>LR898476.1:4747500-9747500 GCA_905067625.1 Blumeria graminis f. sp. triticale | reverse complement strand
AACCATCCAAAATGGTAAAAATTGCTGCTCCACACAGCATCAAACACACCTTTGAAACAGCAATTTTCGAGGCACGTGACTTACTAGTTAAGGCATACAGCCTTACAGGAGACAAAGAAAAGCAAGTGGCAGTCCTGGACCTCATTGAGGTTTTCCGAAGCTTTACTGAGAAGGGGAAGGTAATAACCACTAGACCACCATGCCAGGTCTCAACTACTGAACCAGTAGAGTCATCTACAATCAAGCAACCACCACCACCACCTGTGGCTCCAGCAGTACCTTCATATGCACAGAAGGTCAGGGAAGGTATCCCAAATGAAAAGCCAGCTGTTGTTGCTACAACCAGGCCAGCCATGAAGGTACTCAGCCGCAAACCTGCTGTTTCAAGTAACACAATCACAGCCATGGCCACAAATACTAGGCCCATCATTCAAGCCAGTACCTCTTCTTCAAACACCAATGCAGCACCATCCACAACTGCACCAATCATTGACAATGAGAATGTCATTACCCTGGTAACCAGGTCAGGCTGCAGTCTGCCAGAATATCAGGCTTTCACTATCAGAGAGAGGATCAACAAAATCCTTGGGAAAAGGGCTATTTCAAGAGTCCATACTTCACCAAAGGGGAACCTTGTCCTGAGCTGCATGGATGCCTCCCCTACAGAGCTGATTTTGGATCAGGAAAAATGGGAGGTTGTCTTTGCAGGATGGCCAATTCAGAAGGCCCAAAAGGTTAGCAATTGGCCTAAAATGGTGGTACATGGGGTTGCAACCTGTATCCCCATTCAACAATTAAATGAAGAAATTGAGACCTATAATGATGGGATCAATACACAAGGCCATGCAAGATGGCTAACAAAGTCACCTGCAAAGGTAATGAGGGCCTCAGTGGCATTTTGTGTCAGGACTGAGGAGCAAAAATCGAGACTCATCAAGACAGGGGTACTCATTGGAGGACAACTTCTAAAGGTTGTCAACTACCAACAATCTACTCAGAAGACTCAGTGCAGAAATGGCCTGACATTTGGCCACCACTCTATGTGGTGCAAGGAATCTCCAGTGTGTGCCATCTGTCTTGGGCCACACTACACTAACAGCCACAAGTGTAACACTTGTAGTGCATCTAAAAGTTGCATCCACCATGCAGTTCAGTGTGCCAACTGCAAGTCAAACACTCACCTGGCATTTCAAAGATTAGATTGTGAATTCTATAAAGCTTTAACATGCTAGATACACTAAAATTTAGTCAACATAATACTGCAAGGGGTCGAGAGATCCTGCAGTCACTCTTTGAGGTAGCCCTCAAGGAGGAATCAGACTTTATTTTTGTGCAGGAACCATACCTGTTCCATCACCTACCAACTCAATCTTTTCGACCTATTCACCACTCGGCATTCAACCTTATACCTCCTGTTCTCACAACCAACTTGCGGCCCAGGGTGCTTACCTATGTCAAGAAATCTAGCCAGCTTCAAGTATCCCCTAGATATGACTTAGTGACAGACCCTGACCTTCAAATTCTGGAGGTAAAACCATCAAGTGAATCATTCTATGTGGTTCACATCTACAATGATAAGCCGACCTCCCACTACTCAACTAAGCTCACAGTGGAACGCTTCTTGGATCTACAGTTGAGACAGGACAAGCCCATGTTGTTTCTTGGAGATTTCAATTTGCATCATTCATGTTGGAATCCACTTGTCCAGAACAACTCACCTCTTGCCAACGAGCTGGCCAAGTACTTGGATAATGCCAATGCCCAGCTCCTCAACTCCCCATCAATCATTGAACAGTATGGAGGGACATTTCACAGATCCAATTCAAAAAGCACATCCATCATTGACCTCACCTTTGCCATAGGATTCAAACACCTTAGGTGGGGCAACTGGAAATATGGAGAGTCTACTGGATCAGATCATGAAGTGATACTCTTTGACACTTGTTTAATGGATGCTAGCCTAGATGAAGCACTTAATACTAACAGAAATACTAACCCACTTCCCACCAGGTTCAATGTTAAAAAAGCTGACTGGGAATTTTTCAAGTTTCATATTCTTCAACAGCAAGAATTGATGCAGCAAACACTTGAAACTACCATACATAGACAAGATGTTGATGGTATTGCTTCAATCTTACAACAGGTAGTACAGTCTGCTGCTCAAGAATCAATTCCACTATTCAAAGTCAAACCAAGATCAAAGCCATGGTGGACCAAAGACCTTGCTTTACTTCGGCATTCATTCCATAAGCTTCGACGCCAAGGGAAGAAGGACTATGACACTGAAATAATGGACAAGGCTAGAGCTGCAAGGAATAAATATTTTCAACATATCCAGCACACCAAGCAACAACACTGGATAAACTTTTTAGCCTCAGCTAAGGACAAGATGATATTCACTGCCTACAATTACTCCAGGCCTGAAATTCACCAGTCAAGAATCATTCCAACCCTGGTTTACATACCAAAGCACCAATCTCAGCCAACTAAAGCAACATCATTTCAAGACAAAAGTGAGGCTCTAGCACAGACCCTTTTTCCAAGTCTTCCAACTTCAACATTATCAGCTGAGGCAGAGGAATTTATTCCCAATACCTCCTGTAATAGAACAACAAGGGATGACAGAGAAAGACATTGGGACTGGCCTGAACTCACCATTGATGAGATGGTAAATGCTGCTCCTATAAAAATGACTGCCCCAGGTCATGATTGTCTGGATTGGACCATTATCAAGGCAGCCATGACAACTATTCCGGACTCCTTCTTCAAGGCTTACAAATGCCTGTTTGAAAACGGACAACATCCCCAACAATGGAAACAGGCAGTGGGTATCATCATTCCTAAGAGAAACAAAAAGGACTACAGTGCACCAAAAGCCTATAGACCAATCTCGCTTCTGCCCTGCCTGTCTAAATTGCTGGAAAGAATTTATGCCAACAGATTGTCATATATTGCTAACACAACAGATATAGTTGACTCTAGCCAGCTTGGAGGTCGTAAACAGAGGTCAGCCATTGATGCTGCTCTGTTGCTACAGGAATATGTGGAGCAGAATCTGGCCAGCAAACGAATTGTATCAACAATATTCTTGGACGTCCTTGGAGCTTTTGATAGGCTGCAACCCACAGCTCTAATCCAAACAATGCGGTCCTTACAGCTGCCTCTAGGTCTTATATCTTGGGTCAAATCATTTCTAGCTGGAAGGACAATGCAGCTTCACTTCAATGGACAACTTAGCAAGGTGTTTCCAGTGACTGGGACTCCCCAGGGTAGCCCAATATCACCAATACTTTGTCTCCTTTCCATCAAATATCTTCTTCCAGCTGTACACAGGAAGAACTTTCTTCAGCTGTCCTACATGGATGACATTGCAATTTCAGTGTCATCAACTTCAATCAATAAAAATATTAGGACACTGAAGGAAATTACAAAGGAGCTGTTGGAGGGTGCACAAAAGCTGTCAGTAAATTTTGAGATGGAAAAATCAGAGCTGATCCACTTTGGCAATCAATACCAGGGACCAAATACAACCTTAAGCTTACCCGGGCTTCCGAATTTAGAGCCAAAGGAGGTGGTCAGATGGTTAGGTATCTGGTTTGATAGGAAGCTCAATTTCAAGATACATGTGGAAAAGAGACTGCAGCTAGCCAATGGGGCTCTCTGTAGGATCCGGAACCTTGCCTCTGCAACTCGAGGGCTACACTGTCATGCCCTTCGACAACTCTACCTAGCCTGTGTCACTTCAGTACTTGATTATGGCTCAGTTCTCTGGCATGGTAAGAGGGGTAGTGGAATACTAACAAACAGATGTCAAAGGCTTCAGAATCAGGCACTGCCATTGATTACTGGAGCCTACCGTGGCAGTCCTGTCAAGGCTTTGGAGGTTGAGGCCTCCATCTTACCACCAAAAGTACGGCACCAGAAGCAGGTAATTTACTATGGACTAAGGATGCTTCGACTTCAAAGGGACCACCCTATCCAGGAACACCTGTTCAGTCCCCTAGAAGATGAACTGTCAAGCACCAATCAGATTGACCTTGGACTGTTGAATTACATCAACAAACCAGTGACCCAATTGATGAGGATTGGGAGTGCTCTGAAGCCATTGGCTTCCCTGAAGAATTTAGAGCAGCTAAATGCTGTCTGGGTTCCACCATGGCATCAATCCAACATCATCACCACTATATCTAACCATTCAAAGGCAACAACAAAAATATCCCACATCCAGCAAATCAAGGATATCCATTTGGATGATGTTATAGTCTACACTGATGCATCACTTTCAAAGACAGCTGGAAGCAGTATAGGCTATGTGATCTACCTGCCTGTCACTAGAGAGATGAAATGCTTTTCTTACAACCTTGGTGACTCTATTGGTATCACAGATGCCGAAACCTATTGTATCATGAAAGCAGCAAAATATGTTAAAAAATATTTTGCTAATAAGAATATACATATTTTTACTGATAGCCAGGCAAGCGTTCTTCGAATCCGGCACAAAAGCAATCAATTCTGTCACCAGATCAGAATGATATGTAATGAAAGCAAAGTTCATCTCCAATGGTGTCCAGCTCATGTTGGCATAGAAGGAAATGAGCTGGCTGATAAGCTAGCTACAAGAGGTCGAAACCAGGCAGTAATGAAAAGGGACCACTCTACCTCTCACTCATTTATCAAGCATCAGGCTAGGGAATGGATTCTTGAGGCATGGAAAAAAGATTGGGACATGGAGCTCTGGCATGAGGAGGAAGGTCGAAAGGCCAAAGGACTTGGCAAGTATTACAGGCTCCAGGCCCAGACTAATCAACCCAATTTCTCTTTCAGACTATTTAGATTCCAAGGACACAGCAGGGAAACAGAATCTGGATTCTGTCAGGCAAGACTTGGAGTGGGAAATACAAGGGTCTACCTTCATATGATAGGAAAAGTTCACAATAATATTTGCAATTTTTGCAGTAAAAATAGACAGAATGTGCAGCACTTGTTGTTACACTGTCCAAAATTCAAAGATCAAAGGAACAAATGCTTCAAGGGCATAGAGCCAAGGTCACTTCCAACCCTATTTCGGACAAAAAGGGGGAAGGAGGCACTACTACAATATTTGGATACATCCAAGTGTATGGCAGCACATAAAGGGAGTTAAATTAGGACAAATAATTGGGAAATGTTAAATTTGGAATGAGAGGGTAGTGATTTATAAGAAGGGGAAGGCGAAATCTATGTATTTTAAATGTGTCATAGCTAGATAGCTGAATACACTATGAAAAAAAAAAAAAAAAAAAAAAAAAACTCTCTTGCAAAAAGATCCCAGGAACTCTCTGTCACCTTTGAGGTCGAAAAAACCGAGCTAATTCACTTCCATCGGAAGAGAGTGGCAATTGAAACTGCAATAACAATTCAAGGAATCCAATTTTGCCCTAAAAGCGTTGTCAGATGGCTAGGAATATGGTTTGATTGTGAGCTATCATTCAAAACCCATATTGACAAGAGAATGCAGCTCGCAAATGGAGCTCTTCTTAGGCTTAAGAACCTTGCTTCTTCAACTAAAGGAATCAAATTCAATGAGCTTCGACAGCTTTATATTGCCTGTCTAACATCAGTGCTAGATTATGGCTCTATTCTATGGTATGGGAAGAACCGATCTCTTCATCTTATCGAAAAATGTCAGAAACTACAGAACCGAGCAGTAGTCCTGGTCACAGGAGCTTACTTCAGTAGCCCTTCGAAAGCTTTGGAAGTAGAGGCCGCCCTTCCACCTGTGAAGGTGCGACATCTAAGGCTAGCCTATAACTATGCCCTCAGGATACTAAAGATGCAGCCCTGGCATCCAATAAAAATGCAGCTACTCAGCTCAGTTCAAGATGAGCTGTCCATAGGTACTGCCATCAGCCTTGACATGATTGATGACCTACAAGAAAATAATACCCAACTCATGAACATTGGATTTCTGCTCAAAGGGCTCTCAGATTGCAATAGATTGGAAATTATCAATGCAGAATGGGCACCACCATGGCTAGCAAATAATGTGGATACTAAAATAAGTAATTCTTCTAAGAATGCAGCAAGGAATGAGCACATTCTTCTGCTAAAAGACATCCCAAACCATGCATCAATTGTATACACAGATGGTTCCCTAACAACTAGCAATGGAAGTAGCCTTGGATTTGTGGTATACTTGCCATTCACAAGACAGGTCAAATGATTCTCTTACAATCTCGGACACACAATGACAATCTCTGATACTGAGACATATTGTATCTTGATAGCTTTAAAATATGTCATCTCCAATAAACATTCCAGAGAGATCTGGGTCTTTTCTGATAGTCAAGCAGCAATTCAAAGGGTCAGCAAAGCTAGCAACTTTATCTCACATCAAATAAGAATAAAAAGCAAAAAATATCAAATTCATCTACACTGGTGTCCAGGCCATGAAGGTATTGCTGGGAATAAGCTAGCCAACAATCTGGCAAGAGGTGGAGCCAAGAAAAAAGTCATTAAAAGAGATAAATTCACAACAATTGCTTACCTTAAGCAGATGGCAAAATAAATGACTCTCAAAGCCTGGCAAAATGACTGGGAGACCAAAGTCTTGAGACAGGAAGAGGGTAGGAGGGCTAAAGGACTGGGAAGGCTTTTTTTTTTTTTTCCTAAATTTACATCCTATTTGAGTCTATGACTATTAAAGATGTGTAGCTACACTACAATATTTGTCACCCAAAATCCAAAAATGCCATTACTAATTTTCACACTGTTTCTCCCCTTTATACCACCCCCTGGTTGATATTCTTGTCTCACTCAAATAGTTCAATGTTACATTAATTCCAATCTTGTTGTGAAGCAATAATTCAAGGCTTATATCCTGACCCTGTAACTTTTCTTTCATTCTTTTCCGGTCTGGCTGTACCTCTTGCAATCTAGTAGCAGATGTCTCGGATTCTGCTCCTCTCCACAGCTGCAGTCCCCCACACTTGATTGTCCTATCCTTTTCATGTATGATTTAAAATATCCATGTCCCAGCTTGAGTTGGTAAAATGATGAGCTAAACTCTTTTCTGACTCCCCTTGGTACCCATGGCTTCCTTCTTATTTGCCAAGAGTAGACCTCAGAGTATGACAGATGATTATTATGCTCCTGTCTCTTTAGATCAAATTTTTCCAATATATTTTGCCATTCATTGATTTTTAAAATTTCTATTTCTCGAGAAATGTATGCTAAACTCATGGGATAGCTTTCATCTGCCTCAAAATATGAGGCTATTTTGGCAAGCTTGTCTGCCTCTTCATTGCCCTGAATTCCTTTATGGGCTGGAACCCATTTCAGATTGACTTTTATTCCTTGTTCTTGAAGTTTTAGCGCTGCTTCCATGGCCCTTCTGACTAGCCACTAGCCTGCTTTATCTCCTAAATTTTCTAGACTTTTGAGGGCTGCCTTGCTATCTAAAAATATGGTCACCTGTTCCTTGTGCCCAATCTGTCTATTTTCATGCTCAATAGCTCGCACAATTGCCTCCAGCTCTCCAATGTAGACAGTATTTGTGTCCTTTGAGAGGGTGTAGTGTTCTCTAATTATGGTTTGGTCTATTTGGTCAAATCTTACTAATGAAAGTCCAATTCCAATAGAATCTGGGGACTCTGATGCATCTGTGTAATATATTGCTTGATTTGTTCCTTTTATCCTTGACAGGAATTGATTATGTAGTAGTAACATCTCCTCTTTGCTGGTATTTGATAAAGTAATTTTATATGGGATGCCTATGCTCCAGGGAGTGTAGAGGTTTGGTGTTATTTGCTCAATATCTTGATGTTCAAAATTGTATACTGGGGAGGCTTTATCAAGTGCAAGCCAGGAAAAGATCACCTATCATCCAAATGAGACCATACAACTTTAGTCATTACAGTAGAATGACACAATCTTCATTTATACAAGCAAGAACAGGGATTGGAAATACCAGGGCCCATTTATTTCGAATAAAAAAAGTGAAGGATAACTCTTGCAACTTTTGTTGGAAGGGAAAACAGACAGTTCAACACCTACTTTTTTATTGTAGTAAGTTTAAGACAGAAAGAAAGGAAGCTTTTAAAGGTATACTGCCATTGAGATTAGAGATATTGTTTAATACAAAAATTGGAAAAGAAGCAACTCTCCACTTCCTTCAAAGCAGTGGATGGATGTGTAACCTCAGTTATTCAATCACAACAAACTTTCGGAAATCGCCTTTTTGTCTACAACTTTTGCCACTTATCAGCTACGACAATATAAATTAGAGATTAGGTTTCGCATCGTTAACAGCATTTGATTGATCTAATTTTCGACACCTAAGACCCAATATTGCAATCTTTTTGATCAAAACCCCGATTTTCGACCCTCTGGACCACATCACCACACCATTTCGTCCAGAACTTCCGCCAACAATAAGGTACAGCAATATAAATACAATATTCAGTTTCGCATAGTCTTTAGCATTCAATTGATATACTTTTTGACAGTTGCAACCACTAATTACATCATTTTTTGACCAAAAAGCGATTTTCGAACTTGTGGACGAAAGTTTTTTATCCCAGCCTTGCCAAGGCTCGACGCGTGACGCGTCATCAGGTGATCACATCTGAAGTCACGTGAATTTCCCCAAATCTTATTTACATTAAAATTAAAAAAAAAAAAAAAAAAAGCAAAAAAAGAAATAGAAATAGAAATAATAATATCATATAAAAATCAAAAATAATTTAAAAAGAATACTCCCCTTATCCAAAGATAAGCCTGTTGTATTAAATTAAAAATGGTTTATTCTTCACCATCACCACAAAATCTTTCATCTTCTCCACCAACCAAACCTACTTTTAGCATTAAAAATGTCCAAAGGCTATCTCAGTCTAGGTAGAATAACCTATCAGCAAAAGTTGAAAAACCGGTCAAGGATTCTCAATCAATTTTTCAAGCCAAATTACCAAGTTGTTCTCTAAGCAGTGATCCTATTACGGCACAAGACCTTGAGCCGAAAATTTCGACATTTACTCAAGGAACAATCCCAAAAATCAGGAAAAGAAAATGTCCTGACTCCCCTTTGACAATTGCACAACCAAAAAAGGTTGTTACTGTAGCAGAGATGGCAAGGCCCAAAATTTATGATTATGACTCTATCATTCTTGAAGCAAGGGATCTGCTAGTTAAAGCTTATAGTTTGACTGACAAAAAAGACAAAAAAGATGCAGCCCTAGACTTGATTGAAGTCTTCCGCAATTTCACTGAAGAGGGAAGGATCCAAATGCCTGATACACAGAGACCATCTTCACCACTGAGCCGACCAGCAACTCCTGAGCACCAAATGAGCTCTAATATTCCTGCTGCTCCATCTTATGCTCAAGTCCTGGGGAAAAACACACCAGCTATTTGTGTAACTCAACCAAAGGAACCTGCATTTGGAATGAAAATCCTCACAAGGCAATCAACCAATATTGCTGAGTCATCAGGATCATCAGCAACACCAGCATTATCAGCAAGAATAGTAACATTAGTACCAAATGATCTGAATCCAGACACAAGACCAACATTTACTGCTCATTCTGATACCAACCATGCTCAAAATGTAATCACACTTGTAACCAAAGCTGGGTGCACTCTACCCATATACCAACCTTTCTCAATCCGAGAAAGCTTCAACAAAATACTGGGAAAGAAGGCTATCTCCAGAGTCCACACCTCTGCAAAGGGTAACTTGGTCTTAACTTGCTGGGACTCCACTCCAAATGAGCTACTCTTGGACCAAGATAAGTGGGAGACAATTTTTGCAGATTGGCCAGTCCAAAAGGCCCAAAAAATTACTCATTGGCCGAAGTTAGTTGTATATGGAGTGCCAACAGGTATTCCTATCCAGGAAATAAACCAAGAAATTGAAAGTTTTAATGATGGAATCCAGACACAGGGCCAGCCAAGATGGCTCACCAAGTCTCACAACCAAGCTCTTAGAGCCACAATCACCTTCTCAGTCACTACTGATGATGGAAAAGTTCAGTTACTCAAAAATGGAGTTCTCATTGGGGGGCTTCTATTGAGAGTAGCAAACTACCAATTATCTACACAAAATACTCAGTGTCACAAATGCCTAACATATGGTCACCACCAAGTAGGATGTACCAAGAAAACTGTCTGTGAAATCTGCCTAGGAGGCCATATGACATCTAACCATAGCTGTGTAACCTGCAAAGCATCACAAAGCTGTATTCACCATGCTTTGAAATGTGCCAATTGTAATTCAAATACTCATTTGGCCTTCCAGCGACATGAATGCGACTATTACAAAGCATTGGCATGCTAAGTCACATCAGATTCAGTCAGCATAATACTGCAAGAGGTCGAGAGATCCTGCAGTCTCTCTTTGATGTGTCCATCAAAGGGGAAACCGACATTCTTTTAGTCCAGGAACCATATCTGTTCCATCACAACTCTTCACAAACATATCAACCTATTCTACATTCAGCATATCAACTTATCCCACCAATCACCCACCAATATCTTCGCCCAAGGGTCATGACCTATGTGAAGAAGGCAAGCCAGCTTCAAGTGATGCCTAGATATGACCTAGTGTGTGACCCAGACTTTCAAATCCTGCAAGTTGATCTTCCAGGAGAAGCATTTTATATCATTCACATTTTTAATGAGAAGCCTTTGATACCTACCCTTTCCCACCGCACTGTCAAACGCTTTCTCAACCTCGACCTGCAACTGGACAAGCCATTTTTACTACTAGGAGACCTCAATCTGCACCACCAATTATGGAATCCCATGGTACAATGTTCAAGCTCTCTAGCTTGCTCTCTAGCTCATTACCTGGAACAAACCAATGCCAAACTTCTCAATTGTCCTTCAGTGATTGAATAGTTTGGTGGCATATTTCATAGGTCTAATTCAAGGAGCACATCAATAATTGATCTAACTTTTATTGATCAGTTAAAATTATATTCAAAGAATAGATACCTGAATTATATTTTACAAGACTGATGAGGATTGAACAAAAGAAGAATGTTGGTGGAAGAGAAGTGGTTGATCATGAACAAGAAGTGGTGTTGTATTGATGAATGATGATGATCTATCTAAGTGGGAAAGTGTCTGGTATATATACATGCTAGAGTGGTCTGTGCACCTAGTGTTTGTAGGTCATGTGACCACATCACCTGACCATGTCACCTGAAAACACTGAATTCCATGTTGTATCTATCATGTGACCACTTGCTTACTAATACAATATCCTGTAAGTCATGTGATATATACTTCAATCAATTGCACTTGAGTGATTATTTTCAACAACTTTTGCATCTGGATTTAAACATACAAAATGGCAGTCATGGAACTATGGTCAATCCACTGGGTTAGATCATGAGCTCATCACCTTTGAAGCAGAAATATCTGCAAATGATCAGTCTAGTTCAATGCCCATAACATCAAGTCTGCCAGCAAGATTCAACCTTAAAAAAGCAGATTGGAAACTTTTCCACCATGAGTTACAAACTAGACATGTGGGCCATCAGTCTGGTCTGGAAGCTGCCATTCAAACTGGGGACTATGAGCAGATAGCCACCTTATTACAACAGGTGGTTCTAGAAGCTGCTCAAGCCTCCATTCCAGTTGCAAATATCACAGTCAGATCTAAGACATGGTGGACAAAAGAGCTAACTAGTTTAAGGATGAACTTCCACAGATTACGCCGACAATTGAAAAGATTGTCTAATCCTCAGCTAGATACAGAAACCAGATCTGCAAGAAATCACTACTTCCACCAAATACAATTCCAGAAGAGGCAGCATTGGATCAACTTTCTGGAAGCAGCCAAGGATGAATCAATCTTTACTGCCTACCAGTACTCAGGTCCAGAGAGGACTCAATCAACTCTAATCCCGACCTTAAATATTACTTCTACAAACAGCAATGAGGATACAATTGCAAATAGTTTCGAAGAAAAATGTGATGCATTGATGCAGAGTTTATTTCCTTTATCAATCAGTTCAGCCATTGATGATGAAGAATGCAGTGTTCACACAAATTCTTGTTCACACCAAAGAGCAGACACACTATCTTTTAATTTACAGCACAGCTCAAATATCAGTGATATCAAAGTCTGGGATTGGCCTGCTCTAACCATGGACGAAATAATAAATGCAGCCAGTACTAATTCATCAGCCCCAGGACTCGACCAAATTGACTGGGCCATTATCAAGGAAGCAATCAAAGCAATCCCCGAATTTTTCTTTCAAGCATATAAATCTTTATTTAATAGTGGATATCATCCTAGACAGTGGAGACAAGCAGTTGGAATTATCATTCCTAAAAGAAATAAAAAGGACTACAGCTCTCCAAAGGCCTATAGGCCTATCTCACTTCTACCATGTCTATCAAAACTATTAGAAAGGATATTTGCCAACAGGCTTGCCTTTCTTGCAAACACCAGTAACAGCCTTCTACATGAGAGCCAAATGGGTGGACGCAAGCAGAGATCTGCCATTGATGCTGCATTACTACTACAAGATTTTGTTGAACAAAACAGAGTCAAGCATAGAGTAGTATCAACAGTATTCCTGGATATCTTAGGGGCATTTGACAGACTACAGCCAAAGGCCCTGATTCAAGTAATGAAAAGACTGCAGCTCCCAGCCATATTCATATCATGGGTGCAATCTTTCTTGAGCAACAGGACCATTCAGCTCAAATTTAATGGTCAAATTAGTGGAGTCTTTCCAGTGACTGGTACACCTCAAGGCAGTCCTATTTCCCCACTTCTCTTCGTACTATCTATCAGGTTTCTTTTTCCACCTGACAACAGAATACCTTACCTTCAACTGTCATACATAGATGATATCTCAATATCTGTTTCAGTAACATCAGCTGACAAAAATATTCACCAATTACAACTTATTCTCAAGCAACTTATGATAGAGGCAGATAAGTTATCAGTTACATTTGAGGTTGATAAGACTGAGCTAGTACACTTTTCTCAGCATAGAAAAGCATTACTAACCCCTCTCATGCTAGAAAATGGGCTTATATTACAACCTAGAGAGACACATGTAGAAAAGCGACTTCAACTTGCTAATGGAGCTCTTAGGAGGATCAAGCAGCTGGCTTCAGTCACTAGAGGTTTATCATTCCATGCTCTTAGGCAACTTTATCTTTGTTGTGTTACTCCTATACTAGATTATGGTTCTGTACTATGGTATGGGAAACATGGCGCAGGAGCGTTGAGTTCCAGATATCAAAGATTCCAGAATCAAGCAATCATAATGATAACTGGGACCTATCAAAGCAGCCCAATCAAGGCTTTGGAAGTAGAAGCAGCTATTCTTCCAGCAAAGATCCGGCAATTGAAGAACGCCTATAGCTTTGCTCTGCGTCTTTTGCGGCTTCAACCATACCATCCAGTCCAAAATAAGCTGCTCAATCCCATGAGAGACGAGCTATCTATATCCACTGGGCTTGACCTTGGCCTCTTTAAGTACTTGGAAAATGCTCCAACTCAATTAATAAGAATAGGTAGCTTACTAAAACCTTTTGCAAACCTCAACAAGCTAGAACAAATAAATGCCAATTGGATCTCACCATGGCATCAAACAAAATTTACCATTGTTATTTCACCTCTTGCAAAGGTGGAAGCCAAGAAGGAACATAAAGCACTAATCAATAATCTTCCATTAAATACAACTATAGTCTATACTGATGGATCTCTCACTAAAGGGAGGGGAAGCAGCATTGGATTTATAATATACTTGCCAGTCACTAGGGAGATGAAATGTTTTTCCTTCAACCTTGGTCAGACAATGGGAATCACAGATGCAGAAAGCTTTTGTATCCTCAAAGCAATCAAATACTTGAAGAGGACTATTCCACATGGCACCTACCACATTTTTACAGACAGCCAAGCAAGCTTATTGAGGATCCAAAAGAAAGAGAATCAATTTTCATACCAGATTAGACAAGAAGCATCTAATTGCTCATTAAGCCTCTCTTGGTGTCCAGGGCATGTTGGTATAGTTGGTAATGAGCTTGCTGATAATTTAGCCAAGGGAGCCAGCAAAAAGAACGTTATGAAAAAGGACTTATTTACCACACATTCTTTCTTAAAGCAAAGGGCCGAGGATCTTGTCATTGATGCCTGGACTCAGGACTGGACTTCAGAACTTTTTCGAGAGGAGGAGGGAAGGAAAAGTAGAGGACTTGGCAAATACTACAGATTACTGGCTCATTTGTCAACACCAATATTTAAAACTCATCCGATCAATTTTCAATTACACAGCAGACTAACCCAATCTTCCTACTTTCAGGCAAGAACTGGCATTGGAAATGTAAGGGCATACTTACACAAGATTGGGAAGACCAAAGATGATGCTTGCAATTTCTGTGCAAATGGAAGGCAAACAATGCAACATCTAATACTACAATGTAGCAAGTTCACACAAGAGAGAAAGAAATCATTTGAAAATATTCAACCACTAAAACTTCCTATACTTTTCAGGACCCAAAAGGGAAAAGAGGCGCTACTACAATTTTTAAAGACTTCCAGGTGCATAAGTACACACAAGGGAGACTAATTAGGCCAATGAAAATAGACATTATAAGAGGGATGAAATTCCTAGTGATTTTTATTAGTTATTATTAGATTTTTTAGCATTTAGATAAATTGTCATAGCTCCATAGCTGAATACAATATGATTAAAGAAAAAAAAAAAGCAGTGGATGCATGAATGCATCCAGAGCTGACTGAAAGGGAGGAGACTAGAAGATAAGTAAAGGAAATTGGGACTAAATATTTGTATTTATATATAAAATAATCAGATGTGTCATAGCTAGATAGCTGAATACACTATGAATTAAAAAAAAAAAAAAAAAAAGACATGTCAGGCAAGACTTCTAAATGACTTCACTGTAATTGAAGAGATGGGTAGAACATTTCACAGGTCAAACTCGAAAAATACATCTATAATTGATCTGACTTTTGAAACCAACTTTAAGATCCTCCAATGGTATAACTGGAGATATCTGGAAAGTACAGGATCTGATCATGAAGTGATCATCTTTGAAGCAAATTTACAATCTTCACTAATGACCAACCAAAATTGTCTCCCAGCCAACTATAACTTAAAGATAGCAAACTGGGAAATCTTTGAGAAAAATCTCAGATCACTTGAAGAAAGTTCTAGTCTATGCCTACAACAGTATATTCAGCAAAAAAGATTCAATGACATAGCTATTTTAATGAGAGAAACTATCCAAAATGCAGCAGAAAAGTCTGTACCAAGATCTAATCCATCAGCAAGATCAAAATCCTGGTGGACAAAAGAGCTAACATCCCTTCGAAAAATATTTCATTATTTCAAACGCAATTCAAAAAGGAACCTGACACCAAAAGCAATGGAGCAAGCTCGAGTTGCAAGAAACATTTACTTCAAAGCAATCACTCAACATAAAGCCCAACATTGGCAGGAGTTTATAAAGCAGGCACAAGGAAAGACAGTATTTACTGCCTTTAATTACTCCAACCCATCAAGACAACAAAGTCCACTTGTACCAAATCCGGCATATACTAGAGCTAATGGCAATGAGAAGATAATTGCATCATCTTTTGCTGAGAAATCTGATGCCTTAATATCTCAACTCTTTCCAAAAATAACTTCACTAGTGACCATGTCTCCTTCCAATGTGCCACAGGTTCCAGCATGCACTGGAGCTGATGCTAGAAGGGAATGGGCAGAGCTTAATGAGGAGGAGTTCTTTCGAGCAATCCCAATAAAGTCAACTGCACCTGGGTTGGATCAAATTGGATGGCAGATGTTAAAGTTTGCTATTAAAACCCTGCCCAAATTTTTCTTTACAGCATATCATGCCTTGTTTCAAATTGGTTACCACCCCTCAGAATAGAAAGAGGCCATTGGCATTATTATTCCCAAGAGGAATAAGAAAGACTATACTGCACCAAAGGCCTACAGGCCCATCTCTTTACTACCTTGTATGTCAAAATTATTGGAGAAGATTTTTGCCAACAGACTTTCCTTTCTAGCCAACACATCAGATGACCTACTTGACCCAAGTCAAATGGGAGGACGTAAACAGAGATCTGCTATTGATGCTGCCCTGTTATTACAAGCATTTGTTCAGGAAAATCATGCTAAAAAAAGAATTACCAGTACAGTATTCCTTGATATCATGGGAGCTTTTGATAGACTTGATCCACACCAGCTTCTCAAGATCTTGGATAAACTTGGACTGCCAATTATTTTCATCACTTGGTGCAAGTCATTTCTGAACCAACGCCAAATACAACTCTCATTTAATGGACAATTAAGTAAATCTTATCAAGTAACAGGTACACCTCAGGGTAGTCCAATTTCACCAATTTTATTTCTCATTTCTATCAGATATCTTTTGCCAGAAATCAAGAGCAAAAATTTTCTACAGCTATCTTATGTAGATGATATTTCTATCTCTACAGCATCAACTTCCATAACAAAGAATGCTAAGTTCCTAGAAAATTGCACTACCAATCTACTTCAAAAAGCTCAAGAACTAAAGATCATCTTTGAAGTTGAGAAATCCGAGCTTATACACTTTAACCGACAACGGAATCCTGATGCTGTTCCCATCCATGTCCTTGACACCATTTTGATGCCAAAAGAGGTTGTAAGATGGCTTGGAATCTGGTTTGATCGGAAACTAAACTTCAAAGTACATGTTGAAAAGCGTATCCAACTTGGAAATGCAATCTGGGAAAGGCTGAAGAATCTATCCATGCCCTCCAGGGGAATGAATTTAAATAATCTGAGGCAACTTTATCTATCATGTGTAACCTCAGTTATTGATTATGGATCTGTCCTTTGGTTCAATCAAATTGGATCTTCCACACTGACTTCAAAGTATGACAAGCTACAAAGCAGAGCACTGGTTGCAATTACAGGAGCATTTCCTCAAGCCCCTAGAAAAGCTTTGGAGGTAGAGGCAGCTATTCTCCCTTCAAAAATACGTCACCTCAAACACGCCAGTCTCTATGCTCTCCGTATCCTCCGGCTCCAAAAGACTCATCTCATCCCAAAAAACCTCTACAGCCAACTTGAGGATGAGCTAAGTCTAACCAATGAACAGGATCCAAGGATCTTAAAAGAAATAACTAATTACTCATCACAACTAGCCAGGTATAGCAAGCTATTAAATAACCTTACAATTAACCATAGATTGGAAGCCAGTGACAATGAATGGAACCCTCCCTGGTTAAAGTCATCAATTAAAGTCAATATCTCTTCATCCTCAAAAGGAGATGCAGTAATAGAACACAACCAACTATTCAATCAAATCCCAGTATCAGCAACAAAGATTTATACTGATGGATCACTAACTGAAGGAAAGGGAAGCAGCATTGGATATGTGATCTATCCTCCCAATGCCGGACCCATCAAGTGCTTCTCGGCCAATCTTGGCCATGAGATGGGGATAATAGATGCAGAATCCTTCAGCATTCTAAAAGCTATCAGACATGCTAAGAAATTGTCAAATTCAACAACAATATATATTTTTTCTGACAGCCAAGCAGCACTTTTAAGGATACAAAATGGCTCCAATTTATTCTCTCACCAAATCCGGAAAAATGGAATTGGTAATAATATCATACTTACATAGTGTCCAGGACATATGGAAATTGAAGGAAATATGCTGGCTGTCACTCTTGCAAAGAGAGCTTCAGGTCAGCTTGCAACTAAGCGTTATCAATATACCTCTTATAGTTTCCTTAAACAAGAAGTGCACACATCTATTAAAAATGCCTGGTCTAAAGACTGGGCTACACAACAAAAGCTTGAAGATAATGGTAGGAGATCAACGGGGCTAGGCAAGTTCTACAGAGCTCATATGAAGTGTTCTATCCCAGATCTCAAGTTCAAACCATTTAACTTTACTAAATTCAGCCGAAAGGCTCAGTCATCATATATTCAGGTAAGAACTGGGATAGGAAACAACCTGACCTATTTGAAACAGATAGGAAAAAGTGAGACAGATTTGTGCAACTTTTGCTCAAATAGTATTCAGACAACAAGTCATCTAATTTTACACTGCTCAAAATTTAAAAGGCAGAGACAAGAACACTTTAAAGACTTGAAACCACTTGTACTTAAGATATTATTCAACACAAATGTGGGGAAAACTGCACTATTAAGATATCTCTCCTCAACTGGCTGTTTCTATGGGGGCAAAGATGAGGAGGATGGAAATTAAATGAATCTTGAAACCAACAACATGCTCTATTAAAGATATTTAAAAAAAAAAATTTACATCTGTTTATATTTAGGGGAAATGGGAGTATATGTCAATGTATATCAAAATGTAATCAGTGTCATAGCTAGATAGGCTGCATACACTTAATGATTCAAAAAAAAAAAAAAAAAAAAAAAAAGATCAGGCAGGTCAGAGGAGTAAAACCATCGAAGCTCACCTATATAGTCATCAACTAAGCTCCAAGATAATTATTCTCGGAGACTTCAACCTCCACCATCCACTGTGGGAGCCGGGATCAAATCCAACTGGCCCTTCAGACAGATTGGTTGAATGGTGTGAAGCACAAGGAATGGAGATCATAAATAACCCTGGGGAAGGAACATTTATCAGGTCCCATATGGAGAAGTCTACAGTAATGGATTTAACTCTGGCATCTTCACAAATATCTGATAGAATTGCAGACTGGCAAATAGTTGAAGATATAGGGTCAGATCATTGTGGAATCCTATTCACAGTAGAATCAGCAGTACAATTAAAGGGGAAAATACTTCAAAGACCAAAGCTGAATTATCAAAAAGCCGACTGGGGGAAATTTGCCAGGATCTTACAAGAGAAGGCCAGCAGAAAAATGGTGCTTCAAACTCTGCACAAAGCCATTTCAGACATGCACAGCAAGGAGATCAATTATTTGGTTACAGGCACTCACCTGTTTTCCAGCCAATTAGACCATGCAGCAAAGGCCCTCACTAGCTGCATAGCTGAAGCTGTCAAGGAATCAATACCACAGAGTATCTTTCATCATACCTCAAAGCCCTGGTGGTCCAAAGAGCTGAAATCAATGAGAAAAGAAATGGCAACAAAGAATAAGGTTTATAAATGCAATAGGGATGATTTGATTGCCAAAGAATTATATTTTCAAGCCAGGAATCTATATTTCTCAGCCATCAAAAGAGCTAAGCAGGGACACTGGAACCAGTTCCTTGAAAGAAATTATCCCAAATCAATATTCAAAGCCATGGCTTTCAACCAAGGATAAAAGATCAAATACTATTCCAAATATCTTATCAGATAGCTGTATCTTGGAGAAATCCTTTGAGGGAAAGTACAAAGCCTTTTGGAATACACTCTTTTTTTTTTTTTTTTTTTTAATTTCATATTGTATTCAGCTATATAGCTATGACAATTTATCTAAAGTTATCTATGAATCATAAAATACAAATTTATTTATTACATGTTTTTCCAATATGTCTTGTTCTAATCATCCTCCTTTATATGCATGAATGCACTTAGAAGCTTGAAGAAAATTAAGTAATGCTTGTTTCCCTCTCTTTGTTTGCAGAAGAATAGGAAGATTGAGTGGTTCAATATTTTTTAAATTTTTATTTCTTTCGTCTGAAAATTTTTGACAGTAAAGTATCAAATGTTGCATGGTTTGCTTTCCTTTTTTGCAGAAATTACATCTGTTGTCTTTTGTTTTTCCAATTTTGTTCAGGTATGCTCTGACATTCCCCATACCAGTCTTGGCCTGAAAATATGCAGATTCTACTTCCCTACTGTGGCCTTGAAAACTTGGTGGATTTGTTGAAAATTTTGGAGTTGACATTTGGGCCTGGATTCTATAATACCTGCCAAGGCCAGAGCTCTTTCTTCCCTCTTCCTCACGAAAAATTTCAGACATCCAGTCCTTTTCCCAGGCCTCCAATATCAGCTCCTTTGCTCTCTGCTTGAGGAAAGCATGTGATGTGAATTTATTCCTTCTCAGCACCATCTTTTTGCTGGCTCCTCTGGCTAAGTTGTCAGCAAGCTCATTGCCTTCTATACCAACATGTCCAGGGCACCAGGAGAGTTGTATTGAGCAACTTTCTGCCTCTTGTCTGATTTGATGTGAAAAGGAATTTTCTTTGTTTTGAATTCTCATTAGACTAGCCTGGCTATCACTGAAGATATGAAAGTGACCTTGTGGTGAGATATTTTTGAGGTGTTTAATATTGATCAGTTAAAATTATATTCAAAGAATAGATACCTGAACTATATTTTAGAAGACTGATTAAGATTGAACAAAGAAGAATGCTGGTGGAAGAGAAGTGGTTGATCATGAACAAGAAGTGTTGTTGTATTGATGAATGATGATAATCTATCTAAGTGGGAAAGTGTCTGGTATATATGCATGCTAGAGTGGTCTGTGCACCTAGTGTTTGAGGGTCATGTGACCACATCACCTGACCATGTCACCTGAAAACAATGAATTCCCTGTTATCTCTATCATGTGACCCCTTGCTTACTAATACAATATCCTGTAAGTCATGTGATATATACTTCAATCAATTTTTTTTTTTTTTTTTTTTTTTAATTCATATTGTATTCAGCTATTTAGCTATGTCAATTTAATCTACATTTATATACCCCAAACTCCCATTTCCAAATAAACTCCTCTTATCTGTCCTACTGTCTTATTTCTATTTGATTTTGTCCTAATTAATCTCCTTTGTATAAAGATGTACATCTTGAAGTTTTCAGATATTCAAGCAATGCTTGTTGTCCCCTTTTTGTTCGGAAAATTATTGGTAACGTTAATGGTTCTATATTCTGAAAAGATTCTTTTCTTTCTTTTTTGAACATTTGACATTGAAGTATCAAGTGTTGCATTGTTTGCTTTTGCTTGGAGCAAAAGTTGCAGCTTTCATCTTTGGTCTTTCCAATCTTAAATAAGTATGACCTGACATTTCCAATACCAGTCCTTGCTTGGAAATATGAGGACTCTACTAGTCTACTATATCCCTGAAAATTTATTGGTTTTGTTGTAAACCTTGGTGTAGTTAGTTGGGCTTGGATCCTGTAGAATTTACCCAAACCAGAGCTCTTTCTTCCTTCTTCCTTCTTCCTCCTGAAAGAGCTCGGATGTCCAATCTTTAGCCCAGGCTTCCAGTACAAGCTCCTTTGCCCTTTGCTTTAGAAAAGCATGTGAAGTGAATTTATTCCTTCCCAGCACCTTCTTTTTGCTGGCTATTCTGGCCAAGTTGTCAGCAAGCTCATTGCCTTCTATTCCAACATATCCAGGGCACCAGGAGAGTTTGATTGAGCAATTCTCTGCCTCTTGTCTAATTTGGTGAGAAAAGAAATTTTGTTTTGTCTGTATTCTGATTAGACTAGCCTGGCTATCACTGAAGATGTGATAGTGGCCTTGTGGTGAGATCTTTTTGAGGTGTTTAATGGCTTTGAGGATGCAGAAAGTTTCTGTAACTGTGATACCCATTGTTTGACCAAGATTAAAAGAGAAGCATTTTATCTCCCTTGTGACTGGGAGATATATTACAAATCCAATACTGCTGCCTTTTCCTTGTGTGAGAGAGCCATCAGTGTAGACAATAGCTGTGGTTGAAGGTATTGTATCAGTAAGAAATTTATGTCCCAAAGCAGCTTTTTCCTTAGTCAGTTGTGATATATCAATGCTGAGTTTAGTTTGGAGCCATGGGGATGCCCAGCTGGCATCTAACTGTTCAAGGTTAGTGTATTTAATGAATGACTGCAATAGTTGGCCAATTCTTATTAGTTGGGTCTATTCTTTATCCAAGTACTCAAAGACTCCAAGATCAACCTCAGTTGTTAATGATAACTCGTCCTGCAGTGGTGCAAGTAATTTATCTTTTACTGGATGTGTTTTTTGAAGTCTTAGAATCCGGAGGGCATAGTTAAATGTCTGCTTGAGCTGCCTTACTCTAGTTGGAAGAATTGCTGCCTCAACTTCCAAGGCCCTGATTGGGCTATGATTATTTGCTCCAGTGATCATGATCAAAGCTTGATTTTGGAGCCTTTGACATTTTGCACTCAATGCACCACAGCCTCTTTTCCTAAACCAAAGCACTGATCCAAAGTCCAGGACAGGAAGGACACAGCTGAGGTACAGTTGTCATAGGGCATGAAATGGAAGGCCCTTTGTATTGGAGGAAATTTGCTTTACCCTCTTCAGTGCACCATGTGCAAGCTGAAGGCGTTTCTCTACATGAGATTTGAATGTTAACTTCCTATCAAACCAGATCTCTAACCATCTTACTACCTCTTTAGGTGCTATGGCAGTTTGATTGCTGAGAGTCAGCTGATTGGTGAGAGGTGATTTATGGTGTGAAAAATGGATCATCTCAGTCTTTTCCATCTCAAATGTGACTGATAGCTTGTTAGCCCTTTCCATTAGTCCCTTGAGAATTTGTTGAAGTTGGTCAGTATTTTTCTTGATTGAGGTGGAGGCAACTGAGATAGAGATGTCATCCATGTACGAGAGTTGAAGGTAATTTACTTCCTGTTGTGGGAGAAAGAGGAACCTGATGGATATCAAGAAGAGTATTGGTGAAATTGGGCTGCCTTGAGGTGTTCCAGTGACTGGGAACACCTCACTTAGCTGGCCATTGAATTGAAGTCTTATGGTCCTTCCAGTCAAGAAGGATTTGACCCATGAGATTAACGAGATGGGCAGCTGGAGAGTCCTCATGACTGATAATAGAGCTTCTGGCTGTAGTCGATCAAATGCCCCCATGACATCAAGGAGAACTGTTGAGAAAATTCTATGCCCGAGCCTGTTCTGCTCTACAAAATCTTGCAGGAGAAGTGCTGTGTCAATTGCAGATCTCTGCTTGCGTCCGCCCATTTGGGTCTCATGTAAGAGATTGTTAGTAGTGTTAGCAATGAATGAAAGTCGATTGGCAAATATTCTTTCCAACAGCTTGGAGAGACATGGGAGAAGAGATATTGGTCGATAAGCTTTTGGATTGCTATAGTCTTTCTTGTTCCTCTTTGGAATGATTATTCCCACTGCTTGCTTCCATCTTTCTGGATGAAAGCCACTGTTAAATAGGGTTGAATATGCCTGGAAGAAAAATTTAGGGATGGCTATGATTGCTGCCTTTGTTATGGTCCAGTTAATCTGGTCAAGACCTGGTGCTGTTGACTTGTTAGGTACTGCATTGTTGATCTCCTCCATGGTTAGTGCTGGCCAATCCCATTTATTTGGACCAGCTTTGTTGCTGTCATCTGGGTTAGTATTGAAGGTAGAGACTGTGATATTTGGCTGTTCAAATATGTTGTGGTTGATAGTCTCTTGTGATGCAGATATGGATGGTAGTGTTCTTGGAAAGAGGGTGTGAATTAGAGTGTCACACTTGTCTTTGAAGCTGTATGCACTTCCATTCTGACCATTATCAAGGGCACTGCATCTTAAGGTAGGAATCAGAGTTGATTGAGTCCTTCCTGGCCTAGAGTAGCTGTAGGAAGTAAAGACTGTTTTGTCTTGAGCTTTTTCCAGGAATTTAATCCAATGTTCCCTCTTATTGTGTTGGATCATGTGAAAATATTGGTTTCTTGCAGCCCTTGCATCATCTGCTAACTCGGAGTCTGGATATTTCTTGAAGCAGCGCCTTATCCTCTAAAACCTCATCCTCAACTGGGTCAACTCTGCTGTCCACCATGGTTTGGATCTTGCTGTGATTTTCATTGCTGGGATGGAGATTTGGGCAGCATTCTCGACAACTTGTTGAAGTAAACTGGCTATCTGTTCATAATCTTTTGATTGGATGGCATTTTCTAATAGATTCTGGAAGAGTTCCTCTTTTGCTTGCAGTTCCGGTTGAAAGAGCTTCCAGTTAGCCTTTTTTGTATTTAATCTTGGTAGTAATGATGGGACTTGGTTGTCTATGGTAAGATCATTGACCTGAGGTAGCAATGCCTTGAAGGTGATTAGTTCATGATCAGACCCAGTAGACTCCCCATAGTTCCAGTCTTGCCATTTTATTTGTTGAAATCCTGCTACAAATGTTAGATCAATAATTGAGGTGCTCTTTGAATTTGTCCTGTGGAAGGTGCCTCCATAAATTTCAATTACAGAGGAGCAGTTGATAAGTTGAGCATCAGTCTGTTCCAGATATTGAACCAAGGAATTGGCTAGATGGTTAGTAGATTGAATAAGAGGGTTCCAAAGTGTATGATGCAGATTGAAGTCCCCCAGAAGAAGAAATGGCTTGTCAAGCTGCAGATTTAAGGTCAGAAAGCATTGAACTGTGGAGTGAGAAAATGCAGGTGTCAGTGGCTTCTCATTATAAATGTGAATAATATAGAATGACTCTCCTGGAAGATCAACTTCCAGGATTTGATAGTCTGGATCAGACACCAAGTCATATCTTGGCATCACCTGGATCTGGCTAGCTTTTTTGACATAGGTCATTACTCTTGGTCGAAGGAATTGGTGGGTAATTTGTGGTATTAGTTGATAAGCTGAATGAAATATTGGTTGATATATCTGTAAATGAGTGTCATGGAACAAATAAGGTTCCTGTATTAAGAGAATGTCGGATTCCCCTTTGATGGACACATCAAAGAGGGACTGCAGGATCTCTCGACCCCTTGCAGTATTATGCTGACTAAATTTGATGTCACCTAGCATGCCAATGCTTTGAAGAAGTCACAGTCTTGTCTTTGAAAGGCCAAATGGGTGTTTGACCTGCAGTTTGCACATTGTACAGCATGATGAACACAACTCTGGTTGAAGTTGCATGTCTTACATCTATGGTCTGATGTAATATGTTGTCCTAAGCAAATGGCACATACTGGTGTTTTATTGCATGACATCTGGTGATGTCCATAGGCTAGGCATTTTCGACATTGAGTCCTTTGGGTAGCTATTTGGTACTCAACTACTTTGAGATATTGACCTCCAATCAGGACCCCTGACTTTAAAAGTTATTCTTTCTCAGCACCATTTGTGACTGAAAATGTTAGAGAAGCTTTGGTTCTCTGTTGATAGGTCCGGCTAAGCCATCTGGGCTGACCCTTAGTCTTGATACTGTTATTATAGATTTCTATTTCTTCATTGATTGCTTCAATAGGGATACAGGTGGACACGCCATGTACAACTACCTTTGGCCAATGGGAGACTTTTTGGGCTTTTTGAATGGGCCATCCTTCAAATACAGACTCCCATTTGTCTTGGTCAAGCAGAAGTTCTGATGGAGATGATTCCATGCAGGTCAGAACAACATTACCCTTAATGGAGGTATGAACTCTGGAAACTGCCCTTTTACCAAGAATCTTATTGATTTTTTCTCTGATAGTGAAGGCTTGGTAATTTGGCAGAGTGCAGCCTTGTTTGGTGACCAGAGTGATGACATTTTCAATGGTCGAATTTGTGGCAATAGCTTTGGGCATGACCCTAGCTGCAGTTTGTAGAGCAGAATTGTTGTTGGTAATAGGGGTCTTGTTTGGTGAAGCAGCTTGTGCTGTATCTTGAATTGGTGCTTTGCCGCCTAATACCTTCATCCCTGGCTTTGAAGGGAGTCCTTTGGTTGTTGGCATTTGTGGAATACCCTCCCGAAGTTTCTGTGCATAAGATGTAGGCTTTGGGGCCTCTAAGACAACAACTTTCTCATGATTTGACTCATCTGGCACTTCATTGCTTTTTGGTACCATGGTGATAACCTTCCCCTCCTCAGTAAAAGAGCGAAAAACTTGGACAAGATCCAAGACTGCTGCTTGCTTAGTCTTATCATTTGTTAGACCATATGCTTTCACCAAAAGGTCTCGAGCCTCGAAAATAGCGGTTTCAAATGTGTGTTTAATGGTGCAAGGTGCAGAGATCTTGACCATTTTTGTTGGCTGGGATGCCGAAAGAATTGTTGGTGAGACTCCTCGCTTTCGAGGCTGCTCAGAAAAGGGTGTTTTGTTGAAAAGGTGTTGTGCCCCCAAATCTGTAGAAGTGATGGGGTCACTGCTAAATAAGTCAATTTTGGTGGACAATTTGATAGGTCGAACAGAAGTTAACAGCCTTGAAGGCTTTGGTGATGCATCTTTATTCCAAATTGATGATGACAACCTTGGGGCATTTGTCATATCAATTTCAGGTGAAGATGGTAGACTTGGGAGACTCCCCTGTGAGGAGGGAGACTTTAAAGGCATTTTCACCTGTTTTATGCTGATATAAGCAGAATGATGACTAAATTAGAATAAAATATTTGAAAATATTTTATCCTGATTTAAAATTGAATTATTGAGAAAAATATCACGTGACAATGGATTCGAGTCACCTGACTGAGCGCCAAGGCTGGTGTTTTTTTTTTTAATATAATAAGAATTAGAGAAAAAAGTCACGTGACTGTGATTTTAATCACCTGATTACGCGTCTGCAAAGCGAAACGCGTGACGCGTCGAGCCTTGGCAAGGCTGAAGCGAAAAAATTTTCTCTCAGAATGCTGAAAATTGGGTTTTTGGTCGAAAAATGTCGGAATAAAGGGATGCAAATGTCATGAAATATATCAATGTGATGCTGTGGAAGAGGCAAAACCGAATATTGAATTTTCAAAAGCGTAGCTGATTGAGGGCGGAAGTTGTGGATGAATTGGCGATTTTCGAAAGTATGGTGACGTGCCCAAAATGACTTCAATCAATTGCACTTGAGTGATTATTTTCAACATTTAATTGCCTTGAAAATACAGAAGGTCTCTGTATCTGTTTGTTTGTTTGTTTGTTTATTCCATTTACATCCTGTCTGAGTCTAAGACTATTGTAGGATGTGCATCAACTGATGCAAACTAGCCAATATGTCTATCAAATACATTTCGTTCAATTACTTTCTCTTTCATTTGAACCCTGGAGTGACCATACCTCGAAACAAAACTAAAACAAAATCCATAATCAAAACTTCAAATCTTTTTTTTTTTTCCTTTTTTTTTTACCACTTTTTCGATTTATTATTACTCTGCATTTTTCTTCCAAAATAGTCATCAATACTGATGCCAATATATATTTAATCTCTATCCTATTCCAATTTTATTGTTAATGCACCATTTCCGAGCGCATATCCCAGTCTTTTCAATATATATATATATATATATACATATATTTTTTTTTTTTAATTCATAGTGTATTCAGCTATCTAGCTATGACACATTTAAAATACATAGATCTCGCCTTCCCCTCCTTATAAATCACTACCCCTTTATTCCAAATTTAGCATTTCCCAATTATTTGTCCTAATTTAACTCCCTTTATGAACAGCATCTCATCTTGCACAATAGCAAAATGGCTTGGGGTTTTGTTTGATCAAAAGCTAACTTTCAGGCAACATGTCACCTCAAGAGAGGCCCAAGCAAAAGCATCCTTCCAAAGGATGGCTAGACTAACAAATACAGAGAAGGGACTCACTCAAATAGCCATGAGACAATTATACCTAGCATGTGTCATTAGTATATCAGACTATGCAAGCCCTGTCTGGTGGAGGGGGCAACAAAAATTTGCTGACAGACTGCAAGGTCTGCAAAATATGGCATTGAGGAAGATATTGGGATGCTTCAAAACATCCCCAATAAGACCAATGGAGGTGGAGGCAAGTCTGTGCCCTCCAGAAATTAGATTGAACCATAGCAGAAGAAAATATGCTATGAGAACATGGACATTGATGCCAAATCATCCAATTTCAAGGATAATGAAGGAAAGAATTGAAAACTGGAATGATAGAGAACAACTACCCAAGAAAGAAAATCAAGCATCAAGAATATTTACCTGATAAAATTATATTCAAGAATATTGTATCTGAATTATATTTTGGAAGGATAATGGAGATTGAACAAAGGTAGAAGTCTGATGGAATTAGAAGAATGTGGTATTGAAGTATGTTAACTACAAGATTGTTTTCCAAGGTGGGATAGCAGTCAGATTATATACATCTTTGATGAGTAATACATGCCAGGGTTGACACGAAAAGAAAATGAAGTGAAGAAGGAAATTCAAATGTGGGAAGCCCAAACTATCCCACTGCAGATCATCAGCCCCACTAATCTCTGTCTCAGAACTGATTTTTCACACCCTGGTCAAGACTGTAGTCAAAGCTAATGCATGATTGACTTTGACATAATTCTTATGCACCTAATGCATGCAGACCCTTGACATGTCCCTTGTAAACTCAATGCATGCAATCCTTGATGTAACCCATGTAAACTCAATGCATAAGATTCCTTGTTGATATTCTGGTCTCATCCATACCTATGCATAATTGTGCATCTGGTTGGTTGAATAATTTATGCAAATATTTGTGAATATCACTTTCATGATTACAGTTAGTATTTTCAACAAAGAATCCTGAAGTCTTTACACTACATGCTTGAAAACACAGAGATTGAGCCACTGATATCAAGTCTCCACGCCCCCTGGAATATCAGCCTGCCTTATGAGGTTGAGATTGGAAACACAGACAAAAATGAGAATGCATTGTTGCACAATCAAGTACTTTCACAAGCATACGGTACAAAGCAGCTTATTTACTATACTGATGCTTCAACATCACAAGAAGCTATTGGCATAGGAATCTCACTTGTAGCATATGACCAAGCGGACTTGAGCACCATGACAGAATATTACACCATTGCAAAAGACAGCATCACAATCTATGATGGAGAACTGGAGGGTATTGTGAGAGCCATTGAACATGCAGAGAGACAGACATGGGACAGGAAGCTAATCACAATATTCTCAGACAATCAAGCTGGCCACATATGGGTATCAAGAGCCATTAAAGCAGCTACAAATCTAAGTGACCGAGGAATAAAGATTAGACTTATTTGGATACCTGCTCATATGGATATCAGAGGGAGCAAGGAGGCAGACAAACTTGCCAAGCAGGCATCTTATATGGAGGCAGATGACAGCTATCCAATAAGCCTGGCCTATATAAACAAAGAACTAGAGGAGAAAAGATGCCAGGAATGGCATATAATTTTGAACAATTATAGAGAAGATAGACTGCTAGAAGACAGCCCATCGGCCTATACAGGGGTATTTCCGTGGCAAATTAGGAGAAAGCCATGGGTACCTCGAGGTACCAAAAGAGAGATAAGCTCGGCATTTTACCAGATCAAACTTGGCCATGGCTACTTCAAGTCATACATGAGAAGAGTAGGGCATATAGAGACAGATAGCTGCAGCTGTGGTTCCAAGCAAACAGCAAAGCACTCACTACTTGACTGTAGAAGGTATGTACAAAATAGGAAAAAGATGAAAGAGAGACTTGGGATCAAGCATTTGAGTCTTGAAGTTGTCCTTCACAACAGTAGCGGAATAGCAGCAGTATTGGAGTATATAAATGACACAAAAATAAGTACTAGGAGGTGGTATTTAAGAGAATGAAACGAAACCCCATTTAAAAATAGATTAAACCATAGAAAGTGTAACCTGTAGTTGTATACTGCACATCCTCTGATAGTCATAGACTTATATAGGATGTAAATTATAATAAAAAAAAATAAAAATAAAAAACTCCCTTTATGTGCTGCCATGCACTTGGATGTATCCAAATATGTTAATAATGCTTCCTTCCCTCTTTTTGTACAAAACAAGGTCGGAAGTGACCTTGGCTCTATGCCCTTGAAGTATTTGTTCCTTTGATCTTTGAATTTTGGACAGTGTAACAACAAGTGCTGCACATTCTGTCTATTTTCACCGCAAAAATTGCAAATATTATTGTGAACTTTTCCTATCATATGAAGGTAGACCCTTGTATTTCCCACACCAAGTCTTGCCTGACAGAATCCAGATTCTGTTTCCCTGCTGTGTCCTTGGAATCTAAATAGTCTGAAAGAGAAATTGGGTTGATTAGTCTGGGCCTGGAGCTTGTAATACTTGCCAAGTCCTTTGGCCTTTCGACCTTCCTCCTCATGCCAGAGCTCCATGTCCCAATCTTTTTTCCATGCCTCAAGAATCCATTCCCTAGCCTGATGCTTGATGAATGAGTGAGAGGTAGAGTGGTCCCTTTTCATTACTGCCTGGTTTCGACCTCTTGCAGCTAGCTTATCAGCCAGCTCATTTCCTTCTATGCCAACATGAGCTGGACACCATTGGAGATGAACTTTGCTTTCATTACATATCATTCTGATCTGGTGACAGAATTGATTGCTTTTGTGCCGGATTCGAAGAACGCTTGCCTGGCTATCAGTAAAAATATGTATATTCTTATTAGCAAAATATTTTTTAACATATTTTGCTGCTTTCATGATACAATAGGTTTCGGCATCTGTGATACCAATAGAGTCACCAAGGTTGTAAGAAAAGCATTTCATCTCTCTAGTGACAGGCAGGTAGATCACATAGCCTATACTGCTTCCAGCTGTCTTTGAAAGTGATGCATCAGTGTAGACTATAACATCATCCAAATGGATATCCTTGATTTGCTGGATGTGGGATATTTTTGTTGTTGCCTTTGAATGGTTAGATATAGTGGTGATGATGTTGGATTGATGCCATGGTGGAACCCAGACAGCATTTAGCTGCTCTAAATTCTTCAGGGAAGCCAATGGCTTCAGAGCACTCCCAATCCTCATCAATTGGGTCACTGGTTTGTTGATGTAATTCAACAGTCCAAGGTCAATCTGATTGGTGCTTGACAGTTCATCTTCTAGGGGACTGAACAGGTGTTCCTGGATAGGGTGGTCCCTTTGAAGTCGAAGCATCCTTAGTCCATAGTAAATTACCTGCTTCTGGTGCCGTACTTTTGGTGGTAAGATGGAGGCCTCAACCTCCAAAGCCTTGACAGGACTGCCACGGTAGGCTCCAGTAATCAATGGCAGTGCCTGATTCTGAAGCCTTTGACATCTGTTTGTTAGTATTCCACTACCCCTCTTACCATGCCAGAGAACTGAGCCATAATCAAGTACTGAAGTGACACAGGCTAGGTAGAGTTGTCGAAGGGCATGACAGTGTAGCCCTCGAGTTGCAGAGGCAAGGTTCCGGATCCTACAGAGAGCCCCATTGGCTAGCTGCAGTCTCTTTTCCACATGTATCTTGAAATTGAGCTTCCTATCAAACCAGATACCTAACCATCTGACCACCTCCTTTGGCTCTAAATTCGGAAGCCCGGGTAAGCTTAAGGTTGTATTTGGTCCCTGGTATTGATTGCCAAAGTGGATCAGCTCTGATTTTTCCATCTCAAAATTTACTGACAGCTTTTGTGCACCCTCCAACAGCTCCTTTGTAATTTCCTTCAGTGTCCTAATATTTTTATTGATTGAAGTTGATGACACTGAAATTGCAATGTCATCCATGTAGGACAGCTGAAGAAAGTTCTTCCTGTGTACAGCTGGAAGAAGATATTTGATGGAAAGGAGACAAAGTATTGGTGATATTGGGCTACCCTGGGGAGTCCCAGTCACTGGAAACACCTTGCTAAGTTGTCCATTGAAGTGAAGCTGCATTGTCCTTCCAGCTAGAAATGATTTGACCCAAGATATAAGACCTAGAGGCAGCTGTAAGGACCGCATTGTTTGGATTAGAGCTGTGGGTTGCAGCCTATCAAAAGCTCCAAGGACGTCCAAGAATATTGTTGATACAATTCGTTTGCTGGCCAGATTCTGCTCCACATATTCCTGTAGCAACAGAGCAGCATCAATGGCTGACCTCTGTTTACGACCTCCAAGCTGGCTAGAGTCAAGTATATCTGTTGTGTTAGCAATATATGACAATCTGTTGGCATAAATTCTTTCCAGCAATTTAGACAGGCAGGGCAGAAGCGAGATTGGTCTATAGGCTTTTGGTGCACTGTAGTCCTTTTTGTTTCTCTTAGGAATGATGATACCCACTGCCTGTTTCCATTGTTGGGGATGTTGTCCGTTTTCAAACAGGCATTTGTAAGCCTTGAAGAAGGAGTCCGGAATAGTTGTCATGGCTGCCTTGATAATGGTCCAATCCAGACAATCATGACCTGGGGCAGTCATTTTTATAGGAGCAGCATTTACCATCTCATCAATGGTGAGTTCAGGCCAGTCCCAATGTCTTTCTCTGTCATCCCTTGTTGTTCTATTACAGGAGGTATTGGGAATAAATTCCTCTGCCTCAGCTGATAATGTTGAAGTTGGAAGACTTGGAAAAAGGGTCTGTGCTAGAGCCTCACTTTTGTCTTGAAATGATGTTGCTTTAGTTGGCTGAGATTGGTGCTTTGGTATGTAAACCAGGGTTGGAATGATTCTTGACTGGTGAATTTCAGGCCTGGAGTAATTGTAGGCAGTGAATATCATCTTGTCCTTAGCTGAGGCTAAAAAGTTTATCCAGTGTTGTTGCTTGGTGTGCTGGATATGTTGAAAATATTTATTCCTTGCAGCTCTAGCCTTGTCCATTATTTCAGTGTCATAGTCCTTCTTCCCTTGGCGTCGAAGCTTATGGAATGAATGCCGAAGTAAAGCAAGGTCTTTGGTCCACCATGGCTTTGATCTTGGTTTGACTTTGAATAGTGGAATTGATTCTTGAGCAGCAGACTGTACTACCTGTTGTAAGATTGAAGCAATACCATCAACATCTTGTCTATGTATGGCAGTTTCAAGTGTTTGCTGCATCAATTCTTGCTGTTGAAGAATATGAAACTTGAAAAATTCCCAGTCAGCTTTTTTAACATTGAACCTGGTGGGAAGTGGGTTAGTATTTCTGTTAGTATTAAGTGCTTCATCTAGGCTAGCATCCATTAAACAAGTGTCAAAGAGTATCACTTCATGATCTGATCCAGTAGACTCTCCATATTTCCAATTACCCCACCTAAGGTGTTTGAATCCTATGGCAAAGGTGAGGTCAATGATGGATGTGCTTTTTGAATTGGATCTGTGAAATGTCCCTCCATACTGTTCAATGATTGATGGGGAGTTGAGGAGCTGGGCATTGGCATTATCCAAGTACTTGGCCAGCTCGTTGGCAAGAGGTGAGTTGTTCTGGACAAGTGGATTCCAACATGAATGATGCAAATTGAAATCTCCAAGAAACAACATGGGCTTGTCCTGTCTCAACTGTAGATCCAAGAAGCGTTCCACTGTGAGCTTAGTTGAGTAGTGGGAGGTCGGCTTCTCATTGTAGATGTGAACCACATAGAATGATTCACTTGATAGTTCTACCTCCAGAATTTGAAGGTCAGGGTCTGTCACCAAGTCATATCTAGGGGATACTTGAAGCTGGCTAGATTTCTTGACATAGGTAAGGACCCTGGGCCGCAAGTTGGTTGTAAGAACAGGTGGTATAAGGTTGAATGCAGAATGGTGGATAGGTCGAAAAGATTGAGTTGGTAGGTGATGGAACAGGTATGGTTCCTGCACAAAAATAAAGTCTGATTCCTCCTTGAGGGCTACCTCAAAGAGTGACTGAAGGATCTCTCGACCCCTTGCAGTATTATGTTGACTAAATTTGAGTGTATCTAGCATGTTAAAGCTTTATAGAATTCACAATCTAATCTTTGAAATGCCAGGTGGGTGTTTGACTTGCAGTTGGCACACTGAACTGCATGGTCACAACAAAACTTTCGGAAATCGCCATTTTATCAACAACTCCTGCCAACCATTGGCTATGCTTTTATAAATAGCATATTCGGTTTCGCGTACTAAGCAGTATTCTACTGATATAATTTTCAATACCAGCATTCATCTATTCCGACATTTTTTGATCAAAAACCGACAAAATTGCAACAAATCTTCAGAAAATTGCCTTTTCATCAACAACTTCAGCCCATTGTCAGCTACGCCTTTACAAATTCGATTTCTGTTTTCGCCTCATCTACAGCACTCCACCAATATAATTTTCGACATTCACACATCAATATTCCAGCATCTTTTGACTAAAACCCGGTTTTTTTGCCTTCTTGAAAATTTTTCTCAGTACTAGCCTTGGAATCCAGGCAGCAGCTTGAGAACATAAAAAACATAAAAAACATAAAAAACATAAAAAACATAAAAATCATAAAAATCATAAAAATCATAAAAATCATAAAAATCATAAAAATCATAAAAAACATAAAAAACATAAAAATCATAAAAATCATAAAAATCATAAAAATCATAAAAATCATAAAAATCATAAAAATCATAAAAATCATAAAAATCATAAAAATCATAAAAATCATAAAAATCATAAAAATCATAAAAATCATAAAAATCATAAAAATCATAAAAATCATAAAAATCATAAAAATCATAAAAATCATAAAAATCATAAAAATCATAAAAATCATAAAAATCATAAAAATCATAAAAATCATAAAAATCATAAAAATCATAAAAATCATAAAAATCATAAAAATCATAAAAATCATAAAAATCATAAAAATCATAAAAATCATAAAAATCATAAAAATCATAAAAATCATAAAAATCATAAAAATCATAAAAATCATAAAAATCATAAAAATCATAAAAATCATAAAAATCATAAAAATCATAAAAATCATAAAAATCATAAAAATCATAAAAATCATAAAAATCATAAAAATCATAAAAATCACAAAAAATATAAAAAATATAAAAAATATAAAAAATATAAAAAAATAAAAAATTTAAAAAATTTAAAAAACATAAAATTTATTAATCAAGTAAATTTTATATTTATATACATAAAATTTAACAAATTAAATAGGTGTTTCATTCATCATGTCTCAGGAATCTCTACCACCTGATCCACCCTCAGACCCTATCACTGAAACAGTCTGCTCCTCACCACTCCTTCCAGACTTTATCAACTTGACTAAACAGCCTAGACTTGCTGATTCAAGGTGGAATTTGGATGAAACCAAGACTGATTTTTCGGATTTCAGTAGTGACCCCCTCACTGGGACTGAATTTTTAGCAGGAATAAACACAACTAAAACAAATCATCAACTAAGCAAATAAAGGACATCCAGTGCTCTAACTGATCCACACTACCATCCCTCAAAGTACACAAGAGTTGGTTCTAAAACTGGGACAAATCCATCAATTGTCAAGGTCAAAACTTCATTTGGCAATATACTAGATGCTAGAGATCTGTTGGTTGAGGCATACTACTTAACTAAGGACAGAGTTGAACAAACAAATTTACTGGACTTAATTGAGATATTTCGAAAAATAACTGAAAACAAATCCTTGAAGACAGCAGTTGACATGGAACAAATCAACAAACCTAAACCTCAACCTTCCAATATAGATACCACACCAACACCAACACCCACAACATCTCTCACTCCTGAGCCATGTGCACTACCTAATCACCTGCCAACAAATGCTGAGAAACTGAAGGCTTTTCTCCCTACCCAAGGACCAGGGATTGCCTTGCCTTTACCTGTTGCAGAACAAGAAAAAAACCAGCCAAATAAAGCCACAACAGCTACATCTGATGGATCGGCAACTAACACAGCACGCCTTAATCTTGACAAAATCATCACTCTAGTTACTACCAAAGGAAAGCCACTGCCACTTTACCAAGCAACCCAGGTCCAAGACAGACTTAATAAAATTCTCGGGAGAAAGGCTATTGCCAGAGTCCACACTTCACCACGTCAAAACCTTGTGTTGACTTGCCTAGATGCATCAGCTGAAGAAGTGCTCAGTAAACTAGCAATGTGGAAACCAATTTTCGAAGGCTGGCCAATCTCAGAGGTTCAAAGGGTCAACAACTGGCCTAAACTTGTAGTCCATGGGGTCCCAACCTCAATACCCATCTCGCAATTTAAGGATGAAGCTGAAGACTACAATTCTGGACTGCAAATACAAGGAGCACCGAGATGGCTATTAAAACAGCCACAAAAAGCCCACTCATCTGTAGTCTTCACAGTGAAGAGTGAAGATGAAAAGCAACTATTAAAAAAGAGAGGGATTCTTATTGGAGGACTACTACTTAGAGTAGTCAATTATCAGTCTACCACTCATAAAACCCAGTGCAGAAACTGTCTCAAATTTGGTCACCACTCCTCATCCTGTAGAAATCCATCAATCTGTGCCATCTGCCGAAGCACACACTCTACTGCCGAGCATAGCTGTGCCACCTGTCACTCTTCTCAGGGCTGCAACCACTTTCAAACCAAATGTGCAAACTGCAACTCCCCAACCCACAATGCCCTTCAGAAGCATAGCTGTGAGGTTTTCAAAGTATTAACATGTTAGGACAACTGAAAATTGCCCAACACAATGCTGCTAGGGGTAGGGAGATACTCCATTCCTTCTTTGAAGTTGCTTTAAAGGAGAAGGCCACACTACTTTTTGTTCAAGAACCATACTTGGTCCAAGATCAAATATCACACACCTATTTTCCATTAAAACATCCATCATATCAGCCAATTGTACCAGCTCCTGGATACACCCTACGACCAAGGGTATTGACCTACGTCCAGAAGGGATGTCCATTTAAGCTCACACCAAGATATGACCTTATTTATGATCCAGATATCCAAATTCTCGAAGTTTATCATCCCTTAGAGAGCTTTCTGATCATTCACATTTACAATGAGAAGTCTAGGAATCCATATGAACCGCGCTGCACAGTTCAAAGACTTTTAGACCTACAGCTACCAGACAACAAACCTTTCCTCCTACTTGGGGATTTTAACTTGCACCATCCTAGTTGGAATCCTTTGGTACAATCACCTTCAACCCAAGCCCAACAACTAGTCAACTATCTGGAACAACAGAGGGCACTACAATTAATGAATCCATCAGTTATTGAAGAATTTGGGGGGACATTTCACCGCTCTAATACAAAGAATAATTCAGTCATTGATCTAGCCTTTGTCTCTCAATTCAAATATCTTCTTTGGTCTGACTGGAGATATACAGAGAGTACAGGCTCAGACCATGAGGCAATCATCTTCAAAGCTGAAGCCCCTAAATCACTAAATAATTATTGTTTCAGGGCTCCACTACTACCTGCAAGATACAACTTAAAAAAAGCAGATTGGCAGAGCTTCAATAATTATTTACTCACTAACCAGAGCAATTCCTGTCAGCTGATGGATAGGGCAATAGCATCAGAAGATTGTGATTCAGTTGCAGAAATACTACAAGACTTGGTACAAAGGGCAGCAAGTACCTCTATCCCTCAGTCAAGGCCATGTAACAAATCCAAACCATGGTGGACAGAAGAACTCACAATATCAAGAAAATTATACCATAGGCTAAGGCGTCAAGCAAAGATGTATCCAGGCCCGTTCATTCAAGAAAGAACTCGAACTGCTAGGAACACTTATTTCAGAGCAATTGTCAATACCAAGGCCCAGCACTGGGAAGCATTCCTTGCTTCAGCCAAAGAGAAACTGATCTTTACAGCTTACAATTATACCAAGACTGCCAGCCAACAATGTCACCGTATTCCAGCCCTTCATTACCAAAGAACAAATCCAATTACTAACCAAACTGAACCGAGAATTGCTACTTCATTCAAGGACCAGTGTCAAGCCCTTGTACAGGATTTATTCCCGAAATATGACAACAGCTGTTCAGATGATATTCCAGCTCCTGAAGTAAGCAGTTCTAGTACCAGATTACCACCAATATCAACAGAATCTAAGATGCCAACTCAAATTTGGGAATGGCCAGAACTAACACTGAATGAAATAAAAGCAGCATTACCTGACAAGAAAACTGCCCCAGGAATTGATCAACTTGATTGGTCAATCATCAAAGCTGCTATGGAATGTATCCCAAGTCTATTCTTCAAGGCATACAATTACCTTTTTAACTGTGGCCAACATCCTAGCATGTGGAAACAAGCCATAGGTATTATCCTGCCAAAAAGAAACAAGAAGGATTACTCAATACCAAGGGCCTATCCAAATTGTTAGAGAGAATCTTTGCCAATAGATTATCTTACCTTGGAAACACCACAAGCAACCTCTTCCACAATGGACAAATGGGTGGTCGAAAGCAGCGGTGTGCCATAGATGCTGCACTACTACTACAGCATTTTGTTGAATCAAATACAAAGAGGGGAAGAATTGTTAGCACAGTGTTCCTTGACATCCTTGGAGCATTTGACAGGCTGCAACCAGCAAAACTTGTTGAAATTCTGAGACAACTAGCGCTTCCAGTTCCATTCATACATTGGGTTGATTCATTTCTCAGCAATAGAACCATCAAACTCCTCTTCAATGGGGAATTGAGTGAAAATCTTGCTGTATCTGGTACACCTCAAGGAAGTCCAATCTCTCCACTGCTATTTCTCTTATCAATTCGGTTCCTTCATCCATTGCATCAGTGCAAAGACACCCTACAGCTTTCATATATTGATGACATATCTATCTCTTATGCTTCAACCTCAGTTGACAAAAATATCAGGAAACTAGGAGGCCTACTAGGGGCAATCCTTATTGAGGCCAAGTCTAACTGTGTGATGTTTGATGTGGATAAATCTGAACTAATACATTTTACTAACAAAAGAGAGCCAGTAGTCACACCTCTCACGTTTGATCAGGTTACTTTAGTGCCCAAGGATACAGTAAGATGGCTGGGTATTTGGTTTGACAGAAAACTTACCTTCAAGACTCATGTTGAAAAGAGGCTTCAACTTGCAAATGGGGCACTCCATAGGCTTCAGAGACCGGCTTCTCCATCATCAGGACTCAAATTTAATGCTTTGCGACAACTTTACCTAGCTTGTGTCACATCTGTACTTGACTATGGCTCCATATTGTGGTCTGGAAGATATGGTACAAAAAAACACATCAATAAATACCAAAAACTACAGAATAGAGCTATCATTTCCATCACTGGCGCATTCCCTAATAGCCCTGCACAAGCTTTGCAGGTGGAAGCAGCAATCTTACCAACATCAGTAAGACACTTGAAGCTGTCAAATAATTATGCACTCAGAATGCTTAGTCTTCAAGTTAATCATCCACTAACTGAACAACTGACAAGTGCTCTACAAGATGAGCTTGACACCAGTCCATTCCAGCCAACTTGTGATATTGGAATGTTCAGCTACATTGACAATTGCCCATCTCAGCTTTTCCAGCTTGCCAAACTACTGAAACCATTTGGGAAATTTGGCAAAATGGAACAGATGAGGCACAGCTGGTCTCCTCCCTGGATCTCAACCAACATCAGGACAACCATTTCCAGTCACACCAAGGAAAAGGCAAAGAAAGAACATCTCAAACTACTAACAAGAATATCTCCAGAAGCCTGTATTGTTTACACTGATGGATCACTGTCTAGCAAAAGGTGCAGTAGTATTGGATTTGTGCTATCACTCCCCATCACCAGAGAATTAAAATGCTACTCTTTTAATCTTGGGGATAAGATGGGTATTACAGACACTGAAACATACTGTATTCTCAAAGCAATTTTAACAGTAAAGAGATTAAGAATATCAGGAGAGGTATACATCTTTTCTGACAGCCAAGCATCATTATCCAGGATTAAACATGCACCAAATCAAATCTGCCATCAATAGAGAGCTGCTGCGCAAAACCTAACACTACATCTACTCTGGTGCCCAGGACACATGGGAATTGAAGGAAACGAGATGGCAGACAACCTGGCCAGAGAAGGACAAAAAATGACAGCCTTAAGAAAGGACAAATTCACCACCCTATCATTCCTAAGGGAATTACTGAGAGAAGAAACTTTGGAGACATGGAGACAGATATGGGATCAAGAACTGTTTCGAGAAGAGGAAGGGAGAAAAGCAAGAGGGTTGGGCAAATATTATAGATTAATGGCACATAGGAACCAGCCCAACTTTCAACTTAAACCCTTCCAGTACAACAAATACAGCCGAAGAACACAGTCTGAATATATACAGGCAAGGACAGGTATTGGAAATACCCTAACACATCTTAAGAAAATTGGAAAGGTAGACAATGACTGGTGTAATCATTGTGGAATAGCAAGACAAACAATACCACATCTAATCTTACACTGTTGTAAATTTAAGGGGGAGAGGAAAAAGGCGTTTGGGGGACTTGAACCACTTTCACTACCTATGCTTTTTGGAACACAGAAAGGCAAGACAGTATTACTCTATTTTCTTTGGTCTACTAAGTGCCTTGGGGGACAAAATAGATGACAAAGGGGTAGAACAAAAACACTATTTAAAATACCATGGAGTGTGGGATGCAAAGGATTTTGTATATTAGAGACTGTGTCATAGCTATATAGCTGAATACACTATGAATTTAAAAAAAAAAATGATTGAATCTGTTTTGGCTCACTGGAGGCTTTTCTTGTCTATCCTTTTGGTTCCGGATTGAAAATATAATTCCTTGATGATCCGAGCCTGTTGGAATAGTTTGCCAATCTTGTATATACTTTTCCGTCCATTTAGTGGCCAATGTTAGATCAATAACTGAAGGGTATACCATATGGGATCTATGGAATGTTCCCTGTCCGATTGTATTCACCACAGAGAGCCCTTGGTCTTCCATCCATTCTTGGAGGCTGTCAGCATGTGTGGATTTTTGGTAGAAAGGGTCCCAGCTGTGGTGGTGTTCATTGAAGTCCCCAACCACTATGGTGTTTGATGATACCACCAAGCCCTCTCTATGCCTTTCCATGGTTGTACTGTTAGTCTCTGGAGCTTGACACTTTTGGTTGTAGGTGTTGATTATGTCTATATTTATCTTGTAATTGTTGAAGTTTAGTGCAAGGATATCTGGATCCACTGGATACCCTTCGAGAAAATGGTAGTGTAAATCAAGTTCTTTTGCTATGTAAAACATTGTCCTTGGTCTTAGTGTATAGTTTTCTGTCCTTGGAAGTATTTGTACAAAAGATGGGTTGTTAATTGAATGAGCTCCTTCATAGTTATTTCCTGAGCTTGTCTTTGATATCCACGGTTCTTGCACTGCAATGATACCTATCCCTAGCTCTAAGGCCAGTTGAAGTGCTGTTTCTGTTGCCTGTATGTTTCTGTTCAAGTTGCATTGGAGGACTTTTTGTTGTCCTGTCATAGACATTCCTCTTGATCATTCCGAGCTTGCTCCTCTCGAGCTGCTGCCATTTCAAGAACAGTAACTCTAACCTGGCAGTCTTTGTTATCAGCAGAGTGCGAACCACTGCAGTTACTACATTTTGGAACAAGGTGGTCACATCTGTGTCCAACAGCCTTGCACTGAGTACAGGCATGCTGTTTTGTGCTATGTGGTCCTGCACAAAACTGGCACTTGGCATCCCATCTGCACCTACTCTCAGGATGGCCAAATGCCTGACACTTGTTGCATTGCATGGTAGGTGAATAGTTCAAATATTTATCTGTTAGAAGGTATCTTCCAGCAACAATTAATCTTCGAGATGTTGCTAGCTTAGCCTGGGCTTTGGTTTCAAAGGCTACCACAATTGATCTAGCCTGCTGCTTCTTTCGATTCTTTTCTGGTGTAATCCAAAATGGCTGTCCAATAATTTCTAATCCATTATTAAAGACTGAGATTTCTTCTGAGATGGAGGAAAGATCTTCATTTTGGCCAAATTCATTTGTTGGGACTCCATGAATAATCACTTTGTGCCATGCCTCATCTTTCATTGCAATCACATGGGGTGCAAAGTTTTTCCATATACCGACTTGGACAAGGAGAAAATCTGCAGTGTATGTTCCCATGGTAGAGATAGCTATGTTCTCATTTCTTGTCTTTGAGACTATAGAGACAACTGGTCCCTGTACCCCTCTAGCTCGAAAAGCATTGTTGATCTGATCCCTAATTTGTAAGGGTGAAAAGGTCTGTCTTGTTGTCTCATCTTGGAGAAGAATCAATCTGTTAGAGTTCCTTGGCTTTGGCATTGGTTTCTTTTTTGGCTGCACCACTGTCCATTGATTTTGAGTCTTTTTTTCTGTATTTGATGGCCCTGCTACAGATGCCCAAGAGCGGGCTGGCTGGCTTGGTCCTGAGTCTGTGGTATTATTCCCTGAATTGGGGACATTTCTTGGAATAGATTGTTGTTGCCCTCTTGTTGATTGACTGGCCATATTTACTCCATGCTGAACAGTCTTTGCATAGGTCTTAGTCTGGGTATTTGGTTGATTCATGGTATTTTGCAGCACTTGTGCTGTGTGCTCGAGCTTTTGAAGCTGTGTTGTTAGAAGAGATGCCTCCCTTGGGATATTTCCATCCTTTTCCATGAATTGTCTAAATATATTTAGTAGATCAAGAATTTTTGTCTGATATGCTCGAGATTCAGCTTGATGTGCTGCTTTAATTAGCAGGTCCCGCGCAGTAGCAATGCATTCATCAGCACCTTCAATCATATCAATGTTAGAGTAGGCATCTTTGCCAGAATTCTTCTTCATTGGACCATTTTTGCTAGACTCCCCTTTCCTTTTAGAGCCAAGATGTGGTGTGAAGTCAAAGGGCTCAGCATCACCCTGTACATCAAAGTCATTAAGCTTGGGAAAATCTGAGTTAGGGTATTCAATGCATTTTCCCTTGCCTTTGAGAGTTTTTGAAAATTCAGGGTCTTCACTATCTCTCTGATCTATTTGGTGTGAGTAAGATATTTCTGACATGCTATCTGGATCCATGACACTCAAATGTTGATCCATGTTCATATATTCAATTGAGAAAGGGTCTGGAGAGCTTGACTGATTTTTCATAGAACTCATTATTCCAGCTTATTCAAAATTTTTCATATGTTTCTTTAAATTTTTTTTAGAGATATTTTGAATTTTTTTTTCTGAATTTATTCTATTTTATGTTTTAAAATATCACGTGATGTGATATCACGTGACTGCAATGTCACGTGATAGGACAATTTCGCTTGTGAAAGCACACACTAGGGTGGGTGAAAATTTTTACTCCGGTGACCAACTCAGACCAGTAGTGCAATTTGTCGCAATGTTCCTGCTTCTGTGCTTCAATCTATATTATCTCTCCGAATAATTGCTGTAACTATCTGTAACTTGGTGAATAGATAAATATGTATCTTATGCGTATAAAGTTCAAATTTTATCTCTGTAAATATGATAGAACAGAAGTTGTGGAAAGTACAAAATGGTGTCCCAACCACTGGAAGATTTAGAGACCCAAATTGTCTTTCAACTTTATTAACTTCTTCCCTGGTGGTCAAAATTTAATTCTGAGTTGATATTGAGAATCAGCTGAGTATTGTGCACAATATGATGGTCTCTTAGACACGAAAAGTCGAAGTTTGGAATTTCGAAAAGTTAGATGATTTCCTGTGACAGTCTGCCTTTGTTTTGAACAAAAATTGCAAATGTCATCTTCAACTTTTCCTATCATGTGCAAATATACTCGAGTATTTCCAATTCCAAGCCTAGCTTGGAAAAATCCTGACTCTGTCTCCCTGCTATGATCTTGAAATTTAAATAACTTGAATGTAAAGCTGGGTTGGTTAGTTTGTGCCTGGATCCTGTAGTACTTGCCCAGTCCCTTTGCTTTCCGGCCCTCTTCCTCATGCCAAAGCTCGAGGTTCCAGTCTTTATTCCATTCTTCTAGTACCAGCTCTTTTGCTTTTTGTTTCATAAATGAATGAGTTATAAACTTGTCCCTTCTCATTACTTGTTTTTTAATTCCATTTTTGGCTAGATTGTCTGCTAGTTCATTTCCTTCTATACCAACATGTGCAGGACACCATTGAAGATGAATGGTGCATCCTTGAGATGCCATCCTGATCTGATGTGAAAAGTGGTTACTGCTGTGTTGGATCCGAAGGATGCTAGCCTGGCTATCAGTGAAAATATATATATATATATATATATATATATATATTTTTTTTTTAAATCATTTTGTATTCAGCTATTTAGCTATGACAATTTATCTAACATTAACATTAAGTAAACAAACTCCCCTAAATAATTTTTCCCATCTTTGTTGTTCCATGTAGCTGCCCAATATTTTTTGTTCTATTTATTCTCCCTTGTGTACACTAATACACCTGGAAGTTTTTAAAAATTCTAGTAATGCCTCCTTCCCCCTTTTTGTTCGAAACAATATGGGCAGTTTGAGTGGTATTATATAAGAAAATATATATTGTCTTAGTTGAAAAATGTCTCTTCACATATTGAGTTGCTTTCAATAGGCAGTAAGTCTCAGCATCTGTGATATTTTTTTATTTTTTTTATTTTTTATTTTTTAATTTTTTAATTTTTTAATTTTTTAATTTTTTAATTTTTTAATTTTTTAATTTTTTAATTTTTTAATTTTTTAATTTTTTTAATTTTTTAATTTTTTTATTTTTTTATTTTTTAATTTTTTTAATTTTTTTATTTAAATCATAGTGTATTCAGCTATATAGCTATGACACAGTTCTAACATACAAAATTTATCTAAAAAGTTTCTCCATGTTTCTTTTTCCCTAGTAGTTTTCGTTTTACTCCATTTCATCTTCTGCATGCCCTAAGGCATTTAGTTGAATCTAGAAAGCAAAGTAGTGCTGTTTTCCCAACATGTGTCCCAAAAAGAAGTGATAGTTTAAGTGGTGTTATTTCTGCAAAATATTTTCTCCTTTCTACCTTGAATTTTTTACAATGAAGGATTAGATGAGGCACTGTCTGTCTTCCTTCCCCACAATAGTCACACCAATCACTTTCTGATTTTCCGATTTTTTTGAGGTAAGCCAGAGTATTCCCAACACCAGTCCTTGCCTGGAAGTATTCAACCTGAGTCCTGCTGTATTTGTTGTAGTTGTAGGGTTTGAGCTTGAAGTCTGGAGTATTCTTTAGTGCAAAGATCCTATAGTATTTTCCAAGTCCTTTGGCCTTTCTGCCCTCTTCTTCTCGGAACAGCTCTGATTGCCATCTTTGTTTCCAAGAGATGACTAGTTGTTGCCTCATTTTTTCTCTTAAGAATGATAGTGTGGTGTATTTGTCTTTCCTCATAGCAGGTCTCTTTTCCCCAGCTTTGGCTAGTTTATCTGCCATTTCATTTCCCTCTATACCCATATGTCCAGGGCACCAATGAAAGTGAAGGCTTAGATTCTTTGCAGAACTTCGTATTTGATGACAGATTTTCGTTGGTTTAGTCTGGATCCGAGATAGTGAAGCTTGGCTGTCAGAGAAGATAAAGGTGCATCTGTGATACCCATAGTGTCACCAAGGTGATATGAGAAACATTTGATCTCTCTGCTGATTGGCAAGTATACCACAAAGCCAATGCTGCTTCCTGTGTCTGAAAGGGAGCCATCTGTATAGACTATGACATCTTCAATTGGGATATGCTTGAGTTGCTGTAAGTGCCACAACTTAGTGAACTCTTTTGTCTCAGAGGAAATGCTGGTTAGAATCTGAGTTTGGTGCCATGGAGGTGTCCAGATGGTATTCTGCTCCTCCAGCTTCTTGAATGAAGAAAGGGGCTTCAATGTACATCCAATTCTCATTAGTTGGGTGACTGGCTTGTCAATAAAGTTGAGTAAGCCAAGGTCAATCTGGTTGGTGCTTGTCAATTCATCCTCCAATGGGCAGAGCAGATGTTCTTGTATGAGGTGGTCCTTCTGAAGTTTCAAAACCCTCAGCCCATAATAGATCAGATGTTTCTGGTGTCTGACTTTAACTGGCATGATTGCAGCTTCCACCTCTAGGGCCTTTATAGGACTTCTTTTATAAGCTCTAGTGATCATTGGTAGGGCCTGATTCTGAAGCCTTTGACATCTGTTTGTTAGTGATCCAGTTCCCCTCTTACCATGCCATAGTACAGAGCCATAGTCGAGAACTGACATCCTTGGAGCTTTTGATAGGCTGCAACCCACAGCTCTAATCCAAACAATGCGGTCCTTACAGCTGCCTCTAGGTCTTATATCTTGGGTCAAATCATTTCTAGCTTGAAGGACAATGCAGCTTCACTTCAATGGACAACTTAGCAAGGTGTTTCCAGTGACTGGGACTCCCCAGGGTAGCCCAATATCACCAATACTTTGTCTCCTTTCCATCAAATATCTTCTTCCAGCTGTACACAGGAAGAACTTTCTTCAGCTGTCCTACATGGATGACATTGCAATTTCAGTGTCATCAACTTCAATCAATAAAAATATTAGGACACTGAAGGAAATTACAAAGGAGCTGTTGGAGGGTGCACAAAAGCTGTCAGTAAATTTTGAGATGGAAAAATCAGAGCTGATCCACTTTGGCAATCAATACCAGGGACCAAATACAACCTTAAGCTTACCCGGGCTTCCGAATTTAGAGCCAAAGGAGGTGGTCAGATGGTTAGGTATCTGGTTTGATAGGAAGCTCAATTTCAAGATACATGTGGAAAAGAGACTGCAGCTAGCCAATGGGGCTCTCAGTAGGATCCGGAACCTTGCCTCTGCAACTCGAGGGCTACATTGTCATGCCATTCGACAACTCTACCTAGCCTGTGTCACTTCAGTCAATAGGGATACACATCACACAACCTGAATTCCCAAATATCGTGGTATCATCCCAAACATTACATCATTCAACTCATTAAATTAAGCGCATTCGGGAAATCATCTTGAAATTTCAATCCGACGTGTCCTTGAGAAGTTATTCAAGTTCAAAGTTCAACCAAGGTTTGGTAGCCAAAATTTAGTGAATGCTCGGAACTTTTCATCTACAACTCAGGCCCACAACGCTCAATCCATCTAAAATTTTCAATACATACATATCACCTACAGACCATTATACATACAAATTTCTAGATTATTTCAACACTTTTTGGACGAGAACTGGGTGTTCTAAAACTGAAGGTACAAATTTTGCGACAAAGTGCGTCTTTTGTTTTTAAAGGTCACCCTACTTGAAAAATTTTCATTGGTCCAGGACGCGTTTCGCGTTTATTTACGCGTTAAGTGGGGCGTTTACGAGTCGGATCAGGGAAAATATAATTCCGATCACGTGACCTTGAGTCTTTGATCACGTGACTATCACATATTTTTCTAACAAAAAAAAAAAAAATTAAAAATAACTGTAGTAAATTTGAAATTAAAATAAAAATAAAATAAAAAAACTCACAAATTTACCTGCCCAACTATCATCAAATAAAAGGAAATATTAAAAAAGATTACAAAAAATAAATTAAAAATAAAAAGAGAAAATATGGGCTCTCAGCCAATGGATCTAATTTTATGCCCCTCATCCCCAGATATTATAGTTCATGATATCACAACAAAAGGCAAGGAAAAGGCACATGCCATTCCATCAAAAAGGTCAATAAGTCCTTCAGCACCAGAGAGTGATAGTCAAAGATTCAACTTTGATATCACTCCAGAAACATCCCAATCAAAACAGAAACAATTTACAGCTCAGGAAAAACCTGGGACAGTTGAAGCATGCATGGATATTGCATTTAATATGGTTATTAGGGCAATGTGCCTTGCAGAGGATAAGAAACAAAAGCAGAGTCTGCATGATCTCTCTCTCATCCTGAGAGAGTACCAAGAAGAAGGCAAAATTAGCTGGGCTAAATCCATATTAGGGCAGGAGATCAGAGCCCTTGAACAGGTCTCTCGAGTTCTGTCAAATAAGGCAAGCAATGTACAGAACCATTCCACATCAAGCCAGCATTCACAACACCAATTTCAACAGATGCCAACCCAAACTATGCCAGGCCCAATGAGGTCAACCACAAACAAACCAGTGACTCCAGCGGTCCCATCCACCTTTCTACCTCAAACTTATGCAGCTATGGCAGCTTCAGGAGTAGGTGGAGAGTCAAGTACATCAAATGGGGTACATCAATGGACAGAGGTGACCCACAAGAAGTCTTCTAAGCCTGTTCAAGTACCAAAGAAAAAGACTCATCATTTAATTCTCATTTCCCCAAACCTGGCTACTCCTCAAATTAACTCAATGAAACTTTGAAATGAAATCAATTCTGCCTTTACCCAAGCAGGGGCCCAGAAACCTGTGATCCTCACAGTGGCTCTGTCTTACATGAAGAAAAATATAATCCTGACCACTACTGAATCATTTAATGCTGAACACCTCCTTGAAAAGAAATCTGTCTGGGGACATCTTATTCCACATGCAGCATGTCAAGTCAATGAGCCTTAGCACAAGGTTGTGATCCATGGAGTCCCCATACATGAGTTTGACAATGAAGAATTTGGAGACATGATTAGGGATGAAATAAAAACCTTCAACTATGGGCTCAATATAATTGGTAACCCCTATTGGCTAACATCAGCAGAAAATCGATCATACCAGACAGCAGGAAGTGTCATTGTGGCCTTTGCAACTGAGAAGGAGGCTTCCAATGCTATTAGAAACAGGCTTTACCTGGCAGGGAAAAGTTGCAGAGTAGAAAAGCTCTACTCTGTGCAACCCACAGCTCAATGCAGCAGATGCCAAGGGTTTGGTCACCTTGAAGCTAGATGCATGAGAGAACAAAGGTGCCAGATTTGTGCCGAGAACCACAACACCACCCAACACAAGTGTTCCTCATGCCCAGCTAAGGGAAAAGCTTGTGTTCACACCCTTCTGAAATGCGCCAATTGTAACCACAACCACAAGGCAAATGACCTCAGTTGTGAGGTGTATAGAGCCTTGAAGGATAGAACCCAGGAACCTGAGCTATAACTTTCATGGAGGGACACCTGAAAGTTATTCAGTCCAACATAATGAAAAGCTCTCCACTAACAGAGAGTCTATTACAAACAGCCCTTGAAAACAATGTCAGTCTAGTTCTTATCCAAGAACCAAGACTGATAACTAACCCAATTCCTTCCCAATCTCATTCATTTAATTTCAGAAGCATAAATCATCCATCATTCTTTCAACTTTTACCTAAAACTATCTTTCCAAACAAGCCCAGAGTTCTTGCTTATGTCCTGAAAAGCAACAGTTTCAATTTTGCCTAAGAGAAGACCTATCTTCAGATCCAGACTATATGATCTTAGAGGTGAGGCATGGTGGAAACAAATTTTTCATATACAATATTTACAACCAAAAAGACCAGCTACAGAGTACATCCCCTAGGACATTTGAAAGGGTGCTCTGTAACACAAGGCTGCTTAACCCTAGTCTTGTTCTCGGAGATTTCAACCTACATCATCCATCCTGGGACCCACTTTCCTGTCAATCACCTGGAGCTGAGTGCTTTGTAGACTGGACAGAGGATAATAATCTGACTCTTTTGAACTGTCCTGGGGAAGGAACTTTTTTCAGGCCCCAAATGGAAAGAGAAACAGTCTTAGATCTCACATATGTATCAACAAGTCTAGTTGGGAAAATCAAAGATTGGCAGATCTTACCTTCAATTGGATCTGATCATAAGCCCATAATATTTACAGTAATTATGAGAACTAATCATCATAGTCTGTCAGAGAATCCGGCAACAGCTTTAAGATTTAATACCAGAAAGGCAGACTGGAAATTGTTCAAGGATAAATTTAATGAAGCATGGGAGAAATATCCACATTCTAAACTGCATGACCCTATCTGTGGCACAAGTGGCCCATCTTTGCCCATGGATATACTCCAAGATAGAGAACAGACTCAGGTTAGAGCTCTAGATCAACTTGCAGAACAACTTACATGGGCAATACAATATTCAACTGAAGAAGCCATTCCCAAGATCAAACCAGGAGCAATCTCCAAGCCTTGGTGGAACAAGGACTTGAAACTACTCAGGAAGACAATGCAGAGGAAGCAACAGGCGTTCAAGCAAATTCAAAAGCAGCTGCAAGAGCCAGGATCCCTTAACCAAGCAAGGGATGAGTTTCGGAGAGCTAGAAATGCCTATACTGATGCAATTCAGAAGGCCAAAATCAATCATTGGGACAGATTCCTTGAGATGGAAGACCCACAAACCATATTTAAGGCTATGGCATACACTAAGGAATCTCAAGTCCAGTATATTCCACCAATTCAATCAGTTGATGGGAATTTGGAGACATCATTTGAAGGCAAAGCAAAAGCCTTCAGGCATTCCTTATTTCCATCTCCACCAAAAGTTGATGCAATTAATTGGGAAAATTACAGGATTAAGTCAACCTTTAAATGGCCTCCCCTCACTGTCAATGAGCTAGAACAAGCTTGTTCCTCAAAGATTAAGGGCAAGACATCTGGACCAGATGCCATCTCACAAGACATGATAATAGAAGCATATGAGGCCAATCCCAGTTTGTTCTTTAGAGTCTACTCATCTCTATTTAACTCAGGATACCATCCCAGGTGTTGGAGAGAAGCGACTGGAGCTATACTCAGAAAGCCAAATAAGCTAGATTATGCAGCTCCCAAGGCTTACAGAGTCATATCTCTTCTGAACTGCCTGGGGAAAGTGCTAGAAAGAATCATAGCTAAGAGACTTAGTGGACTAGCTGAAACAACAGATCTTCTCCACCCTTCCCAGATAAGAGGAAGGTTGAGAAAGTCAGCAGTGGATGCAGCACTACTCCTTACTGATGAGATCCAATCCCAAAAGCAGCATAACAGGAAGACAACTACACTGTTTCTTGATATCAAGGGTGCATTTGATCATGTAGCCAAGGATCAACTTCTCGGAACCATGAAAGACATGGGTCTTCCTGTGTCACTCCTATCATGGACTAAATCATTCCTTAGTCATAGAAAGATTCAATTGTCTTTTGATGGTCAGAAGGAACAATTCTGTCAAGTGGAGACAGGCATACCACAAGGGAGCCCAGTTTCACCAATCCTATTCCTAATCTACATCAGGAATCTATTCCAAAGCCATTCAGTCAAGATGCTATCTTATGTTGATGATATCTCACTTACAGTAAGCTCAGCTAGTCTTCGAAAAAATATCCAGATCCTAGAGAGGGAGGTAGCATTCCTCTATCACCAAGGAGCCAAAAATGCAGTGGAGTTTGACATGGATAAGACAGAGTTGATACATTTCACCAAGTCAAAAGAAGCCTGTATAACACAACTTAAACTCCCTAATGGAAATATTGTCAAACCTAAAACACTGATCAGATGGCTAGGAATCTGGTTTGATAGCCAGCTCTCCTTCAAAGAACATGTCTCCATTAGAGCCCAACAAGCAAGAAATGCCTTTTTTCGGATGGCTAGACTTGCCAACATCAACAAAGGACTCTCACCACACTCAATTAGGCAGATTTACTTGGCCTGCATAACTAGTGTTGCTGATTATGGAAGCCCAGTCTGGTGGAGAAATCAGACAGGATTATCTAATCAGCTACAAAAGCTACAAAATCAGGTTGCAAGAAAGATCCTGGGTGTTTTCAGGACAGCACCAGTTAAGCCCATGGAAATAGAAGCAGGCCTACTACCCCCTCAAATTAGACTCAACAAATTAAGCGGAGCATATGCATTCCGAATCTTGACGCTCCAACAGAGCCATCCAGTCTAACTACTCTAGGCCAGGAAGGACTCAATCACCTCTCATTCCAACCTTGAAATGCAGTACCCTTGATAATGGTCAGGAAAAAAGCGCAACTAGCTTCAAAGACAAATGTGAAGCACTGATACAAACCCTTTTTCCAGGACCATCACCATCTATATCTGCATCTCAAGAGACCATCAACCACAACATATTTGATCAGCCAAATATTACAGTCTCAACTTTCAATACTTACCTAGATGACAGCAACAAAGCTAGTACAAATAAATGGGATTGGCCAGCACTAACCATGGGGGAAATTATTGGTGCAGTACCATCAAAATCAACAGCTCCGGGTCTTGACCAGATTGATTGGACCATCACCAAGGCAGCAATCACAGCCATACCTAAAATCTTCTTCAAAGCATATTCCAGCCTATTCAATAGTGGCTATCATCCAACCATGTGGAAGCAGGCTGTTGGAATTATCATTAAAAAGAGAAACAAGAAGGACTATAGCAATCCCAAAGCCTATCGGCCAATCTCTCTTCTCCCATGTCTTTCCAAGCTGTTGGAAAGAATATTTGCTAACAGACTTGCTTTCCTTGCCAATACAACTAACAATCTTATACATCAGACCCAAATGGGTGGACGGAAGCAAAGGTCTGCAATTGACACAGCACTTCTCCTACAAGATTTTATAGAGCAGAACAGGCTCAAGCATAAAGTAGTCTCAACAGTTCTCCTTGATATCATGGGGGCATTTGATCGACTTCAGCCTGACTCCTTAATATCAGTCATGAGAACTCTCCAGCTACCCATCTCATTAATCTCATGGGTTCAATCCTTCTTGACTGGAAGGACCATGAGACTTCAATTCAATAGCCAGCTAAGTGAGGTGTTTCCAGTCACAGGCACACCTCAAGGTAACCCAATTTCACCAATACTCTTCTTGATATCCATCAGGTTCCTCTTTCTCCCACAACAGGAAGTGAATTACCTTCAACTCTCGTACATGGATGATATCTCTATCTCAGTTGCCTCCACCTCAATCAAAAAAAATACTGACCAACTTCAACAAATCCTCAAAGGACTAATGGAAAGAGCTAACAAGCTATCAGTCACATTTGAGATGGAGAAGACAGAGATGGTCCATTTTTCACACCACAAATCACCCCTGACAAACCACCTTACTCTCAGCCATCAAACTACTTTAGCACCTAAAGAGGTGGTAAGATGGTTAGGGATCTGGTTTGACAGGAAGTTCACATTCAAGTCTCATGTTGAGAAACGCCTCCATCTCGCACATGGTGCACTCAAGAGGGTAAAGCAAATTTCCTCCAATACAAAGGGCCTTCCATTTCATGCCCTACGACAACTGTACCTCAGCTGTGTCCTTCCAGTCCTGGACTATGGCTCAGTGCTTTGGTTTAGGAAAAGGGGCTGTGTTACATCAAGTGCCAAGTACCAGAGGCTACAAAATCAGGCATTAATTATGATCACTGGAGCATATCACAATAGTCCAATCAAGGCCTTGGAAGTCGAGGCAGCAATTCTTCCAACTAAAGTTAGGCAGCTCAAGCAGACATTTAATTATTCTCTTCGTCTATTAAGACTACAACATACACATCCAGTGAAAGATAAACTGCTTTCCCCCCTGCAAGATGAGCTATCTCTGACAACAGAGGTGGACCTCGGGGTTTTGGAGTACCTAGACAAAGAACAGACCCAGATCACAAGGATTGGCCAATTATTGAAGTCATTCATGATGCATACCAACCTTGAACAATTAGATGCCAGCTGGGTACCTCCTTGGCTTCAAGCTCAATTAAAAATAACTATTTCACCACTGCCAAAGGAACAAGTTGCTCTGAGCCACAAAAACTTAACTGACAAGATACCACTAACAACAGCCATTGTCTATACTGATGGTTCCTTCACCAAAGGAAAAGGCAGCAGCATAGGATTTGTTATCTATCTTCCAGTCACAAGGCAAATGAAATGCATCTCTTTCAATCTTGGCAAAACAATGGGCATCACAGATACAGAAACTTTCTGCATCCTGAAAGCAATTAAATACCTCAAAAAGATATCACCCCGAGGCAACTACCATATCTTTAGTGATAGCCAAGCCAGTCTTATGAGAATAAAGAACAAAGATAATTCCTTTTCACACCAGATCAGACAAGAGGCAGAAAACTGCTCAATACAGCTCTCCTGGTGCCCCGGCCATGTTGGGATAGTAGGTAATGAGCTTGCTGACAACCTAGCCAAAGGTGCCAGCAAAAAGAAGGTGCTGAGAAGAAATGAATTTACATCACATGCTTTTCTCAAGCAAAGGGCAAAAGAACTAGTACTAGAAGCCTGGGCAAAAGAGTGGACATCAGAACTTTTCCATGAGGAAGAAGGAAGAAAAAGTTCTGGTCTTGGCAAGTTCTATAGGATCCAAGCCCAGATGTCAACCCCAACATTTTCAACCAAACCTATCAATTTTCAAGAACATAGCAGATTAACAGAGTCCTCGTACTTACAAGCCAGGACAGGCTTAGGAAATGTGAGGGCATATTTATACAAAATTGGAAAGACAAAAGATGGTAACTGTAATTTTTGCCATAACCAGAAGCAGACCATGCAACATTTGATACTTCATTGTCAGATGTTTAAAACTGAAAGAAAAGAATCATTCAAAAAAATAGAGCCTTTTACACTACCAATCTTATTCAGAACAAATAGAGGAAAACAAGCAATGCTTGAATTTTTGAAAACTTCGAGGTGTATATCTTTATACCTAGGAGAATAATAGGACAAAACATATTAGAAATAAAGGGAGGATGATGGAGGAAAGGAGTTATAATGGGGATATATATTTGCTTTGTGTGTATGTTAAATAAATTGTCATAGCTAGCTAGCTGAATACAATATGATTAAAAAAAAAAAAAAAAAAAGAGCCATCCAGTCAGAAAGATCCTTATGCAAAACAAGGAAGAAGATGAAGATGAGTCCAGAAATCAAAAGAAACCAACCCAATCATGTCTTCTATGGACATCAATCAAGGATTCTTGGCCAGAGAATGTAAAAAAAATACATTACTCAGCACCATACACCTCTCTTCCAAAACCCCCAATTCATTTTATCATTCTGAACCATTCAAAAGCAGAAGTTGCCAGAATTCATAACTGCAATCTTGAAAGGGATAGGGGAACTAAAGTGATATATATTTACACAGATGCTTCCTCATTCTTAGAGACTGAAGGTGTGGGAGTAGGACTAATAGCCATAGATCTTGCCAAAGATAGGGCAGTCTATGAATCATTCAATAATATTGGACCAGACCAGATTGTATACAATGGAGAGCTAGAAGGTATTTGCCAGGCTCTTGAGTATATAGGACAACAGACAAATCTTCAGGGATATAAAATTAAAATATTTTCAGATAACAAAGCAGCTATTTATAGATTGAAAACAAACCTACCAAAGCCTGGACAAGCCTGGCAAATTAGAGCCAGTGAAGCAGCAATTTTAGCTATCCAGAATGGAGTGCAAGAAATTTCCATTGAGTGGGTTCCAGGACATCTTAACATTGAAGGAAATGAAATTGCTGATAGCCTAGCTAAACAAGGAACCAAAGTTTCCCCATCTTTAGTTCCTTGTAGTCTAGCATCCATAAAATCAAACCTCATCCAATTGACAAAGAATGAATGGCAAGAAGACTATCTCAAATACAAAACAAAGGCATGGAAAAACAATCCATCTACTTACTCAGCCACCTTTGAACCCAGATATATTCAAAAAATTCAGCTGCCCTCAGGGGTATCCAGAAATATTGCAAGTTCCTTCTACCAACTAAAAGTTGGCCATGGATATTTCCAAGGTTATATGTACAAAATAAAGAGACATAGCACAGGTCTTTGTGATTGCAATAGAACAGCAAAACAAACTCCTAGACATCTCCTACTGAAGTGTGCTAAGTATAAGAATGAACAAAAGTAATTACTTGAGAACCTCAGAGTGGAAAGACCAACAATGGAATTACTTCTGAATACAACCAAGGGAATAAAATTAACACTAGAATACCTGAGGAATACTCACATTGCAACCTTGAAATGGTTCAGTCAAGGAGAATGGCCTGATTAGAGGAGTAATAAATACAAAGTAAATTCATCATGGAAATTTGACAAAGGTATTAGAAGAAGATATGAAGGGAAATGTTTTTGAGATGTGGGGCTTGATTGTTATTATTTTTTTTGTTTTTATTTATTTTGTCAGGAACAAAGTTCTCTCCTGGTGAACCAGTAATAGAGATCCCACCATCAAATTAAAGAAACCCCTAATTAGAATGGAAAAGATAAGTTGTATTTAAATAGTCTATCCTACATAGTTATAAACTCAAATAGGACATAAATGGATTATTATTATTATTGTGTCACTTCAGTACTTGATTATGGCTCAGTTCTCTGGCATGGTAAGAGGGGTAGTGGAATACTAACAAACAGATGTCAAAGGCTTCAGAATCAGGCACTGCCATTGATTACTGGAGCCTACCGTGGCAGTCCTGTCAAGGCTTTGGAGGTTGAGGCCTCCATCTTACCACCAAAAGTACGGCACCAGAAGCAGGTAATTTACTATGGACTAAGGATGCTTCGACTTCAAAGGGACCACCCTATCCAGGAGCACCTCTTTAGTCCTCTAGAAGATGAACTGTCAAGCACCAATCAGATTGACCTTGGACTGTTAAATTACATCAACAAGCCAGCAACCCAGTTGATGAGGATTGGGAGTGCTCTGAAGCCATTGGTTTCCCTGAAGAATTTAAAGCAGCTAAATGCTGTCTGGGTTCCACCATGGCATCAATCCAACATCATCACCACTATATCTAACCATTCAAAGGCAACAACAAAAATATCCCACATCCAGCAAATCAAGGATATCCATTTGGATGATGTTATAGTCTACACTGATGCATCACTTTCAAAGACAGCTGGAAGCAGTATAGGCTATGTGATCTACCTGCCTGTCACTAGAGAGATGAAATGCTTTTCTTACAACCTTGGTGACTCTATTGGTATCACAGATGCCGAAACCTATTGTATCATGAAAGCAGCAAAATATGTTAAAAAATATTTTGCTAATAAGAATATACATATTTTTACTGATAGCCAGGCAAGCGTTCTTCGAATCCGGCACAAAAGCAATCAATTCTGTCACCAGATCAGAATGATATGTAATGAAAGCAAAGTTCATCTCCAATGGTGTCCAGCTCATGTTGGCATAGAAGGAAATGAGCTGGCTGATAAGCTAGCTGCAAGAGGTCGAAACCAGGCAGTAATGAAAAGGGACCACTCTACCTCTCACTCATTCATCAAGCATCAGGCTAGGGAATGGATTCTTGAGGCATGGAAAAAAGATTGGGACATGGAGCTCTGGCATGAGGAGGAAGGTCGAAAGGCCAAAGGACTTGGCAAGTATTACAAGCTCCAGGCCCAGACTAATCAACCCAATTTCTCTTTCAGACTATTTAGATTCCAAGGACACAGCAGGGAAACAGAATCTGGATTCTGTCAGGCAAGACTTGGTGTGGGAAATACAAGGGTCTACCTTCATATGATAGGAAAAGTTCACAATAATATTTGCAATTTTTGTGGTAAAAATAGACAGAATGTGCAGCACTTGTTGTTACACTGTCCAAAATTCAAAGATCAAAGGAACAAATGCTTCAAGTGCATAGAGCCAAGGTCACTTCCAACCCTATTTCGGACATAAAGGGGGAAGGAGGCACTACTACAATATTTGGATACATCCAAGTGTATGGCAGCACATAAAGGGAGTTAAATTAGGACAAATAATTGGGAAATGTTAAATTTGGAATGAGAGGGTAGTGATTTATAAGAAGGGGAAGGCGAAATCTATGTATTTTAAATGTGTCATAGCTAGATAGCTGAATACACTATGAATTAAAAAAAAAAAAAAAAAAAAAGTCGAGAACTGAAGTGATACAAGTTAGGTATAGTTGACGAAGAGCATGGCAGTGTAGCCCTCGAGTAGATGAGGCCAAGTTCCGAATTCGACTGAGGGCCCCATGGGCAAGCTGTAACCCCTTGTCCACATGGGTTTTGAAGTTCAATTTCTGATCAAACCAGATCCCTAGCCACCTGACAACTTCCTTTGGCTCTAAGATAATGTTATTTTCCAGGATCAAAGGAGACATGACATGCTTCCTCTGATGACTGAAATGAATAAGTTCTGACTTGTCCATTTCAAAAGTAACTGAATACTGGTTGGCCTCTTTCATCAACTCTTTAGATAGTTTCTTTAGGGTCCTTAGGTTTTTGTCAACAGATGTTGATGAGACTGATATTGAAATGTCATCCATGTAGGAAAGCTGAAGATAATTTTCCCTTATTGATGATGGAAGAAGTTGACTAATTGAAAGCAAGAATAGTATTGGTGAAATAGGACTGCCTTGAGGGGTGCCTGTCACTGGGAAGATGGCACTAAGTTGGCCATTGAATTGCAGTTGCATGGTTCTTCCTGTCAAAAATGATTCCACCCATGACACCAATGATATGGGTAGCTGTAAACTTCGCATTAATTGAATCAGCTTGGCAGGATGGAGGTGGTCAAAGGCCCCAAGAATATCGAGGAAAATTGTTGAGACAACTTTTTGCTTCTTTAAATTTTGTTCTACATATTCCTGTAGCAAAAGGGCGGCATCAATAGCTGATCTCTGCTTGCGACTCCCAAGCTGGCTGGAATGCAGTAAGTTAGAGTTTGTATTAGCAATGTAGGACAGGCAGTTGGCAAAGATTCTCTCCAGCAATTTGGAAAGGCAAGGAAGAAGGGAAATTGGCCTGTAGGCTTTTGGTGCACTATAGTCCTTTTTGTTCCTCTTTGGGATAATAATACCCACTGCATTTTTCCATTGCTTTGGATGTTCTTCACTGATAAATAAACTGTTGTAAGCTTGATAGAAGAACTGTGGTATGATAGTCATTGCCATCCTGATAATAGTCCAATCAAGGCAGTCAATGCCTGGTGCAGTTTTCTTTATTGGTATTGCATTTTGTACTTCATCAATAGTTAGTTCAGGCCAGTCCCATATATTCATGGTGACTGTATTTGAGGAGGGTTGTCCATCGGGATATCCATGGCAAGTCTGTTGGCTAGACACTAGATCTTCGGCCCTAGGATGTGGAAAAAGTGTGTCAGCAAAGGCCAAACATTTCTCAGGGAAGGTTATAGCTTGAACACTCTGACTCTGCATAACAACACCATACTTTGGAAATTCGCCATTTCATCCACAACTTTCGCCCACCATCAGCTACGCAATTATAAATTCGATATTCGGTTTTGCATTATCAACAGCATTCTATTGATACAATTTTCGACATTCGCATCCACATATTGCAACATTTTTCGGCCAAAAACCCATTTTCGGCCCTCTGAACGAAATTTTTTTCACCCCAGGATTGCCAAGGCTCGACGCGCTATCACGTGACCAGCTACATGGATCACGTGACTTTTTTCGAAAACAATTCTTTTTAAAATCATCAAAAAATATTTACCATAATTTTATTCAATCCTTGCTTTCTGGCTCCTTATGTCAGCCAAAATCAAAGCCAAGATGGCCTCAAAATCTTCTTCACCAGAAGGGAGCCTACCAAGTCTGCCATCTTCACCAGAGATGGACATGTCAGATGTGCCAAGGCTCACATCTTCAATCTGGAATACAGATTTATCACCAAAGCCTGCAAGGCTACTTTCCTTTGTTCGACCTGTCAATTTGACATCCAAAGTCGACATTTTTAGCAGTGACCCAATCACTTCAACTGATCTGGGAACCACCAAATTATTTGTAAAAACACCTTTTGCTGACCAGCCTCGAAAACGTGGTATTTCAGCCTCCAACCACACCAATTCTCAACCATCCAAAATGGTAAAAATTGCTGCTCCACACAGCATCAAACACACCTTTGAAACAGCAATTTTCGAGGCACGTGACTTACTAGTTAAGGCATACAGCCTTACAGGAGACAAAGAAAAGCAAGTGGCAGTCCTGGACCTCATTGAGGTTTTCCGAAGCTTTACTGAGAAGGGGAAGGTGATAACCACTAGACCACCATGCCAGGTCTCAACTACTGAACCAGTAGAGTCATCTAATATCAAGCAACCACCACCACCACCTGTGGCTCCAGCAGTACCTTCATATGCACAGAAGGTCAGGGAAGGTATCCCAAATGAAAAGCCAGCTGTTGTTGCTACAACCAGGCCAGCCATGAAGGTACTCAGCCGCAAACCTGCTGTTTCAAGTAACACAATCACAGCCATGGCCACAAATACTAGGCCAATCATTCAAGCCAGTACTTCTTCAAACAACAATGCAGCACCATCCACAACTGCACCAATCATTGACAATGAGAATGTCATTACCCTGGTAACCAGGTCAGGCTGCAGTCTGCCAGAATACCAGGCTTTCACTATCAGTGAGAGGATCAACAAAATCCTTGGGAAAAGGGCTATTTCAAGAGTCCATACTTCACCAAAGGGGAACCTTGTCCTGAGCTGCATGGATGCCTCTCCCACAGAGCTGATTTTGGATCAGGAAAAATGGGAGGTTGTCTTTGCAGGATGGCCAATTCAGAAGGCCCGGAAGGTAAGCAATTGGCCTAAAATGGTGGTACATGGGGTTGCAACATGTATCCCCATTCAAAATTTAAATGAAGAAATTGAGACCTATAATGATGGTATCAATACACAAGGCCATGCAAGATGGCTAACAAAGTCACCTGCAAAGGTAATGAGGGCCTCAGTGGCATTTTGTGTCAGGACTGAGGAGCAAAAAACGAGACTCATCAAGACTGGGGTGCTCATTGGTGGACAACTTCTAAAGGTTGTCAACTACCAACAATCTACTCAGAAGACTCAGTGCAGAAAGTGCCTGACTTTTGGCCACCACTCTATGTGGTGCAAGAAATCACCAGTGTGTGCCATCTGTCTTGGGCCACATTATACCAATAGCCACAAGTGTAACACTTGTAGTGCAACCCAAAGTTGCATCCACCATGCAGTTCAGTGTGCCAACTGCAAGTCAAACACTCACCTGGCATTTCAAAGATTAGATTGTGAATTCTATAAAGCTTTAACATGCTAGATACACTCAAATTTAGTCAACATAATACTGCAAGGGGTCGAGAGATCCTGCAGTCACTCTTTGAGGTAGCCCTCAAGGAGGAATCAGACTTTATTTTTGTGCAGGAACCATACCTGTTCCATCACCTACCAACTCAATCTTTTCGACCTATCCACCACTCGGCATTCAACCTTATACCTCCTGTTCTCACAACCAACTTGCGGCCCAGGGTCCTTACCTATGTCAAGAAATCTAGCCAGCTTCAAGTATCCCCTAGATATGACTTGGTGACAGACCCTGACCTTCAAATTCTGGAGGTAGAACTATCAAGTGAATCATTCTATGTGGTTCACACCTACAATGAGAAGCCGACCTCCCACTACTCAACTAAGCTCACAGTGGAACGCTTCTTGGATCTACAGTTGGGACTGGACAAGCCCATGCTGTTTCTTGGAGATTTCAACTTGCATCATTCATGTTGGAATCCACTTGTCCAGAACAACTTACCTCTTGCTAATAAGCTGGCCCAGTACTTGGATAATGCCAATGCCCAGCTCCTCAACTCCCCATCAATCATTGAACAGTATGGAGGGACATTTCACAGATCCAATTCCAAAAGCACCTCAATCATTGACCTCACCTTCGCCATAGGATTCAAACACCTTAGTTGGGGTAACTGGAAATATGGAGAGTCTACTGGATCTGATCATGAAGTGATAATTTTTGATACCTTTTTAATAGATTCTAACCTAGGAGGGGTGATGAATGGCAACATAAATACTAACCCACTCCCCACTAGATTTAATGTCAAAAAAGCCGACTGGAATTTATTCAAGGCACATCTTTTACAACAGCAAGGATTGATGCAACAACAAATGGAAGAGGCCATCAAGAGCACTAATGTAGATAATATTGCCTCCATATTACAAGAGGTAGTGCAAACTGCAGCACAAGAGTCAATTCCACTGTTCAAAATTACACCAAGATCAAAGCCTTGGTGGACCAAGGACCTTGCTGTTCTTCGACAAATATTTCACAGGCTGAGACGCAGGGAGAAGAAGGACAACAATCATGAGACATCAGAGAAGGCAAGAGCTGCTAGGAACAAATATTTCCAACACAAACAGCACACCAAACACCTCCACTGGACAGACTTTCTCGCCTCAGCTAAAGACAAGATGATCTTCACTGCCTACAACTACTCCAGGCCTGAAAATCACCAGTCAAGAATAATTCCGACTCTTATCTATACACCAGGACACCAATATCAGCCTACTAAAGCAACAAAATTTGAGGATAAAAGTGAGGCTCTGGCCCAGACTCTTTTTCCAAGTTTCCAAACTTCATCCCTTTCAGCCGAGGCACAGGAATTTATCCCTTCAACCTCCTGCAGTACAACAACAATGAAAGAAATGAAGAGACAATGGGACTGGCCGGAACTCACAATTAATGAAATGATAAATGCAGCTCCCAAAAAAATGACTGCCCCAGGTCTTGACTGTTTGGACTGGACAATTATAAGAGAAGCAATCTCAACTATTCCGGACTTCTTATTCAGGGCTTACAAATGCTTATTTGAAAGTGGACAACATCCTCAGCAATGGAAACAGGCAGTTGGTATCATCATCCCGAAGAGGAATAAGAAGGACTTTAGTGCACCCAAAGCTTATAGACCTATTTCTCTTCTACCCTGCCTGTCCAAATTGCTAGAGAGAATATATGCCAATAGACTGTCATTTATTGCTAACACAACAGACCTCCTACACCCTAGTCAATTCGGAGGGCGCAAGCAGAGATCAGCCATTGATGCTTCTTTGTTGCTACAGGAATTTGTAGAGCAAAACAAGAACAGGAAGCGGCTGGTATCAACAATCTTCTTGGACATTCTTGGAGCTTTTGATAGGCTAAAGCCAGCAGCACTTATAAAAACAATGCAGTCACTTCAGCTACCCCAAGGTCTCATATCATGGGTCCAATCATTTCTTGCTGGAAGGACCATACAACTACACTTTAATGGACAACTAAGCAAGGTGTTCCCAGTGACTGGAACTCCTCAAGGCAGCCCAATTTCACCAATGCTATTCCTGCTTTCTATCAGGAATCTCCTTCCTGCAATACAGAAAGATAACTTCCTCCAGCTGTCCTATATGGATGAAATTGCCATTTCAGTGTCATCAACTTCAATCAGTAAAAATATAAGGACATTAAAGGGAATTACTGAAGAGCTATTGGAGGGTGCAAGAAAGCTTTCAGTGAATTTTGAGATGGAAAAATCCGAGCTGATTCATTTTGGACGTCAATATCAAAGTCCCACTACATCTTTTTACTTCCAAGGCCTAGCTACAATAGAGCCAAAGGAGGTGGTCAGATGGTTAGGTATCTGGTTTGATAGGAAGCTCAATTTCAAGATACATGTGGAAAAGAGACTGCAGCTAGCCCATGGGGCTCTCAGTAGGATCCGGAACCTTGCCTCTGCAACTCGAGGGCTACATTGTCATGCCCTTCGACAACTCTACCTGGCCTGTGTCACTTCAGTACTTGATTACGGTTCAATTCTTTGGCATGGTAAGAGGGGCAGTGGAATACTAACCAACAGATGTCAAAGGCTTCAGAATCAGGCACTGCCATTGATTACTGGAGCCTACCGTGGCAGTCCTGTCAAGGCTTTGGAGGTTGAGGCCTCCATCTTACCACCAAAAGTACGGCACCAGAAGCAGGTTATTTACTATGGACTAAGGATACTTCGACTTCAAAGGGACCACCCTATTCAGGAGCACCTCTTTAGTCCTCTAGAAGATGAACTATCAAGCACCAATCAGATTGACCTTGGACTGTTAAATTACATCAACAAGCCAGCAACCCAGTTGATGAGGATTGGGAGTACTCTTAAGCCATTGGCTTCTCTGAACAATTTAGAGCAGCTAAATGCCCTATGGGTTCCACCCTGGCATCAAACTGAGATTCACACTTCTATCTCTAATTGCTCTAAGGCTACAACTAAAGTATCCCACATCCAGCAAATCAAAAATATCAATTTGGAAGATGTCATAGTCTACACAGATGCATCACTTTCAGAGGGAGTAGGGAGCAGCATAGGCTTTGTAGTGTACCTGCCTTTCACCAGAGAGTTGAAATGCTTCTCCTACCATCTTGGTGATGCAATGGGTATCACAGATGCCGAAACCTATTGTATTTTAAGGGCTACCCAATACATGAAGAAATATTTTGCAAAAAATACTATACATATTTTCACTGATAGCCAGGCAAGCATCCTGCGAATCCAACACAATAGCAATCAGTTCTCTCATCAGATCAGAATGATATGTCAAGGATGCAAAGTTCACCTACACTGGTGCCCAGCTCATGTTGGCATAGAAGGCAATGAGCTAGCTGACAAGCTGGCCAGAGGAGGTGGAAAGAAACAGGCCATGAAAAGGGATCAGTATACCTCTCACTCCTTCATCAAGCATAAGGCAAGAGAATGGGTGCTAGAGGCATGGCAAAAAGACTGGGACTTGGAGTTTTGGCATGAAGAGGAGGGCCGAAAGGCCAAAGGACTTGGCAAGTACTATAGGCTCCAGGCTCAGACTAATCATCCAAAATTTTCCTACAAACTAGATGGATTTCAAGGACACAGTAGGGAGACAGAATCCGGATTTTTCCAGGCCAGGCTAGGAGTAGGCAATACCAGGGTCTACTTGCACATGCTAGGAAAGGTTCAAGATAAGTCATGTAATTTTTGTGGAAAAGAAAGGCAAAATGTGCAGCACCTGTTGTTACACTGTCCAACATTCAAAGATCAAAGGAACAAATGCTTCAAGGGCATAGAGCCAAGGTCACTTCCTACCCTATTTCGGACAAAAAGGGAGAAGGAGGCACTACTACAATATTTGGATACATCCAAGTGCATGGCAGCACATAAAGGGAGTTAAATTAGGACAAATAATTGGGAAATGTTAAATTTGGAATGAAGGGGTAGTGATTTATAAGGAGGGGAAGGCTAGATGTATGTATTTTGAATGTGTCATAGCTAGATAGCTGAATACACTATGAATTAAAAAAAAAAAAAAAAAACTCTGACTCTGCTGGTCAGGTGTGTAGACAAGCGTTGGGATGACTCTAGACTGATGCAAATCCGGCCTTGAATAGCTATAAGCTGTGAAGACTGTCTTCTCCTTAGCAGTGGCAAGAAAGTTCATCCAATGCTCCTTTTTAGTATGCTGAATATGTTGAAAATACTTGTTTCTGGCAGCCCTTGCCTCCTCCCAGTTCCAAGCTCCTGGTCTCACCTTCTGTTGGCGTCTTAGTTTGTGAAATCTTTGTCGCAGTAATGTGAGCTCCTTGGTCCACCAGGGTTTTGACCTGGCTGAAATATTGAGCTTTGGAATTGACTTCTGGGCTGCAATGAGAACCACATCTTGTAATGTTGATGCAATGAGATCTATATCATTACATTCAATGGCTTCATCTAACTGTTTCTGTAATTGAGACTGTCTCAGAAGTAGTTGGTCCTTGAATAAGCTCCAGTCTGCCCTGTTAAGGTTGAACTTCAATGGTAGTGGATTTTTAGTGTTGTTACTAGTGTGGAGTGATCCATGGCTTGCTGTTGGCAGGTCTGTCTGAATGGTGATCACTTCATGATCTGATCCAGTGCATTCTCCATACTTCCAGTCATCCCATCTCAGTTGTTGAAATCCCACTGCAAATGTGAGATCTATGATAGAAGTGGCTTTGGAATTTGCTCTGTGAAATGTTCCACCAAATTGCTCTATAATTGAAGATCTATTAAGAAGCTGGGCATTCACTTCATCTAGATACATGACCAATTGATTTGCCAAAGGAATATTGTTCTGGACCATTGGATTCCAGTATGTGTGATGCAAGTTAAAATCCCCCAGTAACAGATATGGCTTATCAAGTATCAAGTGTAGATCCAAGAAACGTTCCACTGTGAGCTGGTTTGAGTAATGAGAAGTTGGCTTTTCATTGTAGATATGAATCACATAAAATGATTCAGTTGGTAATTCCACTTCCAATATCTGGAAATCAGGGTCAGAGACCAAGTCATACCTAGGTGATACTTGAAGATGGCTAGACTTTTTGACATAGGTCAGGACCCTGGGCCTCAGGTCGGTGGTTGGAAGTGGTGGTATTAGTTGGAATGCTGAGTGGTGAGTAGGTATATATGAATGTGTTGTGTTATGATAGAATATGTATGGTTCCTGAACAAAAAGCAAATCTGATTCTTCCTTGAGGGCAACCTCAAAGAAGGACTGCTGGATCTCTCGACCCCTAGCAGTGTTATGTTGGCAGATTTTCAGTGTGTCTAGCATGATATAGCTTTGTAGTAGTCACATTCTGTTCTTTGGAAAGCCATATGGGTATTTGATCTGCAGTTAGCACATTGGACTGCATGGTGGACACAGCTTTGTGTTGAGCTGCAAGTGGCACATTTATGGTTGCTGGTAAAGTGTCCTCCCAGACATATGGCACACATTGGCGCTTTTTGACAGGTCGAGGAGTGATGGCCATATTTAAGGCATTTTTGGCATTGGGTTTTCTGAGTGGACTGTTGAAAATTGACTACCTTCAGTAGTTGGCCTCCTATCAGAACCCCAGACTTTATTAGTTGGGTCTTCTCTTCCTCATTTGTGACACAAAATGCTACTGATGCCCTAGTCATATTTTGAGGTGTTCTAGCCAGCCATCTTGGTTCACCTTGGGTTTTGATGCCTTTGTTGAATGTCTCAATCTCGCTTTTAATTTTTTTTTGACTCATATTGAATTCAGCTATGTAGCTATGACAATTAAATTCTAATTTACAATGATAATAAGAAATATTTTTACCGCTTTTTGATATCTACATGTAATGTTCTCTTTAAAACAGCCTATTTAATCTCCCTTATATGCACTTATGCACCTGGAAGTCTTTAAGAACTCTAGTAATGCTTCCTTTCCCCTTTTGGTCCGGAATAGAATGGGTAATTTAAGTGGTACAATGTCTTTAAGAAATTTATTTCTCTCTTCTTTAAATTTTCTGCATTGCAATATGAGATGATGCATTGTCTGCTTTCCATTTGCACAAAAATTGCAGCTAACATCTGTTGTCTTGCCAATTTGGTGTAAATATGTTCTTACATTTCCAATGCCTGTCCTTGCTTGGAAATATGAGGACTCAGTTAACCTGCTTTGTCCTTGGAAGTTAATGGGTTGTGTGGAAAATATAGGTGTGGTCATTTGAGCTTGGATCCTGTAGTACTTCCCAAACCCTCTGCTTTTTCTTCCCTCCTCCTCTCGGAAGAGCTCTGAAGCCCAGTTCTGGTGCCATGCTTCTATGACAAGCTCCCTGGATCTTTGCTTTAGGAATGAATGTGTTGTGAATACATTCTTTTTGATAACCTTCTTGTTGCTGGCCCCTCTGGCTGCACTGTCTGCAAGTTCATTACCAACTAAACCAACATGCCCTGGACACCAAGAGAGGTTTAATGAGCAATTATATGCCTCTTGTCTTATCTGGTATGAAACTTGATTCTCTTTCTTTTTAATCCTCATTAAGCTTGCTTGACTGTCAGTAAAGATATGGTAGGTACCATGTGGGATAATCTTTTTCAGATAACTTATGGCTTTGAGGATGCAAAAGGTTACTGCATCAGTGATTCCCATGGTTTTCCCAAGATTAAATGAAAAGCACTTCATCTCTCTACTTACTGGTAGATATACTATAAAGCCAATGCTGCTCCCCTTTCCCTTGGTGAGGGATCCATCAGTATAAACTATAGCTGTGTTGGGTGAAATATTGTTGATAGTCTCCTCATGTTCTTTCTTTGCCTCAGCCTTTGATAGAGCTGAGATGACAATTGAAATTTTTGTCTGCTGCCATGGTGAGATCCAGTTAAAATCTATTTGTTCCAGATTGGTGTATTTGGTGAATTCTCTGAGTAAATTGCCTATTCTTATCAGTTGAGTTGGGGAGCTATCTAAGTACTTAAAAACTCCGAGATCCAGCTTGGTTGATAATGACAGCTCATCTATCAAAGGGCTTAGAAGCTTGTGCTGGACTGGATGTGTTGGTTGAAGCCTAAGAAGCCGGAGTGCAAAGTTGAATGTCTGCTTTAGATGCCGGACCTTTGTTGGTAGAATTCCTGCTTCCACTTCTAGTGCTTTAATTGGACTACCTTGATATGCCCCTGTTATCATGATAAGGGCCTGGTTCTGTAGCTTTTGGCATCTTGAGCTCAATGCACCTGTGCCATACTTCCCATACCATAGTATTGCACCATAGTCTAAGATAGTAGTAACACAGCTGAGATAAAGTTGCCTTTTATTTTTTTTTTTTTTTTTAAATCATTAAGTGTATGCAGCCTATCTAGCTATGACACTGATTACATTTTGATATACATTGACATATACTCCCATTTCCCCTAGCTATACACAAATGTAAAATTTATTTTTTAGATATCTTTAATAGAGCATGTTGTTGGTTTCAAGATTCATTTAATTTCCATCCTCCTCATCTTTGCCCCCATAGAAACAGCCAGTTGAGGAGAGATATCTTAATAGTGCAGTTTTCCCCACATTTGTGTTGAATAATATCTTAAGTACAAGTGGTTTCAAGTCTTTAAAGTGTTCTTGTCTCTGCCTTTTAAATTTTGAGCAGTGTAAAATTAGATGACTTGTTGTCTGAATACTTTTTGAGCAAAAGTTGCACAAATCTGTCTCACTTTTTCCTATCTTTTTCAAATAGCTCAGGTTGTTTCCTATTCCAGTTCTTACCTGAATATATGATGACTGAGCCTTTCGGCTGAATTTAGTAAAGTTAAATGGTTTGAACTTGAGATCTGGGATAGAACACTTCATATGAGCTCTGTAGAACTTGCCTAGTCCCTTTGATCATCTACCATTATCTTCAAGCTTTTGTTGTGTAGCCCAGTCTTTAGACCAGGCATTTTTGATAGATGTGTGCACTTCTTGTTTAAGGAAACTATAAGAGGTATATTGATAACGCTTAGTTGCAAGCTGACCTGAAGCTCTCTTTGCAAGAGTGACAGCAAGCATATTTCCCTCAATTTCCATATGTCCTGGACACCATGTAAGTATGATATTATTACCAATTCCATTTTTCCGGATTTGGTGAGAGAATAAATTGGAGCCATTTTGTATCCTTAAAAGTGCTGCTTGGCTGTCAGAAAAGATATATATTGTTGTTGAATTTGACAATTTCTTAGCATGTCTGATAGCTTTTAGAATGCTGAAGGATTCTGCATCTATTATCCCCATCTCATGGCCAAGATTGGCCGAGAAACACTTGATAGGTCCGGCATTGGGAGGATAGATCACATATCCAATGCTGCTTCCCTTCCCTTCAGTTAGTGATCCATCAGTATAAATCTTTGTTGCTGACACTGGGATTTGATTGAGTAGTTGGTTGTGTTCTGTTACTGCTTCTCCTTTTGAGGATGAAGAGATATTGACTTTCATTGATGACTTTAACCAGGGAGGGTTCCATTCATTGTCACTGGCTTCGAATCTATGGTTAATTGTAAGGTTATTTAATAGCTTGCTATACCTGGCTAGTTGTGATGAGTAGTTAGTTATTTCTTTTAAGATCCTTGGATCCTGTTCATTGGTTAGACTTAGCTCATCCTCAAGTTGGCTGTAGAGGTTTTTTGGGATGAGATGAGTCTTTTGGAGCCGGAGGATACGGAGAGCATAGAGACTGGCGTGTTTGAGGTGACGTATTTTTGAAGGGAGAATAGCTGCCTCTACCCCCAAAGCTTTTCTAGGGGCTTGAGGAAATGCTCCTGTAATTGCAACCAGTGCTCTGCTTTGTAGCTTGTCATACTTTGAAGTCAGTGTGGAAGATCCAATTTGATTGAACCAAAGGACAGATCCATAATCAATAACTGAGGTTACACATGATAGATAAAGTTGCCTCAGATTATTTAAATTCATTCCCCTGGAGGGCATGGATAGATTCTTCAGCCTTTCCCAGATTGCATTTCCAAGTTGGATACGCTTTTCAACATGTACTTTGAAGTTTAGTTTCCGATCAAACCAGATTCCAAGCCATCTTACAACCTCTTTTGGCATCAAAATGGTGTCAAGGACATGGATGGGAACAGCATCAGGATTCCGTTGTCGGTTAAAGTGTATAAGCTCGGATTTCTCAACTTCAAAGATGATCTTTAGTTCTTGAGCTTTTTGAAGTAGATTGGTAGTGCAATTTTCTAGGAACTTAGCATTCTTTGTTATGGAAGTTGATGCTGTAGAGATAGAAATATCATCTACATAAGATAGCTGTAGAAAATTTTTGCTCTTGATTTCTGGCAAAAGATATCTGATAGAAATGAGAAATAAAATTGGTGAAATTGGACTACCCTGAGGTGTACCTGTTACTTGATAAGATTTACTTAATTGTCCATTAAATGAGAGTTGTATTTGGCGTTGGTTCAGAAATGACTTGCACCAAGTGATGAAAATAATTGGCAGTCCAAGTTTATCCAAGATCTTGAGAAGCTGGTGTGGATCAAGTCTATCAAAAGCTCCCATGATATCAAGGAATACTGTACTGGTAATTCTTTTTTTAGCATGATTTTCCTGAACAAATGCTTGTAATAACAGGGCAGCATCAATAGCAGATCTCTGTTTACGTCCTCCCATTTGACTTGGGTCAAGTAGGTCATCTGATGTGTTGGCTAGAAAGGAAAGTCTGTTGGCAAAAATCTTCTCCAATAATTTTGACATACAAGGTAGTAAAGAGATGGGCCTGTAGGCCTTTGGTGCAGTATAGTCTTTCTTATTCCTCTTGGGAATAATAATGCCAATGGCCTCTTTCCATTCTGAGGGGTGGTAACCAATTTGAAACAAGGCATGATATGCTGTAAAGAAAAATTTGGGCAGGGTTTTAATAGCAAACTTTAACATCTGCCATCCAATTTGATCCAACCCAGGTGCAGTTGACTTTATTGGGATTGCTCGAAAGAACTCCTCCTCATTAAGCTCTGCCCATTCCCTTCTAGCATCAGCTCCAGTGCATGCTGGAACCTGTGGCACATTGGAAGGAGACATGGTCACTAGTGAAGTTATTTTTGGAAAGAGTTGAGATATTAAGGCATCAGATTTCTCAGCAAAAGATGATGCAATTATCTTCTCATTGCCATTAGCTCTAGTATATGCCGGATTTGGTACAAGTGGACTTTGTTGTCTTGATGGGTTGGAGTAATTAAAGGCAGTAAATACTGTCTTTCCTTGTGCCTGCTTTATAAACTCCTGCCAATGTTGGGCTTTATGTTGAGTGATTGCTTTGAAGTAAATGTTTCTTGCAACTCGAGCTTGCTCCATTGCTTTTGGTGTCAGGTTCCTTTTTGAATTGCGTTTGAAATAATGAAATATTTTTCGAAGGGATGTTAGCTCTTTTGTCCACCAGGATTTTGATCTTGCTGATGGATTAGATCTTGGTACAGACTTTTCTGCTGCATTTTGGATAGTTTCTCTCATTAAAATAGCTATGTCATTGAATCTTTTTTGCTGAATATACTGTTGTAGGCATAGACTAGAACTTTCTTCAAGTGATCTGAGATTTTTCTCAAAGATTTCCCAGTTTGCTATCTTTAAGTTATAGTTGGCTGGGAGACAATTTTGGTTGGTCATTGGTGAAGATTGTAAATTTGCTTCAAAGCTGATCACTTCATGATCAGATCCTGTACTTTCCAGATATCTCCAGTTATACCATTGGAGGATCTTAAAGTTGGTTTCAAATGTCAGATCAATTATAGATGTATTTTTCGAGTTGGACCTGTGAAATATTCCACCCATCTCTTCAATTACAGTGAAGTCATTTACAAGTCTTGCCTGACATGTCTCCTTGTATGTTGCAAACTCTTGTGAGCTAGATGATGGTGATTTGACAGCTAGATTCCAAGATGGATGATGAAGGTTCAGATCACCCAATAGCAGCAGTGGACTGTCCCACTCTATATTTGATTGGTACAAGCGTGAAACAGTTGTTATAGGTGTTGAAGATGTTAGTGACTTTTCATTATAAATATTTAAAAGATGGAAAGATTCTCCAGGTGCATCTATCTGTAGGAGCTGCATGTCTGGGTCTTGAATAAGGTCTAGTCTTGAAGAAATGTTGATTGTACAATGTTGCCTGATGTAAGTAATAACTCTTGGCCGGATAGAGGCATCTTGGTGTGGGACAATTGGAATATAGGAGGGGTGAGAAAGAGGTGAGTATTTTTTGGTGATTTTATTATAATATAGGTATGGCTCTTGAATGCAAAGAATTAATGCATCTTCCTTCAGAGCCACCTCGAAGAATGATTGAAGGATATCTCTCCCTCTGGCAGTATTGTGCTGGCAAATTTTGATCTGATCTATCATAAAAGTGCCTTGTAAATTTCGCAGCTATGTTTCTGAAGGGCTGTGTGGCTCCCAGAGTTGCAGTTGGCACAATTCACTGGGTGATGGGTGCAGTTATCCGAGGTTGAATAAGTGGTGCACTTGTGCTCAGTGGTGAGATGAGAGCCCTTGCAGACTGCACAAACAGGTTCCCTCTTACAAGTCAAGAAAAGGTGACCATACTTCAGGCACTTCTTGCACTGATTCCGGTTTGTAGTTTGCTTATAGTTGGATACTTTCAGAAGCAGTCCTCCAACTAATATTCCCCTGTTTAGAATTTTAATCTTCTCTTCCTCAGAGGTGATGCTGAAGATGACAGGACAAGTTGGGCCATTAGGATTGTTTTTTAGCCATCTTGGACTGCCAATCAGTTCCACACCCAGGTTAAAGTCTTGTACTTCCTCTTGAAAGGAAGTGATTGGTAGGCTAGTTGGCACCCCATAGGCTACCAGTTTCGAAAAGTTATTCACTTTTTGAATGGTGTCAATAGGCCATTTTCCAAAGAGCATTATCCACTTGTCCTGTGAAGATAGAAGCTCGTCAGGGGTGGAGTCAAAGCATGTGAGAACAAGGTTATTCCGAGGGGAGGTATGGACTCTTGCCACAGCTTTCTTGCCCAGAAGTCTGTTGATGTTGTCCCTAACACTGATAGCATTGTAGGCAGGAACAGAAGCACCCTTTGTCAAGACAAGAACAAGAAGTGTGTCAGCATCAGGAGCATTAGTGACAGCTTTTGGGGTAGTGGCAGCTGTAGAGCTTGGTGGTGGTTGTTGGGCTGGTTTAGTGAGAGGTAGCCTGGTCTTTTTGCTGATGACTTTGGTCCATTTTTGGTCTGATGGTACAGTGGTATTAGGTGTGTTAGTGGCTGCCACACTCGAATAGCTGGCAAACTTGGTTGGCTGACTAGATGAGCTGGCAAAATTGTTGGTGGCCAAAGGTGCAGGTCCACTTAAAGAGACTGGTTTGGAAATAAATTGAACAGATTTTCTTTCCACAATTATTGGTGCAGTGGTAGTCCCCTTAACTTTATCTCCAGGCAGAAAGTTATTCTCAGTAAATTCTCGAAATATTTGTAGCAAGTCGAGAATTCTAGTCTGTCTGTCCCTGTCAAAAGTTAATTTATAGGCCTCCAGAATTTTATCCCTGGCTGCATAAATTGCATCATCAGCTGAGAGTGCAAAAGAGTAGTTGGTAGTAGGTCTGTTCAGCTTGGGAGGCTTTGGGTACTCAGTTGGATCACTTGAGCTTGGACCAGTTTTTCGTTTGTTGAGTGAAAAATTTTTCCTGTCACATGACACAGAAGCAGAAATGGGATCAGAACTGGTCTCCATGGCTGTAGGAATGTTGGATGATGATGAAATTGATCTTAATGGATCTGTTGAGGTTGGTAGTTTTAGACTACCGCTCCAGATTGATTGATTGAGCCGTGGTTGGGATGGTAGGTCAATTAAGGGTGGTGGTGAGGAGGATAATGAGCCTCCAGATGGAGGATCAGAGTCAATATCCATTTTCTTTGCCCACCAGTATGCCAGAAGGGTCGAAAATTGGATGCAAATGTAGCTGTGAGTGATGCAAAAAGGAATCTGTCAAGTAATTGAAATTTGGACGATTGGATCAAAAGTTGTGGTCGAAAAGGCGGATTCAAAGTTTGATGGTGATAAAGTTGCCTTAGAGCATGGAATGGAAGATCTTTTGTTGATGAAGCCAGCTGCTTGACCCTACTTAGAGCTCCATTTGCCAACTGCAGCCTCTTTTCAACATGAGTCTTAAAAGTTAGCTTCCTGTCAAACCAGATGCCCAGCCATCTAACAACTTCTTTAGGTTGCAAGGTGAACTGGTTATCTAGTATTAGAGGGGTTAGTAGAGGCTTTCTATGTTGTGAAAAATGAATAAGATCAGTCTTGTCCATCTCAAATGTGACTGACAGTTCCTTTGCTCTTATCATTAACTTCTGCAAAATTATTTGCATTTCTTTAATATTTTTTGCAACTGATGTAGATGAAACAGAGATGGATATGACATCAATGTATGACAGTTGAAGTTGAGATATCTTTTCTTCAGGAGGGAAGAGAAACCTTATTGAAAGTAGAAAGAGCAATGGTGATATAGGACTTCCTTGAGGTGTGCCAGTGACAGGATATACTCCACTTAGCTGACCATTAAATTTGAGCTGGATAGTTTTTTTTTTTTTTTTTTTTTTTTTTAATATTTACATCTAATTTGAGTCTACGACTATTAAAGATGTGTAGCTAAGCTACAATATTTATCCCCCAAGATCCAATAACACCTACACTAATTTTCACTTTAATTTTCCTCTGCATACCATCCCCTGGTCAATATTTTTGTCTCCCTCAAAAATTCCAATGTTATATTAATTCCAATCTTGTTATGAAGCAATAATTCCAGGCTCATATTCTGGCCCTCTAGCTTCTCTTTCATCCTCTTCCTATTCTGAGAATACCGCCTGCAATCTAGTAGCAAATGCCTTGCATCTTGCTCCTCTCCAGATCTGCATTTTCCTGTAGTTGATTTTCCTATTCTTTTCATATATGACTTAAAGTAACCATGTCCAAGCTTGAGATGATAAAATGCTGAGCTGACCTCCTTTCTGACTCCTCTTGGTACCCAAGGCTTGCTTCTTATTTGCCAAGGGTATATCTCAGAGTATGACAGGTGAGTACTTTGTTGCTGTCTTTTTGAATCATAATTTTCCAATATATTTTGCCATTCATTAATTTTTAAGATTTCTATTTCTTGTGAGATGCATGCTAAACTTATGGGATAGCTGTCATCTGGCTCTAGGTTTGATGCTATTTTTGCAAGTTTGTCTGCCTCTTCATTGCCCTTTAGTCCTTGATGGGCTGGGACCCATTGGAGAGTAACTCTTGTGCCTTGTTCTTGAAGTTCTTGAGCTGCTTTAATAGCCCTTCTTACTTGCCATTGGCCTGCCTTAATATCCAAGTTTTCTAGTCTTTGCAGAGCAGCCTTACTGTCTGAAAATATGATCACATACTCCTTTTTCCAGGTCTATCTATTTGCATGCTCTATTGCTCGGACAATTGCCTCTAGTTCTCCATCATAAATGGTATTTTTGTCTTTTGAGATGGTGTAGTATTCTTTCAAGATGGTTTGTTCTATTTGATCATATCCTGCTAGTGAGATTCCTATCCCCAAAGATTCTGGGGAACAAGAAGCATCAGAGTAATATATGAAATGATTTTTTCCATAATTGTCCAGAATTTGATTGTGAATTAATTTCTCCTCCTCTTTACTCTGACCACTTATAGCCACTTTGTAAGGGACACCACTATTCCATGGTGCACATATAATGGTCTTAGTCTTCTCCTGTTCATATAATCCATCATGATAAGGTAATGACTGTATTATTCTGTTGATCTGGCTGTCTCTTCTGCATGTAAGATCTTCATCAGAAATTTGTTCATAATTTTGGCTAATTATCCTGGAAATTGGATGGTTCTGCATCAGTGTCAATCCTCTTAAAGCATATTTTCTTCTGCTTTTGTTCAATCTCATTTCAGGTGGGAAAAGCGTTGCCTCCACTTCCATAGGCCTGATTGGTGATGTTTTGAAACAACCCAATATTCTCCTTAATGCAATATTTTGAAGCCCTTGTAGAAGGTCAGCAGAAGATTGTTGCCCCCTCCACCAGACAGGATTAGCATAGTCGGAAATGGTGGTGACACAGGCCAGGTAAAGCTGTCTCATTGCAATATGGCTTAGCCCTCTTTCAGTGTTTGTCAGTCTTGCCATCCTTTGAAAAGCTGATTTAGCCTGCGCTACCCTGACTGTTAAATGGTGCTTGAAGGTAAGTTTTTGGTCAAACCACACACCTAACCATTTAACAACTGGGGAAGCAGAAATGGTTCTTCCACTAGGTATTGTCAAATGGCATTCTTTTGCCTCCTTTGATTTTGCAAAATGAATCAGCTCGGTTTTTTCAATGTCAAATTTGACTGCATTTTTGCTTCCTATATCTTGTAATCTTTGATATTCCCTTTCCAATATTTGAGTGTTCCTTTTAAAGCTTGTAGATGAAACAGTCAATGCAATATCATCAATGTATGATATGAACTGGCCTGCTCTTGAGCTGAACATGTCTCTGATATAAATTAAAAATAGTATAGGTGAAATTGGGCTTCCCTGTGGGATACCAGTCTCAGTTGGTGAAAACTGTTCCACTTGCCCCTCAAAGGCCAATTTTAGTTGTCGGTCACTTAGAAATGTGTCTACCCATGATAAAATGCTAAGGGGTAATCCCAATCTACTCATTATTCCGAGAAGTTGGTTCTTAGCAACATGATCAAAAGCACCTTTTATGTCCAGAAAAAGAGTTGATACCTTTCTTCCAGCAGCCTTTTCTGTCTGTACTTTGTTCACTAGTAGCAGACAGGCATCTACTGCTGATTTCTGAAGCCTTCCACCTATCTGGCTTGGGTCCAATAGTTTGGTTGTTTCAGCAAGATACCCAAGTCTTTTAGCTAGCATCCTTTCTAGTGTCTTCCCTAGACAGTTCAGTAGAGATATAACTCTATATGCCTTTGGCTGTGAGTAGTGAGGCTTGGATGCCTTTTTCAACACAATTCCAGTGGCCTGTCTCCAACACTTTGGCTGATATCCAATATTGAACAGTATTGAGTAAATTTCAAAGAACAGTTGATTATTAGCTTTGTATGCATGACAAATCATGTTCTGGTCAATTTGATCTGGCCCTGGTGCCTTGCCTTTCGAAAGTTTACAGCATGCATTTTCCACCTCAACTGAAGTCAGCTCTGGCCAATCCCAAGATGTCTCTTTGTGTGTAGACCAATCCAGCTCTGGAGCCATTGGAGAGGTCACAAACAACTCAGTCCTGAGAGTATTGCATTTGTCAGCAAAGCTACTTTTAAGATCACCATTCTTATCTCTGATCATAGGCAGATGAGCTGACTGATACCCTTTGGTATATTTCAGGGCCTTGAAGATTGATGCAGAGTCTTCATTCTCAAGGAATATATTCCAGTGGTTTTGCTTAGCAATTTTTATCTCCTGGAAATATTTATTTCTTGCCTTGGAATATTTTTTCAATTTTTCCTTATTAAAATAGTCTTTGAAATGTTCTTTTAATGCTCTTACCATTTTTCTTTGCAGTTTTTTCAGGTCTGCAGTCCACCATGGCTTAGGCTGTGCCCTTGGCTTTTTCCGTTGAATACTTGCCTCAGCTGCTTGAATGAGAATATTTGTAAGTTCAAGTCCTACTTCATCCAGTTTTTGTGTCAAGTTACTTCCCTTATCCCATAAGTTTTGAGTGCAGGCTTGCTTAAGTATTTGAAAGTTGGCCTGATCAAGTATGTGAGAGCTCTTGAAAAGCTGGGTGCTGGCCCTCTGAAACTTTGCCCAGTCTGCAGATTTAGTATTAAATTGTTCCAAGGTTACTTGTGGCTGGTGTCTATTGGACTTCTGATTGAGAATAGTGAATAGTATTCCTTGGTGATCTGAGCCTGTGGGTATTGTTTGCCAGTCTTGGATGTATTTTTCTGACCATTGTGTTGCAAGGGTTAAGTCAATTACTGATGGTGATGTCATATGAGGTCTGTAAAATGTACCTTTTCCTACAGTATTTATCACAGTTAAGCCCTGTTTCTCTATCCATTCCTGTAAGCTATCAGCTCCTCTAGATTTTGGGTAGCAAGGATCCCAGTTTGGATGGTGCTCATTGAAGTCCCCCACAAAGATGGTATTTGATGCCACTGCCAGAACTTCACTGTATCTTCCCATGGTTGTTAAGTTATTTTCTGGTTTTTGGTTCTTTTGGTTATATATATTAATGATTTTCATGTTGAATGTCTTGCTCTTGAAATTGACTGCTAGGATATCTGGGTCCAATGGATATCCTGATAGTTGATTATGTTGGATTTTGACATGCTTTGATATGTAAAACATGGTCCTCGGTCTTAGTGTATGGTCTGTTATTGTGGGAAAGATTTGGCTGAATGAAGGGTGACTTATTGACTGGACTCCTTCATAGGTCCCAATTTGTTTCAGCTGTGGCAGCCATGGTTCTTGGACTGCTATGATCCCTACTCCTAGCTCAATAGCTAGTTGTAGGGTTGCTTCTGTGGTCTGGATGTTTTTGTTCAAATTGCATTGGAGGACTTTTGTTGTCCTATCATAAAGTTTCCTCGGAGTTGTCCATTGATTGGTGTCTTGTCAGGATGGAAAACTTAGTTTCACATACTTCAAAGTCGGCTGAATGGGCTCCAGAGCAGTTGCTACACTTTGGCACCAGATGAGCACATTTAATTCCTATACTTCGGCATTGCATACAGCAGTGCTGCCTTGTGTTGTGTGGCCCTGCACAGTACCTGCAGGCTGCCTCCCATCTACAGTTGGCTTCCATATGTCCAAATTTCTGGCATTTGTTGCACTGGGTTGTTGCAGGGATATTGTGGAATTTTTCTGCTTTCAAAGATAAGCCAGCAATTATCATTCTTTTGCTTGTTGCTTGCCTTGCTTCAGCTTCAGTTTCAAAGGCCACAACTATAGATCCTGCCAATTGATCTTGTCGTCTTTCTTCTGATGTTATCCAATATGGCTGTCCAACAACCCTGAGTCCTTGATTGAATGTTTCAATTTCATCCTTAATTTAGGATAGATCACTTGAGTCTGGAAAGTCTATGGTTGGGATCCCATGTATCATAACCTTGTACCACGGCTCGTCCTTCAGTACTTCAACATGGGGAACTGCATTCCTCCAGATGTCCCTGTTTTGAATCAAATATTCTGCAGTGTAAGTTGGAGTGGTTACTACTGCAATGTTATCTTTCCTTGTTTTGGACACTAGTGCAACTACTGGTCCTTGGACTCCTCTATTCTTAAATGCCAGGTTTATTCTGTCTCTGAAGACAAGTGCTGAGAAGTTTGTCCTGGTAGTCTCATCTTGAATCAGAATAGCTCTTTTTGTGTCCACAGGCTTGGCAGGCTCTTTCTTCTTTCTTGGATGTACTTGTATCCAATCTCTTTCAGCCTGGTTTTGTTGCCCTCTAGAATTTGATGCCACATTGGCCCATGTCCTTGGGGCTTGATGTCCTCCCTGGTTTCTTTGGTTCTGTGTCTGTCTTCCTCCAGGTCCAGCTCCAGGTCTAGTGTTTTCAGGAATTTGTGGAGGCACATTATTCTCCATGTTCCGAGCATTAGTGTTTGCAGCATTGGATCTTTGAATTGAAGTCTGCAAGATCTGAGCTGTTTGCTCCAGTCTCTGTACTTGGGCTGTCAATATGGTGTTGGTCCTGTGGGTGGTACCATCATTTTCCATAAATTCTCGAAAAGCATTAAGCAGGTCAAGGATCTTTGTTTGTTTGGATCTTGTTTGCTCATGACTGGCTGCCTTGATAAGCAGGTCCCTGGCTCCATGGATGCATTCTTCTGCAGAGTCAAAATTACAATTTTGGTTGTTTGGCCTAGTGGTATTGGTGTTCCTTACTTCTGGTTCTGGTTCACAAGTTGCTTTCCTTTTGTTTGCTTGGCCTGAATTAATAAAAGGGTCTTGAGATGCATGAAAATCAGAGTCATCACTCCTGACTAGGGCATTACAGCTACTCTCAGCTGCCATGTAGTGTGGCACAGCCAATGGATCAGGTGATCCCATCTCCATTGCTTAATCAACTTTTTTTTTTTTTTTTTGAATTTGCTTATTTTTTATTTTTTTATTTTTTAAATATTTTTGTTGATTTTGTTTTATTTTTTTGGGGCTGGAATTTAGAACTCAAATCACGTGACTTATAGCTCATGTGATCACGTGACACGGATCTCTATTTTTCCTAATATGACGCGTAAACGACGTGATTTACACGTAAAATGACGCGAAACGCGTCTTGGACCAATGAAAATTTTTCACCTATGGTAACCACCTCTGACCAGAGATGCAAATTGTCGCAATGTTGTTTTCAACTTCAATTATCTCAATGGATACTTGAATGGATATGAAATTTGGAACACCTGTAGGTGTGTAATAGTTAAAGGGGTAGACCGAATTTGATACAGATCGGAGATGCTGAGAAATAGTTGTGGATGACAATAGTTGTTTTCCCCACTCAGAACTGGTGGGTTGCAACCAATTCTCCTTAGAACCTTGATAACTCAACACACAGATGTCGCATTCAAATTCCGAGTCGATTTCCGAAAAGAGCTCAATGTAACTGACAATTTGATGTAAGTAAAAAGTTGTGAGGACAATTTTTGAAAATTTCAAATGAGGATGTTCTGTGTGGAGCGGGATAGTTCTATTACTCAAGAAAGATTCTACCCATGAGATGAATATTGGTGGAAGCTGGAGTGTCATCAGGACTTTTGTAAGTGCCTCGCTTTTTAGTTGGTTAATTGGTATACAGGTAGCTACACCATGAACAACAAGCTTCGGCCAATTGTCGACTTTTTGAGCCTGTTTTATTGGCCATCCAGCAAATTCTCCTTCCCATTTCTCCTGGTCTGTAATAAGCTCTGCTGGAGTAGAGTCCATGCAGCTGAGAACAAGATTTCCCTTGGGTGAAGTATGGACCCTAGAGATTGCGTTTTTTCCAAGGATGTTATTAATTCTTTCCCTTATATTAAATGCTGCATAGTTAGGTAGTCTGCAGCCAGCCTTGGTGACCCATGTTATGACATTTTCAGAGTCAGCATGGTAGGCAACAGCAACGGGATGTGTCATTTTTGCAGTTTCAATGGGAATACTGGTGATTGGTGTAGTGGTAGGTGTTGTTTTTGTTTGGGGGTTTAACTCTTGTTGTGGTGTTGTTTGGGTTGGGTTCTGTCTGCTGAGCACTCTCATGGCTGGTTTAATGACAGCTGGCCTTGTAATGAGAGTCTCTGGCACACCTTCCTTGAGCTTTTGAGCATAAGTTGGGGCAGGTGTAGCCTCAGGAATGATCTCAGTTATTTCTGGGACAGGTTGAATATTTTGGTCTAATGGCTTGGTGGTTAACACCCTTTCCTCTTGAATAAATGTCCGGAAAACTTGGATCATTTCAAGTACAGCCTCTTGCTTGATTTTTTCAGTTGTAAGTCCATATGCCTTAACAAGGAGATCTCTTGCCTCAAAGATGGCAGTATCAAAGGTGTGTTTGATGGTGCAGGGAGCAGAGATCTTGACAATTTTGCTTGGCTGAGATGCATAGGTATTGGTAGTTGAGATACCTCGTTTCCGAGGAAGTTCAGAAAAGGGTGTTTTGTTGAATAGGTGATTGGCTCCAAAATCTGTGGAGGTAATGGGATCACTACTAAAAAGATCAATTTTGGATGAGAGTTTAACTGGTCTGACAGTAGAAATGATTTTGGTTGGTGTTGCAGTTGATTTTGTGTTCCAAACAGACTCTGAAAGCCTTGCAAGACCTGACATATCCATGATTGGAGATGATGGTAAGGAAGGTGAGCTCCTAGGGGAATAGAATAGAATAGAATTCAATTTAAGTCCCTACTGAGTCTATGACTATGAAGGACTGCTAAAGAAAACAAAATAACTTTAAAATTTAATAGTCTTTTTGAAAATTGATTTCCTTAATATGTACCAATAGATAATGAGGGTCTTGCCCTAATTCGCTCCTAGGGGATGTATTTGGTTGGGATGTCATTTTAGAATGGAATATTTTATAGCCAGTTTTAGGAGTTATTTATAATGGATTTTATTAAGAAATGATATTATTTTTTTTGATTTTTGCTTTTTCAATATTTGCTTTTTTTTTTTTAATATAAAAATTAAAGTTTTGAGGTATTTACTTTATGAATCACGTGATTGAATCACTGATCATGTGATTTTTGCCAAGGCTCACCAAGGCTTGGCAGCACTAGGGCGAAAAAAATTTCTTCAAGCTGGAAAAATCGAGTTTTTATCAAAAGATCTTGAAGTAATGGTTAGTTGATCATAAAAATGATATCATTTAAAAGCTGCTGATTAGGCGAAATAGAATATCGAAATTATTTTATTGTAGCTTAAGGTGGTGGTAAGTTATCAATGAAATGGTGAGAAATTCAACTTTAGTTGTCAAAAAATCGGATTTTGGTCGAAAAATAATGAAGTAAGTGGGTGCTGATGTTGAAAAGTATATCAGTCGAAAGTTACGGACGATGCGAAAACGAATATTGAAATTATATGGCCGTAGCTGATGGTGGTCCGAAGTTGTGGTTGAAAAGGCGATTTTCGAAAGTGTGGTGACGTGTGTGCATGCTGACTTGAAGCTCTCTTTGCAAGAGTGTCAGCCAGCATATTTCCTTCAATTTCCATATGTCCTGGACACCATGTAAGTATGATATTATTATCAATTCCATTTTCCCGGATTTGGTGAGAGAATAAATTGGAGCCATTTTGTATCCTTAAAAGTGCTGCTTGGCTGTCAGAAAAGATATATATTGTTGTTGAATTTGACAATTCCTTAGCATGTCTGATAGCTTTTAGAATGCTGAAGGATTCTGCATCTATTATCCCCATCTCATGGCCAAGATTGGCCGAGAAACACTTGATAGGTCCGGCATTGGGAGGATAGATCACATATCCAATGCTGCTTCCCTTCCCTTCAGTTAGTGATCCATCAGTATAAATCTTTGTTGCCAATACTGGGATTTGATTGAGTAGTTGGTTTTGTTCTGTTACTGCTTCTCCTTTTGAGGATGAAGAGATATTGACTTTCATTGATGACTTTAACCAGGGAGGGTTCCATTCATTGTCACTGGCTTCCAATTTATTTCTTTTAAGATCCTTGGATCCTGCTCATGGGTTAGACTTAGCTCATCTTTATTTTATTTTTTTTTAAATCATTTTGTATTTAGCTATTTAGCTATGACAATTTATCTAACATTAACACTAAGTAATCAAACTCCCCTAAATAATCTTTCCCATCTTTGTTGTTCCATGTATCTGCCCAATATTTTTTGTTCTATTTATTCTCCCTTGTGTACACTGATACACCTGGAAGTTTTTAAAAATTCTAGTAATGCCTCCTTCCCCCTTTTTGTTCGAAACAATATGGGCAGTTTGAGTGGTATTATATATTGAAATGATGCATTCCTTTCCTTAGTAAATTTGCTACACTGAAGAATCAGATGTTGCATTGTCTGACTTCCTCCTGCACAGAAATTGCAGATGTCATCCTTTGTCTTTCCAATTTGGTGTAAATATGCTTTCACATTTCCAATACCAGTTCTTGCCTGGAAATTATGAGGATTCAGTTAGTCTATTGTGACCCTGGAACTTAAATGTGTGTGTGGAGAATAAAGGTATTGACATCTGAGCCTGGATCCTGTAAAATTTTCCAAGCCCTTTGCTTTTCCTTTCTTCCTCCTCTTTGAAGAGCTCTGAAGTCCAATCCTGGCACCAGGCTTGCAATACTAGTTCCTTTGTTCTTTGTTTGAGAAATGAATGAGTGGTAAAGCAATTTCTTTTAAAAACCTTCTTCTTCCTGGCACCCTTGGCCAGGTTATCAGCAAGATCATTTCCCACTATACCAACATGCCCTGGACACCATGAGAGATTTAACTGGCAATTATATGCCTCTTGTCTAATTTGATAGGATGTATAATTTTCTTTCTTTTGGATTCTAATCAGACTAGTTTGACTATCAGTGAACATGTGATAGTTGCCACCTGGAATCATCTTTTTTATGTACTTGATTGCTTTGAGGATACAGTAAGTCTCTGCATCTGTGATCCCCATTGATTCCCCAAGATTGAAAGAGAAGCATTTAATCTCCCTACTGTTTGGTAGGTAAATAACAAAGCCTATACTGCTGCCCTCTCCTTTTGTAAGAGATCCATCAGTGTAAACTATTGTTGTGTCCAATGAAAGATTTTGGATTAGATTGTTGTGCTCCTCCTTAGCTTCATCTTTTGGTAGAGATGAGATAGTCACTGAGATATTGCTAAGATGCCTATTTATCAGTTAAAATTATATTCAAAGAGGAAATACCTGAATTATATTTTGATTGATGATGAAGATTGAACAAAAACTAGATGTTGTTGGAATAATGGTGTTGAGTGGATGAGATGGATGAGCATGAATGAGATGATGATTGATGTTCTATCTAGGTGAGAAATTGAGTGGGTTATATACATGATTGAGTGGTCTGTGCATTGAGTTTGGCACTATGTTGTTTGTAGTGTTTGTCTATACCACATGACCATCACATGACCATCAAATTACTACCTTTGAATCATTCTCTATTACCATTTGACCATTAATACCAAGATGAAATTTCTTAAACCAATTGCACTTGAGTGATTAAAATCAACAGTCCCCCATAATCAGAAAAGTGGAATTTTGAATTCAATGTGTCCCCAAGATATTCTGTCCCTGCATGAATTCACAGAACTTATTGTGCTTTACTCTAGAAAGTGGCTTTGTCAGTACATCAGCTGCCATGTCTTTAGATCCTATAAATTTTAACTCAACTGTCTCAATTTCAACATGTTGTCTTAGAAAGTGATATTGAATGTCAACATGTTTTGATCTTGAATGAAATTCTGGATTCCTAGACAGAGCAATGGCTGCTTGATTATCACAATAAATTGTTGTTGGTTGTGATTGCTCATAGGATAGCACCTGAAGTATATTCCTTAGCCAAATAGCTTCCTTTGCTGCTTGTACTGCTGCATGTGTTTCTGATTCAGCTGTGCTTAGGGCAATGGTTTTCTGTTTCTTTGACATATGTGATATCAAGGAATTGTTCAGGTAGAAACAGTATCCCCCAATTGATTTTCGATCACATGTATTTCCAGCCCAATCTGCATCAGTATATCCAATTAATTCAAAATATTTTGTATTGACTCCTTTGAAGATAAGACAATAATCAATTGATCCTTTTAAATATCGAAGTATTCTTTTTGCTGCATTGAAGTGACTAGTATCTGGGTTTGATGCAAATTGTGCCAATGTGTGAACTGAAAAAGTTATGTCAGGTCTTGTGGCAAGAGCTGCATATTCAAGACATCCAATTATCTGTTGGTATTTATTTCTCTCATCAGATGGTGCTTCATCAGTCCTCTTGCTTAGCTTTAGTCCAGTCTCCATTGGAGTACTAACTTGATTGCAGTCTGCTAAATTGAACCTTTCTAGCACAACTTGGATATACTTCTTTTGATCAAGAAATATGGTGTTTGTTAATCTGTTTCTTGTGATTTGCATGCCCAAGTACATGTGAGCATCCCCCATATCTGTCATATCAAATCTATCTTTTAGGCTTGATTTGAGTTGCAATATTTATTGTTTATCTTTCCCAAAGATCAAGATATCATCCACATACACAGCAATCATGAGAGTTCTTTTCATGTTGATGAACACTGCATAATCACTTTTAAGTGGTTTAAGATTGAGACTTCTTAGAAAGGTTGATAAGGTCTCATACCAAGCTCGAGGTGCCTGCTTTAGTCCATATAGTGCTTTTTCTAATTTGCATACTAGCTTCACATTTGATCTATGATCCCTTGGGAATTCTGTTGCCTTAAGTGAGTGGTTAGTATCATCAAGTTCTTCCTTCATCTTATTTTCCTCATCCAGTGTGGTTAGTTCAAACCCATGTGGCTGCTCAACAAAAACTTCCTCATGTATAGGACTGTTCAAAAAGGCTGTTTTGACATCCATCTGATCTATATCCAGGTTTTGAGAGGCTGCAATGATGAAAAGAATTTTGTATGACATTGGTTTGACTACACAAGCAAATGTGTCTGTGAAATTGAATCCCTCCTCTTGTTGAAATCCTCTTACCACCCATCTAGACTTGTATTTTATTATTTTTCCATCCACATTAGACTTAGTTCTAAATACCCATCTACCTTGAATAACTTTGCATTCATTTGATGGAATTGATACAAGTTTCCATGTTTTGTTGTCCATTATGGATTTCATTTCATTTCTCATACTTTGTTTCCATTTTATTGATTCTTCACAAGCAACTGCATGCTCAAACTTTTCAGGGATAAACTGAGAACCTGACTCTGTTGCAACTAGACATTTGCTGATAAAAGCCCTGGCATAATTAGTATTTGAATGGTACCTTGGATCTGCAAGCTCATTCATAGATGTGTCATATTTATTATCATCAAATTGTTCAGAGTCATGTGGTATTGGGGACTGTTCTGGATGATACAGAGAGCTGTTGGATGATTGAGTGGTAGAGGTTTCTGGTTCAGGATTAAGTGTGATACCCATATCAATATGAACAAGATCATTTCTGATTTCTGCTTCTGGTGATGGCTCTATGCACAAATCTCTATTTTCATTGATGATAAGATCTCGAACTCTGTGAACCTTATTTGTATTTGCATCAAAAACTCGAAAAATATTTTCTGATTCATAACCCACAAGGTAGCATTCCACTGATCTTTCATCCAGTTTGTCTTGAATTCTACCTGTCCTATGGGCATAGCATTTAGAGCCAATAATTCGAAGATGTTCAATGGCTGGTTTGCTTTTATAGATTTTTTCAAAAGGTGACATAAAGTTTTCATTTGAACTTGTAGGAAGTCGATTTTTAATATAACATGCTGTCTTGACAAGCTCAGCCCAGAGACTTTTATAAAGGTTTGGTGTGTCATTGAGAAAACATCTGGCCATGTTGAACAGAGTTCTATTTAGTCTCTCAGCCACTCCATTCTGCTCAGGAGTATGAGGTACAGTGTACTGAATTTTAAAAACTTCTTGCTCTGCAAATTTTTTGAACTGATGACTGGAGTATTCACCTCCATTGTCACAATGAAGGACTGATATTTTTTGGTTAAATTCAATCTCTACCATTTTCTTGAAAATTTTAAATGCATCCATACATCTTGACTTGTTAGTTGCTAGGAAAACCCAAGAAAAGCGGCTGTAGTCATCTGTAAAAGTGATGACATATTTGTTACCACCTATTGATGTAGGAGTTATTGGGCCAGCAAGATCTGAGTGAATTTTTTCTAGTGGCCTACTGGATTTGACAGGTGTATTTCTGGAAATTATTCTGGTTGATTTATTCTTTAAACAAGCTTCACATGTAAATTTTTCTGTCTTTCCAATGACAGATTGGATTGAGCCTCTGGTCATGTAGTCTCCATTTGTGTGTCCAAGTCTCTTGTGCCATGTGAGAGTGTTAACAGATTGAGAAGTAAAAGCACGGGCTTCAAGTGTTTCCAGAACAAGGAGAAAGTCTTTAGAAATTGCAGTTGCTATGAGATTGTTGTTGTGAAAGATTTGGCATTGGCTATTTGTAAAATTGAATTTAATTTTCGGATTTTTCATTGCACAACAGATGGAAAGGAGGTTGGATGCCAGTTGTGGGACATACAGAACATTGAGGAGTAAGAAAGTGTTTCCATTTTTTGTTGTAATTTTGATGTCTCCTTTCCCTGTTGCATCCATCTTTGAGTTGTTGGCAATGGTTATACTTGTTGAAAAAGGTTTGAAATTTGTAAACTGCATTTTTTCATTACACATATGCTGTGTAGCTCCACTGTCTAATATCCAGGAGCTGCATTTTTTAGTTGTCTGTTGTGACAAGAAAGCCACACCACTTGATTGAGGGTCAAAGTCAGTATTTGGTGAATTTTCCAGATTTGTTGATGAATATTTAGCACTTGGCCTTTTCTCTGGATATCTCTGCCAACAATTTTCTGACTTGTGTACCTTCCCACAGTATACACATATTGGTTTTGATTTTTGATTCTTCTGGGCAGTCAAAGCTGTACCTGTAATTTTCCCTTGATCTTGATTCCATCTCCTGGCTTCATCAATCAGGCTTGCAATAATTTCATCTAAATAAAAGTGAGAGTCCTCTGAGATGGACTTGAGACAAACTTGCTGCATTACTGATTGTGACCATGCTTCATATTTATTACCAACATTATTTATTAGGATGGATAAAAGAAGCCATTGAGGAAGTGGTGTGTCTGTGATTTGAGTAAGAGACCTAATATGTGTTCGAAATTGGTCAATAAATTGATCAACACTTTCACAGGATGTTATTTGAGTTGATACAAGTGACTGAAAAGCAGGATGACGTGCACTGAATCCAACATTACCATACTGTGTTTCAAGTTTTTTCCATGCTACTGCTGCTAGTTCATCTGGGTCAAGTAACCCAATTATGTGATCTTCACAAGACAGTATGATAATAGACATAGCTTTAGAGTTTAGAGACTCTACATCTTCAGGATCATGTTTGGAGGATTTCATTTGAATGATACTCCAGAGATTCTGTGCAATAAGATAAGCTTTCATTTTTATAGACCATACCTGATAATTTGTAGTGCCAGCAACTTTGGCAAAAGAAGATCTGGTGAAGTCCATGATGAAATGTTGTGGAGCCTGAATTATCTAAAGTAAGCTTTGTTCAATAAAGAGAGGTTATATAATTAGAGGCAGTGTTAGAGCTCCGGGCTCATAACCTATTGATCAGTTAAAATTATATTCAAAGAGGAAATACATGAATTATATTTTGATTGATGATGAAGATTGAACAAAAACTAGATGTTGTTGGAATAATGGTGTTTTTATTTTTTTTTATTTTTTTTTTTATTTCATATTGTATTCAGCTATATAGCTATGACAATTTATCTAAAGTTATCTATGAATCATAAAATACAAATTTATTTATTACATGTTTTTCCAATATGTCTTGTTCTAATCATCCTCCTTTATATGCATGAATGCACTTAGAAGCTTGAAGAAAATTAAGTAATGCTTGTTTCCCTCTCTTTGTTTGCAGAAGAATAGGAAGATTGAGTGGTTCAATATTTTTTAAATTTTTATTTCTTTCGTCTGAAAATTTTTGACAGTAAAGTATCAAATGTTGCATGGTTTGCTTTCCTTTTTTGCAGAAATTACATCTGTTGTCTTTTGTTTTTCCAATTTTGTTCAGGTATGCTCTGACATTCCCAATACCAGTCTTGGCCTGAAAATATGCAGATTCTACTTCCCTACTGTGGCCTTGAAAACTTGGTGGATTTGTTGAAAATTTTGGAGTTGACATTTGGGCCTGGATTCTATAATACTTGCCAAGGCCAGAGCTCTTTCTTCCCTCTTCCTCACGAAAAAGTTCAGACATCCAGTCCTTTTCCCAGGCCTCCAATACCAGCTCCTTTGCTCTCTGCTTGAGGAAAGCATGTGATGTGAATTTATTCCTTCTCAGCACCATCTTTTTGCTGGCTCCTCTGGCTAAGTTGTCAGCAAGCTCATTGCCTACTATACCAACATGTCCAGGGCACCAGGAGAGTTGTATTGAGCAACTTTCTGCCTCTTGTCTGATTTGATGTGAAAAGGAATTTTCTTTGTTTTGAATTCTCATTAGACTAGCCTGGCTATCACTGAAGATATGATAGTGACCTTATGGTGAGATATATTTGAGGTGTTTTTTTTTTTTTTTTTTTTTATTAAATTTACATCCTGTTTGAGTCTAAGACTATTTAAGATGTGTAGTTACACTACAATATTTATCTCTGAATATCAAGAATCAAAACTCAATCTCCACTTTTCTCTTCTCCCATATACCATCCCCTAGTTGCTATTTTTGTTTCCCTTAAATAATCCAATGTTATACTAATTCCAATCTTGTTATGAAGAAGTAAAGCCAGCCTCATATCCTGGTCCTTTAACTTCTCTTTCATCCTCTTCCTGTTCTGGCTATACCTTCTGCAATCTATCAGCAGATGCTTTTGATTCTGCTCCTCTCCACAGCTGCAGCTCCCTGAAATTGATTTCCCTATTCTTTTCATGTATGACTTGAAGTATCCATGTCCAATCTTGAGTTGATAGAATGCTGAGCTTGTTTCCCTCCTAGTCCCTCTTGGTACCCAAGGCTTTTTCCTTATTTGCCATGGGAATACTTCAGGGTATGCTATGGAGGTTTCTGTTTGCTGTCTTTTTTTGTCATATTTTTTCAAAGTTTCTTGCCATTCTAGGCTTCTTATCTTATCTAAATCATTGCTTATGAAAGCCAGACTAATAGGATAGCTGTCATCTGGTTGGCAACATGAAGCTATCTTTGCTAGTCTATCTGCTTCTTCATTTCCTATTATACCTTGATGAGCTGGAACCCATCTTAGCTGTACGTCAGTTCCTTGATTTCTGAGTTGTGTTGCTGCTTTCATAGCTCTGAGTGCCCATGCTTGGCCAGCTTTGTCACTGAAATCTTCTAATTTTTGAATGGCTGCTTTACTATCAGAGAATATTCTAACCAATTTTCTTTTGGATGACTGGTGCAGTGCATGTTCCATAGCTCTGACAATTCCTTCTAGCTCTCCATTATACAATGTATTTGTTTCCTTTGAGAGTGTATAATACTCTGTTTTTGTTGTTTGATCTACTTGGTCATAGAGAACAAAAGAGATTCCTATTCCAAGTGTGTCTGGTTGGTCAGATGCATCTGTATAGTAAATTGCTATATTTTTCCATTTTGAGTTCCTTATTAATTGATTGTGCCATACTTTCTCTTCTTCTTTATTGTCTGTGGCAGGATCTACTTGGAATGTCTTAGATTGTTTCCAAGGTGCAAATTGGCTGGGTGTTGTTTGTTCAATATTCATTTCTCCATTATTGTAGGGCAGTGATTTTATGATTCTCCTTACTTGGTTCTCTGCTTTTGGAGACTGATTATGGATAGCTTCATTTTCTGCATCTTCCTTCATGATCCTTGAAATTGGATGTCTTGGTGGTAATATCAGACCTCTTATAGCATATTTTCTTCTGCTATGGTTCAGTCTTATTTCTGGTGGGTACAGACATGCTTCCACCTCCATTGGTCTGATGGGCGATGTTTTGAAACAGCCTAGTACCTTCCTCAGAGCTATATTCTGTAGATCTTGCAGTATGTCAACAAAGGACTGCTGCCCTCTCCACCAGACAGGACTGGCATAGTCTGATATACTTGTGACACAAGCCAAATAGAGCTGTCTAGTGGCAAGATGACTGAGTCCTTTTTCTGTGTTTGTCAATCTTGACATCCTTTGAAATGCTGCCTTTGCCTGGGCCACCCGTGTGGTGATATGGTGCTTGAAGGCAAGTTTTTGGTCAAACCAAACTCCCAGCCATTTGACAATGGTGGAGGCTGATAACTTTCTCACACCTGGTAGAGTCATATCAGAATTCCTTGCTTCTTTGGTATTGGAGTAATGCATCAGTTGTGTCTTTTCCACATCAAACTGGACGGCATTTTTCCTTCCCATCTCTTGCAATATGTGATATTCTCTCTCTAATATTTTTGAGTTCTTTTGAAAGCTATTTGATGAGACTGTCAATGCTATGTCATCAATATAAGAGATGAATTGTCCTGCTCTGGAATCAAACATGTCTCTGATGTAAATCAGGAATAATATTGGTGAGACTGGACTCCCTTGGGGTATTCCAGTATTAAGGGATTTGAAGTTCTCTTCCCTTCCATCAAAGGCCAATTTAATTTGTCTGTCACTGAGGAATGAGTGCACCCATGACAATAGACTGAGAGGGAGTCCTAGTTGGCCCATAATTCTCAGCAGTTGGTTTTTAGCCACATGGTCAAAGGCCCCTTTTATATCCATGAAGAGTGTAGATGTCTTTCTTCTGGCTTCTTTCTCTGTCTGTACTTTGTTGACTAACATAAGACAGGCATCTACTGCTGACTTTTTTAATCTCCCCCCCATCTGTGATGGATGTAAAAGATGAGTTGTCTCAGCTAGATATCCCAGTCTTTTAGCTATTATTCTTTCAAGGGTTTTTCCTAAACAGTTCAGCAGAGATATGACTCTGTAAGCTTTTGGCTGAGAATAGTCTGGTTTTGACGGCTTTGGCAGCACAGTACCTGTGGCCTGTTTCCAGCATTGTGGCTGATATCCAATATTAAAGAATATAGAATAAATCTGGAAAAATAATTCCTTATTTGCTGAAAATGCCTGACTGATAATTTCCTGGTCAATCTGATCTGGTCCTGGAGCTTTCCCTTTTGAAGGTTTGATACATGCCTCCTCCAGCTCGGATTTTGTGAGTTTTGGCCATTCCCAGTGATGCTCTTTGAGAGATGACCAATCCATCTCTGGTGTCTTTGGTGGTGGAATGAATAGCTTTGTTCTTACAGCCTTACATTTGTCCTCAAAGATGCTTTTCAGCTCGCCATTCTGGTCTTGAATTGGTGGTAATTGGGATATTTGTCTTTGTTTTGTATATGCCAATGCCTTGAAAATAGAATTTGGATCTTCCTGCTCAAGAAATTTATTCCAGTGCTCCTTCTTGGCAGTCTTTATATCCTGAAAATACTTATTTCTTGCATCTTTATATTCCCTCCTTCTATTTTGATTCAGTGGCTCTCTAATAACAAATCTTTGACACCTCATCATGTCCTTCCTCAAGCCTTTCAGTTGCTTACTCCACCAGGGTTTTGGCTTTCTTCCAGCTATTTTCCGAGGTATGGATACTTCTGCTGCTTTAAAGAGTATATCAGTACAACTTTTCGAATTTTGAAATTCCAGAATTTCATCAATTTGAATACACCATTGTATGCAGAATAATTTGCTGATTACAAATATTGCTTCCAAATTTTGATCCGACATCTAGTTGTTGAGTTATTGAGCAAGAAAGGTTCTGTTGCTGTTGAGGGTAGAAATCTTGGTGGCAGATCACCCAAGTCCATCAACAAGCAGCATCAACCATCATTTATCACTGCTAATAATATATCATTACAAGCAGAAAATTACCACAGAGTAGCACGCAAATTTTGAAAGTCATCAGACCAAAATTCATTGAGTTATTGGGTTTAAAGTTTCCTAAAGTTCTTTGTGGGATAGAATTGCACTTCTGGTTTTAACGGGCCGCCATTAACCGAGATATTGTGAATATTATCATTCAACTACGAAAATTTAGGAGATTGGTCAGGTGACCTCAGAAAAATTTTGTTGTGAGTGTAAAGGGAAAGAAACATTGAAATACTAAAAACAAAATAAAATCAAAAAGAAATAAAAAAAAAAAAAAGATCAATATCAAAACATAGAAATAGCTTTACTATCATCAGCTACCATGACCAGATCAGAGTCCCCAGATCCACTGACCAGAGTGTCAGGAGATACAATAATGGAGAGAGATTTAGATGAAAGGGAAATGGAAATGGAAATAGAAAAGCTATTGCCAGAAGAAGAAGAGTCTTTTGAACCTGGAGGTTACAGAAAAGGACCAAAAAGCCTACCAAAGAGACTACAAATTATGGATTCAATCTATTCTGAGCCAGATGGAGAATGGTCTTCTGCCTATAACCAAGCTCCCATAAATATGGACTCATTTACCTATGAAGCTAGTAAGGGACCCAAAAGATCATTTGAAACATCTCAATTGCCAGCCAAAAAGAATAAAGGGAAAGGCCCAGCAACATGGCTTGATCAAATTGAAGAATCTGATGAGTGCATAGCAGCAGCTAGGGATTTATTGATCAAGGCAGCGCACCTTACTGATTCCAGATCAAAGCAAACTAAGATCTTGGACCTGCTGAATATATTTAGGGAATACATTGAGAGAGATGGAAATCTACCAAGAGATGCTTCTGTACTTACAGCACAACTACAAAGACTTGAACAAACAGCCCAGGTATTGCAGACAACAGCTCGGCAAGCAAAAAGCAACAATACAACAGGTAATAATATTCAAGGACAACAGAGATTGCCAACCACAATGAACATGAAAAGTACAACTAGCCAAGCACCAGGGCCTGTAGCAACATCTAGCAACAACCAACATGGTAACCCTATGCCACAGAAGAGAACATGGGCAGATATAGCAGGTTCATCACAAAATCAAGGGAGTAAAAAGGAGTGGACAGTAGTGCAACCCAAGAATAAATCAAGTGGTCCCAAGACAAGGTCAATAAATAGACTAATATTAATCCAAGATGTGCAGACTAGACAACCATTCTCTCCGCTATAGACAAGAGACCGAATCAACCAAGCATTTAGGTCTAGAGGAGTTGAAGGACCAGTGGTAGCTATTGTGTCACAGACAAGGAGGGAAAATATTGCTTTAACAACTACTGAGCCCTACTCTGCTGACTTTCTTCTTGAAAAGGTTGACATTTGGAAGAACATAGCCCCTCATGAGCTTGCCATGAAAGATGAAGCATGGTATAAAGTAATCATCCATGGTATTCCAACAGCTGAATTCCCCACAATGGAAGACCTAAGAACAATTCCAGAAGAAATCTCGACCTTCAACCAAGGTCTCAAAGTCATTGGACAACCTTATTGGATCACACTAGAAGAGAAGAGAGGTGCTCAAGTAGCTGGATCAATAGTAGTGGCATTTGAGACTGAGGAACAAGCTAGACAAGCTACCTCTAAAAACTTGATTGTAGCAGGAAGATCCCTGAGGGCTGAAAAATACTTGAACATTCCAGCAACTACACAGTGCAATCAGTGTCAAGGACATGGACACATTAGTACCAAGAGTAGGTGGGATGCAAAATGCCAGTTTTGTGCAGGACAACACAATACTAAGCAACATATTTGCACTCAATGCAATATAGTTGGAAAGAAATGTGTGCACTTGATTCCAAAATGCACTAACTGCGGAGAAGCTCATACAGCTGACAAAGAGACCTGCCAAGTCAGAGTGGCTATCCAAGCCAGGATATCAGCTGCCAATGAGGCACAAACTAGAGGTGAATCAAATGAAATGCTATGACTGGACAAAAAAAAATGCTCCAGTGTAACTTGAACAGATCAATACAGGCCACAGAAAATGCTCTACAACTCGGAGTAGAGCTAAATATTGATATAATAGCAGTGCAAGAACCATGGCTTCCATCAAGACAAGGGGAGTCAAACTATGAGGACGTCCAGTCAATAAGGCATACGTCATACAGCCAGATATTCCCATGCTCTTCAGATTATTATCTTCGTCCAAGGACAATGTTTTATATCTCTAGGGGCATGGAAAAAAGTACAAAAAAAGATGAAGAACATTCAAAAGATCCTGATCTCTTGACAGTGATTATCTCAGGTTTAGGATATAACTTGAGTATAGTCAACACATATAATCAGAAAAACCAAGGCTTCGAAAATAATTCCATGACTATTGATAGAATCAAAGACAACCTAAGTCTCTCCCCATATTGCATAGTGCTTGGAGACTTCAATGAACATCATCCTGACTGGGACCCATATCATCCTAAGTCTACAAATGCTGATACTTTAGAGACTTGGATTCAAGAGCAGGGATTATCAATTATGAATATCATTGGAAAAGGAACCTTCTTTAGGTCTGGTATGAAGCGTCCTTCTGTTATTGATCTCACGCTGGCAACAAAGTTGTCAGAGAATTTGATAGAAGATTGGCAGACTCTTAATACAGGATCTGATCATGAAGGGATCCTATTCAATATTTGTAATATAAAGAACAATGAACAACAAGATGAGACCGCTAAATGTGGTAGATTCAACACAGATAAAGCTAAATGGGAAAGTTTTGAAAAGAGCACTCAAGAATTGTTCAATGAATCCAGAATCCTAAGTGCCAATCATCTTCTTTCTCTCAGTAAGAGATGTACAAAGAAGATTATTGATGGAGATAATCTGCTAATAGATCAACTTGATAAAGTGGGTGAGGAACTTACATTGATCATTCAAAGGGCTGCAGAAGGTACTATTCCAAGAAATAGACTTGGAGCCAAAATCAAGCCTTGGTGGACAGGGGAACTGAAAGCTCTTCGAAATAACATGATGAGGGCACAGAGAAATATGAACAAGGCTTATAATCAGGACTCAAAGAAGCAAAATTATCTAGATGCGAGGAATAAATATTTCCAAGAGATCAAAATAGCCAAAAAGAAGCATTGGAACAAGTTCTTAGAGAGGGAAGATCCTGCTTCAATCTTCAAAGCCCTTTCATATACTAAGGACAAAGTAATCACCAAACTACCAACAATGCAAAAAGAAAATGGAGAATTAGCTCAAAGCTTTGAAGAGAAATCAAAGGCTCTAAAAACCAAGCTTTTTCCAGCCCCCCCAGAATCACCATCCCTTGACTGGAATCAGCATCAAGAGGACGGAAAATGGGACTGGCCTAAGCTGAGCTCTGATGAAGTTGAAAGAGCATGTTGCCGCCCATCTAAAGGAAAGGCACCTGGCTCAGATGAGATTGATTGGAAAATGATTGAACATGCATATGGGGCAAACAAAAAATTATTTGTTCAAGTTTATTCAATATTCTTTGACCTTGGTTACCAACCTAGATGCTGGAGAAAAGCTACAGGAATTGTTCTGAAAAAGCCAGGAAAACCAGATTATTCACAGCCCAAGGCATATAGAGTTATCTCACTACTGAACTGCTTGGGAAAAGCCTTGGAAAGAATTCTGGCAAGTCGTCTTGGATACTTAGCTGAAACAACTACACTTCTAGATCCATCCCAGATAGGTGGGAGATTGAAGAAGTCTGCTGTTGATGCCTGTCTCCTCCTTCAGGCCAAAGTAGAATCAGAAAAGGCTGCCAAAAATAAGACATCAACCCTATTCTTGGATGTAAAGGGAGCATTTGATCATGTCTCAAAGAACCAATTGCTGGCCATTATGAGTAAGCTTGGGTTACCTCTAAGCCTCTTATCATGGGTGTCAAGCTTCCTCAGCAAGCGACAATTAAGGCTATCTTTTGATGGTGACACAGAGGATTTTACAACTATTCAGACTGGGATTCCACAGGGAAGCCCCATATCACCAATTCTTTTCTTGATTTACATCAGAGAGATGTTCACTTCAAAGGCTGTCATGTTTCTTTCCTATATTGATGACATTTCTTTGACTGTCTCATCAACAAGCTTTAAGAAGAACATTCAGATCCTTGAAAGAGAAGTGAAAATTCTAGAAGACCTCGGAAAAAGAAATGCAGTTGAATTTGATACTGCTAAAACAGAACTAATTCACTTTGCAAATACCAAAGAATCAAGAAATTGCATATTGAATGTACCTGGAGGCGCCTCAGTAGAGCCCAGTCAATCAGTAAAATGGCTTGGAGTATGGTTAGACAGCAAACTATCATTCAAACTGCATGTCAAATTGAGGGTATCACAGGCAAAAGCTGCATTCCAGAGAATGGCAAGACTAACCAATGCAGAAAAGGGTTTGAGCCCATTGGCCATGAGACAGCTATACATAGCCTGTGTCACTAGTATTTCAGATTATGCTAGTCAAGTCTGGTGGAAAGGTCAGAAGAATTTTCTTGAAATGCTGCAAGGCCTACAGAATATGGCCTTGAGAAAAATATTGGGATGCTTTAGAACTAGCCCAGTTAGACCAATGGAAGTAGAGGCATGTCTCTGTCCTCCAGACGTCTGGCTTAATCATAGCAGAAGAAAATATGCTGTGAGAAGTCTACAGTTGACACCAAGTCACCCAGTGGCAAAAGTTATGAAAGAAAATCTGGATCCATACCATCTTGAAGATGACATCACTTTCAAAGGAAACCAAGTGCATCTTATCAACCAATCTTTACCATCAGAAATTGAAATCAAGGGGATAGAGCCAGTGAAAAATTATATGTACCCACCTTGGAGAAGAAAATTGCCATACAATATTCATATAGGAAATCATCCAAAAGAGGAGGAAGCATTAATTCATCTAGAAAGAAATAGGCAGACTATGGGGAGATCAGTAATTGTTTACTATACTGATGCTTCTTATTATCCAGGGGCAAGTGGAGTTGGCATAGCCTTCAAGGCCTATGACCAACAAAGCTATGAAACATGGACTGAATATTATAATATTGGACTAGAAAATATCAATTTTAATGGTGAATTGGAGGCCATAACTCGAGCTCTAGAACATGCTGGAAGAACAACTGAATATAGAGACAGAGTAATAATTTACTCTGACAGTCAAGCAGCACTACTTCGACTTAGCCAGCCTAGTGATAAGCCAGGACAGTTCTGGGTATCAAGATCAATTGAAGCTGCAAAAATATTGAAGGATCAAGGTATCAAGGTCTCTCTGGAGTGGGTACCAGGTCATTATGATATACCTGGAAATACTGAGGTTGATAAACTAGCAAAGAAAGCTGCATTAGAGCCTCCAGATGTCAACTTTCCAATGAGTCATGCCTACATATCTAGGCTTATAAATCAAATGAAAAATGATGAATGGATAAAGAAATTTACAGAATTTCAGTTGATGCATGCAAGCAGTTCAGCTTCATACTCTAATCTATATCTATTGCAGATCAGAAAGAAATTGTGGACACCAAGGGGAACAAAGAAGGAAATTTGCTCTGCTTTCTTCCAACTCAAACTTGGTCATGGATACTTTAAATCATATTTAAAAAGAATTGGAAAAAGAAATAATGATGAGTGCCTCTGTGGAGGACATCAGACACCAAGACACCTCATACTTGAGTGTAGGAGATATAGAACAGAGAGGAATAATGTAAAGGATAAGATGTGCTCAGACAGGCTCACCCTACCCTTGCTCCTCCACACAAACAAAGGTGTTGAAGCTACCTTGGAATACATAAAAAAGACAAAAATATGTACTAGGAAATGGTATCTTGGAGATATAATAGATTGACATTAAATGATTCTAGATATGGGGCAAGGGTGGGAAATTTTCTTTTGTTCAGATTTAAGGGTGTTGATGAAGTTGAATGATTTCAGTATTTATTTGGGGGATAAGAGTCTAGGGCACTCAAACTATTCACATGCAGAAGACTGGAATAATAAAAATTGGATAACCTTGTATGTAGCAGGTATTAGAATATGCACTCCTAATGGAGTGCACATCCTACAATAGTCTTAGACTTATAGAGGATGTAAATGGATAAAAAAAAAAAAAAAAAAAAAAAAAGAGTATATCAGTCAGTTCTTGTCCAACTTCATCCAGCTTCAGCCTCAAATTTTCCTCCTTTACAAAGAGGTCTTTACTTTCTTTACATGAATATATTTTGGTAAATTCATTGCTGAATACCTCTGAGTTCTTGAAAAGTTGAGCACTTATTTTTCCAAATTTTTCCCAGTCAGCTTTCTTGGTATTAAATCTAGTTTTTATGACCTGTGGCTGACTGTGTCTATCCATCTGATTCAGTGTGGTAAACAAGATTCCCAGGTGGTCTGAGCCTGTAGGAATTGTCTGCCAGTCTTGGATAAACCTTACTGAATAGGATGTTGCCAAGGTCAGATCAATAACTGAAGGTAATGCCATATGAGGTCTATGGAATGTACCCTGTCCAATACTGTTTACTAGAGATAGCCCATGTGCCTCCGTCCAGGAAAGAAGACCATCTGCATTTGTTGATTTTGGGTAATGTGGATCCCAGTCAGGGTGGTGTTCATTGAAGTCTCCCACAACTATAGTGTTGGGAGTAATTGGCACATTATCCTTATGTCTTTCAATTGTTTTCAGGTTATTCTCGGGGCCTTGATGTTTCTGATTATAGACATTTATGATTGTCATGTTAAAGTTATTGCCGATAAAATTTACTGCAAGGATATCTGGATCTTTAGGGTATCCCTGAGGTTTATTATATTGTATGTTGGTATGTTTTGCTAAGTAGAACATTGTTCTTGGTCTTAATTTATTGTCATCTGTTTCTGGAAATATCTGTATAAAGGAAGGATGACAGATTGACTTGCTTCCCTCATATGTGTCTTGTTGGTGATTGGTATGTTCTGCTTGTTGTTGGGTGGATTCCAAAGGATTGACTGATGGAATATTAGTGTAGTCTAATATTGGTCTAGATTGTCTTATCCATGGCTCCTGTACTGCTATAATGCTTACCCCCAGCTCAATAGCAAGCTGGAGGGTGTTTTCGGTGGCTTGTAAACTTCTATTTAAATTGCACTGTAGTATCTTGCGTTGTGCTGACATTAAAGTTCCTCGGAGTCGTCCATTGTTTGTTGCCTAGTCAGGATTGAAAACTTGGTTTCACATCCCTCATAGTCAGCTGTGTGAGCTCCAGTGCAGTTACTGCATTTTGGCACTAGGTGGACACATCTAACTCCAATGCTTCTACATTGTGTACAGCAGTGCTGTCTAGTGTTGTGGGGCCCGGCACAGTACCTGCAGTTTGCTTCCCATCTACAGTTAGTCTCAAGGTGTCCAAATCTCTGGCATTTATTGCACTGAGTTGATGCTGGGATGTTATGAAACTTTTCAGCCTTTAAGGAGAGTCCTGCAATGATTAATCTCTTGTTAGTGGCTAGTTTTGCTTCTGCCTCAGTCTCAAATGCAACCACAATTGAACCAGCCATTTGAGTCTGAAATTTTTCTTGGGGTGTGATCCAGTATGGTTGTCCAATAACTTTCAGTCCTTGGTTGAATGTTTCAATTCCTTCAATCACTTTAGAGAGGTCAGATGGATTTGGGAAGTCTGCTACTGGTACTCCATGGACTACTACTTTGTACCATTCCTCGTCTTTGAAGGCTTCCACATGTGGAATGGCATTTCTCCAAATATCCCTGTTCTGTAGCATGTATTCTGCAGTATAGGATGGTGTGGTAACCACAGCTATATTGTCCTTTCGAGTCTTTGAGACTAGTGCCACTACTGGTCCCTGAACTCCTCTACTTTTATATGCCTGATTGATTCTGTCCCGAAAAGCAAGTGCAGAAAAGTCGCTCCTTGTATGTTCATCAAGGAGAAGGATTATCCTGTTGGCATCTCTTGGTTTACAGGGTGCTTTCCTCTTCTTTGGCTGCACTTCAATTCATTCTCCTGCGTTCTGGTTCTGATTTCCCCTAGCTGCTGATGCAATATTGGCCCAGATTCTTGGTGCTTGGTTTGTGTTCTGGTTTGTTTGGTTTTGTTGGTTGGGATGATTTTGGCCTGGTCTGCTCCCATTTCTTACATTTGGTCCTGTATTCTGGTGTAAATTAGGTATTTACCTGATAAAATTATATTCAACAATATTGGATCTGAATTGTATTTTGGAGGGATAATGGAGATTGAACAAAGGTAGAAGTCTGATGGAATTAGAAGATTGTGGTATTGAAGTATGTTGACTACAAGATGGTTTTCCAAGGTGGGATAGCAGTCAGATTATATACATCTTTGATGAGTAATACATGCCAGGGTTGACTTGAAAAGAAAATGAAGTGAAGAAGGAAATTCAAATGTGGGAAGCCCAAACTATCCCATTGCAGATCATCAGCCCCACTAATCTCTGTCTCAGAACTGATTTTTCACACCCTGGTCAAGACTGTAGTCAAAGCTAATGCATGATTGACTTTGACATAATTCTTATGCACCTAATGCATGCACCTAATGCATGCACCTAATGCATGCAGACCCTTGACATGTCCCTTGTAAACTCAATGCATGCAATCCTTGATGTAACCCATGTAAACTCAATGCATAAGATTCCTTGTTGATATTCTGGTCTCATCCATACCTATGCATAATTGTGCATCTGGTTGGTTGAATAGTTTATGCAAATATTTGTGAATATCACTTTCATGATTACAGTTAGTATTTTTAACAGTCCCCCATAATCAGGAAGTGATATTCTTGATTTCCTGTGTGCCCAAAATATTTTCACCTTTCATGAATTCACAGAATATATTATGCTTGATTCTAGGAAGTGGCTTAGTCAATCCATCAGCTGCCATGTTATCAGATCCTATGAATTTAAGTTCAACTGTTTGAATCTCAACATGCTGTCTTAGGAAATGATATTGTATATCAACATGTTTGGACCTTGAATGGAACTCAGGATTCTTTGAGAGAGCAATGGCTGCTTGGTTGTCACAATATATTGTAGTTGGCTGTGTCTGTTCTAGTGATATCTCTTGTAATATGTTCCTGAGCCATATTGCTTCTTTTGTTGCCTGTACTGCAGCATGTGTTTCTGATTCAGCAGTACTTAGTGCAATGGTTTTCTGCTTTTTTGACATATGAGATATTAAAGAATGGTTTAGATAGAAGCAGTAACCTCCAATAGATTTTCGATCATTAGTACTTCCTGCCCAATCTGCATCAGAATATCCAATAAGTTTAAAATTGTCTTTTTGGCAACCTTTAAAAATTAGGCAATGATCCATGGATCCTTTGAAGTATCTGAGTATTCTTTTGGCTGCACAGAAATGAATTGCATCTGGATTGGATGCAAATTGAGCTAGTGTATGGACAGCAAAGGTGATGTCTGGTCTGGTAGCAAGTGCTGCATACTCAAGACATCCAATCATTTGCTGGTATAAATTCTGTTCATGTAGTGGTGCTTGATTATCCCTTTTACTGAGCTTGATACCTGTCTCCATGGGTGTACTAACTGGATTGCAATCAGTCATTTTAAATCTGTCCAGGACAACTTGAATGTATTTTCTCTGGTCAAGGAATAAGGTGTTCAGTTTTCTATTTCGAGTGATCTGCATTCCCAAGTACATATGAGCATCCCCCATATCAGTCATTTCAAACTTTTCTTTAAGACTTGATTTTAGATGTTGAATTTCTTCTCTATTTTTTCCGAAAATTAAAATGTCATCCACATAGACAGCAATAATGAGTGTTTTTTGATTGTTGATAAAAACTGCATAATCACTTTTAAGTGGAAAGAGTCTCAGATCTTTGAGAAAAGCTGACAAAGTCTCATACCAAGCTCGAGGTGCCTGCTTCAATCCATAGAGTGCTTTTTCCAGTTTGCATACCAAATTGACCTTAGATTTCTTGTCCTTTGGATATCTTGGTGAGCAGGCTTTATGGTTAGTAGATGTATCTTGAATTTCCATTTCCATCTCTTTCTTATCCTCCAATGATGTCACTTCAAAGCCATGTGGCTGCTCAACATATACCTCTTCATGAATTGGACTATTTAAAAATGCTGTTTTGACATCCATTTGATCTATGTCCAAGTCATGAGATGCAGCTATGCTGAAAAGTATCTTGTATGACATTGGCTTTACCTCACATGCAAAGGTGTCTGTAAAATTGTATCCCTCCTCTTGCTGGAAGCCTCTTACTACCCATCTTGATTTATATTTTATGATCTTTCCATCCAAATTTGATTTGGTCCTATACACACATCTTCCTTGGATAACTTTGCATCCATTTGGTGGAACTGACACAAGTTTCCATGTCTTATTTTCCACTATTGACTTGATTTCATCCCTCATACTTTCCTTCCACTTATTAGATTCATCACAAGCCATTGCTTGCTCAAATGTTTCTGGAGTAAATTGAGTGATTGAATCAGTTGCAACTAGACATTTGCTGATGAATGCTCTTGCATTATTATTATCTTGATGGAATCTTGGATCTGCTAGCTCATCCAAAGATGTGTCATAAGGAACCTCATTCAGACTTTGGAGAGATAATTGACTTGGTGACTTTATAGCAGGGGATAAGGGACTGGCAGATATTTCTTCATCATCTATTACAGGCTGAGTGTTGTATTGCCTATCCATCTCAAAGTATACTTGTTCATTATTTGTTTCCAATTCTTTTGATGAAACTTGATCCTTTTTTAATTCTGAATTTTCACAAATAACCACATCTCTTGATCTTAAAACTTTGCTTGAAGATGGATCAAAAATTCGATAGATATTGTCTGATTCATAACCAGTAACAAAACACTCAATTGATCTTTCCCCCAGTTTGTCTTGTATTTTCCCTGTCTGATGAGCAAAACATTTGGATCCAATAATTCTGAGGTGTCCTATTTTTGGTTGAGTTTTGTATAGTTTCTCATATGGTGATTTAAAATTTTCATTGGATCTTGATGGAAGTCTGTTTTTAATGTAACAGGCTGTTTTGACCAGCTCAGCCCAGAGAGATTTATCAATGTTTGGTGATTCATTCAGGAAACATCTTGTCATGTTGAAAAGTGTTCTATTAAGTCTCTCTGCTACCCCATTTTGCTCAGGAGAGTGAGGTACAGTATATTGAATCTTGAATCCCTCTTGTTGTGCAAAATTTTTAAACTCAGAACTTGAGTATTCTCCACCATTATCACAATGAAGAATTGCAATTTTCTGACTAAACTCAGTCTCAACCATCTTTTTGAAAAATTTAAATGCATTAAAGCATGCTGATTTATTGCTAGTCAAAAATACCCAGGAAAAGCGGCTGTAATCATCTGTAAATGTAATGACATATTTATTACCTCCCATAGATGTGGGAGTTATAGGGCCAGCAAGATCTGAATGTATTTTCTCCAAGGGTCGACTTGATTTGGTTGGTATACACTTTGAGATGTTTCTTGTAGACTTGTTCTTTAAACAGGTTTCACATGTAAATTTTTCTATATTTCCAGTGACAGTTTGAATTGATCCTTTAGTCATGTAATCTTGATTTATGTGTCCAAGTCTTTAATGCCAGGTGAGAGTGTCAATAGCATTTGATGAGAATGCACTTGCTTGATTTGTTTCAAGTACAAGAAGAGAGTCTCGAGAAATTGCAGTTGCTAGTACATTATTGCCATGCATGATTTGACACTCATTATTTGTGAAATTGAACCTGATGTTTGGATTTTTGATGGCACAACATATGGATAAAAGGTTTGATGCCAGTTGTGGAACATATAGGACATTTAAAAGTGTTAAAGAATTGCCATTTTTTGTTGTGATCTTGACATCTCCCTTTCCAGTAGCATTCATTTTGGTGTTGTTAGCTATGTTAATTGATGTGGAGAATGGTTGAAGGTTTGTGAACTGCTTTTTATTGTTGCACATGTGATGTGTGGCACCACTATCCAGGATCCATGAATCATGTTGGCCATTACTGTGCTGTGATAAAAAGGCCACTCCATCTGGTAGTTGATCATTTGCATTAATCTTATTGTTAGCTGGACTAGTTGAGGAATATCTGGCACTTGGTCTTTTTTCTGGATATTTTTCCCAACAATTGTCTGATTTGTGTATTTTTCCACAGTGTATACAAATTGGTTTAGTTTTTGGATTTTTTCGTGCTGTCATAGCTGTGTTTGTAACCATCTCTATGTCTTGACCTACTCTTCTTGCTTCAACAATCAGGCTAGCAATGATTTCATCCAAGTAGAAGTGAGAATCCTCTGAGATGGACTTAAGTCGAACTTGCTGCATGACTGATTGTGTCCATGCCTCATACTGACTACCCACATTGTTAATTAATATTGATAGAAGTAGCCATTGAGGAAGTGGTGATTCAGTCATTTGAAAGAGTGTCCTGATATGGGAGCGGAATTGATCAATAAAGTCATCCACACTTTTACAGGATGAGAGGTTAGTAGTAACAAGTGATTGGAAAGCAAAATTTCGAGCACTGAATCCAACATTACCATATTGTTTCTCTAATTTTTTCCATGCATTTGCTGCTAGATCATCTGGGTCAAATAATTTGATGATGTGATCTTCACAGCAAAGGATCAAAAGAGACATAGCTTTAGAGTTTAGAGACTCTGCATCTTCAGAGACAAGGGTTGAAGGAGTTAGTTTTATAACACTCCATAAGTCCTGTGCAATAAAGTAAGCTTTCATTTTAATGGACCATACCTGATAATTTGAGGTGCCAGCAAGTTTGGCAAAAGATGATTTGGTGAAGTCCATATTGAAATGTGTAGAGTCTGGGTTGTCCAAAGTAAGCCTTGTTCAATGGGGTGAGGTTATATGATTGAGGGCAGTGTTAGAGCACCGGGCTCATAACCTATTTACCTGATAAAATTATATTCAACAATATTGTATCTGAATTATATTTTGGAGGGATAATGGAGATTGAACAAAGGTAGAAGTCTGATGGAATTAGAAGATTGTGGTATTGAAGTATGTTGACTACAAGATGGTTTTCCAAGGTGGGATAGCAGTCAGATTATATACATCTTTGATGAGTAATACATGCCAGGGTTGACTTGAAGAGAAAATGAAGTGAAGAAGGAAATTCAAATGTGGGAAGCCCAAACTATCCCACTGCAGATCATCAGCCCCATTAATCTCTATCTCAGAACTGATTTTTCACACCCTGGTCAAGACTGTAGTCAAAGCTAATGCATGATTGACTTTGACATAATTCTTATGCACCTAATGCATGCACCTAATGCATGCAGACCCTTGACATGTCCCTTGTAAACTCAATGCATGCAATCCTTGATGTAACCCATGTAAACTTAATGCATAAGATTCCTTGTTGATATTCTGGTCACATCCATACCTATGCATAATTGTGCATCTGGTTGGTTGAATAGTTTATGCAAACATTTGTGAATATCACTTTCATGATTACAGTTAGTATTTTTAACATGAGGCTGAGTATTATTTCCCATTGCTTGTTGCCCATTGCGGTTGGCATTATTTGCTCTCTGAACTGAGGTCTGTAATATTTGAGCAGTTTGTTCCAGTCTCTGGACTTGTGCAGATAAGATGGTGTTGGCCCTATGTGTATTGCCGTCATTTTCCATAAATTCCCTGAATATATTCAACAGATCAAGAATCTTTGTTTGACGAGCTCTGGTTTGCTCCAGATGGGCAGCCTTGATGAGTAAATCTCTTGCACCTAGGATACAATCACTAGGATTTTCGAATTCTTCAATTTGGCTTCTTGGCAGAGTGGTCTTGGGCTTTCTCTCTTCTGGGTCTGGCTCACAAGTTGCTTTTCTCTTATTTTTGCTTCCTGATGGGGCAGAAATCTCTTCAAATGGATCATTATTGAAAGGATCATGCATGACTAGAGCAGAACTTGTTATTTCAGAATCCATCAAATCATGGGAAGCCAATGGATCAGGTGATCCCAACTCCATTGCTTTTCCGTATTTTTTTTATATTTATCTATTGATTTTATTTATTAAATGTTTTTTACAAATATTTTTTTTTCCCCATGTATTATTTCGGAGAAATATCACGTGACTTGTGATCACGTGATCACGTGACACGGATTTTTGTCTTTCCTTATTCGACGCGTAAACGACGTGATTTACGCGTAAAATGACGCGAAACGCGTCTTGGACCAATGAAAATTTTTCACCTATGGTAACCACCTCTGACCAGAGATGCAAATTGTCGCAATGTTGTTTTCAACTTCAATTATCTCGATCAATAATTGATGGATGGATCTGAAATTTGGAACACCTATGGATGTATAATATTCAAAGTAGTAGACCGAATTTGATAGGGATTCGAGATGTTGGGCAATAGTTGTGGATGAAAATAATGGTTTTCCCTACTCAAAACTGGTGGGTAGTGACCAATTCACCTTAAAACCTTGATAATTCAACACACAGATGTCGCAATCAGATTCTGAGTCGATTTCCGAAGAGAGCTTGACGTAACTGTCAATTTGAGGTAAGTAACTAATTGTTAGGTCAATTTTTTGAAATTTCAAAATAGTGATTGAACTTCTGCTTTTGGATGGTTCCTTTTGAGGTGTTTAATTGCCTTGAAAATACAGAAGGTCTCTGTATCTGTGATACCCATAGTTTGACCAAGGTTGAAGGAGAAGCATTTCATCTCCCTAGTGACTGGGAGATAAATAACAAATCCAATACTGCTGCCTTTTCCTTGTGTGAGGGAGCCATCAGTGTAGACAATGGCTGTTGTTGAAGGTATGTTGTCAACAAGCCTTTGGTGTTCCAAGGCAGCTTCTACTTTTGTCATTTTTGAGATTGTGACTGTCAATGATTGCTGTAGCCATGGCGGCACCCATCTGGCGTTTGATGGCTCAAGGTTAGTGTGTTGTATAAAGGGCTTAAGAATCTGGCCTATCCTAGTTAGTTGAGTTAGTTCTTGGTCTAAATATTCAAAGACTCCAAGGTCCACCACAGTTGATAATGAAAGCTCATCTCTTAGTGGAGAGAGCAATTTCTCCTGCACTGGGTGCCCATGTTGAAGTCTGAGTAGTCGTAGTGCAAAATTGTATGTTTGCTTAATATGCCTCACTTTAGTTGGAAGGATAGCTGACTCTACTTCCAAGGCCTTTATAGGACTGTGATGATAAGCTCCAGTGATCATTGTTAATGCCTGGTTCTGGAGTCTTTGGCACTTAGTGCTCAATGCACCAGAGCCCCTTTTGTGATACCAAAGTATTGAACCATAGTCCAGGACTGGGAGAACACAGCTCAGATAAAATTGTCGTAAAGCATGAAATGGAAGACCTCTGGTATTAGAAGCAAGCTGTTTTACCCTTGTTAGGGCTCCATGGGCAAGCTGAAGTCGTTTCTCAACATGGGTCTTGAAAGTAAGCTTCCTGTCAAACCAAATTCCAAGCCATCTAACCACCTCTTTCGGCTTCAAGAGAGAGTGGTCATCTAGTATAAGTGAGTTGGTGAGTGGAATCTTGTGATGGGAAAAGTGGATGAGCTCTGTCTTATCCATTTCGAAAGTGACTGATAATTTATTGGCCTTAGCTGTCATTTCTTGTATGATTTTTTGAAGATATTCCATATTTTTCTTAATTGAAGTGGATGAGACTGAGATTGATATATCATCCATATAAGAAAGTTGTAGATGGGCAATTTCTTGCTTTGGTGAAAAGAGGTATTGGATTGATAGTAGAAATAAGATGGGAGAGATTGGACTGCCTTGAGGTGTGCCTGTTACCATATACTCCTTGCTAAGTTTACCATTAAAGGAGAGTCTAATAGTCCTACTACTCAAGAAAGATTGCACCCATAGTATAAATGACTCAGGGAGCTGTAGTGACCTCAAGACCTGAATTAAATTTTGTGGTTGTAGTCTGTCAAATGCCCCAAGTATATCAAGGAAAACTGTAGAGACTGCTCGGTGTTTGGCTCTGTTCTGCTCTACAAAATCTTGCAGAAGAAGTGCTGTATCAATGGCTGATCTCTGCTTACGTCCACCCATCTGACTTTCATGTAAGAGGCAGCTGCTGGTGTTAGCTAGAAATGCAAGTCGGTTTGCAAAGATCCTCTCTAGCAGCTTGGATAGGCAGGGAAGAAGAGAAATGGGTCTGTAGGCTTTTGGACAGCTGTAGTCCTTCTTGTTCCGCTTAGGTATGATAACTCCCACTGCCTGTCTCCATTGCTTCGGGTGATATCCACTAGAAAACAGTGCTGTATATGCTTGGAGGAAAAAGTTTGGGATTGTGGTAATTGCTGCCTTTGTAATGGTCCAGTCAATTTGGTCTAGTCCAGGAGCTGTTGGTTTATGAGGGACTGCATTGATGAGTTCTTTCATGGTCAGGTCAGGCCAGTCCCATTTTCCTGTATTATTTTCACTGCAGTAGCTCTGGCTGTTTGGTGATAGATCAAGGGTATTTTGAGAAAGTGTTGATATTTCCTGGCTTATTAATTCTCTTGGTAATAATGATTCTTCAAGATTTGGCGGAAATAATGATTGAATTAAAGCATTGCATTTTTCCTCAAAATTTATTGCTATTATTTCCTGATCATTGTTTGGAGAAGTTGATTTCAGAGTTGGGATCAGTTTTGATTCTGTTCTACTAGGCTTAGAGTACTGGTAAGCTATAAAAATTGATTTATCTTTGGCCTCTGCTAGAAATTTGATCCAATGCTCTTTCTTATTGTGTTGTATCTGGTGAAAGTATTGATTCCTGGCAGCCTTGACTTCTATTTCAGATGGATGGTGGGCACATTGTTTAAATTGACGACGCAATCTGTGGAACCTCATCCTCATTTGAGTCAATCCATTTGTCCACCAAGGCTTTGATCTAGATGAGATCTTTAAGATTGGAATTGATGCTTTGGCAGCACTTTGAACCACCTCTTGTAATATTGAGGCTATTTGGTCATAATTTTTAATATGAATTGACCTTTGAAGTTGCTCCTGGAAATTTGCTTCATTAGTTTCTAGCTCCATTTCAAATTGCTTCCAATTGGCCTTTTTGATGTTAAATCTTGATGGCATTGATGGCATTGATGGAATATTGTTAGTATTTTCCGATCCATGATATTTAGGTAGCTGTGCCTTGAAGATGATGAGTTCATGATCTGACCCAGTTGATTGCCCATATCTCCAGTCTTGCCATATTATTTGTTTAAATCCTACTGCAAATGTTAGGTCAATAATTGAGGTGCTCTTTGAATTTGATCTATGGAATGTCCCTCCAAACTCCTCAATCACTGAAGGACAGTTGAGCAATTGAGCATTAATTTGTTCAAGATATTCCACCAAAGAGTTGGCTAATGAGTTGCATGTTTGAATGAGTGGATTCCATAATTGATGGTGAAGATTGAAGTTTCCAAGTAGGAGAAATGGCTTATCCAGATTTAAATTCAGATTAAGAAATTGTTGGACTGTATGATGAGAAAAAGAAGGTGTGAGAGGTTTCTCATTGTATATGTGTATGATATAAAATGCTTCCCCTGGTAGATCAACCTCCAGGATTTGAAAATCTGGGTCAGAGACCAGGTCATATCTGGGCATTACCTGGATCTGGCTTGCCTTTTTGACATAGGTCATGACCCTTGGGCGAAGTTATTGATGGGTTATTGGTGAGATTGCTTGGTAAGCTGAATGTAAAATAGGTTGGTAAGTTTGTGAATGAATGTGATGGAACAAATAAGGTTCCTGAACTAAAAGAATGTCGGTTTCCCCTTTGATGGACACATCAAAGAGGGACTGCAAGATCTCGCGACCCCTTGCAGTGTTATGCTGGCTGAATTGGATGTGGCTCAGCATGATAATGCTTTGAAGTAGTCACAGTTTTGTTTTTGAAATGCCAAGTGGGTGTTTGATTTACAATTGGCGCATTGTACTGCATGGTGGACACAGCTTTCAGTAGCTTTGCAAGTGTTGCAACAGTGGGCTGAGCTCAGGTGTTCTCTTGAGCAGAAAGCACAGACTGGTGGCTTTTTGCAATGTGATTGATGGTGTCCATAGGCAAGGCAATTTCGGCATTGTGTTTTGTAGGTGGCTTGTTGGTAGTTGACTGCCTTCAGGTAAAGACCACCAATCATAACACCTGATTCTAAAAGGTGTTCTTTTTCCTCCTCAGTTGTTACAGAGAAGGTAATAGAAGCTTTTGATGACTGTTTGTGAGATCTGGTAAGCCACCTTGGCTCACCTTGTGTTTGTATACCTTTGTTGTATATTTCAATTTCTTCATTAAGAGCATCAAGTGGGATGCAAGTAGGTACTCCATGAACCACCACTTTTGGCCAGTGTGTAATTTTCTGTACTTTTTGAATGGGCCATCCTACAAAGGCAGTCTCCCATTTATCTTGATCTAGTAATAGTTCTGAAGGTGAAGATTCCATGCAGGTCAGGACAATATTCCCCTTGATAGAGGTATAAACTCGAGAAATAGCTCTTTTTCCAAGAATCTTATTGATGTTCTCTCTGATAGTGAAAGGTTGGTAGGTGGGAAGGGCTGCTCCTGATTTTGTTACTAATGTTACAACATTGTGGCTTGGAAATTGTGCAATTGTTAGGTTTTCTGTACTGGTATTCAATGCTGTAGCCTTTGTAGAAGTACTTGAAGCAACTATATTAGCATTAGTTTGAATGATTACTCTCTCAAGATTTGATTCCTGTGAGGTTCTTCCCAACACCTTCATACCACTGCTGGATTTTGTCAGGTTAGCTATGGGTGCTAATGTTGCCTTGTTCTTTACAATCTCAGCATATGATGGGACTGTTGGGGCGGTTCTAGTTATTGGTCTATCTGGTGTGGTTGGTTCAGTAGGTGTGGCAGTTGTCTTGGTGTTAGGTACAATTTTAATGCGTCCAGTTTCAGTAAAGTTACGGAAAGCCTCAACCAAATCTAGCAATGCATCTTGTTTTTCCTTGTTGTTGGTCAATTTGTAAGCTGAGATAAGTATATCCCTTGCTTTTTGAATAGAAGATAAATATGTATCTTGCCTGGTAATCTTTGGCTCAGCAATTCTCATTACTTTGGTGTGATGGATAACTGGTTGACTGGATTCTTGGCATTTTCTCTTTCTCTGCTTGAGTAGCATTAAGGTTGAAAGTGTGGATTTTGGTTCCAGATCTTGAGCAGTAATAGGGTCACTGCTGAATGGACCATTTAAAGAGGTTTTTTGGAAACTTGTTGGTTTTGCGTTAACTTTGTTTTTATTATTTGATGATTTAGTACTCCAAATAGAGTCTGAAAGTCTGGAAACATTTTCAAAGTTGAATGATGCTTTTACTGGGGGAGAAGATGGAGGTCCAACAGTGGAAGCAGGAGAAATGGAATTCATAATTTGGCAATATATCTGTCTAAAACAGGCTGTATATAGACAATCAACAATGATTCTATTCTGAACTTGAATGAGTCCTTATGATTGATTTTTAGGTAATTTAATGCCGGACTTTTTCTTTTGGTTTTATTTTTTTTTATTATTTTATTATTTTTAATTTTTTTTAAATTATTCTGAAAATTGAAACAGGTTTAGGAAAAGTCACGTGATTAAATATCTGATCACCTGATAACGCGTCCGCAACGCGTCGACGCGTCACGCGTCAAGCCTTGGCAAGGCTAGGGTCGAAAATCGGGTTTTGGTCGAAAAATGTTGTTATATGAGGATCTGTATGTCGAAAAGTATATCTGTCGAAAGCTAAAGACGATGCGAAACCAAATATCGGACACCACACTTTCGAAAATCGCCTTTTCGTGCACAACTTCCGCCCTCCGTCAGCTACGACAATATAAACTGCATATTCGGTTTTGCATCGTTAACAGCTTTCGATCGATCTAATTTTTGACACCTAAATCCCAGTATTGCGACTTTTTTCGATCAAAATCCCGATTTTAGACCCTCTGGACCACATCACCATACCATTTCATCCATAACTTCCGCCTACAATCAGCTACAACTCTATAAATTCGATATTCGGTTTCGCATGTTATAGCTTTTGATTGATATTTATTTCGATATCTGAATCCACCAATTACAGTATTTTTCGACCAAAACGTGATTTTCGAATCTCTGGACGAAAAATTTTCACCCGGCCTTGCCAAGGCTCGACGTGTCACGCATCACGCGTTCCGGACGCGTAATCAGGCAATCAAAAGCAAAGTCACGTGACTTTAATCTCTAATACTTATTTTATTTATTAAAAAAAAAAAAAAATCACCAGCCTTGGCTTTTAGTCAGGTGATCAGTATCCACTGTCACGTGACATTATTATTCAAAATTCATTTTTAAATCAGGATAAAATACTCACAAATTTTTTATTTTAGTTTCGTCAATATCCTGATTATTTCAGCCAAAAATAAGTTGAAAATGACCAAAAATATTCCCTCTTCACCAGGGAGCCTTCCAACCTTACTTTCCTCTCCAGAGATCGACATGGCAAATGCCCCAAGGTTGTCATCATCTATCTGGAATAAAGATTTGTCACCTAAGCCCTCAAGGTTACTATCTTCTGCTCGACCAGTCAAATTGTCAGCAAAAATTGATTTATTCAGCAGTGATCCCATAGCATCCACAGATCTTGGGGCCAATCATTTATTCAATAAAATACCATTTTCTGAACAGCCTCGAAAACGAGGAGTGTCACCAACCATTCTTTCAGCAACCCAGCCTTCAAAGATGGTGAAAATTGCTGCCCCATGCACCATAATGCACACCTTTGAAACAGCCATTTTCGAGGCTCGAGACCTTTTGGTGAAAGCATATGGTCTAACAAATGACAAGATTAAGCAAGCAGCAGTCTTGGATCTTGTCCAAGTTTTTCGCTCTTTTACTGAGGAGGGGAAGATTATCACAATTTTCCCAAAAAGCAATGAAGGGCCAGATGAGCCAAATCACGAGAAAGATGTTGTCCTAGAGGCCCCAAAGCCTCCATCTTATGCACAGAAACTTCGGGAGGGTATTCCACAAATGCTAACAACCAAGGGTCTTCCTTCGAAGCCAGGGATGAAGGTATTGGGCCACAAAGCACCAATTCAAGATACAGCACCAGCTGCTTCACCAAACAAGACCCCTACTACCAACAACATTTCTGTTCCTCATACTGCAGCTAGGGTCATGCCCATAGCTATTGCCACAAATTTGACCAATGAAAATGTTATCACTCTGGTCACAAGAACAGGCTGCACTCTGCCTTCCTATCAAGCATACACAGTCAGGGAAAATATTAACAAGATCCTTGGGAAGCAAGCAGTCTCAAGGGTTCACACCTCACCTAAGGGTAATCTGGCTCTCAGCTGCATGGATGCCACACCAGCCGAGCTCCTCCTTGATCAAGAGAAATGGCAAGGACAATTTGAAGGATGGCCCATCAAGCTGGCTCAAAAAATTAATCACTGGCCTAAAATGGTAGTGCATGGGGTTGCTACATGCATACCAATTAATAAATTAAACAGTGAGATTGAGGCCTACAACAAAGATATCAAAACACAGGGTGAGCCAAGATGGCTCACAAAGTCACCTGAAAAAATGATCAGAGCTTCAGTGGCCTTTTGTGTCAAAACTGATGAAGAAAAGACCAGGCTTATCAAATCTGGTGTGTTAATTGGGGGACAACTTTTGAAGGTTGTCAACTTTCAACAGTCAACCCAGAAGACACAATGCAGGAAATGTCTCCAATATGGTCACCACTCTGTTTCCTGCAGAAAATTACCAGTGTGTGCCATCTGTCTTGGTGCACATTATACAAACAGCCACAAGTGCTCTACTTGTAGTGCAACTCAAAGTTGCATCCACCATGCAGTTCAATGCGCAAACTGCAAATCTAACACCCACCTGGCCTTCCAGAGATTAGACTGTGATTACTACAAAGCTTTAACATGCTAGATACACTCAAATTAAGTCAACATAATACTGCAAGGGGTCGAGAGATCCTGCAGTCACTCTTTGAGGTATCCCTCAAGGAGGAATCAGACTTTATTTTTGTGCAGGAACCATACATGTTCCATCACAGTCCAACAAACTCTTTTAGACCTATTCACCACCCATCTTACCACCCTTTTCCACCAATTCTAACAACTAACCTACGGCCCAGGGTCCTCACCTATTTGAAGAAATCCAGCCAGCTTCAAGTAAGCCCGAGATTTGACTTGGTGTCAGACCCAGACCTTCAAATACTAGAAGTGGTACTACCAAGTGAATCATTCTATGTGATTCACATCTACAATGAGAAGCCAACTTCTGACTACTCAACACAACTAACACTAGAAAGATTTCTTGATCAACAGCTGAAACTAGACAAGCCATTTCTCTTCCTTGGAGACTTCAACTTGCATCACCCAACCTGGAATCCTCTAGTTCAAAATAGTACCCTTCTTGCAAACAGGCTTGTACAATACCTGGATTTGACCAATGCCCACCTCCTCAACAATTCATCTGTCATTGAAAAGTATGGAGGGACGTTTCATAGGTCTAACTCAAAGGGTACTTCAATAATAGACCTTACCTTTGAAGGGGGATTTCGACAGCTGAGATGGGGGAATTGGAAGTATGGTGAATCCACTGGATCAGACCATGAGTTAATTATATTTGACTGTCTCATTCCATCAGCAAATAGCCACTCCTCCAGCAACAACAGTGCCAACAATCCACTGCCTTCCAAATTCAATATCAAGAAGGCTGACTGGAGTATGTTCAGGAGCCAGCTTATCCTTCTGCAGTCTCAGTCACAGCAACAACTAGAGGAAGCTATTAACAATGGGAATGTAGAGCTAATTGCAGCTTTATTACAAAGTGTGGTACACACTGCAGCTTCAAATTCTATACCACTACTCAAAATAACCTCCAGGTCTAAGCCATGGTGGACTAAAGAGCTCACCTCACTCAGAAAACAGTTCCATAAGTTACGGAGACTACAGAAATGGTATCCAAATGTTTGGAATGCTGAGAGATCTGCAGCTGCTAGAAACAAATATTTCCAACAAATTCAACACACTAAAAAACAACATTGGTAGAATTTTCTAGCTGCAGCAAAAGAAAAGATGGTATTCACAGCTTACAGCTATTCAAGGCCAGATAGGTACCAGACAAGTATGGTACCAACACTCATCTACACACCAGTGCAACAGAATCCACCAGTACAAGCTACTACCTTTTCGGACAAGTGCAAAGCCCTTGCTCACACCCTCTTTCCACAGACTCAGGCTTCAACTTCAGCTGACAGCACAGAGGAAAGCATGGGATCAGAAATAACACAAGACAAATTTTCTGCAGGAGGAAACTGCCAGTGGGATTGGCCAGAACTAACCATGGATGAGATGCAAAATGCCCTACCAAAGAAGATCACTGCCCCCGGCCTTGACTGCCTTGACTGGACTATCATCAGGAAAGCTATGATAATCATCCCACAATTCTTCTTTCAAGTTTACCACAGCCTATTTAAGCTTGGTCAACATCCAAGCCAGTGGAAGAATGCAGTGGGTATCATTATTCCCAAGAGAAATAAAAAAGACTATAGTGCACCCAAGGCCTATAGACCAATTTCCCTTCTCCCCTGTCTTTCTAAACTGCTGGAAAGAATCTACTCCAACCGCCTTTCATTCTTAGCAAACACCAACTGTAACCTTTTGCACTCAAGTCAATTTGGTGGTAGAAAGCAGAGATCAGCCACTAATGCTGCACTTTTACTGGAGGAGTTCATTGAGAAGAATCTGAATAAGCAAAGAATTGTCTCAACAGTCTTTCTGGACATTATGGGAGCCTTTGATCAACTTCAGCCTTCTAGACTAATCAACACACTGCACTCCTTGCAGCTACCAGTAACTTTGATCTCTTGGGTACAGTCATTTCTCTCAGATAGGACAATTCAATTTCTGTTCAATGGGCAGCTAAGTCATGAGTTTCCAGTGACTGGAACCCCTCAGGGTAGTCCAATCTCACCAATACTCTTCTTGCTGTCCATCCGGGACCTCATCCCTAAAGTCTCAAAAATTGACCATCTCCAGCTATCTTATATGGACGACATCTCAGTCTCAGTGTCATCAACTTCTGTTGCAAAGAATCTGCAGAACCTCAAGCTAATTATCAATGAGTTGTTAGGTGAGGCCGAGAAGTTATCTGTCACATTTGAGATAGAAAAATCGGAATTTATTCATTTCTGTCACAGGAAGGAGCCGCCCACATCTCCATTGATTCTTAACAACAACATTACACTTGAGCCTAAGGAAGTAGTCAGGTGGCTTGGCATCTGGTTTGATAGAAGACTTAATTTTAAAACTCACATAGACAAGAGACTTCAACTTGCCAATGGGGCACTCAGCAGGATCCGAAATCTGGCCTCAGCATCAAGAGGACTTCATTGTCATGCCCTTCGACAACTTAACCTAGCCTGCGTCACTTCAGTACTAGAGTATGGGTCTATACTATGGCATGGCAGGAAAGGCACTAGCATGCTATCAAATAAATGTCAAAAACTTCAAAATCAAGCACTTACAATCATCACTGGAGCCTATAAAGGCAGTCCCATAAAGGCCCTTGAAGTTGAGGCATCAATATTACCAGTTAAAGTTAGACATCAGAAACAGCTTATCTTTTATGGGATCAGAATACTTCGACTCCAAAGAGATCATGTCATCCAGGAACATTTGTTCAGCCCTGTGGAAGATGAACTAACAATTACTAACAAAATAGACTTAGGCTTACTTGACTTCATAGGCAAGCCAGTGACACAGTTGATGAGAATTGGAAGCATCCTAAAGCCTCTTGCTAGCCTTAATAATCTCGAACAACTGAATATCAAATGGATCCCTCCCTGGAGCCAAGCATTTATTCATACCAGAATCTCTACCCAGTCAAAAGAGGTGACTAAAGATGAGCATCTTCAGCATCTGAAAAGTATCAACCTTAATGATGTCATCATATATACAGACGGATCACTTTCAGGAACAACTGGAAGCAGCATTGGCTTTGTGGTCTATCTTCCAGTTACCCGAGAGATGAGATGCTTTTCATACAATCTTGGAGATTCAACAGACATTACAGATGCTGAGACATATTGCATATTGAAAGCAACAATGTATGCCAATAAATATTTTACCAACAAGACTATCCATATCTTCACTGATAGCCAAGCAAGCATCCTTCAGGTGAAGCACAGCAGTAACCTATATTCTCATCAGATAAGGCTAGCATCTAAAGGGAGCACTGTCCATCTCCAATGGTGTCCTGCACATGTTGGAATAGAAGGGAATGAGCTTGCTGATAGATTAGCAAAGGGAGGTGGCAAAAAATCACCTCTGAAAAGGGACAAGTTTACATCTCATTCATTTATCAAGCAGAAGGCAAGAGAATGGACTATGCAGGCATGGCAGAGGGATTGGAACCTGGAATTATGGCATGAGGAGGAAGGTCGAAAGGCCAAAGGACTCGGAAAATATTACAGGCTCCAGGCATAATCTAACCATCCCAATTTCAACACAAAACTATTCAATTTTCAGGAATGTAGCAGAGAGACAGAATGTGGATATTTCCAAGCAAGACTTGGTGTTGGCAACACAAGAGTCTACCTGCACATGATTGGGAAAGTTCAAGACAATATGTGTAATTTTTGTGGGAGAGAAAGGCAAACTGTTCAGCATCTATTGTTACATTGCCCCAAGTTTACAAAGCAGAGAAACAATTGTTTTAAAGGTATAGAGCCAAGGATACTTTCAATTCTGTTCTGCACTAGAAAAGGAAAACAAGCATTACTCAAATATTTGGATACATCCAAGTGCATGGCAGCACATAATGGAAATTAAATAAGGATATCTAAATGGGAATTTTATGAATTGATTGTTGAGTTAGTTGAAATGTAGGAGTTCTGGGAACTGGAATTGTAGAAAAGATGTGTCATAGCTAGATAGCTGAATACACTATGAATTTAAAAAAAAAAAAAAAAAAAAAGAAACCAAATATCAAGATTATAAAGGCGTAGCTAATAGTGGGCGGAAGTTATGGATGAAATGGTGTGGTGTTGTGGTCCAGAGTGTCGAAAATCGGGGTTTTGATTGAGAAAGGTTGCAATATGGGGTCTCAGGTGTAAAAATTACATCAGTTGAATGCTGTTAACAATGCAAATCCGAATATCCAGTTTATATTGTTGTAGCAGATGTAGGGCGGAAGTTGTAGACGAAAAAGCGATTTTCGAAAGTATGTTGAAAATGAGTGTCTTGGAATAATGGTGTTGAGTGGATGAGATGGATGAGCATGAATGAGATGATGATTGATGTTCTATCTAGGTGGGAAATTGAGTGGGTTATATACATGATTGAGTGGTCTGTGCATTGAGTTTGGCACTATGTTGTTTGTAGTGTTTGTTTATACCACATGACCATCAAATTACTACCTTTGAATCATTCTCTATTACCATTTGACCATTAATACCAAGATGAAATTTCTTAAACCAATTGCACTTGAGTGATTAAAATCAACAATTCAATGGTCAGCTAAGTGGAGTATTTCCAGTCACTGGTACTCCTCAAGGCAGTCCTATTTCTCCACTACTTTTCCTGCTTTCAATTAGATATTTATTAACTATGGATGACAATACCTCCGGACTTCAACTATCATACATTGATGACATCTCCATCTCTGTATTGTCAACATCTGTCACTAAAAATATACACCTATTAAAACAGTCATTAGAGGTATTAATGATCAAGGCAAAGGAATTGTCAGTAACATTTGAGATGGACAAGACTGAGCTCATCCATTTTTCTCGCCATAGAAAACCTTTACTAACCCCTCTCATACTTGATAACCATTTCACCTTGCAACCTAAAGAGGTGGTAAGATGGCTTGGTATCTGGTTTGATAGGAAGCTAACCTATAAGACACATGTTGAAAAGAGGCTTTAGCTGGCCAATGGTGCTCTTAGGAGAGTCAAACAGCTAGCTTCATCAACTAAAGGACTTCCATTCCAAGCACTTAGACAACTCTACCAAAGCTGTGTCACTTCTGTCTTAGAATATGGTGCAGTTCTATGGTATAGCAAACAAGGAACAGGAGCATTGAATTCCAGATGTCAAAGGCTACAAAACCAAGCTCTTATAATGATGACTGGGGCATATCAGAAGAGTCCAATAAAGGCCCTAGAAGTGGAGGCAGGTATTCTACCAACAAAGGTCCGGTATCAAAAACAGACCTGCAGCTTTGCACTTCGGCTTTTAAGACTCCAGTCATCCCATCCAGTCCAAAGCAAGCTACTCAGTCCTTTGAGGGACGAGCTATCACTATCCAATGAGCTAGACCTTGGCCTTTTTAAATGCATGGACAACACTCAAACACAACTGACAAAAATTGGTCATTTACTAACACCATTCTCAAACCAAAGGAAACTTGAAAAAATAGATACTGCTTGGATTCCACCATGGCATTGTTGATTTTAATCACTCAAGTGCAATTGGTTTAAAAAATTTCATCTTGGTATTAATGGTCAAATGGTAATAGAGAATGATTCAAAGGTAGTAATTTGATGGTCATGTGATGGTCATGTGGTATAAACAAACACTACAAACAACATAGTGCCAAACTCAATGCACAGACCACTCAATCATGTATATAACCCACTCAATTTCCCACCTAGATAGAACATCAATCATCATCTCATTCATGCTCATCCATCTCATCCACTCAACACCATTATTCCAACAACATCTAGTTTTGTTCAATCTTCCTCATCAATCAAAATATAATTCAGGTATTTCCTCTTTGAATATAATTTTAACTGATCAATAGGTTATGAGCCCGGAGCTCTAACACTGCCTCTAATTATATAACCTCTCTTTATTGAACAAAGCTTACTTTAGATAATTCAGGCTCCACAACATTTCATCATGGACTTCACCAGATCTTCTTTTGCCAAACTTGCTGGCACTACAAATTATCAGGTATGGTCTATAAAAATGAAAGCTTATCTTATTGCACAGAATCTCTGGAGTATCATTCAAATGAAATCCTCCAAACATGATCCTGAAGATGTAGAGTCTCTAAACTCTAAAGCTATGTCTATTATCATACTGTCTTGTGAAGATCACATAATTGGGTTACTTGACCCAGATGAACTAGCAGCAGTAGCATGGAAAAAACTTGAAACACAGTATGGTAATGTTGGATTCAGTGCACGTCATCCTGCTTTTCAGTCACTTGTATCAACTCAAATAACATCCTGTGAAAGTGTTGATCAATTTATTGACCAATTTCGAACACATATTAGGTCTCTTACTCAAATCACAGACACACCACTTCCTCAATGGCTTCTTTTATCCATCCTAATAAATAATGTTGGTAATAAATATGAAGCATGGTCACAATCAGTAATGCAGCAAGTTTGTCTCAAGTCCATCTCAGAGGACTCTCACTTTTATTTAGATGAAATTATTGCAAGCCTGATTGATGAAGCCAGGAGATGGAATCAAGATCAAGGGAAAATTACAGGTACAGCTTTGACTGCCCAGAAGAATCAAAAATCAAAACCAATATGTGTATACTGTGGGAAGGTACACAAGTCAGAAAATTGTTGGCAGAGATATCCAGAGAAAAGGCCAAGTGCTAAATATTCATCAACAAATCTGGAAAATTCACCAAATACTGACTTTGACCCTCAATCAAGTGGTGTGGCTTTCTTGTCACAACAGACAACTAAAAAATGCAGCTCCTGGATATTAGACAGTGGAGCTACACAGCATATGTGTAATGAAAAAATGCAGTTTACAAATTTCAAACCTTTTTCAACAAGTATAACCATTGCCAACAACTCAAAGATGGATGCAACAGGGAAAGGAGACATCAAAATTACAACAAAAAATGGAAACACTTTCTTACTCCTCAATGTTCTGTATGTCCCACAACTGGCATCCAACCTCCTTTCCATCTGTTGTGCAATGAAAAATCCGAAAATTAAATTCAATTTTACAAATAGCCAATGCCAAATCTTTCACAACAACAATCTCATAGCAACTGCAATTTCTAAAGACTCTCTCCTTGTTCTGGAAACACTTGAAGCCCGTGCTTTTACTTCTCAATCTGTTAACACTCTCACATGGCACAAGAGACTTGGACACACAAATGGAGACTACATGACCAGAGGCTCAATCCAATCTGTCATTGGAAAGACAGAAAAATTTACATGTGAAGCTTGTTTAAAGAATAAATCAACCAGAATAATTTCCAGAAATACACCTGTCAAATCCAGTAGACCACTAGAAAAAATTCACTCAGATCTTGCTGGCCCAATAACTCCTACATCAATAGGTGGTAACAAATATGTCATCACTTTTACAGATGACTACAGCCGCTTTTCTTGGGTTTTCCTAGCAACTAACAAGTCAAGATGTATGGATGCATTTAAAATTTTCAAGAAAATGGTAGAGATTGAATTTAACCAAAAAATATCAGTCCTTCATTGTGACAATGGAGGTGAATACTCCAGTCATCAGTTCAAAAAATTTGCAGAGCAAGAAGTTTTTAAAATTCAGTACACTGTACCTCATACTCCTGAGCAGAATGGAGTGGCTGAGAGACTAAATAGAACTCTGTTCAACATGAATTTGAGAATTATTGTCCTTTGACTCAGGAAAGATTCAACCCATGATATGAATGTTAAAGGAAGCTGAAGTCTCCTCAACACTTGAATTAAAGCCTCTGGTTTCAGTCTGTCAAATGCACCCAGAATATCTAGGAAAACTGTTGACACAACTCTGTGTTTTACTCTATTTTCTTCTACAAAATTTTGTAAGAGAAGTGCAGCATCAATGGCAGACCTCTCTTTGCGTCCACCCATCTGACTCTCATGCAATAGTTTTTTTTTTTTTTTTTTTAATCATATTGTATTCAGCTAGCTAGCTATGACAATTTATTTAACATACACACAAAGCAAATATATATCCCCATTATAACTCCTTTCCTCCATCATCCTCCCTTTATTTCTAATATGTTTTGTCCTATTATTCTCCTTTGTATAAAGATATACACCTCGAAGTTTTCAAAAATTCAAGCAATGCTTGTTTTCCTCTATTTGTTCTGAATAAGATTGGTAGTGTAAAAGGCTCTATTTTTTTGAATGATTCTTTTCTTTCAGTTTTAAACATCTGACAATGAAGTATCAAATGTTGCATGGTCTGCTTCTGGTTATGGCAAAAATTACAGTTACCATCTTTTGTCTTTCCAATTTTGTATAAATATGCCCTCACATTTCCTAAGCCTGTCCTGGCTTGAAAGTACGAGGACTCTGTTAATCTGCTATGTTCTTGAAAATTGATAGGTTTGGTTGAAAATGTTGGGGTTGACATCTGGGCTTGGATCCTATAGAACTTGCCAAGACCAGAGCTTTTTCTTCCTTCTTCCTCATGGAAAAGTTCTGATGTCCACTCTTTTGCCCAGGCATCTAGTACTAGCTCTTTTGCCCTTTGCTTGAGAATAATAATAATAATAATCCATTTATGTCCTATTTGAGTTTATAACTATGTAGGACAGACTATTTAAATACAACTTATCTTTTCCATTCTAATTAGGGGTTTCTTTAATTTGATGGTGGGATCCCCATTACTGGTTCACCAGGAGGGTACTTTGTACCTGACAAAAGAAATAAAAACCAAAAAAAAATAATAACAATCATGCCACACATCTCAAAATCATTTCCCTTCATATCTTCTTCTAATACCTTTGTCAAATTTCCATGATGAATTTTTTTTGTATTTATTACTCTTCTAATCAGGCCATTCTCCTTGACTGAACCATTTCAAGGTTGCAATGTGAGTATTCCTCAGGTATTCTAGTGTTAATTTTATTCCCTTGGTTGTATTCAGAAGTAATTCCATTGTTGGTCTTTCCACTCTGAGGTTCTCAAGTAATTTCTTTTGTTCATTCTTATACTTAGCACACTCCAGTAGGAGATGTCTAGGAGTTTGTTTTGCTGTTCTATTGCAATCACAAAGACCTGTGCTATGTCTCTTTATTTTGTACATATAACCTTGGAAATATCCATGGCCAACTTTTAGTTGGTAGAAGGAACTTGCAATATTTCTTGATACCCCTGAGGGTAGCTGAATTTTTTGAATAAATCTGGGTTCAAAGGTGGCTGAGTAAGTAGATGGATTGTTTTTCCATGCCTTTGTTTTGTATTTGAGATAGTCTTCTTGCCATTCATTCTTTGTCAATTGCATGAGGTTTGATTTTATGGATGCTAGACTACAAGGAACTAAAGATGGGGAAACTTTGGTTCCTTGTTTAGCTAGGCTATCAGCAATTTCATTTCCTTCAATGTTAAGATGTCCTGGAACCCACTCAATGGAAATTTCTTGCACTCCATTCTGGATAGCTAAAATTGCTGCTTCACTGGCTCTAATTTGCCAGGCTTGTCCAGGCTTTGGTAGGTTTGTTTTCAATCTATAAATAGCTGCTTTGTTATCTGGAAATATTTTTATTTTATATCCCTGAAGATTTGTCTGTTGTCCTGTATACTCAAGAGCCTGGCAAATACCTTCTAGCTCTCCATTGTATACAATCTGGTCTGGTCCAATATTATTGAATGATTCATAGACTGCCCTATCTTTGGCAAGATCTATGGCTATTAGTCCTACTCCCACACCTTCAGTCTCTAAGAATGAGGAAGCATCTGTGTAAATATATATCACTTTAGTTCCCCTATCCCTTTCAAGATTGCATTTATGAATTCTGGCAACTTCTGCTTTTGGATGGTTCAGAATGTTAAAATGAATTGGGGGATTTGGAAGAGAGGTGTATGGTGCTGAGTAATGTATTTTTTCTACATTCTCTGGCCAAGAATCCTTGATTGATGTCCATAGAAGACATGATTGGGTTGGTTTCTTTTGATTTCTGGACTCATCTTCATCTTCTTCCTTGTTTTGCATAAGGATCTTTCTGACTGGATGGCTCTGTTGGAGGGTCATGATTCGGAATGCATATGCTCTGCTTAATTTGTTGAGTCTCATTTGAGGGGGTAGTAGGCCTGCTTCTATTTCCATGGGCTTAACTGGTGCTGTCCTGAAAACACCCAGTATCTTTCTTGCAACATGATTTTGTAGCTTTTGTAGCTGATTAGATTGTCCTGTCTGATTTCTCCACCAGACTGGGCTTCCATAATCAGCAATTTTCTTGAGAAAAGCATGTGATGTAAATTCATTTCTTCTCAGCACCTTCTTTTTGCTGGCACCTTTGGCTAGGTTGTCAGCAAGCTCATTACCTACTATCCCAACATGGCCAGGGCACCAGGAGAGCTGTATTGAGCAGTTTTCTGCCTCTTGTCTGATCTGGTGTGAAAAGGAATTATCTTTGTTCTTTATTCTCATAAGACTGGCTTGGCTATCACTAAAGATATGGTAGTTGCCTTGGGGTGATATCTTTTTGAGGTATTTAATTGCTTTTAGGATGCAGAAAGTTTCTGCATCTGTGATGCCCATTGTTTTGCCAAGATTGAAAGAGATGCATTTCATTTGCCTTGTGACTGGAAGATAGATAACAAATCCTATGCTGCTGCCTTTTCCTTTGGTGAAGGAACCATCAGTATAGACAATGGCTGTTGTTAGTGGTATCTTGTCAGTTAAGTTTTTGTGGCTCAGAGCAACTTGTTCCTTTGGCAGTGGTGAAATAGTTATTTTTAATTGAGCTTGAAGCCAAGGAGGTACCCAGCTGGCATCTAATTGTTCAAGGTTGGTATGCATCATGAATGACTTCAATAATTGGCCAATCCTTGTGATCTGGGTCTGTTCTTTGTCTAGGTACTCCAAAACCCCGAGGTCCACCTCTGTTGTCAGAGATAGCTCATCTTGCAGGGGGGAAAGCAGTTTATCTTTCACTGGATGTGTATGTTGTAGTCTTAATAGACGAAGAGAATAATTAAATGTCTGCTTGAGCTGCCTAACTTTAGTTGGAAGAATTGCTGCCTCGACTTCCAAGGCCTTGATTGGACTATTGTGATATGCTCCAGTGATCATAATTAATGCCTGATTTTGTAGCCTCTGGTACTTGGCACTTGATGTAACACAGCCCCTTTTCCTAAACCAAAGCACTGAGCCATAGTCCAGGACTGGAAGGACACAGCTGAGGTACAGTTGTCGTAGGGCATGAAATGGAAGGCCCTTTGTATTGGAGGAAATTTGCTTTACCCTCTTGAGTGCACCATGTGCGAGATGGAGGCGTTTCTCAACATGAGACTTGAATGTGAACTTCCTGTCAAACCAGATCCCTAACCATCTTACCACCTCTTTAGGTGCTAAAGTAGTTTGATGGCTGAGAGTAAGGTGGTTTGTCAGGGGTGATTTGTGGTGTGAAAAATGGATCATCTCGGTCTTCTCCATCTCAAATGTGACTGATAGCTTGTTAGCTCTTTCCATTAGTCCTTTGAGGATTTGTTGAAGTTGGTCAGTATTTTTCTTGATTGAGGTGGAGGCAACTGAGATAGAGATATCATCCATGTACGAGAGTTGAAGGTAATTCACTTCCTGTTGTGGGAGAAAGAGGAACCGGATGGATATCAAGAAGAGTATTGGTGAAATTGGGCTGCCTTGAGGTGTTCCTGTGACTGGGAACACCTCACTTAGCTGGCCATTGAATTGAAGTCTCATTGTCCTTCCAGTCAAGAAGGATTGAACCCATGAGATTAATGAGATGGGCAGCTGGAGAGATCTCATGACTGATATTAAAGAGTCAGGCTGAAGTCGATCAAATGCCCCCATGATATCAAGGAGGACTGTTGAGACTACTTTATGCTTGAGCCTGTTCTGCTCTATAAAATCTTGTAGGAGAAGTGCTGTGTCAATTGCAGACCTTTGCCTCCGTCCACCCATTTGGGTCTGATGTAAAAGATTGTTAGTTGTATTGGCAAGGAAAGCAAGTCTGTTAGCAAATATTCTTTCCAACAGCTTGGAAAGATATGGGAGAATAGAGATTGGCCAATAGGCTTTGGGATTGCTATAGTCCTTCTTGTTTCTCTTTTTAATGATAATTTCAACAGCCTGCTTCCATATGGTTGGATGATATCCACTGTTGAATAGGCTGGAATATGCTTTGAAGAAGATTTTAGGTATGGCTGTGATTGCTGCCTTGGTGATGGTCCAATCAATCTGGTCAAGACCCGGGGCTGTTGATTTTGATGGTACTGCACCAATAATTTCCCCCATGGTTAGTGCTGGCCAATCCCATTTATTTGGACTAGCTTTGTTGCTGTCATCTAGGTAAGTATTGAAAGTTGAGACTGTAATATTTGGCTGATCAAATATGTTGTGGTTGATGGTCTCTTGAAATGCAGATATAGATGGTAGTGGTCCTGGAAAAAGGGTTTGTATCAGTGCTTCACATTTGTCTTTGAAGCTAGTTGCGCTTTTTTCCTGACCATTATCAAGGGTACTGCATTTCAAGGTTGGAATGACAGGTGATTGAGTCCTTCCTGGCCTAGAGTAGTTATAGGCAGTAAAGACTGTTTTGTCTTGAGCTTTTTCTAGGAATTTGATCCAATGGTCTCTCTTATTTTGTTGGATTTTGTGGAAATATTGGTTTCTTGCAGCCCTTGCATCATCTGTTGACTGTGAATTTGGATGTTTCTTGAAGCAGCGCCTTATCCTATGAAACCTCATTCTCAGCTGGGTCAACTCTGTTGTCCACCATGGCTTAGACCTTGCTCATATTTTCATAGTTGGGATTGATATAAGGGCAGAATTTTCGAGAATTTGTTGAAGTAAAATGGCTATCTGGTCATAATCTTTTGATTGGATGGCATTTTCTAGAAGATTCTGGAAGAGTCCCTCTCTTGCTTGCAGTTCCTGTTGAAAGAGCTTCCAGTCAGCCTTTTTTGTATTTAATCTTGGTGGTAATGATGGGACTTGGTTGTTTATGATAATATCATTGAACTGAGGTAGCAATGCCTTGAAGGTGATTAGTTCATGATCAGACCCAGTAGACTCCCCATAGTTCCAGTCTTGCCATTTTAGTTGTTTAAATCCTGCAATAAATGTAAGATCAATAATTGAGGTGCTCTTTGAATTTGCCCTATGGAAGGTGCCTCCATAAATTTCAATTACAGAGGAGCAGTTGATAAGTTGAGCATCAGTCTGTTCCAGATATTGAACCAAGGAATTGGCTAGATGGTTAGTAGATTGAATAAGAGGGTTCCAAAGTGTATGGTGCAGATTAAAGTCCCCAAGAAGTACAAAAGGTTTGTCCAGCTGCAGCTGTAAATTGAGAAATCGCTGTACTGTGTAGCCGGGAAAAGAAGGTGTGAGAGGCTTCTCATTGTAAATATGAATGATATAAAAAGCCTCTCCTGGAAGGCTAACTTCCAGGATTTGAAAGTCTGGATCTGTGACCAAGTCATACTTGGGCATTACCTGAAGTTGGCTTGACTTTTTAACATAGGTCAAGACCCTTGGGCGAAGAAACTGATGTGTGATTGGTGGAATTAATTGATAAGCTGAATGAAAGATTGGTTGGTATGTTTGTAAATGAATATTATGGAACAAATAAGGTTCCTGGACCAAAAGAATGTCGGATTCCCCTTTGAAGGACACATCAAAGAGGGACTGCAGGATCTCTCGACCCCTTGCAGTATTATGCTGACTAAATTTGATGTCACTTAGCATGCCAATGCTTTGAAAAAGTCGCAGTCTTGTCTTTGAAAGGCCAAATGGGTGTTTGACCTGCAGTTTGCACATTGTACAGCATGATGAACACAACTCTGGTTGGAGTTGCATGTCTTACATCTATGGTCTGATGTAATATGTTGTCCTAAGCAAATGGCACATACTGGTGTTTTATTGCATGACATCTGGTGATGTCCATAGGCTAGGCATTTTCGACATTGAGTCCTTTGGGTAGCTATTTGGTACTCAACTACTTTGAGATATTGACCTCCAATCAGGACCCCTGACTTTAAAAGTTGTTCTTTCTCAGCATCATTTGGGACAGAAAATGTTAGAGAAGCTTTGGTTCTCTGTTGATAAGTTCGGCTCAGCCATCTTGGCTGGCCCTGAGTTGTGATTCCCTTGTTGTAGACTTCTATTTCTTCATTTATTACATCAATGGGGACACAGGTGGGAACCCCATGTACCACTACCTTTGGCCAATGTGAGACTCTTTGGGCTTTTTGAATGGGCCATCCTTCAAATACAGGTTCCCATTTTTCCTGGTCAAGGAGTAGTTCTGATGGTGTAGAATCCATGCAGGTTAGAACAATATTTCCCTTGATGGAGGTGTGGACTCTTGAAATTGCTCTTTTTCCCAGGATTTTATTGATATTTTCCCTAATAGTAAAAGATAGGTAATTTGGGAGGGTTTTCCCTGGTATGGTAATCAAAGTGATCACATTGTCATCATGTACCTGGGTTGTTGAAGTCTCCAAATTCGTTCCTGCTGTTGTTTGGACTGATTCTCTAAGGAGTTCATTCTGTTTATTTGCTTTGCCTTGACCCCCTTGAACAAGTGGTTTTCCCAGTACTTTCATTGCAGTACTAGGCTTTGGTAGTAAATTTATTGGTGCTGCAGGTGCGCTGCTTTTCAGGATCTCTGCATAGGATATGGTTGATGATTTTGTATTGGATGTTGATTTTTCTGGTGATATTTCTGCATTTGTTGGTCCTGGTGTTGGTGTGGTTGGTGTGGCTTGTAATGTGCTAGTCTTGTCAATTTTTATCAAATTTGCTCTACCAGTTTCAGTGAAATTTCGGAAAACCTCAACCAAGTCCAAGACAGCATCTTGTTTTTCTTTATCATTAGTCAAGTGGTATGCTTTAACAACCAAATCCCTTGCTTCTTGTATTGCAGATAGGTAAGTGTAGTGATTGGTTATTTTAGGTGCAGCAATCCTCATAACTTTAGTAGCTTGGATAACTGTTGGATTAATTTCAATACACTTTCTCTTTTTTTGAGTTATGGGCATCAGTTTAGTTTTCGAGATTTCAGGAATTAAGCTTTGTGCAGTAATTGGGTCACTGCTGAAAGGGCTGTCCAGTGATTTTTTTGCAAAATTATTCTGGGTTGATTAAAGCAGGTTGGCTTTTGTTGATCTTTTTGAGCTCCAGATTGAGTCAGAGAGCCTTGCAACATTTTTAAAATCAAAAGATTTTTTGTTGGTGGAGAAGATGGAATTTCCACAGAAGAAGATCGAGAATTTGAACTCATTTTGAATTGAATAATTTGAATAAATTATTTGTAATTTTTTCAAAATTTATGAAAGTTCATTTTTTGTTTGTTTTTTTTTTATTTTATTTATTTATTCTTTTTTTTAAATATATTTTTCTTTTTTTTTTTTTAAATAAATGAAGAAAAATTATAATTGCTTTTTTTAAATAATTGCCTTTTATTTTTTATTTTTTTAAAATTGAAAAATGAAATTTATATAAAAATCACGTGACTTGAAGCCTGATTACCTGATGGCACGTCTAGAATGCGTCGACGCGTCACGTGTCAAGCCTTGGCAAGGCTAGGGTGAAAATTTTTCGTCCAGAGGGTCGAAAATCGGGTTTTGGTCGAAAAATGTTGTTATATGTGGATCTGTATGTCGAAAAGTATATCTGTCGAAAGCTGAAGACGATGCGAAACCAAAGACCAAGTTTACAGAGGCGTAGCTAATAGTGGGCGGAAGTTATAGACGAAATAGTCTGGTGTTGTGGTCTAGAGGGTCGAAAATTGGGGTTTTGATCCAAAAAGGTCGCAATATTGGGTCTTAGTTGTCGTAAATTAGATCAATTGAGTGCTATGAGCGATTCGAAACCGAATATCGAAATTATATAGCGGTAGCTGATGGTGTTCCGAAGTTGTGGTTGAAAAGGCGATTTTCGAAAGGATGATGCTCATGCAATAGTGTGTTACTGGTATTTGCTATAAAAGCAAGTCTGTTGGCAAATATCCTTTCCAGTAGCTTAGAGAGACAGGGTAGAAGAGAAATAGGTCGGTAAGCTTTTGGAGAGCTATAGTCCTTCTTGTTTCTCTTGGGAATAATGACACCCACTGCTTGTCTCCACTGCCATGGAAGATATCCACTATCAAACAGAGTTCTATAAGCTTGAAAGAAAAAATCTGGGATAGCAGAGATTGCTGCCTTGGTGATAATCCAATCAATCTGGTCTAGTCCTGGAGCTGAGGCCTTGCTTGGGGCTGCATTTATCAACTCCATTGTCAGGGCTGGCCATTCCCACTTCTCAGTTCCACTGATGTTTGGTCCAGTGTAGTTGTAAGTTGGTGGTATGGTTGTTGTTGGTTGATGATGAATGCTTAAGCTTTCAATTGGTTCCCCATCAGGTGAGGTAGATGGAATTGATAATGGGAATAAATTACTCATCAATGCATGAGATTTGTCTTTGAAACTAACTGCAATAACTTCCTCATTACTCTCCTTGGATATAAATTTTAGAGTGGGAATGAGTGTTGATTGAGTTCTCTCTGGTAGAGAATATTGAAAGGCCTTGAAAATTGATTTATCCTTAGCTGCTTCCAGAAAGTTGGTCCAATGCTGCTTTTTGAGGAATTGTATCTGATGAAAGTAATGATTCCTGGCATCTCTGGTATCCCTTTGTAGCTTAGGATTTGGAAACATTTTAGAATGTCAGTGTATTCTGTGGTATCCCATCCTTAGATTTGTTAAACTTTCTGTCCACCATGGCTTTGATCTTGGAGATATTTTTAAGACTGGTATTGACAATTGAGCTGCATCTGAAACCACTTGTTCACAAGTACAGCCAAGAAAGAAGAAAGGAGAATCACCACACTTTCGAAAATCGCCTTTTCGTGCACAATTTCTGCCCTCCATCAGCCACAACAATATAAACTGCATATTCGGTTTTGCATCATTAACAGCTTTCGATCGATTAAATTTTTGACACTCAAATCCCAATATTACGACATTTTTCGATCAAAACCCCGATTTCGGACCCTCTGAACCACATCACCACACCATTTCATTCATAACTTCTGCCTAAAATTAGCTACAACTCTATAAATTCGATATTCGGTTTCGCATAGTCTATAGCTTTTGATTGATATTTATTTCGATATCTGAATCCACCAATTACAGTATTTTTCGACCAAAACGCAATTTTCCATCCTCTGGACGAAAAATTTTCACCCAGCCTTGCCAAGGCTCGACGCCTGACGCGCGACGCGTTCAGGACGCGTAATCAGGTGATCTTAAATCAAGTCACGTGATCCAATCTTTCTCTTTCATTTTTAATATCTTTTTTTTTATTTTTATTTTTTTTTATTTTTTGAAAAATAATTAAATAAATCGAAAATATCATTCCATCTCAAAAAGAAATATTTAAAAAAGGAATTATAAAAAAGCAATTATTAAAAAAAGCAATTATAAAAAATCAATTATAATAAATATATCAAAAAAGATTTGAAAAAAAAAGAATAAATAAATAAAATAAAAAAAAAACAAACAAAAAATGAACTTTCATAAATTTTGAAAAAATTACAAATAATTTATTCAAATTATTCAATTCAAAATGAGTTCAAATTCTCGATCTTCTTCTGTGGAAATTCCATCTTCTCCACCAACAAAAAATCTTTTGATTTTAAAAATGTTGCAAGGCTCTCTGACTCAATCTGGAGCTCAAAAAGATCAACAAAAGCCAACCTGCTTTAATCAACCCAGAATAATTTTGCAAAAAAATCACTGGACAGCCCTTTCAGCAGTGACCCAATTACTGCACAAAGCTTAATTCCTGAAATCTCGAAAACTAAACTGATGCCCATAACTCAAAAAAAGAGAAAGTGTATTGAAATTAATCCAACAGTTATCCAAGCTACTAAAGTTATGAGGATTGCTGCACCTAAAATAACCAATCACTACACTTACCTATCTGCAATACAAGAAGCAAGGGATTTGGTTGTCAAAGTCTACCATTTGACCAACTGTAAAGAAAAACAGGATGCAGTTCTAGATTTGGTTGAAGTATTCCGAAATTTTACTGAATCTGGTAGAGTAAATTTAATTAAAGCTGATAAGACACCCACCAACCAAGCTGCACATACAGCCAATACCACACCCTCTATTCCAATGGCAACATCTTCAAACACAAATACATCAACAATCACATCAAATGCAGATATTGTAAAGAGTAAGGCACCAACAGCCACTGCAATTGTATTGCCAAGAGCCAGCAATGCACTGAAAGTCTTGAGTAGAACCTTGCAACAATCAGTCACTGTAGATTGTGAGGAAACAGCCATTAATCAAACAGATATCAAAAGACCAGAACCAACAATGGAGCCTTTGGCTTAGATTAGATTAGATTAGATTAGATTTATATTATAGTCCTAACTGAGTCAATGACTATAGAGGACTCCTAGAATCTATATATAAGATACTAGCTACATTATTTCCTTTCCAATTTTACAATTTTTAACTATTTTCTCATAGACAGTGAGGGTCAAGCCCCATGATATAGTGAGGGGGAAATTTTTTCCCGCCTTTTAATGATATATATATATATATATATATATATATATATTTTTTTTTAATCTTTTAGATTCTGAATTTAAAATTCCAATACAATTCATCTTTAAAATCTTTGGTCCAGTTATTATTTATTTTAATTTAATTCTGAAATTTCATCCCTTCTCTCTAGATGCCATGCCCTGGTTGAGATTCTAGTGCTGTCAATGTATTGAATTGTATTTTCTATGCCAATCTTGGTATGAAGGAGCAACTTCAATGTGAGATTATTTCCATTCATTTTCTCCTTGAGTTCTTTCCTCTTATGCTTATAATTGCTGCAGCTGAGTAGAAGATGTTCTGGTGTTTCTCGTTTCCCACACCTACACTTGTCATTGGTGCTATGTCCTTGTTTTTTTTTTTTTTTTTTTTTTTTTTTTTTAAATCATAGTGTATTCAGCTATATAGCTATGACACAGTTCTAACATACAAAATATATCTAAAAAGTTTCTCCATGTTTCTTTTTCCCTAGTAGTTTTCGTTTTACTCCATTTCATCTTCTGCATGCCCTAAGGCATTTAGTTGAATCTAGAAAGCAAAGTAGTGCTGTTTTCCCAACATGTGTCCCAAAAAGAAGTGATAGTTTAAGTGGTGTTATTTCTGCAAAATATTTTCTCCTTTCTACCTTGAATTTTTTACAATGAAGGATTAGATGAGGCACTGTCTGTCTTCCTTCCCCACAGTAGTCACACCAATCACTTTCTGATTTTCCAATTTTTTTGAGGTAAGCCAGAGTATTCCCAATACCAGTCCTTGCCTGGAATATGTCCTTGTTTGTTAAGGTATGCTTTGTTGTATCCATGGCCTATCTTTAGTTGAAAGAAAGCACTAGATACAGCCCTTTTTGCTTCAGATGGTATCAGAATTTTACTGTTCAATTTCCATGGGTATTTTTTCTTGTAGGATGTTGATATTGGATATAATTTTCTATCCTTGCTATAGAGAAGTTCAAGCCATTGATTTCTGATATTGCTTTTCATCTGAGCTCCAATCTTGGCAAAGCTCATTTTATCTTTTTCAGGAGGCAATCTTGACCCTTCCTTTGCTAGTTTGTCTGCTATTTCATTTCCTATGATACCTGAATGTCCAGGAATCCAGTGTAATGAAACTGAACCATTTTTATCTGAAATAAGGTTTGCTGCGCTCAAAGCTCTTATCTGGCAGGACTGTCCAGGATAGTCTGAAAGAGATGCCAGCCTTTGAAGTGCTGCCTGGTTATCAGAAAATATTTCGAAATGATGTCCTGGATTACCCCTTGCACTAGCAAATTCCATTGCCTGTATGATTGCTTCTAATTCTCCATTGTAGACTAAATTTTGTCCCCAATATTTGACATTGATTGGTATGTGAGCTGACCAGTGCTATTGGTGGCTACCATTCCAATTCCAATTCCAGTACTTGTGCTATGAGATGAGGCATCAGCATAGATATGTGTTGTATTTGCCCAGTTAACACTAGTGCATCTAATCTGGTGATATCCTGCCAATTGTTCATTGGTTCCATTTTCAATATGAACTGTGTATTTAGGTCTTTCAGACCATGGTGGGAAAGAATGGGGAATTATTTTCTCGACTGTTGCATCATCCAACATTATGTCTTGAATGCATTTAATTCTCATGATTTGGGTTGGTTTTGGGAGAATGAAATCCTTTTCCTGCATCTCAATGTTAACAGGATGATTTGGGGGTAGCTTCAACATCCTAAATGCAAACTTAGATATGTTTGCTCTCAGTCGGACTCTGGGTGGTTGTAGACATGATTAAACTTCCATAGGGAGAATTGGTGAAGTTTTGAATACTCCAAGAATTTTTCTTATGGCTAAATTTTGAAGTTTTTGCAGTGATGTCACAATATATTCCTGATCCTTCCACCAGACAGCTGATCCATAATCAGCAATACTTATGACACAAGCAATATAAATTTGTCTCATTGCTGCTGGTGAAAGGCCTCGTTCGGTGTTTCCTAATCTTGCCATTCTGAAAAATGCATGTGTAGCCTGGGCTGCTCTAGTGGAGATATGTCCTCGAAATTTGAGTCCTGGGTCAAACCAGATGCCCAACCAACGGATGGAGTCTTTAGGAACTACTAGTTGTCCATCAGGTAAGGTCAATGGATAATTTCTGGATGCTTTCCTGTTGGTGAAATGCATCAATTCTGTCTTTGATGAGTCAAATTGTATACAGTTTGTTGCAGCCAACTCAAATAATTGCCTAACTTCCCTCTCTAGTATCCTTATATTTCTCTTCATGCTTGTTGAGGTTGTAGTGAGAGCAATAGCATCCATATATGATAGGGTATGTATAGATTTGGTTTTGAAAATATCTCTGATGTAAATGAGAAACAGAATGGGTGAGATGGGGCTTCCTTGAGGGATTCCAGTCTTGATTCCTTTTACTTTCTCTTGCTCACCATCAAATCTAAGCTGAAGTGTTCTGTGTTCTAGAAATGAAGATACCCAGCATATCAAACTCTCTGGCATTTTTAAATTGAGAAGCACTCTAATTAGTTGATTCCTTGCCACATGGTCAAAGGCACCTTTGACATCCAGAAATATGGTTGATGAAATCTGCTTCATTTGCCTGCTTGTCTCAATCTCATTAGTCAGTAGGAGAGCTGCATCAACAGCTGATTTTTTGAGCCTCCCTCCAATCTGAGATGGATGCAGAAGATTAGTAGTCTCAGCAAGGTAGCTCAGTCTCTTGGCAAGAATCCGTTCACTTACTTTCCCTAGGCAATTAAGTAATGAAATCACTCTATAGGCCTTTGGTTGTTGAAAATCAGGCTTTCCTGGCTTCCGAAGAACTGCTCCTGTAGCCTGTTTCCAGCATTTTGGGTGATATCCAATATCAATTAGTTGGGAATAAACTTGGAAGAATGTATCTGGAATTGCATTATATGCTCTGGTGATCAATTCATGGGTGATTCCATCTGGCCCTGGAGTCTTTCCTTTGATATTTGCTGAGCATGCATTCTGTAGCTCATTCTTTGTAAGCTTTGGCCAACTCCAATTTTCAGGCTGATATCCTTCCAATTTAGGCAGTGAACAAATAGGGGGAGCTGGGAAAAGTGTGCTTCGGAAACTTTTGCACTTGCCCTCAAATGATTCCATTACAACCCCATCTTCACTTATGATGGGAGGGACTTTGTGAACCTTGTAATCTTTGGTGTATGCCATTGCCTTGAAGACTGATTTGGCATCCCCTTTCTCCAAGAATCTGTTCCAATGAGCCTGTTTAGCATTCTTGATTGATGAGAAGTATAGATTTCTTGCATGACAGTACCCAGCTTTCAATGCCAGATCATTTTTGTTGGCTTTGAGGTACCTTTGGCACCTGCTCATATTTTTCCGCAGTTGTTTGAGTTCAGGTGTCCACCATGCCTTTGCTCTTTGTCCTTGTTTAAGAAGTGGGATGCTTTTTTTTTTTTTCCTAAATTTACATCCTATTTGAGTCTATGACTATTAAAGATGTGTAGCTACATTACAATATTTGTCACCCAAAATCCAAAAACGCCATTACTAATTTTCACACTGTTTCTCCCCTTTATACCGACCCCTGGTTGATATTCTTGTCTCACTCAAATAGTTCAATGTTACATTAATTCCAATCTTGTTGTGAAGCAATAATTCAAGGCTTATATCCTGACCCTGTAATTTTTCTTTCATTCTTTTCCGGTTCTGGCTGTACCTCTTGCAATCTAGTAGTAGATGTCTCGGATTCTGCTCCTCTCCACAGCTGCAGTCCCCCACACTTGATTGTCCTATCCTTTTCATGTATGATTTAAAATATCCATGTCCCAGCTTGAGTTGGTAAAATGATGAGCTAAACTCTTTTCTGACTTCCCTTGGTACCCATGGCTTCCTTCTTATTTTCCAAGAGTAGACCTCAGAGTATGACAGATGATTATTATGCTCCTGTATCTTTAGATCATATTTTTCCAATATATTTTGCCATTCATTGATTTTTAAAATTTCTATTTCTCGAGAAATGTATGCTAAACTCATGGGATAGCTTTCATCTGCCTCAAAATATGAGGCTATTTTGGCAAGCTTGTCTGCCTCTTCATTGCCCTGAATTCCTTTATGGGCTGGAACCCATTTCAGATTGACTTTTATTCCTTGTTCTTGAAGTTTTAGCGCTGCTTCCATGGCCCTTCTGACTAGCCACTGGCCTGCTTTATCTCCTAAATTTTCTAGACTTTTGAGGGCTGCCTTGCTATCTGAAAATATGGTCACCTGTTCCTTGTGCCCAATTTGTCTATTTTCATGCTCAATAGCTCGCACAATTGCCTCCAGCTCTCCAATGTAGACAGTATTTGTGTCCTTTGAGAGGGTCTAGTGTTCTCTAATTATGGTTTGGTCTATTTGGTCAAATCTTACTAATGAAAGTCCAATTCCAATAGAATCTTGGGACTCTGATGCATCTGTGTAATATTTTGCTTGATTTGTTCCTTTTATCCTTGACAGGAATTGATTATGTAGTAGTAACATCTCCTCTTTGCTGGTATTTGATAAAGTAATTTTATATGGGATGCCTATGCTCCAGGGAGTGTAGAGGTTTGGTGTTATTTTCTCAATATCTTGATGTTCAAAATTGTATTTTAAGCACTCTCTGATTTGGGTTACCTGGTTTCCCCTACAAAATTTGTGTTCTTGGTTAAATTGGTGCTCAAAATTTTGGTTGAATATTATTGAAATTGGATGTATTGGTCTCAATTTATGTATTCTCAAAGCATATTTTCTTCTGCTGTGATTTAATCTGATCTCAGGCGGACAAAGACATGCCTCCACCTCCATAGGTCTTATAGGAGATGATTTGAAACATCCAAGTATTTTCCTTAATGCTACATTTTGAAGTCCCTGTAGTAGGTCAATAAAAGACTGCTGCCCTCTCCACCAGACAGGGCTTGCATAGTCAGAAATAGTAATGACACAGGCAAGGTACAGCTGTCTCATAGCTATATGGCTAAGCCCTCTTTCAGTATTTGTTAGTCTTGCCATTCTTTGGAAAGCTGCTTTGGCTTGGGCCACCCTAGCTGTGATGTGCTGTTTAAAGGTCAGTTTTTGATCAAACCATACCCCTAGCCACTTAATCACAGTAGATGGTGATAATTTTCCACCACTGGGTAAGGCCATCTGACATTCTTTAGCTTCCTTTGTCTTTGCAAAATGAATCAACTCAGTTTTATCAAGATCAAATTTTACTGAATTTTTCATTCCAGTATCCTGTAATTTTTGAAATTCCCTTTCTAATATTTGGGAATTCTTTTTGAAGCTAGTAGATGAGACAGTCAATGCAATATCATCAATGTATGAGATGAAATAACCTGTCCTAGAGCAAAACATGTCCCTAATGTAAATTAAGAAAAGAATTGGTGAGATTGGGCTTCCCTGTGGAATCCCTGTCTGAATTGGTGAGAAGTTTTCCACTTGTCCATCAAAGGTCAATTTCAGTTGTCGATCACTCAGGAATGAATCTACCCATGATAAAATGCTGAGTGGAAGTCCTAGTCTACTCATGATGCCAAGAAGTTGGTTCTTGGCTACATGGTCAAAGGCACCTTTTATATCCAGGAAAAGGGTTGATGTCTTCCTCCCTGCTGCCTTTTCGGTCTGTATTTTATTGACTAGCAATAGACACGCATCTACTCCTGATTTTTGAAGCCTTCCTCCAATCTGTGATTGATCTAATAGATTAGAGGATTCAGCAAGGTATCCAAGTCTTTTAGCCACTATTCTTTCTAGGGTCTTTCCCAAGCAGTTGAGTAGTGATAAATCCTGTAAGCTTTTGGCTGTGAGTAGTCTGGCTTGGAGGGCTTTTTGAGGACAATGCCAGTTGCCTGCCTCCAGCACTTTGGCTGATATCCTATATTAAATAGCAAGGAATATATCTGGAAGAAAATTTCCTTATTTGCTTGGTATGCATTACTTATGATTGTCTGATCAATCTGATCTGGCCCTGGTGCTTTGCCCTTGGATGGATTGCAGCATGCTCTTTCAACTTCAAAAGGAGTAAGCTCCGGCCAGTCCCAGTGTGATTCCTTATGTGAAGACCAATCAAGTTCTGGTGCCACTGGAGGTGTCACAAATAATTGAGATCTGAGGGTATCACATTTCTCTTCAAAATTTGACCTCATATTTCCATCACTGTCTTGGATATTAGGCAGTGGAGCATTTTGATTTCCCCTGGTGTATCTTAAAGCTTTGAAGATAGATGAAGGATCTTCTTGCTCAAGGAAAGTATTCCAATGATTTTTCTTGGCAATTTTAATTTCTTGGAAATACTTGTTTCGAGCATTGGTGTAGTCTTTGAATTTATATTGGTTAGAATAATCCTTAAAATAAACCCTTAGGGCTCTCATCATTTTCTTTCGGAGTCTTTTTAGCTCCTCTGTCCACCATGGTTTGGGCTTTGCTCCTAAACTTTTCCGAGGGATTGATTCTTCAGCAGCTTGGATCAGTATATTGGTTAGCTCTTGGCCTATTCTGTCAAGATTCTCCTTCAATTCTTTCCCTTGATGCCGAAGATCTTGGGTTGCTCTTTGACTGAGAATTTGGAGGTTGGCAGGATTTAGTGTAATTGAGCTGCTAAAAACTTGGGTGCTAATCTTCTGAAACTTTACCCAGTCTGCTTTTTTTGTATTAAATTGCTCTAGATTAGGTAAAGGTTGATGTTTTCCAGATCTCTGGTTTAGGACTGTGAAACTGATTCCTTGGTGGTCTGAGCCTACAGGGATGGTTTGCCAATCTTGAAGGTATTTTTCTGACCATGAGGTAACCATGGTTAGGTCAATAACTGATGGTAGTGCCATATGGGGCCTATAAAAGGTTCCTTGTCCTACAGTATTTGATACAGATAGTCCCTGCTCTTCCATCCACTCCTGCAGGCTTTCAGCACCTGATGACCTTGGATAGTATGGGTCCCAGTTTGGATGGTGTTCATTGAAGTCTCCAACAATGATTGTATTTGATGGGATTTTCAAAGCTAATCTATGCCTCATGATTGTGGTAAGATTATTTTCTGGCTTTTGGTTCTTTTGATTATAAATATTTATAATGTTTAAGTTGAAATTTTTATTTTTAAAGTTTACTGCTAGAATATCTGGGTCATTTGGATAGTCTAGGAGCCTGAGATGTTCAATATATGTACATTTTGATATATAGAACATTGTTCTTGGTCTTATTGAATGGTCTATTGTGCTGGGAAATATTTGGCTGAATGAAGGGTGACTTATTGACTGGACTCCTTCATAGGTCCCAATTTGTTTCAGCTGTGGCAGCCATGGTTCTTGGACTGCTATGATCCCTACTCCTAGCTCAATAGCTAGTTGTAGGGTTGCTTCTGTGGTCTGGATGTTTTTGTTCAAATTGCATTGGACGACTTTTTGTTGTCCTATCATAAAGTTTCCTCGGAGTTGTCCATTGATTGGTGTCTTGTCAGGATGGAAAACTTAGTTTCACATCCTTCAAAGTCGGCTGAATGGGCTCCAGAGCAGTTGCTACACTTTGGCACCAGATGAGCACATTTAATTCCTATACTTCGGCATTGCATACAGCAGTGCTGCCTTGTGTTGTGTGGCCCTGCACAGTACCTGCAGGCTGCCTCCCATCTACAGTTGGCTTCCATATGTCCAAATTTCTGGCATTTGTTGCACTGGGTTGTTGCAGGGATATTGTGGAATTTTTCTGCTTTCAAAGATAAGCCAGCAATTATCATTCTTTTGCTTGTTGCTTGCCTTGCTTCAGCTTCAGTTTCAAAGGCCACAACTATAGATCCTGCCAATTGATCTTGTCGTCTTTCTTCTGATGTTATCCAATATGGCTGTCCAACAACCCTGAGTCCTTGATTGAATGTTTCAATTTCATCCTTAATTTAGGATAGATCACTTGAGTCTGGAAAGTCTATGGTTGGGATCCCATGTATCATAACCTTGTACCACGGCTCGTCCTTCAGTACTTCAACATGGGGAACTGCATTCCTCCAGATGTCCCTGTTTTGAATCAAATATTCTGCAGTGTAAGTTGGAGTGGTTACTACTGCAATGTTATCTTTCCTTGTTTTGGACACTAGTGCAACTACTGGTCCTTGGACTCCTCTATTCTTAAATGCCAGGTTTATTCTGTCTCTGAAGACAAGTGCTGAGAAGTTTGTCCTGGTAGTCTCATCTTGAATCAGAATAGCTCTTTTTGTGTCCACAGGCTTGGCAGGCTCTTTCTTCTTTCTTGGATGTACTTGTATCCAATCTCTTTCAGCCTGGTTTTGTTGCCCTCTAGAATTTGATGCCACATTGGCCCATGTCCTTGGGGCTTGATGTCCTCCCTGGTTTCTTTGGTTCTGTGTCTGTCTTCCTCCAGGTCCAGCTCCAGGTCTAGTGTTTTCAGGAATTTGTGGAGGCACATTATTCTCCATGTTCCGAGCATTAGTGTTTGCAGCATTGGATCTTTGAATTGAAGTCTGCAAGATCTGAGCTGTTTGCTCCAGTCTCTGTACTTGGGCTGTCAATATGGTGTTGGTCCTGTGGGTGGTACCATCATTTTCCATAAATTCTCGAAAAGCATTAAGCAGGTCAAGGATCTTTGTTTGTTTGGATCTTGTTTGCTCATGACTGGCTGCCTTGATAAGCAGGTCCCTGGCTCCATGGATGCATTCTTCTGCAGAGTCAAAATTACAATTTTGGTTGTTTGGCCTAGTGGTATTGGTGTTCCTTACTTCTGGTTCTGGTTCACAAGTTGCTTTCCTTTTGTTTGCTTGGCCTGAATTAATAAAAGGGTCTTGAGATGCATGAAAATCAAAGTCATCACTCCTGACCAGGGCATTACAGCTACTCTCAGCTGCCATGTAGTGTGGCACAGCCAATGGATCAGGTGATCCCAACTACATTGCTTATTCAAATTTTTTATTTTTTATTTTTTTAACCTGGTTATTTCTTTTTTTTTTTAATATTTTTGACAATTTAATTTTCTTTTTTTTGGGGCTGAATTTTAGAACTCAAATCACGTGACTTATAGCTCACGTGATCACGTGACACGGATTTTTATTTTTCCTAATTTGACGCGTAAACGACGTGATTTACGCGTAAAATGACGCGAAACGGGTCTTGGACCAATGAAAATTTTTCACCTATGGTAACCACCTCTGACCAGAGATGCAAATTGTCGCAATGTTGTTTTTAACTTCAATTATCTCAATGGATACTTGATGGATGGATATGAAATTTGGGACACCTATAGATGTGTAATAGTTGAAGGGGCAGACCGAATTTGATACAGATCGGAGATGCTGAGAAATAGTTGTGGATGACAACAGTTGATTTCCCCACTCAGAACTGGTGGGTTGCAACCAATTCACCTTAGAACCTTGATAACTCAACACACAGATGTCGCATTCAAATTCCAAGTCGATTTCCGAAGAGAGCTCAATGTAACTGACAATTTGATGTAAGTAAAAAGTTGTGAGGACAATTTTTGAAAATTTCAAATGAGGATGTTCGAGTGGGATGCTTTGACATGCTGCTTCTTTGATGATATTTGTGAGGTTTTGGGCTGCAATGTCAAGCTGATCTGTATATTCTGTTGAGCCAACAGATAGATATTGTAGCCCTTTGTGAGTCTCACGCAGTATCCTGTGTCCTCCTGCACTGAGGACAGGCCTGTCTTTAACTAGATTAATTAAAATAGAGTTAAATTTATCCCAATCTGCATGTTTGGTGTTGAATCTGGATTTTTCTATGGGATGCTGTATCTTATCAAATTTGCTTTCAATAGTGAACATTATTCCATAGTGATCTGATCCAAGGTCTTCCAATGTCTGCCAGTCTTTAATCTGGTAAGCCATTGCCTGGGATGCAAATGTGAGATCAATCACTGTTGGTTTCCTCATGTGTGGTCTGTAAAATGTACCTTGACCTGGGGAGTTCATGAGCTCCATACCTATGCTTTCTAGCCATTCAATGAACATTTCAGTCTCATTAGTGCTGCTTGACTCTGGCTCCCATCTTGGATAATGCAAGTTAAAGTCTCCTAGAAATAGAGTCCTTTTATTTTCAAAATGGGAATGAGACAGGGCTTGAATAGTCGGGCCATTTTCTCGAGCTTGATTATATATATTAATTAATGTGACTGTCTGGGCTCCATCACTAATTTCAAGAACTTGGATGTCAGGGTCATGAGGTGAATTACAGGAGAGCTTAATTTTTGGACCCAGTTGACAAGCAGCATAGATCATTGTTCGGGGTCTTTGGTCTGGTGGTGAATTTGGGAAGATTTGAGTGAAGTGTTGATGGTTTATTGATCTTGTGTTCAAGAAATTTGCTTGACCTGATTGCTGAGGAATAAGCCATGGTTCTTGAACAACTATTATCGAAATATTTAATTCTATTGCCCTTTGAAGGGCACTCTCTGTAGCATATTGATTTTTGTTTAAGTTTATCTGGAGGACCTTAATATCTGGTGTGTCAGACATTAAAGGTCAATCTCTTCAGCCTTGTCTCGAATGCTCAGGTAAACCTGGCAGGTCTTTGAATTGGCTGTGTGGTCTCCCTCACAGTTGGCACACTTTGGGGCTAGATGACTGCACTGGACTCCTTTGGCTTTGCACACACTGCAGTAATGCTGCTGAGTGCTATGGTCTCGAGCTCCACATAGTCGGCAGGCTGCATTCCGTCGGCAATAGCTCTCTACATGTCCAAAAGCTTGGCATTTAGAGCCTTTGGCTTCAATTCAATTCAACAGTGAAAATGTGATAACTTTAGTCACAAAATCAGGTGAAACCCTCCCTAGCTACCAGCCTTTCACAGTTAGGGACAACAACAACCACAAATTCTTAGAAAATCGTGAACCTGAGCTCAAATCTAGTGTAACCTATGCATTAAGCTGGGCAGATTCAAAATATTCAATCCAAAATTCAATCTGATAACTAGTTCAAGAGTTATTAAGACTCAAAGTTGGATCGAGAAGTTTAAATTCAAATTTGGGTGAAAGCCCCAACAATTCAATCAACAACAATTGTCAACAGCAAGCAATTGAGTCAAAATTTTAACTACAAAGATTTCAGATACTCCTCTAACTGATTACAAATTTTCAGCAAAATTCAGCGATTTTTCATCGAGAAATCTTGGCTCAAAGAACGAATCAAACGGATTTTGCGACAAATTGCGTTTCTGGTTTTAAGGGGTTACCCTATAAGAAAAATTTTCATTGGTCAGAGACGCGTTTCGCGTCACTTTACGCGTAAATCACGGTGTTTACGCGTAATTCCACTAAAAATAAATTTGAGCAGATCACGTGACTTTGAATCACGTGACATTTCTGACACAGAAAAAAAAAAAAAAACAATAGGCAAATTTTTATTTTAAAGATATTAAAAAAAATTTAAAATTAAAATTAAAAAAAAAAAAATATGTCAAGTTTCAGTCCACAGTCAACTGGATCCAATTCTCAATCTGCATATGACCCAGCATCACCTGCCATGGATATGGATCTTAACAACTACAATTCAACCAGTAACCAACTGATGTTGCACCCAGGTTATTCATCAGAGGATGACTTTCCACCCCTCATGCCTAGTTCAAAGAAACCCAAGCTATCAAACATTGATGAGGTAATGGAGTTTAGCAGTGACCCCATTGCTGGCCCATCCAATCAATATCAGTTAAAGACAGGAGCTTCATGCTATGCAGATCCTAACCCCTCAGTCAAAGGGAAAGGCAAAGAAACACTTGCTTCATCTATCTACTCCACCCCACAAGTTGAAACTAACCATAGCATTGAAACCACCAAATCAGTGCTCCTTCAGGCAAGGGACCTCATAATCAAGGCATGTAACCTTACAAAGGACCATACTGAACAAACACAGCTACTGGATCTCCTTGAAGTATTTAGAGAATATACAGAAAAGGGAAATATAAGCAAGGCATCCAACATTATAGCATCACAAGTAGCTAATTTAGAGACTGCAACAAGGCAGATTGAAAACAAGGCAAGAGCTCTGAACAAATGTGTGCCACCAGCAGTACCTCTGCATACAAACAGAGGCTCAGGACCTAACAACCAAAAAAATCCCAATCAAGCTACACACCAACAAGCTTCCATGGCTTCAATGGCTGCAAGAGGGGTAGATCAGTCCAGCAACCCCCTACAGTGGACAATAGTAGGAAAGAAAGGACAGCCACAGCGGCCCAATCCGCAAGAACCCACCCAAATAAAGAGCAAAATCATTCGAAGAGTTATCCTTGTGCAAGACCCAGAGGCAATGACCAATTTCACCCCCCTATATGCAAGAAATCAAATCAACCAAGTGTTTGCCAGCAATGGAATCAAGGGACCAGTAGTAAATACAGTTCTGAAGACACAGAATGGGAACATGGCAATCACCACTACTGAAGATTACTCAGCAGACTTTTTCCTTGAAAAAAAATCAATTTGGGAGAAAATAATACCATTTACAACTGTGCAAAAAGATGAGCCATGGTACAAGGTGATAGCCCATGGAATACCTCTAGCTGACTTTGACAATGACGATGGCATGGAAATGATCAAATCAGAGGTAAAAATATTTAACAAAGGACTAAACCCAATTGGAATGCCTCACTGGATATCTACCAGAGAAAACCGTCAGATTAAACAGGCTGGATCAGTGGCCATTGCATTTGCCACACAACAAGAAGCAGAGCGAGCCATCCGGAACAGACTCTACATTGCTTGGATAAGCTCAAGGGTAACCAAATTTTACAATGTAGCACAGACCACTCAGTGTGACAAATGTCAGGCATTTGGACATGTAGAGAGCTATTGTCGACGGAGTGCAGTATGCCGTCTCTGTGGAGCACGAGATCACAGCACCCAACAGCACTACTGCAGTGTCTGTAAATCTAAAGGAGTTCATTGCTGTCACTTAGCCCCAAAGTGTGCCAACTGTGAAGGAGACCATACAGCTAATTCAAAGAGCTGCCAGGTTTACCTGAGCATTTGACACAGGACTGAAGACACCGAACTTTAATGTCTGGTACACCAGAAATTAAGGTTCTCCAAATAAATTTAAACAAAAATCAATTTGCAACAGAGAGTGCCTTACAAAGGGCAGTTGAACTAAATATTTCGATAATAGCTGTACAAGAGCCTTGGCTTATTCCTCATGAAAGAATGCAGCCAAGCTTCTTGAATACAAGATCCATTAACCATCCAAATTACATTCAAATATTTCCAAACTCACCACCAAATAAAAGACCTCGCACAATGATCTATGCTGCTGTTCAGCTAGGTCCTAAAATCAAGCTTTCCTGTCAATCCCCCCAGGATCCTGATCTCCAAGTCCTTGACATTATTGATGGACTTGGGAATATTATATTAATTAACATTTACAATCAATCACGAGAAAATGGCCCAACTATTCAAGCTCTCACTCAATACCACCTTCAGGGCAGCAGGATCTTACTACTTGGTGACTTCAACCTGCATCATCCAAGATGGGAACCAGAAGCAAGATGCACTAGTGAATCAGAAAAGGTATTAGATTGGCTAGACAGTATGGGCTTAGAGCTCATGAACTCCCCTGGACAAGGTACATTTTACAGACCACACATGAGGAAGCCAACAGTGATAGACCTTACATTTGCATCCCAGGCAATGGCTGATCAGGTAAAGAATTGGCAGACACTGGAAGATCTCGGATCCGATCACTTTGGCACACTGTTCACAGTAGACACCAAGTTTGATAAGGTAAAGCATCCAATAGAGAAATCTCCTCCCAATACCAAACATGCAGACTGGGATAAGTTCAATTCCATTCTAATTCAGATGGTAAAGAATAGCACTTGCCTCAATAAAGATCGGCCTATAACACCATCCAGAACCAATGAGGGGTTACAATATCTATTCTTGGGCTCTACAAAATACACAGAGGAACTTGATAATGCAGCTCAAACCCTGACTAATATCATTCAGGAAGCTTCCTATGCAAGTATTCCACTTGTCAAACATGGACAGAGATCGAAGCCCTGGTGGTCACCTGAGCTGAATAACATGCGAAAAAATATGAGCAGGTGCCAAAGGTCCCTGAAAGGCAACAAAGAAGATCATGCATTGAAAGCTGGGTACACACAAGCAAGAAACCTTTACTTCTCTTCTATCAAGAATGCCAAACAGGCCCATTGGAACAAATTCTTAGAGAAAGGAGATGCCAAATCAGTCTTTAAGGCAATGGCTTACACCAAAGAAAGTAAGATCTATAAAGTCCCACCTATAAGGAATCAAGAGGGGGTTATTATGCAATCATTTGAGGATAAATGTAAAATCTTTCGAAGCACTCTTTTTCCAACACCACCTGCCTGCTCACCACCTGATTGGGAAGGATACCAGCCTGGAAATTGGAGTTGGCCAAAACTTACAAAAGAAGAATTGGAAAATGCTTTTTCTACTAACATCAAAGGGAGGACTCCTGGGCCAGATGGAATCACACATGAGATAATAACAATGGCATTCAAAGCAATTCCAGAAATATTCTTCAAGTTGTATTCCCAACTCATAGATGTGGGTTACCACCCAAAGTGCTGGAAACAAGCTACAGGAGCAGTTCTCAGGAAGCCAGGCAAGCCAGACTACAGCCAACCAAAAGCATACCGTGTAATCTCACTCCTTAACTGCCTAGGAAAAGTAAGTGAACGAATTCTTGCTAAGAGGCTTAGCTACCTTGCTGAGACCACTCATCTCTTGCAGTCCTCTCAGATTGGGGGGAGACTTAAAAAGTCAGCAATTGATGCAGCACTCCTCTTGACAAACGAGGTTGAGACCAATCGACAAATGAACCTGATCTCATCAACCATATTTCTGGATGTCAAAGGAGCATTTGACCATGTAGCTATGAACCAACTTTTGAAGGTGCTCCAACAGCTCAAGCTTCCAGTGAGCTTGATATGCTGGGTAGCTTCATTTTTAGACTATAGAACACTTCAACTCAAATTTGATGGGGAACAAGAGGCAATAAAAGGTATCAAGACTGGAATCCCACAAGGCAGCCCCATCTCACCAATTTTATTCCTCATTTACATCAGAGACATCCTCAAATCAAGACTTGTCCATGTTCTTTCATACATGGATGATATTGCTATTACCACTGCTTCAACAAGTATGAAGCGAAATATCAGAATCCTCGAGAGAGAAGTTAACCTTCTTTTCGAAACAGCTAAATCAAACTCCATTCAATTTGACCCATCAAAGACAGAATTAATGCACTTCACTAACAAGAAAGCATCAAGAAACTACCCATTAACCTTGCCTGATGGACATCAAGTAATCCCTAGAGATTCCATCTGTTGGTTGGGTATCTGGTTTGACCCAGGACTCAAATTTCGAGAACATGTCTCCATTAGAACAGCCCAGGCTACACAGGCATTTTTCAGAATGGCTAGATTAGGTAACACTGAACGAGGACTATCACCAGCAGCAATGAGACAAATTTACATTGCTTATGTTATAAGTATTGCAGATTATGGATCAGCTGTCTGGTGAAAGGGACAGGAGTTTATTGTGGCATCACTGCAGAAACTTCAAAATTTAGCCATGAGGAAAATTCTTGGGGTATTTAGGACTTCACCAATTCTCCCTATGGAGGTCGAATCATGTTTACAACCACCCAGAATCCGAATGAGAGCTAATATGTCAAAATTTGCTTTCAGGATGTTAAAGTTACCAACAGACCATCCTGTAAACCTTCAGATGCAGGAGAAAGATTTTTTTCTTCCAAAACCAACCCAAATCATGAGAATAAAATACATTCAAGATCTGATGCTTGATGGGGCTGAACCTGAGGAGATAATTCCCCAAGCCTTCCCACCATGGACTTCAAAGCCATCATACAAAGTTAATATAGAAGAAGGTACCAAAGACAAATTGGCAGAATATTACAAATTGAAATACAATAGTGTTAATTGGGCAAAAACAACACACATTTATACAGATTCCTCATTACATAAGGAAAGCATCGGAATTGGGATTGGATTTGTAGCGACCAATAGCATTGGTCAGTTTACATATAAATCAATGTCAAATATTGGTGACAAAAAATTTAGTATATAATGGAGAATTGGAAGCAATTACGCAAGCACTGGAATTTGCTAGTGCAAGGTGCAACCCAGGACATCATTTTGAAATATTTTCAGATAACCAGGCAGCACTACAAAGGCTGGCATCTCTCCCAGACTATCCTGGACAGTCCTACCAGAAGAGGGCTTTGAATGCAGCAAACCAAATAACAGATAAAAATGCTTCAATTTCATTACACTGGATTCCTGGACATTTGGGTATTGAAGGTAATGAAATAGCAGATCAACTGGCAAAAGACGCATCAAAACTGGCACCCAGAAATAATAAAATAAGTTTTGCAATGATAGGAGCTCAAATGAAAAAAGAATTTTCAAAACCAATGGCTGGAATTCCTTCAAAATAATGATAGGAAAATACATCCTAGATCTCTAAAGTATCAAAAACAATTCCACTGGAAAATAAACCATAAGATTCAGGTTCCATCAGTAGCAAAAAGGGCTGTATCCAGTGCTTACTTTCAACTCAAGCTAGGCCATGGATATAACAAGGCTTACCTTTACAAACAGGGAAAGACAACCAATGACCAGTGTAGATGTGGTAAGCGTGAAACACCAGACCATCTTATACTCAGCTGCAGTAATTACAAACACAAGAGAAAAGAACTAATAAAGAAAATGAATGGAAATAATCTAACAATGCGGTTGCTCCTTCATACTAAGATAGGGATAGAAAAAGTGATAGAATTCATTGACAGCACTAGAATATCAACTAGGGGATGGCATCTGGAAAGAAGGGAGGAAAATTTCGAACAAGATTAAACTAGTTTTGAAAACAGAAAGAAAATCTTGAAATAAAAGATTATGGGGAAGATAATACACAAAAAATTTAAAATTTAAACAGGGCTCGACCCTCACTGTCCATAAGAGCATAGTTAAAAATTGTAAAATTGGAATATAAAAAAAAAAATGTAGCTAGTATCTTATATGTAGATTCTAGGAGTCCTCTATAGTCATTGACTCAGTTAGGACTATAATAAACATCTAATCTAATCTAATCTAATCTAATTTCACAGTTAGGGAAAACATCAATAAGATCCTAGGAAAAAGGGCAATTTCTAGAGTACATACCTCTATCAAGGGCAATGTTGTCCTGACATGTATGGACTCTTCCCCAACAGAACTTCTACTAGACCAAGAAAAATGGGAACAAGCTTTTGAAGGATGGCCCATTCAGAAAGCTCAGAAGATCACTAACTGGCCAAAAGTGGTGGTACATGGGGTACCAACCTGCATTCCAATTGAAGCCATAAATGAAGAAATAGAAATTTACAATAAAGGCATAAAAACTCAGGGGCAACCAAGATGGCTCAGCAGAACATATCAACAGAGGCCAAAAGCCTCAATCACATTCTCAGTCACTACTGAGGAGGAAAAGGACCAGCTTTTGAAGTCAGGTGTTGTTATTGGAGGCCAATACCTCAAGGTAGTAAACTTCCAATTGGCAACCCAGAGAACACAATGCCGAAAATGCCTTACATATGGACACCATCATATGTCCTGCAATAAGAAGCCGGTCTGTGCCATTTGCTTAGGTCACCATATCACATCAGACCACAAGTGTACTAAATGCAGCTCCACTCAAAGCTGCATTCATCATGCTGTACAGTGTGCAAATTGCAAGTCAAACACCCACTTGGCATTTCAAAGACAAGATTGCGACTTCTTCAAAGCATTAGCATGCTAAGTCACATCACATTTAATCAGCACAACACTGCAAGGGGTCGTGAGATCCTGCAGTCCCTCTTTGATGTGTCCATCAAAGGGGGAACAGACATACTTTTAATTCAAGAACCTTATCTGTTCCATGACACTCATTCACAAACTTTTAAACCCATTATACATTCATCTTACCAACTAATACCACCAATCACACATCAATACCTCCGCCCAAGGGTTATGGCCTATGTAAAGAAAGCAAGCCAGATAAGGGTAATGCCCAGATATGACTTGGTGTCTGACCCAGATTTTCAGATCCTGGAAGTTGATCTTCCAGGGGAGGCCTTTTATATTATTCACATGTACAATGAGAAACCTCTCACACCTGCATTTTCTGATTATTCTGTCAAGCGATTCCTTCATCTTCAACTAAAGCTTGATAAACCATTTTTACTACTTGGAGATTTTAATCTTCACCATCAACTGTGGAATCCCCTGGTTCAATCTTACAATACTCTTGCCAACAACTTAGTTGAATATCTGGAACAGTCTAATGCTCACCTAATAAACTCTTCATCTGTTATTGAGAAATATGGAGGCACCTTCAATAGAGCAAATTCTAAGAGTACATCTATTATTAATCTAACATTTGTTGCAGGTTTTAAACAGCTGAAATGGCAAGATTGGAACTATGGGGAATCAACTGGATCTGACCATGAACTTATCACCTTCAAGGCATTGCTTCCTCAGGTTGATGATCTTATAGTAGACAGCCAAATCCCACCTTCACCAACTAGATTTAATCTCAAAAAGGCTGATTGGAAGCACTTTCACCTGGAACTACAAGCCAAAGAGGAACTCATCTTGGACCTTGTTGAGAATGCTATTCAATCAAAAGATTACAACCTAATTGCTAGCTTGCTTCAACAAACAATTGAGAGAGCTGCTAAAGTATCCATCCCAGTTATGAGGGTCACAGCAAGATCTAAACCATGGTGGACAGCAGAATTGACCCAGCTAAGAATGAAGTTCCACAAATTACGTCGTTTCTGGAAGAAATATCAAAATCAGGAGTTAGGGCAAGATGCCAAAGTTGCAAGGAATAAATACTTCCACAAAATTCAAGACAACAAAAAGGAACATTGGATTAAATTCCTTGAACAAGCCAAGAGCAAATCAGTCTTTGATGCCTACAGCTACTCCAGGCCAGAGAGAACCCAATCATCACTTGTTCCAACCTTGAAATGCAGTCATTCAAATGCTAGTCAGGAAGGAGTTGCAATAAGCTTCCAAGATAAATGTGAGGCACTAATTCAAACTCTTTTTCCAACAAGTATACCATCAATTTCTGCATCAGAGGAAGCTGTCAACCAGAATTTAATTGATCAGCAACACATTGTCAACCATCCATTCAATCTTAATTCTAGTAGCTGTAATAAAACAGCGCCCAGGAAATGGGAGTGGCCAGCTTTAACCATGGAGGAAATAATTAATGCAGCACCAAATAAATCAACAGCTCCAGGCTTTGATAAGATTGATTGGTCTATAATAAAGGCAGCCATCACAGCCATACCTAAAATATTTTTCCAGATATATTCAACACTATTCAACAGTGGATATCATCCAACAATATGGAAGCAGGCAGTGGGAATAATTATTCCAAAGAGAAACAAGAAGGATTATAGCAATCCAAAAGCCTATAGACCAATCTCTCTTCTCCCATGCCTATCCAAGCTGCTTGAGAGAATATTTGCTAACAGACTTGCTTTCATTGCAAATACTACTAATGACCTTCGACATGAGACCCAAATGGGTGGACACAAACAAAGATCTGCAATAGACACAGCACTCCTTCTGCAAGATTTTGTGGAGCAGAACAGGCTCAAGCACAGAATAGTCTCAACAGTTCTCCTTGATATTCTAGGGGCATTTGATAGGCTGCAACCAGAAGCTTTAATATCAGTCATGAGGAGGCTCCAGCTGCCAGTCTGTTTAATCTCATGGGTACAATCTTTCTTGACTGGAAGGACAATGAGGCTTCAATTCAATGGCCAGCTAAGTGAGGAGTTTCCAGTCACAGGAACACCTCAAGGCAGCCCAATTTCACCCATACTCTTCTTGATATCCGTCAGGTTCCTCTTTCTCCCACAACAGGAAGTGAATTACCTACAACTCTCATACATGGATGACATCTCTATCTCAGTTGCCTCCACCTCAATCAAGAAAAATACTGACCAACTTCAACAAATCCTCAAGGGACTAATGGAAAGGGCAAGTAAACTGTCAGTCACATTTGAGATGGAAAAGACTGAAATGATACATTTCTCACATCATAAAACACCCCTTACCAACCAGCTGACTCTCAGCAATCAAACTGCCATAGCACCTAAGGAGGTGGTAAGATGGCTAGGGATCTGGTTTGATAGGAAGTTAACATTCAAAACTCATGTGGAAAAACAACTCCAGCTTGCACATGGTGCACTGAAAAGAGTTAAACAGCTTGCTTCTAACACTAAGGGCCTTTCATTCAATGCTTTACGACAGCTATATCTCAGTTGTGTCCTTCCTGTCCTGGACTATGGATCAGTGCTTTGGTTTAGGAAAAGGGGTTGTGGTGCATTAAGTGCCAAGTGCCAGAGGCTCCAAAACCAGGCAATAATCATGATTACTGGAGCATACCATAATAGTCCAATAAAAGTCTTGGAAGTTGAGGCAGCTATTCTCCCAGCAAAAGTGAGACAACAAAAGCAAGCATTCAATTTTGCACTCCGAATTCTTAGACTACAATACACACATCCAGTAAAGGAAAAACTACTCTCCCCACTCCAAGATGAGTTATCTCTAACAACTAATGTGGACCTTGGGGTTTTTGAGTACCTAGACAAGGAATCAACCCAGCTCACAAGAATAGGCCAAGTATTAAAGTTATTCATAAGATGTATTAACCTCGAGCATTTAGATGCCATCTGGGTGCCCCCTTGGCTTCATACCCAATTGAAAATTAATATTTCAGCATTGCCAAAGGAACAAGCTGCTCAGAGTCACAAAATCTACTCTGAAGATATACCTTCAACAACAACTATTGTCTACACTGATGGCTCCTTCACCCAAGGAAAAGGCAGCAGCATAGGATTTGTTATCTATCTCCCAATGACAAGACAAATGAAATGCTTATCTTTCAACCTTGGTCAAACTATGGGTATTACAGATACAGAAACTTTTTGCATCTTAAAAGCAATTAAATACCTCAAAAAGATATCACCTCAAGGCAATTACCATATCTTTAGTGATAGCCAAGCCAGTCTTATGAGAATAAAGAACAAAGATAATTCCTTTTCACACCAGATCAGACAAGAGGCAGAGAACTGCTCAATACAGCTCTCCTGGTGCCCTGGCCATGTTGGGATAGTAGGTAATGAGCTTGCTGACAACTTAGCCAAAGGAGCCAGCAAAAAGAAGGTGCTGGGAAGGAATCAATTTACATCACATGCTTTTCTCAAGCAAAGGGCAAAAGAACTAGTACTAGAAGCCTGGGCAAAAGAGTGGACATCAGAACTTTTCCATGAGGAAGAAGGAAGAAAAAGCTCTGGTCTTGGCAAGTTCTATAGGATCCAAGCCCAAATGTCAACACCAATATTTTCTACTCACCTATCCAGTTTTCAGGGCCACAGCAGGTTGACAGAATCTTCATATTTCCAGGCAAGGACGGGCATAGGAAATGTGAGAGCATACTTATATAAAATTGGAAAGACCATAGATGATAAATGCAATTTTTGCCTCAACCAAAAGCAAACCATGCAACATCTGATACTTCATTGTCAGATGTTTCAAAATGAAAGAAAAAAATCATTTAAAAATGTAGAGCCTTTCACCCTACCAATCTTATTCAGAACAAAAAGAGGAAAACAAGCATTGCTTGAATTTTTAAAAACTTCGAGGTGTATATCAATACACAAAGGAATATAATTAGGACAAAACATAATAAAAAATAAGAGAGGAGACGGGAAGAGTTGAGTAGTAATGGGGGTTTGTATTTGATTTTAATGTATGTTACAAAATTGTTATAGCTAGATAGCTGAATACAATATGATTTAAAAAAAAAAAAAAAAAAAAAAGAAACTACTTGTTGTAACAGTGTGGCTATCTGGTCATAATTTTTTGAGTCAATGGCATGGTCTAGTCCATATTGGTGTTGATTTCCCCTTGCCTGAATCTCATGATTGAACAGCTTCCAGTCTGCTTTTTTGATATTAAACCTTGCTGGAAGCTTTGGGATCTGATAGTTAGAATTGGTGTGATCTTTTTGAGTAAATTGTGCTTGAAAAGTGATTAACTCATGATCTGAACCTGTTGCCTGTCCACATCCCCAGTCATGCCATTTGATTTGCCTGAAACCTGATGCAAAAGTTAGATCAATGATTGATGTATTCTTAGAGTTTGATCTATGGAAAGTCCCTCCAAACTCCTCAATCACAAATGGACAGTTAAGAAGCTGAGCATTTGCCTGTTCCAAATATTCAACCAAGGCATTGGCTAGCAAATTGCTGGATTGGATTATTGGATTCCATAGTTGATGGTGTAGATTTAGATCTCCTAATAGAAGAAATGGTTTATCAAGCTGTAATTTAAGTTCAAGAAACCGCTGAATGGTATAATGAGAAAAGGAAGGTGTGAGAGGCTTCTCATTGTAAATGTGTATGATATAAAAAGACTCTGTAGGAAGATCAACCTCCAGGATTTGAAAATCTGGGTCAGACACCAAGTCATATCTGGGCATTACCTGCATCTGACTTGCCTTCTTGACATAAGTGAGGACCCTTGGGCGAAGATATTGGTGGGTTATTGGTGAAATTGCTTGATAAGCTGAATGTATAATTGGTTGATAAATTTGTAAGTGAGTGTTATGGAACATATAAGGGTCCTGAACTAAAAGAATGTCTGATTCCCCTTTGATGGAGACATCAAAGAGGGACTGCAAGATCTCGCGACCCCTTGCAGTGTTGTGCTGACTGAAGTTGATGTGGTTTAGCATGCCAATGCTTTATAATAATCGCAGTCTTGACGTTGAGAAGCCAAATGGGTGTTAGATTTACAATTAGCACATTGTACTGCATGGTGAATACAGCTTTGAGATTAATACGAGCCATGAAGGCTGCAACACAGCTGCAGAGTCAAGGCACAAGGGTTGAATTGAGGTGGGTTCCAGCTCACCAAGGTATTAGAGGAAATGAAGAGGCAGATAAGCTAGCTAAAATAGCTTCAAATACTGACCCAGATGAAAGCTATCAATTGAGCTTGGTACAAATAGAGAAAGAGATACTTCTAGTCAGAGTTCAAGAGTGGAAAAAATTATTGGGAAAATATGATGAAAGAAAACAACTGGAAGAAAATCTCTCTACATACTCTTCAATTTATCCATGGCAAATAAGGAAAAAGCCATGGGTCCCAAGGGGAGTCAAAAGAGAGGTTAGCTCATCATTCTACCAACTTAAGATGGGACATGGATATTTCAAGTCATATATGAAAAGGATAGGGCAGGTAAATATTGGCAGCTGCAGCTGTGGAGAGGAGCAAAGTGCAAGGCATTTGTTGCTAGACTGCAGGAGATACAGCCAGAACCGGAAAAGAATGAAAGAGAAGTTAAATAGCCAGAATTTGACCCTGGAAATATTGCTTCACAACAAGATTGGAATTAATGTTACATTGGTTTATTTGGCAGAAACAAAAATATCAACTAGGGGTTGGTATTTAGGAGAGGAGACTAAGGGGGATGATTCTCGGAGTACTTGATCTTTGGTTGTAAATATTGTAGTGTAGCTACACATCTTTAAATAGACAGAGGTCGAAAGGCCAAGGGACTCGGAAAGTATTACAGGCTTCAGGCTCAATCTAATCAGCCTAACTTTTCTTATAAACTACATGGATTTGGAGGACATAGCAGGGAAACTGAATCCGGATTTTTCCAGGCAAGGCTTGGAATAGGCAATACCAGGGTATACCTGCACATGGTAGGGAAGGTAACAGATTTTATGTGCAATTTTTGTGGGAAAGAAAGACAGAATGTGCAACACTTGTTGTTACACTGTCAAAAATTCAGAGACCAAAGGAATATTTGCTTCAAAGGTTTAGAACCAACAACACTTCCAATCTTATTTTGTACAAAAATGGGGAAGGAAGCATTACTTAAATATTTGGATATATCCAAGTGCATGGCAGCACACAAAGGGAATTAAATTAGGATAAGTGATTGGGATACAGTTTATTGGGCTTTGAGGGAAAATAGATGAATTTGGGGGAAAAGTTTAAATTTGGAATATTTGAAATGTGTCATAGCTAGATAGCTGAATACACTATGAATTAAAAAAAAAAAAAAAATAGTCATAGACTCAAATAGGATGTAAAATTTAATAAAAATAAAATACAGCTTTGAGATGCTTTGCATGTAGCACAGCTGTGATTAGATGTCATATGTTCCCCTAAGCAGATAGCACAGACAGTTTTCTTTGTATACCCCACCTGATGATGGCCAAAGGTGAGGCACTTATGACACTGCGTCTTATGTGTTGATAGTTGGAAGTTAACTACTTTTAATAGGAGTCCTCCAATGAGAACTCCTTGCTCAAGGAGCTTAGATTTTTCCTCGTCATTTGTGACTGAAAAAGTGAGGGAAGCCTTTGGTCTATGTTTGTAGGTGCGACTAAGCCATCTAGGTTGGCCTTGAGTCTGGATACCTTCATTAAAGCTTTCTACTTCTTTGTTGATTTCTTGAATCAGAATACAAGTTGGTACATTGTGTACCACCAATTTTGGCCAACATGTGACCTTTTGGGCCTTTTGAATAGGCCAACTTTCAAATATTGATTCCCATTTATCTTGATCCAGAAGAAGCTCATTTGGGGACGAGTCCCAGCATGTGATAACCAAGTTACCTTTCACAGAGGTATGAATCCTGGATACAGCTTTCTTACCCAGGATCTTATTGAAGTTTTCTCTGATAGAAAAAGGTTCATAGGGTGGCAGTGTGCAGCCTGATTTTGTGACAAGTGTGATCACATTTTGGTGAAGAGTAGCTTCTGAATTAGTAGAACTGATTTGTGGCTGATTTCTTATTTGATTGCTACTTGATGATGGCCCTGCTGTCTCAGTAACAGTTGTTGTTGGCCTTGAGAGGACCTTCATTCCATATCCTGACTTCTGGGGTAGAGCCAGGGGGATAGCTTGGGTGTTTTTCCCCAATACTTGGGCATATGATAGTGGCTTTGTAATGATTGGCTTGGAAATATTTTCACTTGCTTGTGATCCACATGGTTGGATGCTTATTTTTGGGAGGCTAGATTCCTTGATCCTTCCCTCTTCAGTGAAGCTACGAAATACTTCAATCAGGTCTAGTGCAGCATCCTTCTTGTCTTTGATTTCTGTCAAATTGTATGCATTGACCAAAAGATCTCTGGCCTCAAGGATGGCAGAATTGTAATCATAAACTTTTGGAATGACTTTTTTTTTTTTTTTTTTTTTGAATCATATTGTATTCAGCTATCTAGCTATGACAATTAAATATCCAATTAATTTTACATTGCAGAATGATACCAGCTAACGCCCCAATCACCCTTAAATTCATTTTTATGTCCATTATTTATGTACCTATATCATCTCCTTTGTATGCTGACATACATTTGGATGTTTTCAAAAATTCTAGAAGAGCTCCCTTCCCTCTTTTGGTTCTTAGTAAAATTTGTAATGCAAGAGGCTTTATGTCAGCAAATGCCAATTCCCTCTGCTTGCAAAATCTGGTACAATGAAGAATTAAATGTTTTGTTGTCTGCTTTTTAGCCTTGCAAAAATTGCAGCTTTGATCCTTAACTTTCCCAATTATACTCAGGTAAGCTCTGGTATTCCCAATCCCAATTTTTGCCTGGAAAAATGCTGATTCAACCATCCTGCTGTGGTTCTGAAAGTGTAATGGTTGTAAGGAAAAGGTTGGTATGTGTATCTGGGCTTGGATTCTATAGAACTTGCCAAGTCCCCTTGACCTTCTACCCTCCTCTTCTCGGAGAACTTCAGTTTGCCAGTCATTTTGCCAGGCATTTAAAATATATTCCTTTGCTTTCTGCTTTAGAAAAGAATGGGATGTAAATTTGTCTTTTCGTAAAGCTGTCTTTTTTACTGCTCCTTTTGCAAGTGAATCAGCAAGTTCATTACCCTCGATACCCACATGGGCTGGACACCAAGAGATGGTTAGATTGCAGTCTTTGGCTAGGTTTCGAATTTGATGCGAGAGGTGGTTTGTCTTCCCCTGTATTCTCTGAAGACTTGCTTGACTGTCACTGAAAATTTTGTATCTTGCATTTGGCAGCTTCTTCCTAAGGAACTGGATGGCTTTGTAAATGCAGTAGGTTTCAGTGTCAGTGATTCCAATGGAACTTCCCAGATTGAAGGAGAAGCTTTTCAACTCTCGGGTAAAAGGCATGTAGATGACAAAGCCAATGCTGCTCACATTGCTCTTGGAAAGAGATCCATCTGTATAAGCAATAGCTATGTCTGGATCTATTGTCTGCATTAATTTTAAATGTTGTTCATGAGCTGAAACCCTGGATAAAAATGATATGTTAATTGCTATTGGTGCTGGGTTCCATGGTGTCATCCAAGTTGAATTCATTTCCTCCAGCTTCTGAAACTTGGTATATAATTTGAGAAACATCCCAATTCTTATAAGCTGATTTGTTGGCTTATCCAACTGGTCAAATATTCCAAGGTCAAGTTCCGGAAGTGTGTTCAAATCATCCTTCAATGGCTGAAGCAGCAGTTGCTGTACAGGGTGTGTATTCTGAAGTCTTAAAAGTCGGAGGGCATAGTTAAATGCATGCTTCATCAGTCTAACTTTTGTTGGCAGGATGGCTGCTTCCACTTCTAGAGCCTTGATTGGACTGCGCTGGTAGGCACCAGTGATAAGTATTACTGCTTGATTCTGAAGTCTCTGACACTTATTAGTTAGTGTTCCTGAACCTCTTCTCCCCTGCCAAAGTACAGAGCCATAGTCTAACACAGATGTAACACAGGCTATATACAAGTGGCGAAGTGCATGAAATCGAAGCCCTTTTGCAGATAAGGCAAGCTGCTTCACTCTACTGAGGGCTCCATTGGCTAACTGAAGCCTTTTGTCTACATGAACTTTGAAGGATAGCTTCCTATCAAACCAGAAACCCAACCATCGCACCATCTCACTTGGCTGTAAATTTACACCACTTTGTAGTATAAGTGTTGATGTGAGAGGCTTCCTATGTTGGGAGAAGTGGATGAGCTCGGTTTTGTCCATCTCAAAGGTTACTGATAGCTTGTTTGCTATTTCAATTAGATTATCTGTAGCCTCTTTTAATAGGCGGATATTCTTGTCCACTGATGTTGATGCCACTGATATGGAAAGGTCGTCAATGTAGGACAGCTGGAGAAAGTTTGGTGGTATTTTCAATGGGTACAGATATCTGATAGAGAGCAAGAAGAGCAAGGGTGAGATAGGGCTACCCTGGGGTGTGCCACTGACTTGAAATACACTGCTTATCTGTCCATTGAAGCATAGCTGCATTGTTCTTCCTGTTAAGAAAGAGTTGACCCATGAAATGAAATTAGCTGGTAGCTGAAGTTTCTGGAGTACTTTCATCAATGCCAACGGCTGGAGTCTATCAAATGCTCCGAGAATATCAAGGAAGACAGTAGATACCACTCTGTTTTTGAGTTTATTCTGCTCCACAAAGTTCTGCAATAACATGGCTGCATCAGTTGTTGATCTCTGCTTCCGACCTCCCATTTGGCTTTGATGCAGTAAGTCACTGGTTGTGTTAGCATAGTATGAAATCCGATTGGCATAAATCCTCTCCAGAAGCTTGGATAGGCATGGAAGAAGGGAGATAGGCCGGTACGCTTTTGGAGAGCTGTAGTCCTTTTTATTTCTCTTGGGTATGATTATTCCAAGTGCCTGCTTCCATTGAACTGGATGTTTTCCACCATGAAATAACTGCGAGTACGCCTGGAAAAAGAATTGTGGTATGGCTGATAAAGCTGCCCTGATAATTGCCCAATCAAGCTGGTCCAGTCCTGGAGCTGTTGATTTATTTGGAGCTGCATTTTTCATCTCTTCCATGGTCAAAGGTGGCCAGTCCCAGTGTCTTCCACATCCTTGTTCTGGTAATTCCATAATATCAGTAGTTGGTGTGATTATATCATCATAACTTCTATTGGCTGATTGTGTAATGTTTTGTGGAAATAATGTGTTTGCCAGAGCATCACATTTTTCTTCAAAAGATGAGGCTACTAATACCTGGTTACTGTTGTACACTGGCTGGTATTTGAGGTTTGGTATGTCTTTTGATTGAAAGCGGTCATGGCTGGTATAATTATAAGCCTTGAAAATCATCTTGTCTTTGGCTGAAGCAAGAAACTCAAACCAATGTTGCCTCTTATTGTACTGAATTTGATGAAAATATTTGTTCCTTGCTGACTTTGTATCCTGAATTACTTGTTGACTGAAGGAGAATTTCTGGTACCGCCTTAGCTTGTGAAAAGATTTGCGGAGTTGAGTGAGTTCCTCTGTCCACCATGGCTTTGACCTGCTTGAAGGCTTGGAGTAAGGGATTGATTTGGTGGCAGCTTTATGGATTACTTTCTCAATTAGTGAAGCTATAATGTTAGTATAATTAGTTTCGATAGCTTGGTCCATTTGATCTTGAAGCCTTCCCTGCTCTTCCTTGATTGATAATTTAAACTGAGGCCAATTTGCCTTCTTGAGGTTAAATCTTGGTGGAAGGCTGTTCTTTATGATGGGTTCAGCTGTTGAATGAATGGATAGTTTTGATTCAAATATGATCAGCTCATGATCTGAACCAGTTGACTCCCCATACCTCCAGTTGCCCCATTTTAATTGTTGAAATCTTGCTGCAAATGCTAGATCAATGATTGAAGTTTTTCTTGAGTTAGACCTGTGGAATGTTCCCCCATACTCTTCAATTATGGCCGAGTTGATGATGATTTGAGCTCGAGCACTGTCCAGGTATCTCACTAAATTATTGGCAAGAAGGGTGTTATTCTGAACCTCTGGATTCCATGAAGAATGGTGTAGGTTGACATCTCCAAGGAACAAGAATGGCTTATCCATTTGTGGATTAAGGTCCAGGAAGCGCTGTAGTGTCAGCTGGCTCAAAAGATTCGATGTTGGCTTCTCATTGTACATATGTACCACATAGAATGCCTCACAGGAAAGTCTTAGTTCCAGAAGTTGATAATCAGGGTCAGAGACCATGTCATATCTAGCAGTGATATTGAGTTGACTAGTCTTTTTGACATAGGCTATGACCCTGGGTCGAATTGTATTAGAAATTAAGGGTAGAATTATATTGAAAGCTGAATGATTGATAGGTTGATAGGACTCTAAATAATGGTTATAGAACACATATGGTTCTTGAATGAAAAGAATGTCTATTTCCTCCTTGAGAGCAACCTCAAAAATTGACTGCAAGATCTCTCGACCTCTTGCAGCATTGTGTTGGCCTATTTTGAGTGTACCTAACATGACAATGCTTTGAAGTAGTCGCAATCTTGTCTCTGGAAAGCCAAGTAAGTGTTTGATTTACAGTTGGCACATTGAACTGCATGATGGGTGCAGCTCTGGGTGGCACTGCAAGGGGAACATTTGTGGGCTGTGGTGATATGTTTTCCAAGGCAGATAGCACAGACTGGATCCTTGGTGCATCCTATTTGATGGTGTCCAAAGCTAAGACACTTTAGGCATTGGGTCTTCTGGGTGGACTGCTGAAAAGACACCACTTTCAATCTGAGGCCTCCAATGAGGACTCCTGACTTGATTAAATTATCTCTTTCCTCTTCAGATGTGACAGAGAAGGTAATTGATGCTCTGAGCCTCTGTTGGTAAGATTTACTTAGCCATCTGGGTTGGCCCTGGGTTTTTGTTCCGTCATTGAAAATCTCAATCTCTTCATTAATGGCATTAATTGGGATTGAGGTTGGTACACCATGAACCACTAGCTTTGGCCAATGGCTCACTTTTTGAACTTTATTTATGGGCCATCCTGCAAAAATAGTCTCCCATTTTTCTTGATCTAAAAGTAGTTCACTTGGAGGTGAGTCCATGCATGTCAAAACCAGGTTGCCTTTCACTGAGGTATGTACTCTTGAAATGGCACGCTTCCCTAGAATTTTGTTAATCCTCTCTCTGATAGAGAAGGCATCATATGTAGGCAAAATCTCCCCTTGCTTTGTCACTAATGTAACAACATTTTCTCTTGGCAGTGTAGTTGTGATTTGGATAGGTGAAGATTTTGGCACAATATTTTGTATGATAGTTTCAGTGGGGCAGACAGCTGGAGCTGCCTGTCTTGTCAACTTATGTAAGACTTTCATTCCATTTCCTGGATTCTGTGCAGTTGCTGGTGGTAAAATTGGTACATTTCTCCTCAGCATTTGAGCATATGAGGGTAAAGTAGGTTCTGGTACAGCTGGTACCTCATTTGTTGGTGATAACTCACTTGGTGAGACTGTAGGTTTATTAATAGAGATTGGTCTAACTCGACCCTCCTCAATGTAATTTCTGAAAATTTCAACAAGATCTAGAACTGCATCTTGCTTCTCTATAGTTTCTGTCAAGCTGTATGCTTTGACCAGTAAATTTCGAGCTTCTTGAATGGCAGATAGAAAGGTGTGTTGTTTGGTAATCTTTGGCTCTTCAATCTGAATTATTTTTCTGGAGTTGATGGTTGGGGGAGTTGAGTCAGGTGACTTTCTTTTGTTTGATTTTTTTGGTAAATATTATCTTTGGTGTTTTTAGGCTCAAAATTCTGTGCAGTTATAGGGTCACTGCTCAGTGAGTCTTCTTCAGCTATTTTTGAAAATATGTTATTAGTTGAAATTGGGGACTTTTCTTTTGTTGCCCTTTTTGAGCTCCACATTGAGTCAGAAAGCCTTGCAACATTTTTAAAATTAAAAGAACTTTGTGCTGGTGGAGAAGATGGTAGTTCTACGGAAGGAGGACGACATTTTGAACTCATTTTGAATTGAATAATTTGAATAAATTATTTGTAATTTTTTCAAAATTTATGAATGTTCATTTTTTGGTTGTTCTTTTTTTATTTATTTATTTATTCTTTTTTTAAAATATATTTTTCTGTTTTTTTTTTTAAATAAATGAAGAAAAATTGTAATTGCTTTTTTTTTAAATAATTGCCTTTTTTTTTAAAAAAATTGAAAAATTAAATTTATATAAAAATCACGTGACTTGAAGCCGGATCACCTGATGGCGCGTCTAGAACGCGTCGACGCCTCACGTGTCAAGCCTTGGCAAGGCTAGGGTGAAAACTTTTCGTCCAGGGGGTCGAAAATCGGGTTTTGGTCGAAAAATGTTGTTATATGTGGATCTGTATGTCGAAAAGTATATCTGTCGAAAGCTAAAGACGATGCGAAACCAAATATTAAGTTTACAGAGGCGTAGCTAATAGTGGGCGGAAGTTATGGACGAAATGGTCTGGTGATGTGGTCTAGAGGGTCGAAAATTGGGGTTTTGATCCAAAAAGGTCGCAATATTGGGTCTTAGTTGTCGTAAATTAGATCAATTGAGTGCTATGAGCGATGCGAAACCGAATATCGAAATTAAATAGCGGTAGCTGATGGTGTTCCGAAGTTGTGGTTGAAAAGGCGATTTTCGAAAGGATGATGCTCATGCAATAGTGTGTTACTGGTATTTGCTATAAAAGCAAGTCTGTTGGCAAATATCCTTTCCAGTAGCTTAGAGAGACAGGGTAGAAGAGAAATAGGTCGGTAAGCTTTTGGTGCACTGTAGTCCTTCTTATTCCTCTTAGGAATGATGATACCCACTGCCTGTTTCCATTGTTAGGGATGTTGTCCACTTTCAAATAAGCATCTGTAAGCCTGGAAGAAGAAGTCCGGAATAGTTGTCATGGCTGCCTTGATAATAGTCCAATCCAGACAGTCATGACCTGGGGCAGTCAATTTTATAGGAGCAGATTCTTCAGCCTTTCTTTTTTTTTTTTTTTTTTTAATCATAGTGTATTCAGCTATCTAGCTATGACACGTTATTTACATAATTAAATTCCCCAAAACTCCTTTCTGAAATACAATCTTCATAATACTTTTCAATTTCCCAATTTAGTTATCCTAGTTCAACTCCCTTTATGTGCTGCCATGCACTTGGATGTGTCCAAATATTTAAGAAGTGCTTCTTTTCCTCTTCTTGTTCGAAATAATATAGGTAGGGTTCTTGGTTCTATGTGCTTTAAACATCTGTTTCTTTGGTTTTTAAATTTTGGACAATGTAACAATAAATGCTGCACAGTCTGCCTTTGTTTTGAACAAAAATTGCATATGTCATCTTCAACTTTTCCTATCATGTGCAAATATACTCGAGTATTTCCAATTCCAAGCCTTGCTTGGAAAAATCCTGACTCTTTTTTTTTTTTTTTTTTTTAAAATCATATTGTATTCAGCTAGCTAGATATGACAATTTATTTAACATACATACAAAGCAAATATATATCCTCATTATAACTCCTTTCCTCCATCATCCTCCCTTTATTTCTAATATGTTTTGTCCTATTATTCTCCTTTGTGTAAAGATATACACCTCGAAGTTTTCAAAAATACAAGCAATGCTTGTTTTCCTCTATTTGTTCTGAATAAGATTGGTAGTGTAAAAGGCTCTATTTTTTTGAATGATTCTTTTCTTTCAGTTTTAAACATCTGACAATGAAGTATCAAATGTTGCATGGTCTGCTTCTGGTTATGGCAAAAATTACAGTTACCATCTTTTGTCTTTCCCATTTTGTGTAAATATGCCCTCACATTTCCTATGCCAGTCCTGGCTTGAAAGTACGAGGACTTTGTTAATCTGCTATGTCCTTGAAAATTGATAGGTTTGGTTGAAAATGTTGGGGTTGACATCTGGGCTTGGATCCTATAGAACTTGCCAAGACCAGAGCTTTTTCTTCCTTCTTCCTCATGGAAAAGTTCTGATGTCCACTCTTTTGCCCAGGCTTCTAGTACTAGTTCTTTTGCCCTTTGCTTGAGAAAAGCATGTGATGTAAATTGATTCCTTCCCAGCACCTTCTTTTTGCTGGCTCCTTTGGCTAAGTTGTCAGCAAGCTCATTACCTACTATCCCAACATGGCCAGGGCACCAGGAGAGCTGTATTGAGCAGTTTTCTGCCTCTTGTCTGATCTGGTGTGAAAAGGAATTATCTTTGTTCTTTATTCTCATAAGACTGGCTTGGCTATCACTAAAGATATGGTAGTTGCCTCGGGGTGATATCTTTTTGAGGTATTTAATTGCTTTCAGGATGCAGAAAGTTTCTGTATCTGTGATACCCATTGTTTTGCCAAGGTTGAAAGAGATGCATTTCATTTGCCTTGTGACTGGAAGATAGATAACAAATCCTATGCTGCTGCCTTTTCCTTTGGTGAAGGAACCATCAGTATAGACAATGGCTGTTGTTAGTGGTATCTTGTCAGTTAAGTTTTTGTGGCTCAGAGTAACTTGTTCCTTTGGCAGTGATGAAATAGTAATTTTTAATTGAGCTTGAAGCCAAGGAGGTACCCAGCTGGCATCTAATTGTTCAAGGTTGGTATGCATCATGAATGACTTCAATAATTGGCCAATCCTTGTGATCTGGGTCTGTTCTTTGTCTAGGTACTCCAAAACCCCGAGGTCCACCTCTGTTGTCAGAGATAGCTCATCTTGCAGGGGGGAAAGCAGTTTATCTTTCACTGGATGTGTATGTTGTAGTCTTAGTAGAAGAAGAGCATAATTAAATGTCTGCTTGAGCTGCCTAACTTTAGTTGGGAGAATTGCTGCCTCGACTTCCAAGGCCTTGATTGGACTATTGTGATATGCTCCAGTGATCATAATTAATGCCTGATTTTGTAGCCTCTGGCACTTGGCACTTGATGTAACACAGCCTCTTTTCCTAAACCAAAGCACTGAGCCATAGTCCAGGACTGGAAGGACACAGCTGAGGTACAGTTGTCTTTTTTTTTTTTTTTTTTTTTTTTTTTTAATTCATAGTGTATTCAGCTATCTAGCTATGACACATTTCAAATATTCCAAATTTAAACTTTTCCCCCAAATTCATCTATTTTCCCTCAAAGCCCAATAAACTGTATCCCAATCACTTATCCTAATTTAATTCCCTTTGTGTGCTGCCATGCACTTGGATATATCCAAATATTTAAGTAATGCTTCCTTCCCCATTTTTGTACAAAATAAGATTGGAAGTGTTGTTGGTTCTAAACCTTTGAAGCAAATATTCCTTTGGTCTCTGAATTTTTGACAGTGTAACAACAAGTGTTGCACATTCTGTCTTTCTTTCCCACAAAAATTGCATCTAAAATCTGTTACCTTCCCTACCATGTGCAGGTATACCCTGGTTTTGCCTATTCCAAGCCTTGCCTGGAAAAATCCGGATTCAGTTTCCCTGCTATGTCCTCCAAATCCATGTAGTTTATAAGAAAAGTTAGGCTGATTAGATTGAGCCTGAAGCCTGTAATACTTTCCGAGTCCCTTGGCCTTTCGACCCTCCTCTTCATGCCAGAGCTCCAAGCCCCAATCTTTTTTCCATGCCTCGAGCACCCACTCTTTAGCCTTCTGCTTGATGAAAGAGTGAGAGGTATATTGATCACTTTTCATGGCCTGTTTCTTCCACCCTCCTTTGGCAAGCTTATCAGCCAGCTCATTTCCTTCTAGGCCAACATGTGCTGGACACCATTGAAGATGAACTGTGCAACTTTGACAAATCTTCCTGATCTGATGAGAAAATTGATTGCTGCAATTCTGGATTCGAAGAATACTAGCTTGGCTATCAGTAAAAATGTGTATGGTCTTATTAGCAAAGTATTTCTTCATATATTTGGCTGCCTTAAGGATACAGTAGGTTTCAGCATCTGTGATACCCATAGTATCACCTAGGTTGTATGAAAAACATTTTATCTCTCTAGTGATTGGTTGGTAGATCACAAAGCCAATGCTGCTTCCACCTCCCTGTGAAAGTGATGCATCAGTATAAACTATGACATCACTTATATTGATATCCTTTATTTGTTGGATGTGGGATAGTTTAGCTGTTGCCTTTGGATGATTTAAAATGGTGGTTTTAACATCTGACTGATACCATGGTGGGACCCAGAGGGCATTTAGCTGCTCCAGATTCTTAAGGGTAGCCAATGGCTTTAGCCTGCTTCCGATCCTCATCAACTGGGTCAATGGATTATTGATGTAGTTAATTAATCCGAGATCAATCTGACTGCTGCTGGCCAATTCATCTTCAAGAGGACTAAATAAATGTTCCTGGATAGGGTGGTTCCTTTGAAGTCGAAGCATCCTTAGTCCATAGTAGATCACTTGCTTCTCATGCCGTACTTTTGCTGGTAAGATTGATGACTCGACTTCCAAGGCTTTTATTGGACTACCTCGGAAAGCCCCAGTGATCAATGGCAGTTCCTGATTCTGAAGCTTCTGACATCTGTTGGTTAGTATTCCACTGCCCCTCTTGCCATGCCAGAGAACTGAGCCATAATCAAGTACCGAAGTGACACAGGCCAGGTAGAGTTGTCGAAGGGCAGTACAGTGTAGTCCCCTTATAGTTGAGGCTAGGTTCCGGATCCTACTGAGAGCCCCATGGGCTAGCTGCAGTCTCTTATCTACATGTGTCTTGAAATTGAGCTTCCTATCAAACCAAATACCTAACCATCTGACCATCTCCTTTGGCTCTATTGTGGCCAGGCCTTGTAGGTCAAAAGATGTTGTAGGTCTTTGAAATTGACGTCCAAAGTGAATCAGCTCTGATTTTTCCATCTCAAAATTTACTGACAGCTTTCTTGCACCCTTCAATAGCTCCTCTGTAATTTCCTTCAGGGTCCTAATGTTCTTATATATTGAAGTTGATGATACTGAAACTGCAATATCATCCATGTAGGACAGCTGAAGGAAATTCTTCCTGTGTACAGCTGGGAGAAGAAATCTGATAGATAGAAGAAATAGCATTGGTGATACTGGGCTACCCTGGGGAGTCCCAGTCACTGGAAACACCTTGCTAAGTTGTCCATTAAAGAGAAGCTGCATTGTTCTTCCAGCTAGAAATGATTTGACCCAGGATATAAGACCTAGAGGCAGTTGTAAGGACCGCAGTGTTTGGATTAGAGCTGCAGGTTGCAGCCTATCAAAAGCTCCAAGGATGTCCAAGAAGATTGTTGATACAAGTCGTTTACTGGCCAGATTCTGCTCCACAAATTCTTGAAGCAAGAGGGCAGCATCAATAGCTGACCTTTGCTTACGGCCTCCCAGTTGGCTAGAATCTAAAAGATCAGTTGTGTTAGCAATATATGACAGTCTGTTGGCATATATTCTTTCCAGCAATTTGGACAGGCAGGGCAAGAGGGAAATAGGTCTATAAGCCTTAGGTGAACTGTAGTCCATTTTGTTCCTCTTAGGGATGATGATACCCACAACCTGTTTCCATTGCTGAGAATGTTGTCCACTTTCAAATAAGCATTTGTAAGCCTTGAAGAAGAAGTCCGGAATAGTTGTCAAGGCTGCCTTGATAATGGTCCAATCCAGACAATCATGACCTGGGGCAGTCATCTTTTTCGGTGCAGCATTTATTATCTCATCAATAATGAGTTCAGGCCAGTCCCAATGTCTTTCTATTTCGTTCCTAGCTGTTATATTGTAAGAAGTTGAAGGAATAAATTCCTCTGCCTCAGCTGATAAGGTTGAAGTTGGAAAACTTGGGAATAGGGTCTGAGCCAGAGCCTCACTTTTGGCTTCAAATGTTGTTGCTTTTGTTGGCTGAGATTGGTGCTTTGGTGTATAGACCAGAGTTGGGATTATTCTTGATTGATAATTTTCAGGCCTGGAGTAATTGTAGGCAGTGAATATCATCCTGTCCTTAGCTGAGGCTAAAAAGTTCATCCAGTGTTGTTGCTTGGTGTGCTGGATATGTTGAAAATATTTATTCCTTGCAGCTCTAGCCTTGTCCATTATTTCAGTGTCATAGTCCTTCTTCCCTTGGCGTCGAAGCTTATGGAATGAATGCCGAAGTAAAGCAAGGTCCTTGGTCCACCATGGCTTTGATCTTGGTGTGACTTTGAATAGTGGAATTGATTCTTGAGCAGCAGACTGTACTACCTGTTGTAAGATTGAAGCAATACCATCAACATCTTGTCTATGTATAGCAGTTTCAAGTGTTTGCTGCATCAATTCTTGCTGTTGAAGAATATGAAACTTAAATAATTCCCAGTCAGCTTTTTTAACATTGAACCTGGTAGGAAGTGGGTTAGTATTTCTGTTAGTATTCAGTGATTCATCCAGGCTATGGTCAATTAAACAAGTGTCAAAGAGTATCACTTCATGATCTGATCCAGTAGATTCTCCATATTTCCAGTTGCCCCACCTAAGGTGTTTGAATCCTATGGCAAAGGTAAGGTCAATGATGGAGGTGCTTTTTGAATTAGATCTGTGAAATGTCCCTCCATACTGTTCAATGATTGATGGGGAGTTGAGGAGCTGGGCATTGGCATTATCCAAGTACTGGGCCAGCTTATTAGCAAGAGGTGAACTATTCTGGACAAGTGGATTCCAAGATGAATGATGCAAGTTGAAATCTCCAAGAAACAGCATGGGCTTGTCCAGTCTCAACTGTAGATCCAAGAAGCGTTCCACTGTGAGCTTAGTTGAGTAGTGGGAGGTCGGCTTCTCATTGTAGATGTGAACCACATAGAATGATTCACTGGTTAGTTCTACCTCCAGAATTTGAAGGTCAGGGTCTGTCACCAAGTCATATCTAGGGGATACTTGAAGCTGGCTAGATTTCTTGACATAGGTAAGGACCCTGGGCCGCAAGTTGGTTGTGAGAACAGGAGGTATAAGGTTGAATGCCGAGTGGTGGATAGGTCGAAAAGATTGAGTTGGTAGGTGATGGAACAGGTATGGTTCCTGCACAAAAATAAAGTCTGATTCCTCCTTGAGGGCTACCTCAAAGAGTGACTGCAGGATCTCTCGACCCCTTGCAGTATTATGTTGACTAAATTTGAGTGTATCTAGCATGTTAAAGCTTTATAGAATTCACAATCTAATCTTTGAAATGCCAGGTGGGTGTTTGACTTGCAGTTGGCACACTGAACTGCATGGTGGATGCAACTTTGGGTTGCACTACAAGTGTTACACTTGTGGCTATTGGTATAATGTGGCCCAAGACAGATGGCACACACTGGTGATTTCTTGCACCACATAGAGTGGTGGCCAAATTTCAGGCACTTTCTGCACTGAGTCTTCTGAGTTGATTGTTGGTAGCTAACTACCTTCAAAAGTTGTCCTCCAATGAGTACCCCAGTCTTTATCAATCTTGTCTTCTGCTCCTCAGTCTTCACACAAAATGCCACTGAGGCTCTCACTAATTTACTTGGTGATTTGGTAAGCCATCTCGCCTGGCCCTGTGTATTGATCCCATCATTATAGGTCTCAATCTCCTCATTTAATTGTTGAATGGGGATACAGGTTGCAACCCCATGTACCACCATTTTAGGCCAATTGCTAACCTTCTGGGCCTTCTGAATTGGCCATCCTGCAAAGACAACCTCCCATTTTTACTGGTCCAGAATCATCTCTGTGGGAGAGGCATCCATACAACTGAGGACCAGGTTCCCCTTTGGTGAAGTATGGACCCTTGAGATAGCCCTTTTCCCAAGGATCTTGTTGATCCTTTCTCTAATGGTGAAAGCCTGGTAATCTGGCAGGCTGCAGACTGACCTGGTTACCAGGGTGATAACATTCTCAGCATTAATTATTTGTGCAGTTGTGGGTGGGGCTGCATTGGTAATTGAAGAAGTAGCTGTTTGAGTGATAGGCTTAGTATGTGTAACTTGGCCTGTGCTGCTGATGGTTGGTGCAGCAGGTTTTCGACTGAGCACCTTCATGACTGGCCTAGCTGGAGTAACAGTGGCTGGCTTATTGTTTGGGATCCCCTCACTGACCTTCTGTGCATAGGAAGGGACTGCTGGCACCACAGGCTGGATTTGTGGTCTTGGTGGGGTTGGAATTGGTACTGAGTTTATTGGTTCAGCAGTGGAGACCTGGAATGGTGGTCTAGTGGTTATCACTTTCCCCTCCTCAGTAAAGCTTCGAAAAACCTCAATGAGGTCCAAGACTGCCACTTGCTTTTCTTTGTCTCCAGTAAGGCTGTATGCCTTAACTAGTAAGTCACGTGCCTCGAGAATAGCAGTTTCAAAAGTATGTTTAATGCTGTGTGGTGCAGCAATTTTGACCATTTTGGATGGCTGAGAGTTGGTGTGGTTGGTTGCTGAAATACCCCGTTTCCGAGGTTGATCAGCAAATGTTGTTTTAATGAATAAGTTTTTTGTGCCCAAATCAGTTGATGTGATTGGGTCACTGCTAAAAATGTCAACCTTAGATGTCAAATTGACAGGTCGAACAGAGGAAAGTAGCCTTGAAGGCTTTGGTGATAGACCTATATTCCAGATTGATTAAGATAGTCTAGGGACATCTGTCATGTCCATTTCTGGTGATGAAGGCAGGCTTGGTAGGCTCCCTGGTTATGAAGGAGACTTTTCAGCCATATTTTTGTTGTTTATTGCTGACATAAGCAGCCGGAAAACAAATATGGAATAAAATTTGCGGTACAGTTGTCGTAGGGCATGAAATGGAAGGCCCTTTGTATGGAGGAAATTTGCTTTACCCTCTTGAGTGCACCATGTGCAAGATGGAGGCGTTTCTCTACATGAGACTTGAATGTTAACTTCCTGTCAAACCAGATCCCTAACCATCTCACCACCTCTTTAGGTGCTAAAGTAGTTTGATGGCTGAGAGTAAGGTGGTTTGTCAGGGGTGATTTGTGGTGTGAAAAATGGATCATCTCGGTCTTCTCCATCTCAAATGTGACTGATAGCTTGTTAGCTCTTTCCATTAGTCCTTTGAGGATTTGTTGAAGTTGGTCAGTATTTTTCTTGATTGAGGTGGAGGCAACTGAGATAGAGATATCATCCATGTACGAGAGTTGAAGGTAATTCACTTCCTGTTGTGGGAGAAAGAGGAACCGGATGGATATCAAGAAGAGTATTGGTGAAATTGGGCTGCCTTGAGGTGTTCCTGTGACTGGGAACACCTCACTTAGCTGGCCATTGAATTGAAGTCTCATTGTCCTTCCAGTCAAGAAGGATTGAACCCATGAGATTAATGAGATGGGCAGCTGGAGAGATCTCATGACTGATATTAAAGAGTCAGGCTGAAGTCGATCAAATGCCCCCATGATATCAAGGAGGACTGTTGAGACTACTTTATGCTTGAGCCTGTTCTGCTCTATAAAATCTTGTAGGAGAAGTGCTGTGTCAATTGCAGACCTTTGCCTCTGTCCACCCATTTGGGTCTGATGTAAAAGATTGTTAGTTGTATTGGCAAGGAAAGCAAGTCTGTTAGCAAATATTCTTTCCAACAGCTTGGAAAGACATGGGAGAATAGAGATTGGCCAATAGGCTTTGGGATTGCTATAGTCCTTCTTGTTTCTCTTTTTAATGATAATTTCAACAGCCTGCTTCCATATGGTTGGATGATATCCACTGTTGAATAGGCTGGAATATGCTTTGAAGAAGATTTTAGGTATGGCTGTGATTGCTGCCTTGGTGATGGTCCAATCAATCTGGTCAAGACCCGGGGCTGTTGATTTTGATGGTACTGCACCAATAATTTCCCCCATGGTTAGTGCTGGCCAATCCCATTTATTTGGACTAGCTTTGTTGCTGTCATCTAGGTAAGTATTGAAAGTTGAGACTGTAATATTTGGCTGATCAAATATGTTGTGGTTGATGGTCTCTTGAGATGCAGATATAGATGGTAGTGGTCCTGGAAAAAGGGTTTGTATCAGTGCTTCACATTTGTCTTTGAAGCTAGTTGCGCTTTTTTCCTGACCATTTTTTTTTTTTTTAATTATTATTGACATCCTATATAAGTCTATGACTATCAGAGGATGTGTAGTATCATACTACAATTTATCTAGCTAAATTCAATTTAAATCACATTCCAATTCTCTACTATCCTCTCCTAGATACCAACCCCTTGTTGATATTTTTGTCTTGTTTAAGTATTCCAAAATTGCTGATATTCCAATATTGCTTTGAAGCAGTACTTCAAGGCTCATCTCCTTGTCTCCAAGCCTGTCCTTCATTCTTTTCCGGTTCTGTTTGTACCTCCTGCATTCCATAATTAAATATTTTGGTGTCTGTATATCCCCACAAAGACACCTGTCTGTTGTTGTCTGTCCTATTCTTTGCATGTACCACTTGTTATAGCCATGACCAATTTTAAGCTGATAAAATGCTGCACTAATTCCCCTCTTTATCCCTCTTGGAACCCATGGCCTTTTCCATATTTGCCATGGATATGTGTTGGAGTATTGAGATGGCTGTTCCTGCTGTTGCCTTTTTTCGTCATATTTAGTCAATATTTTTTGCCACTCAAGGTATTTATTTTTGTTTATTTCTTTGTATATGACTGCTAGACTTGTGGGATAACATTCATCTGGGTCACAATGAGATGCAGCCTTGGCTAGCTTGTCGGCTTCTTCATTCCCTTTGATGTCTTGATGAGCTGGGACCCATCTCAAGTGGACTTCTATTCCTTGTTTTTGTAGTAGTGTGGCAGCTTTTATTCCCCGGATAATTTTTGCCTGACCAGACTTACTACTTATATCTTCCATCCTTTTCAAAGCTGCTTTGCTGTCAGAGAAAATTGTGACTGACTTCCTATCCCATGCTTGACTATTTGCATGTTCAATAGCTCTGACAATAGCCTCTAACTCTCCTTCATAGATTGTATTTGTATCTTTTGATAGAGTGTAATATTCACTCTTGATACTCTGGTCTATTTGGTCATATACTAAATGTGAAATGCCTATACCTTTGCTATCTGATGATTCAGATGCATCTGTATAGTATATAACTTGAGATTTCCCTCTAGATTTCATAAGGAAGCTATTGTGTAATATTTTTTCTTCTTCTTTGTTGCTTTTTCCACTGCACACCTTATATGGCAGATTTCTGCTCCAGGGCGCATAGAAATTAGGCCTAATTAGTTCAATGTCTACAAGATCAGGATTATATATTAATGACTCCCTAACTCTTTTGACCTGATTTTCTTTTGCATTTCTTCTTTCACAGTGGTAGTATTCTAAGTTTTGTTTCATCATCAAATTTAATGGATGATTTATGGCCAAGGTTAATGTTCTCATAGCATATTTTCTTCTGCTATGATTCAGTCTGATTTCTGGTGGGCAAAGACATGCTTCTACCTCCATTGGTATTATTGGTGATGTTTTAAAGCATCCCAATATTTTTCTCAATGCAATATTTTGCAATCCTTGTAGTAAGTCAACAAACAACTGTTGTCCTCTCCACCAGACAGGACTTGCATAGTCAGAAATACTGGTCACACATGCTAGATATAGCTGTCTCATTGCAATATGGCTAAGTCCTCTCTCAGTATTTGCAAGTCTTGCCATCCTTTGGAAAGCAGCTTTTGCCTGGGCCACCCTGATTGTAATGTGATATTTGAATGAAAGGTTCTGGTCAAACCATACTCCCAACCATTTGACCATTACAGCTGTTGCTATTTTGTCGCCATTTGGCAGGTATAAATGGCTCTCATTAGCCTCTCTTGTTTTTGCAAAGTGAATCAACTCAGTTTTTTCCATATCAAACTGGACAGCATTCTTTTTGCCCATTTCTTGAAGATTTCTATATTCTTCTTCCAGTATTTTTGTATTCTTCTCAAAGCTGTTAGATGAGACAGTCAATGCTATATTATCAATGTATGATATGAATTTCCCTGTCCTAGAGCTGAACATATCTCTGATATATATCAAGAATAATATTGGTGAAATGGGACTACCTTGTGGTATCCCAGTCTCAACAGGCGAAAATTCCTCCTCTTTCCCATCAAAAGCCAATTTAAGCTTTCGATCACTAAGGAAAGAGTCCACCCATGTCAAGAGACTAAGGGGGAGACCCAATCTACTCATCACAGCCAATAATTGATTCTTAGCAACATGATCAAAGGCACCCCTGATATCCATGAATAGAGTGGACGTCTTTCTTCCAGCTTCTTTCTCTGTCTGAATTTCATTGACCAACATTAGACATGCATCCACTGCAGACTTCTTTAATCTTCCTCCAATCTGTGATGGATCCAAGAGGTGGGTTTTTTCAGCTAGGTAAGCTAACCTTTTAGCTAAAATTCTTTCAAGGGTTTTCCCCAAGCAGTTGAGGAGCGAAATTATTCTGTAAGCCTTTGGTTGTGAATAGTCAGGCTTTGAGGGTTTCTTCAGTACAACACCTGTGGCCTGCCTCCAACACTTTGGCTGGTATCCAAAATTAAAAAGTAATGAATTAATCTTGAAAAATAGCTCCTTGTTGGCCTGGAAAGCATGACTTATCATTCTCTGGTCTATTTGATCTGGTCCTGGCGCTTTTCCTTTTGATGGTCTAATGCATGCCTCTTCCACTTATGACATTGTAAGCCTTGGCCATTCCCAGTAAAGCTCTCTGTGTGAGGCCCAGTCCATCTCTGGAGTATGTGGCGGTGGAATGAATAGCTTATTCCTGATTGCACCACACTTTTCTGTGAAATCACTTTTTAACACTCCATTCTCATCTTGAATCATTGGTAGCTGTGAAGTTTGCCTATCTTTGGTGTATGCTAAGGCCGTGAATATTGCTTCTGGATCTTCCTGTTCAAGAAATGCATTCCAGTGATTCTTTTTAGCAGTCTTAATTTCTTGGAAATAACTATTCCTTGCTTTTGTATACTGATGCAACAAGCTTTGGCTTGAAGGGTCTTTAAGGTGATTTCTTTGGGCTCTCATCATTAACTTCCTTAGAGCCTTCAGTTCTTCTGTCCACCATGGTTTGGGTCTAACTCCAGCCTTTTTCCTTGGGATAGAACCCTCGGCTGATCTAATTAGAATTTCAGTGACCTCTTGTCCAATGTCGTCAAGCTTCTCTTTTATACTTTCCCTTTCCATCCAAATACTTTGACTATCACATTTGGATAAAGCCATAAGGTTGTCTGAAGCAAGTATTTTGGAATTAAAAAAAAGCTTGTCACTGGTTTTTTTGAACTTCTCCCAGTCTGCTCTTTTGGAGATAAACCTCTCTGGCTTCAACATTGATTGGGGATGTCCCTTTCTCTGGTCTAGAATTGTGAAAATTATGCCTTGATGATCTGATCCTGTTGGAATGGTTTGCCAGTCATGAACAAACCTTTCTGACCAATTAGTTGCTAGGGTTAAGTCAATCACTGAAGGACATTTCATATGTGGTCTATAAAATGTTCCCTGGCCAATTTTATTAAGTACAAATAGACTTTGATCTTCTATCCAGTCATAAAATTTCTCAGCCAAAGTTGATTTTGGATAGTGATGATCCCAGTCTGGATGATGCTCATTAAAATCCCCAACTATGACTGAATTTGATGTTATATTCAAGTGTGTGCCACATCTCTCTATGGTTGTGAGGTTATTTTCTGGTCCTTGGTGCTTCTAGTTATAAATATTGATTATATTCATGTTGAAATTGTGATGGTTAAAGTTTACTGCAAGAATATCTGGATCACTTGGATATCCTTGAAGCACATGATGTTGAATGTGTAAATGCTTTGAAATATAAAACATTGTCCTAGGTCTTAATTTGAAGTTTGATGTTTGGGGGAATACTTGTATGAATGAAGGGTGATTAATTGATTGGGCCCCTTCATATGTTGTTCTCTGTCTATGGTTTGCTATCCAAGGCTCTTGGACTGCTATGATTCCTATCTTCAAATCTAGTGCTAACTGTAGTGTTGCTTCTGTAGTCTGCATGTTTCTGTTCAAGTTGCACTGGAGGACTTTTTGGTGTCCTGTCATAGACAATCTTCGCGATCCTTCCTAGCTTGCTCTTCCCTGGCTGCGTTCCTTTCAAGAACTGCAACCTTGGTCTGACACTCATTGCTATCTGCTGTGTGTGCTCCATCACAATTACTACACTTTGGAACCAAGTGAACACATCTACCTCCTATGACATTACATTGAGAGCAAGCATGATTTTTAGTGTTGTGTGGTCCAGCACATAGTTGGCACTTAGCCTCCCATCTGCATCTACTCTCTTGATGGCCGAAATTTTGGCACCTATAGCACTGGGTGGTAGGTGCATTTCCTGACCATTATCAAGGGTACTGCATTTCAAGGTTGGAATGAGAGGTGATGGAGTCCTTCCTGGCCTAGAGTAGTTATAGGCAGTAAAGACTGTTTTGTCTTGAGCTTTTTCTAGGAATTTGATCCAATGGTCTCTCTTATTTTGTTGGATTTTGTGGAAATATTGGTTTCTTGCAGCCCTTGCATCATCTGTTGACTGTTAATTTGGATGTTTCTTGAAGCAGCGCCTTATCCTATGAAACCTCATTCTCAGCTGGGTCAACTCTGTTGTCCACCATGGCTTAGACCTTGCTGATATTTTCATAGTTGGTATTGATATAAGGGCAGCATTCTCGAGAATTTGTTGAAGTAAAATGGCTCTCTGGTCATAATCTTTTGATTGGATGGCATTTTCTAGAAGATTCTGGAAGAATTCCTCATTTGCTTGCAGTTCCATTTGAAAGAGCTTCCAATCAGCCTTTTTTGTATTCAATCTTGGTGGTAATGATGGGACTTGGTTGTTTATGATAATATCATTGAACTGAGGTAGCAATGCCTTGAAGGTGATTAGTTCATGATCAGACCCAGTAGACTCCCCATAGTTCCAGTCTTGCCATTTTAGTTGTTTAAATCCTGCAATAAATGTAAGATCAATAATTGAGGTGCTCTTTGAATTTGCCCTATGGAAGGTGCCTCCATAAATTTCAATTACAGAGGAGCAGTTGATAAGTTGAGCATCAGTCTGTTCCAGATATTGAACCAAGGAATTGGCTAGATGGTTAGTAGATTGAATAAGAGGGTTCCAAAGTGTATGGTGCAGATTAAAGTCCCCAAGAAGTACAAAAGGTTTGTCCAGCTGCAGCTGTAAATTGAGAAATCGCTGTACTGTGTAGCCGGGAAAAGAAGGTGTGAGAGGCTTCTCATTGTAAATATGAATGATATAAAAAGCCTCTCCTGGAAGGCTAACTTCCAGGATTTGAAAGTCTGGATCTGTGACCAAGTCATACTTGGGCATTACCTGAAGTTGGCTTGACTTTTTAACATAGGTCAAGACCCTTGGGCGAAGAAACTGATGTGTGATTGGTGGAATTAATTGATAAGCTGAATGAAAGATTGGTTGGTATGTTTGTAAATGAATATTATGGAACAAATAAGGTTCCTGGACCAAAAGAATGTCGGATTCCCCTTTGAAGGACACATCAAAGAGGGACTGCAGGATCTCTCGACCCCTTGCAGTATTATGCTGACTAAATTTGATGTCACTTAGCATGCCAATGCTTTGAAAAAGTCGCAGTCTTGTCTTTGAAAGGCCAAATGGGTGTTTGACCTGCAGTTTGCACATTGTACAGCATGATGAACACAACTCTGGTTGGAGTTGCATGTCTTACATCTATGGTCTGATGTAATATGTTGTCCTAAGCAAATGGCACATACTGGTGTTTTATTGCATGACATCTGGTGATGTCCATAGGCTAGGCATTTTCGACATTGAGTCCTTTGGGTAGCTATTTGGTACTCAACTACTTTGAGATATTGACCTCCAATCAGGACCCCTGACTTTAAAAGTTGTTCTTTCTCAGCATCATTTGGGACAGAAGATGTTAGAGAAGCTTTGGTTCTCTGTTGATAAGTTCGGCTCAGCCATCTTGGCTGGCCCTGAGTTGTGATTCCCTTGTTGTAGACTTCTATTTCTTCATTTATTACATCAATGGGGACACAGGTGGGAACCCCATGTACCACTACCTTTGGCCAATGTGAGACTCTTTGGGCTTTTTGAATGGGCCATCCTTCAAATACAGGTTCCCATTTTTCCTGGTCAAGGAGTAGTTCTGATGGTGTAGAATCCATGCAGGTTAGAACAATATTTCCCTTGATGGAGGTGTGGACTCTTGAAATTGCTCTTTTTCCCAGGATTTTATTGATATTTTCCCTAATAGTAAAAGATAGGTAATTTGGGAGGATTTTCCCTGGTATGGTAACCAAAGTGATCACATTGTCATCATGTACCTGGGTTGTTGAAGTCTCCAAATTCGTTCCTGCTGTTGTTTGGACTGATTCTCTAAGGAGTTCATTCTGTTTATTTGCTTTGCCTTGACCCCCTTGAACAAGTGGTTTTCCCAGTACTTTCATTGCAGTACTAGGCTTTGGTGGTAAATTTATTGGTGCTGCAGGTGCGCTGCTTTTCAGGATCTCTGCATAGGATATGGTTGATGATTTTGTATTGGATGTTGATTTTTCTGGTGATATTTCTGCATTTGTTGGTCCTGGTGTTGGTGTGGTTGGTGTGGCTTGTAATGTGCTAGTCTTGTCAATTTTTATCAAATTTGCTCTACCAGTTTCAGTGAAATTTCGGAAAACCTCAACCAAGTCCAAGACAGCATCTTGTTTTTCTTTATCATTAGTCAAGTGTTATGCTTTAACAATCAAATCTCTTGCTTCTTGTATTGCTGATAAATATGTGTGATGATTGGTAATTTTTGGTGAAGCAATCCTCATAACTTTGGTAGCTTGGATAACTGTTGGATTTATTTCTATACACTTTCTCTTTTTTTGCACTATAGGCATCAATTTAGTTTTACTGGTTTCAGGAATTAAACTTTGTGCAGTAATAGGGTCACTACTGAAAGGACCATCTAGTGTTTCTTTTGTAAAATTATTTTGTGTTGATTTTAGCAGGTTTGCTTTTGTTGACCTTTTTGAGCTCCACATTGAGTCAGAAAGCCTTGCAACATTTTTAAAATTAAAAGAACTTTGTGCTGGTGGAGAAGATGGTAGTTCTGCGGAAGGAGGACGACATTTTGAACTCATTTTGAATTGAATAATTTGAATAAATTATTTTTAATTTTTTCAAAATTTATGAAAGTTCATTTTTTGTTTGTTTTTTTTTTTATTTATTTATTTATTCTTTTTTTTTAAAATATTTTTCTGTTTATTTTTTTTTTTAAAATTGAAAAATGAAATTTATATAAAAATCACGTGACTTGAAGCCTGATCACCTGATGGCGCGTCTAGAACGCGTCAAGCCTTGGCAAGGCTAGTGTGAAAACTTTTTGTCCAGAGGGTCGAAAATCGGGTTTTGGTCGAAAAATGTTGTATATGTGGATCTGTATGTCGAAAAGTATATCTATCGAAAGCTTAAGACGATGCGAAACTGAATATCGAATTTATATTGCTGTAGTTAATTGTTGGCGGAAGTTATGGACGAAATGGTGTAGTGATGTGGTCTAGAGGGTCGAAAATCGGGGTTTTGATCCAAAAAGGTCGCAATCTTGGGTCTTACTTGTCGTAAATAAGATCAATTGAATGCTATGAGCGATGCAAAACCGAATATCGAAATTATATAGCGGTAGCTGATGGTGTTCCGAAGTTGTGGCTGAAAAGGCTATTTTCGAAAGGATAAGCCCGGTGAAATCCTGACTCTGTCTCCCTGCTATGATCTTGAAATTTAAATAACTTGAATGTAAAGCTGGGTTGGTTAGTTTGTGCCTGGATCCTGTAGTACTTGCCCAGTCCCTTTGCTTTCCGGCCCTCTTCCTCATGCCAAAGCTCGAGGTTCCAGTCTTTATTCCATTCTTCTAGCACCAGCTCTTTTGCTTTTTGTTTCATAAATGAATGAGTTATAAACTTGTCCCTTCTCATTACTTGTTTTTTAATTCCATTTTTGGCTAGATTGTCTGCTAGTTCATTTCCTTCTATACCAACATGTGCAGGACACCATTGAAGATGAATAGTGCATCCTTGAGATGCCATCCTGATCTGATGTGAAAAGTGGTTACTGCTGTGTTGGATCCGAAGGATGCTAGCCTGGCTATCAGTGAATATATATATTGTCTTAGTTGAAAAATATCTCTTCACATATTGAGTTGCTTTCCATAGGCAGTAAGTCTCAGCATCTGTGATACCCATAGTGTCACCAAGGTGATATGAGAAACATTTGATCTCTCTGCTGATTGGCAAGTATACCACAAAGCCAATGCTGCTTCCTGTGTTTGAAAGGGAGCCATCTGTATAGACTATGATATCTTCAATTGGGATATGCTTGAGTTGCTGTAAGTGCCACAACTTAGTGATCTCTTTTGTCTCAGAAGAAATGCTGGTTAGAATCTGAGTTTGGTGCCATGGAGGTGTCCAGATGGCATTCTGCTCCTCCAGCTTGTTGAATGAAGCAAGGGGCTTCAATGTACATCCAATTCTCATTAGTTGGGTGACTGGCTTGTCAATAAAGTTGAGTAAGCCAAGGTCAATCTGGTCGGTGCTTGTCAATTCATCCTCCAATGGGCAGAGCAGATGATCTTGTATGAGGTGGTCCTTCTGAAGTCTCAAAACCCTCAGCCCATAATAGATCAGATGTTTCTGGTGTCTGACTTTAACTGGCATGATTGCAGCTTCCACCTCTAGGGCCTTTATAGGACTTCTTTTATAAGCTCCAGTGATCATTGGTAGTGCCTGATTCTGAAGCCTTTGACATCTGTTTGTTAGTGATCCAGTTCCCCTCTTACCATGCCATAGTACAGAGCCATAGTCGAGAACTGAAGTGACACAAGTTAGGTATAGTTGACAAAGAGCATGGCAGTGTAGCCCTCGAGTAGATGAGGCCAAATTCCGAATCCGACTGAGGGCCCCATGGGCAAGCTGTAACCTCTTGTCCACATGGGTTTTGAAGTTTAATTTCTGATCAAACCAGATTCTTAGCCACCTGACAACTTCCTTTGGCTCTAAGATAATGTTATTTTCCAGGATCAAAGGAGACATGACATGCTTCCTCTGATGACTGAAATGAATAAATTCTGACTTGTCCATTTCAAAAGTAACTGAATACTGGTTGGCCTCTTTCATCAACTCTTCAGATAGTTTCTTTAGGGTCCTTAGGTTTTTGTCAACAGATGTTGATGAGACTGATATTGAAATGTCATCCATGTAGGAAAGCTGAAGATAATTTTCCCTTATTGATGATGGAAGAAGTTGACTAATTGAAAGCAAGAATAGTATTGGTGAAATAGGACTGCCTTGAGGGGTGCCTGTCACTGGGAAGATGGCACTAAGTTGGCCATTGAATTGCAGTTGCATGGTTCTTCCTGTCAAAAATGATTCCACCCATGACACCAATGATATGGGTAGCTGTAAACTTCGCATTAATTGAATCAGCTTGGCAGGATGGAGGTGGTCAAAGGCCCCAAGAATATCAAGGAAAATTGTTGAGACAACTTTTTGCTTCTTTAAATTTTGTTCTACATATTCCTGTAGCAAAAGGGCGGCATCAATAGCTGATCTCTGCTTGCGACCCCCAAGTTGGCTGGAATGCAGTAAGTTAGAGTTTGTATTAGCAATGTAGGACAGGCGGTTGGCAAAGATTCTCTCCAGCAATTTGGAAAGGCAAGGAAGAAGGGAAATTGGCCTGTAGGCTTTTGGTGCACTATAGTCCTTTTTGTTCATACAATGGCATAGACAAAACTTCTGCAAATCGCCTTTTTGTACAAAACTTCCACCCATCACCAGATACGACAATATAAATTCAATATTCGGTTTTGCTAGATCAGTAGCTTTCGAATGATAGTATATTCAACACAGGATACCAAATATTCTAGGATTTCTCGACCAAAACACGGTTTTTTGCCCACCAAACCCCAATTTCTCACCATTTCATCAACAACTTCCCACAACCACAAGATACAACAATATAATTTATATATTCGTTTTCGCCTAATTAGCAGCTTTCCTATGATATCATTTTTAAAATCTGAACACCATTAATTCAAGATCTTTTGATAAAAACTCGGTTTTTCCAGCTTGAAGAAAATTTTTCGCACTAGTGCTGCCAAGCCTTGGCAAGCCTTGGCAAAAAATCACATGATCAGCTATTCAATCACGTGATTCATAGATTAAATACTTCCCAAAAATTTAATTTATTTAAAAAAAAAATTAAAAAAAAAGCAAATATTGATAAGCAAAAAATAGAAAAAAAAATATATTTTAAAAAGCAAAAATATTTAAAAAGTAAAAATTATAAAAAGAAAAATTATAAAAAAGCAAAATTATAAAAAGCAAAATTATAAATTTATGGATCCCATATCTCCTACCTCAGATATGGTGCAATCATCTCCACCAACCCAACGCTCTTTTAATATACAAAATGTATCTCGCCTCTCAGATTCAATCTGGAACTCTAAACAACAAAATAACTCAATTATTTCAAGTGGCTCTAAACTGTCAAAGGCCATCCCAACTATCTTTTCTCCTATGGTCTCAAATTGCCTCCTCAGTAGTGATCCCATCACTTCCCAGGACTTCAAACCAAACACTGCAGGGAATAAAATACAACAAGTTTCATCAAAGAAAAGAAAATCACCAGACTCAGCTCCATCTGAACTTCAATACCTAAGGGAATTACTGAGAGAAAAAACTTTGGAGACATGGAGACAGATATGGGATCAAGAACTGTTTCGAGAAGAGGAAGGGAGAAAAGCAAGAGGGTTGGGCAAATATTATAGATTAATGGCACATAGGAACCAGCCCAACTTTCAACTTAAACCCTTCCAGTACAACAAATACAGCCGAAGAACACAGTCTGAATATATTCAGGCAAGGACAGGTATTGGAAATACCCTAACACATCTTAAGAAAATTGGAAAGGTAGACAATGACTGGTGTAATCATTGTGGAATAGCAAGACAAACAATACCACATCTAATCTTACACTGTTGCAAATTTAAGGGGGAGAGGAAAAAGGCGTTTGGGGGACTTGAACCACTTTCACTACCTATGCTTTTTGGAACACAGAAAGGCAAGACAGCATTACTTTATTTTCTTTGGTCTACTAAGTGCCTTGGGGGACAAAATAGATGACAAAGGGTTAGAACTAAAACACTATTTAAAATACCATGGAGTGTGGGATGCAAAGGATTTTGTATATTAGAGACTGTGTCATAGCTATATAGCTGAATACACTATGAATTTAAAAAAAAAAAAAAAAAAAAAAAAAAAAAAAAAAAAAGAACTTCAATACAGGAAAGTAATAATAGAATAGAATTTTATTTATGTCCCTACTGAGTCTATGACTATGAAGGACAGCTAAAACTATCTAAATAGCTTTAAAGTTAACAGTAAATTTGTATGTGGTTGTGTTCAATTTTTGCCAATAGATGATGAGGGTCGTGCCCTATTTTGTTCCTGCCCTTAACCATAGTACACTCACCCTTCCTATCCATCCCCTCTGTTCTCATTCCTTTGAAGATGCCATCTTCTTGTAGATACTTTTGTCTGCTTGATATATTCAATGGTATTTTCTATTCCAATTTTGGTGTGTAGCAAGAGCTTCATACTTAATTGGCTGTTATTAAGATTATTTTTCAGCTGCCGCCGTTCGTGCCTGTAGTTGCTGCAGCTGAGTAATAGATGCTCAGGTGTTTCTCTCTTCCCACATTTACACCTGTCACTATCACTGAGTCCTCGCTTGTACAAGTATGACATATTGTAGCCATGTCCAATTTTGAGCTGGTAGAATGCGCTCACCACTTCTCTTGCTGTACCTGATGGTATTTTAATTTTGCCATTAACCTTCCAGTCAAATTTCTTTTCATAGGATGAATGGCTATATATTAATTGTTTTTGCTTATTTTTCAGATAATTGAACCATTGATTCTGAAAGCTATGGTGAATGAGTGTCCCTGCCATTGCAAAGCTTGTCTCTTCCCTTTCAGGAGGAAGACATGATGCTGCTTTGGCAAGTCTATCTGCCATCTCATTGCCTTCAATACTCAGATGACCTGGAATCCAGTTCAGATTTTAAAAACTCAAGGAACATCAAATCTTCCAAAAACACGTTTTCGTTGATAACTTTATGCGACAGAGTCCTATCATCATATAGTCAATTGCTTCAGATTCATTACATCAGGCGCATTCGATTAAGATTAATTATATCTAATTTGACCGACTGGTTCAGGAGAAAATGTCGAAAAAGACCATTTCCGGGGATAAATCTCCACCTCACCCACCATCCAGCCCTCCATCATCATTATCTCAACAACCACAACTAAAGACATCAATTTGGAGTAACCTACCAGCTCCTCCTGCAAATACTAAACCCCTTCCAGCCTTCAATTCATCAATTGATGAAGTTTTCATGGACTTTTCAAGTGACCCAATTTGTGGCCCCTCTCAGGATGGGAAAAAATTTTCTGGCACCCACTTGATTCAGGAGACTCGAAAACGAGGCTGTAGCCTTGCTAAGAATCAAGACACACACAGGAAAATACAATTTGTTGAGGCTCAAACTATGAACAAAATTTTTAATTGCCCAAAAGATGCCCTCCTTGCAGCCAGGGACAACATTATTCAGGCCTACAGCCTCTCCACTACTAGAAAAGAGCAAGATAATCTATTGGACCTCTTGGACATCTTCCGAGAATTTACAGAAAAAGGGCAATTATCAAAAGCCTCTGAGATAATCACCTCCCAAATTGCCAACCTTGAACAAGCAACACGAAAAATTGAGAGCAAAACCAGGGATCTTGAAGCATCCACATCTATACTACAAGCATCTAGACCAAGCAAAGTTACAGAAAAGACCCACAACAAGCCTGCTGCTCCTAACCAGCCAGTTAGTTTTGCTAGTATACTTGCAAACTCAACTAAAGGATCAAATCCAGGGCCACAAGAGTGGACTTTGGTAGGTGGAAAAAAGGGAAGCTCTACCACTAAGCCAGTAAACCAAAAACAACAAACCCAAAAAATAATTAGGAGACTCATCCTGGTACAGGCTCCACACTCCCCACAAATGACATCACCATTAGCAGCCAGAAATACCATCAACAAGGCCCTTGCTGAGAGGGGTATCAAAGGTCCAGTGGTCAATTTAGTGAGCACTACTTCAGCCAGAAATATATCCATTACAACCACAGAAGAATACACAGCAGAGTTTCTCCTGGAAAAGAGGGAATTGTGGGAACACTTAATCCCATTTACATTTGCACAAATAGACAAACCATGGCACAAAGTGGTTGCCCATGGTATTCCACTGGAGGATTTTGATAACCCAGAAGGCATGCAGTTGGTTAAAGATGAAATTAAGACCTTCAATAATGGCTTCACACCAATTGGGATGCCCTATTGGCTCTCAAGCAGAGAAAATAGGACCATCAAAAGGGCCGGATCAGTTGCAATTGCTTTTGCAACAGAAGAAGAGGCCAACAAAGCCATCAGAAACAGACTACATATTGCGGGGATAAGCGTAAGGGTAGAGAAATTCTACAGTGTAGCTCCATCAACACAGTGTACTAAATGTCAGAGCTTTGGCCACCTAGACAACTACTGTAGAAAATCAGCAGTTTGTGGTCTCTGTGGAGACAATCACAGCACCCAGCAACATTACTGCAGCATCTGCCACACCAAAGGAAAGAGCTGCAGTCATCTAGCACCCAAGTGTGCCAACTGCTCTGGTGCACATCAATCCAACTCAAAGTCCTGTGAGGTATTCCTAGCAGTCAAAAATAAGCTTGGTCAGGAGGAATTGTAATGTCAGACACAACTGATATGCGAGTCCTACAAGTAAACCTAAATAAAAATCAATATGCAACTGAAAATGCTCTGCAGCTGGCTGTAGGGCTACAAATAGATATCATAGCAGTCCAGGAGCCTTGGCTGATACCCAGACAGCCTCCAAACCAGGACTATAGTAATACTAGATCCATTCAACACAATGGATATAACCAAATCTTCCCAAAATTTCCAGCACAGCTCAGGCCAAGAACAATGGTCTATGCGTCAAGGAGACTCAAGAATAGAATCAAGCTTGCAGATCAATCACCTCTGGATCCAGATATCCAGATCCTTGAGGTCACTGACAATATAGGCTTGATAAAATTAATTAATATATATAACCAAGATGATCAGGCAGGTCAGAGGGGTAAAACCATTGAAGCTCACCTATATAGTCATCAACTAAGCTCCAAGATAATTATTCTCGGAGACTTCAACCTCCACCATCCACTGTGGGAGCCAGGATCAAATCCAACTGGCCCTTCAGACAGATTGGTTGAATGGTGTGAAGCACAAGGAATGGAGATCATAAATAACCCTGGGGAAGGAACATTTATCAGGTCCAATATGGAGAAGCCTACAGTAATAGATTTAACTCTGGCATCTTCACAAATATCTGATAGAATTGCAGACTGGCAAATAGTTGAAGATATAGGGTCAGATCATTGTGGAATCCTATTCACAGTAGAATCAGCAGTACAATTAAAGGGGAAAACACCTCAAAGACCAAAGCTGAATTATCAAAAAGCCGACTGGGGGAAATTTGCCAGGATCTTACAAGAGAAGGCCAGCAGAAAAATGGTGCTTCAAACTCTGCACAAAGGCATTTCAAACATGCACAGCAAGGATATCAATTATTTGGTTACAGGCACTCACCTGTGTTCCAGCCAATTAGACCATGCAGCAAAGGCCCTCACTAGCTGCATAGCTGAAGCTGTCAAGGAATCAATACCACAGAGTATCTTTCATCATACCTCAAAGCCCTGGTGGTCCAAAGAGCTGAAATCAATGAGAAAAGAAATGGCAACAAAGAATAAGGTTTATAAATGCAATAGGGATGATTTGATTGCCAAAGAATTATATTTTCAAGCCAGGAATCTATATTTCTCAGCCATCAAAAGAGCTAAGCAGGGACACTGGAACCAGTTCCTTGAAAGAAATGATCCCAAATCAATATTCAAAGCCATGGCTTTCACCAAGGATAAAAGATCAAATACTATTCCAAATATCTTATCAGATAGCTGTATCTTGGAGAAATCCTTTGAGGGAAAGTGCAAAGCCTTTCGGAATACGCTCTTCCCTGATCCTCCAAATACAAAGCAAGCTACATGGGACTCATATCAGCCAGGTACTTGGACTTGGCCCAAGCTAGGAAGACCAGAGCTGCAAAGAGCTTGCTCTACTAATATCAGAGGCACTAGTCCTGGACCAGATGGTATAACACATGAAATTATCAGCCATGCCTATGCAGCTATTCCAGATGTATTCTTCCAACTATACTCTAGCCTCTTTAAAGCCGGATACCATCCTCAATGTTGGAAAGAAGCCACTGGGATCATCATCAAAAAGAAAGCCAAACCAGACTACTCCAATCCTAAAGCTTACAGGGTTATTTCACTCCTTAACTGCCTTGGAAAGGTGATGGAGAGAATCCTTGCAAAAAGATTGGGTTACCTAGCAGAGACATCAGACCTGCTTCATCCATCTCAGATTGGGGGCAGACAGAAGAAGTCAGCTGTAGATGCAGCACTCCTTCTCTCTAATGAAGTAGAAATCAACAAGCAACTTCGGAAGGTAACATCAACCCTCTTCCTGGACATCAAAGGGGCCTTTGATCATGTTGCCAGAAATAAACTACTAGAAGTAATGAAGGAGCAGAAACTCCCTACTAACCTCATAGCTTGGGTAGCCTCATTCTTGGAACAAAGGACACTTCAATTAGCTTTTGATGGAGAAATGGAAGGATTTAGTGAGATAAAGACACGTATTCCTCAAGGGAGTCCAATATCACCCATTGTATTTCTCATTTATATCAGAGGACTTTTCACATCTAAGTCTATCAAATTCATTTCATACATAGATGATATATCTATGACAACTGCATCAAGTAGTATGTCCAAAAACATCAAGATCTTGGATAGAGAAGCAAAGAAAATATTTGACTTTGGAAGGAAACATGCAGTTCAGTTTGACCTTACTAAGACAGAGCTCATTCACTTCACTAGACGGAAAAACGCACAGGACTTTCCTGTTGCCCTTCCTAATGGTGAGATTGTGCAACCAACTAATTCAATCCAATGGCTAGGCATCCACTTTGATCCTGGGCTAAATTTTAGAAAACATATACAAGTCAGAACCTCCCAAGCCACTCAAGTATTCTATAGGATGGCTAGACTTGCTAACACAGAGAGGGGCCTCTCACCTGCAGCGCTCCGACAAATATATCTTGCCTGCATTGCCAGCATTGCTGACTATGGATCAGTCATCTGGTGGAAAGGTCAGGATTACATAGTAACAGCACTCCAGAAGTTACAGAACCTTGCACTCAGAAAGATACTGGGTGTCTTCAAGACATCCCCAATTCTTCCTATGGAAGTGGAAGCAGCCCTGGCACCACCAAGGACCAGACTTCAAAGAAATCAAATGCAGTTTGCCTTCAGGCTTACAAAACTATCAAGATATCACCTTTTAAACATACAAACTTCAAATGAGCTTGTCCTACCTAAGCCTATCCAGCTAGATAGGATAAAAAATTCTATGAATAATCTCATTAACAGTGATGATATGGAGACAATAAGACAATTTCAATTCAAACCATGGGGGCAGGATCCCCCTTATATAGTGACAATTGAGAGGATACCAAAGGGTGAAGCAGCAGAGAGACATCAATTTTTGCTTCAACAGACTGACTGGTCCTCCACTACATTCATTTACACAGATGCCTCATTAATGGCAGACAGCACAGGTGTTGGATTAAGCTTTGCAGCTACTGGGAGCTGCAGCAGAATCAGATACCAAAATAAGAGTAACATAGGAAATGGGGCACATGTTTATGATGGAGAGCTGGAAGCCATCACTCAGGCCATGGAGTGGGCAAGTCTGCAAGAGCAGGACAACAAACACTTCCAGGTCTTCTCAGATAATCAGTCTGCCCTATACAGACTTAAGAAACCCTCGGATAATCCAGGACAGGCTTGTCAGCTCAGAGCCATAGCAGCAGCGAAGATAATTCAAAGCAAAAACTCAACAATTAATCTCAACTGGATTCCAGGTCATCTGGGCATAGAAGGTAATGAGGAGGCAGATAGACTTGCCAAGGAAGCATCATGTCTTCCGCCTGAAAGGGGAGAGACTAGCTTTGCCATGGCAGGGACCCTAATTCATCAAAGCTTTCGAGATCAGTGGAAAAATCATATTAAAAAATATAAGATTAAATCTCTAAATAATCCATCAAACTATCAGAAAAGATTTGGCTGGAAAATTAAGTCTAGAATAATCTTACCAACTTGTATAGAGAGAGATGTGGCAAGCTCACTATTTCAGCTAAAAATTGGACATGGCTACAATAAGTCATACCTGTATAAGCGTGGGCTAAGTGATAGTGACAGGTGTAGATGTGGGAAGAGAGAAACACCTGAGCACCTATTACTCAGCTGCAGCAACTACAAGCACGAACGAAAGCAGCTGAAAACTAGTCTGAATGGAAACCAATTGAGTTTGAAGCTGTTGCTTCACACTAAAATTGGGATAGAAAAAACAATTGAATTCATCAAGAAAACTAGGATATCTACAAGAAGATGGCATCTTCAAAGACTTGAGGATGAAGAGGTGAATTGACAGAGGAGGATCAAGGGGCGAGGAGAATGGTGGTGGATTAGAGTAAAAATTAACAGGGCATGACCCTCAATTTCTATTGGTAAAGATTGAATATATCAACTAACAACTTTTACATTAAAATCTAGATCTATTTATATAGTTTTAGCAGTCCTTCATAGTCACAGACTCAGTAGGGACTTAAATTGAATTCTATTCTATTCTATTCCAGTTCAGATTTATGGTTGAATTTTTGCCCTGAATAATCTTTCCAGCTGCTAGAGCTCTGAGCTGGCAAGCCTGTCCTGGATTATCAGATGGTTGTTTAAGTCTATATAGGGCTGCCTGGTTATCTGAGAAGACTTGGTAGCTATGTCCTGGCAGTGCATGCTGGCTTGCATACTCCATAGCTAGGACAATGGCTTCGAGCTCTCCATTATATACCAGGACCCCTGGTCCAATATTAGTTTGAAATTGATGCTGAGTTCTGCTGCAGCTCCCAGTTGCTACAAAGCCTAACCCAACACCCGTGCTTTCTGCCATTAATGAGGCATCTGTGTAAATAAATGTTGTAGAGGTCCAGTCAGTCTGTTGGAGCAAAGATTGATGTCTCTCTGCTGCTTCATCCTTGGGGATCCTCTCAATTGTGGTTGTATAAGGGAGTACCTGCCTCCATGGTTTAAAAGTGAATTGTTTAATTTGTTCTATTCCATCAAAATCAATGAGATTTGCAATTGAATTATTGATCCTATTGAGCTGGGTTGGCTTTTGAAGATCAATATGCCTGTTCAATCCCATGTTCACTGGATGAAATTTAGAAAATTTTGATAATCTTAGTGCAAAACTTTGTATATTTTTATGTAGCCTGACCCTTGGTGGAGCTAGAGCAGCTTCTACTTCCATGGGAAGAATTGGTGCTGACTTGAAGACACCAAGAATTTTCCAAAGGGCTAGGTTCTGTATTTTTTGCAGTGCATCTGCTATGTAATTTTGCCCCTTCCACCAGATAACTGAGCCATAATCTGCAATACTGATGACACAAGCAAGATAGATTTGCCTCAGAGCAGCTGGGGAGAGACCTTTTTCTGTGTTTGCAAGCCTTGCCATTCTAAAAAATGACTGGGTTGCCTGAGATGTTCTGATCTTTATATGCTTTCTGAATTTAAGACCTGGGTCAAACCAGATACCCAGCCATTTGATTGATTGAGATGGTTGCACTGTTTTTCCATCAGGAAGTGTGATTGACATCTCCTGTGCCTTTTTTATCCCAGTGAAATGCATTAGCTCTGTCTTGGTAAGATCAAACTGAACTGCATCTTTCAGCCCCAAGTTGATAACCTTGGAAGCTTCTCTTTCTAGTATTTTTATATTTTTATTCAAGCTAGAGCTTGCTGTTGTCAGAGTAATATCATCCATGTACGAGATGATTTTCACTGTATTGCTGGAGAATAGTCCTTGGATATAAATAAGGAAAAGAATTGGTGATACAGGGCTCCCTTGGGGAATACCTGTCTTAATCTCACTAAAGCTTTCCCTTTCACCATCAAACTCAAGTTGCAAGGTCCTCTGCTCCAAGAATGAAGCTGTCCAGGCTATGAGGTTAATAGGTAGCTTCTTTTTCTGCATTATTACCAGCAGTTGATTTCGGGCCACATGATCAAAGGCACCCTTCACATCCATGAAGAGGGTTGAAGTGATCATATTCAGCTGTCTGTTAGTTTCTACTTCATTAGTAAGAAGCAGTGCTGCATCTATGGCCGACTTCTTCAATCGACCCCCAATCTGGGATTGATGGAGCAGGTCTGATGTCTCTGCCAGATATCCCAACCTTTTGGCCAAGATTCTCTCCATGACCTTGCCTAGGCAGTTGAGAAGAGAAATGACCCTGTATGCTTTGGGCTGGGAGTAGTCTGGCTTTGCTGGCTTTCTTAATATTATCCCAGTTGCCTGCTTCCAGCATTGAGGATGATATCCTACCTCAAAAAGACTAGAATATAGATGGAAGAAGACATTTGGGATGGCTGCATAGGCCTGGCTTATGATTTGATGCGGAATTCCATCTGGTCCAGGTGTAGTTCCTTTGATTGCAGCTGAACATGCACTTTCTAGCTCTGATATTGTTAATGATGGCCATGTCCAACTACCTGGCTGGTAGGTATCCCATTCTGCTTCTTCAGCATGGGGAGGAGTGGGGAAAAGTACATCTCGAAAGGCCTTGCACTTTCCCCCAAAGGATTCCTCCAATGTATTTTCAGCTGATAAGATAGAAGGAATACCCATTGATCTTCTCTCCTTAGTATAGGACATGGCTTTGAATATTTTTTATATTCATTTACATCCTATATAAGTCTAAGACTATCAGAGGATGATGGCTTTGAATATTGATCTGGTATCATTTTTCTCGAGAAATGAGTTCCAATGCTCTTGCTTGGCAATTTTAATGGCAGAGAAGTATTTGTTCCTGACCTCAAAATAGGAGCTCCTGGCAGCTAGGCTATCTCTGTGGCTTTTAAAATACTTGTATTTTATTGACATATCTTTTCTCATTAGTCTCAGCTCTTTGCTCCACCATGGCTTTGATATATGATTAAATTTCTTGATTGGTACACTGGCTCTTGTGGCATCAGATATGCACCTTGTCAATTCTTTTGCAGCATCCTCAAGTTGGCAAGAGGATATGTGGTTGCCAGTCCTCAGGTATTGAATTCCTTCAGAATGGTAATTGATTTCCCTCTCTATAAGTACTTGAAGGGCACTGCATTTTCTGATGTTTTCTTTTAAAACAAGATTAAACTTTGGCCAGTCTGCAAGTTGGAAATTTAATCTTGTTTTTGGCTTTAATAAATCATTTGAGTTAGATGGGGTCTCAATTGTGAACAATATTCCGAAATGATCTGATCCTACATCACCCATTACTTGCCAGTCTTTGACCCTACTGGCAATTCTTGAGGATGCAATGGTCAAATCAATTACTGTAGCCCTTTCCATATGTGGTCTATAAAAGGTACCATCACCTGGATTATTGATTAGCTCCATTCCTTTGGCCTGGATCCATTCAACCAATTTTTCTGAGGGACCAGTTGCATTTGACTCTGGCTCCCACAGTGGATGATGGAGGTTGAAGTCCCCAAGGAGGATAGTTCTGGAGCATATTTGATGATGGTACAGGTAAGCATTGATGGTGCTACTCCTCTGACCTGCCTGATCATCTTGATTGTAAATATTGATTATTTCTATTTGGCTGGATCCATCTTTCAACTCAAGGATTTGAATAACTGGATCTTGAGGTGAATGATTTGCCAGCTTGATTCTATCCTGGAGTCTCCTTGAAGCATAAACCATAGTTCTAGGTCGATGCTGTGCTGGAAACTTGGGAAAGATTTGAATGAATCCATTGTGTTGAATGGATCTGGTGTTTGTATTGTCCAGAGTCAGAGGCTGTCTGGGTATCAGCCAAGGCTCCTGGACTGCTATAATATTTATATTGAGCTCCACAGCCAGCTGTAGAGCATTCTCAGTTGCAATTTGGTTTTTATTGAGGTTAATTTGAAGGACTCGCATATCAGTTGTGTCTGACATTACAATTCTTCCTCATCAAGCTTATTTTTGACTGCAAGGAACACCTCACAGGACTTGGAGTTGGATTGATGTTGACCTGAGCAGTTGGCACACTTGGGTGCTAGATGGCTGCAGCTCTTTCCTTTGGACTTGCAGTTACTGCAGTAGTGTTGCTGAGTGCTGTGATTGTCTCCACAGAGACCACAAGTGGCTGATTTCCTGCAGTAGCTGTCAAGGTGTCCAAATCCTTGGCATTTGATGCATTGAGTTGATGGGGCTACATTATAGAATTTCTCAACCCTGACACTTATGCCAGCAATGTAGAGACGATTTCTGATGGCCTTGCTTGCTTCTTCTTCAGTGGCAAATGCTATGGCCACGGATCCGGCTCTTTTCATGGTTCGATTTTCCCTACTTGAAAGCCAGTATGGTGTTCCAATTGGTGTGAAGCCATTATTGAAGGTCTTAATTTCATCTTTAATCATCTCCATACCATCTGGGGTATCAAAATCTTGGATAGGAATACCATGGACAACTACCTTGTGCCATGGCTTGTCTACTTGAGCAAATGTAAATGGGATGAGTTTATCCCATAGTTCTCTCTTTTCCAGAAGAAAATCAGCTGTGTATTCTTCTGTGGTTGTAATTGATACATTATTAGCAGTAGTAGAGCTGACTATGTTGACCACTGGCCCTTTGATTCCTCTATCACTGAATGCTTTATTAAGTGTATTTCTTGCTGCTTGGGGTGATGATATAATGGGTGATTCCGGGCTTCTTACTAGTATTAGTCTCCTAACCTTCTTCTCCACTGGTTTGTTTTGCTTAGCTAGCTGGTTGGTCTGGTTATTCTTCTTTCCACCAACAAGAGTCCATTCTTGAGGCTTTGCATTGTAGTTTGCTGATGTTGATGCCAATATATTTGCAAAACTCATAGGGCTGCTAACTTTTGGTTGACTTCAAGCTCTTTGTTCTGCTGGTTGAACTGTTTGTGGGGCACTAGGAACAGCCTCGAGGTCCCTGGCTTTGCTTTCAATTCCTAGTGGCTTGTTCCAAGTTAGCTATCTGAGAGGTAATGATTGCTGAGGCTCTGGATAGTTGCCCCTTTTCTGTAAATTCCCTAAAAATTTCAAGTAGGTCCAACAATTTGTCCTGCTCATTTCGATTTTCTGTAAGGCTGTATGCCTGGATGATGTTGTCCCTTGCTGCTAGAAGCGCATCTTGGGGGGAGTTAAATGATGATTTTCCGGTGTTTCCAGATACTATTTGAATTTTTCGATGCAGCTCAGAGTGCTGGCTAACGCTACAGCCTCGTTTTCGGGAGTCCCCAACCAAGTGGGTCCCTGAAAATTTTTTCCCATCATGAGATGGGCCAGCAATGGGATCACTTGAGAAGTCCATGAAAACCTCATCAATTGATGAATTAAAATTTGGAGCAGGATTAATGATAGTAGGAGGAGCTGGAAGATTGCTCCAGATTGATGATTTGAGTCTTGGTTGTTGAGATAATGATGATGGAGGGCTGGATGGTGGGTGAGGTGGAGATTGATCCCCGGAAATGGTCTTTTTCGACATTTTCTCCTGAACCAGTCGGTCAAATTAGATATAATTAATCTTAATCGAATGCGCCTGATGTAATGAATCTGAAACAATTGACTATATGATGATAGGACTCTGTCGCATAAAGTTATCGACGAAAACGTGTTTTTGGAAAATTTGATGTTCCTTTTTGCAGGAAAGTAATAAGGACTGCAGAGCCAGGAATTACAAAGCAGCTAAGCTACTCAACTGCAATTGAAGAAGCAAGGGATCTTTTAGTTAAAGCATACCATCTGACTGAAGATAAAGAAAAGCAGGATGCAGTATTGGATCTTGTTGAAGTCTTTCGAAACTTCACTGAAGAGGGAAGGGCATATTCTACTGCCATGAAAAACATTATTCCCGAGCCAATTATGCCATTGACTCCAACTCAAGTAGCACAGAATTCATCTCCACCAAGTCCTTCTTATGCCCAAATTGTAAAGAGTAGTGCCCCAGCAGAATCAACTGCAACTTACAAAAAGCCACTCAATAAAATGACAGTGTTAAGCAAATCCAACCATCATCCTATGGTGGAAAAAAGAGTTGAGCCTAGAGCTTCAACTAAAGAAAATACAAAATCAACAGCACCAACAACAGTATTTCCACCAGCAATCATTTCTCATGGTGAAAATGTGATAACCCTTATCACAAAGTCAGGGAGAATTCTCCCTTCATATCAACCATTTTCTATCAGAGAGAGTGTTAATAAGATTCTTGGAAAGAGGGCCATTTCCAGAGTACATACCTCTGTCAAAGGAAATGTGGTCTTAACATGTATGGACTCAAGTCCATCAGAACTTCTACTGGACCAGGATAAATGGGAGCCTGTTTTTGAAGGATGGCCCATTCTAAAAGCCCAGAAAGTAAGCCACTGGCCAAAGTTGGTGGTACATAGTGTACCCACATATATCCCAATTGAAGAATTAAATAAAGAAATTGAAGGGTTTAATGAAGGGATTACAACACAAGGACAGCCTAGATGGCTCTCCAAATCTTATAAGCAAGCCTTGAGGGCCTCAGTCTCATTTTCAGTTACTACAGAGGGAGAAAAAGAATACCTCATAAACTCGGGTGTACTGATTGGAGGCCTCCTGCTGAAGGTGGTTGCTTTCCAGCAGTCCACTCAAAAAACCCAATGTCAAAGGTGTCTTACATATGGACATCACCAGACTACCTGCACAAGGACACCAGTCTGTGCAATCTGTCTAGGTGCCCATAAATCCCCTGACCACCAATGTACCACATGCAAAGCCACACAAAACTGTGTCCACCATGCCATCAAATGTGCAAACTGCAAATCCAATACTCACATGGCCTTTCAGAGACAAGATTGCGACTACTATAAAGCATTAGCATGCTGAGCCACATCAAATTTAGCCAACACAATGCTGCAAGAGGTCGAGAGATCTTGCAGTTGCTCTTTGATGTGTCAATCAAAGGGAAAGCAGACATACTTTTAGTTCAGGAACCTTATTTGTTCCATCACACTCCTTCCAAAACACATCAACCAATTCTTCATTCAGCATACCAACTAATTTCACCAATTCTCCATCAGTCCATTCGCCCAAGGGTTCTGACCTATGTCAACAAAGCTAGCAAGCTCAATATTATGCCAAGATATGACTTAGTAACTGACCCTGACTTTCAGATTCTCGAAGTGGATCTCAAGGTTGAGGGGTTCTATATCATTCACATCTATAATGAGAAGCCCCTCACAACTTCTTATTCTAACTACACCATTCAAAGATTTCTTGACTTAAAATTACAGCTGGATAAACCATTCCTACTTCTTGGAGACATCAATCTTCACCATCAACTTTGGAATCCACTAATTCAAACAAGCAATCCCCTAGCTAACTCATTTGTGGAATATCTAGATGAGAATGATGCTCAACTAATCAACTGCCCTTCTTTAATTGAAAAGTTTTAACCTTCAAGACCCATGTGGACAAGCGACTTCAACTGGCCAATGGAGCTCTTCGGAGGATTATAATGCTAGCTTCTCCAACAAAAGGACTTAAATTCCATGCTTTAAGGCAGCTGTATCTATCTTGTGTCACATCAGTACTAGACTATGGCTCTGTGATGTGGTCTGGAAGATATGGTAAACAACAACTCACCAATAAATACCAAAAACTCCAGAACAGAGCTGTCAGATACATCACTGGTGCATATCCAAGTAGCCCTGCACAAACTCTGCAGGTGGAAGCAGCAATATTACCAACACCAGTGAGGCATCTGAAGCTAGAGAATAACTATGTCCTAAGAATACTGGGGCTCCAAACTAACCATCCAATACTAAAAGTACTAATAATAATAATAATAATCCATTTATGTCCTATTTGAGTTTATAACTATGTAGGACAGACTATTTCAATACAACTTATCTTTTCCATTCTAATTAGGGGTTTCTTTAATTTGATGGTGGGATCCCCATTACTGGTTCACCAGGAGGGTACTTTGTACCTGACAAAAGAAATAAAAACAAAAATAATAACAATCATGCCACACATCTCAAAAACATTTCCCTTCATATCTTCTTCTAATACCTTTGTCAAATTTCCTTGATGAATTTTCTTTGTATTTATTACTCCTCTAATCAGGCCATTCTCCTTGACTGAACCATTTCAAGGTTGCAATGTGAGTATTCCTCAGGTATTCTAGTGTTAATTTTATTCCCTTGGTTGTATTCAGAAGTAATTCCATTGTTGGTCTTTCCACTCTGAGGTTCTCAAGTAATTTCTTTTGTTCATTCTTATACTTAGCACACTTCAGTAGGAGATGTCTAGGAGTTTGTTTTGCTGTTCTATTGCAATCACAAAGACCTGTGCTATGTCTCTTTATTTTGTACATATAACCTTGGAAATATCCATGGCCAAGTTTTAGTTGGTAGAAGGAACTTGCAATATTTCTTGATACCCCTGAGGGTAGCTGAAATTTTTGAATAAATCTGGGTTCAAAGGTGGCTGAGTAAGTAGATGGATTGTTTTTCCATGCCTTTGTTTTGTATTTGAGATAGTCTTCTTGCCATTCATTCTTTGTCAATTGCATGAGGTTTGATTTTATGGATGCTAGACTACAAGGAACTAAAGATGGGGAAACTTTGGTTACTTGTTTAGCTAGGCTATCAGCAATTTCATTTCCTTCAATGTTAAGATGTCCTGGAATCCACTCAATGGAAATTTCTTGCACTCCATTCTGGATAGCTAGAATTGCTGCTTCACTGGCTCTAATTTGCCAGGCTTGTCCAGGCTTTGGTAGGTTTGTTTGCAATCTATAAATAGCTGCTTTGTTATCTGAAAATATTTTAATTTTATATCCCTGAAGATTTGTCTGTTGTCCTATATACTCAAGAGCCTGGCAAATACCTTCTAGCTCTCCATTGTATACAATCTGGTCTGGTCCAATATTATTGAATGATTCATAGACTGCCCTATCTTTGGCAAGATCTATGGCTATTAGTCCTACTCCCACACCTTCAGTCTCTAAGAATGAGGAAGCATCTGTGTAAATATATATCACTTTAGTTCCCTTATCCCTTTCAAGATTGTAGTTATGAATTCTGGCAACTTCTGCTTTTGGATGGTTCAGAATGTTAAAATGAATTGGGGGATTTGGAAGAGAGGTGTATGGTGCTGAGTAATGTATTTTTTCTACATTCTCTGGCCAAGAATCCTTGATTGATGTCCATAGAAGACATGATTGAGTTGGTTTCTTTTGATTTCTGGACTCATCTTCATCTTCTTCCTTGTTTTGCATAAGGATCTTTCTGACTGGATGGCTCTGTTGGAGGGTCAAGATTCGGAATGCATATGCTCTGCTTAATTTGTTGAGTCTAATTTGAGGGGGTAGTAGGCCTGCTTCTATTTCCATGGGCTTAACTGGTGCTGTCCTGAAAACACCCAGGATCTTTCTTGCAACCTGATTTTGTAGCTTTTGTAGCTGATTAGATAGTCCTGTCTGATTTCTCCACCAGACTGGGCTTCCATAATCAGCAACACTAGTTATGCAGGCCAAGTAAATCTGCCTAATTGAGTGTGGGGAGAGTCCTTTGTTGATGTTGGCAAGTCTAGCCATCCGAAAAAAGGCATTTCTTGCTTGTTGGGCTCTAATGGAGACATGTTCTTTGAAGGAGAGCTGGCTATCAAACCAGATTCCTAGCCATCTGATCAGTGTTTTAGGTTTGACAACATTTCCATTAGGGAGTTTAAGTTGTGTTATACAGGCTTCTTTTGACTTGGTGAAATGTATCAACTCCGTCTTATCCATGTCAAACTCCACTGCATTTTTGGCTCCTTGGTGATAGAGGAATGCTACCTCCCTTTCTAGGATCTGGACATTTTTTCGAAGACTAGCTGAGCTTACTGTAAGTGAGATATCATCAACATAAGATAGCATCTTGACTGAATGGCTTTGGAATAGATTCCTGATGTAGATTAGGAATAGGATTGGTGAAACTGGGCTCCCTTGTGGTATGCCTGTCTCCACTTGACAGAATTGTTCCTTCTGACCAGCAAAAGACAATTGAATCTTTCTATGACTAAGGAATGATTTAGTCCATGATAGGAGTGACACAGGAAGACCCAGGTCTTTCATGGTTCCGAGAAGTTGATCCTTGGCTACATGATCAAATGCATCCTTGATATCAAGAAACAGTGTAGTTGTCTTCCTGTTATGCTGCTTTTGGGATTGGATCTCATCAGTAAGGAGTAGTGCTGCATCCACTGCTGACTTTCTCAACCTTCCTCCTATCTGGGAAGAGTGGAGAAGATCTGTTGTTTCAGCTAGTCCACTAAGTCTCTTAGCTATGATTCTTTCTAGCACTTTCCCCAGGCAGTTCAGAAGAGATATGACTCTGTAAGCCTTGGGAGCTGCATAATCTAGCTTATTTGGCTTTCTGAGTATAGCTCCAGTTGCTTCTCTCCAACACCTGGGATGGTATCCTGAGTTAAATAGAGATGAGTAGACTCTAAAGAACAAATTGGGAATGGCCTCATATGCTTCTATTATCATTTCTTGTGAGATGGCATCTGGTCCAGGTGTCTTGCCCTTAATCTTTGAGGAACAAGCTTGTTCTAGGTCATTGACAGTGAGGGGAGGCCATTTAAAGGTTGACTTAATCCTGTAATTTTCCCAATTAATTGCATCAACTTTTGGTGGAGATGGAAATAAGGAATGCCTGAAGGCTTTTGCCTTGCCTTCAAATGATGTCTCCAAATTGCCATCAAATGATTGAATTGGTGAAATATACTGGACTTGAGATTCCTTGGTGTATGCCATAGCCTTAAATATGGTCTGAGGGTCTTCCTTCTCAAGAAATCTGTCCCAATGATTGATTTTGGCCTTCTGAATTGCATCAGTATAGGCATTTCTAGCTCTCCGAAACTCATCCCTTGCTTGGTTAAGGGATCCTGGCTCTTGCAGCTGCTTTTGAATTTGCTTGAACGCCTGTTGCTTCCTCTGCATTGTCTTCCTGAGTAGTTTCAAGTCCTTGTTCCACCAAGGCTTGGAGATTGCTCCTGGTTTGATCTTGGGAATGGCTTCTTCAACTGAATATTGTATTGCCCATGTAAGTTGTTCTGCAAGTTGATCTAGAGCTCTAACCTGAGTCTGTTCTCTATCTTGGAGTATATCCATGGGCAAAGATGGGCCACTTGTGCCACAGATAGGGTCATGCAGTTTAGAATGTGGATATTTCTCCCATGCTTCATTAAATTTATCCTTGAACAATTTCCAGTCTGCCTTTCTGGTATTAAATCTTAAAGCTGTTGCCGGATTCTCTGACAGACTATGATGGTTAGTTCTCATAATTACTGTAAATATTATGGGCTTATGATCAGATCCAATTGAAGGTAAGATCTGCCAATCTTTGATTTTCCCAACTAGACTTGTTGATACATATGTGAGATCTAAGACTGTTTCTCTTTCCATTTGGGGCCTGAAAAAAGTTCCTTCCCCAGGACAGTTCAAAAGAGTCAGATTATTATCCTCTGTCCAGTCTACAAAGCACTCAGCTCCAGGTGATTGACAGGAAAGTGGGTTCCAGGATGGATGATGTAGGTTGAAATCTCCGAGAACAAGACTAGGGTTAAGCAGCCTTGTGTCAGGGAGCACCCTTTCAAATGTCCTAGGGAATGTACTCTGTAGCTGGTCTTTTTGGTTGTAAATATTGTATATGAAAAAATTGTTTCCACCATGCCTCACCTCTAAGATCATATAGTCTGGATCTGAAGATAGGTCTTACCTTAGGCAAATATTGAAACTGGTGCTTTTCAGGACATAAGCAAGAACTCTGGGCTGGTTTGGAAAGACAGTTTTGGGTAAAAGTTGAAAGAATGATGGATGATTTATGCTTCTTAAATTAAATGAATGAGATTGGGAAGGAATTGGGTTAGTTATCAGTCTTGGTTCTTGGATAAGAACTAGACTGACATTGTTTTCAAGGTCTGTTTGTAATAGACTCTCTGTTAGTGGAGAGCTTTTCATTATGTTGGACTGAATAACTTTCAGGTGTCCCTCCATGAAAGTTATAGCTCAGGTTCCTGGGTTCTATCCTTCAAGGCTCTATACACCTCACAACTGAGGTCATTTGCCTTGTGGTTGTGGTTACAATTGGCGCATTTCAGAAGGGTGTGAACACAAGCTTTTCCCTTAGCTGGGCATGAGGAACACTTGTGTTGGGTGGTGTTGTGGTTCTCGGCACAAATCTGGCACCTTTGTTCTCTCATGCATCTAGCTTCAAGGTGACCGAACTCTTGGCATCTGCTGCATTGAGCTGTGGGTTGCACAGAGTAGAGCTTTTCTACTCTGCAACTTTTCCCTGCCAGGTAAAGCCTGTTTCTAATAGCATTGGAAGCCTCCTTCTCAGTTGCAAAGGCCACAATGACACTTCCTGCTGTCTGGTATGATCGCTTTTCTGCTGATGTTAGCCAATAGGGATTGCCAATTATATTGAGCCCATGGTTGAAGGTTTTTATTTCATCCCTAATCATGTCTCCAAATTCTTCATTGTCAAACTCATGTATGGACTCATATACACCCAACTTTTCGAAATTCCAAACTTCGACTTTTCGTGTCTAAGAGACCATCATATTGTGCATAATACTCAGCTGATTCTCAATATCAACTCAGAATTAAATTTTGACCACCAGGGAAGAAGTTAATAAAGTTGAAAGACAATTTGGGTCTCTAAATCTTCCAGTGGTTGGGACACCATTTTGTACTTTCCACAACTTCTGTTCTATCATATTTACAGAGATATAATTTGAAATATATACGCATAAGATACATATTTATCTATTCACCAAGTTACAGACAGTTACAGCAATTATTCGGAGAGATAATAGAGATTGCAGCACAGAAGAAGGAACATTGCGACAAATTGCACAACGGGTATGAGTGGGTCGCCGGAGTAAAAATTTCCACACACCCAGTGTGTGCTTGAACAAGCGAAATTGCCCTATCACGTGACACTGCGGTCACGTGACATGATATCACGTGATATAATATAACATAAAATAGAGAAAAATTCGGAAAAAAAAATTTCAAAAATTATCTCTAAAAAAAAATTTAAAGAAACAATTGAAAAATTTTGAATAAGCTGGAATAATGAGTTCTATGAAAAATCAGTCAAGCTCTCCAGACCTTTTCTCAATTGAATATATGAACATGGATCAACATTTGAGTGCCATGGATCCAGATAGCATGTCAGAAATATCTTACTCACACCAAATAGACCAGAGAGATAGTGAAGACCCTGAATTTTCAAAAACTCTCAAAGGCAAGGGAAAATGCATTGAATACCCTAACTCAGATTTTCCCAAGCTTAATGACTTTGATGTACAGGGTGATGCTGAGCCCTTTGACTTCACACCACATCTTGGCTCGAAAAGGAAAGGGGAGTCTAGCAAAAATGGTCCAATGAAGAAGAATTCTGGCAAAGCTGCCTACTCTAACATTGATATGATTGAAGGTGCTGATGAATGCATTGCTACTGCCCGGGACCTGCTGATTAAAGCAGCACATCAAGCTGAAACTCGAGCATATCAGACAAAAATTCTTGATCTACTAAATATATTTAGACAATTCATGGAAAAGGATGGAAATATCCCAAGGGAGGCATCTCTTCTAGCAACACAGCTTCAAAAGCTCGAGCACACAGCACAAGTGCTGCAAAATACCATGAATCAACCAAATACCCAGACTAAGACCTATGCAAAGACTGTTCAGCATGGAGTAAATATGGCCAGTCAATCAACAAGAGGGCAACAACAATCTATTCCAAGAAATGTCCCCAATTCAGGGAATAATGCCACAGACTCAGGACCAAGCCAGCCAGCCCGCTCTTGGGCATCTGTAGCAGGGCCATCAAATACAGAAAAAAAGACACAAAATCAATGGACAGTGGTGCAGCCAAAAAAGAAACCAATGCCAAAGCCAAGGAACTCTAACAGATTGATTCTTCTCCGAGATGAGACAACAAGACAGACCTTTTCACCCTTACAAATTAGGGATCAGATCAACAATGCTTTTCGAGCTAGAGGGGTACAGGGACCAGTTGTCTCCATAGTCTCAAAGACAAGAAATGAGAACATAGCTATCTCTACCATGGGAACATACACTGCAGATTTTCTCCTTGACCAAGTCAGTATATGGAAAAACTTTGCACCCCATGTGATTGCAATGAAAGATGAGGCATGGCACAAAGTGATTATTCATGGAGTCCCAACAAATGAATTTGGCCAAAATGAAGATCTTTCCTCCATCTCAGAAGAAATCTCAGTCTTTAATAATGGATTAAAAATTATTGGACAGCCATTTTGGATTACACCAGAAGAGAATCGAAAGAAGCAGCAGGCTGGATCAATTGTGGTAGCCTTTGAAACCGAAGCCCAGGCTAAGCTAGCAACATCTCGAAGATTAATCATTGCTGGAAGATACCTCCTAACAGATAAATATTTGAACTATTCACCTACCATGCAATGCAACAAGTGTCAGGCATTTGGCCATCCTGAGAGTAGGTGCAGATGGGATGCCAAGTGTCAGTTTTGTGCAGGACCACATAGCACAAAACAGCATGCCTGTACTCAGTGCAAGGCTGTTGGACACAGATGTGACCACCTTGTTCCAAAATGTGGTAACTGCAGTGGTTCGCACTCTGCTGATAACAAAGACTGCCAAGTAAGAGTTACTGTTCTTGAAAGGGCAGCAGCTCGAGAGGAGCAAGCTCGGAATGATCAAGAGGAATGTCTATGACAGGACAACAAAAAGTCCTCCAATGCAACTTGAACAGAAACATACAGGCAACAGAAACAGCACTTCAACTGGCCTTAGAGCTAGGGATAGGTATCATTGCAGTGCAAGAACCGTGGATATCAAAGACAAGCTCAGGAAATAACTATGAAGGAGCTCATTCAATTAACCACCCATCTTTTGTACAAATACTTCCAAGGACAGAAAACTATACACTAAGACCAAGGACAATGTTTTACATAGCAAAAGAACTTGATTTACACTACCATTTTCTCGAAGGGTATCCAGTGGATCCAGATATCCTTGCACTAAACTTCAACAATTACAAGATAAATATAGACATAATCAACATATACAACCAAAAGTGTCAAGCTCCAGAGACTAACAGTACAACCATGGAAAGGCATAGAGAGGGCTTGGTCGTATCATCAAACACCATAGTGGTTGGGGACTTCAATGAACACCACCCCAACTGGGACCCTTTCTACCAAAAATCCACACATGCTGACAGCCTCCAAGAATGGATGGAAGACCAAGGGCTCTCTGTGGTGAATACAATAGGACAGGGAACATTCCATAGATCCCATATAGTATACCCTTCAGTTATTGATCTAACATTGGCCACTAAATGGACGGAAAAGTATATACAAGATTGGCAAACTATTCCAACAGGCTCGGATCATCAAGGAATTATATTTTCAATCCGGAACCAAAAGGATAGACAAGAAAAGCCTCCAGTGAGCCAAAACAGATTCAATCTGAGGATGGCAGACTGGGACAAATTTGAAAAGACCAGCCAACTTCTATTCAAGGAGTCAAAAATCCTCAAGCCCAATAGACTACAAGCACTCCAAAAAGCTACTTCTAACCATGTACTAAAAGAGGGGAGCAACCTGAAGTGTGAACTTGATCAAATTGGTAAAGAAATAACTGATATTGTCATCAGAGCAGCCAGGGTGTCAATTCCTCAAAGGCGACCTGGGGCCAAGCCCAAGCCATGGTGGAATGATGATCTTAAAAAGCTGAGAAAAGAGATGATGAAGGCACAAAGAAAGCATTGTGATGATCTTTCAGACAATAGTAGAATGGAGGAATACACCAAGGCAAGGAACAAGTATTTCCAAGAAATCAAATCAGCAAAGAAGAACCATTGGAATGCATTTCTGGAGCAAGAAGATTCAGCATCTATCTTCAGGGCCTTGTTATACACAAAGGACCACCAGACAACACAACTACCAATGATTGAAGATATAGATGGGGAACTAAAAACTAGCTTTACAGACAAATGTAAAGCCCTCAGATCAAGACTTTTTGCCATCCCACCAGCAGCTGCAGAAATAGATTGGGCATTGCACAAGGAAGCCAGCTGGGAGTGGCCTTTACTTACGCCCCAAGAGGTCGAAGCTGCTTGCTGTAATCCATCCAAAGGCAAAGCTCCTGGGCCAGACCAAATTGACCAGTCAATGATCAGCCATGCATATCAGGCCAATAAAGAGATATTCTTTCAGGTATACTCATTGTATTTCAATATCGGATACCAGCCCAGCTGTTGGCGACAGGCTACAGGGGTGGTGCTAAAGAAACCCTCTAAGCCAGACTATTCTCAACCAAAAGCTTATAGAATCATATCCCTGCTTAATTGCTTGGGAAAAACTCTTGAAAGAATGATGGCCAAAAGACTTGGATATCTAGCTGAGACATCACACCTTCTTCATCCATCACAGATTGGAGGACGCCTCCAGAAATCAGCAGTGGATGCTTGCCTGATGCTGGTCAACCAGGTACAAAATGAAAAGGCTGCTGGGAGAAGGTCGTCGACCCTATTTCTAGATATAAAGGGTGCCTTTGACCATGTGGCCAAAAATCAGCTCCTTGGGATTATGAGTAAATTGGGACTCCCTCTCAGCCTTATGTCATGGGTAGACTCATTTCTTAGCAACCGACAGCTAAAACTGACATTTGATGGGCAAGTAGAGGAATTTTCACCTATTGAAACTGGCATCCCTCAAGGAAGCCCTATTTTGCCAATTTTATTCTTGATTTATATAAGAGACATGTTTGGCTCTAGGGCAGGCAAATTTATATCATATATTGATGATATTGCATTGATAGTCTCGTCTTCCAGCTTCAAAAATAATGCAAAAATATTGGAAAAAGAATTTAAATTACTGCAAGATAATGGAAGAAATAATGCAGTTCAATTTGATGTAGATAAGACTGAACTGATCCATTTTGGGACATCTACAGAAGCTAAGAATTGCCGAGTGACCCTACCAAGTGGTAGAAGCATCTCATCTTGCACAGTAGCCAAATGGCTGGGGGTGCTATTTGATCAAAAGCTATCCTTCAAGCAACATGTTACTTCAAGAGTAGCTCAAGCCAAGGCAGCCTTCCACAGGATGGCAAGATTGACTAATACAGAGAGAGGACTCAGCCACATAGCAACAAGACAGTTATACCTGGCATGTGTCACAAGTATATCAGACTATGCCAGCCCTGTCTGGTGGAGAGAACAGCAATCATTTACTGATCTGCTGCAGAGCCTGCAAAATATGGCACTAAGAAAAATACTGGGATGCTTTAAAACATCACCAGTAAGACCAATGGAGGTTGAGGCATGTCTTTGCCCACCTGAAATTAGACTGAATCATAGCAGAAGAAAATATGCTATGAGAACATTGGCCCTGATGCCAAACCATCCCATTTTAAGGATGATGAAAGAAAGATTGGATGATTGGAATAACAGGGAACATATACCCAAGAAAGAGAGTCAAGCAACCAGAATCTTGAAATCTATACAGTACCACTCTGATGTCATGGAGATTGAGCCAGTGGTACCTAACATCTATTCTCCATGGAATAGTGGCCTTCCTTATGAGGTGGAGATTGGAAATAAGGACAAAATTGAACAAAAAACACTGCACAATCAAGTACTATCACAGGCTTATGGGACAAAGCAGGTTTTATATTATACAGATGCTTCAGTATCACAAGAGACCAGTGGTATAGGAATCTCGCTAATAGCCTATGACCAAGTTGACTTGAGTACAAAGACTGAATACTATACTATTGCAAAGGACAGCAATACCATCTATGATGGGGAATTGGAGGGGATTGTGAGAGCCATTGAACATGCAGAGAGACAGACATGGAACAAGGAGCTCATCACAATATTCTCAGACAATCAAGGTGCTCTAATGAGACTGAAAGACTTAAGCAATAAGGCCGGCCAAGTATGGGTAATTAGAGCCATTCATGCAGCCAAAAAGCTAAAAAATAGGGGAACAAATGTCAGAATGAAATGGGTACCAGCTCACATGGACATCAATGGCAACAAAGAAGCAGATAGGCTTGCTAAACAAGCATCTTTTATGGAGCCTGATGAAAGCTATCCAATGAGCCTTGCCTTTATCAGTAAAGAGATTGAAGGAGCTAAATGCCAGGAATGGCAGACATTATTGCATAACTATGATATCAAAAGACAAAACTTTCGAAAATCGCCATTTTATCAACAACTCATGCCAACCACTGGCTATGCTTTTATAAATAGCATATTCAGTTTCGCCTAATGAGCAGTATTCTACTGATATAACTTTCAATTCCAGCATCTATCTATTCCGACATTTTTCGATCAAAAATCGACAAAATTGCGACAAATCTTCAGAAAATTGTCTTTTCATCAACAACTTCAGCCCACTTTCAGCTACGCCTTTACAAATTCAATTTCTGTTTTCGCCTCATCTACAGCACTCCACCAATATAATTTTCGACATTCACACATCAATATTCCAGCATCTTTCGACTAAAATCTGATTTTTGCCTTCTTGAAAAATTTTCTCAGTACTAGCCTTCAAATCCAGGCAGCAGCTTGAGAACATAAAAAACATAAAAAACATAAAAAACATAAAAAACATAAAAAACATAAAAAACATAAAAAACATAAAAAACATAAAAAACATAAAAAACATAAAAAACATAAAAAACATAAAAAACATAAAAAACATAAAAAACATAAAAAACATAAAAAACATAAAAAACATAAAAAACATAAAAAACATAAAAAACATAAAAAACATAAAAAACATAAAAAACATAAAAAACATAAAAAACATAAAAAACATAAAAAACATAAAAAACATAAAAAACATAAAAAACATAAAAAACATAAAAAAAATAAAGTAAAAAGTGAAAATTAATAAAAATAAAATAAAAATAAAAACCTCAATGTCTAAAAAATCCCAGCAACATGATACAAAATCAGTTTCAAGTAAAGAAACAGCCTGCTCTTTACCATTGCTTCCAGAAATGATTAACTTGACTGACCAGCCTAGATTAGCTGACTCAAGGTGGAATTTAGACCAAACCCAGACTGATTTTTCAGATTTCAGTAGTGACCCACTTACTGGGACTGAATTTTTGGCCGGAATAAATGCAATTAAATCAAACAATAAAACTAGCAAAAAAAGAACTTCCAGTGCACTCACTGATCCTCACTATCATCCTTCAAAGTATACAAGGGTTGGTTCTAGATCAGGTGCTAATCCATCAATTTTGAAGGTTAAAACTTCCATGGGAAATATCTTGGATGCTAGAGACCTTTTGGTTGAGGCCTACAAACTTACTGAGGATAGAGCTGAGCAAACAAACCTCTTAGATCTTGTGGAAATATTTCGCAAGTTTACTGAGAAAGGACATCTAGGGCCACTAACTACAGCTGTTCTAAATCATCAATCAGCAGCTCTAACTCAGCAACAACCTCAACAACCACTCCAACCTCAACAACCACCCCAATCTCAGACTGTAGCCATTACTACAGAAACAACAACCACCTTGACTCCCAAACCTACCCCAGCTTCAAATGCACAGCCAACTTATGCTGAGAAATTGAAGGCCTCCCTTCCTCCCTCAACATCACAATCCAAACCAGAACCTGTCTCACTTCAAGGTACCACTCAGCAACCAATCACCAATACCAAAGACAATACTCAGGCATCACCTATTCCTTTCAGTCAGAACCTGGACAAAATAATCACACTTGTGACTGTCAGAGGAAGTTCATTACCTCGCTATCAAGCAACAGAAATACGAGACAAGCTGAACAGGGTTCTGGGAAGGAGAGCCATTGCTCGAGTACACACTTCACCACACCACAACTTGGTGCTAACCTGCCTTGAAGCAACTGCAGATGAGGTGCTTGAGAGCCTTACACAATGGAAGCCAATTTTCGAGGGATGGCCAATTTCAGAGGTCCAGAGGGTCAATAACTGGCCCAAGCTTGTTGTACATGGCGTTCCAACATGCATACCAATAACCAGCTTCAAGGAGGAAGCCGAAGACTACAACCCTGGCCTGCAAATCCAAGGAGCACCGAGATGGCTTCTGAAGGAGCAAAAGAAAGCTCACTCATCTGTGGTCTTCACAGTCAAAAGCCAAGAGGAGAGACAACTACTCAACAAAACAGGTATTATCATTGGGGGCATGTTACTCCGGGTGGTCAACTACCAGTCTACAACGCATAAAACTCAGTGCAGGAACTGCCTCAAGTTTGGACACCATGCTTCAGTCTGCCGCAGCCAACCAGTATGTGCCATCTGTCGAAGCTCACATGCTACTGATAAACACCACTGTGCAACATGTCAATCATCTCATGGCTGTACCCATTTTGCAGTCAAGTGTGTCAACTGCCATTCACCTTCTCACAACGCCCTCCAAAAGCATAGCTGTGAGGTTTTCAAAGTACTAACATGTTAGGACAACTGAAAATTTCTCAACACAACACTGCTAGGGGTAGGGAAATACTCCATTCCTTCTTTGAAGTTGCTTTAAAGGAGAAGGCCACATTACTGTTTGTTCAAGAACCATATTTGGTACAGGATCAATCATCACATTCATTTATTCCAATTTCACACCCATCCTTCATTCCAATACTTCCAGAAATTCAATGCTTCATCCGGCCCAGGGTTCTAGCCTACGTTCAACAGGGGTGTCCATTCCAGCTTACACCAAGGTATGACCTTGCAACAGACCCTGATTTCCAGATCCTCGAAGTATCACATCCCCAGGAAAGCTTTCTCATAATTCATATCTATAATGAGCGGTCCAGGGATCAACATGAGCATCGAAATACAGTACAGCGCTTTTTAAATCTTCAACTACCAGCTAGCCTGCCATTTCTTCTACTTGGGGACTTTAACTTACATCATCCTAGCTGGAATCCATTGGTGCAGGCGCCTTCATTGCAAGCAGAGCAGTTTGCTAACTACCTGGAACAAATAAATGCACATCAATTGATGGATCCATTTGTCATTGAAGAGCTAGGGGGAACATTCCATCGACCCAATACTGTGAATACTTCAGTCATTGATCTAGCTTTTGTTTCAGGATTCAACCATCTGAGTTGGCAGGATTGGAGATATGCAGAAAGTACAGGCTCTGATCATGAAGCTATCATCTTCCAAGCCGAGGCCCTTGCACCACTGAATACATCCAGCCCAGCTACAAAACTACTTCCAGCAAGATACAACTTGAAGAAAGCAGACTGGGTTTTATTCAACAATTATTTGCTTACCAATCAGGACAATATTAACCAATTGCTGGACTCATCTATAGAATTTGCAGACAGTGACTCTGTTGCAGGTGTTCTTCAAGATATGGTTCAAGGAGCAGCTGACAGTTCTATACCTCAGTCAAGGCCATGCAGTAGATCAAAATCATGGTGGACTGAAAAGCTAACAAATTTAAGGCACAGTTACCATCAGCATAGACGAAGGGCAAAGCTATTTGCAGCCCCAGCAGTGCAGGAGGAAGCCAAAATTGTGAGAAACACATACTTCAAAGCCATCAGTCATGCAAAAGCCAGTCATTGGGAAGAATTTCTATCCTCTGCCAAAGAGAAGATGATATTTAAAGCTTACAACTACACTAAAACTTCCACTCAGCCTCGCCATTTTATCCCGGCCCTTCAATATCAAATGACTAATCCACTAACCAATGAGACAGAGTCTGGAGTAGCAATATCTTTCAAGGACAAGTGTCAAGCTCTTGTGCAAGGATTATTCCCAAAAAGCAGTTTGAGCCCTACTGATGTTGGGTTGACAGCATTTGACTGCAATATTGCCTCATCTTCCTCACCACTGGGAAGAACATGCTCTGATGGACAAAAGTGGGATTGGCCAGGGTTAAAAATTGGAGAAATAAAAGCAGCAATACCAAACAAGAAGACAGCCCCAGGCATAGATCAGCTAGACTGGACCATCATCAAAGCTGCCATGGAGTGTGTCCCAACAATATTTTTCAAGGCATACAACTATCTATTCAACAGTGGTCAACATCCTAGCAGATGGAAGCAAGCAATTGGAATTATTCTACCCAAACAGAATAAGAAAGACTACTCAGAGCCGAGGGCATACCGCCCAATTTCCTTGCTTCCATGTCTATCAAAACTGTTGGAGAGGATTTATGCAAACAGACTATCATTCCTTGGCAATACAACCACTAATCTTTTCCACAACAGTCAAATGGGAGGACGGAAGCAGCGTAGTGCTATAGATGCTGCAATTCTGCTTCAACATTTCATTGAATCAAATACCAAGAGAGGTAGAATAGTCAGCACAGTGTTCTTAGATATCCTTGGAGCTTTTGACAGACTTGAGCCAGCAAAGCTTATCCAAGTCATGGGTCAGCTAGAGTTGCCAAAACAGCTTATTAAGTGGGTTGGTTCCTTCCTTACTAACAGAACCATCAGGCTGCTTTTCAATGGAGAGCTGAGTGATGAATTTGCTGTCTCTGGAACACCTCAAGGAAGCCCTGTCTCACCTATACTATTCCTTCTTTCAATAAGGTTCTTACTTGCCAACACTCACACTAATAACACCCTTCGACTCTCCTACATTGATGATCTGTCTATATCTTGTGCTTCAACCTCGGTCAGCAAAAATGTAAGGGAGCTAGAAGTCCAACTTGATACCATCTTTTCAACAGCCCAGTCAATCTCAGTCACTTTTGAGAAGGAAAAATCGGAACTTATTCATTTCTGTAATAAGCAATTCCCAATCCTGACACCCCTAAAAGTAGATCAGATAGTACTACATCCAAAGGAGGTTGTCAGATGGCTTGGTATTTGGTATGATCGAAAATTAACCTTCAAGACCCATGTGGACAAGCGACTTCAACTGGCCAATGGAGCTCTTCAGAGGATTATAATGCTAGCTTCTCCAACAAAAGGACTTAAATTCAATGCTTTGAGGCAGCTGTATCTATCTTGTGTCACATCAGTACTAGACTATGGCTCTGTGATGTGGTCTGGAAGACATGGTAAACAACAACTCACCAATAAATACCAAAAACTCCAGAACAGAGCTGTCAGATACATCACTGGTGCATATCCAAGTAGCCCTGCACAAGCTCTACAGGTGGAAGCAGCAATATTACCAACACCAGTGAGGCATCTGAAGCTAGAGAATAACTATGCACTAAGAATACTGGGGCTCCAAACTAACCATCCAATACTAGAGGTACTAACTCAGGCTTTGCAGGATGAACTTGACACCAGCCCTCTACAAACAACTGGTGATATAGGGATGTTTAGATTTGTTGACCAGTGTCCATCTAGGCTTTTCCAACTGGCCAAACTACTAAAGGAGCCGGGTAAATTTGGCAACATGGAGCAGTCTAGACAAAGCTGGGTCCCACCTTGGCTTTCCAACAGTATCCAAACAACTATCTCCCAACAGCCCAAGGATGTGGCTCGAACAGAGCATTTGAATCTTCTGGCCCATCTATCTCTTGAGACCTGTCTAGTTTACACAGATGGATCTCTTTCTCTAGGGGGAAGCAGCAGCATTGGCTTTATAATCTATCTTCCTGTCACAAGGCAGATCAAATGCTACTCCTTCAACCTCGGCAACAGAATGGGCATCACTGATACAGAAACATATTGCATCCTGAAGGCCATCCAAACTGTCAAGAAACTCAATATTTCTGGAGATATCTTTATCTTCTCTGACAGCCAAGCTTCACTATCTCGGATCCAGACTAAACCAACCAAAATCTGTCATCAAATACGAAGTTCTGCAAAGAATCTAAGCCTTCACTTTCATTGGTGCCCTGGACATATGGGTATAGAGGGAAATGAAATGGCAGATAAACTAGCCAAAGCTGGGGAAAAAAGACCTGCTATGAGGAAAGACAAATACACCGCACTATCATTCTTAAGAGAAAAAATGAGGCAACAACTAGTCATCTCTTGGAAACAAAGATGGCAATCAGAGCTGTTCCGAGAAGAAGAGGGCAGAAAGGCCAAAGGACTTGGAAAATACTATAGGATCTTTGCACTAAAGAATACTCCAGACTTCAAGCTCAAACCCTACAACTACAACAAATACAGCAGAAGGACTCAGGTTGAATACTTCCAGGCAAGGACTGGTATTGGGAATACTCTGGCTTACCTCAAAAAAATTGGAAAATCAGAAAGTGATTGGTGTGACTACTGTGGGGAAGCAAGACAGACAGTGCCTCATCTAATCCTTCATTGTAAAAAATTCAAGGTAGAAAGGAGAAAATATTTTGCAGAAATAACACCACTTAAACTATCACTTCTTTTTGGGACACATGTTGGGAAAACAGCACTACTTTGCTTCCTAGATTCAACTAAATGCCTTAGGGCATGCAGAAGATGAAATGGAGTAAAACAAAAACTACTATGGAAAAAGAAACATGGAGAAACTTTTTAGATATATTTTGTATGTTAGAACTGTGTCATAGCTATATAGCTGAATACACTATGATTAAAAAAAAAAAAAAAAAAAAAAAAAAAAAACAAGGCTTACCTTTACAAACAGGGAAAGACAACCAATGACCAGTGTAGATGTGGTAAGCGTGAAACACCAGACCATCTTATACTCAGCTGCAGTAATTACAAACACAAGAGAAAAGAACTAATAAAGAAAATGAATGGAAATAATCTAACAATGAGGTTGCTCCTTCATACTAAGATAGGGATAGAAAAAGTGATAAAATTCATTGACAGCACTAGAATATCAACTAGGGGATGGCATCTGGAAAGAAGGGAGGAAAATTTCGAACAAGATTAAACTAGTTTTGAAAACAGAAAGAAAATCTTGAAATAAAAGATTATGGGGAAGATAATACACAAAAAATTTAAAATTTAAACAGGGCTCGACCCTCACTGTCCATAAGAGCATAGTTAAAAATTGTAAAACTGGAATATAAAAAAAAATGTAGCTAGTATCTTATATGTAGATTCTAGGAGTCCTCTATAGTCATTGACTCAGTTAGGACTATAATAAACATCTAATCTAATCTAATCTAATGAAGCATGGGAGAAATGTCCACATTCTAAACTGCATGACCCTATCTGTGGCACAAGTGGCCCATCTTTGCCCATGGATATACTCCAAGATACAGAACAGACGCAGGTTAGAGCTCTTGATCAACTTGCAGAACAACTTACATGGGCAATACAATATTCAGTTGAAGAAGCCATTCCTAAGATCAAACCAGGAGCAATCTCCAAGCCTTGGTGGAACAAGGACTTGAAACTACTCAGGAAGACAATGCAGAGGAAGCAACAGGCGTTCAAGCAAATTCAAAAGCAGCTGCAAGAGCCAGGATCCCTTAACCAAGCAAGGGATGAGTTTCGGAGAGCTAGAAATGCCTATACTGATGCAATTCAGAAGGCCAAAATCAATCATTGGGACAGATTTCTTGAGAAGGAAGACCCTCAGACCATATTTAAGGCTATGGCATACACCAAGGAATCTCAAGTCCAGTATATTTCACCAATTCAATCATTTGATGGCAATTTGGAGACATCATTTGAAGGCAAGGCAAAAGCCTTCAGGCATTCCTTATTTCCATCTCCACCAAAAGTTGATGCAATTAATTGGGAAAATTACAGGATTAAGTCAACCTTTAAATGGCCTCCCCTCACTGTCAATGACCTAGAACAAGCTTGTTCCTCAAAGATTAAGGGCAAGACACCTGGACCAGATGCCATCTCACAAGAAATGATAATAGAAGCATATGAGGCCATTCCCAATTTGTTCTTTAGAGTCTACTCATCTCTATTTAACTCAGGATACCATCCCAGGTGTTGGAGAGAAGCAACTGGAGCTATACTCAGAAAGCCAAATAAGCTAGATTATGCAGCTCCCAAGGCTTACAGAGTCATATCTCTTCTGAACTGCCTGGGGAAAGTGCTAGAAAGAATCATAGCTAAGAGACTTAGTGGACTAGCTGAAACAACAGATCTTCTCCACTCTTCCCAGATAGGAGGAAGGTTGAGAAAGTCAGCAGTGGATGCAGCACTACTCCTTACTGATGAGATCCAATCCCAAAAGCAGCATAACAGGAAGACAACTACACTGTTTCTTGATACCAAGGGTGCATTTGACCATGTAGCCAAGGATCAACTTCTCGGAACCATGAAAGACCTGGGTCTTCCTGTGTCACTCCTATCATGGACTAAATCATTCCTTAGTCATAGAAAGATTCAATTGTCTTTTGATGGTCAGAAGGAACAATTCTGTCAAGTGGAGACAGGCATACCACAAGGGAGCCCAGTTTCACCAATCCTATTCCTAATCTACATCAGGAATCTATTCCAAAGCCATTCAGTCAAGATGCTATCTTATGTTGATGATATCTCACTTACAGTAAGCTCAGCTAGTCTTCGAAAAAATGTCCAGATCCTAGAGAGGGAGGTAGCATTCCTCTATCACCAAGGAGCCAAAAATGCAGTGGAGTTTGACATGGATAAGACGGAGTTGATACATTTCACCAAGTCAAAAGAAGCCTGTATAACACAACTTAAACTCCCTAATGGAAATGTTGTCAAACCTAAAACACTGATCAGATGGCTAGGAATCTGGTTTGATAGCCAGCTCTCCTTCAAAGAACATGTCTCCATTAGAGCCCAACAAGCAAGAAATGCCTTTTTTCGGATGGCTAGACTTGCCAACATCAACAAAGGACTCTCCCCACACTCAATTAGGCAGATTTACTTGGCCTGCATAACTAGTGTTGCTGATTATGGAAGCCCAGTCTGGTGGAGAAATCAGACAGGACTATCTAATCAGCTACAAAAGCTACAAAATCAGGTTGCAAGAAAGATCCTGGGTGTTTTCAGGACAGCACCAGTTAAGCCCATGGAAATAGAAGCAGGCCTACTACCCCCTCAAATTAGACTCAACAAATTAAGCAGAGCATATGCATTCCGAATCTTGACCCTCCAACAGAGCCATCCAGTCAGAAAGATCCTTATGCAAAACAAGGAAGAAGATGAAGATGAGTCCAGAAATCAAAAGAAACCAACTCAATCATGTCTTCTATGGACATCAATCAAGGATTCTTGGCCAGAGAATGTAGAAAAAATACATTACTCAGCACCATACACCTCTCTTCCAAATCCCCCAATTCATTTTAACATTCTGAACCATCCAAAAGCAGAAGTTGCCAGAATTCATAACTGCAATCTTGAAAGGGATAGGGGAACTAAAGTGATATATATTTACACAGATGCTTCCTCATTCTTAGAGACTGAAGGTGTGGGAGTAGGACTAATAGCCATAGATCTTGCCAAAGATAGGGCAGTCTATGAATCATTCAATAATATTGGACCAGACCAGATTGTATACAATGGAGAGCTAGAAGGTATTTGCCAGGCTCTTGAGTATATAGGACAACAGACAAATCTTCAGGGATATAAAATTAAAATATTTTCAGATAACAAAGCAGCTATTTATAGATTGCAAACAAACCTACCAAAGCCTGGACAAGCCTGGCAAATTAGAGCCAGTGAAGCAGCAATTCTAGCTATCCAGAATGGAGTGCAAGAAATTTCCATTGAGTGGATTCCAGGACATCTTAACATTGAAGGAAATGAAATTGCTGATAGCCTAGCTAAACAAGGAACCAAAGTTTCCCCATCTTTAGTTCCTTGTAGTCTAGCATCCATAAAATCAAACCTCATGCAATTGACAAAGAATGAATGGCAAGAAGACTATCTCAAATACAAAACAAAGGCATGGAAAAACAATCCATCTACTTACTCAGCCACCTTTGAACCCAGATTTATTCAAAAATTTCAGCTACCCTCAGGGGTATCAAGAAATATTGCAAGTTCCTTCTACCAACTAAAACTTGGCCATGGATATTTCCAAGGTTATATGTACAAAATAAAGAGACATAGCACAGGTCTTTGTGATTGCAATAGAACAGCAAAACAAACTCCTAGACATCTCCTACTGAAGTGTGCTAAGTATAAGAATGAACAAAAGAAATTACTTGAGAACCTCAGAGTGGAAAGACCAACAATGGAATTACTTCTGAATACAACCAAGGGAATAAAATTAACACTAGAATACCTGAGGAATACTCACATTGCAACCTTGAAATGGTTCAGTCAAGGAGAATGGCCTGATTAGAGGAGTAATAAATACAAAGAAAATTCATCAAGGAAATTTGACAAAGGTATTAGAAGAAGATATGAAGGGAAATGTTTTTGAGATGTGTGGCGTGATTGTTATTATTTTTAGTTTTTATTTCTTTTGTCAGGTACAAAGTACCCTCTTGGTGAACCAGTAGTGGGGATCCCACCATCAAATCAAAGAAACCCCTAATTAGAATGGAAAAGATAAGTTGTATTTAAATAGTCTGTCCTACATAGTTATAAACTCAAATAGGACATAAATGGATTATTATTATTATTATTATTAACTTTGTATGATGGCTTTGAAGTCCATGGTGGGAAGGCTTGGGGAATTATCTCCTCAGGTTCAGCCCCATCAAGCATCAGATCTTAAATGTATTTTATTCTCATGATTTGGGTTGGTTTTGGAAGAAAAAAATCTTTCTCCTGCATCTGAAGGTTTACAGGATGGTCTGTTGGTAACTTTAACATCCTGAAAGCAAATTTTGACATATTAGCTCTCATTCGGATTCTGGGTGGTTGTAAACATGATTCGACCTCCATAGGGAGAATTGGTGAAGTCCTAAATACCCCAAGAATTTTCCTCATGGCTAAATTTTGAAGTTTCTGCAGTGATGCCACAATAAACTCCTGTCCCTTCCACCAGACAGCTGATCCATAATCTGCAATACTTATAACACAAGCAATGTAAATTTGTCTCATTGCTGCTGGTGATAGTCCTCGTTCAGTGTTACCTAATCTAGCCATTCTGAAAAATGCCTGTGTAGCCTGGGCTGTTCTAATGGAGACATGTTCTCGAAATTTGAGTCCTGGGTCAAACCAGATACCCAACCAACAGATGGAATCTCTAGGGATTACTTGATGTCCATCAGGCAAGGTTAATGGGTAGTTTCTTGATGCTTTCTTGTTAGTGAAGTGCATTAATTCTGTCTTTGATGGGTCAAATTGAATGGAGTTTGATTTAGCTGTTTCGAAAAGCTGGTTAACTTCTCTCTCGAGGATTCTGATATTTCGCTTCATACTTGTTGAAGCAGTGGTGATAGCAATATCATCCATGTATGAAAGAACATGGACAAGTCTTGATTTGAGGATGTCTCTGATGTAAATGAGGAATAAAATTGGTGAGATGGGGCTGCCTTGTGGGATTCCAGTCTTGATACCTTTTATTGCCTCTTGTTCCCCACAAATTTGAGTTGAAGTGTTCTATAGTCTAAAAATGAAGCTACCCAGCATATCAAGCTCACTGGAAGCTTGAGCTGTTGGAGCACCTTCAAAAGTTGGTTCTTAGCTACATGGTCAAATGCTCCTTTGACATCCAGAAATATGGTTGATGAGATCAGGTTCATTTGTCGATTGGTCTCAACCTCGTTTGTCAAGAGGAGTGCTGCATCAATTGCTGACTTTTTAAGTCTCCCCCCAATCTGAGAGGACTGCAAGAGATGAGTGGTCTCAGCAAGGTAGCTAAGCCTCTTAGCAAGAATTCGTTCACTTACTTTTCCTAGGCAGTTAAGGAGTGAGATTACACGGTATGCTTTTGGTTGGCTGTAGTCTGGCTTGCCTGGCTTCCTGAGAACTGCTCCTGTAGCTTGTTCCCAGCACTTTGGGTGGTAACCCACATCTATGAGTTGGGAATACAACTTGAAGAATATTTCTGGAATTGCTTTGAATGCCATTGTTATTATCTCATGTGTGATTCCATCTGGCCCAGGAGTCCTCCCTTTGATGTTAGTAGAAAAAGCATTTTCCAATTCTTCTTTTGTAAGTTTTGGCCAACTCCAATTTCCAGGCTGGTATCCTTCCCAATCAGGTGGTGAGCAGGCAGGTGGTGTTGGAAAAAGAGTGCTTCGAAAGATTTTACATTTATCCTCAAATGATTGCATAATAACCCCCTCTTGATTCCTTATAGGTGGGACTTTATAGATCTTACTTTCTTTGGTGTAAGCCATTGCCTTAAAGACTGATTTGGCATCTCCTTTCTCTAAGAATTTGTTCCAATGGGCCTGTTTGGCATTCTTGATAGAAGAGAAGTAAAGGTTTCTTGCTTGTGTGTACCCAGCTTTCAATGCATGATCTTCTTTGTTGCCTTTCAGGGACCTTTGGCACCTGCTCATATTTTTTCGCATGTTATTCAGCTCAGGTGACCACCAGGGCTTCGATCTCTGTCCATGTTTGACAAGTGGAATACTTGCATAGGAAGCTTCCTGAATGATATTAGTCAGGGTTTGAGCTGCATTATCAAGTTCCTCTGTGTATTTTGTAGAGCCCAAGAATAGATATTGTAACCCCTCATTGGTTCTGGATGGTGTTATAGGCCGATCTTTATTGAGGCAAGTGCTATTCTTTACCATCTGAATTAGAATGGAATTGAACTTATCCCAGTCTGCATGTTTGGTATTGGGAGGAGATTTCTCTATTGGATGCTTTACCTTATCAAACTTGGTGTCTACTGTGAACAGTGTGCCAAAGTGATCGGATCCGAGATCTTCCAGTGTCTGCCAATTCTTTACCTGATCAGCCATTGCCTGGGATGCAAATGTAAGGTCTATCACTGTTGGCTTCCTCATGTGTGGTCTGTAAAATGTACCTTGTCCAGGGGAGTTCATGAGCTCTAAGCCCATACTGTCTAGCCAATCTAATACCTTTTCTGATTCACTAGTGCATCTTGCTTCTGGTTCCCATCTTGGATGATGCAGGTTGAAGTCACCAAGTAGTAAGATCCTGCTGCCCTGAAGGTGGTATTGAGTGAGAGCTTGAATAGTTGGGCCATTTTCTCGTGATTGATTGTAAATGTTAATTAATATAATATTCCCAAGTCCATCAATAATGTCAAGGACTTGGAGATCAGGATCCTGGGGGGATTGACAGGAAAGCTTGATTTTAGGACCTAGCTGAACAGCAGCATAGATCATTGTGCGAGGTCTTTTATTTGGTGGTGAGTTTGGAAATATTTGAATGTAATTTGGATGGTTAATGGATCTTGTATTCAAGAAGCTTGGCTGCATTCTTTCATGAGGAATAAGCCAAGGCTCTTGTACAGCTATTATCGAAATATTTAGTTCAACTGCCCTTTGTAAGGCACTCTCTGTTGCAAATTGATTTTTGTTTAAATTTATTTGGAGAACCTTAATTTCTGGTGTACCAGACATTAAAGTTCGGTGTCTTCAGTCCTGTGTCAAATGCTCAGGTAAACCTGGCAGCTCTTTGAATTAGCTGTATGGTCTCCTTCACAGTTGGCACACTTTGGGGCTAAGTGACAGCAATGAACTCCTTTAGATTTACAGACACTGCAGTAGTGCTGTTGGGTGCTGTGATCTCGTGCTCCACAGAGACGGCATACTGCACTCCGTCGACAATAGCTCTCTACATGTCCAAATGCCTGACATTTGTCACACTGAGTGGTCTGTGCTACATTGTAAAATTTGGTTACCCTTGAGCTTATCCAAGCAATGTAGAGTCTGTTCCGGATGGCTCGCTCTGCTTCTTGTTGTGTGGCAAATGCAATGGCCACTGATCCAGCCTGTTTAATCTGACGGTTTTCTCTGGTAGATATCCAGTGAGGCATTCCAATTGGGTTTAGTCCTTTGTTAAATATTTTTACCTCTGATTTGATCATTTCCATGCCATCGTCATTGTCAAAGTCAGCTAGAGGTATTCCATGGGCTATCACCTTGTACCATGGCTCATCTTTTTGCACAGTTGTAAATGGTATTATTTTCTCCCAAATTGATTTTTTTTCAAGGAAAAAGTCTGCTGAGTAATCTTCAGTAGTGGTGATTGCCATGTTCCCATTCTGTGTCTTCAGAACTGTATTTACTACTGGTCCCTTGATTCCATTGCTGGCAAACACTTGGTTGATTTGATTTCTTGCATATAGGGGGGTGAAATTGGTCATTGCCTCTGGGTCTTGCACAAGGATAACTCTTCGAATGATTTTGCTCTTTATTTGGGTGGGTTCTTGCGGATTGGGCCGCTGTGGCTGTCCTTTCTTTCCTACTATTGTCCACTGTAGGGGGTTGCTGGACTGATCTACCCCTCTTGCAGCCATTGAAGCCATGGAAGCTTGTTGGTGTGTAGCTTGATTGGGATTTTTTGGTTGTTAGGTCCTGAGCCTCTTTTTTTTTTTTTTTTTTTTTTTTTTAAATCATATTGTATTCAGCCAGCTAGCTATGACAATTTATTTAACATACATACAAAGTAAATATAAGTCCTCATGATCATTCCCTTCCTCCATCTCCTCTCTTTATTTCCAACATATTTTGTCCTAATTATTCTCCTTTGTGTATAGATATACACCTCGAAGTTTTTAAAAATTCAAGCAGTGCTTGTTTTCCTCTTTTTGTTCTGAATAAAATTGGTAAAGTGAAAGGCTCAATTTTTTTAAAAGATTCTTTTCTTTCATTTTGAAACATTTGACAATGAAGTATCAAATGTTGCATGGTTTGTTTTTGGTTGTTGCAAAAATTGCACTTATCATCTATGGTCTTTCCAACTTTATATAAGTATGCCCTAACATTTCCTATGCCAGTCCTTGCCTGGAAGTATGCAGATTCTGTCATCCTCCTGTGGCCCTGAAAACTGGGTGGGTGAGTTGAAAATATTGGTGTTGACATTTGGGCTTGGATCCTATAGAACTTGCCAAGACTAGAGCTTTTTCTTCCTTCTTCCTCATGGAAAAGCTCCGAGGTCCAATCTTTAGCCCAGGCTTCTAGTACAAGTTCCTTTGCCTTCTGCTTTAGGAATGCATGTGATGTAAATTGATTCCTTCTCAGCACCTTCTTTTTGCTGGCTCCTTTGGCTAAGTTGTCAGCAAGCTCATTACCCACTATACCAACATGTCCAGGGCACCAGGAGAGTTGAATCGAGCAGCTCTCTGCCTCTTGTCTTATCTGGTGTGAAAAGGAATTTTCTTTATTCTTTATTCTCAAGAGACTAGCCTGACTATCACTGAAGATGTGATAGTTGCCTCTTGGTGATATCTTTTTGAGGTATTTGATGGCTTTGAGGATACAGAAAGTTTCTGTGTCTGTAATACCCATAGTTTGACCAAGGTTGAAGGACAAGCATTTCATTTGTCTTGTGACTGGGAGATAGACAACAAATCCTATACTGCTTCCTTTTCCTTGAGTGAGTGAGCCATCAGTATAGACAATTGTTGTATTGTTAGGTATGTTGTCAGTGAGAGATTTGTGACTCAGAGCAGCTTGTTCCTTTGGCAGTGGTGAAATGTCAATTTTCAGGTTAGTTTGAAGCCAAGGGGGCACCCAACAGGCATCCAGTTGTTCAAGGTTTTTATATGTTGTGAATGACTGCAATAGCTGGCCGATCCTAATAAGCTGGCTCATTACTTTACCTAGGTACTTGAAAACCCCAAGATCCAATTCTGCTGATAGTGATAGCTCATCCTGGAGTGGGGAGAGCAATTTTTCCTTCACAGGATGTGAATTTTGTACTCTGAGAAGGCGTAATGCAAAGTTTATTGTTTGTTTCAGTTGTCTGACTTTGGTTGGGAGGATAGCTGCTTCAACCTCCAGGGCCTTGACTGGGCTGTGATGATATGCTCCAGTGATCATGATTAATGCCTGGTTTTGAAGCCTCTGACACTTGGCACTCAATGCACCAGAGCCTATTTTTCTAAACCAGAGTACTGAGCCATAGTCCAGGACAGGGAGGACACAACTGAAAAAAAGCTGGCGTAAGGCATGGAATGGAAGGCCCTTTGTGTTGGAAGCAAGCTGGAGTCGTTTTTCTACATGGGTCTTGAACTTCATTTTCCTATCAAACCAGATCCCCAGCCATCTTACTGCCTCTTTTGGTTCTATGACAGTTTGATTTTCAAGTATTATTTGATTGGTAAGTGGTGTTTTGTGGTGTGAGAAATGAATCATTTCGGTCTTCTCCATCTCAAATGTGACTGACAGTTTACTTGCCCTTTCCATTAGTTCCTTTAGGGTTTGTTGTAGTTGGTCAGTGTTTTTCTTGATTGAGGTGGAGGCAACTGAGATGCAGATGTCATCCATGTATGAGAGTTGAAGATGATTCATTTCCTGCTTTGCTGGAAAAAGGAATCTGATGGATATTAAGAATAGAATTGGAGAAATTGGGCTGCCTTGAGGTGTTCCTGTGACTGGGAACACCTCACTTAGCTGGCCATTGAATTGAAGCCTCATGGTTCTTCTGGTCAAGAAAGATTTAACCCATGAGATAAGTGAGACAGGCAGCTGGAGTGTCCTCATGACTGATAAGAGAGCTTCTGGATGTAGTCTATCAAATGCCCCCATGATATCAAGGAGAACTGTTGATACTATTCTGTGTTTGAGCCTGTTCTGCTCCACAAAATCCTGTAGTAAAAGTGCGGCATCAATAGCAGATCTCTGCTTGCGTCCACCCATTTGGGTCTCATGTAGAAGGCAATTAGTAGTGTTAGCAAGGTAGGCTAGCCTGTTGGCAAAGATTCTTTCCAACAGTTTTGATAGGCAGGGGAGAAGAGAAATAGGCTGATATGCTTTTGGATTGCTATAGTCCTTTTTATTCTTCTTAGGAATGATAATTCCCACTGCCTGTCTCCATATTGTTGGATGATAGCCACTATTGAATAAGCTTGTAAAAGCATCAAAAAATATTTTGGGTATGGCTGTGATTGCTGCCTTGATTATGGTCCAGTCAATCTGGTCCATACCTGGTGCTGTTGATTTATTTGGTACTGCATCAACAATTTCTTCCATGGTTAAGCCAGGCCAGTTCCACTTGCTTGTGTTAGCTCCATCATAGCTAGGTAGGATGACATTTCGAGGTGCTGTTAGAAGGTGATGCTGATGACATAGAGTCAGGCTGATAGATTCCTTTGATGCAGTTGCTGTTGCTGGTGTTGGTGTGGAAGATTCTGGAAAAAGGGTTTGAATAAGTGCCTTGCATTTGTCCTTAAAGCTAGTAGCTACTCTGTCCGGACTATTTTCCCTATTGCTGTACATCAAATTAGGAATAAGAGTTGACTGAGTCCTTCCTGGCCTGGAGTAGTTGTAGGCAGTAAAGACAGTTTTGTCCTTAGCATTTTCGAGGAATTTGATCCAGTGCTGCTTCTTATTGTATTGAATCATGTGAAAGTATTGATTTCTTGCAGCCCTGGCATCATTTGCTGACCCAAGATTTGGGTTTTTTTTGAAGCAGCGTCTTATCCTATGAAACCTCATCCTCAACTGGGTCAACTCTGTTGTCCACCATGGTTTTGATCTTGGTGTGATTTTCATTGTTGGGATGGATACATGGGCAGCATTTTCGACCATGTTTTGGAGCAGACTAGCAATCTGATCATAATCTTTAGAATGGATGGCATTATCAAGAAGTTGCTGGTATAATTCTTCTTTTGCTTGCAGTTCCAGATTAAATAGCTTCCAATCTGATTTTTTGATATTTAATCTTGATGGAAGTGAATAGTCATTGTTGCTGGCAGAGTTGACAATTTGAGGAATAAATGTCTTAAAGGTAATAAGCTCATGATCCGACCCAGTTGATTCTCCATAGTTCCAGTCCTGCCATTGTAGTTGCTTAAATCCTGCAACAAATGTGAGATCAATAATGGATGTGCTTTTTGAATTTGCTCTATGGAAGGTGCCTCCATAGTTTTCAATTACAGAAGAGCAATTGAGTAGATGAGCATTGTTTTTTCCAAGATAATCAACTAGTGAATTAGCAAGAGTGTTATTAGTTTGAACCAGTGGGTTCCACAATGGGTGGTGTAAATTGAAATCCCCGAGAAGTACAAAAGGTTTGTCCAACTGCAGTTGTAAATTAAGAAATCGCTGTACAGTATAATGAGAAAATGAAGGTGTAAGAGGCTTCTCATTGTAAATGTGTATGATGTAAAAAGACTCTTCAGGAAGATCAACCTCCAGGATTTGAAAATCTGGGTCAGAAACCAGGTCATATCTGGGCATTACCTGGATCTGGCTTGCTCTCTTGATATAGGTCATGACCCTTGGGCGAAGGAATTGGTGGGTGATTGGTGGAATGATTTGATAAGCTGAATGTAATATTGGTTGGTATATTTGCAAATGAGTGTCATAGAACAAATAAGGTTCCTGAACTAAAAGAATGTCTGATTCCCCTTTGATAGAGACATCAAAGAGGGACTGCAGGATCTCACGACCCCTTGCAGTATTGTGCTGATTAAAAGTGATGTGACTTAGCATGCCAATGCTTTGAAAAACACAGACACCACACTTTCGAAAATCGCCTTTTCGTGCACAACTTCCGCCCTCCGTCAGCTACGTTAATATAAACTGCATATTCGGTTTCGCATCGTTAACAGCTTTCGATCGATCTAATTTTTGACACCTAGATCCCAGTATTGCGACTTTTTTCGATCAAAATCCCGATTTTAGACCCTCTGGACCACATCACCATACCATTTCATCCATAACTTCCGCCTACAATCAGCTACAACTCTATAAATTCGATATTCGGTTTTGCATGGTCTATAGCTTTTGATTGATATTTATTTCGATATCTGAATCCACCAATTACAGTATTTTTCGACCAAAACGCGATTTTCGACCCTCTGGACGAAAAATTTTTACCCGGCCTTGCCAAGGCTCGACGCGTCACGCGTCACGCGTTCCGGACGCGTAATCAGGTGATCAACAGCAAAGTCACGTGACTTAAATCTCTAATACTTATTTTATTTATTTAAAAAAAAAAAAAAAAAAAAAAAAAAAAAAAACACCAGCCTTGGCTTTCAGTCAGGTGATCAGTATCCACTGTCACGTAACATTATTATTCAAAATTCATTTTTAAATCAGGATAAAATACTTTCAAATTTTTTATTTAAGTTTCGTCAATATCCTGATTATTTCAGCCAAAAATAAGTTGAGAATGACCAAAAATATTCCCTCTTCACCAGGGAGCCTTCCAGCCTTACTTTCCTCTCCAGAGATAGACATGGCAAATGCCCCAAGGTTGTCATCATCTATCTGGAATAAAGATTTGTCACCTAAGCCCTCAAGGTTACTATCTTCTGCTCGACCAGTCAAATTGTCAGCAAAAATTGATTTATTCAGCAGTGATCCCATAGCATCCACAGATCTTGGGGCCAATCATTTATTCAATAAAATACCATTTTCTGAACAGCCTCGAAAACGAGGAGTGTCACCAACCATTCTTTCAGCAACCCAGCCTTCAAAGATGGTGAAAATTGCTGCCCCATGCACCATAAAGCACACCTTTGAAACAGCCATTTTCGAGGCTCGAGACCTATTGGTGAAAGCATATGGTCTAACAAATGACAAGATTAAGCAAGCAGCAGTCTTGGATCTTGTCCAAGTTTTTCGCTCTTTTACTGAGGAGGGGAAGATTATCACAATTGTCCCAAAAAGCAATGAAGGGCCAGATGAGCCAAATCACGAGAAAGATGTTGTCCTAGAGGCCCCAAAGCCTCCATCTTATGCACAGAAACTTCGGGAGACATCCAATAAAAATGCAGCTACTTAGCTCAGTTCAAGATGAGCTGTCTATAGGTACTGCCATCAGCCTTGACATGATTGATGACCTACAAGAAAATAATACCCAACTAATGAACATTGGATTTCTGCTCAAAGGGCTCTCAGATTGCAATAGATTGGAAATTATCAATGCAGAATGGGCACCACCATGGCTAGCAAATAATGTGGATACTAAAATAAGTAATTCTTCTAAGCATGCAGCAAGGGATGAACACATTCTTCTGCTAAAAGACATCCCAAATCATGCATCAATTGTATACACAGATGGTTCCCTAACAACTAGCAATGGAAGTAGCCTTGGATTTGTGGTATACTTGCCATTCACAAGACAGGTGAAATGTTTCTCTTACAATCTTGGACACACAATGACAATCTCTGATACTGAGACATATTGTATTTTGAAAGCTATAAAATATGTTGTCTCCAATAAACATTCCAGAGAGATCTGGGTCTTCTCTGACAGTCAAGCAGCAATTCAAAGGGTTAGCAAAGCTAGCAACTTTATCTCACACCAAATAAGAATAAAAAGCAACAAATATCAAATTCATCTACACTGGTGTCCAGGCCATGAAGGTATTGCTGGGAATGAGCTAGCAGACAATCTGGCAAGAGGTGGAGCCAAGAAAAAAGTCAAAAAAAGAGATAAATTCACAACAATTGCTTACCTTAAGCAGAAGGCAAAGGAACTGACTCTCAAAGCGTGGAAAAATGACTGGGAGACCCAAGTCTTGAGACAGGAAGAGGGTAGAAGGGCTAAAGGACTGGGAAGGCTTTATCAAGTGCAAGCCAGGAAAAGATCACCTATCATCCAAATGAGACCATACAACTTTAGTCATTACAGTAGAATGACACAATCTTCATTTATACAAGCAAGAACAGGGATTGGAAATACCAGGGCCCATTTATTTCGAATTAAAAAAGTGAAGGATAATTCTTGCAACTTTTGTTGGAAGGGAAAACAGACTGTTCAACATCTACTTCTTTATTGTAGTAAGTTTAAGACAGAAAGAAAGGAAGCTTTTAAAGGTATACTGCCATTGAGATTAGAGATATTGTTTAATACAAAAATTGGAAAAGAAGCAACTCTCCACTTCCTTCAAAGCAGTGGATGCATGAATGCATCCAAAGCTGACTGAAAGGGAGGAGACTAGAAGATAAGTAAAGAAAATTGGGACTAAATATTTGTATTTATATATAAAATAATCAGATGTGTCATAGCTAGATAGCTGAATACACTATGAATTAAAAAAAAAAAAACTTCGGGAGGGTATTCCACAGATGCTAACAACCAAGGGTCTTCCTTCAAAGCCAGGGATGAAGGTATTGGGCCACAAAGCACCAATTCAAGATACAGCACCAGCTGCTTCACCAAACAAGACCCCTACTACCAATAACATTTCTGTTCCTCATACTGCAGCTAGGGTCATGCCCATAGCTATTGCCACAAATTTGACCAATGAAAATGTAATCACTCTGGTCACAAGAACAGGCTGCACTCTGCCTTCCTATCAAGCATACACAGTCAGAGAAAATATTAACAAGATCCTTGGGAAGCGAGCAGTCTCAAGGGTTCACACCTCACCTAAGGGTAATCTGGCTCTCAGCTGCATGGATGCCACACCAGCCGAGCTCCTCCTTGATCAAGAGAAATGGCAAGGACAATTTGAAGGATGGCCCATCAAGCTGGCTCAAAAAATTAATCACTGGCCTAAAATGGTAGTGCATGGGGTTGCTACATGCATACCAATTAATAAATTAAACAGTGAGATTGAGGCCTACAACAAAGATATCAAAACACAGGGTGAGCCAAGATGGCTCACAAAGTCACCTGAAAAAATGATCAGAGCTTCAGTGGCCTTTTGTGTCAAAACTGATGAAGAAAAGACCAGGCTTATCAAATCTGGTGTGTTAATTGGGGGACAACTTTTGAAGGTTGTCAACTTTCAACAGTCAACCCAGAAGACACAATGCAGGAAATGTCTCCAATATGGTCACCACTCTGTTTCCTGCAGAAAATTACCAGTGTGTGCCATCTGTCTTGGTGCACATTATACAAACAACCACAAGTGCTCTACTTGTAGTGCAACTCAAAGTTGCATCCACCATGCAGTTCAATGCGCAAACTGCAAATCTAACACCCACCTGGCCTTCCAGAGATTAGACTGTGATTACTACAAAGCTTTAACATGCTAGATACACTCAAATTAAGTCAACATAATACTGCAAGGGGTCGAGAGATCCTGCAGTCACTCTTTGAGGTATCCCTCAAGGAGGAATCAGACTTTATTTTTGTGCAGGAACCATACATGTTCCATCACAGTCCAACAAACTCTTTTAGACCTATTCACCACCCATCTTACCACCTTTTTCCACCACTTCTAACCACTAACCTACGGCCCAGGGTCCTCACCTATTTGAAGAAATCCAGCCAGCTTCAAGTAAGCCCGAGATTTGACTTGGTGTCAGACCCAGACCTTCAAATACTAGAAGTGGTACTACCAAGTGAATCATTCTATGTGATTCACATCTACAATGAGAAGCCAACTTCTGACTACTCAACACAACTAACACTAGAAAGATTTCTTGATCAACAGTTGAAACTAGACAAGCCATTTCTCTTCCTTGGAGACTTCAACTTGCATCACCCAACCTGGAATCCTCTAGTTCAAAATAGTACCCTTCTTGCAAACAGGCTTGTACAATACCTGGATAAGACCAATGCCCACCTCCTCAACAATTCATCTGTCATTGAAAAGTATGGAGGGACGTTTCATAGGTCTAACTCAAAGGATACTTCAATAATAGACCTTACCTTTGAAGGGGGATTTCGACAGCTGAGATGGGGGAATTGGAAGTATGGTGAATCCACTGGATCAGACCATGAGTTAATTATATTTGACTGTCTCATTCCATCAGCAAATAGCCACTCCTCCAGCAACAACAGTGCCAACAATCCACTGCCTTCCAAATTCAATATCAAGAAGGCTGACTGGAGTATGTTCAGGAGCCAGCTTATCCTTCTGCAGTCTCAGTCACAGCAACAACTAGAGGAAGCTATTAACAATGGGAATGTAGAGCTAATTGCAGCTTTATTACAAAGTGTGGTACACACTGCAGCTTCAAATTCTATACCACTACTCAAAATAACCTCCAGGTCTAAGCCATGGTGGACTAAAGAGCTCACCTCACTCAGAAAACAGTTCCATAAGTTACGGAGACTACAGAAATGGTATCCAAATGTTTGGAATGCTGAGAGATCTGCAGCTGCTAGAAACAAATATTTCCAACAAATTCAACACACTAAAAAACAACATTGGTATAATTTTCTAGCTGCAGCAAAAGAAAAGATGGTATTCACAGCTTACAGCTATTCAAGGCCAGATAGGTACCAGACAAGTATGGTACCAACACTCATCTACACACCAGTGCAACAGAATCCACCAGTACAAGCTACTACCTTTTCGGACAAGTGCAAAGCCCTTGCTCACACCCTCTTTCCACAGACTCAGGCCTCAACTTCAGCTGACAGCACAGAGGAAATCATGGGATCAGAAATAACACAAGACAAATTTTCTGCAGGAGGAAACTGCCAGTGGGATTGGCCAGAACTAACCATTGATGAGATGCAAAATGCCCTACCAAAGAAGATCACTGTCCCCGGCCTTGACTGCCTTGACTGGACTATCATCAGGAAAGCTATGACAATCATCCCACAATTCTTCTTTCAAGTATACCACAGCCTATTTAAGCTTGGTCAACATCCAAGCCAGTGGAAGAATGCAGTGGGTATCATTATTCCCAAGAGAAATAAAAAAGACTATAGTGCACCCAAGGCCTATAGACCAATTTCCCTTCTCCCCTGTCTTTCTAAACTGCTGGAAAGAATCTACTCCAACCGCCTTTCATTCTTAGCAAACACCAACTGTAACCTTTTGCACTCAAGTCAATTTGGTGGTAGACAGCAGAGATCAGCCATTGATGCTGCACTATTACTGGAGGAGTTCATTGAGAAGAATCTGAATAAGCAAAGAATTGTCTCAACAGTCTTTCTGGACATTATGGGAGCCTTTGATCAACTTCAGCCTTCTAGACTAATCAACACACTGCACTCCTTGCAGCTACCAGTAACTTTGATCTCTTGGGTACAGTCATTTCTCTCAGATAGGACAATTCAATTTCTGTTCAATGGGCAGCTAAGTCATGAGTTTCCAGTGACTGGAACCCCTCAGGGTAGTCCAATCTCACCAATACTCTTCTTGCTGTCCATCCGGGATCTCATCCCTAAAGTCTCAAAAATTGACCATCTCCAGCTATCTTATATGGACGACATCTCAGTCTCAGTGTCATCAACTTCTGTTGCGAAGAATCTGCAGAACCTCAAGCTAATTATCAATGAGTTGTTAGGTGAGGCCGAGAAGTTATCAGTCACATTTGAGATAGAAAAATCGGAATTTATTCATTTCTGTCACAGGAAGGAGCCGCCTACATCTCCACTGATTCTTAACAACAACATTACACTTGAGCCTAAGGAAGTGGTCAGGTGGCTTGGCATCTGGTTTGATAGAAGACTTAATTTTAAAACTCACATAGACAAGAGACTTCAACTTGCCAATGGGGCACTCAGCAGGATCCGAAATCTGGCCTCAGCATCAAGAGGACTTCATTGTCATGCCCTTCGACAACTTTACCTAGCCTGCGTCACTTCAGTACTAGACTATGGGTCTATACTATGGCATGGCAGGAGAGGCACTAGCATGCTATCAAATAAATGTCAAAAACTTCAAAATCAAGCACTTACAATCATCACTGGAGCCTATAAAGGCAGTCCCATAAAGGCCCTTGAAGTTGAGGCATCAATATTACCAGTTAAAGTTAGACATCAGAAACAGCTTATCTTTTATGGGATCAGAATACTTCGACTCCAAAGAGATCATGTCATCCAGGAACATTTGTTCAGCCCTGTTGAAGATGAACTAACAATTTCTAACAAAATAGACTTAGGCTTACTTGACTTCATAGGCAAGCCAGTGACACAGTTGATGAGAATTGGAAGCATCCTAAAGCCTCTTGCCAGCCTTAATAATCTCGAGCAACTGAATATCAAATCGATCCCTCCCTGGAGCCAAGCATTTATTCTTACCAGAATCTCTACCCAGTCAAAAGAGGTGACTAAAGATGAGCATCTTCAGCATTTGAAAAGTATCAACCTAAATGATGTCATCATATATACAGACGGATCACTTTCAGGAACAACTGGAAGCAGCATTGGCTTTGTGGTCTATCTTCCAGTTACCCGAGAGATGAGATGCTTTTCATACAATCTTGGAGATTCAACAGGCATTACAGATGCTGAGACATATTGCATATTGAAAGCAACACTGTATGCCAATAAATATTTTACCAACAAGACTATCCATATTTTCACTGATAGCCAAGCAAGCATCCTTCGGGTGAAGCACAGCAGTAATCTATATTCTCATCAGATAAGGCTAGCATCTAAAGGGAGCACTGTCCATCTCCAATGGTGTCCTGCACATGTTGGAATAGAAGGGAATGAGCTTGCTGATAGATGAGCAAAGGGAGGTGGCAAAAAATCACCTCTGAAAAGGGACAAGTTTACATCTCATTCATTTATCAAGCAGAAGGCAAGAGAATGGACTATACAGGCATGGCAGAGAGATTGGAACCTGGAATTATGGCATGAGGAGGAAGGTCGAAAGGCTAAAGGACTCGGAAAATATTACAGGCTCCAGGCACAATCTAACCATCCCAATTTCAACACAAAACTATTCAATTTTCAGGAATGTAGCAGAGAGACAGAATGTGGATATTTCCAAGCAAGACTTGGTGTTGGCAACACAAGAGTCTACCTGCACATGATTGGGAAAGTTCAAGACAATATGTGTAATTTTTGTGGGAGAGAAAGGCAAACTGTTCAGCATCTATTGTTACATTGCCCCAAGTTTACAAAGCAGAGAAACAATTGTTTTAAAGGCATAGAGCCAAGGATACTTCCAATTCTGTTCTGCACTAGAAAAGGAAAACAAGCATTACTCAAATATTTGGATACATCCAAGTGCATGGCAGCACATAAAGGAAATTAAATTAGGATATCTAAATGGGAATTTTATGAATTGATTGTTGAGTTAGTTGAAATGTAGGAGTTCTGGGAACTGGAATTGTAGAAAAGATGTGTCATAGCTAGATAGCTGAATACACTATGAATTTAAAAAAAAAAAAAAATGCTTTGAAGAAGTCGCAATCTTGTCTTTGAAATGCCAAATGAGTATTTGACTTGCAATTGGCGCATTGTACAGCATGATGAATACAGCTTTGAGTGGAACTACATTTGTTACATTTGTGATCTGAAGTAATATGGTGGCCTAAGCAGATTGCACACACTGGTGGCTTAATGCACAAAGTATGATGGTGTCCATATGCAAGGCATTTTCGGCATTGGGTTCTCTGGGTAGCTAGTTGAAAGTTTACCACCTTGAGATAGAGACCTCCAATAAGGACACCTTCCTTGATTAGCTGGTCTTTTTCCTCTTCAGTAGTAACTGAAAAAGTGATGGAGGCTTTTGATCTTTGCTGAAATGTTCTACTGAGCCATCTTGGTTGACCCTGAGTTTTAATCCCAGTGTTGTATATTTCTATTTCCTCAGTTATTGCCTCAATAGGGATGCAGGTTGGCACCCCATGCACCACTACTTTAGGCCAGTTGGTGATCTTCTGGGCTTTCTTAATTGGCCACCCATCAAATGCTTCTTCCCATTTTTCTTGATCAAGAAGAAGTTCTGATGGAGATGAATCCATGCATGTTAGGACAACATTACCCTTGATGGAGGTATGTACCCTTGAGATTGCTCTCTTTCCTAGGATCTTGATGATTTTTTCTCTGATAATGAATGGCTGGTAGATTGGAAGTTTTCCACCTGGTCTGGTGACCAATGTGATCACATTTTCACTATTGAACTGACTTGTTCCTGTAGTTCCTGTAGTCTCTGTTGTTGTTTCTGCTTCTGCTGTGGCCGTTGTTATATGGCCACCTATTTGATGATTTGAGCTTTGTTGAATATCCATAGCATCTGGATGTCTTGTTGTTTTCCCCAACACCTTCATGGCATTGCTGGCTCTAGGTAATATTTCTGTAGGGGCTGTTGGTGTATTGCTCTTCAACATATCTGCATAAGATTTGGCTCGTGGCATGTTGTTGACAATTGTACTTATGGCTGTTATTGGTATGGTTGGTGCTATTGGTTGTGATGATGATGATGGAGTTGATGGAACAGCTGATTTGGAAATAGATGTCTCTGTTTGCATCAAATTAACTCTACCAGACTCAGTAAAGTTTCGAAACACCTCAACCAAGTCCAAGACAGCATCTTGTTTTTGTTTATTATCTGCCAGATGGTAGGCTTTGACAATTAAGTCCCTTGCTTCTTGTATAGCAGATGTATATGTAAGTTGAAGTGTAATTTTTGGTGCAGCAATCCTCATAACTTTGGTTGGTTGACTATCTGACAGATTTTGCTATATGCACTTTCTCTTCTTTTGTTTAATTGGCATTGATTTAATTGCTGATTTTTCTAGACCAAGATCTTGTGCAGTGATAGGGTCACTGCTGAATGGGCCATTTGGTGATTGTATAGAAAATTTATTTTGGGTTGGTTTTATCAAGTTTGATTTTAATGTCCTTTTAGTACTCCACATAGAATCTGTTAGCCTAGCCACATTTTTAAAATCAAAAGATTTTAAAGTGGGCGGTGAAGATGGTAGTTCAGTACAGGAAACAGAAGATTTGGGACTCATCCTGCACCAAAATAATATATGTTTAAGTTGATCTTAAGTTAAGAACAATTAATCAACAAAATTTCAAGCATTCAAAATCTTTGTGACATAAATTTTTTTTTTATGTTTTAAAGATATATGTATATATTATTTTTTTTTTTCCTTTTTCTTTTTCTTTTTCTTTTTCTTTTTCTTTTTTTTTTTTTTTGAAATTAACTTTTGGATGTATTGAGTCTGTGAATCACGTGATTGAATCACTTATCATGTGATTTTTGCCAAGGCTTGGCAGTACTAGTGCGAAAAGTTTTCTTTCAGCTGGAAAAATCAAGTTGTCATCAAAAGATCTTGAATTAATGGTTAGTAGATCTTAAAAATGATATCATTGAAAAGCTACTGATTAGGCGAAATAGAATATCGAAATTTTTTATTGTAGCTAATGGTGGTGGAAAGTTGTTGATGAAATGGTGAGAAATTTAACTTTGGATGGCGAAAAATCGGATTTTGGTCGGAAAATAGTGTAATAAGTGGATGCTGATGTCGAAAAGTATATCAGTCGGAAGCTACGGACGATGCGAAAACGAATATCGAAGTTATATGGCTGTAGCTGATGGTGGTCCGAAGTTGTGGTTGAAAAGGCGATTTTCGAAAGTATGGTGTTGATGTGTCCTGAGCCTCTGTTTGTATGCAGAGGTACTGCTGGTGGCACACATTTGTTCAGAGCTCTTGCCTTGTTTTCAATCTGCCTTGTTGCAGTCTCTAAATTAGCTACTTGTGATGCTATAATGTTGGATGCCTTGCTTATATTTCCCTTTTCTGTATATTCTCTAAATACTTCAAGGAGATCCAGTAGCTGTGTTTGTTCAGTATGGTCCTTTGTAAGGTTACATGCCTTGATTATGAGGTCCCTTGCCTGAAGGAGCACTGATTTGGTGGTTTCAATGCTATGGTTAGTTTCAACTTGTGGGGTGGAGTAGATAGATGAAGCAAGTGTTTCTTTGCCTTTCCCTTTGACTGAGGGGTTAGGATCTGCATAGCATGAAGCTCCTGTCTTTAACTGATATTGATTGGATGGGCCAGCAATGGGGTCACTGCTAAACTCCATTACCTCATCAATGTTTGATAGCTTGGGTTTCTTTGAACTAGGCATGAGGGGTGGAAAGTCATCCTCTGATGAATAACCTGGGTGCAACATCAGTTGGTTACTGGTTGAATTGTAGTTGTTAAGATCCATATCCATGGCAGGTGATGCTGGGTCATATGCAGATTGAGAATTGGATCCAGTTGACTGTGGACTGAAACTTGACATATTTTTTTTTTTTTAATTTTAATTTTTTTTTAATATCTTTAAAATAAAAATTTGCCTATTGTTTTTTTTTTTTTTTTTTTTCTATGTGTCAGAAATGTCACGTGATCTGCTCAAATTTATTTTTAGTGGAATTACGCGTAAACCACGTGATTTTCGCGTAAAGTGACGCGAAACGCGTCTCTGACCAATGAAAATTTTTCTTATAGGGTAACCCCTTAAAACCAGAAACGCAATTTGTCGCAAAATCCGTTTGATTCGTTCTTTGAGCCAAGATTTCTCGATGAAAAATCGCTGAATTTTGCTGAAAATTTGTAAACAGTTAGAGGAGTATCTGAAATCTTTGTAGTTAAAATTTTGACTCAATTGCTTGCTGTTGACAATTGTTGTTGATTGAATTGTTGGGGCTTTCACCCAAATTTGAATTTAAATCTCTCGATCCAACTTTGAGTCTTAATAACTCTTGAACTAGTTATCAGATAGAATTTTGGATTGAATATTCGGAATCTGCCCAGCTTAATGCATAGGTTACACTAGATTTGAGCTCAGGTTCACGATTTTCTAAGAATTTGTGGTTGTTGTTGTCCCTGGGGGTCATGACCTATGTCAAGAAGGCAAGCCAGATCCAGGTAATGCCCAGGTATGACTTGGTATCAGATCCAGATTTTCAGATCCTTGAGGTTGACCTTCTTTTTTTTTTTTTTTTTTTTTAATTCATAGTGTATTCAGCTATCTAGCTATGACACATTTCAAATATTCCAAATTTAAACTTTCCCCCCAAATTCATCTTTTTTCCCTCAAAGCCCAATAAACTGTATCCCAATCACTTATCCTAATTTAATTCCCTTTGTGTGCTGCCATGCACTTGGATATATCCAAATATTTAAGTAATGCTTCCTTCCCCATTTTTGTACAAAATAAGATTGGAAGTGTTGTTGGTTCTAAACCTTTGAAGCAAATATTCCTTTGGTCTCTGAATTTTTGACAGTGTAACAACAAGTGTTGCACATTCTGTCTTTCTTTCCCACAAAAATTGCACATAAAATCTGTTACCTTCCCTACCATGTGCAGGTATACCCTGGTATTGCCTATTCCAAGCCTTGCCTGGAAAAATCCGGATTCAGTTTCCCTGCTATGTCCTCCAAATCCATGTAGTTTATAAGAAAAGTTAGGCTGATTAGATTGAGCCTGAAGCCTGTAATACTTTCCGAGTCCCTTGGCCTTTCGACCCTCCTCTTCATGCCAGAGCTCCAAGTCCCAATCTTTTTTCCATGCCTCGAGCACCCACTCTTTAGCCTTCTGCTTGATGAAAGAGTGAGAGGTATATTGATCACTTTTCATGGCCTGTTTCTTCCACCCTGCTTTGGCAAACTTATCAGCCAGCTCATTTCCTTCTATACCAACATGTGCTGGACACCATTGAAGATGAACTGTGCAACTTTGACAAATCTTCCTGATCTGATGAGAAAATTGATTGCTGCAATTCTGGATTCGAAGAATACTAGCTTGGCTATCAGTAAAAATGTGTATGGTCTTATTAGCAAAGTATTTCTTCACATATTTGGCTGCCTTAAGGATACAGTAGGTTTCAGCATCTGTGATACCCATAGTATCACCTAGGTTGTATGAAAAACATTTTATCTCTCTAGTGATTGGTTGGTAGATCACAAAGCCAATGCTGCTTCCACCTCCCTGTGAAAGTGATGCATCAGTATAAACTATGACATCACTTATATTGATATCCTTTATTTGTTGGATGTGGGATAGTTTAGCTGTTGCCTTTGGATGATTTAAAATGGTGGTTTTAACATCTGACTGTTACCATGGTGGGACCCAGAGGGCATTTAGCTGCTCCAGATTCTTAAGGGTAGCCAATGGCTTTAGCCTGCTTCCGATCCTCATCAACTGGGTCAATGGATTATTGATGTAGTTAATTAATCCGAGATCAATCTGACTGCTGCTGGCCAATTCATCTTCAAGAGGACTAAATAAATGTTCCTGGATAGGGTGGTTCCTTTGAAGTCGAAGCATCCTTAGTCCATAGTAGATCACTTGCTTCTCATGCCGTACATTTGCTGGTAAGATTGATGACTCGACTTCCAAGGCTTTTATTGGACTACCTCGGAAAGCCCCAGTGATCAATGGCAGTGCCTGATTCTGAAGCTTCTGACATCTGTTGGTTAGTATTCCACTGCCCCCCTTGCCATGCCACAGAACTGAGCCATAATCAAGTACCGAAGTGACACAGGCTAGGTAGAGTTGTCGAAGGGCAGTACAGTGTAGTCCCCTTGTAGTTGAGGCTAGGTTCCGGATCCTACTGAGTGCCCCATGGGCTAGCTGCAGTCTCTTATCTACATGTGTCTTGAAATTGAGCTTCCTATCAAACCAAATACCTAACCATCTGACCATCTCCTTTGGCTCTATTGTGGCCAAGCCTTGTAGGTCAAAAGATGTTGTAGGTCTTTGAAATTGACGTCCAAAGTGAATCAGCTCTGATTTTTCCATCTCAAAATTTACTGATAGCTTTCTTGCACCCTTCAATAGCTCCTCCGTAATTTCCTTCAGGGTCCTAATGTTCTTATATATTGAAGTTGATGATACTGAAACTGCAATGTCATCCATGTAGGACAGCTGAAGGAAATTCTTCCTGTGCACAGCTGGGAGAAGAAATCTGATAGATAGAAGAAATAGCATTGGTGATACTGGGCTACCCTGGGGAGTCCCAGTCACTGGAAACACCTTGCTAAGTTGTCCATTAAAGAGAAGCTGCATTGTTCTTCCAGCTAGAAATGATTTGACCCAGGATATAAGACCTAGAGGCAGTTGTAAGGACCGCAGTGTTTGGATTAGAGCTGCAGGTTGCAGCCTATCAAAAGCTCCAAGGATGTCCAAGAAGATTGTTGATACAAGTTGTTTACTGGCCAGATTCTGCTCCACAAATTCTTGAAGCAAGAGGGCAGCATCAATAGCTCACCTTTGCTTACGGCCTCCCAGTTGGCTAGAATCTAAAAGATCAGTTGTGTTAGCAATATATGACAGTCTGTTGGCATATATTCTTTCCAGCAATTTGGACAGGCAGGGCAAGAGGGAAATAGGTCTATAAGCCTTAGGTGAACTGTAGTCCATTTTGTTCCTCTTAGGGATGATGATACCCACAGCCTGTTTCCATTGCTGAGGATGTTGTCCACTTTCAAATAAGCATTTGTAAGCCTTGAAGAAGAAGTCCGGAATAGTTGTCATGGCTGCCTTGATAATGGTCCAATCCAGACAATCATGACCTGGGGCAGTCATCTTTTTCGGTGCAGCATTTATTATCTCATCAATAATGAGTTCAGGCCAGTCCCAATGTCTTTCTATTTCGTTCCTAGCTGTTATATTGTAAGAGGTTGAAGGAATAAATTCCTCTGCCTCAGCTGATAAGGTTGAAGTTGGAAGACTTGGGAATAGGGTCTGAGCCAGAGCCTCACTTTTGGCTTCAAATGTTGTTGCTTTTGTTGGCTGAGATTGGTGCTTTGGTGTATAGACCAGAGTTGGGATTATTCTTGATTGATAATTTTCAGGCCTGGAGTAATTGTAGGCAGTGAATATCATCTTGTCCTTAGCTGAAGCTAAAAAGTTCATCCAGTGTTGTTGCTTGGTGTGCTGGATATGTTGAAAATATTTATTTCTTGCAGCTCTAGCCTTGTCCATTATTTCACTGTCATAATCCTTCTTCCCTTGGCGTCGAAGCTTATGGAATGAATGCCGAAGTAAAGCAAGGTCCTTGGTCCACCATGGCTTTGATCTTGGTGTGACTTTGAATAGTGGAATTGATTCTTGAGCAGCAAACTGTACTACCTGTTGTAAGATTGAAGCAATACCATCAACATCTTGTCTATGTATGGCAGTTTCAAGTGTTTGCTGCATCAATTCTTGCTGTTGAAGAATATGAAACTTAAATAATTGCCAGTCAGCTTTTTTAACATTGAACCTGGTAGGAAGTAGGTTAGTATTTCTGTTAGTATTCAGTGTTTCATTTAGGCTAGCATCCATTAAACAAGTATCAAAGAGAAGCACTTCATGGTCTGATCCAGTTGATTCCCCATATTTCCAGTTGCCCCACCTAAGGTGTTTGAATCCTATGGCAAAGGTGAGGTCAATGATGGAGGTGCTTTTTGAATTAGATCTGTGAAATGTCCCTCCATACTGTTCAATGATTGCTGGAGAGTTGAGGAGCTGGGCATTGGCATTATCCAAGTACTGGGCCAGCTTATTAGCAAGAGGTGAACTGTTCTGGACAAGTGGATTCCAAGATGAATGATGCAAGTTGAAATCTCCAAGAAATAGCATGGGCTTGTCCTGTCTCAACTGTAGATCCAAGAAGCGATCCATTGTGAGCTTAGTTGAGTAGTGGGAGGTCGGCTTCTCATTGTAGATGTGATCCACATAGAATGATTCACTTGATAGTTCTACCTCCAGAATTTGAAGGTCAGGGTCTGTCACCAAGTCATATCTAGGGGATACTTGAAGCTGGCTAGATTTCTTGACATAGGTAAGGACCCTGGGCCGCAGATTGGAGTTGAAAATAGGTGGTATAAGATTAAAAGCTGAGTGGTTTATAGGTCGAAAAGTGAGTGTTGGTTGGTGATGGAACATGTATGGTTCCTGCACAAAAATAAAGTCTGATTCCTCCTTGAGGGCTACCTCAAAGAGTGACTGCAGGATCTGGCGACCCCTTGCAGTATTATGTTGACTAAATTTGAGTGTATCTAGCATGTTAAAGCTTTATAGAATTCACAATCCAATCTTTGAAATGCCAGGTGGGTGTTTGACTTGCAGTTGGCACACTGGACTGCATGGTGGATGCAACTTTGGCTTGCACTACAAGTGTTACACTTGTGGCTGTTGGTGTAGTGTGGTCCAAGACAGATGGCACACACTGGAGATTTCTTGCACCACATGGAGTGGTGGCCAAATTTCAGGCACTTTCTGCACTGAGTCTTTTGAGTTGATTGTTGGTAGCTAACTACCTTCAAAAGTTGTCCTCCAATGAGTACCCCAGTCTTTATCAATCTTGTCTTCTGCTCCTCAGTCTTCACACAAAATGCCACTGAGGCTCTGACTAATTTACTTGGTGATTTTGTAAGCCATCTCGCCTGGCCCTGTGTATTGATCCCATCATTATAGGTCTCAATCTCCTCATTTAATTGTTGAATGGGGATACAGGTTGCAACCCCATGTACCACCATTTTAGGCCAATTGCTAACCTTCTGGGCCTTCTGAATTGGCCATCCTGCAAAGACAACCTCCCATTTTTCCTGGTCCAGAATCATCTCTGTAGGAGAGGCATCCATGTAGCTCAGGACAAGGTTCCCCTTTGGTGAAGTATGGACCCTTGAGATAGCCCTTTTCCCTAGGATCTTGTTGATCCTTTCTCTAATGGTTAAAGCCAGGTTGACCTTCCAGGGGAGCCATTTTACATCATTCATATCTACAATGAGAAGCCACTTACACCTGCACTTTCTCACCACACTGTCCGACGCTTTCTTAACTTAGACTTGCAGCTTGACAAACCATTTGTTCTCCTTGGAGACTTTAATCTGCACCACCCACTATGGAATCCATTAGTGCAAACTAACAACACACTTGCAAACTCTTTAGTTGAATATATTGAGAAAACCAATGCCCAACTACTCAATTGTCCTTTGGTAATTGAAGAGTTTGGTGGCACATTTCATAGATCAAATTCAAAGAGCACATCAATCATTGATCTAACTTTTGCAGCTGGTTTCAACCACATCAAATGGCAGGACTGGAGCTATGGTCAAGCAACTGGATCAGACCATGAGCTAATAACCTTTGAAGCAGATCTATCAACAACTGATCATGCTATGAATACTATGAATACTTCAAGTCTTCAAGCAAGATTTAATCTCAAAAAGGCTGATTGGAAACTGTTCTATCATAAGCTACAAGTCAACCAAGTAGAGCAACAATTACAACTAGAAACAGCAATTCAATCACAAGATTTTGATCAGATAGCCTCCTTACTACAGCAAATAGTTCTAGATGCTGCTAAGGTCTCCATCCAAGCTATCAAAATTGTGCCAAGATCTAAACCTTGGTGGACAGAAAAATTGACAAATTTAAGGATGAGATACCATAGATTACGCCGCCATTCAAAAATATTCCAAAATCCTCAGCTAGAAAGGGATACCAAAGCTGCCAGGAACCACTACTTTCATCAAATTCAATTTTTAAAAAAACAGCATTGGATCAGATTTCTGGAAGCAGCTAAGGATAAATCAGTCTTCACAGCATATCAGTATTCAAATCCAGAAAGAACACAATCAACACTCATCCCAGCCTTGAAATTCAGATCAAAGGAAAGCAATGAGGACATAATTGCAAACAGTTTTGATGATAAATGCGATGCATTGATCCAAAATCTATTTCCAATTTCCACTAATTCAGGTCCTATTCCAAGAGAATCAACTGTTGATACCACAATTGTTCCACCCGAAAAAATCGAGGGGCCATTGAGTATCATTCATGGTAATCCTGGCATCAGTGGTATAAAAAAATGGGACTGGCCAGCTCTAACATTGGAAGAAATCAAAAATGCAGCCTCTGTCAAGGCAACTGCCCCAGGATTGGACCAAATTGACTGGATAATAATGAAGGCCGCAATTTCAGCCATCCCTGACTTCTTCTTTCAAGCTTACAATGCCTTATTCAATAGTGGATACCATCCTAGGCAGTGGAGACAGGCAGTGGGAATCATTATTCCCAAGAGAAACAAAAAGGACTACAGCTCTCCAAAAGCCTACTGGCCAATTTCTCTACTCCCTTGTCTATCAAAACTATTGGAAAGAATATTTGCCAACAGACTTGCCTATCTTGCTAACAATAGTAATGATCTACTACATAAGAGTCAAATGGGTGGACGTAAGCAGAGATCTGCCATTGATGCTGCACTACTTCTGCAAGATTTTGTTGAACAAAATAGGTTGAAGCGCAGGGTTGTATCAACAGTGTTTCTTGACATATTAGGAGCATTTGATAGATTGCGACCAGAGGCTCTAATTCATGTGTTGAGAAGGCTCCAGCTTCCTTTAACATTCATTGCATGGGTACAATCATTCTTGAGCAAAAGAACCATCCAGCTTAAATTCAATGGTCAGCTTAGTAAAGTATATCCTGTTACTGGTACGCCTCAGGGAAGTCCCATATCACCAATACTTTTTCTACTTTCAATCAGGTTCCTCTTCCCTCTGGAAGAAAAAATAAGCAATCTTCAACTGTCATACATTGATGATATCTCCATCTCTGTTTCATCCACATCAGTTAATAAGAACATAAAAGAAATGCAAAATATCATCCACAGATTAATGGTTAGAGCAAAGGAACTATCAGTTACATTTGAAATGGATAAGACTGAGCTCATTCATTTTTCACAACATAGACAGCCGATACTAACCCCTCTCATACTTGATAACCAGTTCTCCTTGCAACCTAAAGAAGTTGTTAGATGGCTGGGCATCTGGTTTGACAGGAAGCTAACTTTTAAGACCCATGTTGAGAAGCGGCTGCAGTTGGCAAATGGAGCTCTAAGTAGGGTCAAGCAGCTGGCTTCATCAACAAAAGGTCTTCCATTCCATGCTCTAAGGCAACTTTATCTCAGCTGTGTTACTACTATCTTAGACTATGGTGCAATACTATGGTATGGGAAGTATGGCACAGGTGCATTGAGCTCAAGATGCCAAAGGCTACAGAACCAGGCCCTTATCATGATCACAGGAGCATATCAAGGTAGTCCAATTAAAGCACTAGAAGTGGAAGCAGGAATTCTACCAACAAAGGTCTGGCATCTAAAGCAGACATACAACTTTGCACTCCGGCTTCTTAGGCATCAACCAACACATCCAGTCCAGCACAAGCTTCTGAGCCCTTTGATAGATGAGCTGTCATTATCAACTAAGCTAGACCTAGGGGTCTTTGGGTACTTGGACAACTCTTCAACTCAATTATTAAGAATTGGCAGATTACTTAAGCCCTTTGCAAATCTCACCAATCTAGAAAAAATAGACACTAACTGGATCTCACCTTGGCATCAAACCAATATTTCAATTGTCATCTCAACTCTGTCAAAGGATGAGGCAAAGAAAGAACATGAAGAAATAGTCAACAAAATAGCACCAGAAGCAGCAATAGTTTATACTGATGGATCGCTTACCAAGGGAAAGGGGAGCAGCATTGGATTTATAATATATCTTCCAGTCAGTAGAGAGATGAAGAGCTTTTCATTCAACCTTGGGGAGACCATAGGAATTACTGATGCAGAAACCTTTTGCATCCTCAAAGCCATCAGATGTCTGAAAAAGATGATTCCACACAGCTCTTACCACATTTTTACTGACAGTCAAGCAAGCTTAATGAGGATCAAAAATAAAGAGAATCAATTTTCATACCAGATTAGACAAGAAGCAATTAATTGCTCATTAAGCCTTTCATGGTGTCCAGGGCATGTTGGTATAGTTGGTAATGAGCTTGCTGACAGCTTAGCCAGAGGGGCCAGCAAAAAAATGGTTATTAAAAAGAATGTGTCAACATCACATTCATTTCTTAAACAAAGATCCAAGGAATTAATTTTAAAGGCATGGTGCCGGGAATGGACCTCAGAGCTTTTCCAAGAGGAAGAAGGGAGGAAAAGCAAGGGCCTTGGAAAGTTTTACAGAATCCAGGCTCAAATGACCATTCCAGTATTCTCAACAAAGCCAATCAAATTTAGTGGTCATAACAGATTGACAGAGTCCTCATATTTCCAGGCAAGGACAGGTATAGGTAATGTGAAGGCATATTTATACCGAATTGGAAAATCAAAAGATGAAACCTGCAATTTCTGTGCAAATAGAAAGCAGACAATGAACCATCTCATACTGCAATGCAGAAAATTCAAAGAAGAGAGAAAGAATATTCTCAAAGATATATTACCACTTAATCTAGCAATTCTATTCCGGACTAACAGGGGAAAGGAGGCGTTGCTAGAATTTTTAAAGACTTCCAGGTGCATAAGTGTACACAAGGGAGATTGACTAGATTGACAATAAGTAGACATTAATAGAAGGGATCAAGGAATAGGTGGAAGGATATTATTCAGGATAATTTTTGTTGTAAATTAGAACCAAATTGTCATAGCTATATAGCTCAATACAATATGAATTAAAAATAAAAAATAAAAAAACAGACCATGCTGCTTTTGAACGACAGGACTGCGAGATTTACAAGGCTCTTACATGTTAGGACACCTTAAAATCAGCCAACACAATACAGCTCGGAGTAGAGAGGTACTCCAGACATTCTTTGAAGTAGCCCTGAAGGAGGAAGCGCTTTTCCTCTGCATACAGGAGCCCTATCTTTACAAGCATTCAATTACACACTCATTTACACCACTAAGTCATACATCTTATTATCCATTACTTCCTTCTCTTCATACAACCACCCGACCTAGGGTAATTTCATATGTACATCGATCTTCCTGCTTCAATATTGCACCTAGATACGACCTTTTGTCTGATCCAGATATGCAAATACTTGAAGTTTCAATTCTTGAAGAGAGCTTTTATATAATAAATATTTATAATGAAAAGCCAACAGATCCTAATGAGACCAGGACAACCTTACAGCGTTTCCTGGACATGAACATTCATTTCAATAAACCATTCCTTTTCCTTGGGGATCTCAACCTTCATCATCCTGCATGGAACCCCAGTGCTACATCTACAACCCAATCTGAACAACTGGCTTGCTTCTTGGATACCAGAGGCTGTATACTGCTGAATAATTTTGAGATCATGGAGAAATTTGGAGGCACTTTCCATAGGTCCAATACAAAGATAACCTCAATCATAGATCTGACATTTGCTGCAGGGTTTCAAGTACTCCTATGGCATAATTGGAGGTACATGGACTCAACAGGATCAGATCATGAGGCAATATGTTTTGAAACATTTCTTCCCACCAGAGCTCACAATAATACAAATCAACTTTCATCCAGGTACAACCAGGCAAAAGCAAATTGGACCGAGTTTGAGAAGGCTTTGAAGCAGCATGAGCCAGAGTTCTCAAATCAGCTGGACCATGCTATTAATTCACAAGACTATGACGAGATTGCAATGATCCTCTCAGGGATCATACAAACATCAGCTGAAAAGACCATCCCTCGAAAAGTTCCATGTTCCAGATCCAAGGCCTGGTGGACAGATGAACTAACCAGCCTGAGGAAGGAATTCCACAGGTTGCAGAGAAGAGCTAAGAGATATAGAATAGTAGATAATGCAGAAGATGCTAGAGTATCAAGGAACAATTATTTTAGAACCATCCAACATACCAAGGCCAAGCATTGGATGGATTTTCTTGCCAAGGTAGATAACAGAACAGTATTTCAAGCATATAATTATTCTAATCCAACACACCATCAATCTCCATTGATTCCGGCACTAAGGTATCAGGAGACTCCTGATCAACCTGAAAGACTGGCAACATCCTTTGAGACCAAATGCAGAGCACTAGTTACAAATCTCTTTCCGGCCCAGGACAGCAATTTGGCCACCTCAGAAATCTCACCTCAGATACTACAGAATGATTCTCGGCTCTGCAAATGGCAGTGGCCCGCACTTACTTATGATGAATTGGTGAGAGCAGTCCCTGAGAAGAGTACAGCACCTGGAATAGATCAGATTTCATGGGCAATGATCAAGGCAGCTATCTCTGCCATTCCCTCCTTCTTCTTCAGGGCCTATCAATCTCTATTTAATGCTGGACACCATCCTTGCTCCTGGAAGCTTGCCATAGGAGTGATACTCCCCAAGAGGAATAAAAAGGACTACACCATTCCAAAGGCCTACAGGCCAATTTCTCTTCTACCTTGCCTCTCCAAACTGCTAGAAAAGCTCTATGCAAATAGGATCTCGTACTTAGCTAACATATCACCTTCTCTCCTACACCAAAGTCAAATGGGAGGCCGGAAACAGAGGTCTGCAATTGATGCAGCCCTTCTTCTGCAAAACTTTGTTGAAGAAAATCTATCAAAGCGTCAAGTAGTATCCACTGTACTGCTGGATGTTCTTGGTGCTTTTGATAGACTTCAACCAGTAAAACTGATTCAAATTCTCAATGCCCTTCAATTACCACTTCCATTTGTAAGATGGACCACATCTTTCCTCTTAAATAGAGAAATCAAATTATTATTTAATGGACAGCTCAGTCAACAATTTTCAGTCTCAGGCACTCCCCAAGGAAGTCCAATTTCTCCCATGCTTTTTCTTCTTTCCATCCGGTATCTGCTCCCTCCTGAGCATAACCAAAAGATTCTCTATATCTCTTACATAGATGATATCTCTATATCTACTGCCTCTTCATCAGTTGAAAAGAATATCCATGCCTTGGAAACTTCAATTGAAACTCTTGCAAAAAGATCCCAGGAACTCTCTGTCACCTTTGAGGTCGAAAAAACCGAGCTAATTCACTTCCATCGGAAGAGAGTGGCAATTGAAACTGCAATAACAATTCAAGGGATCCAATTTTGCCCTAAAAGCGTTGTCAGATGGCTAGGAATATGGTTTGATTGTAAGCTATCATTCAAAACCCATATTGACAAGAGAATGCAGCTCGCAAATGGAGCTCTTCTTAGGCTTAAAAACCTTGCTTCTTCAACTAAAGGAATCAAATTCAATGAGCTTCGACAGCTTTATATTGCCTGTGTAACATCAGTGCTAGATTATGGCTCTATTCTATGGTATGGGAAGAACCGATCTCTTCATCTTATCAAAAAATGTCAGAAACTACAGAACCGAGCAGTAGTCCTGGTCACAGGAGCTTACTCTAGCAGCCCTTCGAAAGCTTTGGAAGTAGAGGCCGCCCTTCCACCTGTGAAGGTGCGACATCTAAGGCTAGCCTATAACTATGCCCTCAGGATACTAAAGATGCAGCCCTTGCATCCAATAAAAATGCAGCTACTTAGCTCAGTTCAAGATGAGCTGTCTATAGGTACTGCCATCAGCCTTGACATGATTGATGACCTACAAGAAAATAATACCCAACTAATGAACATTGGATTTCTGCTCAAAGGGCTCTCAGATTGCAATAGATTGGAAATTATCAATGCAGAATGGGCACCACCATGGCTAGCAAATAATGTGGATACTAAAATAAGTAATTCTTCTAAGCATGCAGCAAGGGATGAACACATTCTTCTGCTAAAAGACATCCCAAATCATGCATCAATTGTATACACAGATGGTTCCCTAACAACTAGCAATGGAAGTAGCCTTGGATTTGTGGTATACTTGCCATTCACAAGACAGGTGAAATGTTTCTCTTACAATCTTGGACACACAATGACAATCTCTGATACTGAGACATATTGTATTTTGAAAGCTATAAAATATGTTGTCTCCAATAAACATTCCAGAGAGATCTGGGTCTTCTCTGACAGTCAAGCAGCAATTCAAAGGGTCAGCAAAGCTAGCAACTTTATCTCACACCAAATAAGAATAAAAAGCAACAAATATCAAATTCATCTACACTGGTGTCCAGGCCATGAAGGTATTGCTGGGAATGAGCTAGCAGACAATCTGGCAAGAGGTGGAGCCAAGAAAAAAGTCAAAAAAAGAGATAAATTCACAACAATGGCTTACCTTAAGCAGAAGGCAAAGGAACTGACTCTCAAAGCCTGGCAAAATGACTGGGAGACCCAAGTCTTGAGACAGGAAGAGGGTAGAAGGGCTGAAGGACTGGGAAGGCTTTATCAAGTGCAAGCCAGGAAAAGATCACCTATCATCCAAATGAGACCATACAAGTTCAGTCATTACAGTAGAATGACACAATCTTCATTTTTACAAGCAAGAACAGGGATTGGAAATACCAGGGCCCATTTATTTCGAATTAAAAAAGTGAAGGATAATTCTTGCAACTTTTGTTGGAAGGGAAAACAGACTGTTCAACACCTACTTCTTTATTGTAGTAAGTTTAAGACAGAAAGAAAGGAAGCTTTTAAAGGTATACTGCCATTGAGATTAGAGATATTGTTTAATACAAAAATTGGAAAAGAAGCAACTCTCCACTTCCTTCAAAGCAGTGGATGCATGAATGCATCCAAAGCTGACTGAAAGAGAGGAGACTAGAAGATAAGTAAAGAAAATTGGGACTAAATATTTGTATTTATATATAAAATAATCAGATGTGTCCAACAAGTCACCATACTTTAGAAAATCGCCAATTCATCCACAACTTCCGCCCTCAATCAGCTACGCTCTTAAAAATTCGATATTTGGTTTCGCCTCTTCCACAGCATCACATTGATATATTTCTCGACATTTGCATACCTTTATTCCGACATTTTTCGACCAAAAACCCAATTTTCAGCATTCTTAGAGAAAATTTTTTCGCTTCAGCCTTGCCAAGGCTCGACGCGTCACGCGTTACGCGTTCCAGACGCGTAATCAGCTTATTAAAATAATAGTCACGTGACTTTTTTTCTAATTCTTATTATATTATTAAAAAAAAAAAAAAAAAAAACACCAGCCTTGGCGCTCAGTCAGGTGACTCGAGTCCATTGTCACGTGATATCTTTCTCAATAATTCAATTTTAAATCAGGATAAAATAATTTCAAATATTTTATTCTAATTTAGTCATCATTCTGCTTATATCAGCATAAAACAGGTTGAAAATGCCTCAAAAGTCTCCCTCCTCACAGGGGAGTCTCCCAAGTCTACCATCTTCACCTGAAATTGATATGACAAATGCCCCAAGGTTGTCATCATCAATTTGGAATAAAGATGCATCACCAAAGCCTTCAAGGCTGTTAACTTCTGTTCGACCTATCAAATTGTCCACCAAAATTGACTTATTTAGCAGTGACCCCATCACTTCTACAGATTTGGGGGCACAACACCTTTTCAACAAAACACCCTTTTCTGAGCAGCCTCGAAAGCGAGGAGTCTCACCAACAATTCTTTCGGCATCCCAGCCAACAAAAATGGTCAAGATCTCTGCACCTTGCACCATTAAACACACATTTGAAACCGCTATTTTCGAGGCTCGAGACCTTTTGGTGAAAGCATATGGTCTAACAAATGATAAGACTAAGCAAGCAGCAGTCTTGGATCTTGTCCAAGTTTTTCGCTCTTTTACTGAGGAGGGGAAGGTTATCACCATGGTACCAAAAAGCAATGAAGTGCCAGATGAGTCAAATCATGAGAAAGTTGTTGTCTTAGAGGCCCCAAAGCCTACATCTTATGCAAAGAAACTTCGGGAGGGTATTCCACAAATGCCAACAACCAAAGGACTCCCTTCAAAGCCAGGGATGAAGGTATTAGGCGGCAAAGCACCAATTCAAGATACAGCACAAGCTGCTTCACCGAACAAGACCCCTATTACCAACAACAATTCTGCTCTACAAACTGCAGCTAGGGTCATGCCCAAAGCTATTGCCACAAATTCGACCATTGAAAATGTCATCACTCTGGTCACCAAACAAGGCTGCACTCTGCCAAATTACCAAGCCTTCACTATCAGAGAAAAAATCAATAAGATCCTTGGTAAAAGGGCAGTTTCCAGAGTTCATACCTCCATTAAGGGTAATGTTGTTCTGACCTGCATGGAATCATCTCCATCAGAACTTCTGCTTGACCAAGACAAATGGGAGTCTGTATTTGAAGGATGGCCCATTCAAAAAGCCCAAAAAGTCTCCCATTGGCCAAAGGTAGTGGTACATGGCGTGTCCACCTGTCCCTATTGAAGCAATCAATGAAGAAATAGAAATCTATAATAACAGTATCAAGACTAAGGGTCAGCCCAGATGGCTCAGCCGGACCTATCAACAGAGAACCAAAGCTTCTCTAACATTTTCAGTCACAAATGATGCTGAAAAAGAACATCTTTTAAAGTCAGGGGTCCTCATTGGAGGTCAATATCTCAAAGTAGTTGAGTACCAAATAGCTACCCAAAGGACTCAATGTCGAAAATGCCTAGCCTATGGACATCACCAGATGTCATGCAATAAAACACCAGTATGTGCCATTTGCTTAGGACAACATATCACATCAGACCATAGATGTAAGACATGCAACTCCAACCAGAGTTGTGTACATCATGCTGTACAATGTGCAAACTGTAGGTCAAACACCCATTTGGCCTTTCAAAGACAAGACTGCGACTTTTTCAAAGCATTGGCATGCTAAGTGACATCAAATTTAGTCAGCATAATACTGCAAAGGGTCGAGAGATCCTGCAGTCCCTCTTTGATGTGTCCATCAAAGGGGAATCCGATATTCTCTTAATACAGGAACCTTATTTGTTCCATGACACTCATTTACAGATATATCAACCAATATTTCATTCAGCTTATCAACTAATACCACCAATTACCCACCAATTCCTTCGACCAAGAGTAATGACCTATGTCAAAAAAGCTAGCCAGATCCAGGTGATGCCAAGATATGACTTGGTGTCTGATCCAGACTATCAAGTCCTGGAAGTTGATCTTCCAGGAGAGTCATTCTATATTATTCACATTTATAATGAGAAGCCAGTGACACCTGCATTTTCTCACTCCACAGTTCAACGCTTTCTGACCTTAAATCTGCAGCTTGACAAGCCATTTCTTCTTCTGGGGGACTTCAATCTGCATCATACACTTTGGAATCCACTTATTCAATCAACTAACCCTCAAGCAAATGCCTTTGTTGAATATCTGGAACATACAAATGCTCAATTAATCAACTGCTCATCTGTAATTGAGAACTATGGAGGCACCTTCCATAGGGCAAATTCAAAGAGCACCTCAATTATTGATCTAACATTTATTGCAGGATTTAAACAACTAAAATGGCAAGACTGGAACTATGGGGAGTCTACTGGGTCTGATCATGAACTAATCACCTTTAAGGCATTGCTACCTCAGTTCAATGATATCATCATAGACAACCAAGTCCCATCATTACCACCAAGATTAAATACAAAAAAGGCTGACTGGAAGCTCTTTCAACAGGAACTGCAAGCAAAAGAGGAACTCTTCCAGAATCTTCTAGAAAGTGCCATTCAATCAAAAGATTATGAACAGATAGCCAGTTTACTTCAACAAGTTGTCGAGAATGCTGCCCATATCTCCATCCCAGCAATGAAAATCACAGCAAGATCCAAACCATGGTGGACAGCAGAGTTGACCCAGTTGAGGATGAGGTTTCATAGGATAAGGCGCTGCTTCAAAAAATATCCAGACTCCGAGTTAGCAGATGATGCCAGGGCTGCAAGAAACCAATATTTTCACAAGATCCAACACAACAAGAGGGAACATTGGATTAAATTCCTGGAAAAAGCTCAAGACAAAACAGTCTTTACTTCCTACAGCTACTCTAGGCCAGGAAGGACTCAATCAACTCTGATTCCTACCTTAAGATGCAGTGCCCTTGATAATGGTCAGAATAGAAGTGCATACAGCTTCAAAGACAAGTGTGACACTCTAATTCACACCCTCTTTCCAAGAACACTACCATCCATATCTGCATCACAAGAGACTATCAACCACAACATATTTGAACAGCCAAATATCACAGTCTCTACCTTCAATACTAACCCAGATGACAGCAACAAAGCTGGTCCAAATAAATGGGATTGGCCAGCACTAACCATGGAGGAGATCAACAATGCAGTACCTAACAAGTCAACAGCACCAGGTCTTGACCAGATTGACTGGACCATAACAAAGGCAGCAATCATAGCCATCCCTAAATTTTTCTTCCAGGCATATTCAACCCTATTTAACAGTGGCTTTCATCCAGAAAGATGGAAGCAAGCAGTGGGAATAATCATTCCAAAGAGAAACAAGAAAGACTATAGCAAACCAAAAGCTTATCGACCAATATCTCTTCTCCCATGTCTCTCCAAGCTGTTGGAAAGAATATTTGCCAATCGACTTTCATTCATTGCTAACACTACTAACAATCTCTTACATGAGACCCAAATGGGCGGACGCAAGCAGAGATCTGCAATTGACACAGCACTTCTCCTGCAAGATTTTGTAGAGCAGAACAGGCTCAGGCATAGAATTGTCTCAACAGTTCTCCTTGATATCATGGGGGCATTTGATCGACTACAGCCAGAAGCTCTATTATCAGTCATGAGGACTCTCCAGCTGCCCATCTCGTTAATCTCATGCGTCAAATCCTTCTTGACTGGAAGGACCATGAGACTTCAATTCAATGGCCAGCTAAGTGAGGTGTTCCCAGTCACAGGAACACCTCAAGGTAGCCCAATTTCACCAATTCTCTTCTTGATATCCATCAGGTTCCTCTTTCTCCCACATCAGGAAGTGAATTACCTTCAACTCTCGTACATGGATGACATCTCCATCTCAGTTGCCTCCACGTCAATCAAGAAAAATACTGACCAACTTCAACAAATTCTCAAGGGATTAATGGAAAGGGCTAACAAGCTATCAGTCACATTTGAGATGGAAAAGACTGAGATGATCCATTTTTCACACCATAAATCACCTCTCACCAATCAGCTGACTCTCAGCAATCAAACTGCCATAGCACCTAAAGGGGTAGTAAGATGGTTAGGGATCTGGTTTGACAGGAAGTTAACATTCAAATCTCATGTAGAGAAACGCCTTCAGCTTGCACATGGTGCACTCAAGAGGGTAAAGCAAATTTCCTCCAATACAAAGGGCCTTCCATTTCATGCCCTACGACAACTGTACCTCAGCTGTGTCCTTCCTGTCCTGGACTATGGATCAGTGCTTTGGTTTAGGAAAAGAGGCTGTGGTGCATTGAGTGCAAAATGTCAAAGGCTCCAAAATCAAGCTTTGATCATGATCACTGGAGCATATAATCATAGCCCAATCAGGGCCTTGGAAGTTGAGGCAGCAATTCTTCCAACTAGAGTAAGGCAGCTCAAGCAGACATTTAACTATGCCCTCCGGATTCTAAGACTTCAAAAAACACATCCAGTAAAAGATAAATTACTTGCACCACTGCAGGACGAGTTATCATTAACAACTGAGGTTGATCTTGGGGTCTTTGAGTACTTGGATAAAGAACAGACCCAACTAATAAGAATTGGCCAACTATTGCAGTCATTCATTAAATACACTAACCTTGAACAGTTAGATGCCAGCTGGGCATCCCCATGGCTCCAAACTAAACTCAGCATTGATATATCACAACTGACTAAGGAAAAAGCTGCTTTGGGACATAAATTTCTTACTGATACAATTCCTTCAACCACAGCTATTGTCTACACTGATGGCTCTCTCACACAAGGAAAAGGCAGCAGTATTGGATTTGTAATATATCTCCCAGTCACAAGGGAGATAAAATGCTTCTCTTTTAATCTTGGTCAAACAATGGGTATCACAGATACAGAAACTTTCTGCATCCTCAAAGCCATTAAACACCTCAAAAAGATCTCACCACAAGGCCACTATCACATCTTCAGTGATAGCCAGGCTAGTCTAATCAGAATACAGACAAAACAAAATTTCTTTTCACACCAAATTAGACAAGAGGCAGAGAATTGCTCAATCAAACTCTCCTGGTGCCCTGGACATGTTGGAATAGAAGGCAATGAGCTTGCTGACAACTTGGCCAGAATAGCCAGCAAAAAGAAGGTGCTGGGAAGGAATAAATTCACTTCACATACTTTTCTAAAGCAAAGGGCAAAGGAGCTTGTACTGGAAGCCTGGGCTAAAGATTGGACATCCGAGCTCTTTCAGGAGGAGGAAGGAAGAAAGAGCTCTGGTTTGGGTAAATTCTACAGGATCCAAGCCCAACTAACTACATCAAGGTTTACAACAAAACCAATAAATTTTCAGGGATATAGTAGACTAGTAGAGTCCTCATATTTCCAAGCAAGGACTGGTATTGGAAATGTCAGGTCATACTTATTTAAGATTGGAAAGACCAAAGATGAAAGCTGCAACTTTTGCTCCAAGCAAAAGCAAACAATGCAACACTTGATACTTCAATGTCAAATGTTCAAAAAAGAAAGAAAAGAATCTTTTCAGAATATAGAGCCATTAACGTTACCAATAATTTTCCGAACAAAAAGGGGACAACAAGCGTTGCTTGAATATCTGAAAACTTCAAGATGTATATCTTTATACAAAGGAGATTAATTAGGACAAAATCAAATAGAAATAAGACAGTAGGACAGATAAGAGGAGTTTATTTGGAAATGGGAGTTTGGGGTATATAAATGTAGATTGAATTGTCATAGCTAGATAGCTGAATACACTATGAATTAAAAAAAAAAAAAAAAAAAAGATCATTATACATACAAATTTCTAGATTATTTCAACACTTTTTGGACGAGAACTGGGTGTTCTAAAACTGGAGGTACAAATTTTGAGACAGAGTGCGTCTTTGGGTTTTAAAGGTCACCCTACTTGAAAAATTTTCAATGGTCCAGGACGCGTTTCGCGTTTATTTACGAGTTAAGTGGGGCGTTTACGCGTCGGATCAGGGAAAATAAAATTCCGATCACGTGACCACATGTCTTTGATCACGTGACTATCACATATTTTTCTAACAAAAAAAAATTAAAAAAAAATTAAAAAAAATTGAAATAAATTTGAAATTAAAATAAATAAAAATAAAAAATCTCATAAATTTGCCTGCCCAAATATCATCAAATAAAAGCAAATATTAAAAAAGATTACAAAAAAATAAATTAAAAATAAAAAGAGAAAATATGGGCTCTCAGCCAATGGATCTAATTTTATGCCCCTCATCCCCAGATATTTTAGTTCATGATATCACAACAAAAGGCAAGGAAAAGGCAAATGCCATTCCATCAAAAAGGTCAATAAGTCCTTCAGCACCAGAGAGTGATAGTCAAAGATTCAACTTTGATTTCACTCCAGAAACATCCCAATCAAAACAGAAACAATTTACAGCTCAGGAAAAACCAGGGACAGTTGAAGCATGCATGGATATTGCATTTAATATGGTTATTAGGGCAATGTGCCTTGCAGAGGATAAGAAACAAAAGCAGAGCCTGCATGATCTTTCTCTCATTCTGAGAGAGTACCAAGAAGAAGGCAAAATTAGCTGGGCTAAATTCATATTAGGGCAGGAGATCAGAGCCCTTGAACAGGTCTCTCGAGTTCTGTCAAATAAGGCAAGCAATGTACAGAACCATTCCACATCAAGCCAGCATTCACAACACCAATTTCAACAGATGCCAACCCAAACTATGCCAGGCCCAATGAGGTCAACCACAAACAAACCAGTGACTCCAGCAGTCCCATCCACCTTTCTACCTCAAACTTATGCAGCTATGGCAGCTTCAGGAGTAGGTGGAGAGTCAAGTACATCAAATGGGGTACATCAATGGACAGAGGTGACCCACAAGAAGTCTTCTAAGCCTGCTCAAGTACCAAAGAAAAAGACTCATCAGTTAATTCTCATTTCCCCAAACCTGGCTACTCCTCAAATTAACTCAATGAAACTTCGAAATGAAATCAATTCTGCCTTTACCCAAGCAGGGACCCAGAAACCTTATTGATCAGTTAAAATTATATTCAAAGAATAGATACCTGAATTATATTTTAGAAGACTGATTAAGATTGAACAAAGAAGAATGCTGGTGGAAGAGAAGTGGTTGATCATGAACAAGAAGTTTTGTTGTATTGATGAATGATGATAATCTATCTAAGTGGGAAAGTGTCTGGTATATATGCATGCTAGAGTGGTCTGTGCACCTAGTGTTGGCAGGTCATGTGACCACATCACCTGACCATGTCACCTGAAAACAAAGAATTCCCTGTTATCTCTATCATGTGACCACTTGCTTACTAATACAATATCCTGTAAGTCATGTGATATATACTTCAATCAATTGCACTTGAGTGATTATTTTCAACAGTCCCCCATAATCAGAAAGTGGAATTGTTGATTCCCAGTGTGCCATATATGTTGAAGTCTGCATGAATGAACAGTGTATGTATAATTGAGTTGAAGGATATTTTAATGATTTATGAAATGAATGGAAAAATTAGGGATCTTTAAAATTTCTGTTTTTTTTTTATATTTACATCTAATTTGAGTCTAAGACTATTAAAGTTAAAATTTCTGTTATAGCTGAAAAAATGACCTGGATTGTTTGTGGCTGGTCTGTTCCATTTTAAATTCCTGCATGATAAAGATGCATTGGTTTGTATGATTGATGGTTTTTTAAGCCTCCATTTATATATTCATTTTTAATTTATTTAATAATTTTAATATTGTAAAAGTATGTGGTATGTGAAAGATGGAGTTTCAGTCATGAATAATGATTGGATAATTCAGAGATGAAAGTTATTCTTGTTTATAGATATGCTGAAAATTTGTTTTTTGAGGCAAGTTATAGTTGAATCAATGTATAAATTGCATTGTCTGAGTAGTATTATGAGCAATCTATTATGTTTTATTCCATATCCTAAGTTTTATTTCTTGATATTATTCTTGAAATGTAGATTCAGACTGGTGCTGTTCCAAAAGCATAGTTTGAATAACATTGGCATCTGTTAATAGGCCACAGTTTCTTTGAGATTTGATTCTCCATAATCTTGAAACCCTTCTTGATTCCTATTAAACTTATATTTTGGAATATTTTCACTTGGTTTTGATTTTTTATTACATATACATATGGTTTTTATAATTTTGGATTGATTTGGTGAAACTGAGCACATCTTCTGATTTTTAGAGTCTATGCCATATTTAATTTTTTCTTTCTTTCTCTCTACACATTTATGCAAGGGTGTTTATTCTTTTGATGCATGTCTTGAATTGACTTGGTTTCTGAGGAAGATAAAACTGGGCATTTGCCTATGAAAGCACTGACATGTACAGAATTTGAATGGTAATGTGGCTCTTGAATCTTATGTGCCAATGGATTATATAATAAATCATTGAGTGACTGATTACTGGATTGTTTTGGTGGGGAATTTGATACAGATGGATTTCTTGTACTTTGACTTGGACTGATTTTATATATTGAGGGACCCTGATGTGAAATCTTTCTTTTTCCAGAGATGGTGGGAGTAAAGTATTTTTTTTTTTTTTTTTTAAATTCATATTGTATTCAGCTATTTAGCTATGACAATTTACTCTACATTTATATACCCCAAACTCCCATTTCCAAATAAACTCCTCTTATCTGTCCTACTGTCTTATTTCTATTTGATTTTGTCCTAATTAATCTCCTTTGTATAAAGATATACATCTTGAAGTTTTCAGATATTCAAGCAACGCTTGTTGTCCCCTTTTTGTTCGGAAAATTATTGGTAACGTTAATGGCTCTATATTCTGAAAAGATTCTTTTCTTTCTTTTTTGAACATTTGACATTGAAGTATCAAGTGTTGCATTGTTTGCTTTTGCTTGGAGCAAAAGTTGCAGCTTTCATCTTTGGTCTTTCCAATCTTAAATAAGTATGACCTGACATTTCCAATACCAGTCCTTGCTTGGAAATATGAGGACTCTACTAGTCTACTATATCCCTGAAAATTTATTGGTTTTGTTGTAAACCTTGATGTAGTTAGTTGGGCTTGGATCCTGTAGAATTTACCCAAACCAGAGCTCTTTCTTCCTTCCTCCTCCTGAAAGAGCTCGGATGTCCAATCTTTAGCCCAGGCTTCCAGTACAAGCTCCTTTGCCCTTTGCTTTAGAAAAGTATGTGAAGTGAATTTATTCCTTCCCAGCACCTTCTTTTTGCTGGCTATTCTGGCCAAGTTGTCAGCAAGCTCATTGCCTTCTATTCCAACATGTGGGAGTAAAGTAGTTTGGCCTGTATTCTTTATTTCCATTTATAGATTGCTGGTCCCAGGTGTAAGGTGTAGTTTCACTCAGTGATTGTCTTGCAACATGTAAAGTTTCCATTATAAAGTGAGGATCCTTTGATACTGCATTTGCTAATACACTGGTGCCAGATATGATTTGACATTGTCTCTTTTCAAAGTTGAACTTTATTAATGGATTCTTCAATGCACAACTTATTGAAAGAAGGTTTGATGCAAGCTGAGGAACATAGAGAACATTTAGGAGTGTAAATGTATTTCCTGATTTTGTAGTTATCTTGATATCACCTTTACCAGCTGCATTTAATTTTGAGTTGTTAGCAATTGTTATTGTCCTTGAGTACTCTTCAATGTTTGTAAATTGAGAACTGTCATTACACATATGATGTGTTGCACTACTATCTATGATCCAGGAGACATATTTTTCATTGGATTTTTGTGAGAGAAAGGCAGTCACATTTGATGGTGGGTTATTTTTGTTGCATTTTGAATTTTCCAGATTTCTTGAAGAATATCTAGCCATGGGCCTTTTTTCCGGATATTTCTGCCAGCAATTATTTGACTTATTTTTTTTTTTTTTTAAATCATATTGTATTCAGCTATCTAGCTATGACAATTTATATAACATTTTATTCCCATTCTATGCATTTTGCATTATCTCTATCAAACAAAATTTTCAATATTTCCACTATTTATTGTTCTAATTAATCCCCTTTGTGCAAAATTATGCACCTCGAAGTTTTTAAATATTCAAGCAATGCTTGTTTTCCTCTTTTGGTTCTAAATATTATTGGTAATTTAAGGGGTTCTATATTTTTGAAAGATTCATTTCTTTCTCTTTCATAGATCAAATGGACAAGGACACATCTAACTTTTCGAAATTCCAAACTTCGACTTTTCGTGTCTAAGAGACCATCATATTGTGCACAATACTCAGCTGATTCTCAATATCAACTCAGAATTAAACTTTGACCACCAGGGAAGAAGTTAATAAAGTTGAAAGACAATTTGGGTCTCTAAATCTTCCAGTGGTTGGGACACCATTTTGTACTTTCCACAACTTCTGTTCCATCATATTTACAGAGATACAATTTGAACTATATACGCATAAGATACATATTTATCTATTCACAAAGTTACAGACAGTTACAGCAATTATTCGGAGAGATAATACAGATTGAAGCACAGAAGAAGGAACATTGCGACAAATTGCACAACTGGTCTGAGTGGGTCGCCGGAGTAAAAATTTTCACCCACCCAGTGTGTGCTTGAACAAGCGAAATTGTCCTATCACGTGACACTGCGGTCACGTGACATGATATCACGTGATATTTTATAACAAAAAATAGAGAAAAATTCGGAAAAAAAATTTTTCAAAAATTATCTCTAAAAAAAAAATTTAAAGAAACAATTGAAAAATTTTGAATAAGCTGGAATAATGAGTTCTATGAAAAATCAGTCAAGCTCTCCAGACCCTTTCTCAATTGAATATATGAACATGGATCAACATTTGAGTGCCATGGATCCAGATAGCATGTCAGAAATATCTTACTCACACCAAATAGACCAGAGAGATAGTGAAGACCCTGAATTTTCAAAAACTCTCAAAGGCAAGGGAAAATGCATTGAATACCCTAACTCAGATTTTCCCAAGCTTAATGACTTTGATGTACAGGGTGATGCTGAGCCCTTTGACTTCACACCACATCTTGGCTCTAAAAGGAAAGGGGAGTCTAGCAAAAATGGTCCAATGAAGAAGAATTCTGGCAAAGCTGCCTACTCTAACATTGATATGATTGAAGGTGCTGATGAATGCATTGCTACTGCCCGGGACCTGCTGATTAAAGCAGCACATCAAGCTGAAACTTGAGCATATCAGACAAAAATTCTTGATCTACTAAATATATTTAGACAATTCATGGAAAAGGATGGAAATATCCCAAGGGAGGCATCTCTTCTAGCAACACAGCTTCAAAAGCTCGAGCACACAGCACAAGTGCTGCAAAATACCATGAATCAACCAAATACCCAGACTAAGACCTATGCAAAGACTGTTCAGCATGGAGTAAATATGGCCAGTCAATCAACCAGAGGGCAACAACAATCTATTCCAAGAAATGTCCCCAATTCAGGGAATAATACCACAGACTCAGGACCAAGCCAGCCAGCCCGCTCTTGGGCATCTGTAGCAGGGCCATCAAATACAGAAAAAAAGACACAAAAGCAATGGACAGTGGTGCAGCCAAAAAAGAAACCAATGCCAAAGCCAAGGAACTCTAACAGATTGATTCTTCTCCAAGATGAGACAACAAGACAGATCTTTTCACCCTTACAAATTAGGGATCAGATCAACAATGCTTTTCGAGCTAGAGGGGTACAGGGACCAGTTGTCTCCATAGTCTCAAAGACAAGAAATGAGAACATAGCTATCTCTACCATGGGAACATACACTGCAGATTTTCTCCTTGACCAAGTCAGTATATGGAAAAACTTTGCACCCCATGTGATTGCAATGAAAGATGAGGCATGGCACAAAGTGATTATTCATGGAGTCCCAACAAATGAATTTGGCCAAAATGAAGATCTTTCCTCCATCTCAGAAGAAATCTCAGTCTTTAATAATGGATTAAAAATTATTGGACAGCCATTTTGGATTACACCAGAAGAGAATCGAAAGAAGCAGCAGGCTGGATCAATTGTGGTAGCCTTTGAAACCGAAGCCCAGGCTAAGCTAGCAACATCTCGAAGATTAATCATTGCTGGCAGATACCTCCTAACAGATAAATATTTGAACTATTCACCTACCATGCAATGCAACAAGTGTCAGGCATTTGGCCATCCTGAGAGTAGGTGCAGATGGGATGCCAAGTGTCAGTTTTGTGCCGGACCGCATAGCACAAAACAGCATGCCTGTACTCAGTGCAAGGCTGTTGGACACAGATGTGACCACCTTGTTCCAAAATGTGGTAACTATAGATCAGTTAAAATTATATTCATAGAATAGATACCTGAATTATATTTTAGAAGACTGATGAAGATTGAACAAAGGAAGAATGTTGGTGGAAGAGAAGTGGTTGATCATGAACAAGAAGTGTTGTTGTATTGATGGATGATGATAATCTATCTAAGTGGGAAAGTGTCTGGTATATATACATGCTAGAGTGGTCTGTGCATCTAGTGTTGGCAGGTCATGTGACCACATCACCTGACCACATCACCTGACCACATCACCTGACCACATCACCTGACAACATCACCTGACCATGTCACCTGAAAATAATGAATTCCCTGTTGTATCCATCATGTGACCACTTGCTTACTAATACAATATCCTGTAAGTCATGTGATATATACTTCAATCAATTGCACTTGAGTGATTATTTTCAACAGTAACTGCAGTGGTTGGCACTCTGCTGATAACAAAGACTGCCAAGTAAGAGTTACTGTTCTTGAAAGGGCAGCAGCTCGAGAGAAGCAAGCTCGGAATGATCAAGAGGAATGTCTATGACAGGACAACAAAAAGTCCTCCAATGCAACTTGAACAGAAACATACAGGCAACAGAAACAGCACTTCAACTGGCCTTAGAGCTAGGGATAGGTATCATTGCAGTGCAAGAACCGTGGATATCAAAGACAAGCTCAGGAAATAACTATGAAGGAGCTCATTCAATTAACCACCCATCTTTTGTACAAATACTTCCAAGGACAGAAAACTATACACTAAGACCAAGAACAATGTTTTACATAGCAAAAGAACTTGGTATACAATATCATTTTCTCGAAGGGTATCCAGTGGATCCAGATATCCTTGCACTAAACTTCAACAATTACAAGATAAATATAGACATAATTAACATCTACAACCAAAAGTGTCAAGCTCCAGAGACTAACAGTACAACCATGGAAAGGCATAGAGAGACCTCGGTGGTATCATCAAACACTATAGTGGTTGGGGACTTCAATGAACACCACCCCAGCTGGGACCCTTTCTACCAAAAATCCACACATGCTGACAGCCTCCAAGAATGGAAGGAAGACCAAGGGCTCTCTGTGGTGAATACAATAGGACAGGGAACATTCCATAGATCTCATATGGCATACCCTTCAGTTATTGATCTAACATTGGCCACTAAATGGACAGAAAAGTATATACAAGATTGGCAAACTATTCCAACAGGCTCGGATCATCAAGGAATTATATTTTCAATCCGGAACCAAAAGGATAGACAAGAAAAGCCTCCAGTGAGCCAAAACAGATTCAATCTGAGGATGGCAGACTGGGACAAATTTGAAAAGACCAGCCAACTTCTATTCAAGGAGTCAAAAATCCTCAAGCCCAATAGACTACAAGCACTCCAAAAAGCTACTTCTAACCATGTACTAAAAGAGGGGAGCAACCTGAAGTGTGAACTTGATCAAATTGGTAAAGAAATAACTGATATTGTCATCAGAGCAGCCAGGGTGTCAATTCCTCAAAGGCGACCTGGAGCCAAGCCCAAGCCATGGTGGAATGATGATCTTAAAAAGCTGAGAAAAGAGATGATGAAGGCACAAAGAAAGCATTGTGATGATCTTTCAGACAATAGTAGAATGGAGGAATACACCAAGGCAAGGAACAAGTATTTCCAAGAAATCAAATCAGCAAAGAAGAACCATTGGAATGCATTTCTGGAGCAAGAAGATTCAGCATCTATCTTCAGGGCCTTGTTATACACAAAGGACCACCAGACAACACAACTACCAATGATTGAAGATATAGATGGGGAACTAAAAACTAGCTTTACAGACAAATGTAAAGCCCTCAGATCAAGACTTTTTACCATCCCACCAGCAGCTGCAGAAATAGATTGGGCATTGCACAAGGAAGCCAGCTGGGAGTGGCCTTTACTTACGCCCCAAGAGGTCGAAGCTGCTTGCTGTAATCCATCCAAAGGCAAAGCTCCTGGGCCAGACCAAATTGACCAGTCAATGATCAGCCATGCATATCAGGCCAATAAAGAGATATTCTTTCAGGTATACTCATTGTATTTCAATATTGGATACCAGCCCAGCTGTTGGCGACAGGCTACAGGGGTGGTGCTAAAGAAACCCTCTAAGCCAGACTATTCTCAACCAAAAGCTTATAGAATCATATCCCTGCTTAATTGCTTGGGAAAAACTCTTGAAAGAATGATGGCCAAAAGACTTGGATATCTAGCTGAGACATCACACCTTCTTCATCCATCACAGATTGGAGGACGCCTCCAGAAATCAGCAGTGGATGCTTGCCTGATGCTGGTCAACCAGGTACAAAATGAAAAGGCTGCTGGGAGAAGGTCGTCGACCCTATTTCTAGATATAAAGGGTGCCTTTGACCATGTGGCCAAAAATCAGCTCCTTGGGATTATGAGTAAATTGGGACTCCCTCTCAGCCTTATGTCATGGGTAGACTCATTTCTTAGCAACCGACAGCTAAAACTGACATTTGATGGGCAAGTAGAGGAATTTTCACCTATTGAAACTGGCATCCCTCAAGGAAGCCCTATTTTGCCAATTTTATTCTTGATTTATATAAGAGACATGTTTGGCTCTAGGGCAGGCAAATTTATATCATATATTGATGATATTGCATTGATAGTCTCGTCTTCCAGCTTCAAAAATAATGCAAAAATATTGGAAAAAGAATTTAAATTACTGCAAGATAATGGAAGAAATAATGCAGTTCAATTTGATGTAGATAAGACTGAACTGATCCATTTTGGGACATCTACAGAAGCTAAGAATTGCCGAGTGACCCTACCAAGTGGTAGAAGCATCTCATCTTGCACAGTAGCCAAATGGCTGGGGGTGCTATTTGATCAAAAGCTATCCTTCAAGCAACATGTTACTTCAAGAGTAGCTCAAGCCAAGGCAGCCTTCCACAGGATGGCAAGATTGACTAATACAGAGAGAGGACTCAGCCACATAGCAACAAGACAGTTATACCTGGCATGTGTCACAAGTATATCAGACTATGCCAGCCCTGTCTGGTGGAGAGAACAGCAATCATTTACTGATCTGCTGCAGAGCCTGCAAAATATGGCACTAAGAAAAATACTGGGATGCTTTAAAACATCACCAGTAAGACCAATGGAGGTTGAGGCATGTCTTTGCCCATCTGAAATTAGACTGAATCATAGCAGAAGAAAATATGCTATGAGAACATTGGCCCTGATGCCAAGCCATCCCATTTTAAGGATGATGAAAGAAAGATTGGATGATTGGAATAACAGGGAACATATACCCAAGAAAGAGAGTCAAGCAACCAGAATCTTGAAATCTATACAGTACCACTCTGATGTCATGGAGATTGAGCCAGTGGTACCTAACATCCATTCTCCATGGAATAGTGGCCTTCCTTATGAGGTGGAGATTGGAAATAAGGACAAAATTGAACAAAAAACACTGCACAATCAAGTACTATCACAGGCTTATGGGACAAAGCAGGTTATATATTATACAGATGCTTCAGTATCACAAGAGACCAGTGGTATAGGAATCTCGCTAATAGCCTATGACCAAGTTGACTTGAGTACAAAGACTGAATACTATACTATTGCAAAGGACAGCAATACCATCTATGATGGGGAATTGGAGGGGATTGTGAGGGCCATTGAACATGCAGAGAGACAGACATGGAACAAGGAGCTCATCACAATATTCTCAGACAATCAAGGTGCTCTAATGAGACTGAAAGACTTAAGCAATAAGGCCGGCCAAGTATGGGTAATTAGAGCCATTCATGCAGCCAAAAAGCTAAAAAATAGGGGAACAAATGTCAGAATGAAATGGGTACCAGCTCACATGGACATTAATGGCAACAAAGAAGCAGATAGGCTTGCTAAACAAGCATCTTTTATGGAGCCTGATGAAAGCTATCCAATAAGCCTTGCCTTTATCAGTAAAGAGATTGAAGGAGCTAAATGCCAGGAATGGCAGACATTATTGCATAACTATGATATCAAAAGACAGCATCAAGAGGGCTCATCATGCTATACAGGTACATTTGCATGGCAAATTAGAAAAAGGCCTTGGGTGCCTCGAGGTACTAGAAAGGGGACATGCTCGGCATTTTACCAGCTCAAACTTGGACATGGCTACTTCAAGTCATACATGTGGAGAATAGGGCAATCAGAGACAGATAGCTGCAGCTGTGGGTTCAAGCAAACTTTGAAACATCTACTACTTGACTGTAGGAGGTATAAACAAGATAGGAAGAAGATGAAAGAGAAGCTTGGGATAGAGGTGATAAGTCTCAAGGACCTCCTTCATAGCAATATTGGAATAAAAGCAGTACTGGAATTCTTAAATGACACAAATATATGTACAAGGAAGTGGTATCTAGGAGAGGAAGAAGATCCATTTTTGAAGTAGGATGGGGTTTTAAAGGTTGAATTGTAGTTAAATACTGCACATCCTCTGATAGTCTTAGACTTATATAGGATGTAAATGAATATAAAAAAAAAAAAAAATTTCTTTCTCTTTGAAATTTCTGACACTGAAGTATCAAATGAGTCATGGTTTGATTTCCTTTACTGCAAAAATTGCAGATACTATCTTTTGTCTTTCCAATTTTGTATAAATAAGCCCTAGCATTACCTATGCCACTCCTAGCTTGAAAATATGAGGATTCTATTAATCTGCCATATCCTTGAAAATTGAATGGTTTTGTAGAAAATGCTGGTGTGGTTAATTGAGCCTGTATCCTATAAAATTTGCCAAGACCAGAGCTTTTTCTCCCTTCTTCTTCACGGAAGAGTTCTGAAATCCAATCTTGATTCCAGGCCTGCAAAATTAGTTCCTTAGCACTCTTCTTTAAAAATGAATGTGAAGTAAATTGATTTCTTCTCAGCACCTTCTTTTTACTAGCTCCTTTGGCTAAGTGGTCAGCAAGCTCATTGCCTTCAATTCCAACATGGCCAGGGCACCAAGAGAGTTGCAATGAGCAATTTTCTGCCTCTTGTCTGATCTGGTGGGAGAAATGATTTTCTTTATTCTTAATCCTCTTCAGACTAGCTTGGCTGTCAGTAAAGATATGATAGTTGCCATGTGGTATTGTCTTCTTAAGATGTCTAATTGCTATGAGAATACAGAAGGTTTCTGTATCTGTAATACCCATAGTTTCCCCAAGATTGTATGAGCAACATTTTATCTCTCTTGTGACTGGCAGATATATGACAAATCCAATGCTACAGCCTTTTCCTTTGAGTAAGGTCCCATCAGTATAGACAATTGTTGTTGATGGTGGTATATTTTCTCTTAGGTATTTGTGTTGAAATGCCACAATTTCTTTTGGCTCTGATGAGATAGTGATGGATATATTTGCCTGTAGCCATGGAGGTGACCAACAGGCATCAAGTTGTTCAAGATTCTTATGATTAGCAAATGACTGTAGAAGATGGCCTATCCTTGTTAGTTGACTTTTTGCATTAGTCATATAATTAAAAATTCCGAGATCCAGTTCTGTATCTAGGGACAGCTCATCCCTAAGTGGGCTAAGTAATTTTGCTTGCACTGGATGAGATGGCTGTATCCTCAACAGCCGAAGTGCATAGTTGATGGTTTGTTTTTGTTGTCTTACTCTGGTTGGAAAAATGGCTGCTTCAACTTCCAGGGCTTTGACTGGGCTATGATGATAGGCCCCAGTGATCATGGTAATGGCCTGGTTCTGAAGCCTTTGGCATTTGGCATTCAAACCTACTGACCCTCTTTTTTGAAACCATAATACTGATCCATAGTCTAGCACAGGTATGACACAACTGAGATAGAGTTGTCTCAAGGCATGGAAAGGTAGGCCTTTTGTCTTTGAAGCAAGCTGTTTTACTCTTTGAAGAGCTCCATGAGCAAGTTGAAGTCTCTTCTCAACATGAACCTTAAAATTCAATTTCCTATCAAACCAGATACCCAGCCATCTAACCACCTCTTTTGGTGTTATTAGAGACTGTTCATCAAGCATTAATGGTGTTGTTAATTGTCTTCTGTGCTTGGAGAAATGGATCACCTCAGTCTTGTCTTTCTCAAATGTGACTGAAAGATTGCAAGCTTCTGTCAATATCCCTTCCAAAATTAGTTGTAAATGATTGATATTTTTCTGAACAGATGTGGATGAGACTGAGATAGAAATGTCATCCATGTAAGAAAGTTGAAGGCAAGATATTCTTTGATTAGGTGGAAAGAGAAACCTGATAGAGATTAAGAAGAGTAGGGGGGAAATAGGGCTTCCCTGAGGTGTGCCTGTGACTGGAAACACCTCGCTTAATTGATAATTGAAGTGAAGCTGGATGCTTCTCTCACTAAGAAATGATTTAACCCATGATATGAATTGATCTGGAAGTTGAAGTTTCTTCAAGATTTGTACTAAAGCCTCTGGCTGTAGTCTATCAAATGCTCCCAAGATGTCTAGAAATACTGTTGAGACTATTCGATTCTTTGCTGTGTTTTCTTCAATGAATTCCTGAAGTAAAAGTGCTGTGTCAATGGCAGATCTCTGCTTACGCCCTCCCATTTGACTTTCATGCAATAAATCATTACTGGTATTAGCCAGAAAAGATATTCTGTTGGCAAATATTCTCTCCAATAGCTTAGATAGACAGGGTAGTAGAGAGATAGGCCGGTAGGCTTTTGGTGAGCTGTAATCCTTCTTATTTCTCTTTGGAATGATGATTCCAACTGCTTGTCTCCACTGTCTAGGGTGATATCCACCATGGAAAAGAAATGTATATGCTTTGAGGAACAATTTTGGGATGGCTTTGATAGCTTCCTTGATGATGGTCCAGTCAATCTGATCAGGTCCTGGGGATGTTGTCTTGGTAGGAGCTGCATTGATAATTTCCTCCATAGTCAAAGCTGGCCATTCCCATCTTGTATCTTCAAGTAGCTGGTTATTTGGAGCATGCAGTGATGGTTCCTGAGATAAAGATGTGGTGGCTTGAGCAAGTGGAAAAAGAGTCTGCATAAGTGCATTGCATTTATCTTTGAAGTTGGTTGCTGTTTTAATTTGACTTGTGTCTGAAGAGGGATAGGAAAGAGCTGGTATAATTGTGGATTGAGTCCTCTCAGGCCTAGAATAATGATAGGCTGTGAAGACTGACTTATTTCTGGCTTCTTCCAAAAATTTTATCCAATGTTGCTTTTTGTTGAAGATGATTTGGTGGAAGTATTGATTCCTAGCAGCCTTAGCTTCTTTCTCCAACCAGATTTCTGGGAAGTTCTTGAAGCGGCGTCGAAGCTTGTGGAAGTGTAGCCTCAGCTGAGTTAATTCCTCTGTCCACCATGGTTTTGATCTTGATGACATTTTCAAAATTGGGATGGATTTCTGTGCAGCTCCCTGTACTAATTGTTGTAGTAGGTTTGCTATTTGGTCATAATCATCCATTTGAATAGCTGCATCTAGGTTTAAGTCAAAAATTGGCTCTTTTGTTTGCAGCTCCTCATGGAAAATCTTACAATCTGCTTTTTTAGTATTATATCGAGGTGGAAGAGTTGGAATGTGGTTGTTTGCATCAGGTCTGTTATTATTAGGAAGCTGAGCCTTGTATGTGATTAGTTCATGATCAGATCCTGTTGATTCTCCATAATTCCAGTCTTTCCATTTGATATGTTTGAAGCCTGCTGCAAAGGTTAGATCCAACCAACTCACCGCACTTTCGAAAATCGCCTTTTCGTGCACAACTCCCGCCCTCCGTCAGCTACGACAATATAAACTGCATATTCGGTTTCGCATCGTCAACAGCTTTTGATCCATCTAATCTTTGACACCTAAATCCCAATATTGCGACTCTTTTCGATCAAACCCTGATTTTGGAACCTCTGGACCACATTACCACACCATTTCATCCATAACTTCCGCCACAAATCAGCTACAACTCTATAAATTCGATATTCAGTTTCGCATGGTCTATAGCTTTTGATTGATATTTATTTCGATATCTGAATCCATCAATTACATTATTTTTCGACCAAAACGCAATTTTCGACCCTCTGGACGAAAAATTTTTACCCGGCCTTGCCAAGGCTCGACGCATGACGCGCGACGCGTTCAGGACGCGTGATCAGGTGATCTTAAATCAAGTCACGTGATCAAATCTTTCTCTATCATTTTTAATAACTTTTTTTTTTTTTTTTTTTTTTTTTTTAAATAATTAAATAAATCGAAAATATCATTCCATCTCAAAAAGAAATATTTAAAAAAGATATTATAAAAAAGCAATTATAAAAAAAAGCAATTATAAAAAAGCAATTATAAAGAAGCAATAAAAAAAAATCAATTAAAAAAAAATATTAAAAAAGATTAAAAAAAAATAATAAAAAATAAACTATAAAATAAATACCATCAGAAACTTTCAAAATATTAATCAAAATTTATTTCAGTTATTCAATTGAGAATGAGTTCAAATTCTGGATCTTCTTTGGTAGAAATTCCATCTTCTCCACCAACAAAAAATTCTTTTGATTTTAAAAATGTTGCAAGGCTGTCTGACTCAATCTGGAGCTCAAAAAGATCAACAAAAGCCAACCTGCTTAAATCAACCCAGAATAATTTTGCAAAAAAATCATTGGACAGCCCTTTCAGCAGTGACCCAACTACTGCACAAAGCCTAATTCCTGAAATCTCGAAAACTAAACTGATGCCCATAACTCAAAAAAAGAGAAAGTGTATTGAAATTAATCCAACAGTTATCCAAGCTACTAAAGTTATGAGGATTGCTGCACCTAAAATAACCAATCACTTCACTTACCTATCTGCAATACAAGAAGCAAGGGATTTGGTTGTCAAAGCCTACCATTTGACCAACTGTAAAGAAAAACAGGATGCAGTTCTAGATTTGGTTGAAGTATTCCGAAATTTTACTGAATCTGGTAGAGTAAATTTAATTAAAGCTGATAAGACACCCACCGACCAAGCTGCACATACAGCCAATACCACACCCTCTATTCCAATGGAAACATCTTCAAACACAAATACATCAACAATCACATCATATGCAGATATTGTAAAGAGTAAGGCACCAACAGCCACTGCAACTGTATTGCCAAGAGCCAGCAATGCACTGAAAGTCTTGAGTAGAACTTTGCAACAATCAGTCACTGTAGATTGTGAGGAAACAGCCATTAATCAAATGGATATCAAAAGACCAGAACCAACAATGGAGCCTTTGGCTTCAATTCAATTCAACAGTGAAAATGTGATAACTTTAGTCACAAAATCAGGTGCAACCCTCCCCAGCTACCAGCCTTTCACAGTTAGGGAAAACATCAATAAGATCCTAGGAAAAAGGGCAATTTCTAGAGTACATACCTCTATCAAGGGCAATGTTGTCCTGACATGTATGGACTCTTCCCCAACAGAACTTCTACTAGACCAAGAAAACACACACTTTCGAAAATCGCCTTTTCGTGCACAACTTCCGCCCTCCGTCAGCTACGACAATATATACTGCATATTCAGTTTCGCATCGTTAACAGCTTTCGATCGATCTAATTTTTGACACCTAAATCCCAGTATTGCGACTTTTTTCGATCAAAATCACGATTTTAGACCCTCTGGACCACATCACCATACCATTTCATCCATAACTTCCGCCTACAATCAGCTACAACTCTATAAATTCGATTTTCGGTTTCGCATGGTCTATAGCTTTTGATTGATACTTATTTCAATATCTGAATCCACCAATTACAGTATTTTTCGACCAAAACGCGATTTTCGACCCTCTGGACGAAAAATTTTTACCCGGCCTTGCCAAGGCTCGACGCGTCACGTGTAATCACGTTTCAAATAAGAGAGTCACGTGACTTTAATCTCTAATACTTATTTTATTTATTTTAAAAAAAAAAACACCAGCCTTGGCTTTCAGTTAGGTGATCAGTATCCACTGTCACGTGACATTATTATTCCAAATTCATTTTTAAATCAGGATAAAATATTTACAAATTTTTTATTTTAGTTTCGTCAATATCCTGATTATTTCAGCCAAAAATAAGTTGAATATGACCAAAAATATTCCCTCTTCACCAGGGAGCCTTCCAACCTTACTTTCCTCTCCAGAGATAGACATGGCAAATGCCCCAAGGTTGTCATCATCTATCTGGAATAAAGATTTGTCACCTAAGCCCTCAAGGTTACTATCTTCTGCTCGACCAGTCAAATTGTCAGCAAAAATTGATTTATTCAGCAGAGATCCCATAGCATCCACAGATCTTGGGGCCAATCATTTATTCAATAAAATACCATTTTCTGAACAGCCTCGAAAACGAGGAGTGTCACCAACCATTCTTTCAGCAACCCAGCCTTCAAAGATGGTGAAAATTGCTGCCCCATGCACCATAAAGCACACCTTTGAAACAGCCATTTTCGAGGCTCGAGACCTATTGGTGAAAGCATATGGTCTAACAAATGACAAGATTAAGCAAGCAGCAGTCTTGGATCTTGTCCAAGTTTTTCGCTCTTTTACTGAGGAGGGGAAGGTTATCACAATTGTCCCAAAAAGCAATGAAGGGCCAGATGAGCCAAATCACGAGAAAGATGTTGTCCTAGAGGCCCCAAAGCCTCCATCTTATGCACAGAAACTTCGGGAGGGTATTCCACAAATGCTAACAACCAAGGGTCTTCCTTCGAAGCCAGGGATGAAGGTATTGGGCCACAAAGCACCAATTCAAGATACAGCACCAGCTGCTTCACCAAACAAGACCCCTACTACCAACAACATTTCTGTTCCTCATACTGCAGCTAGGGTCATGCCCATAGCTATTGCCACAAATTTGACCAATACCACTCATTCATTTCTTAAGCAGAAGTCTAGGGAGATAGTTATCAAAGCTTGGAACCAGGACTGGACTTCAGAACTCTCTCGAGAGGAAGAAGGACGAAAAAGCAGGGGTCTTGGCAAATACTACAGAATCCAAGCCCAAATGATGAGGCCTGACATTACTTCTCAACCTATCAATTTTCAAGGACATCATAGATTAACTGAGTCATCATATTTCCAGGCCAGGACTGGCATTGGGAATGTGAAGGCTTACTTACACAAAATAGGAAAGGTCAAGGACAATAGGTGTAATTTCTGTGAAAATGGAAAGCAGACTATGCAACATCTAATAATTCAGTGCAACAAATTTAAAGAGGAAAGAAATAGATGTTTGAAACATATAGTGCCACTTACACTCCCAATTCTTTTTCGGACAAAAAGAGGCAAAGAAGCCTTACTAGAATTTATAAAGAATTCCAGGTGCATAAGTGCATACAAGGAAGATTAATTAGAATGGAAAAAAATAGAAATGAATAAAAGGAAACAATACAAGGAAGTATAATTGGAGATATTTGGAGTAATTGTTTGTAAATTAGAAATAAATTGTCATAGCTATATAGCTGAATACAAAATGAAACAAAAAAAAAAAAAAAAAAAAAAAAAAGATTTGACCAATGAAAATGTAATCACTCTGGTCACAAGAACAGGCTGCACTCTGCCTTCCTATCAAGCATACACAGTCAGAGAAAATATTAACAAGATCCTTGGGAAGCGAGCAGTCTCAAGGGTTCACACCTCACCTAAGGGTAATCTGGCTCTCAGCTGCATGGATGCCACACCAGCCGAGCTCCTCCTTGATCAAGAGAAATGGCAAGGACAATTTGAAGGATGGCCCATCAAGCTGGCTCAAAAAATTAATCACTGGCCTAAAATGGTAGTGCATGGGGTTGCTACATGCATACCAATTAATAAATTAAACAGTGAGATTGAGGCCTACAACAAAGATATCAAAACACAGGGTGAGCCAAGATGGCTCACAAAGTCACCTGAAAAAATGATCAGAGCTTCAGTGGCCTTTTGTGTCAAAACTGATGAAGAAAAGACCAGGCTTATCAAATCTGGTGTGTTAATTGGGGGACAACTTTTGAAGGTTGTCAACTTTCAACAGTCAACCCAGAAGACACAATGCAGGAAATGTCTCCAATATGGTCACCACTCTGTTTCCTGCAGAAAATTACCAGTGTGTGCCATCTGTCTTGGTGCACATTATACAAACAACCACAAGTGCTCTACTTGTAGTGCAACTCAAAGTTGCATCCACCATGCAGTTCAATGCGCAAACTGCAAATCTAACACCCACCTGGCCTTCCAGAGATTAGACTGTGATTACTACAAAGCTTTAACATGCTAGATACACTCAAATTAAGTCAACATAATACTGCAAGGGGTCGAGAGATCCTGCAGTCACTCTTTGAGGTATCCCTCAAGGAGGAATCAGACTTTATTTTTGTGCAGGAACCATACATGTTCCATCACAGTCCAACAAACTCTTTTAGACCTATTCACCACCCATCTTACCACCTTTTTCCACCACTTCTAACCACTAACCTACGGCCCAGGGTCCTCACCTATTTGAAGAAATCCAGCCAGCTTCAAGTAAGCCCGAGATTTGACTTGGTGTCAGACCCAGACCTTCAAATACTAGAAGTGGTACTACCAAGTGAATCATTCTATGTGATTCACATCTACAATGAGAAGCCAACTTCTGACTACTCAACACAACTAACACTAGAAAGATTTCTTGATCAACAGTTGAAACTAGACAAGCCATTTCTCTTCCTTGGAGACTTCAACTTGCATCACCCAACCTGGAATCCTCTAGTTCAAAATAGTACCCTTCTTGCAAACAGGCTTGTACAATACCTGGATAAGACCAATGCCCACCTCCTCAACAATTCATCTGTCATTGAAAAGTATGGAGGGACGTTTCATAGGTCTAACTCAAAGGATACTTCAATAATAGACCTTACCTTTGAAGGGGGATTTCGACAGCTGAGATGGGGGAATTGGAAGTATGGTGAATCCACTGGATCAGACCATGAGTTAATTATATTTGACTGTCTCATTCCATCAGCAAATAGCCACTCCTCCAGCAACAACAGTGCCAACAATCCACTGCCTTCCAAATTCAATATCAAGAAGGCTGACTGGAGTATGTTCAGGAGCCAGCTTATCCTTCTGCAGTCTCAGTCACAGCAACAACTAGAGGAAGCTATTAACAATGGGAATGTAGAGCTAATTGCAGCTTTATTACAAAGTGTGGTACACACTGCAGCTTCAAATTCTATACCACTACTCAAAATAACCTCCAGGTCTAAGCCATGGTGGACTAAAGAGCTCACCTCACTCAGAAAACAGTTCCATAAGTTACGGAGACTACAGAAATGGTATCCAAATGTTTGGAATGCTGAGAGATCTGCAGCTGCTAGAAACAAATATTTCCAACAAATTCAACACACTAAAAAACAACATTGGTATAATTTTCTAGCTGCAGCAAAAGAAAAGATGGTATTCACAGCTTACAGCTATTCAAGGCCAGATAGGTACCAGACAAGTATGGTACCAACACTCATCTACACACCAGTGCAACAGAATCCACCAGTACAAGCTACTACCTTTTCGGACAAGTGCAAAGCCCTTGCTCACACCCTCTTTCCACAGACTCAGGCCTCAACTTCAGCTGACAGCACAGAGGAAATCATGGGATCAGAAATAACACAAGACAAATTTTCTGCAGGAGGAAACTGCCAGTGGGATTGGCCAGAACTAACCATTGATGAGATGCAAAATGCCCTACCAAAGAAGATCACTGTCCCCGGCCTTGACTGCCTTGACTGGACTATCATCAGGAAAGCTATGACAATCATCCCACAATTCTTCTTTCAAGTATACCACAGCCTATTTAAGCTTGGTCAACATCCAAGCCAGTGGAAGAATGCAGTGGGTATCATTATTCCCAAGAGAAATAAAAAAGACTATAGTGCACCCAAGGCCTATAGACCAATTTCCCTTCTCCCCTGTCTTTCTAAACTGCTGGAAAGAATCTACTCCAACCGCCTTTCATTCTTAGCAAACACCAACTGTAACCTTTTGCACTCAAGTCAATTTGGTGGTAGAAAGCAGAGATCAGCCATTGATGCTGCACTATTACTGGAGGAGTTCATTGAGAAGAATCTGAATAAGCAAAGAATTATCTCAACAGTCTTTCTGGACATTATGGGAGCCTTTGATCAACTTCAGCCTTCTAGACTAATCAACACACTGCACTCCTTGCAGCTACCAGTAACTTTGATCTCTTGGGTACAGTCATTTCTCTCAGATAGGACAATTCAATTTCTGTTCAATGGGCAGCTAAGTCATGAGTTTCCAGTGACTGGAACCCCTCAGGGTAGTCCAATCTCACCAATACTCTTCTTGCTGTCCATCCGGGATCTCATCCCTAAAGTCTCAAAAATTGACCATCTCCAGCTATCTTATATGGACGACATCTCAGTCTCAGTGTCATCAACTTCTGTTGCGAAGAATCTGCAGAACCTCAAGCTAATTATCAATGAGTTGTTAGGTGAGGCCGAGAAGTTATCAGTCACATTTGAGATAGAAAAATCGGAATTTATTCATTTCTGTCACAGGAAGGAGCCGCCTACATCTCCACTGATTCTTAACAACAACATTACACTTGAGCCTAAGGAAGTGGTCAGGTGGCTTGGCATCTGGTTTGATAGAAGACTTAATTTTAAAACTCACATAGACAAGAGACTTCAACTTGCCAATGGGGTACTCAGCAGGATCCGAAATCTGGCCTCAGCATCAAGAGGACTTCATTTTTTTTTTTTTTTTTTAAATCCATTTACATCCTCTATAAGTCTAAGACTATTGTAGGATGTGCACTCCATTAGGAGTGCATATTCTAATACCTGCTACATACAAAGTTATCCAATTTTTTTGTTCCAGTCTTCTGCATGTGAAAAGTTTGAGTGCCCTAGACTCTTGTCCCCCAAATAAATACTGAAATCATTCAACTCCATCAACACCCTTAACTCTGAACAAAAGAAAATTTCCCACTCTTGCCCAATATCTAGAATCATTTAATGTCAATCTATTATATCTCCAAGATACCATTTCCTAGTACATATTTTTGTCTCTTTTATGTATTCCAAGGTAGCTTCAACACCTTTGTTTGTGTGGAGGAGCAAGGGTAGGGTGAGCCTGTCTGAGCACATCTTATCCTTTACATTATTCCTCTCTGTTCTATATCTCCTACACTCAAGTAAGAGGTGTCTTGGTGTCTGATGTCCTCCACAGAGGCACTCATCATTATTTCTTTTTCCAATTCTTTTTAAATATGATTTAAAGTATCCATGACCAAGCTTGAGTTGGAAGAAAGCAGAGCAAATTTCCTTCTTTGTTCCCCTTGGTGTCCACAATTTCTTTCTGATCTGCAATAGATATAGATTAGAGTATGAAGCTGAACTGCTTGCATGCTTCATCTGCAACTCTGTAAATTTCCTTATCCATTCATCATTTTTCATTTGATTTATAAGCCTAGATATGTAGGCATGACTCATTGGAAAGTTGACATCTGGAGGCTCTAATGCAGCTTTCTTTGCTAGTTTATCAACCTCAGTATTTCCAGGTATATCACAATGACCTGGTACCCACTCCAGAGTGACCTTGATACCTTGATCCTTCAATATTTTTGCAGCTTCAATTGATCTTGATACCCAGAACTGTCCTGGCTTATCACTTGGCTGGCTAAGCCGAAGTAGTGCTGCTTGACTGTCAGAGTAAATTATTACTCTGTCTCTATATTTAGTTGATCTTCCAGCATGTTCTAGAGCTCGAGTTATGGCCTCCAATTCACCATTAAAATTGATATTTTCTAGTCCAATATTATAATATTCAGTACATGTTTCATAGCTTTGTTGGTCATAGGCCTTGAAGGCTATGCCAACTCCACTTGCCCCTGGATAAAAAGAAGCATCAGTATAGTAAACTATTACTGATCTCCCCATAGTCTGCCTATTTCTTTCTAGATGAATTAATGCTTCCTCCTCTTTTGAATGATTGCCTATATGAATATTGTATGGCAATTTTCTTCTCCAAGGTGGGTACATATAATTTTTCACTGGCTCTATCCCCTTGATTTCAATTTCTGGTGGTAAGGATTGGTTGATAAGATGCACTTGGTTTCCTTTGAAAGTGATGTCATCTTCAAGATGGTATGGATCCAGATTTTCTTTCATAACTTTTGCCACTGGGTGACTTGGTGTCAACTGTAGACTTCTCACAGCATATTTTCTTCTGCTATGATTAAGCCGGACGTCTGGAGGACAGAGACATGCCTCTACTTCCATTGGTCTAACTGGGCTAGTTCTAAAGCATCCCAATATTTTTCTCAAGGCCATATTCTGTAGGCCTTGCAGCATTTCAAGAAAATTCTTCTGACCTTTCCACCAGACTTGACTAGCATAATCTGAAATACTAGTGACACAGGCTATGTATAGCTGTCTCATGGCCAATGGGCTCAAACCCTTTTCTGCATTAGTTAGTCTTGCCATTCTCTGGAATGCAGCTTTTGCCTGTGATACCCTCAATTTGACATGCAGTTTGTATGATAGTTTGCTGTCAAACCATACTCCAAGCCATTTTACTGATTGACTGGGCTCTACTGAGGCGCCTCCAGGTAGATTCAATATACAATTTCTTGATTCTTTGGTATTTGCAAAGTGAATTAGTTCTGTTTTAGCAGTGTCAAATTCAACTGCATTTCTTTTTCCGAGGTCTTCTAGAATTTTCACTTCTCTTTCAAGGATCTGAATGTTCTTCTTAAAGCTTGTTGATGAGACAGTCAAAGAAATGTCATCAATATAGGAAAGAAACATGACAGCCTTTGAAGTGAACATCTCTCTGATGTAAATCAAGAAAAGAATTGGTGATATGGGGCTTCCCTGTGGAATCCCAGTCTGAATAGTTGTAAAATCCTCTGTGTCACCATCAAAAGATAGCCTTAGTTGTCGCTTGCTGAGGAAGCTTGACACCCATGATAAGAGGCTTAGAGGTAGCCCAAGCTTACTCATAATGGCCAGCAATTGGTTCTTTGAGACATGATCAAATGCTCCCTTTACATCCAAGAATAGGGTTGATGTCTTATTTTTGGCAGCCTTTTCTGATTCTACCTTGGCCTGAAGGAGAAGACAGGCATCAACAGCAGACTTCTTCAATCTCCCACCTATCTGGGATGGATCTAGAAGTGTAGTTGTTTCAGCTAGGTATCCAAGACGACTTGCTAGAATTCTTTCCAAGGCTTTTCCCAAGCAGTTCAGTAGTGAGATAACTCTATATGCCTTGGGCTGTGAATAGTCTGGTTTTCCTGGCTTTTTCAGAACAATTCCTGTAGCTTTTCTCCAGCATTTAGGTTGGTAACCAATGTCAAAGAATATTGAATAAACTTGAACAAATAATTTTTTGTTTGCCCCATATGCATGTTCAATCATTTTCCAATCAATCTCATCTGAGCCAGGTGCCTTTCCTTTAGATGGGCGGCAACATGCTCTTCCAACCTCATCAGAGCTCAGCTTAGGCCAGTCCCATTTTCCGTCCTCTTGATGCTGATTCCAGTCAAGGGATGGTGATTCTGGGGGGCCTGGAAAAAGCTTGGTTTTCAGAGCCTTTGATTTCTCTTCAAAGCTTTGAGCTAATTCTCCATTCTCTTTTTGCATTGTTGGTAGTTTGGTGATTACTTTGTCTCTAGTATATGAAAGGGCTTTGAAGATTGAAGCAGGATCTTCTCTCTCTAAGAACTTGCTCCAATGCTTCTTTTTGGCTATTTTGATCTCTTGGAAATATTTATTCCTCGCATCTAGATAATTTTGCTTCTTTGAGTCCTGATCATAAGCATTGTTCATATTTCTCTGTGCCCTCATCATGTTATTTCGAAGAGCTTTCAGTTCCCCTGTCCACCAAGGCTTGATTTTGGCTCCAAGTCTATTTCTTGGAATAGTACCTTCTGCAGCCCTTAGAATGATCAATGTAAGTTCCTCACCCACTTTATCAAGTTGATCTATTAGCAGATTATCTCCATCAATAATCTCCTTTGTACATCTCTTACTGAGAGAAAGAAGATGATTGGCGCTTAGGATTCTGGATTCATTGAACAATTCTTGAGTGCTCTTTTCAAAACTTTCCCAATTAGCTTTATCTGTGTTGAATCTACCACATTTAGCGGTCCCATCTTGTTGTTCATTGTTCTTCATATTATGAATATTGAATAGGATCCCTTCATGATCAGATCCTGTATTAAGAGTCTGCCAATCTTCTATCAGATTCTCTGACAACTTTGTTGCCAGGGTGAGATCAATAACAGAAGGAAACTTCATACCAGACCTAAAGAAGGTTCCTTTTCCAATGATATTCATAATTGATAATCCCTGCTCTTGAATCCAAGTCTCTAAAGTATCAGCATTTGTAGACTTAGGATGATATGGGTCCCAGTCAGGATGATGTTCATTGAAGTCTCCAACCACTATGCAATATGGGGAGAGACTTAGGTTGTCTTTGATTCTATCAATGGTCATGGAATTATTTTCGAAGCCTTGGTTTTTCTGATTATATATGTTGACTATACTCAAGTTATATCCTAAACCTGAGATAATCACTGTCAAGAGATCAGGATCTTTTGAATGTTCTTCATCTTTTTTTGTACTTTTTTCCATGCCCCTAGAGATATAAAACATTGTCCTTGGACGAAGATTATAATGTGAAGAGCATGGAAATATCTGGCTGTATGATGTATGCCTTATTGACTGGACGTCCTCATAGTTTGAATCCCCTTGTCTTGATGGAAGCCATGGTTCTTGCACTGCTATTATATCAATATTTAGCTCTACTCCGAGTTGTAGAGCATTTTCTGTGGCCTGTATTGATCTGTTCAAGTTACACTGGAGCATTTTTATTTGTCCAGTCATAGCATTTCATTTGATTCACCTCTAGTTTGTGCCTCATTGGCAGCTGATATCCTGGCTTGGATAGCCACTCTGACTTGGCAGGTCTCTTTGTCAGCTGTATGAGCTTCTCCGCAGTTAGTGCATTTTGGAATCAAGTGCACACATTTCTTTCCAATTATATTGCATTGGGTGCAAACGTGTTGCTTAGTATTGTGTTGTCCTGCACAAAACTGGCATTTTGCATCCCACCTACACTTGGTACTAATGTGTCCATATCCTTGACACTGATTGCACTGTGTAGTTGCTGGAATGTTCAAGTATTTTTCAGCCCTCAGGGATCTTCCTGCTACAATCAAGTTTTTAGAGATAGCTTGTCTAGCTTGTTCCTCAGTCTCAAATGCCACTACTATTGATCCAGCTACTTGAGCACCTCTCTTCTCTTCTGGTGTGATCCAATAAGGTTGTCCAATGACTTTGAGACCTTGGTTGAAGGTCGAGATTTCTTCTGGAATTGTTCTTAGGTCTTCCATTGTGGGGAATTCAGCTGTTGGAATACCATGGATGATTACTTTATACCATGCTTCATCTTTCATGGCAAGCTCATGAGGGGCTATGTTCTTCCAAATGTCAACCTTTTCAAGAAGAAAGTCAGCAGAGTAGGGCTCAGTAGTTGTTAAAGCAATATTTTCCCTCCTTGTCTGTGACACAATAGCTACCACTGGTCCTTCAACTCCTCTAGACCTAAATGCTTGGTTGATCCGGTCTCTTGTCTGTAGCGGAGAGAATGGTTGTCTAGTCTGCACATCTTGGATTAATATTAGTCTATTAATTGACCTTGTCTTGGGACCACTTGATTTATTCTTGGGTTGCACTACTGTCCACTCCTTTTTACTCCCTTGATTTTGTGATGAACCTGCTATATCTGCCCATGTTCTCTTCTGTGGCATAGGGTTACCATGTTGGTTGTTGCTAGATGTTGCTACAGGCCCTGGTGCTTGGCTAGTTGTACTTTTCATGTTCATTGTGGTTGGCAATCTCTGTTGTCCTTGAATATTATTACCTGTTGAATTGTTGCTTTTTGCTTGCCGAGCTGTTGTCTGCAATACCTGGGCAGTTTGTTCAAGTCTTTGTAGTTGTGCTGTAAGTACAGAAGCATCTCTTGGTAGATTTCCATCTCTCTCAATGTATTCCCTAAATATATTCAGCAGGTCCAAGATCTTAGTTTGCTTTGATCTGGAATCAGTAAGGTGGGCTGCCTTGATCAATAAATCCCTAGCTGCTGCTATGCACTCATCAGATTCTTCAATTTGATCAAGCCATGTTGCTGGGCCTTTCCCTTTATTCTTTTTGGCTGGCAATTGAGATGTTTCAAATGATCTTTTGGGTCCCTTACTAGCTTCATAGGTAAAGGAGTCCATATTTATGGGAGCTTGGTTATAGGCAGAAGACCATTCTCCATCTGGCTCAGAATAGGTTGAATCCATAATTTGTAGTCTCTTTGGTAGGCTTTTTGGTCCTTTTCTGTAACCTCCAGGTTCAAAAGACTCTTCTTCTTCTGGCAATAGCTTTTCTATTTCCATTTCCATTTCCCTATCATCTAAATCTCTCTCCATTATTGTATCTCCTGACACTCTGGTCAGTGGATCTGGGGAATCTGGTCTGGTCATAGTAGCTGATGATAGTAAAGCTATTTCTATGTTCTGATATTGATCTTTTGTTTTGTTCCTTTTTTTTTGATTTCTTTTTTATTTTTATTTTTTTTATGTTTTTAATATTTCAATGTTTCTTTCCCTTTATGCACACAACAAAATTTTTCTGAGGTCACCTGACCAATCTCCTAAATTTTCGCAGTTGAATGATAATATTCACAATATCTCGGTTAATGGCGGCCCGTTAAAACCAGAAGTGCAATTCTATCCCACAAAGAACTTTAGGAAACTGTAAACCCAATAACTCTATGAATTTTGGTCTGATGACTTTCAAAATTTGCGTGCTAGTCTGTGGTAATTTTCTGCTTGTAATGATATATTGTTAGCAGTGATAAATGATGGTTGATGCTGCTTGTTGATGGACTTGGGTGATCTGCCACCAAGATTTCCACACTCAACAGCAACAGAATCTTTCTTGCTCAATAACTCAACAACTAGATGTCGGATCAAAATTTGGAAGCAATATTTGTAATCAGCAAAATATTCTGCATACAATGGTGTATTCAAATTGATGAAATTCTGAAATTTCAAATTTCGAAAAGTTAGGTGTTCCTGCCGAGAGGACTTCATTGTCATGCCCTTCGACAACTTTACCTAGCCTGCGTCACTTCAGTACTAGACTATGGGTCTATACTATGGCATGGCAGGAGAGGCACTAGCATGCTATCAAATAAATGTCAAAAACTTCAAAATCAAGCACTTACAATCATCACTGGAGCCTATAAAGGCAGTCCCATAAAGGCCCTTGAAGTTGAGGCATCAATATTACCAGTTAAAGTTAGACATCAGAAACAGCTTATCTTTTATGGGATCAGAATACTTCGACTCCAAAGAGATCATGTCATCCAGGAACATTTGTTCAGCCCTGTTGAAGATGAACTAACAATTTCTAACAAAATAGACTTAGGCTTACTTGACTTCATAGGCAAGCCAGTGACACAGTTGATGAGAATTGGAAGCATCCTAAAGCCTCTTGCCAGCCTTAATAATCTCGAGCAACTGAATATCAAATGGATCCCTCCCTGGAGCCAAGCATTTATTCTTACCAGAATCTCTACCCAGTCAAAAGAGGTGACTAAAGATGAGCATCTTCAGCATTTGAAAAGTATCAACCTAAATGATGTCATCATATATACAGACGGATCACTTTCAGGAACAACTGGAAGCAGCATTGGCTTTGTGGTCTATCTTCCAGTTACCCGAGAGATGAGATGCTTTTCATACAATCTTGGAGATTCAACAGGCATTACAGATGCTGAGACATATTGCATATTGAAAGCAACACTGTATGCCAATAAATATTTTACCAACAAGACTATCCATATTTTCACTGATAGCCAAGCAAGCATCCTTCGGGTGAAGCACAGCAGTAATCTATATTCTCATCAGATAAGGCTAGCATCTAAAGGGAGCACTGTCCATCTCCAATGGTGTCCTGCACATGTTGGAATAGAAGGGAATGAGCTTGCTGATAGATTAGCAAAGGGAGGTGGCAAAAAATTACCTCTGAAAAGGGACAAGTTTACATCTCATTCATTTATCAAGCAGAAGGCAAGAGAATGGACTATACAGGCATGGCAGAGGGATTGGAACCTGGAATTATGGCATGAGGAGGAAGGTCGAAAGGCTAAAGGACTCGGAAAATATTACAGGCTCCAGGCACAATCTAACCATCCCAATTTCAACACAAAACTATTCAATTTTCAGGAATGTAGCAGAGAGACAGAATGTGGATATTTCCAAGCAAGACTTGGTGTTGGCAACACAAGAGTCTTCCTGCACATGATTGGGAAAGTTGAAGACAATATGTGTAATTTTTGTGGGAGAGAAAGGCAAACTGTTCAACATCTATTGTTACATTGCCCCAAGTTTACAAAGCAGAGAAACAATTGTTTTAAAGGCATAGAGCCAAGGATACTTCCAATTCTGTTCTGCACTAGAAAAGGAAAACAAGCATTACTCAAATATTTGGATACATCCAAGTGCATGGCAGCACATAAAGGAAATTAAATTAGGATATCTAAATGGGAATTTTATGAATTGATTGTTGAGTTAGTTGAAATGTAGGAGTTCTGGGAACTGGAATTGTAGAAAAGATGTGTCATAGCTAGATAGCTGAATACACTATGAATTTAAAAAAAAAAAAAAAAAAAAAATAGACCAAGAAAAATGGGAACAAGCTTTTGAAGGATGGCCCATTCAGAAAGCTCAGAAGATCACTAACTGGCCAAAAGTGGTGGTACATGGGGTACCAACCTGCATTCCAATTGAAGCCATAAATGAAGAAATAGAAATTTACAATAAAGGCATAAAAACTCAGGGGCAACCAAGATGGCTCAGCAGAACATATGAACAGAGGCCAAAAGCCTCAATCACATTCTCAGTCACTACTGAGGAGGAAAAGGAAAAGCTTTTGAAGTCAGGTGTTCTTATTGGAGGCCAATACCTCAAGGTAGTAAACTTCCAATTGGCAACCCAGAGAACACAATGCCGAAAATGCCTTACATATGGACACCATCATATGTCCTGCAATAAGAAGCCGGTCTGTGCCATTTGCTTAGGTCACCATATCACATCAGACCACAAGTGTACTAAATGCAGCTCCACTCAAAGCTGCATTCATCATGCTGTACAGTGTGCAAATTGCAAGTCAAACACCCACTTGGCATTTCAAAGACAAGATTGCGACTTCTTCAAAGCATTAGCATGCTAAGTCACATCAAATTTAATCAGCACAACACTGCAAGGGGTCGTGAGATCCTGCAGTCCTCTTTGATGTGTCCATCAAAGGGGGAACAGACATACTTTTAATTCAAGAACCTTATCTGTTCCATGACACTCATTCACAAACTTTTAAACCCATTATACATTCATCTTACCAACTAATACCACCAATCACACATCAATACCTCCGCCCAAGGGTTATGGCCTATGTAAAGAAAGCAAGCCAGATAAGGGTAATGCCCAGATATGACTTGGTGTCTGACCCAGATTTTCAGATCCTGGAAGTTGATCTTCCAGGGGAGGCCTTTTATATTATTCACATGTACAATGAGAAGCCTCTGACACCTGCATTTTCTGATTATTCTGTCAAGCGATTCCTTCATCTTCAACTAAAGCTTGATAAACCATTTTTACTACTTGGAGATTTTAATCTACACCATCAACTGTGGAATCCCCTGATTCAATCTTACAATGCTCTTGCCAACAACTTAGTTGAATATCTGGAACAGTCAAATGCTCACCTAATAAACTCTTCATCTGTTATTGAGAAATATGGAGGCACCTTCAATAGAGCAAATTCTAAGAGTACATCTATTATTGATCTGACATTTGTTGCAGGTTTTAAACAGCTGAAATGGCAAGATTGGAACTATGGGGAATCAACTGGATCCGACCATGAACTTATCACCTTCAAGGCATTGCTTCCTCAGGTTGATGATCTTATAGTAGACTGCCAAATCCCACCTTCACCAACTAGATTTAATACCAAAAAGGCTGATTGGAAGCACTTTCACCTGGAACTACAAGCCAAAGAGGAACTCATCTTGGACCTTGTTGAGAATGCTATTCAATCAAAAGATTACGAGCTCATTGCTAGCTTGCTTCAACAAACAATTGAGAGAGCTGCTAAAGTATCCATCCCAGTTATGAGGGTTACAGCAAGATCTAAACCATGGTGGACAGCAGAATTGACCCAGCTAAGAATGAAGTTCCACAAATTACGTTGTTTCTGGAAGAAATATCAAAATCAGGAGTTAGGGCAAGATGCCAAAGTTGCAAGGAATAAATACTTCCACAAAATTCAAGACAACAAAAAGGAACATTGGATTAAATTCCTTGAACAAGCCAAAAGCAAATCAGTCTTTGATGCTTACAGCTACTCCAGGCCTGAGAGAACCCAATCATCACTTGTTCCAACCTTGAAATGAAGTCATTCAAACGCTAGCCAGGAACGAGTTGCAATAAGCTTCCAAGATAAATGTGAGGCACTAATTCAAACTATTTTTCCAACAAGTATACCATCAATTTCTGCATCAGAGGAAGCTGTCAACCAGAATTTAATTGATCAGCAACACATTGTCAACCATCCATTCAATCTTAATTCTAGTAGCTGTAATAAAACAGCGCCCAGGAAATGGGACTGGCCAGCGTTAACCATGGAGGAAATAATTAATGCAGCACCAAATAAATCAACAGCTCCAGGCTTTGATCAGATTGATTGGTCTATAATAAAGGCAGCCATCACAGCCATACCTAAAATATTTTTCCAGATATATTCAACACTATTCAACAGTGGCTTTCATCCAACAATATGGAAGCAGGCAGTGGGAATAATTATTCCAAAGAGAAACAAGAAAGATTATAGCAATCCAAAAGCATATAGACCAATCTCTCTTCTCCCATGCCTCTCCCAGCTGCTTGAGGGAATATTTGCTAACAGACTTGCTTTCATTGCAAATACTACTAATGACCTTCTACATGAGACCCAAATGGGCGGACGCAAACAAAGATCTGCAATAGACACAGCACTCCTTCTGCAAGATTTTGTGGAGCAGAACAGGCTCAAGCACAGAATAGTCTCAACAGTTCTCCTTGATATTCTAGGGGCATTTGATAGGCTGCAACCAGAAGCTTTAATATCAGTCATGAGGAGGCTCCAGCTGCCAGTCTGTTTAATCTCATGGGTACAATCTTTCTTGACTGGAAGGACAATGAGGCTTCTATTCAATGGCGAGCTAAGTGAGGAGTTTCCATTCACAGGAACAACTCAAGGCAGCCCAATTTCACCAATACTCTTCTTGATATCCATCAGGTTCCTCTTTCTCCCACAACAGGAAGTGAATTACCTACAACTCTCATACATGGATGACATCTCTATCTCAGTTGCCTCCACCTCAATCAAGAAAAATACTGACCAACTTCAACAAATCCTCAAGGGACTAATGGAAAGGGCAAGTAAACTGTCAGTCACATTTGAGATGGAAAAGACTGAAATGATACATTTCTCACATCATAGAACACCCCTTACCAACCAGCTGACTCTCAGCAATCAAACTGCCATAGCACCTAAAGAGGTGGTAAGATGGCTAGGGATCTGGTTTGATAGGAAGTTAACATTCAAAACTCATGTGGAAAAACGACTCCAGCTTGCACATGGTGCACTAAAAAGAGTTAAACAGCTTGCTTCTAACACTAAGGGCCTTCCATTCAATGCTTTACGACAGCTATATCTCAGTTGCGTCCTTCCTGTCCTGGACTATGGATCAGTGCTTTGGTTTAGGAAAAGGGGTTGTGGTGCATTAAGTGCCAAGTGCCAGAGGCTCCAAAACCAGGCAATAATCATGATTACTGGAGCATACCATAATAGTCCAATAAAAGCCTTGGAGGTTGAGGCAGCTATTCTCCCAGTAAAAGTGAGACAACAAAAGCAAGCATTCCATTTTGCACTTCGAATTCTTAGACTACAATACACACATCCAGTAAAGGAAAAATTACTCTCCCCACTCCAAGATGAGTTATCTCTAACAACTAATGTGGACCTTGGGGTTTTTGAGTACCTAGACAAGGAATCAACCCAGCTCACAAGAATAGGCCAAGTATTAAAGTTATTCGTAAGATGTATTAACCTCGAGCATTTAGATGCCATCTGGGTGCCCCCTTGGCTTCATACCCAATTAAAAATTAATATTTCAGCATTGCCAAAGGAACAAACTGCTCAGAGTCACAAAATCTACTCTTAAGATATACCTTTAACAACAACTATTGTCTACACTGATGGCTCCGTCACCCAAGGAAAAGGCAGCAGTATAGGATTTGTTGTCTATCTCCCAGTCACAAGACAAATGAAATGCTTGTCCTTCAACCTTGGACAAACTATGGGTATTACAGATACAGAAACTTTTTGCATCTTAAAAGCAATTAAATACCTCAAAAAGATATCACCTCAAGGCAATTACCGGGGCACCATACTTTCGAAAATCGCCTTTTCAACCACAACTTCGGACCACCATCAGCTACAGCCATATAACTTCGATATTCGTTTTCGCATCGTCCGTAGCTTCCGACTGATATACTTTTCGACATCAGCATCCACTTATTACACTATTTTCCGACCAAAATCCGATTTTTCGCCATCCAAAGTTAAATTTCTCACCATTTCATCAACAACTTTCCACCACCATTAGCTACAATAAAAAATTTCGATATTCTATTTCGCCTAATCAGTAGCTTTTCAATGATATCATTTTTAAGATCTACTAACCATTAATTCAAGATCTTTTGATGACAACTTGATTTTTCCAGCTGAAAGAAAAATTTTCGCACTAGTACTGCCAAGCCTTGGCAAAAATCACATGATAAGTGATTCAATCACGTGATTCACAGACTCAATACATCCAAGAGTTAATTTCAAAAAAAAAAAAAAAAATATATATACATATATCTATAAAATATAAAAAAAAAAAAATTTATATCACAAAGATTTTTTTTTTTTTTTTTTTTTTTTTTATATTTACATCTAATTTGAGTCTAAGACTATTAAAGATGTGTAGCTAAGCTACAATATTTGTCCCCCAAGATCCAATAACACCTACACTAATTTTCACTTTATTTTTCCTCTGCATACCATCCCCTGGTCAATATTTTTGTCTCCCTCAAAAATTCCAATGTTATATTAATTCCAATCTTGTTATGAAGCAATAATTCCAGGCTCATATTCTGGCCCTCTAGCTTCTCTTTCATCCTCTTCCTATTCTGAGAATACCGCCTGCAATCTAGTAGCAAATGCCTTGCATCTTGCTCCTCTCCACATCTGCATTTTCCTGTAGTTGATTTTCCTATTCTTTTCATATATGACTCAAAGTAACCATGTCCAAGCTTGAGTTGATAAAATGCTGAGCTGACCTCCTTTCTGACTCCTCTTGGTACCCAAGGCTTGCTTCTTATTTGCCAAGGGTATATCTCAGAGTATGACAGGTGAGTACTTTGTTGCTGTTTTTTTGAATCATAATTTTCCAATATATTTTGCCATTCATTAATTTTTAAAATTTCTATTTCTTGTGAGATGCATGCTAAACTTATGGGATAGCTGTCATCTGGCTCTAGGTTTGATGCTATTTTTGCAAGTTTGTCTGCCTCTTCATTGCCCTTTAGTCCTTGATGGGCTGGGACCCATTGGAGAGTGACTCTTGTGCCATGTTCTTGAAGTTCTTGAGCTGCTATAATAGCCCTTCTTACTTGCCATTGGCCTGCCTTAATATCCAAGTTTTCTAGTCTTTGCAGAGCAGCCTTACTGTCTGAAAATATGATCACATACTCCTTTTTCCAGGTCTGTCTATTTGCATGCTCTATTGCTCGGACAATTGCCTCTAGTTCTCCATCATAAATGGTATTTTTGTCTTTTGAGATGGTGTAGTATTCTTTCAAGATGGTTTGTTCTATTTGATCATATCCTGCTAGTGAGATTCCTATTCCCAAAGATTCTGGGGAACAAGAAGCATCAGAGTAATATATGAAATGATTTTTTCCATAATTGTCCAGAATTTGATTGTGAATTAATTTCTCCTCCTCTTTACTCTGACCACTTATAGCCACTTTGTAAGGGACACCTCTATTCCATGGTGCACATATAATGGTCTTATTCTTCTCCTGTTCATATAATCCATCATGATAAGGTAATGACTGTATTATTCTGTTGATCTGGCTATCTCTTCTGCATGTAAGATCTTCATCAGAAATTTGTTCATAATTTTGGCTAATTATCCTGGAAATTGGATGGTTCTGCATCAGTGTTAATCCTCTTAAAGCATATTTTCTTCTGCTTTTGTTCAATCTAATTTCAGGTGGGCAAAGCGTTGCCTCCACTTCCATAGGCCTGATTGGTGATGTTTTGAAACAACCCAATATTCTCCTTAATGCAATATTTTGAAGCCCTTGTAGAAGGTCAGCAAAAGATTGTTGCCCCCTCCACCAGACAGGATTAGCATAGTCGGAAATGGTGGTGACACAGGCCAGGTAAAGCTGTCTCATGGCAATATGGCTTAGCCCTCTTTCAGTGTTTGTCAGTCTTGCCATCCTTTGAAAAGCTGATTTAGCCTGCGCTACCCTGACTGTTACATGGTGCTTGAAGGTAAGTTTTTGGTCAAACCACACACCTAACCATTTGACAACTGGGGAAGTAGAAATGGTTCTTCCACTAGGTATTGTCAAATGGCATTCTTTTGCCTCCTTTGATTTTGCAAAATGAATCAGCTCGGTTTTTTCAATGTCAAATTTGACTGCATTTTTGCTTCCTATATCTTGTAGTCTTTGATATTCCCTTTCCAATATTTGAGTGTTCCTTTTAAAGCTTGTAGATGAAACAGTCAATGCAATATCATCAATGTATGATATGAACTGGCCTGCTCTTGAGCTGAACATGTCTCTGATATAGATTAAAAATAGTATAGGTGAAATTGGGCTTCCCTGTGGGATACCAGTCTCAGTTGGTGAAAACTGTTCCACTTGCCCCTCAAAGGCCAATTTTAGTTGTCGGTCACTTAGAAATGTGTCTACCCATGATAAAATGCTAAGGGGTAATCCCAATCTACTCATTATTCCGAGAAGTTGGTTCTTAGCAACATGGTCAAAAGCACCTTTTATGTCCAGAAAAAGAGTTGATACCTTTCTTCCAGCAGCCTTTTCTGTCTGTATTTTGTCCACTAGTAGCAGACAGGCATCTACTGCTGATTTCTGAAGCCTTCCACCTATCTGGCTTGGGTCCAATAGTGTGGTTGTTTCAGCAAGATACCCAAGTCTTTTAGCTAACATCCTTTCTAGTGTCTTCCCTAGACAGTTCAGTAGAGATATAACCCTGTATGCCTTTGGCTGTGAGTAGTCAGGATTGGATGCCTTTTTCAAGACAATTCCAGTGGCCTGTCTCCAACACTTTGGCTGATATCCAATATTGAACAGTAGTGAGTAAATTTCAAAGAACAGTTGATTATTAGCTTTGTATGCATGACAAATCATGTTCTGGTCAATTTGATCTGGCCCTGGTGCCTTGCCTTTCGAAAGTTTACAGCATGCATTTTCCACATCACAAAGATTTTGAATGCTTGAAATTTTGTTGATTAATTGTTCTTAACTTAAGATCAACTTAAACATATATTATTTTGGTGCAGGATGAGTCCCAAATCTTCTGTTTCCTGTACTGAACTACCATCTTCACCACCCACTTTCAAATCTTTTGATTTTAAAAATGTGGCTAGGCTAACAGATTCTATGTGGAGTACTAAAAGGACATTAAAATCAAACTTGATAAAACCAACCCAAAATAAATTTTCTAAACAATCACCAAATGGCCCATTCAGCAGTGACCCTATCACTGCACAAGATCTTGGTCTAGATAAATCAGCAATTAAATCAATGCCAATTAAACAAAAGAAGAGAAAGTGCATAGAGCAAAATCTGTCAGATAGTCAACCAACCAAAGTTATGAGGATTGCTGCACCAAAAATTACACTTCAACTTACATATACATCTGCTATACAAGAAGCAAGGGACTTAATTGTCAAAGCCTACCATCTGGCAGATAATAAACAAAAACAAGATGCTGTCTTGGACTTGGTTGAGGTGTTTCGAAACTTTACTGAGTCTGGTAGAGTTAATTTGATGCAAACAGAGACATCTATTTCCAAATCAGCTGTTCCATCAACTCCATCATCATCATCACAACCAATAGCACCAACCATACCAATAACAGCCATAAGTACAATTGTCAACAACATGCCACCAGCCAAATCTTATGCAGATATGTTGAAGAGCAATACACCAACAGCCCCTACAGAAATATTACCTAGAGCCAGCAATGCCATGAAGGTGTTGGGGAAAACAACAAGACATCCAGATGCTATGGATATTCAACAAAGCTCAAATCATCAAATAGGTGGCCATATAACAACGGCCACAGCAGAAGCAGAAACAACAACAGAGACTACAGGAACTACAGGAACAAGTCAGTTCAATAGTGAAAATGTGATCACATTGGTCACCAGACCAGGTGGAAAACTTCCAATCTACCAGCCATTCATTATCAGAGAAAAAATCAACAAAATCCTAGGAAAGAGAGCAATCTCAAGGGTACATACCTCCATCAAAGGTAATGTTGTCCTAACATGCATGGATTCATCTCCATCAGAACTTCTTCTTGATCAAGAAAAATGGGAAGAAGCATTTGATGGGTGGCCAATTAAGAAAGCCCAGAAGATCACCAACTGGCCTAAAGTAGTGGTGCATGGGGTGCCAACCTGCATCCCTATTGAGGCAATAACTGAGGAAATAGAAATATACAACACTGGGATTAAAACTCAGGGTCAACCAAGATGGCTCAGTAGAACATTTCAGCAAAGATCAAAAGCCTCCATCACTTTTTCAGTTACTACTGAAGAGGAAAAAGACCAGCTAATCAAGGAAGGTGTCCTTATTGGAGGTCTCTATCTCAAGGTGGTAAACTTTCAACTAGCTACCCAGAGAACCCAATGCCGAAAATGCCTTGCATATGGACACCATCATACTTTGTGCATTAAGCCACCAGTGTGTGCAATCTGCTTAGGCCACCATATTACTTCAGATCACAAATGTAACAAATGTAGTTCCACTCAAAGCTGTATTCATCATGCTGTACAATGCGCCAATTGCAAGTCAAATACCCATTTGGCATTTTAAAGACAAGATTGCGACTTCTTCAAAGCATTGGCATGCTAAGTCACATCACTTTTAATCAGCACAATACTGCAAGGGGTCGTGAGATTGCCAAAGGAGGTTGGAAGAAACAGGCAATGAAAAGTGATCAATATACCTCTCACTCTCTCATCAAGCAGAAGGCTAAAGAGTGGGTGCTCGAGGCATGGAAAAAAGATTGGGACTTGGAGCTCTGGCATGAAGAGGAGGGTCGAAAGGCCAAGGGACTCGGAAAGTATTACAGGCTTCAGGCTCAATCTAATCAGCCTAACTTTTCTTATAAACTACATGGATTTGGAGGACATAGCAGGGAAACTGAATCCGGATTTTTCCAGGCAAGGCTTGGAATTGGCAATACCAGGGTATACCTGCACATGGTAGGGAAGGTAACAGATTTTATGTGCAATTTTTGTGGGAAAGAAAGACAAAATGTGCAACACTTGTTGTTACACTGTCAAAAATTCAGAGACCAAAGGAATATTTGCTTCAAAGGTTTAGAACCAACAACACTTCCAATCTTATTTTGTACAAAAATGGGGAAGGAAGCATTACTTAAGTATTTGGATATATCCAAGTGCATGGCAGCACACAAAGGGAATTAAATTAGGATAAGTGATTAGGATACAGTTTATTGGGCTTTGAGGGAGAATAGATGAATTTGGGGGGAAAGTTTAAATTTGGAATATTTGAAATGTGTCATAGCTAGATAGCTGAATACACTATGAATTAAAAAAAAAAAAAAAAAAAAAAAAAGGGGTCGTGAGATCCTGCAGTCCCTCTTTGATGTCTCTATCAAAGGGGAATCAGACATTCTTTTAGTTCAGGAACCTTATTTGTTCTATGACACTCATTTGCAAATATACCAACCAATATTACATTCAGCTTATCAAATCATTCCACCAATCACCCACCAATTCCTTCACCCAAGGGTCATGACCTATGTCAAGAGAGCAAGCCAGATCCAGGTAATGCCCAGATATGACCTGGTTTCTGACCCAGATTTTCAAATCCTGGAGGTTGATCTTCCTGAAGAGTCTTTTTACATCATACACATTTACAATGAGAAGCCTCTTACACCTTCATTTTCTCATTATACTGTACAGCAATTTCTTAATTTACAACTGCAGTTGGACAAACCTTTTGTACTTCTCGGGGATTTCAATTTACACCACCCATTGTGGAACCCACTGGTTCAAACTAATAACACTCTTGCTAATTCACTAGTTGATTATCTTGGAAAAAACAATGCTCATCTACTCAATTGCTCTTCTGTAATTGAAAACTATGGAGGCACCTTCCATAGATCAAATTCAAAAAGCACGTCCATTATTGATCTCACATTTGTTGCAGGATTTAAGCAACTACAATGGCAGGACTGGAACTATGGAGAATCAACTGGGTCGGATCATGAGCTTATTACCTTTTAGACATTTATTCCTCAAATTGTCAACTCTGCCAGCAACAATGACTATTCACTTCCATCAAGATTAAATATCAAAAAATCAGATTGGAAGCTATTTAATCTGGAACTGCAAGCAAAAGAAGAATTATACCAGCAACTTCTTGATAATGCCATCCATTCTAAAGATTATGACCAGATTGCTAGTCTGCTCCAAAACATGGTCGAAAATGCTGCCCATGTATCCATCCCAACAATGAAAATCACACCAAGATCAAAACCATGTTGGACAACAGAGTTGACCCAGTTGAGGATGAGGTTTCATAGGATAAGACGCTGCTTCAAAAAAAACCCAAATCTTGGGTCAGCAAATGATGCCAGGGCTGCAAGAAATCAATACTTTCACATGATTCAATACAATAAGAAGCAGCACTGGATCAAATTCCTCGAAAATGCTAAGGACAAAACTGTCTTTACTGCCTACAACTACTCCAGGCCAGGAAGGACTCAGTCAACTCTTATTCCTAATTTGATGTACAGCAATAGGGAAAATAGTCCGGACAGAGTAGCTACTAGCTTTAAGGACAAATGCAAGGCACTTATTCAAACCCTTTTTCCAGAATCTTCCACACCAACACCAGCAACAGCAACTGCATCAAAGGAATCTATCAGCCTGACTCTATGTCATCAGCATCACCTTCTAACAGCACCTCGAAATGTCATCCTACCTAGCTATGATGGACACGTCACCATACTTTCGAAAATCGCCAATTCATCCACAACTTCCGCCCTCAATCAGCTACGCTCTTAAAAATTCAATATTCGGTTTTGCCTCTTCCACAGCATCACATTGATATATTTCTCGACATTCGCATCCCTTTATTCCGACATTTTTCGACCAAAAACCCAATTTTCAGCATTCTGAGAGAAAATTTTTTTCGCTTCAGCCTTGCCAAGGCTCGACGCGTTCTACAGCTATCTTATGTAGATGATATTTCTATCTCTACAGCATCAACTTCCATAACTAAGAATGCTAAGTTCCTAGAAAATTGCACTACCAATCTACTTCAAAAAGCTCAAGAACTGAAGATCATCTTTGAAGTTCAGAAATCCGAGCTTATACACTTTAACCGACAACGGAATCCTGATGCTGTTCCCATCCATGTCCTTGACACCATTTTGATGCCAAAAGAGGTTGTGAGATGGCTTGGAATCTGGTTTGATCGGAAACTAAACTTCAAAGTACATGTTGAGATGAGAGCCCAAAGAAATCACCTTAAAGACCCTTCAAGCCAAAGCTTGTTGCATCAGTATACAAAAGCAAGGAATAGTTATTTCCAAGAAATTAAGACTGCTAAAAAGAATCACTGGAATGCATTTCTTGAACAGGAAGATCCACAAGCAATATTCAAGGCCTTAGCATACACCAAAGATAGGCAAACTTCACAGCTACCAATGATTCAAGATGAGAATGGAGTGTTAAAAAGTGATTTCACAGAAAAGTGTGGTGCAATCAGGAATAAGCTATTCATTCCACCGCCACATACTCCAGAGATGGACTGGGCCTCACACAGAGAGCTTTACTGGGAATGGCCAAGGCTTACAATGTCAGAAGTGGAAGAGGCATGCGTTAGACCATCAAAAGGAAAAGCGCCAGGACCAGATCAAATAGACCAGAGAATGATAAGTCATGCTTTCCAGGCCAACAAGGAGCTATTTTTCAAGATTTATTCATTACTTTTTAATTTTGGATACCAGCCAAAGTGTTGGAGGCAGGCCACAGGTGTTGTACTGAAGAAACCCTCAAAGCCTGACTATTCACAACCAAAGGCTTATAGAATAATTTCGCTCCTCAACTGCTTGGGGAAAACCCTTGAAAGAATTTTAGCTAAAAGGTTAGCTTACCTAGCTGAAAAAACCCACCTCTTGGATCCATCACAGATTGGAGGAAGATTAAAGAAGTCTGCAGTGGATGCATGTCTAATGTTGGTCAATGAAATTCAGACAGAGAAAGAAGCTGGAAGAAAGACGTCCACTCTATTCATGGATATCAGGGGTGCCTTTGATCATGTTGCTAAGAATCAATTATTGGCTGTGATGAGTAGATTGGGTCTCCCCCTTAGTCTCTTGACATGGGTGGACTCTTTCCTCAGTGATCGAAAGCTTAAATTGGCTTTTGATGGGAAAGAGGAGGAATTTTCGCCTGTTGAGACTGGGATACCACAAGGTAGTCCCATTTCACCAATATTATTCTTGATATATATCAGAGATATGTTCAGCTCTAGGACAGGGAAATTCATATCATACATTGATGATATAGCATTGACTGTCTCATCTAACAGCTTTGAGAAGAATACAAAAATACTGGAAGAAGAATATAGAAATCTTCAAGAAATGGGCAAAAAGAATGCTGTCCAGTTTGATATTGAAAAAACTGAGTTGATTCACTTTGCAAAAACAAGAGAGGCTAATGAGAGCCATTTATACCTGCCAAATGGCGACAAAATAGCAACAGCTGTAATGGTCAAATGGTTGGGAGTATGGTTTGACCAGAACCTTTCATTCAAATATCACATTACAATCAGGGTGGCCCAGGCAAAAGCTGCTTTCCAAAGGATGGCAAGACTTGCAAATACTGAGAGAGGACTTAGCCATATTGCAATGAGACAGCTATATCTAGCATGTGTGACCAGTATTTCTGACTATGCAAGTCCTGTCTGGTGGAGAGGACAACAGTTGTTTGTTGATTTACTACAAGGATTGCAAAATATTGCATTGAGAAAAATATTGGGATGTTTTAAAACATCACCAATAATACCAATGGAGGTGGAAGCATGTCTTTGCCCACCAGAAATCAGACTGAATCATAGCAGAAGAAAATATGCTATGAGAACATTAACCTTGGCCATAAATCATCCATTAAATTTGATGATGAAACAAAACTTAGAATACTACCACTGTGAAAGAAGAAATGCAAAAGAAAATCAGGTCAAAAGAATTAGGGAGTCATTAATATATAATCCTGATCTTGTAGACATTGAACTAATTAGGCCTAATTTCTATGCACCCTGGAGCAGAAATCTGCCATATAAGGTGTGCAGTGGAAAAAGCAACAAAGAAGAAGAAAAAATATTACACAATAGATTCCTTATGAAATCTAGAGGGAAATCTCAAGTTATATACTATACAGATGCATCTGAATCATCAGATAGCAAAGGTATAGGCATTTCACATTTAGTATATGACCAAATAGACCAGAGTATCAAGAGTGAATATTACACTCTATCAAAAGATACAAATACAATCTATGAAGGAGAGTTAGAGGCTATTGTCAGAGCTATTGAACATGCAAATAGTCAAGCATGGGATAGGAAGTCAGTCACAATTTTCTCTGACAGCAAAGCAGCTTTGAAAAGGATGGAAGATATAAGTAGTAAGTCTGGTCAGGCAAAAATTATCCGGGGAATAAAAGCTGCCACACTACTACAAAAACAAGGAATAGAAGTCCACTTGAGATGGGTCCCAGCTCATCAAGACATCAAAGGGAATAAAGAAGCCGACAAGCTAGCCAAGGCTGCATCTCATTGTGACCCAGATGAATGTTATCCCACAAGTCTAGCAGTCATATACAAAGAAATAAACAAAAATAAATACCTTGAGTGGCAAAAAATATTGACTAAATATGACGAAAAAAGGCAACAGCAGGAACAGCCATCTCAATACTCCAACACATTTCCATGGCAAATAAGGAAAAGGCCATGGGTTCCAAGAGGGATAAAGAGGGGAATTAGTGCAGCATTTTATCAGCTTAAAATTGGTCATGGCTATAACAAGTGGTACATGCAAAGAATAGGACAGACAACAACAGACAGGTGTCTTTGTGGGGATATACAGACACCAAAACATTTAATTATGGAATGCAGGAGGTACAAACAGAACCGGAAAAGAATGAAGGACAGGCTTGGAGACAAGGAGATGAGCCTTGAAGTACTGCTTCAAAGCAATATTGGAATATCAGCAATTTTGGAATACTTAAACGAGACAAAAATATCAACAAGGGGTTGGTATCTAGGAGAGGATAGTAGAGAATTAGAATGTGATTTAAATTGAATTTAGCTAGACAAATTGTAGTATGATACTACACATCCTCTGATAGTCATAGACTTATATAGGATGTCAATAATAATAAAAAAAAAAAAAAAAAAGTACATGTTGAAAAGCGTATCCAACTTGGAAATGCAGTCTGGGAAAGGCTGAAGAATCTATCCATGCCCTCTAGGGGAATGAATTTAAATAATCTGAGGCAACTTTATCTATCATGTGTAACCTCAGTTATTGATTATGGATCTGTCCTTTGGTTCTTTTTTTTTTTTTTTTTTTTTTTTTTTTTTTTTTTAATCATATTGTATTCAGCTAGCTAGCTATGACAATTTATTTAACATACATACAAAGTAAATATAAGTCCTCATGATCATTCCCTTCCTCCATCTCCTCTCTTTATTTCCAATATATATTTTGTCCTAATTATTCTCCTTTGTGTATAGATATACACCTCGAAGTTTTTAAAAATTCAAGCAGTGCTTGTTTTCCTCTTTTTGTTCTGAATAAAATTGGTAAAGTGAAAGGCTCAATTTTTTTAAAAGATTCTTTTCTTTCCTTTTGAAACATTTGACAATGAAGTATCAAATGTTGCATGGTTTGTTTTTGGTTGTTGCAAAAATTGCACTTATCATCTATGGTCTTTCCAACTTTATATAAGTATGCCCTAACATTTCCTATGCCAGTCCTTGCCTGGAAGTATGCAGATTCTGTCAACCTGCTGTGGCCCTGAAAACTGGTTGGGTGAGTTGAAAATATTGGTGTTGTCATTTGGGCTTGGATCCTATAGAACTTGCCAAGACCAGAGCTTTTTCTTCCTTCTTCCTCATGGAAAGGCTCCGAGGTCCAATCTTTAGCCCAGGCTTCCAGTACAAGTTCCTTTGCCTTCTGCTTTAGGAATGCATGTGATGTAAATTGATTCCTTCTTAGCACCTTCTTTTTGCTGGCTCCTTTGGCTAAGTTGTCAGCAAGCTCATTACCCACTATACCAACATGTCTAGGGCACCAGGAGAGTTGAATCGAGCAGCTCTCTGCCTCTTGTCTTATCTGGTGTGAAAAGGAATTTTCTTTATTCTTTATTCTCAAGAGACTAGCCTGACTATCACTGAAGATGTGATAGTTGCCTCTTGGTGATATCTTTTTGAGGTATTTGATGGCTTTGAGGATACAGAAAGTTTCTGTGTCTGTAATACCCATAGTTTGACCAAGGTTGAAGGACAAGCATTTCTTTTTTTTTTTTTTTTTTTTTTTAATCATTAAGTGTATGCAGCCTAACTAGCTATGACACTATATACATATTTATCCTTCTCAACCCACTCATCATCTCATACCACCATTTTATGCATATTACAATAGGAAAGAAATTCTTGACAAGTAAACCATATTTAATCAGTTGGTATATTTCTATCTTCCTCAACCTTTCCCCAAGATAGGCAGCCAGTTGTTGAGAGATGTTTTAGAAGCGAAGTTTTCCCCACATTTGTGTTGAAAATAATTGGAAGTGTAAATGGTAAAAGGGTTTTAAACTCTTTTCTCCTCTGTTTCTTGAAGAATGAACAGTAAAGTATTAAATGTTCAATTGTTTGAACACTTTTTGTGCAGTAATTGCAGATATTAGTATTGCTTTTCCCAATCTTATTCATATATGCTAGGTGGCTCCCTATACCTGTCCTAGCTTGAATATATGCTGACTGGGTTTTTCGAGAAAATTTGATCATGTTGAATGGTTTGAATTTGAAGTTGGGTATGTGGCATTTAGCCTGGGCTCTATACAGTTTGCCCAGTCCTATTGCTCTTTTCCCTTCTTCTTCACGTTGTAGTTGTGATGTCCAGTCTTGAGACCAGGCATCCTTAATAGTTAGTCTCAACTCTTGTTTAAGAAAGCTGAGTGTTGTAAAGAGATGTTTTTTAATTGGATATTCATTTGCAGCTCTTCTTGCTAGAGAGGACAAGCATTTCATTTGTCTTGTGACTGGGAGATAGACAACAAATCCTATACTGCTTCCTTTTCCTTGAGTGAGTGAGCCATCAGTATAGACAATTATTGTATTGTAAGGTATGGTATCAGTGAGTGATTTGTGACTCAGAGCAGATTGCTCCTTTGGCAGTGGTGAAATGTCAATTTTCAGGTTAGTTTGAAGCCAAGGGGGCACCCAACAGGCATCCAGTTGTTCAAGGTTGTTATATGTTGTGAATGACTGCAATAGCTGGCCGATCCTAATAAGCTGGCTCATTTCTTTACCTAGGTACTTGAAAACCCCAAGATCCAATTTTGCTGATAATGATAGCTCATCCTGGAGTGGGGAGAGCAATTTTTCCTTCACAGGATGTGAATTTTGTACTCTGAGAAGGCGTAATGCAAAGTTTATTGTTTGTTTCAGTTGTCTGACTTTGGTTGGGAGGATAGCTGCTTCAACCTCCAGGGCCTTGACTGGGCTGTGATGATATGCTCCAGTGATCATGATTAATGCCTGGTTTTGAAGCCTCTGACACTTGGCACTCAATGCACCAGAGCCTATTTTTCTAAACCAGAGTACTGAGCCATAGTCCAGGACAGGGAGGACACAACTGAGAAAAAGCTGGCGTAAGGCATGGAATGGAAGGCCCTTTGTGTTAGAAGCAAGCTGCTTAAGCCTCTTTAGTGCACCATGTGCAAGCTGGAGTCGTTTTTCTACATGGGTCTTGAACTTCATTTTCCTATCAAACCAGATCCCCAGCCATCTTACTGCCTCTTTTGGTTCTATGACATTTTGATTTTCAAGTATTATTTGATTGGTAAGTGGTGTTTTGTGGTGTGAGAAATGAATCATTTCGGTCTTCTCCATCTCAAATGTGACTGACAGTTTACTTGCCCTTTCCATTAGTTCCTTTAGGGTTTGTTGTAGTTGGTCAGTGTTTTTCTTGATTGAGGTGGAGGCAACTGAGATGCAGATGTCATCCATGTATGAGAGTTGAAGATGATTCATTTCCTGCTTTGCTGGAAAAAGGAATCTGATGGATATTAAGAATAGAATTGGAGAAATTGGGCTGCCTTGAGGTGTTCCTGTGACTGGGAACACCTCACTTAGCTGGCCATTAAATTGAAGCCTCATGGTTCTTCTGGTCAAGAAAGATTTAACCCATGAGATAAGTGAGACAGGCAGCTGGAGTGTCCTCATGACTGATAAGAGAGCTTCTGGCTGTAGTCTATCAAATGCCCCCATGATATCAAGGAGAACTGTTGATACTATTCTGTGTTTGAGCCTGTTCTGCTCCACAAAATCCTGTAGTAAAAGTGCGGCATCAATAGCAGATCTCTGCTTGCGTCCACCCATTTGGGTCTCATGTAGAAGGCAATTAGTAGTGTTAGCAAGGTAGGCTAGATAGAAATATACCAACTAATTAAATATGGTTTACTTGTCAAGAATTTTTTCCTGTTGTAATATGCATAAAATGGTGGTATGAGATGATGTGTGGATTCAGAAGGATATATATGTATATAGTGTCATAGCTAGTTAGGCTGCATACACTCAATGATTAAAAAAAAAAAAAAAAAAAAAAAAAAGGTAGGCTAGCCTGTTGGCAAAGATTCTTTCCAACAGTTTTGATAGGCAGGGGAGAAGAGAAATAGGCCGATATGCTTTTGGATTGCTATAGTCCTTTTTATTCTTCTTAGGAATGATAATTCCCACTGCCTGTCTCCATATTGTTGGATGATAGCCACTATTGAATAAGCTTGTAAAAGCATCAAAAAATATTTTAGGTATGGCTGTGATTGCTGCCTTGATTATGGTCCAGTCAATCTGGTCCATACCTGGTGCTGTTGATTTATTTGGTACTGCATCAACAATTTCTTCCATGGTTAAGTCAGGCCAGTTCCACTTGCTTGTGTTAGCTCCATCATAGCTAGGTAGGATGACATTTCGAGGTGCTGTTAGAAGGTGATGCTGATGACATAGAGTCAGGCTGATAGATTCCTTTGATGCAGTTGCTGTTGCTGGTGTTGGTGTGGAAGATTCTGGAAAAAGGGTTTGAATAAGTGCCTTGCATTTGTCCTTAAAGCTAGTAGCTACTCTGTCCGGACTATTTTCCCTATTGCTGTACATCAAATTAGGAATAAGAGTTGACTGAGTCCTTCCTGGCCTGGAGTAGTTGTAGGCAGTAAAGACAGTTTTGTCCTTAGCATTTTCGAGGAATTTGATCCAGTGCTGCTTCTTATTGTATTGAATCATGTGAAAGTATTGATTTCTTGCAGCCCTGGCATCATTTGCTGACCCAAGATTTGGGTTTTTTTTGAAGCAGCGTCTTATCCTATGAAACCTCATCCTCAACTGGGTCAACTCTGTTGTCCACCATGGTTTTGATCTTGGTGTGATTTTCATTGTTGGGATGGATACATGGGCAGCATTTTCGACCATGTTTTGGAGCAGACTAGCAATCTGATCATAATCTTTAGAATGGATGGCATTATCAAGAAGTTGCTGGTATAATTCTTCTTTTGCTTGCAGTTCCAGATTAAATAGCTTCCAATCTGATTTTTTGATATTTAATCTTGATGGAAGTGAATAGTCATTGTTGCTGGCAGAGTTGACAATTTGAGGAATAAATGTCTTAAAGGTAATAAGCTCATGATCCGACCCAGTTGATTCTCCATAGTTCCAGTCCTGCCATTGTAGTTGCTTAAATCCTGCAACAAATGTGAGATCAATAATGGATGTGCTTTTTGAATTTGCTCTATGGAAGGTGCCTCCATAGTTTTCAATTACAGAAGAGCAATTGAGTATATGAGCATTGTTTTTTCCAAGATAATCAACTAGTGAATTAGCAAGAGTGTTATTAGTTTGAACCAGTGGGTTCCACAATGGGTGGTGTAAATTGAAATCCCCGAGAAGTACAAAAGGTTTGTCCAACTGCAGTTGTAAATTAAGAAATCGCTGTACAGTATAATGAGAAAATGAAGGTGTAAGAGGCTTCTCATTGTAAATGTGTATGATGTAAAAAGACTCTTCAGGAAGATCAACCTCCAGGATTTGAAAATCTGGGTCAGAAACCAGGTCATATCTGGGCATTACCTGGATCTGGCTTGCTCTCTTGACATAGGTCATGACCCTTGGGCGAAGGAATTGGTGGGTGATTGGTGGAATGATTTGATAAGCTGAATGTAATATTGGTTGGTATATTTGCAAATGAGTGTCATAGAACAAATAAGGTTCCTGAACTAAAAGAATGTCTGATTCCCCTTTGATAGAGACATCAAAGAGGGACTGCAGGATCTCACGACCCCTTGCAGTATTGTGCTGATTAAAAGTGATGTGACCTAGCATGCCAATGCTTTGAAGAAATCGCAATCTTGTCTTTGAAATGCCAAATGGGTATTTGACTTGCAATTGGCGCATTGTACAGCATGATGAATACAGCTTTGAGTGGAACTACATTTGTTACATTTGTGATCTGAAGTAATATGGTGGCCTAAGCAGATTGCACACACTGGTGGCTTAATGCACGAAGTATGATGGTGTCCATATGCAAGGCATTTTCGGCATTGGGTTCTCTGGGTAGCTAGTTGAAAGTTTACCACCTTGAGATAGAGACCTCCAATAAGGACACCTTCCTTGATTAGCTGGTCTTTTTCCTCTTCAGTAGTAACTGAAAAAGTGATGGAGGCTTTTGATCTTTGCTGAAATGTTCTACTGAGCCATCTTGGTTGACCCTGAGTTTTAATCCCAGTGTTGTATATTTCTATTTCCTCAGTTATTGCCTCAATAGGGATGCAGGTTGGCACCCCATGCACCACTACTTTAGGCCAGTTGGTGATCTTCTGGGCTTTCTTAATTGGCCACCCATCAAATGCTTCTTCCCATTTTTCTTGATCAAGAAGAAGTTCTGATGGAGATGAATCCATGCATGTTAGGACAATATTACCTTTGATGGAGGTATGTACCCTTGAGATTGCTCTCTTTCCTAGGATTTTGTTGATTTTTTCTCTGATAATGAATGGCTGGTAGATTGGAAGTTTTCCACCTGGTCTGGTGACCAATGTGATCACATTTTCACTATTGAACTGACTTGTTCCTGTAGTTCCTGTAGTCTCTGTTGTTGTTTCTGCTTCTGCTGTGGCCGTTGTTATATGGCCACCTATTTGATGATTTGAGCTTTGTTGAATATCCATAGCATCTGGATGTCTTGTTGTTTTCCCCAACACCTTCATGGCATTGCTGGCTCTAGGTAATATTTCTGTAGGGGCTGTTGGTGTATTGCTCTTCAACATATCTGCATAAGATTTGGCTGGTGGCATGTTGTTGACAATTGTACTTATGGCTGTTATTGGTATGGTTGGTGCTATTGGTTGTGATGATGATGATGGAGTTGATGGAACAGCTGATTTGGAAATAGATGTCTCTGTTTGCATCAAATTAACTCTACCAGACTCAGTAAAGTTTCGAAACACCTCAACCAAGTCCAAGACAGCATCCTGTTTTTGTTTATTATCTGCCAGATGGTAGGCTTTGACAATTAAGTCCCTTGCTTCTTGTATAGCAGATGTATATGTAAGTTGAAGTGTAATTTTTGGTGCAGCAATCCTCATAACTTTGGTTGGTTGACTATCTGACAGATTTTGCTCTATGCACTTTCTCTTCTTTTGTTTAATTGGCATTGATTTAATTGCTGATTTATCTAGACCAAGATCTTGTGCAGTGATAGGGTCACTGCTGAATGGGCCATTTGGTGATTGTTTAGAAAATTTATTTTGGGTTGGTTTTATCAAGTTTGATTTTAATGTCCTTTTAGTACTCCACATAGAATTTGTTAGCCTAGCCACATTTTTAAAATCAAAAGATTTTAACGTGGGCGGTGAAGATGGTAGTTCAGTACAGGAAACAGAAGATTTGGGACTCATCCTGCACCAAAATAATATATGTTTAAGTTGATCTTAAGTTAAGAACAATTAATCAACAAAATTTCAAGCATTCAAAATCTTTGTGATATAAATTTTTTTTTATATTTTATAGATATATGTATATATTATTTTTTTTTTTTTTTCTTTTTTATTTTTTATTTTTTTTTTTTTGAAATTAACTTTTGGATGTATTGAGTCTGTGAATCACGTGATTGAATCACTTATCATGTGATTTTTGCCAAGGCTTGGCAGTACTAGTGCGAAAATTTTTCTTTCAGCTGGAAAAATCAAGTTGTCATCAAAAGATCTTGAATTAATGGTTAGTAGATCTTAAAAATGATATCATTGAAAAGCTACTGATTAGGCGAAATAGAATATCGAAATTTTTTATTGTAGCTAATGGTGGTGGAAAGTTGTTGATGAAATGGTGAGAAATTTAACTTTGGATGGCGTAAAATCGGATTTTGGTCGGAAAATAGTGTAATAAGTGGATGCTGATGTCGAAAAGTATATCAGTCGGAAGCTACGGACGATGCGAAAACGAATATCGAAGTTATATGGCTGTAGCTGATGGTGGTCCAAAGTTGTGGTTGAAAAGGCGATTTTCGAAAGTATGGTGTCACTAATGTGTCCTTTGCGTTTTGGTCAGGAACACCTAACTTTTCGAATTTTGAAATTTCGGAATTTCATCAATTTGAATACACCATTGTATGCAGAATAATTTGCTGATTACAAATATCGCTTCCAAATTTTGATCCGACATCTAGTTGTTGAGTTATCAAGCAAGAAAGATTCCGTTGCTGTTGAGGGTGGAAATCTTGGTGGCAGATCACCCAAGTCCATCAACAATCAGCATCAACCATCATTTATCACTGCTAACAATATATCATTACAAGCAGAAAATTACCACAGAGTAGCACGCAAATTTTGAAAGTCATCAGGCCAAAATTCATTGAGTTATTGGGTTTACAGTTTCCTAAAGTTCTTTGTGGGATAGAATTGCACTTCTGGTTTTAACGGGCCGCCATTAACCGAGATATTGTGAATATTATCATTCAACTACGAAAATTTAGGAGATTGGTCAGGTGACCTCAGAAAAATTTTGTTGTGTGCGTAAAGGGAAAGAAACATTGAAATATTAAAAACAAAAAAAAAATAAAAATAAAAAAGAAATCAAAAAAAAAGGAACAAAACAAAATATCAATATCAGAACATAGAAATAGCTTTACTATCATCAGCTACTATGACCAGACCAGATTCCCCAGATCCACTGACCAGAGTGTCAGGAGATACAATAATGGAGAGAGATTTAGATGATAGGGAAATGGAAATGGAAATAGAAAAGCTATTGCCAGAAGAAGAAGAGTCTTTTGAACCTGGAGGTTACAGAAAAGGACCAAAAAGCCTACCAAAGAGACTACAAATTATGGATTCAACCTATTCTGAGCCAGATGGAGAATGGTCTTCTGCCTATAACCAAGCTCCCATAAATATGGACTCCTTTACCTATGAAGCTAGTAAGGGACCCAAAAGATCATTTGAAACATCTCAATTGCCAGCCAAAAAGAATAAAGGGAAAGGCCCAGCAACATGGCTTGATCAAATTGAAGAATCTGATGAGTGCATAGCAGCAGCTAGGGATTTATTGATCAAGGCAGCCCACCTTACTGATTCCAGATCAAAGCAAACTAAGATCTTGGACCTGCTGAATATATTTAGGGAATACATTGAGAGAGATGGAAATCTACCAAGAGATGCTTCTGTACTTACAGCACAACTACAAAGACTTGAACAAACTGCCCAGGTATTGCAGACAACAGCTCGGCAAGCAAAAAGCAACAATTCAACAGGTAATAATATTCAAGGACAACAGAGATTGCCAACCACAATGAACATGAAAAGTACAACTAGCCAAGCACCAGGGCCTGTAGCAACATCTAGCAACAACCAACATGGTAACCCTATGCCACAGAAGAGAACATGGGCAGATATAGCAGGTTCATCACAAAATCAAGGGAGTAAAAAGGAGTGGACAGTAGTGCAACCCAAGAATAAATCAAGTGGTCCCAAGACAAGGTCAATAAATAGACTAATATTAATCCAAGATGTGCAGACTAGACAACCATTCTCTCCGCTACAGACAAGAGACCGGATCAACCAAGCATTTAGGTCTAGAGGAGTTGAAGGACCAGTGGTAGCTATTGTGTCACAGACAAGGAGGGAAAATATTGCTTTAACAACTACTGAGCCCTACTCTGCTGACTTTCTTCTTGAAAAGGTTGACATTTGGAAGAACATAGCCCCTCATGAGCTTGCCATGAAAGATGAAGCATGGTATAAAGTAATCATCCATGGTATTCCAACAGCTGAATTCCCCACAATGGAAGACCTAAGAACAATTCCAGAAGAAATCTCGACCTTCAACCAAGGTCTCAAAGTCATTGGACAACCTTATTGGATCACACCAGAAGAGAAAAGAGGTGCTCAAGTAGCTGGATCAATAGTAGTGGCATTTGAGACTGAGGAACAAGCTAGACAAGCTATCTCTAAAAACTTGATTGTAGCAGGAAGATCCCTGAGGGCTGAAAAATACTTGAACATTCCAGCAACTACACAGTGCAATCAGTGTCAAGGATATGGACACATTAGTACCAAGTGTAGGTGGGATGCAAAATGCCAGTTTTGTGCAGGACAACACAATACTAAGATTAGCAACCGACAGCTAAAACTGACATTTGATGGGCAAGTAGAGGAATTTTTACCTATTGAAACTGGCATCCCTCAAGGAAGCCCTATTTCGCCAATTTTATTCTTGATTTATATAAGAGACATGTTTGGCTCTAGGGCAGGCAAATTTATATCATATATTGATGATATTGCATTGATAGTCTCGTCTTCCAGCTTCAAAAATAATGCAAAAATATTGGAAAAAGAATTTAAATTACTGCAAGATAATGGAAGAAAGAATGCAGTTCAATTTGATGTAGATAAGACTGAACTGATCCATTTTGGGACATCTACAGAAGCTAAGAATTGCCGAGTGACCCTACCAAGTGGTAGAAGCATCTCATCTTGCACAGTAGCCAAATGGCTGGGGGTGCTATTTGATCAAAAGCTATCCTTCAAGCAACATGTTACTTCAAGAGTAGCTCAAGCCAAGGCAGCCTTCCACAGGATGGCAAGATTGACTAATACAGAGAGAGGACTCAGCCACATAGCAACAAGACAGTTATACCTGGCATGTGTCACAAGTATATCAGACTATGCCAGCCCTGTCTGGTGGAGAGAACAGCAATCATTTACTGATCTGCTGCAGAGCCTGCAAAATATGGCACTAAGAAAAATACTGGGATGCTTTAAAACATCACCAGTAAGACCAATGGAGGTTGAGGCATGTCTTTGCCCATCTGAAATTAGACTGAATCATAGCAGAAGAAAATATGCTATGAGAACATTGGCCCTGATGCCAAGCCATCCCATTTTAAGGATGATGAAAGAAAGATTGGATGATTGGAATAACAGGGAACATATACCCAAGAAAGAGAGTCAAGCAACCAGAATCTTGAAATCTATACAGTACCACTCTGATGTCATGGAGATTGAGCCAGTGGTACCTAACATCCATTCTCCATGGAATAGTGGCCTTCCTTATGAGGTGGAGATTGGAAATAAGGACAAAATTGAACAAAAAACACTGCACAATCAAGTACTATCACAGGCTTATGGGACAAAGCAGGTTATATATTATACAGATGCTTCAGTATCACAAGAGACCAGTGGTATAGGAATCTCGCTAATAGCCTATGACCAAGTTGACTTGAGTACAAAGACTGAATACTATACTATTGCAAAGGACAGCAATACCATCTATGATGGGGAATTGGAGGGGATTGTGAGGGCCATTGAACATGCAGAGAGACAGACATGGAACAAGGAGCTCATCACAATATTCTCAGACAATCAAGGTGCTCTAATGAGACTGAAAGACTTAAGCAATAAGGCCGGCCAAGTATGGGTAATTAGAGCCATTCATGCAGCCAAAAAGCTAAAAAATAGGGGAACAAATGTCAGAATGAAATGGGTACCAGCTCACATGGACATTAATGGCAACAAAGAAGCAGATAGGCTTGCTAAACAAGCATCTTTTATGGAGCCTGATGAAAGCTATCCAATAAGCCTTGCCTTTATCAGTAAAGAGATTGAAGGAGCTAAATGCCAGGAATGGCAGACATTATTGCATAACTATGATATCAAAAGACAGCATCAAGAGGGCTCATCATGCTATACAGGTACATTTGCATGGCAAATTAGAAAAAGGCCTTGGGTGCCTCGAGGTACTAGAAAAGGGACATGCTCGGCATTTTACCAGCTCAAACTTGGACATGGCTACTTCAAGTCATACATGTGGAGAATAGGGCAATCAGAGACAGATAGCTGCAGCTGTGGGTTCAAGCAAACTGTGAAACATCTACTACTTGACTGTAGGAGGTATAAACAAGATAGGAAGAAGATGAAAGAGAAGCTTGGGATAGAGGTGATAAGTCTCAAGGACCTCCTTCATAGCAATATTGGAATAAAAGCAGTACTGGAATTCTTAAATGACACAAATATATGTACAAGGAAGTGGTATCTAGGAGAGGAAGAAGGTCCATTTTTGAAGTAGGATGGGGTTTTAAAGGTTGAATTGTAGTTAAATACTGCACATCCTCTGATAGTCTTAGACTTATATAGGATGTAAATGAATATAAAAAAAAAAAAAAAACACAATACTAAGCAACATGTTTGCACCCAATGCAATATAATTGGAAAGAAATGTGTGCACTTGATTCCAAAATGCACTAACTGCGGAGAAGCTCATACAGCTGACAAAGAGACCTGCCAAGTCAGAGTGGCTAACCAAGCCAGGATATCAGCTGCCAATGAGGCACAAACTAGAGGTGAATCAAATGAAATGCTATGACTGGACAAATAAAAATGCTCCAGTGTAACTTGAACAGATCAATACAGGCCACAGAAAATGCTCTACAACTCGGAGTAGAGCTAAATATTGATATAATAGCAGTGCAAGAACCATGGCTTCCATCAAGACAAGGGGAGTCAAACTATGAGGACGTCCAGTCAATAAGGCATACATCATACAGCCAGATATTCCCATGCTCTTCAGATTATAATCTTCGACCAAGGACAATGTTTTATATCTCTAGGGGCATGGAAAATAGTACTAAAAAAGACGAAGAACATTCAAAAGATCCTGACCTCTTGACAGTGATTATCTCAGGTTTAGGATATAACTTGAGTATAGTCAACATATATAATCAGAAAAACCAAGGCTTCGAAAATAATTCCATGACTATTGATAGAATCAAAGACAACCTAAGTCTCTCCCCATATTGCATAGTGGTTGGAGACTTCAATGAACATCATCCTGACTGGGACCCATATCATCCTAAGTCTACAAATGCTGATACTTTAGAGACTTGGATTCAAGAGCAGGGATTATCAATTATGAATATCATTGGAAAAGGAACCTTCTTTAGGTCTGGTATGAAGTGTCCTTCTGTTATTGATCTCACCCTGGCAACAAAGTTGTCAGAGAATCTGATAGAAGATTAGCAGACTCTTAATACAGGATCTGATCATGAAGGGATCCTATTCAATATTTGTAATATGAAGAACAATGAACAACAAGATGGGACCGCTAAATGTGGTAGATTCAACACAGATAAAGCTAAATGGGAAAGTTTTGAAAAGAGCACTCAAGAATTGTTCAATGAATCCAGAATCCTAAGTGCCAATCATCTTCTTTCTCTCAGTAAGAGATGTACAAAGGAGATTATTGATGGAGATAATCTGCTAATAGATCAACTTGATAAAGTGGGTGAGGAACTTACATTGATCATTCTAAGGGCTGCAGAAGGTACTATTCCAAGAAATAGACTTGGAGCCAAAATCAAGCCTTGGTGGACAGGGGAACTGAAAGCTCTTCGAAATAACATGATGAGGGCACAGAGAAATATGAACAATGCTTATGATCAGGACTCAAAGAAGCAAAATTATCTAGATGCGAGGAATAAATATTTCCAAGAGATCAAAATAGCCAAAAAGAAGCATTGGAGCAAGTTCTTAGAGAGAGAAGATCCTGCTTCAATCTTCAAAGCCCTTTCATATACTAGAGACAAAGTAATCACCAAACTACCAACAATGCAAAAAGAGAATGGAGAATTAGCTCAAAGCTTTGAAGAGAAATCAAAGGCTCTGAAAACCAAGCTTTTTCCAGCCCCCCCAGAATCACCATCCCTTGACTGGAATCAGCATCAAGGGGACGGAAAATGGGACTGGCCTAAGCTGAGCTTTGATGAGGTTGGAAGAGCATGTTGCCGCCCATCTAAAGGAAAGGCACCTGGCTCAGATGAGATTGATTGGAAAATGATTGAACATGCATATGGGGCAAACAAAAAATTATTTGTTCAAGTTTATTCAATATTCTTTGACATTGGTTACCAACCTAAATGCTGGAGAAAAGCTACAGGAATTGTTCTGAAAAAGCCAGGAAAACCAGATTATTCACAGCCCAAGGCATATAGAGTTATCTCACTACTGAACTGCTTGGGAAAAGCCTTGGAAAGAATTTTAGCAAGTCGTCTTGGATACCTAGCTGAAACAACTACACTTCTAGATCCATCCCAGATAGGTGGGAGATTGAAGAAGTCTGCTGTTGATGCCTGTCTTCTCCTTCAGGCCAAGGTAGAATCAGAAAAGGCTGCCAAAAATAAGACATCAACCCTATTCTTGGATGTAAAGGGAGCATTTGATCATGTCTCAAAGAACCAATTGCTGGCCATTATGAGTAAGCTTGGGCTACCTCTAAGCCTCTTATCATGGGTGTCAAGCTTCCTCAGCAAGCGACAACTAAGGCTATCTTTTGATGGTGACACAGAGGATTTTACAACTATTCAGACTGGGATTCCACAGGGAAGCCCCATATCACCAATTCTTTTCTTGATTTACATCAGAGAGATGTTCACTTCAAAGGCTGTCATGTTTCTTCCCTATATTGATGACATTTCTTTGACTGTCTCATCAACAAGCTTTAAGAAGAACATTCAGATCCTTGAAAGAGAAGTGAAAATTCTAGAAGACCTCGGAAAAAGAAATGCAGTTGAATTTGACACTGCTAAAACAGAACTAATTCACTTTGCAAATACCAAAGAATCAAGAAATTGTATATTGAATCTACATGGAGGCGCCTCAGTAGAGCCCAGTCAATCAGTAAAATGGCTTGGAGTATGGTTTGACAGCAAACTATCATTCAAACTGCATGTCAAATTGAGGGTATCACAGGCAAAAGCTGCATTCCAGAGAATGGCAAGACTAACTAATGCAGAAAAGGGTTTGAGCCCATTGGCCATGAGACAGCTATACATAGCCTGTGTCACTAGTATTTCAGATTATGCTAGTCAAGTCTGGTGGAAAGGTCAGAAGAATTTTCTTGAAATGCTGCAAGGCCTACAGAATATGGCCTTGAGAAAAATATTGGGATGCTTTAGAACTAGCCCAGTTAGACCAATGGAAGTAGAGGCATGTCTCTGTCCTCCAGACGTCCGGCTGAATCATAGCAGAAGAAAATATGCTGTGAGAAGTCTACAGTTGACACCAAGTCACCCAGTGGCAAAAGTTATGAAAGAAAATCTGGATCCATACCATCTTGAAGATGACATCACTTTCAAAGGAAACCAAGTGCATCTTATCAACCAATCCTTACCACCAGAAATTGAAATCAAGGGGATAGAGCCAGTGAAAAATTATATGTACCCACCTTGGAGAAGAAAATTGCCATACAATATTCATATAGGCAATCATTCAAAAGAGGAGGAAGCATTAATTCATCTAGAAAGAAATAGGCAGACTATGGGGAGATCAGTAATAGTTTACTATACTGATGCTTCTTTTTATCCAGGGGCAAGTGGAGTTGGCATAGCCTTCAAGGCCTATGACCAACAAAGCTATGAAACATGTACTGAATATTATAATATTGGACTAGAAAATATCAATTTTAATGGTGAATTGGAGGCCATAACTCGAGCTCTAGAACATGCTGGAAGATCAACTAAATATAGAGACAGAGTAATAATTTACTCTGACAGTCAAGCAGCACTACTTCGGCTTAGCCAGCCAAGTGATAAGCCAGGACAGTTCTGGGTATCAAGATCAATTGAAGCTGCAAAAATATTGAAGGATCAAGGTATCAAGGTCACTCTGGAGTGGGTACCAGGTCATTATGATATACCTGGAAATACTGAGGTTGATAAACTAGCAAAGAAAGCTGCATTAGAGCCTCCAGATGTCAACTTTCCAATGAGTCATGCCTACATATCTAGGCTTATAAATCAAATGAAAAATGATGAATGGATAAGGAAATTTACAGAGTTGCAGATGAAGCATGCAAGCAGTTCAGCTTCATACTCTAATCTATATCTATTGCAGATCAGAAAGAAATTGTGGACACCAAGGGGAACAAAGAAGGAAATTTGCTCTGCTTTCTTCCAACTCAAGCTTGGTCATGGATACTTTAAATCATATTTAAAAAGAATTGGAAAAAGAAATAATGATGAGTGCCTCTGTGGAGGACATCAGACACCAAGACACCTCTTACTTGAGTGTAGGAGATATAGAATAGAGAGGAATAATGTAAAGGATAAGATGTGCTCAGACAGGCTCACCCTACCCTTGCTCCTCCACACAAACAAAGGTGTTGAAGCTACCTTGGAATACATAAAAGAGACAAAAATATGTACTAGGAAATGGTATCTTGGAGATATAATAGATTGACATTAAATGATTCTAGATATTGGGCAAGAGTGGGAAATTTTCTTTTGTTCAGAGTTAAGGGTGTTGATGGAGTTGAATGATTTCAGTATTTATTTGGGGGACAAGAGTCTAGGGCACTCAAACTTTTCACATGCAGAAGACTGGAACAAAAAAATTGGATAACCTTGTATGTAGCAGGTATTAGAATATGCACTCCTAATGGAGTGCACATCCTACAATAGTCTTAGACTTATAGAGGATGTAAATGGATTTAAAAAAAAAAAAAAAAAAATGTGTCCTTTGGTTCAATCAAATTGGATCTTCCACACTAACTTCAAAATATGACAAGCTACAAAGCAGAGCACTGGTTGCAATTACAGGAGCATTTCCTCAAGCCCCTAGAAAAGCTTTGGAGGTAGAGGCAGCTATTCTACCTTCAAAAATACGTCACCTCAAACACGCCAGTCTCTATGCTCTCCGTATCCTCCGGCTCCAAAAGACTCATCTCATCCCAAAAATCCTCTACAGCCAACTTGAGGATGAGCTAAGTTTAACCAATGAGCAGGATCCAAGGATCTTAAAAGAAATAACTAACTACTCATCACAACTAGCCAGGTTTAGCAAGCTATTAACTAACCTTACAATTAACCATAGATTGGAAGCCAGTGACAATGAATGGAACCCTCCCTGGTTAAAGTCATCAATTAAAGTCAATATCTCTTCATCCTCAAAAGGAGAAGCAGTAACAGAACACAACCAACTACTCAATCAAATCCCAGTATTGGCAACAAAGATTTATACTGATGGATCACAAACTGAAGGGAAGGGAAGCAGCATTGGATATGTGATCTATCCTCCCAATGCCGTTCCCATCAAGTGTTTCTCGGCCAATCTTGGCCATGAGATGGGGATAATAGATGCAGAATCCTTCAGCATTCTAAAAGCTATCAGACATGCGAAGAAATTGTCAAATTCAACAACAATATATATCTTTTCTGACAGCCAAGCAGCACTTTTAAGGATACAAAATGGCTCCAATTTATTCTCTCACCAAATCCGGAAAAATGGAATTGGTAATAATATCATACTTACATGGTGTCCAGGACATATGGAAATTGAAGGAAATATGCTGGCTGACACTCTTGCAAAGAGAGCTTCAAGTCAGCATGCAACTAAGCGTTATCAATATACCTCTTATAGATCCATCAGGTTCCTCTTTCTCCCACAACAGGAAGTGAATTACCTTCAACTCTCGTACATGGATGACATCTCTATCTCAGTTGCCTCCACGTCAATCAAGAAAAATACTGACCAACTTCAACAAATTCTCAAGGGACTAATGGAAAGGGCTAACAAGCTATCAGTCACATTTGAGATGGAAAAGACTGAGATGATCCATTTTTCACACCATAAATCACCTCTCACCAATCAGCTGACTCTCAGCAATCAAACTGCCATAGCACCTAAAGAGGTAGTAAGATGGTTAGGGATCTGGTTTGACAGGAAGTTAACATTCAAATCTCATGTAGAGAAACGCCTTCAGCTTGCACATGGTGCACTCAAGAGGGTAAAGCAAATTTCCTCCAATACAAAGGGCCTTCCATTTCATGCCCTACGACAACTGTACCTCAGCTGTGTCCTTCCTGTCCTGGACTATGGATCAGTGCTTTGGTTTAGGAAAAGAGGCTGTGGTGCATTGAGTGCAAAATGTCAAAGGCTCCAAAATCAAGCTTTGATCATGATCACTGGAGCATATAATCATAGCCCAATCAGGGCCTTGGAAGTTGAGGCAGCAATTCTTCCAACTAGAGTAAGGCAGCTCAAGCAGACATTTAACTATGCCCTCCGGATTCTAAGACTTCAAAAAACACATCCAGTAAAAGATAAATTACTTGCACCACTGCAGGACGAGTTATCATTAACAACTAAGGTTGATCTTGGAGTCTTTGAGTACTTGGATAAAGAACAGACCCAACTAATAAGAATTGGCCAACTATTGCAGTCATTCATTAAATACACTAACCTTGAACAGTTAGATGCCAGCTGGGCATCCCCATGGCTCCAAACTAAACTCAGCATTGATATATCACAACTGACTAAGGAAAAAGCTGCTTTGGGACATAAATTTCTTACTGATACAATACCTTCAACCACAGCTATTGTCTACACTGATGGCTCTCTCACACAAGGAAAAGGCAGCAGTATTGGATTTGTAATATATCTACCAGTTTTTTTTTTTTTTTTTTTTTTTTTTTTTTTTTTTTTTTTCATATTGTATTCAGCTATATAGCTATGACAATTTATCTAAAGTTATCTATGAATCATAAAATACAATTTAAAATTTATTACATGTTTTTCCAATATGTCTTGTTCTAATCATCCTCCTTTATATGCATGAATGCACTTAGAAGCTTGAAGAAAATTAAGTAATGCTTGTTTCCCTCTCTTTGTTTGCAGAAGAATAGGAAGATTGAGTGGTTCAATATTTTTTAAATTTTTATTTCTTTCGTCTGAAAATTTTTGACAGTAAAGTATCAAATGTTGCATGGTTTGCTTTCCTTTTTTGCAGAAATTACATCTGTTGTCTTTTGTTTTTCCAATTTTGTTCAGGTATGCTCTGACATTCCCAATACCAGTCTTGGCCTGAAAATATGCAGATTCTACTTCCCTACTGTGGCCTTGAAAACTTGGTGGATTTGTTGAAAATTTTGGAGTTGACATTTGGGCCTGGATTCTATAATACTTGCCAAGGCCAGAGCTCTTTCTTCCCTCTTCCTCACGAAAAAGTTCAGACATCCAGTCCTTTTCCCAGGCCTCCAATACCAGCTCCTTTGCTCTCTGCTTGAGGAAAGCATGTGATGTGAATTTATTCCTTCTCAGCACCATCTTTTTGCTGGCTCCTCTGGCTAAGTTGTCAGCAAGCTCATTGCCTACTATACCAACATGTCCAGGGCACCAGGAGAGTTGTATTGAGCAACTTTCTGCCTCTTGTCTGATTTGATGTGAAAAGGAATTTTCTTTGTTTTGAATTCTCATTAGACTAGCCTGGCTATCACTGAAGATATGATAGTGACCTTGTGGTGAGATATTTTTGAGGTGTTTAATTGCCTTGAAAATACAGAAGGTCTCTGTATCTGTGATACCCATAGTTTGACCAAGGTTGAAGGAGAAGCATTTCATCTCCCTAGTGACTGGGAGATAAATTACAAATCCAATACTGCTGCCTTTTCCTTGTGTGAGGGAGCCATCAGTGTAGACAATGGCTGTTGTTGAAGGTATGGTGTCAACAAGCCTTTGGTGTTCCAAGGCAGCTTCTACTTTTGTCATTTTTGAGATTGTGACTGTCAATGATTGCTGTAGCCATGGAGGCACCCATCTGGCGTTTGATGGCTCAAGGTTAGTGTGTTGTATAAAGGGCTTAAGAATCTGGCCTATCCTAGTTAGTTGAGTTAGTTCTTGGTCTAAATATTCAAAGACTCCAAGGTCCACCACAGTTGATAATGAAAGCTCATCTCTTAGTGGAGAGAGCAATTTCTCCTGCACTGGGTGGCCGTGTTGAAGTCTGAGTAGCCGTAGTGCAAAGTTGTATGTTTGCTTAATATGCCTCACTTTAGTTGGAAGGATAGCTGACTCTACTTCCAAGGCCTTTATAGGACTGTGATGATAAGCTCCAGTGATCATTGTTAATGCCTGGTTCTGGAGTCTTTGGCACTTAGCGCTCAAAGCACCAGAGCCCCTTTTGTGATACCAAAGTATTGAACCATAGTCCAGGACTGGGAGAACACAGCTCAGATAAAGTTGTCGTAAAGCATGAAATGGAAGACCTCTGGTATTAGAAGCAAGCTGTTTTACCCTTTTTTTTTTTTTTTTTTTTTTTTTTTGAATCATATTGTATTCAGCTATCTAGCTATGACAATTAAATATCCAATTAATTTTACATTGCAGAATGATACCAGCTAACGCCCTAATCACCCTTTAATTCATTTTTATGTCCATTATTTATGTACCTATATCATCTCCTTTGTATGCTGACATACATTTGGATGTTTTCAAAAATTCTAGAAGGGCTCCCTTCCCCCTTTTGGTTCTTAGTAAAATTTGTAATGAAAGAGGCTTTATGTCAGCAAATGCTAATTCCCTCTGCCTGCAAAATCTGGTACAATGAAGAATTAAATGTTTTGTTGTCTGCTTTTTAGCCTTGCAAAAATTGCAGCTTTGATCCTTAACTTTCCCAATTATACTCAGGTAAGCTCTGGTATTCCCAATCCCAGTTCTTGCCTGAAAAAATGCTGATTCAACCATCCTGCTGTGGTTCTGAAAGTGTAATGGTTGTAAGGAAAAGGTTGGTATGTGTATCTGGGCTTGGATTCTATAGAACTTGCCAAGTCCCCTAGACCTTCTACCCTCCTCTTCTCGGAGAACTTCAGTTTGCCAGTCATTTTGCCAGGCATTTAAAATATATTCTGTTGCTTTCTGCTTTAGAAAAGAATGTGATGTAAATTTGTCTTTTTGTAAAGCTGTCTTTTTTTCTGCTCCTTTTGCAAGTGAATCAGCAAGTTCATTACCCTCGATACCCACATGGGCTGGACACCAAGAAATGGTTAGATTGCACTCTTTGGCTAGGTTTCGAATTTGATGTGAGAGGTGGTTTGTCTTCCCCTGTATTCTTTGAAGACTTGCTTGACTGTCACTGAAAATTTGGTATCTTGCATTTGGCAGCTTCTTCCTAAGGAACTGGATGGCTTTGTAAATGCAGTAGGTTTCAGTGTCAGTGATTCCAATGGAACTTCCCAGATTGAAGGAGAAGCTTTTCAACTCTCGGGTAAAAGGCATGTAGATGACAAAGCCAATGCTGCTCACATTGCTCTTGGAAAGAGATCCATCTGTGTAAGCAATAGCTATGTCTGGATCTATTTTCTGCATTAATTTTAAATGTTGTTCATGAGCTGAAACCCTGGATAAAAATGATATGTTAATTGCTAGTGGTGCTGAGTTCCATGGTGTCATCCAAGTTAAATTCATTTCCTCCAGCTTCTGAAACTTGGTATATAATTTGAGAAACATCCCAATTCTTATAAGCTGATTTGTTGGCTTATCCAACTGGTCAAATATTCCAAGGTCAAGTTCGGGAAGTGTGTTCAACTCATCCTTCAATGGCTGAAGCAGCAGTTGCTGTACAGGGTGTGTATTCTGAAGTCTTAAAAGTCGGAGGGCATAGTTAAATGCATGCTTCATCAGTCTAACTTTTGTTGGCAGGATGGCTGCTTCCACTTCTAGAGCCTTGATTGGACTGCGCTGGTAGGCACCAGTGATTAGTATTACTGCTTGATTCTGAAGTCTCTGACACTTATTAGTTAGTGTTCCTGAACCTCTTCTCCCCTGCCAAAGTACAGAGCCATAGTCTAACACAGATGTAACACAGGCTATATACAAGTGGCGAAGTGCATGAAATCGAAGCCCTTTTGTAGATGAGGCAAGCTGCTTCACTTTACTGAGGGCTCCATTAGCTAACTGAAGCCTTTTGTCTACATGAACTTTGAAGGATAGCTTCCTATCAAACCAGAGACCCAACCATCGCACCATCTCACATGGCTGTAAAATTACACCATTTTGTAGTATAAGTGTTGATGTGAGAGGCTTCCTATGTTGGGAGAAGTGGATGAGCTCGGTTTTGTCCATCTCAAAGGTTACTGATAGCTTGTTTGCTATTTCAATTAGATTATCTGTAGCCTCTTTTAATAGGCAAATATTCTTGTCCACTGATGTTGATGCCACTGATATGGAAAGGTCGTCAATGTAGGACAGCTGGAGAAAGTTTGGTGGTATTTTCAATGGGTACAGATATCTGATAGAGAGCAAGAAGAGCAAGGGTGAGATAGGGCTACCCTGGGGTGTGCCACTGACTTGAAATACACTGCTCATCTGTCCATTGAAGCATAGCTGCATTGTTCTTCCTGTTAAGAAAGAGTTGACCCATGAAATGAAATTAGCTGGTAGCTGAAGTTTCTGGAGTACTTTCATCAATGCCAACGGCTGGAGTCTATCAAATGCTCCGAGAATGTCAAGGAAGACAGTAGATACCACTCTGTTTTTAAGTTTATTCCGCTCCACAAAGTTCTGCAATAACATGGCTGCATCAGTTGTTGATCTCTGCTTCCGACCTCCCATTTGGCTTTGATGCAGTAAGTCACTTGTTGTGTTAGCATAGTATGAAATCCGATTGGCATAAATCCTCTCCAGAAGCTTGGATAGGCATGGAAGAAGGGAGATAGGCCGGTACGCTTTTGGAGAGCTGTAGTCCTTTTTATTTCTCTTGGGTATGATTATTCCAAGTGCCTGCTTCCATTGAACTGGATGTTTTCCACCATTAAATAACTGCGAGTACGCCTGGAAAAAGAATTGTGGTATGGCTGATAAAGCTGCCCTGATAATTGTCCAATCAAGCTGGTCCAGTCCTGGAGCTGTTGATTTATTTGGAGCTGCATTTTTTATCTCTTCCATGGTCAAAGGTGGCCAGTCCCAGTGTCTTCCACATCCTTGTTCTGGTAATTCCATAATATCAGTAGTTGGTGTGATTATATCATCATAACTTCTATTGGCTGATTGTGTGATGTTTTGTGGAAATAAAGTGTTTGCCAGAGCATCACATTTTTCTTCAAAAGATGAGGCTACTAATACCTGGTTACTGTTGTCTACTGGCTGGTATTTGAGGTTTGGTATGTCTTTTGATTGAAAGCGGTCATGGCTGGTATAATTATAAGCCTTGAAAATCATCTTGTCTTTGGCTGAAGCAAGAAACTCAAACCAATGTTGCCTCTTATTGTACTGAATTTGATGAAAATATTTGTTCCTTGCTGACTTTGTATCCTGAATTACTTGTTGACTGAAGGAGGCTGTTTTACCCTTGTTAGGGCTCCATGGGCAAGCTGAAGTCGTTTCTCAACATGGGTCTTGAAAGTAAGCTTCCTGTCAAACCAAATTCCAAGCCATCTAACCACCTCTTTAGGCTTCAAGAGAGAGTGGTCATCTAGTATAAGTGAGTTGGTGAGTGGAATCTTGTGATGGGAAAAGTGGATGAGCTCTGTCTTATCCATTTCAAAAGTGACTGATAAATTATTGGCCTTAGCTGTTATTTCTTGTATGATTTTTTGAAGATATTCCATATTTTTCTTAATTGAAGTGGATGAGACTGAGATTGATATATCATCCATATAAGAAAGTTGTAGATGGGCAATTTCTTGCTTTGGTGAAAAGAGGTATCAGATTGATAGTAGAAATAAGATGGGAGAGATTGGACTGCCTTGAGGTGTGCCTGTTACCAAATACTCCTTGCTAAGTTTACCATTAAAGGAGAGTCTAATAGTCCTACTACTCAAGAAAGATTGCACCCATAGTATAAATGACTCAGGGAGCTGTAGTGACCTCAAGACCTGAATTAAATTTTGTGGTTGTAGTCTGTCAAATGCCCCAAGTATATCAAGGAAAACTGTAGAGACTACTCAGTATTTGGCTCTGTTCTGCTCTACAAAATCTTGCAGAAGAAGTGCTGTATCAATGGCTGATCTCTGCTTACGTCCACCCATCTGACTCTCATGTAAGAGGCAGCTGCTGGTGTTAGCTAGAAATGCAAGTCGGTTTGCAAAGATCCTCTCTAGCAGCTTGGATAGGCAGGGAAGAAGAGAAATGGGTCTGTAGGCTTTTGGACAGCTGTAGTCCCTCTTGTTCCTCTTAGGTATGATAACTCCCACTGCCTGTCTCCATTGCTTCGGGTGATATCCACTAGAATACAGTGCTGTATATGCTTGGAGGAAGAAGTTTGGGATTGTGGTAATTGCTGCCATTGTAATGGTCCAGTCAATTTGGTCTAGTCCAGGGGCAGTTGGTTTATGAGGGACTGCATTGATGAGTTCTTTCATGGTCAGGTCAGGCCAGTCCCATTTTCCTGTATTATTTTCACTGCAGTAGCTCTGGCTGTTAGGTGATAGATCAAGGGTATTTTGAGAAAGTGTTGATATTTCCTGGCTTATTAATTCTCTTGGTAATAATGATTCTTCAAGATTTGGCGGAAATAATGATTGAATTAAAGCATTGCATTTTTCCTCAAAATTTATTGCCATTATTTGCTGATCATTGTTTGGAGAAGTTATTTTAGAGTTGGGATCAGTTTTGATTCTGTTCTACCAGGCTTAGAGTACTGGTATGCTGTAAAAATTGATTTATCTTTGGCCTCTGCTAGAAATTTGATCCAATGCTCTTTCTTATTGTATTGTATCTGGTGAAAGTATTGATTCCTGGCAGCCTTGACTTCTATTTCAGATGGATGGTGGGCACATTGTTTAAATTGACGACGCAATCTGTGGAACCTCATCCTCATTTGAGTCAATCCATTTGTCCACCAAGGCTTTGATCTAGATGAGATCTTTAAGATTGGAATTGATGCTTTGGCAGCACTTTGAACCACCTCTTGTAATATTGAGGCTATTTGGTCATAATTTTTAATATGAATTGACCTTTGAAGTTGCTCCTGGAAATTTGCTTCATTAGTTTCTAGCTCCATTTCAAATTGCTTCCAATTGGCCTTTTTGATGTTAAATCTTGATGGCATTGATGGAATATTGTTAATATTTTCTGATCCATGATATTTAGGTAGCTGTGCCTTGAAGATGATGAGTTCATGATCTGACCCAGTTGATTGCCCATATCTCCAGTCTTGCCATATTATTTGTTTAAATCCTACTGCAAATGTTAGGTCAATAATTGAGGTGCTCTTTGAATTTGATCTATGGAATGTCCCTCCAAACTCCTCAATCACTGAAGGACAGTTGAGCAATTGAGCATTAATTTGTTCAAGATATTCCACCAAAGAGTTGGCTAATGAGTTGCATGTTTGAATGAGTGGATTCCATAATTGATGGTGAAGATTGAAGTCTCCAAGTAGGAGAAATGGTTTATCCAGATTTAAATTCAGATTAAGAAAACGTTGGACTGTATGATGAGAAAAAGAAGGTGTGGGAGGTTTCTCATTGTATATGTGTATGATATAAAATGCTTCCCCTGGTAGATCAACCTCCAGGATTTGAAAATCTGGGTCAGAGACCAGGTCATATCTGGGCATTACCTGGATCTGGCTTGCCTTTTTGACATAGGTCATGACCCTTGGGCGAAGATATTGATGGGTTATTGGTGAGATTGCTTGGTAAGCTGAATGTAAAATAGGTTGGTAAGTTTGTGAATGAATGTGATGGAACAAATAAGGTTCCTGAACTAAAAGAATGTCGGTTTCCCCTTTGATGGACACATCAAAGAGGGACTGCAAGATCTCGCGACCCCTTGCAGTGTTATGCTGGCTGAATTGGATGTGGCTCAGCATGATAATGCTTTGAAGTAGTCACAGTTTTGTTTTTGAAATGCCAAGTGGGTGTTTGATTTACAATTGGCGCATTGTACTGCATGGTGGACACAGCTTTCTGTAGCTTTGCAAGTGTTGCAACAGTGGGCTGAGCTCAAGTGTTCTCTTGAGCAGAAAGCACAGACTGGTGGCTTTTTGCAATGTGATTGATGGTGTCCATAGGCAAGGCAATTTCGGCATTGTGTTTTGTAGGTGGCTTGTTGGTAGTTGACTGCCTTCAGGTAAAGACCACCAATCATAACACCTGATTCTAAAAGGTGTTCTTTTTCCTCCTCGGTTGTTACAGAGAAGGTAATAGAAGCTTTTGATGACTGTTTGTGAGATCTGGTAAGCCATCTTGGCTCACCTTGTGTTTGTATACCTTTGTTGTATATTTCAATTTCTTCATTAAGAGCATCAAGTGGGATGCAAGTAGGTACTCCATGAACCACCACTTTTGGCCAGTGTGTAATTTTCTGTACATTTTGAATGGGCCATCCTGCAAAGGCAGTCTCCCATTTATCTTGATCTAGTAATAGTTCTGAAGGTGAAGATTCCATGCAGGTCAGGACAATATTCCCCTTGATAGAGGTATGAACTCGAGAAATAGCTCTTTTTCCAAGAATCTTATTGATGTTCTCTCTGATAGTGAAAGGTTGGTAGGTGGGAAGGGCTGCTCCTGATTTTGTTACTAATGTTACAACATTGTGGCTTGGAAATTGTGCAATTGTTAGGTTTTCTGTACTGGTATTCAATGCTGTAGCCTTTGTAGAAGTACTTGAAGCAACAATATTAGCATTAGTTTGAATGATTACTCTCTCAAGATTTGATTCCTGTGAGGTTCTTCCCAACACCTTCATACCACTGCTGGATTTTGTCAGGTTAGCTATGGGTGCTACTGTTGCCTTGTTCTTTACAATCTCAGCATATGATGGGACTGTTGGGGTGGTTCTAGTTGTTGGTCTATCTGGTGTGGTTGGTTCAGTAGGTGTGGTAGTTGTCTTGGTGTTAGGTACAATTTTAATGCGTCCAGTTTCAGTAAAGTTACGGAAAACCTCAACCAAATCTAGCAATGCATCTTGTTTTTCCTTGTTGTTGGTCAATTTGTAAGCTGAGATGAGTATATCCCTTGCTTTTTGAATAGAAGATAAATATGTATCTTGCCTGGTAATCTTTGGCTCAGCAATTCTCATTACTTTGGTGTGATGGATAACTGGTTGACTGGATTCTTGGCATTTTCTCTTTCTCTGCTTGAGTGGCATTAAGGTTGAAAGTGTGGATTTTGGTTCCAGATCTTGAGCAGTAATAGAGTCACTGCTGAATGGACCATTTAAAGAGGTTTTTTGGAAACTTGATGGTTTTGAGTTAACTTTGTTTTTATTATTTGATGATTTAGTACTCCAAATAGAGTCTGAAAGTCTGGAAACATTTTCAAAATTGAATGATGCTTTTGTTGGGGGAGAAGATGGAGGTCCCACAGTGGAAGCAGGAGATATGGAATTCATAATTTGGCAATATATCTGTCTAAAACAGGCTGTATATAGACAATCAACAATGATTCTATTCTGAACTTGAATGAGTCCTTATGATTGATTTTTAGGTAATTTAATGCCGGACTTTTTCTTTTGGTTTATTTTATTTTTTTTTATTTTTTTAATTTTATTTTTTTATTTTTTTTTTTTAAAATATTCTGAAAATTGAAAACGGTTTAGGAAAAGTCACGTGATTAAATATCTGATCACCTGATAACGCGTCCGGAAAGCGTCGACGCGTCACGCGTCAAGCCTTGGCAAGGCTAGGGTGAAAAATTTTCGTCCAGAGGGTCGAAAATCGGGTTTTGGTCGAAAAATGTTGTTATATGTGGATCTGTATGTCGAAAAGAATATCTGTCGAAAGCTAAAGACGATGCGAAACCAAATGTCAAGATTATAAAGGCGTAGCTAATAGTGGGCGGAAGTTATGGATGAAATGGTGTGGTGTTGTGGTCCAGAGTGTCGAAAATCGGGGTTTTGATTGAGAAAGGTTGCAATATGGGGTCTCAGGTGTAAAAATTACATCAGTCGAATGCTGTTAACAATGCGAAACCGAATATCCAGTTTATATTGTTGTAGCAGATGTAGGGCGGAAGTTGTAGACGAAAAAGCGATTTCCGAAAGTTTGTTGGCATATATATCTACCAGTTACAAGGGAGATAAAAAGCTTCTCTTTTAATCTTGGTCAAACAATGGGTATCACAGATACAGAAACTTTCTGCATCCTCAAAGCCATTAAACACCTCAAAAAGATCTCACCACAAGGCCACTATCACATCTTCAGTGATAGCCAGGCTAGTCTTATCAGAATACAGACAAAACAAAATTTCTTTTCACACCAAATTAGACAAGAGGCAGAGAATTGCTCAATCAAACTCTCCTGGTGCCCTGGACATGTTGGAATAGAAGGCAATGAGCTTGCTGACAACTTGGCCAGAATAGCCAGCAAAAAGAAGGTGCTGGGAAGGAATAAATTCACTTCACATGCTTTTCTAAAGCAAAGGGCAAAGGAGCTTGTACTGGAAGCCTGGGCTAAAGATTGGACATCCGAGCTCTTTCAGGAGGAGGAAGGAAGAAAGAGCTCTGGTTTGGGTAAATTCTACAGGATCCAAGCCCAACTAACTACACCAAGGTTTACAACAAAACCAATTAATTTTCAGAGATATAGTAGACTAGTAGAGTCCTCATATTTCCAAGCAAGGACTGGTATTGGAAATGTCAGGTCATACTTATTTAAGATTGGAAAGACCAAAGATGAAAGCTGCAACTTTTGCTCCAAGCAAAAGCAAACAATGCAACACTTGATACTTCAATGTCCACCTATTTTCAACTCCAATCTGCGGCCCAGGGTCCTTACCTATGTCAAGAAATCTAGCCAGCTTCAAGTATCCCCTAGATATGACTTGGTGACAGACCCTGACCTTCAAATTTTGGAGGTAGAACTATCAAGTGAATCATTCTATGTGGTTCACATCTACAATGAGAAGCCAACCTCCCACTACTCAACTAAGCTCACAGTGGAACGCTTCTTGGATCTACAGTTGAGACTGGACAAGCCCATGTTGTTTCTTGGAGATTTCAACTTGCATCATTCATATTGGAATCCACTTGTCCAGAATAGTTCACCTCTTGCTAATAAGCTGGCCCAGTACTTGGATAATGCCAATGCCCAGCTCCTTAACTCGCCATCAATCATTGAACAGTATGGAGGGACATTTCACAGATCTAATTCAAAAAGCACCTCCATCATTGACCTTACCTTTGCCATAGGATTCAAACACCTTAGGTGGGGTAACTGGAAATATGGAGAGTCTACTGGATCAGATCATGAAGTGATAATTTTTGATACCTGTTTAATAGATTCTTACCTAGGAGGGGTGATGAATGGCAACATTAATACTAACCTACTACCCACCAGATTTAATGTCAAAAAAGCCGACTGGAATCTATTCAAGGCACACCTTTTACAACAGCAAGGATTGATGCAACAACAAATGGAAGAGGCCATCAAGAGCACTAATGTAGATTATATTGCCTCCATATTACAAGAGGTAGTGCAAACTGCAGCACGAGAGTCAATTCCACTGTTCAAAATTACACCAAGATCAAAGCCTTGGTGGACCAAGGACCTTGCTGTACTTCGACAAATATTTCACAGGCTGAGACGCAGGGAGAAGAAGGACAATAACCATGAGACATCGGAGAAGGCAAGAGCTGCTAGGAACAAATATTTCCAACACATACAGCACACCAAACACCTCCACTCACCAAACTTTCGAAAATCGCCATTTTATCAACAACTCATGCCAACCATTGGCTATGATTTTATAAATAGCATATTCAGTTTCGCCTAATGAGCAGTATACTACTGATATAACTTTCAATACCAGCATCCATCTATTCCGACATTTTTCGATCAAAAATCGACAAAATTGCGACAAATCTTCAGAAAATTGCCTTTTCATCAACAACTTCAGCCCACTATCAGCTACGCCTTTACAAATTCAATTTCTGTTTTCGCCTCATCTACAGCACTCCACCAATATAATTTTCGACATTCACACATCAATATTCCAGCATCTTTCGACTAAAATCTGATTTTTGCCTTCTTGAAAATTTTTCTCAGTACTAGCCTTCAAATCCAGGCAGCAGCTTGAGAACATAAAAAACATAAAAAACATAAAAAACATAAAAAACATAAAAAACATAAAAAACATAAAAAACATAAAAAACATAAAAAACATAAAAAACATAAAAAACATAAAAAACATAAAAAACATAAAAAACATAAAAAACATAAAGTAAAAAGTGAAAATTAATAAAAATAAAATAAAAATAAAAACCTCAATGTCTAAAAAATCCCAGCAACATGATACAAAATCAGTTTCAAGTAAAGAAACAGCCTGCTCTTTACCATTGCTTCCAGAAATGATTAACTTGACTGACCAGCCTAGATTAGCTGACTCAAGGTGGAATTTAGACCAAACCCAGACTGATTTTTCAGATTTCAGTAGTGACCCACTTACTGGGACTGAATTTTTGGCCGGAATAAATGCAATTAAATCAAACAATAAAACTAGCAAAAAAAGAACTTCCAGTGCACTCACTGATCCTCACTATCATCCTTCAAAGTATACAAGGGTTGGTTCTAGACCAGGTGCTAATCCATCAATTTTGAAGGTTAAAACTTCCATGGGAAATATCTTGGATGCTAGAGACCTTTTGGTTGAGGCCTACAAACTTACTGAGGATAGAGCTGAGCAAACAAACCTCTTAGATCTTGTGGAAATATTTCGCAAGTTTACTGAGAAAGGACATCTAGGGCCACTAACTACAGCTGTTCTAAATCATCAATCAGCAGCTCTAACTCAGCAACAACCTCAACAACCACTCCAACCTCAACAACCACCCCAATCTCAGACTGTAGCCATTACTACAGAAACAACAACCACCTTGACTCCCAAACCTAACCCAGCTTCAAAGGCACAGCCAACTTATGCTGAGAAATTGAAGGCCTTCCTTCCTCCCTCAACATCACAATCCAAACCAGAACCTGTCTCACTTCAAGGTACCACTCAGCAACCAATCACCAATACCAAAGACAAATCTCAGGCATCACCTATTCCTTTCAGTCAGAACCTGGACAAAATAATCACACTTGTGACTGTCAGAGGAAGTTCATTACCTCGCTATCAAGCAACAGAAATACGAGACAAGCTGAACAGGGTTCTGGGAAGGAGAGCCATTGCTCGAGTACACACTTCACCACACCACAACTTGGTGCTAACCTGCCTTGAAGCAACTGCAGATGAGGTGCTTGAGAGCCTTACACAATGGAAGCCAATTTTCGAGGGATGGCCAATTTCAGAGGTCCAGAGGGTCAATAACTGGCCCAAGCTTGTTGTACATGGCGTTCCAACATGCATACCAATAACCAGCTTCAAGGAGGAAGCCGAAGACTACAACCCTGGCCTGCAAATCCAAGGAGAACCAAGATGGCTTCTGAAGGAGCAAAAGAAAGCTCACTCATCTGTGGTCTTCACAGTCAAAAGCCAAGAGGAGAGACAACTACTCAACAAAACAGGTATTATCATTGGGGGCATGTTACTCCGGGTGGTCAACTACCAGTCTACAACACATAAAACTCAGTGCAGGAACTGCCTCAAGTTTGGACACCATGCTTCAGTCTGCCGCAGCCAACCAGTATGTGCCATCTGTCGAAGCTCACATGCTACTGATAAACACCACTGTGCAACATGTCAATCATCTCATGGCTGTACCCATTTTGCAGTCAAGTGTGTCAACTGCCATTCACCTTCTCACAACGCCCTCCAAAAGCATAGCTGTGAGGTTTTCAAAGTACTAACATGTTAGGACAACTGAAAATTTCTCAACACAACACTGCTAGGGGTAGGGAGATACTCCATTCCTTCTTTGAAGTTGCTTTAAAGGAGAAGGCCACATAACTGTTTGTTCAAGAACCATATTTGGTACAGGATCAATCATCACATTCATTTATTCCAATTTCACACCCATCTTTCATTCCAATACTTCCAGAAATTCAATGCTTCATCCGGCCCAGGGTTCTAGCCTACGTTCAACAGGGGTGTCCATTCCAGCTTACACCAAGGTATGACCTTGCAACAGACCCAGATTTCCAGATCCTCGAAGTATCACATCCCCAGGAAAGCTTTCTCATAATTCATATCTATAATGAGCGGTCCAGGGATCAACATGAGCATCGAAATACAGTACAGCGCTTTTTAAATCTTCAACTACCAGCTAGCCTGCCATTTCTTCTACTTGGGGACTTTAACTTACATCATCCTAGCTGGAATCCATTGGTGCAGGCGCCTTCATTGCAAGCAGAGCAGTTTGCTAACTACCTGGAACAAATAAATGCACATCAATTGATGGATCCATTTGTCATTGAAGGGCTAGGGGGAACATTCCATTGACCCAATACTGTGAATACTTCAGTCATTGATCTAGCTTTTGTTTCAGGATTCAACCATCTGAGTTGGCAGGATTGGAGATATGCAGAAAGTACAGGCTCTGATCATGAAGCTATCATCTTCCAAGCCGAGGCCCTTGCACCACTGAATACATCCAGCCCAGCTACAAAACTACTTCCAGCAAGATACAACTTGAAGAAAGCAGACTGGGTTTTATTCAACAATTATTTGCTTACCAATCAGGACAATATTAACCAATTGCTGGACTCATCTATAGAATTTGCAGACAGTGACTCTGTTGCAGGTGTTCTTCAAGATATGGTTCAAGGAGCAGCTGACAGTTCTATACCTCAGTCAAGGCCATGCAGTAGATCAAAATCATGGTGGACTGAAAAGCTAACAAATTTAAGGCACAGTTACCATCAGCATAGACGAAGGGCAAAGCTATTTGCAGCCCCAGCAGTGCAGGAGGAAGCCAAAATTGTGAGAAACACATACTTCAAAGCCATCAGTCATGCAAAAGCCAGTCATTGGGAAGAATTTCTATCCTCTGCCAAAGAGAAGATGATATTTAAAGCTTACAACTACACTAAAACTTCCACTCAGCCTCGCCATTTTATCCCGGCCCTTCAATATCAAATGACTAATCCACTAACCAATGAGACAGAGTCTGGAGTAGCAATATCTTTCAAGGACAAGTGTCAAGCTCTTGTGCAAGGATTATTCCCAAAAAGCAGTTTAAGCCCTACTGATGTTGGGTTGACAGCTTTTGACTGCAATATTGCCTCATCTTCCTCACCACTGGGAAGAACATGCTCTGATGGACAAAAGTGGGATTGGCCAGGGTTAACAATTGGAGAAATAAAAGCAGCAATACCAAACAAGAAGACAGCCCCAGGCATAGACCAGCTAGACTGGACCATCATCAAAGCTGCCATGGAGTGTGTCCCAACAATATTTTTCAAGGCATACAACTATCTATTCAACAGTGGTCAACATCCTAGCAGATGGAAGCAAGCAATTGGAATTATTCTACCCAAACAGAATAAGAAAGACTACTCAGAGCCGAGGGCATACCGCCCAATTTCCTTGCTTCCATGTCTATCAAAACTGTTGGAGAGGATTTATGCAAACAGACTATCATTCCTTGGCAATACAACCACTAATCTTTTCCACAACAGTCAAATGGGAGGACGGAAGCAGCGTAGTGCTATAGATGCTGCAATTCTGCTTCAACATTTCATTGAATCAAATACCAAGAGAGGTAGAATAGTCAGCACAGTGTTCTTAGATATCCTTGGAGCTTTTGACAGACTTGAGCCAGCAAAGCTTATCCAAGTCATGGGTCAGCTAGAGTTGCCAAAACAGCTTATTAAGTGGGTTGGTTCCTTCCTTACTAACAGAACCATCAGGCTGCTTTTCAATGGAGAGCTGAGTGATGAATTTGCTGTCTCTGGAACACCTCAAGGAAGCCCTGTCTCACCTATACTATTCCTTCTTTCAATAAGGTTCTAACTTGCCAACACTCACACTAATAACACCCTTCGACTCTCCTACATTGATGATCTGTCTATATCTTGTGCTTCAACCTCGGTCAGCAAAAATGTAAGGGAGCTAGAAGTCCAACTTGATACCATCTTTTCAACAGCCCAGTCAATCTCAGTCACTTTTGAGAAGGAAAAATCGGAACTTATTCATTTCTGTAATAAGCAATTCCCAATCCTGACACCCCTAAAAGTAGATCAGATACTACTACATCCAAAGGAGGTTGTCAGATGGCTTGGTATTTGGTATGATCGAAAATTAACCTTCAAGACCCATGTGGACAAGCGACTTCAACTGGCCAATGGAGCTCTTCAGAGGATTATAATCCTAGCTTCTCCAACAAAAGGACTTAAATTCCATGCTTTGAGGCAGCTGTATCTATCTTGTGTCACATCAGTACTAGACTATGGCTCTGTGATGTGGTCTGGAAGACATGGTAAACAACAACTCACCAATAAATACCAAAAACTCCAGAACAGAGCTGTCAGATACATCACTGGTGCATATCCAAGTAGCCCTGCACAAGCTCTACAGGTGGAAGCAGCAATATTACCAACACCAGTGAGGCATCTGAAGCTAGAGAATAACTATGCACTAAGAATACTGGGGCTCCAAACTAACCATCCAATACTAGAGGTACTAACTCAGGCTTTGCAGGATGAACTTGACACCAGCCCTCTACAAACAACTGGTGATATAGGGATGTTTAGATTTGTTGACCAGTGTCCATCTAGGCTTTTCCAACTGGCCAAACTACTAAAGGAGCCGGGTAAATTTGGCAACATGGAGCAGTCTAGACAAAGCTGGGTCCCACCTTGGCTTTCCAACAGTATCCAAACAACTATCTCCCAACAGCCCAAGGATGTGGCTCAAACAGAACATTTGAATCTTCTGGCCCATCTATCTCTTGAGACCTGTCTAGTTTACACAGATGGATCTCTTTCTCTAGGGGGAAGCAGCAGCATTGGCTTTATAATCTATCTTCCTGTCACAAGGCAGATCAAATGCTACTCCTTCAACCTCGGCAACAGAATGGGCATCACTGATACAGAAACATATTGCATCCTGAAGGCCATCCAAACTGTCAAGAAACTCAATATTTCTGGAGATATCTTTATCTTCTCTGACAGCCAAGCTTCACTATCTCGGATCCAGACTAAACCAACCAAAATCTGTCATCAAATACAAAGTTCTGCAAAGAATCTAAGCCTTCACTTTCATTGGTGCCCTGGACATATGGGTATAGAGGGAAATGAAATGGCAGATAAACTAGCCAAAGCTGGGGAAAAAAGACCTGCTATGAGGAAAGACAAATACACCACACTATCATTCTTAAGAGAAAAAATGAGGCAACAACTAGTCATCTCTTGGAAACAAAGATGGCAATCAGAGCTGTTCCGAGAAGAAGAGGGCAGAAAGGCCAAAGGACTTGGAAAATACTATAGGATCTTTGCACTAAAGAATACTCCAGACTTCAAGCTCAAACCCTACAACTACAACAAATACAGCAGAAGGACTCAGGTTGAATACTTCCAGGCAAGGACTGGTATTGGGAATACTCTGGCTTACCTCAAAAAAATTGGGAAATCAGAAAGTGATTGGTGTGACTACTGTGGGGAAGGAAGACAGACAGTGCCTCATCTAATCCTTCATTGTAAAAAATTCAAGGTGGAAAGGAGAAAATATTTTGCAGAAATAACACCACTTAAACTATCACTTCTTTTTGGGACACATGTTGGGAAAACAGCACTACTTTGCTTTCTAGATTCAACTAAATGCCTTAGGGCATGCAGAAGATGAAATGGAGTAAAACGAAAACTACTCGGGAAAAAGAAACATGGAGAAACTTTTTAGATATATTTTGTATGTTAGAACTGTGTCATAGCTATATAGCTGAATACACTATGATTTAAAAAAAAAAAAAAACACCTCCACTGGACAGACTTTCTCGCCTCAGCTAAAGACAAGATGATCTTCACTGCCTACAACTACTCCAGGCCTGAAAATCACCAGTCAAGAATAATTCCGACTCTTGTCTATACACCAGGACACCAATTTCAGCCTACTAAAGCAACAAAATTTGAGGATAAAAGTGAGGCTCTGGCCCAGACTCTTTTTCCAAGTTTCCAAACTTCATCCCTTTCAGCCGAGGCACAGGAATTTATCCCTTCAACCTCCTGCAGTACGACAACAATGAAAGAAATGGAGAGACAATGGGACTGGCCGGAACTCACAATTAATGAAATGATAAGTGCAGCTCCCAAAAAAATTACTGCCCCAGGTCTTGACTGTCTGGACTGGACAATTATAAGAGAAGCAATCTCAACTATTCCGGACTTCTTCTTCAGGGCTTACAAATTCTTATTTGAAAGTGGACAACATCCTCAGCAATGGAAACAGGCAGTTGGTATCATCATCCCGAAGAGGAATAAGAAGGACTATAGTGCACCCAAAGCTTATAGACCTATTTCTCTTCTACCCTGCCTGTCCAAATTGCTAGAAAGAATATATGCCAATAGACTGTCATTTATTGCTAACACAACAGACCTCCTACACCCTAGTCAATTCGGAGGGCGCAAGCAGAGATCAGCCATTGATGCTGCTTTGTTGCTACAGGAATTTGTAGAGCAAAACATGAACAGGAAGCGGCTGGTATCAACAATCTTCTTGGATATTCTTGGAGCCTTTGATAGGCTAAAGCCAGCAGCACTTATAAAAACAATGCAGTCACTTCAGCTACCCCAAGGTCTCATAGCATGGGTCCAATCATTTCTTGCTGGAAGGACCATACAACTACACTTTAATGGACAACTAAGCAAGGTGTTCCCAGTGACTGGAACTCCTCAAGGCAGCCCAATTTCACCAATGCTATTCCTGCTTTCTATCAGGAATCTCCTTCCTGTAATACAGAAAGATAACTTCCTCCAGCTGTCCTACATGGATGACATTGCAATTTCAGTGTCATCAACTTCAATCAGTAAAAATATAAGGACATTGAAGGGAATTACTGAAGAGCTATTGGAGGGTGCACAAAAGCTGTCAGTAAATTTTGAGATGGAAAAATCAGAGCTGATTCACTTTGGCCGTCAATACCAGGGACCAAATACAACCTTAAGCTTACCCGGGCTTCCGAATTTAGAGCCAAAGGAGGTGGTCAGATGGTTAGGTATCTGGTTTGATAGGAAGCTCAATTTCAAGATACATGTGGAAAAGAGACTGCAGCTAGCCAATGGGGCTCTCTGTAGGATCCGGAACCTTGCCTCTGCAACTCGAGGGCTACACTGTCATGCCCTTCGACAACTCTACCTAGCCTGTGTCACTTCAGTACTTGATTATGGCTCAGTTCTCTGGCATGGTAAGAGGGGTGGTGGAATACTAACCAACAGATATCAAAGGCTTCAGAATCAGGCACTGCCATTGATTACTGGAGCCTACCGAGGCAGTCCTGTCAAGGCTTTGGAGGTTGAGGCCTCCATCTTACCAACAAAAGTACGGCATGAGAAGCAGGCTATTTACTATGGATTAAGGATGCTTCGACTTCAAAGGGACCACCCTATCCAGGAACACCTGTTCAGTCCCCTAGAAGATGAACTGTCAAGCCTCAATCAGATTGACCTTGGACTGTTGAATTACATCAACAAACCAGTGACCCAATTGATGAGGATTGGGAGTGCTCTGAAGCCATTGGCTTCCCTGAAGAATTTAGAGCAGCTAAATGCTGTCTGGGTTCCACCATGGCATCAATCCAATATCATCACCACTATATCTAACCATTCAAAGGCAACAACAAAAATATCCCACATCCAGCAAATCAAGGATATCCATTTGGATGATGTTATAGTCTACACTGATGCATCACTCTCAAAGACAGCTGGAAGCAGTATAGGCTATGTGATCTACCTGCCTGTCACCAGAGAGATGAAATGCTTTTCTTACAACCTTGGTGACTCTATGGGTATCACAGATGCCGAAACCTATTGTATCATGAAAGCAGCAAAATATGTTAAAAAATATTTTGCTAATAAGAATATACATATTTTTACTGATAGCCAGGCAAGCGTTCTTCGAATCCGGCATAATAGCAATCAATTCTGTCACCAGATCAGAATGATATGTAATGAAAGCAAAGTTCATCTCCAATGGTGTCCAGCTCATGTTGGCATAGAAGGAAATGAGCTGGCTGATAAGCTAGCTGCAGGAGGTCGAAACCAAGCAGTAATGAAAAGGGACCACTATACCTCTCACTCATTCATCAAGCATCAGGCTAGGGAATGGATTCTTGAGGCATGGAAAAAAGATTGGGACATGGAGCTCTGGCATGAGGAGGAAGGTCGAAAGGCCAAAGGACTTGGCAAGTATTACAGGCTCCAGGCCCAGACTAATCAACCCAATTTCTCTTTCAGACTATTTAGATTCCAAGGACACAGCAGGGAAACAGAATCTGGATTCTTTCAGGCAAGACTTGGAGTGGGAAATACAAGGGTCTACCTTCATATGATAGGGAAAGTTCACAATAATATTTGCAATTTTTGCGGTAAAAATAGACAGAATGTGCAGCACTTATTGTTACACTGTCCAAAATTCAAAGATCAAAGGAACAAATGCTTCAAGGGCATAGAGCCAAGGTCACTTCCAACCCTATTTCGGACAAAAAGGGGGAAGGAGGCACTACTACAATATTTGGATACATCCAAGTGCATGGCAGCACATAAAGGGAGTTAAATTAGGACAAATAATTGGGAAATGTTAAATTTGGAATGAAGGGGTAGTGATTTATAAGAAGGGGAAGGCGAGATCTATGTAATTTAATTGTGTCATAGCTAGATAGCTGAATACACTATGAATAAAAAAAAAAAAAAAAAAAAAAAACTTCAATGTCAAATGTTCAAAAAAGAAAGAAAAGAATCTTTTCAGAATATAGAACCATTAACGTTACCAATAATTTTCAGAACAAAAAGGGGACAACAAGCGTTGCTTGAATATCTGAAAACTTCAAGATGTATATCTTTATACAAAGGAGATTAATTAGGACAAAATCTAATAGAAATAAGACAGTAGGACAGATAAGAGGATTTTTTTTGGAAATGGGAGTTTGGGGTATATAAATGTAGAGTAAATTGTCATAGCTAAATAGCTGAATACAATATGAATTTAAAAAAAAAAAAAAAATATCAGCTTCAATTTCTTTTTCTTGATTGCTTATGTGAATTTCATATGGAATCTTTCTTTCCCATGGGGGAAAAAGATTAGGAATTATAGTTTCAATATTTTCTTGATCAATATTTGATTTCAATGATAGTCTTATCTTTTCTGTCTGTAATAATTTTCGCATCTGAATTTCTGCTTCTGGGTCAAGGTATGCTAGCTCTTGATATAGAGCCTTTTTAATTGGATGAAATGGTGATAGAGTCAGGACCCTCAAAGCATATTTTCTTCTGCTATGATTGAGCCTCACTTCTGGTGGACATAAACATGCTTCTATTTCCATTGGTCTAATTGGAGATGTTTTAAAACATCCAAGAATCTTCCTCAAAGCTATATTTTGAAGTCCCTGTAATCTATCAGAGAACATTTTTTGATCTTTCCACCATACTGGACTAGCATAATCAGCTATGCTTATCACACATGCTAGATTCCCTGTCCTGGACTATGGCTCAGTACTCTGGTTTAGAAAAATAGGCTCTGGTGCATTGAGTGCCAAGTGTCAGAGGCTTCAAAACCAGGCATTAATCATGATCACTGGAGCATATCATCACAGCCCAGTCAAGGCCCTGGAGGGATGGGGTCACTCCAAAAGGTTAGATCTCACATCAAACTTCGAATTCACCTTTTTGACCACAACTTTTGATCAAATCGTCAAAATTTCAATTACTTGACAGATTCCTTTTCGCATCACTCACAGCTACATTTGCATCTAATTTTCGACCCCTCTTGCATACTGGTGGGCAAAGAAAATGGATATTGACTCAGATCCACCTAATGGAGTCGAGAATTCACCTAGCTTACCATCACCAATCTTCCTCCCAACTCAACCACGACTCAATTCATCTATGTGGTGCAATAAACTGGTTATAAAGGATTCGCCTAATCTAATCAATGCAATTCAAAGTCAATCCAGCCAAAATTCATCAACTTATTCAAGTTCTGATCCCATTTCTGCTTCAATTTCTGCTGACAAGAAAATTTTTTCAGTTCCCAAGAGAAAATGTGGCCCAAGCTCAACCTTTTCTTCAGAGCAATTGAAGCTCCAAAAGCTCAATAACTTTAGCACCAGATTCTCATCAGCTCCATCAGCTGATGATGCACTCTATGCAGCAAGGGATAAAATACTTGAGGCATACAAGCTTACCTTTGACAGAGAAAGGCAGACAAGGATTTTAGACCTGCTTCAAATATTCAGGGAGTTTACAGAGCATAACAGGCTTCCCAGCAACATAAATAATACAACTACCACCACTACCAACTCCACCACACCAACAACCCTGACAGCAACTGAATGTCCTGAAAAACTCAACCAGACCAACAAGAATGTCAGACCAATGGGATCCAATAATACCAACATCAACAACCCCCTCTTTAAACCAAGCTCTTCAAAGTCCACTACCTGTCAGATGTTTCAAAATGAAAGGAAAAAATCATTTAAAAATATAGAGCCATTCACCCTACCAATCTTATTCAGAACAAAAAGAGGAAAACAAGCATTGCTTGAATTTTTAAAAACTTCGAGGTGTATATCAATACACAAAGGAATATAATTAGGACAAAACATAATAAAAAATAAGAGAGGAGACGGGAAGAATTGAGTAGTAATGGGGGTTTGTATTTGATTTTAATGTATGTTACAAAATTGTCATAGCTAGATAGCTGAATACAATATGATTTAAAAAATAAAAAAAAAAAAAAAAAAAGTCCACTACCATAGCACCAAGCAGCCATGGTCCTTCATTACCCACATACTCAAGTATTGCAGCTAACACTTCATCACTTACAGCAACACCACCAACTTTGCAATGGAAAGAAGTTGTCTACCAGAAGAAGGCCAGACAAGTAGTAGCCCTTCCAAATATTACCCATCCCTCCAGAAAACTCACAACATCTGAAATAACCAATGATCCAGATAAACTTTTAGTCATTGTGTTCATTCATGGGTCAACAATTCCTGAATATAATCCAATTTCAGTCAGAGATAATATTAATAGGGTCCTTGGAAAAAAAGCCATTGCAAGAGTGCACACTTCTCCTCGAAATAATCTTGTACTGACCTGTATGGACTGTACTCCAGAAGAACTCCTAGCACGCCAGGATAGCTGGAACTTCTTGTTTGGAAAGTGGCCAGTTGAAAATATTCAAAAGGTCAATAACTGGCCAAAAATTGTCGCCTATGGAGTACCAACATCTCTACCAATTACATCATTTAAAGAGGAGGTTGAAGGCTTCAACTTGGGTGTGCAAATTATAGGAAACCCCAGGTGGATCTCTAACCCAGCTAAATCTGCAACATGCCCAGTTGTATTCAGCATAAAGACAGATGAAGACCAAAATAATATTTTAAGCAAGGGATTACTTGTGGGTGGTCTACTTCTAAGAACATCAAACTACAAATCTACATCCATTAGAACTCAATGCAAGTCCTGCTTAAAATATGGGCATCAGTCATTCACTTGCAAGAAGGCACCAGTCTGTTCTGTGTGCCAAGAGAGCCACCTTACTACTGAGCATAAATGCACCATTTGTGGATCCTCGGAAAACTGTATTCATCATCCAACCAAATGCCATAACTGTAATGCTGAAAACCACTCAGCACTTCAGAGACAACACTGCGAAATTTACAAGGCTCTTTTATGATAGGAGACATCAAAATTTGCCAACACAACACTGCTCGAGGGAGAGAAATCCTTCAATCGCTTTTTGAAGTTGCCCTGAAAGAAGATGCACTGCTGCTCTGTGTACAAGAACCCTAACTTTTCTTCCATCAACAAAGTCAATCTTATATCCCTCTATCACACCCATCTTATCATTCCTTGGTTCCATATTCAAACCCTTCAGTGAGGCCAAGGGTAATAACATACATTAAAAAAGACAATAAAATAAACATATCATCAAGACTGGATCTCATCAATGATCCAGACATGCAAATTCTTCAGATTGACACCCCTGAAGAATCTTATTATCTACTCAATATTTACAATGAAAAACCTCTCCTTCAACATGAGTCAAGAACAACACTTGATCGCTTGCTTCATCTCAGCCTCCAATGGGATAAACCTTTCCTGCTACTGGGGGACCTAAATCTACATCATCCTGCATGGAACCCAGCAATCCACAGTCCATCACTGAGTGCTGAAAATTTTTCAAATTACATGGAGAGTTGTGAAGCCAGTCTTCTAAATGATTATTCAGTTATTGAAGAGTTTGGGGGAACATTTCATAGATCCAATACTAAAAGTATCTCAATTATTGATCTTACCTATGCATCAAGATTCAGAAAGCTACAGTGGCATAGCTGGAGATACCTGGAAAGTACTGGGTCAGATCATGAAGTAATTTGCTTTGAATCAAAGGGGTCAAATCCTTCCATACATGAAAACAGGGCTCTACCAGCCTCTTTCAACTTGAAAAAAGCTGACTGGAAATATTTCTGTGAGGTTCTTATAGAATTGGAAAGAAATGCTTCAGTTGAGCTACAAAACCTCACTAATCAAAACAAATATGACGAAATTGCAGCTCTTCTTGAGGAGACAATTACTGAAGCAGCCAACAAATCTATTCCAAGGAGTAGACCATCATCAAGGTCCAAAGCCTGGTGGACCCAAGATCTTACAAAACTTCGACATGCCTTCAATAGCTTAAATCGCCTGGCAAAGAAACATCCCTCGGCAGAAAATACTGAGAAAGCTAAGATGGCAAGAAATATCTACTTCAAAGCCATATCTCATCATAAAGCCAAACACTGGCAGGACTTCTTAGAACAGGCCCAAGGAAAATCAGCCTTCACTGCATTCCAATATACCAACTCTGGGTCCAATCTATGCCCACTTATTCCTGGATTAAAACACTCCAATCCTGACAGCAATGAAGACATTATAGCTACAACCTTTGCTGAAAAGTCTGATGCATTTATAAATCATTTCTTTCCTCAAACATCTATAATACTAGACTCAAATATCTCATGTGAGCCAGAGACCCTGGCAAGACCTGGGTTAAAGAAAGATTGGGAATGGCCCGACTTAACTAGAGAGGAGTTCCTCCAGGCTATTCCAACAAAGACAACTGCACCAGGTATTGACAGAATTGGATGGCAGATGCTCAAGACTGCAGTAAATGTTCTTCCTGACTTCTTTTTTCGAGCCTATCTAGCTTTATTCCAAAGTGGATATCATCCTTCAACATGGAAAGAGGCAATTGGAATTATAATTCCTAAAAGGAATAAAAAAGATTACACTAATCCAAAGGCCTACAGGCCTATATCTCTACTGTCCTGCATGTCAAAGCTGCTGGAGAAGCTTTTTGCCAACCGTCTTTCCTACCTTGCCAATATATCAGATGATCTTTTTGATCCCAGCCAAATGGGAGGCCGAAAACAGAGGTCTGCTATTGATGCAGCTCTACTTCTACAGTCATTCATTGATGAGAACCATACCAAAAAGCGTATGGTTAGTACAATATTCCTCGATGTCATGGGTGCTTTTGATAGACTTCAACCCAAGCAACTACTAAAGATCATCAAAAATCTAAATCTTCCAAAGGTCTTCAGTTCTTGGTGTGAATCATTTCTTAGCCAGCGAAAGATCCGCCTATCATTTAATGGACAACTTAGCAAGGCTTACCAAGTTTCAGGTACTCCACAAGGGAGCCCAATTTCACCTCTACTTTTCCTCTTATCTATCAAGCACCTAGTCCCAGATGTGACTAGTAAACATTTTCTTCAAATTTCATATGTTGATGATATTGCTATATCAACAGCCTCATCATCCATTGCCAAAAATATTTTGTTCTTGAAACTTTGCTTACAAAGCCTTCTTCAAAAGGCAAAGGATCTAGAGGTCACTTTTGAAGTTGACAAAACTGAGCTGATGCACTTCCATAGGTGTAAAGACTTTAACCCTAGCACAATCACTATTGGAAACATGCAACTCAATCCAAAGGAAGTCATAAGATGGCTTGGCATATGGTTTGACCGGAAACTCAGCTTCAAAACTCATGTAGAAAAGAGGATCCAACTGGCACATGCAGTTTGGGAAAGACTCAAAAGGCTCAGCAAGCCTTCCAAAGGCATGAAATTTAATTCTCTGAGACAAATTTATATTAGCTGTATCACCTCTGTCATGGATTATGGGTCAATTCTCTGGTTCAAAAGACCTGGTTCAATAACACTCACCAAACAATTTGATAAGATACAGAACAGAGCTCTGGTTACTATCACAGGTGCCTTCTACCAAGCACCTAGGAAAGCACTAGAGGTGGAGTCAGTAATTCCTCCCTCATCTGTGCGTCATTTCAAGCATGCAAATTTGTATGCTCTTCGAATCCTTCGTCTCCAAAAACTACACCCAATATCTAAATACCTTTATAGCCCCCTTGAAGATGAATTGAGCCTCCAAAATCAACCAGATCCAAGGATACTGAAAGAAACACCTGAAACTAGAGCTCAAATAACTAGGGTTGGTAGGCTACTCATCAGTCTTACAATGAAACATAGGATTGAAGTATCAAACATCAAATGGATTCCACCCTGGCTAAGCACCAATCTAAATATCACCATCTCATGCTCAAGCAAATCAGAAGCTGCTAATGAACACTCTACTCTACTGACACAAATTCCGGATTATTCCACAATTATCTATACAGATGGATCATTTACTGAAGGAAAAGGAAGCAGTATAGGATTTATCATCTACCCTCCAAGCTTAGGCCCAGTTAAATGCTGTTCTTTCAACCTTGGACAACAAATTGGTATAACAGATGCAGAAACTTATTGCATTCTGAAGGCCATTAAAACAGCAAAAAAGCTCACAAAATCGAGTCTAATATATGTCTTTTCTGATAGTCAAACATCACTTAGGAGAATCAAGTCCCATTCAAGTCTCTTCTGTCACCAAATACGAAAGGAAGGTGCTGGGTCTAATATAAAACTAATATGGTGTCCTGGACACATGAAAATTGAAGGAAATGAACTTGCAGACTCTCTTGCAAGAGGAGCTACAAAGAAGCCTCCATCAAAACCTAACCTTTATACATCCTTCAGCTTTCTGAAGCATCAAATGAAACTGGAAGTCGAGAATGCTTGGTGCAAAGATTGGACAACACAACTAATTTGCTCAGAAGAGGGGCGCAGAGCCAAGGGACTTGGAAAATTCTATAGTGCTCAAGCAAAGTGCTCAGTTCCACAGTTCAACTCTAAAGTCTTTGATTTCAACAAATATAGCAGACAAACACAATCAGCTTACTTCCAAGCAAGAACAGGTATAGGCAATAATTTGGCTTACCTTAACAAGATTGGCAAGAGTGAGACAAACATTTGCAATTTTTGCAAACATAGTATTCAGACTACCCAGCATCTTATACTCAACTGTCCAGCTTTCAAGCATCAAAGGAAGAAAGAATTCAAAGGTATCATACCACTAATACTTCCCGTAATCTTTAATACATTGATAGGGAAGCAAGACAATTTAGCCACCACACTTTCGGAAATCGCCTTTTCAACAACAACTTCCGACCACCATCAGCTACAGCTATATAACTTCAATATTCGTTTTTGTATCTTCTGTAGCTTTCGACTGATATCTTTTTCGACATCTGCATCCACTTATTACACTATTTTTCGACAAAAATCCGATTTTTTGCCCACCAAAGTTAAATTTCTCACCATTTCATTGACAACTTCCCACCACCAATAGCTACAATAATAAAATTTCGATATTCTATTTCGCCTAATCAGCAGCTTTTGAATGATATCATTTTTAAGTTCTACTTACCAATTATTCAATATCTATTGATGAAAATTTGATTTTCCAGCTTGAAGAAATTTTTTCACACTAGTGCTGCCAAGCCTTGGCAAGCCTTGGCAAAAATCACCTGATCAGTTACTTGATCACGTGATCCACAGTCTTAAAATTTTCAGAATTTTAATTTAATTTTATTTTAAAAAAAAAAAAAAAAAAAAAAAGAAGCAATTATAATATTTATTTTTATCTTTTTTTTTAAAAAAAAAAAAAAAAAAGATCAATATAAAAAAAAAAAAAAAAAATATTAAAAAATACTCAAAATCAAATAAAAAATAATTATAGTTTTGTTTTGGTTATCAAAGAGGTCTGGAATTTATAATTACAGAAATAATGGGTTCCAAATCAACTACATCAACAGAGGGCCCTCCCTCTTCCCCACCAACAAAACCTTCTTTCAACATTCAAAATGTTCAGAGGCTATCTCAATCAAGATGGAACAATTTGTCATCAAGAGTAGCAGAACCTACTTATAACACACAATCAATATTTTCCACAAAAAGCTCAAGTTGTCCACTTAGTAGTGATCCTATCACTGCTCAGGATCTTGAGCCCAAATTATCCAAAAAATCTCAAGATATAGCCCCAAAAATAAAAAAAAGGAAATCCCCTGAAACGCCTTCCATGGTAATCCAGCCAAAAAAGGTAGTCACAATAGCAAATACAACTATCCCGAAAATTTACAATTACAACTCTGCCATTCTAGAAGCCAGAGATCTCTTAGTCAAGGCTTATACCTTAACAGATGATAAAGACAAGAAAGATGCAGCTCTAGAATTATTAGAAGTATTTCGCAATTTCACTGAAGAGGGAAGGATCCCAAAATCCGACACCCAAAAATCTTTCATTGAGCCAACTAGACCATCAACACCAGAGCACCAAATCAGCTCTAACATATCTACCACTCCTTCTTATGCTCAGGTACTAAGGAGCAATACAACAACTGCATCACTTGTTCAACCAAAAATAGCACCTTCTGGAATGAAAGTCCTTACAAGGCCATCAAATACTATTGCTGAGGCATCAGGAACAACATCATCTCACCATAATCATAACCAAGCTCCAGCATCTTCTAATGATACTGAAACCATTCTCATCAAAAATGTGATCACACTAGTCACAAAAGCTGGCAGAACTTTACCAGCATATGAACCTTTCTCAATCAGGGAAGGTATCAACAAACTACTGGGCAAGAGGGCTATCTCCAGAGTCCATACATCTCTAAAAGGAAATCTAGTACTGACCTGCTGGGACTCTAGTCCAAATGAGCTTCTATTGGATCAAGAAAAATGGGAGACAATTTTTGCTGATTGGCCTGTACAAAAGGCCCAGAAAATCACCAACTGGCCAAAGTTGGTAGTTTATAAGGTTCCAACGTGCATCCCCATCAATGACGTAAATCAAGAAATTGAAGTCTTTAACCAAGGCATTAAAACACAGGGCCAGGCAAGATGGCTTACCAAGTCACATAATCATACCCAAAGAGCTTCCCTTACCTTTTCTGTCACAACTGAAGAGGAAAAAAATAGCTTACTTCAAAAAGGAGTTCTAATTGGAGGTCTCCTGTTAAAAGTGGTAAACTACCAATTATCAACACAGAGGACTCAGTGTCACAAATGCCTTACCTATGGTCATCATCAGGTAGGGTGTACAAAGAAGACAGTCTGTGCTATCTGCTTAGGAGAGCATATGACATCAAATCACAGCTGTTCTACATGCAAAGCATCACAGAGCTGTATACATCATGCTATCCAATGTGCAAATTGTAAATCCAACACCCATCTGGCATCCCAGAGACTAGAATGTGACTATTACAAAGCATTGGCATGCTAAGTTACATCAAATTCAGCCAACACAATGCTGCAAGAGGCCGTGAAATCTTGCAGTCCCTCTTTGATGTATCAATCAAAGGGGAAACTGACATTCTTTTAGTACAGGAACCCTATTTGTTCCATCACAATCAATTACAAACATACCAACCAATCATCCATTCATCTTATCAATGTATATCACCAATAACCCACCAGTATCTCCGCCCAAGAGTCATGACCTATGTCAAAAAAGCAAGCCAGCTTCAGGTCATGCCCAGGTATGACTTGGTATCAGATCCAGATTTTCAGATCCTGGAGGTTGACCTTCCAGGGGAGCCATTTTACATCATTCATATCTACAATGAGAAGCCACTTACACCTGCACTTTCTCACCACACTGTCCAACGCTTTCTCAACTTAGACTTGAGGCTTGACAAACCAATTGTTCTCCTTGGAGACTTTAATCCGCACCACCCTTTATGGAATCCACAAGTACAAACTAACAACACACTTGCAAACTCTTTGGTTGATTATATTGAGAAAACCAATGCCCAACTACTCAATTGTCCTTTGGTAATTGAAGAGTTTGGAGGCACCTTTCATAGATCAAATTCAAAGAGCACATCAATCATTGATTTAACTTTTGCAGCCAACTTCAAACATACCAAATGGCAGAACTGGAGCTATGGTCAAGCAACAGGTTCAGATCATGAACTTATCAACTTTGAAGCTGAAATTTCATCAAATAGTCCCTCTGATATTATCCCAAATACTGCAAGTCTTCCAGCAAGATTCAATGTCAAAAAAGCAAATTGGGAACTATTTCACCATGAATTACAGGAAAGACAACTTAGCCACCATTTCCAGCTAGAAATGGCCATCCAAATTGGGGATTATGATGAAATAGCCAACTTATTACAGCAGGTAGTTTTAGGTGCTGCAAAAATCTCCATCCCAGTTGTGAAAATTACACCAAGGTCTAAACCATGGTGGACAGAAAAACTGACAATTCTAAGGATGAGGTATCATAGACTACGCCGTCATTCAAAAATGTTTCTAAATCCTCAGCTACAAAGGGATACTAGAGATGCCAGGAACCGGGAAGGGAGCCCTTCTAGAATTTTTGAAAACATCCAAATGTATGTCAGCATACAAAGGAGATGATATAGGTACATAAATAATGGACATAAAAATGAATTAAAGGGTGATTAGGGCGTTAGCTGGTATCATTCTGCAATGTAAAATTAATTGGATATTTAATTGTCATAGCTAGATAGCTGAATACAATATGATTCAAAAAAAAAAAAAAATAAGATGCCAGGAACCATTACTTTCATCAGATTCAATTCCTCAAAAAACAGCATTGGATCAACTTTTTGGAAGCAGCAAAGGCTAAATCAATCTTCACAGCCTATCAGTACTCCAGACCAGAGAGGACACAATCAACCCTAATTCCAACTCTAAAATTCATAGAACATGAGAGTAATGAGGAAGTGATTGCAATTAGTTTCAAAGATAAATCTCATGCATTAATGAGTAATTTATTTCCCTTATCTAACTCATCAACCTCTCATGAAGCGGAACCAAATGAAGGCACCAATATCACTCAACAGCAATTAACAATCAAACCATTACCCCAAAGCTACACTGACTCAGATATTCAGAGAAATGAGGAGTGGGAATGGCCATCTCTAACCATGGAGGAACTAATCAATGCAGCCCCCAGCAAGGCCACAGCCCCAGGACTAGACCAGATTGACTGGATCATCATTAAGGCAGCAATCTCAGCTATCCCAGACTTTTTCTTTAAAGCTTATAATTCATTATTCAATAGTGGATACCATCCAAGAAAATGGAGACAAGCAGTAGGAATTATTATACGGAAGAGAAACAAGAAAGATTACAGCTCCCCAAAAGCTTATAGGCCTATCTCTTTGCTACCCTGTCTATCAAAGCTATTGGAAAGAATATTTGCCAACAGAATTTCTTATCTTGCCAACACCAGCAATATTCTTTTGGATGCAAGTCAAATGGGGGGACGCAAACAGAGATCTGCCATTGATGCAGCTTTGCTTCTGCAAGACTTTGTTGAACAAAACAGAGTGAAGCATAGGGTAGTATCCACAGTTTTTCTGGATATTTTGGGGGCATTTGATAGACTCCAGCCAGAGGCACTTACAAAAGTCTTGATGACACTCCAGCTTCCACCAATATTCATCTCATGGGTAGAATCTTTCTTGAGTAATAGAACCATCCAGCTCAAATTTAATGGTCAGCTAAGTGGAGTATATCCTGTCACTGGCACACCTCAAGGAAGTCCTATATCACCATTGCTCTTTCTACTTTCAATAAGGTTCCTCTTCCCTCCTGAAGAAAAGATATCTCAACTTCAACTGTCATACATTGATGACATATCCATCTCTGTTTCATCTACATCAGTTGCAAAAAATATTAAAGAAATGCAAATAATTTTGCAGAAGTTAATGATAAGAGCAAAGGAACTGTCAGTCACATTTGAGATGGACAAGACTGATCTTATTCATTTTTCACAACATAGAGAGCCTCTACTAACCCCTCTAATACTAGATAACCAGTTCACTTTGCAACCTAAAGAAGTTGTTAGATGGCTGGGCATCTGGTTTGACAGGAAGCTAACTTTTAAGACTCATGTTGAAAAGCGGCTGCAGTTGGCAAATGGAGCTCTAAGTAGGGTCAAGCAGCTGGCTTCATCAACAAAAGGTCTTCCATTCCATGCTCTAAGGCAACTTTATCTCAGCTGTGTTACTACTATCTTAGACTATGGTTCAATACTATGGTATGGGAAGTATGGCACAGGTGCATTGAGCTCAAGATGCCAAAAGCTACAGAACCAGGCACTTATCATGATAACAGGGGCATATCAAGGTAGTCCAATTAAAGCACTAGAAGTGGAAGCAGGAATTCTACCAACAAAGGTCCGGCATCTAAAGCAGACATACAACTTTGCACTCCGGCTTCTTAGGCTTCAACCAACACATCCAGTCCAGCAAAAGCTTCTAAGCCCTTTGATAGATGAGCTGTCATTATCAACTAAGCTGGATCTCGGAGTTTTTAAGTACTTAGATAGCTCCCCAACTCAACTGATAAGAATAGGCAATTTACTCAGAGAATTCACCAAATGCACCAATCTGGAACAAATAGATTTTAACTGGATCTCACCATGGCAGCAGACAAAAATTTCAATTGTCATCTCAGCTCTATCAAAGGCTGAGGCAAAGAAAGAACATGAGGAGACTATCAACAATATTTCACCCAACACAGCTATAGTTTATACTGATGGATCCCTCACCAAGGGAAAGGGGAGCAGCATTGGCTTTATAGTATATCTACCAGTCAGTAGAGAGATGAAGTGCTTTTCATTTAATCTTGGGAAAACCATGGGAATCACTGATGCAGAAACCTTTTGCATCCTCAAAGCCATAAGATATCTGAAAAAGATAATCCCACATGGTACCTACCATATCTTTACTGACAGTCAAGCAAGCTTAATGCGGATCAAAAAGAAAGAGAATCAAGTTTCATACCAGATAAGACAAGAGGCATATAATTGCTCATTAAACCTCTCTTGGTGTCCAGGGCATGTTGGTTTAGTTGGTAATGAGCTTGCAGACAGTGCAGCCAGAGGGGCCAGCAACAAGAAGGTTATCAAAAAGAATGTATTCACAACACATTCATTCCTAAAGCAAAGATCCAGGGAGCTTGTCATAGAAGCATGGCACCAGAACTGGGCTTCAGAGCTCTTCCGAGAGGAGGAGGGAAGAAAAAGCAGAGGGCTTGGAAAGTACTACAGGATCCAAGCCCAAATGACCACACCTATATTTTCCACACAACCCATTAACTTCCAAGGACAAAGCAGGTTAACTGAGTCCTCATATTTCCAGGCAAGGACAGGCATTGGAAATGTAAGAACATATTTACACCAAATTGGCAAGACAACAGATGTTAGCTGCAATTTCTGTGCAAATGGAAAGCAGACAATGCATTATCTCATATTGCAATGCAGAAAATTTAAAGAAGAGAGAAATAAATTTCTTAAAGATATTGTACCACTTAAATTACCCATTCTATTCCGGACCAAAAGGGGGAAGGAAGCATTACTAGAGTTTTTAAAGACTTCCAGGTGCATAAGTGCATATAAGGGAGATTAAATAGGCTGTTTAAAAGAGAACATTACATGTAGATATCAAGAATCGATAAAAATATTTCTTATTATTATTGTAAATTAGAATTTAATTGTCATAGCTACATAGCTGAATACAATATGAGTCAAAAAAAAAAAAAAAAAAAAAAAAAAAAAAATAGGGAAGCACGCACTACTAAGATATCTGTCAACAACCAAATGCCTAACAAGGGGTAAAGGGAGTGATGGGTATAAAGAACATACTTAAAGATAACAATTGCTCAGAAATAATATGTAATTGGTATATATAATCAGTTACTCTAATTGGCGAGTTTGTAAATTTGTATTTTGTTATATGATTTTAAATAGTGTCATAGCTAGATAGGCTCCATACACTTAATGATTAAAAAAAAAAAAAAAAAAAAAAAAAAAAAGATGTCTCCAAGAAGTAGGAATGGTTTATCCAGCTGTAATTTTAAGTCAAGAAACCTTTGAATGGTGTAGTTAGAATAAGAAGTTGTGAGGGGCTTTTCATTTTTTTTTTTTTTTTTTTTTTTTAATCATTAAGTGTATGCAGCCTAACTAGCTATGACACTATATACATATTTATCCTTCTCAACCCACTCATCATCTCATACCACCATTTTATGCATATTACAATAGGAAAGAAATTCTTGACAAGTAAACCATATTTAATCAGTTGGTATATTTCTATCTTCCTCAACCTTTCCCCAAGATAGGCAGCCAGTTGTTGAGAGATATTTTAGAAGCGAAGTTTTTCCCACATTTGTGTTGAAAATAATTGGAAGTGGGCTTTTCATTATAGATGTGAATGATATAGAACCCCTCAACCTTGAGATCCACTTCGAGAATTTGAAAGTCAGGATCAGTAACTAAGTCATATCTTGGCATAATATTGAGCTTGCTAGCTTTGTTGACATAGGTCAGAACCCTTGGGCGAATGGACTGATGGAGAATTGGTGAAATTAGTTGGTATGCTGAATGAAGAATTGGTTGATGTGTTTTGGAAGGAGTGTGATGGAACAAATAAGGTTCCTGAACTAAAAGTATGTCTGCTTTCCCTTTGATTGACACATCAAAGAGCGACTGCAAGATCTCTCGACCTCTTGCAGCATTGTGTTGGCTAAATTTGATGTGGCTCAACATGCTAATGCTTTATAGTAGTCGCAATCTTGTCTCTGAAAGGCCATGTGAGTATTGGATTTGCAGTTTGCACATTTGATGGCATGGTGGACACAGTTTTGTGTGGCTTTGCATGTGGTACATTGGTGGTCTGGGGATTTATGGGCACCTAGACAGATTGCACAGACTGGTGTCCTTGTGCAGGTAGTCTGGTGATGTCCATATGTAAGACACCTTTGACATTGGGTTTTTTGAGTGGACTGCTGGAAAGCAACCACCTTCAGCAGGAGGCCTCCAATCAGTACACCTGAGTTTATGAGGTATTCTTTTTCTGCCTCTGTAGTAACTGAAAATGAGACTGAGCCCCTCAAGGCTTGCTTATAAGATTTGGAGAGCCATCTAGGCTGTCCTTGTGTTGTAATCCCTTCATTAAACCCTTCAATTTCTTTATTTAATTGTTCAATTGGGATATATGTGGGTACACTATGTACCACCAACTTTGGCTAGTGGCTTACTTTCTGGGCTTTTAGAATGGGCCATCCGTCAAAAACAGGCTCCCATTTATCCTGGTCCAGTAGAAGTTCTGATGGACTTGAGTCCATACATGTTAAGACAACATTTCCTTTGACAGAGGTATGTACTCTGGAAATGGCCCTCTTTCCAAGAATCTTATTAACACTCTCTCTGATAGAAAATGGTTGATATGAAGGGAGAATTCCCCCTGACTTTGTGATAAGGGTTATCACATTTTCACCATGAGAAATGATTGCTGGTGGAAATACTGTTGTTGGTGCTGTTGATTTTGTATTTTCTTTAGTTGAAGCTATAGGCTCAACTCTTTTTTCCACCATAGGATAATGGTTAGATTTGCTTAACACTGTCATTTTATTGAGTGGCTTTTTGTAAGTTGCAGTTGATTCTGCTGGGGCACTACTCCTTACAATTTGGGCATAAGAAGGACTTGGTTGAGATGAATTCTGTGCTACTTGAGTTGGAGTCAATGGCACAATTGGCTCGGGAATAATCTTTTTCATGGCAGTAGAATTTGCCCTTCCCTCTTCAGTGAAGTTTCGAAAGACTTCAACAAGATCCAATACTGCATCCTGCTTTTCTTTATCTTCAGTCAGATGGTATGCTTTAACTAAAAGATCCCTTGCTTCTTCAATTGCAGTTGAGTAGCTTAGCTGCTTTGTTATTCCTGGCTCTGCAGTCCTTATTACTTTCCTGTATTGAAGTTCAGATGGTGCTGAGTCTGGTGATTTTCTTTTCTTTGATGAAACTTGTTGTATTTTATTCCCTGCAGTGTTTGGTTTTTTTTTTTTTTTTTTTTTTTTTATATTTACATCTAATTTGAGTCTAAGACTATTTTTTTTTTTTTTTTTTTAAATCATTAAGTGTATGCAGCCTATCTAGCTATGACACTGATTACATTTTGATATACATTGACATATACTCCCATTTCCCCTAAATATAAACAGATGTAAATTTTTTTTTTTTTTAAATATCTTTAATAGAGCATGATACAGTTTCACCAACAAAACTTTGAAAATCTTCAAATTTTGGCCTTATAAGTTCTAAGATACATCAAATTACTGATAACTTCAAGCGCATTACAACTATCCAATCAGAATTTCGATCCGACTGCTGTGTGTTGAGGTATTCAAGTTTAAAGCCAGACAGGGGCTACCAACCAAATTTTGGTGGGGTCACCATCTCTTATCGCCCATAACTATTCCACTACACAGTGTATCGATTTGAAATTCGCCACAAATCTGTAACCTTAATTGATACAACCTCACACAAAATTTGAACCAATATCAGCAGAAATTGAAAGAGATATAGCAATCTGAAGTTGACAAGGAGCCAATTTGCGACAAATTGCGCATTTGGTCTTTTTAGACCGCCAGACTTGAAAAATTTTCATTGATCCCTGAAGAATTTCGCGTCCATATACGCGAAAATCACGTCGTTTTACGCGTTATTTTTGAGAATTAGTTTGTGGGTCACGTGATTTGCAAGTCACGTGATATTATATAAAAATTTAAAAAAAAGGGATAAAATTAATAATTAATTTGTTCCAAAAAAAAAAAAAATATCAAAAATTATGGAAAGTTCATCCAGTTCTCTAGACCCTTTGGCGCTCACACATTATAAAGCTGGAGATTATATGGAAGACCAAGATATAGACAACATGTCTGAGATTTCATACACTGACCAAGGAGACAAGACAGCTAAAGACTGCTGTGAAATACAAACAAATTTCAAAGATAAAGGGAAGAGTATTGATTATTCTGGTCAAGAGTCTACCTGCAAACCTAATTTTGACATCAACATTGATGCTGATGGGTGCAACTTCAATCCCCAATTAGGGACAAAGAGAAAGAATGAAAATGTAAAAAACTTCCCTGCCAAAAAATCAAATGGTAGAGGTGGATCATCACTCTTGGATATAATTGATGGATCTGAGGAGTGCATAGCTATGGCAAGAGATTTGTTAATCAAAGCTGCTCATCAAGCTGAGTCGAGAGCCCAGCAAACCAAGATCTTGGACTTATTAAATATTTTTCGACAATTTATGGAAAAAGATGGAAGTATTTCAAGGGAAGCTTCTGTATTTGCATCACAGCTACAGAAACTGGAGCAAACAGCACAAGTCCTTCAAAATACAATGAAACATCAAAGTAGACCAGGTGGACATGAACATCAGGAAGGGAGACAGGCAGATTCAAGACCAAAGATACAGAACCAATCAGTGCCTAAGACAGCTTCTAACTCAGGAGCAAGAGCCTCGGCATCAGGACCAAGCCAGCCTACAAGAACATGGGCATCAGTTGCAGGGCCCTCAAGCAGCCAGAATCAAACAAGAAATGAGTGGACAGTAGTACAGCCAAAGAAAACTGCAGTACAAAAGCAAAGAAACACAAATAGAATTATTCTACTTCAAGATGCAACTACTAGGCAGGCCTTCTCACCCTTGCAAATAAGAGACCGTATAAATAATGCATTCAGGGCCAGGGGAGTACAAGGACCAGTGGTGTCTATAGTCTCTAAGACCAGAAATGATAACATAGCCATATCAACAATTGAACCATACACAGCAGATTATCTTCTTGATCAGGTTGACATCTGGAAGACTTATGCACCGCATGTTGCTGCACAGAAAGACGAGCCATGGTTCAAAGTTATGATCCATGGAGTTCCCACAGATGAATTTGGAGAAAGTGCTGATCTTTCTTCAATTTCAGAGGAAATCTCTACATTCAATAATGGATTAAAAGTAATAGGACAACCATACTGGATCACTGCAGATGAAAACCGAAGAATACAACGAGCTGGCTCAATTGTGGTAGCATTTGAAACAGAAGCACAAGCAAAGCAGGCTACAGCTCGTAAGTTAATCATTGCTGGACGTTATCTTGCAACAGAGAAATATCTGAACTTTGCACCCACCACCCAGTGCTATAGGTGCCAAAATTTCGGCCATCAAGAGAGTAGATGCAGATGGGAGGCTAAGTGCCAACTATGTGCTGGACCACACAACACTAAAAATCATGCTTGCTCTCAATGTAATGTCATAGGAGGTAGATGTGTTCACTTGGTTCCAAAGTGTAGTAATTGTGATGGAGCACACACAGCAGATAGCAATGAGTGTCAGACCAAGGTTGCAGTTCTTGAAAGGAACGCAGCCAGGGAAGAGCAAGCTAGGAAGGATCGCGAAGATTGTCTATGACAGGACACCAAAAAGTCCTCCAGTGCAACTTGAACAGAAACATGCAGACTACAGAAGCAACACTACAGTTAGCACTAGATTTGAAGATAGGAATCATAGCAGTCCAAGAGCCTTGGATAGCAAACCATAGACAGAGAACAACATATGAAGGGGCCCAATCAATCAATCACCCTTCATTCATACAAGTATTCCCCCAAACATCAAACTTCAAATTAAGACCTAGGACAATGTTTTATATTTCAAGGCATTTACACATTCAACATCATGTGCTTCAAGGATATCCAAGTGATCCAGATATCCTTGCAGTAAACTTTAACGATCACAATTTCAACATGAATATAATCAATATTTATAACCAGAAGCACCAAGGACCAGAAAATAACCTCACAACCATAGAGAGATGTGGCACACACTTGAATATAACATCAAATTCAGTCATAGTTGGGGATTTTAATGAGCATCATCCAGACTGGGATCATCACTATCCAAAATCAACTTTGGCTGAGAAATTTTATGACTGGATGGAAGATCAAAGTCTATTTGTACTTAATAAAATTGGCCAGGGAACATTTTATAGACCACATATGAAATGTCCTTCAGTGATTGACTTAACCCTAGCAACTAATTGGTCAGAAAGGTTTGTTCATGACTGGCAAACCATTCCAACAGGATCAGATCATCAAGGCATAATTTTCACAATTCTAGACCAGAGAAAGGGACATCCCCAATCAATGTTGAAGCCAGAGAGGTTTATCTCCAAAAGAGCAGACTGGGAGAAGTTCAAAAAAACCAGTGACAAGCTTTTTTTTAATTCCAAAATACTTGCTTCAGACAACCTTATGGCTTTATCCAAATGTGATAGTCAAAGTATTTGGATGGAAAGGGAAAGTATAAAAGAGAAGCTTGACGATATTGGACAAGAGGTCACTGAAATTCTAATTAGATCAGCCGAGGGTTCTATCCCAAGGAAAAAGGCTGGAGTTAGACCCAAACCATGGTGGACAGAAGAACTGAAGGTTCTAAGGAAGTCAATGATGAGAGCCCAAAGAAATCACCTTAAAGACCCTTCAAGCCAAAGCTTGTTGCATCAGTATACAAAAGCAAGGAATAGTTATTTCCAAGAAATTAAGACTGCTAAAAAGAATCACTGGAATGCATTTCTTGAACAGGAAGATCCAGAAGCAATATTCAAGGCCTTAGCATACACCAAAGATAGGCAAACTTCACAGCTACCAATGATTCAAGATGAGAATGGAGTGTTAAAAAGTGATTTCACAGAAAAGTGTGGTGCAATCAGGAATAAGCTATTCATTCCACCGCCACATACTCCAGAGATGGACTGGGCCTCACACAGAGAGCTTTACTGGGAATGGCCAAGGCTTACAATGTCAGAAGTGGAAGAGGCATGCATTAGACCATCAAAAGGAAAAGCGCCAGGACCAGATCAAATAGACCAGAGAATGATAAGTCATGCTTTCCAGGCCAACAAGGAGCTATTTTTCAAGATTTATTCATTACTTTTTAATTTTGGATACCAGCCAAAGTGTTGGAGGCAGGCCACAGGTGTTGTACTGAAGAAACCCTCAAAGCCTGACTATTCACAACCAAAGGCTTATAGAATAATTTCGCTCCTCAACTGCTTGGGGAAAACCCTTGAAAGAATTTTAGCTAAAAGGTTAGCTTACCTAGCTGAAAAAACCCACCTCTTGGATCCATCACAGATTGGAGGAAGATTAAAGAAGTCTGCAGTGGATGCATGTCTAATGTTGGTCAATGAAATTCAGACAGAGAAAGAAGCTGGAAGAAAGACGTCCACTCTATTCATGGATATCAGGGGTGCCTTTGATCATGTTGCTAAGAATCAATTATTGGCTGTGATGAGTAGATTGGGTCTCCCCCTTAGTCTCTTGACATGGGTGGACTCTTTCCTCAGTGATCGAAAGCTTAAATTGGCTTTTGATGGGAAAGAGGAGGAATTTTCGCCTGTTGAGACTGGGATACCACAAGGTAGTCCCATTTCGCCAATATTATTCTTGATATATCAGAGATATGTTCAGCTCTAGGACAGGGAAATTCATATCATACATTGATGATATAGCATTGACTGTCTCATCTAACAGCTTTGAGAAGAATACAAAAATACTGGAAGAAGAATATAGAAATCTTCAAGAAATGGGCAAAAAGAATGCTGTCCAGTTTGATATTGAAAAAACTGAGTTGATTCACTTTGCAAAAACAAGAGAGGCTAATGAGAGCCATTTATACCTGCCAAATGGCGACAAAATAGCAACAGCTGTAATGGTCAAATGGTTGGGAGTATGGTTTGACCAGAACCTTTCATTCAAATATCATATTACAATCAGGGTGGCCCAGGCAAAAGCTGCTTTCCAAAGGATGGCAAGACTTGCAAATACTGAGAGAGGACTTAGCCATATTGCAATGAGACAGCTATATCTAGCATGTGTGACCAGTATTTCTGACTATGCAAGTCCTGTCTGGTGGAGAGGACAACAGTTGTTTGTTGATTTACTACAAGGATTGCAAAATATTGCATTGAGAAAAATATTGGGATGCTTTAAAACATCGCCAATTAGACCAATGGAGGTGGAAGCATGTCTGTGCCCACCAGAGGTTAGACTGAATCATAGCAGAAGAAAATATGCTATGAGAACATTAACCTTGGCCATAAATCATCCATTAAATTTGATGATGAAACAAAACTTAGAATACTACCACTGTGAAAGAAGAAATGCAAAAGAAAATCAGGTCAAAAGAATTAGGGAGTCATTAATATATAATCCTGATCTTGTAGACATTGAACTAATTAGGCCTAATTTCTATGCACCCTGGAGCAGAAATCTGCCATATAAGGTGTGCAGTGGAAAAAGCAACAAAGAAGAAGAAAAAATATTACACAATAGATTCCTTATGAAATCTAGAGGGAAATCTCAAGTTATATACTATACAGATGCATCTGAATCATCAGATAGCAAAGGTATAGGCATTTCACATTTAGTATATGACCAAATAGACCAGAGTATCAAGAGTGAATATTACACTCTATCAAAAGATACAAATACAATCTATGAAGGAGAGTTAGAGGCTATTGTCAGAGCTATTGAACATGCAAATAGTCAAGCATGGGATAGGAAGTCAGTCACAATTTTCTCTGACAGCAAAGCAGCTTTGAAAAGGATGGAAGATATAAGTAGTAAGTCTGGTCAGGCAAAAATTATCCGGGGAATAAAAGCTGCCACACTACTACAAAAACAAGGAATAGAAGTCCACTTGAGATGGGTCCCAGCTCATCAAGACATCAAAGGGAATAAAGAAGCCGACAAGCTAGCCAAGGCTGCATCTCATTGTGACCCAGATGAATGTTATCCCACAAGTCTAGCAGTCATATACAAAGAAATAAACAAAAATAAATACCTTGAGTGGCAAAAAATATTGACTAAATATGACGAAAAAAGGCAACAGCAGGAACAGCAATCTCAATACTCCAACACATATCCATGGCAAATAAGGAAAAGGCCATGGGTTCCAAGAGGGATAAAGAGGGGAATTAGTGCAGCATTTTATCAGCTTAAAATTGGTCATGGCTATAACAAGTGGTACATGCAAAGAATAGGACAGACAGCAACAGACAGGTGTCTTTGTGGGGATATACAGACACCAAAACATTTAATTATGGAATGCAGGAGGTACAAACAGAACCGGAAAAGAATGAAGGACAGGCTTGGAGACAAGGAGATGAGCCTTGAAGTACTGCTTCAAAGCTATATTGGAATATCAGCAATTTTGGAATACTTAAACGAGACAAAAATATCAACAAGGGGTTGGTATCTAGGAGAGGATAGTAGAGAATTGGAATGTGATTTAAATTGAATTTAGCTAGACAAATTGTAGTATGATACTACACATCCTCTGATAGTCATAGACTTATATAGGATGTCAATAATAATAAAAAAAAAAAAAAAAAAAAAAAAAAAAAATAGAGCATGTTGTTAGTTTCAAGATTCATATAATTTCCATCCTCCTCATCTTTGCCCCCATAGAAACAGCCAGTTGAGGAGAGATATCTTAATAGTGCAGTTTTCCCCACATTTGTGTTGAATAATATCTTAAGTACAAGTGGTTTCAAGTCTTTAAAGTGTTCTTGTCTCTGCCTTTTAAATTTTGAGCAGTGTAAAATTAGATGACTTGTTGTCTGAATACTTTTTGAGCAAAAGTTGCACAAATCTGTCTCACTTTTTCCTATCTTTTTCAAATAGGTCAGGTTGTTTCCTATTCCAGTTCTTACCTGAATATATGATGACTGAGCCTTTCGGCTGAATTTAGTAAAGTTAAATGGTTTGAACTTAAGATCTGGGATAGAACACTTCATATGAGCTCTGTAGAACTTGCCTAGCCCCTTTGATCTCCTACCATTATCTTCAAGCATTTGTTGTGTAGCCCAGTCTTTAGACCAGGCATTTTTGATAGATGTGTGCACTTCTTGTTTAAGGAAACTATAAGAGGTATATTGATAACGCTTAGTTGCATGCTGACTTGAAGCTCTCTTTGCAAGAGTGTCAGCCAGCATATTTCCTTCAATTTCCATATGTCCTGGACACCATGTAAGTATGATATTATTACCAATTCCATTTTTCCGGATTTGGTGAGAGAATAAATTGGAGCCATTTTGTATCCTTAAAAGTGCTGCTTGGCTGTCAGAAAAGATATATATTGTTGTTGAATTTGACAATTTCTTCGCATGTCTGATAGCTTTTAGAATGCTGAAGGATTCTGCATCTATTATCCCCATCTCATGGCCAAGATTGGCCGAGAAACACTTGATGGGAACGGCATTGGGAGGATAGATCACATATCCAATGCTGCTTCCCTTCCCTTCAGTTTGTGATCCATCAGTATAAATCTTTGTTGCCAATACTGGGATTTGATTGAGTAGTTGGTTGTGTTCTGTTACTGCTTCTCCTTTTGAGGATGAAGAGATATTGACTTTAATTGATGACTTTAACCAGGGAGGGTTCCATTCATTGTCACTGGCTTCCAATCTATGGTTAATTGTAAGGTTAGTTAATAGCTTGCTAAACCTGGCTAGTTGTGATGAGTAGTTAGTTATTTCTTTTAAGATCCTTGGATCCTGCTCATTGGTTAGACTTAGCTCATCCTCAAGTTGGCTGTAGAGGTTTTTTGGGATGAGATGAGTCTTTTGGAGCCGGAGGATACGGAGAGCATAGAGACTGGCGTGTTTGAGGTGACGTATTTTTGAAGGGAGAATAGCTGCCTCTACCTCCAAAGCTTTTCTAGGGGCTTGAGGAAATGCTCCTGTAATTGCAACCAGTGCTCTGCTTTGTAGCTTGTCATATTTTGAAGTTAGTGTGGAAGATCCAATTTGATTGAACCAAAGGACAGATCCATAATCAATAACTGAGGTTACACATGATAGATAAAGTTGCCTCAGATTATTTAAATTCATTCCCCTGGAGGGCATGGATAGATTCTTCAGCCTTTCCCAGACTGCATTTCCAAGTTGGATACGCTTTTCAACATGTACTTTGAAGTTTAGTTTCCGATCAAACCAGATTCCAAGCCATCTTACAACCTCTTTTGGCATCAAAATGGTGTCAAGGACATGGATGGGAACAGCATCAGGATTCCGTTGTCGGTTAAAGTGTATAAGCTCGGATTTCTCAACTTCAAAGATGATCTTCAGTTCTTGAGCTTTTTGAAGTAGATTGGTACAGTTACGACAATATAAACTGCATATTTGGTTTCGCATTGTTAACAGCCTTCGATCGATCTAATTTTTGACACCTAAATCCCAGTGTTGCAACATTTTTCGATCAAAACCCCGATTTTGGAGCTTCTGGACCACAACACCACACCATTTCGTCCATAACTTCCGCCCATTATCAGCAACGCCTCTATAATCTTGATATTCGGTTTCGCATCGTCTTTAGCTTTCGACAGATATACATTTATACATACAGATCCACATATAACAACATTTTTCGACCAAAACCCGATTTTCGACCCTCTGGACAAAAATATTTTCACCCCAGCCTTGCCAAGGCTCATCGCGTGACGCGCCGACGCGTTCTTGACGCGCAATCAGGTGATTAGACATCGAGTCACGTGTTTTTTTTTTAAATTTTTAAATTTTATTTTATTTTATTTTATTTTTTTTTATTTTTTTTTATTTTTTTTTATTTTTTTTTATTTTTTTTTAATTTATTAAACAAAATTAAAATATATTTAAAAAAAAAAATTATAAAAAAAACTGTGGAAAAAGACAGAATTTGAAATTAAATTATAAAAAAAAAAATCAAAAACAGAATAAAATCAATATTTTTAGAATAATGGGTCCAAATCCACCTTCTTCACCAATGGAGCTACCCTCGTCACCACCAACACAGAAATCTTTTAATCTTAAACATGTTGCAAGGCTTTCTGACTCCATATGGTGCTCAAAAAGGGCAACAAAAGAAAAGTCCCCAATTTCAACTAATAACATATTTTCAAAAATAGCTGAAGAAGACTCACTGAGCAGTGACCCTATAACTGCACAGAATTTTGAGCCTAAAAACACCAAAGATAATATTTACCAAAAAAAATCAAACAAAAGAAAGTCACCTGACTCAACTCCCCCAACCATCAACTCCAGAAAAATAATTCAGATTGAAGAACCAAAGATTACCAAACAACACACCTTTCTATCTGCCATTCAAGAAGCTCGAAATTTACTGGTCAAAGCATACAGCTTGACAGAAACTATAGAGAAGCAAGATGCAGTTCTAGATCTTGTTGAAATTTTCAGAAATTACATTGAGGAGGGTCGAGTTAGACCAATCTCTATTAATAAACCTACAGTCTCACCAAGTGAGTTATCACCAACAAATGAGGTACCAGCTGTACCAGAACCTACTTTACCCTCATATGCTCAAATGCTGAGGAGAAATGTACCAATTTTACCACCAGCAACTGCACAGAATCCAGCAAATGGAATGAAAGTCTTACATAAGTTGACAAGACAGGCAGCTCCAGCTGTCTGCCCCACTGAAACTATCATACAAAATATTGTGCCAAAATCTTCACCTATCCAAATCACAACTACACTGCCAAGAGAAAATGTTATTACATTAGTGACAAAGCAAGGGGAGATTTTGCCTACATATGATGCCTTCTCTATCAGAGAGAGGATTAACAAAATTCTAGGGAAGCGTGCCATTTCAAGAGTACATACCTCAGTGAAAGGCAACCTGGTTTTGACATGCATGGACTCACCTCCAAGTGAACTACTTTTAGATCAAGAAAAATGGGAGACTATTTTTGCAGGATGGCCCATAAATAAAGTTCAAAAAGTGAGCCATTGGCTAAAGCTAGTGGTTCATGGTGTACCAACCTCAATCCCAATTAATGCCATTAATGAAGAGATTGAGATTTTCAATGAAGGAACAAAAACCCAGGGCCAACCCAGATGGCTAAGTAAATCTTACCAACAGAGGCTCAGAGCATCAATTACCTTCTCTGTCACATCTGAAGAGGAAAGAGATAATTTAATCAAGTCAGGAGTCCTCATTGGAGGCCTCAGATTGAAAGTGGTGTCTTTTCAGCAGTCCACCCAGAAGACCCAATGCCTAAAGTGTCTTAGCTTTGGACACCATCAAATAGGATGCACCAAGGATCCAATCTGTGCTATCTGCCTTGGAAAACATATCACCACAGCCCACAAATGTTCCGCTTGCAGTGCCACCCAGAGCTGCACCCATCATGCAGTTCAATGTGCCAACTGTAAATCAAACACTCACTTGGCTTTCCAGAGACAAGATTGCGACTACTTCAAAGCATTGTCATGTTAGGTACACTCAAAATAGGCCAACACAATGCTGCAAGGGGTCGAGAGATCTTGCAGTCCCTTTTTGAGGTTGCTCTCAAGGAGGAAATAGACATTCTTTTCATTCAAGAACCATATGTGTTCTATAACCATTATTTAGAGTCCTATCAACCTATCAATCATTCAGCTTTCAATATAATTCTACCCTTAATTTCTAATACAATTCGACCCAGGGTCATAACCTATGTCAAAAAGACTAGTCAACTCAATATCACTGCTAGATATGACATGGTTTCTGACCCTGATTATCAACTTCTGGAACTAAGACTTTCCTGTGAGGCATTCTATGTGGTACATATGTACAATGAGAAGCCAACATCGAATCTTTTGAGCCAGCTGACACTACAGCGCTTCCTGGACCTTAATCCAAAAATGGATAAGCCATTCTTGTTCCTTGGAGATGTCAACCTGCACCATTCTTCATGGAATCCAGAGGTTCAGAATAACACCCTTCTTGCCAATAATTTAGTGAGATACCTGGACAGTGCTCGAGCTCAAATCATCATCAACTCGGCCATAATTGAAGAGTATGGGGGAACATTCCACAGGTCTAACTCAAGAAAAACTTCAATCATTGATCTAGCATTTGCAGCAAGATTTCAACAATTAAAATGGGGCAACTGGAGGTATGGGGAGTCAACTGGTTCAGATCATGAGCTGATCATATTTGAATCAAAACTATCCATTCAGTCAACAGCTGAACCCATCATAAAGAACAGCCTTCCACCAAGATTTAACCTCAAGAAGGCAAATTGGCCTCAGTTTAAATTATCAATCAAGGAAGAGCAGGGAAGGCTTCAAGATCAAATGGACCAAGCTATCAAAACTAATGATACTAACATTATAGCTTCACTTATTGAGAAAGTAATCCATAAAGCTGCCACCAAATCAATCCCTTACTCCAAGCCTTCAAGCAGATCAAAGCCATGGTGGACAGAGGAACTCACTCAACTCCGCAAATCTTTTCACAAGCTAAGGCGGTACCAGAAATTCTCCTTCAGTCAACAAGTAATTCAGGATACAAAGTCAGCAAGGAACAAATATTTTCATCAAATTCAGTACAATAAGAGGCAACATTGGTTTGAGTTTCTTGCTTCAGCCAAAGACAAGATGATTTTCAAGGCTTATAATTATACCAGCCATGACCGCTTTCAATCAAAAGACATACCAAACCTCAAATACCAGCCAGTAGACAACAGTAACCAGGTATTAGTAGCCTCATCTTTTGAAGAAAAATGTGATGCTCTGGCAAACACTTTATTTCCACAAAACATCACACAATCAGCCAATAGAAGTTATGATGATATAATCACACCAACTACTGATATTATGGAATTACCAGAACAAGGATGTGGAAGACACTGGGACTGGCCACCTTTGACCATGGAAGAGATAAAAAATGCAGCTCCAAATAAATCAACAGCTCCAGGACTGGACCAGCTTGATTGGACAATTATCAGGGCAGCTTTATCAGCCATACCACAATTCTTTTTCCAGGCGTACTCGCAGTTATTTAATGGTGGAAAACATCCAGTTCAATGGAAGCAGGCACTTGGAATAATCATACCCAAGAGAAATAAAAAGGACTACAGCTCTCCAAAAGCGTACCGGCCTATCTCCCTTCTTCCATGCCTATCCAAGCTTCTGGAGAGGATTTATGCCAATCGGATTTCATACTATGCTAACACAACAAGTGACTTACTGCATCAAAGCCAAATGGGAGGTCGGAAGCAGAGATCAACAACTGATGCAGCCATGTTATTGCAGAACTTTGTGGAGCGGAATAAACTTAAAAACAGAGTGGTATCTACTGTCTTCCTTGACATTCTCGGAGCATTTGATAGACTCCAGCCGTTGGCATTGATGAAAGTACTCCAGAAACTTCAGCTACCAGCTAATTTCATTTCATGGGTCAACTCTTTCTTAACAGGAAGAACAATGCAGCTATGCTTCAATGGACAGATGAGCAGTGTATTTCAAGTCAGTGGCACACCCCAGGGTAGCCCTATCTCACCCTTGCTCTTCTTGCTCTCTATCAGATATCTGTACCCATTGAAAATACCACCAAACTTTCTCCAGCTGTCCTACATTGACGACCTTTCCATATCAGTGGCATCAACATCAGTGGACAAGAATATTTGCCTATTAAAAGAGGCTACAGATAATCTAATTGAAATAGCAAACAAGCTATCAGTAACCTTTGAGATGGACAAAACCGAGCTCATCCACTTCTCCCAACATAGGAAGCCTCTCACATCAACACTTATACTACAAAATGGTGTAATTTTACAGCCATGTGAGATGGTGCGATGGTTGGGTCTCTGGTTTGATAGGAAGCTATCCTTCAAAGTTCATGTAGACAAAAGGCTTCAGTTAGCTAATGGAGCCCTCAGTAAAGTGAAGCAGCTTGCCTCATCTACAAAAGGGCTTCGATTTCATGCACTTCGCCACTTGTATATAGCCTGTGTTACATCTGTGTTAGACTATGGCTCTGTACTTTGGCAGGGGAGAAGAGGTTCAGGAACACTAACTAATAAGTGTCAGAGACTTCAGAATCAAGCAGTAATACTAATCACTGGTGCCTACCAGCGCAGTCCAATCAAGGCTCTAGAAGTGGAAGCAGCCATCCTGCCAACAAAAGTTAGACTGATGAAGCATGCATTTAACTATGCCCTCCGACTTTTAAGACTTCAGAATACACACCCTGTACAGCAACTGCTGCTTCAGCCATTGAAGGATGAGTTGAACACACTTCCCGAACTTGACCTTGGAATATTTGACCAGTTGGATAAGCCAACAAATCAGCTTATAAGAATTGGGATGTTTCTCAAATTATATACCAAGTTTCAGAAGCTGGAGGAAATGAATTTAACTTGGATGACACCATGGAACTCAGCACCACTAGCAATTAACATATCATTTTTATCCAGGGTTTCAGCTCATGAACAACATTTAAAATTAATGCAGAAAATAGATCCAGACATAGCTATTGCTTACACAGATGGATCTCTTTCCAAGAGCAATGTGAGCAGCATTGGCTTTGTCATCTACATGCCTTTTACCCGAGAGTTGAAAAGCTTCTCCTTCAATCTGGGAAGTTCCATTGGAATCACTGACACTGAAACCTACTGCATTTACAAAGCCATCCAGTTCCTTAGGAAGAAGCTGCCAAATGCAAGATACCAAATTTTCAGTGACAGTCAAGCAAGTCTTCAAAGAATACAGGGGAAGACAAACCACCTCTCACATCAAATTCGAAACCTAGCCAAAGAGTGCAATCTAACCATTTCTTGGTGTCCAGCCCATGTGGGTATCGAGGGTAATGAACTTGCTGATTCACTTGCAAAAGGAGCAGAAAAAAAGACAGCTTTACAAAAAGACAAATTTACATCACATTCTTTTCTAAAGCAGAAAGCAACAGAATATATTTTAAATGCCTGGCAAAATGACTGGCAAACTGAAGTTCTCCGAGAAGAGGAGGGTAGAAGGTCTAGGGGACTTGGCAAGTTCTATAGAATCCAAGCCCAGATACACATACCAACCTTTTCCTTACAACCATTACACTTTCAGAACCACAGCAGGATGGTTGAATCAGCATTTTTTCAGGCAAGAACTGGGATTGGGAATACCAGAGCTTACCTGAGTATAATTGGGAAAGTTAAGGATCAAAGATGCAATTTTTGCAAGGCTAAAAAGCAGACAACAAAACATTTAATTCTTCATTGTACCAGATTTTGCAGGCAGAGGGAATTAGCATTTGCTGACATAAAGCCTCTTTCATTACAAATTTTACTAAGAACCAAAAGGGGGAAGGGAGCCCTTCTAGAATTTTTGAAAACATCCAAATGTATGTCAGCATACAAAGGAGATGATATAGGTACATAAATAATGGACATAAAAATGAATTAAAGGGTGATTAGGGCGTTAGCTGGTATCATTCTGCAATGTAAAATTAATTGGATATTTAATTGTCATAGCTAGATAGCTGAATACAATATGATTCAAAAAAAAAAAAAAAAAAAAAAAAAAAAAAAAAGAAGTAGATTGGTAGTGCAATTTTCTAGGAACTTAGCATTCTTAGTTATGGAAGTTGATGCTGTAGAGATAGAAATATCATCTACATAAGATAGCTGTAGAAAATTTTTGCTCTTGATTTCTGGCAAAAGATATCTGATAGAAATGAGAAATAAAATTGGTGAAATTGGACTACCCTGAGGTGTACCTGTTACTTGATAAGATTTACTTAATTGTCCATTAAATGAGAGTTGTATTTGGCGTTGGTTCAGAAATGACTTGCACCAAGTGATGAAAATAATTGGCAGTCCAAGTTTATCCAAGATCTTGAGAAGCTGGTGTGGATCAAGTCTATCAAAAGCTCCCATGATATCAAGGAATACTGTACTGGTAATTCTTTTTTTAGCATGATTTTCCTGAACAAATGCTTGTAATAACAGTGCAGCATCAATAGCAGATCTCTGTTTTCGTCCTCCCATTTGACTTGGGTCAAGTAGGTCATCTGATGTGTTGGCTAGAAAGGAAAGTCTGTTGGCAAAAATCTTCTCCAATAATTTTGACATACAAGGTAGTAATGAGATGGGCCTGTAGGCCTTTGGTGCAGTATAGTCTTTCTTATTCCTCTTGGGAATAATAATTCCAATGGCCTCTTTCCATTCTGAGGGGTGGTAACCACTTTGAAACAAGGCATGATATGCTGTAAAGAAAAATTTGGGGAGGGTTTTAATAGCAAACTTCAACATCTGCCATCCAATTTGATCCAGCCCAGGTGCAGTTGACTTTATTGGGATTGCTCGAAAGAACTCCTCCTCATTAAGCTCTGGCCATTCCCTTCTAGCATCAGCTCCAGTGTATGCTGGAACCTGTGGCACATTGGAAGGAGACATGGTCACTAGTGAAGTTATTTTTGGAAAGAGTTGAGATATTAAGGCATCAGATTTCTCAGCAAAAGATGATGCAATTATCTTCTCATTGCCATTAGATCTAGTATATGCCAGATTTGGTACAAGTGGACTTTGTTGTCTTGATGGGTTGGAGTAATTAAAGGCAGTAAATACTGTCTTTCCTTGTGCCTGCTTTATAAACTCCTGCCAATGTTGGGCTTTATGTTGAGTGATTGCTTTGAAGTAAATGTTTCTTGCAACTCGAGCGTGCTCCATTGCTTCTGGTGTCAGGTTCCTTTTTGAATTGCGTTTGAAATAATGAAATATTTTTCGAAGGGATGTTAGCTCTTTTGTCCACCAGGATTTTGATCTTGCTGATGGATTAGATCTTGGTACAGACTTTTCTGCTGCATTTTGGATAGTTTCTCTCATTAAAATAGCTATGTCATTGAATCTTTTTTGCTGAATATACTTTTTTTTTTTTTTTTTTTTTTTTTTTTTTTTGTTTCATTTTGTATTCAGCTATATAGCTATGACAATTTATTTCTAATTTACAAACAATTACTCCAAATATCTCCAATTATACTTCCTTGTATTGTTTCCTTTTATTCATTTCTATTTTTTTCCATTCTAATTAATCTTCCTTGTATGCACTTATGCACCTGGAAGTCTTTATAAATTCTAGTAAGGCTTCTTTGCCTCTTTTTGTCCGAAAAAGAATTGGGAGTGTAAGTGGCACTATATGTTTCAAACATCTATTTCTTTCCTCTTTAAATTTGTTGCACTGAATTATTAGATGTTGCATAGTCTGCTTTCCATTTTCACAGAAATTACACCTATTGTCCTTGACCTTTCCTATTTTGTGTAAGTAAGCCTTCACATTCCCAATGCCAGTCCTGGCCTGGAAATATGATGACTCAGTTAATCTATGATGTCCTTGAAAATTGATAGGTTGAGAAGTAATGTCAGGCCTCATCATTTGGGCTTGGATTCTGTAGTATTTGCCAAGACCCCTGCTTTTTCGTCCTTCTTCCTCTCGAGAGAGTTCTGAAGTCCAGTCCTGGTTCCAAGCTTTGATAACTATCTCCCTAGACTTCTGCTTAAGAAATGAATGAGTGGTAAAAACATCCCTGTTCATAACCTTCTTCTTGCTTGCTCTCCTGGCTGCACTATCAGCTAGCTCATTGCCCACTAGACCAACATGCCCTGGACACCAAGAAAGGATTAATGAGCAATTATATGCTTCTTTTCTAATCTGGTAGGAAAATTGGTTCTCTTTCTTCTGGATCCTCATCAAACTTGCTTGACTGTCAGTGAAGATGTGAAATGTTCCATGTGGACTGGTCTTTTTTAAATATCTAATGGCTTTGAGGATGCAAAAGGTCTCTGCATCAGTAATTCCCATTGTCTGACCAAGGTTGAAGGAGAAACATTTCATCTCTCTACTGACTGGCAAATATACTATGAAGCCAATGCTGCTCCCCTTTCCCTTGGAGAGTGATCCATCAGTGTAAACTATAGTTGTGTCTGGTGAAATTTTACTGATGATTTCTTCATGTTCCTCCTTGGCTTTGTCTTTTGAAAGTGATGAGATGCCAATAGGAATGCTTGTCTGATGCCATGGTGATATCCAGGTGGCATCTATCTGTTCTAGATTGCTGAAGTTTGTGAAAGGTTTGAGTAAACCACCTATTCTTATTAGTTGAGATGGAGAGTCATCCATGTACTTGAAGATTCCAAGGTCTAGCCCAGTTGATATTGATAGCTCGTCTACCAAAGGGCCGGTGAGCTTATTCAGGACTGGGTGAGATGGTTGAAGTCTTAGGAGTCTGAGTGCAAAATTATAGGTCTGTTTTAGTTGCCTGACCTTTGTTGGTAGGATGCCTGCCTCCACTTCAAGTGCTTTGATTGGACTATTTTGATAGGCTCCAGTCATCATAATCAGGGCCTGATTCTGTAGCCTTTGACATCTGGAACTCAATACTCCTGTGCCATGTTTCCCATACCATAGTACTGCACCATAATCTAAGACTGAAGTAACACAGCTGAGGTAGAGTTGCCTTAGAGCATGGAATGGAAGACCCTTTGTTGATGAAGCAAGCTGTCTCACCCTCCTTAGAGCTCCATTAGCCAGGTGTAATCTCTTCTCCACATGTGTTTTGAAGTTTAACTTCCTATCAAACCAGATTCCCAGCCATCTTACCACCTCTTTAGGTTGCAAGGTGAACTGGTTATTAAGTATAAGAGGGGTTAGTAGTGGTTTTCTGTGTCGAGAAAAGTGAATGAGTTCAGTTTTGTCCATCTCAAATGTAACTGACAATTCCTTTGCCCTGGTCATTAATCTCACTAGTATAAGTTGTAGCTCTCGAATATTTTTGTTAACTGATGTTGATGAGACAGAGATGGATATATCATCAATGTAGGACAGTTGAAGGTGAGTTGTCTTCACTTCTGGAGGGAAGAGGAACCTGACTGAGAGAAGGAAAAGTAATGGTGATATGGGACTTCCTTGAGGTGTGCCAGTAACTGGAAACACTCCACTAAGTTGACCATTGAATTTGAGCTGAATAGTCCTTTCACTCAAGAAAGATTTGACCCATGAGATAAATATGTCTGGGAGCTGGAGTTGTTGCATTACTTTTATGAGAGCTTCTGGTTGGAGTCGATCAAATGCCCCTAGTATGTCCAGGAAGACTGTTGATACAACCCTGTGTTTCACTCTGTTTTCTTCCACAAAGTCCTGCAAGAGTAATGCTGCATCTATGGCTGACCTCTGCTTCCGTCCGCCCATTTGACTACCATCCAATAGACTGTTACTGGTGTTAGCTAGAAAGGCAAGTCTGTTGGCAAAGATTCTCTCCAGTAGCTTTGATAGGCAGGGTAGAAGAGAAATAGGCCGGTAGGCTTTTGGAGAGCTATAGTCCTTTTTGTTTCTTTTGGGAATTATTATTCCTACTGCCTGTCTCCATTGCCTGGGATGGTATCCACTGTTGAATAGACAAGTGTAAGCTTTAAAGAAAAATTCTGGTATAGCTGCAAGGGCTGCTTTAATTATGATCCAATCAATTTGATCAAGTCCTGGGGCTGTTGCTTTGTTTGAGGCAGCATTTATCATCTCTTCCTTAGTCAGTGTAGGCCATTCCCACTTTTTAATGCAGCTGATGTTAGAATTGTTCCACATGCTATTTGGTGGCATTGATGTTCTTTCAGGTTAAATGATATTGATATTGGCAGCTGGTTCTCTTCCAGGAGTAGCTTGCTTCATGGAGAGTGGAAATAAATTCTGGATCAATGCATCACATTTATCTTTGAAAGTGTTTGCAGTTCTGTCCGTGTTGCTATCCTTCGGAGTGAAATTTAAAGTTGGAATTAGGGTAGATTGTGTTCTTTCAGGTCTAGAATATTGATAAGCTGTGAAGACTGATTTCTCCCTGGCTACTTCTAGAAAATTAATCCAATGCTGCTTCTTCAGGAATTGAATTTGGTGGAAGTATTGGTTTCTAGCCGCTCTGGTATCCCAGTTTAGTTGAGGAGTTGGGAACAACTTTAAATGCCTCCGCAGTCTGTGAAATTTTGTCCTCAGATATCTTAATTTTTCCGTCCACCATGGCTTTGATTTTGGCACTATTTTGGCAGCTGGGATGGAGACTTTAGCGGCATCTTGGACCAGCTCTTGTAGTATAGAGGCTATCTGATCAAAATCCCTATATTGAATAGCTGCTTCCAACTGTTGTTGGTAGTTGACCTGATTGACTTGTAGCTCATGGTGGAAGAGTTTCCAATCTGCTTTTTTGAGGTTGAATCTTGCTGGAAGTACTGAAGGGTTTATCAATTTGTCAGAAGATTTAGTTGCTGATAGATCTGCTTCAAAGGTGATTAGCTCATGATCTGATCCTGTTGCTTGACCATAGTTCCAGTTCTGCCATGTGATGTTTCTAAAACCAGCTGCAAAAGTTAGGTCAATAATTGATATGCTCCTTGAATTTGACCTGTGAAATGTGCCTCCAAACTCTTCAATCACCATAGGACAATTGAGTAGTTGAGCATTGGTTTTCTCAAGGTAATCAACTAGGGAATTAGCAAGAGGGTTGTTAGTTTGAACCAATGGATTCCATAATGGATGGTGCAGATTAAAGTCCCCAAGGAGTACAAAAGGTTTGTCCAGCTGCAACTGTAAATTGAGAAATCGCTGTACAGTGTAGTGGGAAAAAGAAGGTGTTAGAGGTTTCTCATTGTAGATGTGAATGATGTAAAATGCCTCCTCTGGAAGATCAACCTCCAAGATCTGATAGTCTGGGTCAGACACCAAGTCATATCTGGGCATTACCTGGATCTGGCTTGCCCTCTTGACATAGGTCATAACCCTTGGGCGAAGGAACTGGTGAGTAATAGGTGGAATTGCTTGGTAAGCTGAATGTAAAATTGGTTGGTATGTCTGTAAGTGAGTGTGATGGAACAGATAAGGTTCCTGAACTAAAAGAATGTCTGTTTCCCCTTTGATGGACACATCAAAAAGGGACTGCAGGATCTCACGACCTCTTGCAGTGTTGTGTTGGCTGAATTTGATGTGACTCAGCATGCCAATGCTTTGTAATAATCACATTCATGTCTTTGAAATGCCAAATGGGTATTTGACTTGCAGTTTGCACATTGAACTGCATGGTGTACACAGCTCTGAGTTGCCTTGCATGTGGAACATTGGTGATCTGTAGACATGTGTGATCCCAAACAGATGGCACAGACTGGTGTGTTTTTGCAGCCAAGCTGATGATGGCCAAATGCAAGACATTTCTTACATTGGGTTCTCTGAGTGGACTGTTGGTAATTTACTACCTTGAGCCGACGTCCTCCAATTAGGACACCTACTTTGAGGAGGTGTTCTTTTTCCTGCTCAGTGGTGACTGAAAACGTTAGAGAGGCTTTACCTCTCTGTTTGTAAGTTCGACTTAGCCATCTTGGTTGACCCTGTGTCATGATATTCTCATTGAAGACTTCAATTTCCTCATTGATATGTTGTATTGGAATACAAGTAGGGACACCATGTACCACTAGTTTTGGCCAGTGGGTGATTTTCTGAGCCTTTTGAATGGGCCAATCTGAGAATACAGAATCCCACTTATCTTGGTCCAGCAGAAGCTCAGTTGGTGATGAGTCCCAGCAGGTGAGGACTAGATTTCCCTTGGTGGAAGTGTGGACTCTGGAAATTGCCCTCTTCCCCAGTATTTTGTTGATACTTTCCCTAACAGGGAAAGGCTGATATTTTGGCAAGGTACTGCCAGATTTGGTGATAAGAGTTACCACATTTTCAATGTCAGGATTGATAGTTACTTGATTTGTAATTTTGGTTGTCTTTGGTTCAACATTGTTCTTGGTATGGTCTTTTTCAGCTGTGTCTGTTACTACTACAGATTGAGTGGTAGATTTACTCCCACCATTGTTGACTTTAAGGCTGAGCACCTTCATGCCTGGTTTGGTTGATAACTTAATATCTGGTTGGACACTTGGGATACCTTCCCGAAGTTTTTGTGCATAAGAAGGGGCTGCTGGTGCCTTTTGAATGCTTGTTGGTTCTTTTTCTATCTCAGGTTGAACTTCCCTGACTGTTTGCATTGTGTTGACCTTTCCCTCTTCAGTAAAGGTCCGGAAAACTTGGATAAGATCAAGAACTGCTTCTTGTTTCTTCTTATCATTTGTGAGTCCATATGATTTGACCAGAAGGTCTCGGGCCTCAAAAATGGCAGTTTCAAATGTGTGTTTTATGGTGCAAGGTGCAGAGATCTTGACCATTTTGGTTGGCTGGGTTGCAGAAATGATTGTTGGTGAAATTCCTCTTTTCCGAGGCTGTTCAGAAAATGGTGTTTTATTGAATAAGTGATTAGCCCCAAGGTCTGTAGAAGTTATGGGATCACTACTGAATAGATCAAATTTTGCTGACAATTTGAGAGGCCGAGCAGAAGATAATAGCCTTGAGGGCTTAGGAGACAAATCTGTATTCCAGATAGATGATGACAATCTTGGGGCATTTGCCATATCTATGTCTGGAGAGGAAGGTAAGGTTGGGAGGCTTCCTGGTGAAGAGGGAGCATTCAAGGCCATTTCAATTTTTTTTTTATTGGCTGACATAATCAGGATGAAGACAAAACCAAAAAAAAAAAAAAAAAAAAAAATTGAAAAAATTGAAAAAATTGAAAAAATTTTATCCTGATTTAAGAATGATTTGTTAAGAATAAAATCACGTGACACTTGGTTCAGGTCACCTGACTGAGCGCCAAGGCTGGGTGAAAATTTTCACCCAGATGGCCGAAAATTCGAGTTTAGGTCAAAAGATGGCTGGTTTTGTGGATGCGTAGGTCGAAAATAGTATCAGGTGAAAGCTGCTGAGGAGGCGAAACCAAAAATCGAATCTAAATTGGTGTAGCTGATGATTTGCAGGAGTTATGGATGAAATAGTGCTAATTTGATCCAAAATGCCGGAAAATCAGATGTTTGTCGAAAAATAAACTGGAATATCTGGATGTGTGTATCGAAAAGTATATCAGTCGAAAGGTACAGACGATGCAAAACCGAATATTGGATTCATATAGTTGTATCTGATGGTGCGCATAAGTTGTTGATGAAAATGCGATTTTCGAAAAGTTGGTTGTGCTGTGCTGAATATACTGTTGTAGGCATAGACTAGAACTTTCTTCAAGTGATCTGAGATTTTTCTCAAAGATTTCCCAGTTTGCTATCTTTAAGTTATAGTTGGCTGGGAGACAATTTTGGTTGGTCATTAGTGAAGATTGTAAATTTGCTTCAAAGCTGATCACTTCATGATCAGATCCTGTACTTTCCAGATATCTCCACTTGTACCATTGGAGGATCTTAAAGTTGGTTTCAAAAGTCAGATCAATTATAGATGTATTTTTCGAGTTGGACCTGTGAAATGTTCCACCCATCTCTTCAATTACAGTGAAGTCATTTACAAGTCTTGCCTGACATGTCTCCATGTATGTTGCAAACTCTTGTGAGCTAGATGATGGTGATTTGACAGCTGGATTCCAAGATGGATGATGAAGGTTCAGATCACCCAATAGCAGCAGTGGCCTGTCCCACCTTATATTTGATTGGTACAAGCGTGAAACAGTTGTTATAGGTGTTGAAGATGTTAGTGACTTTTCATTATAAATATTTAAAAGATGGAAAGATTCTCCAGGTGCATCTATCTGGAGGAGCTGCATGTCTGGGTCATGAATGAGGTCTAGTCTTGAAGAAATGTTGATTGTACAATGTTGCCTGATATAAGTGATAACTCTTGGCCGGATAGAGGCATCTTGGTGTGGGACAATTGGAATATAGGAGGGGTGAGAAAGAGGTGAGTATTTTTTGGTTATTTTATTATAATATAGATATGGCTCTTGAATGCAAAGAATTAATGCATCTTCCTTCAGAGCCACCTCGAAGAATGATTGAAGGATTTCTCTCCCTCTGGCAGTATTGTGCTGGCAAATTTTGATGTGATCAATCATAAAAGTGCCTTATAAATTTCGCAGCTATGTTTCTGAAGAGCTGTGTGGCTCCCAGAGTTGCAGTTGGCACACTTCACCGGGTGGTGTGTGCAGTTATCCGAGGTTGAACAAGTGTTGCACTTGTGCTCAGTGGTGAGGTGACAGCCCTTGCAGACTGCACAAACAGGTTCCCTCTTGCAGGTCAAGAAAAGGTGACCATACTTCAGGCACTTCTTGCACTGAGTCCGGTTTGTAGTTTGCTTATAGTTGGATACTTTAAGAAGCAGTCCTCCAACTAATATTCCCCTGTTTAGAATTTTATTTTTCTCTTCCTCAGAGGTGATGCTGAAGATGACAGGACAAGTTGGGCCATTAGGATTGTTTGTTAGCCATCTTGGACTGCCAATCAGTTCCACACCCAGGTTAAAGTCTTGTACTTCCTCTTGAAAGGAAGTGATTGGTAAGCTAGTTGGCACCCCATAGGCTACCAGTTTCGGAAAGTTATTCACTTTTTGAATGGTGTCAATAGGCCATTTTCCAAAGAGCATTATCCACTTGTCCTGTGAAGATAGAAGCTCATCAGGGGTGGAGTCAAAGCAGGTGAGAACAAGGTTATTCCGAGGGGAGGTGTGGACTCTTGCCACAGCTTTCTTGCCCAGAAGTCTGTTGATGTTGTCCCTGACACTGATCGCATTGTAGGCAGGAACAGATGCACCCTTTGTCAAGACAAGAACAAGAAGTGTGTCAGCATCAGGAGCATTAGTGACAGCTTTTGGGGTAATAGGTGCTGTAGAGCTTGGTGGAGGTTGTTGGGTTGGTTTAGTGAGAGGTAGCCTGGTCTTTTTGCTGATGACTTTGGTCCATTTTTGGTCTGATGGTGCAGTGGTATTAGGTGTGTTAGTGGCTGCCACACTAGAATAGCTGGCAAACTTGGTTGGCTGACTAGATGAGCTGGCAAAATTGTTGGTGGCCAAAGGTGCAGGTCCACTTAGAGAGGCTGGTTTGGAAATAAATTGGACAGATTTTTTTGGCACAGATGATGGTGCAGTGGTAGTCCCCTTGACTTTATCTCCAGGCAGAAAGTTATTCTCAGTAAATTCTCGAAATATTTGGAGCAAGTCGAGAATTCTAGTCTGTCTATCCCTGTCAAATGTTAATTTATAGGCCTCCAGAATTTTATCCCTGGCTGCATAAATTGCATCATCAGCTGAGAGTGCAAAAGAGTAGTTGGTAGGAGGTTTGTTCAGCTTGGGAGGCTTTGGGTACTCAGTTGGATCACTTGAGCTTGGACCAATTTTTCGCTTGTTGAGTAAAAATTTTTTCCTGTCACCTGACACAGAAGCAGAAATGGGATCAGAACTGGTCTCCATGGCTGTAGGAATGTTGGATGATGATGAAATTGATCTTAATGGATCTGTTGAGGTTGGTAGTTTTAGACTACCGCTCCAGATTGATTGATTGAGCCGTGGTTGGGATGGTAGGTCAATTAAGGGTGGTGGTGAGGAGGATAATGAGCCTCCAGATGGAGGATCAGAGTCAATATCCATTTTCTTTGCCCACCAGTATTCTCGAAGGGTCAGAAATTGGATGCAAATGTAGCTGTGAATGATGCGAAAAGGAATCTGTCAAGTAATTGAAATTTGGACGATTGGATCAAAAGTTGTGGTCGAAAAGGTGGATTCGAAGTTTGATGGTGTGATGTCTAAGACTATTAAGGATATGTAGCTAAGCTACAATATTTGTCCCCCAAGATCCAATAACACCTACACTAATTTTCACTTTATTTTTCCTCTGCATACCATCCCCTGGTCAATATTTTTGTCTCCCTCAAAAATTCCAATGTTATATTAATTCCAATCTTGTTACAAACAACCCCAATTGTCTTATTTGAAATTGATTTAAAATCATTACGTCAAGCGCTTTCGATTAAGGTATTTATCAGCCAATTTGACTGGCTGATGAAAGAGTTACCATAGTCCCAAGTTTTGCTTGAGATTTTGAGCCCCATTTGGGTGAAAGCCACGAGCTTTTGAACAACAGCAATTGTCAACAACCATCAATCAAGACAAAATTTGGACTGCCTAAAGTTCAGATATACCTCTAATACTACACCAAATTTCAGCATTATTCAACGAATTTTGATCGAATCATAAGGGTTGAAAGATCGGGGGAACGAATTTTGCAACAAAGTGCGTCTCTGGTCAGAAGGGGTCACCCTATAAGAAAATTTTTCATTGGTCTGACACGAATTTCACGTCGATTTACGTGTAAATCACGTGGTTTACGCGTCGTTAAAAGAAAAAAACACATTTCGAGTCACGTGACCAGACATCACGTGATCTTGATTGTATATTCCAAGTAAAAAAAAAAAAAAAAAAAAAAAAAAAAGGAAATTAGAATAAAAAAAAATATTGAAAAAAAAAAAAAAAAAAAATCAAAGAGGTTTTTGGGATAAGCTATAAAAATGCCAATCTATAGTGCAAAAGCACCCCAAAATGGTCAACAATCCATGTATGACCCAGCTTCTCCTGTCATGGATATGGATCCTGATAATTATCAATCAACCAGTAACCAGGTGATATTACACCCCAATTCTATAACAGAAGATGAGTTCCCACCTCTTCTGCCAAGTCCAAAGAAACCCAAATTGTCAAGCATTGATGAGATAATGGAGTTCAGCAGTGACCCCATTGCTGGTCCTTCAACTTTTTTTTTTTTTTTTTTTTTAAATTCATAGTGTATTCAGCTATATAGCTATGACACAGTCTCTAATATACAAAATCCTTTGCATCCCACACTCCATGGTATTTTAAATAGTGTTTTAGTTCTACCCCTTTGTCATCTATTTCGTCCCCCAAGGCACTTAGTAGACCAAAGAAAATAGAGTAATGCTGTCTTGCCTTTCTGTGTTCCAAAAAGCATAGGTAGTGAAAGTGGTTCAAGTCCCCCAAACTCCTTTTTCCTCTCCCCCTTAAATTTACAACAGTGTAAGATTAGATGTGGTATTGTTTGTCTTGCTATTCCACAATGATTACACCAGTCATTGTCTACCTTTCCAATTTTCTTAAGATGTGTTAGGGTATTTCCAATACCTGTCCTTGCCTGAATATATTCAGACTGTGTTCTTCGGCTGTATTTGTTGTACTGGAAGGGTTTAAGTTGAAAGTTGGGCTGGTTCCTATGTGCCATTAATCTATAATATTTGCCCAACCCTCTTGCTTTTCTCCCTTCCTCTTCTCGAAACAGTTCTTGATCCCATATCTGTCTCCATGTCTCCAAAGTTTTTTCCCTCAGTAATTCCCTTAGGAATGACAGGGTGGTGAATTTGTCCTTTCTTAAGGCTGTCATTTTTTGTCCTTCTCTGGCCAGGTTGTCTGCCATCTCGTTTCCTTCAATTCCCATGTGTCCTGGGCACCAGAGTAGATGTAGTGTTAGGTTTTGCGCAGCAGCTCTTAACTGATGGCAGATTTGATTTGGTGCATGTTTAATCCTGGATAATGATGCTTGGCTGTCAGAAAAGATATATACCTCTCCTGATATTCTTAATCTCTTTACTGTTAAAATTGCTTTGAGAATACAGTATGTTTCAGTGTCTGTAATACCCATCTTATCCCCAAGATTAAAAGAGTAGCATTTTAATTCTCTGGTGATGGGGAGTGATAGCACAAATCCAATACTACTGCACCTTTTGTTAGACAGTGATCCATCAGTGTAAACAATACAGGCTTCTGGAGATATTCTTGTTAGTAGTTTGAGATGTTCTTTCTTTGCCTTTTCCTTGTTGTGACTGGAAATGGTTGTCTTGATGTTGGTTGAGATCCAGGGAGGAGACCAGCTGTGCCTTATCTGTTCCATTTTGCCAAATTTCCCAAATGGTTTCAGTAGTTTGGCAAGCTGGAAAAGCTGAGATGGGCAATTGTCAATGTAGCTGAACATTCCAATATCACAAGTTGGTTGGAATGGACTGGTGTCAAGCTCATCTTGTAGAGCACTTGTCAGTTGTTCAGTTAGTGGATGATTAACTTGAAGACTAAGCATTCTGAGTGCATAATTATTTGACAGCTTCAAGTGTCTTACTGTTGTTGGTAAGATTGCTGCTTCCACCTGCAAAGCTTGTGCAGGGCTATTAGGGAATGCGCCAGTGATGGAAATGATAGCTCTATTCTGTAGTTTTTGGTATTTATTGATGTGTTTTTTTGTACCATATCTTCCAGACCACAATATGGAGCCATAGTCAAGTACAGATGTGACACAAGCTAGGTAAAGTTGTCGCAAAGCATTAAATTTGAGTCCTGATGATGGAGAAGCCAGTCTCTGAAGCCTATGGAGTGCTCCATTTGCAAGTTGAAGCCTCTTTTCAACATGAGTCTTGAAGGTAAGTTTTCTATCAAACCAAATGCCCAGCCATCTTACTGTATCCTTGGGCTGTAAAGTAACCTGATCAAACGTGAGAGGTGTGACTACTGGCTCTCTTTTGTTAGTAAAATGTATTAGTTCAGATTTATCCACATCAAACATCACACAGTTAGACTTGGCCTCAATAAGGATTGCCCCTAGTAGGCCTCCTAGCTTCCTGATATTTTTGTCAACTGAGGTTGAAGCATAAGAGATAGATATGTCATCAATATATGAAAGCTGTAGGGTGTCTTTGCACTGATGCAATGGATGAAGGAACCGAATTGATAAGAGAAATAGCAGTGGAGAGATTGGACTTCCTTGAGGTGTACCAGATACAGCAAGATTTTCACTCAATTCCCCATTGAAGAGGAGTTTGATGGTTCTATTGCTGAGAAATGAATCAACCCAATGTATGAATGGAACTGGAAGCGCTAGTTGTCTCAGAATTTCAACAAGTTTTGCTGGTTGCAGCCTGTCAAATGCTCCAAGGATGTCAAGAAACACTGTGCTAACAATTCTTCCCCTCTTTGTATTTGATTCAACAAAATGCTGTAGTAGTAGTGCAGCATCTATGGCACACCGCTGCTTTCGACCACCCATTTGTCCATTGTGGAAGAGGTTGCTTGTGGTGTTTCCAAGGTAAGAAAGTCTATTGGCAAAGATTCTCTCTAACAATTTGGATAGGCATGGAAGCAAAGAAATTGGTCGATAGGCCCTTGGTATTGAGTAATCCTTCTTGTTTTTTTTTGGCAGGATAATACCTATGGCTTGTTTCCACAGGTCCTTCAACTTATTACCATGTGAACCAACCAACCAACCTTTATAGAGATCCTAACCCCTCAGTCAAAGGGAAAGGAAAAGAAACCCTATCATCCTCAATTTATTCTACACCACAACCAGTGAAAGACCAAGGTGTGGAAACAACAAAGTCAGTATTACTTCAAGCTAGGCATCTGATAATCAAGGCTTATAACCTCACAAATGACCAAACAGAACAGTCCCGACTACTTGATCTCCTTGAAGCATTTAGGGAATATACTGAGAAGGGAAATTTGAGCAAGGCATCAACAATCATTGCATCACAGGTGGCAAATCTCGAAACTGCTGCAAGACAAATTGAACATGCCTTACGCCAGCTTTTTCTCAGTTGTGTCCTCCCTGTCCTGGACTATGGCTCAGTACTCTGGTTTAGAAAAATAGGCTCTGGTGCATTGAGTGCCAAGTGTCAGAGGCTTCAAAACCAGGCATTAATCATGATCACTGGAGCATATCATCACAGCCCAGTCAAGGCCCTGGAGGTTGAAGCAGCTATCCTCCCAACCAAAGTCAGACAACTGAAACAAACAATAAACTTTGCATTACGCCTTCTCAGAGTACAAAATTCACATCCTGTGAAGGAAAAATTGCTCTCCCCACTCCAGGATGAGCTATCATTATCAGCAGAATTGGATCTTGGGGTTTTCAAGTACCTAGGTAAAGAAATGAGCCAGCTTATTAGGATCGGCCAGCTATTGCAGTCATTCACAACATATAACAACCTTGAACAACTGGATGCCTGTTGGGTGCCCCCTTGGCTTCAAACTAACCTGAAAATTGACATTTCACCACTGCCAAAGGAACAAGCTGCTCTGAGTCACAAATCACTCACTGATACCACACCTAACAATACAATAATTGTCTATACTGATGGCTCACTCACTCAAGGAAAAGGAAGCAGTATAGGATTTGTTGTCTATCTCCCAGTCACAAGACAAATGAAATGCTTGTCCTTCAACCTTGGTCAAACTATGGGTATTACAGACACAGAAACTTTCTGTATCCTCAAAGCCATCAAATACCTCAAAAAGATATCACCAAGAGGCAACTATCACATCTTCAGTGATAGTCAGGCTAGTCTCTTGAGAATAAAGAAAAAAGAAAATTCCTTTTCACACCAGATAAGACAAGAGGCAGAGAGCTGCTCGATTCAACTCTCCTGGTGCCCTGGACATGTTGGTATAGTGGGTAATGAGCTTGCTGACAACTTAGCCAAAGGAGCCAGCAAAAAGAAGGTGCTGAGAAGGAATCAATTTACATCACATGCATTCCTAAAGCAGAAGGCAAAGGAACTTGTACTGGAAGCCTGGGCTAAAGAGTGGACCTCGGAGCTTTTCCATGAGGAAGAAGGAAGAAAAAGCTCTGGTCTTGGCAAGTTCTATAGGACCCAAGCCCAAATGTCAACACCAATATTTTCAACTCACCCACCCAGTTTTCAGGGCCACAGCAGGTTGACAGAATCTGCATACTTCCAGGCAAGGACTGGCATAGGAAATGTTAGGGCATACTTATATAAAGTTGGAAAGACCATAGATGATAAGTGTAATTTTTGCAACAACCAAAAACAAACCATGCAACATTTGATACTTCATTGTCAAATGTTTCAAAATGAAAGAAAAGAATCTTTTAAAAAAATAGAGCCTTTCACTTTACCAATTTTATTCAGAACAAAAAGAGGAAAACAAGCACTGCTTGAATTTTTAAAAACTTCGAGGTGTGTGTGTGTGTGTGTGTGTGTGTGTGTGTTTTATTGTACTACTTGAGTCTATGACTATCTAGCACATTGGGCTCCTCTCTGACCCAGGCCACACCTTGTACAGTGCTCCTATCCTCTTTTGTTATTTGAAAGATCATTGATATATTCCCCTTGATGAATAGCCATTCAGCTCAGTATTTACCCGTGGAATTCAGCCACCTTTTCCACGGAACCTTCTACCCAAAAAAAATAAAAATGGTAGCAATGGAAACTGCGTGCGCGGGAAAAAGTCTCAAAAAAACCTGCAGCCCCAGCCAGGCGAGGCCTAGACACCGGGACCACATGAGGTGCGCATATTCATCTATATCTCCCTTCTTTGTAATAGCCGAGGTCGACTTGATCCAATCCACCATCTCCGTATCGGGTGCTGGGTACGCTCCGGAAACTCATCGGATGGCTTTTCCTCCATGATCAAGGGTGGGTGATGAGTAGGGCTCCGACCCTACCATCTGATCTGATCGTGGTTAGCTTCATGATAGTGGTGATAGGGGAATGTGTTGAGAGATGAAGACGATACAGACCGCGAAAGCGATTGGGAATCCTCTTCGAAGTGAGGACTTTGTTACTCAATCTCGGCTCTGCAGACTCTACAGTGAGAGCTGGAGGTTCGTAGGGGACACCACTGACAGGTGTTGAGAATAGTCCCCCAAAACTTCGAGGTGTATATCTATACACAAAGGAGAATAATTAGGACAAAATATATTGGAAATAAAGAGAGGAGATGGAGGAAGGGAATGATCATGAGGACTTATATTTACTTTATATGTATGTTAAATAAATTGTCATAGCTAGCTAGCTGAATACAATATGAAAAAAAAAAAAAAAAAAAAAAAAAAAGACAAATTGAAACCAAAGCAAGGGCACTCAACAAAGTTGTCACTCCAGCAGTACCTACTCCAATGAACAGAGGTTCATTATCAAACAACCAGGGAATGACAAGCCAGCCAGTTTACCAACAACCTTCCATGGCTTCAATAGCTGCAAGAGGAATAGGTCAATCAAGCGACCCTCAACAATGGACAGTTGTGGGGAAGAAAGGCCAGCCTCAAACAGCCCGACCCCAACAACCAACTCAACAAAAAAATAAAGTAATTAGAAGAGTCATCCTTGTACAGGAACCAGAGGCAACAACAAATTTCACCCCATTATATGCTAGGAACCAAATCAACCAAGTTTCTGTCACCAGATCAGAATGATATGTAATGAAAGCAAAGTTCATCTCCAATGGTGTCCAGCTCATGTTGGCATAGAAGGAAATGAGCTGGCTGATAAGCTAGCTGCAGGAGGTCGAAACCAAGCAGTAATGAAAAGGGACCACTATACCTCTCACTCATTCATCAAGCATCAGGCTAGGGAATGGATTCTTGAGGCATGGAAAAAAGATTGGGACATGGAGCTCTGGCATGAGGAGGAAGGTCGAAAGGCCAAAGGACTTGGCAAGTATTACAGGCTCCAGGCCCATACTAATCAACCCAATTTCTTTTTCAGACTAATTAGATTCCAAGGACACAGCAGGGAAACAGAATCTGGATTCTTTCAGGCAAGACTTGGAGTGGGAAATACAAGGGTCTACCTTCTTTTTTTTTTTTTTTTTTTTTAATCATATTGTATTCAGCTAGCTAGCTATGACAATTTATTTAACATACACACAAAGCAAATATATATCCCCATTATAACTCCTTTCCTCCATCATCCTCCCTTTATTTCTAATATGTTTTGTCCTATTATTCTCCTTTGTATAAAGATATACACCTCGAAGTTTTCAAAAATTCAAGCAATGCTTGTTTTCCTCTATTTGTTCTGAATAAGATTGGTAGTGTAAAAGGCTCTATTTTTTTGAATGATTCTTTTCTTTCAGTTTTAAACATCTGACAATGAAGTATCAAATGTTGCATGGTCTGCTTCTGGTTATGGCAAAAATTACAGTTACCATCTTTTGTCTTTCCAATTTTGTGTAAATATGCCCTCACATTTCCTATGCCTGTCCTGGCTTGAAAGTACGAGGACTCTGTTAATCTGCTATGTCCTTGAAAATTGATAGGTTTGGTTGAAAGTGTTGGGGTTGACATCTGGGCTTGGATCCTATAGAACTTGCCAAGACCAGAGCTTTTTCTTCCTTCTTCCTCATGGAGAAGTTCTGATGTCCACTCTTTTGCCCAGGCATCTAGTACTAGCTCTTTTGCCCTTTGCTTGAGAAAAGCATGTGATGTAAATTCATTTCTTCTCAGCACCATCTTTTTGCTGGCACCTTTGGCTAGGTTGTCAGCAAGCTCATTACCTACTATCCCAACATGGCCGGGGCACCAGGAGAGCTGTATTGAGCAGTTTTCTGCCTCTTGTCTGATCTGGTGTGAAAAGGAATTATCTTTGTTCTTTATTCTCATAAGACTGGCTTGGCTATCACTAAAGATATGGTAGTTGCCTTTGGGTGATATCTTTTTGAGGTATTTAATTGCTTTTAGGATGCAGAAAGTTTCTGTATCTGTGATGCCCATTGTTTTGCCAAGATTGAAAGAGATGCATTTCATTTGCCTTGTGACTGGAAGATAGATAACAAATCCTATGCTGCTGCCTTTTCCTTTGGTGAAGGAACCATCAGTATAGACAATGGCTGTTGTTAGTGGTATCTTGTCAGTTAAGTTTTTGTGGCTCAGAGCAACTTGTTCCTTTGGCAGTGGTGAAATAGTAATTTTTAATTGAGCTTGAAGCCAAGGAGGTACCCAACTGGCATCGAATTGTTCAAGGTGGGTATGCATCATGAATGACTTCAATAATTGGCCAATCCTTGTGATCTGGGTCTGTTCTTTGTCTAGGTACTCCAAAACCCCGAGGTCCACCTCTGTTGTCAGAGATAGCTCATCTTGCAGGGGGGAAAGCAGTTTATCTTTCACTGGATGTGTATGTTGTAGTCTTAGTAGACGAAGAGCATAATTAAATGTCTGCTTGAGCTGCCTAACTTTGGTTGGAAGAATTGCTGCCTCGACTTCCAAGGCCTTGATTGGACTATTGTGATATGCTCCAGTGATCATAATTAATGCCTGATTTTGTAGCCTCTGGTACTTGGCACTTGATGTAACACAGCCCCTTTTCCTAAACCAAAGCACTGAGCCATAGTCCAGGACTGGAAGGACACAGCTGAGGTACAGTTGTCGTAGGGCATGAAATGGAAGGCCCTTTGTATTGGAGGAAATTTGCTTTACCCTCTTGAGTGCACCATGTGCGAGATGGAGGCGTTTCTCAACATGAGACTTGAATGTTAACTTCCTGTCAAACCAGATCCCTAACCATCTTACCACCTCTTTAGGTGCTAAAGTAGTTTGATGGCTGAGAGTAAGGTGGTTTGTCAGGGGTGATTTGTGGTGTGAAAAATGGATCATCTCGGTCTTCTCCATCTCAAATGTGACTGATAGCTTGTTAGCTCTTTCCATTAGTCCTTTGAGGATTTGTTGAAGTTGGTCAGTATTTTTCTTGATTGAGGTGGAGGCAACTGAGATAGAGATATCATCCATGTACGAGAGTTGAAGGTAATTCACTTCCTGTTGTGGGAGAAAGAGGAACCTGATGGATATCAAGAAGAGTATTGGTGAAATTGGGCTGCCTTGAGGTGTGCCTGTGACTGGAAACACCTCACTTAGCTGGCCATTGAATTGAAGTCTCATGGTCCTTCCAGTCAAGAAGGATTGAACCCATGAGATTAATGAGATGGGTAGCTGGAGAGTTCTCATGACTGATATTAAGGAGTCAGGCTGAAGTCGATCAAATGCCCCCATGATATCAAGGAGAACTGTTGAGACTACTTTATGCTTGAGCCTGTTCTGCTCTATAAAATCTTGTAGGAGAAGTGCTGTGTCAATTGCAGACCTTTGCTTCCGTCCACCCATTTGGGTCTGATGTATAAGATTGTTAGTTGTATTGGCAAGGAAAGCAAGTCTGTTAGCAAATATTCTTTCCAACAGCTTGGAAAGACATGGGAGAAGAGAGATTGGCCTATAGGCTTTGGGATTGCTATAGTCCTTCTTGTTTCTCTTTTTAATGATAATTCCAACAGCCTGCTTCCATATGGTTGGATGATAGCCACTATTGAATAGACTGGAATATGCTTTGAAGAAGATTTTAGGTATGGCTGTGATTGCTGCCTTGGTGATGGTCCAATCAATCTGGTCAAGACCCGGGGCTGTTGATTTTGATGGTACTGCACCAATAATTTCCCCCATGGTTAGTGCTGGCCAATCCCATTTATTTGGAATAGCTTTGTTGCTGTCATCTAGGTAAGTATTGAAAGTTGAGACTGTAATATTTGGCTGATCAAATATGTTGTGGTTGATGGTCTCTTGAGATGCAGATATAGATGGTAGTGGTCCTGGAAAAAGGGTTTGTATCAGTGCTTCACATTTGTCTTTGAAGCTAGTTGCGCTTTTTTCCTGACCATTATCAAGGGTACTGCATTTCAAGGTTGGAATGAGAGGTGATTGAGTCCTTCCTGGCCTAGAGTAGTTATAGGCAGTAAAGACTGTTTTGTCTTGAGCTTTTTCTAGGAATTTGATCCAATGGTCTCTCTTATTTTGTTGGATTTTGTGGAAATATTGGTTCCTTGCAGCCCTTGCATCATCTGTTGACTGTGAATTTGGATGTTTCTTGAAGCAGCGCCTTATCCTATGAAACCTCATTCTCAGCTGGGTCTTTTTTTTTTTTTTTTTTTTTTTAATCATTGAGTGTATGCAGCCTAACTAGCTATGACACTATATACATATTTATCCTTCTGAATCCACACATCATCTCATACCACCATTTTATGCATATTACAATAGGAAAAAATTCTTGACAAGTAAACCATATTTAATTAGTTGGTATATTTTTATCTTCCTCAACCTTTCCCCAAGATAGGCAGCCAGTTATTGAAAGATATTTTAGAAGCGAAGTTTTCCCCACATTTGTGTTGAATATAATTGGAAGAGTAAATGGTGAAAAGTTTTTGAACTCTTTCCTCCTCTGTTTCTTGAAGAATGAACAGTGAAGTATTAAATGTTCAATTGTTTGAACACTTTTTGTGCAATAGTTGCAGATATTAGTATTGCTTTTCCCAATCTTATTCATATATGCCAGATGGCTTCCTATGCCTGTTCTAGCTTGAATATATGCTGACTGGGTTTTCCGAGAAAATTTGGTCATATTGAATGGTTTGAATTTGAAGTTGGGTATGTGGCATTTGGCCTGGGTTCTGTATAGTTTGCCCAATCCTATAGCTCTTTTCCCTTCCTCCTCACGAAATAGTTGAGATGTCCAATCCTCAGACCAGGCATCCATGATAGATTTTCTAACCTCTTGTTTAAGGAAGCTAATTGTTGTGTAGAGATGTTTTTTGTATGGCTTTTCATTTGCAGCCCTTCTAGCAAGTGAGTCTGCTAACTCATTACCTTCAATTTTCATGTGGCCTGGGCACCATGCAAGTGTGATCTTTGCACCTTTTCCTTTGAGACGGATTTGGTGAGAGAATTGGTTAGAGCCTTTTTCAATCCTTTTCAATGAAGCTTGGCTGTCTGTGAAAACATAGATGCTTTCTGAGGTAGATACTTGTACTGCATGTTGAATAGCCTTCAGAATGCAGAAGGTTTCTGCATCTGTGATACCCATGCCATTTTCAAGATTAAGTGAGACACATTTGACTGGCCCAGAATGTGGAGGATATATCACATACCCAATACTACTTCCTTTGCCTTCAGTTAGTGATCCATCTGTGTAAATTTTTGTTGAGCAGTCTGAGACTTGTCTCAGGAATTGATAATGCTCCTTGACTGCTACTTCTTTTGATGAGGAAGATATTAGTACTTTGAGGGATGTTTCAAGCCATGGAGGATTCCACTTATTGTCAATAGACTCCAGCTTATGATTTATATTAAGTTTGCCCAATAGCTTTCCGAGCCTTGCAATTTGTGATGACATGATAGTAAGGTCTTGTAAGTCCCTTGGGTCTGGTTGGTTGAAAAGACTCAGCTCATCTTCAACAGGGCTATATAGAAGCCGGGAGACTGGATGTGTCTTTTGGAGCCTGAGAATCCTTAGGGCATATAGACTTGCATTTTTGAGGTGACGTATTTTTGTAGGTAAGATGGCTGCCTCCACCTCAAGAGCCTTCCTTGGGGCCTGGGGGAATGCCCCTGTGATGGCAATGAGAGCTCTATTCTGTATCTTGTCATATTGGTAGGTTAGTGATAAAGACCCAGGCCGATTGAACCATAGAACAGATCCATAGTCCATGACTGAGGTTACACATGAAAGATATAATTGACGAAGAGAGTTGAGTTTCATACCACTTGATGGCCTTGCCAGCCTTCTGAGTCGTTCCCAGACTGCATTGCCAAGTTGGAGTCGCTTCTGTACATGGCATTTGAAGTTAAGTTTTCGATCAAACCAGATACCAAGCCATCTTACTACCTCTTTGGGTTGAAGTATTGTATTTTGTACCCTCACAGAGTTGGTGATAGGCTGCCGGCGTCGATGGAAGTGTATCAGCTCTGATTTGTCCACTTCAAAGATGATCTGATGATTGCTGGCCTTTTGAAGTAGGGAAGTAGTACAATCCTCAAGGACTGAAATATTCTTTTCTATAGATGTTGAGGCTGTTGAGATAGCTATATCATCTACATAAGATATTTGTAGATAATTATTGCTGCTTAATTCAGGTAGAAGGTATTTTATTGAGATAAGAAAAAGAATGGGTGAGATAGGGCTCCCTTGAGGTGTACCTGAGACTTGGTGCATTCTGCTCATCTGGCCATTGAATGATAGGCGAATTTTCCGCTGGGTTAAGAAAGACTGGCACCAGGATATAAAGCTGTCTGGTAGGTTTAAGTGATGTAGGATGCTGATCAATTTTGATGGGTCAAGTTGATCAAATGCCCCCATGATATCCAGGAATATTGTGCTGACCATTTGTCTTTTAGCATGCTTTTCTTCAACAAATGCTTGTAGTAGTAGAGCAGCATCAATAGCAGATCTCTGCTTTCGTCCACCCATTTGACTCGGGTCCAAGAGGTCATCTGAGATGTTGGCCATGTAGGAAAGTCGGTTGGCAAATAATTTTTCCAGCAATTTTGACATGCAGGGTAACAGAGAGATGGGTCTATATGCCTTGGGTGCAGAATAGTCCTTCTTGTTTCTTTTTGGAATAATAATTCCAATAGCTTCCTTCCAAGAGTCAGGATGGTGACCACCCTGAAATAGGACTTGATAGGCTTTGAAGAAAAAGTTTGGTAGAGTCTGAACAGCATACTTCAGCATTTGCCATCCAATTTGATCCACCCCTGGTGCAGTTGACTTGGTTGGAATAGCTCGAAAGAATTCCTCTTGGTTAAGTTCTGGCCACTTCCATGTCATCTTGGGCCTGGTAACAGACGAAATCTGAGATAAGCTGGTAGAGGCAATATGGTATTGATAGTTTGACTTTGGAAAAAGGTTCAAGATTAAGGCCTCTGATTTTTCTGCAAAAGATGATGCCATTGATATTTCGCTGCTCTCAGGTCTAGTATATCTCAAAGTGGGTATCAGAGGACTTTGCTGGTGAGTAGGATTTGAATATTGAAATGCAGCATAAGCTGTTTTCCCTTGTGCCTGTTCCATGAAAGTTTCCCAGTGCTGAGCTTTGTGTTGGGAAATGGCTCGAAAGTATTTGTTTCTTGCCCTTTTTGCTTGTTCTGTGATCTCGGGAATCAGGGTCTTTTTAGCTAGTCTTTGAAAGTAGTGGAAATTTTTCCGAAGGTCAGTTAATTCATTCATCCACCATGATTTTGACCTTGGACAAGTCCTGCATCTTGGAATTGATCTTTCTGCTGCTTGATTAATTATTTCCTTCATTAAAAGGGCTATTCCATTATAGTTATTGGTGTGAATCAGTTGTTCTAACTGTGCATTTGCCTCGCTTTCAAGTGCTGCAAGATTATTTGCAAAGAGATCCCAGTTAGCTTTTTTCAAATTGAAATTTGAAGGTTGATTTGATTCAGCATCTAGGGTTGGTTGAATAAGAGAGGTCTCAAAACTGATCACTTCATGGTCTGACCCTGTACACTCCCCATATCTCCAGTTGTGCCATTGAAGTTGTTGAAAGCCAGAGACATAGGTCAGGTCTATAATTGATGTTGTCTGGGTATTGGATCGGTGGAAGGTTCCACCAAACTCCTCCATGATGGTGAAATTGTTCAGGAGAGTGGCATGGTTTTTCTCCATATAGCTGGCAAAAGCTTCTGCATGTTGTGTAGGTGAGTTGATGGCTGGATTCCAGGATGGGTGATGGAGGTTGAGGTCTCCAAGAAGTAAGAAAGGTCTGTCCCAATTTACATCCAGCTGTAAGAGGCGTTCTATAGTAAGTGTTGATTCAGTTAAATGATGGGATTTTTCATTGTAAATATTCAAAAGATAGAATGATTCTCCAGGTGTGTCTATCTGATGAATCTGCATATCTGGATCTTCAAAAATGTCCAGTCTTGGTGAAACATTAACTGTACAGTGCTTTCTGATGTATGTTATAACTCTAGGCCGAATGGAAGCATCTTGGTGTGGTACAATAGGGATGTAGGAGGGGTGAGAAAGAGGTGAGTATTTTTTTGTTATTTTATTATAATATAAGTATGGCTCTTGAATGCAAAGAATTAATGCATCTTCCTTCAGAGCCACCTCGAAGAATGATTGAAGGATTTCTCTCCCTCTTGCAGTATTGTGCTGGCAGATTTTGATGTGATCAATCATAAAAGTGCCTTGTAAATTTCGCAGTTATGTTTCTGAAGAGCTGTGTGGCTCCCAGAGTTGCAGTTGGCACACTTCACCGGGTGGTGTGTGCAGTTATCCGAGGTTGAACAAGTGGTGCACTTGTGCTCAGTGGTGAGGTGAGAGCCCTTGCAGACTGCACAAACAGGTTCCCTCTTGCAGGTCAAGAAGAGGTGACCATACTTCAGGCACTTCTTGCACTGAGTCCGGTTTGTAGTTTGCTTATAGTTGGATACTTTAAGAAGCAGTCCTCCAACTAATATCCCCCTGTTTAGAATCTTATTTTTCTCTTCCTCAGAGGTGATGCTGAAGATGACAGGACAAGTTGGGCCATTAGGATTGTTTGTTAGCCATCTTGGACTGCCAATCAGTTCCACACCCAGGTTAAAGTCTTGTACTTCCTCTTGAAAGGAAGTGATTGGTAAGCTAGTTGGCACCCCATAGGCTACCAGTTTCGGAAAGTTATTCACTTTTTGAATGGTGTCAATAGGCCATTTTCCAAAGAGCATTATCCACTTGTCCTGTGAAGAAAGAAGCTCATCAGGGGTGGAGTCAAAGCAGGTGAGAACAAGGTTATTCCGAGGGGAGGTGTGGACTCTTGCCACAGCTTTCTTGCCCAGAAGTCTGTTGATGTTGTCCCTGACACTGATCGCATTGTAGGCAGGAACAGAAGCACCCTTTGTCAAGACAAGAACAAGAAGTGTGTCAGCATCAGGAGCATTAGTGACAGCTTTTGGGGTAATAGGTGCTGTAGAGCTTGGTGGAGGTTGTTTGGTTGGTTTAGTGAGAGGTAGCCTGGTCTTTTTGTTGGTGACTTTGGTCCATTTTTGGTCTGATGGTGCAGTGGTGTGAGGTATGTTTGTGGCTGCCACACTAGAATAGCTGGCAAACTTGGTTGGCTGACTAGATGAGCTAGGAAAGTTGTTGGTGGACAAAGGTGCAGGTTCATTTAGAGAGACTGGTTTGGAAATAAATTGGACAGATTTTTTTGGCACAGATGATGGTGCAGTGGTAGTCCCCTTGACTTTATCTCCAGGCAGAAAGTTATTCTCAGTAAATTCTCGAAATATTTGGAGCAAGTCGAGAATTCTAGTCTGTCTATCCCTGTCAAATGTTAATTTATAGGCCTCCAGAATTTTATCCCTGGCTGCATAAATTGCATCATCAGCTGAGAGTGCAAAAGTGTAGTTGGTAGCAGGTTTGTTCAGCTTGGGAGGCTTTGGGTACTCAGTTGGATCACTTGAGCTAGGACCAATTTTTCGCTTGTTGAGTGAAAATTTTTTCCTGTCACATGACACAGAAGCAGAAATGGGATCAGAACTGGTCTCCATGGCTGTAGGAATGTTGGATGATGATGAAAATGATCTTAATGGATCTGTTGAGGTTGGTAGTTTTAGACTACCGCTCCAGATTGATTGATTGAGCCGTGGTTGGGATGGTAGGTCAATAAAGGGTGGTGGTGAGGAGGATAATGAGTCCCCAGATGGAGGATCAGAGTCAATATCCATTTTCTTTGCCCACCAGTATGCTAGAATGGTCGGAAATTGGATGCAAATGTAGATGTGAGTGATGCGAAAAGGAATCTGTCAAGTAATTGAAATTTGGACGATTTGATCAAAAGTTGTGGTCGAAAAGGCGGATTCAAAGTTTGATGGTCTCTCAGCTGGGTCAACTCTGTTGTCCACCATGGCTTAGACCTTGCTGATATTTTCATAGTTGGGATTGATATAAGGGCAGCATTTTCGAGAATTTGTTGAAGTAAAATGGCTATCTGGTCATAATCTTTTGATTGGATGGCATTTTCTAGAAGATTCTGGAAGAGTTCCTCTTTTGCTTGCAGTTCCTGTTGAAAGAGCTTCCAGTCAGCCTTTTTTGTATTTAATCTTGGTGGTAATGATGGGACTTGGTTGTTTATGATAATATCATTGAACTGAGGTAGCAATGCCTTAAAGGTGATTAGTTCATGATCAGACCCAGTAGACTCCCCATAGTTCCAGTCTTGCCATTTTAGTTGTTTAAATCCTGCAATAAATGTTAGATCAATAATTGAGGTGCTCTTTGAATTTGCCCTATGGAAGGTGCCTCCATAGTTCTCAATTACAGATGAGCAGTTGATTAATTGAGCATCAGTCTGTTCCAGATATTGAACCAAGGAATTGGCTAGATGGTTAGTAGATTGAATAAGAGGGTTCCAAAGTGTATGGTGCAGATTAAAGTTCCCAAGAAGTACAAAAGGTTTGTCCAGCTGCAGCTGTAAATTGAGAAATCGCTGTACTGTGTAGCCGGAAAAAGAAGGTGTGAGAGGCTTCTCATTGTAAATATGAATGATATAAAAAGCCTCTCCTGGAGGGCTAACTTCCAGGATTTGAAAGTCTGGATCTGTGACCAAGTCATACCTGGGCATTACCTGAAGTTGGCTTGACTTTTTAACATAGGTCAAGACCCTTGGGCGAAGAAACTGATGTGTGATTGGTGGAATTAGTTGATAGGCTGAATGAAAGATTGGTTGGTATGTTTGTAAATGAATATTATGGAACAAATAGGGTTCCTGGACCAAAAGAATGTCGGATTCCCCTTTGATGGACACATCAAAGAGGGACTGCAGGATCTCTCGACCCCTTGCAGTATTATGCTGATTAAATTTGATGTCACTTAGCATGCCAATGCTTTGAAAAAGTCGCAGTCTTGTCTTTGAAAGGCCAAATGGGTGTTTGACCTACAGTTTGCACATTGTACAGCATGATGAACACAACTCTGGTTGGAGTTGCATGTCTTACATCTATGGTCTGATGTAATATGTTGTCCTAAGCAAATGGCACATACTGGTGTTTTATTGCATGACATCTGGTGATGTCCATAGGCTAGGCATTTTCGACATTGAGTCCTTTGGGAAGCTATTTGGTACTCAACTACTTTGAGATATTGACCTCCAATCAGGACCCCTGACTTTAAAAGTTGTTCTTTCTCAGCATCATTTGTGACAGAAAATGTTAGAGAAGCTTTGGTTCTCTGTTGATAAGTTCGGCTCAGCCATCTTGGCTGGCCCTGAGTTGTGATTCCCTTGTTGTAGACTTCTATTTCTTCATTTATTACATCAATGGGGACACAGGTGGGAACCCCATGTACCACTACCTTTGGCCAATGTGAGACTCTTTGGGCTTTTTGAATGGGCCATCCTTCAAATACAGGTTCCCATTTTTCCTGGTCAAGGAGTAGTTCTGATGGTGTAGAATCCATGCAGGTTAGAACAATATTTCCCTTGATGGAGGTGTGGACTCTTGAAATTGCTCTTTTTCCCAGGATTTTATTGATATTTTCCCTAATAGTAAAAGATAGGTAATTTGGGAGGGTTTTCCCTGGTATGGTAATCAAAGTGATCACATTGTCATCATGTACCTGGGTTGTTGAAGTCTCCAAGTTTGTTCCTGCTGTTGTTTGGACTGATTCTCTAAGGAGTTCATTCTGTTTATTTGCTTTGCCTTGACCCCCTTGAACAAGTGGTTTTCCCAGTACTTTCATTGCAGTACTAGGCTTTGGTGGTAAATTTATTGGTGCTGCAGGTGCGCTGCTTTTCAGGATCTCTGCATAGGATATGGTTGATGATTTTGTATTGGATGTTGATTTTTCTGGTGATATTTCTGCATTTGTTGGTCCTGGTGTTGGTGTGGTTGGTGTGGCTTGTAATGTGCTTGTCTTGTCAATTTTTATCAAATTTGCTCTACCAGTTTCAGTGAAATTTCGGAAAACCTCAACCAAGTCCAAGACAGCATCTTGTTTTTCTTTATCATTAGTCAAGTGGTATGCTTTAACAATCAAATCTCTTGCTTCTTGTATTGCTGATAAATATGTGTGATGATTGGTAATTTTTGGTGAAGCAATCCTCATAACTTTGGTAGCTTGGATAACTGTTGGATTTATTTCTATACACTTTCTCTTTTTTTGCACTATAGGCATCAATTTAGTTTTACTGGTTTCAGGAATTAGACTTTGTGCAGTAATAGGGTCACTACTGAAAGGACCATCTAGTGTTTCTTTTGTAAAATTATTTTGTGTTGATTTTAGCAGGTTTGCTTTTGTTGACCTTTTTGAGCTCCACATTGAGTCAGAAAGCCTTGCAACATTTTTAAAATTAAAAGAACTTTGTGCTGGTGGAGAAGATGGTAGTTCTACAGAAGGAGGACGACATTTTGAACTCATTTTGAATTGAATAATTTAAATAAAATTTTTGTAATTTTTTGAAAATTTATGAATGTTTTTTTTTTTATATATTTATTTATTCTTTTTTTTTTAAAATATATTTTTCTGTTTTATTTTTTTTTAAATAAATAAAGAAAAAATATAATTGCTTTTTTTTTAAATAATTGCCTTTTTTTTTTTTTTTTTTTTTTTTGAATTGAAAAATGAAATTTATATAAAAATCACGTGACTTGAAGCCTGATCACCTGATGGCGCGTCTAGAACGCGTCGACGCGTCACGCGTCAAGCCTTGGCAAGGCTAGGGTGAAAATTTTTCGTCCAGAGGGTCGAAAATCGGGTTTTGGTCGAAAAATGTTGTTATATGTGGATCTGTATGTCGAAAAGTATATCTGTCGAAAGCTAAAGACGATGCGAAACCAAATATCAAGTTTACAGAGGCGTAGCGAATAGTGGGCGGAAGTTATAGACGAAATGGTCTGGTGTTGTGGTCTAGAGGGTCGAAAATTGGGGTTTTGATCCAAAAAGGTCGCAATATTGGGTCTTAGTTGTCGTAAATTAGATCAATTGAGTGCTATGAGCGATGCAAAACCGAATATCGAAATTATATAGCGGTAGCTGATGGTGTTCCGAAGTTGTGGTTGAAAAGGCGATTTTCGAAAGGATGATGTTGCGTGAGGGTCTACCTTCATATGATAGGGAAAGTTCACAATAATATTTGCAATTTTTGCGGTAAAAATATACAGAATGTGCAGCACTTGTTGTTACACTGTCCAAAATTCAAAGATCAAAGGAACAAATGCTTCAAGGGCATAGAGCCAAGGTCACTTCCAACCCTATTTCGGACAAAAAGGGGGAAGGAGGCACTACTACAATATTTGGATACATCCAAGTGCATGGCAGCACATAAAGGGAGTTAAATTAGGACAAATAATTGGGAAATGTTAAATTTGGAATGAAGGGGTAGTGATTTATAAGAAGGGGAAGGCGAGATCTATGTAATTTAATTGTGTCATAGCTAGATAGCTGAATACACTATGAATAAAAAAAAAAAAAAAAAAAAAAAAAAAAAAAAAAAAAAAAAAATCAACCAAGTGTTTGCCAGCAATGGAATCAAGGGACCAGTAGTGAACACAGTATTGAAAACTCAGAATGGGAATATAGCTATCACAACTACTGAAGACACCTGAACACACTTTCGAAAATCGCCTTTTCGTGCACAACTTACGCCCTCCATCAGCTACGACAGTATAAACTGCATATTCGGTTTTGCATCGTTATCAGCTTTCGATCGATCTAATTTTTGACACCTAGATCCCAGTATTGCGACTTTTTTCGATCAAAATCCCGATTTTAGACCCTCTGGACCACATCACCATACCATTTCATCCATAACTTCCGCCTACAATCAGCTACAACTCTATAAATTCGATATTCGGTTTCGCATGGTCTATAGCTTTTGATTGATATTTATTTCGATATCCGAATCCACCAATTACATTATTTTTCGACCAAAACGCGATTTTTCACTCTCTACACGAAAAATTTTCTCCCGGCCTTGCCAAGGCTCGGCGCGTTACGCGTCACGCGTTCAAGACGCGTAATCACGTGTCAAATAAGAGAGTCACGTGACTTCTTTCATTTACTTATTAAGGAAAAAAAATTAAAAATTAAAAAATTAAAAAGTTGAAATATGCCACCAAGCAAAGAAAAATCAACTGTTTTGAACCCACCTTCTCCTGCAACCTCTATACCATCCTCACCTCCAATTCTAGAAATGTCTTTGCTTTCATCACAACCTAGACTTGAATCATCTAGGTGGAGCAGTAAAAAATTATCTTCAATAAACTCTCCTCCCCCACCTAAGGAAAATACAACTAAGTTTCACACAAACTTTTCTGATTTCAGCAGTGACCCCCTAACTGCCAATGATTTTACTTCTGGAATCTCACCAAACACTCAAAAACCACTCAATAATACTAGGAAAAGACCATCTAGTACCTTAACAGACCCTCATTACCATCCATCAAAGCATCATAGGATCAAAAATATTTCAGGTCCTGTTCCATCTATTATTAAGCCAAAGACAGCATCAGGCAACATTTTAGAAGCAAGAGATCTTCTAGTTGAGGCTTGCAGCTTATCCAAAGATAGATTAGAACAGACTAATTTGCTTGATTTACTTGAAATATTTCGGAGGGTTACTGAAAAGGGTATCAATCAAGTATCCAGGAATTTAATCCAATGTTCCCACACGTCACCATCAAACTTTGAATCCACCTTTTCGACCACAACTTTTGATCCAATCGTCCAAATTTCAATTACTTGACAGATTCCTTTTCGCATCATTCACAACTACATTTGCATCCAATTTTTGACCCTTCGAGAATACTGGTGGGCAAAGAAAATGGATATTGACTCTGATCCTCCATCTGGAGGCTCATTATCCTCCTCACCCTTGGGTTCCACCATGGCATCAATCCAACATCATCACCACTATATCTAACCATTCAAAGGCAACAACAAAAATATCCCACATCCAGCAAATCAAAGATATCCATTTGGATGATGTTATAGTCTACACTGATGCATCACTTTCAAAGACAGCTGGAAGCAGTATAGGCTATGTGATCTACCTGCCTGTCACCAGAGAGATGAAATGCTTTTCTTACAACCTTGGTGACTCTATGGGTATCACAGATGCCGAAACCTATTGTATCATGAAAGCAGCAAAATATGTTAAAAAACATTTTGCTAATAAGAATATACATATTTTTACTGATAGCCAGGCAAGCGTTCTTCGAATCCGGCACAAAAGCAATCAATTCTGTCACCAGATCAGAATGATATGTAATGAAAGCAAAGTTCATCTCCAATGGTGTCCAGCTCATGTTGGCATAGAAGGAAATGAGCTGGCTGATAAGCTAGCTGCAAGAGGTCGAAACCAGGCAGTAATGAAAAGGGACCACTCTACCTCTCACTCATTCATCAAGCATCAGGCTAGGGAATGGATTCTTGAGGCATGGAAAAAAGATTGGGACATGGAGCTCTGGCATGAGGAGGAAGGTCGAAAGGCCAAAGGACTTGGCAAGTATTACAGGCTCCAGGCCCAGACATATAATTTTTCACAAGGAACATCAAATTTTCCAAAAACACGTTTTCGTCGATAACTTTATGCGACAGAGTCCTATCATCATATAGTCAATTGTTTCAGATTCATTACATCAGGCGCATTCGATTAAGATTAATTATATCTAATTTGACCGACTGGTTTAGGAGAAAATGTCGAAAAAGACCATTCCCGGGGATAAATCTCCACCTCACCCACCATCCAGCCCTCCATCATCATTATCTCAACAACCAAGACTCAAATCATCAATCTGGAGCGATCTTCCAGCTCCTCCTACTATCATTAATCCTGCTCCAAATTTTAATTCATCAATTGATGAGGTTTTCATGGACTTCTCAAGTGATCCCATTGCTGGCCCATCTCATGATGGGAAAAAATTTTCAGGGACCCACTTGGTTGGGGACTCCCGAAAACGAGGCTGTAGCCTTAGCCAGCACTCTGAGCTGCATCGAAAAATTCAAATAGTATCTGGAAACACCGGAAAATCATCATTTAACTCCCCCCAAGATGCGCTTCTAGCAGCAAGGGACAACATCATCCAGGCATACAGCCTTACAGAAAATCGAAATGAGCAGGACAAATTGTTGGACCTACTTGAAATTTTTAGGGAATTTACAGAAAAGGGGCAACTATCCAAAGCCTCAGCAATCATTACCTCTCAGATAGCTAACTTGGAACAAGCCACTAGGAAAATTGAAAGCAAAGCCAGGGACCTCGAGGCTGTTCCTAGTGCCCCACAAACAGTTCAACCAGCAGAACAAAGAGCTAGAACTCAACCAAAAGCTAGTAGCCCTATGAGTTTTGCAAATATATTGGCATCAACATCAGCAAACTACAATGCTAAGCCTCAAGAATGGACTCTTGTTGGTGGAAAGAAGAATAACCAGACCAACCAGCCAGCTAAGCAAAACAAACCAGTGGAGAAGAAGGTTAGGAGACTAATACTAGTAAGAAGCCCGGAATCACCCATTATATCATCACCCCTAGCAGCAAGAAATACACTTAATAAAGCATTCAGTGATAGAGGAATCAAAGGGCCAGTGGTCAACATGGTCAGCTCTACTACTGCTAATAATGTATCAATTACAACCACAGAAGAATACACAGCTGATTTTCTTCTGGAAAAGAGAGAACTATGGGATAAACTCATCCCATTTACATTTGCTCAAGTAGACAAGCCATGGCACAAGGTAGTTGTCCATGGTATTCCTATCCAAGATTTTGATACCCCAGATGGTATGGACATGATTAAAGATGAAATAAAGACCTTCAATAAAGGCTTCACACCAATTGGAACACCATACTGGCTTTCAAGTAGGGAAAATCGAACCATGAAAAGAGCCGGATCCGTGGCCATAGCATTTGCCACTGAAGAAGAAGCAAGCAAAGCCATCAGAAATCGTCTCTACATTGCTGGCATAAGTGTCAGGGTTGAGAAATTCTATAATGTAGCCCCATCAACTCAATGCATCAAGTGCCAAGGATTTGGACACCTTGACAGCTACTGCAGGAAATCAGCCACTTGTGGTCTCTGTGGAGACAATCACAGCACTCAGCAACACTATTGCAGTGTCTGCAAGTCTAAAGGAAAGAGCTGCAGCCATCTAGCACCCAAGTGTGCCAACTGCTCAGGTCAACATCAATCCAACTCCAAGTCCTGTGAGGTGTTCCTTGCAGTCAAAAATAAGCTTGATCAGGAAGAATTGTAATGTCAGACACAACTGATATGCGAGTCCTTCAAATTAACCTCAATAAAAACCAAATTGCAACTGAGAATGCTCTACAGCTGGCTGTGGAGCTCAATATAAATATTATAGCAGTCCAGGAGCCTTGGCTGATACCCAGACAGCCTCTGACTCTGGACTATACAAACACCAGATCCATTCAACACAATGGATTCATTCAAATATTTCCCAAGTTTCCAGCACAGCATCGACCTAGAACTATGGTTTATGCTTCAAGGAGACTCCAGGATAGAATCAAGCTGGCAAATCATTCACCTCAAGATCCAGATATTCAAATCCTTGAGTTGAAAGATGGATCCAGCCAAATAGAAATAATCAATATTTACAATCAAGATGATCAGGCAGGTCAGAGGGGTAGCACCATCAATGCTTACCTGTACCATCATCAAATAAGCTCCAGAACTATCCTCCTTGGGGACTTCAACCTCCATCATCCACTGTGGGAGCCAGAGTCAAATGCAACTGGTCCCTCAGAAAAATTGGTTGAATGGATCCAGGCCAAAGGAATGGAGCTAATCAATAATCCAGGTGATGGTACCTTTTATAGACCACATATGGAAAGGGCTACAGTAATTGATTTGACCATTGCATCCTCAAGAATTGCCAGTAGGGTCAAAGATTGGCAAGTAATGGGTGATGTAGGATCAGATCATTTCGGAATATTGTTCACAATTGAGACACCATCTAACTCAAATGATATATTAAAACCAAAAACAAGATTAAATTTCCAACTTGCAGACTGGCCAAAGTTTAATCTTGTTTTAAAAGAAAACATCAGAAAATGCAGTGCCCTTCAAGTACTTATAGAGAGGGAAATCAATTACCATTCTGAAGGAATTCAATACCTGAGGACTGGCAACCACATATCCTCTTGCCAACTTGAGGATGCTGCAAAAGAATTGACAAGGTGCATATCTGATGCCACAAGAGCCAGTGTACCAATCAAGAAATTTAATCATATATCAAAGCCATGGTGGAGCAGAGAGCTGAGACTAATGAGAAAAGATATGTCAATAAAATACAAGTATTTTAAAAGCCACAGAGATAGCCTAGCTGCCAGGAGCTCCTATTTTGAGGTCAGGAATAAATACTTCTCTGCCATTAAAATTGCCAAGCAAGAGCATTGGAACTCATTTCTCGAGAAAAATGATACCAGATCAATATTCAAAGCCATGTCCTATACTAAGGAGAGAAGATCAATGGGTATTCCTTCTATCTTATCAGCTGAAAATACATTGGAGGAATCCTTTGGGGGAAAGTGCAAGGCCTTTCGAGATGTACTTTTCCCCACTCCTCCCCATGCTGAAGAAGCAGAATGGGATACCTACCAGCCAGGTAGTTGGACATGGCCATCATTAACAATATCAGAGCTAGAAAGTGCATGTTCAGCTGCAATCAAAGGAACTACACCTGGACCAGATGGAATTCCGCATCAAATCATAAGCCAGGCCTATGCAGCCATCCCAAATGTCTTCTTCCATCTATATTCTAGTCTTCTTGAGGTAGGATATCATCCTCAATGCTGGAAGCAGGCAACTGGGATAATATTAAGAAAGCCAGCAAAGCCAGACTACTCCAAGCCCAAAGCATACAGGGTCATTTCTCTTCTCAACTGCCTAGGCAAGGTCATGGAGAGAATCTTGGCCAAAAGGTTGGGATATCTGGCAGAGACATCAGACCTGCTCCATCAATCCCAGATTGGGGGTCGATTGAAGAAGTCGGCCATAGATGCAGCACTGCTTCTTACTAATGAAGTAGAAACTAACAGACAGCTGAATATGATCACTTCAACCCTCTTCATGGATGTGAAGGGTGCCTTTGATCATGTGGCCCGAAATCAACTGCTGGTAATAATGCAGAAAAAGAAGCTACCTATTAACCTCATAGCCTGGACAGCTTCATTCTTGGAGCAGAGGACCTTGCAACTTGAGTTTGATGGTGAAAGGGAAAGCTTTAGTGAGATTAAGACAGGTATTCCCCAAGGGAGCCCTGTATCACCAATTCTTTTCCTTATTTATATCCAAGGACTTTTCACCAGCAATACAGTGAAAATCATCTCGTACATGGATGATATTACTCTGACAACAGCAAGCTCTAGCTTGAATAAAAATATAAAAATACTAGAAAGAGAAGCTTCCAAGGTTATCAACTGGGGGCTGAAAGATGCAGTTCAGTTTGATCTTACCAAGACAGAGCTAATGCATTTCACCGGGATAAAAAAGGCACAGGAGATGTCAATCACACTTCCTGATGGAAAAACAGTGCAACCATCTCAATCAATCAAATGGCTGGGTATCTGGTTTGACCCAGGTCTTAAATTCAGAAAGCATATAAAGATCAGAACATCTCAGGCAACCCAGTCATTTTTTAGAATGGCAAGGCTTGCAAACACAGAAAAAGGTCTCTCCCCAGCTGCTCTGAGGCAAATCTATCTTGCTTGTGTCATCAGTATTGCAGATTATGGCTCAGTTATCTGGTGGAAGGGGCAAAATTACATAGCAGATGCACTGCAAAAAATACAGAACCTAGCCCTTCGGAAAATTCTTGGTGTCTTCAAGTCAGCACCAATTCTTCCCATGGAAGTAGAAGCTGCTCTAGCTCCACCAAGGGTCAGGCTACATAAAAATATACAAAGATTTGCACTAAGATTATCAAAATTATCCAAATTTCATCCAGTGAACATGGGATTGAACAGGCATATTGATCTTCAAAAGCCAACCCAGCTCAGTAGGATCAATAATTCAATTGCAAATCTCATTGATTTTGATGGAATAGAACAAATTAAACAATTCACTTTTAAACCATGGAGGCAGGTACTCCCTTATACAACCACAATTGAGAGGATCCCCAAGGACGAAGCAGCAGAGAGACATCAATCTTTGCTCCAACAGACTGACTGGACCTCTACAACATTTATTTACACAGATGCCTCATTAATGGCAGAAAGCACGGGTGTTGGGTTAGGCTTTGTAGCAACTGGGAGCTGCAGCAGAACTCAGCATCAATTTCAAACTAATATTGGACCAGGGGTCCTGGTATATAATGGAGAGCTCGAAGCCATTGTCCTGGCTATGGAGTATGCAAGCCAGCATGCACTGCCAGGACATAGCTACCAAGTCTTCTCAGATAACCAGGCAGCCCTATATAGACTTAAACAACCATCTGATAATCCAGGACAGGCTTGCCAGCTCAGAGCTCTAGCAGCTGGAAAGATTATTCAGGGCAAAAATTCAACCATAAATCTGAACTGGATTCCAGGTCATCTGAGTATTGAAGGCAATGAGATGGCAGATAGACTTGCCAAAGCAGCATCATGTCTTCCTCCTGAAAGGGAAGAGACAAGCTTTGCAATGGCAGGGACACTCATTCACCATAGCTTTCAGAATCAATGGCTCAATTATCTGAAAAATAAGCAAAAACAATTAATATCTAGCCATTCATCCTATGAAAAGAAATTTGACTGGAAGGTTAATGGCAAAATTAAAATACCATCAGGTACAGCAAGAGAAGTGGTGAGCGCATTCTACCAGCTCAAAATTGGACATGGCTACAATATGTCATACTTGTACAAGCGAGGACTCAGTGATAGTGACAGGTGTAAATGTGGGAAGAGAGAAACACCTGAGCATCTATTACTCAGCTGCAGCAACTACAGGCACGAACGGCGGCAGCTGAAAAATAATCTTAATAACAGCCAATTAAGTATGAAGCTCTTGCTACACACCAAAATTGGAATAGGAAATACCATTGAATATATCAAGCAGACTAAAGTATCTACAAGAAGATGGCATCTTCAAAGGAATGAGAACAGAGGGGATGGATAGGAAGGATGAGTGTACTATGGTTAAGGGCAGGAACAAAATAGGGCACGACCCTCATCATCTATTGGCAAAAATTGAACACAACCACATACAAATTTACTGTTAACTTTAAAGCTATTTAGATAGTTTTAGCTGTCCTTCATAGTCATAGACTCAGTAGGGACATAAATAAAATTCTATTCTATTCTATTCTATTCCAGGCCCAGACTAATCAACCCAATTTCTCTTTCAGACTATTTAGATTCCAAGGACACAGCAGGGAAACAGAATCTGGATTCTTTCAGGCAAGACTTGGTGTGGGAAATACAAGGGTCTACCTTCATATGATAGGAAAAGTTCACAATAATATTTGCAATTTTTGCGGTAAAAATAGACAGAATGTGCAGCACTTGTTGTTACACTGTCCAAAATTCAAAGATCAAAGGAACAAATGCTTCAAGGGCATAGAGCCAAGGTCACTTCCAACCCTATTTCGGACAAAAAGGGGGAAGGAGGCACTACTACAATATTTGGATACATCCAAGTGCATGGCAGCACATAAAGGGAGTTAAATTAGGAAAAATAATTGGGAAATGTTAAATTTGGAATGAGAGGGTAGTGATTTATAAGAAGGGGAAGGCGAAATCTATGTATTTTAAATGTGTCATAGCTAGATAGCTGAATACACTATGAATTAAAAAAAAAAAAAAAAAAAAAAAAAAAAAATATCCTCCTCACCACCACCCTTAATTGACCTACCATCCCAACCACGGCTCAATCAATCAATCTGGAGCGGTAGTCTAAAACTACCAACCTCAACAGATCCATTAAGATCAATTTCATCATCATCCAACATTCCTACAGCCATGGAGACCAGTTCTGATCCCATTTCTGCTTCTGTGTCAGGTGACAGGAAAAAATTTTTACTCAACAAGCGAAAAATTGGTCCAAGCTCAAGTGATCCAACTGAGTACCCAAAGCCTCCCAAGCTGAACAAACCTCCTACCAACTACTCTTTTGCACTCTCAGCTGATGATGCAATTTATGCAGCCAGGGATAAAATTCTGGAGGCCTATAAATTAACATTTGACAGGGATAGACAGACTAGAATTCTCGACTTGCTCCAAATATTTCGAGAATTTACTGAGAATAACTTTCTGCCTGGAGATAAAGTCAAGGGGACTACCACTGCACCATCATCTGTGCCAAAAAAATCTGTCCAATTTATTTCCAAACCAGCCTCTCTAAGTGGACCTGCACCTTTGGCCACCAACAACTTTCCTAGCTCATCTAGTCAGCCAACCAAGTTTGCCAGCTATTCTTGTGTGGCAGCCACAAACATATCTCACACCACTGCACCATCAGACCAAAAATGGACCAAAGTCATCAGCAAAAAGACCAGGCTACCTCTCACTAAACCAACCCAACAACCTCCACCAAGCTCTACAGCACCTATTACCCCAAAAGCTGTCACTAATGCTCCTGATGCTGACACACTTCTTGTTCTTGTCTTGACAAAGGGTGCATCTGTTCCTGCCTACAATGCGATCAGTGTCAGGGACAACATCAACAGACTTCTGGGCAAGAAAGCTGTGGCAAGAGTCCACACCTCCCCTCGGAATAACCTTGTTCTCACCTGCTTTGACTCCACCCCTGATGAGCTTCTATCTTCACAGGACAAGTGGATAATGCTCTTTGGAAAATGGCCTATTGACACCATTCAAAAAGTGAATAACTTTCCGAAACTGGTAGCCTATGGGGTGCCAACTAGCTTACCAATCACTTCCTTTCAAGAGGAAGTACAAGACTTTAACCTGGGTGTGGAACTGATTGGCAGTCCAAGATGGCTAACAAACAATCCTAATGGCCCAACTTGTCCTGTCATCTTCAGCATCACCTCTGAGGAAGAGAAAAATAAAATTCTAAACAGGGGAATATTAGTTGGAGGACTGCTTCTTAAAGTATCCAACTATAAGCAAACTACAAACCGGACTCAGTGCAAGAAGTGCCTGAAGTATGGTCACCTTTTCTTGACCTGCAAGAGGGAACCTGTTTGTGCAGTCTGCAAGGGCTGTCACCTCACCACTGAGCACAAGTGCAACACTTGTTCAACCTCGGATAACTGCACACACCACCCGGTGAAGTGTGCCAACTGCAACTCTGGGAGCCACACAGCTCTTCAGAAACATAGCTGCGAAATTTATAAGGCACTTTTATGATTGATCACATCAAAATCTGCCAGCACAATACTGCAAGAGGGAGAGAAATCCTTCAATCATTCTTCGAGGTGGCTCTGAAGGAAGATGCATTAATTCTTTGCATTCAAGAGCCATATCTATATTATAATAAAATAACCAAACAAATACTCACCTCTTTCTCACCCCTCCTATATTCCAATTGTCCCACACCAAGATGCCTCTATCCGGCCAAGAGTTATCACTTATATCAGGCAACATTGTACAATCAACATTTCTTCAAGACTAGACCTCATTCATGACCCAGACATGCAGCTCCTACAGATAGATGCACCTGGAGAATCTTTCCATCTTTTAAATATTTATAATGAAAAGTCACTAACATCTTCAACACCTATAACAACTGTTTCACGCTTGTACCAATCAAATATAAGGTGGGACAGGCCACTGCTGCTATTGGGTGATCTGAACCTTCATCATCCATCTTGGAATCCAGCTGTCAAATCACCATCATCTAGCTCACAAGAGTTTGCAACATACATGGAGACATGTCAGGCAAGACTTGTAAATGACTTCACTGTAATTGAAGAGATGGGTGGAACATTTCACAGGTCAAACTCGAAAAATACATCTATAATTGATCTGACTTTTGAAACCAACTTTAAGATCCTCCAATGGTATAACTGGAGATATCTGGAAAGTACAGGATCTGATCATGAAGTGATCAGCTTTGAAGCAAATTTACAATCTTCACTAATGACCAACCAAAATTGTCTCCCAGCCAACTATAACCTAAAGATAGCAAACTGGGAAATCTTTGAGAAAAATCTCAGATCACTTGAAGAAAGTTCTAGTCTATGCCTACAACAGTATATTCAGCAAAAAAGATTCAATGACATAGCTATTTTAATGAGAGAAACTATCCAAAATGCAGCAGAAAAGTCTGTACCAAGATCTAATCCATCAGCAAGATCAAAATCCTGGTGGACAAAAGAGCTAACATCCCTTCGAAAAATATTTCATTATTTCAAACGCAATTCAAAAAGGAACCTGACACCAAAAGCAATGGAGCAAGCTCGAGTTGCAAGAAACATTTACTTCAAAGCAATCACTCAACATAAAGCCCAACATTGGCAGGAGTTTATAAAGCAGGCACAAGGAAAGACAGTATTTACTGCCTTTAATTACTCCAACCCATCAAGACAACAAAGTCCACTTGTACCAAATCTGGCATATACTAGATCTAATGGCAATGAGAAGATAATTGCATCATCTTTTGCTGAGAAATCTGATGCCTTAATATCTCAACTCTTTCCAAAAATAACTTCACTAGTGACCATGTCTCCTTCCAATGTGCCACAGGTTCCAGCATACACTGGAGCTGATGCTAGAAGGGAATGGCCAGAGCTTAATGAGGAGGAGTTCTTTCGAGCAATCCCAATAAAGTCAACTGCACCTGGGCTGGATCAAATTGGATGGCAGATGTTGAAGTTTGCTATTAAAACCCTCCCCAAATTTTTCTTTACAGCATATCATGCCTTGTTTCAAAGTGGTTACCACCCCTCAGAATGGAAAGAGGCCATTGGAATTATTATTCCCAAGAGGAATAAGAAAGACTATACTGCACCAAAGGCCTACAGGCCCATCTCATTACTACCTTGTATGTCAAAATTATTGGAGAAGATTTTTGCCAACAGACTTTCCTTTCTAGCCAACACATCAGATGACCTACTTGACCCAAGTCAAATGGGAGGACGAAAACAGAGATCTGCTATTGATGCTGCACTGTTATTACAAGCATTTGTTCAGGAAAATCATGCTAAAAAAAGAATTACCAGTACAGTATTCCTTGATATCATGGGAGCTTTTGATAGACTTGATCCACACCAGCTTCTCAAGATCTTGGATAAACTTGGACTGCCAATTATTTTCATCACTTGGTGCAAGTCATTTCTGAACCAACGCCAAATACAACTCTCATTTAATGGACAATTAAGTAAATCTTATCAAGTAACAGGTACACCTCAGGGTAGTCCAATTTCACCAATTTTATTTTACATTTCTATCAGATATCTTTTGCCAGAAATCAAGAGCAAAAATTTTCTACAGCTATCTTATGTAGATGATATTTCTATATCTACAGCATCAACTTCCATAACTAAGAATGCTAAGTTCCTAGAAAATTGCACTACCAATCTACTTCAAAAAGCTCAAGAATTGAAGATCATCTTTGAAGTTGAGAAATCCGAGCTTATACACTTTAACCGACAACGGAATCCTGATGCTGTTCCCATCCATGTCCTTGACACCATTTTGATGCCAAAAGAGGTTGTAAGATGGCTTGGAATCTGGTTTGATCGGAAACTAAACTTCAAAGTACATGTTGAAAAGCGTATCCAACTTGGAAATGCAGTCTGGGAAAGGCTGAAGAATCTATCCATGCCCTCCAGGGGAATGAATTTAAATAATCTGAGGCAACTTTATCTATCATGTGTAACCTCAGTTATTGATTATGGATCTGTCCTTTGGTTCAATCAAATTGGATCTTCCACACTGACTTCAAAATATGACAAGCTACAAAGCAGAGCACTGGTTGCAATTACAGGAGCATTTCCTCAAGCCCCTAGAAAAGCTTTGGAGGTAGAGGCAGCTATTCTCCCTTCAAAAATACGTCACCTCAAACACGCCAGTCTCTATGCTCTCCGTATCCTCCGGCTCCAAAAGACTCATCCTATCCCAAAAAACCTCTACAGCCAACTTGAGGATGAGCTAAGTCTAACCAATGAGCAGGATCCAAGGATCTTAAATGAAATAACTAACTACTCATCACAACTAGCCAGGTTTAGCAAGCTATTAACTAACCTTACAATTAACCATAGATTGGAAGCCAGTGACAATGAATGGAACCCTCCCTGGTTAAAGTCATCAATTAAAGTCAATATCTCTTCATCCTCAACAGTCACAACATCAAATCTTCCAAAAACACGTTTTCGTTGATAACTTTATGCGACAGAGTCCTATCATCATATAGTCAATTGCTTCAGATTCATTACATCAGGCGCATTCGATTAAGATTAATTATATCTAATTTGACCGACTGGTTCAGGAGAAAATGTCGAAAAAGACCATTTCCGGGGATAAATCTCCACCTCACCCACCATCCAGCCCTCCATCATCATTATCTCAACAACCACAACTAAAGACATCAATTTGGAGTAACCTACCAGCTCCTCCTGCAATTACTAAACCCCTTCCAGCCTTCAATTCATCAATTGATGAAGTTTTCATGGACTTTTCAAGTGACCCAATTTGTGGCCCCTCTCAGGATGGGAAAAAATTTTCTGGCACCCACTTGATTCAGGAGACTCGAAAACGAGGCTGTAGCCTTGCTAAGAATCAAGACACACACAGGAAAATACAATTTGTTGAGGCTCAAACTATGAACAAAATTTTTAATTGCCCAAAAGATGCCCTCCTTGCAGCCAGGGACAACATTATTCAGGCCTACAGCCTCTCCACTACTAGAAAAGAGCAAGATAATCTATTGGACCTCTTGGACATCTTCCGAGAATTTACAGAAAAAGGGCAATTATCAAAAGCCTCTGAGATAATCACCTCCCAAATTGCCAACCTTGAACAAGCAACACGAAAAATTGAGAGCAAAACCAGGGATCTTGAAGCATCCACATCTATACCACAAGCATCTAGACCAAGCAAAGTTACAGAAAAGACCCACAACAAGCCTGCTGCTCCTAACCAGCCAGTTAGTTTTGCTAGTATACTTGCAAACTCAACTAAAGGATCAAATCCAGGGCCACAAGAGTGGACTTTGGTAGGTGGAAAAAAGGGAAGCTCTACCACTAAGCCAGTAAACCAAAAACAACAAACCCAAAAAATAATTAGGAGACTCATCCTGGTACAGGCTCCACACTCCCCACAAATGACATCACCATTAGCAGCCAGAAATACCATCAACAAGGCCCTTGCTGAGAGGGGTATCAAAGGTCCAGTGGTCAATTTAGTGAGCACTACTTCAGCCAGAAATATATCCATTACAACCACAGAAGAATACACAGCAGAGTTTCTCCTGGAAAAGAGGGAATTGTGGGAACACTTAATCCCATTTACATTTGCACAAATAGACAAACCATGGCACAAAGTGGTTGCCCATGGTATTCCACTGGAGGATTTTGATAACCCAGAAGGCATGCAGTTGGTTAAAGATGAAATTAAGACCTTCAATAATGGCTTCACACCAATTGGGATGCCCTATTGGCTCTCAAGCAGAGAAAATAGGACCATCAAAAGGGCCGGATCAGTTGCAATTGCTTTTGCAACAGAAGAAGAGGCCAACAAAGCCATCAGAAACAGACTACATATTGCGGGGATAAGCGTAAGGGTAGAGAAATTCTACAGTGTAGCTCCATCAACACAGTGTACTAAATGTCAGAGCTTTGGCCACCTAGACAACTACTGTAGAAAATCAGCAGTTTGTGGTCTCTGTGGAGACAATCACAGCACCCAGCAACATTACTGCAGCATCTGCCACACCAAAGGAAAGAGCTGCAGTCATCTAGCACCCAAGTGTGCCAACTGCTCTGGTGCACATCAATCCAACTCAAAGTCCTGTGAGGTATTCCTAGCAGTCAAAAATAAGCTTGATCAGGAGGAATTGTAATGTCAGACACAACTGATATGCGAGTCCTACAAGTAAACCTAAATAAAAATCAATATGCAACTGAAAATGCTCTGCAGCTGGCTGTAGAGCTACAAATAGATATCATAGCAGTCCAGGAGCCTTGGCTGATACCCAGACAGCCTCCAAACCAGGACTATAGTAATACTAGATCCATTCAACACAATGGATATAACCAAATCTTCCCAAAATTTCCAGCACAGCTCAGGCCAAGAACAATGGTCTATGCGTCAAGGAGACTCAAGAATAGAATCAAGCTTGCAGATCAATCACCTCTGGATCCAGATATCCAGATCCTTGAGGTCACTGACAATATAGGCTTGATAAAATTAATTAATATATATAACCAAGATGATCAGGCAGGTCAGAGGGGTAAAACCATCGAAGCTCACCTATATAGTCATCAACTAAGCTCCAAGATAATCATTCTCGGAGACTTCAACCTCCACCATCCACTGTGGGAGCCAGGATCAAATCCAACTGGCCCTTCAGACAGATTGGTTGAATGGTGTGAAGCACAAGGAATGGAGATCATAAATAACCCTGGGGAAGGAACATTTATCAGGTCCCATATGGAGAAGCCTACAGTAATAGATTTAACTCTGGCATCTTCACAAATATCTGATAGAATTGCAGACTGGCAAATAGTTGAAGATATAGGGTCAGATCATTGTGGAATCCTATTCACAGTAGAATCAGCAGTACAATTAAAGGGGAAAATACCTCAAAGACCAAAGCTGAATTATCAAAAAGCCGACTGGGGGAAATTTGCCAGGATCTTACAAGAGAAGGCCAGCAGAAAAATGGTGCTTCAAGCTCTGCACAAAGGCATTTCAAACATGCACAGCAAGGATATCAATTATTTGGTTACAGGCACTCACCTGTTTTCCAGCCAATTAGACCATGCAGCAAAGGCCCTCACTAGCTGCATAGCTGAAGCTGTCAAGGAATCAATACCACAGAGTATCTTTCATCATACCTCAAAGCCCTGGTGGTCCAAAGAGCTGAAATCAATGAGAAAAGAAATGGCAACAAAGAATAAGGTTTATAAATGCAATAGGGATGATTTGATTGCCAAAGAATTATATTTTCAAGCCAGGAATCTATATTTCTCAGCCATCAAAAGAGCTAAGCAGGGACACTGGAACCAGTTCCTTGAAAGAAATGATCCCAAATCAATATTCAAAGCCATGGCTTTCACCAAGGATAAAAGATCAAATACTATTCCAAATATCTTATCAGATAGCTGTATCTTGGAGAAATCCTTTGAGGGAAAGTGCAAAGCCTTTCGGAATACGCTCTTCCCTGATCCTCCAAATACAAAGCAAGCTACATGGGACTCATATCAGCCAGGTACTTGGACTTGGCCCAAGCTAGGAAGACCAGAGCTGCAAAGAGCTTGCTCTACTAATATCAGAGGCACTAGTCCTGGACCAGATGGTATAACACATGAAATTATCAGCCATGCCTACGCAGCTATTCCAGATGTATTCTTCCAACTATACTCTAGCCTCTTTGAAGCCGGATACCATCCTCAATGTTGGAAAGAAGCCACTGGGATCATCATCAAAAAGAAATCCAAACCAGACTACTCCAATCCTAAAGCTTACAGGGTTATTTCACTCCTTAACTGCCTTGGAAAGGTGATGGAGAGAATCCTTGCAAAAAGATTGGGTTACCTAGCAGAGACATCAGACCTACTTCATCCATCTCAGATTGGGGGCAGACAGAAGAAGTCAGCTGTAGATGCAGCACTCCTTCTCTCTAATGAAGTAGAAATCAACAAGCAACTTCGGAAGGTAACATCAACCCTCTTCCTGGACATCAAAGGGGCCTTTGATCATGTTGCCAGAAATAAACTACTAGAAGTAATGAAGGAGCAGAAACTCCCTACTAACCTCATAGCTTGGGTAGCCTCATTCTTGGAACAAAGGACACTTCAATTAGCTTTTGATGGAGAAAAGGAAGGATTTAGTGAGATAAAGACAGGTATTCCTCAAGGGAGTCCAATATCACCCATTCTATTTCTCATTTATATCAGAGGACTTTTCACATCTAAGTCTATCAAATTCATTTCATACATAGATGATATATCTATGACAACTGCATCAAGTAGTATGTCCAAAAACATCAAAATCTTGGATAGAGAAGCAAAGAAAATATTTGACTTTGGAAGGAAACATGCAGTTCAGTTTGACCTTACTAAGACAGAGCTCATTCACTTCACTAGACGGAAAAACGCACAGGACTTTCCTGTTGCCCTTCCTAATGGTGAGATTGTGCAACCAACTAATTCAATCCAATGGCTAGGCATCCACTTTGATCCTGGGCTAAATTTTAGAAAACATATACAAGTCAGAACCTCCCAAGCCACTCAAGTATTCTATAGGATGGCTAGACTTGCTAACACAGAGAGGGGCCTCTCACCTGCAGCGCTCCGACAAATATATCTTGCCTGCATTGCCAGCATTGCTGACTATGGATCAGTCATCTGGTGGAAAGGTCAGGATTACATAGTAACAGCACTCCAGAAGTTACAGAACCTTGCACTCAGAAAGATACTGGGTGTCTTCAAGACATCCCCAATTCTTCCTATGGAAGTGGAAGCAGCCCTGGCACCACCTAGGACCAGACTTCAAAGAAACCAAATGCAGTTTGCCTTCAGGCTCACAAAACTATCAAGATATCACCCTTTAAACATACAAACTTCAAATGAGCTTGTCCTACCTAAGCCTATCCAGCTAGATAGGATAAAAAATTCTATGAATATTCTCATTAACAGTGATGATATGGAGACAATAAGACAATTTCAATTCAAACCATGGGGGCAGGATCCCCCTTATATAGTCACAATTGAGAGGATACCAAAGGATGAAGCAGCAGAGAGACATCAATCTTTGCTTCAACAAACTGACTGGTCCTCCACTACATTCATTTACACAGATGCCTCATTAATGGCAGACAGCACAGGTGTTGGATTAAGCTTTGCAGCTACTGGGAGCTGCAGCAGAATCAGATACCAAAATAAGAGTAACATAGGAAATGGGGCACATGTTTATGATGGAGAGCTGGAAGCCATCACTCAGGCCATGGAGTGGGCAAGTCTGCAAGAGCAGGACAACAAACACTTCCAGGTCTTCTCAGATAATCAGTCTGCCCTATACAGACTTAAGAATCCCTCGGATAATCCAGGACAGGCTTGTCAGCTCAGAGCCATAGCAGCAGCGAGGATAATTCAAAGCAAAAACTCAACCATTAATCTCAACTGGATTCCAGGTCATCTGGGCATAGAAGGTAATGAGGAGGCAGATAGACTTGCCAAGGAAGCATCATGTCTTCCGCCTGAAAGGGGAGAGACTAGCTTTGCCATGGCAGGGACACTAATTCATCAAAGCTTTCGAGATCAGTGGAAAAATCATATTAAAAAATATAAATCTCTAAATAATCCATCAAACTATCAGAAAAGATTTGGCTGGAAAATTAAGTCTAGAATAATCTTACCAACTTGTATAGAGAGAGATGTGGCAAGCTCACTATTTCAGCTAAAAATTGGACATGGCTACAATAAGTCATACCTGTATAAGCGTGGGCTAAGTGATAGTGACAGGTGTAGATGTGGGAAGAGAGAAACACCTGAGCACCTATTACTCAGCTGCAGCAACTACAAGCACGAACGAAAGCAGCTGAAAACTAGTCTGAATGGAAACCAATTGAGTTTGAAGCTGTTGCTTCACACTAAAATTGGGATAGAAAAAACAATTGAATTCATCAAGAAAACTAGGATATCTACAAGAAGATGGCATCTTCAAAGACTTGAGGATGAAGAGGTGAATTGACAGAGGAGGATCAAGGGGCGAGGAGAATGGTGGTGGATTAGAGTAAAAATTAACAGGGCATGACCCTCAATTTCTATTGGTAAAGATTGAATATATCAACTAACAACTTTTACATTAAAATCTAGATCTATTTATATAGTTTTAGCAGTCCTTCATAGTCACAGACTCAGTAGGGACTTAAATTGAATTCTATTCTATTCTATTCTATTCTTCATCCTCAAAAGGAGAAGCAGTAACAGAACACAACCAACTACTCAATCAAATCCCAGTATTGGCAACAAAGATTTATACTGATGGATCACTAACTGAAGGGAAGGGAAGCAGCATTGGATATGTGATCTATCCTCCCAATGCCGGACCCATCAAGTGTTTCTCGGCCAATCTTGGCCATGAGATGGGGATAATAGATGCAGAATCCTTCAGCATTCTAAAAGCTATCAGACATGCGAAGAAATTGTCAAATTCAACAACAATATATATCTTTTCTGACAGCCAAGCAGCACTTTTAAGGATACAAAATGGCTCCAATTTATTCTCTCACCAAATCCGGAAAAATGGAATTGGTAATAATATCATACTTACATGGTGTCCAGGACATATGGAAATTGAAGGAAATATGCTGGCTGACACTCTTGCAAAGAGAGCTTCAAGTCAGCATGCAACTAAGCGTTATCAATATACCTCTTATAGTTTCCTTAAACAAGAAGTGCACACATCTATCAAAAATGCCTGGTCTAAAGACTGGGCTACACAACAAATGCTTGAAGATAATGGTAGGAGATCAAAGGGGCTAGGCAAGTTCTACAGAGCTCATATGAAGTGTTCTATCCCAGATCTTAAGTTCAAACCATTTAACTTTACTAAATTCAGCCGAAAGGCTCAGTCATCATATATTCAGGTAAGAACTGGAATAGGAAACAACCTGACCTATTTGAAAAAGATAGGAAAAAGTGAGACAGATTTGTGCAACTTTTGCTCAAAAAGTATTCAGACAACAAGTCATCTAATTTTACACTGCTCAAAATTTAAAAGGCAGAGACAAGAACACTTTAAAGACTTGAAACCACTTGTACTTAAGATATTATTCAACATAAATGTGGGGAAAACTGCACTATTAAGATATCTCTCCTCAACTGGCTGTTTCTATGGGGGCAAAGATGAGGAGGATGGAAATTATATGAATCTTGAAACTAACAACATGCTCTATTTTTTTTTTTTTTTTTTTTATTTACATCTAATTTGAGTCTAAGACTATTAAAGATGTGTAGCTAAGCTACAATATTTGTCCCCCAAGATCCAATAACACCTACACTAATTTTCACTTTATTTTTCCTCTGCATACCATCCCCTAGTCAATATTTTTGTCTCCCTCAAAAATTCCAATGTTATATTAATTCCAATCTTGTTATGAAGCAATAATTCCAGGCTCATATTCTGGCCCTCTAGCTTCTCTTTCATCCTCTTCCTATTCTGAGAATACCGCCTGCAATCTAGTAGCAAATGCCTTGCATCTTGCTCCTCTCCACATCTGCATTTTCCTGTAGTTGATTTTCCTATTCTTTTCATATATGACTCAAAGTAACCATGTCCAAGCTTGAGTTGATAAAATGCTGAGCTGACCTCCTTTCTGACTCCTCTTGGTACCCAAGGCTTGCTTCTTATTTGCCAAGGGTATATCTCAGAGTATGACAGGTGAGTACTTTGTTGCTGTCTTTTTGAATCATAATTTTCCAATATATTTTGCCATTCATTAATTTTTAAAATTTCTATTTCTTGTGAGATGCATGCTAAACTTATGGGATAGCTGTCATCTGGCTCTAGGTTTGATGCTATTTTTGCAAGTTTGTCTGCCTCTTCATTGCCCTTTAGTCCTTGATGGGCTGGGACCCATTGGAGAGTGACTCTTGTGCCTTGTTCTTGAAGTTCTTGAGCTGCTATAATAGCCCTTCTTACTTGCCATTGGCCTGCCTTAATATCCAAGTTTTCTAGTCTTTGCAGAGCAGCCTTACTGTCTGAAAATATGATCACATACTCCTTTTTCCAGGTCTGTCTATTTGCATGCTCTATTGCTCGGACAATTGCCTCTAGTTCTCCATCATAAATGGTATTTTTGTCTTTTGAGATGGTGTAGTATTCTTTCAAGATGGTTTGTTTTATTTGATCATATCCTGCTAGTGAGATTCCTATTCCCAAAGATTCTGGGGAACAAGAAGCATCAGAGTAATATATGAAATGATTTTTTCCATAATTGTCCAGAATTTGATTGTGAATTAATTTCTCCTCCTCTTTACTCTGACCACTTATAGCCACTTTGTAAGGGACACCTCTATTCCATGGTGCACATATAATGGTCTTAGTCTTCTCCTGTTCATATAATCCATCATGATAAGGTAATGACTGTATTATTCTGTTGATCTGGCTGTCTCTTCTGCATGTAAGATCTGCATCAGAAATTTGTTCATAATTTTGGCTAATTATCCTGGAAATTGGATGGTTCTGCATCAGTGTCAATCCTCTTAAAGCATATTTTCTTCTGCTTTTGTTCAATCTAATTTCAGGTGGGCAAAGCGTCGCCTCCACTTCCATAGGCCTGATTGGTGATGTTTTGAAACAACCCAATATTCTCCTTAATGCAATATTTTGAAGCCCTTGTAGAAGGTCAGCAAAAGATTGTTGCCCCCTCCACCAGACAGGATTAGCATAGTCGGAAATGGTGGTGACACAGGCCAGGTAAAGCTGTCTCATGGCAATATGGCTTAGCCCTCTTTCAGTGTTTGTCAGTCTTGCCATCCTTTGAAAAGCTGATTTAGCCTGCGCTACCCTGACTGTTAAATGGTGCTTGAAGGTAAGTTTTTGGTCAAACCACACACCTAACCATTTGACAACTGGGGAAGTAGAAATGATTCTTCCACAAGGTATTGTCAAATGGCATTCTTTTGCCTCCTTTGATTTTGCAAAATGAATCAGCTCGGTTTTTTCAATGTCAAATTTGACTGCATTTTTGCTTCCTATATCTTGTAGTCTTTGATATTCCCTTTCCAATATTTGAGTGTTCCTTTTAAAGCTTGTAGATGAAACAGTCAATGCAATATCATCAATGTATGATATGAACTGGCCTGCTCTTGAGCTGAACATGTCTCTGATATAGATTAAAAATAGTATAGGTGAAATTGGGCTTCCCTGTGGGATACCAGTCTCAGTTGGTGAAAACTGTTCCACTTGCCCCTCAAAGGCCAATTTTAGTTGTCGGTCACTTAGAAATGTGTCTACCCATGATAAAATGCTAAGGGGTAATCCCAATCTACTCATTATTCCGAGAAGTTGGTTCTTAGCAACATGGTCAAAAGCACCTTTTATGTCCAGAAAAAGAGTTGATACCTTTCTTCCAGCAGCCTTTTCTGTCTGTATTTTGTTCACTAGTAGCAGACAGGCATCTACTGCTGATTTCTGAAGCCTTCCACCTATCTGGCTTGGGTCCAATAGTGTGGTTGTTTCAGCAAGATACCCAAGTCTTTTAGCTAGCATCCTTTCTAGTGTCTTCCCTAGACAGTTCAGTAGAGATATAACTCTATATGCCTTTGGCTGTGAGTAGTCAGGCTTGGATGCCTTTTTCAAGACAATTCCAGTGGCCTGTCTCCAACACTTTGGCTGATATCCAATATTGAACAGTAGTGAGTAAATTTCAAAGAACAGTTGATTATTAGCTTTGTATGCATGACAAATCATGTTCTGGTCAATTTGATCTGGCCCTGGTGCCTTGCCTTTCGAAAGTTTACAGCATGCATTTTCCACCTCAACTGAAGTCAGCTCTGGCCAATCCCAAGATGTCTCTTTGTGTGTAGACCAATCCAGCTCTGGAGCCATTGGAGGGGTCACAAACAACTCAGTCCTGAGAGTATTGCATTTGTCAGCAAAGCTACTTTTAAGATCACCATTCTTATCTCTGATCATAGGCAGATGAGCTGACTGATACCCTTTGGTATATTTCAGGGCCTTGAAGATAAATGCAGAGTCTTCATTCTCAAGAAATATATTCCAGTGGTTTTGCTTAGCAATTTTTATCTCCTGGAAATATTTATTTCTTGCCTTGGAATATTTTTTCAATTTTTCCTTATTAAAATAGTCTTTGAAATGTTCTTTTAATGCTCTTACCATTTTTCTTCGCAGTTTTTTCAGGTCTGCAGTCCACCATGGCTTAGGCTGTACCCTTGGCTTTTTCCGTTGAATACTTGCCTCAGCTGCTTGAATGAGAATATTTGTAAGTTCAAGTCCTACTTCATCCAGTTTTTGTGTCAAGTTACTTCCCTTATCCCATAAGTTTTGAGTGCAGGCTTGCTTAAGTATTTGAAAGTTGGCCTGATCAAGTATGTGAGAGCTCTTGAAAAGCTGGGTGCTGGCCCTCTGAAACATTGCCCAGTCTGCAGATTTAGTATTAAATTGTTCCAAGGTTACTTGTGGCTGGTGTCTATTGGACTTCTGATTGAGAATAGTGAATAGTATTCCTTGGTGATCCGAGCCTGTGGGTATTGTTTGCCAATCTTGGATGTATTTTTCTGACCATTTTTTTTTTTTTAAATCATTAAGTGTATGCAGCCTATCTAGCTATGACACTGATTACATTTTGATATACTTTGACATATACTCCCATTTCCCCTAGCTATAAATACATGTAAATTATTTTTTTAAATATCCTTAATAGAGCATGTTGTTGGTTTCAAGATTCATTTAATTTCCATCCTCCTCATCTTTGCCCCCATAGAAACAGCCAGTTGAGGAGAGATATCTTAATAGTGCAGTTTTCCCCACATTTGTGTTGAATAATATCTTAAGTACAAGTGGTTTCAAGTCTTTAAAGTGTTCTTGTCTCTGCCTTTTAAATTTTGAGCAGTGTAAAATTAGATGACTTGTTGTCTGAATACTTTTTGAGCAAAAGTTGCACAAATCTGTCTCACTTTTTCCTATCTTTTTCAAATAGGTCAGGTTGTTTCCTATTCCAGTTCTTACCTGAATATATGATGACTGAGCCTTTCGGCTAAATTTAGTAAAGTTAAATGGTTTGAACTTGAGATCTGGGATAGAACACTTCATATGAGCTCTGTAGAACTTGCCTAGCCCCTTTGATCTCCTACCATTATCTTCAAGCATTTGTTGTGTAGCCCAGTCTTTAGACCAGGCATTTTTGATAGATGTGTGCACTTCTTGTTTAAGAAAACTATAAGAGGTATATTGATAACGCTTAGTTGCATGCTGACTTGAAGCTCTCTTTGCAAGAGTGTCAGCCAGCATATTTCCTTCAATTTCCATATGTCCTGGACACCATGTAAGTATGATATTATTACCAATTCCATTTTTCCGGATTTGGTGAGAGAATAAATTGGAGCCATTTTGTATCCTTAAAAGTGCTGCTTGGCTATCAGAAAAGATATATATTGTTGTTGAATTTGACAATTTCTTAGCATGTCTGATAGCTTTTAGAATGCTGAAGGATTCTGCATCTATTATCCCCATCTCATGGCCAAGATTGGCCGTTTTCTGACCATTGTGTTGCAAGGGTTAAGTCAATTACTGATGGTGATGTCATATGAGGTCTGTAAAATGTACCTTTTCCTACAGTATTTATCACAGTTAAGCCCTGTTTCTCTATCCATTCCTGTAAGCTATCAGCTCCTCTAGATTTTGGGTAGCAAGGATCCCAGTTTGGATGGTGCTCATTGAAGTCCCCCACAAAGATGGTATTTGATGCCACTGCCAGAACTTCACTGTATCTTCCCATGGTTGTTAAGTTATTTTCCGGTTTTTGGTTCTTTTGGTTATATATATTAATGATATTCATGTTAAATGTCTTGCTCTTGAAATTGACTGCTAGGATATCTGGGTCCAATGGATATCCTGATAGTTGATTATGTTGAATTTTGGCATGCTTTGATATGTAAAACATGGTCCTTGGTCTTAGTGTATGGTCTGTTATTGTGGGAAAGATTTGGCTGAATGAAGGGTGACTTATTGACTGGACTCCTTCATAGGTCCCAATTTGTTTCAGCTGTGGCAGCCATGGTTCTTGGACTGCTATGATCCCTACTCCTAGCTCAATAGCTAGTTGTAGGGTTGCTTCTGTAGTCTGGATGTTTTTGTTCAAATTGCATTGGAGGACTTTTTGTTGTCCTATCATAAAGTTTCCTCGGAGTTGTCCATTGATTGGTGTCTTGTCAGGATGGAAAACTTAGTTTCACATCCTTCAAAGTCGGCTGAATGGGCTCCAGAGCAGTTGCTACACTTTGGCACCAGATGAGCACATTTAATTCCTATACTTCGGCATTGCATACAGCAGTGCTGCCTTGTGTTGTGTGGCCCTGCACAGTACCTGCAGGCTGCCTCCCACCTACAGTTGGCTTCCATGTGTCCAAATTTCTGGCATTTGTTGCACTGGGTTGTTGCAGGGATATTCTGGAATTTTTCTGCTTTCAAAGATAAGCCAGCAATTATCATTTTTTTGCTTGTTGCTTGCCTTGCTTCAGCTTCAGTTTCAAAGGCCACAACTATAGATCCTGCCAATTGATCTTGTCGTCTTTCTTCTGATGTTATCCAATATGGCTGTCCAACAACCCTGAGTCCTTGATTGAAAGTTTCAATTTCATCCTTAATTTCAGATAGATCACTTGAGTCTGGAAAGTCTATGGTTGGGATCCCATGTATCATAACCTTGTACCAAGGCTCGTCCTTCAGTACTTCAACATGGGGAACTGCATTCCTCCAGATATCCCTGTTTTGAATCAAATATTCTGCAGTGTAAGTTGGAGTGGTTACTACTGCAATGTTATCTTTCCTTGTTTTGGACACTAGTGCCACAACTGGTCCTTGGACTCCTCTATTCTTAAATGCCAGGTTCATTCTGTCTCTGAAGGCAAGTGCTGAGAAGTTTGTCCTGGTAGTCTCATCTTGAATCAGAATAGCTCTTTTTGTGTCCACAGGCTTGGCAGGCTCTTTCTTCTTTCTTGGCTGTACTTGTATCCAATCTCCTTCAGCCTGGTTTTGTTGCCCTCTAGAATTTGATGCCACATTGGCCCATGTCCTTGGGGCTTGATGTCCTCCCTGGTTTCTTTGGTTCTGTGTCTGTCTTCCTCCAGGTCCAGCTCCAGGTCTAGTGTTTTCAGGAATTTGTGGAGGCAAATTATTCTCCATGTTCCGAGCATTAGTGTTTGCAGCATTGGATCTTTGAATTGAAGTCTGCAAGATCTGAGCTGTTTGCTCCAGTCTCTGCACTTGGGCAGTCAATATGGTGTTGGTCCTGTGGGTGGTACCATCATTTTCCATAAATTCTCGAAAAACATTAAGCAGGTCAAGGATCTTTGTTTGTTTGGATCTTGTTTGCTCATGACTGGCTGCCTTGATAAGCAGGTCCCTGGCTCCATGGATGCATTCTTCTGCAGAGTCAAAATTACAATTTTGGTTGTTTGGCCTAGTGGTATTGGTGTTCCTTACTTCTGGTTCTGGTTCACAAGTTGCTTTCCTTTTGTTTGCTTGGCCTGAATTAATAAAAGGGTCTTGAGATGCATGAAAATCAAAGTCATCACTCCTGACCAGGGCATTACAGCTACTCTCAGCTGCCATGTAGTGTGGCACGGCCAATGGATCAGGTGATCCCATCTCCATTGCTTAATCAACTTTTTATTTTTTATTTTTTTTTGAAACTCCTTATTTTTTATTTTTTAATTTTTTTAATATTTTTGTCGATTTAGTTTTATTTTTTTTGGGGCTGGAATTTGGAACTCAAATCACGTGACTTATAACTCGCGTGATCACGTGACACGGATTTTTATTTTTCCTAATTCGACGCGTAAACGACGTGATTTACGCGTAAAATGACGCGAAACGCGTCTTGGACCAATGAAAATTTTTCACCTATGGTAACCACCTCTGACCAGAGATGCAATTCGTCGCAATGTTGTTTTCAACTTCAATTATCTCAATGAATACTTGATGGATGGATATGAAATTTGGGACACGTATAGATGTGTAATAGTTGAAGGGGCAGACCGAATTTGATACAGATCGGAGATGCTGAGAAATAGTTGTGGATGACAATAGTTGTTTTCCCCACTCAGAACTGGTGGGTTGCAACCAATTCTCCTTAGAACCTTGATAACTCAACACACAGATGTCGCATTCAAATTCCGAGTCGATTTCCGAAGAGAGCTCAATGTAACTGACAATTTGATGTAAGTAAAAAGTTGTGAGGACAATTTTTGAAAATTTCAAATGAGGATGTATTGAACATGCTCTATTAAAGATATTTAAAAAAAAAAAAAAAAAAAAAAATTTACATCTGTTTATATTTAGGGGAAATGGGAGTATATGTCAATGTATATCAAAATGTAATCAGTGTCATAGCTAGATAGGCTGCATACACTTAATGATTTAAAAAAAAAAAAAAAAAATCAAGTATCCAGTATAATCTCAGAATCATCACAGCCACCACCACAAGTAATCACCAATCTACCTTCATTGATCATACCTCAAATGAAACCTGATGAGACTTCTAAACCACTGTCTCAAAGTAATGCAACATATGCCCAGAAGCTCAAGGCAAATTTACCCCACAAATCAGCTACTGCATCAAATAGTATTCTCCTACCACCAAGAATTGTAGCTATGGCAGAATCTGATTCAACCAAAAATAATATAAATACCACCACTTTAGAAATAGATACAAGACCAGAGCCAAAAGTTGTGACCTTGGTTATATCACATGGCAGCTCTATACCATCTTATCAACCAACAAACATTAGAGACCAGATCAACAAAGCCATGGGAAAGGCTGCCATTTCTAGGGTTCATAATTCCCCAAAAAATAATGTAGTATTAACTTGCTACAATTCTTCTCCAGAAGAACTTCTTCAAGAACAAAGTAAATGGGAAGGAATATTTGGAAAATGGCCAATAATTCACATCCAAAAAGTTGAGAACTGGCCAACAGTTGTTATACATGGAGTACCAGTCTGTATACCAATCACATCATTTGCAAAAGAGGTCGAAGAGTTCAATCCCTCTATACATCCAAGGGGTCAACCTAGATGGTTAACCAAATCTCATAAACTAAAACATTCTTCAGTTGTCATGACTGTCCAGAATGAGGAGGAAAAAAGGCGGATTCTTAAAGATGGGATTCTCATTGGAGGACTACTTCTTCGAGGTGTGAATTATCAGCCAACAGCTGGAAAAACACAATGCAGAAAATGCCTTAAATTTGGTCATCACCACATTGTCTGTAAAAGAGCAGCTGTGTGTTCAATATGTCATGGAAACCACTTCACCTCTGAACACTCATGTGATGCATGCAAAACTTCGGACCCATGTCACCACCATGCCATAAGGTGTTACAATTGCAAGGACACCAACCACCATGCCCAACAATACCAAGATTGTGAATATTACAAGGCTCTTTTATGTTAGGACAACTAAAAATCTGCCAACACAATACTTCTCGAGGAAGAGAGATCCTTCAATCACTCTTTGAGATTTCTCTGACAGAGGAATCTTCCATTCTCTTCATCCAGGAGCCTTATCTTTTTCAACACCCACAATCCAAATTTTTTATTCCACTCAGCCATCCAAGCTATATACCAATCATGCCATGTCAGCAACATAATCTAAAGCCCAGGATACTAACATATGTAAAGAAAAATCTGCCATTTCAAATTAATCCAAGATATGATCTAGTCTCGGATCCAGACCTTCAAATCTTACAAATAGACCTACCACAGGAGTCATTTTATGTTGTACATATCTACCAAGAAAAGTCTCGATGGCAAGGAGAAGGGCGTCATACTATCCAGCGCTTTCTGGACCTCAATCTTCAACTTGATAAGCCATTTCTTTTACTGGGCGACCTCAACATCCACCATCCTTGGTGGAACCACTCTGTAACAAATATAACACAAGCAGCTCAAAGTTTAGTGGATTACCTAAGCTTTCATAATGCCAAGCTTCTGATGAGCCCGACCGAAATAGAACGCTTTGGAGGTACTTTCTACAGGACTAACAGCAAGAATATTTCGGTAATTGATCTTGCATTCAGTTGTGGCTTTCAATCCCTAGCTTGGAGAGACTGGAAGTATGCTGAGTCTACAGGATCAGATCATGAAGCTATAGTATTTGAAGCAAAACTAACTGCAGCAAGTGAAGTGAAAACCTGCCTGCCAACAAAATACAATGTCAACAAGGCTGATTGGAAACTGTATCAAAAAAGACTCATAGAGCTACAAGCAGAGCTTCATCAGGAACTAGATGAGGCTATTGATTGCAAGATGTATGACAAGATAGCTCACCTGCTCGAAAATCTAATCAAGGAAGCTGCAGACCAAGCCATTCCAAAACTACGAATTTCAGCCCATTCAAAAGTATGGTGGAATCCTCAACTCACCCAACTTAGAAAGGAATTTCACAGATTAAGACGCATATCAATGAGATACCCATCTTTTTATACTATTGAACAAGCAAGAGTGGCAAGAAATGTGTACTTCAGAGCAATCTTGACTGCAAAGACAGGACACTGGATCAAATTTCTAGAGACAGCCAAAGACAAAAATATCTTTCAAGCTTACAACTACTCAAAGGCTGACAGTTACCAGTCACCACTCATCCCAACACTTCGATTCAAAGGTGAGCAACAATCTGGTGAAGAATGCCTGGCCATTTCTTTTGAAGACAAAAGTAAGGCTTTGGTCACCACACTGTTTCCTGGCTCCTCAAAGCTACCTTTTATCACACCAACCTCAGCATCTTTGGGTGAGGAGCCAGAAACTTCTCAATGACAAGAGTCTGCACCACATGAATCAATACCTCAGCATACTACAATTCCTCCCCAGAATAAAATCATCCATGAGATTAGGGAGGTATGGGACTGGCCCAGTCTATCACTAGAAGAGCTGATCAATGCAGTCCCAAATAAGAAGACATCTCCAGGGAATGATTTGATTAACTGGACAATGATACAAAAGGCTATTCAATTTATTCCTAAATTTTTCTTTGAGGCTTACCATGCACTATTCCACAGTGGCTACCATCCAAAGCAGTGGAAGGAAGCCATTGGCATAATTATTCCTAAAAAGAACAAAAGAGACTACTCAGACCCCAAGGCATACAGACCAATATCTCTGCTACCCTGCCTTTCAAAGCTCTTGGAGAAACTTTTTGCCAACAGAATATCATATTTTGCCAATACTAGTAATGAGTTGCTTCATCAGAGTCAGATGGGTGGTAGAAAACAAAGATCAGCCATTGATGCAGCTATGCTTCTGCAGGGTTTTGTCCAAGAAAATATGCAAAAGAAAAGAGTGGTTACAACAATCTTCATGGATATCCAAGGTGCATTTGATCATTTAGATCCCATCAATCTTGTAGAAGTCCTTCACAAGTTGCAGCTTCCAAGGTCATTTATTTCATGGGTTAAGTCCTTTCTTTCAAATAGGACTATCAGACTACTTTTCAATGGTGAACTAGGAGGAGAATGGAAGGTTACTGGAACACCCCAAGGGAGCCCAATCTCTCCAATGCTCTTTCTTTTATCAATAAGGTATCTTATCAGTCCTGATCCAACATCAAAATCATTACCAACTCTTCAACTTTCTTATGTGGATGACATTTCCATATCAGTTGCATCTTCTTCAGCAACCAAAAATGTTGGGGAATTGAATACTATTATCAATGCTCTCTTCACCCATGCAAAAAAATTGTCAGTCAGATTTGATTAAAGTAAGACAGACCTTATCCACTTCCATAGGAAGAAAATCCCAATTGAAATACCCATCTTGATCAACAATACTCTACACCAGCCAAGAGAGTTAGTTAGATGGCTTGGAGTATGGTTTGATCATAAGCTATCCTTTCAATCACATGTCAATAAGAGGGCTCACCTTGCCAATGGGGCACTCCAAAGGCTTAAGTGCCTCTCATCAACAACAAAAGGACTGAAATTTGGCGCCCTTAGACAGCTTTATCTATCATGTGTTACACCAGTCTTGGATTATGGATCAGTGCTCTGGCATGGAAAATATGGATCCAAGAAATTAATAAATATTTGTCAGAAAATTCAGAACCAAGCTCTGGTATTTGTCTCAGGTGCTTTCAGAGGTAGTCCTATCAAAGCTTTGGAGGCTGAGACAGCAATCCTGCCAACAGAGCTCAGGCACCTCAGGAACTGTTACCAATATGCCCTCCGTATTCTGAGACTTCAAAAATGCCATCCAATATACCAGCAATTATTTCAACCTCTGGCAGATGAGCTTTCAAATACAAATGAAATTGATCTTGGACTAGTTGGGCTTCTGAATGAATCGCCAATTCAGATCAATAGAATAGGAAAGTTACTACAACATTTTGCCAGTAAAGCCAGATTGGAAGAAGTTAATCACAAATGGACCCCTCCCTGGCTCCAATCTAATTTGAACATATCTATTTCTAATTTAAGTAGGGCAGAAGCACAAATTGAGCATCTAAAATTTCTTTCTTCAATCCCATTGAGCTCAACAATTATCTATACAGATGAATCATTTGAGAAGATAAAAGGGAGCGGCATTGGATTTATAGTCTACTCACCTTACACCAGACAAATGAAAGGTTATTCTTATAGCCTTGGTCAAGAAGTAGGAATAGTGGATGCTGAAAGCTACTGCATATTACGAGCACTTGAACAGATTAAAAATCATCCATCTTCATCTTGCTTTGTTTTTTCAGACAGCCAAGCTGCATTAAATAGAATCAAAAACTCTTCCAATTGGTTATCTCATAAGATTAGATCCATCAATCAGCCTGCAAAGATCGAGCTTCACTGGTGTCCAGGCCATGAAGGCATTGAAGGCAATGAGCTTGCAGATAACCTTGCGAAAATGGGAGTTGAAAAAAGGACTAGACCAAGGGATAAATTTATCACTCATAGCTTTCTTAAACAAAAAGTGCAGCAGCACATCATAAATTCTTGGCACAAACATTGGCACTCAGAAATTCTCAGAGAAGAGGAAGGAAAGAAAGCTAGAGGTCTCGGGAAGTATTACAGGATACAGGCAAGAAAGCAGACACCAAATTTCAGCATGAAACCTATCAATTTAGAAGCTTACAGCCGAGCAACCCAGTCAGCATATTTTCAAGTCAAATTTGGTATTGGAAACATTCTAACACACCTCAAAAAAATTGGAAAAGCACACAGTAACATTTGTAACTTCTGTGGTAAAGAAAAGCAAACCTGCCACCACCTTATATTTCAGTGCCCAAAATTCAAAGCCCAAAGAAAAGAAGAGCTTTCAGATGTTGTGCCACGCAGCCTCAGTTTGCTACTAAATACCAAGGGTGGGAGAGAAAAGCTATTAAAATTTATTAAATCAAGTAACTGTATTAATTTACCAAAAATAGGGGACAGCTTAATTTCATGTAGGAATACACAAGAGGTTGTGCCTGGAATGAGGTAACATAATTTGCACAAATGGTTATAAAATGAATAAAATGAATTTGAGAAAAATGTACCTGATGAAGGACAATTGTAATTTAGAACATTTAATTAGATAGAAGTGTCATAGCTCTAGAGCTGCATACACAATGAATAAAAAAAAAAAAAAAAAAAACTACTGAAGAATATTCAGCTGACTTTTTCCTTGAAAAGAAACCAATTTGGGAGAAAGTGATACCCTTTACAGCTGTGCAAAAGGATGAGCCATGGTACAAGGTGATTGCCCATGGAATTCCCCTAGCCGACTTTGACAAGGAAGATGGAATGGAGTTGATCAAATCAGAGATAACCACATTCAACAAGGGTCTGAACCCAATTGGAATGCCCCATTGGATTTCCACCAGGGAGAATCGACAGGTTAAGCAGGCAGGATCAGTGGCCATTGCCTTTGCTACACAACAAGAAGCTGAAAGAGCCATCAGAAATAGACTCTACATTGCTGGAATCAGCTCAAGAGTAACAAAATTTTACAGTGTAGCCCAGACAACCCAATGCAATAAATGCCAAGCTTTTGGACATGTAGAGAGCTATTGCCGACAGAATGCAGCCTGCCGACTATGTGGAGCTCGAGACCATAGCACTCAGCAGCATTACTGCAGTGTGTGCAAAGCCAAAGGAGTCCAGTGCAGTCATCTAGCCCCAAAGTGTGCCAACTGTGAGGGAGACCACACAGCCAATTCAAAGACCTGCCAGGTTTACCTGAGTATTCGAGACAAGGCTGAAGAGATTGACCTTTAATGTCTGACACACCAGATATTAAGGTCCTCCAGATAAACTTAAACAAAAATCAATATGCTACAGAGAGTGCCCTTCAAAGGGCAATAGAATTAAATATTTCGAAAATAGTTGTTCAAGAACCATGGCTTATTCCTCAGCAATCAGGTCAAGCAAATTTCTTGAACACAAGATCAATAAACCATCAACACTTCACTCAAATCTTCCCAAATTCACCACCAGACCAAAGACCCCGAACAATGATCTATGCTGCTGGTCAACTGGGTCCAAAAATTAAGCTCTCCTGTAATTCACCTCTTGACCCTGACATCCAAGTTCTTGAAATTAGTGATGGAGCCCAGACAGTCACATTAATTAATATATATAATCAAGCTCGAGAAAATGGCCCGACTATTCAAGCCCTGTCTCATTCCCATTTTGAAAATAAAAGGACTCTATTTCTAGGAGACTTTAACTTGCATCATCCAAGATGGGAGCCAGAGTCAAGCAGCACTAATGAGACTGAAATGTTCATTGAATTTTTTTTTTTTTTTTTTTTGTTTCATTTTGTATTCAGCTATATAGCTATGACAATTTATTTCTAATTTACAAACAATTACTCCAAATATCTCCAATTATACTTCCTTGTATTGTTTCCTTTTATTCATTTCTATTTTTTTTTTTCCATTCTAATTAATCTTCCTTGTATGCACTTATGCACTTGTTCATTGAATGGCTAGAAAGCATAGGTATGGAGCTCATGAACTCCCCAGGTCAAGGTACATTTTACAGACCACACATGAGGAAACCAACAGTGATTGATCTCACATTTGCATCCCAGGCAATGGCTTACCAGATTAAAGACTGGCAGACATTGGAAGACCTTGGATCAGATCACTATGGAATAATGTTCACTATTGAAAGCGAATTTGATAAGATACAGCATCCCATAGAAAAATCCAGATTCAACACCAAACATGCAGATTGGGATCAAACTCCTGCCAACAACAACCACAAATTCTTAGAAAATCGTGAACCTAAGCTCAAATCTAGTGTAACCTATGCATTAAGCTGGGCAGATTCCGAATATTCAATCCAAAATTCAATCTGATAACTAGTTCAAGAGTTATTAAGACTCAAAGTTGGATCGAGAGATTTAAATTCAAATTTGGGTGAAAGCCCCAACAATTCAATCAACAACAATTGTCAACAGCAAGCAATTGAGTCAAAAATTTAACTACAAAGATTTCAGATACTCCTCTAACTGATTACAAATTTTCAGCAAAATTCAGCGATTTTTCATCGAGAAATCTTGGCTCAAAGAACGAATCAAACGGATTTTGCGACAAATTGCGTTTCTGGTTTTAAGGGGTTACCCTATAAGAAAAATTTTCATTGGTCAGAGACGTGTTTCGCGTCACTTTTCGCGTAAATCACGTGGTTTACGCGTAATTCCACTAAAAATAAATTTGAGTAGATCACGTGACTTTGAATCACGTGACATTTCTGACACATAAAAAAAAAAAAAAAAAAAAAAAAAAAACAATAGGCAAATTTTTATTTTAAAGATATTAAAAAAAATTTAAAATTAAAAAAAAAAAAAAAAAAAAAAAAATATGTCAAGTTTCAGTCCACAGTCAACTGGATCCAATTCTCAATCTGCATATGACCCAGCATTACCTGCCATGGATATGGATCTTAACAACTACAATTCAACCAGTAACCAACTCATGTTGCACCCAGGTTATTCATCAGAGGATGACTTTCCACCCCTCATGCCTAGTTCAAAGAAACCCAAGCTATCAAACATTGATGAGGTAATGGAGTTTAGCAGTGACCCCATTGCTGGCCCATCCAATCAATATCAGTTAAAGACAGGAGCTTCATGCTATGCAGATCCTAACCCCTCAGTCAAAGGGAAAGGCAAAGAAACACTTGCTTCATCTATCTACTCCACCCCACAAGTTGAAACTAACCATAGCATTGAAACCACCAAATCAGTGCTCCTTCAGGCAAGGGACCTCATAATCAAGGCATGTAACCTTACAAAGGACCATACTGAACAAACACAGCTACTGGATCTCCTTGAAGTATTTAGAGAATATACAGAAAAGGGAAATATAAGCAAGGCATCCAACATTATAGCATCACAAGTAGCTAATTTAGAGACTGCAACAAGGCAGATTGAAAACAAGGCAAGAGCTCTGAACAAATGTGTGCCACCAGCAGTACCTCTGCATACAAACAGAGGCTCAGGACCTAACAACCAAAAAAATCCCAATCAAGCTACACACCAACAAGCTTCCATGGCTTCAATGGCTGCAAGAGGGGTAGATCAGTCCAGCAACCCCCTACAGTGGACAATAGTAGGAAAGAAAGGACAGCCACAGCGGCCCAATCCGCAAGAACCCACCCAATCAAAGAGCAAAATCATTCGAAGAGTTATCCTTGTGCAAGACCCAGAGGCAATGACCAATTTCACCCCCCTATATGCAAGAAATCAAATCAACCAAGTGTTTGCCAGCAATGGAATCAAGGGACCAGTAGTAAATACAGTTCTGAAGACACAGAATGGGAACATGGCAATCACCACTACTGAAGATTACTCAGCAGACTTTTTCCTTGAAAAAAAATCAATTTGGGAGAAAATAATACCATTTACAACTGTGCAAAAAGATGAGCCATGGTACAAGGTGATAGCCCATGGAATACCTCTAGCTGACTTTGACAATGAAGATGGCATGGAAATGATCAAATCAGAGGTAAAAATATTTAACAAAGGACTAAACCCAATTGGAATGCCTCACTGGATATCTACCAGAGAAAACCGTCAGATTAAACAGGCTGGATCAGTGGCCATTGCATTTGCCACACAACAAGAAGCAGAGCGTGCCATCCGGAACAGACTCTACATTGCTGGGATAAGCTCAAGGGTAACCAAATTTTACAATGTAGCACAGACCACTCAGTGTGACAAATGTCAGGCATTTGGACATGTAGAGAGCTATTGTCGACGCAGTGCAGTATGTCGTCTCTGTGGAGCACGAGATCACAGCACCCAACAGCACTACTGCAGTGTCTGTAAATCTAAAGGAGTTCATTGCTGTCACTTAGCCCCAAAGTGTGCCAACTGTGAAGGAGACCATACAGCCAATTCAAAGACCTGCCAGGTTTACCTGAGCATTCAACACAGGACTGAAGACACCGAACTTTAATGTCTGGTACACCAGAAATTAAGGTTCTCCAAATAAATTTAAACAAAAATCAATTTGCAACAGAGAGTGCCTTACAAAGGGCAGTTGAACTAAATATTTCGATAATAGCTGTACAAGAGCCTTGGCTTATTCCTCATGAAAGAATGCAGCCAAGCTTCTTGAATACAAGATCCATTAACCATCCAAATTACATTCAAATATTTCCAAACTCACCACCAAATAAAAGACCTCGCACAATGATCTATGCTGCTGTTCAGCTAGGTCCTAAAATCAAGCTTTCCTGTCAATCCCCCCAGGATCCTGATCTCCAAGTCCTTGACATTATTGATGGACTTGGGAATATTACATTAATTAACATTTACAATCAATCACGAGAAAATGGCCCAACTATTCAAGCTCTCACTCAATACCACCTTCAGGGCAGCAGGATCTTACTACTTGGTGACTTCAACCTGCATCATCCAAGATGGGAACCAGAAGCAAGATGCACTAGTGAATCAGAAAAGGTATTAGATTGGCTAGACAGTATGGGCTTAGAGCTCATGAACTCCCCTGGACAAGGTACATTTTACAGACCACACATGAGGAAGCCAACAGTGATTGACCTTACATTTGCATCCCAGGCGATGGCTGATCAGGTAAAGAATTGGCAGACACTGGAAGATCTCGGATCCGATCACCTTGGCATACTGTTCACAGTAGACAGCAAGTTTGATAAGGTAAAGCATCCAATAGAGAAATCTCCTCTCAATACCAAACATGCAGACTGGGATAAGTTCAATTCCATTCTAATTCACATGGTAAAGAATAGCACTTGCCTCAATAAAGATCGGCCTATAACACCATCCAGAACCAATGAGGGGTTACAATATCTATTCTTGGGCTCTACAAAATACACAGAGGAACTTGACAATGCAGCTCAAACCCTGACTAATATCATTCAGGAAGCTTCCTATGCAAGTATTCCACTTGTCAAACATGGACAGAGATCAAAGCCCTGGTGGTCACCTGAGCTGAAAAAAATGCGAAAAAACATGAGCAGGTGCCAAAGTTCCCTGAAAGGCAACAAAGAAGATCATGCATTGAAAGCTGGGTACACACAAGCAAGAAACCTTTACTTCTCTTCTATCAAGAATGCCAAACAGGCCCATTGGAACAAATTCTTAGAGAAAGGAGATGCCAAATCAGTCTTTAAGGCAATGGCTTACACCAAAGAAAGTAAGATCTATAAAGTCCCACCTATAAGAAATCAAGAAGGGGTTATTATGCAATCATTTGAGGATAAATGTAAAAGCTTTCGAAGCACTCTTTTTCCAACACCACCTGCCTGCTCACCACCTGATTGGGAAGGATACCAGCCTGGAAATTGGAGTTGGCCAAAACTTACAAAAGAAGAATTGGAAAATGCTTTTTCTACTAACATCAATGGGAGGACTCCTGGGCCAGATGGAATCACACATGAGATAATAACAATGGCATTCAAAGCCATTCCAGAAATATTCTTCAAGTTGTATTCCCAACTCATAGATGTGGGATACCACCCAAAGTGCTGGAAACAAGCTACAGGAGCAGTTCTCAGGAAGCCAGGCAAGCCAGACTACAGCCAACCAAAAGCATACCGTGTAATCTCACTCCTTAACTGCCTAGGAAAAGTAAGTGAACGAATTCTTGCTAAGAGGCTTAGCTACCTTGCTGAGACCACTCATCTCTTGCAGTCCTCTCAGATTGGGGGGAGACTTAAAAAGTCAGCAATTGATGCAGCACTCCTCTTGACAAACGAGGTTGAGACCAATCGACAAATGAACCTGATCTCATCAACCATATTTCTGGATGTCAAAGGAGCATTTGACCATGTAGCTAAGAACCAACTTTTCAACTCACCGCACTTTCGAAAATCGCCTTTTCGTGCACAACTCCCGCCCTCCATCAGCTACGACAATATAAACTGCATATTCGGTTTTGCATTGTCAACAGCTTTTGATCCATCTAATCTTTGACACCTAAATCCCAATATTGCGACTTTTTTCGATCAAACCCTGATTTTGGAACCTCTGGACCACATTACCACACCATTTCATCCATAACTTCCGCCTCAAATCAGCTACAACTCTATAAATTCGATATTCAGTCTCGCATGGTCTATAGCTTTTGATTGATATTTATTTCGATATCTGAATCCATCAATTACATTATTTTTCGACCAAAACGCAATTTTCGACCCTCTGGACGAAATTTTTCACCCAGCCTTGCCAAGGCTCGACGCGTGACGCGCGACGCGTTCAGGACGCGTGATCAGGTGATCTTAAATCAAGTCACGTGATCAAAACTTTCTCTTTCATTCTTAATATCTTTTTTTTTTTTTTTTTTTTTTTTTTTTTTTTTTAAATAATTAAATAAATCGAAAATATCATTCCATCTCAAAAAGAAATATTTAAAAAAGATATTATAAAAAAGCAATTATAAAAAAAAGCAATTATAAAAAAAAAAATCAATTATAAAAAAAAAAATCAATTATAAAGAAGCAATTATAAAAAATCAATTAAAAAAGATTAAAAAAAAATAATAAAAAATAAACTATAAAATAAATACCATCAGAAACTTTCAAAATATTAATCAAAATTTATTTCAGTTATTCAATTGAGAATGAGTTCAAATTCTCGATCTTCTTCGGTAGAAATTCCATCTTCTCCACCAACAAAAAATTCTTTTGATTTTAAAAATGTTGCAAGGCTGTCTGACTCAATCTGGAGCTCAAAAAGATCAACAAAAGCCAATCTGCTTAAATCAACCCAGAATAATTTTGCAAAAAAATCACTGGACTGCCCTTTCAGCAGTGACCCAATTACTGCACAAAGCCTAATTCCTGAAATCTCGAAAACTAAACTGATGCCCATAACTCAAAAAAAGAGAAAGTGTATTGAAATTAATCCAACAGTTATCCAAGCTACTAAAGTTATGAGGATTGCTGCACCTAAAATAACCAATCACTTCACTTACCTATCTGCAATACAAGAAGCAAGGGATTTGGTTGTCAAAGCCTACCATTTGACCAACTGCAAAGAAAAACAGGATGCAGTTCTAGATTTGGTTGAAGTATTCCGAAATTTTACTGAATCTGGTAGAGTAAATTTAATCAAAGCTGATAAGACACCCACCAACCAAGCTGCACATACAGCCAATACCACACCCTCTATTCCAATGGCAACATCTTCAAACACAAATACATCAACAATCACATCATATGCAGATATTGTAAAGAGTAAGGCACCAACAGCCACTGCAACTGTATTGCCAAGAGCCAGCAATGCACTGAAAGTCTTGAGTAGAACTTTGCAACAATCAGTCACTGTAGATTGTGACGAAACAGCCATTAATCAAACAGATATCAAAAGACCAGAACCAACAATGGAGCCTTTGGCTTCAATTCAATTCAACAGTGAAAATGTGATAACTTTAGTCACAAAATCAGGTGCAACCCTCCCTAGCTACCAGCCTTTCACAGTTAGGGAAAACATCAATAAGATCCTAGGAAAAAGGGCAATTTCTAGAGTACATACCTCTATCAAGGGCAATGTTGTCCTGACATGTATGGACTCTTCCCCAACAGAACTTCTACTAGACCAAGAAAAATGGGAACAAGCTTTTGAAGGATGGCCCATTCAGAAAGCTCAGAAGATCACTAACTGGCCAAAAGTGGTGGTACATGGGGTACCAACCTGCATTCCAATTGAAGCCATAAATGAAGAAATAGAAATTTACAATAAAGGCATAAAAACTCAGGGGCAACCAAGATGGCTCAGCAGAACATATCAACAGAGGCCAAAAGCCTCAATCACATTCTCAGTCACTACTGAGGAGGAAAAGGACCAGCTTTTGAAGTCAGGTGTTCTTATTGGAGGCCAATACCTCAAGGTAGTAAACTTCCAATTGGCAACCCAGAGAACACAATGCCGAAAATGCCTTACATATGGACACCATCATATCTCCTGCAATAAGAAGCCGGTCTGTGCCATTTGCTTAGGTCACCATATCACATCAGACCATAAGTGTACTAAATGCAGCTCCACTCAAAGCTGCATTCATCATGCTGTACAGTGTGCAAATTGCAAGTCAAACACCCACTTGGCATTTCAAAGACAAGATTGTGACTTCTTCAAAGCATTGGCATGCTAAGTCACATCAAATTTAATCAGCACAACACTGCAAGGGGTCGTGAGATCCTGCAGTCCCTCTTTGATGTGTCCATCAAAGGGGGAACAGACATACTTTTAATTCAAGAACCTTATCTGTTCCATGACACTCATTCACAAACTTTTAAACCCATTATACATTCATCTTACCAACTAATACCACCAATCACACATCAATACCTCCGCCCAAGGGTTATGGCCTATGTAAAGAAAGCAAGCCAGATAAGGGTAATGCCCAGATATGACTTGGTGTCTGACCCAGATTTTCAGATCCTGGAAGTTGATCTTCCAGGGGAGGCCTTTTATATTATTCACATGTACAATGAGAAACCTCTGACACCTGCATTTCCTGATTATTCTGTCAAGCGATTCCTTAATCTTCAACTAAAGCTTGATAAACCATTTTTACTACTTGGAGATTTTAATCTACACCATCAACTGTGGAATCCCCTGATTCAATCTTACAATGCTCTTGCCAACAACTTAGTTGAATATCTGGAACAGTCTAATGCTCACCTAATAAACTCTTCATCCGTTATTGAGAAATATGGAGGCACCTTCAATAGAGCAAATTCTAAGAGTACATCTATTATTGATCTAACATTTGTTGCAGGTTTTAAACAGCTGAAATGGCAAGATTGGAACTATGGGGAATCAACTGGATCCGACCATGAACTTATCACCTTCAAGGCATTGCTTCCTCAGGTTGATGATCTTATAGTAGACAGCCAAATCCCACCTTCACCAACTAGATTTAATACCAAAAAGGCTGATTGGAAGCACTTTCACCTGGAACTACAAGCCAAAGAGGAACTCATCTTGGACCTTGTTGAGAATGCTATTCAATCAAAAGATTACGAGCTCATTGCTAGCTTGCTTCAACAAACAATTGAGAGAGCTGCTAAAGTATCCATCCCAGTTATGAGTGTCACAGCAAGATCTAAACCATGGTGGACAGCAGAATTGACCCAGCTAAGAATGAAGTTCCACAAACTACGTCGTTTCTGGAAGAAATATCAAAATCAGGAGTTAGGGCAAGATGCCAAAGTTGCAAGGAATAAATACTTCCACAAAATTCAAGACAACAAAAAGGAACATTGGATTAAATTCCTTGAACAAGCCAAAAGCAAATCAGTCTTTGATGCTTACAGCTACTCCAGGCCTGAGAGAACCCAATCATCACTTGTTCCAACCTTGAAATGCAGTCATTCAAATGCTAGCCAGGAAGGAGTTGCAATAAGCTTCCAAGATAAATGTGAGGCACTAATTCAAACTCTTTTTCCAACAAGTATACCATCAATTTCTGCATCAGAGGAAGCTGTCAACCAGAATTTAATTGATCAGCAACACATTGTCAACCATCCATTCAATCTTAATTCTAGTAGCTGTAATAAAACAGCGCCCAGGAAATGGGACTGGCCAGCTTTAACCATGGAGGAAATAATTAATGCAGCACCAAATAAATCAACAGCTCCAGGCTTTGATCAGATTGATTGGTCTATAATAAAGGCAGCCATCACAGCCATACCTAAAATATTTTTCCAGATATATTCAACACTATTCAACAGTGGATATCATCCAACAATATGGAAGCAGGCAGTGGGAATAATTATTCCAAAGAGAAACAAGAAAGATTATAGCAATCCAAAAGCCTATAGACCAATCTCTCTTCTCCCATGCCTCTCCAAGCTGCTTGAGAGAATATTTGCTAACAGACTTGCTTTCATTGCAAATACTACTAATGACCTTCTACATGAGACCCAAATGGGCGGACGCAAACAAAGATCTGCAATAGACACAGCACTCCTTCTGCAAGATTTTGTGGAGCAGAACAGGCTCAAGCACAGAATAGTCTCAACAGTTCTCCTTGATATTCTAGGGGCATTTGATAGGCTGCAACCAGAAGCTTTAATATCAGTCATGAGGAGGCTCCAGCTGCCAGTCTGTTTAATCTCATGGGTACAATCTTTCTTGACTGGAAGGACAATGAGGCTTCTATTCAATGGCCAGCTAAGTGAGGTGTTCCCAGTCACAGGAACACCTCAAGGCAGCCCAATTTCACCAATACTCTTCTTGATATCCATCAGGTTCCTCTTTCTCCCACAACAGGAAGTGAATTACCTACAACTCTCATACATGGATGACATCTCTATCTCAGTTGCCTCCACCTCAATCAAGAAAAATACTGACCAACTTCAACAAATCCTCAAGGGACTAATGGAAAGGGCAAGTAAACTGTCAGTCACATTTGAGATGGAAAAGACTGAAATGATACATTTCTCACATCATAGAACACCCCTTACCAACCAGCTGACTCTCAGCAATCAAACTGCCATAGCACCTAAAGAGGTGGTAAGATGGCTAGGGATCTGGTTTGATAGGAAGTTAACATTCAAAACTCATGTGGAAAAACGACTCCAGCTTGCACATGGTGCACTAAAAAGAGTTAAACAGCTTGCTTCTAACACTAAGGGCCTTCCATTCAATGCTTTACGACAGCTATATCTCAGTTGCGTCCTTCCTGTCCTGGACTATGGATCAGTGCTTTGGTTTAGGAAAAGGGGTTGTGGTGCATTAAGTGCCAAGTGCCAGAGGCTCCAAAACCAGGCAATAATCATGATTACTGGAGCATACCATAATAGTCCAATAAAAGCCTTGGAGGTTGAGGCAGCTATTCTCCCAGTAAAAGTGAGACAACAAAAGCAAGCATTCAATTTTGCACTTCGAATTCTTAGACTACAATACACACATCCAGTAAAGGAAAAACTACTCTCCCCACTCCAAGATGAGTTATCTCTAACAACTAATGTGGACCTTGGGGTTTTTGAGTACCTAGACAAGGAATCAACCCAGCTCACAAGAATAGGCCAAGTATTAAAGTTATTCATAAGATGTATTAACCTCGAGCATTTAGATGCCATCTGGGTGCCCCCTTGGCTTCATACCCAATTAAAAATTAATATTTCAGCATTGCCAAAGGAACAAGCTGCTCAGAGTCACAAAATCTACTCTGAAGATATACCTTTAACAACAACTATTGTCTACACTGATGGCTCCTTCACCCAAGGAAAAGGCAGCAGTATAGGATTTGTTGTCTATCTCCCAGTCACAAGACAAATGAAATGCTTATCTTTCAACCTTGGTCAAACTATGGGTATTACAGATACAGAAACTTTTTGCATCTTAAAAGCAATTAAATACCTCAAAAAGATATCACCTCAAGGCAATTACCATATCTTTAGTGATAGCCAAGCTAGTCTCCTGAGAATAAAGAATAAAGAAAATTCCTTTTCACACCAGATAAGACAAGAGGCAGAGAGCTGCTCAATTCAACTCTCCTGGTGCCCTGGACATGTTGGTATAGTAGGCAATGAGCTTGCTGACAACTTAGCCAAAGGAGCCAGCAAAAAGAAGGTGCTGAGAAGGAATCAATTTACATCACATGCTTTTCTCAAGCAAAGGGCAAAAGAACTGGTACTAGAAGCCTTGGCAAAAGAGTGGACATCAGAACTTTTCCATGAGGAAGAAGGAAGAAAAAGCTCTGGTCTTGGCAAGTTCTATAGGATCCAAGCCCAAATGTCAACACCAATATTATCTACTCACCCATCCAGTTTTCAGGGCCACAGCAGGTTGACAGAATCTTCATATTTCCAGGCAAGGACGGGCATAGGAAATGTGAGAGCATACTTATATAAAATTGGAAAGACCATAGATGATAAATGCAATTTTTGCAACAACCAAAAGCAAACCATGCAACATCTGATACTTCATTGTCAGATGTTTCAAAATGAAAGAAAAAAATCATTTAAAAATATAGAGCCTTTCACCCTACCAATTTTATTCAGAACAAAAAGAGGAAAACAAGCATTGCTTGAATTTTTAAAAACTTCGAGGTGTATATCAATACACAAAGGAATATAATTAGGACAAAACATAATAAAAAATAAGAGAGGAGACGGGAAGAGTTGAGTAGTAATGGGGGTTTGGATTTGATTTTAATGTATGTTACAAAATTGTCATAGCTAGATAGCTGAATACAATATGATTTAAAAAAAAAAAAAAAAAAAAAAAAAAAAAAAAAAAAAATAAGAACCAACTTTTGAAGGTGCTCCAACAGCTCAAGCTTCCAGTGAGCTTGATATGCTGGGTAGCTTCATTTTTAGACTATAGAACACTTCAACTCAAATTTGATGGGGAACAAGAGGCAATAAAAGGTATCAAGACGCAGCAGTAGTCCTCCCGACATTACCATTTTGAAATTTCAAAAAATTGACCTCACAATTGGTTATTTACCTCAAATTGACAGTTACGTCAAGCTCTCTTCGGAAATCGACTCAGAATCTGATTGCGACATCTGTGTGTTGAATTATCAAGGTTTTAAGGTGAATTGGTCACTACCCAACAGTTTTGAGTAGGGAAAACTATTATCTTCATCCACAACTATTGCCCAACATCTCGGATCCCCATCAAATTCGGTCTACTACTTTGAATATTATACATCTATAGGTGTTCCAAATTTCAGATCCATCCATCACTTATTGATCGAGATAATTGAAGTTGAAAACAACATTGCGACAATTTGCATCTCTGGTCAGAGGTGGTCACCATACCTGAAAATTTTTCATTGGTCCAAGACGCGTTTCGCGTCAATTTACGCGTAAATCGCGTCGTTTACGCGTCGAATAAGGAAAAACAATAATCCGTGTCACGTGATCACGTGAGTTATAAGTCACGTGATTTGAGTTCTAAATTTCAGCCCCAAAAAAAAGTAAAATAAATTGTCAAAAATAATAAAAAAATAAAATCATTAGATACTTATAAAAAAATACGGAAAAGCAATGGAGTTGGGATCACCTGATCCATTGGCTTCCCATGATTTGATGGATTCTGAAATCACAAGTTCTGCTCTAGTCATGCATGATCCTTTCAATAATGATCCATTTGAAGAGATTTCTGCCCCATCGGGAAGCAAAAATAAGAGAAAAGCAACTTGTGAGCCAGACCCAGAAGAGAGAAAGCCCAATACCACTCGGCCAAGAAGCCAAATTGAAGAATTCGAAAATCCTAGTGATTGTATCCTAGGTGCAAGAGATTTACTCATCAAGGCTGCCCATCTGGAGCAAACCAGAGCTCGTCAAACAAAGATTCTTGATCTGTTGAATATATTCAGGGAATTTATGGAAAATGACGGCAATACACATAGGGCCAACACCATCTTATCTGCACAAGTCCAGAGACTGGAACAAACTGCTCAAATATTACAGACCTCAGTTCAGAGAGCAAATAATGCCAACCGCAATGGACAACAACCAATGGGAAATAATACTCAGCCTAATTTACACCAGAATACAGGACCAAATGTAAGAAATGGGAGCAGACCAGGCCAAAATCAGCCCAACCAACAAAACCAAACAAACCAGAACACAAACCAAGCACCAAGAACCTGGGCCAATATTGCATCAGCAGCTAGGGGAAATCAGAACCAGAACGCAGGAGAATGGATTGAAGTGCAGCCAAAGAAGAGGAAAGCACCCTCTAAACCAAGAGATGCCAACAGGATAATCCTTCTCCTTGATGAACATACAAGGAGCGACTTTTCTGCACTTGCTTTTCGGGACAGAATCAATCAGGCATATAAAAGTAGAGGAGTTCAGGGACCAGTAGTGGCACTAGTCTCAAAGACTCGAAAGGACAATATAGCTGTGGTTACCACACCATCCTATACTGCAGAATACATGCTACAGAACAGGGATATTTGGAGAAATGCTATTCCACATGTGGAAGCCTTCAAAGACGAGGAATGGTACAAAGTAGTAGTCCATGGAGTACCAGTAGCAGACTTCCCAAATCCATCTGACCTCTCTGAAGTGATTGAAGAAATTGAAACATTCAACCAAGGACTGAAAGTTATTGGACAACCATACTGGATCACACCCCAAGAAAAGTTTCAGACTCAAATGGCTGGTTCAATTGTGGTTGCATTTGAGACTGAGGCAGAAGCAAAACTAGCCACTAACAAGAGATTAATCATTGCAGGACTCTCCTTAAAGGCTGAAAAGTTTCTTAACATCCCAGCATCAACTCAGTGCAATAAATGCCAGAGATTTGGACACCTTGAGACTAACTGTAGATGGGAAGCAAACTGCAGGTACTGTGCCGGGCCCCACAACACTAGACAGCACTGCTGTACACAATGTAGAAGCATTGGAGTTAGATGTGTCCACCTAGTGCCAAAATGCAGTAACTGCACTGGAGCTCACACAGCTGACTATGAGGGATGTGAAACCAAGTTTTCAATCCTGACTAGGCAACAAACAATGGACGACTCCGAGGAACTTTAATGTCAGCACAACGCAAGATACTACAGTGCAATTTAAATAGAAGTTTACAAGCCACCGAAAACACCCTCCAGCTTGCTATTGAGCTGGGGGTAAGCATTATAGCAGTACAGGAGCCATGGATAAGACAATCTAGACCAATATTAGACTACACTAATATTCCATCAATTAATCCTTTGGCATCCACCCAACAACAAGCAGAACATACCAATCACCAACAAGACACATATGAGGGAAGCAAGTCAATCTGTCATCCTTCCTTTACACAGATATTTCCAGAAACAGATGACCATAAATTAAGACCAAGAACAATGTTCTACTTAGCAAAACATACCAACAAACAATATAATAAACCTCAGGGATACCCTAAAGATCCAGATATCCTTGCAGTAAATTTTATTGGCAATAACTTTAACATGACAATCATAAATGTCTATAATCAGAAACATCAAGGCCCCGAGAATAACCTGAAAACAATTGAAAGACATAAGGATAATGTGCCAATTACTCCCAACACTATAGTTGTGGGAGACTTCAATGAACACCACCCCGACTGGGATCCACATTACCCAAAATCAACAAATGCAGATGGTCTTCTTTCCTGGACGGAGGCACATGGGCTATCTCTAGTAAACAGTATTGGACAGGGTACATTCCATAGACCTCATATGGCATTACCTTCAGTTATTGATCTGACCTTGGCAACATCCTATTCAGTAAGGTTTATCCAAGACTGGCAGACAATTCCTACAGGCTCAGACCACCTGGGAATCTTGTTTACCACACTAAATCAGATGGATAGACACAGCCAGCCACAGGTCATAAAAACTAGATTTAATACCAAGAAAGCTGACTGGGAAAAATTTGGAAAAATAAGTGCTCAACTTTTCAAGAACTCAGAGGTATTCAGCAATGAATTTACCAAAATATATTCATGTAAAGAAAGTAAAGACCTCTTTGGAAAGGAGGAAAATTTGAGGCTGAAGCTGGATGAAGTTGGACAAGAACTGACTAATATACTACTTAAAGCAGCAGAAGTATCCATACCTCGGAAAATAGCTGGAAGAAAGCCAAAACCCTGGTGGAATAATCAACTGAAAGGCTTGAGGAAGGACATGATGAGGTGTCAAAGATTTGCTATTAAAGAGCCACTGAATCAAAATAGAAGGAGGGATTATAAAGATGCAAGAAATAAGTATTTTCAGGATATAAAGACTGCCAAGAAGGAGCACTGGAATAAATTTCTTGAGCAGGAAGATCCAAATTCTATTTTCAAGGCATTGGCATATACAAAACAAAGACAAATATCCCAATTACCACCAATTCAAGACCAGAATGGCGAGCTGAAAAGCATCTTTGAGGACAAATGTAAGGCTATAAGAACAAAGCTATTCATTCCACCACCAAAGACACCAGAGATGGATTGGTCATCTCTCAAAGAGCATCACTGGGAATGGCCAAAACTCACAAAATCCGAGCTGGAGGAGGCATGCATCAAACCTTCAAAAGGGAAAGCTCCAGGACCAGATCAGATTGACCAGGAAATTATCAGTCAGGCATTTTCAGCAAATAAGGAATTATTTTTCCAGATTTATTCTATATTCTTTAATATTGGATATCAGCCACAATGCTGGAAACAGGCCACAGGTATTGTGCTGCCAAAGCCGTCAAAACCAGACTATTCTCAGCCAAAAGCTTACAGAGTCATATCTCTGCTGAACTGTTTAGGAAAAACCCTTGAAAGAATAATAGCTAAAAGACTGGGATATCTAGCTGAGACAACTCATCTTTTACACACGTCACCATCAAACTTTGAATCCGCCTTTTCGACCACAACTTTTGATCAAATCGTCCAAATTTCAATTACTTGACAGATTCCTTTTCGCATCACTCACATCTACATTTGCATCCAATTTCCGACCATTCTAGCATACTGGTGGGCAAAGAAAATGGATATTGACTCTGATCCTCCATCTGGGGACTCATTATCCTCCTCACCACCACCCTTTATTGACCTACCATCCCAACCACGGCTCAATCAATCAATCTGGAGCGGTAGTCTAAAACTACCAACCTCAACAGATCCATTAAGATCATTTTCATCATCATCCAACATTCCTACAGCCATGGAGACCAGTTCTGACCCCATTTCTGCTTCTGTGTCATGTGACAGGAAAAAATTTTCACTCAACAAGCGAAAAATTGGTCCTAGCTCAAGTGATCCAACTGAGTACCCAAAGCCTCCCAAGCTGAACAAACCTGCTACCAACTACACTTTTGCACTCTCAGCTGATGATGCAATTTATGCAGCCAGGGATAAAATTCTGGAGGCCTATAAATTAACATTTGACAGGGATAGACAGACTAGAATTCTCGACTTGCTCCAAATATTTCGAGAATTCACTGAGAATAACTTTCTGCCTGGAGATAAAGTCAAGGGGACTACCACTGCACCATCATCTGTGCCAAAAAAATCTGTCCAATTTATTTCCAAACCAGTCTCTCTAAATGAACCTGCACCTTTGTCCACCAACAACTTTCCTAGCTCATCTAGTCAGCCAACCAAGTTTGCCAGCTATTCTAGTGTGGCAGCCACAAACATACCTCACACCACTGCACCATCAGACCAAAAATGGACCAAAGTCACCAACAAAAAGACCAGGCTACCTCTCACTAAACCAACCAAACAACCTCCACCAAGCTCTACAGCACCTATTACCCCAAAAGCTGTCACTAATGCTCCTGATGCTGACACACTTCTTGTTCTTGTCTTGACAAAGGGTGCTTCTGTTCCTGCCTACAATGCGATCAGTGTCAGGGACAACATCAACAGACTTCTGGGCAAGAAAGCTGTGGCAAGAGTCCACACCTCCCCTCGGAATAACCTTGTTCTCACCTGCTTTGACTCCACCCCTGATGAGCTTCTATCTTCACAGGACAAGTGGATAATGCTCTTTGGAAAATGGCCTATTGACACCATTCAAAAAGTGAATAACTTTCCGAAACTGGTAGCCTATGGGGTGCCAACTAGCTTACCAATCACTTCCTTTCAAGAGGAAGTACAAGACTTTAACCTGGGTGTGGAACTGATTGGCAGTCCAAGATGGCTAACAAACAATCCTAATGGCCCAACTTGTCCTGTCATCTTCAGCATCACCTCTGAGGAAGAGAAAAATAAGATTCTAAACAGGGGGATATTAGTTGGAGGACTGCTTCTTAAAGTATCCAACTATAAGCAAACTACAAACCGGACTCAGTGCAAGAAGTGCCTGAAGTATGGTCACCTCTTCTTGACCTGCAAGAGGGAACCTGTTTGTGCAGTCTGCAAGGGCTCTCACCTCACCACTGAGCACAAGTGCACCACTTGTTCAACCTCGGATAACTGCACACACCACCCGGTGAAGTGTGCCAACTGCAACTCTGGGAGCCACACAGCTCTTCAGAAACATAACTGCGAAATTTACAAGGCACTTTTATGATTGATCACATCAAAATCTGCCAGCACAATACTGCAAGAGGGAGAGAAATCCTTCAATCATTCTTCGAGGTGGCTCTGAAGGAAGATGCATTAATTCTTTGCATTCAAGAGCCATACTTATATTATAATAAAATAACAAAAAAATACTCACCTCTTTCTCACCCCTCCTACATCCCTATTGTACCACACCAAGATGCTTCCATTCGGCCTAGAGTTATAACATACATCAGAAAGCACTGTACAGTTAATGTTTCACCAAGACTGGACATTTTTGAAGATCCAGATATGCAGATTCATCAGATAGACACACCTGGAGAATCATTCTATCTTTTGAATATTTACAATGAAAAATCCCATCATTTAACTGAATCAACACTTACTATAGAACGCCTCTTACAGCTGGATGTAAATTGGGACAGACCTTTCTTACTTCTTGGAGACCTCAACCTCCATCACCCATCCTGGAATCCAGCCATCAACTCACCTACACAACATGCAGAAGCTTTTGCCAGCTATATGGAGAAAAACCATGCCACTCTCCTGAACAATTTCACCATCATGGAGGAGTTTGGTGGAACCTTCCACCGATCCAATACCCAGACAACATCAATTATAGACCTGACCTATGTCTCTGGCTTTCAACAACTTCAATGGCACAACTGGAGATATGGGGAGTGTACAGGGTCAGACCATGAAGTGATCAGTTTTGAGACCTCTCTTATTCAACCAACCCTAGATGCTGAATCAAATCAACCTTCAAATTTCAATTTGAAAAAAGCTAACTGGGATCTCTTTGCAAATAATCTTGCAGCACTTGAAAGCGAGGCAAATGCACAGTTAGAACAACTGATTCACACCAATAACTATAATGGAATAGCCCTTTTAATGAAGGAAATAATTAATCAAGCAGCAGAAAGATCAATTCCAAGATGCAGGACTTGTCCAAGGTCAAAATCATGGTGGATGAATGAATTAACTGACCTTCGGAAAAATTTCCACTACTTTCAAAGACTAGCTAAAAAGACCCTGATTCCCGAGATCACAGAACAAGCAAAAAGGGCAAGAAACAAATACTTTCGAGCCATTTCCCAACACAAAGCTCAGCACTGGGAAACTTTCATGGAACAGGCACAAGGGAAAACAGCTTATGCTGCATTTCAATATTCAAATCCTACTCACCAGCAAAGTCCTCTGATACCCACTTTGAGATATACTAGACCTGAGAGCAGCGAAATATCAATGGCATCATCTTTTGCAGAAAAATCAGAGGCCTTAATCTTGAACCTTTTTCCAAAGTCAAACTATCAATACCATATTGCCTCTACCAGCTTATCTCAGATTCCGTCTGTTACCAGGCCCAAGATGACATGGAAGTGGCCAGAACTTAACCAAGAGGAATTCTTTCGAGCTATTCCAACCAAGTCAACTGCACCAGGGGTGGATCAAATTGGATGGCAAATGCTGAAGTATGCTGTTCAGACTCTACCAAACTTTTTCTTCAAAGCTTATCAAGTCCTATTTCAGGGTGGTCACCATCCTGACTCTTGGAAGGAAGCTATTGGAATTATTATTCCAAAAAGAAACAAGAAGGACTATTCTGCACCCAAGGCATATAGACCCATCTCTCTGTTACCCTGCATGTCAAAATTGCTGGAAAAATTATTTGCCAACCGACTTTCCTACATGGCCAACATCTCAGATGACCTCTTGGACCCGAGTCAAATGGGTGGACGAAAGCAGAGATCTGCTATTGATGCTGCTCTACTACTACAAGCATTTGTTGAAGAAAAGCATGCTAAAAGACAAATGGTCAGCACAATATTCCTGGATATCATGGGGGCATTTGATCAACTTGACCCATCAAAATTGATCAGCATCCTACATCACTTAAACCTACCAGACAGCTTTATATCCTGGTGCCAGTCTTTCTTAACCCAGCGGAAAATTCGCCTATCATTCAATGGCCAGATGAGCAGAAAGCACCAAGTCTCAGGTACACCTCAAGGGAGCCCTATCTCACCCATTCTTTTTCTTATCTCAATAAAATACCTTCTACCTGAATTAAGCAGCAATAATTATCTACAAATATCTTATGTAGATGATATAGCTATCTCAACAGCCTCAACATCTATAGAAAAGAATATTTCAGTCCTTGAGGATTGTACTACTTCCCTACTTCAAAAGGCCAGCAATCATCAGATCATCTTTGAAGTGGACAAATCAGAGCTGATACACTTCCATCGACGCCGGCAGCCTATCACCAACTCTGTGAGGGTACAAAATATAATACTTCAACCCAAAGAGGTAGTAAGATGGCTTGGTATCTGGTTTGATCGAAAGCTTAACTTCAAATGCCATGTACAGAAGCGACTCCAACTTGGCAATGCAGTCTGGGAACGACTCAGAAGGCTGGCAAGGCCATCAAGTGGCATGAAACTCAATTCTCTTCGTCAATTATATCTTTCATGTGTAACCTCAGTCATGGACTATGGATCTGTTCTATGGTTCAACCGGCCTGGGTCTTTATCACTAACCTACCAATATGACAAGATACAGAATAGAGCTCTCATTGCCATCACAGGGGCATTCCCCCAGGCCCCAAGGAAGGCTCTTGAGGTGGAGGCAGCCATCTTACCTACAAAAATACGTCACCTCAAAAATGCTAGTCTATATGCCCTAAGGATTCTCAGGCTCCAAAAGACACATCCAGTCTCCCGGCTTCTATTTAGCCCTGTTGAAGATGAACTGAGTCTTTTCAACCAACCAGACCCAAGGGACTTACAAGACCTTACTATCATGTCATCACAAATTGCAAGGCTCGGAAAGCTATTGGGCAAACTTAATATAAATCATAAGCTGGAGTCTATTGACAATAAGTGGAATCCTCCATGGCTTGAAACATCCCTCAAAGTACTAATATCTTCCTCATCAAAAGAAGTAGCAGTCAAGGAGCATTATCAATTCCTGAGACAAGTCTCAGACTGCTCAACAAAAATTTACACAGATGGATCACTAACTGAAGGCAAAGGAAGTAGTATTGGGTATGTGATATATCCTCCACATTCTGGGCCAGTCAAATGTGTCTCACTTAATCTTGAACATGGCATGGGTATCACAGATGCAGAAACCTTCTGCATTCTGAAGGCTATTCAACATGCAGTACAACTATCTACCTCAGAAAGCATCTATGTTTTCACAGACAGCCAAGCTTCATTGAAAAGGATTGAAAAAGGCTCTAACCAATTCTCTCACCAAATCCGTCTCAAAGGAAAAGGTGCAAAGATCACACTTGCATGGTGCCCAGGCCACATGAAAATTGAAGGTAATGAGTTAGCAGACTTACTTGCTAGAAGGGCTGCAAATGAAAAGCCATACAAAAAACATCTCTACACAACAATTAGCTTCCTTAAACAAGAGGTTAGAAAATCTATCATGGATGCCTGGTCTGAGGATTGGACATCTCAACTTTTTCGTGAGGAGGAAGGGAAAAGAGCTATAGGATTGGGCAAACTATACAGAACCCAGGCCAAATGCCACATACCCAACTTCAAATTCAAACCATTCAATATGACCAAATTTTCTCGGAAAACCCAGTCAGCATATATTCAAGCTAGAACAGGCATAGGAAGCCATCTGGCATATATGAATAAGATTGGGAAAAGCAATACTAATATCTGCAACTATTGCACAAAAAGTGTTCAAACAATTGAACATTTAATACTTCACTGTTCATTCTTCAAGAAACAGAGGAGGAAAGAGTTCAAAAACTTTTCACCATTTACTCTTCCAATTATATTCAACACAAATGTGGGGAAAACTTCGCTTCTAAAATATCTTTCAATAACTGGCTGCCTATCTTGGGGAAAGGTTGAGGAAGATAGAAATATACCAACTAATTAAATATGGTTTACTTGTCAAGAATTTTTTCCTATTGTAATATGCATAAAATGGTGGTATGAGATGATGTGTGGATTCAGAAGGATAAATATGTATATAGTGTCATAGCTAGTTAGGCTGCATACACTCAATGATTAAAAAAAAAAAAAAAAAAAAAAAAACTCATCTTTTACATCCATCACAGATGGGGGGGAGATTAAAAAAGTCAGCAGTAGATGCCTGTCTTATGTTAGTCCACAAAGTACAGACAGAGAAAGAAGCCAGAAGAAAGACATCTACACTCTTCATGGATATAAAAGGGGCCTTTGACCATGTGGCTAAAAACCAACTGCTGAGAATTATGGGCCAACTAGGACTCCCTCTCAGTCTATTGTCATGGGTGCACTCATTCCTCAGTGACAGACAAATTAAATTGGCCTTTGATGGAAGGGAAGAGAACTTCAAATCCCTTAATACTGGAATACCCCAAGGGAGTCCAGTCTCACCAATATTATTCCTGATATACATCAGAGACATGTTTGATTCCAGAGCAGGACAATTCATCTCTTATATTGATGACATAGCATTGACAGTCTCATCAAATAGCTTTCAAAAGAACTCAAAAATATTAGAGAGAGAATATCACATATTGCAAGAGATGGGAAGGAAAAATGCCGTCCAGTTTGATGTGGAAAAGACACAACTGATGCATTACTCCAATACCAAAGAAGCAAGGAATTCTGATATGACTCTACCAGGTGTGAGAAAGTTATCAGCCTCCACCATTGTCAAATGGCTGGGAGTTTGGTTTGACCAAAAACTAGCCTTCAAGCACCATATCACCACACGGGTGGCCCAGGCAAAGGCAGCATTCCAAAGGATGTCGAGATTGACAAACACAGAAAAAGGACTCAGTCATCTTGCCACTAGACAGCTCTATTTGGCTTGTGTCACAAGTATATCAGACTATGCCAGTCCTGTCTGGTGGAGAGGGCAGCAGTCCTTTGTTGACATACTGCAAGGTCTACAGAATATAGCACTGAGGAAGGTACTAGGCTGTTTCAAAACATCGCCCATCAGACCAATGGAGGTGGAAGCATGTCTGTACCCACCAGAAATAAGACTGAACCATAGCAGAAGAAAATATGCTATGAGAGGTCTGATATTACCACCAAGACATCCAATTTCAAGGATCATGAAGGAAGATGCAGAAAATGAAGCTATTCATAATCAGTCTCCAAAAGCAGAGAACCAAGTAAGGAGAATCAGAAAATCACTGCCCTACAATAATGGAGAAATGAATATTGAACAAACAACATTCAGCCAATTTGCACCTTGGAAACAATCTAAGACATTCCAAGTAGATCCTGCCACAGACAATAAAGAAGAAGAGAAAGTTTGGCACAATCAATTAATAAGGAACTCAAAATGGAAAAATATAGCAATTTACTATACAGATGCATCTGACCAACCAGACACACTTGGAATAGGAATCTCTTTTGTTCTCTATGACCAAGTAGATCAAACAATGAAAACAGAGTATTATACACTCTCAAAGAAAACCAATACATTGTATAATGGAGAGCTAGAAGGAATTGTCAGAGCTATGGAACATGCACTGCATCAGTCATCCAAAAGAAAATTGGTTAGAATATTCTCTGATAGTAAAGCAGCCATTCAAAAATTAGAAGATTTCAGTGACAAAGCTGGCCAAGCATGGGTACTCAGAGCTATGAAAGCAGCAACACAACTCAGAAATCAAGGAACTGATGTACAACTAAGATGGGTTCCAGCTCATCAAGGTATAATAGGAAATGAAGAAGCAGATAGACTAGCAAAGATAGCTTCATGTTGCCAACCAGATGACAGCTATCCTATTAGTCTGGCTTTCATAAGTAATGATTTAGATAAGATAAGAAGCCTAGAATGGCAAGAAACTTTGAAAAAATATGACAAAAAAAGACAGCAAACAGAAACCTCCATAGCATACCCTGAAGTATTCCCATGGCAAATAAGGAAAAAGCCTTGGGTACCAAGAGGGACTAGGAGGGAAACAAGCTCAGCATTCTATCAACTCAAGATTGGACATGGATACTTCAAGTCATACATGAAAAGAATAGGGAAATCAATTTTAGGGAGCTGCAGCTGTGGAGAGGAGCAGAATCCAAAGCATCTGCTGATAGATTGCAGAAGGTATAGCCAGAACAGGAAGAGAATGAAAGAGAAGTTAAAGGACCAGGATATGAGGCTGGCTTTACTTCTTCATAACAAGATTGGAATTAGTATAACATTGGATTATTTAAGGGAAACAAAAATAGCAACTAGGGGGTGGTATATGGGAGAAGAGAAAAGTGGAGACTGAGTTTTGATTTTTGATTTTTGATTTTCAGAGATTAATATTGTAGTGTAACTACACATCTTAAATAGTCTTAGACTCAAATAGGATGTAAACTTTAATAAAAAAAAAAAAAAAAAAGGTATCAAGACTGGAATCCCACAAGGCAGCCCCATCTCACCAATTTTATTCCTCATTTACATCAGAGACATCCTCAAATCAAGACTTGTCCATGTTCTTTCATACATGGATGATATTGCTATCACCACTGCTTCAACAAGTATGAAGCGAAATATCAGAATCCTCGAGAGAGAAGTTAACCAGCTTTTCGAAACAGCTAAATCAAACTCCATTCAATTTGACCCATCAAAGACAGAATTAATGCACTTCACTAACAAGAAAGCATCAAGAAACTACCCATTAACCTTGCCTGATGGACATCAAGTAATCCCTAGAGATTCCATCCGTTGGTTGGGTATCTGGTTTGACCCAGGACTCAAATTTCGAGAACATGTCTCAATTAGAACAGCCCAGGCTACACAGGCATTTTTCAGAATGGCTAGATTAGGTAACACTGAACGAGGACTATCACCAGCAGCAATGAGACAAATTTACATTGCTTGTGTTATAAGTATTGCAGATTATGGATCAGCTGTCTGGTGGAAGGGACAGGAGTTTATTGTGGCATCACTGCAGAAACTTCAAAATTTAGCCATGAGGAAAATTCTTGGGGTATTTAGGACTTCACCAATTCTCCCTATGGAGGTCGAATCATGTTTACAACCACCCAGAATCCGAATGAGAGCTAATATGTCAAAATTTGCTTTCAGGATGTTAAAGTTACCAACAAACCATCCTGTAAACCTTCAGATGCAGGAGAAAGATTTTATTCTTCCAAAACCAACCCAAATCATGAGAATTAAATACATTCAAGATCTGATGCTTGATGGGGCTGAACCTGAGGAGATAATTCCCCAAGCCTTCCCACCATGGACTTCAAAGCCATCATACAAAGTTAATATAGAAGAAGGTACCAAAGACAAATTGGCAGAATATTACAAATTGAAATACAATAGTGTTAATTGGGCAAAAACAACACACATTTATACAGATTCCTCATTACATAAGGAAAGCATCGGAATTGGGATTGGATTTGTAGCCACCAATAGCATTGGTCAGTTTACATATAAATCAATGTCAAATATTGGTGACAAAAATTTAGTATATAATGGAGAATTGGAAGCAATTACGCAAGCACTGGAATTTGCTAGTGCAAGGTGCAACCCAGGACATCATTTTGAAATATTTTCAGATAACCAGGCAGCACTACAAAGGCTGGCATCTCTCTCAGACTATCCTGGACAGTCCTGCCAGATGAGGGCTTTGAATGCAGCAAACCAAATAACAGATAAAAATGCTTCAATTTCATTACACTGGATTCCTGGACATTTGGGTATTGAAGGTAATGAAATAGCAGATCAACTGGCAAAAGACGCATCAAAACTGGCACCCAGAAATAATAAAATAAGTTTTGCAATGATAGGAGCTCAAATGAAAAAGAATTTTCAAAACCAATGGCTGGAATTCCTTCAAAATAATGATAGGAAAATACATCCTAGATCTCTAAAGTATCAAAAACAATTCCACTGGAAAATAAACCATAAGATTCAGGTTCCATCAGTAGCAAAAAGGGCTGTATCCAGTGCTTACTTTCAACTCAAGCTAGGCCATGGATATAACAAGGCTTACCTTTACAAACAGGGAAAGACAACCAATGACCAGTGTAGATGTGGTAAGCGTGAAACACCAGACCATCTTATACTCAGCTGCAGTAATTACAAACACAAGAGAAAAGAACTAATAAAGAAAATGAATGGAAATAATCTAACAATGAGGTTGCTCCTTCATACTAAGATAGGGATAGAAAAAGTGATAGAATTCATTGACAGCACTAGAATATCAACTAGGGGATGGCATCTGGAAAGAAGGGAGGAAAATTTCGAACAAGATTAAACTAGTTTTGAAAACAGAAAGAAAATCTTGAAATAAAAGATTATGGGGAAGATAATACACAAAAAATTTAAAATTTAAACAGGGCTCGACCCTCACTGTCCATAAGAGCATAGTTAAAAATTGTAAAATTGGAATAAAAAAAAAAAAAATGTAGCTAGTATCTTATATGTAGATTCTAGGAGTCCTCTATAGTCATTGACTCAGTTAGGACTATAATAAACATCTAATCTAATCTAATCTAATGCAGATTGGGATAAATTTAACTCTATTTTAATTAATCTAGTTAAAGACAGGCCTGTCCTCAGTGCAGGGGGACACAGGATACTGCGTGAGACTCACAAAGGGCTACAATATCTATCTGTTGGCCCAACAGAATATACAGATCAGCTTGACATTGCAGCCCAAAACCTCACAAATATCATCAAAGAAGCAGCATGTCAAAGCATCCCACTTCTTAAACAAGGACAAAGAGCAAAGGCATGGTGGACACCTGAACTCAAACAACTGCGGAAAAATATGAGCAGGTGCCAAAGGTACCTCAAAGCCAACAAAAATGATCTGGCATTGAAATCTGGGTACTGTCATGCAAGAAATCTATACTTTTCATCAATCAAGAATGCTAAACAGGCTCATTGGAACAGATTCTTGGAGAAAGGGGATGCCAAATCAGTCTTCAAGGCAATGGCATACACCAAAGATTACAAGGTTCACAAAGTCCCTCCCATCATAAGTGAAGATGGGGTTGTAATAGAGTCATTTGAGGGCAAGTGCAAAAGTTTCCGAAGCACACTTTTCCCAGCTCCCCCTATTTGTTCACTGCCTAAATTGGAAGGATATCAGCCTGAAAATTGGAGTTGGCCAAAGCTTACAAAGAATGAGCTACAGAATGCATGCTCAGCAAATATCAAAGGAAAGACTCCAGGGCCAGATGGAATCACCCATGAATTGATCACCAGAGCATATAATGCAATTCCAGATACATTCTTCCAAGTTTATTCCCAACTAATTGATATTGGATATCACCCAAAATGCTGGAAACAGGCTACAGGAGCAGTTCTTCGGAAGCCAGGAAAGCCTGATTATCAACAACCAAAGGCCTATAGAGTGATTTCATTACTTAATTGCCTAGGGAAAGTAAGTGAACGGATTCTTGCCAAGAGACTGAGCTACCTTGCTGAGACTACTAATCTTCTGCATCCATCTCAGATTGGAGGGAGGCTCAAAAAATCAGCTGTTGATGCAGCTCTCCTACTGACTAATGAGATTGAGAGATTGATATAATTTATTATAACTGTATCACTGTATCTCAGCCAATTAAGGCAAAAACCTCAATTTTCCAACAATCTGGGTGAAAAATTCTCCTGTAGCCTTGCCAAGCCCTGTCACATCTTGAGGCTGACTTGACATCAATTGAAAGGAAATGCCAACACCATTGAATTCCGAGGGGGATCCTCCTCAACCTATAACATCTAGTCCACCAAAAGGTCCAACTAATAAGCCATCACTGGAATCATCACTGGATTCATCCATGTGGAGTGACCTTCCAGCACCACCTCCCATTAAGAACCCATCTACTAAATTCAATTCATCAATGGATGACATCTTTATGGACTTCAGCAGTGACCCTATAGCAGGTCCTTCTATTGATCCAAAGAAATTCTCAGGGTCCCATCTAATTGGTGCCACTAGAAAACGAGGTGGTAGCCTCACTCAACCACAAGTTATTCAACGAAAAATCCAACTTGTTTCAGATGAGACGGAAATTACATCAATCAAAACAACCCAGGATGCCCTTTTAGCAGCCAGAGACAATATAATGCATGCCTATCACCTAACTAAAAATAGAGCAGAGCAGGATAAACTACTAGATTTACTTGATATTTTCAGGGAGTACACAGAAAAGGGGCAATTATCAAAAGCATCTGCTATCATCACCAACCAGATAATGAACTTAGAACAAGCCACCAAGAAAATTGAGCACAAAACCAGGGATTTACAAAGCACTAATAGCAATATCAACCAACCCAAGCCAGCAATAAAAACTACAGCTACCTCATCCAAACATCCCCAGCCCATTAGCTTTGCAAATATCCTGGCATCCAAGGGTGAATCATACACCCCAGATCCCCAAGAATGGACTGTTGTTGGAGGAAAAAAGAAGACTGGTACCACTCAATAGAATAGAATAGAATAGAATTCAATTTAAGTCCCTACTGAGTCTGTGACTATGAAGGACTGCTAAAACTATATAAATAGATCTAGATTTTAATGTAAAAGTTGTTAGTTGATATATTCAATCTTTACCAATAGAAATTGAGGGTCATGCCCTGTTAATTTTTACTCTAATCCACCACCATTCTCCTCGCCCCTTGACCCTCCTCTGTCAATTCACCTCTTCATCCTCAAGTCTTTGAAGATGCCATCTTCTTGTAGATATCCTAGTTTTCTTGATGAATTCAATTGTTTTTTCTATCCCAATTTTAGTGTGAAGCAACAGCTTCAAACTCAATTGGTTTCCATTCAGACTAGTTTTCAGCTGCTTTCGTTCGTGCTTGTAGTTGCTGCAGCTGAGTAATAGGTGCTCAGGTGTTTCTCTCTTCCCACATCTACACCTGTCACTATCACTTAGCCCACGCTTATACAGGTATGACTTATTGTAGCCATGTCCAATTTTTAGCTGAAATAGTGAGCTTGCCACATCTCTCTCTATACAAGTTGGTAAGATTATTCTAGACTTAATTTTCCAGCCAAATCTTTTCTGATAGTTTGATGGATTATTTAGAGATTTATATTTTTTAATATGATTTTTCCACTGATCTCGAAAGCTTTGATGAATTAGTGTCCCTGCCATGGCAAAGCTAGTCTCTCCCCTTTCAGGCGGAAGACATGATGCTTCCTTGGCAAGTCTATCTGTCTCCTCATTACCTTCTATGCCCAGATGACCTGGAATCCAGTTGAGATTAATGGTTGAGTTTTTGCTTTGAATTATCCTCGCTGCTGCTATGGCTCTGAGCTGACAAGCCTGTCCTGGATTATCCGAGGGATTCTTAAGTCTGTATAGGGCAGACTGATTATCTGAGAAGACCTGGAAGTGTTTGTTGTCCTGCTCTTGCAGACTTGCCCACTCCATGGCCTGAGTGATGGCTTCCAGCTCTCCATCATAAACATGTGCCCCATTTCCTATGTTACTCTTATTTTGGTATCTGATTCTGCTGCAGCTCCCAGTTGCTGCAAAGCTTAATCCAATACCTGTGCTGTCTGCCATTAATGAGGCATCTGTGTAAATGAATGTAGTGGAGGACCAGTCAGTTTGTTGAAGCAAAGATTGATGTCTCTCTGCTGCTTCATCCTTTGGTATCCTCTCAATTGTGACTATATAAGGGGGATCCTGCCCCCATGGTTTGAATTGAAATTGTCTTATTGTCTCCATATCATCACTGTTAATGAGATTATTCATAGAATTTTTTATCCTATCTAGCTGGATAGGCTTAGGTAGGACAAGCTCATTTGAAGTTTGTATGTTTAAAGGGTGATATCTTGATAGTTTTGTGAGCCTGAAGGCAAACTGCATTTGGTTTCTTTGAAGTCTGGTCCTAGGTGGTGCCAGGGCTGCTTCCACTTCCATAGGAAGAATTGGGGATGTCTTGAAGACACCCAGTATCTTTCTGAGTGCAAGGTTCTGTAACTTCTGGAGTGCTGTTACTATGTAATCCTGACCTTTCCACCAGATGACTGATCCATAGTCAGCAATGCTGGCAATGCAGGCAAGATATATTTGTCGGAGCGCTGCAGGTGAGAGGCCCCTCTCTGTGTTAGCAAGTCTAGCCATCCTATAGAATACTTGAGTGGCTTGGGAGGTTCTGACTTGTATATGTTTTCTAAAATTTAGCCCAGGATCAAAGTGGATGCCTAGCCATTGGATTGAATTAGTTGGTTGCACAATCTCACCATTAGGAAGGGCAACAGGAAAGTCCTGTGCGTTTTTCCGTCTAGTGAAGTGAATGAGCTCTGTCTTAGTAAGGTCAAACTGAACTGCATGTTTCCTTCCAAAGTCAAATATTTTCTTTGCTTCTCTATCCAAGATTTTGATGTTTTTGGACATACTACTTGATGCAGTTGTCATAGATATATCATCTATGTATGAAATGAATTTGATAGACTTAGATGTGAAAAGTCCTCTGATATAAATGAGAAATAGAATGGGTGATATTGGACTCCCTTGAGGAATACCTGTCTTTATCTCACTAAATCCTTCCTTTTCTCCATCAAAAGCTAATTGAAGTGTCCTTTGTTCCAAGAATGAGGCTACCCAAGCTATGAGGTTAGTAGGGAGTTTCTGCTCCTTCATTACTTCTAGTAGTTTATTTCTGGCAACATGATCAAAGGCCCCTTTGATGTCCAGGAAGAGGGTTGATGTTACCTTCCGAAGTTGCTTGTTGATTTCTACTTCATTAGAGAGAAGGAGTGCTGCATCTACAGCTGACTTCTTCTGTCTGCCCCCAATCTGAGATGGATGAAGTAGGTCTGATGTCTCTGCTAGGTAACCCAATCTTTTTGCAAGGATTCTCTCCATCACCTTTCCAAGGCAATTAAGGAGTGAAATAACCCTGTAAGCTTTAGGATTGGAGTAGTCTGGTTTGGATTTCTTTTTGATGATGATCCCAGTGGCTTCTTTCCAACATTGAGGATGGTATCCGGCTTCAAAGAGGCTAGAGTATAGTTGGAAGAATACATCTGGAATAGCTGCGTAGGCATGGCTGATAATTTCATGTGTTATACCATCTGGTCCAGGACTAGTGCCTCTGATATTAGTAGAGCAAGCTCTTTGCAGCTCTGGTCTTCCTAGCTTGGGCCAAGTCCAAGTACCTGGCTGATATGAGTCCCATGTAGCTTGCTTTGTATTTGGAGGATCAGGGAAGAGCGTATTCCGAAAGGCTTTGCACTTTCCCTCAAAGGATTTCTCCAAGATACAGCTATCTGATAAGATATTTGGAATAGTATTTGATCTTTTATCCTTGGTGAAAGCCATGGCTTTGAATATTGATTTGGGATCATTTCTTTCAAGGAACTGGTTCCAGTGTCCCTGCTTAGCTCTTTTGATGGCTGAGAAATATAGATTCCTGGCTTGAAAATATAATTCTTTGGCAATCAAATCATCCCTATTGCATTTATAAACCTTATTCTTTGTTGCCATTTCTTTTCTCATTGATTTCAGCTCTTTGGACCACCAGGGCTTTGAGGTATGATGAAAGATACTCTGTGGTATTGATTCCTTGACAGCTTCAGCTATGCAGCTAGTGAGGGCCTTTGCTGCATGGTCTAATTGGCTGGAAAACAGGTGAGTGCCTGTAACCAAATAATTGATATCCTTGCTGTGCATGTTTGAAATGCCTTTGTGCAGAGCTTGAAGCACCATTTTTCTGCTGGCCTTCTCTTGTAAGATCCTGGCAAATTTCCCCCAGTCGGCTTTTTGATAATTCAGCTTTGGTCTTTGAGGTATTTTCCCCTTTAATTGTACTGCTGATTCTACTGTGAATAGGATTCCACAATGATCTGACCCTATATCTTCAACTATTTGCCAGTCTGCAATTCTATCAGATATTTGTGAAGATGCCAGAGTTAAATCTATTACTGTAGGCTTCTCCATATGGGACCTGATAAATGTTCCTTCCCCAGGGTTATTTATGATCTCCATTCCTTGTGCTTCACACCATTCAACCAATCTGTCTGAAGGGCCAGTTGGATTTGATCCTGGCTCCCACAGTGGATGGTGGAGGTTGAAGTCTCCGAGAATAATTATCTTGGAGCTTAGTTGATGACTATATAGGTGAGCTTCGATGGTTTTACCCCTCTGACCTGCCTGATCATCTTGGTTATATATATTAATTAATTTTATCAAGCCTATATTGTCAGTGACCTCAAGGATCTGGATATCTGGATCCAGAGGTGATTGATCTGCAAGCTTGATTCTATTCTTGAGTCTCCTTGAAGCATAGACCATTGTTCTTGGCCTGAGCTGTGCTGGAAATTTTGGGAAGATTTGGTTATATCCATTGTGTTGAATGGATCTAGTATTACTATAGTCCTGGTTTGGAGGCTGTCTGGGTATCAGCCAAGGCTCCTGGACTGCTATGATATCTATTTGTAGCTCTACAGCCAGCTGCAGAGCATTTTCAGTTGCATATTGATTTTTATTTAGGTTTACTTGTAGGACTCGCATATCAGTTGTGTCTGACATTACAATTCCTCCTGATCAAGCTTATTTTTGACTGCTAGGAATACCTCACAGGACTTTGAGTTGGATTGATGAGCACCAGAGCAGTTGGCACACTTGGGTGCTAGATGACTGCAGCTCTTTCCTTTGGTGTGGCAGATGCTGCAGTAATGTTGCTGGGTGCTGTGATTGTCTCCACAGAGACCACAAACTGCTGATTTTCTACAGTAGTTGTCTAGGTGGCCAAAGCTCTGACATTTAGTACACTGTGTTGATGGAGCTACACTGTAGAATTTCTCTACCCTTACGCTTATCCCCGCAATATGTAGTCTATTTCTGATGGCTTTGTTGGCCTCTTCTTCTGTTGCAAAAGCAATTGCAACTGATCCGGCCCTTTTGATGGTCCTATTTTCTCTGCTTGAGAGCCAATAGGGCATCCCAATTGGTGAAAGACCCTTGTTGAAGGTCTTAATTTCATCTTTAACCAACTGCATGCCTTCTGGGTTATCAAAATCCTCCAGTGGAATACCATGGGCAACCACTTTGTGCCATGGTTTGTCTATTTGTGCAAATGTAAATGGGATTAAGTGTTCCCACAATTCCCTCTTTTCCAGGAGAAACTCTGCTGTGTATTCTTCTGTGGTTGTAATGGATATATTTCTGGCTGAAGTAGTGCTCACTAAATTGACCACTGGACCTTTGATACCCCTCTCAGCAAGGGCCTTGTTGATGGTATTTCTGGCTGCTAATGGTGATGTCATTTGTGGGGAGTGTGGAGCCTGTACCAGGATGAGTCTCCTAATTATTTTTTGGGTTTGTTGTTTTTGGTTTACTGGCTTAGTGGTAGAGCTTCCCTTTTTTCCACCTACCAAAGTCCACTCTTGTGGCCCTGGATATGATCCTTTAGTTGAGTTTGCAAGTATACTAGCAAAACTAACTGGCTGGTTAGGAGCAGCAGGTTTGTTGTGGGTCTTTTCTGTAACTTTGCTTGGTCTAGATGCTTGTGGTATAGATGTGGATGCTTCAAGATCCCTGGTTTTGCTCTCAATTTTTCGTGTTGCTTGTTCAAGGTTGGCAATTTGGGAGGTGATTATCTCAGAGGCTTTTGATAATTGCCCTTTTTCTGTAAATTCTCGGAAGATGTCCAAGAGGTCCAATAGATTATCTTGCTCTTTTCTAGTAGTGGAGAGGCTGTAGGCCTGAATAATGTTGTCCCTGGCTGCAAGGAGGGCATCTTTTGGGCAATTAAAGATTTTGTTCATAGTTTGAGCCTCAACAAATTGTATTTTCCTGTGTGTGTCTTGATTCTTAGCAAGGCTACAGCCTCGTTTTCGAGTCTCCTGAATCAAGTGGGTGCCAGAAAATTTTTTCCCATCCTGAGAGGGGCCACAAATTGGGTCACTTGAAAAGTCCATGAAAACTTCATCAATTGATGAATTGAAGGCTGGAAGGGGTTTAGTAATTGCAGGAGGAGCTGGTAGGTTACTCCAAATTGATGTCTTTAGTTGTGGTTGTTGAGATAATGATGATGGAGGGCTGGATGGTGGGTGAGGTGGAGATTTATCCCCGGAAATGGTCTTTTTCGACATTTTCTCCTGAACCAGTCGGTCAAATTAGATATAATTAATCTTAATCGAATGCGCCTGATGTAATGAATCTGAAGCAATTGACTATATGATGATAGGACTCTGTCGCATAAAGTTATCAACGAAAACGTGTTTTTGGAAGATTTTGTGGTACCACTCAACCATCCAACCAAACACAACAAAAGGAGAAGAAAGTAAGAAGGCTGATACTAGTTCAAGCCCCACACTCACCAGCAATGAATTCACCACTTGCAGCTAGAAATGCCCTGAATAGAGCTATGGCTGAGAGGGGAATCAAGGGACCAGTAGTCAACTTGGTGAGCAACACCTCAGCAAAAAACATTTCTATAACAACAACAGATGATTATACAGCTGAATTCCTATTGGAAAAGAGAGAATAGAATAGAATAGAATAGAATTTTATTTATGTCCCTACTGAGTCTATGACTATGAAGGACAGCTAAAACTATCTAAATAGCTTTAAAGTTAACAGTAAATTTGTATGTGGTTGTGTTCAATTTTTGCCAATAGATGATGAGGGTCGTGCCCGGAAAAGAGAGAAATTTGGGAGCATCTGATCCCATTTACCTTTGCTCAAATTGACAAGCCCTGGCATAAGGTAGTTGCCCATGGCATACCATTACAAGACTTTGACACTCCAGAAGGTATGGAAATGGTCAAAGATGAAATTAAAACATTTAATAAAGGCCTTAACCCCATTGGAACTCCCTACTGGTTATCAACAAGGGAGAATCGTACTATAAAAAGGGCTGGGTCAGTAGCTATTGCCTTTGCCACAGAAGAAGAAGCAAATCGAGCTATTAGAAATCGAATCTACATAGCAGGAATCAGTGTGAGAGTAGAGAAATTTTACAATGTTTCTCTCTCCACACAGTGTCACAAATGTCAAAGCTTTGGTCACCTAGACAGCTATTGCAGAAAATCAGCTATCTGTGGCCTCTGTGGTGATAGCCACAGCACTCAACAACATTACTGTAGTGTCTGCAGGACCAAAGGAAAGAGCTGTACTCATCTAGCTCCAAAATGTGCCAACTGCTCTGGACCCCATGAGGCCAGCTCCAAGACCTGTGAGGTTTACCTTGCAGCTAAAAATAAGCTTGATCAGGAGGAATTGTAATGTCAGACACACCTGATATGCGCATCCCACGCAACATCATCCTTTCGAAAATCGCCTTTTCAACCACAACTTCGGAACACCATCAGCTACCGCTATATAATTTCGATATTCGGTTTTGCATCGCTCATAGCACTCAATTGATCTAATTTACGACAACTAAGACCCAATATTGCGACCTTTTTGGATCAAAACCCCAATTTTCGACCCTCTAGACCACAACACCAGACCATTTCGTCTATAACTTCCGCCCACTATTCGCTACGCCTCTGTAAACTTGATATTTGGTTTCGCATCGTCTTTAGCTTTCGACAGATATACTTTTCGACATACAGATCCACATATAACAACATTTTTCGACCAAAACCCGATTTTCGACCCTCTGGACGAAAAATTTTCACCCTAGCCTTGCCAAGGCTTGACGCGTGACGCGTCGACGCGTTCTAGACGCGCCATCAGGTGATCAGGCTTCAAGTCACGTGATTTTTATATAAATTTCATTTTTCAATTCAAAAAAAAAAAAAAAAAAAAAAAAGGCAATTATTTAAAAAAAAAGCAATTATATTTTTTCTTTATTTATTTAAAAAAAAATAAAACAGAAAAATATATTTTAAAAAAAAAAGAATAAATAAATATATAAAAAAAAAAACATTCATAAATTTTCAAAAAATTACAAAAATTTTATTTAAATTATTCAATTCAAAATGAGTTCAAAATGTCGTCCTCCTTCTGTAGAACTACCATCTTCTCCACCAGCACAAAGTTCTTTTAATTTTAAAAATGTTGCAAGGCTTTCTGACTCAATGTGGAGCTCAAAAAGGTCAACAAAAGCAAACCTGCTAAAATCAACACAAAATAATTTTACAAAAGAAACACTAGATGGTCCTTTCAGTAGTGACCCTATTACTGCACAAAGTCTAATTCCTGAAACCAGTAAAACTAAATTGATGCCTATAGTGCAAAAAAAGAGAAAGTGTATAGAAATAAATCCAACAGTTATCCAAGCTACCAAAGTTATGAGGATTGCTTCACCAAAAATTACCAATCATCACACATATTTATCAGCAATACAAGAAGCAAGAGATTTGATTGTTAAAGCATACCACTTGACTAATGATAAAGAAAAACAAGATGCTGTCTTGGACTTGGTTGAGGTTTTCCGAAATTTCACTGAAACTGGTAGAGCAAATTTGATAAAAATTGACAAGACAAGCACATTACAAGCCACACCAACCACACCAACACCAGGACCAACAAATGCAGAAATATCACCAGAAAAATCAACATCCAATACAAAATCATCAACCATATCCTATGCAGAGATCCTGAAAAGCAGCGCACCTGCAGCACCAATAAATTTACAACCAAAGCCTAGTACTGCAATTTTTTTTTTTTTTTTTATTAAAGTTTACATCCTATTTGAGTCTAAGACTATTTAAGATGTGTAGTTACACTACAATATTAATCTCTGAAAATCAAAAATCAAAAATCAAAACTCAGTCTCCACTTTTCTCTTCTCCCATATACCACCCCCTAGTTGCTATTTTTGTTTCCCTTAAATAATCCAATGTTATACTAATTCCAATCTTGTTATGAAGAAGTAAAGCCAGCCTCATATCCTGGTCCTTTAACTTCTCTTTCATTCTCTTCCTGTTCTGGCTATACCTTCTGCAATCTATCAGCAGATGCTTTGGATTCTGCTCCTCTCCACAGCTGCAGCTCCCTAAAATTGATTTCCCTATTCTTTTCATGTATGACTTGAAGTATCCATGTCCAATCTTGAGTTGATAGAATGCTGAGCTTGTTTCCCTCCTAGTCCCTCTTGGTACCCAAGGCTTTTTCCTTATTTGCCATGGGAATACTTCAGGGTATGCTATGGAGGTTTCTGTTTGCTGTCTTTTTTTGTCATATTTTTTCAAAGTTTCTTGCCATTCTAGGCTTCTTATCTTATCTAAATCATTACTTATGAAAGCCAGACTAATAGGATAGCTGTCATCTGGTTGGCAACATGAAGCTATCTTTGCTAGTCTATCTGCTTCTTCATTTCCTATTATACCTTGATGAGCTGGAACCCATCTTAGTTGTACATCAGTTCCTTGATTTCTGAGTTGTGTTGCTGCTTTCATAGCTCTGAGTACCCATGCTTGGCCAGCTTTGTCACTGAAATCTTCTAATTTTTGAATGGCTGCTTTACTATCAGAGAATATTCTAACCAATTTTCTTTTGGATGACTGATGCAGTGCATGTTCCATAGCTCTGACAATTCCTTCTAGCTCTCCATTATACAATGTATTGGTTTCCTTTGAGAGTGTATAATACTCTGTTTTCATTGTTTGATCTACTTGGTCATAGAGAACAAAAGAGATTCCTATTCCAAGTGTGTCTGGTTGGTCAGATGCATCTGTATAGTAAATTGCTATATTTTTCCATTTTGAGTTCCTTATTAATTGATTGTGCCAAACTTTCTCTTCTTCTTTATTGTCTGTGGCAGGATCTACTTGGAATGTCTTAGATTGTTTCCAAGGTGCAAATTGGCTGAATGTTGTTTGTTCAATATTCATTTCTCCATTATTGTAGGGCAGTGATTTTCTGATTCTCCTTACTTGGTTCTCTGCTTTTGGAGACTGATTATGAATAGCTTCATTTTCTGCATCTTCCTTCATGATCCTTGAAATTGGATGTCTTGGTGGTAATATCAGACCTCTCATAGCATATTTTCTTCTGCTATGGTTCAGTCTTATTTCTGGTGGGTACAGACATGCTTCCACCTCCATTGGTCTGATGGGCGATGTTTTGAAACAGCCTAGTACCTTCCTCAGTGCTATATTCTGTAGACCTTGCAGTATGTCAACAAAGGACTGCTGCCCTCTCCACCAGACAGGACTGGCATAGTCTGATATACTTGTGACACAAGCCAAATAGAGCTGTCTAGTGGCAAGATGACTGAGTCCTTTTTCTGTGTTTGTCAATCTCGACATCCTTTGAAATGCTGCCTTTGCCTGGGCCACCCGTGTGGTGATATGGTGCTTGAAGGCTAGTTTTTGGTCAAACCAAACTCCCAGCCATTTGACAATGGTGGAGGCTGATAACTTTCTCACACCTGGTAGAGTCATATCAGAATTCCTTGCTTCTTTGGTATTGGAGTAATGCATCAGTTGTGTCTTTTCCACATCAAACTGGACGGCATTTTTCCTTCCCATCTCTTGCAATATGTGATATTCTCTCTCTAATATTTTTGAGTTCTTTTGAAAGCTATTTGATGAGACTGTCAATGCTATGTCATCAATATAAGAGATGAATTGTCCTGCTCTGGAATCAAACATGTCTCTGATGTATATCAGGAATAATATTGGTGAGACTGGACTCCCTTGGGGTATTCCAGTATTAAGGGATTTGAAGTTCTCTTCCCTTCCATCAAAGGCCAATTTAATTTGTCTGTCACTGAGGAATGAGTGCACCCATGACAATAGACTGAGAGGGAGTCCTAGTTGGCCCATAATTCTCAGCAGTTGGTTTTTAGCCACATGGTCAAAGGCCCCTTTTATATCCATGAAGAGTGTAGATGTCTTTCTTCTGGCTTCTTTCTCTGTCTGTACTTTGTGGACTAACATAAGACAGGCATCTACTGCTGACTTTTTTAATCTCCCCCCCATCTGTGATGGATGTAAAAGATGAGTTGTCTCAGCTAGATATCCCAGTCTTTTAGCTATTATTCTTTCAAGGGTTTTTCCTAAACAGTTCAGCAGAGATATGACTCTGTAAGCTTTTGGCTGAGAATAGTCTGGTTTTGACGGCTTTGGCAGCACAATACCTGTGGCCTGTTTCCAGCATTGTGGCTGATATCCAATATTAAAGAATATAGAATAAATCTGGAAAAATAATTCCTTATTTGCTGAAAATGCCTGACTGATAATTTCCTGGTCAATCTGATCTGGTCCTGGAGCTTTCCCTTTTGAAGGTTTGATGCATGCCTCCTCCAGCTCGGATTTTGTGAGTTTTGGCCATTCCCAGTGATGCTCTTTGAGAGATGACCAATCCATCTCTGGTGTCTTTGGTGGTGGAATGAATAGCTTTGTTCTTATAGCCTTACATTTGTCCTCAAAGATGCTTTTCAGCTCGCCATTCTGGTCTTGAATTGGTGGTAATTGGGATATTTGTCTTTGTTTTGTATATGCCAATGCCTTGAAAATAGAATTTGGATCTTCCTGCTCAAGAAATTTATTCCAGTGCTCCTTCTTGGCAGTCTTTATATCCTGAAAATACTTATTTCTTGCATCTTTATAATCCCTCCTTCTATTTTGATTCAGTGGCTCTTTAATAGCAAATCTTTGACACCTCATCATGTCCTTCCTCAAGCCTTTCAGTTGATTATTCCACCAGGGTTTTGGCTTTCTTCCAGCTATTTTCCGAGGTATGGATACTTCTGCTGCTTTAAGTAGTATATTAGTCAGTTCTTGTCCAACTTCATCCAGCTTCAGCCTCAAATTTTCCTCCTTTCCAAAGAGGTCTTTACTTTCTTTACATGAATATATTTTGGTAAATTCATTGCTGAATACCTCTGAGTTCTTGAAAAGTTGAGCACTTATTTTTCCAAATTTTTCCCAGTCAGCTTTCTTGGTATTAAATCTAGTTTTTATGACCTGTGGCTGGCTGTGTCTATCCATCTGATTTAGTGTGGTAAACAAGATTCCCAGGTGGTCTGAGCCTGTAGGAATTGTCTGCCAGTCTTGGATAAACCTTACTGAATAGGATGTTGCCAAGGTCAGATCAATAACTGAAGGTAATGCCATATGAGGTCTATGGAATGTACCCTGTCCAATACTGTTTACTAGAGATAGCCCATGTGCCTCCGTCCAGGAAAGAAGACCATCTGCATTTGTTGATTTTGGGTAATGTGGATCCCAGTCGGGGTGGTGTTCATTGAAGTCTCCCACAACTATAGTGTTGGGAGTAATTGGCACATTATCCTTATGTCTTTCAATTGTTTTCAGGTTATTCTCGGGGCCTTGATGTTTCTGATTATAGACATTTATGATTGTCATGTTAAAGTTATTGCCAATAAAATTTACTGCAAGGATATCTGGATCTTTAGGGTATCCCTGAGGTTTATTATATTGTATGTTGGTATGTTTTGCTAAGTAGAACATTGTTCTTGGTCTTAATTTATGGTCATCTGTTTCTGGAAATATCTGTATAAAGGAAGGATGACAGATTGACTTGCTTCCCTCATATGTGTCTTGTTGGTGATTGGTATGTTCTGCTTGTTGTTGGGTGGATGCCAAAGGATTAATTGATGGAATATTAGTGTAGTCTAATATTGGTCTAGATTGTCTTATCCATGGCTCCTGTACTGCTATAATGCTTACCCCCAGCTCAATAGCAAGCTGGAGGGTGTTTTCGGTGGCTTGTAAACTTCTATTTAAATTGCACTGTAGTATCTTGCGTTGTGCTGACATTAAAGTTCCTCGGAGTCGTCCATTGTTTGTTGCCTAGTCAGGATTGAAAACTTGGTTTCACATCCCTCATAGTCAGCTGTGTGAGCTCCAGTGCAGTTACTGCATTTTGGCACTAGGTGGACACATCTAACTCCAATGCTTCTACATTGTGTACAGCAGTGCTGTCTAGTGTTGTGGGGCCCGGCACAGTACCTGCAGTTTGCTTCCCATCTACAGTTAGTCTCAAGGTGTCCAAATCTCTGGCATTTATTGCACTGAGTTGATGCTGGGATGTTAAGAAACTTTTCAGCCTTTAAGGAGAGTCCTGCAATGATTAATCTCTTGTTAGTGGCTAGTTTTGCTTCTGCCTCAGTCTCAAATGCAACCACAATTGAACCAGCCATTTGAGTCTGAAACTTTTCTTGGGGTGTGATCCAGTATGGTTGTCCAATAACTTTCAGTCCTTGGTTGAATGTTTCAATTTCTTCAATCACTTCAGAGAGGTCAGATGGATTTGGGAAGTCTGCTACTGGTACTCCATGGACTACTACTTTGTACCATTCCTCGTCTTTGAAGGCTTCCACATGTGGAATAGCATTTCTCCAAATATCCCTGTTCTGTAGCATGTATTCTGCAGTATAGGATGGTGTGGTAACCACAGCTATATTGTCCTTTCGAGTCTTTGAGACTAGTGCCACTACTGGTCCCTGAACTCCTCTACTTTTATATGCCTGATTGATTCTGTCCCGAAAAGCAAGTGCAGAAAAGTCGCTCCTTGTATGTTCATCAAGGAGAAGGATTATCCTGTTGGCATCTCTTGGTTTAGAGGGTGCTTTCCTCTTCTTTGGCTGCACTTCAATCCATTCTCCTGCGTTCTGGTTCTGATTTCCCCTAGCTGCTGATGCAATATTGGCCCAGGTTCTTGGTGCTTGGTTTGTGTTCTGGTTTGTTTGGTTTTGTTGGTTGGGCTGATTTTGGCCTGGTCTGCTCCCATTTCTTACATTTGGTCCTGTATTCTGGTGTAAATTAGGCTGAGTATTATTTCCCATTGGTTGTTGTCCATTGCGGTTGGCATTATTTGCTCTCTGAACTGAGGTCTGTAATATTTGAGCAGTTTGTTCCAGTCTCTGGACTTGTGCAGATAAGATGGTGTTGGCCCTATGTGTATTGCCGTCATTTTCCATAAATTCCCTGAATATATTCAACAGATCAAGAATCTTTGTTTGACGAGCTCTGGTTTGCTCCAGATGGGCAGCCTTGATGAGTAAATCTCTTGCACCTAGGATACAATCACTAGGATTTTCGAATTCTTCAATTTGGCTTCTTGGCCGAGTGGTATTGGGCTTTCTCTCTTCTGGGTCTGGCTCACAAGTTGCTTTTCTCTTATTTTTGCTTCCCGATGGGGCAGAAATCTCTTCAAATGGATCATTATTGAAAGGATCATGCATGACTAGAGCAGAACTTGTGATTTCAGAATCCATCAAATCATGGGAAGCCAATGGATCAGGTGATCCCAACTCCATTGCTTTTCCGTATTTTTTTATAAGTATCTAATGATTTTATTTTTTTATTATTTTTGACAATTTATTTTACTTTTTTTTGGGGCTGAAATTTAGAACTCAAATCACGTGACTTATAACTCACGTGATCACGTGACACGGATTATTGTTTTTCCTTATTCGACGCGTAAACGACGCGATTTACGCGTAAATTGACGCGAAACGCGTCTTGGACCAATGAAAAATTTTCAGGTATGGTGACCACCTCTGACCAGAGATGCAAATTGTCGCAATGTTGTTTTCAACTTCAATTATCTCGATCAATAAGTGATGGATGGATCTGAAATTTGGAACACCTATAGATGTATAATATTCAAAGTAGTAGACCGAATTTGATGGGGATCCCCCTAGTACTGCAATGAAAGTACTGGGAAAACCACTTGTTCAAGGGGGTCAAGGCAAAGCAAATAAACAGAATGAACTCCTTAGAGAATCAGTCCAAACAACAGCAGGAACAAACTTGGAGACTTCAACAACCCAGGTACATGATGACAATGTGATCACTTTGATTACCATACCAGGGAAAACCCTCCCAAATTACCTATCTTTTACTATTAGGGAAAATATCAATAAAATCCTGGGAAAAAGAGCAATTTCAAGAGTCCACACCTCCATCAAGGGAAATATTGTTCTAACCTGCATGGATTCTACACCATCAGAACTACTCCTTGACCAGGAAAAATGGGAACCTGTATTTGAAGGATGGCCCATTCAAAAAGCCCAAAGAGTCTCACATTGGCCAAAGGTAGTGGTACATGGGGTTCCCACCTGTGTCCCCATTGATGTAATAAATGAAGAAATAGAAGTCTACAACAAGGGAATCACAACTCAGGGCCAGCCAAGATGGCTGAGCCGAACTTATCAACAGAGAACCAAAGCTTCTCTAACATTTTCTGTCACAAATGATGCTGAGAAAGAACAACTTTTAAAGTCAGGGGTCCTGATTGGAGGTCAATATCTCAAAGTAGTTGAGTACCAAATAGCTTCCCAAAGGACTCAATGTCGAAAATGCCTAGCCTATGGACATCACCAGATGTCATGCAATAAAACACCAGTATGTGCCATTTGCTTAGGACAACATATTACATCAGACCATAGATGTAAGACATGCAACTCCAACCAGAGTTGTGTTCATCATGCTGTACAATGTGCAAACTGTAGGTCAAACACCCATTTGGCCTTTCAAAGACAAGACTGCGACTTTTTCAAAGCATTGGCATGCTAAGTGACATCAAATTTAATCAGCATAATACTGCAAGGGGTCGAGAGATCCTGCAGTCCCTCTTTGATGTGTCCATCAAAGGGGAATCCGACATTCTTTTGGTCCAGGAACCCTATTTGTTCCATAATATTCATTTACAAACATACCAACCAATCTTTCATTCAGCCTATCAACTAATTCCACCAATCACACATCAGTTTCTTCGCCCAAGGGTCTTGACCTATGTTAAAAAGTCAAGCCAACTTCAGGTAATGCCCAGGTATGACTTGGTCACAGATCCAGACTTTCAAATCCTGGAAGTTAGCCCTCCAGGAGAGGCTTTTTATATCATTCATATTTACAATGAGAAGCCTCTCACACCTTCTTTTTCCGGCTACACAGTACAGCGATTTCTCAATTTACAGCTGCAGCTGGACAAACCTTTTGTACTTCTTGGGGACTTTAATCTGCACCATACACATTGGAACCCTCTTATTCAATCTACTAACCATCTAGCCAATTCCTTGGTTCAATATCTGGAACAGACTGATGCTCAATTAATCAACTGCTCATCTGTAATTGAGAACTATGGAGGCACCTTCCATAGGGCAAATTCAAAGAGCACCTCAATTATTGATCTAACATTTATTGCAGGATTTAAACAACTAAAATGGCAAGACTGGAACTATGGGGAGTCTACTGGGTCTGATCATGAACTAATCACCTTTAAGGCATTGCTACCTCAGTTCAATGATATTATCATAAACAACCAAGTCCCATCATTACCACCAAGATTAAATACAAAAAAGGCTGACTGGAAGCTCTTTCAACAGGAACTGCAAGCAAAAGAGGAACTCTTCCAGAATCTTCTAGAAAATGCCATCCAATCAAAAGATTATGACCAGATAGCCATTTTACTTCAACAAATTCTCGAAAATGCTGCCCTTATATCAATCCCAACTATGAAAATATCAGCAAGGTCTAAGCCATGGTGGACAACAGAGTTGACCCAGCTGAGAATGAGGTTTCATAGGATAAGGCGCTGCTTCAAGAAACATCCAAATTCACAGTCAACAGATGATGCAAGGGCTGCAAGGAACCAATATTTCCACAAAATCCAACAAAATAAGAGAGACCATTGGATCAAATTCCTAGAAAAAGCTCAAGACAAAACAGTCTTTACTGCCTATAACTACTCTAGGCCAGGAAGGACTCAATCACCTCTCATTCCAACCTTGAAATGCAGTACCCTTGATAATGGTCAGGAAAAAAGCGCAACTAGCTTCAAAGACAAATGTGAAGCACTGATACAAACCCTTTTTCCAGGACCACTACCATCTATATCTGCATCTCAAGAGACCATCAACCACAAAATATTTGATCAGCCAAATATTACAGTCTCAACTTTCAATACTTACCTAGATGACAGCAACAAAGCTATTCCAAATAAATGGGATTGGCCAGCACTAACCATGGGGGAAATTATTGGTGCAGTACCATCAAAATCAACAGCCCCGGGTCTTGACCAGATTGATTGGACCATCACCAAGGCAGCAATCACAGCCATACCTAAAATCTTCTTCAAAGCATATTCCAGTCTATTCAATAGTGGCTATCATCCAACCATATGGAAGCAGGCTGTTGGAATTATCATTAAAAAGAGAAACAAGAAGGACTATAGCAATCCCAAAGCCTATAGGCCAATCTCTCTTCTCCCATGTCTTTCCAAGCTGTTGGAAAGAATATTTGCTAACAGACTTGCTTTCCTTGCCAATACAACTAACAATCTTATACATCAGACCCAAATGGGTGGACGGAAGCAAAGGTCTGCAATTGACACAGCACTTCTCCTACAAGATTTTATAGAGCAGAACAGGCTCAAGCATAAAGTAGTCTCAACAGTTCTCCTTGATATCATGGGGGCATTTGATCGACTTCAGCCTGACTCCTTAATATCAGTCATGAGAACTCTCCAGCTACCCATCTCATTAATCTCATGGGTTCAATCCTTCTTGACTGGAAGGACCATGAGACTTCAATTCAATGGCCAGCTAAGTGAGGTGTTTCCAGTCACAGGCACACCTCAAGGCAGCCCAATTTCACCAATACTCTTCTTGATATCCATCAGGTTCCTCTTTCTCCCACAACAGGAAGTGAATTACCTTCAACTCTCGTACATGGATGATATCTCTATCTCAGTTGCCTCCACCTCAATCAAGAAAAATACTGACCAACTTCAACAAATCCTCAAAGGACTAATGGAAAGAGCTAACAAGCTATCAGTCACATTTGAGATGGAGAAGACCGAGATGATCCATTTTTCACACCACAAATCACCCCTGACAAACCACCTTACTCTCAGCCATCAAACTTCTTTAGCACCTAAAGAGGTGGTAAGATGGTTAGGGATCTGGTTTGACAGGAAGTTAACATTCAAGTCTCATGTTGAGAAACGCCTCCATCTCGCACATGGTGCACTCAAGAGGGTAAAGCAAATTTCCTCCAATACAAAGGGCCTTCCATTTCATGCCCTACGACAACTGTACCTCAGCTGTGTCCTTCCAGTCCTGGACTATGGCTCAGTGCTTTGGTTTAGGAAAAGGGGCTGTGTTACATCAAGTGCCAAGTACCAGAGGCTACAAAATCAGGCATTAATTATGATCACTGGAGCATATCACAATAGTCCAATCAAGGCCTTGGAAGTCGAGGCAGCAATTCTTCCAACCAAAGTTAGGCAGCTCAAGCAGACATTTAATTATGCTCTTCGTCTACTAAGACTACAACATACACATCCAGTGAAAGATAAACTGCTTTCCCCCCTGCAAGATGAGCTATCTCTGACAACAGAGGTGGACCTCGGGGTTTTGGAGTACCTAGACAAAGAACAGACCCAGATCACAAGGATTGGCCAATTATTGAAGTCATTCATGATGCATACCCACCTTGAACAATTCGATGCCAGTTGGGTACCTCCTTGGCTTCAAGCTCAATTAAAAATTACTATTTCACCACTGCCAAAGGAACAAGTTGCTCTGAGCCACAAAAACTTAACTGACAAGATACCACTAACAACAGCCATTGTCTATACTGATGGTTCCTTCACCAAAGGAAAAGGCAGCAGCATAGGATTTGTTATCTATCTTCCAGTCACAAGGCAAATGAAATGCATCTCTTTCAATCTTGGCAAAACAATGGGCATCACAGATACAGAAACTTTCTGCATCCTAAAAGCAATTAAATACCTCAAAAAGATATCACCCAAAGGCAACTACCATATCTTTAGTGATAGCCAAGCCAGTCTTATGAGAATAAAGAACAAAGATAATTCCTTTTCACACCAGATCAGACAAGAGGCAGAAAACTGCTCAATACAGCTCTCCTGGTGCCCCGGCCATGTTGGGATAGTAGGTAATGAGCTTGCTGACAACCTAGCCAAAGGTGCCAGCAAAAAGATGGTGCTGAGAAGAAATGAATTTACATCACATGCTTTTCTCAAGCAAAGGGCAAAAGAGCTAGTACTAGATGCCTGGGCAAAAGAGTGGACATCAGAACTTCTCCATGAGGAAGAAGGAAGAAAAAGCTCTGGTCTTGGCAAGTTCTATAGGATCCAAGCCCAGATGTCAACCCCAACACTTTCAACCAAACCTATCAATTTTCAAGGACATAGCAGATTAACAGAGTCCTCGTACTTTCAAGCCAGGACAGGCATAGGAAATGTGAGGGCATATTTACACAAAATTGGAAAGACAAAAGATGGTAACTGTAATTTTTGCCATAACCAGAAGCAGACCATGCAACATTTGATACTTCATTGTCAGATGTTTAAAACTGAAAGAAAAGAATCATTCAAAAAAATAGAGCCTTTTACACTACCAATCTTATTCAGAACAAATAGAGGAAAACAAGCATTGCTTGAATTTTTGAAAACTTCGAGGTGTATATCTTTATACAAAGGAGAATAATAGGACAAAACATATTAGAAATAAAGGGAGGATGATGGAGGAAAGGAGTTATAATGGGGATATATATTTGCTTTGTGTGTATGTTAAATAAATTGTCATAGCTAGCTAGCTGAATACAATATGATTAAAAAAAAAAAAAAAAAAAAAAGATATGCGCATCCTCCAAATAAACCTCAACAAGAACCAATATGCAACTGAGAATACTCTACAGCTGGCTGTGGAGCTAAAAATTGACATCATAGTTGTCCAAGAACCTTGGCTGATTCCCAGACAGCCAGGCAACTTGGACTATAGTAATACAAGATCTGTTCATCATCAACAATTTGTTCAAATATTTCCTGCTTTTCCTGCACAGCTTCGACCCAGAACTATGGTATATGTTATGAGGGAGCTTGGAAACAGAATAAAGCTCACCAGTCAATCACCACAGGATCCAGATATCCAGATCCTGAGTGTTGATGACTCGACTTCCAATTTTGAGCTCATAAATATCTACAATCAATTGGGTCAGATGGGTGAAAGGGGTAAGACTCTTGAGGCCTATCTATACAATTATCATCCCAATTCAAAGACAATCCTCCTTGGAGATTTCAACCTTCACCATCCTTTATGGCAGCCTGAATCACCTGCAGATATTTCATCTGAAAGATTAGTAGAATGGTGCGAAAACCAGAGAATGGAGCTCATAAACTCACCAGGATGTGGGACCTTTTTCCGGCCACACATGGAAAAATCATCAACAATTGACCTGACATTTGCTAGCAGAAGTATGGTAAATAGGATTATTGACTGGCAAGTTTTAGATGACTTAGGATCTGATCATTATGGAATCTTATTCACCATTGCCAATACTAATTTTCCTACAGTGCCATCAGAATTGCAACCAAAATTTAATCTAGCTAAAGCTGATTGGGGCAAGTTCACTATTGCTCTAAAAAGTCAGATACAACAGAGTAAAGTTCTACAGAGACTAAAGTGCAATGCCTCAGATCCTCAGTCTATAAGGCTTCAATATCTCCAATCAGGTTCTCATTTGCAATCTCAATTTCTTGATCAAGCAGCTGAAGATCTTTCAAATGCCATAAAGACAGCTGCAGATGCCAGTATACCAATCAAATATTTTCATCAGAGATCTAAACCTTGGTGGAACAAAGAACTAAAGGAACTGAGAAAAGAAATGATTAGAAAACACAAGATCCTGAAAATTGACAAGGATGATGCACTCTGTATGGTTGAATATAAACATGCAAGGAACACATACTTCTCAGCTATCAAATCAGCAAAGCAAGGCCACTGGAATAATTTCCTTGAAAAGGAAGATCCTAGATCAATATTCCAGGCTATGTCTTATACCAAAGAAGCAACCACAAAGATTATCCCATCCTTATCAAGAGGTGATGGCAACATGGAGGTTTCCTTTGAGGGGAAATTTTTTTTTTTTTTTTTTTTTTTTTTTTAATTCATAGTGTATTCAGCTATCTAGCTATGACACATTTCAAATGTTCCAAATTTAAACTTTCCCCCCAAATTCATCTATTCTCCCTCAAAGCCCAATAAACTGTATCCCAATCACTTATCCTAATTTAATTCCCTTTGTGTGCTGCCATGCACTTGGATATATCCAAATAATTTGAGGGGAAATGTAAAGCCTTCAGAACCACACTATTTCCAACTCCTCCTGTGACTGAACCCACTGAATGGAATGGTTACCAGGCAGGACACTGGAGATGGCCAAGATTAAAGCCATCAGAATTGGAGAAAGCTTGTTCTTCAACTATCAAGGGAAAGACTCCAGGACCAGATGGAATTACCCAAGAAATAATCACTCAAGCATATGGGGCCATTCCAGACACTTTCTTCCAGCTATACTCGCGTCTTTTAGATGTAGGATACCATCCTAGATGTTGGAAGCAAGCCACTGGAGTAATATTAAAGAAACCATCCAAGCCTGACTACTCCCAACCAAAGGCCTATAGGGTCATTTCACTTCTCAACTGTCTTGGAAAGGTTAGTGAAAGAATCCTGGCTAGAAGATTGGGGTATCTAGCCGAAACAACAGAGCTACTTCACCCATCCCAAATAGGTGGCAGGCTCAAGAAATCAGCCATTGATGCAGCTCTTATTCTGACTAATGAAGTTGAGATCAATAAACAATTGAATATGATCACATCATCTCTTTTCTTGGATATCAAGGGGGCATTTGATCATGTGGCCAGGAATCAATTACTAAGAACCATGCAGAAATTGCAGCTCCCCACCAGTCTTATTACTTGGACAGCCTCCTTCCTGGAGGACCGAGTCTTGCAGTTGGCATTCAATGGGGAAAAAGAGGGTTTCAGCAAGATAGAAACAGGAATTCCACAAGGGAGCCCTATTTCACCAATTCTTTTCCTGATCTATATCCGAGATTTATTTCAATCAAAAGCTATCCATATCTTATCATATATGGATGACATTGTTTTATCTACAGCTTCAAGCAGTGTCAAGAAAAACATCAAAATCCTTGAGAGAGAGGCATCCCAAATCTTCTCTATTGGGAGCAAGAGTGCAGTCCAATTTGATCTGGCAAAGATTGAATTAATGCACTTCACCAATCAGAAGAAAGTTCAAGACATGGCACTAATACTTCCTAATGGAGAATTAGTGAAGCCAAATGGATCAATTAGATGGTTAGGTATCTGGTTTGATCCAGGTCTCAAATTTAGGAAGCATATTCAAATAAGATCAACACAAGCCAGCCAATCATTTCATAGGATGACAAGGCTTGCAAATACAGAGCGAGGTCTCTCACCAGCTGCACTTCGACAATTATACTTAGCTTGCATCACAAGTGTAGCAGACTATGGGTCAGTAATATGGTGGAAAGGACAAGATCATATTTCAAGCTCACTCCAGAGACTACAAAATATGGCCCTAAGGAGGATACTTGGGGTATTCAAAACAGCACCAGTATTACCAATGGAAGTGGAAGCATGTCTGGCACCAACAAGGGTAAGGTTGTTTCACCAAATGCGCCTCTTTGCATTCAGATTAGCCAAGCTCTCAAAATATCATCCAGTCAATATTCAGATGGATAAGGACTATAACCTCAAGAAGCCTACACAAATGAGCAGGATCCGGAACTCAATCAGCCAAATATTAGGTGATTATGAGCTGGAAAAGATTCATACATTTAAATTTCCACCATGGGAGCTGGACCTCCCATACAAAATATACAGAGAAAAGACTTCCAAAGAGGAAGCCTCTAAAAATCATCTACAAATTTTGAAAAATACCAATTGGAAAATAAATACATTTATATATACTGACGCCTCGTTCATGGCAGACAGCTCTGGTGTTGGAATTGCTTTTGTAGCTACTGGGAGCGGCGGGAGAATTCAACACAGAGCTAGCTCAAATATTGGACTCGGAGCTTTAGTATGCAATGGTGAGCTGGAGGCTATTACACAGGCAATGGAATATGCAAGTTTACATCCTGAAAAAGGACACAGATTTCATATATTCTCAGATAACCAAGCAGCAATATCCAGACTTAAAAATACCTCGGACAATCCAGGACAAGACTGCCAGCTGCGGGCAATAGTAGCAGCAGAAATTATTCAGATAAAAAATTCAACCATTGAAATACATTGGATACCTGGACACTTCCAGATACCTGGGAATGAAGAAGCAGATAGACTGGCTAAGGAGGCCTCCAAAGCTCCTGTAGGGAGTCATCAAGTCAGTCTTGCTTGGGTGCAATCCCAAATCCAATATCAATTCAAACAATCATGGTTCGAATATTTACAACAAAATGATATCAAATGTCACTCCAAACCTTTAGCTTATAGACAAAAATTTAACTGGAATATTAAAAAGAAAATTGAAATGCCAAAGGGTATAAAAAGGGATGTTTCAAGCTCCTTTTTCCAACTCAAAATTGGCCATGGCTATAATAGATCATACCTCCACAAGCTAGGTCACAGTGAAAATGATAGGTGCAGGTGTGGAAAGCGAGAAACACCGGACCATCTTCTATTGAGCTGTAGTAATTATAGGCATGAAAGACGAAAGCTCAAAGAAAACTTAAATGGAAATAACCTTAGTCTCAAACTTCTCCTTCACACTAAGGTGGGGATTGAAAAAACCATCATATTTATACAGGAGACAAAAATATCAACAAGAAAATGGCATGAAAAGAGACTGAATGATGAGGTGGAAGGTGGAAAGGAGAGCATGTGAGTGATTGAAAATACAAGAAAAGGGCTTATGGGGGAAAATCAGGGCATGACCCTCATCATCTATTGGAATATATTAAATAACTTCATTTTAACACTGAAATAGTAGCCAGAATTTTGATGGTAGATTCTAGAAGTCCTTCATAGTCTTAGACTCAGAAGGGACTATAATAAAAATTCTTATCTTAATGAGATTGAGACAAGCAGGCAAATGAAGCAGATTTCATCAACCATATTTCTGGATGTCAAAGGTGCCTTTGACCATGTGGCAAGGAATCAACTAATTAGAGTGCTTCTCAATTTAAAAATGCCAGAGAGTTTGATATGCTGGGTATCTTCATTTCTAGAACACAGAACACTTCAGCTTAGATTTGATGGTGAGCAAGAGAAAGTAAAAGGAATCAAGACTGGAATCCCTCAAGGAAGCCCCATCTCACCCATTCTGTTTCTCATTTACATCAGAGATATTTTCAAAACCAAATCTATACATACCCTATCATATATGGATGATATTGCTCTCCATCATCCTTTCGAAAATCGCCTTTTCAACCACAACTTCGGAACACCATCAGCTACTGCTATATAATTTCGATATTCGGTTTCGCATCGCTCATAGCATTCAATTGATCTAATTTACGACAAGTAAGACCCAAGATTGCGACCTTTTTGGATCAAAACCCCGATTTTCGACCCTCTAGACCACATCACCACACCATTTCGTCCATAACTTCCGCCAACAATTAACTACAGCAATATAAATTCGATATTCAGTTTCGCATCGTCTTAAGCTTTCGATTGATATTTGTTTCGACATTTGCAGCCACTAATTCCATTATTTTCCGACCAAAAAACCATTTTCGACCCTCTGGACGAAAATTTTCGCCACAGCCTTGCCAAGGCTCGACGCGCGACGCGTCGACGCGTTCTTGACGCGTTTTCAGGTGATCTATTTTTTAGTCACGTGACTTTTTGAAATATCTCAAAAGGGAAAAAAAAAAAAATATAAAAAAAAAAAAAAAAAAAAAAAAACTATATAATTTAACTAAAATATAAAACAAATCACCATATATAAATATTTTTAAAATCATCTTAATATTGTTTTAAATAATTACCCATCAATCATAGCTGGGGATATGCCTGCTTCACCTGAATCAGGAAGAAGCATGCCGTCTTCTCCACCATCTTTGAGATCTTTCAATCTCAAAAATGTGGCAAGGCTTTCTGACTCCCTGTGGAGCTCTAGAAAGACTAAAGATGCAAAACCATCATCATCTGTTCCAACAACCTTTTCTTTAACTAATTCGAATGGCCCATTCAGTAGCGACCCAATAACTGCACAGGATCTTGTGCCAAACCCAATATTGAATAAAGAACAAAAAATTAAATCAAAAAAGAGGAAATCACCAGAGTTCATTCCTAGTGTAATTCAAAGCAGGAAGATCATAAAAGTAGCCGAGCCAATTAGAGAAGAGCAGTATACCTACTATTCTGCTATTGAAAAAGCGAGAGATTTGTTGGTAAAAGCTTACAGTTTGACTGAAGATAAGGGAAAGCAAGATGCAGTGCTGGACCTTGTAGAAGTCTTTCGAAATTTCACTGAAGAAGGGAGAATAAGAGAGCTAAAAAAACAGGAACCAACCACTGTTCCAAGTGGGCCAACAAACAGCAAAAATGAAATATTGCCAATTAAACCAGTAGCAATGTCATATGCTCAGATATTGAGGAATGGGGCATCAGAGGCAACTCCAACCCCTCTAATTCAAAGACCAAAGAGCAGAATGATAGTCATGGGCAAAGGATCCCATGAGCTAGGTGCTGAGCAAAAATCAACAGGAAAATCACCAGGAGCAGGACCAGCAACGTCAACAGAACCTCTACAAACAACATCCTATCATAATGAAAATGTAATAACACTAGTTACCAAGTCAGGTGGAGTTCTTCCAACCTACCAACCATTTACTGTCAGGGAGAGTATCAATAAGATACTGGGAAAGAGAGCTATATCAAGAGTTCACACCTCAGTTAAAGGCAATATTGTTTTAACCTGTATGGAATCATCCCCATCAGAACTTTTACTTGACCAGGAAAAATGGGAGCAAGTATTTGAAGGATGGCCTATTCATAAGGCCCAGAAAGTCAGCCACTGGCCAAAACTTGTGGTACATGGAGTACCAACTTGCATACCAATTGAGTCAATCAATGAAGAGATTGAAGGATTTAACAAAGGAATTTCAACTCAAGGCCAGCCCAGATGGCTGAATAGATATTATAAGCAGTCCACAAGGGCCTCAATCACCTTCTCAGTCACCACAGAGGAGGAAAAAGATCATCTTATAAGTTCAGGTGTCATGATAGGTGGTCTTTTTCTTAAAGCTGTTCCATTCCAACAGTCAACCCAGAAAACCCAATGTCGAAAGTGTCTATCCTATGGACACCACCAATCAACCTGTAGGAAGTTACCAGTCTGCGCCATCTGCTTAGGTGGTCATATGACATCTGATCACAGCTGTACCAGGTGCCACTCAAAACAGAGCTGTGAACACCATGCCATGCAATGTGCTAATTGCAAATCTAATACCCACTTGGCTTTCCAAAGACAAGAATGTGACTTCTTCAAAGCATTGGCATGCTGAGTCACATCAAATTCAGCCAGCACAACACTGCAAGGGGTCGTGAGATCTTGCAGTCCCTCTTTGATGTGTCCATTAAAGGGGAAACAGACATTTTATTAGTACAGGAACCATATTTGTTCCATGACACTTGTTTACAAACTTTCAATCCAATATTACATTCAGCCTACCAATTAATTCCACCCATCACCCATCAATATATTCGCCCAAGGGTCATGACCTATGTCAAGAAGGCCAGCCAGATTCAGGTGATGCCCAGATATGACATTGTGTCTGATCCAGACTTTCAAATCCTGGAGGTTGAAATACCAGGGGAAGCATTTTACATTATTCACATATACAATGAGAAGCCTACATCTCCTTCATTTCAATATCACACTGTCCAGCGCTTTCTGAACATTCAACTGCAGCTGGATAAGCCATTTCTTCTTCTGGGAGACTTCAACTTGCACCATTCATTCTGGAATCCACTCATTCAAACAATTAATCCATTGGCTGTTGCTCTAGTTCACTATCTCGAAAAAACCAATGCCCAACTTTTGAATAACCCCTCAGTGATGGAAGAGTTTGGAGGAACTTTCCATCGCTCAAACTCAAGAAGTATATCAATCATTGATCTGACATTTACAGCTGGTTTTAGAAATATATTGTGGCACAAATGGAACTATGGTCAATCAACTGGATCAGATCATGAACTAATCACATTTGAGGCACAGCTTCCTCCTAGTGGTACTGCATGCTCTAACAAGAGCCTGACCCAAATGCCAACAAAGTACAACCTCAAGAAAGCAGATTGGGAACTCTTTAGTTCTGAAATAAAAAACCAGCAAGATATTCATCTGCCTCAACTGCAAGCAGCTATTCAATACAATGACTACGACAAAGTTGCGTCACTCTTACAACAAGTAGTTCAAAATGCAGCCCATGAATCAATTCCAACTGCTCACCTTTCATCAAAATCTAAGCCATGGTGGACAGATGAGTTGAGGCAGATGAGAACAACTTTCCACAGGCTACGTCGCCATTTCAAGAAGGATACCTGTCCTGAATGGGGAGGTTATGTTAAGGAAGCTAGAAATAAATATTTTCACCAAATTCAATACAATAAGAAGCAGCATTGGACCAACTTTCTAGCTGAAGCAAGGAATAAATCTGTATTTACAGCCTACAATTATTCACGGCTAGATAGAGCTCAATCTTCACTAATCCCAACATTGAGCTATACTGATTCTGGTAGCATGGAAGAAAAGATAGCTATCAGTTATAGAGATAAATGTGAGGCATTGATTCATTCGCTTTTTCCACCAACCCAAGTTCAAGAATCAGCCATCTATCAGCCCTACAACCAGTACGCCAACTCAGCACCTGACAGAACAACTAGTCCCGCCTCAGACAATGTGAATATCTCTAATACAAGCAACTTGAATACCTGGGAATGGCCAGCCTTGAATCTAGAAGAGTTAATTAATGCAGTCCCAAGCAAATCTACTGCTCCAGGACTAGATCAAATCAACTGGATAATTATCAAAGCAGCAGTCACAGCCATCCCCAACTTCTTCTACCAAGCCTACAACTGTCTATTTAACAGTGGATACCATCCTAGTCAATGGAAGCAGGCAGTGGGAATTATCATACCAAAAAGAAACAAAAAAGACTATAGCTCACCAAAGGCCTACCGGCCCATCTCTCTTCTACCCTGCCTATCAAAGCTCTTGGAGAAAATATTTGCCAATAGGCTTGCATTTCTTGCTAATACCAACAGTAATTTACTTCATCAAAGTCAGATGGGTGGTAGGAAACAAAGATCAGCAATTGATGCAGCCATACTCTTGCAGGACTATGTGGAAGAAAACAGATCTAAGCATAGAATTGTCTCAACAGTTCTCCTTGACATCCTGGGTGCATTTGATAGGCTACAGCCCGAGGCCTTGATAAATGTCATGAGATCTTTACAGCTTCCTGGTATATTTATTTCCTGGGTCCAATCATTCTTGAAAGACAGAAGCATCAAGCTTTTATTCAATGGGCAACTAAGTCAGGAGTTTCCGGTCACAGGCACTCCTCAAGGTAGCCCTATTTCACCACTGCTTTTCTTGCTTTCAATCAGGTATCTCTTCCCACCTGAAGACAAATTTTCTTACTTACAACTGTCTTACATTGATGACATCTCAATCTCTGTGTCATCTACATCACTAAGCAAAAATGAGAGACAACTGAAATATGTATTACAGCATATTATGACAAAGGCCAAAGATTTATCAATTTCATTTGAAATGGAAAAGACTGAGCTAATTCATTTCTCTAACCACCGAAAGCCACTAACAGATCCATTGATCCTTGGTGAAGGAATTACCTTATTACCTCAGGAAAAAGTAAGATGGTTGGGTATATGGTTTGACAGGAAACTTACTTTCAAGACTCATGTGGATAAGCGTCTCCAACTAGCACATGGAGCTCTAATGAGAATCAAGCAGCTTTCATCATCATCGAAAGGGCTACATTACTATGCTCTCAGACAGCTCTATCTAAGCTGTGTTATTCCAGTCCTGGATTATGGCTCAGTTCTATGGTATGATAAAAGAGGATCAGGTGCCTCAATCAACAAGTGTCAAAGACTCCAGAATCAGGCATGTAGAATGATCACTGGAGCCTACCACAACAGCCCTGTCAAAGCACTTGAGGTCGAGGCAGCTATTCTACCAACTAGAGTTAGACTCCAAAAACAGGCATTCAATTATGCAGTGCGACTACTTCGACTACAAAGATCACACCCAGTTCAATCCAAATTACTTTCTCCACTGCAGGATGAGTTGTCATTATCCTCAGATCTGGATCTTGATGTCTTCAACTTCCTGTCAACTACCCCTACTCAACTTACCCGGATTGGACAATTATTGAAACAATTTGCACATCTGAGGAATCTAGAAAAGAGAGATGATAAATGGGCCCCCCCTTGGCTTCAGCCCAAAATTTCCATTACCATTTCAAAACTACCAAAAGACCTAGCTGCAGTGGATCACAAAGCACACATCAAATCTCTTCCATACAATACCACCCTTGTCTACACTGATGGATCTCTTTCAAAGGGCAAAGGAAGTAGTATGGGTTTTGTTATGTACCTCCCAGTCAGCAGAGAGATAAAAGTATTCTCTTTTAACCTTGGGGAATCCATTGGGATTACAGATGCAGAGACACTTTGTATCCTTTATGCTATCAGACACCTGAAAAAGATTGTACCAAATGGAACTTACCATATCTTCACTGACAGTCAGGCCAGCCTCAGAAGGATCCAGAAGAGAGACAATTTCTTCTCTCACCAGATCAGAAAAGAATCTGAATCTTGCACTCTTCATCTCTCTTGGTGCCCAGGACATGAAGGCATTGAGGGAAATGAGCTTGCTGATAGATTAGCCAGAGGGGCTGGCAAAAAGAAGGTTATCAGGAGGAATCAGTTCACAACATACTCATTTTTGACGCAAAGGGCTAAAGAGCTCATAATTAAAGCATGGACTCATGACTGGACTTCTGAGCTCTTCCATGAGGAGGAAGGGAGGAAAAGTAAGGGTCTAGGCAAGTTTTACAGGATCCAAGCGCAGATATCAATACCAACTTTCTCAACCAAACCTATCAATTTTCAAGGTCACAACCGGAGTACTGAGTCAGCATACTTCCAAGTAAAGACAGGGATTGGCAATATTAGAGCATACTTATTCAAAATTGGGAAAACCAAAGATGAAACTTGTAATTTTTGTAAAAATGGGAAGCAGACTATGCAACATTTGATACTACATTGTCAAAACTTTACTAAAGAGAGAAAGGAATCATTTACTAATATAGAGCCATTGATACTCCCAATCTTGTTCCGAACAAAAAGGGGGAAAGAAGCATTGCTAAAGTTTTTGAAGGCTTCAAAGTGTATAAATGCACTGAAAGGAGATTAACTAGGAACACAACAAATTGGAAATAGAATTATGTGAGCAAACAGGAGTAAGGAAGGGTTAAGAAATTTAAATTTACCACTGTGTAATTAATAGATAGATTGTCATAGCTTTTAGCTGAATACAACATGAAGGGAAAAAAAAAAAAAAAAAAAAAAAAAAAAAAAGAGATTGGACTACCCTGAGGGGTTCCAGTCACTGGAAACTCATGACTTAGCTGCCCATTGAACAGAAATTGAATTGTCCTATCTGAGAGAAATGACTGTACCCAAGAGATCAAAGTTACTGGTAGCTGCAAGGAGTGCAGTGTGTTGATTAGTCTAGAAGGCTGAAGTTGATCAAAGGCTCCCATAATGTCCAGAAAGACTGTTGAGATAATTCTTTGCTTATTCAGATTCTTCTCAATGAACTCCTCCAGTAATAGTGCAGCATCAATGGCTGATCTCTGCTTTCTACCACCAAATTGACTTGAGTGCAAAAGGTTACAGTTGGTGTTTGCTAAGAATGAAAGGCGGTTGGAGTAGATTCTTTCAAGCAGTTTAGAAAGACAGGGGAGAAGGGAAATTGGTCTATAGGCCTTGGGTGCACTATAGTCTTTTTTATTTCTCTTGGGAATAATGATACCCACTGCATTCTTCCACTGGCTTGGATGTTGACCAAGCTTAAATAGGCTGTGGTATACTTGAAAGAAGAATTGTGGGATGATTGTCATAGCTTTCCTGATGATAGTCCAGTCAAGGCAGTCAAGGCCGGGGGCAGTGATCTTCTTTGGTAGGGCATTTTGCATCTCATCCATGGTTAGTTCTGGCCAATCCCACTGGCAGTTTCCTCCTGCAGAAAATTTGTCTTGTGTTATTTCTGATCCCATGCTTTCCTCTGTGCTGTCAGCTGAAGTTGAAGCCTGAGTCTGTGGAAAGAGGGTGTGAGCAAGGGCTTTGCACTTGTCCGAAAAGGTAGTAGCTTGTACTGGTGGATTCTGTTGCACTGGTGTGTAGATGAGTGTTGGTACCATACTTGTCTGGTACCTATCTGGCCTTGAATAGCTGTAAGCTGTGAATACCATCTTTTCTTTTGCTGCAGCTAGAAAATTATACCAATGTTGTTTTTTAGTTTGTTGAATTCGTTGGAAATATTTGTTTCTAGCAGCTGCAGATCTCTCAGCATTCCAAACATTTGGATACCATTTCTGTAGTCTCCGTAACTTATGGAACTGTTGTCTGAGTGAGGTGAGCTCTTTAGTCCACCATGGCTTAGACCTGGAGGTTATTTTGAGTAGTGGTATAGAATTTGAAGCTGCAGTGTGTATCACACTTTGTAATAAAGTGGCAATTAGCTCTACATTCCCATTGTTAATAGCTTCCTCTAGTTGTTGCTGTGACTGAGACTGCAGAAGGATAAGCTGGCTCCTGAACATACTCCAGTCAGCCTTCTTGATATTGAATTTGGAAGGCAGTGGATTGTTGGCACTGTTGTTGCTGGAGGAGTGGTTATTTGCTGATGGAATGAGACAGTCAAATATAATTAACTCATGGTCTGATCCAGTGGATTCACCATACTTCCAATTCCCCCATCTCAGCTGTCGAAATCCCCCTTCAAAGGTAAGGTCTATTATTGAAGTACCCTTTGAGTTAGACCTATGAAACGTCCCTCCATACTTTTCAATGACAGATGAATTGTTGAGGAGGTGGGCATTGGTCTTATCCAGGTATTGTACAAGCCTGTTTGCAAGAAGGGTACTATTTTGAACTAGAGGATTCCAGGTTGGGTGATGCAAGTTGAAGTCTCCAAGGAAGAGAAATGGCTTGTCTAGTTTCAACTGTTGATCAAGAAATCTTTCTAGTGTTAGTTGTGTTGAGTAGTCAGAAGTTGGCTTCTCATTGTAGATGTGAATCACATAGAATGATTCACTTGGTAGTACCACTTCTAGTATTTGAAGGTCTGGGTCTGACACCAAGTCAAATCTCGGGCTTACTTGAAGCTGGCTGGATTTCTTCAAATAGGTGAGGACCCTGGGCCGTAGGTTAGTGGTTAGAAGTGGTGGAAAAAGGTGGTAAGATGGGTGGTGAATAGGTCTAAAAGAGTTTGTTGGACTGTGATGGAACATGTATGGTTCCTGCACAAAAATAAAGTCTGATTCCTCCTTGAGGGATACCTCAAAGAGTGACTGCAGGATCTCTCGACCCCTTGCAGTATTATGTTGACTTAATTTGAGTGTATCTAGCATGTTAAAGCTTTGTAGTAATCACAGTCTAATCTCTGGAAGGCCAGGTGGGTGTTAGATTTGCAGTTTGCGCATTGAACTGCATGGTGGATGCAACTTTGAGTTGCACTACAAGTAGAGCACTTGTGGCTGTTTGTATAATGTGCACCAAGACAGATGGCACACACTGGTAATTTTCTGCAGGAAACAGAGTGGTGACCATATTGGAGACATTTCCTGCATTGTGTCTTCTGGGTTGACTGTTGAAAGTTGACAACCTTCAAAAGTTGTCCCCCAATTAACACACCAGATTTGATAAGCCTGGTCTTTTCTTCATCAGTTTTGACACAAAAGGCCACTGAAGCTCTGATCATTTTTTCAGGTGACTTTGTGAGCCATCTTGGCTCACCCTGTGTTTTGATATCTTTGTTGTAGGCCTCAATCTCACTGTTTAATTTATTAATTGGTATGCATGTAGCAACCCCATGCACTACCATTTTAGGCCAGTGATTAATTTTTTGAGCCAGCTTGATGGGCCATCCTTCAAATTGTCCTTGCCATTTCTCTTGATCAAGGAGGAGCTCGGCTGGTGTGGCATCCATGCAGCTGAGAACCAGATTACCCTTAGGTGAGGTGTGAACCCTTGAGACTGCTCGCTTCCCAAGGATCTTGTTAATATTTTCTCTGACTGTGTATGCTTGATAGGAAGGCAGAGTGCAGCCTGTTCTTGTGACCAGAGTGATTACATTTTCATTGGTCAAATTTGTGGCAATAGCTATGGGCATGACCCTAGCTGCAGTATGAGGAACAGAAATGTTGTTGGTAGTAGGGGTCTTGTTTGGTGAAGCAGCTGGTGCTGTATCTTGAATTGGTGCTTTGTGGCCCAATACCTTCATCCCTGGCTTCGAAGGAAGACCCTTGGTTGTTAGCATTTGTGGAATACCCTCCCGAAGTTTCTGTGCATAAGATGGAGGCTTTGGGGCCTCTAGGACAACATCTTTCTCGTGATTTGGCTCATCTGGCCCTTCATTGCTTTTTGGGACAATTGTGATAACCTTCCCCTCCTCAGTAAAAGAGCGAAAAACTTGGACAAGATCCAAGACTGCTGCTTGCTTAATCTTGTCATTTGTTAGACCATATGCTTTCACCAAAAGGTCTCGAGCCTCGAAAATGGCTGTTTCAAAGGTGTGCTTTATGGTGCATGGGGCAGCAATTTTCACCATCTTTGAAGGCTGGGTTGCTGAAAGAATGGTTGGTGACACTCCTCGTTTTCGAGGCTGTTCAGAAAATGGTATTTTATTGAATAAATGATTGGCCCCAAGATCTGTGGATGCTATGGGATCACTGCTGAATAAATCAATTTTTGCTGACAATTTGACTGGTCGAGCAGAAGATAGTAACCTTGAGGGCTTAGGTGACAAATCTTTATTCCAGATAGATGATGACAACCTTGGGGCATTTGCCATGTCTATCTCTGGAGAGGAAAGTAAGGTTGGAAGGCTCCCTGGTGAAGAGGGAATATTTTTGGTCATTTTCAACTTATTTTTGGCTGAAATAATCAGGATATTGACGAAACTAAAATAAAAAATTTGTAAGTATTTTATCCTGATTTAAAAATGAATTTTGAATAATAATGTCACGTGACAGTGGATACTGATCACCTGACTGAAAGCCAAGGCTGGTGTTTTTTTGTTTTTAAATAAATAAAATAAGTATTAGAGATTTAAGTCACGTGACTTTGCTTTTGATCACCTGATTACGCGTCCAGAACGCGTGACGCGTGACGCGTCGAGCCTTGGCAAGGCTGGGTAAAAAATTTTCGTCCAGAGGGTCGAAAATCGCGTTTTGGTCGAAAAATACTGTAACTGGTGGATTCAGATATCGAAATAAATATCAATCAAAAGCTATAGACCATGCGAAACCGAATATCGAATTTATAGAGTTGTAGCGGATTGTAGGCGGAAGTTATGGATGAAATGGTATGGTGATGTGGTCCAGAGGGTCTAAAATCGGGATTTTGATCGAAATAAGTCGCAATACTGGGATTTAGGTGTCAAAAATTAGATTGATCGAAAGCTGTTAACGATGCGAAACCGAATATGCAGTTTATATTGTCGTAGCTGACAGAGGGCGGAAGTTGTGCACGAAAAGGCGATTTTCGAAAGTGTGGTGTCTGGTGTTCAGCTATTTTTGAAAATATGTTATTAGTTGAAATTGGGGACTTTTCTTTTGTTGCCCTTTTTGAGCACCATATGGAGTCAGAAAGCCTTGCAACATGTTTAAGATTAAAAGATTTCTGTGTTGGTGGTGAAGAGGGTAGCTCCATTGGTGAAGAAGGTGGATTTGGACCCATTATTCTAAAAATATTGATTTTATTCTGTTTTTGATTTTTTTTTTTTATAATTTAATTTCCAATTCTGTCTTTTTCCACAATTTTTTTTTTTTTTTTTTTAAATATATTTTAATTTTGTTTAATAAATTGAAAAAAAAAAATAAAAATAAAAATAAATTAAAAATTTAAAAATTAAAAAAAATACACGTGACTCGATGTCTAATCACCTGATTGCGCGTCAAGAACGCGTCGACGCGTCACGCGTTGAGCCTTGGCAAGGCTGGGGTGAAAATATTTTTGTCCAGAGGGTCGAAAATCGGGTTTTGGTCGAAAAATGTTGTTATATGTGGATCTGTATGTATAAATGTATATCTGTCGAAAGCTAAAGACGATGCGAAACCGAATATCAAGATTATAGAGGCGTAGCTGATAATGGGCGGAAGTTATGGACGAAATGGTGTGGTGTTGTGGTCCAGAAGCTCCAAAATCGGGGTTTTGATCGAAAAATGTTGCAACACTGGGATTTAGGTGTCAAAAATTAGATCGATCGAAGGCTGTTAACAATGCGAAACCAAATATGCAGTTTATATTGTCGTAACTGACGGAGGGCGGAAGTTGTGCACGAAAAGGCGATTTCCGAAAGTTTGTTGCATGTTCAGAGGACTTTGCTGGTGAGTAGGATTTGAATATTGAAATGCAGCATAAGCTGTTTTCCCTTGTGCCTGTTCCATGAAAGTTTCCCAGTGCTGAGCTTTGTGTTGGGAAATGGCTCGAAAGTATTTGTTTCTTGCCCTTTTTGCTTGTTCTGTGATCTCGGGAATCAGGGTCTTTTTAGCTAGTCTTTGAAAGTAGTGGAAATTTTTCCGAAGGTCAGTTAATTCATTCATCCACCATGATTTTGACCTTGGACAAGTCCTGCATCTTGGAATTGATCTTTCTGCTGCTTGATTAATTATTTCCTTCATTAAAAGGGCTATTCCATTATAGTTATTGGTGTGAATCAGTTGTTCTAACTGTGCATTTGCCTCGCTTTCAAGTGCTGCAAGATTATTTGCAAAGAGATCCCAGTTAGCTTTTTTCAAATTGAAATTTGAAGGTTGATTTGATTCAGCATCTAGGGTTGGTTGAATAAGAGAGGTCTCAAAACTGATCACTTCATGGTCTGACCCTGTACACTCCCCATATCTCCAGTTGTGCCATTGAAGTTGTTGAAAGCCAGAGACATAGGTCAGGTCTATAATTGATGTTGTCTGGGTATTGGATCGGTGGAAGGTTCCACCAAACTCCTCCATGATGGTGAAATTGTTCAGGAGAGTGGCATGGTTTTTCTCCATATAGCTGGCAAAAGCTTCTGCATGTTGTGTAGGTGAGTTGATGGCTGGATTCCAGGATGGGTGATGGAGGTTGAGGTCTCCAAGAAGTAAGAAAGGTCTGTCCCAATTTACATCCAGCTGTAAGAGGCGTTCTATAGTAAGTGTTGATTCAGTTAAATGATGGGATTTTTCATTGTAAATATTCAAAAGATAGAATGATTCTCCAGGTGTGTCTATCTGATGAATCTGCATATCTGGATCTTCAAAAATGTCCAGTCTTGGTGAAACATTAACTGTACAGTGCTTTCTGATGTATGTTATAACTCTAGGCCGAATGGAAGCATCTTGGTGTGGTACAATAGGGATGTAGGAGGGGTGAGAAAGAGGTGAGTATTTTTTTGTTATTTTATTATAATATAAGTATGGCTCTTGAATGCAAAGAATTAATGCATCTTCCTTCAGAGCCACCTCGAAGAATGATTGAAGGATTTCTCTCCCTCTTGCAGTATTGTGCTGGCAGATTTTGATGTGATCAATCATAAAAGTGCCTTGTAAATTTCGCAGTTATGTTTCTGAAGAGCTGTGTGGCTCCCAGAGTTGCAGTTGGCACACTTCACCGGGTGGTGTGTGCAGTTATCCGAGGTTGAACAAGTGGTGCACTTGTGCTCAGTGGTGAGGTGAGAGCCCTTGCAGACTGCACAAACAGGTTCCCTCTTGCAGGTCAAGAAGAGGTGACCATACTTCAGGCACTTCTTGCACTGAGTCCGGTTTGTAGTTTGCTTATAGTTGGATACTTTAAGAAGCAGTCCTCCAACTAATATCCCCCTGTTTAGAATCTTATTTTTCTCTTCCTCAGAGGTGATGCTGAAGATGACAGGACAAGTTGGGCCATTAGGATTGTTTGTTAGCCATCTTGGACTGCCAATCAGTTCCACACCCAGGTTAAAGTCTTGTACTTCCTCTTGAAAGGAAGTGATTGGTAAGCTAGTTGGCACCCCATAGGCTACCAGTTTCGGAAAGTTATTCACTTTTTGAATGGTGTCAATAGGCCATTTTCCAAAGAGCATTATCCACTTGTCCTGTGAAGAAAGAAGCTCATCAGGGGTGGAGTCAAAGCACGTGAGAACAAGGTTATTCCGAGGGGAGGTGTGGACTCTTGCCACAGCTTTCTTGCCCAGAAGTCTGTTGATGTTGTCCCTGACACTGATCGCATTGTAGGCAGGAACAGAAGCACCCTTTGTCAAGACAAGAACAAGAAGTGTGTCAGCATCAGGAGCATTAGTGACAGCTTTTGGGGTAATAGGTGCTGTAGAGCTTAGTGGAGGTTGTTTGGTTGGTTTAGTGAGAGGTAGCCTGGTCTTTTTGTTGGTGACTTTGGTCCATTTTTGGTCTGATGGTGCAGTGGTGTGAGGTATGTTTGTGGCTGCCACACTAGAATAGCTGGCAAACTTGGTTGGCTGACTAGATGAGCTAGGAAAGTTGTTGGTGGACAAAGGTGCAGGTTCATTTAGACATCACCAAACTTCTGCAAATCGCCTTTTTGTACACAACTTCCGCCCATCACCAGATACGACAATATAAATTCAATATTCGGTTTCGCTAGATTAGTAGCTTTCGAATGATAGTATTATCAACGCAGGATACCCAATATTCAAGGATTTCTCGACCAAAACACGATTTCTTGCCCACCAAACCCCAATTTCTCACCATTTCATCAACAACTTCCCACAACCACAAGCTACAACAATATTATTTATATATTCGTTTTCGCCTAATCAGCAGCTTTCCTATGATAACATTTTAAAGCTCTGAACACCATTAATTCAAGATCTTTTGATGAAAACTCGATTTTTCCAGCTTGAAGAAAATTTTTCGCACTAGTGCTGCCAAGCCTTGGCAAGCCTTGGCAAAAAATCACATGATCAGCATTCCAATCACGTGATCCATAGATTAAATACTTCCAAAAAATTTAATTTATTAAAAAAAAAAAAAAAAAAAAAAAAAGCAAATATTGATAAGCAAAAAATAGAAAAAAAAAAAACATATATTAAAAAGCAAAAATATTAAAAAGTAAAAATTATAAAAAGCAAAATTATAAAAAAGCAAAATTATAAGAAGCAAAATTAAAAATTTATGGATCCCATATCTCCTACCTCAGATATGGTGCAATCATCTCCACCAACCCAACGCTCTTTTAATATACAAAATGTATCTCGCCTCTCAGATTCAATCTGGAACTCTAAACAACAAAATAACTCAATTATTTCAAGTGGCTCTAAACTGTCAAAGGCCATCCCAACTATCTTTTCTCCTATGGTCTCAAATTGCCTCCTCAGTAGTGATCCCATCACTTCCCAGGACTTCAAACCAAACACTGCAGGGAATAAAATACAACAAGTTTCATCAAAGAAAAGAAAATCACCAGACTCAGCACCATCTGAACTTCAATACAGGAAAGTAATAAGGACTGCAGAGCCAGGAATTACAAAGCAGCTAAGCTACTCAACTGCAATTGAAGAAGCAAGGGATCTTTTAGTTAAAGCATACCATCTGACTGAAGATAAAGAAAAGCAGGATGCAGTATTGGATCTTGTTGAAGTCTTTCGAAACTTCACTGAAGAGGGAAGGGCAAATTCTACTGCCATGAAAAAGATTATTCCCGAGCCAATTGTGCCATTGACTCCAACTCAAGTAGCACAGAATTCATCTCAACCAAGTCCTTCTTATGCCCAAATTGTAAGGAGTAGTGCACCAGCAGAATCAACTGCAACTTACAAAAAGCCACTCAATAAAATGACAGTGTTAAGCAAATCTAACCATCATCCTATGGTGGAAAAAAAAATTGAGCCTATAGCTTCAACTAAAGAAAATACAAAATCAACAGCACCAACAACAGTATTTCCACCAGCAATCATTTCTCATGGTGAAAATGTGATAACCCTTATCACAAAGTCAGGGGGAATTCTCCGTTCATATCAACCATTTTCTATCAGAGAGAGTGTTAATAAGATTCTTGGAAAGAGGGCCATTTCCAGAGTACATACCTCTGTCAAAGGAAATGTGGTCTTAACATGTATGGACTCAAGTCCATCAGAACTTCTACTGGACCAGGATAAATGGGAGCCTGTTTTTGAAGGATGGCCCATTCTAAAAGCCCAGAAAGTAAGCCACTGGCCAAAATTGGTGGTACATAGTGTACCCACATATATCCCAATTGAAGAATTAAATAAAGAAATTGAAGGGTTTAATGAAGGGATTACAACACAAGGACAGCCTAGATGGCTCTCCAAATCTTATAAGCAAGCCTTGAGGGGCTCAGTCTCATTTTCAGTTACTACAGAGGGAGAAAAAGATTACCTCATAAACTCAGGTGTACTGATTGGAGGCCTCCTGCTGAAGGTGGTTGCTTTCCAGCAGTCCACTCAAAAAACCCAATGTCAAAGGTGTCTTACATATGGACATCACCAGACTACCTGCACAAGGACACCAGTCTGTGCAATCTGTCTAGGTGCCCATAAATCCCCAGACCACCAATGTACCACATGCAAAGCCACACAAAACTGTGTCCACCATGCCATCAAATGTGCAAACTGCAAATCCAATACTCACATGGCCTTTCAGAGACAAGATTGCGACTACTATAAAGCATTAGCATGTTGAGCCACATCAAATTTAGCCAACACAATGCTGCAAGAGGTCGAGAGATCTTGCAGTCGCTCTTTGATGTGTCAATCAAAGGGAAAGCAGACATACTTTTAGTTCAGGAACCTTATTTGTTCCATCACACTCCTTCCAAAACACATCAACCAATTCTTCATTCAGCATACCAACTAATTTCACCAATTCTCCATCAGTCCATTCGCCCAAGGGTTCTGACCTATGTCAACAAAGCTAGCAAGCTCAATATTATGCCAAGATATGACTTAGTTACTGATCCTGACTTTCAAATTCTCGAAGTGGATCTCAAGGTTGAGGGGTTCTATATCATTCACATCTATAATGAGAAGCCCCTCACAACTTCTTATTCTAACTACACCATTCAAAGATTTCTTGACTTAAAATTACAGCTGGATAAACCATTCCTACTTCTTGGAGACATCAACCTTCACCATCAACTTTGGAATCCACTAATTCAAACAAGCAATCCCCTAGCTAACTCATTTGTGGAATATCTAGATGAGAATGATGCTCAACTAATCAACTGCCCTTCTGTAATTGAAAAGTTTGGAGGGACATTCCACAGATCAAACTCAAAGACAACTTCAATCATTGATCTAACCTTTGCAGCAGGCTTCAAACATATCAAATGGAAAGACTGGAATTATGGAGAATCAACAGGATCTGATCATGAACTAATCACATACAAGGCTCAGCTTCCTGATAATAACAGACATGATGCAAACAACCACATTCCAACTCTTCCACCTCAATATAATACTAAAAAAGCAGATTGGAAGATTTTCCATGAGGAGCTGCAAACAAAAGAGCCAATTTTTGACTTAAACCTAGATGCAGCTATTCAAATGGATGATTATGACCAAATAGCAAACCTACTACAACAATTAGTACAGGGAGCTGCACAGAAATCCATCCCAATTTTGAAAATGTCATCAAGATCAAAACCATGGTGGACAGAGGAATTAACTCAGCTGAGGCTACACTTCCACAAGCTTCGACGCCGCTTCAAGAACTTCCCAGAAATCTGGTTGGAGAAAGAAGCTAAGGCTGCTAGGAATCAATACTTCCACCAAATCATCTTCAACAAAAAGCAACATTGGATAAAGTTTTTGGAAGAAGCCAGAAATAAGTCAGTCTTCACAGCCTATCAGTATTCTAGGCCTGAGAGGACTCAATCCACAATTATACCAGCTCTTTCCTATCCCTCTTCAGACACAAGTCAAATTAAAACAGCAACCAACTTCAAAGATAAATGCAATGCACTTATGCAGACTCTTTTTCCACTTGCTCAAGCCACCACATCTTTATCTCAGGAACCATCACTGCATGCTCCAAATAACCAGCTACTTGAAGATACAAGATGGGAATGGCCAGCTTTGACTATGGAGGAAATTATCAATGCAGCTCCTACCAAGACAACATCCCCAGGACCTGATCAGATTGACTGGACCATCATCAAGGAAGCTATCAAAGCCATCCCAAAATTGTTCCTCAAAGCATATACATTTCTTTTCCATGGTGGATATCACCCTAGACAGTGGAGACAAGCAGTTGGAATCATCATTCCAAAGAGAAATAAGAAGGATTACAGCTCACCAAAAGCCTACCGGCCTATCTCTCTACTACCCTGTCTATCTAAGCTATTGGAGAGAATATTTGCCAACAGAATATCTTTTCTGGCTAATACCAGTAATGATTTATTGCATGAAAGTCAAATGGGAGGCCGTAAGCAGAGATCTGCCATTGACACAGCACTTTTACTTCAGGAATTCATTGAAGAAAACACAGCAAAGAATCGAATAGTCTCAACAGTATTTCTAGACATCTTGGGAGCATTTGATAGACTACAGCCAGAGGCTTTAGTACAAATCTTGAAGAAACTTCAACTTCCAGATCAATTCATATCATGGATTAAATCATTTCTTAGTGAGAGAAGCATCCAGCTTCACTTCAATAATCAATTAAGCGAGGTGTTTCCAGTCACAGGCACACCTCAGGGAAGCCCTATTTCCCCCCTACTCTTCTTAATCTCTATCAGGTTTCTCTTTCCACCTAATCAAAGAATATCTTGCCTTCAACTTTCTTACATGGATGACATTTCTATCTCAGTCTCATCCACATCTGTTCAGAAAAATATCAATCATTTACAACTAATTTTGGAAGGGATATTGACAGAAGCTTGCAATCTTTCAGTCACATTTGAGAAAGACAAGACTGAGCTGATCCATTTCTCCAAGCACAGAAGACAATTAACAACACCATTAATGCTTGATGAACAGTCTCTAATAACACCAAAAGAGGTGGTTAGATGGCTGGGTATCTGGTTTGATAGGAAATTGAATTTTAAGGTTCATGTTGAGAAGAGACTTCAACTTGCTCATGGAGCTCTTCAAAGAGTAAAACAGCTTGCTTCAAAGACAAAAGGCCTACCTTTCCATGCCTTGAGACAACTCTATCTCAGTTGTGTCATACCTGTGCTAGACTATGGATCAGTATTATGGTTTCAAAAAAGAGGGTCAGTAGGTTTGAATGCCAAATGCCAAAGGCTTCAGAACCAGGCCATTACCATGATCACTGGGGCCTATCATCATAGCCCAGTCAAAGCCCTGGAAGTTGAAGCAGCCATTTTTCCAACCAGAGTTAGACAACAAAAACAAACCATCAACTATGCACTTCGGCTGTTGAGGATACAGCCATCTCATCCAGTGCAAGCAAAATTACTTAGCCCACTTAGGGATGAGCTGTCCCTAGATACAGAACTGGATCTCGGAATTTTTAATTATATGACTAATGCAACAAGTCAACTAACAAGGATAGGCCATCTTCTACAGTCATTTGCTAATCATAAGAATCTTGAACAACTTGATGCCTGTTGGTCACCTCCATGGCTACAGGCAAATATATCCATCACTATCTCATCAGAGCCAAAAGAAATTGTGGCATTTCAACACAAATACCTAAGAGAAAATATACCATCATCAACAACAATTGTCTATACTGATGGGTCCTTACTCAAAGGAAAAGGCTGTAGCATTGGATTTGTCATATATCTGCCAGTCACAAGAGAGATAAAATGTTGCTCATACAATCTTGGGGAAACTATGGGTATTACAGATACAGAAACCTTCTGTATTCTCATAGCAATTAGACATCTTAAGAAGACAATACCACATGGCAACTATCATATCTTTACTGACAGCCAAGCTAGTCTGAAGAGGATTAAGAATAAAGAAAATCATTTCTCCCACCAGATCAGACAAGAGGCAGAAAATTGCTCATTGCAACTCTCTTGGTGCCCTGGCCATGTTGGAATTGAAGGCAATGAGCTTGCTGACCACTTAGCCAAAGGAGCTAGTAAAAAGAAGGTGCTGAGAAGAAATCAATTTACTTCACATTCATTTTTAAAGCAGAGTGCTAAGGAACTAATTTTGCAGGCCTGGAATCAAGATTGGACTTCAGAACTCTTCCGTGAAGAAGAAGGGAGAAAAAGCTCTGGTCTTGGCAAATTTTATAGGATACAGGCTCAATTAACCACACCAGCATTTTCTACAAAACCATTCAATTTTCAAGGATATGGCAGATTAATAGAATCCTCATATTTTCAAGCTAGGAGTGGCATAGGTAATGCTAGGGCTTATTTATACAAAATTGGAAAGACAAAAGATAGTATCTGCAATTTTTGCAGTAAAGGAAATCAAACCATGACTCATTTGATACTTCAGTGTCAGAAATTTCAAAGAGAAAGAAATGAATCTTTCAAAAATATAGAACCCCTTAAATTACCAATAATATTTAGAACCAAAAGAGGAAAACAAGCATTGCTTGAATATTTAAAAACTTCGAGGTGCATAATTTTGCACAAAGGGGATTAATTAGAACAATAAATAGTGGAAATATTGAAAAATTTGTTTGATAGAGATAATGCAAAATGCATAGAATGGGAATAAAATGTTATATAAATTGTCATAGCTAGATAGCTGAATACAATATGATTTAAAAAAAAAAAAAAAAAAAAAGGTTCATTTAGAGAGACTGGTTTGGAAATAAATTGGACAGATTTTTTTGGCACAGATGATGGTGCAGTGGTAGTCCTCTTGACTTTATCTCCAGGCAGAAAGTTATTCTCAGTAAATTCTCGAAATATTTGGAGCAAGTCGAGAATTCTAGTCTGTCTATCCCTGTCAAATGTTAATTTATAGGCCTCCAGAATTTTATCCCTGGCTGCATAAATTGCATCATCAGCTGAGAGTGCAAAAGTGTAGTTGGTAGCAGGTTTGTTCAGCTTGGGAGGCTTTGGGTACTCAGTTGGATCACTTGAGCTAGGACCACATCAAACTTCGAATTCACCTTTTTGACCACAACTTTTGATCAAATCGTCAAAATTTCAATTACTTGACAGATTCCTTTTCGCATCACTCACAGCTACATTTGCATCTAATTTTCGACCCCTCTTGCATACTGGTGGGCAAAGAAAATGGATATTGACTCAGATCCACCTAATGGAGTCGAGAATTCACCTAGCTTACCATCACCAATCTTCCTCCCAACTCAACCACGACTCAATTCATCTATGTGGTGCAATAAACTGGTTATAAAGGATTCGCCTAATCTAATCAATGCAATTCAAAGTCAATCCAGCCAAAATTCATCAACTTATTCAAGTTCTGATCCCATTTCTGCTTCAATTTCTGCTGACAAGAAAATTTTTTCAGTTCCCAAGAGAAAATGTGGCCCAAGCTCAACCTTTTCTTCAGAGCAATTGAAGCTCCAAAAGCTCAATAACTTTAGCACCAGATTCTCATCAGCTCCATCAGCTGATGATGCACTCTATGCAGCAAGGGATAAAATACTTGAGGCATACAAGCTTACCTTTGACAGAGAAAGGCAGACAAGGATTTTAGACCTGCTTCAAATATTCAGGGAGTTTACAGAGCATAACAGGCTTCCCAGCAACATAAATAATACAACTACCACCACTACCAACTCCACCACACCAACAACCCTGACAGCAACTGAATGTCCTGAAAAACTCAACCAGACCAACAAGAATGTCAGACCAATGGGATCCAATAATACCAACATCAACAACCCCCTCTTTAAACCAAGCTCTTCAAAGTCCACTACCATAGCACCAAGCAGCCATGGTCCTTCATTACCCACATACTCAAGTATTGCAGCTAACACTTCATCACTTACAGCAACACCACCAACTTTGCAATGGAAAGAAGTTGTCTACCAGAAGAAGGCCAGACAAGTATGAATAACTTTAATACTTGGCCTATTCGACATTACCATTTTGAAATTTCAAAAAATTGACCTCACAATTGGTTATTTACCTCAAATTGACAGTTACGTCAAGCTCTCTTCGGAAATCGACTCAGAATCTGATTGCGACATCTGTGTGTTGAATTATCAAGGTTTTAAGGTGAATTGGTCACTACCCAACAGTTTTGAGTAGGGAAAACTATTATCTTCATCCACAACTATTGCCCAACATCTCGGATCCCCATCAAATTCGGTCTACTACTTTGAATATTATACATCTATAGGTGTTCCAAATTTCAGATCCATCCATCACTTATTGATCGAGATAATTGAAGTTGAAAACAACATTGCGACAATTTGCATCTCTGGTCAGAGGTGGTCACCATACCTGAAAATTTTTCATTGGTCCAAGACGCGTTTCGCGTCAATTTACGCGTAAATCGCGTCGTTTACGCGTCGAATAAGGAAAAACAATAATCCGTGTCACGTGATCACGTGAGTTATAAGTCACGTGATTTGAGTTCTAAATTTCAGCCCCAAAAAAAAGTAAAATAAATTGTCAAAAATAATAAAAAAATAAAATCATTAGATACTTATAAAAAAATACGGAAAAGCAATGGAGTTGGGATCACCTGATCCATTGGCTTCCCATGATTTGATGGATTCTGAAATCACAAGTTCTGCTCTAGTCATGCATGATCCTTTCAATAATGATCCATTTGAAGAGATTTCTGCCCCATCGGGAAGCAAAAATAAGAGAAAAGCAACTTGTGAGCCAGACCCAGAAGAGAGAAAGCCCAATACCACTCGGCCAAGAAGCCAAATTGAAGAATTCGAAAATCCTAGTGATTGTATCCTAGGTGCAAGAGATTTACTCATCAAGGCTGCCCATCTGGAGCAAACCAGAGCTCGTCAAACAAAGATTCTTGATCTGTTGAATATATTCAGGGAATTTATGGAAAATGACGGCAATACACATAGGGCCAACACCATCTTATCTGCACAAGTCCAGAGACTGGAACAAACAGCTCAAATATTACAGACCTCAGTTCAGAGAGCAAATAATGCCAACCGCAATGGACAACAACCAATGGGAAATAATACTCAGCCTAATTTACACCAGAATACAGGACCAAATGTAAGAAATGGGAGCAGACCAGGCCAAAATCAGCCCAACCAACAAAACCAAACAAACCAGAACACAAACCAAGCACCAAGAACCTGGGCCAATATTGCATCAGCAGCTAGGGGAAATCAGAACCAGAACGCAGGAGAATGGATTGAAGTGCAGCCAAAGAAGAGGAAAGCACCCTCTAAACCAAGAGATGCCAACAGGATAATCCTTCTCCTTGATGAACATACAAGGAGCGACTTTTCTGCACTTGCTTTTCGGGACAGAATCAATCAGGCATATAAAAGTAGAGGTGTTCAGGGACCAGTAGTGGCACTAGTCTCAAAGACTCGAAAGGACAATATAGCTGTGGTTACCACACCATCCTATACTGCAGAATACATGCTACAGAACAGGGATATTTGGAGAAATGCTATTCCACATGTGGAAGCCTTCAAAGACGAGGAATGGTACAAAGTAGTAGTCCATGGAGTACCAGTAGCAGACTTCCCAAATCCATCTGACCTCTCTGAAGTGATTGAAGAAATTGAAACATTCAACCAAGGACTGAAAGTTATTGGACAACCATACTGGATCACACCCCAAGAAAAGTTTCAGACTCAAATGGCTGGTTCAATTGTGGTTGCATTTGAGACTGAGGCAGAAGCAAAACTAGCCACTAACAAGAGATTAATCATTGCAGGACTCTCCTTAAAGGCTGAAAAGTTTCATAACATCCCAGCATCAACTCAGTGCAATAAATGCCAGAGATTTGGACACCTTGAGACTAACTGTAGATGGGAAGCAAACTGCAGGTACTGTGCCGGGCCCCACAACACTAGACAGCACTGCTGTACACAATGTAGAAGCATTGGAGTTAGATGTGTCCACCTAGTGCCAAAATGCAGTAACTGCACTGGAGCTCACACAGCTGACTATGAGGGATGTGAAACCAAGTTTTCAATCCTGACTAGGCAACAAACAATGGACGACTCCGAGGAACTTTAATGTCAGCACAACGCAAGATACTACAGTGCAATTTAAATAGAAGTTTACAAGCCACCGAAAACACCCTCCAGCTTGCTATTGAGCTGGGGGTAAGCATTATAGCAGTACAGGAGCCATGGATAAGACAATCTAGACCAATATTAGACTACACTAATATTCCATCAATTAATCCTTTGGCATCCACCCAACAACAAGCAGAACATACCAATCACCAACAAGACACATATGAGGGAAGCAAGTCAATCTGTCATCCTTCCTTTATACAGATATTTCCAGAAACAGATGACCATAAATTAAGACCAAGAACAATGTTCTACTTAGCAAAACATACCAACATACAATATAATAAACCTCAGGGATACCCTAAAGATCCAGATATCCTTGCAGTAAATTTTATTGGCAATAACTTTAACATGACAATCATAAATGTCTATAATCAGAAACATCAAGGCCCCGAGAATAACCTGAAAACAATTGAAAGACATAAGGATAATGTGCCAATTACTCCCAACACTATAGTTGTGGGAGACTTCAATGAACACCACCCCGACTGGGATCCACATTACCCAAAATCATCAAATGCAGATGGTCTTCTTTCCTGGACGGAGGCACATGGGCTATCTCTAGTAAACAGTATTGGACAGGGTACATTCCATAGACCTCATATGGCATTACCTTCAGTTATTGATCTGACCTTGGCAACATCCTATTCAGTAAGGTTTATCCAAGACTGGCAGACAATTCCTACAGGCTCAGACCACCTGGGAATCTTGTTTACCACACTAAATCAGATGGATAGACACAGCCAGCCACAGGTCATAAAAACTAGATTTAATACCAAGAAAGCTGACTGGGAAAAATTTGGAAAAATAAGTGCTCAACTTTTCAAGAACTCAGAGGTATTCAGCAATGAATTTACCAAAATATATTCATGTAAAGAAAGTAAAGACCTCTTTGGAAAGGAGGAAAATTTGAGGCTGAAGCTGGATGAAGTTGGACAAGAACTGACTAATATACTACTTAAAGCAGCAGAAGTATCCATACCTCGGAAAATAGCTGGAAGAAAGCCAAAACCCTGGTGGAATAATCAACTGAAAGGCTTGAGGAAGGACATGATGAGGTGTCAAAGATTTGCTATTAAAGAGCCACTGAATCAAAATAGAAGGAGGGATTATAAAGATGCAAGAAATAAGTATTTTCAGGATATAAAGACTGCCAAGAAGGAGCACTGGAATAAATTTCTTGAGCAGGAAGATCCAAATTCTATTTTCAAGGCATTGGCATATACAAAACAAAGACAAATATCCCAATTACCACCAATTCAAGACCAGAATGGCGAGCTGAAAAGCATCTTTGAGGACAAATGTAAGGCTATAAGAACAAAGCTATTCATTCCACCACCAAAGACACCAGAGATGGATTGGTCATCTCTCAAAGAGCATCACTGGGAATGGCCAAAACTCACAAAATCCGAGCTGGAGGAGGCATGCATCAAACCTTCAAAAGGGAAAGCTCCAGGACCAGATCAGATTGACCAGGAAATTATCAGTCAGGCATTTTCAGCAAATAAGGAATTATTTTTCCAGATTTATTCTATATTCTTTAATATTGGATATCAGCCACAATGCTGGAAACAGGCCACAGGTATTGTGCTGCCAAAGCCGTCAAAACCAGACTATTCTCAGCCAAAAGCTTACAGAGTCATATCTCTGCTGAACTGTTTAGGAAAAACCCTTGAAAGAATAATAGCTAAAAGACTGGGATATCTAGCTGAGACAACTCATCTTTTACATCCATCACAGATGGGGGGGAGATTAAAAAAGTCAGCAGTAGATGCCTGTCTTATGTTAGTCCACAAAGTACAGACAGAGAAAGAAGCCAGAAGAAAGACATCTACACTCTTCATGGATATAAAAGGGGCCTTTGACCATGTGGCTAAAAACCAACTGCTGAGAATTATGGGCCAACTAGGACTCCCTCTCAGTCTATTGTCATGGGTGCACTCATTCCTCAGTGACAGACAAATTAAATTGGCCTTTGATGGAAGGGAAGAGAACTTCAAATCCCTTAATACTGGAATACCCCAAGGGAGTCCAGTCTCACCAATATTATTCCTGATATACATCAGAGACATGTTTGATTCCAGAGCAGGACAATTCATCTCTTATATTGATGACATAGCATTGACAGTCTCATCAAATAGCTTTCAAAAGAACTCAAAAATATTAGAGAGAGAATATCACATATTGCAAGAGATGGGAAGGAAAAATGCCGTCCAGTTTGATGTGGAAAAGACACAACTGATGCATTACTCCAATACCAAAGAAGCAAGGAATTCTGATATGACTCTACCAGGTGTGAGAAAGTTATCAGCCTCCACCATTGTCAAATGGCTGGGAGTTTGGTTTGACCAAAAACTAGCCTTCAAGCACCATATCACCACACGGGTGGCCCAGGCAAAGGCAGCATTTCAAAGGATGTCGAGATTGACAAACACAGAAAAAGGACTCAGTCATCTTGCCACTAGACAGCTCTATTTGGCTTGTGTCACAAGTATATCAGACTATGCCAGTCCTGTCTGGTGGAGAGGGCAGCAGTCCTTTGTTGACATACTGCAAGGTCTACAGAATATAGCACTGAGGAAGGTACTAGGCTGTTTCAAAACATCGCCCATCAGACCAATGGAGGTGGAAGCATGTCTGTACCCACCAGAAATAAGACTGAACCATAGCAGAAGAAAATATGCTATGAGAGGTCTGATATTACCACCAAGACATCCAATTTCAAGGATCATGAAGGAAGATGCAGAAAATGAAGCTATTCATAATCAGTCTCCAAAAGCAGAGAACCAAGTAAGGAGAATCAGAAAATCACTGCCCTACAATAATGGAGAAATGAATATTGAACAAACAACATTCAGCCAATTTGCACCTTGGAAACAATCTAAGACATTCCAAGTAGATCCTGCCACAGACAATAAAGAAGAAGAGAAAGTTTGGCACAATCAATTAATAAGGAACTCAAAATGGAAAAATATAGCAATTTACTATACAGATGCATCTGACCAACCAGACACACTTGGAATAGGAATCTCTTTTGTTCTCTATGACCAAGTAGATCAAACAATGAAAACAGAGTATTATACACTCTCAAAGGAAACCAATACATTGTATAATGGAGAGCTAGAAGGAATTGTCAGAGCTATGGAACATGCACTGCATCAGTCATCCAAAAGAAAATTGGTTAGAATATTCTCTGATAGTAAAGCAGCCATTCAAAAATTAGAAGATTTCAGTGACAAAGCTGGCCAAGCATGGGTACTCAGAGCTATGAAAGCAGCAACACAACTCAGAAATCAAGGAACTGATGTACAACTAAGATGGGTTCCAGCTCATCAAGGTATAATAGGAAATGAAGAAGCAGATAGACTAGCAAAGATAGCTTCATGTTGCCAACCAGATGACAGCTATCCTATTAGTCTGGCTTTCATAAGTAATGATTTAGATAAGATAAGAAGCCTAGAATGGCAAGAAACTTTGAAAAAATATGACAAAAAAAGACAGCAAACAGAAACCTCCATAGCATACCCTGAAGTATTCCCATGGCAAATAAGGAAAAAGCCTTGGGTACCAAGAGGGACTAGGAGGGAAACAAGCTCAGCATTCTATCAACTCAAGATTGGACATGGATACTTCAAGTCATACATGAAAAGAATAGGGAAATCAATTTTAGGGAGCTGCAGCTGTGGAGAGGAGCAGAATCCAAAGCATCTGCTGATAGATTGCAGAAGGTATAGCCAGAACAGGAAGAGAATGAAAGAGAAGTTAAAGGACCAGGATATGAGGCTGGCTTTACTTCTTCATAACAAGATTGGAATTAGTATAACATTGGATTATTTAAGGGAAACAAAAATAGCAACTAGGGGGTGGTATATGGGAGAAGAGAAAAGTGGAGACTGAGTTTTGATTTTTGATTTTTGATTTTCAGAGATTAATATTGTAGTGTAACTACACATCTTAAATAGTCTTAGACTCAAATAGGATGTAAACTTTAATAAAAAAAAAAAAAAAAAAAAAAAAGGCCAGACAAGTAGTAGCCCTTCCAAATATTACCCATCCCTCCAGAAAACTCACAACATCTGAAATAACCAATGATCCAGATAAACTTTTAGTCATTGTGCTCATTCATGGGTCAACAATTCCTGAATATAATCCAATTTCAGTCAGAGATAATATTAATAGGGTCCTTGGAAAAAAAGCCATTGCAAGAGTGCACACTTCTCCTCGAAATAATCTTGTACTGACCTGTATGGACTGTACTCCAGAAGAACTCCTAGCACGCCAGGATAGCTGGAACTTCTTGTTTGGAAAGTGGCCAGTTGAAAATATTCAAAAGGTCAATAACTGGCCAAAAATTGTCGCCTATGGAGTACCAACATCTCTACCAATTACATCATTTAAAGAGGAGGTTGAAGGCTTCAACTTGGGTGTGCAAATTATAGGAAACCCCAGGTGGATCTCTAACCCAGCTAAATCTGCAACATGCCCAGTTGTATTCAGCATAAAGACAGATGAAGACCAAAATAATATTTTAAGCAAGGGATTACTTGTGGGTGGTCTACTTCTAAGAACATCAAACTACAAATCTACATCCATTAGAACTCAATGCAAGTCCTGCTTAAAATATGGGCATCAGTCATTCACTTGCAAGAAGGCACCAGTCTGTTCTGTGTGCCAAGAGAGCCACCTTATTTTTTTTTTTTTTTTTTTAATTCATATTGTATTCAGCTATCTAGCTATGACAATTTGGTATATTTAACAGTATAATCAAAATCAAAAGCAAATCAATAATTTAACACCACAAAAACCACTAACATCAGATTTTATTTTGGATGCCATGTCTCATCCTATCAGACTTCTCTAACCATAACTATTACTCAATTCTATTATTTTTTTGCCTTATATATCTCCTTTGTATTTTGATATACACTGAGAAGTTTTTAAAAATTTTAGTAAGGCTTCCCTTCCTCTTTTGGTTCTGAGTATTATTGGTAATATTCTAGGCTCAATGCCAGCAAATGCAATGTCCCTTTCTCTTCGAAATTTGGTGCAGTGGAGAACTAGGTGCTTTGTTGTCTGCTTTCTGGAATGGCAGAAATTACACCAATGATCTTTCACCTTTCCAATCATGTTTAAATATGCTCTTGTATTGCCTATTCCAGTTAGGACTTGAAAATATCCAGATTCTTCTAGCCTGTTGTGGCCATGGAAGTCAAATGGTCTTAGAGTAATATTTGGTGTGTGAAGTTGAGCTTGGATCCTATAATATTTGCCGAGCCCCCTGCACTTTCTTCCTTCCTCTTCCCTTAGCAATTCTGTTTCCCAGTATTTTTGCCATTCCTTGACTATATATTCTTTTGACTTTTGTTTTAGAAAAGAATGTGAGGTGAACATGTCTTTCTTGAAAGCTTTCTTTTTTGCTGCCCCTTTGGCTAGTGAGTCTGCAAGCTCATTGCCCTCAATTCCTAAGTGGGCTGGACACCAATCTATTTTTAGGGAACACTCTTTAGCACTATTCCGAATCTGATGTGCTTGATGATTAGTTTTCCCCAAAATCCTTTGTAGGCTTGCTTGGCTGTCTGTGAAGATCTGGTATGGAGCAGCTGGAATTAATTTCTTCAAGTATTGAATAGCTTTAAGGATGCAATAAGTTTCAGCATCTGTTATCCCAATTGATTTTCCTAGGTTGTAAGAAATGCATTTTATCTCCCTTGTGAATGGTAGGTAAATAACAAACCCTATGCTGCTAATATTATCCTTTGATAAAGAACCATCTGTGTAAACAATGGCAACATCTAATGGAATTTCTTTGATGAAGGTTTGATGTTCAATGCAGGCCAACTCCTTTGGTTTGGTAGAAATGTTGATACTGATTGATGGTACATTCCAAGGTGCCATCCACATTGAATTATTTGCTTCTAACTTTCTGAGTGAAGAAAAGGGTTGTAGCAATGCCCTCAACCTTGATAGTTGTGTCTGTTGCTTGTCTAACATATTGAATATTCCCAGGTCTGGACATGTACTTGCATTTAGCTCATCCTGAAGTGGATCAATTAGTTGTTGCTGGACTGGGTGGCTCTGCTGTAATTTTAGTAATCTCAAGGTATAGTTGGACTCATGCTTAAAATGTCGTATTTTTGATGGCATGATAGCTGCCTCCACTTCAAGGGCCTTGATAGGGCTCTTTGGGAACGCTCCTGTGATATAAACTACTGCCTGGTTTTGAAGCTTCTGAAATTTGTTATTTAGTCCAATGGACCCCCTCTTACCCTGCCATAGCACAGATCCATAGTCCATGACAGAGGTGACACATGTAATGTAGAGCTGTCTTAGTTGGTGGAAGTGGAGTCCCTTGGAAGCTGATGCCAGCTGTTTGACTCTTCGAAGTGCACCATGGGCAAGCTGGATTCTTTTATCAGTGTGGCATTTGAAAGTTAGCTTCCTGTCAAACCATATCCCTAACCATTTCACTGTTTCACTTGGTTCTAGTAGGTTACCATTTTGAAGGAAAAGTGTTGATGTAATTGGCTTTTTTTGGTTTGAAAAATGAATGAGATCAGACTTCTCCATCTCAAATGTAACTGAAAGATTATTTGCTTGTACCATCAACTCTTCAGTTAACTTCCTCAAAGATCGAAGGTTTTTCTCAACTGAAGTTGATGCCACAGAAATAGCAATGTCATCAATGTAAGATAGCTGAAGGAAGTTGCACTGAGTCTCTATTGGGTGAAGATTTCGAATCGAAAGTAGAAAGAGCATGGGAGATATTGGGCTACCTTGTGGTGTGCCTGTGACTGGTATTTTCTGGCTCAACTGTCCATTAAAATAAAGCTGAATTGTCCTACCCTTCAAGAAAGAGGAAACCCAAGAGATGAAGCTGATCGGAAGCTGTAATTCCCTCAGTACCTGGATAAGGGCGTCTGGCTTTAGTCGATCAAAGGCCCCTAATATATCCAAGAAAACTGTGGATACTATTTTCCGGCTCTTTGTATTTTTCTCCACAAAGTTTTGAAGGAGTAGAGCTGCATCAAGGGTTGACCTCTGTTTACGACCCCCCATTTGGCTTGGATGAAGCAAATGATCAGTTGAATTGGCCATGTAGGCAAGTCTATTGGCATATATTCTCTCTAGTAGCTTTGAAAGGCATGGAAGTAAGGAAATAGGTCGGTATGCCTTGGGAGCACTATAGTCCTTTTTATTCCTTTTTGGTATGATGATTCCTATTGCCTGCTTCCACTGGCTAGGATGCTGTCCACAAGTAAATAGATATGAGTAAGCTTGGTAAAAGAAGTCAGGAATAACTGAGATTGCTGCTTTGATTATGGTCCAATCAAGTTGATCCCTACCAGGTGCAGTAGATTTATTTGGAACAGCATTTTTTATCTCTTCCACTGTCAACTCTGGCCACTCCCATTTACATCCATAGCTGTGACTGAAAGATCTGTTGATTATGGGGTTTGGGATGATGTCTGTTGGCATCAAGTTGTCTACCATAGGAACTGTTGACTGAGGAAATAGGGCTTGTGATAGGGCATGGCACTTTTCTGAGTGACATGAGGCTATAACCTCCTCATCATTAGTACTTGATTGGTAGCGCAGTGTTGGAATAGTCTGTGGTTGATAATTATTTGGGTTTGAGTAGTTATAGGCCCTGTAGATCATTTTCTCTTTTGCTGAGGCCAGAAATTCAAACCAGTGCAGCTTTTTAACCTTTTGGATGCAATGGAAGTATTTGTTCCGAGCCAACCTTGCATCTTGATCTATAGTTGGGCATGGGTGCATTTTCTGGATACGTCTAAGCTTGTGAAATTCTCTGCGTAGATAGGTTAGCTCCTCAGTCCACCAAGGCTTAGATTTGCTTGATGGTCTTAAGTGAGGGATTGATATTTCTGCAGCTTTCTGAATGACCACTTGGATTGTTGATGCAACACATTCAAAATTGTTTGCTGTGATAGCCGTGTCCATCTGTATTTGATGCCTGCTTTTCTCCTCTAGGACTATAGTATTGAACAAATTCCAATCTGCTTTCTTGAGGTTAAACCTTGGATGAAGACTACTTTTTGCCTGGCTGTTATTAGATGTTGAACTTGGTAGTGCTGTTTCAAAAATAATCAGTTCATGGTCAGATCCAGTTGATTCCCCATATCTCCAGTTCCCCCACTTTAGTTGTTGAAAGCCAGCTTGATAGGTGATGTCAATGATTGATGTTCTCTTGGAGTTGGACCTGTGAAATGTGCCTCCAAACTCCTCAATAACAGCTGAGTCAATAAGGAGCTCTGCTTTGGCATTTTCTAGGTATGTGATTAAGCTGCTAGCAACAGTAGAGCTATTGTGAACTTCTGGATTCCAGGCTGGGTGGTGAAGGTTGATATCTCCTAGAAATAAGAATGGCTTATTGAGGGTTGGATTCAGTGCCAGAAAGCGTTCAACAGTAAGCTGGCTGATTAAACTTGTTGTTGGTTTTTCATTGTAAATATTGACCACAGAGAATTTCTCACTGGAAAGTTCCACATCCAAAATTTGAAAATCTGGGTCAGAGACTATGTCATATCTAGAAGATACTTGGATTTGGCTGGCTTTTCTGACATATGTGATAGCCCTTGGTCGAATTGAATAGGTGTAAGATGGAAGAATGGTGTAAAATGATGGGTGATGGATTGGCTGATAAGCCTGTAAAGAATTATTATAGAAGATATATGGCTCTTGAATAAAAAGGATATCCAAGTCCTCCTTGAGGGCGACCTCAAAAAGGGACTGCAAGATCTCTCGACCCCTTGCAGCATTGTGTTGGCCTATTTTGAGTGTGCCTAACATGACAATGCTTTATAGTAATCACAGTCTTGTTTTTGAAAAGCTAAATGAGTGTTTGATTTGCAGTTAGCGCAATGCACTGCATGGTGGATGCAAGATTGGGTGGATTGACATGTGTTGCATTTATGATGTGATGTCTCATGTTCTCCCAGGCAAAAAGCACAGACCGGAACCTTTATGCAGGTAGATTGATGATGACCATAAGTGAGACACCTTCTGCATTGTGTCTTTTGAGTTGACTGTAGGAATGGAACTACTTTCAGCCATAGACCTCCAATTAGTACCCCTGAGCCTAGTAATTGATTTTTCTCCTCCTCTGTGGTGACTGAGAATGTAACTGAACCTCTAAGGGACTGACTGTAAGTCTTGCCAATCCATCTTGGCTGACCTTGGGTTGTAATTCCCTTGTTGAACACTTCTATCTCTTCATTCAATGCCTCAATTGGAATACATTTAGGAACTCCATGCACCACTAATTTAGGCCAGTGGTTCACTTTCTGGGCTTTGTGAATGGGCCATCCTTCAAATACAGGTTCCCATTTTTGCTGATCCAACAGAAGCTCTGATGGAGAGGAATCCATACAGGTTAGGACCACATTTCCTTTTACAGATGTGTGAACCCTGGATATAGCCCTCTTTCCCAAGATTTTGTTGATTCTCTCTCTAACAGAGAAAGGTTGGTATAAAGGGAGGACACCACCTGACTTTGTGACTAGGGTGATAACATTTGCATGATGGAATGGCGGTGGTGGAGAGGTTGTTGTTGCTGTTGCTGTTGCTGTTTCTACTGTTGGTGTAATTGATGTTTTTCCTGCTGCTGCTATATTATTCCCAGATTGTTGGCTGGTTCCTTTGCCTAAAACCTTCATTCCATTTGACTTCAATGGTAAGATGGAAGTTATAGCAGACTGGGTGCTGCTCTTCAAAACTTGAGCATAGGATGGAACTGTTGCTTTGATTTCAGGGGCTGCATTACTGAGGTTAACAGCCTCAGATGGCTTATTAGTGGTATTTATCATGCCCTTCATATTAGTTCTTCCTTCCTCAGTGAAATTCCGGAACACTTCAACAAGATCTAGTACTGCATCCTGCTTCCCTTTATCTTCAGTGAGATAGTATGCTTTGACAAGAAGATCTCTAGCTTCTTGGATGGCAGCTGAGTATGAATATTGTTTTGTGATCCCTGGTTCTGAAGTCAGGATTACTTTTCTGTGTGAAAGAGGAGCAGGAGTTTCCTCTTGTGGTTTTCTTTTTTTGGGAATGGATTGTTGAAATTTATTTGTATTTGACTGGTGTTCAAAATCCTGAGAAGTGATTGGGTCACTGCTGAATAGGCTATTTGAAATTGTGGGTGAAAAAATGGTTGGTTTAGATTTTGGTGGTTTTATGTTCTTTGCCACATTTGAGGTTGTCTGCTTTTTGGTATTCCACCTTGAGTCAGAAAGCCTTGGGACATTTTTCATACTGAAAGACTTTTGGGTTGGTGGTGAGGATGGAAGGCCCTCATTTGAGGATGTAGAGACAGATTCCATAGTTTGAAACAAAAGATTTATTTATTTATTATTTATTTATTAATTATTTTTATTATTTTTTATTATATTTCCCCTTTTTTTTGAGGTTTTTTTTTATGAAAATTTATGAAAGTTATGAAAGCTTGGAATTTTTATGAAAATTATGAAATTTATGGATTTGCATAAAATAATGTTAAGATCACGTGATGATTGCAGCTGGATCACCTGATTTATTGCCAAGACTTGCCAAGGCTTGGCAGCACTAGTGCGAAAAATTTTCTTCAAGCTGGAAAAATCGAGTTTTCATCAAAAGATCTTGAATTAATGGTGTACAGAGCTTAAAAATGGTATCATAGGAAAGCTGCTGATTAGGCGAAAACGAATATATAAATTATATTGGTGTATCTTGTGGTTGTGGGAAGTTGTAGATGAAATGTTGAGAAATTGGGGTTTGGTGGGCAAAAAACCGTGTTTTGGTCGAGAAATCCTAGAATATTTGGTATCCTGTGTTGATAATACTATCATTCGAAAGCTACTGATCTAGCGAAACCGAATATTGAATTTCTATTGTCGTATCTGGTGATGGGCGGAAGTTGTGTTCAAAAAGGCGATATGCAGAAGTTTGGTGACCTGTGAGAGCCACCTTACTACTGAGCATAAATGCACCATTTGTGGATCCTCGGAAAACTGTATTCATCATCCAACCAAATGCCATAACTGTAATGCTGAAAACCACTCAGCACTTCAGAGACAACACTGCGAAATTTACAAGGCTCTTTTATGATAGGAGACATCAAAATTTGCCAACACAACACTGCTCGAGGGAGAGAAATCCTTCAATCGCTTTTTGAAGTTGCCCTGAAAGAAGATGCACTGCTGCTCTGTGTACAAGAACCCTACCTTTTCTTCCATCAACAAAGTCAATCTTATATCCCTCTATCACACCCATCTTATCATTCCTTGGTTCCATATTCAAACCCTTCAGTGAGGCCAAGGGTAATAACATACATTAAAAAAGACAATAAAATAAACATATCATCAAGACTGGATCTCATCAATGATCCAGACATGCAAATTCTTCAGATTGACACCCCTGAAGAATCTTATTATCTACTCAATATTTACAATGAAAAACCTCTCCTTCAACATGAGTCAAGAACAACACTTGATCGCTTGCTTCATCTCAGCCTCCAATGGGATAAACCTTTCCTGCTACTGGGGGACCTAAATCTACATCATCCTGCATGGAACCCAGCAATCCACAGTCCATCACTGAGTGCTGAAAATTTTTCAAATTACATGGAGAGTTGTGAAGCCAGTCTTCTAAATGATTATTCAGTTATTGAAGAGTTTGGGGGAACATTTCATAGATCCAATACTAAAAGTATCTCAATTATTGATCTTACCTATGCATCAAGATTCAGAAAGCTACAGTGGCATAGCTGGAGATACCTGGAAAGTACTGGGTCAGATCATGAAGTAATTTGCTTTGAATCAAAGGGGTCAAATCCTTCCATACATGAAAACAGGGCTCTACCAGCCTCTTTCAACTTGAAAAAAGCTGACTGGAAATATTTCTGTGAGGTTCTTATAGAATTGGAAAGAAATGCTTCAGTTGAGCTACAAAACCTCACTAATCAAAACAAATATGACGAAATTGCAGCTCTTCTTGAGGAGACAATTACTGAAGCAGCCAACAAATCTATTCCAAGGAGTAGACCATCATCAAGGTCCAAAGCCTGGTGGACCCAAGATCTTACAAAACTTCGACATGCCTTCAATAGCTTAAATCGCCTGGCAAAGAAACATCCCTCGGCAGAAAATACTGAGAAAGCTAAGATGGCAAGAAATATCTACTTCAAAGCCATATCTCATCATAAAGCCAAACACTGGCAGGACTTCTTAGAACAGGCCCAAGGAAAATCAGCCTTCACTGCATTCCAATATACCAACTCTGGGTCCAATCTATGCCCACTTATTCCTGGATTAAAACACTCCAATCCTGACAGCAATGAAGACATTATAGCTACAACCTTTGCTGAAAAGTCTGATGCATTTATAAATCATTTCTTTCCTCAAACATCTATAATACTAGACTCAAATATCTCATGTGAGCCAGAGACCCTGGCAAGACCTGGGTTAAAGAAAGATTGGGAATGGCCCGACTTAACTAGAGAGGAGTTCCTCCAGGCTATTCCAACAAAGACAACTGCACCAGGTATTGACAGAATTGGATGGCAGATGCTCAAGACTGCAGTAAATGTTCTTCCTGACTTCTTTTTTCGAGCCTATCTAGCTTTATTCCAAAGTGGATATCATCCTTCAACATGGAAAGAGGCAATTGGAATTATAATTCCTAAAAGGAATAAAAAAGATTACACTAATCCAAAGGCCTACAGGCCTATATCTCTACTGTCCTGCATGTCAAAGCTGCTGGAGAAGCTTTTTGCCAACCGTCTTTCCTACCTTGCCAATATATCAGATGATCTTTTTGATCCCAGCCAAATGGGAGGCCGAAAACAGAGGTCTGCTATTGATGCAGCTCTACTTCTACAGTCATTCATTGATGAGAACCATACCAAAAAGCGTATGGTTAGTACAATATTCCTCGATGTCATGGGTGCTTTTGATAGACTTCAACCCAAGCAACTACTAAAGATCATCAAAAATCTAAATCTTCCAAAGGTCTTCAGTTCTTGGTGTGAATCATTTCTTAGCCAGCGAAAGATCCGCCTATCATTTAATGGACAACTTAGCAAGGCTTACCAAGTTTCAGGTACTCCACAAGGGAGCCCAATTTCACCTCTACTTTTCCTCTTATCTATCAAGCACCTAGTCCCAGATGTGACTAGTAAACATTTTCTTCAAATTTCATATGTTGATGATATTGCTATATCAACAGCCTCATCATCCATTGCCAAAAATATTTTGTTCTTGAAACTTTGCTTACAAAGCCTTCTTCAAAAGGCAAAGGATCTAGAGGTCACTTTTGAAGTTGACAAAACTGAGCTGATGCACTTCCATAGGTGTAAAGACTTTAACCCTAGCACAATCACTATTGGAAACATGCAACTCAATCCAAAGGAAGTCATAAGATGGCTTGGCATATGGTTTGACCGGAAACTCAGCTTCAAAACTCATGTAGAAAAGAGGATCCAACTGGCACATGCAGTTTGGGAAAGACTCAAAAGGCTCAGCAAGCCTTCCAAAGGCATGAAATTTAATTCTCTGAGACAAATTTATATTAGCTGTATCACCTCTGTCATGGATTATGGGTCAATTCTCTGGTTCAAAAGACCTGGTTCAATAACACTCACCAAACAATTTGATAAGATACAGAACAGAGCTCTGGTTACTATCACAGGTGCCTTCTACCAAGCACCTAGGAAAGCACTAGAGGTGGAGTCAGTAATTCCTCCCTCATCTGTGCGTCATTTCAAGCATGCAAATTTGTATGCTCTTCGAATCCTTCGTCTCCAAAAACTACACCCAATATCTAAATACCTTTATAGCCCCCTTGAAGATGAATTGAGCCTCCAAAATCAACCAGATCCAAGGATACTGAAAGAAACACCTGAAACTAGAGCTCAAATAACTAGGGTTGGTAGGCTACTCATCAGTCTTACAATGAAACATAGGATTGAAGTATCAAACATCAAATGGATTCCACCCTGGCTAAGCACCAATCTAAATATCACCATCTCATGCTCAAGCAAATCAGAAGCTGCTAATGAACACTCTACTCTACTGACACAAATTCCGGATTATTCCACAATTATCTATACAGATGGATCATTTACTGAAGGAAAAGGAAGCAGTATAGGATTTATCATCTACCCTCCAAGCTTAGGCCCAGTTAAATGCTGTTCTTTCAACCTTGGACAACAAATTGGTATAACAGATGCAGAAACTTATTGCATTCTGAAGGCCATTAAAACAGCAAAAAAGCTCACAAAATCGAGTCTAATATATGTCTTTTCTGATAGTCAAACATCACTTAGGAGAATCAAGTCCCATTCAAGTCTCTTCTGTCACCAAATACGAAAGGAAGGTGCTGGGTCTAATATAAAACTAATATGGTGTCCTGGACACATGAAAATTGAAGGAAATGAACTTGCAGACTCTCTTGCAAGAGGAGCTACAAAGAAGCCTCCATCAAAACCTAACCTTTATACATCCTTCAGCTTTCTGAAGCATCAAATGAAACTGGAAGTCGAGAATGCTTGGTGCAAAGATTGGACAACACAACTAATTCGCTCAGAAGAGGGGCGCAGAGCCAAGGGACTTGGAAAATTCTATAGTGCTCAAGCAAAGTGCTCAGTTCCACAGTTCAACTCTAAAGTCTTTGATTTCAACAAATATAGCAGACAAACACAATCAGCTTACTTCCAAGCAAGAACAGGTATAGGCAATAATTTGGCTTACCTTAACAAGATTGGCAAGAGTGAGACAAACATTTGCAATTTTTGCAAACATAGTATTCAGACTACCCAGCATCTTATACTCAACTGTCCAGCTTTCAAGCATCAAAGGAAGAAAGAATTCAAAGGTATCATACCACTAATACTTCCCGTAATCTTTAATACATTGATAGGGAAGCACGCACTACTAAGATATCTGTCAATAACCAAATGCCTAACAAGGGGTAAAGGGAGTGATGGGTATAAAGAACATACTTAAAGATAACAATTGCTCAGAAATAATATGTAATTGGTATATATAATCAGTTACTCTAATTGGCGAGTTTGTAAATTTGTATTTTGTTATATGATTTTAAATAGTGTCATAGCTAGATAGGCTCCATACACTTAATGATTAAAAAAAAAAAAAAAAAAAAAAAAAAAAAAAAAAAAAAAAAAAAAGTTCCTACTTATTAACTTCATGCTGTGCTCTTATGGACAGTGAGGGACATGCCCAGTGTATATATATATATATATATATATATATATATATATATATATATATATATATATATATATATATATATATATATATATATATATATATATATATAATATTTTAATTAATGTTTCAATTTATTTTTATTTTTATAATTATTCCTAAGTCTTCTCATTTCTCTCTAGATGCCATGCCCTGGTTGAGATTCTAGTGCTCTCAATGTATCGAATTGTATTTTCTATGCCAATCTTGGTATGAAGGAGCAACCTCAATGTGAGATTATTTCCATTCATTTTCTCCTTGAGATCTTTCCTCTTATGCTTGTAATTGCTGCAGCTGAGTAGAAGATGTTCTGGTGTTTCTCGCTTCCCACATCTACACTTGTCATTGGTGCTATGTCCCTTTTTGTAAAGGTATGCCTTGTTGTATCCATGGCCTATCTTTAGCTGAAAGAAAGCACTAGTTACAGCCCTTTTTGCTTCCGAAGGCACTTGCATCTTTTTGTTTATTTTCCAGTTGAATTTTTTCCTGTATGATAAAGTTTTTGAGTTCAATTTTGTATCCTTGCAAAGGAGATATTCAAGCCATTGATTTTGAATATTACTTTTCATCTGAGCGTCAATCATGGCAAAACTCATTTCGTCCTTTTCTGGAGGCTCTCTTGATCCTTCCTTTGCTAGCTTGTCTGCTATAACATTTCCTATGATACCTGAGTGCCCAGGAATCCAGTTCAATACAACTGTTGCGTAATTATCTGATATTATTCTTGATGCCCTCAAAGCTCTTATTTGACAGGACTGTCCAGGGTAGTCTGAAAGTGAAGTCAATCTTTGAAGTGCTGCCTGATTGTCCGAGAATATTTCAATTTGCTGGCCAGGTTGACATCTAGTAGTGGCATATTCTAGTGCCTGGGTTATTGCTTCCAATTCCCCATTGTACACCAATGCTTTATCTCCAATATTTGACTTCCACTGGTATGTGAGCTTGCCAGTCCTATCAGTGGCTACTAGTCCGATCCCAATACCAGTGCTATCACTATGGGACGAGGCGTCTGTATAAATAAATATTGTGTTTGACCAGTCAATGTTGGAGCTTCTAATTATATGGTTTTCTACAGATTTTTCTTTGGTTTCTTTATCTATGTTCACTCTATATGTTGGTCTATAAGTCCAGGGTGGAAAGGCTTGGGGAATGATGACCTCTGTTGCTGCATCATCCAGCAATTTTTCTTGGAGGCATTTAATTCTTCTTAATTGGGTTGGTTTCTGAAGAATGAAATCTCTGTCTTGCATTTCTATATTTTTTTTTTTTTTTTTTTTTTTTTTTTTTTTTTTGTTTCATTTTGTATTCAGCTATATAGCTATGACAATTTATTTCTAATTTACAAACAATTACTCCAAATATCTCCAATTATACTTCCTTGTATTGTTTCCTTTTATTCATTTCTATTTTTTTCCATTCTAATTAATCTTCCTTGTATGCACTTATGCACCTGGAATTCTTTATAAATTCTAGTAAGGCTTCTTTGCCTCTTTTTGTCCGAAAAAGAATTGGGAGTGTAAGTGGCACTATATGTTTCAAACATCTATTTCTTTCCTCTTTAAATTTGTTGCACTGAATTATTAGATGTTGCATAGTCTGCTTTCCATTTTCACAGAAATTACACCTATTGTCCTTGACCTTTCCTATTTTGTGTAAGTAAGCCTTCACATTCCCAATGCCAGTCCTGGCCTGGAAATATGATGACTCAGTTAATCTATGATGTCCTTGAAAATTGATAGGTTGAGAAGTAATGTCAGGCCTTATCATTTGGGCTTGGATTCTGTAGTATTTGCCAAGACCCCTGCTTTTTCGTCCTTCTTCCTCTCGAGAGAGTTCTGAAGTCCAGTCCTGGTTCCAAGCTTTGATAACTATCTCCCTAGACTTCTGCTTAAGAAATGAATGAGTGGTAAAAACATCCCTGTTCATAACCTTCTTCTTGCTTGCTCTCCTGGCTGCACTATCAGCTAGCTCATTGCCCACTAGACCAACATGCCCTGGACACCAAGAAAGGATTAATGAGCAATTGCATTTCTATATTAACAGGATGATTAGGGGGTAATTTTAAGAGTCTGAAAGCAAACTTAGCCATGCTAGCTCTCAATCTAATTTTGGGTGGCAGTAGACATGATTCAACTTCCATTGGGAGTATAGGAGCTGTCTTGAAGACTCCTAGTATTTTCCGCATGGCTAGATTTTGGAGTCTTTGCAGTGTTGTCACAATAAACTCCTGTCCTTTCCACCAGACAACTGATCCATAATCAGCAATGCTTATAATACAAGCAATGTAGATTTGTCTCAATGCTGCTGGTGATAGTCCTCGTTCTGTGTTTGCTAATCTTGCCATCCTATAGAATGATTGTGTGGACTGAGCTGCTTTTGTGGCAATATGTCCTCGAAACTTAAGTCCTGGGTCAAACCATATACCTAACCAGCGGATGGAATCTTTTGGTGCTACATGTTGCCCATCAGGTAACTTCAATGGATGATTTTTTGATGACTTCCTATTGGTGAAATGCATCAATTCTGTCTTTGACGGGTCAAACTGAATGGAGTTTTTGCTTGCTATTTCAAATAATTGATTAACCTCCCTCTCAAGAATCCTAATGTTTCGCTTCATACTTGTTGATGAAGTGGTAATTGCAATGTCATCCATATATGATAGGGCATGAACTGACTTGGTTTTGAAAATGTCTCTTATATAAATGAGGAACAGAATTGGTGAGATGGGGCTCCCCTGTGGGATACCAGTCTTGATTCCTTTTACAGTCTCTTGTTCACCATCAAATTTAAGTTGAAGAGTTCTATCATCTAGAAATGAAGCTACCCAGCAAATCAAATTCACAGGCATCTTAAGATTCATAAGAACCCTTATCATTTGGTTTCTGCAACATCTAATAATTCAGTGCAACAAATTTAAAGAGGAAAGAAATAGATGTTTGAAACATATAGTGCCACTTACACTCCCAATTCTTTTTCGGACAAAAAGAGGCAAAGAAGCCTTACTAGAATTTATAAAGAATTCCAGGTGCATAAGTGCATACAAGGAAGATTAATTAGAATGGAAAAAAATAGAAATGAATAAAAGGAAACAATACAAGGAAGTATAATTGGAGATATTTGGAGTAATTGTTTGTAAATTAGAAATAAATTGTCATAGCTATATAGCTGAATACAAAATGAAACAAAAAAAAAAAAAAAAAAAAATATCACTAAAGATATGGTAGTTGCCTTGGGGTGATATCTTTTTGAGGTATTTAATTGCTTTGAGAATACAGAAGGTTTCTGTATCTGTAATACCCATAGTTTCCCCAAGATTGTATGAGCAACATTTTATCTCTCTTGTGACTGGCAGATATATGACAAATCCAATGCTACAGCCTTTTCCTTTGAGTAAGGACCCATCAGTATAGACAATTGTTGTTGATGGTGGTATTTTTTTTTTTTTTTTTTTTTTTTTTTAAATTCATAGTGTATTCAGCTATCTAGCTATGACACATTTCAAATATTCCAAATTTAAACTTTCCCCCCAAATTCATCTATTCTCCCTCAAAGCCCAATAAACTGTATCCCAATCACTTATCCTAATTTAATTCCCTTTGTGTGCTGCCATGCACTTGGATATATCCAAATACTTAAGTAATGCTTCCTTCCCCATTTTTGTACAAAATAAGATTGGAAGTGTTGTTGGTTCTAAACCTTTGAAGCAAATATTCCTTTGGTCTCTGAATTTTTGACAGTGTAACAACAAGTGTTGCACATTTTGTCTTTCTTTCCCACAAAAATTGCACATAAAATCTGTTACCTTCCCTACCATGTGCAGGTATACCCTGGTATTGCCAATTCCAAGCCTTGCCTGGAAAAATCCGGATTCAGTTTCCCTGCTATGTCCTCCAAATCCATGTAGTTTATAAGAAAAGTTAGGCTGATTAGATTGAGCCTGAAGCCTGTAATACTTTCCGAGTCCCTTGGCCTTTCGACCCTCCTCTTCATGCCAGAGCTCCAAGTCCCAATCTTTTTTCCATGCCTCGAGCACCCACTCTTTAGCCTTCTGCTTGATGAAAGAGTGAGAGGTATATTGATCACTTTTCATTGCCTGTTTCTTCCAACCTCCTTTGGCAAGCTTATCGGCCAGCTCATTTCCTTCTATGCCAACATGTGCTGGACACCATTGAAGATGAACTGTGCAACTTTGACAAATCTTCCTGATCTGATGAGAAAATTGATTGCTGCAATTCTGGATTCGAAGAATACTAGCTTGGCTATCAGTAAAAATGTGTATGGTCTTATTAGCAAAGTATTTCTTCACATATTTGGCTACCTTAAGGATACAGTAGGTTTCAGCATCTGTGATACCCATAGTATCACCTAGGTTATATGAAAAACATTTTATCTCTCTGGTGATTGGTTGGTAGATCACAAAGCCAATGCTGCTTCCACCTCCCTGTGAAAGTGATGCATCAGTATAAACTATGACATCACTTTTATTGATGTCCTTTATTTGTTGGATGTGGGATAGTTTAGCTGTTGCCTTTGGATGATTTAAAATGGTGGTTTTAACATTGGACTGATACCATGGTGGGACCCAGAGGGCATTTAGCTGCTCCAGATTCTTAAGGGTAGCCAATGGCTTTAGCCTGCTTCCGATCCTCATCAACTGGGTCAATGGATTATTGATGTAGTTAATTAATCCGAGATCAATCTGACTGCTGCTGGCCAATTCATCTTCAAGAGGACTAAATAAATGTTCTTGGATAGGGTGGTTCCTTTGAAGTCGAAGCATCCTTAGTCCATAGTAGATCACTTGCTTCTCATGCCGTACTTTTGCTGGTAAGATTGATGACTCGACTTCCAAGGCTTTTATTGGACTACCTCGGAAAGCCCCAGTGATCAATGGCAGTGCCTGATTCTGAAGCTTCTGACATCTGTTGGTTAGTATTCCACTGCCCCTCTTGCCATGCCAGAGAACTGAGCCATAATCAAGTACCGAAGTGACACAGGCTAGGTAGAGTTGTCGAAGGGCAGTACAGTGTAGTCCCCTTGTTGTTGAGGCTAGGTTCCGGATCCTACTGAGTGCTCCATGGGCTAGCTGCAGTCTCTTATCTACATGTGTCTTGAAATTGAGCTTCCTATCAAACCAAATACCTAACCATCTGACCATCTCCTTTGGCTCTATTGTGGCCAAGCCTTGTAGGTCAAAAGATGTTGTAGGTCTTTGAAATTGACGTCCAAAGTGAATCAGCTCTGATTTTTCCATCTCAAAATTTACTGATAGCTTTCTTGCACCCTTCAATAGCTCCTCCGTAATTTCCTTCAGGGTCCTAATGTTCTTATATATTGAAGTTGATGATACTGAAACTGCAATGTCATCCATGTAGGACAGCTGAAGGAAATTCTTCCTGTGCACAGCTGGGAGAAGAAATCTGATAGATAGAAGAAATAGCATTGGTGATACTGGGCTACCCTGGGGAGTCCCAGTCACTGGAAACACCTTGCTCAGTTGTCCATTAAAGAGAAGCTGCATTGTTCTTCCAGCTAGAAATGATTTGACCCAGGATATAAGACCTAGAGGCAGTTGTAAGGACCGCAGTGTTTGGATTAGAGCTGCAGGTTGCAGCCTATCAAAAGCTCCAAGGATGTCCAAGAAGATTGTTGATACAAGTCGTTTACTGGCCAGATTCTGCTCCACAAATTCTTGAAGCAAGAGGGCAGCATCAATAGCTGACCTTTGCTTACGACCTCCCAGTTGGCTAGAATCTAAAAGATCAGTTGTGTTAGCAATATATGACAGTCTATTGGCATATATTCTTTCCAGTAATTTGGACAGGCAGGGCAAGAGGGAAATAGGTCTATAAGCCTTAGGTGCACTGTAGTCCATTTTGTTCCTCTTAGGAATGATGATACCCACAGCCTGTTTCCATTGCTGAGGATGTTGTCCACTTTCAAATAAGCACTTGTAAGCCTTGAAGAAGAAGTCCGGAATAGTTGTCATGGCTGCCTTGATAATGGTCCAATCCAGACAATCATGACCTGGGGCAGTCATCTTTTTCGGTGCAGCATTTATTATCTCATCAATAATGAGTTCAGGCCAGTCCCAATGTCTTTCTATTTCGTTCCTAGCTGTTATATTGTAAGAGGTTGAAGGAATAAATTCCTCTGCCTCAGCTGATAAGATTGAAGTTGGAGGACTTGGGAATAGGGTCTGAGCCAGAGCCTCACTTTTGGCTTCAAATGTTGTTGCTTTTGTTGGCTGAGATTGGTGCTTTGGTGTATAGACCAGAGTTGGGATTATTCTTGATTGATAATTTTCAGGCCTGGAGTAATTGTAGGCAGTGAATATCATCCTGTCCTTAGCTGAGGCTAAAAAGTTCATCCAGTGTTGTTGCTTGGTGTGCTGGATATGTTGAAAATATTTATTCCTTGCAGCTCTAGCCTTGTCCATTATTTCAGTGTCATAATCCTTCTTCCCTTGGCGTCGAAGCTTATGGAATGAATGCCGAAGTAAAGCAAGGTCCTTGGTCCACCATGGCTTTGATCTTGGTGTGACTTTGAATAGTGGAATTGATTCTTGAGCAGCAGAATGTACTACTTGTTGTAAGATTGAAGCAATACCATCAACATCTTGTCTATGTATGGCAGTTTCAAGTGTTAGCTGCATCAATTCTTGCTGTTGAAGAATATGAAACTTAAATAATTCCCAGTCAGCTTTTTTAACATTGAACCTGGTAGGAAGTGGGTTAGTATTTCTGTTAGTATTCAGTGATTCGTCCAGGCTATGGTCAATTAAACAAGTGTCAAAAAGTATCACTTCATGATCAGATCCAGTAGATTCTCCATATTTCCAGTTGCCCCACCTAAGGTGTTTGAATCCTATGGCAAAGGTAAGGTCAATGATGGAGGTGCTTTTTGAATTAGATCTGTGAAATGTCCCTCCATACTGTTCAATGATTGATGGCGAGTTGAGGAGCTGGGCATTGGCATTATCCAAGTACTGGGCCAGCTTATTAGCAAGAGGTGAACTATTCTGGACAAGTGGATTCCAAGATGAATGATGCAAGTTGAAATCTCCAAGAAACAACATGGGCTTGTCCAGTCTCAACTGTAGATCCAAGAAGCGTTCCACTGTGAGCTTAGTTGAGTAGTGGGAGGTTGGCTTCTCATTGTAGATGTGAACCACATAGAATGATTCACTTGATAGTTCTACCTCCAGAATTTGAAAGTCAGGGTCTGTCACCAAGTCATATCTAGGGGATACTTGAAGCTGGCTAGATAACTTGACATAGGTAAGGACCCTGGGCCGCAGATTGGAGTTGAAAATAGGTGGTATTAGATTAAAAGCTGAGTGGTTTATAGGTCGAAAAGAGAGTGTTGGTTGGTGATGGAACATGTATGGTTCCTGCACAAAAATAAAGTCTGATTCCTCCTTGAGGGCTACCTCAAAGAGTGACTGCAGGATCTCTCGACCCCTTGCAGTATTATGTTGACTAAATTTGAGTGTATCTAGCATGTTAAAGCTTTATAGAATTCACAATCTAATCGTTGAAATGCCAGGTGGGTGTTTGACTTGCAGTTGGCACACTGAACTGCATGGTGGATGCAACTTTGGGTTGCACTACAAGTGTTACACTTGTGGCTGTTGGTGTAGTGTGGTCCAAGACAGATGGCACACACTGGAGATTTCTTGCACCACATGGAGTGGTGGCCAAATTTCAGGCACTTTCTGCACTGAGTTTTCTGAGTTGATTGTTGGTAGCTAACTACCTTCAAAAGTTGTCCTCCAATGAGTACCCCAGTCTTTATCAATCTTAGTCTTCTGCTCCTCAGTCTTCACACAAAATGCCACTGAGGCTCTCACTAATTTACTTAGTGATTTGGTAAGCCATCTCGCCTGGCCCTGTGTATTGATCCCATCATTATAGGTCTCAATCTCCTCATTTAATTGTTGAATGGGGATACAGGTTGCAACCCCATGTACCACCATTTTAGGCCAATTGCTAACCTTCTGGGCCTTCTGAATTGGCCATCCTGCAAAGACAACCTCCCATTTTTACTGGTCCAGAATCATCTCTGTGGGAGAGGCATCCATACAACTGAGGACCAGGTTCCCCTTTGGTGAAGTATGGACCCTTGAGATAGCCCTTTTCCCTAGGATCTTGTTGATCCTTTCTCTGATGGTGAAAGCCTGGTAATCTGGCAGGCTGCAGCCTGACCTGGTTACCAGGGTGATAACATTCTCAGCATTAATTATTTGTGCAGCTGTGGGTGGAGCTGCATTGGTGGTTGAAGAAGTAGCTGTTTGAGTGATCGGCTTAGTATGTGTAACTTGGCCTGTGCTGCTGGTGGTTGGTGCAGCAGGTTTTCGACTGAGCACCTTCATGACTGGCCTAGCTGGAGTAACAGTGGCTGGCTTATTGTTTGGGATCCCCTCCCTGACCTTCTGTGCATAGGAAGGGACTGCTGGCACCACAGGCTGGATTTGTGGTCTTGGTGGGGTTGGAATTGGTACTGAGTTTATTGGTTCAGCAGTGGAGACCTGGAGTGGTGGTCTAGTGGTTATCACTTTCCCCTCCTCAGTAAAGCTTCGAAAAACCTCAATGAGGTCCAAGACTGCCACTTGCTTTTCTTTGTTTCCCGTAAGGCTGTATGCCTTAACTAGTAAGTCACGTGCCTCGAGAATAGCTGTTTCAAAAGTATGTTTAATGCTGTGTGGTGCAGCAATTTTGACCATTTTGGATGGCTGAGGGTTGGTGTGGTTGGTTGCTGAAATACCCCGTTTCCGAGGTTGATCAGCAAATGGTGTTTTAATAAATAAGTTTTTTGTGCCCAAATCAGTTGATGTGATTGGGTCACTGCTAAAAATGTCAACCTTAGATTTCAAATTGACAGGTTGAACAGAGGAAAGTAGCCTTGAAGGCTTTGGTGATAGACCTATATTCCAGATTGATGAAGATAGTCTAGGGACATCTGTCATGTCCATTTCTGGTGATGAAGGCAGGCTTGGTAGGCTCCCTGGTGATGAGGGAGACTTTTCAGCCATATTTTTATTGTTTATTGCTGACATAGACAGCCGGAAAACGAATAAAGAATAAAATTTACAAAAAAGAATTTAATTCGATTTTTAATGGAATTATATTGAGAAATGTCACGTGACTTTTGTTCTGGTCACGTGAGAACGCGTCAGAACGCGTCGTGCGTTACGCGTCGAGCCTTGGCAAGGCTGGGCCGAAAATTTTTGTCCAATGGGTCGAAAGTCGCGTTTTGGTCGAAAGATAATGTAATTAGTGGATACAGATATTGAAAAGTATATCATTCAAAAGCTAAAGACGATGCGAAAATGAATATCAAATTTTTATTGCCGTAGCTGATGGTTAGCGGAAGTTATGGATAAAATGATGTGATGAAATGATCCAGAGGATCGAAAATCGAGTTTTTGGTCGAAAAAGGTTGCAAATTTGGGACTTTGGTGTCGAAACTTAGATCAATCAACTGCTGATACCTATGCGAAACCGAATATCAAGTTTATAATGGCGTAGCTGATGGTGGGCGAAAGTTGTGGATGAAATGGCGAATTTCCAAAGTATGGTGACTTGTGCATCTCACTTGTTGATGGTGGTATATTTTCTCTTAGGTATTTGTGTTGAAATGCCACAATTTCTTTTGGCTCTGATTAGATAGTGATGGATATATTTGCCTGTAGCCATGGAGGTGACCAACAGGCATCAAGTTGTTCAAGATTCTTATGATTAGCAAATGACTGTAGAAGATGGCCTATCCTTGTTAGTTGACTTTTTGCATTAGTCATATAATTAAAAATTCCGAGATCCAGTTCTGTGTCTAGGGACAGCTCATCCCTAAGTGGGCTAAGTAATTTTGCTTGCACTGGATGAGATGGCTGTATCCTCAACAGCCGAAGTGCATAGTTGATGGTTTGTTTTTGTTGTCTTACTCTGGTTGGAAAAATGGCTGCTTCAACTTCCAGGGCTTTGACTGGGCTATGATGATAGGCCCCAGTGATCATGGTAATGGCCTGGCTCTGAAGCCTTTGGCATTTGGCATTCAAACCTACTGACCCTCTTTTTTGAAACCATAATACTGATCCATAGTCTAGCACAGGTATGACACAACTGAGATAGAGTTGTCTCAAGGCATGGAAAGGTAGGCCTTTTGTCTTTGAAGCAAGCTGTTTTACTCTTTGAAGAGCTCCATGAGCAAGTTGAAGTCTCTTCTCAACATGAACCTTAAAATTCAATTTCCCATCAAACCAGATACCCAGCCATCTAACCACCTATTTTGGTGTTATTAGAGACTGTTCATCAAGCATTAATGGTGTTGTTAATTGTCTTCTGTGCTTGGAGAAATGGATCAGCTCAGTCTTGTCTTTCTCAAATGTGACTGAAATGATGAATTTTATTTTAAAGCCACTACTGAGTCTATAACTATGAGAGGCTAGTTCTAATTATTAAACATTCCCTGGACTATTTCATATGTTTTCTGATTGATTTTGGGAATGAATTCCTAGTCTGAAACTGCAACTTTCATCAAGTATGTGTCTCCCTCTTTGTTTTTGATTATTTTATTTTCTTTAATTTTAAATCTTTGATAGTCTCTTATTAAAGTTTCCGTCTGTTCCATCCATTGGTTTAAGTAACACCTTCCTTCTTCCCCAAATGCCAAGTCCTGGTACAGATCCCTGTTTTAAGCAGGAACTGCAGTGTATTCTCTATACACTGTTCAGTATTTAGTAGAAGCCTCATACTCAAATGATTTCCATTCAGTTTTGCCCGGAGCTCTGCCCTCTCTTTTTTGTATTCTGAACAGCTAAGAAGCAAGTGCTCAGGAGTCTCTTTCTTTCCGCAACTACATAGGTCTGTGCTGCTGTGTCCCAATTTGAAAAGATAGTTTTTGATGTACCCATGGCCAAGTTTAATCTGGAAGTAGGCACTAGCTGTTTTTCTCAGTGTGCCCTTTGGGAGTTTTATTTTGTTGATAATTTTCCAGCCATATTTTTTGTGATATGTTGATTCACACTTCTTCCTTACACCTTCTTTGTGAAGATATTGTAGCCATTCAATTTTTCCTAATTCTTTAATATTTGCACCTAATTTAGCAAAGCTTATATTTGACAGCTCTGCAGGAAATTTGGCAGCTTCTTTTGCCAATTTGTCAGCTTGTTCATTGCCTTTAACACCTGAGTGTCCTGGTACCCATGTTAATGTAATAGAAGCTCCATGGTTGATTATGATTGAAGCTGCATTTATAGCTCTGATTTGGCATGATTGCCCTGGATGGTTTGATGGTGTTGCCATTCGAAAGAGTGCTGCCTTGTTATCAGAGAAAATAAGATAGTGATGTCCTGGCTCTGTATGACCACTTATATATTCTATTGCTTGAGTTATTGCTTCAAGCTCTCCATCATATACAGTATTGCCATCTCAAATATTTGACTGGAAATGAAAGCCTGGCTTATGTTGCTCAGCTATAACATAAAATCCGTTGATTCGTAAAGCCAACAAACTTTGGAAAACGCTTTTTCGCCCACACCTTACGCCCTCCATCAGCTACGACTATATAAACTAGATATTCGGTTTCGCATAGTTATCAGCATTTGATTGATCTAAGTTTCGACACCAAAGTCCCAAATTTGCAACCTTTTTCGACCAAAAACTCGATTTTCGATCCTCTGAATCATTTCATCACACCATTTTATCCATAACTTCCGCCAACCATCAGCTACGGCAATATAAATTTGATATTCATTTTTGCATCGTCTTTAGCTCTTGATTGATATACTTTTCAATATCTGTATCCACTAATTACATTATCTTTTGACCAAAACGCGACTTTCGACCCATTGGACGAAAATTTTTCGCCCCAGCCTTGCCAAGGCTCGACGCGTAACGCACGACGCGTTCTGACGCATTGTCACGTGACTAGACCAAAAGTCACGTGATCTTTCTCAATTTAATTCCATTAAAAATCGAATTAAATTCTTTTTTTAAATTTTATTCTTTATTCCTTTTCCGGCTGTCTATGTCAGCAATAAACAATAAAAATATGGCTGAAAAGTCTCCCTCATCACCAGGGAGCCTACCAAGCCTGCCTTCATCACCAGAAATGGACATGACAGATGTCCCTAGACTATCTTCATCAGTCTGGAATATAGGTCTATCACCAAAGCCTTCAAGGCTACTTTCCTCTGTTCGACCTGTCAATTTGACATCTAAGGTTGACATTTTTAGCAGTGACCCAATCACATCAACTGATTTGGGCACAAAAAACTTATTCATTAAAACACCATTTGCTGATCAACCTCGGAAACGGGGTATTTCAGCAACCAACCACACCAACCCTCAGCCATCCAAAATGGTCAAAATTGCTGCACCACACAGCATTAAACATACTTTTGAAACAGCAATTCTCGAGGCACGTGACTTACTAGTTAAGGCATACAGCCTTACTGGAGACAAAGAAAAGCAAGTGGCAGTCCTGGACCTCATTGAGGTTTTTCGAAGCTTTACTGAGGAGGGGAAAGTGATAACCACTAGACCACCACTCCAGGTCTCCACTGCTGAACCAATAAACTCAGTACCAATTCCAACCCCACCAAGACCACAAATCCAGCCTGTGGTGCCAGCAGTCCCTTCCTTTGCACAGAAGGTCAGGGAGGGGATCCCAAACAATAAGCCAGCCACTGTTACTCCAGCTAGGCCAGTCATGAAGGTGCTCAGTCGAAAACCAGCTGCACCAACCATCAGCAGCACAGGCCAAGTTACACATACTAAGCCTATCACTCAAACAGCTACTTCTTCAACCACCAATGCAGCTCCACCCACAACTGCACAAATAATTAATGCTGAGAACGTTATCACCCTGGTAACCAGGTCAGGCTGCAGCCTACCAGATTACCAGGCTTTCACCATCAGAGAAAGGATCAACAAGATCCTAGGGAAAAGGGCTATCTCAAGGGTCCATACTTCACCAAAGGGGAACCTGGTCCTCAGTTGTATGGATGCCTCTCCCACAGAGATGATTCTGGACCAGGAAAAATGGGAGGTTGTCTTTGCAGGATGGCCAATTCAGAAGGCCCAGAAGGTTAGCAATTGGCCTAAAATGGTGGTACATGGGGTTGCAACCTGTATCCCCATTCAACAATTAAATGAGGAGATTGAGACCTATAATGATGGGATCAATACACAGGGCCAGGCGAGATGGCTTACCAAATCACTAAGTAAATTAGTGAGAGCCTCAGTGGCATTTTGTGTGAAGACTGAGGAGCAGAAGACAAGATTGATAAAGACTGGGGTACTCATTGGAGGACAACTTTTGAAGGTAGTTAGCTACCAACAATCAACTCAGAAAACTCAGTGCAGAAAGTGCCTGAAATTTGGCCACCACTCCATGTGGTGCAAGAAATCTCCAGTGTGTGCCATCTGTCTTGGACCACACTACACCAACAGCCACAAGTGTAACACTTGTAGTGCAACCCAAAGTTGCATCCACCATGCAGTTCAGTGTGCCAACTGCAAGTCAAACACCCACCTGGCATTTCAACGATTAGATTGTGAATTCTATAAAGCTTTAACATGCTAGATACACTCAAATTTAGTCAACATAATACTGCAAGGGGTCGAGAGATCCTGCAGTCACTCTTTGAGGTAGCCCTCAAGGAGGAATCAGACTTTATTTTTGTGCAGGAACCATACATGTTCCATCACCAACCAACACTCTCTTTTCGACCTATAAACCACTCAGCTTTTAATCTAATACCACCTATTTTCAACTCCAATCTGCGGCCCAGGGTCCTTACCTATGTCAAGAAATCTAGCCAGCTTCAAGTATCCCCTAGATATGACTTGGTGACAGACCCTGACCTTCAAATTTTGGAGGTAGAACTATCAAGTGAATCATTCTATGTGGTTCACATCTACAATGAGAAGCCAACCTCCCACTACTCAACTAAGCTCACAGTGGAACGCTTCTTGGATCTACAGTTGAGACTGGACAAGCCCATGTTGTTTCTTGGAGATTTCAACTTGCATCATTCATATTGGAATCCACTTGTCCAGAATAGTTCACCTCTTGCTAATAAGCTGGCCCAGTACTTGGATAATGCCAATGCCCAGCTCCTCAACTCGCCATCAATCATTGAACAGTATGGAGGGACATTTCACAGATCTAATTCAAAAAGCACCTCCATCATTGACCTTACCTTTGCCATAGGATTCAAACACCTTAGGTGGGGTAACTGGAAATATGGAGAGTCTACTGGATCAGATCATGAAGTGATAATTTTTGATACCTGTTTAATAGATTCTTACCTAGGAGGGGTGATGAATGGCAACATTAATACTAACCTACTACCCACCAGATTTAATGTCAAAAAAGCCGACTGGAATCTATTCAAGGCACACCTTTTACAACAGCAAGGATTGATGCAACAACAAATGGAAGAGGCCATCAAGAGCACTAATGTAGATTATATTGCCTCCATATTACAAGAGGTAGTGCAAACTGCAGCACGAGAGTCAATTCCACTGTTCAAAATTACACCAAGATCAAAGCTTTGGTGGACCAAGGACCTTGCTGTACTTCGATAAATATTTCACAGGCTGAGACGCAGGGAGAAGAAGGACAATAACCATGTGACATCGGAGAAGGCAAGAGCTGCTAGGAACAAATATTTCCAACACATACAGCACACCAAACACCTCCACTGGACAGACTTTCTCGCCTCAGCTAAAGACAAGATGATCTTCACTGCCTACAACTACTCCAGGCCTGAAAATCACCAGTCAAGAATAATTCCGACTCTTGTCTATACACCAGGACACCAATTTCAGCCTACTAAAGCAACAAAATTTGAGGATAAAAGTGAGGCTCTGGCCCAGACTCTTTTTCCAAGTTTCCAAACTTCATCCCTTTCAGCCGAGGCACAGGAATTTATCCCTTCAACCTCCTGCAGTACGACAACAATGAAAGAAATGGAGAGACAATGGGACTGGCCGGAACTCACAATTAATGAAATGATAAGTGCAGCTCCCAAAAAAATTACTGCCCCAGGTCTTGACTGTCTGGACTGGACAATTATAAGAGAAGCAATCTCAACTATTCCGGACTTCTTCTTCAGGGCTTACAAATTCTTATTTGAAAGTGGACAACATCCTCAGCAATGGAAACAGGCAGTTGGTATCATCATCCCGAAGAGGAATAAGAAGGACTATAGTGCACCCAAAGCTTATAGACCTATTTCTCTTCTACCCTGCCTGTCCAAATTGCTAGAAAGAATATATGCCAATAGACTGTCATTTATTGCTAACACAACAGACCTCCTACACCCTAGTCAATTCGGAGGGCACAAGCAGAGATCAGCCATTGATGCTGCTTTGTTGCTACAGGAATTTGTAGAGCAAAACATGAACAGGAAGCGGCTGGTATCAACAATCTTCTTGGATATTCTTGGAGCCTTTGATAGGCTAAAGCCAGCAGCACTTATAAAAACAATGCAGTCACTTCAGCTACCCCAAGGTCTCATAGCATGGGTCCAATCATTTCTTGCTAGAAGGACCATACAACTACACTTTAATGGACAACTAAGCAAGGTGTTCCCAGTGACTGGAACTCCTCAAGGCAGCCCAATTTCACCAATGCTATTCCTGCTTTCTATCAGGAATCTCCTTCCTGTAATACAGAAAGATAACTTCCTCCAGCTGTCCTACATGGATGACATTGCAATTTCAGTGTCATCAACTTCAATCAGTAAAAACATAAGGACATTGAAGGGAATTACTGAAGAGCTATTGGAGGGTGCAAGAAAGCTTTCAGTAAATTTTGAGATGGAAAAATCTGAGCTTATCCACTTTGGCCGTCAATACCAAGGACCAAATACAACTTTAAGCTTACCCGGGCTTCCGAATTTAGAGCCAAAGGAGGTGGTCAGATGGTTAGGTATCTGGTTTGATAGGAAGCTCAATTTCAAGATACATGTGGAAAAGAGACTGCAGCTAGCCAATGGGGCTCTCTGTAGGATCCGGAACCTTGCCTCTGCAACTCGAGGGCTACACTGTCATGCCCTTCGACAACTCTACCTAGCCTGTGTCACTTCAGTACTTGATTATGGCTCAGTTCTCTGGCATGGTAAGAGGGGCAGTGGAATACTAACCAACAGATATCAAAGGCTTCAGAATCAGGCACTGCCATTGATTACTGGAGCCTACCGAGGCAGTCCTGTCAAGGCTTTGGAGGTTGAGGCCTCCATCTTACCAACAAAAGTACGGCATGAGAAGCAGGCTATTTACTATGGATTAAGGATGCTTCGACTTCAAAGGGACCACCCTATCCAGGAACACCTGTTCAGTCCCCTAGAAGATGAACTGTCAAGCCTCAATCAGATTGACCTTGGACTGTTGAATTACATCAACAAACCAGTGACCCAATTGATGAGGATTGGGAGTGCTCTGAAGCCATTGGCTTCCCTGAAGAATTTAGAGCAGCTAAATGCTGTCTGGGTTCCACCATGGCATCAATCCAATATCATCACCACTATATCTAACCATTCAAAGGCAACAACAAAAATATCCCACATCCAGCAAATCAAGGATATCCATTTGGATGATGTTATAGTCTACACTGATGCATCACTTTCAAAGACTGCTGGAAGCAGTATAGGCTATGTGATCTACCTGCCTGTCACCAGAGAGATGATATGCTTTTCTTACAACCTTGGTGACTCTATGGGTATCACAGATGCCGAAACCTATTGTATCATGAAAGCAGCAAAATATGTTAAAAAATATTTTGCTAATAAGAATATACATATTTTTACTGATAGCCAGGCAAGCGTTCTTCGAATCCGGCATAATAGCAATCAATTCTGTCACCAGATCAGAATGATATGTAATGAAAGCAAAGTTCATCTCCAATGGTGTCCAGCTCATGTTGGCATAGAAGGAAATGAGCTGGCTGATAAGCTAGCTGCAGGAGGTCGAAACCAAGCAGTAATGAAAAGGGACCACTATACCTCTCACTCATTTATCAAGCATCAGGCTAGGGAATGGATTCTTGAGGCATGGAAAAAAGATTGGGACATGGAGCTCTGGCATGAGGAGGAAGGTCGAAAGGCCAAAGGACTTGGCAAGTATTACAGGCTCCAGGCCCAGACTAATCAACCCAATTTCTCTTTCAGACTATTTAGATTCCAAGGACACAGCAGGGAAACAGAATCTGGATTCTTTCAGGCAAGACTTGGAGTGGGAAATACAAGGGTCTACCTTCATATGATAGGGAAAGTTCACAATAATATTTGCAATTTTTGCGGTAAAAATAGACAGAATGTGCAGCACTTGTTGTTACACTGTCCAAAATTCAAAGATCAAAGGAACAAATGCTTCAAGGGCATAGAGCCAAGGTCACTTCCAACCCTATTTCGGACAAAAAGGGGGAAGGAGGCACTACTACAATATTTGGATACATCCAAGTGCATGGCAGCACATAAAGGGAGTTAAATTAGGACAAATAATTGGGAAATGTTAAATTTGGAATGAAGGGGTAGTGATTTATAAGAAGGGGAAGGCGAGATCTATGTAATTTAATTGTGTCATAGCTAGATAGCTGAATACACTATGAATAAAAAAAAAAAAAAAAAAAAAAAAAAAAAAAAAAAAAAAAAAAAAAAAAAAACATAAAATCCGACTCCAATTCCAGCTGTTGTTTCTAATTGTGAAGCATCTGAGTATATGTGTGTTGTATTTTGCCACTGTGTATTCTGTGATTCAGCCTTGTGTATCTCAGCTGCTTTTTCCTTAGACCCTTGTCCAATTTCCACCTTGTATGGAATGTGTTGCTTCCATGGGGGGAAGAAGTGCTGCCTTACTTTCTCTACTGGTCTGTCATCTGTTATGTTGGAAAGACTAATTTTAATCCTCTCTATTTGTGTCAGTTTAGGTAGGATATAGTCTTTCACTCTATGAATCTCCTGGTTGACTGGATGACATCTTGAAAGCTTGGCCATCCTCAGTGCATATCTACGAAGATTTGTATCAAGTCTGATTTGTGGTGGTGATAGGGCTGCCTCTACTTCCATAGGACGGATTGGTGCTGTTTTAAATACTCCAAGGATTTTTCTGAGAGCCATATTTTGAAGCTTCTGTAGTGCTGATGTGATATAGTCTTGTCCTTTCCACCAGATTACTGAACCATACTCTGCTATGCTAATAACACATGCTAGATAAATCTGTCTCATTGATGCAGGTGATAAGCCTCGCTCAATATTTGCCAGCCTGGTCATCCTCAAGAATGTCTGTGTGGCTTGGGAAACTTTGGTGTTGATGTGGGCTCGGAACTTGAGCCTTGGATCAAACCATATTCCGAGCCACCTTGTGGTCTGATTAGGATGCACTACCTCACCACCCGGTAAAGTAACTAGTCTAGTTCTAGCTTCTTTTTTGTTTGTGAAGTGCATGAGTTCAGTTTTTGAAGGATCAAATTGTATGCAGTTCTTTTTGGCCAGTTCAAAGATATGGCCCACCTCCCTTTCTAGAATCCTCACATTTTGCTTGAGACTTGTTGAAGATGTAGTTATAGAAACATCATCAATATATGATATGATATTCACAGCTTTTGAATTGAATAGATTTCGAATATAGATTAGAAATAGAATTGGCGAGATTGGGCTTCCTTGAGGTACACCAGTATCAATAGAGCTAGCTAGTTCTTTCTGTCCATCAAAGGTTAGTTGAAGCGTCCTCTTATCAAGGAAGGATGATATCCATGTTATTAGGCTAATAGGTAATTTAAGTTTCTTGAGTATAAATAGTAGTTGGTTCTTGGAAACATGATCAAATGCACCCTTTATATCAAGGAATACTGTGGATGAAATTCGATTTAGTTGTCTGTTTGTCTCCACATCATTGGTCAGCAATAGAGCTGCATCAATGGCTGACTTTCCTTTTCGTCCCCCAATTTGGCTTGGATGTAGAAGTGAGGTAGTCTCTGCAAGATGACCAAGTCTTTTAGCAAGGATTCTTTCACTTATCTTTCCTAGACAGTTCAGGAGGGAGATTACCCGGTATGCTTTTGGTTGTGAGTAGTCAGGCTTTGATGCTTTACGGAGTATAATCCCTGTTGCCTGCTTCCAGCATTTTGGATGGTACCCAATATTAATAAGTTGAGAGAATATCTGCATGAATATTTGTGGTATGGCTTGGTATGCTTTTATGATGATTTCATGATTAATTCCATCGGGACCAGGGGTTTTTCCTTTGATACTTGTTGAGCAAGCCTGCTCCAGCTCTTCCCTGGTTAATTGTGGCCATTCCCAGTTATCAGCTAAGTATCCATCCCATATTGGCTTCTCAGATATTGGAGGTGTTGGAAATAGAATCTCCCGGAATGCTCTACATTTTCCTTCAAATTGCTCCTCCAAATGGCCATATTTATTAGATATAGGTGGTATCTGTGTCATCCTATGGTCTTTGGTAAAGCTCATTGCTTTAAATATTGTCTCTGTGTTTTCCTTCTCCAGGAAGCTATTCCAGTGGGCCTGTTTTGCTTCCTTGATTTTTTTGAAGTATATATTTCTTGCTTGACAATATTGTGTGTGGCAGGTTGGATCCTCTTTGCTAGCTTTAAGCTCTTTTTGAGCCTGTACCATTTCCTTCCGAAGGGACGTGAGTTCCTCATTCCACCATGGCTTAGGAATGAAGCCCTCTTTATATACTGGGATACTTGCAAGGGCTGCTTCACTAATGCAGTCAGTAAGCATCTGTGCTGCCAGGTCCAAGTATTCTGTATAGTTAGATGAGCCAGTGACAAGGTAGTTTTGGCATTCAGCTTGGTTGGCAAGTATATCCCTGTTGATGCGTGAGAAAGCTACATTGGCTTGTGAGGGTAGTTAGAATGCTAGAGAACTTAGTCCAGTCTGCCTTCTTAAAGTTGAAATGATCCTGCTGCAATGGATTGTCAGTCTTGTTAGCTGTATTGTCCAGTGTAAACATGATTCCATAGTGGTCTGATCCAATATCTTCTAGAACCTGCCAGTCAAATATCTGATCTACTATACTTGAGGAAGCAAATGTAAGGTCTAGTACTGATGGCTTGGTCATGTGGGGCCTAAAGAAGGTACCCTGTCCAGGTGTATTTAGAAGCTCCAATTTGTTATCATCCAACCATTCTATTAGTAATTCTGATTCCATGGAATGGCTTGCTGCAGGCTCCCATCTTTGATGATGTAAGTTGAAGTCTCCAATGAGGATTGCTCTACTACTTGGTGGGAAATGATTCATTAATAGGTTGATTGTCTTTCCTCTCTGTTTTGCTTGGTCATCTTGATTGTATATATTTATGAGTGAGATTTTATTGGATCCATATAATAATTCCAGGATTTGGAGGTCGGGATCCTGAGGAGAGTGGCTAGATAATTTCACCTTTGCTTCCAGTCCTTTAGAAACATAAATCATGGTTCTTGGACGAAGCTGAGGTGGTGAACAAGGGAATATTTGGTAAAATGATTTGTGGTTAATTGATCTGGTATTTGTGTATTCCAGCTCATCTTGGTGCTTTGGTATCAGCCATGGCTCTTGTACTGCAATGATTGATATATTTAGTTCCGCTGCAATTTGTAGGGCACTTTCAGTAGCTATTTGGCTTTTGTTGAGATTTATTTGGAGAATCTTGATATCTTGTTTGTCCAACATTAAAGTTCAACTTCATCAGCCTTATTTCGGATGCTAAGATAAACTTTGCATGTCTTAGAATTGGCTTGGTGATCTTCATCACAGTTGGCACACTTTGGTGCTAGGTGACTGCATTGTACTCCTTTTGCTTTGCATACACTGCAGTAGTGTTGCTGAGTGCTGTGATCTTTTCCACCACAAAGTCTGCAGACTGGGTCCCTTCTACAAAAGTTATCCAAATGTCCAAAAGCTTGACATTTTGTGCACTGAGTTGTTTGAGCAACATTGTAAAACTTTGTGACTCTAACACTTATGCCTGCAATATAAAGTCGGTTCCTAATGGCTCTTTCAGCTTCTTGTGCAGTTGCAAATGCTATGGCCACTGATCCTGCCCTCTTCACTCCTCTATTCTCTCTGGTTGAGATCCAGTGTGGTGTTCCAATTGGATCTAGGCCCTTGTTGAATATTTTTACTTCTTGCTTGATCATCTCCATGCCATTCTCAGTATCAAAGTCGGCCAAAGGGATGCCATGAGCCACTACTTTGAACCATGGCTCGTCTTTTTGAGCTGATATGAATGGAATTACCTTCTCCCAGATGTTTTTCTTTTCGAGGAAAAAATCAGCAGAATAATCATCTGTAGTATTAATTGCTATATTCCCATTTTTGGTCCTGGACACAGAATTCACAACTGGTCCTTTGATACCATGAGCTGCAAATATTTGATTGATCTGGTTTCTTGCATGCAGTGGGTTGAAGTTAGATTCTTCTTCCAGATCTTGAACAAGAATGACTCTTTTGATTACTTTTGGCTTTGGTTGGAAAGGCTGTTGTGGTCTAACATTTTTGGTGGGTAATGGCTTACCAACTACTGTCCATTCCATGGGCTCTGTTGATGGTTGAACACCATTTCCAGCTACAGAAGCCATTGTTGCTTTAGTCTGATGTTGGTTGAACTGTTGATGCTGAGTTGTAGCCTTTGACTGGGATTTTGGTACTGCTGGTGCTATGATCTTCTTCAGATCCCTAGCTTTGGTCTCAATCTGCCTTGTGGCAGTCTCAAGATTGGCTACCTGGGATGCAATGATGTTTGATGCTTTATAAATAGTACCCTTTTCAGTGTATTCCCTAAAGACTTCTAGTAGGTCTAGAAGCTGGGACTGCTCATTTCGATCCTGGGTTAGGTGATATGCTTTTACTATGAGGTCTCTTGCTTCAAGTAGAACTGTCTTTGTAGTTTGTTTGCCTTGTTCTATAATATTATCTGAATTTGCATAAATGGAGGAGCTCAATTTTCCCTTTCCTTTGTCTAGCTTAACAGGCTTTGATATAAATTTTTTAGCTAATTTTTGGTATGAGGATCTATAAGGTGTTGAAGGACCAGCAATGGGGTCACTACTCAGTTCCATAACTGTATCAATTGTATTTGGGTTTTCAATGAATTCAATTGAAGGAAGGTCTGGTAGGTCTTCATTTATGTCAATGTCTGATGATTGAATGGTAGGTGAGCCTGGTTGTGAGGAATCAGAGATTTCCATGTCCAGGTTAGGTGAAGCTGGGTCATATGTAATGTTTTTACTGCTTCCTGGTGACTTGGGATCATAAGGACTCAAGTTTTCAATATTTGGTGAAGCAGGGTCATAGTAAGAACTTTGACTCATTTTGAAAAAAATTGGAAAAACTTTTATTTTTAATTTTATTTTATTTTTAAATAAAATATTTATATTTGAACCTTTTTTTTTATTTTTATTTTTATTTTTATTTTTATTTTTATTTTTTTTTATTAAACTGATTAGGTAATAACTTGAAAAATCAAAAGTCACGTGATTTGCAGTCAAGTCAGCTGACTTGAGCCACGTGATTCTTCTTGGCACTACTCTAACAAAATTTGATCTTTAACCTCAATTGGGTGATCCAGAGTGATGCAGGAGTAGAAAATTATATCAGTGTGTAGCTCTGGATATACTGAATGTGAATCTGATGGTTATTTGATTTTTTTGTGTGATGGTGAGGTGTTATAGATGAAATGCTCCAGCTGGGGAGGCAGCCTTCCCTGCCAAGTTGCTATCAAATTGACTCTTTCGCATTTATTGTCTTATCCACTGGGATGCAATGGCATAAAATTATACCAATGTGTAGCTCTCAATGATGCGAAACTGAATCTGCTGAGTAATTGAAATTTGGAGGCGGTTGTCAACAGTAATGGATGAAATAGATTGATGAGAAATGTGGATGAAATGTGACTGAAAGATTGCAAGCTTCTGTCATTATCCTTTCCAAAATTAGTTGTAAATGATTGATATTTTTCTGAACAGATGTGGATGAGACTGAGATAGAAATGTCATCCATGTAAGAAAGTTTTTTTTTTTTTTTTTTTATTATTATTGACATCCTATATAAGTCTATGACTATCAGAGGATGTGTAGTATCATACTACAATTTGTCTAGCTAAATTCAATTTAAATCACATTCCAATTCTCTACTATCCTCTCCTAGATACCAACCCCTTGTTGATATTTTTGTCTCGTTTAAGTATTCCAAAATTGCTGATATTCCAATATTGCTTTGAAGCAGTACTTCAAGGCTCATCTCCTTGTCTCCAAGCCTGTCCTTCATTCTTTTCCGGTTCTGTTTGTACCTCCTGCATTCCAGAATTAAATGTTTTGGTGTTTTTTTTTTTTTTTTTTTTTTTTTTTTTTTGAATCATATTGTATTCAGCTATCTAGCTATGACAATTAAATATCCAATTAATTTTACATTGCAGAATGATACCAGCTAACGCCCTAATCACCCTTTAATTCATTTTTATGTCCATTATTTATGTACCTACATCATCTCCTTTGTATGCTGACATACATTTGGATGTTTTCAAAAATTCTAGAAGGGCTCCCTTCCCCCTTTTGGTTCTTAGTAAAATTTGTAATGAAAGAGGCTTTATGTCAGCAAATGCTAATTCCCTCTGCCTGCAAAATCTGGTACAATGAAGAATTAAATGTTTTGTTGTCTGCTTTTTAGCCTTGCAAAAATTGCATCTTTGATCCTTAACTTTCCCAATTATACTCAGGTAAGCTCTGGTATTCCCAATCCCAGTTCTTGCCTGAAAAAATGCTGATTCAACCATCCTGCTGTGGTTCTGAAAGTGTAATGGTTGTAAGGAAAAGGTTGGTATGTGTATCTGGGCTTGGATTCTATAGAACTTGCCAAGTCCCCTAGACCTTCTACCCTCCTCTTCTCGGAGAACTTCAGTTTGCCAGTCATTTTGCCAGGCATTTAAAATATATTCTGTTGCTTTCTGCTTTAGAAAAGAATGTGATGTAAATTTGTCTTTTTGTAAAGCTGTCTTTTTTTCTGCTCCTTTTGCAAGTGAATCAGCAAGTTCATTACCCTCGATACCCACATGGGCTGGACACCAAGAAATGGTTAGATTGCACTCTTTGGCTAGGTTTCGAATTTGATGTGAGAGGTGGTTTGTCTTCCCCTGTATTCTTTGAAGACTTGCTTGACTGTCACTGAAAATTTGGTATCTTGCATTTGGCAGCTTCTTCCTAAGGAACTGGATGGCTTTGTAAATGCAGTAGGTTTCAGTGTCAGTGATTCCAATGGAACTTCCCAGATTGAAGGAGAAGCTTTTCAACTCTCGGGTAAAAGGCATGTAGATGACAAAGCCAATGCTGCTCACATTGCTCTTGGAAAGAGATCCATCTGTGTAAGCAATAGCTATGTCTGGATCTATTTTCTGCATTAATTTTAAATGTTGTTCATGAGCTGAAACCCTGGATAAAAATGATATGTTAATTGCTAGTGGTGCTGAGTTCCATGGTGTCATCCAAGTTAAATTCATTTCCTCCAGCTTCTGAAACTTGGTATATAATTTGAGAAACATCCCAATTCTTATAAGCTGATTTGTTGGCTTATCCAACTGGTCAAATATTCCAAGGTCAAGTTCGGGAAGTGTGTTCAACTCATCCTTCAATGGCTGAAGCAGCAGTTGCTGTACAGGGTGTGTATTCTGAAGTCTTAAAAGTCGGAGGGCATAGTTAAATGCATGCTTCATCAGTCTAACTTTTGTTGGCAGGATGGCTGCTTCCACTTCTAGAGCCTTGATTGGACTGCGCTGGTAGGCACCAGTGATTAGTATTACTGCTTGATTCTGAAGTCTCTGACACTTATTAGTTAGTGTTCCTGAACCTCTTCTCCCCTGCCAAAGTACAGAGCCATAGTCTAACACAGATGTAACACAGGCTATATACAAGTGGCGAAGTGCATGAAATCGAAGCCCTTTTGTCACGTCACCATCAAACTTTGAATCCGCCTTTTCGACCACAACTTTTGATCAAATCGTCCAAATTTCAATTACTTGACAGATTCCTTTTCGCATCACTCACATCTACATTTGCATCCAATTTCCGACCATTCTAGCATACTGGTGGGCAAAGAAAATGGATATTGACTCTGATCCTCCATCTGGGGACTCATTATCCTCCTCACCACCACCCTTTATTGACCTACCATCCCAACCACGGCTCAATCAATCAATCTGGAGCGGTAGTCTAAAACTACCAACCTCAACAGATCCATTAAGATCATTTTCATCATCATCCAACATTCCTACAGCCATGGAGACCAGTTCTGACCCCATTTCTGCTTCTGTGTCATGTGACAGGAAAAAATTTTCACTCAACAAGCGAAAAATTGGTCCTAGCTCAAGTGATCCAACTGAGTACCCAAAGCCTCCCAAGCTGAACAAACCTGCTACCAACTACACTTTTGCACTCTCAGCTGATGATGCAATTTATGCAGCCAGGGATAAAATTCTGGAGGCCTATAAATTAACATTTGACAGGGATAGACAGACTAGAATTCTCGACTTGCTCCAAATATTTCGAGAATTTACTGAGAATAACTTTCTGCCTGGAGATAAAGTCAAGAGGACTACCACTGCACCATCATCTGTGCCAAAAAAATCTGTCCAATTTATTTCCAAACCAGTCTCTCTAAATGAACCTGCACCTTTGTCCACCAACAACTTTCCTAGCTCATCTAGTCAGCCAACCAAGTTTGCCAGCTATTCTAGTGTGGCAGCCACAAACATACCTCACACCACTGCACCATCAGACCAAAAATGGACCAAAGTCACCAACAAAAAGACCAGGCTACCTCTCACTAAACCAACCAAACAACCTCCACTAAGCTCTACAGCACCTATTACCCCAAAAGCTGTCACTAATGCTCCTGATGCTGACACACTTCTTGTTCTTGTCTTGACAAAGGGTGCTTCTGTTCCTGCCTACAATGCGATCAGTGTCAGGGACAACATCAACAGACTTCTGGGCAAGAAAGCTGTGGCAAGAGTCCACACCTCCCCTCGGAATAACCTTGTTCTCACCTGCTTTGACTCCACCCCTGATGAGCTTCTTTCTTCACAGGACAAGTGGATAATGCTCTTTGGAAAATGGCCTATTGACACCATTCAAAAAGTGAATAACTTTCCGAAACTGGTAGCCTATGGGGTGCCAACTAGCTTACCAATCACTTCCTTTCAAGAGGAAGTACAAGACTTTAACCTGGGTGTGGAACTGATTGGCAGTCCAAGATGGCTAACAAACAATCCTAATGGCCCAACTTGTCCTGTCATCTTCAGCATCACCTCTGAGGAAGAGAAAAATAAGATTCTAAACAGGGGGATATTAGTTGGAGGACTGCTTCTTAAAGTATCCAACTATAAGCAAACTACAAACCGGACTCAGTGCAAGAAGTGCCTGAAGTATGGTCACCTCTTCTTGACCTGCAAGAGGGAACCTGTTTGTGCAGTCTGCAAGGGCTCTCACCTCACCACTGAGCACAAGTGCACCACTTGTTCAACCTCGGATAACTGCACACACCACCCGGTGAAGTGTGCCAACTGCAACTCTGGGAGCCACACAGCTCTTCAGAAACATAACTGCGAAATTTACAAGGCACTTTTATGATTGATCACATCAAAATCTGCCAGCACAATACTGCAAGAGGGAGAGAAATCCTTCAATCATTCTTCGAGGTGGCTCTGAAGGAAGATGCATTAATTCTTTGCATTCAAGAGCCATACTTATATTATAATAAAATAACAAAAAAATACTCACCTCTTTCTCACCCCTCCTACATCCCTATTGTACCACACCAAGATGCTTCCATTCGGCCTAGAGTTATAACATACATCAGAAAGCACTGTACAGTTAATGTTTCACCAAGACTGGACATTTTTGAAGATCCAGATATGCAGATTCATCAGATAGACACACCTGGAGAATCATTCTATCTTTTGAATATTTACAATGAAAAATCCCATCATTTAACTGAATCAACACTTACTATAGAACGCCTCTTACAGCTGGATGTAAATTGGGACAGACCTTTCTTACTTCTTGGAGACCTCAACCTCCATCACCCATCCTGGAATCCAGCCATCAACTCACCTACACAACATGCAGAAGCTTTTGCCAGCTATATGGAGAAAAACCATGCCACTCTCCTGAACAATTTCACCATCATGGAGGAGTTTGGTGGAACCTTCCACCGATCCAATACCCAGACAACATCAATTATAGACCTGACCTATGTCTCTGGCTTTCAACAACTTCAATGGCACAACTGGAGATATGGGGAGTGTACAGGGTCAGACCATGAAGTGATCAGTTTTGAGACCTCTCTTATTCAACCAACCCTAGATGCTGAATCAAATCAACCTTCAAATTTCAATTTGAAAAAAGCTAACTGGGATCTCTTTGCAAATAATCTTGCAGCACTTGAAAGCGAGGCAAATGCACAGTTAGAACAACTGATTCACACCAATAACTATAATGGAATAGCCCTTTTAATGAAGGAAATAATTAATCAAGCAGCAGAAAGATCAATTCCAAGATGCAGGACTTGTCCAAGGTCAAAATCATGGTGGATGAATGAATTAACTGACCTTCGGAAAAATTTCCACTACTTTCAAAGACTAGCTAAAAAGACCCTGATTCCCGAGATCACAGAACAAGCAAAAAGGGCAAGAAACAAATACTTTCGAGCCATTTCCCAACACAAAGCTCAGCACTGGGAAACTTTCATGGAACAGGCACAAGGGAAAACAGCTTATGCTGCATTTCAATATTCAAATCCTACTCACCAGCAAAGTCCTCTGAACATGCAACAAACTTTCGGAAATCGCCTTTTCGTGCACAACTTCCGCCCTCCGTCAGTTACGACAATATAAACTGCATATTTGGTTTCGCATTGTTAACAGCCTTCGATCGATCTAATTTTTGACACCTAAATCCCAGTGTTGCAACATTTTTCGATCAAAACCCCGATTTTGGAGCTTCTGGACCACAACACCACACCATTTCGTCCATAACTTCCGCCCATTATCAGCTACGCCTCTATAATCTTGATATTCGGTTTCGCATCGTCTTTAGCTTTCGACAGATATACATTTATACATACAGATCCACATATAACAACATTTTTCGACCAAAACCCGATTTTCGACCCTCTGGACAAAAATATTTTCACCCCAGCCTTGCCAAGGCTCAACGCGTGACGCGTCGACGCGTTCTTGACGCGCAATCAGGTGATTAGACATCGAGTCACGTGTATTTTTTTTAATTTTTAAATTTTTAATTTATTTTTATTTTTATTTTTTTTTTTCAATTTATTAAACAAAATTAAAATATATTTAAAAAAAAAAAAAAAAAAATTGTGGAAAAAGACAGAATTGGAAATTAAATTATAAAAAAAAAAAATCAAAAACAGAATAAAATCAATATTTTTAGAATAATGGGTCCAAATCCACCTTCTTCACCAATGGAGCTACCCTCTTCACCACCAACACAGAAATCTTTTAATCTTAAACATGTTGCAAGGCTTTCTGACTCCATATGGTGCTCAAAAAGGGCAACAAAAGAAAAGTCCCCAATTTCAACTAATAACATATTTTCAAAAATAGCTGAACACCAGACACCACACTTTCGAAAATCGCCTTTTCGTGCACAACTTCCGCCCTCTGTCAGCTACGACAATATAAACTGCATATTCGGTTTCGCATCGTTAACAGCTTTCGATCGATCTAATTTTTGACACCTAAATCCCAGTATTGCGACTTATTTCGATCAAAATCCCGATTTTAGACCCTCTGGACCACATCACCATACCATTTCATCCATAACTTCCGCCTACAATCCGCTACAACTCTATAAATTCGATATTCGGTTTCGCATGGTCTATAGCTTTTGATTGATATTTATTTCGATATCTGAATCCACCAGTTACAGTATTTTTCGACCAAAACGCGATTTTCGACCCTCTGGACGAAAATTTTTTACCCAGCCTTGCCAAGGCTCGACGCGTCACGCGTCACGCGTTCTGGACGCGTAATCAGGTGATCAAAAGCAAAGTCACGTGACTTAAATCTCTAATACTTATTTTATTTATTTAAAAACAAAAAAACACCAGCCTTGGCTTTCAGTCAGGTGATCAGTATCCACTGTCACGTGACATTATTATTCAAAATTCATTTTTAAATCAGGATAAAATACTTACAAATTTTTTATTTTAGTTTCGTCAATATCCTGATTATTTCAGCCAAAAATAAGTTGAAAATGACCAAAAATATTCCCTCTTCACCAGGGAGCCTTCCAACCTTACTTTCCTCTCCAGAGATAGACATGGCAAATGCCCCAAGGTTGTCATCATCTATCTGGAATAAAGATTTGTCACCTAAGCCCTCAAGGTTACTATCTTCTGCTCGACCAGTCAAATTGTCAGCAAAAATTGATTTATTCAGCAGTGATCCCATAGCATCCACAGATCTTGGGGCCAATCATTTATTCAATAAAATACCATTTTCTGAACAGCCTCGAAAACGAGGAGTGTCACCAACCATTCTTTCAGCAACCCAGCCTTCAAAGATGGTGAAAATTGCTGCCCCATGCACCATAAAGCACACCTTTGAAACAGCCATTTTCGAGGCTCGAGACCTTTTGGTGAAAGCATATGGTCTAACAAATGACAAGATTAAGCAAGCAGCAGTCTTGGATCTTGTCCAAGTTTTTCGCTCTTTTACTGAGGAGGGGAAGGTTATCACAATTGTCCCAAAAAGCAATGAAGGGCCAGATGAGCCAAATCACGAGAAAGATGTTGTCCTAGAGGCCCCAAAGCCTCCATCTTATGCACAGAAACTTCGGGAGGGTATTCCACAAATGCTAACAACCAAGGGTCTTCCTTCGAAGCCAGGGATGAAGGTATTGGGCCACAAAGCACCAATTCAAGATACAGCACCAGCTGCTTCACCAAACAAGACCCCTACTACCAACAACATTTCTGTTCCTCATACTGCAGCTAGGGTCATGCCCATAGCTATTGCCACAAATTTGACCAATGAAAATGTAATCACTCTGGTCACAAGAACAGGCTGCACTCTGCCTTCCTATCAAGCATACACAGTCAGAGAAAATATTAACAAGATCCTTGGGAAGCGAGCAGTCTCAAGGGTTCACACCTCACCTAAGGGTAATCTGGTTCTCAGCTGCATGGATGCCACACCAGCCGAGCTCCTCCTTGATCAAGAGAAATGGCAAGGACAATTTGAAGGATGGCCCATCAAGCTGGCTCAAAAAATTAATCACTGGCCTAAAATGGTAGTGCATGGGGTTGCTACATGCATACCAATTAATAAATTAAACAGTGAGATTGAGGCCTACAACAAAGATATCAAAACACAGGGTGAGCCAAGATGGCTCACAAAGTCACCTGAAAAAATGATCAGAGCTTCAGTGGCCTTTTGTGTCAAAACTGATGAAGAAAAGACCAGGCTTATCAAATCTGGTGTGTTAATTGGGGGACAACTTTTGAAGGTTGTCAACTTTCAACAGTCAACCCAGAAGACACAATGCAGGAAATGTCTCCAATATGGTCACCACTCTGTTTCCTGCAGAAAATTACCAGTGTGTGCCATCTGTCTTGGTGCACATTATACAAACAGCCACAAGTGCTCTACTTGTAGTGCAACTCAAAGTTGCATCCACCATGCAGTTCAATGCGCAAACTGCAAATCTAACACCCACCTGGCCTTCCAGAGATTAGACTGTGATTACTACAAAGCTTTAACATGCTAGATACACTCAAATTAAGTCAACATAATACTGCAAGGGGTCGAGAGATCCTGCAGTCACTCTTTGAGGTATCCCTCAAGGAGGAATCAGACTTTATTTTTGTGCAGGAACCATACATGTTCCATCACAGTCCAACAAACTCTTTTAGACCTATTCACCACCCATCTTACCACCTTTTTCCACCACTTCTAACCACTAACCTACGGCCCAGGGTCCTCACCTATTTGAAGAAATCCAGCCAGCTTCAAGTAAGCCCGAGATTTGACTTGGTGTCAGACCCAGACCTTCAAATACTAGAAGTGGTACTACCAAGTGAATCATTCTATGTGATTCACATCTACAATGAGAAGCCAACTTCTGACTACTCAACACAACTAACACTAGAAAGATTTCTTGATCAACAGTTGAAACTAGACAAGCCATTTCTCTTCCTTGGAGACTTCAACTTGCATCACCCAACCTGGAATCCTCTAGTTCAAAATAGTACCCTTCTTGCAAACAGGCTTGTACAATACCTGGATAAGACCAATGCCCACCTCCTCAACAATTCATCTGTCATTGAAAAGTATGGAGGGACGTTTCATAGGTCTAACTCAAAGGGTACTTCAATAATAGACCTTACCTTTGAAGGGGGATTTCGACAGCTGAGATGGGGGAATTGGAAGTATGGTGAATCCACTGGATCAGACCATGAGTTAATTATATTTGACTGTCTCATTCCATCAGCAAATAACCACTCCTCCAGCAACAACAGTGCCAACAATCCACTGCCTTCCAAATTCAATATCAAGAAGGCTGACTGGAGTATGTTCAGGAGCCAGCTTATCCTTCTGCAGTCTCAGTCACAGCAACAACTAGAGGAAGCTATTAACAATGGGAATGTAGAGCTAATTGCCACTTTATTACAAAGTGTGATACACACTGCAGCTTCAAATTCTATACCACTACTCAAAATAACCTCCAGGTCTAAGCCATGGTGGACTAAAGAGCTCACCTCACTCAGACAACAGTTCCATAAGTTACGGAGACTACAGAAATGGTATCCAAATGTTTGGAATGCTGAGAGATCTGCAGCTGCTAGAAACAAATATTTCCAACGAATTCAACAAACTAAAAAACAACATTGGTATAATTTTCTAGCTGCAGCAAAAGAAAAGATGGTATTCACAGCTTACAGCTATTCAAGGCCAGATAGGTACCAGACAAGTATGGTACCAACACTCATCTACACACCAGTGCAACAGAATCCACCAGTACAAGCTACTACCTTTTCGGACAAGTGCAAAGCCCTTGCTCACACCCTCTTTCCACAGACTCAGGCTTCAACTTCAGCTGACAGCACAGAGGAAAGCATGGGATCAGAAATAACACAAGACAAATTTTCTGCAGGAGGAAACTGCCAGTGGGATTGGCCAGAACTAACCATGGATGAGATGCAAAATGCCCTACCAAAGAAGATCACTGCCCCCGGCCTTGACTGCCTTGACTGGACTATCATCAGGAAAGCTATGACAATCATCCCACAATTCTTCTTTCAAGTATACCACAGCCTATTTAAGCTTGGTCAACATCCAAGCCAGTGGAAGAATGCAGTGGGTATCATTATTCCCAAGAGAAATAAAAAAGACTATAGTGCACCCAAGGCCTATAGACCAATTTCCCTTCTCCCCTGTCTTTCTAAACTGCTTGAAAGAATCTACTCCAACCGCCTTTCATTCTTAGCAAACACCAACTGTAACCTTTTGCACTCAAGTCAATTTGGTGGTAGAAAGCAGAGATCAGCCATTGATGCTGCACTATTACTGGAGGAGTTCATTGAGAAGAATCTGAATAAGCAAAGAATTATCTCAACAGTCTTTCTGGACATTATGGGAGCCTTTGATCAACTTCAGCCTTCTAGACTAATCAACACACTGCACTCCTTGCAGCTACCAGTAACTTTGATCTCTTGGGTACAGTCATTTCTCTCAGATAGGACAATTCAATTTCTGTTCAATGGGCAGCTAAGTCATGAGTTTCCAGTGACTGGAACCCCTCAGGGTAGTCCAATCTCTTTTTTTTTTTTTTTTTTTTTTTTTTTTTCCCTTCATGTTGTATTCAGCTAAAAGCTATGACAATCTATCTATTAATTACACAGTGGTAAATTTAAATTTCTTAACCCTTCCTTACTCCTGTTTGCTCACATAATTCTATTTCCAATTTGTTGTGTTCCTAGTTAATCTCCTTTCAGTGCATTTATACACTTTGAAGCCTTCAAAAACTTTAGCAATGCTTCTTTCCCCCTTTTTGTTCGGAACAAGATTGGGAGTATCAATGGCTCTATATTAGTAAATGATTCCTTTCTCTCTTTAGTAAAGTTTTGACAATGTAGTATCAAATGTTGCATAGTCTGCTTCCCATTTTTACAAAAATTACAAGTTTCATCTTTGGTTTTCCCAATTTTGAATAAGTATGCTCTAATATTGCCAATCCCTGTCTTTACTTGGAAGTATGCTGACTCAGTACTCCGGTTGTGACCTTGAAAATTGATAGGTTTGGTTGAGAAAGTTGGTATTGATATCTGCGCTTGGATCCTGTAAAACTTGCCTAGACCCTTACTTTTCCTCCCTTCCTCCTCATGGAAGAGCTCAGAAGTCCAGTCATGAGTCCATGCTTTAATTATGAGCTCTTTAGCCCTTTGCAGTCAAAAATGAGTATGTTGTGAACTGATTCCTCCTGATAAGCCTTCTTTTTGCCAGCCCCCTGGCTAATCTATCAGCAAGCTCATTTCCCTCAATGCCTTCATGTCCTGGGCACCAAGAGAGATGAAGAGTGCAAGATTCAGATTCTTTTCTGATCTGGTGAGAGAAGAAATTGTCTCTCTTCTGGATCCTTCTGAGGCTGGCCTGACTGTCAGTGAAGATATGGTAAGTTCCATTTGGTACAATCTTTTTCAGGTGTCTGATAGCATAAAGGATACAAAGTGTCTCTGCATCTGTAATCCCAATGGATTCCCCAAGGTTAAAAGAGAATACTTTTATCTCTCTGCTGACTGGGAGGTACATAACAAAACCCATACTACTTCCTTTGCCCTTTGAAAGAGATCCATCAGTGTAGACAAGGGTGGTATTGTATGGAAGAGATTTGATGTGTGCTTTGTGATCCACTGCAGCTAGGTCTTTTGGTAGTTTTGAAATGGTAATGGAAATTTTGGGCTGAAGCCAAGGGGGGGCCCATTTATCATCTCTCTTTTCTAGATTCCTCAGATGTGCAAATTGTTTCAATAATTGTCCAATCCGGGTAAGTTGAGTAGGGGTAGTTGACAGGAAGTTGAAGACATCAAGATCCAGATCTGAGGATAATGACAACTCATCCTGCAGTGGAGAAAGTAATTTGGATTGAACTGGGTGTGATCTTTGTAGTCGAAGTAGTCGCACTGCATAATTGAATGCCTGTTTTTGGAGTCTAACTCTAGATTGGTAGAATAGCTGCCTCGACCTCAAGTGCTTTGACAGGGCTGTTGTGGTAGGCTCCAGTGATCATTCTACATGCCTGATTCTGGAGTCTTTGACACTTGTTGATTGAGGCACCTGATCCTCTTTTATCATACCATAGAACTGAGCCATAATCCAGGACTGGAATAACACAGCTTAGATAGAGCTGTCTGAGAGCATAGTAATGTAGCCCTTTCGATGATGATGAAAGCTGCTTGATTCTCATTAGAGCTCCATGTGCTAGTTGGAGACGCTTATCCACATGAGTCTTGAAAGTAAGTTTCCTGTCAAACCATATACCCAACCATCTTACTTTTTCCTGAGGTAATAAGGTAATTCCTTCACCAAGGATCAATGGATCTGTTAGTGGCTTTCGGTGGTTAGAGAAATGAATTAGCTCAGTCTTTTCCATTTCAAATGAAATTGATAAATCTTTGGCCTTTGTCATAATATGCTGTAATACATATTTCAGTTGTCTCTCATTTTTGCTTAGTGATGTAGATGACACAGAGATTGAGATGTCATCAATGTAAGACAGTTGTAAGTAAGAAAATTTGTCTTCAGGTGGGAAGAGATACCTGATTGAAAGCAAGAAAAGCAGTGGTGAAATAGGGCTACCTTGAGGAGTGCCTGTGACCGGAAACTCCTGACTTAGTTGCCCATTGAATAAAAGCTTGATGCTTCTGTCTTTCAAGAATGATTGGACCCAGGAAATAAATAGACCAGGAAGCTGTAAAGATCTCATGACATTTATCAAGGCCTCGGGCTGTAGCCTATCAAATGCACCCAGGATGTCAAGGAGAACTGTTGAGACAATTCTATGCTTAGATCTGTTTTCTTCCACATAGTCCTGCAAGAGTATGGCTGCATCAATTGCTGATCTTTGTTTCCTACCACCCATCTGACTTTGATGAAGTAAATTACTGTTGGTATTAGCAAGAAATGCAAGCCTATTGGCAAATATTTTCTCCAAGAGCTTTGATAGGCAGGGTAGAAGAGAGATGGGCCGGTAGGCCTTTGGTGAGCTATAGTCTTTTTTGTTTCTTTTTGGTATGATAATTCCCACTGCCTGCTTCCATTGACTAGGATGGTATCCACTGTTAAATAGACAGTTGTAGGCTTGGTAGAAGAAGTTGGGGATGGCTGTGACTGCTGCTTTGATAATTATCCAGTTGATTTGATCTAGTCCTGGAGCAGTAGATTTGCTTGGGACTGCATTAATTAACTCTTCTAGATTCAAGGCTGGCCATTCCCAGGTATTCAAGTTGCTTGTATTAGAGATATTCACATTGTCTGAGGCGGGACTAGTTGTTCTGTCAGGTGCTGAGTTGGCGTACTGGTTGTAGGGCTGATAGATGGCTGATTCTTGAACTTGGGTTGGTGGAAAAAGCGAATGAATCAATGCCTCACATTTATCTCTATAACTGATAGCTATCTTTTCTTCCATGCTACCAGAATCAGTATAGCTCAATGTTGGGATTAGTGAAGATTGAGCTCTATCTAGCCGTGAATAATTGTAGGCTGTAAATACAGATTTATTCCTTGCTTCAGCTAGAAAGTTGGTCCAATGCTGCTTCTTATTGTATTGAATTTGGTGAAAATATTTATTTCTAGCTTCCTTAACATAACCTCCCCATTCAGGACAGGTATCCTTCTTGAAATGGCGACGTAGCCTGTGGAAAGTTGTTCTCATCTGCCTCAACTCATCTGTCCACCATGGCTTAGATTTTGATGAAAGGTGAGCAGTTGGAATTGATTCATGGGCTGCATTTTGAACTACTTGTTGTAAGAGTGACGCAACTTTGTCGTAGTCATTGTATTGAATAGCTGCTTGCAGTTGAGGCAGATGAATATCTTGCTGGTTTTTTATTTCAGAACTAAAGAGTTCCCAATCTGCTTTCTTGAGGTTGTACTTTGTTGGCATTTGGGTCAGGCTCTTGTTAGAGCATGCAGTACCACTAGGAGGAAGCTGTGCCTCAAATGTGATTAGTTCATGATCTGATCCAGTTGATTGACCATAGTTCCATTTGTGCCACAATATATTTCTAAAACCAGCTGTAAATGTCAGATCAATGATTGATATACTTCTTGAGTTTGAGCGATGGAAAGTTCCTCCAAACTCTTCCATCACTGAGGGGTTATTCAAAAGTTGGGCATTGGTTTTTTCGAGATAGTGAACTAGAGCAACAGCCAATGGATTAATTGTTTGAATGAGTGGATTCCAGAATGAATGGTGCAAGTTGAAGTCTCCCAGAAGAAGAAATGGCTTATCCAGCTGCAGTTGAATGTTCAGAAAGCGCTGGACAGTGTGATATTGAAATGAAGGAGATGTAGGCTTCTCATTGTATATGTGAATAATGTAAAATGCTTCCCCTGGTATTTCAACCTCCAGGATTTGAAAGTCTGGATCAGACACAATGTCATATCTGGGCATCACCTGAATCTGGCTGGCCTTCTTGACATAGGTCATGACCCTTGGGCGAATATATTGATGGGTGATGGGTGGAATTAATTGGTAGGCTGAATGTAATATTGGATTGAAAGTTTGTAAACAAGTGTCATGGAACAAATATGGTTCCTGTACTAATAAAATGTCTGTTTCCCCTTTAATGGACACATCAAAGAGGGACTGCAAGATCTCACGACCCCTTGCAGTGTTGTGCTGGCTGAATTTGATGTGACTCAGCATGCCAATGCTTTGAAGAAGTCACATTCTTGTCTTTGGAAAGCCAAGTGGGTATTAGATTTGCAATTAGCACATTGCATGGCATGGTGTTCACAGCTCTGTTTTGAGTGGCACCTGGTACAGCTGTGATCAGATGTCATATGACCACCTAAGCAGATGGCGCAGACTGGTAACTTCCTACAGGTTGATTGGTGGTGTCCATAGGATAGACACTTTCGACATTGGGTTTTCTGGGTTGACTGTTGGAATGGAACAGCTTTAAGAAAAAGACCACCTATCATGACACCTGAACTTATAAGATGATCTTTTTCCTCCTCTGTGGTGACTGAGAAGGTGATTGAGGCCCTTGTGGACTGCTTATAATATCTATTCAGCCATCTGGGCTGGCCTTGAGTTGAAATTCCTTTGTTAAATCCTTCAATCTCTTCATTGATTGACTCAATTGGTATGCAAGTTGGTACTCCATGTACCACAAGTTTTGGCCAGTGGCTGACTTTCTGGGCCTTATGAATAGGCCATCCTTCAAATACTTGCTCCCATTTTTCCTGGTCAAGTAAAAGTTCTGATGGGGATGATTCCATACAGGTTAAAACAATATTGCCTTTAACTGAGGTGTGAACTCTTGATATAGCTCTCTTTCCCAGTATCTTATTGATACTCTCCCTGACAGTAAATGGTTGGTAGGTTGGAAGAACTCCACCTGACTTGGTAACTAGTGTTATTACATTTTCATTATGATAGGATGTTGTTTGTAGAGGTTCTGTTGACGTTGCTGGTCCTGCTCCTGGTGATTTTCCTGTTGATTTTTGCTCAGCACCTAGCTCATGGGATCCTTTGCCCATGACTATCATTCTGCTCTTTGGTCTTTGAATTAGAGGGGTTGGAGTTGCCTCTGATGCCCCATTCCTCAATATCTGAGCATATGACATTGCTACTGGTTTAATTGGCAATATTTCATTTTTGCTGTTTGTTGGCCCACTTGGAACAGTGGTTGGTTCCTGTTTTTTTAGCTCTCTTATTCTCCCTTCTTCAGTGAAATTTCGAAAGACTTCTACAAGGTCCAGCACTGCAAGTTGCTTTCCCTTATCTTCAGTCAAACTGTAAGCTTTTACCAACAAATCTCTCGCTTTTTCAATAGCAGAATAGTAGGTATACTGCTCTTCTCTAATTGGCTCGGCTACTTTTATGATCTTCCTGCTTTGAATTACACTAGGAATGAACTCTGGTGATTTCCTCTTTTTTGATTTAATTTTTTGTTCTTTATTCAATATTGGGTTTGGCACAAGATCCTGTGCAGTTATTGGGTCGCTACTGAATGGGCCATTCGAATTAGTTAAAGAAAAGGTTGTTGGAACAGATGATGATGGTTTTGCATCTTTAGTCTTTCTAGAGCTCCACAGGGAGTCAGAAAGCCTTGCCACATTTTTGAGATTGAAAGATCTCAAAGATGGTGGAGAAGACGGCATGCTTCTTCCTGATTCAGGTGAAGCAGGCATATCCCCAGCTATGATTGATGGGTAATTATTTAAAACAATATTAAGATGATTTTAAAAATATTTATATATGGTGATTTGTTTTATATTTTAGTTAAATTATATAGTTTTTTTTTTTTTTTTTTTTTTTTATATTTTTTTTTTTTTCCCTTTTGAGATATTTCAAAAAGTCACGTGACAAAAAAATAGATCACCTGAAAACGCGTCAAGAACGCGTCGACGCGTCGCGCGTCGAGCCTTGGCAAGGCTGTGGCGAAAATTTTCGTCCAGAGGGTCGAAAATGGTTTTTTGGTCGGAAAATAATGGAATTAGTGGCTGCAAATGTCGAAACAAATATCAATCGAAAGCTTAAGACGATGCGAAACTGAATATCGAATTTATATTGCTGTAGTTAATTGTTGGCGGAAGTTATGGACGAAATGGTGTGGTGATGTGGTCTAGAGGGTCGAAAATCGGGGTTTTGATCCAAAAAGGTCGCAATCTTGGGTCTTACTTGTCGTAAATTAGATCAATTGAATGCTATGAGCGATGCGAAACCGAATATCGAAATTATATAGCAGTAGCTGATGGTGTTCCGAAGTTGTGGTTGAAAAGGCGATTTTCGAAAGGATGTATTTCCGCGTTGATATGTAGTCCAATCTCACCAATACTCTTCTTGCTGTCCATCCGGGATCTCATCCCTAAAGTCTCAAAAATTGACCATCTCCAGCTATCTTATATGGACGACATCTCAGTCTCAGTGTCATCAACTTCTGTTGCAAAGAATCTGCAGAACCTCAAGCTAATCACTAATGAGTTGTTAGGTGAGGCCGAGAAGTTATCAGTCACATTTGAGATAGAAAAATCGGAATTTATTCATTTCTGTCACAGGAAGGAGCCGCCTACATCTCCATTGATTCTTAACAACAACATTACACTTGAGCCTAAGGAAGTGGTCAGGTGGCTTGGCATCTGGTTTGATAGAAGACTTAATTTTAAAACTCACATAGACAAGAGACTTCAACTTGCCAATGGGGCACTCAGCAGGATCCGAAATCTGGCCTCAGCATCAAGAGGACTTCATTGTCATGCCCTTCGACAACTTTACCTAGCCTGCGTCACTTCAGTACTAGACTATGGGTCTATTCTATGGCATGGCAGGAGAGGCACTAGCATGCTATCAAATAAATGTCAAAAACTTCAAAATCAAGCACTTACAATCATCACTGGAGCCTATAAAGGCAGTCCCATAAAGGCCCTTGAAGTTGAGGCATCAATATTACCAGTTAAAGTTAGACATCAGAAACAGCTTATCTTTTATGGGATCAGAATACTTCGACTCCAAAGAGATCATGTCATCCAGGAACATTTGTTCAGCCCTGTTGAAGATGAACTAACAATTACTAACAAAATAGACTTAGGCTTACTTGATTTCATAGGCAAGCCAGTGACACAGTTGATGAGAATTGGAAGCATCCTAAAGCCTCTTGCCAGCCTTAATAATCTCGAGCAACTGAATATCAAATGGATCCCTCCCTGGAGCCAAGCATTTATTCATACCAGAATCTCTACCCAGTCAAAAGAGGTGACTAAAGATGAGCATCTTCAGCATTTGAAAAGTATCAACCTAAATGATGTCATCATATATACAGACGGATCACTTTCAGGAACAACTGGAAGCAGCATTGGCTTTGTGGTCTATCTTCCAGTTACCCGAGAGATGAGATGCTTTTCATACAATCTTGGAGATTCAACAGGCATTACAGATGCTGAGACATATTGCATATTGAAAGCAACACTGTATGCCAATAAATATTTTACCAACAAGACTATCCATATTTTCACTGATAGCCAAGCAAGCATCCTTCGGGTGAAGCATAGCAGTAATCTATATTCTCATCAGATAAGGCTAGCATCTAAAGGGAGCACTGTCCATCTCCAATGGTGCCCTGCACATGTTGGAATAGAAGGGAATGAGCTTGCTGATAGATTAGCAAAGGGAGGTGGCAAAAAATCACCTCTGAAAAGGGACAAGTTTACATCTCATTCATTTATCAAGCAGAAGGCAAGAGAATGGACTATACAGGCATGGCAGAGGGATTGGAACCTGGAATTATGGCATGAGGAGGAAGGTCGAAAGGCTAAAGGACTCGGAAAATATTACAGGCTCCAGGCACAATCTAACCATCCCAATTTCAACACAAAACTATTCAATTTTCAGGAATGTAGCAGAGAGACAGAATGTGGATATTTCCAAGCAAGACTTGGTGTTGGCAACACAAGAGTCTACCTGCACATGATTGGGAAAGTTCAAGACAATATGTGTAATTTTTGTGGGAGAGAAAGGCAAACTGTTCAACATCTATTGTTACATTGCCCCAAGTTTACAAAGCAGAGAAATTATTGTTTTAAAGGCATAGAGCCAAGGATACTTCCAATTCTGTTCTGCACTAGAAAAGGAAAACAAGCATTACTCAAATATTTGGATACATCCAAGTGCATGGCAGCACATAAAGGAAATTAAATTAGGATATCTAAATGGGAATTTTATGAATTGATTGTTGAGTTAGTTGAAATGTAGGAGTTCTGGGAACTGGAATTGTAGAAAAGATGTGTCATAGCTAGATAGCTGAATACACTATGAATTAAAAAAAAAAAAAAAAAAAAAAAAAAAAAAAAAAAAAAAATAGCTGAAGAAGACTCACTGAGCAGTGACCCTATAACTGCACAGAATTTTGAGCCTAAAAACACCAAAGATAATATTTACCAAAAAAAATCAAACAAAAGAAAGTCACCTGACTCAACTCCCCCAACCATCAACTCCAGAAAAATAATTCAGATTGAAGAACCAAAGATTACCAAACAACACACCTTTCTATCTGCCATTCAAGAAGCTCGAAATTTACTGGTCAAAGCATACAGCTTGACAGAAACTATAGAGAAGCAAGATGCAGTTCTAGATCTTGTTGAAATTTTCAGAAATTACATTGAGGAGGGTCGAGTTAGACCAATCTCTATTAATAAACCTACAGCCTCACCAAGTGAGTTATCACCAACAAATGAGGTACCAGCTGTACCAGAACCTACTTTACCCTCATATGCTCAAATGCTGAGGAGAAATGTACCAATTTTACCACCAGCAACTGCACAGAATCCAGCAAATGGAATGAAAGTCTTACATAAGTTGACAAGACAGGCAGCTCCAGCTGTCTGCCCCACTGAAACTATCATACAAAATATTGTGCCAAAATCTTCCCCTATCCAAATCACAACTACACTGCCAAGAGAAAATGTTATTTTTTTTTTTTTTTTTTTTTTTGAATCATATTGTATTCAGCTATCTAGCTATGACAATTAAATATCCAATTAATTTTACATTGCAGAATGATACCAGCTAACGCCCTAATCACCCTTTAATTCATTTTTATGTCCATTATTTATGTACCTATATCATCTCCTTTGTATGCTGACATACATTTGGATGTTTTCAAAAATTCTAGAAGGGCTCCCTTCCCCCTTTTGGTTCTTAGTAAAATTTGTAATGAAAGAGGCTTTATGTCAGCAAATGCTAATTCCCTCTGCCTGCAAAATCTGGTACAATGAAGAATTAAATGTTTTGTTGTCTGCTTTTTAGGGAAAATGTTATTACATTAGTGACAAAGCAAGGGGAGATTTTGCCTACATATGATGCCTTCTCTATCAGAGAGAGGATTAACAAAATTCTAGGGAAGCGTGCCATTTCAAGAGTACATACCTCAGTGAAAGGCAACCTGGTTTTGACATGCATGGACTCACCTCCAAGTGAACTACTTTTAGATCAAGAAAAATGGGAGACTATTTTTGCAGGATGGCCCATAAATAAAGTTCAAAAAGTGAGCCATTGGCTAAAGCTAGTGGTTCATGGTGTACCAACCTCAATCCCAATTAATGCCATTAATGAAGAGATTGAGATTTTCAATGAAGGAACAAAAACCCAGGGCCAACCCAGATGGCTAAGTAAATCTTACCAACAGAGGCTCAGAGCATCAATTACCTTCTCTGTCACATCTGAAGAGGAAAGAGATAATTTAATCAAGTCAGGAGTCCTCATTGGAGGCCTCAGATTGAAAGTGGTGTCTTTTCAGCAGTCCACCCAGAAGACCCAATGCCTAAAGTGTCTTAGCTTTGGACACCATCAAATAGGATGCACCAAGGATCCAATCTGTGCTATCTGCCTTGGAAAACATATCACCACAGCCCACAAATGTTCCGCTTGCAGTGCCACCCAGAGCTGCACCCATCATGCAGTTCAATGTGCCAACTGTAAATCAAACACTCACTTGGCTTTCCAGAGACAAGATTGCGACTACTTCAAAGCATTGTCATGTTAGGTACACTCAAAATAGGCCAACACAATGCTGCAAGGGGTCGAGAGATCTTGCAGTCCCTTTTTGAGGTTGCTCTCAAGGAGGAAATAGACATTCTTTTCATTCAAGAACCATATGTGTTCTATAACCATTATTTAGAGTCCTATCAACCTATCAATCATTCAGCTTTCAATATAATTCTACCCTTAATTTCTAATACAATTCGACCCAGGGTCATAGCCTATGTCAAAAAGACTAGTCAACTCAATATCACTGCTAGATATGACATGGTCTCTGACCCTGATTATCAACTTCTGGAACTAAGACTTTCCTGTGAGGCATTCTATGTGGTACATATGTACAATGAGAAGCCAACATCGAATCTTTTGAGCCAGCTGACACTACAGCGCTTCCTGGACCTTAATCCAAAAATGGATAAGCCATTCTTGTTGCTTGGAGATGTCAACCTGTACCATTCTTCATGGAATCCAGAGGTTCAGAATAACACCCTTCTTGCCAATAATTTAGTGAGATACCTGGACAGTGCTCGAGCTCAAATCATCATCAACTCGGCCATAATTGAAGAGTATGGGGGAACATTCCACAGGTCTAACTCAAGAAAAACTTCAATCATTGATCTAGCATTTGCAGCAAGATTTCAACAATTAAAATGGGGCAACTGGAGGTATGGGGAGTCAACTGGTTCAGATCATGAGCTGATCATATTTGAATCAAAACCATCCATTCAGTCAACAGCTGAACCCATCATAAAGAACAGCCTTCCACCAAGATTTAACCTCAAGAAGGCAAATTGGCCTCAGTTTAAATTATCAATCAAGGAAGAGCAGGGAAGGCTTCAAGATCAAATGGACCAAGCTATCGAAACTAATGATACTAACATTATAGCTTCACTTATTGAGAAAGTAATCCATAAAGCTGCCACCAAATCAATCCCTTACTCCAAGCCTTCAAGCAGATCAAAGCCATGGTGGACAGAGGAACTCACTCAACTCCGCAAATCTTTTCACAAGCTAAGGCGGTACCAGAAATTCTCCTTCAGTCAACAAGTAATTCAGGATACAAAGTCAGCAAGGAACAAATATTTTCATCAAATTCAGTACAATAAGAGGCAACATTGGTTTGAGTTTCTTGCTTCAGCCAAAGACAAGATGATTTTCAAGGCTTATAATTATACCAGCCATGACCGCTTTCAATCAAAAGACATACCAAACCTCAAATACCAGCCAGTAGACAACAGTAACCAGGTATTAGTAGCCTCATCTTTTGAAGAAAAATGTGATGCTCTGGCAAACACTTTATTTCCACAAAACATCACACAATCAGCCAATAGAAGTTATGATGATATAATCACACCAACTACTGATATTATGGAATTACCAGAACAAGGATGTGGAAGACACTGGGACTGGCCACCTTTGACCATGGAAGAGATAAAAAATGCAGCTCCAAATAAATCAACAGCTCCAGGACTGGACCAGCTTGATTGGACAATTATCAGGGCAGCTTTATCAGCCATACCACAATTCTTTTTCCAGGCGTACTCGCAGTTATTTAATGGTGGAAAACATCCAGTTCAATGGAAGCAGGCACTTGGAATAATCATACCCAAGAGAAATAAAAAGGACTACAGCTCTCCAAAAGCGTACCGGCCTATCTCCCTTCTTCCATGCCTATCCAAGCTTCTGGAGAGGATTTATGCCAATCGGATTTCATACTATGCTAACACAACAAGTGACTTACTGCATCAAAGCCAAATGGGAGGTCGGAAGCAGAGATCAACAACTGATGCAGCCATGTTATTGCAGAACTTTGTGGAGCAGAATAAACTCAAAAACAGAGTGGTATCTACTGTCTTCCTTGATATTCTCGGAGCATTTGATAGACTCCAGCCGTTGGCATTGATGAAAGTACTCCAGAAACTTCAGCTACCAGCTAATTTCATTTCATGGGTCAACTCTTTCTTAACAGGAAGAACAATGCAGCTATGCTTCAATGGACAGATGAGCAGTGTATTTCAAGTCAGTGGCACACCCCAGGGTAGCCCTATCTCACCCTTGCTCTTCTTGCTCTCTATCAGATATCTGTACCCATTGAAAATACCACCAAACTTTCTCCAGCTGTCCTACATTGACGACCTTTCCATATCAGTGGCATCAACATCAGTGGACAAGAATATTTGCCTATTAAAAGAGGCTACAGATAATCTAATTGAAATAGCAAACAAGCTATCAGTAACCTTTGAGATGGACAAAACCGAGCTCATCCACTTCTCCCAACATCGGAAGTCTCTCACATCAACACTTATACTACAAAATGGTGTAATTTTACAGCCATGTGAGATGGTGCGATGGTTGGGTCTCTGGTTTGATAGGAAGCTATCCTTCAAAGTTCATGTAGACAAAAGGCTTCAGTTAGCTAATGGAGCCCTCAGTAAAGTGAAGCAGCTTGCCTCATCTACAAAAGGGCTTCGATTTCATGCACTTCGCCACTTGTATATAGCCTGTGTTACATCTGTGTTAGACTATGGCTCTGTACTTTGGCAGGGGAGAAGAGGTTCAGGAACACTAACTAATAAGTGTCAGAGACTTCAGAATCAAGCAGTAATACTAATCACTGGTGCCTACCAGCGCAGTCCAATCAAGGCTCTAGAAGTGGAAGCAGCCATCCTGCCAACAAAAGTTAGACTGATGAAGCATGCATTTAACTATGCCCTCCGACTTTTAAGACTTCAGAATACACACCCTGTACAGCAACTGCTGCTTCAGCCATTGAAGGATGAGTTGAACACACTTCCCGAACTTGACCTTGGAATATTTGACCAGTTGGATAAGCCAACAAATCAGCTTATAAGAATTGGGATGTTTCTCAAATTATATACCAAGTTTCAGAAGCTGGAGGAAATGAATTTAACTTGGATGACACCATGGAACTCAGCACCACTAGCAATTAACATATCATTTTTATCCAGGGTTTCAGCTCATGAACAACATTTAAAATTAATGCAGACAATAGATCCAGACATAGCTATTGCTTACACAGATGGATCTCTTTCCAAGAGCAATGTGAGCAGCATTGGCTTTGTCATCTACATGCCTTTTACCCGAGAGTTGAAAAGCTTCTCCTTCAATCTGGGAAGTTCCATTGGAATCACTGACACTGAAACCTACTGCATTTACAAAGCCATCCAGTTCCTTAGGAAGAAGCTGCCAAATGCAAGATACCAAGTTTTCAGTGACAGTCAAGCAAGTCTTCAAAGAATACAGGGGAAGACAAACCACCTCTCACATCAAATTCGAAACCTAGCCAAAGAGTGCAATCTAACCATTTCTTGGTGTCCAGCCCATGTGGGTATCGAGGGTAATGAACTTGCTGATTCACTTGCAAAAGGAGCAGAAAAAAAGACAGCTTTACAAAAAGACAAATTTACATCACATTCTTTTCTAAAGCAGAAAGCAACAGAATATATTTTAAATGCCTGGCAAAATGACTGGCAAACTGAAGTTCTCCGAGAAGAGGAGGGTAGAAGGTCTAGGGGACTTGGCAAGTTCTATAGAATCCAAGCCCAGATACACATACCAACCTTTTCCTTACAACCATTACACTTTCAGAACCACAGCAGGATGGTTGAATCAGCATTTTTTCAGGCAAGAACTGGGATTGGGAATACCAGAGCTTACCTGAGTATAATTGGGAAAGTTAAGGATCAAAGATGCAATTTTTGCAAGGCTAAAAAGCAGACAACAAAACATTTAATTCTTCATTGTACCAGATTTTGCAGGCAGAGGGAATTAGCATTTGCTGACATAAAGCCTCTTTCATTACAAATTTTACTAAGAACCAAAAGGGGGAAGGGAGCCCTTCTAGAATTTTTGAAAACATCCAAATGTATGTCAGCATACAAAGGAGATGATATAGGTACATAAATAATGGACATAAAAATGAATTAAAGGGTGATTAGGGCGTTAGCTGGTATCATTCTGCAATGTAAAATTAATTGGATATTTAATTGTCATAGCTAGATAGCTGAATACAATATGATTCAAAAAAAAAAAAAAAAAAAAAAAAGTCCTCTGATACCCACTTTGAGATATACTAGACCTGAGAGCAGCGAAATATCAATAGCATCATCTTTTGCAGAAAAATCAGAGGCCTTAATCTTGAACCTTTTTCCAAAGTCAAACTATCAATACCATATTGCCTCTACCAGCTTATCTCAGATTCCGTCTGTTACCAGGCCCAAGATGACATGGAAGTGGCCAGAACTTAACCAAGAGGAATTCTTTCGAGCTATTCCAACCAAGTCAACTGCACCAGGGGTGGATCAAATTGGATGGCAAATGCTGAAGTATGCTGTTCAGACTCTACCAAACTTTTTCTTCAAAGCTTATCAAGTCCTATTTCAGGGTGGTCACCATCCTGACTCTTGGAAGGAAGCTATTGGAATTATTATTCCAAAAAGAAACAAGAAGGACTATTCTGCACCCAAGGCATATAGACCCATCTCTCTGTTACCCTGCATGTCAAAATTGCTGGAAAAATTATTTGCCAACCGACTTTCCTACATGGCCAACATCTCAGATGACCTCTTGGACCCGAGTCAAATGGGTGGACGAAAGCAGAGATCTGCTATTGATGCTGCTCTACTACTACAAGCATTTGTTGAAGAAAAGCATGCTAAAAGACAAATGGTCAGCACAATATTCCTGGATATCATGGGGGCATTTGATCAACTTGACCCATCAAAATTGATCAGCATCCTACATCACTTAAACCTACCAGACAGCTTTATATCCTGGTGCCAGTCTTTCTTAACCCAGCGGAAAATTCGCCTATCATTCAATGGCCAGATGAGCAGAATGCACCAAGTCTCAGGTACACCTCAAGGGAGCCCTATCTCACCCATTCTTTTTCTTATCTCAATAAAATACCTTCTACCTGAATTAAGCAGCAATAATTATCTACAAATATCTTATGTAGATGATATAGCTATCTCAACAGCCTCAACATCTATAGAAAAGAATATTTCAGTCCTTGAGGATTGTACTACTTCCCTACTTCAAAAGGCCAGCAATCATCAGATCATCTTTGAAGTGGACAAATCAGAGCTGATACACTTCCATCGACGCCGGCAGCCTATCACCAACTCTGTGAGAGTACAAAATACAATACTTCAACCCAAAGAGGTAGTAAGATGGCTTGGTATCTGGTTTGATCGAAAACTTAACTTCAAATGCCATGTACAGAAGCGACTCCAACTTGGCAATGCAGTCTGGGAACGACTCAGAAGGCTGGCAAGGCCATCAAGTGGTATGAAACTCAACTCTCTTCGTCAATTATATCTTTCATGTGTAACCTCAGTCATGGACTATGGATCTGTTCTATGGTTCAATCGGCCTGGGTCTTTATCACTAACCTACCAATATGACAAGATACAGAATAGAGCTCTCATTGCCATCACAGGGGCATTCCCCCAGGCCCCAAGGAAGGCTCTTGAGGTGGAGGCAGCCATCTTACCTACAAAAATACGTCACCTCAAAAATGCTAGTCTATATGCCCTAAGGATTCTCAGGCTCCAAAAGACACATCCAGTCTCCCGGCTTCTATATAGCCCTGTTGAAGATGAACTGAGTCTTTTCAACCAACCAGACCCAAGGGACTTACAAGACCTTACTATCATATCATCACAAATTGCAAGGCTCGGAAAGCTATTGGGCAAACTTAATATAAATCATAAGCTGGAGTCTATTGACAATAAGTGGAATCCTCCATGGCTTGAAACATCCCTCAAAGTACTAATATCTTCCTCATCAAAAGAAGTAGCAGTCAAGGAGCACTATCAATTCCTGAGACAAGTCTCAGACTGCTCAACAAAAATTTACACAGATGGATCACTAACTGAAGGCAAAGGAAGTAGTATTGGGTATGTGATATATCCTCCACATTCTGGGCCAGTCAAATGTGTCTCACTTAATCTTGAAAATGGCATGGGTATCACAGATGCAGAAACCTTCTGCATTCTGAAGGCTATTCAACATGCAGTACAAGTATCTACCTCAGAAAGCATCTATGTTTTCACAGACAGCCAAGCTTCATTGAAAAGGATTGAAAAAGGCTCTAACCAATTCTCTCACCAAATCCGTCTCAAAGGAAAAGGTGCAAAGATCACACTTGCATGGTGCCCAGGCCACATGAAAATTGAAGGTAATGAGTTAGCAGACTCACTTGCTAGAAGGGCTGCAAATGAAAAGCCATACAAAAAACATCTCTACACAACAATTAGCTTCCTTAAACAAGAGGTTAGAAAATCTATCATGGATGCCTGGTCTGAGGATTGGACATCTCAACTATTTCGTGAGGAGGAAGGGAAAAGAGCTATAGGATTGGGCAAACTATACAGAGCCCAGGCCAAATGCCACATACCCAACTTCAAATTCAAACCATTCAATATGACCAAATTTTCTCGGAAAACCCAGTCAGCATATATTCAAGCTAGAACAGGCATAGGAAGCCATCTGGCATATATGAATAAGATTGGGAAAAGCAATACTAATATCTGCAACTATTGCACAAAAAGTGTTCAAACAATTGAACATTTAATACTTCACTGTTCATTCTTCAAGAAACAGAGGAGGAAAGAGTTCAAAAACTTTTCACCATTTACTCTTCCAATTATATTCAACACAAATGTGGGGAAAACTTCGCTTCTAAAATATCTTTCAATAACTGGCTGCCTATCTTGGGGAAAGGTTGAGGAAGATAGAAATATACCAACTAATTAAATATGGTTTACTTGTCAAGAATTTTTTCCTATTGTAATATGCATAAAATGGTGGTATGAGATGATGTGTGGATTCAGAAGGATAAATATGTATATAGTGTCATAGCTAGTTAGGCTGCATACACTCAATGATTAAAAAAAAAAAAAAAAAAAAAAAAGAAGCCCTTTTGTAGATGAGGCAAGCTGCTTCACTTTACTGAGGGCTCCATTAGCTAACTGAAGCCTTTTGTCTACATGAACTTTGAAGGATAGCTTCCTATCAAACCAGAGACCCAACCATCGCACCATCTCACATGGCTGTAAAATTACACCATTTTGTAGTATAAGTGTTGATGTGAGAGACTTCCGATGTTGGGAGAAGTGGATGAGCTCGGTTTTGTCCATCTCAAAGGTTACTGATAGCTTGTTTGCTATTTCAATTAGATTATCTGTAGCCTCTTTTAATAGGCAAATATTCTTGTCCACTGATGTTGATGCCACTGATATGGAAAGGTCGTCAATGTAGGACAGCTGGAGAAAGTTTGGTGGTATTTTCAATGGGTACAGATATCTGATAGAGAGCAAGAAGAGCAAGGGTGAGATAGGGCTACCCTGGGGTGTGCCACTGACTTGAAATACACTGCTCATCTGTCCATTGAAGCATAGCTGCATTGTTCTTCCTGTTAAGAAAGAGTTGACCCATGAAATGAAATTAGCTGGTAGCTGAAGTTTCTGGAGTACTTTCATCAATGCCAACGGCTGGAGTCTATCAAATGCTCCGAGAATATCAAGGAAGACAGTAGATACCACTCTGTTTTTGAGTTTATTCTGCTCCACAAAGTTCTGCAATAACATGGCTGCATCAGTTGTTGATCTCTGCTTCCGACCTCCCATTTGGCTTTGATGCAGTAAGTCACTTGTTGTGTTAGCATAGTATGAAATCCGATTGGCATAAATCCTCTCCAGAAGCTTGGATAGGCATGGAAGAAGGGAGATAGGCCGGTACGCTTTTGGAGAGCTGTAGTCCTTTTTATTTCTCTTGGGTATGATTATTCCAAGTGCCTGCTTCCATTGAACTGGATGTTTTCCACCATTAAATAACTGCGAGTACGCCTGGAAAAAGAATTGTGGTATGGCTGATAAAGCTGCCCTGATAATTGTCCAATCAAGCTGGTCCAGTCCTGGAGCTGTTGATTTATTTGGAGCTGCATTTTTTATCTCTTCCATGGTCAAAGGTGGCCAGTCCCAGTGTCTTCCACATCCTTGTTCTGGTAATTCCATAATATCAGTAGTTGGTGTGATTATATCATCATAACTTCTATTGGCTGATTGTGTGATGTTTTGTGGAAATAAAGTGTTTGCCAGAGCATCACATTTTTCTTCAAAAGATGAGGCTACTAATACCTGGTTACTGTTGTCTACTGGCTGGTATTTGAGGTTTGGTATGTCTTTTGATTGAAAGCGGTCATGGCTGGTATAATTATAAGCCTTGAAAATCATCTTGTCTTTGGCTGAAGCAAGAAACTCAAACCAATGTTGCCTCTTATTGTACTGAATTTGATGAAAATATTTGTTCCTTGCTGACTTTGTATCCTGAATTACTTGTTGACTGAAGGAGAATTTCTGGTACCGCCTTAGCTTGTGAAAAGATTTGCGGAGTTGAGTGAGTTCCTCTGTCCACCATGGCTTTGATCTGCTTGAAGGCTTGGAGTAAGGGATTGATTTGGTGGCAGCTTTATGGATTACTTTCTCAATAAGTGAAGCTATAATGTTAGTATCATTAGTTTCGATAGCTTGGTCCATTTGATCTTGAAGCCTTCCCTGCTCTTCCTTGATTGATAATTTAAACTGAGGCCAATTTGCCTTCTTGAGGTTAAATCTTGGTGGAAGGCTGTTCTTTATGATGGGTTCAGCTGTTGACTGAATGGATGGTTTTGATTCAAATATGATCAGCTCATGATCTGAACCAGTTGACTCCCCATACCTCCAGTTGCCCCATTTTAATTGTTGAAATCTTGCTGCAAATGCTAGATCAATGATTGAAGTTTTTCTTGAGTTAGACCTGTGGAATGTTCCCCCATACTCTTCAATTATGGCCGAGTTGATGATGATTTGAGCTCGAGCACTGTCCAGGTATCTCACTAAATTATTGGCAAGAAGGGTGTTATTCTGAACCTCTGGATTCCATGAAGAATGGTACAGGTTGACATCTCCAAGCAACAAGAATGGCTTATCCATTTTTGGATTAAGGTCCAGGAAGCGCTGTAGTGTCAGCTGGCTCAAAAGATTCGATGTTGGCTTCTCATTGTACATATGTACCACATAGAATGCCTCACAGGAAAGTCTTAGTTCCAGAAGTTGATAATCAGGGTCAGAGACCATGTCATATCTAGCAGTGATATTGAGTTGACTAGTCTTTTTGACATAGGCTATGACCCTGGGTCGAATTGTATTAGAAATTAAGGGTAGAATTATATTGAAAGCTGAATGATTGATAGGTTGATAGGACTCTAAATAATGGTTATAGAACACATATGGTTCTTGAATGAAAAGAATGTCTATTTCCTCCTTGAGAGCAACCTCAAAAAGGGACTGCAAGATCTCTCGACCCCTTGCAGCATTGTGTTGGCCTATTTTGAGTGTACCTAACATGACAATGCTTTGAAGTAGTCGCAATCTTGTCTCTGGAAAGCCAAGTGAGTGTTTGATTTACAGTTGGCACATTGAACTGCATGATGGGTGCAGCTCTGGGTGGCACTGCAAGCGGAACATTTGTGGGCTGTGGTGATATGTTTTCCAAGGCAGATAGCACAGATTGGATCCTTGGTGCATCCTATTTGATGGTGTCCAAAGCTAAGACACTTTAGGCATTGGGTCTTCTGGGTGGACTGCTGAAAAGACACCACTTTCAATCTGAGGCCTCCAATGAGGACTCCTGACTTGATTAAATTATCTCTTTCCTCTTCAGATGTGACAGAGAAGGTAATTGATGCTCTGAGCCTCTGTTGGTAAGATTTACTTAGCCATCTGGGTTGGCCCTGGGTTTTTGTTCCTTCATTGAAAATCTCAATCTCTTCATTAATGGCATTAATTGGGATTGAGGTTGGTACACCATGAACCACTAGCTTTAGCCAATGGCTCACTTTTTGAACTTTATTTATGGGCCATCCTGCAAAAATAGTCTCCCATTTTTCTTGATCTAAAAGTAGTTCACTTGGAGGTGAGTCCATGCATGTCAAAACCAGGTTGCCTTTCACTGAGGTATGTACTCTTGAAATGGCACGCTTCCCTAGAATTTTGTTAATCCTCTCTCTGATAGAGAAGGCATCATATGTAGGCAAAATCTCCCCTTGCTTTGTCACTAATGTAATAACATTTTCTCTTGGCAGTGTAGTTGTGATTTGGATAGGTGAAGATTTTGGCACAATATTTTGTATGATAGTTTCAGTGGGGCAGACAGCTGGAGCTGCCTGTCTTGTCAACTTATGTAAGACTTTCATTCCATTTGCTGGATTCTGTGCAGTTGCTGGTGGTAAAATTGGTACATTTCTCCTCAGCATTTGAGCATATGAGGGTAAAGTAGGTTCTGGTACAGCTGGTACCTCATTTGTTGGTGATAACTCACTTGGTGAGGCTGTAGGTTTATTAATAGAGATTGGTCTAACTCGACCCTCCTCAATGTAATTTCTGAAAATTTCAACAAGATCTAGAACTGCATCTTGCTTCTCTATAGTTTCTGTCAAGCTGTATGCTTTGACCAGTAAATTTCGAGCTTCTTGAATGGCAGATAGAAAGGTGTGTTGTTTGGTAATCTTTGGTTCTTCAATCTGAATTATTTTTCTGGAGTTGATGGTTGGGGGAGTTGAGTCAGGTGACTTTCTTTTGTTTGATTTTTTTTGGTAAATATTATCTTTGGTGTTTTTAGGCTCAAAATTCTGTGCAGTTATAGGGTCACTGCTCAGGGAGTCTTCTTCAGCTATTTTTGAAAATATGTTATTAGTTGAAATTGGGGACTTTTCTTTTGTTGCCCTTTTTGAGCACCATATGGAGTCAGAAAGCCTTGCAACATGTTTAAGACACGTCACCATACTTTGGAAATTCGCCATTTCATCCACAACTTTCGCCCACCATCAGCTACGCCATTATAAACTTGATATTCGGTTTCGCATAGGTATCAGCAGTTGATTGATCTAAGTTTCGACACCAAAGTCCCAAATTTGCAACCTTTTTCGACCAAAAACTCGATTTTCGATCCTCTGGATCATTTCATCAAATCATTTTATCCATAACTTCCGCTAACCATCAGCTACGGCAATAAAAATTTGATATTCATTTTCGCATCGTCTTTAGCTTTTGAATGATATACTTTTCAATATCTGTATCCACTAATTACATTATCTTTCGACCAAAACGCGACTTTCGACCCATTGGACAAAATTTTCGGCCCAGCCTTGCCAAGGCTCGACGCGTAACGCACGACGCGTTCTGACGCGTTCTCACGTGACCAGAACAAAAGTCACGTGACATTTCTCAATATAATTCCATTAAAAATCGAATTAAATTCTTTTTTGTAAATTTTATTCTTTATTCGTTTTCCGGCTGTCTATGTCAGCAATAAACAATAAAAATATGGCTGAAAAGTCTCCCTCATCACCAGGGAGCCTACCAAGCCTGCCTTCATCACCAGAAATGGACATGACAGATGTCCCTAGACTATCTTCATCAATCTGGAATATAGGTCTATCACCAAATCCTTCAAGGCTACTTTCCTCTGTTCAACCTGTCAATTTGAAATCTAAGGTTGACATTTTTAGCAGTGACCCAATCACATCAACTGATTTGGGCACAAAAAACTTATTTATTAAAATACCATTTGCTGATCAACCTCGGAAACGGGGTATTTCAGCAACCAACCACACCAACCCTCAGCCATCCAAAATGGTCAAAATTGCTGCACCACACAGCATTAAACATACTTTTGAAACAGCTATTCTCGAGGCACGTGACTTACTAGTTAAGGCATACAGCCTTACTGGAGACAAAGAAAAGCAAGTGGCAGTCTTGGACCTCATTGAGGTTTTTCGAAGCTTTACTGAGGAGGGGAAAGTGATAACCACTAGACCACCACTCCAGGTCTCCACTGCTGAACCAATAAACTCAGTACCAATTCCAACCCCACCAAGACCACAAATCCAGCCTGTGGTGCCAGCAGTCCCTTCCTATGCACAGAAGGTCAGGGAGGGGATCCCAAACAATAAGCCAGCCACTGTTACTCCAGCTAGGCCAGTCATGAAGGTGCTCAGTCGAAAACCTGCTGCACCAACCACCAGCAGCACAGGCCAAGTTACACATACTAAGCCGATCACTCAAACAGCTACTTCTTCAACCACCAATGCAGCTCCACCCACAGCTGCACAAATAATTAATGCTGAGAATGTTATCACCCTGGTAACCAGGTCAGGCTGCAGCCTGCCAGATTACCAGGCTTTCATCATTAGAGAAAGGATCAACAAGATCCTAGGGAAAAGGGCTATCTCAAGGGTCCATACTTCACCAAAGGGGAACCTGGTCCTCAGTTGTATGGATGCCTCTCCCACAGAGATGATTCTGGACCAGTAAAAATGGGAGGTTGTCTTTGCAGGATGGCCAATTCAGAAGGCCCAGAAGGTTAGCAATTGGCCTAAAATGGTGGTACATGGGGTTGCAACCTGTATCCCCATTCAACAATTAAATGAGGAGATTGAGACCTATAATGATGGGATCAATACACAGGGCCAGGCGAGATGGCTTACCAAATCACTAAGTAAATTAGTGAGAGCCTCAGTGGCATTTTGTGTGAAGACTGAGGAGCAGAAGATAAGATTGATAAAGACTGGGGTACTCATTGGAGGACAACTTTTGAAGGTAGTTAGCTACCAACAATCAACTCAGAAAACTCAGTGCAGAAAGTGCCTGAAATTTGGCCACCACTCCATGTGGTGCAAGAAATCTCCAGTGTGTGCCATCTGTCTTGGACCACACTACACCAACAGCCACAAGTGTAACACTTGTAGTGCAACCCAAAGTTGCATCCACCATGCAGTTCAGTGTGCAAACTGCAAGTCAAACACCCACCTGGCATTTCAACGATTAGATTGTGAATTCTATAAAGCTTTAACATGCTAGATACACTCAAATTTAGTCAACATAATACTGCAAGGGGTCGAGAGATCCTGCAGTCACTCTTTGAGGTAGCCCTCAAGGAGGAATCAGACTTTATTTTTGTGCAGGAACCATACATGTTCCATCACCAACCAACACTCTCTTTTCGACCTATAAACCACTCAGCTTTTAATCTAATACCACCTATTTTCAACTCCAATCTGCGGCCCAGGGTCCTTACCTATGTCAAGAAATCTAGCCAGCTTCAAGTATCCCCTAGATATGACTTGGTGACAGACCCTGACTTTCAAATTCTGGAGGTAGAACTATCAAGTGAATCATTCTATGTGGTTCACATCTACAATGAGAAGCCAACCTCCCACTACTCAACTAAGCTCACAGTGGAACGCTTCTTGGATCTACAGTTGAGACTGGACAAGCCCATGTTGTTTCTTGGAGATTTCAACTTGCATCATTCATATTGGAATCCACTTGTCCAGAATAGTTCACCTCTTGCTAATAAGCTGGCCCAGTACTTGGATAATGCCAATGCCCAGCTCCTCAACTCGCCATCAATCATTGAACAGTATGGAGGGACATTTCACAGATCTAATTCAAAAAGCACCTCCATCATTGACCTTACCTTTGCCATAGGATTCAAACACCTTAGGTGGGGCAACTGGAAATATGGAGAATCTACTGGATCTGATCATGAAGTGATACTTTTTGACACTTGTTTAATTGACCATAGCCTGGACGAATCACTGAATACTAACAGAAATACTAACCCACTTCCTACCAGGTTCAATGTTAAAAAAGCTGACTGGGAATTATTTAAGTTTCATATTCTTCAACAGCAAGAATTGATGCAGCTAACACTTGAAACTGCCATACATAGACAAGATGTTGATGGTATTGCTTCAATCTTACAACAGGTAGTACATTCTGCTGCTCAAGAATCAATTCCACTATTCAAAGTCACACCAAGATCAAAGCCATGGTGGACCAAGGACCTTGCTTTACTTCGGCATTCATTCCATAAGCTGCGACGCCAAGGGAAGAAGGATTATGACACTGAAATAATGGACAAGGCTAGAGCTGCAAGGAATAAATATTTTCAACATATCCAGCACACCAAGCAACAACACTGGATGAACTTTTTAGCCTCAGCTAAGGACAAGATGATATTCACTGCCTACAATTACTCCAGGCCTGAAAATTATCAATCAAAAATAATCCCAACTCTGGTCTATACACCAAAGCACCAATCTCAGCCAACAAAAGCAACAACATTTGAAGCCAAAAGTGAGGCTCTGGCTCAGACCCTATTCCCAAGTCCTCCAACTTCAATCTTATCAGCTGAGGCAGAGGAATTTATTCCTTCAACCTCTTACAATATAACAGCTAGGAACGAAATAGAAAGACATTGGGACTGGCCTGAACTCATTATTGATGAGATAATAAATGCTGCACCGAAAAAGATGACTGCCCCAGGTCATGATTGTCTGGATTGGACCATTATCAAGGCAGCCATGACAACTATTCCGGACTTCTTCTTCAAGGCTTACAAGTGCTTATTTGAAAGTGGACAACATCCTCAGCAATGGAAACAGGCTGTGGGTATCATCATCCCTAAGAGGAATAAAATGGACTACAGTGCACCTAAGGCTTACAGACCTATTTCCCTCTTGCCCTGCCTGTCCAAATTGCTGGAAAGAATATATGCCAACATACTGTCATATATAGCTAACACAACTGATCTTTTAGATTCTAGCCAACTGGGAGGTCGTAAGCAAAGGTCAGCTATTGATGCTGTCCTCTTGCTTCAAGAATTTGTGGAGCAGAATCTGGCCAGTAAACGACTTGTATCAACAATCTTCTTGGACATCCTTGGAGCTTTTGATAGGCTGCAACCTGCAGCTCTAATCCAAACACTGCGGTCCTTACAACTGCCTCTAGGTCTTATATCCTGGGTCAAATCATTTCTAGCTGGAAGAACAATGCAGCTTCTCTTTAATGGACAACTGAGCAAGGTGTTTCCAGTGACTGGGACTCCCCAGGGTAGCCCAGTATCACCAATGCTATTTCTTCTATCTATCAGATTTCTTCTCCCAGCTGTGCACAGGAAGAATTTCCTTCAGCTGTCCTACATGGATGACATTGCAGTTTCAGTATCATCAACTTCAATATATAAGAACATTAGGACCCTGAAGGAAATTACGGAGGAGCTATTGAAGGGTGCAAGAAAGCTATCAGTAAATTTTGAGATGGAAAAATCAGAGCTGATTCACTTTGGACGTCAATTTCAAAGACCTACAACATCTTTTGACCTACAAGGCTTGGCCACAATAGAGCCAAAGGAGATGGTCAGATGGTTAGGTATTTGGTTTGATAGGAAGCTCAATTTCAAGACACATGTAGATAAGAGACTGCAGCTAGCCCATGGGGCACTCAGTAGGATCCGGAACCTAGCCTCAACAACAAGGGGACTACACTGTACTGCCCTTCGACAACTCTACCTAGCCTGTGTCACTTCGGTACTTGATTATGGCTCAGTTCTCTGGCATGGCAAGAGGGGCAGTGGAATACTAACCAACAGATGTCAGAAGCTTCAGAATCAGGCACTGCCATTGATCACTGGGGCTTTCCGAGGTAGTCCAATAAAAGCCTTGGAAGTCGAGTCATCAATCTTACCAGCAAAAGTACGGCATGAGAAGCAAGTGATCTACTATGGACTAAGGATGCTTCGACTTCAAAGGAACCACCCTATCCAAGAACATTTATTTAGTCCTCTTGAAGATGAATTGGCCAGCAGCAGTCAGATTGATCTCGGATTAATTAACTACATCAATAATCCATTGACCCAGTTGATGAGGATCGGAAGCAGGCTAAAGCCATTGGCTACCCTTAAGAATCTGGAGCAGCTAAATGCCCTCTGGGTCCCACCATGGTATCAGTCCAATGTTAAAACCACCATTTTAAATCATCCAAAGGCAACAGCTAAACTATCCCACATCCAACAAATAAAGGACATCAATAAAAGTGATGTCATAGTTTATACTGATGCATCACTTTCACAGGGAGGTGGAAGCAGCATTGGCTTTGTGATCTACCAACCAATCACCAGAGAGATAAAATGTTTTTCATATAACCTAGGTGATACTATGGGTATCACAGATGCTGAAACCTACTGTATCCTTAAGGTAGCCAAATATGTGAAGAAATACTTTGCTAATAAGACCATACACATTTTTACTGATAGCCAAGCTAGTATTCTTCGAATCCAGAATTGCAGCAATCAATTTTCTCATCAGATCAGGAAGATTTGTCAAAGTTGCACAGTTCATCTTCAATGGTGTCCAGCACATGTTGGCATAGAAGGAAATGAGCTGGCCGATAAGCTTGCCAAAGGAGGTTGGAAGAAACAGGCAATGAAAAGTGATCAATATACCTCTCACTCTTTCATCAAGCAGAAGGCTAAAGAGTGGGTGCTCGAGGCATGGAAAAAAGATTGGGACTTGGAGCTCTGGCATGAAGAGGAGGGTCGAAAGGCCAAGGGACTCGGAAAGTATTACAGGCTTCAGGCTCAATCTAATCAGCCTAACTTTTCTTATAAACTACATGGATTTGGAGGACATAGCAGGGAAACTGAATCCGGATTTTTCCAGGCAAGGCTTGGAATTGGCAATACCAGGGTATACCTGCACATGGTAGGGAAGGTAACAGATTTTATGTGCAATTTTTGTGGGAAAGAAAGACAAAATGTGCAACACTTGTTGTTACACTGTCAAAAATTCAGAGACCAAAGGAATATTTGCTTCAAAGGTTTAGAACCAACAACACTTCCAATCTTATTTTGTACAAAAATGGGGAAGAAAGCATTACTTAAGTATTTGGATATATCCAAGTGCATGGCAGCACACAAAGGGAATTAAATTAGGATAAGTGATTGGGATACAGTTTATTGGGCTTTGAGGGAGAATAGATGAATTTGGGGGGAAAGTTTAAATTTGGAATATTTGAAATGTGTCATAGCTAGATAGCTGAATACACTATGAATTAAAAAAAAAAAAAAAAAAAAAAACATGTTTAAGATTAAAAGATTTCTGTGTTGGTGGTGAAGAGGGTAGCTCCATTGGTGAAGAAGGTGGATTTGGACCCATTATTCTAAAAATATTGATTTTATTCTGTTTTTGATTTTTTTTTTTATAATTTAATTTCAAATTCTGTCTTTTTCCACAATTTTTTTTTATAATTTTTTTTTTTTTTAAATATATTTTAATTTTGTTTAATAAATTAAAAAAAAAAAAAAAAAAAAAAAAAAAAAAAAAAAACATGTGACTCGATGTCTAATCACCTGATTGCGCGTCAAGAACGCGTCGGCGCGTCACGCGATGAGCCTTGGCAAGGCTGGGGTGAAAATATTTTTGTCCAGAGGGTCGAAAATCGGGTTTTGGTCGAAAAATGTTGTTATAAGTGGATCTGTATGTATAAATGTATATCTGTCGAAAGCTAAAGACGATGCGAAACCGAATATCAAGATTATAGAGGCGTTGCTGATAATGGGCGGAAGTTATGGACGAAATGGTGTGGTGTTGTGGTCCAGAAGCTCCAAAATCGGGGTTTTGATCGAAAAATGTTGCAACACTGGGATTTAGGTGTCAAAAATTAGATCGATCGAAGGCTGTTAACAATGCGAAACCAAATATGCAGTTTATATTGTCGTAACTGACGGAGGGCGGAAGTTGTGCACGAAAAGGCGATTTCCGAAAGTTTGTTGTATGATTAGAGATTCTTGAAATGTTTTGGTGTCTGTACATCCCCACAAAGACACCTGTCTGTTGTTGTCTGTCCTATTCTTTGCATGTACCACTTGTTATAGCCATGACCAATTTTAAGCTGATAAAATGCTGCACTAATTCCCCTCTTTATCCCTCTTGGAACCCATGGCCTTTTCCTTATTTGCCATGGATATGTGTTGGAGTATTGAGATTGCTGTTCCTGCTGTTGCCTTTTTTCGTCATATTTAGTCAATATTTTTTGCCACTCAAGGTATTTATTTTTGTTTATTTCTTTGTATATGACTGCTAGACTTGTGGGATAACATTCATCTGGGTCACAATGAGATGCAGCCTTGGCTAGCTTGTCGGCTTCTTCATTCCCTTTGATGTCTTGATGAGCTGGGACCCATCTCAAGTGGACTTCTATTCCTTGTTTTTGTAGTAGTGTGGCAGCTTTTATTCCCCGGATAATTTTTGCCTGACCAGACTTACTACTTATATCTTCCATCCTTTTCAAAGCTGCTTTGCTGTCAGAGAAAATTGTGACTGACTTCCTATCCCATGCTTGACTATTTGCATGTTCAATAGCTCTGACAATAGCCTCTAACTCTCCTTCATAGATTGTATTTGTATCTTTTGATAGAGTGTAATATTCACTCTTGATACTCTGGTCTATTTGGTCATATACTAAATGTGAAATGCCTATACCTTTGCTATCTGATGATTCAGATGCATCTGTATAGTATATAACTTGAGATTTCCCTCTAGATTTCATAAGGAATCTATTGTGCAATATTTTTTCTTCTTCTTTGTTGCTTTTTCCACTGCACACCTTATATGGCAGATTTCTGCTCCAGGGTGCATAGAAATTAGGCCTAATTAGTTCAATGTCTACAAGATCAGGATTATATATTAATGACTCCCTAATTCTTTTGACCTGATTTTCTTTTGAATTTCTTCTTTCACAGTGGTAATATGTAAGAAAGTTGAAGGCAAGATATTCTTTGATTAGGTGGAAAGAGAAACCTGATAGAGATTAAGAAGAGTAGGGGGGAAATAGGGCTTCCCTGAGGTGTGCCTGTGACTGGAAACACCTCGCTTAATTGATTTTTTTTTTTTTTTTTTTTTTTTTTTAATCATTAAGTGTATGGAGCCTATCTAGCTATGACACTATTTAAAATCATATAACAAAATACAAATTTACAAACTCGCCAATTAGAGTAACTGATTATATATACCAATTACATATTATTTCTGAGCAATTGTTATCTTTAAGTATGTTCTTTATACCCATCACTCCCTTTACCCCTTGTTAGGCATTTGGTTATTGACAGATATCTTAGTAGTGCGTGCTTCCCTATCAATGTATTAAAGATTACGGGAAGTATTAGTGGTATGATACCTTTGAATTCTTTCTTCCTTTGATGCTTGAAAGCTGGACAGTTGAGTATAAGATGCTGGGTAGTCTGAATACTATGTTTGCAAAAATTGCAAATGTTTGTCTCACTCTTGCCAATCTTGTTAAGGTAAGCCAAATTATTGCCTATACCTGTTCTTGCTTGGAAGTAAGCTGATTGTGTTTGTCTGCTATATTTGTTGAAATCAAAGACTTTAGAGTTGAACTGTGGAACTGAGCACTTTGCTTGAGCACTATAGAATTTTCCAAGTCCCTTGGCTCTGCGCCCCTCTTCTGAGCGAATTAGTTGTGTTGTCCAATCTTTGCACCAAGCATTCTCGACTTCCAGTTTCATTTGATGCTTCAGAAAGCTGAAGGATGTATAAAGGTTAGGTTTTGATGGAGGCTTCTTTGTAGCTCCTCTTGCAAGAGAGTCTGCAAGTTCATTTCCTTCAATTTTCATGTGTCCAGGACACCATATTAGTTTTATATTAGACCCAGCACCTTCCTTTCGTATTTGGTGACAGAAGAGACTTGAATGGGACTTGATTCTCCTAAGTGATGTTTGACTATCAGAAAAGACATATATTAGCCTCGATTTTGTGAGCTTTTTTGCTGTTTTAATGGCCTTCAGAATGCAATAAGTGCTTAATTGATTATTGAAGTGAAGCTGGATGCTTCTCTCACTAAGAAATGATTTAACCCATGATATGAATTGATCTGGAAGTTGAAGTTTCTTCAAGATTTGTACTAAAGTCTCTGGCTGTAGTCTATCAAATGCTCCCAAGATGTCTAGAAATACTGTTGAGACTATTCGATTCTTTGCTGTGTTTTCTTCAATGAATTCCTGAAGTAAAAGTGCTGTGTCAATGGCAGATCTCTGCTTACGCCCTCCCATTTGACTTTCATGCAATAAATCATTACTGGTATTAGCCAGAAAAGATATTCTGTTGGCAAATATTCTCTCCAATAGCTTAGATAGACAGGGTAGTAGAGAGATAGGCCGGTAGGCTTTTGGTGAGCTGTAATCCTTCTTATTTCTCTTTGGAATGATGATTCCAACTGCTTGTCTCCACTGTCTAGGGTGATATCCACCATGGAAAAGAAATGTATATGCTTTGAGGAACAATTTTGGGATGGCTTTGATAGCTTCCTTGATGATGGTCCAGTCAATCTGATCAGGTCCTGGGGATGTTGTCTTTTTTTTTTTTTTTTTTTTATTCATTGTGTATGCAGCTCTAGAGCTATGACACTTCTATCTAATTAAATGTTCTAAATTACAATTGTCCTTCATCAGGTACATTTTTCTCAAATTTATTTTATTCATTTTATAACCATTTGTGCAAATTATGTTACCTCATTCCAGGCACAACCTCTTGTGTATTCCTACATGAAATTAAGCTGTCCGCTATTTTTGGTAAATTAATACAGTTACTTGATTTAATAAATTTTAATAGCTTTTCTCTCCCACCCTTGGTATTTAGTAGCAAACTGAGGCTGCGTGGCACAACATCTGAAAGCTCTTCTTTTCTTTGGGCTTTGAATTTTGGGCACTGAAATATAAGGTGGTGGCAGGTTTGCTTTTCTTTACCACAGAAGTTACAAATGTTACTGTGTGCTTTTCCAATTTTTTTGAGGTGTGTTAGAATGTTTCCAATACCAAATTTGACTTGAAAATATGCTGACTGGGTTTTATTTTTTTATTTTTTATTTTTTTTTTTTTAAATCATATTGTATTCAGCTAGCTAGCTATGACAATTTATTTAACATACATTCAAAGCAAATAAAAATCCTTATTATGTCTACTTTTCTCTCCCATTATGTTTGTACCTATTTAATCTCCTTTATGTGCATTTATGCACCCAGAAGCCTTCAAAAATTCTAATAATGCATCTCTACCTCTCTGTGTTCTGAAAAGAATTGGTAGCTTTAATGGCTCTATATTCTTGAAAATTCTTATTCTTTCTTTTGTGAAGTTCCTACACTGCAATATTAGGTGTTGCATTGTCTGCTTTTCTGTTTTACAAAAATTGCAGATGTCATCCTTTGATTTTCCAATTTTATGCAAGTATGCCCTTGCATTTCCTATGCCAGTCCTGGCTTGAAAGTAGGCAGATTCTGTACTCCTGCTATGTCCTTGAAAATTGATAGGTTTGGTTGAAAATGTTGGGGTTGACATCTGGGCCTGGATCCTATAAAATTTGCCCAGCCCCTTGCTTTTTCTCCCTTCTTCTTCACAGAAGAGCTCAGAAGTCCAATCTTCTAACCATGCTTGTAAAGTGAGTTCTTTTGTCCTTTGCTTCAAAAATGAGTGTGTGGTAAAGTGGTTCTTTCTCAAAACCTTCTTTTTGCTTGCTCTTTTTGCTAAGCCATCAGCCAGCTCGTTTCCTTCAATCCCAGCATGCCCTGGACACCATGACAGATGGATAGTGCAAGATTCAGCTTCTTTCCTGATCTGATGGGAGAAAAAATTATCCTTCTTTTGGATCCTCATTAAGCTAGCCTGACTGTCAGTGAAGATGTGGTAGTTTCCATGTGGTAAGATCTTTTTAAGATGTCTGATGGCTTTGAGTATACAGAATGTCTCTGTGTCTGTTATATCCATAGTTTCCCCAAGGTTAAAAGAGCGAACCTTCAATTGTCTGCTGTGTGGCAGATAAATCACAAATCCAATGCTGCTACCCTTCCCTTTGGTTAGAGATCCATCAGTGTATACTATAGCTGTGTTGAGTGAGAGCAAACTAATTGTAGATGCATGTTCTTTTGCAGCCACTTCCTTGGTTGATTTGGAGACATTAATTGAAATGTTATGCTTAAGCCAGGGTTCAACCCAAGTGGCATCTATTTGTTCCAGGTTCTTAAAGTGTGTAAACTGCTTTAATATTTGACCTATTCTAAGAAGCTGGGTAGGAGTTGCTGATAAATACTCCATAATACCCAGATCAATTTCAGTAGATAATGACAACTCGTCCCTCAGAGGAGACAGCAGTTTCAGCTGAACAGGATGAGATGACTGGAGTCTCAGTAGTCGAAGTGCATAATGGTAGGCCTGTTTTTGTAGTCTAACTTTAGTTGGTAAAATTGCTGTTTCGACTTCAAGTGCTTTAACTGGGCTGTTATGATATGCTCCAATGACCATTCTGCATGCCTGATTCTGAAGTCTTTGGCATTTGTTGATTAATGCTCCTGATCCTCGCTTTTTGAACTAGAGTATAGATCCATAATCTAGGACAGGAATAACACAGCTTAGGTAGAGCTGTCTCAGAGCTTGGAAGTGAAGCCCTTTTGTTGATGATGCAAGCTGCTTTACTCTCATCAAAGCCCCATGAGCTAGCTGGAGACGCTTTTCCACATGTGTCTTGAATGTTAGCTTTCTATCAAACCATATACCTAACCATCTGATCTTTTCCTGTGGTAGCAGAATATTCTGGATATCTAGAATTAATGGATCTGTCAGTGGTTTTCGATGGTTAGAGAAGTGAATCAGCTCAGTCTTTTCCGTCTCAAAGGTTATTGATAGATCCTTTGCCCTAGCAATTAATTGCTGCAAAATTAATTTTAACTGATTCATATTCTTTGCAATTGAAGTGGATGACACCGAGATGGATATGTCATCAATGTATGACAGTTGTAAGTGAGGGATTTGGTCTTCAGGTGGGAAGAGATACCTGAGAGAAAGTAAGAATAGCAGTGGTGAAATAGGGCTTCCTTGAGGGGTTCCAGTGACAGGAAACTCCTGACTTAATTGCCCATTGAAATATAGCCTAATGCTTCTATCTTTTAAGAAAGATGCTACCCAAGAAATAAATGTACTAGGGAGCTGTAAAGTTTCCAAGACATTTATCAAGGCTTTGGGCTGTAGCCTGTCAAATGCACCCAGGATATCAAGGAGAACTGTTGACACAATTCTATGCTTAGATCTATTTTCTTCCACATATTCCTGCAGGAGTAAAGCTGCATCAATTGCTGACCTCTGCTTCCTTCCACCCATTTGAGAGTTATGGAGCAAATTGATGTTGGTGTTTGCAAGATAAGCTAGCCTGTTGGCAAATACTTTCTCCAGGAGCTTTGATAAACAGGGAAGAAGGGAGATTGGCCGATAGGCCTTTGGAGAGCAGTAGTCCTTCTTGTTTCTTTTTGGTATAATGATTCCTATAGCTTGCTTCCATTGACTTGGATGGTATCCACCATTGAATAGGCAGGAATAGGCTCGGAAGAAGAAGTTAGGTATAGCTGTTATAGCCACTTTGATGATTGGCCAGTTGATTTGATCTAGTCCAGGAGCTGTTGTCTTGCTTGGGACAGCATTTATCAATTCTTCTTGAGTCAAAGGTGGCCATTCCCAGTTATTTGAGCTTCTTTCATTAGAGGTAATGTGGTGTTTTGAAACTATATTTAATGTCTTATCTTGCTGTGTAATATTACATTGCCTAGCAGGCTGGCAGCTAGAAGTATCCATGGTATTGGATGGTGGAAAGAGCATTTGAATTAAGGCCTGACATTTATCTTCATAACTGATGGCAGTCTTGTCTTCTGTCCCATCACAATCTGTATACTTCAGTGATGGGATAAGCATTGATTGGGTTCTGTCTGGTCTTGAATATTTGTAAGCTGTGAACACAGATTTATCCCTTGCTTCAGCTAGAAATTTAGTCCAATGTAGCTTCTTGCTATATTGAATATGATGAAAATAATTATTCCTGGCTGCCTTGACTTCACCTTCCAAGTCAGGGAAGGCATACTTCTTAAAATAGCGGCGTAGCCTGTGAAATACTTTTCTTAGCTGCCTCAATTCCTCTGTCCACCATGGCTTTGATCTGGATGACAATCTGACAGTTGGAATGGAGAGTTGAGCTGCCTTTTGCACCACTATTTGCAATAGCGAAGCAACCCTTTCGTAGTCCAGGTCTTGAATGGCTGATTCCTGCTCTACTTGGTGTATATTTTGCTGGGTTTTCAACTCTATTTTGAAGAGGTCCCAATCAGCTTTTTTGAGGTTATACTTTGCTGGCATATTTCTAAAGCTTTGGTTGGTGTCAGGAGTATCATTCAGTGGTAGCTGTGCCTCGAAGTTGATAAGTTCATGATCTGATCCAGTTGACTGACCATAGCTCCAGTTGTGCCATATAATATTTTTAAACCCAGCTGTAAAGGTGAGATCAATTATTGAAGTGCTCCTGGAATTTGAGCGATGAAATGTTCCTCCAAACTCTTCCATCACTGATGAGTCATTCAAAAGTTGCGCATTTGTCTCTTCCAGATATGTGACTAGTGAAACAGCTAATGGGTTGAAATTTTGAATGAGTGGGTTCCAGGAAGAATGGTGCAAGTTGAAGTCTCCCAGGAGCAGAAATGGCTTATCCAGCTGCAGTTGTGAGTTGAGAAAGCGCTGAACAGTATGTTGAGAAAATGAAGGAGTGAGAGGTTTCTCATTGTAGATATGAATTATATAAAATGACTCCCCTGGAAGATCCACCTCCAAGATTTGATAGTCTGGATCAGACACCAAGTCATATCTGGGCAGTACCTGTAGTTGGCTTGCCTTCTTGACATAGGTCATAACCCTTGGGCGGAGAAATTGATGAGTAATGGGTGATATAGCTTGGTAAGCTGAATGTAAAATTGGTTGATAAGTTTGAGATGAAATGTGATGGAACAAATAAGGTTCCTGTACTAAAAGAATGTCTGTTTCCCCTTTGATGGACACATCAAAGAGGGACTGCAGGATCTCACGACCCCTTGCAGTGTTGTGTTGACTAAATTTGATGTGACTCAGCATGCCAATGCTTTGAAGAAGTCACATTCTTGTCTTTGGAAAGCCAAGTGGGTATTTGATTTGCAATTAGCACATTGCATGGCATGGTGTTCACAGCTCTGTTTTGAATGACACCTGGTACAGCTGTGATCAGATGTCATATGACCACCCAAGCAGATTGCACAGACTGGTAACTTTCTACATGTTGACTGGTGATGGCCATAGGTTAGACACCTTCGACATTGAGTCTTCTGAGTTGACTGTTGGAAGGGAACAACTTTCATGAAGAGACCACCAATCAATACACCTGAACTTATAAGATGATCTTTTTGCTCCTCTGTGGTGACCGAGAAGGTGATAGAGGCTCTGGTGGATTGCTTGTAATATCTATTCAGCCATCTTGGCTGACCTTGGGTTTGGATTCCTTTGTTGAATCCCTCAATCTCTTCATTTATTGACTCAATTGGAATGAATGTTGGTACTCCATGTACCACAAGTATTGGCCAGTGGCTGACCTTCTGGGCCTTGTGGATGGGCCATCCTGCAAATATTGGCTCCCATTTTTCCTGGTCCATTAATAGCTCTGAGGGAGAAGAATCCATGCAGGTTAGGACAACATTTCCTTTGACAGAAGTATTTTTTTTTTTTTTTTTTTTTAAATCATATTGTATTCAGCTATCTAGCTATGACAATTTATATAACATTTTATTCCCATTCTATGCATTTTGCATTATCTCTATCAAACAAAATTTTCAATATTTCCACTATTTATTTTCCTAATTAATCCCCTTTGTGCAAAATTATGCACCTCGAAGTTTTTAAATATTCAAGCAATGCTTGTTTTCCTCTTTTGGTTCTAAATATTATTGGTAATTTAAGGGGTTCTATATTTTTGAAAGATTCATTTCTTTCTCTTTGAAATTTCTGACACTGAAGTATCAAATGAGTCATGGTTTGATTTCCTTTACTGCAAAAATTGCAGATACTATCTTTTGTCTTTCCAATTTTGTATAAATAAGCCCTAGCATTACCTATGCCACTCCTAGCTTGAAAATATGAGGATTCTATTAATCTGCCATATCCTTGAAAATTGAATGGTTTTGTAGAAAATGCTGGTGTGGTTAATTGAGCCTGTATCCTATAAAATTTGCCAAGACCAGAGCTTTTTCTCCCTTCTTCTTCACGGAAGAGTTCTGAAGTCCAATCTTGATTCCAGGCCTGCAAAATTAGTTCCTTAGCACTCTGCTTTAAAAATGAATGTGAAGTAAATTGATTTCTTCTCAGCACCTTCTTTTTACTAGCTCCTTTGGCTAAGTGGTCAGCAAGCTCATTGCCTTCAATTCCAACATGGCCAGGGCACCAAGAGAGTTGCAATGAGCAATTTTCCCATCAACAACACAACAAACTTTGGAAAACGCTTTTTCGCCCACACCTTACGCCCTCCATCAGCTACGACTATATAAACTAGATATTCGGTTTCGCATAGTTATCAGCATTTGATTGATCTAAGTTTCGACACCAAAGTCCCAAATTTGCAACCTTTTTCGACCAAAAACTCGATTTTCGATCCTCTGAATCATTTCATCACACCATTTTATCCATAACTTCCGCCAACCATCAGCTACGGCAATAAAAATTTGATATTCATTTTCGCATCGTCTTTAGCTCTTGATTGATATACTTTTCAATATCTGTATCCACTAATTACATTATCTTTTGACCAAAACGCGACTTTCGACCCATTGGACGAAAATTTTTCGCCCCAGCCTTGCCAAGGCTCGACGCGTAACGCACGACGCGTTCTGACGCATTGTCACGTGACTAGACCAAAAGTCACGTGATCTTTCTCAATTTAATTCCATAAAAAATCGAATTAAATTCTTTTTTTAAATTTTATTCTTTATTCCTTTTCCGGCTGTCTATGTCAGCAATAAACAATAAAAATATGGCTGAAAAGTCTCCCTCATCACCAGGGAGCCTACCAAGCCTGCCTTCATCACCAGAAATGGACATGACAGATGTCCCTAGACTATCTTCATCAATCTGGAATATAGGTCTATCACCAAAGCCTTCAAGGCTACTTTCCTCTGTTCGACCTGTCAATTTGACATCTAAGGTTGACATTTTTAGCAGTGACCCAATCACATCAACTGATTTGGGCACAAAAAACTTATTCATTAAAACACCATTTGCTGATCAACCTCGGAAACGGGGTATTTCAGCAACCAACCACACCAACCCTCAGCCATCCAAAATGGTCAAAATTGCTGCACCACACAGCATTAAACATACTTTTGAAACAGCAATTCTCGAGGCACGTGACTTACTAGTTAAGGCATACAGCCTTACTGGAGACAAAGAAAAGCAAGTGGCAGTCCTGGACCTCATTGAGGTTTTTCGAAGCTTTACTGAGGAGGGGAAAGTGATAACCACTAGACCACCACTCCAGGTCTCCACTGCTGAACCAATAAACTCAGTACCAATTCCAACCCCACCAAGACCACAAATCCAGCCTGTGGTGCCAGCAGTCCCTTCCTATGCACAGAAGGTCAGGGAGGGGATCCCAAACAATAAGCCAGCCACTGTTACTCCAGCTAGGCCAGTCATGAAGGTGCTCAGTCGAAAACCTGCTGCACCAACCACCAGCAGCACAGGCCAAGTTACACATACTAAGCCGATCACACAAACAGCTACTTCTTCAACCACCAATGCAGCTCCACCAACAGCTGCACAAATAATTAATGCTGAGAATGTTATCACCCTGGTAACCAGGTCAGGCTGCAGCCTGCCAGATTACCAGGCTTTCACCATTAGAGAAAGGATCAACAAGATCCTAGGGAAAAGGGCTATCTCAAGGGTCCATACTTCACCAAAGGGGAACCTGGTCCTCAGTTGTATGGATGCCTCTCCCACAGAGATGATTCTGGACCAGGAAAAATGGGAGGTTGTCTTTGCAGGATGGCCAATTCAGAAGGCCCAGAAGGTTAGCAATTGGCCTAAAATGGTGGTACATGGGGTTGCAACCTGTATCCCCATTCAACAATTAAATGAGGAGATTGAGACCTATAATGATGGGATCAATACACAGGGCCAGGCGAGATGGCTTACCAAATCACTAAGTAAATTAGTGAGAGCCTCAGTGGCATTTTGTGTGAAGACTGAGGAGCAGAAGATAAGATTGATAAAGACTGGGGTACTCATTGGAGGACGACTTTTGAAGGTAGTTAGCTACCAACAATCAACTCAGAAAACTCAGTGCAGAAAGTGCCTGAAATTTGGCCACCACTCCATGTGGTGCAAGAAATCTCCAGTGTGTGCCATCTGTCTTGGACCACACTACACCAACAGCCACAAGTGTAACACTTGTAGTGCAACCCAAAGTTGCATCCACCATGCAGTTCAGTGTGCCAACTGCAAGTCAAACACCCACCTGGCATTTCAACGATTAGATTGTGAATTCTATAAAGCTTTAACATGCTAGATACACTCAAATTTAGTCAACATAATACTGCAAGGGGTCGAGAGATCCTGCAGTCACTCTTTGAGGTAGCCCTCAAGGAGGAATCAGACTTTATTTTTGTGCAGGAACCATACATGTTCCATCACCAACCAACACTCTCTTTTCGACCTATAAACCACTCAGCTTTTAATCTAATACCACCTATTTTCAACTCCAATCTGCGGCCCAGGGTCCTTACCTATGTCAAGAAATCTAGCCAGCTTCAAGTATCCCCTAGATATGACTTGGTGACAGACCCTGACCTTCAAATTTTGGAGGTAGAACTATCAAGTGAATCATTCTATGTGGTTCACATCTACAATGAGAAGCCAACCTCCCACTACTCAACTAAGCTCACAGTGGAACGCTTCTTGGATCTACAGTTGAGACTGGACAAGCCCATGTTGTTTCTTGGAGATTTCAACTTGCATCATTCATATTGGAATCCACTTGTCCAGAATAGTTCACCTCTTGCTAATAAGCTGGCCCAGTACTTGGATAATGCCAATGCCCAGCTCCTTAACTCGCCATCAATCATTGAACAGTATGGAGGGACATTTCACAGATCTAATTCAAAAAGCACCTCCATCATTGACCTTACCTTTGCCATAGGATTCAAACACCTTAGGTGGGGTAACTGGAAATATGGAGAGTCTACTGGATCAGATCATGAAGTGATAATTTTTGATACCTGTTTAATAGATTCTTACCTAGGAGGGGTGATGAATGGCAACATTAATACTAACCTACTACCCACCAGATTTAATGTCAAAAAAGCCGACTGGAATCTATTCAAGGCACACCTTTTACAACAGCAAGGATTGATGCAACAACAAATGGAAGAGGCCATCAAGAGCACTAATGTAGATTATATTGCCTCCATATTACAAGAGGTAGTGCAAACTGCAGCACGAGAGTCAATTCCACTGTTCAAAATTACACCAAGATCAAAGCCTTGGTGGACCAAGGACCTTGCTGCACTTCGACAAATATTTCACAGGCTGAGACGCAGGGAGAAGAAGGACAACAGTCATGATACATCAGAGAAGGCAAGAGCTGCTAGGAACAAATATTTCCAACACATACAGCACACCAAACACCTCCACTGGACAGACTTTCTTGCCTCAGCTAAAGACAAGATGATCTTCACTGCCTACAACTACTCCAGGCCTGAAAATCACCAGTCAAGAATAATTCCGACTCTTGTCTATACACCAGGACACCAATTTCAGCCTACTAAAGCAACAAAATTTGAGGATAAAAGTGAGGCTCTGGCCCAGACTCTTTTTCCAAGTTTCCAAACTTCATCCCTTTCAGCCGAGGCACAGGAATTTATCCCTTCAACCTCCTGCAGTACGACAACAATGAAAGAAATGGAGAGACAATGGGACTGGCCGGAACTCACAATTAATGAAATGATAAGTGCAGCTCCCAAAAAAATTACTGCCCCAGGTCTTGACTGTCTGGACTGGACAATTATAAGAGAAGCAATCTCAACTATTCCGGACTTCTTCTTCAGGGCTTACAAATTCTTATTTGAAAGTGGACAACATCCTCAGCAATGGAAACAGGCAGTTGGTATCATCATCCCGAAGAGGAATAAGAAGGACTATAGTGCACCCAAAGCTTATAGACCTATTTCTCTTCTACCCTGCCTGTCCAAATTGCTAGAAAGAATATATGCCAATAGACTGTCATTTATTGCTAACACAACAGACCTCCTACACCCTAGTCAATTCGGAGGGCGCAAGCAGAGATCAGCCATTGATGCTGCTTTGTTGCTACAGGAATTTGTAGAGCAAAACATGAACAGGAAGCGGCTGGTATCAACAATCTTCTTGGATATTCTTGGAGCCTTTGATAGGCTAAAGCCAGCAGCACTTATAAAAACAATGCAGTCACTTCAGCTACCCCAAGGTCTCATAGCATGGGTCCAATCATTTCTTGCTGGAAGGACCATACAACTACACTTTAATGGACAACTAAGCAAGGTGTTCCCAGTGACTGGAACTCCTCAAGGCAGCCCAATTTCACCAATGCTATTCCTGCTTTCTATCAGGAATCTCCTTCCTGTAATACAGAAAGATAACTTCCTCCAGCTGTCCTACATGGATGACATTGCAATTTCAGTGTCATCAACTTCAATCAGTAAAAATATAAGGACATTGAAGGGAATTACTGAAGAGCTATTGGAGGGTGCACAAAAGCTGTCAGTAAATTTTGAGATGGAAAAATCAGAGCTGATTCACTTTGGCCGTCAATACCAGGGACCAAATACAACCTTAAGCTTACCCGGGCTTCCGAATTTAGAGCCAAAGGAGGTGGTCAGATGGTTAGGTATCTGGTTTGATAGGAAGCTCAATTTCAAGATACATGTGGAAAAGAGACTGCAGCTAGCCAATGGGGCTCTCTGTAGGATCCGGAACCTTGCCTCTGCAACTCGAGGGCTACACTGTCATGCCCTTCGACAACTCTACCTAGCCTGTGTCACTTCAGTACTTGATTATGGCTCAGTTCTCTGGCATGGTAAGAGGGGTAGTGGAATACTAACCAACAGATATCAAAGGCTTCAGAATCAGGCACTGCCATTGATTACTGGAGCCTACCGAGGCAGTCCTGTCAAGGCTTTGGAGGTTGAGGCCTCCATCTTACCAACAAAAGTACGGCATGAGAAGCAGGCTATTTACTATGGATTAAGGATGCTTCGACTTCAAAGGGACCACCCTATCCAGGAACACCTGTTCAGTCCCCTAGAAGATGAACTGTCAAGCCTCAATCAGATTGACCTTGGACTGTTGAATTACATCAACAAACCAGTGACCCAATTGATGAGGATTGGGAGTGCTCTGAAGCCATTGGCTTCCCTGAAGAATTTAGAGCAGCTAAATGCTGTCTGGGTTCCACCATGGCATCAATCCAATATCATCACCACTATATCTAACCATTCAAAGGCAACAACAAAAATATCCCACATCCAGCAAATCAAGGATATCCATTTGGATGATGTTATAGTCTACACTGATGCATCACTCTCAAAGACTGCTGGAAGCAGTATAGGCTATGTGATCTACCTGCCTGTCACCAGAGAGATGAAATGCTTTTCTTACAACCTTGGTGACTCTATGGGTATCACAGATGCCGAAACCTATTGTATCATGAAAGCAGCAAAATATGTTAAAAAATATTTTGCTAATAAGAATATACATATTTTTACTGATAGCCAGGCAAGCGTTCTTCGAATCCGGCATAATAGCAATCAATTCTGTCACCAGATCAGAATGATATGTAATGAAAGCAAAGTTCATCTCCAATGGTGTCCAGCTCATGTTGGCATAGAAGGAAATGAGCTGGCTGATAAGCTAGCTGCAGGAGGTCGAAACCAAGCAGTAATGAAAAGGGACCACTATACCTCTCACTCATTCATCAAGCATCAGGCTAGGGAATGGATTCTTGAGGCATGGAAAAAAGATTGGGACATGGAGCTCTGGCATGAGGAGGAAGGTCGAAAGGCCAAAGGACTTGGCAAGTATTACAGGCTCCAGGCCCAGACTAATCAACCCAATTTCTCTTTCAGACTATTTAGATTCCAAGGACACAGCAGGGAAACAGAATCTGGATTCTTTCAGGCAAGACTTGGAGTGGGAAATACAAGGGTCTACCTTCATATGATAGGGAAAGTTCACAATAATATTTGCAATTTTTGCGGTAAAAATAGACAGAATGTGCAGCACTTGTTGTTACACTGTCCAAAATTCAAAGATCAAAGGAACAAATGCTTCAAGGGCATAGAGCCAAGGTCACTTCCAACCCTATTTCGGACAAAAAGGGGGAAGGAGGCACTACTACAATATTTGGATACATCCAAGTGCATGGCAGCACATAAAGGGAGTTAAATTAGGACAAATAATTGGGAAATGTTAAATTTGGAATGAAGGGGTAGTGATTTATAAGAAGGGGAAGGCGAGATCTATGTAATTTAATTGTGTCATAGCTAGATAGCTGAATACACTATGAATAAAATAAAAAAAAAAAAAAAAAAAAAAAAAAAAAGAGCAATTTTCTGCCTCTTGTCTGATCTGGTGGGAGAAATGATTTTCTTTATTCTTAATCCTCTTCAGACTAGCTTGGCTGTCAGTAAAGATATGATAGTTGCCATGTGGTATTGTCTTCTTAAGATGTCTAATTGCTATGAGAATACAGAAGGTTTCTGTATCTGTAATACCCATAGTTTCCCCAAGATTGTATGAGCAACATTTTATCTCTCTTGTGACTGGCAGATATATGACAAATCCAATGCTACAGCCTTTTCCTTTGAGTAAGGACCCATCAGTATAGACAATTGTTGTTGATGGTGGTATATTTTCTCTTAGGTATTTGTGTTGAAATGCCACAATTTCTTTTGGCTCTGATGAGATAGTGATGGATATATTTGCCTGTAGCCATGGAGGTGACCAACAGGCATCAAGTTGTTCAAGATTCTTATGATTAGCAAATGACTGTAGAAGATGGCCTATCCTTGTTAGTTGACTTGTTGCATTAGTCATATAATTAAAAATTCCGAGATCCAGTTCTGTATCTAGGGACAGCTCATCCCTAAGTGGGCTAAGTAATTTTGCTTGCACTGGATGAGATGGCTGTATCCTCAACAGCCGAAGTGCATAGTTGATGGTTTGTTTTTGTTGTCTTACTCTGGTTGGAAAAATGGCTGCTTCAACTTCCAGGGCTTTGACTGGGCTATGATGATAGGCCCCAGTGATCATGGTAATGGCCTGGTTCTGAAGCCTTTGGCATTTGGCATTCAAACCTACTGACCCTCTTTTTTGAAACCATAATACTGATCCATAGTCTAGCACAGGTATGACACAACTGAGATAGAGTTGTCTCAAGGCATGGAAAGGTAGGCCTTTTGTCTTTGAAGCAAGCTGTTTTACTCTTTGAAGAGCTCCATGAGCAAGTTGAAGTCTCTTCTCAACATGAACCTTAAAATTCAATTTCCTATCAAACCAGATACCCAGCCATCTAACCACCTCTTTTGGTGTTATTAGAGACTGTTCATCAAGCATTAATGGTGTTGTTAATTGTCTTCTGTGCTTGGAGAAATGGATCAGCTCAGTCTTGTCTTTCTCAAATGTGACTGAAAGATTGCAAGCTTCTGTCAATATCCCTTCCAAAATTAGTTGTAAATGATTGATATTTTTCTGAACAGATGTGGATGAGACTGAGATAGAAATGTCATCCATGTAAGAAAGTTGAAGGCAAGATATTCTTTGATTAGGTGGAAAGAGAAACCTGATAGAGATTAAGAAGAGTAGGGGGGAAATAGGGCTTCCCTGAGGTGTGCCTGTGACTGGAAACACCTCGCTTAATTGATTATTGAAGTGAAGCTGGATGCTTCTCTCACTAAGAAATGATTTAATCCATGATATGAATTGATCTGGAAGTTGAAGTTTCTTCAAGATTTGTACTAAAGCCTCTGGCTGTAGTCTATCAAATGCTCCCAAGATGTCTAGAAATACTGTTGAGACTATTCGATTCTTTGCTGTGTTTTCTTCAATGAATTCCTGAAGTAAAAGTGCTGTGTCAATGGCAGATCTCTGCTTACGGCCTCCCATTTGACTTTCATGCAATAAATCATTACTGGTATTAGCCAGAAAAGATATTCTGTTGGCAAATATAGTCTCCAATAGCTTAGATAGACAGGGTAGTAGAGAGATAGGCCGGTAGGCTTTTGGTGAGCTGTAATCCTTCTTATTTCTCTTTGGAATGATGATTCCAACTGCTTGTCTCCACTGTCTAGGGTGATATCCACCATGGAAAAGAAATGTATATGCTTTGAGGAACAATTTTGGGATGGCTTTGATAGCTTCCTTGATGATGGTCCAGTCAATCTGATCAGGTCCTGGGGATGTTGTCTTGGTAGGAGCTGCATTGATAATTTCCTCCATAGTCAAAGCTGGCCATTCCCATCTTGTATCTTCAAGTAGCTGGTTATTTGGAGCATGCAGTGATGGTTCCTGAGATAAAGATGTGGTGGCTTGAGCAAGTGGAAAAAGAGTCTGCATAAGTGCATTGCATTTATCTTTGAAGTTGGTTGCTGTTTTAATTTGACTTGTGTCTGAAGAGGGATAGGAAAGAGCTGGTATAATTGTGGATTGAGTCCTCTCAGGCCTAGAATACTGATAGGCTGTGAAGACTGACTTATTTCTGGCTTCTTCCAAAAACTTTATCCAATGTTGCTTTTTGTTGAAGATGATTTGGTGGAAGTATTGATTCCTAGCAGCCTTAGCTTCTTTCTCCAACCAGATTTCTGGGAAGTTCTTGAAGCGGCGTCGAAGCTTGTGGAAGTGTAGCCTCAGCTGAGTTAATTCCTCTGTCCACCATGGTTTTGATCTTGATGACATTTTCAAAATTGGAATGGATTTTTGTGCAGCTCCCTGTACTAATTGTTGTAGTAGGTTTGCTATTTGGTCATAATCATCCATTTGAATAGCTGCATCTAGGTTTAAGTCAAAAATTGGCTCTTTTGTTTGCAGCTCCTCATGGAAAATCTTCCAATCTGCTTTTTTAGTATTATATCGAGGTGGAAGAGTTGGAATGTGGTTGTTTGCATCAGGTCTGTTATTATCAGGAAGCTGAGCCTTGTATGTGATTAGTTCATGATCAGATCCTGTTGATTCTCCATAATTCCAGTCTTTCCATTTGATATGTTTGAAGCCTGCTGAAAAGGTTAGATCAATGATTGAAGTTGTCTTTGAGTTTGATCTGTGGAATGTCCCTCCAAACTTTTCAATTACAGAAGGGCAGTTGATTAGTTGAGCATCATTCTCATCTAGATATTCCACAAATGAGTTAGCTAGGGGATTGCTTGTTTGAATTAGTGGATTCCAAAGTTGATGGTGAAGATTGATGTCTCCAAGAAGTAGGAATGGTTTATCCAGCTGTAATTTTAAGTCAAGAAATCTTTGAATGGTGTAGTTAGAATAAGAAGTTGTGAGGGGCTTCTCATTATAGATGTGAATGATATAGAACCCCTCAACCTTGAGATCCACTTCGAGAATTTGAAAGTCAGGATCAGTAACTAAGTCATATCTTGGCATAATATTGAGCTTGCTAGCTTTGTTGACATAGGTCAGAACCCTTGGGCGAATGGACTGATGGAGAATTGGTGAAATTAGTTGGTATGCTGAATGAAGAATTGGTTGATGTGTTTTGGAAGGAGTGTGATGGAACAAATAAGGTTCCTGAACTAAAAGTATGTCTGCTTTCCCTTTGATTGACACATCAAAGAGCGACTGCAAGATCTCTCGACCTCTTGCAGCATTGTGTTGGCTAAATTTGATGTGGCTCAACATGCTAATGCTTTATAGTAGTCGCAATCTTGTCTCTGAAAGGCCATGTGAGTATTGGATTTGCAGTTTGCACATTTGATGGCATGGTGGACACAGTTTTGTGTGGCTTTGCATGTGGTACATTGGTGGTCTGGGGATTTATGGGCACCTAGACAGATTGCACAGACTGGTGTCCTTGTGCAGGTAGTCTGGTGATGTCCATATGTAAGACACCTTTGACATTGGGTTTTTTGAGTGGACTGCTGGAAAGCAACCACCTTCAGCAGGAGGCCTCCAATCAGTACACCCGAGTTTATGAGGTATTCTTTTTCTCCCTCTGTAGTAACTGAAAATGAGACTGAGCCCCTCAAGGCTTGCTTATAAGATTTGGAGAGCCATCTAGGCTGTCCTTGTGTTGTAATCCCTTCATTAAACCCTTCAATTTCTTTATTTAATTCTTCAATTGGGATATATGTGGGTACACTATGTACCACCAACTTTGGCCAGTGGCTTACTTTCTGGGCTTTTAGAATGGGCCATCCGTCAAAAACAGGCTCCCATTTATCCTGGTCCAGTAGAAGTTCTGATGGACTTGAGTCCATACATGTTAAGACCACATTTCAATTTTCAGTTACACTGTCAAAAATTCAGAGACCAAAGGAATATTTGCTTCAAAGGTTTAGAACCAACAACACTTCCAATCTTATTTTGTACAAAAATGGGGAAGGAAGCATTACTTAAGTATTTGGATAGATCCAAGTGCATGGCAGCACACAAAGGGAATTAAATTAGGATAAGTGATTGGGATACAGTTTATTGGGCTTTGAGGGAGAATAGATGAATTTGGGGGGAAAGTTTAAATTTGGAATATTTGAAATGTGTCATAGCTAGATAGCTGAATACACTATGAATTTAAAAAAAAAAAAAAAAAAAAAAAGACCACATTTCCTTTGACAGAGGTATGTACTCTGGAAATGGCCCTCTTTCCAAGAATCTTATTAACACTCTCTCTGATAGAAAATGGTTGATATGAAGGGAGAATTCCCCCTGACTTTGTGATAAGGGTTATCACATTTTCACCATGAGAAATGATTGCTGGTGGAAATACTGTTGTTGGTGCTGTTGATTTTGTATTTTCTTTAGTTGAAGCTATAGGCTCAATTTTTTTTTCCACCATAGGATGATGGTTAGATTTGCTTAACACTGTCATTTTATTGAGTGGCTTTTTGTAAGTTGCAGTTGATTCTGCTGGTGCACTACTCCTTACAATTTGGGCATAAGAAGGACTTGGTTGAGATGAATTCTGTGCTACTTGAGTTGGAGTCAATGGCACAATTGGCTCGGGAATAATCTTTTTCATGGCAGTAGAATTTGCCCTTCCCTCTTCAGTGAAGTTTCGAAAGACTTCAACAAGATCCAATACTGCATCCTGCTTTTCTTTATCTTCAGTCAGATGGTATGCTTTAACTAAAAGATCCCTTGCTTCTTCAATTGCAGTTGAGTAGCTTAGCTGCTTTGTAATTCCTGGCTCTGCAGTCCTTATTACTTTCCTGTATTGAAGTTCAGATGGTGCTGAGTCTGGTGATTTTCTTTTCTTTGATGAAACTTGTTGTATTTTGTTCCCTGCAGTGTTTGGTTTGAAGTCCTGGGAAGTGATGGGATCACTACTGAGGAGGCAATTTGAGACCATAGGAGAAAAGATAGTTGGGATGGCCTTTGACAGTTTAGAGCCACTTGAAATAATTGAGTTATTTTGTTGTTTAGAGTTCCAGATTGAATCTGAGAGGCGAGATACATTTTGTATATTAAAAGAGCGTTGGGTTGGTGGAGATGATTGCACCATATCTGAGGTAGGAGATATGGGATCCATAAATTTTTAATTTTGCTTCTTATAATTTTGCTTTTTTATAATTTTGCTTTTTATAATTTTTACTTTTTAATATTTTTGCTTTTTAATATATGTTTTTTTTTTCTATTTTTTGCTTATCAATATTTGCTTTTTTTTTTTTTTTTTTTTTTTAATAAATTAAATTTTTTGGAAGTATTAAATCAATGAATCACGTGATTGAAAAGCTGATCATGTGATTTTTTGCCAAGGCTTGCCAAGGCTTGGCAGCACTAGTGCGAAAAATTTCCTTCAAGCTGGAAAAATCGAGTTTTCATCAAAAGATCTTGAATTAATGGTGTTCAGAGCTTTAAAATGGAATCATAGGAAAGCTGCTGATTAGGCGAAAATGAATATATAAATAATATTGTTGTAGCTTGTGGTTGTGGGAAGTTGTTGATGAAATGGTGAGAAATTGGGGTTTGGTGGGCAAGAAATCGTGTTTTGGTCGAGAAATCCTTGAATATTGGGTATCCTGTGTTGATAATACTATCATTCGAAAGCTACTAATCTAGCGAAACCGAATATTGAATTTATATTGTCGTATCTGGTGATGGGCGGAAGTTGTGTACAAAAAGGCGATTTGCAGAAGTTTGGTGATGTGAAATTTTTGACAGAAGTATGCACCCTTGAAATAGCTCTTTTTCCTAAAACTTTATTGATACTGTCCCTGACAGAGAAAGGCTGGTAGGTAGGAAGAGCTCCACCAGATTTGGTGACTAATGTTATCACATTTTCATTATGGAAACTTGTTGGGAGAGATTCTGTTGTTGTTGTTACTGTAGCAGTTGACCCTGATGATGCTGCTGATGCTGCTGATGCTGCAGCTGTCTGCACTATTGTTGCTTGATTGTTTCCTTTGCCTAATGCTCTCATTCCATTAAATGGCCTTTGAACAGCAACCATGGGAGGAGTTACTGGTGCCCCATTTCTCAAAATTTGAGCATAAGAGGGTGTAGAAGGGGATAGTGATTGGTGTTGATTTTAATCACTCAAGTGCAATTGGTTTAAGAAATATCATCTTGGTATTAATGGTCAAATGGTAATAGAGAATGATTCAAAGGTAGTAATTTGATGGTCATGTGATGGTCATGTGGTATAAACAAACACTACAAACAACATAGTGCCAAACTCAATGCACAGACCACTCAATCATGTATATAACCCAGTCAATTTCCCACCTAGATAGAACATCAATCATCATCTCATTCATGCTCATCCATCTCATCCACTCAACACCATTATTCCAACAACATCTAGTTTTTGTTCAATCTTCATCATCAATCAAAATATAATTCAGGTATTTCCTCTTTGAATATAATTTTAACTGATCAATAGGTTATGAGCCCGGAGCTCTAACACTGCCTCTAATTATATAACCTCTCTTTATTGAACAAAGCTTACTTTAGATAATTCAGGCTCCACAACATTTCATCATGGACTTCACCAGATCTTCTTTTGCCAAACTTGCTGGCACTACAAATTATCAGGTATGGTCTATAAAAATGAAAGCTTATCTTATTGCACAGAATCTCTGGAGTATCATTCAAATGAAATCCTCCAAACATGATCCTGAAGATGTAGAGTCTCTAAACTCTAAAGCTATGTCTATTATCATACTGTCTTGTGAAGATCACATAATTGGGTTACTTGACCCGGATGAACTAGCAGCAGTAGCATGGAAAAAACTTGAAACACAGTATGGTAATGTTGGATTCAGTGCACGTCATCTTGCTTTTCAGTCACTTGTATCAACTCAAATAACATCCTGTGAAAGTGTTGATCACTTCATTGACCAATTTCGAACACATATTAGGTCTCTTACTCAAATCACAGACACACCACTTCCTCAATGGCTTCTTTTATCCATCCTAATAAATAATGTTGGTAATAAATATGAAGCATGGTCACAATCAGTAATGCAGCAAGTTCGTCTCAAGTCCATCTCAGAGGACTCTCACTTTTATTTAGATGAAATTATTGCAAGCCTGATTGATGAAGCCAGGAGATGGAATCAAGATCAAGGGAAAATTACAGGTACAGCTTTGACTGCCCAGAAGAATCAAAAATCAAAACCAATCTGTGTATACTGTGGGAAGGTACACAAGTCAGAAAATTGTTGGCAGAGATATCCAGAGAAAAGGCCAAGTGCTAAATATTCATCAACAAATCTGGAAAATTCACCAAATACTGACTTTGACCCTCAATCAAGTGGTGTGGCTTTCTTGTCACAACAGACAACTAAAAAATGCAGCTCCTGGATATTAGACAGTGGAGCTACACAGCATATGTGTAATGAAAAAATGCAGTTTACAAATTTCAAACCTTTTTCAACAAGTATAACCATTGCCAACAACTCAAAGATGGATGCAACAGGGAAAGGAGACATCAAAATTACAACAAAAAATGGAAACACTTTCTTACTCCTCAATGTTCTGTATGTCCCACAACTGGCATCCAACCTCCTTTCCATCTGTTGTGCAATGAAAAATCCGAAAATTAAATTCAATTTTACAAATAGCCAATGCCAAATCTTTCACAACAACAATCTCATAGCAACTGCAATTTCTAAAGACTCTCTCCTTGTTCTGGAAACACTTGAAGCCCGTGCTTTTACTTCTCAATCTGTTAACACTCTCACATGGCACAAGAGACTTGGACACACAAATGGAGACTACATGACCAGAGGCTCAATCCAATCTGTCATTGGAAAGACAGAAAAATTTACATGTGAAGCTTGTTTAAAGAATAAATCAACCAGAATAATTTCCAGAAATACACCTGTCAAATCCAGTAGGCCACTACAAAAAATTCACTCAGATCTTGCTGGCCCAATAACTCCTACATCAATAGGTGGTAACAAATATGTCATCACTTTTACAGATGACTACAGCCGCTTTTCTTGGGTTTTCCTAGCAACTAACAAGTCAAGATGTATGGATGCATTTAAAATTTTCAAGAAAATGGTAGAGATTGAATTTAACCAAAAAATATCAGTCCTTCATTGTGACAATGGAGGAGAATACTCCAGTCATCAGTTCAAAAAATTTGCAGAGCAAGAAGGTTTTAAAATTCAGTACACTGTACCTCATACTCCTGAGCAGAATGGAGTGGCTGAGAGACTAAATAGAACTCTGTTCAACATGGCCAGATGTTTTCTCAATGATACACCAAACCTCAATAAAAGTCTCTGGGCTGAGCTTGTCAAGACAGCATGTTATATTAAAAATCGACTTCCTACAAGTTCAAATGAAAACTTTATGTCACCTTTTGAAAAAATCTATAAAAGCAAACCAGCCATTGAACATCTTCGAATTATTGGCTCTAAATGCTATGCTCATAGGACAGGTAGAATTCAAGACAAACTGGATGAAAGATCAGTGGAATGCTACCTTGTGGGTTATGAATCAGAAAATATTTTTCGAGTTTTTGATGCAAATACAAATAAGGTTCACAGAGTTCGAGATCTTATCATCAATGAAAATAGAGATTTGTGCATAGAGCCATCACCAGAAGGAGAAATCAGAAATGATCTTGTTCATATTGATATGGGTATCACACTTAATCCTGAACCAGAAACCTCTACCACTCCATCATCCAACAGCTCTCTGTATCATCCAGAACAGTCCCCAATACCACATGACTCTGAACAATTTGATGATAATAACTATGACACATCTATGGATGAGCTTGCAGATCCAAGGTACCATTCAAATACTAATTATGCCAGGGCTTTTATCAGCAAATGTCTAGTTGCAACAGAGTCAGGTTCTCAGTTTATCCCTGAAAAGTTTGAGCATGCAGTTGCTTGTGAAGAATCAATAAAATGGAAACAAAGTATGAGAAATGAAATGAAATCCATAATGGACAACAAAACATGGAAACTTGTATCAATTCCATCAAATGAATGCAAAGTTATTCAAGGTAGATGGGTATTTAGAACTAAGTCTAATGTGGATGGAAAAATAATAAAATACAAGTCTAGATGGGTGGTAAGAGGATTTCAACAAGAGGAGGGATTCAATTTCACAGACACATTTGCTTGTGTAGTCAAACCAATGTCATACAAAATTCTTTTCAGCATTGCAGCCTCTCAAAACCTGGATATAGATCAGATGGATGTCAAAACAGCCTTTTTGAACAGTCCTATACATGAGGAGATTTTTGTTGAGCAGCCACATGGGTTTGAACTAACCACACTGGATGAGGAAAATAAGATGAAGGAAGAACTTGATGATACTATCCACTCACTTAAGGCAACAGAATTCCCAAGGGATCATAGATCAAATGTGAAGCTAGTATGCAAATTAGAAAAAGCACTATATGGACTAAAGCAGGCACCTCGAGCTTGGTATGAGACCTTATCAACCTTTCTAAGAAGTCTCAATCTTAAATCACTTAAAAGTGATTATGCAGTGTTCATCAACATGAAAAGAACTCTCATGATTGCTGTGTATGTGGATGATATTTTGATCTTTGGGAAAGATAAACAAGAAATATTGCAACTCAAATCAAGCCTAAAAGATAGATTTGATATGACAGATATGGGAGATGCTCACATGTACTTGGGCATGCAAATCACAAGAAACAGATTAACAAACACCATATTTCTTGATCAAAAGAAGTATATCCAAGTTGTGCTAGAAAGGTTCAATTTAGCAGACTGCAATCAAGTTAGTACTCCAATGGAGACTGGACTAAAGCTAAGCAAGAGGACTGATGAAGCACCATCTGATGAGAGAAATAAATACCAACAGATAATTGGATGTCTTGAATATGCAGCTCTTGCCACAAGACCTGACATAACTTTTTCAGTTCACACATTGGCACAATTTGCATCAAACCCAGATACTAGTCACTTCAATGCAGCAAAAAGAATACTTCGATATTTAAAAGGATCAATTGATTATTGTCTTATCTTCAAAGGAGTCAACACAAATCATTTTGAATTAATTGGATACACTGATGCAGATTGGGCTGGAAATACATGTGATCGAAAATCAATTGGGGGATACTGTTTCTACCTGAACAATTCCTTGATATCACATATGTCAAAGAAACAGAAAACCATTGCCCTAAGCACAGCTGAATCAGAAACACATGCAGCAGTACAAGCAGCAAAGGAAGCTATTTGGCTAAGAAATATACTGCAGGAGCTATCCTATGAGCAATCACAACCAACAACAATTTATTGTGATAATCAAGCAGCCATTGCTCTGTCTAGGAATCCAGAATTTCATTCAAGATCAAAGCATGTTGACATTCAATATCACTTTCTAAGACAACATGTTGAAATTGAGACAGTTGAGTTAAAATTTATAGGATCTGAAGACATGGCAGCTGATGGACTGACAAAGCCACTTTCTAGAGTAAAGCACAATAAGTTCTGTGATTTCATGCAGGGACAGAATATCTTGGGGACACATTGAATTCAAAATTCCACTTTTCTGATTATGGGGGACTGTTGATTTTAATCACTCAAGTGCAATTGGTTTAAGAAATATCATCTTGGTATTAATGGTCAAATGGTAATAGAGAATGATTCAAAGGTAGTAATTTGATGGTCATGTGATGGTCATGTGGTATAAACAAACACTACAAACAACATAGTGCCAAACTCAATGCACAGACCACTCAATCATGTATATAACCCAGTCAATTTCCCACCTAGATAGAACATCAATCATCATCTCATTCATGCTCATCCATCTCATCCACTCAACACCATTATTCCAACAACATCTAGTTTTTGTTCAATCTTCATCATCAATCAAAATATAATTCAGGTATTTCCTCTTTGAATATAATTTTAACTGATCAATAATTGGGCTATAGTTTGTCCATTTGATGGCTCAATGGATTTAGCAACTGGCTCAGGGTTCTTTGGTAATACTATTCTTCCTTCTTCAGTAAAATTTCGGAAGACCTCAACAAGATCAAGCACTGCATCTTGCTTTCCTTTCTCTTCAGTAAGGCTGTAAGCTTTGATCAATAAATCCCTTGCTTTTTGTATGGCAGACAGATAAGTGTATTGCCTTACTCTTGTGGGTTCTGCCACTTTGATTATTTTCCTTGATTGAATGGCTGGAGGAATAAATTCAGATGATTTCCTTTTGTTTGATTTGATTTGTGGCAATTTCATTTGATTAATTTTAGGCTGAAGGTCTTGTGCAGTTATTGGATCACTGCTGAATGGGCCATTCAGATTTGAAAGTGTAAATGTTGTTGGAAGTGATGGTGGCAATTTTTTATTTTTTGATGTCTTAGAACTCCACATTGAGTCTGAGAGTCTTGCCACATTTCCGAGGTTAAAAGAACTTTGTGTTGGTGGGGAAGATTGAAAGCCATTTTGTGAGGCTAGTGAGGATGAAGTCCTTGTAGCCATAATTGGATTGAAGAAGTCCCTTAGAAAAACTCTTGCTATGAGGATTTCAATTTTGTGCAACACAAGATTATTAGTTTAATTATATATATTTTATTTGAAATTTTAAGAATTGATTTTATATTGGCTGTGATTTTAAAATTAAAATTTAAACTTCTTTTTATTTTTATTTTTATTTTTATTTTTATTTTTATTTTTATTTTTATTTTTATTTTTATTTTATTTTTATTTTTATTTTATTTTTATTTTTATTTTTATTTTTATTTTTATTTTTATTTTTATTTTTATTTTTATTTTTATTTTTATTTTTATTTTTATTTTTATTTTTATTTTTATTTTTATTTTTATTTTTATTTTTATTTTATTTTATTTTTTATTAACTTTTGGAAGTATTTACTTTGGGAATCACGTGATTGAATCACTGATCACGTGACTTTTGCCAAGTCTTGCCAAGGCTTGGCAGCACTAGTGCGAAAAATTTTCTTCAAGCTGGAAAAATCGAGTTTTTATCAAAAGATCTTGAATCAATAGTTAGTAGATCTTAAAAATGATATCATTTAAAAGCTGCTGATTAGGTAAAATAGAAAATCGAAATTATTTTATTGTAGCTAATGGTGGTGAAAAGTTGTTGATGAAATGGTGAGAAATTTAACTTTGGTGGGCAAAAAATCGGATTTTGGTCGAAAAATAATGTAGTAAGTGGATGCAGATGTCGAAAAGTATATCAGTCGAAAGCTGCGGACGATGCGAAAACCAATATCGAAGTTATATGGCTGTAGCTGATGGTGGTCCGAAGTTGTGGTTGAAAAGGCGATTTTCGAAGGTATGGTGGCGTGTGTTGTAAACCTTGTGCTGACTGGGTTGCTCGGCTGTAAGCTTCTAAATTGATAGGTTTCATGCTGAAATTTGGTGTCTGCTTTCTTGCCTGTATCCTGTAATACTTCCCGAGACCTCTAGCTTTCTTTCCTTCCTCTTCTCTGAGAATTTCTGAGTGCCAATGTTTGTGCCAAGAATTTATGATGTGCTGCTGCACTTTTTGTTTAAGAAAGCTATGAGTGATAAATTTATCCCTTGGTCTAGTCCTTTTTTCAACTCCCATTTTCGCAAGGTTATCTGCAAGCTCATTGCCTTCAATGCCTTCATGGCCTGGACACCAGTGAAGCTCGATCTTTGCAGGCTGATTGATGGATCTAATCTTATGAGATAACCAATTGGAAGAGTTTTTGACTCTATTTAATGCAGCTTGGCTGTCTGAAAAAACAAAGCAAGATGAAGATGGATGATTTTTAATCTGTTCAAGTGCTCGTAATATGCAGTAGCTTTCAGCATCCACTATTCCTACTTCTTGACCAAGGCTATAAGAATAACCTTTCATTTGTCTGGTGTAAGGTGAGTAGACTATAAATCCAATGCCGCTCCCTTTTGTCTTCTCAAATGATCCATCTGTATAGATAATTGTTGAGCTCAATGGGATTGAAGAAAGAAATTTTAGATGCTCAATTTGTGCTTCTGCCCTACTTAAATTAGAAATAGATATGTTCAAATTAGATTGGAGCCAGGGAGGGGTCCATTTGTGATTAACTTCTTCCAATCTGGCTTTACTGGCAAAATGTTGTAGTAACTTTCCTATTCTATTGATCTGAATTGGCGATTCATTCAGAAGCCCAACTAGTCCAAGATCAATTTCATTTGTATTTGAAAGCTCATCTGCCAGAGGTTGAAATAATTTTTTTTTTTTTTTTTTTTTTTTTTTTTTTTTTTTTTTAAATCATATTGTATTCAGCTAGCTAGCTATGACAATTTATTTAACATACATTCAAAGCAAATAAAAATCCTTATTATGTCTACTTTTCTCTCCCATTATGTTTGTACCTATTTAATCTCCTTTATGTGCATTTATGCACCCAGAAGCCTTCAAAAATTCTAATAATGCATCTCTACCTCTCTGTGTTCTGAAAAGAATTGGTAGCTTTAATGGCTCTATATTCTTGAAAATTCTTATTCTTTCTTTTGTGAAGTTCCTACACTGCAATATTAGGTGTTGCATTGTCTGCTTTTCTGTTTTACAAAAATTGCAGATGTCATCCTTTGATTTTCCAATTTTATGCAAGTATGCCCTTGCATGGTTGAAATAATTGCTGGTATATTGGATGGCATTTTTGAAGTCTCAGAATACGGAGGGCATATTGGTAACAGTTCCTGAGGTGCCTGAGCTCTGTTGGCAGGATTGCTGTCTCAGCCTCCAAAGCTTTGATAGGACTACCTCTGAAAGCACCTGAGACAAATACCAGAGCTTGGTTCTGAATTTTCTGACAAATATTTATTAATTTCTTGGATCCATATTTTCCATGCCAGAGCACTGATCCATAATCCAAGACTGGTGTAACACATGATAGATAAAGCTGTCTAAGGGCGCCAAATTTCAGTCCTTTTGTTGTTGATGAGAGGCACTTAAGCCTTTGGAGTGCCCCATTGGCAAGGTGAGCCCTCTTATTGACATGTGGTTGAAAGGATAGCTTATGATCAAACCATACTCCAAGCCATCTAACTAACTCTCTTGGCTGGTGTAGAGTATTGTTGATCAAGATGGGTATTTCAATTGGGATTTTCTTCCTATGGAAGTGGATAAGGTCTGTCTTACTTTCATCAAATCTGACTGACAATTTTTTTGCATGGGTGAAGAGAGCATTGATAATAGTATTCAACTCCCCAACATTTTTGGTTGCTGAAGAAGATGCAACTGATATGGAAATGTCATCCACATAAGAAAGTTGAAGAGTTGGTAATGATTTTGATGTTGGATCAGGACTGATAAGATACCTTATTGATAAAAGAAAGAGCATTGGAGAGATTGGGCTCCCTTGGGGTGTTCCAGTAACCTTCCATTCTCCTCCTAGTTCACCATTGAAAAGTAGTCTGATAGTCCTATTTGAAAGAAAGGACTTAACCCATGAAATAAATGACCTTGGAAGCTGCAACTTGTGAAGGACTTCTACAAGATTGATGGGATCTAAATGATCAAATGCACCTTGGATATCCATGAAGATTGTTGTAACCACTCTTTTCTTTTGCATATTTTCTTGGACAAAATTATGCAGAAGCAAGGCTGCATCAATGGCTGATCTTTGTTTTCTACCACCCATCTGACTCTGATGAAGCAACTCATTACTAGTATTGGCAAAATATGATATTCTGTTGGCAAAAAGTTTCTCCAAGAGCTTTGAAAGGCAGGGTAGCAGAGATATTGGTCTGTATGCCTTGGGGTCTGAGTAGTCTCTTTTGTTCTTTTTAGGAATAATTATGCCAATGGCTTCCTTCCACTGCTTTGGATGGTAGCCACTGTGGAATAGTGCATGGTAAGCCTCAAAGAAAAATTTAGGAATAAATTGAATAGCCTTTTGTATCATTGTCCAGTTAATCAAATCATTCCCTGGAGATGTCTTCTTATTTGGGACTGCATTGATCAGCTCTTCTAGTGATAGACTGGGCCAGTCCCATACCTCCCTATTCTCATGGATGATTTTATTCTGGGGAGGAATTGTAGTATGCTGTGGTATTGATTTTTTTTTTTTTTTTTTTTTTTTTTTAAATCCATTTACATCCTCTATAAGTCTAAGACTATTGTAGGATGTGCACTCCATTAGGAGTGCATATTCTAATACCTGCTACATACAAAGTTATCCAATTTTTTTGTTCCAGTCTTCTGCATGTGAAAAGTTTGAGTGCCCTAGACTCTTGTCCCCCAAATAAATACTGAAATCATTCAACTCCATCAACACCCTTAACTCTGAACAAAAGAAAATTTCCCACTCTTGCCCAATATCTAGAATCATTTAATGTCAATCTATTGTATCTCCAAGATACCATTTCCTAGTACATATTTTTGTCTCTTTTATGTATTCCAAGGTAGCTTCAACACCTTTGTTTGTGTGGAGGAGCAAGGGTAGGGTGAGCCTGTCTGAGCACATCTTATCCTTTACATTATTCCTCTCTGTTCTATATCCCCTACACTCAAGTAAGAGGTGTCTTGGTGTCTGATGTCCTCCACAAAAGCACTCATCATTATTTCTTTTTCCAATTCTTTTTAAATATGATTTAAAGTATCCATGACCAAGCTTGAGTTGGAAGAAAGCAGAGCAAATTTCCTTCTTTGTTCCCCTTGGTGTCCACAATTTCTTTCTGATCTGCAATAGATATAGATTAGAGTATGAAGCTGAACTGCTTGCATGCTTCATCTGCAACTCTGTAAATTTCCTTATCCATTCATCATTTTTCATTTGATTTATAAGCCTAGATATGTAGGCATGACTCATTGGAAAGTTGACATCTGGAGGCTCTAATGCAGCTTTCTTTGCTAGTTTATCAACCTCAGTATTTCCAGGTATATCACAATGACCTGGTACCCACTCCAGAGTGACCTTGATACCTTGATCCTTCAATATTTTTGCAGCTTCAATTGATCTTGATACCCAGAACTGTCCTGGCTTATCACTTGGCTGGCTAAGCCGAAGTAGTGCTGCTTGACTGTCAGAGTAAATTATTACTCTGTCTCTATATTTAGTTGATCTTCCAGCATGTTCTAGAGCTCGAGTTATGGCCTCCAATTCACCATTAAAATTGATATTTTCTAGTCCAATATTATAATATTCAGTACATGTTTCATAGCTTTGTTGGTCATAGGCCTTGAAGGCTATGCCAACTCCACTTGCCCCTGGATAAAAAGAAGCATCAGTATAGTAAACTATTACTGATCTCCCCATAGTCTGCCTATTTCTTTCTAGATGAATTAATGCTTCCTCCTCTTTTGAATGATTGCCTATATGAATATTGTATGGCAATTTTCTTCTCCAAGGTGGGTACATATAATTTTTCACTGGCTCTATCCCCTTGATTTCAATTTCTGATGGTAAGGATTGGTTGATAAGATGCACTTGGTTTCCTTTGAAAGTGATGTCATCTTCAAGATGGTATGGATCCAGATTTTCTTTCATAACTTTTGCCACTGGGTGACTTGGTGTCAACTGTAGACTTCTCACAGCATATTTTCTTCTGCTATGATTAAGCCGGACGTCTGGAGGACAGAGACATGCCTCTACTTCCATTGGTCTAACTGGGCTAGTTCTAAAGCATCCCAATATTTTTCTCAAGGCCATATTCTGTAGGCCTTGCAGCATTTCAAGAAAATTCTTCTGACCTTTCCACCAGACTTGACTAGCATAATCTGAAATACTAGTGACACAGGCTATGTATAGCTGTCTCATGGCCAATGGGCTCAAACCCTTTTCTGCATTGGTTAGTCTTGCCATTCTCTGGAATGCAGCTTTTGCCTGTGATACCCTCAATTTGACATGCAGTTTGAATGATAGTTTGCTGTCAAACCATACTCCAAGCCATTTTACTGATTGACTGGGCTCTACTGAGGCGCCTCCAGGTAGATTCAATATGCAATTTCTTGATTCTTTGGTATTTGCAAAGTGAATTAGTTCTGTTTTAGCAGTGTCAAATTCAACTGCATTTCTTTTTCCGAGGTCTTCTAGAATTTTCACTTCTCTTTCAAGGATCTGAATGTTCTTCTTAAAGCTTGTTGATGAGACAGTCAAAGAAATGTCATCAATATAGGAAAGAAACATGACAGCCTTTGAAGTGAACATCTCTCTGATGTAAATCAAGAAAAGAATTGGTGATATGGGGCTTCCCTGTGGAATCCCAGTCTGAATAGTTGTAAAATCCTCTGTGTCACCATCAAAAGATAGCCTTAGTTGTCGCTTGCTGAGGAAGCTTGACACCCATGATAAGAGGCTTAGAGGTAGCCCAAGCTTACTCATAATGGCCAGCAATTGGTTCTTTGAGACATGATCAAATGCTCCCTTTACATCCAAGAATAGGGTTGATGTCTTATTTTTGGCAGCCTTTTCTGATTCTACCTTGGCCTGAAGGAGAAGACAGGCATCAACAGCAGACTTCTTCAATCTCCCACCTATCTGGGATGGATCTAGAAGTGTAGTTGTTTCAGCTAGGTATCCAAGACGACTTGCTAGAATTCTTTCCAAGGCTTTTCCCAAGCAGTTCAGTAGTGAGATAACTCTATATGCCTTGGGCTGTGAATAATCTGGTTTTCCTGGCTTTTTCAGAACAATTCCTGTAGCTTTTCTCCAGCATTTAGGTTGGTAACCAATGTCAAAGAATATTGAATAAACTTGAACAAATAATTTTTTGTTTGCCCCATATGCATGTTCAATCATTTTCCAATCAATCTCATCTGAGCCAGGTGCCTTTCCTTTAGATGGGCGGCAACATGCTCTTCCAACCTCATCAGAGCTCAGCTTAGGCCAGTCCCATTTTCCGTCCTCTTGATGCTGATTCCAGTCAAGGGATGGTGATTCTGGGGGGGCTGGAAAAAGCTTGGTTTTCAGAGCCTTTGATTTCTCTTCAAAGCTTTGAGCTAATTCTCCATTCTCTTTTTGCATTGTTGGTAGTTTGGTGATTACTTTGTCCTTAGTATGTGAAAGGGCTTTGAAGATTGAAGCAGGATCTTCCCTCTCTAAGAACTCGTTCCAATGCTTCTTTTTGGCTAAATTGATCTCTTGGAAATATTTATTCCTTGCATCTAGATAATTTTGCTTCTTTGAGTCCTGATCATAAGCATTGTTCATATTTCTCTGTGCCCTCATCATGTTATTTCGAAGAGCTTTCAGTTCCCCTGTCCACCAAGGCTTGATTTTGGCTCCAAGTCTATTTCTTGGAATAGTACCTTCTGCAGCCCTTAGAATGATCAATGTAAGTTCCTCACCCACTTTATCAAGTTGATCTATTAGCAGATTATCTCCATCAATAATCTCCTTTGTACATCTCTTACTGAGAGAAAGAAGATGATTGGCACTTAGGATTCTGGATTCATTGAACAATTCTTGAGTGCTCTTTTCAAAACTTTCCCATTTAGCTTTATCTGTGTTGAATCTACCACATTTAGCGGTCCCATCTTGTTGTTCATTGTTCTTCATATTACAAATATTGAATAGGATCCCTTCATGATCAGATCCTGTATTAAGAGTCTGCCAATCTTCTATCAGATTCTCTGACAACTTTGTTGCCAGGGTGAGATCAATAACAGAAGGACACTTCATACCAGACCTAAAGAAGGTTCCTTTTCCAATGATATTCATAATTGATAATCCCTGCTCTTGAATCCAAGTCTCTAAAGTATCAGCATTTGTAGACTTAGGATGATATGGGTCCCAGTCAGGATGATGTTCATTGAAGTCTCCAACCACTATGCAATATGGGGAGAGACTTAGGTTGTCTTTGATTCTATCAATAGTCATGGAATTATTTTCGAAGCCTTGGTTTTTCTGATTGTATATGTTGACTATACTCAAGTTATATCCTAAACCTGAGATAATCACTGTCAAGAGATCAGGATCTTTTGAATGTTCTTCATCTTTTTTTGTACTTTTTTCCATGCCCCTAGAGATATAAAACATTGTCCTTGGACGAAGATTATAATCTGAAGAGCATGGGAATATCTGGCTGTATGACATATGCCTTATTGACTGGACGTCCTCATAGTTTGACTCCCCTTGTCTTGATGGAAGCCATGGTTCTTGCACTGCTATTATATCAATATTTAGCTCTACTCCGAGTTGTAGAGCATTTTCTGTGGCCTGTATTGATCTGTTCAAGTTACACTGGAGCATTTTTATTTGTCCAGTCATAGCATTTCATTTGATTCACCTCTAGTTTGTGCCTCATTGGCAGCTGATATCCTGGCTTGGATAGCCACTCTGACTTGGCAGGTCTCTTTGTCAGCTGTATGAGCTTCTCCGCAGTTAGTGCATTTTGGAATCAAGTGCACACATTTCTTTCCAATTATATTGCATTGGGTGCAAACATGTTGCTTAGTATTGTGTTGTCCTGCACAAAACTGGCATTTTGCATCCCACCTACACTTGGTACTAATGTGTCCATATCCTTGACACTGATTGCACTGTGTAGTTGCTGGAATGTTCAAGTATTTTTCAGCCCTCAGGGATCTTCCTGCTACAATCAAGTTTTTAGAGATAGCTTGTCTAGCTTGTTCCTCAGTCTCAAATGCCACTACTATTGATCCAGCTACTTGAGCACCTCTCTTCTCTTCTGGTGTGATCCAATAAGGTTGTCCAATGACTTTGAGACCTTGGTTGAAGGTCGAGATTTCTTCTGGAATTGTTCTTAGGTCTTCCATTGTGGGGAATTCAGCTGTTGGAATACCATGGATGATAACTTTATACCATGCTTCATCTTTCATGGCAAGCTCATGAGGGGCTATGTTCTTCCAAATGTCAACCTTTTCAAGAAGAAAGTCAGCAGAGTAGGGCTCAGTAGTTGTTAAAGCAATATTTTCCCTCCTTGTCTGTGACACAATAGCTACCACTGGTCCTTCAACTCCTCTAGCCCTAAATGCTTGGTTGATCCGGTCTCTTGTCTGTAGGGGAGAGAATGGTTGTCTAGTCTGCACATCTTGGATTAATATTAGTCTATTTATTGACCTTGTCTTGGGACCACTTGATTTATTCTTGGGTTGCACTACTGTCCACTCCTTTTTACTCCCTTGATTTTGTGATGAACCTGCTATATCTGCCCATGTTCTCTTCTGTGGCGTAGGGTTACCATGTTGGTTGTTGCTAGATGTTGCTACAGGCCCTGGTGCTTGGCTAGTTGTACTTTTCATGTTCATTGTGGTTGGCAATCTCTGTTGTCCTTGAATATTATTACCTGTTGAATTGTTGCTTTTTGCTTGCCGAGCTGTTGTCTGCAATACCTGGGCAGTTTGTTCAAGTCTTTGTAGTTGTGCTGTAAGTACAGAAGCATCTCTTGGTAGATTTCCATCTCTCTCAATGTATTCCCTAAATATATTCAGCAGGTCCAAGATCTTAGTTTGCTTTGATCTGGAATCAGTAAGGTGCGCTGCCTTGATCAATAAATCCCTAGCTGCTGCTATGCACTCATCAGATTCTTCAATTTGATCAAGCCATGTTGCTGGGCCTTTCCCTTTATTCTTTTTGGCTGGCAATTGAGATGTTTCAAATGATCTTTTGGGTCCCTTACTAGCTTCATAGGTAAAGGAGTCCATATTTATGGGAGCTTGGTTATAGGCAGAAGACCATTCTCCATCTGGCTCAGAATAGGTTGAATCCATAATTTGTAGTCTCTTTGGTAGGCTTTTTGGTCCTTTTCTGTAACCTCCAGGTTCAAAAGACTCTTCTTCTTCTGGCAATAGCTTTTCTATTTCCATTTCCATTTCCCTATCATCTAAATCTCTCTCCATTATTGTATCTCCTGACACTCTGGTCAGTGGATCTGGGGAATCTGGTCTGGTCATAGTAGCTGATGATAGTAAAGCTATTTCTATGTTCTGATATTGATCTTTTGTTTTGTTCCTTTTTTTTTGATTTCTTTTTTATTTTTATTTTTTTTATGTTTTTAATATTTCGATGTTTCTTTCCCTTTATGCACACAACAAAATTTTTCTGAGGTCACCTGACCAATCTCCTAAATTTTCGCAGTTGAATGATAATATTCACAATATCTCGGTTAATGGCGGCCCGTTAAAACCAGAAGTGCAATTCTATCCCACAAAGAACTTTAGGAAACTGTAAACCCAATAACTCTATGAATTTTGGTCTGATGACTTTCAAAATTTGCGTGCTACTCTGTGGTAATTTTCTGCTTGTAATGATATATTGTTAGCAGTGATAAATGATGGTTGATGCTGCTTGTTGATGGACTTGGGTGATCTGCCACCAAGATTTCCACACTCAACAGCAACAGAATCTTTCTTGCTCAATAACTCAACAACTAGATGTCGGATCAAAATTTGGAAGCAATATTTGTAATCAGCAAAATATTCTGCATACAATGGTGTATTCAAATTGATGAAATTCTGAAATTTCAAATTTCGAAAAGTTAGGTGTTCCTTGTGGTATTGATTCATGTGGTGCAGACTCTTGTCCTTGAGAAGTTTCTGGCTCCTCACCCAAAGATGCTGAGGTTGGTGTGATAAAAGGTAGCTTTGAGGAGCCAGGAAACAGTGTGGTGACCAAAGCCTTACTTTTGTCTTCAAAAGAAATGGCCAGGCATTCTTCACCAGATTGTTGCTCACCTTTGAATCGAAGTGTTGGGATGAGTGGTGACTGGTAACTGTCAGCCTTTGAGTAGTTGTAAGCTTGAAAGATATTTTTGTCTTTGGCTGTCTCTAGAAATTTGATCCAGTGTCCTGTCTTTGCAGTCAAGATTGCTCTGAAGTACACATTTCTTGCCACTCTTGCTTGTTCAATAGTATAAAAAGATGGGTATCTCATTGATATGCGTCTTAATCTGTGAAATTCCTTTCTAAGTTGGGTGAGTTGAGGATTCCACCATACTTTTGAATGGGCTGAAATTCGTAGTTTTGGAATGGCTTGGTCTGCAGCTTCCTTGATTATATTTTCGAGCAGGTGAGCTATCTTGTCATACATCTTGCAATCAATAGCCTCATCTAGTTCCTGATGAAGCTCTGCTTGTAGCTCTATGAGTCTTTTTTGATACAGTTTCCAATCAGCCTTGTTGACATTGTATTTTGTTGGCAGGCAGGTTTTCACTTCACTTGCTGCAGTTAGTTTTGCTTCAAATACTATAGCTTCATGATCTGATCCTGTAGACTCAGCATACTTCCAGTCTCTCCAAGCTAGGGATTGAAAGCCACAACTGAATGCAAGATCAATTACCGAAATATTCTTGCTGTTAGTCCTGTAGAAAGTACCTCCAAAGCGTTCTATTTCGGTCGGGCTCATCAGAAGCTTGGCATTATGAAAGCTTAGGTAATCCACTAAACTTTGAGCTGCTTGTGTTATATTTGTTACAGAGTGGTTCCACCAAGGATGGTGGATGTTGAGGTCGCCCAGTAAAAGAAATGGCATATCAAGTTGAAGATTGAGGTCCAGAAAGCGCTGGATAGTATGACGCCCTTCTCCTTGCCATCGAGACTTTTCTTGGTAGATATGTACAACATAAAATGACTCCTGTGGTAGGTCTATTTGTAAGATTTGAAGGTCTGGATCCGAGACTAGATCATATCTTGGATTAATTTGAAATGGCAGATTTTTCTTTACATATGTTAGTATCCTGGGCTTTAGATTATGTTGCTGACATGGCATGATTGGTATATAGCTTGGATGGCTGAGTGGAATAAAAAATTTGGATTGTGGGTGTTGAAAAAGATAAGGCTCCTGGATGAAGAGAATGGAAGATTCCTCTGTCAGAGAAATCTCAAAGAGTGATTGAAGGATCTCTCTTCCTCGAGAAGTATTGTGTTGGCAGATTTTTAGTTGTCCTAACATAAAAGAGCCTTGTAATATTCACAATCTTGGTATTGTTGGGCATGGTGGTTGGTGTCCTTGCAATTGTAACAATAATAATAATAATAATCCATTTATGTCCTATTTGAGTTTATAACTATGTAGGACAGACTATTTAAATACAACTTATCTTTTCCATTCTAATTAGGGGTTTCTTTAATTTGATGGTGGGATCCCCATTACTGGATCACCAGGAGGGTACTTTGTACCTGACAAAAGAAATAAAAACAAAAAATACTAACAATCATGCCACACATCTCAAAATCATTTCCCTTCATATCTTTTTCTAATACCCTTGTCAAATTTCTATGATGACTTTTCTTCCCATCTATTACTCCTCTAATCAGGCCATTCTCCTTGACTGAACCATTTCAAGGTTGCAATGTGAGTATTCCTCAGGTATTCTAGTGTTAATTTTATTCCCTTGGTTGTATTCAGAAGTAATTCCATTGTTGGTCTTTCCACTCTGAGGTTCTCAAGTAATTTCTTTTGTTCATTCTTATACTTAGCACACTCCAGTAGGAGATGTCTAGGAGTTTGTTTTGCTGTTCTATTGCAATCACAAAGACCTGTGCTATGTCTCTTTATTTTGTACATATAACCTTGGAAATATCCATGGCCAAGTTTTAGTTGGTAGAAGGAACTTGCAATATTTCTTGATACCCCTGAGGGTAGCTGAATTTTTTGAATAAATCTGGGTTCAAAGGTGGCTGAGTAAGTAGATGGATTGTTTTTCCATGCCTTTGTTTTGTATTTGAGATAATCTTCTTGCCATTCATTCTTTGTCAATTGCATGAGGTTTGATTTTATGGATGCTAGACTACAAGGAACTAAAGATGGGGAAACTTTTGTTCCTTGTTTAGCTAGGCTATCAGCAATTTCATTTCCTTCAATTTTAAGATGTCCTGGAACCCACTCAATGGAAATTTCTTGCACTCCATTCTGGATAGCTAGAATTGCTGCTTCACTGGCTCTAATTTGCCAGGCTTGTCCAGGCTTTGGTAGGTTTGTTTGCAATCTATAAATAGCTGCTTTGTTATCTGAAAATATTTTTATTTTATATCCCTGAAGATTTGTCTGTTGTCCTATATACTCAAGAGCCTGGCAAATACCTTCTAGCTCTCCATTGTATACAATCTGGTCTGGTCCAATATTATTGAATGATTCATAGACTGCCCTATCTTTGGCAAGATCTATGGCTATTAGTCCTACTCCCACACCTTCAGTCTCTAAGAATGAGGAAGCATCTGTGTAAATATATATCACTTTAGTTCCCCTATCCCTTTCAAGATTGTAGTTATGAATTCTGGCAACTTCTGCTTTTGGATGGTTCAGAATAATAAAATGAATTGGGGGTTTTGAAAGAGAGGTGTATGGTGCTGAATAATGTATTTTTTCTACATTCTCTGGCCAAGAATCCTTGATTGATGTCCATAGAAGACATGATTGGGTTGGTTTCGTTTGATTTCTGGACTCATCTTCATCTTCTTCCTTGTTTTGCATAAGGATCTTTCTGACTGGATGGCTCTGTTGGAGGGTCAAGATTCGGAATGCATATGCTCTGCTTAATTTGTTGAGTCTAATTTGAGGGGGTAGTAGGCCTGCTTCTATTTCCATGGGCTTAACTGGTGCTGTCCTGAAAACACCCAGGATCTTTCTTGCAACCTGATTTTGTAGCTTTTGTAGCTGATTAGATAGTCCTGTCTGATTTCTCCACCAGACTGGGCTTCCATAATCAGCAACACTAGTTATGCAGGCCAAGTAAATCTGCCTAATTGAGTGTGGGGAGAGTCCTTTGTTGATGTTGGCAAGTCTAGCCATCCGAAAAAAGGCATTTCTTGCTTGTTGGGCTCTAATGGAGACATGTTCTTTGAAGGAGAGCTGGCTATCAAACCAGATTCCTAGCCATCTGATCAGTGTTTTAGGTTTGACAACATTTCCATTAGGGAGTTTAAGTTGTGTTATACAGGCTTCTTTTGACTTGGTGAAATGTATCAACTCCGTCTTATCCATGTCAAACTCCACTGCATTTTTGGCTCCTTGGTGATAGAGGAATGCTACCTCCCTTTCTAGGATCTGGACATTTTTTCGAAGACTAGCTGAGCTTACTGTAAGTGAGATATCATCAACATAAGATAGCATCTTGACTGAATGGCTTTGGAATAGATTCCTGATGTAGATTAGGAATAGGATTGGTGAAACTGGGCTCCCTTGTGGTATGCCTGTCTCCACTTGACAGAATTGTTCCTTCTGACCATCAAAAGACAATTGAATCTTTCTATGACTAAGGAATGATTTAGTCCATGATAGGAGTGACACAGGAAGACCCAGGTCTTTCATGGTTCCGAGAAGTTGATCCTTGGCTACATGGTCAAATGCACCCTTGATATCAAGAAACAGTGTAGTTGTCTTCCTGTTATGCTGCTTTTGGGATTGGATCTCATCAGTAAGGAGTAGTGCTGCATCCACTGCTGACTTTCTCAACCTTCCTCCTATCTGGGAAGAGTGGAGAAGATCTGTTGTTTCAGCTAGTCCACTAAGTCTCTTAGCTATGATTCTTTCTAGCACTTTCCCCAGGCAGTTCAGAAGAGATATGACTCTGTAAGCCTTGGGAGCTGCATAATCTAGCTTATTTGGCTTTCTGAGTATAGCTCCAGTTGCTTCTCTCCAACACCTGGGATGGTATCCTGAGTTAAATAGAGATGAGTAGACTCTAAAGAACAAATTGGGATTGGCCTCATATGCTTCTATTATCATGTCTTGTGAGATGGCATCTGGTCCAGGTGTCTTGCCCTTAATCTTTGAGGAACAAGCTTGTTCTAGCTCATTGACAGTGAGGGGAGGCCATTTAAAGGTTGACTTAATCCTGTAATTTTCCCAATTAATTGCATCAACTTTTGGTGGAGATGGAAATAAGGAATGCCTGAAGGCTTTTGCTTTGCCTTCAAATGATGTCTCCAAATTGCCATCAAATGATTGAATTGGTGGAATATACTGGACTTGAGATTCCTTGGTGTATGCCATAGCCTTAAATATGGTCTGAGGGTCTTCCTTCTCAAGAAATCTGTCCCAATGATTGATTTTGGCCTTCTGAATTGCATCAGTATAGGCATTTCTAGCTCTCCGAAACTCATCCCTTGCTTGTTTAAGGGATTCTAGCTCTTGCAGCTGCTTTTGAATTTGCTTGAACGCCTGTTGCTTCCTCTGCATTGTCTTCCTGAGTAGTTTCAAGTCCTTGTTCCACCAAGGCTTGGATATTGCTCCTGGTTTGATCTTGGGAATGGCTTCTTCAGCTGAATATTGTATTGCCCATGTAAGTTGTTCTGCAAGTTGATCTAGAGCTCTAACCTGCGTCTGTTCTCTATCTTGGAGTATATCCATGGGCAAAGATGGGCCACTTGTGCCACAGATAGGGTTATGCAGTTTAGAATGTGGATATTTCTCCCATGCTTCATTAAATTTATCCTTGAACAATTTCCAGTCTGCCTTTCTGGTATTAAATCTTAAAGCTGTTGCCGGATTCTCTGACAGACTATGATGGTTAGTTCTCATAATTACTGTAAATATTATGGGCTTATGATCAGATCCAATTGAAGGTAAGATCTGCCAATCTTTGATTTTCCCAACTAGACTTGTTGATACATATGTGAGATCTAAGACTGTTTCTCTTTCCATTTGGGGCCTGAAAAAAGTTCCTTCCCCAGGACAGTTCAAAAGAGTCAGATTATTATCCTCTGTCCAGTCTACAAAGCACTCAGCTCCAGGTGATTGACAGGAAAGTGGGTCCCAGGATGGATGATGTAGGTTGAAATCTCCGAGAACAAGACTAGGGTTAAGCAGCCTTGTGTTACAGAGCACTCTTTCAAATGTCCTAGGGGATGTACTCTGTAGCTGGTCTTTTTGGTTGTAAATATTGTATATGAAAAATTTGTTTCCACCATGCCTCACCTCTAAGATCATATAGTCTGGATCTGAAGATAGGTCTTCCCTTAGGCAAATATTGAAACTGGTGCTTTTCAGGACATAAGCAAGAACTCTGGGCTGGTTTGGAAAGACAGTTTTGGGTAAAAGTTGAAAGAATGATGGATGATTTATGCTTCTTAAATTAAATGAATGAGATTGGGAAGGAATTGGGTTAGTTATCAGTCTTGGTTCTTGGATAAGAACTAGACTAACATTGTTTTCAAGGGCTGTTTGTAATAGACTCTCTGTTAGTGGAGAGCTTTTCATTATGTTGGACTGAATAACTTTCAGGTGTCCCTCCATGAAAGTTATAGCTCAGGTTCCTGGGTTCTATCCTTCAAGGCTCTATACACCTCACAACTGAGGTCATTTGCCTTGTGGTTGTGGTTACAATTGGCGCATTTCAGAAGGGTGTGAACACAAGCTTTTCCCTTAGCTGGGCATGAGGAACACTTGTGTTGGGTGGTGTTGTGGTTCTCGGCACAAATCTGGCACCTTTGTTCTCTCATGCATCTAGCTTCAAGGTGACCGAACCCTTGGCATCTGCTGCATTGAGCTGTGGGTTGCACAGAGTAGAGCTTTTCTACTCTGCAACTTTTCCCTGCCAGGTAAAGCCTGTTTCTAATAGCATTGGAAGCCTCCTTCTCAGTTGCAAAGGCCACAATGACACTTCCTGCTGTCTGGTATGATCGCTTTTCTGCTGATGTTAGCCAATAGGGGTTTCCAATTATATTGAGCCCATGGTTGAAGGTTTTTATTTCATCCCTAATCATGTCTCCAAATTCTTCATTGTCAAACTCATGTATGGGGACTCCATGGATCACAACCTTGTGCCAAGGCTCATTGACTTGACATGCTGCATGTGGAATAAGATGTCCCCAGACAGATTTCTTTTCAAGGAGGTATTCAGCATTAAATGATTCAGTAGTGGTCAGGATTATATTTTTCTTCATGTAAGACAGAGCCACTGTGAGGATCACAGGTTTCTGGGCCCCTGCTTGGGTAAAGGCAGAATTGATTTCATTTCGAAGTTTCATTGAGTTAATTTGAGGAGTAGCCAGGTTTGGGGAAATGAGAATTAACTGATGAGTCTTTTTCTTTGGTACTTGAGCAGGCTTAGAAGGCTTCTTGTGGGTCACCTCTGTCCATTGATGTACCCCATTTGATGTACTTGACTCTCCACCTACTCCTGAAGCTGCCATAGCTGCATAAGTTTGAGGTAGAAAGGTGGATGGGACTGCTGGAGTCATTGGTTTGTTTGCGGTTGTCCTCATTGGGCCTGACATAGTTTGGGTTGGCATCTGTTGAAATTGGTGTTGTGAATGCTGGCTTGATGTGGAATGGTTCTGTACATTGCTTGCCTTATTAGACAGAACTCGAGAGACCTGTTCAAGGGCTCTGATCTCCTGCCCTAATATGGATTTAGCCCAGCTTATTTTGCCTTCTTCTTGGTACTCTCTCAGGATGAGAGAGAGATCATGTAGACTCTGCTTTTGTTTCTTATCCTCTGCAAGGCACATTGCCCTAATAACCATATTAAATGCAATATCCATGCATGCTTCAACTGTCCCTCGTTTTTCTTGAGCTGTGAATTGTTTCTGTTTTGATTGGGATGTTTCTGGAGTGAAATCAAAGTTGAATCTTTGACTATCACTCTCTGGTGCTGAAGGACTTATTGACCTTTTTGATGGAATGGCATGTACCTTTTCCTTGCCTTTTGTTGTGATATCATGAACTAAAATATCTGGGGATGAGGGGCATAAAATTAGATCCATTGGCTGAGAGCCCATATTTTCTCTTTTTATTTTTAATTTATTTTTTTTTGTAATCTTTTTTAATATTTCCTTTTATTTGATGATATTTGGGCAGGTAAATTTGTGAGATTTTTGTTTTTTATTTTATTTCAATTTAAAATTTTTTTTGATTTTTTTCAATTTTGTTTTTTATTTTTATTTTTATTTTTTTTTATTTTTATTTTTTTTATTTTTTTATATTTTTTTTTTGTTGGAAAAATATGTGATAGTCACGTGATCAAAGACACGTGATCACGTGATCGGAAAATTACTTTCCCTGATCCGACGCGTAAACGCCCCACTAAACGCGTAAATAAACGCGAAACGCGTCCTGGACCAATGAAAATTTTTCAGGTAGGGTGACCTTTTAAAACCAAAGACGCAATTTGTCGCAAAATTTGTACCTTCAGTTTAAGAACACCCAGTTCTCGTCCAAAAAGTGTTGAAATAATCTAGAAATTTGTATGTATAATGGTCTGTAGGTGATATGTATGTATTTAAAATTGTAGATGGATTGAGTGTTGTGGGCCTGAGTTGTAGATGAAAAGTTCCGAGCATTCACCAAATTTTGGCTACCAAACCTTGGTTGAACTTTGAACTTGAATAACTTCTCAAGGACACGTCGGATTGAAATTTCAAGATGATTTCCCGAATGCGCTTAATTTAATGAGTTGAATGATGTAATTTTTGGGATGATACCACAATATTTGGGAATTCAGGTTGTGTGGATGCAAATGTTTGTTTGTGGCAATTGTAACACCTTATGGCATGGTGGTGACATGGGCCCGAAGTTTTGCATGCATCACATGAGTGTTCAGAGGTGAAGTGGTTTCCATGACATATTGAACACACAGCTGCTCTTTTACAGACAATGTGGTGATGACCAAATTTAAGGCATTTTCTGCATTGTGTTTTTCCAGCTGTTGGCTGATAATTCACACCTCGAAGAAGTAGTCCTCCAATGAGAATCCCATCTTTAAGAATCCGCCTTTTTTCCTCCTCATTCTGGACAGTCATGACAACTGAAGAATGTTTTAGTTTATGAGATTTGGTTAACCATCTAGGTTGACCCCTTGGATGTATAGAGGGATTGAACTCTTCGACCTCTTTTGCAAATGATGTGATTGGTATACAGACTGGTACTCCATGTATAACAACTGTTGGCCAGTTCTCAACTTTTTGGATGTGAATTATTGGCCATTTTCCAAATATTCCTTCCCATTTACTTTGTTCTTGAAGAAGTTCTTCTGGAGAAGAATTGTAGCAAGTTAATACTACATTATTTTTTGGGGAATTATGAACCCTAGAAATGGCAGCCTTTCCCATGGCTTTGTTGATCTGGTCTCTAATGTTTGTTGGTTGATAAGATGGTATAGAGCTGCCATGTGATATAACCAAGGTCACAACTTTTGGCTCTGGTCTTGTATCTATTTCTAAAGTGGTGGTATTTATATTATTTTTGGTTGAATCAGATTCTGCCATAGCTACAATTCTTGGTGGTAGGAGAATACTATTTGATGCAGTAGCTGATTTGTGGGGTAAATTTGCCTTGAGTTTCTGGGCATATGTTGCATTACTTTGAGACAGTGGTTTAGAAGGCTCATCAGGTTTCATTTGAGGTATGATCAATGAAGGTAGATTGGTGATTACTTGTGGTGGTGGCTGTGATGATTCTGAGATTATACTGGATACTTGATTGATACCCTTTTCAGTAACCCTCCGAAATATTTCAAGTAAATCAAGCAAATTAGTCTGTTCTAATCTATCTTTAGATAAGCTGCAAGCCTCAACTAGAAGATCTCTTGCTTCTAAAATGTTGCCTGATGCTGTCTTTGGCTTAATAATAGATGGAACAGGACCTGAAATATTTTTGATCCTATGATGCTTTGATGGATGGTAATGAGGGTCTATTAAGGTACTAGATGGTCTTTTCCTAGTATTATTGAGTGGTTTTTGAGTGTTTGGTGAGATTCCAGAAGTAAAATCATTGGCAGTTAGGGGGTCACTGCTGAAATCAGAAAAGTTTGTGTGAAACTTAGTTGTATTTTCCTTAGGTGGGGGAGGAGAGTTTATTGAAGATAATTTTTTACTGCTCCACCTAGATGATTCAAGTCTAGGTTGTGATGAAAGCAAAGACATTTCTAGAATTGGAGGTGAGGATGGTATAGAGGTTGCAGGAGAAGGTGGGTTCAAAACAGTTGATTTTTCTTTGCTTGGTGGCGGATGTTGTCTTGGTAGGAGCTGCATTGATAATTTCCTCCATAGTCAAAGCTGGCCATTCCCATCTTGTATCTTCAAGTAGCTGGTTATTTGGAGCATGCAGTGATGGTTCCTGAGATAAAGATGTGGTGGCTTGAGCAAGTGGAAAAAGAGTCTGCATAAGTGCATTGCATTTATCTTTGAAGTTGGTTGCTGTTTTAATTTGACTTGTGTCTGAAGAGGGATAGGAAAGAGCTGGTATAATTGTGGATTGAGTCCTCTCAGGCCTAGAATAATGATAGGCTGTGAAGACTGACTTATTTCTGGCTTCTTCCAAAAATTTTATCCAATGTTGCTTTTTGTTGAAGATGATTTGGTGGAAGTATTGATTCCTAGCAGCTTTAGCTTCTTTCTCCAACCAGATTTCTGGGAAGTTCTTGAAGCGGCGTCGAAGCTTGTGGAAGTGTAGCCTCAGCTGAGTTAATTCCTCTGTCCACCTTGGTTTTGATCTTGATGACATTTTCAAAATTGGGATGGATTTCTGTGCAGCTCCCTGTACTAATTGTTGTAGTAGGTTTGCTATTTGGTCATAATCATCCATTTGAATAGCTGCATCTAGGTTTAAGTCAAAAATTGGCTCTTTTGTTTGCAGCTCCTCATGGAAAATCTTCCAATCTGCTTTTTTAGTATTATATCGAGGTGGAAGAGTTGGAATGTGGTTGTTTGCATCAGGTCTGTTATTATCAGGAAGCTGAGCCTTGTATGTGATTAGTTCATGATCAGATCCTGTTGATTCTCCATAATTCCAGTCTTTCCATTTGATATGTTTGAAGCCTGCTGCAAAGGTTAGATCAATGATTGAAGTTGTCTTTGAGTTTGATCTGTGGAATGTCCCTCCAAACTTTTCAATTACAGAAGGGCAGTTGATTAGTTGAGCATCATTCTCATCTAGATATTCCACAAATGAGTTAGCTAGGGGATTGCTTGTTTGAATTAGTGGATTCCAAAGTTGATGGTGAAGATTGATGTCTCCAAGAAGTAGGAATGGTTTATCCAGCTGTAATTTTAAGTCAAGAAATCTTTGAATGGTGTAGTTAGAATAAGAAGTTGTGAGGGGCTTCTCATTATAGATGTGAATGATATAGAACCCCTCAACCTTGAGATCCACTTCGAGAATTTGAAAGTCAGGATCAGTAACTAAGTCATATCTTGGGATAATATTGAGCTTGCTAGAGAACTTGAAGCTATAGTCAAAGCTTTAGAACATGCTGTAACTATAACAAATAGCCCAGGAAATGTTACTATCTACTCAGATAATCAGGGTGCTCTGAGAAGGATCCTTAAAGCTGACGATAGACCTGGACAAGCATGGGTTCATAGAGCTATTACAGCAACAACAAAACTAGCACAATCTGGAACTAGAGTAAGACTAGAATGGGTGCCTGCCCATCAAGGAATATTTGGAAATGAAATAGCTGATAAACTTGCAAAAGAAGCAGCTATTGTAGAAATACCACAGGCAACACCAACAAGCATTAATTATTTAGGACAAGAATGTGAAGCACTGAGAACTATGGAATGGATCTCATTACTAGACAAATGGAAGATAGAGAATCAACACTCATCAAGCTCATATGCAAGCCAATATGAGTGGAATCTACAAAAAAAGCCTTGCATTGGTAAAGGAGTAAAGAAGAGCGTGAGCTCAGCCTTTTACCAACTAAAACTAGGTCATGGATATTTTAAATCTTATCTAAAAAGAATTGGGAAGGTAAATGATGACAGGTGTATCTGCGGAGCAAAACAGACACCAAGACATTTATTACTCCAATGTCAAAGATACAAAAAGGAAAGGGCAATATTACATGGATGCAACAAAGGAAGTCAACTGAGCCTCAGTATGGTTCTGCATACTAAAATTGGCACACAAGCAGCTTTGGAATATATTGAAAAGACTGGGATATGCACTCGGAAATGGTGCATTAACAATAAAATTGGAATAGGATAGAGATTAAATAAATATTGGCATCAGTATTGATGAATATTTTGGAAGAAAAATGCAGAGTAATAATAAATCAAAAAAGTGGTAAAAAAAAAAAAAAAGATTTGAAGTTTTGATTATGGATTTTGTTTTATTTTAGTTTCGAGGTATGGTCACTCCAGGGTTCAAATGAAAGAGAAAGTAATTGAACAAAATGTATTTGATAGATATATTGGCTAGTTTGCATCAGTTGATGCACATCCTACAATAGTCTTAGACTTAGACAGGATGTAAATGGAATAAACAAACAAACAAACAATTGAGCTTGCTAGCTTTGTTGACATAGGTCAGAACCCTTGGGCGAATGGACTGATGGAGAATTGGTGAAATTAGTTGGTATGCTGAATGAAGAATTGGTTGATGTGTTTTGGAAGGAGTGTGATGGTACAAATAAGGTTCCTTACTCCTTCAACCTCGGCAACAGAATGGGCATCACTGATACAGAAACATATTGCATCCTGAAGGCCATCCAAACTGTCAAGAAACTCAATATTTCTGGAGATATCTTTATCTTCTCTGACAGCCAAGCTTCACTATCTCGGATCCAGACTAAACCAACCAAAATCTGTCATCAAATACGAAGTTCTGCAAAGAATCTAAGCCTTCACTTTCATTGGTGCCCTGGACATATGGGTATAGAGGGAAATGAAATGGCAGATAAACTAGCCAAAGCTGGGGAAAAGAGACCTGCTATGAGGAAAGACAAATACACCACACTATCATTCTTAAGAGAAAAAATGAGGCAACAACTAGTCATCTCTTGGAAACAAAGATGGCAATCAGAGCTGTTCCGAGAAGAAGAGGGCAGAAAGGCCAAAGGACTTGGAAAATACTATAGGATCTTTGCACTAAAGAATACTCCAGACTTCAAGCTCAAACCCTACAACTACAACAAATACAGCAGAAGGACTCAGGTTGAATACTTCCAGGCAAGGACTGGTATTGGGAATACTCTGGCTTACCTCAAAAAAATTGGAAAATCAGAAAGTGATTGGTGTGACTACTGTGGGGAAGGAAGACAGACAGTGCCTCATCTAATCCTTCATTGTAAAAAATTCAAGGTAGAAAGGAGAAAATATTTTGCAGAAATAACACCACTTAAACTATCACTTCTTTTTGGGACACATGTTGGGAAAACAGCACTACTTTGCTTTCTAGATTCAACTAAATGCCTTAGGGCATGCAGAAGATGAAATGGAGTAAAACGAAAACTACTAGGGAAAAAGAAACATGGAGAAACTTTTTAGATATATTTTGTATGTTAGAACTGTGTCATAGCTATATAGCTGAATACACTATGATTTAAAAAAAAAAAAAAAAAAAAAAAAAAAAAAAAAAAAAAGGTTCCTGAACTAAAAGTATGTCTGCTTTCCCTTTGATTGACACATCAAAGAGCGACTGCAAGATCTCTCGACCTCTTGCAGCATTGTGTTGGCTAAATTTGATGTGGCTCAACATGCTAATGCTTTATAGTAGTCGCAATCTTGTCTCTGAAAGGCCATGTGAGTATTGGATTTGCAGTTTGCACATTTGATGGCATGGTGGACACAGTTTTGTTTGGCTTTGCATGTGGTACATTGGTGGTCTGGGGATTTATGGGCACCTAGACAGATTGCACAGACTGGTGTCCTTGTGCAGGTAGTCTGGTGATGTCCATATGTAAGACACCTTTGACATTGGGTTTTTTGAGTGGACTGCTGGAAAGCAACCACCTTCAGCAGGAGGCCTCCAATCAGTATACCCGAGTTTATGAGGTATTCTTTTTCTCCCTCTGTAGTAACTGAAAATGAGACTGAGCCCCTCAAGGCTTGCTTATAAGATTTGGAGAGCCATCTAGGCTGTCCTTGTGTTGTAATCCCTTCATTAAACCCTTCAATTTCTTTATTTAATTCTTCAATTGGGATATATGTGGGTACACTATGTACCACCAACTTTGGCCAGTGGCTTACTTTCTGGGCTTTTAGAATGGGCCATCTGTCAAAAACAGGCTCCCATTTATCCTGGTCCAGTAGAAGTTCTGATGGACTTGAGTCCATACATGTTAAGACCACATTTCCTTTGACAGAGGTATGTACTCTGGAAATGGCCCTCTTTCCAAGAATCTTATTAACACTCTCTCTGATAGAAAATGGTTGATATGAAGGGAGAATTCCCCCTGACTTTGTGATAAGGGTTATCACATTTTCACCATGAGAAATGATTGCTGGTGGAAATACTGTTGTTGGTGCTGTTGATTTTGTATTTTCTTTAGTTGAAGCTATAGGCTCAATTTTTTTTTCCACCATAGGATGATGGTTAGATTTGCTTAACACTGTCATTTTATTGAGTGGCTTTTTGTAAGTTGCAGTTGATTCTGCTGGTGCACTACTCCTTACAATTTGGGCATAAGAAGGACTTGGTTGAGATGAATTCTGTGCTACTTGAGTTGGAGTCAATGGCACAATTGGCTCGGGAATAATCTTTTTCATGGCAGTAGAATTTGCCCTTCCCTCTTCAGTGAAGTTTCGAAAGACTTCAACAAGATCCAATACTGCATCCTGCTTTTCTTTATCTTCAGTCAGATGGTATGCTTTAACTAAAAGATCCCTTGCTTCTTCAATTGCAGTTGAGTAGCTTAGCTGCTTTGTAATTCCTGGCTCTGCAGTCCTTATTACTTTCCTGTATTGAAGTTCAGATGGTGCTGAGTCTGGTGATTTTCTTTTCTTTGATGAAACTTGTTGTATTTTATTCCCTGCAGTGTTTGGTTTGAAGTCCTGGGAAGTGATGGGATCACTACTGAGGAGGCAATTTGAGACCATAGGAGAAAAGATAGTTGGGATGGCCTTTGACAGTTTAGAGCCACTTGAAATAATTGAGTTATTTTGTTGTTTAGAGTTCCAGATTGAATCTGAGAGGCGAGATACATTTTGTATATTAAAAGAGCGTTGGGTTGGTGGAGATGATTGCACCATATCTGAGGTAGGAGATATGGGATCCATAAATTTTTAATTTTGCTTCTTATAATTTTGCTTTTTTATAATTTTGCTTTTTATAATTTTTACTTTTTAATATTTTTGCTTTTTAATATATGTTTTTTTTTCTATTTTTTGCTTATCAATATTTGCTTTTTTTTTTTTTTTTTTTTTTTTTAATAAATTAAATTTTTTGGAAATATTTAATCAATAAATCACGTGATTGAAAAGCTGATCATGTGATTTTTTGCCAAGGCTTGCCAAGGCTTGGCAGCACTAGTGCGAAAAATTTTCTTCAAGCTGGAAAAATCGAGTTTTCATCAAAAGATCTTGAATTAATGGTGTTCAGAGCTTTAAAATGGTATCATAGGAAAGCTGCTGATTGGGCGAAAACGAATATATAAATTATATTGTTGTAGCTTGTGGTTGTGGGAAGTTGTTGATGAAATGGTGAGAAATTGGGGTTTGGTGGGTAAGAAATCGTGTTTTGGTCGAGAAATCCTTGAATATTGGGTATCCTGTGTTGATAATACTATCATTCGAAAGCTACTAATCTAGCAAAACCGAATATTGAATTTATATTGTCGTATCTGGTGATGGGCGGAAGTTGTGTACAAAAAGGCGATTTGCAGAAGTTTGGTGATGTGGTCTGAAGAGGGAAAAAATACATTATTCAGCACCATACACCTCTCTTTCAAAACCCCCAATTCATTTTATTATTCTGAACCATCCAAAAGCAGAAGTTGCCAGAATTCATAACTGCAATCTTGAAAGGGATAGGGGAACTAAAGTGATATATATTTACACAGATGCTTCCTCATTCTTAGAGACTGAAGGTGTGGGAGTAGGACTAATAGCCATAGATCTTGCCAAAGATAGGGCAGTCTATGAATCATTCAATAATATTGGACCAGACCAGATTGTATACAATGGAGAGCTAGTTTTTTTTTTTTTTTTTTAATTCATAGTGTATTCAGCTATCTAGCTATAACACATCTGATTATTTTATATATAAATACAAATATTTAGTCCCAATTTATTTTACTTATCTTCTAGTCTCCATCCTTTCAGTCAGCTTTGGATGCATTCATGCATCCACTGCTTTGAATGAAGTGGAGAATTGCTTCTTTTCCAATTTTTGTATTAAACAATATCTCTAATCTCAATGACAGTATACACTTAAAAGCTTCCTTTCTTTCTGTCTTAAACTTACTACAATAAAGAAGTAGGTGTTGAACAGTCTGTTTTCCCTTCCAACAAAAGTTGCAAGACAGGTCATCATCCTTTCGAAAATCGCCTTTTCAACCACAACTTCGGAACACCATCAGCTACTGCTATATAATTTCGATATTCGGTTTCGCATCGCTCATAGCATTCAATTGATCTAATTTACAACAAGTAAGACCCAAGATTGCGACCTTTTTGGATCAAAACCCCGATTTTCGACCCTCTAGACCACATCACCACACCATTTCGTCCATAACTTCCGCCAACAATTAACTACAGCAATATAAATTCGATATTCAGTTTCGCATCGTCTTAAGCTTTCGATTGATATTTGTTTCGACATTTGCAGCCACTAATTCCATTATTTTCCGACCAAAAAACCATTTTCGACCCTCTGGACGAAAATTTTCGCCACAGCCTTGCCAAGGCTCGACGCGCGACGCGTCGACGCGTTCTTGACGCGTTTTCAGGTGACCTATTTTTTAGTCACGTGACTTTTTGAAATATCTCAAAAGGGAAAAAAAAATAAAAAAATAAAAAAATAATAAAAAATATATAATTTAACTAAAATATAAAACAAACCACCAAATATAAATATTTTTAAAATCATCTTAATATTGTTTTAAATAATAACCCATCAATCATAGCTGGGGATATGCCTGCTTCACCTGAATCAGGAAGGAGCATGCCGTCTTCTCCACCATCTTTGAGATCTTTCAATCTCAAAAATGTGGCAAGGCTTTCTGACTCCCTGTGGAGCTCTAAAAAGACTAAAGATGCAAAACCATCATCATCTGTTCCAACAACCTTTTCTTTAACTAATTTGAATGGCCCATTCAGTAGCGACCCAATAACTGCACAGGATCTTGTGCCAAACCCAATATTGAATAAAGAACAAAAAATTAAATCAAAAAAGAGGAAATCACCAGAGTTCATTCCTAGTGTAATTCAAAGCAGGAAGATCATAAAAGTAGCCGAGCCAATTAGAGAAGAGCAGTATACCTACTATTCTGCTATTGAAAAAGCGAGAGATTTGTTGGTAAAAGCTTACAGTTGGACTGAAGATAAGGGAAAGCAAGATGCAGTGCTGGACCTTGTAGAAGTCTTTCGAAATTTCACTGAAGAAGGGAGAATAAGAGAGCTAAAAAAACAGGAACCAACCACTGTTCCAAGTGGGCCAACAAACAGCAAAAATGAAATATTGCCAATTAAACCAGTAGCAATGTCATATGCTCAGATATTGAGGAATGGGGCATCAGAGGCAACTCCAACCCCTCTAATTCAAAGACCAACAAAACTTTGAAAATCTTCAAATTTTGGCCTTATAAGTTCTAAGATACATCAAATTACTGATAACTTCAAGCGCATTACAACTATCCAATCAGAATTTCGATCCGACTGCTGTGTGTTGAGGTATTCAAGTTTAAAGCCAGACAGGGGCTACCAACCAAATTTTGGTGGAGTCACCATCTCTTATCGCCCATAACTATTCCACTACACAGTGTATCAATTTGAAATTCGCCAAAAATCTGTAACCTTAATTGATACAACCTCACACCAAATTTGAACCAATATCAGCAGAAATTGAAAGAGATATAGCAATCCGAAGTAGACAAGGAGCCAATTTGCGACAAATTGCGCATTTGGTCCTTTTAGACCGCCAGACTTGAAAAATTTTCATTGATCCCTGAAGAATTTCGCGTCCATTTACGCGAAAATCACGTCGTTTTACGCGTTATTTTTGAGAATTAGTTTGTGGGTCACGTGATTTGAAAGTCACGTGATATTATATAAAAAATTTGAAAAAAGGGATAAAATTAAAAATTAATTTGTTTCAAAAAAAAAAAAAAAAAAAATTATCAAAAAATTATGGAAAGTTCATCCAGTTCTCTAGACCCTTTGGCGCTCACACATTATAAAGCTGGAGATTATATGGAAGACCAAGATATAGACAACATGTCTGAGATTTCATACACTGACCAAGGAGACAAGACAGCTAAAGACTGCTGTGAAAAACAAACAAATTTCAAAGATAAAGGGAAGAGTATTGATTATTCTGGTCAAGACTCTACCTGCAAACCTAATTTTGACATTAACATTGATGCTGATGGGTGCAACTTCAATCCCCAATTAGGGACAAAGAGAAAGAATGAAAATGTAAAAAACTTCCCTGCCAAAAAATCAAATGGTAGAGGTGGATCATCACTCTTGGATATAATTGATGGATCTGAGGAGTGCATAGCTATGGCAAGAGATTTGTTAATCAAAGCTGCTCATCAAGCTGAGTCGAGAGCCCAGCAAACCAAGATCTTGGACTTATTAAATATTTTTCGACAATTTATGGAAAAAGATGGAAATATTTCAAGGGAAGCTTCTGTATTTGCATCACAGCTACAGAAACTGGAGCAAACAACACAAGTCCTTCAAAATACAATGAAACATCAAAGTAAACCAGGTGGACATGAACATCAGGAAGGGAGACAGGCAGATTCAAGACCAAAGATACAGAACCAATCAGTGCCTAAGACAGCTTCTAACTCAGGAGCAAGAGCCTCGGCATCAGGACCAAGCCAGCCTACAAGAACATGGGCATCAGTTGCAGGGCCTTCAAGCAGCCAGAATCAAACAAGAAATGAGTGGACAGTAGTACAGCCAAAGAAAACTGCAGTACAAAAGCAAAGAAACACAAATAGAATTATTCTACTTCAAGATGCAACTACTAGGCAGGCCTTCTCACCCTTGCAAATAAGAGACCGTATAAATAATGCATTCAGGGCCAGGGGAGTACAAGGACCAGTGGTGTCTATAGTCTCTAAGACCAGAAATGATAACATAGCCATATCAACAATTGAACCATACACAGCAGATTATCTTCTTGATCAGGTTGACATCTGGAAGACTTATGCACCGCATGTTGCTGCACAGAAAGACGAGCCATGGTTCAAAGTTATGATCCATGGAGTTCCCACAGATGAATTTGGAGAGAGTGCTGATCTTTCTTCAATTTCAGAGGAAATCTCTACATTCAATAATGGATTAAAAGTAATAGGACAACCATACTGGATCACTGCAGATGAAAACCGAAGAATACAACGAGCTGGCTCAATTGTGGTAGCATTTGAAACAGAAGCACAAGCAAAGCAGGCTACAGCTCGTAAGTTAATCATTGCTGGACGTTATCTTGCAACAGAGAAATATCTGAACTTTGCACCTACCACCCAGTGCTATAGGTGCCAAAATTTCGGCCATCAAGAGAGTAGATGCAGATGGGAGGCTAAGTGCCAACTATGTGCTGGACCACACAACACTAAAAATCATGCTTGCTCTCAATGTAATGTCATAGGAGGTAGATGTGTTCACTTGGTTCCAAAGTGTAGTAATTGTGATGGAGCACACACAGCAGATAGCAATGAGTGTCAGACCAAGGTTGCAGTTCTTGAAAGAAACGCAGCCAGGGAAGAGCAAGCTAGGAAGGATCGCGAAGATTGTCTATGACAGGACACCAAAAAGTCCTCCAGTGCAACTTGAACAGAAACATGCAGACTACAGAAGCAACACTACAGTTAGCACTAGATTTGAAGATAGGAATCATAGCAGTCCAAGAGCCTTGGATAGCAAACCATAGACAGAGAACAACATATGAAGGGGCCCAATCAATCAATCACCCTTCATTCATACAAGTATTCCCCCAAACATCAAACTTCAAATTAAGACCTAGGACAATGTTTTATATTTCAAAGCATTTACACATTCAACATCATGTGCTTCAAGGATATCCAAGTGATCCAGATATCCTTGCAGTAAACTTTAACCATCACAATTTCAACATGAATATAATCAATATTTATAACCAGAAGCACCAAGGACCAGAAAATAACCTCACAACCATAGAGAGATGTGGCACACACTTGAATATAACATCAAATTCAGTCATAGTTGGGGATTTTAATGAGCATCATCCAGACTGGGATCATCACTATCCAAAATCAACTTTGGCTGAGAAATTTTATGACTGGATGGAAGATCAAAGTCTATTTGTACTTAATAAAATTGGCCAGGGAACATTTTATAGACCACATATGAAATGTCCTTCAGTGATTGACTTAACCCTAGCAACTAATTGGTCAGAAAGGTTTGTTCATGACTGGCAAACCATTCCAACAGGATCAGATCATCAAGGCATAATTTTCACAATTCTAGACCAGAGAAAGGGACATCCCCAATCAATGTTGAAGCCAGAGAGGTTTATCTCCAAAAAAGCAGACTGGGAGAAGTTCAAAAAAACCAGTGACAAGCTTTTTTGTAATTCCAAAATACTTGCTTCAGACAACCTTATGGCCTTATCCAAATGTGATAGTCAAAGTATTTGGATGGAAAGGGAAAGTATAAAAGAGAAGCTTGACAAAATTGGACAAGAGGTCACTGAAATTCTAATTAGATCAGCCGAGGGTTCTATCCCAAGGAATAAGGCTGGAGCTAGACCCAAACCATGGTGGACAGAAGAGCTGAAGGTTCTAAGGAAGTCAATGATGAGAGCCCAAAGAAATCACCTTAAAGACCCTTCAAGCCAAAGCTTGTTGCATCAGTATACAAAAGCAAGGAATAGTTATTTCCAAGAAATTAAGACTGCTAAAAAGAATCACTGGAATGCATTTCTTGAACAGGAAGATCCAGAAGCAATATTCAAGGCCTTAGCATACACCAAAGATAGGCAAACTTCACAGCTACCAATGATTCAAGATGAGAATGGAGTGTTAAAAAGTGATTTCACAGAAAAGTGTGGTGCAATCAGGAATAAGCTATTCATTCCACCGCCACATACTCCAGAGATGGACTGGGCCTCACACAGAGAGCTTTACTGGGAATGGCCAAGGCTTACAATGTCAGAAGTGGAAGAGGCATGCATTAGACCATCAAAAGGAAAAGCGCCAGGACCAGATCAAATAGACCAGAGAATGATAAGTCATGCTTTCCAGGCCAACAAGGAGCTATTTTTCAAGATTTATTCATTACTTTTTAATTTTGGATACCAGCCAAAGTGTTGGAGGCAGGCCACAGGTGTTGTACTGAAGAAACCCTCAAAGCCTGACTATTCACAACCAAAGGCTTATAGAATAATTTCGCTCCTCAACTGCTTGGGGAAAACCCTTGAAAGAATTTTAGCTAAAAGGTTAGCTTACCTAGCTGAAAAAACCCACCTCTTGGATCCATCACAGATTGGAGGAAGATTAAAGAAGTCTGCAGTGGATGCATGTCTAATGTTGGTCAATGAAATTCAGACAGAGAAAGAAGCTGGAAGAAAGACGTCCACTCTATTCATGGATATCAGGGGTGCCTTTGATCATGTTGCTAAGAATCAATTATTGGCTGTGATGAGTAGATTGGGTCTCCCCCTTAGTCTCTTGACATGGGTGGACTCTTTCCTCAGTGATCGAAAGCTTAAATTGGCTTTTGATGGGAAAGAGGAGGAATTTTCGCCTGTTGAGACTGGGATACCACAAGGTAGTCCCATTTCACCAATATTATTCTTGATATATATCAGAGATATGTTCAGCTCTAGGACAGGGAAATTCATATCATACATTGATGATATAGCATTGACTGTCTCATCTAACAGCTTTGAGAAGAATACAAAAATACTGGAAGAAGAATATAGAAATCTTCAAGAAATGGGCAAAAAGAATGCTGTCCAGTTTGATATTGAAAAAACTGAGTTGATTCACTTTGCAAAAACAAGAGAGGCTAATGAGAGCCATTTATACCTGCCAAATGGCGACAAAATAGCAACAGCTGTAATGGTCAAATGGTTGGGAGTATGGTTTGACCAGAACCTTTCATTCAAATATCACATTACAATCAGGGTGGCCCAGGCAAAAGCTGCTTTCCAAAGGATGGCAAGACTTGCAAATACTGAGAGAGGACTTAGCCATATTGCAATGAGACAGCTATATCTAGCATGTGTGACCAGTATTTCTGACTATGCAAGTCCTGTCTGGTGGAGAGGACAACAGTTGTTTGTTGATTTACTACAAGGATTGCAAAATATTGCATTGAGAAAAATATTGGGATGTTTTAAAACATCACCAATAATACCAATGGAGGTGGAAGCATGTCTTTGCCCACCAGAAATCAGACTGAATCATAGCAGAAGAAAATATGCTATGAGAACATTAACCTTGGCCATAAATCATCCATTAAATTTGATGATGAAACAAAACTTAGAATACTACCACTGTGAAAGAAGAAATGCAAAAGAAAATCAGGTCAAAAGAATTAGGGAGTCATTAATATATAATCCTGATCTTGTAGACATTGAACTAATTAGGCCTAATTTCTATGCACCCTGGAGCAGAAATCCGCCATATAAGGTGTGCAGTGGAAAAAGCAACAAAGAAGAAGAAAAAATATTGCACAATAGATTCCTTATGAAATCTAGAGGGAAATCTCAAGTTATATACTATACAGATGCATCTGAATCATCAGATAGCAAAGGTATAGGCATTTCACATTTAGTATATGACCAAATAGACCAGAGTATCAAGAGTGAATATTACACTCTATCAAAAGATACAAATACAATCTATGAAGGAGAGTTAGAGGCTATTGTCAGAGCTATTGAACATGCAAATAGTCAAGCATGGGATAGGAAGTCAGTCACAATTTTCTCTGACAGCAAAGCAGCTTTGAAAAGGATGGAAGATATAAGTAGTAAGTCTGGTCAGGCAAAAATTATCCGGGGAATAAAAGCTGCCACACTACTACAAAAACAAGGAATAGAGGTCCACTTGAGATGGGTCCCAGCTCATCAAGACATCAAAGGGAATGAAGAAGCCGACAAGCTAGCCAAGGCTGCATCTCATTGTGACCCAGATGAATGTTATCCTACAAGTCTAGCAGTCATATACAAAGAAATAAACAAAAATAAATACCTTGAGTGGCAAGAAATATTGACTAAATATGACGAAAAAAGGCAACAGCAGGAACAGCCATCTCAATACTCCAACACATATCCATGGCAAATAAGGAAAAGGCCATGGGTTCCAAGAGGGATAAAGAGGGGAACTAGTGCAGCATTTTATCAGCTTAAAATTGGTCATGGCTATAACAAGTGGTACATGCAAAGAATAGGACAGACAGCAACAGACAGGTGTCTTTGTGGGGATATACAGACACCAAAACATTTAATTATGGAATGCAGGAGGTACAAACAGAACCGGAAAAGAATGAAGGACAGGCTTGGAGACAAGGAGATGAGCCTTGAAGTACTGCTTCAAAGCAATATTGGAATATCAGCAATTTTGGAATACTTAAACGAGACAAAAATATCAACAAGGGGTTGGTATCTAGGAGAGGATAGTAGAGAATTAGAATGTGATTTAAATTGAATTTAGCTAGACAAATTGTAGTATGATACTACACATCCTCTGATAGTCATAGACTTATATAGGATGTCAATAATAATAAAAAAAAAAAAAAAAAAAAAAATTCAAAGACCAAAGAGCAGAATGATAGTCATGGGCAAAGGATCCCATGAGCTAGGTGCTGAGCAAAAATCAACAGGAAAATCACCAGGAGCAGGACCAGCAACGTCAACAGAACCTCTACAAACAACATCCTATCATAATGAAAATGTAATAACACTAGTTACCAAGTCAGGTGGAGTTCTTCCAACCTACCAACCATTTACTGTCAGGGAGAGTATCAATAAGATACTGGGAAAGAGAGCTATATCAAGAGTTCACACCTCAGTTAAAGGCAATATTGTTTTAACCTGTATGGAATCATCCCCATCAGAACTTTTACTTGACCAGGAAAAATGGGAGCAAGTATTTGAAGGATGGCCTATTCATAAGGCCCAGAAAGTCAGCCACTGGCCAAAACTTGTGGTACATGGAGTACCAACTTGCATACCAATTGAGTCAATCAATGAAGAGATTGAAGGATTTAACAAAGGAATTTCAACTCAAGGCCAGCCCAGATGGCTGAATAGATATTATAAGCAGTCCACAAGGGCCTCAATCACCTTCTCAGTCACCACAGAGGAGGAAAAAGATCATCTTATAAGTTCAGGTGTCATGATAGGTGGTCTTTTTCTTAAAGCTGTTCCATTCCAACAGTCAACCCAGAAAACCCAATGTCGAAAGTGTCTATCCTATGGACACCACCAATCAACCTGTAGGAAGTTACCAGTCTGCGCCATCTGCTTAGGTGGTCATATGACATCTGATCACAGCTGTACCAGGTGCCACTCAAAACAGAGCTGTGAACACCATGCCATGCAATGTGCTAATTGCAAATCTAATACCCACTTGGCTTTCCAAAGACAAGAATGTGACTTCTTCAAAGCATTGGCATGCTGAGTCACATCAAATTCAGCCAGCACAACACTGCAAGGGGTCGTGAGATCTTGCAGTCCCTCTTTGATGTGTCCATTAAAGGGGAAACAGACATTTTATTAGTACAGGAACCATATTTGTTCCATGACACTTGTTTACAAACTTTCAATCCAATATTACATTCAGCCTACCAATTAATTCCACCCATCACACGTCACCATCAAACTTCGAATCCACCTTTTCGACCACAACTTTTGATCCAATTGTCCAAATTTCAATTATTTGGCAGATTCCTTTTTGCATCACTCACAGCTACATTTGCATCCAATTTCTGACTCTTCTAGCATACTTTTTTTTTTTTTTTTTTTTTTTTAATTCATATTGTATTCAGCTATTTAGCTATGACAATTTACTCTACATTTATATACCCCAAACTCCCATTTCCAAAAAAAACTCCTCTTATCTGTCCTACTGTCTTATTTCTATTAGATTTTGTCCTAATTAATCTCCTTTGTATAAAGATATACATCTTGAAGTTTTCAGATATTCAAGCAACGCTTGTTGTCCCCTTTTTGTTCTGAAAATTATTGGTAACGTTAATGGTTCTATATTCTGAAAAGATTCTTTTCTTTCTTTTTTGAACATTTGACATTGAAGTATCGAGTGTTGCATTGTTTGCTTTTGCTTGGAGCAAAAGTTGCAGCTTTCATCTTTGGTCTTTCCAATCTTAAATAAGTATGACCTGACATTTCAGCAAGGGATAAAATACTTGAGGCATACAAGCTTACCTTTGACAGAGAAAGGCAGACAAGGATTTTAGACCTGCTTCAAATATTCAGGGAGTTTACAGAGCATAACAGGCTTCCCAGCAACATAAATAATACAACTACCACCACTACCAACTCCACCACACCAACAACCCTGACAGCAACTGAATGTCCTGAAAAACTCAACCAGACCAACAAGAATGTCAGACCAATGGGATCCAATAATACCAACATCAACAACCCCCTCTTTAAACCAAGCTCTTCAAAGTCCACAACCATAGCACCAAGCAGCCATGGTCCTTCATTACCCATATACTCAAGTATTGCAGCTAACACTTCATCACTTACAGCAACACAACCAACTTTGCAATGGAAAGAAGTTGTCTACCAGAAGAAGGCCAGACAAGTAGTAGCCCTTCCAAATATTACCCATCCCTCCAGAAAACTCACAACATCTGAAATAACCAATGATCCAGATAAACTTTTAGTCATTGTGCTCATTCATGGGTCAACAATTCCTGAATATAATCCAATTTCAGTCAGAGATAATATTAATAGGGTCCTTGGAAAAAAAGCCATTGCAAGAGTGCACACTTCTCCTCGAAATAATCTTGTACTGACCTGTATGGACTGTACTCCAGAAGAACTCCTAGCACGCCAGGATAGCTGGAACTTCTTGTTTGGAAAGTGGCCAGTTGAAAATATTCAAAAGGTCAATAACTGGCCAAAAATTGTCGCCTATGGAGTACCAACATCTCTACCAATTACATCATTTAAAGAGGAGGTTGAAGGCTTCAACTTGGGTGTGCAAATTATAGGAAACCCCAGGTGGATCTCTAACCCAGCTAAATCTGCAACATGCCCAGTTGTATTCAGCATAAAGACAGATGAAGACCAAAATAATATTTTAAGCAAGGGATTACTTGTGGGTGGTCTACTTCTAAGAACATCAAACTACAAATCTACATCCATTAGAACTCAATGCAAGTCCTGCTTAAAATATGGGCATCAGTCATTCACTTGCAAGAAGGCACCAGTCTGTTCTGTGTGCCAAGAGAGCCACCTTACTACTGAGCATAAATGCACCATTTGTGGATCCTCGGAAAACTGTATTCATCATCCAACCAAATGCCATAACTGTAATGCTGAAAACCACTCAGCACTTCAGAGACAACACTGCGAAATTTACAAGGCTCTTTTATGATAGGAGACATCAAAATTTGCCAACACAACACTGCTCGAGGGAGAGAAATCCTTCAATCGCTTTTTGAAGTTGCCCTGAAAGAAGATGCACTGCTGCTCTGTGTACAAGAACCCTACCTTTTCTTCCATCAACAAAGTCAATCTTATATCCCTCTATCACACCCATCTTATCATTCCTTGGTTCCATATTCAAACCCTTCAGTGAGGCCAAGGGTAATAACATACATTAAAAAAGACAATAAAATAAACATATCATCAAGACTGGATCTCATCAATGATCCAGACATGCAAATTCTTCAGATTGACACCCCTGAAGAATCTTATTATCTACTCAATATTTACAATGAAAAACCTCTCCTTCAACATGAGTCAAGAACAACACTTGATCGCTTGCTTCATCTCAGCCTCCAATGGGATAAACCTTTCCTGCTACTGGGGGACCTAAATCTACATCATCCTGCATGGAACCCAGCAATCCACAGTCCATCACTGAGTGCTGAAAATTTTTCAAATTACATGGAGAGTTGTGAAGCCAGTCTTCTAAATGATTATTCAGTTATTGAAGAGTTTGGGGGAACATTTCATAGATCCAATACTAAAAGTATCTCAATTATTGATCTTACCTATGCATCAAGATTCAGAAAGCTACAGTGGCATAGCTGGAGATACCTGGAAAGTACTGGGTCAGATCATGAAGTAATTTGCTTTGAATCAAAGGGGTCAAATCCTTCCATACATGAAAACAGGGCTCTACCAGCCTCTTTCAACTTGAAAAAAGCTGACTGGAAATATTTCTGTGAGGTTCTTATAGAATTGGAAAGAAATGCTTCAGTTGAGCTACAAAACCTCACTAATCAAAACAAATATGACGAAATTGCAGCTCTTCTTGAGGAGACAATTACTGAAGCAGCCAACAAATCTATTCCAAGGAGTAGACCATCATCAAGGTCCAAAGCCTGGTGGACCCAAGATCTTACAAAACTTCGACATGCCTTCAATAGCTTAAATCGCCTGGCAAAGAAACATCCCTCGGCAGAAAATACTGAGAAAGCTAAGATGGCAAGAAATATCTACTTCAAAGCCATATCTCATCATAAAGCCAAACACTGGCAGGACTTCTTAGAACAGGCCCAAGGAAAATCAGCCTTCACTGCATTCCAATATACCAACTCTGGGTCCAATCTATGCCCACTTATTCCTGGATTAAAACACTCCAATCCTGACAGCAATGAAGACATTATAGCTACAACCTTTGCTGAAAAGTCTGATGCATTTATAAATCATTTCTTTCCTCAAACATCTATAATACTAGACTCAAATATCTCATGTGAGCCAGAGACCCTGGCAAGACCTGGGTTAAAGAAAGATTGGGAATGGCCCGACTTAACTAGAGAGGAGTTCCTCCAGGCTATTCCAACAAAGACAACTGCACCAGGTATTGACAGAATTGGATGGCAGATGCTCAAGACTGCAGTAAATGTTCTTCCTGACTTCTTTTTTCGAGCCTATCTAGCTTTATTCCAAAGTGGATATCATCCTTCAACATGGAAAGAGGCAATTGGAATTATAATTCCTAAAAGGAATAAAAAAGATTACACTAATCCAAAGGCCTACAGGCCTATATCTCTACTGTCCTGCATGTCAAAGCTGCTGGAGAAGCTTTTTGCCAACCGTCTTTCCTACCTTGCCAATATATCAGATGATCTTTTTGATCCCAGCCAAATGGGAGGCCGAAAACAGAGGTCTGCTATTGATGCAGCTCTACTTCTACAGTCATTCATTGATGAGAACCATACCAAAAAGCGTATGGTTAGTACAATATTCCTCGATGTCATGGGTGCTTTTGATAGACTTCAACCCAAGCAACTACTAAAGATCATCAAAAATCTAAATCTTCCAAAGGTCTTCAGTTCTTGGTGTGAATCATTTCTTAGCCAGCGAAAGATCCGCCTATCATTTAATGGACAACTTAGCAAGGCTTACCAAGTTTCAGGTACTCCACAAGGGAGCCCAATTTCACCTCTACTTTTCCTCTTATCTATCAAGCACCTAGTCCCAGATGTGACTAGTAAACATTTTCTTCAAATTTCATATGTTGATGATATTGCTATATCAACAGCCTCATCATCCATTGCCAAAAATATTTTGTTCTTGAAACTTTGCTTACAAAGCCTTCTTCAAAAGGCAAAGGATCTAGAGGTCACTTTTGAAGTTGACAAAACTGAGCTGATGCACTTCCATAGGTGTAAAGACTTTAACCCTAGCACAATCACTATTGGAAACATGCAACTCAATCCAAAGGAAGTCATAAGATGGCTTGGCATATGGTTTGACCGGAAACTCAGCTTCAAAACTCATGTAGAAAAGAGGATCCAACTGGCACATGCAGTTTGGGAAAGACTCAAAAGGCTCAGCAAGCCTTCCAAAGGCATGAAATTTAATTCTCTGAGACAAATTTATATTAGCTGTATCACCTCTGTCATGGATTATGGGTCAATTCTCTGGTTCAAAAGACCTGGTTCAATAACACTCACCAAACAATTTGATAAGATACAGAACAGAGCTCTGGTTACTATCACAGGTGCCTTCTACCAAGCACCTAGGAAAGCACTAGAGGTGGAGTCAGTAATTCCTCCCTCATCTGTGCGTCATTTCAAGCATGCAAATTTGTATGCTCTTCGAATCCTTCGTCTCCAAAAACTACACCCAATATCTAAATACCTTTATAGCCCCCTTGAAGATGAATTGAGCCTCCAAAATCAACCAGATCCAAGGATACTGAAAGAAACACCTGAAACTAGAGCTCAAATAACTAGGGTTGGTAGGCTACTCATCAGTCTTACAATGAAACATAGGATTGAAGTATCAAACATCAAATGGATTCCACCCTGGCTAAGCACCAATCTAAATATCACCATCTCATGCTCAAGCAAATCAGAAGCTGCTAATGAACACTCTACTCTACTGACACAAATTCCGGATTATTCCACAATTATCTATACAGATGGATCATTTACTGAAGGAAAAGGAAGCAGTATAGGATTTATCATCTACCCTCCAAGCTTAGGCCCAGTTAAATGCTGTTCTTTCAACCTTGGACAACAAATTGGTATAACAGATGCAGAAACTTATTGCATTCTGAAGGCCATTAAAACAGCAAAAAAGCTCACAAAATCGAGTCTAATATATGTCTTTTCTGATAGTCAAACATCACTTAGGAGAATCAAGTCCCATTCAAGTCTCTTCTGTCACCAAATACGAAAGGAAGGTGCTGGGTCTAATATAAAACTAATATGGTGTCCTGGACACATGAAAATTGAAGGAAATGAACTTGCAGACTCTCTTGCAAGAGGAGCTACAAAGAAGCCTCCATCAAAACCTAACCTTTATACATCCTTCAGCTTTCTGAAGCATCAAATGAAACTGGAAGTCGAGAATGCTTGGTGCAAAGATTGGACAACACAACTAATTCACTCAGAAGAGGGGCGCAGAGCCAAGGGACTTGGAAAATTCTATAGTGCTCAAGCAAAGTGCTCAGTTCCACAGTTCAACTCTAAAGTCTTTGATTTCAACAAATATAGCAGACAAACACAATCAGCTTACTTCCAAGCAAGAACAGGTATAGGCAATAATTTGGCTTACCTTAACAAGATTGGCAAGAGTGAGACAAACATTTGCAATTTTTGCAAACATAGTATTCAGACTACCCAGCATCTTATACTCAACTGTCCAGCTTTCAAGCATCAAAGGAAGAAAGAATTCAAAGGTATCATACCACTAATACTTCCCGTAATCTTTAATACATTGATAGGGAAGCACGCACTACTAAGATATCTGTCAATAACCAAATGCCTAACAAGGGGTAAAGGGAGTGATGGGTATAAAGAACATACTTAAAGATAACAATTGCTCAGAAATAATATGTAATTGGTATATATAATCAGTTACTCTAATTGGCGAGTTTGTAAATTTGTATTTTGTTATATGATTTTAAATAGTGTCATAGCTAGATAGGCTCCATACACTTAATGATTAAAAAAAAAAAAAAAAAAAAAAAAAGACCTGACATTTCCAATACCAGTCCTTGCTTGGAAATATGAGGACTCTACTAGTCTACTATATCCCTGAAAATTAATTGGTTTTGTTGTAAACCTTGGTGTAGTTAGTTGGGCTTGGATCCTGTAGAATTTACCCAAACCAGAGCTCTTTCTTCCTTCCTCCTCCTGAAAGAGCTCGGATGTCCAATCTTTAGCCCAGGCTTCCAGTACAAGCTCCTTTGCCCTTTGCTTTAGAAAAGCATGTGAAGTGAATTTATTCCTTCCCAGCACCTTCTTTTTGCTGGCTATTCTGGCCATGTTGTCAGCAAGCTCATTGCCTTCTATTCCAACATGTCCAGGGCACCAGGAGAGTTTGATTGAGCAATTCTCTGCCTCTTGTCTAATTTGGTGTGAAAAGAAATTTTGTTTTGTCTGTATTCTGATAAGACTAGCCTGGCTATCACTGAAGATGTGATAGTGGCCTTGTGGTGAGATCTTTTTGAGGTGTTTAATGGCTTTGAGGATGCAGAAAGTTTCTGTATCTGTGATACCCATTGTTTGACCAAGATTAAAAGAGAAGCATTTTATCTCCCTTGTAACTGGTAGATATATTACAAATCCAATACTGCTGCCTTTTCCTTGTGTGAGAGAGCCATCAGTGTAGACAATAGCTGTGGTTGAAGGTATTGTATCAGTAAGAAATTTATGTCCCAAAGCAGCTTTTTCCTTAGTCAGTTGTGATATATCAATGCTGAGTTTAGTTTGGAGCCATGGGGATGCCCAGCTGGCATCTAACTGTTCAAGGTTAGTGTATTTAATGAATGACTGCAATAGTTGGCCAATTCTTATTAGTTGGGTCTGTTCTTTATCCAAGTACTCAAAGACTCCAAGATCAACCTTAGTTGTTAATGATAACTCGTCCTGCAGTGGTGCAAGTAATTTATCTTTTACTGGATGTGTTTTTTGAAGTCTTAGAATCCGGAGGGCATAGTTAAATGTCTGCTTGAGCTGCCTTACTCTAGTTGGAAGAATTGCTGCCTCAACTTCCAAGGCCCTGATTGGGCTATGATTATATGCTCCTGTGATCATGATCAAAGCTTGATTTTGGAGCCTTTGACATTTTGCACTCAATGCACCACAGCCTCTTTTCCAAAACCAAAGCACTGATCCATAGTCCAGGACAGGAAGGACACAGCTGAGGTACAGTTGTCGTAGGGCATGAAATGGAAGGCCCTTTGTATTAGAGGAGATTTGCTTTACCCTCTTGAGTGCACCATGTGCAAGCTGAAGGCGTTTCTCTTCTAGCATACTGGTGGGCAAAGAAAATGGATATTGACTCTGATCCTCCATCTGGAGGCTCATTATCCTCCTCACCACCACCCTTTATTGACCTACCATCCCAACCACGGCTCAATCAATCAATCTGGAGCGGTAATCTAAAACTACCAACCTCAACAGATCCATTAAGATCAATTTCATCATCATCCAACATTCCTACAGCCATGGAGACCAGTTCTGATCCCATTTCTGCTTCTGTGTCATGTGACAGGAAAAAATTTTCACTCAACAAGCGAAAAATTGGTCCAAGCTCAAGTGATCCAACTGAGTACCCAAAGCCTCCCAAGCTGAACAAACCTCCTACCAACTACTCTTTTGCACTCTCAGCTGATGATGCAATTTATGCAGCCAGGGATAAAATTCTGGAGGCCTATAAATTAACATTTGACAGGGATAAACAGACTAGAATTCTCGACTTGCTCCAAATATTTCGAGAATTTACTGAGAATAACTTTCTGCCTGGAGATAAAGTCAAGGGGACTACCACTGCACCAAAAATTTTGGAAAAAAAATCTGTCCAATTTATTGTCAAACCAACCTCTTCTAGTGGACCTGCACCTTTGGCCACCAACAATTTTGCCAGCTCATCTAGTCAGCCAACCAAGTTTGCCAGCTATTCTAGTGTGGCAGCCACTAACACACCTAATACCACTGTACCATCAGACCAAAAATGGACCAAAGTCATCAGCAAAAAGACCAGGCTACCTCTCACTAAACCAACCCAACAATCTTCACCAAGCTCCACAGCTGCCACTACCCCAAAAGCTATCACTAATGCTCCTGATGCTGACACACTTCTTGTTCTTGTCTTGACAAAGGGTGCATCTGTTCCTGCCTACAATGCGATCATTGTCAGGGACAACATCAACAGACTTCTGGGCAAGAAAGCTGTGGCAAGAGTCCATACCTCCCCTCGGAATAACCTTGTTCTCACATGCTTTGACTCCACCCCTGATGAGCTTCTATCTTCACAGGACAAGTGGATAATGCTCTTTGGAAAATGGCCTATTGACACCATTCAAAAAGTGAATAACTTTCCGAAACTGGTAGCCTATGGGGTGCCAACTAGCCTACCAATCACTTCCTTTCAAGAGGAAGTACAAGACTTTAACCTGGGTGTGGAACTGATTGGCAGTCCAAGATGGCTAACAAACAATCCTAATGTCCCAACTTGTCCTGTCATCTTCAGCATCACCTCTGAGGAAGAGAAGATTAAAATTCTAAACAGGGGAATATTAGTTGGAGGACTGCTTCTTAAAGTATCCAACTATAAGCAAACTACAAACCGGACTCAGTGCAAGAAGTGCCTGAAGTATGGTCACCTTTTCTTGACCTGCAAGAGGGAACCTGTTTGTGCAGTCTGCAAGGGCTGTCACCTCACCACTGAGCACAAGTGCAACACTTGTTCAACCTCGGATAACTGCACACACCACCCGGTGAAGTGTGCCAACTGCAACTCTGGGAGCCACACAGCTCTTCAGAAACATAGCTGCGAAATTTATAAGGCACTTTTATGATTGATCACATCAAAATCTGCCAGCACAATACTGCAAGAGGGAGAGATATCCTTCAATCATTCTTCGAGGTGGCTCTGAAGGAAGATGCATTAATTCTTTGCATTCAAGAGCCATATCTATATTATAATAAAATAACCAAACAAATACTCACCTCTTTCTCACCCCTCCTATATTCCAATTGTCCCACACCAAGATGCCTCTATCCGGCCAAGAGTTATCACTTATATCAGGCAACATTGTACAATCAACATTTCTTCAAGACTAGACCTCATTCATGACCCAGACATGCAGCTCCTACAGATAGATGCACCTCAAGTTTAACAACACCGACACGCAACTTTTCGAAAATCGCATTTTCATCAACAACTTATGCGCACCATCAGATACAACTATATGAATCCAATATTCGGTTTCGCATCGTCTGTACCTTTCGACTGATATACTTTTCGATACACACATCCAGATATTCCAGCTTTTTTTCGACAAACATCTGATTTTCCGGCATTTTGGATCAAATTAGCACTATTTCATCCATAACTTCTGCAAATCATCAGCTACACCAATTTAGATTCGATTTTTGGTTTCGCCTTCTCAGCAGCTTTCACCTGATACTATTTTCGACCTACGCATCCACAAAACCAGCCATCTTTTGACCTAAACTCGAATTTTCGGCCATCTGGGTGAAAATTTTCACCCAGCCTTGGCGCTCAGTCAGGTGACCTGAACCAAGTGTCACGTGATTTTATTCTTAACAAATCATTCTTAAATCAGGATAAAATATTTTCAATTTTTTTTTTTTTTTTTTTTTTTTTTTTTTTTTTTTGGTTTTGTCTTCATCCTGATTATGTCAGCCAATAAAAAAAAAATTGAAATGGCCTTGAATGCTCCCTCTTCACCAGGAAGCCTCCCAACCTTACCTTCCTCTCCAGACATAGATATGGCAAATGCCCCAAGATTGTCATCATCTATCTGGAATACAGATTTGTCTCCTAAGCCCTCAAGGCTATTATCTTCTGCTCGGCCTCTCAAATTGTCAGCAAAATTTGATCTATTCAGTAGTGATCCCATAACTTCTACAGACCTTGGGGCTAATCACTTATTCAATAAAACACCATTTTCTGAACAGCCTCGGAAAAGAGGAATTTCACCAACAATCATTTCTGCAACCCAGCCAACCAAAATGGTCAAGATCTCTGCACCTTGCACCATAAAACACACATTTGAAACTGCCATTTTTGAGGCCCGAGACCTTCTGGTCAAATCATATGGACTCACAAATGATAAGAAGAAACAAGAAGCAGTTCTTGATCTTATCCAAGTTTTCCGGACCTTTACTGAAGAGGGAAAGGTCAACACAATGCAAACAGTCAGGGAAGTTCAACCTGAGATAGAAAAAGAACCAACAAGCATTCAAAAGGCACCAGCAGCCCCTTCTTATGCACAAAAACTTCGGGAAGGTATCCCAAGTGTCCAACCAGATATTAAGTTATCAACCAAACCAGGCATGAAGGTGCTCAGCCTTAAAGTCAACAATGGTGGGAGTAAATCTACCACTCAATCTGTAGTAGTAACAGACACAGCTGAAAAAGACCATACCAAGAACAATGTTGAACCAAAGACAACCAAAATTACAAATCAAGTAACTATCAATCCTGACATTGAAAATGTGGTAACTCTTATCACCAAATCTGGCAGTACCTTGCCAAAATATCAGCCTTTCCCTGTTAGGGAAAGTATCAACAAAATACTGGGGAAGAGGGCAATTTCCAGAGTCCACACTTCCACCAAGGGAAATCTAGTCCTCACCTGCTGGGACTCATCACCAACTGAGCTTCTGCTGGACCAAGATAAGTGGGATTCTGTATTCTCAGATTGGCCCATTCAAAAGGCTCAGAAAATCACCCACTGGCCAAAACTAGTGGTACATGGTGTCCCTACTTGTATTCCAATACAACATATCAATGAGGAAATTGAAGTCTTCAATGAGAATATCATGACACAGGGTCAACCAAGATGGCTAAGTCGAACTTACAAACAGAGAGGTAAAGCCTCTCTAACGTTTTCAGTCACCACTGAGCAGGAAAAAGAACACCTCCTCAAAGTAGGTGTCCTAATTGGAGGACGTCGGCTCAAGGTAGTAAATTACCAACAGTCCACTCAGAGAACCCAATGTAAGAAATGTCTTGTATTTGGCCATCATCAGCTTGGCTGCAAAAACACACCAGTCTGTGCCATCTGTTTGGGATCACACATGTCTACAGATCACCAATGTTCCACATGCAAGGCAACTCAGAGCTGTGTACACCATGCAGTTCAATGTGCAAACTGCAAGTCAAATACCCATTTGGCATTTCAAAGACATGAATGTGATTATTACAAAGCATTGGCATGCTGAGTCACATCAAATTCAGCCAACACAACACTGCAAGAGGTCGTGAGATCCTGCAGTCCCTTTTTGATGTGTCCATCAAAGGGGAAACAGACATTCTTTTAGTTCAGGAACCTTATCTGTTCCATCACACTCACTTACAGACATACCAACCAATTTTACATTCAGCTTACCAAGCAATTCCACCTATTACTCACCAGTTCCTTCGCCCAAGGGTTATGACCTATGTCAAGAGGGCAAGCCAGATCCAGGTAATGCCCAGATATGACTTGGTGTCTGACCCAGACTATCAGATCTTGGAGGTTGATCTTCCAGAGGAGGCATTTTACATCATTCACATCTACAATGAGAAACCTCTAACACCTTCTTTTTCCCACTACACTGTACAGCGATTTCTCAATTTACAGTTGCAGCTGGACAAACCTTTTGTACTCCTTGGGGACTTTAATCTGCACCATCCATTATGGAATCCATTGGTTCAAACTAACAACCCTCTTGCTAATTCCCTAGTTGATTACCTTGAGAAAACCAATGCTCAACTACTCAATTGTCCTATGGTGATTGAAGAGTTTGGAGGCACATTTCACAGGTCAAATTCAAGGAGCATATCAATTATTGACCTAACTTTTGCAGCTGGTTTTAGAAACATCACATGGCAGAACTGGAACTATGGTCAAGCAACAGGATCAGATCATGAGCTAATCACCTTTGAAGCAGATCTATCAGCAACTAAATCTTCTGACAAATTGATAAACCCTTCAGTACTTCCAGCAAGATTCAACCTCAAAAAAGCAGATTGGAAACTCTTCCACCATGAGCTACAAGTCAATCAGGTCAACTACCAACAACAGTTGGAAGCAGCTATTCAATATAGGGATTTTGATCAGATAGCCTCTATACTACAAGAGCTGGTCCAAGATGCCGCTAAAGTCTCCATCCCAGCTGCCAAAATAGTGCCAAAATCAAAGCCATGGTGGACGGAAAAATTAAGATATCTGAGGACAAAATTTCACAGACTGCGGAGGCATTTAAAGTTGTTCCCAACTCCTCAACTAAACTGGGATACCAGAGCGGCTAGAAACCAATACTTCCACCAAATTCAATTCCTGAAGAAGCAGCATTGGATTAATTTTCTAGAAGTAGCCAGGGAGAAATCAGTCTTCACAGCTTATCAATATTCTAGACCTGAAAGAACACAATCTACCCTAATTCCAACTTTAAATTTCACTCCGAAGGATAGCAACACGGACAGAACTGCAAACACTTTCAAAGATAAATGTGATGCATTGATCCAGAATTTATTTCCACTCTCCATGAAGCAAGCTACTCCTGGAAGAGAACCAGCTGCCAATATCAATATCATTCAACCTGAAAGAACATCAATGCCACCAAATAGCATGTGGAACAATTCTAACATCAGCTGCATTAAAAAGTGGGAATGGCCTACACTGACTAAGGAAGAGATGATAAATGCTGCCTCAAACAAAGCAACAGCCCCAGGACTTGATCAAATTGATTGGATCATAATTAAAGCAGCCCTTGCAGCTATACCAGAATTTTTCTTTAAAGCTTACACTTGTCTATTCAACAGTGGATACCATCCCAGGCAATGGAGACAGGCAGTAGGAATAATAATTCCCAAAAGAAACAAAAAGGACTATAGCTCTCCAAAAGCCTACCGGCCTATTTCTCTTCTACCCTGCCTATCAAAGCTACTGGAGAGAATCTTTGCCAACAGACTTGCCTTTCTAGCTAACACCAGTAACAGTCTATTGGATGGTAGTCAAATGGGCGGACGGAAGCAGAGGTCAGCCATAGATGCAGCATTACTCTTGCAGGACTTTGTGGAAGAAAACAGAGTGAAACACAGGGTTGTATCAACAGTCTTCCTGGACATACTAGGGGCATTTGATCGACTCCAACCAGAAGCTCTCATAAAAGTAATGCAACAACTCCAGCTCCCAGACATATTTATCTCATGGGTCAAATCTTTCTTGAGTGAAAGGACTATTCAGCTCAAATTCAATGGTCAACTTAGTGGAGTGTTTCCAGTTACTGGCACACCTCAAGGAAGTCCCATATCACCATTACTTTTCCTTCTCTCAGTCAGGTTCCTCTTCCCTCCAGAAGTGAAGACAACTCACCTTCAACTGTCCTACATTGATGATATATCCATCTCTGTCTCATCAACATCAGTTAACAAAAATATTCGAGAGCTACAACTTATACTAGTGAGATTAATGACCAGGGCAAAGGAATTGTCAGTTACATTTGAGATGGACAAAACTGAACTCATTCACTTTTCTCGACACAGAAAACCACTACTAACCCCTCTTATACTTAATAACCAGTTCACCTTGCAACCTAAAGAGGTGGTAAGATGGCTGGGAATCTGGTTTGATAGGAAGTTAAACTTCAAAACACATGTGGAGAAGAGATTACACCTGGCTAATGGAGCTCTAAGGAGGGTGAGACAGCTTGCTTCATCAACAAAGGGTCTTCCATTCCATGCTCTAAGGCAACTCTACCTCAGCTGTGTTACTTCAGTCTTAGATTATGGTGCAGTACTATGGTATGGGAAACATGGCACAGGAGTATTGAGTTCCAGATGTCAAAGGCTACAGAATCAGGCCCTGATTATGATGACTGGAGCCTATCAAAATAGTCCAATCAAAGCACTTGAAGTGGAGGCAGGCATCCTACCAACAAAGGTCAGGCAACTAAAACAGACCTATAATTTTGCACTCAGACTCCTAAGACTTCAACCATCTCACCCAGTCCTGAATAAGCTCACCGGCCCTTTGGTAGACGAGCTATCAATATCAACTGGGCTAGACCTTGGAATCTTCAAGTACATGGATGACTCTCCATCTCAACTAATAAGAATAGGTGGTTTACTCAAACCTTTCACAAACTTCAGCAATCTAGAACAGATAGATGCCACCTGGATATCACCATGGCATCAGACAAGCATTCCTATTGGCATCTCATCACTTTCAAAAGACAAAGCCAAGGAGGAACATGAAGAAATCATCAGTAAAATTTCACCAGACACAACTATAGTTTACACTGATGGATCACTCTCCAAGGGAAAGGGGAGCAGCATTGGCTTCATAGTATATTTGCCAGTCAGTAGAGAGATGAAATGTTTCTCCTTCAACCTTGGTCAGACAATGGGAATTACTGATGCAGAGACCTTTTGCATCCTCAAAGCCATTAGATATTTAAAAAAGACCAGTCCACATGGAACATTTCACATCTTCACTGACAGTCAAGCAAGTTTGATGAGGATCCAGAAGAAAGAGAACCAATTTTCCTACCAGATTAGAAAAGAAGCATATAATTGCTCATTAATCCTTTCTTGGTGTCCAGGGCATGTTGGTCTAGTGGGCAATGAGCTAGCTGATAGTGCAGCCAGGAGAGCAAGCAAGAAGAAGGTTATGAACAGGGATGTTTTTACCACTCATTCATTTCTTAAGCAGAAGTCTAGGGAGATAGTTATCAAAGCTTGGAACCAGGACTGGACTTCAGAACTCTCTCGAGAGGAAGAAGGACGAAAAAGCAGGGGTCTTGGCAAATACTACAGAATCCAAGCCCAAATGATGAGGCCTGACATTACTTCTCAACCTATCAATTTTCAAGGACATCATAGATTAACTGAGTCATCATATTTCCAGGCCAGGACTGGCATTGGGAATGTGAAGGCTTACTTACACAAAATAGGAAAGGTCAAGGACAATAGGTGTAATTTCTGTGAAAATGGAAAGCAGACTATGCAACATCTAATAATTCAGTGCAACAAATTTAAAGAGGAAAGAAATAGATGTTTGAAACATATAGTGCCACTTACACTCCCAATTCTTTTTCGGACAAAAAGAGGCAAAGAAGCCTTACTAGAATTTATAAAGACTTCCAGGTGCATAAGTGCATACAAGGAAGATTAATTAGAATGGAAAAAAATAGAAATGAATAAAAGGAAACAATACAAGGAAGTATAATTGGAGATATTTGGAGTAATTGTTTGTAAATTAGAAATAAATTGTCATAGCTATATAGCTGAATACAAAATGAAACAAAAAAAAAAAAAAAAAAAAAAAAAGATAGATGCACCTGGAGAATCTTTCCATCTTTTAAATATTTATAATGAAAAGTCACTAACATCTTCAACACCTATAACAACTGTTTCACGCTTGTACCAATCAAATATAGGGTGGGACAGGCCACTGCTGCTATTGGGTGATCTGAACCTTCATCATCCATCTTGGAATCCAGCTGTCAAATCACCATCATCTAGCTCACAAGAGTTTGCAACATACATGGAGACATGTCAGGCAAGACTTGTAAATGACTTCACTGTAATTGAAGAGATGGGTGGAACATTTCACAGGTCCAACTCGAAAAATACATCTATAATTGATCTGACTTTTGAAACCAACTTTAAGATCCTCCAATGGTACAACTGGAGATATCTGGAAAGTACAGGATCTGATCATGAAGTGATCAGCTTTGAAGCAAATTTACAATCTTCACTAATGACCAACCAAAATTGTCTCCCAGCCAACTATAACTTAAAGATAGCAAACTGGGAAATCTTTGAGAAAAATCTCAGATCACTTGAAGAAAGTTCTAGTCTATGCCTACAACAGTATATTCAGCAAAAAAGATTCAATGACATAGCTATTTTAATGAGAGAAACTATCCAAAATGCAGCAGAAAAGTCTGTACCAAGATCTAATCCATCAGCAAGATCAAAATCCTGGTGGACAAAAGAGCTAACATCCCTTCGAAAAATATTTCATTATTTCAAACGAAATTCAAAAAGGAACCTGACACCAAAAGCAATGGAGCAAGCTCGAGTTGCAAGAAACATTTATTTCAAAGCAATCACTCAACATAAAGCCCAACATTGGCAGGAGTTTATAAAGCAGGCACAAGGAAAGACAGTATTTACTGCCTTTAATTACTCCAACCCATCAAGACAACAAAGTCCACTTGTACCAAATCTGGCATATACTAGAGCTAATGGCAATGAGAAGATAATTGCATCATCTTTTGCTGAGAAATCTGATGCCTTAATATCTCAACTCTTTCCAAACCCTCACTGTCTATGAGAAAATAGTTAAAAATTGTAAAATTGGAAAGGAAATAATGTAGCTAGTATCTTATATATAGATTCTAGGAGTCCTCTATAGTCATTGACTCAGTTAGGACTATAATATAAATCTAATCTAATCTAATCTAATCAACTCTTTCCAAAAATAACTTCACTAGTGACCATGTCTCCTTCCAATGTGCCACAGGTTCCAGCATACACTGGAGCTGATGCTAGAAGGGAATGGCCAGAGCTTAATGAGGAGGAGTTCTTTCAAGCAATCCCAATAAAGTCAACTGCACCTGGGCTGGATCAAATTGGATGGCAGATGTTGAAGTTTGCTATTAAAACCCTGCCCAAATTTTTCTTTACAGCATATCATGCCTTGTTTCAAAGTGGTTACCACCCCTCAGAATGGAAGGAGGCCATTGGCATTATTATTCCCAAGAGGAATAAGAAAGACTATACTGCACCAAAGGCCTACAGGCCCATCTCTTTACTACCTTGTATGTCAAAATTATTGGAGAAGATTTTTGCCAACAGACTTTCCTTTCTAGCCAACACATCAGATGACCTACTTGACCCAAGTCAAATGGGAGGACGTAAACAGAGATCTGCTATTGATGCTGCCCTGTTATTACACGCATTTGTTCAGGAAAATCATGCTAAAAAAAGAATTACCAGTACAGTATTCCTTGATATCATGGGAGCTTTTGATAGACTTGATCCACACCAGCTTCTCAAGATCTTGGATAAACTTGGACTGCCAATTATTTTCATCACTTGGTGCAAGTCATTTCTGAACCAACGCCAAATACAACTCTCATTTAATGGACAATTAAGTAAATCTTATCAAGTAACAGGTACACCTCAGGGTAGTCCAATTTCACCAATTTTATTTCTCATTTCTATCAGATATCTTTTGCCAGAATAGAATAGAATAGAATAGAATAGAATTCAATTTAAGTCCCTACTGAGTCTGTGACTATGAAGGACTGCTAAAACTATATAAATAGATCTAGATTTTAATGTGAAAGTTGTTAGTTGATATATTCAATCTTTACCAATAGAAATTGAGGGTCATGCCCTGTTAATTTTTACTCTAATCCACCACCATTCTCCTCGCCCCTTGATCCTCCTCTGTCAATTCACCTCTTCATCCTCAAGTCTTTGAAGATGCCATCTTCTTGTAGATATCCTAGTTTTCTTGATGAATTCAATTGTTTTTTCTATCCCAATTTTAGTGTGAAGCAACAGCTTTAAACTCAATTGGTTTCCATTCATACTAGTTTTCAGCTGCTTTCGTTCGTGCTTGTAGTTGCTGCAGCTGAGTAATAGGTGCTCAGGTGTTTCTCTCTTCCCACATCTACACCTGTCACTATCACTTAGCCCACGCTTATACAGGTATGACTTATTGTAGCCATGTCCAATTTTTAGCTGAAATAGTGAGCTTGCCACATCTCTCTCTATACAAGTTGGTAAGATTATTCTAGACTTAATTTTCCAGCCAAATCTTTTCTGATAGTTTGATGGATTATTTAGAGATTTAATCTTATATTTTTTAATATGATTTTTCCACTGATCTCGAAAGCTTTGATGAATTAGTGTCCCTGCCATGGCAAAGCTAGTCTCTCCCCTTTCAGGCGGAAGACATGATGCTTCCTTGGCAAGTCTATCTGCCTCCTCATTACCTTCTATGCCCAGATGACCTGGAATCCAGTTAAGATTAATGGTTGAGTTTTTGCTTTGAATTATCCTCGCTGCTGCTATGGCTCTGAGCTGACAAGCCTGTCCTGGATTATCCGAGGGATTCTTAAGTCTGTATAGGGCAGACTGATTATCTGAGAAGACCTGGAAGTGTTTGTTGTCCTGCTCTTGCAGACTTGCCCACTCCATGGCCTGAGTGATGGCTTCCAGCTCTCCATCATAAACATGTGCCCCATTTCCTATGTTACTCTTATTATGGTATCTGATTCTGCTGCAGCTCCCAGTTGCTGCAAAGCTTAATCCAATACCTGTGCTGTCTGCCATTAATGAGGCATCTGTGTAAATGAATGTAGTGGAGGACCAGTCAGTTTGTTGAAGCAAAGATTGATGTCTCTCTGCTGCTTCATCCTTTGGTATCCTCTCAATTGTGACTATATAAGGGGGATCCTGCCCCCATGGTTTGAATTGAAATTGTCTTATTGTCTCCATATCATCACTGTTAATGAGAATATTCATAGAATTTTTTATCCTATCTAGCTGGATAGGCTTAGGTAGGACAAGCTCATTTGAAGTTTGTATGTTTAAAGGGTGATATCTTGATAGTTTTGTGAGCCTGAAGGCAAACTGCATTTGGTTTCTTTGAAGTCTGGTCCTAGGTGGTGCCAGGGCTGCTTCCACTTCCATAGGAAGAATTGGGGATGTCTTGAAGACACCCAGTATCTTTCTGAGTGCAAGGTTCTGTAACTTCTGGAGTGCTGTTACTATGTAATCCTGACCTTTCCACCAGATGACTGATCCATAGTCAGCAATGCTGGCAATGCAGGCAAGATATATTTGTCGGAGCGCTGCAGGTGAGAGGCCCCTCTCTGTGTTAGCAAGTCTAGCCATCCTATAGAATACTTGAGTGGCTTGGGAGGTTCTGACTTGTATATGTTTTCTAAAATTTAGCCCAGGATCAAAGTGGATGCCTAGCCATTGGATTGAATTAGTTGGTTGCACAATCTCACCATTAGGAAGGACAACAGGAAAGTCCTGTGCGTTTTTCCGTCTAGTGAAGTGAATGAGCTCTGTCTTAGTAAGGTCAAACTGAACTGCATGTTTCCTTCCAAAGTCAAATATTTTCTTTGCTTCTCTATCCAAGATCTTGATGTTTTTGGACATACTACTTGATGCAGTTGTCATAGATATATCATCTATGTATGAAATGAATTTGATAGACTTAGATGTGAAAAGTCCTCTGTCTTTATCTCAATCTTTTGCCAGAAATCAAGAGCAAAAATTTTCTACAGCTATCTTATGTAGATGATATTTCTATCTCTACAGCATCAACTTCCATAACTAAGAATGCTAAGTTCCTAGAAAATTGCACTACCAATCTACTTCAAAAAGCTCAAGAACTGAAGATCATCTTTGAAGTTGAGAAATCCGAGCTTATACACTTTAACCGACAACGGAATCCTGATGCTGTTCCCATCCATGTCCTTGACACCATTTTGATGCCAAAAGAGGTTGTAAGATGGCTTGGAATCTGGTTTGATCGGAAACTAAACTTCAAAGTACATGTTGAAAAGCGTATCCAACTTGGAAATGCAGTCTGGGAAAGGCTGAAGAATCTATCCATGCCCTCCAGGGGAATGAATTTAAATAATCTGAGGCAACTTTATCTATCATGTGTAACCTCAGTTATTGATTATGGATCTGTCCTTTGGTTCAATCAAATTGGATCTTCCACACTAACTTCAAAATATGACAAGCTACAAAGCAGAGCACTGGTTGCAATTACAGGAGCATTTCCTCAAGCCCCTAGAAAAGCTTTGGAGGTAGAGGCAGCTATTCTCCCTTCAAAAATACGTCACCTCAAACACGCCAGTCTCTATGCTCTCCGTATCCTCCGGCTCCAAAAGACTCATCTCATCCCAAAAAACCTCTACAGCCAACTTGAGGATGAGCTAAGTCTAACCAATGAGCAGGATCCAAGGATCTTAAAAGAAATAACTAACTACTCATCACAACTAGCCAGGTTTAGCAAGCTATTAACTAACCTTACAATTAACCATAGATTGGAAGCCAGTGACAATGAATGGAACCCTCCCTGGTTAAAGTCATCAATTAAAGTCAATATCTCTTCATCCTCAAAAGGAGAAGCAGTAACAGAACACAACCAACTATTCAATCAAATCCCAGTATCAGCAACAAAGATTTATACTGATGGATCACTAACTGAAGGAAAGGGAAGCAGCATTGGATATGTGATCTATCCTCCCAATGCCGGACCTATCAAGTGTTTCTCGGCCAATCTTGGCCATGAGATGGGGATAATAGATGCAGAATCCTTCAGCATTCTAAAAGCAATCAGACATGCTAAGAAATTGTCAAATTCAACAACAATATATATCTTTTCTGACAGCCAAGCAGCACTTTTAAGGATACAAAATGGCTCCAATTTATTCTCTCACCAAATCCGGAAAAATGGAATTGGTAATAATATCATACTTACATGGTGTCCAGGACATATGGAAATTGAAGGAAATATGCTGGCTGACACTCTTGCAAAGAGAGCTTCAAGTCAGCATGCAACTAAGCGTTATCAATATACCTCTTATAGTTTCCTTAAACAAGAAGTGCACACATCTATCAAAAATGCCTGGTCTAAAGACTGGGCTACACAACAAATGCTTGAAGATAATGGTAGGAGATCAAAGGGGCTAGGCAAGTTCTACAGAGCTCATATGAAGTGTTCTATCCCAGATCTCAAGTTCAAACCATTTAACTTTACTAAATTTAGCCGAAAGGCTCAGTCATCATATATTCAGGTAAGAACTGGAATAGGAAACAACCTGACCTATTTGAAAAAGATAGGAAAAAGTGAGACAGATTTGTGCAACTTTTGCTCAAAAAGTATTCAGACAACAAGTCATCTAATTTTACACTGCTCAAAATTTAAAAGGCAGAGACAAGAACACTTTAAAGACTTGAAACCACTTGTACATAAGATATTATTCAACACAAATGTGGGGAAAACTGCACTATTAAGATATCTCTCCTCAACTGGCTGTTTCTATGGGGGCAAAGATGAGGAGGATGGAAATTAAATGAATCTTGAAACCAACAACATGCTCTATTAAGGATATTTAAAAAAATAATTTACATGTATTTATGCTAGGGGAAATGGGAGTATATGTCAAAGTATATCAAAATGTAATCAGTGTCATAGCTAGATAGGCTGCATACATTTAATGATTTAAAAAAAAAAAAAAAAAAAAAATTCCACCCATCACCCATCAATATATTCGCCCAAGGGTCATGACCTATGTCAAGAAGGCCAGCCAGATTCAGGTGATGCCCAGATATGAAATTGTGTCTGATCCAGACTTTCAAATCCTGGAGGTTGAAATACCAGGGGAAGCATTTTACATTATTCACATATACAATGAGAAGCCTACATCTCCTTCATTTCAATATCACACTGTCCAGCGCTTTCTGAACATTCAACTGCAGCTGGATAAGCCATTTCTTCTTCTGGGAGACTTCAACTTGCACCATTCATTCTGGAATCCACTCATTCAAACAATTAATCCATTGGCTGTTGCTCTAGTTCACTATCTCGAAAAAACCAATGCCCAACTTTTGAATAACCCCTCAGTGATGGAAGAGTTTGGAGGAACTTTCCATCGCTCAAACTCAAGAAGTATATCAATCATTGATCTGTTGTCCTTCAACCTTGGACAAACTATGGGTATTACAGATACAGAAACTTTTTGCATCTTAAAAGCAATTAAATACCTCAAAAAGATATCACCTCAAGGCAATTACCATATCTTTAGTGATAGCCAAGCCAGTCTTATGAGAATAAAGAACAAAGAAAATTCCTTTTCACACCAGATTAGACAAGAGGCAGAGAACTGCTCAATACAGCTCTCCTGGTGCCCTGGCCATGTTGGGATAGTAGGCAATGAGCTTGCTGACAACTTAGCCAAAGGAGCCAGCAAAAAGAAGGTGCTAAGGAATCAATTTACATCACATGCTTTTCTCAAGCAAAGGGCAAAAGAACTGGTACTAGAAGCCTGGGCAAAAGAGTGGACATCGGAGCTTTTCCATGAGGAAGAAGGAAGAAAAAGCTCTGGTCTTGGCAAGTTCTATAGGATCCAAGCCCAAATGTCAACACCAATATTTTCTACTCACCCATCCAGTTTTCAGGGCCACAGCAGGTTGACAGAATCTTCATATTTCCAGGCAAGGATGGGCATAGGAAATGTGAGAGCATACTTATATAAAATTGGAAAGACCATGGATGATAAATGCAATTTTTGCAACAACCAAAAGCAAACCATGCCCATCCTGAGAGTAGGTGCAGATGGGATGCCAAGTGTCAGTTTTGTGCAGGACCGCATAGCACAAAACAGCATGCCTGTACTCAGTGCAAGGCTGTTGGACACAGATGTGACCACCTTGTTCCAAAATGTGGTAACTGCAGTGGTTCGCACTCTGCTGATAACAAAGACTGCCAAGTAAGAGTTACTGTTCTTGAAAGGGCAGCAGCTCGAGAGGAGCAAGCTCGGAATGATCAAGAGGAATGTCTATGACAGGACAACAAAAAGTCCTCCAATGCAACTTGAACAGAAACATACAGGCAACAGAAACAGCACTTCAACTGGCCTTAGAGCTAGGGATAGGTATCATTGCAGTGCAAGAACCGTGGATATCAAAGACAAGCTCAGGAAATAACTATGAAGGAGCTCATTCAATTAACCATCCATCTTTTGTACAAATACTTCCAAGGACAGAAAACTATACACTAAGACCAAGGACAATGTTTTACATAGCAAAAGAACTTGATATACAATATCATTTTCTTGAAGGGTATCCAGTGGATCCAGATATCCTTGCACTAAACTTCAACAATTACAAAATAAATATAGACATAATTAACATCTACAACCAAAAGTGTCAAGCTCCAGAGACTAACAGTACAACCATGGAAAGGCATAGAGAGGGCTTGGTGGTATCATCAAACACCATAGTGGTTTGGGACTTCAATGAACACCACCCCAGCTGGGACCCTTTCTACCAAAAATCCACACATGCTGACAGCCTTCAAGAATGGATGGAAGACCAAGGGCTCTCTGTGGTGAATACAATAGGACAGGGAACATTCCATAGATCCCATATGGCATACCCTTCAGTTATTGATCTAACATTGGCCACTAAATGGACGGAAAAGTATATACAAGATTGGCAAACTATTCCAACAGGCTCGGATCATCAAGGAATTATATTTTCAATCCGGAACCAAAAGGATAGACAAGAAAAGCCTCCAGTGAGCCAAAACAGATTCAATCTGAGGATGGCAGACTGGGACAAATTTGAAAAGACCAGCCAACTTCTATTCAAGGAGTCAAAAATCCTCAAGCCCAATAGACTACAAGCACTCCAAAAAGCTACTTCTAACCATGTACTAAAAGAGGGGAGCAACCTGAAGTGTGAACTTGATCAAATTGGTAGAGAAATAACTGATATTGTCATCAGAGCAGCCAGGGTGTCAATTCCTCAAAGGCGACCTGGAGCCAAGCCCAAGCCATGGTGGAATGATGATCTTAAAAAGCTGAGAAAAGAGATGATGAAGGCACAAAGAAAGCATTGTGATGATCTTTCAGACAATAGTAGAATGGAGGAATACACCAAGGCAAGGAACAAGTATTTCCAAGAAATCAAATCAGCAAAGAAGAACCATTGGAATGCATTTCTGGAGCAAGAAGATTCAGCATCTATCTTCAGGGCCTTGTTATACACAAAGGACCACCAGACAACACAACTACCAATGATTGAAGATATAGATGGGGAACTAAAAACTAGCTTTACAGACAAATGTAAAGCCCTCAGATCAAGACTTTTTACCATCCCACCAGCAGCTGCAGAAATAGATTGGGCATTGCACAAGGAAGCCAGCTGGGAGTGGCCTTTACTTACGCCCCAAGAGGTCGAAGCTGCTTGCTGTAATCCATCCAAAGGCAAAGCTCCTGGGCCAGACCAAATTGACCAGTCAATGATCAGCCATGCATATCAGGCCAATAAAGAGATATTCTTTCAGGTATACTCATTGTATTTCAATATTGGATACCAGCCCAGCTGTTGGCGACAGGCTACAGGGGTGGTGCTAAAGAAACCCTCTAAGCCAGACTATTCTCAACCAAAAGCTTATAGAATCATATCCCTGCTTAATTGCTTGGGAAAAACTCTTGAAAGAATGATGGCCAAAAGACTTGGATATCTAGCTGAGACATCACACCTTCTTCATCCATCACAGATTGGAGGACGCCTCCAGAAATCAGCAGTGGATGCTTGCCTGATGCTGGTCAACCAGGTACAAAATGAAAAGGCTGCTGGGAGAAGGTCATCGACCCTATTTCTAGATATAAAGGGTGCCTTTGACCATGTGGCCAAAAATCAGCTCCTTGGGATTATGAGTAAATTGGGACTCCCTCTCAGCCTTATGTCATGGGTAGACTCATTTCTTAGCAACCGACAGCTAAAACTGACATTTGATGGGCAAGTAGAGGAATTTTCACCTATTGAAACTGGCATCCCTCAAGGAAGCCCTATTTCGCCAATTTTATTCTTGATTTATATAAGAGACATGTTTGGCTCTAGGGCAGGCAAATTTATATCATATATTGATGATATTGCATTGATAGTCTCGTCTTCCAGCTTCAAAAATAATGCAAAAATATTGGAAAAAGAATTTAAATTACTGCAAGATAATGGAAGAAAGAATGCAGTTCAATTTGATGTAGATAAGACTGAACTGATCCATTTTGGGACATCTACAGAAGCTAAGAATTGCCGAGTGACCCTACCAAGTGGTAGAAGCATCTCATCTTGCACAGTAGCCAAATGGCTGGGGGTGCTATTTGATCAAAAGCTATCCTTCAAGCAACATGTTACTTCAAGAGTAGCTCAAGCCAAGGCAGCCTTCCACAGGATGGCAAGATTGACTAATACAGAGAGAGGACTCAGCCACATAGCAACAAGACAGTTATACCTGGCATGTGTCACAAGTATATCAGACTATGCCAGCCCTGTCTGGTGGAGAGAACAGCAATCATTTACCAATCTGCTGCAGAGCCTGCAAAATATGGCACTAAGAAAAATACTGGGATGCTTTAAAACATCACCAGTAAGACCAATGGAGGTTGAGGCATGTCTTTGCCCACCTGAAATTAGACTGAATCATAGCAGAAGAAAATATGCTATGAGAACATTGGCCCTGATGCCAAACCATCCCATTTCAAGGATGATGAAAGAAAGATTGGATGATTGGAATAACAGGGAACATATACCCAAGAAAGAGAGTCAAGCAACCAGAATCTTGAAATCTATACAGTACCACTCTGATGTCATGGAGATTGAGCCAGTGGTACCTAACATCCATTCTCCATGGAATAGTGGCCTTCCTTATGAGGTGGAGATTGGAAATAAGGACAAAATTTGAACAAAAAACACTGCACAATCAAGTACTATCACAGGCTTATGGGACAAAGCAGGTTATATATTATACAGATGCTTCAGTATCACAAGAGACCAGTGGTATAGGAATCTCGCTAATAGCCTATGACCAAGTTGACTTGAGTACAAAGACTGAATACTATACTATTGCAAAGGACAGCAATACCATCTATGATGGGGAATTGGAGGGGATTGTGAGAGCCATTGAACATGCAGAGAGACAGACATGGAACAAGGAGCTCATCACAATATTCTCAGACAATCAAGGTGCTCTAATGAGACTGAAAGACTTAAGCAATAAGGCCGGCCAAGTATGGGTAATTAGAGCCATTCATGCAGCCAAAAAGCTAAAAAATAGGGGAACAAATGTCAGAATGAAATGGGTACCAGCTCACATGGACATTAATGGCAACAAAGAAGCAGATAGGCTTGCTAAACAAGCATCTTTTATGGAGCCTGATGAAAGCTATCCAACAAGCCTTGCCTTTATCAGTAAAGAGATTGAAGGAGCTAAATGCCAGGAATGGCAGACATTATTGCATAACTATGATATCAAAAGACAGCATCAAGAGGGCTCATCATGCTATACAGGTACATTTGCATGGCAAATTAGAAAAAGGCCTTGGGTGCCTCGAGGTACTAGAAAAGGGACATGCTCGGCATTTTACCAGCTCAAACTTGGACATGGCTACTTCAAGTCATACATGTGGAGAATAGGGCAATCAGAGACAGATAGCTGCAGCTGTGGGTTCAAGCAAACTGTGAAACATCTACTACTTGACTGTAGGAGGTATAAACAAGATAGGAAGAAGATGAAAGAGAAGCTTGGGATAGAGGTGATAAGTCTCAAGGACCTCCTTCATAGCAATATTGGAATAAAAGCAGTACTGGAATTCTTAAATGACACAAATATATGTACAAGGAAGTGGTATCTAGGAGAGGAAGAAGGTCCATTTTTGAAGTAGGATGGGGTATTAAAGGTTGAATTGTAGTTAAATACTGCACATCCTCTGATAGTCTTAGACTTATATAGGATGTAAATGAATATAAAAAAAAAAAAAAAAAAAGCAAACCATGCAACATCTGATACTTCATTGTCAGATGTTTCAAAATGAAAGGAAAAAAGCATTTAAAAATATAGAGCCTTTCACCCTACCAATCTTATTCAGAACAAAAAGATGAAAACAAGCATTGCTTGAATTTTTAAAAACTTCGAGGTGTATATCAATACACAAAGGAATATAATTAGGACAAAACATAATAAAAAATAAGAGAGGAGACGGGAAGAATTGAGTAGTAATGGGGGTTTGTATTTGATTTTAATGTATTTTACAAAATTGTCATAGCTAGATAGCTGAATACAATATGATTTAAAAAAAAAAAAATAAAAAAATAAATCATTGATCTGACATTTACAGCTGGTTTTAGAAATATATTGTGGCACAAATGGAACTATGGTCAATCAACTGGATCAGATCATGAACTAATCACATTTGAGGCACAGCTTCCTCCTAGTGGTACTGCATGCTCTAACAAGAGCCTGACCCAAATGCCAACAAAGTACAACCTCAAGAAAGCAGATTGGGAACTCTTTAGTTCTGAAATAAAAAACCAGCAAGATATTCATCTGCCTCAACTGCAAGCAGCTATTCAATACAATGACTTTGTTGACACCATACCTTCAACAACAGCCATTGTCTACACTGATGGCTCCCTCACACAAGGAAAAGGCAGCAGTATTGGATTTGTAATTTATCTCCCAGTCATTAGGGAGATGAAATGCTTCTCCTTCAACCTTGGTCAAACTATGGGTATCACAGATACAGAGACCTTCTGTATTTTCAAGGCAATTAAACACCTCAAAAATATCTCACCACAAGGTCACTATCATATCTTCAGTGATAGCCAGGCTAGTCTAATGAGAATTCCAAACAAAGAAAATTCCTTTTCACATCAAATCAGACAAGAGGCAGAAAGTTGCTCAATACAACTCTCCTGGTGCCCTGGACATGTTGGTATAGTAGGCAATGAGCTTGCTGACAACTTAGCCAGAGGAGCCAGCAAAAAGATGGTGCTGAGAAGGAATAAATTCACATCACATGCTTTCCTCAAGCAGAGAGCAAAGGAGCTGGTATTGGAGGCCTGGGAAAAGGACTGGATGTCTGAACTTTTTCGTGAGGATGAGGGAAGAAAGAGCTCTGGCCTTGGCAAGTATTATAGAATCCAGGCCAAAATGTCAACTCCAAAATTTTCAACAAATCCACCAAGTTTTCAAGGCCACAGTAGGGAAGTAGAATCTGCATATTTTCAGGCCAGGACTGGTATTGGGAATGTCAGAGCATACCTGAACAAAATTGGAAAAACAAAAGACAACAGATGTAATTTCTGCAAAAAAGGAAAGCAAACCATGCAACATTTGATACTTTACTGTCAAAAATTTTCAGATGAAAGAAATAAAAATTTAAAAAATATTGAACCACTCAATCTTCCTATTCTTCTGCAAACAAAGAGAGGGAAACAAGCATTACTTAATTTTCTTCAAGCTTCGTAGTGCATTCATGCATATAAAGGAGGATGATTAGAACAAGACATATTGGAAAAACATGTAATAAATAAATTTGTATTTTATGATTCATAGATAACTTTAGATAAATTGTCATAGCTATATAGCTGAATACAATATGAAATAAAAAAAAAAAAATAAAAAAAAAAATAAAAAAAAAAAATACAATGACTACAACAAAGTTGCGTCACTCTTACAACAAGTAGTTCAAAATGCAGCCCATGAATCAATTCCAACTACTCACCTTTCATCAAAATCTAAGCCATGGTGGACAGATGAGTTGAGGCACATGAGAACAACTTTCCACAGGCTACGTCGCCATTTCAAGAAGGATACCTGTCCTGAATGGGGAGGTTATGTTAAGGAAGCTAGAAATAAATATTTTCACCAAATTCAATACAATAAGAAGCAGCATTGGACCAACTTTCTAGCTGAAGCAAGGAATAAATCTGTATTTACAGCCTACAATTATTCACGGCTAGATAGAGCTCAATCTTCACTAATCCCAACATTGAGCTATACTGATTCTGGTAGCATGGAAGAAAAGATAGCTATCAGTTATAGAGATAAATGTGAGGCATTGATTCATTCGCTTTTTCCACCAACCCAAGTTCAAGAATCAGCCATCTATCAGCCCTACAACCAGTACGCCAACTCAGCACCTGACAGAACAACTAGTCCCGCCTCAGACAATGTGGATATCTCTAATACAAGCAACTTGAATACCTGGGAATGGCCAGCCTTGAATCTAGAAGAGTTAATTAATGCAGTCCCAAGCAAATCTACTGCTCCAGGACTAGATCAAATCAACTGGATAATTATCAAAGCAGCAGTCACAGCCATCCCCAACTTCTTCTACCAAGCCTACAACTGTCTATTTAACAGTGGATACCATCCAAGTCAATGGAAGCAGGCAGTGGGAATTATCATACCAAAAAGAAACAAAAAAGACTATAGCTCACCAAAGGCCTACCGGCCCATCTCTCTTCTACCCTGCCTATCAAAGCTCTTGGAGAAAATATTTGCCAATAGGCTTGCATTTCTTGCTAATACCAACAGTAATTTACTTCATCAAAGTCAGATGGGTGGTAGGAAACAAAGATCAGCAATTGATGCAGCCATACTCTTGCAGGACTATGTGGAAGAAAACAGATCTAAGCATAGAATTGTCTCAACAGTTCTCCTTGACATCCTGGGTGCATTTGATAGGCTACAGCCCGAGGCCTTGATAAATGTCATGAGATCTTTACAGCTTCCTGGTCTATTTATTTCCTGGGTCCAATCATTCTTGAAAGACAGAAGCATCAAGCTTTTATTCAATGGGCAACTAAGTCAGGAGTTTCCGGTCACAGGCACTCCTCAAGGTAGCCCTATTTCACCACTGCTTTTCTTGCTTTCAATCAGGTATCTCTTCCCACCTGAAGACAAATTTTCTTACTTACAACTGTCTTACATTGATGACATCTCAATCTCTGTGTCATCTACATCACTAAGCAAAAATGAGAGACAACTGAAATATGTATTACAGCATATTATGACAAAGGCCAAAGATTTATCAATTTCATTTGAAATGGAAAAGACTGAGCTAATTCATTTCTCTAACCACCGAAAGCCACTAACAGATCCATTGATCCTTGGTGAAGGAATTACCTTATTACCTCAGGAAAAAGTAAGATGGTTGGGTATATGGTTTGACAGGAAACTTACTTTCAAGACTCATGTGGATAAGTGTCTCCAACTAGCACATGGAGCTCTAATGAGAATCAAGCAGCTTTCATCATCATCAAAAGGGCTACATTACTATGCTCTCAGACAGCTCTATCTAAGCTGTGTTATTCCAGTCCTGGATTATGGCTCAGTTCTATGGTATGATAAAAGAGGATCAGGTGCCTCAATCAACAAGTGTCAAAGACTCCAGAATCAGGCATGTAGAATGATCACTGGAGCCTACCACAACAGCCCTGTCAAAGCACTTGAGGTCGAGGCAGCTATTCTACCAACTAGAGTTAGACTCCAAAAACAGGCATTCAATTATGCAGTGCGACTACTTCGACTACAAAGATCACACCCAGTTCAATCCAAATTACTTTCTCCACTGCAGGATGAGTTGTCATTATCCTCAGATCTGGATCTTGATGTCTTCAACTTCCTGTCAACTACCCCTACTCAACTTACCCGAATTGGACAATTATTGAAACAATTTGCACATCTGAGGAATCTAGAAAAGAGAGATGATAAATGGGCCCCTCCTTGGCTTCAGCCCAAAATTTCCATTACCATTTCAAAACTACCAAAAGACCTAGCTGCAGTGGATCACAAAGCACACATCAAATCTCTTCCATACAATACCACCCTTGTCTACACTGATGGATCTCTTTCAAAGGGCAAAGGAAGTAGTATGGGTTTTGTTATGTACCTCCCAGTCAGCAGAGAGATAAAAGTATTCTCTTTTAACCTTGGGGAATCCATTGGGATTACAGATGCAGAGACACTTTGTATCCTTTATGCTATCAGACACCTGAAAAAGATTGTACCAAATGGAACTTACCATATCTTCACTGACAGTCAGGCCAGCCTCAGAAGGATCCAGAAGAGAGACAATTTCTTCTCTCACCAGATCAGAAAAGAATCTGAATCTTGCACTCTTCATCTCTCTTGGTGCCCAGGACATGAAGGCATTGAGGGAAATGAGCTTGCTGATAGATTAGCCAGAGGGGCTGGCAAAAAGAAGGTTATCAGGAGGAATCAGTTCACAACATACTCATTTTTGATGCAAAGGGCTAAAGAGCTCATAATTAAAGCATGGACTCATGACTGGACTTCTGAGCTCTTCCATGAGGAGGAAGGGAGGAAAAGTAAGGGTCTAGGCAAGTTTTACAGGATCCAAGCGCAGATATCAATACCAACCTTCTCAACCAAACCTATCAATTTTCAAGGTCACAACCGGAGTACTGAGTCAGCATACTTCCAAGTAAAGACAGGGATTGGCAATATTAGAGCATACTTATTCAAAATTGGGAAAACCAAAGATGAAACTTGTAATTTTTGTAAAAATGGGAAGCAGACTATGCAACATTTGATACTACATTGTCAAAACTTTACTAAAGAGAGAAAGGAATCATTTACTAATATAGAGCCATTGATACTCCCAATCTTGTTCCGAACAAAAAGGGGGAAAGAAGCATTGCTAAAGTTTTTGAAGGCTTCAAAGTGTATAAATGCACTGAAAGGAGATTAACTAGGAACACAACAAATTGGAAATAGAATTATGTGAGCAAACAGGAGTAAGGAAGGGTTAAGAAATTTAAATTTACCACTGTGTAATTAATAGATAGATTGTCATAGCTTTTAGCTGAATACAACATGAATTAAAAAAAAAAAAAAAAAAAAAAAAAAAAAAAACTGCAAGTCAAACACCCACCTGGCATTTCAACAATTAGATTGTGAATTCTATAAAGCTTTAACATGCTAGATACACTCAAACTTAGTCAACATAATACTGCAAGGGGTCGAGAGATCCTGCAGTCACTCTTTGAGGTAGCCCTCAAGGAGGAATCAGACTTTATTTTTGTGCAGGAACCATACCTGTTCCATCACCTACCAACTCAATCTTTTCGACCTATCCACCATTCTGCATTCAACCTTATACCACCTGTTCTCACAACCAACTTGCGGCCCAGGGTCCTTACCTATGTCAAGAAATCTAGCCAGCTTCAAGTATCCCCTAGATATGACTTGGTGACAGACCCTGACCTTCAAATTCTGGAGGTAGAACTATCAAGTGAATCATTCTATGTGGTTCACATCTACAATGAGAAGCCGACCTCCCACTACTCAACTAAGCTCACAGTGGAACGCTTCTTGGACTTACAGTTTTTTTTTTTTTTTTTTTTTTTTTAATCATTAAGTGTATGCAGCCTAACTAGCTATGACACTATATACATATTTATTCTTCTCAACCCACTCATCATCTCATACCACCATTTTATGCATATTACAATAGGAAAGAAATTCTTGACTAGTAAACCATATTTAATCAGTTGGTATATTTCTATCTTCCTCGACCTTTCCCCAAGATAGGCAGCCAGTTGTTGAGAGATATTTTAGAAGCGAAGTTTTCCCCACATTTGTGTTGAAAATAATTGGAAGTGTAAATGGTAACAGGGTTTTAAACTCTTTTCTCCTCTGTTTCTTGAAGAATGAACAGTAAAGTATTAAATGTTCAATTGTTTGAACACTTTTTGTGCAGTAATTGCAGATATTAGTATTGCTTTTCCCAATCTTATTCATATATGCTAGGTGGCTCCCTACACCTGTCCTAGCTTGAATATATGCTGACTGGGTTTTTCGAGAAAATTTGATCATGTTGAATGGTTTGAATTTGAAGTTGGGTATGTGGCATTTAGCCTGGGCTCTATACAGTTTGCCCAGTCCTATTGCTCTTTTCCCTTCTTCTTCACGTTGTAGTTGTGATGTCCAGTCTTGAGACCAGGCATCCTTAATAGTTAGTCTCAACTCTTGTTTAAGAAAGCTGAGTGTTGTAAAGAAATGTTTTTTAATTGGATTTTTATTTGCAGCTCTTCTTGCTAGAGAGTCAGCCAGCTCATTACCTTCAATTTTCATGTGGCCTGGGCACCATGCAAGTGTAATATTAGCACCTTTTCCTTTGCAGCGGATTTGGTGAGAGAATTGGTTAGAGCCTTTTTGTATCCTTTGGAGTGATGCTTGGCTGTCAGTAAATATGAAAATTTTATCTAAAGTTGAAAGATGCTTAGCATGTTGAATAGCTTTCAGAATGCAGAAGGTTTCTGCATCTGTAATACCCATGCCATGTCCAAGGTTAAGTGATACACATTTGACTGGCCCAGAATGTGTTAAAAATACTAACTGTAATCATGAAAGTGATATTCACAAATATTTGCATAAACTATTCAACCAACCAGATGCACAATTATGCATAGGTATGGATGAGACCAGAATATCAACAAGGAATCTTATGCATTGAGTTTACATGGGTTACATCAAGGATTGCATGCATTGAGTTTACAAGGGACATGTCAAGGGTCTGCATGCATTAGGTGCATGCATTAGGTGCATGCATTAGTTGCATGCATTAGGTGCATAAGAATTATGTCAAAGTCAATCATGCATTAGCTTTGACTACAGTCTTGACCAGGGTGCGAAAAATCAGTTCTGAGACAGAGATTAGTGGGGCTGATGATCTGCAGTGGGATAGTTTGGGCTTCCCACATTTGAATTTCCTTCTTCACTTCATTTTCTTTTCAAGTCAACCCTGGCATGTATTACTCATCAAAGATGTATATAATCTGACTGCTATCCCACCTTGGAAAACTATCTTGTAGTCAACATACTTCAATACCACAATCTTCTAATTCCATCAGACTTCTACCTTTGTTCAATCTCCATTATCCCTCCAAAATATAATTCAGATACAATATTCTTGAATATAATTTTATCAGGTAAATAGAATGTGGAGGATATATCACATACCCAATACTACTTCCCTTGCCTTCAGTAAGTGACCCATCTGTATAAATTATAGTTGAACCATCTGAGACTTGTCTGAGGAATTGATTATGTTCCTTGACTGCTTCTTCTTTGGATGAGGTAGAGATTGATACTTTGAGTGATGTCTTTAGCCAAGGAGGGTTCCATCTATTATCAATAGACTCCAGCCTATGATTTATAGTAAGTCTCCCCAATAGCTTCCCAAGTCTTGCTATTTGGGATGAGGTTATAGTTATTTCTTGTAGGTCCCTCGGGTCTGGCTGATTGGGGAGACTCAGCTCATCTGCAATGGGGCTGTAGAGAAGTTTAGAGATGGGATGTGCCTTCTGGAGGCGGAGAATTCTAAGGGCATATAGACTTGCATTCTTGAGGTGACGTATTTTGGTTGGTAAGATGGCTGCCTCCACCTCCAGAGCCTTCCTTGGGGCCTGGGGGAATGCCCCTGTGATGGCAATGAGAGCTCTATTCTGTATCTTGTCATATTGATAGGTTAGTGATAAAGACCCAGGCCGGTTGAACCATAGAACAGATCCATAGTCCATGACTGAGGTTACACATGAAAGATATAATTGACGAAGAGAATTGAGTTTCATGCCACTTGATGGCCTTGCCAGCCTTCTGAGTCGTTCCCAGACTGCATTGCCAAGTTGGAGTCGCTTCTGTACATGGCATTTGAAGTTAAGCTTTCGATCAAACCAGATACCAAGCCATCTTACTACCTCTTTGGGATGAAGTAAGGTATCTTGTACTCTGAGAGGTAAAGTCACTGGCTGCCGACGTCGATGGAAGTGTATAAGCTCTGATTTATCCACCTCAAAGATGATGTGGTGATGTCTAGCCTTTTGGAGAAGAGAATTAGCACAGCCCTCCAGGAATGAAATATTCTTTTCAATGGAAGTTGAAGCTGTTGAAAGAGATATATCATCTACATAAGATAATTGTAGATAATTGTTGCCTCTTACTTCAGGAAGAAGGTATTTTATTGAGATTAGAAAGAGGATTGGTGAGATAGGGCTTCCTTGTGGTGTGCCTGAAACTTGGTGCATCTTACTCATCTGACCATTGAAGGAGAGTCGAATTTTGCGCTGGGTCAAGAAAGACTGACACCACAAGATGAAGCTGTCCGGTAGATTTAATTGCTGTAGAATGGTGATCAATTTGGAAGTGTCAAGTCGATCAAATGCCCCCATGATATCCAGGAAAAGTGTGCTGACCATTTGCCTTTTGGCATGGTTTTCTTCAACAAAAGCTTGTAGCAGCAGAGCAGCATCAATAGCTGATCTTTGTTTCCGTCCACCCATCTGACTTGGGTCCAAGAGATCATCTGAAACATTTGCTAGATAGGAGAGTCTATTGGCAAATAATTTCTCCAACAATTTTGACATGCAGGGCAACAGAGATATGGGTCTGTATGCCTTGGGTTCAGAGTAATCTTTCTTATTTCTTTTTGGAATAATAATTCCAATAGCTTCCTTCCAAGAGTCAGGATGATGACCACCCTGAAATAAAGCCTGATAAGCTTTGAAGAAAAAGTGTGGTAGAGTTTGGACAGCATACTTTAGCATTTGCCATCCAATTTGATCCACCCCAGGTGCAGTTGACTTGGTTGGAATAGCTCGAAAGAATTCCTCTTGGTTAAGTTCTGGCCACTTCCAGCACATCTTGGCTCTGGAAGATGATGGAATTTGGGGTACACTAGTAGAGGCCATAATTGTAAGGGGGTTACACTTCGGAAAAAGGTTCAACATAAGAGCATCAGTTTTTTCTGCAAATGTAGTTGCAGTAGATGTCTCAGTGCTTTCAGATATAGTATACTTCAAGGTTGGAATTATAGGGCTTTGCTGGTGTGAAGTATTAGAATATTGAAATGCAGTATAGGCTGTCTTCCCTTGAGCTTGCTCCAGAAATGCTTCCCAATGCTTAGCTTTGTGTTCAGAAATGGATCGAAAATATTGGTTCCTTGTCCTTTGGGCTTCCTCTTTGATCCCAGGATCCAGTGTCTTTTTTGCCAGCCGCCTCAAGTAGTGATATTTTTTCCGAAGATTTGTTAGCTCATTTTTCCACCATGATTTTGATCTTGGTGAGGTTCTAATTCTTGGAATGGCATTAGTAGCAGCTTGATGGACTATTGTCTTTAGTAAGATAGCTATTCCATCAAAGTTCCTGGTACTGATAAGTTGGTCTAACTCTGAACTGGCCTTGCTTTCAAGTGCTGCAAGATTATTTCCAAAGAGATCCCAGTTAGCTTTTTTTAAGTTGAAATTAGAAGGTTGATTCTCTCCAGAATTATGAATGGATGGATTAATTGAGGTTTCAAAACTTATTACTTCATGGTCTGAACCTGTGCACTCACAATATTTCCAGTTCTGCCATTGAAGCCTTTGAAAGCCAGAAACATAAGTCAGATCTATGATAGATGTTTTCTGTGTGTTAGATCTACAGAAGGTTCCACCAAATTCTTCAATGATGGTGAAATCATTGAGGAGAATGGCTTGATTTATCTCCATATAGCTGGCAAATATTTCTGCATTTGTTGTAGGTGAATTGATGGCTGGATTCCAAGATGGGTGGTGGAGGTTAAGGTCTCCTAGCAGTAAGAAGGGTCTATCCCAATTTATGTCCAGCTGAAAAAGACGTTCTGTAGTTAATGTTGGTACAGTTAAGTGATGGGATTTTTCATTATAAATATTTATGATGTAGAATGATTCTTCAGGGGTGTCAATCTGATGAATCTGCATATCTGGGTCGTGAATGAGGTCTTGTCTTGGTGAAATATTGATTGTACAATGTCGCCTGATATAAGTGATCACTCTTGGCCGGATAGAGGCATCTTGGTGTGGGACAATTGGAATATAGGAGGGGTGAGAAAGCGGTGAGTATTTTTTTGTTATTTTATTATAATATAGATATGGCTCTTGAATGCAAAGAATTAATGCATCTTCCTTCAGAGCCACCTCGAAGAATGATTGAAGGATTTCTCTCCCTCTTGCAGTATTGTGCTGGCAGATTTTGATGTGATCAATCATAAAAGTGCCTTATAAATTTCGCAGCTATGTTTCTGAAGAGCTGTGTGGCTCCCAGAGTTGCAGTTGGCACACTTCACCGGGTGGTGTGTGCAGTTATCCGAGGTTGAACAAGTGTTGCACTTGTGCTCAGTGGTGAGGTGACAGCCCTTGCAGACTGCACAAACAGGTTCCCTCTTGCAGGTCAAGAAAAGGTGACCATACTTCAGGCACTTCTTGCACTGAGTCCGGTTTGTAGTTTGCTTATAGTTGGATACTTTAAGAAGCAGTCCTCCAACTAATATTCCCCTGTTTAGAATTTTATTTTTCTCTTCCTCAGAGGTGATGCTGAAGATGACAGGACAAGTTGGGCCATTAGGATTGTTTGTTAGCCATCTTGGACTGCCAATCAGTTCCACACCCAGGTTAAAGTCTTGTACTTCCTCTTGAAAGGAAGTGATTGGTAGGCTAGTTGGCACCCCATAGGCTACTAGTTTCGGAAAGTTATTCACTTTTTGAATGGTGTCAATAGGCCATTTTCCAAAGAGCATTATCCACTTGTCCTGTGAAGATAGAAGCTCGTCAGGGGTGGAGTCAAAGCACGTGAGAACAAGGTTATTCCGAGGGGAGGTGTGGACTCTTGCCACAGCTTTCTTGCCCAGAAGTCTGTTGATGTTGTCCCTAACACTGATAGCATTGTAGGCAGGAACAGAAGCACCCTTTGTCAAGACAAGAACAAGAAGTGTGTCAGCATCAGGAGCATTAGTGATAGCTTTTGGGGTAGTGGCAGCTGTGGAGCTTGGTGAAGATTGTTGGGTTGGTTTAGTGAGAGGTAGCCTGGTCTTTTTGCTGATGACTTTGGTCCATTTTTGGTCTGATGGTACAGTGGTATTAGGTGTGTTAGTGGCTGCCACACTAGAATAGCTGGCAAACTTGGTTGGCTGACTAGATGAGCTGGCAAAATTGTTGGTGGCCAAAGGTGCAGGTTCACTAGAAGAGGTTGGTTTGACAATAAATTGGACAGATTTTTTTTCCAAAATTTTTTGGTGCAGTGGTAGTCCCCTTGACTTTATCTCCAGGCAGAAAGTTATTCTCAGTAAATTCTCGAAATATTTGGAGCAAGTCGAGAATTCTAGTCTGTCTATCCCTGTCAAATGTTAATTTATAGGCCTCCAGAATTTTATCCCTGGCTGCATAAATTGCATCATCAGCTGAGAGTGCAAAAGAGTAGTTGGTAGGAGGTTTGTTCAGCTTGGGAGGCTTTGGGTACTCAGTTGGATCACTTGAGCTTGGACCAATTTTTCGCTTGTTGAGTGAAAATTTTTTCCTGTCACATGACACAGAAGCAGAAATGGGATCAGAACTGGTCTCCATGGCTGTAGGAATGTTGGATGATGATGAAATTGATCTTAATGGATCTGTTGAGGTTGGTAGTTTTAGACTACCGCTCCAGATTGATTGATTGAGCCGTGGTTGGGATGGTAGGTCAATAAAGGGTGGTGGTGAGGAGGATAATGAGCCTCCAGATGGAGGATCAGAGTCAATATCCATTTTCTTTGCCCACCAGTATGCTAGAAGAGTCAGAAATTGGATGCAAATGTAGCTGTGAGTGATGCGAAAAGGAATCTGTCAAGTAATTGAAATTTGGACGATTGGATCAAAAGTTGTGGTCGAAAAGGTGGATTCGAAGTTTGATGGTGACGTGTCTTCTCGGGACTTACAGTTGAGACTGGACAAGGCCAAGGGTGCCAGGAAGAAGAAGGTTTTTAAAAGAAATTGCTTTACCACTCATTCATTTCTCAAACAAAGAGCAAAGGAACTAGTAGTGCAAGCCTGGTGCCAGGATTGGACTTCAGAGCTCTTCAAAGAGGAGGAAGGAAGGAAAAGCAAAGGGCTTGGAAAATTTTACAGGATCCAGGCTCAGATGTCAATACCTTTATTCTCCACACACCCATTTAAGTTCCAGGGTCACAATAGACTAACTGAATCCTCATATTTCCAGGCAAGAACTGGTATTGGAAATGTGAAAGCATATTTACACCAAAGTGGAAAGACAAAGGATGATATCTGCAATTTCTGTGCAGGAGGAAGTCAGACAATGCAACACCTGATTCTTCAGTGTAGCAAATTTACTAAGGAAAGGAATGCATCATTTCAATATATAATACCACTCAAACTGCCCATATTGTTTCGAACAAAAAGGGGGAAGGAGGCATTACTAGAATTTTTAAAAACTTCCAGGTGTATCAGTGTACACAAGGGAGATTAGATTAGATTAGATTTGTATTATAGTCCTAACTGAGTCAATGACTATTGAGGACTCCTAGAATCTACAAATAAGATACTAGCTACATGTTGTATGTTCCTACTTATTAACTTCATGCTGTGCTCTTATGGACAGTGAGGGACATGCCCAGTGTATATATATATATATATATATATATATATATATATATAATATTTTCAATTAATGTTTCAATTTATTTTTATTTTTATAATTATTCCTAAGTCTCCTCATTTCTCTCTAGATGCCATGCCCTGGTTGAGATTCTAGTGCTCTCAATGTATCGAATTGTATTTTCTATGCCAATCTTGGTATGAAGGAGCAACCTCAATGTGAGATTATTTCCATTCATTTTCTCCTTGAGATCTTTCCTCTTATGCTTGTAATTGCTGCAGCTGAGTAGAAGATGTTCTGGTGTTTCTCGCTTCCCACATCTTCACTTGTCATTGGTGCTATGTCCCTTTTTGTAAAGGTATGGCTTGTTGTATCCATGGCCTATCTTTAGCTGAAAGAAAGCACTAGTTACAGCCCTTTTTGCTTCCGAAGGCACTTGCATCTTTTTGTTTATTTTCCAGTTGAATTTTTTCCTGTATGATAAAGTTTTTGAGTTCAATTTTGTATCCTTGCAAAGGAGATATTCAAGCCATTGATTTTGAATATTACTTTTCATCTGAGCGTCAATCATGGCAAAACTCTTTTCGTCCTTTTCTGGAGGCTCTCTTGATCCTTCCTTTGCTAGCTTGTCTGCTATTTCATTTCCTATGATACCTGAGTGCCCAGGAATCCAGTTCAATACAACTGTTGCGTAATTATCTGATATTATTCTTGATGCCCTCAAAGCTCTTATTTGACAGGACTGTCCAGGGTAGTCTGAAAGTGAAGTCAATCTTTGAAGTGCTGCCTGATTGTCCGAGAATATTTCAATTTGCTGACCAGGTTGACATCTAGTAGTGGCATATTCTAGTGCCTGGGTTATTGCTTCCAATTCCCCATTGTACACCAATGCTTTATCTCCAATATTTGACTTCCACTGGTATGTGAGCTTGCCAGTCCTATCAGTGGCTACTAGTCCGATCCCAATACCAGTGCTATCACTATGAGACGAGGCGTCTGTATAAATAAATATTGTGTTTGACCAGTCAATGTTGGAGCTTCTAATTATATGGTTTTCTACAGATTTTTCTTTGGTTTCTTTATCTATGTTCACTCTATATGTTGGTCTATAAGTCCAGGGTGGAAAGGCTTGGGGAATGATGACCTCTGTTGCTGCATCATCCAGTAATTTTTCTTGGAGGCATTTAATTCTTCTTAATTGGGTTGGTTTCTGAAGAATGAAATCTCTGTCTTGCATTTCTATATTAACAGGATGATTAGGGGGTAATTTTAAGAGTCTGAAAGCAAACTTAGCCATGCTAGCTCTCAATCTAATTTTGGGTGGCAGTAGACATGATTCAACTTCCATTGGGAGTATAGGAGCTGTCTTGAAGACTCCTAGTATTTTCCGCATGGCTAGATTTTGGAGTCTTTGCAGTGTTGTCACAATAAACTCCTGTCCTTTCCACCAGACAACTGATCCATAATCAGCAATGCTTATAATACAAGCAATGTAGATTTGTCTCAATGCTGCTGGTGATAGTCCTCGTTCTGTGTTTGCTAATCTTGCCATCCTATAGAATGATTGTGTGGACTGAGCTGCTTTTGTGGCAATATGTCCTCGAAACTTAAGTCCTGGGTCAAACCATATACCTAACCAGCGGATGGAATCTTTTGGTGCTACATGTTGCCCATCAGGTAACTTCAATGGATGATTTTTTGATGACTTCCTATTGGTGAAATGCATCAATTCTGTCTTTGACGGGTCAAACTGAATGGAGTTTTTGCTTGCTATTTCAAATAATTGATTAACCTCCCTCTCAAGAATCCTAATGTTTCGCTTCATACTTGTTGATGAAGTGGTAATTGCAATGTCATCCATATATGATAGGGCATGAACTGACTTGGTTTTGAAAATGTCTCTTATATAAATGAGGAACAGAATTGGTGAGATGGGGCTCCCCTGTGGGATACCAGTCTTGATTCCTTTTACAGTCTCTTGTTCACCATCAAATTTAAGTTGAAGAGTTCTATCATCTAGAAATGAAGCTACCCAGCAAATCAAATTCACAGGCATCTTAAGATTCATAAGAACCCTTATCATTTGGTTTCTGCAACATCTAATAATTCAGTGCAACAAATTTAAAGAGGAAAGAAATAGATGTTTGAAACATATAGTGCCACTTACACTCCCAATTCTTTTTCGGACAAAAAGAGGCAAAGAAGCCTTACTAGAATTTATAAAGAATTCCAGGTGCATAAGTGCATACAAGGAAGATTAATTAGAATGGAAAAAAATAGAAATGAATAAAAGGAAACAATACAAGGAAGTATAATTGGAGATATTTGGAGTAATTGTTTGTAAATTAGAAATAAATTGTCATAGCTATATAGCTGAATACAAAATGAAACAAAAAAAAAAAAAAAAAAAAAATATCACTAAAGATATGGTAGTTGCCTTGGGGTGATATCTTTTTGAGGTATTTAATTGCTTTGAGAATACAGAAGGTTTCTGTATCTGTAATACCCATAGTTTCCCCAAGATTGTATGAGCAACATTTTATCTCTCTTGTGACTGGCAGATATATGACAAATCCAATGCTACAGCCTTTTCCTTTGAGTAAGGACCCATCAGTATAGACAATTGTTGTTGATGGTGGTATATTTTCTCTTAGGTATTTGTGTTGAAATGCCACAATTTCTTTTGGCTCTGATTAGATAGTGATGGATATATTTGCCTGTAGCCATGGAGGTGACCAACAGGCATCAAGTTGTTCAAGATTCTTATGATTAGCAAATGACTGTAGAAGATGGCCTATCCTTGTTAGTTGACTTTTTGCATTAGTCATATAATTAAAAATTCCGAGATCCAGTTCTGTGTCTAGGGACAGCTCATCCCTAAGTGGGCTAAGTAATTTTGCTTGCACTGGATGAGATGGCTGTATCCTCAACAGCCGAAGTGCATAGTTGATGGTTTGTTTTTGTTGTCTTACTCTGGTTGGAAAAATGGCTGCTTCAACTTCCAGGGCTTTGACTGGGCTATGATGATAGGCCCCAGTGATCATGGTAATGGCCTGGCTCTGAAGCCTTTGGCATTTGGCATTCAAACCTACTGACCCTCTTTTTTGAAACCATAATACTGATCCATAGTCTAGCACAGGTATGACACAACTGAGATAGAGTTGTCTCAAGGCATGGAAAGGTAGGCCTTTTGTCTTTGAAGCAAGCTGTTTTACTCTTTGAAGAGCTCCATGAGCAAGTTGAAGTCTCTTCTCAACATGAACCTTAAAATTCAATTTCCCATCAAACCAGATACCCAGCCATCTAACCACCTATTTTGGTGTTATTAGAGACTGTTCATCAAGCATTAATGGTGTTGTTAATTGTCTTCTGTGCTTGGAGAAATGGATCAGCTCAGTCTTGTCTTTCTCAAATGTGACTGAAAGATTGCAAGCTTCTGTCATTATCCTTTCCAAAATTAGTTGTAAATGATTGATATTTTTCTGAACAGATGTGGATGAGACTGAGATAGAAATGTCATCCATGTAAGAAAGTTGAAGGCAAGATATTCTTTGATTAGGTGGAAAGAGAAACCTGATAGAGATTAAGAAGAGTAGGGGGGAAATAGGGCTTCCCTGAGGTGTGCCTGTGACTGGAAACACCTCGCTTAATTGATTTCTTTTTTTTTTTTTTTTTTTTTTAATCATTAAGTGTATGGGGCCTATCTAGCTATGACACTATTTAAAATCATATAACAAAATACAAATTTACAAACTCGCCAATTAGAGTAACTGATTATATATACCAATTACATATTATTTCTGAGCAATTGTTATCTTTAAGTATGTTCTTTATACCCATCACTCCCTTTACCCCTTGTTAGGCATTTGGTTATTGACAGATATCTTAGTAGTGCGTGCTTCCCTATCAATGTATTAAAGATTACGGGAAGTATTAGTGGTATGATACCTTTGAATTCTTTCTTCCTTTGATGCTTGAAAGCTGGACAGTTGAGTATAAGATGCTGGGTAGTCTGAATACTATGTTTGCAAAAATTGCAAATGTTTGTCTCACTCTTGCCAATCTTGTTAAGGTAAGCCAAATTATTGCCTATACCTGTTCTTGCTTGGAAGTAAGCTGATTGTGTTTGTCTGCTATATTTGTTGAAATCAAAGACTTTAGAGTTGAACTGTGGAACTGAGCACTTTGCTTGAGCACTATAGAATTTTCCAAGTCCCTTGGCTCTGCGCCCCTCTTCTGAGCGAATTAGTTGTGTTGTCCAATCTTTGCACCAAGCATTCTCGACTTCCAGTTTCATTTGATGCTTCAGAAAGCTGAAGGATGTATAAAGGTTAGGTTTTGATGGAGGCTTCTTTGTAGCTCCTCTTGCAAGAGAGTCTGCAAGTTCATTTCCTTCAATTTTCATGTGTCCAGGACACCATATTAGTTTTATATTAGACCCAGCACCTTCCTTTCGTATTTGGTGACAGAAGAGACTTGAATGGGACTTGATTCTCCTAAGTGATGTTTGACTATCAGAAAAGACATATATTAGCCTCGATTTTGTGAGCTTTTTTGCTGTTTTAATGGCCTTCAGAATGCAATAAGTGCTTAATTGATTATTGAAGTGAAGCTGGATGCTTCTCTCACTAAGAAATGATTTAACCCATGATATGAATTGATCTGGAAGTTGAAGTTTCTTCAAGATTTGTACTAAAGTCTCTGGCTGTAGTCTATCAAATGCTCCCAAGATGTCTAGAAATACTGTTGAGACTATTCGATTCTTTGCTGTGTTTTCTTCAATGACTTCCTGAAGTAAAAGTGCTGTGTCAATGGCAGATCTCTGCTTACGCCCTCCCATTTGACTTTCATGCAATAAATCATTACTGGTATTAGCCAGAAAAGATATTCTGTTGGCAAATATTCTCTCCAATAGCTTAGATAGACAGGGTAGTAGAGAGATAGGCCGGTAGGCTTTTGGTGAGCTGTAATCCTTCTTATTTCTCTTTGGAATGATGATTCCAACTGCTTGTCTCCACTGTCTAGGGTGATATCCACCATGGAAAAGAAATGTATATGCTTTGAGGAACAATTTTGGGATGGCTTTGATAGCTTCCTTGATGATGGTCCAGTCAATCTGATCAGGTCCTGGGGATGTTGTCTTTTTTTTTTTTTTTTTTTTATTCATTGTGTATGCAGCTCTAGAGCTATGACACTTCTATCTAATTAAATGTTCTAAATTACAATTGTCCTTCATCAGGTACATTTTTCTCAAATTTATTTTATTCATTTTATAACCATTTGTGCAAATTATGTTACCTCATTCCAGGCACAACCTCTTGTGTATTCCTACATGAAATTAAGCTGTCCGCTATTTTTGGTAAATTAATACAGTTACTTGATTTAATAAATTTTAATAGCTTTTCTCTCCCACCCTTGGTATTTAGTAGCAAACTGAGGCTGCGTGGCACAACATCTGAAAGCTCTTCTTTTCTTTGGGCTTTGAATTTTGGGCACTGAAATATAAGGTGGTGGCAGGTTTGCTTTTCTTTACCACAGAAGTTACAAATGTTACTGTGTGCTTTTCCAATTTTTTTGAGGTGTGTTAGAATGTTTCCAATACCAAATTTGACTTGAAAATATGCTGACTGGGTTGCTCGGCTGTAAGCTTCTAAATTGATAGGTTTCATGCTGAAATTTGGTGTCTGCTTTCTTGCCTGTATCCTGTAATACTTCCCGAGACCTCTAGCTTTCTTTCCTTCCTCTTCTCTGAGAATTTCTGAGTGCCAATGTTTGTGCCAAGAATTTATGATGTGCTGCTGCACTTTTTGTTTAAGAAAGCTATGAGTGATAAATTTATCCCTTGGTCTAGTCCTTTTTTCAACTCCCATTTTCGCAAGGTTATCTGCAAGCTCATTGCCTTCAATGCCTTCATGGCCTGGACACCAGTGAAGCTCGATCTTTGCAGGCTGATTGATGGATCTAATCTTATGAGATAACCAATTGGAAGAGTTTTTGACTCTATTTAATGCAGCTTGGCTGTCTGAAAAAACAAAGCAAGATGAAGATGGATGATTTTTAATCTGTTCAAGTGCTCGTAATATGCAGTAGCTTTCAGCATCCACTATTCCTACTTCTTGACCAAGGCTATAAGAATAACCTTTCATTTGTCTGGTGTAAGGTGAGTAGACTATAAATCCAATGCCGCTCCCTTTTATCTTCTCAAATGATCCATCTGTATAGATAATTGTTGAGCTCAATGGGATTGAAGAAAGAAATTTTAGATGCTCAATTTGTGCTTCTGCCCTACTTAAATTAGAAATAGATATGTTCAAATTAGATTGGAGCCAGGGAGGGGTCCATTTGTGATTAACTTCTTCCAATCTGGCTTTACTGGCAAAATGTTGTAGTAACTTTCCTATTCTATTGATCTGAATTGGCGATTCATTCAGAAGCCCAACTAGTCCAAGATCAATTTCATTTGTATTTGAAAGCTCATCTGCCAGAGGTTGAAATAATTGCTGGTATATTGGATGGCATTTTTGAAGTCTCAGAATACGGAGGGCATATTGGTAACAGTTCCTGAGGTGCCTGAGCTCTGTTGGCAGGATTGCTGTCTCAGCCTCCAAAGCTTTGATAGGACTACCTCTGAAAGCACCTGAGACAAATACCAGAGCTTGGTTCTGAATTTTCTGACAAATATTTATTAATTTCTTGGATCCATATTTTCCATGCCAGAGCACTGATCCATAATCCAAGACTGGTGTAACACATGATAGATAAAGCTGTCTAAGGGCGCCAAATTTCAGTCCTTTTGTTGTTGATGAGAGGCACTTAAGCCTTTGGAGTGCCCCATTGGCAAGGTGAGCCCTCTTATTGACATGTGGTTGAAAGGATAGCTTATGATCAAACCATACTCCAAGCCATCTAACTAACTCTCTTGGCTGGTGTAGAGTATTGTTGATCAAGATGGGTATTTCAATTGGGATTTTCTTCCTATGGAAGTGGATAAGGTCTGTCTTACTTTCATCAAATCTGACTGACAATTTTTTTGCATGGGTGAAGAGAGCATTGATAATAGTATTCAACTCCCCAACATTTTTGGTTGCTGAAGAAGATGCAACTGATATGGAAATGTCATCCACATAAGAAAGTTGAAGAGTTGGTAATGATTTTGATGTTGGATCAGGACTGATAAGATACCTTATTGATAAAAGAAAGAGCATTGGAGAGATTGGGCTCCCTTGGGGTGTTCCAGTAACCTTCCATTCTCCTCCTAGTTCACCATTGAAAAGTAGTCTGATAGTCCTATTTGAAAGAAAGGACTTAACCCATGAAATAAATGACCTTGGAAGCTGCAACTTGTGAAGGACTTCTACAAGATTGATGGGATCTAAATGATCAAATGCACCTTGGATATCCATGAAGATTGTTGTAACCACTCTTTTCTTTTGCATATTTTCTTGGACAAAATTATGCAGAAGCAAGGCTGCATCAATGGCTGATCTTTGTTTTCTACCACCCATCTGACTCTGATGAAGCAACTCATTACTAGTATTGGCAAAATATGATATTCTGTTGGCAAAAAGTTTCTCCAAGAGCTTTGAAAGGCAGGGTAGCAGAGATATTGGTCTGTATGCCTTGGGGTCTGAGTAGTCTCTTTTGTTCTTTTTAGGAATAATTATGCCAATGGCTTCCTTCCACTGCTTTGGATGGTAGCCACTGTGGAATAGTGCATGGTAAGCCTCAAAGAAAAATTTAGGAATAAATTGAATAGCCTTTTGTATCATTGTCCAGTTAATCAAATCATTCCCTGGAGATGTCTTCTTATTTGGGACTGCATTGATCAGCTCTTCTAGTGATAGACTGGGCCAGTCCCATACCTCCCTATTCTCATGGATGATTTTATTCTGGGGAGGAATTGTAGTATGCTGTGGTATTGATTCATGTGGTGCAGACTCTTGTCCTTGAGAAGTTTCTGGCTCCTCACCCAAAGATGCTGAGGTTGGTGTGATAAAAGGTAGCTTTGAGGAGCCAGGAAACAGTGTGGTGACCAAAGCCTTACTTTTGTCTTCAAAAGAAATGGCCAGGCATTCTTCACCAGATTGTTGCTCACCTTTGAATCGAAGTGTTGGGATGAGTGGTGACTGGTAACTGTCAGCCTTTGAGTAGTTGTAAGCTTGAAAGATATTTTTGTCTTTGGCTGTCTCTAGAAATTTGATCCAGTGTCCTGTCTTTGCAGTCAAGATTGCTCTGAAGTACACATTTCTTGCCACTCTTGCTTGTTCAATAGTATAAAAAGATGGGTATCTCATTGATATGCGTCTTAATCTGTGAAATTCCTTTCTAAGTTGGGTGAGTTGAGGATTCCACCATACTTTTGAATGGGCTGAAATTCGTAGTTTTGGAATGGCTTGGTCTGCAGCTTCCTTGATTATATTTTCGAGCAGGTGAGCTATCTTGTCATACATCTTGCAATCAATAGCCTCATCTAGTTCCTGATGAAGCTCTGCTTGTAGCTCTATGAGTCTTTTTTGATACAGTTTCCAATCAGCCTTGTTGACATTGTATTTTGTTGGCAGGCAGGTTTTCACTTCACTTGCTGCAGTTAGTTTTGCTTCAAATACTATAGCTTCATGATCTGATCCTGTAGACTCAGCATACTTCCAGTCTCTCCAAGCTAGGGATTGAAAGCCACAACTGAATGCAAGATCAATTACCGAAATATTCTTGCTGTTAGTCCTGTAGAAAGTACCTCCAAAGCGTTCTATTTCGGTCGGGCTCATCAGAAGCTTGGCATTATGAAAGCTTAGGTAATCCACTAAACTTTGAGCTGCTTGTGTTATATTTGTTACAGAGTGGTTCCACCAAGGATGGTGGATGTTGAGGTCGCCCAGTAAAAGAAATGGCTTATCAAGTTGAAGATTGAGGTCCAGAAAGCGCTGGATAGTATGACGCCCTTCTCCTTGCCATCGAGACTTTTCTTGGTAGATATGTACAACATAAAATGACTCCTGTGGTAGGTCTATTTGTAAGATTTGAAGGTCTGGATCCGAGACTAGATCATATCTTGGATTAATTTGAAATGGCAGATTTTTCTTTACATATGTTAGTATCCTGGGCTTTAGATTATGTTGCTGACATGGCATGATTGGTATATAGCTTGGATGGCTGAGTGGAATAAAAAATTTGGATTGTGGGTGTTGAAAAAGATAAGGCTCCTGGATGAAGAGAATGGAAGATTCCTCTGTCAGAGAAATCTCAAAGAGTGATTGAAGGATCTCTCTTCCTCGAGAAGTATTGTGTTGGCAGATTTTTAGTTGTCCTAACATAAAAGAGCCTTGTAATATTCACAATCTTGGTATTGTTGGGCATGGTGGTTGGTGTCCTTGCAATTGTAACAATAATAATAATAATAATCCATTTATGTCCTATTTGAGTTTATAACTATGTAGGACAGACTATTTAAATACAACTTATCTTTTCCATTCTAATTAGGGGTTTCTTTAATTTGATGGTGGGATCCCCATTACTGGATCACCAGGAGGGTACTTTGTACCTGACAAAAGAAATAAAAACAAAAAATACTAACAATCATGCCACACATCTCAAAATCATTTCCCTTCATATCTTTTTCTAATACCCTTGTCAAATTTCTATGATGACTTTTCTTCCCATCTATTACTCCTCTAATCAGGCCATTCTCCTTGACTGAACCATTTCAAGGTTGCAATGTGAGTATTCCTCAGGTATTCTAATGTTAATTTTATTCCCTTGGTTGTATTCAGAAGTAATTCCATTGTTGGTCTTTCCACTCTGAGGTTCTCAAGTAATTTCTTTTGTTCATTCTTATACTTAGCACACTCCAGTAGGAGATGTCTAGGAGTTTGTTTTGCTGTTCTATTGCAATCACAAAGACCTGTGCTATGTCTCTTTATTTTGTACATATAACCTTGGAAATATCCATGGCCAAGTTTTAGTTGGTAGAAGGAACTTGCAATATTTCTTGATACCCCTGAGGGTAGCTGAATTTTTTGAATAAATCTGGGTTCAAAGGTGGCTGAGTAAGTAGATGGATTGTTTTTCCATGCCTTTGTTTTGTATTTGAGATAATCTTCTTGCCATTCATTCTTTGTCAATTGCATGAGGTTTGATTTTATGGATGCTAGACTACAAGGAACTAAAGATGGGGAAACTTTGGTTCCTTGTTTAGCTAGGCTATCAGCAATTTCATTTCCTTCAATTTTAAGATGTCCTGGAACCCACTCAATGGAAATTTCTTGCACTCCATTCTGGATAGCTAGAATTGCTGCTTCACTGGCTCTAATTTGCCAGGCTTGTCCAGGCTTTGGTAGGTTTGTTTGCAATCTATAAATAGCTGCTTTGTTATCTGAAAATATTTTTATTTTATATCCCTGAAGATTTGTCTGTTGTCCTATATACTCAAGAGCCTGGCAAATACCTTCTAGCTCTCCATTGTATACAATCTGGTCTGGTCCAATATTATTGAATGATTCATAGACTGCCCTATCTTTGGCAAGATCTATGGCTATTAGTCCTACTCCCACACCTTCAGTCTCTAAGAATGAGGAAGCATCTGTGTAAATATATATCACTTTAGTTCCCCTATCCCTTTCAAGATTGTAGTTATGAATTCTGGCAACTTCTGCTTTTGGATGGTTCAGAATAATAAAATGAATTGGGGGTTTTGAAAGAGAGGTGTATGGTGCTGAATAATGTATTTTTTCTACATTCTCTGGCCAAGAATCCTTGATTGATGTCCATAGAAGACATGATTGGGTTGGTTTCGTTTGATTTCTGGACTCATCTTCATCTTCTTCCTTGTTTTGCATAAGGATCTTTCTGACTGGATGGCTCTGTTGGAGGGTCAAGATTCGGAATGCATATGCTCTGCTTAATTTGTTGAGTCTAATTTGAGGGGGTAGTAGGCCTGCTTCTATTTCCATGGGCTTAACTGGTGCTGTCCTGAAAACACCCAGGATCTTTCTTGCAACCTGATTTTGTAGCTTTTGTAGCTGATTAGATAGTCCTGTCTGATTTCTCCACCAGACTGGGCTTCCATAATCAGCAACACTAGTTATGCAGGCCAAGTAAATCTGCCTAATTGAGTGTGGGGAGAGTCCTTTGTTGATGTTGGCAAGTCTAGCCATCCGAAAAAAGGCATTTCTTGCTTGTTGGGCTCTAATGGAGACATGTTCTTTGAAGGAGAGCTGGCTATCAAACCAGATTCCTAGCCATCTGATCAGTGTTTTAGGTTTGACAACATTTCCATTAGGGAGTTTAAGTTGTGTTATACAGGCTTCTTTTGACTTGGTGAAATGTATCAACTCCGTCTTATCCATGTCAAACTCCACTGCATTTTTGGCTCCTTGGTGATAGAGGAATGCTACCTCCCTTTCTAGGATCTGGACATTTTTTCGAAGACTAGCTGAGCTTACTGTAAGTGAGATATCATCAACATAAGATAGCATCTTGACTGAATGGCTTTGGAATAGATTCCTGATGTAGATTAGGAATAGGATTGGTGAAACTGGGCTCCCTTGTGGTATGCCTGTCTCCACTTGACAGAATTGTTCCTTCTGACCATCAAAAGACAATTGAATCTTTCTATGACTAAGGAATGATTTAGTCCATGATAGGAGTGACACAGGAAGACCCAGGTCTTTCATGGTTCCGAGAAGTTGATCCTTGGCTACATGGTCAAATGCACCCTTGATATCAAGAAACAGTGTAGTTGTCTTCCTGTTATGCTGCTTTTGGGATTGGATCTCATCAGTAAGGAGTAGTGCTGCATCCACTGCTGACTTTCTCAACCTTCCTCCTATCTGGGAAGAGTGGAGAAGATCTGTTGTTTCAGCTAGTCCACTAAGTCTCTTAGCTATGATTCTTTCTAGCACTTTCCCCAGGCAGTTCAGAAGAGATATGACTCTGTAAGCCTTGGGAGCTGCATAATCTAGCTTATTTGGCTTTCTGAGTATAGCTCCAGTTGCTTCTCTCCAACACCTGGGATGGTATCCTGAGTTAAATAGAGATGAGTAGACTCTAAAGAACAAATTGGGATTGGCCTCATATGCTTCTATTATCATGTCTTGTGAGATGGCATCTGGTCCAGGTGTCTTGCCCTTAATCTTTGAGGAACAAGCTTGTTCTAGCTCATTGACAGTGAGGGGAGGCCATTTAAAGGTTGACTTAATCCTGTAATTTTCCCAATTAATTGCATCAACTTTTGGTGGAGATGGAAATAAGGAATGCCTGAAGGCTTTTGCTTTGCCTTCAAATGATGTCTCCAAATTGCCATCAAATGATTGAATTGGTGGAATATACTGGACTTGAGATTCCTTGGTGTATGCCATAGCCTTAAATATGGTCTGAGGGTCTTCCTTCTCAAGAAATCTGTCCCAATGATTGATTTTGGCCTTCTGAATTGCATCAGTATAGGCATTTCTAGCTCTCCGAAACTCATCCCTTGCTTGTTTAAGGGATTCTAGCTCTTGCAGCTGCTTTTGAATTTGCTTGAACGCCTGTTGCTTCCTCTGCATTGTCTTCCTGAGTAGTTTCAAGTCCTTGTTCCACCAAGGCTTGGATATTGCTCCTGGTTTGATCTTGGGAATGGCTTCTTCAGCTGAATATTGTATTGCCCATGTAAGTTGTTCTGCAAGTTGATCTAGAGCTCTAACCTGCGTCTGTTCTCTATCTTGGAGTATATCCATGGGCAAAGATGGGCCACTTGTGCCACAGATAGGGTTATGCAGTTTAGAATGTGGATATTTCTCCCATGCTTCATTAAATTTATCCTTGAACAATTTCCAGTCTGCCTTTCTGGTATTAAATCTTAAAGCTGTTGCCGGATTCTCTGACAGACTATGATGGTTAGTTCTCATAATTACTGTAAATATTATGGGCTTATGATCAGATCCAATTGAAGGTAAGATCTGCCAATCTTTGATTTTCCCAACTAGACTTGTTGATACATATGTGAGATCTAAGACTGTTTCTCTTTCCATTTGGGGCCTGAAAAAAGTTCCTTCCCCAGGACAGTTCAAAAGAGTCAGATTATTATCCTCTGTCCAGTCTACAAAGCACTCAGCTCCAGGTGATTGACAGGAAAGTGGGTCCCAGGATGGATGATGTAGGTTGAAATCTCCGAGAACAAGACTAGGGTTAAGCAGCCTTGTGTTACAGAGCACTCTTTCAAATGTCCTAGGGGATGTACTCTGTAGCTGGTCTTTTTGGTTGTAAATATTGTATATGAAAAATTTGTTTCCACCATGCCTCACCTCTAAGATCATATAGTCTGGATCTGAAGATAGGTCTTCCCTTAGGCAAATATTGAAACTGGTGCTTTTCAGGACATAAGCAAGAACTCTGGGCTGGTTTGGAAAGACAGTTTTGGGTAAAAGTTGAAAGAATGATGGATGATTTATGCTTCTTAAATTAAATGAATGAGATTGGGAAGGAATTGGGTTAGTTATCAGTCTTGGTTCTTGGATAAGAACTAGACTAACATTGTTTTCAAGGGCTGTTTGTAATAGACTCTCTGTTAGTGGAGAGCTTTTCATTATGTTGGACTGAATAACTTTCAGGTGTCCCTCCATGAAAGTTATAGCTCAGGTTCCTGGGTTCTATCCTTCAAGGCTCTATACACCTCACAACTGAGGTCATTTGCCTTGTGGTTGTGGTTACAATTGGCGCATTTCAGAAGGGTGTGAACACAAGCTTTTCCCTTAGCTGGGCATGAGGAACACTTGTGTTGGGTGGTGTTGTGGTTCTCGGCACAAATCTGGCACCTTTGTTCTCTCATGCATCTAGCTTCAAGGTGACCAAACCCTTGGCATCTGCTGCATTGAGCTGTGGGTTGCACAGAGTAGAGCTTTTCTACTCTGCAACTTTTCCCTGCCAGGTAAAGCCTGTTTCTAATAGCATTGGAAGCCTCCTTCTCAGTTGCAAAGGCCACAATGACACTTCCTGCTGTCTGGTATGATCGCTTTTCTGCTGATGTTAGCCAATAGGGGTTTCCAATTATATTGAGCCCATGGTTGAAGGTTTTTATTTCATCCCTAATCATGTCTCCAAATTCTTCATTGTCAAACTCATGTATGGGGACTCCATGGATCACAACCTTGTGCCAAGGCTCATTGACTTGACATGCTGCATGTGGAATAAGATGTCCCCAGACAGATTTCTTTTCAAGGAGGTATTCAGCATTAAATGATTCAGTAGTGGTCAGGATTATATTTTTCTTCATGTAAGACAGAGCCACTGTGAGGATCACAGGTTTCTGGGCCCCTGCTTGGGTAAAGGCAGAATTGATTTCATTTCGAAGTTTCATTGAGTTAATTTGAGGAGTAGCCAGGTTTGGGGAAATGAGAATTAACTGATGAGTCTTTTTCTTTGGTACTTGAGCAGGCTTAGAAGGCTTCTTGTGGGTCACCTCTGTCCATTGATGTACCCCATTTGATGTACTTGACTCTCCACCTACTCCTGAAGCTGCCATAGCTGCATAAGTTTGAGGTAGAAAGGTGGATGGGACTGCTGGAGTCATTGGTTTGTTTGCGGTTGTCCTCATTGGGCCTGACATAGTTTGGGTTGGCATCTGTTGAAATTGGTGTTGTGAATGCTGGCTTGATGTGGAATGGTTCTGTACATTGCTTGCCTTATTAGACAGAACTCGAGAGACCTGTTCAAGGGCTCTGATCTCCTGCCCTAATATGGATTTAGCCCAGCTTATTTTGCCTTCTTCTTGGTACTCTCTCAGGATGAGAGAGAGATCATGTAGACTCTGCTTTTGTTTCTTATCCTCTGCAAGGCACATTGCCCTAATAACCATATTAAATGCAATATCCATGCATGCTTCAACTGTCCCTCGTTTTTCTTGAGCTGTGAATTGTTTCTGTTTTGATTGGGATGTTTCTGGAGTGAAATCAAAGTTGAATCTTTGACTATCACTCTCTGGTGCTGAAGGACTTATTGACCTTTTTGATGGAATGGCATGTACCTTTTCCTTGCCTTTTGTTGTGATATCATGAACTAAAATATCTGGGGATGAGGGGCATAAAATTAGATCCATTGGCTGAGAGCCCATATTTTCTCTTTTTATTTTTAATTTATTTTTTTTTGTAATCTTTTTTAATATTTCCTTTTATTTGATGATATTTGGGCAGGTAAATTTGTGAGATTTTTGTTTTTTATTTTATTTCAATTTAAAAATTTTTTTGATTTTTTTCAATTTTGTTTTTTATTTTTATTTTTATTTTTTTTTATTTTTATTTTTTTTTATTTTTTTATATTTTTTTTTTGTTGGAAAAATATGTGATAGTCACGTGATCAAAGACACGTGATCACGTGATCGGAAAATTACTTTCCCTGATCCGACGCGTAAACGCCCCACTAAACGCGTAAATAAACGCGAAACGCGTCCTGGACCAATGAAAATTTTTCAGGTAGGGTGACCTTTTAAAACCAAAGACGCAATTTGTCGCAAAATTTGTACCTTCAGTTTAAGAACACCCAGTTCTCGTCCAAAAAGTGTTGAAATAATCTAGAAATTTGTATGTATAATGGTCTGTAGGTGATATGTATGTATTTAAAATTGTAGATGGATTGAGTGTTGTGGGCCTGAGTTGTAGATGAAAAGTTCCGAGCATTCACCAAATTTTGGCTACCAAACCTTGGTTGAACTTTGAACTTGAATAACTTCTCAAGGACACGTCGGATTGAAATTTCAAGATGATTTCCCGAATGCGCTTAATTTAATGAGTTGAATGATGTAATTTTTGGGATGATACCACAATATTTGGGAATTCAGGTTGTGTGGATGCAAATGTTTGTTTGTGGCAATTGTAACACCTTATGGCATGGTGGTGACATGGGCCCGAAGTTTTGCATGCATCACATGAGTGTTCAGAGGTGAAGTGGTTTCCATGACATATTGAACACACAGCTGCTCTTTTACAGACAATGTGGTGATGACCAAATTTAAGGCATTTTCTGCATTGTGTTTTTCCAGCTGTTGGCTGATAATTCACACCTCGAAGAAGTAGTCCTCCAATGAGAATCCCATCTTTAAGAATCCGCCTTTTTTCCTCCTCATTCTGGACAGTCATGACAACTGAAGAATGTTTTAGTTTATGAGATTTGGTTAACCATCTAGGTTGACCCCTTGGATGTATAGAGGGATTGAACTCTTCGACCTCTTTTGCAAATGATGTGATTGGTATACAGACTGGTACTCCATGTATAACAACTGTTGGCCAGTTCTCAACTTTTTGGATGTGAATTATTGGCCATTTTCCAAATATTCCTTCCCATTTACTTTGTTCTTGAAGAAGTTCTTCTGGAGAAGAATTGTAGCAAGTTAATACTACATTATTTTTTGGGGAATTATGAACCCTAGAAATGGCAGCCTTTCCCATGGCTTTGTTGATCTGGTCTCTAATGTTTGTTGGTTGATAAGATGGTATAGAGCTGCCATGTGATATAACCAAGGTCACAACTTTTGGCTCTGGTCTTGTATCTATTTCTAAAGTGGTGGTATTTATATTATTTTTGGTTGAATCAGATTCTGCCATAGCTACAATTCTTGGTGGTAGGAGAATACTATTTGATGCAGTAGCTGATTTGTGGGGTAAATTTGCCTTGAGTTTCTGGGCATATGTTGCATTACTTTGAGACAGTGGTTTAGAAGGCTCATCAGGTTTCATTTGAGGTATGATCAATGAAGGTAGATTGGTGATTACTTGTGGTGGTGGCTGTGATGATTCTGAGATTATACTGGATACTTGATTGATACCCTTTTCAGTAACCCTCCGAAATATTTCAAGTAAATCAAGCAAATTAGTCTGTTCTAATCTATCTTTAGATAAGCTGCAAGCCTCAACTAGAAGATCTCTTGCTTCTAAAATGTTGCCTGATGCTGTCTTTGGCTTAATAATAGATGGAACAGGACCTGAAATATTTTTGATCCTATGATGCTTTGATGGATGGTAATGAGGGTCTATTAAGGTACTAGATGGTCTTTTCCTAGTATTATTGAGTGGTTTTTGAGTGTTTGGTGAGATTCCAGAAGTAAAATCATTGGCAGTTAGGGGGTCACTGCTGAAATCAGAAAAGTTTGTGTGAAACTTAGTTGTATTTTCCTTAGGTGGGGGAGGAGAGTTTATTGAAGATAATTTTTTACTGCTCCACCTAGATGATTCAAGTCTAGGTTGTGATGAAAGCAAAGACATTTCTAGAATTGGAGGTGAGGATGGTATAGAGGTTGCAGGAGAAGGTGGGTTCAAAACAGTTGATTTTTCTTTGCTTGGTGGCGGATGTTGTCTTGGTAGGAGCTGCATTGATAATTTCCTCCATAGTCAAAGCTGGCCATTCCCATCTTGTATCTTCAAGTAGCTGGTTATTTGGAGCATGCAGTGATGGTTCCTGAGATAAAGATGTGGTGGCTTGAGCAAGTGGAAAAAGAGTCTGCATAAGTGCATTGCATTTATCTTTGAAGTTGGTTGCTGTTTTAATTTGACTTGTGTCTGAAGAGGGATAGGAAAGAGCTGGTATAATTGTGGATTGAGTCCTCTCAGGCCTAGAATAATGATAGGCTGTGAAGACTGACTTATTTCTGGCTTCTTCCAAAAATTTTATCCAATGTTGCTTTTTGTTGAAGATGATTTGGTGGAAGTATTGATTCCTAGCAGCTTTAGCTTCTTTCTCCAACCAGATTTCTGGGAAGTTCTTGAAGCGGCGTCGAAGCTTGTGGAAGTGTAGCCTCAGCTGAGTTAATTCCTCTGTCCACCTTGGTTTTGATCTTGATGACATTTTCAAAATTGGGATGGATTTCTGTGCAGCTCCCTGTACTAATTGTTGTAGTAGGTTTGCTATTTGGTCATAATCATCCATTTGAATAGCTGCATCTAGGTTTAAGTCAAAAATTGGCTCTTTTGTTTGCAGCTCCTCATGGAAAATCTTCCAATCTGCTTTTTTAGTATTATATCGAGGTGGAAGAGTTGGAATGTGGTTGTTTGCATCAGGTCTGTTATTATCAGGAAGCTGAGCCTTGTATGTGATTAGTTCATGATCAGATCCTGTTGATTCTCCATAATTCCAGTCTTTCCATTTGATATGTTTGAAGCCTGCTGCAAAGGTTAGATCAATGATTGAAGTTGTCTTTGAGTTTGATCTGTGGAATGTCCCTCCAAACTTTTCAATTACAGAAGGGCAGTTGATTAGTTGAGCATCATTCTCATCTAGATATTCCACAAATGAGTTAGCTAGGGGATTGCTTGTTTGAATTAGTGGATTCCAAAGTTGATGGTGAAGATTGATGTCTCCAAGAAGTAGGAATGGTTTATCCAGCTGTAATTTTAAGTCAAGAAATCTTTGAATGGTGTAGTTAGAATAAGAAGTTGTGAGGGGCTTCTCATTATAGATGTGAATGATATAGAACCCCTCAACCTTGAGATCCACTTCGAGAATTTGAAAGTCAGGATCAGTAACTAAGTCATATCTTGGGATAATATTGAGCTTGCTAGAGAACTTGAAGCTATAGTCAAAGCTTTAGAACATGCTGTAACTATAACAAATAGCCCAGGAAATGTTACTATCTACTCAGATAATCAGGGTGCTCTGAGAAGGATCCTTAAAGCTGACGATAGACCTGGACAAGCATGGGTTCATAGAGCTATTACAGCAACAACAAAACTAGCACAATCTGGAACTAGAGTAAGACTAGAATGGGTGCCTGCCCATCAAGGAATATTTGGAAATGAAATAGCTGATAAACTTGCAAAAGAAGCAGCTATTGTAGAAATACCACAGGCAACACCAACAAGCATTAATTATTTAGGACAAGAATGTGAAGCACTGAGAACTATGGAATGGATCTCATTACTAGACAAATGGAAGATAGAGAATCAACACTCATCAAGCTCATATGCAAGCCAATATGAGTGGAATCTACAAAAAAAGCCTTGCATTGGTAAAGGAGTAAAGAAGAGCGTGAGCTCAGCCTTTTACCAACTAAAACTAGGTCATGGATATTTTAAATCTTATCTAAAAAGAATTGGGAAGGTAAATGATGACAGGTGTATCTGCGGAGCAAAACAGACACCAAGACATTTATTACTCCAATGTCAAAGATACAAAAAGGAAAGGGCAATATTACATGGATGCAACAAAGGAAGTCAACTGAGCCTCAGTATGGTTCTGCATACTAAAATTGGCACACAAGCAGCTTTGGAATATATTGAAAAGACTGGGATATGCACTCGGAAATGGTGCATTAACAATAAAATTGGAATAGGATAGAGATTAAATAAATATTGGCATCAGTATTGATGAATATTTTGGAAGAAAAATGCAGAGTAATAATAAATCAAAAAAGTGGTAAAAAAAAAAAAAAAGATTTGAAGTTTTGATTATGGATTTTGTTTTATTTTAGTTTCGAGGTATGGTCACTCCAGGGTTCAAATGAAAGAGAAAGTAATTGAACAAAATGTATTTGATAGATATATTGGCTAGTTTGCATCAGTTGATGCACATCCTACAATAGTCTTAGACTTAGACAGGATGTAAATGGAATAAACAAACAAACAAACAATTGAGCTTGCTAGCTTTGTTGACATAGGTCAGAACCCTTGGGCGAATGGACTGATGGAGAATTGGTGAAATTAGTTGGTATGCTGAATGAAGAATTGGTTGATGTGTTTTGGAAGGAGTGTGATGGTACAAATAAGGTTCCTTACTCCTTCAACCTCGGCAACAGAATGGGCATCACTGATACAGAAACATATTGCATCCTGAAGGCCATCCAAACTGTCAAGAAACTCAATATTTCTGGAGATATCTTTATCTTCTCTGACAGCCAAGCTTCACTATCTCGGATCCAGACTAAACCAACCAAAATCTGTCATCAAATACGAAGTTCTGCAAAGAATCTAAGCCTTCACTTTCATTGGTGCCCTGGACATATGGGTATAGAGGGAAATGAAATGGCAGATAAACTAGCCAAAGCTGGGGAAAAGAGACCTGCTATGAGGAAAGACAAATACACCACACTATCATTCTTAAGAGAAAAAATGAGGCAACAACTAGTCATCTCTTGGAAACAAAGATGGCAATCAGAGCTGTTCCGAGAAGAAGAGGGCAGAAAGGCCAAAGGACTTGGAAAATACTATAGGATCTTTGCACTAAAGAATACTCCAGACTTCAAGCTCAAACCCTACAACTACAACAAATACAGCAGAAGGACTCAGGTTGAATACTTCCAGGCAAGGACTGGTATTGGGAATACTCTGGCTTACCTCAAAAAAATTGGAAAATCAGAAAGTGATTGGTGTGACTACTGTGGGGAAGGAAGACAGACAGTGCCTCATCTAATCCTTCATTGTAAAAAATTCAAGGTAGAAAGGAGAAAATATTTTGCAGAAATAACACCACTTAAACTATCACTTCTTTTTGGGACACATGTTGGGAAAACAGCACTACTTTGCTTTCTAGATTCAACTAAATGCCTTAGGGCATGCAGAAGATGAAATGGAGTAAAACGAAAACTACTAGGGAAAAAGAAACATGGAGAAACTTTTTAGATATATTTTGTATGTTAGAACTGTGTCATAGCTATATAGCTGAATACACTATGATTTAAAAAAAAAAAAAAAAAAAAAAAAAGGTATCATCAAACACCATAGTGGTTGGGGACTTCAATGAACACCACCCCAGCTGGGACCCTTTCTACCAAAAATCCACACATGCTGACAGCCTTCAAGAATGGATGGAAGACCAAGGGCTCTCTGTGGTGAATACAATAGGACAGGGAACATTCCATAGATCCCATATGGCATACCCTTCAGTTATTGATCTAACATTGGCCACTAAATGGACGGAAAAGTATATACAAGATTGGCAAACTATTCCAACAGGCTCGGATCATCAAGGAATTATATTTTCAATCCGGAACCAAAAGGATAGACAAGAAAAGTCTCCAGTGAGCCAAAACAGATTCAATCTGAGGATGGCAGACTGGGACAAATTTGAAAAGACCAGCCAACTTCTATTCAAGGAGTCAAAAATCCTCAAGCCCAATAGACTACAAGCACTCCAAAAAGCTACTTCTAACCATGTACTAAAAGAGGGGAGCAACCTGAAGTGTGAACTTGATCAAATTGGTAAAGAAATAACTGATATTGTCATCAGAGCAGCCAGTGTGTCAATTCCTCAAAGGCGACCTGGAGCCAAGCCCAAGCCATGGTGGAATGATGATCTTAAAAAGCTGAGAAAAGAGATGATGAAGGCACAAAGAAAGCATTGTGATGATCTTTCAGACAATAGTAGAATGGAGGAATACACCAAGGCAAGGAACAAGTATTTCCAAGAAATCAAATCAGCAAAGAAGAACCATTGGAATGCATTTCTGGAGCAAGAAGATTCAGCATCTATCTTCAGGGCCTTGTTATACACAAAGGACCACCAGACAACACAACTACCAATGATTGAAGATATAGATGGGGAACTAAAAACTAGCTTTACAGACAAATGTAAAGCCCTCAGATCAAGACTTTTTACCATCCCACCAGCAGCTGCAGAAATAGATTGGGCATTGCACAAGGAAGCCAGCTGGGAGTGGCCTTTACTTACGCCCCAAGAGGTCGAAGCTGCTTGCTGTAATCCATCCAAAGGCAAAGCTCCTGGGCCAGACCAAATTGACCAGTCAATGATCAGCCATGCATATCAGGCCAATAAAGAGATATTCTTTCAGGTATACTCATTGTATTTCAATATTGGATACCAGCCCAGCTGTTGGCGACAGGCTACAGGGGTGGTGCTAAAGAAACCCTCTAAGCCAGACTATTCTCAACCAAAAGCTTATAGAATCATATCCCTGCTTAATTGCTTGGGAAAAACTCTTGAAAGAATGATGGCCAAAAGACTTGGATATCTAGCTGAGACATCACACCTTCTTCATCCATCACAGATTGGAGGACGCCTCCAGAAATCAGCAGTGGATGCTTGCCTGATGCTGGTCAACCAGGTACAAAATGAAAAGGCTGCTGGGAGAAGGTCATCGACCCTATTTCTAGATATAAAGGGTGCCTTTGACCATGTGGCCAAAAATCAGCTCCTTGGGATTATGAGTAAATTGGGACTCCCTCTCAGCCTTATGTCATGGGTAGACTCATTTCTTAGCAACCGACAGCTAAAACTGACATTTGATGGGCAAGTAGAGGAATTTTCACCTATTGAAACTGGCATCCCTCAAGGAAGCCCTATTTCGCCAATTTTATTCTTGATTTATATAAGAGACATGTTTGGCTCTAGGGCAGGCAAATTTATATCATATATTGATGATATTGCATTGATAGTCTCGTCTTCCAGCTTCAAAAATAATGCAAAAATATTGGAAAAAGAATTTAAATTACTGCAAGATAATGGAAGAAAGAATGCAGTTCAATTTGATGTAGATAAGACTGAACTGATCCATTTTGGGACATCTACAGAAGCTAAGAATTGCCGAGTGACCCTACCAAGTGGTAGAAGCATCTCATCTTGCACAGTAGCCAAATGGCTGGGGGTGCTATTTGATCAAAAGCTATCCTTCAAGCAACATGTTACTTCAAGAGTAGCTCAAGCCAAGGCAGCCTTCCACAGGATGGCAAGATTGACTAATACAGAGAGAGGACTCAGCCACATAGCAACAAGACAGTTATACCTGGCATGTGTCACAAGTATATCAGACTATGCCAGCCCTGTCTGGTGGAGAGAACAGCAATCATTTACCAATCTGCTGCAGAGCCTGCAAAATATGGCACTAAGAAAAATACTGGGATGCTTTAAAACATCACCAGTAAGACCAATGGAGGTTGAGGCATGTCTTTGCCCACCTGAAATTAGACTGAATCATAGCAGAAGAAAATATGCTATGAGAACATTGGCCCTGATGCCAAACCATCCCATTTCAAGGATGATGAAAGAAAGATTGGATGATTGGAATAACAGGGAACATATACCCAAGAAAGAGAGTCAAGCAACCAGAATCTTGAAATCTATACAGTACCACTCTGATGTCATGGAGATTGAGCCAGTGGTACCTAACATCCATTCTCCATGGAATAGTGGCCTTCCTTATGAGGTGGAGATTGGAAATAAGGACAAAATTTGAACAAAAAACACTGCACAATCAAGTACTATCACAGGCTTATGGGACAAAGCAGGTTATATATTATACAGATGCTTCAGTATCACAAGAGACCAGTGGTATAGGAATCTCGCTAATAGCCTATGACCAAGTTGACTTGAGTACAAAGACTGAATACTATACTATTGCAAAGGACAGCAATACCATCTATGATGGGGAATTGGAGGGGATTGTGAGAGCCATTGAACATGCAGAGAGACAGACATGGAACAAGGAGCTCATCACAATATTCTCAGACAATCAAGGTGCTCTAATGAGACTGAAAGACTTAAGCAATAAGGCCGGCCAAGTATGGGTAATTAGAGCCATTCATGCAGCCAAAAAGCTAAAAAATAGGGGAACAAATGTCAGAATGAAATGGGTACCAGCTCACATGGACATTAATGGCAACAAAGAAGCAGATAGGCTTGCTAAACAAGCATCTTTTATGGAGCCTGATGAAAGCTATCCAACAAGCCTTGCCTTTATCAGTAAAGAGATTGAAGGAGCTAAATGCCAGGAATGGCAGACATTATTGCATAACTATGATATCAAAAGACAGCATCAAGAGGGCTCATCATGCTATACAGGTACATTTGCATGGCAAATTAGAAAAAGGCCTTGGGTGCCTCGAGGTACTAGAAAAGGGACATGCTCGGCATTTTACCAGCTCAAACTTGGACATGGCTACTTCAAGTCATACATGTGGAGAATAGGGCAATCAGAGACAGATAGCTGCAGCTGTGGGTTCAAGCAAACTGTGAAACATCTACTACTTGACTGTAGGAGGTATAAACAAGATAGGAAGAAGATGAAAGAGAAGCTTGGGATAGAGGTGATAAGTCTCAAGGACCTCCTTCATAGCAATATTGGAATAAAAGCAGTACTGGAATTCTTAAATGACACAAATATATGTACAAGGAAGTGGTATCTAGGAGAGGAAGAAGGTCCATTTTTGAAGTAGGATGGGGTATTAAAGGTTGAATTGTAGTTAAATACTGCACATCCTCTGATAGTCTTAGACTTATATAGGATGTAAATGAATATAAAAAAAAAAAAAAAAAAAAAAAAAAAAGACTATAGCTTCAAATATTGATCAAGAAAATATTGAAACTATAATTCCTAATCTTTTTCCCCCATGGGAAAGAAAGATTCCATATGAAATTCACATAAGCAATCAAGAAAAAGAAATTGAAGCTGATATACATATGGCTAAAATAAAAGAAATGTGGTACCAAAACCATGTAGTTTACTACACTGATGCATCCTGGTGGCCAGATGCAAAAGGAGTAGGTGTGGCATTCATGATGTATGATCACAGAACATTGACAACAATCCACCATTCAACAAGTCTTGCAAATGAATATCAAGCATACAATGGAGAACTTGAAGCTATAGTCAAAGCTTTAGAACATGCTGTAACTATAACAAATAGCCCAGGAAATGTTACTATCTACTCAGATAATCAGGGTGCTCTGAGAAGGATCCTTAAAGCTGATAATAGACCTGGACAAGCATGGGTTCATAGAGCTATTACAGCAACAACAAAACTAGCACAATCTGGAACTAGAGTAAGACTAGAATGGGTGCCTGCCCATCAAGGAATATTTGGAAATGAAATAGCTGATAAACTTGCAAAAGAAGCAGCTATTGTAGAAATACCACAGGCAACACCAACAAGCATTAATTATTTAGGACAAGAATGTGAAGCACTGAGAACTATGGAATGGATCTCATTACTAGACAAATGGAAGATAGAGAATCAACACTCATCAAGCTCATATGCAAGCCAATATGAGTGGAATCTACAAAAAAAGCCTTGCATTGGTAAAGGAGTAAAGAAGAGCGTGAGCTCAGCCTTTTACCAACTAAAACTAGGTCATGGATATTTTAAATCTTATCTAAAAAGAATTGGGAAGGTAAATGATGACAGGTGTATCTGCGGAGCAAAACAGACACCAAGACATTTATTACTCCAATGTCAAAGATACAAAAAGGAAAGGGCAATATTACATGGATGCAACAAAGGAAGTCAACTGAGCCTCAGTATGGTTCTGCATACTAAAATTGGCACACAGATGTCATCAAATTTTCCACATTGGTCTTTTTGTCCATAAATTTTCTCCAACATCATTTTTCATCAATTAATTGTCTGAATCAAGTCAATTAGCTCTCGCTCTTTCATTTGAATCTATTTGCATCTCCTCCAGACATCTGGTTGAGTTGTGAAGATGGATTTGGATGATTTTCCGCCCCTCGGAGGTCCCTCCTCAAGTCCACCACTCCCCCCAACAAAGGATCCATCAACTTCCAACCTTCCAACCATCAAGTCATCAAATTGGAATGTTAAAAACACCCTGCCGTTGTCTTCTCATTCTAAACCATCAAATTCAAAAGGTAAAGGGATTGCTCAAGACACTGAGCTCAGCAGTGACCCCATCTCAGCTGCCCTAAGTGCAGGTGAAAATTTTTTCACTCCACCCCATTTTAACATCAAAAAGAGAACTGCCAATACTACCACTCTACCATCCAGCCAGACAACTAAATACCTTAGAATGCCTACCAGCTCCTCATCTCAGGCTTCTAAATCTCCCAAGGAAGCAGTTTTGGCTGCTAGGGACCTGCTGGTTGAAGCATACACCCTAACTATAGATCAGTTAAAATTATATTCATAGAATAGATACCTGAATTATATTTTAGAAGACTGATGAAGATTGAACATAGGAAGAATGTTGGTGGAAGAGAAGTGGTTGATCATGAACAAGAAGTGTTGTTGTATTGATGGATGATGATAATCTATCTAAGTGGGAAAGTGTCTGGTATATATACATGCTAGAGTGGTCTGTGCATCTAGTGTTGGCAGGTCATGTGACCACATCACCTGACCACATCACCTGACCACATCACCTGACCACATCACCTGACAACATCACCTGACCATGTCACTTGACCATGTCACTTGACCATGTCACCTGAAAATAATGAATTCCCTGTTGTATCCATCATGTGACCACTTGCTTACTAATACAATATCCTGTAAGTCATGTGATATATACTTCAATCAATTGCACTTGAGTGATTATTTTCAACACTAACCACTGACCGACTAGAGCAGAATAAGCTGCTGAATCTTCTCGAGGTATTTCGCAACTACACTGAGACTGGGAGGATTGACCCATCACTAGCCCCTAGTAATAACCCCACATCTAGCCCATCTTACTCTGAGAAGCTTAAAGCTGGATTACAACACCAGACTCAGGAATCAAAATCTAGGGAAGCTACTGGATCCAAGAAAGCTACAAATATACAACCAAACAACATTGTCCCCAAGAACTCTACCTCTCAAAAGCAATTAGAAGCTAAGCAGAGGGCAGGAAATATTATAACCTTAGTTGCCATAAGAGGCAGCAACTTACCTGACTACAATGCAATTTCCATCCGAGATGAGTTCAATAAAGCAATGGGTAAGAAAGCTATATCAAGGGTACATACCTCCATGAGAAATAACCTTGTTCTTACCTGCTTTGAATCTAATCCAACAGAGCTGCTAGAAAATGAACAAAAATGGAAATATATTTTCCAAGACTGGCCAATAGATCAAGCTCAGAGAGTCAATCTCTGGCCTAAGCTGATTGTCCACGGAGTACCTGCAGCGCTTGATATCTCCTCATTTCAGGGGGAGGTCGAGCAATACAACACATCAATCAAAGTTAATGGCCAACCTCGATGGCTTGCTGGGACTCCCACAAGTAAAGCATCATCAGTAGTCTTCTCAGTGGCTTCAGATGAAGAAAAATCACGACTTCTTAAATCAGGTATTCTAATTGGTGGAATGCTACTCAAAGTAGTCAACTACCGACCCTACACACCAAAGACTCAATGCAAGAAATGTCTTGGCTATGGTCATGACCCTATTTTCTGTAAGAAAGCTCCTCTTTGTGCCATCTGTTCAGGCTCTCATCTGACCACTGAGCACTCATGTGGACGCTGTAATGCCTCAGACTTTTGTCCCCACTATTCCAAGCAGTGTGTAAACTGCAGAGGAACAGACCATGCTGCTTTTGAACGACAGGACTGCGAGATTTACAAGGCTCTTACATGTTAGGACACCTTAAAATCAGCCAACACAATACAGCTCGGAGTAGAGAGGTACTCCAGACATTCTTTGAAGTAGCCCTGAAGGAGGAAGCGCTTTTTCTCTGCATACAGGAGCCCTATCTTTACAAACATTCAATTACACACTCATTTACACCACTAAGTCATCCATCTTATTATCCATTGCTTCCTTCTCTTCATACAACCACCCGACCTAGGGTAATTTCATATGTACATCGATCTTCCTGCTTCAATATTGCACCTAGATACGACCTTTTGTCTGATCCAGATATGCAAATACTTGAAGTTTCAATTCTTGAAGAGAGCTTTTATATAATAAATATTTATAATGAAAAGCCAACAGGTCCTAATGAGACCAGGACAACCTTACAGCGTCTCCTTGACATGAACATTCATTTCAATAAACCATTCCTTTTCCTTGGGGATCTCAACCTTCATCATCCTGCATGGAATCCCAGTGCTACATCTACAACCCAATCTGAACAACTGGCTTGCTTCTTGGATACCAGAGGCTGTATACTGCTGAATAATTTTGAGATCATGGAGAAATTTGGAGGCACTTTCCATAGGTCCAATACAAAGACAACCTCAATCATAGATCTGACATTTGCTGCAGGGTTTCAAGTACTCCTATGGCATAATTGGAGGTACATGGACTCAACAGGATCAGATCATGAGGCAATATGTTTTGAAACATTTCTTCCTACCAGAGCTCACAATAACACAAATCAACTTCCACCCAGATACAACATGGCTAAAGCAAATTGGACTCAGTTTGAGAAGGCTTTGAAGCAGCATGAGCCAGAGTTCTCAAATCAGCTGGACCATGCTATTAATTCACAAGACTATGACGAGATTGCAATGATCCTCTCAGGGATCATACAAACATCAGCTGAAAAGACCATCCCTCGAAAAGTTCCATGTTCCAGATCCAAGGCCTGGTGGACAGATGAACTAACAAGCCTGAGGAAGGAATTTCACAGGTTGCAGAGAAGAGCTAAGAGATATAGAATAGTAGACAATGCAGAAGATGCTAGAATATCAAGGAACCATTATTTTAGAACCATCCAACATACCAAGGCCAAGCATTGGATGGATTTTCTTGCCAAGGCAGATAACAGAACAGTATTTCAAGCATATAATTATTCTAATCCAACACACCATCAATCTCCATTGATTCCGGCACTAAGGTATCAGGAGACTCCTGATCAACCTGAAAGACTGGCAACATCCTTTGAGACCAAATGCAGAGCACTAGTTACAAATCTCTTTCCGGTCCAGGACAGCAATTTAGCCACCTCCGAAATATCACCTCAGATACTACAGAATGATTCTCGTTTCTGCAAATGGGAGTGGCCCGCACTTACTTATGATGAATTGGTAAGAGCAGTCCCTGAGAAGAGTACAGTACCTGGAATAGATCAGATTTCATGGGCAATGATCAAGGCAGCTATCTCTGCAATTCCCTCCTTCTTCTTCAGGGCCTATCAATCTCTATTTAATGCTGGACACCATCCTTGCTCCTGGAAGCTTGCCATAGGAGTGATACTCCCCAAGAGGAATAAAAAGGACTACACCATTCCAAAGGCCTACAGGCCAATTTCTCTTCTACCCTGCCTCTCCAAACTTCTAGAAAAGCTCTATGCAAATAGGATCTCGTACTTAGCTAATATATCACCTTCTCTCCTACACCAAAGTCAAATGGGAGGCCGGAAACAGAGGTCAGCAATTGATGCAGCCCTTCTTCTGCAAAACTTTGTTGAAGAAAGTCTATCAAAGCGTCGAGTTGTATCCACTGTACTGCTGGATGTTCTTGGTGCTTTTGATAGACTTCAACCAGCAAAACTGATTCAAATTCTCAATGCCCTTCAATTACCACTTCCATTTGTAAGATGGACCACATCTTTCCTCTTCAATAGAGAAATCAAATTATTATTTAATGGACAGCTCAGTCAACAATTTTCAGTCTCAGGCACTCCCCAAGGAAGTCCAATTTCTCCCATGCTTTTTCTTCTTTCCATCCGGTATCTGCTCCCTCCTGAGCATAGCCAAAACATTCTCTATATCTCTTACATAGATGATATCTCTATATCTACTGCCTCTTCATCAGTTGAAAAGAATATCCATGCCTTGGAAACTTCAATTGAAACTCTTGCAAAAAGATCCCAGGAACTCTCTGTCACCTTTGAGGTCGAAAAAACCGAGCTAATTCACTTCCATCGGAAGAGAGTGGCAATTGAAACTGCAATAACAATTCAAGGAATCCAATTTTGCCCTAAAAGCGTTGTCAGATGGCTAGGAATATGGTTTGATTGTAAGCTATCATTCAAAACCCATATTGACAAGAGAATGCAGCTCGCAAATGGAGCTCTACTTAGGCTTAAGAACCTTGCTTCTTCAACTAAAGGAATCAAATTCAATGAACTTCGACTGCTTTATATTGCCTGTGTAACATCAGTGCTAGATTATGGCTCTATTCTATGGTATGGGAAGAACCGATCTCTTCATCTTATCGAAAAATGTCAGAAACTACAGAACCAAGCAGTAGTCCTGGTCACAGGAGCTTACTTCAGTAGCCCTTCGAAAGCTTTGGAAGTAGAGGCCGCCCTTCCACCTGTGAAGGTGCGACATCTAAGGCTAGCCTATAACTATGCCCTCAGGATACTAAAGATGCAGCCCTTGCATCCAATAAAAATGCAGCTACTTAGCTCAGTTCAAGATGAGCTGTCTATAGGTACTGCCATCAGCCTTGACATGATTGATGACCTACAAGAAAATAATACCCAACTAATGAACATTGGATTTCTGCTCAAAGGGCTCTCAGATTGCAATAGATTGGAAATTATCAATGCAGAATGGGCACCACCATGGCTAGCAAATAATGTGGATACTAAAATAAGTAATTCTTCTAAGCATGCAGCAAGGGATGAGCACATTCTTCTGCTAAAAGACATCCCAAATCATGCATCAATTGTATACACAGATGGTTCCCTAACAACTAGCAATGGAAGTAGCCTTGGATTTGTGGTATACTTGCCATTCACAAGACAGGTGAAATGTTTCTCTTACAATCTTGGACACACAATGACAATCTCTGATACTGAGACATATTGTATTTTGAAAGCTATAAAATATGTTGTCTCCAATAAACATTCCAGAGAGATCTGGGTCTTCTCTGACAGTCAAGCAGCAATTCAAAGGGTCAGCAAAGCTAGCAACTTTATTTCACATCAAATAAGAATAAAGAGCAATAAATATCAAATTCATCTACACTGGTGTCCAGGCCATGAAGGTATTGCTGGGAATGAGCTAGCAGACAATCTGGCAAGAGGTGGAGCCAAGAAAAAAGTCAAAAAAAGAGATAAATTCACAACAATTGCTTACCTTAAGCAGAAGGCAAAGGAACTGACTCTCAAAGCCTGGAAAAATGACTGGGAGACCCAAGTCTTGAGACAGGAAGAGGGTAGAAGGGCTAAAGGACTGGGAAGGCTTTATCAAGTGCAAGCCAGGAAAAGATCACCTATCATCCAAATGAGACCATACAACTTTAGTCATTACAGTAGAATGACACAATCTTCATTTATACAAGCAAGAACAGGGATTGGAAATACCAGGGCCCATTTATTTCGAATTAAAAAAGTGAAGGATAATTCTTGCAACTTTTGTTGGAAGGGAAAACAGACTGTTCAACATCTACTTCTTTATTGTAGTAAGTTTAAGACAGAAAGAAAGGAAGCTTTTAAAGGTATACTGCCATTGAGATTAGAGATATTGTTTAATACAAAAATTGGAAAAGAAGCAACTCTCCACTTCCTTCAAAGCAGTGGATGCATGAATGCATCCAAAGCTGACTGAAAGGGAGGAGACTAGAAGATAAGTAAAGAAAATTGGGACTAAATATTTGGATTTATATATAAAATAATCAGATGTGTCATAGCTAGATAGCTGAATACACTATGAATTAAAAAAAAAAAAAAATTGGCACACAAGCAGCTTTGGAATATATTGAAAAGACTGGGATATGCACTCGGAAATGGTGCATTAACAATAAAATTGGAATAGGATAGAGATTAAATAAATATTGGCATCAGTATTGATGAATATTTTGGAAGAAAAATGCAGAGTAATAATAAATCAAAAAAGTGGTAAAAAAAAAAAAAAAAAGATTTGAAGTTTTGATTATGGATTTTGTTTTATTTTAGTTTCGAGGTATGGTCACTCCAGGGTTCAAATGAAAGAGAAAGTAATTGAACGAAATGTATTTGATAGATATATTGGCTAGTTTGCATCAGTTGATGCACATCCTACAATAGTCTTAGACTTAGACAGGATGTAAATGGAATAAACAAACAATAAACAAACAAAACAAGACTATAGCTCACCAAAGGCCTACCGGCCCATCTCTCTTCTACCCTGCCTATCAAAGCTCTTGGAGAAAATATTTGCCAATAGGCTTGCATTTCTTGCTAATACCAACAGTAATTTACTTCATCAAAGTCAGATGGGTGGTAGGAAACAAAGATCAGCAATTGATGCAGCCATACTCTTGCAGGACTATGTGGAAGAAAACAGATCTAAGCATAGAATTGTCTCAACAGTTCTCCTTGACATCCTGGGTGCATTTGATAGGCTACAGCCCGAGGCCTTGATAAATGTCATGAGATCTTTACAGCTTCCTGGTCTATTTATTTCCTGGGTCCAATCATTCTTGAAAGACAGAAGCATCAAGCTTTTATTCAATGGGCAACTAAGTCAGGAGTTTCCGGTCACAGGCACTCCTCAAGGTAGCCCTATTTCACCACTGCTTTTCTTGCTTTCAATCAGGTATCTCTTCCCACCTGAAGACAAATTTTCTTACTTACAACTGTCTTACATTGATGACATCTCAATCTCTGTGTCATCTACATCACTAAGCAAAAATGAGAGACAACTGAAATATGTATTACAGCATATTATGACAAAGGCCAAAGATTTATCAATTTCATTTGAAATGGAAAAGACTGAGCTAATTCATTTCTCTAACCACCGAAAGCCACTAACAGATCCATTGATCCTTGGTGAAGGAATTACCTTATTACCTCAGGAAAAAGTAAGATGGTTGGGTATATGGTTTGACAGGAAACTTACTTTCAAGACTCATGTGGATAAGTGTCTCCAACTAGCACATGGAGCTCTAATGAGAATCAAGCAGCTTTCATCATCATCAAAAGGGCTACATTACTATGCTCTCAGACAGCTCTATCTAAGCTGTGTTATTCCAGTCCTGGATTATGGCTCAGTTCTATGGTATGATAAAAGAGGATCAGGTGCCTCAATCAACAAGTGTCAAAGACTCCAGAATCAGGCATGTAGAATGATCACTGGAGCCTACCACAACAGCCCTGTCAAAGCACTTGAGGTCGAGGCAGCTATTCTACCATCTAGAGTTAGACTCCAAAAACAGGCATTCAATTATGCAGTGCGACTACTTCGACTACAAAGATCACACCCAGTTCAATCCAAATTACTTTCTCCACTGCAGGATGAGTTGTCATTATCCTCAGATCTGGATCTTGATGTCTTCAACTTCCTGTCAACTACCCCTACTCAACTTACCCGAATTGGACAATTATTGAAACAATTTGCACATCTGAGGAATCTAGAAAAGAGAGATGATAAATGGGCCCCTCCTTGGCTTCAGCCCAAAATTTCCATTTCCATTTCAAAACTACCAAAAGACCTAGCTGCAGTGGATCACAAAGCACACATCAAATCTCTTCCATACAATACCACCCTTGTCTACACTGATGGATCTCTTTCAAAGGGCAAAGGAAGTAGTATGGGTTTTGTTATGTACCTCCCAGTCAGCAGAGAGATAAAAGTATTCTCTTTTAACCTTGGGGAATCCATTGGGATTACAGATGCAGAGACACTTTGTATCCTTTATGCTATCAGACACCTGAAAAAGATTGTACCAAATGGAACTTACCATATCTTCACTGACAGTCAGGCCAGCCTCAGAAGGATCCAGAAGAGAGACAATTTCTTCTCTCACCAGATCAGAAAAGAATCTGAATCTTGCACTCTTCATCTCTCTTGGTGCCCAGGACATGAAGGCATTGAGGGAAATGAGCTTGCTGATAGATTAGCCAGAGGGGCTGGCAAAAAGAAGGTTATCAGGAGGAATCAGTTCACAACATACTCATTTTTGATGCAAAGGGCTAAAGAGCTCATAATTAAAGCATGGACTCATGACTGGACTTCTGAGCTCTTCCATGAGGAGGAAGGGAGGAAAAGTAAGGGTCTAGGCAAGTTTTACAGGATCCAAGCGCAGATATCAATACCAACTTTCTCAACCAAACCTATCAATTTTCAAGGTCACAACCGGAGTACTGAGTCAGCATACTTCCAAGTAAAGACAGGGATTGGCAATATTAGAGCATACTTATTCAAAATTGGGAAAACCAAAGATGAAACTTGTAATTTTTGTAAAAATGGGAAGCAGACTATGCAACATTTGATACTACATTGTCAAAACTTTACTAAAGAGAGAAAGGAATCATTTACTAATATAGAGCCATTGATACTCCCAATCTTGTTCCGAACAAAAAGGGGGAAAGAAGCATTGCTAAAGTTTTTGAAGGCTTCAAAGTGTATAAATGCACTGAAAGGAGATTAACTAGGAACACAACAAATTGGAAATAGAATTATGTGAGCAAACAGGAGTAAGGAAGGGTTAAGAAATTTAAATTTACCACTGTGTAATTAATAGATAGATTGTCATAGCTTTTAGCTGAATACAACATGAATTAAAAAAAAAAAGTTGCAAGAATTATCCTTCACTTTTTTAATTCGAAATAAATGGGCCCTGGTATTTCCAATCCCTGTTCTTGCTTGTATAAATGAAAATTGTGTCATTCTACTGTAATGACTAAAGTTGTATGGTCTCATTTGGATGATAGGTGATCTTTTCCTGGCTTGCACTTGATAAAGCCTTCCCAGTCCTTTAGCCCTTCTACCCTCTTCCTGTCTCAAGACTTGGGTCTCCCAGTCATTTTGCCAGGCTTTGAGAGTCAATTCCTTTGCCTTCTGCTTAAGGTAAGCAGTTGTTGTGAATTTATCCCTTTTTTTGACTTTTTTCTTGGCTCCACCTCTTGCCAGATTGTCTGCTAGCTCATTCCCAGCAATACCTTCATGGCCTGGACACCAGTGTAGATGAATTTGATATTTGTTGCTTTTTATTCTTTTTTTTTTTTTTTTTTTAATTTTTTTTTAAAATCATATTGTATTCAGCTAGCTAGCTATGACAATTTATTTAACATACATTCAAAGCAAATAAAAACCCTTATTATGTCTACTTTTCTCTCCCATTATGTTTGTACCTATTTAATCTCCTTTATGTGCATTTATGCACCCAGAAGTCTTCAAAAATTCTAATAATGCATCTCTACCTCTCTGTGTTCTGAAAAGAATTGGTAGCTTTAATGGCTCTATATTCTTGAAAATTCTTATTCTTTCTTTTGTGAAGTTCCTACACTGCAATATGAGGTGTTGCATTGTCTGCTTTTCTGTTTTACAAAAATTGCAGATGTCATCCTTTGATTTTCCAATTTTATGCAAGTATGCCCTTGCATTTCCTATGCCAGTCCTGGCTTGAAAGTAGGCAGACTCTATACTCCTGCTATGTCCTTGAAAATTGATAGGTTTGGTAGAAAATGTTGGGGTTGACATCTGGGCCTGGATCCTATAAAATTTGCCTAGCCCCTTGCTTTTTCTCCCTTCTTCTTCACAGAAGAGCTCAGAAGTCCAATCTTCTGACCATGCTTGTAAAGTGAGTTCTTTTGTCCTTTGCTTCAAAAATGAGTGTGTGGTAAAGTGGTTCTTTCTCAAAACCTTCTTTTTGCTTGCTCTTTTTGCTAAGCCATCAGCCAGCTCGTTTCCTTCAATCCCAGCATGCCCTGGACACCATGACAGATGGATAGTGCAAGATTCAGCTTCTTTCCTGATCTGATAGGAGAAAAAATTATCCTTCTTTTGGATCCTCATTAAGCTAGCTTGACTGTCAGTGAAGATGTGGTAGTTTCCATGTGGTAAGATCTTTTTAAGATGTCTGATGGCTTTGAGTATACAGAATGTCTCTGTGTCTGTTATATCCATAGTTTCCCCAAGGTTAAAAGAGCGAACCTTCAATTGTCTGCTGTGTGGCAGATAAATCACAAATCCAATGCTGCTACCCTTAACTTTGGTTAGAGATCCATCAGTGTATACTATAGCTGTGTTGAGTGAGAGCAAACTAATTGTAGATGCATGTTCTTTTGCAGCCACTTCCTTGGTTGATTTGGAGACATTAATTGAAATGTTATGCTTAAGCCAGGGTTCAACCCAAGTGGCATCTATCTGTTCCAGGTTCTTAAAGTGTGTAAACTGCTTTAATATTTGACCTATTCTAAGAAGCTGGGTAGGAGTTGCTGATAAATACTCCATAATACCCAGATCAATTTCAGTAGATAATGACAACTCGTCCCTCAGAGGAGACAGCAGTTTCAGCTGAACAGGATGAGATGACTGGAGTCTCAGTAGTCGAAGTGCATAATGGTAGGCCTGTTTTTGTAGTCTAACTTTAGTTGGTAAAATAGCTGTTTCGACTTCAAGTGCTTTAACTGGGCTGTTATGATATGCTCCAGTGACCATTCTGCATGCCTGATTCTGAAGTCTTTGGCATTTGTTGATTAATGCTCCTGATCCTCGCTTTTTCAACCAGAGTATAGATCCATAATCTAGGACAGGAATAACACAGCTTAGGTAGAGCTGTCTCAGAGCTTGGAAGTGAAGCCCTTTTGTTGATGATGCAAGCTGCTTTACTCTCATCAAAGCCCCATGAGCTAGCTGGAGACGCTTTTCCACATGTGTCTTGAATGTTAGCTTTCTATCAAACCATATACCTAACCATCTTATCTTTTCCTGTGGTAGCAGGATATTCTGGCTATCTAGAATTAATGGATCTGTCAGTGGTTTTCGATGGTTAGAGAAGTGAATCAGCTCAGTCTTTTCCGTCTCAAAGGTTATTGATAGATCCTTTGCCCTAGCAATTAATTGCTGCAAAATTAATTTTAACAGATTCATATTCTTTGCAATTGAAGTGGATGACACCGAGATGGATATATCATCAATGTATGACAGTTGTAAGTGAGGGATTTGATCTTCAAGTGGGAAGAGATACCTGAGAGAAAGTAAGAATAGCAGTGGTGAAATAGGGCTTCCTTGAGGGGTTCCAGTGACAGGAAACTCCTGACTTAATTGCCCATTGAAATATAGCCTAATGCTTCTATCTTTTAAGAAGGATGCTACCCAAGAAGTAAATGTACTAGGGAGCTGTAAAGTTTCCAAGACATTTATCAGGGCTTTGGGCTGTAGCCTATCAAATGCACCCAGGATATCAAGGAGAACTGTTGACACAATTCTATGCTTAGATCTATTTTCTTCCACATATTCCTGCAGGAGTAAAGCTGCATCAATTGCTGACCTCTGCTTCCTTCCACCCATTTGAGAGTTATGGAGCAAATTGATGTTGGTGTTTGCAAGATAAGCTAGCCTGTTGGCAAATACTTTCTCCAGGAGCTTTGATAAACAGGGAAGAAGGGAGATTGGCCGATAGGCCTTTGGAGAGCAGTAGTCCTTCTTGTTTCTTTTTGGTATAATGATTCCTATAGCTTGCTTCCATTGACTTGGATGGTATCCACCAGTGAATAGGCAGGAATAGGCTCGGAAGAAGAAGTTAGGTATAGCTGTTATAGCCACTTTGATGATTGGCCAGTTGATTTGATCTAGTCCAGGAGCTGTTGTCTTTTTTTTTTTTTTTTTTTTTTAAATCCATTTACATCCTCTATAAGTCTAAGACTATTGTAGGATGTGCACTCCATTAGGAGTGCATATTCTAATACCTGCTACATACAAAGTTATCCAATTTTTTTGTTCCAGTCTTCTGCATGTGAAAAGTTTGAGTGCCCTAGACTCTTGTCCCCCAAATAAATACTGAAATCATTCAACTCCATCAACACCCTTAACTCTGAACAAAAGAAAATTTCCCACTCTTGCCCAATATCTAGAATCATTTAATGTCAATCTATTATATCTCCAAGATACCATTTCCTAGTACATATTTTTGTCTCTTTTATGTATTCCAAGGTAGCTTCAACACCTTTGTTTGTGTGGAGGAGCAAGGGTAGGGTGAGCCTGTCTGAGCACATCTTATCCTTTACATTATTCCTCTCTGTTCTATATCTCCTACACTCAAGTAAGAGGTGTCTTGGTGTCTGATGTCCTCCACAGAGGCACTCATCATTATTTCTTTTTCCAATTCTTTTTAAATATGATTTAAAGTATCCATGACCAAGCTTGAGTTGGAAGAAAGCAGAGCAAATTTCCTTCTTTGTTCCCCTTGGTGTCCACAATTTCTTTCTGATCTGCAATAGATATAGATTAGAGTATGAAGCTGAACTGCTTGCATGCTTCATCTGCAACTCTGTAAATTTCCTTATCCATTCATCATTTTTCATTTGATTTATAAGCCTAGATATGTAGGCATGACTCATTGGAAAGTTGACATCTGGAGGCTCTAATGCAGCTTTCTTTGCTAGTTTATCAACCCCAGAATTTCCAGGTATATCACAATGACCTGGTACCCACTCCAGAGTGACCTTGATACCTTGATCCTTCAATATTTTTGCAGCTTCAATTGATCTTGATACCCAGAACTGTCCTGGCTTATCACTTGGCTGGCTAAGCCGAAGTAGTGCTGCTTGACTGTCAGAGTAAATTATTACTCTGTCTCTATATTTAGTTGATCTTCCAGCATGTTCTAGAGCTCGAGTTATGGCCTCCAATTCACCATTAAAATTGATATTTTCTAGTCCAATATTATAATATTCAGTACATGTTTCATAGCTTTGTTGGTCATAGGCCTTGAAGGCTATGCCAACTCCACTTGCCCCTGGATAAAAAGAAGCATCAGTATAGTAAACTATTACTGATCTCCCCATAGTCTGCCTATTTCTTTCTAGATGAATTAATGCTTCCTCCTCTTTTGAATGATTGCCTATATGAATATTGTATGGCAATTTTCTTCTCCAAGGTGGGTACATATAATTTTTCACTGGCTCTATCCCCTTGATTTCAATTTCTGATGGTAAAGATTGGTTGATAAGATGCACTTGGTTTCCTTTGAAAGTGATGTCATCTTCAAGATGGTATGGATCCAGATTTTCTTTCATAACTTTTGCCACTGGGTGACTTGGTGTCAACTGTAGACTTCTCACAGCATATTTTCTTCTGCTATGATTAAGCCGGACGTCTGGAGGACAGAGACATGCCTCTACTTCCATTGGTCTAACTGGGCTAGTTCTAAAGCATCCCAATATTTTTCTCAAGGCCATATTCTGTAGGCCTTGCAGCATTTCAAGAAAATTCTTCTGACCTTTCCACCAGACTTGACTAGCATAATCTGAAATACTAGTGACACAGGCTATGTATAGCTGTCTCATGGCCAATGGGCTCAAACCCTTTTCTGCATTAGTTAGTCTTGCCATTCTCTGGAATGCAGCTTTTGCCTGTGATACCCTCAATTTGACATGCAGTTTGTATGATAGTTTGCTGTCAAACCATACTCCAAGCCATTTTACTGATTGACTGGGCTCTACTGAGGCGCCTCCAGGTAGATTCAATATACAATTTCTTGATTCTTTGGTATTTGCAAAGTGAATTAGTTCTGTTTTAGCAGTGTCAAATTCAACTGCATTTCTTTTTCCGAGGTCTTCTAGAATTTTCACTTCTCTTTCAAGGATCTGAATGTTCTTCTTAAAGCTTGTTGATGAGACAGTCAAAGAAATGTCATCAATATAGGAAAGAAACATGACAGCCTTTGAAGTGAACATCTCTCTGATGTAAATCAAGAAAAGAATTGGTGATATGGGGCTTCCCTGTGGAATCCCAGTCTGAATAGTTGTAAAATCCTCTGTGTCACCATCAAAAGATAGCCTTAGTTGTCGCTTGCTGAGGAAGCTTGACACCCATGATAAGAGGCTTAGAGGTAGCCCAAGCTTACTCATAATGGCCAGCAATTGGTTCTTTGAGACATGATCAAATGCTCCCTTTACATCCAAGAATAGGGTTGATGTCTTATTTTTGGCAGCCTTTTCTGATTCTACCTTGGCCTGAAGGAGAAGACAGGCATCAACAGCAGACTTCTTCAATCTCCCACCTATCTGGGATGGATCTAGAAGTGTAGTTGTTTCAGCTAGGTATCCAAGACGACTTGCTAGAATTCTTTCCAAGGCTTTTCCCAAGCAGTTCAGTAGTGAGATAACTCTATATGCCTTGGGCTGTGAATAATCTGGTTTTCCTGGCTTTTTCAGAACAATTCCTGTAGCTTTTCTCCAGCATTTAGGTTGGTAACCAATGTCAAAGAATATTGAATAAACTTGAACAAATAATTTTTTGTTTGCCCCATATGCATGTTCAATCATTTTCCAATCAATCTCATCTGAGCCAGGTGCCTTTCCTTTAGATGGGCGGCAACATGCTCTTCCAACCTCATCAGAGCTCAGCTTAGGCCAGTCCCATTTTCCGTCCTCTTGATGCTGATTCCAGTCAAGGGATGGTGATTCTGGGGGAGCTGGAAAAAGCTTGGTTTTCAGAGCCTTTGATTTCTCTTCAAAGCTTTGAGCTAATTCTCCATTCTCTTTTTGCATTGTTGGTAGTTTGGTGATTACTTTGTCTCTAGTATATGAAAGGGCTTTGAAGATTGAAGCAGGATCTTCTCTCTCTAAGAACTTGCTCCAATGCTTCTTTTTGGCTATTTTGATCTCTTGGAAATATTTATTCCTCGCATCTAGATAATTTTGCTTCTTTGAGTCCTGATCATAAGCATTGTTCATATTTCTCTGTGCCCTCATCATGTTATTTCGAAGAGCTTTCAGTTCCCCTGTCCACCAAGGCTTGATTTTGGCTCCAAGTCTATTTCTTGGAATAGTACCTTCTGCAGCCCTTAGAATGATCAATGTAAGTTCCTCACCCACTTTATCAAGTTGATCTATTAGCAGATTATCTCCATCAATAATCTCCTTTGTACATCTCTTACTGAGAGAAAGAAGATGATTGGCGCTTAGGATTCTGGATTCATTGAACAATTCTTGAGTGCTCTTTTCAAAACTTTCCCAATTAGCTTTATCTGTGTTGAATCTACCACATTTAGCGGTCCCATCTTGTTGTTCATTGTTCTTCATATTATGAATATTGAATAGGATCCCTTCATGATCAGATCCTGTATTAAGAGTCTGCCAATCTTCTATCAGATTCTCTGACAACTTTGTTGCCAGGGTGAGATCAATAACAGAAGAACACTTCATACCAGACCTAAAGAAGGTTCCTTTTCCAATGATATTCATAATTGATAATCCCTGCTCTTGAATCCAAGTCTCTAAAGTATCAGCATTTGTAGACTTAGGATGATATGGGTCCCAGTCAGGATGATGTTCATTGAAGTCTCCAACCACTATGCAATATGGGGAGAGACTTAGGTTGTCTTTGATTCTATCAATAGTCATGGAATTATTTTCGAAGCCTTGGTTTTTCTGATTATATATGTTGACTATACTCAAGTTATATCCTAAACCTGAGATAATCACTGTCAAGAGATCAGGATCTTTTGAATGTTCTTCATCTTTTTTTGTACTTTTTTCCATGCCCCTAGAGATATAAAACATTGTCCTTGGACGAAGATTATAATCTGAAGAGCATGGGAATATCTGGCTGTATGACGTATGCCTTATTGACTGGACGTCCTCATAGTTTGACTCCCCTTGTCTTGATGGAAGCCATGGTTCTTGCACTGCTATTATATCAATATTTAGCTCTACTCCGAGTTGTAGAGCATTTTCTGTGGCCTGTATTGATCTGTTCAAGTTACACTGGAGCATTTTTATTTGTCCAGTCATAGCATTTCATTTGATTCACCTCTAGTTTGTGCCTCATTGGCAGCTGATATCCTGGCTTGGATAGCCACTCTGACTTGGCAGGTCTCTTTGTCAGCTGTATGAGCTTCTCCGCAGTTAGTGCATTTTGGAATCAAGTGCACACATTTCTTTCCAATTATATTGCATTGGGTGCAAACATGTTGCTTAGTATTGTGTTGTCCTGCACAAAACTGACATTCTGCATCCCACCTACACTTGGTACTAATGTGTCCATATCCTTGACACTGATTGCACTGTGTAGTTGCTGGAATGTTCAAGTATTTTTCAGCCCTCAGGGATCTTCCTGCTACAATCAAGTTTTTAGAGATAGCTTGTCTAGCTTGTTCCTCAGTCTCAAATGCCACTACTATTGATCCAGCTACTTGAGCACCTCTCTTCTCTTCTGGTGTGATCCAATAAGGTTGTCCAATGACTTTGAGACCTTGGTTGAAGGTCGAGATTTCTTCTGGAATTGTTCTTAGGTCTTCCATTGTGGGGAATTCAGCTGTTGGAATACCATGGATGATAACTTTATACCATGCTTCATCTTTCATGGCAAGCTCATGAGGGGCTATGTTCTTCCAAATGTCAACCTTTTCAAGAAGAAAGTCAGCAGAGTAGGGCTCAGTAGTTGTTAAAGCAATATTTTCCCTCCTTGTCTGTGACACATTAGCTACCACTGGTCCTTCAACCCCTCTAGACCTAAATGCTTGGTTGATCCGGTCTCTTGTCTGTAGCGGAGAGAATGGTTGTCTAGTCTGCACATCTTGGATTAATATTAGTCTATTTATTGACCTTGTCTTGGGACCACTTGATTTATTCTTGGGTTGCACTACTGTCCACTCCTTTTTACTCCCTTGATTTTGTGATGAACCTGCTATATCTGCCCATGTTCTCTTCTGTGGCATAGGGTTACCATGTTGGTTGTTGCTAGATGTTGCTACAGGCCCTGGTGCTTGGCTAGTTGTACTTTTCATGTTCATTGTGGTTGGCAATCTCTGTTGTCCTTGAATATTATTACCTGTTGAATTGTTGCTTTTTGCTTGCCGAGCTGTTGTCTGCAATACCTGGGCAGTTTGTTCAAGTCTTTGTAGTTGTGCTGTAAGTACAGAAGCATCTCTTGGTAGATTTCCATCTCTCTCAATGTATTCCCTAAATATATTCAGCAGGTCCAAGATCTTAGTTTGCTTTGATCTGGAATCAGTAAGGTGCGCTGCCTTGATCAATAAATCCCTAGCTGCTGCTATGCACTCATCAGATTCTTCAATTTGATCAAGCCATGTTGCTGGGCCTTTCCCTTTATTCTTTTTGGCTGGCAATTGAGATGTTTCAAATGATCTTTTGGGTCCCTTACTAGCTTCATAGGTAAAGGAGTCCATATTTATGGGAGCTTGGTTATAGGCAGAAGACCATTCTCCATCTGGCTCAGAATAGGTTGAATCCATAATTTGTAGTCTCTTTGGTAGGCTTTTTGGTCCTTTTCTGTAACCTCCAGGTTCAAAAGACTCTTCTTCTTCTGGCAATAGCTTTTCTATTTCCATTTCCATTTCCCTATCATCTAAATCTCTCTCCATTATTGTATCTCCTGACACTCTGGTCAGTGGATCTGGGGAATCTGGTCTGGTCATAGTAGCTGATGATAGTAAAGCTATTTCTATGTTCTGATATTGATCTTTTGTTTTGTTCCTTTTTTTTTGATTTCTTTTTTATTTTTATTTTTTTTATGTTTTTAATATTTCAATGTTTCTTTCCCTTTATGCACACAACAAAATTTTTCTGAGGTCACCTGACCAATCTCCTAAATTTTCGCAGTTGAATGATAATATTCACAAAATCTCGGTTAATGGCGGCCCGTTAAAACCAGAAGTGCAATTCTATCCCACAAAGAACTTTAGGAAACTGTAAACCCAATAACTCTATGAATTTTGGTCTGATGACTTTCAAAATTTGCGTGTTAGTCTGTGGTAATTTTCTGCTTGTAATGATATATTGTTAGCAGTGATAAATGATGGTTGATGCTGCTTGTTGATGGACTTGGGTGATCTGCCACCAAGATTTCCACACTCAACAGCAACAGAATCTTTCTTGCTCAATAACTCAACAACTAGATGTCGGATCAAAATTTGGAAGCAATATTTGTAATCAGCAAAATATTCTGCATACAATGGTGTATTCAAATTGATGAAATTCTGAAATTTCAAATTTCGAAAAGTTAGGTGTTCCTGCTCTCATTCCATTAAATGGCCTTTGAACAGCAACCATGGGAGTAGTTACTGGTGCCCCATTTCTCAAAATTTGAGCATAAGAGGGTGTAGAAGGGGATAGTGATTGGGCTATAGTTTGTCCATTTGATGGCTCAATGGATTTAGCAACTGGCTCAGGGTTCTTTGGTAATACTATTCTTCCTTCTTCAGTAAAATTTCGGAAGACCTCAACAAGATCAAGCACTGCATCTTGCTTTCCTTTCTCTTCAGTAAGGCTGTAAGCTTTGATTAATAAATCCCTTGCTTTTTGTATGGCAGACAGATAAGTGTATTGCCTTACTCTTGTGGGTTCTGCCACTTTGATTATTTTCCTTGATTCAATGGCTGGAGGAATAAATTCAGATGATTTCCTTTTGTTTGATTTGATTTGTGGCAATTTCATTTGATTAATTTTAGGCTCAAGGTCTTGTGTAGTTATTGGATCACTGCTGAATGGGCCATTCAGATTTGAAAGAGAAAATGTTGTTGGAAGTGATGGTGGCAATTTTTTATTTTTTGATGACTTAGAACTCCACATTGAGTCTGAGAATCTTGCCACATTTCCGAGGTTAAAAGAACTTTGTGTTGGTGGGGAAGATTGAAAGCCATTTTGTGAGGCTTGTGAGGATGAAGTCCTTGCAGACATAATTGGATTGAAGAAGTCCCTTAGAATAACTCTTGCTATGAGGATTTCAATTTTGTGCAACACAAGATTATTAGTTTAATTATATATATTTTATTTGAAATTTTATAATTGATTTTATATTGGCTGTAATTTTAAATTTTAAATTTTAAATTTTAAATTTTATTTTCATTTTGTTTTATTTTTTTTTATTTTTTTATTTTTTTTTTTATTTTTTATTTTTTTTTATATTAACTTTTGGAAGTATTTACTTTGTGAATCACGTGATTGAATCACTGATCACGTGATTTTTGCCAAGTCTTGCCAAGGCTTGGCAGCACTAGTGCGAAAAATTTTCTTCAAGCTGAAAAAATCGAGTTTTTATCAAAAGATCTTGAATCAATGGTTAGTAGATCTTAAAAATGATATCATTTAAAAGCTGCTGATTAGGCGAAATAGAAAATCGAAATCATTTTATTGTAGCTAATGGTGGTGAAAAGTTGTTGATAAATGGTGAGATATTTAACTTTGGTGGGCAAAAAATCGGATTTTGGTCGAAAAATAATGTAGTAAGTGGATGCAGATGTCGAAAAGTATATCAGTCGAAAGCTACGGACGATGCGAAAACCAATATCGAAGTTATATGGCTGTAGCTGATGGTGGTCCGAAGTTGTGGTTGAAAAGGCGATTTTCGAAGGAATGGTGAAATCAGCTTGCTTTTTATTCTTATTTGGTGTGAGATAAAGTTGCTAGCTTTGCTGACCCTTTGAATTGCTGCTTGACTGTCAGAGAAGACCCAGATCTCTCTGGAATGTTTATTGGAGACAACATATTTTATAGCTTTCAAAATACAATATGTCTCAGTATCAGAGATTGTCATTGTGTGTCCAAGATTGTAAGAGAAACATTTCACCTGTCTTGTGAATGGCAAGTATACCACAAATCCAAGGCTACTTCCATTGCTAGTTGTTAGGGAACCATCTGTGTATACAATTGATGCATGATTTGGGATGTCTTTTAGCAGAAGAATGTGCTCATCCCTTGCTGCATGCTTAGAAGAATTACTTATTTTAGTATCCACATTATTTGCTAGCCATGGTGGTGCCCATTCTGCATTGATAATTTCCAATCTATTGCAATCTGAGAGCCCTTTGAGCAGAAATCCAATGTTCATTAGTTGGGTATTATTTTCTTGTAGGTCATCAATCATGTCAAGGCTGATGGCAGTACCTATAGACAGCTCATCTTGAACTGAGCTAAGTAGCTGCATTTTTATTGGATGCAAGGGCTGCATCTTTAGTATCCTGAGGGCATAGTTATAGGCTAGCCTTAGATGTCGCACCTTCACAGGTGGAAGGGCGGCCTCTACTTCCAAAGCTTTCGAAGGGCTACTGAAGTAAGCTCCTGTGACCAGGACTACTGCTTTTTTTTTTTTTTTTTTTATTAAAGTTTACATCCTATTTGAGTCTAAGACTATTTAAGATGTGTAGTTACACTACAATATTAATCTCTGAAAATCAAAAATCAAAAATCAAAACTCAGTCTCCACTTTTCTCTTCTCCCATATACCACCCACTAGTTGCTATTTTTGTTTCCCTTAAATAATCCAATGTTATACTAATTCCAATCTTGTTATGAAGAAGTAAAGCCAGCCTCATATCCTGGTCCTTTAACTTCTCTTTCATTCTCTTCCTGTTCTGGCTATACCTTCTGCAATCTATCAGCAGATGCTTTGGATTCTGCTCCTCTCCACAGCTGCAGCTCCCTAAAATTGATTTCCCTATTCTTTTCATGTATGACTTGAAGTATCCATGTCCAATCTTGAGTTGATAGAATGCTGAGCTTGTTTCCCTCCTAGTCCCTCTTGGTACCCAAGGCTTTTTCCTTATTTGCCATGGGAATACTTCAGGGTATGCTATGGAGGTTTCTGTTTGCTGTCTTTTTTTGTCATATTTTTTCAAAGTTTCTTGCCATTCTAGGCTTCTTATCTTATCTAAATCATTACTTATGAAAGCCAGACTAATAGGATAGCTGTCATCTGGTTGGCAACATGAAGCTATCTTTGCTAGTCTATCTGCTTCTTCATTTCCTATTATACCTTGATGAGCTGGAACCCATCTTAGTTGTACATCAGTTCCTTGATTTCTGAGTTGTGTTGCTGCTTTCATAGCTCTGAGTACCCATGCTTGGCCAGCTTTGTCACTGAAATCTTCTAATTTTTGAATGGCTGCTTTACTATCAGAGAATATTCTAACCAATTTTCTTTTGGATGACTGATGCAGTGCATGTTCCATAGCTCTGACAATTCCTTCTAGCTCTCCATTATACAATGTATTGGTTTTCTTTGAGAGTGTATAATACTCTGTTTTCATTGTTTGATCTACTTGGTCATAGAGAACAAAAGAGATTCCTATTCCAAGTGTGTCTGGTTGGTCAGATGCATCTGTATAGTAAATTGCTATATTTTTCCATTTTGAGTTCCTTATTAATTGATTGTGCCAAACTTTCTCTTCTTCTTTATTGTCTGTGGCAGGATCTACTTGGAATGTCTTAGATTGTTTCCAAGGTGCAAATTGGCTGAATGTTGTTTGTTCAATATTCATTTCTCCATTATTGTAGGGCAGTGATTTTCTGATTCTCCTTACTTGGTTCTCTGCTTTTGGAGACTGATTATGAATAGCTTCATTTTCTGCATCTTCCTTCATGATCCTTGAAATTGGATGTCTTGGTGGTAATATCAGACCTCTCATAGCATATTTTCTTCTGCTATGGTTCAGTCTTATTTCTGGTGGGTACAGACATGCTTCCACCTCCATTGGTCTGATGGGCGATGTTTTGAAACAGCCTAGTACCTTCCTCAGTGCTATATTCTGTAGACCTTGCAGTATGTCAACAAAGGACTGCTGCCCTCTCCACCAGACAGGACTGGCATAGTCTGATATACTTGTGACACAAGCCAAATAGAGCTGTCTAGTGGCAAGATGACTGAGTCCTTTTTCTGTGTTTGTCAATCTCGACATCCTTTGAAATGCTGCCTTTGCCTGGGCCACCCGTGTGGTGATATGGTGCTTGAAGGCTAGTTTTTGGTCAAACCAAACTCCCAGCCATTTGACAATGGTGGAGGCTGATAACTTTCTCACACCTGGTAGAGTCATATCAGAATTCCTTGCTTCTTTGGTATTGGAGTAATGCATCAGTTGTGTCTTTTCCACATCAAACTGGACGGCATTTTTCCTTCCCATCTCTTGCAATATGTGATATTCTCTCTCTAATATTTTTGAGTTCTTTTGAAAGCTATTTGATGAGACTGTCAATGCTATGTCATCAATATAAGAGATGAATTGTCCTGCTCTGGAATCAAACATGTCTCTGATGTATATCAGGAATAATATTGGTGAGACTGGACTCCCTTGGGGTATTCCAGTATTAAGGGATTTGAAGTTCTCTTCCCTTCCATCAAAGGCCAATTTAATTTGTCTGTCACTGAGGAATGAGTGCACCCATGACAATAGACTGAGAGGGAGTCCTAGTTGGCCCATAATTCTCAGCAGTTGGTTTTTAGCCACATGGTCAAAGGCCCCTTTTATATCCATGAAGAGTGTAGATGTCTTTCTTCTGGCTTCTTTCTCTGTCTGTACTTTGTGGACTAACATAAGACAGGCATCTACTGCTGACTTTTTTAATCTCCCCCCCATCTGTGATGGATGTAAAAGATGAGTTGTCTCAGCTAGATATCCCAGTCTTTTAGCTATTATTCTTTCAAGGGTTTTTCCTAAACAGTTCAGCAGAGATATGACTCTGTAAGCTTTTGGCTGAGAATAGTCTGGTTTTGACGGCTTTGGCAGCACAATACCTGTGGCCTGTTTCCAGCATTGTGGCTGATATCCAATATTAAAGAATATAGAATAAATCTGGAAAAATAATTCCTTATTTGCTGAAAATGCCTGACTGATAATTTCCTGGTCAATCTGATCTGGTCCTGGAGCTTTCCCTTTTGAAGGTTTGATGCATGCCTCCTCCAGCTCGGATTTTGTGAGTTTTGGCCATTCCCAGTGATGCTCTTTGAGAGATGACCAATCCATCTCTGGTGTCTTTGGTGGTGGAATGAATAGCTTTGTTCTTATAGCCTTACATTTGTCCTCAAAGATGCTTTTCAGCTCGCCATTCTGGTCTTGAATTGGTGGTAATTGGGATATTTGTCTTTGTTTTGTATATGCCAATGCCTTGAAAATAGAATTTGGATCTTCCTGCTCAAGAAATTTATTCCAGTGCTCCTTCTTGGCAGTCTTTATATCCTGAAAATACTTATTTCTTGCATCTTTATAATCCCTCCTTCTATTTTGATTCAGTGGCTCTTTAATAGCAAATCTTTGACACCTCATCATGTCCTTCCTCAAGCCTTTCAGTTGATTATTCCACCAGGGTTTTGGCTTTCTTCCAGCTATTTTCCGAGGTATGGATACTTCTGCTGCTTTAAGTAGTATATTAGTCAGTTCTTGTCCAACTTCATCCAGCTTCAGCCTCAAATTTTCCTCCTTTCCAAAGAGGTCTTTACTTTCTTTACATGAATATATTTTGGTAAATTCATTGCTGAATACCTCTGAGTTCTTGAAAAGTTGAGCACTTATTTTTCCAAATTTTTCCCAGTCAGCTTTCTTGGTATTAAATCTAGTTTTTATGACCTGTGGCTGGCTGTGTCTATCCATCTGATTTAGTGTGGTAAACAAGATTCCCAGGTGGTCTGAGCCTGTAGGAATTGTCTGCCAGTCTTGGATAAACCTTACTGAATAGGATGTTGCCAAGGTCAGATCAATAACTGAAGGTAATGCCATATGAGGTCTATGGAATGTACCCTGTCCAATACTGTTTACTAGAGATAGCCCATGTGCCTCCGTCCAGGAAAGAAGACCATCTGCATTTGTTGATTTTGGGTAATGTGGATCCCAGTCGGGGTGGTGTTCATTGAAGTCTCCCACAACTATAGTGTTGGGAGTAATTGGCACATTATCCTTATGTCTTTCAATTGTTTTCAGGTTATTCTCGGGGCCTTGATGTTTCTGATTATAGACATTTATGATTGTCATGTTAAAGTTATTGCCAATAAAATTTACTGCAAGGATATCTGGATCTTTAGGGTATCCCTGAGGTTTATTATATTGTATGTTGGTATGTTTTGCTAAGTAGAACATTGTTCTTGGTCTTAATTTATGGTCATCTGTTTCTGGAAATATCTGTGTAAAGGAAGGATGACAGATTGACTTGCTTCCCTCATATGTGTCTTGTTGGTGATTGGTATGTTCTGCTTGTTGTTGGGTGGATGCCAAAGGATTAATTGATGGAATATTAGTGTAGTCTAATATTGGTCTAGATTGTCTTATCCATGGCTCCTGTACTGCTATAATGCTTACCCCCAGCTCAATAGCAAGCTGGAGGGTGTTTTCGGTGGCTTGTAAACTTCTATTTAAATTGCACTGTAGTATCTTGCGTTGTGCTGACATTAAAGTTCCTCGGAGTCGTCCATTGTTTGTTGCCTAGTCAGGATTGAAAACTTGGTTTCACATCCCTCATAGTCAGCTGTGTGAGCTCCAGTGCAGTTACTGCATTTTGGCACTAGGTGGACACATCTAACTCCAATGCTTCTACATTGTGTACAGCAGTGCTGTCTAGTGTTGTGGGGCCCGGCACAGTACCTGCAGTTTGCTTCCCATCTACAGTTAGTCTCAAGGTGTCCAAATCTCTGGCATTTATTGCACTGAGTTGATGCTGGGATGTTATGAAACTTTTCAGCCTTTAAGGAGAGTCCTGCAATGATTAATCTCTTGTTAGTGGCTAGTTTTGCTTCTGCCTCAGTCTCAAATGCAACCACAATTGAACCAGCCATTTGAGTCTGAAACTTTTCTTGGGGTGTGATCCAGTATGGTTGTCCAATAACTTTCAGTCCTTGGTTGAATGTTTCAATTTCTTCAATCACTTCAGAGAGGTCAGATGGATTTGGGAAGTCTGCTACTGGTACTCCATGGACTACTACTTTGTACCATTCCTCGTCTTTGAAGGCTTCCACATGTGGAATAGCATTTCTCCAAATATCCCTGTTCTGTAGCATGTATTCTGCAGTATAGGATGGTGTGGTAACCACAGCTATATTGTCCTTTCGAGTCTTTGAGACTAGTGCCACTACTGGTCCCTGAACTCCTCTACTTTTATATGCCTGATTGATTCTGTCCCGAAAAGCAAGTGCAGAAAAGTCGCTCCTTGTATGTTCATCAAGGAGAAGGATTATCCTGTTGGCATCTCTTGGTTTAGAGGGTGCTTTCCTCTTCTTTGGCTGCACTTCAATCCATTCTCCTGCGTTCTGGTTCTGATTTCCCCTAGCTGCTGATGCAATATTGGCCCAGGTTCTTGGTGCTTGGTTTGTGTTCTGGTTTGTTTGGTTTTGTTGGTTGGGCTGATTTTGGCCTGGTCTGCTCCCATTTCTTACATTTGGTCCTGTATTCTGGTGTAAATTAGGCTGAGTATTATTTCCCATTGGTTGTTGTCCATTGCGGTTGGCATTATTTGCTCTCTGAACTGAGGTCTGTAATATTTGAGCAGTTTGTTCCAGTCTCTGGACTTGTGCAGATAAGATGGTGTTGGCCCTATGTGTATTGCCGTCATTTTCCATAAATTCCCTGAATATATTCAACAGATCAAGAATCTTTGTTTGACGAGCTCTGGTTTGCTCCAGATGGGCAGCCTTGATGAGTAAATCTCTTGCACCTAGGATACAATCACTAGGATTTTCGAATTCTTCAATTTGGCTTCTTGGCCGAGTGGTATTGGGCTTTCTCTCTTCTGGGTCTGGCTCACAAGTTGCTTTTCTCTTATTTTTGCTTCCCGATGGGGCAGAAATCTCTTCAAATGGATCATTATTGAAAGGATCATGCATGACTAGAGCAGAACTTGTGATTTCAGAATCCATCAAATCATGGGAAGCCAATGGATCAGGTGATCCCAACTCCATTGCTTTTCCGTATTTTTTTATAAGTATCTAATGATTTTATTTTTTTATTATTTTTGACAATTTATTTTACTTTTTTTTGGGGCTGAAATTTAGAACTCAAATCACGTGACTTATAACTCACGTGATCACGTGACACGGATTATTGTTTTTCCTTATTCGACGCGTAAACGACGCGATTTACGCGTAAATTGACGCGAAACGCGTCTTGGACCAATGAAAAATTTTCAGGTATGGTGACCACCTCTGACCAGAGATGCAAATTGTCGCAATGTTGTTTTCAACTTCAATTATCTCGATCAATAAGTGATGGATGGATCTGAAATTTGGAACACCTATAGATGTATAATATTCAAAGTAGTAGACCGAATTTGATGGGGATCCGAGATGTTGGGCAATAGTTGTGGATGAAGATAATAGTTTTCCCTACTCAAAACTGTTGGGTAGTGACCAATTCACCTTAAAACCTTGATAATTCAACACACAGATGTCGCAATCAGATTCTGAGTCGATTTCCGAAGAGAGCTTGACGTAACTGTCAATTTGAGGTAAATAACCAATTGTGAGGTCAATTTTTTGAAATTTCAAAATGGTAATGTCGGGAGGACTACTGCTTGGTTCTGTAGTTTCTGACATTTTTCGATAAGATGAAGAGATCGGTTCTTCCCATACCATAGAATAGAGCCATAATCTAGCACTGATGTTACACAGGCAATATAAAGCTGTCGAAGCTCATTGAATTTGATTCCTTTAGTTGAAGAAGCAAGGTTCTTAAGCCTAAGAAGAGCTCCATTTGCGAGCTGCATTCTCTTGTCAATATGGGTTTTGAATGATAGCTTACAATCAAACCATATTCCTAGCCATCTGACAACGCTTTTAGGGCAAAATTGGATTCCTTGAATTGTTATTGCAGTTTCAATTGCCACTCTCTTCCAATGGAAGTGAATTAGCTCGGTTTTTTCGACCTCAAAGGTGACAGAGAGTTCCTGGGATCTTTTTGCAAGAGTTTCAATTCAAGTTTCCAAGGCATGGATATTCTTTTCAACTGATGAAGAGGCAGTAGATATAGAGATATCATCTATGTAAGAGATATAGAGAATGTTTTGGCTATGCTCAGGAGGGAGCAGATACCGGATGGAAAGAAGAAAAAGCATGGGAGAAATTGGACTTCCTTGGGGAGTGCCTGAGACTGAAAATTGTTGACTGAGCTGTCCATTAAATAATAATTTGATTTCTCTATTTAAGAGGAAAGATGTGGTCCATCTTACAAATGGAAGTGGTAATTGAAGGGCATTGAGAATTTGAATCAGTTTTGCTGGTTGAAGTCTATCTTTTTTTTTTTTTTTTTTTTTTTTTTTAATCATATTGTATTCAGCTAGCTAGCTATGACAATTTATTTAACATACATACAAAGTAAATATAAGTCCTCATGATCATTCCCTTCCTCCATCTCCTCTCTTTATTTCCAATATATTTTGTCCTAATTATTCTCCTTTGTGTATAGATATACACCTCGAAGTTTTTAAAAATTCAAGCAGTGCTTGTTTTCCTCTTTTTGTTCTGAATAAAATTGGTAAAGTGAAAGGCTCAATTTTTTTAAAAGATTCTTTTCTTTCCTTTTGAAACATTTGACAATGAAGTATCAAATGTTGCATGGTTTGTTTTTGGTTGTTGCAAAAATTGCACTTATCATCTATGGTCTTTCCAACTTTATATAAGTATGCCCTAACATTTCCTATGCCAGTCCCTGCCTGGAAGTATGCAGATTCTGTCAACCTGCTGTGGCCCTGAAAACTAGGTGGGTGAGTTGAAAATATTGGTGTTGACATTTGGGCTTGGGTCCTATAGAACTTGCCAAGACCAGAGCTTTTTCTTCCTTCTTCCTCATGGAAAAGCTCCGAGGTCCACTCTTTAGCCCAGGCTTCCAGTATAAGTTCCTTTGCCTTCTGCTTTAGGAATGCATGTGATGTAAATTGATTCCTTCTCAGCACTTTCTTTTTGCTAGCTCCTTTGGCTAAGTTGTCAGCTAGCTCATTACCAACTATACCAACATGTCCAGGGCACCAGGAGAGTTGAATCGAGCAGCTCTCTGCCTCTTGTCTTATCTGGTGTGAAAAGGAATTTTCTTTATTCTTTATTCTCAAGAGACTAGCCTGACTATCACTGAAGATGTGATAGTTGCCTCTTGGTGATATCTTTTTGAGGTATTTGATGGCTTTGAGGATACAGAAAGTTTCTATGTCTGTAATACCCATAGTTTGTCCAAGGTTGAAGGACAAGCATTTCATTTGTCTTGTGACTGGGAGATAGACAACAAATCACCTATGGTTATTCTCAAGCAGCATCAGGTTCAGGAACTAAAAGAAATGCAACTGCAGAGAGCTGTGATGAAGATGATAATGACAAAAATACTACTGGTCAAAAAAGAAAACTGAATTACCCTCAGACCTCCCAAAAGAAAATTGCTGGACAAGGTATGGTTTCAGTTATAGACCTCATAAATGGATCAGATGAATGCATTGCAACAGCCAGAGACTTGATGATTAAAGCAGCCCACCAAGCTGAGTCAAGGGTCCAACAAACTAAAAGCCTTGATTTGCTAAACATTTTTCGAGAATTTATGGAAAAAGATGGAAACCTTCCAAGAGATGTCTCGGTTTTGACTTCCCAGCTTCAGAGACTTGAACAGAGCACACAAATTCTGCAGACAGCAGCTAGACAAACACAACTCAGCCAAAGTGTACAGGGCCAAAAATTTGGAAATGCCACAGCAGGTAAAAGGCCTTTACAAGGCCAACCAACAGGCCATAACTATGTTGGCTTATCAAGCACTGGCCCAACAACATGGAGTAAAATAGCAGAGGCAGCTGTGGGACAAGACAAGGGATGGACTGTTGTGAAACCTAAGAGAGCAGTCCCAAAGCAGAAGAAATCAAATAGGGTTATCCTACTTCAAGATGAGACAACTAGACAACCTTTCTCATCTATTCAAGTGAGAGACAAAATTAACCACGCATTTAAGGCAAGAGGAGTGGAAGGACCAGTAGTGGCAATTGTCAACAGTACAAGAAGGGAAAATATTGCACTGACTACAACAGAGGCATACTCAGCTGAATTCCTGATTGAGAAAGTAGACATCTGGAAAAATCATGCACCTCATGTAGTAGCAATAAAAGATGAGCCTTGGCACAAAGTGATCATTCATGGAGTACCAACAGCTGAATTTGGAAGTATGGAAGACCTGAGCAGTATAGCCCAAGAAATTGAAATCTTTAACCAAGGCCTCAAAATAATTGGTCAACCTTACTGGATTACCCCTGAAGATAAAAGAATTACTCAAACTGCAGGCTCTATAGTTGTTGCTTTTGAGACAGAAGCCGAGGCAAAACAAGCTAACAGAAGAAGACTCATAATTGGAGGACAGTCATTAATGGCAGAGCAGTGTTTGAACATACCTGCCACCACTCAATGCACAAATTGCCAAGGATATGGACATATAGAAAAGAGATGCAGATGGGAGGCTAAGTGCCAGCTGTGTGCAAGCCCACATAACACTAGACAACATATCTGCAGCATTTGCAGAGTCATTGGGCAGAAGTGTATCCATCTTGTACCCAAATGCTCCAACTGCAATGGCAATCATACATCTGACAAAGATGATTGCTCAGTTCGAAAAACCATGCAAGAGAGATTTGCTAAAGAGCAACAACAAGCTAGGGACAATGATGAGGATTGTCTATGACAGGACAACTCAAAATAATCCAATGCAACTTGAACAAAAGCATACAGGCAACAGAAAACACTCTTCAACTAGCTATGGAGCTAGGAGTTGAGATCTTGGCAGTACAGGAACCGTGGGTTTCATATTCAAAAGAGAGCAACAACTATCAAGGAGGACAATCAATACAACACCCAAAATTTTATCAACTTTTTCCCAACACAACAGACAATACTATCAGACCAAGAACAATGATATATATTTCAAAACAATTGAAAGCACAAGTGAGCCATTTGACAAGGTTTCCACAGGATACCGACATTATTGGAGTCAAAGTGGCTGGATCCAATTATAATTTCAGCCTTATAAATATCTATAACCAAGTTAGTCAACATCAAATAACCAGTCTTACAACAGTGGAGAGGCATAAAAGTTCCCTACAGATTCCATCAAGATGCATTGTAATAGGTGATTTTAATGAACATCATCCTGATTGGGATCTCTTTCATACAAAATCACACAGAGCAGATGATCTTCATGCATGGTTTGAAGAAAAAGGACTAGTCTTGACCAACACAATAGGAGATGGGACCTTCTATAGGCCAAATATGAAGGTACCATCTGTTATTGATCTCACATTAACCACAGCAGACATGGAAAAAAAATATACATGATTGGCAAACAATTGAAACTGGATCTGACCATCAAGGAATATTATTTACAGTTACAGGACAAGATTCATACTTCACTTCAACACAGCCAGAAAAACTGAGATTTCAAACACACAAAGCAGACTGGGAAAAGTTCGAGAAATTGAGTACTATAATGTTTCGAAATTCTGAGTTATTTAATTCTGAAAAATTCAAGAGACTTCCACTTCTCACAGTTAAAAGTGTGATAAGCAACCAGACCAATTTGAAAACAGACCTTGATAAAATTGGGCAAGAAATGACAGATGTTTTGTTGAAAGCAGCAGAGGAATCAATACCAAGGCTGAAGCATGGTGCTACTCAAAAGCCATGGTGGACAGAAGATCTAAAGGTCTTGAGAAAGACAATGATGAGAGCTCAGAGACACCTCAAGGCAGATTCAAATGATCCACTCAAAAAGGAAAGATACTTGAAGGCACGGAACAAGTACTTTCAGGAGATCAAAATAGCCAAAAAAGATCACTGGAGTAAATTTCTGGAAAATGAGGATCCATCAACAATATTCAAAGCCTTGGCATACACCAAAGTCAGACAGTTTACCAATCTGCCAAATTTACAAGGAGAAGATGGACAATTGAAAGAAAGTTTTACTGGAAAATGTCAGGCATTAAAGTCAAAATTGTTTCCCATACCACCAAGAACAGCTCCTTTTAATTGGGCTCACCACAAGGAAGATAACTGGAAATGGCCAAAGCTGACTGAATCAGAAGTAGCAAATGTATGCTGTAATGCATCCAAAGGAACTGCACCTGGTCCAGATCAAATGAATTGGGCTATCATCAATCATGCATATAATGCTAACAAAGAAATATTTTTTGAAATATATTCTATATTTTTCAACATTGGATATCAACCAAGCTGCTGGAGAGAGGCAACTGGCATAATTCTGAAAAAGCCTGGCAAGCCTGATTACACACAACCTAAGGCATACAGAGTTATCTCCTTGCTAAATTGTCTTTTTTTTTTTTTTTTTTAAATTCATAGTGTATTCAGCTATCTAGCTATGACACATTTCAAATATTCCAAATTTAAACTTTCCCCCCAAATTCATCTATTTTCCCTCAAAGCCCAATAAACTGTATCCCAATCACTTATCCTAATTTAATTCCCTTTGTGTGCTGCCATGCACTTGGATATATCCAAATACTTAAGTAATGCTTCCTTCCCCATTTTTGTACAAAATAAGATTGGAAGTGTTGTTGGTTCTAAACCTTTGAAGCAAATATTCCTTTGGTCTCTGAATTTTTGACAGTGTAACAACAAGTGTTGCACATTTTGTCTTTCTTTCCCACAAAAATTGCACATAAAATCTGTTACCTTCCCTACCATGTGCAGGTATACCCTGGTATTGCCAATTCCAAGCCTTGCCTGGAAAAATCCGGATTCAGTTTCCCTGCTATGTCCTCCAAATCCATGTAGTTTATAAGAAAAGTTAGGCTGATTAGATTGAGCCTGAAGCCTGTAATACTTTCCGAGTCCCTCGGACTTTCGACCCTCCTCTTCATGCCAGAGCTCCAAGTCCCAATCTTTTTTCCATGCCTCGAGCACCCACTCTTTAGCCTTCTGCTTGATGAAAGAGTGAGAGGTATATTGATCACTTTTCATTGCCTCTTTCTTCCAACCTCCTTTGGCAAGCTTATCAGCCAGCTCATTTCCTTCTATGCCAACATGTGCTGGACACCATTGAAGATGAACTGTGCAACTTTGACAAATCTTCCTGATCTGATGAGAAAATTGATTGCTGCAATTCTGGATTCGAAGAATACTAGCTTGGCTATCAGTAAAAATGTGTATGGTCTTATTAGCAAAGTATTTCTTCACATATTTGGCTACCTTAAGGATACAGTAGGTTTCAGCATCTGTGATACCCATAGTATCACCTAGGTTATATGAAAAACATTTTATCTCTCTGGTGATTGGTTGGTAGATCACAAAGCCAATGCTGCTTTCACCTCCCTGTGAAAGTGATGCATCAGTATAAGCTATGACATCACTTTTATTGATGTCCTTTATTTGTTGGATGTGGGATAGTTTAGCTGTTGCCTTTGGATGATTTAAAATGGTGGTTTTAACATTGGACTGATACCATGGTGGGACCCAGAGGGCATTTAGCTGCTCCAGATTCTTAAGGGTAGCCAATGGCTTTAGCCTGCTTCCGATCCTCATCAACTGGGTCAATGGATTATTGATGTAGTTAATTAATCCGAGATCAATCTGACTGCTGCTGGCCAATTCATCTTCAAGAGGACTAAATAAATGTTCCTGGATAGGGTGGTTCCTTTGAAGTCGAAGCATCCTTAGTCCATAGTAGATCACTTGCTTCTCATGCCGTACTTTTGCTGGTAAGATTGATGACTCGACTTCCAAGGCTTTTATTGGACTACCTCGGAAAGCCCCAGTGATCAATGGCAGTGCCTGATTCTGAAGCTTCTGACATCTGTTGGTTAGTATTCCACTGCCCCTCTTGCCATGCCAGAGAACTGAGCCATAATCAAGTACCGAAGTGACACAGGCTAGGTAGAGTTGTCGAAGGGCAGTACAGTGTAGTCCCCTTGTAGTTGAGGCTAGGTTCCGGATCCTACTGAGTGCCCCATGGGCTAGCTGCAGTCTCTTATCTACATGTGTCTTGAAATTGAGCTTCCTATCAAACCAAATACCTAACCATCTGACCATCTCCTTTGGCTCTATTGTGGCCAAGCCTTGTAGGTCAAAAGATGTTGTAGGTCTTTGAAATTGACGTCCAAAGTGAATCAGCTCTGATTTTTCCATCTCAAAATTTACTGATAGCTTTCTTGCACCCTTCAATAGCTCCTCCGTAATTTCCTTCAGGGTCCTAATGTTCTTATATATTGAAGTTGATGATACTGAAACTGCAATGTTATCCATGTAGGACAGCTGAAGGAAATTCTTCCTGTGCACAGCTGGGAGAAGAAATCTGATAGATAGAAGAAATAGCATTGGTGATACTGGGCTACCCTGGGGAGTCCCAGTCACTGGAAACACCTTGCTAAGTTGTCCATTAAAGAGAAGCTGCATTGTTCTTCTAGCTAGAAATGATTTGACCCAGGATATAAGACCTAGAGGCAGTTGTAAGGACCGCAGTGTTTGGATTAGAGCTGCAGGTTGCAGCCTATCAAAAGCTCCAAGGATGTCCAAGAAGATTGTTGATACAAGTTGTTTACTGGCCAGATTCTGCTCCACAAATTCTTGAAGCAAGAGGGCAGCATCAATAGCTGACCTTTGCTTACGACCTCCCAGTTGGCTAGAATCTAAAAGATCAGTTGTGTTAGCAATATATGACAGTCTATTGGCATATATTCTTTCCAGTAATTTGGACAGGCAGGGCAAGAGGGAAATAGGTCTATAAGCCTTAGGTGCACTGTAGTCCATTTTGTTCCTCTTAGGGATGATGATACCCACAGCCTGTTTCCATTGCTGAGGATGTTGTCCACTTTCAAATAAGCACTTGTAAGCCTTGAAGAAGAAGTCCGGAATAGTTGTCATGGCTGCCTTGATAATGGTCCAATCCAGACAATCATGACCTGGGGCAGTCATCTTTTTCGGTGCAGCATTTATTATCTCATCAATAATGAGTTCAGGCCAGTCCCAATGTCTTTCTATTTCGTTCCTAGCTGTTATATTGTAAGAGGTTGAAGGAATAAATTCCTCTGCCTCAGCTGATAAGGTTGAAGTTGGAAAACTTGGGAATAGGGTCTGAGCCAGAGCCTCACTTTTGGCTTCAAATGTTGTTGCTTTTGTTGGCTGAGATTGGTGCTTTGGTGTATAGACCAGAGTTGGGATTATTCTTGATTGATAATTTTCAGGCCTGGAGTAATTGTAGGCAGTGAATATCATCCTGTCCTTAGCTGAGGCTAAAAAGTTCATCCAGTGTTGTTGCTTGGTGTGCTGGATATGTTGAAAATATTTATTCCTTGCAGCTCTAGCCTTGTCCATTATTTCAGTGTCATAATCCTTCTTCCCTTGGCGTCGAAGCTTATGGAATGAATGCCGAAGTAAAGCAAGGTCCTTGGTCCACCATGGCTTTGATCTTGGTGTGACTTTGAATAGTGGAATTGATTCTTGAGCAGCAGACTGTACTACCTGTTGTAAGATTGAAGCAATACCATCAACATCTTGTCTATGTATGGTAGTTTCAAGTGTTTGCTGCATCAATTCTTGCTGTTGAAGAATATGAAACTTAAATAATTCCCAGTCAGCTTTTTTAACATTGAACCTGGTAGGAAGTGGGTTAGTATTTCTGTTAGTATTCAGTGATTCATCCAGGCTATGGTCAATTAAACAAGTGTCAAAGAGTATCACTTCATGATCAGATCCAGTAGATTCTCCATATTTCCAGTTGCCCCACCTAAGGTGTTTGAATCCTATGGCAAAGGTAAGGTCAATGATGGAGGTGCTTTTTGAATTAGATCTGTGAAATGTCCCTCCATACTGTTCAATGATTGATGGCGAGTTGAGGAGCTGGGCATTGGCATTATCCAAGTACTGGGCCAGCTTATTAGCAAGAGGTGAACTATTCTGGACAAGTGGATTCCAAGATGAATGATGCAAGTTGAAATCTCCAAGAAACAGCATGGGCTTGTCCAGTCCCAATTGTAGATCCAAGAAGCGTTCCACTGTGAGCTTAGTTGAGTAGTGGGAGGTCGGCTTCTCATTGTAGATGTGAACCACATAGAATGATTCACTGGTTAGTTCTACCTCCAAAATTTGAAGGTCAGGGTCTGTCACCAAGTCATATCTTGGGGATACTTGAAGCTGGCTAGATTTCTTGACATAGGTAAGGACCCTGGGCCGCAGATTGGAGTTGAAAATAGGTGGTATTAGATTAAAAGCTGAGTGGTTTATAGGTCGAAAAGAGAGTGTTGGTTGGTGATGGAACATGTATGGTTCCTGCACAAAAATAAAGTTTGATTCCTCCTTGAGGGCTACCTCAAAGAGTGACTGCAGGATCTCTCGACCCCTTGCAGTATTATGTTGACTAAATTTGAGTGTATCTAGCATGTTAAAGCTTTATAGAATTCACAATCTAATCTTTGAAATGCCAGGTGGGTGTTTGACTTGCAGTTGGCACACTGAACTGCATGGTGGATGCAACTTTGGGTTGCACTACAAGTGTTACACTTGTGGCTGTTGGTGTAGTGTGGTCCAAGACAGATGGCACACACTGGAGATTTCTTGCACCACATAGAGTGGTGGCCAAATTTCAGGCACTTTCTGCACTGAGTCTTCTGAGTTGATTGTTGGTAGCTAACTACCTTCAAAAGTTGTCCTCCAATGAGTACCCCAGTCTTTATCAATCTTGTCTTCTGCTCCTCAGTCTTCACACAAAATGCCACTGAGGCTCTCACTAATTTACTTGGTGATTTGGTAAGCCATCTCGCCTGGCCCTGTGTATTGATCCCATCATTATAGGTCTCAATCTCCTCATTTAATTGTTGAATGGGGATACAGGTTGCAACCCCATGTACCACCATTTTAGGCCAATTGCTAACCTTCTGGGCCTTCTGCATTGGCCATCCTGCAAAGACAACCTCCCATTTTTCCTGGTCCAGAATCATTTCTGTGGGAGAGGCATCCATACAACTGAGGACCAGGTTCCCCTTTGGTGAAGTATGGACCCTTGAGATAGCCCTTTTCCCTAGGATCTTGTTGATCCTTTCTCTAATGGTGAAAGGCTGGTAATCTGGCAGGCTGCAGCCTGACCTGGTTACCAGGGTGATAACATTCTCAGCATTAATTATTTGTGCAGCTGTGGGTGGAGCTGCATTGGTGGTTGAAGAAGTAGCTGTTTGAGTGATCGGCTTAGTATGTGTAACTTGGCCTGTGCTACTGGTGGTTGGTGCAGCAGGTTTTCGACTGAGCACCTTCATGACTGGCCCAGCTGGAGTAACAGTGGCTGGCTTATTGTTTGGGATCCCCTCCCTGACCTTCTGTGCATAGGAAGGGACTGCTGGCACCACAGGCTGGATTTGTGGTCTTGGTGGGGTTGGAATTGGTACTGAGTTTATTGGTTCAGCAGTGGAGACCTGGAGTGGTGGTCTAGTGGTTATCACTTTCCCCTCCTCAGTAAAGCTTCGAAAAACCTCAATGAGGTCCAAGACTGCCACTTGCTTTTCTTTGTCTCCAGTAAGGCTGTATGCCTTAACTAGTAAGTCACGTGCCTCGAGAATAGCTGTTTCAAAAGTATGTTTAATGCTGTGTGGTGCAGCAATTTTGACCATTTTGGATGGCTGAGGGTTGATGTGGTTGGTTGCTGAAATACCCCGTTTCCGAGGTTGATCAGCAAATGGTGTTTTAATAAATAAGTTTTTTGTGCCCAAATCAGTTGATGTGATTGGGTCACTGCTAAAAATGTCAACCTTAGATTTCAAATTGACAGGTTGAACAGAGGAAAGTAGCCTTGAAGGCTTTGGTGATAGACCTATATTCCAGATTGATGAAGATAGTCTAGGGACATCTGTCATGTCCATTTCTGGTGATGAAGGCAGGCTTGGTAGGCTCCCTGGTGATGAGGGAGACTTTTCAGCCATATTTTTATTGTTTATTGCTGACATAGACAGCAGGAAAACAAATATGGAATAAAATTTACAAAAAAGAATTTAATTCGATTTTTAATGGAATTAAATTGAGAAATGACACGTGACTTTTGTTCTGGTCACGTGAAAACGCGTCAGAACGCGTCGTGCGTTACGCGTCGAGCCTTGGCAAGGCTGGGCCGAAAATTTTCGTCCAATGGGTCGAAAGTCGCGTTTTGGTCAAAAGATAATGTAATTAGTGGATACAGATATTGAAAAGTATATCATTCAAAAGCTAAAGACGATGCAAAAATGAATATCAAATTTATATTGCCGTAGCTGATGGTTAGCGGAAGTTATGGATAAAATGATTTGATGAAATGATCCAGAGGATCGAAAATCGAGTTTTTGGTCGAAAAAGGTTGCAAATTTGGGACTTTGGTGTCGAAACTTAGATCAATCGACTGCTGATACCTATGCGAAACCGAATATCTAGTTTATAATGGCGTAGCTGATGGTGGGCGAAAGTTGTGGATGAAATGGTGAATTTCCAAAGTATGGTGACGTGTGCTAAATTGTCTTGGGAAAGCCTTGGAAAAAATCTTTGCACAGAGACTTGGATACCTAGCAGAAACAACTCACCTGTTGCACATATCACAGATTGGTGGGCGACTGAAAAAGTCAGCCGTGGATGCATGTCTACTGCTTCTGAACAAAATCCAAACTGAAAAGGCAGCAAAGAGGAAAACATCAACTTTATTTCTTGATGTGAAAGGTGCCTTTGACCATGTTTCAAAGGATCGGCTATTAGGCATAATGAGTGAACTAAGATTACCATCTAGTCTATTAAGCTGGGTGCTATCATTCCTTAGCAAAAGACAAATGAAACTTCAATTTGATAGACAGACAGAGAAGTTTTCTCCCATTGAAACAGGCATTCCACAAGGAAGCCCTGTCTCTCCAATATTGTTTTTAATTTATATCAGAAACATGTTCAAATCTTCAACTGTGGAGTTTCTGTCCTATATTGATGATATAGCATTGACAGTCTCATCTCAAAGCTTTAAGAAAAATATTGAAATCATGGAAAGGGAAGTTCAGAAGCTCCAAGACATTGGGTTTCAAAATGCAGTAAGCTTTGATTTGGAAAAGACAGAGCTAATTCATTTTGAAAACACCAAAGCAGCAAGGAAGTGGAAACTCACCCTACCAAATGGTCATACAGTAGCACCAAAGAGCACAGTAAGATGGCTTGGAGTTTGGTTTGATCAAAAATTGAATTTCAATCAACATGTGAATACAAGAGTGGCCCAAGCAAAGAAAGCATTTGGAAGAATGGCAAGACTAACCAATACTGAAAAAGGCCTAAGCCACATTGCAATGAGACAACTCTATCTAGCATGTGTGATAAGCATAGCTGATTATGCTAGTCCAGTATGGTGGAAAGATCAAAAAATGTTCTCTGATAGATTACAGGGACTTCAAAATATAGCTTTGAGGAAGATTCTTGGATGTTTTAAAACATCTCCAATTAGACCAATGGAAATAGAAGCATGTTTATGTCCACCAGAAGTGAGGCTCAATCATAGCAGAAGAAAATATGCTTTGAGGGTCCTGACTCTGTCACCATTTCATCCAATTAAAAAGGCTCTATATCAAGAGCTAGCATACCTTGACCCAGAAGCAGAAATTCAGATGCGAAAATTATTACAGACAGAAAAGATAAGACTATCATTGAAATCAAATATTGATCAAGAAAATATTGAAACTATAATTCCTAATCTTTTTCCCCCATGGGAAAGAAAGATTCCATATGAAATTCACATAAGCAATCAAGAAAAAGATCTCATTGCAGCCCAGAAGTCAATCCCAAAGCTCAATATTTCAGCCAGGTCAAAACCCTGGTGGACCAAGGAGCTCACATTACTGCAACAAAGATTTCACAAACTAAGACGCCAACAGAAGGTGAGACAAGGAGCTTGGAACTGGGAGGAGGCAAGGGCTGCCAGAAACAAGTATTTTCAACATATTCAGCATACTAAAAAGGAGCATTGGATGAAATTTCTTGCCACTGCTAAGGAGAAGACAGTTTTCACAGCTTATAGCTACTCAAGGCCTGATTTGCATCAGTCTAGAGTCATCCCAACTCTTGTCTACACACCTGACCATCAGAGCCAGAGTGTTCAAGCTATAACCTTCCCTGAGAAATGTTTGGCCTTTGCTGACACACTTTTTCCACATCCTAGGGTCGAAGATCTAGTGTCTAATATTGAAACTATAATTCCTAATCTTTTTCCCCCATGGGAAAGAAAGATTCCATATGAAATTCACATAAGCAATCAAGAAAAAGAAATTGAAGCTGATATACATATGGCTAAAATAAAAGAAATGTGGTACCAAAACCATGTAGTTTACTACACTGATGCATCCTGGTGGCCAGATGCAAAAGGAGTAGGTGTGGCATTCATGATGTATGATCACAGAACATTGACAACAATCCACCATTCAACAAGTCTTGCAAATGAATATCAAGCATACAATGGAGAACTTGAAGCTATAGTCAAAGCTTTAGAACATGCTGTAACTATAACAAATAGCCCAGGAAATGTTACTATCTACTCAGATAATCAGGGTGCTCTGAGAAGGATCCTTAAAGCTGATGATAGACCTGGACAAGCATGGGTTCATAGAGCTATTACAGCAACAACAAAACTAGCACAATCTGGAACTAGAGTAAGACTAGAATGGGTGCCTGCCCATCAAGGAATATTTGGAAATGAAATAGCTGATAAACTTGCAAAAGAAGCAGCTATTGTAGAAATACCACAGGCAACACCAACAAGCATTAATTATCTAGGACAAGAATGTGAAGCACTGAGAACTATGGAATGGATCTCATTACTAGACAAATGGAAGATAGAGAATCAACACTCATCAAGCTCATATGCAAGCCAATATGAGTGGAATCTACAAAAAAAGCCTTGCATTGGTAAAGGAGTAAAGAAGAGCGTGAGCTCAGCCTTTTACCAACTAAAACTAGGTCATGGATATTTTAAATCTTATCTAAAAAGAATTGGGAAGGTAAATGATGACAGGTGTATCTGCGGAGCAAAACAGACACCAAGACATTTATTACTCCAATGTCAAAGATACAAAAAGGAAAGGGCAATATTACATGGATGCAACAAAGGAAGTCAACTGAGCCTCAGTATGGTTCTGCATACTAAAATTGGCACACAAGCAGCTTTGGAATATATTGAAAAGACTGGGATATGCACTCGCAAATGGTGCATTTACAATAAAATTGGAATAGGATAGAGATTAAATAAATATTGGCATCAATATTGATGAATATTTTGGAAGAAAAATGCAGAGTAATAATAAATCAAAAAAATGGTAAAAAAAAAAAAAAAAATAAGATTTGAAGTTTTGATTATGGATTTTGTTTTATTTTAGTTTCGAGGTATGGTCACTCCAGGGTTCAAATGAAAGAGAAAGTAATTGAACGAAATGTATTTGATAGATATATTGGCTAGTTTGCATCAGTTGATGCACATCCTACAATAGTCTTAGACTTAGACAGGATGTAAATGGAATAAACAAACAAACAAACAATAGACAACAAATCCTATACTGCTTCCTTTTCCTTGAGTGAGTGAGCCATCAGTATAGACAATTATTGTATTGTAAGGTATGGTATCAGTGAGTGATTTGTGACTCAGAGCAGCTTGTTCCTTTGGCAGTGGTGAAATGTCAATTTTCAGGTTAGTTTGAAGCCAAGGGGGCACCCAACAGGCATCCAGTTGTTCAAGGTTGTTATATGTTGTGAATGACTGCAATAGCTGGCCGATCCTAATAAGCTGGCTCATTTCTTTACCTAGGTACTTGAAAACCCCAAGATCCAATTTTGCTGATAATGATAGCTCATAGAATAGAATAGAAGAATAGAATTTTATTTATGTCCCTACTGAGTCTATGACTATGAAGGACAGCTAAAACTATCTAAATAGCTTTAAAGTTAACAGTAAATTTGTATGTGGTTGTGTTCAATTTTTGCCAATAGATGATGAGGGTCGTGCCCTATTTTGTTCCTGCCCTTAACCATAGTACACTCATCCTTCCTATCCATCCCCTCTGTTCTCATTCCTTTGAAGATGCCATCTTCTTGTAGATACTTTTGTCTGCTTGATATATTCAATGGTATTTTCTATTCCAATTTTGGTGTGTAGCAAGAGCTTCATACTTAATTGGCTGTTATTAAGATTATTTTTCAGCTGCCGCCGTTCGTGCCTGTAGTTGCTGCAGCTGAGTAATAGATGCTCAGGTGTTTCCCTCTTCCCACATCTACACCTGTCACTATCACTGAGTCCTCGCTTGTACAAGTATGACATATTGTAGCCATGTCCAATTTTGAGCTGGTAGAATGCGCTCACCACTTCTCTTGCTGTACCTGATGGTATTATAATTTTGCCATTAACCTTCCAGTCAAATTTCTTTTCATAGGATGAATGGCTATATATTAATTGTTTTTGCTTATTTTTCAGATAATTGAGCCATTGATTCTGAAAGCTATGGTGAATGAGTGTCCCTGCCATTGCAAAGCTTGTCTCTTCCCTTTCAGGAGGAAGACATGATGCTGCTTTGGCAAGTCTATCTGCCATCTCATTGCCTTCAATACTCAGATGACCTGGAATCCAGTTCAGATTTATGGTTGAATTTTTGCCCTGAATAATCTTTCCAGCTACTAGAGCTCTGAGCTGGCAAGCCTGTCCTGGATTATCAGATGGTTGTTTAAGTCGATATAGGGCTGCCTGGTTATCTGAGAAGACTTGGTAGCTATGTCCTGGCAGTGCATGCTGGCTTGCATACTCCATAGCCAGGACAATGGCTTCGAGCTCTCCATTATATACCAGGACCCCTGGTCCAATATTAGTTTGAAATTGATGCTGAGTTCTGCTGCAGCTCCCAGTTGCTACAAAGCCTAACCCAACACCCGTGCTTTCTGCCATTAATGAGGCATCTGTGTAAATAAATGTTGTAGAGGTCCAGTCAGTCTGTTGGAGCAAAGATTGATGTCTCTCTGCTGCTTCATCCTTGGGGATCCTCTCAATTGTGGTTGTATAAGGGAGTACCTGCCTCCATGGTTTAAAAGTGAATTGTTTAATTTGTTCTATTCCATCAAAATCAATGAGATTTGCAATTGAATTATTGATCCTACTGAGCTGGGTTGGCTTTTGAAGATCAATATGCCTGTTCAATTCCATGTTCACTGGATGAAATTTTGAGAGTTTTGATAGTCTTAGTGCAAATCTTTGTATATTTTTATGTAGCCTGACCCTTGGTGGAGCTAGAGCAGCTTCTACTTCCATGGGAAGAATTGGTGCTGACTTGAAGACACCAAGAATTTTCCGAAGGGCTAGGTTCTGTATTTTTTGCAGTGCATCTGCTATGTAATTTTGCCCCTTCCACCAGATAACTGAGCCATAATCTGCAATACTGATGACACAAGCAAGATAGATTTGCCTCAGAGCAGCTGGGGAGAGACCTTTTTCTGTGTTTGCAAGCCTTGCCATTCTAAAAAATGACTGGGTTGCCTGAGATGTTCTGATCTTTATATGCTTTCTGAATTTAAGACCTGGGTCAAACCAGATACCCAGCCATTTGATTGATTGAGATGGTTGCACTGTTTTTCCATCAGGAAGTGTGATTGACATCTCCTGTGCCTTTTTTATCCCAGTGAAATGCATTAGCTCTGTCTTGGTAAGATCAAACTGAACTGCATCTTTTAGCCCCCAGTTGATAACCTTGGAAGCTTCTCTTTCTAGTATTTTTATATTTTTATTCAAGCTAGAGCTTGCTGTTGTCAGAGTAATATCATCCATGTACGAGATGATTTTCACTGTATTGCTGGAGAATAGTCCTTGGATATAAATAAGGAAAAGAATTGGTGATACAGGGCTCCCTTGAGGAATACCTGTCTTAATCTCACTAAAGCTTTCCCTTTCACCATCAAACTCAAGTTGCAAGGTCCTCTGCTCCAAGAATGAAGCTGTCCAGGCTATGAGGTTAATAGGTAGCTTCTTTTTCTGCATTATTACCAGCAGTTGATTTCGGGCCACATGATCAAAGGCACCCTTCACATCCATGAAGAGGGTTGAAGTGATCATATTCAGCTGTCTGTTAGTTTCTACTTCATTAGTAAGAAGCAGTGCTGCATCTATGGCCGACTTCTTCAATCGACCCCCAATCTGGGATTGATTGAGCAGGTCTGATGTCTCTGCCAGATATCCCAACCTTTTGGCCAAGATTCTCTCCATGACCTTGCCTAGACAGTTCAGAAGAGAAATGACCCTGTATGCTTTGGGCTGGGAGTAGTCTGGCTTTGCTGGCTTTCTTAATACTATCCCAGTTGCCTGTTTCCAGCATTGAGGATGATATCCTACCTCAAAAAGACTAGAATATAGATAGAAGAAGACATTTGGGATGGCTGCATAGGCCTGGCTTATGATTTGATGCGGAATTCCATCTGGTCCAGGTGTAGTTCCTTTGATTGCAGCTGAACATGCACTTTCTAGCTCTGATATTGTTAATGATGGCCATGTCCAACTACCTGGCTGGTAGGTATCCCATTCTGCTTCTTCAGCATGGGGAGGAGTGGGGAAAAGTACATCTCGAAAAGCCTTGCACTTTCCCCCAAAGGATTCCTCCAATGTATTTTCAGCTGATAAGATAGAAGGAATACCCATTGATCTTCTCTCCTTAGTATAGGACATGGCTTTGAATATTGATCTGGTATCATTTTTCTCGAGAAATGAGTTCCAATGCTCTTGCTTGGCAATTTTAATGGCAGAGAAGTATTTATTCCTGACCTCAAAATAGGAGCTCCTGGCAGCTAGGCTATCTCTGTGGCTTTTAAAATACTTGTATTTTATTGACATATCTTTTCTCATTAGTCTCAGCTCTCTCCTCCACCATGGCTTTGATATATGATTAAATTTCTTGATTGGTACACTGGCTCTTGTGGCATCAGATATGCACCTTGTCAATTCTTTTGCAGCATCCTCAAGTTGGCAAGAGGATATGTGGTTGCCAGTCCTCAGGTATTGAATTCCTTCAGAATGGTAATTGATTTCCCTCTCTATAAGTACTTGAAGGGCACTGCATTTTCTGATGTTTTCTTTTAAAACAAGATTAAACTTTGGCCAGTCTGCAAGTTGGAAATTTAATCTTGTTTTTGGTTTTAATATATCATTTGAGTTAGATGGGGTCTCAATTGTGAACAATATTCCGAAATGATCTGATCCTACATCACCAATTACTTGCCAGTCTTTGACCCTACTGGCAATTCTTGAGGATGCAATGGTCAAATCAATTACTGTAGCCCTTTCCATATGTGGTCTATAAAAGGTACCATCACCTGGATTATTGATTAGCTCCATTCCTTTGGCCTGGATCCATTCAACCAATTTTTCTGAGGGACCAGTTGCATTTGACTCTGGCTCCCACAGTGGATGATGGAGGTTGAAGTCCCCAAGGAGGATAGTTCTGGAGCATATTTGATGATGGTACAGGTAAGCATTGATGGTGCTACTCCTCTGACCTGCCTGATCATCTTGATTGTAAATATTGATTATTTCTATTTGGCTGGATCCATCTTTCAACTCAAGGATTTGAATATCTGGATCTTGAGGTGAATGATTTGCCAGCTTGATTCTATCCTGGAGTCTCCTTGAAGCATAAACCATAGTTCTAGGTCGATGCTGTGCTGGAAACTTGGGAAAGATTTGAATGAATCCATTGTGTTGAATGGATCTGGTGTTTGTATAGTCCAGAGTCAGAGGCTGTCTGGGTATCAGCCAAGGCTCCTGGACTGCTATAATATTTATATTGAGCTCCACAGCCAGCTGTAGAGCATTCTCAGTTGCAATTTGGTTTTTATTGAGGTTAATTTGAAGGACTCGCATATCAGTTGTGTCTGACATTACAATTCTTCCTGATCAAGCTTATTTTTGACTGCAAGGAACACCTCACAGGACTTGGAGTTGGATTGATGTTGACCTGAGCAGTTGGCACACTTGGGTGCTAGATGGCTGCAGCTCTTTCCTTTAGACTTGCAGACACTGCAGTAGTGTTGCTGAGTGCTGTGATTGTCTCCACAGAGACCACAAGTGGCTGATTTCCTGCAGTAGCTGTCAAGGTGTCCAAATCCTTGGCATTTGATGCATTGAGTTGATGGGGCTACATTATAGAATTTCTCAACCCTGACACTTATGCCAGCAATGTAGAGACGATTTCTGATGGCCTTGCTTGCTTCTTCTTCAGTGGCAAATGCTATGGCCACGGATCCGGCTCTTTTCATGGTTCGATTTTCCCTACTTGAAAGCCAGTATGGTGTTCCAATTGGTGTGAAGCCTTTATTGAAGGTCTTAATTTCATCTTTAATCATGTCCATACCATCTGGGGTATCAAAATCTTGGATAGGAATACCATGGACAACTACCTTGTGCCATGGCTTGTCTACTTGAGCAAATGTAAATGGGATGAGTTTATCCCATAGTTCTCTCTTTTCCAGAAGAAAATCAGCTGTGTATTCTTCTGTGGTTGTAATTGATACTTTATTAGCAGTAGTAGAGCTGACCATGTTGACCACTGGCCCTTTGATTCCTCTATCACTGAATGCTTTATTAAGTGTATTTCTTGCTGCTAGGGGTGATGATATAATGGGTGATCCCGGGCTTCTTACTAGTATTAGTCTCCTAACCTTCTTCTCCACTGGTTTGCTTTGCTTAGCTGGCTGGTTGGTCAGGTTATTCTTCTTCCCACCAACAAGAGTCCATTCTTGAGGCTTAGCATTGTAGTTTGCTGATGATGGTGCCAATATATTTGCAAAACTCATAGGGCTGCTAACTTTTGGTTGAGTTCTAGCTCTTTGTTCTGCTGGTTGAACTGTTTGTGGGGCACTAGGAACAGCCTCGAGGTCCCTGGCTTTGCTTTCAATTTTCCTAGTGGCTTGTTCCAAGTTAGCTATCTGAGTGGTAATGATTGCTGAGGCTTTGGATAGTTGCCCCTTTTCTGTAAATTCCCTGAAAATTTAAAGTAGGTCCAACAATTTGTCCTGCTCATTTCGATTTTCTGTAAGGCTGTATGCCTGGATGATGTTGTCCCTTGCTGCTAGAAGTGCATCTTGGGGGGAGTTAAATGATGATTTTCCGGTATTTCCAGATACTATTTGAATTTTTCGATGCAGCTCAGAGTGCTGGCTAAGGCTACAGCCTCGTTTTCGGGAGTCCCCAACCAAGTGGGTCCCTGAAAATTTTTTACCATCATGAGATGGGCCAGCAATGGGATCACTTGAGAAGTCCATGAAAACCTCATCAATTGATGAATTAAAATTTGGAGCAGGATTAATGATAGTAGGAGGAGCTGGAAGATTGCTCCAGATTGATGATTTGAGTCTTGGTTGTTGAGATAATGATGATGGAGGGCTGGATGGTGGGTGAGGTGGAGATTTATCCCCGGAAATGGTCTTTTTCGACATTTTTTCCTGAACCAGTCGTTCAAATTGGATATAATTAATCTTAATCGAATGCGCCTGATGTAATGAATCTGAAACAATTGACTATATGATGATAGGACTCTGTCGCATAAAGTTATCGACGAAAACGTGTTTTTGGAAAATTTGATGTATGTTGTGGATCCTAATGATAGCTCATCCTGGAGTGGGGAGAGCAATTTTTCCTTCACAGGATGTGAATTTTGTACTCTGAGAAGGCGTAATGCAAAGTTTATTGTTTGTTTCAGTTGTCTGACTTTGGTTGGGAGGATAGCTGCTTCAACCTCCAGGGCCTTGACTGGGCTGTGATGATATGCTCCAGTGATCATGATTAATGCCTGGTTTTGAAGCCTCTGACACTTGGCACTCAATGCACCAGAGCCTATTTTTCTAAACCAGAGTACTGAGCCATAGTCCAGGACAGGGAGGACACAACTGAAAAAAAGCTGGCGTAAGGCATGGAATGGAAGGCCCTTTGTGTTGGAAGCAAGCTGCTTAAGCCTCTTTAGTGCACCATGTGCAAGCTGGAGTCGTTTTTCTACATGGGTCTTGAACTTCATTTTCCTATCAAACCAGATCCCCAGCCATCTTACTGCCTCTATTGGTTCTATGACAGTTTGATTTTCAAGTATTATTTGATTGGTAAGTGGTGTTTTGTGGTGTGAGAAATGAATCATTTCGGTCTTCTCCATCTCAAATGTGACTGACAGTTTACTTGCCCTTTCCATTAGTTCCTTTAGGGTTTGTTGTAGTTGGTCAGTGTTTTTCTTGATTGAGGTGGAGGCAACTGAGATGCAGATGTCATCCATGTATGAGAGTTGAAGATGATTCATTTCCTGCTTTGCTGGAAAAAGGAATCTGATGGATATTAAGAATAGAATTGGAGAAATTGGGCTGCCTTGAGGTGTTCCTGTGACTGGGAACACCTCACTTAGCTGGCCATTAAATTGAAGCCTCATGGTTAGATTAGATTAGATTAGATTAGATTTATATTATAGTCCTAACTGAGTCAATGACTATAGAGGACTCCTAGAATCTATATATAAGATACTAGCTACATTATTTCCTTTCCAATTTTACAATTTTTAACTATTTTCTCATAGACAGTGAGGGTCAAGCCCCATGATATAGTGAGGGGGAAATTTTTTCCCACCTTTTAATGATATATATATATATATATATATATATACTTTTTAAACTTTTAGATTCTGAATTTAAAATTCCAATACAATTTATCTTTAAAATCTTTGGTCCAGTTATTGTTTATTTTAATTTAATTCTGAAATTTCATCCCTTCTCTCTAGATGCCATGCCCTGGTTGAGATTCTAGTGCTGTCAATGTATTGAATTGTATTTTCTATGCCAATCTTGGTATGAAGGAGCAACTTCAATGTGAGATTATTTCCATTCATTTTCTCCTTGAGTTCTTTCCTCTTATGCTTATAATTGCTGCAGCTGAGTAGAAGATGTTCTGGTGTTTCTCGTTTCCCACACCTACACTTGTCATTGGTGCTATGTCCTTGTTTGTTAAGGTATGCTTTGTTGTATCCATGGCCTATCTTTAGTTGAAAGAAAGCACTAGATACAGCCCTTTTTGCTTCAGATGGTATCAGAATTTTACTGTTCAATTTCCATGGGTATTTTTTCTTGTAGGATGTTGATATTGGATATAATTTTCTATCCTTGCTATAGAGAAGTTCAAGCCATTGGTTTCTGATATTGCTTTTCATCTGAGCTCCAATCTTGGCAAAGCTCATTTCATCTTTTTCAGGAGGCAATCTTGACCCTTCCTTTGCTAGTTTGTCTGCTATTTCACTTCCTATGATACCTGAATGTCCAGGAATCCAGTGTAATGAAACTGAACCATTTTTATCTGAAATTAGGTTTGCTGCCCTCAAAGCTCTTATCTGGCAGGACTGTCCAGGATAGTCTGAAAGAGATGCCAGCCTTTGAAGTGCTGCCTGGTTATCAGAAAATATTTCGAAATGATGTCCTGGATTACCCCTTGCACTAGCAAATTCCATTGCCTGTATGATTGCTTCTAATTCTCCATTGTAGACTAAATTTTTGTCCCCAATATTTGACATTGATTGGTATGTGAGCTGACCAGTGCTATTGGTGGCAAAGCCTCATGGTTCTTCTGGTCAAGAAAGATTTAACCCATGAGATAAGTGAGACAGGCAGCTGGAGTGTCCTCATGACTGATAAGAGAGCTTCTGGCTGTAGTCTATCAAATGCCCCCATGATATCAAGGAGAACTGTTGATACTATTCTGTGTTTGAGCCTGTTCTGCTCCACAAAATCCTGTAGTAAAAGTGCGGCATCAATAGCAGATCTCTGCTTGCGTCCACCCATTTGGGTCTCATGTAGAAGGCAATTAGTAGTGTTAGCAAGGTAGGCTAGCCTGTTGGCAAAGATTCTTTCCAACAGTTTTGACAGGCAGGGGAGAAGAGAAATAGGCCGATATGCTTTTGGATTGCTATAGTCCTTTTTATTCCTCTTAGGAATGATAATTCCCACTGCCTGTCTCCATATTGTTGGATGATAGCCACTATTGAATAAGCTTGTAAAAGCATCAAAAAATATTTTAGGTATGGCTGTGATTGCTGCCTTGATTATGGTCCAGTCAATCTGGTCCATACCTGGTGCTGTTGATTTATTTGGTACTGCATCAACAATTTCTTCCATGGTTAAGTCAGGCCAGTTCCACTTGCTTGTGTTAGCTCCATCATAGCTAGGTAGGATGACATTTCGAGGTGCTGTTAGAAGGTGATGCTGATGACATAAAGTCGGGCTGATAGATTCCTTTGATGCAGTTGCTGTTGCTGGTGTTGGTGTGGAAGATTCTGGAAAAAGGGTTTGAATAAGTGCCTTGCATTTGTCCTTAAAGCTAGTAGCTACTCTGTCCGGACTATTTTCCCTATTGCTGTACATCAAATTAGGAATAAGAGTTGACTGAGTCCTTCCTGGCCTGGAGTAGTTGTAGGCAGTAAAGACAGTTTTGTCCTTAGCATTTTCGAGGAATTTTATCCAGTGCTGCTTCTTATTGTATTGAATCATGTGAAAGTATTGATTTCTTGCAGCCCTGGCATCATTTGCTGACCCAAGATTTGGGTTTTTTTTGAAGCAGCGTCTTATCCTATGAAACCTCATCCTCAACTGGGTCAACTCTGTTGTCCACCATGGTTTTGATCTTGGTGTGATTTTCATTGTTGGGATGGATACATGGGCAGCATTTTCGACAATTTTTTGGAGCAGACTAGCAATCTGATCATAATCTTTAGAATGGATGGCATTATCAAGAAGTTGCTGGTATAATTCTTCTTTTGCTTGCAGTTCCAGATTAAATAGCTTCCAATCTGCTTTTTTGATATTTAATCTTGATGGAAGTGAATAGTCATTGTTGCTGGCAGAGTTGACAATTTGAGGAATAAATGTCTTAAAGGTAATAAGCTCATGATCCGACCCAGTTGATTATCCATAGTTCCAGTCCTGCCATTGTAGTTGCTTAAATCCTGCAACAAATGTGAGATCAATAATGGATGTGCTTTTTGAATTTGCTCTATGGAAGGTGCCTCCATAGTTTTCAATTACAGAAGAGCAATTGAGTAGATGAGCATTGTTTTTTCCAAGATAATCAACTAGTGAATTAGCAAGAGTGTTATTAGTTTGAACCAGTGGGTTCCACAATGGGTGGTGTAAATTTTTTTTTTTTTTTAAATCCATTTACATACTCTATAAGTCTAAGACTATTGTAGGATGTGCACTCCATTAGGAGTGCATATTCTAATACCTGCTACATACAAGGTTATCCAATTTTTTTGTTCCAGTCTTCTGCATGTGAAAAGTTTGAGTGCCCTAGACTCTTGTCCCCCAAATAAATACTGAAATCATTCAACTCCATCAACACCCTTAACTCTGAACAAAAGAAAATTTCCCACTCTTGCCCAATATCTAGAATCATTTAATGTCAATCTATTATATCTCCAAGATACCATTTCCTAGTACATATTTTTGTCTCTTTTATGTATTCCAAGGTAGCTTCAACACCTTTGTTTGTGTGGAGGAGCAAGGGTAGGGTGAGCCTGTCTGAGCACATCTTATCCTTTACATTATTCCTCTCTGTTCTATATCTCCTACACTCAAGTAAGAGGTGTCTTGGTGTCTGATGTCCTCCACAGAGGCACTCATCATTATTTCTTTTTCCAATTCTTTTTAAATATGATTTAAAGTATCCATGACCAAGCTTGAGTTGGAAGAAAGCAGAGCAAATTTCCTTCTTTGTTCCCCTTGGTGTCCACAATTTCTTTCTGATCTGCAATAGATATAGATTAGAGTATGAAGCTGAACTGCTTGCATGCTTCATCTGCAACTCTGTAAATTTCCTTATCCATTCATCATTTTTCATTTGATTTATAAGCCTAGATATGTAGGCATGACTCATTGGAAAGTTGACATCTGGAGGCTCTAATGCAGCTTTCTTTGCTAGTTTATCAACCCCAGAATTTCCAGGTATATCACAATGACCTGGTACCCACTCCAGAGTGACCTTGATACCTTGATCCTTCAATATTTTTGCAGCTTCAATTGATCTTGATACCCAGAACTGTCCTGGCTTATCACTTGGCTGGCTAAGCCGAAGTAGTGCTGCTTGACTGTCAGAGTAAATTATTACTCTGTCTCTATATTTAGTTGATCTTCCAGCATGTTCTAGAGCTCGAGTTATGGCCTCCAATTCACCATTAAAATTGATATTTTCTAGTCCAATATTATAATATTCAGTACATGTTTCATAGCTTTGTTGGTCATAGGCCTTGAAGGCTATGCCAACTCCACTTGCCCCTGGATAAAAAGAAGCATCAGTATAGTAAACTATTACTGATCTCCCCATAGTCTGCCTATTTCTTTCTAGATGAATTAATGCTTCCTCCTCTTTTGAATGATTGCCTATATGAATATTGTATGGCAATTTTCTTCTCCAAGGTGGGTACATATAATTTTTCACTGGCTCTATCCCCTTGATTTCAATTTCTGATGGTAAGGATTGGTTGATAAGATGCACTTGGTTTCCTTTGAAAGTGATGTCATCTTCAAGATGGTATGGATCCAGATTTTCTTTCGTAACTTTTGCCACTGGGTGACTTGGTGTCAACTGTAGACTTCTCACAGCATATTTTCTTCTGCTATGATTAAGCCGGACGTCTGGAGGACAGAGACATGCCTCTACTTCCATTGGTCTAACTGGGCTAGTTCTAAAGCATCCCAATATTTTTCTCAAGGCCATCTTCTGTAGGCCTTGCAGCATTTCAAGAAAATTCTTCTGACCTTTCCACCAGACTTGACTAGCATAATCTGAAATACTAGTGACACAGGCTATGTATAGCTGTCTCATGGCCAATGGGCTCAAACCCTTTTCTGCATTAGTTAGTCTTGCCATTCTCTGGAATGCAGCTTTTGCCTGTGATACCCTCAATTTGACATGCAGTTTGTATGATAGTTTGCTGTCAAACCATACTCCAAGCCATTTTACTGATTGACTGGGCTCTACTGAGGCGCCTCCAGGTAGATTCAATATACAATTTCTTGATTCTTTGGTATTTGCAAAGTGAATTAGTTCTGTTTTAGCAGTGTCAAATTCAACTGCATTTCTTTTTCCGAGGTCTTCTAGAATTTTCACTTCTCTTTCAAGGATCTGAATGTTCTTCTTAAAGCTTGTTGATGAGACAGTCAAAGAAATGTCATCAATATAGGAAAGAAACATGACAGCCTTTGAAGTGAACATCTCTCTGATGTAAATCAAGAAAAGAATTGGTGATATGGGGCTTCCCTGTGGAATCCCAGTCTGAATAGTTGTAAAATCCTCTGTGTCACCATCAAAAGATAGCCTTAATTGTCGCTTGCTGAGGAAGCTTGACACCCATGATAAGAGGCTTAGAGGTAACCCAAGCTTACTTATAATGGCCAGCAATTGGTTCTTTGAGACATGATCAAATGCTCCCTTTACATCCAAGAATAGGGTTGATGTCTTATTTTTGGCAGCCTTTTCTGATTCCACCTTGGCCTGAAGGAGAAGACAGGCATCAACAGCAGACTTCTTCAATCTCCCACCTATCTGGGATGGATCTAGAAGTGTAGTTGTTTCAGCTAGGTATCCAAGACGACTTGCTAGAATTCTTTCCAAGGCTTTTCCCAAGCAGTTCAGTAGTGAGAAAACTCTATATGCCTTGGGCTGTGAATAATCTGATTCTCCTGGCTTTTTCAGAACAATTCCTGTAGCTTTTCTCCAGCATTTAGGTTGGTAACCAATGTCAAAGAATATTGAATAAACTTGAACAAATAATTTTTTGTTTGCCCCATATGCATGTTCAATCATTTTCCAATCAATCTCATCTGAGCCAGGTGCCTTTCCTTTAGATGGGCGGCAACATGCTCTTCCAACCTCATCAGAGCTCAGCTTAGACCAGTCCCATTTTCCGTCCTCTTGCTGCTGATTCCAGTCAAGGGATGGTGATTCTGGGGGAGCTGGAAAAAGCTTGGTTTTCAGAGCCTTTGATTTCTCTTCAAAGCTTTGAGCTAATTCTCCATTCTCTTTTTGCATTGTTGGTAGTTTGGTGATTACTTTGTCTCTAGTATATGAAAGGGCTTTGAAGATTGAAGCAGGATCTTCTCTCTCTAAGAACTTGCTCCAATGCTTCTTTTTGGCTATTTTGATCTCTTGGAAATATTTATTCCTCGCATCTAGATAATTTTGCTTCTTTGAGTCCTGATCATAAGCATTGTTCATATTTCTCTGTGCCCTCATCATGTTATTTCGAAGAGCTTTCAGTTCCCCTGTCCACCAAGGCTTGATTTTGGCTCCAAGTCTTTTTTTTTTTTTTTTTTTTTTTAATCATTGAGTGTATGCAGCCTAACTAGCTATGACACTATATACATATTTATCCTTCTGAATCCACACATCATCTCATACCACCATTTTATGCATATTACAATAGGAAAAAATTCTTGACAAGTAAACCATATTTAATTAGTTGGTATATTTCTATCTTCCTCAACCTTTCCCCAAGATAGGCAGCCAGTTATTGAAAGATATTTTAGAAGCGAAGTTTTCCCCACATTTGTGTTGAATATAATTGGAAGAGTAAATGGTGAAAAGTTTTTGAACTCTTTCCTCCTCTGTTTCTTGAAGAATGAACAGTGAAGTATTAAATGTTCAATTGTTTGAACACTTTTTGTGCAATAGTTGCAGATATTAGTATTGCTTTTCCCAATCTTATTCATATATGCCAGATGGCTTCCTATGCCTGTTCTAGCTTGAATATATGCTGACTGGGTTTTCCGAGAAAATTTGGTCATATTGAATGGTTTGAATTTGAAGTTGGGTATGTGGCATTTGGCCTGGGCTCTGTATAGTTTGCCCAATCCTATAGCTCTTTTCCCTTCCTCCTCACGAAATAGTTGAGATGTCCAATCCTCAGACCAGGCATCCATGATAGATTTTCTAACCTCTTGTTTAAGGAAGCTAATTGTTGTGTAGAGATGTTTTTTGTATGGCTTTTCATTTGCAGCCCTTCTAGCAAGTGAGTCTGCTAACTCATTACCTTCAATTTTCATGTGGCCTGGGCACCATGCAAGTGTGATCTTTGCACCTTTTCCTTTGAGACGGATTTGGTGAGAGAATTGGTTAGAGCCTTTTTCAATCGTTTTCAATGAAGCTTGGCTGTCTGTGAAAACATAGATGCTTTCTGAGGTAGATAGTTGTACTGCATGTTGAATAGCCTTCAGAATGCAGAAGGTTTCTGCATCTGTGATACCCATGCCATTTTCAAGATTAAGTGAGACGGCTCCAAGTCTATTTCTTGGAATAGTACCTTCTGCAGCCCTTAGAATGATCAATGTAAGTTCCTCACCCACTTTATCAAGTTGATCTATTAGCAGATTATCTCCATCAATAATCTCCTTTGTACATCTCTTACTGAGAGAAAGAAGATGATTGGCACTTAGGATTCTGGATTCATTGAACAATTGTGCACTTTTCAAAACTTTCCCAATTAGCTTTATCTGTGTTGAATCTACCACATTTAGTGGTCCTATCTTGTTGTTCATTGTTCTTCATATTATGAATATTGAATAGGATCCCTTCATGATCAGATCCTGTATTAAGAGTCTGCCAATCTTCTATCAGATTCTCTGACAACTTTGTTGCCAGGGTGAGATCAATAACAGAAGAACACTTCATACCAGACCTAAAGAAGGTTCCTTTTCCAATGATATTCATAATTGATAATCCCTGCTCTTGAATCCAAGTCTCTAAAGTATCAGCATTTGTAGACTTAGGATGATATGGGTCCCAGTCAGGATGATGTTCATTGAAGTCTCCAACCACTATGCAATATGGGGAGAGACTTAGGTTGTCTTTGATTCTATCAATAGTCATGGAATTATTTTCGAAGCCTTGGTTTTTCTGATTATATATGTTGACTATACTCAAGTTATATCCTAAACCTGAGATAATCACTGTCAAGAGATCAGGATCTTTTGAATGTTCTTCATCTTTTTTTGTACTTTTTTCCATGCCCCTAGAGATATAAAACATTGTCCTTGGACGAAGATTATAATCTGAAGAGCATGGGAATATCTGGCTGTATGACGTATGCCTTATTGACTGGACGTCCTCATAGTTTGACTCCCCTTGTCTTGATGGAAGCCATGGTTCTTGCACTGCTATTATATCAATATTTAGCTCTACTCCGAGTTGTAGAGCATTTTCTGTGGCCTGTATTGATCTGTTCAAGTTACACTGGAGCATTTTTATTTGTCCAGTCATAGCATTTCATTTGATTCACCTCTAGTTTGTGCCTCATTGGCAGCTGATATCCTGGCTTGGATAGCCACTCTGACTTGGCAGGTCTCTTTGTCAGCTGTATGAGCTTCTCCGCAGTTAGTGCATTTTGGAATCAAGTGCACACATTTCTTTCCAATTATATTGCATTGGGTGCAAACATGTTGCTTAGTATTGTGTTGTCCTGCACAAAACTGACATTCTGCATCCCACCTACACTTGGTACTAATGTGTCCATATCCTTGACACTGATTGCACTGTGTAGTTGCTGGAATGTTCAAGTATTTTTCAGCCCTCAGGGATCTTCCTACTACAATCAAGTTTTTAGAGATAGCTTGTCTAGCTTGTTCCTCAGTCTCAAATGCCACTACTATTGATCCAGCTACTTGAGCACCTCTCTTCTCTTCTGGTGTGATCCAATAAGGTTGTCCAATGACTTTGAGACCTTGGTTGAAGGTCGAGATTTCTTCTGGAATTGTTCTTAGGTCTTCCATTGTGGGGAATTCAGCTGTTGGAATACCATGGATGATAACTTTATACCATGCTTCATCTTTCATGGCAAGCTCATGAGGGGCTATGTTCTTCCAAATGTCAACCTTTTCAAGAAGAAAGTCAGCAGAGTAGGGCTCAGTAGTTGTTAAAGCAATATTTTCCCTCCTTGTCTGTGACACATTAGCTACCACTGGTCCTTCAACCCCTCTAGACCTAAATGCTTGGTTGATCCGGTCTCTTGTCTGTAGCGGAGAGAATGGTTGTCTAGTCTGCACATCTTGGATTAATATTAGTCTATTTATTGACCTTGTCTTGGGACCACTTGATTTATTCTTGGGTTGCACTACTGTCCACTCCTTTTTACTCCCTTGATTTTGTGATGAACCTGCTATATCTGCCCATGTTCTCTTCTGTGGCATAGGGTTACCATGTTGGTTGTTGCTAGATGTTGCTACAGGCCCTGGTGCTTGGCTAGTTGTACTTTTCATGTTCATTTTGGTTGGCAATCTCTGTTGTCCTTGAATATTATTACCTGTTGTATTGTTGCTTTTTGCTTGCCGAGCTGTTGTCTGCAATACCTGGGCAGTTTGTTCAAGTCTTTGTAGTTGTGCTGTAAGTACAGAAGCATCTCTTGGAAGATTTCCATCTCTCTCAATGTATTCCCTAAATATATTCAGCAGGTCCAAGATCTTAGTTTGCTTTGATCTGGAATCAGTAAGGTGGGCTGCCTTGATCAATAAATCCCTAGCTGCTGCTATGCACTCATCAGATTCTTCAATTTGATCAAGCCATGTTGCTGGGCCTTTCCCTTTATTCTTTTTGGCTGGCAATTAAGATGTTTCAAATGATCTTTTGGGTCCCTTACTAGCTTCATAGGTAAATGAGTCCATATTTATGGGAACTTGGTTATAGGCAGAAGACCATTCTCCATCTGGCTCAGAATAGATGGAATCCATAATTTGTAGTCTCTTTGGTAGGCTTTTTGGTCCTTTTCTGTAACCTCCAGGTTCAAAAGACTCTTCTTCTTCTGGCAATAGCTTTTCTATTTCCATTTCCATTTCCCTATCATCTAAATCTCTCTCCATTATTGTATCTCCTGACACTCTGGTCAGTGGATCTGGGGACTCTGGTCTGGTCATAGTAGCTGATGATAGTAAAGCTATTTCTCTGTTCTGATATTGATCTTTTTTTTTTGTTCCTTTTTTTTGATATCTTTTTTTTTTTTTTTTTTTTTTTGTTTTTAATATTTCAATGTTTCTTTCCCTTTACGCACACAACAAAATTTTTCTGAGGTCACCTGACCAATCTCCTAAATTTTCGTAGTTGAATGATAATATTCACAAAATCTCGGTTAATGGCGGCCCGTTAAAACCAGAAGTGCAATTCTATCCCACAAAGAACTTTAGGAAACTGTAAACCCAATAACTCTATGAATTTTGGTCTGATGACTTTCAAAATTTGCGTGCTACTCTGTGGTAATTTTCTGCTTGTAATGATACATTGTTAGCAGTGATAAATGATGGTTGATGCTGATTGTTGATGGACTTGGGTGATCTGCCACCAAGATTTCCACACTCAACAGCAACAGAACCTTTCTTGCTCAATAACTCAACAACTAGATGTCGGATCAAAATTTGGAAGCAATATTTGTAATCAGCAAATTATTCTGCATACAATGGTGTATTCAAATTGATGAAATTCTGAAATTTCAAATTTCGAAAAGTTAGGTGTTCCTTGTAGTCGGGTGGTGTAAATTGAAATCCCCGAGAAGTACAAAAGGTTTGTCCAACTGCAGTTGTAAATTAAGAAATCGCTGTACAGTATAATGAGAAAATGAAGGTGTAAGAGGCTTCTCATTGTAAATGTGTATGATGTAAAAAGACTCTTCAGGAAGATCAACCTCCAGGATTTGAAAATCTGGGTCAGAAACCAGGTCATATCTGGGCATTACCTGGATCTGGCTTGCTCTCTTGACATAGGTCATGACCCTTGGGCGAAGGAATTGGTGGGTGATTGGTGGAATGATTTGATAAGCTGAATGTAATATTGGTTGGTATATTTGCAAATGAGTGTCATAGAACAAATAAGGTTCCTGAACTAAAAGAATGTCTGATTCCCCTTTGATAGAGACATCAAAGAGGGACTGCAGGATCTCACGACCCCTTGCAGTATTGTGCTGATTAAAAGTGATGTGACTTAGCATGCCAATGCTTTGAAGAAGTCGCAATCTTGTCTTTGAAATGCCAAATGAGTATTTGACTTGCAATTGGCGCATTGTACAGCATGATGAATACAGCTTTGAGTGGAACTACATTTGTTACATTTGTGATCTGAAGTAATATGGTGGCCTAAGCAGATTGCACACACTGGTGGCTTAATGCACAAAGTATGATGGTGTCCATATGCAAGGCATTTTCGGCATTGGGTTCTCTGGGTAGCTAGTTGAAAGTTTACCACCTTGAGATAGAGACCTCCAATAAGGACACCTTCCTTGATTAGCTGGTCTTTTTCCTCTTCAGTAGTAACTGAAAAAGTGATGGAGGCTTTTGATCTTTGCTGAAATGTTCTACTGAGCCATCTTGGTTGACCCTGAGTTTTAATCCCAGTGTTGTATATTTCTATTTCCTCAGTTATTGCCTCAATAGGGATGCAGGTTGGCACCCCATGCACCACTACTTTAGGCCAGTTGGTGATCTTCTGGGCTTTCTTAATTGGCCACCCATCAAATGCTTCTTCCCATTTTTCTTGATCAAGAAGAAGTTCTGATGGAGATGAATCCATGCATGTTAGGACAATATTACCTTTGATGGAGGTATGTACCCTTGAGATTGCTCTCTTTCCTAGGATTTTGTTGATTTTTTCTCTGATAATGAATGGCTGGTAGATTGGAAGTTTTCCACCTGGTCTGGTGACCAATGTGATCACATTTTCACTATTGAACTGACTTGTTCCTGTAGTTCCTGTAGTCTCTGTTGTTGTTTCTGCTTCTGCTGTGTCCGTTGTAATATGGCCACCTATTTGATGATTTGAGCTTTGTTGAATATCCATAGCATCTGGATGTCTTGTTGTTTTCCCCAACACCTTCATGGCATTGCTGGCTCTAGGTAATATTTCTGTAGGGGCTGTTGGTGTATTGCTCTTCAACATATCTGCATAAGATTTGGCTGGTGGCATGTTGTTGACAATTGTACTTATGGCTGTTATTGGTATGGTTGGTGCTATTGGTTGTGATGATGATGATGGAGTTGATGGAACAGCTGATTTGGAAATAGATGTCTCTGTTTGCATCAAATTAACTCTACCAGACTCAGTAAAGTTTCGAAACTCCTCAACCAAGTCCAAGACAGCATCTTGTTTTTGTTTATTATCTGCCAGATGGTAGGCTTTGACAATTAAGTCCCTTGCTTCTTGTATAGCAGATGTATATGTAAGTTGAAGTGTAATTTTTGGTGCAGCAATCCTCATAACTTTGGTTGGTTGACTATCTGACAGATTTTGCTCTATGCACTTTCTCTTCTTTTGTTTAATTGGCATTGATTTAATTGCTGATTTATCTAGACCAAGATCTTGTGCAGTGATAGGGTCACTGCTGAATGGGCCATTTGGTGATTGTTTAGAAAATTTATTTTGGGTTGGTTTTATCAAGTTTGATTTTAATGTCCTTTTAGTACTCCACATAGAATCTGTTAGCCTAGCCACATTTTTAAAATCAAAAGATTTTAAAGTGGGCGGTGAAGATGGTAGTTCAGTACAGGAAACAGAAGATTTGGGACTCATCCTGCACCAAAATAATATATGTTTAAGTTGATCTTAAGTTAAGAACAAAGCATGGTCTGTTCCTCTGCAGTTTACACACTGCTTGGAATAGTGGGAACAAAAGTCTGAGGCATTACAGCGACCACATGAGTGCTCAGTGGTCAGATGAGAGCCTGAACAGATGGCACAAAGAGGAGCTTTCTTACAGAAAATAGGGTCATGACCATAGCCAAGACATTTCTTGCATTGAGTCTTTGGTGTGTAGGGTCGGTAGTTGACTACTTTGAGTAGCATTCCACCAATTAGAATACCTGATTTAAGAAGTCGTGATTTTTCTTCATCTGAAGCCACTGAGAAGACTACTGATGATGCTTTACTTGTGGGAGTCCCAGCAAGCCATCGAGGTTGGCCATTAACTTTGATTGATGTGTTGTATTGCTCGACCTCCCCCTGAAATGAGGAGATATCAAGCGCTGCAGGTACTCCGTGGACAATCAGCTTAGGCCAGAGATTGACTCTCTGAGCTTGATCTATTGGCCAGTCTTGGAAAATATATTTCCATTTTTGTTCATTTTCTAGCAGCTCTGTTGGATTAGATTCAAAGCAGGTAAGAACAAGGTTATTTCTCATGGAGGTATGTACCCTTGATATAGCTTTCTTACCCATTGCTTTATTGAACTCATCTCGGATGGAAATTGCATTGTAGTCAGGTAAGTTGCTGCCTCTTATGGCAACTAAGGTTATGATATTTCCTGCCCTCTGCTTAGCTTCTAATTGCTTTTGAGAGGTAGAGTTCTTGGGGACAATGTTGTTGGGTTGCATATTGGTAGCTTGCTTGGATCCAGTGGCTGCCTAAATTTTGATTCCTGAGTCTGGTTTTGTAATCCAGCTTTAAGCTTCTCAGAGTAAGATGGGCTAGATGTGGGGTTATTACTAGGGGCTAGTGATGGGTCAATCCTCCCAGTCTCAGTGTAGTTGCGAAATACCTCGAGAAGATTCAGCAGCTTATTCTGCTCTAGTCGGTCAGTGGTTAGGGTGTATGCTTCAACCAGCAGGTCCCTAGCAGCCAAAACTGCTTCCTTGGGAGATTTAGAAGCCTGAGATGAGGAGCTGGTAGGCATTCTAAGGTATTTAGTTGTCTGGCTGGATGGTAGAGTGGTAGTATTGGCAGTTCTCTTTTTGATGTTAAAGTGGGGTAGAGTGAAAATATTTTCACCTGCACTTAGGGCAGCTGAGATGGGGTCACTGCTGAGCTCAGTGTCTTGAGCAATCCCTTTACCTTTTGAACTTGATGGTTTAGAATTAGAAGACGACGGCAGGGTGTTTTTAACATTCCAATTTGATGACTTGATGGTTGGAAGGTTGGAAGTTGATGGATCCTTTGTTGGGAGGAGTGGTGGACTTGAGGAGGGACCTCCGAGGGGCGGAAAATCATCCAAATCCATCTTCACAACTCAACCAGATGTCTGGAGGAGATGCAAATAGATTCAAATGAAAGAGCGTGAGCTAATTGACTTGATTCAGACAATTAATTGATGAAAAATGATGTTGGAGAAAATTTATGGACAAAAAGACCAATTTGGAAAATTTGATGTTGACCCAAGTCAAATGGGAGGACGAAAACAGAGATCGGCTATTGATGCTGCCCTGTTATTACAAGCATTTGTTCAGGAAAATCTTGGTGGTATGAGATGATGAGTGGATTCAAAAGGATATATATGTATATAGTGTCATAGCTAGTTAGGCTGCATACACTCAATGATTAAAAAAAAAAAAAAAAAAAAAGTTCAGGAAAATCATGCTAAAAAAAGAATTACCAGTACAGTATTACTTGATATCATGGGAGCTTTTGATAGACTTGATCCACACCAGCTTCTCAAGATCTTGGATAAACTTGGACTGCCAATTATTTTCATCACTTGGTGCAAGTCATTTCTGAACCAACGCCAAATACAACTCTCATTTAATGGACAATTAAGTAAATCTTATCAAGTAACAGGTACACCTCAGGGTAGTCCAATTTTACCAATTTTATTTCTCATTTCTATCAGATATCTTTTGCCAGAAATCAAGAGCAACAATTTTCTACAGCTATCTTATGTAGATGATCACACGTCACCATACTTTCGAAAATCGCCAATTCATCCACAACTTCCGCCCTCAATCAGCTACGCTCTTAAAAATCCAATATTCGGTTTCGCCTCTTCCACAGCATCACATTGATATATTTCTCGACATTTGCATCCCTTTATTCCGACATTTTTCGACCAAAAACCCAATTTTCAGCATTCTGAGAGAAAATTTTTTCGCTTCAGCCTTGCCAAGGCTCGACGCGTCACGCGTAACGCGTTCCAGACTCGTAATCAGGTGATTAAAATCATAGTCACGTGACTTTTTTTCTAATTCTTATTATATTATTAAAAAAAAAAAAAGAAAAAACACCAGCCTTGGCGCTCAGTCAGGTGACTCGAGTCCATTGTCACGTGATATTTTTCTCAATAATTCAATTTTAAATCAGGATAAAATATTTTCAAATATTTTACTCTAATTTAGTCATCATTCTGCTTATATCAGCATAAAACAGGTTAGAAATGCCTTTAAAATCTCCCTCCTCACAGGGGAGTCTCCCAAGTCTACCATCTTCACCTGAAATTGAGATGACAAATGCCCCAAGGTTGTCATCATCAATTTGGAATAAAGATGCATCACCAAAGCCTTCAAGGCTGTTAACTTCTGTTCGACCTATCAAATTGTCCACCAAAATTGACTTATTTAGCAGTGACCCCATCACTTCTACAGATTTGGGGGCACAACACCTTTTCAACAAAACACCCTTTTCTGAGCAGCCTCGAAAGCGAGGAGTCTCACCAACAATTCTTTCGGCATCCCAGCCAACAAAAATGGTCAAGATCTCTGCACCTTGCACCATTAAACACACATTTGAAACCGCTATTTTCGAGGCTCGAGACCTTTTGGTGAAAGCATATGGTCTAACAAATGACAAGACTAAGCAAGCAGCAGTCTTGGATCTTGTCCAAGTTTTTCGCTCTTTTACTGAGGAGGGGAAGGTTATCACCATGGTACCAAAAAGCATTGAAGTGCCAGATGAGTCAAATCACGAGAAAGTTGTTGTCCTAGAGGCCCCAAAGCCTACATCTTATGCACAGAAACTTCGGGAGGGTATTCCACAAATGCCAACAACCAAAGGACTCCCTTCAAAGCCAGGGATGAAGGTATTAGGCGGCAAAGCACCAATTCAAGATACAGCACAAGCTGCTTCACCAAACAAGACCCCTATTACCAACAACAATTCTGCTCTACAAACTGCAGCTAGGGTCATGCCCAAAGCTATTGCCACAAATTCGACCATTGAAAATGTCATCACTCTGGTCACCAAACAAGGCTGCACTCTGCCAAATTACCAAGCCTTCACTATCAGAGAAAAAATCAATAAGATCCTTGGTAAAAGGGCAGTTTCCAGAGTTCATACCTCCATTAAGGGTAATGTTGTTCTGACCTGCATGGAATCATCTCCATCAGAACTTCTGCTTGACCAAGACAAATGGGAGTCTGCATTTGAAGGATGGCCCATTCAAAAAGCCCAAAAAGTCTCCCATTGGCCAAAGGTAGTGGTACATGGCGTGTCCACCTGTATCCCTATTGAAGCAATCAATGAAGAAATAGAAATCTATAATAACAGTATCAAGACTAAGGGTCAGCCCAGATGGCTCAGCCGGACCTATCAACAGAGAACCAAAGCTTCTCTAACATTTTCAGTCACAAATGATGCTGAAAAAGAACATCTTTTAAAGTCAGGGGTCCTCATTGGAGGTCAATATCTCAAAGTAGTTGAGTACCAAATAGCTACCCAAAGGACTCAATGTCGAAAATGCCTAGCCTATGGACATCACCAGATGTCATGCAATAAAACACCAGTATGTGCCATTTGCTTAGGACAACATATCACATCAGACCATAGATGTAAGACATGCAACTCCAACCAGAGTTGTGTTCATCATGCTGTACAATGTGCAAACTGCAGGTCAAACACCCATTTGGCCTTTCAAAGACAAGACTGTGACTTCTTCAAAGCATTGACATGCTAAGTGACATTAAATTTAGTCAGCATAATACTGCAAGGGGTCGAGAGATCCTGCAGTCCCTCTTTGATGTGTCCATCAAAGGGGAATCCGATATTCTCTTAATACAGGAACCTTATTTGTTCCATGACACTCATTTACAGATATATCAACCAATATTTCATTCAGCTTATCAACTAATACCACCAATTACCCACCAATTCCTTCGACCAAGAGTAATGACCTATGTCAAAAAAGCTAGCCAGATCCAGGTGATGCCAAGATATAATAATAATAATAATAATAATAATAATAATAATCCATTTATGTCCTATTTGAGTTTATAACTATGTAGGACAGACTATTTAAATACAACTTATCTTTTCCATTCTAATTAGGGGTTTCTTTAATTTGATGGTGGGATCCCCATTACTGGTTCACCAGGAGGGTACTTTGTACCTGACAAAAGAAATAAAAACAAAAAATAATAACAATCATGCCACACATCTCAAAATCATTTCCCTTCATATCTTTTTCTAATACCCTTGTCAAATTTCTATGATGACTTTTCTTCCCATCTATTACTCCTCTAATCAGGCCATTCTCCTTGACTGAACCATTTCAAGGTTGCAATGTGAGTATTCCTCAGGTATTCTAGTGTTAATTTTATTCCCTTGGTTGTATTCAGAAGTAATTCCATTGTTGGTCTTTCCACTCTGAGGTTCTCAAGTAATTTCTTTTGTTCATTCTTATACTTAGCACACTCCAGGAGGAGATGTCTAGGAGTTTGTTTTGCTGTTCTATTGCAATCACAAAGACCTGTGCTATGTCTCTTTATTTTGTACATATAACCTTGGAAATATCCATGGCCAAGTTTTAGTTGGTAGAAGGAACTTGCAATATTTCTTGATACCCCTGAGGGTAGCTGAATTTTTTGAATAAATCTGGGTTCAAAGGTGGCTGAGTAAGTAGATGGATTGTTTTTCCATGCCTTTGTTTTGTATTTGAGATAGTCTTCTTGCCATTCATTCTTTGTCAATTGCATGAGGTTTGATTTTATGGATGCTAGACTACAAGGAACTAAAGATGGGGAAACTTTGGTTCCTTGTTTAGCTAGGCTATCAGCAATTTCATTTCCTTCAATGTTAAGATGTCCTGGAATCCACTCAATGGAAATTTCTTGCACTCCATTCTGGATAGCTAGAATTGCTGCTTCACTGGCTCTAATTTGCCAGGCTTGTCCAGGCTTTGGTAGGTTTGTTTGCAATCTATAAATAGCTGCTTTGTTATCTGAAAATATTTTTATTTTATATCCCTGAAGATTTGTCTGTTGTCCTATATACTCAAGAGCCTGGCAAATACCTTCTAGCTCTCCATTGTATACAATCTGGTCTGGTCCAATATTATTGAATGATTCATAGACTGCCCTATCTTTGGCAAGATCTATGGCTATTAGTCCTACTCCCACACCTTCAGTCTCTAAGAATGAGGAAGCATCTGTGTAAATATATATCACTTTAGTTCCCCTATCCCTTTCAAGATTGTAGTTATGAATTCTGGCAACTTCTGCTTTTGGATGGTTCAGAATAATAAAATGAATTGGGGGTTTTGAAAAAGAGGTGTATGGTGCTGAATAATGTATTTTTTCTACATTCTCTGGCCAAGAATCCTTGATTGATGTCCATAGAAGACATGATTGGGTTGGTTTCTTTTGATTTCTGGACTCATCTTCATCTTCTTCCTTGTTTTGCATAAGGATCTTTCTGACTGGATGGCTCTGTTGGAGGGTCAAGATTCGGAATGCATACGCTCTGCTTAATTTGTTGAGTCTAATTTGAGGGGGTAGTAGGCCTGCTTCTATTTCCATGAGCTTAACTGGTGCTGTCCTGAAAACACCCAGGATCTTTCTTGCAACCTGATTTTGTAGCTTTTGTAGCTTTTGTAGCTGATTAGATAGTCCTGTCTGATTTCTCCACCAGACTGGGCTTCCATAATCAGCAACACTAGTTATGCAGGCCAAGTAAATCTGCCTAATTGAGTGTGGGGAGAGTCCTTTGTTGATGTTGGCAAGTCTAGCCATCCGAAAAAAGGCATTTCTTGCTTGTTGGGCTCTAATGGAGACATGTTCTTTGAAGGAGAGCTGGCTATCAAACCAGATTCCTAGCCATCTGATCAGTGTTTTAGGTTTGACAACATTTCCATTAGGGAGTTTAAGTTGTGTTATACAGGCTTCTTTTGACTTGGTGAAATGTATCAACTCCGTCTTATCCATGTCAAACTCCACTGCATTTTTGGCTCCTTGGTGATAGAGGAATGCTACCTCCCTTTCTAGGATCTGGACATTTTTTCGAAGACTAGCTGAGCTTACTGTAAGTGAGATATCATCAACATAAGATAGCATCTTGACTGAATGGCTTTGGAATAGATTCCTGATGTAGATTAGGAATAGGATTGGTGAAACTGGGCTCCCTTGTGGTATGCCTGTCTCCACTTGACAGAATTGTTCCTTCTGACCATCAAAAGACAATTGAATCTTTCTATGACTAAGGAATGATTTAGTCCATGATAGGAGTGACACAGGAAGACCCAGGTCTTTCATGGTTCCGAGAAGTTGATCCTTGGCTACATGGTCAAATGCACCCTTGATATCAAGAAACAGTGTAGTTGTCTTCCTGTTATGCTGCTTTTGGGATTAGATCTCATCAGTAAGGAGTAGTGCTGCATCCACTGCTGACTTTCTCAACCTTCCTCCTATCTGGGAAGGGTGGAGAAGATCTGTTGTTTCAGCTAGTCCACTAAGTCTCTTAGCTATGATTCTTTCTAGCACTTTCCCCAGGCAGTTCAGAAGAGATATGACTCTGTAAGCCTTGGGAGCTGCATAATCTAGCTTATTTGGCTTTCTGAGTATAGCTCCAGTTGCTTCTCTCCAACACCTGGGATGGTATCCTGAGTTAAATAGAGATGAGTAGACTCTAAAGAACAAATTGGGATTGGCCTCATATGCTTCTATTATCATGTCTTGTGAGATGGCATCTGGTCCAGGTGTCTTGCCCTTAATCTTTGAGGAACAAGCTTGTTCTAGCTCATTGACAGTGAGGGGAGGCCATTTAAAGGTTGACTTAATCCTGTAATTTTCCCAATTAATTGCATCAACTTTTGGTGGAGATGGAAATAAGGAATGCCTGAAGGCTTTTGCTTTGCCTTCAAATGATGTCTCCAAATTGCCATCAAATGATTGAATTGGTGGAATATACTGGACTTGAGATTCCTTGGTGTATGCCATAGCCTTAAATATGGTCTGAGGGTCTTCCTTCTCAAGAAATCTGTCCCAATGATTGATTTTGGCCTTCTGAATTGCATCAGTATAGGCATTTCTAGCTCTCCGAAACTCATCCCTTGCTTGGTTAAGGGATTCTGGCTCTTGCAGCTGCTTTTGAATTTGCTTGAACGCCTGTTGCTTCCTCTGCATTGTCTTCCTGAGTAGTTTCAAGTCCTTGTTCCACCAAGGCTTGGATATTGCTCCTGGTTTGATCTTGGGAATGGCTTCTTCAGCTGAATATTGTATTGCCCATGTAAGTTGTTCTGCAAGTTGATCTAGAGCTCTAACCTGAGTCTGTTCTCTATCTTGGAGTATATCCATGGGCAAAGATGGGCCACTTGTGCCACAGATAGGGTTATGCAGTTTAGAATGTGGATATTTCTCCCATGCTTCATTAAATGTATCCTTGAACAATTTCCAGTCTGCCTTTCTAGTATTAAATCTTAAAGCTGTTGCCGGATTCTCTGACAGACTATGATGGTTAGTTCTCATAAGTACTGTAAATATTATGGGCTTATGATCAGATCCAATTGAAGGTAAGATCTGCCAATCTTTGATTTTCCCAACTAGACTTGTTGATACATATGTGAGATCTAAGACTGTTTCTCTTTCCATTTGGGGCCTGAAAAAAGTTCCTTCCCCAGGACAGTTCAAAAGAGTCAGATTATTATCCTCTGTCCAGTCTACAAAGCACTCAGCTCCAGGTGATTGAAAGGAAAGTGGGTCCCAGGATGGATGATGTAGGTTGAAATCTCCGAGAACAAGACTAGGGTTAAGCAGCCTTGTGTTACGGAGCACTCTTTCAAATGTCCTAGGGGATGTACTATGTAGCTGGTCTTTTTGGTTGTAAATATTGTATATGAAAAATTTGTTTCCACCATGCCTCACCTCTAAGATCATATAGTCTGGATCTGAAGATAGGTCTTCCCTTAGGCAAATATTGAAACTGGTGCTTTTCAGGACATAAGCAAGAACTCTGGGCTGGTTTGGAAAGACAGTTTTGGGTAAAAGTTGAAAGAATGATGGATGATTTATGCTTCTTAAATTAAATGAATGAGATTGGGAAGGAATTGGGTTAGTTATCAGTCTTGGTTCTTGGACAAGAACTAGACTAACATTGTTTTCAAGGGCTGTTTGTAATAGACTCTCTGTTAGTGGAGAGCTTTTCATTATGTTGGACTGAATAACTTTCAGGTGTCCCTCCATGAAAGTTATAGCTCAGGTTCCTGGGTTCTATCCTTCAAGGCTCTATACACCTCACAACTGAGGTCATTTGCCTTGTGGTTGTGGTTACAATTGGCGCATTTCAGAAGGGTATGAACACAAGCTTTTCCCTTAGCTGGGCATGAGGAACACTTGTGTTGGGTGGTGTTGTGGTTCTCGGCACAAATCTGGCACCTTTGTTCTCTCATGCATCTAGCTTCAAGGTGACCAAACCCTTGGCATCTGCTGCATTGAGCTGTGGGTTGCACAGAGTAGAGCTTTTCTACTCTGCAACTTTTCCCTGCCAGGTAAAGCCTGTTTCTAATAGCATTGGAAGCCTCCTTCTCAGTTGCAAAGGCCACAATGACACTTCCTGCTGTCTGGTATGATCGCTTTTCTGCTGATGTTAGCCAATAGGGGTTTCCAATTATATTGAGCCCATGGTTGAAGGTTTTTATTTCATCCCTAATCATGTCTCCAAATTCTTCATTGTCAAACTCATGTATGGGGACTCCATGGATCACAACCTTATGCCAAGGCTCATTGACTTGACATGCTGCATGTGGAATAAGATGTCCCCAGACAGATTTCTTTTCAAGGAGGTATTCAGCATTAAATGATTCAGTAGTGGTCAGGATTATATTTTTCTTCATGTAAGACAGAGCCACTGTGAGGATCACAGGTTTCTGGGCCCCTGCTTGGGTAAAGGCAGAATTGATTTCATTTCGAAGTTTCATTGAGTTAATTTGAGGAGTAGCCAGGTTTGGGGAAATGAGAATTAACTGATGAGTCTTTTTCTTTGGTACTTGAACAGGCTTAGAAGGCTTCTTGTGGGTCACCTCTGTCCATTGATGTACCCCATTTGATGTACTTGACTCTCCACCTACTCCTGAAGCTGCCATAGCTGCATAAGTTTGAGGTAGAAAGGTGGATGGGACTGCTGGAGTCACTGGTTTGATTGTGGTTGACCTCATTGGGCCTGGCATAGTTTGGGTTGGCATCTGTTGAAATTGGTGTTGTGAATGCTGGCTTGATGTGGAATGGTTCTGTACATTGCTTGCCTTATTAGACAGAACTCGAGAGACCTGTTCAAGGGCTCTGATCTCCTGCCCTAATATGGATTTAGCCCAGCTTATTTTGCCTTCTTCTTGGTACCCTCTCAGGATGAGAGAGAGATCATGCAGACTCTGCTTTTGTTTCTTATCCTCTGCAAGGCACATTGCCCTAATAACCATATTAAATGCAATATCCATGCATGCTTCAACTGTCCCTGGTTTTTCCTGAGCTGTAAATTGTTTCTGTTTTGATTGGGATGTTTCTGGAGTGAAATCAAAGTTGAATCTTTGACTATCACTCTCTGGTGCTGAAGGACTTATTGACCTTTTTGATGGAATGGCATGTACCTTTTCCTTGCCTTTTGTTGTGATATCATGAACTAAAATATCTGGGGATGAGGGGCATAAAATTAGATCCATTGGCTGAGAGCCCATATTTTCTCTTTTTATTTTTAATTTATTTTTTTTTGTAATCTTTTTTAACATTTCCTTTTATTTGATGATATTTGGGCAGAAAAATTTGTGAGATTTTTGTTTTTTATTTTATTTCAATTTAAATTTTTTTCAATTTTTTTCAATTTTGTTTTTTTTTTTTTTTTTTTTTTATTTTTTTATTATTTTTTTTTTTTTTTTATTTTTTTTTTGGTTCGAAAAATATGTGATAGTCACGTGATCAAAGACACGTGATCACGTGATCGGAAATTTACTTTCACTGATCCGACGCGTAAACGCCCCACTTAACGTGTAAATGAACGCAAAACGCGTTCTGGACCAATGAAAATTTTTCAAGTAGGGTGACCTTTAAAAACCAAAGACGCACTTCGTCGCAAAATTTGTACCTTCAGTTTAAGAACACCCAGTTCTCGTCCAAAAAGTGTTGAAATAATCTAGAAATGTGTATGTATAATGGTCTGTAGGTGATATGTATGTATTTAAAATTTAAGATGGATTGAGCGTTGTGGGCCTGAGTTGTAGATGAAAAGTTCCGAGCATTCACCAAATTTTGGCTACCAAACCTTGATTGAACTTTGAACTTGAATAACTTCTCAAGAACACGTCGGATTGAAATTCCAAGATAATTTCCCGAATGCGCTTAATTTAATGAGTTGAATGATGTAATTTTTGGGATGATACCACAATATTTGGGAATTCAGGTTGTGTGATGTTTTTTTTGCCCCCCAATGTCAAAGATACAGAAAGGAAAGGGTTCTTTTCTAAAACAAAAGTCAAAAGAATATATAGTCAAGGAATGGCAAAAATACTGGGAAACAGAATTGCTGATGCCAAGATATGACTTGGTGTCTGATCCAGACTATCAAGTCCTGGAAGTTGATCTTCCAGGAGAGTCATTCTATATTATTCACATTTATAATGAGAAGCCACTGACACCTGCATTTTCTCACTCCACAGTTCAACGCTTTCTGACCTTAAATCTGCAGCTTGACAAGCCATTTCTTCTTCTGGGGGACTTCAATCTGCATCATACACTTTGGAATCCACTTATTCAATCAACTAACCCTCAAGCAAATGCCTTTGTTGAATATCTGGAACACACAAATACTCAATTAATCAACTGCTCATCTGTAATTGAGAACTATGGAGGCACCTTCCATAGGGCAAATTCAAAGAGCACCTCAATTATTGATCTAACATTTATTGCAGGATTTAAACAACTAAAATGGCAAGACTGGAACTATGGGGAGTCTACTGGGTCTGATCATGAACTAATCACCTTTAAGGCATTGCTACCTCAGTTCAATGATATCATCATAGACAACCAAGTCCCATCATTACCACCAAGATTAAATACAAAAAAGGCTGACTGGAAGCTCTTTCAACAGGAACTGCAAGCAAAAGAGGAACTCTTCCAGAATCTTCTAGAAAATGCCATTCAATCAAAAGATTATGAACAGATAGCCAGTTTACTTCAACAAGTTGTCGAGAATGCTGCCCATATCTCCATCCCAGCAATGAAAATCACAGCAAGATCCAAACCATGGTGGACAGCAGAGTTGACCCAGTTGAGGATGAGGTTTCATAGGATAAGGCGCTGCTTCAAAAAATATCCAGACTCCGAGTTAGCAGATGATGCCAGGGCTGCAAGAAACCAATATTTTCACAAGATCCAACACAACAAGAGGGAACATTGGATTAAATTCCTGGAAAAAGCTCAAGACAAAACAGTCTTTACTTCCTACAGCTACTCTAGGCCAGGAAGGACTCAATCAACTCTGATTCCTACCTTAAGATGCAGTGCCCTTGATAATGGTCAGAATAGAAGTGCATACAGCTTCAAAGACAAGTGTGACACTCTAATTCACACCCTCTTTCCAAGAACACTACCATCCATATCTGCATCACAAGAGACTATCAACCACAACATATTTGAACAGCCAAATATCACAGTCTCTACCTTCAATACTAACCCAGATGACAGCAACAAAGCTGGTCCAAATAAATGGGATTGGCCAGCACTAACCATGGAGGAGATCAACAATGCAGTACCTAACAAGTCAACAGCACCAGGTCTTGACCAGATTGACTGGACCATAACAAAGGCAGCAATCATAGCCATCCCTAAATTTTTCTTCCAGGCATATTCAACCCTATTTAACAGTGGCTTTCATCCAGAAAGATGGAAGCAAGCAGTGGGAATAATCATTCCAAAGAGAAACAAGAAAGACTATAGCAAACCAAAAGCTTATCGACCAATATCTCTTCTCCCATGTCTCTCCAAGCTGTTGGAAAGAATATTTGCCAATCGACTTTCATTCATTGCTAACACTACTAACAATCTCTTACATGAGACCCAAATGGGCGGACGCAAGCAGAGATCTGCAATTGACACAGCACTTCTCCTGCAAGATTTTGTAGAGCAGAACAGGCTCAGGCATAGAATTGTCTCAACAGTTCTCCTTGATATCATGGGGGCATTTGATCGACTACAGCCAGAAGCTCTATTATCAGTCATGAGGACTCTCCAGCTGCCCATCTCGTTAATCTCATGGGTCAAATCCTTCTTGACTGGAAGGACCATGAGACTTCAATTCAATGGCCAGCTAAGTGAGGTGTTCCCAGTCACAGGAACACCTCAAGGTAGCCCAATTTCACCAATTCTCTTCTTGATATCCATCAGGTTCCTCTTTCTCCCACATCAGGAAGTGAATTACCTTCAACTCTCGTACATGGATGACATCTCCATCTCAGTTGCCTCCACGTCAATCAAGAAAAATACTGACCAACTTCAACAAATTCTCAAGGGACTAATGGAAAGGGCTAACAAGCTATCAGTCACATTTGAGATGGAAAAGACTGAGATGATCCATTTTTCACACCATAAATCACCTCTCACCAATCAGCTGACTCTCAGCAATCAAACTGCCATAGCACCTAAAGAGGTAGTAAGATGGTTAGGGATCTGGTTTGACAGGAAGTTAACATTCAAATCTCAGTCTGGCTTACCTCAAAAAAATTGGAAAATCAGAAAGTGATTGGTGTGACTACTGTGGGGAAGGAAGACAGACAGTGCCTCATCTAATCCTTCATTGTAAAAAATTCAAGGTAGAAAGGAGAAAATATTTTGCAGAAATAACACCACTTAAACTATCACTTCTTTTTGGGACACATGTTGGGAAAACAGCACTACTTTGCTTTCTAGATTCAACTAAATGCCTTAGGGCATGCAGAAGATGAAATGGAGTAAAACGAAAACTACTAGGGAAAAAGAAACATGGAGAAACTTTTTAGATATATTTTGTATGTTAGAACTGTGTCATAGCTATATAGCTGAATACACTATGATTAAAAAAAAAAAAAAAAAAAAAAAAAAAAAAAATTCAAATCTCATGTAGAGAAACGCCTTCAGCTTGCACATGGTGCACTCAAGAGGGTAAAGCAAATTTCCTCTAATACAAAGGGCCTTCCATCATACTCAAGAGCCTGGCAGAGGAATTCAGCAACTTTTCGAAATTCCAAACTTCGACTTTTCGTGTCTAAGAGACCATCATATTGTGCACAATACTCAGCTGATTCTCAATATCAACTCAGAATTAAACCTTGACCACCAGGGAAGAAGTTAATAAAGTTGAAAGACAATTTGGGTCTCTAAATCTTCCAGTGGTTGGGACACCATTTTGTACTTTCCACAACTTCTGTTCCATCATATTTACAGAGATACAATTTGAACTATATACGCATAAGATACATATTTATCTATTCACAAAGTTACAGACAGTTACAGCAATTATTCGGAGAGATAATACAGATTGAAGCACAGAAGAAGGAACATTGCGACAAATTGCACAACTGGTCTGAGTGGGTCGCCGGAGTAAAAAATTTCACCCATCCAGTGTGTGCTTGAACAAGCGAAATTGTCCTATCACGTGACACTGCGGTCACGTGACATGATATCACGTGATATTTTATAACATAAAATAGAGAAAAATTCGGAAAAAAAAATTTAAAGAAACAATTGAAAAATTTTGAATAAGCTGGAATAATGAGTTCTATGAAAAATCAGTCAAGCTCTCCAGACCCTTTCTCAATTGAATATATGAACATGGATCAACATTTGAGTGCCATGGATCCAGATAGCATGTCAGAAATATCTTACTCACACCAAATAGACCAGAGAGATAGTGAAGACCCTGAATTTTCAAAAACTCTCAAAGGCAAGGGAAAATGCATTGAATACCCTAACTCAGATTTTCCCAAGCTTAATGACTTTGATGTACAGGGTGATGCTGAGCCCTTTGACTTCACACCACATCTTGGCTCGAAAAGGAAAGGGGAGTCTAGCAAAAATGGTCCAATGAAGAAGAATTCTGGCAAAGCTGCCTACTCTAACATTGATATGATTGAAGGTGCTGATGAATGCATTGCTACTGCCCGGGACCTGCTGATTAAAGCAGCACATCAAGCTGAAACTCGAGCATATCAGACAAAAATTCTTGATCTACTAAATATATTTAGACAATTCATGGAAAAGGATGGAAATATCCCAAGGGAGGCATCTCTTCTAGCAACACAGCTTCAAAAGCTCGAGCACACAGCACAAGTGCTGCAAAATACCATGAATCAACCAAATACCCAGACTAAGACCTATGCAAAGACTGTTCAGCATGGAGTAAATATGGCCAGTCAATCAACCAGAGGGCAACAACAATCTATTCCAAGAAATGTCCCCAATTCAGGGAATAATACCACAGACTCAGGACCAAGCCAGCCAGCCCGCTCTTGGGCATCTGTAGCAGGGCCATCAAATACAGAAAAAAAGACACAAAAGCAATGGACAGTGGTGCAGCCAAAAAAGAAACCAATGCCAAAGCCAAGGAACTCTAACAGATTGATTCTTCTCCAAGATGAGACAACAAGACAGATCTTTTCACCCTTACAAATTAGGGATCAGATCAACAATGCTTTTCGAGCTAGAGGGGTACAGGGACCAGTTGTCTCCATAGTCTCAAAGACAAGAAATGAGAACAAAGCTATCTCTACCATGGGAACATACACTGCAGATTTTCTCCTTGACCAAGTCAGTATATGGAAAAACTTTGCACCCCATGTGATTGCAATGAAAGATGAGGCATGGCACAAAGTGATTATTCATGGAGTCCCAACAAATGAATTTGGCCAAAATGAAGATCTTTCCTCCATCTCAGAAGAAATCTCAGTCTTTAATAATGGATTAAAAATTATTGGACAGCCATTTTGGATTACACCAGAAGAGAATCGAAAGAAGCAGCAGGCTGGATCAATTGTGCTAGCCTTTGAAACCGAAGCCCAGGCTAAGCTAGCAACATCTCGAAGATTAATCATTGCTGGAAGATACCTCCTAACAGATAAATATTTGAACTATTCACCTACCATGCAATGCAACAAGTGTCAGGCATTTGGCCATCCTGAGAGTAGGTGCAGATGGGATGCCAAGTGCCAGTTTTGTGCAGGACCACATAGCACAAAACAGCATGCCTGTACTCAGTGCAAGGCTGTTGGACACAGATGTGACCACCTTGTTCCAAAATGTGGTAACTGCAGTGGTTTGCACTCTGCTGATAACAAAGACTGCCAAGTAAGAGTTACTGTTCTTGAAAGGGCAGCAGCTCGAGAGGAGCAAGCTCGGAATGATCAAGAGGAATATCTATGACAGGACAACAAAAAGTCCTCCAATGCAACTTGAACAGAAACATACAGGCAACAGAAACAGCAGTCACCTGAACACACTTTCGAAAATCACCTTTTCGTGCACAACTTACGCCCTCCATCCGCTACGACAATATAAACTGCATATTCGGTTTCGCATCGTTAACAGCTTTCGATCGATCCAATTTTTGACACCTAAATCCCAGTATTGCGACTTTTTTCGATCAAAATCCCGATTTTAGACCCTCTGGACCACATCACCATACCATTTCATCCATAACTTCCGCCTACAATCAGCTACAACTCTATAAATTCGATATTCGGTTTCGCATGGTCTATAGCTTTTGATTGATATTTATTTCGATATCCGAATCCACCAATTACATTATTTTTCGACCAAAACGCGATTTTTCACCCTCTACACGAAAAATTTTCTCCCGGCCTTGCCAAGGCTCGGCGCGTTACGCGTCACGCGTTCAAGACGCGTAATCACGTGTCAAATAAGAGAGTCACGTGACTTCTTTCATTTACTTATTAAGGAAAAAAAATTAAAAATTAAAAATTAAAAAATTAAAAAGTTGAAATATGCCACCAAGCAAAGAAAAATCAAATGTTTTGAACCCACCTTCTCCTGCAACCTCTATACCATCCTCACCTCCAATTCTAGAAATCTCTTTGCTTTCATCACAACCTAGACTTGAATCATCTAGGTGGAGCAGTAAAAAATTATCTTCAATAAACTCTCCTCCCCCACCTAAGGAAAATACAACTAAGTTTCACACAAACTTTTCTGATTTCAGCAGTGACCCCCTAACTGCCAATGATTTTACTTCTGGAATCTCACCAAACACTCAAAAACCACTCAATAATACTAGGAAAAGACCATCTAGTACCTTAACAGACCCTCATTACCATCCATCAAAGCATCATAGGATCAAAAATATTTCAGGTCCTGTTCCATCTATTATTAAGCCAAAGACAGCATCAGGCAACATTTTAGAAGCAAGAGATCTTCTAGTTGAGGCTTGCAGCTTATCCAAAGATAGATTAGAACAGACTAATTTGCTTGATTTACTTGAAATATTTCGGAGGGTTACTGAAAAGGGTATCAATCAAGTATCCAGTATAATCTCAGAATCATCACAGCCACCACCACAAGTAATCACCAATCTACCTTCATTGATCATACCTCAAATGAAACCTGATGAGACTTCTAAACCACTGTCTCAAAGTAATGCAACATATGCCCAGAAGCTCAAGGCAAATTTACCCCACAAATCAGCTACTGCATCAAATAGTATTCTCCTACCACCAAGAATTGTAGCTATGGCAGAATCTGATTCAACCAAAAATAATATAAATACCACCACTTTAGAAATAGATACAAGACCAGAGCCAAAAGTTGTGACCTTGGTTATATCACATGGCAGCTCTATACCATCTTATCAACCAACAAACATTAGAGACCAGATCAACAAAGCCATGGGAAAGGCTGCCATTTCTAGGGTTCATAATTCCCCAAAAAATAATGTAGTATTAACTTGCTACAATTCTTCTCCAGAAGAACTTCTTCAAGAACAAAGTAAATGGGAAGGAATATTTGGAAAATGGCCAATAATTCACATCCAAAAAGTTGAGAACTGGCCAACAGTTGTTATACATGGAGTACCAGTCTGTATACCAATCACATCATTTGCAAAAGAGGTCGAAGAGTTCAATCCCTCTATACATCCAAGGGGTCAACCTAGATGGTTAACCAAATCTCATAAACTAAAACATTCTTCAGTTGTCATGACTGTCCAGAATGAGGAGGAAAAAAGGCGGATTCTTAAAGATGGGATTCTCATTGGAGGACTACTTCTTCGAGGTGTGAATTATCAGCCAACAGCTGGAAAAACACAATGCAGAAAATGCCTTAAATTTGGTCATCACCACATTGTCTGTAAAAGAGCAGCTGTGTGTTCAATATGTCATGGAAACCACTTCACCTCTGAACACTCATGTGATGCATGCAAAACTTCGGGCCCATGTCACCACCATGCCATAAGGTGTTACAATTGCAAGGACACCAACCACCATGCCCAACAATACCAAGATTGTGAATATTACAAGGCTCTTTTATGTTAGGACAACTAAAAATCTGCCAACACAATACTTCTCGAGGAAGAGAGATCCTTCAATCACTCTTTGAGATTTCTCTGACAGAGGAATCTTCCATTCTCTTCATCCAGGAGCCTTATCTTTTTCAACACCCACAATCCAAATTTTTTATTCCACTCAGCCATCCAAGCTATATACCAATCATGCCATGTCAGCAACATAATCTAAAGCCCAGGATACTAACATATGTAAAGAAAAATCTGCCATTTCAAATTAATCCAAGATATGATCTAGTCTCAGATCCAGACCTTCAAATTTTACAAATAGACCTACCACAGGAGTCATTTTATGTTGTACATATCTACCAAGAAAAGTCTCGATGGCAAGGAGAAGGGCGTCATACTATCCAGCGCTTTCTGGACCTCAATCTTCAACTTGATAAGCCATTTCTTTTACTGGGCGACCTCAACATCCACCATCCTTGGTGGAACCACTCTGTAACAAATATAACACAAGCAGCTCAAAGTTTAGTGGATTACCTAAGCTTTCATAATGCCAAGCTTCTGATGAGCCCGACCGAAATAGAACGCTTTGGAGGTACTTTCTACAGGACTAACAGCAAGAATATTTCGGTAATTGATCTTGCATTCAGTTGTGGCTTTCAATCCCTAGCTTGGAGAGACTGGAATGAAGTGAAAACCTGCCTGCCAACAAAATACAATGTCAACAAGGCTGATTGGAAACTGTATCAAAAAAGACTCATAGAGCTACAAGCAGAGCTTCATCAGGAACTAGATGAGGCTATTGATTGCAAGATGTATGACAAGATAGCTCACCTGCTCGAAAATATAATCAAGGAAGCTGCAGACCAAGCCATTCCAAAACTACGAATTTCAGCCCATTCAAAAGTATGGTGGAATCCTCAACTCACCCAACTTAGAAAGGAATTTCACAGATTAAGACGCATATCAATGAGATACCCATCTTTTTATACTATTGAACAAGCAAGAGTGGCAAGAAATGTGTACTTCAGAGCAATCTTGACTGCAAAGACAGGACACTGGATCAAATTTCTAGAGACAGCCAAAGACAAAAATATCTTTCAAGCTTACAACTACTCAAAGGCTGACAGTTACCAGTCACCACTCATCCCAACACTTCGATTCAAAGGTGAGCAACAATCTGGTGAAGAATGCCTGGCCATTTCTTTTGAAGACAAAAGTAAGGCTTTGGTCACCACACTGTTTCCTGGCTCCTCAAAGCTACCTTTTATCACACCAACCTCAGCATCTTTGGGTGAGGAGCCAGAAACTTCTCAAGGACAAGAGTCTGCACCACATGAATCAATACCTCAGCATACTACAATTCCTCCCCAGAATAAAATCATCCATGAGAATAGGGAGGTATGGGACTGGCCCAGTCTATCACTAGAAGAGCTGATCAATGCAGTCCCAAATAAGAAGACATCTCCAGGGAATGATTTGATTAACTGGACAATGATACAAAAGGCTATTCAATTTATTCCTAAATTTTTCTTTGAGGCTTACCATGCACTATTCCACAGTGGCTACCATCCAAAGCAGTGGAAGGAAGCCATTGGCATAATTATTCCTAAAAAGAACAAAAAAGACTACTCAGACCCCAAGGCATACAGACCAATATCTCTGCTACCCTGCCTTTCAAAGCTCTTGGAGAAACTTTTTGCCAACAGAATATCATATTTTGCCAATACTAGTAATGAGTTGCTTCATCAGAGTCAGATGGGTGGTAGAAAACAAAGATCAGCCATTGATGCAGCCTTGCTTCTGCAGAATTTTGTCCAAGAAAATATGCAAAAGAAAAGAGTGGTTACAACAATCTTCATGGATATCCAAGGTGCATTTGATCATTTAGATCCCATCAATCTTGTAGAAGTCCTTCACAAGTTGCAGCTTCCAAGGTCATTTATTTCATGGGTTAAGTCCTTTCTTTCAAATAGGACTATCAGACTACTTTTCAATGGTGAACTAGGAGGAGAATGGAAGGTTACTGGAACACCCCAAGGGAGCCCAATCTCTCCAATGCTCTTTCTTTTATCAATAAGGTATCTTATCAGTCCTGATCCAACATCAAAATCATTACCAACTCTTCAACTTTCTTATGTGGATGACATTTCCATATCAGTTGCATCTTCTTCAGCAACCAAAAATGTTGGGGAGTTGAATACTATTATCAATGCTCTCTTCACCCATGCAAAAAAATTGTCAGTCAGATTTGATGAAAGTAAGACAGACCTTATCCACTTCCATGGGAAGAAAATCCCAATTGAAATACCCATCTTGATCAACAATACTCTACAACAGCCAAGAGAGTTAGTTAGATGGCTTGGAGTATGGTTTGATCATAAGCTATCCTTTCAATCACATGTCAATAAGAGGGCTCACCAAACATAATAAAAAATAAGAGAGGAGATGGGAAGAATTGAGTAGTAATGGGGGTTTGTATTTGATTTTAATGTATGTTACAAAATTGTCATAGCTAGATAGCTGAATACAATATGATTTAAAAAAAAAAAAAAAAAAGAGGGCTCACCTTGCCAATGGGGCACTCCAAAGGCTTAAGTGCCTCTCATCAACAACAAAAGGACTGAAATTTGGCGCCCTTAGACAGCTTTATCTATCATGTGTTACACCAGTCTTGGATTATGGATCAGTGCTCTGGCATGGAAAATATGGATCCAAGAAATTAATAAATATTTGTCAGAAAATTCAGAACCAAGCTCTGGTATTTGTCTCAGGTGCTTTCAGAGGTAGTCCTATCAAAGCTTTGGAGGCTGAGACAGCAATCCTGCCAACAGAGCTCAGGCACCTCAGGAACTGTTACCAATATGCCCTCCGTATTCTGAGACTTCAAAAATGCCATCCAATATACCAGCAATTATTTCAACCTCTGGCAGATGAGCTTTCAAATACAAATGAAATTGATCTTGGACTAGTTGGGCTTCTGAATGAATCGCCAATTCAGATCAATAGAATAGGAAAGTTACTACAACATTTTGCCAGTAAAGCCAGATTGGAAGAAGTTAATCACAAATGGACCCCTCCCTGGCTCCAATCTAATTTGAACATATCTATTTCTAATTTAAGTAGGGCAGAAGCACAAATTGAGCATCTAAAATTTCTTTCTTCAATCCCATTGAGCTCAACAATTATCTATACAGATGGATCATTTGAGAAGATAAAAGGGAGCGGCATTGGATTTATAGTCTACTCACCTTACACCAGACAAATGAAAGGTTATTCTTATAGCCTTGGTCAAGAAGTAGGAATAGTGGATGCTGAAAGCTACTGCATATTACGAGCACTTGAACAGATTAAAAATCATCCATCTTCATCTTGCTTTGTTTTTTCAGACAGCCAAGCTGCATTAAATAGAGTCAAAAACTCTTCCAATTGGTTATCTCATAAGATTAGATCCATCAATCAGCCTGCAAAGATCGAGCTTCACTGGTGTCCAGGCCATGAAGGCATTGAAGGCAATGAGCTTGCAGATAACCTTGCGAAAATGGGAGTTGAAAAAAGGACTAGACCAAGGGATAAATTTATCACTCATAGCTTTCTTAAACAAAAAGTGCAGCAGCACATCATAAATTCTTGGCACAAACATTGGCACTCAGAAATTCTCAGAGAAGAGGAAGGAAAGAAAGCTAGAGGTCTCGGGAAGTATTACAGGATACAGGCAAGAAAGCAGACACCAAATTTCAGCATGAAACCTATCAATTTAGAAGCTTACAGCCGAGCAACCCAGTCAGCATATTTTCAAGTCAAATTTGGTATTGGAAACATTCTAACACACCTCAAAAAAATTGGAAAAGCACACAGTAACATTTGTAACTTCTGTGGTAAAGAAAAGCAAACCTGCCACCACCTTATATTTCAGTGCCCAAAATTCAAAGCCCAAAGAAAAGAAGAGCTTTCAGATGTTGTGCCACGCAGCCTCAGTTTGCTACTAAATACCAAGGGTGGGAGAGAAAAGCTATTAAAATTTATTAAATCAAGTAACTGTATTAATTTACCAAAAATAGCGGACAGCTTAATTTCATGTAGGAATACACAAGAGGTTGTGCCTGGAATGAGGTAACATAATTTGCACAAATGGTTATAAAATGAATAAAATAAATTTGAGAAAAATGTACCTGATGAAGGACAATTGTAATTTAGAACATTTAATTAGATAGAAGTGTCATAGCTCTAGAGCTGCATACACAATGAATAAAAAAAAAAAAAAAAAAAAAAAACAGAAACATCACTTCAACTGGCCTTAGAGCTAGGGATAGGTATCATTGCAGTGCAAGAACTGTGGATATCAAAGACAAGCTCAGGAAATAACTATGAAGGAGCTCATTCAATTAACCATCCATCTTTTGTACAAATACTTCCAAGGACAGAAAACTATACACTAAGACCAAGGACAATGTTTTACATAGCAAAAGAACTTGATATACAATATCATTTTCTTGAAGGGTATCCAGTGGATCCAGATATCCTTGCACTAAACTTCAACAATTACATAATAAATATAGACATAATTAACATCTACAACCAAAAGTGTCAAGCTCCAGAGACTAGCAGTACAACCATGGAAAGGCATAGAGAGGGCTTGGTGGTATCATCAAACACCATAGTGGTTGGGGACTTCAATGAACACCACCCCAGCTGGGACCCTTTCTACCAAAAATCCACACATGCTGACAGCCTTCAAGAATGGATGGAAGACCAAGGGCTCTCTGTGGTGAATACAATAGGACAGGGAACATTCCATAGATCCCATATGGCATACCCTTCAGTTATTGATCTAACATTGGCCACTAAATGGACGGAAAAGTATATACAAGATTGGCAAACTATTCCAACAGGCTCGGATCATCAAGGAATTATATTTTCAATCCGGAACCAAAAGGATAGACAAGAAAAGCCTCCAGTGAGCCAAAACAGATTCAATCTGAGGATGGCAGACTGGGACAAATTTGAAAAGACCAGCCAACTTCTATTCAAGGAGTCAAAAATCCTCAAGCCCAATAGACTACAAGCACTCCAAAAAGCTACTTCTAACCATGTACTAAAAGAGGGGACCAACCTGAAGTGTGAACTTGATCAAATTGGTAAAGAAATAACTGATATTGTCATCAGAGCAGCCAGGGTGTCAATTCCTCAAAGGCGACCTGGGGCCAAGCCCAAGCCATGGTGGAATGATGATCTTAAAAAGCTGAGAAAAGAGATGATGAAGGCACAAAGAAAGCATTGTGATGATCTTTCAGACAATAGTAGAATGGAGGAATACACCAAGGCAAGGAACAAGTATTTCCAAGAAATCAAATCAGCAAAGAAGAACCATTGGAATGCATTTCTGGAGCAAGAAGATTCAGCATCTATCTTCAGGGCCTTGTTATACACAAAGGACCACCAGACAACACAACTACCAATGATTGAAGATATAGATGGGGAACTAAAAACTAGCTTTACAGACAAATGTAAAGCCCTCAGATCAAGACTTTTTACCATCCCACCAGCAGCTGCAGAAATAGATTGGGCATTGCACAAGGAAGCCAGCTGGGAGTGGCCTTTACTTACGCCCCAAGAGGTCGAAGCTGCTTGCTGTAATCCATCCAAAGGCAAAGCTCCTGGGCCAGACCAAATTGACCAGTCAATGATCAGCCATGCATATCAGGCCAATAAAGAGATATTCTTTCAGGTATACTCATTGTATTTCAATATTGGATACCAGCCCAGCTGTTGGCGACAGGCTACAGGGGTGGTGCTAAAGAAACCCTCTAAGCCAGACTATTCTCAACCAAAAGCTTATAGAATCATATCCCTGCTTAATTGCTTGGGAAAAACTCTTGAAAGAATGATGGCCAAAAGACTTGGATATCTAGCTGAGACATCACACCTTCTTCATCCATCACAGATTAGAGGACGCCTCCAGAAATCAGCAGTGGATGCTTGCCTGATGCTGGTCAACCAGGTACAAAATGAAAAGGCTGCTGGGAGAAGGTCGTCGACCCTATTTCTAGATATAAAGGGTGCCTTTGACCATGTGGCCAAAAATCAGCTCCTTGGGATTATGAGTAAATTGGGACTCCCTCTCAGCCTTATGTCATGGGTAGACTCATTTCTTAGCAACCGACAGCTAAAACTGACATTTGATGGGCAAGTAGAGGAATTTTCACCTATTGAAACTGGCATCCCTCAAGGAAGCCCTATTTCGCCAATTTTATTCTTGATTTATATAAGAGACATGTTTGGCTCTAGGGCAGGCAAATTTATATCATATATTGATGATATTGCATTGATAGTCTCGTCTTCCAGCTTCAAAAATAATGCAAAAATATTGGAAAAAGAATTTAAATTACTGCAAGATAATGGAAGAAAGAATGCAGTTCAATTTGATGTAGATAAGACTGAACTGATCCATTTTGGGACATCTACAGAAGCTAAGAATTGCCGAGTGACCCTACCAAGTGGTAGAAGCATCTCATCTTGCACAGTAGCCAAATGGCTGGGGGTGCTATTTGATCAAAAGCTATCCTTCAAGCAACATGTTACTTCAAGAGTAGCTCAAGCCAAGGCAGCCTTCCACAGGATGGCAAGATTGACTAATACAGAGAGAGGACTCAGCCACATAGCAACAAGACAGTTATACCTGGCATGTGTCACAAGTATATCAGACTATGCCAGCCCTGTCTGGTGGAGAGAACAGCAATCATTTACTGATCTGCTGCAGAGCCTGCAAAATATGGCACTAAGAAAAATACTGGGATGCTTTAAAACATCACCAGTAAGACCAATGGAGGTTGAGGCATGTCTTTGCCCACCTGAAATTAGACTGAATCATAGCAGAAGAAAATATGCTATGAGAACATTGGCCCTGATGCCAAACCATCCCATTTTAAGGATGATGAAAGAAAGATTGGATGATTGGAATAACAGGGAACATATACCCAAGAAAGAGAGTCAAGCAACCAGAATCTTGAAATCTATACAGTACCACTCTGATGTCATGGAGATTGAGCCAGTGGTACCTAACATCCATTCTCCATGGAATAGTGGCCTTCCTTATGAGGTGGAGATTGGAAATAAGGACAAAATTGAACAAAAAACACTGCACAATCAACTACTATCACAGGCTTATGGGACAAAGCAGGTTATATATTATACAGATGCTTCAGTATCACAAGAGACCAGTGGTATAGGAATCTCGCTAATAGCCTATGACCAAGTTGACTTGAGTACAAAGACTGAATACTATACTATTGCAAAGGACAGCAATACCATCTATGATGGGGAATTGGAGGGGATTGTGAGAGCCATAGAACATGCAGAGAGACAGACATGGAACAAGGAGCTCATCACAATATTCTCAGACAATCAAGGTGCTCTAATGAGACTGAAAGACTTAAGCAATAAGGCCGGCCAAGTATGGGTAATTAGAGCCATTCATGCAGCCAAAAAGCTAAAAAATAGGGGAACAAATGTCAGAATGAAATGGGTACCAGCTCACATGGACATTAATGGCAACAAAGAAGCAGATAGGCTTGCTAAACAAGCATCTTTTATGGAGCCTGATGAAAGCTATCCAATAAGCTTTGCCTTTATCAGTAAAGAGATTGAAGGAGCTAAATGCCAGGAATGGCAGACATTATTGCATAACTATGATATCAAAAGACAGCATCAAGAGGGCTCATCATGCTTTACAGGTACATTTGCATGGCAAATTAGAAAAAGGCCTTGGGTGCCTCGAGGTACTAGAAAGGGGACATGCTCGGCATTTTACCAGCTCAAACTTGGACATGGCTACTTCAAGTCATACATGTGGAGAATAGGGCAATCAGAGACAGATAGCTGCAGCTGTGGGTTCAAGCAAACTGTGAAACATCTACTACTTGACTGTAGGAGGTATAAACAAGATAGGAAGAAGATGAAAGAGAAGCTTGGGATAGAGGTGATAAGTCTCAAGGACCTCCTTCATAGCAATATTGGAATAAAAGCAGTACTGGAATTCTTAAATGACACAAATATATGTACAAGGAAGTGGTATCTAGGAGAGGAAGGTCCATTTTTGAAGTAGGATGGGGTTTTAAAGGTTGAATTGTAGTTAAATACTGCACATCCTCTGATAGTCTTAGACTTATATAGGATGTAAATGAATATTAAAGGGCCTTCCATTTCATGCCCTACGACAACTGTACCTCAGCTGTGTCCTTCCTGTCCTGGACTATGGATCAGTGCTTTGGTTTAGGAAAAGAGGCTGTGGTGCATTGAGTGCAAAATGTCAAAGGCTCCAAAATCAAGCTTTGATCATGATCACTGGAGCATATAATCATAGCCCAATCAGGGCCTTGGAAGTTGAGGCAGCAATTCTTCCAACTAGAGTAAGGCAGCTCAAGCAGACATTTAACTATGCCCTCCGGATTCTAAGACTTCAAAAAACACATCCAGTAAAAGATAAATTACTTGCACCACTGCAGGACGAGTTATCATTAACAACTAAGGTTGATCTTGGAGTCTTTGAGTACTTGGATAAAGAACAGACCCAACTAATAAGAATTGGCCAACTATTGCAGTCATTCATTAAATACACTAACCTTGAACAGTTAGATGCCAGCTGGGCATCCCCATGGCTCCAAACTAAACTCAGCATTGATATATCACAACTGACTAAGGAAAAAGCTGCTTTGGGACATAAATTTCTTACTGATACAATACCTTCAACCACAGCTATTGTCTACACTGATGGCTCTCTCACACAAGGAAAAGGCAGCAGTATTGGATTTGTAATATATCTCCCAGTTACAAGGGAGATAAAATGCTTCTCTTTTAATCTTGGTCAAACAATGGGTATCACAGATACAGAAACTTTCTGCATCCTCAAAGCCATTAAACACCTCAAAAAGATCTCACCACAAGGCCACTATCACATCTTCAGTGATAGCCAGGCTAGTCTTATCAGAATACAGACAAAACAAAATTTCTTTTCACACCAAATTAGACAAGAGGCAGAGAATTGCTCAATCAAACTCTCCTGGTGCCCTGGACATGTTGGAATAGAAGGCAATGAGCTTGCTGACAACTTGGCCAGAAAAGCCAGCAAAAAGAAGGTGCTGGGAAGGAATAAATTCACTTCACATGCTTTTCTAAAGCAAAGGGCAAAGGAGCTTGTACTGGAAGCCTGGGCTAACATACACTCAATGATTAAAAAAAAAAAAAAAAAAAAAAAAAGCCTGGGCTAAAGATTGGACATCCGAGCTCTTTCAGGAGGAAGAAGGAAGAAAGAGCTCTGGTTTGGGTAAATTCTACAGGATCCAAGCCCAACTAACTACACCAAGGTTTACAACAAAACCAATTAATTTTCAGGGATATAGTAGACTAGTAGAGTCCTCATATTTCCAAGCAAGGACTGGTATTGGAAATGTCAGGTCATACTTATTTAAGATTGGAAAGACCAAAGATGAAAGCTGCAACTTTTGCTCCAAGCAAAAGCAAACAATGCAACACTTGATACTTCAATGTCAAATGTTCAAAAAAGAAAGAAAAGAATCTTTTCAGAATATAGAACCATTAACGTTACCAATAATTTTCCGAACAAAAAGGGGACAACAAGCGTTGCTTGAATATCTGAAAACTTCAAGATGTATATCTTTATACAAAGGAGATTAATTAGGACAACATCTAATAGAAATAAGACAGTAGGACAAATAAGAGGAGTTTTTTTGGAAATGGAAGTTTGGGGTATATAAATGTAGAGTAAATTGTCATAGCTAAATAGCTGAATACAATATGAATTAAAAAAAAAATAAATAAATAAAATAAAAATAAAAATATGTAGATGATATTTCTATCTCTACAGCATCAACTTCCATAACTAAGAATGCTAAGTTCCTAGAAAATTGCACTTCCAATCTACTTCAAAAAGCTCAAGAACTGAAGATCATCTTTGAAGTTGAGAAATCCGAGCTTATACACTTTAACCGACAACAGAATCCTGATGCTGTTCCCATCCATGTCCTTGACACCATTTTGATGCCAAAAGAGGTTGTAAGATGGCTTGGAATCTGGTTTGATCGGAAACTAAACTTCAAAGTTCATGTTGAAAAGCTTATCCAACTTGGAAATGCAGCCTGGGAAACGCTGAAGACACGTCACCACAATTTCGAAAATCGCCTTTTCAACCACAACTTCAGACCACCATCAGCTACGGCTATATAACTTCAATATTCGTTTTCGCATCGTCCGTAGCTTTCGACTGATATAATTTTCAACATCAGCACCCACTTACTTCATTATTTTTCGACCAAAATCCGATTTTTTGACAACTAAAGTTGAATTTCTCACCATTTCATTGATAACTTACCACCAACTTTAGCAACAATAAAATAATTTGGATATTCTATTCCGCCTAATCAGCAGCTTTCAAATGATGTCATTTTAATGATCAACTAACCATTACTTCAATAATAATAATAATCCATTTATGTCCTATTTGAGTTTATAACTATGTAGGACAGACTATTTAAATACAACTTATCTTTTCCATTCTAATTAGGGGTTTCTTTGATTTGATGGTGGGATCCCCACTACTGGTTCACCAGGAGGGTACTTTGTACCTGACAAAAGAAATAAAAACAAAAAATAATAACAATCATGCCACACATCTCAAAATCATTTCCCTTCATATCTTTTTCTAATACCCTTGTCAAATTTCTATGATGACTTTTCTTCCCATCTATTACTCCTCTAATCAGGCCATTCTCCTTGACTGAACCATTTCAAGGTTGCAATGTGAGTATTCCTCAGGTATTCTAGTGTTAATTTTATTCCCTTGGTTGTATTCAGAAGTAATTCCATTGTTGGTCTTTCCACTCTGAGGTTCTCAAGTAATTTCTTTTGTTCATTCTTATACTTAGCACACTCCAGTAGGAGATGTCTAGGAGTTTGTTTTGCTGTTCTATTGCAATCACAAAGACCTGTGCTATGTCTCTTTATTTTGTACATATAACCTTGGAAATATCCATGGCCAAGTTTTAGTTGGTAAAAGGAACTTGCAACATTTCTTGATACCCCTGAGGGGAGCTGAATTTTTTGAATAAATCTGGGTTCAAAGGTGGCTGAGTAAGTAGATGGATTGTTTTTCCATGCATTTGTTTTGTATTTGAGATAGTCTTCTTGCCATTCATTCTTTGTCAATTGCATGAGGTTTGATTTTATGGATGCTATACTACAAGGAACTAAAGATGGGGAAACTTTGGTTCCTTGTTTAGCTAGGCTATCAGCAATTTCATTTCCTTCAATTTTAAGATGTCCTGGAACCCACTCAATGGAAATTTCTTGCACTCCATTCTGGATAGCTAGAATTGCTGCTTCACTGGCTCTAATTTGCCAGGCTTGTCCAGGCTTTGGTAGGTTTGTTTGCAATCTATAAATAGCTGCTTTGTTATCTGAAAATATTTTTATTTTATATCCCTGAAGATTTGTCTGTTGTCCTATATACTCAAGAGCCTGGCAAATACCTACTAGCTCTCCATTTTTTTTTTTTTTTTTTTTTTTTTTAAATCATAGTGTATTCAGCTATATAGCTATGACACAGTTCTAACATACAAAATATATCTAAAAAGTTTCTCCATGTTTCTTTTTCCCTAGTAGTTTTCGTTTTACTCCATTTCATCTTCTGCATGCCCTAAGGCATTTAGTTGAATCTAGAAAGCAAAGTAGTGCTGTTTTCCCAACATGTGTCCCAAAAAGAAGTGATAGTTTAAGTGGTGTTATTTCTGCAAAATATTTTCTCCTTTCTACCTTGAATTTTTTACAATGAAGGATTAGATGAGGCACTGTCTGTCTTCCTTCCCCACAGTAGTCACACCAATCACTTTCTGATTTTCCAATTTTTTTGAGGTAAGCCAGAGTATTCCCAATAGAATAGAATAGAATAGAATTTTATTTATGTCCCTACTGAGTCTATGACTATGAAGGACAGCTAAAACTATCTAAATAGCTTTAAAGTTAACAATAAATTTGTATGTGGTTGTGTTCAATTTTTGCCAATAGATGATGAGGGTCGTGCCCTATTTTGTTCTTGCCCTTAACCATAGTATACTCATCAGATGTCATCAAATTTTCCACATTGGTCTTTTTGTCCATAAATTTTCTCCAACATCATTTTTCATCAATTAATTGTCTGAATCAAGTCAATTAGCTCACGCTCTTTCATTTGAATCTATTTGCATCTCCTCCAGACATCTGGTTGAGTTGTGAAGATGGATTTGGATGATTTTCCGCCCCTCGGAGGTCCCTCCTCAAGTCCACCACTCCTCCCAACAAAGGATCCATCAACTTCCAACCTTCCAACCATCAAGTCATCAAATTGGAATGTTAAAAACACCCTGCCGTCGTCTTCTAATTCTAAACCATCAAGTTCAAAAGGTAAAGGGATTGCTCAAGACACTGAGCTCAGCAGTGACCCCATCTCAGCTGCCCTAAGTGCAGGTGAAAATATTTTCACTCTACCCCACTTTAACATCAAAAAGAGAACTGCCAATACTACCACTCTACCATCCAGCCAGACAACTAAATACCTTAGAATGCCTACCAGCTCCTCATCTCAGGCTTCTAAATCTCCCAAGGAAGCAGTTTTGGCTGCTAGGGACCTGCTGGTTGAAGCATACACCCTAACCACTGACCGACTAGAGCAGAATAAGCTGCTGAATCTTCTCGAGGTATTTCGCAACTACACTGAGACTGGGAGGATTGACCCATCACTAGCCCCTAGTAATAACCCCACATCTAGCCCATCTTACTCTGAGAAGCTTAAAGCTGGATTACAAAACCAGACTCAGGAATCAAAATTTAGGCAGCCACTGGATCCAAGCAAGCTACCAATATGCAACCCAACAACATTGTCCCCAAGAACTCTACCTCTCAAAAGCAATTAGAAGCTAAGCAGAGGGCAGGAAATATTATAACCTTAGTTGCCATAAGAGGCAGCAACTTACCTGACTACAATGCAATTTCCATCCGAGATGAGTTCAATAAAGCAATGGGTAAGAAAGCTATATCAAGGGTACATACCTCCATGAGAAATAACCTTGTTCTTACCTGCTTTGAATCTAATCCAACAGAGCTGCTAGAAAATGAACAAAAATGGAAATATATTTTCCAAGACTGGCCAATAGATCAAGCTCAGAGAGTCAATCTCTGGCCTAAGCTGATTGTCCACGGAGTACCTGCAGCGCTTGATATCTCCTCATTTCAGGGGGAGGTCGAGCAATACAACACATCAATCAAAGTTAATGGCCAACCTCGATGGCTTGCTGGGACTCCCACAAGTAAAGCATCATCAGTAGTCTTCTCAGTGGCTTCAGATGAAGAAAAATCACGACTTCTTAAATCAGGTATTCTAATTGGTGGAATGCTACTCAAAGTAGTCAACTACCGACCCTACACACCAAAGACTCAATGCAAGAAATGTCTTGGCTATGGTCATGACCCTATTTTCTGTAAGAAAGCTCCTCTTTGTGCCATCTGTTCAGGCTCTCATCTGACCACTGAGCACTCATGTGGACGCTGTAATGCCTCAGACTTTTGTCCCCACTATTCCAAGCAGTGTGTAAACTGCAGAGGAACAGACCATGCTGCTTTTGAACGACAGGACTGCGAGATTTACAAGGCTCTTACATGTTAGGACACCTTAAAATCAGCCAACACAATACAGCTCGGAGTAGAGAGGTACTCCAGACATTCTTTGAAGTAGCCCTGAAGGAGGAAGCGCTTTTTCTCTGCATACAGGAGCCCTATCTTTACAAACATTCAATTACACACTCATTTACACCACTAAGTCATCCATCTTATTATCCATTGCTTCCTTCTCTTCATACAACCACCCGACCTAGGGTAATTTCATATGTACATCGATCTTCCTGCTTCAATATTGCACCTAGATACGACCTTTTGTCTGATCCAGATATGCAAATACTTGAAGTTTCAATTCTTGAAGAGAGCTTTTATATAATAAATATTTATAATGAAAAGCCAACAGGTCCTAATGAGACCAGGACAACCTTACAGCGTCTCCTTGACATGAACATTCATTTCAATAAACCATTCCTTTTCCTTGGGGATCTCAACCTTCATCATCCTGCATGGAATCCCAGTGCTACATCTACAACCCAATCTGAACAACTGGCTTGCTTCTTGGATACCAGAGGCTGTATACTGCTGAATAATTTTGAGATCATGGAGAAATTTGGAGGCACTTTCCATAGGTCCAATACAAAGATAACCTCAATCATAGATCTGACATTTACTGCAGGGTTTCAAGTACTCCTATGGCATAATTGGAGGTACATGGACTCAACAGGATCAGATCATGAGGCAATATGTTTTGAAACATTTCTTCCTACCAGAGCTCACAATAACACAAATCAACTTCCACCCAGATACAACATGGCTAAAGCAAATTGGACTCAGTTTGAGAAGGCTTTGAAGCAGCATGAGCCAGAGTTCTCAAATCAGCTGGACCATGCTATTAATTCACAAGACTATGACGAGATTGCAATGATCCTCTCAGGGATCATACAAACATCAGCTGAAAAGACCATCCCTCGAAAAGTTCCATGTTCCAGATCCAAGGCCTGGTGGACAGATGAACTAACAAGCCTGAGGAAGGAATTTCACAGGTTGCAGAGAAGAGCTAAGAGATATAGAATAGTAGACAATGCAGAAGATGCTAGAATATCAAGGAACCATTATTTTAGAACCATCCAACATACCAAGGCCAAGCATTGGATGGATTTTCTTGCCAAGGCAGATAACAGAACAGTATTTCAAGCATATAATTATTCTAATCCAACACACCATCAATCTCCATTGATTCCGGCACTAAGGTATCAGGAGACTCCTGATCAACCTGAAAGACTGGCAACATCCTTTGAGACCAAATACAGAGCACTAGTTACAAATCTCTTTCCGGTCCAGGACAGCAATTTAGCCACCTCCGAAATATCACCTCAGATACTACAGAATGATTCTCGTTTCTGCAAATGGGAGTGGCCCGCACTTACTTATGATGAATTGGTAAGAGCAGTCCCTGAGAAGAGTACAGTACCTGGAATAGATCAGATTTCATGGGCAATGATCAAGGCAGCTATCTCTGCAATTCCCTCCTTCTTCTTCAGGGCCTATCAATCTCTATTTAATGCTGGACACCATCCTTGCTCCTGGAAGCTTGCCATAGGAGTGATACTCCCCAAGAGGAATAAAAAGGACTACACCATTCCAAAGGCCTACAGGCCAATTTCTCTTCTACCCTGCCTCTCCAAACTGCTAGAAAAGCTCTATGCCAATAGGATCTCGTACTTAGCTAATATATCACCTTCTCTCCTACACCAAAGACAAATGGGAGGCCGGAAACAGAGGTCTGCAATTGATGCAGCCCTTCTTCTGCAAAACTTTGTTGAAGAAAGTCTATCAAAGCGTCGAGTTGTATCCACTGTACTGCTGGATGTTCTTGGTGCTTTTGATAGACTTCAACCAGCAAAACTGATTCAAATTCTCCATGCCCTTCAATTACCACTTCCATTTGTAAGATGGACCACATCTTTCCTCTTCAATAAAGAAATCAAATTATTATTTAATGGACAGCTCAGTCAACAATTTTCAGTCTCAGGCACTCCCCAAGGAAGTCCAATTTCTCCCATGCTTTTTCTTCTTTCCATCCGGTATCTGCTCCCTCCTGAGCATAGCCAAAACATTCTCTATATCTCTTACATAGATGATATCTCTATATCTACTGCCTCTTCATCAGTTGAAAAGAATATCCATGCCTTGGAAACTTCAATTGAAACTCTTGCAAAAAGATCCCAGGAACTCTCTGTCACCTTTGAGGTCGAAAAAACCGAGCTAATTCACTTCCATCGGAAGAGAGTGGCAATTGAAACTGCAATAACAATTCAAGGGATCCAATTTTGCCCTAAAAGCGTTGTCAGATGGCTAGGAATATGGTTTGATTGTAAGCTATCATTCAAAACCCATATTGACAAGAGAATGCATCTCGCAAATGGAGCTCTTCTCAGGCTTAAGAACCTTGCTTCTTCAACTAAAGGAATCAAATTCAATGAGCTTCGACAGCTTTATATTGCCTGTGTAACATCAGTGCTAGATTATGGCTCTATTCTATGGTATGGGAAGAACCGATCTCTTCATCTTATCGAAAAATGTCAGAAACTACAGAACCGAGCAGTAGTCCTGGTCACAGGAGCTTACTCTAGCAGCCCTTCGAAAGCTTTGGAAGTAGAGGCCGCCCTTCCACCTGTGAAGGTGCGACATCTAAGGCTAGCCTATAACTATGCCCTCAGGATACTAAAGATGCAGCCCTTGAATCCAATACAAATGCAGCTACTCAGCTCAGTTCAAGATGAGCTGTCTATAGGTACTGCCATCAGCCTTGACATGATTGATGACCTACAAGAAAATAATACCCAACTAATGAACATTGGATTTCTGCTCAAAGGGCTCTCAGATTGCAATAGATTGGAAATTATCAATGCAGAATGGGCACCACCATGGCTAGCAAATAATGTGGATACTAAAATAAGTAATTCTTCTAAGCATGCAGCAAGGGATGAGCACATTCTTCTGCTAAAAGACATCCCAAATCATGCATCAATTGTATACACAGATGGTTCCCTAACAACTAGCAATGGAAGTAGCCTTGGATTTGTGGTATACTTGCCATTCACAAGACAGGTGAAATGTTTCTCTTACAATCTTGGACACACAATGACAATCTCTGATACTGAGACATATTGTATTTTGAAAGCTATAAAATATGTTGTCTCCAATAAACATTCCAGAGAGATCTGGGTCTTCTCTGACAGTCAAGCAGCAATTCAGAGGGTCAGCAAAGCTAGCAACTTTATTTCACATCAAATAAGAATAAAGAGCAATAAATATCAAATTCATCTACACTGGTGTCCAGGCCATGAAGGTATTGCTGGGAATGAGCTGGCAGACAATCTGGCAAGAGGTGGAGCCAAGAAAAAAGTCAAAAAAAGAGATAAATTCACAACAATTGCTTACCTTAAGCAGAAGGCAAAGGAACTGACTCTCAAAGCCTGGAAAAATGACTGGGAGACCCAAGTCTTGAGACAGGAAGAGGGTAGAAGGGCTAAAGGACTGGGAAGGCTTTATCAAGTGCAAGCCAGGAAAAGATCACCTATCATCCAAATGAGACCATACAACTTTAGTCATTACAGTAGAATGACACAATCTTCATTTATACAAGCAAGAACAGGGATTGGAAATACCAGGGCCCATTTATTTCGAATTAAAAAAGTGAAGGATAATTCTTGCAACTTTTGTTGGAAGGGAAAACAGACTGTTCAACATCTACTTCTTTATTGTAGTAAGTTTAAGACAGAAAGAAAGGAAGCTTTTAAAGGTATACTGCCATTGAGATTAGAGATATTGTTTAATACAAAAATTGGAAAAGAAGCAACTCTCCACTTCCTTCAAAGCAGTGGATGCATGAATGCATCCAAAGCTGACTGAAAGGGAGGAGACTAGAAGATAAGTAAAGAAAATTGGGACTAAATATTTGGATTTATATATAAAATAATCAGATGTGTCATAGCTAGATAGCTGAATACACTATGAATTAAAAAAAAAAAAAAAAAGTATACTCATCCTTCCTATCCATCCCCTCTGTTCTCATTCCTTTGAAGATGCCATCTTCTTGTAGATACTTTAGTCTGCTTGATATATTCAATGGTATTTCCTATTCCAATTTTGGTGTGTAGCAAGAGCTTCATACTTAATTGGCTGTTATTAAGATTATTTTTCAGCTGCCGCCGTTCGTGCCTGTAGTTGCTGCAGCTGAGTAATAGATGCTCAGGTGTTTCTCTCTTCCCACATTTACACCTGTCACTATCACTGAGTCCTCGCTTGTACAAGTATGACATATTGTAGCCATGTCCAATTTTGAGCTGGTAGAATGCGCTCACCACTTCTCTTGCTGTACCTGATGGTATTTTAATTTTGCCATTAACCTTCCAGTCAAATTTCTTTTCATAGGATGAATGGCTAGATATTAATTGTTTTTGCTTATTTTTCAGATAATTGAGCCATTGATTCTGAAAGCTATGGTGAATGAGTGTCCCTGCCATTGCAAAGCTTGTCTCTTCCCTTTCAGGAGGAAGACATGATGCTGCTTTGGCAAGTCTATCTGCCATCTCATTGCCTTCAATACTCAGATGACCTGGAATCCAGTTCAGATTTATGGTTGAATTTTTGCCCTGAATAATCTTTCCAGCTGCTAGAGCTCTGAGCTGGCAAGCCTGTCCTGGATTATCAGATGGTTGTTTAAGTCTATGTAGGGCTGCCTGGTTATCTGGGAAGACTTGGTAGCTATGTCCTGGCAGTGCATGCTGGCTTGCATACTCCATAGCCAGGACAATGGCTTCGAGCTCTCCATTATATACCAGGACCCCTGGTCCAATATTAGTTTGAAATTGATGCTGAGTTCTGCTGCAGCTCCCAGTTGCTACAAAGCCTAACCCAACACCCGTGCTTTCTGCCATTAATGAGGCATCTGTGTAAATAAATGTTGTAGAGGTCCAGTCAGTCTGTTGGAGCAAAGATTGATGTCTCTCTGCTGCTTCGTCCTTGGGGATCCTCTCAATTGTGGTTGTATAAGGGAGTACCTGCCTCCATGGTTTAAAAGTGAATTGTTTAATTTGTTCTATTCCATCAAAATCAATGAGATTTGCAATTGAATTATTGATCCTACTGAGCTGGGTTGGCTTTTGAAGATCAATATGCCTGTTCAATTCCATGTTCACTGGATGAAATTTTGAGAGTTTTGATAGTCTTAGTGCAAATCTTTGTATATTTTTATGTAGCCTGACCCTTGGTGGAGCTAGAGCAGCTTCTACTTCCATGGGAAGAATTGGTGCTGACTTGAAGACACCAAGAATTTTCCGAAGGGCTAGGTTCTGTATTTTTTGCAGTGCATCTGCTATGTAATTTTGCCCCTTCCACCAGATAACTGAGCCATAATCTGCAATACTGATGACACAAGCAAGATAGATTTGCCTCAGAGCAGCTGGGGAGAGACCTTTTTCTGTGTTTGCAAGCCTTGCCATTCTAAAAAATGACTGGGTTGCCTGAGATGTTCTGATCTTTATATGCTTTCTGAATTTAAGACCTGGGTCAAACCAGATACCCAGCCATTTGATTGATTGAGATGGTTGCACTGTTTTTCCATCAAGAAGTGTGATTGACATCTCCTGTGCCTTTTTTATCCCGGTGAAATGCATTAGCTCTGTCTTGGTAAGATCAAACTGAACTGCATCTTTTAGCCCCCAGTTGATAACCTTGGAAGCTTCTCTTTCTAGTATTTTTATATTTTTATTCAAGCTAGAGCTTGCTGTTGTCAGAGTAATATCATCCATGTACGAGATGATTTTCACTGTATTGCTGGTGAAAAGTCCTTGGATATAAATAAGGAAAAGAATTGGTGATACAGGGCTCCCTTGGGGAATACCTGTCTTAATCTCACTAAAGCTTTCCCTTTCACCATCAAACTCAAGTTGCAAGGTCCTCTGCTCCAAGAATGAAGCTGTCCAGGCTATGAGGTTAATAGGTAGCTTCTTTTTCTGCATTATTACCAGCAGTTGATTTCGGGCCACATGATCAAAGGCACCCTTCACATCCATGAAGAGGGTTGAAGTGATCATATTCAGCTGTCTGTTAGTTTCTACTTCATTAGTAAGAAGCAGTGCTGCATCTATGGCCGACTTCTTCAATCGACCCCCAATCTGGGATTGATGGAGCAGGTCTGATGTCTCTGCCAGATATCCCAACCTTTTGGCCAAGATTCTCTCCATGACCTTGCCTAGGCAGTTGAGAAGAGAAATGACCCTGTATGCTTTGGGCTTGGAGTAGTCTGGCTTTGCTGGCTTTCTTAATATTATCCCAGTTGCATGCTTCCAGCATTGAGGATGATATCCTACCTCAAAAAGACTAGAATATAGATGGAAGAAGACATTTGGGATGGCTGCATAGGCCTGGCTTATGATTTGATGCGGAATTCCATCTGGTCCAGGTGTAGTTCCTTTGATTGCAGCTGAACATGCACTTTCTAGCTCTGATATTGTTAATGATGGCCATGTCTAACTACCTGGCTGGTAGGTATCCCATTCTGCTTCTTCAGCATGGGGAGGAGTGGGGAAAAGTACATCTCGAAAAGCCTTGCACTTTCCCCCAAAGGATTCCTCCAAAGTATTTTCAGCTGATAAGATAGAAGGAATACCCATTGATCTTCTCTCCTTAGTATAGGACATGGCTTTGAATATTGATCTGGTATCATTTTTCTCGAGAAATGAGTTCCAATGCTCTTGCTTGGCAATTTTAATGGCAGAGAAGTATTTATTCCTGACCTCAAAATAGGAGCTCCTGGCAGCTAGGCTATCTCTGTGGCTTTTAAAATACTTGTATTTTATTGACATATCTTTTCTCATTAGTCTCAGCTCTCTGCTCCACCATGGCTTTGATATATGATTAAATTTCTTGATTGGTACACTGGCTCTTGTGGCATCAGATATGCACCTTGTCAATTCTTTTGCAGCATCCTCAAGTTGGCAAGAGGATATGTGGTTGCCAGTCCTCAGGTATTGAATTCCTTCAGAATGGTAATTGATTTCCCTCTCTATAAGTACTTGAAGGGCACTGCATTTTCTGATGTTTTCTTTTAAAACAAGATTAAACTTTGGCCAGTCTGCAAGTTGGAAATTTAATCTTGTTTTTGGTTTTAATATATCATTTGAGTTAGATGGTGTCTCAATTGTGAACAATATTCCGAAATGATCTGATCCTACATCACCCATTACTTGCCAATCTTTGACCCTACTGGCAATTCTTGAGGATGCAATGGTCAAATCAATTACTGTAGCCCTTTCCATATGTGGTCTATAAAAGGTACCATCACCTGGATTATTGATTAGCTCCATTCCTTTGGCCTGGATCCATTCAACCAATTTTTCTGAGGGACCAGTTGCATTTGACTCTGGCTCCCACAGTGGATGATGGAGGTTGAAGTCCCCAAGGAGGATAGTTCTGGAGCTTATTTGATGATGGTACAGGTAAGCATTGATGGTGCTACCCCTCTGACCTGCCTGATCATCTTGATTGTAAATATTGATTATTTCTATTTGGCTGGATCCATCTTTCAACTCAAGGATTTGAATATCTGGATCTTAAGGTGAATGATTTGCCAGCTTGATTCTATCCTGGAGTCTCCTTGAAGCATAAACCATAGTTCTAGGTCGATGCTGTGCTGGAAACTTGGGAAAGATTTGAATGAATCCATTGTGTTGAATGGATCTGGTGTTTGTATAGTCCAGAGTCAGAGGCTGTCTGGGTATCAGCCAAGGCTCCTGGACTGCTATAATATTTATATTGAGCTCCACAGCCAGCTGTAGAGCATTCTCAGTTGCAATTTGGTTTTTATTGAGGTTAATTTGAAGGACTTGCATATCAGTTGTGTCTGACATTACAATTCTTCCTGATCAAGCTTATTTTTGACTGCAAGGAACACCTCACAGGACTTGGAGTTGGATTGATGTTGACCTGAGCAGTTGGCACACTTGGGTGCTAGATGGCTGCAGCTCTTTCCTTTAGACTTACAGACACTGCAGTAGTGTTGCTGAGTGCTGTGATTGTCTCCACAGAGACCACAAGTGGCTGATTTCCTGCAGTAGCTGTCAAGGTGTCCAAATCCTTGGCACTTGATGCATTGAGTTGATGGGGCTACATTATAGAATTTCTCAACCCTGACACTTATGCCAGCAATGTAGAGACGATTTCTGATGGCCTTGCTTGCTTCTTCTTCAGTGGCAAATGCTATGGCCACGGATCCGGCTCTTTTCATGGTTCGATTTTCCCTACTTGAAAGCCAGTATGGTGTTCCAATTGGTGTGAAGCCTTTATTGAAGGTCTTAATTTCATCTTTAATCATGTCCATACCATCTGGGGTATCAAAATCTTGGATAGGAATACCATGGACAACTACCTTGTGCCATGGCTTGTCTACTTGAGCAAATGTAAATGGGATGAGTTTATCCCATAGTTCTCTCTTTTCCAGAAGAAAATCAGCTGTGTATTCTTCTGTGGTTGTAATTGATACATTATTAGCAGTAGTAGAGCTGACTATGTTGACCACTGGCCCTTTGATTCCTCTATCACTGAATGCTTTATTAAGTGTATTTCTTGCTGCTAGGGGTGATGATATAATGGGTGATTCCGGGCTTCTTACTAGTATTAGTCTCCTAACCTTCTTCTCCACTGGTTTGTTTTGCTTAGCTGGCTGGTTGGTCTGGTTATTCTTCTTTCCACCAACAAGAGTCCATTCTTGAGGCTTAGCATTGTAGTTTGCTGATGTTGATGCCAATATATTTGCAAAACTCATAGGGCTACTAGCTTTTGGTTGAGTTCTAGCTCTTTGTTCTGCTGGTTGAACTGTTTGTGGGGCAGTAGGAACAGCCTCGAGGTCCCTGGCTTTGCTTTCAATTTTCCTAGTGGCTTCTTCCAAGTTAGCTATCTGAGAGGTAATGATTGCTGAGGCTTTGGATAGTTGCCCCTTTTCTGTAAATTCCCTAAAAATTTCAAGTAGGTCCAACAATTTGTCCTGCTCATTTCGATTTTCTGTAAGGCTGTATGCCTGGATGATGTTGTCCCTTGCTGCTAGAAGCGCATCTTGGGGGGAGTTAAATGATGATTTTCCGGTGTTTCCAGATACTATTTGAATTTTTCGATGCAGCTCAGAGTGCTGGCTAAGGCTACAGCCTCGTTTTCGGGGGTCCCCAACCAAGTGGGTCCCTGAAAATTTTTCCCATCATGAGATGGGCCAGCAATGGGATCACTTGAGAAGTCCATGAAAACCTCATCAATTGATGAATTAAAATTTGGAGCAGGATTAATGATAGTAGGAGGAGCTGGAAGATCGCTCCAGATTGATGATTTGAGTCTTGGTTGTTGAGATAATGATGATGGAGGGCTGGATGGTGGGTGAGGTGGAGATTTATCCCCGGGAATAGTCTTTTTCGACATTTTCTCCTGAACCAGTCGGTCAAATTAGATATAATTAATCTTAATCGAATGCGCCTAATGTAATGAATCTGAAACAATTGACTATATGATGATAGGACTCTGTCGCATAAAGTTATCGACGAAAACGTGTTTTTGGAAAATTTGATGTTCCTGAGTATTCCCAATACCAGTCCTTGCCTGGAAGTATTCAACCTGAGTCCTTCTGCTGTATTTGTTGTAGTTGTAGGGTTTGAGCTTGAAGTCTGGAGTATTTTTTAGTGCAAAGATCCTATAGTATTTTCCAAGTCCTTTGGCCTTTCTGCCCTCTTCTTCTCGGAACAGCTCTGATTGCCATCTTTGTTTCCAAGAGATGACTAGTTGTTGCCTCATTTTTTCTCTTAAGAATGATAATAATAATAATAATCCATTTATTTCCTATTTGAGTTTATAACTATGTAGGACAGACTATTTAAATACAACTTATCTTTTCCATTCTAATTAGGGGTTTCTTTAATTTGATGGTGGGATCCCCATTACTGGTTCACCAGGAGGGTACTTTGTACCTGACAAAAGAAATAAAAACAAAAAATAATAACAATCATGCCACACATCTCAAAATCATTTCCCTTCATATCCTTTTCTAATACCCTTGTCAAATTTCTATGATGACTTTTCTTCCCATCTATTACTCCTCTAATCAGGCCATTCTCCTTGACTGAACCATTTCAAGGTTGCAATGTGAGTATTCCTCAGGTATTCTAGTGTTAATTTTATTCCCTTGGTTGTATTCAGAAGTAATTCCATTGTTGGTCTTTCCACTCTGAGGTTCTCAAGTAATTTCTTTTGTTCATTCTTATACTTAGCACACTCCAGTAGGAGATGTCTAGGAGTTTGTTTTGCTGTTCTATTGCAATCACAAAGACCTGTGCTATGTCTCTTTATTTTGTACATATAACCTTGGAAATATCCATGGCCAAGTTTTAGTTGGTAGAAGGAACTTGCAATATTTCTTGATACCCCTGAGGGTAATTAAGAATGATAGTGTGGTGTATTTGTCTTTCCTCATAGCAGGTCTTTTTTCCCCAGCTTTGGCTAGTTTATCTGCCATTTCATTTCCCTCTATACCCATATGTCCAGGGCACCAATGAAAGTGAAGGCTTAGATTCTTTGCAGAACTTTGTATTTGATGACAGATTTTGGTTGGTTTAGTCTGGATCCGAGATAGTGAAGCTTGGCTGTCAGAGAAGATAAAGATATCTCCAGAAATATTGAGTTTCTTGACAGTTTGGATGGCCTTCAGGATGCAATATGTTTCTGTATCAGTGATGCCCATTCTGTTGCCGAGGTTGAAGGAGTAGCATTTGATCTGCCTTGTGACAGGAAGATAGATTATAAAGCCAATGCTGCTGCTTCCCCCTAGAGAAAGAGATCCATCTGTGTAAACTAGACAGGTCTCAAGAGATAGATGGGCCAGAAGATTCAAATGTTCTGTTTGAGCCACATCCTTGGGCTGTTGGGAGATAGTTGTTTGGATACTGTTGGAAAGCCAAGGTGGGACCCAGCTTTGTCTAGACTGCTCCATGTTGCCAAATTTACCCGGCTCCTTTAGTAGTTTGGCCAGTTGGAAAAGCCTAGATGGACACTGGTCAACAAATCTAAACATCCCTATATCACCAGTTGTTTGTGGAGGGCTGGTGTCAAGTTCATCCTGCAAAGCCTGAGTTAGTACCTCTAGTATTGGATGGTTAGTTTGGAGCCCCAGTATTCTTAGTGCATAGTTATTCTCTAGCTTCAGATGCCTCACTGGTGTTGGTAATATTGCTGCTTCCACCTGTAGAGCTTGTGCAGGGCTACTTGGATATGCACCAGTGATGTATCTGACAGCTCTGTTCTGGAGTTTTTGGTATTTATTGGTGAGTTGTTGTTTACCATGTCTTCCAGACCACATCACAGAGCCATAGTCTAGTACTGATGTGACACAAGATAGATACAGCTGCCTCAAAGCATTGAATTTAAGTCCTTTTGTTGGAGAAGCTAGCATTATAATCCTCTGAAGAGCTCCATTGGCCAGTTGAAGTCGCTTGTCCACATGGGTCTTGAAGGTTAATTTTCGATCATACCAAATACCAAGCCATCTGACAACCTCCTTTGGATGTAGTAGTATCTGATCTACTTTTAGGGGTGTCAGGATTGGGATAGCTCTCCATTGTATACAATCTGGTCTGGTCCAATATTATTGAATGATTCATAGACTGCCCTATCTTTGGCAAGATCTATGGCTATTAGTCCTACTCCCACACCTTCAGTCTCTAAGAATGAGGAAGCATCTGTGTAAATATATATCACTTTAGTTCCCCTATCCCTTTCAAGATTGCAGTTATGAATTCTGGCAACTTCTACTTTTGGATGGTTCAGAATAATAAAATGAATTGGGGGTTTTGAAAGAGAGGTGTATGGTGCTGAATAATGTATTTTTTCTACATTCTCTGGCCAAGAATCCTTGATTGATGTCCATAGAAGACATGATTGGGTTGGTTTCTTTTGATTTCTGGACTCATCTTCATCTTCTTCCTTGTTTTGCATAAGGATCTTTCTGACTGGATGGCTCTGTTGGAGGGTCAAGATTCGGAATGCATATGCTCTGCTTAATTTGTTGAGTCTAATTTGAGGGGGTAGTAGGCCTGCTTCTATTTCCATGGGCTTAACTGGTGCTGTCCTGAAAACACCCAGGATCTTTCTTGCAACCTGATTTTGTAGCTTTTGTAGCTGATTAGATAGTCCTGTCTGATTTCTCCACCAGACTGGGCTTCCATAATCAGCAACACTAGTTATGCAGGCCAAGTAAATCTGCCTAATTGAGTGTGGGGAGAGTCCTTTGTTGATGTTGGCAAGTCTAGCCATCCGAAAAAAGGCATTTCTTGCTTGTTGGGCTCTAATGGAGACATGTTCTTTGAAGGAGAGCTGGCTATCAAACCAGATTCCTAGCCATCTGATCAGTGTTTTAGGTTTGACAACATTTCCATTAGGGAGTTTAAGTTGTGTTATACAGGCTTCTTTTGACTTGGTGAAATGTATCAACTCCGTCTTATCCATGTCAAACTCCACTGCATTTTTGGCTCCTTGGTGATAGAGGAATGCTACCTCCCTTTCTAGGATCTGGACATTTTTTCGAAGACTAGCTGAGCTTACTGTAAGTGAGATATCATCAACATAAGATAGCATCTTGACTGAATGGCTTTGGAATAGATTCCTGATGTAGATTAGGAATAGGATTGGTGAAACTGGGCTCCCTTGTGGTATGCCTGTCTCCACTTGACAGAATTGTTCCTTCTGACCATCAAAAGACAATTGAATCTTTCTATGACTAAGGAATGATTTAGTCCATGATAGGAGTGACACAGGAAGACCCAGGTCTTTCATGGTTCCGAGAAGTTGATCCTTGGCTACATGGTCAAATGCACCCTTGGTATCAAGAAACAGTGTAGTTGTCTTCCTGTTATGCTGCTTTTGGGATTGGATCTCATCAGTAAGGAGTAGTGCTGCATCCACTGCTGACTTTCTCAACCTTCCTCCTATCTGGGAAGAGTGGAGAAGATCTGTTGTTTCAGCTAGTCCACTAAGTCTCTTAGCTATGATTCTTTCTAGCACTTTCCCCAGGCAGTTCAGAAGAGATATGACTCTGTAAGCCTTGGGAGCTGCATAATCTAGCTTATTTGGCTTTCTGAGTATAGCTCCAGTTGCATCTCTCCAACACCTGGGATGGTATCCTGAGTTAAATAGAGATGAGTAGACTCTAAAGAACAAATTGGGATTGGCCTCATATGCTTCTATTATCATGTCTTGTGAGATGGCATCTGGTCCAGGTGTCTTGCCCTTAATCTTTGAGGAACAAGCTTGTTCTAGCTCATTGACAGTGAGGGGAGGCCATTTAAAGGTTGACTTAACCCTGTAATTTTCCCAATTAATTGCATCAACTTTTGGTGGAGATGGAAATAAGGAATGCCTGAAGGCTTTTGCTTTGCCTTCAAATGATGTCTCCAAATTGCCATCAAATGATTGAATTGGTGGAATATACTGGACTTGAGATTCCTTGGTGTATGCCATAGCCTTAAATATGGTCTGAGGGTCTTCCTTCTCAAGAAATCTGTCCCAATGATTGATTTTGGCCTTCTGAATTGCATCAGTATAGGCATTTCTAGCTCTCCGAAACTCATCCCTTGCTTGGTTAAGGGATTCTGGCTCTTGCAGCTGCTTTTGAATTTGCTTGAACGCCTGTTGCTTCCTCTGCATTGTCTTCCTGAGTAGTTTCAAGTCCTTGTTCCACCAAGGCTTGGATATTGCTCCTGGTTTGATCTTGGGAATGGCTTCTTCAGCTGAATATTGTATTGCCCATGTAAGTTGTTCTGCAAGTTGATCTAGAGCTCTAACCTGAGTCTGTTCTCTATCTTGGAGTATATCCATGGGCAAAGATGGGCCACTTGTGCCACAGATAGGGTTATGCAGTTTAGAATGTGGATATTTCTCCCATGCTTCATTAAATGTATCCTTGAACAATTTCCAGTCTGCCTTTCTAGTATTAAATCTTAAAGCTGTTGCCGGATTCTCTGACAGACTATGATGGTTAGTTCTCATAAGTACTGTAAATATTATGGGCTTATGATCAGATCCAATTGAAGGTAAGATCTGCCAATCTTTGATTTTCCCAACTAGACTTGTTGATACATATGTGAGATCTAAGACTGTTTCTCTTTCCATTTGGGGCCTGAAAAAAGTTCCTTCCCCAGGACAGTTCAAAAGAGTCAGATTATTATCCTCTGTCCAGTCTACAAAGCACTCAGCTCCAGGTGATTGACAGGAAAGTGGGTCCCAGGATGGATGATGTAGGTTGAAATCTCCGAGAACAAGACTAGGGTTAAGCAGCCTTGTGTTACAGAGCACTCTTTCAAATGTCCTAGGGGATGTACTCTGTAGCTGGTCTTTTTGGTTGTAAATATTGTATATGAAAAATTTGTTTCCACCATGCCTCACCTCTAAGATCATATAGTCTGGATCTGAAGATAGGTCTTCCCTTAGGCAAATATTGAAACTGGTGCTTTTCAGGACATAAGCAAGAACTCTGGGCTGGTTTGGAAAGACAGTTTTAGGTAAAAGTTGAAAGAATGATGGATGATTTATGCTTCTGAAATTAAATGAATGAGATTGGGAAGGAATTGAGTTAGTTATCAGTCTTGGTTCTTGGATAAGAACTAGACTGACATTGTTTTTAAGGGCTGTTTGTAATAGACTCTCTGTTAGTGGAGAGCTTTTCATTATGTTGGACTGAATAACTTTCAGGTGTCCCTCCATGAAAGTTATAGCTCAGGTTCCTGGGTTCTATCCTTCAAGGCTCTATACACCTCACAACTGAGGTCATTTGCCTTGTGGTTGTGGTTACAATTGGCGCATTTCAGAAGGGTGTGAACACAAGCTTTTCCCTTAGCTGGGCATGAGGAACACTTGTGTTGGGTGGTGTTGTGGTTCTCGGCACAAATCTGGCACCTTTGTTCTCTCATGCATCTAGCTTCAAGGTGACCGAACCCTTGGCATCTGCTGCATTGAGCTGTGGGTTGCACAGAGTAGAGCTTTTCTACTCTGCAACTTTTCCCTGCCAGGTAAAGCCTGTTTCTAATAGCATTGGAAGCCTCCTTCTCAGTTGCAAAGGCCACAATGACACTTCCTGCTGTCTGGTATGATCGCTTTTCTGCTGATGTTAGCCAATAGGGGTTTCCAATTATATTGAGCCCATGGTTGAAGGTTTTTATTTCATCCCTAATCATGTCTCCAAATTCTTCATTGTCAAACTCATGTATGGGGACTCCATGGATCACAACCTTGTGCCAAGGCTCATTGACTTGACATGCTGCATGTGGAATAAGATGTCCCCAGACAGATTTCTTTTCAAGGAGGTATTCAGCATTAAATGATTCAGTAGTGGTCAGGATTATATTTTTCTTCATGTAAGACAGAGCCACTGTGAGGATCACAGGTTTCTGGGCCCCTGCTTGGGTAAAGGCAGAATTGATTTCATTTCGAAGTTTCATTGAGTTAATTTGAGGAGTAGCCAGGTTTGGGGAAATGAGAATTAACTGATGAGTCTTTTTCTTTGGTACTTGAACAGGCTTAGAAGGCTTCTTGTGGGTCACCTCTGTCCATTGATGTACCCCATTTGATGTACTTGACTCTCCACCTACTCCTGAAGCTGCCATAGCTGCATAAGTTTGAGGTAGAAAGGTGGATGGGACTGCTGGAGTCACTGGTTTGATTGTGGTTGACCTCATTGGGCCTGGCATAGTTTGGGTTGGCATCTGTTGAAATTGGTGTTGTGAATGCTGGCTTGATGTGGAATGGTTCTGTACATTGCTTGCCTTATTAGACAGAACTCGAGAGACCTGTTCAAGGGCTCTGATCTCCTGCCCTAATATGGATTTAGCCCAGCTTATTTTGCCTTCTTCTTGGTACTCTCTCAGGATGAGAGAGAGATCATGTAGACTCTGCTTTTGTTTCTTATCCTCTGCAAGGCACATTGCCCTAATAACCATATTAAATGCAATATCCATGCATGCTTCAACTGTCCCTGGTTTTTCTTGAGCTGTAAATTGTTTCTGTTTTGATTGGGATGTTTCTGGAGTGAAATCAAAGTTGAATCTTTGACTATAACTCTCTGGTGCTGAAGGACTTATTGACCTTTTTGATGGAATGGCATGTACCTTTTCCTTGCCTTTTGTTGTGATATCATGAACTAAAATATCTGGGGATGAGGGGCATAAAATTAGATCCATTGGCTGAGAGCCCATATTTTCTCTTTTTATTTTTAATTTTTTTTTTTGTAATCTTTTTTAATATTTCCTTTTATTTGATGATATTTGGGCAGGTAAATTTGTGAGATTTTTTTTTTTTTTTTTTTTCAATTTAAAATAATTTTTAATTTTTTTAAATTTTGTTTATTATTTTTTTTATTTTTTATTTTTTGTTTTTTTATTTTTTTATATTTTTTTTTTGTTAGAAAAATATGTGATAGTCACGTGATCAATGACACGTGATCACGTGATCGGAAATTTAATTTCCCTGATCCGACGCGTAAACGCCCCACTAAACGCGTAAATAAACGCGAAACGCGTCCTGGACCAATGAAAATTTTTCAAGTAGAGTGACCTTTAAAAACCAAAGACGCATTTCGTCGCAAAATTTGTACCTTCAGTTTAAGAACACCCAGTTCTCGTCCAAAAAGTGTTGAAATAATCTAGAAATTTGTATGTATAATGGTCTGTAGGTGATATGTATGTATTTAAAATTTTAGATGGATTGAGTGTTGTGGGCCTAAGTTGTAGATGAAAAATTCCGAGCATTCACCAAATTTTGGCTACCGAACCTTGGTTGAACTTTGAACTTGAATAACTTCTCAAGGACACGTCGGATTGAAATTTCAAGATGATTTCCCGAATGCGCTTAATTTAATGAGTTGAATGATGTAATTTTTGGGATGATACCACGATATTTGGGAATTCAGGTTGTGTGTTGTCTTCTGCTTGGTGTGCTGGATATGTTGAAAAAATTTATTCCTTGCAGCTCTAGCCTTGTCCATTATTTCAGTGTCAAAGTCCTTCTTCCCTTGGCGTCGAAGCTTATGGAATGAATGCCGAAGTAAAGCAAGGTCCTTGGTCCACCATGGCTTTGATCTTGGTGTGACTTTGAATAGTGGAATTGATTCTTGAGCAGCAGACTGTACTACCTGTTGTAAGATTGAAGCAATACCATCAACATCTTGTCTATGTATAGCAGTTTCAAGTATTTGCTGCATCAATTCTTGCTGTTGTAGAATATGAAACTTAAATAATTCCCAGTCAGCTTTTTTAACATTGAACCTGGTAGGAAGTGGGTTAGTATTTCTGTTAGTATTCAGTGATTCATCCAGGCTATGGTCAATTAAACAAGTGTCAAAGAGTATCACTTCATGATCAGATCCAGTAGATTCTCCATATTTCCAGTTGCCCCACCTAAGGTGTTTGAATCCTATGGCAAAGGTAAGGTCAATGATGGAGGTGCTTTTTGAATTAGATCTGTGAAATGTCCCTCCATACTGTTCAATGATTGATGGTGAGTTGAGGAGCTGGGCATTGGCATTATCCAAGTACTGGGCCAGCTTATTAGCAAGAGGTGAGTTGTTCTGGACAAGTGGATTCCAACATGAATGATGCAAGTTGAAATCTCCAAGAAACAGCATGGGCTTGTCCAGTCTCAACTGTAAGTCCAAGAAGCGTTCCACTGTGAGCTTAGTTGAGTAGTGGGAGGTCGGCTTCTCATTGTAGATGTGAACCACATAGAATGATTCACTTGATAGTTCTACCTCCAGAATTTGAAGGTCAGGGTCTGTCACCAAGTCATATCTAGGGGATAATTGAAGCTGGCTAGATTTCTTGACATAGGTAAGGACCCTGGGCCGCAAGTTGGTTGTGAGAACAGGTGGTATAATGTTGAATGCAGAATGGTGGATAGGTCGAAAAGATTGAGTTGGTAGGTGATGGAACAGGTATGGTTCCTGCACAAAAATAAAGTCTGATTCCTCCTTGAGGGCTACCTCAAAGAGTGACTGCAGGATCTCTCGACCCCTTGCAGTATTATGTTGACTAAATTTGAGTGTATCTAGCATGTTAAAGCTTTATAGAATTCACAATCTAATCTTTGAAATGCCAGGTGAGTGTTTGACTTGCAGTTGGCACACTGAACTGCATGGTGGATGCAACTTTGGGTTGCACTACGAGTGTTACACTTGTGGCTGTTGGTGTAGTGTGGCCCAAGACAGATGGCACACACTGGTGATTTCTTGCACCACATGGAATGATGGCCAAATGTCAGGCACTTTCTGCAATGAGTTTTCTGAGTTGACTGTTGGTAGCTAACTACCTTCAAAAGCTGTCCTCCAATGAGGACCCCAGTCTTTATCAATCTCGTCTTCTGCTCCTCAGTCTTCACACAAAATGCCACTGAAGCCCTCAATAGCTTTGCAGGTGACTTTGTCAGCCATCTTGCATGGCCTTGTGTATTGATCCCATCATTGTAGGCTTCAATTTCTTCGTTTAATTGTTGAGTTGGGATACAGGTTGCAACCCCATGTACCACCATTTTTGGCCAATTACTGACCTTCTGGGCCTTCTGAATTGGCCATCCTGCAAAAATAACCTCCCACTTTTCTTGATCAAGCATTAGTTCTGTTGGAGAGGAATCCATACAGCTAAGGACCAGGTTCCCCTTAGGTGGGGTGTGAACCCTTGAGATGGCCCTTTTCCCTAGGATCTTGTTTATTCTCTCTCTAATAGTGAAAGCTTGGTATTCTGGCAGACTGCAGCCTGACCTGGTTACCAGAGTTATGACATTCCATTGTCAACAATCTGTGCAGGTGTGAAGGGAGCTGCATTGGTGGTTGTAGAAGAAGTACTGGCTTGAATAACAGGCCTAGTATTCTGAGCTTGGCCTGTTGGGTTAGGAGTGGGTGCAGCAGATTTGCGGCTGAGAACCTTCATAGCTGGCCTAGTTTGTGTGACTGTTGCTGGGATATTGCTTGGGATACCCTCTCTAACCTTCTGTGCATATGAAGGGATTACTTGGGCCACAGCTGGCATTGGTGGCAATGGCGTTGTAGAGGCAGATTTCAATTCTGTCATTGTAGCCTTTAATGATGGGCTGGTGCTAATCACCTTCCCTTCCTCAGTAAAGTTTCGAAAAACCTCAATAAGATCCAAGACTGCAGTTTGCTTGCTCTTTTCTCCAGTAAGGCTATAGGCTTTTACTAGTAAGTCTCTAGCCTCAAAAATTGCAGTTTCAAAGGTATGTTTGATACTATGTGGGGCAGCAATCTTCACCATTTTTGTTGGCTGGGAATTGATGTGATTGGTAGCTGAAATACCTCGTTTTCGAGATTGATCAGCAAAAGATGTTTTGATAAATAAATTTTTAGTACCCAGATCTGTAGATGTGATTGGGTCACTGCTGAAAAGATCTAGTTTTGTTGACAATTTAAGAGGTCGAACAGAAGATAAAAGCCTTGAAGGCTTGGGTGATGCATCTTTGTTCCAGATTGATGAAGACAACCTGGGGGCATTTGTCATGTCTATCTCTGGTGAAGAAGGTAGACTAGGGAGACTCCCTGGTGAAGAGGGAGTAATTTCGGTCATTTTAACCTTCTTTACTGCTGACATAATCTGGGAGATGACTAAACCAGAATAAAAAATTTGAAAAGATTTTATCCTGATTTAAAAATAAATTGTTAAGAATAAAGTCACGTGACACTGGGTCCAGGTCACCTGACTGAGCGCCAAGGCTGGGTGAAAATTTTCGCCCAGATAGCTGAAAAATCGTATTTTGATCGAAAAATGCTGGAATATGGGGATGCGAATGTCGAAAAGTATATCAATAGAATCCTGATGATGAAGCGAAACCGAATATTGACTTTATTTTACTGTAGCTGATGGAAGGCCGAAGTTGTTGATGAAAAGGCGATGGGTGAGGTGGTCTAGAGGCTCCAAAATCGGGGTTTTGATCGAAAAATGTTGCAATACTGGGATTTAGGTGTCAAAAATTAGATCGATCGAAAGCTGTAAAAGATGCGAAATCGAATATGTAGTTGATATTGTCGTAGCTGATTGAGGCCGAAAGTTGTGCACGAAAAGGCGATTTTCGAAAGGGTGACTGTCTGGCCAAAGGGATGGTCTTCGTTTCATAACTTTTGCCACTGGGTGACTTGGTGTCAACTGTAGACTTCTCACAGCATATTTTCTTCTGCTATGATTAAGCCGGACGTCTGGAGGACAGAGACATGCCTCTACTTCCATTGGTCTAACTGGGCTAGTTTTAAAGCATCCCAATATTTTTCTCAAGGCCATATTCTGTAGGCCTTGCAGCATTTCAAGAAAATTCTTCTGACCTTTCCACCAGACTTGACTAGCATAATCTGAAATACTAGTGACACAGGCTATGTATAGCTGTCTCATGGCCAATGGGCTCAAACCCTTTTCTGCATTGGTTAGTCTTGCCATTTTCTGGAATGCAGCTTTTGCCTGTGATACCCTCAATTTGACATGCAGTTTGAATGATAGTTTGCTGTCAAACCATACTCCAAGCCATTTTACTGATTGACTGGGCTCTACTGAGGCGCCTCCAGGTAGATTCAATATGCAATTTCTTGATTCTTTGGTATTTGCAAAGTGAATTAGTTCTGTTTTAGCAGTATCAAATTCAACTGCATTTCTTTTTCCGAGGTCTTCTAGAATTTTCACTCCTCTTTCAAGGATCTGAATGTTCTTCTTAAAGCTTGTTGATGAGACAGTCAAAGAAATGTCATCAATATAGGAAAGAAACATGACAGCCTTTGAAGTGAACATCTCTCTGATGTAAATCAAGAAAAGAATTGGTGATATGGGGCTTCCCTGTGGAATCCCAGTCTGAATAGTCGTAAAATCCTCTGTGTCACCATCAAAAGATAGCCTTAATTGTCGCTTGCTGAGGAAGCTTGATACCCATGATAAGAGGCTTAGAGGTAACCCAAGCTTACTCATAATGGCCAGCAATTGGTTCTTTGAGACATGATCAAATGCTCCCTTTACATCCAAGAATAGGGTTGATGTCTTATTTTTGGCAGCCTTTTCTGATTCTACCTTGGCCTGAAGGAGGAGACAGGCATCAACAGCAGACTTCTTCAATCTCCCACCTATCTGGGATGGATCTAGAAGTGTAGTTGTTTCAGCTAAGTATCCAAGACGACACCTCCACGTCACCATCAAACTTCGAATCCACCTTTTCGACCACAACTTTTGATCAAATGGCCCAAATTTCAATTACTTGACAGATTCCTTTTCGCATCACTCACAGCTACATTTGCATCCAATTTCTGACCCTTCTAGCATACTGGTGGGCAAAGAAAATGGATATTGACTCTGATCCTCCATCTGGGGGCTCATTATCCTCCTCACCACCACCCTTTATTGACCTACCATCCCAACCACGGCTCAATCAATCAATCTGGAGCGGTAGTCTAAAACTACCAACCTCAACAGATCCATTAAGATCAATTTCATCATCATCCAACATTCCTACAGCCATGAAGACCAGTTCTGACCCCATTTCTGCTTCTGTGTCATGTGACAGGAAAAAATTTTCACTCAACAAGCGAAAAACTGGTCCAAGCTCAAGTGATCCAACCGAGTACCCAAAGCCTCCCAAGCTGAACAAACCTGCTACCAACTACTCTTTTGCACTCTCAGCTGATGATGCAATTTATGCAGCCAGGGATAAAATTCTGGAGGCCTATAAATTAACATTTGACAGGGATAGACAGACTAGAATTCTCGACTTGCTCCAAATATTTCGAGAATTCACTGAGAATAACTTTCTCCCTAGAGATAAAGTCAAGAGGACTACCACTGCACCATCATCTATGCCAAAAAAATCTGTCCAATTTATTTCCAAACCAGTCTCTCTAAATGAAACTGCACCTTTGGCCACCAACAACTTTCCTAGCTCATCTAGTCAGCCAACCAAGTTTGCCAGCTATTCTAGTGTGGCAGCCACAAACATACCTCACACCACTGTACCATCAGACCAAAAATGGACCAAAGTCACCAACAAAAAGACCAGGCTACCTCTCACTAAACCAACCCAACAACCTCCACCAAGCTCTACAGCACCTATTACCCCAAAAGCTGTCACTAATGCTCCTGATGCTGACACACTTCTTGTTCTTGTCTTGACAAAGGGTGCTTCTGTTCCTGCCTACAATGCTATCAGTGTCAGGGACAACATCAACAGACTTCTTGGCAAGAAAGCTGTGGCAAGAGTCCACACCTCCCCTCGGAATAACCTTGTTCTCACCTGCTTTGACTCCACCCCTGATGAGCTTCTATCTTCACAGGACAAGTGGATAATGCTCTTTGGAAAATGGCCTATTGACACCATTCAAAAAGTGAATAACTTTCCGAAACTGGTAGCCTATGGGGTGCCAACTAGCCTACCAATCACTTCCTTTCAAGAGGAAGTACAAGACTTTAACCTGGGTGTGGAACTGATTGGCAGTCCAAGATGGCTAACAAACAATACTAATGGCCCAACTTGTCCTGTCATCTTCAGCATCACCTCTGAGGAAGAGAAGATTAAAATTCTAAACAGGGGAATATTAGTTGGAGGACTGCTTCTTAAAGTTTCCAACTATAAGCAAACTACAAACCGGAATCAGTGCAAGAAGTGCCTGAAGTATGGTCACCTCTTCTTGACCTGCAAGAGGGAACCTGTTTGTGCAGTCTGCAAGGGCTCTCACCTCACCACTGAGCACAAGTGCACCACTTGTTCAACCTCGGATAACTGCACACACCACCCGTTGAAGTGTGCCAACTGCAACTCTGGGAGCCACACAGCTCTTCAGAAACATAACTGCGAAATTTACAAGGCACTTTTATGATAGATCACATCAAAATCTGCCAGCACAATACTGCAAGAGGGAGAGAAATCCTTCAATCATTCTTCGAGGTGGCTCTGAAGGAAGATGCATTAATTCTTTGTATTCAAGAGCCATACTTATATTATAATAAAATAACAAAAAAATACTCACCTCTTTCTCACCCCTCCTATATCCCAATTGTACCATACCAAGATGCTTCCATTCGGCCTAGAGTTGTAACATACATCAGACGGCACTGTACAGTTAATTTTTCACCAAGACTGGACATTATTGAAGATCCAGATATGCAGATTCATCAGATAGACACACCTGGAGAATCATGCTATCTTTTGAATATTTACAATGAAAAATCCCATCATTTAACTAAATCAACACTTACTATAGAACGCCTCTTACAGCTGGATGTAAATTGGGACAGACCTTTCTTACTTCTTGGAGACCTCAACCTCCATCACCCATCCTGGAATCCAGCCATCAACTCACCTACACATCATGCAGAAGCTTTTGCCAGCTATATGGAGAAAAACCATGCCACTCTCCTGAACAATTTCACCATCATGGAGGAGTTTGGTGGAACCTTCCACCGATCCAATACCCAGACAACATCAATTATAGACCTGACTTATGTCTCTGGCTTTCAACAACTTCAATGGCACAACTGGAGATATGGGGAGTGTACAGGGTCAGACCATGAAGTGATCAGTTTTGAGACCTCTCTTATTCAACCAACCCTAGATGCTGAATCAAATCAACCTTCAAATTTCAATTTGAAAAAAGCTAACTGGGATCTTTTTGCAAATAATCTTGCAGCACTTGAAAGCGAGGCAAATGCACAGTTAGAACAACTGATTCACACCAATAACTATAATGGAATAGCCCTTTTAATGAAGGAACTAATTAATCAAGCAGCAGAAAGATCAATTCCAAGATGCAGGACTTGTCCAAGGTCAAAATCATGGTGGATGAATGAATTAACTGACCTTCGGAAAAATTTCCACTACTTTCAAAGACTAGCTAAAAAGACCCTGATACCCGAGATCACAGAACAAGCAAAAAGGGCAAGAAACAAATACTTTTGAGCCATTTCCCAACACAAAGCTCAGCACTGGGAAACTTTCATGGAACAGGCACAAGGGAAAACATCTTATGCTGCATTTCAATATTCAAATCCTACTCACCAGCAAAGTCCTCTGATACCCACTTTGAGATATACTAGACCTGAGAGCAGCGAAATATCAATGGCATCATCTTTTGCAGAAAAATCAGAGGCCTTAATCTTGAACCTTTTTCCAAAGTCAAACTATCAATACCATATTGCCCCTACCAGCTTATCTCAGATTCCGTCTGTTACCAGGCCCAAGATGACATGGAAGTGGCCAGAACTTAACCAAGAGGAATTCTTTCGAGCTATTCCAACCAAGTCAACTGCACCAGGGGTGGATCAAATTGGATGGCAAATGCTGAAGTATGCTGTTCAGACTCTACCAAACTTTTTCTTCAAAGCTTATCAAGTCCTATTTCAGGGTGGTTACCATCCTGACTCTTGGAAGGAAGCTATTGGAATTATTATTCCAAAAAGAAACAAGAAGGACTATTCTGCACCCAAGGCATATAGACCCATCTCTCTGTTACCCTGCATGTCAAAATTGCTGAAGAAATTATTTGCCAACCGACTTTCCTACATGGCCAACATCTCAGATGACCTCTTGGACCCGAGTCAAATGGGTGGACGAAAGCAGAGATCTGCTATTGATGCTGCTCTACTACTACAAGCATTTATTGAAGAAAAGCATGCTAAAAGACAAATGGTCAGCACAATATTCCTGGATATCATGGGGGCATTTGATCAACTTGACCCATCAAAATTGATCAGCCTCCTTCATCACTTAAACCTACCAGATAGCTTTATATCCTGGTGCCAATCTTTCTTAACCCAGCAGAAAATTCGCCTATCATTTTTTTTTTTTTTTTAATTCATAGTGTATTCAGCTATCTAGCTATGACACATCTGATTATTTTATATATAATTACAAATATTTAGTCCCAATTTCCTTTACTTATCTTCTAGTCTCCTCCCTTTCAGTCAGCTTTGGATGCATTCATGCATCCACTGCTTTGAAGGAAGTGGAGAGTTGCTTCTTTTCCAATTTTTGTATTAAACAATATCTCTAATCTCAATGGCAGTATACCTTTAAAAGCTTCCTTTCTTTCTGTCTTAAACTTACTACAATAAAGAAGTAGATGTTGAACAGTCTGTTTTCCCTTCCAACAAAAGTTGCAAGAATTATCCTTCACTTTTTTAATTCGAAATAAATGGGCCCTGGTATTTCCAATCCCTGTTCTTGCTTGTATAAATGAAGATTGTGTCATTCTACTGTAATGACTAAAGTTGTATGGTCTCATTTGGATGATAGGTGATCTTTTCCTGGCTTGCACTTGATAAAGCCTTCCCAGTCCTTTAGCCCTTCTACCCTCTTCCTGTCTCAAGACTTGGGTCTCCCAGTCATTTTTCCAGGCTTTGAGAGTCAGTTCCTTTGCCTTCTGCTTAAGGTAAGCAATTGTTGTGAATTTATCTCTTTTTTTGACTTTTTTCTTGGCTCCACCTCTTGCCAGATTGTCTGCCAGCTCATTCCCAGCAATACCTTCATGGCCTGGACACCAGTGTAGATGAATTTGATATTTATTGCTCTTTATTCTTATTTGATGTGAAATAAAGTTGCTAGCTTTGCTGACCCTCTGAATTGCTGCTTGACTGTCAGAGAAGACCCAGATCTCTCTGGAATGTTTATTGGAGACAACATATTTTATAGCTTTCAAAATACAATATGTCTCAGTATCAGAGATTGTCATTGTGTGTCCAAGATTGTAAGAGAAACATTTCACCTGTCTTGTGAATGGCAAGTATACCACAAATCCAAGGCTACTTCCATTGCTAGTTGTTAGGGAACCATCTGTGTATACAATTGATGCATGATTTGGGATGTCTTTTAGCAGAAGAATGTGCTCATCCCTTGCTGCATGCTTAGAAGAATTACTTATTTTAGTATCCACATTATTTGCTAGCCATGGTGGTGCCCATTCTGCATTGATAATTTCCAATCTATTGCAATCTGAGAGCCCTTTGAGCAGAAATCCAATGTTCATTAGTTGGGTATTATTTTCTTGTAGGTCATCAATCATGTCAAGGCTGATGGCAGTACCTATAGACAGCTCATCTTGAACTGAGCTGAGTAGCTGCATTTGTATTGGATTCAAGGGCTGCATCTTTAGTATCCTGAGGGCATAGTTATAGGCTAGCCTTAGATGTCGCACCTTCACAGGTGGAAGGGCGGCCTCTTTGCCAATGGGGCACTCAGCAGGATCCGAAATCTGGCCTCAGCATCAAGAGGACTTCATTGTCATGCCCTTCGACAACTTTACCTAGCCTGCGTCACTTCAGTACTAGACTATGGGTCTATACTATGGCATGGCAGGAGAGGCACTAGCATGCTATCAAATAAATGTCAAAAACTTCAAAATCAAGCACTTACAATCATCACTGGAGCCTATAAAGGCAGTCCCATAAAGGCCCTTGAAGTTGAGGCATCAATATTACCAGTTAAAGTTAGACATCAGAAACAGCTTATCTTTTATGGGATCAGAATACTTCGACTCCAAAGAGATCATGTCATCCAGGAACATTTGTTCAGCCCTGTTGAAGATGAACTAACAATTACTAACAAAATAGACTTAGCCTTACTTGATTTCATTGGCAAGCCAGTGACACAGTTGATGAGAATTGGAAGCATCCTAAAGCCTCTTGCCAGCCTTAATAATCTCGAGCAACTGAATATCAAATGGATCCCTCCCTGGAGCCAAGCATTTATTCATACCAGAATCTCTACCCAGTCAAAAGAGGTGACTAAAGATGAGCATCTTCAGCATTTGAAAAGTATCAACCTAAATGATGTCATCATATATACAGACGGATCACTTTCAGGAACAACTGGAAGCAGCATTGGCTTTGTGGTCTATCTTCCAGTTACCCGAGAGATGAGATGCTTTTCATACAATCTTGGAGATTCAACAGGCATTACAGATGCTGAGACATATTGCATATTGAAAGCAACACTGTATGCCAATAAATATTTTACCAACAAGACTATCCATATCTTCACTGATAGCCAAGCAAGCATCCTTCGGGTGAAGCACAGCAGTAATCTATATTCTCATCAGATAAGGCTAGCATCTAAAGGGAGCACTGTCCATCTCCAATGGTGTCCTGCACATGTTGGAATAGAAGGGAATGAGCTTGCTGATAGATTAGCAAAGGGAGGTGGCAAAAAATCACCTCTGAAAAGGGACAAGTTTACATCTCATTCATTTATCAAGCAGAAGGCAAGAGAATGGACTATACAGGCATGGCAGAGGGATTGGAACCTGGAATTATGGCATGAGGAGGAAGGTCGAAAGGCTAAAGGACTCGGAAAATATTACAGGCTCCAGGCACAATCTAACCATCCCAATTTCAACACAAAACTATTCAATTTTCAGGAATGTAGCAGAGAGACAGAATGTGGATATTTCCAAGCAAGACTTGGTGTTGGCAACACAAGAGTCTTCCTGCACATGATTGGGAAAGTTCAAGACAATATGTGTAATTTTTGTGGGAGAGAAAGGCACACTGTTCAGCATCTATTGTTACATTGCCCCAAGTTTACAAAGCAGAGAAACAATTGTTTTAAAGGCATAGAGCCAAGGATACTTCCAATTCTGTTCTGCACTAGAAAAGGAAAACAAGCATTACTCAAATATTTGGATACATCCAAGTGCATGGCAGCACATAAAGGAAATTGAATTAGGATATCTAAATGGGAATTTTATGAATTGATTGTTGAGTTAGTTGAAATGTAGGAGTTCTGGGAACTAGAATTGTAGAAAAGATGTGTCATAGCTAGATAGCTGAATACACTATGAATTAAAAAAAAAAAAAAAAAAAAAAAAAAAAGGGCGGCCTCTACTTCCAAAGCTTTCGAAGGGCTACTAGAGTAAGCTCCTGTGACCAGGACTACTGCTCGGTTCTGTAGTTTCTGACATTTTCTGATAAGATGAAGAGATCGGTTCTTCCCATACCATAGAATAGAGCCATAATCTAGCACTGATGTTACACAGGCAATATAAAGCTGTCGAAGCTCATTGAATTTGATTCCTTTAGTTGAAGAAGCAAGGTTCTTAAGCCTAAGAAGAGCTCCATTTGCGAGCTGCATTCTCTTGTCAATATGGGTTTTGAATGATAGCTTACAATCAAACCATATTCCTAGCCATCTGACAACGCTTTTAGGGCAAAATTGGATTCCTTGAATTGTTATTGCAGTTTCAATTGCCACTCTCTTCCGATGGAAGTGAATTAGCTCGGTTTTTTCGACCTCAAAGGTGACAGAGAGTTCCTGGGATCTTTTTGCAAGAGTTTCAATTGAAGTTTCCAAGGCATGGATATTCTTTTCAACTGATGAAGAGGCAGTAGATATAGAGATATCATCTATGTAAGAGATATAGAGAATCTTTTGGTTATGCTCAGGAGGGAGCAGATACCGGATGGAAAGAAGAAAAAGCATGGGAGAAATTGGACTTCCTTGGGGAGTGCCTGAGACTGAAAATTGTTGACTGAGCTGTCCATTAAATAATAATTTGATTTCTCTATTGAAGAGAAAAGATGTGGTCCATCTTACAAATGGAAGTGGTAATTGAAGGGCATTGAGAATTTGAATCAGTTTTGCTGGTTGGAGTCTATCAAAAGCACCAAGAACATCCAGCAGTACAGTGGATACAACTCGACGCTTTGATAGATTTTCTTCAACAAAGTTTTGCAGAAGAAGGGCTGCATCAATTGCTGACCTCTGTTTCCGGCCTCCCATTTGACTTTGGTGTAGGAGAGAAGGTGATATGTTAGCTAAGTACGAGATCCTATTTGCATAGAGCTTTTCTAGAAGTTTGGAGAGGCAAGGTAGAAGAGAAATTGGCCTGTAGGCCTTTGGAATAGTGTAGTCCTTTTTACTCCTCTTAGGAAGTGTCACTCCTATGGCAAGCTTCCAGGAGCAAGGATGGTGTCCAGCATTAAATAGAGATTGATAGGCCCTGAAGAAGAAGGAGGGAATTGCAGAGATAGCTGCCTTGATCATTGCCCATGAAATCTGATCTATTCCAGGTGCTGTACTCTTCTCAGGGACTGCTCTCACCAATTCATCATAAGTAAGTGCGGGCGCCTATCATTCAATGGCCAGATGAGCAGAATGCACCAAGTCTCAGGTACACCTCAAGGGAGCCCTATCTCACCCATTCTTTTTCTTATCTCAATAAAATACCTTCTACCTGAAGTAGGCAGCAATAATTATCTACAAATATCTTATGTAGATGATATAGCTATCTCAACAGCCTCAACATCTATAGAAAAGAATATTTCAGTCCTTGAGGATTGTACTACTTCCCTACTTCAAAAGGCCAGCAATCATCAGATCATCTTTGAAGTGGACAAATCAGAGCTGATACACTTCCATCGACGCCGGCAGCCTATCACCAACTCTGTGAGAGTACAAAATACAATACTTCAACCCAAAGAGGTAGTAAGATGGCTTGGTATCTGGTTTGATCGAAAACTTAACTTCAAATGCCATGTACACCTCTTTCCCATCAAAAGCCAATTTAAGCTTTCGATCACACCCTCATTTGAAATTTTCAAAAATTGTCCTCACAACTTTTTACTTACATCAAATTGTCAGTTACATTGAGCTCTCTTCGGAAATCGACTCGGAATTTGAATGCGACATCTGTGTGTTGAGTTATCAAGGTTCTAAGGAGAATTGGTTGCAACCCACCAGTTCTGAGTGGGGAAAACAACTATTGTCATCCACAACTATTTCTCAGCATCTCCGATCTGTATCAAATTCGGTCTGCCCCTTCAACTATTACACATCTATAGGTGTCCCAAATTTCATATCCATCCATCAAGTATTCATTGAGATAATTGAAGTTGAAAACAACATTGCGACGAATTGCATCTCTGGTCAGAGGTGGTTACCATAGGTGAAAAATTTTCATTGGTCCAAGACGCGTTTCGCGTCATTTTACGCGTAAATCACGTCGTTTACGCGTCATATTAGGAAAAATAAAAATCCGTGTCACGTGATCACGCGAGTTATAAGTCACGTGATTTGAGTTCCAAATTCCAGCCCCAAAAAAAATAAAACTAAATCGACAAAAATATTAAAAAAATAAAAAAATAAAAAATAAGCAGTTTCAAAAAAAAATAAAAAATAAAAAGTTGATTAAGCAATGGAGATGGGATCACCTGATCCATTGGCTGTGCCACACTACATGGCAGCTGAGAGTAGCTGTAATGCCCTAGTCAGGAGTGATGACTTTGATTTTCATGCATCTCAAGACCCTTTTATTAATTCAGGCCAAGCAAACAAAAGGAAAGCAACTTGTGAACCAGAACCAGAAGTAAGGAACACCAATACCATTAGGCCAAACAACCAAAATTGTAATTTTGACTCTGCAGAAGAATGCATCCATGGAGCCAGGGACCTGCTTATCAAGGCAGCCAGTCATGAGCAAACAAGATCCAAACAAACAAAGATCCTTGACCTGCTTAATGTTTTTCGAGAATTTATGGAAAATGATGGTACCACCCACAGGACCAACACCATATTGACTGCCCAAGTGCAGAGACTGGAGCAAACAGCTCAGATCTTGCAGACTTCAATTCAAAGAACCAATGCTGCAAACACTAATGCTCGGAACATGGAGAATAATTTGCCTCCACAAATTCCTGAAAACACTAGACCTGGAGCTGGACCTGGAGGAAGACAGACACAGAACCAAAGAAACCAGGGAGGACATCAAGCCCCAAGGACATGGGCCAATGTGGCATTAAATTCTAGAGGGCAACAAAACCAGGCTGAAGGAGATTGGATACAAGTACAGCCAAGAAAGAAGAAAGAGCCTGCCAAGGCTGTGGACACAAAAAGAGCTATTCTGATTCAAGATGAGACTACCAGGACAAACTTCTCAGCACTTGCCTTCAGAGACAGAATGAACCTGGCATTTAAGAATAGAGGAGTCCAAGGACCAGTTGTGGCACTAGTGTCCAAAACAAGGAAAGATAACATTGCAGTAGTAACCACTCCAACTTACACTGCAGAATATTTGATTCAAAACAGGGATATCTGGAGGAATGCAGTTCCCCATGTTGAAGTACTGAAGGACGAGCCTTGGTACAAGGTTATGATACATGGGATCCCAACCATAGACTTTCCAGACTCAAGTGATCTATCTGAAATTAAGGATGAAATTGAAACTTTCAATCAAGGACTCAGGGTTGTTGGACAGCCATATTGGATAACATCAGAAGAAAGACGACAAGATCAATTGGCAGGATCTATAGTTGTGGCCTTTGAAACTGAAGCTGAAGCAAGGCAAGCAACAAGCAAAAGAATGATAATTGCTGGCTTATCTTTGAAAGCAGAAAAATTCCAGAATATCCCTGCAACAACCCAGTGCAACAAATGCCAGAAATTTGGACACATGGAAGCCAACTGTAGGTGGGAGGCAGCCTGCAGGTACTGTGCAGGGCCACACAACACAAGGCAGCACTGCTGTATGCAATGCCGAAGTATAGGAATTAAATGTGCTCATCTGGTGCCAAAGTGTAGCAACTGCTCTGGAGCCCATTCAGCCGACTTTGAAGGATGTGAAACTAAGTTTTCCATCCTGACAAGACACCAATCAATGGACAACTCCGAGGAAACTTTATGATAGGACAACAAAAAGTCCTCCAATGCAATTTGAACAAAAACATCCAGACTACAGAAGCAACCCTACAACTAGCTATTGAGCTAGGAGTAGGGATCATAGCAGTCCAAGAACCATGGCTGCCACAGCTGAAACAAATTGGGACCTATGAAGGAGTCCAGTCAATAAGTCACCCTTCATTCAGCCAAATCTTTCCCACAATAACAGACCATACACTAAGACCAAGGACCATGTTTTACATATCAAAGCATGCCAAAATTCAACATAATCAACTATCAGGATATCCATTGGACCCAGATATCCTAGCAGTCAATTTCAAGAGCAAGACATTTAACATGAATATCATTAATATATATAACCAAAAGAACCAAAAACCGGAAAATAACTTAACAACCATGGGAAGATACAGTGAAGTTCTGGCAGTGGCATCAAATACCATCTTTGTGGGGGACTTCAATGAGCACCATCCAAACTGGGATCCTTGCTACCCAAAATCTAGAGGGGCTGATAGCTTACAGGAATGGATAGAGAAACAGGGCTTAACTGTGATAAATACTGTAGGAAAAGGTACATTTTACAGACCTCATATGACATCACCATCAGTAATTGACTTAACCCTTGCAACACAATGGTCAGAAAAATACATCCAAGATTGGCAAACAATACCCACAGGCTCGGATCACCAAGGAATACTATTCACTATTCTCAATCAGAAGTCCAATAGACACCAGCCACAAGTAACCTTGGAACAATTTAATACTAAATCTGCAGACTGGGCAATGTTTCAGAGGGCCAGCACCCAGCTTTTCAAGAGCTCTCACATACTTGATCAGGCCAACTTTCAAATACTTAAGCAAGCCTGCACTCAAAACTTATGGGATAAGGGAAGTAACTTGACACAAAAACTGGATGAAGTAGGACTTGAACTTACAAATATTCTCATTCAAGCAGCTGAGGCAAGTATTCAACAGAAAAAGCCAAGGGTACAGCCTAAGCCATGGTGGACTGCAGACCTGAAAAAACTGCGAAGAAAAATGGTAAGAGCATTAAAAGAACATTTCAAAGACTATTTTAATAAGGAAAAATTGAAAAAATATTCCAAGGCAAGAAATAAATATTTCCAGGAGATAAAAATTGCTAAGCAAAACCACTGGAATATATTTCTTGAGAATGAAGACTCTGCATCAATCTTCAAGGCCCTGAAATATACCAAAGGGTATTAGTCAGCTCATCTGCCTATGATCAGAGATAAGAATGGTGATCTTAAAAGTAGCTTTGCTGACAAATGCAATACTCTCAGGACTGAGTTGTTTGTGACCCCTCCAATGGCTCCAGAGCTGGATTGGTCTACACACAAAGAGACATCTTGGGATTGGCCAGAGCTGACTTCAGTTGAGGTGGAAAATGCATGCTGTAAACTTTCGAAAGGCAAGGCACCAGGGCCAGATCAAATTGACCAGAACATGATTTGTCATGCATACAAAGCTAATAATCAACTGTTCTTTGAAATTTACTCACTACTGTTCAATATTGGATATCAGCCAAAGTGTTGGAGACAGGCCACTGGAATTGTCTTGAAAAAGGCATCCAAGCCTGACTACTCACAGCCAAAGGCATATAGAGTAATATCTCTACTGAATTGTCTAGGGAAGACACTAGAAAGGATGCTAGCTAAAAGACTTGGGTATCTTGCTGAAACAACCACACTATTGGACCCAAGCCAGATAGGTGGAAGGCTTCAGAAATCAGCAGTAGATGCCTGTCTGCTACTAGTGAACAAAATACAGACAGAAAAGGCTGCTGGAAGAAAGGTATCAACTCTTTTTCTGGACATAAAAGGTGCTTTTGACCATGTTGCTAAGAACCAACTTCTCGGAATAATGAGTAGATTGGGATTACCCCTTAGCATTTTATCATGGGTAGACACATTTCTAAGTGACCGACAACTAAAATTGGCCTTTGAGGGGCAAGTGGAACAGTTTTCACCAACTGAGACTGGTATCCCACAGGGAAGCCCAATTTCACCTATACTATTTTTAATCTATATCAGAGACATGTTCAGCTCAAGAGCAGGCCAGTTCATATCATACATTGATGATATTGCATTGACTGTTTCATCTACAAGCTTTAAAAGGAACACTCAAATATTGGAAAGGGAATATCAAAGACTACAAGATATAGGAAGCAAAAATGCAGTCAAATTTGACATTGAAAAAACCGAGCTGATTCATTTTGCAAAATCAAAGGAGGCAAAAGAATGCCATTTGACAATACCTCGTGGAAGAATCATTTCTACTTCCCCAGTTGTCAAATGGTTAGGTGTGTGGTTTGACCAAAAACTTACCTTCAAGCACCATTTAACAGTCAGGGTAGCGCAGGCTAAATCAGCTTTTCAAAGGATGGCAAGACTGACAAACACTGAAAGAGGGCTAAGCCATATTGCCATGAGACAGCTTTACCTGGCCTGTGTCACCACCATTTCCGACTATGCTAATCCTGTCTGGTGGAGGGGGCAACAATCTTTTGCTGACCTTCTACAAGGGCTTCAAAATATTGCATTAAGGAGAATATTGGGTTGTTTCAAAACATCACCAATCAGGCCTATGGAAGTGGAGGCAACGCTTTGCCCACCTGAAATTAGATTGAACAAAAGCAGAAGAAAATATGCTTTAAGAGGATTGACACTGATGCAGAACCATCCAATTTCCAGGATAATTAGCCAAAATTATGAACAAATTTCTGATGAAGATCTTACATGCAGAAGAGACAGCCAGATCAACAGAATAATACAGTCATTACCTTATCATGATGGATTATATGAACAGGAGAAGACTAAGACCATTATATGTGCACCATGGAATAGAGGTGTCCCTTACAAAGTGGCTATAAGTGGTCAGAGTAAAGAGGAGGAGAAATTAATTCACAATCAAATTCTGGACAATTATGGAAAAAATCATTTCATATATTACTCTGATGCTTCTTGTTCCCCAGAATCTTTGGGAATAGGAATCTCACTAGCAGGATATGATCAAATAAAACAAACCATCTTGAAAGAATACTACACCATCTCAAAAGACAAAAATACCATTTATGATGGAGAACTAGAGGCAATTGTCCGAGCAATAGAGCATGCAAATAGACAGACCTGGAAAAAGGAGTATGTGATCATATTTTCAGACAGTAAGGCTGCTCTGCAAAGACTAGAAAACTTGGATATTAAGGCAGGCCAATGGCAAGTAAGAAGGGCTATTATAGCAGCTCAAGAACTTCAAGAACAAGGCACAAGAGTCACTCTCCAATGGGTCCCAGCCCATCAAGGACTAAAGGGCAATGAAGAGGCAGACAAACTTGCAAAAATAGCATCAAACCTAGAGCCAGATGACAGCTATCTCATGAGTTTAGCATGCATCTCACAAGAAATAGAAATTTTAAAAATTAATGAATGGCAAAATATATTGGAAAATTATGATTCAAAAAAACAGCAACAAAGTACTCACCTGTCATACTCTGAGATATACCCTTGGCAAATAAGAAGCAAGCCTTGGGTACCAAGAGGAGTCAGAAAGGAGGTCAGCTCAGCATTTTATCAACTCAAGCTTGGACATGGTTACTTTGAGTCATATATGAAAAGAATAGGAAAATCAACTACAGGAAAATGCAGATGTGGAGAGGAGCAAGATGCAAGGCATTTGCTACTAGATTGCAGGCGGTATTCTCAGAATAGGAAGAGGATGAAAGAGAAGCTAGAGGGCCAGAATATGAGCCTGGAATTATTGCTTCATAACAAGATTGGAATTAATATAACATTGGAATTTTTGAGGGAGACAAAAATATTGACTAGGGGATGGTATGCAGAGGAAAAATAAAGTGAAAATTAGTGTAGGTGTTATTGGATCTTGGGGGACAAATATTGTAGCTTAGCTACACATCTTTAATAGTCTTAGACTCAAATTAGATGTAAATATAAAAAAAAAAAAAAAAAAAAAAATGCCATGTACAGAAGCGACTCCAACTTGGCAATGCAGTCTGGGAACGACTCAGAAGGCTGGCAAGGCCATCTAGGGGTATGAAACTCAACTCTCTTCGTCAATTATATCTTTCATGTGTAACCTCAGTCATGGACTATGGATCTATTCTATGGTTCAATCGGCCTGGGTCCATATCACTAACCTACCAATATGACAAGATACAGAATAGAGCTCTGGTTGCCATCACAGGGGCATTCTCCCAGGCCCCAAGGAAGGCTCTTGAGGTGGAGGCAGCCATCTTACCTACAAAAATACGTCACCTCAAAAATGCAAGTCTATATGCCCTAAGGATTCTCAGGCTCCAAAAGACACATCCAGTCTCCCGGCTTCTATATAGCCCTGTTGAAGATGAGCTGAGTCTTTTCAACCAACCAGACCCAAGGGACTTACAAGACCTTACTATCATATCATCACAAATTGCAAGGCTCGGAAAGCTATTGGGCAAACTTAATATAAATCATAAGCTGGAGTCTATTGACAATAAGTGGAATCCTCCATGGCTTGAAACATCCCTCAAAGTACTAATATCTAGCTCATCAAAAGAAGTAGCAGTCAAGGAGCACTATCAATTCCTGAGACAAGTCTCAGACTGCTCAACAAAAATTTACACAGATGGATCACTAACTGAAGGCAAAGGAAGTAGTATTGGGTATGTGATATATCCTCCACATTCTGGGCCAGTCAAATGTGTCTCACTTAATCTTGAACATGGCATGGGTATCACAGATGCAGAAACCTTCTGCATTCTGAAGGCTATTCAACATGCAGTACAATTATCTACCTCAGAAAGCATCTATGTTTTCACCGACAGCCAAGCTTCATTGAAAAGGATTGAAAAAGGCTCTAACCAATTCTCTCACCAAATCCGTCTCAAAGGAAAAGGTGCAAAGATCACACTTGCATGGTGCCCAGGCCACATGAAAATTGAAGGTAATGAGTTAGCAGACTCACTTGCTAGAAGGGCTGCAAATGAAAAGCCATACAAAAAACATCTCTACACAACAATTAGCTTCCTTAAACAAGAGGTTAGAAAATCTATCATGGATGCCTGGTCTGAGGATTGGACATCTCAACTATTTCGTGAGGAGGAAGGGAAAAGAGCTATAGGATTGGGCAAACTATACAGAACCCAGGCCAAATGCCACATACCCAACTTCAAATTCAAACCATTCAATATGACCAAATTTTCTCGGAAAACCCAGTCAGCATATATTCAAGCTAGAACAGGCATAGGAAGCCATCTGGCATATATGAATAATATTGGGAAAAGCGATACTAATATCTGCAACTATTGCACAAAAAGTGTTCAAACAATTGAACATTTAATACTTCACTGTTCATTCTTCAAGAAACAGAGGAGGAAAGAGTTCAAAAACTTTTCACCATTTACTCTTCCAATTATATTCAACACACAATTAATTTCTTGGATCCAACATCATCACATCAACATTTCCATCCATAACTTTTGAACAACTCAAGCTACATCCAAATAAATTACATATTCGGTTTCGCTCACATCAGAGCTCCACATTGATATAATTTATTATAACTGTATCACTGTATCTCAGCCAATTAAGGCAAAAACCTCAATTTTCCAACAATCTGGGTGAAAAATTCTCCTGCAGCCTTGCCAAGCCCTGTCACATCTTGAGGCAGACTTGACATCAATTGAAAGGAAATGCCAACACCATTGAATTCCGAGGGGGATCCTCCTCGACCTATAACATCTAGTCCACCAAAAGGTCCAACTAATAAGCCATCACTGGAATCATCACTGGATTCATCCATGTGGAGTGACCTTCCAGCACCACCTCCCATTAAGAACCCATCTACTAAATTCAATTCATCAATGGATGACATCTTTATGGACTTCAGCAGTGACCCTATAGCAGGTGCTTCTATTGATCCAAAGAAATTCTCAGGGTCCCATCTAATTGGTGCCACTAGAAAACGAGGTGGTAGCCTCACTCAACCACAAGTTATTCAACAAAAAATCCAACTTGTTTCAGATGAGACGGAAATTACATCATTCAAAACAACCCAGGATGCCCTTTTAGCAGCCAGAGACAATATAATGCATGCCTATCACCTAACTAAAAATAGAGCAGAGCAGGATAAACTACTAGATTTACTTGATATTTTCAGGGAGTACACAGAAAAGGGGCAATTATCAAAAGCATCTGCTATCATCACCAACCAGATAATGAACTTAGAACAAGCCACCAAGAAAATTGAGGACAAAACCAGGGATTTACAAAGCACTAATAGCAATATCAACCAACCCAAGCCAGCAATAAAAACTACAGTTACCTCATCCAAACATCCCCAGCCCATTAGCTTTGCAAATATCCTGGCATCCAAGGGTGAATCATACACCCCAGATCCCCAAGAATGGACTGTTGTTGGAGGAAAAAAGAAGACTGGTACCACTCAACCATCCAACCAAACACAACAAAAGGAGAAGAAAGTAAGAAGGCTGATACTAGTTCAAGCCCCACACTCACCAGCAATGAATTCACCACTTGCAGCTAGAAATGCCCTAAATAGAGCTATGGCTGAGAGGGGAATCAAGGGACCAGTAGTCAACTTGGTGAGCAACACCTCAGCAAAAAACATTTCTATAACAACAACAGATGATTATACAGCTGAATTCCTATTGGAAAAGAGAGAAATTTGGGAGCATCTGATCCCATTTACCTTTGCTCAAATTGACAAGCCCTGGCATAAGGTAGTTGCCCATGGCATACCATTACAAGACTTTGACACTCCAGAAGGTATGGAAATGGTCAAAGATGAAATTAAAACATTTAATAAAGGCCTTAACCCCATTGGAACTCCCTACTGGTTATCAACAAGGGAGAATCGTACTATAAAAAGGGCTGGGTCAGTAGCTATTGCCTTTGCCACAGAAGAAGAAGCAAATCGAGCTATTAGAAATCGAATCTACATAGCAGGAATCAGTGTGAGAGTAGAGAAATTTTACAATGTTTCTCTCTCCACACAGTGTCACAAATGTCAAAGCTTTGGTCACCTAGACAGCTATTGCAGAAAATCAGCTATCTGTGGCCTCTGTGGTGATAGCCACAGCACTCAACAACATTACTGTAGTGTCTGCAGGACCAAAGGAAAGGGCTGTACTCATCTAGCTCCAAAATGTGCCAACTGCTCTGGACCCCATGAGGCCAGCTCCAAGACCTGTGAGGTTTACCTTGCAGCTAAAAATAAGCTTGATCAGGAGGAATTGTAATGTCAGACACACCTGATATGCGCATCCTCCAAATAAACCTCAACAAGAACCAATATGCAACTGAGAATACTCTACAGCTGGCTGTGGAGCTAAAAATTGACATCATAGTTGTCCAAGAACCTTGGCTGATTCCCAGACAGCCAGGCAACTTGGACTATAGTAATACAAGATCTGTTCATCATCAACAATTTGTTCAAATATTTCCTGCTTTTCCTGCACAGCTTCGACCCAGAACTATGGTATATGTTATGAGGGAGCTTGGAAACAGAATAAAGCTCACCAGTCAATCACCACAGGATCCAGATATCCAGATCCTGAGTGTTGATGACTCAACTTCCAATTTTGAGCTCATAAATATCTACAATCAATTGAGTCAGATGGGTGAAAGGGGTAAGACTCTTGAGGCCTATCTGTACAATTATCATCCCAATTCAAAGACAATCCTCCTTGGAGATTTCAACCTTCACCATCCTTTATGGCAGCCTGAATCACCTGCAGATATTTCATCTGAAAGATTAGTAGAATGGTGCGAAAACCAGAGAATGGAGCTCATAAACTTACCAGGATGTGGGACCTTTTTCCGGCCACACATGGAAAAATCATCAACAATTGACCTGACATTTGCTAGCAGAAGTATGGTAAATAGGATTATTGACTGGCAAGTTTTAGATGACTTAGGATCTGATCATTATGGAATCTTATTCACCATTGCCAATACTAATTTTCCTACAGTGCCATCAGAATTGCAACCAAAATTTAATCTAGCTAAAGCTGATTGGGGCAAGTTCACTATTGCTCTAAAAAGTCAGATACAACAGAGTAAAGTTCTACAGAGATTAAAGTGCAATGCCTCAGATCCTCAGTCTATAAGGCTTCAATATCTCCAATCAGGTTCTCATTTGCAATCTCAATTTCTTGATCAAGCAGCTGAAGATCTTTCAAATGCCATCAAGACAGCTGCAGATGCCAGTATACCAATCAAATATTTTCATCAGAGATCTAAACCTTGGTGGAACAAAGAACTAAAGGAACTGAGAAAAGAAATGATTAGAAAACACAAGATCCTGAAAATTGACAAGGATGATGCACTCTGTATGGTTGAATATAAACATGCAAGGAACACATACTTCTCAGCTATCAAATCAGCAAAGCAAGGCCACTGGAATAATTTCCTTGAAAAGGAAGATCCTAGATCAATATTCCAGGCTATGTCTTATACCAAAGAAGCAACCACAAAGATTATCCCATCCTTATCAAGAGGTGATGGCAACATGGAGGTTTCCTTTGAGGGGAAATGTAAAGCCTTCAGAACCACACTATTTCCAACTCCTCCTGTGACTGAACCCACTGAATGGAATGGTTACCAGGCAGGACACTGGAGATGGCCAAGATTAAAGCCATCAGAATTGGAGAAAGCTTGTTCTTCAACTATCAAGGGAAAGACTCCAGGACCAGATGGAATTACCCAAGAAATAATCACTCAAGCATATGGGGCCATTCCAGACATTTTCTTCCAGCTATACTCGCGTCTTTTAGATGTAGGATACCATCCTAGATGTTGGAAGCAAGCCACTGGAGTAATATTAAAGAAACCATCCAAGCCTGACTACTCCCAACCAAAGGCCTATAGGGTCATTTCACTTCTCAACTGTCTTGGAAAGGTTAGTGAAAGAATCCTGGCTAGAAGATTGGGGTATCTAGCCGAAACAACAGAGCTACTTCACCCATCCCAAATAGGTGGCAGGCTCAAGAAATCAGCCATTGATGCAGCTCTTCTTCTGACTAATGAAGTTGAGATCAATAAACAATTGAATATGATCACATCATCTCTTTTCTTGGATATCAAGGGGGCATTTGATCATGTGGCCAGGAATCAATTACTAAGAACCATGCAGAAATTGCAGCTCCCCACCAGTCTTATTGCTTGGACAGCCTCCTTCCTGGAGGACCGAGTCTTGCAGTTGGCATTCAATGGGGAAAAAGAGGGTTTCAGCAAGATAGAAACAGGAATTCCACAAGGGAGCCCTATTTCACCAATTCTTTTCCTGATCTATATCCGAGATTTATTTCAATCAAAAGCTATCCATATCTTATCATATATGGATGACATTGTTTTATCTATAGCTTCAAGCAGTGTCAAGAAAAACATCAAAATCCTTGAGAGAGAGGCATCCCAAATCTTCTCTATTGGGAGCAAGAGTGCAGTCCAATTTGATCTGGCAAAGATTGAATTAATGCACTTCACCAATCAGAAGAAAGTTCAAGACATGGCACTAATACTTCCTAATGGAGAATCAGTGAAGCCAAATGGATCAATTAGATGGTTAGGTATCTGGTTTGATCCAGGTCTCAAATTTAGGAAGCATATTCAAATAAGATCAACACAAGCCAGCCAATCATTTCATAGGATGACAAGGCTTGCAAATACAGAGCGAGGTCTCTCACCAGCTGCACTTCGACAATTATACTTAGCTTGCATCACAAGTGTAGCAGACTATGGGTCAGTAATATGGTGGAAAGGACAAGATCATATTTCAAGCTCACTCCAGAGACTACAAAATATGGCCCTAAGGAGGATACTTGGGGTATTCAAAACAGCACCAGTATTACCAATGGAAGTGGAAGCATGTCTGGCACCAACAAGGGTAAGGTTGTTTCACCAAATGCGCCTCTTTGCATTCAGATTAGCCAAGCTCTCAAAATATCATCCAGTCAATATTCAGATGGATAAGGACTATAACCTCAAGAAGCCTACACAAATGAGCAGGATCCGGAACTCAATCAGCCAAATATTAGGTGATTATGAGCTGGAAAAGATTCATACATTTAAATTTCCACCATGGGAGCTGGACCTCCCATACAAAATATACAGAGAAAAGACTTCCAAAGAGGAAGCCTCTAAAAATCATCTACAAATTTTGAAAAATACCAATTGGAAAATAAATACATTTATATATACTGACGCCTCGTTCATGGCAGACAGCTCTGGTGTTGGAATTTCTTTTGTAGCTACTGGGAGCGGCAGAAAAATCCAACACAGAGCTAGCTCAAATATTGGACTCGGAGCTTTAGTATGCAATGGTGAGCTGGAGGCTATTACACAGGCAATAGAATATGCAAGTTTACATCCTGAAAAAGGACACAGATTTCATATATTCTCAGATAACCAAGCAGCAATATCCAGACTTAAAAATACCTCGGACAATCCAGGACAAGACTGCCAGCTGCTGGCAATAGTAGCAGCAGAAATTATTCAGATAAAAAATTCAACCATTGAAATACATTGGATACCTGGACACTTCCAGATACCTGGGAATGAAGAAGCAGATAGACTGGCTAAGGAGGCCTCCAAAGCTCCTGTAGGGAGTCATCAAGTCAGTCTTGCTTGGGTGCAATCCCAAATCCAATATCAATTCAAACAATCATGGTTCGAATATTTACAACAAAATGATATCCATGGCCATCACATCACCAAACTTCTGCAAATCGCCTTTTTGTACACAACTTCCGCCCATCACCAGATACGACAATATAAATTCAATATTCGGTTTCGCTAGATTAGTAGCTTTCGGATGATAGTATTATCAACACAGGATACCCAATATTCAAGAATTTCTCGACCAAAACACGATTTCTTGCCCACCAAACCCCAATTTCTCACCATTTCATCAACAACTTCCCACAACCACAAGCTAGAACAATATCATTTATATATTCGTTTTCGCCTAATCAGCAGCTTTCCTATGATACCATTTTAAAGCTCTGAAAACCATTAATTCAAGATCTTTTGATGAAAACTCGATTTTTCCAGCTTGAAGAAAAATTTTCGCACTAGTGCTGCCAAGCCTTGGCAAGCCTTGGCAAAAAATCACATGATCAGCTTTTCAATCACGTGATTCATTGATTAAATACTTCCAAAAAAAATTTAATTTATTAAAAAAAAAAAAAAAAAAAAAAAAAGCAAATATTGATAAGCAAAAAATAGAAAAAAAAACATATATTAAAAAGCAAAAATATTAAAAAGTAAAAATTATAAAAAGCAAAATTATAAAAAAGCAAAATTATAAGAAGCAAAAATAAAAATTTATGGATCCCATATCTCCTACCTCAGATATGGTGCAATCATCTCCACCAACCCAACGCTCTTTTAATATACAAAATGTATCTCGCCTCTCAGATTCAATCTGGAACTCTAAACAACAAAATAACTCAATTATTTCAAGTGGCTCTAAACTGTCAAAGGCCATCCCAACTATCTTTTCTCCTATGGTCTCAAATTGCCTCCTCAGTAGTGATCCCATCACTTCCCAGGACTTCAAACCAAACACTGCAGGGAATAAAATACAACAAGTTTCATCAAAGAAAAGAAAATCACCAGACTCAGCACCATCTGAACTTCAATACAGGAAAGTAATAAGGACTGCAGAGCCAGGAATTACAAAGCAGCTAAGCTACTCAACTGCAATTGAAGAAGCAAGGGATCTTTTAGTTAAAGCATACCATCTGACTGAAGATAAAGAAAAGCAGGATGCAGTATTGGATCTTGTTGAAGTCTTTCGAAACTTCACTGAAGAGGGAAGGGCAAATTCTACTGCCATGAAAAAGATTATTCCCGAGCCAATTGTGCCATTGACTCCAACTCAAGTAGCACAGAATTCATCTCCACCAAGTCCTTCTTATGCCCAAATTGTAAAGAGTAGTGCCCCAGCAGAATCAACTGCAACTTACAAAAAGCCACTCAATAAAATGACAGTGTTAAGCAAATCCAACCATCATCCTATGGTGGAAAAAAGAGTTGAGCCTAGAGCTTCAACTAAAGAAAATACAAAATCAACAGCACCAACAACAGTATTTCCACCAGCAATCATTTCTCATGGTGAAAATGTGATAACCCTTATCACAAAGTCAGGGAGAATTCTCCCTTCATATCAACCATTTTCTATCAGAGAGAGTGTTAATAAGATTCTTGGAAAGAGGGCCATTTCCAGAGTACATACCTCTGTCAAAGGAAATGTGGTCTTAACATGTATGGACTCAAGTCCATCAGAACTTCTACTGGACCAGGATAAATGGGAGCCTGTTTTTGAAGGATGGCCCATTCTAAAAGCCCAGAAAGTAAGCCACTGGCCAAAGTTGGTGGTACATAGTGTACCCACATATATCCCAATTGAAGAATTAAATAAAGAAATTGAAGGGTTTAATGAAGGGATTACAACACAAGGACAGCCTAGATGGCTCTCCAAATCTTATAAGCAAGCCTTGAGGGGCTTAGTCTCATTTTCAGTTACTACAGAGGCAGAAAAAGAATACCTCATAAACTCAGGTGTACTGATTGGAGGCCTCCTGCTGAAGGTGGTTGCTTTCCAGCAGTCCACTCAAAAAACCCAATGTCAAAGGTGTCTTACATATGGACATCACCAGACTACCTGCACAAGGACACCAGTCTGTGCAATCTGTCTAGGTGCCCATAAATCCCCAGACCACCAATGTACCACATGCAAAGCCACACAAAACTGTGTCCACCATGCCATCAAATGTGCAAACTGCAAATCCAATACTCACATGGCCTTTCAGAGACAAGATTGCGACTACTATAAAGCATTAGCATGTTGAGCCACATCAAATTTAGCCAACACAATGCTGCAAGAGGTCGAGAGATCATACTTTGGAAATTCGCCATTTCATCCACAACTTTCGCCCACCATCAGCTACGCCATTATAAACTTGATATTCGGTTTCGCATAGGTATCAGCAGTCGATTGATCTAAGTTTCGACACCAAAGTCCCAAATTTGCAACCTTTTTCGACCAAAAACTCGATTTTCGATCCTCTGGATCATTTCATCAAATCATTTTATCCATAACTTCCGCTAACCATCAGCTACGGCAATAAAAATTTGATATTCATTTTCGCATCGTCTTTAGCTTTTGAATGATATACTTTTCAATATCTGTATCCACTAATTACATTATCTTTTGACCAAAACGCGACTTTCGACCCATTGGACGAAAATTTTCGGCCCAGCCTTGCCAAGGCTCGACGCGTAACGCACGACGCGTTCTGACGCATTGTCACGTGACTAGACCAAAAGTCACGTGACATTTCTCAATATAATTCCATGAAAAATCGAATTAAATTCTTTTTTGTAAATTTTATTCTTTATTTGTTTTCAGGCTGCCTATGTCAGCAATAAACAATAAAAATATGGCTGAAAAGTCTCCCTCATCACCAGGGAGCCTACCAAGCCTGCCTTCATCACCAGAAATGGACATGACAGATGTCCCTAGACTATCTTCATCAATCTGGAATATAGGTCTATCACCAAAGCCTTCAAGGCTACTTTCCTCTGTTCAACCTGTCAATTTGAAATCTAAGGTTGACATTTTTAGCAGTGACCCAATCACATCAACTGATTTGGGCACAAAAAACTTATTTATTAAAACACCATTTGCTGATCAACCTCGGAAACGGGGTATTTCAGCAACCAACCACATCAACCCTCAGCCATCCAAAATGGTCAAAATTGCTGCACCACACAGCATTAAACATACTTTTGAAACAGCTATTCTCGAGGCACGTGACTTACTAGTTAAGGCATACAGCCTTACTGGAGACAAAGAAAAGCAAGTGGCAGTCTTGGACCTCATTGAGGTTTTTCGAAGCTTTACTGAGGAGGGGAAAGTGATAACCACTAGACCACCACTCCAGGTCTCCACTGCTGAACCAATAAACTCAGTACCAATTCCAACCCCACCAAGACCACAAATCCAGCCTGTGGTGCCAGCAGTCCCTTCCTATGCACAGAAGGTCAGGGAGGGGATCCCAAACAATAAGCCAGCCACTGTTACTCCAGCCGGGCCAGTCATGAAGGTGCTCAGTCGAAAACCTGCTGCACCAACCACCAGTAGCACAGGCCAAGTTACACATACTAAGCCGATCACTCAAACAGCTACTTCTTCAACCACCAATGCAGCTCCACCCACAGCTGCACAAATAATTAATGCTGAGAATGTTATCACCCTGGTAACCAGGTCAGGCTGCAGCCTGCCAGATTACCAGCCTTTCACCATTAGAGAAAGGATCAACAAGATCCTAGGGAAAAGGGCTATCTCAAGGGTCCATACTTCACCAAAGGGGAACCTGGTCCTCAGTTGTATGGATGCCTCTCCCACAGAGATGATTCTGGACCAGGAAAAATGGGAGGTTATCTTTGCAGGATGGCCGATTCAGAAGGCCCAGAAGGTTAGCAATTGGCCTAAAATGGTGGTACATGGGGTTGCAACCTGTATCCCCATTCAACAATTAAATGAGGAGATTGAGACCTATAATGATGGGATCAATACACAGGGCCAGGCGAGATGGCTTACCAAATCACCAAGTAAATTAGTGAGAGCCTCAGTGGCATTTTGTGTGAAGACTGAGGAGCAGAAGACGAGATTGATAAAGACTGGGGTACTCATTGGAGGACAACTTTTGAAGGTAGTTAGCTACCAACAATCAACTCAGAAGACTCAGTGCAGAAAGTGCCTGAAATTTGGCCACCACTCTATGTGGTGCAAGAAATCTCCAGTGTGTGCCATCTGTCTTGGACCACAATACACCAACAGCCACAAGTGTAACACTTGTAGTGCAACCCAAAGTTGCATCCACCATGCAGTTCAGTGTGCCAACTGCAAGTCAAACACCCACCTGGCATTTCAAAGATTATATTGTGAATTCTATAAAGCTTTAACATGCTAGATACACTCAAATTTAGTCAACATAATACTGCAAGGGGTCGAGAGATCCTGCAGTCACTCTTTGAGGTAGACCTCAAGGAGGAATCAAACTTTATTTTTGTGCAGGAACCATACATGTTCCATCACCAACCAACACTCTCTTTTCGACCTATAAACCACTCAGCTTTTAATCTAATACCACCTATTTTCAACTCCAATCTGCGGCCCAGGGTCCTTACCTATGTCAAGAAATCTAGCCAGCTTCAAGTATCCCCAAGATATGACTTGGTGACAGACCCTGACCTTCAATTTTTGGAGGTAGAACTAACCAGTGAATCATTCTATGTGGTTCACATCTACAATGAGAAGCCGACCTCCCACTACTCAACTAAGCTCACAGTGGAACGCTTCTTGGATCTACAATTGGGACTGGACAAGCCCATGCTGTTTCTTGGAGATTTCAACTTGCATCATTCATCTTGGAATCCACTTGTCCAGAATAGTTCACCTCTTGCTAATAAGCTGGCCCAGTACTTGGATAATGCCAATGCCCAGCTCCTCAACTCGCCATCAATCATTGAACAGTATGGAGGGACATTTCACAGATCTAATTCAAAAAGCACCTCCATCATTGACCTTACCTTTGCCATAGGATTCAAACACCTTAGGTGGGGCAACTGGAAATATGGAGAATCTACTGGATCAGATCATGAAGTGATACTCTTTGACACTTGTTTAATGGATGCTAGCCTAGATGAAGCACTTAATACTAACAGAAATACTAACCCACTTCCTGCCAGGTTCAATGTTAAAAAAGCTGACTGGGAATTATTTAAGTTTCATATTCTTCAACAGCAAGAATTGATGCAGCAAACACTTGAAACTGCCATACATAGACAAGATGTTGATGGTATTGCTTCAATCTTACAACAGGTAGTACAGTCTGCTGCTCAAGAATCAATTCCACTATTCAAAGTCACACCAAGATCAAAGCCATGGTGGACCAAGGACCTTGCTTTACTTCGGCATTCATTCCATAAGCTTCGACGCCAAGGGAAGAAGGACTTTGACACTGAAATAATGGACAAGGCTAGAGCTGCAAGGAATAAATATTTTCAACATATCCAGCACACCAAGCAACAACACTGGATGAACTTTTTAGCCTCAGCTAAGGACAGGATGATATTCACTGCCTACAATTACTCCAGGCCTGAAAATTATCAATCAAGAATAATCCCAACTCTGGTCTATACACCAAAGCACCAATCTCAGCCAACAAAAGCAACAACATTTGAAGCCAAAAGTGAGGCTCTGGCTCAGACCCTATTCCCAAGTCTTCCAACTTCAACCATATCAGCTGAGGCAGAGGAATTTATTCCTTCAACCTCTTACAATATAACAGCTAGGAACGAAATAGAAAGACATTGGGACTGGCCTGAACTCATTATTGATGAGATAATAAATGCTGCACCAAAAAAGATGACTGCCCCAGGTCATGATTGTCTGGATTGGACCATTATCAAGGCAGCCATCACAACTATTCCGGACTTCTTCTTCAAGGCTCACAAATGCTTATTTGAAAGTGGACAACATCCTCAGCAATGGAAACAGGCTGTGGGTATCATCATCCCTAAGAGGAACAAAATGGACTGCAGTGCACCTATGGCTTATAGACCTATTTCCCTCTTGCCCTGCCTGTCCAAATTAATGGAAAGAATATATGCCAATAGACTGTCATATATTGCTAACACAACTGATCTTTTAGATTCTAGCCAGCTGGGAGGTCGTAAGCAAAGGTCAGCTATTGATGCTGCCCTCTTGCTTCAAGAATTTGTGGAGCAGAATCTGGCCAGTAAACGACTTGTATCAACAATCTTCTTGGACATCCTTGGAGCTTTTGATAGGCTGCAACCTGCAGCTCTAATCCAAACACTGCGGTCCTTACAACTGCCTCTAGGTCTTATATCCTGGGTCAAATCATTTCTAGCTGGAAGAACAATGCAGCTTCTCTTTAATGGACAACTGAGCAAGGTGTTTCCAGTGACTGGGACTCCCCAGGGTAGCCCAGTATCACCAATGCTATTTCTTCTATCTATCAGATTTCTTCTCCCAGCTGTGCACAGGAAGAATTTCCTTCAGCTGTCCTACATGGATGACATTGCAGTTTCAGTATCATCAACTTCAATATATAAGAACATTAGGACCCTGAAGGAAATTACGGAGGAGCTATTGAAGGGTGCAAGAAAGCTATCAGTAAATTTTGAGATGGAAAAATCAGAGCTGATTCACTTTGGACGTCAATTTCAAAGACCTACAACATCTTTTGACCTACAAGGCTTGGCCACAATAGAGCCAAAGGAGATGGTCAGATGGTTAGGTATTTGGTTTGATAGGAAGCTCAATTTCAAGACACATGTAGATAAGAGACTGCAGCTAGCCCATGGGGCACTCAGTAGGATCCGGAACCTAGCCTCAACTACAAGGGGACTACACTGTGCTGCCCTTCGACAACTCTACCTAGCCTGTGTCACTTCGGTACTTGATTATGGCTCAGTTCTCTGGCATGGCAAGAGGGGCAGTGGAATACTAACCAACAGATGTCAGAAGCTTCAGAATCAGGCACTGCCATTGATCACTGGGGCTTTCCGAGATAGTCAAATAAAAGCCTTGGAAGTCGAGTCATCAATCTTACCAGCAAAAGTACGGCATGAGAAGCAAGTGATCTACTATGGACTAAGGATGCTTCGACTTCAAAGGAACCACCCTATCCAGGAACATTTATTTAGTCCTCTTGAAGATGAATTGGCCAGCAGCAGTCAGATTGATCTCGGATTAATTAACTACATCAATAATCCATTGACCCAGTTGATGAGGATCGGAAGCAGGCTAAAGCCATTGGCTACCCTTAAGAATCTGGAGCAGCTAAATGCCCTCTGGGTCCCACCATGGTATCAGTCCAATGTTAAAACCACCATTTTAAATCATCCAAAGGCAACAGCTAAACTATCCCACATCCAACAAATAAAGGACATCAATAAAAGTGATGTCATAGCTTATACTGATGCATCACTTTCACAGGGAGGTGAAAGCAGCATTGGCTTTGTGATCTACCAACCAATCACCAGAGAGATAAAATGTTTTTCATATAACCTAGGTGATACTATGGGTATCACAGATGCTGAAACCTACTGTATCCTTAAGGTAGCCAAATATGTGAAGAAATACTTTGCTAATAAGACCATACACATTTTTACTGATAGCCAAGCTAGTATTCTTCGAATCCAGAATTGCAGCAATCAATTTTCTCATCAGATCAGGAAGATTTGTCAAAGTTGCACAGTTCATCTTCAATGGTGTCCAGCACATGTTGGCATAGAAGGAAATGAGCTGGCTGATAAGCTTGCCAAAGGAGGTTGGAAGAAAGAGGCAATGAAAAGTGATCAATATACCTCTCACTCTTTCATCAAGCAGAAGGCTAAAGAGTGGGTGCTCGAGGCATGGAAAAAAGATTGGGACTTGGAGCTCTGGCATGAAGAGGAGGGTCGAAAGTCCGAGGGACTCGGAAAGTATTACAGGCTTCAGGCTCAATCTAATCAGCCTAACTTTTCTTATAAACTACATGGATTTGGAGGACATAGCAGGGAAACTGAATCCGGATTTTTCCAGGCAAGGCTTGGAATTGGCAATACCAGGGTATACCTGCACATGGTAGGGAAGGTAACAGATTTTATGTGCAATTTTTGTGGGAAAGAAAGACAAAATGTGCAACACTTGTTGTTACACTGTCAAAAATTCAGAGACCAAAGGAATATTTGCTTCAAAGGTTTAGAACCAACAACACTTCCAATCTTATTTTGTACAAAAATGGGGAAGGAAGCATTACTTAAGTATTTGGATATATCCAAGTGCATGGCAGCACACAAAGGGAATTAAATTAGGATAAGTGATTGGGATACAGTTTATTGGGCTTTGAGGGAAAATAGATGAATTTGGGGGGAAAGTTTAAATTTGGAATATTTGAAATGTGTCATAGCTAGATAGCTGAATACACTATGAATTTAAAAAAAAAAAAAAAAAAAAAAAAAAAAGAGGTCGAGAGATCTTGCAGTCGCTCTTTGATGTGTCAATCAAAGGGAAAGCAGACATACTTTTAGTTCAGGAACCTTATTTGTTCCATCACACTCCTTCCAAAACACATCAACCAATTCTTCATTCAGCATACCAACTAATTTCACCAATTCTCCATCAGTCCATTCGCCCAAGGGTTCTGACCTATGTCAACAAAGCTAGCAAGCTCAATATTATGCCAAGATATGACTTAGTTACTGATCCTGACTTTCAAATTCTCGAAGTGGATATCAAGGTTGAGGGGTTCTATATCATTCACATCTATAATGAGAAGCCCCTCACAACTTCTTATTCTAACTACACCATTCAAAGATTTCTTGACTTAAAATTACAGCTGGATAAACCATTCCTACTTCTTGGAGACATCAACCTTCACCATCAACTTTGGAATCCACTAATTCAAACAAGCAATCCCCTAGCTAACTCATTTGTGGAATATCTAGATGAGAATGATGCTCAACTAATCAACTGCCCTTCTGTAATTGAAAAGTTTGGAGGGACATTCCACAGATCAAACTCAAAGACAACTTCAATCATTGATCTAACCTTTGCAGCAGGCTTCAAACATATCAAATGGAAAGACTGGAATTATGGAGAATCAACAGGATCTGATCATGAACTAATCACATACAAGGCTCAGCTTCCTGATAATAACAGACCTGATGCAAACAACCACATTCCAACTCTTCCACCTCGATATAATACTAAAAAAGCAGATTGGAAGATTTTCCATGAGGAGCTGCAAACAAAAGAGCCAATTTTTGACTTAAACCTAGATGCAGCTATTCAAATGGATGATTATGACCAAATAGCAAACCTACTACAACAATTAGTACAGGGAGCTGCACAGAAATCTATCCCAATTTTGAAAATGTCATCAAGATCAAAACCATGGTGGACAGAGGAATTAACTCAGCTGAGGCTACACTTCCACAAGCTTCGACGCCGCTTCAAGAACTTCCCAGAAATCTGGTTGGAGAAAGAAGCTAAGGCTGCACGGAATCAATACTTCCACCAAATCATCTTCAACAAAAAGCAACATTGGATAAAATTTTTGGAAGAATCCAGAAATAAGTCAGTCTTCACAGCCTATCATTATTCTAGGCCTGAGAGGACTCAATCCACAATTATACCAGCTCTTTCCTATCCCTCTTCAGACACAAGTCAAATTAAAACAGCAACCAACTTCAAAGATAAATGCAATGCACTTATGCAGACTCTTTTTCCACTTGCTCAAGCCACCACATCTTTATCTCAGGAACCATCACTGCATGCTCCAAATAACCAGCTACTTGAAGATACAAGATGGGAATGGCCAGCTTTGACTATGGAGGAAATTATCAATGCAGCTCCTACCAAGACAACATCCCCAGGACCTGATCAGATTGACTGGACCATCATCAAGGAAGCTATCAAAGCCATCCCAAAATTGTTCCTCAAAGCATATACATTTCTTTTCCATGGTGGATATCACCCTAGACAGTGGAGACAAGCAGTTGGAATCATCATTCCAAAGAGAAATAAGAAGGATTACAGCTCACCAAAAGCCTACCGGCCTATCTCTCTACTACCCTGTCTATCTAAGCTATTGGAGAGAATATTTGCCAACAGAATATCTTCTCTGGCTAATACCAGTAATGATTTATTGCATGAAAGTCAAATGGGAGGCCGTAAGCAGAGATCTGCCATTGACACAGCACTTTTACTTCAGGAATTCATTGAAGAAAACACAGCAAAGAATCGAATAGTCTCAACAGTATTTCTAGACATCTTGGGAGCATTTGATAGACTACAGCCAGAGGCTTTAGTACAAATCTTGAAGAAACTTCAACTTCCAGATCAATTCATATCATGGGTTAAATCATTTCTTAGTGAGAGAAGCATCCAGCTTCACTTCAATTATCAATTAAGCGAGGTGTTTCCAGTCACAGGCACACCTCAGGGAAGCCCTATTTCCCCCCTACTCTTCTTAATCTCTATCAGGTTTCTCTTTCCACCTAATCAAAGAATATCTTGCCTTCAACTTTCTTACATGGATGACATTTCTATCTCAGTCTCATCCACATCTGTTCAGAAAAATATCAATCATTTACAACTAATTTTGGAAGGGATATTGACAGAAGCTTGCAATCTTTCAGTCACATTTGAGAAAGACAAGACTGAGCTGATCCATTTCTCCAAGCACAGAAGACAATTAACAACACCATTAATGCTTGATGAACAGTCTCTAATAACACCAAAAGAGGTGGTTAGATGGCTGGGTATCTGGTTTGATAGGAAATTGAATTTTAAGGTTCATGTTGAGAAGAGACTTCAACTTGCTCATGGAGCTCTTCAAAGAGTAAAACAGCTTGCTTCAAAGACAAAAGGCCTACCTTTCCATGCCTTGAGACAACTCTATCTCAGTTGTGTCATACCTGTGCTAGACTATGGATCAGTATTATGGTTTCAAAAAAGAGGGTCAGTAGGTTTGAATGCCAAATGCCAAAGGCTTCAGAACCAGGCCATTACCATGATCACTGGGGCCTATCATCATAGCCCAGTCAAAGCCCTGGAAGTGGAAGCAGCCATTTTTCCAACCAGAGTAAGACAACAAAAACAAACCATCAACTATGCACTTCGGCTGTTGAGGATACAGCCATCTCATCCAGTGCAAGCAAAATTACTTAGCCCACTTAGGGATGAGCTGTCCCTAGATACAGAACTGGATCTCGGAATTTTTAATTATATGACTAATGCAACAAGTCAACTAACAAGGATAGGCCATCTTCTACAGTCATTTGCTAATCATAAGAATCTTGAACAACTTGATGCCTGTTGGTCACCTCCATGGCTACAGGCAAATATATCCATCACTATCTCATCAGAGCCAAAAGAAATTGTGGCATTTCAACACAAATACCTTAGAGAAAATATACCACCATCAACAACAATTGTCTATACTGATGGGTCCTTACTCAAAGGAAAAGGCTGTAGCATTGGATTTGTCATATATCTGCCAGTCACAAGAGAGATAAAATGTTGCTCATACAATCTTGGGGAAACTATGGGTATTACAGATACAGAAACCTTCTGTATTCTCATAGCAATTAGACATCTTAAGAAGACAATACCACATGGCAACTATCATATCTTTACTGACAGCCAAGCTAGTCTGAAGAGGATTAAGAATAAAGAAAATCATTTCTCCCACCAGATCAGACAAGAGGCAGAAAATTGCTCATTGCAACTCTCTTGGTGCCCTGGCCATGTTGGAATTGAAGGCAATGAGCTTGCTGACCACTTAGCCAAAGGAGCTAGTAAAAAGAAGGTGCTGAGAAGAAATCAATTTACTTCACATTCATTTTTAAAGCAGAGTGCTAAGGAACTAATTTTGCAGGCCTGGAATCAAGACTGGACTTCAGAACTCTTCTGTGAAGAAGAAGGGAGAAAAAGCTCTGGTCTTGGCAAATTTTATAGGATACAGGCTCAATTAACCACACCAGCATTTTCTACAAAACCATTCAATTTTCAAAGATATGGCAGATTAATAGAGTCCTCATATTTTCAAGCTAGGAGTGGCATAGGTAATGCTAGGGCTTATTTATACAAAATAGGAAAGACAAAAGATAGTATCTGCAATTTTTGCAGTAAAGGAAATCAAACCATGACTCATTTGATACTTCAGTGTCAGAAATTTCAAAGAGAAAGAAATGAATCTTTCAAAAATATAGAACCCCTTAAATTACCAATAATATTTAGAACCAAAAGAGGAAAACAAGCATTGCTTGAATATTTAAAAACTTCGAGGTGCATAATTTTGCACAAAGGGGATTAATTAGGAAAATAAATAGTAGAAATATTGAAAAATTTGTTTGATAGAGATAATGCAAAATGCATAGAATGGGAATAAAATGTTATATAAATTGTCATAGCTACATAGCTGAATACAATATGATTTAAAAAAAAAAAAAAAAAAAAAAAAAGATATCAAATGCCACTCCAAACCTTTAGCTTATAGACAAAAATTTAACTGGAATATTAAAAAGAAAATTGAAATGCCAAAGGGTATAAAAAGGGATGTTTCAAGCTCCTTTTTCCAACTCAAAATTGGCCATGGCTATAATAGATCATACCTCCACAAGCTAGGTCACAGTGAAAATGATAGGTGCAGGTGTGGAAAGCGAGAAACACCGGACCATCTTCTATTGAGCTGTAGTAATTATAGGCATGAAAGACGAAAGCTCAAAGAAAACTTAAATGGAAATAACCTTAGTCTCAAACTTCTCCTTCACACTAAGGTGGGGATTGAAAAAACCATCACATTTATACAGGAGACAAAAATATCAACAAGAAAATGGCATGAAAAGAGACTGAATGATGAGGTGGAAGGTGGAAAGGAGAGCATGTGAGTGATTGAAAATTAAAGAAAAGGGCGTATGGGGGAAAATCAGGGCATGACCCTCATCATCTATTGGAATATATTAAATTACTTCATTTTAACACTGAAATAGTAGCCAGAATTTTGATGGTAGATTCTAGAAGACCTTCATAGTCTTAGACTCAGAAGGGACTATAATAAAAATTCTTATCTTATCTTATCTTATCTTATCTTATATTCAACACAGATGTGGGGAAAACTTCGCTTCTAAAATATCTCTCAACAACTGGCTGCCTATCTTGGGGAAAGGTTGAGGAAGATAGAAATATACCAACTGATTAAATATGGTTTACTTGTCAAGAATTTTCTTCCTATTGTAATATGCATAAAATGGTGGTATGAGATGATGAGTGGATTCAAAAGGATATATATGTATATAGTGTCATAGCTAGTTAGGCTGCATACACTCAATGATTAAAAAAAAAAAAAAAAAAAAAAAAAATCCAAGACGACATGCCAGAATTCTTTCCAAGGCTTTTCCCAAGCAGTTCAGTAGTGAGATAACTCTATATGCCTTGGGCTGTGAATAATCTGGTTTTCCTGGCTTTTTCAGAACAATTCCTGTAGCTTTTCTCCAGCAAATAGGTTGGTATCCAAGGTCAAAGAATATTGAATAAACTTGAACAAATAATTTTTTGTTTGCCCCATATGCATGTTCAATCATTTTCCAATCAATCTCATCTGAGCCAGGTGCCTTTCCTTTAGATGGGCGGCAACATGCTCTTTCAACTTCATCAGAGCTCAGCTTAGGCCAGTCCCATTTTCCGTCCTCTTGATGCTGATTCCAGTCAAGGGATGGTGATTCTGGGGGGGCTGGAAAAAGCTTGGTTTTCAGAGCCTTTGATTTCTCTTCAAAGCTTTGAGCTAATTCTCCATTCTCTTTTTGCATTGTTGGTAGTTTGGTGATTACTTTGTCCTTAGTATATGAAAGGGCTTTGAAGATTGAAGCAGGATCTTCCCTCTCTAAGAACTTGTTCCAATGCTTCTTTTTGGCTATTTTGATCTCTTGGAAATATTTATTCCTCGCATCTAGATAATTTTGCTTCTTTGAGTCCTGATCATAAGCTTTTTTCATATTTCTCTGTGCCCTCATCATGTGATTTCGAAGAGCTTTCAGTTCCCCTGTCCACCAAGGCTTGATTTTGGCTCCAAGTCTATTTCTTGGAATAGTACCTTCTGCAGCCCTTAGAATGATCAATGTAAGTTCCTCACCCACTTTATCAAGTTGATCTATTAGCAGATTATCTCCATCAATAATCTCCTTTGTACATCTCTTACTGAGAGAAAGAAGATGATTGGCACTTAGGATTCTGGATTCATTGAACAATTCTTGAATGCTCTTTTCAAAACTTTCCCATTTAGCTTTATCTGTGTTGAATCTACCACATTTAGCGGTCCCACCTTGTTGTTCATTGTTCTTCATATTATGAATATTGAATAGGATCCCTTCATGATCAGATCCTGTATTAAGAGTCTGCCAATCTTCTATCAGATTCTCTGACAACTTTGTTGCCAGGGTGAGATCAATAACAGAAGAACACTTCATACCAGACCTAAAGAAGGTTCCTTTTCCAATGATATTCATAATTGATAATCCCTGCTCTTGAATCCAAGTCTCTAAAGTATCAGCATTTGTAGACTTAGGATGATATGGGTCCCAGTCAGGATGATGTTCATTGAAGTCTCCAACCACTATGCAATATGGAGAGAGACTTAGGTTGTCTTTGATTCTATCAATAGTCATGGAACTATTTTCGAAGCCTTGGTTTTTCTGATTATATATGTTGACTATACTCAAGTTATATCCTAAACCTGAGATAATCACTGTCAAGAGATCAGGATCTTTTGAATGTTCTTCATCTTTTTTTGTACTTTTTTCCATGCCCCTAGAGATATAAAACATTGTCCTTGGACGAAGATTATAATCTGAAGAGCATGGAAATATCTGGCTGTATGATGTATGCCTTATTGACTGGACGTCCTCATAGTTTGACTCCCCTTGTCTTGATGGAAGCCATGGTTCTTGCACTGCTATTATATCAATATTTAGCTCTACTCCGAGTTGTAGAGCATTTTCTGTGGCCTGTATTGATCTGTTCAAGTTACACTGGAGCATTTTTATTTGTCCAGTCATAGTATTTCATTTGATTCACCTCTAGTTTGTGCCTCATTGGCAGCTGATATCCTGGCTTGGATAGCCACTCTGACTTGGCAGGTCTCTTTGTCAGCTGTATGAGCTTCTCCGCAGTTAGTGCATTTTGGAATAAAGTGCACACATTTCTTTCCAATTATATTGCATTGGGTGCAAACATGTTGCTTAGTATTGTGTTGTCCTGCACAAAACTGACATTTTGCATCCCACCTACACTTGGTACTAATGTGTCCATATCCTTGACACTGATTGCACTGTGTAGTTGCTGGAATGTTCAAGTATTTTTCAGCCCTCAGGGATCTTCCTGCTACAATCAAGTTTTTAGAGATAGCTTGTCTAGCTTGTTCCTCAGTCTCAAATGCCACTACTATTGATCCAGCTACTTGAGCACCTCTCTTCTCTTCTGGTGTGATCCAATAAGGTTGTCCAATGACTTTGAGACCTTGGTTGAAGGTCGAGATTTCTTCTGGAATTGTTCTCAGGTCTTCCATTGTGGGGAATTCAGCTGTTGGAATACCATGGATGATTACTTTATACCATGCTTCATCTTTCATGGCAAGCTCATGAGGGGCTATGTTCTTCCAAATGTCAACCTTTTCAAGAAGAAAGTCAGCAGAGTAGGGCTCAGTAGTTGTTAAAGCAATATTTTCCCTCCTTGTCTGTGACACAATAGCTACCACTGGTCCTTCAACTCCTCTAGACCTAAATGCTTGGTTGATCCGGTCTCTTGTCTGTAGCGGAGAGAATGGTTGTCTAGTCTGCACATCTTGGATTAATATTAGTTTATTTATTGACCTTGTCTTGGGACCACTTGATTTATTCTTGGGTTGCACTACTGTCCACTCCTTTTTACTCCCTTGATTTTGTGATGAACCTGCTATATCTGCCCATGTTCTCTTCTGTGGCATAGGGTTACCATGTTGGTTGTTGCTAGATGTTGCTACAGGCCCTGGTGCTTGGCTAATTGTACTTTTCATGTTCATTGTGGTTGGCAATCTCTGTTGTCCTTGAATATTATTACCTGTTGAATTGTTGCTTTTTGCTTGCCGAGCTGTTGTCTGCAATACCTGGGCAGTTTGTTCAAGTCTTGGTAGTTGTGCTGTAAGTACAGAAGCATCTCTTGGTAGATTTCCATCTCTCTCAATGTATTCCCTAAATATATTCAGCAGGTCCAAGATCTTAGTTTGCTTTGATCTGGAATCAGTAAGGTGGGCTGCCTTGATCAATAAATCCCTAGCTGCTGCTATGCACTCATCAGATTCTTCAATTTGATCAAGCCATGTTGCTGGGCCTTTCCCTTTATTCTTTTTGGCTGGCAATTGAGATGTTTCAAATGATTTTTTGGGTCCCTTACTAGCTTCATAGGTAAATGAGTCCATATTTATGGGAACTTGGTTATAGGCAGAAGACCATTCTCCATCTGGCTCAGAATAGATGGAATCCATAATTTGTAGTCTCTTTGGTAGGCTTTTTGGTCCTTTTCTGTAACCTCCAGGTTCAAAAGACTCTTCTTCTTCTGGCAATAGCTTTTCTATTTCCATTTCCATTTCCCTATCATCTAAATCTCTCTCCATTATTGTATCTCCTGACACTCTGGTCAGTGGGTCTGGGGACTCTGATCTGGTCATGGTAGCTGATAATAGTAAAGCTATTTCTCTGTTCTGATATTGATCTTTTTTTTTTTTTTGTTCCTTTTTTTTGATATATATTTTTTTTTTTTTTTTTTTTGTTTTTAATATTTCAATGTTTCTTTCCCTTTACGAACACAACAAAATTTTTCTGAGGTCACCTGACTAATCTCCTAAATTTTCGTAATTGAATGATAATATTCACAATATCTCGGTTAATGGCGGCCCGTTAAAACCAGAAGTGCAATTCTATCCCACAAAGAACTTTAGGAAACTGTAAACCCAATAACTCAATGAATTTTGGCCTGATGACTTTCAAAATTTGCGTGCTACTCTGTGGTAATTTTCTGCTTGTAATGATATATTGTTAGCAGTGATAAATGATGGTTGATGCTGATTGTTGATGGACTTGGGTGATCTGCCACCAAGATTTCCACCCTCAACAGCAACGGAATCTTACTTGCTTGATAACTCAACAACTAGATGTCGGATCAAAATTTGGAAGCGATATTTGTAATCAGCAAATTATTATGCATACAATGGTGTATTCAAATTGATGAAATTCTGAAATTTCAAAATTCGAAAAGTTAGGTGTTCCTGTGGGATACAGGTTGCAACCCCATGTACCACCATTTTTGGCCAATTACTGACCTTCTGGGCCTTCTGAATTGGCCATCCTGCAAAAATAACCTCCCACTTTTCTTGATCAAGCATTAGTTCTGTTGGAGAGGAATCCATACAGCTAAGGACCAGGTTCCCCTTAGGTGAGGTGTGAACCCTTGAGATGGCCCTTTTCCCTAGGATCTTGTTTATTCTCTCTCTAATAGTGAAAGCTTGGTATTCTGGCAGACTGCAGCCTGACCTGGTTACCAGAGTTATGATATTCTCATTGTCAACAATCTGTGCAGGTGTGAAGGGAGCTGCATTGGTGGTTGTAGAAGAAGTACTGGCTTGAATAACAGGCCTAGTATTCTGAGCTTGGCCTGTTGGGTTAGGAGTGGGTGCAGCAGATTTGCGGCTGAGAACCTTCATAGCTGGCCTAGTTTGTGTGACTGTTGCTGGGATATTGCTTGGGATACCCTCTCTAACCTTCTGTGCATATGAAGGGATTACTTGGGCCACAGCTGGCATTGGTGGCAATGGCGTTGTAGAGGCAGATTTCAATTCTGTCATTGTAGCCTTTAATGATGGGCTGGTGCTAATCACCTTCCCTTCCTCAGTAAAGTTTCGAAAAACCTCTTTTTTTTTTTTTTTTTAATTCATATGGTATTCAGCTATCTAGCTATGACAATTTGGTATATTTAACAGTATAATCAAAATCAAAAGCAAATCAATAATTTAACACCACAAAAACCACTAACATCAGATTTTATTTTGGATGCCATGTCTCATCCTATCAGACTTCTCTAACCATAACTATTACTCATTTCTATTATTTTTTTGCCTTATATCTCTCCTTTGTATTTTGATATACACTGAGAAGTTTTTAAAAATTTTAGTAAGGCTTCCCTTCCTCTTTTGGTTCTGAGTATTATTGGTAATATTCTAGGCTCAATGCCAGCAAATGCAATGTCCCTTTCTCTTCGAAATTTGGTGCAGTGGAGAACTAGGTGCTTTGTTGTCTGCTTTCTGGAATGGCAGAAATTACACCAATGATCTTTCACCTTTCCAATCATGTTTAAATATGCTCTTGTATTGCCTATTCCAGTTAGGACTTGAAAATATCCAGATTCTTCTAGCCTGTTGTGGCCATGGAAGTCAAATGGTCTTAGAGTAATATTTGGTGTGTGAAGTTGAGCTTGGATCCTATAATATTTGCCGAGCCCCCTGCACTTTCTCCCTTCCTCTTCCCTTAGCAATTCTGTTTCCCAGTATTTTTGCCATTCCTTGACTATATATTCTTTTGACTTTTGTTTTAGAAAAGAATGTGAGGTGAACATGTCTTTCTTGAAAGCTTTCTTTTTTTGCTGCCCCTTTGGCTAGTGAGTCTGCAAGCTCATTGCCCTCAATTCCTAAGTGGGCTGGACACCAATCTATTTTAAAGGAACACTCTTTAGCACTATTCCGAATCTGATGTGCTTGATGATTAGTTTTCCCCAAAATCCTTTGTAGGCTTGCTTGGCTGTCTGTGAATATCTGGTATGGAGCAGCTGGAATTAATTTCTTCAAGTATTGAATAGCTTTAAGGATGCAATAAGTTTCAGCATCTGTTATCCCAATTGATTTTCCTAGGTTGTAAGAAATGCATTTTATCTCCCTTGTGAATGGTAGGTAAATAACAAACCCTATGCTGCTAATATTATCCTTTGATAAAGAACCATCTGTGTAAACAATGGCAACATCTAATGGAATTTCTTTGATGAAGGTTTGATGTTCAATGCAGGCCAACTCCTTTGGTTTGGTAGAAATGTTGATACTGATTGATGGTATATTCCAAGGTGCCATCCACATTGAATTATTTGCGTCTAACTTTCTGAGTGAAGAAAAGGGTTGTAGCAATGCCCTCAACCTTGATAGTTGTGTCTGTTGCTTGTCTAACATATTGAATATTCCCAGGTCTGGACATGTACTTGCATTTAGCTCATCCTGAAGTGGATCAATTAGTTGTTGCTGGACTGGGTGGCCATGTCGTATTTTTGATGGCATGATAGCTGCCTCCACTTCAAGGGCCTTGATAGGGCTCTTTGGGAACGCTCCTGTGATATAAACTACTGCCTGGTTTTGAAGCTTCTGAAATTTGTTATTTAGTCCAATGGACCCCCTCTTACCCTGCCATAGCACAGATCCATAGTCCATAACAGAGGTGACACATGTAATGTAGAGCTGTCTTAGTTGGTGGAAGTGGAGTCCTTTGGAAGCTGATGCCAGTTGTTTGACTCTTCGAAGTGCACCATGGGCAAGCTGGATTCTTTTATCAGTGTGGCATTTGAAAGTTAGCTTCCTGTCAAACCATATCCCTAACCATTTCACTGTTTCACTTGGTTCTAGTAGGTTACCATTTTGAAGGAAAAGTGTTGATGTAATTGGCTTTTTTTGGTTTGAAAAATGAATGAGATCAGACTTCTCCATCTCAAATGTAACTGAAAGATTATTTGCTCGTACCATCAACTCTTCAGTTAACTTCCTCAAAGATCGAAGGTTTTTCTCAACTGAAGTTGATGCCACAGAAATAGCAATGTCATCAATGTAAGATAGCTGAAGGAAGTTGCACTGAGTCTCTATTGGGTGAAGATTTCGAATCGAAAGTAGAAAGAGCATGGGAGATATTGGGCTGCCTTGTGGTGTGCCTGTGACTGGTATTTCCTGGCTCAACTGTCCATTAAAATAAAGCTGAATTGTCCTACCCTTCAAGAAAGAGGAAACCCAAGAGATGAAGCTGATCGGAAGCTGTAATTCCCTTAGTACCTGGATAAGGGCGTCTGGCTTTAGTCGATCAAAGGCCCCTAATATATCCAAGAAAACTGTGGATACTATTTTCCGGCTCTTTGTATTTTTCTCCACAAAGTTTTGAAGGAGTAGAGCTGCATCAAGGGTTGACCTCTGTTTACGACCCCCCATTTGGCTTGGATGAAGCAAATGATCAGTTGAATTGGCCATGTAGGCAAGTCTATTGGCATATATTCTCTCTACTAGCTTTGAAAGGCATGGAAGTAAGGAAATAGGTCGGTATGCCTTGGGAGCACTATAGTCCTTTTTATTCCTTTTTGGTATGATGATTCCTATTGCCTGCTTCCACTGGCTAGGATGCTGTCCACAAGTAAATAGATATGAGTAAGCTTGGTAAAAGAAGTCAGGAATAACTGAGATTGCTGCTTTGATTATGGTCCAGTCAAGTTGATCCCTACCAGGTGCAGTAGATTTATTTGGAACAGCATTTTTTATCTCTTCCACTGTCAACTCTGGCCACTCCCATTTACATCCATAGCTGTGACTGAAAGATCTGTTGATTATGGGGTTTGGGATGATGTCTGTTGGCATCAAGTTGTCTACCATAGGAACTGTTGACTGAGGAAATAGGGCTTGTGATAGGGCATGGCACTTTTCTGAGTGACATGAGGCTATAACCTCCTCATCATTAGTACTTGATTGGTAGCGCAGTGTTGGAATAGTCTGTGGTTGATAATTATTTGGGTTTGAGTAGTTATAGGCCCTGTAGATCATTTTCTCTTTTGCTGAGGCCAGAAATTCAAACCAGTGCAGCTTTTTAACCTTTTGGATGCAATGGAAGTATTTGTTCCGAGCCAACCTTGCATCTTGATCTATAGTTGGGCATGGGTGCATTTTCTGGATACGTCTAAGCTTGTGAAATTCTCTGCGTAGATAGGTTAGCTCCTCAGTCCACCAAGGCTTAGATTTGCTTGATGGTCTTAAGTGAGGGATTGATATTTCTGCAGCTTTCTGAATGACCACTTGGATTGTTGATGCAACACATTCAATATTGTTTGTTGTGATAGCCGTGTCCATCTGTATTTGATGCCTGCTTTTCTCCTCTAGGACTATAGTATTGAACAAATTCCAATCTGCTTTCTTGAGGTTAAACCTTGGATGAAGACTACTTTTTGCCTGGCTGTTATTAGATGTTGAACTTGGTAGTGCTGTTTCAAAAATAATCAGTTCATGGTCAGATCCAGTTGATTCCCCATATCTCCAGTTCCCCCACTTTAGTTGTTGAAAGCCAGCTTGATAGGTGATGTCAATGATTGATGTTCTCTTGGAGTTGGACCTGTGAAATGTGCCTCCAAACTCCTCAATAACAGCTGAGTCAATAAGGAGCTCTGCTTTGGCATTTTCTAGGTATGTGATTAAGCTGCTAGCAACAGTAGAGCTATTGTGAACTTCTGGATTCCAGGCTGGGTGGTGAAGGTTGATATCTCCTAGAAATAAGAATGGCTTATTGAGGGTTGGATTCAGTGCCAGAAAGCGTTCAACAGTAAGCTGGCTGATTAAACTTGTTGTTGGTTTTTCATTGTAAATATTGACCACAGAGAATTTCTCACTGGAAAGTTCCACATCCAAAATTTGAAAATCTGGGTCAGAGACTATGTCATATCTAGAAGATACTTGGATTTGGCTGGCTTTTCTGACATATGTGATAGCCCTTGGTCAAATTGAATAGGTGTAAGATGGAAGAATGGTGTAAAATGATGGGTGATGGATTGGCTGATAAGCCTGTAAAGAATTATTATAGAAGATATATGGCTCTTGAATAAAAAGGATATCCAAGTCCTCCTTGAGGGCGACCTCAAAAAGGGACTGCAAGATGTCTCGACCCCTTGCAGCATTGTGTTGGCCTATTTTGAGTGTGCCTAACATGACAATGCTTTATAGTAATCACAGTCTTGTTTTTGAAAAGCTAAATGAGTGTTTGATTTGCAGTTAGCGCAATGCACTGCATGGTGGATGCAAGATTGAGTGGATTGACATGTGTTGCATTTATGATGTGATGTCTCATGTTCTCCCAGGCAAAAAGCACAGACCGGAACCTTTATGCAGGTAGATTGATGATGACCATAAGTGAGACACCTTCTGCATTGTGTCTTTTGAGTTGACTGTAGGAATGGAACTACTTTCAGCCATAGACCTCCAATTAGTACCCCTGAGCCTAGTAATTGACTTTTCTCCTCCTCTGTGGTGACTGAGAATGTAACTGAACCTCTAAGTGACTGACTGTAAGTCTTGCCAATCCATCTTGGCTGACCTTGGGTTGTAATTCCCTCATTGAACACTTCTATCTCTTCATTCAATGCCTCAATTGGAATGCATTTAGGAACTCCATGCACCACTAATTTAGGCCAGTGGTTCACTTTCTGGGCTTTGTGAATGGGCCATCCTTCAAATACAGGTTCCCATTTTTGCTGATCCAACAGAAGCTCTGATGGAGAGGAATCCATACAGGTTAGGACCACATTTCCTTTTACAGATGTGTGAACCCTGGATATAGCCCTCTTTCCCAAGATTTTGTTGATTCTCTCTCTAACAGAGAAAGGTTGGTATAAAGGGAGGACACCACCTGACTTTGTGACTAGGGTGATAACATTTGCATGATGGAATGGCGGTGGTGGAGAGGTTGTTGTTGCTGTTGCTGTTTCTACTGTTGGTGTAATTGATGTTTTTCCTGCTGCTGCTATATTATTCCCAGATTGTTGGCTGGTTCCTTTGCCTAAAACCTTCATTCCATTTGACTTCAATGGTAAGATGGAAGTTATAGCAGACTGGGTGCTGCTCTTCAAAACTTGAGCATAGGATGGAACTGTTGCTTTGATTTCTGGGGCTGCATTACTGAGGTTAACAGCCTCAATTGGCTTATTAGTGGTATTTATCATGCCCTTCATATTAGTTCTTCCTTCCTCAGTGAAATTCCGGAACACTTCAACAAGATCTAGTACTGCATCCTGCTTCCCTTTATCTTCAGTGAGATAGTATGCTTTGACAAGAAGATCTCTAGCTTCTTGGATGGCAGCTGAGTATGAATATTGTTTTGTGATCCCTGGTTCTGAAGTCAGGATTACTTTTCTGTGTGAAAGAGGAGCAGGAGTTTCCTCTTGTGGTTTTCTTTTTTTGGGAATGGATTGTTGAAATTTATTTGTATTTGACTGGTGTTCAAAATCCTGAGAAGTGATTGGGTCACTGCTGAATAGGCTATTTGAAATTGTGGGTGAAAAAATGGTTGGTTTAGATTTTGGTGGTTTTATGTTCTTTGCCACATTTGAGGTTGTCTGCTTTTTGGTATTCCACCTTGAGTCAGAAAGCCTTGGGACATTTTTCATACTGAAAGACTTTTGGGTTGGTGGTGAGGATGGAAGGCCCTCATTTGAGGATGTAGAGACAGATTCCATAGTTTGAAACAAAAGATTTATTTATTATTTATTTATTATTTATTTATTAATTATTTTTATTATTTTTATTATATTTCCCCTTTTTTTTTGAGGTTTTTTTTATGAAAGTTTATGAAAGTTATGAAAGCTTGGAATGTTTATGAAATTTATGAAATTTATGGATTTGCATAAAATAATGTTAAGATCACGTGATGATTGCAGCTGGATCACCTGATTTATTGCCAAGGCTTGCCAAGGCTTGGCAGCACTAGTGCAAAAAATTTTCTTCAAGCTGGAAAAATCGAGTTTTCATCAAAAGATCTTGAATTAATGGTGTTCAGAGCTTAAAAATGATATCACAGGAAAGCTGCTGATTAGGCAAAAACGAATATATAAATTATATTGTTGTATCTTGTGGTTGTGGGAAGTTGTTGATGAAATGGTGAGAAATTGGGGTTTGGTGGGCAAGAAATCGTGTTTTGGTCGAGAAATCCTTGAATATTGGGTATCCTGTGTTGATAATACTATCATCCGAAAGCTACTAATCTAGCGAAACCGAATATTGAATTTATATTGTCGTATCTGGTGATGGGCGGAAGTTGTGTTCAAAAAGGCAATATGCAGAAGTTTGGTGACCTGCTGTCAAGTAATTGAAATTTGGACGATTGGATCAAAAGTTGTGGTCGAAAAGTTGTGGTCAAAAAGGTGGATTCGAAGTTTGATGGTGACGTGTTCGAAAAACCTCAATAAGATCCAAGACTGCAGTTTGCTTGCTCTTTTCTCCAGTAAGGCTATAGGCTTTTACTAGTAAGTCTCTAGCCTCAAAAATTGCAGTTTCAAAGGTATGTTTGATACTATGTGGGGCAGCAATCTTCACCATTTTTGTTGGCTGGGAATTGATGTGATTGGTAGCTGAAATACCTCATTTCCGAGATTGATCAGCAAAAGATGTTTTGATAAATAAATTTTTAGTACCCAGATCTGTAGATGTGATTGGGTCACTGCTGAAAAGATCTAGTTTTGTTGACAATTTAAGAGGTCGAACAGAAGATAAAAGCCTTGAAGGCTTGGGTGATGCATCTTTGTTCCAGATTGATGAAGATATTTACCTGATAAAATTATATTCAAGAATATTGTATCTGAATTATATTTTGGAAGGATAATGGAGATTGAACAAAGGTAGAAGTCTGATGGAATTAGAAGATTGTGGTATTGAAGTATGTTGACTACAAGATTGTTTTCCAAGGTGGGATAGCAGTCAGATTATATACATCTTTGATGAGTAATACATGCCAGAGTTGACTTGAAGAGAAAATGAAGTGAAGAAGGAAATTCAAATGTGGGAAGCCCAAACTATCCCACTGCAGATCATCAGCCCCACTAATCTCTGTCTCAGAACTGATTTTTCACACCCTGGTCAAGACTGTAGTCAAAGCTAATGCATGATTGACTTTGACATAATTCTTATGCACCTAATGCATGCACCTAATGCATGCAGACCCTTGACATGTCCCTTGTAAACTCAATGCATGCAATCCTTGATGTAACCCATGTAAACTCAATGCATAAGATTCCTTGTTGATATTCTGGTCTCATCCATACCTATGCATAATTGTGCATCTGGTTGGTTGAATAATTTATGCAAACATTTGTGAATATCACTTTCATGATTACAGTTAGTATTTTCAACAGAAGACAACCTGGGGGCATTTGTCATGTCTATCTCTGGTGAAGAAGGTAGACTAGGGAGACTCCCTGGTGAAGAGGGAGTAATTTCGGTCATTTTAACCTTCTTTACTGCTGACATAATCTGGTAGATGACTAAACCAGAATAAAAAATTTGAACAGATTTTATCCTGATTTAAAAATAAATTGTTAAGAATAAAGTCACGTGACACTGGGTCCAGGTCACCTGACTGAGCGCCAAGGCTGGGTGAAAATTTTCGCCCAGATAGCTGAAAAATCGTATTTTGATCGAAAAATGCTGGAATATGGGGATGCGAATGTCGAAAAGTATATCAATAGAATCCTGATGATGAAGCGAAACCGAATATTGACTTTATTTTACTGTAGCTGATGGAAGGCCGAAGTTGTTGATGAAAAGGCGATGGGTGAGGTGGTCTAGAGGCTCCAAAATCGGGGTTTTGATCGAAAAATGTTGCAATACTGGGATTTAGGTGTCAAAAATTAGATCGATCGAAAGCTGTAAACGATGCGAAACCGAATATGTAGTTGATATTGTCGTAGCTGATTGAGGCCGAAAGTTGTGCACGAAAAGGCGATTTTCGAAAGGGTGACCGAACCCTGGATAAGTGGGAAAGGAAAAGAACAAATTTTCCACATTGGTCTTTTTGTCCATAAATTTTCTCCAACATCATTTTTCATCAATTAATTGTCTGAATCAAGTCAATTAGCTCTCGCTCTTTCATTTGAATCTATTTGCATCTCCTCCAGACATCTGGTTGAGTTGTGAAGATGGATTTGGATGATTTTCCGCCCCTCGGAGGTCCCTCCTCAAGTCCACCACTCCCCCCAACAAAGGATCCATCAACTTCCAACCTTCCAACCATCAAGTCATCAAATTGGAATGTTAAAAACACCCTGCCGTTGTCTTCTCATTCTAAACCATCAAATTCAAAAGGTAAAGGGATTGCTCAAGACACTGAGCTCAGCAGTGACCCCATCTCAGCTGCCCTAAGTGCAGGTGAAAATTTTTTCACTCCACCCCACTTTAACATCAAAAAGATAACATGACAATCATAAATGTCTATAATCAGAAACATCAAGGCCCCGAGAATAACCTGAAAACAATTGAAAGACATAAGGATAATGTGCCAATTACTCCCAACACTATAGTTGTGGGAGACTTCAATGAACACCACCCCGACTGGGATCCACATTACCCAAAATCAACAAATGCAGATGGTCTTCTTTCCTGGACGGAGGCACATGGGCTATCTCTAGTAAACAGTATTGGACAGGGTACATTCCATAGACCTCATATGGCATTACCTTCAGTTATTGATCTGACCTTGGCAACATCCTATTCAGTAAGGTTTATCCAAGACTGGCAGACAATTCCTACAGGCTCAGACCACCTGGGAATCTTGTTTACCACACTAAATCAGATGGATAGACACAGCCAGCCACAGGTCATAAAAACTAGATTTAATACCAAGAAAGCTGACTGGGAAAAATTTGGAAAAATAAGTGCTCAACTTTTCAAGAACTCAGAGGTATTCAGCAATGAATTTACCAAAATATATTCATGTAAAGAAAGTAAAGACCTCTTTGGAAAGGAGGAAAATTTGAGGCTGAAGCTGGATGAAGTTGGACAAGAACTGACTAATATACTCCTTAAAGCAGCAGAAGTATCCATCCCTCGGAAAATAGCTGGAAGAAAGCCAAAACCCTGGTGGAATAATCAACTGAAAGGCTTGAGGAAGGACATGATGAGGTGTCAAAGATTTGTTATTAGAGAGCCACTGAATCAAAATAGAAGGAGGGATTATAAAGATGCAAGAAATAAGTATTTTCAGGATATAAAGACTGCCAAGAAGGAGCAATGGAATAAATTTCTTGAGCAGGAAGATCCAAATTCTATTTTCAAGGCATTGGCTTATACAAAACAAAGACAAATATCCCAATTACCACCAATTCAAGACCAGAATGGCGAGCTGAAAAGCATCTTTGAGGACAAATGTAAGGCTATAAGAACAAAGCTATTCATTCCACCACCAAAGACACCAGAGATGGATTGGTCATCTCTCAAAAAGCATCACTGGGAATGGCCAAAACTCACAAAATCCGAGCTGGAGGAGGCATGCATCAAACCTTCAAAAGGGAAAGCTCCAGGACCAGATCAGATTGACCAGGAAATTATCAGTCAGGCATTTTCAGCAAATAAGGAATTATTTTTCCAGATTTATTCTATATTCTTTAATATTGTATATCAGCCACAATGCTGGAAACAGGCCACAGGTATTGTGCTGCCAAAGCCATCAAAACCAGACTATTCTCAGCCAAAAGCTTACAGAGTCATATCTCTGCTGAACTTTTTAGGAAAAACCCTTGAAAGAATAATAGCTAAAAGACTGGGATATCTAGCTGAGACAACTCATCTTTTACATCCATCACAGATGGGGGGGAGATTAAAAAAGTCAGCAGTAGATGCCTGTCTTATGTTAGTCAACAAAGTACAGACAGAGAAAGAAGCCAGAAGAAAGACATCTACACTCTTCATGGATATAAAAGGGGCCTTTGACCATGTGGCTAAAAACCAACTGCTGAGAATTATGGGCCAACTAGGACTCCCTCTCAGTCTATTGTCATGGGTGCACTCATTCCTCAGTGACAGACAAATTAAATTGGCCTTTGATGGAAGGGAAGAGAACTTCAAATCCCTTAATACTGGAATACCCCAAGGGAGTCCAGTCTCACCAATATTATTCCTGATTTACATCAGAGACATGTTTGATTCCAGAGCAGGACAATTCATCTCTTATATTGATGACATAGCATTGACAGTCTCATCAAATAGCTTTCAAAAGAACTCAAAAATATTAGAGAGAGAATATCACATATTGCAAGAGATGGGAAGGAAAAATGCCGTCCAGTTTGATGTGGAAAAGACACAACTGATGCATTACTCCAATACCAAAGAAGCAAGGAATTCTGATATGACTCTACCAGGTGTGAGAAAGTTATCAGCCTCCACCATTGTCAAATGGCTGGGAGTTTGGTTTGACCAAAAACTAGCCTTCAAGCACCATATCACCACACGGGTGGCCCAGGCAAAGGCAGCATTCCAAAGGATGTCGAGATTGACAAACACAGAAAAAGGACTCAGTCATCTTGCCACTAGACAGCTCTATTTGGCTTGTGTCACAAGTATATCAGACTATGCCAGTCCTGTCTGGTGGAGAGGGCAGCAGTCCATTGTTGACATACTGCAAGGTCTACAGAATATAGCACTGAGGAAGGTACTAGGCTGTTTCAAAACATCGCCCATCAGACCAATGGAGGTGGAAGCATGTCTGTACCCACCAGAAATAAGACTGAACCATAGCAGAAGAAAATATGCTATGAGAGGTCTGATATTACCACCAAGACATCCAATTTCAAGGATCATGAAGGAAGATGCAGAAAATGAAGCTATTCATAATCAGTCTCCAAAAGCAGAGAACCAAGTAAGGAGAATCAGAAAATCACTGCCCTACAATAATGGAGAAATGAATATTGAACAAACAACATTCAGCCAATTTGCACCTTGGAAACAATCTAAGACATTCCAAGTAGATCCTGCCACAGACAATAAAGAAGAAGAGAAAGTTTGGCACAATCAATTAATAAGGAACTCAAAATGGAAAAATATAGCAATTTACTATACAGATGCATCTGACCAACCAGACACACTTGGAATAGGAATCTCTTTTGTTCTCTATGACCAAGTAGATCAAACAATGAAAACAGAGTATTATACACTCTCAAAGAAAACCAATACATTGTATAATGGAGAGCTAGAAGGAATTGTCAGAGCTATGGAACATGCACTGCACCAGTCATCCAACAGAAAATTGATTAGAATATTCTCTGATAGTAAAGCAGCCATTCAAAAATTAGAAGATTTCAGTGACAAAGCTGGCCAAGCATGGTTACTCAGAGCTATGAAAGCAGCAACACAACTCAGAAATCAAGGAACTGATGTACAACTAAGATGGGTTCCAGCTCATCAAGGTATAATAGGAAATGAAGAAGCAGATAGACTAGCAAAGATAGCTTCATGTTGCCAACCAGATGACAGCTATCCTATTAGTCTGGCTTTCATAAGTAATCATTTAGATAAGATAAGAAGCCTAGAATGGCAAGAAACTTTGAAAAAATATGACAAAAAAAGACAGCAAACAGAAACCTCCATAGCATACCCTGAAGTATTCCCATGGCAAATAAGGAAAAAGCCTTGGGTACCAAGAGGGACTAGGAGGGAAACAAGCTCAGCATTCTATCAACTCAAGATTGGACATGGATACTTCAAGTCATACATGACTAGAATAGGGAAATCAATTTTAGGGAGCTGCAGCTGTGGAGAGGAGCAGAATGCAAAGCATCTGCTGATAGATTGCAGAAGGTATAGCCAGAACAGGAAGAGAATGAAAGAGAAGTTAAAGGACCAGGATATGAGGCTGGCTTTACTTCTTCATAACAAGATTGGAATTAGTATAACATTGGATTATTTAAGGGAAACAAAAATAGCAACTAGGGGGTGGTATATGGGAGAAGAGAAAAGTGGAGATTGAGTTTTGATTTTTGATTTTTGATTTTCAGAGATTAATATTGTAGTGTAACTACACATCTTAAATAGTCTTAGACTCAAATAGGATGTAAACTTTAATAAAAAAAAAAAAAAAAAAAACATCAAAAAGAGAACTGCCAATAATACCACTCTACCATCCAGCCAGACAACTAAATACCTTAGAATGCCTACCAGCTCCTCATCTCAGGCTTCTAAATCTCCCAAGGAAGCAGTTTTGGCTGCTAGGGACCTGCTGGTTGAAGCATACACCCTAACCACTGACTGACTAGAGCAGAATAAGCTGCTGAATCTTCTCGAGGTATTTCGCAACTACACTGAGACTGGGAGGATTGACCCATCACTAGCCCCTAGTAATAACCCCACATCTAGCCCATCTTACTCGGAGAAGCTTAAAGCTGGATTACAACACCAGACTCAGGAATCAAAATCTAGGGAAGCTACTGGATCCAAGAAAGCTACAAATATACAACCAAACAACATTGTCCCCAAGAACTCTACCTCTCAAAAGCAATTAGAAGCTAAGCAGAGGGCAGGAAATATTATAACCTTAGTTGCCATAAGAGGCAGCAACTTACCTGACTACAATGCAATTTCCATCCGAGATGAGTTCAATAAAGCAATGGGTAAGAAAGCTATATCAAGGGTACATACCTCCATGAGAAATAACCTTGTTCTTACCTGCTTTGAATCTAATCCAACAGAGCTGCTAGAAAATGAACAAAAATGGAAATATATTTTCCAAGACTGGCCAATAGATCAAGCTCAGAGAGTCAATCTCTGGCCTAAGCTGATTGTCCACGGAGTACCTGCAGCGCTTGATATCTCCTCATTTCAGGGGGAGGTCGAGCAATACAACATATCAATCAAAGTTAATGGCCAACCTCGATGGCTTGCTGGGACTCCCACAAGTAAAGCATCATCAGTAGTCTTCTCAGTGGCTTCAGATGAAGAAAAATCACGACTTCTTAAATCAGGTATTCTAATTGGTGGATTGCTACTCAAAGTAGTCAACTACCGACCCTACACCCCAAAGACTCAATGCAAGAAATGTCTTGGCTATGGTCATGACCCTATTTTCTGTAAGAAAGCTCCTCTTTGTGCCATCTGTTCAGGCTCTCATCTGACCACTGAGCACTCATGTGGACGCTGTAATGCCTCAGACTTTTGTTCCCACTATTCCAAGCAGTGTGTAAACTGCAGAGGAACAGACCATGCTGCTTTTGAACGACAGGACTGCGAGATTTACAAGGCTCTTACATGTTAGGACACCTTAAAATCAGCCAACACAATACAGCTCGGAGTAGAGAGGTACTCCAGACATTCTTTGAAGTAGCCCTGAAGGAGGAAGCGCTTTTTCTCTGCATACAGGAGCCCTATCTTTACAAACATTCAATTACACACTCATTTACACCACTAAGTCATCCATCTTATTATCCATTGCTTCCTTCTCTTCATACAACCACCCGACCTAGGGTAATTTCATATGTACATCGATCTTCCTGCTTCAATATTGCACCTAGATACGACCTTTTGTCTGATCCAGATATGCAAATACTTGAAGTTTCCATTCTTGAAGAGAGCTTTTATATAATAAATATTTATAATGAAAAGCCAACAGGTCCTAATGAGACCAGGACAACCTTACAGCGTCTCCTTGACATGAACATTCATTTCAATAAACCATTCCTTTTCCTTGGGGATCTCAACCTTCATCATCCTGCATGGAACCCCAGTGCTACATCTACAACCAAATCTGAACAACTGGCTTGCTTCTTGGATACCAGAGGCTGTATACTGCTGAATAATTTTGAGATCATGGAGAAATTTGGAGGCACTTTCCATAGGTCCAATACAAAGATAACCTCAATCATAGATCTGACATTTACTGCAGGGTTTCAAGTACTCCTATTGCATAATTGGAGGTACATGGACTCAACAGGATCAGATCATGAGGCAATATGTTTTGAAACATTTCTTCCTACCAGAGCTCACAATAACACAAATCAACTTCCACCCAGATACAACATGGCTAAAGCAAATTGGACTCAGTTTGAGAAGGCTTTGAAGCAGCATGAGCCAGAGTTCTCAAATCAGCTGGACCATGCTATTAATTCACAAGACTATGACGAGATTGCAATGATCCTCTCAGGGATCATACAAACATCAGCTGAAAAGACCATCCCTCGAAAAGTTCCATGTTCCAGATCCAAGGCCTGGTGGACAGATGAACTAACAAGCCTGAGGAAGGAATTTCACAGGTTGCAGAGAAGAGCTAAGAGATATAGAATAGTAGACAATGCAGAAGATGCTAGAATATCAAGGAACCATTATTTTAGAACCATCCAACATACCAAGTCCAAGCATTGGATGGATTTTCTTGCCAAGGCAGATAACAGAACAGTATTTCAAGCATATAATTATTCTAATCCAACACACCATCAATCTCCATTGATTCCGGCACTAAGGTATCAGGAGACTCCTGATCAACCTGAAAGACTGGCAACATCCTTTGAGACCAAATGCAGAGCACTAGTTACAAATCTCTTTCCCTTATCAGGAGACTCCTGATCAACCTGAAAGACTGGCAACATCCTTTGAGACCAAATGCAGAGCACTGGTTACAAATCTCTTTCCGGCCCAGGACAGCAATTTAGCCACCTCCGAAATATCACCTCAGATACTACAGAATGATTCTCGTTTCTGCAAATGGGAGTGGCCCGCACTTACTTATGATGAATTGGTAAGAGCAGTCCCTGAGAAGAGTACAGTACCTGGAATAGATCAGATTTCATGGGCAATGATCAAGGCAGCTATCTCTGCAATTCCCTCCTTCTTCTTCAGGGCCTATCAATCTCTATTTAATGCTGGACACCATCCTTGCTCCTGGAAGCTTGCCATAGGAGTGATACTCCCCAAGAGGAATAAAAAGGACTACACCATTCCAAAGGCCTACAGGCCAATTTCTCTTCTACCCTGCCTCTCCAAACTGCTAGAAAAGCTCTATGCAAATAGGATCTCGTACTTAGCTAACATATCACCTTCTCTCCTACACCAAAGTCAAATGGGAGGCCGGAAACAGAGGTCTGCAATTGATGCAGCCCTTCTTCTGCAAAACTTTGTTGAAGAAAGTCTATCAAAGCGTCGAGTTGTATCCACTGTACTGCTGGATGTTCTTGGTGCTTTTGATAGACTTAAACCAGCAAAACTGATTCAAATTCTCAATGCCCTTCAATTACCACTTCCATTTGTAAGATGGACCACATCTTTCCTCTTCAATAGAGAAATCAAATTATTATTTAATGGACAGCTCAGTCAACAATTTTCAGTCTCAGGCACTCCCCAAGGAAGTCCAATTTGTCCCATGCTTTTTCTTCTTTCCATCCGGTATCTGCTCCCTCCTGAGCATAGCCAAAACATTCTCTATATCTCTTACATAGATGATATCTCTATATCTACTGCCTCTTCATCAGTTGAAAAGAATATCCATGCCTTGGAAACTTCAATTGAAACTCTTGCAAAAAGATCCCAGGAACTCTCTGTCACCTTTGAGGTCGAAAAAACCGAGCTAATTCACTTCCATCGGAAGAGAGTGGCAATTGAAACTGCAATAACAATTCAAGGAATCCAATTTTGCCCTAAAAGCGTTGTCAGATGGCTAGGAATATGGTTTGATTGTAAGCTATCATTCAAAACCCATATTGACAAGAGAATGCAGCTCGCAAATGGAGCTCTTCTCAGGCTTAAGAACCTTGCTTCTTCAACTAAAGGAATCAAATTCAATGAGCTTCGACAGCTTTATATTGCCTGTGTAACATCAGTGCTAGATTATGGCTCTATTCTATGGTATGGGAAGAACCGATCTCTTCATCTTATCGAAAAATGTCAGAAACTACAGAACCGAGCAGTAGTCCTGGTCACAGGAGCTTACTCTAGCAGCCCTTCGAAAGCTTTGGAAGTAGAGGCCGCCCTTCCACCTGTGAAGGTGCGACATCTAAGGCTAGCCTATAACTATGCCCTCAGGATACTAAAGATGCAGCCCTTGAATCCAATACAAATGCAGCTACTCAGCTCAGTTCAAGATGAGCTGTCTATAGGTACTGCCATCAGCCTTGACATGATTGATGACCTACAAGAAAATAATACCCAACTAATGAACATTGGATTTCTGCTCAAAGGGCTCTCAGATTGCAATAGATTGGAAATTATCAATGCAGAATGGGCACCACCATGGCTAGCAAATAATGTGGATACTAAAATAAGTAATTCTTCTAAGCATGCAGCAAGGGATGAACACATTCTTCTGCTAAAAGACATCCCAAATCATGCATCAATTGTATACACAGATGGTTCCCTAACAACTAGCAATGGAAGTAGCCTTGGATTTGTGGTATACTTGCCATTCACAAGACAGGTGAAATGTTTCTCTTACAATCTTGGACACACAATGACAATCTCTGATACTGAGACATATTGTATTTTGAAAGCTATAAAATATGTTGTCTCCAATAAACATTCCAGAGAGATCTGGGTCTTCTCTGACAGTCAAGCAGTAATTCAGAGGGTCAGCAAAGCTAGCAACTTTATTTCACATCAAATAAGAATAAAGAGCAATAAATATCAAATTCATCTACACTGGTGTCCAGGCCATGAAGGTATTGCTGGGAATGAGCTAGCAGACAATCTGGCAAGAGGTGGAGCCAAGAAAAAAGTCATAAAAAGAGATAAATTCACAACAATTGCTTACCTTAAGCAGAAGGCAAAGGAATTGACTCTCAAAGCCTGGAAAAATGACTGGGAGACCCAAGTCTTGAGACAGGAAGAGGGTAGAAGGGCTAAAGGACTGGGAAGGCTTTATCAAGTGCAAGCCAGGAAAAGATCACCTATCATCCAAATGAGACCATACAACTTTAGTCATTACAGTAGAATGACACAATCTTCATTTATACAAGCAAGAACAGGGATTGGAAATACCAGGGCCCATTTATTTCGAATTAAAAAAGTGAAGGATAATTCTTGCAACTTTTGTTGGAAGGGAAAACAGACTGTTCAACATCTACTTCTTTATTGTAGTAAGTTTAAGACAGAAAGAAAGGAAGCTTTTAAAGGTATACTGCCATTGAGATTAGAGATATTGTTTAATACAAAAATTGGAAAAGAAGCAACTCTCCACTTCCTTCAAAGCAGTGGATGCATGAATGCATCCAAAGCTGACTGAAAGGGAGGAGACTAGAAGATAAGTAAAGAAAATTGGGACTAAATATTTGTATTTATATATAAAATAATCAGATGTGTCATAGCTAGATAGCTGAATACACTATGAATTAAAAAAAAAAAAAAAAGGAAAAGAAACCCTATCATCCTCAATTTATTCTACACCACAACCAGTGAAAGACCAAGGTGTGGAAACAACAAAGTCAGTATTACTTCAAGCTAGGCATCTGATAATCAAGGCTTATAACCTCACAAATGACCAAACAGAACAGTCCCGACTACTTGATCTCCTTGAAGTATTTAGGGAATATACTGAGAAGGGAAATTTGAGCAAGGCATCAACAATCATTGCATAACAGGTGGCAAATCTCGAAACTGCTGCAAGACAAATTGAAAGCAAAGCAAGGGCACTCAACAAAGTTGTCACTCCAGCAGTACCTACTCCAATGAACAGAGGTTCATTATCAAACAACCAGGGAATGACAAGCCAGCCAGTTTACCAACAACCTTCCATGGCTTCCATAGCTGCAAGAGGAATAGGTCAATCAAGCGACCCTCAACAATGGACAGTTGTGGGGAAGAAAGGCCAGCCTCAAACAGCCCGACCCCAACAACCAACTCAACAAAAAAAATAATGGCTGATAAGCTTGCCAAAGGAGGTTGGAAGAAAGAGGCAATGAAAAGTGATCAATATACCTCTCACTCTTTCATCAAGCAGAAGGCTAAAGAGTGGGTGCTCGAGGCATGGAAAAAAGATTGGGACTTGGAGCTCTGGCATGAAGAGGAGGGTCGAAAGTCCGAGGGACTCGGAAAGTATTACAGGCTTCAGGCTCAATCTAATCAGCCTAACTTTTCTTATAAACTACATGGATTTGGAGGACATAGCAGGGAAACTGAATCCGGATTTTTCCAGGCAAGGCTTGGAATTGGCAATACCAGGGTATACCTGCACATGGTAGGGAAGGTAACAGATTTTATGTGCAATTTTTGTGGGAAAGAAAGACAAAATGTGCAACACTTGTTGTTACACTGTCAAAAATTCAGAGACCAAAGGAATATTTGCTTCAAAGGTTTAGAACCAACAACACTTCCAATCTTATTTTGTACAAAAATGGGGAAGGAAGCATTACTTAAGTATTTGGATATATCCAAGTGCATGGCAGCACACAAAGGGAATTAAATTAGGATAAGTGATTGGGATACAGTTTATTGGGCTTTGAGGGAAAATAGATGAATTTGGGGGGAAAGTTTAAATTTGGAATATTTGAAATGTGTCATAGCTAGATAGCTGAATACACTATGAATTTAAAAAAAAAAAAAAAAAAAAAAACAAAAAAAATAAAGTAATTAGAAGAGTCATCCTTGTACAGGAACCAGAGGCAACAACAAATTTCACCCCATTATATGCTAGGAACCAAATCAACCAAGTGTTTGCCAGCAATGGAATCAAGGGACCAGAAGTGAACACAGTATTGAAAACTCAGAATGGGAATATAGCTATCACAACTACTGAAGAATATTCAGCTGACTTTTTCCTTGAAAAGAAACCAATTTGGGAGAAAGTGATACCCTTTACAGCTGTGCAAAAGGATGAGCCATGGTACAAGGTGATTGCCCATGGAATTCCCCTAGCCGACTTTGACAAGGAAGATGGAATGGAGTTGATCAGATCAGAGATAACCACATTCAAAAAGGGTCTGAACCCAATTGGAATGCCCCATTGGATTTCCACCAGGGAGAATGACAGGTTAAGCAGGCAGGATCAGTGGCCATTGCCTTTGCTACACAACAAGAAGCTGAAAGAGCCATCAGAAATAGACTCTACATTGCTGGAATCAGCTCAAGAGTAACAAAATTTTACAGTGTAGCCCAGACAACCCAATGCAATACAGGAACACCTAACTTTTCGAATTTTGAAATTTCAGAATTTCATCAATTTGAATACACCATTGTATGCATAATAATTTGCTGATTACAAATATCGCTTCCAAATTTTGATCCGACATCTAGTTGTTGAGTTATCAAGCAAGTAAGATTCCGTTGCTGTTGAGGGTGGAAATCTTGGTGGCAGATCACCCAAGTCCATCAACAATCAGCATCAACCATCATTTATCACTGCTAACAATATATCATTACAAGCAGAAAATTACCACAGAGTAGCACGCAAATTTTGAAAGTCATCAGGCCAAAATTCATTGAGTTATTGGGTTTACAGTTTCCTAAAGTTCTTTGTGGGATAGAATTGCACTTCTGGTTTTAACGGGCCGCCATTAACCGAGATATTGTGAATATTATCATTCAATTACGAAAATTTAGGAGATTAGTCAGGTGACCTCAGAAAAATTTTGTTGTGTTCGTAAAGGGAAAGAAACATTGAAATATTAAAAACAAAAAAAAAAAAAAAAAAAAATATATATCAAAAAAAAGGAACAAAAAAAAAAAAAAGATCAATATCAGAACAGAGAAATAGCTTTACTATTATCAGCTACCATGACCAGATCAGAGTCCCCAGACCCACTGACCAGAGTGTCAGGAGATACAATAATGGAGAGAGATTTAGATGATAGGGAAATGGAAATGGAAATAGAAAAGCTATTGCCAGAAGAAGAAGAGTCTTTTGAACCTGGAGGTTACAGAAAAGGACCAAAAAGCCTACCAAAGAGACTACAAATTATGGATTCCATCTATTCTGAGCCAGATGGAGAATGGTCTTCTGCCTATAACCAAGTTCCCATAAATATGGACTCATTTACCTATGAAGCTAGTAAGGGACCCAAAAAATCATTTGAAACATCTCAATTGCCAGCCAAAAAGAATAAAGGGAAAGGCCCAGCAACATGGCTTGATCAAATTGAAGAATCTGATGAGTGCATAGCAGCAGCTAGGGATTTATTGATCAAGGCAGCCCACCTTACTGATTCCAGATCAAAGCAAACTAAGATCTTGGACCTGCTGAATATATTTAGGGAATACATTGAGAGAGATGGAAATCTACCAAGAGATGCTTCTGTACTTACAGCACAACTACCAAGACTTGAACAAACTGCCCAGGTATTGCAGACAACAGCTCGGCAAGCAAAAAGCAACAATTCAACAGGTAATAATATTCAAGGACAACAGAGATTGCCAACCACAATGAACATGAAAAGTACAATTAGCCAAGCACCAGGGCCTGTAGCAACATCTAGCAACAACCAACATGGTAACCCTATGCCACAGAAGAGAACATGGGCAGATATAGCAGGTTCATCACAAAATCAAGGGAGTAAAAAGGAGTGGACAGTAGTGCAACCCAAGAATAAATCAAGTGGTCCCAAGACAAGGTCAATAAATAAACTAATATTAATCCAAGATGTGCAGACTAGACAACCATTCTCTCCGCTACAGACAAGAGACCGGATCAACCAAGCATTTAGGTCTAGAGGAGTTGAAGGACCAGTGGTAGCTATTGTGTCACAGACAAGGAGGGAAAATATTGCTTTAACAACTACTGAGCCCTACTCTGCTGACTTTCTTCTTGAAAAGGTTGACATTTGGAAGAATATAGCCCCTCATGAGCTTGCCATGAAAGATGAAGCATGGTATAAAGTAATCATCCATGGTATTCCAACAGCTGAATTCCCCACAATGGAAGACCTGAGAACAATTCCAGAAGAAATCTCGACCTTCAACCAAGGTCTCAAAGTCATTGGACAACCTTATTGGATCACACCAGAAGAGAAGAGAGGTGCTCAAGTAGCTGGATCAATAGTAGTGGCATTTGAGACTGAGGAACAAGCTAGACAAGCTATCTCTAAAAACTTGATTGTAGCAGGAAGATCCCTGAGGGCTGAAAAATACTTGAACATTCCAGCAACTACACAGTGCAATCAGTGTCAAGGATATGGACACATTAGTACCAAGTGTAGGTGGGATGCAAAATGTCAGTTTTGTGCAGGACAACACAATACTAATCATACTTCAATACCACAATCTTCCATGGAGTCCACTCGAACATCCTCATTTGAAATTTTCAAAAATTGTCCTCACCACTTTTTATTTACATCAAATTGTCAGTTATATTGAGCTCTCTTCGGAAATCGACTCGGAATTTGAATGCGACATCTGTGTGTTGAGTTATCAAGGTTCTAAGGTGAATTGGTTGCAACCCACCAGTTCTGAGTGGGGAATAGAATAGAATAGAATAGAATAGAATTCAATTTAAGTCCCTACTGAGTCTGTGACTATGAAGGACTGCTAAAACTATATAAATAGATCTAGATTTTAATGTAAAAGTTGTTAGTTGATATATTCAATCTTTACCAATAGAAATTGAGGGTCATGCCCTGTTAATTTTTACTCTAATCCACCACCATTCTCCTCGCCCCTTGATCCTCCTCTGTCAATTCACCTCTTCATCCTCAAGTCTTTGAAGATGCCATCTTCTTGTAGATATCCTAGTTTTCTTGATGAATTCAATTGTTTTTTCTATCCCAATTTTAGTGTGAAGCAACAGCTTCAAACTCAATTGGTTTCCATTCAGACTAGTTTTCAGCTGCTTTCGTTCGTGCTTGTAGTTGCTGCAGCTGAGTAATAGGTGCTCAGGTGTTTCTCTCTTCCCACATCTACACCTGTCACTATCACTTAGCCCACGCTTATACAGGTATGACTCATTGTAGCCATGTCCAATTTTTAGCTGAAATAGTGAGCTTGCCACATCTCTCTCTATACAAGTTGGTAAGATTATTCTAGACTTAATTTTCCAGCCAAATCTTTTCTGATAGTTTGATGGATTATTTAGAGATTTATATTTTTTAATATGATTTTTCCACTGATCTCGAAAGCTTTGATGAATTAGTGTCCCTGCCATGGCAAAGCTAGTCTCTCCCCTTTCAGGCGGAAGACATGATGCTTCCTTGGCAAGTCTATCTGCCTCCTCATTACCTTCTATGCCCAGATGACCTGGAATCCAGTTGAGATTAATGGTTGAGTTTTTGCTTTGAATTATCCTCGCTGCTGCTATGGCTCTGAGCTGACAAGCCTGTCCTGGATTATCCGAGGGATTCTTAAGTCTGTATAGGGCAGACTGATTATCTGAGAAGACCTGGAAGTGTTTGTTGTCCTGCTCTTGCAGACTTGCCCACTCCATGGCCTGAGTGATGGCTTCCAGCTCTCCATCATAAACATGTGCCCCATTTCCTATGTTACTCTTATTTTGGTATCTGATTCTGCTGCAGCTCCCAGTTGCTGCAAAGCTTAATCCAATACCTGTGCTGTCTGCCATTAATGAGGCATCTGTGTAAATGAATGTAGTGGAGGACCAGTCAGTTTGTTGAAGCAAAGATTGATGTCTCTCTGCTGCTTCATCCTTTGGTATCCTCTCAATTGTGACTATATAAGGGGGATCCTGCCCCCATGGTTTGAATTGAAATTGTCTTATTGTCTCCATATCATCACTGTTAATGAGATTATTCATAGAATTTTTTATCCTATCTAGCTGGATAGGCTTAGGTAGGACAAGCTCATTTGAAGTTTGTATGTTTAAAGGGTGATATCTTGATAGTTTTGTGAGCCTGAAGGCAAACTGCATTTGGTTTCTTTGAAGTCTGGTCCTAGGTGGTGCCAGGGCTGCTTCCACTTCCATAGGAAGAATTGGGGATGTCTTGAAGACACCCAGTATCTTTCTGAGTGCAAGGTTCTGTAACTTCTGGAGTGCTGTTACTATGTAATCCTGACCTTTCCACCAGATGACTGATCCATAGTCAGCAATGCTGGCAATGCAGGCAAGATATATTTGTCGGAGCGCTGCAGGTGAGAGGCCCCTCTCTGTGTTAGCAAGTCTAGCCATCCTATAGAATACTTAAGTGGCTTGGGAGGTTCTGACTTGTATATGTTTTCTAAAATTTAGCCCAGGATCAAAGTGGATGCCTAGCCATTGGATTGAATTAGTTGGTTGCACAATCTCACCATTAGGAAGGGCAACAGGAAAGTCCTGTGCGTTTTTCCGTCTAGTGAAGTGAATGAGCTCTGTCTTAGTAAGGTCAAACTGAACTGCATGTTTCCTTCCAAAGTCAAATATTTTCTTTGCTTCTCTATCCAAGATTTTGATGTTTTTGGACATACTACTTGATGCAGTTGTCATAGATATATCATCTATGTATGAAATGAATTTGATAGACTTAGATGTGAAAAGTCCTCTGATATAAATGAGAAATAGAATGGGTGATATTGGACTCCCTTGAGGAATACCTGTCTTTATCTCACTAAATCCTTCCTTTTCTCCATCAAAAGCTAATTGAAGTGTCCTTTGTTCCAAGAATGAGGCTACCCAAGCTATGAGGTTAGTAGGGAGTTTCTGCTCCTTCATTACTTCTAGTAGTTTATTTCTGGCAACATGATCAAAGGCCCCTTTGATGTCCAGGAAGAGGGTTGATGTTACCTTCCGAAGTTGCTTGTTGATTTCTACTTCATTAGAGAGAAGGAGTGCTGCATCTACAGCTGACTTCTTCTGTCTGCCCCCAATCTGAGATGGATGAAGTAGGTCTGATGTCTCTGCTAGGTAACCCAATCTTTTTGCAAGGATTCTCTCCATCACCTTTCCAAGGCAGTTAAGGAGTGAAATAACCCTGTAAGCTTTAGGATTGGAGTAGTCTGGTTTGGATTTCTTTTTGATGATGATCCCAGTGGCTTCTTTCCAACATTGAGGATGGTATCCGGCTTCAAAGAGGCTAGAGTATAGTTGGAAGAATACATCTGGAATAGCTGCGTAGGCATGGCTGATAATTTCATGTGTTATACCATCTGGTCCAGGACTAGTGCCTCTGATATTAGTAGAGCAAGCTCTTTGCAGCTCTGGTCTTCCTAGCTTGGGCCAAGTCCAAGTACCTGGCTGATATGAGTCCCATGTAGCTTGCTTTGTATTTGGAGGATCAGGGAAGAGCGTATTCCGAAAGGCTTTGCACTTTCCCTCAAAGGATTTCTCCAAGATACAGCTATCTGATAAGATATTTGGAATAGTATTTGATCTTTTATCCTTGGTGAAAGCCATGGCTTTGAATATTGATTTGGGATCATTTCTTTCAAGGAACTGGTTCCAGTGTCCCTGCTTAGCTCTTTTGATGGCTGAGAAATATAGATTCCTGGCTTGAAAATATAATTCTTTGGCAATCAAATCATCCCTATTGCATTTATAAACCTTATTCTTTGTTGCCATTTCTTTTCTCATTGATTTCAGCTCTTTGGACCACCAGGGCTTTGAGGTATGATGTAAGATACTCTGTGGTATTGATTCCTTGACAGCTTCAGCTATGCAGCTATTTTTTTTTTTTTTTTTTTTTTTTTTTTTAAATCATAGTGTATTCAGCTATATAGCTATGACACAGTTCTAACATACAAAATATATCTAAAAACTTTCTCCATGTTTCTTTTTCCCTAGTAGTTTTCGTTTTACTCCATTTCATCTTCTGCATGCCCTAAGGCATTTAGTTGAATCTAGAAAGCAAAGTAGTGCTGTTTTCCCAACATGTGTCCCAAAAAGAAGTGTTAGTTTAAGTGGTGTTATTTCTGCAAAATATTTTCTCCTTTCAACCTTGAATTTTTTACAATGAAAGATTAGATGTGGCACTGTCTGTCTTCCTTCCCCACAGTAGTCACACCAATCACTTTCTGATTTTCCAATTTTTTTGAGGTAAGCCAGAGTATTCCCAATACCAGTCCTTGCCTGGAAGTATTCAACCTGAGTCCTTCTGCTGTATTTGTTGTAGTTGTAGGGTTTGAGCTTGAAGTCTGGAGTATTCTTTAGTGCAAAGATCCTATAGTATTTTCCAAGTCCTTTGGCCTTTCTGCCCTCTTCTTCTCGGAACAGCTCTGATTGCCATCTTTGTTTCCAAGAGATGACTAGTTGTTGCCTCATTTTTTCTCTTAAGAATGATAGTGTGGTGTATTTGTCTTTCCTCATAGCAGGTCTTTTTTCCCCAGCTTTGGCTAGTTTATCTGCCATTTCATTTCCCTCTATACCCATATGTCCAGGGCACCAATGAAAGCTATGCAGCTAGTGAGGGCCTTTGCTGCATGGTCTAATTGGCTGGAAAACAGGTGAGTGCCTGTAACCAAATAATTGATATCCTTGCTGTGCATGTTTGAAATGCCTTTGTGCAGAGCTTGAAGCACCATTTTTCTGCTGGCCTTCTCTTGTAAGATCCTGGCAAATTTCCCCCAGTCGGCTTTTTGATAATTCAGCTTTGGTCTTTGAGGTATTTTCCCCTTTAATTGTACTGCTGATTCTACTGTGAATAGGATTCCACAATGATCTGACCCTATATCTTCAACTATTTGCCAGTCTGCAATTCTATCAGATATTTGTGAAGATGCCAGAGTTAAATCTATTACTGTAGGCTTCTCGATATGGGACCTGATAAATGTTCCTTCCCCAGGGTTATTTATGATCTCCATTCCTTGTGCTTCACACCATTCAACCAATCTGTCTGAAGGGCCAGTTGGATTTGATCCTGGCTCCCACAGTGGATGGTGGAGGTTGAAGTCTCCGAGAATAATTATCTTGGAGCTTAGTTGATGACTATATAGGTGAGCTTCGATGGTTTTACCCCTCTGACCTGCCTGATCATCTTGGTTATATATATTAATTAATTTTATCAAGCCTATATTGTCAGTGACCTCAAGGATCTGGATATCTGGATCCAGAGGTGATTGATCTGCAAGCTTGATTCTATTCTTGAGTCTCCTTGACGCATAGACCATTGTTCTTGGCCTGAGCTGTGCTGGAAATTTTGGGAAGATTTGGTTATATCCATTGTGTTGAATGGATCTAGTATTACTATAGTCCTGGTTTGGAGGCTGTCTGGGTATCAGCCAAGGCTCCTGGACTGCTATGATATCTATTTGTAGCTCTACAGCCAGCTGCAGAGCATTTTCAGTTGCATATTGATTTTTATTTAGGTTTACTTGTAGGACTCGCATATCAGTTGTGTCTGACATTACAATTCCTCCTGATCAAGCTTATTTTTGACTGCTAGGAATACCTCACAGGACTTTGAGTTGGATTGATGTGCACCAGAGCAGTTGGCACACTTGGGTGCTAGATGACTGCAGCTCTTTCCTTTGGTGTGGCAGATGCTGCAGTAATGTTGCTGGGTGCTGTGATTGTCTCCACAGAGACCCCAAACTGCTGATTTTCTACAGTAGTTGTCTAGGTGGCCAAAGCTCTGACATTTAGTACACTGTGTTGATGGAGCTACACTGTAGAATTTCTCTACCCTTACGCTTATCCCCGCAATATGTAGTCTGTTTCTGATGGCTTTGTTGGCCTCTTCTTCTGTTGCAAAAGCAATTGCAACTGATCCGGCCCTTTTGATGGTCCTATTTTCTCTGCTTGAGAGCCAATAGGGCATCCCAATTGGTGAAAGACCCTTGTTGAAGGTCTTAATTTCATCTTTAACCAACTGCATGCCTTCTGGGTTATCAAAATCCTCCAGTGGAATACCATGGGCAACCACTTTGTGCCATGGTTTGTCTATTTGTGCAAATGTAAATGGGATTAAGTGTTCCCACAATTCCCTCTTTTCCAGGAGAAACTCTGCTGTGTATTCTTCTGTGGTTGTAATGGATATATTTCTGGCTGAAGTAGTGCTCACTAAATTGACCACTGGACCTTTGATACCCCTCTCAGCAAGGGCCTTGTTGATGGTATTTCTGGCTGCTAATGGTGATGTCATTTGTGGGGAGTGTGGAGCCTGTACCAGGATGAGTCTCCTAATTATTTTTTGGGTTTGTTGTTTTTGGTTTACTGGCTTAGTGGTAGAGCTTCCCTTTTTTCCATCTACCAAAGTCCACTCTTGTGGCCCTGGATTTGATCCTTTAGTTGAGTTTGCAAGTTTACTAGCAAAACTAACTGGCTGGTTAGGAGCAGCAGGCTTGTTGTGGGTCTTTTCTGTAACTTTGCTTGGTCTAGATGCTTGTGGTATAGATGTGGATGCTTCAAGATCCCTGGTTTTGCTCTCAATTTTTCGTGTTGCTTGTTCAAGGTTGGCAATTTGGGAGGTGATTATCTCAGAGGCTTTTGATAATTGCCCTTTTTCTGTAAATTCTCGGAAGATGTCCAAGAGGTCCAATAGATTATCTTGCTCTTTTCTAGTAGTGGAGAGGCTGTAGGCCTGAATAATGTTGTCCCTGGCTGCAAGGAGGGCATCTTTTGGGCAATTAAAAATTTTGTTCATAGTTTGAGCCTCAACAAATTGTATTTTCCTGTGTGTGTCTTGATTCTTAGCAAGGCTACAGCCTCGTTTTCGAGTCTCCTGAATCAAGTGGGTGCCAGAAAATTTTTTCCCATCCTGAGAGGGGCCACAAATTGGGTCACTTGAAAAGTCCATGAAAACTTCATCAATTGATGAATTGAAGGCTGGAAGGGGTTTAGTATTTGCAGGAGGAGCTGGTAGGTTACTCCAAATTGATGTCTTTAGTTGTGGTTGTTGAGATAATGATGATGGAGGGCTGGATGGTGGGTGAGGTGGAGATTTATCCCCGGAAATGGTCTTTTTCGACATTTTCTCCTGAACCAGTCGGTCAAATTAGATATAATTAATCTTAATCGAATGCGCCTGATGTAATGAATCTGAAGCAATTGACTATATGATGATAGGACTCTGTCGCATAAAGTTATCAACGAAAACGTGTTTTTGGAAGATTTGATGTTGTGATGTTCTGAGTGGGGAAATCAACTGTTGTCATCCACAACTATTTCTCAGCATCTCCGATCTGTATCAAATTCGGTCTGCCCCTTCAACTATTACACATCTATAGGTGTCCCAAATTTCATATCCATCCATCAAGTATCCATTGAGATAATTGAAGTTAAAAACAACATTGCGACAATTTGCATCTCTGGTCAGAGGTGGTTACCATAGGTGAAAAATTTTCATTGGTCCAAGTCGCGTTTCGGGTCATTTTACGCGTAAATCACGTCGTTTACGCGTCAAATTAGGAAAAATAAAAATCCGTGTCATGTGATCACGTGAGTTATAAGTCACGTGAATTGAGTTCTAAAATTCAGCCCCAAAAAAAAGAAAACTAAATTGTCAAAAATATTAAAAAAAAAAAGAAATAACCAGGTTTAAAAAAAAAAAAAAAAAAAATTTGAATAAGCAATGGAGTTGGGATCACCTGATCCATTGGCTGTGCCACACTACATGGCAGCTGAGAGTAGCTGTAATGCCCTGGTCAGGAGTGATGACTTTGATTTTCATGCATCTCAAGACCCTTTTATTAATTCAGGCCAAGCAAACAAAAGGAAAGCAACTTGTGAACCAGAACCAGAAGTAAGGAACACCAATACCACTAGGCCAAACAACCAAAATTGTAATTTTGACTCTGCAGAAGAATGCATCCATGGAGCCAGGGACCTGCTTATCAAGGCAGCCAGTCATGAGCAAACAAGATCCAAACAAACAAAGATCCTTGATCTGCTTAATGTTTTTCGAGAATTTATGGAAAATGATGGTACCACCCACAGGACTAACACAATATTGACAGCCCAAGTACAGAGACTGGAGCAAACAGCTCAGATCTTGCAGACTTCAATTCAAAGATCCAATGCTGCAAACACTAATGCTCGGAACATGGAGAATAATGTGCCTCCACAAATTCCTGAAAATACTAGACCTGGAGCTGGACCTGGAGGAAGACAGACACAGAACCAAAGAAACCAGGGAGGACATCAAGCCCCAACGACATTGGCCAATGTGGCATCAAATTCTAGAGGGCAACAAAACCAGGCTGAAGGAGATTGGATACAAGTACAGCCAAGAAAGAAGAAAGAGCCTGCCAAGGCTGTGGACACAAAAAGAGCTATTCTGATTCAAGATGAGACTACCAGGACATACTTCTCAGCACTTGCCTTCAGAGACAGAATGAACCTGGCATTTAAGAATAGAGGAGTCCAAGGACCAGTTGTGGCACTAGTGTCCAAAACAAGGAAAGATAACATTGCAGTAGTAACCACTCCAACTTACACTGCAGAATATTTGATTCAAAACAGGGACATCTGGAGGAATGCAGTTCCCCATGTTGAAGTACTGAAGGACGAGCCTTGGTACAAGGTCATGATACATGGGATCCCAACCATAGACTTTCCAGACTCAAGTGATCTATCTGAAATTAAGGATGAAATTGAAACTTTCAATCAAGGACTAAGGGTTGTTGGACAGCCATACTGGATAACATCAGAAGAAAGACGACAAGATCAATTGGCAGGATCTATAGTTGTGGCCTTTGAAACTGAAGCTGAAGCAAGGCAAGCAACAAGCAAAAGAATGATAATTGCTGGCTTATCTTTGAAAGCAGAAAAATTCCAGAATATCCCTGCAACAACCCAGTGCAACAAATGCCAGAAATTTGGACACATGGAAGCCAACTATAGATGGGAGGCAGCCTGCAGGTACTGTGCAGGGCCACACAACACAAGGCAGCACTGCTGTATGCAATGCCGAAGTATAGGAATCAAATGTGCTCATCTGGTGCCAAAGTGTAGCAACTGCTCTGGAGCCCATTCAGCCGACTTTGAAGGATGTGAAACTAAGTTTTCCATCCTGACAAGACACCAATCAATGGACAACTCCGAGGAAACTTTATGATAGGACAACAAAAAGTCCTCCAATGCAATTTGAACAAAAACATCCAGACCACAGAAGCAACCCTACAACTAGCTATTGAGCTAGGAGTAGGGATCATAGCAGTCCAAGAACCATGGCTGCCACAGCTGAAACAAATTGGGACCTATGAAGGAGTCCAGTCAATAAGTCACCCTTCATTCAGCCAAATATTTCCCAGCACAATAGACCATTCAATAAGACCAAGAACAATGTTCTATATATCAAAATGTACATATATTGAACATCTCAGGCTCCTAGACTATCCAAATGACCCAGATATTCTAGCAGTAAACTTTAAAAATAAAAATTTCAACTTAAACATTATAAATATTTATAATCAAAAGAACCAAAAGCCAGAAAATAATCTTACCACAATCATGAGGCATAGATTAGCTTTGAAAATCCCATCAAATACAATCATTGTTGGAGACTTCAATGAACACCATCCAAACTGGGACCCATACTATCCAAGGTCATCAGGTGCTGAAAGCCTGCAGGAGTGGATGGAAGAGCAGGGACTATCTGTATCAAATACTGTAGGACAAGGAACCTTTTATAGGCCCCATATGGCACTACCATCAGTTATTGAACTAACCATGGTTACCTCATGGTCAGAAAAATACCTTCAAGATTGGCAAACCATCCCTGTAGGCTCAGACCACCAAGGAATCATTTTCACAGTCCTAAACCAGAGATCTGGAAAACATCAACCTTTACCTAATCTAGAGCAATTTAATACAAAAAAAGCAGACTGGGTAAAGTTTCAGAAGATTAGCACCCAATTTTTTAGCAGCTCAATTACACTAAATCCTGCCAACCTCCAAATTCTCAGTCAAAGAGCAACCCAAGATCTTCGGCATCAAGGGAAAGAATTGAAGGAGAATCTTGACAGAATAGGCCAAGAGCTAACCAATATACTGATCCAAGCTGCTGAAGAATCAATCCCTCGGAAAAGTTTAGGAGCAAAGCCCAAACCATGGTGGACAGAGGAGCTAAAAAGACTCCGAAAGAAAATGATGAGAGCCCTAAGGGTTTATTTTAAGGATTATTCTAACCAATATAAATTCAAAGACTACACCAATGCTCGAAACAAGTATTTCCAAGAAATTAAAATTGCCAAGAAAAATCATTGGAATACTTTCCTTGAGCAAGAAGATCCTTCATCTATCTTCAAAGCTTTAAGATACACCAGGGGAAATCAAAATGCTCCACTGCCTAATATCCAAGACAGTGATGGAAATATGAGGTCAAATTTTGAAGAGAAATGTGATACCCTCAGATCTCAATTATTTGTGACACCTCCAGTGGCACCAGAACTTGATTGGTCTTCACATAAGGAATCACACTGGGACTGGCCGGAGCTTACTCCTTTTGAAGTTGAAAGAGCATGCTGCAATCCATCCAAGGGCAAAGCACCAGGGCCAGATCAGATTGATCAGACAATCATAAGTAATGCATACCAAGCAAATAAGGAAATTTTCTTCCAGATATATTCCTTGCTATTTAATATAGGATATCAGCCAAAGTGCTGGAGGCAGGCAACTGGCATTGTCCTCAAAAAGCCCTCCAAGCCAGACTACTCACAGCCAAAAGCTTACAGGATTATATCACTACTCAACTGCTTGGGAAAGACCCTAGAAATGATGAATTTTATTTTAAAGCCACTACTGAGTCTATAACTATGAGAGGCTAGTTCTAATTATTAAACATTCCCTGGACTATTTCATATGTTTTCTGATTGATTTTGGGAATGAATTCCTAGTCTGAAACTGCAACTTTCATCAAGTATGTGTCTCCCTCTTTGTTTTTGATTATTTTATTTTCTTTAATTTTAAATCTTTGATAGTCTCTTATTAAAGTTTCCGTCTGTTCCATCCATTGGTTTAAGTAACACCTTCCTTCTTCCCCAAATGCCAAGTCCTGGTACAGATCCCTGTTTTAAGCAGGAACTGCAGTGTATTCTCTATACCTTTTTCAGTATTTAGTAGAAGCCTCATACTCAAATGATTTCCATTCAGTTTTGCCCGGAGCTCTGCCCTCTCTTTTTTGTATTCTGAACAGCTAAGAAGCAAGTGCTCAGGAGTCTCTTTCTTTCCGCAACTACATAGGTCTGTGCTGCTGTGTCCCAATTTGAAAAGATAGTTTTTGATGTACCCATGGCCAAGTTTAATCTGGAAGTAGGCACTAGCTGTTTTTCTCAGTGTGCCCTTTGGGAGTTTTATTTTGTTGATAATTTTCCAGCCATATTTTTTGTGATATGTTGATTCACACTTCTTCCTTACACCTTCTTTGTGAAGATATTGTAGCCATTCAATTTTTCCTAATTCTTTAATATTTGCACCTAATTTAGCAAAGCTTATATTTGACAGCTCTGCAGGAAATTTGGCAGCTTCTTTTGCCAATTTGTCAGCTTGTTCATTGCCTTTAACACCTGAGTGTCCTGGTACCCATGTTAATGTAATAGAAGCTCCATGGTTGATTATGATTGAAGCTGCATTTATAGCTCTGATTTGGCATGATTGCCCTGGATGGTTTGATGGTGTTGCCATTCGAAAGAGTGCTGCCTTGTTATCAGAGAAAATAAGATAGTGATGTCCTGGCTCTGTATGACCACTTATATATTCTATTGCTTGAGTTATTGCTTCAAGCTCTCCATCATATACAGTATTGCCATCTCCAATATTTGACTGGAAATGAAAGCCTGGCTTATGTTGCTCAGCTATAACATAAAATCCGACTCCAATTCCAGCTGTTGTTTCTAATTGTGAAGCATCTGAGTATATGTGTGTTGTATTTTGCCACTGTGTATTCTGTGATTCAGCCTTGTGTATCTCAGCTGCTTTTTCCTTAGACCCTTGTCCAATTTCCACCTTGTATGGAATGTGTTGCTTCCATGGGGGGAAGAAGTGCTGCCTTACTTTCTCTACTGGTCTGTCATCTGTTATGTTGGAAAGACTAATTTTAATCCTCTCTATTTGTGTCAGTTTAGGTAGGATATAGTCTTTCACTCTATGAATCTCCTGGTTGACTGGATGACATCTTGAAAGCTTGGCCATCCTCAGTGCATATCTACGAAGATTTGTATCAAGTCTGATTTGTGGTGGTGATAGGGCTGCCTCTACTTCCATAGGACGGATTGGTGCTGTTTTAAATACTCCAAGGATTTTTCTGAGAGCCATATTTTGAAGCTTCTGTAGTGCTGATGTGATATAGTCTTGTCCTTTCCACCAGATTACTGAACCATACTCTGCTATGCTAATAACACATGCTAGATAAATCTGTCTCATTGATGCAGGTGATAAGCCTCGCTCAATATTTGCCAGCCTGGTCATCCTCAAGAATGTCTGTGTGGCTTGGGAAACTTTGGTGTTGATGTGGGCTCGGAACTTGAGCCTTGGATCAAACCATATTCCGAGCCACCTTGTGGTCTGATTAGGATGCACTACCTCACCACCCGGTAAAGTAACTAGTCTAGTTCTAGCTTCTTTTTTGTTTGTGAAGTGCATGAGTTCAGTTTTTGAAGGATCAAATTGTATGCAGTTCTTTTTGGCCAGTTCAAAGATATGGCCCACCTCCCTTTCTAGAATCCTCACATTTTGCTTGAGACTTGTTGAAGATGTAGTTATAGAAACATCATCAATATATGATATGATATTCACAGCTTTTGAATTGAATAGATTTCGAATATAGATTAGAAATAGAATTGGCGAGATTGGGCTTCCTTGAGGTACACCAGTATCAATAGAGCTAGCTAGTTCTTTCTGTCCATCAAAGGTTAGTTGAAGCGTCCTCTTATCAAGGAAGGATGATATCCATGTTATTAGGCTAATAGGTAATTTAAGTTTCTTGAGTATAAATAGTAGTTGGTTCTTGGAAACATGATCAAATGCACCCTTTATATCAAGGAATACTGTGGATGAAATTCGATTTAGTTGTCTGTTTGTCTCCACATCATTGGTCAGCAATAGAGCTGCATCAATGGCTGACTTTCCTTTTCGTCCCCCAATTTGGCTTGGATGTAGAAGTGAGGTAGTCTCTGCAAGATGACCAAGTCTTTTAGCAAGGATTCTTTCACTTATCTTTCCTAGACAGTTCAGGAGGGAGATTACCCGGTATGCTTTTGGTTGTGAGTAGTCAGGCTTTGATGCTTTACGGAGTATAATCCCTGTTGCCTGCTTCCAGCATTTTGGATGGTACCCAATATTAATAAGTTGAGAGAATATCTGCATGAATATTTGTGGTATGGCTTGGTATGCTTTTATGATGATTTCATGATTAATTCCATCGGGACCAGGGGTTTTTCCTTTGATACTTGTTGAGCAAGCCTGCTCCAGCTCTTCCCTGGTTAATTGTGGCCATTCCCAGTTATCAGCTAAGTATCCATCCCATATTGGCTTCTCAGATATTGGAGGTGTTGGAAATAGAATCTCCCGGAATGCTCTACATTTTCCTTCAAATTGCTCCTCCAAATGGCCATATTTATTAGATATAGGTGGTATCTGTGTCATCCTATGGTCTTTGGTAAAGCTCATTGCTTTAAATATTGTCTCTGTGTTTTCCTTCTCCAGGAAGCTATTCCAGTGGGCCTGTTTTGCTTCCTTGATTTTTTTGAAGTATATATTTCTTGCTTGACAATATTGTGTGTGGCAGGTTGGATCCTCTTTGCTAGCTTTAAGCTCTTTTTGAGCCTGTACCATTTCCTTCCGAAGGGACGTGAGTTCCTCATTCCACCATGGCTTAGGAATGAAGCCCTCTTTATATACTGGGATACTTGCAAGGGCTGCTTCACTAATGCAGTCAGTAAGCATCTGTGCTGCCAGGTCCAAGTATTCTGTATAGTTAGATGAGCCAGTGACAAGGTAGTTTTGGCATTCAGCTTGGTTGGCAAGTATATATCCCTGTTGATGCGTGAGAAAGCTACATTGGCTTGTGAGGGTAGTTAGAATGCTAGAGAACTTAGTCCAGTCTGCCTTCTTAAAGTTGAAATGATCCTGCTGCAATGGATTGTCAGTCTTGTTAGCTGTATTGTCCAGTGTAAACATGATTCCATAGTGGTCTGATCCAATATCTTCTAGAACCTGCCAGTCAAATATCTGATCTACTATACTTGAGGAAGCAAATGTAAGGTCTAGTACTGATGGCTTGGTCATGTGGGGCCTAAAGAAGGTACCCTGTCCAGGTGTATTTAGAAGCTCCAATTTGTTATCATCCAACCATTCTATTAGTAATTCTGATTCCATGGAATGGCTTGCTGCAGGCTCCCATCTTTGATGATGTAAGTTGAAGTCTCCAATGAGGATTGCTCTACTACTTGGTGGGAAATGATTCATTAATAGGTTGATTGTCTTTCCTCTCTGTTTTGCTTGGTCATCTTGATTGTATATATTTATGAGTGAGATTTTATTGGATCCATATAATAATTCCAGGATTTGGAGGTCGGGATCCTGAGGAGAGTGGCTAGATAATTTCACCTTTGCTTCCAGTCCTTTAGAAACATAAATCATGGTTCTTGGACGAAGCTGAGGTGGTGAACAAGGGAATATTTGGTAAAATGATTTGTGGTTAATTGATCTGGTATTTGTGTATTCCAGCTCATCTTGGTGCTTTGGTATCAGCCATGGCTCTTGTACTGCAATGATTGATATATTTAGTTCCGCTGCAATTTGTAGGGCACTTTCAGTAGCTATTTGGCTTTTGTTGAGATTTATTTGGAGAATCTTGATATCTTGTTTGTCCAACATTAAAGTTCAACTTCATCAGCCTTATTTCGGATGCTAAGATAAACTTTGCATGTCTTAGAATTGGCTTGGTGATCTTCATCACAGTTGGCACACTTTGGTGCTAGGTGACTGCATTGTACTCCTTTTGCTTTGCATACACTGCAGTAGTGTTGCTGAGTGCTGTGATCTTTTCCACCACAAAGTCTGCAGACTGGGTCCCTTCTACAAAAGTTATCCAAATGTCCAAAAGCTTGACATTTTGTGCACTGAGTTGTTTGAGCAACATTGTAAAACTTTGTGACTCTAACACTTATGCCTGCAATATAAAGTCGGTTCCTAATGGCTCTTTCAGCTTCTTGTGCAGTTGCAAATGCTATGGCCACTGATCCTGCCCTCTTCACTCCTCTATTCTCTCTGGTTGAGATCCAGTGTGGTGTTCCAATTGGATCTAGGCCCTTGTTGAATATTTTTACTTCTTGCTTGATCATCTCCATGCCATTCTCAGTATCAAAGTCGGCCAAAGGGATGCCATGAGCCACTACTTTGAACCATGGCTCGTCTTTTTGAGCTGATATGAATGGAATTACCTTCTCCCAGATGTTTCTCTTTTCAAGGAAAAAATCAGCAGAATAATCATCTGTAGTATTAATTGCTATATTCTCATTTTTGGTCCTGGACACAGAATTCACAACTGGTCCTTTGATACCATGAGCTGCAAATATTTGATTGATCTGGTTTCTTGCATGCAGTGGGTTGAAGTTAGATTCTTCTTCCAGATCTTGAACAAGAATGACTCTTTTGATCACTTTTGGCTTTGGTTGGAAAGGCTGTTGTGGTCTAACATTTTTGGTGGGTAATGGCTTACCAACTACTGTCCATTCCATGGGCTCTGTTGATGGTTGAACACCATTTCCAGCTACAGAAGCCATTGTTGCTTTAGTCTGATGTTGGTTGAACTGTTGATGCTGAGTTGTAGCCTTTGACTGGGATTTTGGTACTGCTGGTGCTATGATCTTCTTCAGATCCCTAGCTTTGGTCTCAATCTGCCTTGTGGCAGTCTCAAGATTGGCTACCTGGGATGCAATGATGTTTGATGCTTTATAAATAGTACCCTTTTCAGTGTATTCCCTAAAGACTTCTAGTAGGTCTAGAAGCTGGGACTGCTCATTTCGATCCTGGGTTAGGTGATATGCTTTTACTATGAGGTCTCTTGCTTCAAGTAGAACTGTCTTTGTAGTTTGTTTGCCTTGTTCTATAATATTATCTGAATTTGCATAAATGGAGGAGCTCAATTTTCCCTTTCCTTTGTCTAGCTTAACAGGCTTTGATATAAATTTTTTAGCTAATTTTTGGTATGAGGATCTATAAGGTGTTGAAGGACCAGCAATGGGGTCACTACTCAGTTCCATAACTGTATCAATTGTATTTGGGTTTTCAATGAATTCAATTGAAGGAAGGTCTGGTAGGTCTTCATTTATGTCAATGTCTGATGATTGAATGGTAGGTGAGCCTGGTTGTGAGGAATCAGAGATTTCCATGTCCAGGTTAGGTGAAGCTGGGTCATATGTAATGTTTTTACTGCTTCCTGGTGACTTGGGATCATAAGGACTCAAGTTTTCAATATTTGGTGAAGCAGGGTCATAGTAAGAACTTTGACTCATTTTGAAAAAAATTGGAAAAACTTTTATTTTTAATTTTATTTTATTTTTAAATAAAATATTTATATTTGAACCTTTTTTTTATTATTATTATTATTATTATTATTATTTTTATTTTTATTTTTATTTTTATTTTTTTTATTAAACTGATTAGGTAATAACTTGAAAAATCAAAAGTCACGTGATTTGCAGTCAAGTCAGCTGACTTGAGCCACGTGATTCTTCTTGGCACTACTCTAACAAAATTTGATCTTTAACCTCAATTGGGTGATCCAGAGTGATGCAGGAGTAGAAAATTATATCAGTGTGTAGCTCTGGATATACTGAATGTGAATCTGATGGTTATTTGATTTTTTTGTGTGATGGTGAGGTGTTATAGATGAAATGCTCCAGCTGGGGAGGCAGCCTTCCCTGCCAAGTTGCTATCAAATTGACTCTTTCGCATTTATTGTCTTATCCACTGGGATGCAATGGCATAAAATTATACCAATGTGTAGCTCTCAATGATGCGAAACTGAATCTGCTGAGTAATTGAAATTTGGAGGCGGTTGTCAACAGTAATGGATGAAATAGATTGATGAGAAATGTGGATGATCCGAAGACCCTAGAAAGAATAGTGGCTAAAAGACTTGGATACCTTGCTGAATCCTCTAATCTATTAGATCAATCACAGATTGGAGGAAGGCTTCAAAAATCAGGAGTAGATGCGTGTCTATTGCTAGTCAATAAAATACAGACCGAAAAGGCAGCAGGGAGGAAGACATCAACCCTTTTCCTGGATATAAAAGGTGCCTTTGACCATGTAGCCAAGAACCAACTTCTTGGCATCATGAGTAGACTAGGACTTCCACTCAGCATTTTATCATGGGTAGATTCATTCCTGAGTGATCGACAACTGAAATTGACCTTTGATGGACAAGTGGAAAACTTCTCACCAATTCAGACAGGGATTCCACAGGGAAGCCCAATCTCACCAATTCTTTTCTTAATTTACATTAGGGACATGTTTTGCTCTAGGACAGGTTATTTCATCTTTTTTTTTTTTATATTCATTAACATCCTATATAAGTCTAAGACTATCAGAGGATGTGCAGTATTTAACTACAATTCAACCTTTAAAACCCCATCCTACTTCAAAAATGGACCTTCTTCCTCTCCTAGATACCACTTCCTTGTACATATATTTGTGTCATTTAAGAATTCCAGTACTGCTTTTATTCCAATATTGCTATGAAGGAGGTCCTTGAGACTTATCACCTCTATCCCAAGCTTCTCTTTCATCTTCTTCCTATCTTGTTTATACCTCCTACAGTCAAGTAGTAGATGTTTCACAGTTTGCTTGAACCCACAGCTGCAGCTATCTGTCTCTGATTGCCCTATTCTCCACATGTATGACTTGAAGTAGCCATGTCCAAGTTTGAGCTGGTAAAATGCCGAGCATGTCCCCTTTCTAGTACCTCGAGGCACCCAAGGCCTTTTTCTAATTTGCCATGCAAATGTACCTGTATAGCATGATGAGCCCTCTTGATGCTGTTTTTTGATATCATAGTTATGCAATAATGTCTGCCATTCCTGGCATTTAGCTCCTTCAATCTCTTTACTGATAAAGGCAAGGCTTATTGGATAGCTTTCATCAGGCTCCATAAAAGATGCTTGTTTAGCAAGCCTATCTGCTTCTTTGTTTCCATTGATGTCCATGTGAGCTGGTACCCATTTCATTCTGACATTTGTTCCCCTATTTTTTAGCTTTTTGGCTGCATGAATGGCTCTAATTACCCATACTTGGCCGGCCTTATTGCTTAAGTCTTTCAGTCTCATTAGAGCACCTTGATTGTCTGAGAATATTGTGATGAGCTCCTTGTTCCATGTCTGTCTCCCTGCATGTTCAATGGCTCTCACAATCCCCTCCAATTCCCCATCATAGATGGTATTGCTGTCCTTTGCAATAGTATAGTATTCAGTCTTTGTACTCAAGTCAACTTGGTCATAGGCTATTAGCGAGATTCCTATACCACTGGTCTCTTGTGATACTGAAGCATCTGTATAATATATAACCTGCTTTGTCCCATAAGCCTGTGATAGTACTTGATTGTGCAGTGTTTTTTGTTCAATTTTGTCCTTATTTCCAATCTCCACCTCATAAGGAAGGCCACTATTCCATGGAGAATGGATGTTAGGTACCACTGGCTCAATCTCCATGACATCAGAGTGGTAAGGTTATTTCATCTCATACATTGATGATATTGCATTGACTGTCTCATCTACTAGCTTCAAAAAGAATTCCCAAATATTAGAAAGGGAATTTCAAAAATTACAGGATACTGGAATGAAAAATTCAGTAAAATTTGATCTTGATAAAACTGAGTTGATTCATTTTGCAAAGACAAAGGAAGCTAAAGAATGTCAGATGGCCTTACCCAGTGGTGGAAAATTATCACCATCTACTGTGATTAAGTGGCTAGGGGTATGGTTTGATCAAAAACTGACCTTTAAACAGCACTTCACAGCTAGGGTGGCCCAAGCCAAAGCAGCTTTCCAAAGAATGGCAAGACTAACAAATACTGAAAGAGGGCTTAGCCATATAGCTATGAGACAGCTGTACCTTGCCTGTGTCATTACTATTTCTGACTATGCAAGCCCTGTCTGGTGGAGAGGGCAGCAGTCTTTTATTGACCTACTACAGGGACTTCAAAATGTAGCATTAAGGAAAATACTTGGATGTTTCAAATCATCTCCTATAAGACCTATGGAGGTGGAGGCATGTCTTTGTCCGCCTGAGATCAGATTAAATCACAGCAGAAGAAAATATGCTTTGAGAATACATAAATTGAGACCAATACATCCAATTTCAATAATATTCAACCAAAATTTTGAGCACCAATTTAACCAAGAACACAAATTTTGTAGGGGAAACCAGGTAACCCAAATCAGAGAGTGCTTAAAATACAATTTTGAACATCAAGATATTGAGAAAATAACACCAAACCTCTACACTCCCTGGAGCATAGGCATCCCATATAAAATTACTTTATCAAATACCAGCAAAGAGGAGATGTTACTACTACATAATCAATTCCTGTCAAGGATAAAAGGAACAAATCAAGCAATATATTACACAGATGCATCAGAGTCCCAAGATTCTATTGGAATTGGACTTTCATTAGTAAGATTTGACCAAATAGACCAAACCATAATTAGAGAACACTACACCCTCTCAAAGGACACAAATACTGTCTACATTGGAGAGCTGGAGGCAATTGTGCGAGCTATTGAGCATGAAAATAGACAAATTGGGCACAAGGAACAGGTGACCATATTTTCAGATAGCAAGGCAGCCCTCAAAAGTCTAGAAAATTTAGGAGATAAAGCAGGCCAGTGGCTAGTCAGAAGGGCCATGGAAGCAGCGCTAAAACTTCAAGAACAAGGAATAAAAGTCAATCTGAAATGGGTTCCAGCCCATAAAGGAATTCAGGGCAATGAAGAGGCAGACAAGCTTGCCAAAATAGCCTCATATTTTGAGGCAGATGAAAGCTATCCCATGAGTTTAGCATACATTTCTCGAGAAATAGAAATTTTAAAAATCAATGAATGGCAAAATATATTGGAAAAATATGATCTAAAGAGACAGGAGCATAATAATCATCTGTCATACTCTGAGGTCTACTCTTGGCAAATAAGAAGGAAGCCATGGGTACCAAGGGGAGTCAGAAAAGAGTTTAGCTCATCATTTTACCAACTCAAGCTGGGACATGGATATTTTAAATCATACATGAAAAGGATAGGACAATCAAGTGTGGGGGACTGCAGCTGTGGAGAGGAGCAGAATCCGAGACATCTACTACTAGATTGCAAGAGGTACAGCCAGAACCGGAAAAGAATGAAAGAAAAATTACAGGGTCAGGATATAAGCCTTGAATTATTGCTTCACAACAAGATTGGAATTAATGTAACATTGAACTATTTGAGTGAGACAAGAATATCAACCAGGGGGTGGTATAAAGGGGAGAAACAGTGTGAAAATTAGTAATGGCGTTTTTGGATTTTGGGTGACAAATATTGTAGTGTAGCTACACATCTTTAATAGTCATAGACTCAAATAGGATGTAAATTTAGGAAAAAAAAAAAAAGAAAAAACACAATACTAAGCAACAGAATAGAATAGAATAGAATTTTATTTATGTCCCTACTGAGTCTATGACTATGAAGGACAGCTAAAACTATCTAAATAGCTTTAAAGTTAACAGTAAATTTGTATGTGGTTGTGTTCAATTTTTGCCAATAGATGATGAGGGTCGTGCCCTATTTTGTTCCTGCCCTTAACCATAGTACACTCATCCTTCCTATCCATCCCCTCTGTTCTCATTCCTTTGAAGATGCCATCTTCTTGTAGATACTTTAGTCTGCTTGATATATTCAATGGTATTTCCTATTCCAATTTTGGTGTGTAGCAAGAGCTTCATACTTAATTGGCTGTTATTAAGATTATTTTTCAGCTGCCGCCGTTCGTGCCTGTAGTTGCTGCAGCTGAGTAATAGATGTTCAGGTGTTTCTCTCTTCCCACATTTACACCTGTCACTATCACTGAGTCCTCGCTTGTACAAGTATGACATATTGTAGCCATGTCCAATTTTGAGCTGGTAGAATGCGCTCACCACTTCTCTTGCTGTACCTGATGGTATTTTAATTTTGCCATTAACCTTCCAGTCAAATTTCTTTTCATAGGATGAATGGCTAGATATTAATTGTTTTTGCTTATTTTTCAGATAATTGAGCCATTGATTCTGAAAGCTATGGTGAATGAGTGTCCCTGCCATTGCAAAGCTGGTCTCTTCCCTTTCAGGAGGAAGACATGATGCTGCTTTGGCAAGTCTATCTGCCATCTCATTGCCTTCAATACTCAGATGACCTGGAATCCAGTTCAGATTTATGGTTGAATTTTTGCCCTGAATAATCTTTCCAGCTGCTAGAGCTCTGAGCTGGCAAGCCTGTCCTGGATTATCAGATGGTTGTTTAAGTCTATGTAGGGCTGCCTGGTTATCTGAGAAGACTTGGTAGCTATGTCCTGGCAGTGCATGCTGGCTTGCATACTCCATAGCCAGGACAATGGCTTCGAGCTCTCCATTATATACCAGGACCCCTGGTCCAATATTAGTTTGAAATTGATGCTGAGTTCTGCTGCAGCTCCCAGTTGCTACAAAGCCTAACCCAACACCCGTGCTTTCTGCCATTAATGAGGCATCTGTGTAAATAAATGTTGTAGAGGTCCAGTCAGTCTGTTGGAGCAAAGATTGATGTCTCTCTGCTGCTTCGTCCTTGGGGATCCTCTCAATTGTGGTTGTATAAGGGAGTACCTGCCTCCATGGTTTAAAAGTGAATTGTTTAATTTGTTCTATTCCATCAAAATCAATGAGATTTGCAATTGAATTATTGATCCTACTGAGCTGGGTTGGCTTTTGAAGATCAATATGCCTGTTCAATTCCATGTTCACTGGATGAAATTTTGAGAGTTTTGATAGTCTTAGTGCAAATCTTTGTATATTTTTATGTAGCCTGACCCTTGGTGGAGCTAGAGCAGCTTCTACTTCCATGGGAAGAATTGGTGCTGACTTGAAGACACCAAGAATTTTCCGAAGGGCTAGGTTCTGTATTTTTTGCAGTGCATCTGCTATGTAATTTTGCCCCTTCCACCAGATACCTGAGCCATAATCTGCAATACTGATGACACAAGCAAGATAGATTTGCCTCAGAGCAGCTGGGGAGAGACCTTTTTCTGTGTTTGCAAGCCTTGCCATTCTAAAAAATGACTGGGTTGCCTGAGATGTTCTGATCTTTATATGCTTTCTGAATTTAAGACCTGGGTCAAACCAGATACCCAGCCATTTGATTGATTGAGATGGTTGCACTGTTTTTCCATCAGGAAGTGTGATTGACATCTCCTGTGCCTTTTTTATCCCGGTGAAATGCATTAGCTCTGTCTTGGTAAGATCAAACTGAACTGCATCTTTTAGCCCCCAGTTGATAACCTTGGAAGCTTCTCTTTCTAGTATTTTTATATTTTTTTATTCAAGCTAGAGCTTGCTGTTGTCAGAGTAATATCATCCATGTACGAGATGATTTTCACTGTATTGCTGGAGAATAGTCCTTGGATATAAATAAGGAAAAGAATTGGTGATACAGGGCTCCCTTGGGGAATACCTGTCTTAATCTCACTAAAGCTTTCCCTTTCACCATCAAACTCAAGTTGCAAGGTCCTCTGCTCCAAGAATGAAGCTGTCCAGGCTATGAGGTTAATAGGTAGCTTCTTTTTCTGCATTATTACCAGCAGTTGATTTCGGGCCACATGATCAAAGGCACCCTTCACATCCATGAAGAGGGTTGAAGTGATCATATTCAGCTGTCTGTTAGTTTCTACTTCATTAGTAAGAAGCAGTGCTGCGTCTATGGCCGACTTCTTCAATCGACCCCCAATCTGGGATTGATGGAGCAGGTCTGATGTCTCTGCCAGATATCCCAACCTTTTGGCCAAGATTCTCTCCATGACCTTGCCTAGGCAGTTGAGAAGAGAAATGACCCTGTATGCTTTGGGCTTGGAGTAGTCTGGCTTTGCTGGCTTTCTTAATATTATCCCAGTTGCCTGCTTCCAGCATTGAGGATGATATCCTACCTCAAAAAGACTAGAATATAGATGGAAGAAGACATTTGGGATGGCTGCATAGGCCTGGCTTAAGATTTGATGCGGAATTCCATCTGGTCCAGGTGTAGTTCCTTTGATTGCAGCTGAACATGCACTTTAGCTCTGATATTGTTAATGATGGCTATGTCCAACTACCTGGCTGGTAGGTATCCCATTCTACTTCTTCAGCATGGGGAGGAGTGGGGAAAAGTACATCTCGAAAGGCCTTGCACTTTCCCCCAAAGGATTCCTCCAATGTATTTTCAGCTGATAAGATAGAAGGAATACCCATTGATCTTCTCTCCTTAGTATAGGACATGGCTTTGAATATTGATCTGGTATCATTTTTCTCGAGAAATGAGTTCCAATGCTCTTGCTTGGCAATTTTAATGGCAGAGAAGTATTTATTCCTGACCTCAAAATAGGAGCTCCTGGCAGCTAGGCTATCTCTGTGGCTTTTAAAATACTTGTATTTTATTGACATATCTTTTCTCATTAGTCTCAGCTCTCTGCTCCACCATGGCTTTGATATATGATTAAATTTCTTGGTTGGTACACTGGCTCTTGTGGCATCAGATATGCACCTTGTCAATTCTTTTGCAGCATCCTCAAGTTGGCAAGGGGATATGTGGTTGCCAGTCCTCAGGTATTGAATTCCTTCAGAATGGTAATTGATTTCCCTCTCTATAAGTACTTGAAGGGCACTGCATTTTCTGATGTTTTCTTTTAAAACAAGATTAAACTTTGGCCAGTCTGCAAGTTGGAAATTTAATCTTGTTTTTGGTTTTAATATATCATTTGAGTTAGATGGTGTCTCAATTGTGAACAATATTCCGAAATGATCTGATCCTACATCACCCATTACTTGCCAATCTTTGACCCTACTGGCAATTCTTGAGGATGCAATGGTCAAATCAATTACTGTAGCCCTTTCCATATGTGGTCTATAAAAGGTACCATCACCTGGATTATTGATTAGCTCCATTCCTTTGGCCTGGATCCATTCAACCAATTTTTCTGAGGGACCAGTTGCATTTGACTCTGGCTCCCACAGTGGATGATGGAGGTTGAAGTCCCCAAGGAGGATAGTTCTGGAGCTTATTTGATGATGGCACAGGTAAGCATTGATGGTGCTACCCCTCTGACCTGCCTGATCATCTTGATTGTAAATATTGATTATTTCTATTTGGCTGGATCCATCTTTCAACTCAAGGATTTGAATATCTGGATCTTGAGGTGAATGATTTGCCAGCTTGATTCTATCCTGGAGTCTCCTTGAAGCATAAACCATAGTTCTAGGTCGATGCTGTGCTGGAAACTTGGGAAATATTTGAATGAATCCATTGTGTTGAATGGATCTGGTGTTTGTATAGTCCAGAGTCAGAGGCTGTCTGGGTATCAGCCAAGGCTCCTGGACTGCTATAATATTTATATTGAGCTCCACAGCCAGCTTTTTTTTTTTTTTTTTTTTTTTTTTTAATCATATTGTATTCAGCTAGCTAGCTATGAGAATTTATTTAACATACACACAAAGCAAATATATATCCCCATTATAACTCCTTTCCTCCATCATCCTCCCTTTATTTCTAATATGTTTTGTCCTATTATTCTCCTTTGTATAAAGATATACACCTCGAAGTTTTCAAAAATTCAAGCAATGCTTGTTTTCCTCTATTTGTTCTGAATAAGATTGGTAGTGTAAAAGGCTCTATTTTTTTGAATGATTCTTTTCTTTCAGTTTTAAACATCTGACAATGAAGTATCAAATGTTGCATGGTCTGCTTCTGGTTATGGCAAAAATTACAGTTACCATCTTTTGTCTTTCCAATTTTGTATAAATATGCCCTCACATTTCCTATGCCTGTCCTGGCTTGAAAGTACGAGGACTCTGTTAATCTGCTATGTTCTTGAAAATTGATAGGTTTGGTTGAAAATGTTGGGGTTGACATCTGGGCTTGGATCCTATAGAACTTGCCAAGACCAGAGCTTTTTCTTCCTTCTTCCTCATGGAAAAGTTCTGATGTCCACTCTTTTGCCCAGGCTTCTAGTACTAGCTCTTTTGCCCTTTGCTTGAGAAAAGCATGTGATGTAAATTCATTTCTTCTCAGCACCTTCTTTTTGCTGGCACCTTTGGCTAGGTTGTCAGCAAGCTCATTACCTACTATCCCAACATGGCCAGGGCACCAGGAGAGCTGTATTGAGCAGTTTTCTGCCTCTTGTCTGATCTGGTGTGAAAAGGAATTATCTTTGTTCTTTATTCTCATAAGACTGGCTTGGCTATCACTAAAGATATGGTAGTTGCCTTGGGGTGATATCTTTTTGAGGTATTTAATTGCTTTTAGGATGCAGAAAGTTTCTGTATCTGTGATGCCCATTGTTTTGCCAAGATTGAAAGAGATGCATTTCATTTGCCTTGTGACTGGAAGATAGATAACAAATCCTATGCTGCTGCCTTTTCCTTTGGTGAAGGAACCATCAGTATAGACAATGGCTGTTGTTAGTGGTATCTTGTCAGTTAAGTTTTTGTGGCTCAGAGCAACTTGTTCCTTTGGCAGTGGTGAAATAGTAATTTTTAATTGAGCTTGAAGCCAAGGAGGTACCCAACTGGCATCGAATTGTTCAAGGTGGGTATGCATCATGAATGACTTCAATAATTGGCCAATCCTTGTGATCTGGGTCTGTTCTTTGTCTAGGTACTCCAAAACCCCGAGGTCCACCTCTGTTGTCAGAGATAGCTCATCTTGCAGGGGGGAAAGCAGTTTATCTTTCACTGGATGTGTATGTTGTAGTCTTAGTAGACGAAGAGCATAATTAAATGTCTGCTTGAGCTGCCTAACTTTGGTTGGAAGAATTGCTGCCTCGACTTCCAAGGCTTTGATTGGACTATTGTGATATGCTCCAGTGATCATAATATATGCCTGATTTTGTAGCCTCTGGTACTTGGCACTTGATCTAACACAGCCCCTTTTCCTAAACCAAAGCACTGAGCCATAGTCCAGGACTGGAAGGACACAGCTGAGGTACAGTTGTCGTAGGGCATGAAATGGAAGGCCCTTTGTATTGGAGGAAATTTGCTTTACCCTCTTGAGTGCACCATGTGCGAGATGGAGGCGTTTCTCAACATGAGACTTGAATGTTAACTTCCTGTCAAACCAGATCCCTAACCATCTTACCACCTCTTTAGGTGCTAATCCACAGCCAGCTGTAGAGCATTCTCAGTTGCAATTTGGTTTTTATTGAGGTTAATTTGAAGGACTTGCATATCAGTTGTGTCTGACATTACAATTCTTCCTGATCAAGCTTATTTTTGACTGCAAGGAACACCTCACAGGACTTGGAGTTGGATTGATGTTGACCTGAGCAGTTGGCACACTTGGGTGCTAGATGGCTGCAGCTCTTTCCTTTAGACTTGCAGACACTGCAGTAGTGTTGCTGAGTGCTGTGATTGTCTCCACAGAGACCACAAGTGGCTGATTTCCTGCAGTAGCTGTCAAGGTGTCCAAAAACTTGGCACTTGATGCATTGAGTTGATGGGGCTACATTATAGAATTTCTCAACCCTGACACTTATGCCAGCAATGTAGAGACGATTTCTGATGGCTTTGCTTGCTTCTTCTTCAGTGGCAAATGCTATGGCCACGGATCCGGCTCTTTTCATGGTTCGATTTTCCCTACTTGAAAGCCAGTATGGTGTTCCAATTGGTGTGAAGCCTTTATTGAAGGTCTTAATTTCATCTTTAATCATGTCCATCCCATCTGGGGTATCAAAATCTTGGATAGGAATACCATGGACAACTACCTTGTGCCATGGCTTGTCTACTTGAGCAAATGTAAATGGGATGAGTTTATCCCATAGTTCTCTCTTTTCCAGAAGAAAATCAGCTGTGTATTCTTCTGTGGTTGTAATTGATACATTATTAGCAGTAGTAGAGCTGACCATGTTGACCACTGGCCCTTTGATTCCTCTATCACTGAATGCTTTATTAAGTGTATTTCTTGCTGCTAGGGGTGATGATATAATGGGTGATCCCGGGCTTCTTACTAGTATTAGTCTCCTAACCTTCTTCTCCACTGGTTTGTTTTGCTTAGCTGGCTGGTTGGTCTGGTTATTCTTCTTTCCACCAACAAGAGTCCATTCTTGAGGCTTAGCATTGTAGTTTGCTGATGTTGATGCCAATATATTTGCAAAACTCATAGGGCTACTAGCTTTTGGTTGAGTTCTAGCTCTTTGTTCTGCTGGTTGAACTGTTTGTGGGGCACTAGGAACAGCCTCGAGGTCCCTGGCTTTGCTTTCAATTTTCCTAGTGGCTTGTTCCAAGTTAGCTATCTGAGAGGTAATGATTGCTGAGGCTTTGGATAGTTGCCCCTTTTCTGTAAATTCCCTAAAAATTTCAAGTAGGTCCAACAATTTGTCCTGCTCATTTCGATTTTCTGTAAGGCTGTATGCCTGGATGATGTTGTCCCTTGCTGCTAGAAGCGCATCTTGGGGGGAGTTAAATGATGATTTTCCGGTGTTTCCAGATACTATTTGAATTTTTCGATGCAGCTCAGAGTGCTGGCTAAGGCTACAGCCTCGTTTTCGGGAGTCCCCAACCAAGTGGGTCCCTGAAAATTTTTTCCCATCATGAGATGGGCCAGCAATGGGATCACTAGAGAAGTCCATGAAAACTGTTGAAAATAATCACTCAAGTGCAATTGATTGAAGTGTATATCACATGACTTACAGGATATTGTATTAGTAAGCAAGTGGTCACATGATGGATATAACATGGAATTCATTGTTTTCAGGTGACATGGTCATATGATGTGGTCACATGACCTGCCAACACTAGGTGCACAGACCACTCTAGCATGTATATATACCAGACACTTTCCCACTTAGATAGATCATTATCATTCATCAATACAACAACACTTCTTGTTCATGATCAACCACTACTCTTCAACCAACATTCTTCTTTTGTTCAATCTTCATCAGTCTTATTAAATATAATTCAGGTATCTATTCTTTGAATATAATTTTAACTGATCAATAGGTTATGAGCCCGGAGCTCTAACTGCCAACATAATATAACCTCTCTTTATTGAACAAAGCTTACTCTAGACAACCCAGACATAATCACTTTCAGCATGGACTTTACCAGTTTATCTATGGCCAAACTTTCTGGCTGCAAAAACTATCAGGTATGGTCTATAAAAATGAAATCATATCTCATTGCACAGGATCTATGGAGTCTTGTACAAAATTCATCCTCCAAATCCATAGCAGAAGATAGTATGTCTCAAAACTCTAAAGTAGTGGCACTTATAATACTTTCCTGTGAAGATCATATAATCAGGTTACTGAATCCTGATGAATCAGCATCTATAGCATGGAAAAAGTTGGAACAGCAATATGGCAACATTGGATTCAGTGCCCAACATCTGGCTTTCAAATCACTTGTGTCAACTCATATCTCATCCTGCCAAAGTGTTGATCACTTCATTGATCAGTTTAGATCTAATATTCAGACTCTCTCCCAGATGACCAAATCACCAATCCCACAATGGCTGCTTCTATCATTATTGATCAACAATGTAGGAAGTCATTATGAAGCATGGTCACAATCAATTATGCAACAAATTCGTCTTAAACCAGTCACAGAAGATTCATCCAACTATTTAGAAGAAATAATTGCAAGTCTGATAGATGAAGCTAGAAGATCAAGTCAGGATAAAGAAAAGACAACAAGATCAGCCATGATGGCAAAAATCAATCCAAAGCTAAAGCCAATCTGTGTACACTGTAGAAAGGTACATAAGTCAAATAATTGCTGGCAGAAATATCCGGAAAAAAGGCCCATGGCTAGATATTCTTCAAGAAATCCGGAAAATTCAAAATGCAACAAAAATAACCCACCATCAAATGTGACTGCCTTTCTCTCACAAAAATCCAATGAAAAATATGTCTCCTGGATCTTAGATACTAGTGCAACACAGCATATGTGTAATGACAGTTCTCAATTTACAAACATTGAAGAGCACTCAAGGACAATAACAATTGCTAACAACTCAAAATTAAATTCAGCTGGTAAAGGGGATATCAAGATAACTACAAAATCAGGAAATACATTTATACTCCTAAATGTTCTCTATGTTCCTCGGCTTGCATCAAACCTTCTTTCAATAAGTTGTGCATTGAAGAATCCATTAATAAAGTTCAACTTTGAAAAGAATCAATGTCAAATCATATCTGGCACCAGTGTATTAGCAAATGCAGTATCAAAGGATTCGCACTTTATTATGGAAACTTTACATGTTACAAGACAATCACTGAATGAAACTACACCTTACACCTGGGACCAGCAATCTATAAATGGAAATGAAGAATACAGGCCAAACTACTTTACTCCCACCATCTCTGGAAAAAGAAATATTTCACATCAGGGTCCCTCAATATATAAAATCAGACCAAGTCAAAGTACAAGAAATCCATCTGTATCACATTCCTCACCAAAACAATCCAGTAATGAGTCACTTAAGGATTTATTATATAATCCATTGGCACATAAGATTCAAGAGCCACATTACCATTCAAATTCTGTACATGTCAGTGCTTTCATAGGCAAATGCCCAGTTTTATCTTCCTCAGAAACCAAGTCAATTCAAGACATGCATCAAAAGAATGAAGCACCCTTGCATAAATGTGTAGAGAGAAAGAAAGAAAAAATTAAATATGGCATGGACTCTAAAAATCGGAAAATGTGCTCAGTTTCATCAAATCAATCCAAAATTATAAAAACCATATGGATATGTAATAACAAATCAAAACCAAGTGAAAATATTCAAAAATATAAATTTAATAGGAATCAAGGAGGGTTTCAATATTATGTAGAATCAGATCTCAAAGAAACTGTGGCCTATTAACAGATGCCAATATTATTCAAACTATACTTTTGGAACAGCACCAGTCTTGAATCTACATTTCAACAATAATAACAAGAAAGAAAATTTAGGATATGGAATAATAAATAATAGATTGCTCACAATACTACTCAGATAATGCAATTTAAACATTGATTCAACTATAACTTGCCTCAGAAAAAAAATAAAATAAAAAAAAAACAAACAAATTTTCAGCACATCTATAAACAAGAATAACTTTCATCTCTGAATTATCCAATCATTATTCATGAATGAAACTCCATCTTTCACATACCAAATACTTTTAAAATATTAAACTTATTAAATAAAATAAAAATGAATTTAAAAATGGAGGCTTAACAAAACATCAATCATACAAACCAATGCATCTTTATCATGCAGGATTTAAAATGGAACAGACACAGCCACAAACAATCCATGTCATTTTTTCAGCTATAAAAGAAATTTTAAAGATCCCTAATTTTTCCATTCATTTCATAAGTCATGTAAACATCCTTCAACTCAACTATACAAAATCTGTTCATTCATGCAGACTTCAACATATATGGCACACTGGAAATCAATCATTCCACTTTCTGATTATGGGGGACTGTTGAAAATAATCACTCAAGTGCAATTGATTGAAGTGTATATCACATGACTTACAGGATATTGTATTAGTAAGCAAGTGGTCACATGATGGATATAACATGGAATTCATTGTTTTCAGGTGACATGGTCATATGATGTGGTCACATGACCTGCCAACACTAGGTGCACAGACCACTCTAGCATGTATATATACCAGACACTTTCCCACTTAGATAGATCATTATCATTCATCAATACAACAACACTTCTTGTTCATGATCAACCACTACTCTTCAACCAACATTCTTCTTTTGTTCAATCTTCATCAGTCTTATTAAATATAATTCAGGTATCTATTCTTTGAATATAATTTTAACTGATCAATAAAAACCTCATCAATTGATGAATTAAAATTTGGAGCAGGATTAATGATAGTAGGAGGAGCTGGAAGATCGCTCCAGATTGATGATTTGAGTCTTGGTTGTTGAGATAATGATGATGGAGGGCTGGATGGTGGGTTAGGTGGAGATTTATCCCCGGGAATGGTCTTTTTCGACATTTTCTCCTGAACCAGTCGGTCAAATTAGATATAATTAATCTTAATCGAATGCGCCTGATGTAATGAATCTGAAACAATTGACTATATGATGATAGGACTCTGTCGCATAAAGTTATCGACGAAAACGTGTTTTTGGAAAATTTGATGTTCCTTGAATACTAAGCAACATGTTTGCACCCAATGCAATATAATTGGAAAGAAATGTGTGCACTTTATTCCAAAATGCACTAACTGCGGAGAAGCTCATACAGCTGACAAAGAGACCTGCCAAGTCAGAGTGGCTATCCAAGCCAGGATATCAGCTGCCAATGAGGCACAAACTAGAGGTGAATCAAATGAAATGCTATGACTGGACAAATAAAAATGCTCCAGTGTAACTTGAACAGATCAATACAGGCCACAGAAAATGCTCTACAACTCGGAGTAGAGCTAAATATTGATATAATAGCAGTGCAAGAACCATGGCTTCCATCAAGACAAGGGGAGTCAAACTATGAGGACGTCCAGTCAATAAGGCATACATCATACAGCCAGATATTTCCATGCTCTTCAGATTATAATCTTCGTCCAAGGACAATGTTTTATATCTCTAGGGGCATGGAAAAAAGTACAAAAAAAGATGAAGAACATTCAAAAGATCCTGATCTCTTGACAGTGATTATCTCAGGTTTAGGATATAACTTGAGTATAGTCAACATATATAATCAGAAAAACCAAGGCTTCGAAAATAGTTCCATGACTATTGATAGAATCAAAGACAACCTAAGTCTCTCTCCATATTGCATAGTGGTTGGAGACTTCAATGAACATCATCCTGACTGGGACCCATATCATCCTAAGTCTACAAATGCTGATACTTTAGAGACTTGGATTCAAGAGCAGGGATTATCAATTATGAATATCATTGGAAAAGGAACCTTCTTTAGGTCTGGTATGAAGTGTTCTTCTGTTATTGATCTCACCCTGGCAACAAAGTTGTCAGAGAATCTGATAGAAGATTGGCAGACTCTTAATACAGGATCTGATCATGAAGGGATCCTATTCAATATTCATAATATGAAGAACAATGAACAACAAGATGGGACCGCTAAATGTGGTAGATTCAACACAGATAAAGCTAAATGGGAAAGTTTTGAAAAGAGCATTCAAGAATTGTTCAATGAATCCAGAATCCTAAGTGCCAATCATCTTCTTTCTCTCAGTAAGAGATGTACAAAGGAGATTATTGATGGAGATAATCTGCTAATAGATCAACTTGATAAAGTGGGTGAGGAACTTACATTGATCATTCTAAGGGCTGCAGAAGGTACTATTCCAAGAAATAGACTTGGAGCCAAAATCAAGCCTTGGTGGACAGGGGAACTGAAAGCTCTTCGAAATCACATGATGAGGGCACAGAGAAATATGAAAAAAGCTTATGATCAGGACTCAAAGAAGCAAAATTATCTAGATGCGAGGAATAAATATTTCCAAGAGATCAAAATAGCCAAAAAGAAGCATTGGAACAAGTTCTTAGAGAGGGAAGATCCTGCTTCAATCTTCAAAGCCCTTTCATATACTAAGGACAAAGTAATCACCAAACTACCAACAATGCAAAAAGAGAATGGAGAATTAGCTCAAAGCTTTGAAGAGAAATCAAAGGCTCTGAAAACCAAGCTTTTTCCAGCCCCCCCAGAATCACCATCCCTTGACTGGAATCAGCATCAAGAGGACGGAAAATGGGACTGGCCTAAGCTGAGCTCTGATGAGGTTGGAAGAGCATGTTGCTGCCCATCTAAAGGAAAGGCACCTGGCTCAGATGAGATTGATTGGAAAATGATTGAACATGCATATGGGGCAAACAAAAAATTATTTGTTCAAGTTTATTCAATATTCTTTGACATTGGTTACCAACCTAAATGCTGGAGAAAAGCTACAGGAATTGTTCTGAAAAAGCCAGGAAAACCAGATTATTCACAGCCCAAGGCATATAGAGTTATCTCACTACTGAACTGCTTGGGAAAAGCCTTGGAAAGAATTCTGGCAAGTTGTCTTGGATACTTAGCTGAAACAACTACACTTCTAGATCCATCCCAGATAGGTGGGAGATTGAAGAAGTCTGCTGTTGATGCCTGTCTCCTCCTTCAGGCCAAGGTAGAATCAGAAAAGGCTGCCAAAAATAAGACATCAACCCTATTCTTGGATGTAAAGGGAGCATTTGATCATGTCTCAAAGAACCAATTGCTGGCCATTATGAGTAAGCTTGGGTTACCTCTAAGCCTCTTATCATGGGTGTCAAGCTTCCTCAGCAAGCGACAATTAAGGCTATCTTTTGATGGTGACACAGAGGATTTTACGACTATTCAGACTGGGATTCCACAGGGAAGCCCCATATCACCAATTCTTTTCTTGATTTACATCAGAGAGATGTTCACTTCAAAGGCTGTCATGTTTCTTTCCTATATTGATGACATTTCTTTGACTGTCTCATCAACAAGCTTTAAGAAGAACATTCAGATCCTTGAAAGAGAAGTGAAAATTCTAGAAGACCTCGGAAAAAGAAATGCAGTTGAATTTGATACTGCTAAAACAGAACTAATTCACTTTGCAAATACCAAAGAATCAAGAAATTGCATATTGAATCTACCTGGAGGCGCCTCAGTAGAGCCCAGTCAATCAGTAAAATGGCTTGGAGTATGGTTTGACAGCAAACTATCATTCAAACTGCATGTCAAATTGAGGGTATCACAGGCAAAAGCTGCATTCCAGAGAATGGCAAGACTAACCAATGCAGAAAAGGGTTTGAGCCCATTGGCCATGAGACAGCTATACATAGCCTGTGTCACTAGTATTTCAGATTATGCTAGTCAAGTCTGGTGGAAAGGTCAGAAGAATTTTCTTGAAATGCTGCAAGGCCTACAGAAGATGGCCTTGAGAAAAATATTGGGATGCTTTAGAACTAGCCCAGTTAGACCAATGGAAGTAGAGGCATGTCTCTGTCCTCCAGACGTCCGGCTTAATCATAGCAGAAGAAAATATGCTGTGAGAAGTCTACAGTTGACACCAAGTCACCCAGTGGCAAAAGTTATGAAAGAAAATCTGGATCCATACCATCTTGAAGATGACATCACTTTCAAAGGAAACCAAGTGCATCTTATCAACTAATCTTTACCATCAGAAATTGAAATCAAGGAGATAGAGCCAGTGAAAAATTATATGTACCCACCTTGGAGAAGAAAATTGCCATACAATATTCATATAGGCAATCATCCAAAAGAGGAGGAAGCATTAATTCATCTAGAAAGAAATAGGCAGACTATGGGGAGATCAGTAATTGTTTACTATACTGATGCTTCTTATTATCCAGGGGCAAGTGGAGTTGGCATAGCCTTCAAGGCCTATGACCAACAAAGCTATGAAACATGGACTGAATATTATAATATTGGACTAGAAAATATCAATTTTAATGGTGAATTGGAGGCCATAACTCGAGCTCTAGAACATGCTGGAAGAACAACTGAATATAGAGACAGAGTAATAATTTACTCTGACAGTCAAGCAGCACTACTTCGACTTAGCCAGCCTAGTGATAAGCCAGGACAGTTCTGGGTATCAAGATCAATTGAAGCTGCAAAAATATTGAAGGATCAAGGTATCAAGGTCACTCTGGACATTCCCTAGCATTCACATCCAACTTTCTGAATCTTTAAAATTTGGCTTGCAATATTTTTAGATATATCAAATTGTTCATAACTTCAAGCACATTTCAAAAATCGAATCCGAATTTCAATCTGACTGTTCATTGTTGAGATATTCAAGTTGAAAGGTATACTGGGGTTAACCACCAGATTTGGGTGGAGTTCCCATCTCCAATTGCCTACAACAATTAAACAACACATTGCATCAATACCAAATTTTCAGGATATTTGATTCAAGTACTGATATAACTTCACACCAATTTTGAAACAAATCCAGCGATAATTGATAGAGATATAACGGTCTAAATTTAGAGGGAATTCAAATTGCGACGAACTGCACAAGTGGTCAATTTAGGCTTCCGGAGTGAAAATTTTTCATTGATCCCTGCAAGATTTCGCGTCCAATTACGCGAAAATCACGACGTTTTTCGCGTATTTTTGTGGGAAAAATTAACAATCACGTGACTAACAATCACGTGACTGGAAAAATTATTACATATCATTAAAAATTTATAAAAAAAAATAATAAAAAATAAAGAATTAAAAAAAAAAATAATATAAATAATATAAAACAAAATTATGATGGAAAACGGAAAGGGGAAAGAACGAGATCAGTCACCAGATCCATTGACTGAATTAACACTTACTAGGCAGCCAGCATATGACTATGAAATGGATGAAATGTCAGTTAGCTCAGCTGATCAATTTGAGCCACAGTCTTTACCATTACACCATACAGCCATGAACAGTAACACTTTTCAAAACAGCACCTATGGTTATTCTCAAGCAGCATCAGGTTCAGGAACTAAAAGAAATGCAACTGCAGAGAGCTGTGATGAAGATGATAATGACAAAAATACTACTGGTCAAAAAAGAAAACTGAATTACCCTCAGACCTCCCAAAAGAAAAGTGCTGGACCAGGTATGGTTTCAGTTATAGACCTCATAAATGGATCAGATGAATGCATTGCAACAGCCAGAGACTTGATGATTAAAGCAGCCCACCAAGCTGAGTCAAGGGTCCAACAAACTAAAATCCTTGATTTGCTAAACATTTTTCGAGAATTTATGGAAAAAGATGGAAACCTTCCAAGAGATGTCTCGGTTTTGACTTCCCAACTTATTTTTTTTTATTTTTTTTTTTTTATTTTTTTTAAATCATTAAGTGTATGCAGCCTATCTAGCTATGACACTGATTAAATTTTGATATACATTGACATATACTCCCATTTCCCCTAAATATAAACAGATGTAAATTTTTTTTTTTTAAATATCTTTAATAGAGCATGTTGTTAGTTTCAAGATTCATTTAATTTCCATCCTCCTCATCTTTGCCCCCATAGAAACAGCCAGTTGAGGAGAGATATCTTAATAGTGCAGTTTTCCCCACATTTGTGTTGAATAATATCTTAAGTACAAGTGGTTTCAAGTCTTTAAAGTGTTCTTGTCTCTGCCTTTTAAATTTTGAGCAGTGTAAAATTAGATGACTTGTTGTCTGAATACTTTTTGAGCAAAAGTTGCACAAATCTGTCTCACTTTTTCCTATCTTTTTCAAATAGGTCAGGTTGTTTCCTATTCCAGTTCTTACCTGAATATATGATGACTGAGCCTTTCGGCTGAATTTAGTAAAGTTAAATGGTTTGAACTTAAGATCTGGGATAGAACACTTCATATGAGCTCTGTAGAACTTGCCTAGCCCCTTTGATCTCCTACCATTATCTTCAAGCATTTGTTGTGTAGCCCAGTCTTTAGACCAGGCATTTTTGATAGATGTGTGCACTTCTTGTTTAAGGAAACTATAAGAGGTATATTGATAACGCTTAGTTGCATGCTGACTTGAAGCTCTCTTTGCAAGAGTGTCAGCCAGCATATTTCCTTCAATTTCCATATGTCCTGGACACCATGTAAGTATGATATTATTACCAATTCCATTTTTCCGGATTTGGTGAGAGAATAAATTGGAGCCATTTTGTATCCTTAAAAGTGCTGCTTGGCTGTCAGAAAAGATATATATTGTTGTTGAATTTGACAATTTCTTAGCATGTCTGATAGCTTTTAGAATGCTGAAGGATTCTGCATCTATTATCCCCATCTCATGGCCAAGATTGGCCGAGAAACACTTGATGGGTCCGGCATTGGGAGGATAGATCAAACTTCCCAACTTCAGAGACTTGAACAGAGCACACAAATTCTGCAGACAGCAGCTAGACAAACACAACTCAGCCAAAGTGTACAGGCACCTCCATCAAGGGAAATATTGTTCTAACCTGCATGGATTCTACACCATCAGAACTACTCCTTGACCAGGAAAAATGGGAACCTGTATTTGAAGGATGGCCCATTCAAAAAGCCCAAAGAGTCTCACATTGGCCAAAGGTAGTGGTACATGGGGTTCCCACCTGTGTCCCCATTGATGTAATAAATGAAGAAATAGAAGTCTACAACAAGGGAATCACAACTCAGGGCCAGCCAAGATGGCTGAGCCAAACTTATCAACAGAGAACCAAAGCTTCTCTAACATTTTCTGTCACAAATGATGCTGAGAAAGAACAACTTTTAAAGTCAGGGGTCCTGATTGGAGGTCAATATCTCAAAGTAGTTGAGTACCAAATAGCTTCCCAAAGGACTCAATGTCGAAAATGCCTAGCCTATGGACATCACCAGATGTCATGCAATAAAACACCAGTATGTGCCATTTGCTTAGGACAACATATTACATCAGACCATAGATGTAAGACATGCAACTCCAACCAGAGTTGTGTTCATCATGCTGTACAATGTGCAAACTGCAGGTCAAACACCCATTTGGCCTTTCAAAGACAAGACTGCGACTTTTTCAAAGCATTGGCATGCTAAGTGACATCAAATTTAATCAGCATAATACTGCAAGGGGTCGAGAGATCCTGCAGTCCCTCTTTGATGTGTCCATCAAAGGGGAATCCGACATTCTTTTGGTCCAGGAACCCTATTTGTTCCATAATATTCATTTACAAACATACCAACCAATCTTTCATTCAGCCTATCAACTAATTCCACCAATCACACATCAGTTTCTTCGCCCAAGGGTCTTGACCTATGTTAAAAAGTCAAGCCAACTTCAGGTAATGCCCAGGTATGACTTGGTCACAGATCCAGACTTTCAAATCCTGGAAGTTAGCCCTCCAGGAGAGGCTTTTTATATCATTCATATTTACAATGAGAAGCCTCTCACACCTTCTTTTTCCGGCTACACAGTACAGCGATTTCTCAATTTACAGCTGCAGCTGGACAAACCTTTTGTACTTCTTGGGGACTTTAATCTGCACCATACACTTTGGAACCCTCTTATTCAATCTACTAACCATCTAGCCAATTCCTTGGTTCAATATCTGGAACAGACTGATGCTCAATTAATCAACTGCTCATCTGTAATTGAGAACTATGGAGGCACCTTCCATAGGGCAAATTCAAAGAGCACCTCAATTATTGATCTAACATTTATTGCAGGATTTAAACAACTAAAATGGCAAGACTGGAACTATGGGGAGTCTACTGGGTCTGATCATGAACTAATCACCTTTAAGGCATTGCTACCTCAGTTCAATGATATTATCATAAACAACCAAGTCCCATCATTACCACCAAGATTAAATACAAAAAAGGCTGACTGGAAGCTCTTTCAACAGGAACTGCAAGCAAAAGAGGAACTCTTCCAGAATCTTCTAGAAAATGCCATCCAATCAAAAGATTATGACCAGATAGCCATTTTACTTCAACAAATTCTCGAAAATGCTGCCCTTATATCAATCCCAACTATGAAAATATCAGCAAGGTCTAAGCCATGGTGGACAACAGAGTTGACCCAGCTGAGAATGAGGTTTCATAGGATAAGGCGCTGCTTCAAGAAACATCTAAATTCACAGTCAACAGATGATGCAAGGGCTGCAAGGAACCAATATTTCCACAAAATCCAACAAAATAAGAGAGACCATTGGATCAAATTCCTAGAAAAAGCTCAAGACAAAACAATCTTTACTGCCTATAACTACTCTAGGCCAGGAAGGACTCAATCACCTCTCATTCCAACCTTGAAATGCAGTACCCTTGATAATGGTCAGGAAAAAAGCGCAACTAGCTTCAAAGACAAATGTGAAGCACTGATACAAACCCTTTTTCCAGGACCACTACCATCTATATCTGCATCTCAAGAGACCATCAACCACAACATATTTGATCAGCCAAATATTACAGTCTCAACTTTCAATACTTACCTAGATGACAGCAACAAAGCTATTCCAAATAAATGGGATTGGCCAGCACTAACCATGGGGGAAATTATTGGTGCAGTACCATCAAAATCAACAGCCCCGGGTCTTGACCAGATTGATTGGACCATCACCAAGGCAGCAATCACAGCCATACCTAAAATCTTCTTCAAAGCATATTCCAGCCTATTCAATAGTGGCTATCATCCAACCATATGGAAGCAGGCTGTTGGAATTATCATTAAAAAGAGAAACAAGAAGGACTATAGCAATCCCAAAGCCTATAGGCCAATCTCTCTTCTCCCATGTCTTTCCAAGCTGTTGGAAAGAATATTTGCTAACAGACTTGCTTTCCTTGCCAATACAACTAACAATCTTATACATCAGACCCAAATGGGTGGACGGAAGCAAAGGTCTGCAATTGACACAGCACTTCTCCTACAAGATTTTATAGAGCAGAACAGGCTCAAGCATAAAGTAGTCTCAACAGTTCTCCTTGATATCATGGGGGCATTTGATCGACTTCAGCCTGACTCCTTAATATCAGTCATGAGAACTCTCCAGCTACCCATCTCATTAATCTCATGGGTTCAATCCTTCTTGACTGGAAGGACCATGAGACTTCAATTCAATGGCCAGCTAAGTGAGGTGTTTCCAGTCACAGGCACACCTCAAGGCAGCCCAATTTCACCAATACTCTTCTTGATATCCATCAGGTTCCTCTTTCTCCCACAACAGGAAGTGAATTACCTTCAACTCTCGTACATGGATGATATCTCTATCTCAGTTGCCTCCACCTCAATCAAGAAAAATACTGACCAACTTCAACAAATCCTCAAAGGACTAATGGAAAGAGCTAACAAGCTATCAGTCACATTTGAGATGGAGAAGACCGAGATGATCCATTTTTCACACCACAAATCACCCCTGACAAACCACCTTACTCTCAGCCATCAAACTACTTTAGCACCTAAAGAGGTGGTAAGATGGTTAGGGATCTGGTTTGACAGGAAGTTCACATTCAAGTCTCATGTTGAGAAACGCCTCCATCTCGCACATGGTGCACTCAAGAGGGTAAAGCAAATTTCCTCCAATACAAAGGGCCTTCCATTTCATGCCCTACGACAACTGTACCTCAGCTGTGTCCTTCCAGTCCTGGACTATGGCTCAGTGCTTTGGTTTAGGAAAAGGGGCTGTGTTAGATCAAGTGCCAAGTACCAGAGGCTACAAAATCAGGCATATATTATGATCACTGGAGCATATCACAATAGTCCAATCAAAGCCTTGGAAGTCGAGGCAGCAATTCTTCCAACCAAAGTTAGGCAGCTCAAGCAGACATTTAATTATGCTCTTCGTCTACTAAGACTACAACATACACATCCAGTGAAAGATAAACTGCTTTCCCCCCTGCAAGATGAGCTATCTCTGACAACAGAGGTGGACCTCGGGGTTTTGGAGTACCTAGACAAAGAACAGACCCAGATCACAAGGATTGGCCAATTATTGAAGTCATTCATGATGCATACCCACCTTGAACAATTCGATGCCAGTTGGGTACCTCCTTGGCTTCAAGCTCAATTAAAAATTACTATTTCACCACTGCCAAAGGAACAAGTTGCTCTGAGCCACAAAAACTTAACTGACAAGATACCACTAACAACAGCCATTGTCTATACTGATGGTTCCTTCACCAAAGGAAAAGGCAGCAGCATAGGATTTGTTATCTATCTTCCAGTCACAAGGCAAATGAAATGCATCTCTTTCAATCTTGGCAAAACAATGGGCATCACAGATACAGAAACTTTCTGCATCCTAAAAGCAATTAAATACCTCAAAAAGATATCACCCCAAGGCAACTACCATATCTTTAGTGATAGCCAAGCCAGTCTTATGAGAATAAAGAACAAAGATAATTCCTTTTCACACCAGATCAGACAAGAGGCAGAAAACTGCTCAATACAGCTCTCCTGGTGCCCCGGCCATGTTGGGATAGTAGGTAATGAGCTTGCTGACAACCTAGCCAAAGGTGCCAGCAAAAAGATGGTGCTGAGAAGAAATGAATTTACATCACATGCTTTTCTCAAGCAAAGGGCAAAAGAGCTAGTACTAGATGCCTGGGCAAAAGAGTGGACATCAGAACTTTTCCATGAGGAAGAAGGAAGAAAAAGCTCTGGTCTTGGCAAGTTCTATAGGATCCAAGCCCAGATGTCAACCCCAACACTTTCAACCAAACCTATCAATTTTCAAGGACATAGCAGATTAACAGAGTCCTCGTACTTTCAAGCCAGGACAGGCATAGGAAATGTGAGGGCATATTTACACAAAATTGGAAAGACAAAAGATGGTAACTGTAATTTTTGCCATAACCAGAAGCAGACCATGCAACATTTGATACTTCATTGTCAGATGTTTAAAACTGAAAGAAAAGAATCATTCAAAAAAATAGAGCCTTTTACACTACCAATCTTATTCAGAACAAATAGAGGAAAACAAGCATTGCTTGAATTTTTGAAAACTTCGAGGTGTATATCTTTATACAAAGGAGAATAATAGGACAAAACATATTAGAAATAAAGGGAGGATGATGGAGGAAAGGAGTTATAATGGGGATATATATTTGCTTTGTGTGTATGTTAAATAAATTGTCATAGCTAGCTAGCTGAATACAATATGATTAAAAAAAAAAAAAAAAAAAAAGTGTACAGGGCCAAAAATTTGGAAATGCCACAGCAGGTAAAAGGCCTTTACAAGGCCAACCAACAGGCCATAACAATGTTGGCTCATCAAGCACTGGCCCAAAAACATGGAGTAAAATAGCAGAGGCAGCTGTGGGACAAGACAAGGGATGGACTGTTGTGAAACCTAAGAGAGCACTCCCAAAGCAGAAGAAATCAAATAGGGTTATCCTACTTCAAGATGAGACAACTAGACAACCTTTCTCATCCATTCAAGTGAGAGACAAAATTAACCACGCATTTAAGGCAAGAGGAGTGGAAGGACCAGTAGTGGCAATTGTCAACAGTACAAGAAGGGAAAATATTGCACTGACTACAACAGAGGCATACTCAGCTGAATTCCTGATTGAGAAAGTAGACATCTGGAAAAATCATGCACCTCATGTAGTAGCAATAAAAGATGAGCCTTGGCATAAAGTGATCATTCATGGAGTACCAACAGCTGAATTTGGAAGTATGGAAGACCTGAGCAGTATAGCCCAAGAAATTGAAATCTTTAACCAAGGCCTCAAAATAATTGGTCAACCTTATTGGATTACCCCTGAAGATAAAAGAATTACTCAAACTGCAGGCTCTATAGTTGTTGCTTTTGAGACAGAAGCCGAGGCAAAACAAGCTATCAGAAGAAGACTCATAATTGGTGGATAGTCATTAATGGCAGAGCAGTATTTGAACATACCTGCCACCACTCAATGCACAAATTGCCAAGGATATGGACATATAGAAAAGAGATGCAGATGGGAGGCTAAGTGCCAGCTGTGTGCAAGCCCACATAACACTAGACAACATATCTGCAGCATTTGCAGAGTCATTGGGCAGAAGTGTATCCATCTTGTACCCAAATGCTCCAACTGCAATGGCAATCATACATCTGACAAAGATGATTGCCCAGTTCGAAAAACCATGCAAGAGAGATTTGCTAAAGAGCAACAACAAGCTAGGGACAATGATGAGGATTGTCTATGACAGGACAACTCAAAATAATTCAATGCAACTTGAACAAAAGCATACAGGCAACAGAAAATACTCTTCAACTAGCTATGGAGCTAGGAGTTGAGATCTTGGCAGTACAGGAACCGTGGGTTTCATATTCAAAAGAGAGCAACAACTATCAAGGAGGACAATCAATACAACACCCAAATTTTTATCAACTTTTTCCCAACACAACAGACAATACTATCAGACCAAGAACAATGATATATATTTCAAAACAATTGAAAGCACAAGTGAGCCATTTGACAAGGTTTCCACAGGATACCGACATTATTGGAGTCAAAGTGGCTGGATCCAATTATAATTTCAGCCTTATAAATATCTATAACCAAGTTAGTCAACATCAAATAACCAGTCTTACAACAGTGGAGAGGCATAAAAGTTCCCTACAGATTCCATCAAGATGCATTGTAATAGGTGATTTTAATGAACATCATCCTGATTGGGATCTCTTTCATACAAAATCACACAGAGCAGATGATCTTCATGCATGGTTTGAAGAAAAAGGACTAGTCTTGACCAACACAATAGGAGATGGGACCTTCTATAGGCCAAATATGAAGGTACCATCTGTTATTGATCTCACATTAACCACAGCAGACATGGAAAAAAATATACATGATTGGCAAACAATTGAAACTGGATCTGACCATCAAGGAATATTATTTACAGTTACAGGACAAGATTCATACTTCACTTCAACACAGCCAGAAAAACTGAGATTTCAAACACACAAAGCAGACTGGGAAAAGTTCGAGAAATTGAGTACTACAATGTTTCGAAATTCTGAGTTATTTAATTCTGAAAAATTCAAGAGACTTCCACTTCTCACAGTTAAAAATTTGATAAGCAACCAGACCAATTTGAAAACAGACCTTGATAAAATTGGGCAAGAAATGACAGATGTTTTGTTGAAAGCAGCAGAGGAATCAATACCAAGGCTGAAGCATGGTGCTACTCAAAAGCCATGGTGGACAGAAGATCTAAAGGCCTTGAGAAAGACAATGATGAGAGCTCAGAGACACCTCAAGGCAGATTCAAATGATCCACTCAAAAAGGAAAGATACTTGAAGGCACGGAACAAGTACTTTCAGGAGATCAAAATAGCCAAAAAAGATCACTGGAATAAATTTCTGGAAAATGAGGATCCATCAACAATATTCAAAGCCTTGGCATACACCAAAGTCAGACAGTTTACCAATCTGCCAAATTTACAAGGAGAAGATGGACAATTGAAAGAAAGTTTTACTGGAAAATGTCAGGCATTAAAGTCAAAATTGTTTCCCATACCACCAAGAACAGCTCCTTTTAATTGGGCTCACCACAAGGAAGATAACTGGAAATGGCCAAAGCTGACTGAATCAGAAGTAGCAAATGTATGCTGTAACGCATCCAAAGGAACTGCACCTGGTCCAGATCAAATGAATTGGGCTATCATCAATCATGCATATAATGCTAACAAAGAAATATTTTTTGAAATATATTCTATATTTTTCAACATTGGATATCAACCAAGCTGCTGGAGAGAGGCAACTGGCATAATTCTGAAAAAGCCTGGCAAGCCTGATTACACACAACCTAAGGCATACAGAGTTATCTCCTTGCTAAATTGTCTTGGGAAAGCCTTGGAAAAAATCTTTGCACAGAGACTTGGATACCTAGCAGAAACAACTCACCTGTTGCACATATCACAGATTGGTGGGCGACTGAAAAAGTCAGCCGTGGATGCATGTCTACTGCTTCTGAACAAAATCCAAACTGAAAAGGCAGCAAAGAGGAAAACATCAACTTTATTTCTTGATGTGAAAGGTGCCTTTGACCATGTTTCAAAGGATCGGCTATTAGGCATAATGAGTGAACTAAGATTACCATCTAGTCTTTTTTTTTTTTTTTTTTTTTTTTTTAAATTCATAGTGTATTCAGCTATCTAGCTATGACACATTTCAAATATTCCAAATTTAAACTTTCCCCCCAAATTCATCTATTTTCCCTCAAAGCCCAATAAACTGTATCCCAATCACTTATCCTAATTTAATTCCCTTTGTGTGCTGCCATGCACTTGGATATATCCAAATACTTAAGTAATGCTTCCTTCCCCATTTTTGTACAAAATAAGATTGGAAGTGTTGTTGGTTCTAAACCTTTGAAGCAAATATTCCTTTGGTCTCTGAATTTTTGACAGTGTAACAACAAGTGTTGCACATTTTGTCTTTCTTTCCCACAAAAATTGCACATAAAATCTGTTACCTTCCCTACCATGTGCAGGTATACCCTGGTATTGCCAATTCCAAGCCTTGCCTGGAAAAATCCGGATTCAGTTTCCCTGCTATGTCCTCCAAATCCATGTAGTTTATAAGAAAAGTTAGGCTGATTAGATTGAGCCTGAAGCCTGTAATACTTTCCGGGTCCCTTGGACTTTCGACCCTCCTCTTCATGCCAGAGCTCCAAGTCCCAATCTTTTTTCCATGCCTCGAGCACCCACTCTTTAGCCTTCTGCTTGATGAAAGAGTGAGAGGTATATTGATCACTTTTCATTGCCTGTTTCTTCCAACCTCCTTTGGCAAGCTTATCAGCCAGCTCATTTCCTTCTATGCCAACATGTGCTGGACACCATTGAAGATGAACTGTGCAACTTTGACAAATCTTCCTGATCTGATGAGAAAATTGATTGCTGCAATTCTGGATTCGAAGAATACTAGCTTGGCTATCAGTAAAAATGTGTATGGTCTTATTAGCAAAGTATTTCTTCACATATTTGGCTACCTTAAGGATACAGTAGGTTTCAGCATCTGTGATACCCATAGTATCACCTAGGTTATATGAAAAACATTTTATCTCTCTGGTGATTGGTTGGTAGATCACAAAGCCAATGCTGCTTTCACCTCCCTGTGAAAGTGATGCATCAGTATAAACTATGACATCACTTTTATTGATGTCCTTTATTTGTTGGATGTGGGATAGTTTAGCTGTTGCCTTTGGATGATTTAAAATGGTGGTTTTAACATTGGACTGATACCATGGTGGGACCCAGAGGGCATTTAGCTGCTCCAGATTCTTAAGGGTAGCCAATGGCTTTAGCCTGCTTCCGATCCTCATCAACTGGGTCAATGGATTATTGATGTAGTTAATTAATCCGAGATCAATCTGACTGCTGCTGGCCAATTCATCTTCAAGTGGACTAAATAAATGTTCCTGGATAGGGTGGTTCCTTTGAAGTCGAAGCATCCTTAGTCCATAGTAGATCACTTGCTTCTCATGCCGTACTTTTGCTGGTAAGATTGATGACTCGACTTCCAAGGCTTTTATTGGACTACCTCGGAAAGCCCCAGTGATCAATGGCAGTGCCTGATTCTGAAGCTTCTGACATCTGTTGGTTAGTATTCCACTGCCCCTCTTGCCATGCCAGAGAACTGAGCCATAATCAAGTACCGAAGTGACACAGGCTAGGTAGAGTTGTCGAAGGGCAGTACAGTGTAGTCCCCTTGTAGTTGAGGCTAGGTTCCGGATCCTACTGAGTGCCCCATGGGCTAGCTGCAGTCTCTTATCTACATGTGTCTTGAAATTGAGCTTCCTATCAAACCAAATACCTAACCATCTGACCATCTCCTTTGGCTCTATTGTGGCCAAGCCTTGTAGGTCAAAAGATGTTGTAGGTCTTTAAAATTGACGTCCAAAGTGAATCAGCTCTGATTTTTCCATCTCAAAATTTACTGATAGCTTTCTTGCACCCTCCAACAGCTCCTCTGTAATTTCCTTCAGTGTCCTAATATTTTTATTGATTGAAGTTGATGACACTGAAATTGCAATGTCATCCATGTAGGACAGCTGAAGGAAGTTCTTCCTTTGTACCGCTGGGAGAAGATATCTGATGGAAAGGAGAAAAAGCATTGGTGATATTGGGCTACCCTGGGGAGTCCCAGTCACTGGAAACACCTTGCTAAGTTGTCCATTGAAGTGAAGCTGCATTGTCCTTCCAGCTAGAAATGATTTGACCCAAGATATAAGACCTAGAGGCAGCTGTAAGGACCGCATTGTTTGGATTAGAGCTGCAGGTTGCAGCCTATCAAAAGCTCCAAGGATGTCCAAGAATATTGTTGATACAAGTTGTTTACTGGCCAGATTCTGCTCCACAAATTCTTGAAGCAAGAGGGCAGCATCAATAGCTGACCTTTGCTTACAACCTCCCAGTTGGCTAGAATCTAAAAGATCAGTTGTGTTAGCAATATATGACAGTCTATTGGCATATATTCTTTCCAGTAATTTGGACAGGCAGGGCAAGAGGGAAATGGGTCTATAAGCCTTAGGTGCACTGTAGTCCATTTTGTTCCTCTTAGGGATGATGATACCCACAGCCTGTTTCCATTGCTGAGGATGTTGTCCACTTTCAAATAAGCACTTGTAAGCCTTTAAGAAGAAGTCCGGAATAGTTGTCATGGCTGCCTTGATAATGGTCCAATCCAGACAATCATGACCTGGGGCAGTCATCTTTTTCGGTGCAGCATTTATTATCTCATCAATAATGAGTTCAGGCCAGTCCCAATGTCTTTCTATTTCGTTCCTAGCTGTTATATTGTAAGAGGTTGAAGGAATAAATTCCTCTGCCTCAGCTGATAAGGTTGAAGTTGGAAAACTTGGGAATAGGGTCTGAGCCAGAGCCTCACTTTTGGCTTCAAATGTTGTTGCTTTTGTTGGCTGAGATTGGTGCTTTGGTGTATAGACCAGAGTTGGGATTATTCTTGATTGATAATTTTCAGGCCTGGAGTAATTGTAGGCAGTGAATATCATCCTGTCCTTAGCTGAGGCTAAAAAGTTCATCCAGTGTTGTTGCTTGGTGTGCTGGATATGTTGAAAATATTTATTCCTTGCAGCTCTAGCCTTGTCCATTATTTCAATGTCATAATCCTTCTTCCCTTGGCGTCGAAGCTTATGGAATGAATGCCGAAGTAAAGCAAGGTCCTTGGTCCACCATGGCTTTGATCTTGGTGTGACTTTGAATAGTGGAATTGATTCTTGAGCAGCAGACTGTACTACCTGTTGTAAGATTGAAGCAATACCATCAACATCTTGTCTATGTATGGTAGTTTCAAGTGTTTGCTGCATCAATTCTTGCTGTTGAAGAATATGAAACTTAAATAATTCCCAGTCAGCTTTTTTAACATTGAACCTGGTAGGAAGTGGGTTAGTATTTCTGTTAGTATTCAGTGATTCATCCAGGCTATGGTCAATTAAACAAGTGTCAAAGAGTATCACTTCATGATCAGATCCAGTAGATTCTCCATATTTCCAGTTGCCCCACCTAAGGTGTTTGAATCCTATGGCAAAGGTAAGGTCAATGATGGAGGTGCTTTTTGAATTAGATCTGTGAAATGTCCCTCCATACTGTTCAATGATTGATGGCGAGTTGAGGAGCTGGGCATTGGCATTATCCAAGTACTGGGCCAGCTTATTAGCAAGACGTGAACTATTCTGGACAAGTGGATTCCAAGATGAATGATGCAAGTTGAAATCTCCAAGAAACAGCATGGGCTTGTCCAGTCCCAATTGTAGATCCAAGAAGCGTTCCACTGTGAGCTTAGTTGAGTAGTGGGAGGTCGGCTTCTCATTGTAGATGTGAACCACATAGAATGATTCACTGGTTAGTTCTACCTCCAAAATTTGAAGGTCAGGGTCTGTCACCAAGTCATATCTTGGGGATACTTGAAGCTGGCTAGTTTTCTTGACATAGGTAAGGACCCTGGGCCGCAGATTGGAGTTGAAAATAGGTGGTATTAGATTAAAAGCTGAGTGGTTTATAGGTCGAAAAGAGAGTGTTGGTTGGTGATGGAACATGTATGGTTCCTGCACAAAAATAAAGTTTGATTACTCCTTGAGGGCTACCTCAAAGAGTGACTGCAGGATCTCTCGACCCCTTGCAGTATTATGTTGACTAAATTTGAGTGTATCTAGCATGTTAAAGCTTTATAGAATTCACAATCTAATCTTTGAAATGCCAGGTGGGTGTTTGACTTGCAGTTGGCACACTGAACTGCATGGTGGACATATATCAACAAAACTTTGAAAATCTTTAAATTTTGGCCTTATAAGTTCTAAGATACATCAAATTACTGATAACTTCAAGCGCATTACAACTATCCAATCAGAATTTCGATCCGACTGCTGTGTGTTGAGGTATTCAAGTTTAAAGCCAGACAGGGGCTACCAACCAAATTTTGGTGGAGTCACCATCTCTTATCGCCCATAACTATTCCACTACACAGTGTATCAATTTGAAATTCGCCACAAATCTGTAACCTTAATTGATACAACCTCACACCAAATTTGAACCAATATCAGCAGAAATTGAAAGAGATATAGCAATCCGAAGTAGACAAGGAGCCAATTTGCGACAAATTGCGCATTTGGTCTTTTTAGACCGCCAGACTTGAAAAATTTTCATTGATCCCTGAAGAATTTCGCGTCCATTTACGCGAAAATCACGTCGTTTTACGCGTTATTTTTGAGAATTAGTTTGTGGGTCACGTGATTTGCAAGTCACGTGATATTATATAAAAAATTTGAAAAAAGGGATAAAATTAAAAATTAATTTGTTTCAAAAAAAAAAAAAATTATCAAAAAATTATGGAAAGTTCATCCAGTTCTCTAGACCCTTTGGCGCTCACACATTATAAAGCTGGAGATTATATGGAAGACCAAGATATAGACAACATGTCTGAGATTTCATACACTGACCAAGGAGACAAGACAGCTAAAGACTGCTGTGAAATACAAACAAATTTCAAAGATAAAGGGAAGAGTATTGATTATTCTGGTCAAGACTCTACCTGCAAACCTAATTTTGACATTAACATTGATGCTGATGGGTGCAACTTCAATCCCCAACTAGGGACAAAGAGAAAGAATGAAAATGTAAAAAACTTCCCTGCCAAAAAATCAAATGGTAGAGGTGGATCATCACTCTTGGATATAATTGATGGATCTGAGGAGTGCATAGCTATGGCAAGAGATTTGTTAATCAAAGCTGCTCATCAAGCTGAGTCGAGAGCCCAGCAAACCAAGATCTTGGACTTATTAAATATTTTTCGACAATTTATGGAAAAAGATGGAAGTATTTCAAGGGAAGCTTCTGTATTTGCATCACAGCTACAGAAACTGGAGCAAACAACACAAGTCCTTCAAAATACAATGAAACATCAAAGTAAACCAGGTGGACATGAACATCAGGAAGGGAGACAGGCAGATTCAAGACCAAAGATACAGAACCAATCAGTGCCTAAGACAGCTTCTAACTCAGGAGCAAGAGCCTCGGCATCAGGACCAAGCCAGCCTACAAGAACATGGGCATCAGTTGCAGGGCCCTCAAGCAGCCAGAATCAAACAAGAAATGAGTGGACAGTAGTACAGCCAAAGAAAACTGCAGTACAAAAGCAAAGAAACACAAATAGAATTATTCTACTTCAAGATCCAACTACTAGGCAGGCCTTCTCACCCTTGCAAATAAGAGACCGTATAAATAATGCATTCAGGGCCAGGGGAGTACAAGGACCAGTGGTGTCTATAGTCTCTAAGACCAGAAATGATAACATAGCCATATCAACAATTGAACCATACACAGCAGATTATCTTCTTGATCAGGTTGACATCTGGAAGACTTATGCACCGCATGTTGCTGCACAGAAAGACGAGCCATGGTTCAAAGTTATGATCCATGGAGTTCCCACAGATGAATTTGGAGAGAGTGCTGATCTTTCTTCAATTTCAGAGGAAATCTCTACATTCAATAATGGATTAAAAGTAACAGGACAACCATACTGGATCACTGCAGATGAAAACCGAAGAATACAACGAGCTGGCTCAATTGTGGTAGCATTTGAAACAGAAGCACAAGCAAAGCAGGCTACAGCTCGTAAGTTAATCATTGCTGGACGTTATCTTGCAACAGAGAAATATCTGAACTTTGCACCTACCACCCAGTGCTATAGGTGCCAAAATTTCGGCCATCAAGAGAGTAGATGCAGATGGGAGGCTAAGTGCCAACTATGTGCTGGACCACACAACACTAAAAATCATGCTTGCTCTCAATGTAATGTCATAGGAGGTAGATGTGTTCACTTGGTTCCAAAGTGTAGTAATTGTGATGGAGCACACACAGCAGATAGCAATGAGTGTCAGACCAAGGTTGCAGTTCTTGAAAGGAACGCAGCCAGGGAAGAGCAAGCTAGGAAGGATTGCGAAGATTGTCTATGACAGGACACCAAAAAGTCCTCCAGTGCAACTTGAACAGAAACATGCAGACTACAGAAGCAACACTACAGTTAGCACTAGATTTGAAGATAGGAATCATAGCAGTCCAAGAGCCTTGGATAGCAAACCATAGACAGAGAACAACATATGAAGGGGCCCAATCAATCAATCACCCTTCATTCATACAAGTATTCCCCCAAACATCAAACTTCAAATTAAGACCTAGGACAATGTTTTATATTTCAAAGCATTTACACATTCAACATCATGTGCTTCAAGGATATCCAAGTGATCCAGATATCCTTGCAGTAAACTTTAACCATCACAATTTCAACATGAATATAATCAATATTTATAACCAGAAGCACCAAGGACCAGAAAATAACCTCACAACCATAGAGAGATGTGGCACACACTTGAAAATAACATCAAATTCAGTCATAGTTGGGGATTTTAATGAGCATCATCCAGACTGGGATCATCACTATCCAAAATCAACTTTGGCTGAGAAATTTTATGACTGGATGGAAGATCAAAGTCTATTTGTACTTAATAAAATTGGCCAGGGAACATTTTATAGACCACATATGAAATGTCCTTCAGTGATTGACTTAACCCTAGCAACTAATTGGTCAGAAAGGTTTGTTCATGACTGGCAAACCATTCCAACAGGATCAGATCATCAAGGCATAATTTTCACAATTCTAGACCAGAGAAAGGGACATCCCCAATCAATGTTGAAGCCAGAGAGGTTTATCTCCAAAAGAGCAGACTGGGAGAAGTTCAAAAAAACCAGTGACAAGCTTTTTTTTAATTCCAAAATACTTGCTTCAGACAACCTTATGGCTTTATCCAAATGTGATAGTCAAAGTAGTTGGATGGAAAGGGAAAGTATAAAAGAGAAGCTTGACGACATTGGACAAGAGGTCACTGAAATTCTAATTAGATCAGCCGAGGGTTCTATCCCAAGGAAAAAGGCTGGAGTTAGACCCAAACCATGGTGGACAGAAGAACTGAAGGTTCCAAGGAAGTCAATGATGAGAGCCCAAAGAAATCACCTTAAAGACCCTTCAAGCCAAAGCTTGTTGCATCAGTATACAAAAGCAAGGAATAGTTATTTCCAAGAAATTAAGACTGCTAAAAAGAATCACTGGAATGCATTTCTTGAACAGGAAGATCCAGAAGCAATATTCAAGGCCTTAGCATACACCAAAGATAGGCAAACTTCACAGCTACCAATGATTCAAGATGAGAATGGAGTGTTAAAAAGTGATTTCACAGAAAAGTGTGGTGCAATCAGGAATAAGCTATTCATTCCACCGCCACATACTCCAGAGATGGACTGGGCCTCACACAGAGAGCTTTACTGGGAATGGCCAAGGCTTACAATGTCAGAAGTGGAAGAGGCATGCATTAGACCATCAAAAGGAAAAGCGCCAGGACCAGATCAAATAGACCAGAGAATGATAAGTCATGCTTTCCAGGCCAACAAGGAGCTATTTTTCAAGATTTATTCATTACTTTTTAATTTTGGATACCAGCCAAAGTGTTGGAGGCAGGCCACAGGTGTTGTACTGAAGAAACCCTCAAAGCCTGACTATTCACAACCAAAGGCTTACAGAATAATTTCGCTCCTCAACTGCTTGGGGAAAACCCTTGAAAGAATTTTAGCTAAAAGGTTAGCTTACCTAGCTGAAAAAACCCACCTCTTGGATCCATCACAGATTGGAGGAAGATTAAAGAAGTCTGCAGTGGATGCATGTCTAATGTTGGTCAATGAAATTCAGACAGAGAAAGAAGCTGGAAGAAAGACGTCCACTCTTTTCATGGATATCAGGGGTGCCTTTGATCATGTTGCTAAGAATCAATTATTGGCTGTGATGAGTAGATTGGGTCTCCCCCTTAGTCTCTTGACATGGGTGGACTCTTTCCTCAGTGATCGAAAGCTTAAATTGGCTTTTGATGGGAAAGAGGAGGAATTTTCGCCTGTTGAGACTGGGATACCACAAGGTAGTCCCATTTCACCAATATTATTCTTGATATATATCAGAGATATGTTCAGCTCTAGGACAGGGAAATTCATATCATACATTGATGATATAGCATTGACTGTCTCATCTAACAGCTTTGAGAAGAATACAAAAATACTGGAAGAAGAATATAGAAATCTTCAAGAAATGGGCAAAAAGAATGCTGTCCAGTTTGATATTGAAAAAACTGAGTTGATTCACTTTGCAAAAACAAGAGAGGCTAATGAGAGCCATTTATACCTGCCAAATGGCGACAAAATAGCAACAGCTGTAATGGTCAAATGGTTGGGAGTATGGTTTGACCAGAACCTTTCATTCAAATATCACATTACAATCAGGGTGGCCCAGGCAAAAGCTGCTTTCCAAAGGATGGCAAGACTTGCAAATACTGAGAGAGGACTTAGCCATATTGCAATGAGACAGCTATATCTAGCATGTGTGACCAGTATTTCTGACTATGCAAGTCCTGTCTGGTGGAGAGGACAACAGTTGTTTGTTGATTTACTACAAGGATTGCAAAATATTGCATTGAGGAAAATATTGGGATGCTTTAAAACATCACCAATAATACCAATGGAGGTAGAAGCATGTCTTTGCCCACCAGAGGTTAGACTGAATCATAGCAGAAGAAAATATGCTATGAGAACATTAACCTTGGCCATAAATCATCCATTAAATTTGATGATGAAACAAAACTTAGAATACTACCACTGTGAAAGAAGAAATGCAAAAGAAAATCAGGTCAAAAGAATTAGGGAGTCATTAATATATAATCCTGATCTTGTAGACATTGAACTAATTAGGCCTAATTTCTATGCGCCCTGGAGCAGAAATCTGCCATATAAGGTGTGCAGTGGAAAAAGCAACAAAGAAGAAGAAAAAATATTACACAATAGATTCCTTATGAAATCTAGAGGGAAATCTCAAGTTATATACTATACAGATGCATCTGAATCATCAGATAGCAAAGGTATAGGCATTTCACATTTAGTATATGACCAAATAGACCAGAGTATCAAGAGTGAATATTACACTCTATCAAAAGATACAAATACAATCTATGAAGGAGAGTTAGAGGCTATTGTCAGATCTATTGAACATGCAAATAGTCAAGCATGGGATAGGAAGTCAGTCAAAATTTTCTCTGACAGCAAAGCAGCTTTGAAAAGAATGGAAGATATAAGTAGTAGGTCTGGTCAGGCAAGAATTATCCGGGCAATAAAAGCTGCCACACTACTACAAAAACAAGGAATAGAAGTCCACTTGAGATGGGTCCCAGCTCATCAAGACATCAAAGGGAATGAAGAAGCCGACAAGCTAGCCAAGGCTGCATCTCATTGTGACCCAGATGAATGTTATCCCACAAGTCTAGCAGTCATATACAAAGAAATAAACAAAAATAAATACCTTGAGTGGCAAAAAATATTGACTAAATATGACGAAAAAAGGCAACAGCAGGAACAGCCATCTCAATACTCCAACACATATCCATGGCAAATAAGGAAAAGGCCATGGGTTCCAAGAGGGATAAAGAGGGGAATTAGTGCAGCATTTTATCAGCTTAAAATTGGTCATGGCTATAACAAGTGGTACATGCAAAGAATAGGACAGACAACAACAGACAGGTGTCTTTGTGGGGATATACAGACACCAAAACATTTAATTATGGAATGCAGGAGGTACAAACAGAACCGGAAAAGAATGAAGGACAGGCTTGGAGACAAGGAGATGAGCCTTGAAGTACTGCTTCAAAGCAATATTGGAATATCAGCAATTTTGGAATACTTAAACAAGACAAAAATATCAACAAGGGGTTGGTATCTAGGAGAGGATAGTAGAGAATTGGAATGTGATTTAAATTGAATTTAGCTAGACAAATTGTAGTATGATACTACACATCCTCTGATAGTCATAGACTTATATAGGATGTCAATAATAATAATAATAAAATAAATAATAAAACTGCATGGTGGATGCAACTTTGGGTTGCACTACAAGTGTTACACTTGTGGCTGTTGGTGTAGTGTGGTCCAAGACAGATGGCACACACTGGAGATTTCTTGCACCACATAGAGTGGTGGCCAAATTTCAGGCACTTTCTGCACTGAGTCTTCTGAGTTGACTGTTGGTAGCTAACTACCTTCAAAAGTTGTCCTCCAATGAGTACCCCAGTCTTTATCAATCTTGTCTTCTGCTCCTCAGTCTTCACACAAAATGCCACTGAGGCTCTCACTAATTTACTTGGTGATTTGGTAAGCCATCTCGCCTGGCCCTGTGTATTGATCCCATCATTATAGGTCTCAATCTCCTCATTTAATTGTTGAATGGGGATACAGGTTGCAACCCCATGTACCACCATTTTAGGCCAATTGCTAACCTTCTGGGCCTTCTGCATTGGCCATCCTGCAAAGACAACCTCCCATTTTTCCTGGTCCAGAATCATTTCTGTGGGAGAGGCATCCATACAACTGAGGACCAGGTTCCCCTTTGGTGAAGTATGGACCCTTGAGATAGCCCTTTTCCCTAGGATCTTGTTGATCCTTTCTCTAATGGTGAAAGGCTGGTAATCTGGCAGGCTGCAGCCTGACCTGGTTACCAGGGTGATAACAATCTCAGCATTAATTATTTGTGCAGCTGTGGGTGGAGCTGCATTAATAATAATAATAATAATAATCCATTTATGTCCTATTTGAGTTTATAACTATGTAGGACAGACTATTTAAATACAACTTATCTTTTCCATTCTAATTAGGGGTTTCTTTAATTTGATGGTGGGATCCCCATTACTGGTTCACCAGGAGGGTACTTTGTACCTGACAAAAGAAATAAAAACAAAAAATAATAACAATCATGCCACACATCTCAAAATCATTTCCCTTCATATCTTTTTCTAATACCCTTGTCAAATTTCTATGATGACTTTTCTTCCCATCTATTACTCCTCTAATCAGGCCATTCTCCTTGACTGAACCATTTCAAGGTTGCAATGTGAGTATTCCTCAGGTATTCTAGTGTTAATTTTATTCCCTTGGTTGTATTCAGAAGTAATTCCATTGTTGGTCTTTCCACTCTGAGGTTCTCAAGTAATTTCTTTTGTTCATTCTTATACTTAGCACACTCCAGGAGGAGATGTCTAGGAGTTTGTTTTGCTGTTCTATTGCAATCACAAAGACCTGTGCTATGTCTCTTTATTTTGTACATATAACCTTGGAAATATCCATGGCCAAGTTTTAGTTGGTAGAAGGAACTTGCAATATTTCTTGATACCCCTGAGGGTAGCTGAATTTTTTGAATAAATCTGGGTTCAAAGGTGGCTGAGTAAGTAGATGGATTGTTTTTCCATGCCTTTGTTTTGTATTTGAGATAGTCTTCTTGCCATTCATTCTTTGTCAATTGCATGAGGTTTGATTTTATGGATGCTAGACTACAAGGAACTAAAGATGGGGAAACTTTGGTTCCTTGTTTAGCTAGGCTATCAGCAATTTCATTTCCTTCAATGTTAAGATGTCCTGGAATCCACTCAATGGAAATTTCTTGCACTCCATTCTGGATAGCTAGAATTGCTGCTTCACTGGCTCTAATTTGCCAGGCTTGTCCAGGCTTTGGTAGGTTTGTTTGCAATCTATAAATAGCTGCTTTGTTATCTGAAAATATTTTTATTTTATATCCCTGAAGATTTGTCTGTTGTCCTATATACTCAAGAGCCTGGCAAATACCTTCTAGCTCTCCATTGTATACAATCTGGTCTGGTCCAATATTATTGAATGATTCATAGACTGCCCTATCTTTGGCAAGATCTATGGCTATTAGTCCTACTCCCACACCTTCAGTCTCTAAGAATGAGGAAGCATCTGTGTAAATATATATCACTTTAGTTCCCCTATCCCTTTCAAGATTGTAGTTATGAATTCTGGCAACTTCTGCTTTTGGATGGTTCAGAATAATAAAATGAATTGGGGGTTTTGAAAAAGAGGTGTATGGTGCTGAATAATGTATTTTTTCTACATTCTCTGGCCAAGAATCCTTGATTGATGTCCATAGAAGACATGATTGGGTTGGTTTCTTTTGATTTCTGGACTCATCTTCATCTTCTTCCTTGTTTTGCATAAGGATCTTTCTGACTGGATGGCTCTGTTGGAGGGTCAAGATTCGGAATGCATATGCTCTGCTTAATTTGTTGAGTCTAATTTGAGGGGGTAGTAGGCCTGCTTCTATTTCCATGAGCTTAACTGGTGCTGTCCTGAAAACACCCAGGATCTTTCTTGCAACCTGATTTTGTAGCTTTTGTAGCTGATTAGATAGTCCTGTCTGATTTCTCCACCAGACTGGGCTTCCATAATCAGCAAAGGTGGAGCTGCATTGGTGGTTGAAGAAGTAGCTGTTTGAGTGATCGGCTTAGTATGTGTAACTTGGCCTGTGCTACTGGTGGTTGGTGCAGCAGGTTTTCGACTGAGCACCTTCATGACTGGCCCAGCTGGAGTAACAGTGGCTGGCTTATTGTTTGGGATCCCCTCCCTGACCTTCTGTGCATAGGAAGGGACTGCTGGCACCACAGGCTGGATTTGTGGTCTTGGTGCGGTTGGAATTGGTACTGAGTTTATTGGTTCAGCAGTGGAGACCTGGAGGGGTGGTCTAGTGGTTATCACTTTCCCCTCCTCAGTAAAGCTTCGAAAAACCTCAATGAGGTCCAAGACTGCCACTTGCTTTTCTTTGTCTCCAGTAAGGCTGTATGCCTTAACTAGTAAGTCACGTGCCTCGAGAATAGCTGTTTCAAAAGTATGTTTAATGCTGTGTGGTGCAGCAATTTTGACCATTTTGGATGGCTGAGGGTTGGTGTGGTTGGTTGCTGAAATACCCCGTTTCCGAGGTTGATCAGCAAATGGTGTTTTAATAAATAAGTTTTTTGTGCCCAAATCAGTTGATGTGATTGGGTCACTGCTAAAAATGTCAACCTTAGATTTCAAATTGACAGGTTGAACAGAGGAAAGTAGCCTTGAAGGCTTTGGTGATAGACCTATATTCCAGATTGATGAAGATAGTCTAGGGACATCTGTCATGTCCATTTCTGGTGATGAAGGCAGGCTTGGTAGGCTCCCTGGTGATGAGGGAGACTTTTCAGCCATATTTTTATTGTTTATTGCTGACATAGACAGCCGGAAAAGGAATAAAGAATAAAATTTAAAAAAAGAATTTAATTCGATTTTTCATGGAATTATATTGAGAAATGTCACGTGACTTTTGTTCTGGTCACGTGAGAACGCGTCAGAACGCGTCGTGCGTTACGCGTCGAGCCTTGGCAAGGCTGGGCCGAAAAGTTTTGTCCAATGGGTCGAAAGTCGCGTTTTGGTCGAAAGATAATGTAATTAGTGGATACAGATATTGAAAAGTATATCATTCAAAAGCTAAAGACGATGCGAAAATGAATATCAAATTTTTATTGCCGTAGCTGATGGTTAGCGGAAGTTATGGATAAAATGATTTGATGAAATGATCCAGAGGATCGAAAATCGAGTTTTTGGTCGAAAAAGGTTGCAAATTTGGGACTTTGGTGTCGAAACTTAGATCAATCGACTGCTGATACCTATGCGAAACCGAATATCTAGTTTATAATGGCGTAGCTGATGGTGGGCGAAAGTTGTGGATGAAATGGCGAATTTCCAAAGTATGGTGACGTGTGCTAAATTGTCTTGTACCATCTAGTCTATTAAGCTGGGTGCTATCATTCCTTAGCAAAAGACAAATGAAACTTCAATTTGATAGACAGACAGAGAAGTTTTCTCCCATTGAAACAGGCATTCCACAAGGAAGCCCTGTCTCTCCAATATAGTTTTTAATTTATATCAGAAACATGTTCAAATCTTCAACTGTGGAGTTTCTGTCCTATATTTTATATTATAATTTACATCCTATATAAGTCTATGACTATCAGAGGATGTGCAGTATACAACTACAGGTTACACTTTCTATGGTTCAATCTATTTTTAAAAGGGGTTCCATTTCATTCTCTTAAATACCACCTCCTAGTACTTATTTTTGTGTCATTTATAAACTCCAATACTGCTGCTATTCCACTACTGTTGTGAAGGACAACTTCAAGACTTAAATGCTTGATCCCAAGTCTCTCTTTCATCTTTTTCCTATTTTGTACGTACCTTCTACAGTCAAGTAATAAGTGCTTTGCTGTTTGCTTGGAACCACAGCTGCAGCTATCTGTCTCTGTATGCCCTACTCTACTCATGTATGACTTGAAGTAGCCATGGCCAAGTTTGATCTGGTAAAATGCCGAGCTTATCTCTCTTTTGGTACCTCGAGGTACCCATGGCTTTCTCCTAATTTGCCACGGAAATACCCCTGTATAGGCCGATGGGCTGTCTTCTAGCAGTCTATCTTCTTTATAATTGTTTAAAATTATATGCCATTCCTTGCATCTTTCCTCCTCTAGTTCTTTGTTTATATAGGCCAGGCTTATTGGATAGCTGTCATCTGCCTCCATATAAGATGCTTGCTTGGCAAGTTTGTCTGCCTCCTTGCTCCCTCTGATATCCATATGAGCAGGTATCCATATAAGTCTAATCTTTATTCCACGGTCACTTAGATTTGTAGCTGCTTTAATGGCTCTTGATACCCATATGTGGCCAGCTTTATTGCTCATGTCTTTTAGCCTCAAAATGGCAGCTTGATTGTCTGAGAATATTGTGATTAGCTTCCTGTCCCATGTCTGTCTCTCTGCATGTTCAATGGCTCTCACAATACCCTCCAGTTCTCCATCATAGATTGTGATGCTGTCTTTTGCAATGGTGTAATATTCTGTCATGGTGCTCAAGTCAGCTTGGTCATATGCTACAAGTGAGATTCCTATGCCAATATCTTCTTGTGATTTTGAAGCATCAGTATAGTAAATAACCTGCTTTGCACCATATGCTTGTGAAAGTACTTGATTGTGCAATAATACGTTCTCATTTTTGTCTGTGTTTCCAATTTCAACCTCATAAGGCAGGCTGATATTCCAGGGGGCGTGGAGACTTGATACCAGTGGCTCAATCTCTGTGTTTTCAAGCATGTAGTGTAAAGACTTCAGGATTCTTGATGCTTGATTTTCTTTCTTGGGTAGTTGTTCTCTATCATTCCAGTTTTCAATTCTTTCCTTCATTATCCTTGAAATTGGATGATTTGGTATCAATGTCCATGTTCTCATAGCATATTTTCTTCTGCTATGGTTCAATCTAATTTCTGGAGGGCACAGACATGCCTCCACCTCCATTGGTCTTATTGGGGATGTTTTGAAGCATCCCAATATCTTCCTCAATGCCATATTTTGCAGACCTTGCAGTCTGTCAGCAAATTTTTGTTGCCCCCTCCACCAGACAGGGCTTGCATAGTCTGATATACTAATGACACATGCTAGGTATAATTGTCTCATGGCTATATGAGTGAGTCCCTTCTCTGTATTTGTTAGTCTAGCCATCCTTTGGAAGGATGCTTTTGCTTGGGCCACTCTTGAGGTGACATGTTGCCTGAAAGTTAGCTTTTGATCAAACAAAACCCCAAGCCATTTTGCTATTGTGCAAGATGAGATGCTGTTACCACTTGGTAGGGTCACTTGGCATTCCTTAGCCTCTTTAGACGTTCCAAAATGGATCAGCTCAGTCTTCTCTATATCAAATTGAACAGCATTTTTTCTTCCTATATCTTGCAGTAATTTATATTCTTTTTCCAATATTTTTGCATTCTTCTTGAAGCTAGAGGACGAAACTGTCAATGATATATCATCAATGTATGATATAAAGTGGCCTGTCCTGGAGCTAAACATGTCTCTAATGTATATCAAGAATAAGATTGGGGAAATAGGGCTTCCTTGAGGGATGCCAGTCTCAATTGGGGAAAACTCTTCCACTTGATCATCAAATGCTAATTTGAGTTGTCGGTTGCTGAGAAATGAATCTACCCAAGACAGTATACTTAAAGGGAGTCCCAATCTACTCATTATCCCGAGAAGCTGATTTTTGGCCACATGATCAAAGGCTCCTTTAATGTCTAGAAATAAAGTTGATGTTTTTCTTCCAGCAGCTTTTTCTAACTGGACTTGGTTGACCAACATCAAACATGCATCCACTGCTGATTTTTTCAACCTTCCTCCAATCTGTGATGGATGAAGGAGGTTTGTTGTCTCAGCTAGATAGCCAAGTCTTTTTGCCAACAATCTTTCAAGAGTTTTTCCCAAGCAGTTCAGCAAGGATATGATTCTATATGCTTTTGGTTGAGAATAGTCTGGCTTTGATGGTTTCTTTAGTACCACTCCAGTAGCTTGCCTCCAGCATTGTGGTTGATATCCAATATTGAAGAATATGGAGTATATCTGGAAGAATACCTCTTCATTTGCTTGGTATGCATGGCTAATCATGGCTTGGTCAATTTGGTCTGGCCCTGGTGTTTTACCCTGTGAAGGGCTACAGCACGCAGCTCTAATCTCATTCTGTGTTAGTAATGGCCAATCCCAGTTGGCTGTCTTGTGTGAAGACCATTCCATCTCTGGAGCTTCTGGTGGTGGAGCAAATAGCTTGGACCTGAGAGCTTGACATTTACCTGTGAAGCTGCTTTTCAAGTCCCCATCTAGGCTTTCTATGCTAGGTATTTGACCCCTCTGTTGATACTTGGTGTAAGATAAGGCTTTAAAAATTGAGGCTGGATCTTCCTGCTCCAAAAAAGAATTCCAGTGGTTTTTCTTTGCAGATTTTATTTCTTGGAAATATTTGTTCCTTGCATCTGTATATTCCTTCCTTCTGATATTGTCTGAAAGATCTCTGGTAAATTTTCTCTGGGCTTGCATCATTTTCTTTCTCAAGTCTTTTAGTCCTCAATGCCACCATGGTTTAGGCTTTGCTTCATTCCTTTTCCTTGGCATGGAGAGCTCGGCTGATCTGAGGAGGATATTGGTTATCTCTTCACCAATCTGGTCCAGTTTACCTCTCAGGTTGTTTCCCCCTTCTAGGAGGTTCTTGGTGTTACTTGATCCAAGTTCTTTAAGCTTATCAGGCCTTAGTACTTCTGAGTTCTTAAATAATTGGCATGTGATTTTCTCAAACTTTTCCCAATTTGCATTCCTGGTATTAAGTCTTCCTGTAGGTACTGCAGGTGGATACTGCCCCTTTTTCTGGCTAGCCATGGTGAACATAATTCCTTGGTGGTCAGAGCCAGTTGCTATGGTCTGCCAGTCTTGTATGTATTTTTCTGACCTTCTTGTTGCCAGGGTCAAATCAATGACTGAAGGAAATGCCATGTGGGGTCTATAAAATGTCCCCTGTCCAATCTTGTTTACTACTGATAGGCCTTGATTCTCTATCCAGTCTTGAAGGTTATCAGCATAGGTAGATTTGCTATAGTATGGGTCCCAGTTGGGATGATGCACATTGAAGTCCCCAACTACAATTGTATTAGATGTTACTCTAATTTCTTTGCTATACCTCTGCATTGTTGTAAGACTGTTTTCTGCATCTTGATTTTTCTGGTTGTAGATATTGATGATGTTTATGTTGAGCTGATTTTCTTTCACATTTATTGCAAGGATATCTGGATCCATTGGATACCCTTGGAGAATATGATATTGGATGTTAAGGTTTTTGGCAATGTAAAACATTGTTCTAGGTCTAAGATGATGATCTCTTGTATGAGGGAGTATCTGCTTGAAAGCCAGGTGATTAATTGAATTTGCCATTTCATAAGTGTTTCCTGGCCCAAAGTTTGATATCCAAGGCTCTTGGACAGCTATAATGCCTATCCCCAAATCAAGGGCTAGTTGTAAAGTTGATTCTGTTGTCTGCATATTTCGGTTCAAGTTACATTGGAGGATTTTTAGTTGTCCTGTCATAGACAATCCTCCTGATCCTTCCCAGCTTTTTTTTTTTTTAATTTTTTTTTTTTTTTTTTTTTTTTTTTTTAATTCATAGTGTATTCAGCTATCTAGCTATGACACATTTAAAATACATAGATCTTGCCTTCCCCTCCTTTTAAATCATTACCCCTTCATTCCAAATTTAGCATTTACCAATTATTTGTCCTAATTTAACTCCCTTTATGTGCTGCCATGCACTTGGATGTATCCAAATATTGTAGTAGTGCCTCCTTCCCCCTTTTTGTCCGAAATAGGGTTGGAAGTGACCTTGGCTCTATGCCCTTGAAGCATTTGTTCCTTTGATCTTTGAATTTTGGACAGTGTAACAACAAGTGCTGCACATTCTGTCTATTTTTACCACAAAAATTGCAAATATTATCTTGAACTTTTCCTATCATATGAAGGTAGACCCTTGTATTTCCCACTCCAAGTCTTGCCTGAAAGAATCCAGATTCTGTTTCCCTGCTGTGTCCTTGGAATCTAAATAGTCTGAAAGAGAAATTGGGTTGATTAGTTTGGGCCTGGAGCCTGTAATACTTGCCAAGTCCTTTGGCCTTTCGACCTTCCTCCTCATGCCAGAGCTCCATGTCCCAATCTTTTTTCCATGCCTCAAGAATCCATTCCCTAGCTTGATGCTTGATGAATGAGTGAGAGGTATAGTGGTCCCTTTTCATTACTGCCTGGTTTCGACCTCCTGCAGCTAGCTTATCAGCCAGCTCATTTCCTTCTATGCCAACATGAGCTGGACACCATTGGATATGAACTCTGCTTTCATTACATATCATTCTGATCTGGTGACAGAATTGATTGCTATTGTGCCGGATTCGAAGAACGCTTGCCTGGCTATCAGTAAAAATATGTATATTCTTATTAGCAAAATATTTTTTAACATATTTTGCTGCTTTCATGATACAATAGGTTTCGGCATCTGTGATACCCATAGAGTCACCAAGGTTGTAAGAAAAGCATTTCATCTCTCTGGTGACAGGCAGGTAGATCACATAGCCTATGCTGCTTCCAGCTGTCTTTGAAAGTGATGCATCAGTGTAGACTATAACATCATCCAAATGGATATCCTTGATTTGCTGGATGTGGGATATTTTTGTTGTTGCCTTTGAATGGTTAGATATAGTGGTGATGATATTGGATTGATGCCACGGTGGAACCCATAGGGCATTTAGCTGCTCCAAATTGTTCAGAGAAGCCAATGGCTTAAGAGTACTCCCAATCCTCATCAACTGGGTTGCTGGCTTGTTGATGTAATTTAACAGTCCAAGGTCAATCTGATTGGTGCTTGACAGTTCATCTTCTAGAGGACTAAAGAGGTGCTCCTGAATAGGGTGGTCTCTTTGAAGTCGAAGCATCCTTAGTCCATAGTAAATTACCTGCTTCTGATGCCGTACTTTTGCTGGTAAAATTGAGGCCTCAACCTCTAAAGCCTTGACAGGACTGCCTCGGTACGCTCCAGTAATCAATGGAAGTGCCTGATTCTGAAGCCTTTGACATCTGTTTGTTAGTATTCCACTACCCCTCTTACCATGCCAGAGAACTGAGCCGTAATCAAGTACTGAAGTGACACAGGCTAGGTAGAGTTGTCGAAGGGCATGACAGTGTAGCCCTCGAGTTGCAGAGGAAAGGTTCCGGATCCTACAGAGAGCCCCATTGGCTAGCTGCAGTCTCTTTTCCACATGTATCTTAAAATTGAGCTTCCTATCAAACCAGATACCTAACCATCTGACCACCTCCTTTGGCTCTAAATTCGGAAGCCCGGGTAAGCTTAAGGTTGTATTTGGTCCCTGGTATTGATTGCCAAAGTGGATCAGCTCTGATTTTTCCATCTCAAAATTTACTGACAACTTTTGTGCACCCTCCAACAGCTCCTCTGTAATTTCCTTCAGTGTCCTAATATTTTTATTGATTGAAGTTGATGACACTGAAATTGCAATGTCATCCATGTAGGACAGCTGAAGGAAGTTCTTCCTTTGTACCGCTGGGAGAAGATATCTGATGGAAAGGAGAAAAAGCATTGGTGATATTGGGCTACCCTGGGGAGTCCCAGTCACTGGAAACACCTTGCTAAGTTGTCCATTGAAGTGAAGCTGCATTGTCCTTCCAGCTAGAAATGATTTGACCCAAGATATAAGACCTAGAGGCAGCTGTAAGGACCGCATTGTTTGGATTAGAGCTGCAGGTTGCAGCCTATCAAAAGCTCCAAGGATGTCCAAGAATATTGTTGATACAATTCGTTTGCTGGCCAGATTCTGCTCCACAAATTCCTGTAGCAATAGAGCAGCATCAATGGCTGACCTCTGCTTACGACCTCCAAGCTGGCTAGAGTCAAGTATATCTGTTGTGTTAGCAATATATGACAATCTGTTGGCATAAATTCTTTCCAGCAATTTAGACAGGCAGGGCAGAAGCGAGATTGGTCTATAGGCTTTTGGTGCACTGTAGTCCTTTTTGTTTCTCTTAGGAATGATGATACCCACTGCCTGTTTCCATTGTTGGGGATGTTGTCCGCTTTCAAATAAGCATTTGTAAGCCTTGAAGAAGAAGTCCGGAATAGTTGTCATGGCTGCCTTGATAATGGTCCAATCCAGACAATCATGACCTGGGGCAGTCATTTTTATAGGAGCAGCATTTATTATCTCATCAATGGTGAGTTCAGGCCAGTCCCAATGTCTTTCTCTGTCATCCCTTGTTGTTCTATTATGGGAGGTATTGGGAATGAATTCCTCTGCCTCAGCTGATAAGGTTGAAGTTGGAGGACTTGGGAATAGGGTCTGAGCCAGAGCCTCACTTTTGTCTTGAAATGATGTTGCTTTAGTTGGCTGAGATTGGTGCTTTGGTGTATAAACCAGAGCTGGAATGATTCTTGACTGGTGATTTTCAGGCCTGGAGTAATTGTAGGCAGTGAATATCATCTTGTCCTTAGCTGAGGCTAAAAAGTTCATCCAGTGTTGTTGCTTGGTGTGCTGGATATGTTGAAAATATTTATTCCTTGCAGCTCTAGCCTTGTCCATTATTTCAGTGTCATAATCCTTCTTCCATTGGCGTCGAAGCTTATGGAATGAATGCCGAAGTAAAGCAAGGTCCTTGGTCCACCATGGCTTTGATCTTGGTGTGACTTTGAATAGTGGAATTGATTCTTGAGCAGCAGACTGTACTACCTGTTGTAAGATTGAAGCAATACCATCAACATCTTGTCTATGTATAGCAGTTTCAAGTGTTTGCTGCATCAATTCTTGCTGTTGTAGAATATGAAACTTAAATAATTCCCAGTCAGCTTTTTTAACATTGAACCTGGTAGGAAGTGGGTTAGTATTTCTGTTAGTATTAAGTGCTTCATCTAGGCTAGCATCCATTAAACAAGTATCAAAGAGAAGCACTTCATGGTCTGATCCAGTTGATTCCCCATATTTCCAGTTGCCCCACCTAAGGTGTTTGAATCCTATGGCAAAGGTGAGGTCAATGATGGAGGTGCTTTTTGAATTGGATCTATGAAATGTCCCTCCATACTGTTCAATGATTGATGGTGAGTTGAGGAGCTGGGCATTGGCATTATCCAAGTACTGGGCCAGCTTATTAGCAAGAGGTGAACTGTTCTGGACAAGTGGATTCCAAGATGAATGATGCAAGTTGAAATCTCCAAGAAACAACATGGGCTTGTCCAGTCTCAACTGTAGATCCAAGAAGCGTTCCACTGTGAGCTTAGTTGAGTAGTGGGAGGTTGGCTTCTCATTGTAGATGTGAACCACATAGAATGATTCACTTGATAGTTCTACCTCCAGAATTTGAAGGTCAGGGTCTGTCACCAAGTCATATCTAGGGGATACTTGAAGCTGGCTAGATTTCTTGACATAGGTAAGGACCCTGGGCCGCAGATTGGAGTTGAAAATAGGTGGTATTAGATTAAAAGCTGAGTGGTTTATAGGTCGAAAAGAGAGTGTTGGTTGGTGATGGAACATGTATGGTTCCTGCACAAAAATAAAGTCTGATTCCTCCTTGAGGGCTACCTCAAAGAGTGACTGCAGGATCTCTCGACCCCTTGCAGTATTATGTTGACTAAATTTGAGTGTATCTAGCATGTTAAAGCTTTATAGAATTCACAATCTAATCGTTGAAATGCCAGGTGAGTGTTTTTTTTTTTTTTTTTTTTTTTTTATTCATAGTGTATTCAGCTATCTAGCTATGACACGTTATTTACATAATTAAATTCCCCAAAACTCCTTTCTGAAATACAATCTTCATAATACTTTTTAATTTCCCAATTTAGTTATCCTAGTTCAACTCCCTTTATGTGCTGCCATGCACTTGGATGTGTCCAAATATTTAAGAAGTGCTTCTTTTCCTCTTCTTGTTCGAAATAATATAGGTAGGGTTCTTGGTTCTATGTGCTTTAAACATCTGTTTCTTTGGTTTTTAAATTTCGGACAATGTAACAATAAATGCTGCACAGTCTGCCTTTGTTTTGAACAAAAATTGCATATGTCATCTTCAACTTTTCCTATCATGTGCAAATATACTCGAGTATTTCCAATTCCAAGCCTAGCTTGGAAAAATCCTGACTCTGTCTCCCTGCTATGATCTTGAAATTTAAATAACTTGAATGTAAAGCTGGGTTGGTCAGTTTGTGCCTGGATCCTGTAGAACTTGCCCAGTCCCTTTGCTTTCCGGCCCTCTTCCTCATGCCAAAGCTCGAGGTTCCAGTCTTTATTCCATTCTTCTAGTACCAGCTCTTTTGCTTTTTGTTTCATAAATGAATGAGTTATAAACTTGTCCCTTCTCATTACTTGTTTTTTAATTCCATTTTTGGCTAGATTGTCTGCTAGTTCATTTCCTTCTATACCAACATGTGCAGGACACCATTGAAGATGAATAGTGCATCCTTGAGATGCCATCCTGATCTGATGTGAAAAGTGGTTACTGCTGTGTTGGATCCGAAGGATGCTAGCCTGGCTATCAGTGAAAATATATATTGTCTTAGTTGAAAAATGTCTCTTCACATATTGAGTTGCTTTCAATAGGCAGTAAAGGTGAGTGTTTGACTTGCAGTTGGCACACTGCACTGGATGGTGGATGCAACTTTGGGTTGCACTACAAGTGTTACACTTGTGGCTATTGGTATAATGTGGCCCAAGACAGATGGCACACACTGGTGATTTCTTGCACCACATGGAATGATGGCCAAATGTCAGGCACTTTCTGCACTGAGTTTTCTGAGTTGACTGTTGGTAGCTGACTACCTTCAAAAGCTGTCCTCCAATGAGGACCCCAGTCTTGATTAGCCTTGCTTTCTGTTCCTCAGTCTGGACACAAAATGCCACTGAAGCCCACATTAGCTTTGCAGGTGACTTTGTCAGCCATCTTGCATGGCCTTGTGTATTGATCCCATCATTGTAGGCTTCAATTTCTTCGTTTAATTGTTGAATTGGGATACAGGTTGCATCCCCATGTACCACCATTTTTGGCCAATTACTGACCTTCTGGGCCTTTTGAATTGGCCATCCTGCAAAAATAACCTCCCACTTTTCTTGATCAAGCATTAGTTCTGTTGGAGAGGAATCCATACAGCTAAGGACCAGGTTCCCCTTAGGTGAGGTGTGAACCCTTGAGATGGCCCTTTTCCCTAGGATCTTGTTTATTCTCTCTCTAATAGTTTGTTTGTTTGTTTGTTTGTTTATTCCATTTACATCCTGTCTAAGTCTAAGACTATTGTAGGATGTGCATCAACTGATGCAAACTAGCCAATATATCTATCAAATACATTTCGTTCAATTACTTTCTCTTTCATTTGAACCCTGGAGTGACCCTACCTCGAAACTAAAATAAAACAAAATCCATAATCAAAACTTCAAATCTTTTTTTTTTTTTTTTTTTTTTACCACTTTTTTGATTTATTATTACTCTGCATTTTTCTTCCAAAATATTCATCAATACTGATGCCAATATTTATTTAATCTCTATCCTATTCCAATTTTATTGTTAATGCACCATTTCCGAGTGCATATCCCAGTCTTTTCAATATATTCCAAAGCTGCTTGTGTGCCAATTTTAGTATGCAGAACCATACTGAGGCTCAGTTGACTTCCTTTGTTGCATCCATGTAATATTGCCCTTTCGTTTTTGTATCTTTGACATTGGAGTAATAAATGTCTTGGTGTCTGTTTTGCTCCGCAGATACACCTGTCATCATTTACCTTCCCAATTCTTTTTAGATAAGATTTAAAATATCCATGACCTAGTTTTAGTTGGTAAAAGGCTGAGCTCACGCTCTTCTTTACCCCTTTACCAATGCAAGGCTTTTTTTTGTAGATTCCACTCATATTGGCTTGCATATGAGCTTGATGAGTGTTGATTCTCTATCTTCCATTTGTCTAGTAATGAGATCCATTCCATAGTTCTCAGTGCTTCACATTCTTGTCCTAGATAATTAATGCTTGTTGGTGTTGCCTGTGGTATTTCTACAATAGCTGCTTCTTTTGCAAGTTTATCAGCTATTTCATTTCCAAATATTCCTTGATGGGCAGGCACCCATTCTAGTCTTACTCTAGTTCCAGATTGTGCTAGTTTTGTTGTTGCTGTAATAGCTCTATGAACCCATGCTTGTCCAGGTCTATCATCAGCTTTAAGGATCCTTCTCAGAGCACCCTGATTATCTGAGTAGATAGTAACATTTCCTGGGCTATTTGTTATAGTTACAGCATGTTCTAAAGCTTTGACTATAGCTTCAAGTTCTCCATTGTATGCTTGATATTCATTTGCAAGACTTGTTGAATGGTGGATTGTTGTCAATGTTCTGTGATCATACATCATGAATGCCACACCTACTCCTTTTGCATCTGGCCACCAGGATGCATCAGTGTAGTAAACTACATGGTTTTGGTACCACATTTCTTTTATTTTAGCCATATGTATATCAGCTTCAATTTCTTTTTCTTGATTGCTTATGTGAATTTCATATGGAATCTTTCTTTCCCATGGGGGAAAAAGATTAGGAATTATAGTTTCAATATTTTCTTGATCAATATTTGATTTCAATGATAGTCTTATCTTTTCTGTCTGTAATAATTTTCGCATCTGAATTTCTGCTTCTGGGTCAAGGTATGCTAGCTCTTGATATAGAGCCTTTTTAATTGGATGAAATGGTGACAGAGTCAGGACCCTCAAAGCATATTTTCTTCTGCTATGATTGAGCCTCACTTCTGGTGGACATAAACATGCTTCTATTTCCATTGGTCTAATTGGAGATGTTTTAAAACATCCAAGAATCTTCCTCAAAGCTATATTTTGAAGTCCCTGTAATCTATCAGAGAACTGTTTTTGATCTTTCCACCATACTGGACTAGCATAATCAGCTATGCTTATCACACATGCTAGATAGAGTTGTCTCATTGCAATGTGGCTTAGGCCTTTTTCAGTATTGGTTAGTCTTGCCATTCTTCCAAATGCTTTCTTTGCTTGGGCCACTCTTGTATTCACATGTTGATTGAAATTCAATTTTTGATCAAACCAAACTCCAAGCCATCTTACTGTGCTCTTTGGTGCTACTGTATGACCATTTGGTAGGGTGAGTTTCCACTTCCTTGCTGCTTTAGTGTTTTCAAAATGAATTAGCTCTGTCTTTTCCAAATCAAAGCTTACTGCATTTTGAAACCCAATGTCTTGGAGCTTCTGAACTTCCCTTTCCATGATTTCAATATTTTTCTTAAAGCTTTGAGATGAGACTGTCAATGCTATATCATCAATATAGGACAGAAACTCCACAGTTGAAGATTTGAACATGTTTCTGATATAAATTAAAAACAATATTGGAGAGACAGGGCTTCCTTGTGGAATGCCTGTTTCAATGGGAGAAAACTTCTCTGTCTGTCTATCAAATTGAAGTTTCATTTGTCTTTTGCTAAGGAATGATAGCACCCAGCTTAATAGACTAGATGGTAATCTTAGTTCACTCATTATGCCTAATAGCCGATCCTTTGAAACATGATCAAAGGCACCTTTCACATCAAGAAATAAAGTTGATGTTTTCCTCTTTGCTGCCTTTTCAGTTTGGATTTTGTTCAGAAGCAGTAGACATGCATCCACGGCTGACTTTTTCAGTCGCCCACCAATCTGTGATATGTGCAACAGGTGAGTTGTTTCTGCTAGGTATCCAAGTCTCTGTGCAAAGATTTTTTCCAAGGCTTTCCCAAGACAATTTAGCAAGGAGATAACTCTGTATGCCTTAGGTTGTGTGTAATCAGGCTTGCCAGGCTTTTTCAGAATTATGCCAGTTGCCTCTCTCCAGCAGCTTGGTTGATATCCAATGTTGAAAAATATAGAATATATTTCAAAAAATATTTCTTTGTTAGCATTATATGCATGATTGATGATAGCCCAATTCATTTGATCTGGACCAGGTGCAGTTCCTTTGGATGCATTACAGCATACATTTGCTACTTCTGATTCAGTCAGCTTTAGCCATTTCTAGTTATCTTCCTTGTGGTGAGCCCAATTAAAAGGAGCTGTTCTTGGTGGTATGGGAAACAATTTTGACTTTAATGCCTGACATTTTCCAGTAAAACTTTCTTTCAATTGTCCATCTTCTCCTTGTAAATTTGGCAGATTGGTAAACTGTCTGACTTTGGTGTATACCAAGGCTTTGAATATTGTTGATGGATCCTCATTTTCCAGAAATTTATTCCAGTGATCTTTTTTGGCTATTTTGATCTCCTGAAAGTACTTGTTCCGTGCCTTCAAGTATCTTTCCTTTTTGAGTGGATCATTTGAATCTGCCTTGAGGTGTCTCTGAGCTCTCATCATTGTCTTTCTCAAGGCCTTTAGATCTTCTGTCCACCATGGCTTTTGAGTAGCACCATGCTTCAGCCTTGGTATTGATTCCTCTGCTGCTTTCAACAAAACATCTGTCATTTCTTGCCCAATTTTATCAAGGTTCTCTCTAATAGTGAAAGCTTGGTATTCTGGCAGACTGCAGCCTGACCTGGTTACCAGAGTTATGACATTCTCATTGTCAACAATCTGTGCAGGTGTGAAGGGAGCTGCATTGGTGGTTGTAGAAGAAGTACTGGCTTGAATAACAGGCCTAGTATTCTGAGCTTGGCCTGTTGGGTTAGGAGTGGGTGCAGCAGATTTGCGGCTGAGAACCTTCATAGCTGGCCTAGTTTGTGTGACTGTTGCTGGGATATTGCTTGGGATACCCTCTCTAACCTTCTGTGCATATGAAGGGATTACTTGGGCCACAGCTGGCATTGGTGGCAATGGTGTTGTAGAGGCAGATTTCAATTCTGTCATTGTAGCCTTTAATGATGGGCTGGTGCTAATCACCTTCCCTTCCTCAGTAAAGTTTCGAAAAACCTCAATAAGATCCAAGACTGCAGTTTGCTTGCTCTTTTCTCCAGTAAGGCTATAGGCTTGTACTAGTAAGTCTCTAGCCTCAAAAATTGCAGTTTCAAAGGTATGTTTGATACTATGTGGGGCAGCAATCTTCACCATTTTTGTTGGCTGGGAATTGATGTGATTGGTAGCTGAAATACCTCGTTTCCGAGATTGATCAGCAAAAGATGTTTTGATAAATAAATTTTTAGTACCCAGATCTGTAGATGTGATTGGGTCACTGCTGAAAAGATCTAGTTTTGTTGACAATTTAAGAGGTCGAACAGAAGATAAAAGCCTTGAAGGCTTGGGTGATGCATCTTTGTTCCAGATTGATGAAGACAACCTGGGGGCATTTGTCATGTCTATCTCTGGTGAAGAAGGTAGACTAGGGAGACTCCCTGGTGAAGAGGGAGTAATTTCGGTCATTTTAACCTTCTTTACTGCTGACATAATCTGGTAGATGACTAAACCAGAATGAAAAATTTGAAAAGATTTTATCCTGATTTAAAAATAAATTGTTAAGAATAAAATCACGTGACACTGGGTCCAGGTCACCTGACTGAGCGCCAAGGCTGGGTGAAAATTTTCGCCCAGATAGCTGAAAAATCGTATTTTGATCGAAAAATGCTGGAATATGGGGATGCGAATGTCGAAAAGTATATCAATAGAATCCTGATGATGAAGCGAAACCGAATATTGACTTTATTTTACTGTAGCTGATGGAAGGCCGAAGTTGTTGATGAAAAGGCGATGGGTGAGGTGGTCTAGAGGCTCCAAAATCGGGGTTTTGATCGAAAAATGTTGCAATACTGGGATTTAGGTGTCAAAAATTAGATCGATCGAAAGCTGTTAACAATGCGAAACCGAATATGTAGTTGATATTGTCGTAGCTGATTGAGGCCGAAAGTTGTGCACGAAAAGGCGATTTTCGAAAGGGTGGTGTCTCTTGCCTCGTCCTTCCCAGCTTGCTCCTCTCGGGCTGCAGCCCTCGCAAGGACAGTAATTCTTACTTGACAGTCTTTGTTGTCTGCAGTGTGTGATCCATTGCAATTACTGCATTTTGGAATTAAGTGGGCACATTTAGTTCCAATTGCATTGCACTGGGAGCAGGCATGATGTTTGGTGTTATGTGGTCCAGCACAGTACTGGCACTTAGGTTCCCATCTACATTTACTCTCTGGATGTCCAAAAGCTTGGCATTTATAGCATTGCATAGTTGGGGAGAAGTTCATATATTTTTCTGTTGGTAGATATCTACCTGCAATTATCAATTTTTTGGACGTTGCCTCTTTTGCCTGGGCTTCGGTTTCAAAGGCTACTACAATAGATCCAGCTTGCTGATTTTTTCCGGCTTTCTTCAGGGGTGATCCAATATGGGTGCCCAATTGCTTTTAGACCATTATTGAAGATTGATATTTCATCTAAGATGGAAGATAGATCTTCATTATCCCCAAATTCATTGGTTGGAACACCATGGATTATGACTTTGAACCATGATTCGTCCTTCATTGCCTGCACATGGGGTGCATAGTTTTTCCAAATATCCACTTGGTCCAGAAGGTAGTCAGCTGTGTATGGTCCTATGGTGGAGATTGCTATGTTATCATTTCTTGTTTTGGAGACTATTGATACCACAGGGCCCTGTACACCTCTAGCTCTGAATGCACTATTAATTTGATCCCTAATTTGTAGTGGTGAGAAGGCATGCCTTGTTGTTGTATCTTGAAGTAGTATTACTCGATTTGTATTTCTTTGCTTTGGTGCAACTTTCTTTTTGGGCTGTACCACTGTCCACTGACCCTGTGTTCTTTTCTCTGCATTTGATGATCCTGCCACTGATGCCCATGTGCGGGTTGTCTGACTAGGGCCTGGGCCTGAGTAATTATTTTCTGGCTTATGCATATTTTTCGAGTTTGGTTGTTGCTGATTTCTAGTTGATGTGGTGCCCTGATTATTGCCTTGTTCAACTATTTTTGCAAATGTCTTAGGTTGCTTCAGAGTATTTTGAAGTGCTTGTGTTGTATTTTCGAGTTTCTGGAGCTGTTGTGTCATCAAATTTGTCTCTCTCTGGATATTTCCATCTTTTTCCATGAATTGTCTGAAAATATTAAGAAGATCAAGGATTTTTGTCTGATATGATCTTGATTCTGCTTGATGTGCAGCTTTGATCAGCAGGTCTCTGGCTATAGAGATGCATTCATCAGGTCCTTCAACCATATCAATTGGCACATACCCTGCCCTGCCAGGATTTTTCTTTGTAGGCCCATTTTTGCTTGGCTCGCCCTTTCTCTTTGAGCCTAGTTGGGGGGTAAAGTCAAATGGTTCAGTAGATATATGTTCACCAAAACCATTCAGCCTCGGGAATTCAGAGTCATGGTGATCTACACATTTTTCCTTTCCTTTGAGAGTGTTTGATTTTACAGGCTCTTCCATGGCTGATTGGTCTGGTTGGTGTGTGTATGAAATTTCGGACATATTGTCAGGATCTAAACTCATAAGTTGTCTCTCCATATTTGCATAGTCATCAGTAAAAGGATCTGGCGAGCTTGACTGGTCTCCTAAATCTCTCATTTTTGAATTGCTTATTTTTTTTTTTTAATTATTATGTATTTATTTTTCCAATTTTTTTTTTAATTTTTTGATTTAATTTCCCTTTTTTTAAATCAAAGTCACGTGATATTAACACGTGATCACGTGACCTGGAATTTTATTCTCCGAAATTGACGCGTGAACGATGCGATTTACGCGTAAATGGACGCGAAACGCTTCAGGGACCAATGAAAAATTTTCAGCTCCGGCGACCTGAACAGACCAGGTGTGCAATTCGTCGCAATTTGGCTTTCTTTCAACTTTAGGTCGCTCTATCTCAGTGTATAATCGTCTAATAGCCTTCAAATTTTGTGTAAAGATAGATCAATACTAGTTCCAATTCTGGTGTGAATTTTAAACCGATGCAATGGGTTGATCAATTGTTGTGAGTATTTGGAGATGTTTACTTCACCCAAATTTGCTTGGTGACCCCCTGTCTACCATTAAGCTTGAATATCACAACACTCGGCAGTCGGATTGAATTTCTGATTGGATATTTGGAATGCGCTTGATGTTATCAATAATTTGGTGTATCTTATAAGCTGTTTGGGCTAATATTGAAGATTCAGAAAGTTGTTAGTTGAAGGATGAATGTTCTGTCCTATATTGATGATATAGCATTGACAGTCTCATCTCAAAGCTTTAAGAAAAATATTGAAATCATGGAAAGGGAAGTTCAGAAGCTCCAAGACATTGGGTTTCAAAATGCAGTAAGCTTTGATTTGGAAAAGACAGAGCTAATTCATTTTGAAAACACTAAAGCAGCAAGGAAGTGGAAACTCACCCTACCAAATGGTCATATAGTAACACCAAAGAGCACAGTAAGATGGCTTGGAGTTTGGTTTGATCAAAAATTGAATTTCAATCAACATGTGAATACAAGAGTGGCCCAAGCAAAGAAAGCATTTGGAAGAATGGCAAGACTAACCAATACTGAAAAAGGCCTAAGCCACATTGCAATGAGACAACTCTATCTAGCATGTGTGATAAGCATAGCTGATTATGCTAGTCCAGTATGGTGGAAAGATCAAAAACAGTTCTCTGATAGATTACAGGGACTTCAAAATATAGCTTTGAGGAAGATTCTTGGATGTTTTAAAACATCTCCAATTAGACCAATGGAAATAGAAGCATGTTTATGTCCACCAGAAGTGAGGCTCAATCATAGCAGAAGAAAATATGCTTTGAGGGTCCTGACTCTGTCACCATTTCATCCAATTAAAAAGGCTCTATATCAAGAGCTAGCATACCTTGACCCAGAAGCAGAAATTCAGATGCGAAAATTATTACAGACAGAAAAGATAAGACTATCATTGAAATCAAATATTGATCAAGAAAATATTGAAACTATAATTCCTAATCTTTTTCCCCCATGGGAAAGAAAGATTCCATATGAAATTCACATAAGCAATCAAGAAAAAGAAATTGAAGCTGATATACATATGGCTAAAATAAAAGAAATGTGGTACCAAAACCATGTAGTTTACTACACTGATGCATCCTGGTGGCCAGATGCAAAAGGAGTAGGTGTGGCATTCATGATGTATGATCACAGAACATTGACAACAATCCACCATTCAACAAGTCTTGCAAATGAATATCAAGCATACAATGGAGAACTTGAAGCTATAGTCAAAGCTTTAGAACATGCTGTAACTATAACAAATAGCCCAGGAAATAATGTCCACGTCACCATACTTTCGAAAATCGCCAATTCATCCACAACTTCCGCCCTCAATCAGCTACGCTCTTAAAAATTCAATATTCGGTTTCGCCTCTTTCACAGCATCACATTGATATATTTCTCGACATTCGCATCCCTTTATTCCGACATTTTTCGACCAAAAACCCAATTTTCAGCATTCTGAGAGAAAATTTTTTCGCTTCAGCCTTGCCAAGGCTCGACGCGTCACGCGTTACGCGTTCCAGACGCGTAATCAGGTGATTAAATTCATAGTCACGTGACTTTTTTTCTAATTCTTATTATATTATTAAAAAAAAAAAAAAAAAAAAAAAAACACCAGCCTTGGCGCTCAGTCAGGTGACTCGAGTCCATTGTCACGTGATATTTTTCTCAATAATTCAATTTTAAATCAGGATATAATATTTTCAAATATTTTATTCTAATTTAGTCATCATTCTGCTTATATCAGCATAAAACAGGTTGAAAATGCCTTTAAAGTCTCCCTCCTCACAGGGGAGTCTCCCAAGTCTACCATCTTCACCTGAAATTGATATGACAAATGCCCCAAGGTTGTCATCATCAATTTGGAATAAAGATGCATCACCAAAGCCTTCAAGGCTGTTAACTTCTGTTCGACCTATCAAATTGTCCACCAAAATTGACTTATTTAGCAGTGACCCCATCTTTTTTTTTTTTTTTTTTTTTTTTTAATCATTAAGTGTATGGAGCCTATCTAGCTATGACACTATTTAAAATCATATAACAAAATACAAATTTACAAACTCGCCAATTAGAGTAACTGATTATATATACCAATTACATATTATTTCTGAGCAATTGTTATCTTTAAGTATGTTCTTTATACCCATCACTCCCTTTACCCCTTGTTAGGCATTTGGTTATTGACAGATATCTTAGTAGTGCGTGCTTCCCTATCAATGTATTAAAGATTACGGGAAGTATTAGTGGTATGATACCTTTGAATTCTTTCTTCCTTTGATGCTTGAAAGCTGGACAGTTGAGTATAAGATGCTGGGTAGTCTGAATACTATGTTTGCAAAAATTGCAAATGTTTGTCTCACTCTTGCCAATCTTGTTAAGGTAAGCCAAATTATTGCCTATACCTGTTCTTGCTTGGAAGTAAGCTGATTGTGTTTGTCTGCTATATTTGTTGAAATCAAAGACTTTAGAGTTGAACTGTGGAACTGAGCACTTTGCTTGAGCACTATAGAATTTTCCAAGTCCCTTGGCTCTGCGCCCCTCTTCTGAGCGAATTAGTTGTGTTGTCCAATCTTTGCACCAAGCATTCTCGACTTCCAGTTTCATTTGATGCTTCAGAAAGCTGAAGGATGTATAAAGGTTAGGTTTTGATGGAGGCTTCTTTGTAGCTCCTCTTGCAAGAGAGTCTGCAAGTTCATTTCCTTCAATTTTCATGTGTCCAGGACACCATATTAGTTTTATATTAGACCCAGCACCTTCCTTTCGTATTTGGTGACAGAAGAGACTTGAATGGGACTTGATTCTCCTAAGTGATGTTTGACTATCAGAAAAGACATATATTAGACTCGATTTTGTGAGCTTTTTTGCTGTTTTAATGGCCTTCAGAATGCAATAAGTTTCTGCATCTGTTATACCAATTTGTTGTCCAAGGTTGAAAGAACAGCATTTAACTGGGCCTAAGCTTGGAGGGTAGATGATAAATCCTATACTGCTTCCTTTTCCTTCAGTAAATGATCCATCTGTATAGATAATTGTGGAATAATCCGGAATTTGTGTCAGTAGAGTAGAGTGTTCATTAGCAGCTTCTGATTTGCTTGAGCATGAGATGGTGATATTTAGATTGGTGCTTAGCCAGGGTGGAATCCATTTGATGTTTGATACTTCAATCCTATGTTTCATTGTAAGACTGATGAGTAGCCTACCAACCCTAGTTATTTGAGCTCTAGTTTCAGGTGTTTCTTTCAGTATCCTTGGATCTGGTTGATTTTGGAGGCTCAATTCATCTTCAAGGGGGCTATAAAGGTATTTAGATATTGGGTGTAGTTTTTGGAGACGAAGGATTCGAAGAGCATACAAATTTGCATGCTTGAAATGACGCACAGATGAGGGAGGAATTACTGACTCCACCTCTAGTGCTTTCCTAGGTGCTTGGTAGAAGGCACCTGTGATAGTAACCAGAGCTCTGTTCTGTATCTTATCAAATTGTTTGGTGAGTGTTATTGAACCAGGTCTTTTGAACCAGAGAATTGACCCATAATCCATGACAGAGGTGATACAGCTAATATAAATTTGTCTCAGAGAATTAAATTTCATGCCTTTGGAAGGCTTGCTGAGCCTTTTGAGTCTTTCCCAAACTGCATGTGCCAGTTGGATCCTCTTTTCTACATGAGTTTTGAAGCTGAGTTTCCGGTCAAACCATATGCCAAGCCATCTTATGACTTCCTTTGGATTGAGTTGCATGTTTCCAATAGTGATTGTGCTAGGGTTAAAGTCTTTACACCTATGGAAGTGCATCAGCTCAGTTTTGTCAACTTCAAAAGTGACCTCTAGATCCTTTGCCTTTTGAAGAAGGCTTTGTAAGCAAAGTTTCAAGAACAAAATATTTTTGGCAATGGATGATGAGGCTGTTGATATAGCAATATCATCAACATATGAAATTTGAAGAAAATGTTTACTAGTCACATCTGGGACTAGGTGCTTGATAGATAAGAGGAAAAGTAGAGGTGAAATTGGGCTCCCTTGTGGAGTACCTGAAACTTGGTAAGCCTTGCTAAGTTGTCCATTAAATGATAGGCGGATCTTTCGCTGGCTAAGAAATGATTCACACCAAGAACTGAAGACCTTTGGAAGATTTAGATTTTTGATGATCTTTAGTAGTTGCTTGGGTTGAAGTCTATCAAAAGCACCCATGACATCGAGGAATATTGTACTAACCATACGCTTTTTGGTATGGTTCTCATCAATGAATGACTGTAGAAGTAGAGCTGCATCAATAGCAGACCTCTGTTTTCGGCCTCCCATTTGGCTGGGATCAAAAAGATCATCTGATATATTGGCAAGGTAGGAAAGACGGTTGGCAAAAAGCTTCTCCAGCAGCTTTGACATGCAGGACAGTAGAGATATAGGCCTGTAGGCCTTTGGATTAGTGTAATCTTTTTTATTCCTTTTAGGAATTATAATTCCAATTGCCTCTTTCCATGTTGAAGGATGATATCCACTTTGGAATAAAGCTAGATAGGCTCGAAAAAAGAAGTCAGGAAGAACATTTACTGCAGTCTTGAGCATCTGCCATCCAATTCTGTCAATACCTGGTGCAGTTGTCTTTGTTGGAATAGCCTGGAGGAACTCCTCTCTAGTTAAGTCGGGCCATTCCCAATCTTTCTTTAACCCAGGTCTTGCCAGGGTCTCTGGCTCACATGAGATATTTGAGTCTAGTATTATAGATGTTTGAGGAAAGAAATGATTTATAAATGCATCAGACTTTTCAGCAAAGGTTGTAGCTATAATGTCTTCATTGCTGTCAGGATTGGAGTGTTTTAATCCAGGAATAAGTGGGCATAGATTGGACCCAGAGTTGGTATATTGGAATGCAGTGAAGGCTGATTTTCCTTGGGCCTGTTCTAAGAAGTCCTGCCAGTGTTTGGCTTTATGATGAGATATGGCTTTGAAGTAGATATTTCTTGCCATCTTAGCTTTCTCAGTATTTTCTGCCGAGGGATGTTTCTTTGCCAGGCGATTTAAGCTATTGAAGGCATGTCGAAGTTTTGTAAGATCTTGGGTCCACCAGGCTTTGGACCTTGATGATGGTCTACTCCTTGGAATAGATTTGTTGGCTGCTTCAGTAATTGTCTCCTCAAGAAGAGCTGCAATTTCGTCATATTTGTTTTGATTAGTGAGGTTTTGTAGCTCAACTGAAGCATTTCTTTCCAATTCTATAAGAACCTCACAGAAATATTTCCAGTCAGCTTTTTTCAAGTTGAAAGAGGCTGGTAGAGCCCTGTTTTCATGTATGGAAGGATTTGACCCCTTTGATTCAAAGCAAATTACTTCATGATCTGACCCAGTACTTTCCAGGTATCTCCAGCTATGCCACTGTAGCTTTCTGAATCTTGATGCATAGGTAAGATCAATAATTGAGATACTTTTAGTATTGGATCTATGAAATGTTCCCCCAAACTCTTCAATAACTGAATAATCATTTAGAAGACTGGCTTCACAACTCTCCATGTAATTTGAAAAATTTTCAGCACTCAGTGATGGACTGTGGATTGCTGGGTTCCATGCAGGATGATGTAGATTTAGGTCCCCCAGTAGCAGGAAAGGTTTATCCCATTGGAGGCTGAGATGAAGCAAGCGATCAAGTGTTGTTCTTGACTCATGTTGAAGGAGAGGTTTTTCATTGTAAATATTGAGTAGATAATAAGATTCTTCAGGGGTGTCAATCTGAAGAATTTGCATGTCTGGATCATTGATGAGATCCAGTCTTGATGATATGTTTATTTTATTGTCTTTTTTAATGTATGTTATTACCCTTGGCCTCACTGAAGGGTTTGAATATGGAACCAAGGAATGATAAGATGGGTGTGATAGAGGGATATAAGATTGACTTTGTTGATGGAAGAAAAGGTAGGGTTCTTGTACACAGAGCAGCAGTGCATCTTCTTTCAGGGCAACTTCAAAAAGCGATTGAAGGATTTCTCTCCCTCGAGCAGTGTTGTGTTGGCAAATTTTGATGTCTCCTATCATAAAAGAGCCTTGTAAATTTCGCAGTGTTGTCTCTGAAGTGCTGAGTGGTTTTCAGCATTACAGTTATGGCATTTGGTTGGATGATGAATACAGTTTTCCGAGGATCCACAAATGGTGCATTTATGCTCAGTAGTAAGGTGGCTCTCTTGGCACACAGAACAGACTGGTGCCTTCTTGCAAGTGAATGACTGATGCCCATATTTTAAGCAGGACTTGCATTGAGTTCTAATGGATGTAGATTTGTAGTTTGATGTTCTTAGAAGTAGACCACCCACAAGTAATCCCTTGCTTAAAATATTATTTTGGTCTTCATCTGTCTTTATGCTGAATACAACTGGGCATGTTGCAGATTTAGCTGGGTTAGAGATCCACCTGGGGTTTCCTATAATTTGCACACCCAAGTTGAAGCCTTCAACCTCCTCTTTAAATGATGTAATTGGTAGAGATGTTGGTACTCCATAGGCGACAATTTTTGGCCAGTTATTGACCTTTTGAATATTTTCAACTGGCCACTTTCCAAACAAGAAGTTCCAGCTATCCTGGCGTGCTAGGAGTTCTTCTGGAGTACAGTCCATACAGGTCAGTACAAGATTATTTCGAGGAGAAGTGTGCACTCTTGCAATGGCTTTTTTTCCAAGGACCCTATTAATATTATCTCTGACTGAAATTGGATTATATTCAGGAATTGTTGACCCATGAATGAGCACAATGACTAAAAGTTTATCTGGATCATTGGTTATTTCAGATGTTGTGAGTTTTCTGGAGGGATGGGTAATATTTGGAAGGGCTACTACTTGTCTGGCCTTCTTCTGGTAGACAACTTCTTTCCATTGCAAAGTTGGTGGTGTTGCTGTAAGTGATGAAGTGTTAGCTGCAATACTTGAGTATGTGGGTAATGAAGGACCATGGCTGCTTGGTGCTATGGTAGTGGACTTTGAAGAGCTTGGTTTAAAGAGGGGGTTGTTGATGTTGGTATTATTGGATCCCATTGGTCTGACATTCTTGTTGGTCTGGTTGAGTTTTTCAGGACATTCAGTTGCTGTCAGGGTTGTTGGTGTGGTGGAGTTGGTAGTGGTGGTAGTTGTATTATTTATGTTGCTGGGAAGCCTGTTATGCTCTGTAAACTCCCTGAATATTTGAAGCAGGTCTAAAATCCTTGTCTGCCTTTCTCTGTCAAAGGTAAGCTTGTATGCCTCAAGTATTTTATCCCTTGCTGCATAGAGTGCATCATCAGCTGATGGAGCTGATGAGAATCTGGTGCTAAAGTTATTGAGCTTTTGGAGCTTCAATTGCTCTGAAGAAAAGGTTGAGCTTGGGCCACATTTTCTCTTGGGAACTGAAAAAATTTTCTTGTCAGCAGAAATTGAAGCAGAAATGGGATCAGAACTTGAATAAGTTGATGAATTTTGGCTGGATTGACTTTGAATTGCATTGATTAGATTAGGCGAATCCTTTATAACCAGTTTATTGCACCACATAGATGAATTGAGTCGTGGTTGAGTTGGGAGGAAGATTGGTGATGGTAAGCTAGGTGAATTCTCGACTCCATTAGGTGGATCTGAGTCAATATCCATTTTCTTTGCCCACCAGTATGCAAGAGGGGTCGAAAATTAGATGCAAATGTAGCTGTGAGTGATGCGAAAAGGAATCTGTCAAGTAATTGAAATTTTGACGATTTGATCAAAAGTTGTGGTCAAAAAGGTGAATTCGAAGTTTGATGTGAGATCTAACCTTTTGGAGTGACCCCATCACTTCTACAGATTTGGGGGCACAACACCTTTTCAACAAAACACCCTTTTCTGAGCAGCCTCGAAAGCGAGGAGTCTCACCAACAATTCTTTCGGCATCCCAGCCAACCAAAATGGTCAAGATCTCTGCACCTTGCACCATTAAACACACATTTGAAACCGCTATTTTCGAGGCTCGAGACCTTTTGGTGAAAGCATATGGTCTAACAAATGATAAGACTAAGCAAGCAGCAGTCTTGGATCTTGTCCAAGTTTTTCGCTCTTTTACTGAGGAGGGGAAGGTTATCACCATGGTACCAAAAAGCAATGAAGTGCCAGATGAGTCAAATCATGAGAAAGTTGTTGTCTTAGAGGCCCCAAAGCCTACATCTTATGCACAGAAACTTCGGGAGGGTATTCCACAAATGCCAACAACCAAAGGACTCCCTTCAAAGCCAGGGATGAAGGTATTAGGCGGCAAAGCACCAATTCAAGATACAGCACAAGCTGCTTCACCAAACAAGACCCCTATTACCAACAACAATTCTGCTCTACAAACTGCAGCTAGGGTCATGCCCAAAGCTATTGCCACAAATTCGACCATTGAAAATGTCATCACTCTGGTCACCAAACAAGGCTGCACTCTGCCAAATTACCAAGCCTTCACTATCAGAGAAAAAATCAATAAGATCCTTGGTAAAAGGGCAGTTTCCAGAGTTCATACCTCCATTAAGGGTAATGTTGTTCTGACCTGCATGGAATCATCTCCATCAGAACTTCTGCTTGACCAAGACAAATGGGAGTCTGTATTTGAAGGATGGTCCATTCAAAAAGCCCAAAAAGTCTCCCATTGGCCAAAGGTAGTGGTACATGGCGTGTCCACCTGTATCCCTATTGAAGCAATCAATGAAGAAATAGAAATCTATAATAACAGTATCAAGACTAAGGGTCAGCCCAGATGGCTCAGCCGGACCTATCAACAGAGAACCAAAGCTTCTCTAACATTTTCAGTCACAAATGATGCTGAAACAGAACATCTTTTAAAGTCAGGGGTCCTCATTGGAGGTCAATATCTCAAAGTAGTTGAGTACCAAATAGCTACCCAAAGGACTCAATGTCGAAAATGCCTAGCCTATGGACATCACCAGATGTCATGCAATAAAACACCAGTATGTGCCATTTGCTTAGGACAACATATTACATCAGACCATAGATGTAAGACATGCAACTCCAACCAGAGTTGTGTACATCATGCTGTACAATGTGCAAACTGCAGGTCAAACACCCATTTGGCCTTTCAAAGACAAGACTGCGACTTTTTCAAAGCATTGGCATGCTAAGTGACATCAAATTTAGTCAGCATAATACTGCAAAGGGTCGAGAGATCCTGCAGTCCCTCTTTGATGTGTCCATCAAAGGGGAATCCGATATTCTCTTAATACAGGAACCTTATTTGTTCCATGACACTCATTTACAGATATATCAACCAATATTTCATTCAGCTTATCAACTAATACCACCAATTACCCACCAATTCCTTCGACCAAGAGTAATGACCTATGTCAAAAAAGCTAGCCAGATCCAGGTGATGCCAAGATATGACTTGGTGTCTGATCCAGACTATCAAGTCCTGGAAGTTGATCTTCCAGGAGAGTCATTCTATATTATTCACATTTATAATGAGAAGCCACTGACACCTGCATTTTCTCACTACACAGTTCATCGCTTTCTGACCTTAAATCTGCAGCTTGACAAGCCATTTCATCTTCTGGGGGACTTCAATCTGCATCATACACTTTGGAATCCACTTATTCAATCAACTAACCCTCAAGCAAATGCCTTTGTTGAATATCTGGAACATACAAATGCTCAATTAATCAACTGCTCATCTGTAATTGAGAACTATGGAGGCACCTTCCATAGGGCAAATTCAAAGAGCACCTCAATTATTGATCTAACATTTATTGCAGGATTTAAACAACTAAAATGGCAAGACTGGAACTATGGGGAGTCTACTGGGTCTGATCATGAACTAATCACCTTCAAGGCATTGCTACCTCAGTTCAATGATATCATCATAGACAACCAAGTCCCATCATTACCACCAAGATTAAATACAAAAAAGGCTGACTGGAAGCTCTTTCAACAGGAACTGCAAGCAAAAGAGGAACTCTTCCAGAATCTTCTAGAAAATGCCATTCAATCAAAAGATTATGAACAGATAGCCAGTTTACTTCAACAAGTTGTCGAGAATGCTGCCCATATCTCCATCCCAGCAATGAAAATCACAGCAAGATCCAAACCATGGTGGACAGCAGAGTTGACCCAGTTGAGGATGAGGTTTCATAGGATAAGGCGCTGCTTCAAGAAATATCCAGACTCCGAGTTAGCAGATGATGCCAGGGCTGCAAAAAACCAATATTTTCACAAGATCCAACACAACAAGAGGGAACATTGGATTAAATTCCTGGAAAAAGCTCAAGACAAAACAGTCTTTACTTCCTACAGCTACTCTAGGCCAGGAAGGACTCAATCAACTCTGATTCCTACCTTAAGATGCAGTGCCCTTGATAATGGTCAGAATAGAAGTGCATACAGCTTCAAAGACAAGTGTGACACTCTAATTCACACCCTCTTTCCAAGAACACTACCATCCATATCTGCATCACAAGAGACTATCAACCACAACATATTTGAACAGCCAAATATCACAGTCTCTACCTTCAATACTAACCCAGATGACAGCAATAAAGCTGGTCCAAATAAATGGGATTGGCCAGCACTAACCATGGAGGAGATCAACAATGCAGTACCTAACAAGTCAACAGCACCAGGTCTTGACCAGATTGACTGGACCATAACAAAGGCAGCAATCATAGCCATCCCTAAATTTTTCTTCCAGGCATATTCAACCCTATTTAACAGTGGCTTTCATCCAGAAAGATGGAAGCAAGCAGTGGGAATAATCATTCCAAAGAGAAACAAGAAAGACTATAGCAAACCAAAAGCTTATCGACCAATATCTCTTCTCCCATGTCTCTCCAAGCTGTTGGAAAGAATATTTGCCAATCGACTTTCATTCATTGCTAACACTACTAACAATCTCTTACATGAGACCCAAATGGGCGGACGCAAGCAGAGATCTGCAATTGACACAGCACTTCTCCTGCAAGATTTTGTAGAGCAGAACAGGCTCAGGCATAGAATTGTCTCAACAGTTCTCCTTGATATCATGGGGGCATTTGATCGACTACAGCCAGAAGCTCTATTATCAGTCATGAGGACTCTCCAGCTGCCCATCTCGTTAATCTCATGGGTCAAATCCTTCTTGACTGGAAGGACCATGAGACTTCAATTCAATGGCCAGCTAAGTGAGGTGTTCCCAGTCACAGGAACACCTCAAGGCAGCCCAATTTCACCAATACTCTTCTTGATATCCATCAGGTTCCTCTTTCACCCACAACAGGAAGTGAATTACCTTCAACTCTCGTACATGGATGACATCTCTATCTCAGTTGCCTCCACGTCAATCAAGAAAAATACTGACCAACTTCAACAAATTCTCAAGGGACTAATGGAAAGGGCTAACAAGCTATCAGTCACATTTGAGATGGAAAAGACTGAGATGATCCATTTTTCACACCATAAATCACCTCTCACCAATCAGCTGACTCTCAGCAATCAAACTGCCATAGCACCTAAAGAGGTAGTAAGATGGTTAGGGATCTGGTTTGACAAGAAGTTAACATTCAAATCTCATGTAGAGAAACGCCTTCAGCTTGCACATGGTGCACTCAAGAGGGTAAAGCAAATTTCCTCCAATACAAAGGGCCTTCCATTTCATGCCCTACGACAACTGTACCTCAGCTGTGTCCTTCCTGTCCTGGACTATGGATCAGTGCTTTGGTTTAGGAAAAGAGGCTGTGGTGCATTGAGTGCAAAATGTCAAAGGCTCCAAAATCAAGCTTTGATCATGATCACTGGAGCATATAATCATAGCCCAATCAGGGCCTTGGAAGTTGAGGCAGCAATTCTTCCAACTAGAGTAAGGCAGCTCAAGCAGACATTTAACTATGCCCTCCGGATTCTAAGACTTCAAAAAACACATCCAGTAAAAGATAAATTACTTGCACCACTGCAGGACGAGTTATCATTAACAACTAAGGTTGATCTTGGAGTCTTTGAGTACTTGGATAAAGAACAGACCCAACTAATAAGAATTGGCCAACTATTGCAGTCATTCATTAAATACACTAACCTTGAACAGTTAGATGCCAGCTGGGCATCCCCATGGCTCCAAACTAAACTCAGCATTGATATATCACAACTGACTAAGGAAAAAGCTGCTTTGGGACATAAATTTCTTACTGATACAATACCTTCAACCACAGCTATTGTCTACACTGATGGCTCTCTCACACAAGGAAAAGGCAGCAGTATTGGATTTGTAATATATCTACCAGTTACAAGGGAGATAAAATGCTTCTCTTTTAATCTTGGTCAAACAATGGGTATCACAGATACAGAAACTTTCTGCATCCTCAAAGCCATTAAACACCTCAAAAAGATCTCACCACAAGGCCACTATCACATCTTCAGTGATAGCCAGGCTAGTCTTATCAGAATACAGACAAAACAAAATTTCTTTTCACACCAAATTAGACAAGAGGCAGAGAATTGCTCAATCAAACTCTCCTGGTGCCCTGGACATGTTGGAATAGAAGGCAATGAGCTTGCTGACAACTTGGCCAGAATAGCCAGCAAAAAGAAGGTGCTGGGAAGGAATAAATTCACTTCACATGCTTTTCTAAAGCAAAGGGCAAAGGAGCTTGTACTGGAAGCCTGGGCTAAAGATTGGACATCCGAGCTCTTTCAGGAGGAGGAAGGAAGAAAGAGCTCTGGTTTGGGTAAATTCTACAGGATCCAAGCCCAACTAACTACACCAAGGTTTACAACAAAACCAATTAATTTTCAGGGATATAGTAGACTAGTAGAGTCCTCATATTTCCAAGCAAGGACTGGTATTGGAAATGTCAGGTCATACTTATTTAAGATTGGAAAGACCAAAGATGAAAGCTGCAACTTTTGCTCCAAGCAAAAGCAAACAATGCAACACTTGATACTTCAATGTCAAATGTTCAAAAAAGAAAGAAAAGAATCTTTTCAGAATATAGAACCATTAACGTTACCAATAATTTTCAGAACAAAAAGGGGACAACAAGCGTTGCTTGAATATCTGAAAACTTCAAGATGTATATCTTTATACAAAGGAGATTAATTAGGACAAAATCTAATAGAAATAAGGCAGTAGGACAGATAAGAGGAGTTTTTTTGGAAATGGGAGTTTGGGGTATATAAATGTAGAGTAAATTGTCATAGCTAAATAGCTGAATACAATATGAATTAAAAAAAAAAAAAAAAAAAAAAAAAAAAGCTATGACACAGTCTCTAATATACAAAATCCTTTGCATCCCACACTCCATGGTATTTTAAATAGTGTTTTTGTTCGACCCCTTTGTCATCTATTTTGTCCCCCAAGGCACTTAGTATACCAAAGAAAGTAGAGTAATACTGTCTTGCCTTTCTGTGTTCCAAAAAGCATAGGTAGTGAAAGTGGTTCAAGTCCCCCAAACGCCTTTTTACTCTCTCCCTTAAATTTACAACAGTGTAAGATTAGATGCGGTATTGTTTGTCTTGCTATTCCACAATGATTACACCAGTCATTGTCTACCTTTCCAATTTTCTTAAGATGTGTTAGGGTATTTCCAATACCTGTCCTCGCCTATATATATTCAGACTGTGTTCTTCGGCTGTATTTGTTGTACTGGAAGGGTTTAAGTTGAAAGTTGGGCTGGTTCCTATGTGCCATTAATCTATAATATTTGCCCAACCCTCTTGCTTTTCTCCCTTCCTCTTCTCGAAACAGTTCTTGATCCCATATCTGTCTCCATGTCTTCAAAGTTTTTTCTCTCAGTAATTCCCTTAGGAATGACAGGGTGGTGAATTTGACCTTTCTTAAGGCTGTCTTTTTTTGTCCTTCTCTGGCCAGGTTGTCTGCCATCTCGTTTCCTTCAATTCCCATGTGTCCTGGGCACCAGAGTAGATGTAGTGTTAGGTTTTGCGCAGCAGCTCTTAACTGATGGCAGATTTGATTTGGTGCATGTTTAATCCTGGATAATGATGCTTGGCTGTCAGAAAAGATGTATACCTCTCCTGATATTCTTAATCTCTTTACTGTTAAAATTGCTTTGAGAATACAGTATGTTTCAGTGTCTGTAATACCCATCTTATCCCCAAGATTAAAAGAGTAGCATTTTAATTCTCTGGTGATGGGGAGTGATAGCACAAATCCAATACTACTGCACCTTTTGTTAGACAGTGATCCATCAGTGTAAACAATACAGGCTTCTGGAGATATTCTTGTTAGTAGTTTGAGATGTTCTTTCTTTGCCTTTTCCTTGTTGTGACTGGAAATGGTTGTCTTGATGTTGGTTGAGATCCAGGGAGGAGACCAGCTGTGCCTTATCTGTTCCATTCGACACGTCACCATACTTTGGAAATTCGCCATTTCATCCACAACTTTCGCCCACCATCAGCTACGCCATTATAAACTTGATATTCGGTTTCGCATAGGTATCAGCAGTTGATTGATCTAAGTTTCGACACCAAAGTCCCAAATTTGCAACCTTTTTCGACCAAAAACTCGATTTTCGATCCTCTGGATCATTTCATCACATCATTTTATCCATAACTTCCGCTAACCATCAGCTAGGGCAATAAAAATTTGATATTCATTTTCGCATCGTCTTTAGCTTTTGAATGATATACTTTTCAATATCTGTATCCACTAATTACATTATCTTTCGACCAAAACGCGACTTTCGACCCATTGGACAAAAATTTTCGGCCCAGCCTTGCCAAGGCTCGACGCGTAACGCACGACGCGTTCTGACGCGTTCTCACGTGACCAGAACAAAAGTCACGTGACATTTCTCAATATAATTCAATTAAAAATCGAATTAAATTCTTTTTTGTAAATTTTATTCTTTATTCGTTTTCCGGCTGTCTATGTCAGCAATAAACAATAAAAATATGGCTGAAAAGTCTCCCTCATCACCAGGGAGCCTACCAAGCCTGCCTTCATCACCAGAAATGGACATGACAGATGTCCCTAGACTATCTTCATCAATCTGGAATATAGGTCTATCACCAAAGCCTTCAAGGCTACTTTCCTCTGTTCAACCTGTCAATTTGAAATCTAAGGTTGACATTTTTAGCAGTGACCCAATCACATCAACTGATTTGGGCACAAAAAACTTATTTATTAAAATACCATTTGCTGATCAACCTCGGAAACGGGGTATTTCAGCAACCAACCACACCAACCCTCAGCCATCCAAAATGGTCAAAATTGCTGCACCACACAGCATTAAACATACTTTTGAAACAGCTATTCTCGAGGCACGTGACTTACTAGTTAAGGCATACAGCCTTACTGGAGACAAAGAAAAGCAAGTGGCAGTCTTGGACCTCATTGAAGTTTTTCGAAGCTTTACTGAGGAGGGGAAAGTGATAACCACTAGACCACCACTCCAGGTCTCCACTGCTGAACCAATAAACTCAGTACCAATTCCAACCCCACCAAGACCACAAATCCAGCCTGTGGTGCCAGCAGTCCCTTCCTATGCACAGAAGGTCAGGGAGGGGATCCCAAACAATAAGCCAGCCACTGTTACTCCAGCTAGGCCAGTCATGAAGGTGCTCAGTCGAAAACCTGCTGCACCAACCACCAGCAGCACAGGCCAAGTTACACATACTAAGCCGATCACTCAAACAGCTACTTCTTCAACCACCAATGCAGCTCCACCCACAGCTGCACAAATAATTAATGCTGAGAATGTTATCACCCTGGTAACCAGGTCAGGCTGCAGCCTGCCAGATTACCAGGCTTTCACCATTAGAGAAAGGATCAACAAGATCCTAGGGAAAAGGGCTATCTCAAGGGTCCATACTTCACCAAAGGGGAACCTGGTCCTCAGTTGTATGGATGCCTCTCCCACAGAGATGATTCTGGACCAGGAAAAATGGGAGGTTGTCTTTGCAGGATGGCCAATTCAGAAGGCCCAGAAGGTTAGCAATTGGCCTAAAATGGTGGTACATGGGGTTGCAACCTGTATCCCCATTCAACAATTAAATGAGGAGATTGAGACCTATAATGATGGGATCAATACACAGGGCCAGGCGAGATGGCTTACCAAATCACTAAGTAAATTAGTGAGAGCCTCAGTGGCATTTTGTGTGAAGACTGAGGAGCAGAAGATAAGATTGATAAAGACTGGGGTACTCATTGGAGGACAACTTTTGAAGGTAGTTAGCTACCAACAATCAACTCAGAAAACTCAGTGCAGAAAGTGCCTGAAATTTGGCCACCACTCCATGTGGTGCAAGAAATCTCCAGTGTGTGCCATCTGTCTTGGACCACACTACACCAACAGCCACAAGTGTAACACTTGTAGTGCAACCCAAAGTTGCATCCACCATGCAGTTCAGTGTGCCAACTGCAAGTCAAACACCCACCTGGCATTTCAACGATTAGATTGTGAATTCTATAAAGCTTTAACATGCTAGATACACTCAAATTTAGTCAACATAATACTGCAAGGGGTCGAGAGATCCTGCAGTCACTCTTTGAGGTAGCCCTCAAGGAGGAATCAGACTTTATTTTTGTGCAGGAACCATACATGTTCCATCACCAACCAACACTCTCTTTTCGACCTATAAACCACTCAGCTTTTAATCTAATACCACCTATTTTCAACTCCAATCTGCGGCCCAGGGTCCTTACCTATGTCAAGAAATCTAGCCAGCTTCAAGTATCCCCTAGATATGACTTGGTGACAGACCCTGACTTTCAAATTCTGGAGGTAGAACTATCAAGTGAATCATTCTATGTGGTTCACATCTACAATGAGAAGCCAACCTCCCACTACTCAACTAAGCTCACAGTGGAACGCTTCTTGGATCTACAGTTGAGACTGGACAAGCCCATGTTGTTTCTTGGAGATTTCAACTTGCATCATTCATCTTGGAATCCACTTGTCCAGAATAGTTCACCTCTTGCTAATAAGCTGGCCCAGTACTTGGATAATGCCAATGCCCAGCTCCTCAACTCACCATCAATCATTGAACAGTATGGAGGGACATTTCATAGATCCAATTCAAAAAGCACCTCCATCATTGACCTTACCTTTGCCATAGGATTCAAACACCTCAGGTGGGGCAACTGGAAATATGGAGAATCTACTGGATCTGATCATGAAGTGATACTTTTTGACACTTGTTTAATTGACCATAGCCTGGACGAATCACTGAATACTAACAGAAATACTAACCCACTTCCTACCAGGTTCAATGTTAAAAAAGCTGACTGGGAATTATTTAAGTTTCATATTCTTCAACAGCAAGAATTGATGCAGCTAACACTTGAAACTGCCATACATAGACAAGATGTTGATGGTATTGCTTCAATCTTACAACAGGTAGTACATTCTGCTGCTCAAGAATCAATTCCACTATTCAAAGTCACACCAAGATCAAAGCCATGGTGGACCAAGGACCTTGCTTTACTTCGGCATTCATTCCATAAGCTTCGACGCCAAGGGAAGAAGGATTATGACACTGAAATAATGGACAAGGCTAGAGCTGCAAGGAATAAATATTTTCAACATATCCAGCACACCAAGCAACAACACTGGATGAACTTTTTAGCCTCAGCTAAGGACAGGATGATATTCACTGCCTACAATTACTCCAGGCCTGAAAATTATCAATCAAGAATAATCCCAACTCTGGTCTATACACTAAAGCACCAATCTCAGCCAACAAAAGCAACAACATTTGAAGCCAAAAGTGAGGCTCTGGCTCAGACCCTATTCCCAAGTCCTCCAACTTCAATCTTATCAGCTGAGGCAGAGGAATTTATTCCTTCAACCTCTTACAATATAACAGCTAGGAACGAAATAGAAAGACATTGGGACTGGCCTGAACTCATTATTGATGAGATAATAAATGCTGCACCGAAAAAGATGACTGCCCCAGGTCATGATTGTCTGGATTGGACCATTATCAAGGCAGCCATGACAACTATTCCGGACTTCTTCTTCAAGGCTTACAAGTGCTTATTTGAAAGTGGACAACATCCTCAGCAATGGAAACAGGCTGTGGGTATCATCATTCCTAAGAGGAACAAAATGGACTACAGTGCACCTAAGGCTTATAGACCTATTTCCCTCTTGCCCTGCCTGTCCAAATTACTGGAAAGAATTTATGCCAACAGATTGTCATATATTGCTAACACAACAGATCTTTTAGATTCTAGCCAACTGGGAGGTCGTAAGCAAAGGTCAGCTATTGATGCTGCCCTCTTGCTTCAAGAATTTGTGGAGCAGAATCTGGCCAGTAAACGACTTGTATCAACAATCTTCTTGGACATCCTTGGAGCTTTTGATAGGCTGCAACCTGCAGCTCTAATCCAAACACTGCGGTCCTTTTTTTTTTTTTTTTTTTTTTTTTTTTTAAAATCATAGTGTATTCAGCTATATAGCTATGACACAGTTCTAACATACAAAATATATCTAAAAAGTTTCTCCATGTTTCTTTTTCCCTAGTAGTTTTCGTTTTACTCCATTTCATCTTCTGCATGCCCTAAGGCATTTCGTTGAATCTAGAAAGCAAAGTAGTGCTGTTTTCCCAACATGTGTCCCAAAAAGAAGTGACAGTTTAAGTGGTGTTATTTCTGCAAAATATTTTCTCCTTTCTACCTTGAAATTTTTACAATGAAGGATTAGATGAGGCACTGTCTGTCTTCCTTCCCCACAGTAGTCACACCAATCACTTTCTGATTTCCCAATTTTTTTGAGGTAAGCCAGAGTATTCCCAATACCAGTCCTTGCCTGGAAGTATTCAACCTGAGTCCTTCTGCTGTATTTGTTGTAGTTGTAGGGTTTGAGCTTGAAGTCTGGAGTATTCTTTAGTGCAAAGATCCTATAGTATTTTCCAAGTCCTTTGGCCTTTCTGCCCTCTTCTTCTCGGAACAGCTCTGATTGCCATCTTTGTTTCCAAGAGATGACTAGTTGTTGCCTCATTTTTTCTCTTAAGAATGATAGTGTGGTGTATTTGTCTTTCCTCATAGCAGGTCTTTTTTCCCCAGCTTTGGCTAGTTTATCTGCCATTTCATTTCCCTCTATACCCATATGTCCAGGGCACCAATGAAAGTGAAGGCTTAGATTCTTTGCAGAACTTCGTATTTGATGACAGATTTTGGTTGGTTTAGTCTGGATCCGAGATAGTGAAGCTTGGCTGTCAGAGAAGATAAAGACATCTCCAGAAATATTGAGTTTCTTGACAGTTTGGATGGCCTTCAGGATGCAATATGTTTCTGTATCAGTGATGCCCATTCCCAAAACACAACTCACTTCGTCACGCAACTTTTCGAAAATCGCATTTTCATCAACAACTTATGCGCACCATCAGATACAACTATATGAATCCAATATTCGGTTTCGCATCGTCTGTACCTTTCGACTGATATACTTTTCGATACACACATCCAGATATTCCAGCTTTTTTTCGACAAACATCTGATTTTCCGGCATTTTGGATCAAATTAGCACTATTTCATCCATAACTTCTGCAAATCATCAGCTACACCAATTTAGATTCGATTTTTGGTTTCGCCTCCTCAGCAGCTTTCACCTGATACTATTTTCGACCTACGCATCCACAAAACCAGCCATCTTTTGACCTAAACTCGAATTTTCGGCCATCTGGGTGAAAATTTTCACCCAGCCTTGGCGCTCAGTCAGGTGACCTGAACCAAGTGTCACGTGATTTTATTCTTAACAAATCATTCTTAAATCAGGATAAAATATTTTCAATTTTTTTTTTTTTTTTTTTTTTTTTTTTTTTGGTTTTGTCTTCATCCTGATTATGTCAGCCAATAAAAAAGAAATTGAAATGGCCTTGAATGCTCCCTCTTCACCAGGAAGCCTCCCAACCTTACCTTCCTCTCCAGACATAGATATGGCAAATGCCCCAAGATTGTCATCATCTATCTGGAATACAGATTTGTCTCCTAAGCCCTCAAGGCTATTATCTTCTGCTCGGCCTCTCAAATTGTCAGCAAAATTTGATCTATTCAGTAGTGATCCCATAACTTCTACAGACCTTGGGGCTAATCACTTATTCAATAAAACACCATTTTCTGAACAGCCTCGGAAAAGAGGAATTTCACCAACAATCATTTCTGCAACCCAGCCAACCAAAATGGTCAAGATCTCTGCACCTTGCACCATAAAACACACATTTGAAACTGCCATTTTTGAGGCCCGAGACCTTCTGGTCAAATCATATGGACTCACAAATGATAAGAAGAAACAAGAAGCAGTTCTTGATCTTATCCAAGTTTTCCGGACCTTTACTGAAGAGGGAAAGGTCAACACAATGCAAACAGTCAGGGAAGTTCAACCTGAGATAGAAAAAGAACCAACAAGCATTCAAAAGGCACCAGCAGCCCCTTCTTATGCACAAAAACTTCGGGAAGGTATCCCAAGTGTCCAACCAGATATTAAGTTATCAACCAAACCAGGCATGAAGGTGCTCAGCCTTAAAGTCAACAATGGTGGGAGTAAATCTACCACTCAATCTGTAGTAGTAACAGACACAGCTGAAAAAGACCATACCAAGAACAATGTTGAACCAAAGACAACCAAAATTACAAATCAAGTAACTATCAATCCTGACATTGAAAATGTGGTAACTCTTATCACCAAATCTGGCAGTACCTTGCCAAAATATCAGCCTTTCCCTGTTAGGGAAAGTATCAACAAAATACTGGGGAAGAGGGCAATTTCCAGAGTCCACACTTCCACCAAGGGAAATCTAGTCCTCACCTGCTGGGACTCATCACCAACTGAGCTTCTGCTGGACCAAGATAAGTGGGATTCTGTATTCTCAGATTGGCCCATTCAAAAGGCTCAGAAAATCACCCACTGGCCAAAACTAGTGGTACATGGTGTCCCTACTTGTATTCCAATACAACATATCAATGAGGAAATTGAAGATTAATTAGAATGGAAAAAAATAGAAATGAATAAAAGGAAACAATACAAGGAAGTATAATTGGAGATATTTGGAGTAATTGTTTGTAAATTAGAAATAAATTGTCATAGCTATATAGCTGAATACAAAATGAAACAAAAAAAAAAAAAAAAAAAAAAAAAAAAAGAGGAAATTGAAGTCTTCAATGAGAATATCATGACACAGGGTCAACCAAGATGGCTAAGTTGAACTTACAAACAGAGAGGTAAAGCCTCTCTAACGTTTTCAGTCACCACTGAGCAGGAAAAAGAACACCTCCTCAAAGTAGGTGTCCTAATTGGAGGACGTCGGCTCAAGGTAGTAAATTACCAACAGTCCACTCAGAGAACCCAATGTAAGAAATGTCTTGCATTTGGCCATCATCAGCTTGGCTGCAAAAACACACCAGTCTGTGCCATCTGTTTGGGATCACACATGTCTACAGATCACCAATGTTCCACATGCAAGGCAACTCAGAGCTGTGTACACCATGCAGTTCAATGTGCAAACTGCAAGTCAAATACCCATTTGGCATTTCAAAGACATGAATGTGATTATTACAAAGCATTGGCATGCTGAGTCACATCAAATTCAGCCAACACAACACTGCAAGAGGTCGTGAGATCCTGCAGTCCCTTTTTGATGTGTCCATCAAAGGGGAAACAGACATTCTTTTAGTTCAGGAACCTTATCTGTTCCATCACACTCACTTACAGACATACCAACCAATTTTACATTCAGCTTACCAAGCAATTCCACCTATTACTCACCAGTTCCTTCGCCCAAGGGTTATGACCTATGTCAAGAGGGCAAGCCAGATCCAGGTAATGCCCAGATATGACTTGGTGTCTGACCCAGACTATCAGATCTTGGAGGTTGATCTTCCAGAGGAGGCATTTTACATCATTCACATCTACAATGAGAAACCTCTAACACCTTCTTTTTCCCACTACACTGTACAGCGATTTCTCAATTTACAGTTGCAGCTGGACAAACCTTTTGTACTCCTTGGGGACTTTAATCTGCACCATCCATTATGGAATCCATTGGTTCAAACTAACAACCCTCTTGCTAATTCCCTAGTTGATTACCTTGAGAAAACCAATGCTCAACTACTCAATTGTCCTATGGTGATTGAAGAGTTTGGAGGCACATTTCACAGGTCAAATTCAAGGAGCATATCAATTATTGACCTAACTTTTGCAGCTGGTTTTAGAAACATCACATGGCAGAACTGGAACTATGGTCAAGCAACAGGATCAGATCATGAGCTAATCACCTTTGAAGCAGATCTATCAGCAACTAAATCTTCTGACAAATTGATAAACCCTTCAGTACTTCCAGCAAGATTCAACCTCAAAAAAGCAGATTGGAAACTCTTCCACCATGAGCTACAAGTCAATCAGGTCAACTACCAACAACAGTTGGAAGCAGCTATTCAATATAGGGATTTTGATCAGATAGCCTCTATACTACAAGAGCTGGTCCAAGATGCCGCTAAAGTCTCCATCCCAGCTGCCAAAATAGTGCCAAAATCAAAGCCATGGTGGACGGAAAAATTAAGATATCTGAGGACAAAATTTCACAGACTGCGGAGGCATTTAAAGTTGTTCCCAACTCCTCAACTAAACTGGGATACCAGAGCGACTAGAAACCAATACTTCCACCAAATTCAATTCCTGAAGAAGCAGCATTGGATTAATTTTCTAGAAGTAGCCAGGGAGAAATCAGTCTTCACAGCTTATCAATATTCTAGACCTGAAAGAACACAATCTACCCTAATTCCAACTTTAAATTTCACTCCGAAGGATAGCAACACGGACAGAACTGCAAACACTTTCAAAGATAAATGTGATGCATTGATCCAGAATTTATTTCCACTCTCCATGAAGCAAGCTACTCCTGGAAGAGAACCAGCTGCCAATATCAATATCATTCAACCTGAAAGAACATCAATGCCACCAAATAGCATGTGGAACAATTCTAACATCAGCTGCATTAAAAAGTGGGAATGGCCTACACTGACTAAGGAAGAGATGATAAATGCTGCCTCAAACAAAGCAACAGCCCCAGGACTTGATCAAATTGATTGGATCATAATTAAAGCAGCCCTTGCAGCTATACCAGAATTTTTCTTTAAAGCTTACACTTGTCTATTCAACAGTGGATACCATCCCAGGCAATGGAGACAGGCAGTAGGAATAATAATTCCCAAAAGAAACAAAAAGGACTATAGCTCTCCAAAAGCCTACCGGCCTATTTCTCTTCTACCCTGCCTATCAAAGCTACTGGAGAGAATCTTTGCCAACAGACTTGCCTTTCTAGCTAACACCAGTAACAGTCTATTGGATGGTAGTCAAATGGGCGGACGGAAGCAGAGGTCAGCCATAGATGCAGCATTACTCTTGCAGGACTTTGTGGAAGAAAACAGAGTGAAACACAGGGTTGTATCAACAGTCTTCCTGGACATACTAGGGGCATTTGATCGACTCCAACCAGAAGCTCTCATAAAAGTAATGCAACAACTCCAGCTCCCAGACATATTTATCTCATGGGTCAAATCTTTCTTGAGTGAAAGGACTATTCAGCTCAAATTCAATGGTCAACTTAGTGGAGTGTTTCCAGTTACTGGCACACCTCAAGGAAGTCCCATATCACCATTACTTTTCCTTCTCTCAGTCAGGTTCCTCTTCCCTCCAGAAGTGAAGACAACTCACCTTCAACTGTCCTACATTGATGATATATCCATCTCTGTCTCATCAACATCAGTTAACAAAAATATTCGAGAGCTACAACTTATACTAGTGAGATTAATGACCAGGGCAAAGGAATTGTCAGTTACATTTGAGATGGACAAAACTGAACTCATTCACTTTTCTCGACACAGAAAACCACTACTAACCCCTCTTATACTTAATAACCAGTTCACCTTGCAACCTAAAGAGGTGGTAAGATGGCTGGGAATCTGGTTTGATAGGAAGTTAAACTTCAAAACACATGTGGAGAAGAGATTACACCTGGCTAATGGAGCTCTAAGGAGGGTGAGACAGCTTGCTTCATCAACAAAGGGTCTTCCATTCCATGCTCTAAGGCAACTCTACCTCAGCTGTGTTACTTCAGTCTTAGATTATGGTGCAGTACTATGGTATGGGAAACATGGCACAGGAGTATTGAGTTCCAGATGTCAAAGGCTACAGAATCAGGCCCTAATTATGATGACTGGAGCCTATCAAAATAGTCCAATCAAAGCACTTGAAGTGGAGGCAGGCATCCTACCAACAAAGGTCAGGCAACTAAAACAGACCTATAATTTTGCACTCAGACTCCTAAGACTTCAACCATCTCACCCAGTCCTGAATAAGCTCACCGGCCCTTTGGTAGACGAGCTATCAATATCAACTGGGCTAGACCTTGGAATCTTCAAGTACATGGATGACTCTCCATCTCAACTAATAAGAATAGGTGGTTTACTCAAACCTTTCACAAACTTCAGCAATCTAGAACAGATAGATGCCACCTGGATATCACCATGGCATCAGACAAGCATTCCTATTGGCATCTCATCACTTTCAAAAGACAAAGCCAAGGAGGAACATGAAGAAATCATCAGTAAAATTTCACCAGACACAACTATAGTTTACACTGATGGATCACTCTCCAAGGGAAAGGGGAGCAGCATTGGCTTCATAGTATATTTACCAGTCAGTAGAGAGATGAAATGTTTCTCCTTCAACCTTGGTCAGACAATGGGAATTACTGATGCAGAGACCTTTTGCATCCTCAAAGCCATTAGATATTTAAAAAAGACCAGTCCACATGGAACATTTCACATCTTCACTGACAGTCAAGCAAGTTTGATGAGGATCCAGAAGAAAGAGAACCAATTTTCCTACCAGATTAGAAAAGAAGCATATAATTGCTCATTAATCCTTTCTTGGTGTCCAGGGCATGTTGGTCTAGTGGGCAATGAGCTAGCTGATAGTGCAGCCAGGAGAGCAAGCAAGAAGAAGGTTATGAACAGGGATGTTTTTACCACTCATTCATTTCTTAAGCAGAAGTCTAGGGAGATAGTTATCAAAGCTTGGAACCAGGACTGGACTTCAGAACTCTCTCGAGAGGAAGAAGGACGAAAAAGCAGGGGTCTTGGCAAATACTACAGAATCCAAGCCCAAATGATGAGGCCTGACATTACTTCTCAACCTATCAATTTTCAAGGACATCATAGATTAACTGAGTCATCATATTTCCAGGCCAGGACTGGCATTGGGAATGTGAAGGCTTACTTACACAAAATAGGAAAGGTCAAGGACAATAGGTGTAATTTCTGTGAAAATGGAAAGCAGACTATGCAACATCTAATAATTCAGTGCAACAAATTTAAAGAGGAAAGAAATAGATGTTTGAAACATATAGTGCCACTTACACTCCCAATTCTTTTTCGGACAAAAAGAGGCAAAGAAGCCTTACTAGAATTTATAAAGACTTCCAGGTGCATAAGTGCATACAAGGAAGATTAATTAGAATGGAAAAAAATAGAAATGAATAAAAGGAAACAATACAAGGAAGTATAATTGGAGATATTTGGAGTAATTGTTTGTAAATTAGAAATAAATTGTCATAGCTATATAGCTGAATACAAAATGAAAAAAAAAAAAAAAAAAAAATTGATACCAAATCATCCAATTTCAAGGATAATGAAGGAAAGAATTGAAAACTGGAATGATAGAGAACAACTACCCAAGAAAGAAAATCAAGCATCAAGAATCCTGAAGTCTTTACACTACATGCTTGAAAACACAGAGATTGAGCCACTGGTATCAAGTCTCCACGCCCCCTGGAATATCAGCCTGCCTTATGAGGTTGAAATTGGAAACACAGACAAAAATGAGAACGTATTATTGCACAATCAAGTACTTTCACAAGCATATGGTACAAAGCAGGTTATTTACTATACTGATGCTTCAACATCACAAGAAGCTATTGGCATAGGAATCTCACTTGTAGCATATGACCAAGCTGACTTGAGCACCATGACAGAATATTACACCATTGCAAAAGACAGCATCACAATCTATGATGGAGAACTGGAGGGTATTGTGAGAGCCATTGAACATGCAGAGAGACAGACATGGGACAGGAAGCTAATCACAATATTCTCAGACAATCAAGCTGCCATTTTGAGGCTAAAAGACATGAGCAATAAAGCTGGCCACATATGGGTATCAAGAGCCATTAAAGCAGCTACAAATCTAAGTGACCGTGGAATAAAGATTAGACTTATATGGATACCTGCTCATATGGATATCAGAGGGAGCAAGGAGGCAGACAAACTTGCCAAGCAAGCATCTTATATGGAGGCAGATGACAGCTATCCAATAAGCCTGGCCTATATAAACAAAGAACTAGAGGAGGAAAGATGCAAGGAATGGCATATAATTTTAAACAATTATAAAGAAGATAGACTGCTAGAAGACAGCCCATCGGCCTATACAGGGGTATTTCCGTGGCAAATTAGGAGAAAGCCATGGGTACCTCGAGGTACCAAAAGAGAGATAAGCTCGGCATTTTACCAGATCAAACTTGGCCATGGCTACTTCAAGTCATACATGAGTAGAGTAGGGCATACAGAGACAGATAGCTGCAGCTGTGGTTCCAAGCAAACAGCAAAGCACTTATTACTTGACTGTAGAAGGTACGTACAAAATAGGAAAAAGATGAAAGAGAGACTTGGGATCAAGCATTTGAGTCTTGAAGTTGTCCTTCACAACAGTAGTGGAATAGCAGCAGTATTGGAGTTTATAAATGACACAAAAATAAGTACTAGGAGGTGGTATTTAAGAGAATGAAATGGAACCCCTTTTAAAAATAGATTGAACCATAGAAAGTGTAACCTGTAGTTGTATACTGCACATCCTCTGATAGTCATAGACTTATATAGGATGTAAATTATAATATAAAAAAAAAAAAAAAAAGAAATCTGATAGATAGAAGAAATAGCATTGGTGATACTGGGCTACCCTGGGGAGTCCCAGTCACTGGAAACACCTTGCTCAGTTGTCCATTAAAGAGAAGCTGCATTGTTCTTCCAGCTAGAAATGATTTGACCCAGGATATAAGACCTAGAGGCAGTTGTAAGGACCGCAGTCACCAGTGCACCAAACTTTCGAAAATCGCCATTGTATCAACAACTCATGCCAACCATTGGCTATGATTTTATAAATAGCATATTCAGTTTCGCCTAATGAGCAGTATTCTACTGATATAACTTTCAATACCAGCATCCATCTATTCCGACATTTTTCGATCAAAAATCGACAAAATTGCGACAAATCTTCAGAAAATTGCCTTTTCATCAACAACTTCAGCCCACTATCAGCTACGCCTTTACAAATTCAATTTCTGTTTTCGCCTCATCTACAGCACTCCACCAATATAATTTTCGACATTCACACATCAATATTCCAGCATCTTTCGACTAAAATCTGATTTTTGCCTTCTTGAAAAATTTTCTCAGTACTAGCCTTCAAATCCAGGCAGCAGCTTGAGAACATCAAAAACATCAAAAACATAAAAAACATAAAAAACATAAAAAACATAAAAAACATAAAAAACATAAAAAACATAAAAAACATAAAAAACATAAAAAACATAAAAAACATAAAAAACATAAAAAACAAAAAAAACATAAAAAACATAAAAAACATAAAAAACACAAAAAACATAAAAAACATAAAAAACATAAAAAACATAAAAAACATAAAAAACATAAAAAACATTAAGTAAAAAGTGAAAATTAATAAAAATAAAAACCTCAATGTCTAAAAAATCCCAGCAACATGATACAAAATCTGTTTCAAGTAAAGAAACAGCCTGCTCTTTACCATTGCTTCCAGAAATGATTAACTTGACTGACCAGCCTAGATTAGCTGACTCAAGGTGGAATTTAGACCAAACCCAGACTGATTTTTCAGATTTCAGTAGTGACCCACTTACTGGGACTGAATTTTTGGCCGGAATAAATGCAATTAAATCAAACAATAAAACTAGCAAAAAAAGAACTTCCAGTGCACTCACTGATCCTCACTATCATCCTTCAAAGTATACAAGGGTTGGTTCTAGATCAGGTGCTAATCCATCAATTTTGAAGGTGAAAACTTCCATGGGAAATATCTTGGATGCTAGAGACCTTTTGGTTGAGGCCTACAAACTTACTGAGGATAGAGCTGAGCAAACAAACCTCTTAGATCTTGTGGAAATATTTCGCAAGTTTACTGAGAAAGGACATCTAGGGCCACTAACTACAGCTGTTCTAAATCATCAATCAGCAGCTCTAACTCAGCAACAACCTCAACAACCACTCCAACCTCAACAACCACCCCAATCTCAGACTGTAGCCATTACTACAGAAACAACAACCACCTTGACTCCCAAACCTACCCCAGCTTCAAATGCACAGCCAACTTATGCTGAGAAATTGAAGGCCTCCCTTCCTCCCTCAACATCACAATCCAAACCAGAACCTGTCTCACTTCAAGGTACCACTCAGCAACCAATCACCAATACCAAAGACAATACTCAGGCATCACCTATTCCTTTCAGTCAGAACCTGGAAAAAATAATCACACTTGTGACTGTCAGAGGAAGTTCATTACCTCGCTATCAAGCAACAGAAACACGAGACAAGCTGAACAGGGTTCTGGGAAGGAGAGCCATTGCTCGAGTACACACTTCACCACACCACAACTTGGTGCTAACCTGCCTTGAAGCAACTGCAGATGAGGTGCTTGAGAGCCTTACACAATGGAAGCCAATTTTCGAGGGATGGCCAATTTCAGAGGTCCAGAGGGTCAATAACTGGCCCAAGCTTGTTGTACATGGCGTTCCAACATGCATACCAATAACCAGCTTCAAGGAGGAAGCCGAAGACTACAACCCTGGCCTGCAAATCCAAGGAGCACCAAGATGGCTTCTGAAGGAGCAAAAGAAAGCTCACTCATCTGTGGTCTTCACAGTCAAAAGCCAAGAGGAGAGACAACTACTCAACAAAACAGGTATTATCATTGGGGGCATGTTACTACGGGTGGTTAACTACCAGTCTACAACACATAAAACTCAGTGCAGGAACTGCCTCAAGTTTGGACACCATGCTTCAGTCTGCCGCAGCCAACCAGTATGTGCCATCTGTCGAAGCTCACATGCTACTGATAAACACCACTGTGCAACATGTCAATCATCTCATGGCTGTACCCATTTTGCAGTCAAGTGTGTCAACTGCCATTCACCTTCTCACAACGCCCTCCAAAAGCATAGCTGTGAGGTTTTCAAAGTACTAACATGTTAGGACAACTGAAAATTTCTCAACACAACACTGCTAGGGGTAGGGAAATACTCCATTCCTTCTTTGAAGTTGCTTTAAAGGAGAAGGCCACATTACTGTTTGTTCAAGAACCATATTTGGTACAGGATCAATCATCACATTCATTTATTCCAATTTCACACCCATCTTTCATTCCAATACTTCCAGAAACTCAATGCTTCATCCGGCCCAGGGTTCTAGCCTACGTTCAACAGGGGTGTCCATTCCAGCTTACACCAAGGTATGACCTTGCAACAGACCCTGATTTCCAGATCCTCGAAGTATCACATCCCCAGGAAAGCTTTCTCATAATTCATATCTATAATGAGCAGTCCAGGGATCAACATGAGCATCGAAATACAGTACAGCGCTTTTTAAATCTTCAACTACCAGCTAGCCTGCCATTTCTTCTACTTGGGGACTTTAACTTACATCATCCTAGCTGGAATCCATTGGTGCAGGCGCCTTCATTGCAAGCAGAGCAGTTTGCTAACTACCTGGAACAAATAAATGCACATCAATTGATGGATCCATTTGTCATTGAAGAGCTAGGGGGAACATTCCATCGACCCAATACTGTGAATACTTCAGTCATTGATCTAGCTTTTGTTTCAGGATTCAACCATCTGAGTTGGCAGGATTGGAGATATGCAGAAAGTACAGGCTCTGATCATGAAGCTATCATCTTCCAAGCCGAGGCCCTTGCACCACTGAATACATCCAGCCCAGCTACAAAACTACTTCCAGCAAGATACAACTTGAAGAAAGCAGACTGGGTTTTATTCAACAATTATTTGCTTACCAATCAGGACAATATTAACCAATTGCTGGACTCATCTATAGAATTTGTAGACAGTGACTCTGTTGCAGGTGTTCTTCAAGATATGGTTCAAGGAGCAGCTGACAGTTCTATACCTCAGTCAAGGCCATGCAGTAGATCAAAATCATGGTGGACTGAAAAGCTAACAAATTTAAGGCACAGTTACCATCAGCATAGACGAAGGGCAAAGCTATTTACAGCCCCAGCAGTGCAGGAGGAAGCCAAAATTGTGAGAAACACATACTTCAAAGCCATCAGTCATGCAAAAGCCAGTCATTGGGAAGAATTTCTATCCTCTGCCAAAGAGAAGATGATATTTAAAGCTTACAACTACACTAAAACTTCCACTCAGCCTCGCCATTTTATCCCGGCCCTTCAATATCAAATGACTAATCCACTAACCAATGAGACAGAGTCTGGAGTAGCAATATCTTTCAAGGACAAGTGTCAAGCTCTTGTGCAAGGATTATTCCCAAAAAGCAGTTTAAGCCCTACTGATGTTGGGTTGACAGCATTTGACTGCAATATTGCCTCATCTTCCTCACCACTGGGAAGAACATGCTCTGATGGACAAAAGTGGGATTGGCCAGGGTTAACAATTGGAGAAATAAAAGCAGCAATACCAAACAAGAAGACAGCCCCAGGCATAGACCAGCTAGACTGGACCATCATCAAAGCTGCCATGGAGTGTGTCCCAACAATATTTTTCAAGGCATACAACTATCTATTCAACAGTGGTCAACATCCTAGCAGATGGAAGCAAGCAATTGGAATTATTCTACCCAAACAGAATAAGAAAGACTACTCAGAGCCGAGGGCATACCGCCCAATTTCCTTGCTTCCATGTCTATCAAAACTGTTGGAGAGGATTTATGCAAACAGACTATCATTCCTTGGCAATACAACCACTAATCTTTTCCACAACAGTCAAATGGGAGGACGGAAGCAGCGTAGTGCTATAGATGCTGCAATTCTGCTTCAACATTTCATTGAATCAAATACCAAGAGAGGTAGAATAGTCAGCACAGTGTTCTTAGATATCCTTGGAGCTTTTGACAGACTTGAGCCAGCAAAGCTTATCCAAGTCATGGGTCAGCTAGAGTTGCCAAAACAGCTTATTAAGTGGGTTGGTTCCTTCCTTACTAACAGAACCATCAGGCTGCTTTTCAATGGAGAGCTGAGTGATGAATTTGCTGTCTCTGGAACACCTCAAGGAAGCCCTGTCTCACCTATACTATTCCTTCTTTCAATAAGGTTCTTACTTGCCAACACTCACACTAATAACACCCTTCGACTCTCCTACATTGATGATCTGTCTATATCTTGTGCTTCAACCTCGGTCAGCAAAAATGTAAGGGAGCTAGAAGTCCAACTTGATACCATCTTTTCAACAGCCCAGTCAATCTCAGTCACTTTTGAGAAGGAAAAATCGGAACTTATTCATTTCTGTAATAAGCAATTCCCAATCCTGACACCCCTAAAAGTAGATCAGATACTACTACATCCAAAGGAGGTTGTCAGATGGCTTGGTATTTGGTATGATCGAAAATTAACCTTCAAGACCCATGTGGACAAGCGACTTCAACTGGCCAATGGAGCTCTTCAGATGATTATAATGCTAGCTTCTCCAACAAAAGGACTTAAATTCAATGCTTTGAGGCAGCTGTATCTATCTTGTGTCACATCAGTACTAGACTATGGCTCTGTGATGTGGTCTGGAAGACATGGTAAACAACAACTCACCAATAAATACCAAAAACTCCAGAACAGAGCTGTCAGATACATCACTGGTGCATATCCAAGTAGCCCTGCACAAGCTCTACAGGTGGAAGCAGCAATATTACCAACACCAGTGAGGCATCTGAAGCTAGAGAATAACTATGCACTAAGAATACTGGGGCTCCAAACTAACCATCCAATACTAGAGGTACTAACTCAGGCTTTGCAGGATGAACTTGACACCAGCCCTCTACAAACAACTGGTGATATAGGGATGTTTAGATTTGTTGACCAGTGTCCATCTAGGCTTTTCCAACTGGCCAAACTACTAAAGGAGCTAGGTAAATTTGGCAACATGGAGCAGTCTAGACAAAGCTGGGTCCCACCTTGGCTTTCCAACAGTATCCAAACAACTATCTCCCAACAGCCCAAGGATGTGGCTCGAACAGAGCATTTGAATCTTCTGGCCCATCTATCTCTTGAGACCTGTCTAGTTTACACAGATGGATCTCTTTCTCTAGGGGGAAGCAGCAGCATTGGCTTTATAATCTATCTTCCTGTCACAAGGCAGATCAAATGCTACTCCTTCAACCTCGGCAACAGAATGGGCATCTTTTTTTTTTTTTTTTTTTTTGTTTCATTTTGTATTCAGCTATATAGCTATGACAATTTATTTCTAATTTACAAACAATTACTCCAAATATCTCCAATTATACTTCCTTGTATTGTTTCCTTTTATTCATTTCTATTTTTTTCCATTCTAATTAATCTTCCTTGTATGCACTTATGCACCTGGAAGTCTTTATAAATTCTAGTAAGGCTTCTTTGCCTCTTTTTGTCCGAAAAAGAATTGGGAGTGTAAGTGGCACTATATGTTTCAAACATCTATTTCTTTCCTCTTTAAATTTGTTGCACTGAATTATTAGATGTTGCATAGTCTGCTTTCCATTTTCACAGAAATTACACCTATTGTCCTTGACCTTTCCTATTTTGTGTAAGTAAGCCTTCACATTCCCAATGCCAGTCCTGGCCTGGAAATATGATGACTCAGTTAATCTATGATGTCCTTGAAAATTGATAGGTTGAGAAGTAATGTCAGGCCTCATCATTTGGGCTTGGATTCTGTAGTATTTGCCAAGACCCCTGCTTTTTCGTCCTTCTTCCTCTCGAGAGAGTTCTGAAGTCCAGTCCTGGTTCCAAGCTTTGATAACTATCTCCCTAGACTTCTGCTTAAGAAATGAATGAGTGGTAAAAACATCCCTGTTCATAACCTTCTTCTTGCTTGCTCTCCTGGCTGCACTATCAGCTAGCTCATTGCCCACTAGACCAACATGCCCTGGACACCAAGAAAGGATTAATGAGCAATTATATGCTTCTTTTCTAATCTGGTAGGAAAATTGGTTCTCTTTCTTCTGGATCCTCATCAAACTTGCTTGACTGTCAGTGAAGATGTGAAATGTTCCATGTGGACTGGTCTTTTTTAAATATCTAATGGCTTTGAGGATGCAAAAGGTCTCTGCATCAGTAATTCCCATTGTCTGACCAAGGTTGAAGGAGAAACATTTCATCTCTCTACTGACTGGTAAATATACTATGAAGCCAATGCTGCTCCCCTTTCCCTTGGAGAGTGATCCATCAGTGTAAACTATAGTTGTGTCTGGTGAAATTTTACTGATGATTTCTTCATGTTCCTCCTTGGCTTTGTCTTTTGAAAGTGATGAGATGCCAATAGGAATGCTTGTCTGATGCCATGGTGATATCCAGGTGGCATCTATCTGTTCTAGATTGCTGAAGTTTGTGAAAGGTTTGAGTAAACCACCTATTCTTATTAGTTGAGATGGAGAGTCATCCATGTACTTGAAGATTCCAAGGTCTAGCCCAGTTGATATTGATAGCTCGTCTACCAAAGGGCCGGTGAGCTTATTCAGGACTGGGTGAGATGGTTGAAGTCTTAGGAGTCTGAGTGCAAAATTATAGGTCTGTTTTAGTTGCCTGACCTTAACAATATATCATTACAAGCAGAAAGTGCACAACTTCCGGCCTCCATCAGCAACAACAATATCAACTACATATTCGATTTTGTATTGTTAACAGCTTTCGATCAATCTAATTTTTGACACCTAAATCCTAGTATTGCAACATTTTTCGATCAAAACCCCAATTTTGGAGCCTCTAGACCACCTCACCCATCGCCTTTTCATCAACAACTTCGGCCTTCCATCAGCTACAGTAAAATAAAGTCAATATTCGGTTTCGCTTTATCATCAGGATTCTATTGATATACTTTTCGACATTTGCATCCCCATATTCCAGCATTTTTCGATCAAAATACGATTTTTCAGCTATCTGGGCGAAAATTTTCACCCAGCCTTGGCGCTCAGTCAGGTGACCTGGACCCAGTGTCACGTGATTTTATTCTTAACAATTTATTTTTAAATCAGGATAAAATCTTTTCAAATTTTTCATTCTGGTTTAGTCATCTACCAGATTATGTCAGCAGTAAAGAAGGTTAAAATGACCGAAATTACTCCCTCTTCACCAGGGAGTCTCCCTAGTCTACCTTCTTCACCAGAGATAGAGATGACAAATGCCCCCAGGTTGTCTTCATCAATCTGGAACAAAGATGCATCACCCAAGCCTTCAAGGCTTTTATCTTCTGTTCGACCTCTTAAATTGTCAACAAAACTAGATCTTTTCAGCAGTGACCCAATCACATCTACAGATCTGGGTACTAAAAATTTATTTATCAAAACATCTTTTGCTGATCAATCTCGGAAACGAGGTATTTCAGCTACCAATCACATCAATTCCCAGCCAACAAAAATGGTGAAGATTGCTGCCCCACATAGTATCAAACATACCTTTGAAACTGCAATTTTTGAGGCTAGAGACTTACTAGTAAAAGCCTATAGCCTTACTGGAGAAAAGAGCAAGCAAACTGCAGTCTTGGATCTTATTGAGGTTTTTCGAAACTTTACTGAGGAAGGGAAGGTGATTAGCACCAGCCCATCATTAAAGGCTACAATGACAGAATTGAAATCTGCCTCTACAACGCCATTGCCACACCTCGATCCACATTTCTCATCAATCTATTTCATCCATTACTGTTGACAACCGCCTCCAAATTTCAATTACTCAGCAGATTCAGTTTCGCATCATTGTGAGCTACACATTGGTATAATTTTATGCCATTGCATCCCAGTGGATAAGACAATAAATGCGAAAGAGTCAATTTGATAGCAACTTGGCAGGGAAGGCTGCCTCCCCAGCTGGAGCACTTCATCTATAACACCTCACCATCACACAAAAAAAATCAAATAACCATCAGATTCACATTCAGTATATCCAGAGCTACACACTGATATAATTTTCTACTCCTGCATCACTCTGGATCACCCAATTGAGGTTAAAGATCAAATTTTGTTAGAGTAGTGCCAAGAAGAATCACGTGGCTCAAGTCAGATGACTTGACTGCAAATCACGTGACTTTTGATTTTTCAAGTTATTACCTAATCAGTTTAATAAAAAAAAATAAAAAAAAAGGTTCAAATATAAATATTTTATTTAAAAATAAAATAAAATTAAAAATAAAAGTTTTTCCAATTTTTTTCAAAATGAGTCAAAGTTCTTACTATGACCCTGCTTCACCAAATATTGAAAACTTGAGTCCTTATGATCCCAAGTCACCAGGAAGCAGTAAAAACATTACATATGACCCAGCTTCACCTAACCTGGACATGGAAATCTCTGATTCCTCACAACCAGGCTCACCTACCATTCAATCATCAGACATTGACATAAATGAAGACCTACCAGACCTTCCTTCAATTGAATTCATTGAAAACCCAAATACAATTGATACAGTTATGGAACTGAGTAGTGACCCCATTGCTGGTCCTTCAACACCTTATAGATCCTCATACCAAAAATTAGCTAAAAAATTTATATCAAAGCCTGTTAAGCTAGACAAAGGAAAGGGAAAATTGAGCTCCTCCATTTATGCAAATTCAGATAATATTATAGAACAAGGCAAACAAACTACAAAGACAGTTCTACTTGAAGCAAGAGACCTCATAGTAAAAGCATATCACCTAACCCAGGATCGAAATGAGCAGTCCCAGCTTCTAGACCTACTAGAAGTCTTTAGGGAATACACTGAAAAGGGTACTATTTATAAAGCATCAAACATCATTGCATCCCAGGTAGCCAATCTTGAGACTGCCACAAGGCAGATTGAGACCAAAGCTAGGGATCTGAAGAAGATCATAGCACCAGCAGTACCAAAATCCCAGTCAAAGGCTACAACTCAGCATCAACAGTTCAACCAACATCAGACTAAAGCAACAATGGCTTCTGTAGCTGGAAATGGTGTTCAACCATCAACAGAGCCCATGGAATGGACAGTAGTTGGTAAGCCATTACCCACCAAAAATGTTAGACCACAACAGCCTTTCCAACCAAAGCCAAAAGTGATCAAAAGAGTCATTCTTGTTCAAGATCTGGAAGAAGAATCTAACTTCAACCCACTGCATGCAAGAAACCAGATCAATCAAATATTTGCAGCTCATGGTATCAAAGGACCAGTTGTGAATTCTGTGTCCAGGACCAAAAATGAGAATATAGCAATTAATACTACAGATGATTATTCTGCTGATTTTTTCCTTGAAAAGAGAAACATCTGGGAGAAGGTAATTCCATTCATATCAGCTCAAAAAGACGAGCCATGGTTCAAAGTAGTGGCTCATGGCATCCCTTTGGCCGACTTTGATACTGAGAATGGCATGGAGATGATCAAGCAAGAAGTAAAAATATTCAACAAGGGCCTAGATCCAATTGGAACACCACACTGGATCTCAACCAGAGAGAATAGAGGAGTGAAGAGGGCAGGATCAGTGGCCATAGCATTTGCAACTGCACAAGAAGCTGAAAGAGCCATTAGGAACCGACTTTATATTGCAGGCATAAGTGTTAGAGTCACAAAGTTTTACAATGTTGCTCAAACAACTCAGTGCACAAAATGTCAAGCTTTTGGACATTTGGATAACTTTTGTAGAAGGGACCCAGTCTGCAGACTTTGTGGTGGAAAAGATCACAGCACTCAGCAACACTACTGCAGTGTATGCAAAGCAAAAGGAGTACAATGCAGTCACCTAGCACCAAAGTGTGCCAACTGTGATGAAGATCACCAAGCCAATTCTAAGACATGCAAAGTTTATCTTAGCATCCGAAATAAGGCTGATGAAGTTGAACTTTAATGTTGGACAAACAAGATATCAAGATTCTCCAAATAAATCTCAACAAAAGCCAAATAGCTACTGAAAGTGCCCTACAAATTGCAGCGGAACTAAATATATCAATCATTGCAGTACAAGAGCCATGGCTGATACCAAAGCACCAAGATGAGCTGGAATACACAAATACCAGATCAATTAACCACAAATCATTTTACCAAATATTCCCTTGTTCACCACCTCAGCTTCGTCCAAGAACCATGATTTATGTTTCTAAAGGACTGGAAGCAAAGGTGAAATTATCTAGCCACTCTCCTCAGGATCCCGACCTCCAAATCCTGGAATTATTATATGGATCCAATAAAATCTCACTCATAAATATATACAATCAAGATGACCAAGCAAAACAGAGAGGAAAGACAATCAACCTATTAATGAATCATTTCCCACCAAGTAGTAGAGCAATCCTCATTGGAGACTTCAACTTACATCATCAAAGATGGGAGCCTGCAGCAAGCCATTCCATGGAATCAGAATTACTAATAGAATGGTTGGATGATAACAAATTGGAGCTTCTAAATACACCTGGACAGGGTACCTTCTTTAGGCCCCACATGACCAAGCCATCAGTACTAGACCTTACATTTGCTTCCTCAAGTATAGTAGATCAGATATTTGACTGGCAGGTTCTAGAAGATATTGGATCAGACCACTATGGAATCATGTTTACACTGGACAATACAGCTAACAAGACTGACAATCCATTGCAGCAGGATCATTTCAACTTTAAGAAGGCAGACTGGACTAAGTTCTCTAGCATTCTAACTACCCTCACAAGCCAATGTAGCTTTCTCACGCATCAACAGGGATATATACTTGCCAACCAAGCTGAATGCCAAAACTACCTTGTCACTGGCTCATCTAACTATACAGAATACTTGGACCTGGCAGCACAGATGCTTACTGACTGCATTAGTGAAGCAGCCCTTGCAAGTATCCCAGTATATAAAGAGGGCTTCATTCCTAAGCCATGGTGGAATGAGGAACTCACGTCCCTTCGGAAGGAAATGGTACAGGCTCAAAAAGAGCTTAAAGCTAGCAAAGAGGATCCAACCTGCCACACACAATATTGTCAAGCAAGAAATATATACTTCAAAAAAATCAAGGAAGCAAAACAGGCCCACTGGAATAGCTTCCTGGAGAAGGAAAACACAGAGACAATATTTAAAGCAATGAGCTTTACCAAAGACCATAGGATGACACAGATACCACCTATATCTAATAAATATGGCCATTTGGAGGAGCAATTTGAAGGAAAATGTAGAGCATTCCGGGAGATTCTATTTCCAACACCTCCAATATCTGAGAAGCCAATATGGGATGGATACTTAGCTGATAACTGGGAATGGCCACAATTAACCAGGGAAGAGCTGGAGCAGGCTTGCTCAACAAGTATCAAAGGAAAAACCCCTGGTCCCGATGGAATTAATCATGAAATCATCATAAAAGCATACCAAGCCATACCACAAATATTCATGCAGATATTCTCTCAACTTATTAATATTGGGTACCATCCAAAATGCTGGAAGCAGGCAACAGGGATTATACTCTGTAAAGCATCAAAGCCTGACTACTCACAACCAAAAGCATACCGGGTAATCTCCCTCCTGAACTGTCTAGGAAAGATAAGTGAAAGAATCCTTGCTAAAAGACTTGGTCATCTTGCAGAGACTACCTCACTTCTACATCCAAGCCAAATTGGGGGACGAAAAGGAAAGTCAGCCATTGATGCAGCTCTATTGCTGACCAATGATGTGGAGACAAACAGACAACTAAATCGAATTTCATCCACAGTATTCCTTGATATAAAGGGTGCATTTGATCATGTTTCCAAGAACCAACTACTATTTATACTCAAGAAACTTAAATTACCTATTAGCCTAATAACATGGATATCATCCTTCCTTGATAAGAGGACGCTTCAACTAACCTTTGATGGACAGAAAGAACTAGCTAGCTCTATTGATACTGGTGTACCTCAAGGAAGCCCAATCTCGCCAATTCTATTTCTAATCTATATTCGAAATCTATTCAATTCAAAAGCTGTGAATATCATATCATATATTGATGATGTTTCTATAACTACATCTTCAACAAGTCTCAAGCAAAATGTGAGGATTCTAGAAAGGGAGGTGGGCCATATCTTTGAACTGGCCAAAAAGAACTGCATACAATTTGATCCTTCAAAAACTGAACTCATGCACTTCACAAACAAAAAAGAAGCTAGAACTAGACTAGTTACTTTACCGGGTGGTGAGGTAGTGCATCCTAATCAGACCACAAGGTGGCTCGGAATATGGTTTGATCCAGGGCTCAAGTTCCGAGCCCACATCAACACCAAAGTTTCCCAAGCCACACAGACATTCTTGAGGATGACCAGGCTGGCAAATATTGAGCGAGGCTTATCACCTGCATCAATGAGACAGATTTATCTAGCATGTGTTATTAGCATAGCAGAGTATGGTTCAGTAATCTGGTGGAAAGGACAAGACTATATCACATCAGCACTACAGAAGCTTCAAAATATGGCTCTCAGAAAAATCCTTGGAGTATTTAAAACAGCACCAATCCGTCCTATGGAAGTAGAGGCAGCCCTATCACCACCACAAATCAGACTTGATACAAATCTTCGTAGATATGCACTGAGGATGGCCAAGCTTTCAAGATGTCATCCAGTCAACCAGGAGATTCATAGAGTGAAAGACTATATCCTACCTAAACTGACACAAATAGAGAGGATTAAAATTAGTCTTTCCAACATAACAGATGACAGACCAGTAGAGAAAGTAAGGCAGCACTTCTTCCCCCCATGGAAGCAACACATTCCATACAAGGTGGAAATTGGACAAGGGTCTAAGGAAAAAGCAGCTGAGATACACAAGGCTGAATCACAGAATACACAGTGGCAAAATACAACACACATATACTCAGATGCTTCACAATTAGAAACAACAGCTGGAATTGGAGTCGGATTTTATGTTATAGCTGAGCAACATAAGCCAGGCTTTCATTTCCAGTCAAATATTGGAGATGGCAATACTGTATATGATGGAGAGCTTGAAGCAATAACTCAAGCAATAGAATATATAAGTGGTCATACAGAGCCAGGACATCACTATCTTATTTTCTCTGATAACAAGGCAGCACTCTTTCGAATGGCAACACCATCAAACCATCCAGGGCAATCATGCCAAATCAGAGCTATAAATGCAGCTTCAATCATAATCAACCATGGAGCTTCTATTACATTAACATGGGTACCAGGACACTCAGGTGTTAAAGGCAATGAACAAGCTGACAAATTGGCAAAAGAAGCTGCCAAATTTCCTGCAGAGCTGTCAAATATAAGCTTTGCTAAATTAGGTGCAAATATTAAAGAATTAGGAAAAATTGAATGGCTACAATATCTTCACAAAGAAGGTGTAAGGAAGAAGTGTGAATCAACATATCACAAAAAATATGGCTGGAAAATTATCAACAAAATAAAACTCCCAAAGGGCACACTGAGAAAAACAGCTAGTGCCTACTTCCAGATTAAACTTGGCCATGGGTACATCAAAAACTATCTTTTCAAATTGGGACACAGCAGCACAGACCTATGTAGTTGCGGAAAGAAAGAGACTCCTGAGCACTTGCTTCTTAGCTGTTCAGAATACAAAAAAGAGAGGGCAGAGCTCCGGGCAAAACTGAATGGAAATCATTTGAGTATGAGGCTTCTACTAAATACTGAAAAAGGTATAGAGAATACACTGCAGTTCCTGCTTAAAACAGGGATCTGTACCAGGACTTGGCATTTGGGGAAGAAGGAAGGTGTTACTTAAACCAATGGATGGAACAGACGGAAACTTTAATAAGAGACTATCAAAGATTTAAAATTAAAGAAAATAAAATAATCAAAAACAAAGAGGGAGACACATACTTGATGAAAGTTGCAGTTTCAGACTAGGAATTCATTCCCAAAATCAATCAGAAAACATATGAAATAGTCCAGGGAATGTTTAATAATTAGAACTAGCCTCTCATAGTTATAGACTCAGTAGTGGCTTTAAAATAAAATTCATCAACGCCATTGCCACCAATGCCAGCTGTGGCCCAAGTAATCCCTTCATATGCACAGAAGGTTAGAGAGGGTATCCCAAGCAATATCCCAGCAACAGTCACACAAACTAGGCCAGCTATGAAGGTTCTCAGCCGCAAATCTGCTGCACCCACTCCTAACCCAACAGGCCAAGCTCAGAATACTAGGCCCGTTATTCAAGCCAGTACTTCTTCTACAACCACCAATGCAGCTCCCTTCACACCAGCACAGATTGTTGACAATGAGAATGTCATAACCCTGGTAACCAGGTCAGGCTGCAGTCTGCCAGAATACCAAGCTTTCACTATTAGAGAGAGAATAAACAAGATCCTAGGGAAAAGGGCCATCTCAAGGGTTCACACCTCACCTAAGGGGAACCTTGTCCTGAGCTGCATGGATGCCTCTCCCACAGAGCTGATTTTGGATCAGGAAAAATGGGAGGTTGTCTTTGCAGGATGGCCAATTCAGAAGGCCCAGAAGGTTAGCAATTTGCCTAAAATGGTGGTACATGGGGTTGCAACCTGTATCCCCATTCAACAATTAAATGAAGAAATTGAGACCTATAATGATGGGATCAATACACAAGGCCATGCAAGATGGCTAACAAAGTCACCTGCAAAGGTAATGAGGGCTTCAGTGGCATTTTGTGTCAGGACTGAGGAGCAAAAAACGAGACTCATCAAGGCTGGGGTGCTCATTGGTGGACAACTTCTAAAGGTAGTTAGCTACCAACAATCAACTCAGAAGACTCAGTGCATAAAGTGCCTGAAATTTGGCCACCACTCCATGTGGTACAAGAAATCTCCAGTGTGTGCCATCTGTCTTGGACCACACTACACCAACAGCCACAAGTCAGACCACATCACCACACCATTTCGTCCATAACTTCCGCCAACAATTAACTACAGCAATATAAATTCGATATTCAGTTTCGTATCGTCTTAAGCTTTCGATTGATATTTGTTTCGACATTCGCAGCCACTAATTCCATTATTTTTCGACCAAAAAACCATTTTCGACCCTCTGGACGAAAATTTTCGCCACAGCCTTGCCAAGGCTCGACGCGCGACGCGTCGACGCGTTCTTGACGCGTTTTAAGGTGACCTATTTTTCAGTCACGTGACTTTTTGAAATATCTCAAAAGGGAAAAAAAAAATATATATATATATATATAATTTAACTAAAATATAAAACAAACCACCATATATAAATATTTTTAAAATCATCTTAATATTGTTTTAAATAATTACCCATCAATCATAGCTGGGGATATGCCTGCTTCACCTGAATCAGGAAGAAGCATGCCGTCTTCTCCACCATCTTTGAGATCTTTCAATCTCAAAAATGTGGCAAGGCTTTCTGACTCCCTGTGGAGCTCTAAAAAGACTAAAGATGCAAAACCATCATCATCTGTTCCAACAACCTTTTCATTGACTAATTTGAATGGCCCATTCAGTAGCGACCCAATAACTGCACAGGATCTTGTGCCAAAGCCAATATTGAATAAAGAACATAAAATTAGATCAAAAAAGAGGAAACCACCAGAGTTCATTTCTAGTGTAATTCAAAGCAGGAAGATCATAAAAGTAGCCGAGCCAATTAGAGAAGAGCAGTATACCTACAATTCTGCTATTGAAAAAGCGAGAGATTTGTTGGTAAAAGCTTAAAGTTTGACTGAAGATAAGGGAAAGCAAGATGCAGTGCTAAACCTTGTAGAAGTCTTTCGAAATTTCACTGAAGAAGGGAGAATAAGAGAGCTAAAAAAACAGGAACCAACCACTGTTCCAAGTGGGCCAACAAATAGCAAAAATGAAATATTGCCAATTAAACCAGTAGCAGTGTCATATGCTCAGATATTGAGGAATGGGGCATCAGAGGCAACTCCAACCCCTCTAATTCAAAGACCAAAGAGCAGAATGATAGTCATGGGCAAAGGATCCCATGAGCTAGGTGCTGAGCAAAAATCAACACGAACATCTTTTTTTTTTTTTTTTTTTTTTTTTTTAATTCATGTTGTATTCAGCTAAAAGCTATGACAATCTATCTATTAATTACACAGTGGTAAATTTAAATTTCTTAACCCTTCCTTACTCCTGTTTGCTCACATAATTCTATTTCCAATTTGTTGTGTTCCTAGTTAATCTCCTTTCAGTGCAAACACGAACATCACCAGGAGCAGGACCAGCAACGTCAACAGAACCTCTACAAACAACATCCTATCATAATGAAAATGTAATAACACTAGTTACCAAGTCAGGTGGAGTTCTTCCAACCTACCAACCATTTACTGTCAGGGAGAGTATCAATAAGATACTGGGAAAGAGAGCTATATCAAGAGTTCACACCTCAGTTAAAGGCAATATTGTTTTAACCTGTATGGAATCATCCCCATCAGAACTTTTACTTGACCAGGAAAAATGGGAGCCAGTATTTGAAGGATGGCCTTTTTTTTTTTTTTTTTTTTTTTTTTTTTTTAATTCATAGTGTATTCAGCTATCTAGCTATGACACATTTCAAATGTTCCAAATTTAAACTTTCCCCCCAAATTCATCTATTCTCCCTCAAAGCCCAATAAACTGTATCCCAATCACTTATCCTAATTTAATTCCCTTTGTGTGCTGCCATGCACTTGGATATATCCAAATACTTAAGTAATGCTTCCTTCCCCATTTTTGTACAAAATAAGATTGGAAGTGTTGTTGGTTCTAAACCTTTGAAGCAAATATTCCTTTGGTCTCTGAATTTTTGACAGTGTAACAACAAGTGTTGCACATTTTGTCTTTCTTTCCCACAAAAATTGCACATAAAATCTGTTACCTTCCCTACCATGTGCAGGTATACCCTGGTATTGCCAATTCCAAGCCTTGCCTGGAAAAATCCGGATTCAGTTTCCCTGCTATGTCCTCCAAATCCATGTAGTTTATAAGAAAAGTTAGGCTGATTAGATTGAGCCTGAAGCCTGTAATACTTTCCGAGTCCCTTGGCCTTTCGACCCTCCTCTTCATGCCAGAGCTCCAAGTCCCAATCTTTTTTCCATGCCTCGAGCACCCACTCTTTAGCCTTCTGCTTGATGAAAGAGTGAGAGGTATATTGATCACTTTTCATTGCCTGTTTCTTCCAACCTCCTTTGGCAAGCTTATCGGCCAGCTCATTTCCTTCTATGCCAACATGTGCTGGACACCATTGAAGATGAACTGTGCAACTTTGACAAATCTTCCTGATCTGATGAGAAAATTGATTGCTGCAATTCTGGATTCGAAGAATACTAGCTTGGCTATCAGTAAAAATGTGTATGGTCTTATTAGCAAAGTATTTCTTCACATATTTGGCTACCTTAAGGATACAGTAGGTTTCAGCATCTGTGATACCCATAGTATCACCTAGGTTATATGAAAAACATTTTATCTCTCTGGTGATTGGTTGGTAGATCACAAAGCCAATGCTGCTTCCACCTCCCTGTGAAAGTGATGCATCAGTATAAACTATGACATCACTTTTATTGATGTCCTTTATTTGTTGGATGTGGGATAGTTTAGCTGTTGCCTTTGGATGATTTAAAATGGTGGTTTTAACATTGGACTGATACCATGGTGGGACCCAGAGGGCATTTAGCTGCTCCAGATTCTTAAGGGTAGCCAATGGCTTTAGCCTGCTTCCGATCCTCATCAACTGGGTCAATGGATTATTGATGTAGTTAATTAATCCGAGATCAATCTGACTGCTGCTGGCCAATTCATCTTCAAGAGGACTAAATAAATGTTCTTGGATAGGGTGGTTCCTTTGAAGTCGAAGCATCCTTAGTCCATAGTAGATCACTTGCTTCTCATGCCGTACTTTTGCTGGTAAGATTGATGACTCGACTTCCAAGGCTTTTATTGGACTACCTCGGAAAGCCCCAGTGATCAATGGCAGTGCCTGATTCTGAAGCTTCTGACATCTGTTGGTTAGTATTCCACTGCCCCTCTTGCCATGCCAGAGAACTGAGCCATAATCAAGTACCGAAGTGACACAGGCTAGGTAGAGTTGTCGAAGGGCAGTACAGTGTAGTCCCCTTGTTGTTGAGGCTAGGTTCCGGATCCTACTGAGTGCCCCATGGGCTAGCTGCAGTCTCTTATCTACATGTGTCTTGAAATTGAGCTTCCTATCAAACCAAATACCTAACCATCTGACCATCTCCTTTGGCTCTATTGTGGCCAAGCCTTGTAGGTCAAAAGATGTTGTAGGTCTTTGAAATTGACGTCCAAAGTGAATCAGCTCTGATTTTTCCATCTCAAAATTTACTGATAGCTTTCTTGCACCCTTCAATAGCTCCTCCGTAATTTCCTTCAGGGTCCTAATGTTCTTATATATTGAAGTTGATGATACTGAAACTGCAATGTCATCCATGTAGGACAGCTGAAGGAAATTCTTCCTGTGCACAGCTGGGAGAAGAAATCTGATAGATAGAAGAAATAGCATTGGTGATACTGGGCTACCCTGGGGAGTCCCAGTCACTGGAAACACCTTGCTCAGTTGTCCATTAAAGAGAAGCTGCATTGTTCTTCCAGCTAGAAATGATTTGACCCAGGATATAAGACCTAGAGGCAGTTGTAAGGACCGCAGTGTTTGGATTAGAGCTGCAGGTTGCAGCCTATCAAAAGCTCCAAGGATGTCCAAGAAGATTGTTGATACAAGTCGTTTACTGGCCAGATTCTGCTCCACAAATTCTTGAAGCAAGAGGGCAGCATCAATAGCTGACCTTTGCTTACGACCTCCCAGTTGGCTAGAATCTAAAAGATCTGTTGTGTTAGCAATATATGACAGTCTATTGGCATATATTCTTTCCAGTAATTTGGACAGGCAGGGCAAGAGGGAAATAGGTCTATAAGCCTTAGGTGCACTGTAGTCCATTTTGTTCCTCTTAGGAATGATGATACCCACAGCCTGTTTCCATTGCTGAGGATGTTGTCCACTTTCAAATAAGCACTTGTAAGCCTTGAAGAAGAAGTCCGGAATAGTTGTCATGGCTGCCTTGATAATGGTCCAATCCAGACAATCATGACCTGGGGCAGTCATCTTTTTCGGTGCAGCATTTATTATCTCATCAATAATGAGTTCAGGCCAGTCCCAATGTCTTTCTATTTCGTTCCTAGCTGTTATATTGTAAGAGGTTGAAGGAATAAATTCCTCTGCCTCAGCTGATAAGATTGAAGTTGGAGGACTTGGGAATAGGGTCTGAGCCAGAGCCTCACTTTTGGCTTCAAATGTTGTTGCTTTTGTTGGCTGAGATTGGTGCTTTGGTGTATAGACCAGAGTTGGGATTATTCTTGATTGATAATTTTCAGGCCTGGAGTAATTGTAGGCAGTGAATATCATCCTGTCCTTAGCTGAGGCTAAAAAGTTCATCCAGTGTTGTTGCTTGGTGTGCTGGATATGTTGAAAATATTTATTCCTTGCAGCTCTAGCCTTGTCCATTATTTCAGTGTCATAATCCTTCTTCCCTTGGCGTCGAAGCTTATGGAATGAATGCCGAAGTAAAGCAAGGTCCTTGGTCCACCATGGCTTTGATCTTGGTGTGACTTTGAATAGTGGAATTGATTCTTGAGCAGCAGAATGTACTACCTGTTGTAAGATTGAAGCAATACCATCAACATCTTGTCTATGTATGGCAGTTTCAAGTGTTAGCTGCATCAATTCTTGCTGTTGAAGAATATGAAACTTAAATAATTCCCAGTCAGCTTTTTTAACATTGAACCTGGTAGGAAGTGGGTTAGTATTTCTGTTAGTATTCAGTGATTTGTCCAGGCTATGGTCAATTAAACAAGTGTCAAAAAGTATCACTTCATGATCAGATCCAGTAGATTCTCCATATTTCCAGTTGCCCCACCTAAGGTGTTTGAATCCTATGGCAAAGGTAAGGTCAATGATGGAGGTGCTTTTTGAATTAGATCTGTGAAATGTCCCTCCATACTGTTCAATGATTGATGGCGAGTTGAGGAGCTGGGCATTGGCATTATCTAAGTACTGGGCCAGCTTATTAGCAAGAGGTGAACTGTTCTGGACAAGTGGATTCCAACATGAATGATGCAAGTTGAAATCTCCAAGAAACAACATGGGCTTGTCCAGTCTCAACTGTAGATCCAAGAAGCGTTCCACTGTGAGCTTAGTTGAGTAGTGGGAGGTTGGCTTCTCATTGTAGATGTGAACCACATAGAATGATTCACTTGATAGTTCTACCTCCAGAATTTGAAAGTCAGGGTCTGTCACCAAGTCATATCTAGGGGATACTTGAAGCTGGCTAGATTTCTTGACATAGGTAAGGACCCTGGGCCGCAGATTGGAGTTGAAAATAGGTGGTATTAGATTAAAAGCTGAGTGGTTTATAGGTCGAAAAGAGAGTGTTGGTTGGTGATGGAACATGTATGGTTCCTGCACAAAAATAAAGTCTGATTCCTCCTTGAGGGCTATCTCAAAGAGTGACTGCAGGATCTCTCGACCCCTTGCAGTATTATGTTGACTAAATTTTAGTGTATCTAGCATGTTAAAGCTTTATAGAATTCACAATCTAATCGTTGAAATGCCAGGTGGGTGTTTGACTTGCAGTTGGCACACTGAACTGCATGGTGGATGCAACTTTGGGTTGCACTACAAGTGTTACACTTGTGGCTGTTGGTGTAGTGTGGTCCAAGACAGATGGCACACACTGGAGATTTCTTGCACCACATGGAGTGGTGGCCAAATTTCAGGCACTTTCTGCACTGAGTTTTCTGAGTTGATTGTTGGTAGCTATCTACCTTCAAAAGTTGTCCTCCAATGAGTACCCCAGTCTTTATCAATCTTATCTTCTGCTCCTCAGTCTTCACACAAAATGCCACTGAGGCTCTCACTAATTTACTTAGTGATTTGGTAAGCCATCTCGCCTGGCCCTGTGTATTGATCCCATCATTATAGGTCTCAATCTCCTCATTTAATTGTTGAATGGGGATACAGGTTGCAACCCCATGTACCACCATTTTAGGCCAATTGCTAACCTTCTGGGCCTTCTGAATTGGCCATCCTGCAAAGACAACCTCCCATTTTTCCTGGTCCAGAATCATCTCTGTGGGAGAGGCATCCATACAACTGAGGACCAGGTTCCCCTTTGGTGAAGTATGGACCCTTGAGATAGCCCTTTTCCCTAGGATCTTGTTGATCCTTTCTCTAATGGTGAAAGCCTGGTAATCTGGCAGGCTGCAGCCTGACCTGGTTACCAGGGTGATAACATTCTCAGCATTAATTATTTGTGCAGCTGTGGGTGGAGCTGCATTGGTGGTTGAAGAAGTAGCTGTTTGAGTGATCGGCTTAGTATGTGTAACTTGGCCTGTGCTACTGGTGGTTGGTGCAGCAGGTTTTCGACTGAGCACCTTCATGACTGGCCCAGCTGGAGTAACAGTGGCTGGCTTATTGTTTGGGATCCCCTCCCTGACCTTCTGTGCATAGGAAGGGACTGCTGGCACCACAGGCTGGATTTGTGGTCTTGGTGGGGTTGGAATTGGTACTGAGTTTATTGGTTCAGCAGTGGAGACCTGGAGTGGTGGTCTAGTGGTTATCACTTTCCCCTCCTCAGTAAAGCTTCGAAAAACCTCAATGAGGTCCAAGACTGCCACTTGCTTTTCTTTGTCTCCAGTAAGGCTGTATGCCTTAACTAGTAAGTCACGTGCCTCGAGAATAGCTGTTTCAAAAGTATGTTTAATGCTGTGTGGTGCAGCAATTTTGACCATTTTGGATGGCTGAGGGTTGGTGTGGTTGGTTGCTGAAATACCCCGTTTCCGAGGTTGATCAGCAAATGGTATTTTAATAAATAAGTTTTTTGTGCCCAAATCAGTTGATGTGATTGGGTCACTGCTAAAAATGTCAACCTTAGATTTCAAATTGACAGGTTGAACAGAGGAAAGTAGCCTTGAAGGCTTTGGTGATAGACCTATATTCCAGATTGATGAAGATAGTCTAGGGACATCTGTCATGTCCATTTCTGGTGATGAAGGCAGGCTTGGTAGGCTCCCTGGTGATGAGGGAGACTTTTCAGCCATATTTTTATTGTTTATTGCTGACATAGACAGCCGGAAAACGAATAAAGAATAAAATTTACAAAAAAGAATTTAATTCGATTTTTAATGGAATTATATTGAGAAATGTCACGTGACTTTTGTTCTGGTCACGTGAGAACGCGTCAGAACGCGTCGTGCGTTACGCGTCGAGCCTTGGCAAGGCTGGGCCGAAAATTTTTGTCCAATGGGTCGAAAGTCGCGTTTTGGTCGAAAGATAATGTAATTAGTGGATACAGATATTGAAAAGTATATCATTCAAAAGCTAAAGACGATGCGAAAATGAATATCAAATTTTTATTGCCCTAGCTGATGGTTAGCGGAAGTTATGGATAAAATGATGTGATGAAATGATCCAGAGGATCGAAAATCGAGTTTTTGGTCGAAAAAGGTTGCAAATTTGGGACTTTGGTGTCGAAACTTAGATCAATCAACTGCTGATACCTATGCGAAACCGAATATCAAGTTTATAATGGCGTAGCTGATGGTGGGCGAAAGTTGTGGATGAAATGGCGAAGGATGGCCTATTCATAAGGCCCAGAAACGTCACACGTCACCATACTTTCGAAAATCGCCAATTCATCCACAACTTCCGCCCTCAATCAGCTACGCTCTTAAAAATTCGATATTCGGTTTCGCCTCTTCCACAGCATCACATTGATATATTTCTTGACATTCGCATCCCTTTATTCCGACATTTTTCGACCAAAAACCCAATTTTCAGCATTCTGAGAGAAAAATTTTTCGCTTCAGCCTTGCCAAGGCTCGACGCGTCACGCGTTTCGCTTTGCAGACGCGTAATCAGGTGATTAAAATCACATTCACGTGACTTTTTTCTAATTCTTATTATAAAAATAAAAATAAAAAAAAACACCAGCCTTGGCGCTCAGTCAGGTGACTCGAGTCCATTGTCACGTGATATTTTTCTCAATAATTCAATTTTAAATCAGGATAAAATATTTTCAAATATTTTATTCTAATTTAGTCATCATTCTGCTTATATCAGCATAAAACAGGTTGAAAATGCCTTTAAAGTCTCCCTCCTCACAGGGGAGTCTCCCAAGTCTACCATCTTCACCTGAAATTGATATGACAAATGCCCCAAGGTTGTCATCATCAATTTGGAATAAAGATGCATCACCAAAGCCTTCAAGGCTGTTAACTTCTGTTCGACCTATCAAATTGTCCACCAAAATTGACTTATTTAGCAGTGACCCCATCTTTTTTTTTTTTTTTTTTTTTTTTTTAATTCATGTTGTATTCAGCTAAAAGCTATGACAATCTATCTATTAATTACACAGTGGTAAATTTAAATTTCTTAACCCTTCCTTACTCCTGTTTGCTCACATAATTCTATTTCCAATTTGTTGTGTTCCTAGTTAATCTCCTTTCAGTGCATTTATACACTTTGAAGCCTTCAAAAACTTTAGCAATGCTTCTTTCCCCCTTTTTGTTCGGAACAAGATTGGGAGTATCAATGGCTCTATATTAGTAAATGATTCCTTTCTCTCTTTAGTAAAGTTTTGACAATGTAGTATCAAATGTTGCATAGTCTGCTTCCCATTTTTACAAAAATTACAAGTTTCATCTTTGGTTTTCCCAATTTTGAATAAGTATGCTCTAATATTGCCAATCCCTGTCTTTACTTGGAAGTATGCTGACTCAGTACTCCGGTTGTGACCTTGAAAATTGATAGGTTTGGTTGAGAAAGTTGGTATTGATATCTGCGCTTGGATCCTGTAAAACTTGCCTAGACCCTTACTTTTCCTCCCTTCCTCCTCATGGAAGAGCTCAGAAGTCCAGTCATGAGTCCATGCTTTAATTATGAGCTCTTTAGCCCTTTGCATCAAAAATGAGTATGTTGTGAACTGATTCCTCCTGATAACCTTCTTTTTGCCAGCCCCTCTGGCTAATCTATCAGCAAGCTCATTTCCCTCAATGCCTTCATGTCCTGGGCACCAAGAGAGATGAAGAGTGCAAGATTCAGATTCTTTTCTGATCTGGTGAGAGAAGAAATTGTCTCTCTTCTGGATCCTTCTGAGGCTGGCCTGACTGTCAGTGAAGATATGGTAAGTTCCATTTGGTACAATCTTTTTCAGGTGTCTGATAGCATAAAGGATACAAAGTGTCTCTGCATCTGTAATCCCAATGGATTCCCCAAGGTTAAAAGAGAATACTTTTATCTCTCTGCTGACTGGGAGGTACATAACAAAACCCATACTACTTCCTTTGCCCTTTGAAAGAGATCCATCAGTGTAGACAAGGGTGGTATTGTATGGAAGAGATTTGATGTGTGCTTTGTGATCCACTGCAGCTAGGTCTTTTGGTAGTTTTGAAATGGTAATGGAAACTTTGGGCTGAAGCCAAGGAGGGGCCCATTTATCATCTCTCTTTTCTAGATTCCTCAGATGTGCAAATTGTTTCAATAATTGTCCAATTCGGGTAAGTTGAGTAGGGGTAGTTGACAGGAAGTTGAAGACATCAAGATCCAGATCTGAGGATAATGACAACTCATCCTGCAGTGGAGAAAGTAATTTGGATTGAACTGGGTGTGATCTTTGTAGTCGAAGTAGTCGCACTGCATAATTGAATGCCTGTTTTTGGAGTCTAACTCTAGTTGGTAGAATAGCTGCCTCGACCTCAAGTGCTTTGACAGGGCTGTTGTGGTAGGCTCCAGTGATCATTCTACATGCCTGATTCTGGAGTCTTTGACACTTGTTGATTGAGGCACCTGATCCTCTTTTATCATACCATAGAACTGAGCCATAATCCAGGACTGGAATAACACAGCTTAGATAGAGCTGTCTGAGAGCATAGTAATGTAGCCCTTTTGATGATAATGAAAGCTGCTTGATTCTCATTAGAGCTCCATGTGCTAGTTGGAGACGCTTATCCACATGAGTCTTGAAAGTAAGTTTCCTGTCAAACCATATACCCAACCATCTTACTTTTTCCTGAGGTAATAAGGTAATTCCTTCACCAAGGATCAATGGATCTTTTTTTTTTTTTTTTTTTTTTTTTTTTTTTAATTCATAGTGTATTCAGCTATCTAGCTATGACACGTTATTTACATAATTAAATTCCCCAAAACTCCTTTCTGAAATACAATCTTCATAATACTTTTTAATTTCCCAATTTAGTTATCCTAGTTCAATTCCCTTTATGTGCTGCCATGCACTTGGATGTATCCAAATATTTAAGAAGTGCTTCTTTTCCTCTTCTTGTTCGAAATAATATAGGTAGGGTTCTTGGTTCTATGTGCTTAAAACATCTGTTTCTTTGGTTTTTAAATTTTGGACAATGTAACAATAAATGCTGCACATTGTTTTGTTTATTCCATTTACATCCTGTCTAAGTCTAAGACTATTGTAGGATGTGCATCAACTGATGCAAACTAGCCAATATATCTATCAAATACATTTCGTTCAATTACTTTCTCTTTCATTTGAACCCTGGAGTGACCCTACCTCGAAACTAAAATAAAACAAAATCCATAATCAAAACTTCAAATATTTTTTTTTTTTTTTTTTTTTTTTTTACCACTTTTTTGATTCATTATTACTCTGCATTTTTCTTCCAAAATATTCATCAATACTGATGCCAATATTTATTTAATCTCTATCCTATTCCAATTTTATTGTTAATGCACCATTTCCGAGTGCATATCCCAGTCTTTTCAATATATTCCAAAGCTGCTTGTGTGCCAATTTTAGTATGCAGAACCATACTGAGGCTCAGTTGACTTCCTTTGTTGCATCCATGTAATATTGCCCTTTCCTTTTTGTATCTTTGACATTGGAGTAATAAATGTCTTGGTGTCTGTTTTGCTCCGCAGATACACCTGTCATCATTTACCTTCCCAATTCTTTTTAGATAAGATTTAAAATATCCATGACCTAGTTTTAGTTGGTAAAAGGCTGAGCTCACGCTCTTCTTTACCCCTTTACCAATGCAAGGCTTTTTTTGTAGATTCCACTCATATTGGCTTGCATATGAGCTTGATGAGTGTTGATTCTCTATCTTCCATTTGTCTAGTAATGAGATCCATTCCATAGTTCTCAGTGCTTCACATTCTTGTCCTAGATAATTAATGCTTGTTGGTGTTGCCTGTGGTATTTCTACAATAGCTGCTTCTTTTGCAAGTTTATCAGCTATTTCATTTCCAAATATTCCTTGATGGGCAGGCACCCATTCTAGTCTTACTCTAGTTCCAGATTGTGCTAGTTTTATTGTTGCTGTAATAGCTCTATGAACCCATGCTTGTCCAGGTCTATCATCAGCTTTAAGGATCCTTCTCAGAGCACCCTGATTATCTGAGTAGATAGTAACATTTCCTGGGCTATTTGTTATAGTTACAGCATGTTCTAAAGCTTTGACTATAGCTTCAAGTTCTCCATTGTATGCTTGATATTCATTTGCAAGACTTGTTGAATGGTGGATTGTTGTCAATGTTCTGTGATCATACATCATGAATGCCACACCTACTACTTTTGCATCTGGCCACCAGGATGCATCAGTGTAGTAAACTACATGGTTTTGGTACCACATTTCTTTTATTTTAGCCATATGTATATCAGCTTCAATTTCTTTTTCTTGATTGCTTATGTGAATTTCATATGGAATCTTTCTTTCCCATGGGGGAAAAAGATTAGGAATTATAGTTTCAATATTTTCTTGATCAATATTTGATTTCAATGATAGTCTTATCTTTTCTGTCTGTAATAATTTTCGTATCTGAATTTCTGCTTCTGGGTCAAGGTATGCTAGCTCTTGATATAGAGCCTTTTTAATTGGATGAAATGGTGACAGAGTCAGGACCCTCAAAGCATATTTTCTTCTGCTATGATTGAGCCTCACTTCTGGTGGACATAAACATGCTTCTATTTCCATTGGTCTAATTGGAGATGTTTTAAAACATCCAAGAATCTTCCTCAAAGCTATATTTTGAAGTCCCTGTAATCTATCAGAGAACTGTTTTTGATCTTTCCACCATACTGGACTAGCATAATCAGCTATGCTTATCACACATGCTAGATAGAGTTGTCTCATTGCAATGTGGCTAAGGCCTTTTTCAGTATTGGTTAGTCTTGCCATTCTTCCAAATGCTTTCTTTGCTTGGGCCACTCTTGTATTCACATGTTGATTGAAATTCATTTTTTGATCAAACCAAACTCCAAGCCATCTTACTGTGCTCTTTGGTGTTACTGTATGACCATTTGGTAGGGTGAGTTTCCACTTCTTTGCTGCTTTGTTGTTTTCAAAATGAATTAGCTCTGTCTTTTCCAAATCAAAGCTTACTGCATTTTGAAACCCAATGTCTTGGAGCTTCTGAACTTCCCTTTCCATGATTTCAATATTTTTCTTAAAGCTTTGAGATGAGACTGTCAATGCTATATCATCAATATAGGACAGAAACTCCACAGTTGAAGATTTGAACATGTTTCTGATATAAATTAAAAACAATATTGGAGAGACAGGGCTTCCTTGTGGAATGCCTGTTTCAATGGGAGAAAACTTCTCTGTCTGTCTATCAAATTGAAGTTTCATTTGTCTTTTGCTAAGGAATGATAGCACCCAGCTTAATAGACTAGATGGTAATCTTAGTTCACTCATTATGCCTAATAGCCGATCCTTTGAAACATGGTCAAAGGCACCTTTCACATCAAGAAATAAAGTTGATGTTTTCCTCTTTGCTGCCTTTTCAGTTTGGATTTTGTTCAGAAGCAGTAGACATGCATCCACGGCTGACTTTTTCAGTCGCCCACCAATCTGTGATATGTGCAACAGGTGAGTTGTTTCTGCTAGGTATCCAAGTCTCTGTGCAAAGATTTTTTCCAAGGCTTTCCCAAGACAATTTAGCAAGGAGATAACTCTGTATGCCTTAGGTTGTGTGTAATCAGGCTTGCCAGGCTTTTTCAGAATTATGCCAGTTGCCTCTCTCCAGCAGCTTGGTTGATATCCAATGTTGAAAAATATAGAATATATTTCAAAAAATATTTCTTTGTTAGCATTATATGCATGATTGATGATAGCCCAATTCATTTGATCTGGACCAGGTGCAGTTCCTTTGGATGCATTACAGCATACATTTGCTACTTCTGATTCAGTCAGCTTTGGCCATTTCCAGTTATCTTCCTTGTGGTGAGCCCAATTAAAAGGAGCTGTTCTTGGTGGTATGGGAAACAATTTTGACTTTAATGCCTGACATTTTCCAGTAAAACTTTCTTTCAATTGTCCATCTTCTCCTTGTAAATTTGGCAGATTGGTAAACTGTCTGACTTTGGTGTATGCCAAGGCTTTGAATATTGTTGATGGATCCTCATTTTCCAGAAATTTATTCCAGTGATCTTTTTTGGCTATTTTGATCTCCTGAAAGTACTTGTTCCGTGCCTTCAAGTATCTTTCCTTTTTGAGTGGATCATTTGAATCTGCCTTGAGGTGTCTCTGAGCTCTCATCATTGTCTTTCTCAAGACCTTTAGATCTTCTGTCCACCATGGCTTTTGAGTAGCACCATGCTTCAGCCTTGGTATTGATTCCTCTGCTGCTTTCAACAAAACATCTGTCATTTCTTGCCCAATTTTATCAAGGTCTGTTTTCAAATTGGTCTGGTTGCTTATCAAATTTTTAACTGTGAGAAGTGGAAGTCTTTTGAATTTTTCAGAATTAAATAACTCAGAATTTCGAAACATTGTAGTACTCAATTTCTCGAACTTTTCCCAGTCTGCTTTGTGTGTTTGAAATCTCAGTTTTTCTGGCTGTGTTGAAGTGAAGTATGAATCTTGTCCTGTAACTGTAAATAATATTCCTTGATGGTCAGATCCAGTTTCAATTGTTTGCCAATCATGTATATTTTTTTCCATGTCTGCTGTGGTTAATGTGAGATCAATAACAGATGGTACCTTCATATTTGGCCTATAGAAGGTCCCATCTCCTATTGTGTTGGTCAAGACTAGTCCTTTTTCTTCAAACCATGCATGAAGATCATCTGCTCTGTGTGATTTTGTATGAAAGAGATCCCAATCAGGATGATGTTCATTAAAATCATCTATTACAATGCATCTTGATGGAATCTGTAGGGAACTTTTATGCCTCTCCACTGTTGTAGGACTGGTTATTTGATGTTGACTAACTTGGTTATAGATATTTATATGTCACGGTTTCGAGGGACAAGTGCTGGGGCAACTATGTGGTCGATGGTAGTAAATAATAATTCTAAGGAGAGAACTTCCACTACATCTATCTATTCATTTATATACGTGAAAGCCTCCTCGCCACCAAGGCTAATCCCTCTCCTGTTCCTATGCTATGGGACTCCCCTAGTGTTCTGACTATGCCTGTAATACAGCACTATCGCGTTATGGTCCGGAAGGATTGTACTCGGTCTCGTATATTCCCAGTCAGTGTAAGCCTATCAACATGTGGTGCAGTGCCGTACTGCCGTGCCGCACTGCCGAGTCCGATGCCATGTGAATACCATGCAAATGCCGACGCAAAAGTATTGTATTGGGTGGCGTCGCATATTGGCGCATTGGTAGCCATCAATAACGCCACTCGAATCAGGCCTAAGTTAACCAACATAGGCTACAGGGACCAATCGGCTTACCAGCCGTTACATTATAAGGCTGAAATTATAATTGGATCCAGCCACTTTGACTCCAATAATGTCGGTATCCTGTGGAAACCTTGTCAAATGGCTCACTTGTGCTTTCAATTGTTTTGAAATATATATCATTGTTCTTGGTCTGATAGTATTGTCTGTTGTGTTGGGAAAAAGTTGATAAAAATTTGGGTGTTGTATTGATTGTCCTCCTTGATAGTTGTTGCTCTCTTTTGAATATGAAACCCACGGTTCCTGTACTGCCAAGATCTCAACTCCTAGCTCCATAGCTAGTTGAAGAGTATTTTCTGTTGCCTGTATGCTTTTGTTCAAGTTGCATTGAATTATTTTGAGTTGTCCTGTCATAGACAATCCTCATCATTGTCCCTAGCTTGTTGTTGCTCTTTAGCAAATCTCTCTTGCATGGTTTTTCGAACTGGGCAATCATCTTTGTCAGATGTATGATTGCCATTGCAGTTGGAGCATTTGGGTACAAGATGGATACACTTCTGCCCAATGACTCTGCATATGCTGCAGATATGTTGTCTAGTGTTATGTGGGCTTGCACACAGCTGGCACTTAGCCTCCCATCTGCATCTCTTTTCTATATGTCCATATCCTTGGCAATTTGTGCATTGAGTGGTGGCAGGTATGTTCAAATACTGCTCTGCCATTAATGACTGTCCTCCAATTATGAGTCTTCTTCTGATAGCTTGTTTTGCCTCGGCTTCTGTCTCAAAAGCAACAACTATAGAGCCTGCAGTTTGAGTAATTCTTTTATCTTCAGGGGTAATCCAGTAAGGTTGACCAATTATTTTGAGGCCTTGGTTAAAGATTTCAATTTCTTGGGCTATACTGCTCAGGTCTTCCATACTTCCAAATTCAGCTGTTGGTACTCCATGAATGATCACTTTATGCCAAGGCTCATCTTTTATTGCTACTACATGAGGTGCATGATTTTTCCAGATGTCTACTTTCTCAATCAGGAATTCAGCTGAGTATGCCTCTGTTGTAGTCAGTGCAATATTTTCCCTTCTTGTACTGTTGACAATTGCCACTACTGGTCCTTCCACTCCTCTTGCCTTAAATGCGTGGTTAATTTTGTCTCTCACTTGAATGGATGAGAAAGGTTGTCTAGTTGTCTCATCTTGAAGTAGGATAACCCTATTTGATTTCTTCTGCTTTGGGACTGCTCTCTTAGGTTTCACAACAGTCCATCCCTTGTCTTGTCCCACAGCTGCCTCTGCTATTTTACTCCATGTTGTTGGGCCAGTGCTTGATGAGCCAACATTGTTATGGCCTGTTGGTTGGCCTTGTAAAGGCCTTTTACCTGCTGTGGCATTTCCAAATTTTTGGCCCTGTACACTTTGGCTGAGTTGTGTTTGTCTAGCTGCTGTCTGCAGAATTTGTGTGCTCTGTTCAAGTCTCTGAAGCTGGGAAGTCAAAACCGAGACATCTCTTGGAAGGTTTCCATCTTTTTCCATAAATTCTCGAAAAATGTTTAGCAAATCAAGGATTTTAGTTTGTTGGACCCTTGACTCAGCTTGGTGGGCTGCTTTAATCATCAAGTCTCTGGCTGTTGCAATGCATTCATCTGATCCATTTATGAGGTCTATAACTGAAACCATACCTGGTCCAGCACTTTTCTTTTGGGAGGTCTGAGGGTAATTCAGTTTTCTTTTTTGACCAGTAGTATTTTTGTCATTATCATCTTCATCACAGCTCTCTGCAGTTGCATTTCTTTTAGTTCCTGAACCTGATGCTGCTTGAGAATAACCATAGGTGCTGTTTTGAAAAGTGTTACTGTTCATGGCTGTATGGTGTAATGGTAAAGACTGTGGCTCAAATTGATCAGCTGAGCTAACTGACATTTCATCCATTTCATAGTCATATGCTGGCTGCCTAGTAAGTGTTAATTCAGTCAATGGATCTGGTGACTGATCTCGTTCTTTCCCCTTTCCTTTTTCCATCATAATTTTGTTTTATATTTTTATTATTATTATTTTTTTTTTTTTTATTATTTTTTTTTATAAATTTTTAATGATATGTAATAATTTTTCCAGTCACGTGATTGTTAGTCACGTGATTGTTAATTTTTCCCACAAAAATACGCGAAAAACGTCGTGATTTTCGCGTAATTGGACGCGAAATCTTGGAGGGATCAATGAAAAATTTTCACTCCTGAAGCCTAAATTGACCACTTGTGCAGTTCGTCGCAATTTGAATTCCCTCTAAATTTAGACCGTTATATCTCTATCAATTATCGCTGGATTTGTTTCAAAATTGGTGTGAAGTTATATCAGTACTTGAATCAAATATCCTGAAAATTTGGTATTGATGCAATGTGTTGTTTAATTGTTGTAGGCAATTGGAGATGGGAACTCCACCCAAATCTGGTGGTTAACCCCAGTATACCTTTCAACTTGAATATCTCAACAATGAACAATCAGATTGAAATTCGGATTCGATTTTTGAAATGTGCTTGAAGTTATGAACAATTTGATATATCTAAAAATATTGCAGGCCAAATTTTAAAGATTCAGAAAGTTGGATGTGTTTGATAAATGCTGCACAGTCTGCCTTTGTTTTGAACAAAAATTGCATATGTCATCTTCAACTTTTCCTATCATGTGCAAATATACTCGAGTATTTCCAATTCCAAGCCTAGCTTGGAAAAATCCTGACTCTGTCTCCCTGCTATGATCTTGAAATTTAAATAACTTGAATGTAAAGCTGGGTTGGCTAGTTTGTGCCTGGATCCTGTAGTACTTGCCCAGTCCCTTTGCTTTCCGGCCCTCTTCCTCATGCCAAAGCTCGAGGTTCCAGTCTTTATTCCATTCTTCTAGTACCAGCTCTTTTGCTTTTTGTTTCATAAATGAATGGGTTACAAACTTGTCCCTTCTCATTACTTGTTTTTTAATTCCATTTTTGGCTAGATTGTCTGCTAGTTCATTTCCTTCTATACCAACATGTGCAGGACACCATTGAAGATGAATAGTGCATCCTTGAGATGCCATCCTGATCTGATGTGAAAAGTGGTTACTGCTGTGTTGGATCCGAAGGATGCTAGCCTGGCTATCAGTGAATATATATATTGTCTTAGTTGAAAAATGTCTCTTCACATATTGAGTTGCTTTCAATAGGCAGTAAGTCTCAGCATCTGTGATACCCATAGTGTCACCAAGGTGATATGAGAAACATTTGATCTCTCTGCTGATTGGCAAGTATACCACAAAGCCAATGCTGCTTCCTGTGTCTGAAAGGGAGCCATCTGTATAGACTATGACATCTTCAATTGGGATATGCTTGAGTTGCTGTAAGTGCCACAACTTAGTGATCTCTTTTGTCTCAGAAGAAATGCTGGTTAGAATCTGAGTTTGGTGCCATGGAGGTGTCCAGATGGTATTCTGCTCCTCCAGCTTGTTGAATGAAGCAAGGGGCTTCAATGTACATCCAATTCTCATTAGTTGGGTGACTGGCTTGTCAATAAAGTTGAGTAAGCCAAGGTCAATCTGGTTGGTGCTTGTCAATTCATCCTCCAATGGGCAGAGCAGATGTTCTTGTATGAGGTGGTCCTTCTGAAGTCTCAAAACCCTCAGCCCATAATAGATCAGATGTTTCTGGTGTCTGACTTTAACTGGCATGATTGCAGCTTCCACCTCTAGGGCCTTTATAGGACTTCTTTTATAAGCTCCAGTGATCATTGGTAGTGCCTGATTCTGAAGCCTTTGACATCTGTTTGTTAGTGATCCAGTTCCCCTCTTACCATGCCATAGTACAGAGCCATAGTCGAGAACTGAAGTGACACAAGTTAGGTATAGTTGACGAAGAGCATGGCAGTGTAGCCCTCGAGTAGATGAGGCCAAATTCCGAATCCGACTGAGGGCCCCATGGGCAAGCTGTAACCTCTTGTCCACATGGGTTTTGAAGTTTAATTTCTGATCAAACCAGATTCCTAGCCACCTGACAACTTCCTTTGGCTCTAAGATAATGTTATTTTCCAGGATCAAAGGAGACATGACATGCTTCCTCTGATGACTGAAATGAATAAGTTCTGACTTGTCCATTTCAAAAGTAACTGAATACTGGTTGGCCTCTTTCATCAACTCTTCAGACAGTTTCTTTAGGGTCCTTAGGTTTTTGTCAACAGATGTTGATGAGACTGATATTGAAATGTCATCCATGTAGGAAAGCTGAAGATAATTTTCCCTTATTGATGATGGAAGAAGTTGACTAATTGAAAGCAAGAATAGTATTGGTGAAATAGGACTGCCTTGAGGGGTGCCTGTCACTGGGAAGATGGCACTAAGTTGGCCATTGAATTGCAGTTGCATGGTTCTTCCTGTCAAAAATGATTCCACCCATGACACCAATGATATGGGTAGCTGTAAACTTCGCATTAATTGAATCAGCTTGGCAGGATGGAGGTGGTCAAAGGCCCCAAGAATATCAAGGAAAATTGTTGAGACAACTTTTTGCTTCTTTAAATTTTGTTCTACATATTCCTGTAGCAAAAGGGCGGCATCAATAGCTGATCTCTGCTTGCGACCCCCAAGCTGGCTGGAATGCAGTAAGTTAGAGTTTGTATTAGCAATGTAGGACAGGCGGTTGGCAAAGATTCTCTCCAGCAATTTGGAAAGGCAAGGAAGAAGGGAAATTGGCCTGTAGGCTTTTGGTGCACTATAGTCCTTTTTGTTCCTCTTGGGGATAATGATACCCACTGCATTTTTCCATTGCTTTGGATGTTCTCCACTGATAAATAAACTGTTGTAAGCTTGATAGAAGAACTGTGGTATGATAGTCATTGCCATCTTGATAATAGTCCAATCAAGGCAGTCAATGCCTGGTGCAGTTTTCTTTATTGGTATTGCATTTTGTACTTCATCAATAGTTAGTTCAGGCCAGTCCCATTTATTCATGGTGACTGTATTTAAGGAGGGTTGTCCATTGGGATATCCATGGCAAGTCTGTTGGCTAGACACTAGATCTTCGACCCTAGGATGTGGAAAAAGTGTGTCAGCAAAGGCCAAACATTTCTCAGGGAAGGTTATAGCTTGAACACTCTGGCTCTGCTGGTCAGGTGTGTAGACAAGCGTTGGGATGACTCTAGACTGATGCAAATCAGGCCTTGAGTAGCTATAAGCTGTGAAAACTGTCTTCTCCTTAGCAGTGGCAAGAAAGTTCATCCAATGCTCCTTCTTAGTATGCTGAATATGTTGAAAATACTTGTTTCTGGCAGCCCTTGCCTCCTCCCAGTTCCAAGCTCCTGGTCTCACCTTCTGTTGGCGTCTTAGTTTGTGAAATCTTTGTCGCAGTAATGTGAGCTCCTTGGTCCACCAGGGTTTTGACCTGGCTGAAATATTGAGCTTTGGGATTGACTTCTGGGCTGCAATGAGAACCACATCTTGTAATGTTGATGCAATGAGATCTATATTATTACATTCAATGGCTTCATCTAACTGTTTCTGTGATTGAGACTGTCTCAGAAGTAGTTGGTCCTTGAATAAGCTCCAGTCTGCCCTGTTAAGGTTGAACTTCAATGGTAGTGGATTTTTGTTGTTGTTACTAGTGTGGAGTGATCCATGGCTTGCTGTTGGCAGGTCTGTCTGAATGGTGATCACTTCATGATCTGATCCAGTGCATTCTCCATACTTCCAGTCATCCCATCTCAGTTGTTGAAATCCCACTGCAAATGTGAGATCTATGATAGAGGTGGCTTTGGAATTTGCTCTGTGAAATGTTCCACCAAATTGCTCTATAATTGAAGATCTATTAAGAAGCTGGGCATTCACTTCATCTAGATACATGACCAATTGATTTGCCAAAGGAATATTGTTCTGGACCATTGGATTCCAGTATGTGTGATGCAAGTTAAAATCCCCCAGTAATAGATATGGCTTATCAAGTATCAAGTGTAGATCCAAGAAACGTTCCACTGTGAGCTGGTTTGAGTAATGAGTAGTTGGCTTTTCATTGTAGATATGAATCACATAAAATGATTCAGTTGGTAATTCCACTTCCAATATCTGGAAATCAGGGTCAGAGATCAAGTCATACCTAGGTGATACTTGAAGATGGCTAGAATTTTTGACATAGGTCAGGACCCTGGGCCTCAAGTTGGTGGTTGGAAGTGGTGGTATTAGTTGGAATGCTGAGTGGTGAGTAGGTATATATGAATGTGTTGTGTTATGATAGAATGTGTATGGTTCCTGAACAAAAAGCAAATCTGATTCTTCCTTGAGGGCAACCTCAAAGAAGGACTGCTGGATCTCTCGACCCCTAGCAGTGTTATGTTGGCAGATTTTCAGTGTGTCTAGCATGATATAGCTTTGTAGTAGTCACATTCTGTTCTTTGGAAAGCCATATGGGTATTTGATCTGCAGTTAGCACATTGGACTGCATGGTGGACACAGCTTTGTGTTGAGCTGCAAGTGGCACATTTATGGTTGCTGGTAAAGTGTCCTCCCAGACATATGGCACACATTGGCGCTTTTTGACAGGTCAAGGAGTGATGGCCATATTTAAGGCATTTTTGGCATTGGGTTTTCTGAGTGGACTGTTGAAAATTGACTACCTTCAGTAGTTGGCCTCCTATCAGAACTCCAGACTTTATTAGTTGGGTCTTCTCTTCCTCATTTGTGACACAAAATGCTACTGATGCCCGAGTCATATTTTGAGGTGTTCTAGCCAGCCATCTTGGTTCACCTTGGGTTTTGATGCCTTTGTTGAATGTCTCAATCTCGCTGTTTAGTTGGTTAATTGGTATACAGGTAGCTACACCATGAACAACAAGCTTCGGCCAATTGTCGACTTTTTGAGCCTGTTTTATTGGCCATCCAGCAAATTCTCCTTCCCATTTGTCCTGGTCTGTAATAAGCTCTGCTGGAGTAGAGTCCATGCAGCTGAGAACAAGATTTCCCTTGGGTGAAGTATGGACCCTAGAGATTGCGTTTTTTCCAAGGATCTTATTAATTCTTTCCCTTATATCAAATGCTGCATAGTTAGGTAGTCTGCAGCCAGCCTTGGTGACCAATGTTATGACATTTTCAGAGTCAGCATGGTAGGCAACAGCAATGGGATGTGTCATTTTTGCAGTTTCAATGGGAATACTGGTGATTGGTGTAGTGGTAAGTGTTGTTTTTGTTTGGGGGTTTAACTCTTGTTGTGGTGGAGTTTGGGTTGGGTTATGTCTGCTGAGCACTCTCATGGTTGGTTTAATGACAGCTGGCCTTGTAATGAGAGTCTCTGGCGCACCTTCCTTGAGCTTTTGAGCATAAGTTGGGGCAGGTGTAGCCTCAGGAATGATCTCAGTTATTTCTGGGACAGGTTGAATATTTTGGTCCAATGGCTTGGTGGTTAACACCCTTTCCTCTTGAATAAATGTCCGGAAAACTTGGATCATATCAAGTACAGCCTCTTGCTTGATTTTTTCAGTTGTGAGTCCCTATGCCTTAACAAGGAGATCTCTTGCCTCAAAGATGGCAGTATCAAAGGTGTGTTTGATGGTGCAGGGAGCAGAGATCTTGATAATTTTGCTTGGCTGAGATGCATAGGTATTGGTAGTTGAGATACCTCGTTTCCGAGGAAGTTCAGAAAAGGGTGTTTTGTTGAATAGGTGATTGGCTCCAAAATCTGTGGAGGTAATGGGATCACTACTAAAAAGATCAATTTTGGATGAGAGTTTAACTGGTCTGACAGTAGAAATGATTTTGGTTGGTGTTGCAGTTGATTTAGTGTTCCAAACAGACTCTGAAAGCCTTGCAAGACCTGACATATCCATGATTGGAGATGATGGTAAGGAAGGTGAGCTCCTAGGGGATGTATTTGGTTGGGATGTCATTTAAGAATGGAATATTTTATAGCCAGTTTTCGGAGTTATTTATAATGGATTTTATTAAGAAATGATATATTTTTCTTTGATTTTTGCTTTTTCAATATTTGCTTTTTTTTTTTTTTTTTTTAATATAAAAATTAAAGTTTTGAGGTATTTACTTTATGAATCAGGTGATTGGATCACGTGATTGAATCACTGATCATGTGATATTTGCCAAGGCTCGCCAAGGCTTGGCAGCACTAGGGCGAAAAAATTTTTTCTCCAAGCTGGAAAAATCGAGTTTTTATCAAAAGATCTTGAAGTAATGGTTAGTTGATCATAAAAATAATATCATTTAAAAGCTGCTGATTAGGCGAAATAGAATATCGAAATTATTTTATTGTAGCTAATGGTGGTGAAAAGTTGTTGATGAAATGGTGAGAAATTTAACTTTAGTTGTCAAAAAATAGGATTTTGGTTGAAAAATAATGAAGTAAGTGGGTGCTGATGTTGAAAAGTATATCAGTCGAAAGCTTCGGACGATGCGAAAACGAATATTGAAGTTATATGGCCGTAGTAGATGGTGGTCCGAAGTTATAGTTGAAAAGGCGATTTTCGAAAGTGTGGTGACGTGTGGATCAATGGATCTGTTAGTGGCTTTTGGTGGTTAGAGAAATGAATTAGCTCAGTCTTTTCCATTTCAAATGAAATTGATAAATCTTTGGCCTTTGTCATAATATGCTGTAATACATATTTCAGTTGTCTCTCATTTTTGCTTAGTGATGTAGATGACACAAAGATTGAGATGTCATCAATGTAAGACAGTTGTAAGTAAGAAAATTTGTCTTCAGGTGGGAAGAGATACCTGATTGAAAGCAAGAAAAGCAGTGGTGAAATAGGGCTACCTTGAGGAGTGCCTGTGACCGGAAACTCCTGACTTAGTTGCCCATTGAATAAAAGCTTGATGCTTCTGTCTTTCAAGAATGATTGGACCCAGGAAATAAATAGACCAGGAAGCTGTAAAGATCTCATGACATTTATCAAGGCCTCGGGCTGTAGCCTATCAAATGCACCCAGGATGTCAAGGAGAACTGTTGAGACAATTCTATGCTTAGATCTGTTTTCTTCCACATAGTCCTGCAAGAGTATGGCTGCATCAATTGCTGATCTTTGTTTCCTACCACCCATCTGACTTTGATGAAGTAAATTACTGTTGGTATTAGCAAGAAATGCAAGCCTATTGGCAAATATTTTCTCCAAGAGCTTTGATAGGCAGGGTAGAAGAGAGATGGGCCGGTAGGCCTTTGGTGAGCTATAGTCTTTTTTGTTTCTTTTTGGTATGATAATTCCCACTGCCTGCTTCCATTGACTTGGATGGTATCCACTGTTAAATAGACAGTTGTAGGCTTGGTAGAAGAAGTTGGGGATGGCTGTGACTGCTGCTTTGATAATTATCCAGTTGATTTGATCTAGTCCTGGAGCAGTAGATTTGCTTGGGACTGCATTAATTAACTCTTCTAGATTCAAGGCTGGCCATTCCCAGGTATTCAAGTTGCTTGTATTAGAGATATTCACATTGTCTGAGGCGGGACTAGTTGTTCTGTCAGGTGCTGAGTTGGCGTACTGGTTGTAGGGCTGATAGATGGCTGATTCTTGAACTTGGGTTGGTGGAAAAAGCGAATGAATCAATGCCTCACATTTATCTCTATAACTGATAGCTATCTTTTCTTCCATGCTACCAGAATCAGTATAGCTCAATGTTGGGATTAGTGAAGATTGAGCTCTATCTAGCCGTGAATAATTGTAGGCTGTAAATACAGATTTATTCCTTGCTTCAGCTAGAAAGTTGGTCCAATGCTGCTTCTTATTGTATTGAATTTGGTGAAAATATTTATTTCTAGCTTCCTTAACATAACCTCCCCATTCAGGACAGGTATCCTTCTTGAAATGGCGACGTAGCCTGTGGAAAGTTGTTCTCATGTGCCTCAACTCATCTGTCCACCATGGCTTAGATTTTGATGAAAGGTGAGCAGTTGGAATTGATTCATGGGCTGCATTTTGAACTACTTGTTGTAAGAGTGACGCAACTTTGTTGTAGTCATTGTATTGAATAGCTGCTTGCAGTTGAGGCAGATGAATATCTTGCTGGTTTTTTATTTCAGAACTAAAGAGTTCCCAATCTGCTTTCTTGAGGTTGTACTTTGTTGGCATTTGGGTCAGGCTCTTGTTAGAGCATGCAGTACCACTAGGAGGAAGCTGTGCCTCAAATGTGATTAGTTCATGATCTGATCCAGTTGATTGACCATAGTTCCATTTGTGCCACAATATATTTCTAAAACCAGCTGTAAATGTCAGATCAATGATTGATATACTTCTTGAGTTTGAGCGATGGAAAGTTCCTCCAAACTCTTCCATCACTGAGGGGTTATTCAAAAGTTTGGCATTGGTTTTTTCGAGATAGTGAACTAGAGCAACAGCCAATGGATTAATTGTTTGAATGAGTGGATTCCAGAATGAATGGTGCAAGTTGAAGTCTCCCAGAAGAAGAAATGGCTTATCCAGCTGCAGTTGAATGTTCAGAAAGCGCTGGACAGTGTGATATTGAAATGAAGGAGATGTAGGCTTCTCATTGTAAATGTGAATAATGTAAAATGCCTCCTCTGGAAGATCAACCTCCAAGATCTGATAGTCTGGGTCAGACACCAAGTCATATCTGGGCATTACCTGGATCTGGCTTGCCCTCTTGACATAGGTCATAACCCTTGGGCGAAGGAACTGGTGAGTAATAGGTGGAATTGCTTGGTAAGCTGAATGTAAAATTGGTTGGTATGTCTGTAAGTGAGTGTGATGGAACAGATAAGGTTCCTGAACTAAAAGAATGTCTGTTTCCCCTTTGATGGACACATCAAAAAGGGACTGCAGGATCTCACGACCTCTTGCAGTGTTGTGTTGGCTGAATTTGATGTGACTCAGCATGCCAATGCTTTGAAGAAGTCACATTCTTGTCTTTGGAAAGCCAAGTGGGTATTAGATTTGCAATTAGCACATTGCATGGCATGGTGTTCACAGCTCTGTTTTGAGTGGCACCTGGTACAGCTGTGATCAGATGTCATATGACCACCTAAGCAGATGGCGCAGACTGGTAACTTCCTACAGGTTGATTGGTGGTGTCCATAGGATAGACACTTTCGACATTGGGTTTTCTGGGTTGACTGTTGGAATGGAACAGCTTTAAGAAAAAGACCACCTATCATGACACCTGAACTTATAAGATGATCTTTTTCCTCCTCTGTGGTGACTGAGAAGGTGATTGAGGCCCTTGTGGACTGCTTATAATATCTATTCAGCCATCTGGGCTGGCCTTGAGTTGAAATTCCTTTGTTAAATCCTTCAATCTCTTCATTGATTGACTCAATTGGTATGCAAGTTGGTACTCCATGTACCACAAGTTTTGGCCAGTGGCTGACTTTCTGGGCCTTATGAATAGGCCATCCTTCAAATACTGGCTCCCATTTTTCCTGGTCAAGTAAAAGTTCTGATGGGGATGATTCCATACAGGTTAAAACAATATTGCCTTTAACTGAGGTGTGAACTCTTGATATAGATCTCTTTCCCAGTATCTTATTGATACTCTCCCTGACAGTAAATGGTTGGTAGGTTGGAAGAACTCCACCTGACTTGGTAACTAGTGTTATTACATTTTCATTATGATAGGATGTTGTTTGTAGAGGTTCTGTTGACGTTGCTGGTCCTGCTCCTGGTGATTTTCCTGTTGATTTTTGCTCAGCACCTAGCTCATGGGATCCTTTGCCCATGACTATCATTCTGCTCTTTGGTCTTTGAATTAGAGGGGTTGGAGTTGCCTCTGATGCCCCATTCCTCAATATCTGAGCATATGACATTGCTACTGGTTTAATTGGCAATATTTCATTTTTGCTGTTTGTTGGCCCACTTGGAACAGTGGTTGGTTCCTGTTTTTTTAGCTCTCTTATTCTCCCTTCTTCAGTGAAATTTCGAAAGACTTCTACAAGGTCCAGCACTGCATCTTGCTTTCCCTTATCTTCAGTCAAACTGTAAGCTTTTACCAACAAATCTCTCGCTTTTTCAATAGCAGAATAGTAGGTATACTGCTCTTCTCTAATTGGCTCGGCTACTTTTATGATCTTCCTGCTTTGAATTACACTAGGAATGAACTCTGGTGATTTCCTCTTTTTTGATTTAATTTTTTGTTCTTTATTCAATATTGGGTTTGGCACAAGATCCTGTGCAGTTATTGGGTCGCTACTGAATGGGCCATTCAAATTAGTTAAAAGAAAGGTTGTTGGAACAGATGATGATGGTTTTGCATCTTTAGTCTTTTTAGAGCTCCACAGGGAGTCAGAAAGCCTTGCCACCAACCAACTTTTCGAAAATCGCATTTTCATCAACAACTTATGCGCACCATCAGATACAACTATATGAATCCAATATTCGGTTTCGCATCGTCTGTACCTTTCGACTGATATACTTTTCGATACACACATCCAGATATTCCAGCTTTTTTTTCGACAAACATCTGATTTTCCGGCATTTTGGATCAAATTAGCACTATTTCATCCATAACTCCTGCAAATCATCAGCTACACCAATTTAGATTCGATTTTTGGTTTCGCCTCCTCAGCAGCTTTCACCTGATACTATTTTCGACCTACGCATCCACAAAACCAGCCATCTTTTGACCTAAACTCGAATTTTCGGCCATCTGGGTGAAAATTTTCACCCAGCCTTGGCGCTCAGTCAGGTGACCTGAACCAAGTGTCACGTGATTTTATTCTTAACAAATCATTCTTAAATCAGGATAAAATATTTTCAATTTTTTTTTTTTTTTTTTTTTTTTTTTTTTTTTTTTGGTTTTGTCTTCATCCTGATTATGTCAGCCAATAAAAAAATTGAAATGGCCTTGAATGCTCCCTCTTCACCAGGAAGCCTCCCAACCTTACCTTCCTCTCCAGACATAGATATGGCAAATGCCCCAAGATTGTCATCATCTATCTGGAATACAGATTTGTCTCCTAAGCCCTCAAGGCTATTATCTTCTGCTCGGCCTCTCAAATTGTCAGCAAAATTTGATCTATTCAGTAGTGATCCCATAACTTCTACAGACCTTGGGGCTAATCACTTATTCAATAAAACACCATTTTCTGAACAGCCTCGGAAAAGAGGAATTTCACCAACAATCATTTCTGCAACCCAGCCAACCAAAATGGTCAAGATCTCTGCACCTTGCACCATAAAACACACATTTGAAACTGCCATTTTTGAGGCCCGAGACCTTCTGGTCAAATCATATGGACTCACAAATGATAAGAAGAAACAAGAAGCAGTTCTTGATCTTATCCAAGTTTTCCGGACCTTTACTGAAGAGGGAAAGGTCAACACAATGCAAACAGTCAGGGAAGTTCAACCTGAGATAGAAAAAGAACCAACAAGCATTCAAAAGGCACCAGCAGCCCCTTCTTATGCACAAAAACTTCGGGAAGGTATCCCAAGTGTCCAACCAGATATTAAGTTATCAACCAAACCAGGCATGAAGGTGCTCAGCCTTAAAGTCAACAATGGTGGGAGTAAATCTACCACTCAATCTGTAGTAGTAACAGACACAGCTGAAAAAGACCATACCAAGAACAATGTTGAACCAAAGACAACCAAAATTACAAATCAAGTAACTATCAATCCTGACATTGAAAATGTGGTAACTCTTATCACCAAATCTGGCAGTACCTTGCCAAAATATCAGCCTTTCCCTGTTAGGGAAAGTATCAACAAAATACTGGGGAAGAGGGCAATTTCCAGAGTCCACACTTCCACCAAGGGAAATCTAGTCCTCACCTGCTGGGACTCATCACCAACTGAGCTTCTGCTGGACCAAGATAAGTGGGATTCTGTATTCTCAGATTGGCCCATTCAAAAGGCTCAGAAAATCACCCACTGGCCAAAACTAGTGGTACATGGTGTCCCTACTTGTATTCCAATACAACATATCAATGAGGAAATTGAAGATTAATTAGAATGGAAAAAAATAGAAATGAATAAAAGGAAACAATACAAGGAAGTATAATTGGAGATATTTGGAGTAATTGTTTGTAAATTAGAAATAAATTGTCATAGCTATATAGCTGAATACAAAATGAAACAAAAAAAAAAAAAAAAAAAAAAAAAAAAAAGAGGAAATTGAAGTCTTCAATGAGAATATCATGACACAGGGTCAACCAAGATGGCTAAGTTGAACTTACAAACAGAGAGGTAAAGCCTCTCTAACGTTTTCAGTCACCACTGAGCAGGAAAAAGAACACCTCCTCAAAGTAGGTGTCCTAATTGGAGGACGTCGGCTCAAGGTAGTAAATTACCAACAGTCCACTCAGAGAACCCAATGTAAGAAATGTCTTGCATTTGGCCATCATCAGCTTGGCTGCAAAAACACACCAGTCTGTGCCATCTGTTTGGGATCACACATGTCTACAGATCACCAATGTTCCACATGCAAGGCAACTCAGAGCTGTGTACACCATGCAGTTCAATGTGCAAACTGCAAGTCAAATACCCATTTGGCATTTCAAAGACATGAATGTGATTATTACAAAGCATTGGCATGCTGAGTCACATCAAATTCAGCCAACACAACACTGCAAGAGGTCGTGAGATCCTGCAGTCCCTTTTTGATGTGTCCATCAAAGGGGAAACAGACATTCTTTTAGTTCAGGAACCTTATCTGTTCCATCACACTCACTTACAGACATACCAACCAATTTTACATTCAGCTTACCAAGCAATTCCACCTATTACTCACCAGTTCCTTCGCCCAAGGGTTATGACCTATGTCAAGAGGGCAAGCCAGATCCAGGTAATGCCCAGATATGACTTGGTGTCTGACCCAGACTATCAGATCTTGGAGGTTGATCTTCCAGAGGAGGCATTTTACATCATTCACATCTACAATGAGAAACCTCTAACACCTTCTTTTTCCCACTACACTGTACAGCGATTTCTCAATTTACAGTTGCAGCTGGACAAACCTTTTGTACTCCTTGGGGACTTTAATCTGCACCATCCATTATGGAATCCATTGGTTCAAACTAACAACCCTCTTGCTAATTCCCTAGTTGATTACCTTGAGAAAACCAATGCTCAACTACTCAATTGTCCTATGGTGATTGAAGAGTTTGGAGGCACATTTCACAGGTCAAATTCAAGGAGCATATCAATTATTGACCTAACTTTTGCAGCTGGTTTTAGAAACATCACATGGCAGAACTGGAACTATGGTCAAGCAACAGGATCAGATCATGAGCTAATCACCTTTGAAGCAGATCTATCAGCAACTAAATCTTCTGACAAATTGATAAACCCTTCAGTACTTCCAGCAAGATTCAACCTCAAAAAAGCAGATTGGAAACTCTTCCACCATGAGCTACAAGTCAATCAGGTCAACTACCAACAACAGTTGGAAGCAGCTATTCAATATAGGGATTTTGATCAGATAGCCTCTATACTACAAGAGCTGGTCCAAGATGCTGCTAAAGTCTCCATCCCAGCTGCCAAAATAGTGCCAAAATCAAAGCCATGGTGGACGGAAAAATTAAGATATCTGAGGACAAAATTTCACAGACTGCGGAGGCATTTAAAGTTGTTCCCAACTCCTCAACTAAACTGGGATACCAGAGCGACTAGAAACCAATACTTCCACCAAATTCAATTCCTGAAGAAGCAGCATTGGATTAATTTTCTAGAAGTAGCCAGGGAGAAATCAGTCTTCACAGCTTATCAATATTCTAGACCTGAAAGAACACAATCTACCCTAATTCCAACTTTAAATTTCACTCCGAAGGATAGCAACACGGACAGAACTGCAAACACTTTCAAAGATAAATGTGATGCATTGATCCAGAATTTATTTCCACTCTCCATGAAGCAAGCTACTCCTGGAAGAGAACCAGCTGCCAATATCAATATCATTCAACCTGAAAGAACATCAATGCCACCAAATAGCATGTGGAACAATTCTAACATCAGCTGCATTAAAAAGTGGGAATGGCCTACACTGACTAAGGAAGAGATGATAAATGCTGCCTCAAACAAAGCAACAGCCCCAGGACTTGATCAAATTGATTGGATCATAATTAAAGCAGCCCTTGCAGCTATACCAGAATTTTTCTTTAAAGCTTACACTTGTCTATTCAACAGTGGATACCATCCCAGGCAATGGAGACAGGCAGTAGGAATAATAATTCCCAAAAGAAACAAAAAGGACTATAGCTCTCCAAAAGCCTACCGGCCTATTTCTCTTCTACCCTGCCTATCAAAGCTACTGGAGAGAATCTTTGCCAACAGACTTGCCTTTCTAGCTAACACCAGTAACAGTCTATTGGATGGTAGTCAAATGGGCGGACGGAAGCAGAGGTCAGCCATAGATGCAGCATTACTCTTGCAGGACTTTGTGGAAGAAAACAGAGTGAAACACAGGGTTGTATCAACAGTCTTCCTGGACATACTAGGGGCATTTGATCGACTCCAACCAGAAGCTCTCATAAAAGTAATGCAACAACTCCAGCTCCCAGACATATTTATCTCATGGGTCAAATCTTTCTTGAGTGAAAGGACTATTCAGCTCAAATTCAATGGTCAACTTAGTGGAGTGTTTCCAGTTACTGGCACACCTCAAGGAAGTCCCATATCACCATTACTTTTCCTTCTCTCAGTCAGGTTCCTCTTCCCTCCAGAAGTGAAGACAACTCACCTTCAACTGTCCTACATTGATGATATATCCATCTCTGTCTCATCAACATCAGTTAACAAAAATATTCGAGAGCTACAACTTATACTAGTGAGATTAATGACCAGGGCAAAGGAATTGTCAGTTACATTTGAGATGGACAAAACTGAACTCATTCACTTTTCTCGACACAGAAAACCACTACTAACCCCTCTTATACTTAATAACCAGTTCACCTTGCAACCTAAAGAGGTGGTAAGATGGCTGGGAATCTGGTTTGATAGGAAGTTAAACTTCAAAACACATGTGGAGAAGAGATTACACCTGGCTAATGGAGCTCTAAGGAGGGTGAGACAGCTTGCTTCATCAACAAAGGGTCTTCCATTCCATGCTCTAAGGCAACTCTACCTCAGCTGTGTTACTTCAGTCTTAGATTATGGTGCAGTACTATGGTATGGGAAACATGGCACAGGAGTATTGAGTTCCAGATGTCAAAGGCTACAGAATCAGGCCCTAATTATGATGACTGGAGCCTATCAAAATAGTCCAATCAAAGCACTTGAAGTGGAGGCAGGCATCCTACCAACAAAGGTCAGGCAACTAAAACAGACCTATAATTTTGCACTCAGACTCCTAAGACTTCAACCATCTCACCCAGTCCTGAATAAGCTCACCGGCCCTTTGGTAGACGAGCTATCAATATCAACTGGGCTAGACCTTGGAATCTTCAAGTACATGGATGACTCTCCATCTCAACTAATAAGAATAGGTGGTTTACTCAAACCTTTCACAAACTTCAGCAATCTAGAACAGATAGATGCCACCTGGATATCACCATGGCATCAGACAAGCATTCCTATTGGCATCTCATCACTTTCAAAAGACAAAGCCAAGGAGGAACATGAAGAAATCATCAGTAAAATTTCACCAGACACAACTATAGTTTACACTGATGGATCACTCTCCAAGGGAAAGGGGAGCAGCATTGGCTTCATAGTATATTTACCAGTCAGTAGAGAGATGAAATGTTTCTCCTTCAACCTTGGTCAGACAATGGGAATTACTGATGCAGAGACCTTTTGCATCCTCAAAGCCATTAGATATTTAAAAAAGACCAGTCCACATGGAACATTTCACATCTTCACTGACAGTCAAGCAAGTTTGATGAGGATCCAGAAGAAAGAGAACCAATTTTCCTACCAGATTAGAAAAGAAGCATATAATTGCTCATTAATCCTTTCTTGGTGTCCAGGGCATGTTGGTCTAGTGGGCAATGAGCTAGCTGATAGTGCAGCCAGGAGAGCAAGCAAGAAGAAGGTTATGAACAGGGATGTTTTTACCACTCATTCATTTCTTAAGCAGAAGTCTAGGGAGATAGTTATCAAAGCTTGGAACCAGGACTGGACTTCAGAACTCTCTCGAGAGGAAGAAGGACGAAAAAGCAGGGGTCTTGGCAAATACTACAGAATCCAAGCCCAAATGATGAGGCCTGACATTACTTCTCAACCTATCAATTTTCAAGGACATCATAGATTAACTGAGTCATCATATTTCCAGGCCAGGACTGGCATTGGGAATGTGAAGGCTTACTTACACAAAATAGGAAAGGTCAAGGACAATAGGTGTAATTTCTGTGAAAATGGAAAGCAGACTATGCAACATCTAATAATTCAGTGCAACAAATTTAAAGAGGAAAGAAATAGATGTTTGAAACATATAGTGCCACTTACACTCCCAATTCTTTTTCGGACAAAAAGAGGCAAAGAAGCCTTACTAGAATTTATAAAGACTTCCAGGTGCATAAGTGCATACAAGGAAGATTAATTAGAATGGAAAAAAATAGAAATGAATAAAAGGAAACAATACAAGGAAGTATAATTGGAGATATTTGGAGTAATTGTTTGTAAATTAGAAATAAATTGTCATAGCTATATAGCTGAATACAAAATGAAACACAAAAAAAAAAAAAAAAAAAAAAAAAAAAGATACAACTTAAAGAAAGCAGATTGGCAGAGCTTCAATAATTATTTACTCACTAACCAGAGCAATTCCTGTCAGCTGATGGATAGGGCAATAGCATCAGAAGATTGTGATTCAGTTGCAGAAATACTTCAAGACTTGGTACAAAGGGCAGCAAGTACCTCTATCCCTCAGTCAAGGCCATGTAATAAATCCAAACCATGGTGGACAGAAGAACTCACAATATCAAGAAAATTATACCATAGGCTAAGGCGTCAAGCAAAGATGTATCCAGGCCCATTCATTCAAGAAAGAACTCGAACTGCTAGGAACACTTATTTCAGAGCAATTGTCAACACCAAGGCCCAGCACTGGGAAGCATTCCTTGCTTCAGCCAAAGAGAAACCGATCTTTACAGCTTACAATTATACCTGGACTGCCAGCCAACAATGTCACCGTATTCCAGCCCTTCATTACCAAAGAACAGATCCAATTACTAACCAAACTGAACCGAGAATTGCTACTTCATTCAAGGACCAGTGTCAAGCCCTTGTACAGGATTTATTCCCGAAATATGACAACAGCTGTTCAGATGATATTCCAGCCCCTGAAGTAAGCAGTTCTAGTACCAGATTACCACCAATATCAACAGAATCTAAGATGCCAACTCAAATTTGGGAATGGCCAGAACTAACACTGAATGAAATAAAAGCAGCATTACCTGACAAGAAAACTGCCCCAGGAATTGATCAACTTGATTGGTCAATCATCAAAGCTGCTATGGAATGTATCCCAAGTCTATTCTTCAAGGCATACAATTAACTTTTTAACTGTGGCCAACATCCTAGCATGTGGAAACAAGCCATAGGTATTATCCTGCCAAAAAGAAACAAGAAGGATTACTCAATACCAAGGGCCTATCGACCAATCTCTTTGCTTCCATGCCTATCCAAATTTTTAGAGAGAATCTTTGCCAATAGATTATCTTACCTTGGAAACACCACAAGCAACCTCTTCCACAATGGACAAATGGGTGGTCGAAAGCAGCGGTGTGCCATAGATGCTGCACTACTAGTACAGCATTTTGTTGAATCAAATACAAAGAGGGGAAGAATTGTTAGTACAGTGTTCCTTGACATCCTTGGAGCATTTGACAGGCTGCAACCAGCAAAACTTGTTGAAATTCTGAGACAACTAGCGCTTCCAGTTCCATTCATACATTGGGTTGATTCATTTCTCAGCAATAGAACCATCAAACTCCTCTTCAATGGGGAATTGAGTGAAAATCTTGCTGTATCTGGTACACCTCAAGGAAGTCCAATCTCTCCACTGCTATTTCTCTTATCAATTCGGTTCCTTCATCCATTGCATCAGTGCAAAGACACCCTACAGCTTTCATACATTGATGACATATCTATCTCTTATGCTTCAACCTCAGTTGACAAAAATATCAGGAAACTAGGAGGCCTACTAGGGGCAATCCTTATTGAGGCCAAGTCTAACTGTGTGATGTTTGATGTGGTTAAATCTGAACTAATACATTTTACTAACAAAAGAGAGCCAGTAGTCACACCTCTCACGTTTGATCAGGTTACTTTACAGCCCAAGGATACAGTAAGATGGCTGGGCATTTGGTTTGATAGAAAACTTACCTTCAAGACTCATGTTGAAAAGAGGCTTCAACTTGCAAATGGAGCACTCCATAGGCTTCAGAGACTGGCTTCTCAATCATCAGGACTCAAATTTAATGCTTTGCGACAAATTTACCTAGCTTGTGTCACATCTGTACTTGACTATGGCTCCATATTGTGGTCTGGAAGATATGGTACAAAAAAACACATCAATAAATACCAAAAACTACAGAATAGAGCTATCATTTCCATCACTGGCGCATTCCCTAATAGCCCTGCACAAGCTTTGCAGGTGGAAGCAGCAATCTTACCAACAACAGTAAGACACTTGAAGCTGTCAAATAATTATGCACTCAGAATGCTTAGTCTTCAAGTTAATCATCCACTAACTGAACAACTGACAAGTGCTCTACAAGATGAGCTTGACGCCAGTCCATTCCAACCAACTTGTGATATTTGAATGTTCAGCTACATTGACAATTGCCCATCTCAGCTTTTCCAGCTTGCCAAACTACTGAAACCATTTGGGAAATTTGGCAAAATGGAACAGATATTTTTTTTTTTTTTTTTTTTTTTTTTTAATTCATAGTGTATTCAGCTATCTAGCTATGACACATTTCAAATATTCCAAATTTAAACTTTCCCCCCAAATTCATCTATTCTCCCTCAAAGCCCAATAAACTGTATCCCAATCACTTATCCTAATTTAATTCCCTTTGTGTGCTGCCATGCACTTGGATATATCCAAATACTTAAGTAATGCTTCCTTCCCCATTTTTGTACAAAATAAGATTGGAAGTGTTGTTGGTTCTAAACCTTTGAAGCAAATATTCCTTTGGTCTCTGAATTTTTGACAGTGTAACAACAAGTGTTGCACATTTTGTCTTTCTTTCCCACAAAAATTGCACATAAAATCTGTTACCTTCCCTACCATGTGCAGGTATACCCTGGTATTGCCAATTCCAAGCCTTGCCTGGAAAAATCCGGATTCAGTTTCCCTGCTATGTCCTCCAAATCCATGTAGTTTATAAGAAAAGTTAGGCTGATTAGATTGAGCCTGAAGCCTGTAATACTTTCCGAGTCCCTTGGCCTTTCGACCCTCCTCTTCATGCCAGAGCTCCAAGTCCCAATCTTTTGTCCATGCCTCGAGCACCCACTCTTTAGCCTTCTGCTTGATGAAAGAGTGAGAGGTATATTGATCACTTTTCATTGCCTGTTTCTTCCAACCTCCTTTGGCAAGCTTATCGGCCAGCTCATTTCCTTCTATGCCAACATGTGCTGGACACCATTGAAGATGAACTGTGCAACTTTGACAAATCTTCCTGATCTGATGAGAAAATTGATTGCTGCAATTCTGGATTCGAAGAATACTAGCTTGGCTATCAGTAAAAATGTGTATGGTCTTATTAGCAAAGTATTTCTTCACATATTTGGCTACCTTAAGGATACAGTAGGTTTCAGCATCTGTGATACCCATAGTATCACCTAGGTTATATGAAAAACATTTTATCTCTCTGGTGATTGGTTGGTAGATCACAAAGCCAATGCTGCTTCCACCTCCCTGTGAAAGTGATGCATCAGTATAAACTATGACATCACTTTTATTGATGTCCTTTATTTGTTGGATGTGGGATAGTTTAGCTGTTGCCTTTGGATGATTTAAAATGGTGGTTTTAACATTGGACTGATACCATGGTGGGACCCAGAGGGCATTTAGCTGCTCCAGATTCTTAAGGGTAGCCAATGGCTTTAGCCTGCTTCCGATCCTCATCAACTGGGTCAATGGATTATTGATGTAGTTAATTAATCCGAGATCAATCTGACTGCTGCTGGCCAATTCATCTTCAAGAGGACTAAATAAATGTTCTTGGATAGGGTGGTTCCTTTGAAGTCGAAGCATCCTTAGTCCATAGTAGATCACTTGCTTCTCATGCCGTACTTTTGCTGGTAAGATTGATGACTCGACTTCCAAGGCTTTTATTGGACTACCTCGGAAAGCCCCAGTGATCAATGGCAGTGCCTGATTCTGAAGCTTCTGACATCTGTTGGTTAGTATTCCACTGCCCCTCTTGCCATGCCAGAGAACTGAGCCATAATCAAGTACCGAAGTGACACAGGCTAGGTAGAGTTGTCGAAGGGCAGTACAGTGTAGTCCCCTTGTAGTTGAGGCTAGGTTCCGGATCCTACTGAGTGCCCCATGGGCTAGCTGCAGTCTCTTATCTACATGTGTCTTGAAATTGAGCTTCCTATCAAACCAAATACCTAACCATCTGACCATCTCCTTTGGCTCTATTGTGGCCAAGCCTTGTAGGTCAAAAGATCAAAATGTCAACCTTTTCAAGAAGAAAGTCAGCAGAGTAGGGCTCAGTAGTTGTTAAAGCAATATTTTCCCTCCTTGTCTGTGACACAATAGCTACCACTGGTCCTTCAACTCCTCTAGCCAAACTGCACACAACTTTTCGAAAATCGCATTTTCATCAACAACTTATGCGCACCATCAGATACAACTATATGAATCCAATATTCGGTTTCGCATCGTCTGTACCTTTCGACTGATATACTTTTCGATACACACATCCAGATATTCCAGCTTTTTTTTCGACAAACATCTGATTTTCCGGCATTTTGGATCAAATTAGCACTATTTCATCCATAACTCCTGCAAATCATCAGCTACACCAATTTAGATTCGATTTTTGGTTTCGCCTCCTCAGCAGCTTTCACCTGATACTATTTTCGACCTACGCATCCACAAAACCAGCCATCTTTTGACCTAAACTCGAATTTTCGGCCATCTGGGTGAAAATTTTCACCCAGCCTTGGCGCTCAGTCAGGTGACCTTAACCAAGTGTCACGTGATTTTATTCTTAACAAATCATTCTTAAATCAGGATAAAATATTTTCAATTTTTTTTTTTTTTTTTTTTTTTTTTTTTTTTTTTTGGTTTTGTCTTCATCCTGATTATGTCAGCCAATAAAAAAATTGAAATGGCCTTGAATGCTCCCTCTTCACCAGGAAGCCTCCCAACCTTACCTTCCTCTCCAGACATAGATATGGCAAATGCCCCAAGATTGTCATCATCTATCTGGAATACAGATTTGTCTCCTAAGCCCTCAAGGCTATTATCTTCTGCTCGGCCTCTCAAATTGTCAGCAAAATTTGATCTATTCAGTAGTGATCCCATAACTTCTACAGACCTTGGGGCTAATCACTTATTCAATAAAACACCATTTTCTGAACAGCCTCGGAAAAGAGGAATTTCACCAACAATCATTTCTGCAACCCAGCCAACCAAAATGGTCAAGATCTCTGCACCTTGCACCATAAAACACACATTTGAAACTGCCATTTTTGAGGCCCGAGACCTTCTGGTCAAATCATATGGACTCACAAATGATAAGAAGAAACAAGAAGCAGTTCTTGATCTTATCCAAGTTTTCCGGACCTTTACTGAAGAGGGAAAGGTCAACACAATGCAAACAGTCAGGGAAGTTCAACCTGAGATAGAAAAAGAACCAACAAGCATTCAAAAGGCACCAGCAGCCCCTTCTTATGCACAAAAACTTCGGGAAGGTATCCCAAGTGTCCAACCAGATATTAAGTTATCAACCAAACCAGGCATGAAGGTGCTCAGCCTTAAAGTCAACAATGGTGGGAGTAAATCTACCACTCAATCTGTAGTAGTAACAGACACAGCTGAAAAAGACCATACCAAGAACAATGTTGAACCAAAGACAACCAAAATTACAAATCAAGTAACTATCAATCCTGACATTGAAAATGTGGTAACTCTTATCACCAAATCTGGCAGTACCTTGCCAAAATATCAGCCTTTCCCTGTTAGGGAAAGTATCAACAAAATACTGGGGAAGAGGGCAATTTCCAGAGTCCACACTTCCACCAAGGGAAATCTAGTCCTCACCTGCTGGGACTCATCACCAACTGAGCTTCTGCTGGACCAAGATAAGTGGGATTCTGTATTCTCAGATTGGCCCATTCAAAAGGCTCAGAAAATCACCCACTGGCCAAAACTAGTGGTACATGGTGTCCCTACTTGTATTCCAATACAACATATCAATGAGGAAATTGAAGATTAATTAGAATGGAAAAAAATAGAAATGAATAAAAGGAAACAATACAAGGAAGTATAATTGGAGATATTTGGAGTAATTGTTTGTAAATTAGAAATAAATTGTCATAGCTATATAGCTGAATACAAAATGAAACAAAAAAAAAAAAAAAAAAAAAAAAAAAAGAGGAAATTGAAGTCTTCAATGAGAATATCATGACACAGGGTCAACCAAGATGGCTAAGTTGAACTTACAAACAGAGAGGTAAAGCCTCTCTAACGTTTTCAGTCACCACTGAGCAGGAAAAAGAACACCTCCTCAAAGTAGGTGTCCTAATTGGAGGACGTCGGCTCAAGGTAGTAAATTACCAACAGTCCACTCAGAGAACCCAATGTAAGAAATGTCTTGCATTTGGCCATCATCAGCTTGGCTGCAAAAACACACCAGTCTGTGCCATCTGTTTGGGATCACACATGTCTACAGATCACCAATGTTCCACATGCAAGGCAACTCAGAGCTGTGTACACCATGCAGTTCAATGTGCAAACTGCAAGTCAAATACCCATTTGGCATTTCAAAGACATGAATGTGATTATTACAAAGCATTGGCATGCTGAGTCACATCAAATTCAGCCAACACAACACTGCAAGAGGTCGTGAGATCCTGCAGTCCCTTTTTGATGTGTCCATCAAAGGGGAAACAGACATTCTTTTAGTTCAGGAACCTTATCTGTTCCATCACACTCACTTACAGACATACCAACCAATTTTACATTCAGCTTACCAAGCAATTCCACCTATTACTCACCAGTTCCTTCGCCCAAGGGTTATGACCTATGTCAAGAGGGCAAGCCAGATCCAGGTAATGCCCAGATATGACTTGGTGTCTGACCCAGACTATCAGATCTTGGAGGTTGATCTTCCAGAGGAGGCATTTTACATCATTCACATCTACAATGAGAAACCTCTAACACCTTCTTTTTCCCACTACACTGTACAGCGATTTCTCAATTTACAGTTGCAGCTGGACAAACCTTTTGTACTCCTTGGGGACTTTAATCTGCACCATCCATTATGGAATCCATTGGTTCAAACTAACAACCCTCTTGCTAATTCCCTAGTTGATTACCTTGAGAAAACCAATGCTCAACTACTCAATTGTCCTATGGTGATTGAAGAGTTTGGAGGCACATTTCACAGGTCAAATTCAAGGAGCATATCAATTATTGACCTAACTTTTGCAGCTGGTTTTAGAAACATCACATGGCAGAACTGGAACTATGGTCAAGCAACAGGATCAGATCATGAGCTAATCACCTTTGAAGCAGATCTATCAGCAACTAAATCTTCTGACAAATTGATAAACCCTTCAGTACTTCCAGCAAGATTCAACCTCAAAAAAGCAGATTGGAAACTCTTCCACCATGAGCTACAAGTCAATCAGGTCAACTACCAACAACAGTTGGAAGCAGCTATTCAATATAGGGATTTTGATCAGATAGCCTCTATACTACAAGAGCTGGTCCAAGATGCTGCTAAAGTCTCCATCCCAGCTGCCAAAATAGTGCCAAAATCAAAGCCATGGTGGACGGAAAAATTAAGATATCTGAGGACAAAATTTCACAGACTGCGGAGGCATTTAAAGTTGTTCCCAACTCCTCAACTAAACTGGGATACCAGAGCGACTAGAAACCAATACTTCCACCAAATTCAATTCCTGAAGAAGCAGCATTGGATTAATTTTCTAGAAGTAGCCAGGGAGAAATCAGTCTTCACAGCTTATCAATATTCTAGACCTGAAAGAACACAATCTACCCTAATTCCAACTTTAAATTTCACTCCGAAGGATAGCAACACGGACAGAACTGCAAACACTTTCAAAGATAAATGTGATGCATTGATCCAGAATTTATTTCCACTCTCCATGAAGCAAGCTACTCCTGGAAGAGAACCAGCTGCCAATATCAATATCATTCAACCTGAAAGAACATCAATGCCACCAAATAGCATGTGGAACAATTCTAACATCAGCTGCATTAAAAAGTGGGAATGGCCTACACTGACTAAGGAAGAGATGATAAATGCTGCCTCAAACAAAGCAACAGCCCCAGGACTTGATCAAATTGATTGGATCATAATTAAAGCAGCCCTTGCAGCTATACCAGAATTTTTCTTTAAAGCTTACACTTGTCTATTCAACAGTGGATACCATCCCAGGCAATGGAGACAGGCAGTAGGAATAATAATTCCCAAAAGAAACAAAAAGGACTATAGCTCTCCAAAAGCCTACCGGCCTATTTCTCTTCTACCCTGCCTATCAAAGCTACTGGAGAGAATCTTTGCCAACAGACTTGCCTTTCTAGCTAACACCAGTAACAGTCTATTGGATGGTAGTCAAATGGGCGGACGGAAGCAGAGGTCAGCCATAGATGCAGCATTACTCTTGCAGGACTTTGTGGAAGAAAACAGAGTGAAACACAGGGTTGTATCAACAGTCTTCCTGGACATACTAGGGGCATTTGATCGACTCCAACCAGAAGCTCTCATAAAAGTAATGCAACAACTCCAGCTCCCAGACATATTTATCTCATGGGTCAAATCTTTCTTGAGTGAAAGGACTATTCAGCTCAAATTCAATGGTCAACTTAGTGGAGTGTTTCCAGTTACTGGCACACCTCAAGGAAGTCCCATATCACCATTACTTTTCCTTCTCTCAGTCAGGTTCCTCTTCCCTCCAGAAGTGAAGACAACTCACCTTCAACTGTCCTACATTGATGATATATCCATCTCTGTCTCATCAACATCAGTTAACAAAAATATTCGAGAGCTACAACTTATACTAGTGAGATTAATGACCAGGGCAAAGGAATTGTCAGTTACATTTGAGATGGACAAAACTGAACTCATTCACTTTTCTCGACACAGAAAACCACTACTAACCCCTCTTATACTTAATAACCAGTTCACCTTGCAACCTAAAGAGGTGGTAAGATGGCTGGGAATCTGGTTTGATAGGAAGTTAAACTTCAAAACACATGTGGAGAAGAGATTACACCTGGCTAATGGAGCTCTAAGGAGGGTGAGACAGCTTGCTTCATCAACAAAGGGTCTTCCATTCCATGCTCTAAGGCAACTCTACCTCAGCTGTGTTACTTCAGTCTTAGATTATGGTGCAGTACTATGGTATGGGAAACATGGCACAGGAGTATTGAGTTCCAGATGTCAAAGGCTACAGAATCAGGCCCTAATTATGATGACTGGAGCCTATCAAAATAGTCCAATCAAAGCACTTGAAGTGGAGGCAGGCATCCTACCAACAAAGGTCAGGCAACTAAAACAGACCTATAATTTTGCACTCAGACTCCTAAGACTTCAACCATCTCACCCAGTCCTGAATAAGCTCACCGGCCCTTTGGTAGACGAGCTATCAATATCAACTGGGCTAGACCTTGGAATCTTCAAGTACATGGATGACTCTCCATCTCAACTAATAAGAATAGGTGGTTTACTCAAACCTTTCACAAACTTCAGCAATCTAGAACAGATAGATGCCACCTGGATATCACCATGGCATCAGACAAGCATTCCTATTGGCATCTCATCACTTTCAAAAGACAAAGCCAAGGAGGAACATGAAGAAATCATCAGTAAAATTTCACCAGACACAACTATAGTTTACACTGATGGATCACTCTCCAAGGGAAAGGGGAGCAGCATTGGCTTCATAGTATATTTACCAGTCAGTAGAGAGATGAAATGTTTCTCCTTCAACCTTGGTCAGACAATGGGAATTACTGATGCAGAGACCTTTTGCATCCTCAAAGCCATTAGATATTTAAAAAAGACCAGTCCACATGGAACATTTCACATCTTCACTGACAGTCAAGCAAGTTTGATGAGGATCCAGAAGAAAGAGAACCAATTTTCCTACCAGATTAGAAAAGAAGCATATAATTGCTCATTAATCCTTTCTTGGTGTCCAGGGCATGTTGGTCTAGTGGGCAATGAGCTAGCTGATAGTGCAGCCAGGAGAGCAAGCAAGAAGAAGGTTATGAACAGGGATGTTTTTACCACTCATTCATTTCTTAAGCAGAAGTCTAGGGAGATAGTTATCAAAGCTTGGAACCAGGACTGGACTTCAGAACTCTCTCGAGAGGAAGAAGGACGAAAAAGCAGGGGTCTTGGCAAATACTACAGAATCCAAGCCCAAATGATGAGGCCTGACATTACTTCTCAACCTATCAATTTTCAAGGACATCATAGATTAACTGAGTCATCATATTTCCAGGCCAGGACTGGCATTGGGAATGTGAAGGCTTACTTACACAAAATAGGAAAGGTCAAGGACAATAGGTGTAATTTCTGTGAAAATGGAAAGCAGACTATGCAACATCTAATAATTCAGTGCAACAAATTTAAAGAGGAAAGAAATAGATGTTTGAAACATATAGTGCCACTTACACTCCCAATTCTTTTTCGGACAAAAAGAGGCAAAGAAGCCTTACTAGAATTTATAAAGACTTCCAGGTGCATAAGTGCATACAAGGAAGATTAATTAGAATGGAAAAAAATAGAAATGAATAAAAGGAAACAATACAAGGAAGTATAATTGGAGATATTTGGAGTAATTGTTTGTAAATTAGAAATAAATTGTCATAGCTATATAGCTGAATACAAAATGAAACACAAAAAAAAAAAAAAAAAAAAAAAAAAAAGATACAACTTAAAGAAAGCAGATTGGCAGAGCTTCAATAATTATTTACTCACTAACCAGAGCAATTCCTGTCAGCTGATGGATAGGGCAATAGCATCAGAAGATTGTGATTCAGTTGCAGAAATACTTCAAGACTTGGTACAAAGGGCAGCAAGTACCTCTATCCCTCAGTCAAGGCCATGTAATAAATCCAAACCATGGTGGACAGAAGAACTCACAATATCAAGAAAATTATACCATAGGCTAAGGCGTCAAGCAAAGATGTATCCAGGCCCATTCATTCAAGAAAGAACTCGAACTGCTAGGAACACTTATTTCAGAGCAATTGTCAACACCAAGGCCCAGCACTGGGAAGCATTCCTTGCTTCAGCCAAAGAGAAACCGATCTTTACAGCTTACAATTATACCTGGACTGCCAGCCAACAATGTCACCGTATTCCAGCCCTTCATTACCAAAGAACAGATCCAATTACTAACCAAACTGAACCGAGAATTGCTACTTCATTCAAGGACCAGTGTCAAGCCCTTGTACAGGATTTATTCCCGAAATATGACAACAGCTGTTCAGATGATATTCCAGCCCCTGAAGTAAGCAGTTCTAGTACCAGATTACCACCAATATCAACAGAATCTAAGATGCCAACTCAAATTTGGGAATGGCCAGAACTAACACTGAATGAAATAAAAGCAGCATTACCTGACAAGAAAACTGCCCCAGGAATTGATCAACTTGATTGGTCAATCATCAAAGCTGCTATGGAATGTATCCCAAGTCTATTCTTCAAGGCATACAATTAACTTTTTAACTGTGGCCAACATCCTAGCATGTGGAAACAAGCCATAGGTATTATCCTGCCAAAAAGAAACAAGAAGGATTACTCAATACCAAGGGCCTATCGACCAATCTCTTTGCTTCCATGCCTATCCAAATTTTTAGAGAGAATCTTTGCCAATAGATTATCTTACCTTGGAAACACCACAAGCAACCTCTTCCACAATGGACAAATGGGTGGTCGAAAGCAGCGGTGTGCCATAGATGCTGCACTACTAGTACAGCATTTTGTTGAATCAAATACAAAGAGGGGAAGAATTGTTAGTACAGTGTTCCTTGACATCCTTGGAGCATTTGACAGGCTGCAACCAGCAAAACTTGTTGAAATTCTGAGACAACTAGCGCTTCCAGTTCCATTCATACATTGGGTTGATTCATTTCTCAGCAATAGAACCATCAAACTCCTCTTCAATGGGGAATTGAGTGAAAATCTTGCTGTATCTGGTACACCTCAAGGAAGTCCAATCTCTCCACTGCTATTTCTCTTATCAATTCGGTTCCTTCATCCATTGCATCAGTGCAAAGACACCCTACAGCTTTCATACATTGATGACATATCTATCTCTTATGCTTCAACCTCAGTTGACAAAAATATCAGGAAACTAGGAGGCCTACTAGGGGCAATCCTTATTGAGGCCAAGTCTAACTGTGTGATGTTTGATGTGGTTAAATCTGAACTAATACATTTTACTAACAAAAGAGAGCCAGTAGTCACACCTCTCACGTTTGATCAGGTTACTTTACAGCCCAAGGATACAGTAAGATGGCTGGGCATTTGGTTTGATAGAAAACTTACCTTCAAGACTCATGTTGAAAAGAGGCTTCAACTTGCAAATGGAGCACTCCATAGGCTTCAGAGACTGGCTTCTCAATCATCAGGACTCAAATTTAATGCTTTGCGACAAATTTACCTAGCTTGTGTCACATCTGTACTTGACTATGGCTCCATATTGTGGTCTGGAAGATATGGTACAAAAAAACACATCAATAAATACCAAAAACTACAGAATAGAGCTATCATTTCCATCACTGGCGCATTCCCTAATAGCCCTGCACAAGCTTTGCAGGTGGAAGCAGCAATCTTACCAACAACAGTAAGACACTTGAAGCTGTCAAATAATTATGCACTCAGAATGCTTAGTCTTCAAGTTAATCATCCACTAACTGAACAACTGACAAGTGCTCTACAAGATGAGCTTGACGCCAGTCCATTCCAACCAACTTGTGATATTTGAATGTTCAGCTACATTGACAATTGCCCATCTCAGCTTTTCCAGCTTGCCAAACTACTGAAACCATTTGGGAAATTTGGCAAAATGGAACAGATATTTTTTTTTTTTTTTTTTTTTTTTTTTAATTCATAGTGTATTCAGCTATCTAGCTATGACACATTTCAAATATTCCAAATTTAAACTTTCCCCCCAAATTCATCTATTCTCCCTCAAAGCCCAATAAACTGTATCCCAATCACTTATCCTAATTTAATTCCCTTTGTGTGCTGCCATGCACTTGGATATATCCAAATACTTAAGTAATGCTTCCTTCCCCATTTTTGTACAAAATAAGATTGGAAGTGTTGTTGGTTCTAAACCTTTGAAGCAAATATTCCTTTGGTCTCTGAATTTTTGACAGTGTAACAACAAGTGTTGCACATTTTGTCTTTCTTTCCCACAAAAATTGCACATAAAATCTGTTACCTTCCCTACCATGTGCAGGTATACCCTGGTATTGCCAATTCCAAGCCTTGCCTGGAAAAATCCGGATTCAGTTTCCCTGCTATGTCCTCCAAATCCATGTAGTTTATAAGAAAAGTTAGGCTGATTAGATTGAGCCTGAAGCCTGTAATACTTTCCGAGTCCCTTGGCCTTTCGACCCTCCTCTTCATGCCAGAGCTCCAAGTCCCAATCTTTTGTCCATGCCTCGAGCACCCACTCTTTAGCCTTCTGCTTGATGAAAGAGTGAGAGGTATATTGATCACTTTTCATTGCCTGTTTCTTCCAACCTCCTTTGGCAAGCTTATCGGCCAGCTCATTTCCTTCTATGCCAACATGTGCTGGACACCATTGAAGATGAACTGTGCAACTTTGACAAATCTTCCTGATCTGATGAGAAAATTGATTGCTGCAATTCTGGATTCGAAGAATACTAGCTTGGCTATCAGTAAAAATGTGTATGGTCTTATTAGCAAAGTATTTCTTCACATATTTGGCTACCTTAAGGATACAGTAGGTTTCAGCATCTGTGATACCCATAGTATCACCTAGGTTATATGAAAAACATTTTATCTCTCTGGTGATTGGTTGGTAGATCACAAAGCCAATGCTGCTTCCACCTCCCTGTGAAAGTGATGCATCAGTATAAACTATGACATCACTTTTATTGATGTCCTTTATTTGTTGGATGTGGGATAGTTTAGCTGTTGCCTTTGGATGATTTAAAATGGTGGTTTTAACATTGGACTGATACCATGGTGGGACCCAGAGGGCATTTAGCTGCTCCAGATTCTTAAGGGTAGCCAATGGCTTTAGCCTGCTTCCGATCCTCATCAACTGGGTCAATGGATTATTGATGTAGTTAATTAATCCGAGATCAATCTGACTGCTGCTGGCCAATTCATCTTCAAGAGGACTAAATAAATGTTCTTGGATAGGGTGGTTCCTTTGAAGTCGAAGCATCCTTAGTCCATAGTAGATCACTTGCTTCTCATGCCGTACTTTTGCTGGTAAGATTGATGACTCGACTTCCAAGGCTTTTATTGGACTACCTCGGAAAGCCCCAGTGATCAATGGCAGTGCCTGATTCTGAAGCTTCTGACATCTGTTGGTTAGTATTCCACTGCCCCTCTTGCCATGCCAGAGAACTGAGCCATAATCAAGTACCGAAGTGACACAGGCTAGGTAGAGTTGTCGAAGGGCAGTACAGTGTAGTCCCCTTGTAGTTGAGGCTAGGTTCCGGATCCTACTGAGTGCCCCATGGGCTAGCTGCAGTCTCTTATCTACATGTGTCTTGAAATTGAGCTTCCTATCAAACCAAATACCTAACCATCTGACCATCTCCTTTGGCTCTATTGTGGCCAAGCCTTGTAGGTCAAAAGATCAAAATGTCAACCTTTTCAAGAAGAAAGTCAGCAGAGTAGGGCTCAGTAGTTGTTAAAGCAATATTTTCCCTCCTTGTCTGTGACACAATAGCTACCACTGGTCCTTCAACTCCTCTAGCCAAACTGCACACAACTTTTCGAAAATCGCATTTTCATCAACAACTTATGCGCACCATCAGATACAACTATATGAATCCAATATTCGGTTTCGCATCGTCTGTACCTTTCGACTGATATACTTTTCGATACACACATCCAGATATTCCAGCTTTTTTTTCGACAAACATCTGATTTTCCGGCATTTTGGATCAAATTAGCACTATTTCATCCATAACTCCTGCAAATCATCAGCTACACCAATTTAGATTCGATTTTTGGTTTCGCCTCCTCAGCAGCTTTCACCTGATACTATTTTCGACCTACGCATCCACAAAACCAGCCATCTTTTGACCTAAACTCGAATTTTCGGCCATCTGGGTGAAAATTTTCACCCAGCCTTGGCGCTCAGTCAGGTGACCTTAACCAAGTGTCACGTGATTTTATTCTTAACAAATCATTCTTAAATCAGGATAAAATATTTTCAATTTTTTTTTTTTTTTTTTTTTTTTTTTTTTTTTTTTTGGTTTTGTCTTCATCCTGATTATGTCAGCCAATAAAAAAATTGAAATGGCCTTGAATGCTCCCTCTTCACCAGGAAGCCTCCCAACCTTACCTTCCTCTCCAGACATAGATATGGCAAATGCCCCAAGATTGTCATCATCTATCTGGAATACAGATTTGTCTCCTAAGCCCTCAAGGCTATTATCTTCTGCTCGGCCTCTCAAATTGTCAGCAAAATTTGATCTATTCAGTAGTGATCCCATAACTTCTACAGACCTTGGGGCTAATCACTTATTCAATAAAACACCATTTTCTGAACAGCCTCGGAAAAGAGGAATTTCACCAACAATCATTTCTGCAACCCAGCCAACCAAAATGGTCAAGATCTCTGCACCTTGCACCATAAAACACACATTTGAAACTGCCATTTTTGAGGCCCGAGACCTTCTGGTCAAATCATATGGACTCACAAATGATAAGAAGAAACAAGAAGCAGTTCTTGATCTTATCCAAGTTTTCCGGACCTTTACTGAAGAGGGAAAGGTCAACACAATGCAAACAGTCAGGGAAGTTCAACCTGAGATAGAAAAAGAACCAACAAGCATTCAAAAGGCACCAGCAGCCCCTTCTTATGCACAAAAACTTCGGGAAGGTATCCCAAGTGTCCAACCAGATATTAAGTTATCAACCAAACCAGGCATGAAGGTGCTCAGCCTTAAAGTCAACAATGGTGGGAGTAAATCTACCACTCAATCTGTAGTAGTAACAGACACAGCTGAAAAAGACCATACCAAGAACAATGTTGAACCAAAGACAACCAAAATTACAAATCAAGTAACTATCAATCCTGACATTGAAAATGTGGTAACTCTTATCACCAAATCTGGCAGTACCTTGCCAAAATATCAGCCTTTCCCTGTTAGGGAAAGTATCAACAAAATACTGGGGAAGAGGGCAATTTCCAGAGTCCACACTTCCACCAAGGGAAATCTAGTCCTCACCTGCTGGGACTCATCACCAACTGAGCTTCTGCTGGACCAAGATAAGTGGGATTCTGTATTCTCAGATTGGCCCATTCAAAAGGCTCAGAAAATCACCCACTGGCCAAAACTAGTGGTACATGGTGTCCCTACTTGTATTCCAATACAACATATCAATGAGGAAATTGAAGATTAATTAGAATGGAAAAAAATAGAAATGAATAAAAGGAAACAATACAAGGAAGTATAATTGGAGATATTTGGAGTAATTGTTTGTAAATTAGAAATAAATTGTCATAGCTATATAGCTGAATACAAAATGAAACAAAAAAAAAAAAAAAAAAAAAAAAAAAAGAGGAAATTGAAGTCTTCAATGAGAATATCATGACACAGGGTCAACCAAGATGGCTAAGTTGAACTTACAAACAGAGAGGTAAAGCCTCTCTAACGTTTTCAGTCACCACTGAGCAGGAAAAAGAACACCTCCTCAAAGTAGGTGTCCTAATTGGAGGACGTCGGCTCAAGGTAGTAAATTACCAACAGTCCACTCAGAGAACCCAATGTAAGAAATGTCTTGCATTTGGCCATCATCAGCTTGGCTGCAAAAACACACCAGTCTGTGCCATCTGTTTGGGATCACACATGTCTACAGATCACCAATGTTCCACATGCAAGGCAACTCAGAGCTGTGTACACCATGCAGTTCAATGTGCAAACTGCAAGTCAAATACCCATTTGGCATTTCAAAGACATGAATGTGATTATTACAAAGCATTGGCATGCTGAGTCACATCAAATTCAGCCAACACAACACTGCAAGAGGTCGTGAGATCCTGCAGTCCCTTTTTGATGTGTCCATCAAAGGGGAAACAGACATTCTTTTAGTTCAGGAACCTTATCTGTTCCATCACACTCACTTACAGACATACCAACCAATTTTACATTCAGCTTACCAAGCAATTCCACCTATTACTCACCAGTTCCTTCGCCCAAGGGTTATGACCTATGTCAAGAGGGCAAGCCAGATCCAGGTAATGCCCAGATATGACTTGGTGTCTGACCCAGACTATCAGATCTTGGAGGTTGATCTTCCAGAGGAGGCATTTTACATCATTCACATCTACAATGAGAAACCTCTAACACCTTCTTTTTCCCACTACACTGTACAGCGATTTCTCAATTTACAGTTGCAGCTGGACAAACCTTTTGTACTCCTTGGGGACTTTAATCTGCACCATCCATTATGGAATCCATTGGTTCAAACTAACAACCCTCTTGCTAATTCCCTAGTTGATTACCTTGAGAAAACCAATGCTCAACTACTCAATTGTCCTATGGTGATTGAAGAGTTTGGAGGCACATTTCACAGGTCAAATTCAAGGAGCATATCAATTATTGACCTAACTTTTGCAGCTGGTTTTAGAAACATCACATGGCAGAACTGGAACTATGGTCAAGCAACAGGATCAGATCATGAGCTAATCACCTTTGAAGCAGATCTATCAGCAACTAAATCTTCTGACAAATTGATAAACCCTTCAGTACTTCCAGCAAGATTCAACCTCAAAAAAGCAGATTGGAAACTCTTCCACCATGAGCTACAAGTCAATCAGGTCAACTACCAACAACAGTTGGAAGCAGCTATTCAATATAGGGATTTTGATCAGATAGCCTCTATACTACAAGAGCTGGTCCAAGATGCTGCTAAAGTCTCCATCCCAGCTGCCAAAATAGTGCCAAAATCAAAGCCATGGTGGACGGAAAAATTAAGATATCTGAGGACAAAATTTCACAGACTGCGGAGGCATTTAAAGTTGTTCCCAACTCCTCAACTAAACTGGGATACCAGAGCGACTAGAAACCAATACTTCCACCAAATTCAATTCCTGAAGAAGCAGCATTGGATTAATTTTCTAGAAGTAGCCAGGGAGAAATCAGTCTTCACAGCTTATCAATATTCTAGACCTGAAAGAACACAATCTACCCTAATTCCAACTTTAAATTTCACTCCGAAGGATAGCAACACGGACAGAACTGCAAACACTTTCAAAGATAAATGTGATGCATTGATCCAGAATTTATTTCCACTCTCCATGAAGCAAGCTACTCCTGGAAGAGAACCAGCTGCCAATATCAATATCATTCAACCTGAAAGAACATCAATGCCACCAAATAGCATGTGGAACAATTCTAACATCAGCTGCATTAAAAAGTGGGAATGGCCTACACTGACTAAGGAAGAGATGATAAATGCTGCCTCAAACAAAGCAACAGCCCCAGGACTTGATCAAATTGATTGGATCATAATTAAAGCAGCCCTTGCAGCTATACCAGAATTTTTCTTTAAAGCTTACACTTGTCTATTCAACAGTGGATACCATCCCAGGCAATGGAGACAGGCAGTAGGAATAATAATTCCCAAAAGAAACAAAAAGGACTATAGCTCTCCAAAAGCCTACCGGCCTATTTCTCTTCTACCCTGCCTATCAAAGCTACTGGAGAGAATCTTTGCCAACAGACTTGCCTTTCTAGCTAACACCAGTAACAGTCTATTGGATGGTAGTCAAATGGGCGGACGGAAGCAGAGGTCAGCCATAGATGCAGCATTACTCTTGCAGGACTTTGTGGAAGAAAACAGAGTGAAACACAGGGTTGTATCAACAGTCTTCCTGGACATACTAGGGGCATTTGATCGACTCCAACCAGAAGCTCTCATAAAAGTAATGCAACAACTCCAGCTCCCAGACATATTTATCTCATGGGTCAAATCTTTCTTGAGTGAAAGGACTATTCAGCTCAAATTCAATGGTCAACTTAGTGGAGTGTTTCCAGTTACTGGCACACCTCAAGGAAGTCCCATATCACCATTACTTTTCCTTCTCTCAGTCAGGTTCCTCTTCCCTCCAGAAGTGAAGACAACTCACCTTCAACTGTCCTACATTGATGATATATCCATCTCTGTCTCATCAACATCAGTTAACAAAAATATTCGAGAGCTACAACTTATACTAGTGAGATTAATGACCAGGGCAAAGGAATTGTCAGTTACATTTGAGATGGACAAAACTGAACTCATTCACTTTTCTCGACACAGAAAACCACTACTAACCCCTCTTATACTTAATAACCAGTTCACCTTGCAACCTAAAGAGGTGGTAAGATGGCTGGGAATCTGGTTTGATAGGAAGTTAAACTTCAAAACACATGTGGAGAAGAGATTACACCTGGCTAATGGAGCTCTAAGGAGGGTGAGACAGCTTGCTTCATCAACAAAGGGTCTTCCATTCCATGCTCTAAGGCAACTCTACCTCAGCTGTGTTACTTCAGTCTTAGATTATGGTGCAGTACTATGGTATGGGAAACATGGCACAGGAGTATTGAGTTCCAGATGTCAAAGGCTACAGAATCAGGCCCTAATTATGATGACTGGAGCCTATCAAAATAGTCCAATCAAAGCACTTGAAGTGGAGGCAGGCATCCTACCAACAAAGGTCAGGCAACTAAAACAGACCTATAATTTTGCACTCAGACTCCTAAGACTTCAACCATCTCACCCAGTCCTGAATAAGCTCACCGGCCCTTTGGTAGACGAGCTATCAATATCAACTGGGCTAGACCTTGGAATCTTCAAGTACATGGATGACTCTCCATCTCAACTAATAAGAATAGGTGGTTTACTCAAACCTTTCACAAACTTCAGCAATCTAGAACAGATAGATGCCACCTGGATATCACCATGGCATCAGACAAGCATTCCTATTGGCATCTCATCACTTTCAAAAGACAAAGCCAAGGAGGAACATGAAGAAATCATCAGTAAAATTTCACCAGACACAACTATAGTTTACACTGATGGATCACTCTCCAAGGGAAAGGGGAGCAGCATTGGCTTCATAGTATATTTACCAGTCAGTAGAGAGATGAAATGTTTCTCCTTCAACCTTGGTCAGACAATGGGAATTACTGATGCAGAGACCTTTTGCATCCTCAAAGCCATTAGATATTTAAAAAAGACCAGTCCACATGGAACATTTCACATCTTCACTGACAGTCAAGCAAGTTTGATGAGGATCCAGAAGAAAGAGAACCAATTTTCCTACCAGATTAGAAAAGAAGCATATAATTGCTCATTAATCCTTTCTTGGTGTCCAGGGCATGTTGGTCTAGTGGGCAATGAGCTAGCTGATAGTGCAGCCAGGAGAGCAAGCAAGAAGAAGGTTATGAACAGGGATGTTTTTACCACTCATTCATTTCTTAAGCAGAAGTCTAGGGAGATAGTTATCAAAGCTTGGAACCAGGACTGGACTTCAGAACTCTCTCGAGAGGAAGAAGGACGAAAAAGCAGGGGTCTTGGCAAATACTACAGAATCCAAGCCCAAATGATGAGGCCTGACATTACTTCTCAACCTATCAATTTTCAAGGACATCATAGATTAACTGAGTCATCATATTTCCAGGCCAGGACTGGCATTGGGAATGTGAAGGCTTACTTACACAAAATAGGAAAGGTCAAGGACAATAGGTGTAATTTCTGTGAAAATGGAAAGCAGACTATGCAACATCTAATAATTCAGTGCAACAAATTTAAAGAGGAAAGAAATAGATGTTTGAAACATATAGTGCCACTTACACTCCCAATTCTTTTTCGGACAAAAAGAGGCAAAGAAGCCTTACTAGAATTTATAAAGACTTCCAGGTGCATAAGTGCATACAAGGAAGATTAATTAGAATGGAAAAAAATAGAAATGAATAAAAGGAAACAATACAAGGAAGTATAATTGGAGATATTTGGAGTAATTGTTTGTAAATTAGAAATAAATTGTCATAGCTATATAGCTGAATACAAAATGAAACAAAAAAAAAAAAAAAAAAAAGATGCCCATTCTGTTGCCGAGGTTGAAGGAGTAGCATTTGATCTGCCTTGTGACAGGAAGATAGATTATAAAGCCAATGCTGCTGCTACCCCCTAGAGAAAGAGATCCATCTGTGTAAACTAGACAGGTCTCAAGAGATAGATGGGCCAGAAGATTCAAATGCTCTGTTCGAGCCACATCCTTGGGCTGTTGGGAGATAGTTGTTTGGATACTGTTGGAAAGCCAAGGTGGGACCCAGCTTTGTCTAGACTGCTCCATGTTGCCAAATTTACCTAGCTCCTTTAGTAGTTTGGCCAGTTGGAAAAGCCTAGATGGACACTGGTCAACAAATCTAAACATCCCTATATCACCAGTTGTTTGTAGAGGGCTGGTGTCAAGTTCATCCTGCAAAGCCTGAGTTAGTACCTCTAGTATTGGATGGTTAGTTTGGAGCCCCAGTATTCTTAGTGCATAGTTATTCTCTAGCTTCAGATGCCTCACTGGTGTTGGTAATATTGCTGCTTCCACCTGTAGAGCTTGTGCAGGGCTACTTGGATATGCACCAGTGATGTATCTGACAGCTCTGTTCTGGAGTTTTTGGTATTTATTGGTGAGTTGTTGTTTACCATGTCTTCCAGACCACATCACAGAGCCATAGTCTAGTACTGATGTGACACAAGATAGATACAGCTGCCTCAAAGCATTGAATTTAAGTCCTTTTGTTGGAGAAGCTAGCATTATAATCATCTGAAGAGCTCCATTGGCCAGTTGAAGTCGCTTGTCCACATGGGTCTTGAAGGTTAATTTTCGATCATACCAAATACCAAGCCATCTGACAACCTCCTTTGGATGTAGTAGTATCTGATCTACTTTTAGGGGTGTCAGGATTGGGAATTGCTTATTACAGAAATGAATAAGTTCCGATTTTTCCTTCTCAAAAGTGACTGAGATTGACTGGGCTGTTGAAAAGATGGTATCAAGTTGGACTTCTAGCTCCCTTACATTTTTGCTGACCGAGGTTGAAGCACAAGATATAGACAGATCATCAATGTAGGAGAGTCGAAGGGTGTTATTAGTGTGAGTGTTGGCAAGTAAGAACCTTATTGAAAGAAGGAATAGTATAGGTGAGACAGGGCTTCCTTGAGGTGTTCCAGAGACAGCAAATTCATCACTCAGCTCTCCATTGAAAAGCAGCCTGATGGTTCTGTTAGTAAGGAAGGAACCAACCCACTTAATAAGCTGTTTTGGCAACTCTAGCTGACCCATGACTTGGATAAGCTTTGCTGGCTCAAGTCTGTCAAAAGCTCCAAGGATATCTAAGAACACTGTGCTGACTATTCTACCTCTCTTGGTATTTGATTCAATGAAATGTTGAAGCAGAATTGCAGCATCTATAGCACTACGCTGCTTCCGTCCTCCCATTTGACTGTTGTGGAAAAGATTAGTGGTTGTATTGCCAAGGAATGATAGTCTGTTTGCATAAATCCTCTCCAACAGTTTTGATAGACATGGAAGCAAGGAAATTGGGCGGTATGCCCTCGGCTCTGAGTAGTCTTTCTTATTCTGTTTGGGTAGAATAATTCCAATTGCTTGCTTCCATCTGCTAGGATGTTGACCACTGTTGAATAGATAGTTGTATGCCTTGAAAAATATTGTTGGGACACACTCCATGGCAGCTTTGATGATGGTCCAGTCTAGCTGGTCTATGCCTGGGGCTGTCTTCTTGTTTGGTATTGCTGCTTTTATTTCTCCAATTGTTAACCCTGGCCAATCCCACTTTTGTCCATCAGAGCATGTTCTTCCCAGTGGTGAGGAAGATGAGGCAATATTGCAGTCAAATGCTGTCAACCCAACATCAGTAGGGCTTAAACTGCTTTTTGGGAATAATCCTTGCACAAGAGCTTGACACTTGTCCTTGAAAGATATTGCTACTCCAGACTCTGTCTCATTGGTTAGTGGATTAGTCATTTGATATTGAAGGGCCGGGATAAAATGGCGAGGCTGAGTGGAAGTTTTAGTGTAGTTGTAAGCTTTAAATATCATCTTCTCTTTGGCAGAGGATAGAAATTCTTCCCAATGACTGGCTTTTGCATGACTGATGGCTTTGAAGTATGTGTTTCTCACAATTTTGGCTTCCTCCTGCACTGCTGGGGCTGTAAATAGCTTTGCCCTTCGTCTATGCTGATGGTAACTGTGCCTTAAATTTGTTAGCTTTTCAGTCCACCATGATTTTGATCTACTGCATGGCCTTGACTGAGGTATAGAACTGTCAGCTGCTCCTTGAACCATATCTTGAAGAACACCTGCAACAGAGTCACTGTCTACAAATTCTATAGATGAGTCCAGCAATTGGTTAATATTGTCCTGATTGGTAAGCAAATAATTGTTGAATAAAACCCAGTCTGCTTTCTTCAAGTTGTATCTTGCTGGAAGTAGTTTTGTAGCTGGGCTGGATGTATTCAGTGGTGCAAGGGCCTCGGCTTGGAAGATGATAGCTTCATGATCAGAGCCTGTACTTTCTGCATATCTCCAATCCTGCCAACTCAGATGGTTGAATCCTGAAACAAAAGCTAGATCAATGACTGAAGTATTCACAGTATTGGGTCGATGGAATGTTCCCCCTAGCTCTTCAATGACAAATGGATCCATCAATTGATGTGCATTTATTTGTTCCAGGTAGTTAGCAAACTGCTCTGCTTGCAATGAAGGCGCCTGCACCAATGGATTCCAGCTAGGATGATGTAAGTTAAAGTCCCCAAGTAGAAGAAATGGCAGGCTAGCTGGTAGTTGAAGATTTAAAAAGCGCTGTACTGTATTTCGATGCTCATGTTGATCCCTGGACTGCTCATTATAGATATGAATTATGAGAAAGCTTTCCTGGGGATGTGATACTTCGAGGATCTGGAAATCAGGGTCTGTTGCAAGGTCATACCTTGGTGTAAGCTGGAATGGACACCCCTGTTGAACGTAGGCTAGAACCCTGGGCCGGATGAAGCATTGAGTTTCTGGAAGTATTGGAATGAAAGATGGGTGTGAAATTGGAATAAATGAATGTGATGATTGATCCTGTACCAAATATGGTTCTTGAACAAACAGTAATGTGGCCTTCTCCTTTAAAGCAACTTCAAAGAAGGAATGGAGTATTTCCCTACCCCTAGCAGTGTTGTGTTGAGAAATTTTCAGTTGTCCTAACATGTTAGTACTTTGAAAACCTCACAGCTATGCTTTTGGAGGGCGTTGTGAGAAGGTGAATGGCAGTTGACACACTTGACTGCAAAATGGGTACAGCCATGAGATGATTGACATGTTGCACAGTGGTGTTTATCAGTAGCATGTGAGCTTCGACAGATGGCACATACTGGTTGGCTGCGGCAGACTGAAGCATGGTGTCCAAACTTGAGGCAGTTCCTGCACTGAGTTTTATGTGTTGTAGACTGGTAGTTAACCACCCGTAGTAACATGCCCCCAATGATAATACCTGTTTTGTTGAGTAGTTGTCTCTCCTCTTGGCTTTTGACTGTGAAGACCACAGATGAGTGAGCTTTCTTTTGCTCCTTCAGAAGCCATCTTGGTGCTCCTTGGATTTGCAGGCCAGGGTTGTAGTCTTCGGCTTCCTCCTTGAAGCTGGTTATTGGTATGCATGTTGGAACGCCATGTACAACAAGCTTGGGCCAGTTATTGACCCTCTGGACCTCTGAAATTGGCCATCCCTCGAAAATTGGCTTCCATTGTGTAAGGCTCTCAAGCACCTCATCTGCAGTTGCTTCAAGGCAGGTTAGCACCAAGTTGTGGTGTGGTGAAGTGTGTACTCGAGCAATGGCTCTCCTTCCCAGAACCCTGTTCAGCTTGTCTCGTGTTTCTGTTGCTTGATAGCGAGGTAATGAACTTCCTCTGACAGTCACAAGTGTGATTATTTTTTCCAGGTTCTGACTGAAAGGAATAGGTGATGCCTGAGTATTGTCTTTGGTATTGGTGATTGGTTGCTGAGTGGTACCTTGAAGTGAGACAGGTTCTGGTTTGGATTGTGATGTTGAGGGAGGAAGGGAGGCCTTCAATTTCTCAGCATAAGTTGGCTGTGCATTTGAAGCTGGGGTAGGTTTGGGAGTCAAGGTGGTTGTTGTTTCTGTAGTAATGGCTACAGTCTGAGATTGGGGTGGTTGTTGAGGTTGGAGTGGTTGTTGAGGTTGTTGCTGAGTTAGAGCTGCTGATTGATGATTTAGAACAGCTGTAGTTAGTGGCCCTAGATGTCCTTTCTCAGTAAACTTGCGAAATATTTCCACAAGATCTAAGAGGTTTGTTTGCTCAGCTCTATCCTCAGTAAGTTTGTAGGCCTCAACCAAAAGGTCTCTAGCATCCAAGATATTTCCCATGGAAGTTTTCACCTTCAAAATTGATGGATTAGCACCTGATCTAGAACCAACCCTTGTATACTTTGAAGGATGATAGTGAGGATCAGTGAGTGCACTGGAAGTTCTTTTTTTGCTAGTTTTATTGTTTGATTTAATTGCATTTATTCCGGCCAAAAATTCAGTCCCAGTAAGTGGGTCACTACTGAAATCTGAAAAATCAGTCTGGGTTTGGTCTAAATTCCACCTTGAGTCAGCTAATCTAGGCTGGTCAGTCAAGTTAATCATTTCTGGAAGCAATGGTAAAGAGCAGGCTGTTTCTTTACTTGAAACAGATTTTGTATCATGTTGCTGGGATTTTTTAGACATTGAGGTTTTTATTTTTATTAATTTTCACTTTTTACTTAATGTTTTTTATGTTTTTTATGTTTTTTATGTTTTTTATGTTTTTTATGTTTTTTATGTTTTTTATGTTTTTTATGTTTTTTGTGTTTTTTATGTTTTTTATGTTTTTTATGTTTTTTATGTTTTTTATGTTTTTTATGTTTTTTATGTTTTTTATGTTTTTGATGTTTTTGATGTTCTCAAGCTGCTGCCTGGATTTGAAGGCTAGTACTGAGAAAATTTTTCAAGAAGGCAAAAATCAGATTTTAGTCGAAAGATGCTGGAATATTGATGTGTGAATGTCGAAAATTATATTGGTGGAGTGCTGTAGATGAGGCGAAAACAGAAATTGAATTTGTAAAGGCGTAGCTGATAGTGGGCTGAAGTTGTTGATGAAAAGGCAATTTTCTGAAGATTTGTCGCAATTTTGTCGATTTTTGATCGAAAAATGTCGGAATAGATGGATGCTGGTATTGAAAGTTATATCAGTAGAATACTGCTCATTAGGCGAAACTGAATATGCTATTTATAAAATCATAGCCAATGGTTGGCATGAGTTGTTGATACAATGGCGATTTTCGAAAGTTTGGTGCACTGGTGACTGCGGTCCTTACAACTGCCTCTAGGTCTTATATCCTGGGTCAAATCATTTCTAGCTGGAAGAACAATGCAGCTTCTCTTTAATGGACAACTGAGCAAGGTGTTTCCAGTGACTGGGACTCCCCAGGGTAGCCCAGTATCACCAATGCTATTTCTTCTATCTATCAGATTTCTTTTTTTTTTTTTTTTTATATTATAATTTACATCCTATATAAGTCTATGACTATCAGAGGATGTGCAGTATACAACTACAGGTTACACTTTCTATGGTTCAATCTATTTTTAAAAGGGGTTCCATTTCATTCTCTTAAATACCACCTCCTAGTACTTATTTTTGTGTCATTTATAAACTCCAATACTGCTGCTATTCCACTACTGTTGTGAAGGACAACTTCAAGACTCAAATGCTTGATCCCAAGTCTCTCTTTCATCTTTTTCCTATTTTGTACGTACCTTCTACAGTCAAGTAATAAGTGCTTTGCTGTTTGCTTGGAACCACAGCTGCAGCTATCTGTCTCTGTATGCCCTACTCTACTCATGTATGACTTGAAGTAGCCATGGCCAAGTTTGATCTGGTAAAATGCCGAGCTTATCTCTCTTTTGGTACCTCGAGGTACCCATGGCTTTCTCCTAATTTGCCACGGAAATACCCCTGTATAGGCCGATGGGCTGTCTTCTAGCAGTCTATCTTCTTTATAATTGTTTAAAATTATATGCCATTCCTTGCATCTTTCCTCCTCTAGTTCTTTGTTTATATAGGCCAGGCTTATTGGATAGCTGTCATCTGCCTCCATATAAGATGCTTGCTTGGCAAGTTTGTCTGCCTCCTTGCTCCCTCTGATATCCATATGAGCAGGTATCCATATAAGTCTAATCTTTATTCCACGGTCACTTAGATTTGTAGCTGCTTTAATGGCTCTTGATACCCATATGTGGCCAGCTTTATTGCTCATGTCTTTTAGCCTCAAAATGGCAGCTTGATTGTCTGAGAATATTGTGATTAGCTTCCTGTCCCATGTCTGTCTCTCTGCATGTTCAATGGCTCTCACAATACCCTCCAGTTCTCCATCATAGATTGTGATGCTGTCTTTTGCAATGGTGTAATATTCTGTCATGGTGCTCAAGTCAGCTTGGTCATATGCTACAAGTGAGATTCCTATGCCAATAGCTTCTTGTGATGTTGAAGCATCAGTATAGTAAATAACCTGCTTTGTACCATATGCTTGTGAAAGTACTTGATTGTGCAATAATACGTTCTCATTTTTGTCTGTGTTTCCAATTTCAACCTCATAAGGCAGGCTGATATTCCAGGGGGCGTGGAGACTTGATACCAGTGGCTCAATCTCTGTGTTTTCAAGCATGTAGTGTAAAGACTTCAGGATTCTTGATGCTTGATTTTCTTTCTTGGGTAGTTGTTCTCTATCATTCCAGTTTTCAATTCTTTCCTTCATTATCCTTGAAATTGGATGATTTGGTATCAATTTTTTTTTTTTTTTTTTTTCATTTTGTATTCAGCTATATAGCTATGACAATTTATTTCTAATTTACAAACAATTACTCCAAATATCTCCAATTATACTTCCTTGTATTGTTTCCTTTTATTCATTTCTATTTTTTTCCATTCTAATTAATCTTCCTTGTATGCACTTATGCACCTGGAAGTCTTTATAAATTCTAGTAAGGCTTCTTTGCCTCTTTTTGTCCGAAAAAGAATTGGGAGTGTAAGTGGCACTATATGTTTCAAACATCTATTTCTTTCCTCTTTAAATTTGTTGCACTGAATTATTAGATGTTGCATAGTCTGCTTTCCATTTTCACAGAAATTACACCTATTGTCCTTGACCTTTCCTATTTTGTGTAAGTAAGCCTTCACATTCCCAATGCCAGTCCTGGCCTGGAAATATGATGACTCAGTTAATCTATGATGTCCTTGAAAATTGATAGGTTGAGAAGTAATGTCAGGCCTCATCATTTGGGCTTGGATTCTGTAGTATTTGCCAAGACCCCTGCTTTTTCGTCCTTCTTCCTCTCGAGAGAGTTCTGAAGTCCAGTCCTGGTTCCAAGCTTTGATAACTATCTCCCTAGACTTCTGCTTAAGAAATGAATGAGTGGTAAAAACATCCCTGTTCATAACCTTCTTCTTGCTTGCTCTCCTGGCTGCACTATCAGCTAGCTCATTGCCCACTAGACCAACATGCCCTGGACACCAAGAAAGGATTAATGAGCAATTATATGCTTCTTTTCTAATCTGGTAGGAAAATTGGTTCTCTTTCTTCTGGATCCTCATCAAACTTGCTTGACTGTCAGTGAAGATGTGAAATGTTCCATGTGGACTGGTCTTTTTTAAATATCTAATGGCTTTGAGGATGCAAAAGGTCTCTGCATCAGTAATTCCCATTGTCTGACCAAGGTTGAAGGAGAAACATTTCATCTCTCTACTGACTGGTAAATATACTATGAAGCCAATGCTGCTCCCCTTTCCCTTGGAGAGTGATCCATCAGTGTAAACTATAGTTGTGTCTGGTGAAATTTTACTGATGATTTCTTCATGTTCCTCCTTGGCTTTGTCTTTTGAAAGTGATGAGATGCCAATAGGAATGCTTGTCTGATGCCATGGTGATATCCAGGTGGCATCTATCTGTTCTAGATTGCTGAAGTTTGTGAAAGGTTTGAGTAAACCACCTATTCTTATTAGTTGAGATGGAGAGTCATCCATGTACTTGAAGATTCCAAGGTCTAGCCCAGTTGATATTGATAGCTCGTCTACCAAAGGGCCGGTGAGCTTATTCAGGACTGGGTGAGATGGTTGAAGTCTTAGGAGTCTGAGTGCAAAATTATAGGTCTGTTTTAGTTGCCTGACCTTTGTTGGTAGGATGCCTGCCTCCACTTCAAGTGCTTTGATTGGACTATTTTGATAGGCTCCAGTCATCATAATTAGGGCCTGATTCTGTAGCCTTTGACATCTGGAACTCAATACTCCTGTGCCATGTTTCCCATACCATAGTACTGCACCATAATCTAAGACTGAAGTAACACAGCTGAGGTAGAGTTGCCTTAGAGCATGGAATGGAAGACCCTTTGTTGATGAAGCAAGCTGTCTCACCCTCCTTAGAGCTCCATTAGCCAGGTGTAATCTCTTCTCCACATGTGTTTTGAAGTTTAACTTCCTATCAAACCAGATTCCCAGCCATCTTACCACCTCTTTAGGTTGCAAGGTGAACTGGTTATTAAGTATAAGAGGGGTTAGTAGTGGTTTTCTGTGTCGAGAAAAGTGAATGAGTTCAGTTTTGTCCATCTCAAATGTAACTGACAATTCCTTTGCCCTGGTCATTAATCTCACTAGTATAAGTTGTAGCTCTCGAATATTTTTGTTAACTGATGTTGATGAGACAGAGATGGATATATCATCAATGTAGGACAGTTGAAGGTGAGTTGTCTTCACTTCTGGAGGGAAGAGGAACCTGACTGAGAGAAGGAAAAGTAATGGTGATATGGGACTTCCTTGAGGTGTGCCAGTAACTGGAAACACTCCACTAAGTTGACCATTGAATTTGAGCTGAATAGTCCTTTCACTCAAGAAAGATTTGACCCATGAGATAAATATGTCTGGGAGCTGGAGTTGTTGCATTACTTTTATGAGAGCTTCTGGTTGGAGTCGATCAAATGCCCCTAGTATGTCCAGGAAGACTGTTGATACAACCCTGTGTTTCACTCTGTTTTCTTCCACAAAGTCCTGCAAGAGTAATGCTGCATCTATGGCTGACCTCTGCTTCCGTCCGCCCATTTGACTACCATCCAATAGACTGTTACTGGTGTTAGCTAGAAAGGCAAGTCTGTTGGCAAAGATTCTCTCCAGTAGCTTTGATAGGCAGGGTAGAAGAGAAATAGGCCGGTAGGCTTTTGGAGAGCTATAGTCCTTTTTGTTTCTTTTGGGAATTATTATTCCTACTGCCTGTCTCCATTGCCTGGGATGGTATCCACTGTTGAATAGACAAGTGTAAGCTTTAAAGAAAAATTCTGGTATAGCTGCAAGGGCTGCTTTAATTATGATCCAATCAATTTGATCAAGTCCTGGGGCTGTTGCTTTGTTTGAGGCAGCATTTATCATCTCTTCCTTAGTCAGTGTAGGCCATTCCCACTTTTTAATGCAGCTGATGTTAGAATTGTTCCACATGCTATTTGGTGGCATTGATGTTCTTTCAGGTTGAATGATATTGATATTGGCAGCTGGTTCTCTTCCAGGAGTAGCTTGCTTCATGGAGAGTGGAAATAAATTCTGGATCAATGCATCACATTTATCTTTGAAAGTGTTTGCAGTTCTGTCCGTGTTGCTATCCTTCGGAGTGAAATTTAAAGTTGGAATTAGGGTAGATTGTGTTCTTTCAGGTCTAGAATATTGATAAGCTGTGAAGACTGATTTCTCCCTGGCTACTTCTAGAAAATTAATCCAATGCTGCTTCTTCAGGAATTGAATTTGGTGGAAGTATTGGTTTCTAGTCGCTCTGGTATCCCAGTTTAGTTGAGGAGTTGGGAACAACTTTAAATGCCTCCGCAGTCTGTGAAATTTTGTCCTCAGATATCTTAATTTTTCCGTCCACCATGGCTTTGATTTTGGCACTATTTTGGCAGCTGGGATGGAGACTTTAGCGGCATCTTGGACCAGCTCTTGTAGTATAGAGGCTATCTGATCAAAATCCCTATATTGAATAGCTGCTTCCAACTGTTGTTGGTAGTTGACCTGATTGACTTGTAGCTCATGGTGGAAGAGTTTCCAATCTGCTTTTTTGAGGTTGAATCTTGCTGGAAGTACTGAAGGGTTTATCAATTTGTCAGAAGATTTAGTTGCTGATAGATCTGCTTCAAAGGTGATTAGCTCATGATCTGATCCTGTTGCTTGACCATAGTTCCAGTTCTGCCATGTGATGTTTCTAAAACCAGCTGCAAAAGTTAGGTCAATAATTGATATGCTCCTTGAATTTGACCTGTGAAATGTGCCTCCAAACTCTTCAATCACCATAGGACAATTGAGTAGTTGAGCATTGGTTTTCTCAAGGTAATCAACTAGGGAATTAGCAAGAGGGTTGTTAGTTTGAACCAATGGATTCCATAATGGATGGTGCAGATTAAAGTCCCCAAGGAGTACAAAAGGTTTGTCCAGCTGCAACTGTAAATTGAGAAATCGCTGTACAGTGTAGTGGGAAAAAGAAGGTGTTAGAGGTTTCTCATTGTAGATGTGAATGATGTAAAATGCCTCCTCTGGAAGATCAACCTCCAAGATCTGATAGTCTGGGTCAGACACCAAGTCATATCTGGGCATTACCTGGATCTGGCTTGCCCTCTTGACATAGGTCATAACCCTTGGGCGAAGGAACTGGTGAGTAATAGGTGGAATTGCTTGGTAAGCTGAATGTAAAATTGGTTGGTATGTCTGTAAGTGAGTGTGATGGAACAGATAAGGTTCCTGAACTAAAAGAATGTCTGTTTCCCCTTTGATGGACACATCAAAAAGGGACTGCAGGATCTCACGACCTCTTGCAGTGTTGTGTTGGCTGAATTTGATGTGACTCAGCATGCCAATGCTTTGTAATAATCACATTCATGTCTTTGAAATGCCAAATGGGTATTTGACTTGCAGTTTGCACATTGAACTGCATGGTGTACACAGCTCTGAGTTGCCTTGCATGTGGAACATTGGTGATCTGTAGACATGTGTGATCCCAAACAGATGGCACAGACTGGTGTGTTTTTGCAGCCAAGCTGATGATGGCCAAATGCAAGACATTTCTTACATTGGGTTCTCTGAGTGGACTGTTGGTAATTTACTACCTTGAGCCGACGTCCTCCAATTAGGACACCTACTTTGAGGAGGTGTTCTTTTTCCTGCTCAGTGGTGACTGAAAACGTTAGAGAGGCTTTACCTCTCTGTTTGTAAGTTCAACTTAGCCATCTTGGTTGACCCTGTGTCATGATATTCTCATTGAAGACTTCAATTTCCTCTTTTTTTTTTTTTTTTTTTTTTTTTTTTTTGTTTCATTTTGTATTCAGCTATATAGCTATGACAATTTATTTCTAATTTACAAACAATTACTCCAAATATCTCCAATTATACTTCCTTGTATTGTTTCCTTTTATTCATTTCTATTTTTTTCCATTCTAATTAATCTTCAATTTCCTCATTGATATGTTGTATTGGAATACAAGTAGGGACACCATGTACCACTAGTTTTGGCCAGTGGGTGATTTTCTGAGCCTTTTGAATGGGCCAATCTGAGAATACAGAATCCCACTTATCTTGGTCCAGCAGAAGCTCAGTTGGTGATGAGTCCCAGCAGGTGAGGACTAGATTTCCCTTGGTGGAAGTGTGGACTCTGGAAATTGCCCTCTTCCCCAGTATTTTGTTGATACTTTCCCTAACAGGGAAAGGCTGATATTTTGGCAAGGTACTGCCAGATTTGGTGATAAGAGTTACCACATTTTCAATGTCAGGATTGATAGTTACTTGATTTGTAATTTTGGTTGTCTTTGGTTCAACATTGTTCTTGGTATGGTCTTTTTCAGCTGTGTCTGTTACTACTACAGATTGAGTGGTAGATTTACTCCCACCATTGTTGACTTTAAGGCTGAGCACCTTCATGCCTGGTTTGGTTGATAACTTAATATCTGGTTGGACACTTGGGATACCTTCCCGAAGTTTTTGTGCATAAGAAGGGGCTGCTGGTGCCTTTTGAATGCTTGTTGGTTCTTTTTCTATCTCAGGTTGAACTTCCCTGACTGTTTGCATTGTGTTGACCTTTCCCTCTTCAGTAAAGGTCCGGAAAACTTGGATAAGATCAAGAACTGCTTCTTGTTTCTTCTTATCATTTGTGAGTCCATATGATTTGACCAGAAGGTCTCGGGCCTCAAAAATGGCAGTTTCAAATGTGTGTTTTATGGTGCAAGGTGCAGAGATCTTGACCATTTTGGTTGGCTGGGTTGCAGAAATGATTGTTGGTGAAATTCCTCTTTTCCGAGGCTGTTCAGAAAATGGTGTTTTATTGAATAAGTGATTAGCCCCAAGGTCTGTAGAAGTTATGGGATCACTACTGAATAGATCAAATTTTGCTGACAATTTGAGAGGCCGAGCAGAAGATAATAGCCTTGAGGGCTTAGGAGACAAATCTGTATTCCAGATAGATGATGACAATCTTGGGGCATTTGCCATATCTATGTCTGGAGAGGAAGGTAAGGTTGGGAGGCTTCCTGGTGAAGAGGGAGCATTCAAGGCCATTTCAATTTTTTTATTGGCTGACATAATCAGGATGAAGACAAAACCAAAAAAAAAAAAAAAAAAAAAAAAAAAAAAAAAAAAAAAGAAAATATTTTATCCTGATTTAAGAATGATTTGTTAAGAATAAAATCACGTGACACTTGGTTAAGGTCACCTGACTGAGCGCCAAGGCTGGGTGAAAATTTTCACCCAGATGGCCGAAAATTCGAGTTTAGGTCAAAAGATGGCTGGTTTTGTGGATGCGTAGGTCGAAAATAGTATCAGGTGAAAGCTGCTGAGGAGGCGAAACCAAAAATCGAATCTAAATTGGTGTAGCTGATGATTTGCAGGAGTTATGGATGAAATAGTGCTAATTTGATCCAAAATGCCGGAAAATCAGATGTTTGTCGAAAAAAAAGCTGGAATATCTGGATGTGTGTATCGAAAAGTATATCAGTCGAAAGGTACAGACGATGCGAAACCGAATATTGGATTCATATAGTTGTATCTGATGGTGCGCATAAGTTGTTGATGAAAATGCGATTTTCGAAAAGTTGTGTGCAGTTTGGCTAGAGGAGTTGAAGGACCAGTGGTAGCTATTGTGTCACAGACAAGGAGGGAAAATATTGCTTTAACAACTACTGAGCCCTACTCTGCTGACTTTCTTCTTGAAAAGGTTGACATTTTGATCTTTTGACCTACAAGGCTTGGCCACAATAGAGCCAAAGGAGATGGTCAGATGGTTAGGTATTTGGTTTGATAGGAAGCTCAATTTCAAGACACATGTAGATAAGAGACTGCAGCTAGCCCATGGGGCACTCAGTAGGATCCGGAACCTAGCCTCAACAACAAGGGGACTACACTGTACTGCCCTTCGACAACTCTACCTAGCCTGTGTCACTTCGGTACTTGATTATGGCTCAGTTCTCTGGCATGGCAAGAGGGGCAGTGGAATACTAACCAACAGATGTCAGAAGCTTCAGAATCAGGCACTGCCATTGATCACTGGGGCTTTCCGAGGTAGTCCAATAAAAGCCTTGGAAGTCGAGTCATCAATCTTACCAGCAAAAGTACGGCATGAGAAGCAAGTGATCTACTATGGACTAAGGATGCTTCGACTTCAAAGGAACCACCCTATCCAAGAACATTTATTTAGTCCTCTTGAAGATGAATTGGCCAGCAGCAGTCAGATTGATCTCGGATTAATTAACTACATCAATAATCCATTGACCCAGTTGATGAGGATCGGAAGCAGGCTAAAGCCATTGGCTACCCTTAAGAATCTGGAGCAGCTAAATGCCCTCTGGGTCCCACCATGGTATCAGTCCAATGTTAAAACCACCATTTTAAATCATCCAAAGGCAACAGCTAAACTATCCCACATCCAACAAATAAAGGACATCAATAAAAGTGATGTCATAGTTTATACTGATGCATCACTTTCACAGGGAGGTGGAAGCAGCATTGGCTTTGTGATCTACCAACCAATCACCAGAGAGATAAAATGTTTTTCATATAACCTAGGTGATACTATGGGTATCACAGATGCTGAAACCTACTGTATCCTTAAGGTAGCCAAATATGTGAAGAAATACTTTGCTAATAAGACCATACACATTTTTACTGATAGCCAAGCTAGTATTCTTCGAATCCAGAATTGCAGCAATCAATTTTCTCATCAGATCAGGAAGATTTGTCAAAGTTGCACAGTTCATCTTCAATGGTGTCCAGCACATGTTGGCATAGAAGGAAATGAGCTGGCCGATAAGCTTGCCAAAGGAGGTTGGAAGAAACAGGCAATGAAAAGTGATCAATATACCTCTCACTCTTTCATCAAGCAGAAGGCTAAAGAGTGGGTGCTCGAGGCATGGACAAAAGATTGGGACTTGGAGCTCTGGCATGAAGAGGAGGGTCGAAAGGCCAAGGGACTCGGAAAGTATTACAGGCTTCAGGCTCAATCTAATCAGCCTAACTTTTCTTATAAACTACATGGATTTGGAGGACATAGCAGGGAAACTGAATCCGGATTTTTCCAGGCAAGGCTTGGAATTGGCAATACCAGGGTATACCTGCACATGGTAGGGAAGGTAACAGATTTTATGTGCAATTTTTGTGGGAAAGAAAGACAAAATGTGCAACACTTGTTGTTACACTGTCAAAAATTCAGAGACCAAAGGAATATTTGCTTCAAAGGTTTAGAACCAACAACACTTCCAATCTTATTTTGTATCAAAATGGGGAAGGAAGCATTACTTAAGTATTTGGATATATCCAAGTGCATGGCAGCACACAAAGGGAATTAAATTAGGATAAGTGATTGGGATACAGTTTATTGGGCTTTGAGGGAGAATAGATGAATTTGGGGGGAAAGTTTAAATTTGGAATATTTGAAATGTGTCATAGCTAGATAGCTGAATACACTATGAATTAAAAAAAAAAAAAAAAAAAAAAAAAAAAAAAAAAAAAGGCCATCCTTCAAATACTGGCTCCCATTTTTCCTGGTCAAGTAAAAGTTCTGATGGGGATGATTCCATACAGGTTAAAACAATATTGCCTTTAACTGAGGTGTGAACTCTTGATATAGCTCTCTTTCCCAGTATCTTATTGATACTCTCCCTGACAGTAAATGGTTGGTAGGTTGGAAGAACTCCACCTGACTTGGTAACTAGTGTTATTACATTTTCATTATGATAGGATGTTGTTTGTAGAGGTTCTGTTGACGTTGCTGGTCCTGCTCCTGGTGATGTTCGTGTTTGCACTGAAAGGAGATTAACTAGGAACACAACAAATTGGAAATAGAATTATGTGAGCAAACAGGAGTAAGGAAGGGTTAAGAAATTTAAATTTACCACTGTGTAATTAATAGATAGATTGTCATAGCTTTTAGCTGAATACAACATGAATTAAAAAAAAAAAAAAAAAAAAAAAAAAAAGATGTTCGTGTTGATTTTTGCTCAGCACCTAGCTCATGGGATCCTTTGCCCATGACTATCATTCTGCTCTTTGGTCTTTGAATTAGAGGGGTTGGAGTTGCCTCTGATGCCCCATTCCTCAATATCTGAGCATATGACACTGCTACTGGTTTAATTGGCAATATTTCATTTTTGCTATTTGTTGGCCCACTTGGAACAGTGGTTGGTTCCTGTTTTTTTAGCTCTCTTATTCTCCCTTCTTCAGTGAAATTTCGAAAGACTTCTACAAGGTCCAGCACTGCATCTTGCTTTCCCTTATCTTCAGTCAAACTTTAAGCTTTTACCAACAAATCTCTCGCTTTTTCAATAGCAGAATTGTAGGTATACTGCTCTTCTCTAATTGGCTCGGCTACTTTTATGATCTTCCTGCTTTGAATTACACTAGAAATGAACTCTGGTGGTTTCCTCTTTTTTGATCTAATTTTATGTTCTTTATTCAATATTGGCTCTGGCACAAGATCCTGTGCAGTTATTGGGTCGCTACTGAATGGGCCATTCAAATTAGTCAATGAAAAGGTTGTTGGAACAGATGATGATGGTTTTGCATCTTTAGTCTTTTTAGAGCTCCACAGGGAGTCAGAAAGCCTTGCCACATTTTTGAGATTGAAAGATCTCAAAGATGGTGGAGAAGACGGCATGCTTCTTCCTGATTCAGGTGAAGCAGGCATATCCCCAGCTATGATTGATGGGTAATTATTTAAAACAATATTAAGATGATTTTAAAAATATTTATATATGGTGGTTTGTTTTATATTTTAGTTAAATTATATATATATATATATTTTTTTTTTTTCCCTTTTGAGATATTTCAAAAAGTCACGTGACTGAAAAATAGGTCACCTTAAAACGCGTCAAGAACGCGTCGACGCGTCGCGCGTCGAGCCTTGGCAAGGCTGTGGCGAAAATTTTCGTCCAGAGGGTCGAAAATGGTTTTTTGGTCGAAAAATAATGGAATTAGTGGCTGCGAATGTCGAAACAAATATCAATCGAAAGCTTAAGACGATACGAAACTGAATATCGAATTTATATTGCTGTAGTTAATTGTTGGCGGAAGTTATGGACGAAATGGTGTGGTGATGTGGTCTGACTTGTGGCTGTTGGTGTAGTGTGGTCCAAGACAGATGGCACACACTGGAGATTTCTTGTACCACATGGAGTGGTGGCCAAATTTCAGGCACTTTATGCACTGAGTCTTCTGAGTTGATTGTTGGTAGCTAACTACCTTTAGAAGTTGTCCACCAATGAGCACCCCAGCCTTGATGAGTCTCGTTTTTTGCTCCTCAGTCCTGACACAAAATGCCACTGAAGCCCTCATTACCTTTGCAGGTGACTTTGTTAGCCATCTTGCATGGCCTTGTGTATTGATCCCATCATTATAGGTCTCAATTTCTTCATTTAATTGTTGAATGGGGATACAGGTTGCAACCCCATGTACCACCATTTTAGGCAAATTGCTAACCTTCTGGGCCTTCTGAATTGGCCATCCTGCAAAGACAACCTCCCATTTTTCCTGATCCAAAATCAGCTCTGTGGGAGAGGCATCCATGCAGCTCAGGACAAGGTTCCCCTTAGGTGAGGTGTGAACCCTTGAGATGGCCCTTTTCCCTAGGATCTTGTTTATTCTCTCTCTAATAGTGAAAGCTTGGTATTCTGGCAGACTGCAGCCTGACCTGGTTACCAGGGTTATGACATTCTCATTGTCAACAATCTGTGCTGGTGTGAAGGGAGCTGCATTGGTGGTTGTAGAAGAAGTACTGGCTTGAATAACGGGCCTAGTATTCTGAGCTTGGCCTGTTGGGTTAGGAGTGGGTGCAGCAGATTTGCGGCTGAGAACCTTCATAGCTGGCCTAGTTTGTGTGACTGTTGCTGGGATATTGCTTGGGATACCCTCTCTAACCTTCTGTGCATATGAAGGGATTACTTGGGCCACAGCTGGCATTGGTGGCAATGGCGTTGATGAATTTTATTTTAAAGCCACTACTGAGTCTATAACTATGAGAGGCTAGTTCTAATTATTAAACATTCCCTGGACTATTTCATATGTTTTCTGATTGATTTTGGGAATGAATTCCTAGTCTGAAACTGCAACTTTCATCAAGTATGTGTCTCCCTCTTTGTTTTTGATTATTTTATTTTCTTTAATTTTAAATCTTTGATAGTCTCTTATTAAAGTTTCCGTCTGTTCCATCCATTGGTTTAAGTAACACCTTCCTTCTTCCCCAAATGCCAAGTCCTGGTACAGATCCCTGTTTTAAGCAGGAACTGCAGTGTATTCTCTATACCTTTTTCAGTATTTAGTAGAAGCCTCATACTCAAATGATTTCCATTCAGTTTTGCCCGGAGCTCTGCCCTCTCTTTTTTGTATTCTGAACAGCTAAGAAGCAAGTGCTCAGGAGTCTCTTTCTTTCCGCAACTACATAGGTCTGTGCTGCTGTGTCCCAATTTGAAAAGATAGTTTTTGATGTACCCATGGCCAAGTTTAATCTGGAAGTAGGCACTAGCTGTTTTTCTCAGTGTGCCCTTTGGGAGTTTTATTTTGTTGATAATTTTCCAGCCATATTTTTTGTGATATGTTGATTCACACTTCTTCCTTACACCTTCTTTGTGAAGATATTGTAGCCATTCAATTTTTCCTAATTCTTTAATATTTGCACCTAATTTAGCAAAGCTTATATTTGACAGCTCTGCAGGAAATTTGGCAGCTTCTTTTGCCAATTTGTCAGCTTGTTCATTGCCTTTAACACCTGAGTGTCCTGGTACCCATGTTAATGTAATAGAAGCTCCATGGTTGATTATGATTGAAGCTGCATTTATAGCTCTGATTTGGCATGATTGCCCTGGATGGTTTGATGGTGTTGCCATTCGAAAGAGTGCTGCCTTGTTATCAGAGAAAATAAGATAGTGATGTCCTGGCTCTGTATGACCACTTATATATTCTATTGCTTGAGTTATTGCTTCAAGCTCTCCATCATATACAGTATTGCCATCTCCAATATTTGACTGGAAATGAAAGCCTGGCTTATGTTGCTCAGCTATAACATAAAATCCGACTCCAATTCCAGCTGTTGTTTCTAATTGTGAAGCATCTGAGTATATGTGTGTTGTATTTTGCCACTGTGTATTCTGTGATTCAGCCTTGTGTATCTCAGCTGCTTTTTCCTTAGACCCTTGTCCAATTTCCACCTTGTATGGAATGTGTTGCTTCCATGGGGGGAAGAAGTGCTGCCTTACTTTCTCTACTGGTCTGTCATCTGTTATGTTGGAAAGACTAATTTTAATCCTCTCTATTTGTGTCAGTTTAGGTAGGATATAGTCTTTCACTCTATGAATCTCCTGGTTGACTGGATGACATCTTGAAAGCTTGGCCATCCTCAGTGCATATCTACGAAGATTTGTATCAAGTCTGATTTGTGGTGGTGATAGGGCTGCCTCTACTTCCATAGGACGGATTGGTGCTGTTTTAAATACTCCAAGGATTTTTCTGAGAGCCATATTTTGAAGCTTCTGTAGTGCTGATGTGATATAGTCTTGTCCTTTCCACCAGATTACTGAACCATACTCTGCTATGCTAATAACACATGCTAGATAAATCTGTCTCATTGATGCAGGTGATAAGCCTCGCTCAATATTTGCCAGCCTGGTCATCCTCAAGAATGTCTGTGTGGCTTGGGAAACTTTGGTGTTGATGTGGGCTCGGAACTTGAGCCCTGGATCAAACCATATTCCGAGCCACCTTGTGGTCTGATTAGGATGCACTACCTCACCACCCGGTAAAGTAACTAGTCTAGTTCTAGCTTCTTTTTTGTTTGTGAAGTGCATGAGTTCAGTTTTTGAAGGATCAAATTGTATGCAGTTCTTTTTGGCCAGTTCAAAGATATGGCCCACCTCCCTTTCTAGAATCCTCACATTTTGCTTGAGACTTGTTGAAGATGTAGTTATAGAAACATCATCAATATATGATATGATATTCACAGCTTTTGAATTGAATAGATTTCGAATATAGATTAGAAATAGAATTGGCGAGATTGGGCTTCCTTGAGGTACACCAGTATCAATAGAGCTAGCTAGTTCTTTCTGTCCATCAAAGGTTAGTTGAAGCGTCCTCTTATCAAGGAAGGATGATATCCATGTTATTAGGCTAATAGGTAATTTAAGTTTCTTGAGTATAAATAGTAGTTGGTTCTTGGAAACATGATCAAATGCACCCTTTATATCAAGGAATACTGTGGATGAAATTCGATTTAGTTGTCTGTTTGTCTCCACATCATTGGTCAGCAATAGAGCTGCATCAATGGCTGACTTTCCTTTTCGTCCCCCAATTTGGCTTGGATGTAGAAGTGAGGTAGTCTCTGCAAGATGACCAAGTCTTTTAGCAAGGATTCTTTCACTTATCTTTCCTAGACAGTTCAGGAGGGAGATTACCCGGTATGCTTTTGGTTGTGAGTAGTCAGGCTTTGATGCTTTACAGAGTATAATCCCTGTTGCCTGCTTCCAGCATTTTGGATGGTACCCAATATTAATAAGTTGAGAGAATATCTGCATGAATATTTGTGGTATGGCTTGGTATGCTTTTATGATGATTTCATGATTAATTCCATCGGGACCAGGGGTTTTTCCTTTGATACTTGTTGAGCAAGCCTGCTCCAGCTCTTCCCTGGTTAATTGTGGCCATTCCCAGTTATCAGCTAAGTATCCATCCCATATTGGCTTCTCAGATATTGGAGGTGTTGGAAATAGAATCTCCCGGAATGCTCTACATTTTCCTTCAAATTGCTCCTCCAAATGGCCATATTTATTAGATATAGGTGGTATCTGTGTCATCCTATGGTCTTTGGTAAAGCTCATTGCTTTAAATATTGTCTCTGTGTTTTCCTTCTCCAGGAAGCTATTCCAGTGGGCCTGTTTTGCTTCCTTGATTTTTTTGAAGTATATATTTCTTGCTTGACAATATTGTGTGTGGCAGGTTGGATCCTCTTTGCTAGCTTTAAGCTCTTTTTGAGCCTGTACCATTTCCTTCCGAAGGGACGTGAGTTCCTCATTCCACCATGGCTTAGGAATGAAGCCCTCTTTATATACTGGGATACTTGCAAGGGCTGCTTCACTAATGCAGTCAGTAAGCATCTGTGCTGCCAGGTCCAAGTATTCTGTATAGTTAGATGAGCCAGTGACAAGGTAGTTTTGGCATTCAGCTTGGTTGGCAAGTATATATCCCTGTTGATGCGTGAGAAAGCTACATTGGCTTGTGAGGGTAGTTAGAATGCTAGAGAACTTAGTCCAGTCTGCCTTCTTAAAGTTGAAATGATCCTGCTGCAATGGATTGTCAGTCTTGTTAGCTGTATTGTCCAGTGTAAACATGATTCCATAGTGGTCTGATCCAATATCTTCTAGAACCTGCCAGTCAAATATCTGATCTACTATACTTGAGGAAGCAAATGTAAGGTCTAGTACTGATGGCTTGGTCATGTGGGGCCTAAAGAAGGTACCCTGTCCAGGTGTATTTAGAAGCTCCAATTTGTTATCATCCAACCATTCTATTAGTAATTCTGATTCCATGGAATGGCTTGCTGCAGGCTCCCATCTTTGATGATGTAAGTTGAAGTCTCCAATGAGGATTGCTCTACTACTTGGTGGGAAATGATTCATTAATAGGTTGATTGTCTTTCCTCTCTGTTTTGCTTGGTCATCTTGATTGTATATATTTATGAGTGAGATTTTATTGGATCCATATAATAATTCCAGGATTTGGAGGTCGGGATCCTGAGGAGAGTGGCTAGATAATTTCACCTTTGCTTCCAGTCCTTTAGAAACATAAATCATGGTTCTTGGACGAAGCTGAGGTGGTGAACAAGGGAATATTTGGTAAAATGATTTGTGGTTAATTGATCTGGTATTTGTGTATTCCAGCTCATCTTGGTGCTTTGGTATCAGCCATGGCTCTTGTACTGCAATGATTGATATATTTAGTTCCGCTGCAATTTGTAGGGCACTTTCAGTAGCTATTTGGCTTTTGTTGAGATTTATTTGGAGAATCTTGATATCTTGTTTGTCCAACATTAAAGTTCAACTTCATCAGCCTTATTTCGGATGCTAAGATAAACTTTGCATGTCTTAGAATTGGCTTGGTGATCTTCATCACAGTTGGCACACTTTGGTGCTAGGTGACTGCATTGTACTCCTTTTGCTTTGCATACACTGCAGTAGTGTTGCTGAGTGCTGTGATCTTTTCCACCACAAAGTCTGCAGACTGGGTCCCTTCTACAAAAGTTATCCAAATGTCCAAAAGCTTGACATTTTGTGCACTGAGTTGTTTGAGCAACATTGTAAAACTTTGTGACTCTAACACTTATGCCTGCAATATAAAGTCGGTTCCTAATGGCTCTTTCAGCTTCTTGTGCAGTTGCAAATGCTATGGCCACTGATCCTGCCCTCTTCACTCCTCTATTCTCTCTGGTTGAGATCCAGTGTGGTGTTCCAATTGGATCTAGGCCCTTGTTGAATATTTTTACTTCTTGCTTGATCATCTCCATGCCATTCTCAGTATCAAAGTCGGCCAAAGGGATGCCATGAGCCACTACTTTGAACCATGGCTCGTCTTTTTGAGCTGATATGAATGGAATTACCTTCTCCCAGATGTTTCTCTTTTCAAGGAAAAAATCAGCAGAATAATCATCTGTAGTATTAATTGCTATATTCTCATTTTTGGTCCTGGACACAGAATTCACAACTGGTCCTTTGATACCATGAGCTGCAAATATTTGATTGATCTGGTTTCTTGCATGCAGTGGGTTGAAGTTAGATTCTTCTTCCAGATCTTGAACAAGAATGACTCTTTTGATCACTTTTGGCTTTGGTTGGAAAGGCTGTTGTGGTCTAACATTTTTGGTGGGTAATGGCTTACCAACTACTGTCCATTCCATGGGCTCTGTTGATGGTTGAACACCATTTCCAGCTACAGAAGCCATTGTTGCTTTAGTCTGATGTTGGTTGAACTGTTGATGCTGAGTTGTAGCCTTTGACTGGGATTTTGGTACTGCTGGTGCTATGATCTTCTTCAGATCCCTAGCTTTGGTCTCAATCTGCCTTGTGGCAGTCTCAAGATTGGCTACCTGGGATGCAATGATGTTTGATGCTTTATAAATAGTACCCTTTTCAGTGTATTCCCTAAAGACTTCTAGTAGGTCTAGAAGCTGGGACTGCTCATTTCGATCCTGGGTTAGGTGATATGCTTTTACTATGAGGTCTCTTGCTTCAAGTAGAACTGTCTTTGTAGTTTGTTTGCCTTGTTCTATAATATTATCTGAATTTGCATAAATGGAGGAGCTCAATTTTCCCTTTCCTTTGTCTAGCTTAACAGGCTTTGATATAAATTTTTTAGCTAATTTTTGGTATGAGGATCTATAAGGTGTTGAAGGACCAGCAATGGGGTCACTACTCAGTTCCATAACTGTATCAATTGTATTTGGGTTTTCAATGAATTCAATTGAAGGAAGGTCTGGTAGGTCTTCATTTATGTCAATGTCTGATGATTGAATGGTAGGTGAGCCTGGTTGTGAGGAATCAGAGATTTCCATGTCCAGGTTAGGTGAAGCTGGGTCATATGTAATGTTTTTACTGCTTCCTGGTGACTTGGGATCATAAGGACTCAAGTTTTCAATATTTGGTGAAGCAGGGTCATAGTAAGAACTTTGACTCATTTTGAAAAAAATTGGAAAAACTTTTATTTTTAATTTTATTTTATTTTTAAATAAAATATTTATATTTGAACCTTTTTTTTTTTTTTTTTTTTTTATTTTTATTTTTATTTTTTTTTTTTTTATTAAACTGATTAGGTAATAACTTGAAAAATCAAAAGTCACGTGATTTGCAGTCAAGTCAGCTGACTTGAGCCACGTGATTCTTCTTGGCACTACTCTAACAAAATTTGATCTTTAACCTCAATTGGGTGATCCAGAGTGATGCAGGAGTAGAAAATTATATCAGTGTGTAGCTCTGGATATACTGAATGTGAATCTGATGGTTATTTGATTTTTTTTGTGTGATGGTGAGGTGTTATAGATGAAGTGCTCCAGCTGGGGAGGCAGCCTTCCCTGCCAAGTTGCTATCAAATTGACTCTTTCGCATTTATTGTCTTATCCACTGGGATGCAATGGCATAAAATTATACCAATGTGTAGCTCACAATGATGCGAAACTGAATCTGCTGAGTAATTGAAATTTGGAGGCGGTTGTCAACAGTAATGGATGAAATAGATTGATGAGAAATGTGGATCGAGGTGTGGCAATGGCGTTGTAGAGGCAGATTTCAATTCTGTCATTGTAGCCTTTAATGATGGGCTGGTGCTAATCACCTTCCCTTCCTCAGTAAAGTTTCGAAAAACCTCAATAAGATCCAAGACTGCAGTTTGCTTGCTCTTTTCTCCAGTAAGGCTATAGGCTTTTACTAGTAAGTCTCTAGCCTCAAAAATTGCAGTTTCAAAGGTATGTTTGATACTTTGTGGGGCAGCAATCTTCACCATTTTTGTTGGCTGGGAATTGATGTGATTGGTAGCTGAAATACCTCGTTTCCGAGATTGATCAGCAAAAGATGTTTTGATAAATAAATTTTTAGTACCCAGATCTGTAGATGTGATTGGGTCACTGCTGAAAAGATCTAGTTTTGTTGACAATTTAAGAGGTCGAACAGAAGATAAAAGCCTCGAAGGCTTGGGTGATGCATCTTTGTTCCAGATTGATGAAGACAACCTGGGGGCATTTGTCATGTCTATCTCTGGTGAAGAAGGTAGACTAGGGAGACTCCCTGGTGAAGAGGGAGTAATTTCGGTCATTTTAACCTTCTTTACTGCTGACATAATCTGGTAGATGACTAAACCAGAATAAAAAATTTGAAAAGATTTTATCCTGATTTAAAAATAAATTGTTAAGAATAAAATCACGTGACACTGGGTCCAGGTCACCTGACTGAGCGCCAAGGCTGGGTGAAAATTTTCGCCCAGATAGCTGAAAAATCGTATTTTGATCGAAAAATGCTGGAATATGGGGATGCAAATGTCGAAAAGTATATCAATAGAATCCTGATGATAAAGCGAAACCGAATATTGACTTTATTTTACTGTAGCTGATGGAAGGCCGAAGTTGTTGATGAAAAGGCGATGGGTGAGGTGGTCTAGAGGCTCCAAAATTGGGGTTTTGATCGAAAAATGTTGCAATACTAGGATTTAGGTGTCAAAAATTAGATTGATCGAAAGCTGTTAACAATACAAAATCGAATATGTAGTTGATATTGTTGTTGCTGATGGAGGCCGGAAGTTGTGCACTTTCTGCTTGTAATGATATATTGTTAAGGTCAGGCAACTAAAACAGACCTATAATTTTGCACTCAGACTCCTAAGACTTCAACCATCTCACCCAGTCCTGAATAAGCTCACCGGCCCTTTGGTAGACGAGCTATCAATATCAACTGGGCTAGACCTTGGAATCTTCAAGTACATGGATGACTCTCCATCTCAACTAATAAGAATAGGTGGTTTACTCAAACCTTTCACAAACTTCAGCAATCTAGAACAGATAGATGCCACCTGGATATCACCATGGCATCAGACAAGCATTCCTATTGGCATCTCATCACTTTCAAAAGACAAAGCCAAGGAGGAACATGAAGAAATCATCAGTAAAATTTCACCAGACACAACTATAGTTTACACTGATGGATCACTCTCCAAGGGAAAGGGGAGCAGCATTGGCTTCATAGTATATTTGCCAGTCAGTAGAGAGATGAAATGTTTCTCCTTCAACCTTGGTCAGACAATGGGAATTACTGATGCAGAGACCTTTTGCATCCTCAAAGCCATTAGATATTTAAAAAAGACCAGTCCACATGGAACATTTCACATCTTCACTGACAGTCAAGCAAGTTTGATGAGGATCCAGAAGAAAGAGAACCAATTTTCCTACCAGATTAGAAAAGAAGCATATAATTGCTCATTAATCCTTTCTTGGTGTCCAGGGCATGTTGGTCTAGTGGGCAATGAGCTAGCTGATAGTGCAGCCAGGAGAGCAAGCAAGAAGAAGGTTATGAACAGGGATGTTTTTACCACTCATTCATTTCTTAAGCAGAAGTCTAGGGAGATAGTTATCAAAGCTTGGAACCAGGACTGGACTTCAGAACTCTCTCGAGAGGAAGAAGGACGAAAAAGCAGGGGTCTTGGCAAATACTACAGAATCCAAGCCCAAATGATGAGGCCTGACATTACTTCTCAACCTATCAATTTTCAAGGACATCATAGATTAACTGAGTCATCATATTTCCAGGCCAGGACTGGCATTGGGAATGTGAAGGCTTACTTACACAAAATAGGAAAGGTCAAGGACAATAGGTGTAATTTCTGTGAAAATGGAAAGCAGACTATGCAACATCTAATAATTCAGTGCAACAAATTTAAAGAGGAAAGAAATAGATGTTTGAAACATATAGTGCCACTTACACTCCCAATTCTTTTTCGGACAAAAAGAGGCAAAGAAGCCTTACTAGAATTTATAAAGACTTCCAGGTGCATAAGTGCATACAAGGAAGATTAATTAGAATGGAAAAAAATAGAAATGAATAAAAGGAAACAATACAAGGAAGTATAATTGGAGATATTTGGAGTAATTGTTTGTAAATTAGAAATAAATTGTCATAGCTATATAGCTGAATACAAAATGAAACAAAAAAAAAAAAAAAAAAAGGTGGCTCTCTTGGCACACAGAACAGACTGGTGCCTTCTTGCAAGTGAATGACTGATGCCCATATTTTAAGCAGGACTTGCATTGAGTTCTAATGGATGTAGATTTGTAGTTTGATGTTCTTAGAAGTAGACCACCCACAAGTAATCCCTTGCTTAAAATATTATTTTGGTCTTCATCTGTCTTTATGCTGAATACAACTGGGCATGTTGCAGATTTAGCTGGGTTAGAGATCCACCTGGGGTTTCCTATAATTTGCACACCCAAGTTGAAGCCTTCAACCTCCTCTTTAAATGATGTAATTGGTAGAGATGTTGGTACTCCATAGGCGACAATTTTTGGCCAGTTATTGACCTTTTGAATATTTTCAACTGGCCACTTTCCAAACAAGAAGTTCCAGCTATCCTGGCGTGCTAGGAGTTCTTCTGGAGTACAGTCCATACAGGTCAGTACAAGATTATTTCGAGGAGAAGTGTGCACTCTTGCAATGGCTTTTTTTCCAAGGACCCTATTAATATTATCTCTGACTGAAATTGGATTATATTCAGGAATTGTTGACCCATGAATGAGCACAATGACTAAAAGTTTATCTGGATCATTGGTTATTTCAGATGTTGTGAGTTTTCTGGAGGGATGGGTAATATTTGGAAGGGCTACTACTTGTCTGGCCTTCTTCTGGTAGACAACTTCTTTCCATTGCAAAGTTGGTGGTGTTGCTGTAAGTGATGAAGTGTTAGCTGCAATACTTGAGTATGTGGGTAATGAAGGACCATGGCTGCTTGGTGCTATGGTAGTGGACTTTGAAGAGCTTGGTTTAAAGAGGGGGTTGTTGATGTTGGTATTATTGGATCCCATTGGTCTGACATTCTTGTTGGTCTGGTTGAGTTTTTCAGGACATTCAGTTGCTGTCAGGGTTGTTGGTGTGGTGGAGTTGGTAGTGGTGGTAGTTGTATTATTTATGTTGCTGGGAAGCCTGTTATGCTCTGTAAACTCCCTGAATATTTGAAGCAGGTCTAAAATCCTTGTCTGCCTTTCTCTGTCAAAGGTAAGCTTGTATGCCTCAAGTATTTTATCCCTTGCTGCATAGAGTGCATCATCAGCTGATGGAGCTGATGAGAATCTGGTGCTAAAGTTATTGAGCTTTTGGAGCTTCAATTGCTCTGAAGAAAAGGTTGAGCTTGGGCCACATTTTCTCTTGGGAACTGAAAAAATTTTCTTGTCAGCAGAAATTGAAGCAGAAATGGGATCAGAACTTGAATAAGTTGATGAATTTTGGCTGGATTGACTTTGAATTGCATTGATTAGATTAGGCGAATCCTTTATAACCAGTTTATTGCACCACATAGATGAATTGAGTCGTGGTTGAGTTGGGAGGAAGATTGGTGATGGTAAGCTAGGTGAATTCTCGACTCCATTAGGTGGATCTGAGTCAATATCCATTTTCTTTGCCCACCAGTATGCAAGAGGGGTCGAAAATTAGATGCAAATGTAGCTGTGAGTGATGCGAAAAGGAATCTGTCAAGTAATTGAAATTTTGACGATTTGATCAAAAGTTGTGGTCAAAAAGGTGAATTCAAAGTTTGATGGTGGAGATGTGTGTCCGGATAATTTTGTTGTTGCCTTTGAATGGTTAGATATAGTGGTGATGATGTTGGATTGATGCCATGGTGGAACCCAGACAGCATTTAGCTGCTCTAAATTCTTCAGGGAAGCCAATGGCTTCAGAGCACTCCCAATCCTCATCAATTGGGTCACTGGTGTGTTGATGTAATTCAACAGTCCAAGGTCAATCTGATTGGTGCTTGACAGTTCATCTTCTAGGGGACTGAACAGGTGTTCCTGGATAGGGTGGTCCCTTTGAAGTCGAAGCATCCTTAGTCCATAGTAAATAACATGCTTCTCATGCCGTACTTTTGTTGGTAAGATGGAGGCCTCAACCTCCAAAGCCTTGACAGGACTGCCTCGGTAGGCTCCAGTAATCAATGGCAGTACCTGATTCTGAAGCCTTTGACATCTGTTTGTTAGTATTCCACTACCCCTCTTACCATGCCAGAGAACTGAGCCATAATCAAGTACTGAAGTGACACAGGCTAGGTAGAGTTGTCGAAGGGCATGACAGTGTAGCCCTCGAGTTGCAGAGGCAAGGTTCCGGATCCTACAGAGAGCCCCATGGGCTAGCTGCAGTCTCTTTTCTACATGTATCTTAAAATTGAGCTTCCTATCAAACCAGATACCTAACCATCTGACCACCTCCTTTGGCTCTAAATTCGGAAGCCCGGGTAAGCTTAGGGTTGTATATGGTCCCTGGTATTGATGGCCAAAGTGGATCAGCTCAGATTTTTCCATCTCAAAATTTACTGACAACTTTTGTGCACCCTCCGACAGCTCCTTTGTAATTTCCTTCAGTGTCCTAATATTTTTATTGATTGAAGTTGATGACACTGAAATTGCAATGTCATCCATGTAGGACAGCTGAAGAAAGTTCTTCCTGTGTACAGCTGGAAGAAGATATTTGATGGAAAGGAGAAAAAGTATTGGTGATATTGGGCTACCCTGGGGAGTCCCAGTCACTGGAAACACCTTGCTAAGTTGTCCATTGAAGTGAAGCTGCATTGTCCTTCCAGCTAGAAATGATTTGACCCAAGATATAAGACCTAGAGGAAGCTGTAAGGACCGCATTGTTTGGATTAGAGCTGCAGGTTGCAGCCTATCAAAAGCTCCAAGGATGTCCAAGAATATTGTTGATACAATTCGTTTGCTGGCCAGATTCTGCTCCACAAATTCCTGTAGCAACAGAGCAGCATCAATGGCTGACCTCTGCTTACGACCTCCAAGTTGGCTAGAGTCAAGTATATCTGTTGTGTTAGCAATATATGACAATCTATTGGCATAAATTCTTTCCAGCAATTTAGACAGGCAGGGCAGAAGCGAGATTGGTCTATAGGCTTTTGGTGCACTGTAGTCCTTCTTATTCCTCTTAGGAATGATGATACCCACTGCCTGATTCCATTGTTGGGGATGTTGTCCATTTTCAAACAGGCATTTGTGAGCCTTGAAGAAGAAGTCCGGAATAGTTGTCATGGCTGCCTTGATAATAGTCCAATCCAGACAATTGTGACATGGGGCAGTCATTTTTATAGGAGCAGCATTTACCATCTCATCAATGGTGAGTTCAGGCCAGTCCCAATGTCTTTCTCTGTCATCCCTTATTGTTCTATTACAGGACAGGAACATCATATTTTCCGTCTACACATTTTCGTCTGTAACTTTTTGCGACCGACTCCTACCATCAAACAAACTATTGTTTACGATTCATTACATCAAGCGCTCTTGATTAAGATATTAATCAGCCAAATCGACCGACTGGTTGTGCTGATAATGTCAAATCAGTCGATTTCCAAGGGTTGTTCACCCACAAACCCACCTTCAAGCCCACCCCCATCAATATCTAAGCAACCACATCTCCAAAAATCCATTTGGAGTGACCTACCAACTCCCCCAGCTATTAAAAACCCAGCTAGTAAATTCAATTCATCAATTGATGAAATTTTCATGGATTTTTCAAGTGATCCTATATGGGGTCCTTCTCAGGATGGGAAAAAATTTTCAGGTACCCACCTGGCTGGGGCCTCGCGAAAACGAGGCAGCAGTATATCCAATAAACTAGAAAGCCATAAGAAAATACAGCTGGTAACAAAGAAGCATTTAGAAATGAAATTTCAAACCCCCTTTGATGCATTAATAGCAGCTAGAGATAATATTATCCAGGCCTATAGCCTTTCACATAACAGGATGGAACAGACCAAGCTGTTGGACCTACTAGAAATATTCAGAGAATTTACTGAGAAAGGGCAGCTATCAAAGGCATCTGAAATAATAGTGAGCCAGATCTCTAACCTAGAACAAGCCACCAGAAAAATAGAAAATAAGACAAGAGATCTACAAAGCACCATTGTCCAACCAGTAACAACCAAGCCATCTGCATCAAACACAGTTGCCCAAACAAAAATAGCCCAGCCAGTCAGCTTCGCCAAGGTCCTTGCAAATAATGGAGATTCATATCAAGCAAAGCCTCAAGAGTGGACAGTTGTAGGTGGGAAAAAGAAGGTCAATACCACTCAACCACAGAGCCAAAATCAACCCAAGGAAAAAAAGGTGAGGAGATTGATACTTGTCCAAGCTCCAAATACTCTACCAGTAGAATCACCCCTAGCAGCAAGAAATAGCCTCAACAAAGCCCTAGCAGATAGAGGAATCAAAGGCCCAGTGGTGAACTTGGTATGCACTATATCAGCCAAGAATTTGTCTTTTTTTTTTTTTTTTTTTTTTATCATATTGTATTCAGCTATCTAGCTATGACAATTTTGTAACATACATTAAAATCAAATACAAACCCCCATTACTACTCAATTCTTCCCGTCTCCTCTCTTATTTTTTATTATGTTTTGTCCTAATTATATTCCTTTGTGTATTGATATACACCTCGAAGTTTTTAAAAATTCAAGCAATGCTTGTTTTCCTCTTTTTGTTCTGAATAAGATTGGTAGGGTGAAAGGCTCTATATTTTTAAATGATTTTTTCCTTTCATTTTGAAACATCTGACAATGAAGTATCAGATGTTGCATGGTTTGCTTTTGGTTGTTGCAAAAATTGCATTTATCATCCATGGTCTTTCCAATTTTATATAAGTATGCTCTCACATTTCCTATGCCCATCCTTGCCTGGAAATATGAAGATTCTGTCAACCTGCTGTGGCCCTGAAAACTGGGTGGGTGAGTAGAAAATATTGGTGTTGACATTTGGGCTTGGATCCTATAGAACTTGCCAAGACCAGAGCTTTTTCTTCCTTCTTCCTCATGGAAAAGCTCCGATGTCCACTCTTTTGCCCAGGCTTCTAGTACCAGTTCTTTTGCCCTTTGCTTGAGAAAAGCATGTGATGTAAATTGATTCCTTCTCAGCACCTTCTTTTTGCTGGCTTCTTTGGCTAAGTTGTCAGCAAGCTCATTGCCTACTATCCCAACATGGCCAGGGCACCAGGAGAGCTGTATTGAGCAGTTCTCTGCCTCTTGTCTAATCTGGTGTGAAAAGGAATTTTCTTTGTTCTTTATTCTCATAAGACTGGCTTGGCTATCACTAAAGATATGGTAATTGCCTTGAGGTGATATCTTTTTGAGGTATTTAATTGCTTTTAAGATGCAAAAAGTTTCTGTATCTGTAATACCCATAGTTTGTCCAATGTTGAAGGACAAGCATTTCATTTGTCTTGTGACTGGGAGATAGACAACAAATCCTATACTGCTGCCTTTTCCTTGGGTGACGGAGCCATCAGTGTAGACAATAGTTGTTGTTAAAGGTATATCTTCATAGTAGATTTTGTGACTCTGAGCAGCTTGTTCCTTTGGCAATGCTGAAATATTAATTTTTAATTGGGTATGAAGCCAAGGGGGCACCCAGATGGCATCTAAATGCTCGAGGTTAATACATCTTATGAATAACTTTAATACTTGGCCTATTCTTGTGAGCTGGGTTGATTCCTTGTCTAGGTACTCAAAAACCCCAAGGTCCACATTAGTTGTTAGAGATAACTCATCTTGGAGTGGGGAGAGTAGTTTTTCCTTTACTGGATGTGTGTATTGTAGTCTAAGAATTCGAAGTGCAAAATTGAATGCTCGCTTTTGTTGTCTCACTTTTACTGGGAGAATAGCTGCCTCAACCTCCAAGGCTTTTATTGGACTATTATGGTATGCTCCAGTAATCATGATTATTGCCTGGTTTTGGAGCCTCTGGCACTTGGCACTTAATGCACCACAACCCCTTTTCCTAAACCAAAGCACTGATCCATAGTCCAGGACAGGAAGGACGCAACTGAGATATAGCTGTCGTAAAGCATTGAATGGAAGGCCCTTAGTGTTAGAAGCAAGCTGTTTAACTCTTTTTAGTGCACCATGTGCAAGCTGGAGTCGTTTTTCCACATGAGTTTTGAATGTTAACTTCCTATCAAACCAGATCCCTAGCCATCTTACCACCTCTTTAGGTGCTATGGCAGTTTGATTGCTGAGAGTCAGCTGGTTGGTAAGGGGTGTTCTATGATGTGAGAAATGTATCATTTCAGTCTTTTCCATCTCAAATGTGACTGACAGTTTACTTGCCCTTTCCATTAGTCCCTTGAGGATTTGTTGAAGTTGGTCAGTATTTTTCTTGATTGAGGTGGAGGCAACTGAGATAGAGATGTCATCCATGTATGAGAGTTGTAGGTAATTCACTTCCTGTTGTGGGAGAAAGAGGAACCTGATGGATATCAAGAAGAGTATTGGTGAAATTGGGCTGCCTTGAGGTGTTCCTGTGACTGGAAACTCCTCACTTAGCTGGCCATTGAATAGAAGCCTCATTGTCCTTCCAGTCAAGAAAGATTGTACCCATGAGATTAAACAGACTGGCAGCTGGAGCCTCCTCATGACTGATATTAAAGCTTCTGGTTGCAGCCTATCAAATGCCCCTAGAATATCAAGGAGAACTGTTGAGACTATTCTGTGCTTGAGCCTGTTCTGCTCCACAAAATCTTGCAGAAGGAGTGCTGTGTCTATTGCAGATCTTTGTTTGCGTCCGCCCATTTGGGTCTCATGTAGAAGGTCATTAGTAGTATTTGCAATGAAAGCAAGTCTGTTAGCAAATATTCTCTCAAGCAGCTTGGAGAGGCATGGGAGAAGAGAGATTGGTCTATAGGCTTTTGGATTGCTATAATCTTTCTTGTTTCTCTTTGGAATAATTATTCCCACTGCCTGCTTCCATATTGTTGGATGATATCCACTGTTGAATAGTGTTGAATATATCTGGAAAAATATTTTAGGTATGGCTGTGATGGCTGCCTTTATTATAGACCAATCAATCTGATCAAAGCCTGGAGCTGTTGATTTATTTGGTGCTGCATTAATTATTTCCTCCATGGTTAAAGCTGGCCAGTCCCATTTCCTGGGCGCTGTTTTATTACAGCTACTAGAATTAAGATTGAATGGATGGTTGACAATGTGTTGCTGATCAATTAAATTCTGGTTGACAGCTTCCTCTGATGCAGAAATTGATGGTATACTTGTTGGAAAAAGAGTTTGAATTAGTGCCTCACATTTATCTTGGAAGCTTATTGCAACTCGTTCCTGGCTAGCGTTTGAATGACTGCATTTCAAGGTTGGAACAAGTGATGATTGGGTTCTCTCAGGCCTGGAGTAGCTGTAAGCATCAAAGACTGATTTGCTTTTGGCTTGTTCAAGGAATTTAATCCAATGTTCCTTTTTGTTGTCTTGAATTTTGTGGAAGTATTTATTCCTTGCAACTTTGGCATCTTGCCCTAACTCCTGATTTTGATATTTCTTCCAGAAACGACGTAATTTGTGGAACTTCATTCTTAGCTGGGTCAATTCTGCTGTCCACCATGGTTTAGATCTTGCTGTAACCCTCATAACTGGGATGGATACTTTAGCAGCTCTCTCAATTGTTTGTTGAAGCAAGCTAGCAATGAGCTCGTAATCTTTTGATTGAATAGCATTCTCAACAAGGTCCAAGATGAGTTACTCTTTGGCTTGTAGTTCCAGGTGAAAGTGCTTCCAATCAGCCTTTTTGGTATTAAATCTAGTTGGTGAAGGTGGGATTTGGCTGTCTACTATAAGATCATCAACCTGAGGAAGCAATGCCTTGAAGGTGATAAGTTCATGGTCGGATCCAGTTGATTCCCCATAGTTCCAATCTTGCCATTTCAGCTGTTTAAAACCTGCAACAAATGTTAGATCAATAATAGATGTACTCTTAGAATTTGCTCTATTGAAGGTGCCTCTATATTTCTCAATAACAGATGAAGAGTTTATTAGGTGAGCATTTGACTGTTCCAGATATTCAACTAAGTTGTTGGCAAGAGCATTGTAAGATTGAATCAGGGGATTCCACAGTTGATGGTGTAGATTAAAATCTCCAAGTAGTAAAAATGGTTTATCAAGCTTTAGTTGAAGATGAAGGAATTGCTTGACAGAATAATCAGAAAATGCAGGTGTCAGAGGTTTCTCATTGTACATGTGAATAATATAAAAGGCCTCCCCTGGAAGATCAACTTCCAGGATCCAAGAATTTGTCTATAACCACCACAGAAGAGTACACAGCAGAATTCCTTTTGGAGAAAAGAGAGCTTTGGGAACATTTAGTTCCATTTACATTTGCACAGATTGACAAACCATGGCACAAGGTTGTTGCTCATGGAATTCCACTACTAGACTTTGATACTCCAGAGGGTATGGAGTTGGTCAAAGATGAGATCTTGACCTTCAACAAGGGTCTCAAACCAATTGGAACTCCATATTGGTTATCAAGTAGAGAGAATAGGACTATCAAACGGGCTGGATCAGTGGCAATTGCCTTTGCAACTGAAGAAGAGGCCAACAGAGCCATCAGAAACCGACTCTACATTGCTGGAATCAGTGTCAGAGTAGAAAAATTTTACAGTGTGGCTCCATCAACCCAGTGTAACAAATGCCAAAGCTTTGGTCACCTTGACAGCTACTGCAGAAAATCAGCAGTCTGTGGTCTGTGTGGAGAAAATCACAGCACTCAGCAACACTACTGCAGTGTCTGCAGGACAAGGGGCCTTAGCTGCTCACATCTAGCCCCAAAATGTGCCAATTGCTCAGGCTCTCATCAGGCCAGCTCAAAAACCTGCGAGGTTTATCTTGCAGCTAAAAATAAGCTTGATCAGGAGGAATTGTAATGTCAAACACACCTGATATGCGCGTCCTTCAAATCAACCTTAATAAAAACCAATATGCAACTGAGAATGCTCTACAGCTGGCTGTGGAGCTCAAGATAGATATTATAGCAGTCCAGGAACCTTGGCTGATTCCCAGACAGCCTAGGAGCCAGGACTATACTATCACCAGATCCGTCTATCACAGTGGATTTGACCAGATATTTCCCAAGTTTCCAACCCTCTTAAGACCAAGGACAATGGTCTATATTGCTAGGAGGCTTGGGAACATAATTAAGCTTGCTAATCAGTCACCACAGGACCCAGACATCCAGGTCCTAGAAATGACTGATGGTGCAGGCACATTAAAAATTATTAACATTTATAACCAAGATGATCAGGCAGGTCAGAGGGGTAAAACCATCGAGGCTCACCTGTACAATCAGCAACCCGGCCCTAAATCCATCCTTCTTTGGGACTTTAACCTTCACCATCCCCTGTTGGAGCCAGAGTCAATTCCAACTGGACTCTCAGAGAAATTGGTTGAGTGGTGTGAGGCACATGAGATGGAGCTAATCAACAGCCCTGGTGAGGGTACATTCTTCAGGCAACACATGGAACAAGCAACAGTGATTGATCTGACTTTTGCATCTCCAAATGTTGCAAGTAGAATCAAGGATTGGCAAATCATGGCTGACATTGGATCTGATCATTATGGGATCCTGTTCACCCTGGAGACACTCTCAAGTCCCCAGCCCAGAAGTCAATGTCAACCAAGACTTAATATTAATCAAGCAGACTGGGGTAAATTTGCCACCATTCCACAAGAAATAACAAAGAACAACACTGTTCTCCTGGCCCTTGATGACATCAGTCCGCTCTCAGATACTGATGGAATTGAATACCGAAGGACAGGCTCCCATTTCACTATTAATCAACTAGACCAGGCAGCAAGTGAACTTACCAGCTGCATCAGTGAGGCTGCAAGGGCATGTATGCCTCCAAGATCATTTCACCATACAGCAAAGCCCTGGTGGAATAAGAACTTGAAGGTTATGAGGAAAGATATGACAAGAAGACTTAAAATATTTAAGTGTAATAAGGATGATTTGCTTGCCAAAATTTCTTATTTAGAGGCCAGGAATAATTACTTCTCTGCAATCAAAGTAGCCAAGCAAGGTCATTGGAATAAATTCCTCGAAAAAGAGGATGCAAAATCCATATTCTTTTTTTTTTTTTTTTTTTTTTTTTTTTTAATTCATAGTGTATTCAGCTATCTAGCTATGACACATTTCAAATATTCCAAATTTAAACTTTCCCCCCAAATTCATCTATTCTCCCTCAAAGCCCAATAAACTGTATCCCAATCACTTATCCTAATTTAATTCCCTTTGTGTGCTGCCATGCACTTGGATATATCCAAATACTTAAGTAATGCTTCCTTCCCCATTTTGATACAAAATAAGATTGGAAGTGTTGTTGGTTCTAAACCTTTGAAGCAAATATTCCTTTGGTCTCTGAATTTTTGACAGTGTAACAACAAGTGTTGCACATTTTGTCTTTCTTTCCCACAAAAATTGCACATAAAATCTGTTACCTTCCCTACGATGTGCAGGTATACCCTGGTATTGCCAATTCCAAGCCTTGCCTGGAAAAATCCGGATTCAGTTTCCCTGCTATGTCCTCCAAATCCATGTAGTTTATAAGAAAAGTTAGGCTGATTAGATTGAGCCTGAAGCCTGTAATACTTTCCGAGTCCCTTGGCCTTTCGACCCTCCTCTTCATGCCAGAGCTCCAAGTCCCAATCTTTTGTCCATGCCTCGAGCACCCACTCTTTAGCCTTCTGCTTGATGAAAGAGTGAGAGGTATATTGATCACTTTTCATTGCCTGTTTCTTCCAACCTCCTTTGGCAAGCTTATCGGCCAGCTCATTTCCTTCTATGCCAACATGTGCTGGACACCATTGAAGATGAACTGTGCAACTTTGACAAATCTTCCTGATCTGATGAGAAAATTGATTGCTGCAATTCTGGATTCGAAGAATACTAGCTTGGCTATCAGTAAAAATGTGTATGGTCTTATTAGCAAAGTATTTCTTCACATATTTGGCTACCTTAAGGATACAGTAGGTTTCAGCATCTGTGATACCCATAGTATCACCTAGGTTATATGAAAAACATTTTATCTCTCTGGTGATTGGTTGGTAGATCACAAAGCCAATGCTGCTTCCACCTCCCTGTGAAAGTGATGCATCAGTATAAACTATGACATCACTTTTATTGATGTCCTTTATTTGTTGGATGTGGGATAGTTTAGCTGTTGCCTTTGGATGATTTAAAATGGTGGTTTTAACATTGGACTGATACCATGGTGGGACCCAGAGGGCATTTAGCTGCTCCAGATTCTTAAGGGTAGCCAATGGCTTTAGCCTGCTTCCGATCCTCATCAACTGGGTCAATGGATTATTGATGTAGTTAATTAATCCGAGATCAATCTGACTGCTGCTGGCCAATTCATCTTCAAGAGGACTAAATAAATGTTCTTGGATAGGGTGGTTCCTTTGAAGTCGAAGCATCCTTAGTCCATAGTAGATCACTTGCTTCTCATGCCGTACTTTTGCTGGTAAGATTGATGACTCGACTTCCAAGGCTTTTATTGGACTACCTCGGAAAGCCCCAGTGATCAATGGCAGTGCCTGATTCTGAAGCTTCTGACATCTGTTGGTTAGTATTCCACTGCCCCTCTTGCCATGCCAGAGAACTGAGCCATAATCAAGTACCGAAGTGACACAGGCTAGGTAGAGTTGTCGAAGGGCAGTACAGTGTAGTCCCCTTGTAGTTGAGGCTAGGTTCCGGATCCTACTGAGTGCCCCATGGGCTAGCTGCAGTCTCTTATCTACATGTGTCTTAAAATTGAGCTTCCTATCAAACCAAATACCTAACCATCTGACCATCTCCTTTGGCTCTATTGTGGCCAAGCCTTGTAGGTCAAAAGATGTTGTAGGTCTTTGAAATTGACGTCCAAAGTGAATCAGCTCTGATTTTTCCATCTCAAAATTTACTGATAGCTTTCTTGCACCCTTCAATAGCTCCTCCGTAATTTCCTTCAGGGTCCTAATGTTCTTATATATTGAAGTTGATGATACTGAAACTGCAATGTCATCCATGTAGGACAGCTGAAGGAAATTCTTCCTGTGCACAGCTGGGAGAAGAAATCTGATAGATAGAAGAAATAGCATTGGTGATACTGGGCTACCCTGGGGAGTCCCAGTCACTGGAAACACCTTGCTCAGTTGTCCATTAAAGAGAAGCTGCATTGTTCTTCCAGCTAGAAATGATTTGACCCAGGATATAAGACCTAGAGGCAGTTGTAAGGACCGCAGTGTTTGGATTAGAGCTGCAGGTTGCAGCCTATCAAAAGCTCCAAGGATGTCCAAGAAGATTGTTGATACAAGTCGTTTACTGGCCAGATTCTGCTCCACAAATTCTTGAAGCAAGAGGGCAGCATCAATAGCTGACCTTTGCTTACGACCTCCCAGTTGGCTAGAATCTAAAAGATCTGTTGTGTTAGCAATATATGACAGTCTATTGGCATATATTCTTTCCAGTAATTTGGACAGGCAGGGCAAGAGGGAAATAGGTCTATAAGCCTTAGGTGCACTGTAGTCCATTTTGTTCCTCTTAGGAATGATGATACCCACAGCCTGTTTCCATTGCTGAGGATGTTGTCCACTTTCAAATAAGCACTTGTAAGCCTTGAAGAAGGAGTCCGGAATAGTTGTCATGGCTGCCTTGATAATGGTCCAATCCAGACAATCATGACCTGGGGCAGTCATCTTTTTCGGTGCAGCATTTATTATCTCATCAATAATGAGTTCAGGCCAGTCCCAATGTCTTTCTATTTCGTTCCTAGCTGTTATATTGTAAGAGGTTGAAGGAATAAATTCCTCTGCCTCAGCTGATAAGATTGAAGTTGGAGGACTTGGGAATAGGGTCTGAGCCAGAGCCTCACTTTTGGCTTCAAATGTTGTTGCTTTTGTTGGCTGAGATTGGTGCTTTGGTGTATAGACCAGAGTTGGGATTATTCTTGATTGATAATTTTCAGGCCTGGAGTAATTGTAGGCAGTGAATATCATCCTGTCCTTAGCTGAGGCTAAAAAGTTCATCCAGTGTTGTTGCTTGGTGTGCTGGATATGTTGAAAATATTTATTCCTTGCAGCTCTAGCCTTGTCCATTATTTCAGTGTCATAATCCTTCTTCCCTTGGCGTCGAAGCTTATGGAATGAATGCCGAAGTAAAGCAAGGTCCTTGGTCCACCATGGCTTTGATCTTGGTGTGACTTTGAATAGTGGAATTGATTCTTGAGCAGCAGACTGTACTACCTGTTGTAAGATTGAAGCAATACCATCAACATCTTGTCTATGTATGGCAGTTTCAAGTGTTAGCTGCATCAATTCTTGCTGTTGAAGAATATGAAACTTAAATAATTCCCAATCAGCTTTTTTAACATTGAACCTGGTAGGAAGTGGGTTAGTATTTCTGTTAGTATTCAGTGATTTGTCCAGGCTATGGTCAATTAAACAAGTGTCAAAAAGTATCACTTCATGATCAGATCCAGTAGATTCTCCATATTTCTAGTTGCCCCACCTAAGGTGTTTGAATCCTATGGCAAAGGTAAGGTCAATGATGGAGGTGCTTTTTGAATTAGATCTGTGAAATGTCCCTCCATACTGTTCAATGATTGATGGCGAGTTGAGGAGTTGGGCATTGGCATTATCCAAGTACTGGGCCAGCTTATTAGCAAGAGGTGAACTATTCTGGACAAGTGGATTCCAAGATGAATGATGCAAGTTGAAATCTCCAAGAAACAGCATGGGCTTGTCCAGTCTCAACTGTAGATCCAAGAAGCGTTCCACTGTGAGCTTAGTTGAGTAGTGGGAGGTTGGCTTCTCATTGTAGATGTGAACCACATAGAATGATTCACTTGATAGTTCTACCTCCAAAATTTGAAGGTCAGGGTCTGTCACCAAGTCATATCTAGGGGATACTTGAAGCTGGCTAGATTTCTTGACATAGGTAAGGACCCTGGGCCGCAGATTGGAGTTGAAAATAGGTGGTATTAGATTAAAAGCTGAGTGGTTTATAGGTCGAAAAGAGAGTGTTGGTTGGTGATGGAACATGTATTGTTCCTGCACAAAAATAAAGTCTGATTCCTCCTTGAGGGCTACCTCAAAGAGTGACTGCAGGATCTCTCGACCCCTTGCAGTATTATGTTGACTAAATTTGAGTGTATCTAGCATGTTAAAGCTTTATAGAATTCACAATCTAATCGTTGAAATGCCAGGTGGGTGTTTGACTTGCAGTTGGCACACTGAACTGCATGGTGGATGCAACTTTGGGTTGCACTACAAGTGTTACACTTGTGGCTGTTGGTGTAGTGTGGTCCAAGACAGATGGCACACACTGGAGATTTCTTGCACCACATGGAGTGGTGGCCAAATTTCAGGCACTTTCTGCACTGAGTTTTCTGAGTTGATTGTTGGTAGCTAACTACCTTCAAAAGTTGTCCTCCAATGAGTACCCCAGTCTTTATCAATCTTATCTTCTGCTCCTCAGTCTTCACACAAAATGCCACTGAGGCTCTCACTAATTTACTTAGTGATTTGGTAAGCCATCTCGCCTGGCCCTGTGTATTGATCCCATCATTATAGGTCTCAATCTCCTCATTTAATTGTTGAATGGGGATACAGGTTGCAACCCCATGTACCACCATTTTAGGCCAATTGCTAACCTTCTGGGCCTTCTGAATTGGCCATCCTGCAAAGACAACCTCCCATTTTTCCTGGTCCAGAATCATCTCTGTGGGAGAGGCATCCATACAACTGAGGACCAGGTTCCCCTTTGGTGAAGTATGGACCCTTGAGATAGCCCTTTTCCCTAGGATCTTGTTGATCCTTTCTCTAATGGTGAAAGCCTGGTAATCTGGCAGGCTGCAGCCTGACCTGGTTACCAGGGTGATAACATTCTCAGCATTAATTATTTGTGCAGCTGTGGGTGGAGCTGCATTGGTGGTTGAAGAAGTAGCTGTTTGAGTGATCGGCTTAGTATGTGTAACTTGGCCTGTGCTGCTGGTGGTTGGTGCAGCAGGTTTTCGACTGAGCACCTTCATGACTGGCCTAGCTGGAGTAACAGTGGCTGGCTTATTGTTTGGGATCCCCTCCCTGACCTTCTGTGCATAGGAAGGGACTGCTGGCACCACAGGCTGGATTTGTGGTCTTGGTGGGGTTGGAATTGGTACTGAGTTTATTGGTTCAGCAGTGGAGACCTGGAGTGGTGGTCTAGTGGTTATCACTTTCCCCTCCTCAGTAAAGCTTCGAAAAACTTCAATGAGGTCCAAGACTGCCACTTGCTTTTCTTTGTCTCCAGTAAGGCTGTATGCCTTAACTAGTAAGTCACGTGCCTCGAGAATAGCTGTTTCAAAAGTATGTTTAATGCTGTGTGGTGCAGCAATTTTGACCATTTTGGATGGCTGAGGGTTGGTGTGGTTGGTTGCTGAAATACCCCGTTTCCGAGGTTGATCAGCAAATGGTATTTTAATAAATAAGTTTTTTGTGCCCAAATCAGTTGATGTGATTGGGTCACTGCTAAAAATGTCAACCTTAGATTTCAAATTGACAGGTTGAACAGAGGAAAGTAGCCTTGAAGGCTTTGGTGATAGACCTATATTCCAGATTGATGAAGATAGTCTAGGGACATCTGTCATGTCCATTTCTGGTGATGAAGGCAGGCTTGGTAGGCTCCCTGGTGATGAGGGAGACTTTTCAGCCATATTTTTATTGTTTATTGCTGACATAGACAGCCGGAAAACGAATAAAGAATAAAATTTACAAAAAAGAATTTAATTCGATTTTTAATTGAATTATATTGAGAAATGTCACGTGACTTTTGTTCTGGTCACGTGAGAACGCGTCAGAACGCGTCGTGCGTTACGCGTCGAGCCTTGGCAAGGCTGGGCCGAAAATTTTTGTCCAATGGGTCGAAAGTCGCGTTTTGGTCGAAAGATAATGTAATTAGTGGATACAGATATTGAAAAGTATATCATTCAAAAGCTAAAGACGATGCGAAAATGAATATCAAATTTTTATTGCCGTAGCTGATGGTTAGCGGAAGTTATGGATAAAATGATGTGATGAAATGATCCAGAGGATCGAAAATCGAGATTTTGGTCGAAAAAGGTTGCAAATTTGGGACTTTGGTGTCGAAACTTAGATCAATCAACTGCTGATACCTATGCGAAACCGAATATCAAGTTTATAATGGCGTAGCTGATGGTGGGCGAAAGTTGTGGATGAAATGGCGAATTTCCAAAGTATGGTGAAAATCCATATTCAAGGCCATGTCCTACACCAAGGACAGACAAAAAAGCAGTGTTCCATCCATCAGGTCAGCAGATAACCAGTTAGAGGAGTCTTTTGAGGGAAAGTGCAAGGCCTTTCGAAATGCACTTTTCCCCCCTCCTCCCCATGCTGATCAAGTGGAATGGAATAACTACCAGCCAGGTAGATGGACTTGGCCAATATTGGAATGGTCAGAGCTAGAAAGAGCTTGCTCAACCAACATCAAAGGAACTACTCCTGGACCAGATGGTATAAGCCATCAAATAATAATCCAAGCTTATCAAGCCATCCCACATATCTTCTTCCGACTATATTCCAGTCTTTTCAAATTGGGATATCATCCTCAATGTTGGAAGCAAGCTACGGGGATCATACTTCGAAAGCAATCAAAGCCAGACTACTCCCAGCCCAAGGCATACAGGGTCATCTCTCTTCTCAATTGCCTTGGCAAGGTCATGGAGAGAATTATGGCCAAGAGGCTAGGGTATCTGGCAGAGAAATCAGACTTGCTGGATCCATCACAGATCGGAGGCCGATTGAAGAAGTCGGCCATAGATGCAGCACTACTTCTCACTAATGAAGTAGAAATAAATAAGCAATTCAATAAGATCACATCAACCCTCTTCCTGCATGTCAAGGGGGCTTTTGATCATGTTGCTCGCAATCAACTACTGCAAATACTGCAGAAACTAAAATTACCAGTCAATCTTATAGCTTGGGTCGGTTCTTTCTTAGAGGGAAGAAGCCTACAGCTGTCATTTGATGGAGCAAAGGAGGAATTCAGTGAGATCAATACAGGTATTCCTCAAGGGAGTCCTGTATCACCAATACTATTCCTTATCTATATTCAGGGCTTATTCAGAAGAAATGCTGTCAAAGTTATCTCCTACATGGATGATATCACCTTGACAACAGCCTCAACCAGCCTAAAGAAAATTATAAAAATCCTTGAAAGGGAAGCAGCCCAGATCTTTGAGCTGGGTACCAAGAATGCAGTCCAGTTTGATCTTTCAAAGACAGAACTGATGCATTTCACAAGAAAGAAAAATGCACAAAATTTTGCAATCAAATTAACTAATGGCAATATTGTTAAGCCTGTGGAGTCAGTACAATGGCTTGGCATCTGGTTTGACCCTGGCTTGACATTCAAGAAACATGTCCAGGTCAGATCATCTCAGGCTGTACAATCATTCTACAGGATGGCAAGACTTGCCAACAAAGAGAGGGGCTTGTCACCAGCTGCTCTTCGACAAATTTACCTTGCCTGTGTCACCAGCATAGCAGATTATGGATCTGTCATCTGGTGGAAGGGTCAAGAATATATAGCAAAATCACTACAGAAAATACAGAACTTGGCCTTAAGAAAGACACTGGGGGTGTTCAAGACAGCTCCAATTCTGCCCATGGAGGTGGAAGCTGCCCTAGCACCACCAAGGGTCAGGCTCTGTAGAAACATGAGGCAGTATGCATTCCGCCTAGCAAAACTCTCGAAACTCCATCCTGTAAATATGGAAGCAAACAAGGAACTTGAACTGCCAAAGCCAACACAGCTTGGTAGGATCATGGAATCCATTCAGAATCTGGTTGATTTTGATACTGTGGAGCAAATTAGTCAATTTCATTTCAAACCATGGAGGCCGGCCCTCCCTTATTCAGTAACAATTGAGAGGATCCCCAAGGATGAAGCAGCAGAGAGACACAAATCTTTGCTTCAACAAACTGACTGGACCTCAAATATATATATCTACACCGATGCCTCATGGATGGCAGAAAGCACTGGTGTTGGAGTAAGCTTTGCAGCTACTGGGAGCTGTGGCAGAATCCAACATCAACACCAAACCAACATAGGACCAGGAGCTCTGGTTTACAATGGAGAACTGGAGGCAATTACTCTAGCTATGGAGTATGCAAGCCTACATGCTCAGCCTGGGTTGAGTTTCCATATCTTTAGTGATAATCAAGCAGCTCTCCAAAGACTCCAAACACCCTCAGACAATCCTGGACAGGCTTGTCAGCTAAGGGCAATAATATCAGGACTATATGTCCAACAAAAACAATCATCAATACAGCTTCACTGGATACCAGGACACTCGGATATCCCAGGAAATGAGGTTGCAGATAGACTGGCCAAGGAAGCATCAAAAATTTCAACAGAAATTAATGACACAAGCTTTGCTATGGCAAGAAATACAATTGAGAAAAGGTTCCAGCAACAATGGCTGGAATATCTTCAAAAAAATGATCAAAAAAGGCAACAAAATCTACTGTCATATAGAAAAGTATTCAGTTGGAAAACAAGCAATAAAATTGGTCTACCATCAGGAGTAGAAAGAAAAGTGGCCAGTGCATTTTTTCAACTTAAAACTGGTCATGGGTATAACAACTCCTATCTCTATAGGCAAGGGCAAAGAAGCAGTGATAGGTGTACATGTGGGGGACGAGAAACACCTGAGCATCTTCTCCTAAGCTGTAGCAACTATAGGCATGAGAGAATGGAACTCAAAAGGAGCCTTAATGGGAACCAACTTAGCCTTAAACTATTAATGAGCACAAAAATTGGGATTGAAAAAACCCTCAAATACATTAAGAAAACAAACATATCAACAAGGAGATGGCACTTGGAGAGGGTGGAAGGTGGAGACACGGCATAAATAGATGCATCAAATGAAGATTTAAGAAAGAGGAGGCATAACAACTATATTAACTCAGGGTTAAACCCTCATTGTCTATTGGAAAAGATTGAAAAAACAGTATTTATCAAAACAAGAGAATTTTAGTGGTTTAATGTCTACTTTTAGCAGTCCTTCATAGTCATAGACTCAGTAGGGACTTAAATTTAATTCAATTCTATTCTATCCAGTCTTGCCATTTTAGTTGTTTAAATCCTGCAATAAATGTTAGATCAATAATTGAGGTGCTCTTTGAATTTGCCCTATGGAAGGTGCCTCCATAGTTCTCAATTACAGATGAGCAGTTGATTAGTTGAGCATTTGTCTGTTCCAGATATTGAACCAAGGAATTGGGTAGAGGGTTAGTTGACTGAATAAGTGGGTTCCAAAGTGGATGATGCAGATTGAAGTCACCAAGAAGTAAAAATGGCTTGTCTAGCTTGAGTTGCAAATCAAGGAAACGATGAATAGTATGGTGTTTGAATGAAGGTGTGAGAGGCTTCTCATTGTAAATGTGTCTGATATAAAAGGCCTCCCCTGGAAGATCAACCTCGAGGATTTGATGGTCTGGATCGGACACCAAGTAATACCTAGGCATTACCTGAAGTTTGCTTGCCTTCTTAATGTAGGTCATGACCCTTGGGCGGAGGTATTGATGTGTGATTGGTGGAATTAGTTGATAGGCTGAATGAGATATTGGTTACGGAACTAGTATTGCAAGCCTGGTGCCAGGATTGGACTTCAGAGCTCTTCAAAGAGGAGGAAGGAAGGAAAAGCAAAGGGCTTGGAAAATTTTACAGGATCCAGGCTCAGATGTCAATACCTTTATTCTCCACACACCCATTTAATTTCCAGGGTCACAATAGACTGACTGAATCCTCATATTTCCAGGCAAGAACTGGTATTGGAAATGTGAAAGCATATTTACACCAAATTGGAAAGACAAAGGATGATATCTGCAATTTCTGTGCAGGAGGAAGTCAGACAATGCAACACCTGATTCTTCAGTGTAGCAAATTTACTAAGGAAAGGAATGCATCATTTCAATATATAATACCACTCAAACTGCCCATATTGTTTCGAACAAAAAGGGGGAAGGAGGCATTACTAGAATTTTTAAAAACTTCCAGGTGTATCAGTGTACACAAGGGAGAATAAATAGAACAATAAATATTGGGCAGATACATGGAACAACAAAGATGGGAAAGATTATTTAGGGGAGTTTGATTAAATAGTGTTAATGTTAGATAAACAGTCATAGCTAAATAGCTGAATACAAAATGATTTAAAAAAAAAAAAAAAAGAGATATTGGTTGGTATGTTTGTAAATGAGTGTTGTGGAACAAATAAGGCTCCTGAACTAATAGAATATCTGTTTCCCCTTTGATTGATACATCAAAGAGGGACTGCAGGATCTCACGACCCCTTGCAGTGTTGTGCTGATTAAATGTGATGTGACTTAGCATGCCAATGCTTTGAAGAAGTCGCAATCTTGTCTTTGAGATGCCAAATGGGTGTTTGACTTGCAGTTGGCACACTGTATAGCATGGTGTATACAGCTTTGAGTGGAGCTACATTTGGTACATTTATGGTCTGATGTTATATGGTTACCCAGGCAAATGGCACATACTGACTGCTTGTTGCAAGAGGTATGATGATGTCCACATGTGATACATTTTCGGCATTGGGTTTTCTGGGTTGCTAGTTGAAAGTTGACAACCTTGAGATAGAGGCCTCCAATAAGGACCCCTGACATAAGTAGCTGGTCTTTTTCTCCTTCAGTAGTGACTGAGAAAGTGATTGAACCTTTTGATCTCTGTTGAAATGTTTTGCTGAGCCATCTTGGTTGACCCTGAGTTTTAATCCCAATGTTGTATAATTCTATTTCTTCAGTTATTGCCCCAATAGGGATGCAGGTTGGTACCCCATGCACCACAACTTAAGGCCAATTGGTGATCTTCTGGGCTTTTTGAATGGGCCACCCTTCAAATGCTGTTTCCCACTTTTCTTGGTCAAGAAGAAGTTCTGATGGAGATGAGTCCATGCATGTTAGTACAACATTACCTTTCATGGAGGTGTGTACCCTTCAGATTGCTCTCTTTCCTAGGATCTTGTTGATTTTTTCTCTGATAATGAATGGCTGGTAGTTTGGAAGTGTTTGACCTTGTTTTGTGACCAAAGTAATCACATTCTCACTATTGAATTGGGCTGTTCCTGAAGTCTCCATTGTTGTTACTGCTGTTGCTATAGGGGCAACCATTGGATGAGCTCCAATTTGTAGAGTATCTACATTATTTGGTTGTTGTATTGTTTTGCCTAGTGCTTTCATTACATTGGTAGTTCTTGGCAATATTGTGGTGGCAACTATTGATGAATTGCTCTTTAACATATCAGCATATGACATGACTGATGGTACTCTATTGGTAATTGGACCAATGTCTGTTGTTGGTAAAGTGATTACTGATTGAACTATTGGCTCTAAAGATGATTTTGGTGTGGTTGGTTTGGTGATAGTCTTGTCCATTTGGATCAAATTAAGTCTACCAGACTCGGTAAAGTTTCGGAAAACCTCAACCAAGTCCAAGACAGCATCTTTTTTTTCTTTGTCATTAGTCAAATGGTAAGCTTTGACAATTAGGTCTCTTGTTTCTTGAATGGCAGACAAATATGTGTGCTGGAGTGTGATTTTTGGTGCGGCTATTCTCATAACCTTGGTTGACTGACCATCTGTAGCATTTTGCTCCAAACACTTTCTCTTTTTCTGCTTAGTTGCTAGTGTTTTGGTTGTTGAAATCTCTGGCCCAAGATCTTGTGCAGTGATTAGGTCACTGCTAAAAGGACCATTTAGTGATTCTTTGGTAAAATTGTTTTGGGTTGATTTCAGCAAATTTGCTTTAGTTCTCTTTTTTGAGCTCCACATGGAGTCAGAGAGCCTTGCAACATTTTTAAAATCGAAAGAATTTTGTATTGGTGGAGAAGATGGTAGTTCTACAGAAGGAGAACAAGGATTTGAGCTCATTCTCAATTGAATAACTGAAATAAATATTGATTAATATTTTGAGAATTTATGAAAGTATTTATTTTATAGTTTAAATCTTTTTTTTTTTTAATTAATTCTTTTTTAATATTTTTTTTTAATAATTGCTTTTTTATAATTGCTTTTATATAATTGCTTTTTCATAATTGCTTTTTTTATTAATTTTTTGTTTTGAGATGGAATGATATTTTTGATTTATTTATTTATTTTCAAAAAAGGGAAGAAATTAAAAATGAAAGAGAAAGGTTGGATCATGTGACTTGATTTAAGATCACCTGATCACGCGTCCTGAACGCGTCGAGCCTTGGCAAGGCTAGGGTGCAAAAATTTCGTCCAGAGTGTCGAAAATCGCGTTTTGGTCGAAAAATATTGTTATAAGTAGATACTGATGTGAAAAAGAGTATAGATCGAAAGCTACAGATGATGCAAAAATAGATATCGAATTTTTGAAGCCATAGTTGATGGTTGGCAGAAGTTGTGGATGAAATAGAGTGATGTTGTGGTCAAGAGTGTCGAAAAATCGTGTTTGGGTCGAAATGAGTATGGACTCTTGAAATAGCCCTTTTCCCAAGGATTTTGTTGATCCTCTCTCTGATAGTGAAAGCCTGGTAATCTGGCAGACTGCAGCCTGACCTGGTTACCAGGGTAATGACATTCTCATTGTCAATGATTGGTGCAGTTGTAGATGGTGCTGCATTGGTGTTTGAAGAAGTACTGGCTTGAATGATAGGCCTAGTATTTTTTGCTATAGCTGTGATTGTGGTACTTGTAACAGCAGGTTTACGGCTGAGTACCTTCATGGCTGGCCTGGTTGTAGCAACAACAGCTGGCTTTTCATTTGGGATACCTTCCCTGACCTTCTGTGCATATCAAGGTACTGCTGGAGCCACAGGTGGTGGTGGTGGTTGCTTGATAGTAGATGACTCTACTGGTTCAGGAGTTGAGACCTGGCATGGTAGTCTAGTGGTTATTACCTTCCCCTTCTCAGTAAAGCTTCGGAAAACCTCAATGAGGTCCAAGACTGCCACTTGCTTTTCTTTGTCTCCTGTAAGGCTGTATGCCTTAACTAGTAAGTCACGTGCCTCGAAAATTGCTGTTTCAAAGGTGTGTTTGATGCTGTGTGGAACAGCAATTTTTACCATTTTGGATGGTTGAGAATTGGTGTGGTTGGTGGCTGAAATACCATGTTTCCGAGGCTGGTCAGCAAAAGGTGTTTTTACAGATAATTTTGTGGTTCCCAGATCAGTTGAAGTGATTGGGTCACTGCTAAAAATGTCGACTTTGGATGTCAAATTGACAGGTCGAACAGAGGAAAGTAGCCTTGCAGGCTTTGGTGATAAATCTGTATTCCAGATTGAAGATGTGAGCCTTGGCACATCTGACATGTCCATCTCTGGTGAAGATGGCAGACTTGGTAGGCTCCCTTCTGGTGAAGGAGATTTTGAGGCCATCTTGGCTTTGTTTTGGCTGACATAAAGAGCCAGAAAGCAAGGATTGAATAAAATTATGGTAAATATTTTTTGATGATTTTAAAAAGAATTGTTTTCGAAAAAAGTCACGTGATCCAGGTATCTGGTCATGTGATAGCGCGTCGAGACGCGTCGTCTCGTCACGCGTCAAGGCTTGGCAAGCCTGGTGTTAAATAATTTTCGTCCAGAGGGCCGAAAATGGGTTTTTGGCCGAAAAATGATGCAATAGGTGGATGCGAATGTCGAAAATTGTATCAATAGAATGCTGTTGATAATGCGAAACCGAATATTGAATTTATAATGGCGTAACTGATGATGGGCAAAAGTTGTGCATGAAATGGCGAATTTCCAAAGTACGGTGACGTGAATATTATGAAAGTATGGTGTTGTTGAGCTGCATTTGTCATATTGGCTTGCATATGAGCTTGATGAGTGTTGATTCTCTATCTTCCATTTGTCTAGTAATGAGATCCATTCCATAGTTCTCAGTGCCTCACATTCTTGTCCTAGATAATTAATGCTTGTTGGTGTTGCCTGTGGTATTTCTACAATAGCTGCTTCTTTTGCAAGTTTATCAGCTATTTCATTTCGAAATATTCCTTGATGGGCAGGCACCCATTCTAGTCTTACTCTAGTTCCAGATTGTGCTAGTTTTGTTGTTGCTGTAATAGCTCTATGAGCCCATGCTTGTCCAGGTCTATCATCAGCTTTAAGGATCCTTCTCAGAGCACCCTGATTATCTGAGTAGATAGTAACATTTCCTGGGCTATTTGTTATAGTTACAGCATGTTCTAAAGCTTTGGCTATAGCTTCAAGTTCTCCATTGTATGCTTGATATTCATTTGCAAGACTTGTTGAATGGTGGATTGTTGTCAAAGTTCTATGATCATACATCATGAATGCCACACCTACTCCTTTTGCATCTGGCCACCAGGATGCATCAGTGTAGTAAACTACATGGTTTTGGTACCACATTTCTTTTATTTTAGCCATATGTATATCAGCTTCAATTTCTTTTTCTTGATTGCTTATGTGAATTTCATATGGAATCTTTCTTTCCCATTGGGGAAAAAGATTAGGAATTATAGTTTCAATATTTTCTTGATCAATATTTGATTTGAATGACAGTCTTATCTTTTCTGTCTGTAATAAATTTCGCATCTGAATTTCTGCTTCTGGGTCAAGGTATGCTAGCTCTTGATATAGAGCCTTTTTAATTGGATGGAATGGTGACAGAGTCAGGACCCTCAAAGCATATTTTCTTCTGCTATGATTGAGCCTCACTTCTGGTGGACCTATTTTTTTTTTTTTAATCATTGAGTGTATGCAGCCTAACTAGCTATGACACTATATACATATATATCCTTTTGAATCCACACATCATCTTATACCATCATTTTATGCATATTACAATAGGAAGAAAATTCTTGACAAGTAAACCATATTTAATTAGTTGGTATATTTCTATCTTCCTCAACCTTTCCCCAAGATAGGCAGCCAGTTATTGAAAGATATTTTAGAAGCGAAGTTTTCCCCACATTTGTGTTGAAAATAATTGGAAGTGTAAATGGTAAAAGGGTTTTAAACTCTTTCCTCCTCTGTTTCTTGAATGAACAGTGAAGTATTAAATGTTTAATTGTTTGAACACTTTTTGTGCAATAGTTGCAGATATTAGTATGGCTTTTCCCAATCTTATTCATATATGCCAGATGGCTTCCTATATTTACCTGATAAAATTAAATTCAAGAATGTTGTATCTGAATTATATTTTGGAAGGATAATGGAGATTGAACAAAGGTAGAAGTCTGATGGAATTAGAGATTGTGGTATTGAAGTATGTGACTACAAGATTGTTTTTCAAGGTGGGACAGCAGTCAGATTATATACATCTTTGATGAGTAATACATGCCAGGGTTGACTTGAAGAGAAAATGAAGTGAAGAAGGAAATTCAAATGTTGGAAGCCCAAACTATCCCACTGCAGATCATCAGCCCCACTAATCTCTGTCTCAGAACTGATTTTTCACACCCTGGTCAAGACTGTAGTCAAAGCTAATGCAAGATTGACTTTGACATAATTCTTATGCACCTAATGCATGCAGACCCTTGACATGTCCCTTGTAAACTCAATGCATGCAATCCTTGATGTTACCCATGTAAACTTAATGCATAAGATTCCTTGTTGATATTCTGGTCTCATCCATACCTAAGCATAATTGTGCATCTGGTTGGTTGAATAATTTATGCAAATATTTGTGATTATCACTTTCATGATTAAAGTTAGTATTTTCAACAGAAACTGCCAGTGGGATTGGCCAGAACTAAGCATGGATGAGATGCAAAATGCCCTACCAAAGAAGATCACTGCCCCCGGCCTTGACTGCCTTGACTGGACTATCATCAGGAAAGCTATGATAATCATCCCACAATTCTTCTTTCAAGTATACCACAGCCTATTTAAGCTTGGTCAACATCCAAGCCAGTGGAAGAATGCAGTGGGTATCATTATTCCCAAGAGAAATAAAAAAGACTATAGTGCACCCAAGGCCTATAGACCAATTTCCCTTCTCCCCTGTCTTTCTAAACTGCTGGAAAGAATCTACTCCAACCGCCTTTCATTCTTAGCTAACACCAACTGTAACCTTTTGCACTCAAGTCAATTTGGTGGTAGAAAGCAGAGATCAGCCATTGATGCTGCACTATTACTGGAGGAGTTCATTGAGAAAAATCTGAATAAGCAAAGAATTGTCTCAACAGTCTTTCTGGACATTATGGGAGCCTTTGATCAACTTCAGCCTTCTAGACTAATCAACACACTGCACTCCTTGCAGCTACCAGTAACTTTGATCTCTTGGGTACAGTCATTTCTCTCAGATAGGACAATTCAATTTCTGTTCAATGAGCAGCTAAGTCATGAGTTTCCAGTGACTGGAACCCCTCAGGGTAGTCCAATCTCACCAATACTCTTCTTGCTGTCCATCCGGGATCTCATCCCTAAAGTCTCAAAAATTGACCATCTCCAGCTATCTTATATGGACGACATCTCAGTCTCAGTGTCATCAACTTCTGTTGCAAAGAATCTGCAGAACCTCAAGCTAATTATCAATGAGTTGTTTGGTGAGACCGAGAAGTTATCAGTCACATTTGAGATAGAAAAATCAGAATTTATTCATTTCTGTCACAGGAAGGAGCCGCCTACATCTCCATTGATTCTTAACAACAACATTACACTTGAGCCTAAGGAAGTGGTCAGGTGGCTTGGCATCTGGTTTGATAGAAGACTTAATTTTAAAACTCACATAGACAAGAGACTTCAACTTGCCAATGGGGCACTCAGCAGGATCCGAAATCTGGCCTCAGCATCAAGAGGACTTCATTGTCATGCCCTTCGACAACTTTACCTAGCCTGCGTCACTTCAGTACTAGACTATGGGTCTATACTATGGCATGGCAGGAGAGGCACTAGCATGCTATCAAATAAATGTCAAAAACTTCAAAATCAAGCACTTACAATCATCACTGGAGCCTATAAAGGCAGTCCCATAAAGGCCCTTGAAGTTGAGGCATCAATATTACCAGTTGAAGTTAGACATCAGAAACAGCTTATCTTTTATGGGATCAGAATACTTCGACTCCAAAGAGATCATGTCATCCAGGAACATTTGTTCGGCCCTGTTGAAGATGAACTAACAATTACTAACAAAATAGACTTAGGCTTACTTGATTTCATAGGCAAGCCAGTGACACAGTTGATGAGAATTGGAAGCATCCTAAAGCCTCTTGCCAGCCTTAATAATCTCGAGCAACTGAATATCAAATGGATCCCTCCCTGGAACCTAGCATTTATTCATACCAGAATCTCTACCCAGTCAAAAGAGGTGACTAAAGATGAGCATCTTCAGCATTTGAAAAGTATCAACCTTAATGATGTCATCATATATACAGACGGATCACTTTCAGGAACAACTGGAAGCAGCATTGGCTTTGTGGTCTATCTTCCAGTTACCCAAGAGATGAGATGCTTTTCATACAATCTTGGAGATTCAACAGGCATTACAGATGCTGAGACATATTGCATATTGAAAGCAACACTGTATGCCAATAAATATTTTACCAACAAGACTATCCATATTTTCACTGATAGCCAAGCAAGCATCCTTCGGGTGAAGCACAGCAATAATCTATATTCTCATCATATAAGGCTAGCATCTAAAGGGAGCACTGTCCATCTCCAATGGTGTCCTGCATATGTTGGAATAGAAGGGAATGAGCTTGCTGATAGATTAGCAAAGGGAGGTGGCAAAAAATCACCTCTGAAAAAGGACAAGTTTACATCTCATTCATTTATCAAGCAGAAGGCAAGAGAATGGACTATACAGGCATGGCAGAGGGATTGGAACCTGGAATTATGGCATGAGGAGGAAGGTCGAAAGGCTAAAGGACTCGGAAAATATTACAGGCTCCAGGCACAATCTAACCATCCCAATTTCAACACAAAACTATTCAATTTTCAGGAATGTAGCAGAGAGACAGAATGTGGATATTTCCAAGCAAGACTTGGTGTTGGCAACACAAGAGTCTACCTGCACATGATTGGGAAAGTTCAAGACAATTTGTGTAATTTTTGTGGGAGAGAAAGGCAAACTGTTCAACATCGATTGTTACATTGCCCCAAGTTTACAAAGCAGAGAAACAATTGTTTTAAAGGCATAGAGCCAAGGATACTTCCAATTCTGTTCTGCACTAGAAAAGGAAAACAAGCATTACTCAAATATTTGGATACATCCAAGTGCATGGCAGCACATAAAGGAAATTAAATTAGGATATCTAAATGGGAATTTTATGAATTGATTGTTGAGTTAGTTGAAATGTAGGAGTTCTGGGAACTGGATTTGTAGAAAAGATGTGTCATAGCTAGATAGCTGAATACACTATGAATTAAAAAAAAAAAAAAAAAAAAAAAGGACACCAGTCTGTGCAATCTGTCTAGGTGCCCATAAATCCCCTGACCACCAATGTACCACATGCAAAGCCACACAAAACTGTGTCCACCATGCCATCAAATGTGCAAACTGCAAATCCAATACTCTTTTTTTTTTTTTTTTTTTTTTTTTTTTTAATTCATAGTGTATTCAGCTATCTAGCTATGACACATTTAAAATACATAGATCTCACCTTCCCCTCCTTATAAATCACTACCCTCTCATTCCAAATTTAGCATTTCCCAATTATTTGTCCTAATTTAACTCCCTTTATGTGCTGCCATGCACTTGGATGTATCCAAATATGTTAATAATGCTTCCTTCCCTCTTTTTGTACAAAACAAGGTCGGAAGTGACCTTGGCTCTATGCCCTTGAAGCATTTGTTCCTTTGATCTTTGAATTTTGGACAGTGTAACAACAAGTGCTGCACATTCTGTCTATTTTTACCACAAAAATTGCAAATGTTATTGTGAACTTTTCCTATCATATGAAGGTAGACCCTTGTATTTCCCACTCCAAGTCTTGCCTGAAAGAATCCAGATTCTGTTTCCCTGCTGTGTCCTTGGAATCTAAATAGTCTGAAAGAGAAATTGGGTTGATTAGTCTGGGCCTGGAGCCTGTAATACTTGCCAAGTCCTTTGGCCTTTCGACCTTCCTCCTCATGCCAGAGCTCCATGTCCCAATCTTTTTTCCATGCCTCAAGAATCCATTCCCTAGCCTGATGCTTGATGAATGAGTGAGAGGTAGAGTGGTCCCTTTTCATTACTGCCTGGTTTCGACCTCCTGCAGCTAGCTTATCAGCCAGCTCATTTCCTTCTATGCCAACATGAGCTGGACACCATTGGATATGAACTCTGCTTTCAAAACATATCATTCTGATCTGGTGACAGAATTGATTGCTATTGTGCCGGATTCGAAGAACGCTTGCCTGGCTATCAGTAAAAATATGTATATTCTTATTAGCAAAATATTTTTTAACATATTTTGCTGCTTTCATGATACAATAGGTTTCAGCATCTGTGATACCAATAGAGTCACCAAGGTTGTAAGAAAAGCATTTCATCTCTCTGGTGACAGGCAGGTAGATCACATAGCCTATACTGCTTCCAGCTGTCTTTGAAAGTGATGCATCAGTGTAGACTATAACATCATCCAAATGGATATCCTTGATTTGCTGGATGTGGGATATTTTTGTTGTTGCCTTTGAATGGTTAGATATAGTGGTGATGATATTGGATTGATGCCACGGTGGAACCCATAGGGCATTTAGCTGCTCCAAATTGTTCAGAGAAGCCAATGGCTTAAGAGTACTCCCAATTCTCATCAACTGGGTTGCTGGCTTGTTGATGTAATTCAACAGTCCAAGGTCAATCTGATTGGTGCTTGACAGTTCATCTTCTAGAGGACTAAAGAGGTGCTCCTGAATAGGGTGGTCTCTTTGAAGTCGAAGCATCCTTAGTCCATAGTAAATTACCTGCTTCTGATGCCGTACTTTTGCTGGTAAAATTGAGGCCTCAACCTCTAAAGCTTTAACAGGACTGCCTCGGTATGCTCCAGTAATCAATGGCAGTGCCTGATTCTGAACCCTTTGACATCTGTTTGTTAGTATTCCACTACCCCTCTTACCATGCCAGAGAACTGAGCCATAATCAAGTACTGAAGTGACACAGGCTAGGTAGAGTTGTCGAAGGGCATGACAGTGTAGCCCTCGAGTTGCAGAGGAAAGGTTCCGGATCCTACAGAGAGCCAGATTGGCTAGCTGCAGTCTCTTTTCCACATGTATCTTGAAATTGAGCTTCCTATCAAACCAGATACCTAACCATCTGACCACCTCCTTTTGCTCTAAATTCGGAAGCCCGGGTAAGCTTAAGGTTGTATTTGGTCCCTGGTATTGATTGCCAAAGTGGATCAGCTCTGATTTTTCCATCTCAAAATTTACTGACAACTTTTGTGCACCCTCCAACAGCTCCTCTGTAATTTCCTTCAGTGTCCTAATATTTTTATTGATTGAAGTTGATGACACTGGAATTGCAATGTCATCCATGTAGGACAGCTGAAGGAAGTTCTTCCTATGTACCGCTGGGAGAAGATATTTGATGGAAAGGAGAAAAAGTATTGGTGATATTGGGCTACCCTGGGGAGTCCCAGTCACTGGAAACACCTTGCTAAGTTGTCCATTGAAGTGAAGCTGCATTGTCCTTCCAGCTAGAAATGATTTGACCCAAGATATAAGACCTAGAGGCAGCTGTAAGGACCGCATTGTTTGGATTAGAGCTGCAGGTTGCAGCCTATCAAAAGCTCCAAGGATGTCCAAGAATATTGTTGATACAATTCGTTTGCTGGCCAGATTCTGCTCCACAAATTCCTGTAGCAACAGAGCAGCATCAATGGCTGACCTCTGCTTACGACCTCCAAGCTGGCTAGAGTCAAGTATATCTGTTGTGTTAGCAATATATGACAATCTGTTGGCATAAATTCTTTCCAGCAATTTAGACAGGCAGGGCAGAAGCGAGATTGGTCTATAGGCTTTTGGTGCACTGTAGTCCTTTTTGTTTCTCTTAGGAATGATGATACCCACTGCCTGTTTCCATTGTTGGGGATGTTGTCCGCTTTCAAATAAGCATTTGTAAGCCTTGAAGAAGAAGTCCGGAATAGTTGTCATGGCTGCCTTGATAATGGTCCAATCCAGACAATCATGACCTGGGGCAGTCATTTTTATAGGAGCAGCATTTACCATCTCATCAATGGTGAGTTCAGGCCAGTCCCAATGTCTTTCTCTGTCATCCCTTGTTGTTCTATTATGGGAGGTATTGGGAATGAATTCCTCTGCCTCAGCTGATAAGGTTGAAGTTGGAAAACTTGGGAATAGGGTCTGAGCCAGAGCCTCACTTTTGTCTTGAAATGATGTTGCTTTAGTTGGCTGAGATTGGTGCTTTGGTATGTAAACCAGGGCTGGAATTATTCTTGACTGATAATTTTCAGGCCTGGAGTAATTGTAGGCAGTGAATATAATCTTGTCCTTAACTGAGGCTAAAAAGTTCATCCAGTGTTATTGCTTGGTGTGCTGGATATGTTGAAAATATTTATTCCTTGCAGCTCTAGCCTTGTCCATTATTTCAGTGTCATAATCCTTCTTCCTTTGGCGTCAAAGCTTATGGAATGAATGCCGAAGTAAAGCAAGGTCCTTGGTCCACCATGGCTTTGATCTTGGTGTGACTTTGAATAGTGGAATTGATTCTTGAGCAGCAGACTGTACTACCTGTTGTAAGATTGAAGCAATACCATCAACATCTTGTCTATGTATAGCAGTTTCAAGTATTTGCTGCATCAATTCTTGCTGTTGTAGAATATGAAACTTAAATAATTCCCAGTCAGCTTTTTTAACATTGAACCTGGTAGGAAGTGGGTTAGTATTTCTGTTAGTATTCAGTGCTTCATCTAGGCTAGCATCCATTAAACAAGTATCAAAGAGAAGCACTTCATGGTCTGATCCAGTTGATTCCCCATATTTCCAGTTGCCCCACCTAAGGTGTTTGAATCCTATGGCAAAGGTGAGGTCAATGATGGAGGTGCTTTTTGAATTAGATCTGTGAAATGTCCCTCCATACTGTTCAATGATTGATGGTGAGTTGAGGAGCTGGGCATTGGCATTATCCAAGTACTGGGCCAGCTTATTAGCAAGAGGTGAGTTGTTCTGGACAAGTGGATTCCAACATGAATGATGCAAGTTGAAATCTCCAAGAAACAGCATGGGCTTGTCCAGTCTCAACTGTAAGTCCAAGAAGCGTTCCACTGTGAGCTTAGTTGAGTAGTGGGAGGTCGGCTTCTCATTGTAGATGTGAACCACATAGAATGATTCACTTGATAGTTCTACCTCCAGAATTTGAAGGTCAGGGTCTGTCACCAAGTCATATCTAGGGGATACTTGAAGCTGGCTAGATTTCTTGACATAGGTAAGGACCCTGGGCCGCAAGTTGGTTGTGAGAACAGGTGGTATAAGGTTGAATGCAGAATGGTGGATAGGTCGAAAAGATTGAGTTGGTAGGTGATGGAACAGGTATGGTTCCTGCACAAAAATAAAGTCTGATTCCTCCTTGAGGGCTAACTCAAAGAGTGACTGCAGGATCTCTCGACCCCTTGCAGTATTATGTTGACTAAATTTGAGTGTATCTAGCATGTTAAAGCTTTATAGAATTCACAATCTAATCGTTGAAATGCCAGGTGGGTGTTTGACTTGCAGTTGGCACACTGAACTGCATGGTGGATGCAACTTTGGGTTGCACTACAAGTGTTACACTTGTGGCTATTGGTATAATGTGGCCCAAGACAGATGGCACACACTGGTGATTTCTTGCACCACATGGAATGATGGCCAAATTTCAGGCACTTTCTGCACTGAGTTTTCTGAGTTGACTGTTGGTAGCTAACTACCTTCAAAAGCTGTCCTCCAATGAGGACCCCAGTCTTGATTAGCCTTGCTTTCTGTTCCTCAGTCTGGACACAAAATGCCACTGAAGCCCTCAATAGCTTTGCAGGTGACTTTGTCAGCCATCTTGCATGGCCTTGTGTATTGATCCCATCATTGTAGGCTTCAATTTCTTCGTTTAATTGTTGAATTGGGATACAGGTTGCAACCCCATGTACCACCATTTTTGGCCAATTACTGACCTTCTGGGCCTTCTGAATTGGCCATCCTGCAAAAATAACCTCCCACTTTTCTTGATCAAGCATTAGTTCTGTTGGAGAGGAATCCATACAGCTAAGGACCAGGTTCCCCTTAGGTGAGGTGTGAACCCTTGAGATGGCCCTTTTCCCTAGGATCTTGTTTATTCTCTCTCTAATAGTGAAAGCTTGGTATTCTGGCAGACTGCAGCCTGACCTGGTTACCAGAGTTATGACATTCTCATTGTCAACAATCTGTGCAGGTGTGAAGGGAGCTGCATTGGTGGTTGTAGAAGAAGTACTGGCTTGAATAACAGGCCTAGTATTCTGAGCTTGGCCTGTTGGGTTAGGAGTGGGTGCAGAAGATTTGCGGCTGAGAACCTTCATAGCTGGCCTAGTTTGTGTGACTGTTGCTGGGATATTGCTTGGGATACCCTCTCTAACCTTCTGTGCATATGAAGGGATTACTTGGGCCACAGCTGGCATTGGTGGCAATGGCGTTGTAGAGGCAGATTTCAATTCTGTCACTGTAGCCTTTAATGATGGGCTGGTGCTAATCACCTTCCCTTCCTCAGTAAAGTTTCGAAAAACCTCAATAAGATCCAAGACTGCAGTTTGCTTGCTCTTTTCTCCAGTAAGGCTATAGGCTTTTACTAGTAAGTCCCTAGCCTCAAAAATTGCAGTTTCAAAGGTATGTTTGATACTATGTGGGGCAGCAATCTTCACCATTTTTGTTGGCTGGGAATTGATGTGATTGGTAGCTGAAATACCTCGTTTCCGAGATTGATCAGCAAAAGATGTTTTGATAAATAAATTTTTAGTACCCAGATCTGTAGATGTGATTGGGTCACTGCTGAAAAGATCTAGTTTTGTTGACAATTTAAGAGGTCGAACAGAAGATAAAAGCCTTGAAGGCTTGGGTGATGCATCTTTGTTCCAGATTGATGAAGACAACCTGGGGGCATTTGTCATGTCTATCTCTGGTGAAGAAGGTAGACTAGGGAGACTCCCTGGTGAAGAGGGAGTAATTTCGGTCATTTTAACCTTCTTTACTGCTGACATAATCTGGTAGATAACTAAACCAGAATAAATCCAATACTCACATGGCCTTTCAGAGACAAGATTGCGACTACTATAAAGCATTAGCATGTTGAGCCACATCAAATTTAGCCAACACAATGCTGCAAGAGGTCGAGAGATCTTGCATTCGCTCTTTGATGTGTCAATCAAAGGGAAAGCAGACATACTTTTAGTTCAGGAACCTTATTTGTTCCATCACACTCCTTCCAAAACGCATCAACCAATTCTTCATTCAGCATACCAACTAATTTCACCTATTCTCAATCAGTCCATTCGCCCAAGGGTTCTGACCTATGTCAACAAAGCTAGCAAGCTTAATATTATGCCAAGATATGACTTAGTTACTGACCCTGACTTTCAAATTCTCGAAGTGGATCTCAAGGTTGAGGGGTTCTATATCATTCACATCTATAATGAGAAGCCCCTCACAACTTCTTATTCTAACTACACCATTCAAAGATTTCTTGACTTAAAATTACAGCTGGATAAACCATTCCTACTTCTTGGAGACATCAATCTTCACCATCAACTTTGGAATCCACTAATTCAAACAAGCAATCCCCTAGCTAACTCATTTGTGGAATATCTAGATGAGAATGATGCTCAACTAATCAACTGCCCTCAAGGAACACCTAACTTTTCGAATTTTGAAATTTCAGAATTTCATCAATTTGAATACACCATTGTATGCAGAATAATTTGCTGATTACAAATATCGCTTCCAAATTTTGATCCGACATCTAGTTGTTGAGTTATCAAGCAAGAAAGATTCCGTTGCTGTTGAGGGTGGAAATCTTGGTGGCAGATCACCCAAGTCCATCAACAAGCAGCATCAACCATCATTTATCACTGCTAACAATATATCATTACAAGCAGAAAATTACCACAGAGTAGCTCGCAAATTTTGAAAGTCATCAGACCAAAATTCATTGAGTTATTGGGTTTACAGTTTCCTAAAGTTCTTTGTGGGATAGAAGTGCACTTCTGGTTTTGACGGGCCGCCATTAACCGAGATATTGTGAATATTATCATTCAATTACGAAAATTTAGGAGATTGGTCAGGTGACCTCAGAAAAATTTTGTTGTGTGCGTAAAGGGGAAGAAACATTGAAATATTAAAAACCAAAAAAAAAAAATAAAAAAATAAAAAAAAAGGAACAAAAAAAAAAAAGATCAATATCAGAACAGAGAAATAGCTTTACTATTATCAGCTACCATGACCAGATCAGAGTCCCCAGATCCACTGACCAGAGTGTCAGGAGATACAATAATGGAGAGAGATTTAGATGAAAGGGAAATGGAAATGGAAATGGAAATAGAAAAGCTATTGCCAGAAGAAGAAGAGTCTTTTGAACCTGGAGGTTACAGAAAAGGACCAAAAAGCCTACCAAAGAGACTACAAATTATGGATTCAATCTATTCTGAGCCAGATGGAGAATGGTCTTCTGCCCATAACCAAGCTCCCATAAATATGGACTCATTTACCTATGAAGCTAGTAAGGGACCCAAAAGATCATTTGAAACATCTCAATTGCCAGCCAAAAAGAATAAAGGGAAAGGCCCAGCATCATGGCTTGATCAAATTGAAGAATCTGATGAGCGCACAGCAGCAGCTAGGGATTTATTGATCAAGGCAGCGCACCTTACTGATTCCAGATCAAAGCAAACTAAGATCTTGGACCTGCTGAATATATTTAGGGAATACATTGAGAGAGATGGAAATCTACCAAGAGATGCTTCTGTACTTACAGCACAACTACAAAGACTTGAACAAACAGCCCAGGTATTGCAGACAACAGCTCGGCAAGCAAAAAGCAACAAAAGAACAGGTAATAATATTCAAGGACAACAGAGATTGCAAACCACAATGAACATGAAAAGTACAACTAGCCAAGCACCAGGGCCTGTAGCAACATCTAGCAACAACCAACATGGTAACCCTATGCCACAGAAGAGAACATGGGCAGATATAGCAGGTTCATCACAAAATCAAGGGAGTAAAAAGGAGTGGACAGTAGTGCAACCCAAGAATAAATCAAGTGGTCCCAAGACAAGGTCAATAAATAGACTAATATTAATCCAAGATGTGCAGACTAGACAACCATTCTCTCCGCTACAGACAAGAGACCGGATCAACCAAGCATTTAGGTCTAGAGGAGTTGAAGGACCAGTGGTAGCTATTGTGTCACAGACAAGGAGGGAAAATATTGCTTTTTTTTTTAATCATTAAGTGTATTCAGCCTATCTAGCTATGACACTATATACATAAATCGAAACATTTATATTGTAGTATTTTTTTTTTTAATTTTAACCCTAATCTACCCTTCTCAAATTTATATCATTAAATAAGGTTAATTTATGGTTTCTGTTAATAGTTTCTTCCAAAAGAGTGTAGTTTTTTATATTTTTTATCCCTCTTTCCCCTTTCCCCCTGAAAGGCAGTTGGACGATGAAAGATATCTGATTAGTGCATTCTTACCAACTGTGGTGTTGAATAATACTTGAAGTGTTAATGGAATTATACCCTTAAACTCTTTCTTTCTCCTTCTCTTGAAGTATGAGCAGTGGAGAATTAGATGCTGAGTAGTTTGAATAGCCTTGTCACAGTAGTTGCATATATCTGTGTCTGATTTTCCGATCTTTTTCATAAATGCAAGTGTGTTGCCTATTCCAGTTCTAGCTTGAAAATAAGCTGACTGTGATTTTCGGCTGTATTTATTAAAATTAAATGGTTTCATATTAAAGTTAGGGATGGAGAGCTTGGCTTGAGTCCTGTAGAACTTCCCAAGGCCTGTTGCCTTTCCTCCTGCTTCTTCTTGCAATAGCTGGGCTGTCCAGTCTTTGCACCAGGCATCTTTGATGAGCTTCCTAGCTTCATGTTTCATAAAGCTTTGTGATGTGTAGAGGTTATTTTTTGAAGGAATCTTGTCTGCAGCTCTTCTTGCTAGGGAGTCGGCCATCTCATTCCCCTCAATTTTCATGTGCCCTGGGCACCAGCAAATAGTGGTTTTGATGTTGCTAGCTTCCCTTCGGATTTGGTGGCTGAATTGGTTTGATCCATTCTGGATTCTCTTCAGCGAAGCTTGGCTGTCAGTGAATAAATATAAGTGAGAAGAGTTGGGTAAATGTTTGGTCCTCCTTATGGCCTCTAAGACACAATAAGTTTCTTCATCAGTGATGCCCATTTCTTGACCCAAGTTAGCTGAGTAAAATTGTGTTGGACTTCCATGTGGTGGGTAGATGACCATCCCAATACTTGTCACCCCACTTTCATTCAAAGATCCATCAGTATAAACTTTGGTTGCATGTTTTGAAATCTGGCTGAGAAAACGCATATGCTCCTTTTTTGCTTCTTCTTTATTTGAGCTTGAGATTTGAACTTGGAATTTGGTCCTAAGCCATGGAGGGTTCCAAATGTTGTCAGAGGCCTCAAGTTTATGTTTGAAAGAAATATTTGTCAAAAGATTTGCAATTTTTTTGATTTGAGATGTCTTATTTTCTTGCCAATTCAATAACCTTGCATCGGGCCTAATGGATGGATTTAGCTCGTCTTCAATAGTGTTGAAGATGTGTTGGCAGATTGGATGTTGCTTTTGGAGTTTGAGACTCCTGAGTGCATAAAGATAACCATGCTTAAGATGGCGTACTTTGGAGGGCAGTATTGCTGCCTCTACCTCCAATGCTTTCCTTGGAGCCTGATAAAAAGACCCTGTAATGAACACAAGTGCTCGATTTTGTAATTGATCATATTTGCTTGTTAGTGTCATTGAGCCAAGTCGATTTAACCATAAAATTGATCCATAATCAACAACTAATGTGACACAGGAGAGATACAGTTGGCGAAGATTATTAAATTTCATTCCCCTTGATTGCTTTGCAAGTTGCTTCAGTTGTTCCAATACTGCATGACCTAGTTGTAATCTTTTTTCCACATGTGTCTTGAAGCTAAGTTTCCTATCAAACCAGATCCCAAGCCATCTCACTACTTCTTTTGGCATTAGTATTTTGTCTTGAATTGTGATAGGGATTGAATCATGCTTTCGGTGTCTATGAAAGTGTATGAGCTCAGATTTTTCAACTTCAAATTTGATCTTGAGATCTTCAGCCTTTTTGAGTAAATTTTCTACACAATTTTCTAGAAATTTAGCATTTTTTTTGAGTGAAGTAGATGCTGTAGAGATAGAAATATCATCTACATATGAAATTTGTAAGAAATGTTTACTTTGAACATCTGGAATTAGGTACTTAATTGAAATTAGAAAAAGAATTGGAGAAATGGGACTACCCTGTGGTGTACCTGATACAGGGTAATTCTTGCTCATCTGCCCATTGAAGGAGAGTCGGATCAGACGTTCATTGAGAAATGACTGGCACCAAGTGATAAGTTTCTTGGGTAACTTGAGATGATGCATTATTTTGATCAATTGTTCTGGCTGAAGCTGGTCAAATGCTCCCATTATATCAAGGAATAGTGTGCTGACCACCCGCTTTTTGGCATGGCTTTCTTCAACAAATGCTTGCAGTAATAATGATGCATCAATGGCCGATCTCTGCTTTCGTCCACCCATTTGACTGGTATGGAGAAGCTCATCTGAGGTATTGGCTAGAAATGATAGTCTATTTGCAAATAGCTTTTCCAATAGCTTTGACATACATGGCAATAACGAGATAGGCCTATAAGCTTTTGGTGCACTGTAGTCTTTCTTATTTCTTTTCGGAATAATAATACCAATAGCTTCTTTCCATACTGCAGGATGATATCCACTTTGGAATAGGGCCTGATATGTTGTGAAGAAAAAGTTGGGTAGGATCTGAATAGCAGCCTTGAGCAGTTGCCACCCTATTTGATCTACCCCAGGTGCTGTAGATTTTGTTGGGATAGCTCGAAAAAACTCCTCTTTAGTCAGATCAGGCCATTCCCATTTGCTTATATATCTAGAGTCAGCATTGTCTGTATGATTATTTGAAGAATCAATTGTTGGGGTGTAATCATATTTTGGAAATAAACTTGTCATTAATGCTTCACTTTTATCTGCAAAAGAAGTGGCTAAAAGATCATCTGTCCCGTCCTTTTTAAACTTCAAGGTGGGTATGAATGAGATCTGTTGGCGGTTTGTGTTAGAGTATTGAAAAGCTTTGTAAACCATATTGTCTTGGGCCTGCTCTATGAACTTTTGCCAGTGATTGGTCTTTAGAATGGATACAGCTCGGAAATATTCATTCCTTGCTTTGTTTGCCATTTGAATATTTCCTTCAGTTGGATACTTCTTTGCAGATCTTTTTTGATGGTGATATATTTGCCGAAGTTTGGTGAGCTCAACTGACCACCAAGATTTAGATCTACTTGAAGGCCTGCACTGTGGAATAGACTCCTTGGCTGCTTCATGTATAATCTCCTTCATGAGAATTGCTATCTCATTGTATTGCTTAATCTGTATAAGTTTCTTGAGCTCTATAGTAGCATTAAGTTCTAGGCTCAGTAGCTTCATCTTGAACTGGTTCCAGTCTGCCTTATTCAAATTGTATGATGGCCTGAGACTGTTCTGATTATCATGAGGTAGCCTAAAGTATGTTTCGAAGCTTATGACTTCATGGTCAGAGCCAGTACTTTCAGCATATCTCCAGTTGTGCCATTGAAGCTTGCAGAACTTGGTGGAGAATGTCAAATCAATAATAGAAGTTTGCCTTGAATTAGATCTGTGGAATGTACCTCCAAGCTCCTCCATGACAGCAGCATCATTTAGGAGGGTCGCTCCTTGTGAAATAGTATATTGAGCAAATGTGTCAGCATGTGATGTTGGGTTTCTAATGGCTGGATTCCATAAGGGATGATGGAGGTTCATGTCTCCAAGGAGAAGGAAAGCCTTATCCCACTGCAAATTCATTTCTATCAATCTTTGCATGGTTGTTCTAGTCTCAGATTCAAGTAAGGGTTTCTCATTATAGATGTTAAGTATGTAAAATGATTCATCAGAGGTGTCTATCAGAAGGCCAAAATCAATCATTGGGACAGATTCCTTGAGAAGGAAGACCCACAAACCATATTTAAGGCTATGGCATACACCAAGGAATCTCAAGTCCATTATATTCCACCAATTCAATCAGTTGATGGGAATTTGGAGACATCATTTGAAGGCAAGGCAAAAGCCTTCAGGCATTCCTTATTTCCATCTCCACCAAAAGTTGATGCAATTAATTGGGAAAATTACAGGATTAAGTCAACCTTTAAATGGCCTCCCCTCACTGTCAATGAGCTAGAACAAGCTTGTTCCTCAAAGATTAAGGGCAAGACACCTGGACCAGATTCCATCTCACAAGACATGATAATAGAAGCATATGAGGCCAATCCCAATTTGTTCTTTAGAGTCTACTCATCTCTATTTGACTCAGGATACCATCCCAGGTGTTGGAGAGAAGCAACTGGAGCTATACACATAGAGCCAAATAAGCTAAATTATGCAGCTCCCAAGGCTTACAGAGTCATATCTCTTCTGAACTGCCTGGGGAAAGTGCTAGAAAGAATCATAGCTAAGAGACTTAGTGGACTAGCTGAAACAACAGATCTTCTCCACCCTTCCCAGATAAGAGGAAGGTTGAGAAAGTCAGCAGTGGATGCAGCACTACTCCTTACTGATGAGATCCAATCCCAAAAGCAGCATAACAGGAAGACAACTACACTGTTTCTTGATATCAAGGGTGCATTTGATCATGTAGCCAAGGATCAACTTCTCGGAACCATGAAAGACATGGGTCTTCCTGTGTCACTCCTATCATGGACTAAATCATTCCTTAGTCATAGAAAGATTCAATTGTCTTTTGATGGTCAGAAGGAACAATTCTGTCAAGTGGAGACAGGCATACCACAAGGGAGCCCAGTTTCACCAATCCTATTCCTAATCTACATCAGGAATCTATTCCAAAGCCATTCAGTCAAGATGCTATCTTATGTTGATGATATCTCACTTACAGTAAGCTCAGCTAGTCTTCGAAAAAATATCCAGATCCTAGAGAGGGAGGTAGCATTCCTCTATCACCAAGGAGTCAAAAATGCAGTGGAGTTTGACATGGATAAGACAGAGTTGATACATTTCACCAAGTCAAAAGAAGCCTGTATAACTCAACTTAAACTCCCTAATGGAAATATTGTCAAACCTAAAACACTGATCAGATGGCTAGGAATCTGGTTTGATAGCCAGCTCTCCTTCAAAGAACATGTCTCCATTAGAGCCCAACAAGCAAGAAATGCCTTTTTTCGGATGGCTAGACTTGCCAACATCAACAAAGGACTCTCCCCACACTCAATTAGGCAGATTTACTTGGCCTGCATAACTAGTGTTGCTGATTATGGGAGCCCAGTCTGGTGGAGAAATCAGACAGGACTATCTAATCAGCTACAAAAGCTACAAAATCAGGTTGCAAGAAAGATCCTGGGTGTTTTCAGGACAGCACCAGTTAAGCCCATGGAAATAGAAGCAGGCCTACTACCCCCTCAAATTAGACTCAGCAAATTAAGCAGAGCATATGCATTCCGAATCTTGACCCTCCAACAGAGCCATCCAGTCAGAAAGATCCTTATGCAAAACAAGGAAGAAGATGAAGATGAGTCCAGAAATCAAAAGAAACCAACCCAATCATGTCTTCTATGGACATCAATCAAGGATTCTTGGCCAGAGAATGTAGAAAAAATACATTACTCAGCACCATACACCTCTCTTCCAAAACCCCCAATTGATTTTATCATTCTGAACCATTCAAAAGCAGAAGTTGCCAGAATTCATAACTGCAATCTTGAAAGGGATAGGGGAACTAAAGTGATATATATTTACCCAGATGCTTCCTCATTCTTAGAGACTGAAGGTGTGGGAGTAGGACTAATAGCCATAGATCTTGCCAAAGATAGGGCAGTCTATGAATCATTCAATAATATTGGACCAGACCAGATTGTATACAATGGAGAGCCAGAAGGTATTTGCCAGGCTCTTGAGTATACAGGACAACAGACAAATCTTCAGGGATATAAAATTAAAATATTTTCAGATAACAAAGCAGCTATTTATAGATTGAAAACAAACCTACCAAAGCCTGGACAAGCCTGGCAAATTAGAGCCAGTGAAGCAGCAATTTTAGCTATCCAGAATGGAGTGCAAGAAATTTCCATTGAGTGGATTCCAGGACATCTTAACATTGAAGGAAATGAAATTGCTGATAGCCTAGCTAAACAAGGAACCAAAGTTTCCCCATCTTTAGTTCCTTGTAGTCTAGCATCCATAAAATCAAACCTCATGCAATTGACAAAGAATGAATGGCAAGAGGATTATTTCAAATACAAAACAAAGGCATGGAAAAACAATCCATCTACTTACTCAGCCACCTTTGAACCCAGATATATTCAAAAAATTCAGCTACCCTCAAGGGTATCAAGAAATGTTGCAAGTTCCTTTTACCAACTAAAACTTGGCCATGGATATTTCCAAGGTTATATGTACAAAATAAAGAGACATAGCACAGGTCTTTGTGATTGCAATAGAACAGCAAAACAAACTCCTAGACATCTCCTACTGGAGTGTGCTAAGTATAAGAATGAACAAAAGAAATTACTTGAAAACCTCAGAGTGGAAAGACCAACAATGGAATTACTTCTGAATACAACCAAGGGAATAAAATTAACACTAGAATACCTGAGGAATACTCACATTGCAACCTTGAAATGGTTCAGTCAAGGAGAATGGCCTGATTAGAGGAGTAATAGTTGGGAAGAAAAGTCATCATAGAAATTTGACAAGGGTATTAGAAAAAGATATGAAGGGAAATGATTTTGAGATGTGTGGCATGATTGTTATTATTTTTTGTTTTTATTTCTTTTGTCAGGTACAAAGTACCCTCCTGGTGAACCAGTAGTGGGGATCCCACCATCAAATTAAAGAAACCCCTAATTAGAATGGAAAAGATAAGTTGTATTTAAATAGTCTGTCCTACATAGTTATAAACTCAAATAGGACATAAATGGATTATTATTATTATTATTGCATGAAAGTCAAATGGGAGGGCGTAAGCAGAGATCTGCCATTGACACAGCACTTTTACTTCAGGAATTCATTGAAGAAAACACAGCAAAGAATCAAATAGTCTCAACAGTATTTCTAGACATCTTGGGAGCATTTGATAGACTTCAGCCAGAGGCTTTAGTACAAATCTTGAAGAAACTTCAACTTCCAGATCAATTCATATCATGGGTTAAATCATTTCTCAGTGAGAGAAGCATCCGGCTTCACTTCAATAATCAATTAAGCGAGGTGTTTCCAGTCACAGGCACACCTCAGGGAAGCCCTATTTCCCCCCTACTCTTCTTAATCTCTATCAGGTTTCTCTTTCCACCTAATCAAAGAATATCTTGCCTTCAACTTTCTTACTTGGATGATATTTCTATCTCAGTCTCATCCACATCTGTTCAGAAAAATATCAATCATTTACAACTAATTTTGGAAGGGATATTGACAGAAGCTTTCAATCTTTCAGTCACATTTGAGAAAGACGAGACTGAGCTGATCCATTTCTCCAAGCACTGAAGACAATTAACAACACCATTAATGCTTGATGAACAGTCTCTAATAACACCAAAAGAGGTGGTTAGATGGCTGGGTATCTGGTTTGATAGGAAATTGAATTTTAAGGTTCATGTTGAGAAGAGACTTCAACTTGCTCATGGAGCTCTTCAAAGAGTAAAACAGCTTGCTTCAAAGACCAAAGGCCTACCTTTCCATGCCTTGAGACAACTCTATCTCAGTTGTGTCATACCTGTGCTAGACTATGGATCAGTATTATGGTTTCAAAAAAGAGGGTCAGTAGGTTTGAATGCCAGATGCCAAAGGCTTCAGAACCAGGCCATTACCATGATCACTGGGGCCTATCATCATAGCCCAGTCAAAGCCCTGGAAGTTGAAGCAGCCATTTTTCCAACCAGAGTAAGACAACAAAAACAAACCATCAACTATGCACTTCGGCTGTTGAGGTTACAGCCATCTCATCCAGTGCAAGCAAAATTGCTTAGCCCACTCAGGGATGAGCTGTCCCTAGATACAGAACTGGATCTCGGAATTTTTAATTATATGACTTATGCAACAAGTCAACTAACAAGGATAGGCCATCTTCTACAGTCATTTGCTAATCATAAGAATCTTGAACAACTTGATGCCTGTTGGTCACCTCCATGGCTACAGGCAAATATATCCATCACTATCTCATCAGAGCCAAAAGAAATTGTAGCATTTCAACACAAATACCTAAGAGAAAATATACCACCATCAACAACAATTGTCTATACTGATGGGTCCTTACTCAAAGGAAAAGGCTGTAGCATTGGATTTGTCATATATCTGCCAGTCACAAGAGAGATAAAATGTTGCTCATACAATCTTGAGAAAACTCTGGGTATTACAGATACAGAAACCTTCTGTATTCTCATAGCAATTAGACATCTTAAGAAGACAATACCACATGGCAACTATCATATCTTTACTGACAGCCTAGCTAGTCTGAAGAGAATTAAGAATAAAGAAAATCATTTCTCCCACCAGATCAGACAAGAGGCAGAAAATTGCTCATTGCAACTCTCTTGGTGCACGAAATCATCAAACTCCGAATCCGCCTTTTCGACCACAACTTTTGATCAAATCGTCCAAATTTCAATTACTTGACAGATTCCTTTTCGCATCACTCACAGCTACATTTGCATCCAATTTTCGACCCTTCTAGCATACTGGTGGGCAAAGAAAATGGATATTGACTCTGATCCTCCATCTGGGGGCTCATTATCCTTCCCACCACCACCCTTTATTGACCTACCATCCCAACCACGGCTAAATCAATCAATCTGGAGCAGTAGTCTAAAACTACCAACCTCAACAGATCCATTAAGATCAATTTCATCATCATCCAACATTCCTACAGCCATGGAGACCAGTTCTGATCCCATTTCTGCTTCTGTGTCATGTGACAGGAAAAAATTTTCACTCAACAAGCGAAAAATTGGTCCAAGCTCAAGTGATCCAACTGAGTACCCAAAGCCTCCCAAGCTGAACAAACCTGCTACCAACTACTCTTTTGCACTCTCAGCTGATGATGCAATTTATGCAGCCAGGGATAAAATTCTGGAGGCCTATAAATTAACATTTGACAGGGATAGACAGACTAGAATTCTCGACTTGCTACAAATATTTCGAGAATTTACTGAGAATAACTTTCTGCCTGGAGATAAAGTCAAGGGGACTACCACTGCACCATCATCTGTGCCAAAAAAATCTGTCCAATTTATTGTCAAACCAACCTCTTCTAGTGGACCTGCACCTTTGGCCACCAACAATTATGCCAGCTCATCTAGTCGATCAACCAAGATTGCCAGCTATTCTAGTGTGGTAGCCCAGCCCACCTCTAATACCACTATACCATCAGACCAAAAATGGACCAAAGTCATCAGCAAAAAGACCAGGCTACCTCTCACTAAACCAGCCCAACAACCTCCACCAAGCTCCACAGCTGCCACTACCCCGAAAACTGTCAATAATGCTCCTGATGCTGACACACTTCTTGTTCTTGTCTTGACAAAGGGTGCATCTGTTCCTGCCTACAATGCTATCAGTGTTAGGGACAACATCAACAGACTTCTAGGCAAGAAAGCTGTGGCAAGAGTCCACACCTCCCCTCGGAATAACCTTGTTCTCACCTGCTTTGACTCCACCCCTGATGAGCTTCTATCTTCACAGGACAAGTGGATAATGCTCTTTGGAAAATGGCCTATTGACACCATTCAAAAAGAGAATAACTTTCCGAAACTGGTAGCCTATGGGGTGCCAACTAGCTTACCAATCACTTCCTTTCAAGAGGAAGTACAAGACTTTAACCTGGGTGTGGAACTGATTGGCAGTCCAGGATGGCTAACAAACAATCCTAATGGCCCAGCTTGTCCTGTCATCTTCAGCATCACCTCTGAGGAAGAGAAGATTAAAATTCTAAACAGGGGAATATTAGTTGGAGGACTGCTTCTTAAAGTTTCCAACTATAAGCAAACTACCAACCGAACTCAGTGCAAGAAGTGCCTGAAGTATGGTCACCTCTTCTTGACCTGCAAGAGGGAACCTGTTTGTGCAGTCTGCAAGGGCTCTCACCTCACCACTGAGCACAAGTGCACCACTTGTTCAACCTCGGATAACTGCACACACCACCCGTTGAAGTGTGCCAACTGCAACTCTGGGAGCCACACAGCTCTTCAGAAACACAGCTGCGAAATTTACAAGGCACTTTTATGATAGATCACATCAAAATTTGCCAGCACAATACTGCAAGAGGGAGAGAAATCCTTCAATCATTCTTCGAGGTGGCTCTGAAGGAAGATGCATTAATTCTTTGCATTCAAGAGCCATATCTATATTATAATAAAATAACAAAAAAATACTCACCGCTTTCTCACCCCTCCTATATTCCAATTGTCCCACACCAAGATGCCTCTATCCGGCCAAGAGTGATCACTTATATCAGGCGACATTGTACAATCAATATTTCACCAAGACAAGACCTCATTCACGACCCAGATATGCAGATTCATCAGATTGACACCCCTGAAGAGTCATTCTACATCTTAAATATTTATAATGAAAAATCCCATCATTTAACTGTACCAACATCAACTACAGAACGTCTTTTTAAGCTGGACATAAATTGGGATAGACCCTTCTTACTGCTAGGAGACCTTAACCTCCACCACCCATCTTGGAATCCAGCCATCAACTCACCTACAATAAATGCAGAAATATTTGCCAGCTATATGGAGATAAATCAAGCCATTCTCCTCAATGATTTCACCATCATTGAGGAATTTGGTGGAACCTTCTGTAGATCTAACACACAGAAAACATCTATCATAGATCTAACTTATGTTTCTGGCTTTCAAAGGCTTCACTGGCAGAACTGGAAATATTCTGAGTGCACAGGTTCAGACCATGAAGTAATAAGTTTTGAAACCTCAATTAATCCATCCATTCATAATTCTGGGGAGAATCAACCTTCTAATTTCAACTTAAAAAAAGCTAACTGGGATCTCTTTGGAAATAATCTTGCAGCACTTGAAAGCAAGGCCAATTCAGAGTTAGACCAACTTATCAGTACCAGGAACTTTGATGGAATAGCTATCTTACTAAAGAAAATAGTCCATCAAGCTGCTACTAATGCCATTCCAAGAATTAGAACCTCACCAAGATCAAAATCATGGTGGAAAAATGAGCTAACAAATCTTCGGAAAAAATATCACTAATTGAGGAGGCTGGCAAAAAAGACACTGGATCCTGGGATCAAAGAGGAAGCCCAAAGGACAAGGAACCAATATTTTCGATCCATTTCTGAACACAAAGCTCAGCATTGGGAAGCATTTCTGGAGCAAGCTCAAGGGCAGACAGCCTATACTGCATTTCAATATTCTAATACTTCACACCAGCAAAGCCCTATAATTCCAACCTTGAAGTATACTATATCTGATAGCACTGAGACATCTACTGCAACTACATTTGCAGAAAAAACTGATACTCTTATTTTGAACCTTTTTCCGAAGTGTAACCCCCTAACAATTATGGCCTCTACTAGTGCACCCCAAATTCCATCATCTTCCAGAGCCAAGATGTGCTGGAAGTGGCCAGAACTTAACCAAGAGGAATTCTTTCGAGCTATTCCAACCAAGTCAACTGCACCTGGGGTGGATCAAATTGGATGGCAAATGCTAAAGTATGCTGTCCAAACTCTATCACACTTTTTCTTCAAAGCTTATCAGGCTTTATTTCAGGGCGGTCACCATCCTGACTCTTGGAAGGAAGCTATTGGAATTATTATTCCAAAAAGAAATAAGAAAGATTACTCTGAACCCAAGGCATACAGACCCATATCTCTGTTGCCCTGCATGTCAAAATTGTTGGAGAAATTATTTGCCAATAGACTCTCCTATTTTCACGGATCCGTAATTAGAATTTTAATACTAATTTTAATTCGTGATAAGATGAAGGGGTAGTTAATTAAAGACATCAATTTAATAATAGCTTCCCCTATACAATTAGTCGTGTAAAAAGTCATGTAAGGATATGCAAGAGAGTCATGAAGAGAAGGACAAGAACACAGCCATTAATGCGAAGATATTGGCAAGAATTGATCACGATTAATTCCGGTTGGCAAAGGCTTCTACTCTTGTATATAATAGTTCGGCGTGAGAGAGATTTACTCCTCACGCAACGTCTTCTTTATTTACCCTTTACAATACATTTGTTTACCCATCTCTTCTTCGGGAAGACCATTTATCCATTGCTCAGTTCTTCATCAGCAAGACCCACGTGTAACACCTACTGCAACTAGTTGCCCATTCATCTCTTCCTAGAGAAGACCTGTCATTCCTTTGACCCATTTAGAACCTTCAATTACCACCTAGATCTTTACTAGGCTATACAACGCACCCCGTGGAACACTATCAAACCCTCATCCCCGAGACCTATCTAGCAAATGTTTCAGATGACCTCTTGGACCCAAGTCAGATGGGTGGACAGAAACAAAGGTCAGCTATTGATGCTGCTCTGCTGCTACAAGCTTTTGTTGAAGAAAACCATGCCAAAAGGCAAATGGTCAGCACAATTTTCCTGGATATCATGGGGGCATTTGATCGACTTGACACTTCCAAATTGATCAGCATTCTACAGCAATTAAATCTACCGGACAGCTTCATCTTGTGGTGTCAGTCTTTCTTGACTCAGCGCAAAATTCGACTCTCCTTCAATGGTCAGATGAGTAAGATGCACCAAGTTTCAGGCACACCACAAGGAAGCCCTATCTCACCAATCCTCTTTCTAATCTCAATAAAATACCTTCTTCCTGAAGTAAGAGGCAACAATTATCTACAATTATCTTATGTAGTTGATATATCTCTTTCAACAGCTTCAACTTCCATTGAAAAGAATATTTCATTCCTGGAGGGCTGTACTAATTCTCTTCTCCAAAAGGCTAGACATCACCACATCATCTTTGAGGTTGATAAATCAGAGCTTATACACTTCCATTAACGTCGGCAGCCAGTGACTTTACCTCTCAGAGTACAAGATACCTTACTTCATCCCAAAGAGGTAGTAAGATGGCTTGTTATCTGGTTTGATCGAAAGCTTAACTTCAAATGCCATGTACAGAAGCGACTCCAACTTGGCAATGCAGTCTGGGAACGACTCAGAAGGCTGGCAAGGCCTTCAAGTGGCATGAAACTCAATTCTCTTAGTCAATTATATCTTTCATGTGTAACCTCAGTCATGGACTATGGATCTGTTCTATGGTTCAACCGGCCTGGGTCTTTATCACTAACCTACCAATATGACAAGATACAGAATAGAGCTCTCATTGCCATCACAGGGGCATTCCCCCAGGCCCCAAGGAAGGCTCTGGAGGTGGAGGCAGCCATCTTACCAACCAAAATACGTCACCTCAAGAATGCAAGTCTATATGCCCTTAGAATTCTCCGACTCCAGAAGGCACATCCCATCTCTAAACTTCTCTACAGCCCCATTGAAGATGAGCTGAGTCTCGCCAATCAGCCAGACCCAAGGGACCTACAAGAAATAACTATAACCTCATCCCAAATAGCACGACTTGGGAAGCTATTGGGGAGACTTACTATAAATCCTAGGCTGGAGTCTATTGATAATAGATGGAACCCTCCATGGCTAAAGACATCACTCAAAGTATCAATCTCTACCTCATCCAAAGAAGAAGCAGTCAAGGAACATAATCAATTCCTCAGACAAGTCTCAGATGGTTCAACTATAATTTATACAGATGGGTCACTTACTGAAGGCAAGGGTAGTAGTATTGGGTATGTGATATATCCTCCACATTCTAGGCCAGTCAAATGTGTATCACTTAACCTTGGACATGGCATTGGTATTACAGATGCAGAAACCTTCTGCATTCTGAAAGCCATTCAACATGCTAAGCACCTTTCAACTTCAGATAAAATTTTCATATTTACTGACAGCCAAGCATCACTCCAAAGGATACAAAAAGGCTCTAACCAATTCTCTCACCAAATCTGCTGCAAAGGAAAAGGTGCTAATATTACACTTGCATGGTGCCCAGGCCACATGAAAATTGAAGGTAATGAGCTCGCTGACTCTCTAGCAAGAAGAGCTGCAAATAAAAATCCAATTAAAAAACATCTCTTTACAACACTCAGCTTTCTTAAACAAGAGTTAAGACTAGCTATTAAAGATGCCTGGTCTCAAGACTGGACATCACAACTACAACGTGAAGAAGAAGGGAAAAGAGCAATAGGACTGGGCAAGCTGTATAGAGCCCAGGCTAAATGCCACATACCCAACTTCAAATTCAAACCATTCAACATGATCAAATTTTCTCGAAAAACCCAGTCAGCATATAATCAAGCTAGAACAGGCATAGGAAGCCACCTAGCATATATGAATGAGATTGGGAAAAGTGATACTAATATCTGCAATTACTGCACAAAAAGTGTTCAAACAATTGAACATTTAATACTTTACTGTTCATTCTTCAAGAAACAGAGGAGAAAAGAGTTCAAAACCCTTTTACCATTTACTCTTCCAATTATTTTCAACACAAATGTGGGGAAAACTTCGCTTCTAAAATATCTCTCAACAACTGGCTGCCTATCTTGGGGAAAGGTTGAGGAAGATAGAAATATACCAACTGATTAAATATGGTTTACTTGTCAAGAATTTTCTTCCTATTGAAATATGCATAAAATGGTGGTATGAGATGATGAGTGGGTTCAGAAGGGTAAATATGTATATAGTGTCATAGCTAGTTAGGCTGCATACACTTAATGATTTAAAAAAAAAAAAAAAAAAAAAAAAACCCTCTTGGTGCCCTGGCCATGTCGGAATTGAAGGCAATGAGCTTGCTGACCACTTAGCTAAAGGAGCTAGTAAAAAGAAGGTGCTGAGAAGAAATCAATTTACTTCACATTCATTTTTAAAGCAGAGGGCTAAGGAACTAATTTTGCAGGCCTGGAATCAAGATTGGACTTCAGAACTCTTCCGTGAAGAAGAAGGGAGAAAAAGCTCTGGTCTTGGCAAATTTTATAGGATACAGGCTCAATTAACCACACCAGCATTTTCTACAAAACCATTCAATTTTCAAGGATATGGCAGATTAATAGAATTCTCTTATTTTCAAGCTAGGAGTGGCATAGGTAATGCTAGGGCTTATTTATACAAAATAGGAAAGACAAAAGATAGTATCTGCAATTTTTGCAGTAAAGGAAATCAAACCATGACTCATTTGATACTTCATTGTCAGAAATTTCAAAGAGAAAGAAATGAATCTTTCAAAAATATAGAACCCTTAAATTACCAATAATATTTAGAACCAAAAGAGGAAAACAAGCATTGCTTGAATATTTAAAAACTTCGAGGTGCATAATTTTGCACAAATGGGATTAATTAGGACAATAAATAGTGGAAATATTGAAAAATTTGTTTGATAGAGATAATGCAAAATGCAAAGAATGGAAATAAAATGTTATATAAATTGTCATAGCTAGATAGCTGAATACAATATGATTTAAAAAAAAAAAAAAAAAAAAAAAAAAAGTAGCCAGAATTTTGATGGTAGATTCTAGAAGTCCTTCATATTTTTTTTTTTTTTTTTTAAAATCATTAAGTGTATGCAGCCTATCTAGCTATGACACTGATTACATTTTGATATACATTGACATATACTCCCATTTCCCCTAAATATAAACAGATGTAAATTTTTTTTTTAAATATCTTTAATAGAGCATGTTGTTGGTTTCAAGATTCATTTTATTTCCATCCTCCTCATCTTTGCCCCCATAGAAACAGCCTGTTGAGGAGAGATATCTTAATAGTGCAGTTTTCCCCATATTTGTGTTGAATAATATCTTAAGTACAAGTGGTTTCAAGTCTTTAAAGTGTTCTTGTCTCTGCCTTTTAAATTTTGAGCAGTGTAAAATTAGATGACTTGTTGTCTGAATACTATTTGAGCAAAAGTTGCACAAATCTGTCTCACTTTTTCCTATCTTTTTCAAATAGGTCAGGTTGTTTCCTATCCCAGTTCTTACCTGAATATATGATGACTGAGCCTTTTGGCTGAATTTAGTAAAGTTAAATGGTTTGAACTTAAGATCTGGGATAGAACACTTCATATGAGCTCTGTAGAACTTGCCTAGCCCCTTTGATCTCCTACCATTATCTTCAAGCTTTTGTTGTGTAGCCCAGTCTTTAGACCAGGCATTTTTGATAGATGTGTGCACTTCTTGTCTAAGGAAACTATAAGAGGTATATTGATAACGCTTAGTTGCATGCTGACTTGAAGCTCTCTTTGCAAGAGTGTCAGCCAGCATATTTCCTTCAATTTCCATATGTCCTGGACACCATGTAAGTATGATATTATTACCAATTCCATTTTTCCGGATTTGGTGAGAGAATAAATTGGAGCCATTTTGTATCCTTATAAGTGCTGCTTGGCTGTCAGAAAAGATATATATTGTTGTTGAATTTGACAATTTCTTAGCATGTCTGATAGCTTTTAGAATGCTGAAGGATTCGGCATCTATTATCCCCATCTCATGGCCAAGATTGGCCGAGAAACACTTGATGGGTCCGGCATTGGGAGGATAGATCACATATCCAATGCTGCTTCCCTTTCCTTCAGTTAGTGATCCATCAGTATAAATCTTTGTTGCTGACACTGGGATTTGATTGAGTAGTTGGTTGTGTTCTGTTACTGCTTCTCCTTTTGAGGATGAAGAGATATTGACTTTCATTGATGACTTTAACCAGGGAGGGTTCCATTCATTGTCACTGGCTTCCAATCTATGGTTAATTGTATGGTTAGTTAATAGCTTGCTAAACCTGGCTAGTTGTGATGAGTAGTTAGTTATTTCTTTTAAGATCCTTGGATCCTGCTCATTGGTTAGATTTAGCTCATCCTCAAGTTGGCTGTAGAGGTTTTTTGGGATGAGATGAGTCTTTTGGAGCCGGAGGATATGGAGAGCATAGAGACTGGCGTGTTTGAGGTGACGTATTTTTGAAGGGAGAATAGCTGCCTCTACCTCCAATGCTTTTCTAGGGGCTTGAGGAAATGCTCCTGTAATTGCAACCAGTGCTCTGCTTTGTAGCTTGTCATATTTTGAAGTTAGTGTGGAAGATCCAATTTGATTGAACCAAAGGACAGATCCATAATCAATAACTGAGGTTACACATGATAGATAAAGTTGCCTCAGATTTTTAAATTCATTCCCCTAGAGGGCATGGATAGATTCTTCAGCCTTTCCCAGACTGCATTTCCAAGTTGGATACGCTTTTCAACATGTACTTTGAAGTTCAGTTTCCGATCAAACCAGATTCCAAGCCATCTTACAACCTCTTTTGGCATCAAAATGGTGTCAAGGACATGGATGGGAACAGCATCAGGATTCCGTTGTCGGTTAAAGTGTATAAGCTCGGATTTCTCAACTTCAAAGATGATCTTTAGTTCTTGAGCTTTTTGAAGTAGATTGGTAGTGCAATTTTCTAGGAACTTAGCATTCTTAGTTATGGAAGTTGATGCTGTAGAGATAGAAATATCATCTACCTAAGATAGCTGTAGAAAATTTTTGCTCTTCATTTCTGGCAAAAGATATCTGATAGAAATGAGAAATAAAATTGGTGAAATTGGACTACCCTGAGGTGTACCTGTTACTTGATAAGATTTACTTAATTGTCCATTAAATGAGAGTTGTATTTGGCGTTGGTTCAGAAATGACTTGCACCAAGTGATGAAAATAATTGGCAGTTCAAGTTTATCCAAGATCTTGAGAAGCTGGTGTGGATCAAGTCTATCAAAAGCTCCCATGATATCAAGGGATACTGTACTGGTAATTCTTTTTTTAGCATGATTTTCCTGAACAAATGCTTGTAATAACAGGGCAGCATCAATAGCAGATCTCTGTTTACGTCCTCCCATTTGACTTGGGTCAAGTAGGTCATCTGATGTGTTGGCTAGAAAGGAAAGTCTGTTGGCAAAAATCTTCTCCAATAATTTTGACATACAAGGTAGTAAAGAGATGGGCCTGTAGGCCTTTGGTGCAGTATAGTCTTTCTTATTCCTCTTGGGAATAATAATGCCAATGGCCTCTTTCCATTCTGAGGGGTGGTAACCACTTTGAAACAAGGCATGATGATGATGATGATGAATTTTATTTTAAAGCCACTACTGAGTCTATAACTATGAGAGGCTAGTTCTAATTATTAAACATTCCCTGGACTATTTCATATGTTTTCTGATTGATTTTGGGAATAAATTCCTAGTCTGAAACTGCAACTTTCATCAAGTATGTGTCTCCCTCTTTGTTTTTGATTATTTTATTTTTTTTAATTTTAAATCTTTGATAGTCTTTTATTAAAGTTTCCGTCTGTTCCATCCATTGGTTTAAGTAACACCTTCCTTCTTCCCCAAATGCCAAGTCCTGGTACAGATCCCTGTTTTAAGCAGGAACTGCAGTGTATTCTCTATACCTTTTTCAGTATTTAGTAGAAGCCTCATACTCAAATGACTTCCATTCAGTTTTGCCCGGAGCTCTGCCCTCTCTTTTTTGTATTCTGAACAGCTAAGAAGCAAGTGCTCAGGAGTCTCTTTCTTTCCGCAACTACATAGGTCTGTGCTGCTGTGTCCCAATTTGAAAAGATAGTTTTTGATGTACCCATGGCCAAGTTTAATCTGGAAGTAGGCACTAGCTGTTTTTCTCAGTGTGCCCTTTGGGAGTTTTATTTTGTTGATAATTTTCCAGCCATATTTTTTGTGATATGTTGATTCACACTTCTTCCTTACACCTTCTTTGTGAAGATATTGTAGCCATTCATTTTTTCCTATTTCTTTAATATTTGCACCTAATTTAGCAAAGCTTATATTTGACAGCTCTGCAGGAAATTTGGCAGCTTCTTTTGCCAATTTGTCAGCTTGTTCATTGCCTTTAACACCTGAGTGTCCTGGTACCCATGTTAATGTAATAGAAGCTCCATGGTTGATTATGATTGAAGCTGCATTTATAGCTCTGATTTGGCATGATTGCCCTGGATGGTTTGATGGTGTTGCCATTCGAAAGAGTGCTGCCTTGTTATCAGAGAAAATAAGGTAGTGATTTCCTGGCTCTGCATGACCACTTATATATTCTATTGCTTGAGTGATTGCTTCAAGCTCTCCATCATATACAGTATTGCCATCTCCAATATTTGACTGGAAATGAAAGCCTGGTTTATGTTGCCCAGCTATAACATAGAATCCGACTCCAATTCCAGCTGTTGTTTCTAATTGTGAAGCATCTGAGTATATGTGTGTTGTATTTTGCCACTGTGTATTCTGTGATTCAGCCTTGTGTATCTCAGCTGCTTTTTCCTTAGACCCTTGTCCAATTTCCACCTTGTATGGAATGTGTTGCTTCCAAGGGGGGAAGAAGTGCTGCCTTACTTTCTCTACTGGTCTGTCATCTGTTATGTTGGAAAGACTAATTTTAATCCTCTCTATTTGTGTCAGTTTAGGTAGGATATAGTCTTTCACTCTATGAATCTCCTGGTTGACTGGATGACATCTTGAAAGCTTGGCCATCCTCAGTGCATATCTACGAAGATTTGTATCAAGTCTGATTTGTGGTGGTGATAGGGCTGCCTCTACTTCCATAGGACGGATTGGTGCTGTTTTAAATACTCCAAGGATTTTTCTGAGTGCCATATTTTGAAGCTTCTGTAGTGCTGATGTGATATAGTCTTGTCCTTTCCACCAGATTACTGAACCATACTCTGCTATGCTAATAACACATGCTAGATAAATCTGTCTCATTGATGCAGGTGATAGGCCTCGCTCAATATTTGCCAGCCTGGTCATCCTCAAGAATGCCTGTGTGGCTTGCGAAACTTTGGTGTTGATGTGGGCTCGGAACTTGAGCCTTGGATCAAACCATATTCCGAGCCACCTTGTGGTCTGATTAGGATGCACTACCTCACCACCCAGTAGAGTAACTAGTCTAGTTCTAGCTTCTTTTTTGTTTGTGAAGTGCATGAGTTCAGTTTTTGAAGGATCAAATTGTATGCAGTTCTTTTTGGCCAGTTCAAAGATATGGCCCACCTCCCTTTCTAGAATCCTCACATTTTGCTTGAGACTTGTTGAAGATGTAGTTATAGAAACATCATCAATATATGATATGATATTCACAGCTTTTGAATTGAATAGATTTCGAATATAGATTAGAAATAGAATTGGCAAGATTGGGCTTCCTTGAGGTACACCAGTATCAATAGAGCTAGCTAGTTCTTTCTGTCCATCAAAGGTTAGTTGAAGCGTCCTCTTATCAAGGAAGGATGATATCCATGTTATTAGGCTAATAGGTAATTTAAGTTTCTTGAGTATAAATAGTAGTTGGTTCTTGGAAACATGATCAAATGCACCCTTTATATCAAGGAATACTGTGGATGAAATTCGATTTAGTTGTCTGTTTGTCTCCACATCATTGGTCAGCAATAGAGCTGCATCAATGGCTGATTTTCCTTTTTGTCTCCCAATTTGGCTTGGATGTAGAAGTGAGGAAGTCTCTGCAAGATGACCAAGTCTTTTAGCAAGGATTCTTTCACTTATCTTTCCTAGACAGTTCAGGAGGGAGATTACCCGGTATGCTTTTGGTTGTGAGTAGTCAGGCTTTGATGCTTTACGGAGTATAATCCCTGTTGCCTGCTTCCAGCATTTTGGATGGTACCCAATATTAATAAGTTGAGAGAATATCTGCATGAATATTTGTGGTATGGCTTGGTATGCCTTTATGATGATTTCATGATTAATTCCATCAGGACCAGGGGTTTTCCCTTTGATACTTGTTGAGCAAGCCTGCTCCAGCTCTTCCCTGGTCAATTGTGGCCATTCCCAGTTATCAGCTAAGTATCCATCCCATATTGGCTTCTCAGATATTGGAGGTGTTGGAAATAGAATCTCCCGGAATGCTCTACATTTTCCTTCAAATTGCTCCTCCAAATGGCCATATTTATTAGATATGGGTGGTATCTGTGTCATCCTATGGTCTTTGGTATAGCTCATTGCTTTAAATATTGTCTCTGTGTTTTCCTTCTCCAGGAAGCTATTCCAGTGGGCCTGTTTTGCTTCCTTGATTTTTTTGAAGTATATATTTCTTGCTTGACAATATTGTGTGTGGCAGGTTGGATCCTCTTTGCTAGCTTTAAGCTCTTTTTGAGCCTGTACCATTTCCTTCCGAAGGGACGTGAGTTCCTCATTCCACCATGGCTTAGGAATGAAGCCCTCTTTATATACTGGGATACTTGCAAGGGCTGCTTCACTAATGCAGTCAGTAAGCATCTGTGCTGCCAGGTCCAAGTATTCTGTATAGTTAGATGAGCCAGTGACAAGGTTGATTTGGCATTCAGCTTGGTTGGCAAGTATATATCCCTGTTGATGCGTGAGAAAGCTACATCGGCTTGTGAGGGTAGTTAGAATGCTAGAGAACTTAGTCCAGTCTGCCTTCTTAAAGTTGAAATGACCCTGCTGCAATGGATTGTCAGTCTTGTTAGCTGTATTGTCTAGTGTAAACATGATTCCATAGTGGTCTGATCCAATATCTTCTAGAACCTGCCAGTCAAATATCTGATCTACTATACTTGAGGAAGCAAATGTAAGGTCTAGTACTGATGGCTTGGTCATGTGGGGCCTAAAGAAGGTACCCTGTCCAGGTGTATTTAGAAGCTCCAATTTGTTATCATCCAACCATTCTATTAGTAATTCTGATTCCATGGAATGGCTTGCTGCAGGCTCCCATCTTTGATGATGTAAGTTGAAGTCTCCAATGAGGATTGCTCTACTACTTGGTGGGAAATGATTCATTAATAGGTTGATTGTCTTTCCTCTCTGTTTTGCTTGGTCATCTTGAATGTATATATTTATGAGTGAGATTTTATTGGATCCATATAATAATTCCAGGATTTGGAGGTCGGGATCCTGAGGAGAGTGGCTAGATAATTTCACCTTTGCTTCCAGTCCTTTAGAAACATAAATCATGGTTCTTGGACGAAGCTGAGGTGGTGAACAAGGGAATATTTGGTAAAATGATTTGTGGTTAATTGATCTGGTATTTGTGTATTCCAGCTCATCTTGGTGCTTTGGTATCAGCCATGGCTCTTGTACTGCAATGATTGATATATTTAGTTCCGCTGCAATTTGTAGGGCACTTTCAGTAGCTATTTGGCTTTTGTTGAGATTTATTTGGAGAATCTTGATATCTTGTTTGTCCAACATTAAAGTTCAACTTCATCAGCCTTATTTCGGATGCTAAGATAAACTTTGCATGTCTTAGAATTGGCTTGGTGATCTTCATCACAGTTGGCACACTTTGGTGCTAGATGACTGCATTGTACTCCTTTTGCTTTGCATACACTGCAGTAGTATTGCTGAGTGCTGTGATCTTTTCCACCACAAAGTCTGCAGACTGGGTCCCTTCTACAAAAGTTATCCAAATGTCCAAAAGCTTGATATTTTGTGCACTGAGTTGTTTGAGCAACATTGTAAAACTTTGTGACTCTAACACTTATGCCTGCAATATAAAGTCGGTTCCTAATGGCTCTTTCAGCTTCTTGTGCAGTTGCAAATGCTATGGCCACTGATCCTGCCCTCTTTACTCCTCTATTCTCTCTGGTTGAGATCCAGTGTGGTGTTCCAATTGGATCTAGGCCCTTGTTGAATATTTTTACTTCTTGCTTGATCATCTCCATGCCATTCTCAGTATCAAAGTCGGCCAAAGGGATGCCATGAGCCACTACTTTGAACCATGGCTCGTCTTTTTGAGCTGATATGAATGGAATTACCTTCTCCCAGATGTTTTTCTTTTCGAGGAAAAAATCAGCAGAATAATCATCTGTAGTATTAATTGCTATATTCTCATTTTTGGTCCTGGACACAGAATTCACAACTGGTCCTTTGATACCATGAGCTGCAAATATTTGATTGATCTGGTTTCTTGCATGCAGTGGGTTGAAGTTAGATTCTTCTTCCAGATCTTGAACAAGAATGACTCTTTTGATCACTTTTGGCTTTGGTTGGAAAGGCTGTTGTGGTCTAACCTTTTTGGTGGGTAATGGCTTACCAACTACTGTCCATTCCATGGGCTCTGTTGATGGTTGAACACCATTTCCAGCTACAGAAGCCATTGTTGCTTAAGTCTAATGTTGGTTGAACTGTTGATGTTGAGTTGTAGTCTTTGACTGGGATTTTGGTACTGCTGGTGCTATGATCTTCTTCAGATCCCTAGCTTTGGTCTCAATCTGCCTTGTGGCAGTCTCAAGATTGGCTACCTGGGATGCAATGATGTTTGATGCTTTATAAATAGTACCCTTTTCAGTGTATTCCCTAAAGACTTCTAGTAGGTCTAGAAGCTGGGACTGCTCATTTCGATCCTGGGTTAGGTGATATGCTTTTACTATGAGGTCTCTTGCTTCAAGTAGAACTGTCTTTGTAGTTTGTTTGCCTTGTTCTATAATAATATCTGAATTTGCATAAATGGAGGAGCTCAATTTTCCCTTTCCTTTGTCTAGCTTAACAGGCTTTGATATAATTTTTTTAACTAATTTTTGGTATGAGGATCTATAAGGTGTTGAAGGACCTGCAATGGGGTCACTACTCAGTTCCATAACTGTATCAATTGTATTTGGGTTTTGAATGAATTCAATTGAAGGAAGGTCTGGTAGGTCTTCATTTATGTCAATGTCTGATGATTGAATGTTAGGTGAGCCTGGTTGTGAGGAATCAGAGATTTCCATGTCCAGGTTAGGTGAGGCTGGGTCATATGTAATGTTTTTACTGCTTCCTGGTGACTTGGGATCATAAGGACTCAAGTTTTCAATATTTGGTGAAGCGGGGTCATAGTGAGAAATTTGACCCATTTTGAAAAAAAATTGGAAATACTTTTATTTTTGATTTAATTTTATTTTTAAATAAAATATTTATATTTGAACCCTTTTTTTTTTTAAACTGATTAGGTAATAACTTGAAAAATCAAAAGTCACGTGATTTGAAGTCAAGTCAGCTGACTTGAGTCACGTGATTCTTCTTGGCACTACTCTAACAAAATTTGATCTTTAACCTGAATTGGGTGATCCAGAGTGATGCAGGAGTAGAAAATCATATCAGTGTGTAGCTCTAGATATACTGAATGTGAATCTGATGGTTATTTGATTTTTTTGTGTGAAGGTGAGGTGTTATAGATGAAATGCTCCAGCTGGGGAGGCAGCCTTCCCTGCCAAGTTGCTATCAAATTGACTCTTTCGCATTTATTGTCTTATCCACTGGGATGCAATGGCATAAAATTTTACCAATGTGTAGCTCTCAATGATGCAAAACTGAATCTGCTGAGTAATTGAAATTTGGAGGCGGTTGTCAACAGTAATGGATGAAATAGATTGATGAGAAATGTGGATGGGGACAGCACCAGTTAAGCCCATGGAAATAGAAGCAGGCCTACTACCCCCTCAAATTAGACTCAGCAAATTAAGCAGAGCATATGCATTCCGAATCTTGACCCTCCAACAGAGCCATCCAGTCAGAAAGATCCTTATGCAAAACAAGGAAGAAGATGAAGATGAGTCCAGAAATCAAAAGAAACCAACCCAATCATGTCTTCTATGGACATCAATCAAGGATTCTTGGCCAGAGAATGTAGAAAAAATACATTACTCAGCACCATACACCTCTCTTCCAAAACCCCCAATTCATTTTATCATTCTGAACCATCCAAAAGCAGGAGTTGCCAGATTTCATAACTGCAATCTTGAAAGGCAATCCTGCAGAGTTATATCTCCAACTTTGGAAAACGCTTTTTCGCCCACACCTTACGCCCTCCATCAGCTACAACTATATAAACTAGATATTCGGCTTCGAATAGTTATCAGCATTTGATTGATCTAAGTTTCGACACCAAAGTCCCAAATTTGCAACCTTTTCCGACCAAAAACTCGATTTTCGATCCTCTGGACCATTTTTTTTTTTTTTATATTCATTTACATCCTGTATAAGTCTAAGACTATCAGAGGATGTGCAGTATTTAACTACAATTTAACCTTTAAAACCCCATCCTACTTTCAAAATGGATCTTCTTCCTCTCCTAGATACCACTTCCTTGTACATATATTTGTGTCATTTAAGAATTCCAGTACTGCTTTAATTCCAATGTTGCTATGAAGGAGGACCTTGAGACTTATCTCCTCTATCCCAAGCTTCTCTTTCATCTTCTTCCTATCTTGTTTATACCTCCTTCAGTCAAGTAGTAGATGTTTCACAGTTTGCTTGAACCCACAGCTGCAGCTATCTGTCTCTGATTGCCCTATTCTCCACATGTATGACTTGAAGTAGCCTTGTCCAAGTTTGAGCTGGTAAAATGCCGAGCATGTCCCCTTTCTAGTACCTCGAGGCACCCAAGGCCTTTTTCTAATTTGCCATGCAAATGTACCTGTATAGCATGATGAGCCCTCTTGATGCTGTCTTTTAATATCATAGTTATGCAATAATGTCTGCCATTCCTGGCATTTAGCTCCTTCAATCTCTTTACTGATAAAGGCAAGGCTTATTGGATAGCTTTCATCAGGCTCCATAAAAGATGCTTGTTTAGCAAGCCTATCTGCTTCTTTGTTGCCATTGATGTCCATGTGAGCTGGTATCCATTTCATTCTGACATTTGTTCCCCTATTTTTTAGCTTTTTGGCTGCATGAATGGCTCTAATTACCCATACTTGGCCGGCCTTATTGCTTAAGTCTTTCAGTCTCATTAGAGCACCTTGATTGTCTGAGAATATGGTGATGAGCTCCTTGTTCCATGTCTGTCTCTCTGCATGTTCTATGGCTCTCACAATCCCCTCCAATTCCCCATCATAGATGGTATTGCTGTCCTTTGCAATAGTATAGTATTCAGTCTTTGTACTCAAGTCAACTTGATCATAGGCTATTAGCGAGATTCCTATACCACTGGTCTCTTGTGATACTGAAGCATCTGTATAATATATAACCTGCTTTGTCCCATAAGCCTGTGATAGTACTTGATTGTGCAGTGTTTTTTGTTCAATTTTGTCCTTATTTCCAATCTCCACCTCATAAGGAAGGCCACTATTCCATGGAGAATAGATGTTAGGTACCACTGGCTCAATCTCCATGACATCAAAGTGGTAATGTATAGATTTCAAGATTCTGGTTGCTTGACTCTCTTTCTTGGGTATATGTTCCCTGTTATTCCAATCATCCAATCTTTCTTTCATCATCCTTGAAATTGGATGGTTTGGCATCAGGGCCAATGTTCTCATAGCATATTTTCTTCTGCTATGATTCAGTCTAATTTTAGGTGGGCAAAGACATGCCTCAACCTCCATTGGTCTTACTGGTGATGTTTTAAAGCATCCCAGTATTTTTCTTAGTGCCATATTTTGCAGGCTCTGCAGCAGATCAGTAAATGATTGCTGTTCTCTCCACCAGACAGGGCTGGCATAGTCTGATATACTTGTGACACATGCCAGGTATAACTGTCTTGTTGCTATGTGGCTGAGTCCTCTCTCTGTATTAGTCAATCTTGCCATCCTGTGGAAGGCTGCCTTGGCTTGAGCTACTCTTGAAGTAACATGTTGCTTCTGGACCATTTCATCACTCCATTTTATCCATAACTTCCGCCAACCGTCAGCTACGGCAATATAAATTTGATATTCATTTTTGCATCGTCTTTAGCTTTTGATTGATATACTTTTCAATATCTGCATCCACTAATTACATTATTTTTCGACCAAAACGCGACTTTCGACCCATTGGACGAAAATTTTTCGCCCCAGCCTTGCCAAAGCTCGACGCGTTCTGTCGCGTTGTCACGTGACCAGACTCCAAATCACGTGATCTTTCTCAATTTAATCCAATTAAAAGTCGAATTAAATTCTTTTTTTTTTTAATTTTAATTCTTTATTTGTTTTCCGGCTGTCTATGTCAGCAATAAACAACAAAAATATTGCTGAAAAGTCTCCCTCATCACCAGGGAGCCTACCAAGCCTGCCTTCATCACCAGAAATGGACATGACAGATGTCCCTAGACTATCCTCATCAATCTGGAATATAGGTCTATCACCAAAGCCTTCAAGGCTACTTTCCTCTGTTCAACCTGTCAATTTGAAATCTAAGGTTGACATTTTTAGCAGTGACCCAATCACATCAACTGATTTGGGCACAAAAAACTTATTTATTAAAACACCATTTGCTGATCAACCTCGGAAACGGGGTATTTCAGCAACCAACCACACCAACCCTCAGCCATCCAAAATGGTCAAAATTGCTGCACCACACAGCATTAAACATACTTTTGAAACAGCTATTCTCGAGGCACGTGACTTACTAGTTAAGGCATACAGCCTTACTGGAGACAAAGAAAAGCAAGTGGCAGTCTTGGACCTCATTGAGGTTTTTCGAAGCTTTACTGAGGAGGGGAAAGTGATAACCACTAGACCACCACTCCAGGTCTCCACTGCTGAACCAATAAACTTAGTACCAATTCCAACCCCACCAAGACCACAAATCCAGCCTGTGGTGCCAGCAATCCCTTCCTATGCACAGAAGGTCAGGGAGGGGATCCCAAACAATAAGCCAGCCACTGTTACTCCAGCTAGGCCAGTCATGAAGGTGCTCAGTCGAAAACCTGCTGCACCAACCATCAGCAGCACAGGCCAAGTTACACATACTAAGCCTATCACTCAAACAGCTACTTCTTCAACCACCAATGCAGCTCCACCCACAGCTGCACAAATAATTAATGCTGAGAATGTTATCACCCTGGTAACCAGGTCAGGTTGCAGCCTGCCAGATTACCAGGCTTTCACCCTTAGAGAAAGGATCAACAAGATCCTAGGGAAAAGGGCTATCTCAAGGGTCCATACTTCACCAAAGGGGAACCTGGTCCTCAGTTGAATGGATGCCTCTCCCACAGAGATGATTCTGGACCAGGAAAAATGGGAGGTTGTCTTTGCAGGATGGCCAATTCAGAAGGCCCAGAAGGTTAGCAATTGGCCTAAAATGGTGGTACATGGGGTTGCAACCTGTATCCTCATTCAACAATTAAATGAGGAGATTGAGACCTATAATGATGGGATCAATACACAGGGCCAGGCGAGATGGCTTACCAAATCACCAAGTAAATTAGTGAGAGCCTCAGTGGCATTTTGTGTGAAGACTGAGGAGCAGAAGACAAGATTGATAAAGACTGGGGTACTCATTGGAGGACAACTTTTGAAGGTAGTTAGCTACCAACAATCAACTCAAAAGACTCAGTGCAGAAAGTGCCTGAAATTTGGCCACCACTCCATGTGGTGCAAGAAATCTCCAGTGTGTGCCATCTGTCTTGGGCAACATTACACCAACAGCCACAAGTGTAACACTTGTAGTGCAAGCCAAAGTTGCATCCACCATGCAGTTAAGTGTGCCAACTGCAAGTCAAACACCCAACTGGCATTTCAAAGATTAGATTGTGAATTCTATAAAGCTTTAACATGCTAGATACACTCAAATTTAGTCAACATAATACTGCAAGGGGTCGAGAGATCCTGCAGTCACTCTTTGAGGTAGCCCTCAAGGAGGAATCAGACTTTATTTTTGTGCAGGAACCATACCTGTTCCATCACCTACCATCTCAATCTTTTTGACCTATCAACCATTCTGCATTCAACCTTATACCACCTGTTCTCACAACCAACTTGCGGCCCAGGGTGCTTACCTATGTCAAGAAATCTTGCCAGCTTCAAGTATCCCCTAGATATGACTTGGTGATAGACCCTGACCTTCAAATTCTGGAGGTAGAACTATCAAGTGAATCATTCTATGTGGTTCACATCTACAATGAGAAGCCAACCTCCCACTACTCAACTTAGCTCACAGTGGAACGCTTCTTGGATCTACAGTTGAGACTGGACAAGCCTTTGCTTTTTCTCGGAGATTTCAACCTGCATCATTCATCTTGGAATCCACTTGTCCAGAACAACTTACCTCTTGCCAACGAGGTGGCCCAGTACTTAGATAATGCCAATGCCCAGCTCCTCAACTCGCCATCAATCATTGAACAGTATGGAGGGACATTTCACAGATCCAATTCAAAAAGCACCTCAATCATTGAACTTACCTTTGCCATAGGATTCAGACACCTTAGGTGGGGCTGTTATGAATGCAAGGTTATGGGAGGTGGAATATTTCCGGTAAATAATTGCACGTTCACTGAGGCTTGAAGGTAGAGGGAGATTGTAATTAATTAGTAGACTTGCTTACTTTCATTCAAGTTTAGAGAATCACTACTTTTATATACATATACCACATTCTCTGGCTTTCCATATCCCCAGTTGCTCAGTTCCATTCAGCTCTGAGTCATCACATTGTATTCCATCCTGTTCTATTCTATCTGACTCTGGTCTGTTCTGTTTTAACCATTAGATTCTACATCTCTATGATCCACAATAACCAGATGCAGGGGTGGTTATGTCATCAATTACAACAGGGACAACTGGAAATATGGAGAATCTACTGGATCAGATCATGAAGTGATACACTTTGACACTTGATTAATTGACCCTAGCCTGGATGAATCACTGAATACTAACAGAAATACTAACCCACTTCCTACCAGGTTCAATGTTAAAAAAGCTGACTGGGAATTATTTAAGTTTCATATTCTTCAACAGCAAGAATTGATGCAGCAAACACTTGAAACTGCCATACACAGACAAGATGTTGATGGTATTGCTTCAATCTTACAACAGGTAGTACAGTCTGCTGCTCAAGAATCAATTCCACTATTCAAAGTCACACCAAGATCAAAGCCATGGTGGACCAAGGACCTTGCTTTACTTTGGCATTCATTCCATAAGCTTTGACGCCAAAGGAAGAAGGATTATGACACTGAAATAATGGACAAGGCTAGAGCTGCAAGGAATAAATATTTTCAACATATCCAGCACACCAAGCAATAACACTGGATGAACTTTTTAGCCTCAGCTAAGGACAAGATGATATTCACTGCCTACAATTACTCCAGGCCTGAAAATTATCAGTCAAGAACAATTCAAGCCCTGGTTTACATACCAAAGCACCAATCTCAGCCAAATAAAGCAACTATTTACCTGATAAAATTATATTCAAGAATGATGAGTCTGAATTATATTTTGAGGGATGATGAGGATTGAACAAAGGACTGAGTCTGATGGAATAAGAAGGTTGTTGTATGAAGTATGTTAAGTACAAGATAATTATCCAAGGTGGGAAGACAGTCAGATTATAAACACCTCTGATGCCATGCCTGATCTGAAGAGAAAGTGAAGTGATGCAGGAGATCCAGATGTGGGAATCCTGAACTATCCCACTGCAGATCCTGACACATCCCTTGAAAGTTCTAGCCCTGCAGATCCTGACACATCCCTTGGAAGTTCAAGCCCTGCAGATCCTGACACATCCTTTGAAAGTTCTAGCCCTGCAGATCCTGACACATCTTTTGAAAGTTTTAGCCCTGCAGATCCTGACACATCCCTTGAGAGTCTTAGCCCTGCAGATCTTGACAAACCTTGTTGATCTCCCATGGTCATTAATGCTTATAGCATTTTATGAATCTGTCTAAGTTAATAGTTTATGCAGATATAATGAATGACACTTTATGATTAAGGTCAGTATTTCAGCAGCAACATCATTTCAAGACAAAAGTGAGGCTCTGGCTCAGACCCTTTTTCCAAGTCTTCCAACTTCAACCTTATCAGCTGAGGCAGAGGAATTTATTCCTTCAACCTCTTACAATATAACAGCTAGGAACGAAATAGAGAGACATTGGGACTGGCCTGAACTCATTATTGATGAGATAATAAATGCTGCACCGAAAAAGATGACTGCCCCAGGTCATGATTGTCTGGATTAGACCATTATCAAGGCAGCCATCACAACTATTCCGGACTTCTTCTTCAAGGCTTACAAATGCTTATTTGAAAGTGGACAACATCCTCAGCAATGGAAACAGGCTGTGGGTATCATCATCCCTAAGAGGAATAAAATGGACTACAGTGCACCTAAGGCTTACAGACCTATTTCCCTCTTGCCCTGCCTGTCCAAATTGCTGGAAAGAATATATGCCAACATACTGTCATATATAGCTAACACAACTGATCTTTTAGATTCTAGCCAACTGGGAGGTCGTAAGCAAAGGTCAGCTATTGATGCTGTCCTCTTGCTTCAAGAATTTGTGGAGCAGAATCTGGCCAGTAAACAACTTGTATCAACAATCTTCTTGGACATCCTTGTAGCTTTTGATAGGCTGCAACCTGCAGCTCTAATCCAAACTATGCGGTCCTTACAACTGCCCCTAGGTCTTATATCCTGGGTCAAATCATTTCTAGCTGGAAGAACAATGCAGCTTCTCTTTAATGGACAACTTAGCAAGGTGTTTCCAGTGACTGGGACTCCCCAAGGTAGCCCAGTATCACCAATGCTATTTCTTCTATCTATCAGATTTCTTCTCCCAGCTGTACACAGGAAGAATTTCCTTCAGCTGTCCTTAATGGATGACATTGCAATTTCAGTATCATCAACTTCAATATATCTCAGGGATGAGGGTTTGACGGTGTTCCACGGGGTGCGTTGTATAGCCTAGTGAAGATCTAGGTGGTAATTGAAGATTATAAATGGGTCAAAGGGATGACAGGTCTTCTCTAGGAAGAGATGAATGGGCAACTAGTTGCAGTAGATGTTACACGTGGGTCTTGCTGATGAAGAACTGGGCAATGGATAAATGGTCTTCCCGAAGAAGAGATGGGTGAACAAATGTATTGTGAAGGGTAAATAAAGAAGACGTTGCGTGAGGAGTAAATCTCTCTCACGCCGAACTATTATATACAAGAGTAGAAGCCTTTGCCAACCGGAATTAATCGTAATCAATTCTTGCCAATATCTTCGCATTAATGGCTGTGTTCTTGTCCTTCTCTTCATGACTCTCTTGCATATCCTTACATGACTTTTTACACGATTAATTGTATAGGGGAAGCTATTATTAAATTGATGGTTTTAATTAACTACCCCTTCATCTTATCACGAATTAATATTAGTATTAAAATTCTATTTACGGATCGGTGAAAATATATAAGAACATTAAGACCCTGAAGGAAATTACGGAGGAGCTATTGAAGGGTGCAAGAAAGCTATCAGTGAATTTTGTGATGAAAAAATCAGAGCTGATTCATTTTGGACGTCAATTTCAAAGAACTACAACATCTTTTGACCTACAAGGCCTAGCTACAATAGAGCCAAAGGAGGTGGTCAGATGGTTAGGTATCTGGTTTGATAGGAAGCTCAATTTCAAGACACATGTAGATAAGAGATTGCAGCTAGCCCATGGGGCACTCAGTAGGATCCAGAACCTAGCCTCAACTACAAGGGGACTACACCGTACTGCCCTTCGACAACTCTACCTAGCCTGTGTCACTTCGGTACTTGATTATGGCTCAATTCTCTGGCATGGCAAGAGGAGCAGTGGAATACTAACCAACAGATGTCAGAAGCTTCAGAATCAGGCACTGCCATTGATCACTGGGGCTTTCCGAGGTAGTCCAATAAAAGCCTTGGAAGTCGAGTCATCAATCTTACCAGCAAAAGTACGGAATGAGAAGCAAGTGATCTACTATGGACTAAGGATGCTTCGACTTCAAAGGAACCACCCTATCCAGGAACATTTATTTAGTCCTCTTGAAGATGAATTGGCCAGCAGCAGTCAGATTGATCTCGGATTAATTAACTACATCAATGATCCATTGACCCAGTTGATGAGGATCGGAAGCAGGCTAAAGCCATTGGCTACCCTGAAGAATCTGGAGCAGCTAAATGCCCTCTGGGTTCCATCATGGTATCAATCAGATGTTAAAACCACCATTTTAAATCATCCAAAGGCAACAGCTAAACTATCTCACATCCAACAAATGAAGGACATCAATAAAAGTGATGTCATAGTTTATACTGATGCATTTCTTTCACAGGGAGTTGGGAGCAGCATTGGCTTTGTGATCTACCAACCAATCACCAGAGAGATAAAATGTTTTTCATACAACCTAGGTGATACTATGGGTATCACAGATGCTGAAACCTACTGTATCCTTAAGGCAGCCAAATATGTGAAGAAATACTTTGCTAATAAGACCATACACATTTTTACTGATAGCCAAGCTAGTATTCTTCGAATCCAGAATTGCAGCAATCAATTTTCTCATCAGATCAGGAAGATTTGTCAAAGTTGCACAGTTCATCTTCAATGGTGTCCAGCACATGTTGGTATAGAAGGAAATGAGCTGGCTGATAAGCTTGCCAAAGGAGGTTAGAAGAAACAGGCAATGAAAAGTGACCAATATACCTCTCACTCTTTCATCAAGCAGAAGGCTAAAGAGTGGGTGCTCGAGGCATGGAAAAAAGATTGGGACTTGGAGCTCTGGCATGAAGAGGAGGGTCGAAAGGCCAAGGGACTCGGAAAGTATTACAGGCTTCAGGCTCAATCTAATCAGCCTAACTTTTCTTATAAACTACATGGATTTGGAGGACATAGCAGGGAAACTGAATCCGGATTTTTCCAGGCAAGGCTTGGAATAGGCAATACCAGGGTATACCTGCACAGGGTAGGGAAGGTTACAGACTTTATGTGCAATTTTTGTGGGAAAGAAAGACAAAATGTGCAACACTTGTTGTTACACCGTCAACAATTCAGAGACCAAAGGAATATTTGCTTCAAAGGTTTAGAACCAACAACGCTTCCAATCTTATTTTGTACAAAAATGGGGAAGGAAGCATTACTTAAATATTTAGATATATCCAAGTGCATGGCAGCACACAAAGGGAATTAAATTAGGATAAGTGATTGGGATACAGTTTATTGGGATTTGAGGGAAAATAGATGAATTTGGGGGGAAAGTTTAAATTTAGAATATTTGAAATGTGTCATAGCTAGATAGCTGAATACACTATGAATTAAAAAAAATAAGTAAATAAAAAGATGAAAGTTGCAGTTTCAGTTTCAGACTAGGAATTTATTCCCCAAATCAATCAGAAAACATATGAAATAGTCCAGGGAATGTTTAATAATTAGAACTAGCCTCTCATAGTTATAGACTCAGTAGTGGCTTTAAAATAAAATTCATCATCATCAACTGTCAAAAATATTCAACAATTACAACTTAATCTTCAGCAGCTTGTGATAGAGGCAGATAAGTTATCAGTTACATTTGAGGTTGATAAGACTGAGCTTGTACACTTTTCTCAGCATAGAAAAGTATTACTAACCCCTCTCATGCTAGAAAATGGGCTTATATTACAACCTAGAGAGGTAGTAAGATGGCTAGGTATCTGGTTTGACAGGAAGCTAACCTTCAAGACACATGTAGAAAAGCGACTTCAACTTGCTAATGGAGCTCTTAGGAGGATCAAGCAGCTGGCTTCAGTCACTAGAGGTTTATCATTCCATGCTCTTAGGCAACTTTATCTTTGTTGTGTTACTCCTATACTAGATTATGGTTCTGTACTATGGTATGGGAAACATGGCACAGGAGCTTTGAGTTCCAGATATCAAAGATTCCAGAATCAAGCAATCACAATGATAAATGGGACCTATCAAAGCAGTCCAATCAAGGCTATGGAAGTAGAAGCATCTATTCTTCCAGCAAAGGTCCAGCAATTGAAGAACACCTATAGCTTTGCTCTGCGTCTTTTGCGGCTTCAACCACACCATCCAGTCCAAAATAAGCTGCTCAATCCCATGAGAGACGAGCTATCTATATCCACTAGGCTTGACCTTGGCCTCTTTAAGTACTTGGAAAATGCCCCAACACAATTAATAAGAATAGGTAGCTTACTAAAACCTTTTGCAAAACTCAACAAGCTTGAACAAATAAATGCCAATTGGATCTCACCATGGCATCAAACAAAATTTACCATTGTCATTTCACCTCTTGCAAAGGTGGAAGCCAAGAAGGAACATAAATGTCAAACTCGAGGGTACCAGGGGTTGTGTTTTATAGAGAACTTAGAAGTGCGAGTGATATCTGACAAGATTTGTCATAGACTAAGGTAATAATTCGGGATTCTAGCTATAACTGAGGACAAGGGACAAGAGAAACTAGGACAAGAGACAAGGTCAATGGAAGACGGAAAACAAGACGTGGCCCTCTACATCGGCTCTACCCAGCCCATATATACATCATAGTAACCAGAGCAACTAAGGCTTCAAGGGGTGCGCCTGCTGCTATTCTATTACTTCATTTGTAACCCATAGCAACCATTGTAGCCCGGTAAACGCTCTTAGATGGGAGAATATTAAGATGTAGTGTAGGGAAAGAATATGAGGGTGCTGCTCTATCCTCAGTTCCTGACAATGAAGCACTAATCAATAATCTTCCTTTAAATACAACTATAGTCTATACTGATGGATCTCTCACTAAAGGGAAGGGAAGCAGCATTGGATTTATAATATACTTGCCAGTCACTAGGGAGATGAAATTTTTTCCTTCAACCTTGGTCAGACAATGGGAATCACAGATGCAGAAAGCTTTTGTATCCTCAAAGCAATCAAATACTTGAAAAGGACTATCTCACATGGCACCTACCACATTTTTACAGACAGTCAAGCAAGCTTATTGAGAATCCAAAAGAAAGAGAATCAATTTTCATACCAGATTAGACAAGAAGCATTTAATTGCTCATTAAGCCTCTCTTGGTGTCCAGGGCATGTTGGTAAAGTTGGTAATGAGCTTGCTGATAATTTAGCCAAGGGAGCCAGCAAAAAGAAGTTTATGAAAAAGGACTTATTTACTACACATTCTTTCTTAAAGCAAAGGGCCAAGGATCTTGTTATTGATGCCTGGACTCAGGACTGGACTTCAGAACTTTTTCGAGAGGAGGAGGGAAGGAAAAGTAGAGGACTTGGCAAATACTACAGATTACTGACTCATTTGTCAACACCAATATTTAAAACTCACCCCATAGATTTTCAATTACACAGCAGACTAACCCAATCTTCCTACTTTCAGGCAAGAACTGGCATTGGAAATGTAAGGGCATACTTACACAAGATTGGGAAGACCAAAGATGATGCTTGCAATTTCCGTGCAAATGGAAGGCAAATAATGCAACATCTACAACAGAACATCCTCATTTGAAATTTTCAAACATTGTCCTCACAACCTTTTACTTACATCAAATTGTCAGTTGCATTGAGCTCTCTTAGGAAATCGACTCGGAATTTGAATGCGACATCTGTGTGTTGAGTTATCAAGGTTCTAAGGAGAATTGGTTGCAACCCACCAGTTCTGAGTGGGGAAAACAACTATTGTCATCCACAACTATTTCTCAGCATCTCCGATCTGTATCAAATTCGGTCTACCCCTTTAACTATTACACACCTACAGGTGTTCCAAATTTCATATCCATTCAAGTATCCATTGAGATAATTGAAGTTGAAAACAGCATTGCGACAATTTGCATCTCTGGTCAGAGGTGGTTACCATAGGTGAAAATTTTTCATTGGTCCAAGACGCGTTTCGTGTCATTTTACACGTAAATCACGTTGTTTACATGTTAAATTAGGAAAAATAATTATCCGTGTCACGTGATCACATGATTTAAAGTCACGTGATTTGAGTTCTAAATTTCAGCTCCAAAAAAAGAAAATTAAATTGTCAAAAATATTTAAAATAAAATAAAATAAAAAAATAAGCAGGTTAAAAAAAAATTGAATAAGCAATGGAGATGGGATCACCTGATCCATTGGCTGTGCCACACTACATGGCAGCTGAGAGTAGCTGTAATGCCCTAGACAGGAGTGATGACTTCGATTTTCATGCATCTCAAGACCCTTTTATTAATTCAGGCCGAGCAAACAAAAGGAAAGCAACTTGTGAACCAGAACCAGAAGTAAGGAACACCAACACCACTAGGCCAAACAGTCAAAATTGCAATTTTGACTCTGCAGAAGAATGCATCCATGGAGCCAGGGACCTGCTTATCAAGGCAGCCAGTCATGAGCAAACAAGATCCAAACAAACAAAGATCCTTGATCTGCTTAATGTTTTTCGAGAATTTATGGAAAATGATGGTACCACCCACAGGACCAACACAATATTGACAGCCCAAGTACAGAGACTGGAGCAAACAGCTCAGATCTTGCAGACTTCAATTCAAAGATCCAATGCTGCAAACACTAATGCCCAGAACATGGAGAATAATGTGCCTCCACAAATTCCTGAAAATACTAGACCTGGAGCTGGACCTGGAGAAGACAGACACAGAACCAAAGAAACCAGGAAGGACATCAAGCCCCAAGGAAATGGGCCAATGTGGCATCAAATTCTAGAGGGCAACAAAACCAGGCTGAAGCAGATTGGATACAAGTACAGCCAAGAAAGAAGAAAGAGCCTGCCAAGCCTGTGGACACAAAAAGAGCTATTCTGATTCAAGATGAGACTACCAGGACAAACTTCTCAGCACTTGCCTTTAGAGACAGAATGAACCTGGCATTTAAGAATAGAGGAGTCCAAGGACCAGTAGTGGCACTAGTGTCCAAAACAAGGAAAGATAACATTGCAGTAGTAACCACTCCAACTTACACTGCAGAATATTTGATTCAAAACAGGGACATCTGGAGGAATGCAGTTCCCCATGTTGAAGTACTGAAGGACGAGCCTTGGTACAAGGTTATGATACATGGGATCCCAACCATAGACTTTCCAGACTCAAGTGATCTATCTGAAATTAAGGATGAAATTGAAACTTTCAATCAAGGACTCAGGGTTGTTGGACAGCCATATTGGATAACATCAGAAGAAAGACGACAAGATCAATTGGCAGGATCTATAGTTGTGGCCTTTGAAACTGAAGCTGAAGCAAGGCAAGCAACAAGCAAAAGAATGATAATTGCTGGCTTATCTTTGAAAGCAGAAAAATTCCAGAATATCCCTGCAACAACCCAGTGCAACAAATGCCAGAAATTTGGACACATGGAAGCCAACTGTAGATGGGAGGCAGCCTGCAGGTACTGTGCAGGGCCACACAACACAAGGCAGCACTGCTGTATGCAATGCCGAAGTATAGGAATTAAATGTGCTCATCTGGTGCCAAAGTGTAGCAACTGCTCTGGAGCCCATTCAGCCGACTTTGAAGGATGTGAAACTAAGTTTTCCATCCTGACAAGACACCAATCAATGGACAACTCCGAGGAAACTTTATGATAGGACAACAAAAAGTCCTCCAATGCAATTTGAACAAAAACATCCAGACTACAGAAGCAACCCTACAACTAGCTATTGAGCTAGGAGTAGGGATCATAGCAGTCCAAGAACCATGGCTGCCACAGCTGAAACAAATTGGGACCTATGAAGGAGTCCAGTCAATAAGTCACCCTTCATTCAGCCAAATCTTTCCCACAATAACAGACCATACACTAAGACCAAGGACCATGTTTTACATATCAAAGCATGCCAAAATTCAACATAATCAACTATCAGGATATCCATTGGACCCAGATATCCTAGCAGTCAATTTCAAGAGCAAGACATTTAACATGAATATCATTAATATATATAACCAAAAGAACCAAAAACCGGAAAATAACTTAACAACCATGGGAAGATACAGTGAAGTTCTGGCAGTGGCATCAAATACCATCTTTGTGGGGGACTTCAATGAGCACCATCCAAACTGGGATCCTTGCTACCCAAAATCTAGAGGGGCTGATAGCTTACAGGAATGGATAGAGAAACAGGGCTTAACTGGGATAAATACTGTAGGAAAAGGTACATTTTACAGACCTCATATGACATCACCATCAGTAATTGACTTAACCCTTGCAACACAATGGTCTGAAAAATACATCCAAGATTGGCAAACAATACCCACAGGCTCGGATCACCAAGGAATACTATTCACTATTCTCAATCAGAAGTCCAATAGACACCAGCCACAAGTAACCTTGGAACAATTTAATACTAAATCTGCAGACTGGGCAAAGTTTCAGAGGGCCAGCACCCAGCTTTTCAAGAGCTCTCACATACTTGATCAGGCCAACTTTCAAATACTTAAGCAAGCCTGCACTCAAAACTTATGGGATAAGGGAAGTAACTTGACACAAAAACTGGATGAAGTAGGACTTGAACTTACAAATATTCTCATTCAAGCAGCTGAGGCAAGTATTCAACGGAAAAAGCCAAGGGCACAGCCTAAGCCATGGTGGACTGCAGACCTGAAAAAACTGCGAAGAAAAATGGTAAGAGCATTAAAAGAACATTTCAAAGACTATTTTAATAAGGAAAAATTGAAAAAATATTCCAAGGCAAGAAATAAATATTTCCAGGAGATAAAAATTGCTAAGCAAAACCACTGGAATATATTCCTTGAGAATGAAGACTCTGCATCTATCTTCAAGGCCCTGAAATATACCAAAGGGTATCAGTCAGCTCATCTGCCTATGATCAGAGATAAGAATGGTGATCTTAAAAGTAGCTTTGCTGACAAATGCAATACTCTCAGGACTGAGTTGTTTGTGACCTCTCCAATGGCTCCAGAGCTGGATTGGTCTACACACAAAGAGACATCTTGGGATTGGCCAGAGCTGACTTCAGTTGAGGTGGAAAATACATGCTGTAAACTTTCGAAAGGCAAGGCACCAGGGCCAGATCAAATTGACCAGAACATGATTTGTCATGCATAAAAAGCTAATAATCAACTGTTCTTTGAAATTTACTCACTACTGTTCAATATTGGATATCAGCCAAAGTTTTGGAGACAGGCCACTGGAATTGTCTTGAAAAAGGCATCCAAGCCTGACTACTCACAGCCAAAGGCATATAGAGTTATATCTCTACTGAACTGTCTAGGGAAGACACTAGAAAGGATGCTAGCTAAAAGACTTGGGTATCTTGCTGAAACAACCAAACTATTGGACCCAAGCCAGATAGATGGAAGGCTTCAGAAATCAGCAGTAGATGCCTGTGTGCTACTAGTGAACAAAATACAGACAGAAAAGGCTGCTGGAAGAAAGGTATCAACTCTTTTTCTGGACATAAAAGGTGCTTTTGACCATGTTGCTAAGAACCAACTTCTCGGAATAATGAGTAGATTGGGATTACCCCTTAGCATTTTATCATGGGTAGACACATTTCTAAGTGACCGACAACTAAAATTGGCCTTTGAGGGGCAAGTGGAACAGTTTTCACCAACTGAGACTGGTATCCTACAGGGAAGCCCAATTTCACCTATACTATTTTTAATCTATATCAGAGACATGTTCAGCTCAAGAGCAGGCCAGTTCATATCATACATTGATGATATTGCATTGACTGTTTCATCCACAAGCTTTTAAAGGAACACTCAAATATTGGAAAGGGAATATCAAAGATTACAAGATATAGGAAGCAAAAATGCAGTCAAATTTGACAATGAAAAAACCGAGCTGATTCATTTTGCAAAATCAAAGGAGGCAAAAGAATGCCATTTGACAATATCTAGTGGAAGAACCATTTCTTCTTCCCCAGTTGTCAAATGGTTAGGTGTGTGGTTTAGCCAAAAACTTACCTTCAAGCACCATTTAACAGTCAGGGTAGCGCAGGCTAAATCAGCTTTTCAAAGGATGGCAAGACTGACAAACACTGAAAGAGGGCTAAGCCATATTGCAATGAGATAGCTTTACCTGGCCTGTGTCACCACCATTTCCGACTATGCTAATCCTATCTGGTGGAGGGGGCAACAATCTTTTGCTGACCTTCTACAAGGGCTTCAAAATATTGCATTAAGGAGAATATTGGGTTGTTTCAAAACATCACCAATCAGGCCTATGGAAGTGGAGGCAACGCTTTGCCCACCTGAAATTAGATTGAACAAAAGCAGAAGAAAATATGCTTTAAGAGGATTAATACTGATGCAGAACCATCCAATTTCCAGGATAATTAGCCAAAATTATGAACAAATTTCTGATGAAGATCTTACATGCAGAAGAGACAGCCAGATCAACAGAATATTACAGTCATTACCTTATCATGATGGATTATATGAACAGAAGAAAACCAGGACCATTATATGTGCACCATGGAATAGAGGTGTCCCTTAAAAAGTGGCTATAAGTGGTCAGAGTAAAGAGGAGGAGAAATTAATTCACAATCAAATTCTGGAAGATTGTGGAAAAAACCATTTCATATATTACTCTGATGCTTCTTGTTCCCCAGAATCTTTGGGAATAGGAATCTCACTAGCAGGATATGATCAAATAGAACAAACCATCTTGAAAGAATACTACACCATCTCAAAAGACACAAATACCATTTGTGATGGAGAACTAGAGGCAATTGTCCAAGCAATAGAGCATGCAAATAGACAGACCTGCAAAAAGGAGTATGTGATCATATTTTCAGACAGTAAGGCTGCTCTGCAAAGACTAGAAAACTTGGATATTAAGGCAGGCCAATGGCAAGTAAGAAGGTCTATTACAGCAGCTCAAGAACTTCAAGAACAAGGCACAAGAGTCACTCCCCAATGGGTCCCAGCCCATCAATGATTCAAGGGCAATGACGAGGCAGAAAAACTTGCAAAAATAGCATCAAACCTAGAGCCAGATGACAGCTATCTCATGAGCTTAGCATGCATCTCACAAGAAATAGACGTTTTAAAAATTAATGAATGGCAAAATATATTAGAAAATTATGATTCAAAAGGACAGCAACAAAGCACTCACCTGTCATATTCTGAGATATACCCTTGGAAAATAAGAAGCAAGCCTTGGGTACCAAGATGTTATGAATCTACTTATTGGCAGATTTTCGAAGCTGTTAAGCTGCAGAGGTCGAGTTGATTTTGACAAAGACAAATTATCGAAGGTTCGAGGTTACATAGTTACGAAGGTTGAAGGTCAAAGGTCGAAGGTGCGAAGGTAAGAATGAAGGTAATCAAGGCTCAGATTATCAAAGTTACAAATTCATATGTTCAAATTATCATATTATCAAAATATCAAGTTCCCAATAAGCAAATTATACAATAAACGTAAAAGTAACAAAATTGTTAGAACTAGAGAACAAATCCAAATTTCCAGCCTGAACAAATCCAAATCCTGTAGCCTCAGACCTAACCAAATTAAGAAGATAACCCCTGCATCACCACATCCAGACTAAATATAACAAATTCATAACACAAGAGGAGTCAGAAAGGAGGTCAGCTCAGCATTTTATCAACTCAAGCTTGGACATGGTTACTTTAAGTCATATATGAAAAGAATAGGAAAATCAACTACAGGAAAATACAGATGTGGAGAGGAGCAAGATGCAAGGCATTCGCTTCTAGATTGCAGGCGGTATTCTCAGAATAGAAAGAGGATGAAAGAGAAGCTAGAAGGCCAGAATATGAGCCTGGAATTATTGCTTCATAACAAGATTGGAATTAATATAACATTGGACTTTTTGAGGGAGACAAAAATATTGACCAGGGGATGGTATGCAGAGGAAAAATAGAGTGAAAATTAGTATAGGTGTTATTGGATCTTGGGGGACAAATATTGTAGCTTAGCTACACATCTCCAATAGTCATGGACTCAAATTAGATGTAAATGTATAAAAAAAATAAAATGCAACATCTAATACTATAATGTAGCAAGTTCACACAAGTGAGAAGGAAATCATTTGAAAATATTCAACAACTAAAACTTCCTATCCTTTTCAGGACCCAAAAGGGAAAAGAAGCGCTACTACAATTTTTAAAGACTTCCAGGTGCATAAGTACAAACAAGGGAGACTAAGGAATCCACCTTTTTGACCACAACTTTTGATCAAATCGTCCAAATTTCAATTACTTAACAGATTCCTTTTTGCATCACTTAAAGCTACATTTGCATCCAATTATGGACCCTTCTGGCATACTGGTGGGCACAGAAAATGGATATTGACTCTGATCCTCCATCTGGGGGCTCATTATCCTCCTCACCACCACCCTTTATTGACCTACCATCCCAACCACGGCTCAATCAATCAATCTGGAGCAGTAGTCTAAAACTACCAACCTCAACAGATCCATTAAGATCAATTTCATCATCATCCAACATTCCTACAGCCATGGAGACCAGTTCTGATCCCATTTCTGCTTCTGTGTCATGTGACAGGAAAAAATTTTCACTCAACAAGCGAAAAATTGGTCCTAGCTCTAGTGATCCAACTGAGTACCCAAAGCCTCCCAAGCTGAACAGACCTACTACCAACTATTCCTTTGCACTCTCAGCTGATGATGCAATGTATGCAGCCAGGGATAAAATTCTGGAGGCCTATAAATTAACATTTGACAGGGATAGACAGACTAGAATTCTCGACTTGCTCCAAATATTTCGAGATTTTACTGAGAATAACTTTCTGCCTGGAGATAAAGTCAAGGGGACTACCACTGCACCAAAAATTTTGGAAAAAAAATCTGTCCAATTTATTGTCAAACCAACCTCTTCTAGTGGACCTGCACCTTTGGCCACCAACAATTTTGCCAGCTCATCTAGTCAGCCAACCAAGTTTGCCAGCTATTCTAGTGTGGCAGCCCCTAACACACCTAATACCACTATACCATCTGACCAATAATGGACCAAAGTCATCAGCAAAAAGACCAGGCTACCTCTCACTAAACCAGCCCAAAAACCACCACCAAGCTTTACAGCTGCCACTACCCCGAAAACTGTCACTAATGCTCCTAATGCTGACACACTTCTTGTTCTTGTCTTGACAAAGGGTGCTTCTGTTCCTGCCCACAATGCTATCAGTGTTAGGGACAATATCAACAGACTTCTTGGCAAGAAAGCTGTGGCAAGAGTCCACACCTCCCCTCGGAATAACCTTATTCTCACCTGCTTTCACTCAACCCCTGATGAGCTTCTATCTTCACAGGACAAGTGGATAATGCTCTTTGGAAAATGGCCTATTGACACCATTCAAAAAGAGAATAACTTTCCGAAACTGGTAGCCTATGGGGTGCCAACTAGGCTACCAATCACTTCCTTTCAAGATGAGGTACAAGACTTTAACCTGGGTGTTGAAGTGATTGGCAGTCCAAGATGGCTAACAAACAATCCTAATGGCCCAACTTGTCCTGTCATCTTCAGCATCACCTCTGAGGAAGAGAAGATTAAAATTCTAAACAGGGGAATATTAGTTGGAGGACTGCTTCTTAAAGTTTCCAACTATAAGCAAACTACGAACCGGACTCAGTGCAAGAAGTGCCTGATGTATTGTCACCTTTTTTTTTTTTTTTTTTCATAGTGTATTCAGCTATCTAGCTATGAAACATTTAAAATACATAGATTTCGCCTTCCCCTCCTTATAAATCACTACCCCTTCATTCCAAATTTATCATTTCCCAATTATTTGTCCTAATTTAACTCCCTTTATGTGCTGCCTTGCACTTGTATGTATCCAAATATTATAGTAGTGCCTCTGTCAGACCAGTATCAGAGCCCAGTGGAATTTGTATTCCTGAATTAATGTTTCGTGATTCATGTAACTTCCATTCTTCTAACATGATTGTAACATTATTGTCAAAATAATATGCCAAGCTGGTACCTGACATAATTTGTGATTGCCTCAGGAAAACCTTGGTGTTTTGGGTAATTTTCAGCTAGAAAATGCTTGGCGTCTGTGTAACAGACGTGGTGGACTGGTATTGAGTTGGTTTAGGATTACATCTTGACTACAACATGTTTGGATTGTATCCTGTGATGTAAGTAAGCTATTTCTAGATATTATCATCTTATGTCAGGTAGTAGATATGTGTAGATATATAAGCTGAGAGAAAGAGGAAGGAAGACAGACAGACAGACAATTACATCTTTTTATTTCACTTCAATTAAAAGCTCCTGTGCGAGCTATTCTTCCAGATGCCTCTAGTCTCAATCATTACAGCTTCCGAACCAGCTCAAAAGGTTTGACAGCCTCCTTCCCCCTTTTTGTCCAAAAAAAGGTTGGAGGTGACCTTGGCTCTATGCCCTTGAAGCATTTGTTCCTTTGATCTTTGAATTTTGGACAGTGTAACAACAAGTGCTGCACATTCTGTCTTTTTTTACCACAAAAATTGCAAATATTATTGTGAACTTTTCCTATCATATGACGGTAGACCCTTGTATTTCCCACTCCCAGTCTTGCCTGAAAGAATCCAGATTCCATTTCCCTGCTGTGTCCTTGGAATCTTAATAGTCTGAAAGAGAAATTGGGTTGGTTAGCCTGGGCCTGGAGCCTGTAATATTTGCCCAGTCCTTTGTCCTTTCGACCTTCCTCCTCATGCCAGAGCTCCATGTCCCAATCTTTTTTCCATGCCTCAAGAATCCATTCCCTAACCTGATGCTTGATGAATGAGTGAGAGGTATAGTGGTCCCTTTTCATTACTGCCTGGTTTCGACCTCCTGCAGCTAGCTTATCAGCCAGCTCATTTCCTTCTATGCCAACATGAGCTGGACACCATTGGATATGAACTGTGCTTCCATTGCATATCATTCTGATCTGGTGACAGAATTGATTGCTATTGTGCCAGATTCGAAGAACGCTTGCCTGGCTATAAGTAAAAATATGTATATTCTTATTAGCAAAATATTTTTTAACATATTTTGCTGCTTTCATGATACAATATGTTTCGGCATCTGTGATACCCATAGAGTCACCAAGGATGTAAGAAAAGCATTTCATCTCTCTGGTGACAGGCAGGTAGATCACAAAGCCTATACTGCTTCCAGCTGTCTTTGAAAGTGATGCATCAGTGTAGACTATAACATCATCCAAATGGATATCCTTGATTTGCTGGATGTGGGATATTTTTGTTGTTGCCTTTGAATGGTTAGATATAATGGTGATGATATTGGATTGATGCCATGGTGGAGCCCAGATGGCATTTAGCTGCTCTAAATTTTTCAGGTAAGCCAATGGCTTCAGAGCACTCCCAATCCTCATCAATTGGGTCACTGGTTTGTTGATGTAATTCAACAGTCCAAGGTCAATCTAATTGGTGCTTGACAATTAATCTTCTAGGGGACTGAACAGGTGTTCCTGGATAGGGTGGTTCTTTTGAAGTCGAAGCATCCTTAGTCCATTGTAAATTACCTGCTTCTCATGCTGTACTTTTGTTGGTAAGATGGATGCCTCAACCTCCAAAGCCTTGAAAGGACTGCCTCGGTATGCTCCAGTAATCAATGGCAGTGCCTGATTCTGAAGTCTTTGACATCTGTTGGTTAGTATTCCACTGCCCGTCTTACCATGCCAAAGAACTGAACCGTAATCAAGTACTGAAGTGACACAGGCTAGGTAGAGTTGTCGAAGGGCATGACAGTGTAGCCCTCGCGTGGCAGACGCTAGGCTACGGATCCTACTGAAAGCTCCATTGGCTAGCTGCAGTCTCTTTTCCACATGTATCTTCAAATTGAGCTTCCTATCAAACCAGATACCTAACCAACTGACTACCTCCTTAGGCTTTAAATTCGGAAGCCCGGGTAAGCTTAAGGTTGTATTTGGTCCCTGGTATTGATGGCCAAAGTGGATCAGCTCAGATTTTTCCATCTCAAAATTTACTGACAACTTTTGTGCACCCTCCAACAGTTCCTCTGTAATTTCCTTCAGTGTCCTAATATTTTTATTGATTGAAGTTGATGACACTGAAATTGCAATGTCATCCATGTAGGACAGCTGAAGAAAGTTCTTCCTGTGTACTGCTGGAAGAAGATATTTGATGGAAAGGAGAAAAATCATTGGTGATATTGGGCTACCCTGGGGAGTCCCAGTCACTGGAAACACCTTGCTAAGTTGTCCATTGAAGTGAAGCTGCATTGTCCTTCCAGCTAGAAATGATTTGACCCAAGATATAAGACCTAGAGGCAGCTGTAAGGACCGCATTGTTTGGATTAGAGCTGCAGGTTGCAGCCTATCAAAAGCTCCAAGGATGTCCAAGAATATTGTTGATACAATTCGTTTGCTGGCCAGATTCTGCTCCACAAATTCCTGTAGCAACAGAGCAGCATCAATGGCTGACCTCTGCTTACGACCTCCAAGCTGGCTAGAGTCAAGTATATCTGTTGTGTTAGCAATATATGACAATCTGTTGGCATAAATTCTTTCCAGCAATTTAGACAGGCAGGGCAGAAGCGAGATTGGTCTATAGGCTTTTGGTGCACTGTAGTCCTTTTTGTTTCTCTTAGGAATGATGATACCCACTGCCTGTTTCCATTGTTGGGGATGTTGTCCGCTTTCAAATAAGCATTTGTAAGCCTTGAAGAAGAAGTCCGGAATAGTTGTCATGGCTGCCTTGATAATGGTCCAATCTAGACAATCATGACCTGGGGCAGTCATTTTTGTAGAAGCAGCATTTACCATCTCATCAATGGTGAGTTCAGGCCAGTCCGAATGTCTTTCTATTTCGCTCCTAGCTGTTATATTGTAAGAGGTTGAAGGAATAAATTCCTCTGCCTCAGCTGATAAGGTTGAAGTTGGAAGACTTGGGAATAGGGTCTGAGCCAGGGCCTCACTTTTGGCTTCAAATGTTGTTGCTTTTGTTGGCTGAGATTGGTGCTTTGGTGTATAGACCAGAGTTGGAATTATTCTTGATTGATAATTTTCAGGCCTGGAGTAATTGTAGGCAGTGAATATCATCTTGTCCTTAGCTGAGGCTAAAAAGTTCATCCAGTGTTGTTCCTTGGTGTGCTGGATATGTTGAAAATATTTATTCCTTGCAGCTCTAGCCTTGTCCATAATTTCAGTGTCATAATCCTTCTTCCCTTGGCGTCGAAGCTTATTGAATGAATGCCGAAGTAAAGCAAGGTCCTTGGTTAGATTTTTTAGATCTTTTATTATAGTCCTATCTGAGTCTACAACTATAGAGGACTTCTAGCTTTTAACTGAAAGATACATACAAATTTTGATAAATTCAACCATTTAATTCCCAATATTTTCTCATAGATAGTGAGGAACAAGTCCTTAGGTCCTTGGTCCACCATGGCTTTGATCTTGGTGTGACTTTGAATAGTGGAATTGATTCTTGAGCAGCAGACTGTACTACCTGTTGTAAGATTGAAGCAATACCATCAACATCTTGTCTGTGTATGGCAGTTTCAAGTGTTTGCTGCATCAATTCTTGCTGTTGAAGAATATGAAACTTAAATAATTCCCAGTCAGCTTTTTTAACATTGAACCTGGTAGGAAGTGGGTTAGTATTTCTGTTAGTATTCAGTGATTCATCCAGGCTAGGGTCAATTAAACAAGTATCAAAGAGGTTCACTTCATGATCTGATCCAGTAGATTCTCCATATTTCCAGTTGCCCCACCTGAGGTGTTTGAATCCTATGGCAAAGATAAGGTCAATGATGGAGATACTTTTTGAATTGGATCTGTGAAATGTCCCTCCATACTGTTCAATGATTGATGGCGAGTTGAGGAGCTGGGCATTGGCATTATCCAAGTACTGGGCCAGCTTATTAGCAAGAGGTGAACTGTTCTGGACAAGTGGATTCCAAGATGAATGATGCAAGTTGAAATCTCCAAGAAACAGCATGGGCTTGTCCAGTCTCAACTGTAGATCCATGAAGCGTTCCACTGTGAGCTTAGTTGAGTAGTGGGAGGTTGGCTTCTCATTGTAGATGTGAACCACATAGAATGATTCACTTGATAGTTCAACCTCCAGAATTTGAAGGTCAGGATCTGTCACCAAGTGATATCTAGGGGATACTTGAAGCTGGCTAGATTTCTTGACATAGGTAAGGACCCTGGGCCGCAGATTGGAGTTGAAAATAGGTGGTATAAGATTAAAAGCTGAGTGGTTCATACTGTTGATCAGTTAAAATTATATTCAAAGAATAGATACCTGAATTATATTTTAGAAGACTGATGAAGATTGAACAAAAGAAGAATGTTGGTGGAAGAGAAGTGGTTGATCATGAACAAGAAGTGGTGTTGTATTGATGAATGATGATAATCTATCTAAGTGGGAAAGTGTCTGGTATATTTACATGCTAGAGTGGTCTGTGCACCTAGTGTTGGCAGGTCATGTGACCACATCACATGACAACATCATCTGACCACATCACCTGACCATGTCACCTGAAAACAATGAATTACCTGTTATCTCCATCATGTGACCACTTGCTTACTAATACAATATCCTGTAAGTCATGTGATATATATTTCAATCAATTGCACTTGAGTGATTATTTTCAACATATAGGTCAAAAAGATAGTGTTGGTTGGTGATGGAACAGGTATGGTTCCTGCACAAAAATAAGGTCTGATTCCTCCTTGAGGGCTACCTCAAAGAGTGACTGCAGGATCTCTCGACCCCTTGCAGTATTATGTTGACTAAATTTGAGTGTATCTAGCATGTTAAAGCTTTATAGAATTCACAATCTAATCTTTGAAATGCCAGGTGAGTGTTTGACTGGCAGTTGGCACACTGAACTGCATGGTGGATGCAACTTTGGGTTGCACTACAAGTGTTACACTTGTGGCTGTTAGTGTAATGTGGCCCAAGACAGATGGCACACACTGGAGATTTCTTGCACCACATGGAGTGATGGCCAAATGTCAGGCACTTTCTGCACTGAGTTTTCTGAGTTGACTGTTGGTAGCTAACTACCTTCAAAAGCTGTCCTCCAATGAGGACCACAGTCTTGATTAGCCTTGCTTTCTGTTCCTCAGTCTTGACATAAAATGCCACTGAAGCCCACATTAGCTTTGCAGGTGACTTTGTCAGCCATCTTGCATGGCCTTGTGTATTGATCCCATCATTGTAGGCTTCAATTTCTTCGTTTAATTGTTGAATTGGGATACAGGTTGCATCCCCATGTACCACCATTTTTGGCCAATTACTGACCTTCTGGGCCTTCTGAATTGGCCATCCTGCAAAAATAACCTCCCGCTTTTCTTGATCAAGCATTAGTTCTGTAGGGGAGGCATCCATGCAGCTCAGGACAAGGTTCCCCTTTGGTGAAGTATGGACTCTTGAAATAGCCCTTTTCCCAAGGATTTTGTTGATCCTTTCTCTGATAGTGAAAGCCTGGTATTCTGGCAGACTGCAGCCTGACCTGGTTACCAGGGTAATGACATTCTCATTGTCAATGATTGGTGCAGTTGTGGATGGTGCTGCATTGGTGGTTGAAGAAGAAGTACTGGCTTGAATGATGGGCCTAGTATTTGTGGCCATGGCTGTGATTGTGGTACATGAAACAGCAGCTTTGCGGCTGAGTACCTTCATGGCTGGCCTGGTTGTAGCAACAACAGCTGGCTTTTCATTTGGGATACCTTCCCTGACCCTCTGTGCATATGAAGGTACTGCTGGAGCCACAGGTGGTGGTGGTGGTTGCTTGATAGTAGATGACTCTACTGGTTCAGGAGTTGAGACCTGGCATGGTAGTCTAGTGATTATCACCTTCCCCTCCTCAGTAAAGCTTCGGAAAACCTCAATGAGGTCTAAGACTGCCACTTGCTTTTCTTTGTCTCCTGTAAGGCTGTATGCCTTAACTATTAAGTCACGTGCCTCGAAAATTGCTGTTTCAAAGGTGTGTTTGATGCTGTGTGGAACAGCAATTTTTACCATTTTGGATGGTTGAGAATTGGTGTGGTTGGTGGCTGAAAAACCACGTTTTCGAGGCTGGTCAGCAAAAGGTGTTTTTACAAATAATTTTGTGGTTCCCAGATCAGTTGAAGTGATTGGGTCACTGCTTAAAATGTCGACTTTGGATGTCAGATTGACAGGTCGAACAGAGGAAAGTAGCCTTGCAGGCTTTGGTGATAAATCTGTATTCCAGATTGAAGATGTGGGCCTTGGCACATCTAACATGTCCATCTCTGATGAGGATGGAATACTTGGTAGGCGCCATTCTGGTGAAGGAGATTTTGAGGCCATCTTGGCCATGATTTTGGCTGACATAATGAGCCAGAAAGCAAGGATTTAATAAAAAAAATGGATTGTGAGAGCTATTGAACATGCAGAGAGACAGACATGGAACAAGGAGCTCATCACAATATTCTCAGACAATCAAGGTGCTCTAATGAGACTGAAATTCACTACCTATCCTTTTTGGAACACAGAAAGGCAAGACAGCATTACTCTATTTTCTTTGGTCTACTAAGTGCCTTGGGGGACGAAATAGATGACAAAGGGTTAGAACTAAAAACACTATCTAAAATACCATGGAGTGTGGGATGCAAAGGATTTTGTATATTAGAGACTGTGGCATAGCTATATAGCTGAATACACTATGAATAAAAAAAAAAAAAAAAAATGAGACTGAAAGACTTAAGCAATAAGGCCGGCCAAGTATGGGTAATTAGAGCCATTCATGCAGCCAAAAAGCTAAAAAATAGGGGAACAAATGTCAGAATGAAATGGATACCAGCTCACATGGACATCAATGGCAACAAAGAAGCAGATAGGCTTGCTAAACAAGCATCTTTTATGGAGCCTGATGAAAGCTATCCAATAAGCCTTGCCTTTATCAGTAAAGAGATTGAAGGAGCTAAATGCCAGGAATGGCAGACATTATTGCATAACTATGATATTAAAAGACAGCATCAAGAGGGCTCATCATGCTATACAGGTACATTTGCATGGCAAATTAGAAAAAGGCCTTGGGTGCCTCGAGGTACTAGAAAGGGGACATGCTCGGCATTTTACCAGCTCAAACTTGGACAAGGCTACTTCAAGTCATACATGTGGAGAATAGGGCAATCAGAGACAGATAGCTGCAGCTGTGGGTTCAAGCAAACTGTGAAACATCTACTACTTGACTGAAGGAGGTATAAACAAGATAGGAAGAAGATGAAAGAGAAGCTTGGGATAGAGGAGATAAGTCTCAAGGTCCTCCTTCATAGCAACATTGGAATTAAAGCAGTACTGGAATTCTTAAATGACACAAATATATGTACAAGGAAGTGGTATCTAGGAGAGGAAGAAGATCCATTTTGAAAGTAGGATGGGGTTTTAAAGGTTAAATTGTAGTTAAATACTGCACATCCTCTGATAGTCTTAGACTTATACAGGATGTAAATGAATATCAAAAAAAAAAAAAACAGATATTCTATTAGTTCAGGAGCCTTATTTGTTCCACAACACTCATTTACAAACATACCAACCAATATCTCATTCAGCTTATCATGTAATTCCACCAATCACACATCAATACCTCCGCCCAAGGGTCATGACCTACATTAAGAAGGCAAGCCAACTTCAGGTAATGCCTAGGTATGACTTGGTGTCCGATCCAGACTATCAAATCCTCGAAGTTGATCTTCCAGGTGAGGTCTTTTATATCATACACATCTCCAATGAGAAGCCTCTCACACCTTCATTCAAACACCATACTATTCAGCGTTTCCTTGATTTGCAACTCAAGCTAGACAAGCCATTTTTACTTCTTGGTAACTTCAATCTGCATCATCCACTTTGGAACCCACTTATTCAATCAACTAACCCTCTAGCCAATTCCTTGGTTCAATATCTGGAACAGACAAATGCTCAACTAATCAACTGCTCATCTGTAATTGAGAGCTATGGAGGCTCCTTCCACAGAGATAATTCAAAGAGCACATCAATCATTGATCTTACATTTGTAGCAGGATTTCAGCAGTTAAAATGGCATTGCTACCTCAGGTCAACAATCTTACCATAGACAACCATGTCCCATCATCACCACCAAGATTGAATACAAAAAAGGCTGATTGGAAGCTCTTTCAAATGGAACTGCAAGCAAATGAGAAATTCTTCCAGAATCTTCTAGAAAATGCCATCCAATCAAAAGATTATGACCAGATAGCCAGTTTACTTCAACAAATTCTCGAAAATGCTGCCCTTATATCAATCCCAACTATGAAAATATCAGCAAGGTCTAAACCATGGTGGACAACAGAGTTGACCCAGCTGAGAATGAGGTTTCATAGGACAAGGCGCTGCTTTAAGAAACATCCAAATTCACAGTCAACAGATGATGCAAGGGCTGCAAGAAACCAATATTTCCACAAAATCCAACAAAATAAGAGGACACATTGGATCAAATTCCTAGAAAAAGCTCAAGACAAAACAGTCTTTACTGCCTATAACTATTCCAGGCCGGGAGGGACTCAATCATCCCTCATTCGAACTCTGAAATACAGCACTTTTGATAACAGTCAGGATAGAGGAGCAACCAGCTTCAAAGATAAATGTGAGACACTGGTTCACACCCTCTTTCCGAGAACTTCACCTTTAAAATCTGTACCACAAGATACCATCAACCAGCAAGTGTATTGTCACAGACGAGGATGATGACGAGGACGGAGACGAGGACGAAGACGGAGACGGAGACGGAGACGAAGACGAGATGTATACAAGGACAGAGACTAGGACAGAGACGAAGACTAGGACTTAGGACAGAGGCGAGATTCTAAGATGTAGATAAAATACAAGACAAAAAGCTACAGTTCAAATACATCCCAAGAGCTTCCTTAAGTACCTGAGACCGGTCACTACAATCAAGGGTGCAAAAGCCCACAGCTGTTACATAGCAACTGATCAGTATTTTGACTAGTGACTGTTGCTATCACAACACTGTAACCATCGCAACGCACTAACCCTATTCCTGAGTGTATTCATGGGGCGGTTGGCCAGGTGCAATACAATATCACAAACTGGTCTGTGACATGTATGACCAGCCACAACCAACAAGCCACCAACATAACCTTCATTTCACCAACAGCAACAAAACTGATACAAGAATATGGGATTGGCCAGCCTTAACTATGGGGGAAATTTTCAATGCAGTGCCAAACAAATCAACATCCCCAGGCCTTGACCGGATTGATTGGACCATCACAAAGGCAGCAATCACAGCCATACCCAAAATCTTCTTCAATGCATATTCAACCCTATTCAACAGTGGCATTCATCCAGAAATCTGGAAACAAGCAGTGGGAGTAATCATTCCAAAGAGAAACAAGAAGGACTATAGCAATCTCAAAGCCAATTGACCAATCTCTCTTCTCCCATGTCTTTCCAAGCTGTTGGAGAGAATATTTGCAAACAGACTTGCTTTCCTTGCCAACACATCTAATAATCTCTTACATCAGACCCAAATGGGTGGACGGAAGCAAAGGTCTACAATTGACACAGCACTTCTCCTACAAGATTTTATAGAGCAGAACAGGCTCAAGCATAAAGTAGTCTCAACAGTCCTCCTTGATATCATGGGGGCATTTGATCGACTTCAGCCTGACTCTTTAATACCAGTCATGAGATCTCTCCAGCTACCCATCTCATTAATCTCATGGGTTCAATCCTTCTTGACTGGGGGACCATGAGACTTCAATTCAATGGCCAGCTAAGTGAGGTTTTCCCAGTCACAGGCACACCTCAAGGCAGCCCAATTTCACCAATACTCTTCTTGATATCCATCAGGTTCCTCTTTCTCCCACAACAGGAAGCAAATTAACTTCAACTCCCATACATGGATGACACCTCTATCTCAGTTGCCTCCACCTCAATCAAGAGAAATACTGACCAACTTCAACAAATTCTCAAGGGACTGATGGAAAGGGCGAACAAGCTATCAGTCACATTTCAGATGGAGAAGACCGAGATGATACATTTTTCACACCACAAATCACCCCTGACAAACCACCTTACCCTCAGCCATCAAACTACTTTAGTACCTTGGGAGGTGGTAAGATGGTTAGGGATCAGGTTTGACAGGAAGTTAACATTCAAGTCTCATGTAGAGAAACGCCTCCATCTCGCACATGGTGCACTCAAGAGGGTAAAGCAAATTTCCTCCAATACAAAGGGCCTTCCATTTCATGCCCTACAACAACTGTACCTCAGCTGTGTCCTTCCAGTCCTGGACTATGGCTCAGTGCTTTGATTTAGGAAAAGGGGCTGTGTTACATCAAGTGCCAATTACCAGAGGCTACAAAATCAGGCATTAATTATGATCACTGGAGCATATCACAATAGTCCAATCAAGGCCTTGGAAGTTGAGGCAGCAACTCTTCCAACTAAAGTAAGGCAGCTCAAGCAGACATTTAATTATGCTCTTCGTCTACTAAGACTACAACATACACATCCAGTGAAAGATAAACTGCTTTCCCCCCTGCAAGATGAGCTATCTCTGACAACAGAGGTGGACCTCGGGGTTTTGGAGTACCTAGACAAAGAACAGACTCAGATTACAAGGATTGGCCAATTATTGAAGTCATTCATGATGCATACCAACCTTGAACAATTCGATGCCAGCTGGGTGCCTCCTTGGCTTCAAGCTCAATTAAAAATAACTATTTCACCACTGCCAAAGGAACAAGTTGCTCTGAGCCACAAAAACTTAACTGACAAGATACCACTAACAACAGCCATTGTCTATACGGATGGTTCCTTCACCAAAGCAAAAGGCAGCAGCATAGGATTTGTTATCTATCTTCCAGTCACAAGGCAAATGAAATGCATCTCTTTCAATCTTGGCAAAACAATGGGTATCACAGATACAGAAACTTTCTGCATCCTGAAAGCAATTAAATACCTCAAAAAGATATCACCCCGAGGCAACTACCATATCTTTAGTGATAGCCAAGCCAGTCTTATGAGAATAAAGAACAAAGATTATTCTTTTTCACACCAGATCAGACAAGAGGCAGAGAACTGCTCAATACAGCTCTCCTGGTGCCCTGGCCATGTTGGGATAGTAGCTAATGAGCTTGCTGACAACCTAGCTAAAGGTGCCAGGAAAAAGAAAGTGCTGAGAAGGAATCAATTTACATCGCATGCTTTTCTCAAGCAAAGGGCAAAAGAACTAGTACTAGAAGCCTGGGCAAAAGAGTTGACATCAGAACTTTTCCATGAGAAAGAAGGAAGAAAAAGCTCTGGTCTTGGCAAGTTCTATAGGATCCAAGCCCAGATGTCAACCCCAACATTTTCAACCAAACCTATCAATTTTCAAGGACATAGCAGATTAACAGAGTCCTCGTACTTTCAAGCCAGGACTGGCATAGGAAATGTGAGGGCATATTTACACAAAATTGGAAAGACAAAAGATGGTAACTGTAATTTTTGCCATAACCAGAAGCAGACCATGCAACATTTGACACTTCATTGTCAGATGTTTAAAACTGAAAGAACAAAATCATTAAAAAAAATACAGCCTTTTACACTACCAATCTTATTCAGAACAAATAGAAGAAAACAAGCATTGCTTGAATTTTTGAAAACTTCGAGGTGTATACCTTTACACAAAGGAGAATAATAGGACAAAACATATTAGAAATAAAGGGAGGATGATGGAGGAAAGGAAATATAATGAGGATATATATCTGCTTTAAATGTATGTTAAATAAAATGTCAAAGCTAGCTAACTGAATACAATATGATTAAAAAAAAAAAAAAAAGGATGGAGTTTCGAGAGTCTTGCTAGGCGTAATGCATACTGCCTCATGTTTCTACAGAGCCTGACCCTTGGTAGTGCTAGGGCAGCTTCCACTTCCATGGGCAGAATTGGAGCTGTCTTGAACACCCCCAATATCTTTCTTAAGGCCAGGTTCTGTATTTTCTGTAGTGATTTTGCTATATATTCTTGACCCTTCCACCAGATCACAGATCCATAATCTGCTATGCTGGTGACACAGGCATGGTAAATTTGTTGAAGAGCAGCTGGTGACAAGCCCCTCTCTGTGTTGGCAAGTCTTGCCATCCTGTAGAATGATTGTACAGCCTGGGATGATCTGACCTGGACATGTTTCTTGAATGTCAAGCCAGGGTCAAACCAGATGCCAAGCCATTGCACTGACTCCACAGGCTTAACAATATTACCATTAGTAAATTTGATTGCAAAATTTTGTGCATTTTTCTTTCTTGTGAAATGCATCAGTTCTATCTTTGAAAGATCAAACTGGACTGCATTCTTGGTACCCAGCTCAAAGATCTGGGCTGCTTCCCTTTCAAGGATTTTTATATTTTTCTTTAGGCTGGTTGAGGCTGTTGTCAAGGTGATATCATCCATGTAGGAGATAACTTTGACAGCATTTCTTCTGAATAAGCCCTGAATATAGATAAGGAATAGTATTGGTGATACAGGACTCCCCTGAGGAATACCTGTATTGATCTCACTGAATTCCTCCTTTGCTCCATCAAATGACAGCTGTAGGCTTCTTCCCTCTAAGAAAGAACCGACCCAAGCTATAAGATTGACTGGTAATTTTAGTTTCTGCAGTATTTGCAGTAGTTGATTGCAAGCAACATGATCAAATGCCCCCTTGACATCCAGGAATAGGGTTGATGTGATCTTATTGATTTGCTTATTTATTTCTACTTCATTAGTGAGAAGCAGTGCTACATCTATGGCCGACTTCTTCAATCAGCCTCCGATCTGTGATGGATCCAGCAAGTCTGATTTCTCTGCCAGATACCCTAGCCTCTTGGCCATAATTCTCTCCATGACCTTGCCAAGGCAATTGAGAAGAGAGATGACCCTGTATGCCTTGGGCTGGGAGTAGTCTGGCTTTGATTGCTTTCGAAGTATGATCCCCGTAGCTTGCTTCCAACATTGAGGATGATATCCCAATTTGAAAAGACTGGAATACAGTTGGAAGAAGATATGTGGGATGGCTTGATAAGCTTGGATTATTATTTGATGGCTTATACCATCTGGTCCAGGAGTAGTTCCTTTGATGTTGGTTGAGCAAGCTCTTTCTAGCTCTGACCATTCCAATATTGGCCAAGTCCATCTACCTGGCTGGTAGCTATTCCATTCCACTTGATCAGCATGGGGAGGAGGGGGGAAAAGTGCATTTCGAAAGGCCTTGCACTTTCCCTCAAAAGACTCCTCTAACTGGTTATCTGCTGACCTGATGGATGGAACACTGCTTTTTTGTCTGTCCTTGGTGTAGGACATGGCCTTGAATATGGATTTTGCATCCTCTTTTTCGAGGAATTTATTCCAATGACCTTGCTTGGCTACTTTGATTGCAGAGAAGTAATTATTCCTGGCCTCTAAATAAGAAATTTTGGCAAGCAAATCATCCTTATTACACTTAAATATTTTAAGTCTTCTTGTCATATCTTTCCTCATAACCTTCAAGTTCTTATTCCACCAGGGCTTTGCTGTATGGTGAAATGATCTTGGAGGCATACATGCCCTTGCAGCCTCACTGATGCAGCCGGTAAGTTCACTTGCTGCCTGGTCTAGTTGATCAATAGTAAAATGAGAGCCTGTCCTTAGGTATTCAATTCCATCAGTATCAGAGAGCGGACTGATGTCATCAAGGGCCAGGAGAACAGTGTTGTTCTTTGTTATTTCTTGTAGAATGGTGGCAAATTTACCCCAGTCTGTTTGATTAATGATAAGTCTTGGTTGACATTGACTTCTGGGCTGGAAACCTGAAAGGGATTCAAGGGTAAACATGTCAGGTAACTGGGAGCCTGACCTGTGACAGGCGAAGTGTATGTAATTAAAGTAAAAGATAACTCAGTAAAAACAACTTGATTTCTATTTCTCCCGGAATTCTAGGACTATTTACACTGACCATGATTGACTTGATCTCTAAATATAGACATGCGCTAGAAATAGAATAACCTGCAGTTCTAAATACAGAATTGAAGCACTGACCGAAACAAATAACCCACGTATGTATGGACAGTCCCTATTTTTGACCTGAGACATTTCTTTGTCCAACTTCTTTGGTGGTTATTCTTAGCCTTTGACAGAACAAGATCCCATAATGATCAGATCCAATGTCAGCCATGATTTGCCAATCCTTGATTCTACTTGCAACATTTGGAGATGCAAAAGTCAGATCAATCACTGTTGCTTGTTCCATGTGTTGCCTGAAGAATGTACCCTCACCCGGACTGTTGATTAGCTCCATCTTTTGTGCCTCACACCACTCAACCAATTTCTCTGAGGGTCCAGTTGGAATTGACTCTGGCTCCCACAGGGGATAGTGAAGGTTAAAGTCCCCAAAAAGGATGGATTTAGGGCCGGGTTGCTGATTGTACAGGTGAGCCTCGATGGTTTTACCCCTCTGACCTGCCTGATCATCTTGGTTATAAATGTTGATTATTTTTATTGTGCCTGCACCATTAGTCATTTCTAGGACCTGGATGTCTGGATCCTGTGGTGACTGAATAGCAAGCTTAATTATGTTCCCAAGCCTCCTAGCAATATAGATCATTGTCCTTGGTCTTAAGAGGGTTGGAAACTTGGGAAATATCTGGTTAAATCCACTGTGATAGACGGATCTGGTGTTAGTATAATCCTGGCTCCTAGGCTGTCTGGGAATCAGCCAAGGTTCCTGGACTGCTATAATATCTATCTTGAGCTCCACAGCCAGCTGTAGAGCATTCTCAGTTGCATATTGGTTTTTATTAAGGTTGATTTGAAGGGCGCGCATATCAGGTGTGTTTGACATTACAATTCCTCCTGATCAAGCTTATTTTTAGCTGCAAGATAAACCTCGCAGGTTTTTGAGCTGGCCTGATGAGAGCCTGAGCAATTGGCACATTTTGGGGCTAGATGTGAGCAGCTAAGGCCCCTTGTCCTGCAGACACTGCAGTAGTGTTGCTGAGTGCTGTGATTTTCTCCACATAGACCACAGAATGCTGATTTTCTGCAGTAGCTGTCAAGGTGACCAAAGCTTTGGCATTTGTTACACTGGGTTGATTGAGCCACATTGTAAAATTTTTCTTCTCTGACACTGATTTCAGCAATGTAGAGTCGGTTTCTGATGGCTCTGTTGGCCTCTTCTACAGTTGCAAAGGCAATTTCCACTGATCCAGCCCGTTTGATAGTCCTATTCTCTCTGCTTGATAACCAATATGGAGTTCCAATTGGTTTGAGACCCGTGTTGAAGGTCAAGATCTCATCTTTGACCAGCTCCATACCCTCTGGTGTATCAAAGTCTAGTAGTGGAATTCCATGAGCAACAACCTTGTGCCATGGTTTGTCAATCTGTGCAAATGTAAATGGAACTAAATGTTCCCAAAGCTCTCTTTTCTCCAAAAGGAATTCTGCTGTGTACTCTTCTGTGGTGGTAATAGACAAATTGGCTGATGTAGTGCTCACCAAGTTCACCACTGGGCCTTTGATTCCTCTATCTGCTAGGGCTTTGTTGAGGCTATTTCTTGCTGCTAGGGGTGATTCTACTGGTAGAGTATTTGGAGCTTGGACAAGTATCAATCTCCTCACCTTTTTTAAGGATTCTCCTTCCCATCCTATCTTTAGTTTATAATTTTACCCTTCTCCTGATGTTGCTATGACAACAGAACAGTTCTTGGCACTAGTTTAGGGCCTATGTTATGATGGGCTAGTGGGAGGAAAGCAAGTATATGTATGATGGCTTGGCCTGTAGCTATAGAGTTCTTCATGCTTAGTCTTCTGTCACAACCACCACCTTCGGATCACCTCTGGTCACCTATAGTCACCTCTAGTTACCTCTAGTTACCTCTAGTATCTTTAGTTATCATTAGTACCCTCTCGAACCTTTAGACCTTTTAAATACTTATATTAACCATCTTTCAAACCTCAATTTCCTCCAAATTATCTCTAGTATACCTTCAGTCATCTTTTGCCGTCCATTGAACCTCTTCTAGTCCTTCGAATTTGCTCCACCTCAAACGTCTAGACTTCAATCTGACACCTTTTTTTCCTTGGGTTGATTTTGGCTCTGTGGTTGAGTGGTATTGACCTTCTTTTTCCCACCTACAACTGTCCACTCTTGAGGCTTTACTTGATATGATTCTCCATTATTGGCAAGGACCTTGGCAAAGCTCATAGGCTGGGCTATTTTTGTTTGGGCAGCTGTGTTTGATGCAGATGGCTTGGTTGTTACTGGCTGGACAATGGTGCTTTGTAGATCTCTTGTCTTATTTTCTATTTTTCTGGTGGCTTGTTCTAGGTTAGAGATCTGGCTCACTATTATTTCAGATGCCTTTGATAGCTGCCCTTTCTCAGTAAATTCTCTGAATATTTCTAGTAGGTCCAACAGCTTGGTCTGTTCCATCCTGTTATGTGAAAGGCTATAGGCCTGGATAATATTATCTCTAGCTGCCATTAATGCATCAAAGGGAGTTTGAAATTTCATTTCTAAATGCTTCTTTGTTACCAGCTGTATTTTCTAATGGCTTTCTAGTTTATTGGACATACTGCTGCCTCGTTTTCGCGAGGCCCCAGCCAGGTGGGTACCTGAAAACTTTTTCCCATCCTGAGAAGGACCCAATATAGGATCACTTGAAAAATCCATGAAAATTTCATCAATTGATGAATTGAATTTACTAGCTGGGCTTTTAATAGCTGGGGGAGTTGGTAGGTCACTCCAAATGGATTTTTGGAGATGTGGTTGCTTAGATATTGATGGGGTGGGCTTGAAGGTGGGTTTGTGGGTGAACAACCCTCGGAAATCGACTGATTTGACATTATCAGCACAACCAGTCAGTTAATTTGGCTGAAAAATATCTTAATCAAGAGCGCTTGATGTAATGAATCGTAAAAAATAGTTTGTTTGATGGTAGGAGTCGGTCGCAAAAAGTTACGGACGAAAATGTGTAGACGGAAAATATGATGTTCCTGTTTTCTTAAGAATGATAGTGTGGTGTATTTGTCTTTCCTCATAGCAGGTCTTTTTTCCCCAGCTTTGGCTAGTTTATCTGCCATTTGATTTCCCTCTATACCCATATGTCCAGGGCACCAATGAAAGTGAAGGCTTAGATTCTTTGCAGAACTTCGTATTTGATGACAGATTTTGGTTGGTTTAGTCTGGATCCGAGATAGTGAAGCTTGGCTGTCAGAGAAGATAAAGATATCTCCAGAAATATTGAGTTTCTTGACAGTTTTGATGGCCTTCAGGATGCAATATGTTTCTGTATCAGTGATGCCCATTCTGTGGCCGAGGTTTAAGGAGTAGCATTTGATCTGCCTTGTGACAGGAAGATAGATTATAAAGCCAATGCTGCTGCTTCCCCTTAGAGAAAGAGATCCATCTTTGTAAACTAGACAGGTCTCAAGAGGTAGATTGGTTTCATGGATCATTGTGGCATAGAGTATTTTGAAACGCCATGTGGACGGCTAAGTTAAAACACATTTAATAGTTCAATGCACTTCTAAAACCAGCAAGGAAGACTGATATGAATGGGCTAGTTTCATTAGGTGATGTGTAGCAGATAATTGGGCATAGGGGTTGTTTGCTAAGTGCTATTTGGTAATTTTATGTATATAAATACTCGGCGTGAAGAAGCATTATTCTTCACGCAACGTCTTCTTCAATTACTTTAACCATACATTTGTTTACCCATCTCTTCTTCGGGAAGACCATTTATATATTTCCAGCTCTTCATCAGCAAGACCCACGTGTAGCCTCTATTGCTAGTATCTACCTATTTGTCTCTTCCTAGAGAAGACCAGTCATCCTTCCGACCCACTCATCACCTTTATCTACCACCTAGATCTTCGTTAGACCACATACCCACCCTGTGGAACACTGTCCTAACCTCGCCTTGAGAATTGGCCAGAAGATTCAAACGCTCTGTTCGAGCCACATCCTTGGGCTGTTGGGAGATAGTTGTTTTGATACTAGTGGTAAGCCAAGGTGGGACCCGGCTGTGACAGAAACCGAGTTGGTTGTGAATAAATCGATTTATTAAACTATATGAGGAGAAAAGAGAACTCTAGCTACGACTAACAGGTATTTATAAGAATTGGTCCCCTTCGTCAATCTCCAGACTGATGACTTATCCTTAGGCACAATACTTGCTACCCAGCCACACATTGCCAGGTGTTACTTAGTTGTAGTAACGCTTCGACCTCCTGACTAGCAGTACCGCTTAGTTGTAAATATTCCCAACAATCCGCTTAGGTATTCACCTAAGCTCTAATAGCGGTCAAACCGTAACATTAACCCCCTCATTTACCCTCTTACTCTCTCCTTCCTTGACGCTGGCCCGTTGTTGGTCTCTGCTGAGCCCCACTTCTTCTCCCAAACATCCAGTGCTGCAGCATCTTGTAAATTTATGAGCAATGTCCACTCTGGTAGCGCCATCCCAGTCCACTTGACTAAGGCCTGTCTCTCTCCCTTCTTTGTCCTACATCTTAGAACTTCGTCAATCTGTTATTCTTCTTCGCCATCAATTTCAATTATTGGACCTGGATTTTCATCTTCTAATTTTTGCGACCGCAACGGATTTTCATCTGCTGGTAAGAGCAAATCTACATGAAAACAGTCATGTATCTTCCCAGGGATATCGAGTTGCACTACTTCCGGCGAAATGAGTTTAGTGACTGTGTACTTTGCATGTTGCCATCCCAACTTCTTAGAAGGTTGATCTTCTAATCTAATGTTTCGCAGTAGTAGCCAAACCTTATCACCGACTTCATACCTTGGCGCTGGTTGCCTCTTCCTATCCGTGAAGTCCTTGTGGCGTTCTTGAGTAGCAGCCATTGCGGATTGCATGAAAATTGTAACATTTTGTAATCTTTTGACAAAATTCCAGCCCTTTCTTTTCCTGTAGATACTGAGATTTTTGACTGTTTGGTAATGATTTGGATTGGGTTGACATGATAACCGTGTGTTGCGAAAAATGGACTTATGCCACCTAAAGATACAACATCTCTGTTATTAATTGCAAGCTGAGCCGCAGCGAGACAATCAGACCAGCCGTGCTGAGTATAAGAAACGTACACTCTCAAGTAAGTCTGGACTTCCTGATTCATTCTTTCCGTAGCTCCATCAGTTTGAGGATGATAGGCTGTGCTCAGCCTCTGTTCAATTCCAACCATTTCGCATAGTCTTCTCCAGAATTTACTTGTCCAATTAGTCCCTCTATCGCTAGTTAAAGCCTTTGGAAATCCGTGATAGCGCCAGTGACATTCTATAAATTGCTTAGCACAAGATTCTGCATCCATCTTATCCATAGACTCCAGTGTCACTGATTTCGACAATCTATCGGTAATTACCATGATGTTTGTTGCACCATTTGATTTAGGAAGGTCCACCATAAAGTCAATAGAAAGCTCTTGATGGAATCTTTCAGGTACTGGTAACGGTTTAAGAAGCCCTTGTTTCTGGTGTCGCCAGAATGATGACCTCCCGCATACATGACAGTTTTTACAGAACCGCTTGACTGCTTTACTTATTCCAGGCCAAAAATATTCACGAGCGACCTGGTCAAGCGTTGCATCTCTCCCTGGATGACCTGAGACAGCTGAGTCATGGGTATTCTGGATAAGCGCAGTTGTTAGAGGCTCATATAAAGGTACCCATATCCGTCCTTGGTAGCAAACTACACCGAAACTATCGTCAAATTCACAAGCGGCGATCGTCGCCTTAATTGGACTTGGCTCGTCCGAACCTTCTATTTTAAATTTGAGATCCTTGGGCCATGGGCAATCTCCACTTCGAACCGCATTTACGACCTGAATATACCTTACATTGTTATTTAACGCCTGGTTCCAAAGTTCCTGTAAATCCTCGTTGGCGAATATTTCATGGCCTTCTGCAACATTAGTGCCATTAATACACAACTTTGACGCATGAATTGGTGTTAAGACCTGGCGCTCGCGGCTTAAGAGTCGTGGGTCGCCTTCCATAGGTCTATCTTGATCCCTTCTCGAGAGTGCATATGGCCATTCATTATCTACCCCTTTCCTGTACACGAGTTTATACCTGAATCGGGATAGAAATTCTGCCCATCGAGTCTGCCGCTCTGTCAGCCTTCTCGTTGTGAGGAAGTACTTCAAATTCATATGGTCACTTAGGATAGTGAAAGCGTGTGCTAGGCCCCGTAGCTCTGCGTCCCATTCTTTCATACTTGCTACAATGGCTAGGAGTTCTTTGTCATGAATTTCATAGTTCATTTCTGCCCCAGTCAGCTTCCGAGAGTAGTAGGCCACAGGTTTCCATAGGCCAATTTCTTGCTTCTGTAACAAGCATCCACCAAGGGCATAACCGGAGCAATCTGCTTCCAACATTGTTTCACGGTCGGGATCCCATTGGGCCAGAGCAGGCTCTGCAACAAACTTTTCCTTGAGCAATTCAAATGCATCATTTTGTTCAGAGCCCCACCTCCAAGGTGTACCCTTGCCTGTCAGAGAAGTTAGAGGTGCACAGATTCTTGAAAATCCCTTGATAAAGCCACGATAAAAATTGGCTAATCCTAAAAATCCTCTTAGTCCTTTTGTTGTTGTGGGTGCCTTCCATTTCGATATTGCCTGGACCTTTGCAGGATCCATCTTGACTGCAGAATTCTCACCATCAGAAGATATGATGAAGCCCAAGTATTTAGTCTCTTTAACACTAAACTCGCACTTGTCAATATCTAATCCTAGTCCTGCCTTCTGAAGCTTTTTAAGAACCAATCGCACGTGACTTTCGTGTTCCTCTTTGTCCCTGTTGGTGAATACAAGTACGTCATCTACGTAAGCCGAGCAGAAATCGTCGAGGTACTCACGTAAAGCTTTGTTAATGTATTTCTGGAAGGATGCCGGAGCTCCATTTAATCCAAACGGCATGACAAGCCACTCGAATAATCCAAATCGTGTTCGAAAAGCTGTTTTCCATTCGTCACCTTCCTTGATACGCAACTTGTGAAACGCAGATCGCACGTCCAGCTTCGTGAACCACTTAGCTCTACTCAGCTTAGCAAGCGTCTCTTTAATTAACAGTAAGGGATAGCGATCGGCTTTTGAAATGGCATTCAAGGCGCAATAGTCTACACAAAATCGCAGGCCTCCACCTGGTTTCCGAACGAACAATACAGGGGCCCCTGCTGGTGAACTACTCGCTCGAATGTAATTCTTATCAAGAAGATCTGTCAGTGTCTTCCTTAGCACTAGTAGGTCATCCCTTGACATTCCATACAGGGGTGCCCATGGTATATTCTTGTCAGACTCAAGCCTTATCTCGTGGTCACATCCATGCCGATGAGGTGGCAGCTTGTCAGTTAACTCTTTCCGAAAAAGGTCTGCAAATTCCTTACAGTGATTTGGAAGCTTATCCAAATTTGTAGGAGACTTCTTTGATGGCGCAAGCGCTTTCTGAATATCTGCCAGCGTTACAGAAAATAGCTGAGTTGTGCCAGCGCTTGACTTCCTGGCTTTCCTGACCGTTGCAAGAAATACCCCTGCCGACAAACTTTTGATATTTGTTGTTTCAAAGGGCAAATTCACCATTGGCTGTCGGCCTTTTTCCCATACCCTCAATGGTCGATCGTTCACAATTGCTTCTCCAATGTCCATGAAATGTTCCCTTGCATTATAAATAACATCTTCACGCTCCATCCATGGTTTTCCCAATATAACATCATGAGACAACATTGGTATAACATACGCATATAAATTTCGTTGATACCCATCAATGTCTAGCTCCATGTTAACCATTTCCGTGATAAAATCTTTGTGGTGGTGATTTTTCGTTGCCTCTGTGAGCTTGCGTGGAGTTATTTTTATCCGGGTTAAGTTCGCTCTATCTGCTAATGAATTACTAACGGCGGCTAGGCATTCGCATCCATTGTCAATCAAAGTGGGTACTGAATAAATTCCATAAATCACAGTGTCTATAATGAAAGAAGATCCGTTCATAGCGCTCTCTGCTTCTTTATCTCCAATTGATTTTGAGCTACTAACCATTTTCACAGCTCCATTTGTTTACGCCTGAGGACAACTTGATTTGGGAGCTAATCTTTTTGCAACCATGTTCTTCATAACTTTGGCCTTAACTGTATCTGCAATTTTTACGTCGAATTTTGCAGCTTGGACAGGTATTTCAGGATGCTTAGCAGGAAGCAATCGACAATTAGCTATGACGTGTCCTTTCTTTCCACATCGCAAGCATAAGCCATCTATTTTGCGCCCATTCAACTCAACACATGATACCCACTTCGCACGGACTTTATTAACACCGATCGTTCTTGTATTGCTGTCCATATCCTTACTGTGCAAGCTGACTTTGGATGAAAGGTGGTGCGTAATTTCTTGTGAGACCTCCCCTGGTAATCTACCCCCAGCAACGCCTCGTGTTCCGTCGTCGAAGTAGCCAGTCTGACCTAGCAGGTATTCCCTTGTCATTTCTATACCAACCTCGTCAATTTCATAACCCAGGATTGACAGGTAATCAATTAATTCTCGAAGTGTTCCAGGGTGCAAACTGCCAATCATGTAATTTCTCGTCGTCTTGTTCAGCGAGTTTCGCAACAAGTAGATCTTCCATTTCTCTTTCTCTTCCGAACTGGGACTTCGTGAGAGTAACTGCTGGAAGCGCGGTAGATATGACGATAGGTTCTCGTCCCGGAATTGTCGGCATGCATGAAATAGTGCGGCCGCCAATTGTTCCTCGTTTCTGTCGCGATAGGTATTATCCATAGCCCGTAACAGCCCTAGCGCATCTCATTCCATGCCGTTTGCAAGCATACTCTGAAACTGACCTGTAATCATATCTTTCGCTGTTCCAGTCACTGCATGACTAAATAATTGCACTGAAAAGTCAGACGGTTGAAGAATATTCCGCTCCTCTACATTGCGCCTGTATATGTATCAAAGTATTCCATGCGTAATTGCCCACTTAGTTCTATCCTTATGGTCGTATGCTTCTGGCTATTTAAGTGGTTCCTCTTCTATGAAACATTCCCTGCGTTCTGATTGGCCTCCCACATTAGCTCTTGACGGCTGCAGGGGAGTTTTTTTCTTATTCTCCAATTGTTCCTGCATTGTTTTCATCATTTCGTTCATCTGAGATCGTAGTATTGCAAGGTCTCTTCTGTGTTCCATTCCTCTTAATCTCATTTTTTCGACCAGTCGCTGCATTTCTGATTGAATTTCTCCATGTGGCATAGATTCATGATTCGATAAACCAGTTGCCATAGAGTCCGTTCCGATGTTAAAATTGTTCATATTTGAACCCATTGTTGATTCTTCGAATCCCTGTGCGTTGAAACCAATAGTTAAAGATGCCCTAAGTCACAGTTATCCAAGGCTGCGATATACTTAATGACGGGCAAAGAATGTCAAAGTAATCAACTAAGCCCTTCAAAATTCGATATTTGGTTTCGCCTCTTCCACAGCATCCCATGGATACAATTCTCGACATTTGCATCCCTATATTCCGACATTTTTCGACCAAAAACCCGATTCTCAGCATTCTGAGAGAAAAATTTTTCGCTTCAGCCTTGCCAAGGCTCGACGCGTCACGCGTCACGCGTTCCAGACACGTGATCAGGTGATTAACAGTAAAGTCACGCGACTTTTATCTCTAATTTTCATTAAAATTAAAAAAAAAAAACACACCAGCCTTGGCGCTCAGTCAGGTGACCCACATCAATTGTCACGTGATATTGTTCACAATAATTCATTTTTAAATCAGGATAAAATATTTTCGAATTCTTTATTTTGATTTAGTTATTGTCCTGCTTATATCAGCATAAAACAGGTTGAAAATGCCTTTAAAGTCTCCCTCCTCACAGGGGAGTCTCCCAAGTCTACCATCTTCACCTGAAATTGATATGACAAATGCCCCATGGTTGTCATCATCAATTTGGAATAAAGATGCATCACCAAAGCCTTCAAGGCTGTTAACTTCTGTTCGACCTATCAAATTGTCCACCAAAATTGACTTATTTAGCAGTGACCCCATCACTTCTACAGATTTGGGGGCACAACACCTTTTTAACAAAACACCCTTTTCTGAGCACCCTCGAAAGCGAGGTTCTCACCAATAATTCTTTTGGCATCCCAGCCAACAAAAATGGTCAAGATCTCTGCACCTTGCACCATTAAACACACATTTGAAACTGCTATTTTCGAGGCACATGATCTCTTGGTCAAATCATATGGCCTTACAAATGATAAGATCAAGCAGGCAGCTGTCTTGGATCTCATCCAAGTTTTTCGAACCTTCACTGAGGAGGGAAAAGTCAATACTGAGCCACCAATGAGGCAAGTTCAACCTGAGACAGAGGTGGTCATAACTAGCATTCCAAAGGCACCAACTGTCCCATCTTATGCACAAAAGCTTCGGGAAGGAATCCTAAGTGTTCAAGCAGAAACTAGGGTGGCCACTAAACCAGGCATGAAAATTCTCAGCCACAAAATCAACAGCTGCAAAAATAAATCAACCACTCCAGCTGTAGTGGTACCTTCAAAAACTACAAAAGACCTCCCTATAGATGATGCTGACTCAGAAAAATCAAATAAAATATCAGATCAATTAAATACCAGTTTTGACACAGAAAATGTGGTGACTCTCATCACCAAATCAGGCAGTGCACTGCCAACATACCAGCCTTTCTCTATTAGGGAAAATATCAATAAAATACTGGGAAAGAGGGCAATTTCCAGAGTCCATACCTCCACCAATGGGAATTTGGTCCTTACTTGCTGGGACTCTTCCCCAACTGAACTTCTCCTAAACCAAGAAAAATGGGAGCATGTTTTTATAGATTGGCCAATTAAAAAGGCACAAAAAGTCACCCACTGGCCTAAACTAGTGGTACATGGTGTGCCAACCTGCATCCCAATCAAACATATCAATGAAGAAATTGAAGTCTTCAATGAAAATATTGTAACACAAGGTCAACCAAGATGGCTTAGCCGAACTTATAAACAAATGGTCAAAGCCTCTATAACATTCTCAGTCACCACTGAGCAAGAAAAATAACACCTTCTCAAAGTAGGTGTCCTCATTGGAGGACGTCTGCTCAAGGTAGTAAATTATCAACTGTCAACTCAAAGGACCCAGTGCAAGAAGTGTCTTGCATTTGGACATCACCAGATAGGTTGCGAAAAGACACCTGTTTGTGCCATCTGTTTGGATGCACACACAACCATGGATCGGAAATGTGTTACATGCAAGGCAACCCAAAGCTGCGTGCACCATGCAATTCAATGTGCAAATTGCAAGTCAAATACTCATTTGGCTTTTCAAAGACAAGACTGTGATTATTATAAAGCATTGGCATGCTAAGTTACATCAAATTCAGCCAACAAAATGCTGCAAGAGGCCGTGAAATCTTGCAGTCCCTCTTTGATGTATCAATCAAAGGGGAAACTGACATTCTTTTAGTGCAGGAACCCTATTTGTTCCATCACACTCATTTACAAACTTACCAACCCATTTTACATTCAGCTTATCAAGCAATTTTGCCTATTACCCACCAGTATCTTCGCCCAAGGGTCATGACCTATGTCAAGAAGGCAAGCCAGATCCAGGTAATGCCCAGGTATGACTTGGTATCAGATCCAGATTTTCAGATCCTGGAGGTTGACCTTCCAGGGGAGCCATTTTACATCATTCATATCTACAATGAGAAGCCACTTACACCTGCACTTTCTCACCACACTGTCCGACGCTTTCTTTACTTAGACTTGCAGCTTGACAAACCATTTGTTCTCCTTGGAGACTTTAATCTGCACCACCCACTATGGAATCCATTAGTGCAAACTAACAACACACTTGCAAACTCTTTAGTTGAATATATTGAGAAAACCAATGCCCAACTACTCAATTGTCCTTTGGTAATTGAAGAGTTTGGTGGCACATTTCATAGATCAAATTCAAAGAGCACATCAATCATTGATCTAACTTTTGCAGCTGGTTTCAACCACATCAAATGGCAGGACTGGAGCTACGGTCAAGCAACTGGATCAGACCATGAGCTAATAACCTTTGAAGCAGATCTATCGACAACTGATCAGGCTATGAATACTATGAATATTTCAAGTCTTCAAGCAAGATTCAATCTCAAAAAGGCTGATTGGAAACTGTTCTATCATAAGCTACAAGTCAACCAAGTAGAGAAACAATTACAACTAGAAACAGCAATTCAATCACAAGATTTTGATCAGATAGCCTCCTTAATACAGCAAATAATTCTAGATGCTGCTAAGGTCTCCATCCCAGCTATCAAAATTGTGCCAAGATCTAAACCTTGGTGGACAGAAAAATTGACAAATTTAAGGATGAGATACCATAGATTACGCCGCCATTCAAAAATATTCCAAAATCCTCAGCTAGAAAGGGATACCAAAGCTGCCAGGAACCACTACTTTCATCAAATTCAATTTTTAAAAAAACAGTATTGGATCAGATTTCTGGAAGCAGCTAAGGATAAATCAGTCTTCACAGCATATCAGTATTCAAATCCAGAAAGAACACAATAAACACTTATCCCAGCCTTGAAATTCAAATCAAAGGAAAGCAATGAGGACAAAATTGCAAACAGTTTTGACAATAAATGTGATGCATTGATCCAAAATCTATTTCCAATTTCCACTAATTCAGGTCCTATTCCAAGAGAATCAACTGTTGATACCACAATTGTTCCACCCGAAAAAATCGAGGGGCCATTGAGTATCATTCATGGTAATCCTGGCATCAGTGGTATTAAAAAATGGGACTGGCCAGCTCTAACATTGGAAGAAATCAAAAATGCAGACTCTGTCAAGGCAACTGCCCCAGGATTGGACCAAATTGACTGGATAATAATGAAGGCCGCAATTTCAGCCATCCCTGACTTCTTCTTTCAAGCTTACAATGCCTTATTCAATAGTGGATACCATCCTAGGCAGTGGAGACAGGCAGTGGGAATCATTATTCCCAAGAGAAACAAAAAGGACTACAGCTCTCCAAAAGCCTACTGGCCAATTTCTCTACTCCCTTGTCTATCAAAACTATTGGAAAGAATATTTGCCAACAGACTTGCCTATCTTGCTAACAACAGTAATGATCTACTACATAAGAGTCAAATGGGTGGACGTAAGCAGAGATCTGCCATTGATGCTGCACTACTCCTGCAAGATTTTGTTGAACAAAATAGGTTGAAGCGCAGGGTTGTATCAACAGTGTTTCTTGACATATTAGGAGCATTTGATAGATTGCAACCAGAGGCTCTAGTTCATGTGTTGAGAAGGCTCCAGCTTCCTTTAACATTCATTGCATGGGTACAATCATTCTTGAGCAAAAAAACCATCCAGCTTAGATTCAATGGTCAGCTTAGTACAGTATATCCTGTTACTGGTACGCCTCAGGGAAGTCCCATATCACCAATACTTTTTCTACTTTCAATCAGGTTCCTCTTCCCTCTGGAAGAAAAAATAAGCAATCTTCAACTGTCATACATTGATGATATCTCCATCTCTGTTTCATCCACATCAGTTAATAAGAACATAAAAGAAATGCAAAATATCATCCACAGATTAATGGTTAGAGCAAAGGAACTATCAGTTACATTTGAAATGGATAAGACTGAGCTCATTCATTTTTCACAACATAGACAGCCAATACTAACCCCTCTCATACTTGATAACCAGTTCTCCTTGCAACCTAAAGAAGTTGTTAGATGGCTGGGCATCTGGTTTGACAGGAAGCTAACTTTTAAGACCCATGTTGAGAAGCGGCTGCAGTTGGCAAATGGAGCTCTAAGTAGGGTCAAGCAGCTGGCTTCATCAACAAAAGGTCTTCCATTCCATGCTCTAAGGCAACTTTATCTCAGCTGTGTTACTACTATCTTAGACTATGGTGCAATACTATGGTATGGGAAGTATGGCACAGGTGCATTGAGCTCAAGATGCCAAAAGCTACAGAACCAGGCCCTTATCATGATAACAGGGGCATATCAAGGTAGTCCAATTAAAGCACTAGAAGTGGAAGCATGAATTCTACCAACAAAGGTCCGGCATCTAAAGCAGACATACAACTTTGCACTCCGGCTTCTTAGGCTTCAACCAACACATCCAGTCCAGCACAAGCTTCTGAGCCCTTTGATAGATGAGCTGTCATTATCAACTAAGCTAGACCTAGGGGTCTTTGGGTACTTGGACAACTCTTCAACTCAATTATTAAGAATTGGCAGATTACTTAAGCCCTTTGCAAATCTCACCAATCTAGAAAAAATAGACACTAACTGGATCTCACCTTGGCATCAAACCAATATTTCAATTGTCATCTCAACTCTGTCAAAGGATGAGGCAATGAAAGAACATGAAGAAATAGTCAACAAAATAGCACCAGAAGCAGCAATAGTTTATACTGATGGATCGCTTACCAAGGGAAAGGGGAGCAGCATTGGATTTATAATATATCTTCCAGTCAGTAGAGAGATGAAGAGCTTTTCATTCAACCTTGGGGAGACCATAGGAATTACTGATGCAGAAACCTTTTGCATCCTCAAAGCCATCAGATGTCTGAAAAAGATGATTCCACACAGCTCTTACCACATCTTTACTGACAGTCAAGCAAGCTTAATGAGGATCAAAAATAAAGAGAATCAATTTTCATACCAGATTAGACAAGAAGCATTTAATTGCTCATTAAGCCTTTCATGGTGTCCAGGGCATGTTGGTATAGTTGGTAATGAGCTTGCTGACAGCTTAGCCAGAGGGGCCAGCAAAAAATTGGTTATTAAAAAGAATGTGTCAACATCACATTCATTTCTTAAACAAAGATCCAAGGAATTAATTTTAAAGGCATGGTGCCGGGAATGGACCTCAGAGCTTTTCCAAGAGGAAGAAGGGAGGAAAAGCAAGGGCCTTGGAAAGTTTTACAGAATCCAGGCTCAAATGACCATTCCAGTATTCTCAACAAAGCCAATCAAATTTAGAGGTCATAACAGATTGACAGAATCCTCATATTTCCAGGCAAGGACAGGTATAGGGAATGTGAAGGCATATTTATACCAAATTGGAAAATCAAAAGATGAAACCTGCAATTTCTGTGCAAATAGAAAGCAGACAATGAACCATCTCATACTGCAATGCAGAAAATTCAAAGAAGAGAGAAAGAATATTCTCAAAGATATATTACCACTTAATCTAGCAATTCTATTTCGGACTAACAGAGGAAAGGAGGCGTTGCTAGAATTTTTAAAGACTTCCAGGTGCATAAGTGTACACAAGGGAGATTGATTAGATTGACAATAAGTAGACATTAATAGAAGGGATAAAGGAATAGGTGGAAGGATATTATTCAGGATAATTTTTGTTGTAAATTAGAACCAAATTGTCATAGCTATACAGCTCAATACAATATGAATTTAAAAAAAAAAAAAAAAAAAAAAAGGGCAAAGAATGTGATAGATATAGTTTAAATTGTGACGGAAACCGAGTTGGTTGTGAATAAATCGATTTATTATACTATGTGAGGAGAAAAGAGAACTCTAGCTACGACTAATAGGTATTTATAAGAATTGGTCCCCTTCGTCAATCTCCAGACTGATGACTTATCCTTAGGCACAATACTTGCTACCCAGCCACACATTGCCAGGTGTTACTTAGTTGTAGTAACGCTTCGACCTCCTGACTAGCAGTACCGCTTAGTTGTAAATATTCCCAACAATCCGCTTAGGTATTCACCTAAGCTCTAATAGCAGTCAAACCGTAACACCGGCTTTGTCTAGACTGCTCCATGTTGCCAAATTTTCCCAGCTCCTTCAGTAGTTTGGCCAGTTGGAAAAGCCTAGATGGACACTGGTCAACAAATCTAAACATCCCTATATCACCAGTTGTTTGTAGAAGGCTGGTGTCAATTTCATGCACTGCATAATTATTATTATTATTTTTTTTTATTTTTACATCCTATTTGAGTCTATGACTATTTAAAGATGTGTAGCTACACTACAATATTTACCACCAAAGATCAAGTACTCCGAGAATCATCCCCCTTAGTCTCCTCTCCTAAATACCAACCCCTAGTTGATATTTTTGTTTCTGCCAAATAATCCAATGTAACAGGACTGTACCCAAGACATCAATACTTCACAACCACAAATTTTTAGAAAATCGTGAACCTGAGCTCAAATCTAGTGTAACCTATGCATTAAGCTGAGCAGATTCCAAATATTCAATCCAAAATTCAATCTGATGACTGGTTCAAGAATTATTAAGACTCAAAGTTGGATCAAGAGATTTAAATTCAAATATGGGTGAAAGCCCCAACAATTCAATCAACAACGATTGTCAACAGCAAGCGATTGAGTCAAAATTTTGACTACAAAGATTTCAGATACTCCTCTAACTGATCACAAAGTTTCAGCAAAATTCAGCGATTTCTCATTGAGTAATCTTGGCTCAAAGAACGAATCAAACGGATTTTGCGACAAATTGCGTTTTTGGTTTTAAGGGGTCACCCCATAAGAAAAATTTTCATTGGTCAGACACGCATCGTGTCACTTTACGCGTAAATCACGTGGTTTGAGCGTAATTCCACAAAGATAAATTCGAGAGGATCACGTGACATTTCCCATACATAAAATAAAAATAAAATTCAAAAAGAATTGGCAAATTTTTAATTTAAAGATATAAAATATAAAAAAATACACATATAAAAAGAAAAAATGGAAATTCATTAAAAATAATATATATATATATATACATACTATGTCAAATTTCAGTCCACAGTCACCTGGATCTAATTCTCAATCTGCATATGACCCAGCATCACCTGCCATGGATATGGATCTCAACAACTACAAATCAACCAGTAACCAACTGATGTTGCACCCAGGTTATTCATCAGAGGATGACTTTCCACCCCTCATGCCTAGTTCAAAGAAAACCAAGCTATCAAACATTGATGAGGTAATGGAGTTTAGCAGTGACCCCATTGCTGGCCCATCCAATCAATATCAGTTAAAGACAGGAGCTTCATGCTATGCAGATCCTAACCCCTCAGTCAAAGGGAAAGGCAAAGAAACACTTGCTTTATCTATCTACTCCACCCCACAAGTTGAAACTAACCATAGCATTGAAACCACCAAATCAGTGCTCCTTCAGGCAAGAGACCTCATAATCAAGGCATGTAACCTTACAAAGGACCATACTGAACAAACACAGCAACTGGATCTCCTTGAAGTATTTAGAGAATATACAGAAAAGGGAAATATAAGCAAGGCATCCAACATTATAGCATCACAAGTAGCTAATTTAGAGACTGCAACAAGGCAGATTGAAAACAAGGCAAGAGCCCTGAACAAATGTGTGCCACAAGCAGTACCTTTGCATACAAACAGAGGCTCAGGACCTAACAACCAAAAAATTCCCAATCAAGCTACACACCAACAAGCTTCCATGGCTTCAATGGCTGCAAGAGGGGTAGATCAGTCCAGCAACCACCTACAGTGGTCAATAGTAGGAAAGAAAGGACAGCCACAGCGGCCCAATCCGCAAGAACCCACCCAATCAAAGAGCAAAATCATTCGAAGAGTTATCCTTGTGCAAGACCCAGAGGCAATGACCAATTTCACCCCCCTATATGCAAGAAATCAAATCAACCAAGTGTTTGCCAGCAATGGAATCAAGGGACCAGTAGTAAATACAGTTCTGAAGACACAGAATGGGGACATGGCAATCACCACTACTGAAGATTACTCAGCAGACTTTTTCCTTGAAAAAAAAATCAATTTGGGAGAAAATAATACCATTTACAACTGTGCAAAAAGATGAGCCATGGTACAAGGTGATAGACCATGGAATACCTCTAGCTGACTTTGACAATGAAGATGGCATGGAAATGATCAAATCAGAGGTAAAAATATTTAACAAAGGACTAAACCCAATAGGAATGCCTCACTGGATATCTACCAGAGAAAACTGTCAGATTAAACAGGCAGGATCAGTGGCCTTTGCATTTGCCACACAACAAGAAGCAGAGCGAGCCATGCAGAACAGACTCTACATTGCTGGGATAATGTTGGAAAACCGGTATGGGTTTGATGAGTAAGGCGACTCAAAGAATATGGGCGCGATTTTATGAATAGAATAATAATGATATGAAACGGGAGAATATGTGATAAACTGTGGAGAAATAAAAGATGGGTTGAATAAACTGAATTGATTAGAATTGTTTGACTTAGTGATTCTTAGACAGCTTATATACATGTAATCTTGATAGACCAAATCCAGACTAGATACCATCCATCACTTGTTCCATACTCTAACAATGCCAATGAAACGCACGACAGTATACAATATGAGTATGGGGTCAGGGTCGGTGGATGAAAGCCTACACGTGTATCAGACCATACCATGCACTAGTCGCGTCTCAAGCATCAAACATGCTCAGTAAGGGAGATATCAATCATCTAGGTCATGAGTCATGTGTGAGAATCTTAGTTGTTCCAATCATGGGAAACTTCAGACACAGAGAGTCTGAATTTCCAACAGATAAGCTCAAGGGTAACCAAATTTTACAATGTAGCACAGACCACTCAGTGTCACAAATGTCAGGCATTTGGACATGTAGAGAGCTATTGTCGACGCAGTGCAGTATGTCATCTCTGTGGAGCACGACATCACAGCACTCAACAGCACTACTGCAGTGTCTGTAAATCTAAAGGAGTTCATTGCAGTCACTTGGCCCCAAAGTGTGCCAACTGTGAAGGAGACCATACAGCTAATTCAAAGACCTGCCAGGTTTACCTGAGCATTTGACACAGGACCGAAGATACCGAACTTTAATGTCTGGTACACTAGAAATTAAGGTTCTCCAGCTGTCAAAGCAGAAACATCATATTTTCCGTCTACACATTTTCGTCCGTAACTTTTTGCGACCGACTCCTACCATCAAACAAACTATTTTTTACGATTCATTACATCAAGCGCTCTTGATTAAGATATTTTTCAGCCAAATTAACTGACTGGTTGTGCTGATAATGTCAAATCAGTCGATTTCCGAGGGTTGTTCACCCACAAACCCACCTTCAAGCCCACCCCATCAATATCTAAGCAACCACATCTCCAAAAATCCATTTGGAGTGACCTACCAACTCCCCCAGCTATTAAAAGCCCAGCTAGTAAATTCAATTCATCAATTGATGAAATTTTCATGGATTTTTCAAGTGATCCTATATTGGGTCCTTCTCAGGATGGGAAAAAGTTTTCAGGTACCCACCTGGCTGGGGCCTCGCGAAAACGAGGCAGCAGTATGTCCAATAAACTAGAAAGCCATAAGAAAATACAGCTGGTAACAAAGAAGCATTTAGAAATGAAATTTCAAACCCCCTTTGATGCATTAATGGCAGCTAGAGATAATATTATCCAGGCCTATAGCCTTTCACATAACAGGATGGAACAGACCAAGCTGTTGGACCTACTAGAAATATTCAGAGAATTTACTGAGAAAGGGCAGCTATCAAAGGCATCTGAAATAATAGTGAGCCAGATCTCTAACCTAGAACAAGCCACCAGAAAAATAGAAAATAAGACAAGAGATCTACAAAGCACCATTGTCCAGCCAGTAACAACCAAGCCATCTGCATCAAACACAGCTGCCCAAACAAAAATAGCCCAGCCTATGAGCTTTGCCAAGGTCCTTGCCAATAATGGAGAATCATATCAAGTAAAGCCTCAAGAGTGGACAGTTGTAGGTGGGAAAAAGAAGGTCAATACCACTCAACCACAGAGCCAAAATCAACCCAAGGAAAAAAAGGTGTCAGATTGAAGTCTAGACGTTTGAGGTGGAGCAAATTCGAAGGACTAGAAGAGGTTCAATGGACGGCAAAAGATGACTGAAGGTATACTAGAGATAATTTGGAGGAAATTGAGGTTTGAAAGATGGTTAATATAAGTATTTAAAAGGTCTAAAGGTTCGAGAGGGTACTAATGATAACTAAAGATACTAGAGGTAACTAGAGGTAACTAGAGGTGACTATAGGTGACCAGAGGTGATCCGAAGGTGGTAGTTGTGACAGAAGACTAAGCATGAAGAACTCTATAGCTACAGGCCAAGCCATCATACATATACTTGCTTTCCTCCCACTAGCCCATCATAACATAGGCCCTAAACTAGTGCCAAGAACTGTTCTGTTGTCATAGCAACATCAGGAGAAGGGTAAAATTATAAACTAAAGATAGGATGGGAAGGAGAATCCTTAAAAAAGGTGAGGAGATTGATACTTGTCCAAGCTCCAAATACTCTACCAGTAGAATCACCCCTAGCAGCAAGAAATAGCCTCAACAAAGCCCTAGCAGATAGAGGAATCAAAGGCCCAGTGGTGAACTTGGTGAGCACTACATCAGCCAATTTGTCTATTACCACCACAGAAGAGTACACAGCAGAATTCCTTTTGGAGAAAAGAGAGCTTTGGGAACATTTAGTTCCATTTACATTTGCACAGATTGACAAACCATGGCACAAGGTTGTTGCTCATGGAATTCCACTACTAGACTTTGATACACAAGAGGGTATGGAGCTGGTCAAAGATGAGATCTTGACCTTCAACACGGGTCTCAAACCAATTGGAACTCCATATTGGTTATCAAGCAGAGAGAATAGGACTATCAAACGGGCTGGATCAGTGGAAATTGCCTTTGCAACTGTAGAAGAGGCCAACAGAGCCATCAGAAACCGACTCTACATTGCTGAAATCAGTGTCAGAGAAGAAAAATTTTACAATGTGGCTCAATCAACCCAGTGTAACAAATGCCAAAGCTTTGGTCACCTTGACAGCTACTGCAGAAAATCAGCATTCTGTGGTCTATGTGGAGAAAATCACAGCACTCAGCAACACTACTGCAGTGTCTGCAGGACAAGGGGCCTTAGCTGCTCACATCTAGCCCCAAAATGTGCCAATTGCTCAGGCTCTCATCAGGCCAGCTCAAAAACCTGCGAGGTTTATCTTGCAGCTAAAAATAAGCTTGATCAGGAGGAATTGTAATGTCAAACACACCTGATATGCGCGCCCTTCAAATCAACCTTAATAAAAACCAATATGCAACTGAGAATGCTCTACAGCTGGCTGTGGAGCTCAAGATAGATATTATAGCAGTCCAGGAACCTTGGCTGATTCCCAGACAGCCTAGGAGCCAGGATTATACTAACACCAGATCCGTCTATCACAGTGGATTTAACCAGATATTTCCCAAGTTTCCAACCCTCTTAAGACCAAGGACAATGATCTATATTGCTAGGAGGCTTGGGAACATAATTAAGCTTGCTATTCAGTCACCACAGGATCCAGACATCCAGGTCCTAGAAATGACTAATGGTGCAGGCACAATAAAAATAATCAACATTTATAACCAAGATGATCAGGCAGGTCAGAGGGGTAAAACCATCGAGGCTCACCTGTACAATCAGCAACCCGGCCCTAAATCCATCCTTTTTGGGGACTTTAACCTTCACTATCCCCTGTGGGAGCCAGAGTCAATTCCAACTGGACCCTCAGAGAAATTGGTTGAGTGGTGTGAGGCACAAAAGATGGAGCTAATCAACAGTCCGGGTGAGGGTACATTCTTCAGGCAACACATGGAACAAGCAACAGTGATTGATCTGACTTTTGCATCTCCAAATGTTGCAAGTAGAATCAAGGATTGGCAAATCATGGCTGACATTGGATCTGATCATTATGGGATCTTGTTCTGTCAAAGGCTAAGAATAACCACCAAAGAAGTTGGACAAAGAAATGTCTCAGGTCAAAAATAGGGACTGTCCATACATACGTGGGTTATTTGTTTCGGTCAGTGCTTCAATTCTGTATTTAGAACTGCAGGTTATTCTATTTCTAGCGCATGTCTATATTTAGAGATCAAGTCAATCATGGTCAGTGTAAATAGTCCTAGAATTCCGGGAGAAATAGAAATCAAGTTGTTTTTACTGAGTTATCTTTTACTTTAATTACATACACTTCGCCTGTCACAGGTCAGGCTCCCAGTTACCTGACATGTTTACCCTTGAATCCCTTTCAGGTTTCCAGCCCAGAAGTCAATGTCAACCAAGACTTATCATTAATCAAACAGACTGGGGTAAATTTGCCACCATTCTACAAGAAATAACAAAGAACAACACTGTTCTCCTGGCCCTTGATGACATCAGTCCGCTCTCTGATACTGATGGAATTGAATACCTAAGGACAGGCTCTCATTTTACTATTGATCAACTAGACCAGGCAGCAAGTGAACTTACCGGCTGCATCAGTGAGGCTGCAAGGGCATGTATGCCTCCAAGATCATTTCACCATACAGCAAAGCCCTGGTGGAATAAGAACTTGAAGGTTATGAGGAAAGATATGACAAGAAGACTTAAAATATTTAAGTGTAATAAGGATGATTTGCTTGCCAAAATTTCTTATTTAGAGGCCAGGAATAATTACTTCTCTGCAATCAAAGTAGCCAAGCAAGGTCATTGGAATAAATTCCTCGAAAAAGAGGATGCAAAATCCATATTCAAGGCCATGTCCTACACCAAGGACAGACAAAAAAGCAGTGTTCCATCCATCAGGTCAGCAGATAACCAGTTAGAGGAGTCTTTTGAGGGAAAGTGCAAGGCCTTTCGAAATGCACTTTTCCCCCCTCCTCCCCATGCTGATCAAGTGGAATGGAATAGCTACCAGCCAGGTAGATGGACTTGGCCAATATTGGAATGGTCAGAGCTAGAAAGAGCTTGCTCAACCAACATCAAAGGAACTACTCCTGGACCAGATGGTATAAGCCATCAAATAATAATCCAAGCTTATCAAGCCATCCCACATATCTTCTTCCAACTGTATTCCAGTCTTTTCAAATTGGGATATCATCCTCAATGTTGGAAGCAAGCTACGGGGATCATACTTCGAAAGCAATCAAAGCCAGACTACTCCCAGCCCAAGGCATACAGGGTCATCTCTCTTCTCAATTGCCTTGGCAAGGTCATGGAGAGAATTATGGCCAAGAGGCTAGGGTATCTGGCAGAGAAATCAGACTTGCTGGATCCATCACAGATCGGAGGCTGATTGAAGAAGTCGGCCATAGATGTAGCACTGCTTCTCACTAATGAAGTAGAAATAAATAAGCAAATCAATAAGATCACATCAACCCTATTCCTGGATGTCAAGGGGGCATTTGATCATGTTGCTTGCAATCAACTACTGCAAATACTGCAGAAACTAAAATTACCAGTCAATCTTATAGCTTGGGTCGGTTCTTTCTTAGAGGGAAGAAGCCTACAGCTGTCATTTGATGGAGCAAAGGAGGAATTCAGTGAGATCAATACAGGTATTCCTCAGGGGAGTCCTGTATCACCAATACTATTCCTTATCTATATTCAGGGCTTATTCAGAAGAAATGCTGTCAAAGTTATCTCCTACATGGATGATATCACCTTGACAACAGCCTCAACCAGCCTAAAGAAAAATATAAAAATCCTTGAAAGGGAAGCAGCCCAGATCTTTGAGCTGGGTACCAAGAATGCAGTCCAGTTTGATCTTTCAAAGATAGAACTGATGCATTTCACAAGAAAGAAAAATGCACAAAATTTTGCAATCAAATTTACTAATGGTAATATTGTTAAGCCTGTGGAGTCAGTGCAATGGCTTGGCATCTGGTTTGACCCTGGCTTGACATTCAAGAAACATGTCCAGGTCAGATCATCCCAGGCTGTACAATCATTCTACAGGATGGCAAGACTTGCCAACACAGAGAGGGGCTTGTCACCAGCTGCTCTTCAACAAATTTACCATGCCTGTGTCACCAGCATAGCAGATTATGGATCTGTGATCTGGTGGAAGGGTCAAGAATATATAGCAAAATCACTACAGAAAATACAGAACCTGGCCTTAAGAAAGATATTGGGGGTGTTCAAGACAGCTCCAATTCTGCCCATGGAAGTGGAAGCTGCCCTAGCACTACCAAGGGTCAGGCTCTGTAGAAACATGAGGCAGTATGCATTACGCCTAGCAAGACTCTCGAAACTCCATCCTGTAAATATGGAAGCCAACAAGGAACTTGAACTAGTAAATCCAACACAGCTTGGTAGGATCATGGAATCCATTCAGAATCTGGTTGATTTTGATACTGTGGAGCAAATTAGACAATTTCATTTCAAACCATGGAGGCCAGCCCTCCCTTATTCAGTAACAATTGAGAGGATCCCCAAGGATGAAGCAGCAGAGAGACACAAATCTTTGCTCCAACAAACTGACTGGTCCTCGAATATATATATCTACACCAATACCTCATGGATGGCAGAAAGCACTGGTGTAGGAGAGCTCTTGTTTACAATGGAGAACTTAAAGCTATTACTCTAGCCATGGAGTATGCAAGCCTTCATGCTCAGCCTGGGTTAAGTTTCCATATCTTTAGTGATAATCAAGCAGCTCTCCAAAGACTCCAACCACCCTCAGACAATCCTGGACAGGCTTGTCAGCTAAGGGCAATAAAATCAGGACTATTTGTCCAACAGAAACAATCATCAATACAGCTTCACTGGATACCAGGACACTCAGATATCCCAGGAAATGAGGTTGCAGACAGACTGGCCAAGGAAGCATCAAAAATTTCAACAGAAATTAATGACACAAGCTTTTCTATGGCAAGAAATACAATTGAAAAAAGGTTCCAGCAACAATGGCTGGAATTTCTTCAAAACAATGATCAAAAAAGGCAACAAAATCCACTGTCATATAGAAAAGTATTCAGTTGGAAAACAAGCAATAAAATTGGTCTACCATCAGGAGTAGAAAGAAAAGTGGCCAGTGCGTTTTTTCAACTTAAAACTGGTCATGGGTATAACAACTCCTATCTCTATAGGCAAGGGCAAAGACGCAGTGATAGGTGTACATGTGGGGGACGAGAAACACCTGAGCATCTTCTTTTTTTTGTTTTTTTTTAATCATTAAGTGTATTGAGCTTATCTAGCTTTGACACTTTTAAAATCAAATAACAAAATATAAATTTACAAATTTGCCAATTAGAGTAACTGATTATATATATCAATTACATATTATTTCCGAGCAATTTTTATCTTCAAGTATGTTCTTTATACCCATCACTCCCTTTACCCCTTGTTAGGCATTTGGTTGTTGACAGATATCTTAGTAGTGCGTGCTTCCCTATCAATGTATTAAAGATTACAGGAAGTATTAGTGGTATGATACCTTTGAATTCTTTCCTCCTCTGATGCTTGAAAGCTGGACAGTTGAGTATAAGATGCTGGGTAGTCTGAATACTATGTTTGCAAAAATTGCAAATGTTTGTCTCACTCTTGCCAACCTTGTTAAGGTAAGCCAAATTATTGCCTATACCTGTTCTTGCTTGGAAGTAAGCTGATTGTTTTTGTCTGCTATATTTGTTGAAGTCAAAGACTTTAGAATTGAACTGTGGAACTGAGCACTTTGCTTGAGCACTATAGAATTTTCCAAGTCCCTTGGCTCTGCTTCCCTCTTCTGAGCGAAATTGTTGTGTTGTCCAATCTTTACACCAAGCATTCTCGACTTCCAGTTTCATTTGATGCTTCAGAAAGCTGAAGGATGTATAAAGGTTAGGTTTTGATTGAGTCTTCTTCGTAGCTGTTCTTGCAAGAGAGTCTGCGAGTTCATTTCCTTCAATTTTTATGTGTCCAGGACACCATATTAGTTTTATATTAGATCCAGCCCCTTCCTTTCGAATTTGGTGACAGAAGAGACTTGAATTGGACTTGATTCTCCTAAGTGATGTTTAACTATCAGAAAAGACAAATATTAGACTGGATTTTGTGAGCTTTTTTGCTGTTTTAATGGCCTTCAGAATGCAATAAGTTTCTGCATCTGTTATACCAATTTGTTGTCCAAGGTTGAAAGAACAGCATTTAACTGGGCCTAAGCTTGGAGGGTAGATGATAAATCCTATACTGCTTCCTTTTCCTTCAGTAAATGATCCATCTGTATAGATAATTGTGGTATAATCCGGAATTTGTGTCAGTAGAGTAGAGTGTTCATTAGCAGCTTCTGATTTGCTTGAGCATGAGATGGTGATATTTAGATTGGTGCTTAGCCAGGGTGGAATCCATTTGTTGTTTGATACTTCAATCCTATGTTTCATTGTAAGACTGATGAGTAGCCTACCAACCCTAGTTATTTGAGCTCTAGTTTCAGGTGTTTCTTGAAGTTTCCTTGGATCTGGTTGATTTTGGAGGCTCAATTCATCTTCAAGGGGGCTATAAAGGTATTTGGATATTGGGTGTAGTTTTTGAAGATGAAGGATTCGAAGAGCATACAAATTTGCATGCTTGGAATGACGCACAGATGAGGAAGGAATTACTGACTCCACCTCTAGTGCTTTCCTAGGTGCTTGGTAGAAGGCACCTGTGATAGTAACCAGAGCTCTGTTCTGTATCTTATCAAATTGTTTGGTGAGTGTTATTGAACCAGGTCTTTTGAACCAGAGAATTGACCCATAATCCATGACAGAGGTGATACAGCTAATATAAATTTGTCTCAGAGAATTAAATTTCATGCTTTTGGAAGGCTTGCTGAGCCTTTTGAGTCTTTCCCAAACTGCATGTGCCAGTTGGATCCTCTTTTCTACATGAGTTTTGAAGCTAAGTTTCCGGTCAAACCATATGCCAAGCCATCTTATGACTTCCTTTGGATTGAGTTGCATATTTCCAATAGTGATTGTGCTAGGGTTAAAGTCTTTACACCTATGGAAGTGCATCAGCTCAGTTTTGTCAACTTCAAAAGTGACCTCTAGATCCTTTGCCTTTTGAAGAAGGCTTTGTAAGCAAAGTTTCAAGAACAAAATATTTTTGGCAATGGATGATGAGGCTGTTGATGTAGCAATATCATCAACATATGAAATTTGAAGAAAATGTTTACTAGTCACATCTGGGACTAGGTGCTTGATAGATAAGAGGAAAAGTAGAGGTGAAATTGGGCTCCCTTGTGGAGTACCTGAAACTTGGTAAGCCTTGCTAAGTTGTCCATTAAATGATAGGCGGATCTTTCGCTGGCTAAGAAATGATTCACACCAAGAACTGAAGACCTTTGGAAGATTTAGATTTTTGATGATCTTTAGTAGTTGCTTGGGTTGAAGTCTATCAAAAGCACCCATGACATCGAGGAATATTGTACTAAGCATACGCTTTTTCGTATGGTTCTCATCAATGAATGACTGTAGAAGTAGAGCTGCATCAATAGCAGACCTCTGTTTTCGGCCTCCCATTTGGCTGCGATCAAAAAGATCATCTGATATATTGGCAAGGTAGGAAAGACGGTTGGCAAAAAGCTTCTCCAGCAGCTTTGACATGCAGGACAGTAGAGATATAGGCCTGTAGGCCTTTGGATTAGTGTAATCTTTTTTATTCCTTTTAGGAATTATAATTCCAATTGCCTCTTTCCATGTTGAAGGATGATATCCACTTTGGAATAAAGCTAGATAGGCTCGAAAAAAGAAGTCAGGAAGAACATTTACTGCAGTCTTGAGCATCTGCCATCCAATTCTGTCAATACCTGGTGCAGTTGTCTTTGTTGGAATAGCCTGGAGGAACTCCTCTCTAGTTAGGTCGGGCCATTCCCAATCTTTCTTTAACCCAGGTCTTGCCAGGGTCTCTGGCTCACATGAGATATTTGAGTCTAGTATTATAGATGTTTGAGGAAAGAAATGATTTATAAATGCATCAGACTTTTCAGCAAAGGTTGTAGCTATAATGTCTTCATTGGTGTCAGGATTGGAGTGTTTTAATCCAGGAATAAGTGGGCATAGATTGGACCCAGAGTTGGTATATTGGAATGCAGTGAAGGCTGATTTTCCTTGGGCCTGTTCTAAGAAGTCCTGCCAGTGTTTGGCTTTATGATGAGATATGGCTTTGAAGTAGATATTTCTTGCCATCTTAGCTTTCTCAGTATTTTCTGCCGAGGGATGTTTCTTTGCCAGGCAATTTAAGCTATTGAAGGCATGTCGAAGTTTTGTCAGATCTTGGGTCCACCAGGCTTTGGACCTTGATGATTGTCTACCCCTTGGAATAGATTCGTTGGCTGCTTCAGTAATTGTCTCCTCCAGAAGAGCTGCAATTTCGTCATATTTGTTTTGATTAGTGAGGTTTTGTAGCTTAACTGAAGCAATTCTTTCCAATTCTATAAGAACCTCACAGAAATATTTCCAGTCAGCTTTTTTCAAGTTGAAAGAGGCTGGTAGAGCCCTGTTTTCATGTATGGAAGGATTTGACCCCTTTGATTCAAAGCAAATTACTTCATGATCTGACCCAGTGCTTTCCAGGTATCTCCAGCTATGCCACTGTAGCTTTCTGAATCTTGATGCATAGGTAAGATCAATAATTGAGATACTTTTAGTATTGGATCTATGAAATGTTCCCCCAAACTCTTCAATAACTGAATAATCATTTAGAAGACTGGCTTCACAACTCTCCATGTAATTTGAATAATTTTCAGCACTCAGTGATGGACTATGGATTGCTGGGTTCCATGCAGGATGATGTAGATTTAGGTCCCCCAGTAGCAGGAAAGGTTTATCCCATTGGAGGCTGAGATGAAGCAAGCGATCAAGTGTTGTTCTTGACTCATGTTGAAGAAGAGGTTTTTCATTGTAAATATTGAGTAGATAATAAGATTCTTCAGGGGTGTCAATCTGAAGAATTTGCATGTCTGGATCATTGATGAGATCCAGTCTTGATGATATGTTTATTTTATTGTCTTTTTTAATGTATATTATTACCCTTGGCCTCACTGAAGGGTTTGAATATGGAACCAAGGAATGATAAGATGGGTGTGATAGAGGGATATAAGATTGACTTTGTTGATGGAAGAAAAGGTAGGGTTCTTGTACACAGAGCAGCAGTGCATCTTCTTTCAGGGCAACTTCAAAAAGCGATTGAAGGATTTCTCTCCCTCGAGCAGTGTTGTGTTGGCAAATTTTGATGTCTCCTATCATAAAAGAGCCTTGTAAATTTCGCAGTGTTGTCTCTGAAGTGCTGAGTGGTTTTCAGCATTACAGTTATGGCATTTGGTTGGATGATGAATACAGTTTTCCGAGGATCCACAAATGGTGCATTTATGCTCAGTAGTAAGGTGGCTCTCTTGGCACACAGAACAGACTGGTGCCTTCTTGCAAGTGAATGACTGATGCCCATATTTTAAGCAGGACTTGCATTGAGTTCTAATGGATGTAGATTTGTAGTTTGATGTTCTTAGTAGTAGACCACCCACAAGTAATCCCTTGCTTAAAATATTATTTTGGTCTTCATCTGTTTTTATGCTGAATACAACTGGGCATGTTGCAGATTTAGCTGGGTTAGAGATCCACCTGGGGTTTCCTATAATTTGCACACCCAAGTTGAAGCCTTCAACCTCCTCTTTAAATGATGTAATTGGTAGAGATGTTGGTACTCCATAGGCAACAATTTTTGGCCAGTTATTGACCTTTTGAATATTTTCAACTGGCCACTTTCCAAACAAGAAGTTCCAGCTATCCTGGCGTGCTAGGAGTTCTTCTGGAGTACAGTCCATACAGGTCAGTACAAGATTATTTCGAGGAGAAGTGTGCACTCTTGCTATGGCTTTTTTTCCAAGGACCCTATTAATATTATCTCTGACTGAAATTGGATTATATTCAGGAATTTTTGACCCATGAATGAGCACAATGACTAAAAGTTTATCTGGATCATTGGTTATTTCAGATGTTGTGAGTTTTCTGGAGGGATAGGTAATATTTGGAAGGGCTACTACTTGTCTGGCCTTCTTCTGGTAGACAACTTCTTTCCATTGCAAAGTTGGTGGTGTTGCTGTAAGTGATGAAGTGTTAGCTGCAATACTTGAGTTTGTGGGTAATGAAGGACCATGGCTGCTTGGTGCTATGGTAGTGGACTTTGAAGAGCTTGGTTTAAAGAGGGGGTTGTTGATGTTGGTATTATTGGATCCCATTGGTCTGACATTCTTATTGGTCTGGTTGACTTTTTCAGGACATTCAGTTGCTGTCAGGGTTGTTGGTGTGGTGGAGTTGGTAGTGGTGGTAGTTGTATTATTTATGTTGCTGGGAAGCCTGTTATGCTCTGTAAACTCCCTGAATATTTGAAGCAGGTCTAAAATCCTTGTCTGCCTTTCTCTGTCAAAGGTAAGCTTGTATGCCTCACGTATTTTATCCCTTGCTGCATAGAGTGCATCATCAGCTGATGGAGCTGATGAGAATCTGGTGCTAAAGTTTTTGAGCTTTTGGAGCTTCAATTGCTCTGAAGAAAAGGTTGAGCTTGGGCCACAGTTTCTCTTGGCAACTGAAAAAATTTTCTTGTCAGCAGAAATTGAAGCAGAAATGGGATCAGAACTTGAATAAGTTGATGAATTTGGGCTGGATTGACTTTGAATTGCATTGATTGGATTAGGCGAATCCTTTATAACCAGTTTATTGCACCACATAGATGAATTGAGTCGTGGTTGAGTTGGGAGGAAGATTGGTGATGGTGAGCTAGGTGAATTCTCGACTCCATTAGGTGGATCTGAGTCAATATCCATTTTCTTCGCCCACCAGTATGCAAGAGGGGTCGAAAATTAGATGCAAATGTAGCTGCGAGTGTTGCAAAAAGGAATCTGACAAGTAATTGAAATTTTGATGATTTAATCAAAAGTTGTGGTCAAAAAGGTGAATTCGAAGTTTGATGGTGCCTGAGCATCTTCTCCTAAGCTGTAGCAACTATTGGCATGAGAGAATGGAACTCAAAAGGAGCCTTAATGGGAACCAACTTAGCCTTAAACTATTAATGAGCACAAAGATTGGGATTGAAAAATTCGTGGAATATATTAAGAAAACAAACATATCAACAAGGAGATGGCACTTGGAGAGGGTGGAAGGTGGAGACACGGCATAAATAGATGCATCAAATGAGGATTTAAGAAAGAGGAGGGATAACAACTATATTAACCCAGGGTTAAACTCTCATTGTCTATTGGAAAAGATTGAAAAAACAGTATTTATCAAAACAAGTGAATTTTGGTGGATTAATGTCTACTTTTAGCAGTCCTTCATAGTCTTAGACTCAGTAGGGACTTAAATTTAATTCTATTCTATTCTATTCTTAAGAGAAAAAATGAGGCAACAACTAGTCATCTCTTGAAAACAAAGATGACAATCAGAGCTGTTCCGAGAAGAAGAGGGCAGAAAGGCCAAAGGACTTGGAAAATACTACAGGATCTTTGCACTAAAGAATACTCCAGACTTCAAGCTCAAACCCTACAACTACAACAAATACAGCAGAAGAACTCAGGTTGAATACTTCCAGGCAAGGACTGGTATTGGGAATAATCTGGCTTATCTCAAAAAAATTGGAAAATCAGAAAGTGATTGATGTGACTACTGTGGGGAAGGAAGACAGACAGTGCCACATCTAATCCTTCATTGTAAAAAATACAAGGTTGAAAGGAGAAAATATTTTGCAGAAATAACACCACTTACACTATCACTTCTTTTTGGGAAAGCCTTGGAAAAAATCTTTGCACAGAGACTTTGATACCTAGCAGAAACAACTCACCTGTTGCACATATCACAGATTGGTGGGCGACTGAAAAAGTCAGCCGTGGATGCATGTCTACTGCTTCTGAACAAAATCCAAACTGAAAAGGCAGCAAAGAGGAAAACATCAACTTTATTTCTTGATGTGAAAGGTGCCTTTGACCATGTTTCAAAGGATCGGCTATTAGGCATAATGAGTGAACTAAGATTACCATCTAGTCTATTAAGCTGGGTGCTATCATTCCTTAGCAAAAGACAAATGAAACTTCAATTTGATAGACAGACAGAGAAGTTTTCTCCCATTGAAACAGGCATTCCACAAGGAAGCCCTGTCTCTCCAATATTGTTTTTAATTTATATCAGAAACATGTTCAAATCTTCAACTGTGGAGTTTCTGTCCTATATTGATGATATAGCATTGACAGTCTCATCTCAAAGCTTCAAGAAAAATATTGAAATCATGGAAAGGGAAGTTCAGAAGCTCCAAGACATTGGGTTTCAAAATGCAGTAAGCTTTGATTTGGAAAAGACAGAGCCAATTCATTTTGAAAACACTAAAGCAGCAAGGAAGTGGAAACTCACCCTACCAAATGGTCATACAGTAACACCAAAGAGCACAGTAAGATGGCTTGGAGTTTGGTTTGATCAAAAATTGAATTTCAATCAACATGTGAATATAAGAGTAGCCCAAGCAAAGAAAGCATTTGGAAGAATGGCAAGACTAACCAATACTGAAAAAGGCCTAAGCCACATTGCAATGAGACAACTCTATCTAGCATGTGTGATAAGCATAGCTGATTATGCTAGTCCAGTGTGGTGGAAAGATCAAAAATAGTTCTCTGATAGATTACAGGGACTTCAAAATATAGCTTTGAGGAAGATTCTTGGATGTTTTAAAACATCTCCAATTAGACCAATGGAAATAGAAGCATGTTTATGTCCACCAGAAGTGAGGCTCAATCATAGCAGAAGAAAATATGCTTTGAGGGTCCTGACTCTGTCACCATTTCATCCAATTAAAAAGGCTCTATATCAAGAGCTAGCATACCTTGACCCAGAAGCAGAAATTCAGATACGAAAATTATTACAGACAGAAAAGATAAGACTATCATTGAAATCAAATATTGATCAAGAAAATATTGAAACTATAATTCCTAATCTTTTTCCCCCATGGGAAAGAAAGATTCCATATGAAATTCACATAAGCAATCAAGAAAAAGAAATTGAAGCTGATATACATATGGCTAAAATAAAAGAGATGTGGTACCAAAACCATGTAGTTTACTACACTGATGCATCCTGGTGGCCAGATGCAAAAGGAGTAGGTGTGGCATTCATGATGTATGATCACAGAACTTTGACAACAATCCACCATTCAACAAGTCTTGCAAATGAATATCAAGCATACAATGGAGAACTTGAAGCTATAGTCAAAGCTTTAGAACATGCTGTAACTATAACAAATAGCCCAGGAAATGTTACTATCTACTCAGATAATCAGGGTGCTCTGAGAAGGATCCTTAAAGCTGATGATAGACCTGGACAAGCATGGGTTCATAGAGCTATTACAGCAACAACAAAACTAGCACAATCTGGAACTAGAGTAAGACTAGAATGGGTGCCTGCCCATCAAGGAATATTTGGAAATGAAATAGCTGATAAACTTGCAAAAGAAGCAGCTATTGTAGAAATACCACAGGCAACACCAACAAGCATTAATTATCTAGGACAAGAATGTGAAGCACTGAGAACTATGGAATGGATCTCATTACTAGATTAGATTAGATTAGATTTTTATTATAGTCCTATCTGAGTCTACAACTATAGAGGACTTCTAGCTTCTAAATGAAAGAGACATACAAATTTCGATAAATTCAACCATTTTAATTCCCAATATTTTCTCATAGATAGTGAGGAACAAGTCCTGTATAGTATTTAAATTAAATTATATCTTTTTTATTTTTGACCCTGTTTTTTCCCAGCGCCAACTACTGCTTGAGGAGTAAAGTGTCCCACTTCTTTCAATTTATATCACTCTACCCCAGAGTTTGTCTTGCTACTACCAAGGTGCCATACCCGAGTAGATATTTCAGTGCTATTTATATATTCAATGGTTGCTTCAGCTCCTCTTTTAGTGTGAAGTAGCAACTTCAAGCTCAGGGGATTTCCATTCAACTTCTCTTTGATCTCTTTTTGTTTATGTTTATAATTACTACAGCTTAGTAATAAGTGTTCTGGTGTTTGTCGCTTGCCACAGCTGCATTTGTCCTCTGTACTTAATCCATGTTGATATAAATATGCTTTATTATAGCCATGTCCTAGTTTGAGTTGGAAGTAGGCACTAACTGTTTTTCTTTTTGTTCCATTTGGCACCTGGATTTTCGGGCTGATTTTCCAATTGAATTTTTTCATATATGACAATGGATTCAGCTGTAACCTAAGGTCATTCTTTCTGAGATATTCCATCCATTGGAGGCAAATTTCACTTATTAATCTGTATCCCACCATGGCAAAACTTGTTTCCATTGTTTCAGGTAGCATTCTAGGTGCTTCTTTTGCTAGTTTATCTGCTACTTCATTACCCTTGATACCAGAATGTCCTGAGATCCAGTTTAATGATACAGTAGCATTTTTGGTCATGATTCTTGCAGATGCTATCATGGCCCTTATTTGGCAAGACTGTCCGGGATTATCAGAAAGCTTGGCCAGCCGAAGTATTGCTGCCTGGTTGTCGGAGTATATTCCAAAGTGATGACCATTTTCAGCCCTTTTGCTAGCATATTGAATTGCCTGAGTTAGAGCTTCCAACTCACCATTGTATACTAAAACTTTATCCCCTATATTTGATTTGAAAGTATGATTGAGTCTGCCATAATTATCAGTGGCCACCAAAGATATGCCCACTCTAATGCTCTCATTGTAGAGAGAGGCATCAGTATATATGTAGGTCACATTTTGCCACTCCTCAATTTCAACTCTTGCCTTGTGCTGTTCAGCTATTAACTCAACTGAATTTCTATTCATATTTATTATGTATTGAGGAGGTGAGACCCATGGTTGAAAAGCTAGAGGTTTAATTTTTTCAGTGATATGTTCATCCATGATTTTTTCTAGGCTGTACTTTATTCTACTAATCTAAGTTGGTTTTGGAAGTACAAAATCCTTTTCACTGTGAATTTCTTGGTTTACTGGGTGACGTGTTGATAACTTCACCATCCTCAGAGCGAATTTGCTAGTATTAGCCTTAAGTCAGATACGGTGTCAGGATTGCCTTCTGTATAATCTATATATGTGGAGATAACCAAAATCTAGTGTTCTATGATTCTGGTCTGGCCTTTTGGACGAGTGGTTATGCACCTATCTCATGCATAATGTAGGATGGCGCCCTTTAGCCTGAACACCACCTCTTTGACCCTTGTCTCCGCCCTGCTGTGTACATGCTGCTCTGACATACGGGAAGGTAGTAGGCATGATTCTACTTCCATGGGAAGAATAGGAGCAGTCTTGAAGACCCCAAGAATTTTTCTCATGGCCAAGTTTTGAAGCTTTTGGAGATTTGATATGATGTATTCTTGGCCCTTCCACCAAACAACTGATCCATAATATGCAACACTTACAATACATGCAAGGTAGATTTGTCTCATAGCTGCTGGTGACAGATCACGCTCTATGTTACTAAGTCTTGCCATTCTGTAAAATGCCTGGGTTGCTTGTGCTGTCCTTGTGGTGATATGGTCTAGATCTCATTACTAGACAAATGGAAGATAGAGAATCAACAATCATCAAGCTCATATGCAAGCCAATATGAGTGGAATCTACAAAAAAAGCCTTGCATTGGTAAAGGAGTAAAGAAGAGCGTGAGCTCAGCCTTCTACCAACTAAAACTAGGTCATGGATATTTTAAATCTTATCTGAAAAGAATTGGGAAGGTAAATGATGACAGGTGTATCTGTGGAGCAAAACAGACACCAAGACATTTATTACTCCAATGTCAAAGATACAAAAAGGAAAGGGCAATATTACATGGATGCTACAAAGGAAGTCAACTGAGCCTCAGTATGATTCTACATACTAAAATTGGCACACAAGCAGCTTTGGAATATATTGAAAAGACTGGGATATGCACTCGGAAATGGTGCATTAACAATAAAATTGGAATAGGATAGAGATTAAATAAATATTGGCATCAGTATTGATGAATATTTTGGAAGAAAAATGCAGAGTAATAATAAATGGAAAAAGTGGTAAAGAAAAAAAAAAATTTGATGTCTTGATTATGGATTTTGTTTTACTTTAGTTTCGAGGTATGGTCACTCCAGAGTTCAAATGAAAGAGAAAGTAATTGAACAAAATGTATTTGATAGATATATTGGCTAGTTTGCATCAGTTGATGCACATCCTACAAGAGTCTTAGACTTAGACAGGTTGTAAATGGAATAAACAAACAAACAAACTTCTTTTTGGGACACATATGGGGAAAACAGCACTACTTTGCTTTCTGGATTCAACTAAATGCCTTAGGGCATGCAGAAGATGAAATGGAGTAAAACTAAAACTACTGGGGAAAAAGGAACATGGAGAAACCTTTTAGATATATTTTGTATGTTAGAACTGTGTCATAGCTATATAGCTGAATACACTATGATATTAAAAAAATTAAAAATTAAAAATTATGGAGTGCAACTACTTTGACTACAAAGATCACACCCAGTTCAATCCAAATTACTTTCTCCACTGCAGGATGAGTTGTCATTATCCTCAGATCTGGATCTTGATGTCTTCAACTTCCTGTCAACTACCCCAACTCAACTTACCCAGATTGGACATCTATTGAAACAATTTGCACATCTGAAGAATCTAGAACAGAGAGATGACAAATGGGCCCCTCCTTGGCTTCAGCCCAAAATTTCCATTACCATTTCAAAACTTCCAAAAGACCTAGCTGCAGTGGATCACAAAGCACACATCAAATCTCTTCCATGCAATACCACCCTTGTCTACACTGATGGATCTCTTTCAAAGAACAAAGGAAGTAGTATGGGTTTTGTTAAATACCTCCCAGTCAGCAGAGAGATAAAAGTATTTTTTTTTTTTTAAATTTACATCCTATTTGAGTCTAAGACTATTTAAGATGTGTAGTTACACTACAATATTAATCTCTGAAAATCAAAAATCAAAAATTAATCTCCACTTTTCTCTTCTCCCATATACCACCCCCTAGTTGCTATTTTTGTTTCCCTTAAATAATCCAATGTTATACTAATTCCAATCTTGTTATGAAGAAGTAAAACCAGGCTCATATCCTGGTCCTTTAACTTCTCTTTCATTCTCTTCCTGTTCTGGCTAGACCTTCTGCAATCTATCAGCAGGAGATAAAAGTATTCTCTTTTAACCTTGGGGAATCCATGGGGATTACAAATGCAGAGACACTTTGTATCCTTTATGCTATCAGACACCTGAAAAAGATTGTACCAAATGGTACTTACCATATCTTCGCTGACAGTCAGGCCAGTCTCAGAAGGATCCAGAAGAGGGACAATTTCTTCTCTCACCAGATCAGAGAAGAATCTGAATCTTGCACTCTTCATCTCTCTTGGTGCCCAGGACATGAAGGAATTGAGGGAAATGAGCTTGCTGATAGATTAGCCAGGGGAGCTGGCAAAAAGAAGGTTATCAGGAGGAATCAGTTCACAACATACTCATTTTTGACGCAAAGGGCTAAGGAGCTCATAATTAAAGCATGGTCTCATGACTGCACTTCTGAGCTCTTCTATGAGGAGGAAGGGATGAAAAGTAAGGGTCTAGGCAAGTTTTACAGGATCCAAGCACAGATATCAATACCCACTTTCTAAACCAAACCTATGAATTTTCAAGGTCACAACCTGAGTACTGAGTCAGCATACTTCCAAGTAAAGACAGGGATTGGCAATATTAGAGCATACTTATTCAAAATTGGGAAAACCAAAGATGAAACTTGTACTTTTTGTAAAAATGGGAAGCAGACTATACAACATTTGATACTACAATGTCAAAACTTTGCCAAAGAGAGAAAAGAATCATTTAATAATATAGAGCCATTGATACTCCCAATCTTGTTCCGAACAAAAAGGGGGAAAGAAGCATTGCTAAAGTTTTTGAAGGCTTCAAAGTGTATAAATGCACTGAAAGGAGATTAACTAGGAACACAACAAATTTGAAATAGAATTATTTGAGCAAACAGGAGTAAGGAAGGGTTAAGAAATTTAAATTTACCACTGTGTAATTAATAGATAAATTGTGATAGCTTTTAGCTGAATACAACATGAATTAAAAAAAAAAGAAAAGAAAAAAAGTCAAACACCCATTTGGCATTTCAAAGACAAGATTGCGACTTCTTCAAAGCATTGGCATGCTAAGTCACATCACATTTAATCAGCACAACACTGCAAGGGTTCGTGTGATCCTGCAGTCCCTCTTTGATGTATCAATCAAAGGGAAAACAGATATTCTATTAGTTCAGGGGCCTTTTTTTTTTTTGAATCATATTGTACTCAGCTATCTAGCTATGACAATTAAACATTGAATTAATTTTATATTGCAGAATGATACTAGCTAACGCCCCAATCAGCCTTAAATTCATTTTAATGTCCATTATTTATGTACCTATATCATCTCCTTTGTATGCTAACATACACTTGGATGTTTTCAAAAATTCTAGAAGGGCTTCCTTCTCCCTTTTGGTTCTTAGTAAAATTTGTAATGAAAGAGGCTTTATGTCAGCGAATGCCAATTCCTTCTGCTTGCAAAATCTGGTACAATGAAGAATTAAATGTTTTGTTATCTGCTTTTTAGCCTTGCAAAAATTGCAGCTTTGATCCTTAACTTTCCCAATTATACTCAGGTAAGCTCTGGTATTCCCAATCCTAGTTCTTGCCTGGAAAAATGCTGATTCAACCATCCTGCTGTGGTTCTGAAAGTGAAATGGCTGTAAGGAAAAGGTTGGTATGTGTATCTGGATTTGGATTCTGTAGAACTTGCCAAGTCCCCTAGACCTTCTACCCTCCTCTTCTCGGAGAACTTCAGCTTACCAGTCATTTTGCCAGGCATTTAAAATATATATTCCGTTGCATTCTGCTTTAGAAAAGAATGGGATGTAAATTTGTCTTTTCTTAAAGCTGTCTTTTTTACTGCTCCTTTTGCAAGTGAATCAGCAAGTTCATTACCCTCGATACCCACATGGGCTGGACACCAAGAAATGGATAGATTGCAGTCTTTGGCTAGGTTTCGAATTTGATGCGAGAGGTGGTTTGTCATCCCCTGTATTCTCTGAAGACTTGCTTGACTGTCACTGAAAATTTGGTATCTTGCATTTGGCAGCTTCTTCCTAAGGAACTGGATGGCTTTGTAAATGCAGTAGGTTTCAGTGTCAGTGATTCCAATGGAACTTCCCAGATTGAAGGAGAAGCTTTTCAACTCTCGGGTAAAAGGCATGTAGATGACAAAGCCAATGCTGCTCACATTGCTCTTGGAAAGAGATCCATCTGTGTAAGCAATAGTTATGTCTGGATCTATTGTCTGCATTAATTTTAAATGTTGTTCATGAGCTGAAACCCTGGATAAAAGTGATATGTTAATTGCTAGTGGTGCTGAGTTCCATGGTGTCATCCAAGTTGAATTCATTTCCTCCAGCTTCTGAAACTTGGTATATAATTTGAGAAATATCCCAATTCTTATAAGCTGATTTGTTGGCTTATCCAACTGGTCAACTATTCCAAGGTCAAGTTCCGGAAGTCTGTTCAACTCATCCTTCAATGGCTGAAGCAGCAGTTGCTGTACAGGGTGTGTATTCTGAAGTCTTAAAAGTCGGAGGGCATAGTTAAATGCATGCTTCATCAGTCTAACTTTTGTTGGCAGGATGGCTGCTTCAACTTCTAGAGCCTTGATTGGACTGCACTGGTAGGCACCGCTGATTAGTATTAGTGCTTGGTTCTGAAATCTCTGACACTTATTAGTTAGTGTTCCTGAACCTCTTCTCCCCTGCCAAAGTACAGAGCTATAGTCTAACACAGATGTAACACAGGCTATATACAAGTGGCGAAGTGCATGAAATTGAAGCCCTTTTGTAGATGAGGCAAGCTGCTTCACTCTACTGAGGGCTCCATTGGCTAACTGAAGCCTTTTGTCTGCATGAACTTTGAAGGATAGCTTCCTATCAAACCAGAAACCCAACCATCGCACCATCTCACTTGGCTGTAAATTTACACCATTTTGTAGTATAAGTATTGATATGAGAGGCTTCCTATGTTGGGAGAAGTGGATGAGCTCGTTTTTGTCCATCTCAAAGTTTACTGATAGCTTGTTTGCTATTTCAATTAAATTATCTGTAGACTCTTTCAATAGGCGAATATTCTTGTCCACTGATGTTGATGCCACTGATATGGAAAGGTCATCAATGTAGGACAGCTGGAGAAAGTTTGGTGGTGTTTTCAATGGGTACAGATATCTCATTGAGAGCAAGAAGAGCAAGGGTGAGATAGGGCTACCCTGGGGTGTGCCGCTGACTTGAAATACACTGCTCATCTGTCCATTGAAGCATAGCTGCATTGTTCTTCCTGTTAAGAAAGAGTTGACCCATGAAATGAAATTGGCTGGTAGCTGAAGTTTCTGGAGTACTTTCATCAATGCCAACGGCTGGAGTCCATCAAATGCTCCAAGTGTCACAGGACTAAGTCCTAGGAATGGCTTAGCAAACTTGGGACTTAGAGACTTCCATGTACATAGTTAGATTTACTCTCCTTATCGCACAACACAGTAATTGATCCCGACCCATCCAGATCCTGATACTCCCTTTATACATTCCGTGACATTTTGTGCAATCCTTAACATACGTGCCTTATTGCGCCCTGCTTCTCTGCTTCTTTGCTTCCCTGATCCAGTTACCTGTAACCAGAAAAAAATTGTATCCTGTCAGAAGATCCTTCTCGAACGCGACAAGGCAATCCTATATTCTTAAAATCAATTTATCCAGTTTTTGTAAAAATGGCCAGCAACCAGGACGTGTCTACTCTGAACCAACTTTTAGATTCCTTCCGTGAAAGTTGGCCGAATCTTGCCAGCGCCATTGGAGACCACACATTCCTGCCAGACTCAAATCCGACTCCTCTCTTGACAACCATAGCCTCAACTTCTGATTCACCTGAAAAAATAATGTTCTGCAGTTTGTTAAAATGTTTTGAACTTAAGTTTGGCGAACTTAACAGACAGATTTCCCACCAGTCAGCAACAATATCTGAATTTGAGTCCAATTTCAAAGGCATGAAAGGACAGATCAGTGAGCTAGGCGAAAGACTTACTCTCGCTCATCAGGATACTCTAAAGGCACGAGAAACAATAGAAACAAAGAACCAGCAAGTAGAAAGCCATCTGAACAATATCAATACATTAAATATGAGAATAAGCAAATTGAATGCTCAGGTATCATCGGGGAATGAAGAAATTCATAGGTTACGAACCCAAATTCAAAACAATATTGCTAACTCCAACATTGTTTCTAACAAACAGGCCATCCATCCAACACCTCGCCGTACTGCAGTAGACCATGATAAGTTCTCTGGAAATCATATTAATATGGAGAAAAGGCAATTAGTCTATGAGCGATGGAAGACACAAGTTCAACAGAATATCCTTGTGGATAAGGCTTGCTTCTCTGGTGAATTTGAAAAAGTGTCGTATATAACTGGACAACCCACAGACAAGGCATGGGACTCTGTGCAAGATGGTGTCCAGATGATGAATAAGAATCCTGAGAATCCTCAGAAATGGGCATGGAAAACATCTGAAGAATTGTTGACAGTCTTGGACGGGCGATATATGCTACTAGATATCACCCAGACAGCAAAAAATAAATTGGATACACTATACCAAGAAAAGCGCGCCTTCGGAGACTTCAAAGTAGACTTTGACCATTTTGTGGAGAAGGCTAAATATGATGACAGGACAAAAGTCGATTTGCTGAGGAAGCAATTGAATAAAAAGATCACCAGTGTAATAGACAATCAAGTAAATTTACCCGAAGATGACGACTTTAATGGTTGGAGCCAGATGATAAATAGGATTGCTCGAAACTTGGGACAACAGGAGCACATTGCTAAAATTCAACAGGCTCCAAATAATTCTTCTCACCAAGATTTTAGGCCAAGTCAAGATTCAATAGATGTTGGTGACCCAATGGATCTCAGTCGTTTGAAGCTCTCCGAAGCCGATAGGAAGTACAGAAAGGATAATAACTTATGCTTAGCTTGTGGCCAGAAATGCCATTTTGCGAAGGATCACCACAGTAAGATGGATCCAATTCCAATGCCAATGCAGTCAACTATTTGTTTCATACCCAGTGGAGGCGCCAATCATTCACAATCTGCCATTCATGTCCACTCCGCCGCTCCCAAACAAAGATATCCTCTACAACAGAATATGCATCCATGGCAAACACCCTACACGTATCATAGTCCAGTTCCATACGTCCCACAGCAACATCCTTCGAATTTCCAGTCAAATTATTCAGGTGTAGCAGCCCCCACAAGACTCCGCGCTTTGGGAAATACCGATCACGTCACAGATTTCTACCCTGAAGACGAATCCGCCAAAGATGTCGCACGGGCTATGGACAATCAGTTAAAAGACAAACCCCTGCCTTAAGTTGTCGACAGGGGTCAAATAGTTATGAAGATGAGAATGAATTTATAAGAAGTGTATTACTAGATAGCTCACCGCTAGAAATATGTTCCACTAGTTCAAGTAATTCAATGCTTCTACGTTCTCATCTTTCTAATCCACGCAATAATGATAGTGTTAAAATTTCCACAACAAGTCTGATTGACAGCGGTTGCACAGCTATTGCATTTGCAGATGAAGAATCAATTGTAAAGCGGTTTGGAATTGAAACTAAACCACTTGTGGCCCCTCGTTCTGTACATCTAGCTGACGGTAGCTCACAAGTAGCCATAACGCATTACTTTGTCTTCTGTTTGCATCTCAGTCAGCACTCGGAAAATTTAGTCTTTTATATAACAAAACTCAGCAAGAGTAATCCAGTTATTCCAGGTATACCATGGTTAAAACTGCATAATCCAGTTTATGATTGGAGGTCTATGACGCTCTCTTTCAGGTCTGAATATTGTAAATGTAACTGTTTTCATGGAAGAAATTGGGAGAAAATGTGCTTACCTAGTAAAAGAAACTCTTTTTTCTATGATTCTCGTTGCGAAAACGAGCTGGCACCTACATGCAGATCATATAATACCACAGTCGAGCATTGCGTAGATGATGAAGGAGAATATCTAATACCAAAAATGAAAAAAAATAATTGGTTAAGTAGTCAAAATAATTCTGTGAAAGAAGAGATTTTTATGGAGGAGACAACTCCAAATTGGGAGATTCCAGAAGACAGTGATTTGCTAGATCTTATTTGCCGGAAAGTTGACCAGGCAGATGTGGAAAAATTCTTGGAAAATAAGCCTGACTTAACCATTGATATGATAGAACAAAAATTGCCAGATGAGTTAAATCATCATGCGGAGCACTTCTTACCAAAAAATGCCGGAATACTACCACCTCATTGTCAGTGGGACCATAAGATTGAAATAATGCCAGGCAAAGAGGTTCCGTCCTGTAAAAATAGACCCTTCTCTCCCTCAGAGTTGCAATGCATAAAAAAATGGATTGATGACATGCTTGATAAAGGATTTATAAGACAATCATCCTCTCCCGCTGCCGCTCCATTACTACTAGTCCCGAAACAAACTGGAGGGGTGCGTATCTGCCAGGATTATAGAGGTCTTGATGATGTTACAATAAAAAACTGCTATCCTCTCCCCTTGATCAGGGAGACCCTGGATTCCATATCTGGTGCAAATTTTTATACGAAATTGGATGTCATATCTGCTTTCAATCGTAATGGGATTGCAGAGGGACATGAGTAGATGACAGCTTTTACCACACGGTTCGGATGATATGAAATGTTAGTAACACCATTCGGTTTATGCAATGCGCCAGGAACGTTCCAAAACTATATCAACCACACTTTACATGACACATTGGATAAGTATTGTACAGCATATCTAGATGACGTTCTGATTTACTCAAAGACCCGAGAAGAACACACAAAAAATGTAGACGAAGTAATAAGACGGTTGGGAAATGCAGGTCTACAGCTTGATATTGCAAAATCAGAATTCTATACAAAGAAGACAAAGTATCTGGGGCTAATTATTTCTACCGATGGGCTCAGTATGGATCCTGAAAAAGTAAAATCAATTGAGAGTTGGAAGGAGCCGTCTAACTTAAAAGAGTTGCAGCAGTTTTTAGGGTTCTCAAATTATTATAGGCGCTTCATTAAAGGATATTTGGGGCTTATGCAGCCATTAACCCGCCTTTTACAGAAAGGCGTAAAATGGAATTGGTCAAACAATCAGGATAAGGCATTTCGATATTTAAAGAATTCTTTCACGCAAGCACCAGTACTAAGGTATTTTGATTACCATAGACACACAGTGGTTGAGACTGATGCGTCAAATTGGGCCTCGGGTGGTGCGCTGCTTCAGACAGGGGACGACAATTTACTTCATCCAGTTGCTTTCTTCTCATTGAAACACAGTCCAGCTGAATCAAATTATGATATTTATGATAAAGAGCTACTGGCCATAGTAAAATCATTGGAAGAATGGCGACCAGAGCTTGCGGGGGTCCAGTCCACATTCGAAATTATTACAGACCACAAGAACTCGAAGACATTTTTGATAGCAAAACAACTCAACCAGCGTCAAGTAAGATGGTCTGAATTTTTATCCCAGTTTAATTTTGTGATATCTTATCGACCAGGATCTAAAGCACTAATTCCAGATACATTGAGTCGTTTGCCGGGTTTGGAGCCGAAAGATGCTTCGGATGAATGTCTTCAGCAACGTTTCCGTGCAATGATACCCGAGGATGAAGTTCACCCAGATTTAAAACTAGATTATTTAAATGATGAAAAATTCCCTGAATATAAACATTCCGAAATTCTTGTCCCGCTTTCTAATGAAGTTGCACTGATAGATCTCATACATCAGGCATATAATGAAAATCTTACCGCTAGAGAAATGGTTGAGCATTTGAAGGACCAATCCAGGAGAAAATGGTCTAAACCTTTGAAAAAATTATTAATGAAAGATATGGCAGAGTTCAAACTTAACAACGGTTTAATTTATTTTAGGAATCAATTATATGCGCCAGATTACAAGGAGCTACGTTTATTAATTGTCCATGGTACCCATTCATCAGGACCCACGGGTCACCCAGGACGAGTAAAAACATTAGACTTGTTACAAAGATTATACTGGTGGCCTAAAGTGAGTAATTTTGTGGCTAATTTTGTTAAAGGGTGTGAGCTATGCGTTAGAACGAAAACCCCAAGAACAGCACCACCAGGCTTCCTTAAGCCCCTCAATATCCCAGTCCGCGCATGGGTTGATATCTCAATTGACCATGTGGTAGATTTACCTCCTTGTAAGCGTTCTGGAAAGATATTTAATCAAATCCTCGTGGTAGTGGATTGTCTGACAAAAATGTGCCACTTCATACCAAAATCATCTCTAGATACTGCAGAATTGGTAAGTTGTTTTATAAAGGAAGTGTATAAGCTCCATGGTGCACCAGAATCGATTATCTCTGATCGTGGCTCTGCATTTGTCTCGGCTTTTTGGCATTGCTTGAACACACGTCTATCTGTGAACTTAAAACATTGTTCTGCTTTTCATTCCCAGACAGACAGTCAAACAGAGATAATTAACTCGGCATTGAACCAGTATCTACGTGCATTTGATAATTTTACGCAGGATGATTGGGTTGACTGGCTTCCATTTGCAGAATCCTGAGGAAACAACAATGTTAGCGAGACAACAGGTGTATCTCCATTTTTTGCAAATTATGGCTACAGCCCACGTCTTGGAATAGAACCATCAGCCCTCGAGATCTTTGACTTGAATGGATTGATGAAGAAAGAATACCTAAGAGCTGATGCTATTGTGGATTGTTTTAATTGCAAATTGGAGAAACTTAAAGCACTAAGTTGTCAGTCTCAAGAACGATATGAGAATAATGCAAATGCTAGAAGATCGGAGGCTCCAGTATATAATCCGGGGGATAAGATGATGATAAGCCTTAAAAATGTTAAGACAAATAGACCAAAAAATAAATGGGATGACAAATGGGATGATCCTTCCAAAGTGATAAAGGTATATGATGGGGCGGTAATTGTTGAACTTCCGAAACATATTGGGGTGAACAATAGCTTCCATACATCAATGGTTCGACCATGGCCAGACTCGATAATCTCAGGCCAATCTAGTATCAACATAAACGAGCGTCGCAATACTGCAGGCCGGGTTGTAGAAAGAGAAAATGACAGTAAAATTGTCGAAAAATGGAAATTTGATGAGATCTTTGATGTACGTGATGAAAATATTGATAAGACCGGGCTTACATACCTTATTAAGTGGAAATACAATCAAAATCCCACCTGGCAGCCAGAATCAGATTTGAAAGGATGTGACAAGGCATTAATAGATTTCCACACCAAATACCCCGATAAACCAGGGCCTCCAGAATGGGTGAAGATGCCATCTACAAATCAATCAATTCCAGTACAAAAACTACGAAGGTCAAGTAGAAGACAGAAACAGATTAAGAAATTTAAATAATCATCACATAACATATAATTCAAAAGTAGAGAAAAGTTTGGGGTCCAAACTTCAAATTTGGAGGGGGAGTACTGTCACGGGACTAAGTCCTAGGAATGGCTTAGCGAACTTGGGACTTAGAGACTCCCATGTACATAGTTAGATTTACTCTCCTTATTGCACAACATAGTTATTGATCCCGACCCATCCAGATCCTGATACTCCCTTTATACATTTTGTGACACAAAGAATGTCAAGGAAGACAGTAGATACCACTCTGTTTTTAAGTTTATTCTGCTCCACAAAGTTCTGCAACAACATGGCTGCAACAGTTGTTGATCTCTGCTTCCGACCTCCCATTTGGCTTTGATGCAGTAAGTCACTGGTTGTGTTAGCATAGTATGAAATCCGATTGGCATAAATCCTCTCCAGAAGCTTGGATAGGCATGGAAGAAGGGAGATAGGCCGGTAGGCTTTTGGAGAGCTGTAGTCCTTTTTATTTTTCTTGGGTATGATTATTACAAGTGCCTGCTTCCATTGAGCTGGATGTTTTCCACCATTAAATAACTGCGAGTAGGCCTGGAAAAAGAATTGTGGTATGGCTGATAAAGCTGCCCTGATAATTGTCCAATCAAGCTGGTCCAGTCCTGGAGCTGTTGATTTATTTGGAGCTGCATTTTTCATCTTGTCGGTATATCACGGGTATTAAATGTGCTAGCACAATAGGTTCTGAATTTCCGAGGGGTTAGTTGTTCTTCTCTGTTCTCTATCTAAGCTATCTAGTGAGTTACCCTATGTAGATGCCAAGGCGCTAGTGCAACCAATACGCGTATATGAGGGCCTACACTTCAGACCAATCAGAGGGATCCAAACACTACTGCTACTTAGTGGGTGATATGATTGTATCTAAATAACCATATTTTCCGACATTCGCAACTCTCTAAAAGAGACAATCATTCCTACTTATGAGACTGAATTAAAATAGTAGATTTTTTTTTTTTTTTCAAAGTTAAGTGTAATTGCTTCTGAAGTTTAGTCCGGTAGCTTTCTCACCTTCTCCTATCCACCCATCCTTGTAATCTACATTCTAGTTTGTTTGTTTCGAAAAGTCGTTGTAAAGCTGTAGTCGGCTTGTGTTTAGTCATAGAGTCCGCTGGATTGTCTTTCTCGTGGATCCAGCGGATCTCGGCCAATTCTCTACGCTCATAAGACTCACGGACGGCCATAATATCAATCATGAGGCGTTTTTCTTTGGTGGTGCCGAGTTTCACGAGGCATTCGTATAGACTGAAACTATCGGTGCAGATGATAAGGGGTACTGTGGGTAGACCGAGCTGGGCAACTATCTGATTGAGGGTCGTGCAAAGTGGGATAGCAATATCTATGGCTTGAGTCATAGCATAGATTTCGGAAGCAAGCACTGAACGTGTGACTCGCTTGCACTTCGTAGAACTCCAATGAATTAAATTGCCATGGAATGTGAAGGCGTTCCTACCGCGCGTTTCATTTCCAAGAGCTATTACAAAACCAATTTGTGATGTTAGATCTTTGTTATTAGCAAGGGATCCGTCCACCCAAGCATATAAAGCCAGAACATCGTCCAGATTTAAATCTACATATCTCAATCCGGCACTGTGATTATTCTTTTGAGTTTGAAGGGCAATATTTAAATCCTTTATTTCTTCGTTCCCTGGTTCCTGGAATTGTGCCGCTTGAGAGAGCCTAAACGTAACGAGCGGTTGACAAAAAGAGGCGAGCCATGCTCCATGTGCTCGCATTTTCTTGTAGGTCATGAATCGGCCGGAATCTTTGGGGTCAATGAGGTCGATTTTGTTTCCTTGACCATTTGGTTGAATAAGTAGAGTGTCGTCCTTCAGGGAAATAATAAGGCCATTGAAATGTAGGGATTCGTTCTCCATAAGGCGACTTATATCCTCAGCTTTAAGTTTGGCTTCTTTAAGTTTGGCATCTTCAAGCTTGACAAAATCTTCTGTTCCAATAAAAAGTGTGTCATCTACTTGCATTCCAGTGACACCAAATTCGTTTCCATTGGATGTAATTAGCAAGCATGGATCAAAGCATGAGGGTTGCATGTTGAGCATTTCCTTCAGATGCTTGAAGTAGGTACCAAACCAGTGGTTACCAGCCTCTGGTATACCATATAGCGGCTTGAGAATTCGCATGATAATCCCTCGATCTAAATTTAAAGCTCTGACGACTTCTGGAGCAGGCCGACAGAGAATATCTCTTGCTAAAGAGTTCTTGGATTGCGTGTAAGCTTGCGAGATATCTCGAAGAAATACGACGTTATTAAACTTTCTTTTTAGGGGAATAGCAAGTGCTAGAATTAGTCGCAAACTTGCTTGCTGCACAGTTGGAGATTGTGTCAATATCATGTATTTATCTTTGTTGTTGTACGCTTGAACAACTAGCCTTGATTTCTCAAATGGGGCAATAGTTGTTTTACCCTTGATAGTATTAACCATTCTCGAGTTAAAGATTCGCTTGTCGACCATGCTTTCATCAAACTGCTTAAATTCGAATACACCAGATTTCATCAGGCCTTCAATTTCCTGTTTTGTTGACGCCTCAAAAGGTTCACCAGGAATGCGGATTAAACCTGCTGCCCTGAGATTCATCGAAAGTTTTAAGGCTTCCTGCTCTTGTGGAGACATAAAAACTTGAGATGAATCATTCTCTGTCCCTGTATATTTACAGCACTGGTATTTAAATTGGTGGCGTCCATTAAACCGTCCTTCTCTCTGACTTCGACGAAGTAGCGGTGTATGGAGTTGCGCATTAGGAAGAGATCGGGGCTGATTTTATAGTTGAATATCAAGACTTTGATTGGATAAATCGCACTGTGGCTTCTGATCGTCCTGTTTTGTATCTCGATGTTGGCAGAGATTGTTCGGATCATCATCCTTATCAAACCATTTACCAACAGACGTAGAACGAAAATTACAGTGCTTGCCATTGATATTAACTGTAATTGTTTCTTTATTTTTGTCGATCAAATTCCACGGTCCGGTCCACAGTCCCTTTTTGTTATTGCCTTCACGCCATACTCGCACTTGACCTCCGATTGGGACATTTTCAAGGTGAGAATGTCTAGGCCCGTTACGTATGTTGGCAGCTTGTTGGACCATCCGATTGGCGCGGTATCTTCGAAGCTCAGCCATAGCTTTCCTGATACTATCTGCTCTCTGGATGGCAGTCGGTGAGGGTGCATCATCCCATGTGAGGCGCGGATAGGCCCCGAAGACACAAAGGGTGGGAATAAGGCCATCAGGGCCAGCCGTATCATTACATGCCTTTACAGCCATGGATAGAAGGGTGTCACGGTCGATCGCTTGTCCTGTGAATTGCTCTTTGAATATCTTGTAAGCTCGCCGTAATGGTTTATGGGCTCTCTCGACTTTTCCCACGGAATTGTGAGCCTCTACGGGGATTTCCTTAACCTCAATTTTGCTTTCAGAGCAGTTCTTTCGAAAACTTGAGGAAGAAAAATTCTTGCCCGCATCGTGTACAAGATATTCTGGCGGTCCAATGTAGACATTTATCCAGCATCTCTGGATGGCATTCCACACTTCTTCTGCACTCTCTCTTTCGGCACCCTTAAGCCATTGAGCCGCAGAAAAGGAGGTGGCGTCATCTACAACGTGCACAGCTGGTCCGTCTTCGAGCCAGAGGATATCCACGTATATGGTATGATTGAACTCTTTATCCTGTCTGAGGGAAAATTTGAAGTGAAGAGGCTTGTTGCCGCTTAATTGACAATTCCGGCAAAACTTTGTAAGACGTTCAATTAACTTTAATTCAGTTTCATGACCAGCACGTCGAAGAATTTTCCATAGTCTGGTTGCCGATGGGTGCCCGAACCTACGGTGGATCGTGCGAAGTTGTTGCTCTGTAAAGTAGCAAGTTGGCGACTCATCTTCAGTGTAGATAAATAATGATTGTATATGGCCCAAGGTCATCCAGATGTGACCATATTTCCGAATTAGATTTGCTGCAACTTTGCCGTTTTTCACTATTGTATTTTGCAGGGTATTGACAGTGCAATTTAACTGGTCCATATCTTTGAGACCAAGTAAAAACGGAATATTGCAAGGTACCACATGAAATTCGACGCTACCAATTGGCGTATCAAGAGAAACCGTGCCAATGGACGCAAACATCCCTTTTCCAATTCCTGTAATTTTAGCCACACCAGCCTTTGACTTATCAACCTGCAAACGCTTTCGTAAAAGTTGGAGTCCTTTTAGTTGACCGATTCCAGCTGTTGAATGACCAGCGGCTCCTGTATCAACCAAGAGACCGTGGAAGTATCTGTTGTCATATCTCTCTTCTTTTCTGTCAAGAGTTTGGACATCATCATATGCTAAAATATTCCCAGAATTAATAGTTTGTGAATAAGGAACATCTATGTATGACAAATCTAGCAAGTCAGGGGGCTCTGCTCTTAAAATATATCCCCGTGCCCCTATTCTTGTGTCGTCATTTATACCGGTAGGATGAAATCTAGGTGCCATAAAAAAATGCTCCACCATTTGTTCATTGACATAAGTGATGGACGTTTTGCCACCGATTTCTTCAATGAGGCCAGTAAATACTGGATCGTTATCGTCGGGCCACTCGTTGTCTGAAATTTGGACTACCTCAAATTCGGCATCACATTCTGCCATCATGACATCAAACTCATCTTCATCTGCTGTGCCTTCAAAATTAACTATAAACTGCCGTACTCTGGTTTCATTCTTTGCTGGGAACTTTTGCTTGATACAATCATATGACCTTTGCCGTTCGTCGGAAGTATGATTGGTTGAACAACAGTTTGGCTTTTGACACACAAGACAGCGTTTAGTCCACTTTGCCGGCAACTTAGGTCCATCCCTAGCAATATAAGGTGTGTTGGAAGACACCCTATTCTTGAATTTTCTCCCTTTGTGGTTGTTTTCAACAGTGTTATAATGTCGATCAGTTTCACGGATCTGTAATTAGAATTTTAATACTAATTTTAATTCGTGATAAGATGAAGGGGTAGTTAATTAAAGACATCAATTTAATAATAGCTTCCCCTATACAATTAGTCGTGTAAAAAGTCATGTAAGGATATGCAAGAGAGTCATGAAGAGAAGGACAAGAACACAGCCATTAATGCGAAGATATTGGCAAGAATTGATCACGATTAATTCCGGTTGGCAAAGGCTTCTACTCTTGTATATAATAGTTCGGCGTGAGAGAGATTTACTCCTCACGCAACGTCTTCTTTATTTACCCTTTACAATACATTTGTTTACCCATCTCTTCTTCGGGAAGACCATTTATCCATTGCTCAGTTCTTCATCAGCAAGACCCACGTGTAACACCTACTGCAACTAGTTGCCCATTCATCTCTTCCTAGAGAAGACCTGTCATTCCTTTGACCCATTTAGAACCTTCAATTACCACCTAGATCTTTACTAGGCTATACAACGCACCCCGTGGAACACTATCAAACCCTCATCCCCGAGATTACGTTGCGTCCTTATCCACGCCGTGCAACATGACTACTGACTACTCTCGTGGTTGGGCTCCCCCTACCACAGTCGAAAATTTTAGGCAACAGTTCGAAACTAATGCTGATTCCCTTTACGCATACATGAACGGTCACCTGAATCGATACCGCACTGAAAGAGATACTGTTCAAGGCCAGCTCATGGCCGCTCGCCAGGTTATAGAAAGTCTCGAGGAGCAAACCAATCAGTTGAGCCTTGACCTAAATATCGCCAAGGCTGGTCATTCATCTACTTCCTCTAACTCAGCTGCAGCCGCCCGGGATTCAGCCTCAACATTCCGCTCCGAGAAATTCCCGGATCCCGAAAAATTCGACGGTACAAGGTGCATACTGCCCGGTTTCATCACACAATTACGGATGAAGCTCGAGGTAAACAATGACAGATTCCGCGACGAGTCTGCCAAAGTCATCTACTCGATTAGTCGGTTGGAGGGACAAGCTCTCGATCAGATTGTTCCCCTAGTTAACACAAACCCAGAAAAGCCTTTCACATCTATCACTGCATTCTTGTCATATTTAGAAGCCTCATTTGGAGACCCAGATCCTCGAGGAACTGCCCGTCGTGAACTGACTACTCTCAAACAGGGGGCTGGTGACTTTGCCTCATATTACTCGAAATTTCTTCGAGTTATTAGCTACCTCGAGTACAATGAGGCGGCGAAAATTGATGCCCTCGAAAAAGGCTTATCAGAAGATTTGAAAGACGCCATGTCACATCGGGTAGAATCACCAATTATCTTAGAGGACTACGCAATTTTACTCATGAGAATTGACAACCAGATTCGGGGCCGCAAGGCTGAACAAAAATACACTCGTGACTTCCCGAAATACCTTACTGACAAGCATCTCGCGCACCCATCACATGTTCCAGGTGGTCTAACACCAATGGATTTGTCAGCAATGCATTCGTCAACTACCACTAGACCATCACTCGACAAGCGCTACGTATTTGTCAATGGTTCTCGCAAACTTTCAGCAGGTGAAAAGCAATGGCGTCGAGATAACTTCCTCTGCATGTATTGCGCGGGGGCAGGACATGGCTCTGACAAGTGCCCCTCGGCGAAACACCCGAGAAATCAGGCATCAATTACTGGTGCTGTTTTAAGAACAACACTGCCCACACACCAGTCAGTAAGAGCAGAGGGCACCGAATCCGAGTCGGGTTTTCAGTAGTCCCGGATTTGACGAATGGCCCTGATCCGGGACCTCCCATAGTATCCTCAGTAAATGCTTTATCCAGGTCCAACCACTCGAGACCATTTGATGAAAGTAAGCTGGACGGCGATCATTTGATTGCAGCTTGTAAATTAAAGATGAATGAGAAAACTATCCAGACTCATGCACTTATAGATTCAGGCTGTTCAGGCTTTGCATTTATTGACGAAACTTTTGTGCACCACCATAATTTCCCCTTATTCCCCTTGAGATTCCCTCGCAAGCTCCAAGTGATTGACGGCCGAGATATCTCCTCCGGTAACGTCACTCATGTCTGCCATTTACCATTAGAAATTGACTCCCATCATGAGAACGTAACATTTTTCGCCACAAAACTTGGTACTTATCCCATCGTTCTGGGGATTCCGTGGCTCCAGCTGCATGACCCGCTCCTAAAATTCAAAAACAATACAATTTTCTTCAATTCTCACCTATGTCGCTCGAAATGCAACCTCACTATAAACCCAGTCCCGGTCAAAGGACTTGCCGTTCAAAAAGGATCACATTTAACAAGTTCAGCGGCGTTGGTTAGCAATGCAAGGGCGAAAACTATTTTTATGGATGCAACAATTAGTGAAAATATTAGTGAAACACCAAAAGAAAAGACACACAAAGACTGGAAGAAATATATTCCAGTCCAATATCACAAGTATAAAAACATGATGGACGAATCCTTAGCAAATGTAATGCCACCACGCCGGACTTACGACCATAAAATACCTCTAAAAGAAGGGAAAGAGCCCCCTTTCGGCCCTTTATATGGAATGTCAAGAGAAGAACTGTCAGAATTAAAAAGCTATATCAAAGAAAATCTTGAAAAAGGGTTTATCCGGGCCAGCTCCTCACCAGCAGGAGCCCCAGTACTTTTCGTTAAAAAACCCGACGGCACACTACGTATCTGTGTTGACTACCGCGCACTAAATAATCAGACCATAAAAAATCGCTATCCATTACCACTAGTTAAAGAAACCCTAGATCGCCTGTCAAAAGCTAAGTACTTCACTAAACTAGACCTCCGACAGGGGTACAATCAGATCCGAATGGCGAAGGGTGAAGAATGGAAAACAGCTTTCCGGACAAGATATGGTCACTTCGAATACATGGTAATGCCATTTGGCCTGACAAATGCACCAGCTACCTTCCAACACTTCATCAATGACTGTATTCGTGATTATTTGGACATATTCTGCACAGCTTATTTGGACGATATCTTAATCTACAGCAACACCCTAGAAGAACATCAAGTGCACGTCTACAAAGTTTTGGAAGCCCTTCGACAGCAAGGTGTTCTGCTAAAGCCAGAGAAGTGCGAATTTCACACACAGAGTACTAAGTATCTGGGACTCATAATCGAATCTGGTGGTATGAAAATGGACCCCAAAAAGATTGAAACCATCAAAAACTGGGCTATACCTAGGAAAGTAAAAGATATTCAAGCTTTCTTAGGATTTTCTAATTTCTATTGGCGATTTATTTATGGGTTCTCTGCACTAGCACAACCACTCACCACATTAACGCGAAAAGACACACCCTTCATTTGGGATAATCGAGCTGAAGCGTCTTTTAAAGCATTAAGAAACGCCTTTATAACTGCACCAATCTTAGCCCATTTTGACCCAGATAAAAGAATAATTATTGAGACTGATGCTTCCGACTATGTTGCTGCAGGTATCCTCTCCCAATTTGATGACAAACATAACCTTCGACCTGTAGCATACTTTTCGAAAAAACACTCCCCCGCAGAATGTAACTACGAGATTTATGATAAGGAGCTCCTAGCAATTATCCGAGCGTTTGAAGAATGGAGAGCTGAACTAGAAGGTGCTGCTTACCCTATTGCCGTAATATCTGATCATAAAAACTTGGAATATTTTATGAGCACTAAACAACTCAACCGAAGGCAAGCTCGGTGGGCCGAATATCTTTCACGTTTTAACTTTGTCATCCAATATAGACCAGGAAAACAGGGTGGAAAACCTGATGCCTTAACCCGGAGATCAGAGGATTTTCCCGACATTAACGATGAAAGGATAAAACACCAAAGTCAAATAGTCCTGAAGAAGGAAAACTTGGCGCCTCAACTACAATTGTCATCGGTTAATATTTTGAAAGACAAGTTCCCCAGTAATAAGTTATTGGAAAATTTATTCTCAAGAGGTTATGAACGCGATCCAATACCACTTCAATTGCTAGATCTACTCACGAAAGGCGAACGACACTCAAATCAAATATCATTAGCCGAGTGTACCGAAATAAATGGAAGATTGACATACAGGGGCGTGCTATATGTACCTAACTACGACCCACTTAAACTTTACATCCTTAAGAACTATCACGATAATCCATCTGCTGGACATCCTGGTCGCGAAAAAACATTTGAAATTATTAGCAGAGATTATTTTTGGCCCCAGATGCGTAAATACATTTCTCAGTATGTTCGCAATTGCCACACGTGTCACAGGTCTAAGTCTAGTAACCACGCGAAATTTGGAGTACTTCGGCCTCTACCAATTCCACAACAGCCATGGCAAGAGGTTTCAATGGATTTTGTGACGGGCTTACCTACGAGCGAAAATTACGACGCGATTCTAGTTATAGTCAACCGCCTAACAAAAATGCGACATCTGATACCCTGTACCACAAAAACTAGTGCAGAAGATGTTGCTCAATTATACTTGAGTCAAATTTGGAAGCTTCATGGATTACCGACGCACATTACGTCCGATCGAGGTACTCAATTTACCGCAACATTCTGGAAAGAACTCTGTAGACAACTTGGTATTAAAGCAAGGATGTCAACAGCCTTTCATCCTGAGACTGACGGGCAAACCGAAAGATTTAATGCAGTAATGGAACAATATTTACGCAGCTATATTTCATATCAACAAGATGATTGGGTCAAATGGCTCCCCATGGCTGAGTTTGCTGCCAACAATCAGGTTTCTGCAACGACACAGGCAACTCCATTTTTTAGTAATTATGGATTTCACCCAAAATTTACAGTGTCTATAAAAACACATAAAAGCTCTCCACCAAATCTAGATGCAAAAACCTTTGCCCTCAAAATGCAAGACCTGCATAATCAATTAAAATCAAATATTAGATCGGCTCAAGACCAACAAGAAGAAGCGGTAAATGCCAAAAGAAAACCCGCCCCTCGTTACTTTGTCGGGGACCTGGTGTTCTTATCCGCGAAAAATATCAGAACAACTCGGAACTCCCGAAAATTAGACTGGAAAAAATTAGGCCCCTTTCCAATTAAAAGTATAATATCTCCATATGCATACCGGCTTTCTCTTCCTAGCACCATGAAAATCCACCCAGTTTTCCATGTGTCACTCCTAGAACCTGCAGCAAACGACCCTGTCCCAGGTCAGAAACAGTCGCGGCCTCCACCTATAGTCATAGATGGAGAGGAAAAGTTCCAAATAGAGGAGATATACAATTCACAAGCAACAAAAAATTTTGGCCTTCAATATTTAGTTAAATGGGTTGGTGAAAATGATCCAACTTGGGAACCGGCTATAAATCTGAACGACGCAGCAGCAGTCGATATTTTCCATAAAAACTATCCGACGAAACCGGGACCTCTCAAACAAACCGAAATAACTAACCCTTGCAGGAGCTCGCGATTAAAAGGGGGACTACTTTCACGGATCCGTAATTAGAATTTTAATACTAATTTTAATTCGTGATAAGATGAAGGGGTAGTTAATTAAAGACATCAATTTAATAATAGCTTCCCCTATACAATTAGTCGTGTAAAAAGTCATGTAAGGATATGCAAGAGAGTCATGAAGAGAAGGACAAGAACACAGCCATTAATGCGAAGATATTGGCAAGAATTGATCACGATTAATTCCGGTTGGCAAAGGCTTCTACTCTTGTATATAATAGTTCGGCGTGAGAGAGATTTACTCCTCACGCAACGTCTTCTTTATTTACCCTTTACAATACATTTGTTTACCCATCTCTTCTTCGGGAAGACCATTTATCCATTGCTCAGTTCTTCATCAGCAAGACCCACGTGTAACACCTACTGCAACTAGTTGCCCATTCATCTCTTCCTAGAGAAGACCTGTCATTCCTTTGACCCATTTAGAACCTTCAATTACCACCTAGATCTTTACTAGGCTATACAACGCACCCCGTGGAACACTATCAAACCCTCATCCCCGAGAATCAGTCATAAGCACTGAATTTTGGGCTGGTATTTGCATAAAATTTCCTGTCGGACTTGTGAATTCAAGCTGAGCTATTTGAGCTCTAATCTTATTGCAAACGCCTTCGGCATCAGGTGGGGGTTCCAAGAGCACTGGTCGAAGTTCAGCGCATCCGTAGCAGGCGCTGATAATCCTCTGTTGCAGGGAAAAATCTCCTTGATGGTTTGCTAGTCCCCTTTGAACACGTCGAGTCTCAGTATTGAGCCATTCAAATGTCTCTGAAAGCGTCTGCCCAGGGTTTTGCGGCAGGAGAAGAGTAAGGTCCATCCCATTCCAGATATTTTCTCGTCTTATGCGCCAAGGTTCTGTTTCATAATGATTTTTCATGATATTGCATTGCTCTTCAAATTTCATCTCAAATTTGTTAAGTTTTCCGTCTAAATAGACATCTCTTGCAGGCAAGATAAACATATTTGTTAATGCACTTGCGTAGTGTTTTGGCTCGACGCAGACGTTATTACAATTATCTAGGAATATCATCAGCTTGTAGTCAAAACTATCAGTTCCATCCTTATATTTGTCAGTTTCCTTATAAAGCCTTATGAGGGATTCCAGTTGCCTATTCTTGGGTTGAGGGCGATCTTCCCCAGCACGATCATTAAAAGGAAATGAAGTAGCCGATAGTTGCTTGTCAATGTCATCATCATGTTTTTCCAATTGTTCAAATATTTTAGCCTTATTATCTTCATATCTGTTCTTGCCATTTTCTCTCTTTAAATCATTTGTATTGCATAGCGTCTCTTTACTCTTTTGTTTTGAGCCGTTGTAATTGGGGTCGTACGGATTGCAAATGCTATCAATATTAAAGCGGGCACCAGACATAGGATTTGCCCAGGAGTTGTATTCTTCCTTCGACCAATCGTGATACTTTTCGATTTCGAGCGGTTCCATAAGTTGCTTCGGAATGCTACCTCTTCCTTTATCATGAACTCTAACCATAAAAACACCATGTTCGATCAGATACTTTCGCAGGGTTGATTTAGTTACACTATCAATTCGTGTGAAGTCTTGTTCTGTCCATCCTTCGAAGCAATTAGTATAAAGCTCCCAGAGCTCCCAGTCGCGGAACTTATGTATGTTCCATGCATCTATTAGATCGTAGATGTACTCAGCAAGTTCTGTGGGGGTAGCCTTGGATGGTTCCTCAATCATCAAGGGCGGAAGTTTGGGAGTCATATTGTCGTCTTTATCGAGAAGTTGACCGGTTGGTGTATTCTCAAAAAGATGTGGTGGTTGCGTAATGGACGCGTGAAATGTTCCTTGGATTAGGACGTATCTGATCCAATTCCGACTTCGAGGCTTGACACGTAGTCAGGGTTGACTTGCGTTCCTTCGCTGTATACCTTGCGAATCTGTGAACCGTGTATGCGGATTCACTGATCAGTGTCGGTATATCACGGGTATTAAATGTGCTAGCACAATAGGTTCTGAATTTCCGAGGGGTTAGTTGTTCTCTATTCTCTATCTAAGCTATCTAGTGAGTTACCCTATGTAGATGCCAAGGCGCTAGTGCAACCAATACGCATATGTGAGGGCCTACACTTCAGACCAATCAGAGGGATCCAAACACTACTGCTACTTAGTGGGTGATATGATTGTCTCTAAATAACCATATTTTCCGACACATCTCTTCCATGGTCAAAGGTGGCCAGTCCCAGTGTCTTCCACATCCTTGTTCTGGTAATTCAATAATATCAGTAGCTGGTGTGATTATATCATCATAACATCTATTGACTGATTGTGTGATGTCTTGTGGAAATAAAGTGTTTGCCAGAGCATCACATTTTTCTTCAAAAGATGAGGCTACTAATTTCTGGTTACTGTTGTCTACTGGCTGGTATTTGAGGTTTGGTATGTCTTTTGATTGAAAGTGGTCCTGGCTGGTATAATTATAAGCCTTGAAAATCATCTTGTCTTTGGCTGAAGCAAGAAACTCAAACCAATGTTGCCTCTTATTGTACTGTATTTGATGAAAAATTTGTTCCTTGCTGACTTTGTATCCTGAATTACCTGTTGACTGAAGGAGAATTTCTGGTACTGCCTTAGCTTGTGAAAAGATTTGCGGAGATGAGTGAGTTCCTCTGTCCACTATGGCTTTGATCTGCCTAAATGCTGAGAGTAAGGGATTGATTTGGTGGCAGCTTTATGGATTACTTCCTGAATTAGTGAAGCTATAAGGTCAGTGTCATTGGTCTTGATAGCTTGGTCAATTTGATCTTGAAAACTTCCCTGGTCTTCCTTGATGGATAATTCAAACTCAGGCCAATTTGCCTTCTTGAGGTTAAATCTTGGTGGAAGGCTGTTCTTTATGATGGGTTCAGCTGTTGACTGAATGGATAGTTTTGATTTAAATATGATCAGCTCATGATCTGAACCAGTTGACTCCCCATACCTCCAGTTGCACCATTTTAATTTTTGAAATCTTGCTGCAAATGCTAGATCAATGATTGAAGTTTTTCTTGAGTTAGACCTCTGGAATGTTCCACCATACTCTTCAATTATGGCCGAGTTGATGATGATTTGAGCTCGAGCACTGTCCAGGTATCTCATTAAATTATTGGCAAGAAGGGTGTTATTCTGAACCTCTGGATTCCATGAAGAATGGTGTAGGTTGACATCTCCAAGGAACAAGAATGGCTTATCCATTTGTGGATTAAGGTCAAGGAAGCGCTGTAGTGTTAGCTGGCTCAAAAGATTCGATGTTGGCTTCTCATTATACATATGTACCACATAGAATGCCTCACAGGAAAGTCTTAGTTCCAGAAGTTGATAATCAGGGTCAGAAACCAAGTCATATCTAGCAGTGATATTGAGTTGACTAGTCTTTCTGACATAGGTTATGGCCCTGGGTCGAATTGTATTAGAAATTAAGGGTAGAATAATATTGAAAGCTGAATGAGTGATAGGCTGATAGGCCCCTAAACAATGATTATAGAACACATATGGTTCTTGAATGAAAAGAATGTCTATATCCTCTTTGAGTGCAACCTCAAAAAGGGACTGCAAGATCTCTCGACCCCTTGCAGCATTTTGTTGGCCTATTTTGAGTGTACCTAACATGACAATGCTTTGAAGTAGTCGCAATCTTGTCTCTGGAAAGCCAAGTGAGTATTTAATTTGCAATTGGCACACTTCGCTGCATGGTGGATGCAGCTCTGGGTGGCACTGCATTTTGCACATAGGTGAGCTGTAGTGAAATGTCTGCCCAGGCAGATAGCGCATACTGGGTCTTTAGTGCAACCAATTTGGTGGTGTCCATAAGTTAGACACTTTTGGCACTGGGTCTTCTGGGTGTATTGTTGAAAGTTTGCTACCTTCAATTGAAGGCCTCCAATCAGGACACCTGACCTGATCAGGTGTTCTTTTTCCTCCTCTGATGTGACCGAGAAGGCTATTGAGGCTCTCAACCTTTGTTGATAGGTTTTACTTATCCATCTAGGTTGGCCTGTGGTCTTTATCCCCTCATTAAAAACTTCGATTTCTTCATTGATTGCTTCAATTGGGATTGATGTTGGTAAGCCATGAACCACTAGCTTGGGCCAATGTCTCACTTTTTGAATTTTATTGATTGGCCATCCTGCAAACACAGTTTCCCATTTCTCTTGGTCTCAAAGGAGTTCACTTGGGGGTGAGTCCATACATGTTAAAACCAGATTACCCTTCACTGAGATGTGAACCCTTGATATGGCCCTCTTTCTCAAGATCTTGTTGATTCTCTCTCTGATAGAAAAGGTATTGAAGGTGGGTAATTTTTCCCCATTTTTGGTCACCAAAGTGACTACATTTTCGCTGTGCAGGGTCACTGCAGCTTGTATTGGCAATACTTTTGGGACAGAATCTTGATTAGATGTATCTGCTAGACATACTGCAGTGGCTGCTTGATTGGACACTCTGTTTAAAATTCTCATTCCACCTGCAGGCTGCTGTGTAGGAGTGGTTGGTGCAAGTGGTGCATTCTTCCTTAAAATTTGAGCATAGGAGGGCATAGCTGGCTCTGGTATTGCTGGCTCTGCTTTGGATGTCAATGGCTCACTTGGTGAAGCCGTGTTTTTCATGGCAAGATTAGGTCTGATTCTGCCATTCTCTAAATAGTCCCGGAACATTTCTACAAGATCTAGAACTGCATCTTGCTTTTCTTTCTTTTCTGTCAAGCTGTATGCTTTGGCCAGTAAATTTCGTGACTCCTGAATTGCAGAAACATAAGTATGCTGACTTGTAATACTTGGCTCTGCAATTTGAATGATTTTCCTTGAGTGGATAACAGGAGGAGTGGAGTCAGGTAATTTTCTCTTTTTGGTTTTCATTTGATTCACTTTAATTTCTTTGAATTTAGGTTCTAGATCCTGTGCAGTGATAGCATCACTGATAAATGGGTCCACTGGAGCATCATTTTAAAAAATATTTTCATTTGAATTTTGTCCATTCTTTTTTATTGACCTTTTTGAGCTCCAAACAGAGTCTGAAAGCCTTGCAAAATTTTTAAAATTAAATGATTTTTGTGTTGGTGGTGAAGAAGATAGTTGCATTGATGAGGAAGAAGAGTCTGAACCCACTGTGAATGCTAAAAAGTTTTTTGGAATTTTTGATGGTTAAAATTTTTTTTTCCTAAATAAAGTTTAAAAAAGAAATAAGAATATCACGTGACATGGATGACTATCACCTGATCACGCGTCCTGAACGCGTCGCGCGTCACGCGCCGAGCCTTGGCAAGGCTAGGGTGAAATTTTTTTGTCCAAATGGTCAAAAATCAGGGTTTTGATCGAAAAATGTTGTAATATTTGGATGCGTATGTCAAAAATAATATCAGTCAAATGCTACAGACAATGCGAAGCCAAATATGGAATTTTAGTAGCCTTAACTGATGGTGGACAGTAGTTGTTGATAAAAAGGCAATTTCCGAAAGTATGGTGACGTTGTGTAGATCAATGACTGAATTATTCTTTGTGTAAGAGCGGTGAAATGTCACCCCAAATTCTTCAATAACTGATGGATTCATTAATTGTAGTGCCCTCTGTTGTTCCAGATAGTTGACTAGTTGTTGGGCTTGGATTGAAGGTGATTGTGATACCAATGCTTTGTAATAATCACAGTCTTGTCTTTGAAAAGCCAAATGAGTATTTGACTTGCAATTTGCACATTGAATTGCATGGTGCACGCAGCTTTGGGTTGCCTTGCATATAACACATTTCCGATCCATGGTTGTGTGTGCATCCAAACAGATGGCACAAACAGGTGTCTATTCGCAACCTATCTAGTGATGTCCAAATGCAAGACACTTCTTGCACTGGGTCCTTTGAGTTGACAGTTGATAATTTACTACCTTGAGCAGACGTCCTCCAATGAGGACACCTACTTTGAGAAGGCGTTCTTTTTCTTGCTCAGTGGTGACTGAGAATGTTATAGAGGCTTTGACCATTTGTTTATAAGTTCGGCTAAGCCATCTTGGTTGACCTTGTGTTACAATATTTTCATTGAAGACTTCAATTTCTTCATTGATATGTTGGATGGGATGCAGGTTGGCACACCATGTACCACTAGTTTAGGCAAGTGGGTGACTTTTTGTGCCTTTTTAATTGGCCAATCTATAAAAAAATGCTCCCATTTTTCTTGGTCTAGGAGAAGTTCAGTTGGGGAAGAGTCCCAGCAAGTAAGGACCAAATTCCCTTTGGTGGAGGTATAGACTCTGGAAATTGCCCTCTTTCCCAGTATTTTATTGATATTTTCCCTAATAGAGAAAGGCTGGTATGTGGGCAGTGTACTGCCTGATCTGGTGATGAGAGTCACCACATTTTCTGTGTCAAAACTGGTATTTAATAGATCTGATATTTTATTAGATTTTTCTGCGTCAGCATCATCTATAGGGAGGTCTTTTGCAGTTGTTGAAGGTAGCACTACAACTGGAGTGGTTGATGTATTTCTGCAACTGTTGATTTTGTGGCTGAGAATTTTCATGCCTGGCTTAGTGGCCACTCTGGTTTCTGGTTGAACACTTGGGATTCCTTCCCGAAGCCTATGTGCATAAGATGGGGCTAATGGTATTGAACAGTTAAAATTATATTCAAAGAAGAAATACTTGAATTTTATTTTGACTGCTGATGAGGATTGAACAAAGTCTGATTGTTGTTGGAATAGAAGTGTTGTGTGGATGAGGTGGTTGATCATGAAAGTGATGATGATTGATGTTCTATCTAGGTGGGATATTATGTGACTTATATACATGATTATATGGTCTGTGCATTGAGTTTGGCACTAAGTTGTTTGCAGTGTTTGTTTACACCATATGACTTTCACATGACCCTCACATGACTTCAGGAACACATGATCTCACCATGACCAGCCTTAAATTAATCTGTAATACCATTTGACCACAACAACTTGAAGGAATATTTTATCAATCCATTACACTTGAGTGATTAAAATTAACAACTGGTGCCTTTGGAATGCATCGTGTGACCACCTCTGTCTCAGGTTGAACTTGCCTCACTGGTGGCTCAGTATTGACTTTTCCCTCCTCAGTGAAGGTTCGAAAAACTTGGATGAGATCCAAGACAGCTGCCTGCTTGATCTTATCATTTGTAAGGCCATATGATTTGACCAAGAGATCATGTGCCTCGAAAATAGCAGTTTCAAATGTGTGTTTAATGGTGCAAGGTGCAGAGATCTTGACCATTTTTGTTGGCTGGGATGCCAAAAGAATTATTGGTGAGAACCTCGCTTTCGAGGGTGCTCAGAAAAGGGTGTTTTGTTAAAAAGGTGTTGTGCCCCCAAATCTGTAGAAGTGATGGGGTCACTGGTAAAAAAGTCAATTTTGGTGGACAATTTGACAGGTCGAACAGAAGTTAATAGCCTTGATGGCTTTGGTGATGCATCTTTATTCCAGATTGATGATGACAACTTTGGAGCATTTGTCATATCAATTTCAAGTGAAGATGGTAGACTTGGAAGACTCCCCTTTGAGGAGGGAGACTTTTGAGGCATTTTCAACCTGTTTTATGCTGATATAAGCAGGATGATGACTAAATTAGAATAAAAGATTTGAAATATTTTATCCTGATTTAAAATTGAATTATAGAGACAAATATCACGTGATAATTGATTCGAGTCACCTGACTGAGCGCCAAGGCTGGTGTTTTTTTTTTTAATATAATAAGAATTGGAGAAAAAAGTCACGTGACTGTGATTTTAATCGCCTACTTACGTGTCTTGAACGTGTAACGCGTGACGCGTCGAGCCTTGGCAAGGCTGAAGCGAAAAAATTTTCTCTCAGAATGCTGAAAATGGGGTTTTTGGTCGAAAAATGTCGGAATATAGGGATGCAAATATCGAGAATTATATCAATGGGATGCTGTGGAAGAGGCAAAACCAAATATCGAAATTTTAAGGGCGTAGCTGATGGTGGGCGGAAGTTGTGGATGAAATGGCTATTTTCGAAAGTATGCTGACGTGGGTTGACACCTCCGCAGCTTCCTGGTTGTTTAGTGATGTGCCTTTATCTTTTGGTGTTGGTGCTGTTGGTGTTGCAATCTTGCTCAGTGCCCTTGCTTTTGTCTCAATCTGGCTTTCTTCAAGTTGTATCTTGCTGGAAGTAGTTTTGTAGCTGGGCTGGATGAATTCAGTGGTGCAAGGGCCTCGGCTTGGAAGATGATAGCTTATGATCAGAGCCTGTGCTCTCTGCATATCTCCAACCCTGCCAACTCAGATGATGGAATCCTGAAACAAATGCTAGATCAATGACTGAAGTATTCACAGAATTGGGCTGATGGAATGTTCCCCCTAGCTCTTCAATGACAGATAGATCCATCAATTGATGTGCATTTATTTGTTCCAGGTAGTTAGCAAGCTGCTCTGCTTGTAAGGAAGGCGTCTGCACCAATGGATTCCAGCTAGGATGATGTAAGTTAAAGTCCCCAAGTAATAGAAATGGCAGGCTAGCTGGTAGTTGAAGATTAAAAAAGTGCTGTTCTGTATTTCAATGCTCTTTTTTATTTTTTTTAATCATATTGTATTCAGCTAGCTAGCTATGACAATTTATTTAACATACATTCAAAGCAAATATATATCCTCATTATAACTCCTTTCCTCCATCATCCTCCCTTTATTTCTAATATGTTTTGTCCTATTATTCTCCTTTGTGTAAAGGTATACACCTCGAAGTTTTCAAAAATTCAAGCAATGCTTGTTTTCCTCTATTTGTTCTGAATAAGATTTGTAGTGTAAAAGGCTCTATTTTTTTGAATGATTCTTTTCTTTCAGTTTTAAACATCTGACAATGAAGTATCAAATGTTGCATGGTCTGCTTCTGGTTATGGCAAAAATTACATTTACCATCTTTTGTCTTTCCAATTTTGTGTAAATATGCCCTCACATTTCCTATGCCAGTCCTGGCTTGAAAGAATTTACCTGATAAAATTATATTCAAGAATGATGAGTCTGAATTATATTTTGAGGGATGATGAGGATTGAACAAAGGACTGAGTCTGATGGAATAAGAAGGTTGTTGTATGAAGTATGTTAAGTACAAGATGATTATTCAAGGTGGGAAGACAGTCAGATTATATACACCTCTAATGCCATGATTGATCTGAAGAGAAAGTGAAGTGATGCAGGAAGTCCAGTTGTGGGAATCCTGAACTATCCCACTGTAGATCCTGAAACATCCCTTGAGAGTTCTAGCCCTGCAGATCTTGACACATCCCATGAGAGTTCTAGCCCTGCAGATTTTGACAAACCTTATTGATCTCCCATGGTCATTAATGCTTATACCATTTTATGAATCTGGCTAGGTTAATAGTTTATGCAGATATAATGAATGACACTTTATGATTAAGGTCAGTATTTCAACAAAATCTGGTTTCAGTTTTGCTGCTATGTCCTCCAAATCCATGTAGTTTATAAGAAAAGTTAGGCTGATTAGATTGAGCCTGAAGCCTGTAATACTTTCCGAGTCCCTTGGCCTTTCGACCCTCCTCTTCATGCCAGAGCTCCAAGTCCCAATCTTTTTTCCATGCCTCGAGCACCCACTCTTTAGCCTTCTGCTTGATGAAAGAGTGAGAGGTATATTGATCACTTTTCATTGCCTGTTTCTTCCAACCTCCTTTGGCAAGCTTATCAGCCAGCTCATTTCCTTCTAGGCCAACATGTGCTGGACACCATTGAAGATGAACTGTGCAACTTTGACAAATCTTCCTGATCTGATGAGAAAATTGATTGCTGCAATTCTGGATTCGAAGAATACTAGCTTGGCTATCAGTAAAAATGTGTATGGTCTTATTAGCAAAGTATTTCTTCACATATTTGGCTACCTTAAGGATACAGTAGGTTTCAGCATCTGTGATACCCATAGTATCACCTAGGTTATATGAAAAACATTTTATCTCTCTGGTGATTGGTTGGTAGATCACAAAGCCAATGCTGCTTCCACCTCCCTGTGAAAGTGATGCATCAGTATAAACTATGACATCACTTTTATTGATGTCCTTTATTTGTTGGATGTGGGATAGTTTAGCTGTTGCCTTTGGATGATTTAAAATGGTGGTTTTAACATCTGACTGGTACCATGGTGGGACCCAGAGGGCATTTAGCTGCTCCAGATTCTTCAGGGTAGCCAATGGCTTTAGCCTGCTTCCGATCCTCATCAACTGGGTCAATGGATTATTGATGTAGTTAATTAATCCGAGATCAATCTGACTGCTGCTGGCCAATTCATCTTCAAGAGGACTAAATAAATGTTCCTGGATAGGGTGGTTCCTTTGAAGTCGAAGCATCCTTAGTCCATAGTAGATCACTTGCTTCTCATTCCGTACTTTTGCTGGTAAGATTGATGACTCGACTTCCAAGGCTTTTATTGGACTACCTCGGAAAGCCCCAGTGATCAATGGCAGTGCCTGATTCTGAAGCTTCTGACATCTGTTGGTTAGTATTCCACTGCCCCTCTTGCCATGCCAGAGAACTGAGCCATAATCAAGTACCGAAGTGACACAGGCTAGGTAGAGTTGTCGAAGGGCAGTACGGTGTAGTCCCCTTGTAGTTGAGGCTAGGTTCCGGATCCTACTGAGTGCCCCATGGGCTAGCTGCAATCTCTTATCTACATGTGTCTTGAAATTGAGCTTCCTATCAAACCAAATACCTAACCATCTGACCATCTCCTTTGGCTCTATTGTGGCCAGGCCTTGTAGGTCAAAAGATGTTGTAGGTCTTTGAAATTGACGTCCAAAGTGAATCAGCTCTGATTTTTCCATCTCAAAATTCACTGATAGCTTTCTTGCACCCTTCAATAGCTCCTCCGTGATTTCCTTCAGGGTCTTAATGTTCTTATATATTGAAGTTGATGATACTGAAATTGCAATGTCATCCATGAAGGACAGCTGAAGGAAATTCTTCCTGTGTACAGCTAGGAGAAGAAATCTGATAGATAGAAGAAATAGCATTGGTGATACTGGGCTACCTTGGGGAGTCCCAGTCACTGGAAACACCTTGCTAAGTTGTCCATTAAAGAGAAGCTGCATTGTTCTTCCAGCTAGAAATGATTTGACCCAGGATATAAGACCTAGAGGCAGTTGTAAGGACCGCATAGTTTGGATTAATGCTGCAGGTTGCAGCCTATCAAAAGCTCCAAGGATGTCCAAGAAGATTGTTAATACAAGTTGTTTACTGGCCAGATTCTGCTCCACAAATTCTTGAAGCAAGAGGGCAGCATCAATAGCTGACCTTTGCTTACGACCTCCCAGTTGGCTAGAATCTAAAAGATCAGTTGTGTTAGCTATATATGACAGTCTGTTGGCATATATTCTTTCCAGCAATTTGGACAGGCAGGGCAGGAGGGAAATAGGTCTGTAAGCCATAGGTGCACTGCAGTCCATTTTGTTCCTCTTAGGGATGATGATACCCACAGCCTGTTTCCATTGCTGAGGATGTTGTCCACTTTCAAATAAGCATTTGTGAGCCTTGAAGAAGAAGTCCGGAATAGTTGTGATGGCTGCCTTGATAATGGTCCAATCCAGACAATCATGACCTGGGGCAGTCATCTTTTTTGGTGCAGCATTTATTATCTCATCAATAATGAGTTCAGGCCAGTCCCAATGTCTTTCTATTTCGTTCCTAGCTGTTATATTGTAAGAGGTTGAAGGAATAAATTCCTCTGCCTCAGCTGATATGGTTGAAGTTGGAAGACTTGGAAAAAGGGTCTGAGCCAGAGTCTCACTTTTGGCTTCAAATGTTGTTGCTTTTGTTGGCTGAAATTGGTGCTTTGGTGTATAGACCAGAGTTGGGATTATTCTTGATTGATAATTTTCAGGTCTGGAGTAATTGTAGGCAGTGAATATCATCCTGTCCTTAGCTGAGGCTAAAAAGTTCATCCAGTGTTGTTGCTTGGTGTGCTGGATATGTTGAAAATATTTATTCCTTGCAGCTCTAGCCTTGTCCATTATTTCAGTGTCATAATCCTTCTTCCCTTAGCTTCGAAGCTTATGGAATGAATGCCGAAGTAAAGCAAGGTCCTTGGTCCACCATGGCTTTGATCTTGGTGTGACTTTGAATAGTGGAATTGATTCTTGAGCAGCAGACTGTACTACCTGTTGTAAGATTGAAGCAATACCATCAACATCTTGTATATGTATAGCAGTTTCAAGTGTTTGCTGCATCAATTCTTGCTGTTGAAGAATATGAAACTTAAATAATTCCCAGTCAGCTTTTTTAACATTGAACCTGGTAGGAAGTGGGTTAGTATTTCTGTTAGTATTCAGTGATTCATCCAGGCTAGGGTCAATTAAACAAGTGTCAAAGAGTATTACTTCATGATCTGATCCAGTAGATTCTTTTGTAATAACGAGGTTATGAGAAGTCTAAGAATTGTCACAATGGGTGTAACAGTCAACTTGGGTGGATGTAGGATAGCACTTTAAGTCTAACATGAAGTAGACAGATATATATTGTAGATCTGCTATATTGATGACTATTGAATATAAGAGAGGAAAAATTGATCATATACAGAGGTCTAGCAGTGAGTATTTACACACAAAGACAATATACACAATATACCATCAATAGCAATAACTGCCAACCATTCAGCCATTCAACAACTATGTCATTAGATAAACCTGCGTCATATTATCATATAATCATGTATGGTTGAGATATTGGTGTTGTCATTGCTGTGTGCCAATGACGTATCATTGACACAGGGTCGCTTGTCTTGTTGGTTCACTTGCCCAATACTAACCATTCCAAGTTGTGTGATCTATAAGTGGGTCTGATCACAACATTAGCCTCTCGCTCAGCATTCAATGCATCAATTTGTTCTTGCAAGTGAGAAATACTAAATTTGTATCTAGCATCAATTTCTTTTTGTTGTGCCAAGTTTGATGACATTTTGAAACTTTGTATTAATTCAACCACAGGGTTCCGTTACTGAGTGCAAATATGGCTGTCGTCGTCGTTATTTAAGGCTAAGCCTTTCGTTGTCTTAGGAGTTCAGTGATGATTGCTGCTCTCCGTGTTGGTCGTCGTCTTTTGTTGCAGACTTGAGCTGCTTCCCTTTGTTGTCTTAGTTACCAAGTGGGCCCGGCCTCACCTTAGATTCGTCATTTTAGGAAGCGGTATTGAATAGATAGAGAATTATTATATGTCACGGATTCTAGGACAGGTGCTGTAGCAACTATGCGGTTGATGGTAGTAGATAATAATTCTAAGGAGAGAACTACTACAAGATCTATCTACATATGTGTATATACAAAAGAGCCTCATGCTCTACAACGTCATTGCACTATCAATTGTGGAGGTTGTGTCCGATCTTGTATATTCCCAGCTGATAGCTTCCCACCGACAAGTGGTGCCATGTTGAGCTGCACTGTTGAATCAGATGCTATGCAGATTCCGATGCTCCGATATTAGATCGATCGATCGTGCGCACCCTAAATCGGACCAAGCCTATGTTAGCCAACATAGGCTACAGGAACCAGCCGGCTTACCAGCCGTCACATCCAGATGGAGTATCAGAGTCAATATCCATTTTCTTTGCCCACCAGTATGCTAGAAGGGTCAAAAATTGTATGCAAATGTAGCTGTGAGTGATGCAAAAAGGAATCTGTTAAGTAATTGAATTTTGGACAATTTGATCAAAAGTTGTGGTCGAAAAGGTGGATTCAAAGTATGATGGCGACGTGTGTTGGCGAAATTTTGCCCTTATTTCCAATCTCCACCTCATAAGGAAGGCCACTATTCCATGGAGAATGGATGTTAGGTACCACTGGCTCAATCTCCATGACATCAGAGTGGTACTGTATAGATTTCAAAATTCTGGTTGCTTGACTCTCTATCTTGGGTATATGTTCCATGTTATTCCAATCATCCAATCTTTCATTCATCATCCTTGAAATTGGATGGTTTGGCATCAGGGCCAATGTTCTCATAGCATATTTTCTTCTGCTATGATTCAGTCTAATTTCAGGTGGGCAAAGACATGCCTCAACCTCCATTGGTCTTACTGGTGATGTTTTAAAGCATCCCAGTATTTTTCTTAGTGCCATATTTTGCAGGCTCTGCAGCAGATCAGTAAATGATTGCTGTTCTCTCCACCAGACAGGGCTGGCATAGTCTGATATACTTGTGACACATGCCAGGTATAACTGTCTTGTTGCTATGTGGCTGAGTCCTCTCTCTGTATTAGTCAATCTTGCCATCCTGTGGAAGGCTGCCTTGGCTTGAGCTACTCTTGAAGTAACATGTTGCTTGAAGGATAGCTTTTGATCAAATAGCACCCCCAGCCATTTGGCTACTGTGCAAGATGAGATGCTTCTACCACTTGGTAGAATCACTCGGCAATTCTTAGCTTCTGTAGATGTCCCAAAATGGATCAGTTCAGTCTTATCTACATCAAATTGAACTGCATTCTTTCTTCCATTATCTTGCAGTAATTTAAATTATTTTTCTAATATTTTTGCATTATTTTTGAAGCTGGAAGACGAGACTATCAATGCAATATCATCAATATATGATATGAATTTGCCTGCCCTAGAGCTGAACATGTCTCTTATATAAATCAAGAATAAAATTAGCGAAATAGGGCTTCCTTGAGGGATGCCAGTTTCAATAGGTGAAAATTCCTCTACTTGCCCATCAAATGTAAGTTTTAGCTGTTGGTTGCTGAGAAATGAGTCTACCCACGACACAAGGCTGAGAGGGAGTCCCAATTTACTCATAATCCCAAGGAGCTGATTTTTGGCCATATGGTCAAAGGCACCCTTTATATCTAGAAATAGGGTTGACGTCCTTCTCCCAGCAGCCTTTTCATTTTGTACCTGGTTGACCAGCATCAGGCAAGCATCCACTGCTGATTTCTGGAGGCGTCCTCCAATCTGTGATGGATGAAGAAGGTGTGATGTCTCAGCTAGATATCCAAGTCTTTTGGCAATCATTCTTTCAAGAGTTTTTCCCAAGCAATTGAGCAGGGATATGATTCTATAAGCTTTTGGTTGAGAATAGTCTGGCTTAGAGGGTTTCTTTAGCACCACCCCTGTAGCCTGTCGCCAACAGCTGGGCTGGTATCCAATATTGAAATACAATGAGTATACCTGAAAGAATATCTCTTTATTGGCCTGATATGCATGGCTGATCATGGATTAGTCAATTTGGTCTGGCCCAGGAGCTTTGCCTTTGGATGGATTACAGCAAGCAGCTTCAACCTCTTGGGGCGTAAGTAAAGGCCACTCCCAGCAAGCTTCCTTATGCAATGCCCAATCTATTTCTGCAGCTGCTGGTGGGATGGCAAAAAGTCTTGATCTGAGGGCTTTACATTTGTCTGTAAAGCTAGTTTTTAATTCCCCATCTATATCTTCAATCATAGGTAGTTTTGTTGTCTGGTGGTCCTTGGTGTATAACAAAGCCTTGAAGATAGATGCTGGATCCTCTCGCTCCAGAAATGCATTCCAATGGTTCTTCTTTGCTGATTTGATTTCTTGAAAATACTTGTTCCTTGCCTTGGTGTTTTCCTCCATTCTTCTATTGTCTGAAAAATCATCACAATGCTTTCTTTGTGCCTTCATCATCTCTTTTCTCAGCTTTTTAAGATCTTCATTCCACCATGGCTTGGGCTTGGCCCCAGGTCGCCTTTGAGGAATTGACACCCTGGCTGCTCTGATGACAATATCAGTTATTTCTTTACCAATTTGATCAAGTTCACACTTCAGGTTGCTCCCCTCTTTTAGTACATGGTTAGAAGTAGCTTTTTGGAGTGCTTGTAGTCTATTGGGCTTGAGGATTTTTGACTCCTTGAATAGAAGTTGGCTGGTCTTTTCAAATTTGTCCCAGTCTGCCATCCTCAGATTGAATCTGTTTTGGCTCACTGGAGGCTTTTCTTGTCTATCCTTTTGGTTCCGGATTGAAAATATAATTCCTTGATGATCCGAGCCTGTTGGAATAGTTTGCCAATCTTGTATATACTTTTCTGTCCATTTAGTGGCCAATGTTAGATCAATAACTGAAGGGTATGCCATATGAGATCTATGGAATGTTCCCTGTCCTATTGTATTCACCACAGAGAGCCCTTGGTCTTCCTTCCATTCTTGGAGGCTGTCAGCATGTGTGGATTTTTGGTAGAAAGGGTCCCAGCTGGGGTGGTGTTCATTGAAGTCCCCAACCACTATAGTGTTTGATGATACCACCGAGGTCTCTCTATGCCTTTCCATGGTTGTACTGTTAGTCTCTGGAGCTTGACACTTTTGGTTGTAGATGTTAATTATGTCTATATTTATCTTGTAATTGTTGAAGTTTAGTGCAAGGATATCTGGATCCACTGGATACCCTTCGAGAAAATGATATTGTATACCAAGTTCTTTTGCTATGTAAAACATTGTTCTTGGTCTTAGTGTATAGTTTTCTGTCCTTGGAAGTATTTGTACAAAAGATGGGTGGTTAATTGAATGAGCTCCTTCATAGTTATTTCCTGAGCTTGTCTTTGATATCCACGGTTCTTGCACTGCAATGATACCTATCCCTAGCTCTAAGGCCAGTTGAAGTGCTGTTTCTGTTGCCTGTATGTTTCTGTTCAAGTTGCATTGGAGGACTTTTTGTTGTCCTGTCATAGACATTCCTCTTGATCATTCCGAGCTGCTGCCCTTTCAAGAACAGTAACTCTTGTCATGAATGCGCTTTTCACATTAGTAGTAAATCGTCATCCACGTAGTGTAGCACGCAGAGCCAGGGAAATGGAAACAGGTTAGTGATAAATTAGATACCACCGATCGCTACATTCACCCGTAGATCACTCCTAAAAGAGACTAGCTACGGCGCTATCTGGAAGTATGTGGGATTGGTTAATTATCATGAACATAACCTGTAACATAACATAATATAATAACACAATAAGATACCATTTGCATCCCGTAACATTTTATTGCCATAATCACCCAAGTATATTCTAAGGCCCCTGAGTAGTCACAACCATTTAATTGAAGGTACCAAGTGTATACAACCATATACATCACCACCCTCCAATAACTCTTACATGGCAGTCTTTGTTATTAGCAGAGTGCGAACCACTGCAGTTACTACATTTTGGAACAAGGTGGTCACATCTGTGTCCAACAGCCTTGCACTGAGTACAGGCAAGCTGTTTTGTGCTATGTGGTCCTGCACAAAACTGGCACTTGGCATCCCATCTGCACCTACTCTCAGGATGGCCAAATGCCTGACACTTGTTGCATTGCATGGTAGGTGAATAGTTCAAATATTTATCTGTTAGGAGGTATCTTCCAGCAACAATTAATCTTCGAGATGTTGCTAGCTTAGCCTGGGCTTCGGTTTCAAAGGCTACCACAATTGATCCAGCCTGCTGCTTCTTTTGATTCTCTTCTGGTGTAATCCAAAATGGCTGTCCAATAATTTTTAATCCATTATTAAAGACTGAGATTTCTTCTGAGATGGAGGAAAGATCTTCATTTTTGCCAAATTCATTTGTTGGGACTCCATGAATAATCACTTTGTGCCATGCCTCATCTTTCATTGCAATCACAAGGGGTGCAAAGTTTTTCCATATACTGACTTGGTCAAGGAGAAAATCTGCAGTGTATGTTCCCATGGTAGAGATAGCTATGTTCTCATTTCTTGTCTTTGAGACTATGGAGAAAACTGTTCCCTGTACCCCTCTAGCTCGAAAGGCATTGTTGATCTGATCCCTAATTTTTAAGGGTGAAAAGGTCTGTCTTGTTGTCTCATCTTGGAGAAGAATTAATCTGTTAGAGTTCCTTGGCTTTGGCATTGGTTTCTTTTTGGCTGCACCACTGTCCATTGATTTTGAGTCTTTTTTTCTGTATTTGATGGCCCTGCTATAGATGCCCAAGAGCGGGCTGGCTTGCTTGGTCCTGAGTCTATGGTATTATTCCCTGAATTGGGGACATTTCTTGGAATAGATTGTTGTTGCCCTCTTGTTGATTGACTGGCCATATTTACTCCATGCTGAACAGTCTTTGCATAGGTCTTAGTCTGGGTATTTGGTTGATTCATGGTATTTTGCAGCACTTGTGCTGTGTGCTCGAGCTTTTGAAGCTGTGTTAGAAGAGATGCCTCCCTTGGGTTATTTCCATCCTTTTCCATGAATTGTCTAAATATATTTAGTAGATCAAGAATTTTTGTCTCATATGCTCGAGATTCAGCTTGATGTGCTGCTTTAATCAGCAGGTCCCGGGCAGTAGCAATGCATTCATCAGCACCTTCAATCATATCAATGTTAGAGTAGGTAGCTTTGCCAGAGTTCTTCTTCATTGGACTATTTTTGCTAGACTCCCCTTTCCTTTTAGAGCCAAGATGTGGTGTAAAGTCAAAGGGCTCAGCATCACCCTGTACATCAAAGTCATTAAGCTTGGGAAAATCTGAGTTAGGGTATTCAATGCATTTTCCCTTGCCTTTGAGAGTTTTTGAAAATTCAGGGTCTTCACTATCTCTCTGGTCTATTTGGTGTGAGTAAGATATTTCTGACATGCTATCTGGGTCCATGGCACTCAAATGTTGATCCATATTCATATATTCAATTGAGAAAGGGTCTGGAGAGCTTGACTGATTTTGCATAGAACTCATTATTCCAGCTTATTCAAAAAAAAAATTTCCTTTAAATATTTTTTAGAGATAATTTTTGAATTTTTTTTTTGAAAAATTTCTAGTTTATTTTCTAAAATATCGCGTGATAAGATGTCAAGTGACTGTAGTGTCACGTTATATAAAGATGTCGCTTTTTCAAGCACATATTGGGGTGGGTGAAAATTTTCACTCCGGCGACCCACTCAGACCAGTTGTGCCATTTGTCGCAATGTTCCTGCTTCTGTGCTTCAATCTGTATTATCTCACCGAATAATTGCTGTAACTGTCTGTAACTTGGTGAATAGATAAATATGTATCTTATGCGTATATATTTCAAATTGTATCTGTGTAAATATGATAGAACAGAATTTGTGGAAAGTACAAAATGGTATCCCAACCACTGGAAGATTTAGAGACCAAGATTGTCTTTCAACTTTATTAACTTCTTCCCTGGTGGTCAAAATTAAATTCTGAGTTAACAATGAGATCAGCTGAGTATTGTGCACAATATGATGGTCTCATAGACACAAACAAACGAAGTTATGAATTTCGAAAAGTTAGATGATCTGATGCCTTAATATCTCAACTCTTTCCAAAATAACTACACTAGTGACCATGTCTCCTTCCAATGTGCCACAGGTTCCAGCATGCACTGGAGGTGATGCTAGAAGGGAATGGCCAGAGCTTAATGAGAGGGAGTTCTTTCGAGCAATCCCAATAAAGTCAACTGCACCAGGTCTGGTTACCAACCTAAATGCTGGAGAAAAGCTACAGGAATTGTTCTGAAAAAGCCAGGAAAACCAGATTATTCACAGCCCAAGGCATATAGAGTTATCTCACTACTGAACTGCTTGGGAAAAGCCTTCGAAAGAATTCTAGCAAGCCGTCTTGGATACCTAGCTGAAACAACTACACTTCTAGATCCATCCCAGATAGGTGGGAGATTGAAGAAGTCTGCTGTTGATGCCTGTCTCCTCCTTCAGGCCAAGGTAGAATCAGAAAAGGCTGCCAAAAATAAGACATCAACCCTATTCTTGGATGTAAAGGGAGCATTTGATCATGTCCCAAAGAACCAATTGCTGGCCATTATGAGTAGGCTTGGGTTACCTCTAAGCCTTTTATTGTGGGTGTCAAGCTTCCTCAGCAAGCGACAACTAAGGCTATTTTTTGATAGTGACACAGAGGATTTTACAACTATTCAGACTGGGATTCCACAGGGAAGCCCCATATCACCAATTCTTTTCTTGATTTACATCAGAGAGATGTTCACTTCAAAGGCTGTCATGTTTCTTTCCTATATTGATGACATTTCTTTGACTGTCTCATCAACAAGCTTTAAGAAGAACATTCAGATCCTTGAAAGGGAAGTGAAAATTCTAGAAGACCTCGGAAAAAGAAATGCAGTTGAATTTGATACTGCTAAAACAGAACTAATTCACTTTGCAAATACCAAAGAATCAAGAAATTGCATATTGAATCTACCTGAAGGCGCCTCAGTAGAGCCCAAACAATCAGTAAAATGGCTTGGAGTATGGTTTGACAGCAAACTATCATTCAAACTGCATGTCATCAAATTTTCCAAATTGACCTTTTTGTCTATAAATTTTCTCCAATATCATTTTTCATCCATGAATTGTCTGAATCAAGTCAATTAGCTTACGCTCTTTCATTTGAATATATTTGCATCTTCTTCAGACATCTGGTTGAGTTGTGAAGATGGATTTGGATGATTTTCCGCCCCTTGGAGGTCTTTCCTCAAGTCCACCACTCCCCCCAACAAAGGATCCATCAACTTCCAACCTTCCAACCATCAAGTCATCAAATTGGAATGTTAAAAACACCCTGCCGTCGTCTTCTCATTCTAAACCATCAAATTCAAAAAGTAAAGGGATTGCTCAAGACACTGAGCTCAGCAGTGACCCCATCTCAGCTGCCCTTAGTGCAGGTGAAAATTTTTTCACTCCACCCCACTTAAACATCAAAAAGAGAACTGCCAATACCACCACTCTACCATCCAGCCAGACCACTAAATACCTTCGAATGCCTACCAGCTCCCCATCTCAGGCTTCTAAATTTCCCAAGGAAGCAGCTTTGGCTGCTAGGGACCTGCTGGTTGAAGCATACACCCTAACCACTGACCGACTAGAGGAGAATAAGCTGCTGAGTCTTCTCGAGGTATTTCGCAACTACACTGAGACTGGGAGGATTGACCCATCACTAGCCCCTAGTAATAACCCCACATCTAGCCCATCTTACTCTGAGAAGCTTAAATCTGGATTACAACACCAGACTCAGGAATCAAAATCTAGGGCAGCCACTGGATCCAAGAAAGCTACCAATATGCAACCAAACAACATTGTCCCCAAGAACTCTACCTCTCAAAAGCAATTAGAAGCTAAGCAGAGGGCAGGAAATATTATAACCTTAGTTGCCATAAGAGGCAGCAACTTACCTGACTACAATGCAATTTCCATCTGAGATGAGTTCAATAAAGCAATGGGTAAGAAAGCTATATCAAGGGTACAAACCTCCATGAGAAATACCCTTGTTCTTACCTGCTTTGAATCTAATCCAACAGAGCTGCTAGAAAATGAACAAAAATGTAAATATATTTTCCAAGACTGTCCAATAGATCAAGCTCAGTGAGTCAATCTCTGGCCTAAGCTAATTGTCCACGGAGTACCTGCAGCGCTTGATATCTCCTCATTTCAGGGGGAGGTCGAGCAATACAACACATCAATCAAAGTTAATGGCCAACCTCGATGGCTTGCTGGGACTCCCACAAGTAAAGCATCATCAGTAGTCTTCTCAGTGGCTTCAGATGAAGAAAAATCACGACTTCTTAAATCAGGTATTCTAATTGGTGGAATGCTACTCAAAGTAGTCAACTACCGACCCTACACACCAAAGACTCAATGCAAGAAATGTCTTGGCTATGGTCATGACCCTATTTTCTGTAAGAAAGCTCCTCTTTGTGCCATCTGTTCAGGCTCTCATCTGACCACTGAGCACTCATGTGGACGCTGTAATGCCTCAGACTTTTGTCCCCACTATTCCAAGCAGTGTGTAAACTGCAGAGGAACAGACCATGCTGCTTTTGAACGACAGGACTGCGAGATTTACAAGGCTCTTACATGTTAGGACACCTTAAAATCAGCCAACACAATACAGCTCGGAGTAGAGAGGTACTCCAGACATTCTTTGAAGTAGCCCTGAAGGAGGAAGCGCTTTTCCTATGCATACAGGAGCCCTATGTTTACAAGCATTCAATTACACACTCATTTACACCACTAAGTCATCCATCTTATTATTCATTACTTCCTTCTCTTCATACAACCACCCGACCTAGGGTAATTTCATATGTACATCAATCTTCCTGCTTCAATATTGCACCTAGATACGACCTTTTGTCTGATCCAGATATGCAGATACTTGAAGTTTCCATTCTTGAAGAGAGCTTTTATATAATAAATATTTATAATGAAAAGCCAACAGATCCTTATGAGACCAGGAAAACCTTACAACGTCTCCTGGACATGAACATTCATTTCAATAAACCATTCCTTTTCCTTAGGGATCTTAACCTTCATCATCCTGGATGGAATCCCAGTGCTACATCTACATCCCAATCTGAACAACTAGCTTGCTTCTTGAATACCAGAGGCTGTATACTGCTGAATAATTTTGAAATCATGGAGAAATTTGGAGGCACTTTCCATAGGTCCAATACAAAATACAACCTCAATCATAGATCTGACATTTGCTGCAGGGTTTCAAGTTTTCCTATGGCATAATTGGAGGTAAATGGACTCAACAGGATCAGATCATGAGGCAATATGTTTTGAAACATTTCTTCCTACCAGAGCTCACAATAACACAAATCAACTTCCACCCAGATACAACATGGCTAAAGCAAATTGGACTCAGTTTGAGAAGGCTTTGAAGCAGCATGAGCCAGAGCTCTCAAATCAGCTGGACCATGCTATTAATTCACAAGACTATGACGAGATTGCAAAGATCCTCTCAGGGATCATACAAACATCAGCTGAAAAGACCATCCCTCGAAAAATTCCATGTTCCAGATCCAAGGCCTGGTGGACAGATGAACTAACCAGCCTGAGGAATGAATTCCACAGGTTGCAGAGAAGAGCTAAGAGATATAGAATAGTAGACAATGCAGAAGATGCCAGAATATCAAGGAACCATTATTTTAGAACCATCCAACATACCAAGACCAAGCATTGGATGGATTTTCTTGCCAAGGCAGATAACAGAACAGTATTTCAAGCATATAATTATTCTAATCCAACATACCATCAATCTCCATTGACTCCGGCACTAAGGTATCAGGAGACTCCTGATCAACCTGAAAGACTAGCAACATCCTTTGAGACCAAATGCAGAGCACTAGTTACAAATCTCTTTTTGGCCCAGGACAGCAATTTAGCCACCTCAGAAATCTCACCTCAGATACTACAGAATGATTCTCGGCTCTGCAAATGGGAGTGGCCCGCACTTACTTATGATGAATTGGTGAGAGCAGTCCCTGAGAAGAGTACAGCACCTGGAATAGATCAGATTTCATGGGCAATGATCAAGGCAGCTATCTCTGCCATTCCCTCCTTCTTCTTCAGGGCCTATCAATCTCTATTTAATGCTGGACACCATCCTTGCTCCTGGAAGCTTGCCATAGGAGTGATACTTCCTAAGAGGAGTAAAAAGGACTACACCATTCCAAAAGCCTACAGGCCAATTTCTCTTCTACCCTGCCTCTCCAAACTGCTAGAAAAGCTCTATGCAAATAGGATCTTGTACTTAGCTAATACATCACCTTATCTCCTGCACCAAAGTCAAATGGGAGGCCGGAAACAGAGGTCAGCCATTGATGCAGCCCTTCTTCTGCAAAACTTTGTTGAAGAAAATCTATCAAAGCGTCGAGTTGTATCCACTGTACTGCTGGATGTTCTTGGTGCTTTTGATAGACTTCAACCAGTAAAACTGATTCAAATTCTCAATGCCCTTCAATTACCACTTCCCTTTGTAAGATGGACCACATCTTTCCTCTTCAATAGAGAAATCAAAATATTAACTAATGGACAGCTCAGTCAACAATTTTCAGTCTCAGGCACTCCCCAAGGAAGTCCGATTTCTCCCATGCTTTTTCTTCTTTCCATCCGGTATCTGCTTTCTCCTGAGCATAACCAAAAGATTCTCTATATCTCTTACATAGATGATATCTCTATATCTACTGCCTCTTCATCAGTTGAAAAGAATTTCCATGCCTTGGAAACTTCAATTGAAACTCTTGCAAAAAGATCCCAGGAACTCTCTGTCACCTTTGAGGTTGATAAAACCGAGCTAATTCACTTCCATCGGAAGAGAGTGGCAATTGAAAATGCAATAACAATTCAAGGAATCCAATTTCGCCCTAAAAGCGTTGTCAGATGGCTAGGAATATGGTCTGATTGTAAGCTATCATTCAAAACCCATATTGACAAGAGAATGCAGCTCGCAAATGGAGCTCTGCTTAGGCTTAAGAACCTTGCTTCTTCAACTAAAGGAATCAAATTCAATGAACTTCGACAGCTTTATATTGCCTGTGTAACATCAGTGCTAGATTATGGCTCTATTCTATGGTATGGGAAGAACCGATCTCTTCATCTTATCGAAAAATGTCAGAAACTACAGAACCGAGCAGTAGTCCTGGTCACAGGAGCTTACTCTAGCAGCCCTTCGAAAGCTTTGGAAGTAGAGGCCGCCCTTCCGCCTGTGAAGGTGCGACATCTAAGGCTAGCCTATAACTATGCCCTCAGGATACTAAAGATGCAGCCCTTGAATCCAATGCAAATGCAGCTAGTCAGCTCAGTTCAAGATGAGCTGTCCATAGGTACTACCATCAGCCTTGACATGATTGATGACCTACAAGAAAATAATACCCAACTCATGAACATTGGATTTCTGCTCAAAGGGCTCTCAGATTGCAATAGATTGGAAATTATCAATGCAGAATGGGCACCACCATGGCTAGCAAATAATGTGGATACTAAAATAAGTAATTCTTCTAAGCATGCAGCAAGGGATGAGCACATTCTTCTGCTAAAAGACATCCCAAACCATGCATCAATTGTATACACAGATGGTTCCCTAACAACTAGCAATGGAAGTAGCCTTGGATTTGTGGTATACTTGCCATTCACAAGACAGGTGAAATGTTTCTCTTACAATCTCGGACACACAATGACAATCTCTGATACTGAGACATATTGTATTTTGAAAGCTATAAAATATGTTGTCTCCAATAAACATTCCAGAGAGATCTGGGTCTTCTCTGACAGTCAAGCAGCAATTCAAAGGGTCAGCAAAGCTAGCAACTTTATCTCACACCAAATAAGAATAAAAAGCAACAAATATCAAATTCATCTACACTGGTGTCCAGGCCATGAAGGTATTGCTGGGAATGAGCTAGCAGATAATCTGGCAAGAGGTGGAGCCAAGAAAAAAGTCAAAAAAAGGGATAAATTCACGACAACTGCTTACCTTAAGCAGAAGGCAAAGGAATTGACTCTCAAAGCCTGGCAAAATGACTGGGAGACCCAAGTCTTGAGACAGGAAGAGGGTAGAAGGGCTAAAGGACTGGGAAGGCTCTATCAAGTGCAAGCCAGGAAAAGATCACCTATCATCAAAATGAGACCATATAACTTCAATCATTACAGTAGAATGACACAATCTTCATTTATACAAGCAAGAACAGGGATTGGAAATACCACGGCTCATTTATTTCGAATAAAAAAAGTGAAGGATAACTCTTGCAACTTTTGTTGGAAGGGAAAACAGACAGTTCAACACCTAATTCTTTATTGTAGTAAGTTTAAGACTGAAAGAAAGGAAGCTTTTAAAGGTATACTGCCATTGAGATTAGAGATATTGTTTAATACAAAAATTGGAAAAGAAGCAACTCTCCACTTCCTTCAAAGCAGTGGATGCATGAATGCATCCAAAGCTGACTGAAAGGAAGGAGACTCGAAGATAAGTAAAGGAAATTGGGACTAAATATTTGTATTTATATAAAAAATAATCAGATGTGTCATAGCTAGATTTTTGAATACACTTTGAATTAAAAAAAAAAACTGCATGTCCAATTGAGGGTATCACAAGCAAAAGCTGCATTCCAGAGAATGGCAAGACTAACTAATGCAGAAAAGGGTTTGAGCCCATTGGTCATGGGACAGCTATACATAGCCTGTGTCACTAGTATTTCAACAACAACAATCAGTCACCCTTCCACACAACCTGAATCCCCAAATATTGTGGTATTATGCCAAAAACTACATCATTCAACTCAAGAAATTACGCGCATTCGGAATACAATCTTCAAAGTTTAATTTGACGTGTCCTTGAGAAGCTATTAAAGTTCAAAGTCCAACCTAGGGTTGGTAGCCAAAATTTTGTGAATGCTCGGAACTTTTCATCTATAACTCAGGCCCACAACGCTCAATCCATCTAAAATTTTAAATCCATACATATCACCTACAGACCATTATACATACAAATTTCTAGATTATTTTAACACTTTTTGGACGAGAACTGGGTGTTCTAAAACTGAAGGTTCAAATTTTGCGACAACGTGCGTCTTTGGTTTTTAAAGGTCACCCTACTTGAAAATTTTTCATTGATCCAGGACGCATTTCGCGTTTATTTACGCGTTAAGTGGGGCGTTTACGCGTCGGACCAGACAAAATATAATTCCGATCATGTGACCTTCGCTTTTTCTTTCCGAAAAAAAATACAATAAATAAATATTTAAAAAAAAAAAATTATAAATTAAAATTTAAACAAAAAAATATCTCATTAATTTACTTGCCTAAATATAATCAAATAAGAACAAATATTTAAATAAAAAAAAATTAAAAGAGAAAATATGGGCTCCCAGCCAATGGATCTAATTTTGTGCCCCTCATCTCCAGATATTTTAGTATATGATATCACAATGAAAGGCATGGAAAAAGAACATGCTATTCCATCAAAAAGGTCAATAAGTCCTTCTGCACCACAGAGTGAAAGTCAAAGATTCAACTTTGACTTCACTCCAGAAACATCCCAATCAAAACAGAAACAATTTACAGCTCAGGAAAAACCAGGGACAGTTGAAGCATGCATGGATATTGCATTTAATATGGTTATTAGGGCAATGTGCCTTGCAGAGGATAAGAAACAAAAGCAGAGCCTGCATGATCTTTCTCTCATCCTGAGAGAGTACCAAGAAGAAGGCAAAATAAGCTGGGCAAAATCCATATTAGGGCAGGAGATCAGAGCCCTTGAACAGGTCTCTCGAGTTCTGTCAAATAAGGCAAGCAATGTACAGAACCATTCCACATCCAGCCAGCATTCACAACACCAATTTCAACAGATGCCAACCCAAACTATGCCAGGCCCAATGAGGACAACCGCAAACAAACCAGTGACTCCAGCAGTCCCATCCACCTTTCTACCTCAAACTTATGCAGCTATGGCAGCTTCAGGAGTAGGAAGAGAGTCAAGTACATCAAATGGGGTACATCAATGGACAGAGGTGACCCACAAGAAGCCTTCTAAGCCTGCTCAAGTACCAAAGGAAAAGACTCATCAGTTAATTCTCATTCCCCCAAACCTGGCTACTCCTCAAATTAACTCAATGAAACTTCGAAATGAAATCAATTCTGCCTTTACCCAAGCAGGGGCCCAGAAACCTGTGATCCTCACAGTGGCTCTGTCTTACATGATGAAAAATATAATCCTGACCACCACTGAATCATTTAATGCTGAATACCTCCTTGAAAAGAAATCTGTCTGGGGACACCTTATTCCACATGCAGCATGTCAAGTCAATGAGCCTTGGCACAAGGTTGTGATCCATGGAGTCCCCATACATGAGTTTGACAATGAAGAATTTGGAGACATGATTAGGGATGAAATAAAAACCTTCAACCATGGGCTCAATATAATTGGCAATCCCTATTGGCTAACATCAGCAGAAAAGCGATCATACCAGACAGCAGGAAGTGTCATTGTGGCCTTTGCAACTGAGAAGGAGGCTTCCAATGCTATTAGAAACAGGCTTTACCTGGTAGGGAAAAGTTGCAGAGTAGAAAAGCTCTACTCTGTGCAACCCACAGCTCAATGCAGCAGATGCCAAGGGTTCGGTCACCTTGAAGCTGGATGCATGAGAGAACAAAGGTGCCAGATTTGTGCCGAGAACCACAACACCACCCAACACAAGTGTTCCTCATGCCCAGCTAAGGGAAAAGCTTGTGTTCACACCCTTCTGAAATGCGCCAATTGTAACCACAACCACAAGGCAAATGACCTCAGTTGTGAGGTGTATAGAGCCTTGAAGGATAGAACCCAGGAACCTGAGCTATAACTTTCATGGAGGGACACCTGAAAGTTATTCAGTCCAACATAATGAAAAGCTCTCCACTAACAGAGAGTCTATTACAAACAGCCCTTGGAAACAATGTCAGTCTAGTTCTTGTCCAAGAACCAAGACTGATAACTAACCCAATTCCTTCCCAATCTCATTCATTTAATTTAAGAAGCATAAATCATCCATCATTCTTTCAACTTTTACCTAAAACTATCTTTCCAAACCAGCCCAGAGTTCTTGCTTATGTCCTGAAAAGCAACAGTTTCAATATTTGCCTAAGGGAAGACTTATCTTCAGATCCAGACTATATGATCTTAGAAGTGAGGCATGGTGGAAACAAAATTTTCATATACAATATTTACAACCAAAAATACCAGCTACAGAGTACATCCCCTAGGACATTTGAAAGAGTGCTCTGTGACACAAGGCTGCTTAACCCTAGTCTTGTTCTCGGAGATTTCAACCTACATCATCCATCCTGGGACCCACTTTCCTATCAATCACCTGGAGCTGAGTGCTTTGTTGACTGGACAGAGGATAATAATCTGACTCTTTTGCCCTGCAAAGTTGATGTAGGACAGGGCAGAAAAGAGGAGGAAAAAGAATTGCACAATAAATATCTGATGAAGGCTAGGGGTAAATATCATTTAATATACTACACTGATGCACCAGAATCATTAGAGAGCAAAGGAATAGGAATATCCCTCATAGCATATCACCAGAAAAACCAAATTGAAAACAGTGAATACTATGCTCTATCCAAAAAGACAAATACTTTATACAATAGAGAAGTGGAGGCTATTGTCAGAGCCATTGAACATGCCCAAAGGCAAGGGTGGGAGCCTAAGCAAGTTACAATATTCTCTGACAGCCAAGCAGCTCTCAAAAGATTAGATGATACAAGCTGTAGGGCAGGTCAAACAAAATTAATCCGAGCCCTGAAGGCTGCAACATAGCTACAGACTCAAGGCACAAGGGTTGAATTGAGGTGGGTTCCAGCTCATCAAGGTATTAGAGGAAATGAAGAGGCAGATAAGCTAGCTAAAATAGCTTCAAATACTGACCCAGACGAAAGCTATCCATTGAGCTTGGTACAAAAAGAGAAAGAGATACTTCTAGTCAGAATTTAACAGTGGAAAAAATTATTTGAAAAATATGATGAAAGAAAACAACTGGAAGAAAATCTCTCTACATACTCTTCAATTTATCCATGGGAAATAAGGAAAAAGCCATGGGTCCCAAGGAGAGTCAAAAGAGAAGTTAGCTCATGATTCTACCAACCTAAGCTGGGACATGGATATTTCAAGTCATACATGAAAAGGATAGGGCAGGTAAATATTGGCAGCTGCAGCTGCAGAGAGGAGCAAAGTGCAAGGAATTTGTTGCAAGACTGCAGGAGATACAGCCAGAACCGGAAAAGAATGAAAGAGAAGTTTCATAGCCAGAATTTGACCCTGGAAATATTGCTTCACAACAAGATTGGAATTAATGTTACATTGGATTATTTGGCAGAAACAAAAATATCAACTAGGGGTTGGTATTTAGGAGAGGAGACTGAGAGGGATGATTCTCGGAATACTTGATCTTAGGTGGTAAAAAATATTGTAGTGTAGCTACACATCTTTAAATAGTCATAAACTCAAATAGGAAGTAAAATTTAAAAAAAAAAAAAATATCTGACTCTTTGGAACTGTCCTGGGGAAGGAACTTTTTTCAGGCCCCAAATGTAAAGAGAAATAGTCTTAGATCTCACATATGCATCAACAAGCCTAGTTGGGAAAATCAAAGATTTGCAGATCTTACCTTCAATTGGATCTGATCACAAGCCCATAATATTTACAGTAATCATGAGAACTAACCATCATAGTCTGTCAGAGAATCAGGCAACAGCTTTAAGATTTAATACCATAAAGGCAGACTGGAAATCGTTCAAGAATAAATTTGATGAAGCATGTGAGAAATGTCCACATTCTAAACTGCATGACCCTATCTGTGGCACAAGTGACCCATCTTTGCCCATGGATATACTCCAAGATAGAGAACAGACACAGTTTAGAGCTCTTGTTCAACTTGCAGAACAACTTACATGGGCAATACAATATTCAGCTGAAGAAGCTATTCCTAACAAACAACAAAACTTTTAAAATCTTTAAATTTTGGCCTTATAGGTTTTAAGATACATCAATTTATTGATAACTTTAAGCGCATTACAACTATCCAATGAGAATTTCGATCCGACTGCTCTGTGTTGAGGTATTCAAGTTTAAAGCCAGACAGGGGCTACCAACCAGATTTTGGTGGAGTCACCATCTCTTATCACCCATAACTATTCCACTACACAGTGTATCAACTCGAAATTAGCCACAAATCTGAATCCTAAATTGATACAACCTCATACCAAATTTGAACCAATTTCAGCCAAAATTGAAAGAGATATTGCAATCCGAAGTTGAGAAGAAGCCAATTTGCGACCAATTGCGCACTTGGTCTACTTGGGCCGCCAGATGTGAAAAAATTTTAGTGATCCCTGAAGAATTTCGCGTCCATTTACACGAATATCACGTTGTTTTACACAGTATTTTTGAGAAATAGTTCGTGGGTCACGTGACTTGCTAGTTACGTGACATCATATCAAAAATTTGAAAAAAAGGGATAAAATTAAAAAAAATTGTTTCAAAAAATATTTAAAAAAAAATCAAAATATTATGCAAAGTTCATCCAGTTCTCTAGACCCTTTGGCACTCTCACATTATAAAGGTGGTGATTATATGGAAGACCAAGATATAGACAACATGTCTGAGATTTCATACACTGACCAAGGAGACAAGACAGCTAAAGACTGCTGTGAAATACAAACAAATTTCAAAGATAAAGGGAAGAGTATTGATTATTCTGGTCAAGACTCTAACTGCAAACCTAATTTTGACATTAAAATTGATGCCAATGGGTGCAACTTCAATCCCCAATTAGGGACAAAGAGAAAGAATGAAAATGTAAAAAACTTCCCTGCCAAAAAATCAAATGGTAGAGGTGGATCATCACTCTTGGATATAATTGATGGATCTGAGGAGTGCATAGCTATGGCAAGAGGTTTGTTAATCAAAGCTGCTCATCAAGCTGAGTCGAGAGCCCAGTAAACCAAGATCTTAGTCTTATTAAATATTTTTCGACAATTTATGGAAAAAGATGGAAGTATTTCAAGGGAAGCTTCTGTATTTGCATCACAGCTACAGAAATTAGAGCAAACAACACAAGTCCTTCAAAATACAATGAAACATCAAAGCAAACCAGGTGGACATGAATAACAGGAAGGGAGACAGGCAGATTCAAGACCAAAGATGCAGAACCAATCAGTGCCTAAGACAGCTTCTAACTCAGGAGCAAGAGCCTCGGCATCAGGACCAAGCCAGCCTACAAGAACATGGGCATCAGTTGCAGGGCCTTCAAGCAGCTAGAATCAAACAAGAAATGAGTGGACAGTAGTACAGCCAAAGAAAACTGCAGTACAAAAGCAAAGAAACACAAATAGAATTATTCTACTTCAAGATGCAACTACTAGGCAGGCTTTCTCACCCTTGCAAATAAGAGACCGTATAAATAATGCATTCAGGGCCAGGGGAGTACAAGGACCAGTGGTGTCTATAGTCTCTAAGACCAGAAATGACAACATAGCCATATCAACAATTGAACCATACACAGCAGATTATCTTCTTGATCAGGTTGACATCTGGAAGACTTATGCACCGCATGTTGTTGCGCAGAAAGACAAGCCATGGTTCAAAGTTATGATCCATGGAGTTCCCACAGATGAATTTGGAGAGAGTGCTGATCTTTCTTCAATTTCAGAGGAAATCTCTACATTCAATAATGGATTAAAAGTAATAGGACAACCATACTGGATCACTGCAGATGAAAACCGAAGAATACAATGAGCTGGCTCAATTGTGGTAGCATTTGAAACAGAAGCACAAGCAAAGCAGGCTACAGCTCGTAAGTTAATCATTGCTGGACGTTATCTTGCAACAGAGAAATATCTGAACTTTGCACCTACCACCCAGTGCTATAGGTGCCAAAATTTCGGCCATCAAGAGAGTAGATGCAGATGGGAGGCTAAGTGCCAACTATGTGCTGGACCACACAACACTAAAAATCATGCTTGCTCTCAATGTAATGTCATAGGAGGTAGATGTGTTCACTTGGTTCCAAAGTGTAGTAATTGTGATGGAGCACACACAGCAGACAGCAATGAGTGTCAGACCAAGGTTGCAGTTCTTGAAAGGAACGCAGCCAGGGAAGAGCAAGCTAGGAAGGATCGCGAGGATTTTCTATGACAGGACACCAAAAAGTCCTCCAGTGCAACTTGAACAGAAACATGCAGACTACAGAAGCAACACTACAGTTAGCACTAGATTTGAAGATAGGAATCATAGCAGTCCAAGAGCCTTGGATAGCAAACCATAGACAGAGAACAACATATGAAGGGGCCCAATCAATCAATCACCCTTCATTCATACAAGTATTCCCCCAAACATCAAACTTCAAATTAAGACCTAGGACAATGTTTTATATTTCAAAGCATTAACACATTCAACATCATGTGCTTCTCTCGGGGATGAGGGTTTGATAGTGTTCCACGGGGTGCGTTGTATAGCCTAGTAAAGATCTAGGTGGTAATTGAAGGTTCTAAATGTGTCAAAGGAATGACAGGTCTTCTCTAGGAAGAGATGAATGGGCAACTAGTTGCAGTAGGTGTTACACGTGGGTCTTGCTGATGAAGAACTGAGCAATGGATAAATGGTCTTCCCGAAGAAGAGATGGGTAAACAAATGTATTGTAAAGGGTAAATAAAGAAGACGTTGCGTGAGGAGTAAATCTCTCTCATGCCGAACTATTATATACAAGAGTAGAAGCCTTTGCCAACCGGAATTAATCGTGATCAATTCTTGCCAATATCTTCGCATTAATGGCTGTGTTCTTGTCCTTCTCTTCATGACTCTCTTGCATATCCTTACATGACTTTTTACACGACTAATTGTATAGGGGAAGCTATTATTAAATTGATGTCTTTAATTAACTACCCCTTCATCTTATCACGAATTAAAATTAGTATTAAAATTCTAATTACGGATCCGTGAAAGCTTCAAGGATATCCAAGTGATCCAGATATCCTTGTAGTAAACTTTAACCATCACAATTTGAACATGAATATAATCAATATTTATAACCAGAAGCACCAAGGACCAGAAAATAACCTCACAACCATAGAGAGATGTGGCACATACTTGAAAATAACATCAAATTCAGGCATATTTGGGGATTTTAATGAGCATCATCCAGACTGGGATCATCACTATCCAAAATTAACTTTGGCTGAGAAATTTTATGACTGGATGGAAGATCAAAGTCTATTTGTACTTAATAAAATTGGCCAGGGAACATTTTATAGACCACATATGAAATGTCCTTCAGTGATTGACTTAACCCTAGCAACTAATTGGTCAGAAAGGTTTGTTCATGACTGGCAAACCATTCCTACAGGATCAGATCATCAAGGCATAATTTTCACAATTCTAGACCAGAGAAAGGGACATCCCCAATCAATGTTGAAGCCAGAGGGGCTTATCTCCAAAAGAGCAGACTGGGAGAAGTTCAAAAAACCAGTGACAAGCTTTTTTGTAATTCCAAAATACTTGCTTCTGGCAACCTTATGGCTTTATCCAAATGTGATAGTCAAAGTATTTGGATGGAAAGGGAAAGTATAAAAGAGAAGCTTGACAAAATTGGACAAGAGGTCACTGAAATTCTAATTAGGTCAGCCGAGGATTCTATCCCAAGGAAAAAGGCTGGAGCTACACCCAAACCATGGTGGACAGAAGAACTGAAGGTTCTAAGGAAGTTAATGATGATAGCCCAAAGAAATCACCTCAAAGACCCTTCAAGCCAAAGCTTGTTGCATCAGTATACAAAAGCAAGGAATAGTTATTTCCAAGAAATTAAGACTGCTAAAAAGAATCACTGGAATGCATTTCTCGAACAGGAAGATCCAGAAGCAATATTCAAGGCCTGAGCATACACCAAAGATAGGCAAACTTCACAGCTACCAATGATTCAAGATGAGAATGGAGTGTTAAAAAGTGATTTCACAGAAAAGTGTGGTAAAATCAGGAATAACCTATTCATTCCACCACGACAAACTCCAGAGGAGTATCATAGCTAGATAGGCTGCATACACTTAATGATTAAAAAAAATAAAAACTCCAGAGATGGACTGGGCCTCACACAGAGAGCTTTACTGGGAATGGCTAAGGCTTACAATGTCAGAAGTGGGAGAGGCATGCATTCAACCATCAAAAGGAAAAGCGCCAGGACCAGATGAAAAAGACCAGAGAATGATAAGTCATGCTTTCCAGGCCAACAAGGAGATATTTTTCAAGATTTATTCTTTACTTTTTAATTTTGGATACCAGCCAAAGTGTTGGAGGCAAGCCACAGGTGTTGTACTGAAGAAACCCTTAAAGCCTGACTATTCACAACCAAAGGCTTACAGAATAATTTCGCTCCTCAACTGCTTGGGGAAAACCCTTGAAAGAATCTTAGCTAAAAGGTTAGCTTACCTAGCTGAAAAAACCCACCTCTTGGATCCATCACAGATTTGAGGAAGATTAAAGAAGTCTGCAGTGGATGCATGTCTAATGTTGGTCAATGAAGTTCAGACAGAGAAAGAAGCTGGAAGAAAGACGTCCACTCTATTCATGGATGTCAGGGGTGCATTTGACCATGTGGCCAAGAATCAATTATTGGCTATGATGAGTAGATTGGGTCTCCCCCTTATTCTCTTGACATGGGTGGAATCTTTCCTCAGTGATCGAAAGCTTAATTTGGCTTTTGATGGGAAATAGGAGGAATTTTCGCCTGTTGAGACTGGGATACCACAAGGTAGTCCCATTTCACCAATATTATTCTTGATATATATCAGAGATATGTTCAGCTCTAGGACAGGGAAATTCATATCATACATTGATGATATAGCATTGACTGTCTCATCTAACTGCTTTGAGAAGAATACAAAAATTCTGGAACAAGAATATAGAAATCTTCAAGAAATGGGTAGAAGAAATGCAGTCCAGTTTGATATTGAAAAAACTGAGTTGATCCACTTTGCAAAAACAAGAGAGGCTAATGAGAGCCATTTATACCTGCCAAATGGCGACAAAATAGCAACAGCTGTAGTGGTCAAATGGTTGGGAGTATGGTTTGACCAGAACCTTTCATTCAAGTATCACATTACAATTAGGGTGGCCCAGGCAAAAGCTGCCTTCCAAAGAATGGCAAGACTTGCAAATACTGAGAGAGGTATCAGCCATATAGCTATGAGACAGCTATATCTGGCATGTGTGACCAGTATTTCGGACTTTGCAAGCCCTGTCTGGTGGAGGGGACAACAGTTGTTTGTTGTTTTACTACAAGGATTGCAAAATATTGCATTGAGAAAAATATTGGGATGCTTTAAAACATCACCAATTAGACCAATGGAGGTGGAAGCATGTCTGTGCCCACCAGAGGTCAGACTGACTCATAGCAGAAAAAAATATGCTATGAGAACATTAACCTTGGCCACAAATCATCCATTAAATTTGATGATGAAACAGAACTTAGAATACTACCACTGTGAAAGAAGAAATGCAAAAGAAAATCAGGTCAAAAGAATCAGGGAGTCATTAATATATAATCCTGATCTTGTAGACATTGAACTAATTAGGCCTAATATCTATGCACCCTGGAGCGGAAATCTGCCATATAAGGTGTGCAGTGGAAAAAGCAACAAAGAAGAAGAAAAAATATCGCACAATAGATTCCATATGAAATCTAGAGGGAAATCTCAAGTTATATACTATACAGATGCATCTGAATCATCAGATAGCAAAGGTATAGGTATTTCACATTTAGTATATGACCAAATAGACCAGAGTATCAAGAGTGAATATTACACTCTTTCAAAAGATACAAATACAATCTATGAAGGAGAGTTAGAGGCTATTGTCAGAGCTATTGAACATGCAAATAGTCAAGCATGGGATAGGAAGTCAGTCACAATTTTCTCTGACAGCAAAGCAGCTTCGAAAAGAGTGGGAGATATAAGTAGTAAGTCTGGTCAGGCAAAAATTATCTGGGCAATAAAAGCTGCCACACTTCTACAAAAACAAGGAATAGAAGTCCACTTGAGATGGGTCTCAGCTCATCAAGACATCAAAGGGAATGAAAAAGCCGATGAGCTAGCCAAGGATGCATCTCATTGTGACCCAGATGAATGTTATCCCACAAGTCTAGCAGTCATATACAAAGAAATAAACAAAATTAAATGCCTTGAGTGGCAAAAAATATTGACTAAATATGACGAAAAAAGGCAGCAGCAGGAACAGCCATCTCAATACTCCAACACATATCCATGGCAAATAAGGAAAAGGCCATGGGTTCTAAGAGGGATAAAGAGGGGAATTAGTGCAGCATTTTATCAGCTTAAAATTGGTCATGGCTATAACAAGTGGTACATGCAAAGAATAGGACAGACAACATCAGACAGGTGTCTTTGTGGGGATGTACAGACACCAAAACATTTTATTATGGAATGCAGGAGGTACAAACAGAACCGGAAAAGAATGAAAGACAGGTTTGGAGACAAGGAGATGAGCCTTGTAGTACTGCTTCAAAGCAATATTGGAATATCAGCAATTTTGGAATACTTAAACAAGACAAAAATATCAACAAGGGGTTGGTATCAAGGAGAGGATAATAGATAATTGGAATGTGATTTAAATTGAATTTAGCTAGACAAATTGTAGTATGATACTACACATCATCTGATAGTCATAGACTCATATAGGATGTAAATAATAATTAAAAAAAAGCTATTCCTAACATCAAACCAGGTGCAATCTCCAAGCCTTGGCGGAACAAGGACTTGAAACTACTCAGGAAGACAATGCAGAGGAAGCAACAGGCGTTCAAGCAAATTCAAAAGCAGCTGCAAGAGCCAGGATCCCTTAACCAAGCAAGGGATGAATTTCGGAGAGCTAGAAATGCCTATACTGATGCAATTCAGAAGGCCAAAATCAATCATTGGGACAGATTTCTTGAGAAGGAAGACCCACAAACCATATTTAAGGCTATGGCATACACCAAGGAATCTCAAGTCCAGTATATTCCACCAATTCAATCAGTTGATGGGAATTTAGAGACATCATTTGAAGGCAAAACAAGAGCCTTCAAGCATTCCTCATTTCCATCTCCACCAAAAGTTAATGCAATTAATTGGGAAAATTACAGGATTAAGTCAACCTTTAAATGGCCTCCCCTTACTGTCAATGAGCTAGAACAAGCTTGTTCCCCAAAGATCAAGGGCAAGACATCTGGACCAGATGCCATCTCACAAGACATGATAATAGAAGCATGTAAGGCCAATCCCTTGTGTCATGGCTAGATAGCTGCATAAGCAATTAAAATCTGATGCAAAAAAAAAAAAAAAAGGCCAATCCCAATTTGTTTTTTAGAGTCTACTCATCTCTATTTAACTCAGGATACCATCCCTGGTGTTGGAGAGAAGCAACTGGAGCTATACACATAAAGCCAAATAAGCTAAATTATGCAGCTCCCAAGGCTTACAGAGTCATATCTCTTCTGAACTGCCTGGGGAAAGTGCCAGAAAGAATCATAGCTAAGAGACTCAGTGGACTAGCTGAAACAACAGATCTTCTCCACTCTTTCCAGAAAGGAGAAAGGTTGAGAAAGTCAGCGGTGGATGCAGCACTACTCCTTACTGATGAGATCCAATCCCAAAAGCAGCATAACCGGAAGACAACTACACTGTTTCTTGATATCAAGGGTGCATTTGACCATGTAGCCAAGGATCAATTTCTCGTAACCATGAAAGCCCTGGGTCTTCCTGTGTCACTCCTATCATGGACTAAATCATTCCTTAGTCACAGAAAGATTCAATCATCTTTTGATGGTCAGAAGAAACAATTCTGTCAAGTGGAGACAGGCATACCACAAGGGAGCCCAGTTTCACCAATCCTATTCCTAATCTACATCAGGAATCTATTCCAAAGCCATTCAGTCAAGATTCTATCTTATGTTGATGATATCTCACTTACAGTAAGCTCAGCTAGCATTCGAAAAAATGTCCAGATTCTAGAGAGGGAGGTAGCATTCCTCTATCACCAAGGAGCCAAAAATGCAGTGGAGTTTGACATAGATAAGACAGAGTTGATACATTACACCAAGTCAAAAGAAGCCTGTATAACTCAACCTAAACTCCCTAATGGAAATATTGTCAAACCTAAAACACTGATCAGATGGCTAGGAATCTGGTTTGATAGCCAGCTCTCCTTCAAAGAACATGTCTCCATTAGAGCCCAACAAGCAAGAAATGCCTTTTTTCGGATGGCTAGACTTGCCAACATCAACAAAGGACTCTCCCCACACTCAATTAGGCAGATTTACTTGGCCTGCATAACTAGTGTTGCTGATTATGGAAGCCCAGTCTGGTGGAGAAATCAGGCAGGACTATCTAATCAGCTACAAAAGCTACAAAATTAGGTTGCAAGAAAGATCCTGGGTGTTTTCAGGACAGCACCAGTTAAGCCCATGGAAATAGAAGCAGGCCTCCTACCCCCTAAAATTAGACTCAACAAAATAAGCAGAGCACATGCATTCCGAATCTTGACCCTCCAACAGAGCCATCCAGTCAGAAAGATCCTTATGCAAGACAAGGAAGAAGATGAAGATGTCAGGGGTCGGAGGACAGGAGACTTATAAGGAGAGGGATTGGGGCGGAGATTGATACGAGGACGAGATGTAGACAAGGACGAGATGTAGACAAGGACGAGATGTAGACGAGGACGAGATATAGACGAGGACAGAGACTAGGACAGAGGCGAGATTCTAAGATGTAGATAAAATACAAGACAAAAAGCTACAGTACAAATACATCCCAAGAGCTTCCTTAAGTACCTGAGACCGGTCACTACAATTGAGGGTTCAATAGCCCACAGCTGTTACATAGCAACTGATCAGTATCTTGACTAGTGACTGTTGCTATCACAACACTGTAACCATCGCAATGCACTAACCCTATTCCTGAGTGTATTCATGGGGCGGTTGGCCAGGTGCAATACAATATTGCAAACTGGTCTGTGACATTACCCCCTCCTTAACTTCTTCGAGCTCCTGTGAGATGAGTTTTCATTTAGTCATGAAACTGTGTCACCAGGCTTGGGTTCCGAGGGATTGAGTTCGTGGAATTCTTTAGCCATTTCTTTGAATCCCCTTGCTTCAGAAACAGGTATGCTCCAATCATCTTCAGGACCGTATCCTTACCATCGGACGAGGTAATGTAACTTATCCTTGACCCAACGGGAACCAATTATCTTTTCAATTTTGTACTCAGAGTTAGGGTCTTCGGCATCAAGCGTTGGTGGAGGTCCTGAGGTTAGGCTAGGCAGTGGATCATTGGAAACTGGAGAGAGAAGCGAAACATGGAATACAGGATGAACTCTTGATGACAAAGGAAGCTTCAATCTGAAAGCATACTTTCCTACAGGCTTGATTATTTTAAAGGGTCCTCTATTCTTAAAATCTAATTTGCGACAAGGTCGTAAGAGTCGGACGTTCTTGTAATTAAGCCAGACTGAGTCTCCAGGCCGGTAGTTCCTTGCAGCTATTCTTTCCCTGTTAGCTTGATATTCATACTGGGCAGTTTGGAACTCGATATTTTCAATTAGAAACTTCTCAACTTTTTGCATATTAGAGACGAGAATTTCGGCGTCTTTTCTTTCAATCTTAATTGATGCAGGAGCTGGCGGACTAGAAGAAGGGGCGGAAAGTTCGGAACCAGAACGTGGATGCAGACCATAAACAGCCAGGAATGGCGATGTGACTGTAACCTGTGTATCATGATTGTTCAGAGCAAATTCTGCAGATGGCAGGAAGCAAACCCAATCATTTTGCACAAAATTGACATAGGCTCTAAGATGCTGCTCAATAAGCGTATTCATGCGTTCAGTTTGACCATCGGTTTGTGGGTGGAAAGCAGTTGATAGTCGATGATCTATTTGCAGGAATTTGCATGCCCATTTCCAAAACTCGGAAGTAAATTGACTTCCGCGATCGGAAGTTATAGAGTCTGGCAGACCATGAGGGCGGAAACAGTCTCTGTAGAACAGGTACGCAGTGCTCCGTGCGCTCAAGTCACTGCATGGGGTGATGTGGACCTGCTTAGTCATTCTATCCACGACAACTAGCATGTTGTTGAATTCGACATTGTTCCAGTCTTTACTTGCTGGTAAGTCAACAACAAAATCCATTGCAATGTGCTGCCATCTTTCATTTGCAACTGGCAATGGGCATAGTAGTCCTTGAGCTCCTCCTCGATTGGGTTTAATGCGCGAGCAGGTATGACAGTTCCGAACAAATCACTTTATTTGACCTAACATACCATGCCAGAAGAACTTGCGAGCGATGACAGAAAACGTCGCAGCTGCTCCTTGGTGTCCTGCAGCTGGTGGATTATGATGCGACTGAATAATTTCCATGGCTAGGGATTGATCTTGTTCACACTGTGGTACTACAATTTTGTTCCTGTAAAGTAAGAGGCCACTACTAGATGTGCACTCAGCTAGGGTGAAATTTTTGATTCTAGGCAAATCGGAATTCTCCAAGGCATTTATTACAGCTAAAATAGACTTGTCAGTGCGGCTTCCTTCGCGGATACGTTCTAAGAATGTCGGTGGAGTTTGTGTGTCTGATATAACCTGCACGGGTGTATCTGAAATGTTGGAAGACTGTGAGTGTTCTAAATTTTCAACTGACACGTTAGCTAACAACTGGCTTTCTCTCATACCAGTTGTCAGATTACGTGGTTTGAAAAGTTGTTGCTCAAGGAATTTTCGAAGATTTGGATCAGGGGATCCGGCTGGGCGAGATAGCGCATCTGCTGGCCCATTCTGGAAACCAGGGCAATAACAAATTTTAAAATTGAAACGCAATAGGAACTCGCTCCACCTAGCCTGACGCCGGCTGAGTAGTCGGGACTTCATGAAATACTCCAGAGCTTTATGATCTGTGACAACTTCTATGGGTTCAGGGGACCCTTCTAGCTCTGGACGCCACTCTTCGAAGGCTTGCACAATTGCCAGAAGTTCTTTGTTGTATATTTCGTAATTGGACTCTGCTGGGTTTATCTTTCGAGAAAAGAATGCGACTGGTTTCCAATTGTTGTGCTCATGAGGCTGAAGTAGAACTCCTCCCGTTCCTCGATCAGAGGCATCCGTTTCTAGACGAGCTGGACGCTCCCAATTGAAGTGAGATAGCACCACCCCTTCTCGAAATTTCTGTTTAATTAGCTTGAATGCAGAGTCCTGTTTATATCCCCAAGAGAATATCGCATCTTTCTTAAGGCAATCAGTCAACAGCATAACAATGGAACCAAATCCCGGAATAAATCTTTGATAGAAGTTAGTGAAGCCAAGAAATCGTGATATTTCTTTGTTGTTCTCTGGTACTGGCCATGATTCGATAGCTTCTAACTTCCCTGGATCCATTTTAATACCTTCTGTTGTAATTATAAGACCGAGGAACTTGACTGATTGAACGTGGAACTCGCATTTCTTTATATCAATCTGTAAGCCAGCATGTTCAAGGCAACTGAGAACCTACTTTACATGGCGTACGTGCTCTTCCATAGTTTGACTAAATATAAGGATATCATCAATATAGGCAGTGCAAAACTCGTCTAGGTATTCTCTGAGGGTATCATTGATGTAATTCTGGAATGAGCTTGGTGCATTTGCCAACACAAATGTCATCACAAGATATTTGTATAAACCAAATTGGGTACAAAAAGCAGTTAAGTATTCATCACCTTTTGCAATGCGCATTTGATTAAATGCTGAGATAACATCTAATTTAGAGAAATACTTAGCTTTTCCAAGCAAGGTCAGTGTTTCATTTATTCTTGGAATTGGATATCGGTTCTTAATTGTAAGATTGTTCAGAGCTCAATAATCATCACAGAATCTGAGGCCGCCGCCGGGTTTTTTGACAAGTAAGACAGGTGATGATGCGGGCAATGAACTCGTTCTGATGAATCCTTTCTGGAGATTTTCTTTGAGATACTTCTGAAGGACCATAAGTTCTTCTCGAGACATTCTGTATAACGGACCCCACGGTGCTTCGGAGCCTGATTTCAAGATAATACGATGATCACTTGGCCTGTGAGGTGGTAGCTTATCTGCTTCGTCCTTTGAGAATACAGAGAGGTACTTATGATATACTTCTGGAAGAATTTTAGCCGGATCAACTTTCGGTTTTTCACTGAGGGCTTTATTTAAATCCTCCATGCTTATTGCGAAGATTGCATGATCCTTTCTAGCAGCTGACTCCTCAAACAATTTTAGGTCACAACTTTTGATTTGTAAGCAGGGGGCCGAAACTTTAGCTGTATTCCTAGTGGTCTTTATTGCAGATACTTCTTCAGGTGCTAATCCTTTCACTTCAGCAGGGAAATTGAGAGTGTGATTACTACAACCAGGTTGATTGAAGAGAATTGTATTTTCAGCCCAAGATATCTTCGGATTGTGAAGCTGTAGCCAGGGAAGTCCAAGGACAAGGTCGAATTGCGCTAGCTTTGTCACAAAGAGATATATCATTTCGTTATGACCATTTATTGCCAGTGAAGTCATGGCTAAATGAGTGATCTGGCCCGCAGCCGACTCAGTTCCATCGAAAACACAGAGGGAGCGAGGTTGTTCTAAGGTTATCAAGTTCAAGTTATTTTTGCGCGCAAAGTGAGCATCAACAAATCCACGGGCAGAAGCGCCACTGTCAATTAGAGCACGAGAAGGAACGGGTTTTGATTCATTATTGTAAGTAAGGCAGTTAATTACAAAGTGACAAGATTCTCTCCAAGATTTTCTAAAAGCAGATGTGGATGATAGTTCCAATGCTGGTAAAAAGCTCTTCAGGCGACTTGTTGAAGAGCTCAGGCATTTCCCGAATCCCGAATAGGTGCTAGCTTTGGTATTTTGATAGTTTTCCCAGACACTTGGAAGCGGGCTGATTTAACCGGACAAGACCTTACCAAGTGATCATTTCCTCCACAGTACATGCACAGACCGAGTTGGCGACGTCGTGTCTTTTCTCCAGTGGATAAAGAGCCTCGTGATTGCATATCGGCCGCTGAAAGATCCATTGGGTGTCCAACTGGATTGAATCTTGGGAGTAGCAGATTGTGTGGAGCCTGAGGTGGAGGCTGGTGTTGATTGGATTTGGACAAGGTATCAAGGTAAGACTTCTGCTCATTTTCTATATCCTGTAGGCACGCAACTGCTTCGTTAAAACCATTTTTCTTAATCCTCTTTCATGCACTAATGCTTTTTTCAGATCCGGACTCAGATTGTGGAAGACCAGATCGCGAAGATAAATGGAATTCGGAGCATAATTTGCAATTGCTGCATCACGTCGGATCTCAGAAATCCAAACTGAGAAAGGTTTGTTGTTCTGAGGATTACTATGTAGTCGTGCTGATGCATCACGCTCCAGATTCGGGTCGTGAAATATGACGTTCAGGTTCTCCATCATATCAGCAGCCGAAGGAAATTTAATGAAACCATTTGATACCCAAGCATGAAGGTGGGCCTGGCATTGTGTGTCCAATCTGGAATAGATGTAAACCATTATTGCCTGGTCATCGGAAAAATGATCTTGATTAACATTTAGTTTCATGAGCATATTACTCCTCCAGATGTCAAAATCTTCTTTTGAGCCCGTGTAGACTGGCGGATCGGGAATCATCACAGACCTGGACCTTTTTAATTCTTTCAAGGCGTCAACAAATTGGCTCATTAATGATTCTGTATCTGCTGCAGGGCGCTTGCCTTTGGCTGCCTGTTTTTCGAGCACGGCAGTTCTTTTCTGTGCGTCTTGAAGCTCTGCGCTTGCGGTCTCCTTGCTTCGTACTAAAGCTTGTATGGCAGCAAGCATGAGGTCTGGGTGATTCTTCACCCCTTCGACAAGTTGAGAGATGTTGGATATACTGGAAATTTGGTCTAGAAGGTCTGGTTCGGCGGGAACTGAAGACGACATGGTGGAGACTATTGAATATATTATAGAGCTTTTTGTAATGTCAGGGGTCGGAGGACAGGAGACTTATAAGGAGAGGGATTGGGGCGGAGATTGAGACGAGGACGAGATGTAGACGAGGACAGAGACTAGGACAGAGGCGAGATTCTAAGATGTAGATAAAATACAAGACAAAAAGCTACAGTACAAATACATCCCAAGAGCTTGCTTAAGTACCTGAGACCGGTCACTACAATTGAGGGTACAATAGCCCACAGCTGTTACATAGCAACTGATCAGTATCTTGACTAGTGAATGTTGCTATCACAACACTGTAACCATTGCAACGCACTAACCCTATTCCTGAGTGTATTCATGGGGCGGTTGGCCAGGTGCAATACAATATCACAAACTGGTCTGTGACAGAAGATGAGTCCAGAAATCAAAAGAAACCAACCCAATCATGTCTTCTATGGACATCAATCAAGGATTTTTGGCCAGAGAATGTAGAGAAAATACATTACTCAGCACCACACACCTCTCTTCCAAAACCCCCAATTCATTTTATCATTCTGAACCATCCAAAAGCAGAAGTTGCCAGAATTCATAACTGCAATCTTGAAAGGGATAGGGGAACTAAAGTGATATATATTTACACAGATGCTTCCTCATTCTTCGAGACTGAAGGTGTGGGAGTAGGATTAATAGCCATAGATCTTGCCAAAGATAGGGCAGTCTATGAATCATTCAATAATATTGGACCAGACTAGATTGTATACAATGGAGAGCTAGAAGGTATTTGCCAGGCTCTTGAGTATATAGGACAACAGACAAATCTTCAGGGATATAAAATAAAAATAATTTCAGATAACAAAGCAGCTATTTATAGATTGCAAACAAACCTGCCAAAGCCTGGACAAGCCTGGCAAATTAGAGCCAGTGAAGCAGCAATTCTAGCTATCCAGAATGGAGTGCAAGAAATTTCCATTGAGTGGGTTCCAGGACATCTTAACATTGAAGGAAATGAAATTGCTGATAGCCTAGCTAAACAAAGAACCAAAGTTCACCAATCTTTAGTTCTTTGTAGTCTAGCATCCATAAAATCAAACCTCATCCAATTGACAAAGAATGAATGGCAAGAAGACTATCTCAAATACAAAACAAAGGCATGGAAAAACAATCCATCTACTTACTCAGCCACCTTTAAACCCAGATATATTCAAAAAATTCAGATGCCCTCAGGGGTATCAAGATATATTGCAAGTTCCTTCTACTAACTAAAACTTGGCCATGGATATTTCCTAGGTTATATGTACAAAATAAAGAGACAAAGCACAGGTCTTTGTGATTGCAATAGAACAGCAAAACAAACTCCTAGACATCTCCTACTGGAGTGTGCTAAGTATAAGAATAAACAAAAGAAATTACTTGAGAGCCTCAGAGTGGAAAGACCAACAATGGAATTACTTCTGAATACAACCAAGGGAATAAAATTAACACTAGAATACCTGAGGAATACTCACATTGCAACCTTGAAATGGTTCAGTCAAGGAGAATTGCCTGACTAGAGGAGTAATAAATGAAAAGAAAATTCATCATGGAAATTTGACAAAGGTATTAGAAAAAGATATGAAGGGAAATGTTTTTGAGATGTGTGGCGTGATTGTTATTATTTTTTGGTTTTATTTCTTTTGTCAGGTACAAAGCACCCCCCTGGTGAACCAGTAATGGACATCTTTTTTTTTTTAATTCATAGTGTATTCAGCTATCTAGCTATGACACATCTTTTCTACAAATCCAGTTCCCAGAACTCCTACATTTCAACTAACTCAACAATCAATTCATAAAATTCCCATTTAGATATCCTTATTTAATTTCCATTATGTGCTGCCATGCACTTGGATGTATCCAAATATTTGAGTAATGCTTATTTTCCTTTTCTAGTGCAGAACAGAATTGGAAGTATCCTTGGCTCTATGCCTTTAAAACAATAATTTCTCTGCTTTGTAAACTTGGGGCAATGTAACAATAGATGCTGAACAGTTTGCCTTTCTCTCCCACAAAAATTACACATATTGTCTTGAACTTTCCCAATCATGTGCAGGTAGACTCTTGTGTTGCCAACACCAAGTCTTGCTTGGAAATATCCACATTCTGTCTCTCTGCTACATTCCTGAAAATTGAATAGTTTTGTGTTGAAATTGGGATGGTTAGATTGTGCCTGGAGCCTGTAATATTTTCCGAGTCCTTTAGCCTTTCGACCTTCCTCCTCATGCCATAATTCCAGGTTCCAATCCCTCTACCATGCCTGTATAGTCCATTCTCTTGCCTTCTGCTTGATAAATGAATGAGATGTAAACTTGTCCCTTTTCAGAATGGATTTTTTTGCCACATCCCTTTGCTAATCTATCAGCAAGCTTATTCCCTTCTATTCCAACATGTGCATGACACCATTGGAGATGGACAGTGCTCCCTTAAGATGCTTGCCTTATCTGATGAGAATATAGATTACTGCTGTGCTTCACCCGAAGGATGCTTGCTTGGCTATCAGTGAAAATATGGATAGTCTTGTTGGTAAAATATTTATTGGCATACAGTGTTGCTTTCAATATGCAATATGTCTCAGCATCTGTAATGCCTGTTGAATCTCCAAGATTGTATATGAAGCATCTCATCTCTCGGGTACAGTAATGGACATCCCACCATCAAATTAAAGAAACCCCAAATTAGAATGGAAAAGATAAGTTGTATTTAAATAGTCTGTCCTACATAGTTATAAACTTAAATAGGACATAAATGGATTATTATTATTACTAGTATTTCAGATTATGCTAGTCAAGTCTGGTGGAAAGGTCAGAAGAATTTTCTTGAAATGCTGCAAGGCCTACAGAATATGGCCTTGAGAAAAATATTGGGATGCTTTAAAACTAGCCCAGTTAGACCAATGGAAGTAGAGGCATGTCTCTGTCCTCCAGACGTCCGGCTTAATCATAGCAGAAGAAAATATGCTGTGAGAAGTCTACAGTTGACACCAAGTCACCCAGTGGCAAAAGTTATGAATGAAAATCTGGATCCATACCATCTTGAAGATGACATCACTTTCAAAGGAAACCAAGTGCATCTTATCAACCAATCCTTACCATCAGAAATTGAAATCAAGGAGATAGGGCCAGTGAAAAATTATATGTACCCACCTTGGAGAAGAAAATTGCCATACAATATTCATATAGGCAATCATTCAAAAGAGGAGGAAGCATTAATTCATCTAGAAAGAAATAGGCAGACTATGGGGAGATCAGTAATAGTTTACTATACTGATGCTTCTTATTATCCAGGGGCAAGTGGAGTTGGCATAGCCTTCAAGGCCTATGACCAACAAAGCTATGAAACATGGACTGAATATTATAATATTGGACTAGAAAATATCAATTTTAATGGTGAATTGGAGGCCATAACTCGAGCTTTAGAACATGCTGGAAGAACAACTGAATATAGAGACAGAGTAATAATTTACTCTGACAGTCAAGCAGCACTACTTCGGCTTAGCCAGCCTAGTGATAAGCCAGGACAGTTCTGGGTATCAAGATCAATTGAAGCTGCAAAAATATTGAAGGATCAAGGTATCAAGGTCACTCTGGAGTGGATACCTGGTCATTGTGATATACCTGGAAATACTGAGGTTGATAAACTAGCAAAGAAAGCTGCATTAGAGCCTCCAGATGTCAACTTTCCAATGAGTCATACCTACATATCTAGGCTTATAAATCAAATGAAAAATGATGAATGGATAAGGAAATTTACAGAGTTTCAGATGAAGCATGCAAGCAGTTCAGCTTCAAACTCTAATCTATATCTATTGTAGATCAGAAAGAAATTGTGGACACCAAGGGGAACAAAGAAGAAAATTTGCTCTGCTTTCTTCCAACTAAAGCTTGGTCATGGATACTTTAAATCATATTTAAAAAGAATTGGAAAAAGAAATAATGATGAGTGCCTCTGTGGAGGACATCGGACACCAAGACACCTCTTAGATTAGATTAGATTAGATTAGATTAGATTTTTATTATAGTCCTAACTGAGTCAATGACTATAGAGGACTCCTAGAATCTACATATAAGATACTAGCTACATTTTTTATATTCCAATTTTACAATTTTTAAATATGCACTTGTGGACAGTGAGGGTCGAGCCCTGTTTAAATTTTAAATTTTTTGTGTATTATTTTCCCCATAACCTTTTATTTCAAGATTTTCCTTCTGTTTTCAAAACTAGTTTAATCTTGTTCGGAACTTTCCTCCCTTCTTTCCAGATGCCATGCCCTAGTTGATATTCTAGTGCTGTCAATGAATTCTATCACTTTTTCTATCCCTATTTTAGTATGAAGGAGCAACCTCATTATTAGATTATTTCCATTCATTTTCTTTATTAGTTCTTTTCTCTTGTGTTTGTAATTACTGCAGCTTAGTATAAGATGGTCTGGTGTTTCACGCTTACCACATATACACTGGTCATTGGTTGTCTTTCCCTGTTTGTAAAGGTAAGCCTTGTTATATCCATGGCCTAGCTTGTGTTGAAAGTAAGCACTGGATACAGCCCTTTTTGCTACTGATGGAACCTGAATCTTATGGTTTATTTTCCAGTGGAATTTTTTCGATACTTTAGAGATCTAGGATGTATTTTCCTATCATTATTCTGAAGGAATTCCAGCCATTGGTTTTGAAAATTCTTCTTCATTTGAGCTCCTATCATTGCAAAACTTATCTTATTGTTTCTGGGAGCCAGTTTTGATGCGCCTTTTGCCAATTGATCTGCTATTTCATTACCTTCAATACCCAAATTTCCAGGAATCTAGTGTAGTGAAATTGAATCATTTTTATCTGTTATTTGGTTTGCTGCATTCAAAGCCCTCATCTGGCAGGACTGTCCAGGATAGTCTGACAGAGATGCCAGACTTTGTAGTGCTGCCTGGTTATCTGAAAATATTTCAAAATGATGTCCTGGGCTGCACCTTGCACTAGCAAATTCCAGTGCTTCCGTAATTGCTTCCAATTCTCCATTATATACTAAATTTTTGTCACCAATATTTGACATTGATTTATATGTAAACTGACCAATGCTATTGGTGGCTACAAATCCAATCCCAATTCCGATGCTTTCCTTATGTAATGAGGAATCTGTATAAATGTGTGTTGTTTTTGCCCAATTAACACTATTGTATTTCAATTTGTAATATTCTGCCAATTTGTCTTTCGTACCCTCTTCTATATGAACTTTGTATGATGGCTTTGAAGTCCATGGTGGGAAGGCTTGGGGAATTATCTCCTCAGGTTCAGCCCCATCAAGCATCAGATCTTGAATGTATTTAATTCTCATGATTTGGGTTGGTTTTGGAAGAATAAAATCTTTCTCCTGCATCTGAAGGTTTACAGGATGGTTTTTTGGTAACTTTAACATCCTGAAAGCAAACTTTGACATATTAGCTCTCATTCGGATTCTGGGTGGTTGTAAACATGATTCGACCTCAATAGGGAGAATTGGTGAAGTCCTAAATACCCCAAGAATTTTCCTCATGGCTAAATTTTGAAGTTTCTGCAGTGATGCCACAATTTCATGGATCATTGTGGCATAGCGTTTTATGAAACGCCATGCAGACGGCTAACTTAAAACACAATTAATAGTTCAATGCACTTCTAAAACCAGCAAGGAAGACTGATAAGAATGGGCTGGTTTCATTAGGTGATGTGTAGTAGATTATTGGGCATTGGGGCTGTGTGCTACATGCTATTTGGTAATTTTATGTATATAAATACTCGGCGTGAAGAAGCATTATTCTCCACGCAACGTCTTCTTCAATTACTTTAACCATACATTTGTTTACCCATCTCTTCTTCGGGAAGACCATTTATCTATTTCCAGCTCTTCATCAGCAAGACCCACGTGTAGCCTCTATCGCTACTATCTACCTATTTGTCTCTTCATAGAGAAGACCAGTCATCCCTTCGACCCACTCAACACCTTCATCTACCACTTAGATCTTCGTTAGACCACATACGCACCCTGTGGAACACTGTCCTAACCTCGCCTTGAGACACAATAAACTCCTGTCCCTTCCACCAGATAGCTGATCCATAATCCGCAATGCTTATAACACAAGCAATGTAAATTTGTCTCATTGCTGCTGGTGATAGTCCTTGTTCAGTGTTACCTAATCTAGCCATTCTGAAAAATGCCTGTGTAGCCTGGGCTGTTCTAATGGAGACATGTTCTCGAAATTTGAGTCCTGGGTCAAACCAGATACCCAACCAACAGATGGAATCTCTAGGGATTACTTGATGTCCATCAGGCAAGGTTAATAGGTAGTTTCTTGATGCTTTCTTGTTAGTGAAGTGCATTAATTCTGTCTTTGATGGGTCAAATTGAATGGAGTTTGATTTAGCTGTTTCGAAAAGCTGGTTAACTTCTCTCTCGAGGATTCTGATATTTTGCTTCATACTTGTTGAAGCAGTGGTGATAGCAATATCATCCATATATGAAAGAACATGGACAAGTCTTGATTTGAGGATGTCTCTGATCTAAATGAGGAATAAAATTGGTGAGATGAGGCTGCCTTGTGGGGTTCCAGTCATGATACCTTTTATTGCCTCTTGTTCCCCATCAAATTTCAGTTGAAGTGTTCTTTAGTCTAAAAATGAAGCTACCCAGCATATCAAGCTCACTGGAAGCTTGAGCTGTTGGAGCACCTTCAAAAGTTGGTTCTTAGCTACATGGTCAAATGCTCCTTTGACATCCAGAAATATGGTTGATGAGATCAAGTTCATTTGTCGATTGGTCTCAACCTCGTTTGTCAAGAGGAGTGCTGCATCAATTGCTGACTTTTTAAGTCTCCCCCCAATCTGAGAGGACTGCAAGAGATGAGTGGTCTCAGCAAGGTAGCTAAGCCTCTTAGCAAGAACTCGTTCACTTACTTTTCCTAGGCAGTTAAGGAGTGAGATTACACGGTATGCTTTTGGTTGGCTGTAGCCTGGCATGCCTGGCTTCCAGAGAACTGCTCCTGTAGCTTGTTTCCAGCACTTTGGGTGGTATCCCACATCTATGAGTTGGGAATACAACTTGAAGAATATTTCTGGAATTGCTTTGAATGCCATTGTTATTATCTCATGTGTGATTCCATCTGGCCCGGGAGTCCTCCCTTTGATGTTAATAGAAAAAGCATTTTCCAATTCTTCTTTTGTAAGTTTTGGCCAACTCCAATTTCCAGGCTGGTATCCTTCCAAATCAGGTGGTGAGCAGGCAGGTGGTGTTCACCAAGACACCTCTTACTTGAGTGTAGGAGATATAGAACAGAGAGGAATAATGTAAAGGATAAGATTTGCTCAGACAGGCTTACCCTACCCTTGCTCCTCCACACAAAGAAAGGAGTTGAAGCTACCTTGGAATACATAAAAAAGACAAAAATATGTACTAGGAAATGGTATCTTGAAGATACAATAGATTGACATTAAATGATTCTAGATATTGGGCAAGAGTGGGAAATTTTCTTTTGTTATGATTTAAGGGTGTTGATGGAGTTTAATGATTTCAGTATTTATTTGGGGGACAAGAGTCTAGGGCGCTCAAACTATTCACATGCAGAAGACTGGAATAATAAAAATTGGATAACCTTATATGTAGCAGGTATTAGAATATGCACTCCTAATGGAGTGCACATCCTACAATAGTCTTAGACTTATAGAGGATGTAAATGGATTTAAAAAAAAAATAAAACTGCACCAGGGCAACTATCCGGATCTTCAAAATTTGATCTGCAATATTTTTAGATATATCAAATTGTTCATAACTTCAAGCGAATTTCAAAAATCGAATCCGAATTTCAATCTGACTGTTCATTGTTGAGATATTCAAGTTGAAAGGTATACAGGGGTTATCCACCAGATTTGGGTGGAGTTCCCATCTCCAATTGCCTACAACAATTGAACAACACATTGCATCAATACAAATTTTCAGCATACTTGATTCAAGTACTGATATAACTTCACAACATTTTTGAAACCAATCCATCAATAATTGATAGAGATGTAACGGTCTAAATTTAAAGGGTATTCAAATTGCGACAAACTGCATAAGTGGTCTATTTAGGCTTCCGGAGTGAAAAATTTTCATTGATCCCTGCAAGATTTCGAGTCCAATTACGCGAAAATCACGACGTTTTTCGCGTATTTCTATGGGAAAAATAGACGATCACGTGATCTATAATCACATGACTAGAAAAATTATTACCTCTCATAAAAAATAAATAAATAATATAAAATAAAGAATAAAATTAAGAATAAAATAAAAATAAGATGGAAAAAGGAAAGGGGAAAGAACGAGATCAGTTGCCAGATCCATTGACTGAATTAACACTTGCTAGGCAACCAGCATATGTCATGTAGAGACATGATTCATTCATGAGTTGATATTGTTCAGACAATCATGACTATATCACAACGTCATGTACAGACACGATTCATTGTTTGTACCTGTTGTATCAACCATGACTATGTCTCAGTGATATGAGAAACATCATTGACTAGTTACTTGAAACCTAATCAAGATCCTAAACACACAACTGAGACTTGGAGAATTTTACTGAGTAAGTAACTATTCTGATGAATCTAGATCTAGAGGAACATAATCTGGTTGCTTGGCTCGAGGTATATGAACCTGAGCACATCATGTATTATAAACTATATAGAAATCTATCTCAATCACAATCATCATCTTAATTCATGTCACCATCAATAGCTGCAAAGGACAGTTTAACCATTTCCTTATAGCATATGACTATGAAATGGATGAAATGTCAGTCAGCTCAGCTGATCAATTCGAGCCACAGTCTTTACCACTACACCATGCAGCCATAAACAGTAACACTATTCAAAACAGCACCTATGGCTATTCTCAAGCAGCATCAGGTTCAGGAACTAAAAGAAATGCAACTGCAGAGAGCTGTGATGTAGATGATAACAACAAAAATACTACTGGTCAAAAGAGAAAACTGAACTATCCTCAGACCTCCCAAAAGAAAAGTGCTGGACCGGGTATGGTTTCAGTTATAGACCTCATAAATGGATCAGATGAATGCATTGCAACAGCTAGAGACTTGATGATTAAAGCAGCCCACCAAGCTGAGTTAAGGGTCCAGCAAACTAAAATCCTTGATTTGCTAAACATTTATCGAGAATTTATGGAAAAAGATGGAAACCTTCCAAGAGATGTCTCAGTTTTGACTTCCCAGCTTCAGAGACTTGAACAGAGCACACAAATTCTGCAGACAGCAGCTAGACAAACACAACTCAGCCAAAGTGTACAGGGCCAAAAATCTGGAAATACCACAGCAGGTACAAGGCCTTTACAAGGCCAACCAACAGGCCATAACAATGCTGGCTCATCAAGCACTGGCTCAAAAACATGGAGTAAAATAGCAGAGGCAGCTGTGGGACAAGACAAGGGATGGACTGTTGTGAAACCTAAGAGAGCAGTCCCAAAGCAGAAGAAATCAAATAGGGTTATCCTACTTCAAGATGAGACAACTAGACAACCTTTCTCATCTATTCAAGTGAGAGACAAAATGAACCACGCATTTAAGGCAAGAGGAGTGGAAGGACCAGTAGTGGCAATTGTCAACAGTACAAGAAGGGAAAATATTGCCCTGACTACAACAGAGGCATACTCAGCAGAATTCCTGATTGAGAAAGTAGACATCTGGAAAATCATGCACCTCATGTAGTAGCAATAAAAGATGAGCCTTGGCACAGAGTGATCATTCATGGAGTACCAACAGCTGAATATGGGAGTATGGAAGACCTGAGCAGTATAGCCCAAGAAATTGAAATCTTTAACCAAGGCCTCAAAATAATTGGTCAACCTTACTAGATTACCCCTGAAGATAAAAGAATTACTCAAACTGCAGGCTATATAGTTGTTGCTTTTGAGACAGAAGCCGAGGCAAAACAAGCTATCAGAAGAAGACTCATAATTGGTGGATAGTCATTAATGGCAGAGCAGTATTTGAACATACCTGCCACCACTCAATGCACAAATTGCCAAGGATATGGACATATAGAAAAGAGATGCAGATGGGAGGCTAAGTGCCAGCTGTGTGCAAGCCCACATAACACTAGACAACATATCTGCAGCATTTGCAGAGTCATTGGGCAGAAGTGTATCCATCTTGTACCCAAATGCTCCAACTGCAATGGCAATCATACATCTGACAAAGATGATTGCCCAGTTCGAAAAACCATGCAAGAGAGATTTGCTAAAGAGCAACAACAAGCTAGGGACAATGATGAGGATTGTCTATGACAGGACAACTCAAAATAATCCAATGCAACTTGAACAAAAGGAAACAGCCAACAGAAAATAGTCTTCAACTAGCTATGGAGCTAGGAGTTGAGATCTTAGTAGTACAGGAACCGTGGGTTTCAAATTCAAAAGAGAGCAACAACTATCAAGGAGGACAATCAATACAAACTTTCGGAAATCGCCATTTTTCCACAACTTTCGCCCACAATCAGTTAAGACTATGAAAATTCGATATTCGGTTTTGTATCGTCCTTAGCTATCGATTGATATATTTTTCAACATTGGCATCCACCTATTCCAACATTTGTCAATCAAAAACCCGATTTTCGACCCTCTGGACAAAAGATTTTCACCCTAGCCTTGCCAAGGCTCAGCGCGTAGCGCGCGACGCGTTTTGGACGCGTGGTCAGGCGACACTTTCTTGGTTCAATTGACTTTTGAATTTGCTATTTTTATTTTTTATTTTTTTTAAGAAAAATAATTATTGTAAAAAACAATAAAAAAAACCAAAAGTACATGTAAATAATTAAAAACAATTTCAAATTTACAGCATTCCAAATGGGGCCAGATATTTCTTCCTCATCAATGCAACTATCTTCTTCACCACCAACACAAAAATCATTCAATTTTAAAAATGTTGCAAGGCTTTCAGACTCCATTTGGAGCTCTAAAAGTTCAATAAAAGAGAATGGACAAAAATCAAATGAAAATATTTTTTAGAATGATGCTCCAGTGGACCCATTTATCAGTGATGCTATCACTGCACAGGATCTAGAGCCAAAATTCAAAGAAATAAAAGTTAATCAAATGAAAATAAAAAAGAGAAAATCACCTGAATCCACTCCTCCTGTTATCCACTCAAGGAAAATCATTCAAATTGCAGAGCCAAGGATTACAAGTCAGCATACTTATATGTCTGCAATTCAGGAATCACGAAATTTACTGGCCAAAGCATACAGCTTGACAGAAAAGAAAGAAAAGCAAGATGCAGTTCTAGATCTTGTAGAAATGTTCCGGGACTATTTAGAGAATGGCAGAATCAGACCTAATCTTGCCATAAAAAACACGGCTTCACCAAGTGAGCCATTGACATCCAAAGTAGAGCCAGCAATGACACAGCCAACTATGACCTCCTATGCTCAAATATTGAGGAAAAATGCACCAGCTGCACCAACAACTCCTACACAGCAGCCTGCAGGTGGAATGAGAATTTTAAACAGAGTGTCCAATCAAGCAGCCACTGCAGTATGTCTAGCAGATACATCTAATCAAGATTCTGTCCCAAAAGTATTGCCAATACAAGCTGCAGTGACCCTGCACAGCGAAAATGTAGTCACATTGGTGACAAAAAACGGGGAGAAATTACCCACCTTCAATGCCTTTTCTATCAGAGAGAGCATCAACAAGATCTTGGGAAAGAGGGCCATATCCAGAGTTCATATCTCAGTGAAGGGTAATCTGGTTTTAACATGTATGGACTCACCCCCAAGTGAACTTCTTTTAGACCAAGAGAAATGGGAAACTGTGTTTGCAGGATGGCCAATCAATAAAATTCAAAAAGTGAGCCATTGGCCCAAGCTAGTGGTTCATGGCGTACCAACATCAATCCCAATTGAAGCAATCAATGAAGAAATTGAAGTTTTTAATGAGGGCATAGAGACACAAGGCCAACCTAGATGGCTAAGTAAAACCTATCAACAGAGGTTGAGAGCCTCAATAGCCTTCTCGGTCACATCTGAGGAGGAAAAAGAACACCTAATCAAGTCAGGAGTCCTAATTGCAGGCCTCAGATTGAAGGTAGCAAACTTTCAACAATACACCCAGAAGACCCAGTGCCAAAAGTGTCTAACCTTTGAACACCACCAAATTGGATGCACTAAAGACCCAGTATGCGCTATCTGCCTGGGCAGACATTTCACTACAGCTCACCTATGTGCAAAATGCAGTGCCACCCAGAGCTGCATCCACCATGCAGCGCAGTGTGCCAATTGCAAATTAAATACTCACTTGGCTTTCCAGAGACAAGATTGCGACTACTTCAAAGCATTGTCATGTTAGGCACACTCAAAATAGGCCAACACAATGCTGCAAGGGGTCGAGAGATCTTGCAGTCCCTTTTTGAGGTTGCACTCAAGGAGGATACAGACATTCTTTTCATTCAAGAACCATATGTGTTCTATAATCATTGTTTAGGGGCCTATCAGCCTATCACTCATTCAGCTTTCAATATTATTCTACCCTTAATTTCTAATATAATTCGACCCAGGGCCATAACCTATGTCAGAAAGACTAGTCAACTCAATATCACTGCTAGATATGACATGGTTTCTGATCCTGATTATCAACTTCTGGAACTAAGACTTTCCTGTGAGGCATTCTATGTAGTACATATGTACAATGAGAAGCCAACCTCGGATCTTTTAAGCCAGCTAAATTTACAGCGCTTCCTGGACCTAAACCTACAAATGGATAAGCCATTCATATTCCTTGGAGATTTCAATCTGCACCATTCTGCATAGAATCCAGAGGTTCAGAGCAATTCATTGCTTGCTAATAACTTATTTCGATACCTAGATAGTGCTCGAACTCAAATCATCATCAACTCGGCCATTATTGAAGAGTATGGAGGCACATTCCACAGGTAAAACTCAAAAAGAACTTCAATCATTGATCTAGCCTTTGCAGCTGGGTTTCATCAATTAAACTGGGTGAACTGGAGATATGGAGAGTCAACTGGATCGGATCATGAACTCATAACATTTGAGACAAAACTACCCAACCAAACTTCATCTGAACCCACCATTAAAAATGGTCCACCACCAAGATTCAACCACAATGAAGCAAATTGGCCTCAATTTGAACAATTGGCCAAGCAAGAGCAAGAAAGGCTTCAAGACTAAATGGATCAAGCTATCAACAACAATAATACTGATCTCATTGCTTCAACAATTGAAGAAATTATCCATGGAGCCGCAATAAAGTCAATTCCATTTTCCAAGCCTTCAAGCAGATCAAAGCCTTGGTGGACAGAGGAGCTTACTCATCTCCGTAAATAATTTCACAGGTTACGGCGACTTCAGAGATTCTCCTTCAGTCAACAGGCAACACATGACACAAGATCACCTAGGAATAAATACTTTCACCAAATTCAGCACAATAAAAAGCAGCACTGGTATGAGTTTCTGGCTTCAGCTAAAGATAAAATGATCTTCACAGCCTACAACTACTCCAGCCCAGATTTTCGACATATAAAAGAGGTGCCAATGCTTAGATATTTGACAGAGAACAGCAAACAAGAATCAGTAGCCATATCATTTGAAGAGAAATGTGAGGCCCTGACAAAATGTTTATTCCCACAGGACATCACAAAAGAAGCCAATGAAAGTGACAATGATATCAATACACCAACTTCTAATGAGCTAAAAATATCTGAATCAGGGTGTAGAAGACACTGGGACTGGCCACCATTGACAATGGAAGAGATGAAAAATGCTGCACCTAACAAATCAACAGCTCCAGGATTGGACCAGCTAGATTGGACTATCATCAGAGCCGCCATGTCAGCCATACCACAGCTATTCTTCCAGGCCTACTCGAAGTTATTTAATGCTGGAAAAAATCCAAGTCAATGGAAACAAGCACTTGGAATAATCATACCCAAGAGAAATAAGAAGGACTACAGCTCTCCTAAGCCCTATTGGCCAATTTCTCTTCTACCATGTCTATCGAAGCTTCTGGAGAGGATTTATGCCAATAGAATTTCAAACTATGCTAACACCACCAGTGACATATTGCACAACAGCCAAATGGGAGGTCGAAAGCAGAGATCAACAACTGATGCAGCCATCCTTCTACAGAACTTTGTGGAGGAGAGTAAAATTAAAAACAGAGTTGTATCAACAATCTTCCTTGACATTCTTGGGGCATTTGATAGGCTGCAACCAGTGGTATTGATAAAAGTACTTCGAAAACTTCAGCTACCATCCAATTTAATCCAATGGGTAGAATCTTTTTTGAGAAGAAGAACCATGCAGCTATGTTTCAATGGACAGTTAAGCAGCATATTTCCAGTCACAGGCACACCTTAAGGTAGCCCTGTCTCCCCTTTGCTCTTCTTGCTCTCTATAAGATATCTGTACCCAAGGGAAAGGCCGCCATATTTTCTTCAATTGTCCTACATTGATGACCTTTTAATATCAGTAGCAACAACATCAGTAGACAAAAATATTCGACTATTAAAAGCAGCAACAGATGAGCTCATTGAAAAAGCAAAGAAGCTCTCAGTCACATTTGAGATGGATAAATCTGAGCTCATCCACTTCTCCCAACATAGGAAGCATCTCACATCAACACTTATACTACAAAATGGTGTAACTTTACAGCCAAGTGAGATGGTGCAATGGTTGGGTTTCTGGTTTGATAGGAAGCTATCGTTCAAAGTTCATGTAGACAAAAGGCTTCAGCTAGCCAATGGAGCCCTCAGTAGAGTGAAGCAACTTGCCTCATCCACAAAAGAGCTTCAATTTCATGCACTTCGCCACTTGTATATAGCCTGTGTTACATCTGTGTTAGACTATGGCTCTGTACTTTGGCAGGGGAGAAGAGGTTCAGGAACACTAACTAATAAGTGTCAGAGACTTCAGAACCAAGCCGTCATACTAATCATTGGTGCCTACCAGCGCAGTCCAATCAAGGCTCTAGAAGTGGAAGCAGCCATCCTACCAACAAAAGTTAGACTGATGAAGCATGAATTTAACTATGCCCTCCGACTTTTAAGACTTCAGAATACACACCCTGTACAGCAACTGCTGCTTCAGCCATTGAAGGATGAGTTGAATACACTTCCAGAACTTGACCTCGGAATATTTGACCAGCTAGATATGCCAATAACTCAACTAATAAGGATAGGTGTTTATCTCAAATTATTTGCCAAGTATCAAAAGTTGGAAGAAATTGATTCAGCCTGGATGGCACCCTGGGACACACCACCACTGGTCATAAACATCCCATCCATGAATAAGACTTCAGCATATGATCAACATTTAAGGGTCATGAAAACCATGGACCAAGACATAGCTATTGCTTACACAGATGGGTCACTTTCAAAGACTAATGTGAGCAGCATTTGTTTTATCATTTATTTGCCTTACACTCAAGAGTTAAAAAGTTTTTCATTCAATCTTGGAAGCTCCATTGGAATCACTGACACTGAAACCTACTGCATTTACAAAGCTATTCAGTTCCTTAAGAAGAAGCTGCCAAATGCAAGATACCAAATTTTCAGTGACAGCCAAGCAAGCCTTCAGAGAATACAGGGGAAAACTAATTATTTATCACACCAAATTCGAAACCTAGCAAAAGACTGTACTCTAAGCATCACTTGGTGCCCAGCTCATATGGGGATTGAGGGAAATGAGCTTGCTGACTACCTTGCAAAAGAAGCAGTAAAAAAGACAGCTCTAAGAAAAGACCAATTTACATCCCATTGTTTTCTAAAGCAGAAAGTGTCACGATTCGTGAGAGCCATATTGCGTGCATGTGGGAATACGGGTTAGCGCGCCTTGGCATCACGTTGGATGACTGAGCACAGCCGAGGGAGATATCTTAGAGAGGGTCGAGAGTAGCTACCTCCTCTCTTTGTCTTTTATTGCCTTTACAAGCGTACCTCTTGATAGCAATATAATAACTTATACAACCTCCTTGACGTGCCGTAACATAATAAAAGACCATCACCTCGCTGGGAAGCAGTAATATCCACTCGGAACAAATTCGACGTCGGCACCACCTTTTTGGTACAATACCTCAAACTTTGCGACTTTGTGACACGGATTCGCGCTTCAGCCTCGCCCTCAGCCTCGTGCGCGCATCCTCAACTACCAATCTCGACCTCTGCAAACCCCTCCCTACCTACGCGCGTTCGTCTCAATACTACACACACGAAGAGCGGTCCCTCCCATATGCAACCGCGCCGAAGCAATCGAGAGCTCTCTACACCAGCCCGATTTGGATACCCTGCGGAAGAAAAGAAGAAGAAAGGCGATACCGCGCCAGTGGAGGAGAACATATTGAGCACTATTGAGAGTGATACAATCAAGGAGGAAGACGAACACACAATGGTGGACCAAGCATTCTCTACCAGCCAGTTGGCGGCAATCAACGAGATGCTCAAGACTGCAGTTGTTTCTGCTCTCGCCGTCGAAGCTACCGAAGATGCTGCTTGAAAGTCTCGCGCACTTACTGCAGACCTACAACCGGCTATTGATCACTACCTCCCGAAGATTGACAATTCTGTCAAGCCTGTCGATTCTCACAAGATTCGCTATCCCCGCTTCCTCTTTACCGACCACAATGGAGAGATTGAGTACAATGCTTGGAAGATGGACATGAAGCTCTTTATCGAAGATTTCTCTGGTAACTTCTGCGCTGGAGACTTCCAGGTAAAGGCGTACTTCAAGTGTACTGGAGGAGAGGCCAAGACTATTATCCTTCAGCATATGGATACAGATGTTACTACCGAATTCAAGGGTGCTGCCGACGTCCTCGCTGCCCTAGATCAACGTTTCTTCGACCACAACCGTGTCCAAAAAGCCAAAGCTGCCTACAGCAACTTGAAGATGACTAGTAATATGACATACAATCAATTCCGCATCAAGTTCACCAACCTAGCCATCACTGGTAAAATCGCCAGGGCTCGTTGGTTCGATGACGTTTGTGAGAAAATCTCTCCTGCCTTAAAGCTCCAAATTATGACTGAGAAGTACAAGATGAGCAACAACTACACTACTCTCGACGATTTCTTATCTGTCACCGACCGAGAATCTCGCAACATCCTCGCCGAGGATGCTCTCCATAAGAAGGTAGTCGCTGTCGCCGTCGGAAACAACGCTAGCAGAAACCCGAGTATTTTGAAAAAATCGGGATGGACTGCTGAACGCCTGACGGCTGACGCTGCTCGCAACACCCCCGCTGTACGCTTCCCTACCACTCCTGAGACCGTACCACAAGTCATACGCCGTACTCTCAGCGCTACCAATACCTGTCGTCTCTGCCGAAAGGAAGGCCATTGGGCTAGGGATTGCCCCAACGCCGTAAAGATCGCAGAACTGACTGGTAGATCGGTGGAGGAATTAATGTTAAAGCACGATGACGGCGACGAGGACGGCCTACAACCTGTTGAGGTTGACGAGCTGTCGGGAAACTCTTAAGCCGTGGAACAGTCTCCTCTCATGGCAAATGCCTCGATTTGTGGAAAGTCTTGAATGCTGATTTCCGTTCTCTTACTGGAGGAAAACAATTCCTAGTTAGTATTGAATTAGGTAGAAATGGATCATTCATCAAAACAACTGCACATATCGACGGCGAAGCAAATATCTTTGGGGCGCTTCGTACCTCTGTCGCTCTCCAACTTCGTGACCTTTCAGGCGTCAAATTCCTTACTCTCCCCAAGCCAATTATACCTACTGGCTATAACGGACAGGCCGGCGCTGCTATCACCCACGTAATTCTCCTTACCCTCACAATCGATCGCCGCTGCATCAACTTCCCATTCTTGATTACCGACCTGGGAAGCAACAATGTGCTCATTGGCCGAAAGTTCTTAGAACATTACGAACTCAAGCAGAATTATAATTGTCGTACAAAAAACTGTTTAGAGTGGCCGTTTGATATGCCACCTCGGCACTACTTTGATAGGCGTCTAGAGCTACTCCTACCTCCCAAGACGCCCATGGTGAACCTACAGCACCAACTTGACCAGCAACGACAAGATGCTCTGTTTGAAGAAGAGCTCTCTAGTGTACAAACTCCCCCTTCCCTTCGACCGAAGAAGACTCAAAAGCGTCCCTCCTCGTTTGTCAGGGAACTTAAGCAAGGCTTCCTAAGAATGAATGAACTACTCGCTGATCACCAACTGGCTAAACCGCCCTCTACCACCCGTGATCCCAGCTCACGAGTCGAGCAAGCTGTTCAAGCTCTCCAACACCAGACCGTTGTCGTGGCAACTCGCCGAGTTAAAAACGAGCCGTATAAGACTGATATCAACCTGATCTCCGCCGCCTCAATGCACCAGTTCTACTTGCATCGGAAGCACCGCCAGAAGGCCCATAACGACGATTCGGAAGTTCTCACCGGCGATAACACGCTTACGACAGAGCCTCTCCGACGCATGCCAGACGAATATCTCGCTGAAGCTAAGCGTTATATCACTGAGAACCTCCATAAAGGGTTCATTACACCATCAAACGCGCCCTGGGCTGCGCCTATCCTTATGGCAAAGAAGGCTGGCAGTGGGCTTCGATTTTGTGTCGATTTCCGAAAGCTGAACGAGCTTACCCAGAAAGATCCCTATCCTATTTCCTTCATTGATGAGATGATGGCTAGAATCTCTAAAGCAAAGATCTTCACCAAAGTCAATATTCAGCAGGCATTTCACAAAATACGTATGTCAAAAGATTCGGAGGACTTCACTACCTTCCGCACTTGTTATGGAACATATAAGTACAAAGTACTCCCATTTGGCTTGACTAATGGCCCTGCCACCTTTCAACATTTTATCAACAATATCTTAATGGAATACCTAGACAACCTCTGCTCAGCTTACCTTGACAATATCTTGATCTACTCAGATTCAGAAGCGGAGCATGACCTTCACGTACAAAAAATATTGGAGATATTGCGAGACCACGGCCTCCAGGCAGACATCAAGAAGTCTGAATTCGGCGTGACACGTACGAAATTCTTGGGCTTCATCATTGGTACCACTGGGATTAAGGTAGACCCCGAAAAAATTGAGGTTATCAAGAATTGGGAATATGCTAGCAACGTTTGCAGCGTACAAAGCTACCTAGGTTTCTGTAACTTCTACCGTCAATTTATCAAAGACTACAGCAGTATTTGCCGACCACTCACATTACTGACTGGAAAAGACGTCCCCTTCCACTTCGGTGGAGCTTGCAAGGAGGCATGGGAGCGTCTCCGGCACGCCCTACAGACGGCTCCTACCTTGTGTCACTACGATCCATTCAAGCAAACTAGACTCGAAACTGACTCTTCTGATGGGGTAGTGGCTGGCGTGCTTTCACAACTTCAAGACGACGGAATGTTCCACCCAGTCGATTTCTTCTCTAAAACCATGATAGACGCAGAGCTGAATTACCCGATCCATGATAAAGAGCTACTTGCGATTTTCCGCTCTTTCCAACAGTACAAACCTGAGTTGCTGGGTGCGCAAAAGACGGTTCACGTCTATACCAATCACCGCGCCTTGGAGTACTTTATGTCAACAAAAGATCTCAACGCTCGACAAGCACGGTGGGCGGAGTTCTTCGCCCAATTCCACTTTGAGATCATGTACCGAACAGGAGTTACAAACACCCTGGCAGATACACTTTCCCGTAGAGATCAAGACCTCTCACCATTGGAAGCTAAGAAGCGTGCTCTACGCAACCAACAGATGATTCCCAATGATAAGATCAGTAACAAAATTCTCCAGGAAATGGCACAGAAGCAACTAGCTGACCTGCAAATTGTTGACCACAATTATGTGGAAATCTCACCGCTTGGCACCCGTGAGACTGTCTCACCAGTCGATTTAGTACCACTAGAGCTCCCCGAAGAACATTTTCTAGTTGGAGAGGCCCCTGACGCTATGTCGACAGCTGCTTACAATATCGAAAACTACGATATCATCGACCAAGTCTTTACAGCGAACAAGGAATCGGAGGAGCTTGAAACTCTACGCGAGAAGGCTCGGCAGCATCACCCCGAGTACACGCTGGCTAGCGGTAAGCTCTTCTTCCATGGGCGGTTGGAGGTTCCTCTGGAACCACCAGAGCTCCGTACGACTTTAATCTGTCACGTACACGCTCAACCTCAAGTTGCGCATGCTAGGAACAGTAAGGTCAAGCTCCTCTTAGGCCGCAAATATCACTGGGCCGGAATGACGGCCGATATCACTCGTTATATCTCTAACTGCAGCTGTGCTCGTATGAAGGCGAGGAGAGATAAGACTCCTGGTTTCCTCCACCCCCTACCAATCCCCGCGCGACCTTACCAGCATTTGACCATGGATTTCACGGAGCTACCGCTAGATGAGAACGGTTTTGACGCTGCTTTCGTGATCATGGACAGACTATCAAAGAAACCAGTCTCGATCCTCTGCCATAAGACCATCACGGCAAAGGAGATGGCGACGCTATTTGCTGTCCACTGGAGTCGTCACTTTGGGATGCCAGACTCCATAGTCTCCGACCGCGGACCTCAGTTTGTATCAAGTTTCTGGAACAAATATTGTTGTATTCTCGGCACCAAGGTCAAGTTGACTACATCATATAACCCCAACGTTGATGGCCAGACGGAAGTCATGAATCAGTATATCAGGCAGAGACTTCGTCCATTCTGTACCTACTACCAAGACAATTGGAGCTCTCTCTTACTGATTATGGATATTGCTCAGCTTACGCTACCTCACGAATCTCTTGGCAACTTGTCACCATTCCAACTACTCAATAGCTACGAGGCGCGTGCATTGTGGGACTTACATAACCCTGAGCCTCCCGCTACTGCCACAGAGACCTTGAATCGAGAAGATGCTCTCTGCGTAGCAACTCGTATGAAGGATGCAATGGAATTCGCTGAATCCTCGCTTAAGATTCAACAGGAGAAGATGGAGAGGTTAGCTAATCGTAGCCGTCGGGAAGTCGATTGGGAAGTTGGAGACATGGTTCTAGTCTCTACCGCAAACTGGAAAATGAGCAGACCTTCACGTAAGCTTTCAGACAAGTGGTATGGCCCTGTTGAAGTACTAAAGAAGGTTGGGTAGAGCTGGGAGTTGAAGTTACCGGAAGAATGGAAAATCCATCCTGTATTTCATTCCCATTTGCTGCGGAAGTTCGTACAGGACCCACTACCAGGACAGGTTCGACAAGCCCCAGCACCAATTCAACTACTCCCTGAGCAAGACAAATGGGAAATTGAGGGGATATTAAGCTCCCGAGTCTATCGCAACACTCTCCAGTACCAGATTCGATGGAAGGGCGCTGACAAAGACCTCGAATTGTACCCCTGCTCCGACGCTATGACAGCACCTCATATGATCAAGAGATTCCATATACGCTACCCAACAGCCAGGGGACCACCTAGACTACTCCCGAAGTGGCTAGAGGCGTACAACAATGGTATCAACAACTACTCCGACTTGGAAGACAATCTCGCTATGACTGCAACTGCGCGGTCGCAGTTCTTCAGGAGGGGGGTGTAATGTCACGATCCGTGAGAGCCGTATTGCGTGCGTGTGGGGATACGGGTTAGCGTGCCTTGGCATCACGTTGGATGACTGAGCACAGCCGAGAGAGATATCTTAGAGAGGGTCGAGAGTAGCTACCTCCTCTCTTTGTCTTTTATTGCCTTTACAAGCGTACCTCTTGATAGCAATATAATAACTTATACAACCTCCTTAACGTGCCGTAACAGAAAGCAACGGAATATATTTTAAATGCTTGGCAAAATGACTGGCAAACTGAAGTTCTCCGAGAAGAGGAGGGTAGAAAGTCTAGGGGACTTGGCAAGCTCTACAGAATTCAAATCCAGATACACATACCAACCTTTTCCTTACAGCCATTTAACATTCAGAACCACAGCAGGATGGTTGAATTAGCATTTTTCCAGGCAAGAACTGGGATAGGAAATATTAGAGCTTACCTAAGTATAATTGGGAAAGTTAAGGATCAAAGCTGCAATTTTTACAAGGCTAAAAAGCAGACAACAAAACATTTAATTCTTCATTGTACCAGATTTTGCAAGCAGAGGGAATTGGCATTTGTTGACATAAAGCCTCTTTCATTACAGATTTTATTAAGAGCCAAAAGGGGGAAGGAAGCCCTTCTAGAATTTTTGAAAACATCCAAGTGTATGTCAGCATACAAAGGAGATGATATAGGTACATAAATAATGGACATAAAGATAAATTGAGAGGCAATTGGGGCATTAGCTGGCGTCATTCTGCAATGTAAAATTAATTGGATACATAATTGTCATAGCTATATAACTGAATACAATATGATTCAAAAAAAAAAAAAAAGGACAATCAATTTTTTCCCAACACAACAAACAATACTATCAGACCAAGAATAATGATATATATTTCAAAACAATTGAAAGCACAAGTGAGCCATTTCACAAGGTTTCCACAGGATACCAACATTATTGGAGTCAGAGTGGCTGGATCCAATTATAATTTCAGCCTTATAAATATCTATAACCAAGTTAGTCAACATCAAATAACCAGTCTTACAACAATGGAGAGGCATAAAAGTTCCCTACAGATTCTATCAAGATGCATTGTAATAGGTGATTTTAATGAACATCATCCCAACTGGGATCTCTTTCATTCAAAATCACACAGAGCAGATGATCTTCATGCATGGTTTGAAGAAAAAGGACTAGTCTTGACCAACACAATAGGAGATGGGACCTTCTATGGGCCAAATATGAAGGTACCATCTGTTATTGATCTCACATTAACCACAGCAGATATGGAAAAAAAATATACATGATTGGCAAAATATTGAAACTGGATCTAACCATCAAGGAATATTATTTACAGTTACAGGACAAGATTCATACTTCACTTTAACACAGCCAGAAAAACTGAGGTTTCAAACACACAAAGCAGACTGGGAAAAGTTCGAGAAATTGAGTACTACAATGTTTCGAAATTCTGAGTTATTTAATTCTGAAAAATTCAAGAGCCTTCCACTTCTCACAGTTAAAAATTTGATAAGCAACTAGACCAATTTGAAAACAGACCTTGATAAAATTGGGCAAGAAATGACAGATGTTTTGTTGAAAGCAGCAGAGGAATCAATACCAGGTCTGAAGCATGGTGCTACTCAAAAGCCATGGTGGACAGAAGATCTAAAGGCCTTGAGAAAGACAATGATGAGAGCTCAGAGACACCTCAAGGAAGACTCAAATGATCTACTCAAAAAGGAAAGATACTTGAAGGCACGGAACAAGTACTTTCAGGAGATCAAAATAGCCAAAAAAGATCACTAGAATAAATTTCTGGAAAATGAGGATCCATCAACAATATTCAAAGCCTTGGCATACACCAAAGTGAGACAGTTTACCAATCTGCCAAATTTACAAGGAGAAGATGGACAATGGAAAGAAAGTTTTACTGGAAAATGTCAGGCATTAAAGTCAAAATTGTTTCCCATACCTCCAAGAACAGCTCCTTTTAATTGGGCTCACCACAAGGAAGATAACTGGAAATGGCCAAAGCTAACTGAATCAGAAGTAGCAAATGTATACTGTAATGCATCCAAAGGAACTGCACCTGGTCCAGATCAAATGAATTGGGCTATCATTAATCATGCATATAATGCTAACTAAGAAATATTTTTTGAAATAAATTCTATATTTTTCAACATTGGATATCAACCAAGCTGCTGGAGAGAGGCAACTGGCATAATTCTGAAAAAGCCTGGCAAGCCTGATTACACACAACCTAAGGCATACAGAGTTATCTCCTTGCTAAATTGTCTTGGGAAAGCCTTGGAAAAAATCTTTGCACAGAGACTTGGATACCTATCAGAAACAACTCACCTGTTGTACATATCACAGATTGGTGGGCGACTAAAAAAGTCAGCCGTGGATGCATGTCTACTGCTTCTGAACAAAATCCAAACTGAAAAGGCAGCAAAGAGGAAAACATCAACTTTATTTCTTGATGTGAAAGGTGCCTTTGACCATGTTTCAAAGGATCGGCTATAAGGCATAATGAGTGAACTAAGATTACTATCTAGTCTTTTAAGCTGGGTGCTATCATTCCTTAGCAAAAGACAAATGAAACTTCAATTTGATAGACAGACAGAGAAGTTTTCTCCCATTGAAACAGGCATTCCACAAGGAAGCCCTGTCTCTCCAATATTGTTTTTAATTTATATTAGAAACATGTTCAAATCTTCAACTGTGGAGTTTCTGTCCTATATTGATAATATAGCATTGACAGTCTCATCTTAAAGCTTTAAGAAAAATATTGAAATCATGGAAAGGGAAGTTCAGAAGCTCCAAGACATTGGGTTTCAAAATGCAGTAAGCTTTGATTTGGAAAAGTGTTATGGTGTGCCAAGGGATTTGTCAGGAGCTAGCTTAGTAAATTAGCCGACCCATGTACATAGAATGTTAAGAACCCACACATTCAATTAGATAGAAAACTAAGTCTGCACACATTAGCTCATTGCTCCCATCTCACATATTCGTTCTCCTTGTACATCGCCAGTCACCTTTATTTATCTATCAAGATATCTTCCGCAAGCTCATAACTATAACAGGTTATGAGCCCGGGCTCTTCAACAACCATGATAAATACAGATTCAGACAAGGTGACCTTAAGGAAAGGAGTTCCATTCAACCAGTGGAAGAGCAGCTTACAAGCAAGACTCAGTATACTTGATGTCGTAGGACATGTCTTTCATGATGTCCCAGGCATAGACCCTATTACCCAGCCATCTAAGCCGAAGGAAATAGATGAAGATGAAGACGCAGCAATGAATCACAAGAAGGCACTTGCGAAATGGTCGCACGGTGAGTTTCGTGCAAAAGATGCGATCGTCACTCGGTTGAGCCCCGAGTTGGTCCCCGAAGACTACGACCAGATCACTGCGAAACAGATGTACGACGAGCTAGCCAAAACTAGAATAACAACAGCCTCCGCACCGTATGAAACTGCACTTGCCAAATTGTTAGAAACTAGATTCACTGCAACTGCAGATGAATACTGCGATGTGTTCCTTAAGCGGCTGCAAAGTGTTAACAATGCAGCTTCAGTTATGGCAGCTGCAGATGAATCAGCAATGGCAGAAGACTACAAAGTCCATAAAGGACAAGCAGCAGCTTTATTTGTTTTTGGCACAAAAGAGGTGGAGTGGCTTGACATCTGGAGAGGCACGAAGACTCGAACTCTAAAAAATACCCTTGCACCACTGGATTATATGATGTCCACACTGCGAACCGAGGCCGGAGTCCGAAGCCAAGCACCTAAAATCGCCATGATGGCTACTCCACAACAACAAGATGTTAATGAACCAGATCCAGAAGCAACATGTAGGCTGTGCTGGCACAAGCATAAAAACAAGTATTGCTACAAGCAACATCCGGAATTGGCAGTTGGACCTAAAGCAGAAAAGTGGCTGAGTAAAGGAAAGGGCAAGGGTAAAGCAAAGGCATCCATCCAGGAGAATATCGAAGATGGTGAATCTGAATATTCAGAAAGTGTAAACATATCTGCAGCAGCTATAAGTGGAAATAAAATGCCTTTCATATATGATACCGGTGCATCGCACCACTTTGTGAGCATGAAATCTGCCTTTATTAACCTCCACGAGCGTATACATCCATTCAGATTTGACCAGGCTGTAGGAGCGATGGCTCTCACTAAGGAAGGAATAGCCCACATTAAGCTGGGAAAATTCAGGCTAGACTTACACAATACTCTCTACTCCCCGAAATCATCATGCAATATAATCTCTGCTGGTAGACTAGAGCGACTTGGGGGCATAACTATTGACCCTGTCAAGAGGTTTCTGGTGCGTAAAAATAAAGGTCAACCTGACATGCCCATAGCGCGTATTATTCAAAAGAACGATGTATCATACATCTTACCTCTGGAAGGAGGAGGGGAAAGTGTAACCCAGCAAATAGCAGCGCCTGGAGTTGCAAGAGTGCCCAAGACAAATAATACTCAACAATGGCATCAACGGCTGGGGCATGTTGGACAAAAGATTCTCAAGAAAACCTCACAGTGTTCTATAGGTCTAGAGAATCTAGATACTTCAGATCTAAGTGTGTGTGAGACATGCCATCTGAGCAAAGCACAACGCTTTGTCTCCCGCCAACCGAGACTCATACCAAACAGTCCCCTAGATGAAATATTCTTAGACACAGTAGGCCCAATAGCTCTGTCACTTCTCGGTCATCAATATGCTGTTATCATAACTGATGCCAAAACCCGCATGAGATGGGCGCTAGCAATCCATACAAAGGATCAAATTGCAACAACGCTTATCCAGTGGATAAATACCATGCATCACCAGTACGGTAAGCGTATACGTATAATATTTAGGGATGGCGGCACGGAGTTTACGCGGACCAGGGCTTACTGTGAACAACATGGCATACAGACGCACACCTCTGCACCTGAGACACCAGAACAAAACGGACTGTCTGAAGCGGCAAATAAGGTGATTTTAAGAGTAGCACGATCTATACTCATTGATGCTAAAATGCCGGCTAAATATTGGCCCTGGGCAGTCCAACATGCATGTTTTATTACAAATAGACTCTTTTGTCTCCGGACTAAGCAGGTTCCACTAATAGACTTTCTTAAGAGCCTCAAACAGCCATGCCCAGACAAGGTTGACTTTAATAACTTGCCACAATTTGGATGCCGGGCATATAAGCTGACTGACCCCAAACCAAGCAAATTTGAGCCGAGAGCATGTAAAGGCTGGTTCATTGGATTCCAAGTTAATATAGATAAGAATTTCATTATTCACCACCCACATTGGACACCAATTAATGGGCAGAAATGGAAAATTAGCTTCACACCTCATGCAACATTCAATGAGGATGTAATGTATGGTGATGAATGCGAAAGATCTGACCATCAACAAACTATTGATTATTGGGCAGGAGATAATTCTATCTTTGCTGAATCTACAACGTCAACACATCAATCACCTTCATGGGCACCGTCAGAAGAAATTACCCAACAAGAATTTCAGGGGGAGTACTGCTCACAGAGCTCAAGCCAGCCAAACTCAATAATTCCTGACGCTAATGATTCCCAGCTTGATTCATCAATAGTTCCTCGTGATGAAATTCAATCCAATCATCAGTCATCTAGATCCCATACACAAGATGAGGCAGTCACAAGCTCTCCTATGGAATGGCAGCGTGAATTGAACCAAGAATCCACGCAAGGACCTGTACAACAACGGGATTGTCAGGTAATCGGCCCAGTAGAACCGTCACAAGCAGCTCAACATCAGACTATTTTTAGAAATCATCAAGATATGCAGGGGGTACAAGAACAAACAGGAGACCAACAGCAAATCAGTCCGCCAAATACACAGCAAATTACTCAAAATTTGTCTGATCAAGAAGTTCACGGTCCTCTGACAACATATGAACGACCAGGATCTCCGGTTGGATTAAGTGATGTAATGGACTATGAACCAGATGATGAGTGGACTGAATATGATAAAATTATGACTGGATGGGATCCAGTTCCACCAATTGCTGGACAAAAGCGGCCACATTCACCAGAAGCTGAGACTACACAAACAAGAAGTGGTAGAAATGTTAAAAAGTTAAATTACTATCGTCTTCACCATGGTCTAGCAGTACAGCCTTATACTGATCCCAAAACATGGGAGGAGGCAATGACAAGTGGTGAGTCGCGACAGTGGAGGCAGGCAGCGCAACAGGAAATCAACTCCCTAAAGGAAACTGGAGCTATCCAGATCATTAAAAGATCACTTCTACCAAAAGGTCGCAGCCCAATGAAGTGCAAATGGGTTTTCAAGAAGAAGTTCCTCGCGGACAGAAATATTGACAAATACAAGGCACGCTGTACAGCAAAAGGATTCACACAAAGACCAGGAATTGATTATCAAGAAACATTTGCCCCCACACCTAGACCTGGAACTGGAAGGATCATGTTAGTTGTAGCACATCAGCTTAACTGGCACAGATGTCAAGGTGATGTTCCAACAGCGTTTCTCAACCCTGATCTCAGTATAGATCTATTCATGGAGATGCCGAAGGGTTTCGAAAGAGATGGTCATATCATACTCTTGCGCAAAGGTCTGTATGGTCTAAAGCAAGCTGCAGCGCTATGGTACGACGACGTCAAGGCTACCCTGGCATCACTGGAACTATTCCCAACAATTTCTGATGTGTGTTTGTATGCCAACCAAAGCAGGGATCTTTTTGTTGTGGTGCATGTCGATGATTTTCAGATATTAGGACCGGACATTGATAAAATAAACGATCTCATGCATGCACTGTACAAAAGGTACAAGCTTAAACCTGTCGAAACAAACCTATTTCTAGGAATAAACATAGATTACCCAGACAAAGATACGCTCAAACTAACACAGGGGCAATATGCCCGGACGCTCTTGAATAGACACGGGCTCTCTGATTGTAAACCCGCCAACAGACCTCTGGAGCAATTATTAGAGCCAAATGCCTCGCAATGCACACTCCAGACTAGAACTGAGTACAATTCAATTGTTGGGGGTCTTCAATATCTTTCAAATAACACCCGACCAGATATTGCCTTTGCAGTAAATCACCTTGCGCGTTTCTTGATAAATCCCTGCATGGAACACCTACAAGCAGCGCGTCGTGTGCTCCGATATATCGCAAAAGATCCCGATCAAGGTATTACTTTCACGAGGTCAAAGGAAAAACCAGTATTGGAAGCATATTCAGACGCAGACTTTGCCGCAGATCCATCCACCAGTCGCTCAACGTCCGGCACACTTCTCAGATTAGGAGAGGGGCCAATAATATGGAGATCACATCTACAGCGTGAAGTTGTACTATCATCAACTGAAGCAGAATTTCTGGCTGCAATAGAGACTTGCCGTGAACTAAACTGGGTCAAGTCATTGCTTTGGGAATTGGGAATTCAAGATCAAATCGAAGGCATTAAAGGCACCAGTCTCTACGTGGACAACCAGTCTGCCATATCACTAACCAAAAATCATGATAACCACAGACGTACAAAGCATGTTGCACTACGAAATTTCTACTGTCGCAATCAATTTCAGGATGGGTCCATTGTTGTTATTTACGTGCCAACAACCAATCAACTGGCTGATGCGTTAACCAAGCACAAGTCACTAGTAACAATAAAATAAGTCTCAGTGGCACTCTATTGTTGGCTCACTCTTTTAGGCCATACTAAGGTCCATAATAGTTATCACCAACAGGGGGAGTGTTATGGTGTGCCAAGGGATTTGTCAGGAGCTAGCTTAGTAAATTAGCCGACCCATGTACATAGAATGTTAAGAACCCACACATTCAATTAGATAGAAAACTAAGTCTGCACACATTAGCTCATTGCTCCCATCTCACATATTCGTTCTCCTTGTACATCGCCAGTCACCTTTATTTGTCTATCAAGATATCTTCCGCAAGCTCATAACTATAACAAAAAGACAGAGCCAATTCATTTTGAAAACACTAAAGCAGCAAGGAAGTGGAAACTCACCCTACCAAATGGTCATACAGTAACACCAAAGAGCACAGTAAGATGGCTTGGAGTTTGGTTTGATCAAAAATTGAATTTCAATCAACATGTGAATACAAGAGTAGCCCAAGCAAAGAAAGCATTTGGAAGAATGGCAAGACTAACCAATACTGAAAAAGGCCTAAGCCACATTGCAATGAGACAACTCTATCTAGCATGTGTGATAAGCATAGCTGATTATGCTAGTCCAGTATGGTGGAAAGATCAAAAACAGTTCTCTGATAGATTACAGGGACTTCAAAATATAGCTTTGAGGAAGATTCTTGGATGTTTTAAAACATCTCCAATCAGACCAATGGAAATAGAAGCATGTTTATGTCCACCAGAAGTGAGGCTCAATCATAGCAGAAGAAAATATGCTTTGAGGGTCCTGACTCTGTCACCATTTCATCCAATTAAAAAGGCTCTATATCAAGAGCTAGCATACCTTGACCCAGAAGCAGAAATTCAGATACGAAAATTATTACAGACAGAAAAGATAAGACCATCATTGAAATCAAATATTGATCAAGAAAATATTGAAACTATAATTCCTAATCTTTCTCCCCCATGGGAAAGAAAGGTTCCATATGAAATTCACATAAGCAATCAAGAAAAAGAAATTGAAGCTGATATACATATGTGTTATGAATTTGTTATATTTAGTCTGGATATGGTGATGCAGGGGTTATCTTCTTAATTCGGTTAGGTCTGAGGCTACAGGATTTGGATTTGTTCAGGCTGGAAATTTGGATTTGTTCTCTAGTTCTAACAATTTTGTTACCTTTACGTTTATTGTATAATTTGCTTATTGGGAACTCAATATATTGATAATATGATAATCTGAACATATGACTTCGTAACTTTGATAATCCGAGCCTTGATTACCTTCATTCATACCTTCGCACATTTGAAATTTGCACCTTCAACCTTTGCACCTTCGCACCTTCGACCTTCGACCTTCGTAACTTTGTAACCTCGACCCTTCGATAATTTGTCTTTGTCGAAATCGACTCGACCTCTGCAGCTTAACAGCTTCGAAAATCTGCCAATAAGTAGATTCATAACAATATGGCTAAAATAAAAGAAACGTGGTACCAAAATCATGTAGTCTACTACACTGATGTATCCTGGTGGCCAGATGCAAAAGGAGTAGGTGTGGCATTCATGATGTATGATCACAGAACCTTGACAACAATCCACCACTCGACATCTAACTTTCTGAATCTTCAATATTTGCCCAAACAGCTTATAAGATACATCAAATTATTGATAACATCAAGCGCATTCCAAATATCCAAACAGAATTTCAATCCGACTGCCGAGTGTTGTGATATTCAAGCTTAAAGGTAGACAGGGGGTCACCAAGCAAATTTGGGTGTAGTAAACATCTCCAAATACTCACAAGAATTGATCAACCCATGGCACCGGCTTAAAATTCACGCCAAAAGTGGAACAAGTATTGATCTATCTTTACACAAAATTTGAAGGCTATTAGACAATTATACACTGAGATAGTGCGACCTAAAGTTGAAAGAAAGCCAAATTGCGCACCTGATCTGTTCAGGTTGCCGGAGCTGAAAATTTTTCATTGATCCCTGAAGCGTTTTGCGTCCATTTACGTGTAAATTGCGTTGTTCACGCGTCAATTTCGGAGAATAAAATTCCAGATCACGTGATCACATGTTATATCACATGACCTTTTTTTTTAAAAAAAATCTACCAAGTCTTTGAGAGTTTAAAAAAAATTTGAAATTAAATTAAATTGGAGAAAATAATTAATAATTAAAAAAAAAGCAATTCGAAAATGAGAGATTTAGGAGACCAGTCAAGCTTGCCAGATCCTTTTACTGATGACTATGCAAATATAGAGAGACAACTTATGAGTTTAGATCCTGACAATATGTCCGAAATTTCTTACACATACCAACCAGACCAATCAGCCGGAGGGCAAGACTGAACACCTGTACGCGGTGTCCTCTACAAACCTGGGAGTGAGATATTCTCCCAGAGCCAAGTTCAGTCAAATTTTGCAATGTCAAAGAAGTTGGCCCACAAGGCAAAAATCCAAATTACTCCTCCACGTTGTTATTTTGCTCCCAACAAGTTTGAATCCTATCTTCGTCTCATTGAGTCTACAAGTACGACCAAGTACATCCTCATTCCAATGACCACACCGCTCTTCGACCTTCTCTGGCCTCAGCTGGTCATCAAATACACACCCACACCGATATTTATACCCAACAGAGGAAGGAAAGTATGGGACACAAATCTGGGAGACAGTTTTTTGGGATGGATGTGAGAGGGATCTGGACAAGTTGACAAGATGATGCAGAAGAGTGATACATTCTCGACAGGCGTGAAATTTTGAATTTTGGCAAGAGTTTTTCGAATTGAGCTTTGTGCGCGCCAAGACTTCGCTTGCGAGAGTGCAGCTGACACTATAAAAACAAGCAAACAATGGAAGGTGTTGTGGTCTGCCTCCTGGTGGTGTTCTCTGGTATGGTTTGAGTAGCCTGGGCACCTACTCCACTTGGGAAGGAGATATCTAAGACCATATTTCGCGCAGAGAAAATTTGAAAGATGATGGAGACATGTCTGGATAACTCAGGGTTTTTGAGACGTTCCCCTGGGTGGATATTCACGGATGAGGGTTGACTTGGGGTGAAGAAAAAGCCACCATAACTTTGCAGTGGTACTTGCAAATGAAATCTGAGGCATGAGTGCTCTTCCTTGACAATGAATCATCTATTCTGTACTTTTCTTTGATATTGTGTCATAGCTAGATAGCTGCATACGCAATTAAAATCTGATGCAAAAAAAAAAAAAAAAAAAGACCAATCAGCCATGGAAGAGCAAGTAAAATCAAACACTCTCAAAGGAAAGGAAAAATGTGTAGATCACCATGACTCTGAATTCCTGAGGCTGAATAGTTTTGGTGAACATATAGCTACTGAACCATTTGACTTTACCCCCAAACAAGGCTCAAAGAGAAAGGGTGAGCCAAGCAAAAATGGGCCTACAAAGAAAAATCCTGGCAGGGCAGGGTATTTGCCAATTGATATGGTTGAAGGAGCTCATGAATGTATCTCTATAGCCAGAGACCTGCTGATTAAGGCTGCACATCAAGCAGAATCAAGATCATATCAGACAAAAATCCTTGATCTTCTTAATGTTTTCAGACAATTCATGGAAAAAGATGGAAATATCCAGAGAGAGACAAATTTGATGACACAACAGCTCCAGAAACTCGAAAATACAACACAAGCACTCCAAAATACTCTGAAGCAACCTAAAACATTTGCAAAAGTAGTTGAACAAGGCAATAATCAGGGCACCACATCAACCAGAAATCAGCAACAACCAAACTCGAAAAATATGCATAAGCCAGAAAATACTTACTCAGGCCCAGGCCCTAGTCAGACAAACCGCACTAGGCATCAGTGGCAGGACCATCAAATGCAGAGAAAAGAACACAGGGTCAGTGGACAGTGGTACAGCCCAAAAAGAAAGTTGCACCAAAGCAAAGAAATACAAATCAAGTAATACTGCTTCAAGATTCAACAACAAGGCATGCCTTCTCACCACTACAAATTAGGGATCAAATTAATAGTGCATTCAGAGCTAGAGGTGTACAGGGCCCTGTGGTATCAATAGTCTCCAAAACAAGAAATGATAACATAGCAATCTCCACCATAGGACCATACACAGCTGACTACCTTCTGGATCAAGTGGATATTTGTAAAAACTTTGCACCCCATGTGCAGGCAATGAAGGACGAAGCATGGTTCATAGTGATAATCCATGGTGTTCCAACAAATGAATTTGGGGATAATGAAGATCTATCTTCCATCTTAGATGAAATATCAATCTTCAATAATGGTCTAAAAGCAATTGGGCACCCATATTGGACCACCCCTGAAGAAAGCCGAAAATATCAGCAAGCTGGATCTATTGTAGTAGCCTATGAAACCGAAGCCCAGGCAAAAGAGGCAACGTCCAAAAAATTAATAATTGCTGGTAGATATCTACCAACAGAAAAATATATGAACTTCTCCCCAACTATGCAATGCTATAATTGCCAAGCTTTTGGACATCCAGAAAGTAAATGTAGATGGGAACCTAAGTGCCAGTACTATGCTGGACCACATAACACCAAACAACATGCCTGCTCCTAGTGCAATGCAATTGGAACTAAATGTGTCCACTTCATTCCAAAATGCAGTAATTGCAATGGATCACAAACTGCAGACAACAAAGACTGTCAAGTAAGAATTACTCTCCTTGAAAGGGCTGCAGCTCGAGAGGAGCAAGCTGGGAAGGATCAGGAGGATTGTCTATGACAGGACAACTAAAAATCCTCCAATGTAACTTGAACCAAAACATGCAGATCACAGAATCAACTTTACAACTAGCCCTTGATTTGGGGATAGGCACTATAGCTGTCCAAGAGCCTTGGATATCAAACTTTGGGCCAGGAAACATTTATGAAGTGGCAAATTCAATTAATCACCTGGATTTCAAGCAGATACTCCCTCATACAAGAAATCATCAACTTAGACCAAGAACAATGTTTTACATTGCCAAAAATCTTAACATCCAATATCATATTCCCCAAGGGTATCCAATGGATCCAGATATCCTTGCAATAAATGTGAAAGAAAATCAGCTCAACATAAACATTATCAATATCTATAACCAGAAAAATCAAGATGCAGAGAACAGTCTTACAACAATGAAGAGGTATAGCAAAGAAATTAGAGTAGCATCTAATACAATTGTAGTTGGGGACTTCAATGTGCATCATCCCAACTGGGACCCATACTATAGCCAATCTACCTATGCTGATCACCTTCAAGACTGGATAGAGAATCAAGGCCTATCAGTAGAAAACAAGATTGGACAGGGGACATTTTATGGACCCCACATGGCATTTCCTTCAGTCATTCAGGAACATCATAGTTTCCGACTACATATTTTCGACCGTAACTTTTTGCGACCGGCTCCCACCATCAAACAAACTATTGTTTACAATTCACTACATCAAGCGCTCTTGATTAAGATATTAATCAGCCAAATCAACCGACTGGTTGTGCTGATAATGTCAAATCAGTCGATTTCCAAGGGCTGTTCACCCACAAACCCACCTTCAAGCCCACCCCATCAATATCTAAGCAACCACATCTCCAAAAATCCATTTGGAGTGACCTACCAACTCCCCCAGCTATTAAAAACCCAGCTAGTAAATTCAATTCATCAATTGATGAAATTTTCATGGATTTTTCAAGTGATCTTATATCAGGTCCTTCTCAGGATGGGAAAAAGTTTTCAGGTACCCACCTGGCTGGGGCCTCGCGAAAACGAGGCAGCAGTATGTCCAATAAACTAGAAAGCCATAAGAAAATACAGCTGGTAACAAAGAAGCATTTAGAAATGAAATTTCAAACCCCCTATGATGTATTAATGGCAGCTAGAGATAATATTATCCAGGCCTATAGCCTTTCACATAACAGGATGGAACAGACCAAGCTGTTGGACCTACTAGAAATATTCAGAGAATTTACTGAGAAAGGGCAGCTATCAAAGGCATCTGAAATAATAGTGAGCCAGATCTCTAACCTAGAACAAGCCACCAGAAAAATAGAAAATAAGACAAGAGATCTACAAAGCGCCATTGTCCAACCAGTAACAACCAAGCCATCTGCATCAAACACAGTTGCCCAAACAAAAATAGCCCAGCCAATGAGCTTTGCCAAGGTCCTTGCAAATAATGGAGAATCATATCAAGCAAAGCCTCAAGAGTGGACAGTTGTAGGTGGGAAAAAGAAGGTCAATACCACTCAACCAAAGAGCCAAAATCAACCCAAGGAAAAAAAGATGAGGAGATTGATACTTGTCCAAGCTCCAAATACTCTACCAGTAGAATCACCCCTAGCAGCAAGAAATAGCCTCAACAAAGCCCTAGCAGATAGAGGAATCAAAGGCCCAGTGGTGAACTTGGTGAGCACTACATCAGCCAATTTGTCTATAACCACCACAGAAGAGTACACAGCAGAATTCCTTTTGGAGAAAAGAGAGCTTTGGGAACATTTAGTTCCATTTACATTTGCACAGATTGACAAACCATGGCACAAGGTTGTTGCTCATGGAATTCCACTACTAGACTTTGATACACCGGAGGGTATGGAGCTGGTCAAAGATGAGATCTAGACCTTCAACACGGGTCTCAAACCAATTGGAACTCCATATTGGTTATCAAGCAGAGAGAATAGGACTATCAAACGGGCTGGATCAGTGGAAATTGCCTTTGCAACTGTAGAAGAGGCCAACAGAGCCATCAGAAACCGACTCTACATTGCTGAAATCAGTGTCAGAGAAGAAAAATTTTACAATGTGGCTCCATCAACCCAGTGTAACAAATGCCAAAGCTTTGGTCACCTTGACAGCTACTGCAGAAAATCAGCAGTCTGTGGTCTATGTGGAGAAAATCACAGCACTCAGCAACACTACTGCAGTGTCTGCAGGACAAGGGGCCTTAGCTGCTCACATCTAGCCCCAAAATGTGCCAATTGCTCAGGCTCTCATCAGGCCAGCTCAAAAACCTGCGAGGTTTATCTTGCAGCTAAAAATAAGCTTGATCAGGAGGAATTGTAATGTCAAACACACCTGATATGCGCGCCCTTCAAATCAACCTTAATAAAAACCAATATGCAACTGAGAATGCTCTACAGCTGGCTGTGGAGCTCAAGATAGATATTATAGCAGTCCAGGAACCTTGGCTGATTCCCAGACAGCCTAGGAGCCAGGACTATACTAACACCAGATCCGTCTATCACAGTGGATTTGACCAGATATTTCCCAAGTTTCCAACCCAGTTAAGACCAAGGACAATGGTCTATATTGCTAGGAGGCTTGGGAACATAATTAAGGTTGCTAATCAGTCACCACAGGACCCAGACATCCAGGTCCTAGAAATGACTGATGGTGCAGGCACATTAAAAATTATTAACATTTATAACCAAGATGATCAGGCAGGTCAGAGGGGTAAAACCATCGAGGCTCACCTGTACAATCAGCAACGCTGCCCTAAATATATCCTTCTTGGGGACTTTAACCTTCACCATCCCCTGTGGGAGCCAGAGTCAATTCCAACTGGACCCTCAGAGAAATTGGTTGAGTGGTGTGAGGCAGAAGAAATGGAGCTAATCAACAGCCCTGGTGAGGGTACATTCTTCAGGCAACACATGGAACAAGCAACAGTGATTGATCTGACTTTTGCATCTCCAAATGTTGCAAGTAGAATCAAGGATTGGCAAATCATGGCTGACATTGGATCTGATCATTATGGGATTCTGTTCACCCTGGAGACACTCTCAAGTCCCCAGCCCAGAAGTCAATGTCAACCAAGACTTAATATTAATCAAGCAGACTGGGGTAAATTTGCCACCATTCTACAAGAAATAACAAAGAACAACACTGTTCTCCTGGCCCTTGATGACATCAGTCCGCTCTCAGATACTGATGGAGTTGAATACCTAAGGAAAGGCTCCCATTTCACTATTAATCAACTAGACCAGGCAGCAAGTGAACTTACCAGCTGCATCAGTGAGGCTGCAAGGGCATGTATGCCTCCAAGATCATTTTACCATACAGCAAAGCCCTGGTGGAATAATAACTTGAAGGTTATGAGGAAAGATATGACAAGAAGACATAAAATATTTAAGTGTAATAAGGATGATTTGCTTGCCAAAATTTCTTATTTAGAGGCCAGGAATAATTACTTCTCTACAATCAAAGTAGCCAAGCAAGGTCATTGGAATAAATTTCTCGAAAAAGAGGATGCAAAATCCATATTCAAGGCCATGTCCTACACCAAGGACAGACAAAAAAGCAGTGTTCCATCCATCAGGTCAGCAGATAACCAGTTAGAGGAGTCTTTTGAGGGAAAGTGCAAGGCCTTTCGAAATGCACTTTTCCCCCCTCCTCCCCATGCTGATCAAGTGGAATGGAATAATTATCAGCCAGGTAGATGGACTTGGCCAATATTGGAATGGTCAGAGCTAGAAAGAGCTTGCTCAACCAACATCAAAGGAACTACTCCTGGACCAGATGGTATAAGCCATCAAATAATAATCCAAGCTTATCAAGCCATCCCACATATCTTCTTCCAACTATATTCCAGTCTTTTCAAATTGGGATATCATCCTCAATGTTGGAAGCAAGCTACGGGGATCATACTTCAAAAGCAATCAAAGCCAGACTACTCCCAGCCCAAGGCGTACAGGGTCATCTCTCTTCTCAATTGCCTTGGCAAGGTCATGGAGAGAATCATGGCCAAGGGGCTAGGGCATCTGGCAGAGAAATCAGACTTGCTGGATCCATCACAGATCGGAGGCCGATTGAAGAAGTCGGCCATAGATGCAGCACTGCTTCTCACTAATGAAGTAGAATTAAATAAGCAAATCAATAAGATCACATCAACCCTATTCCTGGATGTCAAGGGGGCTTTTGATCATGTTGCTCGCAATCAACTACTGCAAATACTGCAGAAACTAAAATTACCAGTCAATCTTATAGCTTGGGTCGGTTCTTTCTTAGAGGGAAGAAGCCTACAGCTGTCATTTGATGGAGTGTTGGAAATACAGTTTCCTGCTTTTCTTTCTATCGACCAATGTGGTTGCATGCATCTTGCCTGAACTATATTTCTGAGTTCGGGCAGGATCCCACACTTCTGATCCAATCGGACTCAATGTTAGAGTCTGCTTGAATCCCATTCTTCCCGAACAAATCCAGTCATTGGTTTGTTCGTACTTCTATTGCGTGACCCAGTATTCTCAGTCAGTGGATAATTATTTTCTGGTACGGGGTCCCACTTATTTCTGCAGTCAACTCGGTTCCGGGGTCCCACTTATTTCTGCAGTCAACTCGGTTCCGGGTAACCTCTATTTCTTATAATTCCGCTGCATATATCATAATACCTGTAGTCTATTAGTCAATTAAGCAAACTGAACTTCTTCTCTGTTCTCAGGCAATTCTTACTCCGAAGTCTTCTCTATACTCTAACATGGAGCAAAGGAGGAATTCAGTGAGATTAATACAGGTATTCCTCAGGGGAGTCCTGTATCACCAATACTATCCCTTATCTATATTCAGGGCTTATTCAGAAGAAATGCTGTCAAAGTTATCTCCTACATGGATGATATCACCTTGACAACAGCCTCAACCAGCCTAAAGAAAAATATAAAAATCCTTGAAAGGGAAGCAGCCCAGATCTTTGAGCTGGGTACCAAGAATGCAGTCCAGTTTGATCTTTCAAAGATAGAACTGATACATTTCACAAGAAAGAAAAATGCACAAAATTTTGCAATCAAATTTACTAATGGCAATATTGTTAAGCCTGTGGAGTCACTGCAATGGCTTGGCATCTGGTTTGACCCTGGCTTGACATTCAAGAAACATGTCCAGGTCAGATCATCCCAGGCTGTACAATCATTCTACAGGATGGCAAGACTTGCCAACACAGAGAGGGGCTTGTCACCAGCTGCTCTTCGACAAATTTACCTTGCCTGTGTCACCAGCATAGCAGATTATGGATCTGTCATCTGGTGGAAGGGTCAAGAATATATAGCAAAATCACTCCAGGAAATACAGAACCTGGCCTTAAGAAAGATATTGGGGGTTCAAGACAGCTCCAATTCTGCCCATGGAGGTGGAAGCTGCCCTAGCACCACCAAGGGTCAGGCTCTGTAGAAACATGAGGCAGTATGCATTACGCCTAGCAAAACTCTCGAAACTCCATCCTGTAAATATGGAAGCCAACAAGGAACTTGAACTACCAAAGCCAACACAGCTTGGTAGGATCATGGAATCCATTCAGAATCTGGTTTATTTTGATACTGTGGAGCAAATTAGACAATTTCATTTCAAACCATGGAGGCCGGCCCTCCCCTATTCAGTAACAATTGAGAGGATCCCCAAGGATGAAGCAGCAGAGAAACACAAATCTTTGCTTCAACAAACTGACTGGACCTCAAATATATATATCTACACCGATGCCTCATGGATGGCAGAAAGCACTGGTGTTGGAGTAAGCTTTGCAGCTACTGGGAGCTGTGGCAGAATCAAACATCAACACCAAACCAACATAGGACCAGGAGCTCTGGTTTACATTGGAGAACTGGAAGCTATTACTCTAGCCATGGAGTATGCAAGCCTACATGCTCAGCCTGGGTTGAGTTTCCATATCTTTAGTCATAATCAAGCAGCACTTCAAAGACTCCAATCACCCTCAGACAATCCTAGATAGGCTTGTCAGCTAAGGGCAATAAAATCAGGACTATTTGTGCAAGAAAAATAATCATCAATACATCTTCAGTGGATACCAGGACACTCAGAAATCCCAGGAAATGAGGTTGCAGATAGACTGGCCAAGGAAGCATCAAAAATTTCAACAGAAATTAATGACACAAGCTTTGCTATGGCAAGAAATACAATTGAGAAAAGGTTCCAGCAACAATGGCTGGAATATAATCAAAAAAATGATCAAAAAAGGCAACAAAATCCACTGTCATATAGAAAAGTATTCAGTTGGAAAATAAGCAATAAAATTGGTCTACCATCAGGAGTAGAAAGAAAAGTGGCCAGTGCGTTTTTTCAACTTAAAACTGGTCATGGGTATAACAACTCCTATCTCTATAGGCAAGGGCAAAGAAGCAGTGATAGGTGTACATGTGGGGGACGAGAAAAACCTGAGAATCTTCTCCTAAGCTGTAGCAACTATAGACATGAGAGAATGGAACTCAAAAGGAGCCTTAATTGGAACCAACTTAGCCTTAAACTATTAATGAGCACAAAGATTGGGATTGAAAAATTCGTGGAATATATTAAGAAAACAAACATATCAACAAGGAGATGGCACTTGGAGAGGGTGGAAGGTGGAGACACAGCATTAATAGAGTCATCAATTGAAGATTTAAGAAAGAGGAGGGATAACAACTATATTACCTCAGGGTTAAACCCTCATTGTCTATTGGAAAAGATTGAAAAAACAGAATTTATCAAAATAAGTGAATTTTGGTGGTACAATGTCTACTTTTAGCAGTCCTTCATAGTCATAGACTCAGTAGGGACTTGAATTTAATTCTATTCTATTCTATTCTATTCTTCAGTCATTGATTTGACCCTGGCAACAACAGGGTCAGAAAAATACATACAAGAATGGCAGACCATAGCAACTGGCTCTGACCACCAAGGAATTATGTTCACCATGGCTAGCCAGAAAAAGGGGCAGTATCCACCTGCAGTACCTACAGGAAGACTTAATACCAGGAATGCAAATTGGGAAAAGTTTGAGAAAATCACATGCCAATTATTTAAAAACTCACAAATACTAAGGCCTGTTAAGCTTAAAGATCTTGGATCAAGTAACACAAAGAACCTCCTAGAAGGGGGAAACAGCCTGAGAGGTAAACTGGACCAGATTGGTGAAGAAATATCAAATATTCTCCTCAGATCAGCCGAGCTCTCCATGCCAAGGAAAAGGAATGAAGCAAAGCCTAAACCATGGTGGCATCAAGGACTAAAAGATTTGAGAAAGAAAATGATGCAAGCCCAGAGAAAATTTACCAGAGATCTTTCAGACAATATCAGAAGGAAGGAATATACAGATGCAAGGAACAAATATTTCCAATAAATAAAATCTGCAAAGAAAAACCACTGGAATTCTTTTTTGAGGCAGGAAGATCCAGCCTCAATTTTTAAAGCCTTATCTTACACCAAGTATCAACAGAGGGGTCAAATACCTAGCATAGAAAGTCTAGATGGGGACTCGAAAAGCAGCTTCACAGGTAAATGTCAAGCTCTTAGGTCCAAGCTATTTGCTCCACAACCAGAAGCTCCAGAGATGGAATGGTCTTCACACAAGACAGCCAACTGGGAATGGCCATTACTAACACAGAATGAGGTTAGAGCTGCGTGCTGTAGCCCTTCACAGGATAAAATACCAGGGCCCGACCAAATTGACCAAGCCATGATTAGCCATGCATACCAAGCAAATGAAGAGGTATTCTTCCAGATATACTCCATATTCTTCAATATTGGATATCAACCACAATGCTGGAGGCAAGCTACTGGAGTGGTACTAAAGAAACCATCAAAGCCAGACTATTCTCAACCAAAAGCATATAGAATCATATCCTTGTTAAGCTGCTTGGGAAAAACCTTTGAAAAATTGTTGGCAAAAAGACTTGGCTATTGTAACGGCTAAGAAGCCGGTATTTTCCTGTAGCCAGTAATGGCAAGTACTGGCGTTTAACCACCAGGGGGGTGAGCCGGCGCAATAGCCTGCAGAACATACCAGAACCACTGTCGAAGGTACTATATAAGATTCGACATGAACAAGACTGTAACTGAGACTTGGAGAAGCTACTAGAAACCATATTCTCAGGGTTGCAACTGGAATTATCTAGAAATGAACTGACCTTAGATGGAAGGGCTTGGAGTGTAGTAATCTGTATAAATACCTGGCTAAGTATCTGTAGCTTAGTTCTACATAGTTGAATTGTTAATATACCATCATCCATACAAATGCTCCCTGCTTTCTATAGTTGATCTGTGACAGCTATCTAGCTGAGACAACAAACCTCCTTCATCCATCACAGATTGGAGGAAGATTGAAAAAATCAGCAGTGGATGCATGTTTGATGTTGGTCAACTAAGTCCAGTTAGAAAAAGCTGCTGGAAGAAAAACATCAACTTTATTTCTAGACATTAAAGGAGCCTTTGATCATGTGGCCAAAAATCAGCTTCTCGGGATAATGAGTAGATTGGGACTCCCTTTAAGTATACTGTCTTGGGTAGATTCATTTCTCAGCAACCGACAACTCAAATTAGCATTTGATGATCAAGTGGAGGAGTTTTCCCCAATTGAGACTGGCATCCCTCAAGGAAGCCCTATTTCCCCAATCTTATTCTTGATATACATTAGGGACATGTTTAGCTCCAGGACAGGCCAGTTTATATCATACATTGATGATATAGCATTGACAGTTTTGTCCTCTAGCTTCAAGAAGAATGCAAAAATATTTGAAAAAGAATATAAATTACTGCAAGATATAGGAAGAAAAAATGCTGTTCAATTTGATGTAGAGAAAACTGAGCTGATCCATTTTGGAACGTCTAAAAAGGCTAAGGAATGCCAAGTGACCCTACCAAGTGGTAACAGCATCTCATCTTGCACAATAGCAAAATGGCTTAGGGTTTTGTTTGATCAAAAGCTAACTTTCATGCAACATGTCACCTCAAGGGTGGCCCAAGCAAAAGCATCCTTCCAAAGGATGGCTAGACTAACAAATACAGAGAAGGGACTCACTCATATAGCCATGAGACAATTATACCTAGCATGTGTCATTAGTATATTAGACTATGCAAGCCCTATCTGGTGGAGGGGGCAACAAAAATTTGCTGACAGACTGCAAGGTCTGCAAAATATGGCATTGAGGAAGATATTGGGATGCTTCAAAACATCCCCAATAAGACCAATGGAGGTGGAGGTATGTCTGTGCCCTCCAGAAATTAGATTGAACAATAGCAGAAGAAAATATGCTATGAGAACATGGACATTGATGCCAAATCATCCAATTTCAAGGATAATGAAGAAAAGAATTGAAAACTGGAATGATAGAGAACAAATACCCAAGAAAGAAAATCAAGCATCAAGAATCCTCAAGTCTTTACACTACATGCTTGAAAACACAGAGATTGAGCCACTGGTATCAAGTCTCCACGCCCCCTGGAATATAAGCCTGCCTTATGGGGTTGAAATAGGAAACAAAGACAAAAATGAGAACGTATTATTGCACAATCAAGTACTTTCACAAGCATATGGTACAAAGCAGGTTATTTACTATACTGATGCTTCAACATCACAAGAAGCTATTGGCATAGGAATCTCACTTGTAGCATATGACCAAGCTGACTTGAGCACCATGACAGAATATTACACCATTGCAAAAGACAGCATCACAATCTATGATGGAGAACTGGAGAGTATTGTGAGAGCCATTGAACATGCAGAGAGACAGACATGGGACAGGAAGCTAATCACAATATTCTCAGACAATCAAGCTGCCATTTTGAGGCTAAAAGACATGAGCAATAAAGCTGGCCACATATGGGTATCAAGAGCCATTAAAGCAGCTACAAATCTAAGTGACCGAGGAATAAAGATTAGACTTATTTGGATACCTGCTCATATGGATATCAGAGGGAGCAAGGAGGCAGACAAACTTGCCAAGCAGGCATCTTATATGGAGGCAGATGACAGCTATCCAATAAGCCTGGCCTATATAAACAAAGAACTAGAGGAGAAAAGATGCCAGGAATGGCATATAATTTTAAACAATTATAGAGAAGATAGACTGCTAGAAGACAGCCCATCGGCCTATACAGGGGTATTTCCGTGGCAAATTAGGAGAAAGCCATGGGTACCTCGAGGTACCAAAAGAGAGATAAGCTCGGCATTTAACCAGATCAAACTTGGCCATGGCTACTTCAAGTCATACATGAGAAGAGTAGGGCATATAGAGACAGATAGCTGCAGCTGTGGTTCCAAGCAAACAGCAAAGCACTTACTACTTGACTGTAGAAGGTATGTACAAAATAGGAAAAAGATGAAAGAGAGACTTGGGATCAAGCATTTGAGTCTTGAAGTTGTCCTTCACAACAGTAGCGGAATAGCAGCAGTATTGGAGTATATAAATGACACAAAAATAAGTACTAGGAGGTGGTATTTAAGAGAATGAAATGGAACCCCTTTTAAAAATAGATTGAACTGTAGAAAGGGTAACCTGTAGTTGTATACTGCACATCCTATGATAGTCATAGACTTATATAGGATGTAAATTATATTAAAAAAAAAAAACAATCCACCACTCATCAAGTCTTGCAAATGAATATCAAGCATACAATGGAGAACTTGAAGCTATAGTCAAAGCTTTAGAACATGCTGTAACTATAACAAATAGCCCAGGAAATGTTTCCATCTACTCAGATAATCAGGGTGCTCTGAGAAGGATCCTTAAAGCTGATGATAGACCTGGACAAGCATGGGTTCATAGAGCTATTACAGCAGCAACAAAACTAGCACAATCTGGAACTAGAGTTAGACTAGAATGGGTGCCTTCCCATCAAGGAATATTTGGAAATGAAATAGCTGATAAACTTGCAAAAGAAGCAGCTATTGTAGAAATACCACAGGCAACACCAACAAGCATTAATTATCTAGGACAAGAATGTGAAGCATTGAGAATTATGGAATGGAACTCATTACTAGACAAATGGAAGATAGAGAATCAACACTCATCAAGCTCATAAGCAAGCCAATATGAGTGGAATCTACAAAAAAAGCCTTGTATTGGTAAAGGAGTAAAGAAGAGCGTGAGCTCAGCCTTCTAACAACTAAAACTAGGTCAAGGATATTTTAAATCTTATCTAAAAAGAATTGGGAAGGTAAATGATGACAGGTGTATCTGCAGAGGAAAACAGACACCAAGACATTTATTACTCCAATGTCAAAGATACAAAAAGAAAAGGGCAATATTACATGGATGCTACAAAGGAAGTCAACTGAGCCTCAGTATGGTTCTGCATACTAAAATTGGCACACAAGCAGCTTTGGAATATATTGAAAAGACTGGGATATGCACTTGGAAATGGTGCATTGATAATAAAATTGGAATGGGATAAAGATTAAATAAATATTGGCATCAGTATTGATGAATATTTTGGAAGAAAAATGCAGGGTAATAATAAATGGAAAAAGTGGTAAAAAAAACATTTTTGAAGTTCTAATTATGGATTTTATTTAATTTTAATTTCGAGGTATGGTCACTCCAGGGTTCAAATGAAAGATAAAGTAATTGAACAAAATGTATATGATAGATATATTGGCTAGTTTGCATCAGTTGATGCACATCCTACAATAGTCTTAGACTTAGACAGGATGTAAATGGAATAAAGAAACAAACAAACTGCACCAGGTAGCCCAATATCACCAACGCTTTTTCTTCTCTCCATCAGATATCTTCTTCCAGCGGTACACAGGAAGAACTTCCTTCAGCTATCCTACATGGATGACATTGCAATTTCAGTGTCATCCACTTCAATCAATAAAAATATTAGGACACTGAAGGAAATTACAGAGGAGCTGTTGGAGGGTGCAAGAAAGTTGTCAGTAAATTTTGAGATGGAAAAATCTGAGCTGATCCACTTTGGCTGTCAATACCAGTGACCAACTACAACCTTAAGCTTACCCGGACATCCGACTTTAGAGCCAAAGGAGGTGGTCAGATGGTTAGGTATTTGGTTTGACAGGAAGCTCAGTTTCAAGGCACATGTGGGTAAGAGACTCCAGCTAGCTCATGGAGCTTTTAGTAGGATCCGTAGCCTAGCGTCTGCCACGCGAGCGCTACACTGTCATGCCCTTCGACAACTCTACCTAGCCTGTGTCACTTCAGTACTTGATTATGGTTCAGTTCTTTGGCATGGTAAGAGGGGCAGTGGAATACTAACAAACAGATGTCAAAGGCTTCAGAATCAGGCACTGCCATTGATTACTGGAGCATACCGAGGCAGTCCTGTTAAAGATTTAGAGGTTGAGGCCTCAATTTTACCAGCAAAAGTATGGTATCAGAAGCAGGTAATTTACTATGGACTAAGGATGCTTCGACTACAAAGGGACCACCCTATCCAGGAACACCTATTCAGTCCCCTAGAAGATGAATTGTCAAGCACCAATCAGATTGACCTTAGACTGTTGTTAGACTCTACGAGTCAATTAAAAAATGTATGAAGTAAAAGTAAAAAGTGTCAATTAATTCCTGGCTGCCATTTCTCTTACTGATATTATCTAGATTATGTACGTCTAGAAAATGGCAAATGCTCTATGTGTCCCCAACTTGTCCCCATAGACCAAGCTTCTCATGGTTTGGAACGAAACATCTCTAGTCAGAACAGATAGAGTTCTTATTACTACAGCCCAAGCGAAACACCTTTTTTCGAAACAATTAACTCCAAGCTAGTAAACCTAACTCCCTAAACTTTATATCTGACATTAAATGCCTCCAAACTATCCATAGTTTGATAACTGTTCAATTACATCAACAAACCAGTGACCCAATTGATGAGGATTGGGAGTGCTCTGAAGCCATTGACTTCCCTGAGGAATTTAGAGCAGCTAAATGCCGTCTGGGTTCCACCATCGCATCAATCCAATATCATAATCACTATATCTTACCATTCAAAGGCAACAACAAAAGTATCCCACATCCAGCAAATCAAGGATATCCATTTGGATGATGTTATAGTCTACACTGATGCATCACTTTCTGTTTGGATTAGGTCCTGGTCAACAATGTCTAGCCTAATTGTGCTATGTTGTAGGCTACTGTTACAATTATTCATGGGGTCATCATCAGGGTTGTGAGAAGTTTCGGCTTTGGTGTGGGTTTTTAGATTGATACCTAAGCGTGTCGCAAAGTAGTCAGACATGCGACTCGAGTAGCATATGCACAGTAGACCTCAAACCCAAAATGATGATACAAATCAGGCTTTACATGCTACGTCCTGTATGGCTAGCCTGGTTGGAATATGGGGAATTTACCTGTAGATAGATAAAGACGTTGTAGCCCTCTGATAGTTGGGACAAGTCTTCTACAATATTATATCGGAATCAAATCTAGCCACTCATTAAGCAATCTCATGAATTATTTCCAATGTCTGTGATAACAGACAGACATCTACAATATCAACAACACGTTCAATGTCGATAAGTTATGAGCCCGGGAACTGTCCACTGCATTAAGTCAAATATTTCTATAGTCACTCTAGTTGAGTTTATTAACAAAATTTTGCGAGGGAAAGCGAAGGTTTTGAGAATTGACGTCGAACCAATTAATCAACAGATACCTTACTTTGGTGCAAATTTTCTGTGTGAAATGGATATAATGGCGAATCATACTCTGGCTCATGTGAAGAACAGCCTGAATATCATTAAGACAATGCGACACTTTAGAGATTGTCCAATGAGGGGCTAGGCAGCGATTGTTTGACGTGATAATTGACGAGTCCAGCAATTTTTATGATACATGTCTACACTTTAGAATGTATTTTGCATGGAAAATATTAACAATAAATCTTTTCGAAAACGAATCAAAAATTGCTGCACCGAAAAAATAAGAAGAACTTCAAAAAATCCTCTAGCCCTTCAGAAACTAATGATAAGAACCGATAATAATTCCAAAAGAGCAGCCAGACTTATGAAATCGATATTTTGGCAAAATACTGGTTATATAAATAATTTATCGCGAAATAGGTATTTTACACCTGCGATATTATAAAGAATTCCATTCTTTATCAGGACGCCAGTCGTATTTTTTGTCGCTGCGAACACCTTTCAAAAATTTTCGGAGGTACTCAATCAGCTTTATAAAGTTAGACAAAACATTAAAAAAAAAACCCCCCATTTTAAATTTTAAAATACAAATATATATATAATGGAAAAAATAAGAACGATAAATCAGCCAGTCAGGATTTGCTATATTAGCAAACGCACATTATTCAATACCCAGATTGACATATATTATGATGAGCCTTGGATGTTTCTAGTTTTAAAAATTACTTAACAAAGCATTTCGCTCAATCGGAGACCAATTATAAGGGATAACTGTTGTGGAATATTTCTGAATTAAAATGATGCAAAAGCTGGTTAAGATTATACAAATCTTTATTTCCAAAATATTTTATCTTAAAAAAAAATTGAAAAATAAAAGGGAGGAGAAGTAGAGAAATGATTCAGGACGTTAATACTACGGCAATTAATAAATTTAGTATGGCTAACCAGATGTTTATTCCTTGGTGCATATCTAAAATGGCCTAAGTATACGAAAAATACGTCATCAAGTCTACATCCTGAATCGACCTTCTCACCTCTAAAAAGCTCTTACACCGAAATCGAATAATTTTAATTCATACAAACGCCTTTTGACAGATATATTGTCACAGTTCGAGGTATAGATGCTGGGGAGATCAAATATACGAAGGTTATTTATTATTTTCTATACCACAATATGTGTGTCCTAACTCAACTATTTATACACTTATTGTCACAGGCTCATACCTGGTTATCATTAGGCTGCTGCCTAACAAATAAGGCTTGAACTCTTCCAACCATATGAAACATTATACATGTCATGAACCCCTCCACAACTCATTAGACCCAAGTATAGGCCTTGGCCCAGTTCATGCAAATCTATTCTTAAATGACAAATTTAGATTGCAGACAGGACGACTCGAACACCAGTCGTGAGTCATCTAAGCCACATGCATCATAACTATTTTAATAACTAAAATTACTAACATTAAAATGAAGCTGAATTAAAATAGACGGAGATGCTGGTGTTTGTCGGAGGACAGGTCATGATCTATTTTGAGAATGTTTTGAAATGAGGGAACGAGATCATAGTCTTGTAAATAAATAGGAGGCTTTCAGTCATGTCTCTGCTCGTTACTTTAAGATTTTCATTTGTATCTAGCTCTGAGTTCAGTTTGAATAAAACGCCACTTTAAGACCGTCACACTTATTAGGCTATCTAGAATATTCCTTCCTGTCTGATACTAGCCTCTGTTATGTTTCCCTGATACCAGTTCACAGTCTCAATGCCAGTTGCTAGAATCCTCTAGTCATGTTCAGAATAAACTAGAGTGAAGTTTCGCCTTTCACAGAATTGTTGAGGCACGTGATTAACATCACGTGATACAGGAAAATTATCGGCTCACTAGCCGTTACAATTCCCCTCCCGTTCCTCTTTATTTGAACTCCAACTGTTTAAATATGCAGCTAACAAAAACAAAAAAAAAAATTAATATATTCATCTCCCTTAGCCCTTGTTGATGCGATGCTTTTTACCCCGCTCCCGACGTTTCCGAAGGGTGCCTGGCTCAGCTGGTCCGACAAACGCTCCGACACTAGACTCTGGGGGACCATCATTTGTTGCAATAGGTCCAAATTTCGCTTCAAAGTTATCAAGGGCTGAGGTGTCTTCAATAAATTCTACCAGCTCCCACGTCGGATTTGCTTTGCTGACCCATTTTACCAGTGCTTGTCGATATTTTCCCCTACCACAACGGATAGTTCTCGCACGTAGGATTGATTCAACTTCAAATTCGGGCTCCTCTAGCTCATCAATTATGGGAGGGTTCTGAGCATCATCTCTAAATTGACTCGGGAATGGATCTGAGCCAGCTCGCTTTATTAATTCCACGTGGAATCTTTTATGGATGTTACCCAGTACGTTTAGCTCAACTGTAAGTGCGTCTGGAACGGCAGTCACTTCGTACTTTGCGTGTTGCCACGCTAACTTCTTTGACAGTTGTGGAGTTTTTATATGGCGCAGGTTTAACCAGACCTTATCTCCAACTCGGAACTTCTCAGGTTGTCGACAAATCACGTTCCCGCTAGCCTCATAACGTTGCTGTGCAGAAGCCATCGCTGCTTGAGCAAAGTCCTACGCATCTTTTAACCTTTGAACATATTTTATCGCTGAAAGGCGACCTGGGTGTTGCGACTTTTCACAGGTAGACGGCGACGGTTGTGTTACAGGATCTAAATCCTAACCATGCTTCAAGAAAAACTGGCTCATTCCCCCAATAGATGAGTTCGGCCGAGCATTAAGTGTCACAAACCATCACTGGGATGTCGTGTCGCACCTAGGCAACCAAGTTATGACGTGCATACAATAACACAATTTAGGTATTGTAATGGTTACAGTGTTGTGATAGCAACAGTTGCCATTTAGAGTACTAGTTAGTTACTGTGTTATGGCTGTAAACTACTACACCCTTGGTTATAGTATTGAAGCTCGTGTACTTAAGGAAGCTCTAGGACTGGATGTGTACTGTAGCTTTTTGTCTTGTAAATTACTCATGTTTTAGAATCTAATTATTAATCTAAATATCTCGTCCTCATTATCAGCCTCTGTCTTCGTCTCCGTCTCCGTCTTCGTCCTCGTCTTCGTCCTCGTCCTAGTCTCCGTCTCCGTCTCCGTCTCCGTCCTCGTCTTCGTCCTCGTCCTAGTCTCCGTCTCCGTCTCCGTCTCCGTTTCCGTCTCCGTCTTCGTCCTCGTCCGTGACATTACAAAAAGCTCTAAAAATAAAAATCTTGCAACATTACCAAAGAAGTCACCTATAACACATGAAGCCTTGAATATGGCAAGCCTCCTGGAAGAAACTACACACACGTCTACTGAACTTGAAACTTTTCGAGATATGCTAAGAGAAATCAATAAGGAACTACAAAATATGAAGGGTTGTGGACTATTTTCAAACCCAGCTAAAACTACCAAAATTCCAGATCCTCCTATATTCACAGGAATTAAAGATGAATTTGAGACCTGGGTAAATAGCGTGCAAATGAAGTTGAATGTCAATCATGACTATTTTCCAAATGAATCATCACGGATGACTTATGTTTATTCTCGCCTGAGTTACCAATGTCAAGCTTATCTTCATTTATGGGTAAAGAACGGAATCCTTACCTTCTCTTCAATGGATGAGATGATACAAGTTTTATATAGAGTTTTTCACGATCCTAATCTAGCTCGTGATGCTTCAGAGCGACTACATTCAACTAAGCAAGGGAACAAGGCCTTTTCTGTCTGGATTTCCGAGATTAGACGCGATGCATCAATTGCTAGATACGAACCAAATTCAGTGTTTCTCCGAGGTCTCGTCCTTCACAACTGTAATCTAAATCTTAAAGAAGCCTTGATTTATGAAAGAGGTCTAGAGAGAATTGATTTTGAAGAACTTGTGGCCCGTCTTCATAATATCGAGAACTACCAGAACTCTTACTTGAGTGCAGTATCCCAATCAACTGTTAGACAACCCATGGACTCGAGTAACCTACAGCACATCCCGAAAATTTCACAACCAACCACCAATATGACCCTTAAAAATCCGAAAATTCATGGACACCTGACAACTCAAGAGAAAACTCGACGTCTTCAGCACCAATTATGTCTTTATTGTGGTAATTTTGGGCATGTAATTAATTCCTGTCCTGTGAAACTGTACTGATCGACGAATCTTGGCCACCTAGACAACACTGTTCAATTTAGTACCAAAGATAACTTCAAATCAAGCATTTCGAAATCTCCTGCAAACAAAAGATTACCGACATCAGAGCTTTCGTCAGCAGCAATCCACGGGGGATCATGGGATAGTTCACGACATTTTGTAATCAAGTGTGTTGCACACGATCGGGATGCTAAACCGATACCTTCCCTCGCATTGATTGATAGTGGTGCATCTGCTTATGGATTTGTTGATACCAAATTTGCACATTTAAACAATCTAACGTTGACCCCTTTGAATGTACTTCGATCCCTTAAGGTTTTTGATGGCACCGAATCCTGTGCTGGCAAGATTACCCACTTGGCAAAAACTACATTATTGATTGAAGGTCATTTCGAAAATATTTTGCTATTTGTTACAACTCTTGCTCATTTTGATATTGTTCTTGGCCTGCCCTGGCTACAGTTGCATAATCCGAAAGTGTTCTGGTCTGAGAATACTATTTTATTCGATCATCCTGCCTGTAGAAAGCACTCGACCTACTTTCCTTCGACGACAAATGCTATTGATCCGGAGGATGTTTCTCAACGCAAGTCTGCCAACGCTTCAGCCAAAAACCATCGAGCGCCTTTAACAATTGAAGCCTGCGACCTGAAGTCCTTTCAAGAGTCTGCCACCTGCGAGGATCATTCTATTTTGGCAGTCAGTTTAGATGATATAAATGAAGCTTTAAAGGATAAACCAATAGTAGACCCGGCTAAACTACTTCCTGTGGAGTACCATGATTTCCTCTCTGTGTTTTCACGGGAAGAAGCCGACAAACTTCCACCTTATAGACCCAGTGACCATCGAATAATTTTAAAACCAGGCTCTGAAGCTCCATGGGGTCCTTTATATGGCATGTCTCGCGAAGAACTTCTTTTCTTACAGAAGTATATTAAGGAAAACCTTCAAAAAGGCTTCATTCGACCAAGCTCTTCTCCAGCATCTTCTCCTGTGTAATTTGTAAAAAAGCCAGGGGGCGGACTTCGATTTTGTGTGGATTACCGAGCATTAAAAGACCTCACGATCAAAAATAGATACCCAATCCCGCGCATTCATGAAACTTTGAGCCTTTTAGGAAAGGCAAAATACTTCTCCAAACTAGACGTTATTTCAGCTTTTAATAGAATGCGAATTGCTAAGGGAGACGAATATCTGACAGCTTTCCGCTCGCGCTTTGGTCTCTATGAATACTTAGTCATGCCTTTTGGGTTGGCGAATGCACCGAGCTCCTTCCAGAATTATATTAATGACACACTCAAGAGTTATCTGGATGAATTCTGTACAGCCTATATTTATGACATATTAATTTTCAGCCAATCTCTTGAGGAACACGTAACTCACGTTAAGAAAGTCCTAGCTAGACTTCAAGAAGCTGGTCTTCAAATAGATATTAACAAATGTGATTTTCATGCAAAGTCTGTCAAGTTTCTAGGCCTCATAGTCACCACCGAAGGTATCAAGATGGACCCACGCAAGCTGGAGTCGATTATGTCCTGGCCAGCTCCCGAAAACTGCAAAGAACTTTCCCGCTTCATTGGTTTCTTAAATTTCTACCGAAGATTTATCAAAGGGTTTGGTTCAGCTGTTATGCCCCTTACTGATTTAATGAAGAAAGATAAGCCTTTCTTGTGGGGTTGTGAACAGGAGAATTCATTCAATCTAATAAAAAGTAAGTTTAAAGAAGACGTAACGCTCCGTCATTTTGATTGGGATCGCCCTGCCCGCCTGGAAACTGACGCCTCTGATCGTGGTACTGGCGGAGTTCTGCTTCAGCAAGATGAGTTCAACAACTGGAAACCCGTTGCTTTTTTTTCTCGTAAAATGTGTCCTGCAGAGTCTAATTATGAGATTTATGACAAAGAACTATTAGCAATTGTTCAAGCTTTCGAGGAATGGCGTCCTGAGCTTGAAGGCTCTTCTGAACCCATTGACGTTGTCACAGATCATAAGGCCCTTGAGTACTTCATGAAATACCGATTACTAAGTCGTCGACAAGCTAGGTGGAGCGAATTTCTTTCCCATTTCAATTTCAAGATCTGCTATCGCCCTGGAATTCAGAATGGATCTGCTGATGCACTATCTCGACCTTCCGGATCCCCTGACCCATTGTTGCATAAATTTCTTCAACAGCGGCTTTTGAAGCCTCAGAATTTGTCTCCTGGTATGGAGAATCCTGAATTATTATCTACCGACTTGGAACCCAGCGAATCGTCAGTTTCGTTCGAATCGCAAGCCCAAACTGATAATGTTACTTCCCCTGACCCAATACCATTGTCATTTGTAGAGAGGATCCGTCATATTAGCTTTCCCGACGAGTCAATTTCCGCTGTTGTTGCGGCTCTTAAAATTATTCAAGCGCCAAGAATTCGTAATTTTACACTAGCTGAATGCAAATGGAACGATGGTCTCCTTTTCTATCGTGATAAAATTGTTGTACCACAATGCGATCAGGACAAGTCTCTAGCAATGGAAATTATACAGTCGCATCATGATCCTCCAATGGCCGGACATCAGGGAGCAGCTGCCACATATTCAGCAGTTGCACGTAATTTTTTCTGGCACGGAATGCATCAGCATGTAAAGCGATATGTTAGAAATTGTCATACCTGTTCTGCACGAAACCCTCGAGGGAAGGTAAGCAGGGATTGCTTCGCCCTCTCCCTGTTGCGAAAGAGCGTTGGCGGAATATAGCGATGGACTTCGTGGTTGATCTGCCCATCAGTAGTGATTGGAACAATGTTGAGTTCACTGCAATGCTGGTAGTGGTGGATAGAATGATTAAGCAAGTTCATATGACCCCTTGTAATGATTTGAGCGCACGGAGCACAGCACACATGTTTTACAGAGACTGTTTTCGACTACACGGCTTACCAGATTCCATAGTTTCAGACCGGGGAAGTCAATTCACATCAGAATTCTGGAAATGGACATGTAAACTTCTACAGATAGATCATCGCTTGTCAACCGCATTCCATCCACAAACTGATGGACAGACAGAAAGAATGAACGCACGAATCGAACAGCACCTTCGCGCTTATGTAAACTTTGTTCAGAACGACTGGGTTCGCTTCCTTCCTTCTGCAGAATTTGCTCTGAATAATCACGACACTCACATCACTGGTATGTCACCGTTCTTAGCCGTGTATGGATTGCACCCGCGCTCCGGATCCGAAAATTCTGCGCCTCTTTCTTTACCCCTCGCACCTGCATATATTCGATTTGAAAGACAAGACGCCGAAAATTTAGTATCAGATTTGCAAAAAATTGAAAAGAACTTAGTAGATAATATTCAATTCCATTCTGCTCAGTACGAAGAACAGGCTAATAGAGGGAGAACAGCTGCGCGAGACTACCAACCCGGCAATTTTGTTTGGCTCAACTACAAGAATATCAAGCTTCTCCGACCGTGTCGCAAGCTAGATTTCAAGAATGGGGGACCTTTCAAGATAATTGAACCTGTAGGGAAGTACGCATTTCGACTAGAACTTCCCTCATCTAAAGTACATCCTGTTTTCCATGTATCGCTCCTTTCACCTGTTGCCAACAACCCATTACCTAGCCAAATTTCTGGGCCACCACCTACACTCGATGCAGAAGATCACAATCCTGAGTATGAAATCGAGAAAATAATTGGTTCTCAATGGGTAGATAACAAATTGCATTACCTCGTCCGCTGGAAAGGTTATGGTCCTGAAGACGACTGGAGCATACCAGTGTCTCAAACTGATGGATTTAAAGAAATGGTCCAAGACTTCCACGACCTCAACCCCTCTGAGCCTAAGCCTAATGATAGACCCTCAGTACAAAATTTTAAGACATCTCGCAGGAGCTCGAAGAAGTTAAGGAGGGGGTAATGTCACAAACCATCACTGGGATGTCGTTTCGCACCTAGGCAACCAAGTTATGACGTGCATACAATAACACAATTTAGGTATTGTAATGGTTACAGTGTTGTGATAGCAACAGTTGCCATTTAGAGTACTAGTTAGTTACTGTGTTATGGCTGTAAACTACTACACCCTTGGTTATAGTATTGAAGCTCGTGTACTTAAGGAAGCTCTAGGACTGGATGTGTACTGTAGCTTTTTGTCTTGTAAATTACTCATGTTTTAGAATCTAATTATTAATCTAAATATCTCGTCCTCATTATCAGCCTCTGTCTTCGTCTCCGTCTCCGTCTTCGTCCTCGTCTTCGTCCTCGTACTAGTCTCCGTCTCCGTCTCCGTCTTCGTCCTCGTCCGTGACATTAAGTGCTAGCTGCGCCATTGGCAATAAATCCATCCAGTCATTTTGCGAGTAGCAAGAGAATGATTGTAGGTACTTGTATATTTCTTGATTAGCCTGCTCGCTGGCATTTGATTGAGGGTGATATGCCGTTGTCAGTTGCTGCAAAATTTTCGTCAACTCACAGAATGTACTCCAAAAATGGCTTAACCAGTTGCTACCACGGTCGCTAGTTAAGTACCTAGGAAATCCGTGGTAACAATAATATCAATTAACGAACACTTTCGCACACTCCGATGATGTCATTGAGTTTGTACCAAACATGAAGACTTCTTTTGACAAACAATCAGTTATAACCATAATATTGGTACATCCATTTGAAGGAGGCAAATCAGTGACAAAGTCAATAGTAAGTTCACAGCCAACTCGTTCTGGAATTGGTAATGACCGAAGAAAGCCTGCTTTTGCTTCCCTCCAGACTGTTGCGCGTCCACAAACGTCGCAATTTCGCACAAACCGGCGCACTGATTCTCTCATCTTAGGCCAGAACCATCTTCGCAGCAAAATTCCAACCATTGTGTCCCTCCCTGGATGTCCCGCGAGATGACTATCGTGTGTCTGCTGTAAAATAGCTGTTCAGAGTGGCTCATAATCTGGCACCCAAATTCAAATTTCACGACCTCTCAGCACGTTATCTGCCCCCACCGTACATTCAGCTATATTGGCTCTATATTTTAAGGCGATATCTGGGGGGAAACTTCTTTCACCTGCCCTCACAGCATCTCGAGCACGTTTACAATCAATATCCGTTTCGACACCTTTCATCCACAAAGCTTGCAACTCATCATTCTCAAAAATAACTGCCTCGGCGCTTGGGTCAATGGATCGACTAGTGTTACGGCTAGTTTTTCTGGTGTTAACAGGATAAAGAGAAACTGATGGTAACAGCTGGGTTACCCTTCCCGCGTTTCTTTCATTGTCGAGTCCTGTAGGCTTATCCTGTTCCCTCCTCGACAATGCGTCTGGTCGCTGACTAGCGGTACCAGCTCGCCACTGAATTTTGAAATTAAACTGTTGCAAAGTATCATTATATCTGGCTTGTCGCTCGTTGAGTAGCTTTTTGGAGGCAAAATAACTAAGATTTTTATGATCAATAAGTATTGTGAAAGGCTTTTCAACTGATTTTAATTCGGCTTGCCACTCCTTGAGGCATTCAATAATTGCGAGCATTTCTTTGTCATGAATAGGGTAATTGTATTTGGCGCCCGTCAATCTTCTCGAGAAATAAGCAATTGGCCGTAATCTTTTCAGATCATCCAATTGTGATAGACATCCTCCCAGTGCAAAACCAGAACAGTCTGCTTCTAACACGGTGTCACGTTCTGGATCCCATTGTGCTAAGACCGGCAATGTCGCAAAAATTTTCTTTAATTGTTTGAAAGCAAAATTTTCTATTTCACCCCAGTGCCACGGTGAATTCTTCTTGGTCAAGTCAATCAGTGGGGCTGCAATGTCAGAAAACTTGTCTATGAAGCATCAATAAAAGTTAGCAAATCCTAAAAATGATCAAACACCTTTAACAGAGGTAGGTGCCTCCCACTGCATTATGGCTTTCACTTTATCTGGGTCGGTTGAAACACTCTCGCCTGCCTTAATGATGAATCCAAGATACTTAACTTGTTGACAAAAGAATTCGCATTTATCAATATCAAGATATAGTCCCGCTCTCTCGAGTTTTGATAGTATGCTTCTAACAACTTTCCAATGTTCTTTCTCACTCCCTGATGTATACGCCAGAACATCGTCCATGTAAGCTGTGGCATCAACGTCAAGGTGTTCGCGTAATTGTTCGTTAATATATCTTTGAAAGGTTGCTGGTGCATTGGAAAGACCGAAGGGTGTTATCATCCACTCGAAGAGACCAAACCGACAGCGAAATGCCGTCATCCATTCGTTGCCTTCCTTGACACGTATTCCATGGAAAGCTGATTTTACATCGAGTTTTGTAAACCAATTTGCTCGAGTTAACTGACACAACGTTTCTTTAAATAATTGAAGTGGATATCGGTCAGGCAAAGTTATCGCATTTAGCCCTCGATAGTCCACGCAAAATCGAAGGCCTCCGTTCGGCTTCTTTGCAAAGAGTACTGGTGCTGCTGCTGCCGATTTACTTGGTCGAATCCAACCCTTTTCCAGGAGATCCGTTAATGTTTTTCTCAGAACAAGCAACTCCTCTCTTGACATACAATAAAGCGGACCCCATGGCGGCGACAGAGTTTTACCCTTCTCTTTTCGCAACTCAATAGCATGATCTAGATTGCCGCGTAGGGGTGGCAAGTCGTTCGCCCCTGTATTATCTGCAAATAAATGGGCAAAATCCTTGACTTGATCAGGTAGTTGATTTTGCGCCTGTTCTAACAATAAGCACGCCTTTCCACGTAATGCCTTATTTATGTCTTCGATTGATGCCTTGCAAACTGGAACTGTTTCAACCATTGTTGCCATGGTCTTAATAGGGACGTTCTCTGGTCAGGCAACATTTCTTAAGTCTTGTCTCCAGCGGTCGACGCTGCATATAGATCCACCACATTTGCGAAGTTCAAGGCGTTGCTCCTTAGAATGAACTACCGCATCTTGATCTTCGAGCCATTTTTTTCCCAAAATCAATTGATGAGTGCTGTTGGGTACAACGTAAAGCCATAGTTTTGGCGTAACGTATCCATCAAGATCTAGTGATAAATAGGTAATATTGTTGACAGTCGGTTTGTTTGTGGACGAATTATCTGCAGTTTCTAGTATTCTAGGGGTTATTGGAATGCGCGGTAGTCGTAGTTTTTCAGCTAATATATCATCAATGATTCCAAAACACAAGCAACCGTTGTCTACTAGTGCTTGGACCATTCTTGTATCATTTGATAATGCATTTAAAAGAAAAGGCTTTGTATTTAAACTTGCTTCAAAACTGCAGACTATTTCTGGCTCCTGAGCGCGACTGGGCTCAGGAGCTATAAGTTTTCCGAATCCGATTCCTTTCCTTCAATATAATACATAGATGGATCTATTTCTGGCAAAGATGTAGAGGTAACCCATACTGAATTACCCTTGGGCTTTATGGCCGGCAGTAAAGAGCACCTTTTGGTTACACACCCTTTACGCTAACACCTAAAGCAACAACCTTCCCGCTTCAGTGTTTCCAATTGAGATTTTGTTTTCCATTTTGCTCGTCTGCTTTCTTCTCTTTTTACGCCCGTCGCATTAACGCCACCCATGATAGTATCACCTGACATGTCCACGTTATTATTCATCCCATGACCACTGTATTGGCTGCCGAAGTTATCAGGAGTTTTTCTTTGTGGTGGTCCGTTATTTAAATCACTTCCATTGGTGTAATCTTTTCCCCTGCTTCCATGTCTAAAGTCTCTGTTGGAGCATAAATACTCTCGTCTACCCTTGAAACGGGACTCTGCTATTTCAAATTGTTGCGCCACTTTATTGACTATGTTCACCCATTCATTAAAAACTTCTTCAGGCAACATATGATTCGAGGCTAATGCCATGGTCAACTTTTTGTTCAACGTATTTTGAAGCAGTGATATTTTGTTATCGTCGGGCCAAAAGTCACCCCGAGCCTCAGTCAGTTTGTTAGACCAAGATGCGTAAAAATCCGACCACTGTTTGTTGTCTTCCATTTTCATTGACTGGAGCTCTGTTTTCGCTCTTGAAACTCTTGTTGAATCTAGAAATAGTCTATCCAGAAACTCGATGAAGTCTTCTGGGTCCCTGGTGTTGTAGACTCCCCCCGATTCGTAGAAGGGACTGGCTTTTGTCCTTGCCATGCCTTTCAGTGCGTTGTATATCATTAAAAAAGCACGAGAGTTGTCGTATCCAAATAAATACCAATCCATACGAAAAATATCCAGAACAGCAGCACGCCATGCTGGATATTCTGCTCTGCTCCCAACGAATTCCGGAAGTTTTGTCGGCTTCAAGCAAGTGTTCTCTCTAAGTGGGGGATCCTTTTCGATGATCAATCTTTTTGGCGTAATTTTACAAGACTTTGTGTCCAGTAGTTTTTTAAACTGTTGTTGCAGCTCTCTGAATTCTTCTATTGGCACCACTTGCAAATTTCCCCCGGATGCCATTGTGAAAAAATTCCTGCAGATCTGAATATCTGAAACTGACTGCGGATCTGATTATCTGAAAATAACTGCAGTTCTGAGTATCTGAAACTGACTGCGGATCTGATTATCTGAAAATAACTGCGGTTCTGAGTATCTGAAAATAACTGCGGTTCTGGATGTCTGAAGATAGAAAATAATATGTCACAGTGCGAGGTATAGATGCTGGGGAGATCAAATATACAAAGGTTGTTTATTATTTTCTATACCACAATATGTGTGTCCTAACTCAACTATTTATACACTTATTAGGCTATCTAGAATATTCCTTCCTGTTTGATACTAGCCTCTGTTATGTTTCCCTGATACCAGTTCACAGTCTCGATGCCAGTTGCTAGAATCCTCTAGTCATGTTCAGAATAAACTAGAGTGAAGTTTCGCCTTTCACAGAATTGTTGAGGCACGTGATTAACATCACGTGATACAGGAAAATTATTGGCTCACTAGCCTTTACATATATAAACTCATGAATACAGTTGAAAGATATCTGAACACTCAACCCAAGTACTAATCTATACTACGCTAAATTGCGTCGGAGTTTTCACGACAGTACGCCTGAAGGGGTGTGTTCGGATTAGGTCCTGGTCAACAATGTCTAGCCTAATTGTGCTATGTTGTAGGCTACTGTTACAATTATTCATGGGGTCATCATCAGGGTTGTGAGAAGTTTCGGCTTTGGTGTGGGTTTTTAGATTGATACCTAAGCGTGTCGCATAGTAGTCAGACATGCAACTCGAGTAGCATATGCACAGTAGACCTCAAACCCAAAATGATGATACAAATCAGGCTTTACATGCTACGTCCTGTATGGCTAGCCTGGTTGGAATATGGGGAATTTACCTGTAGATAGATAAAGACGTTGTAGCCCTCTGATAGTTGGGACAAGTCTTCTACAATATTATATCGGAATCAAATCTAGCCACTCATTAAGCAATCTCATGAATTATTTCCAATGTCTGTGATAACAGACAGACATCTACAATGTCAACAACAAGTTTTAATGTGGATAACTTTCAAAGACAGCTGGAAGCAGTATAGGCTATGTGATCTACCTGCCTGTCACCAGAGAGATGAATTGCTTTTCTTACAACCTTGGTGACTCTATGGGTATCACAGATGCTGAAACCTATTGTATCATGAAAGCAGCAAAATATGTTAAAAAATATTTTGCTAATAAGAATATATATATTTTTACTGATAGCCAGGCAAGCGTTCTTCGAATCCGGCACAATAGCAATCAATTCTGTCACCAGATCAGAATGATATGTAATGAAAGCACAGTTTATCTCCAATGGTGTCCAGCTCATGTTGGCATAGAAGGAAATGAGCTGGCTGATAAGCTAGCTGCAGGAGGTCGAAACCAGGCAGTAATGAAAAGTGACAGCCATACCTATCACTCATTCATCAAGCATCAGGCTAGGGAATGGATTCTTGAGGCGTGGAAAAAAGATTGGGACATGGAGCTCTGGCATGAGGAGGAAGGTCGAAAGGCCAAAGGACTTGGCAAGTATTACAGGCTCCAGGCCCAGGCTAACCAACCCAATTTCTCGTTCAGACTATTTGAATTCCAAGGCCACAGCAGGGAAACAGAATCTGGATACTTTCAGGCAAGACTCGGAGTGGGAAATACAAGGGTCTACCTACATATGATTGGAAAAGTTCACGATAATATTTGCAATTTTTGTGGTAAAGAAAGACAGAATGTGCAGCACTTGTTGTTACACTGTCCCAAATTCAAAGATCAAAGGAACAAATGCTTCAAGGGCATAGAGCCAAGGTCACTTCCTACCCTATTTCGGACAAAAAGGGGAAGGAGGCACTACTACAATATTTGGATACATCCAAGTGCATGGCAGCACATAAAGGGAGTTAAAATAGGACACATCATTAGAAAATAATGTATTTGGAATGGATGTATAGTTATTAGTCAGGAAGGGAGTCTTAGATTTACAAATTAAATATGTGTCATAGCTAGATAGCTGAATACACTATGAATTAAAAAAAAAAAAAAAAAAACTGCACCAGGGTTAGATCAAATTGGATGGCAGATGCTGAAGTTTGCTATCAAAACCCTCCCCAAATTTTTTTTATAGCATATCATGCCTTGTTTCAAAGTGGTTACCACCCCTCAGAATGGAAAGAGGCCATTGGAATTATTATTCCCAAGAGGAATAAGAAAGACTCCACTGCACCAAAGGCCTACAGGCCCATCTCTTTACTACCTTGTATGTCAAAATTATTGGAGAAGATTTTTGCCAACAGACTTTCCTTTCTAGCCAACACATCAGATGACCTACTTGACCCAAGTCAAATGGGAGGACGTAAACAGAGATCTGCTATTGATGCTGCCCCGTTATTACAAGCATTTGTTCCGGAAAATCATGCTAAAAAAAGGATTACCAGTACAGTATTCCTTGATATCATGGGAGCTTTTGATAGACTTGATCTACACCAGCTTCTCAAGACCTTGGATAAACTTGGACTGCCAATTATTTTCATCACTTGGTGCAAGTCATTTCTGAACCAACGCCAAATACAACTCTCATTTAATGGACAAATAAGTAAATCTTATCAAGTGACAGGCACACCTCAGGGTAGTCCAATTTCGCCAATTTTATTTCTCATTTCTATCAGATATCTTTTGCCAGAAATCAAGTGCAAAATTTTGCTACAGCTATCTTATGCAGATGATATTTCTATCTCTACAGCATCAACTTCCATAAATAAGAATGCTCACGTCACCATACTTTGGAAATTCGCCATTTCATCCACAACTTTCGCCCACCATCAGCTACGCCATTATTAATTCAATATTCGATTTCGCATCCTCAACAGCATTCTATTGATACAATTGTCGACGTTCGCATCTGCCTATTGCAACATTTTTCGGCCAAAAACCCATTTTCGACGCTCTGGACGAAATTTTTTCACCCCAGGCTTGCCAAGGCTCGTCGCGTGACAAGATACCTGGATCACATGACATTTTTGAAAACAATTCTTTTTAAAATCATCAAAAGATATTTTTCATAATTTTATTCAATCCTTGCTTTCTGGCTTATTATGTCAGCCAAAATAATAGCCAAGATGGCCTCAAAATCTCCTTCACCAGAAGGAAGCCTATCAAGTCTGCCATCCTCACCAGAGATGGACATGTCAGATGTGCCAAGGCTCACATCTTCAATCTGGAATACAGATTTATCACCAAAGCCTGCAAGGCTACTTTCCTCTGTTCGACCTGTCAATTTGACATCCAAAGTCGACATTTTTAGCAGTGACCCAATCACTTCAACTGATCTGGGAACCACAAAATTATTTGTAAAAACACCTTTTGCTGACCAGCCTCGGAAACGAGGTATTTCAGCCACCAATCACATCAATTCCCAGCCAACAAAAATGGTGAAGATTGCTGCTACACACAGCATCAAACACACCTTTGAAACAGCAATTTTCGAGGCACGTGACTTACTAGTTAAGGCATACAGACTTACAGGAGACAAAGAAAAGCAATTAGCAGTCTTGGACCTCATTGAGGTTTTCCGAAGCTTTACTGAGAAGGGGAAGTTGATAACCACTAGACCACCATGCCAGGTCTCAACTACTGAACCAGTAGAGTCATCTACTATCAAGCAACCACCACCACCACCTGTGGCTCCAGCAGTACCTTCATATGCACAGAAGGTCAGGGAAGGTATCCCAAATGAAAAGCCAGCTGTTGTTGTTACAACCAGGCCAGCCATGAAGGTACTCAGCCGCAAACCTGCTGTTACAAGTACCACAATCACAGCCATGGCCACAAATACTAGGCCAATCATTCAAGCCAGTACTTCTTCTTCAAACACCAATGCAGTACCATCCACAACTGCACCAATCATTGACAATGAGAATGTCATTACCCTGGTAACCAGGTCAGGCTGCAGTCTGCCAGAATACCAGGCTTTCACTATCAGAGAGAGGATCAACAAAATCCTAGGGAAAAGGGCTATCTCAAGGGTCCATACTTCACCAAAGGCGAACCTTCATACTTTCGGAAATCGACAATTCATCCACAACTTCTGTCAACCATCAGATACAGCTATAAAAATTCAATATTTGGTTTTGCCTCATTATGAGAATTCTATTTATATAATTTTCAACATTTGCATCCACCTATTGCAATATATTTCAACCCAATCACAATTTTTCGACTCTCTGGACCACAAAACTACACTATTTCATCCACAACTTCTGTCAACCATCAGATACAGCTCCAAAAATTTGATTTTGTTTACACATCATCTATATCTTTTGATCCATACCCTTTTTGACATCTGTATCTACTTATTACAATTTTTTTTGACCAAAACGCAATTTTCGACACAGGACAAAAAATTTTCACCCAAGCCTTGCCAAGGCTCGACGCGTAACACGTGATCAGGTGATCTATGATCAAGTCACGTAATCCAGTCTTATCCCTCCATTTTTAATTTGTTCCCTTTTTTTAAAAATAAATAAATAAAAAATATCATTCCATTTCAAAAAGAAAATTATAAAAAAGCAATTATAAAAAAAGCAGTTTTTAAAAAAGTGATTTTAAGAAAAATGTCAAAAAAGAAATAAAAAAAAAGAAATTTAAACTTTAAAATAAATACTTTCAGAAATTTCCAAAATATTAATCAATATTTATTTCAGTTATTCAATAGAGAATGAGTTCAAATCCTCAATCTTCTTCAGTGAAACTTCCATCTTCTACACTAACAAAAAATTCTTTTGATTTTAAAAATGTTGCAAGGCTGTCTGACTCAATCTGGAGCTCAAAAAGATCAACAAAAGCCAACCTGCTTAAATCAACCCAAAATAATTTCACAAAAAAATCACTGGACAGTCCTTTCAGCAGTGACCCAATTACTGCACAAAGCCTAATTCCTGAAATCTCGAAAACTAAACTGATGCCCATAACTCAAAAAAAGAGAAAGTGTATTGAAATTAATCCAACAGTTATCCAAGCTACTAAAGTTATGAGGATTGCTGCATCTAAAATAACCAATCACTACACTTACATATCTGCAATACAAGAAGCAAGGGATTTAAATGTCAAAGCCTACCATTTGACCAACCGTAAAGAAAAACAGGATGCAGCTCTAGATTTGGTTGAAGTATTCCGAAATTTTACCAAATCTGGTAGAGTAAATTTAATTAAAGCTGATAAGACACCCACCTACCAAGCTGCACATACAGCCAATACCACACCATCTATTCCAATGGTAACATCTTCAAACACAAATACACCAACAATCACATCATATGCAGATATTGTAAAGAGTACGGCACCAACAGCCACTGCAATTGTATTTCCAAGAGCCAGCAATGCACTGAAAGTCTTGAGTAGAACTTTGCAACAATCAGTCACTGTTGATTGTGAGGAAACAGCCATTAATCAAATGGATATCAAAAGAACAGCACCAACAATGGAGCCTTTGGCTTCAATTCAATTCAATTCAACAGTGAAAATGTGATAACTTTAGTCACAAAATCATGTGCAACCCTCCCCAGCTACCAGCCTTTCACAGTTAGGGAAAACATCAATAAGATCCTAGGAAAAAGGGCAATATCTAGAGTACATACCTCTATCAAGGGCAATATTGTCCTGACATGTATGGACTCTTCCCCAACAGAACTTCTACTAGACCAAGAAAAATGGGAACGAGCTTTTGAAGGATGGCCCATTCAGAAAGCCCAGAAGATCACTAACTGGCCAAAAGTGGTGGTACATGGGGTACCAACCTGCATCCCAATTGAAGCCATAAATGAAGAAATAGAAATATACTATAAAGGTACAAAAACTCAGGGGCAACCAAGATGGCTCAGCAGAACATATCAACAGAGGCCAAAAGCCTCCATCACATTCTCAGTTACTACTAATGAGGAAAAGGAGCAGCTTTTGAAGTCAGGTGTTCTTATTGGAGACCAATACCTCAAGGTCGTAAATTTCCAATTGGAAACCCAGAGAACACAATACCGAAAATGCCTTACATATGGACACCATCATATCTCCTGCAATAAGCAGCCGGTCTGTGCCATTTGCTTAGGTCACCATATCAAATCAGACCACAAGTGTACTAAGTGCAGCTCCACTCAAAGCTGCATTCATCATGCTGTACAGTGTGCAAATTGCAAGTCAAACACCCACTTGGCATTTCAAAGACAAGATTGCGACTTCTTCAAAGCATTGGCATGCTAAGTCACATCACATTTAATCAGCACAACACTGCAAGGGGTCGTGAGATCCTGCAGTCCCTCTTTGATGTGTCCATCAAAGGGGGAACAGACATACTTTTAATTCAAGAACCTTATTTGTTCCATGACACTCATTCACAAACTTTTAAACCCATTATACATTCATCTTCCCAACTAATACCACCAATCACACATCAATACCTCCGCCCATGGGTTATGGCCTATGTAAAGAAAGCAAGCCAGATAAGGGTAATGCCCAGATATGACTTGGTGTCTGACCCAGATTTTCAGATCCTGGAAGTTGATCTTTCAGGGGAGGCCTTTTATATCTTTCACATGTACAATGAGAAACCTCTGACACCTGCATTTTCTGATTATTCTGTCAAGCGATTCCTTAATCTTCAACTAAAGCTTGATAAACCATTTCTACTACATGGAGATTTTAATCTACACCATCAACTGTGGAATCCCCTGATTCAATCTTACAATGCTCTTGCTGACAACTTAGTTGAATATCTGGAACAGTCTAATGCTCACCTTATAAACTCTTCATCTGTTATTGAGAAATATGGAGGCACCTTCAATAGAGCAAATTCTAAGAGTACATCTATTATTGATCTAACATTTGTTGCAGGTTTTAAACAGCTGAAATAGCAAGATTGGAACTATAGGGAATCAACTGGATCCGACCATGAACTTATCACCTTTAAGGCATTGCTTCCTCAGTTTGATGATCTTATAGTAGACAGCCAAATCCCACCTTCACCAACTAGATTTAATACCAAAAAGGCTGATTGGAAGCACCTTCACCTGGAACTACAAGCCAAAGAGGAACTAATCTTGGACCTTGTTGAGAATGCTATTCAATCAAAAGATTACGACCTCATTGCTTGCTTGCTTCAACAAACAATTGAGAGAGCTGCTAAAGTATCCATCCCAGTTATGAGGGTCACAGCAAGATCTAAACCATGGTGGACAGCAGAATTGACCCAGCTAAGAATGAAGTTCCACAAATTACGTCGTTTCTGGAAGAAATATCAAAATCAGGAGTTAGGGCAAGATGCCAAAGTTGCAAGGAATAAATACTTACACAAAATTCAAGACAACAAAAAGGAACATGTACTTAAGTTCCTTGAACAAGCCAAAAGCAAATCAGTCTTTGATGCCTACAGCTACTCCAGGCCAAAGAGAACCCAATCATCACTTGTTCCAACCTTGAAATGCAGTCATTCAAATGCTAGCCAGGAAGGAGTTGCAATAAGCTTCCAAGATAAATGTGAGGCACTAATTCAAACTCTTTTACCAACAAGTATACCATCAATTTCTGCATCAGAGGAAGCTGTCAACCAGAATTTAATTGATCAGCAACACCTTGTCAACCATCCATTCAATCTTAATTCTAATAGCTGTAATAAAACAGCGCCCAGGAAATGGGAGTGGCCAGCTTTAACCATGGAGGAAATAATTAATGCAACACCAAATAAATCAACAGCTCCAGGCTTTGATCAGATTGATTGGTCTATAATAAAGGCAGCCATCACAGCCATACCTAAAATATTTTTCCAGATATATTCAACACTATTCAACAGTGGATATCATCCAACAATATGGAAGCAGGCAGTGGGAATAATTATTCCAAAGAGAAACAAGAAAGATTATAGCAATCCAAAAGCCTATAGACCAATCTCTCTTCTCCCATGCCTCTCCAAGCTGCTTGAGAGAATATTTGCTAACAGACTTGCTTTCATTGCAAATACTACTAATGACCTTCTACATGAGACCCAAATGGGCGGACGCAAACAAAGATCTGCAATAGACACAGCACTCCTTCTGCAAGATTTTGTGGAGCAGAACAGGCTCAAGCACAGAATAGTCTCAACAGTTCTCCTTGATATTCTAGGGGCATTTGATAGGCTGCAACCAGAAGCTTTAATATCAGTCATGAGGAGGCTCCAGCTGCCAGTCTGTTTAATCTCATGGGTACAATCTTTCTTGACTGGAAGGACAATGAGGCTTCTATTCAATGACCAGCTAAGTGAGGTGTTCCCACTCACAGGCACACCTCAAGGCAGCCCAATTTCACCAATACTCTTCTTGATATCAATCAGGTTCCTCTTTCCCCCACAGCAGGATGTGAATTACCTTCAACTCTCGTACATGGATGACATCTCTATCTCAGTTGCCTCCACCTCAATCAAGAAAAATACTGACCAACTTCAAAAAATCCTCAAAGGACTAATGGAAAGGGCTAACAAGCTATCAGTCGCATTTGAGATGGAGAAGATCGAGATCATACATTTTTCACACCATAAATCACCCCTGACAAACCACCTTACCCTCAGCCATCAAACTGCTTTAGCACCTAAAGAGGTGGTAAGATGGTTAGGGATCTGGTTTGACAGGAAGTTAACATTCAAGTCTCATGTAGAGAAACACCTCCATCTCGAACATGGTGCACTCAAGAGGGTAAAGCAAATTTCCTCCAACACAAAGGGCCTTCCATTTCATGCCCTACAACAGCTTTACCTCAGTTGTGTCCTTCCAGTCCTGGACTATGGCTCAGTGCTTTGGTTTAGGAAAAGAGGCTGTGGTGCATCAAGTGCCAAGTGCCAGAGGCTACAAAATCAAGCATTAATTCTGATCACTGGAGCATATCACAATAGTCCAATCAAGGCCTTGGAAGTTGAGGCAGCAACTCTTCCAACTAAAGTTAGGCAGCTCAAGCAGACATTTAATTATGCTCTTCGTCTACTAAGACTACAAAATACACATCCAGTGAAAGATAAACTGCTCTCCCCCCTCCAGGATGAGCTATCTCTGACAACAGAGGTGGACCTCGGGGTTTTGGAGTACCTAGACAAAGAATAGACCCAGATCACAAGGATTGGCCAATTATTGAAGGCATTCATGATGCATACCAACCTTGAACAATTCGATGCCAGCTGGGTACCTCCTTGGCTTCAAGCTCAATTAAAAATACCTATTTCACCACTGCCAAAGGAACATGTTGCTCTGAGCCACAAAAACTTAACTGACAAGATACCACTAACAACAGCCATTGTCTATACTGATGGTTCCTTCACCAAAGGAAAAGGCAGCAGCATAGGATTTGTTATCTATCTTCCAGTCACAAGGCAAATGAAATGCATCTCTTTCAATCTTGGCAAAACAATGGGCATCACAGATACAGAAACTTTCTGCATCCTGAAAGCAATTAAATACCTCAAAAAGATATCACCCCGAGGCAACTACCATATCTTTAGTGATAGCCAAGCCAGTCTTATGAGAATAAAGAACAAAGATAATTCTGTTTCACCCCAGATTAGACAAGAGGCAGAAAACTGCTCAATACAGCTCTCCTGGTGCCCTGGCCATGTTGGGATAGTAGCTAATGAGCTTGCTGACAACCTAGCCAAAGGAGTCAGTAAAAAGAAACAGCTGAAAAAGAATCAATTTAAGTCACATTCATTTTTAAAGCAGAGAGCAAAGGAGCTGGTACTAGAAGCCTGGGCTAAAGAATGGACCTCAGAGCTTTCCCATGAGGAAGAAGGAAGAAAAAAGCTCTGGTCTTGGCAAGTTCCATAGGATCCAAGCCCAAATGTTGTTGTGCTGGCTCGGTTGAGTTGTTAGGAGACAGGGGAATGGAGAATGGGATGCTGGATTAGGAAATGGTGGAAAATACAGGCTAGTGCACAGACGCTGTTCATGTACTCTACAATCTCTTCACCTGCCGAGTTTAATGAATAAATCTATCCAAAATAATATCATACTTCACATCATCCATTAGATGATATTATCAAATGTCGGGATGTACATCTAGCATCACCTTCATAGATCACCATTGTCAGTAAGAGTTCACATTTGATACCTACTGATACCCATTTGGGTACAGTGATACGCACTCAGTGTCCATTGTGCCACCACCCAGCGTGAGTGTGCCATCTCTGCAACTCACCATTGCACATGAGCCCGTGTAATTACACCGACGGACAGCAGAGACATAATTGCTATATACCTCACAGCTCATAACCACAACAAATGTCAACACCAATATTTTCTACTCACCCATCCAGTTTTCAGGGCCACAGCAGGTTGATAGAGTCTTCATATTTCCAGGCAAGGACTGGCATAGGAAATGTGAGAGCATACTTATATAAAATTTGAAAGACCATAGATGATAAATGCAATTTTTGCCACAACCAAAAGCAAACCATGCAACAACTGATACTTCATTGTCAGATGTTTCAAAATGAAAGAAAAGAATCTTTTAAAAATATAGAGGCTTTCACCCTACCAATCTTATTCAGAACAAAAAGAGGACAACAAGCATTGCTTGAATTTATAAAAACTTCGAGGTGTATATCTATACACCTAGGAATATAATTAGGACAAAACATAATAAAAAATAAGAGAGGAGACAGGAAGAATTAAGTAATAATGGGGTTTGTATTTGATTTTAATGTTTGTTACAAAATTGTCATAGCTAGATAGCTGAATTCAATATGATTTAAAAAAAAAAAAAAAGGTAAGAACTGGAATAGGAAACAACCTGACCTATTTGAAAAAAATAGGAAAAAGTGGGACAGATTTGTGCAATTTTTGCTCAAATAGTATTCAGTCAACAAGCCATCTAATTTTACACTGCTCAATATTTAAAAGGCAGACAAGAACACTTTAAAGACTTGAAACCACTTGTACTTAAGATATTATTCAACACAATTGTGGGGAAAACTTCACTATTAAGATATCTCTCCTCAACTGGCTGTTTCTATGGAGGCAAAGATGAGGAGGATGGGAAATAAATGAATCTTAAAACCAACAACATGCTTTATCAAAGATATTAAAAAAATTTACATGTATTTATAGCAAGGGAAAATGGGAATATTTGTCAATGTATATCAAAATGTAATCAGTGTCATAGCTAGATAGGCTGCATACTCTTAATGATAAAAAAAAAAAAATGAGAAGCCACTCACACCTGCACTTTCTCACCACACTGTTGGACACTTTCTTAACTTAGACTTGTAGCTTGACAAACCATTTGTTCTCCTTTGAGACTTTAATCTGCACCACCGACTTTGGAGTCCATTAGTTCAAACTAACAACACACTTGCAAACTCTTTAGATGGATATATTGAGAAAACCAATGCCCAACTACTCAATTGTCCTTTGGTAATTGAAGAGTTTGGTGGCACATTTCATAGATCAAATCCAAAGAGTACATCAATCATTGATCTAAATTTTGCAGCTAGTTCAACCACATCAGATGGCAGGACTGGAGCTATGGTCAAGCAACTGGATCAGACCATGAGCTAATAACCTTTGAAGCAGATCTATCGACAACTGATCAGGCTATGAATACTATGAATATTTCAAGTCTTCAAGCAAGATTCAATCTCAAAAAGGCTGATTGGAAACTGTTCTATCATAAGCTACAAGTCAACCAAGTAGAGAAACAATTACAACTAGAAACAGCAATTCAATCACAAGATTTTGATCAGATAGCCTCCTTAATACAGCAAATAATTCTAGATGCTGCTAAGGTCTCCATCCCAGCTATCAAAATTGTGCCAAGATCTAAACCTTGGTGGACAGAAAAATTGAAAAATTTAAGGATGAGATACCATAGATTATGCCACCATTCAAAAATATTCCAAAGTCCTCAGCTAAAAAGGGATACCAAAACTGCCAGGAACTATTACTTTCATCAAATTGAATTTTTAAAAAAACAGTATTGGATCAGATTTCTGGAAGCAGCTAAAGATAAATCAGTCTTCACAGCATATCAGTATTCAAATCCAGAAAGAACACAATAAACACTTATCCCAGCCTTGAAATTCAAATCAAAGGAAAGCAATGAGGACAAAATTGCAAACAGTTTTGACAATAAATGTGATGCATTGATCCAAAATCTATTTCCAATTTCCACTAATTCAGGTCCTATTCCAAGAGAATCAACTGTTCATACCACAATTGTTCCACCCGAAAAAATTGAGGGGCCATTGAGTATCATTCATGGTAATCCTGGCATCAGTGGTATTAAAAAATGGGACTGGCCAGCCCTAACTTTGTAAGAAATCAAAAATGCAGCTTCTGTCAAGGCAACTGCCCTGGGATTGGATCAAATTGACTGGATAATAATTGAGGCCGCAATTGCAGCCATCCCTGACTTCTTCTTTCAAGCTTACAATGCCTTATTCAATAGTGGATACCATCCTAGACAGTGGAGACAGGCAGTGGGAATCATTATTCCCAAGAGAAACGAAAAGGACTACAGCTCTCCAAAAGCCTACCGGCCAATTTCTCTACTCCCTTGTCTATCAAAACTATTGGAAAGAATATTTGCCAACAGACTTGCCTATCTTGCTAACAACAGTAATGATCTACTACATAAGAGTCAAATGGGTGGACGTAAGCAGAGATCAGCCATTGATGCTGCACTACTCCTGCAAGATTTTGTTGAACAAAATAGGTTGAAGCACAGGGTTGTATCAACAGTGTTTCTTGACATATTAGGAGCATTTGATAGATTGCAACCAGAGGCTCTCGTTTATGTGTTGAGAAGGCTCCAGCTTCCTTTAACATTCATTTCATGGGTACAATCATTTTTGAGCAAAAGAACCATCCAGCTTAAATTCAATGGTCAGCTTAGTACAGTATATCCTGTTACTGGTACGCCTCAGGGAAGTCCCATATCACCAATACTTTTTCTACTTTCAATCAGGTTCTGCTTCCCTCTGGAAGAAAAAATAATCAATCTTCAACTGTCATACATTGATGATATCTCCATCTCTGTTTCATCAACATCAGTTAATAAAAACATAAAAGAAATGCAAAATATTATCCACGGATTAATAGTTAGAGCAAAGGAACTATCAGTTACATTTGAAATGGATAAGACTGAGCCCATTCATTTTTCACAACATAGAAAGCCAATACTAACCCCTCTCATACTTGACAACCAGTTCTCCTTGCAACCTAAAGAGGTTGTTAGATGGCTGGGCATCTGGTTTGACAGGAAGCTAACTTTTAAGACCCATGTTGAGAAGCGGCTGCAGTTGGCAAATGGAGCTCTAAGTAGGGTCAAGCAGCTGGCTTCATCAACAAAAGGTCTTCCATTCCATGCTCTATGGCAACTTTATCTCAGCTGTGTTACTACTATCTTAGACTATGGTGCAATACTATGGTATGGGAAGTATGGCACAGGTGCATTGAGCTCAAGATGCCAAAGGCTACAGAACCAGGCACTTATCATGATCACAGGAGTATATCAAGGTAGTCCAATTAAAGCACTAGAGGTGGAAGCAGGAATTCTACCAACAAAGGTCCGGCATCTAAAGCAGACATACAACTTTGCATTTCGACTTTTAAGGCTTCAATCATCACATCCAGTCCAGCACAAGCTCCTGAGCCCTTTGATGGATAAGCTGTCATTATCAACTAAGCTAGAACTAGGGGCCTTTGGGTACTTGGACAACTCTTCAACTCAATTATTAAGAATTGGCAGATTACTTAAGCCCTTTGCAAATCTCACCAATCTAGAAAAAATAGACACTAACTGGATCTCACCTTGGCATCAAACCAATATTTCAATTGTCATCTCAACTCTGTCAAAGGACAAGGCAAAGAAAGAACATGCAGAAATAGTCAACATTATAGCACCAGAAACAGCAATAGTTTATACTGATGGATCGCTTACCAAGGGAAAGGGGAGCAGCATTGGTTTTATAACATATCTTCCAGTCAGTAGAGAGATGAAGAGCTTTTCATTCAACCTTGGGGAGATCATAGGAATCACTGATGCAGAAACCTTTTGCATCCTCAAAGCCATCAGATGTCTGAAAAAGATCATTCCGCATGGTTCTTACCACATCTTTACTGACAGTCAAGCAAGCTTAATGAGGATCAAAAATAAAGAGAATCACTTTTCATACCAGATTAGACAAGAAGCATTTAATTTCTAATTAAGCCTCTCTTGGTCTCCAGGGCATGTTGGTATAGTTGGTAATGAGCTTGCTGACAGCTTAGCCAGAGGGGCCAGCAAAAAAATGGTTATTAAAAAGAATGTGTCAACATCACATTCATTCCTTAAACAAAGATCCAGGGAGTTAATTACAAAGGCATGGTGCCAGGAGTGGACCTCAGAGCTCTTCCAAGAGGAAGAAGGGAGGAAAAGCAGTGGCCTTGGAAAGTTTTACAGAATCCAGGCTCAAATGACCATTCCAGTATTCTCAACAAAGCCAATCAAATTTAGAGGTCATAACAGATTGACAGAGTCCTCATATTTCCAGGCAAGGACAGGTATAGGGAATGTGAAGGCACATTTATACCAAATTGGAAAATCAAAAGATGAAATCTGCAATTTCTGTGCAAATGGAAAGCAGACAATGAACCATCTCATACTGCAATGCAGAAAATTTAAAGACGAGAGAAAGAATATTCTCAAAGATATAATACCACTTAATCTAGCAATTCTATTCCGGACTAACAGGGGAAAGGAAGCATTGCTAGAATTTTTAAAGACTTGCAGGTGCATAAGTGTACACAAGGGAGATTGATTAGATTGACAATAAGTAGACATTAATAGAAGGGATCAAGGAATAGGTGGAAGGATATTATTCAGGATAATTTTTGCTGTAAATTAGAACCAAATTGTCATAGCTATATAGCTCAATACAATATGAATTAAAAAAAAAATACCACTATCATACATGGAAGACAATTGCTAAAGGGCATTGAATATGTATATGTAGCAAAAAGCCACAATACAACAGGTAATAATATTCAAGGACAACAGAGATTGCAAACAACAATGAACATGAAAAGTACAACTAGCCAAGCACCACGGCCTGTAGCAACATCTAGAAACAACCAACATGGTAATCCTATGCCACAGAAGAGAACATGGGCAGATACAGCAGGTTCATCCCAAAATCAAGGGAGTAAAAAGGAGTGGACAGTAGTGCAACCCAAGAATAAATCAAGTGGTCCCAAGACAAGGTCAATAAATAGACTAATATTAATCCAAGATGTGCAGACTAGACAACCATTCTCTCCACTACAGACAAGGGACCGGATCAACCAAGCATTTAAGCTACAGGAGTTGAAGGACCAGTGGTAGCTATTGTGTTGCAGACAAGGAGGGAAAATATTGCTTTAACAACTACTGAGCCCTACTCTGCTGACTTTCTTCTTGAAAAGGTCAACATTTGGAAGAACATAGCCCCTCATGAGCTTGCCATGAAAGATGAAGCATGGTATAAAGTAATCATCCATGGTATTCCAACAGCTGAATTCCCCACAATGGAAGACCTAAGAACAATTCCAGAAGAAATCTCGACCTTCAACCAAGGTCTCAAAGTCATTGGACAACCTTATTGGATCACACCAGAAGAGAAGAGAGGTGCTCAAGTAGCTGGATCAATAGTAGTGGCATTTGAGACTGAGGAACAAGCTAGACAAGCTATCTCTAAAAACTAGATTGTAGCAGGAAGATCCCTGATGTCACGGTTTCAGTACAACATGCTTGGGCGATCTTGTAGGTACAGTCTATTAATTATAATTCTCTAGAGAGAGAATTCCTATAGCTCGAATACAAATATATATACACTCTGAGATACTCCTCTTCTGTAAGGTTCTCCCTATATCTGGAATAACATGGAATCCTCAACAATACCCTAGAAGATTCTTGATACACCTGTGGTCCTCATGAACCTTCAGTATGCTTCCAGAAAGTTCATTGAGAATCTTCTAAGCTCCTTGTATTCTGAGATCCTTCCCGAAGATTCCCTTGCATTCATTGCCTGCGCTAGCCAGCGTAGGCTACAGGAATCCCTAGGCTTAACAGCCGTTACACCTGAGGGCTGAAAAATACATGAACATTCCAGCAACTACACAGTGCAATCAGTGTCAAGGATATGGACACATTAGTACCAAGTGTAGGTGGGATGCAAAATGCCAGTTTTGTGCAGGACAACTTAATACTAAGCAACATGTTTGCACCCAATGCAATATAATTGGAAAGAAATGTGTGCACTTGATTCCAAAATGCACTAACTGCGGAGAAGCTCATACAGCTGACAAAGAGACCTGCCAAGTCAGAGTGGCTTTCCAAGCCAGGATATCAGCTGCCAATGAGGCACAAACTAGAGGTGAATCAAATGAAATGCTATGACTGGACAAATAAAAATGCTCCAGTGTAACTTGAACAGATCAATACAGGCCACAGAAAATGCTCTACAACTCGGAGTAGAGCTAAATATTGATATAATAGCAGTGCAAGAACTATGGCTTCCATCAAGACAAGGGGAGTCAAACTATGAGGACGTCCAGTCAATAAGGCACACATCATACAGCCAGATAATCCCATGCTCTTCAGAGTATAATCTTCGTCCTAGGACAATGTTTTATATCTCTAGGGGCATGGAAAAAAGTACTAAAAATGATGAAGAACATTCAAAAGATCCTGATCTCTCAACAGTGATTATCTCAGGTTTAGGATATAACCATTGATTAGTTAAAATTATATTCAAAGAATAGATACCTGAATTATATTTTAGAAGACTGATGAAGATTGAACAAATGAAGAATTTTGGTGGAAGAGAAGTGGTTGATGATGAACAAGAAGTGTTGTTGTATTGATGAATGATGATAGACTATCTGAGTGGGAAATTGCAGTCTTATAAACATGAATAGGTGGTCTGTGCACTTAGTCTTGGCAAGTCATGTGACTTTCAAGTTTGCATTATTTGACAATATAACCTGAACACATTGAAAACCTTGACTATCTCCATCAAGTGACCAATTGCTTACTAATTCAATCTTTGTATGTCATGTGATTTATACTTCAATTTATTGCACTTGAGTGATTATTTTCAACACTAAATTGAATTGATGCTGATGCTGGATTGTGCTACAGCTCCCAGTTGCTGCAAAGCTACCTCCAACACCAGTGCTGTCTGCCATCCATGAGGCATCTGAGTATATAAATGTGGTTGAGTACCAGTTGGTTTATTGCAGCAATAATTGATGTTCCTTTGCTGCTTCATCCTTTGTAATCCATGGCAAAGAAACATCCCTCGGCAGAAAATACTGAGAAAGCTAAGATGGCAAGAAATATCTACTTCAAAGCCATATCTCATCATAAAGCCAAACACTGGCAGGACTTCTTAGAACAGGCTCAAGGAAAATCAGCCTTCACTGCATTCCAATATACCAACTCTGGGTCCAATCTATGCCCACTTATTCCTGGATTAAAACACTCCAATCCTGACACCAATGAAGACATTATAGCTACAACCTTTGCTGAAAAGTCTGATGCATTTATAAATCATTTCTTTCCTCAAGCATCTATAATAATAGACTCAAATATCTCATGTAAGCAAGAGACCCTGGCAAGACCTGGGTTAAAGAAAGATTGGGAATGGCCCGACCTAACTAGAGAGGAGTTCCTCCAGGCTATTCCAACAAAGATAACTGCACCAGGTATTGACAGAATTGGATGGCAGATGCTCAAGACTGCAGTAAATGTTCTTCCTGACTTTTTTTTTCGAGCCTATCTAGCTTTATTCCAAAGTGGATATCATCCTTCAACATGGAAAGAGGCAATTGGAATTATAATTCCTAAAAGGAATAAAAAAGATTACACTAATCCAAAGGCATACAGGCCTAAATCTCTACTGTCCTGCATGTCAAAGCTGCTGGAGAAGCTTTTTGCCAACCGTCTTTCCTACCTTGCCAATATATCAGATGATCTTTTTGATCCCAGCCAAATGGGAGGCTGAAAGCAGAGGTCTGCTATTGATGCAGCTCTACTTCTACAGTCATTCATTGATGAGAACCATACCAAAAAGCGTATGGTTAGTACAATATTCCTCGATGTCATGGGTGCTTTTGATAGACTTCAACCCAAGCAACTACTAAAGATCATCAAAAATCTAAATCTTCCAAAGGTCTTCAGTTCTTGGTGTGAATCATTTCTTAGCCAGCAAAAGATCCCCCATCATTTAATGGACAACTTAGCAAGGCTTACACAGTTTCAGGTACTCCACAAGGGAGCCCAATTTCACCTCTACTTTTCCTCTTATCTATCAAGCACCTAGTCCCAGATGTGACTAGTAAACATTTTCTTCAAATTTCATATGTTGATGATATTGCTATATCAACAGCCTCATCATCCATTGCCAAAAATATTTTGTTCTTGAAACTTTGCTTACAAAGCCTTCTTCAAAAGGCAAAGGATCTAGAGGTCACTTTTGAAGTTGACAAAACTGATCTGATGCACTTCCATAGGTGTAAAGACTTTAACCCTAGCACAATCACTATTGGAAATATGCAACTCAATCCAAAGGAAGTCATAAGATGGCTTGGCATATGGTTTGACCGGAAACTTAGCTTCAAAACTCATGTAGAAAAGAGGATCCAACTGGCACATGCAGTTTGGGAAAGACTTAAAAGGCTCAGCAAGCCTTCCAAAGGCATGAAATTTAATTCTCTGAGACAAATTTATATTAGCTGTATCACCTCTGTCATGGATTATGGGTCAATTCTCTGGTTCAAAAGACCTGGTTCAATAACACTCACCAAACAATTTGATAAGATACAGAACAGAGCTCTGGTTACTATCACAGGTGCCTTCTACCAAGCACCTAGGAAAGCACTAGAGGTGGAGTCAGTAATTCCTCCCTCATCTGTGCGTCATTTCAAGCATGCAAATTTGTATGCTCTTCGAATCCTTCGTCTTCAAAAACTACACCCAATATCCAAATACCTTTATAGCCCCCTTGAAGATGAATTGAGCCTCCAAAATCAACCAGATCCAAGGAAACTTCAAGAAACACCTGAAACTAGAGCTCAAATAACTAGGGTTGGTAGGCTACTCATCAGTCTTACAATGAAACATAGGATTGAAGTATCAAACAACAAATGGATTCCACCCTGGCTAAGCACCAATCTAAATATCACCATCTCATGCTCAAGCAAATCAGAAGCTGCTAATGAACACTCTACTCTACTGACACAAATTCCGGATTATGCCACAATTATCTATACAGATGGATCATTTACCGAAGGAAAAGGAAGCAGTATAGGATTTATCATCTACCCTCCAAGCTTAGGCCCAATTAAATGCTTTTCTTTTAACCTTGGACAACAAATTGCTATAACAGATGCAGAAACTTATTGCATTCTGAAGGCCATTAAAACAGCAAAAAAGCTCACAAAATCCAGTCTAATATTTGTCTTTTCTGATAGTCAAACATCACTTAGGAGAATCAAGTCCAATTCAAGTCTCTTCTGTCACCAAATTCGAAAGGAAGGGGCTGGATCTAATATAAAACTAATATGGTGTCCTGGAAACATGAAAATTGAAGGAAATGAACTTGTAGACTCTCTTGCAAGAGGAGCTACAAAGAAGCCTTCATCAAAACCTAATCTTTATACATCCTTCAGCTTTCTGAAGCATCAAATGAAACTGGAAGTCGAGAATGCTTGGTGCAAAGATTGGACAACACAACTAATTCGCTTAGAAGAGGGGCGCAGAACCAAGAGACTTGGAAAATTCTATAGTACTCAAGCAAAGTGCTCAGTTCCACAGTTCAACTCTAAAGTCTTTGATTTCAACAAATATAGCAGACAAACACAATCAGCTTACTTCCAAGCAAGAACAGGTATAGGCAATAATTTGGCTTACCTTAACAAGGTTGGCAAGAGTGAGACAAACATTTGCAATTTTTGCAAACATAGTATTCAGACTACCCAGCATCTTATACTCAACTGTCCAGCTTTCAAGCATCAGAGGAGGAAAGAATTCAAAGGTATCATACCACTAATACTTCCTGTAATCTTTAATACATTGATAGGGAAGCACGCACTACTAAGATATCTGTCAACAACCAAATACCTAACAAGGGGTAAAAGGAGTGATGGGTATAAACAACATACTTGAAGATAACAATTGCTCGGAAATAATATGTAATTGGTGTATATAATCAGTTACTCTAATTGGCGAATTTGTAAATTTGTATTTTGTTAAATGATTTTAAATAGTGTCATAGCTAGATAAGCTCCATACACTTAATGATTTAAAAAAATAAAAAACCTTTGTAATTCTCTTTATGGTTACTGAATAAGGGAGGGCCAGCCTTCATGGTTTGAATTGAAATGGTTTTATTCATTCCATTTCATCCAGATTAATGATATTTCCTATTGAATTTTTGATCCTAATTATTTGAGTTGGTTTTGCTAGGTTGTAATCCTTTATTAATTACATTTTTACTGGATGAAGTTTTGATAGCTTTGAAAGCCGAAATGCATATTGCCGCATATTCCTGGACATTCTTACCCTAGCTGGTGCTAAGGCTGCCTCTACTTCCATTGGTAAAACTGGAGCTGTTTTGAAGACACCAAGTATCTTTCTTAGGGCTAGGTTCTGTAGTTTCTGGAGTGCTTTTATTACATATTCCTGTCCCTTCCACCAAACAACAGAGCCATAATCAACAACACTGTTGACAAATGCAATGTAGATCTGTCTTAGTGCTGCTGGTGAAAGTCCTCTCTCAGTATTGGCAAGTCTCGCCATCCTGTAGAACATTCGGGTGGCTTGAGATGATCTAGTAAGTATGTGTTTCCTAAATGTTAATCCTGAGTCAAACCAGATACCCAGCCATTTCACTGACTGTACTGGCTGTACAGCATTTACATGGGGAAGTCTTAAGATAGCATCCACGGCCTGTTTCTGGTGAGTGAAGTGTATAAGCTCTGTTTTAGACATATCAAACTGAACTGCATTTATTCTACGCAGTTCAATTATGTGGGTAGCTTCACGCTCTAATATTTTGATGTTTTTCTTTAAACTTGTTGATGCTGTTGTCAGTGATATATCATCCATGTAGGAGATAAGCTTGACAGAATTGGTAGTGAAAAGACTTTGGATATAGATGAGAAACAAGATTGGTGATATAGGGCTCAATTGAGGAATACCTGTCTTGACATCCTTAAATCCTTCTTTTTGCACATCAAACTCCAGTTGCAATGTCCTCTGCTCTAAGAATGAGGCGGTCCAAGCTATGAGACTTTTATTTTTTTTATTTTTTTTTGTATCATATTGTATTCAGCTACTAGCTATGACAATTAAATATTCAATTAACTTTACATTGCAGAATGATACCAGCTAACGCCCCAATCACCCTTAAATTCATTTTAATGTCCATTATTTATGTACTTATATCATCTCCTTTGTATGATGACATACACTTGGATGTTTACAAAAATTCTAGAAGGGCTTCCTTCCCCCTTTTGGTTCTTAGTAAAATTTTTAATGAAAGAGGCTTTATGTCAGCCAATGCCAATTCCCTCTGCTTGCAAAATCTGGTACAATGAAGAATTAAATGTTTTGTTGTCTGCTTTTTAGCCTTGCAAAAATTGCATCTTTGATCCTTAACTTTCCCAATTATACTCAGGTAAGCTCTGGTATTCTCAATCCCAGTTCTTGCCTGGAAAAATGCTGATTCAACCATCCTGCTGTGGTTCTGAATGTTAAATGGTTGTAAGGAAAAGGTTGGTATGTGTATCTGGGCTTGGATTCTGTAGAACATGCCAAGTCCCCTAGACCTTCTACCCCCATCTTCTCGGAGAACTTCAGTTTGCCAGTCATTATGCCAGGCATTTAAAATATATTCTGTTGCTTTCTGCTTTAGAAAAGAATGGGATGTAAATTTATCTTTTCTTAAAGCTGTCTTTTTTACTGCTCCTTTTGCAAGTGAATCAGAAAGTTCATTACCCTCAATACCCACATGGGCTGGACATCAAGATAAGATAAGAAGATAAGAATATTTATTTAGTCCCTTCTAAGTCTAAGACTATGAAGGACTTCTAGAATCTACCATCAAAATTCTGGTTACTATTTCAATGTTAAAATGAAGTTATTTGATATATCCCAATAGATGATGAGGATCATGCCCTGGGGGCTGGACACCAAGAAATGGTTAGATTGCAGTCTTTGGCTAGGTTTCAAATTTGATGCAAAAGCTATGAGATTTACTGGCAGCTTTTGCTTTTTCATTATTTCTAGTAATTGATTCCTTGCCACATGATCAAAGGCACCCTTAACATCCAAGAAAAGGGTTCATGTGACCTTATGAAGTTGTCTATTTATTTCTATCTCATTGGTAAGAAGTGGTGCTGCATCTATGGCCGACTTCTTTAGTCGACCCCCAATCTGAGATGGGTGCAGCAATTTTGATGTTTCTGCCAGATATCTCAACCTTTTGGCCAGGATTCTCTCCATGACCTTACCAAGGCCATTAAGAAGAGTTATGACCCTGTATGCCTTGGGCTGGGAGCAGTCTGGCTTTGCTAGCTTACAAAGTATGATTCCAGTTGCCTGCTTCCAGCATTGGGGATGGTATTCCACCTTGAAAAGACTGGAATATAGCTGGAAGAAAACTGCTGGGATTGCTTTATAAGCTTCATGAATTATCTGGTGAGAAATACCATCTGGTCCAGGAGTAGTTCCTTTGATATTTATTGAGCAGGCCCTTTCAAGCTCTGACCATGTTAATGATAGCCAGGCACATCTACGTGCCTGGTAATCTTCCCATTCCACTTGATCAGCACAGGGTGGTGTGGGGAATAGTGCCTCTCGGAAAGCCTTGCACTTCCCAGTGAAAGATTCCTCCCATGAATTACTGGCTGATACAATAGCTGGAATGGTTATTTGCTGCCTTTCTTTTGTGTAAGACATTGCCTTGAATATAGATTGGGCATCCTCTTTCTCGAGAAGCTTGTTCCAGTGATTTTGCTTTGCTTCCTTGATTGCTGAGAAGTATTGGTTCCTAGCTTCCAGATACAAAATTTTGATAGATTGATCATCCCTATTTACCTTGACCAATTTGTGTCTCTTGATCATTTTATTTCTCATAATCTTCAATTCCTGATTCCACCATGGCTTTGATGTGTGATGAAAAGATTTCAATGGGATGCACGCCTTGGCTGCACCAACAATGCAGTGAGTAAGGTCCAAGGCTGCTTGGTCTAGTTGATTGACAGATTCTGAGTTGCCTAATCTAAGATATTGGATTCCTTCATTCTTTAAACATGGGTTACTCTCATTAAGTGACTGGATAGCTATGCTCTTCTTCACATTTGCTTCAAGATGTATTGAAAATTTTGCCCAGTTTGCAAATCTCAAATTGAATCTTGGTTGTTTTTATGATATTCTATTTAAATTTAGTAAAGAATCAAGAGTGAACAAGATTCCCAAATGATCTGAGCCCAGATCATTTATCACCTGCCAGTCTTTGATCCTGCCTGCAATATTTGAGGAAGCAAAGGTCAGATCAATGACTGTGGCCTTCTCCATATGTGACCTGTAGAATGTCCCTTCACCAGGGCTATTTATAAGCTCCATGCTCTGTACCTCACACCATTTAACCAGTTGCTCTGAGGAACCAGTAACATTTGATTCTGGCTCCCACTGTGGATGGTGAAGGTTGAAGTTGCCAAGAAGAATTGTCCTAGGACCTGGTTGATGATTGTACAAGTGAGCTTTGATGGTTTTACCCCTCTGACCTGCCTAATCATCTTGGTTGTATATATTGATTAGTTTTATCAAGCCTACAGTGTCAGTGACCTCGAGGATCTGGATATCAGGATCCAGAGGTGACTGATAAGCAAGCTTAATTCTATTCTCGAGCCTTCTTGAAGCATAGACCATTGTTCTTGGTCTGAGCTGTGCTGGAAATTTGGGGAAAATTTGGTTATATCCATTGTGTTGAATGGACCTAGTGTTAGTATAGTCCGGGCTCAAGGGCTGTCTAGGTATCAGCCAAGGCTCCTGGACTGCTATGATATCTATTTGAAGCTCCAAAGCCAGCTGCAGAGCATTCTCTGTTGCAAATTGGTTTTTATTTAGGTTTACTTGTAGGACTCGCATTTCAGTTGTGTTTGACATTACAATTCCTTCTGATCAAGCTTATTTTTGACTGCAAGGAATACCTCACAGGACCTTGAGTTAGATTGATGTGGTCCTGAGCAGTTGGCACACTTGGGTGCAAGATGGCTGCAGCTCCTTCCTTTGGTCCTGCAGACACTACAGTAATGTTGCTGAGTGCTGTGGCTGTATCCACAGAGGCCACAAACTGCTGATTTTCGACTGTAGCTGTCTAGATGTGTTGAGATAGTACCGACAAATAACGGTCACGGTACCGGAGGTGCAAACCCATGCCTAGCACTGCAACATGCACATCTACTGCTCGCCACCAAGATTCGGGCGCGGGAGCGCCCAGGTAAAAACTATACATGGAAGCAATTGGGGTAGCGACACCATAAGCCCCTGGAATATAAGTGCTAGCCGCAAGGGGTTGGGTACCACTCAGCGTATATGCAACAGCATCGAGTGTACAGGTGTATCTCGAGTGTCACTAAAGGAAACCAGTACGGTCGCCCCTGGATCAGCTATTCAGGGGCACACAACTAGGGTACTGAGCTACGATTATAGGAGCAGTGATGCGACTGGCAAGTGGAGGATATACGAGAGCCGCAGGAGCAGCGATGGCCGCTCATGAACCGTGGATTCATGAGCGCTGGATTGGTAATGTGATTACTATAGATAGTCAATCACGAGATGGAACTAAGACTATGACATGGGTCATACAGATGTATATAAGATAGCATATATTCATACTTCTGACAGTATCAAAATCTGTCAAACGCATCCTCTTTATACTCCAATCAGACGTAACAAGTGACAAGTAACTATGTTCCCATATGACTCATAACCTTAACAAGATGTCCAAATCCTTGGCACTTGTTGCATTGAGTGGATGGAGCTACATTCTAGAATTTCTCTACCCTGAGACTTATGCCAGCAATGTAGAGACAATTTCTGATGGTCTTGTTGGCCTCTTCCTCTGTAGCAAATGCTATGGCCACTGACCCAACTCTTTTAATTAGTCTATTTTCCCTACTTGACAGCCAGAAGGGACTTCCAATAGGTGTGAAGCTTTTATTGAAGGTTTTTATCTCATCCTTGATCATTTCCATTTCATTGAATGTATCAAAGTCTTGAATTGGAATACCATGGATTACTACCTTATGCCTTGGCTTATCAACTTGGGCAAATGTAAATGGGATAAGATGCTCCCAGAGGTCTCTTTTTTCCAGAAGAAATTCAGCAGTGTACTCTTCTGTTGTTGTAATAGATACATTTTTTGCTGATGTTGAGCTTACCAAGTTTACCACTTGGCCTTTGATTCCTCTGTCACTAAGTGCCTTATTTAGTGCATTTCTTGCTGCTAGAGGTGATCCAATGATTGGGGACTCAGGGCCTTGGACAAGTATAAGTCTCCTTACTTCTTCTCAACTGGTTTGCTTAGCCTAGCTGGCTGGTTGGCCTGATTAACTTTCTTCTCACCAACAAGAGTCCATTCTTGAGGCTTAGCACTATAGTTACTTGTTGATGTACCTAAAACACTTGCAAAGCTCATTGGTTTTGATCCTTTTTGATGGCTTACATTCCTGGGGACTGCTGGCTCAATAATTTGAGATGCATTAGGGATGGTCTCAAGGTCTCTAGTTTTATTTTCAATCTTTTTCGTGGCTTGTTTTAAATTTGCTATTTGTGAGGTGACAATTTCTGAAGCTTTTGATAGTTGCCCCCTATCTCTAAATTCTCTAAAAATTTCCAACAGGTCCAACAATTTGGTTTGTTCCAACTTATTTTCAGTCAGGCTATAGGCCTGGACAATATTGTCCCTGACTGCCATTAATGCATCTTGAGGGGACTGGAATTTGGTATTAGTCTCCTTAATTGATATGATTTGTACTTTCTTGTGGATATTTTGATTGTTGTTGTGGGTGTTGTCACGTTTCTTTGAGCCCCCAATCAAGTGGGTCCCTGAAAATTTTTTCCCATCCTGAGAGGGGCCACAAATTGGGTCACTTGAAAAACCATGAAAACTTCATCAATTGATGAATTGAAAGCTGTAAGAGGGTCAATAATAGCTGATGGAGCCAGTAGACTGCTACAAATTGATGTCTTTAGTTGTGGTTTTTGAGATACTGGTGGAGGTGGGCTCAATGGTGGATGGACGGGTGGGGAAATCCCGGAAGTCGACTTTTTCGCCTTTTTGTTAAAATTAATTAACATCCTATTTGAGTCTATGACTATTAAAAGATGTGTAGCTTCACTAAAATTATTAACCCCAGAATCAAAGACTCCTCATCTCAGTTCCTCTACTTTCCTCCCCTAAATACCATCCCCTAGTTGATATTTTTGTCTCCCCTAAATATTCCAATGTTGGACTGATTCCAATCTTGTAGTGAAGCAATATTTCCAAGTTCATTACCTGACCCTGCAGCTTCTCTTTCATCTTCTTCCTGTTCTAGGCATACCGCCTACAATCTAGCAGCAAATGCCTCGGATTCTGCTCCTCTCCACAGCTGCAGTCTTCCAAACTTGATATTCCTATTCTTTTCATGTATGACTTAAAGTATCCATGTCCTAGCTTCATTTGGTAATATGATGTGCTGACTTCTCTTCTGACTCCCCTTGGTATCCATGGCTTTTTCCTTATTTTCCATGGATAAATTGCAGAGTAGGTCACAGGATCCCCTTCTAATTGTCTTTTTTCATCATAATGTTCCAATTTTCTCTGCCACTCTTGGCATCTTATTTCCTGTGGTTCTTTTTCCATAAGTACTAGACTCATGGGATAGCTTTCATCTGGGTTGCTATTTGCTGCTATCTTTCCTAGCTTGTCTGCTTCTATGTTTCCATGAATATGCTGATGGGATGGTACCCATCTTAATATAACCTCTATTGCGTTATTTTGTAGGTGTATTGCAGCTTCTATTGCCCGAATCACTTTTGCTTGTCCTGCCATACAGCTTGCATTGCCCATTCTTTTGAGAGCTGCTTGGCTGTCTGAGAATATTGTTACTAGCTTACAGTCCCACTCTTGTCTTTGGGCATGCTCAATAGCTCTAACAATGGCCTCCAACTCTCCATCATATATTGTGCTTGTATCTTTTGAGAGAGCATAGTACTCTCTACTTTCCAATTTGCTTCTCTGGTGATATGCTATAAGTGAGATTCCAATTGCCTTGCTATCTAGTGACTCAGATGCATCACTATAGTAAACTGCTTGATTTTTACCACTAGCCTCTCTGAGAATTGTGTTGTGCAATATTTTCTCTTCTTCTTTCCCTCCCTTTCCCACAAGAATACTGTATGACACTTGTGTGTCCCATGGTGGCCAGAGATTTGTATGTACTGGTTCTGTGTCAACAAGATCAGGGTTGTATATTAATGACTCCCTAATTCTTTTGACCTGATTTTCTTTTGCATTTATCCTCTGATAGTGGGAATATTCTAAATTTTGTCTTATCATCACAGTTAATGGATGATTATTGGCTAAGGTTAACATTCTCTTAGCATATTTTCTTCTGCTATGATTCAGTCTGATTACTGGTGGACAAAGACATGCTTCCACCTCCATTTGTATTATTGGTGATGTTTTAAAGTATCCCAATATTTTTCTTGATGCAATATTTTGTAATCCTTGAAGTTTCTCAGCAAATGATTGTTGTCCCCTCCACCAGACAGGGCTTGCATAGTCCGAAATTCTGGTCACACATGCCAGATATAGCTATCTCATAGCTATATGGCTGAGAACTCTCTCAGTATTAGCAAGTCTTGCCATTCTTTGGAAGGCAGCTTTGGCCTGGGCCACCCTGATTGTAATGTGATGCTTGAAAGAGAAGTTCTGGTCAAACCAGACTCCCAACTATTTGACTACTATAGCTGTTGATATTTTCTCTCCATTTGGCATATTTAAATGGCATCCATTAGCCTCCCTTGATTTTGCAAAATGGATTAATTCAGTTTTTTCAATGTCAAACTGGACTGCATTTCTTCTACCCATTTCTTGAAGTTTTCTATATTCTTGTTCCAGAATTTTTGTATTTTTCTCAAAGCTGTCAGATGAGACAGTCAATGCTATATCATCAATGTATGATATAAATTTCCCTATCCTAGAGCTGAAAATATCTCTGATATATATTAAGAACAAGATTGGTGATATAGGACTTTTTTGTGGTATCCCAGTCTCAACAGATGAAAATTGCTCCTCTTTCCCATCAAAGGCTAATTTGAGCTTCCGGTCACTGAGGAAGGATTCCACCCAAGTTAAGAGACTAAGGGGAAGACCCAATCTGCTCATCACATTCAAAAATTGATTCATAGCCACATGATCAAAGGCACCCCTGATATCCATAAAGAGGGTGGATGTCTTTCTTCCAGCTTCTTTTTCTGTCTGAACTTGATTGACCAACATGAGACAGGCATCTACTGCTGACTTCTTTAATCTTCCTCCAATCTGTGATGGATCCAAAAGATTAGTTTTTTCTGCTAGGTAGGCTAGCCTTTTAGCTAGCATTCTTTCAAGGGTTTTGCCCAAGCAATTAACGAGAGATATAACCCTATATGCTTTTGGCAAAGAGTAGTCTTGTTTTGAGGGTTTTTTCAGCACAATGCCTGTAGCTTGCCTCCAACACTTTGGCTGGTATCCAATATTAAAAAATAAGGAGTAAATCTTGAAAAACAGATCCTTGTTGGCCTGAAAAGCATGACTTTTCATTCTCTGGTCTATTTGGTACGGTCCTGGCGCTTTTCCTTTTGATGGCTTAGTGCATGCCTCTTCCACTTCTGATGCTGTTAAGCATGGCCATTCCCATTGAAGCACTTTGTGAGAAGACCATTCGATTTCCAGGGTCTGAGGTGGTGGGATGAATAGCTTTTCCCTGATTGCCTTACATTTATGTTCAAAACTAGATTTAAGATCCCCATTTTGATCTTTAATCATTGGTAACTGGGAGGATTGTCTATCTTGGGTGTATGCCAAGGCCTTAAAAATGGTTGCTGGATCTTCTCTCTCAAGGAATGAATTCCAATGATTCTTTTTAGCAATTTTAATTTCTTGGAAATTATTTATTCCTTGCTATAGTGTATTGGGTCCATCCATTTTCATTGGAAGGATCTTTAGAGTAATTGCGTTGAGATTTCATCATTACCTTTGTCAAGCATTTTAGCTCCTCATTCCACCATGGCTTGGGTTTGACACTAGCCTTTTTTGGGGAATACATCTCTCAGCTGCTTTGATGATGATGATGTCAGTTATTTCTTGACCAATTTTTTCCAATTGTTTCCTCCAATTATTATCTTCCTTGAACAGAGCTCTACTGTCACTGCTTGAAATTGATTTCAGGTTATCCAGTTTATGAATGGTAGAGGCTTTAATAAGCTGGCGGGTATGTCCTTCAAACTTCTTCCAGTCTACCTTATGGGTGTTGAATCTCCCTTTTTTAAGCGAGGCTTGGAAGTGTCTCTCATTCTGGTTCAGTATTGAAGACAGAATCCCTTGATGTTCTGATCCTGTTGGAATGGTTTGCAAGTCTTGAACAAATCTTTCTGCCCAATTGGTTGCTAGGGTCAGGTCAATCACTGATGAGCATTTCATATGTGGCCTATAGAAAGTTCCTTGGCCAAAATTGTTCGGTACAGACAAGCCATGATCTTCAATCCAGTCATGTAGTTTATCAGCAGAGATAGATTTTGGATAGTTGGGATCCCAGTCTGGATGATGTCCATTAAAATCCCCTACTATGATTGTATTGGATGATATTTTCAGATCTGTACCATATCTTTCCATTGTGGTGAGGTTGTTATCCTGGTCTTGGTTCTTCTTGTTATAGATATTGATTATGTTTATGTTGAATTGTGGGCCTGTTATATTTACTGCCAGGATATCTGGGTCACTTGGATATCCAGGAAGGACTCGATGTTCATATTGGGTTGTTTTAAGATATAAAACATTACTCTAGGTCTTAGGGCTAAGTTTGATGATTCTGGGAGTATTTGTATGAATGAAGGGTGATTAATTGATTGGGCCCCTTCATATGTTCTTCTTTGTCTCATGGCTGCTATCCAGGGCTCCTGGACAGCAATTATTCCAATTTTAAGGTCTAGTGCTAGTTGTAAGGTCGCTTCTGTAGTCTGTATGTTCCTGTCCAAGTTGCATTGGAGGACCTTTTGGTGTCCTGTCATAGACGATCCTCATGATCCTTCCTAGCTTCTTCTACCCTAGCTACTATCCTTTCAAGGATGGCTACTTTGGTTGGGCAATCATTACTGTCAGCAGTATGTGCTCCATTACAGTTGCTACACTTGGGGACCAAATGAACACACTTGGTTCCAATAGCCCTGCACTGGGAGCATGCATGACTTCTTGTGTTGTGGAGCCCAGCACAGTACTGGCACTTGGCCTCCCATCTGCATCTGCTCTCTTGGTGTCCAAAGTTTTGGCACCTATAACACTGAGTATTGGGAGCAAAGTTTAAGTATTTTTCAGCTGGTAGATACCTTCCAGCAACTGACAGCTTTTTAGATATGGCTTGTTTTGCTTGGGCCTCTGTCTCAAATGCCACAACAATAGAGCCAGCCTGTTGGTTTCTTCGATTTTCTTCTGGTGTAATCCAATATGGTTGGCCAATCACTTTTAGTCCATTGTTTAATATTGAAATCTCGTCTGATATTAGGGATAGGTCTCTGTTATCTAGGAATTCATTTGTTGGAATTCCATGGATTATCACTTTGTACCATGGTTCATCCTTCAGGGCCAACACATGAGGGGCATAATTTTTCCATATATCAACTTGGCTAAGTAAAAAGTCTGCTATATATGCTCCAATAGTGGTTATGGCTATATTGTCATTTCTTGTCTTGGAAACTATAGAAACCACTGGGCCCTGTACACTACGTGCTCTAAAAGCGCTGTTTATTTGGTCCCTTATTTGTAAAGGTGAGAAGGGCTGCCGGGTGGTAGCATCCTGCAGAAGGATAAGTCTATTTGTGTTTTTTTGCTTTGGCTCCATGTTTTTCTTTGGTTGCACCACTGTCCACTCGCTTTTTGATTGTTTTTGACTATTTGAAGGCCCTGCAACTGATGCCTACGTGCGTTGTGGCTGGCTTGGACCTGCTTCTGAGACTCAAGTTCCAGTTTGATTCATTTTTGTTGGCATTGTTTGATTGTTTATCTTTGTTCTTGAGGCACCATTTCTTGCTTCCTGTTGTTGTGTTTGAACTGGTTCCTTTTGGCATCTCATGGTATTTTGGAGGACTTGTGTTGTCTGCTCCAATTTTGCAGCTGTGTTGTAAGTAGGGAGGCTTCTCTTGAGATATTACAATCTTTTTCAAGGTATTGTCTGAACACATTCAGAAGATCCAAAATTTTTGTCTGCTGTAAGCGGGAATCTGTTTGGTGGGCAGCCTTAATAAGCAAATCTCTTGCTATTGATATACACTCATCAGGTCCATCTATTGTGTCCAGTAATGAGGATCCCCATTTTCTACTGGCTTTTTTAACAGGGAAGCTCTTCAATGTTTCGTTTTTTCGCTTTGATGCTAACTGTGGATTGAAGTTAAAACCCTCAGTATCAATGTTCATGTCAAAATTTGATTGACTTTGCAAATTATGAGGAGAGTAATCAATACATTTCCCTTTACCCTTATCAATTTTTGAAGATTCAGCAGTATCTTTGGCTAAATGATCCATGTTGTTCTCATAGGAAATTTCTTGACTTAGTTATGGTATTGTATGATGACAAAGATGACAATTGTTTTCTAAGTTGTGTTAAAGATATAACTTCTATAAGTGAATATATTTGAGTTGTTATGTTAAATAAGGTACAAAAGATCTAGAAGATGATCGAGTAAAACTGGTTGTGATATGTGCTCTGTATGATCCCTTTTCCAATCATCCAGATCATGTCCATATATAACCATTTCCATACCTGTTCCTTAGTCATTTGCCCATATTTCTACTAGACCAAGTCTCCATATACAGGTTTAGATCAAATCACACATGACACTAGAAAGTTACATATATCTCCTAAATTACAGTGTTCTTATGACTAGACTTCCTGTACGCGTTTCTTCCCTTGACAGTTGTATATTTGCGAGACACGCAACTAGTCACAACCTGACACGACATTACCCTGTAATAATTATTGACATGGAACCTCTTCGGGCGTCTCAGCGCAAGCATCAGATATTCCTTGGGACCGAAACAGTAGCCTGGAATATACCTATACTTGCTTACGCTTGACTTGTCATAGTGCAACCGAACAAAATTTCTGACATATTGTCTATATCTAGTGGTCCTGATAGGCTTCCTGGATGATATTCTGCTAAAGCAAAAGGATCAGGGGAGCTAGATAATTCATTCATGTCCCCTTTCTTCTATTCCGTTTTTTTTTATATTTTTCAAGTGTTTATTTTATGATTTTTAACTTTTTATCAATTTTTTTGATTTTTTTCCTGAATTTAAGTCCGAATTTTAGGAACAATACCACATGACTATAAATCGTGTGATTTGAAAAAGAAAATCTCAAGATGGCTCGTTTTTTGCATTAAGCGACGCGAAATTTCGCAAGGATCAATGAAAAAATTTTCAAATCCAGATATCTGAGAAGACCAGTTGTGCAGTTTGTTGCAAATTGACCTTTTTCAACTTTTGGACTGCAATATGTTGATCAATTATCGCTCGAATAATTTCAAAATTTGTAAACCCTTAGATGAGTGTCTTATACATATATTGCGTGAATTTTAAACAGGGGTGCTAAGTGCATCAATTGTTGTGGATGGTTGGAGTTGGCGACCCCCAATTTACCTTCCAACCCCAGTATTTCAACACTGGGCAGTCTAATTGAAATTCTGATTCGATATTTGAAATGCGCTAGGAGTTATCAATAAATTGATATGTTTTCGAAAGTGTTTGGGCAATAAGTTAGATTACCAAAAGTTGCTTGTTACTTTTTCGACATTATCAGCACAACCAGTCAGTCAAATTTGCTGAATAATATCCTAATCAATAGCGCTTGATGTAGTGGATCCAAAACAATTGTTTATATGATGATATGATGCTGTCTCAAGAAGTTATGGACAAAATGGTTGATAGGGAAAATTTTGACAAAGAAGCAAACTTATCTAGATCCGAGGAATAAATATTTCCAAGGGATCAAAATAGCCAAAAAGAAGCATTGGAACAAGTTCCTAGAGAGGGAAGATCCTGCTTCAATCTTTAAAGCCCTTTCATATACTAAGGACAAAATAATCACCAAACTACCAGTAATGCAAAAAGATAATGGAGAATTAGCTCAAAGCTTTGAAGAGAAATCAAAGGCTCTGAAAACCAAGCTTTTTCCAGCCCCCCCAGTATCACCATCCCTTGACTGGAATCAGCATCAAGAGGACGGAAAATGGGACTGGCCTAAGCTGAGCTCTGATGAAGTTGAAAGAGCATGTTGCCGCCCATCTAAAGGAAAGGCACCTACTTTTTGCCATCCCACCAGTAGCTGTAGAGAAAGATTGGGCATTGCACAAGGAAGCCAGCTGGGAGTGGCCTTTACTTACACCCCAAGAGGTCGAAGCTGCTTGCTGTAATCCATCCAAAGGCAAAGCTCCTAGGCCAGACCAAATTGATCAATCCATGATCAGCCATGCATATCATGCCAATAAAGAGATATTCTTTCAGGTATACTCTTTGTATTTCAATATTGGATACCAGCCAAGCTGTTGGCGACAGGCTACAGGGGTGGTGCTAAAGAAACCCTCTAAGCCAGACTATTCTCAACCAAAAGCTTATAGGATCATATCCCTGCTCAATTGCTTGGGAAAAACTCTTGAAAGAATGATGGCCAAAAGACTTGGATATCTAGCTGAGACATCACACCTTCTTCATCCATCACAGATTGGAGTATGCCCCCAGAAATTAGTAGTGGATGCTTGCCTGATACTGGTCAACCAGGTACAAAATGTAAAGGCTGCTGGGAGAAAGTTGTCAACCCTATTTCTAGATATAAAGGGTGCCTTTGACCATGTGGCCAAAAATCAGCTGCTTGGAATTATGAGTGAATTGGGACTCCCTCTCAGCCTTATGTCATGGGTAGACTCATTTCTCAGCAACCGATAGCTAAAACTGACATTTGATGGGCAAGTAGAGGAATTTTCATCTGTTGAGACCGGCATCCCTCAAGGAAGCCCTATTTCGCCAACCTTATTTTTGATATACATTAGGGACATGTTTAGCTCTGGGGCAGGCAAATTCATATCATATATTGATGATATTGCATTGATAGTCTCGTCTTCCAGCTTCAAAAATAATGCAAATATATTGAAAAAAGATTTTAAATTACTGCAAGATAGTGGAAGAAAGAATGCAGTCCAATTTGATATAGATAAGACTGAACTGATCCATTTTGGGACATCTACAGAAACTAAGAATTGCCGAGTGATTCTACCAAGTGGTAGAAGCATCTCATCTTGCACAGTAGCCAAATGGCTGGGGGTGCTATTTGATCAAAAGCTATCCTTCAAGCAACATGTTACTTCAAGAGTAGCTCAAGCCAAGGCATCCTTCCACAGGATGGCAAGATTGACTAATACAGAGAGAGGACTCAGCCACATAGCAACAAGACAGTTATACCTGGCATGTGTCACAAGTATATCAGACTATGCCAGCCCTGTCTGGTGGAGAGAACAGCAATCATTTACTGATCTGCTGCAGAGCCTGCAAAATATGGCACTAAGAAAAATACTGGGATGCTTTAAAACATCACCAGTAAGACCAATGGAGGTTGAGGCATGTCTTTGCCCACCTGAAATTAGACTGAATCATAGCAGAAGAAAATATGCTATGAGAACATTGGCCCTGATGCCAAACCATCCAATTTCAAGGATGATGAAAGAAAGATTGGATGATTGGAATAACAGGGAACATATATTATCAAGAAAGAGAGTCAAGCAACCAGAATCTTGAAATCTATACAGTACCACTTTGATGTCATGGAGATTGAGCCAGTGGTACCTAACATCTATTCTCCATGGAATAGTGGCCTTCCTTATGAGGTGGAGATTGGAAATAAGGACAAAATTGAACAAAAAACACTGCACAATCAAGTACTATCACAGGCTTATGGGACAAAGCAGGTTATATATTATACAGATGCTTCAGTATCACAAGAGACCAGTGGTATAGGAATCTCGCTAATAGCCTATGATCAAGTTGACTTGAGTACAAAGACTGAATACTATATTATTGCAAAGGACAGCAATACCATCTATGATGGGGAATTGGAGGGGATTGTGAGAGCTATTGAACATGCAGAAAGACAGACATGGAACAAGGAGCTCATGACAATATTCTCCGACAATCAAGGTGCTCTAATGAGACTGAAAGACTTAAGCAATAAGGCCGGCCAAGTATGGGTAATTAGAGCCATTCATGCAGCCAAAAAGCTAAAAAATAGGGGAACAAATGTCAGAATGAAATGGGTACCAGCTCACATGGACATCAATGGCAACAAAGAAGCAGATAGGCTTGCTAAACAAGCATCTTTTATGGAGCCTGATGAAAGCTATCCAATAAGCCTTGCCTTTATCAGTAAAGAGATTGAAGGAGCTAAATGCCAGGAATGGCAGACATTGTTGCATAACTATGATATCAAAAGACAGCATCAAGAGGGCTCATCATGCTATACAGGTACATTTGCATGGCAAATTAGAAAAAGGCCATGGGTGCCTCGAGGTACTAGAAAGGGGACATGCTCGGCATTTTACCAGCTCAAACTTGTACATGGCTACTTCAAGTCATACATGTGGAGAATAGGGCAATCAGAGACAGATTGTTACTGTTTGACCGTTGTTTTAGCTTAGGAGGAAACCTAAGCATTTAATTAGGAATAATTACAATAAGACTGAAAGAGGAAGGTTGGGCAAATAGAGATGAAATGGCACTACTAGCCAGGAGGTCGAAGCAATATCATAGCGTAATGGCTCCTGATAATACTTGGCCCGGTAGCAAGTATTAGGCCTAGGGAGAAGTTATCAGTCAGCAGATTCACGAAGCAGACCAAACGTTATAAGTACCTGTTAGTAGTAGCTAGAGATTTCTTTTCTCTTCATATAGTTTAATAAATTGATTTATTCATTACCAACTTGATTTCTGTCACACAGATAGCTGCAGCTGTGGGTTCAAGTAAACTGTGAAACATCTACTACTTGACTGTAGGAGGTATAAACAAAATAGGAAGAAGATGAAAGAGAAGCTTGGGGTAGAGGAGATAAGTCTCAAGGTCCTCCTTCATAGCAACATTGGAATAAAGGCAGTACTGGAATTCTTAAATGACACAAATATATGTACAAGGAAGTGGTATCTAGGAGAGGAAGAATATCCATTTTGAAAGTAGGATGGGGTTTTAAAGGTTAAATTGTAGTTAAATACTGCACATCCTCTGATAGTCTTAGACTTATATAGGATTTAAATGAATATAAAAAAAATTGCTTTTAACTCCCTTTTTGATGTATCAATCAAAGGGGAAACAGATATTCTATTAGTTCAGGAGCCTTATTTGTTCCACAACACTCATTTATTAATATACCAACCAATATCTCATTCAGCTTATCAAATAATTCCACCAATCACACATCAATACCTCCGCCCAAGGGTCATGACCTACATTAAGAAGGCAAGCCAACTTCAGGTAATGCCTAGGTATGACTTGGTGTCCGATCCAGACTATCAAATCCTCGAAGTTGATCTTCCAGGTGAGGTCTTTTATATCATACACATCTCCAATGAGAAGCCTCTCACACCTTCATTCAAACACCATACTATTCAGCGTTTCCTTGATTTGCAACTCAAGCTAGACAAGCCATTTTTACTTCTTGGTGACTTCAATCTGCATCATCAACTTTGGAACCCACTTATTCAATCAACTAGCCCTCTAGCCAATTCCTTGGTTCAATATCTGGAATAGACAAATACTCAACTAATCAACTGCTCATCTGTAATTGAGAACTATGGAGGCACCTTCCATAGAGCTAATTCAAAAAGCACATCAATCATTGATCTTAAATTTGTAGCAGGATTTCAACAGTTAAAATGGCAAGACTGGAACTATGGGGAGTCTACTGGGTCTGATCATGAACTAATTACCTTCAAGGTATTGCTACCTCAGGTCAATGATCTTACCATAGACAACCATGTCCCATCATTACCACCAAGATTGAAAACAAAAAAGGCTGATTGGAAGCTCTTTCAAATTGAATAGCAAGCAAAAGAGGAACTCTTCCAGAATCTTCTAGAAAATGCCATCCAATCAAAAGATTATGACCAGATAGCCAGTTTACTTTAACAAATTCTCGAAAATGCTGCCTCTCAAGGATGAGGGTTTGACCGTGTTCCACGGGGTGCGTTGTATAGCCTAGTGAAGATCTAGGTGGTAAGTGAAGATTATAAATGGGTCAAAGGGATGACAGGTCTTCTCTAGGAAGAGATGAATGGGCAACTAGTTGCAGTAGATGTTAGACGTGGGTCTTGTTGATGAAGAACTGGGCAATGGATATATGTTCATCCCGAAGAAGAGATGGGTGAACAAATGTATTGTAAATGGTAAATAAAGAAGACGTTGCATATGGAGTAAATCTCTCTCACGCCGAACTATTATATACAAGAGTAGAAGCCTTTGCCAACCGGAATTAATCGTAATCAATTCTTGCCAATATCTTCGCATTGATGGCTGTGTTCTTGTCCTTCTCTTCATGACTCTCTTGCATTTCCTTACATGACTTTTTACACGACTAATTGTATAGGGGAAGCTATTATTAAATTGATGTCTTTAATTAATTACCCCTTCATCTTATCACAAATTAAAATTAGTATTAAAATTCTATTTACGGATCCGTGAAACAATCACAGCCATACCCAAAATCTTCTTCAAGGCATATTCAACCCTATTCAACAGTGGCATTCATCCAGAAATCTGGAAACAAGCAGTGGGAGTAATCATTCCAAAGAGAAACAAGAAGGACTATAGCAATCCCAAAGCCTATTGACCAATCTCTCTTCTCCCATGTCTTTCCAAGCTATTGGAGAGAATATTTGCTAACAGACTTGCTTTCCTTGCCAACACATCTAATAACCTCTTACATCAGACCCAAATGGGTGGACGGAAGCAAAGGTCTGCAATTGACACAGCACTTCTCCTACAGGATTTTATAGAGCAGAACAGGCTCAAGCATAAAGTAGTCCCAACAGTCCTCCTTGATATCATGGGGGCATTTGATCGACTCCAGCCCGACTCTTTAATATCAGTCATGAGATCTCTCCAGCTACCCATCTCATGAATCTCATGGGTTCAATCCTTCTTGACTGGAAGGATCATGAGACTTCAATTCAATGGCCAGCTAAGTGAGGTGTTCCCAGTGACAGGCACACCTCAAGGCAGCCCAATTTCACCAGTACTCTTCTTGATATCCATCAGGTTCCTCTTTCTCCCACAACAGGAAGTGAATTACCTTCAACTCTCGTACATGGATGACATCTCTATCTCAGTTGCCTCCACCTCAATCAAGAAAAATACTGACCAACTTCAAAAAATCCTCAAAGGACTAATGGAAAGGGCTAACAAGCTATCAGTCGCATTTGAGATGGAGAAGATCGAGATCATACATTTTTCACACCATAAATCACCCCTGACAAACCACCTTACCCTCAGCCATCAAACTGCTTTAGCACCTAAAGAGGTGGTAAGATGGTTAGGGATCTGGTTTGACAGGAAGTTAACATTCAAGTCTCATGTAGAGAAACACCTCCATCTCGAACATGGTGCACTCAAGAGGGTAAAGCAAATTTCCTCCAACACAAAGGGCCTTCCATTTCATGCCCTACAACAGCTTTACCTCAGCTGTGTCCTTCCAGTCCTGGACTATGGCTCAGTGCTTTGGTTTAGGAAAAGAGGCTGTGGTGAATTGAGTGCAAGATGTCAAAGGCTTCAAAATCAAGCTTTGATCATGATCACTGGAGCATATCACAATAGTCCAATCAAGGCCTTGGAAGTCGAGGCAGCAATTCTTCCAACTAAAGTAAGGCAGCTCAAGCAGACATTTAATTATACTCTTCGTCTACTAAGACTACAACATACACATCCAGTGAAAGATAAACTGCTCTCCCCCCTCCAGGATGAGCTATCTCTCACAACAGAGGTGGACCTCGGGGTTTTGGAGTACCTAGACAAAGAACAGACTCAGATTACAAGGATTGGCCAATTATTGAAGTCATTCATGATGCATACCAACCTTGAACAATTCGATGCCAGCTGGGTACTGTGACGGTCTTAAAGTGGCGTTTTATTCAAACTGAACTCAGAGCTAGATACAAATGAAAATCTTAAAGTAACGAGCAGAGACATGGCTGAAAGCCTCCTATTTATTTACAAGACTATGATCTCGTTCCCTCATTTCATACTATTCTCAAAATAGATCATGACCTGTCCTCCGACAAACACCAGCATCTCCGTCTATTTTAATTCAGCTTCATTTTAATGTTAGTAATTTTAGTTATTAAAATAGTTATGATGCATGTGGCTTAGATGACTCACGACTGGTGTTCGAGTCGTCCTGTCTGCAATCTAAATTTGTCATTTAAGAATAGATTTGGATGAACTGGGCCAAGGCCTATACTTGGGTCTAATGAGTCGTGGAGGGGTTCATGACATGAATGGTGTTTAATATGGTTGGAAGAGTTCAAGCCTTATTTGTTAGGCAGCAGCCTAATGATAACCAGGTATGAGCCTGTGACAGGTACCTCCTTGGCTTCAAGCTCAATTAAAAATAACTATTTCACCACTGCCAAAGGAACATGTTGCTCTGAGCCACAAAAACTTAACTGACAAGATACCACTAACAACAGCCATTGTCTATACTGATGGTTCCTTCACCAAAGGAAAAGGCAGCAGCATAGGATTTGTTATCTATCTTCCAGTCACAAGGCAAATGAAATGCATCTCTTTCAATCTTGGCAAAACAATGGGCATCACAGATACAGAAACTTTCTGCATCCTGAAAGCAATTAAATACCTCAAAAAGATATCACCCCGAGGCAACTACCATATCTTTAGTGATAGCCAAGCCAGTCTTATGAGAATAAAGAACAAAGATAATTCCTTTTCACACCATATCAGACAAGAGGCAGAAAACTGCTCAATACAGCTCTCCTGGTGCCCTGGCCATGTTGGGATAGTAGGTAATGAGCTTGCTGACAACCTAGCCAAAGGTGCCAGCAAAAAGAAGGTGCTGAGAAGAAATGAATTTACATCACATGCTTTTCTCAAGCAAAGGGCAAAAGAACTAGTACTAGAAGCCTGGGCAAAAGAGTGGACATCAGAACTTTTTCATGAGGAAGAAGGAAGAAAAAGTTCTGGTCTTGGCAAGTTCTATAGGATCCAAGCCCAGATGTCAACCCCAACATTTTCAACCAAACCTATCAATTTTCAAGAACATAGCAGATTAACAGAGTCCTCGTACTTACAAGCCAGGACAGGCTTAGGAAATGTGAGGGCATATTTATACAAAATTGGAAAGACAAAAGATGGTAACTGTAATTTTTGCCATAACCAGAAGCAGACCATGCAACATTTGATACTTCATTGTCAGATGTTTAAAACTGAAAGAAAAGAATCATTCAAAAAAATAGAGCCTTTTACACTACCAATCTTATTCAGAACAAATAGAGGAAAACAAGCATTGCTTGAATTTTTGAAAACTTCGAGGTGTATATCTTTATACAAAGGAGAATAATAGGACAAAACATATTAGAAATAAAGGGAGGATGATGGAGGAAAGGAGTTATAATGGGGATATATATTTGCTTTGTGTGTATGTTAAATAAATTGTCATAGCTAGCTAGCTGAATACAATATGATTAAAAAAAATTGCTTTTAAGATGCAAAATGTTTCTGTATCTGTGATACCCATAGTATGACCAAGGTTGAAAGACAAGCATTATATTAGTCTTTTCATTGGGAGATATACAACAAATCCTATACTGCTGCCTTTTCCTTGGGTGAAGGAGCCATCAGGGTAGACAATAGTTTTTGTTTAAGGTATATCTGTTGTGCTGGCTCGGTTGAGTTGTTAGGAGACAGGGGAATGGAGAATGGGATGCTGGATTAGGAAATGGTGGAAAATACAGGCTAGTGCACAGACGCTGTTCATGTACTCTACAATCTCTTCACCTGCCGAGTTCAGTGAATAAATCTATCCAAAATAATATCATACTTCACATCATCCATTAGATGATATTATCAATTGTCGGGATGCACATCTAGCATCACCTTCATAGATCACCATTTGATACGCACGCAGTGTCCATTGTGCCATCACCCAGCGTGAGCGCGCCATCTCCGCAACTCACCATTGCACATGAGCCCGTGTAATTCCACCAATGGACAGCAGAGACAAAATTGCTATATACCTCACAGCTCATAACCACAACAATATCTTTAAAATAGATTTTATGACTCTGAGCAGCCTGTTCCTTTGGAAATGCTGAAATATTGATTTTTAATTGGGTTTGAAGCCAAGGGGGCACCCAGATGGCATCTAATTGTTCAAGGTTAATACATCTTATGAATAACTTCAATACTTGGCCTATTCTTGTGAGCTGGATTGATTCTTTGTCTTGGTACTCAAAAACCCCAAGGTCCACGTCAGTTGTTCGAGATAACTCATCTTGGAGTGGGGAGAGCAGTTTTTCCTTTAATGGATGTGTGTATTGTAGTCCAAGAATTCGGAGTGCTAAATTGAATGCTTGCTTTTGTTGTCTCACTTTTGCTGGGAAAATAGCTGCCTCAACCTCCATTGGTCTTACTGGTGATGTTTTAAAGCATCCCAGTATTTTTCTTAATGCCATATTTTGCAGGCTCTGCAGCAGATCAGTAAATGATTGCTGTTCTCTCCACCAGACAGGGCTGGCATAGTCTGATATACTTGTGACACATGCCAGGTATAACTGTCTTGTTGCTATGTGGCTGAGTCCTCTCTCTGTATTAGTCAATCTTGCCATCCTGTGGAAGGATGCCTTGGCTTGAGCTACTCTTGAAGTAACATGTTGCTTGAAGGATAGCTTTTGATCAAATAGCACCCCCAGCCATTTGGCTACTGTGCAAGATGAGATGCTTCTACCACTTGGTAGAATCACTCGGCAATTCTTAGCTTCTGTAGATGTCCCAAAATGGATCAGTTTGGTCTTATCAGTTAAAAGCAATTAAATACCTCAAAAAGATATCACCCCAAGGCAGCTACCATATCTTCAGTGATAGCCAAGCCAGTCTTATGAGAATAAAGAATAAAGAAAATTCCTTTTCACACCAGATCGGACAAGAGGCAGAGAGCTGCCCTTTTTCTTTTTTTTTTAAATCATTGAGTGTATTCAGCCTATCTAGCTATGACACTATATACATAAGTTGAAATATTTATAATGCAGTATTTCTGTTAATTTTAACCCTAATCCACCCTTCTAAAATATATATCATTCAATAAGGTGAATTAATGGTTTCTGTTAATAGTTTCTTTCAAAAAAGTGTAGTATTATATTTTTTATCCCTCTTTCTCCTTTCCCTCTGAAAGGCAGTTGTATGATGAGAGATATCTGATTAGTGCATTCTTACCAACTGTGGTGTTGAATAATACTTGAAGTGTTAATGGAATTATACCCTTAAACTCTTTCTTTCTCCTTCTCTTGAAGTATGAGCAGTGGAGAATTAGATGCTGAGTAGTTTGGATAGCCTTGTCACAGTAGTTGCATTTATCTGTGTCTGATTTTCCAATCTTCTTCATAAAAGCAAGTGTGTTGCCTATTCCAGTTCTAGCTTGAAAATAAGCTGACTGTGATTTTTGGCTGTATTTATTAAAATTAAAAGGTTTCATTTTAAATTTAGGGATGGAGAGCTTGGCTTGAATTCTGTAGAACTTCCCAAGGCCAGTGTCATGGTACCTATGGTTCTCGCTTATGACCTGATCTATAAGTCACATGACGCACAATTATCTTACTTATCTGTATGATTGATGCTAGCGTAGGAATGAAGAATAAGTATCTAAGTAGTTGCACTCTAGGATAGATTGTGCAACGTCTTATTAATATATTCTTACCCGTATTTCGTCCTCTCGTACCTCCGATCTGCTTCTGACTCTGTTCCAACGAGACCTACCCGTGATATTACGTTGCACCAACAATCACCCACAGTCTTTCAATGGCTTCCGTCGTCCAATTTGAAACTGCCTCAGATTTTGTGAAACATCTTCGCTCGTTGGATGACGATGCAGGTGAAGTCTTAATCACCAGCGTTTTCACAATGGGACGAACCTTAGAGAAACGAGTTGAAGAATATCAATTCTCTATTTCTAATTCACGGCGCGAGCTTATTGAGAGCAGAGCAGTTATTGAACAGCTTAGGCGTGATCTTTCTTCCAATCAGGAAGAAAATGTCAAATTATTGAAGTCTTCGGCAATTGACCAGTACCGCCTGTCCGAGGCCGAAAAGCTAAACGAAAATCTTAAAGTCCAGTCTACCAATCTTACCGACCCTGCGCACTCAGCCGGGGGACAGGTGAGGTCAGAATTGTTCAAAATCGATGAGAAATTTTCAGGTAAGGATAAGAAGTTATATCCATCCTTCCAACGCCAGATCCGAATAGCTCTCGCACAGAACTCCGATAGGTATGTGACCCTTCAGTCACAAATATCATTAATTTATCAAAATCTGGGCCCGGGGCCAAAAGCATTTTTGGACCGGTACTTGACTAAAGAAGGCCTATTCAATTTCGCATCTTTAGATAAAGTTTGGAATGTTTTGGATGTCTCCTATAGGAATCCTAATGAGGAAGAGGACGCCCGTGACGCCCTCGACCAACTTAGGCAGGGTTCTGGACCTTTTGGTATCTTTCTTGCCGAATTTCAACTGCTCCATAATTTATCCGGTATTACAGACGATAAAATGCTGATCTCCCGCATGCGAAAAGGCGTTTCCAATGAAATGCAAACATGCATCGGGCAACACCAGGAAATCCATAAAACGTATTCTTTCGATGAGTTTGTAGACCTTTGCAAAGATTGTGTGATCCGATTAGATCTAGAGCGTCCGGTGCCCCATACCTATTACTCGACTCCCCGGAGTATAAATCCTCGTCCTGTCCATATTGTAGAGGCTACCGGTCCGAACATGAGTCCACTAGGAGGTGATCCTATGGTTCTTGATAGAGCCGAAATAACCTGTCTAGGGAAAGATGGTCGGTTGACTCCTGAAGAAAGAGAACGGAGATTCAGATTACAACTCTGCATGCGATGTGGAAAAGCCGGACACAGAGCACATAACTGCGTGCTTCAAAGGAAGAATAAGACTAGAGAACAGGCAATCAGCCGGGCCGAGTTAGGGGAGGATTATTTCAACGATGATAGCTTATTAGAGGAGTTAAAAGATTAGGCCATAATTATTGTCACGATTATGGTCCACCCAGTAGTTCAATAAACCCATTAATACTATCAACTCTATTTCACCCAAAATCTAGAATAAATTCACTTGTTTTACAATGTCAGATTCTTTCTGAATCGAGAAGTATTAGAACTTGTGCATTTATTGACTCTGGAGGAAGTGATTTCGGTTTTATTGACGCTGCATTTGTGCATCAAAATTCCCTTCAACTCACACCTCTTCACGCTCCTCGCATCCTTCGCGTTGTTGATGGAAGAAATTCATCTGCCGGCATGGTGACTCACTCCGTAAAGCTACGTCTAACAATAAAGAACCATTCGGAAATTTTAGAACTTTTTGTTACCAAACTAAACCAGTACCCAATAATCCTAGGCTACGGGTGGCTGGCATGTCATAACCCATCAATCAACTGGTCATCAGGTACACTCCGCTTTGATTCCCCGTTTTGTACAAGAAATTGTTGTCCTCCAAGTATTCCAATAGCTTGTGAGCATAGCGATTATAACACTACTGAAGGCTTAAATGCAATCAACTTCACGTCACAGTCCCGAAAGCCCGTAAAATTGTCTCGCACTAATATTGCAGTCAATAGACCGGCATCCTTTAATCCTTTGGACTTGCAAAAGCCCACCGAAACCATTTCCCTCTCAATTCATGATCTAGACCAAGCTTTAGTTAAAAAAGAATCCGAAGAGACCCAGATCATACTGCCAAAGTGGCTTCACCATCAGGCTGAAGCTTTCTCTAAACTCGAATCTCGAGTCTTACCTCCGCACCGTCCTATCGACCATAGGATCATCCTGAAGAAAGACTCTAATCCTCCCTTTGGAAAATTATACGGCATGTCAAGAGAGGAACTCAACACCCTCAAGGAATGGATTCAGGACAACCTATCAAAAAATTTTATCCGCACAAGCTCCTCTCCTGCCGCCTCGCCAGTATTATTTGTTAAAAAAGCTGATGGAGGACTCCGACTCTGTGTGGATTATAGAGCGCTTAATGCCATCACCGTAAAAAATCGCTACCCCATTCCCCTAATTTCGGAAACCTTGGATCGTCTTTCCAAAGCCAAATATTTTACTAAACTTGACGTGATTGCAGCGTTTAATCGTATCCGAATCGCAAAAGGAGACGAGTGGAAAACAGCCTTCCGCACTCGTTATGGGCTTTTCGAATCCTTGGTCATGCCTTTCGGTTTAACAAATGCCCCGAGCACCTTCCAGAGTTATATAAATAACAGTCTTCAAGAATATTTGGACATATTCTGTACTGCTTATCTCGATGATGTTTTAGTTTATAGCTCCTCGCGCGAAGAACATCGAAAACACGTAAATTTGGTTTTAAATAAGCTTCGAGCAGCAGGCCTCCAACTCGATATTAAAAAATGCAAATTTGAAGCAACTGAGGTAAAATACCTAGGACTAATAATATCTCGTAAAGGAATCGAAATGGACCCAGTCAAAATTGATTGCATAAAGTCTTGGAAAGCTCCAAAGTGTTTGAAAGACGTGCAAGCATTTCTTGGGTTTGCTAATTTTTACCGGCGTTTTATCAAAGGATTTTCTCTCGTAGCACTGCCACTCACAGAACTAACAAAACAGAATGTGCCCTGGCACTGGTCCGAAGCGTGCAATTCAGCATTCAATTCTCTCAAAAATTCGTTTATTATGGCTCCTATTCTTCGCCACTTCGATCCAGACCGCCGCTGCATAGTAGAAGTGGATTCAAGCGACTGGGCCCACGGGGGGTTTTTATCTCAGTTTGACAATGAGAATGTACTTCATCCTATTGCATACTTTTCTGGCCGTTTATCTCCATCTCAAGTAAATTACGAAATTTACGATAAGGAACTGCTGGCTATTGTAACTGCTTTTGAGTATTGGCGTCCTGAGCTTCAGGGTACGATTGAACCCATCTCCGTCATAAGCGATCACAAGAACCTAGAATACTTCATGTCAACTAAAAATCTAAATAGACGTCAAGCTAGATGGTCCGAATTTCTTTCAAGGTTTAATTTTGTGATTAGTTATCGTCCCGGGAAACTTGGTGGCAAGCCTGACGCTCTCACACGTCGATCTGAGGATATTCCGGTCAGAGAGGGAGATGAACGCCTACGTCAACAGCAACAGACAGTACTTAAGTCTCATAATATCGACCCTATGATTATTCAGAGTAGGAAATCTAAACTTGATCTCGCTAATGCAACACTTGACCCCTCAACATTATCCAATCAAATCGAAATCCTTTTCGCCAAAGGATATTTTGAAGATCCTGTACTCCAGAGTTATATCAAGATTCTCAAGGGACCTGGACCATATCGCTCTAAGCATCTAGACCTTTCCCGTTGTAGCCTCAAGGATGATAGACTTTACTATGATAATTTGATTTATGTTCCTGATGAATTGAGTCTGAAGCTCTTATTGCTAAAGTACTGCCATGATCATCCCAATGGAGGTCACCATGGAAGAAACAAGGTCTTTGCAGAAATATCTCGAGATTATTGGTGGCCAAATATGCTACAATTTATCTCTCAATACACCAATAATTGTCATGTCTGTAAGCGAATCACTCCTTCCCGTCTTAAGTATCAGGGATTGCTCAAGCAACTCCCGGTACCTCAACGTCGCTGGCGAGATATTTCCGTAGATTTTATAGGACCTTTACCAAAATCGGATGGGTACAATTTCATCATGGTTGTCTGTTGTAGGCTTACCAAAGCTCGCCACTTTATCCCTTGTAGGTCTAGTATAGACGCCGGAGGAACTGCACAACTGTTTTATAAACATATTTGGAAACACCATGGGTTTTCCGAGTCAGTAGTATCAGATAGGGGGCCTCAATTTGTTGCAAAATTCTGGCACGCTGTCTGCGAGCAGACAGGGACTAAAATCCTACTATCAACTGCGTGGCACCCTGAAACAAATGGTCAAACCGAGAGGTCTAACGCAATTCTAGAGTGTTATCTCCGAGCCTATTGTAATTATCAGCAAGATGATTGGGTTCAATGGCTACCTTCAGCGGAGTTTAACGCTAACAATTCTGAGTCTGAATCCACAAAGATTACCCCATTTTTCGCAAATACAGCACAACATCCGAGATCTGCAATAACCCCTCCTCGAAATCTTAATCAACCATTAACTTCCGAGTACCTCCAAATACAACAAGAACGGGCTAATGATTTTATTAACCAGATGCATAATCTCAATATATTCCTTTGTGAGAATATGAAGGTATCTCAAGCCTTTTATGAGAAACATGCAAATAAACACCGCTCTCCCCCGCCATCCTTCCAGATTGGCGATAAAGTCTTTGTCAACGCAAAGAATATTAAAACTAAAAGACCTAGTAAGAAATTAGATTGGAAAAATCTGGGACCATTCACCATTGTTAGAGTGATAAGTAGTCACAGCTATGAACTACTTCTCCCCGAAAATCTTAAATCCATACACCCCATCTTTCACACAAGCCTTCTTCGACCGGATCCTAATAACCCAATTCCTGGTCAAATAAATGAACCAAATCCACCCATAGAAATCGATGAATTTGGCAAAGATTTATATGAGGTTGATGCAATTCTAGGGTCCAGGCGTTTAAAATCTCGAGGATTTGAATATTGTGTTAAGTATACAGGCCAATTTGAAAATTCATGGCAACCTTTGTCAGATTTGGTAACAGGACACCTATCAGAGTCATTGACAGACTATCACAAGAAATTTCCACGTCGCCTCAAACCCACTCTGAAGGAACTAATGGATGCTAAAACTGAGGCAAAAATAAGCTCTTATACTGCTTAAACGGAGGATGATTTCCAGATGCTGTTGAGACAACAGGCATAGAAGGGGACCTACTGTCATGGTACCTATGGTTCTCGCTTATGACCTGATCTATAAGTCACATGACGCACAATTATCTTACTTATCTGTATGATTGATGCTAGCGTAGGAATGAAGAATAAGTATCTAAGTAGTTGCACTCTAGGATAGATTGTGCAACGTCTTATTAATATATTCTTACCCGTATTTCGTCCTCTCGTACCTCCGATCTGCTTCTGACTCCGTTCCAACGAGACCTACCCGTGATAGCCAGCTGCCTTTCTTCCTGCTTCTTCTTGTAATAGCTGGGCTGTCCAGTCTTTGCACCAGGAATTTTTGATGAGCTTCCTAGCTTCTTGTTTCATAAAGTTTTTTGATGTGTAGAGGTTATTTTTTGAAGGAGTCTTTTCTGCAGCTCTTGCTAGGGAGTCAGCCATCTCATTTCCCTCAATTTTCATGTGCCCTGGGCACCAGCAAATAGTGGTTTTGATGTTGCTAGCTTCCCTTCGGATTTTGTGGCTGAATTGGTTTGATCCATTCTGGATTCTCTTCAGCGAAGCTTGGCTGTCAGTGAATAAATATAAGTGAGAAGAGTTGGGTAAATGTTTGGTCCTCCTTATGGCCTCTAAGACACAATAAGTTTCTGCATCAATGATGCCCATTTCTTGACCTAAGTTTGCTGAGTGATATTGTGTTGGATTTCCATGTGGTGGGTAGATGACCATCCCAATGCTTGTCACTCCCCTTTCATTCAAAGATCCATCAGTATAGACTTTGGTTGCATGTTTTGAAATCTTGCTGAGAAAACGCATTTGCTCCCTTTTGGCTTCTTCTTTATTTGAGCTTGAGATTTGTACTTGGAATTTTGTCCTAAGCCATGGAGGGTTCTAAATGTTGTCAGAGGCCTCAAGTCTATGTTTGAAAGAAATATTTGTTAAAAGATTTGCAATTTTTTTGATTGGAGATGTCTTATCTTCTTGCCAATTCAATGACCTTGCATCGGGCCTAATGGGTGGATTTAGCTCGTCCTCAATAGTGTGGAAGATGTGTTGGCAGATTGGATGTTGCTTTTGGAGTTTGAGACTCTTGAGTGCACAAAGATAACCATGCTTTGTGACAGACCAGTTTGTGATATTGTATTGCACCTGGCCAACCGCCCCATGAATACACTCAGGAATAGGGTTAGTGCGTTGCAATGGTTACAGTGTTGTGATAGCAACAGTCACTAGTCAAGATACTGATCAGTTGCTATGTGACAGCTGTGGGCTATTGCACCCTTGATTGTAGTGACCGGTCCCAGGTACTTAAGGAAGCTCTTGGGATGTATTTGTACTGTAGCTTTTTGTCTTGTATTTTATCTACATCTTAGAATCTCGTCTCTGTCCTCGTCTACATCTCGTCCTCGTCTCAATCTCCGCCCCAATCCCTCTCCTTATAAGTCTCCTGTCCTCCGACCCCTGACATGCTTAAGATGGCGTACTTTGGAGGGCAGTCTTGCTGCCTCTACCTCCAATGCTTTCCTTGGAGCCTGATAAAAAGATCCTGTAATGAACACAAGTGCTCGATTTTGTAATTGATCATATTTGCTTGTTAGTGTCATTGAGCCAAGTCGATTTAACCATAAAATTGATCCATAATACACAACTGATGTGACACAGGAGAGGTACAGTTGGCGAAGGTTATTAAATTTCATTCCCCTAAATTGCTTTGCAAGTTGCTTCAGTTGTTCCAATACTGCATGACCTAGTTGTATTCTTTTTTCCACATGTGTCTTGTGTTGAAATTGGTGCTTCCAATTATGGTAAAGACAGGGATGTGTAGAAGACACGTCACTAATCTCCCATTAATCGTGAGGTTAGTATTAATGCGCTTTGATGTAAATACCAACCACTAGATTTTATTATTACAAAATATAGTTTATATAGCACTCTGTGTCCTAGTGGGAGTAATTAACAACTCTCCACAACAGATTTACAGACTCCTTTACTTTCCCACTCGCTTCACCAAGTGATACAATCTGTGCCAAACAGCCACAAGCTTTTGCAAACCAATCCGCTCAACATCTTGAAGCTAAATTTCCTATCAAACCAGATCCCAAGCCATCTCACTACTTCTTTTGGCATTGGTATTTGTCTTGAATTGTGATAGGGATTGGATCATGCTTTTGGTGACTCTGAAAATGTATGAGCTCAGATTTTTCAACCTCAAATTTGATCTTGAGATTTTCAGCCTTCTGGAGTAAATTTTCTGCACAATTTTTTAGAAATTTAGCATTTTTGTTGAGAGAAGTAGATGCTGTAGAGATAGAAATATCATCAACATAAGAAATTTGTAGGAAATGTTTGCTTTGAATATCTGGAATTAGGTACTTAATTGAAATTAGAAAGAGAATTGGAGAAATGGGACTACCCTGTGGTGTGCCTGATACAGGGTAATTCTTGCTCATCTGCCCATTGAAGGAGAGTCGGATCAAACGTTGATGGAGAAATGACTGGCACCAAGAGATAAGTTTCTTGGGTAGCTTGAGATGAAACATTATTTTGATCAATTGTTCAGGCTGAAGCTGGTCAAATGCTCCCGTTATATCAAGGAATAGTGTGCTGCCCACCCGCTTTTTGGCATGGCTTTCTTCAACAAATGCTTGCAGTAATAATGATGCATCAATGGCCGATCTCTGCTTGCGCCTACCCATTTGCCTGGTATGAAGAAGCTCATTTGAGGTATTGGCTAGAAATGATAGTCTATTTGCAAAAAACTTTTCCAATAGCTTTGACATACATGGCAATAAGGAGATAGGCCTATAAGCTTTTGGTGCACTGTAGTCTCTCTTATTTCTTTTCGGAATTATAATTCCAATAGCTTCTTTCCATACTGTGGGATCATATCCACTTTGGAATAGGGCCTGATATGTTGTGAAGAAAAAGTTGGGCAGGATCCGAATAGCAGCCTTGAGCAGTTGCCAACCTATTTGATCTACCCCAGGTGCTGTAGATTTTGTTGGGATAGCTCAAAAAAACTCCTCTTTAGTCAGATCAGGCCATTCCCATTTGCTTATATTTCTAGAGTCAGCATTGTCTGTATGATTATTTGAAGAATCAATTGTTGGGGTGTAATCATATTTTGGAAATAAACTTGTCATTAATGCTTCACTTTTATCTGCAAAAGAAGTGGCTAAAAGATCATCTGTCCCGTCCTTTTTAAACTTCAAGGTAGGTATGAATGAGATCTATTGGCGGTTTGTGTTAGAGTATTGAAAAGCTTTGTAAACCATATTGCCTTGGGCTTGCTCTTTGAACTTTTTCCAGTGATTGGTCTTTAGAATGGATACAGCTCGGAAATATCCATTCCTTACTTTCTTTGCCATTTGAATATTTTCTTCAGTTGGATACTTCTTTGCAGATCTTTTTTGATGGTGATATATTTGCCGAAGTTTGGTGAGCTCAACTGACTACCAAGACTTAGATCTACTTGAAGGCCTGCACTGTGGAATAGACTCCTTGGCTGCTTCATGTATAATCTCATTCATGAGGATTGCTATCTTATTTTTTTTATTATCATATTGTATTTATTTACCTGATAAAATTATATTCAAGAATGATGAGTCTGAATTATATTCTGAGGGATGATGAGGATTGAACAAAGGACTGAGTCTGATGGAATAAGAAGGTTGTTGTATGAAGTATATTAAGTACAAGATGATTATCCAAGGTGTGAAAACAGTCAGATTATATACACCTCTGATGCCATGATTGATCTGAAGAGGAAGTGAAGTGATGAAGGAAATCCAGATGTGGGAATCCTAAACTATCCCACTGCAGATCCTGACACATCCCTTGAAATCTCTAGCCCTGCAGATCCTGACAAATCTTGTTGATCTCCCATGGTCCTTAATGCTTATACCAAGTTATGTATCTGGCTAGGTTAATAAATTATGCAGATATAATGAATGACACTTTATGATTAAGGTAAGTATTTCAACAAGTATTTGTTCCTGTCCTCAATATAGGAGCTCCTGGCAGCTTGGCTATGTCTATGGCTTTTAAAATATTTGTGTACTATTGACATATCTTTTGTCATTAGTCTCAGCTCTTGGATCCACCATGGTTTTGATATATGATTAAATTTCTTGATTGGTACACTGGCTTTTGTGGCATCAGATATGAACCTTGTCAATTCTTTTGCAGCATCCTCAGGTTGGCAAGAGGATAAGTGATTGCCAGTCTTCAGGTATTGAATTCCTTCAGAATGGTAATTGATTTCCCTCTCTATAAGTACTTGAAGGGCATTGCATTTTCTGATGTTTGCTTGTAAAACAAGATTAAACTTTGGCCAGTCTGTAAGTTGGATATTTAACCTTGTTTTTGGTTTTAATATATCATTTGAGCTAGATGGTATCTCAATTGTGAACAATATTCCGAAATGATCTGATCCTACGTCACCCATTACTTGCCAGTCTTTGACCCTTCTGGCAATTCTTGAGAATGCAATGGTCAAATCAATTACTGTACCCCTTTCCATATGTGGTCTATAAAAAGTACCATCACCTGGATTATTGATTAGCTCCATTCCTTTGGCCTGGATCCATTCAACCAATTTTTCCGATGGACCAGTTGCATTTGACTCTGGCTCCCACAGTTGATGATGGAGGTTGAAGTCCCCAAGGAGGATTTTTTTTTTTTAATTCATAGTGTATTCAGCTATCTAGCTATGACACATCTGATTATTTCATATATAATTACAAATATTTAGTCCCAATTTCCTTTAATTATCTTCTAGTCTCCTCCCTTTCAGTCAGCTTTGGATGCATTCATGCATCCACTGCTTTGAAGGAAGTGGAGAGTTGCTTCTTTTCCAATTTTTGTATTAAACAATATCTCTAATCTTCATGGCAATCTGCCTTTAAAAGCTTCCTTTCTTTCCGTCTTAAACTTAGTACAGTAAAGAAGTAGGTGTTGAACAGTCTGTTTTCCCTTCCAACAAAAGTTGCAAGAGTTATCCTTCATTTTTTTAATTCGGAATAAATGGGCCCTGGTATTTCCAATCCCTGTTCTTACTTGTATAAATGAAGATTGTGTCATTCTACTGTAATGACTGAAGTTGTAGGGTCTTATTTTGATGACAGGTGATCTTTTCCTGGCTTGCACTTGATAAAGCCTTCCCAGTCATTTAGCCCTTCTACCCTCTTCGTGTCTCAAGACTTGGGTCTCTCAGTCATTTTGCCAGGCTTTGAGAGTCCATTCCTTTGCCTTCTGCTTAAGGTAAGCAATTGTTGTGAATTTATCTCTTTTTTTGACTTTTTTCTTGGCTCCACCTTTTGCAAGATTGTCTGCTAACTCATTCCCAGCAATTCCTTCTTTTTTTATTTATTTATTAAATCATTAAGTGTATGCAGCCTAACTAGCTATGACACAATATACATATATATCCTTCTGAACCCACACATCATCTTATACCACCATTTTATGTATATTATATTAGGAAGAAAATTCTTGACAAGTAAACCATATTTAATTAGTTGGTATATTTCTATCTTCCTCAACCTTTCCCCAAGATAGGGAGCCGGTTGTTGAAAGATATTTCAGAAGCGAAGTTTTCCCCACATTTGTATTGAATATAATTGGAAGTGTAAATGGTAATAGATTTTGAAATTCTTTTCTCCTCTGTTTATTAAAGAATGAACAGTAAAGTATTAAATGTTCAATTGTTTGAACACTTATTGTGCAGTAGTTGCAGATATTAGTATCGCTTTTCCCAATCTCATTCATATATGCTAGGTGGCTTCCTATGCCTGTTCTAGCTTGATTATATGCTGACTGGGTTTTTCGAGAAAATTTGATTATGTTGAATGGTTTGAATTTGAAGTTGGGTATGTGGCATTTAGCCTGGGCTCTATACAGTTTGCCCAGTCCTATTGCTCTTTTCCCTTCTTCTTCACGTTGTAGTTGTGATGTCCAGTTTTGAGACCAGGCATCCTTAATAGTTAGTCTCAACTCTTGTTTAAACAAGCTGAGTGTTGTAAAGAGATGTTTTTTAATTAGATTTTCATTTGCAGCTCTTCTTGCTAGAGAGTCAGCCAGCTCATTACCTTCAATTTTCATGTGGCCTGGGCACCATGCAAGTGTAATATTAGCACCTTTTCCTTTGCAGCAGATTTGGTGAGAGAATTGGTTAGAGCCTTTTTGTATCCTTTGGAGTGATGCTTGGCTGTCAGTAAATATGAAAATTTTATCTGAAGTTGAAAGATGCTTAGCATGTTGAATGGCTTTCAGAATGCAGAAGGTTTCTGCATCTGTAATACCTATGCCATGTCCAAGGTTAAGTGATACACATTTGACTGGCCCAGAATGTGGAGGATATATCACATACCCAATACTACTTCCCTTGCCTTCAGTAGGTGACCCATCTGTATAAATTATAGTTGAACCATCTGAGACTTGTCTGAGGAATTGATTATGTTCCTTGACTGCTTCTTCTTTGGATGAGGTAGAGATTGATACTTTGAGTGATGTCTTTAGCCAAGGAGGGTTCCATCTATTATCAATAGAATCCAGCCTATGATTAATATTAAGTCTCCCCAATAGTTTCTCAAGTCTTACTATTTGGGATGATATTATAGTTATTTCTTGTAGGTCCCTTGGGTCTGGCTGATTGGGAAGACACTGCTCATCCTCAATGGGGCTGTAGAGAAGTTTAGAGATGGGATGTGCCTTCTGGAGTCGGAGAATTCTAAGGGCATATAGACTTGCATTCTTGAGGTGACGTATTTTGGTTGGTAAGATGGCTGCCTCCACCTCCAGAGCCTTCCTTGGGGCCTGGGGGAATGCCCCTGTGATGGCAATGAGAGCTCTATTCTGTATCTTGTCATATTGATAGGTTAGTGATAAAGACCCAGGCCGGTTGAACCATAGAACAGATCCATAGTCCATGACTGAGGTTACACATGAAAGATATAATTGATAAAGAGAATTGAGTTTCATGCCACTTGATGGCCTTGCCAGCCTTCTGAGTCGTTCCCAGACTGCATTGCCAAGTTGGAGTCGCTTCTGTACATGGCATTTGAAGTTAAGCTTTCGATCAAACCAGATACCAAGCCATCTTACTACCTCTTTGGGATGAAGTAAGGTATCTTGTACTCTGAGAGGTAAAGTCACTGGCTGCCGACGTCGATGAAAGTGTATAAGCTCTGATTTATCCACCTCAAAGATGATGTGGTGATGTCTAGCCTTTTGGAGAAGAGAATTAGCACAGCCCTCCAGGAATGAAATATTCTTTTCAATGGAAGTTGAAGCTGTTGAAATAGATATGTCATCTACATAAGATAATTGTAGATAATTGTTGCCTCTTACTTCAGGAAGAAGGTATTTTATTGAGATTAGAAAGAGAATTGGTGAGATAGAGCTTCCTTGTGGTGTGCCTGAAACTTGGTGCATCTTACTCATCTGACCATTGAAGGAGAGTCGAATTTTGCGCTGGGTCAAGAAAGACTGACACCATAAGATGAAGCTGTCCGGTAGATTTGATTGCTGTAGAATGCTGATCTTCTTGGAAGAGTCAAGTCGATCAAATGCACCCATGATATCCAGGAAAAGTGTGCTGACCATTTGCCTTTTGGCATGGTTTTCTTCAACAAAAGCTTGTAGCAGCAGAGCAGCATCAATATCTTCCTTCCAAGAGTCAGGATAATGACCACCCTGAAATAAAGCTTGATAAGCTTTGAAGAAAAAGTGTGGTAGAGTTTGGACAGCATACTTTAGCATTTGCCATCAGATTTGATCCACCCCAGGTGCAGTTGACTTGGTTGGAATAGCTCGAAAGAATTCCTCTTGGTTAAGTTCTGGCCACTTCCAGCACATCTTGGCTCTAGAATATGATGGAATTTGGGGTGCACTAGTAGAGGCCATAATTGTTAGGGGGTTACACTTCGGAAAAAGGTTCAAATTAGAGCATCAGTTCTTTCTGCAAATGTAGTTGCAGTAGATGTCTCAGTGCTATCAGATAAAGTATACTTCAAGGTTGGAATTATAGGGCTTTGCTGGTGTGAAGTATTAGAATATTGAAATGCAGTATAGGCTGTCTGCCCTTGAGCTTGCTCCAGAAATGCTTCCCAATGCTGAGCTTTGTGTTCAGAAATGGATCGAAAATGTTGGTTCCTTGTCCTTTGGGCTTCCTCTTTGATCCCAGGATCCAGTGTCTTTTTTGCCAGCCGCCTCAAGTAGTGATATTTTTTCCGAACATTTGTTAGCTCATTTTTCCACCATGATTTTGATCTTGGTGAGGTTCTACTTCTTGGAATGGCATTAGTAGCAGCTTGATGGACTATTGTCTTTAATAAGATAGCTATTCCATCAAAGTTCCTGGTACTGATAAGTTGGTCTAACTCTGAATTGGCCTTGCTTTCAAGTGCTGCAAGATTATTTCCAAAGAGATCCCAGTTAGCTTTTTTTAAGTTGAAATTAGAAGGTTGATTCTCTCCAGAATTATGAATGGATGGATTAATTGAAGTTTCAAAACTTATTACTTCATGGTCTGAACCTGTGCACTCACAATATTTCCGGTTCTGCCATTGAACCCTTTGAAAGCCAGAAACATAAGTCAGATTTATGATAGATGTTTTCTGTGTGTTAGATCTACAGAAGGTTCCACCAAATTCCTCAATGATGGTGAAATCATTGAGGAGAATGGCTTGATTTATCTCCATATAGTTGGCAAACGTTTCTGCATTTGTTGTAGGTGAGTTGATGGCTGGATTCCAAGATGGGTGGTGAAGGTTAAGGTCTCCAAGCAGTAAGAAGGGTCTATCCCAATTTATGTCCAGCTGAAAAAGACGTTCTGTAGTTAATGATGGGATTTTTCATTGTAAATATTTAAGATGTAGAATGATTCTTCAGGGGTGTCAATCTGATGAATCTGCATATCTGGGTCGTGAATAAGGTTTTGTCTTGGTGAAATATTTATTGTACAATGTTGCCTGATGTAAGTGATAACCCTTGGCCGGATAGAGGCATCTTGGTGTGGTACAACTGGAATATAAGAGGGGTGAGAAAGAGGTGAGTATTTTTTTTGGGTTATTTTATAATAATAGAGGTATGGCTCTTGAATGCAAAGAATTAATCCATCTTCCTTCAGAGCCACCTTGAAGAATGATTGAAGGATTTCTCTCCCTCCTGCAGTATTGTGCTGGCAGATTTTGATGTGATCAGTCATAAAAGTGCGTTGTAAATTTCGCAGCTATGTTTCTGAAGAACTGTGTGGCCCCCAGATTTGCAGTTGGCACACTTCACCGGGTGGTGTGTGCAGTTGTCAGAGGTAATAATAGAAATAAGAATGAATTAAAGTCAGAAAAGTTTGAAAGGATATAAAAGGACACTAGAAATTAAATCTGATGTTAGTTATTTATACCTTATTAATTTTAATTTTGTTCTTGTTTTTGTCTACACTATGAAAAAACAAATTGTCATAGCTAGATAGCTGAATACAATATGAATTAAAAAAAAGTTGTCAGAGGTTGCACAAGTTTTGCACTTGTGCTAAGTGGTGAGGTGACAGCCCTTGCAGACTGCACAAACAGGTTCCCCCTTACAGGTCAAGAAAAGGTGACCATACTTCAGGCACTTCTTGCACTGAGTTTGGTTGGTAGTTTGCTTATAGTTGGATACTTTAAGAAGCAGTCCTCCAACTAATATTCCCCTGTTTAGAATTTTAATCTTCTCTTCCTCAGAGGTGATGCTGAAGATGACAGGACAAATTGGGCCATTAGGATTGTTTGTTAACCATCTTGGACTGCCAATCAGATCCACACCCAGGTTAAAGTCTTGTACTTCCTCTTGAAAGGAAGTGATTGGTAGGCTAGTTGGCACCCCATAGGCTACCAATTTTGGGAAGTAATTCACTTTTTGAATGGTGTCAATAGGCCATTTTCCAAAGAGCATTATCCACTTCTCCTGTGAAGATAGAAGCTCATCAGGGGTGGAGTCAAAGCAGGTGAGAACAAGGTTATTCCGAGGGGAGGTGTGGACTCTTGCCACAGCTTTCTTGCCGAGAAGTCTGTTGATGTTGTCCCTGACACTGATAGCATTGTAGGCAGGAACAGATGCACCCTTTGTCAAGACAAGAACAAGAAGTGTGTCGGCATCAGAAGCATAAGTGACAGTTTTTGGGGTTGTGGCAGCTGTTGAGCTTGGTGGAGGTTGTTGGGCTGGTTTAGTGAGATGTAGCCCGGTCTTTTTGTTAGTGACTTTGGTCCATTTTTGGTCTGATGGTACAGTGGTATTAGGTGTGTTAGTGGCTGCCACACTAGAATAGCTGGCAAACTTGGTTGGCAGGCTAGATGAGCTGGGAAAGTTGTTGGTGGCCAAAGGTGCAGGTCCACTTAAAGAGGCTGGTTTGGAAATAAATTGAACAGATTTTTTTTCCACAATTTTTGGTGCAGTGGTAATCCCCTTGACTTTATCTCCAGGCAGAAAGTTATTCTCAGTAAATTCTCGAAATATTTGGAGCAAGTCGAGAATTCTAGTCTGTCTATCCCTGTCAAATGTTAATTTATAGGCCTCCACAATTTTATCCCTGGCTGCATAAATTGCATCATCAGCTGAGATTGCAAAAGAGTAGTTGGTAGCAGGTTTGTTCAGCTTGGGAGGCTTTGGGTACTCAGTTAGTTCACTTGAGCTTGGACCAATTTTTCGCTTGTTGAGTGAAAATTTTTTCCTGTCACATGACACAGAAGCAGAAACGGGATCAGAACTGCTCTCCATGGCTGTAGGAATGTTGGATGATCATTAGATTGATCTTAATGGATCTGTTGAGGTTGGTAGTTTTAGACTACCTCTCCAGATTGATTGATTGAGCCGTGGTTGGGATGGTAGGTCAATAAAGGTTGTTGATGAGGAGGATAATGAGCCTCCAGATGGAGGATCACAGTCAATATCCATTTTCTTTGCGCACTAGTATGCTAGAAGGGTTGAAAATTAAATGCAAATGTAGCTGTGAGTTATGTGAAAAGGAATCTGTTAAGTAATTGAAATTTGGACGATTTGACCAAAAGTTGTGGTCGAAAAGTTGGATTCGAAGTTTGATGTTGACGTGTTGCAGCAATACCTTCATGGCCTGGACACCAGTGTAGATGAATTTGATATTTATTGGTTTTTATTCTTATTTGATGTGAAATAAAGTTGCTAGCTTTGCTGACCCTCTGAATTGCTGCTTGACTATCAGAAAAGACTCAGATCTCTCTAGAATGTTTATTGGAGATGACATATTTTAAAGCTTTCAAGATACAATGTCTCAGTATCTGAGATTGTCATTGTGTGTCCGAGATTTTAAGAGAAACATTTCACCTTGTTGTAAAGGTAAGAGCTTACGGAGGTTAATTGGCAGAAGGTTTACGGATGATTATCAATGAATCAATGTGAACTGCTGATAAATTTGATACTCAGAACTATGAGGATTTAGGAAGTAGAAAGCGCTAATTATATACACATCTGAGATAGCTAGACTCTCGCCTTATTTACCCAAAATAGTACCACGGAATATTCTTGTCTCCTCCATCTGGTGGTACAATCTAGAAACACATTCTATACAGTGCTCCATTGTTCCTCTACTCATCATGGAGCCACCTGGAAAGTTCTTCCTTCACCCTCAGTGATCATTACCCTTGTGCATTTTAACCCTAGCCATTACCAGCACAACACACCTGTTTTGTGAATGGCAAGTATACCACAAATCCAAGGCTATTTCCATTGCTAGTTGTTAGGGAACCATCTGTGTATATCATTTATGTATGATTTGGGATGTCTTTTAGCAGAAGAATGTGCTCATCCCTTGCTGCATGCTTAGAAGAATTACTTATTTTAGTATCCACATTATTTGCTAGCCATGGTGGTGCCCATTCTGCATTGATAATTTCCAATCTATTGCAATCTGAGAGCTCTTTGAGCAGAAATCCAATGTTCATGATTTGGGTATTATTTTCTTGTAGGTCATCAATCATGTCAAGGCTGATGGCAGTACCTATGGACAGCTCATCTTGAACTGAGCTAACTAGCTGCATTTTTATTAGATTCAAGTGCTGCATCTTTAGTACCCTGAGGGCATAGTTATAGGCTAGCCTTAGATGTCGCACCTTCACAGGTGGAAGGGCGGCCTCTACTTCCAAAGCTTTCGAGGGGCTGCTAGAGTAAGCTCCTGTGACCAGGACTACTGCTCGGCTCTGTAGTTTCTGACATTTTTTGATAAGATGAAGAGATTTGCTCTCCCCATACCATAGAATAGAGCCATAATCTAGCACTGATGTTACACAGGCAATATAAAGGTGTCGAAGTTGATTGAATTTGATTCCTTTGGTTGAAGAAGCGAGGTTCTTAAGCCTAAGAAGAGCTCTATTTGCAAGCTTCATCCTCTTGTCAATATGGGTTTTGAATGATAGCTTACAATCAAACCATATTCCTAGCCATCTGACAACGCTTTTAGGGCGAAATTGGATTCCTTGAATTGTTATTGCATTTTCAATTGCCACTCTCTTCTGATGGAAGTGAATTAGCTCGGTTTTTTCGACCTCAAAGGTGACAGAGAGTTCCTGGGATCTTTTTGCAAGAGTTTCAATTGAAGTTTCCAAGGCATGGATATTCTTTTCAACTGATGAAGAGGCAGTTGATATAGAGATATCATCTATGTAAGAGATATAGAGAATCTTTTGGTTATGCTCAGGAGGGAGCAGATACCGGATGGAAAGAAGAAAAAGCAGGGGAGAAATTGGACTTCCTTGGGGAGTGCCTGAGACTGAAAATTGTTGACTGAGTTGTCCATTAAATATAATTTGATTTCTCTATTAAAGAGGAAAGATTTGGTCCATCTTACAAATGGAAGTGGTAATTGAAGGGTATTGAGAATTTGAATCAGTTTTGCTGGTTGAAGTCTATCAAAAGCACCAAGAACATCCAGCAGTACAGTGGATAAAACTCGACGCTTTGATAGATTTTCTTCAACAAAGTTTTGCAGAAGAAGGGCTGCATCAATGGCTGACCTCTGTTTCCGGCCTCCCATTTGACTTTGGTGCAGGAGAGAAGGTGATATATTAGCTAAGTACAAGATCCTATTTGCATAGAGCTTTTCTAGCAGTTTGGAGAGGCAGGGTAGAAGAGAAATTGGCCTGTAGGCTTTTGGAATTTTGTAGTCCTTTTTACTCCTCTTAGGAAGTATCACTCCTATGGCAAGCTTCCAGGAGCAAGGACGGTGTCCAGCATTAAATAGTTATTGATAGGCCCTGAAGAAGGAGGGAATGGCAGAGATAGCTGCCTTGATCATTGCCCATGAAATCTGATCTATTCCAGGTGCTGTACTCTTCTCAGGGACTGCTCTCACCAATTCATCATAAGTAAGTGCAGGCCACTCCCATTTTCAGAGCCGAGAATCATTCTGTAGTATCTGAGGTGAGATTTCTGAGGTGGCTAAATTGCTGTCCTGGGCCAAAAAGAGATTTGTAACTAGTGCTCTGCATTTGGTCTCAAAGGATGTTGCTAGTCTTTCAGGTTGATCAGGAGTCTCCTGATACCTTAGTGCCGGAGTCAATGGAGATTGATGGTATGTTGGATTAGAATAATTATATGCTTGAAATACTGTTCTGTTATCTGCCTTGGCAAGAAATTCCATCCAATGCTTGGTCTTGGTATGTTGGATGGTTCTAAAATAATGGTTCCTTGATATTCTAGCATCTTCTGCATTGTCTACTATTCTATATCTCTTAGCTCTTCTCTGCAACCTGTGGAATTCATTCCTCAGGCTGGTTAGTTCATCTGTCCACCAGGCCTTGGATCTGGAACATGGAACTTTTCGAGGAATGGTCTTTTCAGCTGATATTTGTATGATCCCTGAGAGGATCATTGCAATCTCGTCATAGTCTTGTGAATTAATAGCATGGTCCAGCTGATTTGAGAACTCTGGCTCATGCTGCTTCAAAGCCTTCTCAAACTGGGTCCAATTTGCTTTAGCCATGTTGTATCTGGGTGGAAGTTGATTTGTATTATTGTGAGCTCTGGTAGGAAGAAATGTTTCAAAACATATTGCCTCATGATCTGATCCTGTTGAGTCCATTTACCTCCAATTATGCCATAGGAAAACTTGAAACCCTGCAGCAAATGTCAGATCTATGATTGAGGTTGTTTTTGTATTGGACCTATGGAAAGTGCCTCCAAATTTCTCCATGATTTCAAAATTATTCAGCAGTATACAGCCTCTGGTATTCAAGAAGCAAGCTAGTTGTTCAGATTGGGATGTAGATGTAGCACTGGGATTCCATCCAGGATGATGAAGGTTAAGATCCCCAAGGAAAAGGAATGGTTTATTGAAATGAATGTTCATGTCCAGGAGACGTTGTAAGGTTTTCCTGGTCTCATAAGGATCTGTTGGCTTTTCATTATAAATATTTATTATATAAAAGCTCTCTTCAAGAATGGAAACTTCAAGTATTTGCATATCTGGATAAGACAAAAGGTCGTATCTAGGTGCTATATTGAAGCAGGAAGATTGATGTACATATGAAATTACCCTAGGTTGGGTGGTTGTATGAAGAGAAGGAAGTAATGGATAATAAGATGAATGACTTAGTGGTGTAAATGAATGTGTAATTGAATGCTTGTAAAGATAGGGCTCCTGTATGCAGAGGAAAAGCGCTTCCTCCTTCAGGGCTACTTCAAAGAATGTCTGGAGTACCTCTCTACTCCGAGCTGTATTGTGTTGGCTGATTTTAAGGTGTCCTAACATGTAAGAGCCTTGTAAATCTCGAAGTCCTGTCGTTCAAAAGCAGCATTGTCTGTTCCTCTGCAGTTTACACACTGCTTGAAATAGTGGGAACAAAAGTCTGAGGCATTACAGCGTCCACATGAGTGCTCAGTTGTCAGATGAGAGCCTGAACAGATGGCACAAAGAGGAGCTTTCTTACAGAAAGTAGGTTCATGACCATAGCCAAGACATTTCTTGCACTGAGACTTTGGTGTGTAGGATCAGTAGTTGACTACTTTGGGAAGCATTCCACCAATTAGAATACCTGATTTAAGAAGTCGTGATTTTTCTTCATCTGAAGCCAATGAGAAGACTACTGATGATGCTTTACTTGTGGGAGTCCCAGCAAGCCATCGAGGCTGGCCATTAACTTTGATTGATGTGTTGTATTGCTCGACCTCCCCCTGAAATGAGGAGATATCAAGCGCTGCAGGTACTCCGTGTACAATAAGCTTAGGCCAGAGATTGACTCTCTGAGCTTGATCTATTGGCCAGTCTTGGAAAATATATTTCCATTTTTGTTTATTTTCTAGCAGTGCTGTTGGATTAGATTCAAAGCAGATAAGAACAAGGTTATTTCTCATGGAGGTATGTACCCTTGATATAGCTTTCTTACCCATTGCTTTATTGAACTCATCTCGGATGGAAATTGCATTGTAGTCAGGTAAGTTGCTGCCTCTTATGGCAGCTAAGGTTATAATATTTCCTGCTCTCTGCTTAGCTTCTAATTAGTTTTGAGAGGTAGAGTTCTTGGGGACAATGTTGTTGGGTTGCATATTGGTAGCTTGCTTGGATCCAGTGGCTGCCCTAGATTTTGATTCCTGAGTCTGGTGTTGTAATCCAGCTTTAAACTTCTCAGAGTAAGATGGGCTAGATGTGGAGCTATTACTAGGGGCTAGTGATGGGTCGATCCTCCCAGTCTCAGTGTAGTCGCGAAATACTTCGAGAAGATTCAGCAGCTTATTCTGCTCTAGTCGGTCAGTGGTTAGGGTGTATGCTTCAACCAGCAGGTCCCTAGCAGACAAAACTGCTTCTCCCCAAAGAGGATAGTTCTGGAGCTTATTTGATGATGGTACAGGTAAGCATCAATGGTGCTGCCCCTCTGACATGCCTGATCATCTTGATTGTAAATATTGATGATTTCTATTTGGCTGGATCCATCTTTCAACTCAAGGATTTGAATATCTGGATCTTGAGGTGAATGATTTGCCAGTTTGTTTCTATCCTGGAGTATCCTTGAAGCATAAACCATAGTTCTAGGTCAATGCTGTGCTGGAAACTTGGGAAAGATTTGAATGAATCTATTGTGTTGAATGGATCTGTTGTTTGTATAGTCCAGAGTCAGAGGCTTTCTGGGTATCAGCCAAGGCTCCTGGACTGCTATAATATTTATATTGAGCTCCATAGCCAGCTGTAGAGCATTCTCAGTTGCAATTTGGTTTTTATTGAGGTTAATTTGAAGGACTCGCATATCAGTTGTGTCTGGCATTATAATTCCTCCTGATCAAGCTTATTTTTGACTGCAAGGAACACCTCACAGGACTTGGAGTTGGATTGATGTTGACCTGAGCAGTTGGCACACTTGGGTGCTAGATGGCTGCAGCTCTTCCCTTTAGACTTGCAGACACTGCAGTAGTGTTTCTGAGTGCTGTGATTGTCTCCACAGAGACCACAAATGGCTGATTTCCTGCAGTAGCTGTTAAGGTGTTCAAATCCTTGGCACTCGATGCATTGAGTTGATGGGGCTACATTTTAAAACTTTTCTACCCTTACACTTATTCCTGCAAGATAGAGCCTATTTCTGATGGCTTTGTTTGCTTCTTCTTCAGTGGCAAATGCTATGGCCACAGATGCTGCTCTTTTAATGGTTCGATTTTCCCTACTTTAAAGCCAGTATGGTGTTCCAATTGGTGTGAAACCCTTAATGAAGGTCTCAATTTCATCTTTAATCATCTCCATACCATCTGGGGTATCAAAATCTTGGATAGGAATACCATGGACAACCACCTTGTGCCATGGCTTGTCTACTTGAGCAAATGTAAATGGGATGAGTTTATCCTATAGTTCTCTCTTTTCCAGAACAAAATCAGCTGTGTATTCTTCTGTGGTTGTAATTGATACATTATTAGCAGTAGTAGAGCTGTCCATGTTGACCACTGGCCCTTTAATTCCTCTATCACCGAATGCCTTATTAAGTGTATTTCTTGCTGCTAGGGGTGATGATATAATGGGTGATTCCGGGCTTCTTACTAGTATTAGTCTCCTAACCTTCTTCTCCACTGGTTTGCTTGGCTTAGCTGGCTGGTTGGCCTGGTTATTCTTCTTCCCACCAACAAGAGTCCATTCTTGAGGCTTAGCATTGTAATTTGCTGATGTTGATACCAATATATTTGCAAAACTCATAGGGCTGCTAACTTTTGGTTGAGTTCTAGCTCTTTGTTCTGCTGGTTGAATGGTTTGTGGGACACTAGGAACAGCCTCGAGGTCCCTGGCTTTGCTCTCAATTTTCCTAGTGGCTTGTTCCAAGTTAGCTATCTGAGAGGTAATGATTGCTGAGGCTTTGGATAGTTGCCCCTTTTCTATAAATTCCCTGAAAATTTCAAGGCGGTCCAACAATTTGTCCTGCTCATTTCGATTTCCTGTAAGGCTATAGGCCTGGATGATGTTGTCCCTCGCTAGAAGTGCATCTTGGGGGGAGTTAAATGATGATTTTCCAATATCTGCAGATACTATTTGTATCTTTCGATGCAGCTCAGAGTGCTGGCTAAAGCTACAGCCTCGTTTTCGATAGTCCCCAACCAAGTGGGTCCCTGAAAATATTTTACCATCATGAGATGGGCCAGCAATGGGATCACTGGAGAAGTCCATGAAAACCTCATCAATTGATGAATTAAAATTTTGAGCGGGGTTAATGACAGCAGGAGGAGCTGGAAGATCGCTCCAGATTGATGATTTGAGTCTTGGTTGTTGAGGTGATGATGGTGGAGGGCTGGATGGTGGATGGGGATGAGATTTATCCCCGGAAATGGTCTTTTCGACATTAACTCCTGAACCAGTCGGTCAAATTAAATAGAACTAATGTTAATCGAATGCGCCTAATGTAATGAATCTGAAACACTTAATTATATGATGATAGGACTCTGTCGCATAAAGTTATCGACGAAAACATGTTTTTTGGAAAATTTGATGTTCCTGTAAAGCTGTTGGATGATTGATAGATCTACAGTTTAGGAAATTATTTTGGTCTGACTGCCTTGGAGGAAGCCAAGGCTCTTGTATTGCTATGAGTGAAATGTTTAGTTCTATTGCTCTTTTAAGAGCACTCTCTGTTGCAAATTGATTCTTGTTTACATTTATTTGGAGAACCTTTATATCTGGTGTGTCAGACACTAAAGGTCAATATCTTCAGCCTTGTCTCGAATGCTCAGGTAAACCTGGCAGGTCTTTGAATTAGCTGTGTGATTGTCATTGCAGTTAACACACTTAGGTGCCAGATGACTGCATTGTACTCCCTTGGCATTACAGACACTACAGTAATGCTGCTGTGTGCTGTGATCTCGAGTTCCACAAAGTCGGCAGGCTGCATCTCGTCTGCAGTAGCTTTCTACATGGCCAAAAGCTTGGCATTTATTGCATTGGGTAGTTGGGGCAACATTGTAGAATTTGGTAACCCGGGAACTGATGCCAGCAATGTACAGCCAATTCCGGATTGCCCTTTCTGCTTCTACTTGGGTGGCAAATGCAATAGCCACTGATCCTGTTTGCTTAATTTGGCGGTTTTCCCGTGTTGATATCCAGTGTGGCATTCCAATAGGGGTTAGTCCTTTGTTGAATGTTTTTATTTCTGATTTGATCATTTCCATACCGTCCTCATTATCAAAGTCTGCTAGAGGGATCCCATGAGCTATCACTTTGAACCATGGCTCATCTTTCTGGACTGATGTAAAAGGAATTATTTTCTTCCAAATTGATCTCTTTTCAAGAAATAAATCAGCTGAATATTCTTCTGTAGTGGTAATTGCAATATTTCCGTTCTGAGTCTTCATCACTGTGTTTACCACAGTTCCCTTTATTCCATTTGCTGCAAATATTTGGTTGATTTGGTTTCTGGCATGGAAGGATGTGAAATTGTTATTTGCTTCAGGGTCTTGAACCAGAATGACCCTTCTAATAACCTTGTCTCTAGCCTGAATATTTGGATTGGTTTTTGTCTGGTTAACTTGATTCTTCTTTCCTACCACAGTCCATTGCAAGGGGTCTGTTGATTGGGCAACTCCTCTTGCTACCATTGAGGCCATTGAAGCATATTGTTGTACTGGCTGATTTTTTGATGCAGGCTGATTTTGGACTGTAGATTTATTTCCTGGTACAGGCAATACTGGTGTAACTAAATTGTTAAGGGCTCTTGCATTGGTTTCAATTTGTCTGGTGGCTGTCTCCAGATTGGCAACTTGGGATGCAATAATTTAATTTTTTTTTTGTATCATATTGTATTCAGCTATCTAGCTATGACAATAAAATATTCAATTAATTTTACATTGTAGAATAACTCCAGCTAACGCCTCAATCACTTCTCTATTCATTTTTATATCCATTATTTATGTAACTATATTATCTCCTTTATATGCTGACATACACTTGGATCATTTGCACATCATACTTTCGAAAATCGCCATTTAAATCACAACTTCCGACCAACACCAGCTACAGCTATATAAAGTCAATATTGGTTTTCGCATAGTCTGTAGCTTTCGACTGATATACTTTTCGACATCTGCATTTACTTATTACATTATTTTTCGACTAAAACCCGATTTTTCGCCTACCAAAGTTAAAATTCTCACCATTTCATTAACAACTTCCCACCACCATTAGCGACAATAATATAAATTCGATATTCTATTTCACCTAATCAGCAGCTTTTCAATGATATCATTTTTAAGATCTACTAACCATTAACTCAAGATCTATTGACGAAAACTTGACTTCTCCAGCTTGAAGAAAAATTTTCGCACTAGAGCTGCCGAGCCTTGCCAAGCCTTGACAAAAATCACATGATCAGTGATTCAATCACGTGATTCCCAGACTAAATACTTCCAAAAGTTAATTTAAAAAAAAAGAACAGAATCCAAAAAATAATTAAAAATTTAAAATTAAAAATACAGCCAAATTTAAAATCAATTATAAAATTTCAAATAAAATATATATAATTAAACTAATAATCTTGTGTTGCACAAAACTGAAATCCTCACAGCAAGAGTTATTTCAAGGGACTATTTCAATCAAATTATGGCTGCAAGGACTTCATCCTCACAAGCCTCACAAAATGCCTTTCAATCTTCCCCACCAACACAAAGTTCTTTTAACCTCGGAAATGTGGCAAGACTCTCAGACTCAATGTGAAGTTCAAAGACATCAAAAAATAAAAAATTGCCACCATCACTTCCAACAACATTTTCTCTTTCAGATCTGAATGGTCCATTCAGCAGTGATCCAATAACTGCACAAGACCTTGAGCCTAAAATTAATCAAATAAAATTGCCACAAATCAAATCAAACAAAAGGAAATCATCTGAATTTAATCCTCTAGCCATTCAATCAAGGAAAATAATCAAAGTGGCAGAACCCACAAGAGTAAGGCAATACACTTATCTGTCTGCCATACAAAAAGCAAGGGATTTATTGATCAAAGCTTACAGCCTAACTAAAGAGAAAGGAAAGCAAGATGCAGTGCTTGATCTTGTCGAGGTCTTCCGAAATTTTACTGAAGAAGGAAGAATAGTATTACCAAAGAACCCTGAGCCAGTTGCTAAATCTATTGAGCCATCAAATGGCAAAACTATAGCCCAATCACCAACCCCTTCTACACCCTCTTATGCTCAAATTTTGAGAAATGGGGCACCAGTAACTCCTCTAATGGTTGTTGTTCAAAGGCCAATTAATGGAATGAAAGCATTAGGCAAAGGAAACAATCAAGCAACAATAGTGCAGACAGCTGCAGCATCAGCAGTATCATCAGAGTCAACTGCTACAGTAACAACAACAACAGAATCTCTCCCAACAAGTTTCCATAATGAAAATGTGATAACATTAGTCATCAAATCTGGTGGAGCTCTTCCTACCTACCAGCCTTTCTCTGTCAGGGACAGTATCAATAAAGTTTTAGGACAAAGAGCTATTTCAAGGGTGCATACTTCTGTCAAGAGAAATGTTGTCCTAACCTGCATGGATTCTTCTCCCTCAGAGCTATTAATGGACCAGGAAAAATGGGAGCCAGTATTTGCAGGATGACCCATCCATAAAGCCCAGAAGGTCAGCCACTGGCCAAAATTTGTGGTACATGGTGTGACAGAAACCGAGTTGGTTGTGAATAAATTAATTTATTAAACTATATGAGGAGAAAAGAGAACTCTAGCTACGACTAACAGGTATTTATAAGAATTGGTCCCCTTTGTCAATCTCCAGACTGATGACTTATCCTTAGGCACAATACTTGCTACTCAGCCTCGCATTGCCAGGTGTTACTTAGTTGTAGTAACGCTTCAACCTCCTGACTAGCAGTACCTCTTAGTTGTAAATATTCCCAACAATCCGCTTAGGTATTCACCTAAGCTCTAATAGCGGTCAAACCGTAACATTACCCCCTCATTTACCCTCTTACTCTCTCCTTCCTTGACGCTGGCCCGTTGTTGGTCTCTGCTGAGCCCCACTTCTTCTCCCAAACATCGAGTGCTGCAGCATCTTGTAAATTTATGAGCAATGTCCACTCTGGTAGCGCCATCCCAGTCCACTTGACTAAGGCCTGTCTCTCTCCCTTCTTTGTCCTACATCTTAGAACTTCGTCAATCTGTTATTCTTCTTCGCCATCAATTTCAATTATTGGACCTGGATTTTCATCTTCTAATTTTTGCGACCGCAACGGATTTTCATCTGCTGGTAAGAGTAAATCTACATGAAAACAGTTATGTATCTTCCCAGGGATATCGAGTTGCACTACTTCCGGCGAAATGAGTTTAGTGACTGTGTACTTTGCATGTTGCCATCCCAACTTCTTAGAAGGTCGATCTTCTAATCTAATGTTTTGCAGTAGTAGCCAAACTTTATCACCGACTTCATACCTTGGCACTGGTTGCCTCTTCCTATCCGTGAAGTCCTTGTGGCGTTCTTGAATAGCAGCCATTGCGGATTGCATGAAAATCGTAACATTTTGTAATCTTTCGACAAAATTTTTAGCCCTTTCTTTTCCTGTAGATACTGAGATTTTTGACTGTTTGGTAATGATTTGGATTGGGTTGACATGATAACCGTGTGTTGCGAAAAATGGACTTATGCCACCTAAAGATACAACATCTCTGTTATTAATCGCAAGCTGAGCTGCAGCGAGACAATCAGACCAGTCGTGCTGAGTATAAGAAACGTACGCTCTTAAGTAAGTCTGGACTTCCTGATTCATTCTTTCCGTAGCTCCATCAGTTTGAGGATGATAGGCTGTGCTCAGCCTCTGTTCAATTCCAAACATTTTGCATAGTCTTCTCCAGAATTTACTTGTCCAATTAGTCCCTCCATCGCTAGTTAAAGCCTTTGGAAATCCGTGATAGCGCCAGTGACATTCTATAAATCGCTTAGCACAAGATTCTGCATCCATCTTATCCATAGACTCCAGTGTCACTGATTTCAACAATCTATTGGTAATTACTAATATGTTTGTTGCACCATTTGATTTAGGAAGGTCCACCATAAAGTCAATAGAAAGCTCTTGATGGAATCTTTCAGGTACTGGTAATGGTTTAAGAAGCCCTTGTTTCTGGTGTCGCAAGATTGATGACCTCCTGCATACATGACAGTTTTTACAGAACCGCTTGACTGCTTTACTTATTCCAGGCCAAAAATATTCACGAGCGACCTGGGCAAGCGTTGCATCTCTCCCTGGATGACCTGAGACAGCTGAGTCATGGGTATTCTGGATAAGCGCAGTTGTTAGAGGCTCATATAAAGGTACCCATATCCGTCCTTGGTAGCGAACTACACCGAAACTATCGTCATATTCACAAGCGGCGATCGTTGCCTTAATTGGACTTGGCTTGTCCGAACCTTCTATTTTAAATTTGAGATCCTTGGGCCATGCGCAATCTCCACTTCGAACCGCATTTACGACCTGAATATACCTTTCATTGTTATTTAATGCCTGGTTCCAAAGTTCCTGTAAATCCTCGTTGACGAATATTTCATGGCCTTCTGCAACATTAGTGCCATTAATACACAACTTTGACGCATGAATTGGTGTTAAGACCTGGCGCTCGCGGCTTAAGAGTCGTGGGTCGCCTTCCATAGGTCTATCTTGATCCCTTCTCGAGAGTGCATCTGGCCGTTCATTATCTACCCCTTTCCTGTACACGAGTTTATACCTGAATTGGGATAGAAATTCTGCCCATCGAGTCTGCCGCTCTGTCAGCCTTCTCGTTGTGAGGAAGTACTTCAAATTCATATGGTCACTTAGGATAGTGAAAGCGTGTGCTAGGCCCCGTAGCTCTGCGTCCCATTCTTTCATACTTGCTACAATGGCTAGGAGTTCTTTGTCATGAATTTCATAGTTCATTTCTGCCCCAGTCAGCTTCCGAGAGTAGTATGCCACAGGTTTCCATAGGCCAATTTCTTGCTTCTGTAACAAGCATCCACCAAGGGCATAACCGGAGCAATCTGCTTCCAACATTGTTTCGCGGTCGGGATCCCATTGGGCCAGAGCAGGCTCTGCAACGAACTTTTCCTTGAGCAATTCGAATGCTTCATTTTGTTCAGAGCCCCACCTCCAAGGTGTACCCTTGCCTGTCAGAGAAGTTAGAGGTGCACAGATTCTTGAAAATCTCTTGATAAAGCCACGATAGAAATTGGCAAACCCTAAAAATCCTCTTAGTCCTTTTGTCGTTGTGGGTGCCTTCCATTCTGATATTGCCTGGACCTTTGCAGGATCCATCTTGACTGCAGAATTCTCACCATCCGAAGATATGATGAGGCCCAAGTATTTAGTCTCTTTAACACTAAACTCGCACTTGTCAATATCTAATCCTAGTCCTGCCTTCTGAAGCTTTTTAAGAACCAATTGCACGTGCCTTTCGTGTTCCTCTTTGTCCCTGTTGTTGAATACAAGTACGTCATCTACGTAAGCCGAGCAGAAATCGTCAAGGTACTCACGTAAAGCTTCGTTAATGTATCTCTGGAAGGATGCCGGAGTGTTGTGGTTATGAGCTGTGAGGTATATAGCAATTATGTCTCTGCTGTCTGTCGGTGGATTTACACGGGCTCATGTGCAATGGTGAGTCGCGGAGATGGCGCGCTCACGCTGGGTGATGGCACGATGGACACTGAATGCGTATCACTGTGGCCAAATGGGTGTCAGTAGGTATCAAATGTGAACTCTTACTGACAATGGTGATCTATGAAGGTGATGCTAGATGTGCATCCCGACGATTGATATCATCTAATGGATGATGTGAAGTATGATATTATTTTGGATAGATTGATTCACTAAACTCGGCAGGTGAAGAGATTGTAGAGTACATGAACAGCGTCTGTGCACCAGCCTGTATTTTCCACCCTTTCCTAATCCAGCAGCCCATACTCTGTTCCCCTGTCTCCTAACAACTCAACCGAGCCAGCACAACACGGAGCTCCATTTAATCCAAACGGCATGACAAGCCACTCGAATAATCCAAATCGTGTTCGAAAAGCTGTTTTCCATTCGTCACCTTCCTTGATACGCAACTTGTGAAACGCAGATCGCACGTCCAGCTTCATGAACCACTTAGCTCTACTCAGCTTAGCAAGCGTCTCTTTAATTAACGGTAAGGGATAGCGATCGGCTTTTGAAATGGCATTCAAGGCGCGATAGTCTACACAAAATTGCAGGCCTCCACCTGGTTTCCGAACGAACAATACAGGGGCCCCTGCTGGTGAACTACTCGCTCGAATGTAATTCTTATCAAAAAGATCTGTCAGTGTCTTCCTTAGCACTAGTAGCTCATCCCTTGACATTCCATACAGGGGTCCCCATTGTTACGGCGTGCGCTAAGTATACTGGGGATCGCCGTCTGCCGAAGGTAAGGTATTAATAACTGTTCAGATTACAGTTGCTAACGAAGGATACTTAGATATGATTTGATTGGCGAGGTGCCAGATAGTCTAAGGTTGTGGAACCACAGAATAGTCGAAAGACATGAAGTCAAGAAGTCGAGTTGCCGAGCAGGCAATCAAGAATGATAACTCAGGGTGAACAGAAGTACGAAGAATGTAACAAATAACGAAAGACTGAGAATATCGGACTGTGAGAATATACGATTATAACATTTTGTAAATCTAGATTGCAAGATCAAAGATCAAAAGAATGAAAGATTGAGAAGCTGGAGAGCTACTATGTGGCAGCTTCAGCTTCCTTAAGTCTAACTCGAGATAGTACTTGAACTCAACTAAGACTATGACAAATGACAAATGCCGTCATGACGCCAGCCCCTCCATCTCTAACTGTCAGAGTTTTCTCGGAAACCTTCTCAGTAAACCTTTTCCCAAAACCTTTCTTAAAAACCTTCTCATATCACCTTTTCCTCAGAACCTTCTCCTTGAAACCTCTTCAAGGATGCCTGGCCATAACACCCATGGTATATTCTTGTCAGACTCAAGCCTTATCTCGTGGTCACATCCATGCCGATGAAGTGGCAGCTTGTCAGTTAACTCTTTCCGAAAAAGGTCTGCAAATTCCTTACAGTGATTTGGAAGCTTATCCAAATTTGTAGGAGACTTCTTTGATGGCGCAAGCGCTTTCTGAATATCTGCCAGCGTTACAGAAAATAGCTGAGTTGTGCCAGCGCTTGACTTCCTGGCTTTCCTGACCGTTGCAAGAAATACCCCTGCTGACAAACTTTTGATATTTGTTGTTTCAAAGGGCGAATTCACCATTGGCTGTCGGCCTTTTTCCCATACCCTCAATGGTCGATCGTTCACAATTGCTTCTCCAATGTCCATGAAATGTTCTCTTGCATTATAAATAACATCTTCACGCTCCATCCATGGTTTTCCCAATATAACATCATGAGACAACATTGGTATAACATATGCATATAAATTTCGTTGATACCCATCAATGTCTAGCTCCATGTTAACCATTTCCGTGATAAAATCTTTGTGGTGGTGATTTTTCGTTGCCTCTGTGAGCTTGCGTGGAGTTATTTTTATCCGGGTTAAGTTCGCTCTATCTGCTAATGAATTACTAACGGCGGCTAGGCATTCGCAACCATCGTCAATCAAAGTGGGTACTGAATAAATTCCATTAATCACAGTGTCTATAATGGAAGAAGATCCGTTAATAGCGCTCTCTGCTTCTTTATCTCCAATTGATTTTGAGCTACTAACCATTTTCACAGCTCCATTTGTTTGCGCCTGAGGACAACTTGATTTGGGAGCTAATCTTTTTGCAACCATGTTCTTCATAACTTTGGCCTTAACTGTATCTGCAATTTTTACGTCGAATTTTGCAGCTTGGACAGGTATTTCAGGATGCTTAGCAGGAAGCAATCGACAATTAGCTATGACGTGTCCTTTCTTTCCACATTGCAAGCATAAGCCATCTATTTTGCGCCCATTCAACTCAACACATGATACCCACTTCGCACGGACTTTATTAACACCGATCGTTCTTGTATTGCTGTCCATATCCTTACTGTGCAAGCTGACTTTGGATGAAAGGTGGTGCGTAATTTCTTGTGAGACCTCCCCTAGTAATCTACCCCCAGCAACGCCTCGTGTTCCGTCGTCGAAGTAGCCAGTCTGACCTAGCAGGTATTCCCTTGTCATTTCTATACCAACCTCGTCAATTTCAGAACCCAGGATCGACAGGTAATCAATTAATTCTCGAAGTGTTCTAGGGTGCAAACTGCCAATCATGTAATTTCTCGTCGTCTTGTTCAGCGAGTTTCGCAACAAGTAGATCTTGCATTTCTCTTTCTCTTTCAAACTGGGACTTCGTGAGAGTAACTGCTGGAAGCGCGGTAGATATGACAATAGGTTCTCGTCCCGGAATTGTCGGCATGCGTGAAATAGTGCGGCCGCTGTTACGGTTTGACCGTTGTTTTAGCTTAGGAGGAAACCTAAGCGTTTAATTAGGAATAATTACAATAAGACTGAAAGAGGAAGGATGGGCAAATAGAGATGAAATAGCACTACTAGCCAGGAGGTCGAAGCAACATCATAGCGTAATGGCTCCTGATAATACTTGGCTCAGTAGCAAGTATTAGGCCTAGGGGGAAGTTATCAGTCAGCAGATTCACGAAGCGGACCAAACATTATAAGTACCTGTTAGTAGTAGCTAGAGATTTATTTCCTCTTCATATAGTTTAATAAATCGATTTATTCATTACCAACTCGGTTTCCGTCACAATTTAAACTATATCCCACATTCTTTGCCCGTCATTAAGTATATCGCAGCCTTAGAAAATTGTGACTTAGGGCATCCTTAATCATTGGTTTTAACGCACAGGGATTCGAAGAATCAACAATGGGTTCAAATATGAACAATTTTAACATCGGAACAGACTCTATGGCAACTGGTTTATCGAACCAGGAATTGATGCCACATGGAGAAATACATTCGGAAATGCAGCGACTGGTCAAAAAAATGAGATTAAGAGGAATGGAACACAGAAGAGACCTTGTGATACTACGATCTCAGATGAACGAAATGATGAAAACAATGCAGGAACGATTGGAGAATAAGAAAAAAACTCCCCTGCAGCCGTCAAGAGCTAATGTGGGAGGCCAATCAGAACGCAGGGAATGTTTCATAGAAGAGGAACTACTTTAATGGCCAGAAGCATACGACCACAAGGATAGAACTAAGTGGGCAATTACACGCGGGATACTTCGATACATATACAGGCGCAATGTAGAGGAGCGGAATATTCTTCAACCATCTGACTTTTCAGTGCAATTATTTAGTCATGCAGTGACTGGAACAGCGAAAGATATGATTACAGGTCAGTTTCAGAGTATGCTTGCAAACGGCATGGAATGGGATGCGCTAGGGCTGTTACGGGCTATGGATAATACCTACCGCGACAGAAACGAGGAACAATTGGCGGCCGCACTATTTCATGCATGTCGACAATTCCGGGACGAGAACCTATTGTCATATCTACCGCGCTTCCAGCAGTTACTCTCACGAAGTCCCAGTTTGAAAGAGAAAGAGAAATGCAAGATCTACTTGTTGCGAAACTCGCTGAACAAGACGACGAGAAATTACATGATTGGCAGTTTGCACCCTAGAACACTTCGAGAATTAATTGATTACCTGTCGATCCTGGGTTCTGAAATTGACGAGGTTGGTATAGAAATGACAAGGGAATACCTGCTAGGTCAGACTGGCTACTTCGACGACGGAACACGAGGCGTAGCTGGGGGAAAACTGCTAGGGGGAATCTCACAAGAGATAACTCGCCACCTTCCAGCTAGAGCCAGATTACACAGTGAAGTTGTAGATATTGACACAAGGATGACCGGTATCGAGAAAGTCCGTGCAAAGTAGGTATCACGTGACTATTTGAATGGGCACAAAATTGATGGATCATGCTTGCGATGTGGGAAGAAAGGTCACGTTATAGCTAACTGTCGACTGCTACCAGCTAAGCATCCTGAAATATTTGTTCAAGCAGCAACATTTGTAGAGGATATTGCAGATAATGTCAAGGCCAAAGTTTCGAAAGGCAAGGTGTCAAAAGAATTAGCTCCCAAATCAAAAAAAGGCCAGGGACAAGGAAACAAAGCTATAAATATGGTCACTAGCTCAAAGTTAATTGAAGATAAGGAAGCCGAGAGCTGTATGAATGGGTCTTCTTTCATTATAGACGCTGTTATCAATGGAATATATTCAATTCCTACCCTAATTGACAACGGATGCAAATGTCTAGCTGCGGTTAGTAGTTCCTTCGTACTTAAAGCTAAGATACCTCGAATAAAAATAACTCCACGAAAGCTTACTGAAGCTACAAGGAATCGGAATGACAATGATTCTATAACAGAAATGGTCAGAATGGAACTTGATATTGATGGGTATCAGCGTACCTTATATGCGTACGTGATACCAGATCTATCTCATGATCTAATACTCGGAAAACCATGGATGGAACGAGAAGATGTTATCTATAATGCAAGGGAACATTTTATGGATATTGGAGAAGCTATTGTGGATGATCGACCCCTGATAGTCTGGGAAAAGGGTCAAAAAGAAAATATTGATTTGTCTTACCTGACAGCAAATATCAAAAGTTTGTCGGCTGGAGTATTCCTTGCAACAGTTAGAAAGGCTAGGAAGTCAAGGGCTGGCACAACCCAGATATTTTCTGTAACACTTGCAGATATTCAGAAAGCACTTGCACCTTCAAAGAAGTCACCGACAAATTTGGATAGGCTTCCAGATCACTGCAAAGAATTTGCGGACCTTTTTCGGAAAGAGATAACAGACAAACTTCCGCCTCATCGCCAAGGAGGTGATCATGAGATAAGGCTCGAGTCTGATAAAAAAATACCATGGGGACCCCTGTATGGAATGTCAAGGGATGAATTATTGGTACTGAGAAAGACCTTAACAGATCTACTTGACAAAGAGTATATTCGCGCAAGTAGTTCGCCAGCAGGGGCCCCAGTACTTTTTGTTCGGAAATCAGGTGGAGGTCTGCGATTTTGTGTTGACTATCGTGCCTTGAACGCTATTTCAAAGGCTGATTGCTACCCGCTTCCGTTAATTAAAGAGACACTAGCCAAACTGAGTAAAGCTAAATGGTTCACTAAGCTAGACGTACGATCTGCGTTTCATAAGTTGCGCATCAAGGAAGGCGACAAATGGAAAACAGCTTTCCGAACTCGATTTGGATTATTCGAGTGGCTTGTCATGCTGTTTGGATTAAATGGAGCTCCGGCATCTTTCCAGAGATATATTAACGAAGCTTTACGTGAGTACCTCGACGATTTTTGTTCGGCTTATGTGGATGACGTACTTGTCTTCACCAACGGAGATGAAAAGGATCATCAAAGGCACGTGCGGCTAGTACTTGAAAAGTGTTATGGTTATGAGGTTATGTACGACGTCTTGGAGTTTGGAGCTTAATAGTCTGCGGAGCTGAGGGTAGAGCAAGGTGTGGAGATTAAATTGATTAGAATCTATATGTACATCTATGTGTATATAAAAGGGATGAAGCGGCCTGATCTATCTCTACAAAAGAAGTGTTCCTAAGACCATACGCACGAGCCTCGGCTAATCCCTCGCCGTGCCTTGCTAGCCACACTTGGTTTAGTTCACGTAATGTCTCATTGCTTACACACGCCCATCCATATTGTATATCACAACAAAAAGCTTAATAAAGCTGGATTGGGATTAGATATTGACAAGTGCGAATTTAGTGTTAAAGAAACTAAATACTTGGGCTTTATCATATCTTCGGATGGTGAGAATTCTTCAGTCAAGATGGATCCTGCAAAGATCAAGGCAATATCAGAATGGGAGGCGCCTACAACAACAAAGGGGCTAAGAGGATTCCAAGGGTTTGCCAATTTCTATCGTGGCTTTATCAAGGGGTTTTCAAGGATCTGTGCCCCCTTAACATCTCTAACAGGCAAAGGTACACCCTGGAAGTGGGGCGCTGAATAAAATGAAGCATTCGAATTGCTAAAGGAAAATTTTGTAGCAGAGCCTGCTCTAGCTCAATGGGATCCTGATCGCGAAACAATGTTGGAGGTGGACTGCTCCGGTTATGCACTTGGTGGATGCTTGTTACAGAAGCAAGAAAATACCACATGGAAACCAGTGGCATACTATTCTCGGAAGCTGAGTGGAGCAGAAATGAATTATGAGATTCATGACAAAGAACTTCTAGCCATTGTAGCTAGTATGAAGGAATGGGATGCAGAGCTGAGGGGTCTAGCGCATGCTTTCACTATCTTAAGTGACCACATGAACCTAAAATATTTCCTCACCACAAGACGGTTGACAGAGCGGCAAACCCGATGGGCTGAATTCCTATCGAGATTCAGGTACACACTGGTGTATAGGAAAGGGGTAGATAGCGAACGTCCGGATGCACTCTCAAGAAGGGACCAGGATAGACCAGTGGAAGGCGACCCTCGACTTTTGAGCCGCGAACGCCAAGTTTTAAACACAATTAACGCTTCAAGGTTTTGTATAAATGGTACTTGTATTGCAGAAGGCCATGAAATATTTGTCAATAAAGACTTACAGGAGCTTAGGGATCAAGCAGTAGAAAGCGACAAAACATATATTAAAGTAGTAAATGCGGTGCAAAGCGGAGAGCGTGCGTGGCCCAAGGACCTCAAGTTACAAATAGAAGGTTCGGAAGAGGCTAGTCAAATTAAAGCAACGATCGCTGCATGCGAATTTGACGAAGCTATGGGAGTAGTTAGGTATCAAGGGCGAATATGGGTACCTCTTTTTGAGCCTCTTACAACAGCCCTTATACAGAACATTCATGACTCAGCCGTTGCTGGTCATCCTGGAAGAGATGCAACGCTTGCCCAAGTCGCACGAGAATATTTTTGGCCTGGAATAAGCAAATCAGTCAAGCGCTTCTGTAAAAATTGCCATGTGTGTGGAAGATCATCAATCTGGCGACATCAGAAAAAAGGACTTCTTAAGCCACTGCCAGTACCCGATAGATTTCATCAAGAGCTTTCTATAGACTTCATGGTAGAATTACCAAACTCAAATGGAGCAACAAATATTATGGTAATCACTGACAGATTGTTAAAATCGGTGACACTAGAGGCCATGGAGAAAATGGATTCGGAGTCTTGTGCTAAGAGATTTCTGGAATGTCACTGGCGTTATCATGGGTTCCCGAAAGCCTTAACTAGCGATAGAGGTACTAAGTGGACAAGTAAGTTCTGGAGACAATTGTGTGAATTGGTTGGAATAGAACAGAGATTAAGCACAGCCTATCATCCTCAAACTGACGGGGCAACGGAAAGAATGAACCAGGAAGTTCAAACCTACTTACGGGCATATGTTTCCTGCACCCAACATGATTGGTCTGATTGTCTTGCTGCGGCTCAACTTGCAATTAATAATCGAGATGTGGTATCCTTTAGCGGCATAAGTCCGTTTTTCGCGACACATGGCTATCATGTCAATCCTATCCAAACCACTTCCGAAGATTCAACTATTTCTGCATCAACAGGAAAGGAAAAGGCTGAAAAATTTGTCGAGCGACTGGAAGAAACTACGATCTTTATGCAATCCGCAATGGCAGCCGTTCAAGAACGCTTTAAAGAATTGACGGACAAAAAGAGACAACCAGCACCTAGATATGTGGTAGGTGATAAAGTTTGGCTACTGCTGCAAAATATTAGGTTAGAGGACCAACCTTCCAAAAAGTTGGGGTGGCAGCATGCAAAATATACTGTAACAAAAATTATTTCGCCTGAAGTAGTGCAGCTCAACATTCCTGGAAAGATACATAATAAATTCCACGTGGATATGCTCTTACCAGCAGAAGAAAATCCGTTGCCATCTCAAATTCTTGAGGACGAAAATCCAGGCCCTATCACTGGTGATGATGGCGAGGAAGAGTACCAAATTGATGAAGTGCTTAGATGCAGGACAAGAAAGGGAGAAAGACAGGCTTTGGTTAAGTGGACAGGAATGGCGCAACCAGAGTGGACATCACTTACAAATTTACAAGATGCTCTAGCACTCGACGTTTGGGAGGAGAAATGGGGCTCAGCGGAGATAAATAATGGTCCAACGTCAAGGAAGGAGAAGAAGAGAGGGTAAACGGGGGGGTAATGTTACGGTTTGACCGTTGTTTTAGCTTAGGAGGAAACCTAAGCGTTTAATTAGGAATAATTACAATAAGACTGAAAGAGGAAGGATGGGCAAATAGAGATGAAATAGCACTACTAGCCAGGAGGTCGAAGCAACATCATAGCGTAATGGCTCCTGATAATACTTGGCTCAGTAGCAAGTATTAGGCCTAGGGGGAAGTTATCAGTCAGCAGATTCACGAAGCGGACCAAACGTTATAAGTACCTGTTAGTAGTAGCTAGAGATTTCTTTCCTCTTCATATAGTTTAATAAATCGATTTTTTCATTACCAACTCGGTTTCCGTCACAGCCGCCAATTGTTCCTCGTTTCTGTCGCGGTAGGTATTATCCATAGCCCGTAACAGCCCTAGCGCATCCCATTCCATGCCGTTTGCAAGCATACTCTGAAACTGACCTGTAATCATATCTTTCGCTGTTCCAGTCACTGCATGACTAAATAATTGCACTGAAAAGTCAGATGGTTGAAGAATATTCCGCTCCTCTACATTGCGCCTGTATATGTATCGAAGTATCCCGCGTGTAATTGCCCACTTAGTTCTATCCTTGTGGTCGTATGCTTCTGGCCATTAAAGTAGTTCCTCTTCTATGAAACATTCCCTGCGTTCTGATTGGCCTCCCACATTAGCTCTTGACGGCTGCAGGGGAGTTTTTTTCTTATTCTCCAATCGTTCCTGCATTGTTTTCATCATTTCGTTCATCTGAGATCGTAGTATCACAAGGTCTCTTCTGTGTTCCATTCCTCTTAATCTCATTTTTTTGACCAGTCGCTGCATTTCCGATTGTATTTCTCCATGTGGCATAGATTCATGATTCGATAAACCAGTTGCCATAGAGTCCGTTCCGATGTTAAAATTGTTCATATTTGAACCCATTGTTGATTCTTCGAATCCCTGTGCATTGAAACCAATAGTAAAAGATGCCCTAAGTCACAGTTATCTAAGGCTGCGATATACTTAATGACGGGCAAAGAATGTGATAGATATAGTTTAAATTGTGACGGAAACCGAGTTGGTTGTGAATAAATCGATTTATTAAACTATATGAGGAGAAAAGAGAACTCTAGCTACGACTAACAGGTATTTATAAGAATTGGTCCCCTTCGTCAATCTCCAGACTGATGACTTATCCTTAGGCACAATACTTGCTACCCAGCCACGCATTGCCAGGTGTTACTTAGTTGTAGTAACGCTTCGACCTCCTGACTAGCAGTACCGCTTAGTTGTAAATATTCCCAACAATCCGCTTAGGTATTCACCTAATCTCTAATAGCGGTCAAACCGTAACACATGGAGTACCAACATTCATTCCAATTGAGTCAATAAATGAAGAGATTGAGGGATTCAACAAAGGAATCCAAACCCAAGGTCAGCCTAGCTGGTTGAATAGATATTACAAGCAATCCACCAGAGCCTCTATCACTTTCTCGGTCACTACAGAGGAGCAAAAAGATCATCTAATAAGTTCAGATTTATTGATTGGTGGTCTCTTCATGAAAGTTGTTCCCTTCCAACAGTCGACTCAGAAGACTCAATGTTGAAGGTGTCTAAACTATGGCCATCACCAGTCAACATGTAGAAAGTTACCAGTCTGTGCAATCTGCTTGGGTGGGCATATGACATCTGATCACAGCTGTACCAGGTGCCATTCAAAACAGAGCTGTGAACACCATGCCATGCAATGTGCTACATGCCCTGGACACCAAACTTTCGAAAATCGCCATTTTATCAACAACTCCTGCCAACCACTGGCTATGCTGTTAAAAATAGCATATTCAGTTTCGCCTACTCCGCAGTATTCTACTGATATAAATTTCAATACCAGCATCCACCTATTCCGACATTTTTCGATCAAACCACAATTTTTCAGCTACTTGGGCGAAAATTTTCACCCAGCCTTGGCGCACAGTCAAGTGAACTGTGCCCAGTGTCACGTGATTTTTATCTTATTAATTTATTTTTAAATCAGGATAAAATAACTTCGAATTTTTTATTCTAATTTAGTCATCTCCCAGGTTATGTAAGCAGTAAAGAAGGTTTAGAAGGCCGAAATTACTCCCTCTTCACCAGGGAGTCTTCCCAGTCTACCTTCTTCACCAGAGATAGACATGAAAAATGCCCCCAGGTTATCTTCATCAACCTGGAACAAAGATGCATCACCCAAGCCTTCAAGGCTTTTATTTTCTGTTCGACCTCTTCAATTGTCAACAAAACTAGATCTTTTCAGCAGTGACCCAATCACATCTACAGATCTGGGTACTAAAAATTTATTTCTCAAAACATCTTTTGCTGACCAATCTCGGAAACGAGGTATTTCAGCTACCAATCACATTAATTCCCAGCCAACAAAAATGGTGAAGATTGCTGACCCACATAGTATCAAACAAACCTTTGAAACTGCAAATTTTGAGGCTAGGGACTTACTTGTAAAAGCCTATAGCCTTACAGGAGAAAAGAGCAAGCAAACTGCAGTCTTGGATCTTATTGAGGTTTTTCGAAACTTTACTGAGGAAGGGAAGGTGGTTAGCACTAGCCCATCATTAAAGGCTACAATTACAGAATTGAAATCTGCCTCTACAATGCCATTGCCACCAATGCCAGCTGTGGCCCAAGTAATCCCTTCATATGCCGGAAGGTTAAAGAGGGTATCCCAAGCAATATCCCAGCAACAGTCACACAAACTAGGCCAGCTATGAAGGTTCTCAGCCGCAAACCTGCTGCACCCACTCCTAACCCAACAGGCCAAGCTCAAAATACTAGGCCCATTATTCAAGCCAGTACTTTTTCTACAACCACCAATGCAGCTCCCTTCACACCTACACAAATCATTGACAATGAGAATGTCATTACTCTGGTAACCAGGTCAGGCTGCAGTCTACCAGATTACCAGGCTTTCACTATTAGAGAGAATAAACAAGATCCTAGGGAAAAGGGCCATCTCAAGGGTTCACACCTCACCTAAGGGGAACCTGGTCCTCAGCTGTATGGATTCCTCTCCAACAGAACTAATGCTTGATCAAGAAAAGTGGGAGGTTATTTTTGCAGGATGGCCAATTCAGAAGGCCCAGAGGGTCAGTAATTGGCCAAAAATGGTGGTATATGGGGTTACAACCTGTATCCCCATTCAACAATTAAATGAGGAGATTGAGACCTATAATGATGGTATCAATACACAAGGTCAGGCAAGATGGCTTACAAAATTACCAAGTAAATTAGTGAGAGCCTCAGTGGCATTTTGTGTGAAGACTGAGGAGCAGAAGACAAGACAATAAAGACTGGGGTTCTTGTTGGGGGGCAGCTTTTAAAGGTAGTTCACTACTAACAGTCAACCAAGAAGACACAGTGCAGAAAGTGCCTGACATTTGGCCACCACTCAATGTGGTGCAAGAAATCTCCAGTGTGTGCCATCTGTCTTGGGCCACATTACACCAACAACCACAAGTGTAACACTTGTAGTGCAACCCAAAGTTGCATCCACCATGCAGTTCAGTGTGCCAACTGCAAGTCAAACACCCACCTGGCCTTTCAAAGATTAGACTGTGACTTCCATAAAGCTTTAATATGCTAGATACACTCAAATTTAGTCAACATAATAATGCAAGGGGTCGAGATATCCTGCAGTCACTCTTTGAGGTAGCCCTCAAGGAGGATTCAGACTTTATTTTTGTGCAGGAACCATACATGTTCCATCACCTACCAACTCAATCTTTTCGACCTATCCACCACTCGGCATTCAACCTTATACCGCCTATTCTCACAACCAACCTGCGGCCCAGGGTCCTTACCTATGTCAAGAAATCTTGCCAGCTTCAAGTATCCCCTATATATGACTTGGTGACAGACCCTGACCTTCAAATTTTAGAGGTAGAACTATCCAGTGAATCATTTTATGTGGTTCACATCTACAATGAGAAGCCGACCTCCAACTATTTAACCAAGCTCACAGTGGAACGCTTCTTGAATCTATAGTTGAGACTGGACAAGCCCATGCTGTTTCTTGGAGATTTCAACTTGCATCATTCATCTTGGAATCCACTTGTCCAGAACAACTCACCTCTTACCAACAAGCTGGCCCAGTACTTGGATGATGCCAATGCCCAGCTCCTTAACTCTCCATCAATCATTGAACAGTATGGAGGTACATTTCACAGATCTAATTCAAAAAGCACCTCCATCATTGACCTCACCTTTGCCATAGGATTCAAACACCTTGGGTGGGGCAACTGGAAATACAGGGAATCAACTGGATGTCACGGTTTCAGTACAAAATGCTTGGGCGATCTTGTAAGTACAGTATATTAATTATAATTCTCTAGAGAGAGAATTCCTATAGCTAGAATACAAATATATATACACTCTGAGATACCCCTCTTCTGTAAGGTTCTCCCTATATCTGGAATAACATGGAATCCTCGACAATACCCTAGAAGATTCTTGATACACCTGTGGTTCTCATGAACCTTCAGTATGCTTCCAGAAAGTTCATTGAGAATCTTCTAAGCTCCTTGTATTCCGAGATCCTTCCCGAAGATTCCCTTGCATTCATTGCCTGCGCTAGCCAGCGTAGGCTACAGGAATCCCTAGGCTTAACAGCCGTTACACTGGATCAGACCATGAAGTGCTTCTCTTTGATACTTGTTTAATGGATGCTAGCCTAGATGAAGCACTGAATACTAATAGAAATACTAACTCACTTCCTACCAGGTTCAATGTTAAAAAAGCTTACTGGCAATTATTTAAGGCTCATATTCTTCAACAGCAAGAATTGATGCAGCAAACACTTGAAATTGCCATAAACAGACAAGATATTGATGGTATGGCTTCAATCTTACAGCAGGTAGTATAGTTTGCTGCTCAAGAGTCAATTCCACTATTCAAAGTCATACCAAGATCAAAGCCATGGTGGACCAAGGACCTTTTTTTACTTCGACATTCATTCCATAAGCTTCGACGCCAAGGAAAGAAGGACTATGACATTGAAATAATGGACAAGGCTAGAGCTGCAAGGAATAAATATTTTCAACATATCCAGCACACCAAGCAACAATACTGGATGAACATTTTAGCCTCAGCTAAGGACAGGATGATATTCACTGCCTACAACTACTCCAGGCCTAAAAATCACCAGTCAAGAATAATTCCAGCCTTGGTTTGCACACCAAAGCACCAATCTCAGCCAACTAAAGCAACATCATTTCAAGACAAAAGTGAGGCTCTAGCCCAGACCCTTTTTCCAAGTCTTCCAATTTCAACCTTATCAGCTGAGGCAGAGGAATTCATTCCCAATACCTCCTATATTAGAACAACAAGGGATGAAAGAGAAAGACATTGTCTCAAGGCGAGGTTGGGACAGTGTTCCACAGGGTGCGTATGTGGTCTAACCAAGATCCAGGTGGTAGATGAAGGTGATGAGTAGGTCAAAGGGATGACTGGTCTTCTCTAGGAAGAGACAAATAGGTAGATAGTAGCGATAGAGGCTACACGTGGGTCTTGCTGATGAAGAGCTGGAAAGAGATAAATGGTCTTCCCGAAGAAGAGATGGGTAAACAAATGTATTGTTAAGGTAATTGAAGAAGACGTTGCGTGAAGAATAATGCTTCTTCACGCCGAGTATTTATATACATAAAATTACCAAATATCACGTAGCACATAGCCCCTATGCCCAACAATCTGCTACACAGCACCTAATGAAACCAGCCCATTCTTATCAGTCTTCCTTGCTGGTTTTAGAAGTGCATTGAACTATTATTTGTGTTTTAATTTAGTGTCACGGTTTCGAGGGACAAGTGCTGGGGCAACTATGTGGTCGATGGTAGTAAATAATAATTCTAAGGAGAGAACTTCCACTACATCTATCTATTCATTTATATACGTGAAAGCCTCCTCGCCACCAAGGCTAATCCCTCTCCTGTTCCTATGCTATGGGACTCCCCTAGTGTTCTGACTATGCCTGTAATACAGCACTATTGCGTTATGGTCCGGAAGGATTGTACTCGGTCTCGTATATTCCCAGTCAGTGTAAGCCTATCAACATGTGGTGCAGTGCCGTACTGCCGTGCCGTACTGCCGTGCCGCACTGCCGAGTCCGATGCCATGTGAATACCATGCAAATGCCGACGCAAAAGTATTGTATTGGGTGGCGTCGCATATTAGCGCATTGGTAGCCATCAATAATGCCACTCGAATCAGGCCTAAGTTAACCAACATAGGCTACAGGGACCAATCGGCTTACCAGCTGTTACAATCCCCCACCCCGACATTTCACTGTTTGGCGCGCCGTCTTTGTCGCCGAGACTCCAGAGTCTTGTTCTCAGCAGGACCTACATAAGCTCCCAAATCTGTTTCGTGGGGTCCATTGTTGGAGTCTATTGGGCCGTAGAACTCTTCAAATCTTTCTAGTGCAATGGTGTCTTGTACGTATTCAATAGGCTCCCAGGTCGGGTCAGCCCAGCCCGTCCATTTTACTAGTGCTTGTCGATAATAACCTCGTCCGCGTCGCATTGTTCGAGCTCTCAGGATTGCTTCGACTTCGTATTCTTGCTCTTCCAGGTCATCGATAACCGGTGGGTTCTGCGGATCATCCCATGTTTGACTCGGGAACGGATCGTCTCCCGCCCGTTTTACAAGCTCTACATGAAACCGTTTGTGGATATTTCCCGGGACATTTAGCTCGACTGTGAGCGCGTCTGGTACCGCTATGATCTCGTACTTGGCGTGAAGCCACGCTAGTTTCTTTGAGAGCTGGGGTGTCTTGACATTGCGTAGGTTTAACCAAACTTTGTCACCAACCTGGAATCTTTCCGGTTGTCGTCGTAAGCGATTAGCATTGCTCTCGTTTCGTTGTTGTGCTGACGCCATTGCTACCTGCGCAAATTCTTGTGCGTTTCTTAATCTTCCAACATAGTTCTGTGCACATATTTGACCCGGGTGTCTTGAGGTATTTTCCGGGGATGGAGTCGGCTCTGCAATAGGATCCAAATCGTATCCGTGTCTAAGAAAGAACGGGCTCATTCCTCCGATCGCCGAGTTGGGACGAGAGTTTAACGCTAGCTGTGCCATTGGTAACAGGTTCATCCAGTCGCTTTGCGCGTAGCATGAGAACGCACGTAGGTACTTGTACATTTCCTGGTTTGCTCTTTCACTTGCATTAGACTGAGGATGATAAGCTGTTGTCAAGCGCTGGTTAATACCGGTTAGTCGACAAAAGGTTTTCCAGAAATGGCTGAGCCAATCACTACCCCGATCACTTGTAAGATATTTTGGGAACCCAAAATATCTGTAATAACGGTCTACAAACATTTTCGCGCACTGAACTGCTTCCATTGACTTTGTTCCAAACATAAAAACGTCCTTGCAGAGGCGGTCTGTAATTACCATTATATTTGTACAATTTTCCGAAGATGGGAGGTCAGTGACGAAATCAATTTTGAGTTCACTGCCAATTCTTTCGGGAATTGGTAACGACTTGAGAAATCCAGCTTTTGCTTCTCGCCAGACTGTTGTTCTTCTGCTGACATCACAGTTCCTTATAAATCTGCGCACAGATTCTCTCATCTTTGGCCAGAACCACTTGCGCAAAAGTATCCCAATCATTGTGTCTTTGCCCGGATGTCCTACTAAGTGACTGTCATGCGTCCTTTGCATTATCGCTGTTCGAAGTGGTTCGTAATTCGGCACCCATACTCGATTTTCTCGACCTCGTAAAATTTCATCTGCTGCGACTGTACATTCAGCAATGTTAGCATTCCATTTTAGGGCAAGGTCAGGTGGAAAACTCCTCTCTCCAGCTTTTACAGCATCACGAGCTCGTTGCCAGTTTTTATCTTCCATAATTCCTTTCTTCCATAAATTATGCAGCTCATCTTCGTCAAATAGTCTAGCTGAGATAACCGAGTCATTTTTGGTTGAATTTTCAACACTTTGAGCGAGCACCGCATCTTTCGCCGTCTCAGAGCCTGGTTCAATTATATTTTGCTTGGTCAGTGATGTGTGCATGACTGTTGGCAATAACTGCATTATTCTTCCCAAGTGTCTTTCGTCGTTTACCCCTTTAGGCTTATCTTGGTCTCGTCGCGATAAAGCATCGGGGCGCTCGCATGTCTTTCCGGCTCGCCATTTTAGGGAAAAATTGAATTGCTGTAATATGTCGCTGTAGCGTACTTGTCGTTCATTCAAGAGACGTTTACTCATGAAATAATTCAGATTTTTATGATCACTTAAAATCGTAAATTGCATCGTGACTGATCGAAGCTCTGCCTTCCACTCCTGCAAGCATGAAATTATAGCTAGCATTTCCTTGTCGTGAATTGGATAATTTGCCTCGCTACCAGTTAGGCGCCTGGAATAATAGGCAACTGGGCGCAGTTGACCTTCCTGATCTACTTGTGACAGACATCCCCCCAAGGCATATCCAGAACAATCTGCTTCGACTACTGTTTCTTGTTCGGGATCCCACTGTGCTAGTACTGGCTCTGTTGCAAATATATTTTTAAGTCGCTCAAATGCTTCATTTTCAGTTTTTCCCCACACCCATGACGCATCTTTTTTTGTTAGATCAGTAAGAGGTGTTACAATATCCGAAAACTTGTCAATGAAGCACCTATAGAAGTTTGCAAACCCAAGAAACGATCTTACTCCTTTTACAGATGTTGGTGCCTCCCACTCCAAAATGGCTTTTACTTTTTCTGGATCAACCATCACACTCTCACCTGCCTGTACAATAAACCCCAGATATTTAACCTTTTTACATAAGAACTCGCACTTATCAATATCCAAGTAAAGACCCGCTTTATCGAGTTTTCCTAGAATACTCCGGACTGTCTTCCAATGGTCACGCTCCTTACCCGATGTATATGCTAAAATATCATCCATATAGACGGTTGCATCTTGGTCTAGATGTTCACGTAACTGCTCATTGATATAGCGCTGAAACGAAGCGGGTGCGTTTATAAGACCAAATGGAGTCACTTACCATTCAAAAAGTCCTAGTCGACAACGGAATGCTGTCATCCATCCGTCTCCTTCCCTTATTCGCAACCGGTGGAATGCTGATTTAACGTCTAGCTTAGTGAACCATCGAGCCCTAGATAATTGACGTAGCGTTTCTTTAAAAAGTGGTAGAGGATACCGATCAGGAATTGTGATTGTGTTCAGCCCCCTATAATCCACACAGAAACGCAAGCCACCGTTAGGCTTCTTTGCAAACAATACTGGTGCTGCCGCTGCTGAACTACTTGGCCGAATCCATCCTTTTTGTAGAAGGTCTGTTAAGGTCTTCCGCAATACTAGCAGCTCTTCTCGTGACATACCATAAAGAGGTCCCAAAGGTGGCTGCATATGTTTTCCGCTTTCCTCTTTCAGATTAATGGCATGATCCAGGGAACCTCTCGAGGGTGGTAAGTTTTGAGCCCCACTATCATCAGCGAATAAGTGTGCGAAGTCCCTGACTTGTATCGGCAAGCGTTTCCTTGCCTCTTCGACTGATAGACTTGCTTTACTTCTCAGGGCTTTATTAATATCATCCAGCGATGCTTTGCACACTGGTACCTGTCTTAACATGGCCGATATGGCCTTGATTGGGGTTGACCTTGGACGAGCAACTTTATTTAAGTTTTGACGCCATCTTTTCACGCTGTAAATAACTGCTCCAAATCGACGAAGCTTCAATCGCTGTTCTTTTGATTCAATTAGTGCATCTTGGTCTTCAAGCCACTTTTTACCCAGAATCATTTGGTAGGTGCTTCCTGGGACTATATATAACCAGAGTTTCATGGTTGTAAATCCATCTAAATCTAGTGCTACGTACGTTATTGAATTAACAATAGGCTTACTTTCGGTTAGATCTTCAGCTGTTTCCAGCGAACGTGGGGATATAGGGATGCGCGGCAGAGCCATAGAAGTTGCAAGAGATTCATCAATGATACCAGAACATAAACAACCATTATCAACCAAGGCCTGAACCATGGTGACATCGTTTAGAAGAGCGTTCACTAAAAAGGGACTGGTATTCATTCTAATTTCCTGCTTTCTGACTGCCTCGTGCTCCTGGATGCGACTGTGCCCAGGAGCGTCTAGTTTTCCGATTCCCCATGATCGCCAATATACTCTGAAAATTCCTGTTCCCACATCGACGGATCTATTGGTGGAAGATTAGTCGCATTCGCTTTTAGACCACGTTTGTCCTTCGGGCGCACAGCTGGTGCTAGAGGACATGTCTTAGTACTACAGCCTCTTCTTTCACAGCGAAAACATAGGTTTTCATCACGGAGCTTCTTAATTTGGCTCGGTGACTTCCACTTCGCTCTCCGCCTTTCACTCCCCGAGGTTGGTGCCATATCTGAGGTCATAATTTCTCCCATTATTGTATCGCCCGATGCATCTATTTCTCCTTGTCGAGCGAAGTTATTTTGCGATCTGGAGATATTTCCTGGTCTTGCCTCCTCGTGTCTAACCCGGAAATTTTCAGCTGGTGATGTTAGGCACTGAGAATTTCGATGCCTTGATCGAGCCCCGACCATTTCAAGCTGCTGGGAGATTTGCCCCACTATCTGAACCCATTCGTTATAGTCATTTTTTGGGAGCAAATGGTTGCCAGCAAGTGCCTTTAGAAGCTTATCATTTAGAGCATTTCGGAGCATGACTATCTTTGACCGGCCAGACCAACCATCGCAGTGAGCCTCGCTAAGCTTGTTAGCCCATTCGGCAAAGAAATTCGGCCAGCTTTGTCTTTCCCCCATCTTCATATCATAGAGTTCATTAGCTGCTCTATCAATTCGCGTCGGGTCGTAATTTGTGCGATCAAGGAATTCCAAAAAGTCTTCAGGTCTTTGAGTTCCATTGACACCTCCCACCTCAAAAAATGAAACAGATTTCCGCTGTGCTTCCCCTCTTAATGCATTATAAATCATCAGGAATGCTCTTTGATTATCGTATGCGAACGTATTCCAATCCATGCGGAAAATACTTAGGACTGCTCGTCTCCATGCCGGGTAGCTTTGTCGGTTTCCCTCGTAGATAGGTAGTTTTGTTGGTTTGAGACCAAACACGTCATGAATTGCTGGGTTTTTTATAATGACCACTTCCGTAGAGGTCGCAGACATACCGCTGGCAGCTTTCTGTGCATTTAAAGCGTCTATCTGCTCTTGAAGATGTGATATACTTAGCTCATATCTAGCATTGTTACGCTGATCTTGCATTCCTAGTTCAGATGCCATTTTGAAAATTCGTAATGTTCAAATCCCCTCGGAATTTAATTTAACTTTCTAATTAGCTTTGTTTCCGTCGTCGTCGTTGTCGTTATTTTCGTCGTAAATATTTTCGTCGTCGTTATTCTAGGGCTAAGCCTATCGTCGTCTCAGGAGCTCACTTATGACTGCTCCTATTTCTATTATTCGTCGTATATGGATAAAGACTCAAGCTTATCCCTTCTCTCGTAGCTATTATTTAGTGGGTTCGGCCTCACCTAGATTTCTTCTCTTAAAGAGGCGGAATTAATTTTTTTCTTCTTTTTTTTTTTGTTAAAGGAGAATTATTATCTGTCACGGTTTCGAGGGACAAGTGCTGGGGCAACTATGTGGTCGATGGTAGTAAATAATAATTCTAAGGAGAGAACTTCCACTACATCTATCTATTCATTTATATACGTGAAAGCCTCCTCGCCACCAAGGCTAATCCCTCTCCTGTTCCTATGCTATGGGACTCCCCTAGTGTTCTGACTATGCCTGTAATACAGCACTATTGCGTTATGGTCCGGAAGGATTGTACTCGGTCTCGTATATTCCCAGTCAGTGTAAGCCTATCAACATGTGGTGCAGTGCCGTACTGCCGTGCCGTACTGCCGTGCCGCACTGCCGAGTCCGATGCCATGTGAATACCATGCAAATGCCGACGCAAAAGTATTGTATTGGGTGGCGTCGCATATTAGCGCATTGGTAGCCATCAATAATGCCACTCGAATCAGGCCTAAGTTAACCAACATAGGCTACAGGGACCAATCGGCTTACCAGCCGTTACAGTTAGCCGTCTGTATGGTGTTTCATAATACGCTATGCCACAATGATCCATGAAAACCACTCAAGATTTAGGAACTTAAGTCATATTGATGAAAGAAATATCCTTACTGGGGCTAGAACGCGTACGAGAGCTTCAACTAGATCAGGTCAAACTGTTGTGATATGGCTCGTCAATGATAGGCTCTGTGCCGACAGGTGCATAAGCACGTTGTGCGTTGACCATGGATACAACTGCTGCCGCTCCTGAGTCTCGGACTTGGGAGCGCCGGGTTGAGTCATTGCAAGGCAACAATTGGGGTAGCAACGTGAAGGGTCTACTGACCACGTGCGCTAGCCATAAGCAGTCAGACATTGCCAGACAATTACGGAATAGCGCCCTGGGGTATATGCAGACCTCGCACGCTACCGGAACCATACAACTGCTCCCGCTCCTGAGTAGTGGACTCATGAGCGCCAGGCTGATTCATTGCAGGGCAATGATTAGGGCAGCGTCGTGATGAGTCTATTGATCAGACACGCTAGCCATAAGCGGCTAGGTATCGCCGGGCAATTACGGGATAGCGCTCAGAGGTACATGTAGACCTAGCGCACTATCGGAACTATACAACTGCTTCCGCTCCTGAGTAATGAACTAAGGACTGCAAAGCCGAGACATTGTATGGGAACGATTGGAGCGACGCTGTGGTGTGTATAAAAACCATAGACGCGAACCATGGACTGGATTGCTGTTGTTCCTGAACAGCTAGGTTCAGGATTGCTCAGCTGGGATATTACACGTAAGTGATTGAGGCATTGCATCGACGCGTACTCGGACCGCGCGCGCCAGCCACCGGAACAGCGGATGCCTCTCATGGGAGATGGACTCATGAGCTGCAGAGTTTTACCTAGGCACGCTGTTGGCAGTAAGTCAGGAGAGAGAGCGTAGACAATGTCAAGGGTCATATTAGAGTATATAAATAGTCTATGTTATGTCTCATGAACAGTATCGGAAAAGTATTGGACACCTGCCAGCAATCACATTACCAAGTATCAAATCATCTGAACAAACATCGTGATACATTCCAAGTAACTATGTTCCCATTTAACTCATAACCTTAACATTTTGACATAGGTCATTACTCTTGGTCGAAGGAATTGGTGGGTAATTGTCGGTATTAGTTGATAAGCTGAATAAAAGATTGGTTGATATGTTTGTAAATGAGTGTCATGGAACAAATAAGGTTTCTATATTAAGAGAATGTCGGATTCGCCTTTGATGGACACATCAAAGAGGGACTGCAGGATCCCATGACCCCTTGCAGTATTAAGGAAACAACTTTGAAGGAGCTCATTCAATTAACCACCCATCTTTCTTACAAATACTTCGAAGGACAGAAAATTATAGACTTAGACCAAGGACAATGTTTTATATAGCAAAAGAACTTGATATAAAATATCATTTTCTGGAATGGTATCCAGCGGATCCAGATATCCTTACACTAAACTTCAACAATTACAAGATAAATATAGACATAATCAACATCGACAACTGTTGGAATTTGCCACATTTCTTACGATAATTGGCATTCCTTGCAAATATGAACAACTTTCCTGCATGCTGCACAACACATCCTGTATTCTACATTTTCATTTCTTTTCGCTGTTGAGATATTCTCTCATGCATTTGCATGTGCGGGGTAATATGATACTAGATGCAAATGCAGTGAGAGATATGGTCACGTTTACTTTGCGACAAATAGGATGGCGTTAATGGTGCGGGGTCAGTACTGTTTTATTCCCCGCACAATGGTTTCGTGGTCAGCTATGCTTAAGACCTTTTACTGTAATAATTGTTTGCATACCCACTTTAACTCTAGCATATGCGCACATAAATTCGCGTTTTACATGTAACTTAGAACTTTAATGGAAACAATATTCTTTGAGCTATACTTTCTGCTCCTCTTACTATGAAATTGCAACAACAACCAAAAGTGTCAAGCTCTAGAGACTAACAGTACAACCATGCAGAGGCATAGAGAGGGCTTGGTGGTATCATCAAACACCATAGAGGTTGGGGGCTTCAATGAGTACCACCCCAGCTGTGACAATTCGTCACGATGCTAATGATGAGGGTGCACTGAGGCATAAAGGCGATGTTCCCCGCAAATTAAATCATGTTACCCACATTCTTTGTATATAGATTGGGGTAGGTCCCCCGCCTTTCATAGTCTTTTCTTCTCTCTTTAGCTTAATATTCTAAGGATTAATTGAAGTACTTTCACACATCAATCTTGTCACAAATTATACTAAGCTCTCTTACCAACTTCAGGCTGGCAACAGCCTACAAAAAATTAACATCAGGATTTCAGTTCCCTTGTGCCCGGCCTAATCAACGCGTATTACGCCTCGCTTTCCAAGGAAGACCAAATACCGTGAGAATTTGTTGTCCTCTGGAAGCATGGTTAATTCATCAGACAACCCATTTGCCAAGTCCAAGAAATATGTTGTTCTGAACGTATTCAAGTCTCGCAAAATCATCTTACATCCCAAATTGTTGTTAAGGTAAGAGCTTACAGAGGTTAATTGGCAGAAGGTTTACGGATGATTATCAATGAATCAAACTGAACTGCTGATATATTTGATATTCAGAACTATGAGGATTTAGGAGGTAGAAAGCGCTAATGATATACACGTCTGAGGTAGCTGGACTCTCGCCTTATTTACCCAAAATAGTTACACGGAATATTCTAGTCTCCTTCATCTGGCAGTATAATCTAGAAACACTTTCTATACAGTGCTCCATTGTTCCTCTACTCATCATGGAGCCACCTGGAAAGTTTTTCCTTCACCCTCAGTGATCATTACCCTTGTGCATCGTAATCCTAGGCATCACAAGCACAACGCAAATCAATTCGCAACAACAAAATTCCGCTGACAATTGATTAACACCTCTTTGTAATACCCAAGATACCGCCCCTCTCCCAGCAGCAGATTTATCAGAGTCATCCTCTTTGTCTTACCCCCCACAATTGCCCTCTATGCCTCCCAGGAATTTATCAGAACGTAAGAAGGGCAAAGGAAAAGCCAATCAACCCGCCTCTCCCAGGCTAGAGAACATTACAGCTCCTACTGACCTGACTGATCTGGAACGCCGTGAGCTAGACCTGCTGAAAAGTGAAAGTGCTCTTCTCGCACTCGCACAAGAATCGGAAGATTTAGAGATTGCCATTTGGGAAAGTCGTCTTGGAACGCCCCCAAATACCACTGCCAGACTCTACGGAACCAATAGTTAAGCAAATTTCGCTTCCACATCTGCCTCTGCATCAACCTCCAGAGATCCTGAAAACATTATTCCTTCTATAGAACGTGGTCACGCCCAAGTTCGCTTTCAAGATCCTTCAGATGACAATGACTACCCCAACAGCGCTCGAATCACTCGCTTTGCCTTGACCTCACGGCCCGTATTCCGACCAGAGACTATTCCCTTACTACCTTCCAGACTCTCAGATGGTAGGGATATGAAACCGCGTCTTTGGCAACAACAAATTCAAGAAAGACTGCAATGGTATCAAGAACAGTTTTTTCGACAACAACCATTGCTGCAGCTATATTGTTGACAACACGGAAGGGATTGCGCGTGATTTCCTTATTCCTCTATATATTGACATGAGCCCACGCCCATCACCATATAGACTCATACAGGAAGTTGTAGATTTCTTGTCGGACCCTGCCGAGCAGCATACTGCCAGTGATGACTACCATCATCTGGAGATGCAACCCCACAAACAGTTCCGTCATTTTTCTTCAATGGTTCCGTATTCTGGCTAATCAGGCTGGCCTAACTGATGAGAAGATGCTCAAGTTGGACCTCCGGAAAAAGATAACCAAACAATCAAGAAGCGCAGTGGTCAACAAATAGAGGAGATGCCGAACCCTGAATAAATACGCTAATGTCATCTAGGACATCGACGCTGATTCTGAAGCTTAAGCCAAGCAATCCGCACGTCGACAAACTATCACAAATCAGCAACCTACCGGAAACTCAAATTTCAAAGGCACAGCACGTTCTCAGGGTCAGCACAACAATTATGACAAATCTCATTTGCCAGATATGTTTTTGAAGACGGCGCAAAGCTCTTACCCTCCGGTGCAACATCGACAATATGATTGCCACCAATTTTACAACAAGACGAGGCCCCAGGACCCTCAGAAGTTTTCTTCTCTGCATCCAAAATACTATTCAGGCAACAGAGGACCTCAGCGTTCATCAGCTACCCCAGGGCGCACCTCTGCACCTCCAACTGATAGCCGTTCGAAGTCAATTAACGCTATTGAGGATTGATGCTCATCTTCTTCTTCCTCCGACAACAAATATCACAATGCTCAAGAAGACTCTGCGGACGAAGGACATACTCCACGTTTAAAACACAAAGCCTAGTGAAAGCCTCCTTCTTAGATCAAGTGAAGAATATGCAGTACCTGGATATCAGCAAACTTTTGGGAGGACCCCATCTCACTCTCAGGGATGAGGGTTTGATAGTGTTCCACGGGGTGCGTTGTATAGCCTAGTAAAGATCTAGGTGGTAAGTGAAGGTTGTAAATGGGTCAAAGGAATGACAGGTTTTCTCTAGGAAGAGATGAATGGGCAACTAGTTGCAGTAGGTGTTGCACGTGGGTCTTGCTGATGAAGAACTGGGCAATGGATAAAGGGCCTTCCCGAAGAAGAGATGAATAAACAAATGTATTGTAAATGGTAGATAAAGAAGACGTTGCGTGAGGAGTAAATCTCTCTCACGCTGAACTATTATATACAAGAGTAGAAGCATTTGCCAGCCGGAATTAATCGTAATCAATTCTTGCCAATATCTTCGCATTGATGGCTGTGTTCTTGTCCTTCTCTTCATGACTCCCTTGTATATCCTTACATGACTTTTTACACGACTAATTGTATAGGGGAAGCTATTATTAAATTGATGTCTTTAATTAACTACCCCTTCATCTTATCACGAATTAAAATTAGTATTAAAATTCTATTTACGGATCCGTGAAACTCACAATGCCTTGCTTTCTGAATAAGAACGGTATTTCATACTCCCTCCAGGCACTCATTGATTCAGGAGCCAATAGCTATGGATTACTGGACTCTTCTTTGCTCAAGAGACTCTCACACTCGTTAATCCTTTCCTTCATTGTCTTCCTCGTCCAATTCCAATCAAAGGGTCCAACAGACTTGCTGGCAAGTCCATTACTCATTACACTTATTTGAATTTTACTATCAATAAACGCATTCAATCATTTACTCCTTTTTTAGTCACTTCTCTCGAAAACCACCGGTTAATTCTTGGACGCCAATGGCTGGCCAAACATTGTGTGCTGCTAGATGCCGCACGACGCCGACTCATCTGGCCTTCAGACTACCCACGAACCCAAACCTATGCTCGAAATACCATCATAGGGCATAGAAATCTGGACTCCCCGAGAATCAATTGCTCACACAAACGAGATACAGAACGAAGAGATCGCATCCTCGACCGAGAATGGAAAAGAATAGACGCTGTCACCACTGCAAGACAATGCCGAGAACGGTTGAAGATACTATAAAATAATTCCTCGCCTCCAAAAGATAGCATCATGTTAGAAAATATCTTGAAAAAATTGTCACCTGCTCAAGATTCCACACCTACAGTCTCAGAACATTCAAAGCCTCCACCGAAGATTTCTAGTTCTCCTACTATATAGCCTGCGACCAGTACACCTTCTTTTTACTCTCCTTATTTTTCTTCTTCTTCACACGTTAAAGAGACGCATGCTGCTCTTGTGCGTGTGAATCGGGAATTATTAAAGCCCGAACATGAAAAATCCCCTCTACTAAAACCACGTGTACGTAAGCAGCTCTGAAAACCAACGCTTCAGCAATATAATCCCCTCATTAATATTGCTCTCATCTCAGGTAACGCATTTCATATGAACGCTATGAAATCTACCCATGATCATGTCTTCACATCCAGCATCCATGAATTTGATGCCTTGATCAAAGAACATATCGAAGTCAAGTTCTGCGAGACTGCCACTGCCAATTTAGTTCAGAATTTTCATAATCAACGCAGACAAAGACCAAGTGCTGCTGTCATTGCTGCCCAAATTCTTGAAATTGACATAGAGCCTCCTGTCCCAGATAAGTATGCTAATTACGCTGATGACTCTCTAAGGATGAATCTAACATCCTTCCACTTCACCGTCCTTACAATCATAAGATACAGTTGGAGGGTAAAGCTGAAAATGCTCTCAAGTATTCCCCTTTATACAAAATGTCACTTGATGAACTTGAAGCTGTAAAGGCATATATCACAGACAACATAGGTAAAGGATTCATAAAGCCATCTCAGTCAACATTTGCCGCACCCATTTTGTTTGTTCGAAAATCAGACAGAAGACTTCATTTGTGTATTAACTTCCGAGCTCTCAACGCCCTCACCCGAAAGGACCGCTATCCTCTTCCTCTCATTGATGAGACGCTATCCCGAATCGCTCGCGCCAAGATATACACCAAACTAGACATACGTCAAGCTTTCTACTGGATACAAATGGATCAAACATTGGTGGAGTACACCACGTTTAGAACCCAATACGGAGCTTACAAGTGCAAGGTCCTTCCCTTTGGACTTACCAATGGTCCTGCCATATACCGACGCTATATGAACGACGTTCTTTTTGACTATTTGGATGTGTTTTGCACTGCTTACCTCGATGATATTCTCATGTACTCTATCAAACTGTGGATAGTTTGAAGGCAATTAATGTCAGATATAAAGTTTAAGGAGTTAGGTTTACAAAGCTTGGAGTTACTTGTTTCGGAAAAAGGTGTTTCGCTTGGGCTGTAGCAATAAGAACTCTATCTGTTCTGACTAGAGATGTTTTGTTCCAAACCACGAGAAACTTGGTCTATGGGGACACATAGAGCATTTGCCATTTTCTAGACGTACATAATCTAGATAGTATCAGTAAGAGAAATGGCAGCCAGGAATTAATTGACACTTTTTACTTTTACTTTATACATTTTTCAATTGACTTGTAGAGTCTCACATACTCTGAGAACGAGCTCGAGCATCAGTACCAAGTGACACTAGTCCTCCAACGCCTTCGCAATGCTGGACTGCTAGCTGATCTCAAGAAATCCGAATTCAGTGTCAAACGCACCAAATACCTTGGTTTCATTGTCTCTACCAGTGGAATTGAAGTTGATCCCGAAAAAGTTTACATTGTCGAAAACTGGCAGTACTCTACTTCGGTCAAAGGCATACAATCTCTCCTCGACTTTTGTAACTTTTACCGTCGTTTTATCAAAGATTACGGAGTTATTGCTCAATCTCTCATTTATCTTACAAAAAAATACGTTCCTTTTATCTTTAGCAGCGAGTGTGCCTACGCTTTTGACACGCTAAAAGCTACTCTCACCTCAGCTACCGTCCTCCAGCACTACAACCCAGATCTCGAGTGTACGCGAGAAATTGACGCCTCCGACAGAGTGGTTGCAAGTGTTCATTTGCAGAAGCATGGCAATGATTGGCTACCTGTTGCTTTCTTTTCGAAAATAATGGCTCCCGCTCAACTCAACTACGCTGTGCACGACAAGGAAATTCTCGCTATTGTTCGATCATTTGGAAACTGGCGCGTTGAATTGCAAGGAACACCTCACCAGATTCGGGTCTACACTGATCATAAAGCATTGGAATACTTTATGACTTCCAAAGCTTTAAACTCACGGCAAGCTCGATTGGCTGAATTTCTCGTTGATTATAACTTTATGATTTCCTATTATCCTGGAAAAGATAATCTACTTGCCGACGCCTTAACACGCAGAGTTGATGAGCTTGAACCACAGAACAGAGTCAAGAAAAGCCAACGTCTCTTTCAACTCCTCAAGGAAGATCAGTTAGATTCCGAGATTATATCCTGCGAACTTCGCCAAGATACCCCCGAAGAAAATATCATTTGCGCCATTGACATCGCACCAATCTCCCCATCTATTGGTGTAGTTGATCAAATCCTCAGCGCAAATCGAAACGTGCCATCTCTCCAAGCACTGCGCGCTCAAGCTCTCTCTGATTGCCCTGGGAAATTTACGCTGCTTCAAGAACTACTCCTTTTCGACGAACGTCTTGTTGTTCCTGATACAGACAATCTCCGTACCCTTCTCATTTGTGAAGCCCACGATCAGATCTCCACTGCTCATCCTAGCGCTGCCAAGACCCTACGCCTAGTCTCTCAATCGTACTATTAGCGTGGAATGTCCCGAGATATCACACAGTACTTCCGTAACTGCCACACTTGCCGCCGCAGTTCTGTCCCTCGCGACCGAAAACCCGGGCTCCTACATCCCCTAGGTGTCCCAAATCGGAACTGGGAGCACGTCACTATGGATTTCTGCTCGTTCAACAAGGATAAACACGGATTTGACAACTTTCTTGTAATTATCGACCGTTTCAGCAAGCAGGCTATTTCAATTCCTTGTCACAAGACAGTCACTTCTCGCCAACTTGCAATGCTTTATGTTTAACATATTTACTGTTATTTTTGTGCCCCCGTTACTATGCTCTCTGATCGTGGCCCGCAATTCATCTCCTTCTTCTGGGAAGAATTTGACAGGATACTAGGAACAAAGATAAAACTGTCAACAGCTGACCATCCTCAAACTGATGGTCAGACCGAAATCTACAACCAGTACCTCCAGAAGCGACTCAGACCGTTTGTCAAGTACTACCAAGATAACTGGTCGAATCTCCTACCCATGATGAATTACGCACAACTTACCCTCCCACACGATTCCCTCGGCGGTCTAAGTCCATTTTAAGTGGTTCACGGATATCCTCCTCGCACTACATTTGACTGGAAAAGCTCAACTACTGGCGCTACACCCACTGACAAGCTCAACCTCGCCGACGCTCAACGCCTCGCATCACGCTTCCAAAATGCATGGACCTTTGCCCAATCACAAATTTTCAAAGCTCAAGATACCATGCGTCGCACCGTAGATGCTCACCGTCGCTCTGTTGACTTCGCGGTTGGTGACAAAGTTTGGTTAGATATGAGATATTACCCATGCGCACGTCCCTCCAAGAAGTTGGACTTCCCAATCAATGGACCATTCACCATCACTGCCCAAGTGGGTAACTGTATGAATATTGGCTTTGATTACGTAGATAGAGACTTAAGTCATGTGATTTAATTAGCGAAGTGCTGGGGAACTGCTATTTGGCAGGAAGGTAATTGAGAGAGAACAGATATACACACTTTTTCGTACCTGTTTCAAACCTCTCGTGCTAGCACAATAATCTACCGGTGATATACCGACACTGATCAATGATCCGTAACATCGGTCACAGATCTGTACGCGGTTACCAATCGAAGGAACGTCCCTTGGAGTCGTCGACCTTGTCTGAACTGAGCTCCGACGTGTCAAGCCCAAGGAGCATTAAGTATTCGCTCTTCTTGCTTCTGCGTCCATCAACGCACCCCGTCAATTAAGCACTAAGTATTCGCTCTTCTTGCTTCGCGTCAATCACGCAATTAACTATTGAAAAAAAAAAAAAAAAAAATGTCTAACTCATCAGCAGAACAAAAATCACTGGGGACTACGGAAGAGATCACAGCATATGTCAAAAACAGACTGGAGTTATATAAAGCCAAAGGTGCAAAAGACGACTCGCTTTGGGAAAGATGGTTAGAGGATTTCGAAAACTGGGACGTAGACCAGTTCAGCAAGATCAATTCAGATCTTAGGAGGGAATTCCGAGACTTCCTAATTTCTCGTGGAGTATACATGACACCAAATCCAAAAGGGAAACATATCGATCAACAACTAGCCACAGAAGTGAAGGGGGAGGAGTTTCATGAATGGACTCCTGAAGAACTTATTTACTACAGGAAGAAAAACCCTTTTGGCGTAAGCACACGATGCGATCCCAAAGATCCAAACTACGTTGAAGAAGAAAGCATACTTGGGGCCACCGCAGAGTATAAAAAGTACCAAGATTTTAGAGTTGATAACAAGGAGCGGATAAAAGATCAAACTGAAGCAGAAAAAGGAAAGGGAAAAGAAAGGAGTGGACAAACCACTGACGACAGCAACTATGCTGCAATTTACAGCAAAAGCAGCGGAAAACCACACAACCCTACATCATCACCATCATCAACTCCAGTAATTCTACCATCAACTACCCATAGAAATGAGACACATTGGGAAGATCGCCCACTGCACAAGAGTAGACAACTAGAATCCCTCGTGAGGATGTATAAAGAAGAAGACAAGTACAGTGATGGGACTGATAGCTTTGATTACAAGCGAAAGATTTTTCTCAACAACTGTAATAACGCCTGTGTCGAGAAGAAGTACCTGAAGGACGCTTTAACCATAATGTTTACCGGCGATGCCAGTGAAAAATATCTGGATCTCACATTGCACGATGAAAATTTATCTTTCGACGAGCGATGTAACATTATCAAATCACACTATGAAACAGTCCACTGGGTAAACAGACGTGAAACAATTTGGAACACTCTCAATTTAATTGAAGAAATGCGGAAAAGTCCAGATAAACTTCAAGCTTTCAACAATCTCGAAAAAGAACTTCGTCGTGTTCAAAGGGGACTCGAATCCCACGCTGGTGATGCTGCATTGCGAACCAGAATTATCAATGCTTGCTCTGGAGTTGCAGACCTACACTTTGTTTTATTCTCTCCGGCAAAAACAGCAGAAGGTGTTTGTGCAGATATACGAGCGAGATTTATGCAATTATCACTATCCGGCACATCAATTTCTCAATATCATCAGCTCAGTCACGTTGAACATAATAGCTTTGATAACTCTTATTTAGCTGAGCGGCAGTACCAACCAGTGAGAGGAAGTAGTACAGGTAGAGGAAGCCAAAATTTTCGTGGAAGAAGAAAAATAGGATCAGGACCTAGTATGGTAAAGTCAACCTGGAATAAACGCTGCATTGTGTGTAAAAAGACAAATTGTTGGTCTTCTGAACACACACCGGAAGAGCAGAGAGCAGCGTTTGAAAAAATTAAAAAGACGTACCCCTCAAAAGACGAAAACGCCGTACAACAATTTGTCCTGCAATTCGAAGGAGAATCTCTAGACGCTGAGTTACACCATTTTTTATCTGTAAACGAGCTCACTGACGAGCCAGAATCTGAGGATGGATACTGTTACCAAGAAGAAAGTCAAAATTTTCTTATTTCAGAAATTGGAGGGAAAAATGTCGCGGGCTACCTTCAAGACCTAACAACTTTCCACAAATTTACAGCACCAAAAACGAAATATGCAGCATCAAAACAAGAAGAAAAAATGTTAATAATAGTTGCATCACTAGACTTCGATTTTCCTGGTGTCAATAAAAGCTTCGATTTGGAGACAGATACCCCTGCAGTTTTTCATTTGTTCAGAAATGTATTTTCTATTGGTAATGACTATAATGAAAGATACGATGAAAGAGTTTTCCATGGCGTTTTGGTTGATACAGGTGCAGCGGGTCGTTCCACAGTTGGAGTTGGACAAGCCAAAGCACTTAAGCATTTACAAAAGGAGTTAAAGGTCGATAGAACAAGGGCTGGAGAGGTAAAAATATCGGGAATTGGTGACGGCGTTTTTATTTCTATTGGTTCTATTACTTTGGATACGCCCGTCGGCAGAGTTACGTTTCACATTTTACCCTGCAATACCCCGTTTTGCTCGGCTTACAAGACATGACACGATTAGGTGTCACACCTGATGTGCAGAAAAACGTCATGATCAAAAACCAAAAGCCAGTAGCAGCTCTCATTCGAAAATACGGCCATCTATGGATGACACTCGGCCACTTCCAGTCTTTATTTATTTACGAATCTAATAATGAACCTATTTGTTACTTAACAGAACAACAAATTAGGACATGTCACCGTCGATGGGGACATCCATCAGCTTCTAGAATGTGGAAAAATTTTTCGGCGAGCTGGTCATGACATTGACATAAAAATCATTGACCGGATATCCAAATTTTGCAATGACTGTCAGCTAAACGCTCATCGGCCTCTACGATTCAAATTTACCCTCACTAATAAAGATGTTCCATTCAATCATACAGTCTACGTCGACGTAATGCATCTAGAAGACGGACCGGCTGTACATCTAATAGACGCTGGAACTAACTTAGGATCAGCAGATTTCCTTACTGGGCCTGACAAAGAAGGGTGGGTCGAGCGAAAGTAGAATCGAGGAGTATGGCAACCGGCCAGACCAAAGTTCTTATTGGTTAAAAACATCACTTTAAAGAGTTTTCAGTGTATGAATATTGGCTTTGATTACGTAGATAGAGACTTAAGTCATGTGATTTAATTAGCGAAGTGCTGGGGAACTGCTATTTGGCAGGAAGGTAATTGAGAGAGAACAGATATACACACTTTTTCGTACCTGTTTCAAACCTCTCGTGCTAGCACAATAATCTACCGGTGATATACCGACAGTAACTCCTTCAGGTTAGCTCTTCCGGAAACTATGAAAATACATGATGTGTTTCCACCTGGAAAGTTACTTAAGGCCAGTGATGATCCATTGCCCGGACAACTTCAAGATAAGTCCTTCCCACTCAACATCACTGGAGAGGACGAATGGGAAGTGGAGAAAGTGCTCGCGTTTCGCCTTTGGTATGGAAAGTTGAAGTTTCGGGTCATTTGGTTGAATCACGACGTCAATCTCACTTGGTATCCCGCTTCAGATCTCAAGTATGCTCCCCACAAGGTGAGAGACTTCCATCTTGCAAACAAGGAACAAGCTGGACCCCCATTGAAGCTGGAGGATTGGATGAAGGCTTGGGAACAAGGTCGAGATAGCTATAACGACCTTGACAACAACAAACCAATGAGTAAAAGCTCGAGCGCGAGCTTTTTTAAAAGGGGGGGATAATGTGACAATTTGTCATGATGCTAATGATGAGGGTGGCCTGAAGCATAAAGGCGATGTTCCCCGCAAATTTAATCATGTTATCCACATTCTTTTTATATAGATTGGGGCATGTCCCCCACCTTTCATAGTCTTTCCTTCTCTCTTTGGCTTAATATTCTAAGGATTAATTGAAGTACTTTCACACATCAATCTTGTCACAAGATCTCTAAATGACTGGTGCTAACTCCTTTATTTGTTGATGAATATCTTGCACTTCGTTTTTTTATGAGGAAACATTTGCCAATAGTTCTCAGATTTGTGTTTCTTGTCACAGTGCTTGCAGATTGGTTTTTATTTCGAAGCTTTGTGTGACATCAGAGCAGTCTTGTTATATGCATTAAGTAAAGATTCAGAATTCTGGCCCATTCTCTTCGCCTTATTATTCATGCTTGCAATAACCTGATCAAGATAATATGTTGAATCTTCTGAAATGGTGTTGGATCTTACTTGTTGTATTATAGATTGGGACCATACCTCAAACCGGCTAGAGACATTGTCGATTAAAATTGATAAGAGAAGCCACTGAGGTAATGGATGGCTGGTCATCTGTAAGAGAATGTTTACATGTGCCTGGAATTGATAACAAAATTCATCAATATTGTTGCATGGTGAAAGTGATGTTGTAAGCAATGACTGGAACGCTAGATGTCTTATGCTAAAGCCTATCAGACCATATTGTTAATGTAAAACTCTCAAGGCAGTAGCTGTGTCACGGTTCGAGTGTTGATGCTGGAGCAATCAGATATACAAAGGTAGCTTATAATTTTCTCTATGGCTAACTATCAGAGTATTACTTCAACTGTTTATACAATTATGAAGATCTCTGGAATACTCGTTCTTGGCTGATATCGACTTCTCGTATATTCCAGTCATAGTAGTTCCCAGTTTTGCTACCAATTACTAGAATATTCCAGTTACAACTGAGCTGATCTGGAATAAAGATAGACTACTGTAGAATTATAGAAGCACGTGAATACAATGACATGCCACACACCAATCGGCTCACAAGCTGTTACAAGCTGCGAAGTCTTTTGAATCAAGGAGCCGAATAATATCATCTTCGCAAGATAGAATTGGAAGTGAAATTGCCTTTGAGTTTCGAAAAATTAAGTTAAATGAGGTAGCTTTGAATGGCGGGACTTCCACAATGTCCCAGAGGTCTTGTGCAATTAAATATGACTCAATCTTGATGGACCATACTTGATGATTAGAAGTGCCAGCAAGCTTGGAAAAAGAGTTCCTTGAGAGGTTCATTATGGAGATAATTGGTGACTTTATCTGTTTTGTCAAAGGTTAACAGTATTATGATGTTCAAAGGCACTAGATTACATGAATGGTTCGGCAGTAATAGAGTAGACCGGACTCAAAACCTTTTCAAAAGTTCTGAAATAGTGGTGGAATATGTTCTCAATCATATATGTAATATATTTCCAGATAAATTTGTAAACATACAAAAGTTGATTATAGTTTGTTGTGGAGATAAAGTTGGGTTATAGATCACTTGGAATTTTTTAAAGCTGAAGGTGCTCAAATTTTTGAAGCAACGATGATGATGAAGATGATGTCCCATGAAGGCAGGAAATCAGACAGGTTATATACATATTGAGAGAGTTGTACATGCTAGGGTAGATATGAAGATGAATTTAAGAGATTGTGAAAATACAGATTTAGGAATCTAAAACTACCCCACTACATTCATCGGATCCATCAATAGCAGCCTTCTCACATTTTCCAGAACCACACTTCCATCTATAACTTTATGCGATAAATGGCAATAATCATGTAAACTATAGCTATAGACTCATAATATCAAGCGCTTTCGATTAAGTTACTTGGAAGTCAATTCAACCGACTGTTTTGACTAAAAATGTCGAATAGGTCAATTTTCTGGTCTCCTCAAGGGCTTGTCCCTCACTGTCCATGAGAGCAAAGCGTAAAGTTAAACAATTGGAATTTATAAGATGCAGCTAGTATCTTATTTGTAAATTCTGTTGTAATTAAGGGAGTAACATGACTGCATTACAATAAACTGTTCACATTAGAATAATGTGCACATGCGCCATGGGATATGATTGACCTAAATCATCACTGATTGGTATGACATAGTATTTCCCAATAGATTCCTAATGGTATCTATTGGCGCTACGATCTCTCACATCCTTCCTTTCTCGGTTAGACAAGGACAGATGTTGGAACATCCACTAGTGTGCAGAACCCCCTTGTTTATGTATATAGAGGAAGGTCCTGTCACGTAGATAAATCAAGCAATTCATACAATAGGAAATTCAAACAATCTCCATATCATTCACACACTTGAGAATACCAGGGAATATCCTCAAGTTCGTCCATTGATCCAAGTCCTAAGAGTATAACTCACGAACTTTACTTCTCTTAAAGCCATAGCTACCTCCTTCCATACCTTCATCCTAACGGTACGTCATTCCAGCTCAGCATAGCCTTTCAATAAATTCTAGGAGTCCTCCATAGTCATTGACTCAGTTAGGACCATAATGTGGATCCTAAACGTAGCAGGCTATGTTATGTAATATAGACTACTAAATGCGGTTAGCCTATAATTAGTAAGCTACGCACAAAGTGTAGATTTCGGAGTTGGGAGTTAGGAGATGATATAGACAAATTTATTAGAACTCAAGCTTAACTATTGCATTCTGCGGAACTAGCTGTAGTAGAGCCACGAGTTATTTTTGTCACCATCCTGTTTCAATTGTGATCGATCGAAACCCACAATAATACAAATCCAATCTAATCTAATCTGGTCTCCTCCACCCAAACCTCCCATCATCAACCGAATCTCAATTTATCTTCTCTGAAGTATCTTCTAGCTCCTCTAAACACCACTAACCCGGTTCAATCTTTTAATTCATCAACTGAACACAGGAACGACAAAATCTGAAGATTTTAAAAAAATTTCCTACGCCTCGTTGAAGTACATCATCCAATTGAGAATATCAATCGTATTTTAACTAATGTCTCGGAATTTCCGTTCGACAGTTGAGTGTTTAGTTATTGAGTTTGAAAAGTTACTGGGTGGTCACAAATCAAATTGGTAGGGACAAGTTCCTAGGCCAACTACAACTTCTCGCCCATTTTTCGCACGGCTATCAAATTCCAAGTCTAAATGGAGTACATGCAGCTTCTTGTACACGAATTTTCGGAATAATCGAAGGAGAATAGGACGAGATCTCGACATTTCAATTGGAAAGCAGGTCAAAATGCGACAAATCGCCCTTTTGGTCCGAGTAGGTCGCCCTATTCGAAAATACTCATGTTTCCAGGACGCGTCATACTAGAGGCTTATGCATCAAATCTGGAAAGATAAATTTCCTGGTCATTTAATCACGTGATTGGACAATTATGTCACTCGTGATTGAGAATTAAATTTATTTTAAAACATTGAAAAAAAAGGCAACATCCCTGAAAGAATACTCAAGCTACTCAGAAGTGTCCAAAGGAAATTCCTAGAGATCATTACAGGGGCATACCAGTCGACCAGTAGTAGAATGCTAGAGCATGAAACTTCAACTCTCCCGATAGAGATCTACCTTAAACAAAGGCGGCTTCAATATACCGGGCTATCCAATAACCTACCTATCCAACATACAATTTCAACTGCACGCAGAAAAATCAAATATTTTGATGAAGAAAATTTAAGTAAATGCGATCAAAACAGGAGAGATGATATAGCGGAATGGACCTTAATCTGCAGCAACATCGACTCTAAAACAGGACAGAAGGTACCCGGTAAAAACGCCGCGTTCAAGGAATGGTCAGAATCGTGGACAAGCCAGAAGAAGGAGCGACACTTGGGTCCCCGAGCGCAAGCCAATCCGGATAAGTGGAATGCTGCAAACTTATACAACGACAAGAAAACAGGTAGACTTATGATGAACTATAAAGAGTCACCCATCCAAATCCACCAAAACCTTAGCAGGGCCCAGAGTAGCATTGCCACACAAGTAAGAAGCGAGCACATTGCGCTCAATGCTTACTTATACAGAAGGAACGTGCCAGGAGTAGGAAAACCATGCTGCCAATGTGGATATACGTCCCAAAATATAAAGCACATGGTGATGTCTTGTCCAAGATGGGCAAAGGGAAGAGGTGAGTTGCTACGAAAATCGACAACTCGATCTTTCGAAGCTATGGTAAATAACGCCAAAGATATGACTAGAATTGAACAGTGGATTCAAAAGGAAGGATGGCTAGAGCAGTTTCGGATGACCGGGGAAATCGAGGCGTTAATCAGGCGGAGAGAGGAAAATGGATACACAGGACAAGGACGGAATCCACACTGGCAACAACAGTGTGAGTGCACTTCCTAGAGGTAAGACCATAATTGCGCAGAGTCAAGTCGGACAGCAAAGGGGGTTTTTACTGCAAGGTTTCCTCCTATGTAAATATTAGAGTTCGTAGACACCTGTGAGGATCCAAGATTGACAGACCTCTAGATTAATACGAGGCTCTAATAAATTGTAATGCTTATGTAATGTTGTTCATGTTGGAGTCCGGGCGCAAGATTAGGAATACTGTACCTATATAGACGATACCCTGTATTAATAGAAAACCAAGTTACATCTAGTCTTAAGCTCTACTATACATATTGGTAGATTGGAGCCACGAGACACCCGTAACCTACGCCATCTTAAAGCTAAGCTTATCTCACTTTTCACACATACTAATCCATCAGGAACCTCACCTGCATGGGCCAATAGGGCGCCAAATCAGACTAAATGAAATAAAAATAAAACATAAAAATAATTGTTATAATTTGAATAATTGGGGCTATAAAGTAGGCCACGTTGTTGATACACAAGCGACTGCAAATTCTTTACTTAGTTTCACTTCAGTAGTTACTTGAATTAATACACTCTACAACCTCAATGACTGAGGGGTCATTATTTCCTTAATAAAAATTTAAATCAAATTAAAGAAATAAAAGCACCATTTTTTACGAAAAGCTGCGCAGCACTCCATGCTGCCTCTTTCATCAAATTGACTTCGTTAATCCTAATTTCTCATCTATATTATCCCATTTCCGTCCCCATATCCATTGTGACACAATATAGTGGTTGCTAGTGCCTGTTCGATGGGATTCAGTGGTCTCGACGCGTATCAAAATGACACAATGGCCAAACAATCCGAAGGCAGCGGAGCGTCAACAGCTCCAACGGAAAACAATCTAAAGATCCTACGGCTGTTACTAAAAATAGAACAGGATTCTTTATTCAGATGAAGACGATGATGGAATTACCATTACCACGGAAGAAATCGCGGAGGCCTTCAGGGCCTTCAACGCACACAACAAAGCTTGGAAAGAGATGCAGACGATGAAATCTCCCTTCTAAGAAATGATGTTGGCTCTTAGAGAAGCAGTCAAGAAGAGTCTCGTGGAGCCCGCCCGCAATGCGGCTCCAATTATTTCTGGACCGCAGGCTTAAAGAACATTCGCGTCGATGTCAGCGCCGCCAATGGCGAAAATGGTGGTTAGAATACGCGTTGAGGGTGCGAAAGACATGCAGCCAGCACAGCTTCTAACAAGTGTTATAATTAAGGCAGAAACATGACTGCATTAGACAAATAGTACATATTAGAATAATACGCACTGTCATCATGAGATATGATTAACCCATATCATCACTCACCGGCATGAATAGTAATTAACCAATAGATGCCTCACGGCATACATTGGCTTCGGAGGGCAAGACTGAACACCTGTACACGGTGTCCTCTACGAACCCGGAAGTGAAATATTCTCCCAGAGCCAAGTTCAGTCAAATTTCGCAATATCAAAGAAGTTGGCCCACGAGGCAATGATTCAATTTACTCCTCCACGTCATTTTTTCACTCCCAACGAAATCGATTCCTACCTAAGTCTCATCAAGCCTACAAGTACGACCAAGTACATCCTCATCCCAATGACCACACAACTCTTCGACCTTCTCTGGCCTCAGCCGGTCACCAAATACACGCCCACACCGATATTTATACCCGACAGAGGAAGCAAAGCGTGGCGCACAAATCTGGGAGACAGTTTTTTGGGATGGACGTGAGAGTGATTAGGACAACTTGACAAGATGATGGAAAGGAAGGATGTAACCTCGAACGGCGTGAGATTCCGAATTTTGGCAGGGAGTTTTACGAGTTCAGCTTTGTGCGCGCCAAGACTTCGCTTGCGAGAGTGAAGCTCACACTATTAAAACAAGCAAACGATGGAAGGTGTTGTGGTCCGCCTACTGGTGGTGTTCCCCGGTATAGTCTGAGTAGCCTAGGCACCTACTCCACTTGGGAAAGAGTCACCTATACCACATATCGCGCGGAGAAAAGTAAATGGATGATGGAGGCATGTCTGGATAACTCAGGGTTTTTGAGACGTTCCCCTGGATGGGTATTCACGGATGAGGGTTGACTTGGGGTAAAGAAAAAGCCACCATAACTTCGTAGTGATACTTGCAAATGAAATCTGAGGCATGAGTGCTTTTTCTTTACGTTGAATCATCTATTCTGTGCTTTTCTTTGATATTGTGTCATAGCTAGATAGCTGCATAAGCAATTAAAATCTGATGCAAAAAAAAAAAAAATACATTGGCTTCAGGATCTCCAACTACCTTCCCATTTAGGTTAGATTAGGAAGTGTGTTGGAGTTCACACTAGTGTGCGGAAAATCCCGCTTTCATGTATATAGTGGGACTTCTCACCACACACGTAGAATTACAGCAATTTAATCACAATTAACTATCCAATGAATATTAGTAAACTTCTTGATATACTAAACAAATTTATCGTATCTCTTAATCAAACTCGAGGCTAGTATGTAATCCTTCCAATATCCGGAACTAATTTCAATTACAAGGGCACAAAAACACATACCAGGGGCATACGCTACTAGGCAGCTACGGAGCAACGAAACTGAGGTGTATGTGCAGTCTATCTCACAGCGAGATGCTGCCCTGAATATGGCTCAGCCAAAGGAGTTCTGCGTCTTGAAGCATGGTTATCCTGTTGAAATTTTGGAAGTCCCATTGAGGACAATATTACGAGGAGGAAAGAATGCCGACAACGGCGCATTGATAAACCAGATAACGGAGGAGACAAAAGTTCGGAATCCCGATCTAAAAATCAACAGGGTGAGGTGGCTTTACGGCAGTAAAGAGCACCAATGGATGAGAAGAAACGTTCATACTCGAGGACCAGTGATCGCGAGCCTTCCGACAGAGGCCCTTCAACGCGAGGTGATTCGAAACGGCATTGTACTCAACTCAATTCTGTACACGGCCCAGCTCTGGTCACCCCGGGAAAAAGTCAAACAGTGCTTCAACTGCAGTCAATGGAGGCATACCCAAGCCTATTCTAACAAGGCAAGGAGATGTGGCAAGTGCGCGGGCACTCACCAGACCAGAGACTGCCCGAGGAAGTCGGTTCTTTGTTGCAACTGCGGTAAAGCCCATAAATCGTGGCAGAAGGGGGCGTGACCAAACTTCGCGTCCTACAAGGCCGGTGTCCAGAGGGCACGGTATGGACTTTTGGAAAGAACGGCGGATCTGAGGAGAGAGGAAAATTTACCAGGGGCAACCTAATCAACAACAGCGGCAAAACAAACGGACGACCAAGGGTTCACACTTGTGTCCAACCAAAAGCCAGAGGTATTCGAGAGAGGGCCAAGACGTCCGCGGAAATAGCTCCTGGTCATTTCACCACCACGAGTATTTGGACCATCGGGGTTTAGTTCAAGGCCACAGTCATCTCTTTTCAGCACGCGAGGGTAGGGAAAGGATGGCGAGGTAAACTTCAAGTTTAGCTAGTCTTGTATCGGACCAAAGGCCAATTGCACTTCCTGTAGGTTAAAGAAGGACCGCAGATAATATATGAAGGGGTAGGGGTTTTTTATCGAAAGGTTTCCCCCTTATGTAAATAACTATAAATAGAGTTTATAGCCGCCTGCGTGAGCCCATAGGGCGCTAAGTCAGGTTGATGAAATCAAATTCAAAAAACACCCCCATATCTTATTTGCAGATGCAACTCGAGATAAGCCCTTACGATGTGTAACCTCTTCCATGCATACCCACCTCATGAGGGTGTGTTCGTCACCCCGTGAATGTGAAATTACCACGAGAGAATGTGGTGCGTGAGTCATACTGGAATCGATACAGTTTTCTGCCGTCCCAAGTGAGATGGGTGTTCAAGCTTCCCAGGTTCTACAATGGGGAACGGCGTCAACGGTGTACCACTGACCCATCCAGCTCCGTATATTTTAGGGGATTTTGCATCAGATTTGAATTGCGTATGCAGCTAGCTAGCTAGCTACAACAAATTATCAGAGAAAATATTTATAAAAGATCACTCAATCTAGTCGCATGGCACTCATGTCTTGGATTCCATTTGCAATTACCACCGCAAATTTGTGTTGGATTTTCCTTCAGCTCAAGTTAGCCCCCATCCGTGAGTACTCATCTGGGAATAATTAGCGGTTAAACCTGTATCGCTACAAGTATCTTGAAGATTAAATTTCATAATTAGGTAGACTGAATCACGAGAAGAGGAAGTGGCAGAAAGACAGCTCTAATGTAGAGATGAAAGAAGTCGATTGGCTAGGAGAAGAGAATATCTAGAGGCGGACAGGGACTATACGCTAAAGTGCACGTACCACATGTACTCATGCTATTGTACCTAGAGTCAGGTTGAGGCGAGGCCATAACTGACTATTAATACTTAATAAAATCAAACTAAAAAGCCTCAATAACAATAGCGGCAAAAGTATTTCATGACCCAAAAGTAATTACTTGTGCATGAAATATTCTTTGTTGTAGAAAGTCAACTATAGAGTGGCACTCACGATGTTTATGTCCAATTGGATGCAGATTGCAACAATCTTGATAACATTAGAGAAAACCTTTTTTCTATCAAGAATCTTTTTATTTCTTGTAGATATTTATTCTCTATATTAATTGTTTTTTCAAGGAGTAATTCTTAGCTTATTTCATACCTGTTGAGATTCAAGTATTGGAAAACTTTTACAGGACTAGTACTGATTCATCTAATCAATTACATAACTGAGGAACATTTAACTTGCTAAAATGAAATACAAAATCAATGTATTTCACGCACCAAACATAGAGCACTTTCTTCTCCACGAATTTTTCATTGGTATGATTATCCATGATTTTATAAGAGCACTTAAGCTACAAAGTCTCGACGAAGCTTGCGCTCTTTCACTGAATTTTTGGAAACAATTTCGTCTACATTTCCAGTGTTGCTATCATCATCCGCAAGACTGTAAGATTCTTTTTTGCTATTATTTTCACTGATAGCGTTGACGGCGCGATTTCTAGAGCGAATAGCGGCAGGAATTACACGAGAATTCATAGGAGGTGCAGCAGCATCGGGATAAACTTCTGCCTTGTCGGGAGAGGAGTATCCAGGGGGTGGTGATGGATCGGAATAGCTAGGCGGTGGAGATCCAGGTGCTCCAGGTGGTGGAGGTGGTGGTGGAGATCCAGGTGCTCCAGGTGGTGGAGGTGGTGGTGGGGATCCAGGTGCTCCGGGTGGTGGAGGTGGTGGTGGAGATCCAGGTGCTCCAGGTGGTGGAGGTGGTGGTGGGGATCCAGGTGCTCCGGGAGGAGGAGGTGGTGGTGGAGATCCAGGTGCTCCGGGAGGTGGAGGTGGTGGTGGAGATCCAGGTGCTCCAGGAGGTGGAGGCGGTGGTGGGGATCCAGGTGCTCCGGGAGGTGGAGGTGGTGGTGGAGATCCAGGTGCTCCAGGAGGAGGAGGTGGTGGTGGAGATCCAGGTGCTCTAGGTGGTGGAGGCGGTGGTGGGGATCCAGGTGCTCCGGGAGGAGGAGGTGGTGGTGGAGATCCAGGTGCTCTAGGTGGTGGAGGCGGTGGTGGGGATCCAGGTGCTCCGGGAGGAGGAGGTGGTGGTGGAGATCCAGGTGCTCCAGGAGGTGGAGGTGGTGGTGGGGATCCAGGAGATCCAGGAGGACCGGTGGCATAAAGAGCTGTCGAAGAATTGACAGAAGTAGAATTTCCGCCAACTGTCATTTGTATAGGGACACATCCCTCATGTGACCCTGCTTGAACAGCATCATTGCACCGAACTATACATACATTACTAACACCAGCAACGCTGCCTGTACATCTTTGATCAGGTGCAATCTTGGCATTGAGAGACTAAATTTTACATATTAGTTTAGCTTTAAGTTGTTTAATATTATGCTTACATTGTAAGCTTCCTTGCTTGAAGTCGTTTTGTCAGGGACATTTGTGACCACTTCCATGTCTGACCAATCGCCAGAACCAGTGCCGGTGGAATCAATCATGCATTTATACGGCTCAATTTGACTATCAGTAGACTGAATTTTTATTGTTACCATGCCACCGGCAGACACCATTGGTACACTATCTGAATCGGCAAATAGTTTGTTCAATGCATCAGAAGGCTCATTGGAGCCAACTTTACTATTCTCACCACAGGAATAGAGATTGCCGATGTTAGAGCGCATGACATCCTCCTGGTCTGACTTGCGAACTGCATCCTCAATTGAGTGAGGTTGTTCATCTGTAGGGTTTTGAGCCGTGAGAATTCTCGAAGATGTAACAGAAAAAGGACTCACTGCTTATGGTACTTATATTTCTTCCCACATCTTCGACGGCTCTAACAATCACACTTTTACCCGACACAAACTTGGTGATAGCGAAAGCAATTAGAATTAATCTGACCAACATATTTTTAACTTTCGAACAGAACTTGACCGGCAAGAGTATTATAGAATATGAAATTAAATTTATCTTTAAATGACGCGTTTTTGTAAACCGTCAAAATTAGAAAGCACACTACACTGAAGGGTGCATGGGTGTCTGTAGAGAATGTGGCGGGAAAAAATGCAACTTAAAGCAAAAAATTCATATGACGTAGATGGATATGATAGATTCAAGCTAAAGACATTATGCTGAATTACAACGCGTATGGGTGATTTCTAGCTGTTACTTTTGGTGTTTCAATTCGCAATTCTGCTTGCGAATAGACGATGTTTCGAGATGTCGTGTGAAAAATGTCCGGGCTAAATTTAAACATTTCTGTAGGATTAGGAATCTGGTATCAGTAAAATAGTTGTTGACAAATCTGAGGTGATTCACTTCGATAGCGTAATAACTTGACTGAGAATAAATTTTGAACTTTAACTTTCAAATTTTTACAGTGAAATATGATTTAATGCACGAGCCAATGTGGATTGATGAAACGAGGTTGTGAGTCGCAATATGCTTTGCTATATTAATTACTAGTTGTTGAGCATGGTACATGTTTAGGTGAAGATGGAATTGAGTGTTTTGGCAAGTATCCCTAGATGAGACATCGTAACCTTACTGAACTTGGGTGAAATTTAGTCCGAATGGCATGATTAGAGTATATGTGGAGTACAGTCAACGATATCAAGTCAAAATTATCGGAAACACGAATCGTACAAGGCTGGTACAATCGAATTAGCGTTAGTGTCGTCGAACGAGCGGATGGCATGTAAAGGGCATTTTAAATGCCTGGATTGGATCGCTGAACACTGTCACATCCCCAGCAATGCGTATTATACAACAAGCAATCTGCGCTTATCATCCGACGTAAATCAAAGTAAGGCTAAACTGAAGTAAGAAAACAATAACAGAGTGTAATTCCTTCTTCACAAGTGTTCTGAACGGTACCACCATATCTCTGAAGCGAAACAAGATTATACCTGTGCTCTATAGGGGCAAGAATACTTGGGAAACTCTATCGCGTTCATGCGCCCTCATATGCTATCAAGATACTTTCAGCAAGACCATTGTTAGCTTGGGGTACAGACCCTAAGAAGTTTATTCTTGAAGAATTTAAATTTTTTTAAATGTGTTATCTAAAGCCAACTACTTGGGATTTGGTGTTCTCTGGTATAGTCTGAGTAGCCTGGGTACCTTCTCCACTTGGGAAGGACACCTATACCACATATCGCACGGAGAAAAGTAAATTGGATGATGGAGGTATGTCTGGATAACTCGTAGTTTTTGAGACGTTCCCCTGGGTGAGTATTCACGGATGAAGGCTGCCTTGGGGTGAAGAAAAAGCCGCCATAACTTCGCAGTGGTACTTGCAAATAAAATCCGAGGCATGAGTGGATTAGTTTCAACTGAGTCATCCAGTATGTGATTTTGGGTCGGATGGTGCAGTGGTACACCATTCGGGTCGTCCTCCCAGGCAAATACTGGGTAGCTTGAACACATACCCCATTCGAGACAGGAGAAAGCTGGTTCGAATCCAGTCAGACCCACACACCACTTTCTCTCGCGGTGATGTTGTGCTTGTGGGATGATGAAAGCACACTCGGATAGTCAAAGATTTTCACGCTTTTCCCTGTGGTGGGTGTGCACGGAAGAGGTTGTAAGCCATAAGGGTTAACCTCGAGCAGTATCTGCAAATGAAATTTGAGTGTGAGTGTTCTAAACGTCAAATTGAGTCATCCTACTTAAAGTACATATCTTCCAACAAAACCTGCATGGGATCTAGGTGCCATATCAGAACAATGAATGGTTTATTTATTATGTACCTTTCTTTGATATTGTGTCATAGTTAAATAGCTTCATCCGCAATTAAAATCTGATGCAAAAAAATATTAAAAAAATATTTGGGATAGATGATGCCAGTATTTGTGCCATAGATACCTAGCTAAGTATTGCTACTCGGTAAAGATCGAATATATCAAGGACAAGTACGTAATCGAGATTTTTATATTGTTGCATCGTAGCATCAATACAGTCCAATAAATTAAATTAAATCATGCTTCAGTACACTTTGCTACCTAAATCATGGCAAGCAAAAATACGTAAGCCAAAAGGTAATGAAGCTAAAAAGCAGATCTTTATTTGGAGCGAAAGTGACTCAACACCATTTAGTGGCGTCCCCTACGAACTTCTAGCACTCGACTGAGAGTCTATAGATCTGAGATTAAGTCACAACTTTTCAATTCTGAGTTGAGCTATAATAATTTAGTCAAAGATACGCTTATATCAACCCTTGCAACTATCAAGATGCCAGGAAAGACCAGATCTGTTACGATACCAAACGCTCTAATGGTGATTATTGAAGCCTTTATCATCTCTTCATATATGCTGCCGACAGTTGTTCTAACGAAAGACCGTTAGAGCAAACCAAAAAACCAATCCACCCTCGTAAGGAGTATAATTTTGCCACTCGAAAAAATTGTCTGTGAATATTTTTATTTCCAAAGTTTGTCCACAGGAGTATATCCGAACTTTAATAGTGACAAGACAACCTCATGCATGAACCGAGTTTTAGATGCTAGTATAGGCTACTTCGCTGCAGTCGCTATCGACCTAAACTTTTCTAGCAAAATTTCATGAGCTTGGGTTTGTCCTGCTGCACGAATCATTGGAGCAGAAAGAGGGAGGCCACGAAAATCGAGCGACTCTCTCAATTATTCATAGGTTTGCTGACTCTGTCTGATTGGCATCCTCAAACTCTTCTGAGGGGTAGCAATTTCTTTATATTTAGTTCTGATGCTGATAATAGGAGAGCTTTCACTTAGTAGGCCTTGAGGCTTTTTCCCACAGCTATACATCCCTAAACGTTAATTGATTTGTTGGCTTGAGAGGAGATCATAACGGGACAATGGCTCCTCCATCTGCTTACACAAATATAGACCTGAGGGGTAAGACCGTTGGGAGGGTATCGTAAAAGGGATACAGGAGGGTGTGCATTAGTCGAAACATAAATACTCCTGGTCTGTCGCTGTTGGGGTTTGAGATGTGGGGCTTAATTGTTCTTATTTATAAATTTGTTTAATAGGATACAAAGCACCCCCCTAGCGAACTAGCAATTGGAATTCCACAATTAAATTAAGGAAACCTCAAATTAGAATAGAAAAGATAAGTAATATCTAAATAGTCTGTCCCACATAGTTATAAATTGGATTAAGACATAAATGGATAATTAATTAATCATAGGTACAGGGTAGGGCATGTTCGTGCACTGCTGTCACGGTTAGTCGAAAAGTGGCATACGATAGGAGTGAGACTAGTTTTTAAGTATAATGTAGTAAAGCTTCGAACATATATTTCAACTAAATTACGACAAGGTTGTAGGATCTATGAAAGAAAAGTGGAAGAAAACTGTTAACCACAATGTTTACACGCCAAAAAACATCATTTTTCACGAAAAACGGCACCTGGTTCTATAAACGTTACTTCATCGTTTTAGTTATTACATTTATCGTAATCGATCCCTTTGACCTGATTCCCCGATTTTTTTTCATTGCGCTTCGGCATGGCGAGTTGCGGAGCCAGAAAGGTGGATGTCGTGGCTGAAAATTTTTTCACGGCACCACCACAACTAACAATTGGCAGCGGAACGGCCGCAATTACGACTGTAGATTTTCTCGCGACATTTACTGACGCCAACATGGACTTCTTGAAGACAGTGGGGACATATTGAAGTAATGTCCGAGGCAGACTGGTGAATACAGGTACTTACATATCTGCTGCACCGATGGTGGAAATAGATGAGGCTCTTGACGCCTTCAAAGCCCACACTCAGATGTTACAATCTAAGAGGTCGGCAAAGCCAATGAAGGAAAGGATGCTGGCATTAGAGAAGGCAGTTAAGAAGAGTCTCGAGGAGCCGGTACGCAAGACGGCTCCTCGGCCAGCACAAACAATGGGAGGTCGATCAACCTATGCCTCAGTCGTCGCACCGCCGGCTACAAAAGCAGCAGTAAGGATACGAGTCGAAGGGGCAGAAAATATATAGCCGGCAGAGCTGCTTAACATGGCAAAACAACATATCGAGGGGGCATAAGCTACTAGGCAGCTACGGAGCAACGAAACTGAGGTGTATGTGCAGTCAATCTCACAGCGAGATGCTGCCCTGAATATGGCTCAGCCAAAGGAGTTCTGCGTCTTGAAGCATGGTTATCCTGTTGAAATTTTGGAAGTCCCATTGAGGACAATATTACGAGGAGGAAAGAATGCCGACAACGGCGCATTGATAAACCAGATAACGGAGGAGACAAAAGTTCGGAATCCCGATCTAAAAATCAACAGGGTGAGGTGGCTTTACGGCAGTAAAGAGCACCAATGGATGAGAAGAAACGTTCATACTCGAGGACCAGTGATCGCGAGCCTTCCGACAGAGGCCCTTCAACGCGAGGTGATTCGAAACGGCATTGTACTCAACTCAATTCTGTACACGGCCCAGCTCTGGTCACCCCGGGAAAAAGTCAAACAGTGCTTCAACTGCAGTCAATGGAGGCATACCCAAGCCTATTCTAACAAGGCAAGGAGATGTGGCAAGTGCGCGGGCACTCACCAGACCAGAGACTGCCCGAGGAAGTCGGTTCTTTGTTGCAACTGCGGTAAAGCCCATAAATCGTGGCAGAAGGGGGCGTGACCAAACTTCGCGTCCTACAAGGCCGGTGTCCAGAGGGCACGGTATGGACTTTTGGAAAGAACGGCGGATCTGAGGAGAGAGGAAAATTTACCAGGGGCAACCTAATCAACAACAGCGGCAAAACAAACGGACGACCAAGGGTTCACACTTGTGTCCAACCAAAAGTCAGAGGTATTCGAGAGAGGGCCAGGACGCCCGCGGAAACAGCTCCTGGTCATTTAACCACCACGAGTATTTGGACCATCGGGGTTTAGTTCAAGACCACAGTCATCTCTTTTCAGCACGCGAGGGTAGGGAGAGGATGGCGAGGTAAACTTCAAGTTTAGCTAGTCTTGTCTCGGACCAAAGGCCGATTGCACTTCCTGTAGGTCACGAAGAAATATAGACGAAAATGAAAGTTAATAGGAAGTTTATTTAGTCATGGTTTCCCCCTCATATAAATAACTATAAATAGGTTCATAGCCGCCTGCGTGAGTCCATGGGGCGCCAAATCGGGTTAAATGAAATCAAATTCAAATGTTTACGCGCCTGGGGTCCGTGCGTAGAGCCACGGCCCTTAGTAACGGGATGGATGCCTATGAGGTTATAAGTTCCTAGGATGGTACGGTGGTAAAATGTGGATATACTTAAAGTCGTAGGTCATCAGTGTCTCTGGATTTCTGCTATATCTTCTACATAGTGAAATCTTAAGACGGTGTATGACTGTCCTCTAAAATTACAGGATGTGTCTACCGTGGTGCCACGATTTCAAGTTTTCAGTGGGTTTAATTGGGGCACATATTCGCTTCAGGGGCTGTTTCCCTGTTAGCGCTAATTTCGACAGGGTACTTAATTCTTGTCCTGTATTTCCAGGCCTAAACCGAGGGCACAATTTGATTTCATGTCACCCTTAGTTTTATGCAAATCCAACCCTCTCCTAGTTCTTTCCCATTGCTTTGATGAGCGCCGACCACCCAAAAATTACACAGCTCTTCTCACCTTGTGCTTGAGTTACAATAAGAATTAGATTTCTCAAATAAAAAGTTATTTATTCAGATGACACATTGCTTTACTCGATAATAACCTTATTTTACAGATGAATCCACCTCAAACCCCACCTTCAACACCTCGAATCAAACAATTATCCAGAGATCATAACATTTTAGTAAGTAGAAAAATTAGATATGAACAAATATAAATTAAAAGAAAAATTAAGATTTATGGGCTTCATGAATCTGGCAAAAACCGAACGCAGATTGCCGCGCAGCCAGGCATCTCTCGGGGACAATTTAGAAATTCGCTGCGCCGCGGAACTGTATCCCCCAAAAAGAGAAAAAGAACATCCTCAAGGTTGAAAGCAGATGATGTTGATCAGATCATATCTTACGTTGAGTCTTCACCTGGAAATCGCCGCAAAACATTTCTGGAACTCGCCTCTGGCCCCTTTAGACATCTTGGTGTCAGCGAGCGGGTAATACGAAGAGAACTTCAAAAAAAAAGGATATCAGCGACATGTGGCTCGTCTAAAGCCTGCAGTATCTCAGAAAACTATGAAGATACGCAGAGAATGGGCCGAAGCTCATCTCAATTGGACATATGAAGACTGGACGTCAGTTTTATGGACAGACGAAACTTGGGTAGAGGATGGAAGACATTCTAGAGAATGGGTGACAAGAAGTGTTTGTGCATTCCTCCATAAGAAGATGGTAATCTGATGCTCTAACATTATGAGCCAGACTTCCCAAGAATACAACGCTAATTGTTTTGGAGAAAAATCGAAGAATAGGGTCGGATGGATGTTCTGGGGTTGATTCGCAGGGCCAGAAAAAGGCCCTTGTATGTTTTGGGAGAAGGAATGGGGTTCCATTAACTCCCTAAAATATTGCGAGAAGATAGTTCCTCTTATCAATGGCATGGTCTCGATGAGACCTTGGCTTTCCGTAATGCAGGATAATGCCCCTCTCCACACAGCCGCAATTACAATGGAAGATGTGAGCCTCTGGCTCATTCAACCGATTTTCTGGCCGGCCAACTCGCCTGATCTTAACCCGATTGAAGCTGTTTGGGATAAGATGAAGGATTACATCCAGCGTCATCATCCGAATCTGGGTTGCGGAAAGCAGCGAACTCAAGACAGTCTTCGCAAGATTGTAAAGGAGGCATGGGATTCCGTGTCTTCCAAAGATCTTGTGAGACTCATTCAGAGAATGCCAGCAAGATGTCAGGCTGTGGTAGATGTGGATGGGGGACCGATCAGATATTAAGGCCTGAAAATATCCCAGCCAGATGTTCAGATCTAAGGTTAGGATAAGACTGGCTCTATTTTTTAAGTTGAAAACCTGTGAACTCTTGTAAATAAGTTATAAAGTCAAGTAGCAAAAATGCACAAATGTTATGCAGCCGATCATTATACAAATTAGGTTTAGTACGAAGGAAAGACCCACTGCAAACTGTGGTGTCCAGATAAAAACTGCCGTAGAAAACTTTTCAAAAATTTGCACAAATACGGGGGCTAGCTCCAATATGGAAGGTGACTATGCCTAAGGCGTCTTAAAGTCTACGTTAAAACCCCTGCCAATGTCCGACTGCAAACTTGACACCGCGACACCACGGTAGTTTACACAGATTTATAGCTTAGTGCGCATTATGCATAAAGACTGGGGTACACGCGACAAATTATAATACGGTGTTTATGATCAGGGATCCTCACCTATAGCCGACAGGAAACTGAGGCACCCTTGTCGATGAGTTGTGATGTGTTTGTTGTGTTAGTCTATGATTATGAAAGGACATGTAGGTCCTTCTGCCTACCGGCCCGAAGTAGCTATGCCTCGGGTAGTGTACTCCCTCCTTTGCCTCCTTCACGACTTCTTTCCAGCAGTAATACCCCCACCGGTCTTCATTCGAGTACACACTAAAAGGAGCCGTCATCCTGTCATTATATCCCTCTCCAGCCAACCAAACGATGGCCATTTGCGGGTGTGTAGCCGCAGGGAAAGTCTCAAAAACTACTGGGTGCGGGGCTCTCCTATGACGAAGAGGCCGGCCAGCCGGGCGCAGCAGACCTGTGTATACCCAAGAGCATCTCTCAACCTTCGTAACCTCCTCCTTACTCCTCTGATTTATGCCGCAGGACAAATCGAAGGTCGTCAAAGGATGTCAGAAAAGTCTTGGTCGAGAGTGACTGCCGTGAAGGAGCCTAGGCTAGCATCCAAAATTCGTTGCGGACGTGGGGTCGTCGGGTAACTTTTGTATTCCAGATGCCCTCCTGGCTAGTTGATTCGGAAGTATAGATTAGAAGGGACGATTTTATTGATGAGTCGAAATCTACTTTGCTTTCGTGGGCTCCTTGTTTGCCCGCCGGTGGGTAGTACATGTTGTGATATTAACGAGAGCTTATCTGACTACCGTTATATATATAATTCCTTTTTTTTATTTTTTTATTTTTTACCTGATTTGGCGGCTTAAGGCCCATGCAGGTTTATATCGGAGGATATGTACTTTAAGTAGGATGACTCAATTTGACGTTTAGAACACTCACACTCAAATTTCATTTGCAGATACTGCTCGAGGTTAACCCTTATGGCTTACAACCTCTTCCGTGCACACCCACCACAGGGAAAAGCGTGAAAATCTTTGACTATCCGAGTGTGCTTTCATCATCCCACAAGCACAACATCACCGCGAGAGAAAGTGGTGTGTGGGTCTGACTGGATTCGAACCAGCTTTCTCCTGTCTCGAATGGGGTATGTGTTCAAGCTACCCAGTATCTAATTGGGAGAACGGCCCGGATGGTGTACCACTGCACCATCCAACCCCATGACTACCGTCATACCGTTTGGTACAGCATTCCCAGTATCATTATCGTCGTCTTGGTCGTCTTATGAATTACCGGAAGCGAATCTTTGACGGAGGGGGAGATAACTCAGCTCAAAGTTGAAAAGATGTCACTCAATCTCGGCTCTGCAGACTCTACAGTGAGAGCTGGAGGTTCGTATGGGACACCACTGATAGGTATCGAGAATAGTCACCCTTGTCGACGAGTTATGGCGAAGGCCGTCACACTCTCGTCTTCATTGGGACAATAGACATAAACACAAAAATATTATGCAGACTACTTGACGTCAACAAACCGCAAGCCACTCGACAAAGTGTAGCGAATCTAATGAAAATCAGTATCAAACCTATCTGATATTCGTGTTTTGATTTTTAATTGTACTTCACGAGTCAATGATTATCTGTTACATGGGGCCCTCATCTGACTCAGGCCACAGCTTACACTCTGATCTTATCCTCTTTTCTGATGGAAACCGTTTTTGGTAGAATACCCTGAATGGATAGCCATTCAGCTTGGCATGTACACGTAGTGTTTAGCCTTCTTTTTCATGGCACCTTTTACTCAAAAAAAATGGTGATAATAGAAACTTCGTACACAAGTGTGATTCCCAAAGATGCTGTAGCCCCAACCAGACGATTTGCATATATCCATGTATATTCCCCTGCTTTATAACAGTTGGGGTCAACTCGTTTCAATCCATCATCTTCGTATAAGTGCTGGGAAAGCTCTAAGAACCTATCGGATGGCTTCTCCGCCATGACCTAGGATGGGTGATCAGGAAGGCTTCGACCCTCAAATCAGTTCTGATCGTGTGTAAACGGCTAAGGCAAACGGTCACTACGCGCAAGCAATATCATAAACTAATTAATATTTTTCTGTAGAAAAGAAAATTATAACTGAATTGTGCCCACACAAAGTGTAGCCTGACAGTTACCTTACGTGAGCACTATCAATGGACCTTGCTCAGTGCAAGAGGCTGAGCCTTTTGCCACACACTGTTTGGATGCAAGGCTGGGCACGCAGGTCAGCCCAGACAACCAATGACGGGTAAAATCGAAACATCGTGACAAGCTTCATGATGATGAGGCGGGTTGCGAGTGCGATTCGGAATCCTCATAGAAACTAGGAGAAAGGTTTTACTAAATCTCGGCCCTGCATACTCTTGAATGGGGGCTGGAGGTTTGTAAGTGATACCGCCGACAGGTGTTAGGTTTCCGTAACCCTGATCAGAAGTTTTGAATCACTGTCCCTTTGACTAAATCCTTCAGTAAGGCAGTGTTTGGATGAAATCAACACCAGGAGAAGATTTCACCGCCGTGTTCATAATAAATATCGATGTTTGGGAAAGTGTCTTTATAATCCTGGCAATTATCCCCAAGTTCTATGTTTGCATTGACCTTTGGGCTGTGAGCCAGCCGGTTTCGCGGTGAATGCTCTTAGTCCGAGCTTCGATGTGGCATGGCTCGTGTCCGGAAAGGGCTTAAGTTCAGCTAGGAAGGGAGAGGAAACCACCTGCATACGTAAATATTGATTCGGCGCGAGGGTTAATCACTCGCAACGCATTTTAAGGATGGCAACAGTTTCGTGTCCCACGCTAATTTCGGTGTTAGAACATCCTAGACCCCGATCATCTTAGGGAGCAGTCATCTGCATCTATGCGCTTACAAGCTCCTAGAATTAGCCGGCTGAATGTCACTTCAAAATATAGGTTAACGGTCTCAGTGAGTGAATGATGAAGTAGATTGTGTATGAGTTTCACCGCTGGATGGAAGCCAAGAGGGTGGCATAGGTGGCAATAATCTACTCTGGGAATTGATACTCTCAGCCCGTAGCCAGTCCTGACATAGGTTTTTTGAATTATGTTAGGCTTGAAAGATTGCATTACAACTCGTTATATCGTAACAACAAAATCCACATCGTAGATTATCTATTATTCGGGTGATGTGGCAAGTTGCATCACAACGCGTGGGCGCTAGACGCGTCCATGACGCTACCTGAAAACTTGAGCATCGTGGGAGCGTAATTACAGAGTAAAATGGCGTTACTGGTTGACAAACATCATCCGAGGTCTCTTGATCAGCTAACTTTCCACAAAGATCTCTCCGACCGATTACGAGCATTGGTAAGCATCCTAATCTCTCTTTACGTCTCACAACTTAAATTTAACAGGCTCAAAGTGGAGACTTTCCTCACCTTCTGGTCTTCGGACCATCTGGCGCCGGTAAAAAAACACGAATAATCGCCACACTAAAAGAACTTTATGGACCGGGTGTAGAAAAGATAAAGATTGATTCCCGCACCTTTCAAACTACATCAAATCGAAAGCTTGAATTCAACATCGTTGCCTCAGTCTACCATCTCGAGATAACGCCCTCAGATGTAGGGAATTATGATCGAGTTGTAGTTCAGGACTTACTCAAAGAGGTTGCCCAAACTCAGCAGGTTGATCAAAATGCCAAACAAAAGTTCAAAGTAGTTGTTATAAATGAAGCCGATCAACTAACAAGAGACGCACAAGCTGCTTTACGGCGTACAATGGAGAAATACAGTCCAAATTTACGGCTAATACTGCTAGCAAATAGCACATCCAATATAATAGCCCCTATCCGTAGTCGAACCCTTCTTATCCGGGTAGCCGCTCCCACGGAACAAGAGATCTGCGATGTATTGGAGAGAAGTGGAGGAAAAGAAGGCTGGCCACACCTTCCAGAGCTAAACAAGAGAGTTGCAAAAGAAAGCGGCAGGAATCTGCGAAGAGCGTTGTTAATGTACGAAGCAATTTACGCTCAAAAGTAAGCACTTGGCATCACGCAACCCCATCAGCTTCAAGTTTCCTGACAATGAATAGTGAGAGAGTGACGGAGAACACTGCAATTCCGCCTCCTGATTGGGAAGCCCTCATTAATGAGGTCGCTAGAGAAATCGTGGAAGATCACTCGCCTGCCCGTATATTACTCGTTCGCGCAAAGCTTTACGACCTCCTCACGCATTGTATCCCCCCAAGCACTATTCTCAAGACATTGACGTTCAACCTAATACCTATGGTAGACGCTGACTTGAAAGCCGAAGTGATCAAATGGGCAGCCTTTTACGAACATCGGATTTGTATGGGAACAAAGGTTATCTTTCACCTCGAGGCATTCGTGGCGAAGTTTATGCGCATTTCGGAAGAGTTTATCATGAATACTGAATTTTGAGGGTTATATCATCAAAGCCTGCAAGAAAATATTGGAACTCGTTACATCATAATTATTGATCTTCTGCACATGTATTTATCTCCGCTACTAACTCAACCATGTATTCATTTCCCTAAGACTAAATTAAATTTGTCAAACCAAACCAAATAACCTTACTATAACAATACGCGTAACGGCCATTTTGTCTTAGTAAGACTAGATAAGCCGTTAGCATTATATTCTACTAACGTGCGGAATTACTCTGAGAGATAAAGCTTAAATTTTAACAAGAGTGTTGACCCTTGGAAGTCACATCGAATAGAGTTGCATGGCATAACCGTGGGAATAAGTTAAAAATAATTTGGATTTGAATTTACTTAACCCGATTCAGCGCCGTAAGAGCTCAAGCAGCCAGCCAAAATCCCATTTATATATCTACGTGGGGGAACCTTACGATATAAGTCCCTTGTCCCTTCAAAAATTATTCCTGTGGTTCTTCAGTTAGCCCATAGTAAGAGTAATTGGCTTATGGTTCGAGATGAACCTAGTAACAGTATACCATGGCACCTTTTCCATTTCCTTGTGTGTCAAAAAATATGTTTGTCGTCTTAAGCTCGACCCCGATGATGCTGATAATGGAGGTGATGGGGCAGGGACCAGGGTATGTTTTTGCAGGCTTCTTGGCCCTCTCTGTCAAGGGATGGAGTGGATTGCGGTACCGTATGGTCACGTGCTATCACGCATCTGATGCGTGATTCACGATGTATATATATTTATAATACTCAATAGGTGTTAGACACTGAGGGTCAAATGAAAAATGTAAAGTAAAGTGGTATTGATGAAATCTCTGCTCCTCAATTCCTCTCCAGCAGTGATGCTATATACCCATCTGAAACTATTTCGAGGAGAGATTATCTTCTCCTCGTTTCCCAATATTACATATGAAATATATTACATGTGTTGAAGATCAAAAGATCTCATGTTAGAGCTTTGACTATCCTGAACATCCTAATCATCCTGAACATCCTAGTCATCCTGATCACCATATCCCTGGTGAGATATCAAAGCTCGAGTTAGTTAATCTAACAAGATGTGTCATCCCACTATCCAATGATTCTCATTACCATATTCAGTAGGTTCCAAACCATCAGATGTTTGACAATAGGAGTCACCTTTCCTCTTTGTAGACAATCTCAATCACCAGATTAGATCTCGTCAATCTATCCTATGACCTTTATCCTGACACTCTCCTGGCTCCCCTAGCCATTTGGTTGAATGATAATGTAAGCCCTTGGTTATGTGATAGTTTTTTTATCATTTAATGTGTATTCAGCTATAGAGCTATGACGCATGACCGGTGCAATGTATACATGTTGGATAACTCTTTTGACGTTAGAGATACTCATACTCTGGATTTCATTCGCAAATACCACTATGAGGTATGCTTGCTTACACAAACAATCGACTCTCATCCGTAAGTACCCACCAAAGGGAATTTCAAACCCTTTGGTTATCCAAGCATGCTTACGTCATCCGTGCATACTAGCCCCGCAAGAAATGTGGTTGTGTTTTGCCGGATTTGAACCGGCAATCTACTGTCTCGATTGGGATATGTGTCCAAGTTGTCCAGACTCTACTTGGCAGACCGGCCAAGACGATGTACCACCGCACCATCCAACCATGGCGGTGTTTATAGTGTCGCCTGCACTCTCACAACCGAAGTCTTGGCACGCACAAAGCTCAATTTGTAAAAACTTCTTGCCAAAATTTGAAATTTCACGCCCGTCGATATTGTATCCATCATCTGCATCATCTGCATCATCTTATTAACTTGTCCTAAATCCTCTCACACCCATCCCATAGAACCGTCTCCTAGATTTGTGCGCCACGTTTTGCTTCCCCCATCGGATGTAAATATCGGCGTAGGCGTGCATTTGGTAACCAGCTCAGGCCAGAGAATAGTCGACGAGAGTTGTAGTCATGGGAATGAGGATGAGGATGTACTTGTTCGTACTTTTAGACTTGATGAGGCTTAGGTAGGATTCGATCTTTTTGGGAGTGGAAATTAGACGTGGTGGAGTAATTTGAATCATTGCCTCGTGGGTCAACTTGTTCGGTATTGCGGAATTTTACTGAACTTGGCTCTGGGAGAATATTTCACTCCCAGGTTCGTAGAGGACATCGCGTACAGGTGTTTAGTCTTGCTCTCCGAACCTTTACTCATTAACCGATCAAACTACTGGTGATATTTCCATACCTGGTCTTACCATCCACATTCCCGTTGTACAAGATAGAAGCTCCATTTGAGCTATCTCCATACTCTCTTAATAGATCTGATGAGACCAACACCCTGCTTTCTCTCATTCACAGTGTTTCTTGCCGCAATTTGCACATGAAACCCCTTCCTTGAATAGTCTCGAGTTTGTTAAGCAGCAGGGCACTCACAACACGGATTTCTAGTTCAACACAAAACTTGAGTGTATCCCTACTGGCTGTAGTTATAGCACTCCTTTGGCTGTACCAATGGTGGAGAATATTGCATTTTATACGAGGCCTTGTTGTATCATTTGCGATTGCATTGCCTACGACGAGAGGTTGAACATGATTGATCCTCCATTGCTGCTATTCCTCTTCGATCACTCCAGTTGCCTTTTGTCATGTATCCACATGGCTTTATTAAACACAAGACTGCAAATACTAGCCCCGGTCCCTGCCACGATCTCCTTGATGATGCCAGTGTTGTTCCTGCAGAATTGACGAATTGCAGATACACCTTGAATGTACTCTTTTGCCTTTGATAGCAATTCTTCTGGCAGCAATCTTTCTGCTCCATCGATTCTGCTTCGTATCGCTGTTATTTTCATTTGTGGAGCTATGACCGACGCGTAGGTCCTTGTCGGAGGCATCCAAATTACAACTCCTGGGGCAACATTGCTAATGGGATACGCGAGGCTCTTCTTGGCTACCTCCTCGAGCGCCATTATTCTCTACTTGATTGAGGACGGGATCTGAGATATCGATGTACAGGCCTTCTTGTGGTAATTACAAGCCTTCACTGCTTTGTTGGCATCCTCGATTGTTGGTAGGTGCCTCCCATTCATCTCACGCATCACAATTAGTTTGAACTTTTTCAGTACGTTCCCCAGGATTTCTAGATTCTTTCCCTTTGTAGCTGTCTGCGCTCCGCTGTCGTCGTTTTTGATGGCTATTCTCGCTTTTTGCAATGCTTCTAAACTGCTAGATTTACCCACACCCGCCACGTCGAAGTACAGGAAGCGAATTGATAAGAGGAAGATAAAGAAGTTTAAAAAATAAGATTCACGATGTCAAATTGGTTATAAAGGCTACGTGGAAAGCTTCGTAGCTGTCTGGCAAAAAATTTGATTTTTTCTGTTCATTCGAATATGTAGATGAAGTTTTTAGCTACTTGTTTGTCCCCTTGGGGCGCTAAATTCGGGAAGAGAAATCTAATCAAAATATTATAAATATTTAGTTACATGATACAGCATCTTCCCTCTGAAGGATGCCTATAATATATTCCAAACTTTTCAATGCCATCTGCAGTTTCTGCGGCAATTCTTTTCAAGCGGACTTCTTTGGGAAAGTGTTTCCTCAAAAAAATGTCAAGCTTGTGATCAATATCGTCTAATTTTTAGTTAGCAGATTCTTCAGATCAGTGAATTTTCATATTTTAATTCACAGGAATTGATAGGCAGATTTCAGTGATGGTTACGTACCTTGACTAGCCTCCATAACTACGTTTTGTCTACACAGTGGACATGGCCATTTTCGCTCTCTTTGCAATAATATTGTGCATTGGATGCAAAAAATATGATGACACTTCAATTTAACTGGTCGCCATACAACAGAAAGGCAGATGGGGCAAATAAAATCGTCTATCTGAGGAACAATTCTGATCAGATCCTGGTTGACTTTTGAGCAAATCGCCTTCGCAATTGACTCAGATATAGAAGTATCTGGGTGAATAAGTCTTGGAACTGGCTTCGCGATGTCAAGACGTGTTCTTTTGATAAATTCTACCCAGTCATCAGTTAATTTCTGGTTCGACAGAATACGTTTAAATGAAATACTTTTCGTCACCAACAATTTATCAAAGGATTGCCCTTCAGTGAGGATAGATAATTTCCAAAAAAACCGGGCAACTTTCAGGGTGATATGATTATATTGCCTGTCAAATTCAGGAAGCCTTTCTCTTCATGCTTCCAGATTGATAAATTCTTGGAATATTTGTGATAAAATTGACTTACTTTTAACAATTTTATAAATAGCTTTCTGATTAATTTCTTGAAATTTAAGAGTTTGAAGAAGAGAAAGATTTAGGGCCAGAAAATGATTTAGTGTTTGACGACTCGCCCGCAACTTGAACAAATTCTCTAAACCTCTTCGCATTAATTCAATCTGAAACCACTCAAGTTGTCTTTGTGCTGTTGCACTATCTCGGGTTCCCCGGTCGTGTTCATGATTAGAAAAGAATATTCCTGCCTGTATATAAAGATCGAATACCGCTCTCCATGTATACATGTCAGTTTTGTGAAACTTAGAGGGCCTTTCTCACTAGGATTAGCCATACTACTTGATATTTGGATAATGTCTAGTTACTTGGTCAAGCTTGAGATTGCAGCAGATAGTGTCTCTACTTGATAACTTAGTGATTTTTGCTGTTGGTCCTGAAGTAGGTCCAATAGTACAACATCATTCCGAAGGACATCAATAAATTGAACCTCAAACTTCAAGGGAAGTTTAAATTGTTGAAACTTTTCTTCTTGTTTCTGAATAATCGATGAAAACCTTTCTGAGGTTAAAAATGAACGACTATAATGGATTGAGGGTCAGAGTGACACCGGGAGAAAGATGGATCTTATTCAAAGCAGCTGAATTCTGAAATATCTTTCCGTGAAATAATCACTAATTATTTAATAATCATAGCTCAGGTGCTATGCTTTTAGCAAGATTTATCAGGCTTAAGACTAGCTTACCATTCACGAAAAAATTTACAGTTTTAAAGAGATGTACCTACTCTGTCTTTCTCAGGTACTTTTTTGGGTTGCTAAAATCCTGAGCTAGGTTTCCAAGAAAGCGTGTAATCGTTGAAGATAGAGCTGCGTCAGGGTTGATATCCTCTCGAAGATTGATAGAGAAAGTAATCCTTGGGGTAAGTGCTACATAATCTGCCTCACATCACTATTAGCCATTAGGCGGATATTGTTTCCTTACTTTTGAACTTGTCTGGCAATACAATCGAAGTAGATTCTGTTGTAGTAGAAAACTCCTGTTTGCACTGAAGCGATAGCTGAGCAAGAGTAGCTGGGTCCAGTCCCAGACGCTGGAATTCCTTCTGAATCTATCCTCGATGAACGAGTAAGCAAGCAGCGCCAGGGCGGAAACCTTGAGTATCTATGAGGATCAAAATAAAATCTCCTACATTTTTTAGGAATTTTTTGAGCTGGCTATATGGAACAGCAGACGCTATCCAAAAAGCAGGGAATCCCTCCCTCTCCAATGCTAGCTGAAATTCATGCGCAAATTTCATGATAGTCTCGCAGAATAATTGGTAGGCACTTGTGACCTAAACTATAAAACAGAATGCTTATCAATTCGATTCAGACGTAGGCAGCAAATTTCAAAAAAGAGGAGCTTATTATCATAGCTTACGTGCCAAAAGTTAGAGCCTACAGTGTAGTCAGATTATATAGAATGTCATTGGATTGGGCCCCAAAGAATTGAATTAACGGGTCAGTAACAGAGTGATTAGCAAATCGTAGAGACAGAGGACTGTATTTATCCGTGTTGAGAGCAATAATGGGGTGGGTCTGAGAAGAGGTGAGATTAATGTTGGAAGTGAGCGGCTAGTATGGCTAATATACTTGAATCGGCCCGCAATATACGATCCATCCTTGGCATCTGAGAGTCACGGAAGAGTATACGGTTGCACTAATGGTTAAAAACGAATTATTCGATAAGTTTGAAGCCAAATAACGGCATTTTGGACATCGCAACGCAATCCATCGCACAGGACTGGTCACAACTCTTAATTCGATCGCAATTCCATTTTCAATCGCCTCCACAGCGATCTAACACCCTTACCTCACTTCAACACCTTATCAATCTTTATCTTCCCACCACCCTCGAGAGATTCAAACCCGTGGATCCATCGTACCGCTGGCGACCATGCCATCGGTACGAGTTACGAAACGCCATCACTCGCTGGTGGATTACGCCAAGCTCCGACTACGGTCGCGCCTATTGGAGTACGGCATCACCATCGATGAGATGGACATTGATAATGCCGAAGCTGCCATCACCATCAAAGTGATGGATGCCCCGGAGATCGAGATAATTGACAGGGCCGTCGACGAATTCATCACTAAAGGCCTATCCGACTCCATATGGGCTGCCCCAACTAATTCAGGCAGCTCTGAGCCAAGTCAGCAGACGGAGAAATTGATCCCGTCGCAAACTACTCTTAGGCTGTCAGCAACCTCATCGAGAAAGGTCGCAGCCTTGCCCGCAAGGCTGCCAGAAACTGACAAAATCACCATGGCTCCATCCAATGCCGCCCGTGATGAATCCCTGGAAAGAGGGAGTGATACGGAGCAGGAATCGAACATTTCTGTTATCCCAGAAGAGATAGCCGTCCTCGTCGAGAATGAAAAAAGACGGGCAGCAGAAGCAGCTGCCAATATCTCAATTTGCTCCTCGACCATCAACGTCTTAGAAAAACACCTTTCTCCCATGCTAACGGGAGAACATAAAAGCTTTATTGACTCCTTTCGAGTCTATCTTCGGGCACCCATCGCCCAATTCATCCAGGTAGGGCCCGGGGCCGCCTCACCAGTACTGCCTAAAGTGCCAGCATTTCCCCAGGCAAAGCCCATCAAGAGTACGCCTGTGGAAACTCACCAATCCAGCACTGCGGCTCCCAGTGGTTCTAAAGCTAATTCTTGGGCCGCTATTGTCGGAAAAGAAACTCGGAGAGAAGGAGCCCGGGATAAGGAAACTCGGTCAAAGCTGCCTAGTCCTCCAACTGCAAAAATTTTATCTCGGCCTGGTCATGGATTGAAGGAGCCAGAAGGAAAGAAGAAGGATGGTCTATACCTTCGGATCCCCAAGAATCACGATTGGAGGTCACTTTCGACTGCTGGAATTCGGGCAGCAGTCATTAGTAAGTTTGGCTGTTCCCCAACAAACATTGACAAGATTTTGCCAACAGCAGCTGGCTTCGTTCTTATTGCCGAAGATGAGGATGCAAGAAAGCTGCTCTTGAGCTGTGCGGGCCGCCTTCCGCAAGATATTATCCTCGAGCCAGCAGGAAACTGGGCTAGCCTCATGCTACCCAATATACCCGTCCACATTATCTCGCTGGATGGGCAAGTGACTATTTCGGAAAGCCACATTGTTTCTGAAATAGAACGCGTCACTGTGGTGACACCAAAATCCGTGCGGCGGCACGGTAAGAGCAAGTAAGGAGCCAGATACCGTAATTGGGTAGCCTTTTTCGAGAGCGGATCTACCCCTCGAACGGGATTCCGACTTTTTGACGACTCGGGACGGGCAGCCACAGTCCCGAAGCGTCAAACGCAAGTAATTTGCAAACGTTGCTTTGGGTAACACAGTACCGGCGGCTGCTCTCGGACTCCAGCCTGCCGAAACTGTGGCTCACTGACGCATTCAGAAAGAGAATGTCTTGCTGCAGCTAGATGTTGCAACTGCGGAGGTCCTCATTGCGCAGGTAGCCGGAACTGTCTCGCCCGACCCACTCGTGCTGGAGCGCTGACTAAGGAGCAGTTCGTCACAATCCGAAACGCGGACAACCGTGAGTTTAAGGCGGTCAAGAGGGCAAAAGCGGCAGCTCACAAAACGCGAGCAGCCAGCCTCGCCAACACTAGATCAGGGAGTGCGAGTAGCCCAGTCTCGTCCGCCTTACCACCCGCATTAGTCACGCCGACTGATGCCACCCCCGTTCATGATAGGCGCCTCACGGCGTCGTTCATCCCTGCCAAAGCTCAAGTTTATGTCTATAAATGTTGGTAGGGGGGTCCAACGCACGACATTGCGCTTTCTCGAGCTTTCAAGAGAGGCATTGATGTTGTGCTTGTACAGGAGCCTTGGTGGTCCAGCGAGACAAAATCTCACCCTGGATACACTCTGCACACCCCGCACGGCAGGATAGGTGTTCCGCCACGAGCCGTAACGTGCACTCGAACGAAGGAGAAGGAAATATTTGCCAAACAGATTTTCCCATGTTCTTCGCTGACCGGAGACTACTGTTGGGTAGTTGTCAACAATGTCACATTTCTCAATGTGTACAAGGCGCACAATAACGACGCAGTAATCAAACCAGTAATCAACTGGGTACCTCCGCCAGCATCAATAATTGCAGGCGACTTCAAATCCGTTTACTGGGCATGGCAACCGGGTACAACGCGCTCGTATGGTCACGACAAGAAAATACAGGCCTGGGCTGAGCAATACCGCCTCACTTGTCTTATCATTGGGGAGCCTACGCATCGAGTCGGAAATACGCTTGATCTAGTATGGACAAATGTCGCGGGGGCACAGGCGTGAGTAGAGCGGAGTGAGTGCGTGACAAGCGACCATTTTCCTGTCTTCGACTTGGTAACTAGTAAAAGTCATGCAGAGGCAGAATGTCAAGGCTCACTGCGAGTCTCGAAATAAAGGTATCCGGACTTCGTACGAGCAGTATCTTAGTGGATCTCAGCTCCGCAATCCTTGGTGTCTACTAGCGATGTTGAGAGATGCGTAGAAGCGATTTATCAGGCCTTAACAGACGGATTGAAAGCGTTCGGAAAGAGACGAAGTCAAGGAAGCGGTAGATTTGCGCCCTGGCGGACTCCAAAGTGCAAAGAGGCTCATCTTAACTATCGCTCGGCATATACCGAGGAAGAAAGGACTACTTACGCCAAAATCCTGAGCTCTACAGTAGCATCAGCCAAGAGAGAGCACTGGAAGAAGCGGATAGAAACGATGCGGTCGTGCTCGGACGTCTACAAGATGATGAGGTGGGCGGCCCCGAAACACCAAAAAATCCCGCCACCACTTCAGCATGATGAGAAGCTAGTGTCAGACCAGGCAGAGCGAGTGATGATTTTGCGCGATCTACTACTGGACCGTCACTCGGAAACAGACGATCTTCCACCTTGCACAAGGCCAGCAGAGCCTCGGAATCCATGGTTTGAGGAGATATCAGAGCTGGAAGCTCAGTCATGTACTATTGGAGGAGGTAATACCTGTCCTGGTGCAGACGGAATCTCAGTAGAATTGCTAGCCGCATGCTGGAGCAGTATTGGGAGATATATAACACAACTCTTTCAAGCATGCCTGAGACTTGGTTACTATCCGGCATGCTTCAAGCTGGCAGAAGTCATATTCCTACCGAAGAGCGGTCGTGATTTATCAACGGCCAAAGGATGGAGACCAATTGCACTTCTCTCATGTCTAGGCAAGGAGCTAGAAAGAATCTTTGCGAAAAGGATGTCAGCATTAGCCATCACTTTAGACGTTGTAGGCCACTAGCAGTTTGGCGCACTACCAAAACGATCGGCAAATGATCTGGGATCTTCAGTAGTGAACGATGTCGAGGAGGCTCGATCTCAAGGATGGGCATCCACCTTTGTAACGATGGATGTACAAGGAGCATTCGACGCTGTCCTACACAACCGGCTACTATGGCGAATGCAGGCACAAGACTGGCCAGACTCGGTACTACAATGGACATCCTCCTTTCTCAAAGGGAGGAGGGTACAGGTACGATATCCGGGAGGCGTGACCAGCCCGAGATCTTTGAGGCTAGGGGTGCCACAGGGATCGCCGATCTCTCCGTTGCTCTTCCTTTTATACATGGCCGAGCCCATGCGAAACGGGAACTGTAGAGCGCGATTTAGCTATGCGAACGACATTGGGATTCTCGGCATCGGTCGCTCGTTAGCCGAGTCTGCGATGGCAGCACAAGGTGAGGTCGACGATCTTCTGAAATTGGCTGAAGAGAACGCGGTTTCTTTCGACCTCGACAAGTCTGAGGTGATCCAATTCAAAGGCAGAAATCAGGGCGAATCGGTAGGAATACAAGTTGGCGGTAGGCTAGTCCAGCCGGCGGAGCATATTCGCTGGCTTGGAAATCACCTTGATCCGCGTCTCACCTTCAAGCACAATGTAGCGATCTGGTGCGGGAAGGCCCTCAAAGCTGCCCAGCACATGCGGCGACTTAACCCACTTCGACGAGGAGCGGCCCCAGGTCCTCTGGGTACCGTCATTGACTCATGTATCGTACCAGTAGCAACATTTGGAGCGGATGTGTGGTGGCCCGGACTAACACGGCCAACGAAGAAAGGTACCTCAACGCCATAGACTACACACCTATGTAGTCTGATCGACAAAACCATTCGACTAGCCCTACGTGCCGTGTTACCAGTCTGGAAGACCTCGCCTAATTTCCTTCTTCATAGGGAAGGGGGCATCCCACCGGCGAAGATTCTCCTCGAAGGAATTCGACTCCGTCTAGCAGCCAGGATCCAGTTGCTCGATGACCGTCACCCTCTCCAGAACCGCGCAAGCGAGTGCCCTAACTTTGGCTCGCAGAAGTACAAGCTAAGGAAGAGAGTCAGGCGTCAACCAGAAACCCAGATGTCGCGCCTACAGCGTGCTTTTCGACAGCTCCCGGAGTCATCCGAAGAGGCAGAAGGGCTGGCAGGCCCAGTGTACACATCAAGTATTGGAACGAAAGAAGAGGGAGTCAAAGCACACTACAACTGGGCTAGCACGATCTATCTCTCTGACATATGCGCCTACTCTGATGGGTTATCTGAAGGCCATGGACGATCCTCGTGGGGATATGTCCTCCAACGCGGAGGATAAACATTCGCACAAGATCACGGTCGTCTACATGGCGGTGAAGTTTATGATGCAGAAATTGCAGGAGCAGCAGTAGCACTTCGGGAATCTATGCGCGCTCGAAAGAACCGTGAGAGAATCTTCGTTCTTCTTGACAATCAGGCAGCTGTACTTGTGCTTCGGACGGGGAAGTCATTATCGTCGCTGCAGATAACCCGCGTCTTTCACAAGTTCGCTTCAGAAGCGAACGTGACAGTGAGGTGGGAGCCTGGACACTCTAAAATTAGTGGCAACGAAGAACCGGACGTAGAAGCCCGAGCCAGTATTCAGCTGCTGCCAGTTAGACAGACGCAGTCAGTGCAGACAACGCAGGCATATATACGCCGTATGATGCACAATCGCCGATAGAAACTAGTGGAAAACTGGTGGAATAAGTCGGGTCTGGACAGATATCGAGACCTGGACTTACAGATGCGACGTCGGAAACCACCAGAATTAGGTCTTTCTCGACGATTACTCCATAAGCTCCTGGCAGCAAGATCAAGACATGGAGACTTTGCTGATTATCACCGCCGCCTGAACCACGAAGACGCGAAACTGGAATGCGTCTGTGGACAAAGGACAACACCAACTCATTTTTTCCGATGCAGGAAGAATGCTGCTATAATGCGCAGGTTGAGAAGATCCATGACCGTGGAGGACTATACCAACCAACTCCTTGGACCAGATGGTCTCGAAAAGTTCATAGAATTTGCAAGGAATACCGGCTGCTTTGGGAGCATGGATGCAGACCCACCCTCAGCTGGATGCGAGGGCCGAAGTGATTATTTTTTCAGGACGAGATAAATGACTGAGGGGGGCATAGGATGAGAAATACTAGCACCGCTCCTACATGTTAATTTGCTTTATTTCAGTTGGTTTTGTTTGCTATTTCTTTTAGATTTGGTTGTTTGTGATCAGAGTCACATAGTGACAGTGTGGTGGGAACGAGTAGGTCATAGCTATTTAGGATAATCCTTACCGAGCCCACTAGTCCCGTGCCATAAGGCGCTGGGCTGGTGCCTGGGACCTCAAAATAAATCAATCAATCATTCAATTTTTGAGAGAATTTGATGAAAATTTGCCCCATCAGCCCGTTTCACCCCGTAAATTCACCTCTCGACTATCTACTCATCAATCTCCCGTGGTACCGTGCCACTTTGTAAAAGGTCCAAGGAATTCGGAAGTACTCGAAAGTCGTTGACTTAATAGGAATTAATTATTTTTCCTTGGGAAGCTAAACTACTGTATCGTATCCTGCCTTTTATGTCTTCCGCGTACGCTAGTGTTACCTCCCCCCTTTGGCCATATGAGAATACTCCTTTCTCCCGGCTATCTTCCTTAGCTCCCTGAGAATCATCCTTTCTCCCGGCTATCTTCCTTAGCTCCCTGAGAATCATCCTTTCTCCCGGCTATCTTCCTTAGCTCCCTGAGAATCATCCTTTCTCCCGGCTATCTTCCTTAGCTCCCTGAGAATCATCCTTTCTCCTGGCTACCCCCCTTAGCACTATGAGAATCATCCTTTCTCCCGGCTATCTTCCTTAGCTCCCCTTTAGTCTATCCAGGGGCGTTGCTCTGCCACTACCTTACCTTAGAGACGGAGTGGTCCTAGTGACCAGTCCCAGTCCGGGCAAAGCCCGTCACACACTCAGCCTTAAAATGGCACCGGTACCCCCAAAATTTGCGAAACCCGCGAAAATTGTGTTAACCACTAAAGTAGTAAAGCACAACCACCAGACGCGTCTGGAATCACAGAAGCAAATGCTGAACAAAGCAAAAAGCATTGCAATGCAAAAAGCGTCAACAAAGGGACTGACGCAGAACGACATCGATCTCGAAGGGATGGAAGCCGACATAATCGCGCAGATGGAAGAAAGCGGCAAAACCGACATTGAGATGGAGGATGCCACTCCCATAATTGATGCTTGGATCTAAAAGGGCCTAAAGGACTCGCGTTGGGCAACTGGAGGAGCAGAGAGCTCCCAGAAGGCGACAACAGCACCAAAAATTGCCGTCGAGAAAGTAGTCTTGGCGAAAGCAACGCCAGAATCCGCACGCGTTGCGGCACGAAAAATTGCGGTTCCGATAGCAAAGCGGACACCAACCGCGAGCACACCGAGGGGGACGGAAGACCCCCATAACGCAAAGGCAGCAAATGCCCCACAACTTCCGCCAGCCCCTGCCTCGATTCCTGGGATGACTGTGCGCGACAACCAACCTGCTGGTTGTGCTCCCACCAGTGTGGCACAAGAATACCCGCCAGAAATCGAAGCTTTATTGGAAGACGAAAGAAAGCGGGCTGCAAATGCCTCTGCCAGACTCGAAATGGGTTCAACAGTCATAAATACATTGGAAAGTGTTATACTGTCACTAAAAACGACGGATAACAAGGAATACTTGGACGAGATGAACGCATGTCTAAGGGGCGCTCTCGCCCACTTCCTACGCACTGGAACTACAGCAGTGCCGACAAGCCTCCCCTCCCGCCCCGTCTGCCAGCAGGCCAGCAGCAGCGGGCCTCCTCCAATTTCAACAGCCAAGCCAGCAAGGCCTGCCGTTGCAGTACCCAAGGTAACTTTAACCTGGGCAACTGTAGCCGGGAGAAGACTACCCAATCAGCCGGCGCCAGTGATGGTTAGCCGTGCTCCACAAAAGCTGACCCCGCCGACCAAGAAATCGGACATGACGGTCCCTTCGTCCACGCCGGACAACCGACTGTTCCTCCGGCTGAATTCAAAGCATCAGTGGCGAAAGATGTCTCCAGCTGGTATCAGAGATGCTGTGGCGCAGCTCACCAACGCGCCAAAAGTAGACATTGAACATGTCTACCGAGTCCCAACTAGTTTCGCACTTCGAGCAAAGAATCAGGAATCTCGCCAGTTCCTACTGAACGCGGCGAAATCTTTCCTCCCTATCGATGGAAAACTGGAAGAGGCCTCCGACATTGTGGCGCTCCGAATCTCGACGGTCCCCGTCGCCATCCACACTCTTCTTGGAAGGGTGCCAGTGACAGAGGAGATGGTGATCGAGGAGATCACCAGGGTTACAAAGGCCGTTTCAGTCAAAGTTTGGCCTCACGGGAAAAATCACCCCGGCGCGCTATACCAGTCATGGCTCGCTCATTTCAAGAGGGGAGCGGAACCAAGACTAGGATTCCGCCTGTTCGACGACTCGGGCGTCGCGGTACGACATCAACCGCGACAGACTGTGCAGCAATACAAACGCTGCCTGCAGTTCCACGGAACGCGTGGTTGCTCCCGTGCCCCAGCTTGCTGAAACTGCACCTCCACGATGCACTTGACGGACGAGTGTCATGCGCACACCAAGTGCCGCAACTGCGGAGGACCGCACAGGTCCGACAGTCGAGCTTGCCTGGCGCGCCCCACCAATTCCGGGCCTGTAAGTAGAGAGCAAATGGTCACCATCCGTATGGCTAGCCAACGCGAGCTAGCGGCAGTAGTGAGGGCAAAAGTCGCTGTCCGTCGCGCTGAGGCAGCAGCTCAAGCGGCCGCCAAGTAGACGGAAGCCGCACCTGGAGCAGTTAAACCAAACAATAGGTTCCAAGTTCTGATGACCGACGTCACCCCCGACGCCACGGCCACAGAAACGACGAATCCTGTTGAGTCCTCTTGAAGGGCCCCTCACGGGTCCCTTCTAGCCTCCCACCTACGATAAATTTCATGTCGATCAACGTAGGTAGGGGAGGCCAGTCACACAACATCGCGCTTTCCCGAGCTTATGAGCTAGGCGTGGATGTGGTGCTAACACAAGAGCCTTTGTGGAAAAAAGCCACAAAGGAGACAAAGTCACACCCTGGTTACGACTGCCATACACCACATAGCGGCGTAAACGTTCGACCCAGGGCAGTGACTTATACGCTAATAAACAGTACAATCCACTCGGCAACTTAAATCTTTCCTTGTGATCCCCCGACGGCGGACTACTGCTGGGTTGTAGTAAACGGAGTCATGTTTCTCAACGTGTATAAAGACCCAAACAACCCAACGGCGATTAGACCTCTCCTTAACTGGGACACACCACCACGATCCGTCGCAGCTGGTGACTTCAACGCGGTATACTGCGCGTGGCAACCAGAGGTTACCCGCCCACGCGGACAAGGAATTGAAATTGAGAGATGGGCGGAACGTCACAATCTCACTTGTCTGATTGTGGGCGAGCCAATGCATCGAGCCGGGAACACGCTCGATCTTGCTTGGACCAACATCAACGGAGCACAAGCATGGGTGGATCACAACGAGTGCGTAACCAGCGACCATCTTCCGATTCGAGGACGAGTCCCCGCCGGATCCGGAAAAAGGGACCAGGAGCCTTCACATATCAGGGTAACGCGCAGCAATTTGCCGAGATTCGCCCTCGCTGTAAAGCAGTTTACACACCCGCCAATAGCCCTAGATACGGTTTGCAAGGCGAACGGATACGCCTACGATCTCTGTTCCGGCCTTACTAACGCTATCAAAGCAACAGGAAAACGAAGGAACAAAAGACACGGCAAATGTGCGCCTTGGTGGACTCCAGAATGCAAGCTAGCTCACACTGAATATCGTGTAGCAAAGACTCCGGAACAGCGATGGATACATTCGAAGAAGCTGCGCTCAACCCTCAGAGCGGCAAGGAAAGAGTACCAGACGCATCAAGTCGAAGCTATCACGACACCAACTGATGTGTTCAAGCTGATGTGCTCGGCCGAGCCAAGGCAAGCAAGTACCCCCCTGCGCTGAACCACGAAGGGAAGATGTACTCCGACCCAGCCGAGCGGACAGCGGTACTCCGAGACGCTCTTCTGGCACGGCACCAAGCGACGGACAATCTACCGCCACTCGATGCGCCAAGCACTAATCGAATTCTCTGGAACGACCATGTCTCGGACGAAGAGATCCGCATGTGCACCATAGGCTGCGCCAATACAGCGCCTGGAGCTGATGGGATCTCTCTAGAGCTTCTGCGAAGTTGTTGGAAGACGATTGGACCATTTGTTGGCACTCTCTTCCGCGCCTGCATCAGACTTGGCACCCACCCATCCTGCTTCAAGCTGGCTGAAGTGGTGCTCCTACGCAAGTCGAACTGAGATCCAACGACTGTTAAGGGCTGGAGACCGATTGCCCTCTTGTCATGCTTGGGTAAGGGACTGGAACGACTCTTGGCGAAGCGGATGGCCCATCTCGCGGTTACGTTCGACGTTTTTGGATACCAACAATTTGGGGCGCTTCCTAAAAGATCGGCAAACGACCTTGTAAGCTGCGTAGTCCACGACATTGAAGAAGCAAGTACCCAGGGATGGGCGGCCACATTCACGACTCTGGATGTCCAAGGCGCGTTCGATGCAGTACTTTACAATCTTTTAGTGAGGAGGATGCAAGAGCAGGGGTGGCCTGACTCAATTCTCAGATGGACAACGTCATTTCTTGCACAACGAAAGGTGCAAGTACGATACTCAGGAGGGGTAAGCGGACAAAGAGAGCTGGTGTGTGGGGTTCCGCAGGGATCGCCGATATCGCCGCTGCTCTTCCATCTGTACATGGCAGAGCCCATGCGAAGTGGCAATGTAGGAATGAGGTTCAGCTACGCAGACGACGTCGGGATCCTAGGATTCGGGCGCAGCATTGCCGAGTCAGCCGCTTCTGTACAGAAGGAAGTGGACCACCTTCTGGATTGGGCAAGTACTAACGCAGTCTCCTTCGATACTAACAAGTCGGAGGTAGTCCAGTTTCCCGGACGAAAACGCGAGAAGCTAGTGGGCATTTGCGTGAACGGCGTGGTTATCGAGCCATCAGACCAAATACGCTGGCTGGGAGTACACCTAGACCCGCGACTGGACTTCAAACACCACGTCACAACGTGGTGCGGCAAAGCTCTGAAGGTTGCTCAGCAAATGCGACACTTCAATTCAGCGTATCGAGGTGCCGTCCCTGCGGCACTGGTTCGAGCGGTGGACACGTGCATTGTCCCAATAGCAACCTTTGGAGCAGATTTTTGGTGGCCCGGCCTCAAACGTCTGACCCAAAAGGGGAATCATCATACCTCGGACTAGCATTTTCTGCGAGATGATCGATACGGCAATCTTAACAGGGGTGCGCGCTGCCCTTCCGGTAATGAGAACGACATCTGATCTTGTTCTCCATTGCGAAGGAGGTATCCCAACAGGGAAGATCATTCTGGAAGGGAACCGACTACGGCTTTCGGCTCGGCTACACTCACTAGACAATCGCCACCCGCTCCGGACCCGTGCTGCCGTGTGTCCAAGAGATGGAACACGGAAGTACAAGAAATATGCTCGGATCTATAAAAATCTAGAGTTCCAGATGACACGAGTCCAACGGGCTTACCGACAACTCCCGGACGCGGAAAATGCCGAGCCTTTACCGCCGCCATGCTATCTTTCGGGTTTCGGCTCAAGAATAGAGGAGGAAGAGAAGGCAACTCGGTTCATTGATAGTGTGCCGGCATCAGATATTTGCGCCTACCCGGATGGATCGTCGGAGGGGAATGGTCACTCAGAATGGGGGTTCGTCTTGAAGAGGGATGGAAAAACGCTGTTGAAGGGATGTGGCATCAAGCATGGTGGTGAAGTGCTTGATGCGGAAATTATAGGGGCGAGGAAGGCCCTGGAAGCTGCACTGGGATTGTTAGAGATGGAGAACGGGGGAAGGGACGGGAGGCAGCAGATTAATGTATTCACGGATAGTCAGTCTGCAGTGAAGGCACTGCTGACGGGAACTGCCACAACAAGTCTCGACGATGTACACCAATTTAGGGCGCTATCAGAAAAGGCTCGAGTCTCGGTTCAGTGGATACCAGCCTACTCTGGGATACAGGGAAACGAAGATGCAGACAGAGCTGCACGCTACAGCCTCCGACAACTGCCAAGCAAAGACAGCCAGCCTGGCTCCGTCACAATGGCGTACGTTCGTCGGCTCATGAACCGGAAACGTCAAGCGCTTCTCGACGACTAGTGGGAAGAAGTATGTCCACCTAGGTATTGAAATCTGGGTCTTCTCATGCGACGACGCAAGCCACGCGAGCAGGCACTTTCCCGGCGGCTACTCCGTGAATTGATCTCAGCCCGTACGGGCCACGGAAACTTCCCGGCATGTCACCGCCGTTTCAACAACTTCGCAGCTTCAATGGAGTGTGCGTGTGGGGAGGAAACATCACCTCTCCATTTCATTCAATGTCGACTGCACGCACGCGAGACGCGTCGACTACGAGGTACAATGTCACATCACGACTTTGTCCACAAGCTTCTTGGGCCTAAGTGCCTCGAGAACTTTACAAAATTTGCGCAGGAAACCGGCTGCTTCGGGGGCCCACCTACGGATCTGTCTCCAGCTCTCAGCGGAGACGGTGGTAATTAGTCATAGCACGATGTATGGCAGGTAGGAAAACGAGACGAGAAGTGTCGTTTTTCTAACCACAAACTGGATTACTGGGCTTGGAACTTTAGCTATGGGAGTTTCTATTTTTCTTTCTTTTAACTAGCTACTGGTTGTGTAGTGGTTCTCGCGGTGAAACCGAGGTGAGCATGCGGAAAGCATGATCTCGGCCGTGTACACCGGTCTTTGACTCCTAGGAGATATAGAGCACAGCTTAGGACCCTAAAACAATTCAATTCAATTCAATCAATAACGGCATTTTGGAGTCGGCAAAGATGAATTATTCACCTTCCAGTGGTGCCGGTGTAATGGTTCAGTATGCTCTGCAGATCTAGGATAGCCAATCTGAATACAAGTCAAAATTAACCTCTATCACATCTAAAATCAACGACTTCTCGTCAATGTTGGACCTACCATTCTCACGCGAGTCCTCTACCTCAATCTTACTACACCACCTCGCCTCAAATAGCGATAATGGCGTTACTCCAATTACAGTCGTGTTGGAAATCTAGACTCAGTATGTATGAAGGTTTAGATTTCTAGGTATGATCATCAAGATCAATTTAACTGATTCGATTGCATATGATTAAGCTTAGCTAGGCGACATGAGGCTCAGCGGTATCTGAAATGTAGTAGCTAGGAAATGCTACCTTGTGATAATTGAGTGGCTGGTTGTTGCCAGATCACCGGGAGTTCGGGATCACTAAAGCTTTGGGAATCTGTATTTAAGGATAGAATTATTTGTTCATTTTAAACTAGGTTAACGGAATATTATACAGTATAAATTCACAATGAGAAGAGAGTCCTAAATCCTCCACAACTATCAACAAAGTCTTGTCTGAAATTGTACACTTCTTCTTCGAGATACTTCCTCCTAGAAATCCTTGAAAATTTCACACAAATCGGGCATTTGTCTCATTAAAAATCGGCCATCTTCCACTACACATTTACGATGCTATGTATACCTGCGAGGGAGAAATTAAGTCATAATCTACAAAGCCGGGGACTTGGTCTATGGGGCTTCACATCTTGAGGGAGGATAGGCAGCTGGGACGTGGGACGAACGAGTGAAGAGGTCACAGATGGGCATGCTGGGACGCACATTTTTTGAGTATTTCCGACTTAAGGGTGTCTATGGGCACAGAGGCAACGATCTCGGATAGTGACAGGTAACTGGAAGCCTGACGTGTGACAGGCGAAGTGTATGTAAATAAAGTAAAATATAACTCAGTAAAAACAACTTGATTCCTATTTCTCCCGGAATTCTAGGACTATATACACTGATCATGATTGAATTGATCTCTTGATCTCTAAATACAGACATGCGCTAGGAATAGAATAACCTGCAGTTCTAAATACGGAATGCAAGCACTGACCGAAACAAACAACCCACGTTCTTATGGACAGTCCCTATTTGTGACCCGAGACATTTCCCTGTCCAACTTCTTCAGTGGTTATTTTTAGCCGTCGACAGATAGTGCTACCGACACTCTTAAAACAGGCAGCGATGGGAGGTGTTGTGGTCCGCCTCCTGTTCGTCATCTCCCCGAATTAAAGTCTAGGTAACCTAGACAACTACCTCACTCGAGAAAGGGAGGACTGTGAGGCCATATCTCGCGCGGCGGCTATATACAAGATGGCAAAGGCATGTTAGGGTAGCCGAAGGTTTTCATGTCTTCCTTTTGGTGGATATTAACGGTTGAGGGAAGGGTGAAAGTCCCTAGCAACAAGGTCTCGAGTGTTATCAGCGAATGTACCCACTACATTAGTATTCCAAATGTCAAATTGAGTTATCGTCGTTTATAATCGTCGGGGACGCCAGTATTCTCCTTGTCATGCTCTTTAAGTGCAGGGCTTGTGCCCGTCACAAATAAACTTTCGTTCATTCATTCGGGAAAGAGTTGTAAGAAGGCTAGAAAGGCAGAGAGTGAACTTTCCGAGGTGCCCTCAAGTCTGCAGCACCTAGCTGGCTGGCTTCTTTGAACGCTTCAAGAGGATCATGATGTCCTCGGATTTGGTCCTGCTGTCGGTATTAGGAGAGCTCCGCACCCAGTGGGTTTTACGATTTTCCCCGGCTGCCATACACCGGCAAGTGGCCATCGTTTATTTTTTTTAAATCATTAAGTGTCGGCCATCGTTTCGTTGGCTGGAGAGGGGAGATTATGAAGGGTAAAGGGCTCCTCTAAGTGTATGATCGTATGAGGACTTATGAGGGGTGGTACTGTTTAAGGGGAGCTGTATGGGAGGCACACGAGGGGATATACTACTGTTATAGGTATCCTTGACCTGTAGGCAGAGAGGACCTGCATGTCCTACATAGTCACAGACTCAGACAAGACAATAAAATGAATTATTAAAAACACGTTATAGCAAGGGTAGGAAGTCCGATAACTGTCTTCTAAACATCCAACCTTCTTCTTACTAGGACCAGGCGCAGCCCGTAACCCACTCTCAGTGATCAGCTTCTTTATTTTGAATGGTGACAACTTGCAGCGGTCATATTCTTGCCTCAGCCGGACAAAGAGCCGGTGGTCTTCTTTAAGAAGGTTCTTGTGTTAGACTGTATGGGTGCATGGGGCCTTGTTGGGTTTGGAAGAGCGGGTGGATTCTGGAGCTTAGCAACTTTGCGAGCCACTGTGACCGTTTTGGTACTTCGTGTTCTAGTTTATCCGCTATTTTGGTGGTCTTAGGCACGGAAAGCGTTAGTTTGCCTCAGATTTGGATTGAGTATGCAGCTAGTTAGCTATTACACAATATCACAGAAAAAGTCCAGAACAGGTGGCTTGATTAAAAACTAGAGCACTCATGCCTCGAATTTTATTTACAAGTACCACTGCAAAGTTACGGCGAATTTTTCTCCTCCCAAAGTCAAACCTCAGCTGTTAGTACTCACCCAGAGAATCGTTTCAAAAACTCCGAGTTGTCTACATATGCCTCAATCATCTGTTCAGTTGTCTCAGCACGAATTAGTACCTGAGATGTCCTCTCGAATGGATTACCTCTCAAGGCAATTCAAACTATATCGGAGATCACCACCAGGAGGTGGACCACGGCGCATTCTATCGTTCGCTTTCTCTTATATCATTTGATGTGTATGTGTTACAGGCTGCGCCTATCTCCTGGTGACTGTCGCACGGACACTTATCATGATCACGTCATTAGCCTAGCTGTCTAGAGAGATGTCCAACTTGACCATACAAATATAGGGTTGCAACAAATATAGAAACAGGATATTGTTGCAGCAAGTCTCATATGGAATCATGGGCCAACACGACCTGGACTCGCTATGACGAGCCTACTCGGAATATCGAGGATATGGTGTAATAGAACAGATAGTGAGATTAGCGCATTGGGAGTTGGTACTCAATAAGTAGCCTCCCCTCGGTGGACAGTTCCGAGATGTTTGTAGAAAATAGACAGTAATCGGCCACTATTCCTCTGCTATGTTATTTTGTTGATCGCCCATCACAGTATGCAGCTATAGAGCTATAACGCATGACCGGTGCAATGTATACATGTTGGATAACTCTTTTGACGTTAGAGACACTCATACTCTGGATTTCATTCGCAAATACCACTATGAGGTATGCTTGCTTACACAAACAATCGACTCTCATCCGTAAGTACCCACCAAAGGGAATTTCAAACCCTTTGGTTATCCAAGCATGCCATCGTCATCCGTGCATACTAGCCCCGCGAGAAATGTGGTTGTGTTTTGCCGGATTTGAACCGGCAATCTACTGTCTCGATTGGGATATGTGTCCAAGTTGTCCAGACTCTACTTGGCAGACCGGCCAAGACGATGTACCACCGCACCATCCAACCATGGCGGTGTTTATAGTGTCGCCTGCACTCTCACAACCGAAGTCTTGGCACGCACAAAGCTCAATTTGTAAAAACTTCTTGCCAAAATTTGAAATTTCACGCCCGTCGATATTGTATCCATCATCTGCATCATCTGCATCATCTTATTAACTTGTCCTAAATCCTCTCACACCCATCCCATAGAACCGTCTCCTAGATTTGTGCGCCACGTTTTGCTTCCCCCATCGGATGTAAATATCGGCGTAGGCGTGCATTTGGTGACCAGCTGAGGCCAGAGAATAGTCGACGAGAGTTGTAGTCATGGGAATGAGGATGAGGATGAGGATGTACTGGGTCGAATTTGTAGACATGATGAGGCTTAGGTAGTGTCAAACTCGTTGGGAGTGAAAATTAGACGTGTTGGAGTAATTTGAATCATTGCCTCGTGGGTCAACTTGTTCGGTATTGCGGAATTTTACTGAACTTGGCTCTGGGAGAATATTTCACTCCCAGGTTCGTAGAACACGGCGTACAGGTGTTCGGTCTTGCCCTGCGATACTGGAATAGATGTACTGTTACGCATGGATTGGATTTGTAATGAATCTTAGGAATATTGATGGCTGTTAACCCTTCACTGGAGATCATTTACACACGCCCTTTGTAAGAATTCATTAACCTGATCAGTGCACGTACGAATACGTAGAGACCTCGTACTATATTTAGCTTAGTCATATTGCTAGCCTATCTCATCTACTGCATCTTATCATTCAGACTGGCTGATCATCGCCCAACACTGATAGCCTCACACATGGCTGGCAAGTTTAATATTGAGACAGAAAATATAAAGTCATTTTATGGATTGCCTGACGAACTAATTCAACAGATTTTATTCTATTGCACGCCAAATGACATACTTTACGTTCAGCGTGTATGTAAGAAGCTTTACCAACTTGGAGGCGAGCCACTACTTTGGCGACATCATTGTTTGGTAGATTTTGACCACTGGGATGCAAAGCACAAAATATGCGAAAAATTTACGGAGCCCTCGGAGGGGGTAAATTGGAAGATGTTATACAAATATCGCAATCATGTTGACGTGAAGACAGCCAAAGTGTTCGAGAGTATTCTTCACTCGCAAGTAAACCGGGTCTCTAAATATCAAACAATCGCTGACTTTGGCTATGATGCCAAAGACACTTTGCTTCGTCACTGTATTGAAAGCAAAATTTCCGACGATTCTTTATCCAGAAGGTCTGTAACTGATTCAAAGGGAGGTTACCTTCTCATCCGTTAACAGGTATTATGCCAAATCTGTCCTCGATTTTATTCACCGATGTAAAGCACTAGAAGTATGGCAAGGTATACTGGACGGTGAAAATATACCACTCGAGGTAGCCGTAGGTTCATTTGACATGTTTACTTTGCACGATGAACCGGGTGATCTTTATGCGGTATGGCCCTTTCACAACAAGCATATCTATGTATAAAATTAATATTTTCAATTAGATATCAGAAGTTTTTGAAAAGCTAGCTGAAAATTTTCGACTTCAGTGCCCTGGAGTCGAAAGCTTACCTACAAGGACGAAAGTAATAGCTTTAAACTCATTTTTTAAAAAACTAAACCTAAATGAACGAATATCTTCCTCGCCTTACTTGGATCTAAAAAACCACTACATTGGAACAGGTTTAAATAAACCCGGACATCCATTATCATCCTTAACCTGCGTTATTATATATTGTGCGTTAGGAAAGAAAATTGGACTTGACGCACGCGTGTGTAATATGCCAGGAAGTTCTTATGCAACAATATTTCCGAATCCTGGCGAGTCATTAGGATCTCCTTGCTTAGATGAAAAAGAGCTAGAAAATGAAATCGTATATTTAGACCCAAATCGATTCATGGAGCAAATCTCGATAACTACACTACGTCAAACTCTTTCTGGATTGGGACTTCCGCCTAAAAAAGATTCAGAATATCTAACACAGTTAGGCGTCTCTTCTATTATTCAACATATATCAAGATGTATTCTAGCCAGTGTTAGTCTTCACAAGACTCGGGACGGAAAGAACCTTATCCGAAGGTTCCTGCCCACAACCCAAGCCGAGTTTTATTCCGACATGGAAAATGCATATTACTCGGCGCTTTGGGCAAATATTATGTTCATAAATCATTTGAAAAATCAAGCTGATAAACTCAAGCAAAGGCGTCTTATACGTATACTTCTAGACGAATACATTAGCAAGTACCCAATGGACGGATCTCTTATTGAGAAGCATATCCTTCCGCTTCACGATAATTTCCAGGATCCAGAATTTTCCAGAATTACGACCACATTGAATTTTGTCCGAGCCTCCGATAAAACACCAAAGCGTACAAAATTATATCGATCAAACTTCAAAACTGTGAAGTATAAAGTTGGACAAGTGTTCAGTCATAAACGTTATAGATATATTGCAGTTATTACTGGATGGGGCTCAGAGGTCAGGGAAAGTAATGGAATAGATCCTATCTCCCAATCCTACCCTTTATCTCAAGACTGTAATCGACACTTCTACCATGCACTGTGAGATAAACTAATTTTATAATCTGAGTTATACTGACTAGAAACTAACTTAGCGCTGAAGATACTAGTATTCGCTACGTCTCAGAAGAAAATATTGAAATTATTAAGCCCGAGCAGCCATTATCACTTATGAGTCAAGCTGGAAAGTATTTCAAGCGATGGGATGCAAAGACTCATACTTTTATATCAGGAATTAAAGATGAGTACCCAGAGGATTAAATAAGTTAATTACTTTACTCATCTGAGAATATCTAACACGACCAAAATATGGGCCCACTTATGGGCCCTTGGTACCTACTTGAACCAAAATCCATGCCGGAGGAATTCATGCATCTTAGACTGACAGTTCCCGGATTACTCCACCGAACACGATAGCTTCTCAACAGACCAAAATCATGAAATCTCATGGGGATAGAATTAACGCGCGTAGAAGCATTTACGAAATTCTTTTCTAACCTTGAGATGAGCTTATGAAATTTTCATATTATATTTTATGATGGATTGGATAGTAGAGCCCCATCTAAATGCAGGCTTACGGTGGGTGTGATAACGCAAGTACAAAAATATACATCTCCGGCCATCACCCTGCGAATATTTGTAAGAACTGGTACTGTTGGCAAGGTGGTATGAAGGAGATAGAAGAGGTAATACTCTACTTAAGGTATAGGTATCTTAAGCATCCTGGCGGAGAAGATCCATATGACCTATATAGACGTAGATAGAGAAAGGACGAAATTATGCAAAACATCTCATCTTGCATTTCAAAATGCGGGTTTTTCGGGTTACGTGAATAAATATCAGTCGAAATTTTGGCTCTTGGATTTTCAAGGTCTTAAGCCAAAGTATTATGTCTCTATGTCTCTTTTGGTTACAGAATTGGTATAGTCATCGGGTATCTGATCACAGGCTCAACCCACCTATACCACAGGTAACGCTACTAGACAAGTAGTGAATTGAGCAGCAACACAAAAAAATAATGGGAAAATATATGCCGAAATAAAAAAACCTCCCTTTTAGGGCTCTGACCCTCATGCTAATCACCTATCTATGTTCCCGAATTATCTCCCTACATACCTTATACATGCAATTATCTTCCAAGCACCAGTGAGAGTTGGTGATGTGTGCACAGATTTATTCCTTGGTTTGCAATCCTCTACAAGTTGAATTTTAGCCATTAACAGTTTAATGGTGAGTTTTTATGCCTCTTAACTTTCTTTGGTGTTCAGACCCCCATCGAAATATCCTTTGCAGAGCCATTTGCGGCGGCTACATTTTTAACGTAGCCCTGAGGTCTCCGAGCGCGTGGTGAACCTACAAATTTGTATGGCGTTTTTAGGAGATGATAAAACCTATGACATGGTCTTTCGCGGCTTAAAATTTGTAAAGGGACGGAATACAAGCTTCTTGCTGACGTATGCTCAAAACAGAATTTTTATTTTATCTTAAGACGATGATACCCCGGATGGAGGGGGACTATTCTCAACACCTGTCAGTGGTGTCTCCTACGAACCTCCAGCTCTCACTGTAGAGTCTGCAGAGCCGAGATTGAGTGACATCTTTTCAACTTTGAGCTGAGTGATCTCCCCCTCCGTTAAAGATTCGCTTCCGATAATTCATAAGACGACCAAGACGACGATAATGATACTGGGAATACTGTACCAAACGGTATAACGGTAGTCAGAGAAGCCCTCGTTAATATCACAACATGTGCTACCCACCGGCGGGCAAACAAGGAGCCCACGAAAGCAAAGTAGATTTCGACTCATCAATAAAATCGTCCCTTCTAATCTATACTTCCGAATCAACTAGCCAGGAGGGCATCTGGAATACAAAAGTTACCCGACGACCCCACGTCCGCAACGACTTTTGGATGCTAGCCTAGGCTCCTTCACGGCAGTCACTCTCGACCAAGACTTTTCTGACATCCTTTCACGACCTTCGATTTGTCCTGCGGCATAAATCAGAGGAGTAAGGAGGAGGTTAGGAAGGTTGAGAGATGCTCTTGGGTATACACAGGTCTGCTGCGCCCGGCTGGCCGGCCTCTTCGTCATAGGAGAGCCCCGCACCCAGTAGTTTTTGAGACTTTCCCTGCGGCTACACATCCGCAAATGGCCATCGTTTGGTTGGCTGGAGAGGGAGATAATGACAGGATGACGGCTCCTTTTAGTGTGTACTCGAATGAAGACCGGTGGGGGTATTACTGCTGGAAAGAAGTCGTGAAGGAGGCATAGATACTCCCGGCCTGTATGTAGGAAGGATCTACATGCCCTAACATAGTCATAGACTTTATAGTACCGAAAACACAAACAAAACCCTGGATAGATTTTCATGATGATAATACTGCGCGTCGCGTAAGGCGTCCCTTTTCATAAACAATAACAACGCTTGGCCACAAATGTGTTGGCGCTTGGCAAGGGACCGGATAAACTCCGGTTCCAGACTAACACGGCTACAGCCTGTAATAGAACCTTGCAGAGTATGTCTTAGAAGAAGGGGGCTCATGCCTCTTGTGGTCGTCGAGAGTCTTTTGAGATAGCTTGTCATAGATAGCGACATTTAGCAGGCCTGTAGTGCATAATATTTAAACCGGAGAGACCGATCGAAATATATTCCAAGTCGACGAGGGTGATCATTGGGCATTATGTTCGTTCATCTGATGTTAAGGGCAGGCTCTAGTGGTGCACCTCTTTTCCAGTGGAATTATTGTAGTTGAGTCTTTGGGAGCTCGAAACAGATTCCATTAGAGAGACCCCATGACATAGTGCTATCTAGATTCTCTTAAAGTCTATGTGCACATTCAGGGAGAGAGGGCGCGAGGGCAAAAATGGCAACGTCGTCAACATAGCCAAAGCGCCCGATGGAAAGGCGTAAACCGTCTTCCATAGCCCGGAGAAATAGGATTGGAGAGACTGGCGAGCCCTGTAGAAGACCACATTGGGCTTGAAAGGTCGAAGAGGAGGTATCTTCAATACAGATTATGGATTCCCTTTCTTCCATGAAAGATACTGCCTAATAAATCGTGTTCGATAGCCATCCTTGGCTCCTGAGTCTAAAGCAGAGTCTACCTTTTTGAGTTCCTTCAAATGTTCCCTGAACATCAACAGTCAATATGCTGGCTACTCTTTTTTTCATCCATTCTGTCTAGATATCAGCAGCGGAGCGAAGGTGGTCGACGCTACATTGGTCTTCAGTGAGCTCTCGGTGTTGAAGAGCAATAAATGAAATTCGCCGTGCTATTAGCCGCTCAAGACCTTTACCTAAGCATAAGAGGAGGGCGATTGGTCTATAGGACTTAGGGGGGGCGAGATCTCAGTTTCCTGATTTCGGGAGGATTATCACTGTAGGTTTCATGAAGGCTATAGAATTTATCCCTGACCGAATACACTGGCGGAAGAGATTTGATGCCCTGCTGCCAATTATCGGCCATGCGCGGCGTTGAGAGCTTAAAGTTATTTTGTCAGGCCCAGGAGTTGTAGAGGAGATCTGGCAGCATGCGCGAAATATTTCCTCTTCTGTAATTGGAGGCCATGGAAGATCAGCACTGTCAACATTTGGTGTACTGATAGGTATGTCGTCTTGGGGCAAAAATCTACTCAATAAAGCCAGTTGGAAGGTCTGAGCTGTTTCTCCAGAGCTAGATATGGAGCTGTTTGATCCTATAAGAGGGGCCATAGGACTAGTTGTTTGATCCTATAAGAGGGGCCATAGGACTAGTTGTTTGCTTCTTGTGCCATGTAGTAATTTTATACGCCTCTGTAAGATCAGATAAATCGTCAGTATTTCCATGCCAGAACTCTTGTTTGACTTTTTTGTCGGTTTTAGCAAATTGGTGTCACGGAACGTATAAAGGTAACATCAGGATCTGGATGGGACGGGGTAAATAACTTTGTTGTGCGATTCGAAGAGTAAATCTAACTATGTACATGGAAGTCTCCAAGTCCCAACTTCGCTGAGCCATTCCTAGGACTGAGTCCCGTGACAATTGGTGGGGTTCGATTACAGGATATCGGCTGTGACGGAAACCGAGTTGGTTGTGAATAAATCGATTTATTAAACTATATGAGGAGAAAAGAGAACTCTAGCTACGACTAACAGGTATTTATAAGAATTGGTCCCCTTCGTCAATCTCCAGACTGATGACTTATCCTTAGGCACAATACTTGCTACCCAGCCACGCATTGCCAAGTGTTACTTAGTTGTAGTAACGCTTCGACCTCCTGACTAGTAGTGCCGCCTAGTTGTAAATATTCCCAATAATCCGCTTAGGTATTCACCTAAGCTCTAATAGCGGTCAAACCGTAACATCGGCCTTGTAGGAGTGTTTCACGTCGGGTAGTTCATGTAGACTGAGCTGGCCAACACGAGACCTTAAGGTTGTTTGTTTGTTTGTTTATTAATTTAGTTCCTAGGCTATACCCGTTATCCCCTAAGGGTCAAAGACCGATGTTCACAGCCAAGATCATATCCCTGATAAGCCAAATTTGATCCCACCGCTTGAACCATTACACAAATAGTAGCTAGTATAAAATTCGCACTGGAACAAAAATTCAACCTTTAAAAACCAAACTCCTAACCACAAAACTATCCAGCTCTGTAGATTTACCAATCTCTGGTTCGGAAATAAATCTCCTCGACTTGTCTTCCTTCCTGTCATATCATCTGTATGACTAATTTATATTGTCCCCGATGAGATCAGAGGACGAATTTGTAGATGGCAACCCAAAACAGCAGGTTTCCTTCTCAAAGATTTTGAAAAATTCGTGACACTTTGGCCTGAGAAGTTTTTGGATAAAGCCACTATGTGACGATCTCCCTCTGAGTCGACGCGTGACGTGAGCGTGTAGTCGACAGTGAATAAAATGGGTAGGAGTGGTCTCCTCCCCACAGGCGCACTCCATTATAGCGTCCAGATTGTTGAAACGGCGATGATGCGCCGCGAAATTGCCATGTCCAGTACGAGCTGCAATCAGTTTCGGAGTAGGAATCTCGAAAGTCCCAGCTCAGGTGGTTTCCTTCGTCGCATGAGCAGGTCGAGCTTGCAATATCGGGGCGGGCAAGCTTCGTTCCACCAATCGTCGAGTAACGCCTGCCGCAGACGATTCATTTGGCCATAAAGAAATGCCAGAGTGATGGATTCTGGATGCATTTCCGGGCTCGGCAGCATTCGTAGGCCAGACCTGGCGGCCGAGTCGGCTTCCAAGTTACCCTGGATTCTTGAGTGCCCGGGAACCCATTTAATTGTCACGCGAGCTAATTTGGACAACTCCCGAAATTTCCGTACTTCATCGTGGCTTGTCGTGGACTTGCCTGTCTCGAGTGCGTTGATTGCCTGCTGACTATCCAGTAGAAGGTTGACTCGTTGCGTCGCGCTCTGGAGTCCCAATGCTGCTTCAAGAGCCTTCCTTGCCCCGGTGATTTCCGCATCCAAAGCCTCACCCCCATGCCTGATGCCACTTCACGTAAGCAAAGTCTGCCCGTCTCTCTTTAGAACAAACCCCCAAGCAGAGCGTCCATTCCCCTCCGATGAGCCATCCGAGTAGGCACAAATTTCCGACTTCGGCACCTGGTTGATCCATTGCCTACAGATCTCAATTTGTTCTTCCTTAGATCCTGCTTTCGGTAAGTAGGATGTAGGCGGCAGTGATTCCGCGTGCTCTGCTTTTGGTAATTGTTGGTACGCCCGCTGGACTCGTGACATTATTACTTCGGGAATCAAAGTCGTTCGATTTCTCTTCTTGTATTTCCGCGTGCCGATATTTGGGCACACAGCCGCACGAATCCTCAGCGGGTGGCGGTCATCCAGAGTTTTGAGCCTAACTGACAGTCGAAGTCAATTACCCTCCAGTATGATTTTCCCTGGTGGGATTCCTCCTTCTCTGTGCAGTACAACGTTTACTGTCGTCCTCATTACCGGGAGTGCAGCTCGAAGTCCCATCAAGACAGCCTTGTCGATCATACCACTTAGATGTGCTGTTGGTGGGGTTGTCATGCTTTTTCTCGTCGGGCGTCTGAGACCAGGCCACCAGATTTCCGCACCGAATGTCGCAATAGGAACCACACACATGTCGACTGCTCGAATAAGTGCTTCTGGAGCGGCTCCTCGGAGAGCAGTGTTGAAGCGGCGCAGGCTCTGTGCAACTTTCAAGGCTTTACCGCACCAAGTTGTTACGTGGTGCTTAAAGGTCAGCCGGGGATCTAGGTAGACACCCAACCAGCGAACATATTCGGCCGGCTCGATAAGGATTCCATTGACATAGATTCCTTTCGCAGGCTCGCGGTACCGTGCTGGAAATTGGATTACTTCAGACTGACTTGTGTCGAAAGCAACCGCATTTTTTCCCGCCCAATCCAGGAGATCGTCGACTTCTGTTAGACTCTACGAGTCAATTGAAAAATGTATGAAGTAAAAGTAAAAAGTGTCAATAAATTCCTGGCTGCCATTTCTCTTACTGTTACTATCTAGATTATGTACGTCTAGAAAATGGCAAATGCTCTATGTGTCCCCAACTTGTCCCCATAGACCAAGCTTCTCATGGTTTGGAACGAAACATCTCTAGTCAGAACAGATAGAGTTCTTATTACTACAGCCCAAGCGAAACACCTTTTTTCGAAACAATTAACTCCAAGCTTTGTAAACCTAACTCCTTAAACTTTATATCTGACATTAATCGCCTTCAAACTATCCACAGTTTGATAACTTCACTCTGGGCCGCAGCGGCGGATTCCGTTATGGTACGGCCAAATCCGATGATTCCGAAGTCGTCGGCGTAGCTGAACCTCATACCTGGCTTTCCGCTTCGCATTGGCTCTGCCATGTAAAGAAGAAAAAGGAGTGGGGATATCGGTGAGCCCTGGGGGACTCCACAGCTTAGCTGTCGTTGAGCGGTCACTCCTCCCGAGTGACGAACTTGGACCATTCGATGCGCTAGAAACGATGTCGTCCACTTGAGGATCGAGTCTGGCCAGCCTTGCTCCTGCATCCTTATCACCAGACGGGTATGGAGAACTGCGTCGAAGGCACCTTGAACGTCCAGGGTTACAAATGTAGCCGTCCACTTTTGGGAGCTTGCCTCTTCAATGTCGTGTACCACACAGGAGACGAGGTCGATTGCTGAGCGTTTTGGGAGCGCGCCAAATTGCTGTTGTCCCGTTACATCAAAGATCACAGCGAGATGCGCCATACGCTTAGCCAAGAGCCTTTCTAGACCTTTACCTAGGCAAGAAAGAAGGGCGATAGGCCTCCATCCTTTGACTGTCGTTGGGTCTCGATTAGGTTTCGGGACAAGAACGACCTCAGCCAGCTTGAAGCAGGATGGATGAATGCCGATCCTCACGCAGGCTCGGAAGAGTTGAGCGACGTACGGTCCGATTGTGTTCCAGCAAGCCGCTAGCAGCTCAACTGAGATTCCGTCTGCTCCAGGGGCTGTGTTACCACAGCCGATTGTGCAGTGTCTAACTTCTTCCTTGGAGATATCTTCATTCCACTGGATTCGGTTGCTGCTTGTCGCTGTGCACGGTGGCAAGTCGTCTGACGCCTGATGTCGGGCAAGAAGCTCATCGCGAAGTATTGTGGCTCGCTCTAAAGGGTCCGAGATGAGGGTTCCATTATGATTGAGTGGTGGTGGGATGCTAGCCTGTCGTGGACTGGCCTTTCTCAGTAGCTTGAACACATCGCTCGGTGACTTCATCGCTTCGACCTGTTGCTTCTGGTATTCTTTTTTCGCAGCTCGGAGAACTGATCGAAGCTTTTTTGCGCAGATACCCCGTTGGGGAGAGGATAAGGTCGCTTGATATTCGGCGCGTGCTACCCTGTATGCCGGGGTCCACCAAGGTGCTGATTTTCCGCTGCTTACTCTGGCTCGGGTTCCTGTCGCATTAATAGCGGCTTTAATTTGGAAGCAGAGTTCATGTGCGTATTATTCAACTTTTTCGATAGTGTCTAGGGCTGAAGGCGGCTTGATCCATCTGGCAGTGAAGGCAGCAAATTTTGGAAGATTTTTCTTCGTCACTCGGAGCTTGGGGATCCCAGCCTTCATACTTGCAGCTCGAATCGGAATTTGTCCTCGGATAGGGAGATGATTGCTGGTTACGCATTCACTTCGATCCACCCATGCTCGCGCGCCATTGATGTTAGTCCAGACTAGATCCAAGGTGTTGCCAGCTTTGTGCGTGGGCTCCCCAATGATGAGACAGGATAGATGGTGATGTTGCGCCCATCTATCGATTTCCACTCCTTGTCCGTGGATTCGGGTGGTGCTCGGTTGCCAGGCCCAGTACACTGCGTTGAAATCCCCCGCCGCAACAGAATTTGGCGGTAGATTCCAGTTGATTAGAGGCTGCACAGCCTGTGAGTCGTTGGGCGCTTTGTAGACGTTGAGGAACGTGATTCCATTGACCACGACCCAGCAATAGTCCGCCGTAGGCATGTCACAGGGAAAGATCTGCGTTGCCTTAATTTCACTGTCGTTTTTCCGAGTGTAGGTCACCGCCCTCGGCCTTGACTGATCCTCACCATGGGGAATATGACAATCATATCCCGGATGAGTCTTTGTTGACTTGCTCTGTTTTTTCCACAGAGGTTCCTGAACAAGCAATACATCGACTCCCAGCTCAAAAGCTCGGGCGAGCGCGATGTCCTGTGTGGGGCCTCCCATTCCTACATTTATCGACATGAAATTTAAGGTAGGAGGGAGGCGAAAAGGGGCCCGTGGGGCGCCCTTTATAAGCTTTCTTCACGATTCACGTCCTCTGTAACCTTGGTTACAGAAGGCGATGAATCGGTCATCAGCACTTCGAAGCAGTTGCTGGACTTGAAGCTCGTCTGAGCTATTTTTGCCTTTTCAGAGGCTGCTGAAACTGCGGCTTCAGTGCGTCTGACAGCTGATTTTGCTCGTACAACTGCAGCAAATTCCCGTTGACTCGCCTGCCTGATTGCCTCGAGGTTCTCTTTGGATGCTGGTCCAGACTTTGTAGGACGAGCTAGACAGTCACGACTGTCCGATCGGTGGGGGCCCCCACAGTTGCGGCACTTTGTATGTGCCTTACACTCTGCGGAGGAATGCATCGTTGACGTGCAGTTCCAGCAAGCTGGGGCACGTGAGCAGCCTCGAGTGCCGTGGAATTGCAGGCATCGTTTGCACTGGCTTATTGCCTGTTTAGGCTGGTGACGAACTGCAATTCCAGAGTCGTCAAAAAGTCGGAAGCCCGGCCGAGGGGCAGACGCTCTCTCGAAGTGAGCTATCCAAGTTTGGTAAGGAGCTCCTACTCGCCCCTTTCCGAGTGGACGGACACGTACAGGAACCGCCTTGGTGGTTCGAGTTATTTCTTCTGCCACCATCTCCTCAGTGACTGTAACCTTGCCCATAAGTGTGTATACGGCCACTGGAACCGTTGCGATTCGAAGGGCAGCCAGATCCGAGGCTGTCTCCAACTTAGCCTCAACCCTGCTGAATGATTCTGCAGCGTTTAAGAGGAGCTGGCGTGCTTCTTCATTTTTGGCTTTCATAGCGAAGCCGGTGGGAACACGATACACATGTTCAATATTGGAGGATGGAACCTCCACCAATTTAGTCACGGCATCTCTCACGCCAGCTGGCGAAAGAGCGCGCCATGCATGCTCCTCTCCGAGGCGAAGAAACAGACGAACATCTTTTGGCTTTGCAGTCACAGGTCTAGCTTGTTTCTTGACCTGTACTGCTGGGTTTGGGGCGACTCGAACAGTCTTCGCTGGAGCGATTGACATTTGGGGAGAGCCCCGGGCGACTGTTGCCCAGGTCGATTTGGCCTGGGTGACTTGGCGTTGTAGCTCCTGACTGTTCATCGGAGTTCTTTCTTTGGCCTTGGTTATAGGACAACTCATGTTTTCCTGGCAGCTTGGGCGCTGTGGAAGGATTGGGGGGGCCGCACTGGGTCCCGACTTCATGAATTGAGCAATGGCTGCTCGAAGATATATTTTCATCGAGTCGATGAACGGATCGCTCGACTCTTCTGAGTATATGGAGACCGCGGTCTCGACAGCATTGATCGCAGCAGTGCAGATCATTATATTTTTTGCTGCTTGAGCTGCCCTGCGCTCTTCAGCTTCAATCATGGCTTGTAGTTCCGGGGGGGCAGCCATTGATTTTTTGTTTCCTGCTTTCGCTGCAGGAAGGTTGTTGTTTTTCAGTCGCCACTGATGAGGGTTTGCTGGCGATCTGAGCAGGTGTGGCTTGATTAGCCTTAATCACCTCTGGAATTGCTGCCTTCTTGACAGCAGGAGCAGCAATCTTCCTTGATGTTGAAATGACGGAGGTCACAGGGACCACATCATCATTTTTCTGAGCGACATTCCATCTGGATTTGTCGAGACCCTCGATTATGTATTGGTCGATGACCATATTGCCCATTTCCACGTCTGGGTTTGTTGAGTCTGAGTCTTCCTGGAAGACTCTCAATCTTTCGGTTATCTCTGACTCCATCTTGTCTTGATCTATCGTATCGATCGATAGATTTCTTGCATCTAGGCGGTGTTGCAACCTGATTTTAATTTTCGCCATGGCTTTGTGCTGGCGCGCGGGGCGAGTGATTTTCGTAGGACCCGTCGCCATTTCGGAGACTCAGGGTCTTGCGACTATGATAATGATGAAATTAGCTTGTGAAACTATGAATTGAAGGGTTGAGGGGATGGGTGGGTGAATTTTTCATCGATTTCAAAAAAATTGTGTGTTTTGTGTTTTGTTTACTTTGTCCTAAGCTAAAGCTATGTTTTCCACATTGGGTCAAGGACAGGCGGAGCCGGCAGGGTTCCCTGTAATCTTTCCTACAGCCTAACTCGTTCCAACCTCGTGAATCGCTGCCAAAAGTGCAGCTGATTAAACAGAAACGAAAAATCAAGAAAATCAAAACAACTCCGAAAAAAACCAGAAGATTCCTCCATGTTGGACCCAGTCAATGTGCTCCTCACACATTCCCTCGTCCGTCACACCTTCCAAATGACAAATTTACTTAATCTCCGCTGAGAGCAGCAGATGAGTTAGCAGGCACCTTTGATCCAGCCGGTATCCTGCTAATTGTTAGTAGATGCCCCAGAAGGGGACATCGTCGAGGTTGCTGTGTCCTCAAACTTCTTCTTCAGATCCCAGCACTCCGAAACCTGTTGCCTCAGCCATTGCGACATCCTTCGCCGTGGCGACGATCGCCTCTTCGGCCTTTTTGGCTGCAGCCCTAGCTCGAGCCGCCTCCGCGAACTTCTCTTGCTCGAGGTGGCGTATCCATGCGAGCTGCTCTTTTGTCACCGGCCCAGACTTTCTGGGTCTGACTTTGCAGTCCCGAGAATCCGATCGGTGGGGTCCCCCACAGTTGCGACACTTAGTGAGGGCCTTGCACTCGGCTTCCGAGTGCATGTTGGAGCCGCAGTTCCAGCAGGCTGGAGCGCGGGAGCAACCACGAGTGGCGTGGAAGCCTAAAAAGCGTTTACACTGTTCAATTTGTCGACGAGGCTTGTGAATAGTTGCCATACCAGACTCGTCGAAGAGGCGGAAGCCCGCACGAGGGGCGTTGTCCCGCGTGAAAAGGGCATGCCAGTTCTGATACGGTACCCCAGGTCGACATGTCCCATGAGGTCGGACCTGGATTGGTATCGCGCCGGTCGTACCGAGAATCTTGGCAGAGACCCAGCTTGCATCGACCGCCCTGGTACCGCACACTGTAACTATACTTACAGGTACGTTCGGTATCTGTAAGGCGACAAGATCCGAAGATGCCTCGAGTTTGACGTTATGACTCGCCAGCTTCGAAGAGCCATCCAAAGTCTCTTGTCGTGTTTTTTCGTTCTTTGCTAGCATGGCAAAGCCCGTTCTCACTCGGTGGAGTGAGGTTATTTCTTGGTTAAAGTAGCTGAATGTATACTCTAACTTAGTTCTCACGCTGCTTGTGGACGGTTTTCGCCACGGGTGGTCCTTTTCAAGGCGAAGGAACAGTCGCTTATCGACTTTCGCCTTGGGGTTTTCTTTTTGTTGGGCTTAAGCCGCAGGTCGCGGCATAGCCTTGGCAGTAGGGACTGCTTTTTGTCGCAGTCCCTGTCTGGCCACTGTTGCCCAGGTGCTTTTGACGGGCAGAGCTGGGACGGTGGGTATTGTTTGGCTCCTGGCATCGGGAGCCCTTGGGGGAAGAGGGAGGGCAGGTAGCGTGGAGGCTAGACCCGTAGCCATGTTAGCGCTATGGCGGCGCGTAAGTAGACTCTCATCGAGTCTACGAATTGTCTGTTTGGCCCGTTGGTCAAAGGGAGGAGGGTGGCTTCGACGCCAGAGATGGCGGCGGAGCAGAGGGCCAGATTTGCCGCTATTTCGGCGGCGCGTCGTTGTTCAGCTTCGACTATTGGTCGGAGCTCGAGGGGACACTCTGCTTTTGTGGCAGCTTTTGGCTGTGACGTTGATGTTGACGCTACTATGGGCGCAGCGTTTTCCGACGGTTTTGACACGGTCGGAGGTGGTTTGGATGATTCTCCCATCCCGTGGGGGACGGAGGGTCGCTGAGAGATTTCCTCAACAATTTCGACTGACCCGATCATGTCAGTATCGGGTTCAGCGACGGCGGGGAGGGCTTTTTCCTTCCCTTTGATGGAGACCTTGCTCATCTCCGCGCATTTCGGAGACTGGACAAGGCCAGGTAGTTGCTTGAGAGCCCTCGGGTGGACTCTCGTGTTGTCCAACTTGGCGTTGGGACGCTTTTTTCGAACAGGTGGCATGGTGAAAATGCCAGTGACTCGATCACAATTTTTTGATAGAATGCGACGAGCGCGTGAGGAAGGGAGACGGGAAAAAGGTGAAGATTCGAAAATTCGAATTTCAAAAAATTGTGTGTGTTGTGAGCTAGGACGACGTTAAATAATTATAAAAAAAAATTATCTAGGAGTGTTCGGTAAAAGGAATTAGTTTTAGATGCGCCAGCTGGCTAATAATATGTGAATAACATCACGTGCTATGTTAGGGTACTTGATACAATAACGCCATTACCGACTTTGCAGTGTCATCATGTTACGCTTAAAGTTATAAATTAATTATTCAGACAAACAGACTTAGTCAGCGTGCTGCTATCTTGAGCAATTCCGGTATCGTATTGTTCAATGAGACGGCAGCGCTTTTCAGATGTCCAAGCGAGATTTTCGTATCTAATGGAATGTACTCCTGTCCATTCTCCCAGGTTAAGATATTGTTCTCGCCGCAAAATCTTGCCAAGAGAATATCTAGCAGCGCACCAGCTCGCTATCGCGGGTCTGATGGCCCCCGCTTTTTGTTAATCCGTAGAGGAGAGAGCTCGGTTTCTGGTCGAGGCTTAGCCCATTATGTAAACTTGAATACCTGCGCGTCAGTTGTAACTATCTCTGCTTGCCTCTTCCAGTATTCTCGCTTGGCTTTTAGCACCACGAATTTGAAGATTTTGGGGGTCTATATCACAAGTTCCGGGTTGTCTTTTGCTGCCTTGTAATCCAGCCTTTTAATGCTACATTAATTACCCCACCAGAGTCTAGTTTTTACGCTTTCAATGGCTGGGACTTTCCCGCAATCTCCAGTGCATCTCCAAGTGCTTGTGGGAGATCATTTGTGAAGTTTTTGATATCCATAACACTGTCATGAAGGCTGGGTTTGGTCCATTGGCTGACGCAACACTTGATTTCTGTACGTTGGCGTTGCTGACACAAACAATCCTCACAACTCCAGTGAGATCTGATACCATGGGATTTAGGACGGTACCCTTGATAGTTGAGTGATTTGAGGCGCAATGGTAATGTGTGGAAATTTATTCTACCAGGGCAGTGTTGCTCCAGGTTAGATCCAAAAGGTTGCCATCTCTGTACGCTGACTCTCCAACAGTGCTGACTAGGTCTATGTTGCGAGCTGATGCCCATTTCATAATCTGGTTACCATTGTCGAACTGGTTTGTTGTTAGCGGCTGCCAATGCTGTGACACGGAGTTGAAATCGCCACCAGCAACCACTAGTCCTCCAAGGTTCCATTAGTGCCCGAGGCACGATATAAGTTAACAAATGTCATGCTGCCCAACTTTAAAAAACATCTGTCAGATGTCGGGCCTGGTGACGCTGGAAAATCTTGAGTCGAATGAATGCCTTAACGCGTGAAAGTAATCGCACGGTGCTATGATAGTATGCCACAACTACATAATATCTAGTCGAATACACTAGGATTCTCGTTCTTGTATGATACCTTTTTCAGGTTATGTGGCCTAGTGGTTAAAATATTCATTCCAGGCTGTCAGATGGGCCGGACGTCTGTTCCTCCAACTGGTATGTCGCTGTTGTAGCTAGGGTAACTTGTTATTGTAAAACTCCCCTCTTTCTTCACTGTTGATGGCTCCTGTACTATAGCTATGTGTGCGCAGGCGTTCCATGTCTGCTTCAATGCTATATGCATATTTTCCCAATATTTTTCAATTTTCACTTTGTGAAAGAAGAGGGTTTTTTGTTGATCTTTTGGTGCTTTTGCTGAGGGGTTACCTAACACTAACACTGTATTGTTGAATCTGGAGTAATGACAGTTTCAACTCCCTTACCCTTCCTTTCTGATTAGGCTTGAGCAGCGTGATAATCACTATCTCCGCGTTATCTCATGATATGTAGTTCTGCAGGGGTACGAGGCAGAATTATCCTGTTTTGTCTTTTTGGCCGGGCCATGTAGCTACTCTCTTTCGAGTGTTTATTTTTTTGTTTTGGATTTAACGTCTATCTAAAAACGGGCCTTAGCTTGTCTTATCTAAAACTATTATGATAGGTCTATGATTCGGGTGTACATACAATTTGTGGGAGCTCGCTGCTAGTGATCACAGGTGAGCTGCTGGGCCGGACAGGTCAAGAAGTGGAGCGAAGAATGATCTCTGTGGAATGAGGAAAGACTGAATTGCTTGCTCTATCTACTATGGAGGAAAGCTCTCTACTTATAGTCCCTAGACTATTGCTTACTAATGATACTAACTCAACGAAGCAGGAGTAAACAGAGCAAACGCATGCAGTCGCGTGACCATCATAACTTGAGCTGTGCACTGTAGCTATGTGGGTCCAGGCACAACAAAAACCCAAATGGGCTAAGGACGGTAAGGCTTACTGCCTCAGTTGTGAGAGGCCTACGACTCCCTAACCAAGGGAAGTGAGACCTGATCAGCAATTAAAGAGATTATCCAATGACTAAGATATGTTTATGGTAAATGATGGAAAAGATATGTACGGGAAAATAAAAAATTAATATCAACCCCTTTAGTGTAAACGCAGTACCCACGAATGAGAGGGTAAGTTAGTAAGAAATAAACTGGTAAAAAGCAAGCTGAAAGATTGCCAAGTTGAATTCCATCTCTTCAAAGTTCTATCTGCTCATCTGACGCTCCAGCCGATGTCTTCAAGACCTCGAAATGACTTAAAGAGTCCGCTTGGCTGCGACTGCGGATAGTCTTGATGGCTCTGCACCCTGAGAAACTGCAGAATAGCTAGTGTGCTGCGTTATGCTGTATAAGAGGTGCTAGGTGTTATGAATGCAAGGTTATGGGAGGTGGAATAGTTACCGGTAAATAACCGCACGTTCACTGAGACTTGAAGAGAGAGGTAGATTATAATGAATTAGTAGACTTGCTTGCTTTCATTCAAGTTTAGAGAATCACTACTTTTATATACTTATAACACATTCTATGGCTTTCCATATCCCCAGTCGCTCAGTTCCATTCAGCTCTGAGTCATCACATTCTATTCCATCCTGTTCCATCCTGTTCCATCCTGTTCTATCCTGTTCTATCCTGTTCTATCCTGTTCTATCCTGTTCTATTCTATCTGACTCTGGTCTGTTCTGTTTTAACCATCAGATTCTACATCTCTGTGATCCACAATAACCAGATGCAGGGGTGGTTATGTCATCAATCACAACACTAGGACCATGCGTAGGGGTAGAGGGTTTATTGGAATATTATCGTGTAATTGATGATACTAGAATGATGAATAATGATCCTGATAGTATTCGATTGATTGCTTGATTGCTTGATTGGTTGCATCTATCTGAAAATGAAGATATCGCTATATCACATACAAGTCTCTTGTGCTAGCCTTTATCCCACATGACTACGCCAGTACTACTTGATCGTAAACTGATGGAAATGGAGACACGGAGTGTTGTGGACGTATGGGCTCTCCATTTCGTCTAGGTTCCCGACACGATCTTATGTGTATTTAAGAGGTTGGAGTAGGTAATGTGATAGCGCTTTAGGCTACCTATTGGATATATGAGCGGCTGTATGGCGTGAGCACAAGGAGGTTATTGGGGGTTTTATATGCCTAGATGGCGCCACACTCGTTTATGCTGTGGCTTAGGCTCTGTGTCGCTTACACTTGTACTTGTAGCGCACATCTCCCTCACTTTTAGCTTTAATCCGAACATGACACTCTTTTAGTCAACTTCTACTTTCGTTCCATGAATATTGCGCCCATTACATTGCGCGATATTTTCAACATAAACTGAGGCTCATTGACTCAGTTACATCTCCTGTTGCCTACATATCACTAGATCCTAGGTTCACAATTATGACACAATGCTAAGTATATATGATACTCCTTGGCTGCGACTCCCTAACCCGGATGCTTCACCAGAGCATATATGACTCTGCCTTAAACTCTTCGTGAGTGGTGGTTTGCCGGCCCTGCCAATGTATCTGTTATAGACCTTGTATCCGTCGTAAATAGACATTTACAAGTCATGCTCACGATATTCACAACAGGGTTGAAGGCATCCAACTTTTGCTTGGCGGTGGATGCGTGCCTCAGAGAAGATCTTACGGATGGCAATAACCTGTGATTTGTCTTTGGTGGATGAGAGGATTGTGGCCGTAGCTCACAAGTTGGATCGTCTGCTGGACGAGGGCCGTGACAGTGCACATATCGCGGTAGGCAGGTATGTCCGGCTGGTGCAGCTCAGAGGTTATTGTGGTCCTTCTCTGTGTGTTGGTGAGACCCACAAAGGCGGCATCTTGGGGCAGAGGAACAAGCATGGGTGTTGTGCAAAAGCCAGCACGTCCTGTACTGTTCTACCGACGAGCATTTAGGAAGGATTCGGGTAATGGTGCGTCATCCAAAGAGATAGAGAAAACGTGAAAGATGGCTATGGTCTTGAGGGAAGCGGACAATCCAGGTTGTATCTGAGCTGTCTGGATTTGTCTCATTATCCTAGGACGGGAGTAGCGCTAGCTGTTGTTGCTACAGCAGCTGTTACGGGCTCGGTTGTAACTGGTTCGAGGCAGTATTGCATGTTTTGGTTTATCGTCCCATAGAACCGAGGGACATTCTCAATCCTGTAGGACATCCGGGGCTAGGCTTACTCAATAGAAGCAGTCCCAAACAGATCAATTGTTTCCAGTTTCTCTTTTAATTCATCGGCGTTACCAGCGCTAGGGTGGAGAGCAAACCCTATCTTTGTTGACATAACATTTGATAGGAGTTGGCTTTGACTGCCAAGCTTAGACTTCAAGTGCGTTTGTATTGCATAGGCCGATGCGGTGCGTAGAGGACTTTTGGAGGAGAGGCGAACAAACAATCTGCAGTCTAGTTTGGTGCTTGTGGTTCGTACGTGAGCATTTATCTTCTTTACGGAGGGAGGGGTTTACTGTGCGCCTCGTTTGACAGCGCCCGCATAGCTTTGGAAGGCGTTTACCTTTGCTGTCATCACAGGGCTCGGTTTCTCGATAGTTGAGGTACGGCGTAAGTATGCGTTGAAGTGCTTAGCAGCAATAGTTGCCAATTCTGAGGTGCAGTTGCGGAGGGCTTGAGCATGAGACTCTAGTAGAATAGCGCGAGCGTAGGAAGAGCAATGTTCATCGAGAAGTCGGGCTAGTGAAGCAAATAAATTTTCTACTTCACGAGCTCTAGAGGCTGCTAATTGAGCGCCTTGAAGGAGAGACCGTTGAATGGGACCGAGGGTTTGGTTTTCAGGAGGGTAATCGTTGTTATAAAATGAAATCACTCAGCCAATTAGGCAAGGTGTACTAGATGATATAGAGATCTATACAAGATGTAGTTGGTGTAGTGACATCATAACTATTGAATGTGGATGATTTGAACAAGAATGTAAAGTATTCGACAGAATATAATAGAATATCTTACATCACAAGATGGAATAGTCGACTAGCAACTAGACAGACGAGCTTTAGGTATAATTAAGAGTATTCTCCTTCATATTGATAGCAATCATCAGGAAACGAATCTAATAAAGCGAACACATATCATCGTCTACTTCATAATAGTGTCAAGCACATCATATTGATAAAGCCACTGTTTGTATGCAATTCGACTCCTCATAATCACAATAATCATACGAGAGATTTTGATTTGAGAGGGAGTTTTGGGGGCGCCTAGGTCAACGACATAAAAGAAGTTGGGCTAAGCTATCATACAGCAATTACGCTCTGTCTAGGATTTTCTGACATTTCAGCACGACCTTCCGGGAAGGAGACTAGAAAGGCAAAGAGTGAATTTTCAGAGGTACACACAAGTCTGCAGCGCCCAGCTGGCCGGCCTCTTTGAGCGCTTCAGAAGGGTCACTATGTCTTCGGATTTGGTCCTAATGTCGGTATTAGGAGAGCCCCACACCCAATGGTTTTTGCTATTTTCTCAGGCTGCCATACAGCCGCAAATGGCCATCGTCTCGTTGGCTGGAGAGGGGAGATAATGAAGAGCAAAAGGATCATTTAAGTGTATGATGGAATGAGGACTCGTGAGGGGCGATACTGTTTAAGGGTAGCTGTAGGAGAGGCATATATACATAATTCATTTTTACCTGATTTGGCGCCTTGAGGCCCATGCAGGTTTTTATCGGAAGATATGTACTTTAAGTAGGATGACTCGATTTGACGATTAGAACACTCACACTCAGGGGGACTATTCTCAACACCTGTCAGTGGTGTCCCCTACGAACCTCCAGCTCTCACTGTAGAGTCTGCAGAGCCGAGATTGAGTAACAAAGTCCTCACTTCGAAGAGGATTCCCAATCGCTTTCGCGGTCTGTATCGTCTTTATCTCTCAACACATTCCCCTATCACCACTATCATGAAGCTAACCACGATCAGATCAGATGGTAGGGTCGGAGCCCTACTCGTCACCCACCCTTGATCATGGAGGAAAAGCCATCCGATGAGTTTCCGGAGCGTACCCAGCACCCGATACGGAGATGGTGGATTGGATCAAGTCGACCTCGACTGTTACAAAGAAGGGAGATATAGATGAATATGCGCACCTCATGTGGTCCCGGTGTCTAGGCCTCGCCTGGCTGGGGCTGCAGGTTTTTTGAGACTTTTTCCCGCGCACGCAGTTTCCATTGCTACCATTTATATTTTTTTTGGGTAGAAGGTTCCGTGGAAAAGGTGGCTGAATTCCACGGGTAAAAACTGAGCTGAATGGCTATTCATCAAGGGGAATATATCAATGATCTTTCAAGTAACAAAAGAGGATAGGAGCACTATACAAGGTGTGGCCTGGGTCAGAGAGGAGCCCAATGTGCTAGATAGTCATAGACTCAAGTAGTACAATAAAACACACACACACACATACACACAATTTTTTGAAATTCGAATATTCGAATATTCACCCTTTCCCCCTCTCCCTCCCTCTCTCGATATCGTACGCCCTTAATTCAAAATTTGTGAGCGACTGGCAGGCTACCAATATGCCCCCAGTTCGCAGTAAGCCATCGCGGGCGAAAGACATCGTAGATAACCGCAAGCACCTCAAACACGTTGCTCGACAGAAAGCAAGCGTCAAGTTGGGCCCACTGACTGCCGTTCAAGAGATGAACATCGACCAATTAATCGACGAAAGTACCACAGATTGCGATATGATAGATGTTGGCAACTTTGACATTGACAAGATTCTTAAGAATCTGAAAAGACTACCTAACTCAATTCACTCCAAGCCAGATGCGACCGGAGCTGAAAATGCAGCGACGAGTCGCAACAATTTAGGGACAGCGACTACCGGACAGCATATACTTCCTCTCATTGAAGTCGCTGTGCCAGCTATGAGACGGGCTGCGATTGCAGATGCTAACAAGTCAAAAGGTGCAGCATCTACCCCAAACCCCCTGGAACATACACCAGGAACCACAGAAGAGAATCCTTCTCCTCACAGTGGAAATGAAGGCAGGCAGACGGAGGAATGCCCCCCCCGAACTCAGAGCCTTGATTGAGGCTGAGGAACGCCGGGCCGCAAAAACTGCGGAAAATGTAAAAATTTGCACCGCTGCAATAAACGGTGTCGAGAATGCTCTGTCCCCCCTATCCAAAGGGTCGAGTGTTCAATTTATAGACTCTATGAAAGTCTACATTAGAGCTGCAATAGCTCAATTTATGATCGCGGGACCAGGTACAGTCCTCCCATCACTTCCCCCACGCCCCGAAAGCCAGGCTACTGGCAGCAAGATTATAGAACGTGCTGCCAAAAAGCAGGATGAGCCACAAAGTAAAGTGACTCATGACAAAGTCTCCCAGGCCAAAACCACTTGGGCGTCAATCACCCGCACCGGTATAAAGACTCCCCCGGCAGCCACAAAAGTCGCACAGGCTATGCCAAAGGCGGCAAACTCGACGCGGCCGTCTAAAAACCCGACCACCCCAAAGCAATCAGCCATGAAAGATGAACGCTTGTTTCTTCGCCTTGGAAATGAACACCCTTGGAGAAAGCTATCACCGTTTGGTGTTAGAGAGGCTGTGGCAAAAGTGCTTGAAATTCCTCAAGCCAATATTGAGCACGTATACCGTGTTCCAACTGGCTTCGCAATTAGAGCCGAAAACCAAGAGGCACGCGCCATCATATTAAGCCTAGCTGGGTCCCTCATCCAGCAAGATGCCATACTGGAAGAAGCATCGGACCTGGGCTCACTTAGAATCGCAACAGTCCCAGTTGCCATTAATACAATAATGGGCAGAGTAATCGTCACTGAAGAGATGGTAACAGACGAGATAGTCAGGGTCACCAAGGCTGTCCCGGTAAAAGTTCGCCCACATGGGAAAAGCCGACTTGGAGCCCCATACCAGTCCTGGGTAGCCCTTTTCGAAAAATCATCGATCCCTCGGCCAGGCTTCCGACTTTTCGACGACTCTGGGATTGCAGTCCGCCACCAGCCTCGTCAAAGCATCAACTAGTGCAAAAGATGCCTACAATTCCATGGCACTAGAGGCTGCTCGCGCGCCCCAGCCTGCTGGAATTGTACTTCAACTATGCATTCCATCGCGGAGTGCAAGGCACACACCAAGTGCCGCAACTGTGGAGGTCCACACGGGTCAGATAGTCGGGACTGTCTAGCTCGTCCAACAAAGTCTGGAATGGCCTCCTGGGAAAACCTTCAGACTATAAGGCAGGCTAGCCAACGCGAATTCGCAGCAGTCACTCGGGCCAAAGCAGCTGTCAAACGCGCAGGGGCAGCGATGACAGCAGCCACAGAAGCGTCAAACACTAACCAGCCAGGTTTCAAATCGACCAACTGTTTTGAAGTTCTCATGTCCGACGCTACAGCGACTGTAGCCGAGGTCGATGAGGCATCAAATCAGCAAAAATCTTTGTGAAGGGCACCCCACGGGTCTCTTCAAGCCTCTCTCCTACTCTAAGCTTTATGTCAATAAACGTAGGTAGAGGGGGCTCAACGCAAAATATTGCGCTTGCCCGAGCATTTGAGCTGGGTATCGACGTGGTTCTTGTTCAAGAACCTCTGTGGAATAAACAAAATAGCACAACAAAGGATCACCCAGGATATACCTATCATCTGCCTAACGGCGGCGAAAATGTTAGGCCGAGGGCTGTGACCTATACCCGGATAGACGATAAAAAGATATCGGCAATACAGATCTTTCCTTATGTTGTGTCCACAGGAGACTATTGCTGGGTAGAAGTGAACGGCATTACTTTTCTCAACGTCTACAAGGCACCCAATGACTCGACAGCTATCCAGCCACTAATCAACTGGACTCCACCGCCAAACTCCGTCGCTGCTGGGGACTTTAACTCGGTATATTGGGCTTGGCAACCTGGCGTGGAACGTCCTCATGGACAAGGAGAAATGATCGAGAAATGGGCAGACAAACACCATTTGATCTGTCATATTATTGGGGAGCCCACTCACCGAGCTGGAAACACGCTAGATCTAGTTTGGAGTAATGTCGACGGCGCCCGTGCTTGGGTAGATCGTGGTGGATGTGTCACCAGCGATCACTTCCCTATCCGAGGACAAATTCCAGTTCGCAACTCAGTGATGAGACCCGAAAAGGCAAAACTCCGAGTAACAAAGGATAAGCTACCCAGATACGCCAAGGTCATTGCACAGTGGGTCCGACCACCACCAGTTCTTGACACAATCGAGAGGGTTGAAGAGTATGCCGAGGAAATTTGTTTCCATCTCACTAATGCAATCAATGCAGTAGGAACACGACCAAAAGCTCGCTGCGGCAGATCTGCTCCGTGGTGGACCCCAGAGTGCAAGGCAGCCTTCGCTGAGTATAAAAGCGCGATAACTCCCAGTCAACGGGCACTCAGCGCGAAAAAGCTCCGATCAGTTGTGAAGACCTCGAAAAAGGAGTTCAAAACCCAACAGGTCGAATCAATTACTACGCCGACTGATGTATTCAAGCTAATGAGAATGGATAACCCCAGATAGGCTAGTATCCCTCCGCCACTGAATCATAATGGGACGTTGATAACAGATCCATTAAAACGGGCCACGATCCTTCGCGACTCCCTCCTGGCACGATTTCAGGCATCAGACGACTTGTCACCATGTACAGTCGCGAGCAGCAGTCGGATACCATGGGAAGAGGACGTAACAGATGAAGAGGTCCGAGCCTGTACCATTGGCTGCGGAAATACGGCCCCAGGAGCAGACGGAGTCTCCGTAAACCTGCTGGAGGCGTGTTGGAATACAATCGGGCCTTGGATTTCCCAACTGTTCCGAGCTTGCATTCTGCTTGGCACCCATCCAAAGTGTTTCAAATTAGCCGAGGTGGTCCTCCTTCAAAAGAACGATAGAGACCCAACGACAATTAAGGGTTGGAGACCAATCGCTCTTCTCTCATGCTTGGGAAAAGGGTTAGAAAGGCTCTTAGCTAAGCGGATGGCACACCTTGCAGTAATCCATGATGTAGTCGGCCAGCAACAGTTTGGTGCACTGCCGAAGCGCTCAGCAACGGATCTAGTCTCATGTGTGGTCCACGACATCGAAGAGGCAAATTCACAAGGATGGGCAGCTACTTTTGTAACGTTGGACGTTCAAGGAGCATTCGACGCGGTACTCCATAATCGATTAGTAAGGAGGATGCAGGAGCAGGGATGGCCGGAGTCTATTCTCAAATGGACTAGCTCCTTCCTCGCCAATCGGATGGTTCAAGTGCGATACTCTGGGGGAGTCACTGCCAAGAGAGAGCTAGTGTGCGGAGTTCCACAGGGCTCACCGATCTCGCCACTTCTCATCCTTCTATATATGGCAGAGCCCATGCGAAGTGGAACCCCGGGTCTGAGGTTTAGCTACGCCGACGATATTGGTATCCTTGGACTTGGCCGGACGATTGCAGAGTCTGCAGCCGCAGCACAGGACGAGGTCAATAACCTACTAGACTGGGCTCGAAATAATGCCGTCGCTTTCGATACAGACAAGTCCGAAGTCGTACAATTCCCCGGACGATACCGCGAAACATCGGTTGGAATTTATGTCAACGAAACTCTCATAGAGCCGTCGCAAAATGTCCGCTGGCTTGGTGTGTACCTCGATCCTCGACTAAACTTCAAACACCACGTCACAACCTGGTGTGGTAAAGCGTTGAAAATTGCACAGCACATGCGTCGCTTCAATACAGCCTACCGAGGAGCCGCTCCTGGGGCGTTGGTTAAAGCAATCGACACATGTATTGTCCCAATTGCAACGTACGGAGCTGACGTCTGGTGGCCTGGCCTTAGACGCCCAACAATACGAGGGATGGTGACACCGCCCACTGCTGGCCTATGTAGTATGATTGATAAGGCTGTCTTAATGGGTCTTAGGTCAGCACTACCGGTAATGAGAACAACACCCAACGCCGTACTACATAGGGAAGGAGGAATACCAACCGGGAAAGTCATTCTCGAAGGAAACCGACTTCGCCTCTCTGCCAGAATGCAAACACTTGACGATCGCCATCCGCTCAGGATCCGTGCTGCAGTTTGCCCAAATGTCGGTACGCGAAAATATAAGAAGCATAATCGAAAATCTGCGCGTCCTGAAATTCAAATGTCACGGGCTCAGCGTGCTTATAGACAGCTACCAGAGGCAGCTACCAGAGGCAGAGGCCGCGGAACCTCTTGCCCCACCATTTTATCAATCGCGGCCGGGTTCGAAGGTTCGTCCGAGAAAAGACCAAGTAGAAGCCTGTAAACTTTGGATCAATAATGTGCCAAAGTCAGAAATTTGTGCTTACTCGGACGGAGCATCGGAGGGAAAGGGACTCTCAGCTTGGGGGTTTGTCCTAAAGCTGGATGGGAAAACTTTTCAAAAAGGAAGTGGCATAAAGCACGGTGGAGAGGCTTTAGATGCAGAGATTATGGGGGCAAAGGAAGCTCTTAAAGCAGCGTTGGGTCACCTAAGAGGGAAGGAGTACCTGGCGAAGGGAACGACGCAGTGCATTAATGTGTTGATGGATAGTCGACATGCGATAAATGCACTGAGCACGGGCAGGTCCTCGACAAGCCACAAGGAAGTACGAAAGTTTCGCGAATTGTCTGGGCTAGCTCAGGTAAGAATAATGTGGGTAGCAGGACACTCGGGGATACATGGAAATGAGGAAGCAGATGCAGCGGCCAAATCCGCCCTACGAACGCTTCCCAGCGTGGAAACTAAACCAGCAACCACCACGACAGCATTTTTACACCAAAAATTGCATCGACAGCGACAGACTTTGCTCGACAGCTGGTGGAATGAAACTTGCCCGTCACGGTATCGTGAGCTAGATCTGCTCATGCGCCGTCGTAAACCACCAGAACTTGGGCTGTCCAGGCTACAGTTACGACATCTCATTGCAGCCCGTACGGGCCACGGCAATTTCGCGGCGTACCATCGTCGCTTCAACAATCCGCACGCTATTACAGAGTGCACCTGTGGGGAGGAAACCACCCCTACCCACTTCATACATTGTCGACTCAACGCAAATATCACGCGTCGAATCAGAGGGTCATTGTCACACAATGCCTTCTTACATAAGCTACTCGGGCCTAAGTGCTTCGAGAGCTTCAAACAATTTGCACAGGATACCAATTGTTTTGGGTATTCTCCTGTGCATCCATCTCCTACTCTCAGTGGAGATCGAATATAACTCGTCAGGAAACTAAACCTGACAAAATGGGAATCGAGGCGAGGAGTATTGCTTCCCATTCTAAATTATTTGCAATTTATCTTTTTCTTTTGTCAATTTTGGGAAAAGGAGTTCGCGTCGGCGCATATTTTTAACTTACTGCTGGTTTTGTGGTGGTTCATGCGGTGGAATCAAGCTGGGTATGTCTTAGATGTAGTTCTGGCTGTGAACATCGGTCCTGTACTCATAGTGGATTTGGAGCTTTAGCTTAGGATTTGAATAAAACAACAACAACAACACAATTTTTTGAAATTCGAATTTTCGAATATTCCCCTTCTCCCCCTGTCCCTCCCTCTCGCGCTCGTCGCATCCCTTCAATAAATTGTAATCGAGTCACTGGCATTTTCGTCATGCCACCTGTTCGAAAAAAGCTCCCCAACTCAATGTTGGACAACGCGAGAGTCCGCCCGAGGGCTCCTGCAAAAACACCTGGCCTCGCGCAAAAATTATCAAGCCTATTTGCGAGTGAGGCCTTTATCCCTGGGAAGTCTCCAAACCTTCCCGATCAAGAGATGACTGATTCTGACCCGATCAGAACAGAAATAAATGGTCAACAGACCACGAAACCCGCCGAGCTGGCCCCCGAGGCAAGCAGTCCCAGGAAAGGAAAGGAGGTCGTCAGAGAAAAGACGACCGAACGTGCAGAATTGCCTGCCGGAAGAAATGCTGTGCCAGCCTCAAAAGGCGCAGCTTCGACATCAGCACCGGAATATCCACCGGAGCTGCAATCAGTGATGGAGGCCGAGAAGCGTCGCACGACGCAAATCAAGGCCCGTTTATCAATCTGTTCCACTGCAATAAGCAGTGTTGAAGCAGCACTTTCGCCTCTCTCGATTGGCGACGAAAAAGAGTTTGTAGACGGCATCAAAGTCTACCTTCGAGCGGCCATTGGCCAGTTCATACAATCAGGCCCAGGGAGCACTCCACCAGCTTTCCCTGCGCGCCCCAGCAACCCTCCTCCGCCGAGGGCTCATGAAATTAGGGTACCTAACCCTTCGAAAACCCAGGCTCCGGCACCAAAGACGACTTGGGCCACAGTAGCCCGTGCAGGTCTAGGCCGCAGCGCCGGGCCGTCGACTACAAAGGCAGCACCGCCCGCCCCAAAAGCAAAAAGTGCCAATCCGAGGACAAAAGTCGACACGAGACTTTTTCTACGCCTCAAAGCTAACCACCCCCACCGACTCCTGTCACCAGCTGGCGTAAGATTAGCTGTATCACAGGTGCTTGGTACCGCTGCCGACAACATCACGTTGGTTCAGCGGGTCAAAACAGGCTTTGCACTGACAGCAAAGAACGAACTCGCTCGGAAAGAGCTGCTAGATTCCTCCATGTCACGGAGCGAATCTGGAATCAAACTGGAACCAGCGTCAAATCTGGTTGCCTTGCAAATTGCCACCGTACCGGTGACAATAAACACACTTGCAGGTCCCATCGAGATCACGGCAAAGATGGTTGCTGACGAAGTCACGCGAGTGACGAAATCCGTTCCGTTTCTTGTCCGTCCGCACGGGTACTGCAAGCCTGGGGCGCCATACGAGAACTGGCAAGCCCTCTTTCCTCGCGAGTCCACGCCCCGACCTGGATTCCGCCTCTTCGACGATTCTGGAGCTGCGAAGCTCTTCCGACCTCGTCAACAACTCGAACAGTGCAAACGTTGTCTTGGCTATCACGCCAGCCGCGGATGCTCTCGCGCTTCAGCTTGCTGGAACTGCGGCTCAAAGATGCACTCGGAAGTGGAGTGCAAGGCCCTCACACGATGTCGCAATTGTGGGGGACCTCACCGATCGGACTCTCGGCACTGCCAAGCCAGACCCAGAAAAGATGGACCGGTGACCAAGGAACAGCTCGCAGCAATTCGCAGAGTCGAGCAAGAAAGTAATGCAGACTTTGCCCGTGTCAAAGCTGCATACAAAAAGGACGAAGAGGCGAGGAACGCCTCTGCGAAGGACGTCTCCATGGCGGAGGGATCGGGTTTCGGAATTTTAGAAACCGAAGAAGAAGTTTGAGGACTCGGCAGTCCTTGGTGAAGTCTACGACAACTTTCACAACAAAAAGCAGGAAACCAGCCGACAGCAAAGGTTACCTGAGAGCTCATATTTCGCTCTCAGCGGAGATTAGGAAAAGTCACTTGGAAGATGTGACAGGGAAGGAAACGGGTGAGAAGCGCGGGATCTGGACCACATATGAAATTCTTCTAAATTGTTATTTATGTTTTTCAGTTTATTTCAGTTTTTTTGTTTGATTTACGCTTTGATTTTAGTCTTGATTTAAGTTATGTTGTTAACTTCATCTACTTTTGTTGAGGTTCCCGCGGTTGGAATGAGTTGGGCCTGTACGCAGAGATCCCCACCGGCTCCACCAGTCTTGTACCGATAGTGGACCTAGAGCTTTAGCTTAGGACTTTAAAATTAAAAACAAAAAAAAAACACAATTTTTTGAAATTCGAATTTTCGAATATTCACCCTTTCCCCCTCTTTCCCACCCCCTCGATATCGTGATATCGTTCGCGCTCAATTCAAAATTTGTGAGCGACTGGCAGGTTGTCAAAATGCCCCCAGTTCGCAGTAAACCATCGCGGGCGAAAAACATCGCTGAAAACCGCAATTACATCAAACACACCGTTCGAAGGAAACTACGTGACAAGCTGGGTACCCTGACTCCAGGTCAAGAAATGGAAATTGACCAGTTGGTCGACGACAGAGCTCTAGATGACACAATGTTAGATGTTAGCGATATTGACATTGATAAGATCCTCAGGGATCTGAAAAGACTTCCCGATTCTATTCACTCCAAGCCAGATGCGACCGGAGCTGAAAAGGCAACAATTTCTCAAAAAAAGCCAGCAACTGCGACTACACAGCAGCAGAAACTGCCTCTGATAAAAGTCGCCGTGCCATTGACAATGGCAGAGAAAACTGGCGACACCAGCACGAACAACCTGAGTTGCTCTTCGATTGCCTCAGGTCCTATGGCAGCCTCAACAACTAGAGAAGCCCCTGAACCCAAACTGAAATCATCCAACGAAACTGACACTGCAGCTAGCGATGAATTCTGCCCCGAAGAGCTGAGAGCTGTAGTAGAAGCCGAAAAGCAAAGGGTCGCACAAAAGTCTGCTCAGATTCTGTTATGCACATCGGCCATAAGAGGCGTGGAGGCCGTACTCTCCCCGATGGCCACGGGCGACAATAAAGTATACGTCGAATCAATGAAGGCTTATTTGCGTGCAGCAATTGGCCATTTTATCAACTCGGGCCCGGAGTCTACACCACCATCTCTCCCCCAACGCCCCAACGCTGTATCCCCAAGGGTCCCATCTCCAAAGCCCACAGTAGAGAACAAGCCCACGGTGCGCGCCCAGGGAAACACATGGGCAGGAATTGCTAGATTAGGGCTGCAAAACGATGCAGGGAGAATCAACACAAAGATGGCAGCAGTCCCGCAGAACGTACAAAAAACGAGGCCGAAAGTAGAGGCGGACGATCGGCTTTTCATCCGCCTACAGGAAACACACGAGTGGAGACGTCTCTCCCCATCTGGTATACGCGAAGCCATAGCAATGCAGACCAAATGTGCGCCATCGGATGTGGAACACGTGCACCGTGTCCCCACAGGTTTTGCTATACGCGCCATAGACTCTGATGCAAAGAATCGGCTAATGGAAGCGTCAGATACACTGAATATACTGGGTGCAAAATTGGAGAAACCATCCGAAATAGTTGCCCTCCGCATTGCCACAGTTCCAACAGCAGTTTACACGCTAGACGGAAAAATACAGGTCAGCCCGGAAATGGTGGCCACGGAAATAATAAGAGTGACAAAATGTACCCCGACAAAAGTTCGAGTCCATGGCAAAGGAAAGCTCGGGGCCCCATACCAAGAGTGGCTCGCTCACTTTCCAAAAGGATCGTCGCCAAAGCCCGGCTTCAGGCTTTTTGACGACTCGGGTGTAGCAACAGTACACCGGCCACAAGCCCCTGTGCTGCAATGCAAACGCTGCCTCGGATTCCACCCCACCCGAGCTTGCTCTCGTGCGCCTGCCTGCTGGAATTGTGGATCCACGATGCACATCTCTGCCGAATGCAAGGCAGCTACTAAATGCAGGAACTGTGCAGGGCCGCACAGATCAGACAGCCGAAGATGCTTGGCTCGTCCTACAAAATCTGGTCCGCCCACAAAAGAACAGCTTGTGACCATTCGACAAGCTAGCCAGCGGGAATACAGCGCCGTGGCCAGAGCAAAAGCGGCTGTAAATCTAGCAAACAAAGCATCAGCCAGTGCCATCAAGAGCCAAGAGATCCTGAAAAGGACGGCTACCAGCACAGACGCACCAGATGCAGCCATGGTTGATGTGTCAGGCTATGGGGTTCTAAACCCCGAAGAAAATTTGTAAGGGCCGCCCACAGGCCCCAACTTGCGCACCTTCTACCCTCATATACATGTCAATAAACGTTGGTAGAAGCGGCGCAACCCACGACATTGCACTTTCCCGGGCTCACGAGCTAGGTGTAGATGTTGTACATATACAGGAACCTTCGTGGGATAGAAATATAAAGGATACTAGGTCGCACCCAGGATATAATAAACACATACCCCATGGAGGCGTGGATATCAGACCAAGAGCGGCAACATACACTCGAAAAAGCAAGGTAATAACTGCAACGCAGATATTTCCCTGCGCTACATTAACAGGGGACTGCTGCTGGGTAGTGGTTAACGGAGTCACATTTCTAAATGTGTACAAAGCACCAAACAACCCAGTGTCTCTACGACCACTTGTGGACTGGACCCCATCGGCAAAGACTATTGCTGTAGGAGATTTCAACTCAGTTCACAAGGCATGGCAGCCGGGGGCAACTCGCCCACATGGGCAAGGGGAAGCGATAGAAGAATGGGCCGACAAACACAAACTTTCCTGCCTTATCATTGGAGAACCAACACACAGAGCAGGGAACACACTAGATCTTGCCTGGTCCAATATTGACGGAACTCTCGCGTGGGTAGACCGCAGCGAATGTATGACAAGCGATCATCTACCGATCAGAGGTCAAGTGCCAACTACATTCAAAGCTCTAGATACTGAGCCGCCCAAAATCAGGGTACGACCAGGCGACCTGCCGAATTTCGCTCGAGCTGTTGCCCAATGGGCCCATCCTCCACCGAAATTGGATACAATAGACAAGGTGGAAAAATACGCTCAAGAACTATGCTCCCATCTATCCAATGCTATCAAGGCTACGGGCACTTTAGTTAAAAACGGACACGGAAAACACTCCCCATGGTGGACACCCAAATGCAAGGCAATCCATGCCGCATATCGAGCAGAAACTATACCCCAACGCCGGGCTACCCACGCGAAATTGTTGCGAGAGGCTATTGTCTCAGCAAAGAAAGATTACGTCACAGGAAAAGTCCAGAAGATGACTACAGCCATGGATGTTTTTAAGCTGATGCGTTCGGCCAACCCTAGGCAGGTCAAAACACCACCGCCCCTCAGCCACAACGGCTCGCTCGTCTCAGACCCGGCTGAAAGAGCAACAATACTCCGAGACGCCCTTCTCGCGCGCCATGAGTCAACAGATGACCTCTCCCCATGCACAACGCCAAGCGAAAACAGGATACCCTGGAATGACGACGTCTTAGAAGACGAAGTCCGTACATGCACCATTGGATGCAAGAGGACAGCACCAGGGGCAGATGGAGTTTCAGTAGAGCTCCTCGAAGCCTGCTGGAAGACAATTGGCCGATGGGTGACGCAACTGTTTAGGGCCTGCATCCGTCTCGGCATACATCCAGCATGTTTCAAGTTGGCAGAAGTAGTCCTTTTACATAAGCAAAATCGAGACCCATCGACGGTCAAAGGCTGGAGACCGATCGCTCTCCTATCATGCCTGGGTAAGGGTCTAGAGAGGCTACTGGCAAAAAGAATGGCGCGTCTGGCAGTCACACACGAGGTAGTGGGTCATCAACAATTTGGTGCGCTCCCAAAGAGATCTGCAACAGATCTGGTCTCCTGCGTGGTACACGACATTGAAGAAGCTAGGTCGCAAGGATGGGCGGCTACTTTCATTACCTTGGATGTACAGGGAGCGTTCGATGCGGTGCTTCACAATCGGTTAATCAGAAGAATGCAGTCACAAGGATGGCCGGACTCAATTTTGCGGTGGACAACCTCTTTTCTTGCTAATCGACGAGTTCAGGTAAGGTATATAGGTGGGGTCACAACAGAAAGAGAATTGGTCTGCGGGGTCCCACAGGGGTCACCGATATCTCCACTTCTATTCCTTCTGTACATGGCAGAACCCATGCGGGATGGGAATCCGGGACGAAGGTTTAGCTACGCCGATGACGTTGGTGTTCTTGCTTTCGGCCGCACAATAGTAGATTCTGCCTCGGCTGCCCAAGAAGAGGTAAATCAACTGACCAGTTGGGCGAAAAATAATGCTATAGCCTTCGACACAGACAAGTCCGAAGTAATCCAATTCCCTGGGCACCATCGGGAGATAGGAATAGGTATACACATCAATAGTACCTTTATTGAACCATCGGAAAATGTTCGCTGGCTAGGAGTTTACCTGGACTCTCGGCTCAATTTTAAACACCATGTGACAAAATGGTGCGGCAAAGCTGCCAAAGCTGCTCATCATATGCGTCGTTTTAATTCTACTTACCGAGGTGCTGCCCCAGATGCACTGATAAGAGCGGTTGACCTATGTATCATCCCTGTCGCTACTTACGGCTCCGAGGTGTGGTGGCCAGGCCTGAAGCGCCCAACTCAACGCGGAGTCAGCACTTCACAAACGACTGGCCTCTGCAGCATGATTGACAAAGTCATCAGCACAGGATTACGGGCGGCACTTCCAGTAATGAGGACTACGCCCACAGTAGTGCTACAGCGAGAAGGAGGGATCCCGCCGGCAAGAATCATTCTCGAGGGAAATCGACTTCGCCTATCAGCAAGGCTCAAATCCCTTGACTCCGGACATCCTCTGAGAAGACGAGCTGCTGTCTGCCCTAATATTGGGACAAGAAAGTACAAGAAAAATGATCGTCAATCAGCACGACCAGAGATTCAAATGTCTCGAATCCAGCGTGCTTATCAACAACTCCCAGAAGCTGAATCCGCCGAGCCTTTACCGGCTTTGGCCTATCTCAGTAAGGTAAGCGCGAAAGAGAAAGACACGGAAATTTGTAAACGCTGGATAGAGAGTCTACCAAGCTCAGTGATCTGCGCCTACTCTGATGGGGCATCAGAAGGACATGGTCGCTCGGCGTGGGCTTTTGTCTTGAAAAGAGACGGAAAGACCATAGATAGAGATTCCGGTACCATACATGGGGGGGAGGCACTGGACGCTGAGATAGTCGGAGTAAGGAAGGCTCTAGAGGCGGCATTGCGAATAAGTGGGCTGGAATCTCGGACCCCAGGAAAAGTGGCGCAACCTATCTACGTGCTGACCGACAGTCAGCATGCAAGAACCGCTATGCTGTCCGGAGACACATCGACAAGCATTAAAGAAGTCCGAATATTTCGGACAATGACACAGGCTGCTCCCGAAAGAATCATCGTAAAATGGGTTCCAGGACACAAGGGCATTCAAGGGAACGAAGAAGCAGATGCTGCAGCTCGGAGCAAACTCCGAAGTCTCCCCCTCCGAGATGAGGAGCCGCAAAATATCAGCAGTGCATACCTCTACCGGCTTATGAATCAGAAGAGACAGACACTGCTAGACCAATTCTGGGACGAATCATGCCCACCCAGATACCGCGAACTAGACTTGATGATGCGCCGGAAAAAGCCACCGGAACTATCACTTCCACGACGAGTTCTATTTGAAGTCATCGCGGCTCGTACCGGTCACGGAAATTTCGCCGCGTACCACAGACGTTTCAACAACCCAAACGCGAACATGAAGTGTTCGTGCGGAGAGGAGACTACAGCAACGCATTTCATGCATTGCAGACTTTACACTCGTCATACCCGACGACTAAGGGGAACTACCCCATACCAACAATTTCTTAAAATTCTTCTAGGGCCCAAATGCCTCCAAGAATTTTCAATGTTTGTGCAGGAAACTGGCTGCTTCAAAAGCCAACCTGCGACCTTGTCCACAGCTCTCAGCATGGACGAAGAATAATATTTATGGTGGAAACCGTGAAAGGGAAGGAGTCAGGGTGAGGAGCGCTGATACTGGACCGTTATATTGGAATTTCCTTTGTTTATTAATTTTGACTGTTTGAATTTGTTTTTGTTTTAAACCGGCTACAATTTAGGTAGTGGTTTCACGCGGTTGGAATGAGTTGGGCTGTGGTAAAGAACACAGGGATCCCTTCCGGCTCCACCGGTCTTGTACCCATAGCGGACCGGGAGCAGTAGCTTAGGACCTTAAAATTACAAACAAAAAAAAAAAAAAAAACACAATTTTTTGAAATTCGAATTTTCGAATATTCCCCTTCTCCCCCTCTCCCTCCCTCTCTCGATATCGTAATATCGTACGCCCTTAATTCAAAATTTGTGAGCGACTGGCAGGCTACCAATATGCCCCCAGTTCGCAGTAAGCCATCGCGGGCGAAAGACATCGTAGATAACCGCAAGCACCTCAAACACGTTGCTCGACAGAAAGCAAGCGTCAAGTTGGGCCCACTAACTGCCGTTCAAGAGATGAACATCGACCAATTAATCGACGAAAGTACCATAGATTGCGATATGATAGATGTTGGCAACTTTGACATTGACAAGATTCTTAAGAATCTGAAAAGACTACCTAACTCAATTCACTCCAAGCCAGAGGCGACCGGAGCTGAAAATGCAGCGACGAGTCGCAACAATTTAGGGACAGCGACTACCGGACAGCATATACTTCCTCTCATTGAAGTCGCTGTGCCAGCTATGAGGCGGCCTGCGATTGCAGATGCTAACAAGGCAAAAGGCGCGGCATCTACCCCGAACCCCCTGGAACATACACTAGGAACCACAGAAGAGAATCCTTCTCCTCGCAGTGGAAATGAAGACAGGCATACGGAGGAATGCCCCCCCGAACTCAGAGCCTTAATTGAGGCTGAGGAACGCCGGGCCGCAAAAACTGCGGAAAATGTAAAAATTTGCACCGCTGCAATAAACGGTGTCGAGAGTGCTCTCTCACCCCTTTCCAAAGGGTCGAGTGTTCAATTTATAGACTCTATGAAAGTCTACAATAGAGCTGCAATAGCTCAATTTATGATCGCGGGACCAGGTACAGTCCTCCCATCACTTCCCTCACGCCCCGAAAGCCAGGCTACTGGCAGCAAGATAATAGAACGTGCTGCCAAAAAGCAGGATGAGCCACAAAGTAAAGTGACTCATGACAAAGTCTCCCAGGCCAAAACCACTTGGGCGTCAATCACCCGCACCGGTATAAAGACTCCCCCGGCAGCTACAAAAGTCGCACAGGCTATGCCAAAGGCGGCAAACTCGACGCGGCCGTCTAAAAACCCGACCACCCCAAAGCAATCAGCCATGAAAGATGAACGCTTGTTTCTTCGCCTTGGAAATGAACACCCTTGGAGAAAGCTATCACCGTTTGGTGTTAGAGAGGCTGTGGCAAAAGTGCTTGAAATTCCTCAAGCCAATATTGAGCACGTATACCGTGTTCCAACTGGCTTCGCAATTAGAGCCGAAAACCAAGAGGCACGCGCCAACATGTTAAGCCTAGCTGGGTCCCTCATCCAGCAAGATGCCATACTGGAAGAAGCATCGGACCTAGGCTCACTTAGAATCGCAACAGTCCCAGTTGCCATTAATACAATAATGGGCAGAGTAATCGTCACTGAAGAGATGGTAACAGACGAGATAGTCAGGGTCACCAAGGCTGTCCCGGTAAAAGTTCGCCCACATGGGAAAAGCCGACTTGGAGCCCCATACCAGTCATGGGTAGCCCTTTTCGAAAAATCATCGATCCCTCGGCCAGGCTTCCGACTTTTCGACGACTCTGGGATTGCAGTCCGCCACCAGCCTCGTCAAAGCATCAACCAGTGCAAAAGATGCCTACAATTCCATGGCACTAGAGGCTGCTCGCGCGCCCCAGCCTGCTGGAATTGTACTTCAACTATGCATTCCATCGCGGAGTGCAAGGCACACACCAAGTGCCGCAACTGTGGAGGTCCACACAGGTCAGATAGTCGGGACTGTCTAGCTCGTCCAACAAAGTCTGGAATGGCCTCCTGGGAAAACCTTCAGACTATAAGGCAGGCTAGCCAACGCGAATTCGCAGCAGTCACTCGGGCCAAAGCAGCTGTCAAACGCGCAGAGGCAGCGATGACAGCAGCCACAGAAGCGTCAAACACTAACCAGCCAGGTTTCAAATCGACCAACTGTTTTGAAGTTCTCATGTCCGACGCTACAGCGACTGTAGCCGAGGTCGATGAGGCATCAAATCAGCAAAAATCTTTGTGAAGGGCACCCCACGGGTCTCTTCAAGCCTCTCTCCTACTCTAAGCTTTATGTCAATAAACGTAGGTAGAGGGGGCTCAACGCAAAATATTGCGCTTGCCCGAGCATTTGAGCTGGGTATCGACGTGGTTCTTGTTCAAGAACCTCTGTGGAATAAACAAAATAGCACAACAAAGGATCACCCAGGATATACCTATCATCTGCCTAACGGCGGCGAAAATGTTAGGCCGAGGGCTGTGACATATACCCGGATAGACGATAAAAAGATATCGGCAATACAGATCTTTCCTTATGTTGTGTCCACAGGAGACTATTGCTGGGTAGAAGTGAACGGCATTACTTTTCTCAACGTCTACAAGGCACCCAATGACTCGACAGCTATCCAGCCTCTGATCAACTGGACTCCACCGCCAAACTCCGTCGCTGCTGGGGACTTTAACTCGGTATATTGGGCTTGGCAACCTGGCGTGGAACGTCCTCATGGACAAGGAGAAATGATCGAGAAATGGGCAGACAAACACCATTTGATCTGTCATATTATTGGGGAGCCCACTCACCGAGCTGGAAACACGCTAGATCTAGTTTGGAGTAGTGTCGACGGCGCCCGTGCTTGGGTAGATCGTGGTGGATGTGTCACCAGCGATCACTTCCCTATCCGAGGACAAATTCCAGTTCGCAACTCAGTGATGAGACCCGAAAAGGCAAAACTCCGAGTAACAAAGGATAAGCTACCCAGATACGCCAAGGTCATTGCACAGTGGGTCCGACCACCACCAGTTCTTGACACAATCGAGAGGGTTGAAGAGTATGCCGAGGAAATTTGTTTCCATCTCACTAATGCAATCAATGCAGTAGGAACACGACCAAAAGCCCGCTGCGGCAGATCTGCTCCGTGGTGGACCCCAGAGTGCAAGGCAGCCTTCGCTGAGTATAAAAGCGCGATAACTCCCAGTCAACGGGCACTCAGCGCGAAAAAGCTCCGATCAGTTGTGAAGACCTCGAAAAAGGAGTTCAAAACCCAACAGGTCGAATCAATTACTACGCCGACTGATGTGTTCAAGCTAATGAGAATGGATAACCCTAGACAGGCTAGTATCCCTCCGCCACTGAACCATAATGGGACGTTGATAACAGATCCATTAAAACGGGCCACAATCCTTCGCGACTCCCTCCTGGCACGATTTCAGGCATCAGACGACTTGTCACCATGTACAGTCGCGAGCAGCAGTCGGATACCATGGGAAGAGGACGTAACAGATGAAGAAGTCCGAGCCTGTACCATTGGCTGCGGAAATACGGCCCCAGGAGCAGACGGAGTCTCCGTAAACCTGCTGGAGGCGTGTTGGAATACAATCGGGCCTTGGATTTCCCAACTGTTCCGAGCTTGCATTCTGCTTGGCACCCATCCAAAGTGTTTCAAATTAGCCGAGGTGGTCCTCCTTCAAAAGAACGATAGAGACCCAACGACAATTAAGGGTTGGAGACCAATCGCTCTTCTCTCATGCTTGGGAAAAGGGTTAGAAACGCTCTTAGCTAAGCGGATGGCACACCTTGCAGTAATCCATGATGTAGTCGGCCAGCAACAGTTTGGTGCACTGCCGAAGCGCTCAGCAACGGATCTAGTCTCATGTGTGGTCCACGACATCGAAGAGGCAAATTCACAAGGATGGGCAGCTACTTTTGTAACGTTGGACGTTCAAGGAGCATTCGACGCGGTACTCCATAATCGATTAGTAAGGAGAATGCAGGAGCAGGGATGGCCGGAGTCTATTCTCAAATGGACTAGCTCCTTCCTCGCCAATCGGATGGTTCAAGTGCGATACTCTGGGGGAGTCACTGCCAAGAGAGAGCTAGTGTGCGGAGTTCCACAGGGCTCACCGATCTCGCCACTTCTCATCCTTCTATATGGCAGAGCCCATGCGAAGTGGAACCCCGGGTCTGAGGTTTAGCTACGCCGACGATATTGGTATCCTTGGACTTGGCCGGACGATTGCAGAGTCTGCAGCCGCAGCACAGGACGAGGTCGATAACCTACTAGACTGGGCTCGAAATAATGCCGTCGCTTTCGATACTGACAAGTCCGAAGTCGTACAATTCCCCGGACGATACCGCGAAACATCGGTTGGAATTTATGTCCACGGAACTCTCATAGAGCCGTCGCAAAATGTCCGCTGGCTTGGTGTGTACCTCGATCCTCGACTAAACTTCAAACACCACGTCACAACCTGGTGTGGTAAAGCGTTGAAAATTGCACAGCACATGCGTCGCTTCAATACAGCCTACCGAGGAGCCGCTCCTGGGGCGTTGGTTAAAGCAATCGACACATGTATTGTCCCAATTGCAACGTACGGAGCTGACGTCTGGTGGCCTGGCCTTAGACGCCCAACAATACGAGGGATGGTGACACCGCCTACTGCTGGCCTATGTAGTATGATTGATAAGGCTGTCTTAATGGGTCTTAGATCAGCACTACCGGTAATGAGAACAACCCCCAACGCCGTACTACATAGGGAAGGAGGAATACCAACCGGGAAAGTCATTCTCGAAGGAAACCGACTTCGCCTCTCTGCCAGAATGCAAACACTTGACGACCGCCATCCGCTTAGGATCCGTGCTGCAGTTTGCCCAAATGTCGGTACGCGAAAATATAAGAAGCATAATCGAAAATCTGCGCGTCCTGAAATTCAAATGTCACGGGCTCAGCGTGCTTATAGACAGCTACCAGAGGCAGCTACCAGAGGCAGAGGCCGCGGAACCTCTTGCCCCACCATTTTATCAATCGCGGCCGGGTTCGAAGGTTCGTCCGAGAAAAGACCAAGTAGAAGCCTGTAAACTTTGGATCAATAATGTGCCAAAGTCAGAAATTTGTGCTTACTCGGACGGAGCATCGGAGGGAAAGGGACTCTCAGCTTGGGGGTTTGTCCTAAAGCTGGATGGGAAAACTTTTCAAAAAGGAAGTGGCATAAAGCACGGTGGAGAGGCTTTAGATGCAGAGATTATGGGGGCAAAGGAAGCTCTTAAAGCAGCGTTGGGTCATCTAAGAGGGAAAGAGTACCTGGCGAAGGGAACGACGCAGTGCATTAATGTGTTGATGGATAGTCGACATGCGATAAATGCACTGAGCACGGGCAGGTCCTCGACCAGCCACGAGGAAGTACGAAAGTTTCGCGAATTGTCTGGGCTAGCTTAGGTAAGAATAACGTGGGTAGCAGGACACTCGGGGATACATGGAAATGAGGAAGCAGATGCAGCGGCCAAATCCGCCCTACGAACGCTTCCCAGCGTGGAAACTGAGCCAGCAACCACCACGACAGCATTTTTACACCAAAAATTGCATCGACAGCGACAGACTTTGCTCGACAGCTGGTGGAATGAAACTTGCCCGTCACGGTATCGTGAGCTAGATCTGCTCATGCGCCGTCGTAAACCACCAGAACTTGGGCTTTCCAGGCTACAGTTACGACATCTCATTGCAGCCCGTACGGGCCACGGCAATTTCGCGGCGTACCATCGTCGCTTCAACAATCCGCACGCTATCACAGAGTGCACCTGTGGGGAGGAAACCACCCCTACCTGTCACGGTTTCATCACAAAATGCATGAGCAATGTTGTAGGTACAATATTTTAATTATAATTCTCTGAAGAGAGAATTTCTGTACTTAATGACTACCTATATATACAGACTGAAATACCCCTCCTCGATAAGGTTCTCTCTATGACCTGTCAACTCAGACTCTCCGACAATCGCCTGTAGATCCTTGATACTTCTGTAACCCTCATGAACCCTCAGTAGGTTTCAACAAGGCTCAATGTGAATCATCTAGGTTCCCTGTCATCCAAGATCTTCCCAGGAACCTCCCTTCGTATAATTGCCTGCGCTAGACAGCGTAGGCTACAGGAACCCTTAGGCTTAACAGCCGTCACACTACCCACTTCATACATTGTCGACTCAACGCAAATATCACGCGTCGAATCAGAGGGTCATTGTCACACAATGCCTTCTTACATAAGCTACTCGGGCCTAAGTGCTTCGAGAGCTTCAAACAATTTGCACAGGATACCAATTGTTTTGGGTATTCTCCTGTGCATCCATCTCCTACTCTCAGTGGAGATCGAATATAACTCGTCAGGAAACTAAACCTGACAAAATGGGAATCGAGGCGAGGAGTATTGCTTCCCATTCTAAATTATTTGCAATTTATCTTTTTCTTTTGTCAATTTTGGGAAAAGGAGTTCGCGTCGGCGCATATTTTTAACTTACTGCTGGTTTTGTGGTGGTTCATGCGGTGGAATCAAGCTGGGTATGTCTTAGATGTAGTTCTGGCTGTGAACATCGGTCCTGTACTCATAGTGGATTTGGAGCTTTAGCTTAGGACTTGAATAAAACAACAACAACAACTCACACTCAGATGTCATTTGCAGATACCACTCGAGGTTAACCCTAACGGCGTATAACCTCTTCCGTGCATACCCACCACAGGGAAAAGCGTGAAAAACCTGTGGCTATCCGAGTGTGGTTTCATCATCCCATAAGTACAATATTACCGCAAGAGAGAGTGGTGTGTGGGTCTGACTGGATTCGAACCAGCTTTCTCCTGTCTCGAATGGGGTAGGTGTTCAAGCTACCCAGTATTTACATGGGAGAACGGCCCGGATGGTGTACCACTGCACCATCCAACCCTATATGTGAGGCATAGGAGGGGAAATACTACTAGTATAGGTAGGTATCCTTGTCCTTTAGGCAGAGGGGACCTGCATGTCCTACATAGTCATAGACTCAGACAGGACAATAAAATGAATTAATAATAATAATAATAATTTGTCGTTCGGGCCAACAGGAAAGATACCTGAAAGGATAGTGAAACCCCTCAGAAGTATTCAAAGAAAATGCTTAAAGCTTATTGCAGGTGCCTACAATTCTACTAGGAGCAGAGTGTTAGAGCACGAATCGTCCATCCTCCCCATAGAGATATACCTGAAACAAAGGAGGGTCTAGCACGCCGGACTATCAGATAAACTCCCAGTCCAAGAGACAATCCGATCGACATGTAAGAGGATAAAGCTGCCCGCAAACGGGAGAGAAATTCCCCATGCATTGACCAGTAATAAAGATATCGCCGAATGGACAAGAACTTGCGGAAGGGAAAAGGATAAGAGAAGGCAGAAAGAAGCTGGGAAGATAGCGGTCTTTCAGGAGTGGAAGGATTCATGGACAAGCCAGATCAGGAAACACCGCCCTAGCCGACCAGCATCAGCCGATCCAGAACATTGGAAAGCGGCAAATATATTTACTGATAAACAGACAGGCAGCGTCAAAGTGAACTTCAAAGATACCCCCTTAAGAATCCACCATAACCTAACCAGGGCCCAAAGCAGTGTCGCCATTCAGCTAAGGAGCGAGCATATCGGACTCAATTCTTACCTGAGCAAAAGAAAAGTACCCGGAGTAGAAAAGCCAAGCTATCAATGTTGATATCCGTCGCAAAACGTCAAGCATATGGTGTTGGCGTGTCCGCAGTGGGCAAATGGAAGAGGCGACTTTCTCCGACAAGCTAAAGACAGGTCATTTGAAGCAATGATGAACAGCCCAGAAGACAGGGCAAGAATCACACAGTGGATACTAAACAAAGGGTGGATAAAACAGTTTCGACTTGCAGGAGAAGTCGAGGTAGCAATGTCGGATAAAGTAAATAGACCTGGAAGGGGAGAGGACGGAGCTGTTATGAATGCAAAATTATGGGAGGTGGAATAGTTACCGGTAAATAACCGCACGTTCACTGAGACTTGAAGAGAGAGGTAGATTATAATGAATTAGTAGACTTGCTTGCTTTCATTCAAGTTTAGAGAATCACTACTTTTATATACTTATACCACATTCTATGGCTTTCCATATCCCCAGTCGCTCAGTTCCATTCAGCTCTGAGTCATCACATTCTATTCCATCCTGTTCCATCCTGTTCTATCCTGTTCTATTCTATCTGACTCTGGTCTGTTCTGTTTTAACCATTAGATTCTACATCTCTATGATCCACAATAACCAGATGCAGGGGTGGTTATGTCATCAATCGCAACAGGAACTCACACACTGGCTGAGCAATGTACACTGCACTTCCTGAAGGTAAACCAAATAAATTTATAGGAATCTAAACAGACAGGATCAGGGGGTTTTCACCAAATTGCTTTCCTCCTTTGTAAATAGTGGAGATAGTAACCTGCATGGACCCATAGCGTGCCTGATCGGGTTAATTGAAATCAAATTCAAATAATTTGTCGTGCCTCTGTGTCTTGGTCATGTGCTATTATGTAATATTAATTAGAATTAGCATCATTAGGAGTATTCGGTTGGAGTAGGGGACAATCATCTTACATCTGACTTAACGACTTACCAGGCATTCTGTGATACTAATTACAGGCGTGCTTTGAGTCCCAAGTCTATTGTAAGACACAGACGCACACCACCACAATTCCGCTCCACCCTCAACCACAGCTTTTTTTCTGACATCAGATTTCAATTGCGTATGCAGCTATCTAGATATGACACAATATCTAAGAAAAGTACACAACAGATGACTCAATTGCAACTATCATACTCATGCTTCGGATTTTATTTGCAAGTACCACTGCGAATTAATGGTGGCTTTGTCTTCACCCCAAGTCAACTCTCATCCGAAAATACCCACTCAGGGGAACGTCTCAAAAACCCTCAGTTATCCAGACATGCCTCCATCATCCATTTACTTTTCTCCGCGCGATATGTGGCATAGGCGTCTCTTTCCCAAGTGGAGTAGGTGCCCAGGCTACTCAAACAATACCAGAGAACACCACCAGGAGGCGGACCACGGCATCTTCCATCGTTAACTTGTGTTTATAGTGTCAGCTGCACTCAACAGCTACAACTTGAACCGCAGCGAGCTGCTCTTTCTGAACTGTGATAGCATAAGGTTCAGGAAAGTCTCTGACTAAAGGCAAAACAATTATATAATTGTAATTTACAGATAGAGTAGGATAGGTGGCTCACTAAACAATGTATATACATAAAAGTGTACCAATCTTAGTCTTAGCGTAAATATATTACGTACTAAGTGTTCTATGACACAAGAACATGCCCCGATACAGGGCATTATGAAACTACACGCGCCGCGTGTTCTGACTCCCTCGGCCCATGTTACAGGCTGGCTGTATTACAATATTTCTTTCTTGGGCCGTAAAATCAGTCGCAGCTAAACTTCGTTACAGACGAGCCGTATACAAAAGCACTTGGATGTACCAGGTGGGAATCTGCTGACTGATAACTTTCCCCTAGGCCTAGTACCTGCTACCGAGCAAAGTAATACTAAGAGCCATCACGCTATAATGTTGCTTCGACCTTCTAGCCAGTAGTGCCATTTAATCTATCCCTTCCCTTTCAGTCTTATCGTAAAAATTTCAAACAAAAGGCTCAGCTTTCTCCTAATCTTAAAGAACGGTCAAACCGTAACTCAAACGGAAGCAATCATGGAGCTGGCCAATCATTAAGGGGTAATTCAGGTAATGAAACTAAACAACTGTTACAAGTGTCACCTTCGAACCTCATGCTCTCACTGTATAGTCTGCGATGCCTAGCTTATCTAATACCTTCCCCATTTTGACGATGATTCCTAATCGCTTTCGCGGTCTGTATCGTCTTCATCTCTCGACACATCCCCCTAGCACCATTACGTGAATCTAACCACGATCAGATCAGATGGTTGGGTCACATCCCTATTTATAACCGGTCTTTATCAAGGACTAAAAGCCTTCCGATAACTTTCCGGAGCGTAGCAGCACCCGATACGGCATAAGTGGGTTGGGTCAAGTTGTCCTCTAATGTTACAAAGGGAGATATAGATGAATAAGCGCACCTTATGTGACACCGGTATTTAGGCCTGGCCTGGCTGGGGCTGCAGGTTTTTAGAAATTTTTTACTGCGCGCGCAACGTCTATTGTTACCATTTTTATTTTTTTGCGTAGGGGGTTCCGTGGTAAAGATGAGTGGATTATACGGGTAAATATTGAGCTGAATGGTTAATTATCACTGGCAATATATTAATGTTCTTTCAAGCTACAAAAGAGGATAGGGGTAATGTACAAGGAGTGGCCTGGGTTAGAAAGAGCCCAAGATTCAAATAGTGATAGATTCAAGTAGCACAGTAAACCACAAACACACACATTCTAATGTAATTGAGAGGGTGGGAAGATGTTAATTGATCTATCTTCATGATGTGGGTGTATCCGCCTCTTGATCAATGTGGCACGTTGAACAAAGCTGGTGGATCACCATATCGTGACGTAGGGTATTATGTCAGTGCTAGTCTTCGTAGGTTTCGTCCCAAGTTCGAATTTAGCCAATTATCATCACGCGGGCGCTTTAACAGTGAATTCAGTAATCTCTTTGGTGCAATCTATTCAGCAATCTTACCTTTCAGCTTATACTTTGTCTATCATGATGAACTCAAGTCTTTCATCCTCGCATACAATAATAATATAGTTCTCGCCTTCATCTACAGCTTTTTCCTTGGGCAATTAGACCGATCCTAAGACAAGTTTTATCCGTAGCCAGACCTCAGTCCTTACTTTGAATTTGGATCTAAAGGCAAAAAATTTCTACGACAATATTAACTAAGTGCCTTGATCTATAATTGAACGTCGGGAGATGGTATTTAATTCCTCTTAAACTTGACGCAAGCTTTGCGCTATCTATCCCTACATGGCTTCATCAAAGAAAAAAGGTTGGAAGGGGAATGCAGTTTCGAATAAACGTAAAGGTCTTCGAAATGCACACCCTGATCTTACTAGACATGGGCTGCTCTCAGAAAGTATCGAAAGTAAGCATGCTGACTATGTATACTACTTGATTGGTACTGACCTACCTTCTAGGTACCATATTACAATGCGCTGCAGATAATAGAACAGCAAAGGGAGGAGGCTTAAAACCCGGAAGAAAGTTGCGACATACTAAAGTGCACTTTGTAAGCAAAGAGAGGGCACTATCACTTGAGCTCGAGGATGACAAAAAGGGGAATTCAACTATAGACTCGAATATAAGTTTCAAACAGAAGAGGGTAGAAATTATCAACAACATTCACGAACCAGCTGGACAACCAGATTCACACGTATCGAAAATAAACGATGGCTTTGTAGTAGATCTCGAAGGCGGTCCACAACCATATACAGGCCTTCCCCCACCTAGATTGAATACCAGCTCTCCAACTCCCTCTGATTCTAGCGAGGAGATTATTCTCTACAAAGGCCGTAGTCACGCTAAAAACCTCACATCCGAGATGAGGATAAATTCTGTGGATAAAACAACAGTGAACAATCAAAATTCATGTCAGATAATTGATGATGACGTAAAGATAATAACTCCATCAATTTATGAATCTACTCGTGCAGAAATATTTTCAAAACCTGATGCAAAAGTTTCAGAATTTAACTTAGAATTCAAACCAAGCCAGGGCAAACCACACAGCATTCATGAAAACGAAAAAGAAAATGACAACGAAAGTAGAGGTAATGCTCTCATGGAAGATTACATTGCAAATATTAATCTTGAAGACCCTCAACCTCTTGCCTCCTTCGCAAGTCGGGAGCTCGGAGCCGGATTCTACGATAACAATATTTTTCTTTCGAACAATATTTCTAACGAAAATAGCGATGTATCTGAAGTAGAAACAGAGTCTGATTTCTTGGGAGAAAGTGATTCGGATGAAACTGACCATCTAGAAACATTACATGAAGAAATACAAGAAATATTGGCTCAACGCGAGAGAAATTCCGGCATGCAATACCTTGTAACTTTTCAAAATCAGCCTCGCAGTGACGCCAGTTGGGTTCCTGCGATTTCTCTCACCAGTACTAATGCTATAGAAATACTAAGAGATTTTGAAGAGCAAATGGGCATGGCAATGACACTTCTTGATAGTCCCGAGAACGATACACTCAACTGTTATACTGCAGTTTGCGATAAAAAAGACGAAAACCTAAACAAAAAAGGATATATTTCCCCCAAGGGCATAACCCTCAGCGATGGCAAAAGGTCAGCTTGCACGTCTTCCCAAAAACTGAAACAAAAAAAAGTCCAAAATACAATAAAACGTCATGTAAGAGATCCAATTCGACACACTGAGGGTATTATCGCGTCTCCCGTCAAAGAAATTCACCAAAAAGCTCCTTGTAAGCGTATTGATCAATTGAAAGACTCCAATGGTAAATTTAATCCCAAGAATCCGAAGAAAGCAAGAGGAAAAAAGAAACAGCCCAAGTTCATTAACTGTGACTCGGAGGAAGAAGAATATCTGGAGACATTGTGGCAAAATGATCGTAGAAGAAAGGCAGAAAAAAAAACCGAACGCGAGAAGCTTCGAGCGCAGGGACTAATCGGATGTAAGAATGAGAAACCAGACTTGAGGCAAAAATACAAAGGCGGATTGAATCTCAGCGCATTAAAAGAAGAACTCAGAACCTTTTTGGCCAGCAAAAGCGAATTGTAAGTAGAAATGATAATGGATGAAGCATCTTCTAACAATCAATCTAGTTTGGCGCTCCCTTACATGGACAAAACTGGTCGTAAAATTGTGCACGATATTGCAAGCACCTTTAACCTGAAATCAAGATCTATGGGATCTGGAAAGAAAAGGTTTCCTGTAATTTATCGCACGACTCGCACATTAGCTTTTTCTGAAAAAGTCTTTTCGGTCTTCGAGTCTAGATCTACTAAACAATCCTTCCACCCAACAGATGCCAGCAGGAAATCATATTCCCAAAAAAATACAAAAAGTCTCAAAAAAGATGGTGGCTACCGAGATGGGGATGTCGTTGGTGGTTCTGCACCAGAAATCCCTCCTGAAAACAAGGGCCGAGCGATGCTCGAAAAAATGGGCTGGAGCTTAGGAACAGCTCTCGGTGCTCTTGACAACAAAGGTATACTGCAGCCAGTATCCCATGTCGTCAAGACTACCAAGGCAGGCTTAGGATAAGAAATATTTGCTCTAATTTCATTGTGGTGAGGTATATCTATTTTCTGTTTTGGCACTAGGAACAAAACTGGATACCAGAAGAAGCCAAACACTATACTCTCTTCTTCACAAATCGCTGCGCTATAAAAAGTCTTTCGCCTAAACCCCATGCGATGAGTAATAACTTCTTGGTCTTGCCCTAGCAATGATCAAAATTCTTATCCAAAAAGACTTATAACTCAGATTTTGATTATGACGAAACAATTCGCTCAACGGTATCCTATGCCGAATCACCTGGAAAAATTTTATCCACCCAATCTAACAAATCAGCTATCATGGTCTTCTTTCAATCATTACTTTTACAAAATGAGGTGTTAGGTAAACAGTACCCAGTCCTTTGGAGCGCAAGATCATCTGTTCAGGACTGAAATCAGTTTATATCTTTGATAGCTGACCTTGTTTATAAGTTTCAAAACAGGTACAGTCGGTCGATATCCTTGAATTAATACACAAACGATGTCTCCTGGTCAAGTTTTATTTTTATTCTCAAAGTTATACTTGGTACTACGAGTTTTATCGTTACAAGCACAACTGTGAGTCATGTGGTATGATAACCGAACACAGTTCAAGTAGGCCAGCTCCTGTGTTTTTGTACATTCTAGAAGCTTAGAGACGCATCAGAGTATGGACAACCTAACTAGTGACGGTGTTAGCGATCCAAAAGAGCTACAGAAAATAACCTGCTGCGAGATTAGGATTGACTTCGGACTTACAGATCGATTGTATTGATTGAAGAGAAAGTAAAAGCATTTATCTGTCTCTCCCCTAAAACATTGGATCAACTCACTCATCCAACATATGTACCTAAGGTGTGAACCTTAGCTAGCGTGTGAATGGCAAGCCTGGCGTTGAACATGTGAACTCCTCACTATTGCACGTCTTTAAGACCAATATCACTAGGACCTTGTTAAATATGTACATCCGTAACTAAAGATCTGTCGTGATCTTTGTGGTATATATTCTCTGTCTCTAAAGCCACCATATGTCAGGATGGGAAATATTGTACTGGATTTGTATGTGCGACAGTTACTCCGAACCTTGCACGGGAATATTATGATCCGAATCTTCCAGACCCACACGATAACACTTACACCCTTTTATGGGTAGAAAAAGTAATTAGGTAAAAATGACTGGGGTAAGATCCCTGTAACTATAGATTTGATTGGTTTGATCTTCATTTAGGCCTATGGCTAGTTCGTCCAATAGTTATGCGAGTAAGGGTACTAACTAATGATATTCCGTGGGTCAAAATCCATGACGATGGTTTTCATCTCTAAAGCAATTGTACAATGGTCCTCACTTAAAATAAAAAAGTAAAAAATTACATTGAGATTATCTAAATATAATTGCTCCGTAATTCAAAAGTCTATATCGAAGCCCTCAGTTTGGCTCGCAATTAAAATGAAAGCGTACTACATGTTTTGTATTAGTCTGCTCCATTCTAATACTATGTGTACCATATGTTTTTATCACCGCTACATATCTTTCGTGAATGTTAACCGCACTTAACGGAGGCTTCTTCCGAGCAATTTATCTGCTGTAACCTCTTTTTTTGAAAGCATTAGAATTTAAACCTTCACTGCATCCCCAGTGGCTGAAGGGTCCCATCGATCGTTCCAAATAGCACATCTGTCGATTTTCAGGAGATTCCCTGACAAAAGCCTCAAGCTCATCAACTTGTTCCGCGCTTAATTTTGGTGAGCGCCCTTTGCGAGGTGTTGGATTCTCAGTCTCTCGAGCACATGCAAATTGCACTTGCCTTATTATGAAGCCAAGTTTGTCGGTTATATTTTGTAATTTCAAGCCAAGCCTTATGTTCTTATTTCAATACATTGATCGCGAGTTAGATGCTTGCGAACTTTAGTTTCTGAAGCAGACTTTTCGAGAGACATTGGTTGCTAGAATAGAGGATGAATTGATAGTGGTGTTAAGAATCAAGGGCTGTTTTGTTTTTGTTCATTAACGTGCTAGGTAAAGTAACTACCGTTGCACTACTACTAGAGCTTAAGCACGAGTGAGGTCAGGCCGGATCACGTTAACTACGGTAAAGTACAAATGCCTCGTCCCACCCAAATGACTGGGACCATGCCAAAACGCATCTATGTGTTGAATCATAACGATTCCAGCAGCCCAGAATGAAAACAAACGAGAACTTCCACACGATATCCCGTATTACAAAAGAAAAGCTTAAACAACCTCTCTTCCATCGTTCCGCCTCAGTCACCTAGGCTTTCGATCTATGACCTCCGAGTCACAGGTATCCCTGCCATCCCCCGACTAGCCTCCGTGTATATTTCGCTCTCCTGGACGTAGTCCCTGAACAGCTGCCAGCCCCTTGATCCAAGAATTATTTCCAGAGCTGGCGCCCTACGCTTTCCGCTTTTCAGCCGCCATGTTGCCAGTGCTTTTTGACACTGGACAAGGTGACCAATTGATTTTTCCCTCACGCACTCGCAATAAATTGTGGCGTCAGTGTGGTTGAAGCGGCGATGATATGACGCGAAGTCCCCATGTCCAGTCCGAGCGGCGATTAAGCGGGCGTAGACCGCTCTCGGTAGCGCTAGCTCTGGTGGTTTCTTGCGGCGCATCTCGAGTTCGAGGTCGGCGTAAAGTTTAGGGCGATTCGAGTGCCACCAGTCCGTCAATATCTGCCTGGCTAGTTCACAGGCTTTCCGTCCAAATGAGGCAAGGGTCATCACACCATGTGTCGTCCTAGAGTTGTCAGCCGAGTTAAGCTCTCTTCGAGCGAGTTCATCAGCGATTTTATTTCCTGCCAGCCCTTCGTGGCCCGGGATCCATCCTATTTTTACAGGCGCGGCTGAACTCGCGGCCAGTTTCACGAACTTTTGGATACGCCAGGATGATGAGCCTGTTGTTCCCGTCAGTAAAGCCTGAACAGCCGCAGATTTATCGAGCAGGATGTAGATGGCGCTGCGTCCTCGATCTCAATTACTGGCAGTAAATGCTTCTATAGCGGCTAAAGCTCCATGAACCTCTGCGTCGTAGACCTCCGCATTGGTAATTTTGCCTGAGCCGCTTTGCTCGATTGTCGTACCTGTGCCACTGATAAACGTCACAAAGGCCCATGACACTCTGTCGGTGGACGCCCCAGAAACTTCACTGTAAATGCAGAGACAGTCGGGTGGGAGTGTAGTTAGCCACTCTATTATTAACTTGGCAGCCTCTTTCTTGCTTGTCCAACAAGGAATCGGCTGGGGGGGTACCAGAGGTCGGAGCAGTGGAGGAAGTTCGGCCTCTGGCAGAAGTCGGAACATCCTCTGGACTCTCGAATCATGAACTCTATCCAGACCAAGTCTGGTTTTGTTGCATGTCTTTAGGCCGAGTCGGTGGCGAGCGCTGTCTGTGCTTTCCGTGGCCCGAAGTCGAAGCGGATGGTACTCGTCTAGTCTTAGGATTCGCGCAGCAGACTTGAGCCTGCGTTCCTCGAGCAGAATGTGTGCTGGTGGAATACCAGTCTCTCTTCTCAGGGTGTCGAATCACCTAATGACTTAATGACCTTTCAGGTATTATCTTAGAAATGATGACTAATCATGTTGATGAGTAATGAGTTGCCTGTTTAGGAATGGCGTCAGGAGAGAGGAACAACTGCTGTATATACGTGTTTTCTTTAGTTAGAGGAGAAGATATAGAAGATATATGTTAACCAACAATTGTTATTACTGCCATAGATAGCTTGTGGTCTAAATACCACCCGAGTATTCCGACACGGGGCTATAATAAGCATCGTGCGCCAGGTTGGTAGAGCCACGCGGATTCCGAAGGCAGAAGTTTGGTCGATTACTTTGCACTGTCTCTTGCAAGAGTTGCGCGCGACGCCCCGATAGGTTTCCCTGATTAGCCCCGGGTACCAGGTTTCCGCTGCGTGCATCGCAATTGGCAGAACTACCGTGCGGATGACTGTGGCTAGTAAGTCGGGTCTTGGTCCCTGGGTACACTGAGTGAGTCGCCGGAAGTGTTGCACTAGCCGCATAGCTTTGCTGGTCCACTTTGCTACATGGCTTTCGAAAGTCAGGCTACGGTCCAAGGAAACTCCGAGCCATCGGATGTTGTCGAATGCTTGAACATCGTGAGGGCCTACCCTTATAGTCGGAAGTTCGTATCCCCTGGATCTAGGGCCGAGGAAATAGACTGCTTCGGCCTTATCTGGGTCGAAAGAGACAGCATTTTCAGCAGCCCACCCGAGGACTCCGTCGACTTCTCTCTGGTCGGCTACTGCAGCTTCGGTTGGCGTCGAACCTATGCCGGGGATAGCAACATCATCTGCATAGCCAAATCTCCAACTACTGCCCCCCACGACTTCGGCCATATAGAGGAGGAAGAGAATTGGGGATAGGGACGATCCTTGTGGCAGCCCGCATTCGAGGTGAATTGGGTCTGTTACTCCGTCCTCGTGTCTGACGCGGGCGGATCGTTCTGTCAGGTAAGACTTTATCCAAGTGATGGCTGATTTCGGCCACCCAGCTTTGTTCATCCTCTGCAGCAGCCTTCCGTGTAGTACAGCGTCGAATGCCTCCTGTACGTCCAGAGTGACAAGGACTGCTTTCTTCTGCCTTTTCATTGCATGTTACACATCGTGGATAACGCATGAGACAAGGTCATTAGCAGATCTGCCGGACAGTGCTCCAAAAAGCTGCTGCGGCACAGCCTTTTGCGAAATGGCGGTGTAAACCATACGCCTTGCGACTAGTCTCTCAAAGCCTTTGCCCAGACAGGAGAGTAGTGCAATAGGCCTCCATCCTTTAGCTGTGCTGAGATTACGGCCAGGCTTGGGGAGGAGAATTACTTCGGCTAGCTTGAATACCTTCGGGAAGTGGTTCAGTCGATGTGAGCCCTTAAAGAGTACTCTCACTGCTTGTCCAATTGACGGCCAGGCTGTCCTAAGAAAACGAACAGAAATTGTGTCCGCTCCAGGGGCTTTATTCTGGCAGGCCGTTGTGACCCACTTGGCTTCTTCATCAGTGACGCTAAAGACCCATGTAAGGTTTCCGCGTCCTGGCTCGAGGTGTTTGATGTCCACGTCGTTTTGGCTGGTGAACCGGCCGAGAAGGAGATCGCGCAATAGAAGTGCACGCTTTCCTGGATCCGAAACAAAACCATCCGGAATTTGGAGCGGCGGAGCGGCAGATGTAGGTTGCGGCTTTGCCCAACGTGCCATCCGATACATGTCGACGTCAGTTGTACCTTTGAAGAACTTTCGCCGCCGGTATTGGCATTTCGCACTTCTGACTATGCGACGGAAATCCTTTCTGCTCTCTTCGTCCCTGAATATCCTGTATTCGTGTTTGGCCTGTGAGCACTCCAACGTCCACCAAGGTCCCGTCTGTGGAAACTCGAGGGACAAAAGACGATTGGCGAGTGGTCAAAAGCAGGCGTGGACTCAAATCATAAGATTCTAAACTAAAGAGAAAAGTATCTAGGAGGATATGAATCTGTATATATTTACATAAGAGTTCAACTGTTGAAATAGAGTTGCCAACACGAAACCTCCTGTCCCTCATTGCCTACAACCCAAGGGTTTCGCATGAAAACCAATATCCATGACAAACCTTTCGTATCGTGATTTGTCACACAAGACTCGTGTGTGTGAAACTAGTCGTTGGAATTCCTGGATTGACCCTGTGTCGGCTTACCAACTATTGAACCGACGACCACGTGGCCACTAAAATGTCGGGGCGTCACACCGTCCTACCCTTCTTCGCACTCATGCGTCTTCTAGTAGCTCTGATAGCATCGCTAATAGTTTGGACCAGCATATCAGCAAAGTTGTCCACTGCACTTATTGAATCCGTTGGCTGTAGACCTATTCCTTGATCCCACCTAGCTAATACCTTGGCGAAGTCTTCGAGGGTGTCGTCTGTCACTCGTACTGGTTGACCAGTTTTGATAACAGCTTTGGCTTTCGAGTTCGGGCGGGGAACGTCTCCTGCAAGCATTCATTGGTCCGATGTTGAGTCAAGCTCTGTCAAGACATCTGCAAGGGCACCAGAGTTAGACCAGACCAGGTCGAGTGTGTTTCCAAGATCGTGTGTTGGGACGCCCGGTGTGGAAGATAGGTCCATACCGTGCTCGAACATCCACTCGGTGAGCACCTGGCCGTCGCCGTGTAGTCTAGTAGCCATTGGCTGCCAGTCGGTGTGAACAGCAATGAAGTCCCCGCCAATAACTGTAGGCCCAGATGGAGCCCATGATAGTAGCGGCATAAAATCTGCTCCAGGAACGCGGTAAACGGAGACTGTTGGAAAGTGTGTATGGGTTCTAAGAGGAAACTCACTCAAATAATATAGGCACAGCTTCAAAATACTTCGTAGTAGTTCAATCAAATAAATTATTCACGTAAATCGTTCTTATTATATTATATTATTCGTCAGAATGTTAAAGAATGTACATCTGGGTTTCTACATATTACTCGTGTTCTTTGTCTGACGCTAAAACCAATTTCAGTCTAGTGCAATTGTGCGCCAAGTTATTCCTAAGCAGCCTTGCCGATCATCACCGACAATTGTGTAGCTCTAGAGTAAGCAACTGGTGCGAAATTCCAACTGAGACAAATGTGACTCCTTCTACCTCTACTGCAGTGAGAATTGGTGATATCTCGCAGATTGCTTGCAGTTGGCACTTGGTCCCTTTTCGCGTGTAGATGAGTGAGCGTGGCCTTGTGGAGTTAGCGGCGACACGAGGAGGCAAATGCCTATCGAATCCGGGATGCGACATGGTGAGCCAGAAGTCGTCCTTGTGTTGAGTCCAGGGTTCCTGGATAAGTAGGACATCGGTTCCTGAATCCCAAGCGGGTTGCAGGATGATGTCCGTAGCGGGGTCTCCTCTGCCCAAATTGGCACAGAGGAAGGATATTGTTGTTGCCGTTTTTTGAAGCTCGGTTGGGTTGTGGTCCCTTACGGGCATTGAGCTACGTTTATATTTTCGTTTTCAGCAGTAGCCTCGGTGGCTTTCTGCTTTGCTTTCATCTCTCTGATCGGAGCATTCCTTTCTTTTTGATCCTGCTCGCGGATCACCGATAGCTGGTCCCTTGTGCGTTGCACCGTCTTCCCACCAGCCCGTGTCGTCCTAGCCATACAGTTAGGCTCAGTTGCAGCATGTGGCCCGTGGCAATTGATGCACCTTGGAACGGCCTGTCTACACTCAGTAGCTTTGTGTTCAATTGAGCCACAGCAGGAGCAGCGCTCTGCTCCTGAGCAAATCTTGGTTGGGTGGTGTCCCCAGCATCGGTTGTATTGCGCAATTTTGAGCGTCCGCTTTCTTCGAACAGTCTTTCTCCAAGCTTCGGTTTTCCTGTTGCCAAGTGCAACACCCAGTCCGTTGACGGCCTGGCCATACTAGTTGCGAAAGCACGAGCCAATGTTGGTCTAACTCCTGTTTTGAGAGCTGCTTCTATCAAACTGTGGATAGTTTGAAGGCGATTAATGTCAGATATAAAGTTTAAGGAGTTAGGTTTACAAAGCTTGGAGTTACTTGTTTCGAAAAAGGTGTTTCGCTTGGGCTGTAGCAATAAGAACTCTATCTGTTCTGACTAGAGATGTTTCGTTCCAAACCATGAGAAGCTTGGTCTATGGGGACAAGTTGGGGGCACATAGAGCATTTGCCATTTTCTAGACGTACATAATCTAGATAGTATCAGTAAGAGAAATGGCAGCCAGGAATTAATTGACACTTTTTACTTTTACTTCATACATTTTTCAATTGACTCGTAGAGTCTAACAGCTTCTTCTATTACCATTTCTGGTGTCACTATGGTGAGCCCTTTGAGAGTGTAAAGCTTGTCTGGGATATTCGTTGCCAGAACTGAGACCCAGTCGGAGGCGGCTTCCAATTTCATTTCTGAGCTATCTAATATGGCTCCTCCTGAAAAAAGTGCACCTCTTGCACGTCCCCCTTCGGCTTGTATTGCGAACCCTGAGTTCATGACAGTGACCTGTTTAATTGTCGAGTTGGCCAGACGCAGCTTACTAGCTAGGCTTATTTTCACGAAGTGGGGTGACATACGTCTCCACGTGTGGTCAGGTCTGAGGCGCAAGAGTACGCGCTCGTCAGGTCGTTGGGGGTTTGTTGCTGGAGGTTTAGACTTCAGCGTGAGGACGGGCCTCATTTGTACTGTCTTGGGTGTGGAATTTGGAGCCGCTTGGTTTGCTGGCTTGTTTCTTTTTCCCAACACCTCGGTCCAAGATTTCTCTGTGTTGTTGTTGTTTATGTTCGAGCCCTAGTTAGGCTGGAGAGTTGCTGTTGTGGCTGACAGCCTTGGTGGTGCCGGTCTGTTCTTTTCTCTGGCAAGGATCAGCACTGGACGTGTGACGCTTGCAGGGTTTCGTTTAGGAGGCTCTGTAGCTTGAGCCAGGTTAGATGTGTTAGTATGGCCGCTTGCAGCCTTTGGAGGAGCGTTGGCGTCTGCTTGAGATGGGTTGCCCCATATAATTTCCAATATCTTGCCCTGAAGGGCCTGTAAGTCCTGATCAAAGAGTTTTCGAAGTCTCTCGTCAGTGACTGGTTCCTGCAGCTTGCAGAGCCCGATGATAAGACGCTCCGCTTGTGCAGAGCGCGTCTGGAATATCCTGCCTGTTACGGTTTGATCGTGGTTTGGCTTAGGTGGAGACCTAAGCGGAGTTTTGGGGCGTATTAGGGAGAGTGTTACATATTATCTTGTATCAAGCGACTAAGTTTCACTTGGCCACATTACATTGGAGCAAGGAAGGAATGTGAGACGGCGAAGTAGAATTGCCAAGTGAGAGAGTCAGCTAGATGGCAAAGATGACGACGGGTAGTGGCGGAGCAATATGACATACTCACCGACAGATTACGTACTGGATGAGCTAGAAGGATGTACAAATAGTCATTGCCCATAGTTGTGGTACTTCTCTCTTCATATAGTTTAATCTTTCTAAAAGTACACTACAACCAGCTTGGTTTCGTCACACTGCCCTGTTCGAAAATGAATTCGGTCGCGGCAATTTGAGGCGACTGAGTTGAGTTTTTGGGTGAGTTTTGGTGACGCGCCTCGTAGATTGGCTCTACAAACTGTTGTGCGGGTAGATGGGATGGCGCTTGTGGCCCGTTAAGGACCAATTCGACGTCAGGACGCGTCGAATTTACGGGTAGGGAGGGGGGCCAAGGGCCAGCCTCTGCGGAGGACTAGGGCTGCATGAAATATTGAGAGATAAATGTGGCAGTAAAATGTCGTAGGTGGAATGCGATGATTCAAGAGCTGTGAGACAGATGTTCCCCTGGATAAAATGTACGGGCCAGGTGTAAATTATGTACTGTTATAGATCTGTAGATGCTTTCCTTTCCTTCTCTTCCTTAGTTTAGAATCTTGTTCATTACAATCCTGATCTTAGTCTCTACTCGATTCGATATTGTCATCGCTTAGCTCGTGCACTTTCCGGACACTCACAGAATGGCGCTTGTCGGAGTAGGTGGGGGCATACAGCTGGTCGAGCTCTTTGAATAAGAGAGCGAGTGTTTATTTTCCTGTATAGTCTATGACTATGTAAGGTCATGTAGATCCTTCCTACATACAGGCCGGGAGTATCTATGCCTCCTTCACGACTTCTTTCAAGATGTAATACCCCCACCGGTCTTCATTCGAGTACACACTAAAAGGAGCCGTCATCCTGTCATTATCTCCATCTCCAGCCAACCAAACAATGGCCATGTGCGGGTCTGTAGCTGCAGGAAAAAGTCTCAAAACCCACTGGATGTGGGACTCTCCTATGACGAAGAGGCCGGCCAGCCGGGCGCAGTAGACCTGTGTAGACTTAAGAACGTCTCTCAACCTTCCTAACCTCCTCCTTACTCCTCTGATTTATGCCGCAGGACAAATCGAAGGTCGTCAAAGGATGTCAGAAAAGTCTTGGTCGAGAGTGACTGCCGTGAAGGAGCCTAGGCTAGCATCCAAAAGTCGTTGCGGACGTGGGGTCGTCGGGTAACTTTTGTATTCCAGATGCCCTCCTGGCTAGTTGATTCGGAAGTATAGATTAGAAGGGACGATTTTATTGATGAGTCGAAATCTACTTTGCTTTCGTGGGCTCCTTGTTTGCCCGCCGGTGGGTAGCACATGTTGTGATATTAACGAGGGCTTCTCTGACTACCGTTATACCGTTTGGTACAGTATTCCCAGTATCATTATCGTCGTCTTGGTCGTCTTATGAATTATCGGAAGCGAATCTTTAACGGAGGGGGAGATCACTCAGCTCAAAGTTGAAAAGATGTCACTCAATCTCGGCTCTGCAGACTCTACAGTGAGAGCTGGAGGTTCGTAGGAGACACCACTGTCAGGCGACGAGAATAGCCGGCCTCCTTTACTGGTGGTTGAAGCAAGATGGTGTAGTTATATTGAGGTATAGGACTCGTGAGAGAATGATAGGTCCGATATTGACAAGTCGACGATATTAGATATGCATAAGGTTGCTTTCGACTTCGATCCGGGTACGATTCGTCTTGGCTATCCCAGATATGTAGAGCATACTAAGCGATTACGCCGGAACCACTGGAAGGTGAAAAGTTTGCCGTTGCCGGTGCCCGAATGTAGTAGTATAGCGTGAAGTAGAGAGATAAATTGCCACAGACCGTCCAATGCACCCATCTTCAGTCCTACCCCCGGCTTAAAACAGTAAGTCCCTCTCGCCTCATTCTCCACAAAGGGTGATCAAGAGAGTGTCATTTATAATGACCCTGAGGAGAGGAATTCGACACATACAGTAGCTTTATCAGTATGATATGACTGACACAATTATGTATTGGACGATAATATGGGATTGCATTATGGGACGCGTTTCCCGGTAAATGGTATTTAAACGAAGGAGAATACTCCTATTTATACCTGTAGCTTATCTGTTTACTTGCCAGTAAAATATTCCATCTTGTGATGTAAGATATTCTATCGTACGCTTCAAAGTATCACTCAATCTCGATAATGTCAGCCATGTGCAACTGGCTATGATGTCACTACACCAACTATACCTTGTAAAGAACTCTATATCATCTAATATAATTTGTCTGATTGGCTGAGAGATTTCATTTCGCAATACCGCTGTACACAAACCCGACCTTGGAATAATCATCCGCTATAATGGTTAGCCTCCGTTAGGAGGCGATCGGTACACGTCTTCAAAAGTTGAATTAAATACGATTAGCTGCCCTCGGACGGAATCGAACCGGCAGCCTCGTCATTTTTCGGAGTACTAGTGACGCGCTCTACCATTGAGCTACGAGGGCGATGGGCTTATACACACTTTGCTTATAATATACAAATATTTGCTGGGTCGGCGGCGATCAAGCAATACGGGCTTTATTCCCACGACATTACTATTCCAGATTTAGCCAAGAATCTCTTGTTGGAATCCTAATGGGTCTGATAAATATTATGCGAGTGACGATTTTCTTTTGATGAATGCAATTTCTCCATGACAGGAAATTTCCATTATTAAATTGTCTTTTTCGGTTACTTTCATGTCTTGGATTTGCTCAGCTTAAGTATTAAAGAGAGAAAGAGGTGTGTTTATTGTACTACTAGAGTCATAGACTAGCTAGCACATCGGGCTCCTTTCTGGCCCAGGTCACACCTTGTGCAGTTCTCCTTGTCTCTTTTGTTACTTGAAAGATATCTGATACATTGCTCGTGATAGATAGATATTCATCTCAGTAGTTCACCATACAACACATCCAACCTTTCCACGGAACCTTCTACCCAAAAATAAAAATGGTAGCGAGGGAACTGCGTGCGCGGGAAGTTGTTATAAATGCAAGGTTATGGGAGGTGGACTAGTTACCGGTAAATAACTGCACGTTCACTGAGGCTCGAAGGTAGAGGTAGATTGTAATGAATTAGTAGACTTGCTTGCTTTCATTCAAGTTTAGAGAATCACTACTTTTATATACTTATACCACATTCTATGGCTTTCCATATCCCCAGTCGCTCAGTTCCATTCAGCTCTGAGTCATCACATTCTATTCCATCCTGTTCTATTCTATCTGACTCTGGTCTGTTCTGTTTTAACCATTAGATTCTACATCTTTGTGATCCACAATAACCAGATGCAGGGGTGGTTATGTCATCAATCACAACGGAAGTCTCAAAGAAGCTGCAGCCCCAGCCAGGCGAGACCAAGACACCGGGACAATATAAGGTGTTTGTATTCATCTATATCTCCCCTATTTGCAATAGTAGAGGCCGACTGTATTCAATCCAACATCTCCGTATCGGGTGCTGGGTACGCTCCAGAAACTCGTCGGATGGCTTGTCCCCTAGCATCTGATCTAGTCGTGATTAGCTTCATGATAGAAGTGATGAGGGGTTGTGTTGAGAGATGAAGACGATACAGACGGCGGAAGCGATTGAGAATCCTCCTCGAAGTGAGGACTTTGTTACTCAATCTCGGCTCCGCCAACTCTACAGTGAGAGCTGGAGGCTCGTAGGGGGCACCACTGACAGGTGTTGAGAATAGTCTGCCGATGGGTGACATGTACCACGCACTTAATGAAAAAAACAAAAAGTGTTGTGATCTAACACCGTTCAATCTGCGGACTTTGTGGTGAACAGTTATTACATCTCACGTGATGGAACAGGGGAGCGAAGTAAAAGAGGGGACACGCCACTAGGCAAATCTAAGCAATTACGGGCACATGTGGAACTGTAGCACATTCTCTGTAGTTAGACATAACAAGCAATTATCATCAGATAATTAAATCAACCTCCACACAATTGAGACCCATAGAAGTGCCAAACTTTCATACAACCCTCAATTGTATTGTCGCAATCGCATCTGTAACGAGCCACCACTGCATTCTAGAATACACTCTCTAACTGTGATAAGCTACACCGCCAGGTCTAGCAAACAAATTACAATAAAAAGCATCTGGGATCTAATGTTAAAATAGACAGTTCCTCAAACCCAGGCGCATCAGTGGCTACGCTACCGAATATCTTCTTTAAGGCCGTTCATGTCACGGCGACTTTGCTAAACACTACGGCTACTTCAATCTCTCGCATGCTCTGCTTACCTACGATTGCGAGCAGGGATAGTTTCCTAGTCACATCTTTTATCAATTCAGTTCCGCCTTCGCGGCGCAACTAAACATTTAACGCGTGTAATTCCATGGGTTAGAGGATCTTCCTGCCTCATCATCCTATACCGGCCAATCACCTTTATCTCGACGTCAATTTCATTCCCAAACACGGCGTATGTCGGATAATGCTGCTTATTCTGCCTCTATTTAGCCTTTCCAGTCGTTCTTCAAGCAAGTGAGCCCCTATATCAACTCCTCGAGTGCCAAATCTTGGTCATCTTGAAATAGAGCTTTCGTCCGCTGGGGATGAGCCGATGCTAGTTTCAGACCTTTCGCCCTTACCACTAGCCATACTTTCGAGCAAAGAGTGAAAAGTCTGACGCTTGGATCTTATACCTCTTCCATATAGAATGTGATGCCAAAAAATGCAAAGTCATATAGAGGGTAGTACGACTTCTCGAGAAATAATGAGTGCTTTAATGTTGAGTTATTAAGAATTTCTCTTGAACTACTCAATTAGAGGGAGGGATTTCCAACCACTCATAAACTTGATCTGTGAAGTCGCTGTTATAGTAATTAATTGTAGGACAAAGGGCATAAACTAAATGCCCATTAGTCCACTTAAATTTATGAGAGTACTCTTGTATCTCGTTTTAACTATTGTTCAGATGAAATGAATATGCATGGCTATTCGTGTTTGATTTCATTTAGGACGTTCAGGTATGTCTAGCTATCATATTTACAAAGGAGCAAACCAATTGGGTTAAGACCCCCCAAAGCTATCTGACTCATGTCTACTGGTTTTCTTGGGGTTTCCTTTAGGAAGTGCGTTTACACTGTTCGTCCAGTGTGAATACCGTCCTATCCTTTTCCCCATCGCGAAATCCTTTCACTGACTGCCATCTCAACTTCTACTGCAAGCTGGAACTGTCCCAGCCTGCCTTTTGCCAGGATTCATTTTGTGACTCTCTCCATATTATTTGGACAGTTCATCATCGCCGCAAATGATCTTCCTTTTGCCTGTCGAAGCACCTCTCCTCTTCCCCTATCTCACTGAGGATATGCGAGGACCATATTTTTGACATTTCGAATCGGATATCCCTACTGGCATTCTGAATTAACCATTCAGGGCACTTTCCGTCGATACAGATAAGAATTGAGACCAATGTGCTCACTTCTTATCCAAACTACAATACTGCTTTGGACCCTACTAAGGTTCCGGCGGATATTTGAGGCTGTGTTTCCATGGGAAATCCTTTTTCTACTTGTTGTCTTATCTGTAACAATATTCGAGGCTTTCCAATGTTCAGGGTCTGCCGAAGCTCGATGACCAGATAGTATCTCGTTCCCTGGACATGTCCATGAGTTTTTCCACTCCTAGAAAGCTGCCACCATATAAGTATCTTTTGGTGTACATTTCGCATTCTCCTCGCCACAAATTCTGGCCCATTCTACAATGTTTTCATGGCTAGACGTAGTGGAAGCTAGAATGGTGTCTAATGTGGAGTTCTATGCCAAAACACAACTCGGTGTTGGATCTAGTTCCCAAACAAATATGACAGACTCAGAACTTAGGCTTGTTTCATAGGAATTACGTAGTAACACTGTTCGAGATAGAGCTTAGGGCTGTCCTATTATCTGATGTACTTATATACCCAGCGTGAAGGAGTCTTCTGTTTATACTGATACCAATTGATCACATACTTATCTCTTCTCTAAAGAGGACCGCCGTTATTGAACCTGTTGAAACCTAGAATATACAATGTTAGTATAAGCTAAATAGCAAATGAGTCATACATTTACCTGGCTGTTAGTGTTTACCAGCTAGGTAGAACATTTGTGTGGTGTTAGGTTGAAAGAGATGTCAGTCACATGATGCTGACCTTCCGCCATTAAACGGGAGGCAGGAAGACAGATCACTCACTTCTACCAGGGTACCAGTAGAGGACACTTGCACCGTCGTTGAAGAACTAGATCACTCGTGGACTGCTAATTATGTATATAAGATAGTAATAGTTCGTTACAGTTTTCCTTATGCAATTTTACTCTAATTAATAGATCAATAATTATTTCATCTCAACAGAACCATCCTCACCTATTACTCACTTTGCCTTTTCCGTGAACCCTATACCTTACGCTGACTTTATACCTCCTCCTCATAGTAATCACCTCTATAGTCCATACCTATACCCACTCGTACCCTGCGGAATACCAATAACATAGTGCCTTGATAAATGTCTAGCACTCGATTCTTGGCGTGCCTATTCTAGGTTCCCCTTGTGGTCTGCTTGGATTTACTGCATGGAGACAGTATCATTCTCTTGACAGGTAGTCCTGATAGTCCGACGTGTTGGACCCTCCTCTAATTCATGTTGAATCGTTACAATAATACTACAAGATACTTACCGTCTAACATTCGGATAATACTTTATACGAATGACAGAATCCAATTGCTTTTTTTTGCATTAAATTTTACTTGCGTATGTAGCTATCTAATTATGACACAATATCAAAGAAAAGTACAGAAAAAATGACTCAATTTACAAGAGGAGCACTCATGCCTCGGATTTCATTTGCAAGTACCACCGCGAAGTTATGGCGGATTTTCTTCACCCCAAGTCAACCCTCATCCGTGAATACCCATCCAAGGGATCGTCTCAAAAACCCTGAGTTATCCAGACATGCCTCCATCCATCTTTCAACTTTTCTCCGCGCGATATGTGGTATAGGCGTCTCTTTCCCAAGTGGAGTAGGTTCCCAGGCCTCTCAAACTATACCAGAAAACGCCAGCAGGAGGCGGACCACGGCATCTTCTATCCTTTACTTGTGATTATGGTGTCAGCTGCACTCTCGTAAGCGAAGTCTTGGCGCGCACAAAGCTCAATTCGTAAAAATCATTGCCAAAATTCGAAATTTCACGCCCGACGAAAACGTACCCCTCTTCTGCATCATCTTATAAACTTGTCCTGATCCCTCTCACGTCCATCCCAAAGAGCTATCTCCCAGATTTGTGCTCCACGCTTTGCTTCCTCCGTCGGGTGTAAATATCGGCGTGGGCGTGCATTTGATGACCAGCTGAGGCCAGAGAATAGTCGACGAGAGTTGTAGTCATGGGAATGAGGATGAGGATGAGGATGAGGATGAGGATGAGGATGTACTTGGTCGTACTTGTAGACTTGATGAGGCTTGGGTACGAGTCAAACTCGTTGTGAGCGAAAAAAAGACGTGGTGGAGTAATTTGAAATATTGACTCGTAGGCCAACTTCTTTGATTTTGCGTAGTTTGTCTTAACTTGGCTCTGGGAGAATATGTTACTCCCAGGTTCGTAGAGGACACAGCGTACAGGTGTTCAGCCTTGCCCTCCCCACTTGCCTTAAGTCTATACTATTCCCTTTTTCAAGAACCACCAATTCCAAATAAACTAGACTATAGAAGCTATTTTGACAGTGTTAGTTTTTTACAGTATTAATAGAGCGCTGTATAAATATCTATTTTTTCTTGATTTGTAATTATCCAAACCAAACCCCAAATTCAAAAAAACAGCATCTATAAGTTTCGCCCGATATCCATCGTCTCTCTCATACTTATAGGTAAAGAACGAAAATTAGTCTTCCTCTCCGCATTTTTTTCATGTAATTGTCTACCACAAGTGATTATTGGCTTGGGCAACATGTGTAGACAACTGGCTAGGCACAGGTCCATCAACTGATATGCTTAACTCGGCTAGATTATCTTTAGTGCATTGGCCCCGCTTTTGGTAGATTGGTAGATGGTTTGTTAGAAAATTTCCCGGCATGAACGAAATCACCAACTAGCTCACGATTGGCTGGGCACAGGTCAATTAACAAAGGAACGAGGACTTTCTGGGGCAAAAATCATGATAATTATTTGCAGGAAAAGTCTCACAGAGTTTTGGGCTGCCAAAAAGTGATTCATCTAATTTAGTGTTAGACTCAATTGAATAATACAAATACTATCATACCTCTTTATAGCCATTAACTAGTGACACAATTTGATACTGAGATCTACGTGCAAGGTGCTCTATCAGTCTCCACAAAAAAATATAGTTAATTCCTAGGTACTATGCAGAGAAGTTTCCACGCAAAGAGTTCATTGCCGAACTAAATTTTTTGTTAGGAAAATAATCAGCTCGATTTGAACGCGTGCCAAATTACGAATAGAAAACGACTACAAATCGTATCTAAAATGGGAATCCCGCAATCTAATGAGCGTAGTGATGAAGCTTCTACAAGCAAGTTATCAAAAAAATGCTACTACGACGTGCTAGGGGTCGAACGTCTTGCGTCCAGTGATGAGTTGGCGAGACATCTCTCAGGTTACCCTATTCAGGCTAATATTCCGACAGCATTAAGAAAGCATTTCGTAGAAAAGCCCTAGAACTTCACCCTGATCGGAATTTTGGTGACACGGAGACTGCTACCGCAAAATTTGCAGAGGTACAAACTGCCTACGAAATCCTCTCTGACAGTCAAGAACGTGCTTGGTATGACTCTCACCGAGAATCGATATTAAGGGACGAGTCATTTACATTCACCGAAAAAAAACACGATGCTAGCGTTAAATATAGTTGTGCTGACGACATCGCAAGTTTGATCAGCAAATTTAATAGGGGAATTCCTTTTACTGACGCTGCCGATGGATTTTTTGGAGCATGTAGGCAAATATTCTCGACGCTTGCGAAAGAAGAAAATTCTGCTTGCTTGATGGAGGGACTTATGCCTGTTCCATATCCTGATTTCGGTATGGCAAAAGATGACTACATCAACGTCGTGAAACCATTCTATCAAGAATGGCAAGGATTCTCAACCCAAAAATCTTTCACTTGGAGGCACAAATACCGACTATCTGATGCTCCAGATAGAGCTACGCGACGTATATTTGAAAGAGAAAATAAACGGCTTCAGGATGATGGAATTATGGAGTTTAACCAGGCTGTCCGAAATCTAGTGGCTTTTACTAGAAAGAGGGACCCCAGATATATTCCAAATACACAAACAGAAGAAGACCGACAGAAGTTTCTCCGCTCCGCCGCTGCTGCTCAAGCAGCACGATCAAAGGCCGCAAATAAAGCAAAGCTAGCCGACTATGTTCTTCCAGAATGGGCAAAGGCAGAAGACCCAGAAGATATCGAAGAAAATTCGAATTCTGAAGATTCTAAAGTTGAATGTATTGAATGTGTTGTTTGTAAAAAAGTCTTCAAAAGTGAAAAACAATATGAGGTCCACGAGATGAGTAAAAAACATACCAAGGCTGTGCGACAGCTCAGACGAGAAATGAAGGACCAGAGTGAATTTTTAAATTTGGATGGATCATCAAATACTATTCTTGACACCACAATTGATTCCTCTAAAGAAATTAAGACCCCAGCAGATACATCCGACGAGAAACCTTTGATCGAAGATGAAATTTTGAAAGATGAGACTACTAAAATTCCTGACTTGGTTGAGCTCAATTCGGATATCCAAAATCTTAGTCTCGAAGAAACCCATGAGTCTTCTGCTTCCCAGGATGAATCAATCATGCCACCTAAAACTGCAGAAGATTACCCGAGCGAAAGTATCACGAAAAAAATTGGAAAAGCAAAGTTAAAGCGAGCCAAAAAAAAAGCTAAAGAAATCTCTAATGCACAACAAAATTCTAATGTGAGAACAATCGTTCAAAATCTCAATCCCCTACATTCTAATATACAGCAGTATATATGTAAAAGCTGCCACGAAACATTTGTATCTCGAACCAAACTTTTCCTTCACATAAAGACAAGCGGTCATGCTCAGCCTCTTTAAAATATTCAAATTCAAGTTAATACTCTCCAGAAAATAAAGAAATTAAGATTTTCAATAGCTTATTTTTATCAAAATACCCTGAGTCATCGAGGCACTCTGGAGCTTGCCACTCTCTTATCATTCTAGACTTAATTATTATTACTAGGTAAAATAATAGTGTCTTGGAGATTCAACATACAAAGGAAGAGGTTAGTCGTAAAATTCACCTAGTATTCCTGTCTATTTCATTTTTAATCACTCATTTATGATTATAAGCTCATTTTCGAACTGCTGACGTAATAAGTAGTTTTTTAGATGCAGTATGAGCTCCTAAGAGCAAATCACTTCTCATAAAGTTTTGGTAAAATTTGGTGCGCACATGAAAATCTGATCCTCATCGGAGGAGTAGCTGGACATACCAGAATAGATACTCATCATTTAACACTCATACGCTAGATTTTACAGCACAGTCATGCACTACCATTCTCAAAGCAGAATTTGGGATTGGGGCAATTAAAAATTGTCGCCTGCTAACTACTACCACCCAATGCTTCAAGCTTAATCTTTTCCAATCTCATCAGTCGCTTTATTACATTGCGATCATGACGTCATCAATTCGTATTCATCAGTGGCCCATGGTAATAAAAACTCTTTATGAGCCCAAATCTAGCAGCATGGCAATTTATTTGTAGAGACTAGATGAAAGAAAATTTTTTGTTCGTCGACTAAGGCTATTAGGTGAAGCATGTTGTAAGTAAGCGGGTCTACTTCTACAGCAAGGAGACTACATTGCAATCACTCAGAAACTTCCTACAATCTTTGAGAGATAATTCCTAAGCACTATCGGGTTGTGGAGACACGCTGGGTTCAAGAGAATCTTTTCGTATAATCCTACATTCATTATTATCGAATAATGGGGAAACGAAAGTAGAATTTTCTGTATGTAACAAAACTCATTCCCACTACGCAAGAAGAAATGAGTAGCTAACAATCACAATTAAACAAAACTTCTCCGTACATCTTCAAGTGATCTGATGAAATAGCATTCAATAATTTTCAAACGGAGCCGTAGCATCGGTACAGAGTGGAATAACAATAGAGAAGACCATAGAGCAGTCGGGAAATCTGGGGTAAATTTCATACGTTTGATGTCAGTATGAGGCGCCAAAGGTTTGCCCGAAGGAACCACTAGTATCAGAAAAAACTAAAGGTGACTTGCAGTGATTCGAATGTTTTTGTTGTGGAGTCTAACTGAGGGTGATGAGTTATGATTTCATAGACTAAGCCGTAGTTGAAGTCCATTTCCATTCATTCGCTTCCAATAGTATGGGAATTAGGGTCGTTCCAGTATAATAAGCAGTGTTAGACGATGAAGAATGAACGCCGGTCAAAGTTACCCCTGCGAATCTAGATAAGGAAGATTACTCAGGAACCGAGATTAGTCTTCAATGAGGCGTGTTCCATGCAGTTGACTTGTTTTTGCACGGAATCTAGACTTTCAAGGATTTCACGATCATACATATCATCGATTTCTACCTTCTTCGCCCCAATTACGAATCACACATGTGCTCAAGCCTATTACATGATCGTTTCAAAAATAACCGACTTGCATTATAGTATTGACTTTTCACAAATTATTTTCTCCAGACTCAGCCACTCGGATGCTCTTCTGACCTGTGCTTACGGGCAGGAAAAGTTCTCTGATCAGTTTTTCTTTTGCCGGCTCGCACGAAGCCGGGCCGGCCTCCGTAGCGGAACTAAACATCCAGCACCAGGAATTCCATGGATTACAGGCTCTCCTGAAGGATCAGTCGTCTTTAATAAATGGCTTCATTATGTCAGTTTCTTCGAAGAAATCCAATGTCGACACTAACCTCTACTCTGTTCGACTAATACCTGACAGGCTACATCGTTAGACAATTGGTGTAGGTTGATAAATAAAATTTCCTATAAATATAAATGTTTGATTTCATTTAGCCCGTTCAGGTACTCCATGGCTCCACGTAAGTATATCTAGCTATAATATTTACAAGGTAGGGAACCAATTCGGTAAAAAAACCCCAAAACTGTCTATCTCATGTCTATTGGTTTTTCTGAAGTTTCCCACAGGAAGTGTGTTTACACTGCTCATCCAGTGTGAAGACCGTCTTATCCTTTTCTCGATCGCGTAATCCTCTCACCGACTGCTATCTCAACTTCTTCTGCAAGCTGGAACTGTTCAAGCCAACCATTACTAAGTATCCACCCTGTAATTCTCTTCATGTCATCCGCACTGTTCATCATAGCTTCAAAAGACCTATCTCTTGCCTGTCGCAGCACCTCCCTTCTTCCCTTAGCCCACTGAGATCAAGCCAGGACCATATGTTTCGCGTTTAGTGACAGATATCAACACTGATATTTTGGATTTGCCACTCCAGGGACCTTTCTTTCATAAAGATAAGCGTTGAGGCCAATATGTTCACTTTTCATCTGTATTTCAATACTGCTTTGGGCCCTGCTCAGGTTCGGTGGATGCTAGAGAGTGTTGTTATTGGTTATTTCTCTGCACGTTCTCTTGTCGGTGATGACACTTGCTGCTTTCCAATGTTCTGGGTCTGCCGATGCTTGATGAGAAAAAAATTCCATGTGCTTTCTCACTCCAGCAATGCTACTAAATTACCTGCGTCTTTCTGTCTGCGCCTCACTTTTTCGTTCCTGCAGATTTTGGTTGTAAGTATATATACATATCGTTTGTAACTTTCTGAAAATCAAAAGTCTCAGTGGAAGAGCACTTTTAACGTCTTTTGATGCTTTGGAGCGCACAGCAGGGTGGCATTGGCCCATGGATTACATGTCGAGCTTGGTAGAAAAGCGCTGGCACGTTAGGTAGTTGAAATAGACTGAGCTGACCAACACAATACCTAACGCTTGTGCTGTGAGATGGCACGACGTTAGATTAAAAAACAATCAACAAGCGCTCTTATGCTCATCTCTTTTAGCAGCAATACACACAACCGCTACAATTTTCTAGTCAATATTCAATTAAATGTAGCACATGAATTAATAAGCGTCTCTATTCTATTATTCATATGTTCTGGTAGAGAATATGGCGTTCCCGTAACTCTGGACCCTAAGAGGCGGACCCAGAAACATGCAAACAATACTGGACGATCACAGCCCCTCGCTGAAGCTTTCAATTGATCAGTAGAAATGTTGGAATTTGCCCCATTTCTTACAATAATCGACATTCCTTGCAAATATGAACAACTTTCCTACATGCTGCCTAATACATCCTGTATTCTACATCCTGTATTCTACATTTTAGTTTCTTTTCGCTGTTGAGATGTTCTCTCATGCATTTGCATGTGCGGGGTAGTATGATACTAGATGCAAATGCAGTGAGAGATATAGTCATGTTTACTTTGCGACAAATAGGATGGCGTTAATACTGCGGGGTCAGTGCTGTCTTATTTCCCGCACAATGGTTTCGTGGTCAGCTATGCTGAAAACCTTTTACCGTAATAGTTATTGTTTGCATACCCACTTCTACTCTAGGATATGCGGACATAAATTCGCGTTTTACATGTAACTTAGAACTTCAATGGAAACAATATTCTTTGAGCTACACTTTCTGCTCCTCTTACTATGAAATCGCATCAGATTATGAGACCAATCTAACTCTAGCTAACTGAGTATAGCCGTCTATTTTCTCGTTCGGACTCAATTCTTTCGATTCCGCCCCATCTCCGATACGATGTAACAGTCCATCGATCGATCAGTTCTGCAGAACCCTCACGTCTACTTTCTTTGTCGATTATCGCCTGCCGAAGTCTTTCACACTTTCCCGGCGCAATTCTCCCTCCATACGTTCCCAACTTTTCGCCTATTTATACCTTCCGTCTGTTGTACAGGAAGAGTTTTTTGGTCTAGGGATATTCTTCGTTGGAGGAGCCGTGGCACTTTCTCGGCATCTTTCTCCCTCCAAATCTTCCCGAGTTCTCAACCGTGTGTGCCTTCTGTCTGGTTTAGCAGAAGAGTTATTTGGTTGAGGGGGTACTTTTATTTTGGAGGAGCCGTGATACTCATTCTTCAGTCTCAGTTAAGGACTGTTGAAGGTGGTGAATAGAAAAGGAGGCATTATAATTCGACTACTTGTGATTATGGGGTATTTCTTGCACACAAAGTTTGATGGGATATTTACGGGTCGCCTTCTTTTAATCTCTACTTTCTCTCAAGCTGGCCACAGTACCGACTTGAATTTATAGTACTTGGAAGCTTTCTCTTTCTGTTGGGTTGGAACATTTACCACTCGATATCACTTACCGAATACCTTCCTTCGGATACATTCTCTAACAAGTTGGCACTTCAACCACTAATTCTTACATTTCGGATTTACTTTTCTTCAAGCTGGCACTTCCACCACTTGACCTATTTACTTGTTGCCATTTTTTCTGCCGCCAATGCCGCTCGAGGCACAATTCTACAGCCAGCTGTCCCTTTCTCATCCACCTCTCGGGACCTCTTCCAGTCTCCTCGCCGTCCCTCGTTGGAATTTCTTCTAAGGCCACTCATGCTTATAGGTGTTTCCCTCCGGACGTAATGTTTTCCCCCCACACATATGTTGCTTGAGTTGGGTTGCTGGATATTATGGTTTCACCTGAGTTGGTCGATCTTGTCGGTCAGGAGGAGTATTGGAAATGGAGAGACTGAATGTTGTGGACGTACGGGCCCTCCATTTCTTCTAGGTTCCCGACACGATCTTATGTGTATTTAAGAGGTTGGAGTAGGTAATATGGTAGCGCTTCAGGCTACCTATTGGATATATGAGCGGCTGTATGGCGTGGGCACAAGGAGGTTATTGGGGGTTTTCTATGCCTAGATGGCGCCACACTCGTTTATGCTGTGGCTTAGGCTCTGTGTCGCTTACACTTGTACTTGTAGCGCACATCTCCCACACTTTTAGCTTTAATCCGAACATGACACTCTTTTAGTCAACTTCTACTTTCGTTCCATGAATATTGCGCCCATCACATTGCGCGATATTTCCAACAAGACAAGAGTAAAACAGTTGTGGAAAAAACTGTTGCTTTGAAGGATACGCAGGCTGTAGCGTCTTCATCTAATCAACCCTTAGATCGAACAGCGGACATCGAGGACGAATCAGATCAGGAATATATAATTAAAGAATTTCCCTCTCTTCTGAGCAGTACTTCTTTAAAAAGATCATCAGGCTCGCAAGTTTTGATGGAAGACCTACGCGAGATAAAAATGGGAAAAGAGGTTACACAGGACAAAATTCAAAATTAATGACAAAGATAAGATGTCTCTTAAGCCTGGTCGGACCGTGTCTAGAAAAGTTGGTGCTTGAGCGCCCTGGAACTGGCGCTAGCTTCCTAGCTCTGATATCTAATGAGGTATATCCCTCTATGCGTGGTGGAAAAAATATATAAATTTCGACGCTGTATCTCGGACTATCTCCACAACTGCGTTAAATGATAAAATTTCACCTGGGCTGCAAGGACAGCAGGAGGAAGAAATAATCCGTTGATAACCTAAGGGGGAACCCCCAGGAAAAATTACAACTCCCCCCCAGAAGTCAAAGTCATGAAAATAAACAAATTACGATTCGTCTCGGGCGAGATCATGAGGCTCGGAAACCAGAACCCTTTCCCACGGCAACAACTACAACACCTAATCCCTGACCCCTCTTTAGTTTCTAACGCTTAGTTAGTTCCATCTGGCATAGCTTTGTCAGCTCCCACGCCGGCAAAAACAGTGACCCTTCCCCAAAACAAAGACACAATTGCTCAAAGATATGGAAATGCTGTCATCTTGGATAACCTTCATAGTTAGACCTCTTCCAGAAAGCATTACTACAATTGAAGGATAAAAAGATCCACTCGATGGTCTGCTTCTAGAAGAAGCAGGAATGGCTCGAATCCGTGTTGAGGTACCTATAAGGAAATTTGCATGGACGAAAAGATTACTAGAATCAATAGATCCTACAGGAGATATCAGAATATACCTACTTAAACACAAAGCGCACGGATTTCCCTGAAGACTGTAGCCGTTCGGAAATGCAGTCGGTGTACAGCGTTTCCTAGACCGGAAACAATTCCTTACATGTGCAAAATCCCACAGGCTTCACGCGACTCGAACTGGTCCTTGTCAATGATGTGCGAGTTTTGCGGTGAACAACAACCATAACGGGGTATGTGTCCTCCCAATACAATGCCTTAACTGCCGAATTCTACACGATTCCCTGTGTGTGTATGTTTGTTTATTGTACTACTTGAGTCTTCGACTATCTAGCATACTAAGCTCCTCTCTGACCCAGGCCACTCCCTGTACAATGGTCATATCCTATTTTATTGCTCAAAAGATCTCTGATATATCACCGTGATGAATAGCCATTCAGCTCGGTATTTACTGTCACGGGTCCTCGGCCCGCTAAGATACCCCCTGTAAAATAGCTTTCTATTACACACTTTCCTGCGCATCATAGAGCGACTCTTGTATCTTTATTACTTTAGAGAATCAGAATAGACTTTGATTACTTAGTTCGATTGTACAGATCACGACCTCATTTCGTGACATATTCTGATTCTCTAAAATCATTTTATCCTCATCTAGCCACACCTGCGACGCCTCGCGGTACCGGCAACAACCTCAAGTTAACCCAATTTGAATCAAATTTCTGAGCCTTGAATACATTTTTTTTCAGCCCTCAAATACTCTCAGCTCGCTACATCTCAGCCAGCACCCAAGTTGATTTCAATCATGTCACAAATTAACACTAACAATCAAACCGCAGAAGTCCCCAAGCCGATAATACAATGGCCGAAATGGTCGGGAAATTCTGCGGACTTTCCCGCTTTTCACATCAGCCTTGAAGGAGTCGCAGAAGAGCACACAAACAATAAATCTTTTTGTTACTCGGTTTTCTCCCAATCTCTCCCCGCAGAAGCTCAGCGTCGAGTTGCACCGTGGATGAGAGCTCAGAAAAAGTCGAATGATTGGAGTAGCGAGAAGTTTATATCCCATCTTGAAGACCTATTTGTCGATAGGGATGCAGCGACAAGAGCCCAAACCAAGATCAACGCCCTTCGCCAAGGACCGCGACAAACGTTTGCTAACCTCAGATCAGTTTTCGAGCAACTTTGCTCTGAAGCAGATCACCTTGCACCAGTTGGGGCATCTAAGGTAAATGCTATGAAGTGTGCGCTAGCTTCACACCTTCGTCAGGGAATAGCTTATCGTCAAGGAGTTTCGGAAACAAATTACGATAGCTTTGTCAGAGAGGTCCAAAGCCTTGCCAAAGAGCTGGAATCAATTCCTAGCTTCAGAGAAATTCGAGGTTCTGATAAAGAATCATTTTTAGTTGAACGCACCTCACAAGCTACTCTGACTTCTATAGATAGAAACAAAGACATTTGCCAGCCAAACCAATCCTCAAGCAGAATAAGTCAGCCTGCAACACTATTCGATAAAGATGGCGATATCCAGATGGCCGATATAAGCTCGCTTCAAAGCCAAATCGACGCTCAGACTCAAGTAATTCTAGCAGTGCTTAAAGGGACAGGCTCGAAGGTTTCAGGTGGTAATAGTCGGACAAATGATGAGCGCCCATTTCCTCCAGAAGTTTCCAAAGCCGAAAGAAACCAACGAATTGACAACAACAGGTGTGAAAGGTGCGGCAAGTCTCCTTCTCATCGATGGGGAGATTGCTGCTATCGAAACTTTCGAGAAAACCCAACGCCCAGAGGCTATAGTTCTACACGACGGGCTGGGGTGAATTTGATGAGTAAGGTGCCATCAAAAGGTGAATTTATTTCGGATTCGGAAAACTAGTTGCCTCTGAGAAAAGTCGTGCTCAGAGGCCAGTGGTATATGATTCATTCGGTGTAAATTTAAAGGAGCCGTCGTTAAGGGAAATTCTAGTTGCGAAAAAGAGAATGGATAGTAAGCCGTTTTTGATAGATACATTTATTAATGACCAATTCTTTCTCCCAGCTCTTTTTGACTCGGGCTGTCTCCCATACGCTGCTTTCAGCGAAAACATCGTACAGAAACATAAACTTCCACGCATTACAGTACAACAAAGAAATCTTCAGCTTGCCAAAAATGACAAGTCCCCCCATAAAATAAACCAAATAACATATGTCACCCTTGATATTAATGGTCGACGAGAACGGTTATGGGGATATGTCATTCAAGGCTTGCACTATGATTTAATACTTGGTAAGGGATGGGCAGAAAGAAATAATGTTGTGTACCAAGCAAAAAATTATACTCTTTATGTTAATAAGGGGAATAAGCAAGTAAAAATTCTTGAAAAGGGGTGGATGGAATGCGGAGATGTAGTAAATAGGACCAGGTATATCCGAGAAGGGAAGCTCATATCCGCACTTGCATTTTCCGCTTTCACGAAGAAGGCTCAAAATAGCCTACAAGATCTCACTCTAGCATCAGTGTCAATTTCAGATATCAACAAAGCATTGCAAAAGCTTGACACGAAACGAGAAAAGCCCACCATTGAATCAGTTGGTTAAAAACTTCCCAAGCAGCTTGTTGGATTCGAAGGCATGTTCTTAGAGGACGAATCTTGTGAGCTACCTCCACACCGAGCTGGTCATGACATGGAGATAAAGTCGGAGAGGGATGAAAGCGACAATGAAAAGAAACCGCCCTATCGGCCGCTCTATGAAATGTCAAAGGAAGAGTTATTGGTCCTTAGGAAAACTCTCGCTGATCTCCTTGACAAAGGCTGGATACGAGCAAGTTCTTCGCCAGCCAGCTCACCGGTGCTTTTTGCAAGGAAGCCGGGGGGGTGGCTTAAGGTTTTGTGTCGATTATCGGGGACTTAATGCAATTATAAAAAAAGATCGCTACCCGCTCCCACTTATAAGGGAGACACTACGTCAACTGTCCAAAGCTCGTTGGTTCACGAAAGTGGATGTACGCACCGCCTTTCATCGCCTGCGTATCAAGGAGGGAGATGAATGGAAAACTGCTTTTCGCTCACGTCAAGGCTTATTTGAATGGCTAGTTTGTCCCTTTGGATTATGCGGGGCACCAGCAACATTTCAACGTTTTATCAACAGCACCCTACAGGAGTTCTTAGATGTCTTTTGCTCAGCGTATGTTGATGATGTCATAATATACTCAGACGGAGACCTAGAAGACCACTTAAAAAAGGTATCAAAAGTATTAAATTCACTAAAGACAGCAGGGCTTCGGCTTGATCTAGACAAATGCGCTTTTGGGGTGACAAAGATAAAATACTTAGGCTTTATCATTGAAGCGGGGGTAGGTGTTAAAGTAGATCCAGATAAAGTGCTAGCAATTTCTGATTGGGAGGAGCCAAATAACGAGTCCGAAGTGCGATCTTTCCTCGGATTTTCCAATTTTTACCGAGAATTCATCCCTCGCTTCTCATCAGTCTGCGAGCCGCTTAATAACCTTACTAAACGAGGTGTACTTTGGCAATGGAGCAAGCCCCAAAAGGATGCATTTGAGCGGCTGAAACAACTACTGATAAGCACACCAGTACTTTTAATGTTTGATCCGGAAGCTGAAACCATTTTAGAAGCGGACTCATCGGGATATGCTGTAGGGGGAGTCTTATCGTAAGTAGATGAAAAATGTCGCCTTCGACCAGTAGGCTTCTTTTCCAGAAAATTGTTGCCAGCTGAAGCAAATTACGAAATCTATGACAAAGAAATGCTATCAGTAATTGCAACCATGAGGCACTTTAGAGGAGAGCTTAGAAGCGTTAACAAGCCTTTTATTATTTTATCTGATCATCGATACCTACAACATTTTATGACAACACGCCAGCTATTAGAACGCCAAGTTCGATAGGCCGAAGAGCTGGCAGGTTATAATTTCAATATAAAATTTAGGCCCGGTTCTGATTCAGCAAAACCTGATATTCTCTCGAGGAAAGCTGAGTTCAAGCCAAAGAATTCGAATGATGAAATTTTCCGAAAAAGGGAATTCCAACTTTTAAAAGACAGCTGGTTGTTGTGTAAATCACAAAAAGATGGTTTGTTGTCATCCCTAAGTCTCTCAGCAGCAGTCACGAGGCAACAAGCCAGATCTCATGAAGTAGCTACAAATAAGGCCCTATCTGAACTCCCCAAGGAACCAACAAGGGTCTCCAATTCCACCAACGGCCCACCAAAAGGAATTAAATTGTTTGAGGAGTCAGAGCTTCAGAAACTTTGGAATCGAGCAGTTGAAAAAGATTCTTCTTTCCGTGAAGTTTATACGAGTCTAGAAAGGGGTGATCGTTTGTTGCCACAATCTGTTGGGTCTTCAATGCAAATCATAGACTGTTCTTTTGATGATAAGCATGCTTTAGTTTACAGAGATGCCCTATGGGTTCCAAATTGGGAACCTCTTCGAACCGCTATAATTCAAAAGGTGCACGACTCCCATATGACAGGACATCCGGGCAGGGAAATAACACTTTCTATACTTTCACGAAACTTCTTTTGGCCCCAGCAGTACAAAGACGTTCGGAGGTTTGTGAGAAACTGTCATGTCTGCGGAAGATCAAAAGTTTGGAGACAGTCATCTCGTGGTTTGCTCCGGCCACTTCCCATACCGGAGCGATTCCACAGCGAGCTGGCCATAGATTTCATGACTGATTTACCGGTGACTGATAAAAAAGAGAAATTCCTTATGGTTATACATGATAGACTTCTTGGTAGTGCGACTTTGGAAGCTATGGAAACTATGGAAGCCGAAGCTTGTGCAGACAATTTCATTTTAAGCCACTGGCGCTACCACAGTTTTCCCAACTCCCTAACTTCAGATCGAGGGTCAAACTGGGTCGGTCATTTTTGGAAAAGGCTTTGTCAACGTGTGGGCATCCAATAGCGTCTATCAACAACATTTCATTCCCAGACGGATGGAGGAATCGAGGGAATGAATCAAGAAGTACTAACGTACCTTCGACCTTATATCTCCTATGCGCAAGACGATTGGGCAAAGCTTCTTCCGCCAGCAATGGTCGCAATAAGCAATAGAACTAGCTCAAAAACTGGCTTCAGTCCCTTCTTTCTGACCCATGGCTACCATCTGGAACCTATTCGGCGCCGATCAACACTGTTAAGTTCAGATACAAATCCCAAAGCAAGGGCTGACGCCTTCATAAATTGCCTCCACGACGGTCAAGAAATTGCGAAAGCTGCAATGAAAACTGCCGAGCAGATAATGGAGCACAATGCCAACAGGGGACGAAGGCCTGCCGAAAAGTTAAAGGTCGGGGATAAAGTCTGGCTAAACTTAAGAAATGTCACTACTCCGCAACGAAAAAAAAAGTTATCATGGATAAACGCCAAATACAAAATAACGCGGGAGGTAGCACCTGACGTCTATGAACTAGATGTGCCAAGTAATATACATCCCAGATTTTTTGTAGACCTACTCCGTCGAGACTCTGATGATCCATTACCTTCTCAAGCCACTGACGACAGTCAACCTCCTCCACTAATAGACGGAAAGCATCCCCTCTATAGAGTAGAAAGAGTCCTCAGAGCCCAATCTTTCAGAGGAAAAAGATTTGTCTGCGTGAAATGGATAGGTTACAAGGAGACTACCTGGGAACCTCGAGAAAATTTAGTTCTTACCGATGCCTTTAAGAGTTTCATCGACAAATATGGAGGTGGAGATGATGTTGGTGACTCCAATGCGGGTAGCTATACAGGTTCAAGGAGCAAAAAGAGGCCATCGCTACACCAATAGTTGTAAATACACCCGGGAGGAGAGAGGTGATGTCACGGGTCCTGGGCCCGCTAAGATACCCCCTGTAAAATAGCTTTCTATTACACACTCTCCTGCGCATCATAGAGCGACTCTTTTATTTTCATTACTTGAGAGAATCAGAATAGACTTTGATTACTTCGTTCGATTGTACAGTGTCACAGTTCGAGGTATAGATGCTGGGGCGATCAAATATACGAAGGTTGTTTATTAATTTCTATACCACAATATGTGTGTCCTAACTCAACTATTTGTACACTTATTAGGCTATCTAGAATATTCCTTCCTGTCTGATACTAGCCTTTGTTATGTTCCACTGATACCAGTTCACAGTCTCAATGCCAGTTGCTAGAATCCTCTAGTCATGTTCAGAATAAACTAGAGTGAAGTTTCGCCTTTCACAGAATTGTTGAGGCACGTGATTAACACCACGTGATACATGACAATTATCGGCTCACTAGCCGTTACATACAGATCACGACCTCATTCCGTGACATTTACCCGTGGAGTTTGGCCAGCTTTTCCACGGAATCTTCTACCCAAAAAAATAAAAATGGTAGCAATGGAAACTGCGTACGCGGGAAAAAGTCTCAGAAACCTGCAGTGCCAGCCAGGCGAGGCTTAAGCATCGGGACTACATGAGGTGCGCGCATCTACATCTCCCTTATTTGTAACATTAGAGGCCAACTTGATCCAATCCACCATCGCCGTATCAGGTGCTGGGTACGCCTCAGAAACTCATCGGATGGCTTCTTCTCCATGGTCGAGGTTCGGTGATGAAAAGGGCTTCGACCCTAGCGCCTGATCTGATCGTGATTAGTTTCATGATAATGGTGACAGGGGGATGCGCTGAGAGATAAAGGCAATACAGACCGCGAAAGCGACTGGGAATCCTTTTTTTAACACCATTTTACGTGCATTCAGATATCTAGCTTTGATACACGATCGGTGCTATTTATAGATGTTGGGTGACTCTTTTGACGATAGAGACACTCATACTCTGGATTTCACTCTCAAATACTATTTTGGGAATCCTCACGGAAGTGAGAACGAAGGTGTCACTCAATCTCTGTTCTGCCGATTCTACAGTGGGAGCTGGAGGTTCGTATAGAACGTCGCTGTCAGGTGTTGAGTCTTTGTTCCCTTGGGCACGACGTAAATCAATTAATAAACTTCACGGAAGGAAAGATAGTGGTCTCTCAGGAGTGTAAGAATTCATGGACAAACCAGAACAGCAAATAGCGCCCCGGCCGACTAGCACTAGTCGATGCAGAAGACTGTAAAGCTACAAATCGATCTACCAATGATCAAATAGGCAGTAAAAAAAGGAACTTCAGAAGTACACCCTTAAATATCCACTATAACCTAACCAGGGCCCAAAGCAGTGTCGCCACTCAGCTAATAAGCGAGCATATCGGACTCAATTCTCACCTGAGCAGAAGAAAAGTACCCGGAGTAGAAATGCCGAGCTGTCAAAGTTGATATCCGTCGCGAAACGTCAAGCACATGGAGTTGGCGTGTCCGCACTGGGTAAATGGAAGAGGCGACTTTCTCCGACAAGCTAAAGACAAGTCATTTGAAGCAATGATGAAGAGCCCAGAAGACGTGGCTAGAATCACACAGTGGATACTAAACAAATGGTGGATAAAACAGTTTCGACTTGCAGGAGAAGTCAAGGTAGCAATGTCGGATATAATAAAACGATCTGGAAGGGGAGAGGACGGAACCCACACACTGGCTGAGCAATGTACACTGCACTTCCTGAAGGCAAAATAAATAAATTTGTAGGAATCTAAACAGACAGGATCAGGGAGTTTTCACCAAATTGCTTTCCTCCTTTGTAAATAATGGAGATAGTCACCTGCATGGACCCATGGCGTGCCTGATCGGGTTGAATGAGATCAAGTACAAGAAATTTCAATTGTCCTGATTTGGCGCCTTGAGGCCCATGTAGATTTTATCGGAAGATATGCACTCTGAGTAGGATGTCTCAATTTGACGTTTAGAACGCTCACACTCAGGTTTCATTTGCAGATACTGCTCGAGGTTAAGCCTTGCGGCGTATTACATCTTCCGTGCATGCCGACCACAGGTAAGAGCGTGAAAACCACTGTTTAGCCAAGTGTGCTTTCGTCATCCCACAAATACAGTGAGACCGCGAGAGAGTGTAGTGTGTGGGCCTCGGCTGATTCGAAGCAGCTTTCTCCCGTCTCAAACGGGGTCGGTGTTCCAGCCACCCAGTTTCTACTTGGGCGAACGGGCCGAGTGGTTTACTACTGCACCATCCGACCGTCGCAATAATATTGCTCGTGTGTTTAGGAGGCCACTTAGCAGATCGCATTCGCTATGCTTGAGTTGTGGAGAGAGTGTGATATCACTGAAAGCATAACATTGTGGAAAGTATGATGGGTATTTGGATGGAATTAGGTACATAAGATAGCTTCGCATTAGGATATTCAGACCTCACGCAATATCTTGTGAAAATAAATCCGCTTTTACTCCTAAACCTCATCGCTTCCTTGGGAAGACCATTGCAGCGTATCACTTGCTTTGGCTCCTCCACTTCTCGCCGTGAACCTTTCGCCTCGGATATTGTCGTTTGACCTCTAATCCACTGACTATCTTATTGCGTACCCTGTAGAACTATGGCTCCATCAAACTCCTCGAGAATAGGGCCGTAATTTGGATCACACTTATTTTCATTGGACGCTTGGTTTGGGCGACAATCGCTTTGTTTGAGTCTTGGACGCGCAAAAGTCTCCTTTACATGTCATTTTAACCATTCATGTGACTTCACTTAGGTCATGGTAAAAATATATATAAAATAACTTGATTCTCTCCTCAATCCAACGAAAGCTAGTAGTATATATTTGAATCTTAGTAATCAAATCTATGCTGTTTACCTGAGCAGATACGCCGGTACTCCGAACACTCAACTTGTATTCATTATCCTGATCTGGCACCCAATGGACCCATGCAGGTGGCTATTAACCTATCTTCATATTTACATACGAGGAAATCTCTCGGGGAAAAGCCCCCAAGCTTTCTGATTTAATTCTTAGAGTTTGCTATTTATCCTTCAGGAAGTACAGTTATACTATAGCGCTGTCGATGTGTAATAATCACGTTCCTTTTATCGACTCCAACCTTGTACATGTTCCGTCTCGTTCCCTGAGCAGCATTTCGAATGTATTTGTCATGCGGGATTGTTCTATCCAATCATGATTAAGAATCCATCGTGTGATTCTTTTCATATCGCTGGGATTGTTGGTCATTGCTTCAAAGGGGCGATTTCGGGCTTGTCTCCAGATTTCTCCTCTACCGATTGACCACTTGAGGCAGGACATGATCATGTGCTTGGGATTTTGTGATTGGTAGCCACACTGACAACTTGCCTGATAAACTCCTGCTACTTTTCTTCTGTGTAAATAAGAACTGAGCCCGATATGCTCGCTTCGAATTTGGATTGCTAAGCTACTATGGGCCGTCGTCGGGTTTTTGTGGAGAGAAAATAGTGACTTCCGGAAGCTTGTTTAGTACGTCCAGAATGGCGGCATTGGTAGAACTTTGCTGCTGCCCAAGTTTTAGTTTGATTTTATATCGTTTATCCCGTTGAGATTCACTATGGGTAAATTCGGGTATATTTAAATCTATAACATTTATAGAGGAACCATTCGATAAAACTCTCCGATCCTACCTACCATATCCATTGCTTTCCTATGTATTCACTCAGGAAGTGCATTTACACAATCCATTCAGTGTGAATTCTATCCTATCCTGTTACCAGTTGCTTCATCTTTGTACACACTGCTATCTCTATTTCTTCTGCAGGCTAGAACTGCTCAAAGCGGCCTTAAGTTATCATCCAGACTTGATTCTCTCCGTATCCTTGGGGCTATTAATCATGACTTGAAAAGACTTATCTTTTGCCCATCGTCGCACCTCTCCTCTTCCCATGGCCCACTGAGAATATGCAGACCATATGTTTGGCTTTTTGTGACAGATATCCACACTGGCATTTTGAAGTATAAACTCTGAGAACCTTTCTTTGGTGTAAATAAGAATTGAGGCCAATGTGCTGACTTATCATTTGAAATGTGATGGCATTTTAGACTCTAGCAGGGCTTCGATGGGTGTTGGTGGATGTTCTTCTATGGGTAATTATTTTTTTGCCTATTCTTTTGTCGATGATGCTTGCAGCTTTTCAATACTCTGGATCTACCGATGCCTAATGAATAGATAGCTATTCTGTCTTAAGTTGTTTCTGTAGGCTTTCTCACTCCTGTAACACTGCTATCTTACTAGCTTCTTTTTGTCTAGTCTTCCCTTTTTTTTGTCACTAAATTTGATGCATTCGACAATATCTCGGCTTCGATTCTCGACGTGGATACTTTCGTTATCGTTACCATTCAGCTTTATCTGATTATATGCAGATATTGGTTTAAAGATTATATTCACACATAATTCTTAACGTGAGAAACGGAATAAAGTAGTTGCTTAAATCTTATGCTTCGCCGTTTTTGTTAGCCCTGCCTTTAGGTCACAACAATTTTAGGTAACTCGCTACCTTGTTTACTGTCATCTTTGTCCATCTTTGTTCATATTTAATATTATTTATTTTTATCAAGGGTTCCTGTTATATCAACTAGGCTATATAGGAGCGGGACGATGTATACACTTGGGGAAGTTATGCTCACAGTAGGTCTCGTTAATCGCCATCGCGTGTGTTCTCGTAATATGTAAGACTTGTATCTATATTCTCATGTAAAGGAAACTTGGTTTCAAAGAATGAGCGGAGGTTGAGACCACCTTATATTTTGCTCCAGACTTACTGTGTTGTTCACCGCCTAGTGCTAGAACATTCCCTTGTGATATTATTTCTCTCCTACGAGAAATGACCAGCTCGTTCTCCCTCAGTCCATCAGTCTCTCGCTGATTCCATTCTCTCTATTCTATCGAGTTCTAGTTTGGTCCATAATACCCACACATGCATTACACACTAAACACCCCACGGTTTAGTTCCACAGTCATATTTATATACCATGATGTGACCTGAAGCATAACCATGGTAAGTTACACAGATAACATAACAGTTCCACTTTGAAGACTGCTCACGCATATCATCTGCTAAAACAGCAAATACTTTTTCTTTCTAGAACTCACATTAACACCCAGAGTCAATGATATTCTTTCCATTAAGACTTATTTAGTGTTTTTTGTCTTAGGTCTTAACCATATGTACCCTCAAAATTGTTTGTAATTTATAGTTATCATGCTAGATCTTAGTTATCGCAAATTTTCCAAGTATAAAGTATGAACAATCGAGAGCCGAAGTTGCTTCAAAAAGGTGATCTCGCACTAAATTTAACTTTCTGTAATAGAGATAGTTACTGCGGGAATTTGCCTATATAAGTGTGCCCTCTCCATCACCCTGCATAAGTTCGTATCGAGATCCTTACTCACAGCGAAAATATTAACTACTTTTTTATTGGGCTAACAAGTGAGGTCTAATCCACAGGACAGTCTATCAGCCGATATAGAGTAGGCCAGTAGCAATCAGATTAAAAGCTAATCCACAGAGACATGCATTTTAATTATCCGGAAATGTACCATCTATCTGACTACCAGTTGAAAATGATTAGGTCAGATTCTTCTAAAGAGTTTCTCACTGATGTGAAAAGACGTAAGATCGGACCATATGGATTCACTAAAGCTAGGATATGATTTCTACAATTCGTAGTCAACCCGATCTTTACTTTTATTAAGGTGCACGACAGAAATATTCATCAATCATATCGATCGATTAAACTAGTGCCAATGCTGCTAATCTCATGCTATTTTGTGTGAAAATATCGATAGCCTTGTCTTCCTGTTGTGCCCACATTTTCAGCTGAATGGTTCCTCGTGCTATACCCCGAAAAGTAAAAGACTTTCGAAACAGAATTCAAATAATCTTGATCCAGCTTTAACTCGACTACTAATGATAGGTTTGTAAGTATAAAGATAATATTCTAAGCGAATGTTTGTTTTATCTTCAATAAATTATAAAATTATCTTTTGAAATTAACGTGCCCAAGCTTTATGTACCGAGACTGTTTAGGAGTCAGTTTGAGTCCTAATAAGTGACAAATATTTCGAGTCATTAGCGCGATAACTTTTTCTTGTCATAGTGGAGAAAAAAAGTTGAGGCGGCGCGAGCTATTAGCTCTCAGGTTAATGAATGCAGACTATACTTTCAATCTCTTCAGACACAAGGGGTTACATTGAAGATTTTTCAATAGAGCAGATGATAGTTAGAAATAGTTTGGCAAAGATTATGTTGTTTCCTTGCTGATCAAAATACCGGAACCTCTGGTCATTCAAGGGGGGTTTGATAATAAGTTTCTTTCTTACTATAGCGAAAGTATTTACAAATTCTAGAAAATTGTAGGATAATACTCGTTCAATCTGATTAATTTATCAACTAGATGTTTATAAACTCCTGGTAGTTCCGCACAACAAGCTAGCCAGAGACTTAGTTGTGCCTCAAAACGATTTTTGAGACACTGGCTAGCTTTATTTATCCTCTCTTGGAATCGTATATAGACAAAACGAATAGCTCTCAAAGCTGTGTCCAAAATTATGGCAACTCCTTCTTCTATAAGGAGAAGAGGGTATAACGAGCTGGCTTTCGAGAGTGTGCTTATGTATTTTTTTGCCACAGACGGAAAGTTAAAGCTATATTTGTGCGGAAAATTGACCCGAAAATTGTGAAAACGGGTAACAAAATTTCAGCGATCTGAGCCAGAACCCAGGTGTTATTAAATTATTGCCAGTTTTATTCCGGTTTGAAAATGCAGAATTTAAGATTGCTTGCGGTGCTAATTGAAGGTATCAAATAAGATTAGAGGCTATTGCCTCCAAAAGGCTATCTATGGTTTCACTTCATGCTCCCCAGTCCAGAAATAAGTGTTGGCTGAAAAATCTCCCCGCAGACCCTCCTCTTGACCAAGTTCCCCGACTAGAGCGTCATTGAAATCCCAAATTTCAAGGGATTGTTTGTTACTTTAAAACATACGGCTTTCTTAAAGTTTTTGAAAACTTGTGGTTATTTGAAATACTTATGCCTCTACTAGTGCCCTAAAAGATCTTGTTTCGATAAACAACTTTTCAACAGGAGAGATTTAATAATTTTTGAGAGTTCAGACAATTTTCGGGTTGATGTAAAGATTTTGGTATATTCTATTTGTTCGACTGGAGAATCCCTACAAGAGAATTGAAGTGAAAAAGTTCGAGCTGACCCAAAATATCATCTTCATGCCCTTTATTGATGCAAATATTTTGGCCTCACATGCTTGGCATCGTGAGTGAAGTCAATGTATCGGCTGCTTAGACTCTTGGGAAGTGGGTGTGAGCCATGACTAAATATTGGATCATGAAATTTCCTTCGTCTATGTTAATATGGAGGCCAATACTTTTGTACATGCAGTCATATCATCAATAGTATACTTCAAAGATGAAAGTGCTTCCCTGGCGCCCAAACCGCTCCTTTTTAACCTTGTCAATCTGTGCCCTCATCTATCAATTCATCCATAAGTATAGGCCAAGCCGGGGTTTGCACTAATATCGATGACTCTGATCGGATATATGTAGCATCGCGGATATTCACTCAGGGGCCGGGAAAGCCCAGAGCATGAATTGAAGAGATCTGTAAAAATTGAGTCAAAGGTGAACTATGTGAAAATTTCAAAGAAATTCAAGCCTTATTTGAAATTTATTATTTTTGAAAGCGAGAGGATGATGTGATTAAAAGTTTCAAGTTATTGCCACATGGGCAAACATCGTGTATGTATGGGTGTTCGACCGTGACTAGGTTCTGGCAGAAGTACAAACATTCAGTTTCGTATAAATTATCGTGAAGTGCTAGATCATGGTCCTCCGTAGTTCCTGAATTGGCCGCGATTAAATTTCTTGATATACCATGCAGGTAAATGAAGTTTTTGAAAAATGACAAGTTCTGTAGCCATGATGCCGTAGAGCTTATTCCTACAGAGGAACTACTGAGATGAGCTAGGTAAGGCAGTTTAGTCGTAAGTTTGTTTAAAGCGTGATCTGCTTAGTGAGCCTGCTCGGTCTTATTTTCAGCTCGAATTACGATACGAAACGAAATATTCACAAAGAGTGGTCGTCAAAATCGTCAAATGTTTCGACCTCTTCAATTGCACTCTGACGTTCATTGCTAATATTTTGAAGCAATGGATCCGTACCTATAACGTTTATAAAAGCTTTATGAGGAATATTTTGGATTGCTCGTCGCCAACTGTCCCAATCTTCCTTGTCACGAATTAGAAATGATATGAGCATGCTGGGATCAATCTCTTTGACATGAATTTTTCGTAGCCTTCTTGTGTGACATGAGTCAATTTCCTCATGTGTATACTCATTGATATCTTGAGGAAAAGATAATGCAGGTTGAGTTTGATGAGGATCCAGATAAAAAAAGTCTGATCCCTGGACAGCGATAAAATAGTGTGAGGAAGATGGCTGACCTCTAGAGTAATGAAGTAGAATAGGTTAGAACTGAGGTAGGTTGTGATCAAAAAGCTTACCCCGCTATTCCTAGAGATTGAGGTATTTTGAGTGATGCCTTCAAGGCATCCCAATACACAGGAGTGATTTGGTCTAGACCGAGCCGCGTGCCTATTAAAATTAATGTTGGACGAAATGTGATGCCATCTGGTTTGGCGATGGACATAAAAGTATCTTCATAAACGTCCATACCATCTCCTGTGAGGTATATTTGTAGATCTGTATTTTGGCAATTGTTTGTAAGGGCTCTTTGTTCAATTAGCGAATAGAAGTACCATGTAACAGAACTCCTACTGTATACAGCGCCCGGTTGCTGAAGGGCCAAACCATTGTCCTGGATTCTTTCCGCAAAAAACTGCACCGTGTTCGACAAATTTGTGAATAGAATATGGTGCTTCTGGATCGTCTGCGAAAAGAGAAATGATTTTATGCTCCTCGTGAGGTAACATACCGCGACGCCAGTCTGAGAATGATTCAGTTTCCATTTCGACTGGAGATTTCACCGACTAACCTCTTCCTAACTTTTGTATTATAAAAGCGTTTGCTAGAAGGCTTTGTCCTGATCTGATCATGCAGCCCCAGCCAGTATCAGATGTAAATCCAGACTCATCGCCGAATTTTAATCTCAAGGCTGAAGGAATAGATAGGGATGAATGTTGGGAGTCTTGAAGTTTGGCAATTGGTTTGAATCCTGATCGGTAAGTAAGTGATATCCTTGATTCAAAGTCGTCGAGGAAGTCGAGTGGCCAGCCCCCATTATTTCTTTCGCATTCTTGAATGGTTTTTCCTGAATTGACGTTATAAGGATCGCTCTGTGATAGAATGTTGGTCCAGGATGGAAGCTTGTTATCTGCTGCGGATGTTTTAGAAGAGAGCTTTGAAGAAATGACAATTGGCGGTTGGTTATTAATTCTATTCATGTATTCCCTTCCTAAACACCATATTGAGTGTTCATTTGCATTGTGATTGACTGGCTCTGGGTCCCAAAAGTATTGAACAAGTCTCTTGTAACGGTAGAAGTCCACCACAGCCATGATTACTACGTCTAAACCTGGTAAGACCAACAAGTTTTTACGGCTAAGAAAAGATAACTTGTACAATTTTCTACGCTTCAATTTTTTCGTAGACCTATTTAACACAGTTTGTTAGAGTAAGGCTAGCCGTGCATCGAAAATTGACATTTGGCCGTAGAAGCTATCATGCTCTGTTATGGAAAACGTTGCGAGGGTAAAGAGGATGACTTGAATTAACTGTGAATCAGCCTGGCTGTACGACTAGCTGCGTCGTAATGGTCAGCCCTAGGAATAGAGAAGGGCGTGAGGAAGAGTGATGGATGGATCCAATCCAATAATGTTTGATTCATTGAGTACAGCAAACGCTAGCCCGCAACCCACATGACAGCGTCAACACTTCCTAGACTACAGTGGTAACTCCGCTAATCGTCAAACCCCTTCTGGAAAGATCAGTAAGCCTAGCATTTTATCTAACAAACAAAGCGCAGCTTGTTCGGAGAATACTTTTAGTCCAGCACCTGAACCAAACAGGTATGCGAGACTTGAAGCCTGTTACAGCAAAGAGATTAGTCACATGGCCAGAATCCACAAGCTAAGAAATCTATAGCTCTGGATACCTCTTCTCAAGGTTTGCACCTGGAAGAGACAATATCACCGCAATAGTCGCTCGACTTACCTGTTCACAGGTTGGTCCTAATAGTGTTACTCTACATCGGTGTGAACGGGGTGGCTACGCCGGAGCATCTACAAAAAAAGCAAAAGTCATTATAATCCCCAATTAAGGCAATCTCAACCGGGCTCTTTCAATATCGTGCCGCCAAATTGATCTTCTATCTTGCCCCAATAAAGGGCTCTAAAAGCTCATGGTGCATCGTCTTTCATGCCTGGCGCTCAAACACCGGGCTCTTTCCAGGCGTCAATGCAGTGTAGTTCCCCGTCGGTTAGCCAAGGATCTAACTCACGCACTGTCTTGCAATATTCGGAATGCTTGTCTTATGAAGTTGGTCGCTGACATGATCAGTACAAGTTTCTAAGAAACCTTTTAATGTAAATCAAAGAGGTTGTCTGTGTCATTGACTGTTAGATCAAGACTTTCCGTTAAATGTTGTGCAATAAATTTCCTCCTTCATGCCTAAGCAAGGAGCTACAAATATATTTGACCAAATAACTTCATCGGCATTCTAAAGCCGGCAAGGACGAATTCTTCACCTTCCAGTGGTGCCTGTGTAATGACTCATTATGCTCTGCATATCTAGGATGGCCAAGAAGAATCTCATCCGAATTGAAGACTAAAGTAAACAAAGACTTATCTATATTCGGCGACTTCTCATCAATGTCGGTCTTGTCAGTCTTACGAGTCTTCTACCTTAGCCTCACCACACACCACCTCGCCTCAACGACCGATAAAGGCGTAACCCCAATTTCAAATAGGAGCTTGCCTCAATCATTATCGGCCATCACCCATTACAAATTTACGACGCTTCGTATAACCACACTGGGGCAATTAACTCATTGTGCCCAAAGCTCGGGTCTTGGTTTATGGGGGAATGATGCTCTAATGGTGTTATACATCTTGAAGAAGGACAGGCGGCAGAGATGTGGAGCGAGAGGAGGAACAAGTCTCTGAAGAACATGTTAGGGCTGACATTTTCGAGAGGTTCTCAATTTTGGACGTTTGTGGGCGCCAAGATCGAGATTTCGGCTAATTAGCCAGGAGGGCTTCTCTTGTCGATGAGTCAACGGCACTCCCCAGCGCCCTGGACAGCACAAAAGAAGTTTGACTAAGCTACTATACAGCAATCACGCTCTGTCAAGACTTTTCTGACATTTCACCACGACCTTCGGGAAGGAGTTGGAAGGAGGCTAGAAAGGTAGAGTGTGAATTTCCCGAGGTGCCCTCAAGTCTGCAGCGCCCAGCTGGCCGGCCTCTTCGAACGCTTCAGAAGGGGCACTATGTTTTCAGATTTGGTCCTAATTTCGGTATTAGGAGAGCTCCGCACCCGGTGGTTTTTGCGATTTTTCCCGTCTGCCATACACCCGCACATGTCCATCGTTTCGTTGGCTGGAGAAGGGAGATGATGAAGGGCAAAGGGCTCGTCTAAGTGTATGAGGGAATGAGGACTTGTGAGGGGCGGTAATTTGAGGGGAGCTGTATGAGAAGCATAGGAGGGGAAATACTACTGGTAGAGATATCCTTGGCCTGTTGACAGAGAGGACCTGCATGTTCTACAATGTCACAGACTCAGACAGGACAATAAAATGAAATAATAATAGTCTTATCTAACCTAATCTATGTGGAAACTTGGTTGGAAATCTAGACTTAATATGAATGAAAGTTTAGATTTCTAGGTATGATCATCAAGACAAATTAAATTGTTTCGATTGCATTTGATTGAACTTAGCTAGGCAACATGAGGCTCATTAGTATCTGAAATGCAGTAACTAAGAAATACTACCTTGTGATAATTGAGTGGCTGGTTGTTGCCAGATCACTGGGAGCTGGGATCACTTAAGCTATGGGAATCTTTATTTAAGGATAAACGTATTTACATATGTTAAACTAAGTTCACGGAATTTGAATCTGATTTCATTATCCTGATTTGGTGCCCTATGGGCCCATGCAGGTGTCTACAACATGTAATATTTACACAGGAGGGAACTTTTATGGTGAAAACCCTCCGCACCTTCCTGCTTGTTGTCTGTAGTTTTCACATATTTTCTTCAGGATGCGCAGTTACACTATGTTGCCATTCATGTACACCAACCAGATCATCTCTACCAACCCTAAGCATTATTTGACCTGTTCCTTTCCCTCGGTAGAATTTCGACCGCCTTTGTCATCTGGAATTGCTCTATCCAACCATGGTTTAGGATCCACTGTGTTATCCTTTTTATATCTCCAGGATTGTTTATCATCGCTTCGCAGGATCGATCTTTGGTTTGTCTCCAGATATCAGCTCTACCATTTGACCATCGGTGGTAGGACATAATTATATGCTTGGGGTTCTGCGATTGGTAGCCACATGGACAACCTGGACTTAATACTTCGGGTACTTCGGGTACTTTTCTTCTGTGTAAATACGAGTTAAGCCCCATGTGCTCACTTCGTATTTGCATTGCCAAACTGCTTTGGGTCCTTGTCAGGTTACGATGTAGGAAGAATGGTGAGCCTTGAAAACTCAGTTTTTGCCGTCTAGACTCTTTACTTTGGTAAAATTTGGCTGCTCTCCAAGAATCTGCAGTTGCTAACTGCCGAAGCTTCTAAGTTTGTTTCTGCTTGGCCTAAGATTTCGCCCACTCTTGGTATGCCATAACTTTCACTATCTCTGTATGTGTTTTCGTTTTTTTCACGGCACATTCCCGTCCAGTTGGCAAGATCTATCCTCCTGTTAATTGTTCACATATCTTCTCTCCCTTTTTTGGCAGCTTGATTTTACTACAGGCGGACCGGATTGTCTTCTGGACAGGTAAGTCCTTTGAGCGACCTAAATATGGAAGCCTTTGTTGCTTCAAGTATATTTCGATGGGAAGGGTGGTCGTTTCGTATTCCAGCACTCTCGTGCTGGTGGACTTGTGTGCCCCGGTGACAATTTTCAGACAAGTCCTCTGTATGCTCCTGAGAGGTCTTACTATCCTCTCTGGTATTTTTCTACCCGGCCCAAACTCGGCTCAAACCGATTACCCGTATGTTAGTGCCGGCCTCACAATCGTGCTATATAGTATCTTTGACTTGTGAAATATGCCTCCCCACGTTGATTGAACTAGCCTTCTGAGACCCTGAACTTGCATCTCTGCCTTTAGTTGAAGGCTCTTGATGTGTGCTCCCTCACTCAGCTTAGGATCAAAGTAGATTCCGAGAACTCGTAGGGAAGGCTGTGGGACTATGGTATGGCCTTGGATTTCAATTGCCGCTTTCAGGTTATGTCATTTCCTGGCTCAGGAGTAATGAATCAGCTGATACTTTCCAGGCGCGAATCTGACCCCATGTCTTCTTGCCCACTGTTCACAGATTTGGTGTATTTCCTCCAACTTTCGGCAATTTTCTTCGGTCGAGTTTGACCATTTCAGGATGTTTATGTCATCTAAAAATCCAACTGCTGTCGTAGTTCTAGTCTCGAGCATCAGGAGAAGAGTGCTAACAAAGAGAAAGTGTATTGGCGGGGGGCTGAGCCTAGCGGTATCTCGGTGCTGATAGACATCTGGTCGCCATTGAATGATCCAAACATTATTGATCTTCTTCTTTCTTTGAGGAAGGACTTTATGTAGACACCCATCAACTTTGGGATTCTTTTTTCTCTGAGATTATGAATAATTCGTTCGTGTGACATATTGTCAAATACCTCAGATACATCTAAGCTAAGGAGAGATACCACCCTCTTTTTATCTTTGCCCCAGGTTGTGTGTATCTACTGTGTCAGGAGCTCGTCTAGAGAAATTGTAGATCTCTGTGGTCGAGCTCCCATATGTTTGTCAGAGAGGAGGTTGTGGTGTTCTGCTGCTTTGGAAAGACGAATTACTACCAGCTTTTCGAGGATTTTACCCATAGTGTTGAGGAGCGCAATTGGTCTATAAGCCTTTGGAGTATCGTATCTAGGCTTTTGAGGCTTCCTCAGAACAATTGTGGTTGAGTCTTTATATGTCATGTAGAGACATGGCTCATTCATAAGTTGATATTGTTCAGACAATCATGACTATATCACAACGTCATGTACAGACACGATTCATCGTTTGTACCTGTTTTATCAACCATGACTATGTCTCGGTGATAGGAGAAATATCATTGACTAGCTACTAGAAATCTAGTCAAGATCCTAAACACACAACTGAGACCAGGAGAATTTTACTAAGTAAGTAATTATTCTGATGAATCTAGATCTAGAGGAACATAATCTGGTTGCTTGGCTCAAGGTATATGAACCTGAGCATATCATGTATAATAAACTATATAGAAATCTATCTCAATCACAATCATCATCTTAATTCATGTCACCATCAATAGCTGCAAGGGACAGTTTAACCATTTCCTTATATTATACCCTTTTGGATGATAGCCTATTGTGAGGCAAGCATTGAAAAAGAAAGTGAGTAATTGACTTGAAGTTTTCCTACATTGCTTTAGAACTCTATCGTTCGCTAATTTTCTGATAAACTTATCGACTTCTTCGGTGAATAACATATTTTATTAATTCATATTGAGAAGTGAGTTCGATATCCTACAAAACTATCAATAAATTCTTGTCCAAAATTGTACACTTGTTCTTCGAGATATTTCCTCCTAGAAATCCTTGACAATTTCTAACAAATTTCAGTCCTTCATGGTCGTATTCATAGAATTTGAATTTGAAATATTTTACGTAACAGGAGGAATCTAACATCTATTTAGACGTGACATGGGTAGATGGGATCTAAGAGCTCACTGCTACCTAAATGACTGGCATTGAAGCCAGAAGCTACAAAAGAAAAGAAAAAAATGTACAGTAAATGTCTGAGTTACGGTACCCTGTGCCGCATCCCTATCTTCCACACCCTTCTCCTCTCGGGTCAGAAACAATCTCAGCGTGGTCACCTCCCACCCTGTTCATTCTTCGGCAGACTATAACATCTGCTTGTAGTTAAGAATTGGATGAACTTCTGCCATCCCTTCTCCCCAATCATTTCCGTGGCCCCAGGTGGGCTACATTTTCTCACAGCTTCTCCAACGTTGTAAAACAGGTCGGCACTTTGAAAAAATGCGAAGGCCTTTTCTCTCGGCCGCAAACACATTTCAGATCTTTATGTTAGAGGTTGAAACGTCGATGGTAGTCAGCATAGTCCCCGTGGCCTGTTCTTGCCGCAGTAAGATGATGATACGCCCATCTTGGAAGAGCCAGTTCCAATGGCTTTTCACAGCGCATGAAGAGGTCCAGATCTTTATATCAATTCGGCTGATACTTCTACCACCATTCTTCCACGAGCTATTGGACGCGCAGTTTAACCCACCTTCCTAATGCCGCAAAGTCTAGATGTTGATCTTCTACACTGGGCTTAGCCGAGGTTGATGACCGGTTATTGAGAGCTTCCAATACTGGTTTGGCCAGCTTATCGGCCTCTTCATTGCCTTGGATCCCCATATAGCTAGGTATCCAGCATATTTCCACATGGTCATTGTGTCTCAGCGACGAAAATTGTCCACCGCTACCTGCGAGGAATTTAATCTTTTTCTTTCGAGCGCCCAGGTGGCTGCTTGGTTGTCCAGAAGGATGTAAATCGGTAAGCTTTCTGCTACCACTACTGCAGCCTCCAAGGCTCTCATGGCGCCTACAACTTCTGCGTCGAATACCTCTGCTCCGGGAAGTGGACCAGAACCACTCCCAACTAGCTTGGCTCCTTGGCATACTTCACACTCCCAGTATGGTTTTTCGGGTCCCGATGATGATCCATCAGAGAAAGCGAAGACTGTGTTAGCTGGGCGGGAAGCTAACCACCGCTTTATGCTTCCAGACCTAGCTTTATTTTCTCGACTTCATGGAGTCGATGCTGGGGTACCACGTGGAAAGCATAGCTTTTCAGGGCCTTCGGCTATCGGAATTCGACGCACGTTCATTTGCAGGTGTGTCATACACCGTTCTGGTTGTCTGAACAAGCGATTTCCTTGTCCAGATCTAAGACTTAAGCGTCTTATTGTCTCTTTCGGATCCTCAGCCGCCCGAAGGGCTAGAGGGTGCCAGACATTTTTTCTTAGCATATGAGCTGCAGACCGCAGCATCTATTGCTGGAAAATTATCGATGCCGGGGGTATTCCCGCCTCACAATGAAGAGCACTATTGGGAGTGGTACTCCGATAGCTTTCTTTATCGGTTTGTGCAGTAGAAATAGATGCCAGCATACTCCAGTGCCAACTTCTTTATCTCGCAGTGTGGTTATTTGAGTGAGACCCGGCCGCCACGCTTCTGCCCCACATTTAGCTATGCTCAGAACGGATGCATGTACCACACAAATTAAGGCTCCGGGTGCTGCACCGCGTTGAACTCCGTTTATATGTCGTAAGAAGTGGACTAGACGGTTAGCCTTTCCAGTCCATTCCTGTACATACTGCTTGAAGTTCAGCTGGGTATCAAGCCAGGCTCCTAGCCACCGGATATGAGATAATGGTGCAATCCGGCAGTCTTTCATCAAGATGGAAAGTTCAGCCATATTTATTTTCTTTCAAGGTCCTCCTCCGGTCACTAGAAGTTCGGACTTTGCCGGGTCAAGTTCGATCCTATGTTCTCTTGCGTTATGGATAAGGCAGTCAAGGTCGTCTTGGACTTCGGGGACAGCTTCTGCCGCGGTGTTTCCAATTCTGACGATCGCTGAGATATAAGAATACCCAAATCTGCTCGTAAGACTATGGTCCTAAGATATCACAGCAATATAGAGCATAAATAGAAGTGACGGCAGTAGCGAGCCCTGAGGTACTCTACATTCCAGTATCTTCTCTTCTGTGATTCCACCGCGGTATTTGACCTGAACCTTTCGTTGGCAAAGAAATGTCTGTATAAACCGGCACAGGGATCGTGGCCAGCCTTGTTCTCGAAGGCGTTTGAGCAGTCGGTTGTGAAGGACTGCATCAAATGCACCTTGAATGTCGAGTGTGACCATAGCCGCACACTTACCACTTCTCATTGCTGCCTCAGCATCATGGATTATACAGGATGCAAGGTCGACTGCAGATCGTCCTGGTACGGAGCCGAATAGTTGTGGGTGAACAACTCGGTGACTTATCGTCAGCCATGCCATTCTCTTACTAACTAGATGCTCAAGTCCTTTGCCTAAACTCGACAACAGCGAGATTGGTCGCCAAACCTTGGCAGTTGACAGATTTCTACCTGGCTTTAGAAGAAGCACAACTTCTGCCAGCTTGAAGGCCGTGGGAAAGTAGCCGATTTTCAGACAAGCCTAGTAAAGATCTTTCACGAGAGGTCCTAGATGGGACCAACAGGCTTTCAGTAATCGTACCGTTATCTTGTCCGCTCCCGGTGCCGTATCGTTGACAGATACAGTGGCGCTTGTCACACTGTCCGGTGATATTTTCGTATCCTATATGATGCGCTACTCCTGTCCATTATCCCAGGTTGTAATGTCGTTCTCGCCGCTGAATCTTGCCAAGAGAATATCTTGTGGCGCACTATCTCGCTCTCACGGGTCAGATAGCCACCAGTTTTCGTCAATCTGCAGAGGAGAGGGCTCAGCTACTGGTCGAGATTTAGCCCATCTCATGAGCTTGAATACCTGTGCATCAGTAGTAACTGCCTTCACTTGCCTCTTCTAGTACTCTCGCTTGGCTTTCCGCACCACAGCTCCAAAGCTTTTGCAGGCCTCTTTTGAAAGGTCCGGGTTGTCTCTCACTACCTTGTAATACTGCCATTCAATGCGACATTCATCATTCCACCAAGGGCCAAATTTTCCGCTCTTGGTTGCTGGGACCTTTCCCACAATCTTCATCACATCTCCAAGTGCTTGTAGAAGATAATTCGTGACATTTTCGATGTCTATGAGACTGTCAAGAGGGCCAGGCTTTGTCCATTGGCTAACGCATCGGCTAAATTCCTTCAAGTTGGTGTCGCTAACACGAATGTTCCTTACAATTCCAGAGAGATCTAACACTGTAGGGTTAAGCACGGTACCTTCGATGGTCGAGTGATCTGAGGTACAGTGGTAACGGTTGGACACTGATGCTATAGCGGCCGTTCTGCTCCACGTTAGAACCACGACGTTCTCATCCCCATGCTTTGGCTCTCCAACAATTCTGACTAGGTCCATGTCGTGGGCTGTTGCCCATTCCATAATCTGGTTACCATTACCGTATTGGTTTGTCGTTAACGGCTGCCAATGTTGTGATACATAATTGAAATCGCCTCCAACAACCACTAGTCCTTTGACTTCCCACCAAAGTAGGGGCTCCAAGGTTCCACCAGTGTCCGGGGCACGATATACGTCGACAAAAATCAGCTCGCCCATCTTTACAAGATGGTGGTCCAATGTCAGGCCTGACAACGGTGGAAATAGTTGAGTCGCATGACTACCTTTGCGCGTGAAAGTTATCGCGCGGGGCCGGGTGTCTGTTCCTCCGAATGGTATGTGGCTATTGTAGCCAGTGTGACTTTTTGTTATATTACCCCCCTCTTTCTTTCTTGTCCATGGTCCTGTACCATGACTACATGTGCACCGGCATCCCATGCCTGCTGCAATGCTATATCCGTGTTTTCCCCGCCTCTTCCGACATTCACTTGGTGAAAGTGGATGGTGTTGTACTTGCCTTTTGGTGCTTTTGTTGAGGGGTTTCCTAACGTTAACACGACATTGTTGAGTCCTGGGCAATGACGGTTTCAACCGCCTTACCCTTCCTTTCAGAGTACGCTAGAGCAGCATGACAATCACGATGTCCGCGTTCTCTGATGATGTGAAGTTCTGCCGGGGTGCGGGGAAGAATTATCCCGTTTTGTCGTCTTGGCCAGGCCATACAGCTACCCTCATTTGAGTTGTGAGATCCCGCGCAATTTGAGCACTTTGACGCCTTGGCCTAGCACTCTGGTGTCTCATGGATTCCCCTAGATCTCCCACATCGCTGGCTCCGGGTGCAGGAACGCGTTCTATGAAATTCTCAGCAACATTGGCATTGCTCGATCGGTCTTCAACGCGAAAAGGGAATTGCCGGTCCGGTTTCATCGAAAAGACGGAACTTTGTGTTTGATGGTTTTGTTGGAAATGAACGATCCAGCTCGTAGAGTACCGCCTAATAATTAATTCTGTGGACCGTAACTGGATTGGTATGGCGCCGCTTACCACCTGGCGCTCGTTCTTCGCCATTTCATTGGTGACTGGGATGATATCTTCGAGCATACTGATGTGAATTGGTACATGAGGTACTATTAGTGACATTGGTTTGGACGCTTCCTAGACCACAATGTTGTCTTCCTGTATGGAAAGTGCATTTCTCATGATTGTGTCCCTCAATGCATCTGATGCGCATTCGAGAGCGATTCCCGACCTGACTGGGTATATCGAGGTGATAGCTGAGGCTGCTATCCCAGCTTTGTCGGTTATAAACTTCTTGGTTGTAACTGGCAATAGCTTGTGCCAGTGGTGATCTCTCCCTAATCGAAGGAACAGGCGTTTTTCTTCCTTTGGGGTTGTCTGTGCCTTAAGGCGGCTTGTTGGAGCTGTTCTCGGAACTTGCACACAGGGTGGAGTTGATTGCTTGGCAGCTTCGCCGACTACTGTCGCTCAAATCTAGCTATTTTCTTGAGGCTTCGTAGGTAGGCCGTGGCTGTTGTCCTCAACGACGATGTGGTTCCTAGGCGCGACTGGCTTAATAGTGCTTGCCATGGTGGGGGGTTTCTTACATAGATAGTTGGGTGCTTCTGCCTGATCTACTGCGAAGGCAGTGATAACGGGTGTGTTCTTTTCCATCAGAGTTGCGACGACTGCTGCTGCTTGCTTCTCTCCTTTTCTCTTAGCCTAGGAGTCGATTGGTTCAAGAGGTTCCTGGGCTATACTAAATCTTTATTTCCTTTGTTGTTCTGCTTTTTGCATTGTAGTCACAATGTCAAGCACGCTTGGGTGAAGTTGCCCTCCTGGATTGGAGAGCGTTGTAAAAAAAAGGGTAGTGAGAGAGGTTTGTTTATTGTATTACTTGAGACATAGACTGGCTAGCACATTGAGCTCCTTTCTGGCCCAGGCCACAACTTGTACAGTTCTCATTACCTCTTTCGTTACTTGAAAGATATCTGATACATTGCTCGAGATGGATAGACATTCATCTCAGTATTTCACCGTACAACCCATCCAACTTTTCCATGGAACCTTCAACCCAAAAAGATAAAAATGGTAGCGAGGGAAACTGCGTGCGCGGGAAGTCTCAAAGAGACTGCAGCCCCAGGTAGGCGAGACTTAGACTCCGGGACAACATAAGGTATTTGTATTCATTTATATCTCCCCTATTTATAACAGTCGAGGCCAACTTGATCCAATCCAACATCTCCGTATCAGGTGCTGGGTACGCTCCAGAAACTCATCGGATGGCTATTCCTCCACTACTAAGGGTTCGTGACGAGAAGGGCTTCGATCCTAACATCTGATCTAGTCGTGATTAGCTTCATGATAGATTTGTTGAGGGGTTGTGTTGAGAGATGAAGACGATACAGATGGCGGAAGCGATTGAGAAACCTCAAAGAAGTGAGGACTCTATTACTCAATCTTGGCTCCGCCGACTCTACAGTGAGAGCTGGAGGATCGTAGGGCACACCACTGACGGGTGTTGAGAACAGTTTCCCAAAAGGGTAGTGAGTATTGCGATGAAGAATGGGTCTTCAACAGTCATAGACTCAGTAAATAGATAAATTATTCAATTTTCCTGATTTGACGCCTTGAGGCCCGTGCAGATTTTATGGGAAGATTTGTACTTCAAGTGGGATGACTTAATTTGACTTCTCGGACATTCACACACAGATTTCATTTGCAGACACCACTCGAGCTTAACCATTACGGCGTAAAACCTCTTCCATGAATACCCTCCGTTCAACCAAGTGTGATTTCATCATCACACAAACATAATGCTATCTCGAGAAAGCGTTACTTGCGAGGTGTTTGGGATTCGGGCCAGTCTCCTCCTGCAACAAGTGGGGTAGTTGTTCACGCAACCCCGAGTCTACTTGGGAGAACGACCCGAGTGGTGTACCACTGCACCATCCAACACTAGTCAGAAACTCGGTAAAGACTCAGATTTGACCCTATTCTATTTTATGTGAAAATTTCTATCGCCGGTGTCACTTGATGTAACCACTTGACACGATTATTTATCCACAATGATCCGAGAACTATCTAAATTTGCCGTCCTAAGGGCTCTTGCAGGTGTCTTTAAAATTTGATGTCTGCAAAGCAGAGAACACTTTGATGAAAATCCCCCGACCTTTTTGTTGTTGTCTTAGGCTTTCCTCTTCGTCTTTCAAGAGGCGGAATCACACTTTAGTGCAGTTCATATAAGCCAGTCACATTCTTTTTATCGACCCAAGAATTGCACGCACCGTTTTTTCCCTCAGTAGCATTTCGACCGCCTTTGTCATCTGCAATTGCCCTGTTTAACCATGATTTAGGATCCAATTTGAAATCCTTTTTATGTCCCAAGGGTTGTTTATCATGGCCTCGTATGACTGGCCTCAAGCTGTTGGCCAGATCTCCGCTCTACTATTAGACCTTAGGGAGCAGGATATAATCAAATGGTTGGGATTCTGTGATCGATAGCCACCTCGATAACTTGGACTACATGCTCCGGGTATTTTTCCTCTGTGTAGATACGGAAAGGGGCTACTTCTTTGCTTTAGTGTGATTTTTGCTGCCTGTCGTGGAAGACATACACTAGGATATGTCGAGGGCTTATTCATCTACGTCAAGGCGTTTACTTCAACCTTATCTATCCTCTAGGCCTGAGTCACAATTTTCATGAAGATCATCATAGACGTATTGGCTGGATAGTTCGACTAAATCATGTCTTTGACCACTCAATGGTAAGGTTTGAAGGTTTTAGGGGACACTGCTGAAAGACCTCAAGTCTTCTATCCCTTGACAGATCAAACAGACAAGAGGGTATCGAAATTGCCCGACTGTCTTTCTAAGCTAGGTCGATTGGAGATGGTGTCTGAGATGCAGCGTCAAATGCGAGATTGTTAGTGATAGAATCTAGACATCTGGGCTACCGGCTTTCGTGCGCATTCAAATCGGTGTAGCTTGGCATTGAGAAATGTCATTAATATGGAAGGTAAAAAGATCAGGGTACGTTGCATGCTAGGTTATTTGGTTCTCACAGTTTCACGAACCCGACACATTATCGACTTTGTGTGAGGAGATGCGGTACCCATTTCGCTGCAATAATTAGATTTTTAACTCCTTGATATAGTAGAAGTAGTCAATACCTCCCCGTTGCAGTCTACTCTCGGCCTTTCTACTTTATTAATTGACACTAAACATAAGCATGGCTGCTATATCTTGTATTAAGAGTTTCCCTTGAAATATCGACTATATGGGCAGAAAAAAATTGAAAGAAGCATTAACAAAGACTGGCAGTGTCAAATCCGATGAAAGTCGGATTGACCCTGACCAAGCGTGTGCCGTGTTGAAGAGTTCTGATAAAACAAATCAGTGAAATTATTTAATTGTCCGTTGGCTTATGTATGCAGCGAGTTAAGTGCAACGCAGGTCGCAACGTAGCAGTATGCGATGTTAACAGAGCTTCCAAGTAGATCATTATTGGCCTTACCGCCATTCTTTCTAACACATTGTCTGGGAGAAGGCGAAGAAGTAGCAGGTCGTTTGGTCGACCAGACGCCTAATGACTATCCAGTAGTGTTAATCCTGCAAGTAGGAATTGCGCTTGTGATATCTGCAGCATATCATGCCTCTTAGAAGTAGTAATTCATCTGAGAATCTGCTAGGCGCAACTTGTGCCCAACGACTACCGCTAAAGCACACTTCATTCGAGGAGATTTCTGTATTTAATAGCCTGGGCCCCTATTCCCATCTTCAAAGGAATACTGACCAAAAATATGATTCAGAAAAAACAGGTACTTCCAATAAAGGACGTGATGGACGAAGCCAGTGGACTTGAGGTTCTCGTGAGGTCGATCACGTTTCCAGTGCCAATAAGCCCTAGCATCATAGAAGACTAACTACTAAATATGGCCTCTGCGAACCTAAAAGTAGAATATTCCCCTAGCCAAGTACAGTCAAATTTCGCAGTATCGACGTCGAGCCACGAGTCAATGATTCTAGATTCCCTACTACAAGAATTTTGCATGCTAAACGAGATTCATTCCGAACAAGGCCTCATCAAATCTAACAGTACGAACTAGTAGATCATTTCAATGATCACGCCTCTCGTTCGCTCAGTTTTTGACCTTCAAATTCACGCCGATAACAATACCTGCATTCTCTTGAGGTCACAACTAGCATCGCACAACCGTGAGAAGTGAATAGGATTTGTCACGCCGAGGACGAATAAATACCTGGAGAGTGTGATATTGCGATGTTTAGGGAAGGTATCGGGACATTGTGCGCTCCATGAACTGGTTTCTAATTGTGACGGGGACAATACACAAACGATCAAGGTTTAATGTTGCCCCAGTTCATCATCCGGTTAGGTCTATCGAGTAGAATCAGAACATTTCAGACATGAATTTTAATGGAGTCGAGAGCTTTCTGGTTCTCATTCATCGGGTATCAATAAAATTTCTCGCAGTGTGCGCGTTCTTGAAAAGTCAACGTGTTTGAATCTCCTCGTTGGTGAATAGTTAAGAACAAGGGCAGGATGCGGTGTAGACAAACGCAACCCCTATTAGTATCTGCGAATGAATCTGTGAGTAGGATTGTGTGCTTTATTGAGCTGCTTGACTCATAGACTAGCTAGCACGCTGGGCTCCTCCCTGACTCGGGCCATACCGTGGTCCTATCCTCTTTTGTTACCTGAAAGATAATTGATATGTTGCCTGTGGTGAATAACCATTCAGCTCATTATTTACCCGCGGAGTTCAACCAGCTTTTCCACGAAACTTTCTGAACTAAAATTGGCAGCAATGCAAACTGCGTGCGTGATAATAATTCCCCAGAGAACCCGTAGCCCTAACCAGACGAGTTAAAAATATTTTTCTAAATCTCCCTCTTTTTTGTGATAATTGAAGTACACTTGATCCGATCCACCATCACCGATTCAGCTGCTGGGTATGCTTTTGAAATTCATCAGATGGCTTCTCCATGATCAAGGGTGGGTTTGAGCAGAGATGCTATCCTACTATCTGATCTGGTCTTGAATAGCTTCTTTTTTTGACTCATATTGTATTCAGCTATGTAGCTTGATTAGCTTCATGCCAATGCTGCTAGGGGGTTGTGTTGAGAGATGAAAATAATACAGACCGCAAGAACGATTGGGATTCTCAACGAAGTGAGAGCGGTTTCACTCAATTACGGCTCTGGAGGCTCTACACTGAGAGCTGGAGACTCGCCCTCCATCGAGCACGAGCATTACACAGGTCAGAATAGTCATCTAATTATTGGATTATGTGACGTCAGTTAGAAAGTGCTTGGCGAGAGCTAGCTGCAGGCATATTACCTGACAATTTATAACTGTTATCAGGAAGTATACACTTCCGATCACTCTAAATATCATGGCTGGTATTCCGTCACCCATCTCAATCTATACCAGAGATCGAGATTTGTAAAAGTGAAGTGATATATACCATCTTCCTGGGTTTCAGATGAGACGGACTTGCTCAGTGATGATAACGCAAGGGAGCCCAGTATTATTTCAAATATTTTCTAAGTGTCCTAATTCGGCGCCCCGAGGGCACACATCGCTATCTTCTGAAGATTTGTTTCCATGCGGAATACGGATTGCTACGTCTGCAACGCTCGCTCTAAAACCATTGCAGATGCCAGTGTTGCCCTCACAGCTTGTATAATCTTGCGTGAGCACCCATCCCAGGGAAAAGCATTAAAAATATACGGTTATTCGGGGGTACTTTTTCTCTGATATTGCGTCATAGCTAGATTGTTGCATACGCAATTAGAAATCTGATGCCAAAAAAAAGAGACCTCAAGGCTTGGCAACATGGTCTCCACCCTCACTGACTAATTATTGCACGATGAGATGAAGTTGCTCAAAATTCAAACCACCATCTATGACTGCTAATAGCCAAGGGTTGAACATACAAGAAGCTTGTATAGACACAAAAACTTGGAGGGGAGATAGGCTTAACCTTGCGTGGTTGATGGTTCACACAGACAGAAAACCAATTGTATACTATCATTACACTCCTGATACCCAGCATCAACATCCAGCCCGTGAGAACAGGCTTAGGTCGAGTGCCAGTCGTGGCTTGCGTGAAGTAATCTGCGGCTGAGAAAACTGAGAGAGGTAGTCGCGCAGCATTAGGATACGCAGCTTTCCTTCTGACGAGTCTCGAGAATGGCGCAAGACGGAGATGAGATCGACCGGCCCCCCAAGATCGGTGTGGTAGGCTGGGTAGGGGTGACAGGGATATAAGACCGGCCACCTAGGAATTCCGGAGATTTGTGTCGCAGAGGTTCCTCGGCCAACTGCCAAAGGTATCGAAGCGGTTGCCGGGTTAAGTCGGAGCAGGAAATACGCACCGACAGGTCAGAGATACTTTTGTAAGCCTGAGGCTATCTTGACGCGGAACGTGTTAATCGTGCTCCGGTGGCTACTGCTGACTACTGGGGGTGGGGCAGAATACGCGCTTCCAGCCCCTCTTCTTTCTGCTTTGTCGCGCCCGACCACCGGCATCCGACAAGGTCCATTCCCTGCGCGAGCTCACACCAGTGCCTGCTTGAAGATGATTGGCACAAGACCGGCCTCCATGGCAGTGCAGCCTACGAAGAAGTCTAGCCTGCCGCAGCCCTCAAGCGAAAGTGGATTGGCAACGGCCGCAGGTAATCAGATGCATAGAAGCACAAATACCTGCATATCTAGTCTGAGCCCAGACAGACACATATGCTTCCGGGAAGCTCTTACAGATGCAGGAGTCCGACGACAGCTTGGGTAATAGTCAGCTTAGAGATGCGGAAATGGCCTAGGCAGTAGAGGGTTCGTTGAGATTCAGCCATCGCTGTAGATACCGTGAATTTCTTTACTGCGCCATGGGAAGGACAATTTACCGCCAGAGCCGCTTCCGGCGCTGGGCAACAATCATCTGCATTTCCTCAAAGCCCTTCAGATACGTCCCTTACGCTTTCCCCAATCACACATGGCTGCTAAGAGGAAGTTTCTCAAATCTCTAAGCCTCCCCCAATCTACCAGCCTCGTAGTTGTCCCAGTATTTTCATGCCCAAGAAACTTTATCGCATATTCACTTCATGTTATGGAGCAGGATAACCCTTTGCCCAGAAAAACTAAAGGCTTTGGCAATTCAGGTTTGGACAGTCAAAGGCCTCAGGTATCCAGGGCAGTATGCTTTGGCGTCCTATGTCCTACTTAGGATTTATATTAGATAGACGTAAAACAATAAACCAAACCAAATCTACCAGCCTCAACTACTTGGCCCCACGGGCCGAGCGATGTGCGATCGGTCCGTACGGTCGCGGGAGTCGTCCTCATTTCTCTCCAGTGTCATGTGATACACGGAATACAACTGTCTATTCTGGTTGTAGGATTTCAAAGAGCAAGATAAATTAGTTAGAGAAAATAGATACGATACAATATTACAGACTGACGTGTCCAAAAGATCCAGGGTTTTTGGTATTTAAATCATTAAACTCGCAGAGCAGGCAGTCTTTCATGTCGTTATCAGATGGGGCCCGGTCTTGCCCGGATGCTGCAACGAATCATTGCTCAAAAAATTTGATCCAGGAATGATGCTCGACTTACTCCTTCGTAGGGCCTTCAATGTCATCTTAAACTACATGTGCTCCGGTCTAGCGCAAATGGCAATGTGAGTCGGTGCTAACATGTCACCTTATTATCGACGGCCCAGATGCGCCCTCAACACTGTTCACAATATTATCTCAATACCACCATTCATTGAACTCTGCCTCTTCGGTACCAGCCATCTCAATGTACGAAGTGGAGGCTGGCTAAATTCACAGAAACGAAGAATAATTCACCGCTGGTAGCTATTTATGACCGATCTCGGTATTAATTGTGGGGCCATGACGAATCGGGTTGACAGAGGGATGAAGCTTCAATCAATATTGCTATGCCTTCGGTTTTGAGATAAATATAGCAGTGCAGTTACTAGCAAGGAATCACTTGTTGTTAACTTTTTAATAGGTATTTCAGTGTTCAAGCCTTTCTAGGGGATTTTGTTGATTGTCTTGTGTGGTTATTTGTGAGTAGTAAATTATATTCTATCTTCAAGAATCTAGTATTCTTCTATTCTGTGTGGCCGGCTTTCTGGTATACCATAATCATCCTGTGCACCTTCTTCTGCGTCATGTGTCCTCCGTGCCCCTCCCAACCTCAATCACCAGCCTGTTACTTCTCAAGATGTGGCAAGTTCCTTGAGCCGGTATAGTTTTGTAAACTATTCCTTTTCTCGTTTATCCGAGTGTTTTAATCCAGGGTACCCATAAATGTATTTCCGCAGTAAGAACAAACCGATTACTTATTAGTCCCCAGAAAAATCAGGACCCGTTCCTAAGTCAAAACTAATCCAAATATCAAAATGCAATTGAATCCCCGCGGCACTATCACTTTGTAGATGAGCTGTACTTTGTTACAGCCTTCGTTCCTTCTGAAACTGCATGTTTTGCGAGTTCACCGGGAAGAATTAATCGCACGCTGCTTGAATCAGTTAAAGGTTTTGTCAAGACAGAAAGACGAACGATGTTTGTATCTCTCTCGAAGATATGGTTGATTTTTTATTGTAAGCGGCGAGTTTAGATGCCTCAGTTGCGACCCTCTCGAAGATATCTATTTAGGTTAGAGCTACACAATTATTCAGTATTATGTACGTACCATTTACGAATGAGTTTAATATAGACATGGCTCTGTTAGATATTCCCGTATCCGGGTGTACTTGTTTGAGAACTATTCAAGTTAGCAAAATACTAAGTTTTGTGCTTGATCCACATAATGGTGCGAGGATGTGTACCTTTGTAGATGTACGATGAATAAGTTTCTTTCCTGGTTTTTGTTCGTTTCTTTTTGTCACCGGATGAAGCTGTCTTTTTACCGGCCTCCTTCGAGACAGGTGTCTTGGCTGGCGCCTTCGTGGCGGACGGTTTTTTTTCGGCTGATTTTGGAGGCATTTTATTTATTAGAGTCGGAGAATCGGATGTTATGAGATGGTAAAAAGGCAGTAATTCAAGAAGTGGTTAATGTGATGCCCTACATACGATGGGGTGGTGGATGTTTATGTAGTAACGCGGTGGCATCAGGATCACCGATAAATTAGGCGATGAAGCTAAACCCAAAATGTAACACATCACTCGCATCACTGATAGTCCATCTTCCGCCCATATAATCTCTCTGTCATTCCTCGAACATCCATCTACATCCGTCAACTTTCAATAACTTACAAACTCATTTTCCAACTCAAATTCTTCATATTATCATGTCAGGAGGAAAGTCTGGAGCTGGCGGAAAAGCCGGTGCAACTAAGAATGCGCAAACGTAAGCCAACAAGACAAATCTCCAGTATCTCAACCGTCAAAGTTTTAACCTTCTGACCTAAATCAGGAGGTCATCTAAAGCTGGTCTAGCCTTTCCAGTGGGACGTGTTCATCGCCTCTTGAGGAAAGGTAACTACGCGCAACGAGTCGGAGCTGGTAAGCCGCAAAAATCTAACTTACAAACAATCACTAATTTCCAAAGGTGCTCCCGTCTACTTAGCAGCAGTTCTAGAATATCTCGCTGCCGAAATTCTTGAATTGGCTGGTAATGCCGCCCGCGACAACAAGAAGACAAGAATAATACCACGTCATCTTCAGCTCGCTATTAGGAACGATGAAGAACTGAACAAGCTACTTGGACACGTAACAATTGCTCAAGGAGGTGTCTTACCTAATATTCACCAAAGTAAGTCCTTCAATATTATTAACCGATATCTCTAACAGTGTTCAGATCTTCTCCCCAAGAAGACCAAGCCAAATAAGCAAGCAAGTCAAGAATATTAAACCGTGATGGCTTTTCAGTAGTTTGTGTATCTCCTTCATGATGTTATGGTGTGGATGGGTAGGGTTGGGTATGGGGTTCAATTGAGTAAATCGACTGTAAATAAAATGCATGGGTACCAGGAATAGTTACACACCTCGAGTGTGAGTTGCCGCGTTTTATATCTAATAAGGGGATAGTTGAATAACAACTCTCCTGTATTTTGAACCATAAATCCCCTACAACTGAGTCACTATATCCACAAGGACGAGGGAATTTCATTTAGATAGTTTGACTTGCTCCAAACAATACGATCCGGTAACTATTAGGAATAATGTACGCTAATCCCTCTTGAAAATATTTTCCCCGTAATTTTACGACAACCAAGTGATATTAAATTACTCACATCAATTATGTTTCCACTAAACTAAAATCAACAATCACAATAGCAACACGGTTGGCACGGAAAATCACGTTAACTGCATGCAGCAGGCTGAGCAGAATCTGTCACATGACAGTACACGGCAGAAATGGTTATGTACTTCAACAGATGTCTAGGACGAGAAAAACGCCCATGGCACTTTGCAGAATGCCGAATAGCTTTACAGCGTTGGAGAAGTATTAAACGGGAACCTCCCCCGAGGGCGAGCGAGATGCTGGCAGAAGATGGATGGGAGAAATTCTTTGAATTCGTGACTATAATTAAATGTAATGGTGCACCAAATATACACCGGGAAGCCTAGGCACTTCCGGGGATCTTAAATGTTTTTCCTATGGCTAGCTGCTGGGAAAATTAGGACAAAGCGCAGGGCGGATTTGATCGGACCCCTTTTTTATTTCATTTTTATCATCTATCTATTTTTCTATATATTATCTGGCAATAAAAGCCCTTCATGTAGGTTGTAGTGAGTCCGCAAGGATCACACACCCGTATTACGCCCCGTGGGTGTAGGGCGCAAGCCTGATACGACTAGAATTCAAATAAAATTAAATTCAACAGATGTCTAAAAGGCGCATATGGTAATATTATCTATTTGAAGTTTGTATTTACATCTAAAAATAAAGGAGACAGAGATGGGTTTTGGCAAAATAGACATAGCATCGAGAATATGCAATACAAAAACATGAAATTATATTCTTCATGATTAAAGCTGAAAATACTGACAAAAATTAGCGTTGGATAAGTATGTGTGGTGTCCACATGGCCCAAAATATACTGTCTTTTAAATCGTCTTCTTGAACAAGGCTAGAAAGTTTTAATAGGCTTCATCCCATCATCTTGACTTGCTGTTTTGATGGAAGTCCAGCCTCTCATCGCGCCAGGGTGAAAGGGTGATTTATTGAAGGCTTAACGATTGACATGTTTCCATACCCAGAGACAGAACAGTGATTTTTCTATTTTTTGCGACAGTAGGTCGTGAGCATCACTTTACAATGTAAGGGGGGGCTTTGCAGGTCAGCAAGTGATCAATAATGTAATGACAAACCTACGATCGAGGATTGGTGCGGGCATGTTTCGCTCGTACTTAGAACCTGAAGGTCGTTAGATCGAGTCTCCTCTCTATAGAGCTCAAGGCTTACCTCCGGGGGCGGAGGGGGGAATGTATGGATCTGGGTGCTTCCAGGTCTCCAGTAGATCTTCTGTCTCTTGAAATAATGCCTAGACAAGTATTAATGACAAGTCTTGAGCCCCTGATAGGTTATCATTGCCTTCTGCCTTCTCGGGTCGTGAACATTTTTATTGGCTTCAAAAAGGGATCGGATATACATGGCTTGACCCCTCCATAGATGACGATGGACGGCCCAATCCAACGAGAGCTTCAAGGCCCGTCGATAGAGAGATCTATTGAATCGGTTAACATGTCGTTTATTCAGAGAAGCCTCGCATAAACTTACGATACAGTGTAGTTAGCCGACATCGTGGTCGGTGTGATGGAATACCGACTCCTGGAAAATTCAAGCAAATATGTTGATCGAACAACTTGGTATTTCTTTAAGGGATTTGAACTCCTCACGTGATATTATTACAAGTCAATGTGGAAAATGTCACAGAACCTGATATATGCCTGTCGGCTATGGCTCCTGGTCATTTAATCACTGTGCAAAGGTATCTTGAGCCCAGCTAGAAACTAGATTACTAATTGAAAGTCATCCGCTGGCTTTCATTCATATCATTCCATCCCGACAGACTACTCATTAAGCACGGCCCCTGTGGCACCCTGCCGCAATACAGGATGCCGGAGAATCATGCTTCCGGCCTCAAGAAAAATACACTAATTTTGCGGATCTCAGTTCTCTAGGGTAACTGAGTCCGGCTTGTCGAGCTCGGTAGCCAGCCCAGATGCTGATGATGTGATGTGATTACTGTACCACTTGAGTCATAGACCATCCAGCGAGTTGAGCTCCTCTCCGACCCACGCCACAGCTTGTACAGTGCTCCTATCCTTTTTTGTAACTTAAAAGATCACAGGTACATTGCCAGCCTAGATACGCTACTACCAAGGAAATATCTCTGCATAAATATAGCGCTTTTGGAACTGTTTATTATATATTGTGGCACATCTACTGATGCTATTGGGGATGGAATGAACCTCTCTTATTGAGCCTTGTGAGAATCGAATACAACCTTTCGCTACATGACAGAGGAAGTACAGAGGTGCATTCCAATAGTCGCAAAGTTACCTCAATTCTTGAGATTGGTAGCAAATAATATAATTTAAAATATAAGACTTGAATGGGAAATTTATTACCGAACTTGATGGATTGAATGCTTCTATAATTTAAGAGAGTATGAAATTGTAAATACAAGCGTGTCGTATCTAGATAACTAAATACAGTGTTAAATTAAATTTATTCACAATGAAAAAGGAGAACTGGCTATACCTGGAATATCGGCAACGCTTATGATATTCTTCAAAGGTCACCATAAATAATCTTAGAGCCTGAATACGACTCAAGACCTCCCAAGCAAGCTCCGATGAAACAAAGCTTTCTGGAGAATTGATTGTAAATGGCTTTATCATAAACCTCAGATGAGTAGTAAGAATGATTCGTGGATTATTACACGCGCTTGAGGTAGATAACTTTTGGAAAACAGCAGAACAAATTCCACGATAAGTATTATTACTAATTCATTTTATTGTCCTTTCTGAGTCTGTGACTTTGTAGAACATGCAGGTCCTCTCTGTCAACAGGCCAAGGATATCTCTACCAGTAGTATTTCCCCTCCTATGCCTCTCATACAGCTCCCCTCAAAAATTACCGCCCCTCACAAGTCCTCATTTCCTCATACACTTAAAGGAGCCCTTTGCCCTTCATCATCTCCCTTCTCCAGCCAACGAAACGATGGACATGTGCGGGTGTATGGCAGACGGGAAAAATCGCAAAAACCACCGGGTGCGGAGCTCTCCTAATACCGAAATTAGGACCAAATCTGAAAACATAGTGCCCCTTCTGAAGCGTTCGAAGAGGCCGGCCAGCTGGGCGCTGCAGACTTGAGGGCACCTCGGGAAATTCACACTCTACCTTTCTAGCCTCCTTCCAACTCCTTCCCGAAGGTCGTGGTGAAATGTCAGAAAAGTCTTGACAGAGCGTGATTGCTGTATGGTAGCTTAGTCAAACTTCTTTTGTGCCGTCCAGGGCGCTGGGGAGTGCCGTTGACTCATCGACAAGAGAAGCCCTCCTGGGGGACTATTCTCAACACCTGTCAGCGGTGTCCCCTACGAACCTCCAGCTCTCACTGTAGAGTCTGCAGAGCCGAGATTGAGTAACAAAGTCCTCACTTCGAAGAGGATTCCCAATCGCTTTCGCGATGGTAGGGTCGGAGCTCTACTCATCACCAAACCTTGATCACGGAGGAAAAGCCATCCGATGAGTTTCCGGAGCGTACCTAGCACCCGATACGGAGATGGTGGATTGGATCAAGTCGGCCTCGACTGTTACAAAGAAGGGAGATATAGATGAATATGCGCACCTCATGTGGTCCCGGTGTCTAGGCCTCGCCTGGCTGGGGCTGCAGGTTTTTTGAGACATTTTCCCGCGCACGCAGTTTCCATTGCTACCTTTTTTTTTTGAAGTAGAAGGTTCCGTGGAAAAGGTGGCTGAATTCCACGGGTAAATACTGAGCTGAATGGCTATTCATCAAGGGGAATATATCAATGATCTTTCAAGTAACAAAAGAGGATAGGAGCACTGTACAAGGTGTGGCCTGGGTCAGAGAGGAGCCCAATGTGCTAGATAGTCATAGACTCAAGTAGCACAATAAAACACAAACACACAAGAGAAGCCCTCCTGGCTAATTAGCCGAAATCTCGATCTTGGCGCCCACAAACGTCCAAAATTGAGAACCTCCCGAAAATGTCAGCCCCAACATGTTCTTCAGAGACTTGTTCCTCCTCTCGCTCCACATCTCTGCCGCCTGTCCCTCTTCAAGATGTATAACACCATTAGAGCATCATTCCCCCATAAACCAAGACCCGAGCTTTGGGCACATAGAGTTAATTTCCCCAGTGTGGTTATACGAAGCGTCGTAAATTTGTAATGGGTGATGGCCGATAATGATTGAGGCAAGCTCCTATTTGCAATTGGGGTTACGCCTTTATCGGTCATCGAGGCGAGATGATATGTGGTTGGAAAGAGGTTGAGGACTCAGAAAATAATGGTGAGTGCTGCATGATTGAGAAGTCGTCAAATCGAGATATGGATGTGTTTGCTTTCGACTTCGATTCAGATGGGATTCTTCTTGGCTATCCCAGATATGCAGAGCATACTGAGCGATTATACCGGCACCGCTAGAAGGCGAAAAATTCGTCTTTGCCAGCACGAATTCCCCGATATCGGCAATGAATCTGGAATAGGAAATCTAAGTGTTACCATTAAAGTTCGTCTTCGAAGCAATGAATCAGCTAGAGTGTATATGACACCATAAATAATATTATGACTGGATAGTGCGCTGATAATGTGTTCACGCCGGTCTTCAAGGTAGTCTGGTTAGCTTGGACACATGTCTCACATTAGAGAAAAGGCCTCAGGTTCGATTCTGACAAAACACAGCTACATCCCTCACACTATTCGTATGCCCAATGTGAAAAACATAGCTTTAGCTTAGGACAAAATAAACAAAACAAAACTATTCGTATGCTTAGATAATTGAAGGTTTTGAACCGTTGATTTGGTGGATGCTTGCAGAGAAGAGTCGTCTGTTTGTGTATGGAATCATATACCAGTGCTATTTGCGAATGAAATCCAAAGTTTGAGTTTCTCTAACTTCAAAAGAGTCACCCGACGTGTATACATAGCACCGATCTTGTATCATTGCTATATATTTGTATATTTATTAAATTATGTAAAAAGGAGAAAAAAATAAAAGGCTCCGCAGTGCCCTGAGTCGAAGTAAATAGTTGTTCCGAAGTTCAACCTACCCTACTGCCACAATGCCGTGATTTCACGGTAACAACTAAGTAATTCGCTTCCTAATGCTCTGATTATCATATTTACATCCCCTGTGTTACAAAGTGGTCAAATCCTTGGTTTATGCGCAGAGATAAAAAATGTTAAAATAATCTTAATTCAACAGATAAATTTCCAAACAATAATCCGATTAAATGACTGTAACTAGTCTCACTTATGTTCTCCTGTTGTTATCACTTAATTATGTATATGTAGTTTAGCTGTAACATATTGTAGAGTATATGCCTGTTATCCCTTAGGCAGTAGTATCTGTAATTCAGTCTACCAACAAGGACCCAATCATTAGGGATTGGGTCAAGTAATAATCAACCATCGTTTTCACCTAGTCCAACTATTCAGATCTGAATAATTAACCCAACATCTCCTTTGCAGCAAAATTATTTTAGCATAATGACAGTCAAGGTTATGATAATATTGAGGTATCGTAATTGGATACTAGGATTACTCGTCCTTTTCGTAATCGCATACATGGGACCTCTGTAAGATTTCCAATGAATCTATTTGAAGCCATAAGAGCCCAAACAATAATCTGAGGATAATTGCTAAACTTACTCGGTAGAGGAATGTGGATAGCAATGATTCTAGAGCAAAAAATTGGGGGACGAGTCTCAACACCCAACAGTGATGTTACCTGTGAACCTCTAGCTTTGAATGCAGAGTCTACAGAGCTGAGATTGTGTAATACTCTCCTTGTTTTAATGGAGATTGCTAATCGCTTTGTCGCTCTGTATCGTCTCATTCTCTCAACACATCTCTCTATCACAATTATCATGATACTAACCACGATCAGATGTTAGGGTCGAAACCCTTCTCGTCACGAGCCCTCGGTAGTGGAGGAGAAGCCATCCAATGAGTTTCCGGAGCATACCGAGACCCGATACAGTGATGGTGTATTAGATCAAATTGACTTCCAATGTTACAAAGAAGGAAGATGTGGATTGATTTACCTACTTCATATGGTCCCTGTATCTAGGACTGTGGGTTCTTCCGTAAATTTTCCCGTACATGCAGTTTTCATTGCTACCTTTTTATTGGGTAGAATCCGTCTTGATATGAAACAGCGGAGTAGTCGAGCCTGTGAGATTGCATGTGGCTCAAGGCCACAGTATATATCTCTAGTGTACTGGTTAGGCGAGCATGCATATACTTTTATAGATGTACCCACACTAAATGGATACAGGTTTAATCTTATATTTTCTGTCCATGTACCTACAGAATTGTATTGTATAGGTCTATTTAATGCCGCCCACTGAATATAACATCATACACTCCTCATTACTCCGCAATGTGACTTCCGCATAGCTCATAACCATAACAAAAGCTTCTGTGGAACAGGTGGTTGATTTCCATGGAAAGATGTTGAGCTGAATGTCTACCCATCACGGAAAATATATCAAAAATCTCTGTCATAGCTAGATAGCTGCATACACAATTAAATTCTGATGCAAAAAGTAAATATCAAAAATCTTTCAAGTAACAAAATTAGATAGGATCACTGTAAAAGATACGCCCTTAGGTTTAAAAGGGCCCAATGTACTATATGTTCATGTACTCAATTAGTATTATGAACTTAACAAATTTAGAACATGATTTGTCTTTCATATTCGATATGTTAGTGGTTTAAGAATCTGTTATTAATAATTACGGACACCTAGATACCGATACGGCCTGAAAGGTCATGTCGACAGATTGACTAGATGGTATGGTCAAGTGGTATTCCTTATGAGCTTAGCTGGGGTAAATCTCTTAACTCGGGTCAATGCGTCAGTAGGTGTCAAGATCGGACCGGAGGAATGCCGACTGCTTTCCTTAAGACAGGTACTCTCCAGCATAAACGTGGACTCCCAAGTCTTGATCAATCGCCTCTTCTACCTACCATCCACTTTCCCAGGAAGGCCTAATCTAACTCAAATTTGAAATGCTTGCTCGAAGAATACTCGTCAACTCGCGCTATCTGCGCACCTCGCAAGCTCCCACCTTGCGACAAACATTACCATCGTTAGCTCAACAATTACGCTCATATGCAGACCATTTTATCAAGGTTCCGCCGATGGCAGAGTCTATCTCGGAGGGTACTCTTAAGCAATGGACGAAGAAGGTCGGCGATTTTGTCGAACAAGACGAGGAGATTGCTACAATTGAAACCGACAAGGTGCAGCTCCCAGTGCTACTGGTGATACAAACTCTGACATAGCAATTAGATTGACATAGCTGTAAATGTACCAGAGTCTGGTACAATCAAAGAATTATTCGCTGCTGAAGAGGATACAGTTACGGTTGGGCAGAACCTGGTCCGCATAGAACTTGGGAAAGCGGCTGAAAATAGCCAAAAACAAGCTAGCCTAGACGACAACCTGGCTAACTCTACGGACCAGCCGGCCCCTTCAGTTTCTAAGACTGACATAGAGGAGAAATCAAAATCAACAATCTCCGAATCGCAACCAGTCAAATCGTCGCAGAAGCAATCGCCTCAACCCCATGAGACAAAAGCCGAGCATAAAAAGGCACCGCCTTCGAAACCCGATGCACCGCATAGTGATTCAGCTGCGATACCAGGCAACCGCGAAGAGCGCAGGGTACGTGACCCGAAATTATCGGGAGGTTTTAATAACTCAGTCTCAATAGGTGAAAATGAACCGAATGCGGCTACGTATTGCTGAGCGTTTAAAGCAATCACAAAATACAGCAGCTTCTCTAACGACATTTAATGAAGTTGATATGTCAGCGCTAGTAGATTTCCGTAAGCTCTACAAAGACGAAGTCCTAAAGAAAACTGGTGTCAAGCTCGGATTTATGGGGGCATTTTCGCGAGCCTCCGTGCTTGCAATGAGAGACATTCCAGCTGTGAATGCTTCCATTGAGGGGCCAAATGGCGGAGATACTGTTGTCTACAGAGACTATGTTGACATAAGTGTTGCTGTAGCTACAGAGAAGGGACTGGTTACTCCAGTCGTACGAAATTCAAATACTCTTGATCTAATAGAAATCGAACGCAACATTGCCGAACTTGGACAAAAAGTATTTATTTATCCTAACTCCTTTACCCCTTAAGATATGCTGATTCGGTAAACCAGGCTCGGGAAAATAAGTTGACCATTGAAGATATGGCCGGCGGAACATTTACTATTAGTAACGGGGGTGTCTTTGGTTCCCTCATGGGTACACCCATTATCAACTTGCCCCAGTCTGCCGTTCTCGGTCTCCATGCCATTAAAGACAGGCCAGTCGTCGTCAATGGACAGATTGTTATCCGACCAATGATGTATCTAGCGTTGACTTATGACCATCGTCTTCTAGATGGCCGAGAGGCTGTACAGTTTTTAGTGAAGGTGAAGCAGTATATCGAGGATCCTCGCCGTATGCTTTTATGATTGGATTGGTTAGAAGAATTTTGACGACTCATGAGTATTCTTGGCATTCAGTATAATTAGACTGTGTATTAGTGGATCATTACGGTGTTTGAATTATTGTTATTAATACAAGGATAATATTGTGATGTTACCAAGTAATCGTTATTTTATTTTTGATATAACGTGCTAGGCTATAATCATCCTCTACACTTCTATGTATGATTCAACGCGTGATAGTTTGAGCTGTGTCAGGTAAACTTTCAATCAGTGCATAGACCTCATTCCTTCTCAGAATTCAGCCATTTGTTGAAATAACTGAGTCTTACCGTCCAAAGAATCCGATTTTAGCTTGCTGAAGTGTATAATTTAGTCCTCACGTAAACCCCTCAAGTCAGTCACAGTATTGTCTAACCTTACACAGAATTGTTTTCATCACAGGAAACCTTGCGCCGTTTTCTTTTTTTTAAAATAGTATGTGTGTGGGTTTAATGTTTTACTTCAGTCACAGACTATCTAACACATTAAGCTCCTCTCTGACCCAAGCCCCGACTTTTTCTGTGCTCCAATCCTCTTTTGTTACTTGAAAGATTATTAACATACTGCCCGTTATGAATAGCCATACAGCTAAGTATTTGGCCGTAGAATTCAGTCACCTTTTCCACGGAATCATCTACGCAAAAGTAAGGTAGCGATGGGTTCTATATAGGCAGTAAAGATTTAGTTGTAGATAGGGATTTGATGAACGTCCAAATTCGGATCACATGACTGTCAAAGTAATTTTCAATAAACTGGGACCCCACGCTTTAACATATTTAATGCTTGTTCATCTACGCCCATGTGAAGCAGCTGAGTCTAGAAATCATTATCAAGGAGTATCTTTTACACAAAGTACTTTGTGATGGTTGTGAGACTAGGCTCGAATGATAAATCGGCGATGTAAGACGTTACTGATTCAAGGAATCACAGTTGGATCATGAGTTGCTCTGACGAAGTCATACGAAGTGAAGGCCAACACGAGATACGTGTATACAATGCAGATATATCTTGATGTTTAGATACGATCATTTAAAGGATCATATTGTCATTCACATCATTTTAGTATCGTCAATCAATCGATAGTATTCCATTAGAGGCTGTTGATGATTCATGTAGTAGCAATTTTAAATTTCTTGCTAATTTGAACTCGAGAAAAAAAGCGACTAGGTAGAAGTTCTGATTTGGTGAAAGGTGTCTGAATGGTCCTGAGTTCGATGAATAATTAAGACATAACTCAGTATTAAGTATGAGCTGATATCCAGAGTACTCCCACTATACAACTTGGGGTTGAGCGTAATGGACGAAAATGGCGTGTGATGCTTGCTGGCTTTCACATCAAATCATACATTTAGGTGTAGCTCAAAAATAATGATTGTATATGACCATTATCGTACAGAAGTATGCATCAACCCTTATTTGTGACTGTTAGTGTTTAATGTTGAACAACGCGGGGTGACCGGCTGGACTTACCAAGCGGTGCGTCATAGGATAATTCTCGTCTTGGAACAAGCAAGATCGCCATAGTCATACTTACAACCCTCGGTAACGTTTGTGTTTTCTAGCTTTGTTAACAGCGAAAGACATCTTACACGTTATCGTTATGTCAAAAAGGTCGAGTCATAGCTATTCCCATGACACGCAGGAGGTTGTGCACAATGGTGAGCAAACACTGGGATAAATCTTGAGCATCATATTCTTGATTTCAAAGAATTCAGAGTTACTAATTATCTTAATAGGCGAGGAAAGACAGAAGAAATTATTGCAAGAGGATACGGGTCACTTCAGCATGATTAGAATGCTTCACCTGGCAGACTTGATTACAGAAATGAATGGTATGGCATCATCTTTAGTGCGTACACATCCGGTTGCTAAGCAGTGAAGAACTCAGGCTTCTGTGGAATCATGTCAATTTTTTCCTCCATGCGTTACTGTCTTGGACCACCATCTGCACACGGTAACTTATGGGCTGCGCTGGCCTTCATGCCTTTCGGCCTTTTCTTTGATTTTATGGATGGAAAGGTTGCTAGATGGAGAGAGAAGAGCAGTCTTATGGGCCAGGAGCTCGATTCGTTGGCTGATCTGGTAAGGAGTTCACGATATCGAGATCCATTCATCTAAGGCGAATTCTCACTTCAATTTTCCCTAGATTTCCTTCGGTGTATCCCCAGCAGCAGCTGCCTTCGCCATTGGACTTAGGACACCAGTCGACCACGTTTTTCTTGCGTTTTTCGTACTGTGTGGTCTTACACGTCTCGCACGTTTCAATATTACAGTCGCAAATGTTCCCAAAGATCATACTGGAAAGAGTAAATATTTTGAGGGAACTCCTATACCGACGTCCTTATCGATCGCGGCGTTAATGGGGTATTGGGTTAGTCAGGGCTGGGTTTTAGATAATTTACCATTGGGTACTTGGGCTACAGGTACAACATTTGAATTCCATCCTGTCGTCGCTCTTTTTATTGTCAGCGGATGCCTCATGACCAGTAAAAAGATTCATGTCCCGAAGCCATAGATTTTCAACATGTATCGCGGTCGCTTATGGTTCTAAGAAATTGGTTGCAGTTACTGATGGGACTTTTTCTGGCTGATGAAATTTGGTAAAACTTGGAGTGCTGCTACAATTTTAGCAATCTAGTTTATCTCATGTATGAGATAACGTATCAATAACCATAGCTAACAACCAACATAAATTTGCTGGCGGTGGGTTTAAATCAAGCTAATTCGAAGTGATCGCTCACATATTTCAATAATACGAATCTTGTCCCAAACGCCTGATTTTAAGAACTTGTGTTGTATATTTAGCCACGGCCTCGACTAGAAAACCCTCCTCTGCCTCTTGGTGTGAATCCAGAGCCACCGCGAGAAAATCCACCACCACCCCGACCTCCTCTATCACCTCCCCTGGATGAAAATCCTCCTCTACCACGAGGAGCTCCCCTTCCTCCACCACGTCCTCCTCTCATAGGAGCTCCACGACCGCCCCTTCCCCCGGCTCGTTTGGGTTTCGGTGCACCTGGGGGTGGTTTGGGTTTAGGAAGAAATTTTTCTAATGGAAGCAATTTATCGTTGCCTATGTAAAATTTGTCGCCTGACTTGAAGGATGTGGGCTGAATACCTTCACTAGGTTTTATTGTGAAATATAGCGAATTTATGGGGCCCAGAATTTCGTCGACTTTACCAATAGAAGTCTAGGAAGGAATAAGTATTCGAATTGTTCGAGGATTAAATTTTCAGAATCGTATAAAAATGACATACCTTATTTTGAAGAAATATGGGTGCATTGAAGTATGGTATCTTGGTATTAATAGACTCGCAAACCATCTCTCCCTCACAGCTGTGCAGAAATGAACCCATTTCTAAAACTTCGCTGGGTGGACCGTTGTCTCGGCCAAACCCACCACGGCCTATCACCAAGTCAGCTAGGAACGACACTGAAGAGACTGTTGTCAACTAACCACCGCGGGCGCCAAACCCACCTCCACCACGGGAACCACCTCCTGAAAAATTTGCGCCTGTACCACGGCCGCGTCCTCTGAATGCCATTGTTTTGTCGGGCTTTGCAATGTGCCGGTTCAGAGAGAAATTGGCCCGGCTCAAGGCTTAGACGGCGATTTGCTAGCTCACCCTCTGAGATTGTTGGTCTGTGCTCAAATAAATATTCACAATCCGCTAGGGCATTGTGGGGGTAAAATTATCATCGAGAACTTTCACAAGCTCACCCATCCAATCATTATGGAAGCTGCTACTTCGCTGCAAGAAACACGGCCTCAGGGCAGCGGAAAAGTAAATAACAGCAAGAAGAAGCCGAGAGACTCTGATAAATCCAAGGCGGCTACTAATGTCGAGACCGATGGCCCCCTCGAATTAAATCCCTCGGCAGCCTTTCTCGACGAACGTCTTGATCTGTACAAGACGCTCAAAGCAAAATTTGACGCTGAGATAGCCGCAAAGCCACGCGAGGCAATTACTATAACACTCGCTGATGGAAGTGTCAAGGAGGGAACATCATGGGAAACGACGCCTGCAGAAATTGCCAAAGGCATTTCAAATAGTCTTCTAAAGCGCACGATCGTCGCTCGACTGAACAACAGTGATGATCAGCTGTGGGACCTCGAGAGACCTCTCGAAGCGAGCTGCAAGCTAGAACTCCTTTCTTTCGAAGATGACTTGGGCAAGAAGGTCTTCTGGCACTCGAGTGCTCATATTTTAGGAGAGGCTTCAGAAAGAAGATTTGGATGTAGCCTCTGCATTGGTCCACCTATCGATAATGGCTTCTACTATGAGATGGCTCTACCTAACGGGGCTGCCGTCCAACAGTCAGACTGGAAACCCATTGAGACTCTTGTTAGTCAAATAGTTAAAGAGAAACAATTATTTGAGCGTCTTGTTCTTTCCAAAGACGACTTACTGAAGATGTTTGCTTACAACAAGTATAAGCAACATATAATCAAGGACAAGATCAAGGATGGCGAGTTCACCACTGTCTACCGTAATGGACCGCTCATAGATCTATGTCGAGGACCTCATGTACCTCACACCGGAAAGATTGAATCATTTGCGATAATGAAGAATTCGGCATCTTACTTTTTAGGAAATAAAGACAATGATTCGTTGCAACGAATTTATGGAGTATCGTTCCCTGACAAAAAGCAAATGACGGAACATAAAAGGTTCCTCGAAGAAGCTGCAAAGCGAGACCACCGAAAGATTGGTAGAGACCAGGAACTATTCTTCTTTCATGAAATGTCGCCTGGATCGGCAATGTGGCTACCCCATGGCACTCGTATATACAATACTATTACGTCATTCTTGAGAGAAGAATACTGGAAGCGTGGCTATAATGAAGTAATCACGCCTAACATGTATAATTCAGAGCTATGGAAGATATCTGGCCATTGGGATTATTATAAAGACGACATGTTCACTTTTGGTGTCGAGAAAGACACGTTTGCACTGAAACCTATGAATTGTCCAGGTCACTGCTTAATGTTTGCACATCGTGAAAGAAGTCACCGAGAACTTCCATGGAGAGTAGCTGATTTTGGTGTTCTTCATCGCAATGAGGCATCCGGTGCATTATCAGGATTAACTCGAGTCCGACGATTTCAACAAGATGACGCGCATATATTCTGTCGTGAGGACCAGATTAAATCAGAAATAATAGACTTATTCGATTTTTTAAATTCTGTCTATGGTCTACTTGGGTTTACATTCAAGATGAAACTTTCAACGCGACCAGAAAAGTATATGGGAAAGCTTGAGACTTGGGATGCTGCCGAGGATAAGCTTCGAAAAGCGCTCGATGAATTCGTTCCTGGAGAGTGGGAACTCAATGAAGGAGACGGGGCCTTCTATGGGCCAAAGATAGACATAACTATCTCAGATTGTTTGAGACGACAGTGGCAGTGTGCAACAATACAACTTGATTTTCAGTTGCCTCAAAATTTTGGACTTGAGTATATGACTTCTGAAGTACTTGTGAAAGGAAACGGCACTATTGATGCTAAGAATATAGTAGCTGAAGAAACCAAAGTAAAAGATGAGAGCAGTGCATCAGAAACCAAGAAATTGCGTGATATTAAACCCTTGACGCCAGGCTGTGCGAGACCCGTAATGATTCACCGGGCTATTGCAGGTAGCATTGAACGCTTTACTGGAATCTTGACAGAACATTTTGCCGGAAAGTGGCCTTTTTGGCTCAGTCCGCGACAGATATTGATTATTCCTGTGGGGGTTGGATTCTTTGAATATGCTCAGGAACTACACGCCATTTTCAAAGCGCAACAAATGTTTGTCGATGTAGACCTTAGCGGTAATACCTTACAGAAAAAAATACGGACAGGACAGTTGGCCCAATACAACTTTATATTTGGTAAGTTCCCCTAAAACTATCCAACGGTGCTCACTAAGCCTATAAAATAGTCGTTGGCGATCAGGAGATGAAGGGACGAGAAGTCAATGTCCGAAATCGTGATGATACCTCCAGTCAGGATCGCGGGAAGCCTGTCCCTCTCCAAGAGGTTATTACCAAACTCGTTTTGTTACGAGATGAGCGAAGATCTGACAACCCATTCCCCGGAGACGCCAAGGTAACTGGAAAAGACAAAGCTGATGCATGATGAATTGGATGAGCTATTGGAGTTTTTGAGGATGGGAGAGAGCGGGTGGTGCGTGCATGGATAACTTCCTTCTACAGCAGATATTTAGACGCTAAAATGACTGACTTTGGGTAAATGAAGGTCAATGATGAGCATGATGATAATAGAATGAGAATTGAGATGGATTCTCCTACGCGCTACCTCCCAAAAGTTGGTGACTAGCTATTTGAATCTCGATCCAGTGCAAACAAATTTTCCAACATAATCTATAGAATAGGAAGACTATCAAGGAGAGTACGCTCCGTCATCAAACTTGAGTAATTGCGAGTAATTTTCTTCGGAAAAGGGAGAGGGGCCAAAGATGAGGTAGAATCCAGAAAATACACCGCCTAGGCGCCACAGTATTATCATATTTTGTCGGGTGTTCAGCCCTTCCCTAATTGTCTTTAAAACATATCGAACTCACTAGGAAAATAGAGAAGAAAAACGACCTACGGCGAGATAATCATTGTCTATCGGCTATAAACTCGTTTAAAGGCTTGTCCCAAGCACATTGACACGAGACAGGTTGCTTCGCTACAACTTGAGAATTCCTTTGTCAGTTTAGAGATACCAGTCATTTTTTTCAAACTTGCTCCCCAGAATACTAAGTGTTGTAGTGCAACATCTTATTTCCGTGGTCTTTACTCATGGTCCCGACGTGGCATCAACTAGACTTCTATGATCAAAGTGAATAAGTTGGTGGACTTTAAGACAACTTGCCATATCCTCTATGCTTTGTAACTGTTCAATAGAGATGTGGCTCTTTAGGTGAGAACTAGATGGCGATACTGATATGGCAGAAGTAATGTGTCAGTAGTCGTCAATACATACTAATTGTTCAGCGTGGTCAAGACGTTTACCAAAAGGGAGGGCAAAGATTGAACACTAGTCAGTGGTGTCCTCTACGAATCTAAGAGCGAAATAATATCAAATGGCCGAGATTCAGTCACGTCAAATAGTGTATCCGAAAGTTTTTATGGGGATGGCGATCGGGAGGAGTGGTGTTGCCAAGTTTTTGGTCGAAAATCCGCCATGAAGAGATTTTATGACTGCACAACCCAAAGAATTCAATCATTTACAACCCGAATACGAGCTGCAGATGAGATAAAGCCTGTCTGACACTTATTAAAACAACTGACAACCTTTACTATCTCAAATTTTCCTGGAAGGTCTTTTCCATCCAAACTCATCTCTCGACCTACCAAAACACTGCAAGATCCAAAAGTCACAATCACAATCAAAAGTAAACGTGAAGATCCATTCTATTACAACTGTTGAGCTCTGTGAAATCACGGTCGAAGTACTGGCCTTATATTCGTCTATATTTCGGCCAAGAACACCAACAGCTCAACCTGCTACGAATTGTCACCGACTAAATACGTACAAAATTTAGCCGGCATATCAACCACAGCATCCGACAGAATATGGGGCATTGGTGCCTCGGTCTTGAGATCTTCGACCCATATTCGGTCTCCACGGTTAGAGGCACGACAGCGGCGGGGCAAGGCCGGAGATACGGACCGTTTACAAAGTTTCTGACATTGCGTTGGAAAATCGGTATGGGTTCGATGAGTAAGGCGGCTCAAAGAATATGGGCGCGATTTTATGAATAGAATAATAATGATATGAATCGGGAGAATGTGTGATATACTATGGAGAAATAAAAGGTGGGTTGAATGAATTGAATTGATTAGATTATCTGTCTCGGTGATTCCTAGACAGCTTATATACATGTACTCTTGATAGACCAAATCTAGACTAGATACCATCCATCACTCGTTCCATACTCTAACAATGACAATGAAACGCACGACAGTATACAACATAAGTATGGGGTCAGGGTCGGTGGATGAAAGCCTACACGTGTATCAGACCATACCATGCACTAGTCGAGTCTCAAGCATCAAACATGCTCAATTAAGGAGATATAAATCATCTTGTTCGTGATTCATGTGTGAGAATCTTAGTTGTTCCAATCATGGGAAACTTCAGACACATAGAGTCTGAATTTCCAACACATTGCGATAATAAGTGAAAGGTTAAAAAGAAGCTACGATGGAGGAATCAAGGGTAACTGAGGAGGCCTCGCTAGGTGATTGGATGAAGTCGACGATAAAGAAAACAATCCCTGGATAGAATGAAGAGATACTGGAACTAGGCATAGCTTGAATTGATCAGAGAGACAAATTAAACATTTAGAAAGTGTCAAGGGCTCAGGCGCATGGTCGCCGAGTCTGATGAGAAAATTGCGCTTCGGTGTGCTATAATTGAGTTCTCTGGACGGTTGGACTTGACATTTTCAACACACGAGTGAAGTCTGAGGTGGTCAGATCATTCGGGTGGAGCGAGGTTTATGTGCTTATATGGTAGTTCACCTGATCCAGCCCGGGCCCACCCGTGCTTAAGCTCCAGCAGGAGCGCAGCGGTAGTCACTTTATCTAGTACGTTAGTGAACAAATAACGTTGATCAAAAGGTTTTCAGCTCACCATCTCCGAATCGAATCTTTGGAAGAGGCCGTGAAAGAAGACGCCTTCAAAAACTATTAACACGCTCTCAATCTTAGCTCGGGCAAGGCATGCATGGCCAATTCATGAGAGTGATATTATTCAATGAGTATTTTTCTCCTGTAGGATATTTTACTTATGCGGGATGGTGCCGGTATGAAGAGAGACCTAATGATCACCTTACACAAGTATTTTTAACAAATAATACTACGCAAAAGGCTGAAACAGTTACCAAATGCTAATTGCATACTGAGTATCTTAGGCAAATGATGGCGAGTGAGCCAGCGACACAGAGTGTGGTCACTTCTGGCATATCAATCCTACAGAAAAAAGAGAGGCTCTTATGCAAAATCTACTTGCAAACCCCTCAGCAGTCGGTGACATCCCTATGTATTCTCCAAAAATTTCCTCAACCTCACTGCTCTTCCCATCCCCTACTGCCGAGAAAATCCAAGACTCCATCCTACGTGCTGGCAACACCGCTCCTGGTGCAGATAGAATACCCACGGCCATTATCCGGCACGCGTGGCCTTTGATCAAACACTAGGTACTGTCTCTATTTAACGCTTGCCTCTCGATTGGGCACCATCTTGAGTGCTTCCGGAAGGCCATTCTGGTGATGATTCAAAAGCCAAACAAGATAGACTTCTCTTCGCCCAGATATAACCGCCCAATTGCACTCCTTTGTGTACTAGGTAAAGGATTAGAGAGACTTATTGCAAAAAGAATAGCTTGGACTGCTATCCGGCGCAAGATGGTATCGAGCTAACAATTCGGCGCTCTCCCAGACAGATCGACTGTGGATCTAACTACCTGCCTTACCCACGATGCAGAAAAGGCACTTTGTGACGAACGCAAGCTGGTTGTAGTGTACTTTTTAGAAAGATTAAACTATATGAAGAGAGAAGTACCACAACTAGGTATAATGACTATTTGTACGTCCTTCTTGCTCATCCAGTACGTACTCCATTGGTGAGAATGACATATTGCTCCGCCACTGCCCGTTGTCATCTTTACCCTCTAGCTGACTCTCTCACTTGGCAATTCTACTTCGCCGTCTCACATTCCTTCCTAGCTTCAATGTAATGTGGCCAAGTGAAACTTAGTCGCTTGATACAAGATAATATGTAACGCTCTCCCTAATACGCCCCTAAACGCTGCTTAGGTCTCCACCTAAGCTAAACAACGGTCAAACCGTAACACACTTCATGAGAGTTCTACAGCCTGTATGCTTACCTTAGATATCAAGGGAGCCTTCGACGCCGTATATCTGGGACGACTTGTCAGATGTCTACGAGAGCAAGGTCGGCCTGAGAACCTGGTGGGCTGGGTAGGATCTTTTGCCTCACGCCATACGGTGAACATCTATCTTGATGAAGCAACAGGCCCCCACAACATTTGGATTACGGTCTTCCACAAGGCTCACTGGCTTCTCCCATCCTATTCATGCTCTAAACTTCCCCGCTTTCCAAGATGGGATGAAGAAGAAAATATTCGGCTATGCAGATGATGTTGCTCTCCTTGAGACAGGGCCTGATCTACTGAATAATTGCACAGCTCTCTCTCACTCGCTGGCGGAAGCATTAGACTGGAGGGAAAGAAAAAGCATTACCTTTGACCCGGCAAAATCAGAACTTCGACATTTCTCTAGGAGACAAGTCGATAGTAATTTATCAACAACCCCCTCGGTATTATGCAGAGAGAGTTCGGTCTCTGAAATCACAACTAGACCCTACACCCGCTGGCTCGGGGTCCACTTCGATCGGTCCAACTCCTTCAAATAGCGTGTCCGCATCCTCTATGATAAGGCACTCAAGATAGCCAACGCTCTCCGGTCCCCCAGCAACACTGTGCGAAGGGTTTCTCCTCAGCTTATCCGTAGAGTAGTAACATCTTGTGTCATTCCTGTAGCTTATTATGAAGCCGAAACCTGGTGACCAGATCGCAACAGATATACCAACAGGACTGACTCCAACCGAGTTGAAGGACATGTATTCGCTCTACGCAAGGTTGTTATGGAGAGCGCTAGAGCTATTCTGCCTGTATACCGGACAACACCAATTCCAATCCTCTTGCGCGAATCAAGCCTACTTCCTCCGGATTTGGAACTAGACTACAAGTCCAAACGCTCGATACTACATATTCATCTCTTGGATTATAGACACCCTTTACGCTGGTGGGTCTCCGTGATCTGGGCGCAAGCTTTCCGCGTCTCTCGCTTTGCTAGGCGGGCTCTTGAGGCTCCGAATACAGAAACAGTTGATCCTCTTATCCAGCCACCTTGGATTACCAAAGAATAATGGCATAAAAGCAAAATGCGGGTTACCACGCCTCCCATTAATATCCCCACAGGAATCTCCTTCAACGACTTGGTAGCTTACACAGATGGTGCTCGATCTACCCCGCCATCTCTGCCTAGCACAGGCGGTAGAATTACAAATTATCAAGCTGGACTTTTAGTCCATCGGGAAGGTCGAGCCTTGAACCCAAATCTGACGTTGTTTGACGCCGAAGTAGCCGCTATTCATGCCGCACTAAAGATCCCTCTCTCTCTTCCGACTGTTCGCTTATCCAAGAATATTTGGATATTGACAGATAATCTTGAGGTTGCTCGCCTTCTATTTCAATTCCCCATTTCCTCATCACAAGGTTTCTTCCTGTAGATAGAGAATCTGGCTAGTAAATAGCCCCCTCGTCATCGCCTGCCTCATGTTCCTCCGGGGCAGGTCCAAGCATATTAGGTGTCTGTATATTTTGGTATCTCTGTATATAAGCTTGATGACGCCTTGGCTAGGGAGGGGCTGTCGCAGCCCCTTCCTACATCAGTCCCCTTATCATCCTTCAATGCCGCTAAGAGCCTTGCTAGAGATGAATTAGCCCTTGCCATGGAAAAATACTGGAATGAGCACGCTCCAGACTCATATAGAAGAATCGGTATCAACTCCTACACCAGCTACCCGAAGGAGCCCCTACTTAAGAGATCTTCCTTCGAGACTTTACGCTGCCCGTTCGGGGCATGGCGACTTCGCTGTGCACCACTCTCGTTTTAACCACCCAGATGCACACGTATCTTGCAGCTGCGACCTGGCCAAGGCGCCTAAAAATTTCCCGGAATGTACTATGCCTAACCGTAGTCTTCCGCCAGTTCCAGTTTCTTTTAGCGATCCAACAAAATTCTTTTTAGACTCCTAGGAGGGGGCAGAAAGTGTTGTCAAATGGTTCGATCAGACAGGATTCTACTCAGCAATCTTCTCTAGAAATTCAGGCTGAATTAACTCTTAGTAATTATTCTCGGTGCTATCAAATTACACGTGGTAGTCTGTCTGTAGAAAAGGAGCAGAGTCTAGAGGTGAGGACTCCGAGGGAAAAAGCGTATCATGAAATATTACTTACATAGCGCGGATGTGACATCAGGCGTTGCTTTATATGTATATGAAGGGCTCGGCATATCTTGTCAGGGAGTGGCGAGGGCGAGGCTTCCAGAGCAGTAAGTACTGGCGTCTATCTCCAGTATTAAGTATGCTGCAGGAGCCCAATTTTCGGCTTGGCATCCTTCTGGACATTAAATAATAAAACAAAACAAACGATCAATCATACAGAGAATATAATTCACCACTAGTGCGTCAGATGAATATCAGATGCTCATCTTATCCAAAATAGTAAATAATCAGCTGATTGACTACTGAAAACTGGATGACAGAGGGCAATTGACGCTAGCACTGTAAAATTTTCCCCAGTCATGTCTAAAAGCTATTCATACCGTAGGTTCATGGGGTCAGAATATACGCCATCGAAAGTCTGAGAATGGAAGACAAAGACTGAGCCTCTATCTGCTGTGTTCTCAATGAAACTACGTGTAAAATTTTCCTTCTAGGGCCGAGTCCAGTTAAATTTCGCAATTCCGAAGAAGTTGGCCCATAAGGCAATGATTCATGATTGCACCGAATCAAATTTCTACTCCAAAAAGACTCTATCCCATCAAATCCTGATCAAGTCTTCAAGGACGACCTAGTCCATCCTTGTGTCTATGACCACACCACTCGTAAAATCATAATCTGGGCTTAAGTGGCCTCCAAATATGCGTTCTCGACGGTATTTACACCCACCGAAGGAGACAATTCGTGGCGCACAATTCTAGCAGGCAGAAACTCGGGATAGACCTTGAGAGATATCAAGATGGATACGCGGGATGATGCAAACTGTTGATACAATATTGGAATAATTTATATTTCGGTTTTTGGAAAAGAGGGTTTAAAACTTACATTGTGCGCTTCGCGACTTCGTTTGCGATAGTGCAGGCGACACTATAAATACCATGGCTGGATGGTGCGGTGGTACATCATGTTGGCTGGTCTCCTACATAAAGTTGGGATAGCTTGGATACATACCCCATCTAAGACAGAAGATCGCTGGCTCGGATCTTAAAAAACACAACCACATGTCCTGCGGCGCTGGCGTACATGGATTGATTGATATAAATTTGAGTTTCTACATAGTCTTAGACAATGAATGACTGCTTAGGATCTATCTAATCAGTTCCTTAAATTATAGGTTGACTTCCAATATGAGTAACGTACATGGATGGCAAAGGTATGCTTGGAGAATCAAAGGTTTTTAAATGAACCTTAGATGAGTACTTGCGGAAGAGGGTTGACTGTTTGTGTATGCAGAAATACTTCATAGTGTTGTATTCGAATGAAATCCAGAGCATGGGTGTCTCAAACGTCAGAAAAGTCACCCAACGTGTATGCATAGCACCGATCTCCTAACATAGCTAGAAAGCCGAATACATATTAGATCATTAAAAACCAATCCCACGAATTAGCGTCATAAGAGGGGAGTTTCTCGGGTTGATCGCCCATTTCCCTCCAGATACCCAATTACTCAACTTCATGGATCTCAGGACCATGCAAGAAGTACGAAGGGAAACACGTAAAATATCACAGGCTTTGGTGAGATCAAAATGGATCTTTAATTCTTAGTTCTCTCATAGCAAATCTCTTAACTACCCTGAGAGCTAGTTCTTTTCCTCCTGATACTGCTAAATAAAGGTTCAACTCCGTCTAACACCGAATTTTACCCCATATAGCCACTTCTCCACCCTGTTTAAAAATAATAACAAAGCCCTCTTCTTGTGAGGTCATGAAAATTGCCCAACTAGTCAGTTTCTTGATAAACGTTTATTCACCTTCATGTACAAGTTAAATGTTTATCGTGTGCGAGGTTTAATCCTGCTTTTACTCCGAGAAATAAGGATAAGTTCTTGATATATTCAAAGTTGCAGCAGAAACTCAGAGATAAACTATTTACTTCTTACCTAACTTATGGACAAGGCCACAAGTTTTAGAGGTATGGCGGGTAATAATTTAGAAATATTTTCATGTACAGGTCTTTTGGGTTACACTGCATAAGTTTTCTCTGTCTAATTTTGACTATGTTTGTTACTATGCCTTTTGGTCGAGCATCTTCTTGATAGTAGCAGTAGCATATTTACATGCAAGCTTGATCGTTTCGCTAGCTTGTTTTCCTCCAGCTATATCAGTGTTGTAGACGACCTTTTTCAGAAATCCTTGTAGCCCCATAAGTAATCGAGGAGTATCAGGAACTTTTGAAAGTATGTTGGCTATTGTTTTTTCCTCAACTTTCATTTCAAGCGTTTGGGTCCGTAGAAATATAGTTATAAATAATATCTCAACAAAAATCTTCATTTTTGGCTGGAAGTAATCCAAATTGAGAGGTTTGAGAATACTTAGGCTTAAAGAACCCTCTGCAATAAGGGCACCATATAACTTTGCTAGGGTTACCAGCCGTCTCATGTCCAGCTCTTCTTCGTCCCTTTCAGATTTATCGTCATCTTCTGACTCTTCCATTCTTTTAAACAGATCCCACAAGCAGTACTGAAAAGACATTCTCAATCTTTTTTCACCACATATTTTCTTGGCAAGTAGAGTATAGTAGGGATTATGGCTGCTTTCAGATAGAGCACAGCGGATCAAGACCTTCGGAATTTCGTATTCTTGAATTTTTTTCAATTTAAGTTTCATCAGACGGACGTGAGCGTCTTCATAATCCGTGGCGGACATGATACTGACAAATATTGCTCTACGGATATCAGTGTTCATGCGCTGTTCTCTTGCTAGCTGCGAGAAATCCAAGGCTCCCGGGTCTCTATCGTGACTTATAATCTTTAGATCATCTGTCTTTTTGCTCTCTTCTTTGACAGGCCCAGACCAGCTGGCGCCAACAAGCCACCACTTCCCTCTTTTGTCTGAGTCCTGAATATCTTTGAGACTTATGCGTAGAGGCTCCGAGGCTTTTACGGTCCGGTTATTTAAAGATCCCAATATTTTCTTCATACGTATGTTGTGTTCAGATGTAACGGCAGAAGCGACACCGCCTGTTTTCATCCGATTATTCTTAAGGTCATCAATTGTCTCCATCATGAACTTTGTTCGCACAGTTATATTCTTCTCACCAACTCGCGCAGCTACTGATTTTAACGTTACAACAACATCCTTAAGTGAACTGGGATCGTCTTGACGTAATTGAGGGCCCGAAGTTCGGATTACTTTTAAGAGAAGTTCAGCATTAAGTTCTGAAAGTTCTTCCAAGAGAAATCGTATATAATCGAACACGAGATTGCTCCCCAAAACATGAAAGTTGTACATTTGCGCCAAAAGTGTGATCAGATTAGATGATTCCTTAGTGAAATCTACCCTGCTGTTAACTATTGGATTTGATTTTAATGCGCATGCATGGGTATAGTGTTTGTCAAATAATTCTACGATCTGCTGAACAATCTCCGCTCCAAAATCTGTTCCGATGACCTTGTAAACAGCGGTGATAAAGCCAGCACACAAAATAATAAGCGTATCCGGAAGGTTTGTGGGCTCACAGACAGAGACTAGTAATATATTGACAAGAACAGACGTGACATTATGTCGAGCGTTTTGTTGATAGAGCTTCTCTATTTCCCAAAGAATTGCTTGTAGGTTAGTCTCCGTCAACCTATTTATCAAACCCTGAATTCGTCTTTTGAGGAGGAGATCTTCGGTGTGAGAAGAATTTGAAGCTCTTAACGATGGCGGTACATACTTTTGTTTTACATTAGAGGTATGCTGAGTCGATTGTAAATCACCCTGGGATATCGGGATACTAGGTGATATGTCATCGGATTCAAATCCAGAAAAGCTTTCGTCCTGGGAAAGACTACTATGATTAGTCGTTATCAAACCTTTATCTACTGGCCTGTGACCACTCTAATCCGTTCAAGGAGGGGTTGGATCTGATATGTGTTTCCTAGAAGACACTTACTTTTGTGAAGTACTGGAGTGCAGGTCTTCCTCGCCATGGTTCTGATTTTGATACATTGAATCGTTGGTTTCTTTAAACACGAGAGCTTCTTTTCTCTTGCGCTTTAGCCATTTTTCGCTTTCGAAATCCACAGCCTTTTTTTTTTCAGGGACAAGATCTTCGATATTATCTAGATCGCCGAGAAGAATATCAAGCCCATCATCTTCGAAGGACCTGGGTAACTTCTTTGATTTCTTAAGCCCAAGTTTCTTTTCGAGTGCAGCAATCTCATCATCATCCTGAGCCAACTTTTCCAAAGCTGCTCTTGATACTACAGGCGTCGGTGCTGACAGTAGCTTGTCATTTTCCTCAGATTTATCTTCGTGGGTTGTTCTGGAGGAACTACTACATTTTGACGAAATAGTGGATAAAAGCTGTGGCTTTCTATCTCCTCGGAGACTTTGAGAATTTACCGAAGATGAATCAGAAACTTGAGGCGACACCTGATAGATTTCAGGAGTGCTCGTACGGTTGAGTTTCTGGCGTTTTTGCGGTGGTGGGCCTCTTTTGAGACCTTTTTTCTGGTCTCTTGCAGCTTTGCGATTTTGTTTTCTCGTGCCTGGATTGGATTGAAATTTCTGCTGTACAGTCGTGAGGCCGGCTTTTTGTTGGGTTAATTGAAGTATTACTAGAACAAGGTTTCTTACAATCTCTTAGAATCTGATCATGTATTGTTTTCGGTATCCTCAAAGTCTTTCGGTCGGCTGCCATGTTGTTATGCAATTGAATTCGTAACTGGAAGATCCTGTTATCCGAGCGGCTTGTGATACAAATTAGTTTTCGATTTATGGATCGCAGGCAATCCTAAGCCTGTGGATTTCTACAGCTCCGCCACAAAATTTAGATCAAAATTTATATTTCCGCAGGTGCATTCTGATCATGTTTACAGGACATTTGAGTCACGAAGATGTGTGTACCTTATCATAACAGCAGCATGTAACCTAATGTCAATCATGTAGTTTTTCGCCCAGTTATCTTTGCTCTTTGAGTCTCCGCGCCAGAAAAATCATGGGAGCGTCTACTTGACTCAGAAGCCCAGTCGGGATCCAATTCAATCTATCTTGCCCTACTCTAACGTCGACAGTGACATATAACACCACCAGTCCAGCTCAAAGCAAAGATTCTCTAGCTCAAGAAAATCATCCAACCACTCCTCTTCCGATAATCGTACGTGCCTCAAATGGAAAATCTAAGGAAAAGAAAGATAAAAAGATCAAACTTTCTACAATAGTAGAGGCGGATTCGTTAGAAGCATTCTTCACCAAATACGCAGAAGTCTGCAAGGGAGGCATGAGCGGGATGAAAAAGAGAGACCGTAGCAAGGCAAAGGAAAAGCTGAAGGCCAAGAAAAAGCGCACAGAAGCCGCTGCTGTAGTAGCAGAACTTAAGAAAACCTAGGGACATTTTTGTGAGTGGGTTTCAGTCCAGATGTTAGGAATTGAATATTTCTTCGATAAGTTAGTCTAATAATTTATGGAACAGTTATATCGAATGAAATATTTCGGTTCAAAAGTATTTTTGTATACTTTATATATTAAGCTGCTGCATTGAAAAACTCTCATCTATCATAATTGTAAGAAGAGCTTTTATTCAAAGCAAAATCTACCAGTGGACATCAAGAAACATCTTTAACACAATCTTACTAGTGAAAAATCTATGGGTACAATTACAATTCGATTAGGGAGGTTCTTATCCACTGACATTAGAGAGAACCAGTCTTTGCTTTGGAGTATTCACACAGAGGAAACTTTCAGCCATTTAAATTTGATCTTTAGGTATATATCTTAAGACCCAGAGTGATTGTGATTTACCCGGAGCGAAAAATCAAAATCTTCAGAGCATTCTTTCAATAGGATCAGCTATACTACAATATCTTTTTCTAGAAAGTTCAAATAGACAAACTACATAAGTACAGTCAAATAGGACACAGATAATCTTCACTCTAAGATTACGATAATCCTAATCACGCGTCTACTTCCACCATGAGCTTCTCCGTTTGTGCACGGCATGATGATGGATTTTTGATTACTATGTGTACTCTATTTAACTGGACCTATTGGGTCTCATCTCTAGAGCAGAGATGGATCGGTAGGAATTAGTGCGATTTATTTGGCTTTCGTGTTTGATAATTTGCAGAAAATTTTCCAGTTGTTGGCTAGAAGCATGCATATGGTGATTAACCTATTTGAATTGAATTTGGAGATACTTCTTTCCATTGGCTATTGTTCACTTGACATTTTTAACTTTATTTAATCTGTAATAACCTATTTAACCATCAGACTTAATCAGTAGTTTTTCTTCACATCAGATTTTAAATGCGTTTGCAGCTATCTTGCAATGACACAATCTCAGAGAAAAGGTACACAATATATGGCTCAATTTAGAAGTAGAGGGCTCATGGCTCGGATTCCATTTGCAAGCACCACTGCGAAGTTGTGGTTGATTTTTCTTCACTCAAAGTCAACCCTCATCCGTGAATTCCCACCCAGGGAAACCTCCCAATAACCCTGAGTTATCCAGACATGCCTCCATCATCTTTCAAGTTTTTCTGCGCGCGAAATGTAGTCACACATAAGGCTCGTGTCTGCTACAAACTAGTCGTTGTAAACCCTAGATTGACCCTGTGTCGGCTTACCAAATATTGGACCGACGACCACCTCGCCAGTAAAAATGTCGGGGCGTCACGACGTGAGTGAGACTTACTATGGCCACATTGCTGAATACAATATGAATCAAGAAAATGAAAAAGAAACTGAGAGTGAGAGTGAAATATTCTCCTAGAGCCAAGTTCAGTCAAATTTCGCAATACCAAAGAAGTTGGCCCACGATATAATGATTCAAAATACTCCATCATGTCAAATTTTCACTTCTAACGAGGTGGATTCATTCTCAAACCTCATCAAGTTTGCAAGTACGGCCTATTTTATCCTCATTCCAATGACCAAACCCCTCATCGTCTATTTTCTGGTTTCAGTTGGCTACTAGATATACATCCACGACAACACGAATATCCGCAGGAGGACAAAAATTGTGGCGCACAAGTTTACGAGTTAGTTCTGCGGGATGGGCGTGAGAGAACTCGGGACAAGCCTACAGGATGATGCACAGGATTGACACAATCTCGACAGGTGTGAGACTTTGAATTTTGGCCAGGAGTTTTACAAATTGAAAAGGATTGTGCGCGCCAAGAGTTCAATCGTGAGAGTGAGGCTGACACGATAAACACAAGCAAATGACGGAATGTGCTGTGGTCCGTCTTCTGGTGGCTGTCTCCAGTACGGTTTGAATAGCCTGAGCACCTACTCCACTTGGGAAGGAGACACCTAAGACCATATTTCGCGCGGAGAAAAGTCAACAAGTGATGGAGGCATGTCGAGGTAACTCGGGGCTTTTGGGACGTTTCCCTGGGTGGGAAATCACGGATGAGGGTTGACTTGGAGTGAAGAAAAAGCCACCACAACTTCGCAGCGGTGCTTGCAAATGGAATCTGAGCCATGAGCCCTCTACTTCTAAATTGAGCCATATATTGTGTACCTTTTCTCAGATAACGTGTCATATCTGGACAGCTCTTTACGCATTTAAAATCTAATGCAAAAAATAAACACTTAACTCCTGGCAACTAGCTTCATCAAAAACACCTCTATGTTTACGAGCCTCGTGTGGCACAAGTCGCCTGAATCAGTAGTACCACAACCAGCTCCAATTTTACGTAACTATCCTGTAACAGCCGCTCGAAGAACCTACCAATACAAAAGTTCATACAGCCTACCTGCAGTAATATCAAGCTACCCAAATAAGTGTAATAATATATGAGCAAACAACAGAAGATTACATCTAGCAATTTAAGTGTAAATTTGCGAGGAAGATCCGTTGTTTCTCAATCTTAGAGCGACGGCTACTCTAGGCTTTCCTTTGGGCGAATTAACCAATAAATTATATCAAGATTACCTATACCAACTACCTCTATCATAGGACTTCTCTCTAGAGGCACTCTACATAGGAAAAGTTTTCCACTTCAGCTCTTACCACCTTTCCTTGGCTTGTCCCTCACTGTCCATGAGAGCAAAGCATAAAGTTAAACAGTTGGAACTCTAAATATGTAGCTAGTATCTTATTTGTAGATTCTAGGAGTCCTCAATAGTCATTGACTCAGTTAGGACTATAATACAAATCTGATCTAATCTAATCTACCACCTTTCCTTATATGACTAATTCATGACTAACCCAAAGCCCCTTCCTGATTAGTTTCAGGGTTAAGTTTACTCCAAGCAGATTGGGGTATTGTATGCAAGAGTATTTCTACAAGATCCATTCAAAAGAATACAGAAGGAGCCGAGAAAGGTCACGACCTACCAAGAGTGCGCGAAGATCTAGTCCAACTAACGGCGAATTATAAAATTTAGATAACTGGCCATTAGACACCTTCAAACAATGATTGCAGTTAAGTTCTATCGAAGCTGCCATCCTGTAAGGCACACAAAGAGTTTCCAGGCTCCGTCGATGACTTTATGACAAAACTTGACAAGAGTCCAAACTTGTCTGGCAAAACAATTTTAAAGTTGACAAATTGGTCACAACTAGTGATTATTTACAAGAAAGGAGCCCTTGGTCTAAATCCGAAGTTATTCTCCTGGCTACCAATCACAGAACCTGTTGGGATGAAATCATAACTTTTATATAAATAAAGACTTAATGAAATTACAATACACGTTTCCTATCTTAGATACATCATTCGTCGTCCCCCAGTGATGTAACTCCGTAGAGCCATTACTGATTTACTTTACTCGTGTCGCAAATAGAGCGAATGAATTGTCTTCCTGCCTCATGCTTAATATTAGAAGGTTAATGTCACCTGACTTAGATACTCCTCAACACAATACTGCACGTAGATTCCCTATCCTGCTGGTAATCACTAACAGTCAGGTAAATATGTGACGCTCACATTTCATTTCATTTGATTTGATTTCATTTCATTTCATTTAGCCCGTTTAGGTACCCTATTGGTCCATGCAGGTGGCTGTAATCCTATATACATTTACATGAGGGGGAAACTATTACCATCAAGCCCCCATCCCCATAATAATTTTTTAATCTACAGTCCTTCCTTACCTACAGGAAGTGCAATTGGCCTCAAGTCCGACAGTACTAGCTAAAATTAAATTGTACCCCGCCATCCTTTCCCTACCCTCGCGTGCTAAAAAGGGACGACTATGGTCTTGAACTTGACCCCAATGGTCCAAATACTTGTGGTGGGGGATTGACTAGGAGCTGTTTCCGCGGGCTTCCTGACTCTCTCTTTAGTACCTCCGGCTTTTGGTTGGACACCAGAGTGAATGAATGAAAGTTTTTCGTGACGGGCAAGGCCCTGCACTCAAAGGGCTTGACTCGGAGAAGACTAGCTTCTCCGCCGACCAATTACGACGATAACTCAATTTGACATTTGGACTAATCATGTAGTGGGTGCATTCACTGATACCACTCAAGACCTTGTTGCTAGGGACTTTCAGCCTTTCCTCAACCATTAAAATCCACCAAAGGGAAAACAGGAAAACAGGAAAACCCTTTGGCTACCCTAACATGCTTTTGCCATCTTGTATGTAGTCAACACGCGAGTTATGGCCTCACAGTCTTCCCATTCTCGAGAGAGGCAAGTGTCCAGGCTATCTAGACTTTAATTTGGGAATATGACGAGCAGGAGGCGGTCCACAACACCTTCCATTGTTGCCTGTTTTTAGAGTTTCAGTGGCACTATCCAAAATCGTTGCTTCTGCGCCTACAGACACCCTTAAGTCGAAAACAATCGAAAAATGTGCGTCACACCATACCCATTTATGACCCCTTCACTCGTTTATTCCACGTCCTAAATGCCTATTCTCTCTCAAGATTTAAAGGACCGTGTGGGCAAGATCTTAGCTTTGTATATTATAGCCTAATTTCCTCCTTACGGATATACCTAGAATGGTAAATTTATAGTGGCCGGTTTATGATGAGGCAAATACCCGATTGCAACTGGAGTAACGCCATTATCGGTATTTGAGGCGAGATGGTGTTGTAATATTGAGGCAGGGGATTCGTCTTTACCAGCTTGGAAACCAGTGCGAACCCTTGGTTTTCAATTGTAACTGCTGTTTTTTTTTATTTATTTTTGTCCTGAGTTAAAGCTATGTTTTCCACATTGGATCAAGGAACGGTGGAGCCGACAAGGTTCCCTGTAATCTTTCCTACAGCCTTAACTCGTTCCAACCTCGTAAATTGCTGCCAAAGTTGCAGCTGATCAAGCAGGAACGAAAAATCACGAAAATCAAAACAGCTCCGAAAGACAGAAGGTTCCTCCATATTCGACCCAAGCAATACGCTCCTCATACATTCCATCATCTATCACACCTTCCAAATGACAAATTTGCCCATTCACTGCAGAGAGCAAAAGATGGGTTAGCAGGCACCTTTTATCCAGCTGGTATCCTGCTATTGATTATTAGATGCCTCAAAAAAGACACCGTCGAGGTTGCTGTGTCCTCTAACTTCTTCTTCAGATTTCAGAGCTCCAAAACCCGTTGCCTCGGCCATCGAGACATCCTTCGCCGCGACGATGATCGCCTCCTCGGCCCTTTTGGCTCCTGCTCGAGCTCGTGCCACCTTTTAGAACTCCACATGTTCGATGTGGTAGATCCACGCGAGCTACTCTTTTGTCACCGGTCTGGATTTTTTTAGGTCTGACTTGGCAGGCCCGAGAATCCGATCGGTGGGGACCCCCACAGTTACGACACTTTGTGAGGGCCTTGCACACGGCTTCCAAGTGCATATTTGATCCGCAGTTCTAGCAGCCTGGAGCGCGGGAGCAACCACAGGTGGCGTGGAATCCCAAACATAACTGCTGTTTTGGTTGAAGATATTGCAGCAATTTTATAATTCTCCTTTCTTGATTCCGCTGTTCTGTCCATTAGTTCATACCTGGCCCTTTGAATGCTAGCCTTGTAAAATGCAAAGTTTAGACACGCTCCCTTTTGCCACAATTTATGGTCTTTGCCGCAGTTGCAGCAAAGCACCGACTTCCTCGGGCAGTCTCTGGTCTGATGAGTGCCCGCACACTTACCACTCCTTTTCACCCTATCGCACGAGGCTTGAGTATGCCTCCATTGGCAGCAGTTGAAGCACTGCATGATTTTTGCTCGGGGTGACCAGAGCTGGGCCGCGTATAGCATTGAGTTGTGTACAATACCGTCTCTTATCACTTCATGTTGAACTGCCTCTGTCGGCAAACTCGCGTCAATTAACCCTCGAGTTTAACTGTTTCTTCCCATTCATCGCTACTCCTTTATGTCAAAAAGCCATCTCACACAGTTAATTTCAAGTTTTGGATTCCCAACTTTGGTCTCTGCCATAATTTGTTTTATTAGTGTGCCATTATCCTGGTTTTTTCCTTTTCGTATAAATGACCCCAAGGAGATCCCCAAAATTTCAACAGGATAATCCTGCTTTAGAACGCAGAGCATCTTTGGTTGCGACATACTGAGAGCAGCGTCTCACTGGGAGACCGACTGCACAAACACCCCTGTGTCATTGCTCCGCAGCTTTTTTGCTGCGTATGCCCCCTCGATATATATTTTTGCCAGTTCTAGAAACTCTACCAGCTGCATATTATCTGCTCTCTGTATTCTTATTCGTACTGCTGCCTTAGTTGCTGGCGGTGCGACGATAGAGGCTTATGCGGGTCGCCCTTGCATTCCTTGTATTGCCGAAGCAGCCCTCTTGCGCGACGGCTACTCGAGAATCTTCAATAGTGCCTTCTCTGAGGCCAGCATTTTTTACTTCATTCGTGAAGGTTTTAGCTATGATTATAACATCGTAGCGTGGGCTTTGAATGCATCAAATGCCTCAATCATCTCGTCTATTGGTGTCGCAGATTTGTCAGTGCCTGCTATCACGTATCTATCTCTGAACTTGTTTAGGAATAGCTCTACTGTCATTATTATGTCCATGTTGACGTCTGTAAATGTCGCAAAAGATTCTACAACCGTAATTGAGGCGGTTCTACTGTCCGTTGCTTGTAGTTGTGGCGCCGTGAACACGTTTCTTGCCGTGAAATCCATCTTTCTGGCTCCCCAACCCGCAATGACAAAGCGCTATTTGAAATAAATGGGGAATTAATTAGAAAGACTGATTAAGATGGTAGGAATTACACAAACGATGAAAAATCGTTAGTGACATGTGGAGCCGCATTGACCGAGTGATAGTATCTTTTATTTGCGATAGTACTGATCCACAAATTGGATAATCGTGTATATAGCTGGGCTTCTTGGGAGATAAATTGGAAAATCAGAGCCGTAGGATAGATATATTAAGGAAATTTTCCTTGAAGTGTGCTTGTGCGCAATACCTTAAAATTTTAGAGATCTACTTGGACTCCAAATATGGGTTTCCTACTTGTGACAATTTTGACAAGGAGTAAGTTCTATTGTCAGTAAAGACACGTTATCACAGCTAGTTGAAGCTACATTAATAGTTAGTTTCATAGATTAAAGAGAATCGAGACTTTGACATTAAACTAGACTCTATTCCCTATAAAACATGAATTTATTCCTTGAGATGTTCATCGCCTGTTAACCCATGCACTAGCGAAAGAGGGTGTCCTTCAAGACATTCTTAAAAGAGAACTTGTGTACATTTTAAAATAGAACGCGAAACTGTAAGTTATAAGCCACAAAAATTTGAAAGCTCCGGGACCCGTAAAAGAACAATCACAAATTTTTACATGATCTGATCCTGCGTCAGACTGGTGGCCTCGGTCTCCATTGCATCACCCCCACCACCTGGTGTCTGGTATTTGACGAAACTCAGCCCAAGAGGTCGGCCTCCATATTGGTATCCGGAGAACTTTTCGATGGCGATTTCGGCATTCTCCACAACGTCAAATCTGACTACACCAGTCCCTCGGGATCTTCCATTGGGTTCGTACTGTATCTCAGCTTGCTCTACTTTTCCGATGGTAGTAAAGAGCTCCACTAAATCCTCGTTGGACGTTGACCACGGGAGCTATTGCAGTGTTAGCTATCTCCTACAAATGTCAACCTTTGAACAAACATTTCGAACGTAGATAGTATCTCCCCTTTCAGTGCCAGCTGTAGCATAGTCGGTGAAAGGGTTCGGCACTGCAGGCACTAACCCAGATCCTGAGTCGAAACCACCTGGAGGTCCACCGAACCCGCTGTAGCCACCACGGCCACCATATCCACCGTTTCCATAACCACCGCGCATGCCGAATCCACCGCCGCGAACTCCAAATCCTCCACGACCACCATAGCCTCCGCGACCACCGAATCCTGGGCCAGAGGTAGCAAAGCGATCTTCTCGAACTTCTAGTGGGCGACCTTGCCAGTCATATCCATTAAATTGCTGTATTGCGTTACGTGCATCATCTGCGGATTCGAAAGCTACAATTCCTGAGCCTTTTGGTCGCCCATCAGGCCCGACGTGGACATCAGCACGAGCAACGGCACCGTTCCGGGCTAAAAATGTATGAATGGTTAATATGATCTTTACTAATTTAAGTATCTTGGGGTATCGTCAGCTTACCGGCTTGTCGAAATAGATCTTTGAGGTCTTGCCATCCAACTGCATATGGGAGCTATAGAGGAGTTATTCTAGGGTTCGATGGTGCAAGGATTTGATGGTCAAGGACAACAAACGTTCGATACGTAGATCTGGCGACAGCCTCCAGCTGAGCCACTCATTGGACCACCCATCGCACCGCCAAACCCACCACCGAAGCCGCCACGGCCAGGTCCTCCATCGTGGACGCCGCGACCGGATGTAGGTGGGCCTGTGAATCTCGGTTCAGCCTCTCGATCCTATTTGTTCAAAATTTAGCCTATTCCAGAGTTGAAGTGTAGGCATCCTACCTCGCGAACGTAAACTAGTCTTCCCATCAAGTTCTGGTTGCTTAGCGTGTTGACAGCCTGTTGCGCTTGCTCTCTTGTGGCATATTCTACAATGCTAGAATCTATTAATGAAATGTTGATAGAGGTGTCGGAAGTGGCTTACCCGCATCCCTACATCACCCATGGAACATTGTCCCAATCCGTCAATCCAACGTTCCATCAAGAACCAAAAAAAGAAAAGCCAGCTACACATAGGCGCCCACCTTCGACATTCCATTCGGAAGTAACAACACATCTGCGAAGAGAACTTCTCCAGCTGGAAATAAAATTTATTAGCTTGTTGTATAATGGTTGCATTATTATTCTCTTACCAGATCTCATAAAATCTTTTAAATGGTGCCACTTAACATCATAGCTGAGATTGCCAACGTATACGCTGAGCGATAGGTTAATAATTTTCTTGTACAAGATGCAGTTTTACAAACCGACGATCTTGCTGAGAAGACTCTTTTAAGCTTGTCAACATTTGCTCTCTTGCCTGGGCTCTGTCTTCGAAAGAACGATGAGGAGCACCACCACCAGCTGACATGCCTCCACTGATGGGTGATCTAGAGCGTCGGTCACTTCGATGGCGTTCTTCGCGGCTATGGCTGCGGGGACTGTAAGACCGACGTCGAGCTGATCTTGGTGAACGGGACCGGCGTCTCGGGGATCTTTCGCGCTGCGATGGATTGTGCTTAGTTTCAGTCATGAAGCAGAGAGGTAAACTGAGGTAGAGGAATGGGAAGGAGGGAGTGTGAGTAGAAATTATGATCATAGCCGTCAAGGTAGCCGAGAAAGGCTAGATTGACTCGGCAATTAACAGCTCCAGTTATAGGAGTAAGATTTTGCTAGATGGAACGAATTGAATTGTATTTGACAGTATCTTGGACATGATGCGTGCACGGTGATGACAGTGTATTAATAACTTACTCCTGATCGGTAGGTTTCGTCTATAAAGATAGTTAGTGGTCTGGTATTAGTAGGGGACAAAACTAGTAACGGGTAGGATAATAGGGTTTTGGAGTGAACAATAAAGCTCAAGTGTATGGCGAGTGATGATAGTGATGGTGTTGATGGTGGTAACGTGTTGAGCAAGGAACAGCAACGGGATGGGTTAAGTGGAACGGGATAACAGGGGAAGCAACTAACCTGCGCCGGACATGTTTCTGGATAAGTTGACTCTGTTTGCGGATAGAATCGGGTTGGGTTGATGGTGGAATGTTGGAACGAGCCGGGGACGGAAAAACCTGACAGAAGAACAACAAGGATATGTGTTAGCGCGCGAGTTGTGGAATAGAAGGGGGGAGTGGACGTGGGAAGGTCGGTCCAAGTTGGTCTAAAATAGGCTAGACCAATCCAACGAGATCTAGCGGTAAATTTTAGAACCAAGCAGTTGATTGTCGACTCACTCGATGGAGAAGCTGGGTGTTCGGGTATGCAATTGTCGGCCAAGTAAACCAACAGTATGTTTTGTCTTTGTTGTAGGACGGACCCTGGGAATATAGAGTGCACGCGTCAGCAGCCATCATTTTGGTAAATTGAGGGTGAGGTAGGAGGTGAGACTGGGGAACGGCAGTAGATCAAGACCAGAAGGGGCAGGATGACTGAAGGCCGTGACTAAGGGTGATATTGATTGATGAAAGGAACAGAAAAGGAGGCGGGGAGAGAGACAGGAACGAGCGCAACATGTTGATGACAGGTTGAAGTTAGGAATTTGCTACTGTACTGGTGGTGTTTGGTGAAGTAAGAGTTAATTACAGTAGCCTTCTCGAATCTGGAAACTGCTTAGGTACTGCAAACGACAATATGTGTAAAATTTTGCAGCCAATGAGTGATACGAGGAAATCCTAGTCGCAGGTCTCAAGGTCGTAAGTAGATCTTGCGCTGGAGGTTGGTGGTAGTACCACAAGTTCTATTAATTGCTGAAGATGCTTCTTAACAGCCGATTCAAAAGTCGAATGGATGATCGAACGGTAGTATGTAGGTCGAAGCAAGTGGAAGGCGATGTGAAGGGTGAAAATTTGGGAAACGACGTAAGAAGGGGACAAGACACGGTTTCCAAATGTGGTTAGTCTTCACTATCAAAGGGGGATGGAGGCTATTCTTTATGAATACATCACATGATCCTTCAAGTGACAACGCAAAAATTTAGGCTGTTCACGGTTGACCAAGTAAATAGTCGAGCTGACAAACGGTATTCAACGCTTAGTCAACCATAAGTGTTGACTTGTAGCTTAACTTGCAAGATGTCCATCAACGCTGTTTTTCCGAGACCATTAAGCTTCCATCTTGTTGCACCAGGAAGTTCACTTGTCTAGTGCGTACCAGCGGGTACAGGACCGTGCTCGGATATTAAGGACAAGGCTGACAGAATTACAAATGTAAATTGAACTACAACTCATCTCGTGCGTCCGAATCAAATATGGTCATGTGATGAAGTACGCTATTGCTATGAGTCTGCTAACCCGCATTTAGGTCAGCACGTATGAAAAAAAGCCCGTCATCTATCTCTATCTAACTATTATGTCATGTGATGCTATGCTATGTCGTACTGAGCTAGGCAACCCGCTTAAATAAGCCCATAGACTGTCTGCCATAAATCTGCACCAGGCTAAATGTCAACCCGAGATATCTTCATGTATATCCGTCAGATAGAGACTAGCATTTTCTGTGTCATGCTGTATGAGTACTCGGCTTGTGCCCGTCACGAATAAATACCCGTTCTGCACCTAGTCAATCCTAATCCAAAATGCACATGTACATTTGCGCTCTGGCTTAGTTTGGCGGACCTCTCCTGCATGCTCGCGACGAATTTGGCGGATTGATGGAAGATCGTAGAAATCATCGCTTATTGCACGGAACCTTTGTTTATCCATGTGTACTCCTGCATCTTGACATCGTATGTTTGCTGTCCAAAGAAAGGGTTGTGGCAACAGCGGAAATGATAAGGGATGAGAATCTTGTCATGTGAGGTGGCCCAAGGGTTTGTTTATGCTGGATTCTCAAACCAACACCTGTAACATAGACAACTCAGACGCAAGAAGCTGCCAACAAGTCTGGGATCAGCTTTGGAATATCCTTTCAGATTATACGTTCAGAGGCCAACGCTTTTAATCCCTGGAAAAGCGAAAGATCTACAGCTTGTTCTAGTTGTCGTCACCCGCGCCAAGCTGTAGATAGGTGAGGTAAATCCAGCATCATACGTTATGGTGGATGGAAACGAAGTGGGCCACTTGATCCAACACATGCTCGCATCCTACAGTACATGACCGGCTCAACTCGCGGATACGTTATACCCAAGGTGACGGTTGCCAATTACGCAGGCTATGCCGTCAACTATCTACGGTTAATTAATAAGTGCGTGTGCAATGGAGTCGCTCGAATATACTTTTGAAAACGAGGAGCAATTCTGGGCCGGTACAAACGTCTACAGTCCTACTTGTCGAGCTCACTTTGCTGACTGACGGTCTCAATTAAGAGCTCGAAGAAATAGTTTCGACACAATCAACCTCTCATCTGATCATCGAGAACTCTTTCCGAACATACCTCCAACTCGTCACCAAATTTGCCGATGAATACTTAACTACCTCAGAAGATTGGGAAGAATGTGCATGGAAACTGCTGAATTCTAAGCTCTTTCAAGTCGAAAGCAACCATGTTCGGTACCAGATTATCCAAAGTGTTATCCAGATAGAAGATCTGACTTCCATTTATTTACTGGTCAGCATCTTACTGCTTGATGGCCTACGAAATGAAGAGACATTTGAGATGATGAAGCACGCAAAATGCTTCCGAAGGTTAATCGACTTGATTCGTCTAAAACAAACAATCAAGCCGACCCTTCTGGATTTACTCTTGAAACTTTTGTATGAGATGTCACGTTGTCAGCAGCTGTCTATTGATGATCTCAAAATAGTAGACGAGAGTTTTGTGATTAGCTTACTAGATATGATAGAAGAACTTTCTCAGGATATTGATGATCCATATCACTACCCTGTAATTAGGGTGTTGGTTCGAATTCTCCCTTCACATCAGTTGAGCTCATACCTAATTTTCCTACAGTTGGTCCTTAACGAACAATTCATGATATCATCCACCACGTCACTTAGGGCCCCTAACGCCCCATCACTCACGAATCGTGTTGTCAAACTTATCTCTTCACATGGCTCCAAATACATGACGTTCGGTGAAAACCTTATTATACTTCTCAATCGAGAAACAGAGATATCTTTGCAGCTCCTCATACTAAAGCTTTTTTACCTTCTCTTTACTACACCTGCAACATACGAATATTTCTATACCAACGATCTACGTGTTCTTGTGGACGTGATCATACGGAATTTGCTAGACCTTCCACGGGACCTCAGTACTTTGCGGCACACCTATCTGAGAGTGCTTTACCCTTTATTGGCGTACTCGCAATTAAAGTGCCCACCTCACTATAAGACTAAAGAAATAACACGGGTTATTGACACACTCGGAAACCCTGGAAATGCACATTGGGAGCCAACCGACACTACAACCTTACGCCTTGTTAACCGAATAGCAGATATCTCATGGCTACAGCGAGATAAAGATCCAATTAAATCTTCCGGGATACTTCTCACATCTAAGCAATCTGCTAGTAATACATCCATCGAAGACATGGTACCCGGGATGGAAAAGGATGGAGGTCATACGTCCAATAGATGTCTACGTTCGGAGGCATCTTCATCTTGTCTATCACAAGTCTCTGACACCCGAACAGAGTCAAGGAACACGTACAGTAATACAGATGCAAGCCATCCCTTGCCGACTAGACAACAAACACAAAATAATCTGCTACCTCTACTGCCTGACAAAATGGCTAGACCACTACCTCCGAAAACCCCGCCACGAAGGCGTACTAAACCAAGAAGCTCTATCGCTCCTGAAGTTCACTCAACCTTCAATTAATTAGCTAAGATATCATGGACAAAAATTTTCAATGGCAGTGATAAATCACCAGGAGAACAGATTTTTCACTTGCATCAAGCCAGTGCGCATTGTCTCAGGTTCCTTTAGGCTGAGAACATCCGTAGAGTGCTGTATCAAACTATAGATATTATATGTATCAGTTTGATTTGAAATAAGTATCACTGATGGTTCCGATAGCCCAATAACTTTACTCGATCATTTATCATTCTAGAGAGCGTACCAAAACTGAAATATAGCTCCATAACCATCCAAACTCCCACCCAGCTCATAATTTCAATTCTGAGGGATTGATCCGCTTATTGTCTTCTGCCATTCACCTGGAATATGCAGGTCATCACTTGCCCCTTTTGCTTTGTCAATCTGTTCTAATGTTGCCATGTCTTCAGTTGTAGATTCTTGTCCAATACAAGATGTTGTCGGAATATTACGAGGTTTGGGCCCATCTGCGTGCGCCTGTTCACAAGATAATGAAGTGTCTATGGGCAAAGGACCACCTGAACTCGATTTTTGCGATATAATACTGGGTATGTCCTCTACAGTAACCAATCTAGGTCCCTCGCGATTGCATTCAAAAACAGCCGCATGACTTTTATCTTCGGTCTGAGGAAGATTTTTAGAATCTCTAGGTCTTCCATCATCCTTGATTTCAGGTGTAACCGGTGTAGAGTTCGATTCCATTCCTATGGTATCTTGTTGCTGGAAAGATGAGTGCACGGGTGGAGCCACTTTTCCTGCAAGCTGATCATGAGAACTTGTCACTAAATCAGGCTTCCATTCAGTGGACATTGCTGCTAAATTTCCACGAATTACTTTAGTAGATGTATCCTTTGTCGCCTGTGACTTTGCCTTAGAGGCATCTTCAAATCCTTGGCTTTCACTAGATAATGAACGCGATACGGGTAAGTCTTGTTGCCCTTTTCTTGTTGCCAGTATATCAGAAGATGGGAATCGCCCACCTGGCAACGGTCTTGTTGACGATTCATCTTTCACTGGGGTATGGGCTCTAATGGAAAGACTAGCACTAGCGAATGGCTCTTCGTCCTCGTCATCTAACACACTATCGCTACTGATTACGGATCCCGTATTTTGAGAGCCACCGCTTACATTTCGAGCATGCTGCTTGACATAAGCCTGACGTTCTTGATAAGATTTTCCGGTTAAGTTTCGCAGAGCCTCATACTAAATCACATAAGCAAGGATCACAGCCGCATAGAAATAACTGCACGTACCCATGACATCATTATCTCATGACTCTCGCATCTAAAGATCCAGGAATGTCCACGATGCATCGTACCTGTTTGACGGCCTCGAAGGACAAATTTGTTTGACTTAGAATCCTCGCTAGAATGCGACCCGAGCGTTTGGTCCGGCAAATACAATGACATTATGGGGGCTTGTCTTTTATCGGCTGACTTAAATTCATGAAGATGAGTCGGCGATAGAACATACCTGGAGCCTAGATGTTAGCAGAGGATTCGCTCTTGCGTTAAATTTAGTACGAAGAAACTCACCAGCCCACTGTATTTGACTTTAAGTACTTGCTCTTTCGTTCTAGTAAACCGGCCCGCACCTCTTGCGCGAGTTCGTGATGTTTTGCTGGATATTGAACGTACTGGGACTTTCGAATTGGAACGGTAGGATCGACGAAGTTTTCATTATCACTAAGAAAGTGATTCCATTCAAGATCCCTTGGCATTGTTAGTGGCCCATTTAAAAATTCGTTAACAGTCGCATAGGATGCATCCGCCTCACGTTTCAGAATTCCAGCATAGGCACTATATGATTTCTGAATTTCACCGACAACAATGGCTTCGAGCGCTTTGCCTGATGATTCCAGGTTAAGGTAGGCCTGGTGAAGATAGTTTTCCTCGGATATTTGCTTCTCAATTTGATGATCCACAGCCAATCTAAGTAAATATGGGTCCCTTTTTCCAATACTTTGGGATGGATCGATTTCCAATGAACTTAGACTTTCTTGTAGTTCATGGACTGATTTACGGGTTGCCTCCATTTCTCTTTCGACTGAATTTTTGAAATCTCCCGACAAGTTCTTGATCTCTTTGATCTTGTGTTGTAGATCACTTCTTAGACCGACTAGGGCAGAAATTACGTCATTTTCGATCTCTTTAGACTTAACGGCCTCACTGAGGCAAACTTTGTAATGCGTGTGAGCTATCTGTGCGGCATCATGGATGCCACCAGACTGCAGAAAAGACGGCGGGGGGATGTTAGCGTTAATAATATTCGAAACTTTCACTAGGCTTTTTGCTCGTAGGTCATAGCTGGCTTGTATTTCTTTATAGTGTGAAATGATATCTTTTAACACACTTCGCCAGGCTAAGAAAAAGTTACTAGCTGTATGTAGAATAAGTAATAGTAATCCTACCAACCTTGGAATCTATTGGCTAGAGCTTCTGTGGGATTTCCGCTGGTAGGAACGGGCGAATAAAATGCACAGTACGCTTGTTCTAATTCTTCTTCAACCTGGGGGGCCACGCTGCGGACACTCCCGGCCCTCGAGCTCCTGCAACTAGGGCTTCTTTTTACCGAATGACTTCTTCGTATCGTGGCGGACTTTTTCAGGGTGGCTCGCGGCACTATTGGGCTCCCAGCAGACTCTGGCAAAGCGGAACACGACTTTTGCGGCAGATTTTCGCCGAAAGAACTAGCACGTTGGCTGATATCTAACTCTTCGTGAAATCGACCGACTGACTTGGTATTGGAGGGAGACTTGACGCCGTGATGTTGACTAGGTAAGGTCACTTCGACGTCAGGCGCAGCGTTAGCTATTTTAGGCGGCATCTTGCCTTGAACATTGGTATGATCGGGTTGGTGAGAAGGGGTAGCAGAATGCGTAGCACTTTGATGGAATGAAGGCATCGTGCAGGTAGTTTGGAAGGAGAGAAACACCAGCGAGGGAAATAGAGGGAAGGAAGAGGGGGAAGGGCCGATTTTGGATCTAGTGTGAAGTGCGTCATCCACGAGATCCAGTGACACGAGGGGCATATATTGTGGAGAAATAGTGGTAGGTTGATGGTTAATTGAGCCTTCTCGTTCTTAGAATCTCTCTACGTACACCTGCATGGAATCAAGTGCGTTTATGCAGCTGTAGATGCAGCTGCAACTACATTCCTGAGCTCCACTTCTCGCCATCTCTGCTTCTTCGGATTTCTCGAGGTAGGGAATAATCCCGAAGAATACTGACAGGCCACATCGTGGCGCTGAAAATGGACAACGTGCTGACGGTCAGCAAACAGGCTTTGTAAGCTTTGGACGCTTACGGTTCGTGGAAAGGGTCTAGGAGGACTTTCTCAAGCATGACTCGGTCCGCTGGAAAGACGCTTAATGCGCCGACCAAGTATGCGGAGCTTGTCTGTCATGATAGTCTATCTGCCTGTGGCTGGTTTTGCTGAGGTTTTGGGTTCAGCTGGGGCTCGCCAACCAATCGTCTAGCAACTAAGGTGGCTGGAATTGCGAGGGGTCGTCTCATCCAATCCTTCCCGTGACCCGCGTGATTGATTGACGGCTCAGATTGCATTCTCCCACGCCCTCCTGCTTCGATATTTGTGGCCTTGAGTACATATGAGTTGAAGTGATGACCTCAGGTAAGGCTACGAAGAGGAAGGTAATGTATAGCAGCTCTTGACATGCAACATTATGGGGAAAGACCGTCTAAGGTCGGCGTTGTCTCGTTTGGGCCTAGGCTTCAACCTCGACATCATGACGCTGTCGGTCATGTATATAATAGATGCTACTTTGAGCCATCATCTTTCGCCAACATAAATAGTAGCTAGTTAAATTACATGCAGCAATACATTAAATAAGAATCATAACAGAGCCCCCGGTTCCAAAACTGTGAGCTCCAAATTAATATCAGCACTTGTGGTTGGGAAACATGATTCCTTGCCTCGTTTCCTTTCCGATCGTGTCATGTTCAATGATTATTTAATTAAACCTTGCTGAGAGCAGAGATCGAACCTGCAGGTGAGCACCCATATCATCGGGTTTTCTGTGCAAAGTTTCTATAGCACTTGGATCCGAGAAGTTGGGGTAAAAAGTCGTCGTGGGTTATCCGATATTGTGTTATAGCTAGAGAGCTGTGTAAGCAATTAATTTTGGAGGGCAAGACTAGACACCTGTAAACGGTGTCCTCTACGAACCTGGGAGTGAAATATTTTCCCAGAGCCAAGTTTGGTCGGATTCCGTAATACCGAACAAGTTGGCCCACGAGGCAATGATTCAAAATACTCCACCATCTCAATCTTTCACTCCCAACGAAATCTATTCCTACCTAAGCCTCGTCAAGTCTACAAGTACGACCCAGTACATCCTCATTCCAATGACCACACCTCTTGTCGACTTTCTCTGGCCTCAGCTGGTCGCCAGATACACGCCCACGCCGATATTTATACCCGACGGAGGAAGCAAAGTGTGGCGCACAAATCTGGGAGACTGTTCTTTGAGATGGACGTGGGAGGAATTAGGACAAATTCATAAGATGATGCGAATGATGGTTACAGTCTCGACGGGCGTCAAATTTCAAATTTTGGAAAGTAGTTTTTACAAATTGAGCTTTGTGCGCGTCAAGGCTTCGGTTGCGAGAGTGCAGGCGACACTATGAACACCGCCGTGATTGGATGGTGCGATGGTACACCATCTAGGTCGGTCTCCAAAGTACTGTCTGGATAGCTATAACACAAATCCCACTACAGGCTGTAGATTGCTGGTTCGAATCCGGCAAAACACAACTACTTTTCTCGTGGCGCTAGTATATATGGTTGACGAAGACATTCTTGGACAATTAAAGGTTTTAAAACGTCTCTTTGGTGGGTACTTGGGGAGGAGAAGGGTTGACTGTTTGTGTAAGCGAGTATACCTCGTAGTGGTATTTGCGAATGAAATCCATAGTATGAGTGTCTCTAACGTTAAAAGAGTCGTCCCAAATGTATACATAGCACCGGTCATGTGTCATAGCTAGATAGCTGAATACATATTAAATGATTTAAAAAAAACGAACTTAATTTCTAATGCAATTTTTAGCTGCTATTATTGGAAAAATGCATCTCGGATTGGATGGTGCAGTGGTACACCATCCAGCCCATCCATCCAAGTAAATTCTGGATAGCTTGGACACGGCACCCTGTTAAGGTAGAAGAACCCACACACCGTTCCCTCTCGCGGTCACATCGTGCGTGTAGGATGACTAATGCGCACGCAGTAAGCCGTAGGATTTTTACGCTTCTCCTTGTCTTGGCTGTGCACGGATAAGTTTGGATGCCGTGGGGGTTGACTTCGGGCGGTATCTGTTAACGAATTCTTAGTGCGGTGTTCAAGGCGTTACATTAAGTCATTCGCCTTGAACAACAAATCTTCCGGTAAAAACTGGCATGGTCCTCAAATCGCCATGCCAGAATAATTGATTTATTTATTTATTGGTGCCGTGTAAGATCGGCAGGCGTCTAGGCGCGTAGTGTTCACAAACTCTACCGTCTCAAACTTTTTTGCATCAGATTTTAATTGCGTATGCAGCTATCTAGCTATGACACAATATCAAAGAAAAGTACATGATAGATAACACAATTTAAAAGTCGACCACTCATGCCTCGGATTTCATTTGCAAGTACCACTGCGAAGCTATGGTGGCTTGTTCTTCACCCCAAGTCAACCTCATCCGTTAATTCCCACCCAGGGGAACGTCCCAAAAGCCTTGAGTTATCCAGACATGCCTCCGTCATCTTTCAACTTTTCTCCGCGCAAAATATGGTCTTGGGTGTTTCCTTCCTAGGTGGAGTAGCTGCCCAGGCTACTCAAACCATACCAGAGAACACCGCCAGCAAGCGGACCACAACACCTTCCATCGTCGGCTTTTTATTATTAATTCATTTTATCGTCCTGTCTGAGTCTATGACTATGTAGAACATGCAGGTCCTCTCTGTCTACAGGCCAAGGATACCTATACCAGTAGTATATCCCCTCCTATGCCTCCCATACAGCTCCCCTCAAACAGTACCACCCCTCACAAGTCCTCATTCGATCATACACTTAGAGGAACCCTTTGCCCTTCATCATCTCCCCTCTCCAGCCAACGAAACGATGGCCATTTGCGGGTGTATGGCAGCCGGGAAAAATCGCAAAAAACCACTGGATGCGGAGCTCTCCTAATACCGACATTAGGACTAAATCTGAGGACATAGTGCCCCTTCTGAAGCGTTCGAAGAGGCCGGCCAGCTGGGCGCTGCAGACTTGAGGGCACCTCGGGAAATTCACACTCTACCTTTCTAGCCTCCTTACAACTCCTTCCCGAAGGTCGTGGTGAAATGTCAGAAAAGTCTTGACAGAGCGTGATTGCTGTATGGTAGCTTAGCCTAGCTTCTTTCGTGCCGTCCAGGGTGCTGGGGAGTGCCGATCGTCGGCTTGTGTTTATAGTGTCAGCTGCACTCTCGCAAGCGATGTCTTGGGGCGCACAAAAATCAATTCATGAAACTCCTTGCCAAAACTCAAAATCTCACGCCTGTCGAAGTTATATTCTTCCTTTGCATCATTTTGTGAACTTGTCCTAATCCCTCTCACGCCTATCCCAAAGAACTATCCTCCAGAGTTGTGCGCCACGCTTTGTTTCCTCCGTCGGGTATAAATATCGGCGTGTATGTGTATTTTGCGACCAGCTGAGGCCAGAGAATAGTCGATGAGAAGTGTGGTCATTGAAACGAGGTTCTACTAGGTCGTACTTGTAAACTTGATGAGGTGTGTGTGTTTGTGTTTATTGTGCTACTTGAGTCTATGACTATCTAGCACATTGGGCTCCTCTCTGACCCAGGCCACAACTTGTGCAGTGCTCCTATCCTCTTTTGTTACTTGAAAGATCATTGATATATTCCCCTTGATGAATAGCCATTCAGCTCAGTATTTACCCGTGGAATTCAGCCACCTTTTCCACGGAACCTTCTACTTAAAAAAAAAAAGGTAGCAATGGAAACTGCGTGCGCGGGAGAAAGTCTCCAAAAACCTGCAGTCCCAGCCAGGCCAGGCCTAGATACCTGGACCACATGATTTGCGCATAATCGTCTATATCTCCCTTCTTTGTAACAGTCGAGGCCGACTTGATCCAATCCACCATCTCCGTATCGGGTGCTGGGTACGCTCCGGAAACTCATCGGATGGCTTTTCCTCCGTGATCAAGGTTTGGTGATGAGTAGAGCTCCGACCCTACCATCTGATCTGATCGTGGTTAGCTTCATGATAATGGTGATAGGGGAATGTGTTGAGAAATGAAGACGATACAGACCGCGAAAGCGATTGGGAATCCTCTTCGAAGTGAGGACTTTGTTACTCAATCTCGGCTCTGCAGACACTACAGTGAGAGCTGGAGGTTCGTAGGGGACACCGCTGACAGGTGTTGAGAATAGTCCCCCCTTGATGAGGTGTTGATGTGGGTCGATCTCGTTGGGTGGGAGAGTTTGATTTCGTAGAGAGACTTGGACCAGTGCCTCGTGGGCCAACTTCTTCGGAATTGCGAAATTTGTCTCTAATTGGCTCTGAGAAAATATTTCACTTCCATATCCGTAGAGGATACGGCGTACAGGTGTTCAATCTTTGCCCTACAGCCAAAGGAGCTGCAGCTCCGTGGTTGAACCATGCCTACATGGCTTTGACTTGCCAGCCTCGTCAATTCACAACATGTGGGCGCAGATGAGGCTAGACAGGTTTTTAGAGGCTGGGAAGGAAGCCAAGCAGAGTCAGAGAAATGTAGCATCCTCATATAGAGGGCAATATAGACTTTTGACCCACAGCTCCGGTGGAGTCTCTTGAGTTGTAATTCCAAAGAGCATGCCAGCAATCATTCCCCAAGATGTTTGAATTACCGTTGATAGAATGGGGACGAAAGAGGCCCTTGGATTCCTGAGAACCTGCACCATTTCGTGTCCTACAGCCTATTGATGTTGGTAGGGCTTTGTTGCCGCCACGCACCTTGCCAATCGTTGACGTGCATGGGTGGTATGATCTAGGAATAGCATAGAATCGTGTATGCATACCTGCACAAACGTCATGCTAAGGTGCTTAATAGGGATGTTAGTGTAGACTGCTGCACAAGCAGTAATAGTCGCGCTATGATTGGTGGGACGTGTATGTTATGAACCTGCAAGGGTCATGGGAGAGTAATCTAGGTGTGGTCTGCAGTATATGGAGTTAAGAGCACACAGCCATCTTTTGTTTGTACATCTCTCTATCTTCTAGCACATAATGAAGTGCGAAGCATCTTTACTGGTAACTATGATCAATTATCTACAGGCGCAGTATTTATAGACCATACTCCATTTACACACGAGTAGCAGAGTCAGCGTTAATCCCCGAGGTGACCTCATTTTATAAGTATGGGTGCCTGCTTTCTAAACCGTCATGCCAGTTGCCATGTCTATCAACCACAATCTATTCTAAAATTAGAGCCTACACTTGGTGACGCACAAATGTCTCTCTGCTGCCATGGCTCTGCCTCCTACAGGGAAACTTTTCTCAATACCTGTAGGTGGTGCCCAACACGAAGCTACATAAAGGCAAATGACGCCTTTGTTGTCGTCATGGCTTAATGGTGCGGCGGTTCACAATCATGATCAGCTACCCGGACACGGAATGAGAGACCAGTGATCACGCCTCATGGTGGACTGAAACTTGCTATTATGATTATTGTAAGGCACTCAACGCATCTTGGCCGTACGCGTACAGGATTATCTAGACAATTTTGGACAAATTAAAGGTTTTGAAACGTCCCTTTGTTGGGTTCTTGGGGAGGAGGGTTGAATGTGAGGTCCGATGAGGTTACATACATATCACGTGACATGATTGGGCACACACCACATATCTCTTGTAATGTAAAACTGAAGAGAACCATACACCCTCTAGTAATCTGAATACCTTCATCAGTACAGTCGCGGATGTTACCACGTCCCTCTTGTGCTAGAAGACATCAGACTAGGAGCCACAATTGTTTGTGTAAGCGAATATACTTTGTAGTGGTATTTGCGAATGATATCCATAGTATGAGTGTCTCTAACGTTAAAAGAGTCATCCCAAATGTATACATAGCACCGGGCATGTTTCATAGCTCTATAGCTGAATACAATCAAATGATTTAAAAAAAAGAACCCAAAATCTTTTCAGACGAGTGAGTGATGTGATTATTTTACTACTTGAGCCTATGACTATCTAGGACATTGAGCTCCTTTCTGGCTCAGGCCACACCTTTACAATGCACTTTGCCTCTTGCGTTGCTTTAAAGATCGTTGATATATTGCCTGTGATAGGTAGCCATTCAGCTCAGTATTTACCCATGGGATTCAGCCACTCTTCCACGGGACCTTTGTTATGATGTGAAATCACTCAGCCAATTAGACAAGCTGTATCAGATGATATAGAGATCAATACAAGATGTGGTTGGTGTAGTGACATCATAAGTATTGCATGTAGATGGTTTCAACGAGAATGTAAACTATTCTATAGCATATGATAGTATATCTTGCATCACGAGATGGAATATTCTACTAACAATTAGATAGATGAGCTTTAGGTATAAATAGGAGTATTCTCCTTCATATTGATAGCAATCATCAGGAAGCGAATCTAATAAAGCGTACATATATCATCGTCCACTTCATAATAGTGTCAAGCACATAATATTGATAAAGCAACTACTTGTATTCAATTCCCCTCCTCATAATCACAACAACCTTCTAAAGAAGCCCAAAAAAGAAGGCTGCGATAGAAACTGCGTGCGTGGGAAAAAGTTTAAAAAAACCAGCAGCCCCAGCCAGGCGACGTCTAGACACCGGGGCCACATGAGGTGCGCATATTCATCTATATCTCCCTTCTTTGTAACATTTGAGGCCAACTTGATCCAATCCACCATCTCCATATCGGGTGCTTGGTACACTGCGGAAACTTATCGGATGGCTTTTCCTCCGTGATCAAAGTTTGGTGATGAGTAGGGCTCCGACCCTACCATCTGATATGATCGTGGTTAGCTTCATGATAATGGTGATAGGAGATGTGGTAAGGAATGAAGATGATAAAATAAGAGTTGGAAGGTCGTATTTTTTGAAATAATTTAATATGTATTCAGCTATCTAGCTATGACACATGACCGGTGCTATGTATACATTTGGGACGACTCTTTTAACGTTAGAGACACTCATACTATGGATTTCATTCGCAAATACCACTACGAGGTATAGTCGCTTACACAAACAGTCAACCCTTCTCCTCCCCAAGTACCCACCAAAGAGACGTTTTAAAACCTTTAATTGTCCAAGAATGTCTTCGTCAACCATATATACTAGCGCCACGAGAAAAGTAGTTGTGTTTTGCCGGATTCGAACCAGCAATCTACAGCCTGTAGTGGGATTTGTGTTATAGCTATCCAGACAGTACTTTGGAGACCGACCTAGATGATGTACCATCGCACCATCCAATCACGGCGGTGTTCATAGTGTCGCCTGCACTCGAGTTTGGATTCTTTCTGCCATGTAAAAGATTTGAGATTCTAATTCAAGTTTACTCACTCACTCTGCCACCTCCAGGCTAAATAAATGAGAGTTTTTTCGTGACGGGCAAAGGACCTGCACTCAAAGGGCTTGACTCGGAGAAGGTTAGCTTCTCCGACGACCAATTACGACGATAACTCAATTTGACATTTGGACTACTCATGTAGTGGGTGCATTCACTGATACCACTCAAGACCTTGTTGCTAGGGACTTTCAGCCTTTCCTCAACCGTTAAAATCCACCAAAGGGAAAACAGGAAAACAGGAAAACCCTTTGGCTACCCTAACATGCTTTTGTCATCTTGTATGTAGTCAACACGCGAGTTATGGCCTCACAGTCTTCCCATTCTCGAGAGAGGCAAGTGTCCAGGCTATCTAGACTTTAATTTGGGAATATGACGAGCAGGAGGCGGTCCACAACACCTTCCATTGTTGCCTGTTTTTAGAGTTTCAGTGGCACTATCCAAAATCATTGCTTCTGCGCCTACAGATACCCTTAAGTCGAAAACAATCGAAAAATGTACGTCTCAGTATGCCTATTTGTGAACTCTTCACTCGGTCGTCCCATGTCCCAGCTTCCTGTCCTCCATCAAGCTGTGGAGCCCAATTAGAGCGACGGTCCCCCATAGACCAAGACCCGAGCTCTATAGATTATGACTTGAATTCCTCCTCGCGGGTATACATAGCATCGTAATTTTGTAGTGGGAGATGGCCGGTTTTTGATTAGGCAAATGCCCGATTGCAATTGGAGTAATGCCATTATCGGTATATGAGACGTGGTGGTGTGGTAAGATTGATGTGGAGGACTCGCGTGAGAATGATAGGTCCGACATTGACGAGAAGTCGTCGAATTTAGATATGCTTGAGGTTGCTTTCCACTTCGATTCGAATGCGATTCTTCTTGGGCATCCCAGATATACAGGGCATACTGAGTGATTACATCGGCATCACTCGAAGGTGTAGAATTCGTCTTTGCCGGCGGTGTGGGTTGTTGATTTGATTATTTTAAATTATCGTGCCTGTCCATAGCTCGTAACTGCCATCACATGCTGGACGGCCCAGTCCCGGCAGAACTACCCGACGCTCTAGCACGTCCTATAGAACCTAGAAGCTACAAAAGCCCGACTAGCTGTCCGCCACTCTGCTTTTCATATTAAATGTAGCAATTTTCTTTTTACCAGAAACTTCACTTTTATTTTACAAGCAGTTTGAAATTACGCCCATTGACTGCCAAAAAAGAGGCTATGTACAAAAGAAACTAATAATAAATCCACCATATAAAATTAATCCCACACCATATCGAAAAATTTCACCGGGAAATGTCTAGTTGGCTCGTTGGATTTTGTCGTAGAACTTCGTCAATTTCACTCGTTTTCCAAAGGCTAGGGCGCCATTAGGCGTGCCAAGTACCCATTTGATGCCAGGGGGGATCTCGAGGTCTACCGCGAAGACGGACACGATTTCTTCCTATTTTGCAGTAGAAGAAGCGATACAGGCTTTTTTTCGCCACAGGAGTAAGTCATTAGAGCATCTTCATGTGCGAAACGTCGATGATATAGGGTCAACTCTCCGTGTTCGGAACAAGCTGCAGTAAGTGCTCCAAATGTGTGACGATTTAAGACTTTAAATTCTGGGGTTATTCCTGTGCTAAGACTGATTCCGAGTTCTTTATATCTGGACGGGGCCTTTTTTTCCCAAAAAGCGTTGGTGGAGGCCTCGTAGAGCTGAGAGATCTTCCTTTTTGCCCTTGCTATAGAAAGAGGGAGAGATGATGTGGGAGTTATGCATGCTAACTTAGCTTGAGAATCTGCTGCTTTGTTTCCAGGCATTTCAAAATGTTCGGGGCACTATCAGACACTTACTATTCCCACCCTAGAGTAGGATGTACGTTTCCTATCAGATTAGCTGGCTTCAAGTTTCCAGAATTTCATGGTTTGACGAGAGCTTGTTGCGGTGGGTGGTAACAGGGGCAGCCGTAGAGCCGCCTCTTGGTTATCTAGGCAGACAGTTACATTAGTTACTTAAATGCCATGGGATTGTGGATCGCAGCTGCTAGCCCCTCAGTCGCTCTAGCAATTTCCGCATCACAAATTTATACTGAGATGCATAGAGGTATGGTTCAAAAGCTATCTCGTGGGACGCACCACATCGTATCTAATATCCTGCACCTGCTCGCTCTTCGATTAACGTACTATCGGATAAAGCAGAGAGGTCCAATATTGATTGCAGATAAAACCAACCGGAAAACGCATCGACTCCAGCATCGCAACTAACTGCACAGATCTTTTCCAGAGATATCTCCTGATTAACTTTCCAGGGTGGGGGAATAGTATCCTCTAAGAGTTCTGGAGAAATTCTTTGTCGGATCCACAGCATTCTTGCGGAATTCCATCTTCTACGGAGGGGGCGCCAAGGACCTGCCGAGGCTACGCGGACGACTAGGCGATCGTGAATACGTTCAAGCCAGGATCGTGCAGGACCCCAAACTGTCTCCCGAAGAATTACAGTAACAGGTGTCGTTCATTTTTGTTGTGTCCGAAGAACTAGTCCTTTTGGGGCTCCTTTGGAATACCAAGACTCGGCTTCACAGAGCAAGGCCGCAAAGGCTACTTTTTGAAGTGCTTGTCTAAAGAGAAGAGGTCTTATTCCTCGAGAAATTCTTGAGGATCTTTGTGTGACTCGTGATAGCCAAGGATCTACCGCATGATTGTCTTAAATGTTCTCTGAATCGAAAGCCTCGGTCAATGATGGCCCGAAGCCAGCGCTTGTAGTCGTTTGGAGTGAACTCTACTTCATTAACTTGTACGCTGGGCTCTACTGAGGATCCATGCTTTCGGTGGAAACATTGCAGCTCGGTTTTCGACACTTCAAAAATGATACTGATCTCATGCCCCCAGAAGGGGGTTGAGTCTTATTGCTTTTGAAGTAGTTCTGAGCATCGAAAAAATGATAGCACCGACGCTATAAATACAACATCATCTTTGTAACCAAAGTATTTTGGGTAGATTTTGAGGAGGCCTTTCATTGCCCATGAGAATAGAATTGAAGAGGCGGGAGATCCTTGTGGAAGCCCACAGTGGATTTCGAATGTTGGAGATATAGTTCCATTAAGTATAATTGAGGCTTCTCGCTCAGACATGAAAGAAGACACCCACTGCACCACGTTACGGGTCCATCCTTGATCCCACAAGCTGTGGCAGAGGTGGCTTTTTTGGAGACCATCAAATACTCCTTTAACATCTACTGTGACCATGCCAGCCTCCTCTTTTTTGGACCAGGCATCCTGAATACCGCATGACAGTGCTATGGTGAGGTCTGTGGTAGATCTTCGAGGACCTGCGCTACATTGATCCTGAGATAGAATCTGCGGTTTCAGCGCTATAAATTAGTGGCGGAGAGTCATGAGTTTCTTGAGTCCCTTACCAAGGCATAACAGAAGTGCAATTGGTCGTCATGTTGGAAATTCAGACTCTATGTGTCTGAAGATTCCCTATGATTGGAACAATTAAGATTCTCACACATGACTCACGAACAAGATGATTTATATCTCCTTAATTGAGCATATTTGATGCGTGAGACTCGACTAGTGCATGGTATGATCTGATACCCGTGAGATAGACTTTAATCCACCGACCCTGACCCCAGACTCATGTTGTATGTTGTCGTGCGATTAATTGTCATTGTTAGAGTATGGAAAGAGTGGTGGATGGTATCTAATTTAGATTTGGTCTATTAAGAATACATGCATGTAAGCCGCCTAGGAATTACAAAGACAGGTAGTTAATTAATTCAATTCATTCAATTCATTCAGTTCATTCTATCAAGCTCTTCTGTTTCCAGTTAATCACATTTTGTCCCGATTCATATCGATTTTATTCTATTCTGAATTCGCGCCCATATTCTTCGAGCCGCCTTACTCATCAAAACCATACTAATTTTCCAATACGGTATAACTTTGTGAGAGCCCGACTGCGATTTCTAGATTTTGGAATTATAACAGTATTAGCCTTCTTGAAAACACTCGGGTGGAGTCCTTGCTGATCATACTAGCGGAATAGAGCTATTATAAAAGCCCCAATTAGTGGCCAGGCGAGTCTAAGTACCGTCGTGGTGGTACTGTCCGGTCCAGGTGTGGAAATTGACATGACATATCGTGAGTTATAGACCTCTTCATCTAATATTGGAGACCAGGAAGTCGATCTTTTTGCTACTAAAGGGGCTATATCGTCGATATCTACTTGATTTAGGAATCGGCTGATAAGGGTTTCTTTAAAGAGCTGCGCCTTGTCTTCTGGACGGAATACTAGGCCAATAGGGCTCTCTAAGGTGGAGGTGCGGTCATGAGCTTCTTATGCTAGCGTACTACCTGATAGATCTCTTTGAGACTGGAGACTTGTTATATCTTGTTGTATCGATATGCCCGGTTAGATTTTCTCACAACATTACCGAAGGCTTGACGTTCGGAAACTAGGGAAGACCTATGCGGCGAGTACGGCAGAAATTTAATTGAGCTTTGGTACACTCCTTATTCCGCCAGTCAACTTTCGCTATCTATTTACGAGGCCTAGGGTAGGCAGCTCGAAGGGTCCCTGAGATAGCGGTTACAATTCCTGACGCCTCTCCTTTAACTGTTTGAGAGGAGGTTGTCAAGGGATGGATAAGAGGAAGATTGACGAAGTCAATCCAGTGAATAAGATTGTCTGCACAGAAGAAAGGGATCTAGGAAAGGACCACGAATATTAAATACAATCGCGTAAGCGCGTAAACTCTTTCGCGTGACCGCAATATTAATCGCGTTTCCCATCACACAAGGTCCTCCTTTACCCGGAGTCAAGGCTTACCTGGGGCACCCGGATACGCTCCAAGTTCTGTACACTTAAACGCCTGTCTTCTTGCATTATCAATCTCACGTTTTGTGGGCTTTAACTCCTTGGGGAAGCGTCGTTCGAACTCATGAATAGAAGCTCTAGCATTCCCGACGTTTTTCAAGGACTCCCATGTCTGATAATCAGCGTCACAGCCTCTCCAAAGCACTAAATACTGAAAACTTCTTTTATTCTTGCTTCTTTTGGAATCAAGTATAGCCTCTATTGCATATAGTTTCTCGCCGGATTCGTCTAGTGCGACTGGCAGTAGTGGCGGGTTTTGTTGACCTGGCAAAGGATCTATTGGTGATGGTCTAAGTAAGCTTGTATGAAAAACGTTGTGTAATTTTTCATATTCAAAAGGTAACTGAAGTCGGTAGGCGTGGGAATTTATAATTTTGGTGACCCGAAATGGTCCGACCAACTTGCAATCATGTTTTTTAATAGGCCGTGTTGTATTGATATTGCGGGCGTCAAGGATAACTTCGTCGCCAACTCGATAGGCTGGCGCTGGTGACCGATTTTTTGATGACGCGATCTCCTAGTCTTGTCTAGCTCGCGTGAGATTTGTGCGTAATAAGTCAAGGACTTCAGCCATGTTTAAGGCGAAGTCATTACCAGCTGTAGCTTGCTCCCGCAGATGCTTTGGGGTCATTCTTAAGGCTAATCGTGGAGGCCCGAAGCTCATTCGTAGGTGAAACCCTTTATTTGCGAAGAAGGCTGTAACTTTAGTGGAAGTGTTGACTGCGTTGTTGGCCGCAAATTCAGCCATAGGTAGCCACTCGTAAACATCCTTCTGTGAATAGTCGATATATTGTCGAAGGTATTGTTCCATAAATGCATTTGCATTTTCTGTCTAGCCGTCTGTCTCAGGGTGGTATGCCGTAGATAGCATCACATTTATCTGTAGACGGTGGCAGACTTCTTTCCAGAAATCTGATACGAACAATGGTCCTCTATCGGACATAATAGAATCGCATAGGCCATGGAGTCGTCAGAAGTCACGAACAAATATCTTGGCCAAATCTTTTGCTTCCATTGTCGTATAACAAGCAGAGTAGTGTCGTTCTTTAGTGAGACGGTTTATGACGACCTTTATGCAATTAAAGTTATTAAATTCCGTCAACGGGCCAACAAAGTCTATGGAGATGTTGCGCCAACGCTAGGCAGGAAGCGGAAGAGGCTTGAGGGTTCCTTGATATCTGGGTCGAGAGACCTTATTTCGTATGCAGTTATGTCAGTTTTTAACGAATCGGTCGGTCTGCTGAGATAACTGGGGCTACCAGTAATAGTCAGATAAGGTTTGGTATAATGCATTTTTTCCGGGGTGCCCCTTTTCACAACTATCATGAGCCGTCTGTATGAGTAAGAGCCTTAGTTCATTATCAGGAACGTAGAGCCAATCACGAAAGTAAAGGCGACCACCACGGATTTCACATTTAGAGAGTGAAACTTCCTTTCAGTGCGGAATACCTTCAGGTTTTTTTATTTCTGCTACTATTCTGGTTAGCCATTTATCGTTGTTATATTCATAGCCTACGTTGAGGAGTCGAGTTATCTTTTGATCTAGGGGCTCTTCACATTCAGCCAATATAGCTGGGTAGAGGCAGGAGTGTGTATCATGATTGGAGTTTAAAGAAGTATCATTAGTTTTGAAGTCTTTTATGACGGAAGGGTCGAGCTTGTCGGGTGGAAGGAGGGTCTGCCTTTGGTATTGTACTCGAGGGTCGGAATTGTTTTTTGGGAGGTCTTAAGAGCGTCGTGTGAGAGAGTCGGCTTTAACATTATCTCTTCCGGATCGAGACTTAATAACAAAGTCAAATTTGAATAAGAACTCGCTCCAACGGACCTGGCGACGAGAAAGTTCCTTTGGGGTAATAAAATACTCCAAGTTTATTAAGTAAAACAATTGTCAAAAAGACTAGTAAATTTTAAAGTTATTTTGTTTTCTTTAGCAGTCCTTCATAGTCATAGACTCAGTAGGGACTTAAATTGAATTCTATTCTATTCTATTCTACTCCAAGTTTCGGTGGTCCGTGTAGACCGTGATTGGAGTATATGTCAGATAACTGGGAGCCTGACCTGCGACAGGCGAAGTGTATGTAATTAACATCAAAGATATATCAAATTGTGGATAGTTTGGAGGCGTTTGATGTCAGTTATAAAGTTTAAGGAGTTAGGTTTACAAAGCTTGGTGTTACTTGTTTCGGACAAAGGTGTTTCGCTTGGGCTGTAGCAATAAGAACTCTATCTGTTCTGACTAGAGATGTTTTGTTCCAAACCATGAGAAAGTCGGTTCATGGGGACAAGTTGGGGACACATAGGGCATTTGCCATTTTCTGGACTTACATAATCTAGATAGTAACAGAGATTAGATTAGATTTATATTATAGTCCTAACTGAGTCAATGACTATAGAGGACTCCTAGAATCTATATATAAGATAATAGTAACAGAGAGAGAAGTGGCAGCCAGGAAATAATTGAAACTTTTTACTTTTACTTCTTACATTATTCAATTGACTCGTAGAGTCTAACAAGATAAGTCGGTAAAAACAACTTAATTCCTATTTCTTCCAGAATTCTAGGACTATATACACTGATCATGATTGACTTGATCTCTTCATCTCTAAGTTTAGACATGCGCTAGGAATAGAATGCCCTGCGGTTCCAAATACAGAATTGAAGCACTGACCGAAACAAACAACCCACGTACGTCTAACGGCTTGTGAGCCGATTGTTGTGTGGCACGTGATTTTACTCACGCGCTTCTATAATTCTACAGTAGTCTAGCTATATTCCACCATACTTCACATCGACACACAATCTTCCGGCTGAACTCAGCCATTTTGCATATCTTCTAAATCAATTTCCAGACCCTTGATCGTCACAGGACGATAAGATGCCCCACAGGAGGCGTAAAAACCCCGCGATACTCGTATCCCCCGCTCGAACTGCCCCGCGCGCTGCGAAACGTGCGAGGCCTCGCCGACCTCTTAAAACTATCCAGGGGGAAATTATCTTAGCAGCCGAAGCTGAGAAACAATTACCTCCACCCGAACCCATCGACATGGACTCAGAAGATGAGTTTATGGACCTAGGGCTTGAAAACGGACTTCTTCCCTACCCTATTCCCGAAAATTTAACACCTACTCTCACTTCAGTCCCCGCACTAACAACAGCCGTACAAAGGCCCTCCCCGCAAAAGATTCTGGAAAGAAATTCTAGTCAGGGCCTCTCTAGCTCGATTCCCGCGCCGACTAAAGACATCGCAAACGAGTAAGAACTCTGCCCAAGTCTTCCCCAACCCGGCCCGCGTACAACTTCGAGGATTATCGAACGCCCCTCGGCAGCTATGACAAATGACATAGCCGCTTCCTTGTTGGCCTAGCAAAACGCTGGAGCCCAACACCTACGGGTCCTTCCGCCTGCAATTGTAGCGGACCTTCATGCTATTGTGACGCGGAGCATAGCTCGAGTTATAGCAGGTATTCCTGTCTTTGAACCTCCCCAAACTACTCATAACTTAAAAGTTAGCGCGCAGCCAAGCCCAACAAAAGAACCGCTCAAAGTTTCTTCGTACGCAAATGCTGTCAAGAAAAACCTGGCCGTACAAATACAACCTCCAAAGGCTGTACCCAGTGCTACCCCCTCGACTAAAAAGAAAAGGCCAGACCCAAGAGTCATGATACGCCTAGCGCCTGACCATCCTTAGCGATATCAAGACTCTTCTGGTCCGTACAAAGCTGAGAAGCCTACTCGAAAAACCAGAATTGATCAAAGACATCAGGTCGGCTCCTTCTAGAATAGCCCTCCTGGCCCCCTCATCTTATCAAGTTCCTGATCTCATGCAAGCAGCCATTGCTTTACAACCCGCCACAGGAGTTATACCAATCGAAAGACAAGAAAAACGAGAGAATTTCCTTCTCAGCCCAGTACCCAAATACGAGCACAACGCTTCTGGATCTCCTGAAGCTCTCTCTGATGCTGACATCCGGGAAGTGCTTGCAGCGGCGAAAATCGACACAAAATCGATTTTCTCCATTAGTTGGACACGTAATTCACTTGCATCCCTTGACTGGGAAGGGACTCTCAGACTAGTAGTTGCAAAGCCAGCTGCAGATAAGCTCCCTTCCAGCGTCCGCTTATTCGCTCGGTCCGCTAAAATTCGTCCGGCCGACAATTGCCCACGCCTACATGTCTAACCACGCTGCCACGGGCTTCACAATATTAACGCTTGCACCCGTACAGCTCATTGCGGAAATTGTGCCTCAGACTTCCATAATGGACTGTGCGCGACTCCCCACCAAGTGTCTGAATTGTGTAGGCCCTCATGCCGCCTCAGCTCCTGGATGCCCAGCTCGGCTTTTTCCAGCTAACGGAGTATTCGTTCGCCCTGACAATGAGAGAATACGGATTATGCGCCAGGAGGGACACAAGTCCTGGCTCGCTCTTAATCCCTCCGCCCCCTTCTGACCCCCTCACTGGGTCTCCATCGGCACAACCCTCGTGCACCAAGATTCCAGCTCCTATTCTCACAGTATGCTCGGCATCTAGGTTTGCTTATTGTGATGTAACTGTCATAGTTGGTATGAATGCACCCATGTCCGAAGTACAAGTGCTAGGATTCGATACAGGGATTAAATAGTCCCAGTACGATTTATTACGATCAGCGCTTAGAACTGAGTGTTACTAGTACAACGCAGTGCAGAATATGTTACTCCGGTTACGTGATAATGGGCTTTGTTATGGGTGTAGATAATGTACATATATATTAGTCCTATCTATGGGGCATAGACTATCATTGAATGATTATCTCTCAACTGTTCTCACATTCTCAGTGTCCGATTATATCTTTCTGCTCATTCGCCGTTATCCCTAGCTTATACACTATTCTATATCTGCTCTTAACCTAATCACAACATTGCTCCCCTGATTTCCCTTGAGGAGGAAAAATGAGGGACCGAAACCGGGGTCGAAGAAGGCAGAAGACTACAAGTCTTTGCTTCTTCCAGATCAATGTAGGTAGACGTGGCCCTGCTCACGATGCCGCCCTAGAACTTGCCTCCAAATGTGGGGCTGATGTGGTACTAATTCAAGAACCCTGGGTATCCACAGACCTAACTCGTAGAATAACAAAAACCCACCCAAGCTTCCAAGGCCTCTCTCCTCTTCCCAACTGGACAGTCCAGCCTCGAGTAATGACGTATATCCGCAAGAGTCAAGGAATATCTCCTTTCCAGCCGGCCATATATTCCCGGGATCTTCTGCAAGTCCGGATTTCACGAAAAAACAAACGAATTGTTGAATGTTGGAATGTCTACAACGCCCCAACCGGAGCAATTGGCTCCGGGGAGGGCCTTCAGCATCTAATGACTACCACAGCTAATCCGGATATTCTTGCGGGAGACTTTAACATTCACCATTCGTCCTGGGATCCGAAAGCTAGGAGTGACAGTGTGGAAGGTGACTCTTTACTCTCCTGGACAGCCTCGAAAGGACTTCGACTATTGAATCAACAGGGAACTCCTACACATAATGTCGGGGCTGCTCTCAACCTCTGTTTATTCCGAAACAGCGTGAGTGCTTCTTGCGAAATTCGACAAGACCTGGAAGTTGGCTCTGATCATAGGACTATCCTATGTCAAGTATTTGATTGGGAAGCCGAGAAACCTGTACCAGGTAAGCTTCAATTTGCTGCCTGTAACTGGGAATTATTCCAAGACTTTGTCACGAATCAGCTTGCAACACCTCCCTCCTATATCATTGAAGAGGAGGCCCCAACTATTGTCGACATTCTCTCAGGAGCTCTCCTGGCTTCCTGCGCAAGATCATGCAAACAAGTAACAAAAGCCGGCCAGTGGACCAAGGAATGCACTTAAGCCCATTTAAACTTTTGCAGAGCTCGGCGCGCGGGTCTATCAGCAACTTCTGAACGACGTGCCTTTGGAAAAGTATTGAGGAGATCAAAGCGGGTATTCCGGCTCAACAAAGTAGAGCAAGTCTCAAATCTTAAAGAGGCCTACCAAGTCACGCGCTGGCAAAAAAGAGAGGCGCATTACCACACCCCTCCCTTAGAGGGACCATCGGGCACGATCTTCCATCCAGCAGAGAAGACGCAGCTCTTCCAAGAAGCACTTCTTAGCCGTCATCTTAATCAAGCAGATTTTGTTGATGATGCAATTCCTGCAGTAGCAAAAAGATCTGTTGCATGGCCTCCGCTCACAGACTTAGAGATCTACAACTCGTGCTGCACTGTCCCGACATCTGCTCCTGGGCCTAACAATATTACTGCAACAGTACTTCGGCGTGCCTGGCCAATAATCGGTCCTAGGATAATCTCCTTATTCCGCCAATTTGATGAGTGGAGGATACACCGTAGCGTATTTAAGAAGGCCAACGTTGTTATAATACCAAAGTCTGGAAATCGTAACCGAGCCCTCCCAACATCATACCGCCCAATTGCTCTTCTATCGTGCCTTGGTAAGGGATCGGAGAGACTTGTGGCGCGTCGTCTTTCATTCTTAGCGCTGAGACATCAGATTCTTTCCTGGGATCAGTGTAGCGCAGTCCCACAGAGATCAGCTACCGATCTCACCACTGTATTGTCTTGCGACATTCAGGACGTCTAGGCCAAAAAATATGTAGCCGGAATGGTTACTATAGATGTCAAAGGTGCATTTGATGGAATTCAAAAAGGCCGCCTGTGTTACTACCTACGGGGTCAAGGATGGCCCTTCAATGTTGTACAATGGGTGTCTTCTTTCATGTCCGAGCGAGAGGCCTCAATTACACTGAATGGAACTATATCTCCGATGTTCAAGATACACTGCGGACTTCCTCAAGGGTCCCCAGCTTCGCCTATCTTATTTCTATTGGAAATTGAAGGTATGCTCCATCTCTCCCCAAAGTGTTTCGGCTATGCAGACGACGTTGCAATTATAGCGTCCGCACCGACTCTCGCCCGCTGCGGAGAGTTACTTCAGACGCAGTTATCTATGACCCTCGCCTGGGGACGTGAGAACGGTATTGCCCTTGAAGTCTCGAAAACAGAGCTACAATACTTCCACCGAAAGCACGGATCTCCACTAGAACCTAGTGTATATGCGGATCGAGTTGAGATCACACCAAACGCCCACACTCGCCGGCTTGGTGTCATCTTCGATCGGAGCCTCCGATTTAGAGAACATGTCAGACAAGCATGCGGAAGACCCTTGGCTGTTACAAGCCACATTAAAAGTCTTTCGAGAGTCACCCGAGGAATGAGCCCTCTACTTTTGAGACAAGCGCTCCAATTTGCAGCTTTCGCGACCTTGCTCTATGGGGCTGAGACATGGTATTCTAAAGGAGCATCGAAAGGACTGTTCATTCGGATCCAACAACGGATAAACGATGCTGCTCGCACAGCACTTCCTGTATTCCGTACTACACCAATAGTTCTTCGGGAAACAGGTTGGGGGCCCGCAAAAGCCTGGCTCGAGCGCATACACAATCGCCTCGCCCTACGTACTGCGGCAGCAGATCCTAGACATCCTCTTCGTAGACGGTGGAATTCTCTAAGAATGCACGGGATCCGAGAAAGGATTTCTCCCGAGCTCTCAGAGGATAACATCCCTCCCCCTTGGGAAGTTGGACGCGATGAATGTTTGGAAAAGATAGGCGCTGTTGGCCGAACAGCGGGAGTCAATTCCTTCACTGAATGGTACGCCCAACAATCCATGACGGACCTCTCTGTTTTCTCCGACGGCGCTATGATCGAGAATCAAGCAGGAGCCGGATACTCAATTCGACGCGGCGCAACCCATGAGATTGCCTGCGGAACCATTCCTCCAGGTGCTTCTGCAGAAGTATACGACGCAAAAATATTTGGAGCAACAGAGGGTCTAGCAGCCGCCTCCAAAATACCATGGCCTTTTACGCATTCAACGTAACTATATGCCTAGATAACCAAGAAGCGGCTCTTCGACTCCTCTTGTTAACACCTACCGCAACAAGCTCTTGCCACATTGCAAAATTTCGGCAGCTAGCAGCTAGTTGGACAAACAGGACACGGTCATCCTGTACTAGAGCAGGAGCAGTCAGTGTTAGATGGTGCCCCGGACATTCTGGAATCCCTGGAAATGAAGCAGCTGATATTCCAGCAAAGTCGGCTTGACTGATGACTGCGCCACTCCTACCTCTATCCATAGCGCGAGAAAAAAGAGAAATTTCTCTATTGTACAACGCTTCCACCACTGCCTACTGGGTTCAGGAAGGCCCCACTAGATACAAGGAACTCGTAATTGGTCCTAGTATAGGAATAACACCAGAACTGAAAGGTTTAAACCGACGTGCACTTTGGGCGTTAATTGCGGCTCGTTCCGGGCACTGAGATTTCGCCCAATATCATCGTCGCTTCGCACACGAAGATGCCCTAATGACTTGCTCCTGTGGCGAGGAAAAAATCCCAGATCACTTCTTCTACTGCAGTATAGGAAGACTCTGTGCCCGTCTTTGTGGTGGACCTCGACACCCCCACCCTGGCATCAGATGGGTACTCGGCACGCCCGAAGGCGCCCTTGCCTTCGGGAAATGGGTCGAGCTCTCGAAGTTCTACGACGAGATCCAAAGGGCCCATTAGATATTCCCTTACGATCTGGTATGGGGTTAATGTTAGATGGAAGGATTTATTCTTATTTTCTGTTCTGCAGGTATAATTTAAAATTACTTGTTAAAAAAAAAACAAAAGTGAAGTTCCAGGCAGAAGGAATTTGCTACAATTAAATTGGAAAGCAAAGTGGCGGACAGCTGATCGGACTTTTTTATAATTTCTAGGTGTTGTAGTGCGCGCTAGAGCGTCGGGTAGTTCTGTAGGGACAGGGCCGTCCAGTACGTGACAGTAGTCACGAGCTGTAGATAGGCACGACGTTAAATTCAATCAAAACAAAATCTAGCTTTATTCCAGATCTGTTCAGCTGTAACTAGAATATTCTAGTAATTGGTAGCAAGACTGGGAACTACTATGACTGGAAAATGCGAGAAGCAGATATCAGCCAAGAAAGAGTATTCTAGAGATCTTCATAAATGTTTAAATAATTGAAGTAATACCCTGATAGTTAGCCATAGAGAAAATTTTAAACTACCTTCATATATCAGATTGCCCCAGCATCGACACTCGAACCGTGAAATACGTATGGATAGTCCCTATTTTTGACCCGAGACATTTCCCTGTCAAACTTCTTCGGTGGTTATTCTTAGCCTTCGACAGTATGAGAACCTTGAAGTTCGGCACTCCACCCTTCGAAGCATCGAACAATAGCTAGAAGCTCTTTGTCGTAGATTTCGTAACTACACTCCGCATTCTCTAATTTTTTGGACATGAAAGCTACGGGTTGAAGCTCTCCATTGTTGTCCATCTGAGATTAAATCCCTGCAGAGACGAATTCAGAAGAATCTGCTTCAACAAATACTTTTTTTGAGGCGTCAAAGTGCCGTAATACAGGTGCTGATGTGAAAGATTTCTGGAGTGACTGGAAAGCTTGTTGACACGCATCTGACCATATGAACTTGACAACTTTTTGGGTAGGAGAAACGAGAGGCCGCACAATTTTTGAAAAGTTCTTGATGAATCGGCGGTAGAAGTTGGCGAATCCCAAAAATCCCTGGGAATCTTTGAGACAAGAGGGGGACTTCCAGTCTACAATTCATTGAATCTTTTGTGGGTCTATATTTATCACAGTGGTGGATATAATCAAGCCGAGATATGTTACTTTGATGACTTCGAATTCGCACTTCTTTACATCGCAATGTAGCCCGGCTTTCCCTAGAGCGTGGAGAACAGCATTAACAGGAGTCCGATGTGTAGGTAGATCATCGGATTATATCAAAATATCATCGATATATGCAGTACAGAAGATATCTAAATACGGTCGAAGAACCTCATTAATACGTGCCTGAAAGGTGGCTGCCGCGTTGGATAAGCCAAAAGGCATTACCAGGGTTTCGAATAAGCTGTACCGTGTATTAAATGCCGTCATCCATTCCTGATCTTTTGCAATCCGGATATAGTTGAATGCGGCGATGATGTCCAGCTTAGTGTAATACTTTGCATTGCTAAGCCTGGAGAGGGTTTCTTGCACCAAAAGGAGAGAGTACCTGTTTTTGATAGTGATAGAATTAAGGCCCCTGTAATCAATACAAAACCTTAGGCCCCCACCAATTTTTTTGGCAAAAAGAACTGGTGCTGCTGCTGGTAAATCGCTGGCGCGAATAAAATCTTTCTCCAGCTGTTCATTTAAATACTTATGTAGTACTTGAAGTTTTTCGATGAACATATTTTAAAGGGGACCATGCGGGGGAGTCGTAATAGGCTTAAGTTCAATCCTATTGTCACATTTCCGATGAGGGGGAAGCGTATCGGCGCCTTTATAATTGAAGACGGGTAAGTGGTGATGGTAATGATATGGTAGCTTCCTTGCAGGACCAGGTCGTTCTTTTATTTGGAGTGCGATTTGTATATCTTCGATTGAAAAGCCGGGTAGGTGCATTTCGCTAGCTAGCGAATGAGAGTCATTTCTTTCATAGGGATCTCTGTTACTGTGGTGTGATTCATGAAGGGTTTGTTGAGCGGGGGTAGAAAAAGTCGGTGACTGGAAAGATGGCAAAGTTGGTGAGGGATCAAGGGTAGCTCCAAGTTGTTGCAGTCTAGAATCTACTTCCTAGAGTGACAAGGAAAAGATTTCGGTACCTTGTTGCTCGGAAGTAGTATGGAATGTGGTAGCTCCAACTTTCCTAGGGCGACCCCTACCCGCTTTGTTGATGCCAGATTTAGGCTTATCGAGGTGACCTTTAAAACCAAGTACAATCACTTGGTGCGTACAAAAAGGGAGGCAGTGGTCTTTACAATATGTCGAACAGATATTTATCGGGTCTTCAGCCCAATTGATTAAGGGGTTGTGTTTTCTGAGCCACTTGCGTCCAAGTATAAGTACATATTTGCCTAAATTTGAGAGAAAGAGTTTAAGGGTTTCCTTGTGTTATAGAAGGTTTAGCTTCAGGGTGGTTGTATGAGTGATGCGGGAAGCGGGGGTACCATCTACAAGGTAAAGTTGACGGGGTTGTGGAAGGGTTTCTAAGGGGAGGTTTCGTTTGTTCGCGGAGTCAATATCGTAAAAATCGTCAGTTGCACCACAGTCGACGAATGCTTGTGATATGAAGCTGTTTCCAACTGCGGTCATAGTACAGGGGAGTAAAAGATGATCTTGATGGATTGAGAGAGATATATTTTTAACTTTCTATCACTATTAATATCTGGTACATCTTCTTTATGTGCCACTGGGTGAACTGATTTTTTCTCTGGTTTTGCCTCGTTAGGTCTCTGGTCGCGACGATAATCAAAGACTAGGCTTTTTCCGCTTCGATAACAGTCTTACCATCGGCAGATCGACTCTTCCCATGATTCCAACGCGCTTCGGCACAAGACCGGGCTCGATGACTAGGATCGTAACACCAACTACATATCTTATTTTTAAAGCAATAAGTCCGTTTGGCGTGTCTTTCAGCGTCATTCCGAGGGATATGACGGTTGGCAGCATCAACTGCTGTCTAAGTGACGGAAGGGTCGATGTTTGCGGCACTCAGATTCATAGCATCTTCCATAGGAGGACTACCAGGGGATATGACAGGTTGGACGATGAATTGATAGGTATTAAGTGTTGACTTACCTTTGGTGTATGTCGAATTAGTAGATCGAACAGCATCAATATGACGTACTTCCACTAGATAAGATGTCGAACCTGTAGGTAAGGCTTGTCGTAACATTATCCGATTCTGGACATGGCTAATGATTGCCGGGTGAAGGGAATCATAGAGGTGGTTGATCGAGGCATTGTCGGAGAGTTCGGTCTTCTGGGCTACCTCGAACCAATTAGAAATACGAGTCGAGGTGTCCTTTTGGTCTTGCTTTAGGGTAAGAATTTTACGACGAGCCGAGTTGCATTCATCCACATCTGCAAATGCCTGCTCCAGGACAACTGGCATAGCATCACTGGAGGCGAATTTTAGAGTTCCGTCCCTGTTGATACCATAGGCTATAGTAGAGTAAAAATTGCCTTTGAGGCGAGAGATAAGACAGATCATCTTGCTTTGCGCCAAGGGGTACCAGTCTACATTTGCTATAAACTTCGTATTAATTTTTCGGATGAAAAAGGGAGGTTCTTTGCGTAATTCAGAGTTATCAGCAGAAAATACGTCTTGGTCAGGATTTTCTGCGGACCTGTGATGGCTGTGTGATATGCTTTTGGAAGAAGCTTTGGCTGTCTGTTCGATGTCTTGAATACGTTTTTGAAGACTGACGTTTTGCTGTTGCAGAGAGGAGTTAGTAGTAGAGGCCGAGTGATTTTTCTTTTGGTGCTTAGCAATTTTATCTTCAAGTTCCTGGTTCCTCTCTAACAATGTGTCATACTCGTTTTTATACTGGTATAACTCTCTCTCTACTTGTACGTAAGATCTCGCCAGCATCATAATTTTGTCGCTGAGTCCTGAGATATTAATGGCCTGATTTCCGCCTTGTGTGGCAGTGGTAAAAAGCTAGTTGTTGGGGACTGAACAGAGGACAGGATATTTTTGGGCGAATGCGGCGTCCCGATCGCTAAATTCATTATGTGTTGGGGCACTGCCTGGGTGACACCAAGGTTGATACAGAATGGTATTACAACTATCGAGATTCCAAGGGTTGTTATCCATTTTAGTAACGCTTATATCAAAATTGCGATTTCAACTGGAACTGTAGGTAATATTTACCCGCTAAGGCAGTAAAAAAATGTGCTACGGTAGACAATATGTCAAGGGATAGATAAGAGGAAGATTGACGAGGTCAATCTAGTGAATAAGATTGTCTACACAGAAGAAAGGGATCTAGGAAAGGACCACGGATATTGATACAATCGCGTACGCGTGTGAACTCTTCCACGTGACCGCAATATTAATCGCGTTTCCCATCACAGGGGTAACAGCTAGATGGTTCTCAAGAAGGCTTTCGAATATAGACCAATTACAGGAGGCTAGTTGAAGCTTACCTGGAGCAGGAATTTCGAACTCCCAATTTTTCACTTGACAGAAAAGCTTTCTGTGGTCTGAGCCGGCTTCCAGATCTTGTCGAATTTCGCAAAATATAGAGATCAATGGCTGCCCCGGTGTCATGAGTGGGAGATCAATCATGTTTGAGAAGTTGAAGTCCCAGGGAGGCTATCCATGATAGCAGGAAGTCGCCATCCACACTATCGGTTCGAGATTTCGGGTCCCAGGATATGTGGCGGATATTGAAGTCACCCGCGAGGATATCTGGTAGCCTGTGCTAGTAATTAATTATTTTAGACCTTCCTCGGAGTCAGTTGCTCCAACTGGGGTGTTGCAGATGTTCCAGCATGCAAGCGCTCGCTTATTTCTGCGCGGAATAACGACTTGTCATAGGTCTCGAGAGTGCATAGCTGGCTGGAAGAGGGATCATCCTGTTGAGCTATGGTCATTGTAGGTTTACCCGATTTACTCATAACATCACTCGGGTCAGAGAAGTTAATGCTGATACATGATGTGTATCAAGGAAAATATCTTTATGTTCGGATTTTATACAACTCATACTTTGAATTGGGTTTATGTTCATGTTTCCGATGATATACTAATCTTATCTGTCCCAAGCACGTTTTGTTATGTTTCGATGGTAGCATTATTGCTAGAGAGTTATCTAGTAGGGTTTCAAATGAGGAAAACTATTTATTTTAGATACTCGATAGCCAGAGAATAGAGAAGCAGCCCTTCGATGATTTGTTACCTTCTACTCCCATTTCCAAAATAGTCCAACAAATCCTGCTCTTTGTAGACGTAAGTCATCACTCGTGGCCAAATAATCCAGTTGGTAAAGAGAGAGCAACACTGGAACCTTGTGTGAGTTTTTGTTAATCCATGAGAAAGGTCTGTGGAAACCCAAGGCTCTTGGATTGGTACCACATTTGCCCTAAATTTCGAGGCTAGTAATAGGACGGCGTTATGAGCAGAGGCACGTTTACCAACGTTGATCTGGAAGAAGCAGAGGCCCGGGGTTTTCTGCTTTCTTCGGTTCCTGTTTCGGTCCCTCATGGTGACTCCTCAAGGGAAATTAGAGGAGCAAACCTAGATGCCGAGCCCACTGTTAGTGTAGAGGCTGGGATGGAGGCCCACGAGGCTTGCGGAGGTATACTCCTGATGAGAGGGTCACTAGAAGGTGGAGGAGAAGGATGCATGGCAAGCCATGCTTTGTGTACCTCCTGCCGAATTTACCGTATGCTCTTTTTATCTGGCCGAACGACTCCATCAGTTCAAAGAGCTGGGCTGTACAGCCAGGGGAAGAAGTCTCATGTGGGCTGGCAAAATTTAGAGATTTTATAGGTGTCATGCAGGGACCATTAAGAGATTCCGAGGCACAAATGCTATACCGGGCTCGGCGTGTGCAGCTATTTATGTTGTGAAATCTGTGATAGCGGGGGCAGGCTTGGAGGCGGGGGCAATTTTAAGCTGGCCTAAATCTAACGGAGCAATCAAAGAGACAAATGCTAGTCGAGTGTTTCTCTGAAGCTGGCTTTGGGACTATTAGACGGAAGGTTCCTTCCAACTCGGGGGATTCCTGCAATCGGCCCGTCCATGAGACGGAGAAAATTGACCCCGTGTCAATTTTCTCACCTACTAGCTCCTGCCGGATATATGCGTCGGATAGGGCCTCCGGTTATGCGGAGAAGTTGTTTACGTTTTTTGGGACTGGGCCTAGAAGCAAGTTTGCACAATTTTCTTGCTTTTCAATTGGTATAATTCTAGTCATCGGTTGCAGAGCTACAGCTACCTGGAGATGATCCGAAGCTCAGTCAGGAGAGGGAGCAACTAAAGCAGTGCCAGATGGGACCGAACGAATTTCCTTGATTAGCTCTAGATGGTCTAGAAGGCTTCTTAAATTTGTGCGGACAAAGAGAGATTCTTGGTGGCGTAAAGGGTGATCAGGCGCTAGGCGAACCAAGACCCTAAAGTCAGGCTCGAATTTTACAGCCATTATTGAAGTTTTTTGTAGTTTTAAGTGCATAGTCTGGGGTAGATGAGCCTTTCTTCGCCACAGTTGCGTATGACAGGGGTGACTTGATTACTGGAGGGGAGATGAATTATCGTATTTTCATTAGTTTGTGGGACAGTTGTTGTCTGCTAAAAGACTAGCAGGTCGGCAATGACCTGGTTGCCGCTAAGTGCCATGATAGCTTCCAAATCAGCTGCAATAGCTTGTGTAAAAGCGCGAAGGTGTTGCACTCCGGCGTTTTGCCAAGCCAATAGCGATATGGCAATATCGTTGGTCTAGGCTGCCGAGGGTTAGTAGACAACACGCGCTGATATACGTACTAGAGGGATGGTAGATTGGTTATCTACTTTCGCAGTATTTACAAGTTGAATTCTGGCAGAGGTGTATATAAAACTAGGGAGGCCTGCACCAGAATTCCTTTCAAGACTTTTGTGGCTTGTTACTTTGGGACCTTGGTTGCACGCTTGAGCGCCTGCGTCGGGCCGGGGAGATAGTCATAATCTGACCCTGAGTCCATGGACTCATCTTCAGAGTCAATGAGAATTGACTTAACAAGAAAGTAGCGACTCTTAGTGGAAGCTACTAGAATGGCTTCTTCGCGTACAGATGGAAGTAAACTCTTGAGTCTTAAACGTTTGACAGCACGCGTTATAATTCTCGCGGTTAATGCGGTCGCGGCATGTTTTTTCCGACTAACGGAAGGCATTTTGTCTACTTGAGACGTGGTTGTGTTCACAATAGCGGTATGAATGTGTTATCTCTTTTTCAAGAAAGTGAATTATATTGACTTTTTTCTATCGCAAGAATCAGCACTTGGCACGTGATGCTTGCTGGGGCTCATTGGCGCGCACCTGAAGCTCATGTAGGTAGAGGTGAAGTGATTTCCCGGTATTTGTAGAGCGATTGAAGCGTAGTCGAAGGCTAGGCGATTATGCCGCGCATGATGTCTTGAATTTTGCACTGGGATGCCGCACCACTTGTCGGAACTTTATGTCGAAACTATCTGTCAGTGTAGATTGCAACATGTTGATGAGCCCGTTGACAATGAGTTCTGCCTCAGCAAAGCGCTGTTTGGAGACTTTCACATCATTTGCGAGGAATTTAGTCATCGTGACGTCCGGTGCATCGAGTTGAATTTATGGAAAGTCTTGACAACTCGCCTCATAGATCAGCTCTTTTGTTTTTTGTGTATTGATTGGTAGGTGTTGTGGTGGCTCGTTAAGTACCATTTCTACATCTTGACGCGTCGAGGCTTGAGTGGGAAAGAGGGAGCAGGAACCACTCTCTGCGGAGGACTGATACGGCATAGCTGGACTTAGATGAATTTTTGATTCATCGGTGAATCAACCTGTGCACGGAAGAGGTTGTGAGATGAGTGTTGAGTGTAGGGTCGCCGCTGCACAAATGGTGGTTGGTCTATATAACGTTTGTTTGTAAGGTAATTTAGGTCAACTTCATTGTGCCGTCTGGGATACTGCACCCTACTCGTACAATTTATAAAGCTTTCGTTTGAAACGGCGTGATTAGAAGCCTTGAATCATTGCCTGATGGGCCAAGTCACCCTTCAATAACATCCATCTCTCTCCCCTTCACTAAAAAAATATCACTAATATTGGTTCTGGGAGAACGTACCACTTCTAGATTTGCATTGCATATCGCTGAAAAGTGTTCAGTTTTGGTCCACCAGTGAAAACTGAGTAAAAAGAACAATAAATTTATAGGTGGAAGTTATCATTAGTAACGTTCCTACTGACCAATTTTGAAACGAATTAAAAATCTGGATGATAGGATCACAAGGGTGATACTGACAAAGTTTTTTGGCGGTATTATTCCTTTCGAACAATCTTGAATTTGAAAGTGTCTCAATTTTATCGTATCACATGCTTAAGTCAAAACTTTATAATAATTTGAATTATTCCATACCACATGCTCCTAGCGCCGTATTGTTAAGGTGCCGTGCTCTATTAACTTATGATTTCAAGAAGTTGTATATAGTCTGGATACAACCTGAGATTCCCAGCATCAACTTCCAGATCCAATCCTACAATAAATGTTTTACAACTGATTACCTGACGTTACCTGAGTCTAGAAATGAATTGCTTTACCGTACGTAGCCATAGCAGCTTCTTTGAACGCCTCAGCTAACGTGGGATGAGCGTGACTAGTCCGTCCAATGTCTTCACTAGATGCCCCATACTCTAGAGCTAGGGTTCCTTCGGCTATCATTTCTCCAGCATTAGGCCCAACGATGTGAATACCGAGAATTCGGTCAGTTTCGGCATCAGCAATCATCTTGACCATACCATCTGTATCAAGATTCGTCTTGGCCCGAGAGTTGGCAGAGAAGGGGAATGTGCCGATCTTATACTTGACGCCGGAAGCCTTAATCTCTTCTTCGTTCTGTCCAACCCATGCAACTTCTGGATGTGTGTACATAACTGAAGGTATGGCTCCATAGTTCACATGACCATGTCCCTTTGTTATGTACTCAACAACAGCTACCGCTTCTTCCTCAGCTTTGTGCGCAAGCATAGGACCAAAGGTACAGTCGCCAACAACACGGATGTGTGGAATCTTCGTTCGGTACTCAGAATCAATGATGATTCGTCCCTTATCATCAGTCTCGAGACCGATATTTTCTAATCCAAGACCTGCAGTGTATGGTCGACGTCCAATAGCCACAAGAACGACATCTGCACTCAACTTGTATCGTAAGCGATGGTTTTTGTATTTAGGTTAGAGGATGTTTCTTACAGTCTCTGGTTTACCGCCTTTAGCAGCTTCTACCATAAGCTTAACTTTTTCACCGCTGGCATCTCCACCAATTACTTTGGTATTGAGTTTGAACTCTATGCCCTGCTTCTTGAAGATCTTTTGGACTGATTTGGAGATTTCAGCATCCATACCAGGACCGCCAATCTGGCTCAAATATTCAACAACGCTGACTTTTGCACCTAATCGCGACCAAACTGAGCCCATCTCAAGGCCGATTATTCCACCGCCGATAACAACCATACTTTCGGGAACCTTGCTTAACGCGATAGCACCTGTACTGGTTATGATGCGCTTTTCGTCGACCTCGAGTCCTGGAAATGGGGTGGCCTCACTTCCGGTAGCGATTAAAATATTTTTTCCGAATATGGTTTTTTCACCGCCATCAGTTAGGTCCACTTTGATTTCATGTTGGCCGGCAAAGGCAGCGGACCCCTTGATATATTCGACATTGTTTTTCTTAAAGAGAAATTCGACACCTTTAGTGAGGCCAGCCACTGCAGTATCTTTGGACTTCATCATTTGTGCTAGATTTAGCTTAACATCGCTGACCTCTATCCCACGTGCTTTCGTATCATGGAGGATCTGATGATAAAGATGCGAGTTGTTTAAAAGAGCCTTCGATGGAATGCATCCTACGTTTAAGCAGGTTCCACCTAAAGTGCCACGTTTCTCAATGCAGGTGACCTGATTGTTGTTAGTACGTTTTTTCTAGAGTATTGCTATGTTCTGGGAGTCTCCAGATAATTGGTTTGATACCTTGAGTCCTTCCTGACCAGCCTTGATAGCAGCAACGTATCCCGCGACACCGCCTCCAATTATGACTAAATCTTTTTCCTCTGGTCATATTGTCAGCAATTAGAGTCTAATGGCCTCAAGTGGCTTTTAATTTCTGACCTGCATGACTAGCAAATCCCCTAGTTGAGTTGATATATACTGATGGAGGCGTGGTTATTATTGAAAGACTATAACGGTTTTTTTGTTGGTATGAACACTTGTAGCTAACAGGAATAACTCACGTTGATGATCTCTTGAGAATAGACCGGGTAGTTACCCTTGACATTAGAGAAATTCGAAACATTCTGTTCATCAATTCTCCTTGCCAAATTGTGCGAGTAAGAAGTTGGTGGCGGAGGAATCGATAAGGATTTGATGCACGTAAAGACTATCGGAGTTCCACACGGGTTGGATTCTGCCTTGATGCAACTAAGCTAGGCGTTACCGGCCTAATGAAGCGGCATGGTCAGGAACCAACATGTTGGCTAGCGAGGCTAGACCTCGCACTATATCCCTGTCCATTGTAGGTCAGAAACATTAGTGCGCATCTGGTCTTCAACACGCCAACCTCAGGGAGAACTATTTTCAACACCATTCAGTGGTGTCCCCTACGAACCTACTGATCTCACTGTAGACTCTGCAGAGCCGAGATTGAGTAACACCTTATCAACTTTGAGCTGAGTTATCTCCCCCTCTGTCAAAGATACGCTTCCGATAACACACAAGACGATGATGATGATGATGATGATGCTGGAAATAAGGAAAGATACTGCGGTACCAAACGCTACAACGGTAGTCAGAGAAGCCCTCGTTATATTACAACATGTGCTACCCACCGGCGTTCAAACAAAAAGCCCACGAAAGCAAAGTAAAAGACCCTTCCGCCCTCAAGAAAAGCAGATTTTGACTCTTCAAAAACACCGTTCCTACTAATCTATACCTCCCAATCTGCTAGCCAGGAGGGCATCTGAAATACATGAGTTACTCGATAACCTCATGCCCGTAACGACTTTTGGATGCTAGGCTAGGCTCCTTCACGACAGTCACTCTCGACCAAGACTTTTCTGACATCCTTTCACGACCTTCGGTTTGTCCTGCGGCATGAATCAGGGAAAGAGGAAGGAGGCCGGAAAGATTAAGAGACGCTCTTAGGTATACACAGGTCTGCTGCGCTCGGCTGGCCGGCCTCTTCGTCATAGGAGAGCCCCGCACCCAGTGGTTTTTGAGACTTTTCCCTGCAGCTACACACCCGCAAATGGCCATCGTTTCGTTGGCTGGAGAGAGTATAAAATGACGCGATAACGGCTCCTTTTATTGTGTACTCGAACGAAGACCTGTGGGGGTATTACTGCTGGAAAGAATTCGTGAGGGAGGCAAAGGAGGGAGTACAATACCCTAGGCAAAGATACTCCCGGCCTGTAGGCAGAGAGGACCTACATGTGCTTACACAGCTATAGACTTTTTAGGACAATAAACACTCACTCACTCACGCCAACCTCATGTGCTACTCCTAGGATAGCTATGAGTAAGTTGAGATACCCTCATTATTACAACAGTTTTCAGAATAAGAAACAAGCGCTCTATGGACTAAGACGAAACAGACGGAGTTACAATACTACGTTCACTGGCTGTATTCCCCATGATTATCTGTCTCTTGTTTGAGGGCTTCCAGAGCCAATATCAAGCCGCGTATTTTCTAGTATGAATTAAGTTAATTCAGACTTCGAAATAAACTTGGAAACATCCAATCATGATTACAATAATGGCAACATATTGTAATTGAAACGCGTCCAATATTAGAAATTAAATTCTAGGAATGTATGGTGTAAATACCTTCAAACTTTATCTAGGAAGTGTACTTATATCAACATAGGCTTGGGCTTGGACACAGATGTTGGATATTGCATGTGTGAGCTTTTCTAGTTCATATTGAGATAGACCGGCATCTGGCACGCCATGGGTCTATGCAGGTGACTATCTCCACTATTTACAAAGGAGGAAAGCAATTTGGTGAAAACCCCCTGATCCTGTCTGTTTAGATTCCTATAAATTTATTTATTTTGCCTTCAGGAAGTGCAGTGTACATTGCTCAGCCAGTGTGGGTTCCGTCCTCTCCCCTTCCAGATCGTTTTATTATATCCAAAATTGCTACCTCGACTTCCCCTGCAAGTCGAAACTGTTTTATCCACCCTTCGCTTAGTATCCGCTATATGATTCTAGTCACATCTTCTGGGCTGCTAATCATTGCTTTAAACGACCTGTCTATAGCTTGTCAGGGAAAGTGGCCTCTTCCACTGCGTACACACCAACACCATGTGCTTGACGCTTTGTGACGGATATCCACATTGACAGTTTGGGGGTTCTACTCCGGGTGCTTTTCTTCTACACATATAAGAATTGAGCCGGATTTGCTCGCTTCTTAGCTGAGTGGCGACACTGATTTGGGCCCTGGTTAGGATGCAGTGGATTTTGAAAGGTGAACTTCTGAAGTTCATTTTTGTACTGCCTATTTTTTCATTGGTAGATAGATTTGTAGCTTTCCAATTTTCTGTATCGGCTAGTACTAGTCGGCCAGGGCGCTATTTGCTATTCTGGTTAGTCCATGAATTCACGCATTTCTGAGACCACTACCTTTCTCTCCGTGTAGTTTATTCATTGGTTTATGTCGTGCCCAAGGAAACAAAGGCTCAACACTTGTCAGCGACGTTCTACACGAACCTCTGGGGGGCTAATCTCAACACCTGTCAGCGGTGTCCCCTACGAACCTCCAGCCTTCTCTGTAGAGTTTGCAGAGCCGAGATTGAGTAACAAAGTCCTCACTTCGAAGAGGATTCCCAATCGCTTTCGCGGTCTGTATCGTTTTCATCTCTCAACACATCCCACTGTCACCATTATCATGAAGCTAACCACGATCAGATCAGATGGTAGGGTCGGAGGCCTACTCATCACCAAACCTTGATCACGGAGGAAAAGCCATCCGATGAGTTTCCGGAGCGTACCCAGCACCCGATACGGAGATGGTGGATTGGATCAAGTCGGCCTCGACTGTTACAAAGAAGGGAGACATAGATGAATATGCGCACCTCATGTGGTTCCGGTGTCTAGGCCTCGCCTGGCTGGGGCTGCAGGTTTTTTGAGACTTTTTCCCGCGCACGCAGTTTCCATTGCTACCATTTTTATTTTTTTTGTGTAGAAGGTTCCATGGAAATAGTGACTGAACTCCACGCGTAAATATCGAGCTGAATGGCTATCCATCACGGGTAATATATCAGAGATCTTACAAGTAACAAAAGAGGATAGGAGCACTGTACAAGGTGTGGCCTGGGTCAGAGAGGAGCTCAACGTGCAAGAATTTCATAGACTCTAGTTGTACAACAAGCACATCTCTCTATCTCAGCTGACTCATGTCCTGTACAAATCGTAGGATTTTTAATGATGGTAAATGGTCGGGTAGTCCTTTAGGACTGAGTTGGCCAGCAAGTAAATATGATTAGCCGGCTGTCACATATTACAATGTTCAATAGAAAGAGAAATTTAACTAAATATCCAATTTTAATGTATATGATGCATAGAGAAATTAGTAAAGAGTTTTACTCCAAATATAATTATACCGGTTTAGGCTTTGATATCCACCAATTTGCCATAAGTAGTTTGTCGCCATGATTCTTTCAAAGAGGAGCCTACGTCGGTCGCCAATAATTATCTGGCAAACTTTCTCTGGGCACTGAAAGGAATGTGAGATACATTATCTAGATTCTGGAGTTAAATCAAAAGAAGATCAGGGTGTAGCAGCTTACCCCAATTAGCTCTCGCATCTTCGAACACTACTAATGCAGATCGCTTATGAAAAGTCATGGGATTGGTGAAAGGCGATTACATGGAGTCTCTACGACCCCTCATGAATACTTGTCGGGTATAGCTCGCAAGATTCGCGATTCTATAGACATCGACGCAAATCTTGACACAATAATTTGTTCATATTTACAATAAAAGTCTAAAATTTTATTAGTAAATCTTGCTCTTTATCTCTAGAAATCAATCGAATTCTGGTTTACAATATTTCCGGCATAAAGTCTCCAATTAATTGAAATTAAAAATTATTGAAGATAGAAGTGTTTCTATCCTTCAATGAATTATTAAAAATTCTGGATTTTCTTTTCAATTTCTAGTTGCTTTGGCTAATTTTCTCAACTAATCATACCAACGATGTCGCCAACTACTCCATTATGTCCAAACCTTCCTAAAGGTTTTTCTGATTCTTGCCTAACTCTCATCAGTCAAGGAGCCGAGGCTTTTCTACTCAAAACTACTTTCCTTACCCCTAATATTCCGGCCGCATTAAAGTTTCGCCCATCCAAAGTCTACCGACATCCAACACTTGATGCTCGTCTCAAAAAGCATCGCATACTTTCCGAGGCACGTATTCTTACAAAGTGTCGAACTCTAGGTGTCCCTGTACCAACAGTTTACGCACTCGACGAAAAGGATGGCTGGTTGATGATGGAGTGGGTTGAGGGTAAAATTGTACGGACTTGCATCAATGAATGGTTATCAGAACACATGGAGACCGACCTGACTGAACTCCAAAGTTGTGGCGAAGGTCTTCAAAAATTCCTACGTAAAATAGGAAATATAATAGGAAAGATGCATTTTATCGGTGTTGTACATGGAGACTTAACTACCAGCAATATAATGCTGAATCCTAAAAGTATTGAGGATAATGATAGTCGTGGAGACGAAAGATTAGAAGGAAGCATAATGTTGATAGATTTCGGTCTGGCGAGCCAAAGTTTACAAGACGAAGATCGGGCTGTAGATTTGTACGTCCTCGAAAGAGCCTTTGGAAGCACCCATCCACGCATTCAGCATCTCTTTGAGGAAGTAATAAAGAGTTATGGAACTAGCTACAAAGGAGCCGGAGTTGTTCTTAAGAAATTGGAAGACGTGCGAATGCGTGGTAGGAAAAAGAATATGATAGGATGAAGAAGACATAGGAGCCTACCACTAACACAAGATAAAACTAGGGCTGGCTCAATCCTTATCGTCTTCATTCTTTATGTTAAAACTAAGTCTAATTGTCAAAGCTCGCAAACTATACCTCTATCAAAACCAAAGATTCGAATTCAGGGAATTTTAAAGGTTCACGTCGTGAGAAAATGGGCAATCAAATGTTAGGCGGTTCTATATAGACAGAAACGGAAAGTACCTATCGATTTACTTTTTTAATTCTTTTTGCGGATGAATCCTGAACAAATGTTCACGGTATCCTCAATAAACCCAGGATTAAAATATTCTGCCGGAAAAATGCCTAGTTGAATGCAATACAAAAGAGGTTGCCCCACAAGGCAATGATCCATGACCCCACCAAATTAAATAATCACTCACAAAAAATTATTTCCGAACAAAGCCTCATGTTACGGCGTACTCTAATGATACCGGATATAGCGAGACCCTTAGTATCCATTGGTAAACATCAAACAAAATAATTTTCAAATTACAATTAAGTTATAAAGTTATTTATATATATCTAGCAGCCCCTCATAGTCGTAGTCTTAGTAGGGACTTGATATTAATTTTATTATAATGATACCGGAAATCGCCGTCTACCGAAGGTAATATAGTAATATCTGATGATTATAAATACTAACGAAAGATAGTTGGAACAGACTGGTCAAGAAGTCGAGTTTCAGAACAAGTGATGTAGTCTGATAAATTAAGATCAAATCAAGGACGAAGAATGTATTCATTAGTAAGAGACAGAGAATATCGGACTATGAGGATACAAGGTTATCATATCATATGATTTCTAGAATTCGAGATTAAAGATTGAGAGCTTCTTTGTGGCAGCACCAGCATAATTAAGCATAAATAAAGATTGTGCCATAAATCAACTCAGGCTAGCACAAGATCTAGCCCTGAATCTAACCCTGATCTCAACATGATAGATTCAAGCTGGTGCATAAACTTAGATCATAATTTAACTGTAACTGTTATAGGTTTGTCGAGAACCTTTCACTTAGAACTCTTGAACTTCCCGCTCAAGCCCCGATACTAGAATGTCTCAATATGATATCTTATTAAGTCTACAAGTACGATCTAGTACATCCCAACTTCTAATACCACACCTCTCGTCAACTTAATCTCTGGTCTGAGCTGCCCACCTGATACGCGTCCACGACAACAAGAATAATAAAAGGAAGAGCAAAATTAACGAATCTAGGAGGCAAATCTTTGAGATGTAGGTGAAAGATATCAAGTCGGATGGGCGATAAGATACTAGAGATGAACAAAATCCTTGTTAATAGAAAGTTCCGATTTCTGGAAATAGGGTTCTAACACTGGGCATCTTGCAATACACGACCTTGTTTGTAGGTGCATGAAAGATTATTAAAGCCACCACTGCCTGTGTAATTTTGTTGGTTGTACAACTTGAGCCTCTAACATTCTCGCACGTTGGACTCCTTTCTGACCCAGGCCACACCTTGTACAATACTCTTATCCTATTTTATTGCTCGAAGCATCTCTGTTACATTACCCGTGATGAATAGCCATTCAGCTCGGTATTTGCGCGTGGAGTTCAGTCACTATTCCACGAAACCTTCTACCCAAAAAAAAATTGTAGCAATGGAAACTACGTGCTGAGGTTCCTGATGGATTAGTATGTGTGAAAATTGAGATAAGCTTAGCTTTACGATGGCGTAGGTTACGAGTGTGTCGTGGCTCCAAACTACAAATATGTATAGCAGAGCTTAAGACTAGATGTAACTTGATTTTCTATTAATACTGGGTATCATCTATATGAGTACAGTATTCCTTATCTTGCGCCCGGACTCCAACGTGAACAACATTACATAAGCATTACAATTTATTAGAGCCTGGTACTAATCTAGAGGTCCGTCAATCTTAGATCCTCAGTGCGCAGGTAAAGTCTCAAAAAACCTGCAGCCCCAGCCAGGCGAGGCCTAGACACCGAGACCACATGAGGTGCGCATATCCATACATATCTTCCTTTTTTGTAATATTATAGGCCGACTTGATCCAATCCGCCATCTCTGTATCGGGTGCTGGGTACGCCTCAGAAACTCATCGGATGGCTTCTGCTCCATGATCAAGGTTTGGTGATGAAAAGGGCTTCGACCCTAGCATCTGATATAATTGTGGTTAGTTTCATGATAATGGTGATATGGGGATGTGGTTAGCGATGAATACGATACAGACCGCGAAAGAGATTAGGAATCCCCATCGAAGTGAAGACTTTTTGCTCAATCTCGGCTCTGCAGGCTCTACAGTGAGAGCTGGAGATTCGTGGGAGACACCACTGACAAGTGTTGAAAAAAGTCCCCCTACACGTTTGGAAAATCAGTGAGATACGCTCTTCTGAGTCTCGCAACGATAATAATTTGATGTGTAACCAAATATTATGTGTATACAAATTTATCAGCCACGTATCTTATTTCATCTAATCCGATGCGGCGTCCAATGCGCCAGCTTAGAGAACCCGATGTGAGTCGCCGAAGCGTAAGTTCTTTTCAGGTTTATCTACCATAATAGCTTTGCCTTATCCCAGCGTATACTACCCAGTCCAAGAATATGTTTTTCGTTTGAGTCATTATCCATTAACCAGTCAAGTTTTCTCCGTTTTGCTCCTCATATTTTCCTACATTTAAGCATTTTTTTATTCATCTGACAACCTTGCCACATTAGGAACCTGAAAAATCTCCATATCTCCGGCCTTACCCCGTCGCTACCTTGCCTCTAAGTATTGCAACCACATATCTGAATAAGAGCTCAAGGTGGAAGCATTGATACCCGGCCTCTGTCAAATTATTTTGTTGATATGCCAGGGAAAACTTGTAGCGATCTTAGCGACGGCGCTCCGTCGTAATTCGAGTTGTTTGAGCCCTTGGCCGAGGTTTAAACGCATTTAAGGACGGTACTTTGATCATAGTTTGACCGAAAGTAGCCGTTGTGGAACCCTCTTTCATCTTTGATTATGAGTCTGACTCCTTTATTTTTGATTACTTTGGTATGTGGGAAGAGGATTATAAAGAGGGTCTTTATATGGTTGTTATTGAGAAGATCTTTTGGTAAAAATCGAGATGATAAAAGTTACTAGTTGACTTTATACAAAAATCAGAAGTATTGGAAGCTGTCTAGGGCTCATGCTTGGAGCGAATATTATAGTTTCCCTGGACTGAGAAGTCGTAAAATACTTGTAGGTAGGGGTTTTAATAATAACAAGCAAACATGCCCCCTCCTGAATGCGATCTGGACAAGGACTTTCAATTCACCTTTTATCATAATTGAATCTTGGCTTTGAAGGGGTATCTCATTCCCGGTCCGTAGAGGACATGGTAGACAAGTATTCTACCATAATCCTTTGAGATGTGGGATTATTGAAATGAGAATGTACAATTCCGTAAATACAGACTTAGTGTGGCTTTTTTTGCAATCTGTCTCGAAATTAAATGAACGTTATTGGAGGCTGAGCAGCCAACTTCTTATTGCTGAGCTCTATCGAAGTCTCAGTCCTGGAAGGGTATTTGACCCCCAGGCTCGTGTAGGACACCGGTGATAGATTCCCAGATTCCTCCATCGGTTGCGGCTATATTGAAAAAAGGGTCCCATGTTACCATCGTTTAAATTCCTATGCTGTAGGATGAGTTTAATCACAGACATGCGCAGAGAGATCAAGGAATGGTTGTAGCAAGGTGAAGTTGTCCTTATATCCTTGCCTGGAAATTCTATCATCATGCTTTGGGATGAAGCCATTGCACTTGCACCTGTAGAATTAGCTTGAAGTGGAATCATCACATTGAAGTGCAAGGAAATTCAGGCACATGATCGAGTATGCGCTGGTGATACGAATATCTTTGAAATTTATATTGTTATTATTGTCTTTTTCAGTCTAAAGTGTATAGGACGAGAAGACACTCTCGGCATAAATCTGCAGTTTGTGCTTGCGGCGAGACGACGAGTTTTGTTGCTTGAAAGTTATTTTCCCGCTAAATATGGTGTCAGGCGCAGGTTCACTAGGCGCAAGACTCGAGGCGTAGGAGAGGGCGTAGCGTACGATGTACTGAGGAAGGACGCCTCGTGGGAACGCGGAGGGCTTTCTAGAGAAGTGGTGAATGGGAAAGCGGGGAGTCGTTCTAGATAGAGGGGCCGGAGGTGACGGTAGGTCACTATGGTTGGCAGAGGACGAGAGTGAGATGTGATTAGAATAATGTAACTATTCCTAAAAACAGGAAACAAAGCGTGAAGATCTCAGTATCCAAAGTGAAAACTACATAACTATCCTTGCTAGGCAATAAGCCTAGTGGTACAGAGTGCAGCTGACACTATAAAAACAAGCCAACGATGGAAGGTGTAGTGGTCCACCTCCTGGTGGTGTTCTCTGGTATAGTCTGAGTATTCTAGGCACCTATTACACTTGGGAAGGGAACACCCAAGACCACATTTCGCGCGGAGAAAAGTTGAAAGATGATGGAGGCATGTCTGGATAACCCAGGGTTTTTGAGACGTTCCCCTGCGTGGGTATTCACGGATGAGGGTTGACTTGGGGGAAGAAAAAGCCGCCATAACCTCGCAGTGGTACTTGCAAATGAAATCTGAGGAATGGGTGCTCCTCTTGTAAATTGAGTCATCTTTTCTGTACTTTTCTTTGATATTGTGTCATAGCTAGATAGCTGCATACGCAATTAAAATCTAATGCAGAAAAAAAAAACAAAAAAAACCTAGTGGTGCTAGACAAGGAACCCATAAATCCTGACAGAGGCATTTCTCCAGAATCCTTACATATGGCCATATATCCTTACAGGCCTGTAAGTAGGAACCTCACAGAACAGTGAACAAGTATACACACGAGACGTGTAGGTCCTCTGTACTTGTAGACCAAGAAGACATGTGCGTTAAGTATATCCCCTTTTTTGTAGTTCCTATCAAATATTACCACCCTTCTTATGTCCTCATTCAATCACATACTTATGCAGCTCTTTTTCCTTCTTTATTTGGCCACTATTTCTAGCTAAATTGTGGCCGATTACGGCTGTATGGCAGCCGGGGAAAATAACGAAATCTACTCGGTGCAGGGCTCTCTTACTATCGACCACAGAAATCGTTCTAAGGACATGGCCACCCTTCTGAAGGGCTCAAAGAGGCCGTGGTCCAATCGATCAAACAATACATACGAAGTTTATTTTGACCTTCTAAAATATTGATAACAGGTTAATAAGTACAATGCGGAAGAAGAGTATCTGTAAGAAAAAGATACATTATAGGGGTGAGACTGAGCGTGCCCCAGGACCAGCACTAAACACGGGCCACTCTCAGTGAACAGAAGAAGTTTGTGCACAAGATTCCATAACAGCAGGCCAGCTGGGAGCTGTAGACTTGGGGGTAGCTCGGGAAACGATTGTGAAGGTAAGAGCTTGTGGAGGATTTTTTGGCATAAGGTTTAGTGATAATTTTCGGGGAACAAATGTAAACTTCTGACCCCTTGATTTTCAGAACTGTGAAGATTCGGAGGATAGAAAGTTCTTCCTACACACACATCTGAAGTAGCTAGACTCTCGCCTTATTTTCCAAAAACAGTATCGCGGAATATTCTAGTGTTCTCCATCTGCTAGTTTAATCTAGATACAAATTACATACACTGCTCCATTACTCTTCTACTCTTCATGGAATCACCTGGAAAGCTCGTCCTTCACTCCCAGTATTACTTACCTAAATGCATCGCAATCCCAGCTATCATCAATACAACAGAAATTCACTTTCTGCCTTTCTAGCTCCCTTCAAACCTTTTCCCGAACGTCATAATTATGTCAGAATAGTCTTGACAGAGTGTGCTTCTGGTAAGGTAGCCTTCACTAGCCTAATTGTGCCATGTAGGGTAGTATGGAGTGCCGTTGAGTCATCAACAATATGTTTTTTATTTATTTTATTATTACGAATAGGTACTAATCTAACGCTTTTTATCCACTATGGATGAAGGAATAATGGAGCCGACAAGGTTCCCTGTAACTTTTCCTACAGCCCAAACTCGTTCCAACCTCGTGAATCGCTGCCAAAGGTGCAGCTGATTAAACTGAAACGAAAAATCAAGAAAATCAAAACAACTCCGAAAGACAGAAGGTTCCTCCATATTCGACCCAAGCAATACGCTCCTCATACATTCCCTCGCCCGTCACACCTTCCAAATGACAAATTTACTCAATCTCCGCTGAGAGCAAAAAATGCGTTAGCAAGCACCATTGATCCAGCCTGTATCCTGCTATTGGTTAGTAGATGCCCCAAAAGGGACATCGTCGAGGTTGCTGTTCCCTCAAGCTTCTTCTTCAGATTCCAGCACCCCGAAACCTGTTGCCTCGGCCATCGAGGTATCCTTCGTTGCGGCGATGATGGCCTCTTCGGCCCTTTTGGCTGCTGCTCGAGCTCGTGCCACCTTCGCGAACTTCTCTTGCTCGATGTGGCGGATCCACGCGAGCTGCTCTTTGGTCACCGGTCCGGATTTTCTGGGTCTAGCTTGGCAGTCCCGGGAATCCGATAGGTGAGGTCCCCCACAGTTGCGACACTTAGTGAGGGCCTTGCATTCGGCTTCCGAATGCACGTTAGATCCGCAATTCCAGCAGGCTGGAGCGCGGGAGCAACCATGGGTGGCGGGGAAGCCCAAACAGCGCTTGCACTGTTCAATTTGGCGACGAGGCTTGTGAATAGTAGCGGCTCGAGACTCATCGAGAATGCGGAAGCTCGCACGAGGGGCGGAGTCCCGAGTAAAAAGTGCTTGCCAATTTCTGTACGGCGCCCCAGGACGGCATGTCCCGTGCGGTCACACCTGGATTAGTAGCTGTCGTGTTTTACGGTAGATCTCCAATGAGATCCAATCGGCATTGACCGTATAAGTACTGTCAAGTTCTCTTGTGGTCGCAGGAACATTCGCGATCCGAAAGTCGATAAGGACGGAGGATGGTTGAGTTATTTCCTCAACAATTTCAACTGACCCGATCATGTCAGTATCGGGCTCAGCGACGGCGGGGAGGGCTTTTTTCTTCCCTCTAGAAGACTGGGCAAGGCCGGGTAGTTTTTCGAGAGCCCTCGGATGGACTCTCATGTTGTCTAACAAGATCTTTGGATGCCTTTTACGAAATGGGGGTATGGTGAGAATGCCCGAACTCGATCACAATTCAGAGATAGATACGACGAGATTGAGAGGGGTGGAGAAAGAGGAAAAGGGGATTTTCGGATTTCTTGAAATGTGCGTTTTTTGTTTGTTGATTAACGTGCTAGGTTACATGACTACCATTGCACTCCTACTAGAGCTTAAGCACGAGTAGGATCGGGCCGGATCAGGTTAACTACGTAAAGTACAAATGCCTCGTCCCTCCTAAATGACCGGAACCATGCCGATCCCCATCCGTGTGTTGAATCATGACGAGTCTAGCAGCCCAGAATGCAAACAACCGAAAACTTTCACACGAAATCCCGCATTACAAAAGAAAAACAAATACCGTCTTCCTTCTATCCTTCTGTCTCAACCACCAGGCGCCTGAGCCTCGATTAAAATCTTTTATTTCTAGCCAAACCACCTGGACTGTTAGGTTGCCACCGCCAGGTCGCAGGTATCCCCACCGTCCCCCGACTAGGAAGTAAATATATTCCACTCTCCTGGACATATTCCCTAAATTGCTACCATCTGCTTGATCCGAGCAGTACTTCCAGCGCCAGCGCCGGTGCCCTTCTCCTTCCACTTTTAACTCGCCATGTTGTTAGAGTGTAGAGAAGAATTCGAAATAAGAATTGACTGAGAACGGAGAAGAATTTCAGTTTACTTAATAGACTAATTGACTACAAGTATCATGATATATACAGTGGAATTACAAGGAAGAAAGGTTATCCGGAACCGATTCGACTGCAGAAATGAGTGTGATCCCAGACCAGAAAGGAATTATCCACTGATTCAGAATACTGGGTCATGCAATAGAAAATACGAACAAACCAATGACTGGATTTGTTCGGGAAGAATGAGATCCAAGCAGACTCAAACCTTGAGTCCGATTGGATCAGAAGTATGGGCTCCTGCCTGAACTCAGAAATATAGTTTAGGCAAGATGCATGCAACCTTTTTTTAATTCATAGTGTATTCAGCTATCTAGCTATGACACATTATTTACATAATTTTAGTCCCCAAAACTCCTTTCTGAAATGCAATCTTCATAATTATTTTTTTTATTTCAAATTTAGCTATCCTAGTTCAACTCCCTTTATGTGCCACCATGCACTTGGATGTGTCCAAATATTTAAGAAGTGCTTCTTTTCCTCTTCTTGTTCGGAATAATATAGGTGGGGTTTTCGGTTCTATGCCCTTAAAACATCTGTTTCTGTTGGGAGGGTCTGGTGCACTAGTGCTTAAAGAGATAACAGGAAACGTATTGCATTCATTCTTGTGGTTCTACTTCTACTTGGTGTTCTCTGCGGGGAGAACACATATCGTGGTGTGTGGGAGCTAGTCCCATATGGGCTAGCTCCACCCAGTACGGACTCACACCAGAGGGCATTGACACCTATGATCCAACAGTTTCTTTGGTATTTAAATTTCGGACAATGTAACAACAAATGTTGCACAGTCTGCCTCTGTTTTGAACAAAAACTGCATAAATCATCTTCAACTTTTTCTATCTTGTGCAGATACACTCGGGTATTTCCGACCCCAAGCCTAGCCTGGAAAAGTCCTGACTCTATCTCCCTGCTGTGATCTTGAAATTTGAATAGCTTGAATAAAAGGCTGGGTTGGTTAGTCTGTGCCTGGATCCTGTAGTACTTGCCCAGTCCTTTTGCTTTCCGGCCCTCTTCCTCATGCCAGAGCTCGAGGTTCCGGTCTTTATTCCATGCCTCAAGTAATAATTCTTTTGCTTTTTGTTTCATAAATGAATGAGTTGTAAACTTGTCCCTTCTCATTGCTTGTTTTTTACTTCCATTTCTGGCTAGATTGTCTGCTAATTCATTGCCTTCTATACCAACATGTGCAGGACACCATTGAAGATGAATGGTACAACCTTGAGATGCCATCCTGATCTTATGAGAAAATTGGTTACTGCTGTGTTGGATCCGAAGGATACTAGCCTGGCTATCAGTGAATATATATATAGTCTTACTTGAAAAATGTCTCTTCACAAATTATGTTGCTTTCAGTAGGCAGTAAGTCTCAGCATCTGTGATACCCATAGTGTCATCAAGGTGATGTAAGAAACATTTGATCTCTCTGCCGATTGGCAAGTATACCACAAAGCCGATACTGCTTCCTGTGTCCTTTGAAAGAGTGCCATCTGTGTTAACTATGACATTATCAATGGGGATATTCTTGAGTTGCTATAAGTGCAACAACTTTGTAATTTCTTTTGTCTCATAAGAAATGCTGGTTAGAATCTGAGGTTGATGCCATGGAGGCGCCCAGATGGTATTCTGCTGCTCCAGGTTGTTGAAAGAAGCAAGGGGCTTCAATGTACATCTAATTCTCATTAGTTGTGTGACTGGCTTGTTGATAAAGTTGAGTAAGCCAAGGTCAATCTGTTTGGTGATTGTTAATTCATCTTCCAAAGCGCAGAACAGATGATCTTGGATTAGGTGGTCTTTCTGGAGTCTTAAAATCCTCAGTCCATAATAGATTAGATGCTTCTGGTGTCTGACTTTGACTGGCATGATTGCTGCCTCCACCTCAAGGGCCTTCATAGGACTTCTTTTATAGGCTTCAGTGATCATTGGTAGTACCTGATTCTGAAGCCTTTGATATTTATTGGTTAGTGATCCAGTTCCCCTCTTACCATGCCATAAGACAGAGCCATAGTCGAGAACTGAAGTGACACAAGTTAGGTATAATTGACGTAGAGCATGGCAGTGTGGTCCTCGAGTGGCAGAGGCCAAGTTTCGAATCCTATAGAGTGCCCCATGGGCAAACTGTAGTCTCTTGTGCACATGAGCTTTGAAGTTCAGTTTCCGATCAAACCAGACTCCTAGCCACCTGACAACTTTCTTTGGTTCTAAGATAATTCCATCCCCCAGAATCAAAGGAGACATGGCATGCTTCTTCTGATGGCTGAAATGAATAAGTTCTGATTTATACATCTCAAAAGTTACAGAGTGATGGCTCGCCTCTTTCATCAGTTCTTCAGACAGTTTCTTCAGGGTCCTCAGGTTTTTGTCAACAGATGTTGATGAGACTGATATTGAAATGTCATCCATGTGGGAAAGCTGAAGATAATTTTTGCTTGTTGATGTTGGAAGAAGTTGACTGATAGAAAGCAAGAAAAGTATTGGGGAGATAGGATTGCCTTGTGGGGTGCCTGTCACTGGGAAAATGGCACTGAGCTGGCCATGGAATTGCAGTTGCATGGTCCTTCCTGTCAGAAATGATTCCACCCATGACACCAATGATTTGGGTAGCTGTAAACCTTGCATTAGTTGAACTAGCTTGACAGGATGAAGGTGGTCAAAAGCCCCAAGAATATCAAGAAGAATTGTCGAGACAACTCTCTGCTTATTTAAAATTTGCTCCACATATTCCTGTATCAAAAGGGCGGTATCAATAGCTGACCTCTGCTTACGACCCCCGAGCTAACTAGAATGCAGTAAATTAGTGTTCTTATTAGCAATGGAGGACAGGCGGTTGGCAAAGATTCTCTCCAGCAATTTGGAGAGACAAGGAAGAAGAGAAATTGGCCTGTAGGCTTTTGGTGCACTATAGTCATTTTGTTCCTCTTTGGGATGATAATATATTGAAGATGGAATGGCTCGGAAGTTGTATTATATTAGATTATTACTACATATTCTGTCTAGACACATTCCAACTATGTTCAGTACACCCAGATTACTAAGCGATTCCCTTTCACGCTAAGATTGAAGACTGACTCTTCAACATAATACCCACTGCATTTTTCAATTGCTTTGGATGTTCTCCACTGATAAATAGGCTGTTGTAAGCTTGAAAGAAGAACTGCGGTATGATAGTCATTGCCATCCTCATAATAGTCCAATCAAGACAGTCAATTCTTGGTGCAGTTTTCTTTATTGATATTGCATTTTGTACTTCATCCATGGTTAGTTCAGGCCAGTTCCATTTATCCATATTGACTGAATGTGAGGAGAGCTGTGTATCAGGATAACCAGGGCGAGTCTGCGTGCTAGAAACTAGATCTTCGACCCTAGGATGTGGAAATAGTGTGTCAGCAAAGGCTTTAAATTTGTCAGGGAAGGTGATAGCTTGAACTGTATGGCTTTTCTGATCTGGTGTGTAGACAACTGTTGTGGAAACTCGAGGGACAAAAGACAATTGGCGAGTGGTCAAAAGCTGGCGTGGACTCAAATCATAAGATTCTAAACTAAAGAAAAAAGTATCTAGGAGGACATGAATCTGTACATATGTACATAGGAGTTCAACTGTTGAAATAAAGTTGCCAACACGAAACCTCCTGTCCCTCATTGCCTACAACCCAAGGGTTTCGCATGAAAACCAATATCCATGACAAACCTTTCGTATCGTGATTTATCACACACAAGACTCGTGTGTGTGAAACTAGTCGTTGGAATTCCTGGATTGACCCTGTGTCGGCTTACCAACTATTGGACCGACGACCACGTGGCCACTAAAATGTCGGGTCGTCACAAGTGTTGGGGTGACTCGAGACTGATGCAAATCAGGCCTTGAGTAGCTATAAGCTGTGAAGACTGTCTTCTTCTCAGCAGATGCCAGAAAGTTCATCCAATGCTCTTTTTTGGTATGCTGAATATCTTGAAAATACTAGTTTCTGGCAGCCCTTGCCTCTTCCCAATTCCAAGTTCCTGGTCTCAGCTTGTGTCGATGTCTATAACGGCTGTCAAGCCTAAGGGTTCCTGTTGCCTACGCTATCTAGCGCAGGCAATTATACGAAGAGAGGTTCCTAGGAAGATCTTGGATGATTCACATTGAACCTTGTTGAAACATACTGAGAGTTCGTGAGGGTTACATGAGTATTAAGGATCTTCTAGGTGATTATCAGAGAGTCTGAGCTGTCAAGTCACAGAGAGAACCTTATCAAAGAGGGATGTTTCAGACTGTATATATAAGTAGTCATTAAGTACAGGAATTCTCTCTTCAGAGAATTATAATTAAAATATTGTACCTACAAGATCGCCTATGCATTTTGTAATGAAACCGTGACAGCGTCGTAGTTTGTGAAACCTATGTCGCAGTAAAGTGAGCTCCTTGGTCCACCAGGGCTTTGACCTGGCTGAAATATTCAGCTTTGGAATTGACTGCTGGGCTGCACTGAGTACCAAATCTTGTAACTTAGATGCAATAAGTTCTATATCATTACTTTCAATGGCTTCATCTAGCTGTTTCTGTAATTGAGACTGCACCAGAAGAAGTTTGTCTTTGAACAAGCTCCAGTCTGCCCTGTTGACATTAAACTTCAATGGTAGTGAATTAATGTGGCTGTAATTATTGAGGGGAGATTCATGGCTTGCTTTTGGTAGGTCTGTTTGAATTGTGGTCACCTCATGATCTGATCCAGTGGATTCTCCGTACTTCCTGTTGCCCCACCTTAGTTGTCGGAATCCTACTGCAAATGTGAGATCTATGATGGAGGTGACCTTGGAGTTAGCTCTGTTAAATGTTCCACCAAACTGCTCTATAATTGATTGTCTATTTTGAAGCTGGGCATTTACTTCATCTAGATACTTGACAAGTTGATTTGCTAGAGGTATATTGTTCTGAACCATTGGGTTCCAGTATGAATGGTGCAAGTTAAAATCACCCAGTAATAGAAATGGCTTATCAAGTATCAGTAGTAGATCCAAGAAACGTTCCGCTGTGAGTTGATTTGAGTAGTGAAATGTTGGCTTCTCATTGTAAATATGAATCACATAAAATGATTCAGTTGATAATTCCACCTCTAATATCTGGAAATCAGGGTCAGAGATCAGGTCATACCTAGGATATACTTGAATATGGCTAGACTTTTTGACATAGGTCAGGACCCTGGGCCTCAGATTGGTGGTTGGAAGTGGTGGTATGAGTTGGAAGGCTGAGTGGTGAGTTGGTATAGAATGTGTATGGTTCCTGAACAAAACGCAAATCTGATTCTTCCTTGAGGGCAACCTCGAAGAAGGACTGCAGGATCTCTCGACTCCTAGCAGTGTTATGTTGTCAGATTTTCAGTGTGTCTAGCATGATATAGCTTTGTAGTAGTCACAGTCTGTTCTTTGGAAAGCCATATGGGTATTTGATCTGCAGTTAGCACATTGGACTGCATGGTGGACGCAGCTTTGACTTGAGCTGCAAGTGGCACATTTATGGTTGCTGGTAAAGTGTCCTCCCAGACATATGACACACATTGGCGCTTTTTGACAGGCCGAGGAGTGATGGCCATATTTAAGGCATTTTTGGCATTGGGTTTTCTGGGTGGACTGTTGAAAATTGACTATCTTCAGTAGTTGGCCTCCAATCAGAACCCCAGACTTTATTAGTTATCAAACTGTGTATAGTTTGAAGGCGATTAATGTCAGATATAAAGTTTAAGGAGTTAGGTTTACAAAGCTTGGAGTTACTTGTTTCGAAAAAAGGTGTTTCGCTTGGGCTGTAGCAATAAGAACTCTATCTGTTCTGACTAGAGATGTTCGTTCCAAACCATGAGAAGCTTGGTCTATGGGGACAAGTTGGGGACACATATAGCATTTACCATTTTCTAGACGTACATAATCTAGATAGTATCAGTAAGAGAAATTGCAGCCAGGAATTAATTGACACTTTTTACTTTTACTTCATACATTTTTCAATTGAATCGTAGAGTCTAACATTAGTCGGGTCTTCTCTTCCTCATTAGTGACACAAAATGCCACTGGTGCCCTAGTCATATTTTTAGTTGATCTAGCAAGCCATCTTGGTTCACCTTGGGTTTTGATGCCTTTGTTGAATGTCTCAATCTCGTTGTTTAGTTGGTTAATTGGTTAATTGGTTAATTGGTATACAAGTGGCTACAACATGCACAACAAGCTTGGGCCAAATATTGACTTTTTGAGCCTATTTTAACGACCATCCAGCAAATTCTCCTTCCCATTTCTCCTGGTCTGAGATCAGCTCAGCTGGAGTGGAGTCCATGCAACTGAGAACAAGATTTCCCTTTGGTGAGGTATGGACCCTGGAGATGGCGTGTTTTCCTAGGATCTTATTAATTCTTTCCCTAACATCAAATGCTGCATAGCTAGGTAGTCTACAGCCGGCCTTAGTAACCAATGTTATGACATTCTCTGAGTCAGCATGGTAGGCTACAGTGATTGGGTGAGTTATTTTTGCAGTTTCAACAGGAATAATATTATTTGTTACCGTGACAGCAGATGTTGTTTTTGGTTGAGGGTTCAGCTCTGGTTCTGGCGTGGCTTGGATTAGGTTCTTTCTGCCAAGTACTTTCATGGTTGGTTTAATAATTGCTGCCCTTGAGTTAGGAGCCTCAGGGACACCTTCTTTCAGCTTTTGAGCATAAGTTGGAGCAGTTGGGACCTCAGGAATGGTGCCAGGAGTTATTTTAGGGTCAGGCTGGTTAAATTGGTCTGATGGCCTAGTGATTAACACCCTTCCCTCTTGAATAAAGGTGCGAAAAACTTGGATCATGTCTAGGACAGCTTCTTGTTTGCTTTTTTCCATAGTGTGACGAAACCAAGCTGGTTGTAGTGTACTTTTAGAAAGATTAAACTATATGAAGAGAGAAGTATCACAACTACGGGCAATGACTAATTGTACATCCTTCTAGCTCATCCAATACGTACTCTGTTGGTGAGAATGACATATTGCTTCGCCACTGCCCGTCGTCATCTTTGCCATCTAGCTGACTCTCTCACTTGGCAATTCTACTTCGCCGTCTCACATTCCTTCCTAGCTTTAATGTAATGTGGCCAAGTGAAACTAAGTCGCTTGATACAAGATAATGTGTAAAACTCTCCCGAATACGCCCCCAAACTCCGCTTAGGTCTCCGCCTAAGCTAAACCACGGTCAAACCGTAACACATAGTAAGTCCATATGCCTGAACAAGTAAATCTCTTGCCTCGGAGATGGCAGTATCAAAAGTGTGTTTGATAGTGCAGGAGGCAGAGATTTTGATAATTTTGCATGGCTGTGATGCAGTGGTATTGGTGGATGAAATACTCGGTTCCGAGGAAGTTCAGAAAATGGTGTTTTATTGAAGAGGTGATTTGCCCCAAAATCTGTAGAAGTTACTGGATCACTACTTAAAAGATCAATTTTGGATGAAAGTTTAAGTGGTCTGACAGTAAAAATAATTTTGGTTGTTGTAGTAGTTGAATTGGTGTTCCAAACAGACTCTGAAAGCCTTGCAAGATTAGAAATATCCATCATTGGTGATGATGGTAAAGGAGGAGAGCTTCCATGAGAGGGACTGGACTGCTTTGTCATATTTAAGTGTGATATTATATAGCCAATTTTTAAATCAATTATTTTTGTATTTTCTTTTCTTCCTCTATTTTTTTGAATCTATAAACTGCAATCAAAATTCACGTGATGAGGCAATTGGTCACCTGATCATATGTCGAGCCTTGGCAAGGCTGGGGGGAAAAATATTTTTGTCCAGAGGGTCGAAAATTGGTTTTTGGTCCAGAAATGTTGAAATAGGTGGATGCGTATGCTAAAAAATATATCAATCTAGAGTTAATGACGATGCAAAATTGAATATCGAAATTAGAAAGGCGTAATTGATAGTAGGCGGAAGTTGTGGTCGAAATGGCGATTTTCGAAAGTGTGTGTTGAGCCCTACTCATCACCCGATGCATACAACCACATTGGTCGATAGAAAGAAAAGCTGGAAAATATAATTCCAACACATGTCGCTAGTGCTTTTCTACACTTGAAAAAATGACCTGTTGACTTTTCCCTCCCGTACTCGCAGTGAAGTTTGGCTGCGGTGGTTAAAGCGGCGGTGATATGCCGCAAAGTCCCCATGTCTAGTCCAAGCGACGATCAATCGAGCATAGAACACTCTCTGTAGCGCCAGTTCTGGCGATTTCTTGCGCCGCATCTCAAGTTCGAGGTCGGCGTAATGTTTGGGGCGATTCGAGTGCCACCAGTCTGCCAACATTTGTCTGGCCAGTTCGCGAGCTTTCCGTCCAGATGAAGCGAGGGTCATCACACCATGAATCGTCCGGGTGTTTTCCAACGATTCAAGCTCTCTTCGAGCGAGCTCATCAGCCATTTCATTTCCTACTAGCCCTGCGTGGCCCGGGATTCATCCTACTTTAACAGGTACGGCTGCTCTAGCGGCAATTTTGCAGAACTTTGAGATCCTCCAGTTTGATAAGACTATTTTTCCCGTTAGTAGGGCCTGGACTGCCGCGGACTTGTCGAGCAGGATGTAGATGGCGCTAAGACCATGATCTCGCTTCTTAATAGTGACTGCTTCAAGAGCAGCCAGAGCTCCATGAACCTCTGCGTCGTAGACCTCCACATTTATAATCTTGCCTGACCCGCTTTGTTCAATTACCGTGCCAGTACCACTGACAAAGGTCACAAAGGCCCATGATATCTTGTCGGTTGAAGCCCCTGAACCATCGCTGTAAACGCAGAGACAGTCGGGTGGGAGGGTAGGTAGGCACTCTCTTATAAACTTGGCCGCTTCTTTCTTGCTTATCCAGCAGGGTTTTGGGGGAGGGGGTAACGGGAGTCGGAGAGGTTGGAGTAGTTCCGCCTCTGGCAGAAGTCTGTACATCCTCAGGAATTTTGAATCATGAACTCTATCCAGACCAAGTCTGGTTTTGTTGCATGTCTTTAGTCCGAGTCGGTGGCGAGCGCTGTCAGTGCTTTCCGTGGCCCGGAGTCGAAGCGGGTGGTAATCATCCATTCTTCGGGTTCGTTCGCCGGTCTTGAGCCTGCGTTCCTCGAGCAGAATGTGTGCAGATAGAATGCCAGTCTCTCTTCTCAGTGCCGAGATCGGCATAGTACGCCAGGTTGGTAGAGCAGCGCAGATTCAGAGTACAGAAGCTTGGTCGATGGCTTTGCACTGTCTCTTATAGAAATTTCGCGCAACACCCCGATAGGTTTCCCTGGTTGGCCCAGGGCACCAGAATTCAGCTGCATGCATCGCGATTGGTAGAACTACCGTGCGAATGGCTGTGGTTATTAAGTTGGGCCTTGGTCCCTGGGTGCACCGAGTGAGTCGTCGGAAGTTTTGTACCAGCCGCATTGCCCTGCAGGTCCACTTAGCGACGTAGTTTTCGAAGGTGAGGCCACGGTCCAGGTACACTCCGAGCCACCGGCATCATCAGATGCTTGTACGTCGCAAGTATCTACCCTTGTGGGCGGAAGTTCGTATCCCTTGGCTCTAGGGCGGAGAAAGTAAACTACTTCGGCCTTATCTTGGTCAAAAGAGACGGCATTATTTGCAGCCCACCTGAGAGCTGCATCAACCTCTCACTGGACAACTACAGTAGCGTCGTTTGGAGTTGAGCCGATGCCGAGGATAGCAATTTCATCTGCATAGCCAAATCTCCAACTACTGCCTACTACAACTTCAACCATGTCCAGGAGGAAAAGTATTGGAGAGAGAGGCGATCATTGTGGGATCCCGAATTCGAGGAATACCGGATCTGTTACTCTGTCCTCGTGCTTCACGTGAGCCGATCGTCCTTGGAGAAAGGATTTTATCCAGCAGATTGATGCATCAGGCCAGCCCATTCCCTTCATCCTTAGGAGCTGCCGCCCGTGAAGTACAGCGTCGAAAGCCCCCTGCACGTCAAAAGTGACAAGAACCGCTTTCTACTGTCTTTTCATTGCATGTGCCACATCGTGGATGACATATGAGACGAGGTTGTTAGCAGACCTGCCAGAGAGTGCTCCAAAAAGATGCTGCGGGACTGCCTTTTAAGAGAGGGCGGTGTGAGCCATTCGCCTTGCAACCAGTGTCTTGAGACTTTTGCCCAGTGAGGAGAGTAGAGCGATGGGCCTCCATTCGTTAGCTGTGCTCAGATCATAGCCGGGTTTGGGGAGAAGGATTACTTCCGATAGCTTGAATGCTTTTGGAAAGTGATTTAGTCGCAGTGAGCCTTCAAAAAAGCTCTCACTGTGTGGCCAATTGATGGCCAAGCTATCCTAAGAAGCCGGACGGAAATTATGTCTGATCCAGGGGCTTTGTTTTGGCAGGCTGTTGTGACCCACTTGGCTTCTTCATCAGTGACGCTCGAGACCCATGGAAGGTTTCCGCGGCCGGGCTCTAAGTGACTAGCGTCGATATTGTTTTGGCTGGTGAATCGCCAGAAAAGAAGGTCACGCAAAAGAAGTGCTCGCTTTTCTGGGTCCGATACATAACCTTTGGAATTTTGGAGTGGTGGAGCAGCAGCAGTGGGCCGTGGCTTTGCCCAACGTTCCATCCGATGCATGTCGACGTCGGTTGTGGCTTCGGAGAACTTATGCTGCCAGTACGAGTCATCAACAATAGAAGTCTTGTTGGAAAATTATCCCTTACCAAAATCTTGGCGCCCACAAGCATTTCATAATCGAAAAAACCTCAAAAGTATCAGTCCCAGCATGTTCACGGAAATTTTTTCCCTATATTACTTCACCTACTAGTCACCTGATCTACCCCATGTTGTAGGGACCCAATAGAGCGGCAGTCTCCCATAATCTAGACCCCAAGCTTTGTACATTTTGACTTAATCCGTCTATGCGGGTATGCGTTGCGTTGTAGTTTTACTGTTAGTGATGGTAGGTAAACAATGAGGCAAGCTACCGTTTATTACTGAAACAACTCCATGATCGGTTATTGAGGCGAGCTAGTTTGTGGTAGGTCTGAGTTGGAGGACTCGAGTGGGAAAGGTGACTGATAATGACCGGAAGCTGTCGATCGTGGATATGCTTGTGTTTTTTTTAGGCTTCGATTCGGATGCAATCCTTCTTGCCTATCCCAGACATGCAGAGCACATATAGCGACTACAACAGCACCACAGAAAGGTGAATGATTTGCCTTTGTCGGTTCCAGAGGAAAATTAACCCATCATGACTGGTTCACTGTATGCGGTTGATATCCGAGCCCTTGTTCCCGTATCTCAGTCGGCAGAGAATCTGAATATAAACTGTTTTATTGCGATTTCCTCGCCAAAATACAAGCCCAAATTTGGGGTTTCGACGATCTTTCTTATGTCAGATTTCAATGGTGCTTGCAGCTATCAAGTTATGAAATGATATTAGATTAAGTGAGGAAAAAATGACTTTATTTTTCAGCAGAGCATTCATGCCTTGGATTTCGTTTGCAAGTAACACTGCAAAGTTATGGTGGCTTTTTCTTCATCCCAAGTCGGCTCTTATCCGTCAATACCCACCCAGGGGAAAGTTTCAAAAGCCCCGAGTTACTTATGTTGAAATTGGTGCTTCCAATTATGGTAAAGACAGGGATGTGTAGAATACACGTCACTAATCTCCCATTAATTGTGAGGTTAGTATTAATGCGCTTTGACGTAAATACCAACCACTAGATTTTATGATTACAAAATATAGTTTATATAGCACTCTGTGTCCTAGTGGGAGTAATTAACAACTCTCCACGACAGATTTACAGACTCCTTTACTTTCCCACTCGCTTCACCAAGTGATACAATCTGTGCCTAACAGCCACAAGCTTTTGCAAACCAATCCGCTCAACAACTTATACATGCTTACATCATTCATCGACTTTTCTCCCCACTAAATGTGATGTTTTGTGTCTCCTTCCAGAGTGGAGTAATTGCTCAGTCTACTCAAACTATACCGAAGATCACCACCAGGAGGCGGGTCTTTTTTTTTTTTTTTTTTTTTTTAGGAGGCGGATCACAGCTACGTCTATCGTTAGCTTGTGTTTATAGTGTCAGCTACATTCTCGCAAGCAAAGTCTTGGTGCGCACAAAGCTCAATTCGTAAAACTCCTTGCCAAAATTCAGGATTTCACACCCATCGATGTTATATCCTTTCTTTGCATCATCTGGGGAACTTGTCCTGATCTATCTCACGTCCCTCCCAAAGAACTGTCTCATAGATTTGTGCGTCACGCTTTGTTTCCTCCACCGGATATAAATATCGGCGAGGGCGTGTATTTGGTGGTTGACGGAATATTCGGGTGGTATTTACATCACACGCTTTCTATAGCAGTAATAACAATTGGTGGTTAATATGTTCCGTGATTCTTGTCTCTCCAACAAAACGAAACACGTATATACAGCAGTTGCCCCTCTCTCCTGACGCCATTCCTACACAGGTAACTCATTACTCATCAACATAATTAGTCAGTATTTCTAAGGTAATATATGAAAGGTCATGAAGTCATTAGGTCATTCAACAGTGGTTAACTGAGGCCAGAGAATAGCCGTTGAGAAAGGTGGTCATTGGAAAGAGGATGTTCTAGGTCGTACTTGTAAACTTGTAGAGGCTTAGGTATGAATTGATCTCGATGGGAGCGAGAGATTGATTTGGCTAAGTTTCTTGGATCATTGCTTGATGGGTCAACTCCTTTGGTGTTGCTAATTTGGACTGAATGCGACTGTGGGAGAATACTTCGCTCCAAGGTTCGTAGAAAACAGGGCAGACAGGTGCTTAGTGTGTATCCTACTTTTTCACAGATCAAAAAGAGAGTTGGAAGCCATTACTAATCAATTCACACGTTACGGTTTTTTCTGTGAACTACCAAATTTGTGTTTTCAAACAGGGATATACCAGTTTTTCATGGAATAATTGCGTTAAATTTGTTGAATCATGAGTAGCTATTTGGAGGACTATGGATTGTTACCCGTTGAATGCATTTTCTTCATCAAACAGGCAGAGTGGGCATCCTAATTCCATCCACGTACTGGCTTTATTTTCCTATTTTTGCCAAAATTAACTGCACTTTGAACAAAATATAGACAAGTAGCTACATTGATCAAAAGATCAATTGGAAGATTGACCAATATTCAAATCAGCATATGAATCAATGAAATAGGCATTGGTTCTTACTATATTTCCCTACAACCTTACTTTAGTCAGTTGGCCGACAGAACAAAGACAGATAACATTCGTGCGAAGAGGGATATAGCAGTGTCATTTGACGGAAGTCGAGCAGAATTTCGCTGTATAAGTATCAAGCGTATCTTAGGGAACATCTAAAGTCAAGTGGTGACGTTCGGGAGAAGAATCTCACGAGGAGCCCTGTACCTGTGGCAAATTTCAGTAACGTTATCTTTGTTTGACATGGTGATAGCGGTGATTTTGCATTCGTGATTCAGATGCATTAGAGCGTGGTGTTCATCTGAGGGGATTATTGGTTAACTTTGGGTCAAGTGGCAAGATAATTTCGGGAATTCATGTGTACTTGCTCCTAATTTCCTCTGGAACCAAGGATTCGGTAAGATTCCACTGGTAAAGAGACTCAATTTTGACCCCAGATATAATGGGGTCTATCAGTTGGGCGGTACTAATATCCAAGCTGGTGCACGCAATCTGGCGTGTGGTTTCGAGGTCTTCATCGGGAAATGAGGCAGCAGTGCACTCAAAACCTTGACCTTTTGCAACTAACGGAGAGATGACCACAAGGCAGATAGCTTTGGAGACCACACTAGATAAGAATGAACGCATCCTGAAGGACGGTGGGAATTCTGAAGTTTACAGAGGGTATGTCGATGGCTGGAATCGGTAACAAATACAGAATTGTAATTATGAATGCAAAGGCAATAGTTTTTAAGCCGATGAGTACGATGTGATAAAGTGGAAAAAATATACTTTTAGGCAGCTAATGTCATACCATGAAGATTCTAAATGAGGGCATTTAGCTTCAAAGTTATTAATCCTTCCGAGCCTAATCCGTCGATGTTGCAAGCATACAAATTTCCCACTAGACTGCTATTCTTGTGAAGATAAATTTCACGGTTTCTCAGATCAGAGAACTTAATTATGCTGTCAGAACTATCAATCTGAAAGATTTTCGGCGGACTGATCGCATATATCTCTATAAACACAAAAATTGGCTCAAATGCATAATGAGCAGTAGCAATGATCGTGTTCGAAAGGCCCTTGGCTGATTTGATTTTTGTTGTGCTACTCGAGTCAATGATCACCCAGTATGCTGGGCTGTTATCTGAACCAGGTCCCACCCTGTACAGTGCTCCTTTCCTCTTTTATTACGAGAGAAATCTCTGGTATGATTGACCATGATGGACAGCCAATTGGCTCAGAAACTGGGCTTAAGATTAAGCCTTCTTTTCACAAATCCCCCTACCAAAAAATGGTGACAGTGGAGACTGCGTGCGCAGCAAAATTTATCTGGAGAAATGTAGCCTCAGCTACACAAGGTGCGTATAATCATTTAAATTTTCCTTTCACCGAAACAAAAGATGTCGTCTTGATCTAATCCACTAGCACTATATCAGGAGCTAGATAATCTCAGGAAACCCATTGAATGGTTTCTCCTCTATGACAAAGAAATATGGACGATGAGTAGAGCTTTGATCCTGCCATTTGATCTGATGGTGGTTAGCTTAATGGTAATGATGTCAGGGAGGTCAGCTTGGAGACGAAGACGACACGCACCGCAGGAGCAATTGGGAATCTTCATCAAAGTGAGGACGAATGTGTAACTTAATTCTGGCTCTGCAGATGCTCTAGTGAGTGCTGAAGCTTAGTAGGGAACACCACTGACAGGTGCAGGGTTTTCGATCCTCTTGGCCGACCTTTATCGCAGCCCCGCAGCAGACAAACTTGTCATATTATTAATCGCGTAGGTCTAATAATTCCAGGAAATCTTCAATTATTGCGGAGGCGTCATTCCAATGCACAAGCACGGCTAACTTTATTTTCAATTCCGAAGTTGTATTTCCCAGCCCACGCATCAACAGGGAGGTAGGGTCCCGTTCGTACCTCAAGCTCCATCACCGTAGAGTTTGCAGAGCCGAGATCAAGTCCAAGGCTAGCCAGGAGGGCCTTGGTTCTCAATACGCTACGGTGTGTTTCAAAATTAGGTTGTGTCCTGGGATTTGGTCCTGATTTCGGTTTGATGGGAGCCCCGCATCCGTCAGTTTCTGAATTCCTCCGCTTGCCTAACATCCACGGGTAGACGTCGCTTCGTTGGTAGTAAAAGAACTTGTGAGGAACAGAGTCTCCTTAAGTATTAATCCGAATAAAGATACATGAGATGTTTGGCTGTTAGAAATAAGGTACTACTCGGGGTGTAGATGTCCTTGACCTGTAGGTAGAAAGGACCCAATTGTTCAGTTTGGTCATACACTGAAAAAGGGCAACGTGTAAGCTAAAAATTACCAAAAAAAAGGACATTCAGAAGCCAAAGTTCCCCTCATACCATACCTTCATAATTTAACCGGAAAACTTAACATTTATTCCACGCTTTACTCTTGGTGCCGTGGCGTGGAAAACACATTAACCAAAATTCTTACCGATTTCCTACAACAAAGGCTATGTCTAATGGAAGAAAATATTCCTCTGATGTTGAGATTAAATTCCAACCTTTACCACTTAATCGGCTTAATAATACTCACTTTCATCTCGTGACTAAGTTCCATAGGTAGAAGGCTCTTACTCATACTGTCTTCAATCATATGTTGTCGTTGAGACCGAAAGATGTATTAAACGCTGGCGCATAACTATGGAATAGCAAATTTTGTTTTTGCATAGCTTTCAAATATCGACGTAACGGAGGCCTGATCAGAGTGTATGAATAAGAATAACATGATCCTAGTGGACATAATTTCAGGTTTTTGGGTCTTTACTATGATACTGGGTTTTTTTATTCAAACTCAATGTTCTCTGTGCCCTTCTGCCTGAACTCGTAGGTTCGCAGAAAGCCACCAACTCATTCGACCAATTCACCCGATCTCCAAGTAGATATTTCGGTTGGTTACAGACCTAGATATAAATAAGTAAAATTTTCTATTGTCCTGATTTGGCGCCTTGAGGCCCATGCAGATCATGTGGGAAGATATGTCTTTTAAGTAGGATGACTTAATTTGACGTCTAGGATACTCACACTCAGATTTCATTTGCAGATACCACCTAAGTTTAACCCTTACGGCGTATAACCTCTTCCGTGCATACCCATCACAGGGAAAAGCGGGAGAAACTTCCGGTCAACCGAGTGTGATTACAACATCCCAAACACAATGTCATCGCGAGTTAGCGTGATTTGTGTGGTGTTTTGGGTGGAGGTTTGGGTTCGGATTAACCTTCTCCTGCCACAGACAGGGTTAGTGTCCAATGTACCCAAAATTTACTTGGGAGAACGGCCCGAATGATGCACCACTGCACCATCCAACCCCAGGCTAAGAGATAGCTGTAAACTATAATTGGGTGTTAGAAGAGCCCCAAACAGATGCCTGTAACACGGATAAACTAGGTTCCGTGGGAATGGTGGCTGAATTGCACATGTAAACTCTTGACTAAGTTGATATCCGTCGCGGGTACCACTTCTAATGAATTATTTTCGGAACAGAGGAGGATAGGAGGACTGCATAAGGTGTGGCCTGGATGAGAGAGTACCCCAATGTGTTAGGTCGTCACAGACCCAAGTAGCACAATCAACCCATGCACTTAAATCGTGCAGTTCGAAAAATCTATAATTGCTCTACAAATATTACTCGTCACCTTTAGCGGCTTCCTCTAACTCTTTGTGGCATTAACCCTCGTTTCTCAGCCAGACCTTGTAAGGATCGGCATAAGAGACCCAGATCTCGGTTCCGTAAACCCGAGGAGCCAAAGGTCTGATCGAATTCTTGTCGCATTTACTCAGTTGAAGGTAATTTACGCTGTCCTTCTCGTGTAGCGAGCAACGTCGGTCTTCGCTCTCTTGTGTGAAGCTTGTCTGCATGTTTTTAACACAACATCTTGCTAGCTCACAATGTAGCCGTAGGGTCTCATTTTGACCAGCTCAGTGTATACGAACTACCCGACATCCCAGCGCTTTTTACCAAGCCTGGCGCTGCTGGAAACAAGTCGTGAAGGAGGGAGTACACTACCCGAGGCACAGATACTCCCGGCCTGTAGTCAGAAAAGACTTGCATGTTCTTACATAGTCATAGACTCATATAGGACAATAAATATATACAAAAAACAAAAAGCAACAGTCCCACACACACCAAGCCCAGCATGTTATCCCTGGGCCAAGGCCAAATTCTACGTGAGGTTAGGGGATATAATACTGGCATAGTATCCTTGACCTATACGCAGAGAGGACCTACATGTCCTACATATTCATAGACTCATATAAGACAATAAAATGAAGTAATAAAAATCTACATGAAGTTGGTTGGGGTACAGCTCGTGCATGGCTGAACCGATCACATGATCGCTCTGTAATGCGAGAGATATTGATGGGACAGGAAATATCTGACATTTCAGCCGCGCAGTACATTAACTTCTCTACAGTCCAACCTCTTCCCAATTCTTTCCAAAATACATGGATTATTTTTTCTACTATGTGAATGTCAAGTATCCCAGCCAGCGGTCTCGTTGACCTGCAGTGTTATTTACAATAAGGTTCTAAATGGGAAGGTATGTGCTGCATAGAACAAGTAGGGTCCTCGGAGGCGCCGGTCCGTCAGGTAGCTGTAGTTTAGGCTAAGCTAATCCACACGATTACAAGGGACTTCAAATGAGAATTACTACAACCTATCAAGCAAAAATACCAAGCGAATTGATGAATACGAGGACAAATATTTCATTGAGTATACATCTGGTTATTTATTAGGCAAGCAAAACTCAGCATCAACTTAAGAGTGAAGCTACTATCAAATTCTGCTAGTTACGCTAGGAAGAAACTATTAACTGTTCAAGCCGAGCTATCAGTAGATTTAAACTTCACGAATAATTTTTGTTTGAGTCAGATAAAGCCCAATACAAAGAGGCATTCTACAGCAATGGTTGGAAATAGCAAAGACACGGGCCGATGGCACGTCGATACCATACATAGAAACTTAATGTGATTCCTATCCATTCAAAATTTGGGTCGTAGTGGACAGCTTGCAAACTCTATTTTTATTTTGAATCCAAAGCTATAGATAAACAATGCTTCCAAAACACAAGTTGTAATTAGTTATTTTGTCAACCTCATTGAGAGCTTCACAGCACGAGACGATACTATTACTCGATCACATATTAAGTGAAGCATCTCTTAATCTTCTTCCTATCAACGATCATCGCACGTAGAAGAACGATAGCGTAACTCGCATGACACTAAACACATCCGCCCTCGCTGCCAAGTCACAAAAATTGTAAGCGCAGAGCTAAACACTACTCTCTTTCCGACCTGCCATTCATCCTTGTCACGGATCCCCCCTCCCCATTAGCATTAACCTAGAAGATAAGTAGACTCACGGTCCACTAGCAAAGATAAATTAGTTCAGACTTTCGTGTTCCCCAAGTCACCAACCAAAGATTTTGCACTCTGTAAACCTTCGTCAACAGTTCACCAGGAGTATGAGCTCACGAGCTACAACGATATCCGTCTACGGAAAGAAAACGTTAGATTTGATTCTAATGAGGCATTGAATCTTGCAGAAAGATTCAATCATCCTATCGAAGACGGAGATATGAAGTTTTCTCACAGTATTCAATTCAATGCAGTTCCAGACTGGGGAAACCACTATATAGCTTACAGTAACCTTAAGAAGCTGTATTTAATCCAGCCAACCTAAACCTCCCTAAAAACTGACTCATCCTAGAATTTATCAGCTCGAGAAATCTCTTTACAAACAGAATTCTGATGATGTTGAACATGCCCTGTTGATATCACTAGAGGAACCCGACGAAATCTTCAAAAAATCTCTGGACGCAGAATTAGAAAAAATTACTTCATTCTATCTCAACAAAGAACTTGAGATTTTTCAGGAGACGGCAGATTTACTTCAAGAGGCTGGTACGTACGAGTCGGGTCTGGAGCAACATGAAGCCCAAGAACCAAGCACTTCAAACTTTCCAAAACAATATCGCGATAGGCCAAGAACTACCAGCTTGGCTCAGAATTATCTTTACAGACCACAGGCAATTATAGGTGAGTCGATTGACGAAGGAACAGAATATAGTGAAGAAAGCAATGATAATACAGCTCTGCTCAAGTCTAAAAACAAAAGTCCAGAAAGGAGAAGGTCGCTCCCCTATGATTCACCATCACACAGCAGACCCGAGAATCGTCATCGCAGGAAAGAGTCTTTTGAATTCTTAAGATTTAATCGTCGGCTCAGTCAGATTAGTGATGATGATTTCGAATCAGATTCTCTTTTTTACTCGGCAGGAAATACATTGAAAAAACGTACTATAAGTCTCTTTGTTCAGCTTTGTGAGTTAAAATCGTTTGTACAGCTCAACAAGACCGGATTTGTGAAAGTCTTGAAAAAATATGACAAGATTATGAATAGAAATCTAAAGGACGATTATATCAGCACTTATGTATCCGCTACAGAACCATTTTTACCGTCAACAGCAAAAAATATAGAGAATAAAATTGAGGTAGTTGAGCAGATATTTGCAAACCTAGTCACAAATGGCGACCTATCTCTAGCCAAGAAAGAACTTCGCTTAAACCTACGCCAGCATGTTGTATGGGAAAGAAACACTGTTTGGCGGGAAATGATTGGCCTAGAGCGTAAGGCCCAGGCTGTTCATTTGGGCCTCCGGAGAACTATTCTTGGGGTAGATAATCGCCCGGATTTTGCTCGATTACAGGGCGATGATGATGTGTTAGGTTCTAAACAAGGGTTCATGACACGATATGGAAGACTTTATCTTCCGCAAGTGCTAATGAACTCTTCCTTCCTTTTCCTCATCGCCATAGTACTCATCTTTATCATACTACTCCGTCTACCGATGAATCTCCAGATTGAGGAGCAAAACTGTCTCGCCATGTTGGTATTTGTCAGTTTACTATGGGCTACTGAAGTCCGTTGACAATAGTGCTTACTACGGAAATTCGCTGATTAAAATAGGCCATTCCACTGTTCGTAACAGCTTTAATAATCCCGTTCCTATGTGTTGTGCTGAGGATTGTACGCTCAGATGAGGTACCACATTACCGGTTGAACCCTAGTGATGCAACTAAATTTATTTTTGCTGCTATGTGGACTCCAGTTATTATGCTTTTATTGGGGGGCTTCACGATCGCTGCAGCCTTATCCAAGTACGACATAGCCAGGCGAATTGCGACATTTGTTTTAAGCAAAGCGGGAAATAACCCAAACGTGGTCCTCATCACCAATATGTTTGTTGCTGCATTTGCGAGTATGTGGATAAGCAATGTTGCTGCCCCAGTTCTATGCTTTTCCATAATTCAGGTGTGTTTACTCCAATTTTATCTTCTATATGGTCATACGCTAGGCTGGCTAACACTGATAACAGCCCTTACTACGAAATATTCCTCCAGAGTCTCAAATGTCGAAAGCGCTTTTACTAGGTATTGCACTTGCATCAAATATCGGCGGTATGCTATCGCCTATCGCCTCTCCTCAAAACATCGTTGGACTACAGATCATGGAACCCCCCCCATCTTGGGGGGATTGGTTTTTTGTAGCTCTTCCCATAGGAATAATTTCTATCTTTCTGATCTGGCTCATCCTTCTAGTCTCTTTCCGTCCATCCAATGGAACAACGATTGTGCCCATTCGTTCAGTCAAAGATAAGTTTACAGGCATCCAGTGGTTTATCTCAATCTCTACGCTATTCACTATAGTTCTTTGGTGCATGAGTCACCAGTTGCAATGGATTTTGGGAGATATGGGTGTCATTGCAATCCTTCCAATTGTTCTTTTCTTCGGCTCCGGTATCCTCAGCAAGGAAGACTTTAATAATTTCCTTTGGACCATCATCATTCTGGCGGCCGGTGGTCTTTCACTTGGAAAAGCGGTTAGCTCATCGGGTCTGCTCCATACCGTGGCTGGTCAGATTACTGAGCGTGTCGAAAATTTCTCAACCTATGGCATATTCGTAGTATTCATAACTCTTACGCTCTGTGTCGCGACGTTTATTAGTCACACTGTGGCAGCCTTAATTATCCTACCACTAGTCCATAAAGTTGGCATGAACATGACGGATCCTCACCCAAATCTCTTAGTTATGGGTTGCGCTCTCACCTGTAGTGCAGCGATGGGTCTACCCACATCCGGCTTTCCAAACATGAGTAAGTGCTGTTCTTTAACTGCAGTAATTTCCTATCTCGATTATTTCTATAGCCGTTCTTCTCTACGAAGCTAACAAGTTTTCTAGCGGCAATAATGATGGAAAACCCTCAGACAGGCCAAAGGTACTTAAAGGTTGATCATTTTCTCAGCCGGGGCATTCCTGCCAGTATTGTGACCCTTACCATCATTATCACTGTTGGCTACGGAACGATGTCTATCATCGGTCTTTAGGAAAATGAAGTCAACCTTATCACATTTAAAAATTTTTGGGCATATGGAATCGTAATTAAAAGTCATTTTTAACCTGGATAGTAATAATGCAGAAAAAGCAGGATGTAATACATACAGTAGTTCCGTATGTGGACGATATTTATTAGCTACTGGTGTCCTAATCAAGTCAGTGTTTGGGCGCGATTAGCTAATTTGATCTACTTGGATACTATTGTTGTTTTTCGTGTTAATTATGTGTGTTCCAGCCATGCATGATGAATTATTTTTCATACAGTAAAATCTCAATTTATCTTTGTGTGATGCAGGATCAGGGTACAAGGTCTGAACACTTGTCTCCGAAATCTACGTAACTAAGAACTGTCTTTCAAGGATAAATTTCAGTTAAATATTGCTATAATGAGTGGTGAGTGGTTGTTTATTGTCCTAAAAAGTCCATAACTATGTAAGGACATATAGGTCCTTTCTGCCTACAGGCCGGGAGTATCTATGCCTCGGATAGTGTACTCCCTCCTTTGCCTCCCTCACGAATTCTTTCCAGCAGTAATACCCCCACAGGTCTTCGTTCGAGTACATACTAAGAGGAGCCGTTTTTCCGTCATTATCTCCCCTCTCCAGCCAACGAAACGATGGCCATTTGTGGGTGTGTAGCTGCAGGGAAAATTCTCAAAAACCACTGGGTGCGGGGCTCTCCTATGACGAAGAGGCCGGCCAGCCGCGCGCAGCAGACCTGTGTATACCTAAGAGCGTCTCTCAACCTTCCTGGCCTCCTCCTTACACCTCTCTTGATTCATGCCGCAGGACAAACCGAAGGTCGTGAAAGGATGTCAGAAAAGTCTTGGTCGAGAGTGACTGTCGTGAAGGAGCCTAGCCTAGCATCCAAAAGTCGTTACGGGCATGAGGTTATCGAGTAACTCATGTATTTCAGATGCCCTCCTGGCTAGCAGATTGGGAGGTATAGATTAGTAGGAACGATGTTTTTGAAGAGTCGAAATCTGCTTTTCTTGAGGGCGGAAGGGTCTTTTACTTTGCTTTCGTGGGCTTTTTGTTTGAACGCCGGTGGGTAGCACATGTTGTAATATAACGAGGGCTTCTCTGACTACCGTTGTAGCGTTTGGTACCGCAGTATCTTTCCTTATTTCCAGCATCATCATCATCATCATCGTCTTGTGTGTTATCGGAAGCGTATCTTTGACAGAGGGGGAGATAACTCAGCTCAAAGTTGATAAGGTGTTACTCAATCTCGGCTCTGCAGAGTCTACAGTGAGATCTGTAGGTTCGTAGGGGACACCACTGACAGGTGTTGAGAATAGTCCCCCTTTGCTATAATGAAGAATTAGGTCAAGGCAATGATACAAAATTTCCTACCATGTCCTTCTTTCACTCATGAGATCAATTCAGGCTAAAACCTTATTAAATCTATGAATAGCTAGTACATTCTGATATTTATTATCTCCTATCAAGATAGTCTCTGTTCCAAGCTAGCCCTCAAAGTCAAGCTCATATCAAATTAAATACCGGTAGGAAGACACAAACCTGGGAGGCGAATCCTCCGGGTGGATATAGCGCTGAAATGTATGAATTTGTATTTTCTCGCAAGGCTTCCAGATTGGAGGGAAATGTGTGTGCCGCCCTTCTGTTTGTGTGGGTTCTCACGAGAGGATTCCAGGCCTTAGGCAGAAAGGTGTGTATTAGCCAGTTATCTCTGGCGTATCCAGTTCATCGAATACGTCTGGTGTCCTTTTCCTTTTGTCCCAAATTTGCAAGTTCGAGCTGGGAAGAGTCTAGTAGTAAATTGCGAACGTGTATATAAAGAAATAAATAATTCATTGTCCTGATTTGGCGCCTTAAGGCCCATGCAGGTTTTTACCGGAAGATATGTACTTTTGAGTAGGATGACTCAATTTGACATTAACACTCATACTCAGATTTCATTTGCAGATACCACTCGAGGCTAACCCCTACAGCATGAAACCTCTTCCGTGCATGCCAACCATAGGGAAAAGCGTGAAAAACCTGTGGCTACCCGAGTGAGCTTTCATCGTCTCACAAGTACAATATCTATGCGAGAGAGTGTGGTGGGTGGGTCTTACTGGTTTCGAACCAGCTTTCTCCTGTCTCAAATGGGATAGGTGCGAACGTGTATATACTGTGTAGCAATTATTATTGTAATATCAATGAGGAATCCTCAAAGCCGAAGTAGGTTTGTGGTCACCCGGCAGGTATGGGAGTTTGTTTTGTGAGTAGGCAGTGGTCACATGACTTAGTGCGGTTCGCCGTGTCGCCCATATGGCAGACACGCCCGCAAGTGAGTAGAACAAGAACCACCACATCAAAGAGAAACCCACTGCGTACGCGTACACGTGTATATAACCGACCAACAATTATAATAATTTTTCTTTTTATTAACCTGTCCTGGTCTATGACAATGTAGGACATGCAGGTCCTCTCTTCCTACAGACCAATGATACCTATGCCATTATTTCACGGATCCGTAAATAGAATTTTAATACTAATATTAATTCGTGATAAGATGAAGGGGTAGTTAATTAAAACCATCAATTTAATAATAGCTTCCCCTATACAATTAGTCGTGTAAAAAGTCATGTAAGGATATGCAAGAGAGTCATGAAGAGAAGGACAAGAACACAGCCATTAATGCGAAGATATTGGCAAGAATTGATTACGATTAATTCCGGTTGGCAAAGGCTTCTACTCTTGTATATAATAGTTCGGCGTGAGAGAGATTTACTCCTCACGCAACGTCTTCTTTATTTACCCTTTACAATACATTTGTTCACCCATCTCTTCTTCGGGAAGACCATATATCCATTGCCCAGTTCTTCATCAGCAAGACCCACGTGTAACATCTACTGCAACTAGTTGCCCATTCATCTCTTCCTAGAGAAGACCTGTCATCCCTTTGACCCATTTATAATCTTCACTTACCACCTAGATCTTCACTAGGCTATACAACGCACCCCGTGGAACACCGTCAAACCCTCATCCCTGAGACATTAGTATATCCCCTCCTATGCCTCCCATACAGCTCCCCTCAAACAGTACCATCCCTCACAAGTTCTCATTCGATCATACACTCAGAGGAGCCCTTAACCCTTCATTGTCTCTCCTCTCCAGCCAACGAAACGATGGCCATTTGCGAGTGTATGGCAGCCGGGAAAAATCGCGAAAACCACTGGGTGCGGGGCTCTTCTAATACCGGCATTAGGACCAAATCCGAAGATATAGTGACCACTCTAAAGAATTCGAAGAGACCGGCCAGCTGGGCGCTGCAGACTTGTGGGTACCTCTGGATGTGACGGAAACCGAGTTGGTGATGAATAAATCGATTTAGTAAACTCTATGAAGAAGAGAAATCCGACTACATCTACAAGGCACTTATAACATTCAGTCCACTCTATGAATATCGTTACTTAGACCTCTTCCTTTGATTGAAAAATTACCGCATGGCTACGTATTGCCCATACTCTCTGTGGTATAACACTGCTTCGATCCCATGGATGTCAGCACTGTTTCTCTGAGACTTGTCTATCGTTCGCCAACAGTCTTATCATCAGAGTCCTCAGCAATGCGCTTTGCTTTTCACCTAAACTTAAACAACTCTTGAACTGTAGCACTGGAATTTGACTCCCTGCCTTTCTAGCCTCCATCTAACTTTTCGGAGCTCGTGCTGAAATGTAAGAAAAGTCTTGACAAAACGTGATTGCTCTATAGTAGCTAAGCCCAACTCCTCTTGTGCCATCTAGGGCGTAGATGAGTGCCGCTGACTCATCGATGCTAGAAGTATCGAAGCATAATAGCCGTATGCATATTAATTATTAAATGAGACGCGATGCGTCTGTAATTTCATTATATAAATGTATATGCTTTCGTCTTTCGCAAGCAATCTTTGATGGTCTAACGGTTATGATTTCCGCTTGTCAGCAGCAACGCGGGAGACCGGGGTTCGACTCCCCGTCAGAGAGAGAAAGAAACATGCACGGTGAGTGAATGGATGCGTCACTCTTGCGACAGACTTTTTGGCTTTTTCTACAAAATTTCCTCGTGTCTGTTCTTATAGTACTGATTGAATCTATGAAATTCTCGCACGTTGGGCTCCTCTCTGATCCAGGCCACACCTCATACAATGCTCTCACCCTATTTTATTGCTCGAAGCATCTCTGTTATATTACCCGTGATGGATAGCCATTCAGCTCGATATTTACGCGTGGAGTTCAGTCACTATTTCCATGGAACCTTCTACACAAAAAATAGAAATGGTAGCAATGGAAACTGCGTGCGCGGGAAAAAGTCTTAAAGGAGCTGCAGTCCCAGCCAGGCGACGCCTAGTCACCGGGACCACATGAGGTGCGCATATTCATCAATATCTCCCTTTTTTGTAACAGTCGAGGCCGACTTGATCCAATTCACCATCTCCGTATCGGGTGCTGGGTACGCTCCGGAAACTCATCGGATGGCTTTTCCTCCGTGATCAAAGTTTGGTGATGAGTAGGGCTCCGACCCTACCATCTCATCTGATCGTGGTTAGCTTCATGATAATGGTAATAGGGAAATGTGTTGAGAGATAGAGACGATACAGACGGCGATAGCGATTGGGAATTTTCATGGAAGTGAGGACTTTGTTATTCAATTTCGGCTCCGCAGACTCTACAGTGAGAGCTGGAGGTTCGTAGGGGACACCACTGACAGTTGTTGAGAATAGTCCCCCACCTCACTACGTAACTGGTATCATATCTGCAGTTTGCTCCCTTGGATTCCACAATGAGAAATTACGCTCTAGCTCGCGTCATTGCTAGACATAAATGTCTATTAGCAGTCTCATATCCTTGAGTAAAGATCAAGAGTTGCGATGAGACCTGGACCATAAATATAATTTATATCTACGGATACCCATTTAAGTTTAAACTTTGTTCTTCTCCGTGATCACTCGAAGAGTTCTGCATATCCTTAGTCTATTTCAAGATGGATAGAAGGATTTTGGTTAGAATATTGAGCTGGTGAGCGAACATATTTAGGCTATCTGTGGAAAAATGAATATCTAAAGATTAACGCATATTGTGCAGGAGAAGCAAATGTACGAGTCCTCTTTTTGCATCAGATTTGAATTGCGTATGTGGCTATCTAGCTATGACACAATATCAAAGAAAAGTACACGATGGATGATTCAGTATAAAGAAAGAGCACCCATGCCTCAGATTCTATTCTCCAGTGCAACTGTAAAGTTGTGGCAGCTTTTTCTTCACCACAAGTCAATCCTTTCCCACGAATACCCATCCAGGGAAATGTCTCAAAAATCCCGAGTTACCTAGACATGCCTCCATCATTCATCGACTTTTCTCCGCGCAAAATGAAGTAAGGTGTCTCTTTTCCAAGTGGAGTAGGTGCCTAGGCTACTCAAACTACACCGGAGAACACCACCAGGAGACGAACTACAGCAACTTCTATCGTTAGCCTGTGTTTCTAGTGTCAGCTGCACTCTCGCAAGCGAAGTCTTGGCGCGCACAAAGCTCAATTTGTTAAACTCCTTGCCAAAATACGAAATTTCGCGCCCGTCGAGAATGTAATCATCCTTTTCACCATCTTGTAAACTTGTTCTGATCCCTCCCACGTCAAACCTGAAGAGCCACCTCCCATATTTGCGCGCAACGCTTTGCTTCCTCCGTCGGGTATAAATATCGACGATGGCGTGTATTTTTTGGCCAGCTTAGGCCAGAGAATAGTCGATGAGAAGTGTGGTTATTGAGACGAGGATGTACTAGGTCGTACTTGATGAGGTGTTGATGGGGATCAATCTCGCTGGGTGGGAGAGTTTGATTTCGTAGAGGGTCTTGGATCATTGCCTCGTGGGCCAACTTCTTCGGAATTGCGAAATATGACTGAACTCGTCTCTGGGAGAATATATCACTCCCAGGTTCGTTGGACACCTCGTACAGGTGTTCAATCCTTGGCATCCTTATGCACCTGTTTATATACATGTCAAATTTGCTCTACAGCCATACCCCTTGAGTGTCTAATGTACTCATGTGATGCGTGCCCATCACCTGATACGGCGATGGCGGATTGGATCAATTTGGCCTCGAATGTTACAAAGAGGGGAGATATCGATGAATATGCGCACCTCATGTGGTCCCGGTGACTAGGCGTCGCCTGGCTGGGACTGCAGCTCCTTTAAGACTTTTTCCCGCGCACGCAGTTTCCATTGCTACCATTTCTATTTTTTGTGTAGAAGGTTCCATGGAAATAGTGACTGAACTCCACGCGTAAATATCGAGCTGAATGGCTATCCATCACGGGTAATATAACAGAGATGCTTCGAGCAATAAAATAGGGTGAGAGCATTGTATGAGGTGTGGCCTGGATCAGAGAGGAGCCCAACGTGCGAGAGTTTCATAGATTCAAGTAGTACAATAAACACATCACCCTCTCAATCTCTGCTAAGAGCCGAAGATGAGTTGGCTGATTTCGTCCACAATTGTCGGTCCCTCTCCAAAAAATATTGAAGCCATTTTGGCTTGTTCCAGGTGCTCCTAGCACCTCACGCCCATACCTTGGGGTTCAAGGCTTCCAAGCCTAGTCCCCTCGATATCATCATACTTTTTTAGGTGGGCTCACACCCTGAATCAGTCTTTACCGCAGCAAACTCTCGTTGGCTGGTCTATCGAATGAAACCCAATTACCCCTTAGCTATCGGGTCAGCTCGGCTCGGTCGAGCCAAGCAGCCTCGGCTATCCGACCGGTGAGGATCACCACAATTGCGACGCTTTATGGTAGATTTGAATTTCACGGCGGAGTACATTGTCGAGTCACAGTTCCAGTAAGCTGGGGTGCAGGAGCAGCCATGGTTGGCGTGGTGACCGAGGCAGCGTTGCGACTGCTCAATTTAGCGACGATTCTGAAGCTTTGTAGCCGTTCCAGATTAGTTGAAAGGCGGAAGCTCTCACGAGGTGCGGACTACCGAGGAAAAGGACACTGGCAGTCGTGAGTTGGCGCGCTTGAAATGGCACATCTATAGTCATTCTTACTATCTTCTCAGAGACCTACTATGCGTCGACCTTTCAGCGCCTTTCAGTGTTATAATCTCTATCAGCATATTGGACATGCATAAGGTAACATGGTTCGAAGATGGTCCGATTTCGGCGTTGAAACTCGCCAGTTTCGAGGAGACATCTAGGATGCCTTGTCGTTGTTCGTCGTTTTTTATCACAATGGCAAACCCGAACTTAGCTCCATGTAAGGAGTTGTTAGTAACGAAAACGCATGTCAAATGTTCCCACATTGCGAATAAGATGTCCGCGAGATACAATGTGCACCACGGGTGGTTATTATCAAGTCGTAAGACCAGTCATTTGTCTACCATTGCCTTGAAAGCATCTTTCGTTGATGCTGTAGCCACAGGTTGCGGCGTAGCTTTCACTATCGAGACTGCATTTTATTGGAGTCCATTTCGTGCTACAGTAGCCCAGGTGCTTTTTGTAGGCGGCAATAGGACGGCGCGAATAATTATGCTCCTAGCGTCAAGAGCCCACATGGGATGATCCAGCGCAGGAAGACGGAGCACGGCTGGCGAAGAGATAAACTCTCATGGAGTTTTTAAGTTTTCTGATGGACCGGGATAAAATAGTAAACCTCCTTCCCCCCATTTCTAGGATTATTCTGCAAATTGTTCCATACTGACTACCACTTACAATATTACACTAATGAGTCGGTAGCGACATCTGTGTCATTCGAACTTACACTCCAGAGGGAAACGCCTAGCTCTTCAGCAGGGCGTTGCGTTAACCACTCCGCCAAATTGCCTGTTTTGCCTATATTCTTCGTATACAACATATATATAAATATCTATTTGTTCCTTCTTTCTGAGATTAGGAATAGAAGCTTTGTAACTACAAATCATTTATTTAGGTGGTATTAAAAACATGGATGACAGAGCCAAGTCAGGTGATGGTTAATGGCAGTTATTAAAAAATGATTAGTTAGGTTTTCTATTCTTTCTGCGTTGACACACACTTTTTCGATCCTACTAGGCTCGATAATAAGTGGTCCTAACCGATAAAATAGAATAGTATTAACTTGAAGTCCCTACTTAGTCTATGACTGTGAAGGACTCTTTTTGGGATTTGCTCAAGTACGTCCCAACCAATTGGTATGTATGTGTTTATAGACCTATAAAGTCTATGACTATGAAAGGACATGTAGGTCCTTTCTACCTACAGGCCGGGAGTATTTATGCCTCGGGTAGTGTACTCCCACCTGTACCTCCTTAAAGACTTCTTTCCAGCAGTAATACTCCCATAGGCCTTCGTTCGAGTAGACACTAGGAGGAGCCGTTACGCCGTCCTTATCTCCCCTCTTCAGCCAACAAAACAATGGCCATTTGTGGGTGTGTAGCTGCAGGGAAAAGTCTCAAAAACCACTGGGTGCGGTGCTCTCCTATGACGATGAGGCCGGCCAGCCGGGCGCAGCAGACCTGTGTATACCTAAGAGCGTCTCTTAATCTTTCCGGCCTCCTTCCTCTTTCCCTGATTCATGCCGCAGGACAAACCGAAGGTCGTGAAAGGATGTCAGAAAAGTCTTGGTCGAGAGTGACTGTCGTGAAGGAGCCTAGCCTAGCATCCAAAAGTCGTTACGGGCATGAGGTTATCGAGTAACTCATGTATTTCAGATGCCCTCCTGGCTAGCAGATTGGGAGGTATAGATTAGTAGGAACGGTGTTTTTGACGAGTCAAAATCTGCTTTTCTTGAGGGCGGAAGGGTCTTTTACTTTGCTTTCGTGGGCTTTTTGTTTGAACGCCGGTGGGTAGCACATGTTGTAATATAAAGAGGGCTTCTCTGACTACTATTGTAGCATTTGGTACCGCATTATCTTTCCTCATTCCCAGCATGATTATCGTCGTATTATTCGTCTTATGTTTTATCTGTTTTTATGGAGGTGGAGATAACTTGGCTGAAAGTTGAAAAGATATTACTCAATCTCGGCTTTATAGACTCGACAATGAGAGCTGGATGCTCGTAGAGGACACCCCTGACAGGTGTTGACTTTCGTCCCCCCCTTATTTTGTTTTTTGCATCAGATTTTGATTGCGTATGCAGCTATCTAGCTATGACACAATATCAAAGAAAAGTACAGAAAAGATGACTCAATTTACAAGAGGAGCACCCATTCCTCAGATTTCATTTGCAAGTACCACTGCGAGGTTATGGCGGCTTTTTCTTCCCCCAAGTCAACCCTCATCCGTGAATACCCACGCAGGGGAACGTCTCAAAAACCCTGGGTTATCCAGACATGCCTCCATCATCTTTCAACTTTTCTCCACGCAAAATGTAATCTGAGATGTCTCCTTCCCAAGTGGAGTAGGTTCCCAGACTACTCAGACTATACCAGAGGACACCACCAGGAGGCGGCCCACAACACCTTCCATCCATAAACAATATCATTCAAAAAATATAAAGCACCTTCCATCGTTTGCTTGTTTTTATAGTGTCAGCTGCACTCTCGCAAGCGAAGTCTTGGCGCGCACAAAGCTCAATTCGTAAAAATCTTGCCAAAATTCAAAATCATACGCCTGTCGAGACTGTATCCAATCCTCTGCATCATCTTATCAACTTGTCCTGATCCCTCTCACATCCATCCCAAGGAATTGTCTTCCAGATTTGTGCGCCACGCTTTGCTTCCTCCGTCGGGTATAAATATCGGCGTGGGCGTGTACCTGGCGACCAGCTAAGGCCAGAGAAGATCGAAGAGAGGTGTGATCATTGGGATGAGGATGTACTTGGTCGTACTTGTAGACTTGATGAGACTTAGGTAGGCGTCAAACTCGTTGGGAGCGGAAAAACGACGTGGAGGAGTAATTTTAAATTTTGCCTCGTGAGCCAACTTGTTCGGTATTACGAAGTTTGACTGAACTTGACTCTGGGAGAATATTTAACTCCCAGGTTCGTAGAGGACACTGCGTACAGGTGTTTAGTCTTGCCCTCCGTTGTTCACTGGTATTAATAGGAGATCCTGCACTTGTCATTTATTGGGCTTGAAGGGAGTCAGGCACCTGTGTTTGGTAGAGTAGACGAATTGAAATCCTTTTATCACCCATTATTTCACAAGCTTCCTTCTGCCAACAAGTCCACAAACTAAGTAGTCAAATATATTTCAATAACTAGGCATTTTTTCCAAACCGAAGCTTATCTCTCATTAGTTGAGAGTTTAGTAATTAAGAGCTTTGATATGAGCATCAACCATTAGATTTTCTCGTCCGAGAGGATAATTTATGCGACACTTCATGTCCGAGTGGGAGTAATTGACAGCTCTCTGCGGCAGATTTACAGACTCTTTCATTTCCAGTTCGCTTCACCAAGTGATATCACGTCAATCTCATGTATATGAATATACACCAATTCCCCCCCTGCTCCATTCCACTCTTTGTCCTCAGCCTAGACTACTTGATTTGTGAATTCTTCACGGTTCCCATCCCATTTAAGGAGCTGATGATATCAGATTTCTATCGTCGTTGTTGCCGAAGCTTGTCCGATCTCCGGTAAGTTCCGTCTTCCTTCTTGGCTTCCCACAGACATAGATACCCAAGTCAAATGAATAAAATATAATGAGCTCACCAAAATGGATAATCATAAATTCACTTACATGAACCCCAAATAGGAGGGCAAGACTGAACACCTGTACGCGGTGTCCTCTACGAACCTGGGAGTGAAATATTCTCCCAGAGTCAAGTTCAGTCAAACTTCGCAATACCGAACAAGTTGGCTCACGAGGCAAAATTTAAAATTACTCCTCCACGTCGTTTTTCCGCTCCCAACGAGTTTGACGCCTACCTAAGTCTCATCAAGTCTACAAGTACGACCAAGTACATCCTCATCTCAATGATCACACCTCTCTTCGACCTTCTCTGGCCTTAGCTGGTCGCCAGGTACACGCCCACACCGATATTTACACCCGACGGAGGAAGCAAAGCGTGGCGCACAAATCTGGAAGACAATTCCTTGGGATGGATGTGAGAGGGATCAGGACAAGTTGATAAGATGATGCAGAGGATTGGACACAGTCTCGACGGGCGTGGAATTTTGAAACTTGGAAAGGAGTTTTTACAAATTGAGCTTTGTGCGTGCCAAGTCTTCGGCTGCGAGAGTGCGGGCGACAATATAAAAACTGCCATGGTTGGATGGTGCGGTGGTACATCGTCTTGGCTGGTCTGCCAAGTAGAGTCTGGATAGCTTGGACACATATCCCACTTGAGACAGTAGGTGGCTGGTTCAAATCCAGCAAAACACAACCACATTTCTCGCGGCGCCGGTATGCATGGATGACGAAGGCATGCTTGGATAATTAAAGGGGTTGAAATTCCCTTTGGTGAGTACTTACAGAGGAGGGTCGACCGTTTGTGTAAGCGAACATACCTCATAGCGGTATTTGCAAATGAAATCCAGAGTATGAGTGTCTCTAACGTTAAAAGAGTCATCCCACTTGTATACATAGCACCGGTAATGTGTCATAGCTAGCTAGCTGGATACGTAATTAAAATCTAATCCAAAAAAAAGAACCCCGAATAGAAGGCAATCCCGTGCAACATGTCTTTTGTGGCCAAACCCTCAGTCTTTTACTAATCTCACTGTATGATCCTTTTCCATATTGTTGCGAAACAAGTAAAACGATCTAATGCCCCTGTTTGATGGTTAAAGTGCACATTGATTATCAAGCAATCTAGCCTTTTAAAATTATAAGTAATTTATCATTCTTACCAAAAAGTGACATACTGACGTCCTCACGCCTATTCTGCCCCCATATGACAACTGTGGGACTCGAACCCACGCTCTTTCGAACCAGTAGAACATAATTCCTGAAACTGGCGCCATAACCGCTCGGCCAAGTTGCCTTAGTGATCTAACATAAAAGAGAATATATAAAGTATTATAGATTATCCTCAGACACTAGAGGAGCGGCTAATGAAGCATGTGAGGTGTGATAGAACTCGAGGCACAGCCATTACACCTATAAACAGAAAGTCCCATATTTCCTGCACAATCTTAGTCATAAAAGGAACAAAACTTGAACGGAAAAAGATTGCCAACTAATGGAGAGTGCCTTACTCTCCACACACATCCAGTGTCTTCTACCTATCGATGTCAATGTTAATGAATCGAACTCCCAAGCAAGCGCGACGAACCTCATAAATAATAGACTCCGAAGGCTAGTCATGCTCTAAATTCTACTGGTAAATACTGATACATGGATATCCACCATGGGCACTGTATGCGAGATATCTTTTCGGGACAAAGGAAGACCGAGACGATGATGATGATGATATTTTCATCGTGACCGGGTACTGACCCAGCACCCAGGGGGCATGGCACGGGTAGTCCAGATCTATATAAGACTCTTCGCTACCTACATGATTGGTTCATAGGAGCCAGAAATACAGAAACAAAACAAATAAAAAGTAAAAACACCATTTCTGAGGTGCTAGCGCCCTGCACTACACCTCCATCCTCGTGCCACACTGAGCGGCCCTAAGAAGCAATACAGCTGACATTCAAGTTCCCTGTTTATGATTCAATTTTGCTGTAAAATTTTGTTACAGTTAGAAAGCGCCAGAATATCTGCCATCATTCTTGCCCTATCATATCCCTTGTCGTAGGTCGTGGTTCCTTCGTTTCCGTCCTCCATTTCTGGATGGTCGGGCGACACTCTACAAAATGCCATGGCCGTTTCTCTCGTCCGCATTTGCATCGCATTTGTTCATTCGGATGTTGAAATCGTCTGTGATAGCTGGCGAAATCACCATGCCCAGTCCTTGCCGCAATGAGGCGGTGATTTGCCCATCGAGGTAAAGCTAGCTCCGGAGGACGTTTTCTTCGCATCAGTAAGTCCAGATCTTCATACCTGTCCGATCTATTTTTATGCCACCAATCTTCCGCGAGTTTCTGTACTCGTATTGTGACTTGGCGTTTAAGTGCTGCGAATGTCAGGACTTTGTCAGATTCCTCCTGAGTGCACTCTGGTCTCGGGATATTTCCTTCCCTGGTTTTTGATGCAAGGGCTGCCTTTGCAATTGCGTCGGCTTTATCGTTCCCTTCAACACCACTGAGTCCCGGAACCCAGTGGACTTCTACGGCAGGCTGAGCCTTGGATAGTTCAATAAAATTCCGGACCTCAGACTGTGAAGAGCTCGTTCTACCACTCACAAGGGCTCTTACCGCCTCTTGATTGTCGAGGAGCACCTTGATACCTATACTACCTCCAATTTCCGACGCCGCTTCTAGGTCTCGAACTGCCCCGACGATTTCTGCATCAAAGACCTCTGCTCCTGGGAGAAAATTTCCACCACTCGCTATGAGTTCTCTGTCCCTGTATATAGCATAGCCATAGGCTGAGTATGCTGGACCAGTCGATGACCCATCAGAATATACACACAGCGTCCCTACAGGGAGATTTCTGAGCCAATGATTAGTCCGCTTCGACTTTTCCTCCTTGTCGCATTTGGCTCTAGCCATAGCCCTCGCGATGATCGGTTGGTAAAGCTGTCCAGACCCTTCTGATGCCGGTAGGTTGAGGTTACCATTCTGAAGGCGTGTCAGATATCGCTCTGGAAACTTGAAGACACGATCTTTTTGCCCCTCTCTCAGTTTGAGTCGCTAAATTGCTTCCTTTGGTGTTTCAGCTGCCCTTGACGACAAAGGGTGATAGCTGTTAAGTCTGCAGATTCTGGCTGCATTTCGGAGCTGTCGCTGCTGTAGCATAATTTCTGCCGGTAGTATCCCTGACTCACGGTGCAGAACTATATTTGGTGTAGTTCGCCACACTGGCAGTGCGGCTCGAACAGCAGTCAAAATAGTTCTATCTAGTAACTTGAGGTGCCATCCGACACCCGTACTTACTCTTTTATCTCGTACCGTCGTGATACGGGTGAGTCCAGGCCACCAAGCTTCAGCGCCATAAATTGCCGTACTGACTACACATGCGTTCACTGCACGGATTAATGGTCCCGGAGCCGCACCTCGCTGGACCCTATTAATACTTCGTATAAAGTGAGATAGTCGTTGTGCCTTATTACACCATTCTTGAACATGTTGTCTAAATGTCAGTTGGGAATCGAGCCAGACCCCGAGCCATCGAATGTACGCGGAAGGCGTAATAAGCTGTTCCTCAACCCTGACCGCGAGGTTGGATGAGTCTAGTTTCTTCTTCGGTCCTCCTCCTATAACCAGGAGCTCGGACTTAGAAGGGTCGAACCTTATCATGTGCGTTGAAGCGCGTTGGATTATCCTGTCTACTTCTACCTGGGCAGCCTCAACAGCCTCACTAGGATTTTTACCGACGCGAAGAATGGCAATGTCATCTGCATATCCGAATATACAGTTTGGGGTTCCATCTTCAAGTAGGATTGAGATGTATAACATAAATAAAAGTGGCGATAGTGGTGATCCTTGGGGAACTCCGCACTCAACAAGCTTCTCATCAGTTACACCTTTTTCGTGTCTCACCAAAACTTTTCGTTGTTTCAGAAATGATTCTACCAGGCGACAGAGTAGTACTGGCCAGCCCTGACTTCGCATTCGTGCGAGCAGCCGATTGTGTAGCACTGCATCGAAGGCACCTTGTATGTCCAGCGTGACCATAGCTGTGACTTTGTTGGATCTCATTGCAGCTTCTGCATCGTGTATAACACATGATGCCAAGTCGACTGCTGAGCGTCCTGGTAGCGCGCCGAATAGTTGTGGAGGTACTGCCTTGTGTTTTAATGCAAGCCAGGACATCCTTTTAGCTATGAGCCTTTCCAATCCTCTGCCTAAGCTGGAGAGTAGCGATATGGGGCGCCATCCTTTTGAGCTGGAGAGGTCGCGTCCAATTTTTGGAAGTAGCACAACTTCCGTTTCATTGATCATTGTGGCATAGCGTATTATGAAACGCCATGCGGACGGCTAAGTTAAAACACAAATAATAGTTCAATGCACTTCTAAAACCAGCAAGGAAGACTGATAAGAATGGGCTGGTTTCATTAGGTGATGTGTAGCAGATTGTTGGGCATAGGGGCTGTGTGCTACATGCTATTTGGTAATTTTATGTATATAAATACTCGGCGTGAAGAAGCATTATTCTTCATGCAACGTCTTCTTCAATTACCTTAACAATACATTTGTTTACCCATCTCTTCTTCGGGAAGACCATTTATCTCTTTCCAGCTCTTCATCAGCAAGACCCACGTGTAGCCTCTATCGCTACTATCTACCTATTTGTCTCTTCCTAGAGAAGACCAGTCATCCCTTCGACCCACTCATCACCTTTATCTACCACCTAGATCTTCGTTAGACCACATACGCACCCTGTGGAACACTGTCCTAACCTCACCTTGAGATTCCGCCACCTTGAAAGGCGTAGGGAAATATTGCAAGTTGAGACAAGCCTGGAAGAGGTCCCTGACGTATGTTCCAATCGTGCTCCAGCAGGCTTTGAGAAGTCGTACGGTAATCTTGTCGAACCCCGGAGCTGTTTCTTTGCTGCCAATGGTTGATGCTGTGACATCCTCCAGTGACACCTCTCCATCCCATGGAATCAACTCTGGTTGACTGTTCTCCCACGTATCGATGTCGTTTCTCGCGTTATACCTTGCAAGAAGAGAATCTCGCAACGCAACTGTCCGCTCTAGTGGATCTGAAAGCCACTCGTTTGGTGATACCCGGAGAGGAGGAGGCTGTTTCGTCGGCTTCGGTTTGGCCCATCGCATAAGTTTGAACACTTTTGCTTCTGTCTCTGCTGCCTCGACTTGCTTTGTCCAGTATTCACGTTTGGCTCTCTTCACTGCGGCTCGAAAAGCCCTACGTGTCACTACTATATTTCCAGATGTCCTTTTGGCTGTCCTGTAGTCAAACTGACGTCTTTTACATTCATCAGTCCACCAAGGCGCTATTTTTCCCCTTCCCACCGCGGGTGTTCGACCGACAACTTTGATCGCGTCTTGAAGTACTTTGATTAAGCTCTTTGTGGAGTCTTCAATCTCGGTTTGACTGCTGAGGGGGCCGTGCTTTACCCATTGCCTTACGCATCAAGCAAACTCGTCTAGGTCACCGTCTCTTACGCGGATTAGCCTCGGGATCCCGGATAGCTGCGAGCATCCAGGTGTGTCAACCGAGCCTTCAATGGTGGAGTGGTCTGTTGTACAGTCGAACCGTGCTGATACCGATGCAACTGCCGTCGTATTACTCCAGGTTAGATCCAGCACGTTTCCATCGCGATGAGTACTTTTTCCTAAGGTGTTTAGTAGCTGCATGTTGTTTCTGCGGGCCCATCCCATGATGAGATCACCATTTCCGTATTGGCGTTCTGTTAATGGCCGCCAATACTATGAGACTGAGTTGAAGTCACCCCCTACTACTGAGGGTCCACTTGGCTGCCAGCTTAGTAATGGTTCCAAAGTCTCACTATGGCCTGGAGCACGGTAGACATTTACAAATGTCAGTCCACACACCTGCACAAAACAGTAGTCTGATGACTGGCTTGATGACGAGGGTGAGATCTGAGCCGCTTGGAGTCCTTTTCTTACAAAAGTGACAGCGCGTGGTCGTGGTCTCGGTGTCGTGTTTCCAAAGGGTATAAAACTATCGAAACCAGGATGGCTTTTCGTTCTAAACTCTCCATCTTCTTGCAAGGTCCATGGTTCTTGAACCATGACTATGTGCACTTCTGCATCCCAAGCTTGTTGCAGCGCTATGTCCATGTTTGGTCAACCCTTTCCCACGTTCACTTGGTGAAATAGAAGGGTGCTATATTTTTGGTTGTGCTTATGAGAATTTGGTGTATTACTCATTATCAACCATCGTTTCTTCTGGTATATTAATGACCTCGCGGGCCTTACCTTTTTCTTGAGATCTTAATATAGCAGCCTTAAAATCCATATGTCCGCGTTCTCGAACAACTCGCAGCTCGGCCGGTGATCGGGGCGTTACTTGTCCATTGTATCGCCTTGGCCGGGCCATGCAGTCCAAGTGAGTAGACTCGTGCGGTCCAGCACAGTTTGAACATTTGGGGATGTTTGCCGAGCATTCGGCAGCTTCGTGCGAGCCAGAACACTTTACACAGCGCTGTCCTTTGACGCAGTTTCTTGTTGAATGATAGCCCCAGCAGCGTTGGCATTGCTCGATGGGGCGTCTACGAGAGAATGGTATGGCAGGTCCACTCTTGTCGAATAGTCTAAACCTTAACTTGGAAGGTGCTTGTTTAAAGTGCACGATCCAGCTAGTGGAATACTGTCCAAACTTTGTATCGTTTGGGCGCACCTGTATTGGCATGACGCCGCAAGCTGCCTGGCATTCCATCTTCACCATTTCTCTGGTTACTTCAATTCTTCCGTCTAATGTACGGATGTAGATTGGGACATGCGGTACCATGACGGATGTCCAGTCTGACGCCGGTTCGATTGTGATTTCCTCTTTTTGGAGTGAAGGACCCACACCCAGAATTGATTCCCTGAGTGCATCTGATGCGCACTCCATTGCTAGGCCAGACCTAACTTGTGTCATTGCTATGATTGCTGAGGGTGCAATCCCAGCTTTCTCTGTGACAATTTTCTTGATAGTGACTGGTGATAACTTGCGCCACTGATGCTCTCGTCCCATTCGAAGAAAAAGTCGTTTATCTTCTTTGGGGGGTTCTTTTTCTGCTGGTCGTGTCTGCACAACAGGCCTTCGTTTGACCAGGTTGGCTGGCGGGTCTGGGAGCTTGGCCGCTTTTCGTGCCACTGTGACCCAGGGGGACTCAGCCACTTGAGGCTTTTTCGGCAGTTCATGAGGCGGTTTCTCATTTATCTTTGTCACCCTTGACACAGAGGTTTTCATCTGCGTGGCTTCGGGGAAAGGGCTCTTACATGAGTTGTATGTGGCGTTGACGTTGCTTATTGCAAAAGCTGTCACAATAGGTGAAATCTTTTCAATAAAAGGCGCGATTAAGGCCGCACCATCGGTTCCAGCCTTGGATTCCGCCCAGGCGTCGATATTCTGCAGGAATTCTTGAGCTAGGCTCATTCGCTGCTTTCTGTCGCGTTGTGATTGCTCCATTGCGGCGGCAATCCCAAGAAGGCTCGGGTGTAGGTCGTCGCCTGGGTCGATTGACGCCGAGGACGACGGCTGGTTGTACACAGCCATGATGCTGCTTGATTTTCAGGGTTTGGACGGATGGATATAGTAATAATGCGTGTGGAATGGAAGAAGGATCTAATGTAGATGTAGATTATTCCTATCTAATTGGAAGACCGAGACGCCGCGCAGTCATTGATTCAAGAAGTTTAAATAAGAATGATAATAAAATAAATTGAATGTGAATTTAGTTGGGCCAGAATATTCAAAATTCAGGAGAAGAAAATTGGGGAAAAAATCAATTTATACATATTTATAAATAAAGGGCTTATCCCTCACTGTCCATGAGAGCAAGATTCAAAGTTAAAAAGTTGGAACTTATAAAATTCAGCTAGTATCTTATTTATAGATTCTAGGAGTCCTCAATGGTCATTGACTCAGTTAGGACTGTAGTTTAAATCCAATCTAATCAAGAAGTTTAATAAAACTGTCAAATTACAGGACATAAGTTTTATTTGCATGTGCATAAAGCATGGACGCTGAAGTTTGGGCGGTAATGATGATTATGATGATGTAACAACAAATGGGCAATTATTAGTAATAGCTATGTAAGCAGATATCATATGACGAGTGTTCAAAGTCATTAAGACCCTCGCGCTCTCTGACAGAGAGAATTTTTATTATAGTCCTTACTGAGTCTAAGACTATGAATGATTTCTAGAATCTAGAAACTAAATTCTAGCTACTACTTCAATGTTAGAATGAGGTTATTTAATGTTTTCCAATACATGTTGAGGGTCATGGCCTGCTCGCGCTCCCTAATAAATGGAGATAGATACGAATGAATGAAATTATTTTCGAGTTACCTCAAACAATGAATCTACAGCAAATGTTCCGACAAAAACCGAGCCCGCTTAAATTGAGCCATCCATTTTGTGCTCTTCTGTGAGACTGTGGCCCAGCTAAGATCTGATGCGAAAAATGTAAATAAACCAAGGTAACAATAACCAGTGTCTAGGGCAAGACCCTCAGTAATCATTGGTTAATATCAAACAGAACAGTTGTCAAATAGACTATTCTATTCAAAGGTTATTTAAATAATTTTAGCAGTCCTTCATAGGTGTCACGGTTCGAGGTATAGATGCTGGGGCGATCAAATATACGAAGGTTGTTTATTATTTTCTCTATGGCTATCTATGTACGTCCAACTTCAACTATTTATTCGCTTACTATTCTATCTAGAATATTCTTGACTAATACCAGTTTCTAGTATTTTCCCCTGAGGCTGGTTCGCAGTCTTACTACTAGTTGCTAGAAATTTCTAGTGATGTCCAGATTAATCTATGATAGAATAGTGGTTTCGTAAAGTTGTGAAGCACGTGATTAACATCATGTGCCACAGGGTAATTACCGGCTCACTAGCCGTTACAATTCCCCTCCTCCTCCATGCATTACGTAAATGCGTGTAGCTGATTTCAGTTTGAAAGAAACACTCCAAAGTTGTGGCCCAGATAATTTTGTTAGATTTTTTTTTTTTTTTTTTCATTTTGCTTTATCCCCGTGGCTGCGGAATCTGTTACTCCGGTTCCGACGTCTGCGAAGGGTCCCTGGTTCGGCTGGTCCAACAAACGCTCCGACACTATCTTCTGGCGGACCGTCATTTGTCGCAATCGGTCCATATTTTGCTTCGAAATCATCAAGGGCTTTGGCTTCCTCGATAAATTCCACCGGCTCCCATGTCGGATTTGCTTCGCTTACCCACTTTACTAGTGCTTGTCGATATTTTCCACGGCCACGACGAACAGTTCTCGCACGTAGAATTGACTCCACCTCGTATTCGGGCTGCTCCAAGTCATCTATTATGGGGGGGTTTTGAGCATCATCTCTAAATTGACTTGGAAATGGATCTGAGCCGGCTCGCTTTACTAATTCCACATGGAATCGTTTATGGATATTTCCCGGCACGTTTAGCTCAACTGTAAGTGCATCAGTGACAGCAGTCACTTCATATTTTGCATGTTGCCATGCTAACTTCTTCGATAGTTGGGGAGTTTTTATATGACGTAGATCCAACCAGACCTTATCTCCAACTCGGAATTTTTCGGGCTGTCGGCGTATTAAGTTTCCATTGGCTTCATAACGTTGCTGCGCAGACGCCATTGCTGCTTGAGCAAAATCTTGGGCGTCCTTTAGTCTTTGTACAAATTTCATTGCTGAGAGCCGACCCGGATGTCTCGACTTTTCACAGGTAGTCGACGTTGGTTGTGTTACAGGGTCTAAGTCGTAACCATGCTTTAAGAAAAAGGGGCTCATTCCTCCAAGTGATGAATTTGGGCGGGCATTGAGTGCTAGCTGTGCCATTGGCAACAAATCCATCCAGTCATTTTGTGAGTAGCAAGAGAATGATCGTAAGTACTTGTATATTTCCTGGTTAGCCCGCTCACTGGCATTTGACTGAGGGTGATACGCCGTTGTCAGTCGCTGCGAAATCTTTGTTAACTCACAGAATGTCTTCCAAAAATGGCTTACCCAGTCGCTGCCGCGGTCACTAGTTAGGTATCTAGGAAATCCGTGGTAGCGATAGTATCGGTCAACAAACACTTTGGCACATTCTTCTGACGTCATTGAGTTTGTACCAAACATGAAAACTTCCTTCGACAAACGATCAGTTATTACCATAATATTGGTACACCCATTTGACGGGGGCAGATCAGTGACGAAGTCAATCGTAAGTTCACAGCCAACCCTTTCTGGAATTGGTAACGACCGAAGAAACCCAGCTTTTGCTTCCCTCCAAACAGTTGAGCGTCCACAAACGTCACAATTCCGAACAAACCGACGCACCGATTCCCTCATTTTGGGCCAAAACCATCTCCGTAGTAGGATACCGACCATTGTGTCTCTCCCTGGATGTCCTGCAAGATGGCTATCGTGTGTCTGCTGTAAAATAGCTGTTCGAAGTGGCTCGTGATCTGGCACCCAAATTCTATTTTCACGACCTCTCAGCACTCTATCTGCAGCCACTGTACATTCAGCGATATTAGCTCTATACTTTAAGGCGATATCTGGAGGAAAGCATCTTTCACCCGCTTGTACAGCATTTCGAGCTCGCTTCCAGTCGTTATCTATTTCAATACCCTTCGCCCATAGAGCTTGTAGCTCATCACTCTCAAAAAGAATTGCTTCAGCGGCTGGGTCCATGGTTTGGTTTGTGTTACGGTTAGTTTTTCTGGTATTGACAGGGTGGATAGAAACTGTTGGCAATAACTGTATAACCCTTCCGGCATTTCTTTCATCGTCGAGACCTGTGGGCCTATCTTGTTCTCGCCTTGACAATGCATCCGGTCGCTCGCTAGCAGCTCCTGCTCGCCACTGAATGTTAAAATTAAACTGTTGCAAGGTATCGTTATACCTAGCCTGTCGTTCGTTGAGAAGCTTTTTTGAAGCAAAGTAATTGAGATTTTTATGATCACTAAGTATAGTGAAGGGTTTTGCCACTGATTTTAATTCAGCCTGCCACTCCTTGAGACATTCAATAATTGCAAGCATTTCTTTGTCATGAATAGGGTAATTGTACTCGGCGCCTGACAATCTTCTTGAAAAATATGCAACTGGTCGTAATTTATTCAGATCGTCTAATTGTGATAAGCAACCACCCAGTGCATAGCCAGAACAGTCTGCTTCTAAAACAGTATCACGATCTGGGTCCCATTGAGCTAAGACAGGTGATGTTGCAAAAATTCTCTTTAATTGCTCGAATGCTGAATTTTGTTTCTCACCCCAATTCCATGATGAATTCTTCTTGGTCAAATCTATTAACGGGGCAGCGATGTCAGAAAACTTATTTATAAAACATCGATAAAAGTTAGCAAATCCTAGGAATGATCTAACACCTTTGACGGAGGTAGGCGCCTTCCATTCCAGTATGGCTTTCACTTTGTCCGGGTCTGTCGAAACATTCTCACCTGCCTTGATGATAAATCCAAGATATTTAACTTCCTGACAAAGGAATTCACATTTATCAATATCAAGGTATAGTCCTGCACTTTTGAGTTTCGATAATATGCTTCTGACTACCTTCCAATGTTCCTCCTCACTCCCTGATGTATACGCCAGAACGTCGTCCATGTAGGCTGTGGCATCAATGTCAAGGTGCTCGCGCAATTGCTCATTAATATATCTTTGAAACGTTGCTGGTGCGTTGGAAAGACCGAAAGGCGTTACCATCCACTCGAAGAGACCAAACCGACAGCGGAATGCCGTCATCCATTCACTGCCCTCCTTGATACGTATTCTATGGAAAGCTGATTTTACGTCAAGTTTGGTAAACCATCTTGCTTTAGATAACTGACGTAGCGTTTCTTTGAATAACGGAAGTGGATATCGATCAGGCACCGTTATCGCATTTAGTCCCCTGTAATCTACGCAGAATCTAAGGCCTCCGTTTGGCTTCTTTGCAAAAAGTACCGGTGCCGCTGCTGCTGACTTGCTGGGTCGAATCCAACCCTTTTCCAGGAGGTCGGTCAGGGTTTTCCTCAAAACAAGCAACTCTTCTCTTGACATACTGTAAAGTGGTCCCCATGGTGGTGACAGAGGTTTCCCATTTTCTTTCTTTAACTCTATAGAATGGTCAAGTGCCCCGCGCGAAGATGGTAAGTCTTTTGCCCCTGTGTCATCTGCAAATAAATGAGCAAAATCCTTGACTTGGTCAGGTAGGCGATTCCGCGCTATTTCTAACGAAACACCCGGTTTTCCACGTAATGCTTTACTTATATCTTCGAGCGATGCCTTGCAAACTGGGACAGTCTGGACCATTAACGCCATAGTTTTGATTGGAACAATCTTTGGCCGAGCCACATTTCTCAAATCTTGTCGCCATCGCTCGACGCTGCATACAGATCCACCATACTTGCGAAGCTCCAATCGCTGCTCTTTAGAATGAATTACAGCATCTTGTTCTTCGAGCCATTTTTTCCCTAATATCAACTGATGTGTGCTCTGAGGGACAATGTAGAGCCACAGTTTTGGGGTGATATATCCATCAAGATCTAGTGATATGTACGTAATTTTATCCACAGTTGGCTTGTTTGTAGATGAATTATCTGCAGTTTCTAGTAGTCTTGGTGTAATCGGAATGCGCGGCAGTCGCAGTTTTTCAGCTAATGCTTCATCAATAATTCCAAAACACAAGCAACCATTGTCTACTAATGCTTGTACCATTTTTGTATCATTTAATAATGCATTTAAAAGAAAAGGTTTTGTATTCATGCTCGCTTCAAAACTGCTGACTGTTTCTGGCTCCTGAGCGCGACTATGTTCAGGAGCCTTTAGTTTTCCGATTCCACTTCCACTTCCTCCACATAGTACATTGATGGGTCTATTTCCGGCAATGACGTAGATGTAACCCTGACTGAATTACCTCTAGGCTTTAAAGCCGGCAATAGAGGACACTTTCTGGTTATACACCCTTTCCGCTCACATCTAAAGCAACGGCCTTCTTGTCTCAATATTTCTAATTGAGATTTAGTTTTCCACATTGCTCGCCGGCGTTCATCTTTTACCACACCCATTGCGTTAACACCGCCCATAACAGTGTCCCCTGACTTATCCACCGCCCCGTCCTTTCCGAGGTTACTGAATCGACTATCGAAATTATCTGATATTTGATTATGCGGTAACCAATTGATTCCGTTATTTCCGATAGTGCGTCCCTTATCTCGATTTCCATGCCATAGATTCGCATCAGGGTATGTGTAATCCCGTCTTCCATAGAATCGACTCTCAGCTATCTCAAACTGCTGTGCAACCCTGTTCACTATATTCACCCATTCATTGAAATCATCGTCAGGCAACATGTGATTTGAGGCTAGCGCCATAGTCAACTTTTTGTTTAAAGCATTCTGGAGCAGGGAGATTTTGTTGTCATCTGGCCAAAAATCTCCTCGGGCCTCAGTCAATTTGTTCGACCAAGATGCTAGAAAGTCCGACCAGTGTTGTTTATCCTCCATTTTCATAAACTGTAGCTCTGTTTTAGCACGAGAAATTCTTGTCGAATCTAGAAAAAGCCTGTCGAGGAATTCAATGAAATCTTCGGGATCTCTGGTATTCCGAACTCCGCCAGCTTCGTAGAACGAGCGGGCCTTTGTTCTTGCCGTGCCCTTCAGTGCGTTATAGATCATCAGGAAAGCTCGAGGATTGTCGTATCCGAAAAGATTCCAGTCCATACGTGTCGGAATACTTCGGTGGTAATTGATATCAAAAGCTTGATGTAGCAGTAACAATTATGGTACGTATGAATTGATCTATCTCCCCCCTGTCTTCCTAGAAGAAAAACATCTATAAACCATAAAACCTCCGTCTCCTAACGCCATTCCCAAACGGGTACCTCATTACTCATCAACACAATTAGTCATTAGTTCTAAGGAAATACATATTGATCATTTGATCGTTAAGTCATTAAACACTGGCAACAAGCAAAACAAAAAGTTAATGCCATACTTGTACATTATATACGGTCTACAATATCTTCGTTCCTCTCCACCCATTCATGGTGATCAATTTTGATAGTGTTGGTGTCAATAAGATCTCTCAGAGCATTAGAACACTTGGATTTTGTCATTGCATCTGCTGGATTGCAGTCTCCTTTGACCCAGCATACATGGGTAATTTCGCGTCTCTCATACGATTGACAAAGGCACATGAGATCTATCATAAGTCTCTTTTCGCGAGTGGTGCCGAGTTTTACCAAGCATTTGTATAAAGATTTCGAGTCAGTACAAATAGTCAGAGGAATGTGCATGCCAAGGATTTGCTCGAGAGTTGATTTTATGGTTGCTCCTGAGTCAAATCCATGTACCATTGCGTACAATTCTGCAGCGAGGACGCTTCTAGTTATTCTTTTACATTTTATGGAGGACCAGTGTAAAATATTTGCTCTATTTTCTCTGTCTGCGAGTAGTATTATGAAACCAATCTGGGTCGAGAAATCTTTGTTGTTCGCAAATGATGAGTCAGCAAATACTATCACTTTTAATGAATTAATGTCGAGTTTTATGAACTTCAATCCTCTGGATGAATTTTCTTTTTGCCAGTTAATTCTTTTGTTCAGTAATTTGATATCTGATTCATTCGGATCGATAATTTGAGCAGCGGCAGACAGGTCAAATGAAGCTTCTGGTTGACACAAACTTGAAACATATGCCCCTCGAGCTCTCTGGGCGACATATTGTTTTTTTTTTGTGTTAGTCCCTTTCTAGGAACATCGCTATGTCCTGATTGTTTTAATACAGAGAAAAGTCGCTGAGCAGAAGGATGACCGAATCGACGGTGTAGTCGCTTTAGCTCTGCTTCATTAAGGAAACAAGGATTCGTATCAAGAGATGTCGAAATTGAAGATTTTAAAAACTCACCCCAAAGCAAAAATGCATGACCAAAACGCCGGATTACAGGAATTTTCTTGCTAGGAGTTACTAACTGGTTTTTTTAGGTTGTCGTAGTAAACTCCGAGTTTGTCCATGTCTAGAAGTGATAGGAGAAATGGCGTGTCTGCTTGAACAATATGAAACTCAATCTTTCCGATTGGAGTGTCTAAGTTGGTAGTACCTATTGACGTACTAGAGCCTATACCAAATTGTACTTTAATCAACCCAGCTTTTGCTTCATCTAGATAAGCGTTTGAAATTTTCTTGAGCGCCAAAAATTGTTTGTAGCCTGCTGTGGAATATTTCGATGCACCAGTATCAATAACAATTCCATAAAAATAGGTATCATTGTATCTTCCTGGATTTATAAATATAGTTGGGTCAGTGTGTGGCTCACAGATTGTTTGCGTTTGATCTTTACCAGTCAGAGAGTGAACAAAGGAGTTATCAGCGAGGGTCGAAAAAATTTCTTGGGGCTTTTCGACAAATCCCATAGATGTAACAAATGATTCGTCAAAGTGTGATTGCCCCTCGATGTCATCAGTAGGTGAGCTCGTTTCTAAAATTAGAGTGTCCATTTTGAACTCTAGGTCGGATTCCTCTTGTTCAACCTCGTCGTGGTGGCCTTCCAATTCTGCGATAAATTGTTCGGCTTTCTTTTCAAAACGTTGCAGCAGTTTTTTCTTGAAACTATTTCTAGCTTCTTCTTGCTCTGCGGTTGAATGATTGTGCGACCAACACCCCTGACGGTTACAAACGTAACATCTCTTGTTAGAAGGCTGTGTTTGGCTTGTGTGTCGATTTATGGGTGGTTTTAGTGATGGTCGGTTGGGGTTAAATTTATTAGCTTTATGAAAACGCCGGTCAGTGAAAAGTTGCGTTGTAGACACCTCATTGTTTGCTTCAGCTGTAGATATTGACGCCTGGAGGTCGTTTATTAAACCACTTAGAGTCTCACTTGGCTTAAAGCATGCAAGTTGACAAGCTTGGACTCCTCGACAAGCATTTATGAGTTTAAGATGTAGATGCTTGTCTGTCCTATACTCAGGGTCGAAACTTAGTTGCAAAAATCGAAGTTCTTTTACCAGCAGCATTAGGCATTCTTGGACTGATTTGCCTTTGCTTTCATTTTCCATTATGACTCGGGTTAAAGAGAGAGCTTCCCATCTGGCTAACCTGTTTCGTTTTGTTTCTGGACCTTCGAAATATTCTTTCGTTGCAGTGCACAAATTATCAAAATCCTTCCGATGTCCGTTTGATGTGATAGAGTAGTAGTGAGTTAGGGCCGGGCCGCTAAGCATAGTCGAATATGCTTTCGCGTGTAGTTGTTCCGGTATCCCAGACTTTTCACATAATTCCATGAAGATATTTATCTTGAAATCAAACGTATCATCTTCGCCATGGTACTTCAAGTCAGGCTCGTACATCTTCGAAAGATTTGCTAATTCTCTCGCATAATCGGCAGGTGGTTGTGATGAGGATGGAAGAGAGTTAGATTGATATTTGTTCGAGGCAGTGTCGGCTGAAGTAGTCGAGAAAGAGGTTACTTTGTCTTTTACAAGAGTCGGTTGTTTGGATATGCTGTTTTTCATGAGATGTAAAATTTTAACCGAATTAAAAGTTTCGTTTGAATTGGAAACTTCTTCAAAAGCCCATTCAGATGGTATTTTTTCCATCAAAGTATTGTGTAAGGACTTGGCGATTGTAGTTTTTCTCTTTCCGTCCCATTCTACCCAAACTCCGTTCGACCTCTGGTAAAGTCGAAGACAGCGTTGAACTGAAAGCGATGCAGCCTTGAAATCAGCTTCAGTGAAGTGCGAAAATTCATCTTTGTATGCCTCCCAAAGATTATCATCCTTAAAATTGAATTCCGAAAATTCACGTATCTTTTCCCTTATATAATTATTTACAGACCTTTGTTGGTCTTCTTGTCCGGATGAGGCGATGTCATTCTTAACGCTTGTTTCTGCCATTGCGTAAGTTATCTGGGTATATAGGTATCTTATAGTGGGATTTTCAGCGTGGAAAGAAAAATCGGAAATGCAAAGATCTGACTGTGCAGAATTGACAGTAAGATTGAGGGTATAGAGGGTATGATGTTAATTTCCTATTAAATTGAGAATTTATCTAAGTTCGGAATGGGTGTATGAGTGCGTGATGGACGCAAAATCAAGTGCCTTTATCAGGGGTTGATTTCTTGAATATAGACTGGAAGACGAGGGCCTTTTTCAGGGGACGACTTTCAAAATATATTCCTTAGCAAAAACAAATTGAACAGAGGCCTTTATCAGGGACTGAACTTATTTGTTTCTCTCTTCACAGGTATTCTGATCTGAATTCGAAAACTGATCAGTGTCGGAATACTTCGGTGGTAATTGATATCAAAAGCTTGATGTAGCAGTAACAATTATGGTACGTATGAATTGATCTATCTCCCCCCTGTCTTCCTAGAAGAAAAACATCTATAAACCATAAAACCTCCGTCTCCTAACGCCATTCCCAAACGGGTACCTCATTACTCATCAACACAATTAGTCATTAGTTCTAAGGAAATACATATTGATCATTTGATCGTTAAGTCATTAAACAATACGGAAAGTATCCAAGACAGCAGCACGCCATGCTGGGTATTCAGCTCTAATTCCAATGAATTCCGGAAGCTTTGTCGGCTTTAGACTGGTGTGCTCGCTTGGTGGTGGATCCTTCTCAATGATAAATCTTTTAGTAGACGTAGGTTTACAAGATTGCTTTTCGAGCAATTTTTTAAACTGATGCTGAAGTTCGCGGAATTCCTCGATAGGTACCATCTGGTGGCGTCCCCCGGTTACCGATGATGTCATTATTATTGAGATTTATTACTGAATGACTACAACTCACTGCGGTTCCGAGTTACTGTGACTGACTACGATTCTGAATTTCTGCGACTGACTGCGGTTCTGAATTACTGCGACTGACTGCGGTTCTGAATTACTGCGACTGACTGCGATACTGAATTACTGCGACTGACTGCGATACTGAATTACTGCGACTGACTGCGGTTCTGAATGCCTGAATGAGAGAAAATAATATGTCACGGTTCGAGGTATAGATGCTGGGGCGATCAAATATACGAAGGTTGTTTATTATTTTCTCTATGGCTATCTATGTACGTCCAACTTCAACTATTTATTCGCTTACTATTCTATCTAGAATATTCTTGACTAATACCAGTTTCTAGTATTTTCCCCTGAGGCTGGTTCGCAGTCTTACTACTAGTTGCTAGAAATTTCTAGTGATGTCCAGATTAATCTATGATAGAATAGTGGTTTCGTAAAGTTGTGAAGCACGTGATTAACATCATGTGCCACAGGGTAATTACCGGCTCACTAGCCGTTACAATAGGCATAGACGCAGTAAGGACTTGAAATGAATTCTAGTCGATGATCAGTGTTGATCACTAGTATGATGATGGAATCTTGTGTGTCTTGAGGCCGCCTCGTTATTTCCGGCAGATATTTATCACATGACTTGTGCCTTGTTGTGCTCAGCTATGTAGTATGGTAGAACTAGTAGCTGGTGCATAGGTAGTTATTATGGCAGTGTGGCATTATGGCGCATGGAGGAGATTCAGTCTCTACATAACGACATTACATGTAGTAATGTGCGCAGTATGAGAGATGGGTTGTTGATATAGTATAAATGGCATGGCTGCTCAGTTGGGAGCACACTTTGGTGAGCTGCATACTGGTAGCGTGATCGGTCTACAAGCGAACAAGCTAGGGAACATACACATATGTTTCATTTTCACCTGATTTGGCGCCTTGAGGCCCATGCAGGTTTTTATCGGAAGATATGTACTTTAAGTAGGATGACTCAATTTGACGATTAGAACAATCACACTTAGATTTCATTTGCAGATACCACTCGAGGTTAACCCTTACGGCGTATAACCTCTTCCGTGCATACCCACCACAGGGAAAAGCGTGAAATACCTATGGCTATCCGAGTGTGCTTTCATCATAGTAACTTCACGTCTACATACTAACGAAGATAACTCTCCACAAATTATCTTCGCTGTTCCAGCACAAGTGTATACTCCCAAATCATATATCAATCACAATATGCCTTCCTCGAATCAAGGCTGTGTGCAGATATACAGGCCCTCGAGACCCTCGCTGCTATCCAACTCAATGTCGGGCTGGACACAGTAACTTCGTGCATGTCAAGATGGGTTCCGCCACGCAGGTGCTCGCATGACTTGTTCCCGCGGGCGCGAGAAGCCAATCACATACTTGATTTATGGGCCCCTCGCACTGTTTCCTCCACCGCACCTCTCGTTGAGCTAGGCGATTTGCTTCGATAGCAGAGAAGCTTAAATTCACGTCCGAAATCAGACCGATTCGAGCCACATGATCTAACTACGAATTGTCATAGCTGTACAGCTGAATACAATATGATCTACAAATACATGTAGCTATGCGCGGATTCGCTATCGAGCACTCGCATGTGTTAAGTGGCTCGGGATGCATTAAACAGGTATGGGGTTGAATTAGAATACCTACGGCAGTCTGGCGTTATGGAAGCACTGATGACGTCTTTGTTACCACTCGCTTATTTCCAGTCTCATTGTATAGTTAACTTGCAGACAGAGAGAGTGTGTGTATTTTATTGTACTACTTGAGTCATAGACTATCTAGCACATTGGGCACCTCTTTGATTCATTTAATGTGGGTGCTGTCATTTAGTCATGGCACAAGCATGATGCTCGGTGTACATGTCGCACGACTCTTTGGACTCCAGGCACTCACACTCTAGATGTGATTCAAAAATTTGCCACGAGGTGCGCTTGCTCACACGATATATTAAATCTTCAACCGTGAGGACCTACCAAAGGGAAGCCTCGAAACCTTTGTTTGTCAAGGAATCCATTCTTCCATCCATACTCAAGCTTTAGAAGTGTGGCTACAGTGATCGGGAGTACATAGGTCATTATTGTAGACTCCATGATCTTTGGTCGAAGTCAATCTCGCTAGGAGTGAAGAATGATATGATCGGAAGCCTTGGATAATTGCCTCGTGGACCAACTTCCCCACTACTGCAAAATTTGGCTGAACTAGACTATAGTAAAATATTTCACTTTTAAACTCGTAAGAATGTCGCTCACAGATATTCGGTCCTCGTCCCCCCCTCCTTTCCCTCGCTTTTACAACTTCCTGTGGTATTTTAAACTTTCAATGATTCAAGTCTTTGTCTTTACTTACGCTCCTTTTCTAGAACTACCAGCCTTGAGTCGCTTCTACCATAGCTACAGATCTCTCTATCTTCTAGTGTTTACAGATTTGACTTCTTAACTCTCCTTAAAACCTCAGGCACTTCAAGCTTTGCATAGGAAGAGCTGAGCGTCAGGTTTCAGTTTGAAGATTATAATTTAAATTCCATCTTACTACGACTACAAAAAGCTTGCAGAGTCCTTGGTTTCGAATGATTTGAAAGCTTGGTTTAATGCACAGCCAATTAAATTAGGCCAGCTCAGATACATCACTTGACTTGTTCTGCATATTTTATAGATACGTAATTGAAAATATACAATTCTAGTGGTGTCTAGTACAGAGTTTCTAATGAATCCAATCAAGCCGGTCGCGGTAATTAGACAAGCACCTCAGTTTTGAATCTTTCCCTTAGTAACTCCGGATTAATTTTCTGCCAGGGCGCAATAACTCCTCACCAATTTATTGATACTAATTTGAACGTTTGAAAACGTATTGATACTCGGCCAATTGCAGTTTTCATCTCACTAGCTTCTTCATAATCTTCATATTTTAATACATCCGCCATCTGTTAACGACTGAAATTGCTGTCTCACAACCAGTGGGTACACTAAATGTGTGAGTGATTCCTTCTTCCCATTGGATAGTGTCATCTGATTTAACGTTAATATATCTGTACTCAAATGAGAGTCCTGCATCTAAGGTTATGGTTCCCTGCCAGAGTGGGTGGTTGGCGCTGTATTGATCAGCCGAGAGGGGAACAGCGAGTTCCGGATTCCAGTTTCCCAAATCAGGTATGGAACCAGAAATTTTTATCGTATCACCATAAGTTGTCTTGGCAAGTTCGCTAAAGGTAACAAGCACGGTAGGTTGTGGGTTACATGGGGTCGTGGGCGCGGGTGTGGGAAAGCTGTTAGTCGGGTCTGGTGTGTAGCCAATGGGGGTTTGGTTTAATGGCCAAGTTGGACTTGGTGCAGCTAAATAGGTACCTTTTTGCGGAGACGCAATACACACAGAGGGTAACTGATGGATCGAGTTGATCGGCAAGTCCGGGGCCCAGGAGCGAGGAACTACTTTAGAGCGGCGGGCCGCAGCTGAAATAAAGGCAACATATGACCAGGTTAAGTCGTAAGCTGAAAGAGGGTTACCAGTCCTCTTTTCGTATTGCTCCGAAAGTGAACCGTTTGTGGGTGTATAGGTAGCCGCAATTTGCATGAATCCATCAGCGTAAGAAAATGTGGCATCAATGATTTGATGATAGACGGAGGATGCTTCTGTGTAAGTTCCAGTACGGATGGTTGGGATTAAATCGCGGAAGAATCCAATTGAGATGTCGGTAACGTTGATCACTTGGTATTTTTCCCAAGTGTAGATGGCATCGTAAAGTTGCTCGGCGGCTGCGAAAGTGGCAAGATACCAAGGATTACCGTTATAGTAAACATCCTCGGGATATCTACCCACAGACACCGCCCTACCAAGAGGAATTTCAGAATTGACGGCGTAGACGGGTCGGAACGAATCCGTTACAATCTTGTGATTGGACAGGGCTAGATCCGAGCACCTACTAGGGGTCAGTTTGGGATCAAAGCGCCATGGAATGGGACCTACGGCTGCATGGTCAAGCGGTCACAACCAAAAGCCGAGTCAAACTGATGGATGGATGCTAATATGGTGTTGGAGTCTATAGCACTACGACCAGACTTATCGTTGATATTTGCCAACATGTAGCCACGGTGGGGGTCCCAAAAACTTTGCAGGAAGCATAAAATTTGGGGAGCCTGGGTTTCGCAAGACTCGCATTTTTTTCCTAGTCTTGCGGCCAATGTGCTTCCCTCAACTAGTGCACGGTACTGCGATGAGATTGTGAAGTAACTGGAGCCCTCTACCTCTTCCCAAAGATCAAATCCCGTCTCATTCCTTGGGGAAAGATTAGCGAGAGCCTTTGAATGATATGACAGGAACGCACCAATATTGTGCAATGTAGCTCAAATCGTTTCGAATTATAGGCCATACAGTTTCACTGGCTGTTGAGCTATAGCCATTTTCAATGAGCCATTGGGAGTAGGCGATCATCGTAGTAGCCCGTAGAGCGGGTCCGTCACGCTGAGGACGACCCCAAGACGCTGTAAATGGAGTCCTATCGGCATTAAACTTGGGCTCACCGAGTCCAGCCCCACTAGAAAGATCACCAGAGGGATTGCTGAGAGTTTGAAGATATGCTTGGCTGGTGACATAGTCCTCGATTAGGGCCTGAAGCGAGGGATCGTAATCATTGACAAAGATGTCCACCAGACTCTTAAATGTTAACGCTGAGTCACGAGACCATGTATAAAAGTCTAAACAAGTCAGTGAAAAGATTAAGTCGACGCTCTTTGCATCATCACTTGCAGTCAGGATTTTCCTTGCCAGGCCCAGCAATTACAAGACCAGAATGGGCTCCTGGGACACATTTTCCAGCTGGGCCAATGTTACAACGTATGTTGGATAGGGCAATTGGGGTCTCGGTGGCGATGAATGAGTCAACAGCATCTCTCAAAGTTGTAAGCTCGCGTAAATAATATTGAGGCGAAGACGTAGGGGACGAATACGTGAGGGGAACAAATAAGAGTAAAGTGATTAGGGTATGCATGGCCGCACCAAGACGTGCTCGTTTGTATCGTTGAAGCAGATATACTGGACGGCGAGCCTTGGATAGACCGAGTGAGTTAAGTAAAAAATCTGGTATAAGGTAGCCATGGGACTCTACTAGTATTTATTGGAAGTATGACTGTCAGCAAAGATTAGAGGCGGGAGCAATTGTTGACGAAAATAGGTGAATGGTGGAGTATCATCAATGCAGTGGTAGAAAGCTTAATGGCAATGGCATCATTGTGCCGTAATAAAAGTCACGCTCCAGATCACCCGGAGATTTGTGACACCCAGCCATGCATTGAATAACTATACAGCACAGCTACGTGGTGCAGCATACTTTTTACCCGATCGGAAAGACCTCGCCATGCCCTGGGGACTTGCTTGCTGCGATTTTAGCCGACGATCATTCGTTTCTATCGGAAGAAATGCGACTTAAATGAAGTGCTGGAATCGTGGTGGAGGGGCTTTGGTATTGGGGTGAATTGCATAAAATGACAGCGACTTGATTGAAGCATTAATTATTGAGTTTGGAGGAAAGTCAGCGGAAGAGATGGATATTGTTGAAGATGACTGTTAGAGCTAACAAGGTAAACAATCGCCGTTGGTGATGACATAATTTTGGTTATTATCCTCGGGGGATCTCGCACCTGATCTTCGCAGGTGCTCAGCCGAGTCTGAAGGTCGGCTGTCAAAGCTTACAACGTTGGCCGCAGGGCTGGTCACGCGTGCATGTACTCACGTGATAGGATCTTAGCGCGTGACTCGGAATAAGGGAGCGTCTCACATCTGAGATAGGCAATCAAGAAATGTATATGTTATCACGTGACCATAACCTTGCCCAACCCTCAATGGCAACATGGACAAGGCCATATGATGTAAATTTAGGAGTCCAATCTTTACCAACGGGTAAAGCCGCTACGACACGAAGAAATATTAGAGGTCAAAGAGCGTTGGTAAAAGTGAATGTCCTCCACGAACCGAAACATAAAATGTTCTCCCCGACTTGAAAATTGGTCACAAGATGACGGTCGGCCCACGGGGCAAAACTTCCAGCAAAAATGTGTCCAACAATTTGTCTACCCTGAAAGGGATTGTGTCCGACCACATCTCATTCCCGGTCCATTAAGTTCAGTCGATCATATACCAATTTTCCAAACATGATCCAGTAATGACCGACTCTCAAAGTTAGCTGTTATAGATGCTGTCAACCCCGAACGTCGTAAGGATCAAGTGGAATAAACGAAGAGACCGGTCCGAGATAATAAGGGATGGATGCCGAAGAGAAGATTGAAGGGATAAGCGGATCACTAACAGACATAATGCAATGTAGCAGGCTGATAAAGACATTCGAACATTCGAACATTCGCAAAAGAGCCCTGATTCTAACACTTCTCCTTTCATTCGAGGCCGCCCGAGGCTCGTGTGAGAGGGAAGTTAAAGATTCATGACTGGCCCCAAATTCTACCTGATCATAGGTCACGAGGGGATCGGGCGTATGTTGCTGAAGTTGTAGTTGAAGCAGAGCAGGAGCCGCGGAGGATTTCCTTGGGAGGTCATGTGCTAGCAGATGACTAAGGAGCAGGAAAGGATTTGCGGTTGTTGAAGCGTTGTCGGGAGGTCTAAGTAGAACGGCGGATGGCAAGTTCATGGTTTATTTGAGGATGCTGCCCTGACAAACTTTCGCTCAAAGTACGAAGCCCTTCGACCTGAGCGCCTCACATCCTCACATCTCCCTGGTGCCATGGTGAAGAGGTTCCAATTGTATTGATTTGGTGCCAGCAGACTACCGCTTACGGTTTGTTGGCTGATCATCAAACACGGGGCCTGAGCATGTAGAGGCTGCGCCACTGCTTTAAACATCATTATTTTGACGATTAACTCAAGGTAGACTAACAGGCCTCGACCTAGTCCAACATCGTTTCCAAGGACAATTCTTCACGCTTTGCAGACATTCAACGATAACTGCCCTAGCACAAATAGCCTACCTATGTCGCCCCAAGGTCATGAGACCCATCAAGTTTCTCGCTGACATGAAATCTGTCGTTGCGCGTAAACCGTGCGACTCGGGGGTAATTGCACTCTCTGATGGGTTAATTTGTGTCGAGCTACCCAAATCATGTCACCCTAGGAACCCGTCTGATACGGCACAGATTGAGCTCAGCCCCTTTCTCTATTATTTGACTCTCTGGACAAGTTTGTTTGTAATAAATTACTTCACACCACAGCTTGTATTTATCCATAACGCCGATATTACCTTGTCAGACTAATTCTTAAGCTTTACTTACCACCTATTGACTTCACTTCAACTAACATGGGAGTTGAACTGGTAGCGTAAACCTGAGATTTATGTATCAATATTAACGCGGTCGTTGTGTGTTTGAGCTAACATTGAGTCAAGACTGCGACCCGCAGGGGCATAGCGAGAACATGAGCCAGTCAATCCAGTCAATTAAGCTGAAATACAAACTGTGGATTGATTCTAAATTATCTATCGCTCGTATGCAAATAAGAAGCATTTATCGTGATCCTCGATTTTTTCTGGAGACTCCTTATTCATTAGACTTACGATCCTCCACGCAGTTTTCTCACCATCCTCTGATCTTTTCAGATACTTGAGGAGTCATAATTATCAAGAAAGAACGAGATTATGTTCAACCTTCTTAGAAGGCTCTACGGTGCAAACGGACAATTCATCCACTGATACTGTGTTTGTCAAGGAGCCACTCAAAAATACTAATACAGGATATCTGGCAAATCGCCATCCATACAATATGAAAGATAACTTTTCTATTGATCCGGCAACTCATTCAATGAAGGCTATGCATCACTGTCCCATTATCGAGATCTGAAGCATTTATATAGCATTAAGGGTAATAATATGACAGTGACGGCACAAGACTGGAATTCATGATAATATCCGAATATTGGATACGAAGAAATTTTCTTTTTCATAAAGAAGGTGCGAGCATAAAAAGTTCTCAATTGTCAGTCGATTGAGGCTTCCCAGTGAAGAAAATGACTTGTATTTGATACGAGTTTCTAGGGTACTCTACAGCTCAGATTATACAGAAGAAGCCAATTAAAAAGCGGGAATATTCGCGAGACTCGGTCTAGTAATATATTTGTTTTTATATTTTGAATTTGATTTCATATAGCCAGATTTGGCGCCCAATGGGCCCATGCAGGTGTCTACTAACTTTAATATTTATACAGGATTAAACCTTGCAGCAAAAACCTCATCAGCTGTATGATTGGACTCTACGCCATTATAGTCTTACCTCTAGGAAGTGCACTCATACTGTTGTTGCAAGTGTGGGTTCCGCCCTTGTCCTGTGTTTCCATTTTCCTCTCTTCGCCTGATTAGCGCCTCGACTTTTCCGGTCATTCGAAACTGCTCTAGCCATCCTTCCTTTTGAATCCACTGTGCAATTCTAGTTATATCTTTAAAGTTATTTATCACAGATTCGAAAGATCGGGTTGTCGATTTTCGTAGCATCTCGACTCTTCCCTCTGCCCATCTTCAGCAAGAAATCGCCATGTGCTTTGTATTTTGGTACGGATATCCACATTGGCAGCATGATTTTCCTACACCTGGCACATTGCTTCTGTACAAGTAAGCATTGAGCCCAATGTGCCCGCTTCTTACTTTTGTGGCAATGTTGCTCTGGGCCCTGCTAAGAATTTTGGGTTTAAGTTATTATACCAGGCAGTTTGCTTACTCCGCACTCTTGGGGAGCTTGGGTACGAGAGGGGCTGGGTTAGATGTAGTGAACTCTAAGTACATGGCCTGGTCCCACCTCGGGCTTCACATAATTTTTAGACATGGGAGCCTAAATTTCTCCTTAGACACTACGCGCCCGATCTCGTGACACCCACCGTTCTTAAAATTTTCCCTTCCGTTCAGTCATAGCTCTCTCTCAGATATCTCCTTATCAAATGCTTCTTCTAGTTCGCTACCCTTTCACTTACCAATGTACGTCTCCTAAGTCCATTAGAAAACCAGCCTCGGAATCTTGACATCAATGGAATTACGGGCCTTGCCTTGTCGTTGCCAAACCCCTAAGCGTGGAGGTCGAACGTCAGAATTAGACCTCGAAGGCGAGACATCGATGTCTCGGCTTTGTGGAATGCTCCAATTGTTGTGCTGGTGGAATCTCATGCCTATTTCGTTAGTGGCGATTTGCTGGATGTCGAGCTAATAGCACCCTAGGCTGGCGTGTAGACCCATTCAAGGACGATACTCAGACCAGAGATTTAAGTAGCGCAGCAGTTGCGGAATGCTTGATACTTTCTTTCCTTTTAGATGAAGATTCTGACTCTCTGATTTTGAAAAATTTCAGTAGGTTTCAAGATGAGTTTGTCTGGAAAATATAGGTGGCAGAGGACATCCGTTATACAAACCATGAACATCAGTAAAGTTTGAGCCTACATACGTTTCATATTAGGGGTGAAGATAGTGGAGGCCAATGTATTTTAAAGTCGTGAAATACGTCGTGTTTTTGACTTATAACGAGCCAACACCTCTCACAAAGAAAGTTGCCGAGTCCTGACTAAATTTTGACTCTCAGAAAATATCTCATCAGGTTCGTTAACTTTACCATTAAGTGTTCCGCCTCCGTACTCCATGAAGTTGACGTAAACCGGAGTATTTTATCGCCGTCGTCCGGGGTAGATTTCTCCAAGTTGCGGAATACAATTCAAATTTGCCTTGCCGAAGATATTTATATCTCAAGAGCAGCGATGATACCGCTGAGGGGGTTTTAGCGCTTGCCTGTTTTCGGATGGATAAGAACCTTTAACGCACGTCATACAACCCCATGCATTTGTAAGAGATGATTCTATTAGCAGGAGGTATATGTACCTAAAGATCTCGCAGAGCAATGAAATGTACCATGAAATCCGAGGCATGAGTGCTCCTATTGTAAATTGAGTCATCTTTTCTGTACTTTTCTTTGATTTTGTGTCATAGCTAGATAGCTGCATACGCAATTAAAATCTGATGCAAAAAAAAACAAAAACAAAAAGGGCTGAACAGTGCCTGCCAATTGCAGGGATTATTCAAGATCTAGAGGGTGGAGTTTGGCCTGTCTTCTCTCACCGTCAGGCCAGCCATGCGGCTGGGGTTCGGGCAGGGGATGGGTCAAAGATTCTAGAGGTGGTGTTTACGTCATTGAGACGTGGAAATATTCAGTCACCGTACAACGAAAAAATTATTCAGTAAAATATGCAACACAATAAAGGAAAACTTTCATGAATTGAAGATGCTACACAAGGTCTACATCCGAAAGATATTAGACGATGCACTCCTGACCTGCCAAGAAAGGCATAATCTCAAAGCGACAAATGAGACACGAGGACACATAACAGACCGACAACCTCCTCTCCAGATTCTATGATTCTACTTGGATCCTAATCAATTATCACAATAAATAACACACGGAATACTTCGATCCGAAGCTAAACCGGGTAGCGCATGTCAAAAGTGAACAGTTACAGATAGAGACGTAGGTTTAGGTGACGAGTAGTCTAACACAGTCCACGTGGAAGATGATATTCCACGAGCTAAAGCGAATGTACAGCACACTAGTGTGACCAGGCTTCACGTACGGGTCCCCAATCGAGGCCGAGGTCGGGCCAGGTAGTCAAAAAGCCTGAAAAAATAGTCACAACCCTTGGAAACTCTCAAAGATCCTGCTTAATTGTTGTCACGGGAGCACGTAAGCGAACTAGTAAGATAATCCTAGAACACAAACTGCCACCTTATAAATAGAAATGTACCGGTTCAAAAGCTCATACAATCTGACTGTAGTAATATCAAGCTGCCCAAACGAGAAATACAAGATATTCCCGCAATTCAAAGGGGATTAGATCTGGAAAACTAGGTGGAAATTAGTGGAAATTAGTGAGGAATACCATTCTAAAAAAGGCAGAAAGAAGCGGGAAAAGTCGCAGCATACCAAGAATAGGCTAAATCCTGGCCAACATAAAGGCGAATTCAATAGCCTCGACAACTAGCCATCGCCGGCCCCGAAACCTGGAGGGCAGTTAAACTCTATCAGAACCGAAATTAGGAACAATGTAAAATAAGTCTCCAGGAATCGCCATTTTTACTCCACTGAAGCCTGAGAGGGCACCAAAGCAGTCAAGCAATGCAAATACGAAGTGAGCACATGGGGCTCAACTCGTATTTATATAGAAGAAAAGTACCCGGAGTCTACAGTCCAAGCTGTCCATGTGGCAACCAATCGCAGAACCCCAAGCACATGATTATGTCCCGCCCTCGATGTTTAAACGGAAGAGGAGAGATTTGGAGAAAATCCAAACATCGACCCTACAAAGCTATGCTGAACGATTCTGGAGACACCAAAAGGTGACACAGTGGATCCTAAATCATTGTTGGATAGAACAATTCCAGATGACAAAGGCGGCCGAAATGCTGCTGGGCGATAGGAATAGGTCAAGCCATTCTTGAGTTCGATAAAGATAATGTGATTGGTTAACATGGAGGGCACTATAGTGTAACTGTGCTTCCTGAAGAACTAGAAAAATATAGACAATAATCAGGAAAGTTTGGGGGGTTTTCACCAATAAGTTTCCTCCCATGTAAACTAGAAAGTATGATAGACATCTACAAGGCCCATAAGGCGCTAAATCAGGACAATGAAGTCAAATCAAATGGGGAAACTGTCGGAAAGTAGTTACATTTGATATGCACTAAGCGTGGTGCATCTCTCCGTTGCTGAGTCATTGTCTTGATGACTCAGTCAATAACACAAACTACACATTCTCAATGTCCTTAGACAGAGAAGATAGACACAAGACATAATACATACCTTACTTTTGTACCTTTCATTTTGCATTCACGTAACATTACGTGCACACACACTAAGGCCAATCGACAGAAACAATCAATCTTGTAATAATCATCATATCTGAACCCCTTGTGACCACACTTCCGCCTTCAAGAAAAGCTGATTTCAACTCGTCAACAATACCGTCTCTTCTACTCCTTAATTCCGAATATACTAGTCAGGCGGGCATCTGAAATACATTGGTTACTCGACAATCTCAATAATCTCTTGCATGAAGCGCGCGCCTAAAAATAAAAAAGATTTGGAGAGCCTGCCTAAAGCACGCGAGTTAAGAGGAGGGGAATGAAATATGCTGAAAATATTCAAATAACGTGTGTGAACTAAGCGTGCAAAAGACTGGTGTGCCAATTTTTTCTGATATCCTTTTGTTGGAAGATCATCTATAGCTTGGTTTACTTGGAGTTGGTGGTTCTTGGTTTACATGCAAACGATTTCCTTCGTTGTGGATTCCGTCATTCGGATAATACTTTATCCGAACGCAACATAGTTAATATCTTGCAGCATCATTGTAAACTAGATAACGAATAAACCATTAATGCGCATTTCTTCGGAACGATAGTTCAAAATACTTACACAAGTACTCTCATAACTTTAAGTGAACTGATAGACTTTTAGCGTATGACCTTTGTCATATCAACATCTTTCACGACCCTCGGTATGTCCTGCAGCATGAAGTAGGGGAGGAGAAGGCTAGGAAGGTTGAGAGACGCACTTCAGTATACACAGGTCTGCAACGCCCGGCCTCTTCGTCATAAGGAAAGCCCTGCATCCAGTGGTTTTTAAGACTTTTACCTGCAGATACACGGGCGCTGATGGCCACCGTTTCATTGGCTAGAGAGGGGAAATAGTGACGGCATAACGGCTCCCCTTGGCGTATACTCGAATGATTAGATTGTATTATAGTCCTATCTGAGTCTATGACTATAGAGAACTTCTAGATTCTACATGAAAGAAACTAGTTAATTTTAATAAATTTATCCATTATAAACTTCAATATTTTCTTGTAGACAGCGAGGAACAAGTGCTGTATAATACTTTACAGTATACTCGAATGAAGACCTTTGGGGTACTAATAAAAATAAATAAATTATTCAATCATCTTTGTTTCGCGCTCCGAGGGCTAATGCAGGTTTTATCGAAAGATATGTACTTCAATTAGGTTGGCAGAATTTAAAGTTTAAAACACTCGTATTCAGATTTCATTTGCAGATACCACTCGAGGTTAACCCTTACGACGTATAACCTCCTCCGTGTATGCCCACCACAGGGAAAAGCGTGGAAAAACTATGGTCATCCGAGTGTGCTTTCATCATCCCACAAATACAATCTCACCGTGAGAGAGTGTGGTGGATGGGTTTTACTGAATTCGAACCAGCTTTCTCCCGGCTCAAATGGAGTAGGTGTTCAAGCTACCCAGTATCTACTTGGGAGAACGGGCCGAATGGTGTACCACTGCACCATCCAACCCCCTGTAGGAGTATTACTGCTGGAAAGAAATCGTGAAGGAGGCATAGGTAGTCCCGGCCTATAGGTAGAAATCCTGAATGTCCTTACATGGTCATAAATTCATTAGGACAATCAACATAATCACTCACCCGATATTTTAGCTACTGTCCTGCCTTAGGCTACATCATTTAGACCATGACATAAGATGTACCTGGCAGGGGTTACAGGAGAGCTCCATTTCGTAATCGTCCGCATAGCCCGGCGCGATATTCATCATGAAGGAGCCAGATCTTACATAGCATTTGTACCCTCGACATCTTTGCTACGGCACAGGTACGCGACAAGACCTATCCGTTCACGCGCTGTTTCCCCCAGCACAACGCTATCTTCGAATATTAAATCGGCCATTCTACTGTATATCTATATATTTATCATTGTTGCATCGAGAGGCAATTAATCATGCCGCGCAAAATTCTGGTTGTTGGTGCGACGGGTAAACAAGGACGGGCTATTATCCAGGCCTTCCTAACGCCAGGGGAGACAAAGCTAGAACATGAATATCATATCTATGCGCTCACGCGTAACGTCAGCCGACTTAACTGGGCCGACGATCCGCGACTGACAGCATTGACGGGAGATCTCGACGATGCTGAATCGATAGTCCAAATCTTTAAAAGGGCTCAGGCCGATTCACATAATCTTGAGAGCCCTGCCGGCTTCTGGGGAGTGGTGGTGATTCTAGCATATCCGGGTCTGAGCACAAATGCAGATGGCGAGGAACGGCAAGGCAAGGTAAGGCATCACGGGAGACCCGGAATATCTAACGCGCCCTAGATGCTGGCCGACTTGGCCCTCGAATACGGAGTACAATCATTTATCTACTCGAGTGGAAGCCGGGCCGGGCCGCAATACGAACATCTCCTTACTCTTTCGGGAAAGGCCAAAGCTGCAATCGAAAACCACTGTAAAGACCTTGGATCCAAAGGCTTGTCCTGGACGTGAGAGGCCTTTATCTTAACACGAGATGCCTCTCTGACTGATAATGTCTTGCGCCGTCACAGTATTATTCGTCCGGGATTTTTCATGGAAAACTTCAACGACCTATCCGGCTCCATTCTAACCGCAATATTGAAGGCCGGCTTGAGCAAAAATACTACTTTCGGCTTGGTCGGATCCAAAGACGTCGGCAAAGCTGTTGTGGCTATATTTGAAGTCGGTTAAACCAATATGCGCTCTCAACAGCGCTCCCGTCGCGTGTCCCTAAATGTTAACTGGTAACGCTAGAACCACAAAAAGTTTTGTCACAAAGAACTTGCTATTATGGGACAAGTCAGCACGATCTCTGAGGTCGCCGCTGATTACCTGACAGCAACCGGACAACACCTATCTTTAACTCCAACTCTTTTGGGTTGGACTCTCCTTAAATTGAATTCAGGATTGCAAGATTTGTATGTATTACAGCTCATAGTGACAGAAAGTTCTTCGACTTATTCAACGCTAGGATAAAAAGCTTGGAACGCAGCCATCGTGCGAGGAGCCAGGGCGAGTATCCAAGCTTTCAAAGCGAGCTTGAAGCTGGTTGCTCTTTGAGTCACATTCAAACCTACAGCGAATGGTTGGCCCAAGACGGAAGGCAGGAATCAAATGCTTGGGGCTGGAATCAGGTTTCCTTTGCAAAACTGTTCACGGGTCGATCCTAGATAGTAAGTAAACATGAAGTAAACGAGACCTGGACCATCTGTAGACCTCGATTAAATTCAGGGTCAAAATTATGTTTGTGTATACCGTTGTTGGTTGAAAGGCAGACTCCAATTAAGGAAATTAGATGCCATTGCGTCGGCAGTAGATGGGTTGTGTAGTGCAGTGGTACACTATTCCGGCTATTCCAAGTTACGTTCCGGTACATTGGATATACGCCCAACTATTTACAGAAGAAAGTTTATTTAAATCGGGTATGATCCACATTACAAAGTCTCTCACGGCGATACCGTGTTTGTAGGGTGACGATTACATATTCCAATTACCATGAGGTCTTGCGCTTTTTCCCTGGCGGGTGTTCATGGAAGAAATTATATATTTCAGGGAATAGCTTCGGGTGGCATATATAAATTGAAATTGAGTTTGACTGTTATCAATGTTAAAATAAGTCATACTTAAAAATACACATCTTCCGAGAATACCTGCATCAGCCCTCGGAGCGCAAAATAAAGATGATTGAAAATTCTAATTTGATTAATAGCATCCAGCTGGCTGTCCAGCAGTAACGACCTGCCAAGATGAAAACTAGAGACTGACCAGCAATCTTTAGAAACAGCCGAAGCTAACTACTGAAATTTTTAATGAGGCAAATTTCCTCAGTATCTCTTTACAATCGTAAACAGCTGGGTACGATACGATCCAATATAGAACAGCAATCATTTCACCTCATCTGCTCAGACGTCTCGCGTGTCACTATCTCAATTCACCGTTTGGGACATGCGCTAGTCATTCTTGCATTTTCTCCGCTACATAATCTTCGTGGGATTCTCCCCATGAAAAAAAAACGTGACCGGCCTGGGTTACTAAGCTCAAGTCCTTGAGATTTCATGAGAAACACGCATGATTCATGGTCTTCAGACCCCTGTCAGATTCGTGATTCAAGTGAGACGGGTTGAAATTTTGGAGGCTTGACACTTTCCTAGGTTACCCTCCCTCCCGCCATGAAGCCCGGCAATACATGCCCCGCATACCACTCGGTCTCATGCGATAGCATCGATACTGTTTATCCCCATACCAAGGACATAGCTAAGGGTACGAGGAAATTCCCTGTCAAACTATTGGTAAGATTTAGTTTCAGGTGATGGTTTCAGCATAATTGGATTAATGTTGAAGAGATAGGTCCCATAAGATATACGCTACCTGATGGGGGAATAGGGTCATACTCATCGCATGCTACTAACCATCTTTGACTCTAAAAATTGGAGGTTAGCTACGTGTTAACAAAATTTGACCGCTGTGCAGCCTTAAATTTCCTTTTGCACTTTGCTTACTGTGAAGAAAAATCCAGAGGTTGTTGGGAATCACTATTGAAGGGTGGTTTTGTTTATGGTCATAAACAATTGGTATCTTGAATTAAGCGGATGAAACTACTCAGGGGGCTTGAAATATACTTGGGTGGTCATGGCAATACTGTGTGAGGGTTGCGAATTTTTGTTATTTTATTAATTCATTTTATTGTCCTTTCTGAGTCTATAACTACGTAGGACATGCAGGTCCTCTCTGTCTACAGGCCAAGGATAACTATACCAGTAGTATATCCCCTCCTTTGCCCTTCATTATCTCCCCTCTCCAGCCAACTAAACGATGGCCATTTACGGGCGTTTGGCAGCCGGTAAAAATCGTAAAAATCGTAAAAGCCACTGGGTGCGGGGCTCTTCTAGTACCAACTCAGGACTATATCCGAAGACATAGTGACCCTTATGAAGCGTTCGAAGAGGCCGGCGAGCTGGACACTGCAGACTTGTGGGTACCTCGGAAAATTTACCCTCTGCCTTTCTAGCCTCCTTCCCGAAGGTCGTGCTTAAATGCCAGAAAACTCTTGACAGAGCGTGATTGCTGTATAGTAGCTAAGCCCAACTTCTTTTGTACCGTCCAGGGCGCTGGGGAGTGCCGTTGACTCATCGACAAAAGAAGCCCTCCTGGCTAATTAGCCGAAATCTTGGTCGTGACGCCCACAAACGTTCCAAAGTTGAAATCTCCTCGAAAATATCAGTCACGGCATGGTATTCAGAGACCTGTTCCCCCTCTCGCTTCACATCTCGCCCGCTTGTCCTCCTCAGGATGTATAGTCCCATTAGAGCATCATTCCCCCGTGAACCAAAACCCCAACTTTGTATATTATAACTTAATTTCCTCCTTGCGGGTATACCTAGCGTCGTAAATTTGTAGTGAGTGATGGCCGGTAATAAATGAGGAAACCTCCTGTTTGCAATTGGGGCGACGCCTTTATTGGTCGTTGAGGCGAGATGATATGTAGTCAGAAAGAGGTTGAGGACTCAGATGCGTCACACAAGAGAGGCATTGTCGTGAAGTCGTCAAATGGAGATATGTTTGAGGTTGCTTTCGACTTTGATTCGGGTGCGATTGTTCTAGGCTATCCCAGATTTGTAGAGGATACTGAACAATTACACCGGCACCACTGGAAGATGAAGAATAAATCTTTGCCGGCGTGAGAGTTGCGAAAATAGCTTGTATAGCTACATGTTACACATTTATTTACGTGATGATCAACCAATCCCAAATACTTCCAGGAAACGCCGAAACTAGTCTCTTTTAGGAGTATTCTACAGGTGAGTATAGCGATCAGTGGTATCTGATTTATCACTAATCTGATTCCCTCACATTGTCCTTGCGTGCTACATTACCTAAACTATAACTAGATACTAATGTGATCAGTGCCGTTACAACAATCACCACCAAATAGACTAATAGAAAACCAGGGGTCTTACCGAAAGATACCTGTCAAAAGGTTTCACGCTCTGAGATACAGAACCACCGCGCTGTAATGGGATATAATGGTAGTCATAAGAACTTACCTATCTTTGTAGCTCATTATTTTGAATTATCTTTATTTTTTTCTTTGGATTATGTTAATACATTTGAGAGTATTCGTTACAGGTAGGAAGAGGCACCTTTTTATCCCTAAATTCCATTCAGATGACGCACTTACGACTACTTAAGCCAATCGAACACCTGCTTGCCCCTGTTTTTTACGCTGCTGAGCCGTCGCACCGCTCATCCCCCCGATCTGGCTCCCATCCAAAGAACTCTGAGCCTCCCTCCTCTTCTCGTCTTCAATTTTCTTGAGCATTTTTTCGGTTTTCTGCTTACCACTACCTTTGCCATGAAACTGATGTGATAGGTGCTTAAAAGCCTCCTTCTTGTTCATACTTCTCCCAAATTCGTCAATATACTTGAGTTCTACATTTGGTTTATACTCTTTGTTGAAATGTTCGGCAAGCTGTCGGGACTCAATCTGATCACGGAGTGTGTTTTGTGACCGAGCATATTCCTCTTTTTCCCGCGCAGACATTCGGTCCAAGCGGCCATTAGTACGATCGCGTTCTCTTTGAGAGCGAGCCTTAAGTTCTGCGTCTGCTTCCCTGCGTTGTTTTTCTGCTAAAAATAGTTGCTTTTGCCTATAGATAGCATTTAAATCTCCAGAGTCAGCGGTTTTGATTATTCCCCGTCCCTTAAGAAGCTTCAACGTAGATCCAAGACCACAGTCTAGTGTGGCTTCTGCCTCTAGCCCGTTGTTTGTCACATCCGTAGATGCTAGCCCCTCTGCCGTATCATGAGCTTTTGATTGAAGAGCTTCTTCGCTTGTAATGTAGGAATGTTCCATGTTCACGTCACCGTCTCCATCCGAATCATCGCTCATAGCTGTTTCAGGCTTTGACTGACGAAGTAAAGATCGTTGTTTTCGATCTTTACTTGTCGGTTTTTGAAGATTGGAGACAAACTCGGAGGTCTCATCAATAATAAGACCGCATCCTTCATCGTTTACATCACCTTCAGCCGATCCATTCGTTGAACTCTCTCGTATGCGTCTGACAAGTTGTTCGGAAAGATATTTCTGGCGTTTTTTGAGGGAAATCTTTCTCTGGGCAGCAAGAGAGCCTTGTAAATCATCATCATCAATAAATGAAGTATCCAAAAGTTTTTGCCTCTTGGAAGCAGGTGCATCAGTTCTTATATTTAAGAGCCCGGTCGGGGTAATAGAATCATCGATGGGCAGAAGAATATCATCATCATCAACCTTTTTTCGGCGCGATGATTTAACCTTATTCTTTACTTTTTTAATTTTTATTTGGGGTACCTCGAGATAATCTGAAATCGGTTCGATATCTGGAATTATCAGAAAGATTTATTGACATTTTTGGGATAAAAAAAGACTTACTAACAGTATCAAGGCTGATAATATTTAAGTTCTGGGAGGGTTCATCCATGGTATTTTTAAGTATACTGCCCTGGCTGTCAAGCGTGAAATTTTTCTTCTTTTTACCATCAATTTCCTCGTCATAATGTGAAAGGATACTATGTCCACCCGATTCAATTTCGTCCAAAGGATTATAGACAGATTTTTTTTTTTTCAGTTCAAGCGTTTCGTTCAACTTTTCCTTCGCTCGCAGATCTAAGTTTTCTAATTCATCACCCTCTTCCTCATTTTCGTCAATGGTTGTGTCTTTCAATGTCAGGATTTGTTCCTCTCCTTCCTCAAATGTGGATATTTCGTGCCCAACTTTGATACCCGAAAGATCTTTTGCCGTGTATTCCGCTGTCATTTCAGCCTCTGCTAAATCATTTTCTAGCTTTCTTGCTTTTTCGATTTGTTTTTGACGTTTTTTTTGCTTCATTAGCCAGCTCTTAACATTCAGATCTTCGTCATCCCCGTCGGCAAGACCCTTTCCCTCCAATCTTGAGAATCGCTTTGCAGTGTCTCGAGCTTTCTTGATAGCTTCAAGCTTTTCGTTTCTTTTTTTCCGTATTTCCTCAAGTTCTTGTAGTTTGCGGAAATTTTCATAGCCTTCAGCTTGTCTTGACTCTAATGTACTGCCAGCATCTACTGCTGGAGCTTCCTCGAATACTGGACCTGACTGGTTCGGGACTGGCAATGGCCTCATCCCAAGGGATATCCGTATCCGGTTCGTTTCTTCGATAGAAATTGAGTCAGACATGTTGAACTGCTGGTAAAGTGTTTAGCTAAAGGCCTAAACATAGGATCAGGCAATACCATAACCAAGCTGGTCGGTGCTTTCGGCCTTTTTGGATTAGCGCCGCGCTAGAGGTGCCCCACTTAATTAAATATATAAATATCAGTCATCTCACCTATTTCTTGGCTCATCATCAGACTTGTATCCAGTGTTCCGCTCAATTTTCGGATTGTAGCGTTGATTTCTGCGATAATTCAATGGCAATGAGTTGTGTCTAACACTATTGTGTGCATGATGCTACCCTATTGACAAGTCTCAGAGTAATCATACTTCTTGAACCTGAGCTCGCCTCGGCTGAGCTCGGTAAAAGATACTATAAGGCGTCATATTCCACCTCTTTTCACTGAAGGCCGTCGGCTACTGAAGTTAAAGAAAAACCATGACATGCCTACATAACCTCTCAATTCAAAAATAAATACATTTTACGGCAGAGAGTCCTCTAACTTCAGGGAACTAAACAATCAGTTTCCAGACAGCTCACCGTTAAACACATGAGAATAAAGAATATAACAATTTGTTCCCGTTCACGTAAAGCTGAACCGTCAGGCAATAATTTGAATAAATGAGAACCTGAAATACACTACATTAACATACTACTATTGTGGTGACACATGAACTCGTGGCACAATGTTTAATTTCACTTATATTACCAAATTTGTTGTTAGTGGAGCCAGGAGTTATTAAATCACCCCACTCACGTATCTGTCACCTCTAAATATGATACAACTTGGCTAATAAGATACAATTGTATTGTACTTCATAAAACCAGTGCAAGTTACTTCCTACAGTAGGTGCACCCGGTTGCAGATTGACCATTCAGTGGAAGACCACACTAATTATTGAGGTGTATGTGAAGAAAACTAGATCACAAGTGTCTTTTACATAATAAGCCTAGCATCAATCACAAAAGCTGGCGTAAATGTGTTATAGCTATATAACTTGAGACATATATGTTGAAAAAAAGAAGAACCATGTAGTCTAGGCTTACTGAACTCGAAACATCTCTCCCTCGCCCTAGCGGGAGATCGGTGTCCAAACCATTCACGCTAAATAACAGCCTTTGGCTAGTTTTTCTTTGAGTTCAGTAGGAAATGTGTCGGTGCTTTATTGTCTTGGTGCCATTATAATCTTTGAATAACACGTTTCCATCCAGCCAAAATTCCTATCGAACTGCCCTTAGAGGCAGACATACGGACCGGATCATTGTAACGCCCGGATATCATCCGGTTCCGTTTACAGGACGTGATCAGCCGTCAAGTTGATGAATGATACTGGCAAGAAAATTTTGTTGCAGAGAGCGTCTTTGATATGACTGAATGAGTTTTTGGCTGGTATAAAGTGGAGGAGAACCTAGTGAACGAAGTGGTCTGGGTCAGAAAGGAGCCATACGAGCTAGATAGTCCATGACTTAAGTAGTAAAATAAACCCAAACTCACTCCAGTAAACGAAACATAACTTGCTAGGCGACTTGTGATCTTGATCGTTAAATTGAGCTGTTAGTAAGGAGTTTTAGTGCAGTCACATATAACTCTCTGAACTTGTTTATACCATGAGACCCGTAGCGCGATCAAGCATAACCTACTTGGAACTGTACTTTCAGATCGCGAACTTGTCTGTTTGACAAGATTACCCTGGTGATAGCTTTAAACTATTATTGACCCGATAAAATCTGAATATTTTATGCAAATTGATCCTGAAATTACCGTACTTCCTGCCATCTGACCCATATCCCTAACGCCAGTCGAGTTAACATGCTCAAGAGAAATCTTCGCCTTTCTCCTCTATAGAATTCTTTATCTTCAACAAAAGAGTCGTCTTCCACTTGTCTAACTTGCTAATCTGATCATACTGAAACAATTTATCAGCAAAAGCCTCCTGGTCCCCCACGTCGACCGCTTCACTCAAATCTACCAACAGTTGGTGCTCTCTCGTACTCATGAAAGATGGATCTAAATCGCGGTATTTTTCTATGGCACGACCTGTGGCTACCATGTCACCCACGGCCAAATGACACAGTCCTGCTTTGAGAAAATAATCCTTCACTGACCATTTCATCAAGTTATTGTTTACAGATGTTGCCGATACCTTTTCCAGGTGTTCAATGGCCTTATAGTAGTCACCCTCGAGAGCCGCCAGATCTGCCACCTTAAGATAAAGCTTATTTGCTAGGGCCTCTGCATTGTCATTCTCAAACCAGCTTGCGGCTATTTCATAACTTTCGATAGCTTTCTTCATATCTCCGAGTTCAACCTCGTAAACCTCGGCCATGTTCTGTTTGTGTGTAGCGGCACGGCGAAAGTTTCCCTTGGAAGTATGGTGATTGATGGCTACATCTAGGCAGCGTGCGGCGTCAGTCGGGTCGCTCTTCTTGTATACTTTGAAAGCTTCGGTGAGAGTATTTGCTGCATCATCAAGATCATTCAATCTGTCAGTCTGTATTTCCGCACATTTTTCGAAAGCTTCCCCGGCCTCTTTGTCTACGATAGTGTGTTAGATCATAGGTTAATGCATAGTATGACGGGAAAGAGGACTTTGTTTCTGCATTCGAAATGCATTAGCAGCTTGCATATAGAGATCTGCTGCATTTTCCCACTTCTCTTGTCTCCCTCCAAAGAAACTGAATCCACCTGTAGCGGCGACTACAGCTTTCTCTGCCTAAAGTCGACTGGTTAGTAACAAGAGGGAAATGTAGAACGAAGTCCCACCTTTTGTAAGAGCGCACGAGGATCTTGGGCCATATCGAGTGGATGTGAAAATAAAATTAGTCTTACAGTGAATCGATCTAGTACTTAATGTAGCTCGTCGAAGAGAGTATTGCTGTGTTACGGGGGGGTAGTTTCGTCTCAAAACAGCGCTAACCTCAATAACGTCATTTTAGCATCCACGCTCCCATCGTGCCACGTTTAGAATAGCGGAAACCTTGTAGCAACATTCTAGCTTCCCGCTACCTATGTAGATTTCAGTTTGCACGACACGGAATAACATTCATCTTAGTTCCCCTCGTTCTCACGCTTAATACACGGCGCAGCTTTAGTAATTACAAAAAATAACCTCAAATATCCTACACCTCCCTCACAGCCGGCAAAGACGAATTCTTCACCTTCCAGTGGTGCCGGTGAAATCGCTCAGTATCCTCTACAAATCTGGGATAGCCTAGAACAATCGCACCCGAATCAAAGTCGAAAGCAACCTCAAACATATCTCCATTTGACGACTTCACGACAATGCCTCTCTTGTGTGACGCATCTGAGTCCTCAACCTCTTTCTGACTACATATCATCTCGCCTCAACGACCAATAAAGGCGTCGCCCCAATTGCAAACAGGAGGTTTCCTCATTTATTACCGGCCATCACTCACTACAAATTTACGACGCTAGGTATACCCGCAAGGAGGAAATTAAGTTATAATATACAAAGTTGGGGTTTTGGTTCACGGGGGAATGATGCTCTAATGGGACTATACATCCTGAGGAGGACAAGCGGGCGAGATGTGAAGCGAGAGGGGGAACAGGTCTCTGAATACCATGCCGTGACTGATATTTTCGAGGAGATTTCAACTTTGGAACGTTTGTGGGCGTCACGACCAAGATTTCGGCTAATTAGCCAGGAGGGCTTCTTTTGTCGATGAGTCAACGGCACTCCCCAGCGCCCTGGACGGTACAAAAGAAGTTGGGCTTAGCTACTATACAGCAATCACGCTCTGTCAAGAGTTTTCTGGCATTTAAGCACGACCTTCGGGAAGGAGGCTAGAAAGGCAGAGGGTAAATTTTCCGAGGTACCCACAAGTCTGCAGTGTCCAGCTCGCCGGCCTCTTCGAACGCTTCATAAGGGTCACTATGTCTTCGGATATAGTCCTGAGTTGGTACTAGAAGAGCCCCGCACCCAGTGGCTTTTACGATTTTTACGATTTTTACCGGCTGCCAAACGCCCGTAAATGGCCATCGTTTAGTTGACTGGAGAGGGGAGATAATGAAGGGCAAAGGAGGGGATATACTACTGGTATAGTTATCCTTGGCCTGTAGACAGAGAGGACCTGCATGTCCTACGTAGTCATAGACTCAGAAAGGACAATAAAATGAAATAATTATTATAATTATCGAATTTGAATTCATTATCCTGATTTGGTGTCCTATGGGCCCATGCAGGTGTCTACAATCTATAATATTTCGCCGGGAGGAAGCCTTTACGGTGAAACTCCCCCCGCACCTTTCTACTTGTTCTGTACAGTTTTCACATATTTTCTTCAGGAAGCGCAGTGACACTATAATGCTATTCATGTAAACTAACCAGATCATCTCCATCCCCCCCAAGCATTATTTGACCTTTTCCTTTCCCTCAGCAGCATTTCGACCACCTTTGTCATCTGGAGTTGCTCTATCCAACTATGGTTTAGGATCCACTATGTTATCTTTTATATATCTCCAGGATTGTTTATTATCGCTTCGTAGGATCGATCTTTGGCTCGTCTCCAGATCTCAGCTCTACCATTTGACCATCGGTGGTAGGACATAATTATATGCTTGGGGTTCTGCGATTGGTAGCCGCATGGACAACCTGGACTTAATACTTCGGGTACTTTTCTTCTGTGTAAATTCGAGTTAAGCCCCATGTGCTCACTTCGTATTTGCATTGCCAAACTGCTTTGGGCCCTTGTCAGGTTACGATGTAGGAAGAACGATGAGCCTTGAAAACTCAGCATTTGCCGTCCAGACTTTATGCTATGGTAAAATTTGGCTGCTCTCCAAGGTTTCGGAATCTGCAGTTGCTAAGTGCCGAGGCTTCTGAGTTTGTTTCTGCTTGGCCCAGGATTTCGCCCACTCCTGGTATGCCACAACTTTTACAATTATACTATATCTCCGTCACATTAAGATTCTATTTCCACAACTAGTAACAGATTATGGTCGGTATTTTTCTCGTGTAGATTTTTGGCTACAATACTCCGTCAATATCATACTGGCGTCTCAAATCCACTCTTTTGAAATTTAGATTATCGGTGAAGCTTCCTTGTCGCACGAGGCGATGCCAGGGCAAAAATGACAAAATGCTTGTAGGAAAAAGGAGAATAGCTTTATGATTAGGGAGTATACTACCCTAGCGACACTCATAGATATTCTGGACCTGACTGAAGTTGATCTTTGATAAGAGACGGGACCCTGATTGAGCGCAACACTTTATCACCCTGTAGACCCTTGAAAATTTAATACGCTGACCTGCGGGCGCAATGCTGTTCAAGCAGAGACCAAAAAACCTTTATTCAGAGCTATAGGTTGTTAGTACTAACTTTTAACCGGTAATAATTGTGTGATGCCGTAGATATTCTACACTTAATTTTTGAAATTTGAAAGTCTTAGCCAGAGCACCAAGTCTACTGTGGGTATAGGATCGATGGAGCCGGCGAGGCCAGCCATGTACATGCTCAAATCATTCCAAGCGCATGAATCACTACCAAAATCGGCACGGATTAAATACAGAAGCAACCCATAGTAATTACAGAAAAAATAATATTCTTCCTTGTTGGATTCGAATACAGCGCTTCTCGCGCGTTGCTTTCTCCGTCATGCCGGGATAGAAACATTGCTCAACCTCCGTTGAGAGCAGAAGATGAGTTGACGGGTTTCCTCCATAATCGACGACCCTTATTCAAGATTTGTTGAAGCTATCACTCACTTATTTCCGGGGCTCCTCGCAGCTCACGATTGAATCTCGGATTCGTCGCCAAAAAGTCCAATCCCGAGGGCATCATTGTATTTTCCAAGACAGGTTGACTTTCCGCCCTAGGACTCCTCGCAGCAGCCTTTGCTCGGGCTACCACTACAAACTCTCGTTGGCTGGCCTGAGAATCCTGAAGCGCAGATAATCGGGAGCTGGAGACGAGGTACTAGCGTCGTCTTACAACTAGTTGGAGAAGACCGGATCGCCGCTCAGGGCAATAGCATAGGATGTATATAGAGCATAGTAGTCGATAGAAGAAAGGCTAGACAACCTTTTGCTTATTTTAGACTTTGATATTGATCACCCCGTGAATCTGATATCGTGAGTCCCGAGCGATAACAGTCTCAATTAATTACCAGTACCCACAGGCCTATCAGATAGTGACATAGTCGCAACTTATCACTGAGCTAGCTCCTGTAGGTTGAGTTTAGCAGACTTGATTTCCCAACGACGTGGACCACCACAGTTTCGATGCTTTGTGGCTGCCTCTCCTTCCGTAGTTTCAGCTAACAAGAGCTTTGGAATGACCAAGAGTTTCGTGGTGGTCAGGGCAGCGTCGTCACTGCGTGATGTAGCAACGAGGCTTGTGGGATTCAGGCCAAACTTGACTCGCCGAAGAGGCGGATTCTCGAAAATAGAGAGCATGTCAGCTTCGACGTGATACACCTGCGCGGCATGTCCCGCGAGCCCGTACCTGGATGGGAATCTGTTGGACACTGAGGGTCAAATGAAAAATTTAAAGTAAAACTGTATTGATGAAATTTCTGCTCTTCAACTCCTCTCCGACCTTGATGCTATATACCCATCTGAAGCTATTTCCGGGAGAGATTTTCTTCTCCTCGTTTCCCCAAATTACATACGAAATATATTCCATTTGTTGGAGGTCAAAAGATCTTAAGTTGGAGCCTTGAACATCCTGACTATCTTGAATACCCTGATCACCATGTCTCTGGTGAGATGTCAAAGCTCGAGTGAGCTAATCCGAGATGTGTCATCCCAATATCCAATGAATCTCATTACTATATTCAGTAGGTTCCAAGCTATCAGATTTTTGACAGAATCTAATTAGTCACTTGATAGATCTCAGTGGTGATCTATCAAGTGTTGGTCGTTAAAAGGCCTTACAGTATGTTAACCTTTATTTGCACATTCACGACCCTGAAGACGACTAAGTCCGATGATGGTTTTAGTTTGGCAATTAGACATGCCAATTTCGAAGAGCTATCTATGAGGCCTTGTGTGACGGAACCCGAGTTGGTGATAAGTGATTCGATTTAATAAACAATAAGAGGAGAAATGATGACTCTGACTACTACTAACAGGTATTTATAAGAGTTGATCCTCCTCGTGAATCTACAGACTGGTGACTTGTCCTTAGGCACAACACTTCTTACCCAGCCACATATTTCCGGGTGTCACGAAGTTGTAATAACGCTTCGACCTACTGATTAGTAGTGCCGTATTATTTAGCTTCATCCATCCCTTCCCGGGCAGTCTTGTCGTGAATATTCTCAATATTAGGCTTAGGTATCCGCTTAAGCTCAAACAACGGTCAAGCCGTAACACCTTACAGTTATTTTTTGTTCTATACCACAATGGTAAAGCCTATCCAAAGCGGATGAACTGAGTTGACATCAAATGTGCCGTGGTGGGAATTCTGATCCCTCGCGCATTGAATATTCCGTAGGGACAACTGTGGCTATTTGTGGTTGCCATTGAGGCGTAGAAATATTCATTTATCGATCTCACATTCGGATCCTCTTTATCTGGGGGGTGTAGCCGCTGATTGTATTTCAGTTTTCGCAATTTATTTCGAGCCATCCTAGCTCAGTTACTTTTTTAAAGCTAGAATAGGGACTGCGGATGTGTTTATGCCACTGGTCTCGGGGTTCTATGGGAGAGGATTCACAGGGCGAGAAGAAAGGGCTTGTAGCTGGAGCCGTTCCCATGGATTGCGCAAGAGCGGCGCGTAGGTAGACCCCCATCAACTCCATGAATTGTCTGCATGATCTGTCGGTCAATAGGAAAAGGGTTCCTTCTACGCTATTGATGGTAGCGGTGTAGTTTGCGAGATATGCAGCGCTTTGTGCGGCTCATCGTTTTTCGGCCTCGAGTATTGCTGTAACTAGGGCAGATGATCTAATACCGTAGTGGCTTAAGAACGTGCGGTCCAGGTCGGATCAGATTAACTACCGTGTAATTCAAATACCTCGTTCCACCTAAATAACCTAGATCAAGGTGAAACGCATCAGTGTCTTCATTCATGGGTCCCGCAGCACAGGATAAAAAAAACCTCTAAGCCAGCTCCGGATTACAGAGGAAATCGTTTATAGTGGGATTTGCGAATGAAATCCGGAATATAAGTATCTATAATGTCCAAAGAGTCATCTAACTTGTAAAATTGGCACTCATTGTGAGTTGGCGTAAAAGCTGCATAAACATTAAAAAGGAAGAAACATGATCCGTCTCTCTTCCATTATTCTGCCTCGATCACCACGCGCCTGAACCTCATCAAGATACCTCATTTAATGATTCACCCCGTAGGCTGTCGATTTATGACTTCCCAGTCCCAGATATCCCCATCTTCCCCCGACTAGCTACCATATATATTCTGCCTCCCTGAATGGCTACACGCTATCTGATCAGAGAAAAGTTAAAAACTACGGAGCCCTCACCCTTTCGCTTTTTACTGGCTTTGCCGCCAATTATTTTCTATGCTAGAGAATTTCGCCCGCCAAGATAACTCTGGCACACTCACGATGAATTACGGCTGCTCTTTGTCCGAAACAAGACTGGAATTCAGCGGAGTGCCATGTCCAGTTTGTGAAATGATGAAGCTAGCGCTAATTCTGGCGGTTGCTTGTATCGCACGTCGGGTCATAGATATGCCTAGTGTTTTGGGCGGTTCGAGCGCCACAAGTCCGGCAACATTTGCCTGACCAGTTCGCGAGGAGAGGAAGACTGAGGACCTGTACGCGGTGTCCTCTACGAACCTGGGAGTGAAATATTCTTCCACAGCCAAGTCCAGTCAAATTTCGCAATGCATTAGAAGTTGGCTCACGAGGCAATGATTCAAAATACTCCGCCATGTCAATCACTCCCAACAAGATCATTAGCCTCATATCTATTGGCAAATATTAAGCGCATCAATATCCAAATTTACTATTAACTTTAAAGTTATTTAGTTAATTTTAGCTATCCTTCAGAGTCATAGATTCAGTAGGGACATAATTTCTATTCACTCTCAACAAGATAGATTCCTATCTAAGCTTCATCAAGTCTACAAGCTCATTCTAATGAAAACATCATTACATCAACTTTCTCTGGCTTCAGCTGGTCACAAAATACACACCCATGCCGATATTTACATCCGACGGAGGAAACGAAGCGTGGCGCACAAATCTGGGAAACAGTTATTTGGAATAGATGTGAGAGGGATCATGACAAGTTGATAAGATGATGCGAAGGATAGATACAGTCTCGACGGATGTGAAATTTCGAAATTTTGGCAAGGAGTTTAACAAATTGAGCTTTGTTCGTGCCAAGACTTTAGCTGCGAGAGTACAGCTGACACTGTAAACACTGCCATGGTTGGATGGTGCGGTGGTACTTCGTCTTGGCCGGTCTGCCAAGTAGCGTCCGGATAGCTTGGACACATATCCCACTCGAGACAGTAAATCGCTGGTTCAAGTCCGGCAAAACACAACCACTTTTCTCGCGGCGCTGGTATGCATGGATGACGAAGGCATGCTTGGATAACCAAAGGTTTCGAATTTCCTTTTTGTGGGTACTTACGGAGGAGGGTCGAATGTTTGTGTAAGCAAGCATACCTCATAGTGGTATTTGCAAAAGAAATCCAGAGTATGAATATCTCAGACGTCAAAAGAGTCATCCAATATGTATACATAGCACCGGTCATTTGTCAGAGGTAGATTGCTGAATACACACTAAATGATTTTTCCAAAAAAGACCAGTTCGCGAGCATTGCGTCCTGATGAGAGGAGAGTCATTCGACTATACGTCATCCTAACGATATTCGATAATCCGAGCCATCTCTTTTCCTGACTTCCGTCCTACCCTTACTATTGTAGCAATGGGGTTACGTACGACGTCTTTGATTCTGGACCTTCACAGTCTGCGGAACTGAGCATGGAGGGAGGTGTGGAGATTAAGTCAATTAGAATATATATATATGAAAGGATGAAGCAGTGCAGTCTATCTCTGCAAGAGAACTGTTCTTAAGACCCTGCGCACGCGCCTCGGCGAATCCTTCACTGTACCTTGCTAGCCATACTTGGTTTAGTTCACGTAATGTCTCATTGCTTACACACGCCCATCCGTGTTGTACATCACAACACTTGCCCACATAGCTGCTCTTGCGGCTATATTTCATGGTGAACTGATTTGTCAGGCTTGCAATGATATTCTATCACAGACACTGGCTTGTTACCTGCAAGGATGTGGCATGACCCTCAGTGTCTATCAGAACATATGGTAGAGATTTAAAACATAAAGTACCATTAACTTGAAGCGTGTAACATAGATTTCGTATCCTTCATTTTCTTAGGCGGAGAAGTGATTTGAATTCTATTCTACCTGCAAAAGTCGAGGCCACGACTACTCAATAGCTGTTAGCGGGGCCCCCACGAATCATCAGCAGTCACTGTAGTCTACAGAGCCGAAACTCGGTGACAACTTCTTCCACACTTCGATGAAAATTCCCATTCGCTTTCGCGATCTGTATCGTCTTAATCTCTCTGTACATCCACTAACACTATTATCATGAAGCTAGCCAAAATCAGATCAGATGGTAGGTTCGAAGCCCCACTCATCACCCGCCCTTGATCATAGTGGAGAAGCCATCCGATGAGTTTTCGGGGCGTATCCAGTACCCGATATGGAGATGGCGGATTGGACCAAGTCGGCCTTGACTGTTACAGAGAAGGGAGATATAGATGAATATGCGCACCTCATGCGATCCCGGTGTCTAGGCCTCACCTGGCTGGGGCTGCAGTTTTTTTGAGACTTTTTCCCGCGCATGCAGTTTCCATAGCTACCATTTTGTGGGTGAAAGGTTCCACAGTAAGGGCGGCTGAGATCCACGGGTAACGACTGAGCTGAATAGCTGTTCATCATAAGTAATATACCAATGACCTTACAAGGGACAAAAGGATAAACCCTTATGTGCTATACAGTCCAGGCCTCGCCTGGGATCAACAGTCGCGAGGCATTTCACTCTAGATCTGTCACTACGCTCACATCGAAAAAATTATCTCTCTGACGGGGAGTCGAACCCCGGTCTCCCGCGGAACGATTGACAAGCGGAAATCATGACCGTTAGACCATCAAAGATGCGTTGAAACCCGAGGGTTATTAAGCAATAATAAAGATCAAACATATATGGACCCGCTGACCGGCAAAGACCAATTCTTCCTCATCATTTTGCATCAAATGCTAATTGCGTATACAGCCATGATAGATAATCAAAGAAATTTATATAAAAGATTATTCAACACAAAGGAAAAGCACTTTTGCCTCGGATTTCATTTGCAAGTACCACTGCGAAGTTATGGCGGCTTTTTTCTTCACCCCAAGTCAACCCTCATCCGCGGATACCCACCCAGGCGAACGCCTCAAAAACACTGAGTTATCCAGACATGCCTCCATCATCTTTCAACTTTTCTCCGCGCGAAATATGGTCTGAGGCGTCTCCTTCCCAAGTGGAGTAGATGCCCAGGCTACTCAAACTATACCAGTAGAAGCCAACTAGCAATGCGCGGGCACGACGTTATTTACTATCAATAAGTACAAGCTGCGTGCGCGACAAGAGCTCACTGGATTCCGAAAAGTCGACCCCATAGATTTTATCCATGAAGTTGATAGTATACCGTAACCGTGATGACGAGTATTCCTACGAAAGGAATTAATGATGGAACGCCTTGCGCGGGCTCTAGAGGTGGCAGCGTCGCGACAAAGGCGCCGCAAGAAATGAACGCGTCCCTGAAATGATTCAAGGACGCAACGAAAGTTGAAGAGCTCTCCAGTAGAGCATGCAGAGGAATAATCGAAGAGGCGATCCAAGTGATTGAAAGCCTTCAGATAGCGAAAGTCTCCCCTTCTAAACCCACGCATACAAGCCACGGCGAAGAAAATTCTGCAATGGCTAAAAACTACAGGAAATCAAGGGCATCAAAGCCACCATCGCATGGAACCAAGTACCTATGCCAGCCCAGGGCCGCTCCTGGGCAAAAATTGCTAGTAAGAGAGAGTCTTACGGAACTACGATCCGTATCCAAGACGAGCGGGAGAAACAGGAGATAGTCAAACTCTCGAGCGAGGAATTGGCTAAGAAGATAGGCGTCCAACAAATCATAGGCGCTAGACAAATGACAAACGGCCAAGTAAAGGTCTAATTTGATGGAGAAGAGACAAAAGAACTCATGGAGCACCACAAGGAATGGACGACGAATCTGGCTGCTTCTGCACAAGTGGCAGGCCTCGTATACCAAGTCCTAGTGCACGATATGCTACTCTCCTTCGAGCCAGAAAACTCAGAGCACTTGAAGCAGCTACAAGAAGCTAATCATGTCTACATACAAGGGATGACAATTCAAATAGCCGCTTGGCTAAAGAAAAATCAGCAGTTTGGAAAAAGGTCAGGATCGCTGATTCTGTGGATAGCACAGGCCGATCATTCAGACATGGCTATTTCAAAGGGCCCAATATGGCAGTACGAGCTGAAGTCAACGGAGATATTCAGGACTGGCTTTCGCATGATGTAATATTTCAATTACCAAAAGTACGGCCATATCGTAAAAATCTGTACAGCAGTCTCGAAGTGCGTTCATTGTGCAGGAGAACACAATACCTGGAACTGTAATGTGAAGAAAGATGTTAAATGCAGTAACTGCGGCAAAGGTCACAAAACTTGGGACCAAAGTTGCTTAGTCAGAGCAGCTAAGAAAAATAGGGCTGTACAAAATATGATCCAAGACCCAGGAATATTTGTTGTAGAAGAGAAATCTACAAGAGGCCAAGACGACAAATGGCAAAAAGTCGGAAGCAGGAAAAGAAGAGATAGATTTGCAGGTCCTCAAATCATAGGAGCCGACGGAAATGTGGTCGGTCTTAGACGTCCGGGCCGACCAAGGAAAATCCCGTTAGTGACTCCTAGTGTTCAAAGACTCTTCGCCAACCTTGGACAAACACAAGAACAAAGTGCGCCTCGAACTGTGACACAGGCAGCTCAAGCAGATGACACTGAAAGTGAGATGGAGCAATGAAGGGCACATAACCCTATCCATCATACAGTACAACGTGAATAGGAGCAAGAATAAAGTACAGCAACACTTCCTTCAAGCTTTGAGCCCACCGAAGCACTACGTAGTGGCCTTGCAAGAACCATGGCGTCATCCCACAGAAAAAAAGACAGTCACCCACCCCGCCTACTACTTGATCTTTCCAAGTGGCCACAAAGGTAGGAGATGCATTTACATTAGCAAAGATCTAGATATTAGAAAATAGAAAAGAGAAGAAGTGCCCGAAGATTCCCAAGGGGATATCACCTCTGTCAGCATCGAAACCTGTCTCGGTAAAGTTTGGATACACAGCATTTACAATACACCTCCATTGTACCACAGCAGTTTGGATCTAGGAACACTCAAGTGGCTCCCGGATATACTATCTCAAGAGGGCCAACACGTCTTTGTTGGAGACTTCAACCTCCATCATCTAACATGGGGAGGACAGGCAGTTGCTAGACCTCACAAGCTTGCAGAACATCTGATAAATATGTTTGGAGTACACGAACTACAACTCATACTACCAAAGAGCACCATTACCTGGAAAAATAGAGGAAGTTAGAGCACACTTATACCTCAACTCCGTCCCGTTCCGCCTCCGTCTTGTCCCGTTGAGGCTTCTGGGCGCGCGTTGTGTACCTAGTAAATGGTGGGTGTGTGTGTAAGAATGGAATGTCATCAGGTGGTGTCTCGTGGCTCCTAACTACAATGGATCTTGTGTAGAGCTTGAGACTTCGTGAATTCTATATCTCCCTAAATGTAGGATATCTATGAGCCTATATACATCAATACTCTGTTACCCCTCAACTCTAGTGAGATCTGCTCTTGTGACTGTGCGATCTGATTGTGTGAGATCATAAAGCACTAGCATTTTGTCTATGTGCCGTATATCCAAAATCTGATCAGCCCGTGACAATGTAGATCTTTTCAGGATCCACACCGCCTCCATCTTTTCCCGCCTTCGTCCTGTTCCGATCACATCGGTTCAGACCCGTGTCCTCCGAACTAAGCCAAAGACACTGACACTGAGGCAACAAACAATCCGGAAAAATTATGGAAGATAGCCAAGTAGGCAACGAAAAGTTTAGAGGAGCGGACCAGACTTCCCCAAATACCTGATTTGAAGGATAAGGAAGGAAAATTTTACACCAAGGACACTGATAAAGCGCAGATCATGGCCCGCCATTTCTTCCCCCGACCCACTCCAGCAGTCCTAGCAGATATCAAGGGAGCAACTTACCCACTAGAGCTCGACAATATTTCTAGTACTATCGCCGAAGTAGAGATCCTCGAAGCCATAGTAAAACTAGCAAACGAAATGGCTCCGGGACCAGACGGTATCCCAAACTGGATGCTCAAAAACTGCAGAAAACACTTACTAATGACCTAGGAAAATTATTCAATGCCTGCATCTCAAAATGCTACCATCCCAAAGGCTTTTAAGAATCTGAGACGATTGTGCTACGAAAGCCACAAAAGGAATCGTTCGACAATCCCAAGGCCTACCGATCGATCGCCCTCTTGAATACCGTGGGAAAGCTTCTTGAAAAGCTCATGGCTAACAGGATATTGAAAGCAGCCGAAAGCCCCCACCTACTCCTAGACAAACAGATGGGTGCAAGGCCATTGAGGTCCACTCTGTCTGCAGTTGAACTCCTTACCGAACAGATCAACACAATCTGGGGTAGGAACAAGAAGAGGGTAGCTTCTCTCCTCAGTTTAGATATATCTGGCACGTTTGATAACGTCTCTCACAAAAGACTTATCCATAACATGAGGGCTAAAAAGATTCCTAGGTGGATCACGCAGCTTGTAGAGTCCTTCCTAGAAGACAGAACTACAGCGATGAGCCTCGGCTCATTGCAAGGGGACCATTTTGCGACTTGTACAGGAAACCCTCAAGGGTCCTTCCTGTCGCCAATTCCGTTCCTATTCTTTGTCAGCACCCTGCTTGCGGAACTTCAGTCGACAAATTTCACAGCTGTAGGATTTGTTGACGATACGAATACACTAACATGGTCAAACTCCACAAAAGAAAACGTTCAAAAACTCGAGAAGCTTCATGGCTCATGCGAAAAGTGGGCCGAAAAACATGGAGTCAAATTTGCGCCGGAGAAGAATCAGCTAATGCACTTCTCTAGGGCTCGAACAAGACACAACATGAAATCGACAGTCCAAATACAAAGCCATCTAGTAAGACCTCAAATCTCTCTCCGAATCTTAGGCATCTACTTAGATCCAAAGCTGAACTGGAATGATCACATCGAAATTACACAGACCAAAGTAGAATCGTAGTTGGTAGCACTAAGTAGATTGACACAGTCGATATGGGGAGCATCTTTCTACAAATCACTGCAAGTATATAACGCCATAGTCTGACCAGCATTCACCTATGGGTCACTAATTTGGGCGGAGGTTGGACCCAAAAGCAAAATCCCGGAGAGAATAATCAAGCCTCTAAGAAGTAGCCAAAGGAAATGTCTAAAACTTGTAACAGTAGCATACAGATCAACAAGCTGTAGGGTACTAGAGCATGAAACCTTAACCCTGCCAATAGATATATACCCCAAGCATAGACGGCTTCAATATATCGGGATATCGAGAAAATTGACAGTTCATGGAACAATTTTATTAGTATGCAGTGTCACGGTTTCGAGGGACAAGTGCTGGGGCAACTATGTGGTCGATGGTAGTAAATAATGATTCTAAGGAGAGAACTTCCACTACATCTATCTATTCATTTATATACGTGAAAGCCTCCTCGCCACCGAGGCTAATCCCTCTCCTATTCCTATGCTATGGGACTCTTCTAGTGTTCTGACTATGCCTGTAATACAGCATTATCGCGTTATGGTCCGGAGGGATTGTACTCGGTCTCGTATATTCCCAGTCAGTATAAGCCTATCAACATGTGGTGCAGTGCCGTACTGCCGTGCCGCACTGCCGAGTCCGGTGCCATGTGAATACCATGCAAATGCCGACGCAAAAGAATTGTATTGGGTGGCGTCGCATATTAGTGCATTGGTAGTCATTAATAACGCCACTCGAATCAGGCCTAAGTTAACCAACATAGGCTACAGGGACCAATCGGCTTACCGGCCGTTACATGCAGGATGAGCAAACTACCAAGGACCAGATTACAAGATATACGCGACAGTACAAAAGCTAAGGAATTCTCTGCCTGGGATACGATTTGTGGGAAGAACGACACCAAAAGCTGAGAGAAAGCGGCTGGAAAAGTCGCAGCTTTTAAGGAATGGAAAAAATCCTGGAATCAACTAAACACTAATCAGTCTACTAACCATCAAGCGACGGCAGATCCAAAAATCTGGATGGCAGCCAACATTTTCATAGACGAAAAGACCAAAGAGACAAGAATGAACTACAGAGGAACACCCTCCAGTATCCACAAAAACCTTAACAGTGTAACGGCTGGTAAGCCGACTGGTGCCTGTAGCGCATGTTGGCCAACATGAGCCTGGCCTGACATTGGTAGCGCACGATTGATCGACGTCAATACGCGGATATATGATGCCACTCAACAGAATATCAAGGCATTGGCTTCTATTTTGGCAGGGCAGCAGTATTGGACCACACAGCTTTCACGGACCGACTGATGTGGAGATGGTATGCTGCCAACCTATGGCTCTAAGACTATATGGCTACTGCTATGTCAGGGATAGATTCATGGTGTTGAGGTAGAGTCTGATCCTAGCTTCGGCTGGTATTCCTCTAGACAAGTTCTAGTTCGATGGAATTCTAAGCTACTCTGGCAATTAGTTTCGGGATGTTTCGGGATGGTATTTTGTACTCTTACCACTTCAGTGGGCTTCGATGGGATTCTAGCTTACTCTCAGGAGTTCGACAGGAATCGCGCTGGAACTAGATTACTGTAGTCTGTAGCAGATAGTGTCGTAGTATAAGTAGCTGAGGTATCTTCATGTCTGGAGCCCTCCAGCTTTCAGTCTTGTATTATTCCTTAGATACCCAAGAATCAAGAATCAAGAACCAAGTCTTTAATGTTATTACATTTTCTTTACCATCAAGAGCCCAAGATTTAGCGCCTCCAGTTCAAGTTAAGTAACCAAGTCCCAAGAGATCCTCACAACAGCTACAACACATTGAGGTGTTACAACGAGTAGGGCCTACACATGTGATGAATCCCATTGGATCCAAGACGGAGGCCCTGTGCCTCAAACACATAGACAATATATATGTATAGGTATAAATAGAGTCTGAAGTAGTTCTCTCTTCAGAATGATAATTTATATACTATCGACTGCATAGTTGCACCAGCGCCTGCCCCTTGATCCGCGACAAATAGGGCCCAAAGTAGCATAGCCATGCAGATAAGAAGTGAGCACATTGGGTTCAACTCTTACCTGCACAGAAGACATGTTTCCGGAGTAGACAGCCCACGATGCCAATGTGGGTATCCGTTCCAGAACGTCAAGCATATGATCATGGCATGCTCCAATTGAGCCAAAAAGAGAGGGGAGATACTGAGAAAGGCAGAGTCTCGGTCATTTGAGGCGATGATGAATAGCCCGAAAGATGTGGCAATAATTACGAAGTGGATTCAACATGAAGGGAGATTGGAGCAGTTTCGACTGACGCTTGAAGTCGAGGCCACGATGAGGGAGAGAGAGGAGAGTAGAATAGAGGAAAGACAATCTCCGGCAAGCAACAATGAAGTGGACGGTATCCGCACTGCACATAACAGTGTTAGTACACTTCTTGAAGGTAACACAACTTTAAAGTATGTGTAAATTGGAACGCTGAGGGGGTTTTTAACATAAAGGTTTCCTCCTACATAAATATTAGAGTTCGTAGACACCTGCATGGGCCTCAAGGCTCTAAATCGGGCTTAATGAAATCAAATTCAAAGAGCACACTGAAAATATGCAGTCCAGCCGGCATAGCTCTGCATCATGATCACGTTAAATTCTCTAACATCAGACCAAAACTTTCTTCTCAGTTTAGTGCCTCCTACAGGAAACGAACCTGTGATCTTAGCATGACCTGTGTGTACAAGTGCTACGCGTTACCACTGCGCCAAAGAGGCTATACGTGCACTGACAAAGATTAATTAATATTCTAATATGCCAATTACAAAATTATCAATCTGTACCCAATTATTTTTCCCATCAGGTCCTAAATTCATTTCACTAAGCTGTCTGAGGCTATGAACTTGTATGACATGCAGACCCCCTCTGCCTACGGGCCAAGGACACTTATCCCAGTATTACATCCCCTCCCATGCCTCTCATACAGCTCTAACGTATAGTTTAATCTCCATTACTTTTACTACAATTTTATGGTAGTTGGTCTATCGGGTCAAGCCCTAATAAATTTTCTCGTCATCTTTGCAGTATTAATAATAATAGTCCATTTATATTCTATTTGAGTTTACAACTATGTAGGACAAACTATTTAAATACAACTTATCTTTTCCATTCTAATTGGGGTTTCTTTAATTTGATGGTGGGATCCCCATTACTGGTTCACCAGGGGGAACTTTGTAGTATTGGGTCTTTCTGAATAAACTAACCGTGCCATGTCAAATGAAATGTAAGGCTTGTTCCTGGCACGTTAAAATAACAATCAATGAAGCCCAGTGGACCATCTTCAGCACAGCAAAATCTGTTAGCAGCTCAACCGTGGAAGATAATCTCGCGCTGTCCGTCGAATAGGCCACTGACAAGCGTTAATCTCTGTCTCCTGTGATAGACATGTAAATTTTAGTGACTATCATTGTTCTGTGGGTGGTAAAGATACTGGAGGAGATATGTCTTCGTAGAGGAGTTTTAATAGATGATGGATGATGAGAGATAGACTATTTGTCGGCTTCGGCAAATATTTTAGCCAAAATTCATAGAGAATTTCGAGGAAGCATTGTGGCCGTCAGAGCATCTAGAGCACTATGTAGGATTTATTTATGAAAGAGACGGATTCTTCTTCTATAGCTTGCTATTTCAAGAAATCATGAGGGTAATAATGTTCTTTCTGTGCTTTTTTATAATAAACCAAGTTTTGAGGCCTCGATTAGGGGTACATTCGTATAGATTCTGAGCCTCAGATTAGAAAACGCTCCAGTTATTCCCTGCTGCCTTGATGAGACGGCTCACACCACAAGTGGATATTTACTCGTTACGTTAAATTGTCAACACGTGCGACGTAATTTGGTGGCTCTGAGTCTGTATACGCAACTTCAGTGCGGTTAGGCTGGTCGAACAATAATAAAGTGCAGTTCTCCAGAAAACACGGCAGCATTTGCATTGTAGGTACCTCTTGCCACAAGAATCGCCGAGCAGTGATACTGCTGAGCCATGATCTTGTCTCACTCGCCGTACTGTCTCTTGCGGTGTAACAATCAGATTGGGATATTCCATATGGCGATTGTTGATAGCTGTGCCTGAGGTGTCAGAGCAAGGCAGGAGAGTCTGAAAAACTTGAGCCTCGCGCCAGTCGGCGACATTTATCAGCATTCCTAACTCTACACGTAGATAGCGCAGTTACAATCGGAAGAAATTTGCCTCAGCAAGGCTTCTGCACGACTAAATCGCAAATCTTTAGGCTTCCAACATGTCTCTCATCGCACGCTTCAATCCGATCAATGTCCAATGCCGAGGATTCAGCGGGACTGCCAACGCGCTAGCTAAATCGACCAAACAACGTCTTAAGTTTGAGCACAGCGCCGTGCCGCCTTATCCCTACGGACCATCTCAGATTTACAAGCAGTCCAACTTTGGACTTTATGGCACTCAAAAGATTCGCTTTGGAAACATGGTGTCAGAGCGCAATGAGATAAAAACTCGGCGCCACTGGCGGCCAAACGTGCATCAGAAAGAGCTCTACAGTGCGAGTCTAGAGAAAAATATAAAGATTCGTATCACTACACGCGTACTACGGACAGTTAGAAAGGTTGGCGGCCTTGATGAGTATCTGCTGGGCGAGAAGGCGGCGCGCATCAAAGAACTTGGCATGGGTGGCTGGAAACTCCGCTGGCGAATAATGCAGACCCCGACAGTCCGCGATCGATATAATAAACAGCGCAAGGAACTTGGGCTACCACTCGTAGGTCTGCCGCCCGGCGCGACAGACGAGCTTCCCGAAAATGGGCAAGTGATAGCTGAAGAAATCAAAACGATAGACGAACAATTAGTGCAGGGCACTACAATAAATATGGGTCAGGAGGAAGACTTATGTGAACCTGAGCATCCTACTGCAACTCCAAGCCCCCTCTGAGAATTTAAGGCGGATGAAAGGTCACCCACTCTGCCCATGTAGTGGTCGACAGCTTCCCCCAATTTACGGCCGATTTCAAGAAAAAGAAAATTTCCGAGACTCAAGCGTTGATTCTTGTCACAAACTGGGCGAAATATAGAAGAAGTTTTGTTTAATTAAATTCGTTGATCAAATGCAATTTCTCAAACCTCGAACCTCATCTATTACCTCACTTCATAGCGACTGATAAAATGACACATCGCTTTATGGGTGCGCCATATGTACTTTTAAACCATACACCATTAAGATCTTGTTCACATCCAACGCAGGGCTTGTCTGAAATTGCAGTTAGACGTGGCTAAAGTAAACAAAGGCTGTGGGGGAAATCGTGATAAGCCTTTCACCTAGTTTCTAACATTAATAAATATGAGGCGGAGCCTGAATAGAGTACACTAATTCTATATCCCTCAAACTTCAAAGTATACAGCAAGCTATATACATCAATCTCCCTCTAGTTTCCAATTTTACCCATACAGTCCGTCGTAGGTATGTGAGCGTGACCAGGTAGGATCAATTGTATACCAAGTAAGGACTGAACAATGTCAAGTATGTCTTTCGACTGTACTCAGATTATACTCGTCCCATACCTGAACTAACCTCAATCCCAAAACGATGAAACGAATCAAGTTTTGTATGCTAGGTCCTCTATCGCTAGCGTGTATGGAAAATGGGAGATTTACCTGTAGATAGATAAAGACGTTGTAGCCCTCTGATGGTTGGGAGAAGTCTTCTACTAAACAATGCCGAAATCAATCCTAGCCTCTTATTAAGCAATTTCATGAACCTATTTCCGTGTCTGTTGTAACAGACCAATACATTAAATCGACCTGTAAGTCGATCGACGAATACAATCGCAGGCCTTTGTTTAAGAGGGTCAAGGTCGATAACCTTTTTTATCTGGGCCTGCCTCGCGAATATACTCTACACATACCCAATAAGCCTCCAGTAATCATATGCCAAAGAAAAGGAATGGATTGTATCCAGACATGGACTTCGACGGTGTACCATTACTGCACGGTAAAATGCCACGTTCAGGGGAGTTGAAGAGTTTTTTGGAGGCTTCAGGCCGAGCTTGCTTTTATGGCACTTTCTCTGCGCTGCCATTCCTCTGGTGCCCCATGATTATCGACCGGACGATTCTCATACAGCACTGATGGTCGAACCCTTACATCCTAGTCCACTAGAGATGATGCTAGATGTAAGGGCGGAAAATCACTTCATCTTGGGTCCGGTAGTCTCATGAGATGGTGACGGACCTCACTTTACCTCACGAGCTTACCCGCTACTAGCTCTCTGGGCTAACCTGTGTGTCCAATCTTGCATATCATCAGGAATTGGCGACAAGCTGGGCCTTTCGCATAGAACAAGTTCTTCCAATAGTTCTTATGTAAGGTGATCTGGAGGACTATTATCAACACCTATCAGTGGTGTCCCCTACGAGCCCCCAGCTCTTACCGAGAGTCTGTAGAGCTGAGATTGAGTAACGCCTTTCCAACTTTGAGCTGAGTTATCTCCCCCTCCGTCAAAGATACGCATCCGATAACACATAAGACGACCAAGACGACGATAACGATGCTGGGGATGGGGAAAGATAATGCGGTACCAAACTCTACAAAGTTAATCAGAGAAGCCCTTGTGATATTATAACAGGTGTTACCCACCGGTGGGCAAACAAAAGCTCACGAAATCAAAGAAAAAGACCCTTCCTCCCTCAAGAAAAGCAGATTTAGACGCGTCAAAAATATCGTCCCTTCTAATCTATACTTCCATATTCACTAGCCAGGAGGGCATCTATAATACATGAATTACTCGACAACCTCACGTTCGTAACGACTTTTGCACGCTAGGCTAGGTTTCTTCACGGCAGTCACTCTCGACAAAGACTTTTCTGACATCCTTTCACGACCTTCGGTTTGTCCTGCGGCATGAATCAAGGGAGGAGTAAGGAGGAGGCTAGGAAGGTTGAGAGAAGCTCTTAGGTATACACAGGTCTGCTGCGCCCGGCTGGCCGGCCTCTTCATAATAGGAGAGCCCCGCACCCAGTGGTTTTTGAGACTTTTCACTGCAGCTACACACCCGCAAATGGCCATCGTTTCGTTGGCTGGAGAGGGGAGATAATGACGGGATATCGGCTTCTCTTGGTGTGTACTCGAATGAAGACCTGTGGGGATATTACTGCTGGAAAGAAGTAGTTAAGGAGACATAGGATGGAGTACACTACCCGATGTATAGATACTCCCGGCCTGTAGGCAGAAAGGACAATAAACCTATACATACATATGTAAGGTTATCGACAGGGTACACCTCGTTTCCGCACAATACAGTTGTAGTTATCTCTTCCATAGAAGAATATTCCCCTCAAATTTCTCAAGGAAATTTCTCAAAACTAGTTGCATGGGCATATAAATCGACTGGCACCAGGGTTCTGGAACACGGACCTGCTACACTTCCAATAGAAATCTCCTTGAAGCAACAAAGGGTATAATATGTGGGATATTCAAATTCCCTACCAGTTCAAAAGACTATTCAATCAGCATGTGCTAAAATAAAACTTCCCAGAAGAGGAAGAGAAGATATTCGAGCAAATAATAGAAGAGCTGACCTCGCCTACTGGAGAGAGATTTGCAGAGAGGAGAAATCTAAAGATTTACAGAAAGAAGGGCTAAAGATTGCAGCATACCTAGAATGGGCTAAATCTTGGTCTATCCCAAAGCGATGCCGACAGCCCCAAAAACGTGCTACAGCAGATCCTGAAACTTGGAAGCAGCTGAGCTCTATCAATGCCGACATTCTGGACGTCAAAGAATAAGTTTCCAGAAGTCTCCTCTTACTCTCCACAAAAACCCGACAAGGGCCCAAAGTAGTCTAGCAATCCAAATTCAAAGCGAGCACATTGGGCTTAATTCTTATTTGCATAGAAGAAAAGTAGCAGGAGTCTACGATCCATGCTGTCCGCGTGGCTACCAATCACAAAATCCCAAGCACATGATCATGTCCTGCTCTAAGTGGTTAAGTGGTAGGGGTGAGATCTGGAGACAAGCCAAAGATCGGTCCTACGAAGCAATGATACACAATACTGGTGATATTAAAAGAATTACGCAATGGATTCTTAGTCATGGTTGGATAGACCAATTCCGCATGAAAAATGCAGTCGAAATGCTGATTAGACAACGAGGCAGGACTGGCACAAGGTTGGGGTCGTTACAGGGGACGTGATTGGTGCACATCGACGTTGTTATAGTGTAACTGTACTTCCTGAAGGACAAATTGCAAACTCTAAGAATTAAATCAGAAAGCTTGGGGGGTTTTCACCGAGAAGTTTCCTCTTTTGTAAATATATAGATAGGTGTATAGCCACCTGCATGGGCCCATAGGGCGCCAAATCAGGATAATGAATACAAATCACTGAAGAATATTAATTATTTCACGGTATTGCTTGCGCGCACTGCCAGTCTGTTTTAAGCGTTAACAGTTTAGCCCAGTCCTTCATAATCATAGACTCAGTAGGGAGTGTATGAATTTCAATTCAGTCTAAGCCGATGGGACCTTTCTCGGCCCATATTTCGTAAGTCGCAGCTTGCGGGATCACTGAGGTGCCCGAAGATAGTATCAAAGACGAGGAATTTCCGGATTCTAGGGGACATGGGGCAAGGGGAATGGTGCATGTTTGGAGGACCAGATACAGTATGAGAGACGTGAGACGTGAGGTGTGAGGAGACGAGTCGAAAGAAGAGATCAGGCTGTAGGATTAGTTAAATTTACAAGGAAGTCGCACTATCTCTAACAGGTGTGCACAGCTATTATTTATACACGGATTCCAGACTACTACCAGCAGATTGTAACGAGTCTTTGAGAAGCTAATATTCCCCTAGAATATTTCAAAAAGTACCTGATATTACAGCTGTTCCGGTCCGTCTCCAAACTTACTATTGAGCCCTACCCATTAGAGCAATCTAGGCCATCAGGATCATCCATAGGCTCATGATCCGATCAGCTTAATAGAATCACTGACATTGACCTAAACCTGAATGAAGATAGCGACTCGAATCACTGGGCTCTAGGGAATCTATAAAAGACTCAAAACAAAGTATGATGAACTTTTCGACGACCACAAAACATAATCTAGTATATAGGGCCGACTATTATCACATGAGTCAATGATTCTCCTTATGTCACCCAATATTTACGAGCTAGGTCAAACTGAAGACTTCACAGAGATTGAATTCTTATTCTAGCAGCGGCACAAATCTAGGAAAACACATGGACATAAATTTACGACATTCAATCCGAAACTAATCTTATTTTAGCTATGGTGTTTTTGAGATCAAAGGAATACATGCGTTAGTACATAACAGGGGCTGGAGAAGATAGCGCTAGGCTGCGGAGGGACTGGTTGAATATGATCGAAATCTAACATTACCCTTCCTCTTTCTAGGTGCGCGCGAGGGGCAGGGAGATATGAGCTGCAATTCTTTTAGACAAGTTTTTGGCATCTGGTAAGCTGATGACTAGTTTCCAGTCTACCGCACCAAGTATGGCACGAGCTTCCAATTCGCTCTAGAATCTAGCACAGCTTCAACGTCTTAAGTTCCTACATCTGTAGCTGGTGGCTGTATGCACTGCGATCAAGAAAATTCAGAGTAATCGAGGCTTATCAGGCTAGTGTGAATATTTTTATCGATCCTGACCTTCAAAAGGGTGTTGAACTCCGCTGGTAGTGAAGATTTCATGGTTGAAGTTTCTATGAGACCAGATCGAGTATTATCTAGCTTTTCAAAGGGCAAATAAATCATCTCTCCTACTTGATAGCAAGAGTTCGGCACCCATTATTCAATGGCGTGAGAGGCTCCAAATGCTCGAGCGAGTTTAATCTTTCCACGTAGTGTTGAGCTGAGTTTTTTACTTTGATCGATGGATATAAATTCAAGTCTCTACTGAGTCCTAAACTCCGAAAGACGACTCTAGGGTCTATCTAATCAGTTCGTTAATTTGTGGGTTAAATTTCCTATGTGAATATTAATTGGTATGAGAGAGTCAATCTCTGTGATATCATAGGTAATGAGAGTGGGTTTGCTACTGCAGAAGTGGTGGCTGATTAAGATGTATATAAATCGAGGCCGGCGGGCAAGACTGAACACCTGTACTCCATGTCCTCTACGGACCTGGGAGTGAAATATTCTCCCCGAGCCAAGCTCAGTCAAATTTCGCAATACGATAGAAGTTGGCCCACGAGGCAACGATTCAAATTACTCCACCACGTCAAATTTTCACTGGCAACGAGTTTGACTCCTACCAAGGTCTCATCAAGTCTACAAGTACAACGCAGTACATCCTCATTCAAATTACCACACCTCTCTTCGAATTTCTTTGATCTTAGCCAGCCACGACAATATAAGCACCTGCAGGAGGATAGAAAGCATTGCGCACACATTTTTGAGGCAGTTCTTAAGGATGGACGTGAGAGAGATGCGGACGAGTTTACACGACGATGCAAAGGATGGATACAATCTCGACGGGTACGAAATTTTGGACTTTAGTCAGGAGCTTTACAAGTTGACGAGCATTTTGCGCGCCAATGCTTTGATTGCGAGAGTGCAGCTGACACTACAAAAACAAGCCAAAGATGAAATACACCGTGGTGCGCCTCCTCTTCGCGTTCTTTGGTCTAGTTTCACTAACCCAGGCACTTACTCCACTTAGGAAGGAGACGCCTCAGATCATGTTTCGCGCGGAGAAAAGTTGAAAGATGATGGAGGCATGTCGGGATAACTCAGGGTTTTTGAGACGTTCCCCTGGGTGGGTATTCACGGATGAGGGTTGGCTTGGGGTGAAGAGAAAGCCACCACAACTTTGCAGTGGTGTTTGCAGATGAAGTCCGAGGCAAAAGTGCTTTTCCTTTATATTGAATAATCTTTTATGTAAATTTGTTTGATTATTTGTCATAGCTGCATACGCAATTAGCATTTGATACAAAATGATGATGAAGAATTAGTCTTTGCCGGTCATCGGGTCCATTTATGTTTGATCTTTATTATTGCTTAATAACCCTTGGGTCTCAACACATCTTTGATGGTCTAACGGTCATGATTTCCGCTTGTCACTCGATCCGCGGGAGACCGGGGTTCGACTCCCCGTCAGAGAGATATCTTTTTCGAAATGAACGCAGTGACAGATTTAGAATGAAATACCTCGCGACTATTGATCCCAGGCGAGGCCTGGACTGTATAGCACATAAGGGTTTCACCTTTTATCCCTTGTAAGGTCATTGTTATATTGCCCATGATGAGTAGCCATTCAGCTCATTCGTTACGCGGCCGACAAAGACGAATTCTTCGCCTTCCGGTGGTGCCGCTGTAATCGCTCAGTATGCCTGCACATCTGGAATAGCCAAGAAGAATCGCATCCAAATCGTAGTCGACAGCACTCGCGCAAGCACATCTAAAATCGACGACTTCCCGTCAATACCAGACCTATGATTCTCACGCGAGTCTTCCACCTCAATCTTGCCACAACACCTCGTCTTAAATACCTACAATGGCGATACTCCAATTGCTATCGGGTATTTGCCTCATCAAAAACCGGCCATCACCCACTAGAAAATTACGACGCTATGTATACCCGCGAAGTGGAAACCAAGTCATAATCTACAAAACTCGGGTCTTGGTCTATGGGGGACCTTTGCTCTAATGGTGCTTCACATCTTGAGGGGGACAGGCAGCTGGGACGTGGGACGAACGAGGGAAGTGGTCATAAATGGGCATCCTGGGATGCACATTTTTTGAATGTTTTCGGCTTAAGGGTGTCTGTGGGCGCAGAGGTAAAGATTTCGGATAGCGCCACTGAAACTCTAAAAACAGGCAACAGTGGAAGGTGTTGTGGACGGCCTCCTCGTCGTCATCTCCCCGAATTAACGTCTGCGCAGCCGGGACACCTAGCTCCCTCGAAAAAGGGAGGACTGCGAGGCCGTATCTCGCGCGGCGGCTATATACAAGATGGCAGAGGCATGTTAGGGTAGCCAAGGGTTTCCTTGTTTTCCCTTTGGTGGATATGAGCGGTTGAGGGAAGGGTGAAAGTCCCTAGCACCAACGTCTCGAGTGGTATCAGCGAATGCACCCACTACATGAGTAGTCCAAATGTCAAACTGAGTTTTTGTCGTATATAGTCGTCGGAGAAGCTGGTCTTCTCCGTATCATGCTCTTCGAGTGCAGGGCTTGTGCCCGTCACGAATAAGGTTTCATTCATTCATCCAGTATCCTTAGTGCACGCCGTCACACATAGCCAGTTTAGCCCTGCTTGTAAAGCGGCCCCCTCTAATGCAAAATTTGATGCCTCTGTGGGTACTGGTAATTAATTGAGACTGTTATCGCTCGGGTCTCACGATATCAGATTCACGGGGTGATCAATATCAAAGTCTAAAATAAGCAGAAGGTTGTCTAGCCTTTCTTCTATCGACTACTATGCTCTATATACATCCTATGCTATTGCCCTGAGCGGCGATCCGGTCTTCTCTAACTAGTGGTAAGACGACGCTAGTACCTCGTCCCAGCTCCCGATTATCTGCGCTTCAGAATCCTCACTTCACTCCTCAGCAAAAGGAAGCATACTTAAAATGCATTAGGGTGATAATTACATGGTTCCCTCTAAGCAAAATCAAATCCTGTCTGAAAATCAAATCATTCCGAAAAGATCCCACATCATATTATCCACAACACTTCTTACAAGAACTTCCATCTGGTGCAATGGCCCCAGCCGTTGCATCGTCATCGACAACGCCCCCGAATCCAGGGGGGCAACTCCACCCAAGCCTGCTAGGCATTGTTAATGCAATGCAAAAAGCAGAACAAGAAAGAAAAGAAAGATTGGGCATAGCCCAGGAATTTCTTGAACTAATCGACTCCTGGGCCAAGAGCAAAGGAGAGAAGCAAGCAGCAGCAGTCGTCGCGACTCTGATGAACAAGATCACGCCTGTCATCACTGCCTTTGCAGTAGATCAGGCAGAAGTAATCAATAGTCCAAGTAAGAACTCCCCCGCCATGGCAAGCACTCCCAAACCAGTCGCGCCTAGGAACCACATTGTTGTTGAGAACAACAGCCACGGCCTACCTCCAAAGCCGCAAGAAAAAAGCTCGCCTTGGGTTACAGTTGCTCGCAAAGCAGCCAAGTTACCAACACCGCCCAGTGCGCAAGTTCCGAGAAGACCGGCTCCGACAAGCCGGCCTAAGGCACAGACAACACCCAAGGAAGACAAACGCCTGTTCCTTCGTTTGGGTAGAGAGCACCACTGGCACAAATTATCACCAGTCACAATCAAAAAGATAATAACCGACAAGGCTGGGATAGCAGCCTCAGCTATCACCTCGATGTACCCAGTCAGGTCGGGGATCGCTCTCGAATGTGCGTCAGACGCATTGAGAGACACAATCATCAGAAGTGCACCTTCCCTACAGGAAGACAACACAGTGATTGAGGCAGCCTCAAAATGGACATCTCTGATGGTACCACATGTGCCATTGTATATCAGGACACTTGAAGGCAGCATGCCAGTCACCATTGAAATGGTGAAGAACGAGTGCCAGGCAGTATGTGGCGCCACACCAATCCAGGTACGGCCCACAGAAACAAAGCTTGGTCAGTACTCAACGAGCTGGATCATTCATTTCCAACAAAAACCAGCAAACACAAAGTTCCGTCTTTTTGACGAGAGCGGACCGGCAATTCCCTTCTCGCGCCGACGACCAATCGAGCAATGCCAACGTTGCTGGGGATTCCACACTACGCGTTCCTGTACCCGGAGCCAACGATGTGGACGATGTGGGGGAACCCATGAGACATCAGATTGCCAGGCCAAGGTGCCAAAGTGCTCAAATTGTGCCGGACCTCACCACTCACATGAGAGTAGCTGCATGGCCCGACCAAGAAGACAAAACGGGATAATTCTGCCCCGTACCCCTGCAGAACTACACATCATCAGAGAACGCGGGCATCGTGATTATCACGCTGCTCTAGCGTATTCGGAAAGGAAGGGCAAGGCAGTTGAAACTGTCATTACCCCGGATTCAACAATGACGTGTTAATGTTAGGGAACCCCTCAACAAAAGCACCAAAAGATAAACATAACACTCTCCACTTTCACCAAGTGAATGTAGGAAGGGGTGGGGAGAATACAGATATAGCATTGCAGCAGGCATGGGACGCCGGTGCACATGTAGTCATGGTACAGGAACCATGGACAAGGAAGAAAGAGGGGGGTTTTATCACCAAAAGTCACCCTGGATACAATAGCCACATACCGTTTGGAGGAACAGACGTCCGGCCCCGCGTGAGTACTTTCACACGCAAAGGCATTGGTGCGACTCAATTTTTTCCGCCGTCATCAGGCCCGACATCTGACTACTGTTTTGTAAAGATGGGCAGCCTGACTTTCGTCAACGTGTATCGTGCCCCGGGCACCAGTGGAACCTTGGAGCCCTTACTTCGGTGGGTAGTCAGAGGACTCGTGGTTGTTGGTGGCGATTTCAATTCTGTGTCACAGCATTGGCAGCCGCAAACGACAATTCAGTACGGCAATGGAGGCCAGATCATGGAATGGGCAACAGCTCACGATATGGATCTAGTTAGCATTGTCGGAGAGCCAACGCATAGGGATGGGAACGTGCTGGACTTAACGTGGAGCAACACAGCTGCAACAGCATCAGTCTCCAAGCAGTATCACTGTACCTCAGATCACTCGACCATCGAGGGTACAGTCTTAAACCCTACAGTATCAGACCTATCTGGAATTGTAAGGAACACTCGTGTCAGCGATGAGAACCTAAAGGAATTCAACCGATGTGTCAGCCAATGGACCAAAGCTGCCCCTCTGGACAGTGTCATGGACATCGAAAAATTCACAGCTAATCTCCTGCAGGCTCTTGCAGACGCGCTGAAGATTGCGGGGAAAGTCCCAGCCATTGAAAGCGGAAAAACCGGGCCCTGGTGGAACGATGAATGTCGCATCAAGTGGCAGGATTACAAGGCAGCGAGAGAAAATCCGGACCTTGTAAGACAGGCGCGTAAAAGCTTTAGAGCCGTTGTGCGAAAAGCCAAGCGAGAGTACTGGAAGAGGCAAGTGGAGGCAGTTACAACTGACGCACAGGTATTCAAGCTCATGAGATGGGCTAAGCCTCGACCAGCAGCTGAGCCCCCTCCTTTGCAGATTGAGGAAAATCGGTGGCTTTCAGACCCGCGAGAGCGGGCTAGTGCGCTACGAGACATTCTCTTGGCAAGATTTAGCAGCGAGAACGACATCCCAACCTGGGAGAATGGACAGGAGGTGCGCATTCCATGGGATACGGAAATATCACTGGAAGATGTGACAAACGCTACCATCTCTGTCAATGATACGGCACCGGGAGCGGACAAAATAACAGTACGTTTACTGAAATCCTGTTGGTACCACCTCGGGCCTCTGGTCAAGGATCTCTACCAGGCCTGTCTAAAAATCGGCCACTTTCCGACGGCATTTAGGGTGGCAGATGTTGTGCTTCTTCCCAAACCGGGACGAAATCTATCAACTGCCAAGGGCTGGCGACCAATCTCGCTGCTGTCGAGCTTAGGTAAAGGACTTGAGCGTCTAGTTGGCAAGAGAATGGCATGGCTGACGATAAGTCACCAAGTTGTTCATCCGCAATTATTCGGCTCAGTACCAGGACGATCTGCGGTCGACCTTGCATCCTGTGTAATCCATGATGCTGAGGCGGCCATGAGAAGCGGAAAATGTGCGGCTATGGTCACACTAGACATCCAAGGTGCGTTTGACGCAGTCCTTCACAACCGACTACTCCAACGCCTTCGAGAACAAGGCTGGCCACTATCTCTGTGCCGGTTCATTCAGACCTTTCTCTGCCAACGAAAAGTCCAGGTGAAATACCGTGGTGGAACCACAGACGAGAAGATGCTGGAATGTGGAGTACCTCAGGGCTCGCCACTGTCACCACTTCTTTTCATGCTCTATATCGCTGTGCTTTTTAAGGACCATGGACTAACGAGCAGGTTTGGCTATGCTGATGATCTAGCCATCATTAGAGTTGGAAGCACCGCGGCCGAAGCTATCGCAGCAGTCCAAGAAGACCTCGACAGCCTCGTCCTTCTCGCCAGAGAACACAGGATCGAATTTGACCCGGCAAAGTCGGAACTTCTAGTGACCGGAGGAGGTCCTAGGAAGAAAATCAACACAGCCAACCTCTCCATCTTGGTGAAAGATCGCCGGATCGAACCGTCGCCTCATATCCGGTGGTTAGGAGTCTGGCTTGACACTCAGCTGAACTTCAAGCAGCATGTACAGGAATGGACTGGAAAAGCTAATCGTCTAGTCCACTTTTTACGACATATAAACGGAGTTCAGCGCGGGGCAGCACCCGGACCTCTAATTCGTGCGGTACAGGCATGCGTTCTGAGCACAGCTCTCTATGGGGCAGAAGCGTGGTGGCCGGGTCTTTCTCGAATAACCACCATCCGAGATAAAGAAGTCGGCACTGGAGTAGGGTGGCACACATCTCTGCTGGACAAAACTATCACGAAAGCTATACGAGTAGCACTCCCAGCGTGGCGTACCACTCCCAATAGCGCTCTTCATCGTGAAGCGGGAATTCCCCCGGCATCAATAATTCTCCAACAAAAGATGTTGCGGTCTGCAGCTCGAATGCGAAGAATGGATGCCTGGCACCCTCTAGCCCTTCGGGCGGCGGAGGACCCGAAAGATACTATAAAACGCCTAGGTCTTAGATCGGGACAACGAGATCGCTTGTTCAGACAGCCAGAAAGGTACATGACACGCCTACAAATAAGCGTGCGTCAAGTTTCGACAGCGGAAGGCCCTGGAAAGCTCTACTTTCCCCATGGTCTCCCGGCATCGACACCAGGCAGTCGGGAAAAAGAAGCTAGGTCAGGAAGCATCAAACGATGGTTAACTTCCCTTCCAGCCAACGCAGTCTGTGCCTTCTCTGATGGATCCTCGTCGGGTCCCGGGCAATCAGCTTGGGGTTATGTGGTATACCAAGGAGGCAAACTAGCTGGAAGTGGCTCGGGTCCGCTTCCCGGAGCAGAGGTATTCGACGCAGAAGTTGTAGGCGCTATGAAAGCCTTGGAGGCTGCACTAGCGGTGGGAGAAGGCTTTCCGGTCAGCATTCTTCTGGACAATCAAGCGGCCGTCAGAGCGCTCGAACAAGGAAGATCCAATTCCTCGCAGACAGTGGTGGACAAGTTCTCATCGCTGAGACATAATAGGCGTGTAGAAATACACTGGATACCTGGTCATGTGGGGATCCAAGGCAACGAAGAAGCCGATAAGCTGGCCAAATCAGCCCTGGGAGATCTCAATGACCAATCACTAACCGCAGCTTCGCCCAACGGAGACGAGCAAATTCTGACCTTTGCGGCTCTAGGGAGACTAGTGAAAATGCGGAGCCAAAAGCTTGTGGAAGAGTGGTGGCAGAAGTATCGGCCTAAACGATACAAAGATCTCGACCTCTACATGCGCTGCAAGCGACCGCCGGAACTGGCTCTGCCTCGATGGGCGTATCACCGTCTTATTGCGGCAAGAACAGGCCACGGGGACTACGCCGACTACCACCGGCGTTTCAACCCCGAACATGAAGATCTGATGTGCATTTGTGGCCGAGAGAAAAGGCCCTGGCATTTTTCAGAGTGCCGACCTGCTCTGCAACGTTGGAGAAGCTGTGAGAAAATGACTCCACCTGGGGTCAGGGAAATGATAGGGGAGAAGGGATGGCAGAAGTTTTTCCAATTCCTAACCATAAGCAGATGCTACAGTCTGCCGAAGAACTGACAGGGTGGGAGTGACCATGCTGAGATAGTTTCTGGCTCGAGAGGAGAGGTGTTTGGAAGATAGGGATACGGTGCAGGGCACCGTAACTCAGACATTTGCTGTGATTTTATTTTTCTTTTGTCGCTTCTGGCTTTAATGCCGGTCATGTAGGTAGCAATGAGCTCGTAGGGCCCATCTACCCGTGTCACGTCTAAATAGATGTTGGGTTCGTCCTGTCACGTTAAAGATTTCAAATTCAAATACATGGTTCCCTCTCAATGAGCGTTGCCAAGTGTGGCCTGGTCACGGCCTTTTATGACGATAAAAAACCGAAGGTGCCGTATGCGGGAGTCGGTTTGAGCCTCGCTGCAGTAATCTTCAACATATTACTCGGTGCTTGTCTGGATGCTTCGGGTAAACTTTTCTGGTTAAGTACCTCATGGAAATAGTTTCTGTGTTGGTGAGATTTTAACCGTCGTTTTATTTCGATGAACAGTTGATGACTTTCATTCCATATTTCAGGTTCAATTCCAAGCATGTAGAAATAAATCAAGGCTCCGTTAAATGGTTGATGGTCTAAACTGGTTAAAAAATACCACCCGAGCTCCCTTTGCTTTATTAAGTGAAGGTTTCCGAGATACCAGATTAGAGCCACTTTATTTTGTGTCCAATGCTTGCCTAGGAAAATTTGACGATCGTGTACTAATTTCGCCAGCTCAAGCGCTTTATCAGCTCTGACATAAACTTTTTGAATATGTTTCCTTGGGGCAAAAGAACTGTACTCTCCATATACTGCGATTTGGTACATTAAAGAAAGGGTAGCCACCGTAACCGGCGGACACATTCTTTCGTCGAGATCTGATAAAGAGACCATATCTATTAATTTCACTCGTTTATTTTGATCTAGGGATTCTGATTTCCGCTTCTTAATTCCAATCTCGGCTAAACAATCGTGATTCTGCCGTCTTTCTGCGGCGTGGATATTCATGTGAGCTCCAGTAATATTTAATCTCGAACGAGTAATTTTTTCCCTTATCGTTTGGACCCCCATGTTGACTGAGCAATACATCGTAGAGTATGTACCGGGGCTGTCAGTTTTGATTTCAGCAATTGTGAGATCCTCGGAGAAGTGAGGAACATAGAAGTCAGTATTTACAGCATCGTAAACATAATAGTCCTCAATTAACGGATCATTGGACACGACAACCATACGATTTAGATGCGTGTTCACACTTGACGAAATGAGCATAAATGCAAAGACACAGACCATGGTAGTAAAAAGTACGCAAATATTGTCGTAAAATAAAGATTTATTGAATGAGGATTAATATCCAGCGGAGAGGTTTTTTGACTGGGAATCAGCGAAGTGATGATTTTTCGACGATAGCTGAATTAAGTGAAGGAAGTCGGAATGAATTCAGCATACAGAAGAGTCTCTGCTGGATGGATCCTTATCTTTAAATGATCGCCACAGACTTATAGACTTACCTCAATCCATGAGTCTGGCTCTGCAGATGATTAATTCTACAGCATAGCCAATCCGAAATGACTAACAAGCATCTTGAGTAAGAACCATACCGCCAAGAGCCAGGCATGGTCAAAATAAATCCTTCCGCGGTGGGGGCGATGACACGACACCTTTCAGCATTGTTCTCTCCAAACCTGGGAGGGAAATATACCACCAGAAGTTAGTATGGACAAACTCGCCATTCCGACAAAGTTGGCTCGCGAGACAGTCGCTCAACGCCCCTGACCACACCGGTCTTTCACACGCCTGAACATCGATTAAGAACAATTAAATATGAAGTCTACAAGGACAAATTAGTACTTATTTCCGTGACTTTACTCACGTCACTTAGTTTCTAGTCTGCACAGGGCACCAACCTCACGTCCACAGTAATATGTATGTCTTCGGGAGTACAAAACTCGGGGTGCACGTATCTGGAGAGGCAGATCTTCCGGGCGGACATACAAGGGTTCTGTATGAGTGGACTAGATGATGGAAACTATAGATACAATCTCGGAAGTTGTAAGATTTTGAATTTTGGCCACAAGATTTTTCAAAATGAAGAACATTGCGCGCGCCACGCCTTCGATTGCCAGAGTGTAGGTGACACTGTAAACACAACTCAACTGTGAAAACGCCGTGGTCTGCCTCCTGGTGGTGATCTCCGGTATAGTTTGAGTAGCCTGGACACCCACTTTACTTGGAAAGGAGACTCCTAAGACAATATTTCGCGCGGAGATAAGTCAATGAATGACAAAGGTGTGCTTGAATAATCAAGGGTTTTGAAACGTTCCATTGGTGGATACTCACGATGAAGGAGGGTCGAGTGTTTGTGTAAGAAAACATACCTCAAAGTCGTATTCGCGAATGAAATCCAGAGTGTGAGTGTCCCTAAAGTCAAAAGAGTCATCTTACATGTAAAGATAATACCGATAATGTGTCATGGCTAGATAGCTGAATAAAGATTAAATGATTTAAAAGAATCTCAACGATTGGGAGGACAACGACTGAAAACCTGTCCCCTGCGAACCTAGCAGTGATATATTCTTCCAGAGGTAAATCTAAGTCATCAGCCAGCTGTCAATTCGATTTATTCCCCACTCAAATCCTTTCCAGAATGAGCGGTGGTGGGCTGCATTTGGTCGGTCCTCCCGGATTGCAGAGATTTCTTCTCTTCAAAAACCATAAAGAATCGAATCAATACTAATAAAGATGTTAGGTTATACTGAATACTGCACCCCCCTCGATACCCCAAACAACCAAACAACCCCCTATTTAATTCCGAAAAAGTCACGACGGCACTCGCGACTCTCCTTTTCAAAGTTGGATTTGTCGAGGGATTATCTCTTACAGGCTGCGCCTTACATCTATGTACTCGTGTCTATCTATGTACGAATCGCCGGTGGTCATTTGTGGTATTGCAAGTGGTAACCGATCCTGTAGTCACGAGTCGTGCATAGATTACCTCAAGAATGCGGATAATCTCTTATCCGACGGATGTTACCCTCCCTCGAGTCAGAGTCACATTAATATATATATCCATCGGCCTAGATGGATACCATCTCCTAGATAATTAGAAAATAGATTGTACTACGGCCAGCTTACTTTCCTCTTATTGTTTTGGTGATGGTCCATCACATTGTCGGAGGACGCCTATCTTGGGTTACTGAGTGGGAACGCCCGACGAAGAAAACTATGTCTGTGGGGAAATGTGAGAAAAATAATGGGCCGTGGAGGCTTTAAAAGTGTTATTAGTAGAGGTTTCAACATTGGGAGGCTAGCACGAAGAAGGTTGGCAGAGACATTCATTACTTCAAAATTTTTGTGACCTTCTGAAACGCTAAGGAGTGGCTTAACCTCACTTTTTGAAATTACTGGGCTCTTTTGCGGGCATTAGCATGTTGCGTAGTCTACACGGACTGAGCTAACTAGTACTTGACCGTCATCTTACTGTTGGGCGCCGGCATGACAAAAAGTAGTTTAAAAAATACTAGTGCACCTCGTGTGGACTTCATTCGCGAGGAACATTGAGGTAAAGATTAGATTTTATTTTAGTACTATCGAAGTCTATGACTATGAAATACTTCTAGAGTCTGTATGGAGAAAGTGCCAATCTGAAATTTATTTAACCCTCATTACCGTTGAAGGCTCAGTCATCAGCTTACAGGTTACGTGGGGCTATGTAATATAAATAAACAAATAATTCATCACAAAGTTTCCTCCCATGTAAATAACAAAGTATGATAGACACCTGCATGGGCCCATAGGGCGGAGGGCAAGACTGAACACCTGTACGCGGTGTCCTCTATGAACCTGGAAGTGAAATATTCTCCTAGAGCCAAGTTCAGTCAAATTTCGCAATATCAAAGAAGTTGGCCCACGAGGCAAAATTTCAAATTGCTCCACTATGTCAATCTTTCACTCCGAAAGAGTCCGATTCTCAACTGAGCTTCATCAAGTCTACGAGTACGACCTAGTACATCCTCATTCCAATGACCACACATCTCGTCGACTTTCTCTGGCCTCAGCCGGTCACCAAATACACGCCCACGCCGATATTTACACCCGCTGGAGAAAGCAAAGCGTGGTGCACAAATCTGGAATATAGTTCTTTGGGATGGACGTGAGAGGGATCAGGACAAGTTCATAAGATGATGCAGAAAAGGGATACGTTTTCGACGGGCGTGAAATTTCGAATTTTGGCAAGAGTTTTACGAATTGAGCTTTGTGCGCGCCAAGACTTCACTTGCGAGAGTGCAGCTGATACTATAAAAACAAGCCAACGATGGAAGGTGTTGTGGTCCGCCTCCCGGTGGTGTCTTCCGGTAAAGTTTGAGTAGCCTGGGCACCTACTCCACTTGGGAAGGAGACATCTCAGATTACATTTCGCTCGGAGAAAAGTTGATGGATGACAGAGGCATATCTGGATAACTCAGGGTTTTTGAGACGTTCCCCTGCGTGGGTATTCACGGATGAGGGTTGACATGGGGTGAAGAAAAAGCCGCCATAACTTCGCAGTGGTACTTGCAAATGAAATCTGAGGCATGAGTGCTCCTCTTGTAAATTGAGTCATCTTTTCTGTACTTTCCTTTGATATTGTGTCATAGCTAGATAGCTGCACACGCAATTAAAATCTGATGCAAAAAAAAGGGCCCATAGGACGCCAAATCAGGATAATGAAAACAAATTCAAACATATAATTCGTTATCCTAATCTTGCGTCTTGAGGCATGTGCAGGTTTTATCGGAAGGGTTGTATTTTGAGTAGGATGACTCAACTTGTAGATTGGAACGCTCACACTCAGACTTCTTTTGCAGTTACCACTCGAGGTTGATTCTTACCCCTTATGACCTCATCCGTGGATACCCTCCCAGGGAAACGTCTCAAAAACTCTGAGTGCTCCAGGCATGCCACCATCATATTTCAACTTTATGTTATGAATGCAAGGTTATGGGAGGTGGAATGGTTACCGGTAAATAACTGCACGTTCACTGAGACTTGAAGGTAGAGGTAGATTGTAATGAATTAGCAGACATGCTTGCTTTCATTCAAGTTTAGAGAATCTGTGACGGAAACCGAGTTGGTTGTGAATAAATCGATTTATTAAACTATATGAGGAGAAAAGGGAACTCTAGCTACGACTAACAGGTATTTATAAGAATTGGTCCCCTTCGTCAATCTCCAGACTGGTGACTTATCCTTAGGCACAATACTTGCTACCCAGCCACGCATTGCCAAGTGTTACTTAGTTGTAGTAACGCTTCGACCTCCTGACTAGTAGTGCCGCCTAGTTGTAAATATTCCCAACAATCCGCTTAGATATTTACCTAAGCTCTAATAGCGGTCAAACCGTAACAGAATCACTACTTTTATATACATACACCACATTCTATGGCTTTCCATATCTCCAGTCGCTCAGTTCCATTCAGCTCTGAGTCATCACATTCTATTCCATCCTGCTCTATTCTATCTGACTCTGGTCTGTTCTGTTTTAACCATTAGATTCTACATCTCTGTGATCCACAATAACCAGATGCAGGGGTGGTTGTGTCATCAATCACAACACTTTAGCCCTTAGTCTTTTTTTTTTTTTTAAATAATTTGATATGTATTCAGCTATCTAGCTGTGACACATGACCGGTGCTATTTATACATGTTGGATGACTCTTTTAACGTTAGAGACACTCATACTCTGGATTTCATTCGCAAATACCACTATGAGGTATGCTTGCTTACACAAACATTCGACCCTCCTCCGTAAGTACCCACCAAAGGGACGTTTCAAAACCTTTGGTTACCCAAGCATGCCTTCGTCATCCATGTATACCAGCGCCGCGAGAAATGTGGTTGTGTTTTGCTGGATTTGAACCAGCGATCTACTGTCTCAAGTGGGACATGCGTCCAAGCTATCCAGACTCTACTTGGCAGACCGGCCGAGACGATGTACCACCGCACCATCCAACCATGGCAGTTTTTATAGCGTTACCTGCACTCTCGCAACCGAAGCCTTGGCACGCACAAAGCTCAATTTGTTAAACTTCTTGCCAAAATTACGAAATTCCGCGTCTGTCGAGACTGTATCCATCCTTCGCATCATCTTGTTAACTTTTACGGTATTACGAAATTTGACCAAACTTGGCTCTGGGAAAATATTTCACTCCCAGGTTCGCAGAGGACACCGCGTACAGGTATTCAGTCTTGCCCTCCTCGATTTTAGGCTGTGGCAGAGCAATGCTCCCGGAAATGCGAATGGGGCGCTAAGGAGGTATCAAGGGGGGTACGTACCAAATGAGAAGTATGGTACAGGAGAATAGATGAGCCGGGGAGAAAGGATGATTCTCAGGTGGCCAACGGAGGGAGCTAGAAATAGTCTATGCAGAGGAAATAAAGCACAGGATACGATAATTTAGATTAGCTTTCCAAGGAAAAATTATTCATTCCCATTGAGTTATCTACTTCAAGTACTTCTGGCTTCTTTAAACCTTTCACATTCAGCTTAGGATTGGGAGAAAAAGTTTGAATGATAACAATATGTAATTAGATTCAACGGCATCTTGGGGGACTATTCTCAGCACATATCAGTAGTGTCCTCTTCGAGCCCCCAGCTCTCACTGTAGAGGCTGCAGAGCTGAGATTGAATAAAAACGTCCTCACTTCTATGAGGATTCCCCATAGTCTTCACCTCTCAGCATGAATCCCCAGCACCATAATCATGGAGCTAAACTCGATCAGATCAAATAGAAGGGTTGAAGCCTTTCTCATCACCCACCCTTGGTCATGGAGGAAAAGCCATTCGATGAGCTTCCAAGGCGTACCCAGCACCCAATACGGCGATGATGGATTGAATCAAGACGGCCTCGAATGTTACAAAGAAGGGGAATATAGATGAATATGCGCACCTCGTGTGGTCCCGGTGTCTAGGCCTCGCCTGGCTGGGGCTGCTGGTTTTGAGACTTTTTCCCGCGCACGCAGTTTCCATTGCTACCATTTTAGTTTTTTGGGAGAAGGTTCCGTGGACAAGGTGGCCGAATTCCACGGGTAAATACTGAGCTGAATGGCTATTCATCAAGGGGAATATATCAATGATCTTTCAAGTAACAAAAGAGGATAGGAGCACTGTACAAGGTGTGGCCTGGGTCAGAGAGGAGCCCATTGTGCTAGATAATCTAAGACTCAAGTAGTGCAATAAACATCTGTATTTCTCTCTCCAACAGCATATTTATTGACTTGAGGAACAGTAGTACTGTCGGGCCCTAATTCTGAGAGTCACATGTCATCGGCTCACAATCATTACCGACACCAACAAACATCCGTCCGTGAACCACGACAATCACATCCAATTTACATGCCAGGCACAAGCGCTGATTGAGACTCATCTAATACGTGATAAGAAGACACAGAACCCAATTCTTGGAATGTTTTACCCCGTGACGGTCAATAATGTCAACAACCCAAAAGCTTCTCTAGTGCATATTTGCCTCTAATCATTTATCCAACATGTTGCCGCCAGTCGAAGATACAATCCTGGTGGAGAATCCGAAATTTGCTACACTATACACTTCTCTGCAGAGTGAATTTCTTTCCCCCGATGGCACATCTAAATTTCATGCCGCCCAGAAAGAACGGAATGCAGTGAAAGAGGTTGGTACTAACCAGTCTGCATTCCCTCCACAGACCTTAGGATTGAACCTGATTCGTAGTTTTATTATAGGCACTGGAACTCGGTTATCGTCGTGCTGCAAAGTCTCATTTGCTCAAGTCGGCTCTCGGCAATCTGGATATCTCTCCAGCGCCGACTGCTACCTTAGCTACGGCTCGCTCTTCCGCAATATTCAAACAACATCCATCCGAGCTTGTCGAGTCGATTATACTCCTATCTAGTATTTTCCGTAACAACTCGATGCCTCTTTTACCATCATCAACAAAACTTCTCGAAACATCTACACTTTGGACCTCTATTTCCAGCCAGCTGCCTCAGATTGGCGCACTACTTTCCTCTCATCTACATACACAGGCTCTCGCCCTCTGTCGCATATCAAACCCCAGCTCTAACGCATCTTTCCTTCACCGAGCGATTCCAAAACTTGTGTCGACGGTGCAAGCCCGTCAGAAAACGATCAAGGATAAGAGTCAGGAATTGAATTTGAGGCGCGTTTTGCTTGTTGGAAAAGTTAAGACCTTATTATCACTTCACCATCATGCATCAGAGCAGGTTATAAATCATTTAGAGCAGGTCATGTACGGTTCAGTTGCTCGACGACTAAAGATAAAGTCCGAGTATTTGGGTTTGACGGCTCAGCAGCTTGAACTGGAGGCAACGAGCAAATACATCAGAGGCTATAAAATGGTTTACACTGATGATGTGAAGAGTGCCCTGAGTGAATATCGGCTGTCGCTTCGTGATTCGAGAGAGCGCTTAAAGGAGAAGAAAAGAGAACTAGAGAAGATTCTCGAAGGCTACGGATTAGGGCAACCGGATGGAGATAAAAAAAAAATTATGCAAAGCATTGCCGATAAACATATCGAGCTTGAAAAGGAATGCAAGGAAGTTTGGAGAGACATTGAAAAGTTGAAAAGGAAATAACTCGAAGAACTTTGCTGCGCATGAAGCCAGACAACCTTAATATCTTCATCGTTCCAACGGTCGCGGGATGAAATATATTTCTGACCAAAGCGACTAAACTCAACCCCATAACCCTATCCAAACGACACATCTGCTTCCGATAATATATGTTGGTACAATTAAATCAGCAGGAAATTAGACAGTAAGTTTACTTGAATATCTGGAGTCCCAAGGGTAACTTGAACCTGAATATCGATATGGATAAAAATTGCACCAGAAATAGCTAAGTGGTCGAAAGGAAATTCCGTCGGGCCCACATGCATTGCGTGTCGGCAGCTTCTGCAAGCATGCGAAGATGTTCAAATTATCTCCATAAGCAAACAGCGGGTTTTGTAACAGTTGAGATATTCGCTTCGAGCTTATCATAAACTAAAGTTTTTGTCCTATCAGACTCCTCAACAAAATTGTGTATCAAAAAAATTGAAGATTTATTTAGAAAGAGAGCTCTGAGAACTAATTAACAACATCTTCTCATTTTTATCGACACTTGACTCTTTATAAATTCATACTCTAAACTTCATCTATACATACTTTAAGGTATTTTTTTATGCAGTACAGTCGGCTATCGGTCACAGGTGCTCTCAACGCAAGTTTCTCATCTCTATTTAACCATGCAAGCCTTTGACAATCATACTCATCAGCACTGCGAGGAATATGGTCGGAATTTGCTGATTTTAATCTGGCAGTCTCTGTTGTGATTGATGACACAACCACCCCTGCATCTGGTTATTGTGGATCACAGAGATGTAGAATCTAATGGTTAAAACAGAACAGACCAGAGTCAGATAGAATAGAGCAGGATGGAATAGAAGGTGATGACTCAGAGCTGAATGGAACTGAGCGACTGGAGATATGGAAAGCCATAGAATGTGGTATATGTATATAAAAGTAGTGATTCTCTAAGCTTGAATGAAAGAAGCAAGTCTACTAATTCATTACAAACTACCTCTACCTTCAAGTCTCAGTGAACGTGCAGTTATTTACCGGTAACTATTCCACCTCCCATAACCTTGCATTCATAACAGTCTCACATGCCGAACGTAATACGTGACAAAGCTATCCAGATTCTACTTGAGAGTGGCTCGGACGGTGTACCGCTACACCATACGTCCCCATGTATCACGGGCTGGCAGTGAGTGAATACTCGGATGTGTGGAGTTGATAATTGTAGTTATGCGTAAAACGATACCTAACTACCAGTCGAGATCTAGATCTAAGTAAAAATAAATTAGAGAATGACCCTCAGGATCACCTGGCCTATAATCGTAATATTCAAATTAAAAATTAACCTATAAATTAAAAAAAGCGGCAAATATATTAACTGATGAACAAACAGGCAGCGTCAAAATGAACTTCAAAGATACACCCTTAAGAATCCACCATATCCTAACCAGGGCCCAAAGCAGTGTCGCCATTCAGCTAAGGAGCGAGCATATCGGACTCAATTCTTACCTGAGCAGAAGAAATGTACCCGGAGTAGAAAAGCCAAGCTGTCAATGTGGACATCCGTCGCAAAACGTCAAGCATATGGTGTTGGCGTGTCCGCAGTGGGCAAATGGAAGAGGCGACTTTCTCCGACAAACTAAAGACAGGTCATTTGAAGCAATGATGAAGAGCCCAGAAGACATGGCTAGAATTACACAGTGGGTACTAAACAAAGGGTGGATAAAACAGTTTCGACTGGCAGGGGAAGTCGAGGTAGCAATGTCGGGTAAAGTAAATAGATCTGGAAGGGTAGAGGACGGAATCCACACGGGCTGAACAGTGTGCACTGCACTTCCTGAAGGTAAACCAAATAAATTGATAGGAGCATAAAAAGACAGGATCAGGGGGTTTACACCAAATTGGTTTCCTCCTTTGTAAATAATGCAGATAGTCATCTGCATTGACCCATAGGGTGCCTGATCGCGTTAATTGAAATCAAAATCAAATTCATAACCTGTAAATTAAAGAGCTATTTAGATAGATCTTAAAGTAGTCTTTCATAGTCTAGAACTTAGTAGAGACTTGTATTTAAATCAATCTATTAATCTGTATCTAAATATCCTCGTTTGGGTTACGCCACACTTGTCACGTGATTATATTCTAACTCGCTTCCTCCGTGTCGCCATAGCTAGCCACATTAATTCATTTTATGCCGCTTGAAAAGAGCGACAGTAAGAAGATATACTGGAAAACTTAGAACTCAAGAGGCAATAAATTGGCTATTAGGCACAGAGGAAGGGGCGGTGGCATACTCTAGTATCATAAATGGAATGTAGTCTCCTCTGGGGAAATAAATGTAGGGACCGAAGTATTGCATAAGATTGCGATACTGGACTGGATTGTAATTAGTGCAGAACTGCTAGAAAATTTCGCTGCGGGCTTAGCTCGACAGCGCGTCCTTCGCCCCTAGGGAGGTTTTTGGAGACTATCGGAAGATAGTTTCGCCGCGGACGTTAAATGCTAAAATAAAATAAATTAATTCATTTTATTGTCCTGTCCGAGTCTATGACTATGTAGGATATGCAGGTCCTCTCTGCCTACAGGCCAAGGATAACTATGCCAGTAGTATATCCTCTCTTGTGCCTACCATACAGTTCCCCTCAAACAGTACCACCCCTCACAAGTCCTCATTCGATCATACACTTAGAGGAGCCCTTTGCCCTTCATTACCTCCCCTCTCCAGTCAACAAAACCATGGCCATTTGCGGGTGTATGGCAGCCGGGGAAAATCGCAAAAACCATTGGGTGCGGAGCTCTCCTGATACCGAAATTAGGATTAGATCCGAAGACATAGTGCTCCTTCTGAAGCGTTCGAAGAGGCCGACTAGCTGAGCGCTGCAGACTTGTGGGTACCTCGGAGAATTCACACTCTGCCTTTCTAGCCTCCTTCCACTTTCTTCCCGAAGGCCGTGCTGAAATTTCAGAAAAGTCTTGACAGAGCGTGATTGCTGTATGGAAGCTTAGCCCAACTTCTTTTGTGCCGTCCAGGGCGCTGGAGAGTGCCGTTGACTCATCGACGAAAGAGTCCCTCCTGACTAATTAGCCGAAATCTCGGTCTTGGCCCCCACAAACGTTCCAAAGGTTGAAAACTCTCCGAAAATATCAGTGCCAGCATGGTCTTCAGAGACCTGTTCTCCCTCTCGCTCCACACCTCAGCCGCCTATTCTCACTCAAGTTGTTTGTCCCATTAGAGCAACAGTCCCTCACAAGCCAAGACCCAGGCTTTGTATTTTTCGACTTCATTTCCTCCTTGCGGGTATAAATAGCGTCGTAAATATGTAGTGAGAGATGGCTGGAAATCAATGGGGCAAGCTCCTGTATGCAATTGGAGCAACTTTTTTGTTGGTCGTCGAGGCGAGATGATGTGTGGTTAGAGAGAGTTTGAGGACTCAGATGAGTATGGTAAGAGAGGCATTGCCGAGAAGTCGTAAAATGGAGATGTGCTGGAGGTTGCTTTCGACTTCGATTCGGATACGATTCTTCTTGGCTACCCCAGATATGCAGAGCATACTGATCGACTACACCGGTACCGCTGGAAGGTGAAGAATTCGTCTTTGCCGGCGGCCAGCCACATTGTGTCAATGACTGAACCTTCCACAAATTTATGTCAGTTTGCAAAGTGGATGAAATAGGAATGCAACTAATTGAAATGGGAGTGCATTGAGAGGATTTATGGGGCATCAATAAATATCATTTTTCAGGTTTATTAAAACTTAAATTTAATCGCATGGCTAGTTAGCTCAGTACAACATGATTTTTTTAAAAAAGCGACCCTGACTTCTATTGGCGATTGAAATCCAGAGAATGAGTATCCCTGAAGTTCAAAAAATCCACACGACATGTTCACTAAAAACTGGGCCCCGCTACTGCAAAAGCCACATAGACGTTAATAGTCAGGAAAACATTAAAATTTATTAAATCAAGTAACTGTATTAATTTACCAAAAATAGGGGACAGCTTAATTTCATGTAGGAATACACAAGAGAGTGTGCCTAGAATGAAGTAATATAATTTGCACAAATGGATATAAAATGAGTAAAAAATTTGAGAAAAATGTACCTGATGAAGGACAATTGTAATTTAGAACATTTAATTAGATAGATTTGTCATAGCTCTAGAGCTGCATACACAATGAAACAAAAAAAAAAGTCAGGAAAACGAATGACTCGATTTCGATGTGCGGGCTCGATGTGGACCGTGGCAAAAATGTATACCACCAGAAAGCAGTTGAATTGGCCACTGATTACAAAGAGATGGCTCGGGCTCTATATAGCGGTATTTCTTCCAATTGAGATCCATAAAGTTCGTCAAGTTGTAGTGTTAGCGGCTCCACCAGGTTATGATGCGCTGGCTGCTCACCGAGCAAGAAAATCGGCTGGTTGGCAAGGTCCAATGACGTATCGACTAGATCTCTCGGGGAGAAAGAGCCTCTGGGTGATCTTGTATCATTATCTGAAGAGTCAAGATCAGACAGAGCCAGCAGTAGGTCGGTTGCTGAGCTGCCGAAGCCTGCTGCTAGAGAGCAGGCGCAGGCGGGCCATTGATGGATGACATGGATTCGAGAAGTTGAGCATATTCGCCTGGCTTAGGTGCTGAGTTTGCAGCTATTCATTAGTAAGAATCTACCAGATCGCGTTGTTCGGGAGGTATCTCCAGTCATTCCCCACGCACATCTAAGTGGGGGTTTGATGGGAACGAGTGGGCAGAAAACTAAGTTTGGCCGAAACTCAGTGTGCCAAGCGACCACTCTGGCAATGACTAGAGTATAATCATTTGATTTTGAGATTCTCATACACAGCAGCTGCTATTATTTTAAATATAAAGAGTGCTTTTTGCCCGTCTGGCCAGATTATGTTGAAAACCTTGCCAATACCTCTGTGTTTCAGACCGGAAATTCTACTTGCGCCTCGTGAATTCGAACGCCTAACCATCTACCCTTATTTCTGATTACTCTACTCATCTTTTATCCGTATCATACTATGAGCCAATCAACCGCAAACGCCAGCTAGAATTACTTCAGTCAGAGCCTCCTATCGAATCCTCAAAGCAATTTCAAGTGGCCAGTGACCTGATCAATGATGCTTCTGGGCGCAGGGCCAATTCCAAGCACGGTTTGAGAGCCGCTAGCAATTTGGGTACGACCAGCGTCGGTTATGACCTCAGCAACCAAGCCGAGACTTAAGGCCTTATCTTGAAGAAGAGAGAGCTCGCCTTCACTCTTGACTTGCAAGGCTATCTTAGCTTGGCCCTGTCGCTCCCATTGACGGAGCAGAGGCGAAGTTCGTTTGGCGCGCAAGTGATGCTTGTAGCAGGCGAGTGTGGCATGCGAGCATTGAGCCGCGATTTTGCCTGTGAACCGTACATTGTCAGTTGAGGATTTTGTAAGAGCGGTGCACCTTGGCTCGGCTTACCTTTAGTCATACCGAGATCAGTGCGAACCAGGAGCACAAGCTTGCACTCTTCATCATTCGACAGCGGGGCCAAGCGCGCAGTTACCGGCGTGCGTAAGCCATCCTTCTCATCCGCAGCAGTAGAATTGGTCCAGTTTGGTGCATGATCAAGTAGACTATCGTCAATGTCTTGCGCCTCGCTTTCAACACTCGCGTCGTCAGCAATCGAATCAGCGTCGGAAATGCCAAAAAGCCATGAGAACGGGTTGGGCACAAGCCCCAGAGATGCCGCCATCCCGATCATATACCCACTTATGCCGGCAATAATTGCGGTACCAATGAGCATAGCCACAGGTGTTGGTGGTTCAGTCGTCATAATGAAAGTATTGATTCGAGTTCCAGCCGTAGAGAAGGATAAAAAAACAGAAGCTGTAGATCAAGTAACCTCACCTACTGGCAGTGCGTCGTAAAATAATGTGACATATGGCTCGGGGAAGGCTACCAGTGAGGAGCATCCTGGCTGTATTGCCATAGACATTCGATTAGTAATCAAAGATGCTATGAGCTCAACTACACATACTATCATTACATGCGGGCGGAGGGCAAGAGTGAACACCTGTACGCGGTGTCCTCTACGAACCTGGGAGTGAAATATTCTCCCAGAGCCAAGTTCAGTCAAATTTCGCAATATCAAAGAAGTTGGCCTACGAGGCAGAAATCCAAATTACTCCTCCACGTCGTTCTTTCGCTCCCAACGAGTTTGACTCCTATCATTGTCTCATCCAGTCTACAAGTACGACCAAGTACATCCTCATCCCAATGACCACACCTCTCTTTGACTTTCTCAGGCCTCAGCTGGTCACCAAATACACGCCCACGCCGATATTTATACCCGAAGGAGGAAGCAAAGCGTGGCGCACAAATCTGGGAGACAGTTCTTTGGGATGGATGTGAGAGGGATCAGGACAAGTTTACAAGATGATGCGGAGGAAGGATATAACATCGAAGGGCGTGAGATTCCGAATTTTGGCAAGGAGTTTTACGAATTGAGCTTTGTGCGCGCCAAGACTTCGCTTGCGAGAGTGCAGCTGACACTATAAAAACAAGCCAACGATGGAAGGTGTTGTGATCCGCCCCCTGGTGATGTTCTCTGGTATAGTTTGAGTAGCCTGGGCACCTACTCCACTTGGGAAGGAGACATCTCAGATTACATTTCGCTCGGAGAAAAGTTGATGGATGACAGAGGCATGTCTGGATAACTCAGGGTTTTTGAGACGTTCCCCTGAGTGGGTATTCACGGATGAGGGTTGACTTGGGGTGAAGAAAAAGCCACCATAACTTCGCAGTGGTACTTGCAAATGAAATCCGAGGCATGAGTGCTCTTCCTTTACGTTGAATCATCTTTTCTGTACTTTTCTTTGATATTGTGTCATAGCTAGATAGCTGCATACGCAATTAAAATCTGATGCAAAAAAAAAAATTTACATGCGGGCCCGCCGGCGAAGTCGAAAGCAACCTCCAGCACATCTCCATTTTACGACTTCTCGGCAATGCCTCTCTTACCATACTCATCTGAGTCCTCAAACTCTCTCTAACCACACATCATTTCGCCTCGACGACCAACAAAAAAGTTGCTCCAATTGCATACAGGAGCTTGCCCCATTGATTTCCAGCCATCTCTCACTACATATTTACGACGCTATTTATACCCGCAAGGAGGAAATGAAGTCGAAAAATACAAAGCCTGGGTCTTGGCTTGTGAGGGACTGTTGCTCTAATGGGACAAACAACTTGAGTGAGAATAGGCGGCTGAGGTGTGGAGCGAGAGGGAGAACAGGTCTCTGAAGACCATGCTGGCACTGATATTTTCGGAGAGTTTTCAACCTTTGGAACGTTTGTGGGGGCCAAGACCGAGATTTCGGCTAATTAGTCAGGAGGGACTCTTTCGTCGATGAGTCAACGGCACTCTCCAGCGCCCTGGACGGCACAAAAGAAGTTGGGCTAAGCTTCCATACAGCAATCACGCTCTGTCAAGACTTTTCTGAAATTTCAGCACGGCCTTCGGGAAGAAAGTGGAAGGAGGCTAGAAAGGCAGAGTGTGAATTCTCCGAGGTACCCACAAGTCTGCAGCGCTCAGCTAGTCGGCCTCTTCGAACGCTTCAGAAGGAGCACTATGTCTTCGGATCTAATCCTAATTTCGGTATCAGGAGAGCTCCGCACCCAATGGTTTTTGCGATTTTCCCCGGCTGCCATACACCCGCAAATGGCCATGGTTTTGTTGACTGGAGAGGGGAGGTAATGAAGGGCAAAGGGCTCCTCTAAGTGTATGATCAAATGAGGACTTGTGAGGGGTGGTACTGTTTGAGGGGAACTGTATGGTAGGCACAAGAGAGGATATACTACTGGCATAGTTATCCTTAGCCTATAGGCAGAGAGGACCTGCATATCCTACGTAGTCATAGATTCGGACAGGACAATAAAATGAATTAATAATCTTCGGATTCGAATCCAAGAACCTGGTAGTTTTAACTAACAATGCCCAGCGACGGTACTCGGCACAAGAGCGACAACTGCTATGTATTCTACTCTGCTTGAAACATTGGATGGAAGGAGCAGACGTCACAGTTATAACAGTTCACGAGTTACTGAATAGTATTCAAACCAAAGCGGAACAGCCTGCGAAAATCTTCAGATTCTTAGACAAAACCAAACACTACAGTGTGCAAATACTCTAACGAAGAGGAAAAGCAAATGTTCTCGCAGAATACCATTCAAGACCGAAAAATGATACTAATACTGCCACCGACGTGTTTCCCACAAAAAAGAAAAACGAAGATATACCCCCCGTAGCACCAACTGAAGACATCGACATGGAAGAAATAAATCGGTCAGAGCAGCTCAATCGAGTTCACCACCAGGGAATCCTCGAACTCCTAGATCATAGCCAAGAACTTGGAACCAACCTCGAATCTGACTGGGTCCGACGTAACTTCACAACTCTTAATCACAATTTATACCTCACAAATTCGGCCCTTTCTGAGAAAATTAGCGGACCACTACAGCCGCCGGATGCAATAATTCTTCTTGAGGTCTTGGAGTACGAAGAAATTTTGTTCGGATTAGGTCCTGATCATCGATGTCTAGCCTAATTGTGCTATGTTGCAGGTTACTGTTCCCATTATTCATAGGGTCATCATTAGGGTTGTGAGTAGTTTCGGTTTGGTGTGGGTACTAGATGGATACCTGAGCGTGTCGCAAAGTAGTCAGACATGCGACTCAAGTAGCATATGCACGGTAAACCTCAATCTCAAAATGATGATGCTGTTAGAATTTAAAATAATTGGGCCTATCAAGTAGGCCACATTGTTGGTACACATTTGACTACAAATTATATACTTAGTTTCACCTTGGTAGTTACTTGAATCAATGCGCTCTACAGCCTCAATGACTGAAAGGTCATTATTTCCTTAATATATACGAATCAAGTTTTATATGCCAGGTCCTGTATGGCTAGCGTGGTGTTACAGGCTGTAGCCTTGTATGTGGATCCGTAACTATCAGGCTCCGGCTATGAACAAAAGCGCGCTAGTGTTACGAGAAAAAGCGCTCGATTGGAACAGATCATCTTGCGCGCGCATCGTAGATATTCTCCAATTTAGATAAAGTATAGATTCATTGGATCCATAATTGTGAACAACAAGTATAAAGCCCCTTCATACGTGGTTGGAATATGGGAAATTTACCTGTAGATAGATAAAGACGTTGTAGCCCTCTGACGGTTGGGACAACTCTTCTACCAATTTATATCGGAATCAATCCTAGCCTCTCATTAAGCAATCTCATGAATTATTTCCAATGTCTGTGATTACGCACGTGCATATACAAAGTCGACGAACAATGTCTAAAATCGATAAGATTTAAGTCATCCGTCAGAAAATGCACGAGAGTTTAGGTCATGCTTCTGTTGGCACCACCATTCGCAATGTCACTCCAACATACTGGCATCCAGAAATGATTTTGGCAGCATATGAGGTGATTCGCAACTGCCGTTCATGCTAATCGATGAAACCGCCTGATCCTGCGCTCGGTAACTTATGGCCAATCCAACCGTCACCACCACGCGCAAGTTGGGTCGAAAATATTACTAAACGCAGCGGAGTGCGCATCAGGTTGGCTGGAGTCACGCATCGTCCCAAAGTCAGACTTCGCAAATATAATTGACTTACTCCGCTACATCATTGTGATAGAACCAAGTTGGTGATGAATGAATCGATTTATTAAACTATACGAGGAGAAAAGAGAACTCTAGCTACAAATAACAGGTATTTACAACGACTGATCCGCTTCTTGAATGTACTAACTGATGGCTTTCCTCCAGACATCATACTCGCTAACTGGCTACGTATTGATTGGCGTTACTTAGTTGTAACAGCGATATAGCGGCCTGACTTGTATTATCCTTTAGTCTAGTTCCATCTTTCCCTCCCCATGCAATCTTTTTGTAAACAAGTTCCTGGAAATGGAGACGCGGAGTGTTGTGGACGTACGGGCCCTCCATTTCGTGAGGGTTCCCGACACGATCTTGTGTGTATGTAAGAGGTTGGAATGGGCAATATGGTAGCCTGAAGCGCTACCATATTGGAGATATGAGCAGCTGTATAGCGTGGGCACAAGGTGGTTATTGGGGGGGTTTCTATGCCTACATGGCGCCACACTCGTTTATGCTGTGGCTTAGGCTCTGTGTCGCTTACACTTGTACTTTTTTTTGCATCAGATTTTAATTGCGTATGCATCTATCTAGCCATGACACAATATCAAAGAAAAGTACAGAAAAGATGACTCAATTTACAAGAGGAGCACTCATGCCTCAGATTTCATTTGCAAGTACCACTGCGAAGTTATGGCGGCTTTTTCTTCACCCCAAGTCAACCCTCATCCGTGAATACCCACTCAGGGGAACGTCTCAAAAACCCTGAGTTATCCAGATATGCCTCTGTCATCCATCAACTTTTCTCCGAGCGAAATGTAATCTGAGATGTCTCCTTCCCAAGTGGAGTAGGTGCCCAGGCTACTCAAACTTTACCGGAAGACACCACCGGGAGGCGGACCACAACACCTTCCATCGTTGGCTTGTTTTTATAGTGTCAGCTGCACTCTCGCAAGCGAAGTCTTGGCGCGCACAAAGCTCAATTCGTAAAACTCCTGCCAAAATTCGAAATTTCACGCCTGTCGAGAATGTATCCATCCTTTGCATCATCTTGAGAACTTGTCCTGATCCCTCTCACGTCCATCCCAAAGAACTATATTCCAGATTTGTGCCCCACGCTTTGCTTCCTCCGTCGGGTATAAATATCGGCGTGGGCGTGTATTTGGTGACCGGCTGAGGCCTGAGAAAGTCAAAGAGAGGTGTGGTCATTGGGATGAGGATGTACTAGGTCGTACTTGTAGACTTGATGAGGCATAGGTAGGAGTCAAACTCGTTGGGAGCGAAAAAACGACGTGGAGGAGTAACTTGAATCATTGCCTCGTGGGCCAACTTCTTTGATATTGCGAAATTTGACTGAACTTGGCTCTGGGAGAATATTTCACTCCTAGATTCGCAGAAGGCACCGCGTACAGGTGTTCAGTCTTGCCCTCCTACACTTGTACGTGCAGCGCACATCTCCTATACCTTTAGCTTTAATCCGTATATGACACTCTTTTAGTCAGCTTCTACTTTCGTTCCATGAACATTGCGCCCATTTCATCGCGCAATATTTTCAATACAAGTATTACGCTTAGGTATCCACCTGAGCTCAAACAATAGTCAAACCGTAACAATCATCCGTACGTGTTTGTTTTTATTGTACTACTTGAGTCTATGACTATCTAGCACATTGGGCTCCTCTCTGACCTCGACCTCGCTTTGTACAGTGCTCCTTGCCCCTTTTGTTACTTGAGAGATCATTGATATATTACCCGTGATGAACAGCCATTCAGCTCAGTATTTACCCGTGGAATTCAGCCACCTTTTCCACGGAACCTTCTACCCAAAAAAAATAAAAATGGTAGCAATGGAAACTGCGTGCGCGGGAAAAAGTCTCAAAAAACCTGCAGCCCCAGCCAGGCGAGGCCTAGACACCGGGACCACATGAGGTGCGCATATTCATCTATATCTTCCTTCTTTGTAGCAGTCGAGGTCGACTTGATCCAATCCGCCATCTCTGTATCGGGTGCTGGGAACACTCCGGAAACTCATTGGATGGCATCTCCTCCCTGATCAAGGGTTAGTGATGAGTAGGACTCCGACCCTACCATCTGATCTGATCGTGGTTAGCTTCATGATAATGGTGATAGGGGAATGTGTTGAGAGATGAAGACGATATAGACCGCGAAAGCGATTGGGAATCCTCGTCGGAGTGTGGACTTTGTTACTCAATCTCGGCTCTGCAGACTCTACAGCGAGAGCTGGATGTTCGTAGGGGACACCACTGACAGGTGTTGAGAATAGTCCCCCATCATCCATGTATTTGGTACACCCCAACAGATAGTTTTCGAAAACGCCGCACGCTTTACAGAAAAAGAGGCACTGCATATTCCAAAGCAAATACAACCTCACTTTCATCCTCACGACACCCTATCGCCCACAGTATAACGGAAGAGTGGAGCAAGCTAACGGTGTTGTTAAAACTAGTCTAATACACCCCACTCTCGATAACCAAGATTTGCGACTTACAGAAACCCTTCCTCGAGCTGTCTCGATCTACAACAGATATATCGCACCTTCTAGATACAGCCCATTCTATCTACTTTTCGACACGCAGTCCCCTGGCAGCGAAATCCTATGTCCAGTTTATACCCGCGAGGCCACTAGCGCGGAACAATCCTAATGGGCACACGAACTAGTGAAAATGCACTCAGTACCTATTGCTCGATCATACGTAAGCAGCGTTAGAGCAGCAAGAGCTAAAACTCATGAGTATTTACAAGAATCAAAGGCTTTGATTAGAACTTTGCCAGCGGGAGACTATGTATTTAGAGCTAGTCAAGGAAGAAACAAATTTGAGCCCTTCTACGACGAACCTTGGGAAATCTAAGCCTGTCATGCCAACAACACATATTCACTTATCTCGCCAGGGGGAAACAAACTGGTAAATAGATTTAAAGGGACGAACTTATTCCCTGCTTTCATTCGCCACGGACAACCGGTTCAAAGTCTACAGTATGGCAGCCGGAACATCTTGAATATGGATAGACGGAACATTTGAAGGTTAATGAGACCCTAATTTCAATCATCCCCTAACCCACATGCAACGAGCTGAGGACGGCTCTAAATTTGGAATGGGAATAATTGAGGTTCCAGGCACCGAAATCATGTAATGTCCGTGCGCCTAGCGCCACGCTGATTGATAAAGTCCGGGCATTAACAAACGACACCCGGAGCTAGCATGAGCGGGATACGGTAGAGAGAGAGAGAGACTGACGGGGACAAATGCAGTGGTAGCTAGCGGCAAAGGTGGCGTGAATATAAACTGAAGAAAAAAAGACCAGTCCACACAGCTTTCTATCGTGCATCTAGTACCGCCGAGAGTGGAGCAAAGTACAGTCGCAAATCGACAATCTTAATCATTTACTGTTTTCACGGATATATCCTATCATCCTTGATCCTTAAGGTAATTTTGTTAGCTAGGAACCTCATTGATATAAACTTCAAGATAAAGAAGGAAAATAAAGCAGTCTAATTTTATCAAATTGGTGACGCTTATAATTTTATCACTTTACATACTATAAGTAAGAGCGTGAAATGTAGAACGGCAAATGAAAGTTATTAGATGAGCAAGACAGCGGAGATATAACTAAACCTCAAAGTTTCGTTTCATTCTAAATTTGGGTTTAGGCAAACATCTCGGCTTCGCTTCGGTATATTTTGCTATCTTCACTTACCTTACGTCCCTAGAACTAGTAGACGGGAAACTTCACCCAAAAGATTCCTGCCATAGTAGGATCAAACTAGTTATAGCTGTATGCACTTTCGTTGTGTCTATGCCTCAAGATTTTGCTCCATGCGAATTATCCTTAGAGAGGCTGTAAAAGTACCTCTATTCACTCATATCGACTTCTAAAATTTAGTAGTTGATTAGAATCCTTTGATCAATTTGTCCGATCGAAGGTTTTGAAGATATCGTAGAGAATTTTCTAAGTTGTAGATTTAAACCTGCAGCATGTATTATCGTTTAAATAAAATTTAACTTTATGCTAAGTCTATTGCGACTGGCAAGTTGGTGAATGGCTACTAGTGAAGCCCCGGTATATGCAGTGCATCATAATAGACTTTAAACTACTTTGAGGATGCGAGGAAAATAACAGCATAGGTTGGAACCAAGGCGTTAATGAACTGAGTTTTCAAATTCTGACCTGTTGTTATTAAAGTGCTCGACCAGAAGAGACATTCAAGAGCCCATGATGATATCGTCTACTTCATTAGCAATTATCTCTTCTTGTAGATCATTCCAGGTCCGGGATGATCTCGGCCATACACGTTTGTACAAACTGACACCAACGGAATCTTGGGGATTAATTTTCGCATCAAAAGTAGCCTTAAAATATCCGTGCGTACCCAGGCTCTCCTTGATGTAGCCACTTCTTCCCCTTTTAGTCCATAATTGTAGTGCCTTGAACCATTCGACGTCTTCACGGTTGAAAAACATGTATCGAATTGTGACCAACTTTTTATGGATTTTGTATGGGTGGCCAGTCAGAATAACGCGCTTAGCAATTACCCTTGTTGAGGATGGAGGAAGAGATGTTCCTGTTGCTATAAGCGTTAGAGGGATTATAGAATTTTTACTTTTGTCCGTAATTTCTTGTGGTTGATTGGTGCGTTTGAAAACAAGGGTAGGGACAGATCCCCAGATTAATGGTGCAATGAAAGTAGCCACAGCTGACGTTCCTGGGTGGAGATAACGGTCAAATTTATGAACATCATTGCTAGTGTGGCCTCCTTGAGAAAAAAGCGGATTAATCACGAAACGACGTGGCCCACACTGTAGTACTAACTCGGTTTTAGACTTGATGGGCTCTGGGTAGTCAGAGCTTAGGTTAATATTGAAGTTGAGAACCGCCCTTTTATGTTCATGACGGAGCAATGAAAAGAGATTTAATGGTCGCGAACTGTCGTAAAGAGTTTTTAAAGAGAGAGGTACATTTTTCAGATATATATGAACTCTTGTTCCGGGAGCAACGCCACCTACTAGAGCCTCTCGGGTAGCTCGACTCCTTGCTGACTTGTAATTTGGTACTTGAAGGAGCCTCTTCCACTCTTCAGGCTCATGTGCTCGATCCTCACTTTCTTCCCATGGACTAGACCGAAGACTCTTTAGTCCTCGATACCGAGCTAATCTTTCTCGTGCTAGCACTTGTGGATGCAGCTCTATCTCATCAGGGAATTCACGATCGTCTTCAGCTTCATCATGATGTCGACGTCTAAATGCAGCCAGTTGCTCTGCTTCGTGTTCATCATCTAGATTAGGATCCAGGAAGATCTCTGATTGTGCATACGTTGTCGGGTCTATCTCGGTTGGTTCTGGCCTAGCAAGGCCTTCGGTTCCATCTTGAGGTAGTGGTGTAATTTCCATTTCAGTATCCTGCTCATCAGTCTCGTCGATGTCTGAATCGGAATCTGAAATCTCGTCCCCCAAGTACCATGCAGCTTGATATGCGGATGTACCCTTAGGTAGCCTCTTTGGTACTGTGAGGTTGTGCTTCTCTTCATCAGAGAAATAATGGTGATCGTCTAGTAGGACACCACGTTTTTGGGTTGTTTCAAATGATCCACTGTTTTCCGTTACATCTTGCATGATAGTCTCTTCGAGGGCTAGTTCGGCTAGGTCATCTTGATCATCTCCTGGTATTTCCAAAATGATTTCAGCTGTAGATGCGTCCGTCGAATCGCTAGATCTTTTTCCGGAAGAATTTAAAGGAGCTGCAACAATTTTCTCAATTTGATAATCCCCCCACTCTCCAACTTGGATTAGTCTGTCTGCCTTTAATCCTTTCCCTCTTATAGTGCCAGTTAATGCAACACTTTCTTGTGGAGTCGCTGGCCATTTAACTTCATCAACTAGCATCCAGCTTCGTTCATCTCGCCATCGTACTCCTTTGGGTGAAGTCGTACAAATTGACCTCATAAGGTTTGCGCATTCTTGCCTTGAATTCAAGTTATGAACTTTTTCTTGTTCGGGATGGAAATGCTTTATAAAGGATTTAAGGGAGCTCAAAACGCCAACTCTCTTTTTTGGAGGCTCAATGTTGTCGAGCCCTTGGACTGTAGTCAGAAGCGTAGATATTCCTTGGCTTTCCACACTACGAATGATATTCTCTCCTTCTTCATTTACTTCCTGTTCTGCTGACAGTATGAATATGACAAAGTCTGCAACTCTTCCTGCATCTAGGCATGCCATAAGCTCGGCTGCGACCAAAACAAATTGCACCTTCTGCTTAAAACGATCAATATCAATTTGAATTTGCCCCTCTTCTGGGACTTCGCAGGTAATGTCAAGGCTTTGGCTCAGAGATCGAGCTGCTGCCGCTGCACTAACGTTGGAGCTTAGCGGAATGATTGCTACGATACGTGGCACTCCATTTCTACCAGAAAATATGCTCGCTTCTTTTAGGTGTTCTCTATGCTTGGCCAATTGTTTTTGTTTATTATGGTTTCGACGGTCGAGTTTTGACATAACTAGCTGATGAGGTGTCTTCCGATGGCTAAGATCGTCCATTTTCCCTGGTTGCATTAATTTTTGCCAGTTTCAACAAGACTCTGCGCAAACCTTTTTTGATTTCTTTCAAAAAACCCTTTGTTGCCTTCCTAGACTTGAAAGGCTTGTGAACCACCTTGGTAGTACTCCTATGAGAATGCGGTTCTAGTTTTGAAGGCATTGTATGATCCGCCTTCAGATATCTCTGAAGCGCAATGGGGCAGCTTATTGACTATCTATTTAAAAGTTTTCTACCTGTTTGTGTTATTCCTTGAAAGCGGGCGCTGGATGTAATACCCCAAATTTGTGTGCGCCTTATCGCTTATCGTGAAGAACATGGGATAATTGCTTTGCGCCTACCCTAGTCGTTATAGCCGTATTTTTGTAGCAGGCACAACAGTCGGACAATTCAGTTGCAAATTTTTATAATGGACGATCGAGTGACAGCTAATCATGGAAGTCAATTTACAGCGGATGAAGATGTTTTAAAGAATACGACTGTACATTCGAACGGCGCAGTTGTGGTTAAACGACAAAAAAAGTTATTATCAACTCCTGAGGATGCCGCCAAAGTTCGAAAACAAAGAGAAGCAGAAAAACTATATGGAAGAGGTCGAAAAATTCCATGTATGTGATTTAGCTGCTAGTTCACATCAAAAAAGCTAACAATCTGTGGTGAGGGGGATCAAGGACAGAAAACTTCGCGGTAACCTAAAAGCCCTCGAGGATAAACACAAAACAGCCACGCTTCAGGCAAAAGATGCAGAAATTCTACTTGAAAATGAAGCAGGATTCCTGCAGCCTGAGAATGAAATGGAACGTACATACAAAGTCAGGCAAGATGAGATCCAGGCCGAGGTAGCAGTTGAAACTGCGAAAAAAAAATTCGACCTTAAACTAGATGCTTTAGGTCCATATGTATTCGATTACACTCGAAATGGAAGAGAACTCTTACTTGCGGGTAGAAAGGGACATGTTGCAACTATGGACTGGAGGGAAGGCAGGCTGGGTTGCGAGTTACAACTGGGAGAAACTATAAGAGATGCCAAATGGTTACACAACAACCAATTATTCGCTCTAGCTCAAAAAAAGTATGTTTATATATATGACCGGGTCGGGGTTGAAATACATTGCTTGAAAAAGCACATTGAAGTAACTAATATGGAATTTCTTCCGTACCACTATCTTCTAGCAACAGTTGTAAGGTATTTCTTTCGATGGACAACAGTTTAGCTAACAAATTAGTAGGGTAATGCTGGATGCCTTAAGTACCAAGATATTTCCACTGGGAAAATAGTTGTTGAATTACCGACTCGTCTTGGGTCCCCTACATCTCTTACCCAAAATCCACAAAACGCCATACTTCACATGGGTCACCAAAATGGAAACGTTACACTCTGGTCACCAAATTCTACTACACCCTTGGTCAAACTTCTTGCTCATCGGGGTCCTGTCAGAGCCTTGGGAATCGATCGTGAAGGAAGATATATGGTTTCCACCGGACAAGATTTAAAAATGTGCGTATGGGATATACGAACTTTTAAGGAGGTTAACACCTATACATTGAAGCAGCCAGGGTCATCTGTAGCAATCTCAGATCGTGGTTTAACTGCTGTAGGCTGGGGAACACAAACAACAATATGGCGAGGGTTATTCCAAAAATCTGCAGCAGAGCAAGAAAAAGTCCGTGATCCTTACATGTCCTGGAGTGGACAAGGAAAACGGATTGAGCGAGTGAGATGGTGCCCCTTTGAAGACTTACTTGGGGTCTCTCATGATCATGGATTCTCTTCGCTCATCGTACCTGGATCTGGTGAGCCAAATTTTGACGCTTACGAAGTTAACCCATACGAAAACACCAAGCAGCGACAGGAAAATGAAGTTCGATCTCTACTTAATAAACTTCAACCCGAAATGATCTCTCTCAATCCGAATATCATCGGTAACCTAGATATATCAACAGCAGAACAACGTAAGGCAGATAAAAACCTTGATAAGAAAGAAGTGGATCCGACTGCCATGATTAAAAATCGTGGGCGAGGAAAGAACAGTAGTCTACGGAAATATTTGAGAAAGCAGGGATCAAGAAATGTAATTGATGAGAGGAGATTACGTATCGAAGAATTGAGGAAGAATCAGAATTCAAAGGTTCAAAAGAGGTTGGCTGAGAAGACAGAAGAGCTAGGCCCGGCATTAGGACGTTTTGTGAGGAAGAATAATTTGACTTGATAAAATTCTTTTATGGAAGATGTCCCTTGATGAAAAGGTTATCTGAAGCCAGTGATCCTATTTCAAATTCATGACTTCTCGCCTTCGAATCACATTTATTATCGATATATAACGAATAAAAACTGCAAGAAGAGCCATTCATCTTATGGTGATTAAATCCTGGATACTCAAGTCTACTCACATCTTACCTTGTCACAAGGAAAGGTCTATACCCTGACAGAAATCAACAGTAATTCCCTCAGGATATCTAAGGAGTAAGTTATGTTTATGGGCTCCATTGCGTCACGCGAAATTCATGCGACGCGCTGAGTCCACAAATGTACTAGGATGCCATCTTATGTAACCACGTAAGCTCAAGGTCCTGTAGAGGTAGAAGCGCACTTTGTTAGCTATTTCGCTTACAATAATCTACCGACGAGGTAATTTCGAGCGCTTATGATGGTGAATTAATTTAATTTATATATTTTTCTAAATGCCGCCTAACTCTAGATGCTTGACTAATATTTTTCTGAATAAAATTCATGTAAAGATGTTTACTGTACAGATTTGCAAAAAAATGGATATTTTCAGTGTAAGTCTCGGCTAATAAATCCACGCGCCAGTAACAATCCTGATCCGTCCCTCTTCCTTTCCCTACAATTGCCCTCACCCATCAATAATATGCTTCAACGTACTGGCGTCGGCTTTCGCAGAGTCCAAACCCGGATGGGTTTTATCTCTAAGATACAGGCTACACGAAGCTTTCGGAATCACAACAATACAACAACACTTCCTGTAGACCAACCTAGAAGCGATGCCACCAGCAAGCTATCAACCCCTGCGACTCCTAACCTCTCGCGCCCGCAGATAATTGCGGACAGTACCCTCCTCGATCCTATTGATAATTTTCTTGCTCAACCCACCTGGTCTGTTCATACAATGTTAGCCGACTCGGATTCCATGACTCCAGAAGTCTCGGATGCGGAGCTACAAAATTTAATACGCCTCTCGGCCCTACCACGACCTGATTCAGCGCAGGCTCAATGCATCCGTACGACCCTTCTTACCCAGCTTCGCTTTGTGCAGGCTATTCAGCGCGTAGACACGTCAGGCGTTGCTCCTTTGGTTTGCCTACGAAATGAAACTGACGCTGGGCGTCGCGACTCCACCATCAGATTGGTGGATCTGAAGGCCGCCTTATCACATGAGTCTTACAGTGGCAAATGTACGCGTCCTCGAAGGCGACAAAATCAAGAGCCGCCTAAAATGGTGGACTGGGATGTTCTTGGCGCATCGTCAAATGTCACGGAGATGAATGGTGAGAAATATTTTACAGTCAAGTCTGGAGCAGATACTGAAATCATACCGGGAGCGATGCACCAAGAATATGAGAGAATGCTTTCTCTAGAGTAGCTGCTAAGGAAAGAACTGACGTAATCTATCCGTTCGACGCCAATCTAGTTACTTCTAAAGAAGTATAGTCTCGTCTCATGTACAATTGAAAGACCTGCACTTCCAACAAAAATAAGTACCTTCACTTTCTCCTATCTTGCTGGATGTGGCAGTGTGTTACTCAATGTATAGTAGTTTATTTCCTTGAGTGAATGGATTAATTAGAACAGCGAAAGTCTTTTTGAGATAATCCTGTCATATGAGACTGTTCAATGTAAGATACTATCATAAATTTACAGGGTATATCATATACATGAATTCCTTTTTTTGAAGCATTATTTAAATTGTCAAAAACTTATTTTATTCTGGTTTTACATCTGAGTACAAAACGGAATATCCATTTTGATTTGCAATTTTATCGTGATCAATTCCCTCCCATTTAAGTTTTTGAAGGATAGTGCCCATAACGTCTCGATATTTCAAGTGGCCATTGACTATGTCACTTACTTCTAAATTCTCAACTCTGTTAACAGACGTTATTGGCTGGATACCAGCAATGCCATATTGAATTTTCGAGGTTCGGTATAGAAAACTAAGAATGTAGTCATGCGTGGAGTAAACATTAACAAGGCGACCAGCAACGACAGAACGCATTGATTTCCAGGCAGCTACATCTGATGGAACTGGTGATCCAAGCATCACAACACTCTCAACAAGGCCAAACTCTCGACGTTCGAAGAGTGTTTTCAAACACGAGTATATTAATCTTGCACCAAAACTGTAGCCTATTAATGTCAGTGGCCTCTCACCTTGAACTCTATTAATAATTGCGTCAGCAAGAATGACACCGGCTTTATCTGCTCTGTTCATGCATACGCTAAAAGGATTGTCCAATACTTTGGCAATTTTAAGGAGAGCCATAGGCCATAGGGCATGGGCGAGTGACGAAAATACAGTTTGAGAGATGATCTCTTTTTTGGCCAAATTCCAGGCTGTGCTCTTGACAAGTGATTGCATGGCAGTACCTAGACTTGCAAGGGCTTCTACTTCCCACCTCAACGCGAAATTTTCACTCTGATGACCAAGGGTGAACCAAGGATTAATGATATCTTCTTCTGTGACCAACCAACCACTTATGGCAATTGTGACCCGAAGGCGATGATCTCCTTGCATAATAGTCTGGTTTGTCGGATTTTTCAATGATAGGAATGCAAAGTCGTTTACTTCTTTAGCATAAGATTTGACAGCGTTACTTGTCATACGCGCTCCATACGCTCCAAAAAGACTACCAGCAATTATGCCGCTCTCGGCAAGGGCTCCAAGTAAGCCCGCTGCAGCCGTTGTGCCCAGTCCTATACCACCCATTAAAGATCCTATTGCACCAGCAACCAAGGGGGCTGCTAGACCCCCAGTCACCCCCATGACTGTGGCGCCAGCAACTCCGGCAAGTCCGATTTTCCACCTACGCGATATCTTATTTGATTCACTACGTTTCTCAAGCTCGTTTGAACCAGACATTAATTTTGCTGTCTTGATTAAGTACTGCGCCACTCTGATCTCATCGTCGACAAGAACACTAAGAGGCAATTGAAGAGACGAAGTAAGATAAAGAAGAAAAATGCGGGAATAGGCAGTATATTTATTTAGTAATAGAAGCTGTAACAACATTCCTTCCAATAATAGAAGACGCTTATTGTTTGGAAGAGCGCAAAGTAATGTTGGAATGGGTGGATACTCAGTTAAGAGTACTTCGTCTGCAGCTGTATCATGATAGGCTGAACCTGATAAGTTAGCCAAATCTCTTCACCTAAACATGTAACTGAGTGCTCACCAACTGGCTGTATATCTTTAGATACTTGAACCACTCTATCGGTGGGGAATCTTTCCACTTCTAGAGCGACGTCGCTACGGTAATTGATAGCTGCGCCGACTATCTCGATAACTCCATCTTGCCAGTTGTCAAAATACTCCGTACAATAATCCGAAATTTCTGTCGATGTCTTTTTATTCGTATCGTTATCATCAAAACTTTCTAAAATCCTAGCTCTTATAGTAGCCATAATTACGGTAGTGAGGGAGAAAAGCCCAACCCGTTCTTCCGGCGAAAGGATAACACTGAGTGTATGTTGATGTGCATCCTCACGAACATGATTTTCTTCGCTCGACATATTTCGCTGTATCAATAGTAGGAAGGCATAGCAGTATCCCTTCTGATATCAACGTAAGGGATCATTCTTTTTCATAAACGTGAACGGCCGATTCTAACCTACAATTGCTGAAAAGATATGTGGACTAGTTTAATGATCTAGATTTAGTAAATTCCCTTACGAGTATGATTTTTCTGGTTGAAATTGTATACGACCAGAGTTGTTACGAGGAGACATAGGTTCAGTGCGTAGGGACGGCGCCACCCCGCAACATGCCACATTATTCAGTCGTGCATGTAATTGTGGATAGTAGCACGTGATATAAGTCACAAACACACAACTGATTCAAGGACCATTAATGATTGGGTGGAGACAAATGCAGTGCCATTCCTCTTCGCTCTGCCTCTGACCTTACCACAGCACTTGCTTGCGATATCCAGTTAAAAGGGATGGAAAAGAAAGTAGCTGGTATAGTGACTGTCGATGTCCAACGGGCGTTTGATGGTATCAAAAAAGGACGGCTCTGCTACAGACTTCGAAACCAAGGATGACCATCGAACGTGGTTCGCTGGGTAGCATCATTCATGGAGCAGCGAGAATCTATCATCTCTATTGAAGATACTACCTCCCCGCCCTTCCAAACTCACTGTGATCTCCCACAGGGTTCACCAGTATCGCCAATTCTATTTCTTCTGGCTATGGAAGAGGCACCACGTCTTTCAACTGGCCGCTTTGGCTATGCAGATGACATTGCCCTTTTCGGGTCTGCGTCCTCCTTAGACGAATGTGCACGCAAACTCCAGGAGAAACTAGATAGCACTATAGCATGGGGTCTGACTAACGGAATTAGTTTCGAACTTCCTAAGACTGAGCTGCAATACTTTCACCGGAAGCGAGGCTCACCACTAGAGCCTACTCTTAGTATTGGAGGGACAACTATAACCCCCAATGACCACACTCGTTGGCTTGGAATATTTTTCGACCGTACTCTTCGGTTCCAATATCATACTATACAGGCTTTCCGGAAGTCTCTAGCTATCACGAGCCATAGGAAAAGACTGTCCACAACCACTCGAGGAATTAGCCCCATTTTCTAAGACAAGCTCTACAAGGTGCTGCCTTTGCGATTCTTTTCTACGGGGCCGAGATAGAGTCAACGGCACTCTCCAGCGCCCTGGACGGTACATAAGAAGCTAGGCTAAGCTACTATACAGCAATCACGCTCTGTCAAGACTTTTCTGACATTTCAGCACGGCCTTCGGGAAGAAAGTGGAAGGAGGCTAGAAAGGCAGAGTGTGAATTCTCCGAGGTACCCACAAGTCTGCAGCGCTCAGCTAGTCGGCCTCTTCGAACGCTTCAGAAGGAGCACTATGTCTTCGGATCTAATCCTAATTTCGGTATCAGGAGAGCTCCGCACCCAATGGTTTTTGCGATTTTCCCCGGCTGCCATACACCCGCAAATGGCCATGGTTTTGTTGGCTGAGAGGGGAGGTAATGAAGGGCAAAGGGCTCCTCTAAGTGTATGATCGAATGAGGACTTGTGAGGGGTGGTACTGTTTGAGGGGAGCTGTATGGTAGGCACAAGAGAGGATATACTACTGGCATAGATATCCTTGGCCTGTAGGCAGAGAGGACCTGCATATCCTACATAGTCATAGACTCAGACAGGACAATAAAATGAATTAATAAAATAAGGGGCCGAGACATGGTACTCTAAACAGACTTCCCAAAAAATCATCTTGCAAGTCTAACATAGGATGAAAAACGCGGCATGGGCAGCTCTCCCAGTCTACCGTACCACACCAATAGCAGCACTTCTACGTGAAGCTGGCTGGGGCCCAGCTCAGACGTGGCTTAATAGAATTCACAGCCGTCAAGCGGTTCGAATTGCTGCAGCTGACCCCTATCACCCTCTTCGTAGGCGTTGGAACACTAGCCGCATGCGCTGGATCCGCCAGAGGATTTCACCAGAATTTTCCGAAGATACCATCCCCCCACCATGGTCAGCACCCCGTGAGGAAAAGCTAATCAAAATTGGGGCAGTAGGTAGACTTTCGGGATCAAAATCCTTCAAACAGTGGCAGGCTGCTCGACCCATTCTAGACTTATTCGTATTTTCAGATGGAGCTCTCATAGCAGACCGAGCAGGCGCGGGGTACGTCATCCATCGAGGCCTTACGCAGGAGATTGGGCGAGGATCACTCCCTCTAGGAAACTCGGCAGAGGTCTATGATGCTGAAATTGCCGGAGCCACGGAAGGTCTTATTGCAGCACTCCTCAACCCACTGGCTTTCTATGCCTCTAACGTCACCGTTTGCCTTGAAAACCAGGAGGCTGCCCTTCGTCTTCTCTCTGATGTTCCCACAGCGTCTAGCTCAGCGAAAATCTTTCTCTTTCGCAAGCTTGCAGCAAACTGGAAAAGAAGGTCACGTGGCCAAAACACAACGCCTGGGGAAGTGGCTATCCGATGGTGCCCGGGCCACGCAGGTATTCTGGGAAACGAAGCAGCCGACGCGCTTGCCAAAGACGCTTGTGCGGATCCAGCTCTACACTCGGTATTCTCTATTACGAGGGAAAGAAGGGAAATCAAAGCCCAGTACGAGGCTTCTGTTGCACTTTACTGGACAGAAAATTCTCGATCTAGATATAAAGAATTAGGAATTGGTCCTAATACTAAGATTACTGCCGAGCTCGCCTGTCTAGGGCGACGCACACTAGGATATCTATTAGCTGCACGGTCTAGACATGGCGATTTCGCAGACTACCATCGATGCTTTCCGCACGAAAACGTCATTCTAACCTGCTCATGCGGAGAAGAAAAGTCCCCCAACCACTTTTTCTAATGCCTCCTTGGGCAGTACCAGGCTCGCCTCCACAGAGCACAGCTTCTAGTTCCAGCATATCTTGGGCTCTCGCTTCCGCGGAGGGAGTTCACGCATTTAATAGCTGGGTGCGTGTCACAAATTTCTTTGGCAAAGCACAACAATTCTGACTGAAAGGGAATCATGTGATTCAACTAAGTTCCCCCTTCCATATTGTTTATTCCATTGATTCTTCATTCAATATAATTCGAAAACATAATAACTGAAGGGAGACCGGTAACCATATATAATTTAATCTTCAAGCGCAAGATGATAAGATCCTGGCTTTCATTTGCTTTATCGGGTTTGTTCAGGCGCCAACACGTCGGGTAGTTGTTTTTTTATTTTATTTTTTACTTTCGGTCCTAAGCTAAAGCTATGTTTTCCACATTGGGTCAAGGACCGGCGGATCCGGCAGGGATCCCTGTAACTTTTCCTACAGCCTAACTCGTTCCAACCTCGTGAATTGCTACCAAAAGTGCAGCTGATTAAACAGAAACGAAAAATCAAGAAAATCAAAACGACTCAGAATACCAGAAGATTCCTCCATATTGGACCCAGTAAATGCGCTCCTCACACATTCCCTCGTCTGTCACACCTTCCAGATGACAAATTTGCCCATTCTCCGCTGAGAGCAAAAGATGGGTTAGCAGGCACCTTTGACTCAGCCGGTATCCTGATATTGGATTGAAGATGCCCCGAAAGGGGACATCGTCGAGGTTGCTGTGTCCTCAAAATTCTTCTTCAGCTTCCAGAGCTTCGAAACCTGTAGCTTCGGCCATTGAGACGTCCTTCGCAGCGGCGATGATCGCCTCTTCGGCCTTTTTTGCTGCTTCTCGTGCTCGTGCCACCTTTGAGAACTCCCCTTGTTCTATGTGGCGGATCCACGCGAGCTGCTCTTTGGTCACCGGTCCCCCACGGTTACGACACTTAGTGAGGGCCTTGCACTCGGCTTCCGAGTGCATGTTAGATCCGCAGTTCCAGCAGGCTGGAGCGCGGGAGCAACCACGGGTGGTGTGGAAGCCCAAATAGCGTTTGCACTGTGCAATTTGTGGTCGTGGCTTGTGAATGGTAGCCATAACAGCCTCTTCGAGAATGCGGAAGCCCGGGCTAGGGGCGTTGTTCCGGTCGAAAAGGGCTTTCCAATTTCTGTACGGCGCTCCAGGACGGCATGTCCCGTGCGGTAACACCTTGTATGGAAGTTTTTGTGTTTTTCGGTAGATCTCCACTGAGATCCAATCCGCATTGACCGTATAAGTACAGTCGATTGTTTTTATGGTCGCCGGAACATTTGCGATCCGAAAGGCGACAAAGTTGGAGGCTTCCTCGAGCTTGGCGCCGGAGTCCGAAAAATTTGGTGCGGCATCTAGGAGCTCTTCCCTTTTATTTTTATTCCCTGTCAGAATCGCAAAGCCGGTTCTAACACGGTATATAGAGCAGGCGTCACTCAAGAAGCAATTTAGCTCACTCTGTAGTTGTTGCCGTAGGCCAGCAGGTGTAAGCTGGCGCCACGGGTGCTCCTTTTCTAGGCGAAGGAATAGTCGTTTGTCGACTTTCGCCTTCGGAGCATCTTTCTTTGGGACCTTTGCCGCAGGTTTCGGTACAGCCTTTACAGTTGGGACTGCTTTCTGTCGCAGTCCATTTTTGGCTACCGTAGCCCAGGTGCTTTTTACAGGCAGCACTGGGACGGCGGGAAATTGTATGCTCCTGGCGTCGGGAGCCCTTGGGGGAGGGTTTGCCGGGCAAGGAGGAAGGACGGGTGGCGTAGTGGCCGGGCCCGTGGCCATGTATTGCGCATTTTCGGCGCGTAGGTAGACTCCCATCGAGTCTACGAATTGTCTGTTTGACCCGTTGGTCAAAGGAAGAAGGGTGGCTTCGACGCCAGAGATGGCGGCGGAACAGAGGGCCAGATTTGCCGCTGTTTCGGCGGCGCGTCGTTGTTCGGCTTCGACTATTGGTCGGAGCTCAGGAGGGCATTCTGCTTTCAACGCAGCTTTTGGCTGCGACGTTGATTTTGGCGCTGATATAGGTGCAGCGTTTTCCAACGGTTTTGATGCGGTCGGAGGAGATTTTGACGATTCTCCAATCCTGTGGGGGACGGAGAATGGTTGAGGAATTTCCTCAACAGTTTCAACAGACCCGACCATGTCGGTATTGGGTTCAGTGATGGCGGGGAGGGCTTTTTCCTTCCCATTGATGGAGACCTTGCTCATCTCCGCGCATTTCGGAGACTGGACAAGGCCAGGTAATTGTTCGAGAGCCCTCGGGTGGACTCTCGTGTTGTCCAACTTGGCGTTGGGACGCTTTTTGCGAACTGGAGGCATGGTAAAAATGCCTGAGCTCGATCACAATTCAGAGATGGATGCGAAGAGGTCGAGAAGGGAGGAAAGAGGGAAAAATGAATTTTCGAATTTCTCAAAAATGTACGTTTTTTGTCCATTCACGTGCTAGGTGAAGTAACTGCCGTCGCACTCCTGAGGATCCTGAATTCCAAGTCCGAGCGTAACGCCAAGTCTCACGGCAAGCGAGCCGCTGAGCTCCGAGTCTAGGCGAGACGCCGAAGTCCCGATCCTAGGCGAGCCGCCGAGTTTGAGGTTCCATCAAGAATGCACCCCTCGCATTCTTTGGTCACAATTCGGGCGGCTAAGCACCTCACTCCTCTCCCACTGTATTCTGATAGTTTACTTGTCATGTATCATTGATTGTTACATTATCTGGAGTATAGAGGAATTCATGTATTTAAGGAGGAGTTAGAACGTTAATAGAAACACAAGTTTACACCTAGTCTCAAGCTCTACACACATATAGATTGTCGTAGTCTGAGCCACGAGACATCCGTGAATTTCACAGTCAACATTTATCATTTTATTCTTACTAACGTGCACAAGAAACCTCACTCCTACTGGAGCTTGAGCACGAGTGGGGCCGAGCAGGATCAGGTTAACTACCGTGCAGTACAAATGCCTCGTCCCACCTAAATGACCGAAACCATGCCAAAATGCATGTATGTGTTGAACCATGACGAATTCAGCAGCCCAGAATTGAAAACAAAACAAAAACTTTCCCTCGAAATCCCGCATTACAAAAGAAAAACTTATTCGATCTCCCTTTCATCGTTCCGCCTCAGCCACCACGCGCCTGAGCCTCGAATCCAATCTCTCTGTCCATGCCAAACCACCTAGGCCTTTGATCTATCACCTCCGAGTCACAGGTATCCCTGCCATCCCCCGACTAGCCTCCGCGTATATTCCGCTCTCCTGGACGTAGTCCCTGAACAGCTGCCATCCCCTTGATCCGAGCATCGTATCCAGAGCCGGGGCCCTACGCTTACCGCTTTTCAGCCGTCATGTTGCCAGTGCTTTTCGACACTGGACAAGGTGACCAATTGATTTTTCTCTCCCGCACTCGCAGTAGAGTTTGGCGTCAGTGTGGTTGAAGCAGCGATGATATGCCGCAAAGTCCCCATGTCCAGTTTGAGCAGCGATTAAGCGGGCGTAGACCGCTCTCGGTAGCGCTAGTTCTGGCGGTTTCTTGCGACGCATCTCGAGTTCAAGGTCAGCGTAATGTTTGGGGCGATTCGAGTGCCACCAGTCTGTCAACATCTGCCTGGCCAGTTCACGGGCTTTCCGTCAAGAAGAGGCGAGGGTCATCACATCATGTGTCGTCCTAGAGTTGTCCGGTGAGTTAAGCTCTCTTCGGGCAAGTTCATCGGCGATTTCATTTCCTGCCAGCCCTTCGTGGCCCGGAGTCCATCCTATTTTTACAGGCGCGGCTGATCTCGCGGCCAGTTTCACGAACTTTTGGATTCGCCAGGATGATGAGCCCGTTGTTCCCGTCAGTAAAACCTTAACAGCCGCAGAATTGTCGAGCAGGAGATAGATGGCGCTGCGTCCTCGATCTAGATTGCTGGCAGTAATTGTTTCTAGAGCAGCCAAAGCTCCATGAACCTCTACGTCGTAGACCTCCGCATTGGTAATTTTGCCTGAGCCGCTTTGCTCAATTGTCATACCTGTGCCACTGATAAAGGTCACAAAGGCCCATGACACTCTGTCGGTTGAAGCCCCAGAACCATCACTGTAAACGCAGAGACAGTTGGGTGGGAGTGTAGGTAGCCACTCTCTTATGAACTTGGCAGCCTCTTTCTTGCTTTTCCAGCGGGGAATTGGCTGAGGGGGGACCGGAGGTCGGAGCGGTGGAGGTAGTTCAGCCTCTGGCAGAAGTCGATACATCCTCTGGACCCTCGAATCATGAACTCTGTCCAGACCAAGTCTGGTTTTGTTGCATGTCTTTAGTCCAAGTCGGTGGCGAGCGCTGTCTGTGCTTTCCGTGGCCCGAATTCGAAGCGGATGGTACTCATCTAGTCTTCGGATTCGTGCGGCAGTCTTGAGCCTGCGTTCCTCGAGCAGAATGTGTGCTGGTGGAATGCCAGTCTCCCTTCTCAGGGCTGCGATGGGCATGGTGCGCCAGGTTGGTAGAGCCACGCGGATTCCGAAGGCAGAAGTTTGGTCGATTACTTTGCACTGTCTCTTACATGAATTTCGCGCGACACCCCGATAGGTTTCCCTGGTTGGCCCCGGGTACCAGGATTCCGCTGCGTGCATCGCGATTGGCAGGACTACCGTGCGGATCACTGTGGTTAGTAAGTCGGGCCTTGGTCCCTGGGTGCACTGAGCGAGCCGTCGGAAGTGTTGCACTAGCCGCATTGCTTTACTGGTCCACTTTGCGACGTGGCTTTCGAAGGTAAGACCGCGATCAAGGTGTACTCCGAGCCATCGGATATCGTCGGATGCTTGTACATCGCGAGTGCCTACCCTTATAGTCGGAAGTTCGTATCCCCTGGATCTAGGGCCGAGGAAATAGACTGCTTCGGCCTTATCTGGATCGAAAGAGACAGCATTTTCAGCAGCCCACCCGAGGACTCCGTCGACTTCTCTCTGGTCGGCTACTGCAGCTTCGGTTGGCGTCGAACCTATGCCGGGGATAGCAACATCATCTGCATAGCCAAATCTCCAACTACTGCCCCCCACGACTTCGGCCATGTAAAGGAGGAAGAGAATCGGGGGTAAAGGCGATCCTTGTGGCAGCCCGCACTCTAGGTGAATTGGGTCTGTTACTCCATCCTCGTGTCTGACACGGGCAGATCGTTCTTTCAGGAAAGACTTTATCCAAATGATAGCTGGTTTCGGTCACCCAACTTTATTCATCCTTTGCAGCAGTCGTCCGTGGAGTACAGCGTCAAATGCACCCTGAACGTCTAGAGTGACAAGGACTGCTTTCTTCTGCCTCTTCATTGCATGCTCCACATCGTGGATAACGCATGAGACAAGGTCGTTAGCGGATCTGCCGGAGAGTGCACCAAAAAGCTGCTGCGGCACGGCCTTGTACGAAATGGCGGTGTAAGCCATGCGCCTTGCGACTAGTCTCTCAAGACCTTTGCCGAAAGATGATAGCAGTGCGATGGGCCTCCATCCTTTAGCTGTACTGAGATTACGGCCAGGCTTGGGGAGGAGAATTACTTCCGATAGCTTGAATGCCTTCGGGAAGTGGTTCAGTCGAAGTGAGCCCTCAAAGAGTACTCTCACTGCTTGTCCAATTGACGGCCAGGCTGTCCTAAGAAGACGAACAGAAATTGCGTCTGCTCCAGGGGCTTTATTCTGGCAGGCCGTTGTGACCCACTTGGCTTCTTCATCAGTGACGCTTGAGACCCATGGAAGGTTTCCGCGTTCTGGCTCGAGGTGTTCGATGTCCACGTCGTTTTGGCTGGTGAACCGGCCGAGAAGGAGATCGCGCAATAGAAGTGCACGCTTTCCTGGATCCGAAACAAAACCATCCGGAGTTTGGAGCGGCGGAGCGGCAGATGTAGGTTGCGGCTTTGCCCAGCGTGCCATCCGATACATGTCGATGTCTGTTGCAGCTTCCGAGAACTTTCGCCGCCAGTATTGGCGTTTCGCACTTCTGACTATGCGACGGAAATCCTTTCTACTCTCTTCGTCCCTGAATATCCTATATTTGCGTTTGGCTTGTGAGCACTCCAACGTCCACCAAGGTGCCGTCCTACCCTTCTTCGTACTCCCGCGTCTTCCGGTAGCCCTGATAGCATCGCTGATGGTTTGAACCAGTTTATCCGCAAGGTTGTCCACCGCACTTGTTGAGAACATAGGCTGCATCCCTATTCCATGGGCCCACCTACCTAGTACCTTGGCGAAGTCTTCGAGGGCGTCGTCTGTCACTCGTACCGGTTGACCAGTTTTGATAACCGCTATGGCTTTCGAGTTCGGGCGGGGAACGTCTCCTGCAAGCGTTCTGTGGTCCGATGTTGAGTCAAGCTCTGTCAAGACATCTGCAAGGGCACCAGCGTTAGACCAGACCAGGTCGAGTGTGTTTCCAAAGTCGTGTTTCGGGACGCCCGGTGTGGAAGATAGGTCCATACCGTGCTCGAACATCCACTCGGTGAGCACCTGGCCGTCACCGTGTAGCCTAGTAGCCATTGGCTGCCAGTCGGTGTGAACAGCATTGAAGTCTCTGCCAATAACTGTAGGCCCAGATGGAGCCCATAATAGCAGCGGCAAAAGGTCTGCTCCAGGAGCGCGGTATACGGAGACAAATGTGACTCCTTCTACCTTTACTGCAGTGAGATCTGGTGATGTCTCGCAGATTGCTTGCTGTTGGCACTTGATCCCTTTTCGTGTGTAGATGAGGGAATGTGGCCTTGAAGAGTTAGCAGCGACACGGGGAGGCAAATGCCTATCGAATCCGGGATGCGACTTGGTGAGCCAGAAGCCGTCCTTGTGTTGAGTCCAGGGTTCCTGGATAAGCAGGACATCGGTTCCTGAATCCCAAGCGGATTGCAGGATGATGTCCGTAGCCGGGTCTCTTCTGCCCAGATTAGCGCAGAGGAACGAGATTGTTGTTGCCGTTTTTTGAAGCTCGGTTGGGTTGTGGTCCCTTACGGGCATTGAGCAACGTTTGTGTTTTCGTTTTCAGCAGTAGCCTCGGTGGCTTTCTGCTTTGCTTCCATCTCTCTGATAGAAGCATTCCTTTCTTTTTGACCCTGCTCGCGGATCACCGACAGCTGGTCCCTTGTGCATTGCACCGTCTTCCCATCAGCCCGTGTCGGCCTAGCCATACAGTTAGGCTCAGTTGCAGCATGTGGCCCGTGGCAATTGATGCACCTTGGTACGGCCTGTTTGCACTCAGTAGCTTTGTGCTCAATTGAGCCACAGCGGGTGCAGCGCTCTGCTCGTGAACAAATTTTAGTTGGGTGGTGTCCCCAGCATCGGTTGTATTGCGCAATTTTGAGCTTGCGCTGAAGTTCGTGAAGGCGCCCGCTTTCTTCAAACAGTCTTTCTCCAAGTTTCGGTTTTCCTGTTGCGAAGTGCAACACCCAGTCCGTTGACGGCCTGGCCATGCTAGTAGCGAAAGCACGAGCTGAGGTTGGTCTAACTCCTGTTTTGAGAGCTGCTTCTTCTATTACCATCTCTGGTGTCACTATAGTGGGCCCTTCCAGAGTGTAAAGCTTGTCTGGGATATTCGGTGCCAGGACTGATATCCAGTTGGAGGCGGCTTCCAATTTCATTTCAGAACTGTCTAAGATGGCTCCTCCTGAGAGAAGTGCACCTCTAGCTCCTTCCCCTTCGGCTTGTATTGCGAACCCTGAGTTCACGACAGTGACCTGTTTGATTGTCGAGTTGGCCAGACGCAGCTTGCTAGCTAGGCTAATCTTTACGAAGTGGGGTGACATACGTCTCCACGGGTGGTCAGGTCTGAGGCGCAAGAATACGCGCTCGTCAGGTCGCTGGGGGCTAGTTGCTGGAGCTCTAGGCTTCGGCGCGGAGACGGGCCTCACTGGCACTGTCTTGAGTGTTGAAGTTGGAGCCACTTGGCTTGCTGGCTTGTTTCTTTTTCCCAACACCTCGGTCCAAGATTTCTCTGTAGCGTTGTTGTTGGTTTTGTTTGAGCCCTAGTTGGGCTGGAGAGTTGCGGTTGTGGCTACCGGCCTTTGTGGTGCCGGTCTATTATTTTCTCTGGCAAGGATCAGCACTGGACGTGTGACGCTTGCAGGACTTTGTTTTGGAGGCTCTGTAACTTGAGCCAGGTTAGATGTGTTAGTATGGCCGCTTGAAGCCTTTGGGGGAGCGTAGGCGTCTGCTTGATATGGGTTGCCCCACAGAATTTCCAAGATCTTGCCCTGAATGGCCTGTAAGTCCTGATCAAAGAGTTTTCGAAGTCTCTCGTCAGTGACTGGTTCCAGCAGCTTGCAGAACCCGATGATAAAGCGCTCGGCTTGTGCAGAGCGCGTCTGGAATATCCTGCCCTGTTCGGCGAGGAATTCGGTCGCAACAATTTAAGGCGACGGAGTTTGTTGGTGGGGCGAGCTTCGATGACTCGCCTCGTAGATTGGCTCTACAAATTGTTGGGTGGGTGATTGTGATGGCAGTTGTGGCCCGTTAAGGACCATTTCGACGTGTTGAAGCGTCGAACATTGAGTGGGGAGGGGCGGCATGGGTGATTGAGAGATGAATGTGTCAGTAAAATGTCGTAGGTAGAATGCGATAGTATCACTTGTGTGTGGCGGACAGCTGTGGGTGAATGTGGCGGACAGCTGGTCGGACTCTTTTGTGTGGCGGACAGCTGTTTTTATTTTTTTTTATTATATTAAAGTCCTAAGCTAAAGCTCTAGATCCACTATTGGTACAAGACTGGTGGAGCCGGCGAGGATCACTGCTAACAGGCCCAACTCATTCCAACCGCGAGACCCGCTACAGAAAAAGTAGGAGGTAAATTATAACTCAGAAGACACCATCCACTCCGACTCCGAAATCGAGACTCCATCCTTCAACCCTAAATTCAAGTACATAAAAGATTTCCTCAGAGAAACGACAATTCTCGCATCGATCCCTTTCGTGTCATGCGTTGTGGCAATGACTAGTTTATCTGATCCCCACTGAGAGCAGTGGATGAGTGAGCAGGTCGTCTATCAAAACAGCCGGTTTCCTGCGCAAAATTTTTGAAGCTATCGTGGCACTTGGGCCCGAGAAGCTTTTTGATTAAGTCAGCGTGGGACATTGACTTTCTGAGCCTACGCGTTTGTTGTGCGTGGCGGCTACAGTGGATAAAGTGGGTTAGTGTAATTTCCTTCCCGCAAGAGCACTTCATGGGAGCGTATGGATTATTAAAACGGCGATGGTATGCCGCAAAATTGCCGTGACCCGTTTGTGCTGCAATTAGTGCCAGGAGGAGGTGCCTAGAGAGAGACAGTTCGGGTGGTTTGCGTCTCCGCACCTGTAGGTCGAGTTGGCGGTATTGAGGCGGACAGGCCTCTTCCCACCAGTCGTCTAGCAGCCCCTGTCGTCTGCGATTCATGAGAACACGTAGATATGCCAGAGTACATGATCCGGGTGGTGTCTCCTGGCTAGGTAACTCTCGAAGTGCGGCACGGGCAATGGTGTCTGCCTCCTCGTTCCCTTAAATCCCTGCGTGCCCTGGCACCCATTTTACCAATACTTTTGCCACTTTACTTAATGCACGGAATCTGCGTACATCTTTTAGGCTAGTTGAGGACGAGTCTGTCGTTAGTGCGCTTACAGCCTGCTGGCTGTCTAGAAACACGTAGATTTGCTGCGTCACTCCTACTTTCCTGCACTGCTCTTCCTCCCTAAATTCCAGTGCAGCCTCCAGAGCCTTCCTTGCTCCTGTTATTTCTGCATCCAGCACCTCTCCCCCGTGCTTGATGCCACTTCCTTTGCCAATGAGTTTCCCATCCTTCCTCAGAACGAAACCCCAGGCGGAGCGTCCATGTCCTTCCGATGAACCATCCGAGTATGCGCAAATGTCCGTTCCCGGAACCTCGCTAATCCGTCGAACGCAACCTTCGCGATCCATCGATTTTGAGCCTGATTTCCTATAGTAAACCACCGGCGTCAGACTTTCAGGGGCTTCTGCTTCCGGAAACTCTAGGTAGGCACGCTGTAACCGTGACATCTGGATTTCTGGTCTGGCTGATGTTTTGGCGGTCTTTTTATATTTTTGGGTGCCGACATTCGGGCACACGGAAGCGCGGATCCTCAAAGGGTGTCGATCTTTAAGGGTCTTAAGCCTTGCCAATAGTCGAAGTCGGTTTCTCTCAAGTATGACTTTTGCTGGCGGGATTCCTCCTTCTCTGTGAAGGACTACATTTGGTGTTGTCCTCATTGCTGGAAGCGCAGCCCGTAGCCCCATCAGGTTCGCTATATCAATCATGCTGCATAGGTTAGACGTAGATGACGTGACCATTCCTCGTATAGTTGGGCGTTTAGACCCTGGCCACCAGACATCAGATCCAAAGGTTGCTAGTGAGACAAAGCACATGTCTACTGCCTTAGATAATGGCCCAGGAGCTGCTCCCCGAAAGGCAGAATTGAAACGGCGCATATGCTGTGCAGCTTTTATCGCTTTCCCGCACCATGTAGTTACGTGGTGTTTAAAATTGAGTCGAGGATCCAAATGTACGCCCAGCCATCGAATATGGTCAGCGGGCTTGATGAGATTTCCATTCACGTGAACCCCAACTGCTTCTTCTCGGCGTCGTCCTGAGAATTAGATGACTTCAGACTTTTCCGTTTCGAAGGCAACGGCATTTGTCCCTGCCCACTCGAGAAGATTGTCTACCTCCCTTTGTGCAGCGCTGGCAGATTCAGCAACTGTGCGTCCAAACCCTAGAATTCCAATATCGTCGGCGTAGCTAAACCTCGATCCTGGGTTGCCACTTTTCATCGGCTCCGCCATGTACAGAAGGAATAGTAATGGCGACATTGGGGAAACCTGCGGGACTCCACAGACCAACTCTCTCTGGGTGGTGACTCCGCCGGAAAAACGCACTTGAACTTTCCGGTGTGTGAGGAATGAAGTCGTCCATCGGAGGATTGAGTCTGGCCATCCCTGGGCTTGCATGCGCCTAACCAAGCGATAGTAGAGCACTGCATCGAACGTTCCTTGGACGTCTAAAGTTACAAATGTCGAGGCCCATCTCTGGGAGCGTGCTTCTTCGACGTCATGGACTACGCAGGAGACTAGGTCCGTTGCAGATCGCTTTGGGAGCGCACCGAATTGTTGATGGCCAACCACATCATGAGTGATTGCGAGGTGCGCCATTCGCTTGGCAAGAAGTCTTTCTAATCCTTTGCCAAGGCACGAGAGTAGAGCGATTGGTCTCCAACCTTTGATTGAAGTTGGATCCCGATTTGGCTTTTCTAATAGCACCACTTCTGCAAGTTTGAAGCAGGATGGGTGGGTGCCGAGCTGCGTAACACACGGTCCGATCGTCTTCCAGCAGGCCTCAAGAAGCTCGACTGTGACTCCGTCTGCTCCTGGGGCCGCCTCGGTGCAGCCAATGGTGCAAGTTCGCACTTCATTTTCTGTTATTTCGTCTTCCTAGGGTATCCGGTTATTGCTGGGGGCAGTGCACGTAGGAAGATCGTCCGATGCTTGGTGACTGTCGGAATATTTCCTATGGATTCTTTGTTTGAGGTAACTCAATAACAATTGTTTCATTCATTTGTAACTATCTTCATTTGTGACGGAGCGCCAGGGCCTTAATGACCTTGAACACTCGTCACATGATATATGCTTACACAGCTATTACTAATTATTACCCAATTGTCATTACATCTTCATAATCATTATTGCCACCCAAACTCCAGCATCCTTGTTTAATGCACATCCAAATAAAACTTGTGTCCTACTATTCGACACTGGCAAAACAAATAGAAAAATGAAAACCAATCGAAGTTCCTTTTTAAGCTTAACGTTTTTGAAAATGTAATCTGCAATGGGAAATATGTTAAACCTTCTCCACCCATTTGTTTTCCTCGACTGTAATAGTGTTGAGATCGATGAGACGTTTCAAAGCATTGCAGCAATCTCACTTTGTCATTGCGTCTGCTGGATTACTATCGCCCTTGATCCAGCGTACTTGGGCTATTTCCCGTCTTTCGTAAGATTGACGGAGGCACATCACGTCAACCATTAATCTCTTTTCCCGGGTTGTACCCAGCTTTACTAAGCACTTATATAGAGATTTGGAATCTGTACATAGAATTAGTGGCACTTTTATGTGTAGAATCTTATCAAGAGTTGATTTGATGGCTGCGCCATAATCAAATCCATGTACCATTCCATACAGTTCCGCTGCTAGTACGCTTCTTGTTACTCTTTTACATTTTATAGAAGACCAGTGTAGAATATTTGCTTTATTATAACGGTCTTTAAGGACAATTACGAAGCCAATTTGAGAGGAAAAGTCATTATTGTTGGCAAAAGAAGAGTCTGTAAAGACAAATAGTTGCAGTGAGTTTTTGTCTAGTGGCACAAACTTTAGTCCTCTGTTCTGGTTTTTGATTTGCCACAAAACCCTTTTGTTTAGCTTCTTAATGCTACTATTGTCGGGATCCATGGTTTGGGCAGCATAAGAAAGGTCGAAAGAGGCTTCTGGCTGACACACACTCGCAATATATGCTCCTCGCGCTCGTTGGGAAATAAATTGATCTTTTGTTGAGACACTGGTTCTAGACTTATTTCTAGATCCGTAAATATCAATTGGCTCACTGTGGACAGGTTTTAAATTTTTGCATTGAAGCTCCTGTGTTAAGTTAATAGAGCGCGAGCCACTATCTCTGCTGATGTGTCCGCCGTTGAAAGTAATGGGCCCAGATTCAGTGAGTATTTTCCTTTCTTTCGCTGCAAATTTAGCCTTGTCGAGTTGAAGTTGTTCTTCGCCAGCGAAAACTTTATCTGCAACAAATAGGGTATCATCAGTCTGTATTCCAACGACACCAAATCCTTCATCATGTTCGTTTCTGTAGAGGAGACAAGGGTCGAATGTGGATTGTTTCAAGGATAATCTTTCAGTATGATGCTGATGATAAGTGAAAAACCAATGATTTCCTGCTTCTGGCACACCATACAACGGTTTGATAACCTTTAAAATAGTCCCCTTTCCTCCTAATTCTATTGGTGCCCGTATGTAGAAGTCGCGACTAAGATTAGTTTCTGACTGGACATAGGCTTGAGTTATGTCTCTAAGATACAAGTCTACTGGAAGCATTGCTGCAAGAGAAAGAATGATTCGTTGACTGACTCTCTGGATAGTCGGAGCCTGGGTAAGAACAAAGTGTTTGTTTTCGTTTTTGTAAGCTTGTACAACCAGACGAGATTTTTCGAAAGCTTTATCCGTACCTTGATGTTTTATCTCATCAACAAACCTTGATGAAAAAATTCTTATTCCAGGTGGGATATCGGAGGGTTGAACTTTGATGAACACCCCTCTTTCGAGTAAACCGTCTACTTCTTTTTGTCTTGATTTTTGAAAAGAAGTAGCCTGAAAAGGCTCTGTATTGTTGACAAAAGCAGATAAGCTTGGCTCGTCACAAAATCGGGCAGGTGGTTTGCGGGTTCTTTGGCCACGGGCTGGGATGTCTTTTGCTTGATTTACATCATATTCTTTTTCTTTAATTTGTTCCTGCAAACTTGAAGGATCGTCAATAGAGTTGCGGAAGTAAGGTTTTACGGAGGTTGATCGAAAGCTTGTTGGGCCTGAGGGTAACTGAACTTTGCATGTTTCCTTTTCTATATTTATTAACTTGAAAGGACCATGCCACTCCCCAAGATGACCTGCATTTCCCTCTCTCCACACCAGGACATCAGAGTTGGCAGGCAAATTATGAACTGGCTCAACGTTAGGTCCATTTCTTTCCTTCAAAGCACTGTTTACTTGTTTTTCAGCCCGAAACTTTCTTATCTCATTCATAGTTTTTTGCATAGCCATTGAGCGTTGGATTACTGAAGGATTGGGAGGGTCTAAAGTTGTCATTCGCGGGTACGCTCCAAAAACTAGCAGAGTTGGAACTAAGCCATTGGGTCCAGCAGTGTCATTGATGGCTTTTATCGCCATTTGGAGCATAAATTCCTTACCAATCTTGGCTCCAGCTAGTTCTTGAGAGATTATTTTATACACTCGTCGTATTAGAGAGTGATAGCGCTCCACTATCCCAATAGACCAATGTGACTCGACAGGTACGTTCTTGACAGAAATTGCCATCGAAGCAGCGCTTAGGTGAAACTCTTTTGCAGTGAAGTTACTGCCGGCATCTGTGACAATATAGTCAGGAGGTCCAATGTACACGTCTATCCAGCAAGCTCTTATTGCGTCCCAGATATGCTTTGTGGAGATATTCTGAAGCCATCGGGCAGCCTGGAATCTGGTTTCTTTGTCAACAACATGAAGGATTGGATTATTGTCAATGTACATAATGTCAACAAAGATAGAGTGATTGAATTGGATGTCGTCATCTTGCAGTTTGAACTTGAAACGTCGAGGTGGTCCCTTGTGCTTTTGGCAATAGTCACAAAATTTAGTTAGGTGGTCTATATGTTCTTTTTGTATGTCATTATGACCGGATCTTTGTAAGACGGTATAGAGGCGTTGTGCCGAAGGGTGGCCGAAACGCCGGTGTAATCTTCGTAACTCCGTATAGGTAAGGAAACAAGGGTTCATGAAAAAGGAAGAAGATATTAATGATTGTAAGAAAACTCCCCATAACAGAAAAGCATGACCAAAACGCCGTATTACTTTAACCTTTTTGCTAGGTGTTATTAACTGGTTCTGAATGTTATCATAATAAACGCCTAAATTATCCATATCTGAAAGAGAGAGTAGGAAAGGAGTGTCGGCTTTAACAATGTGGAATTCTATGACTCCAATAGGCGTATCCAATTTAATAGCTCCTATTGAAGAGCTGCTTCCAATGCCGAATTGAACGTTTATGGTGCCTGCTTTTGTGGTGTCTATTGTGATATTGGCAATTCTTTGGAGAGCCTGAAATTGCTTAAGTCCACCCGTGGAGTATTTTGAGGCACCCGTATCAATGATAATTCCATAAAAACAGGAGCTATTGTACCTTGAGGAGACTAAGTAACTGAATGGGTCATCGTCGGTAACAATTGCTGGGTTAGTTGGATCATTTCCGGTGATTGCATATTGGAAGGAGAGATTGGCGAGGTTTAACGCAGTTTCTCTTGGATTCAGGATAGTCCCAAAGGAGGTTATAAAAGATTCATTGTAAGGAACGTCGGGTCTATCAATCTCGGCTGGTGGGGTCGTATCTAGAACTAGCATTTCAATTTGGTTATCAAGTTCAGATTTGCTAGTGCTAAGATTTTCTGGATCGCCTTCATATTGCGCGAGCAGCTGGTCTGTACGATCATTTATTCGATTCATCATCTGTTTTTGGAAGACTTTCTTTGCCGATTCTTGCTCTGATACAGTATGATTTCGAGACCAGCAACCAGGGCGTTTACAAACATAACATCTTTTCTGAGACGACCCGAGTGATTTACGAGACCTCCAATGAGAATTTGAGCGCGAAGTTTCAGGATTTCTTTGATTATTTTCTTTGTAATAACGGCGGTCCGTGAATAATTGCGATGTTTGGGCACCTTCATTTAGCTCAACAGTTGAAATAGATGATTGGAGATTGTTGAAAAGTCCCATTAGGGTACTACTTGGTTTAAAGCATGCAAGCTGGCAGGCAGGGAAACTGCGACAGGCATTAATTAGCTTTGTATGCAGATGTTTTTCTGATCTATATTCTTTATCAAAGCTAAGCTGCAAGTGACGAAGCTCGGTAAAAAGCATTTGTAAACATTCTAAGGTCGACTTCCCTTTATCAACATTTTCAGTTATGACCAAGCGAAGAGTAAGTGATTCCCATCTAGCAATCTTGTTTCTTTTTGTTTCTGGACCTTCAAAATAATCTCTAGTTGCGGTGCATAGCTCATCGAAGTTTGATCGGTGTCCATTTGATGTTACAGAGAAATAGTGCGTTAATGCCGAGCCACTAAGCATTATTGAATATGCCTTTGCGTATAGGAGCTCGGGTACATCAGCCTTCTCGCACAGTTCCATGAATATATTTAACTTGTAATCAAAGCTATCACCTTCACCCTGATATTTGAGCTCTGGCCCGTACATTTTTGCCAAGTTTGATAACTCTCTGCCGTAGCCAGTGATGGGATATGATGAAGGCTCTGAGGGTTTCTTTTGAGAAGCTTGATCTGTAGATGAATGAATAGATTGGGATCTTTTGGGCAATTCCTGAGTTGACATCCGCGGGTTTCCCAACTTGGTTTGAACGGAATAGTTTTGAGAATTTTTCATGACATTGATAATCTTGACCGAGTCAAAAGTTTTATTGGAATTCATGATGTCTTCCTTAGTCCATTCTGTGGGGCTTTCTTCTGATAATGTATTGAATAGGGATACAGCCATAGTTGTATGCCTATCCCATTTAACCCAGACACCGTGAGAACGTAGGTATGTTCTGAGTGATCGCAACACTGTCCTTGAAGCTGCCTGGAAATCATCAAGGGTTTTATCGCTGAATTCATCTTGATATGCTTCCCAAAGATTATCGTCTTTGAAATTGTACGATGTGAATTCCTTGAGAGTCTTCTTAATAAAATTGTCGATTTCTTCCTGTTTAGAAATCGAGGGAGTTTCTGGTTTCATGTTTGAAATGCCTGACATTTTCTTCGGTGTACAGACCTAATAAAGACTTGGGTTTTTCGGGATGGAAATGGTTAAAATTCTACGTGGAGTGTAGGCGTGATGGACGCAAATCGAGGGCCTTTGTTAATAAGGGGTCGATTTCTTGAATAATAGCTTAAAGTTGAGGGCCTTTCCCAGGGGTCAACTAAAATCTATATTCCTTAGCAAATACAATATGAGCGGAGGCCTTTAACAGGGACTGAACAAATTGTATCTCTCTTCACAGGTATTCTGATCTGAATTCGAAGACTGATCAGTGTCAGAACATTTCCTATGGATTCTTTGTTTGAGGTAACTCAATAACAATTGTTTCATTCATTTGTAACTATCTTCATTTGTGACGGAGCGCCAGGGCCTTAATGACCTTGAACACTCGTCACATGATATATGCTTACACAGCTATTACTAATTATTACCCATTTGTCATTACATCTTCATAATCATTATTGCCACCCAAACTCCAGCATCCTTGTTTAATGCACATCCAAATAAAATTTGTGTCCTACTATTCGACAGTGACGTGCAAGGAGAGCATCACGGAGAACTGTGGCTCGCTCAGATGGGTCGGTGATATAGGAACCGTTATAGTTGAGCGGCGGAGGAGGTCTGTCCTGTCTGTGTTTGGCCGAGCGCATCAGCTTGAATATTTCTGCCGGAGTTGTCATCGCTTCGACTTGACATGTCTGATGTTCCTTCTTAGCGGCTGTGATAGTCGCACGAAGCTTCTTCGCACAGATATCCCGCTGTGAGAGTGATGTCGCGGCTCGGTATTCGACGTGTGCGGATTTGCACCCAGGAGTCCACCACGGTGCAGATTTTCCGCTCCTCTTTCTGACCCTTGTTCCAGTCGCTTTGATGGCTTCCGAGAGGTGGAAGCAGATCTCTTGGGCGTACTCATCCACTTTCTCTGTTGTACTCAGATCTAAAGCTGGATGTACCCATTTTGCAATGGACCGCGCAAACTTTGGTAGATTCTCCTTCGGTACTCTGATTTTTGCTGGCACTAGGTCCCTGGTGGCGGTTGCCGCAGGTACGATTCCGCGGATTGGAAGATGGTCGCTGGTCATACACTCCTCACGATCGACCCAGGCCCGGGCTACAGAAATATTGGTCCAAGCGAGGTCCAAGGTATTACCGGCTTTGTGAGTGGGCTCTCCAATGATAAGGCAAGAAAGATGGGAGTTTTCCGCCCACTTTTCTATCTCATCACCTTGTCCATGCGGCTTAGTAGCGCCTGGTTGCCAGGCAGCGTGCACCGAGTTGAAGTCCCCAGCTGCAATCACCCTAGGGGTCGGATTCCAGTTTATCAGTGGCAGGATAGCAGTCGGGTTGTTAGGAGCTTTATACACGTTGAGGAACGTGACTTCATTGACCTTTACCCAGCAGTAATCACCAGTGGGTGTGGGACAAGAAAATAACTGCTCCGCTGATATCACATTTCTGTTCTTTCGGGTGTATGTCACAGCCCTCGGTCTGACATCTACACCTCCGTGCGGTGTATGACAGATATAACCTGGGTGTGATATGGTTTCTTTTGATCTTAAGTTCCAACGCGGTTCTTGAATTAGCACAACATCTACGCCTAGCTCGTAAGCTCTAGAGAGCGCAATGTTGTGGGTTGGGCCACCCCTGCCTACGTTTATTGACATAAAACTTAGTGTAGGAGGGGGGCGGAAAGGGGCCCGTAGGGCGCCCCTAACAAAGCTTCTTCAGGGTTCAAGGCCCCAAAGCCCGAACCCTCAGTCATTGCTATGTCTGTCGATAGATTGTCCTTAACAGCAGCAGGAGAAGTTGGTCTTGTCGATCTAGCGGCAGCTGTAGCCGCCTTTGCGGCCTTGGTAGCAGCTTTGGCTCGAGCGACGGCCTGGTACTCGCGTTGGCCAGCTTGTCGAATCGTCACGAGTTGCTCCCTGGTAGCTGGGCCAGACCTGTTAGGACGAGCTAGACAGTCTCGACTGCCAAATTGATGGGGGCCTCCGCAGTTTCGACATTTAGAGGCCGCTTTACACTCGAATGCCGAGTGCATGGTGGATCCGCAGTTCCAGCAGGCTGGCGCGCGAGAGCACCCACGAGTGGCGTGGAAGCCGAGACATCGCCTACACTGCTGTATGGGAGGGCGGTTTTGTTGGATTGTAGCAACTCCTGAGTCGTCAAAGAGCCTGAAGCCCGGCTCTGGGCTAGCATTCCTGGGAAACAAGGCCGCCCAGGATCTGTAAGGAGCGCCAAGCTTAGTATTTCCGTGTATCCTTACTCGGTCTGGAGTGCAGTTTGTTACCCGGAGGATTTCGGCGGCCACCATTTCGGCAGTGACTTCGATTCGTCCTTCTAAGCCGAAAACTGCAACTGGAACCGTTGCGATCCGGAGGGAAACTAGATCACTTGGTGGTTCTAGTTTTGCCTCTACTTGTGTAAAGGTACTGGAGGCCTCCAGCAGTCGAGTTTTTGCGTCCGGGTTTTTGGCACGGATGGCAAAGCCAGTGGGAACGCGTTGCACCTGGTCGACATCGGACGGGGTGCATTGCGTATGTTTAGCCACGGCTTTGCAAACGCCAGCCGGAGAGAGCTGTCTCCACTCGTGGTTTGCATCGAGACGCAGGAAGAGTCCGTCATCTTTCGATGCTGTTGTTGCTGCTGCTGGCTTCTTCTCCGGTTTCCTGGCAGATGGAACAGCCGGAACCGAGGTGATGTTTGCAGGAGCCTGTGCTCCTGACTTTTGGTGTCCTGCTCTGGCGACAGTGGCCCAGGTGCTTCTGAGCGGGAGAGCTGCAGTAGCCTTTGAAATATTCCGGGGAATGGCTACAGGGACGACGGTCGCAGGGGGAGTCGCGACATTTGGTCGATGGGGTAGTACTGGCGGAGCAGTGCTTGGCCCGGCCGCCACGAATTGTGCGATTGCTGCCCTTAGGTAGGCTTTGATCGAGTCTACAAAATTTTTATCTTCACCAGTGGAGAGCGGTAGAAGAGCTGCCTCGACACTGCTAATCGCCGTCGAGCAGATATTAAATTGCGCGGCTTTTTGCCTTGCCCTGCGCTCCTCTGCTTCCATCGCTGCAAGCAATTCTGGAGGGTATATTTTTTCTTTGCCTGCTGCTTCTATCGCTGTAGGCGGTGGGGCCAGCGAAGAGTGTTCGGCTCCTGCTGCGTTGGTTGAAGGTACGTCGGCCCTTTTTGCGGGCCTTACTTCCTTAAATCGCGGTAGTGCTGGAACCGTAGCGCGCTTTTCGGGTGCTGCGACGGTTTCTCTTGGAGTTATTGCGGGCCCTGGGGCTTTTTCCGCGTCTTCTGGGCTGGAGGAGGCCCATCTTGAATCTGATAGAGATTTCAACTTCTGGACTTCGACGTCCAACATCTCTACCTCGGGTATATTGCGAACGTTAGCTTCGAGCGCAGCCTCGATGTAGTCCAGATTTTTCTCGGAGGCCTCTAATCCTTTTTCTGTAAGTTTTTGTCTTGCAAGAGTTAGTATAGATTCATGCAAGTTGTAGGATTTGATGACGCGATCTTTGGTGATTCCGCTGATCGCGTTTTGGTGCGTTCTACGCGTCGGAGGCATTTTAAAATACCGCCAATGGCAAACAATTACAATTCGATTTGATAGATGATGGGTGAGATGGATAATAGGGTGGGAATGGACAACTTGGAATTTCTCGAATTGATTGATTGATTGATTAATTTTATTTTTAGGTCCTAAGCTAAGCTCTATATCTCCTAGGAGTCAAAGACCGGTGTACACGGCCGAGATCATGCATCCCACATACCCGACTCGGTCTCACCGCGTGACTCACTACACAACAAGTAGCTAGTTATAATAAAGAAAATAAATGCCCACACAGACTCCCATAACCAAAATTCCAAATCCCATACTCCTGTTTGTGGTTGGAAAATGACACTTCTGGTCTCATTTTCCTACCTGCCATACATCGTGCTATGACTAATTACCACCGTCTCCGCTGAGAGCTGGAGACGAAGTCGCCGGTGGGCCCCCGAAGCAGCCGGTTTCCTGCGCAAATTTTGTAAAGTTCTCGAGACACTTAGGCCCGAGAAGCTCGTGGACAAAGTCGTGATGTGACATTGTACCTCGTAGTCGACGCGTCTGGCGTGCGTGCAGTCGACAGTGAATGAAGTAGAGAGGCGTTGTTTCCTCTCCACACGCACACTCCATGGAAGCGGCGAAGTTGTTGAAACGACGATGGCATGCAGCGAAGTTTCCGTGTCCCGTACGGGCTGAGATCAGTTTACGAAGTAGCCGCCGGGAAAGTGCCAGCTCGCGTGGCTTGCGTCGTTGCATGGGAAGACCCAGGTTACGATATCTAGGTGGACACGTTTCTTCCCACCAGTCGTCAAGAAGCGTTTGCCTGTTCCGGTTCATGAGCCGACGAACGTACGCCAACGTGACGGAGCCAGGCTGGCTCTCTTTACTTGGCAGTTGTCGGAGGCCGGAGCGTGCAGCTCTATCGGCCTCTTCGTTTCCCTGTATCCCGGAGTGGGCTGGTATCCACTGGACCGAGACTCGAGCCTTTTCTGATAACGCTCTAAATTTTCGCACGTCGTCGAGACTTGTTGTGACAGTTCCCGTAAGCAGTGCCTTTACTGCAGACTGACTATCCGACAACACGTTGATCCGCCGCCTGCTGTCAATTCCACTGTTCTCCCTCTCCAACAATCCCAGCGCGGCTTCCAGGGCCTTTGTTTCCCCTACAATTTCCGCATCAAGCACCTCACCACCATGCTTGATGCCGCATCCCTTCAACAGAGTCTTTCCATCTCTCTTCAAGACGAACCCTCATGCTGAGCGATCATGTCCCTCCGACGATCCATCCGGGTAAGCACAAATATCCGATGCTAGTACTTCTCCAAGGAACCGAGTAGCCTTTTCCTCCTCCTCTTTCCTTGGGCCAGAGCTCGAAAAATAGCATGGCGGGGGCAGAGGCTCGGCGTCTTCCGCGTCCGGGAGTTGACGGTAGGCCCGCTGTACTCGTGACATCTGGATCCCCGGACTCTTGGGTACCCGAGCAGACTTCTTGTACTTCCGTGTTCCAACGTTTGGACACACGGCTGCACGAGTCCGGAGCGGATGTCGGTTGTCTAGTGAGTGCAGTCGAGCCGAAAACCGTAAGAGGTTCCCTTCCAGAATGATCTTTCCAGTTGGGATACCTCCTTCGCAATGGAGAACAAGATTAGATGTTGTTCTCATTACTGGAAGGGCAGCGCGCAGTCCTGTCAAGATTGCCTTGTCGATCATCTCGCAGAAGATGCTGGTTCGAGGTGTGATGATTCCCCTAATGGTCGGACGTTTGAGGCCGGGCCACCAAACATCTGATCCAAACGTTGCTATTGGGACAATACAAGTATTCACTGCTCGAACCAGTGCCGCAGGAGCGGCTCCTCGATACGCTGAGTTGAAACGGCGCATGTGCTGGGCCACCTTCAGACCTTTGCCACACCACGTCGTAACGTGATGTTTGAAGTCCAGTCGCGGGTCTAGGTGTATTCCAAGCCAGCGTATTTGGTCTGCTGGCTCAATAGTCACGCCGTTCACACGAATAGCCACCGGATTCTCGCGTTTCCTGCCGGGAAACTGGACTATCTCCGACTTGTTAGTATCGAAGGAGACTGCATTGTTACTTGCCCACTCCAGAAGATGATCGACTTCCTTCTGTACAGAAGCGGCCGACTCAGCAATGTTGCGCCCGAACCCTAGGATCCCGACATCGTCTGCGTAGCTGAACCTCATTCCTGGGTTGCCGCTTCGCATAGGCTCTGCCATGTATAAAAGGAAGAGAAGTGGCGATATTGGTGATCCCTGCGGAACCCCACAAACCAGCTCTCTCTGCCCGGTTACCCCTCCAGAGTATCGGACTTGTACCTTTCGATGTGCAAGAAATGAAGCCGTCCATCGAAGAATCGAGTCTGGCCACCCCTGCTCTTGTATCCTCCTCACCAAACGGTTGTGGAGTACTGCATCGAATGCGCCTTGGACATCGAGAGTCGTGAATGTGGCCGCCCATCCCTGGGTGCTTGCCTCTTCGATGTCGTGGACTACGCAGTTGACAAGGTCGTTTGCCGACCTCTTAGGGAGCGCTCCGAATTTTTGGTATCCGACAACTTCGAGCGTTACTGCGAGATGGGCCATCCGCTTCGCCAAGAGTCGTTCCAGTCCCTTACCCAAGCATTACAGAAGTGCGATCGGTCTCCAGCCCTTAATAGTCGTTGGATCTCGGTTCGTCTTACGTAGGAGCACCACTTCAGCCAGCTTGAAGCAGGATGGGTGGGTGCCGAGTCTGATGCAGGCGCGGAAGAGAGTGCCGACAAATGGTCCAATCGTCTTCAAACATGTTCGCAGAAGCTCCACAGAGATCCCGTCTGCTCCAGGCGCTGTGTTGGCGCAGCCTAAGGTGCACATGCGAATCTCTTCGTCCGAGACATGGTCGTTCCAGGGGATTCGGTCGGTACTCGGCGCATCGAGTGGCGGTAGGTCGTCCGTCGCTTGTTGTCGTGCCAAAAGAGCATCCCGGAGTACCGCTGCTCGCTCAGCCGGATCGGAGTATACCTTCCCTTCGTGGTTAAGTGGAGGGGGGTTGCTTGCCTGCCTTGGTTCGGCCGAGCGCATCAGCTTGAACACATCAGTTGGTGTCGTGATCGCTTCGACTTGACGCGTCTAGTACTCTTTCCTTGCCGCTCTGAGGGTCGAGCGCAGCTTCTTCGAATGTATCCATCGCTGTTCCGGAGTCACTGCTGCACGATATTCCGTGCGAGCCAGCTTGCATTCCGGTGTCCACCAAGGTACACATTTGCCACGTCTTTTGTTCCTTCGTGTTCCTGCTGCTTTGATAGCGTTAGTAAGGCCGGAACAGAGATTGTTGGCGTATTCATCCACCTGACAAACCGAGTCCAACACTGGTGTTAGACTCTACGAGTCAATTGAAAAATGTATGAAGTAAAAGTAAAAAGTGTCAATAAATTCCTGGCTGCCATTTCTCTTACTGATACTATCTAGATTATGTACGTCTAGAAAATGGCAAATGCTCTATGTGTCCCCAACTTGTCCCCATAGACCAAGCTTCTCATGGTTTGGAACGAAACATCTCTAGTCAGAACAGATAGAGTTCTTATTACTACAGCCCAAGCGAAACACCTTTTTTCGAAACAAGTAACTTCAAGCTTTGTAAACCTAACTCCTTAAACTTTATATCTGACATTAATCGCCTTCAAACTATCCACAGTTTGATAACTGGTGGCGGGTGAGTGAATTGCGCCACGGCAAGGGAGAACCTCGGAAAGTTTCCGCGCGTTACCCTAATTGGCGATGGCTCATGGTCCCATTTTCCGCATCCGGTGGGGACTTGTCCTCGAATCGGAAGATGATTGCTGGTTATACACTCGCTGCGACCCACCCATGCTTGGGCCCCGTTGATGTTGGTCCAGGCAAGATCCAGCGTGTTTCCGGCTCGATGCGTTGGCTCGCCCACAATCAGACAAGTGAGATTATGGCGTTCCGCCCATCTCTCAATTTCGATTCCTTGTCCGCGTGGGCGGGCAGCATCTGGTTGCCATGCGCGGTGCACCGCGTTGAAATCGCCAGCCGCGACGGATCGTGGTGGTGGGTCCCAGCTGAGGAGTGGTCGAATGGCCGTTGGGTCGTTCGGGTCCTCGTACACGTTGAGAAACGTGACTCCGTTTACCACAACCCAGCAGTAATCCGCCGTCGGGGGATGGCAGGGAAAGATTTGTCTTGCCAAAAGGTTCCCTGTATTGATTCGTGTATAAGTCACAGCCCTGGGTCGAATGTTTACGCCGCCATGTGGTATATGACAGTCGTATCCAGGGTGTGACTTTGTTTCCTTTGTGGCTTTTTTCCACGAAGGTTCTTGTATTAACACTACATCGACGCCTAGCTCGTAAGCTCGGGAAAACGCGATGTCGTGTGATGAGCCTCCCCTACCTACGTTGATCGACATAAAACTTATTGTAGGTGGGAGGCTGGAAGGGACCCGTGAGGGGCCCTTCAGGAAGACTCAACAGGATTCGTCGTTCCTGTGGCCGTGGCGTCGGAGGCGACGTCGGTCATCAGAACTTCGAAACTGTTGTTTGATTTCACCACTTCGGATGAAGCTTGCTTTTGCTTGGCAATCGCTTGTACTGCTGCCTCAGCGCGACGGGCTGCAGCTTTAGCCCTCACCACGGCCGCTAGCTCGCGTTGGCTCGCGATGCAAATATTGGCCAGTTGCTCTTTGCTAACGGGTCCGGCCTTAGTTGGGCGCGCCAGGCAGGTTCGACTGTTGGACCTGTGCGGTCCTCCGCAGTTGCGGCACTTGGTGTGAGCACGGCACTCGTCTGTCGAGTGCATCGTGGAGGTGCAGTTCCCACAGGCTTGAGCGCGAGAGCAACCGCGCGTTCCATGGAACTGCAGGCAGCGTTTGCATTGCTGCACAGTCTGTCGCGGTTTGTGTGGGACCGCGACACTCGAGTCGTCGAACAGGCGGAATCCTTATCTTGGTGCTGCTCCCTTCCTGAAATGGGCAAGCCATGACTGATATGGAGCGTCAAGGCGAGTTTTCCCGTGGGGCCATACCTTGACTGGCACGGCCTTTGTGACTCGCGTGATCTCCTCGAACACCATCTCCTCCGTCACATGCACCTTTCCGAGGAGGGTGTGGATGGTGACAACGTCCGAGGCCTCCTCTCGCCTTACCTCGATTGGGAGGAAAGATTCCGCCGCGCTCAATAGGAGCTTGCGAGATTCCAGGTTCTTCGCTCTGAGTGCGAAGCCAGTTGGGACACGGTAGACGTGTTCAATTGCTGCCTGAGGCGCGTTGGACAGCTGCGCCCCCGCTTCTCTGATGCCAGCTGGCGAAATATTTCGCCACTGATGTGTTGATTTTAGCCGGAGGAACAGTCGGTTGTCCGGCGAGGACGAAGGAGCCGTCTTGGCCGATTTCTTGGTCGGCGGGGTCGGCTTTTTCGGGGCACCACTTGCTATCACTGGCGTCGGGTGATTTGGTAACTGATTCCCGGCTACAGTTGCCCAGGTTGGAGTTATCTGGGGGACCGCGACAGCAGGCTTTGCCGGCCTGACGGTCGACGGTGAGAGTGTCCCGCTGCTGCTGACCTGCTGGCCGATGGGGCGGGGAGGGAGGCTTGTCGGCACTGGTGTGGTTCCAGTGCGCAGGAAGTGGGCGAGGGCGCCCCTCAGACACACGTTCATCGCGTCCAAGTATTCTTTGTTATCTGTTGTTTTCATGGACAGGATAACACTTTCCAATGTTTGTAGCACCGTTGACCCTATCTCGAGCCTGGCTGAGGTGTTTGCAGCCCGCTTTCTTTCGGCTTCGAGTAAAGTCTCTATTTCCGGCGGGTGAATTGTCGTGGTGCCGGTGGGAGCACCACCAGAAGAGTGGTTGTGGCACTCAGCCGTCCCTGGAATCAAGGCCGGGGGTGGCTGAGGTCTTGAGGCATTTGATGCCACTGCGCAGTTCGGGACTTCCGTTCCCCTCGGTGTGCTCGCGGTTAGTGTCCGCTTTGCTATCGGAACCGCGATTTTTCGTGCTGCAACGCGTGCGGATTCTGGCATTGCTTTTGCCGAGACTACTTTCTCGATGGCAATCGTTGGTGCTGTTGACGCCTTCTGGGGGCTCTCTGCTCCTGCAGTTGCCCAACTCGAGTCCTTTAGGCCCTTTCTGATCCAAGCATCAATTATGGGAGTGGCATCCTCCATCTCAATGTCGGTTTTGCCGCTTTCTTCCATCTGCGCAATTATGTCGGCTTCCATCCCTTCGAGATCAATGTCGTTCTGCGTCAGTCCCTTTGTTGTCGCTTTTTGCATTGCAATGCTTTTTGCTTTGTTCAGCATTTGCTTCTGTGATTCCAGACGCGTCTGGTGGTTGTGCTTTACTACTTTAGTGGTTAACACAATTTTCGCGGGATTTGCAGATTTTGGGGGTACCGGTGCCATTTCAAGGCTGAGTGGCACGGTACCACGAGAAATTGATCTTTTGATATACGACAAATGATTAGAGGGGGAAAATGGGAAAAAGGGAATTTTCGAATTTCTCGAATTGTGCGTTTGTTTGTTCATTCACGTGCTAGGTGAAGTAACTACCGTTGCACTCCTTCTGGAGCTTGAGCACAAGCGGGGTCGGGCCGGATCAGGTTAACTACCGTGCAGTACAAATGCCTCGTCCCACCTAAATGACCGGAACCATGCCAAAATGCATGTATGTGTTGAACCATGACAAATTCAGCAGCCCAGAATTGAAAACAAAACAAAAACTTTCCCTCGAAATCCTGCATTACAAAAGAAAAACTTCAACAATCTCCCTTCCACTGTTCCGCCTCAGCCACCACGCGCCTGAGCCTCGAATCCAATCTCTCTGTCCATGCCAAACCACCTAGGCCTTTGATCTATCACCTCCGAGTCACAGGTATCCCTGCCATCCCCCGACTAGCCTCCGCGTATATTCCGCTCTCCTGGACGTAGTCCCTGAACAGCTGCCATCCCCTTGATCCGAGCATCGTATCCAGAGCCGGGGCCCTACGCTTACCGCTTTTCAGCCGCCATGTTGCCAGTGCTTTTCGACACTGTACAAGGTGACCAATTGATTTTTCCCTCCCACACTTGCAGTCAAGTGTAGCGTCAGCGTGATTGAAGCGGCGATGATATGCCGCAAAGTCTCCATGTCCGGTTCGGGCAGTGGCAGACAACTGGTCGGACTCTTTTGTAATTTTTAGGTGCTGTAGTGGGCGCTAGAGCGTCGCGCAGTTCTGTAGGGACTGGGTCGTCTGGTATCTGACAATAGTCACGAGCTGTAGATAGTCACAATGTTAAATTCAATCAAAATCAAATATATATGAATGGTTGGGGCGTCACACTCTGTATTTGATTACCCCCAACTTTCATTGTACCGAAGGAGACTTTTCTCAACACCTGTCAGTGGCGTCCTCTATGAACCTCCGGCTCTCACTGTAGAGTCTACAGAGCCGAGATTGAATAACACCTTTTCAACTTTGAGCTGAGTTATCTCCCCCTCCGTCAAAGATCTGCATCCAATAACACATAAGACTACCAAGACGACAATAATGATGCTGGGAATGGGGAAATATAATGCGGTACCAAACGCTACAATGGTAGTCAGAGAAGCCCTCGTTATATCACAACATATGCTGCCCACTGACGGTCAAACAAAAAGCCCACAATAGCAAAGTAAAAGTCCCATCTGCCCTCAAGAAAAGCAGATTTAGAGTCGTCAATAGTATTGTCCCTACTAATCTATACTTCCGAATCTATTAGCCAGGAGGGTATCTGAAATACATGAGTTACTCGACAACCCCACGTCCGTAATAACTTTTGGATGCTAGGCTAGGCTCCTTCACAACAGTCACTCTCGACCAAGACTTTTCTGACATTTTTTCACGACCTTCGAATTGTTCTGCGGCATGAATCAGTGGCGAGTAAGGTGGAGGCTATGGAGATTGAGAAACGCTCTTAGGTATACACAGGTCTGTTGCACCCGGCTGGACGGCCTCTTCATAATAGGATAGCCCCGCACCCAGTGGTTTTTTAGACTTTTCCCTGCAGCTACACACCTGCAAATGGCTATCGCTTTGTTGGCTGGAGAGGGGAGATAATGACGGGATAAAGGCCCCTCTTAGTATATACATGAATGAAGACCTGTTGAGGTATTACTGCTGGAAAGAAGTCGTGAGGGAGGCAAAGGAGGGAGCACACTACCCGAGGCGTAGATACTCCCGGCCTGTAGGCAGTAAGGACCTACATGTCCTTACATAGTTATATACTCATTAGGAAAATAAACACTCACTCCATTGCGCCGAACCCATCCTACGCATTGTATTCCTTGTATTCTGATTTAATTATTTCCCCATTTGGTCATTGCGCTTGTGATGACATAGTCACAACAATCTCTCCCTTTGGCCCAGTTTGTCATTAATGAGCTCCAGCTTATTTTTTTGTTCATTAATGTGCTAGGTATAGTAATTATTTTCTCTGGTATGGGTTGAGTAGCCTGGGCACCTACTCCACTTGGGAAGAAGACATCAAAGACCATATTTCGCGCAGAGAGATGTGAACAGATGATGGAGGCATGTCAGGATAACTCAAGGGGTTTGAGACGTTCCTCTTGGTGGGTATTCATGGATGAGAGTTGACTTGGGGTGAAGAAAAAGTTACCGTAACTTCGTAGTGGTACTTGCTGTAATGGCTGCTAAGCCTAAGAATTCCTGTAGCCTATGCCGGCTAGCGCAGGCAATGACATCTAGGGAATTTACGGGAAGGATCTCGGGATACACTGAGCTTAGAAGATTCTTAATGAACCTTCTGGAAGTATACTGAAGGTTTATGAGGATGACAGACATATTGAGAGTCTTCTAGGGAATCTTCGAAGATTCCATATTATTCTAGTCATAGGGGGGACCTTATAGGAGGGGAGTATCTCGGAGTGTATATATATTTCTAGTCTAGCTATAGGAATTCTCTCTCTAGAGAATTATTGTTGTTATTTATGCAACAGTGGAGTTAAGAGTATACTGCATACCAGCTATATATTTAGCTGCGTGTGGATACTTGCTCTCGAAATCAGATTCCTTATAATATAAATATATATATAATTTATTGTGTGTATTATAACTACAACTATTGATGCTTGTTTTCTTATTCTTAAAATTATCTACACACTTCTGTAATGGCTAAGAAGCTGGTATTTTCCTGTAGCCAGTAATGGCAAGTACTGGCGTATAACCACCAGGGGGGTGGGCCAGCGCAATAGCCTTGCAGAACATACCAGAACCATTGTCAAAGGTACTAGATAAGATTCGACATGAACAAGACTGTAACTGAAACTTGGAGAAGCTACTAGAAACCATATTCTCAGAGTTGCAACTGGAATTATCTAGAAATGAACTGACCTTAGATGGAAGGGCTTGGAATGTAGTAATCTGTATAAATACCTAGCTAAGTATCTGTAGCTTAGTTCTATATAGTTGAATTGTTAATATACCATCATCCATACAAATGCTCCCTGCTTTCTATAGTTGATCTGTGACAACTTCACACTTATGGAAAGTGTGGATTTCTGAGCAAGACACGTGATACAATTACAGATTTATAGCATGACTTTCAACAAGTTTAATTAATATACTGTACCTACAAGATCGCCCAAGCATGTTGTACTGAAACTGTGACACTTGCAAATGAAATCTTTGTTTTGTTTTGTTTTGTTTTGTTTTGTTTTGTTTTGTTTTGTTTTGTTTTGTTTTGTTTTGTTTTGTTTTGTTTTGTTTTGTTTTGTTTTGTTTTGTTTTGTTTTGTTTTGTTTTGTTTGTTTTGTTTTGTTTTGTTTTGTTTTGTTTTGTTTTGTTTTGTTTTGTTTTGTTTTGTTTTGTTTTGTTTTGTTTTGTTTTGTTTGTTTTGTTTTGTTTTGTTTTGTTTTGTTTTGTTTTGTTTTGTTTTGTTTGTTTTGTTTTGTTTTGTTTTGTTTGTTTTGTTTTGTTTTGTTTTGTTTTGTTTTGTTTTGTTTTGTTTTGTTTTGTTTTGTTTTGTTTTGTTTGTTTTGTTTTGTTTTGTTTTGTTTGTTTTGTTTTGTTTTGTTTTGTTTTGTTTTGTTTTGTTTTGTTTTGTTTTGTTTTGTTTTGTTTTGTTTTGTTTTGTTTTGTTTTGTTTTGTTTTGTTTTGTTTTGTTTTGTTTTGTTTTGTTTTGTTTTGTTTTGTTTTGTTTGTTTTTGCCATGGCGTTTTTGACGCCGTTTATCCAATATGTGACCCTCTGCAGGGCCTACAAATCCTCCAGAGCTATTGTTTTCAGGACCATTATTTATCTCTATATTACCGTAAGTAGCCTCGAACCTGTCGAGTGCTTGCGTTTCCCTAATGCTTTCAATCGGCTCCCAGGTTGGCTCGGCCCAGCCTGTCCACTTTACCAAAGCCTGACGAAAGTTTCCTCTACCGCAACAGATAGATCGCGCTCGTAGGATAGATTCCACGTCATATTCTGGACCTTCGAGGTCATCGATCAATGGTGGGTTTTGGGCGTCGTCTCTAACCTGGCTGGGCAGTGGATCATTACCTGCGCGCTTGACTAATTCGACATGGAAGCGCTTGTGTATCTTTCCAGGGACGTTCAATTCGACCGTCAGTGGGTCAGGTACTGCTGTGACTTCATATTTGGCATGAACCCAGGCCAACTTTTTTGATAGTTGAGGTGTTTTAATGTTCCGCAGGTCTAGCCACACTTTATCGCCCACCTTGAGCTGTTCTGGCTGCCGTCAATGTTGATTCGCGTTTTCCTCGTTCCGTTGTTGCGCTGATGCCATTGCGGCTTGAGCAAAGTCCTGGGCATCCCGTAGTCTCTGCACGTATTCACCTGCTGCTCGGCGTCCAGGGTGTTTTGACAGTTCTTCCGTTGATGGGGTTGGTTCAGATATTGGGTCCAGATTGTAACCATGTCGTAAAAAGAATGGACTCATCTCTCCAATTGCTGAGTTTGGCCTCGAGTTTAATGCCAACTGTGCCAGTGGGAGGACATCCACCCAATTATTCTGAGCGTAACACGTAAACACTCGAAGGTACTTGTACATCTCTTGATTTGCCCGCTCGCTTGCATTGGTCTGCAGGTGATAGGCCGTAGATAATTGCTGTGAAATACCAGTTAGCTTGCAGAAAGTACCCCAGAAATGCCCAACCCAATCACTACCCCAGTCGCTAGTCAGAAACCTCGGGAACCCATAGTACTGGTAATATCTATCAATGAATGTTGAAGCGCACAGTGGTGCATCCATTGACTCGGTTCCGAACATGAAAACGTCTTTACCCAAGCAATTGGTGATGACCATGACATTTGTACAGCCGCGTGATTGTGGCAGGTCAGTGACAAAATCAATAGTCAGCTCACTACCTATGCAATCGGGTATTGGTAAAGACCGAAGAAACCCAGCTTTCGCCTCTTGCCACACCGTGGTCCGCCCGCAGGTATCACAATTCCGGATAAACTTTTGCACTGAATCCCTAATTTTCGGCCAAAACCATCGTCGTAATATTATGCCAACCATTGTATCTTTTCCTAGATGGCCAGCCAAATGGCTGTCATGCGAGCGTTGCATGATTGCTGTTCGGAGTGGCTCGTAATCAGGCACCCAGATCCTATTTTCTCGGCCCCGGAGAATATTATCAGCGGCTACTGTGCACTCGCCAATATCAGCTTTCATCTTCTGCGCTAAGTCTGGGGGAAATCCACGCTCCTCGTCGCGCACAGAATCACGTGCACGGCGCCAATCCTCGTCACTTTGTACCCCTCTTTTCCACAGCGTCTGCAGTTCATCTTCGTCGAATAATACCACCTTAGCAGCTGGATCTAGTTTCTCTTCACTAAGCTCGATGTTAACTGGATTAACAGGTAGGCGTGGCAATAATTGCATTATTCGCCCCGCAGTTCTCTCATCGCTCAACCCGGCCGGCTTATGTCGGAAAATATGGTTATTTAGAGACAATCATATCACCCACTAAGTAGCAGTAGTGTTTGGATCCCTCTGATTGATCTGAAGTGTAGGCCCTCATGTACGCGTATTGGTTTCACTAGCGCCTTGGCATCTACATAGGGTAACTCACTAGATAGCTTAGATAGAGAATAGAGAAGAACAACTAACCCCTCGGAAATTCAGAACCTATTGTGCTAGCACATTTAATACCCGTGATATACCAACACTGATCAGTGAATCCGCATACACGGTTCACAGATTCGCAAGGTATACAGCGAAGGAACGCAAGTCAACCCTGACTACGTGTCAAGCCTCGAAGTCGGAATTGGATCAGATAGGTCCTAATCCAAGGAACATTTCACGCGTCCATTACGCAACCACCACATCTTTTTGAGAATACACCAACCGGTCAACTTCTCGATAAAGACGACAATATGACTCCCAAACTTCCGCCCTTGATGATTGAGGAACCATCCAAGGCTACCCCCACAGAACTTGCTGAGTACATCTACGATCTAATAGATGCATGGAACATACATAACTTCCGCAACTGGGAGCTCTGGGAGCTTTATACTAATTGCTTCGAAGGATGGACAGAACAAGACTTCACATGAATCGATAGTGTAACTAAATCAACCCTGCAAAAGTATCTGATCGAACATGGTGTTTTTATGGTTAGAGTTCATGATAAAGGAAGAGGTAGCATTGCGAAGCAACTTATGGAACCGCTCGAAATCGAAAAGTATCACAATTGGTTGAAGGAAGAGTACGACTCCTGGGCAAATCCTATGTCTGGTGCCCGCTTTAATATTGACAGCATTTGCAATCCGTACGACCCCAATTACAACGGCTCAAAACAAAAGAGTAAGAGACGATATGCAATACAAATGATTTAAAGAGAGAAAATGGCAAGAACAGATATGAAGATAATGAGGCTAAAATATTTGAACAATTGGAAAAACATGATGATGACATTGACAAGCAACTATCGGCTACTTCATTTCCTTTTAATGATCGTGCTGGGGAAGATTGCCCTCAACCCAAGAATAGGCAACTGGAATCCCTCATAAGGCTTTATAAGGAAACTGACAAATATAAGGATTGAACTGATAGTTTTGACTACAAGCTGATGATATTCCTAGATAATTGTAATAACGCCTGCGTCCAGCCAAAACACTAGGCAAGTGCATTAACAAATATGTTTATCTTACCTGCAAGAGATGTCTATTTAGACGGAACACTTAACAAATTTGAGATGACATTTGAAGAGCAATGCAGTATCATGAAAAATCATTATGAAACAGAACCTTGGCGCATAAGACGAGAAAAAATCTGGAATGGGATGGACATTACTCTCCTCCTGCGGCAAAATCCTGGGCAGACGCTTTCAGAGGCATTTGAATGGCTCAACACTGAGACTCGACGTGTTCAAAGGGGACTAGCAAACCATCAAGGAGATTTTTCCCTGCGACAGAGGATTATCAGCGCCTGCTACGGATGCGCTGAACTTCGACCAGTGCTCTTGGAACCCCCACCTGATGCCGAAGGCGTTTGCAATAATATTAGAGCTCAAATAGCTCAGCTTGAATTCACAAGTCCGACAGGAAATTTTATGCGAATACCAGCCCAAAATTCAGTGCTTATGACTGATCAACATTATAACACTGTTGAAAACAACCACAAAGGCAGAAAATTCAAGAATAGGGTGTCTTCCAACACACCTTATATTGCTAGGGATGGACCTAAGTTGCCGGCAAAGTGGACTAAACGCTGTCTTGTGTGTCAAAAGCCAAACTGTTGGTCAACCAATCATACTTCCGACAAACAGCAAAGGTCATATGATCGTATCAAGCAAAAGTTTCCAGCAAAGAATGAAACCAGAGTACGGCAGTTTATAGTTAATTTTGAAGGCACAGCAGATGAAGATGAGTTTGATGTCATGATGGCAGAATGTGATGCCGAATTTGAGGAAGTCCAAATTTCAGACAACGAGTGGCCCGACAATAACGATCCAGTATTTACTGGCCTCATTGAAGAAAATGGTGGCGAAACATCCATCACTTATCTCAATGAACAAATGGTGGAGCATTTTTTTATGGCACCTAGATTTCATCCTACCGGTATAAATGACGACACAAGAATAGGGGCACGGGGATATATTTTAAGAGCAGAGCCCCCTGAATTGCTAGATTTGTCAAACATAGATGTTCCTTATTCACACACTATTAATTCTGGGAATATTTTAGCATGTGATGATGTCCAAACTCTTGGCAGAAAAGAAGAAAGATATGACGACAGATACTTCCACTGTCTCTTGGTTGATACAGGAGCCGCTGGTCATTCAACAGCTGAAATTGGTCAACTAAAAGCACTCCAACGTTTACGAAAGCGTTTACAGGTTGATAAGTCAAAGGCTGGTGTGACTAAAATTACAGGAATTGGAAAAGGGATGTTTGTGTCAATCGGCACGGTTTCTCTTGATACGCCAATTGGTAGCGTCGAATTTCATGTGGTACCTTGCAATATTCCGTTTTTACTTGGTCTCAAAGATATGGACCGGTCAAATTGCACTGTCAATACCCTGCAAAATACAATAGTGAAAAACAGCAAAGTTGCAGCAAATCTAATTCGGAAATATGGTCACATCTGGATGACCTTGGGCCATTTACAATCATTATTTATCTACACTGAAGATGAGTCGCCAACTTGCTACTTTACAGAGCAACAACTTCGCACAATCCACCGTAGGTTTGGGCACCCATCGGCAACCAGACTATGGAAAATTCTTCGACGTGCTGGTCATCAAACTGAATTAAAGTTAATTGAACGTCTTACAAAGTTTTGCCGGGATTGTCAATTAAGCGGCAACAAGCCTCTTCACTTCAAATTTTCCCTCAGACAGGATAAAGAGTTCAATCATACCATATACGTGGATATCCTCTGGCTCGAAGACGGACCAGCTGTGCACGTTGTAGATGACGCCACCTCCTTTTCTGCGGCTCAATGGCTTAAGGGTGCTGAAATAGAGAGTGCAGAAGAAGTGTGGAATGCCATCCAGAGATGCTGGATAAATGTCTACATTGGACCGCCAGAATATCTTGTACACGATGCGGGCAAGAATTTTTCTTCCTCAAGTTTTCGAAAGAACTGCTCTGAAAGCAAAATTGAGGTGAAGGAAATCCCCGTAGAGGCTCACAATTCCGTGGGAAAAGTCGAGAGAGCCCATAAACCATTACGGCGAGCTTACAAGATATTCAAAGAGCAATTCACAGGACAAGCGATCGACCGTGACACCCTTCTATCCATGGCTGTAAAGGCATGTAATGATACGGCTGGCCCTGATGGCCTTATTCCCACCCTTTGTGTCTTCGGGGCCTATCCGCGCCTCACTTGGGATGATGCACCCTCACCGACTGCCATCCAGAGAGCAGATAGTATCAGGAAAGCTATGGCCGAGCTTCGAAGATACCGCGCCAATCAGATGGTCCAACAAGCTGCCAACATACGTAACGGGCCTAGACATTCTCACCTTGAAAATGTCCCAATTGGAGGTCAAGTGCGAGTATGGCGTGAAGGCAATAACAAAAAGGGACTGTGGACCGGACCGTGGAATTTGATGGACAAAAATAAAGAAACAATTACAGTTAATATCAATGGCAAGCACTGTAATTTTCGTTCTACGTCTGTTGGTAAATGGTTTGATAAGGATGATGATCCGAACAATCTCTGCCAACAGCGAGATACAAAACAGGACGATCAGAAGCTACAGTGCAATTTATCGAATCAAAGTCTTGATATTCAACTATCAAATCAGCCCCAATCTCTTTCTAATGCGCAACTCCATACACCGCTACTTCGTCGGAGTTAGAGAGAAGGACGGTTTAATGGACGCCACCAATTTAAATACCAGTGCTGTAAATATACAGGGATAGAGAATGATTCATCTCAAGTTTTTATGTCTCCACAAGAGCAGGAAGCCTTAAAACTTTCGATGAATCTCAGGGCAGCAGGTTTAATCCGCACTCCTGGTGAACCTTTTGAGGTGTCAACAAAACAGGAAATTGAAGGCCTGATGAAATCTGGTGTATTCGAATTTAAGCAGTTTGATGAAAGCATGGTCAACAAGCAAATCTTTAACTCGAGAATGGTTAATACTATCAAGGGTAAAACGACTAGTGCCCCATTTGAGAAATCAAGGCTAGTTGTTCAAGCGTACAACGACAAAGATAAATACATGATATTGACACAATCTCCAACTGTGCAGCGAGCAAGTGTGCGACTAATTCTAGCACTTGCTATTCCCCTAATAAGAAAGTTTAATCACGTTGTATTTCTTCGAGATATCTCGCAAGCTTACACGCAATCCAAGACCTCTTTAACAAGAGATATTCTCTGTTGGCCTGCTCCAGAAGTCATCAGAGCTTTAAATTTAGATCGAGGGATTATCATGCAAATTCTCAAGCCGCTATATGGTATACCAGAGGCTGGTAACCACTGGTTTGGTACCTACTTCAAGCATCTGAAGGAAATGCTCAACATGAAACCCTCATGCTTTGATCCATGCTTGCTAATTACATCCAATGGAAACGAATTTGGTGTCACTGGAATGCATGTAGATGACACACTTTTTATTGGAACAGAAGATTTTGTCAAGCTTGAAGATGCCAAACTTAAAGCTAAGGATATAAGTCGCCTTACAGAGAACTAATCCCTACATTTCAATGGCCTTATTATTTCCCTGAAGGACGACACTCTACTTATTCAACCAAATGGTCAAGGAAACAAAATCGACCTCATTGACCCCAAAGATTCCGGCCGATTCATGACCTACAAGAAAATGCGAGCACTTGGAGCATGGCTCGCCTCTTTTTGTCAACCGCTCGTTACGTTTAGGCTCTCTCAAGCGGCACAATTCCAGGAAATAGGGAACGAAGAAATAAAGGATTTAAATATTGCCCTTCAAACTCAAAAGAATAATCCCAGTGCCGGATTGAGATATGTAGATTTAAATCTGGACAATGGTCTGGCTTTATATGCTTGGGCGGACGGATCCCTTGCTAATAACAAAGATCTAACATCAAAAATTGGTTTTGTAATAGCTCTTGGAAATGAAACACGCAGTAGGAACGCCTTCACATTCCATGGCAATTTAATTCATTGGAGTTCTACGAAGTGCAAGCGAGTCACACGTTCAGTGCTTGCTTCCGAACTCTATGCTATGACTCAAGGCATAGATATTGCTATCCCACTTTGCACGACCCTCAATCAGATAGAAGCCCAGCTCGGTCTACCCACAGTACCCCTTATCATCTGCACCAATAGTTTCCGTCTATACAAATGCCTCGTGAAACTCGGCACCACCAAAGAAAAACGCCTCATGATTGATATTATGGCCGTCCGTGAGTCTTATGAGCGTAGAGAATTGGCCGAGATCTGCTGGATCCACGGGAAAGACAATCCAGCGGACTCTATGACTAAACACAAGCCAACAACAGCTTTACAACGACTTTTCGAAACAAACAAACTAGAATGTAGATTACAAGGATGGGTGGATAGGAGAAGGTGAGAAAGCTACCGGACTAAACTTCAGAAGCAATTACACGTAACTTTGAAAAACTTCGACTATTTTAATTCAGTCTCATAAGTAGGAATGATTGTCTCTTTTAGAGAGTTGCAAATGTCGGAAAATGTGGTTATTTAGAGACAATCATATCACCCACTAAGTAGCAGTAGTGTTTGGATCCCTCTGATTGGTCTGAAGTGTAGGCCCTCATGTACGCGTATTGGTTTCACTAGCGCCTTGGCATCTACATAGGGTACCTCACTAGATAGCTTAGATAGAGAATAGAGAAGAACAACTAACCCCTCGGAAATTCAGAACCTATTGTGCTAGCACATTTAATACCCGTGATATACCAACAGCTTATCTTGATCCCGACGTGACAGGGCATCTGGTTGCTCGCAGGTATTACCCGGCCGCCATTCCAGCACGTACTGAAATTGCTGCAGGATGTCATTGTATCGTACCTGTCGCTCATTGAGAAGACGCTTTGATGCGAAATAACTCAGATTTTTATCGTCACTCCAGATTTTAAAAGGCTTCGCAACTGACTTCAATTCTGCCTGCCATTCCTGCAAACATGCTACTATAGAGAGCATTTCTTTATCATGAATTGGGTAATTCGCCTCCGCACTTGTTAGCCGTCTCGAATAGTACGCTACTGGACGCAATCTACCCTGTTTGTCTACCTGAGATAGACAGCCTCCCATGGCATACCCTGAGCAGTCAGCTTCAAGCACCGTATCGCGATCTGGATCCCACTGTGCTAGAACTGGTTGGGATGCGAAAATCCTTTTCAATCGTTTGAAAGCCTCGTTTTCTGCATCACCCCATTGCCATAATGAATCCTTTTTGGTTAGAGCAGTAAGTGGTGCCGCAATCTCTGAGAATCCATCCACAAAACACCGATAAAAATTTGCGAACCCTAGGAACGACCGAACACCTTTTACAGTGGATGGTGGGTCCCATTCCAGAATGGCTTTGACTTTGACTGGATCCACCTTTATTCCGTCACCTGCACGAATTATGAACCCTAGGTATTTGACTTCTTTACACAGAAACTGGCATTTGCTAATGTCTAAGTATAGTCCTGCCTTACTCAGCTTGCTAAGAATACTTCGCACCGTGTTCCAATGTTCATCTTCACTACTGCTAATGTAAGCAAGTACATCATCCATATATGCTGTCGCATCGAGATCCAAGTGTTCACGAAGTTGCTTGTTGATGTACCTCTGAAAGGTAGCGGGCGCATTTTTTAATCCGAAGGGTGTTACAAGCCATTCAAAAAGTCCCAGCCTGCATCGAAATGCTGTCAGCCATTCGTCTCCTTCCCTTATTCGAAGTCGATGAAATACCGACTTGACATCCAGCTTCGTAAACCATCTTGCCTTTGATAGTTGCCGGAGAGTTTCCTTGAACAAGGGTAGAGGGTATCGATCTGGCGTGGTTATTGCATTTAACCCTCTATAGTCAACACACAATCTCAAACCTCCATTTGGCTTTTTTGCAAAGAGTACTGGTGCTGCTGCCGCTGAGTTACTTGGACGAATCCATCCCTTCTGTAACAATTCCGTTAACGTTTTCCGTAGAACGAGTAGTTCCTCCCGAGACATTCCGTACAATGGCCCCCAAGGCGGGGATAGCGGCTTGCCGTCTTGCTGTTGGAGATTGATGGCGTGGTCTAGGGTACCTCGTAGTGGTGGTAATTCGTCTGCCCCACCACCGTCTGCAAAAAGATGTGCAAATTCCCTTACCTGCTCTGGCAATTTTTCTCTAGCTTGATCCACTGTAACGTTTGGTTTCGTGCGTAAAGCCTTGTCAATGTCATCTAGAGAAGCTTTGCAGACTGGCACTTCTTTAATCATGGATACCATCTTATTGACAGGTATAATTCTCGGTTGCGCGACGTTGCGCAGAGCATTTCTCCAGCGCTTCGCACTATGGATCGAGATCCCAATCTTACGAATTTCTAGTTGCTGTTCTTTTGCATGAATTATGGCATCTTGATCCTCGAGCCATTTCTTCCCAAGTATCATCTGATGGGTACAATGTGGGACCACATACAACCATATCTTTGGCATCACATATCCGTCCGGATCAAGAGAAATGTAAGTGATGCTATCGACCACTGGTTTATTAGTCGTTGAATCTTCGGCTGTTTCCAGAGATCGAGGGCTAATACTTATGCGCGGCAGTTGTAGTTTAGATGCCAGGTTATCATTAATAATCCCAGAGCACAAACAACCATTATCCACCAATGCTTGCAACATAGTGGAATTGTTGATAAGTGCATTAACTAAAAATGGGGATGTATTCATTATTAATTCTTGACTAACAACTGCTTTAGGCTCCTGAGTGCGAGTTTGCTCAGGAGCATCTAGTTTTCCGAAAAACTGTTGGCCTACATTCAGAGATTCATCTTCATCCTCTATTAATAATCGTAAATCAATTTCTGGAAGGGAGGCCGATGAAGCTGATATTCCTACGGCACCCGGTTTCCGTGCAGGCAAAACCCGACAAATTCTCGTGTTACAGCCCTGACGCTCGCATCTGTAACATTTACTCTCTCTTTGGAGTTTCTGGATTTGCTCCGGCGACTTCCATTTTGCGCGGAGCGGCTTCCCGTTTACGCCCCTTGCCACGTTGGCAGAGTTAATGCCTCCCATGTAAGTATCGCCCGCAGCGTCAATTTCTCTGGCAATTCCGCGATGTCTATTCGGAGGCTTCCATCCCCCTATACTCAGTCTCCTACCTAGGCTATTGTGACTTCTATTTTGGTGATCTAAGCTCTCTGGTGCAACCCAACTCCTACGCCAGTTAGATTGGACTTCTAACTCTTCGTGTTGATGGGATATCTGGCCAACAATCTTCGTCCAGGCAAAAAATTCATTATGTCGGAGAAGATGGTTACTGGCCAAGGCTTTTAGGAGAGTCTTATTGAGCGTGCCACGAAGCATTGTAATCTTAGTTTCGTCGGGCCACATATCACCCCTCCCATCGGTTAACTTATTTGACCAGGTGGGAAAAAATGAATTCCACTGCTGATTTTCCCCCATCTTTAATTTGCCCAATTCAGTTCTCGCCCGGGTAATTCGGGTAAGATCCCAGTTGCCACAATCAAAGAATTCGATAAAGTCCTCTGGGCTCTCCACTCCGTTTTTTCCTCCGCTCTCAAAATATGCGCCGGCTTCCTCCTGAGCTTCTCCCTCCAAACAGTTGTAAATCATGAGAAATACTTGCTGGTCAGTGTATTTGAACGTATTCCAGTCAAGCCGCAGTGCAGACAGCACAGCTTTTCTCCATGCGGGATATTTTTTTCTGTTGCGGTCATAATTAGGGAGCTGGTTGGGTTTTTGTTAAAGTTATGAGCTTGAGCGAAGATGGAGGTTGTAGCGGAATCAGTGTCGGCGGTTAGACCGATGCAGTAAGTCTCGTATGAGGTTGTGAGAGGAAGAGCCGAGTGGAAACAATTGTATTTAGATGTATGGTTCAGAGTAAAACCGAGATGATAAGAGTGAGATTGCGTGTTCGCATATCTTATCAACTGTGGTTTTTGACCAGTATTTATCAATCTCCATGGATCGTAAGTTATGATCCATGTAGATGTAGATCTATGTACATAAACATATATGGGTCAGGAATATAAAGTAATAAGTTATTCTTGGCATTCCAAGATATATCATATTTCAACAGTTTTAACTTCCCATTCTTCCTTGCTGGATCTTTAATTATTTTAACCTCTAAGGTTTGATCGGGGGTCTTGCTTGGCATTGCAGAGATACCCAATTGTCTTTGTAGGCGGAGGTTTTCTTCCTTCAGGGAATTATTCTCAGCCATGGCCATTTTGAATTGGGTAGACATTTTCTAAGCCCTCCATGATTTCTATATCTTCTTTGATCTAACTTCGTTCGTATAACGTCGTTTATCATTCGCCGTTCGTACCGTCATTCGTACCGTCGTTCGTACCGTCGTTCGTACCGTCGTTCGTACCGTCGTTCGTACCGTCGTTCGTTCCGTCGTTCGTTCCGTCGTTCGTATTGTTGTTTGTTGTGAGTATTGAGTTTTTAGATTGAAAATATGTCACAGTCTAAGCATAGGCACTTGAGCAACCTTATGGTCAGAGGTAGTTTATTTTCAATCTATGGTGAACTACAGATTGAAGAGGATAATAACAGTTACTTTATACATGATTATTATCCAGGCCAATGACACAGTTTTCTATCCGTATATCTGTATCCCATCTCGTATCCCATCTTGTATCCCTTCTCGTATCCCTTCTCGTATCCCTTCTCGTACCCCATCTCGTATCCCTTCTCGTGCCCTATTCTTAGAGGTGTTTGCCAAGTTATAAGACCCTGCTTCCAATAATAGTCCCTGCCTAGTTTCATGCTAAGCCTGCGTTTGACAGCGCAGGCTACAGGCAATTACCGGCTTACAAGCCGTCACATCAATGAGCTGAAGCTCTTGCTAAGCATTATGCGCAGGACGTGATAACCTTGTGGTCTGATTATTGTGTATTGAAGACTATATTGATCTAATGGGGAGAAGAATTTTCCTATGTACAGTCTCTTATGGATGGCAAAGGTAAAATTGTCAAAATGACTGGGGTTAGAGCCCTGTACATTTTGCCTTATTTGGTATGATCTTCATGCAGGCCCATGTCTAGTTACTCGACTAGTTTTGCAAGCAAGGGGTACTATCTAATGACATTCCGTAAAAGTCTAAATTATGGGGATGGTTTTCAACTCAATGGGAAAAGTACAATAGTCCTCAGTTGAAATTCAAAATTGAAAAAAGTCAGTTGATAGTCTCTAAAAATGCACATCTATTTCAAAAATTATTGCTCTGTATTACAAAAGTCTACATCGAAGCCCTCAGTATGGCTCGCAACTAAAATGAAAGCGTACTACATGTTTTGTGTGTCTTCTCAATCCTAATACTTTGTGTACCCTCCTTTTGCCTTTATCACCGCTACACATCTTTCGTGCATGCTGCCAACTAGTGACAATAGCTCCTCAGAAGGTATAGAGTCCCATGCATCCTGTAGCAATGTATTCAACGTGGCAGAGCGCACAAGCCTGACCCCATCTATCTCAGGACTATTTACCTGAATGTGGTTTTTTAAGATATTCCACAATGACTCGATCGGGTTCCTGTCCGGAGAGTAAGGTGGCCATCTAATAGGCGATATCCCAACTTCACGCAGCGCCTCAATTGCGGAGTACGCTTTATGACATGGTGCTTTGTCGTGCATGTGTAGAATTTCTGGATTATCCAAGTGAAATTGATTCAAAAGTGGCAAAATCCTTTCACAAAAGGATGAGGCCCTCATTGATCCCCCCCAATCCTTCTCCCAGACTAGGAATGGGACTTTTTATGATCCGTAAAATGATCCCCAAAACATCCAGCTGTTCCCATGAGTATGGCGAGCCAAAATACAAGTCTCATCAAACTCATCATCAGGCTAAACTCTGCTGTTATTACGAGGAAGATTTTGATAGAATTTATACGTACTTTTCTTGTGACACGAGGTTTCATATGACAATCACCCAATACCAAGGTTTCATCAGTCCATAATATGCGACTCCATTGTTCATCGCTCCAATCTAAATGTAATTGGGCGAACTCCAATCTTTTCTGCTTGTTCACCGCGCTTAACAGGGGCTTCTTCCGAGCAATGCATCTGCTGTAACCTCTTTTTTTGAGTGCTTTAGAAATTAGACGTTCACTGCATCCCCAGTGGCTGAAGGACCCCATAGCTAGTTCCAAATAGCAAATCTGTCGATTTTCTGGAGACTCCCGGACGAAAGCCTCAAGCTCATCAACTTGTTCCGCGCTTAATTTTGGTGAGGGTTCTATGTGAGACATAGGATTCTCAGTCTCTCGAGCACACGCAAGTTGTACTTGTCTTATTGTGAAGCCAAGTTTGTTGGATATATTTTGAAGTGTCAAGCCAAGTCTTCTTAATGCTCTTATTTCAATACATTGATCGCGAGTTAGATGCTTGCAAACTTTAGTTTCTAAAGCAGACTTTTCGAGAGACATTGTTTGCTAGAATAGATGATGAAATGATAGCGGTGAGAAGTTTCAGAGACTGTGTAGGCTTGGCAGCCAAAAATATCGTTGAAAATGTGTTATACTCAGCGATTATTAGAAGAAGACAATTGGACCATACTTCATGGCGAGCGGGGTAAGGAGGAGAGACATACTAACCTATTACGAGCTAGCCCAACTGCGCCTACAAGGCTAATCCCTTCAACAACCCAGTTTGAAGTTTTACCTTTTGGAACCTAGAGGCACTGTACAAGATTTAGGTGTCTGTGCACTGAATATCACCCAACACAACTACCACTCTAATCTAATGTATTCCCCATAGACCACACATTACAACAGTTACGGCTGTGAAATCTCTGCCGACTGATTTTTAGACCGAAATATTGAGGGCAACTCCTTCAAGTCGAAAATCCATCAAAAAAAATTATTCCACCCTTTCTAATGACTGAATCTGGAGGACTATTCTCAACGCCTGTCAGTGGTGTCCCCTACGAATCTCCAGCTCTCACTACAGAGTCTGCAGAGCCGAGATTGAGTAACAAAGTCCTCACTTTGAAGAGGATTCCCAATCGCTTTCGCGGCCTATATCGTCTTCATCTCTCAACACATTCCCCTATCACCATTATCATGAAGCTAACCACGATCAGATCAGATGGTAGGGTCGGAGTCCTACTCATCACTAACCCTTGATCAGGGAGGAGATGCCATCCAATGAGTTTCCGGAGTGTTCCCAGCACCCGATACAGAGATGGCGGATTGGATCAAGTCGACCTCGACTGCTACAAAGAAGGAAGATATAGATGAATATGCGCACCTCATGTGGTCCCGGTGTCTAGGCCTCGCCTGGCTGGGGCTGCAGGTTTTTTGAGACTTTTTCCCGCGCACGCAGTTTCCATTGCTACCATTTTTTTTTTGGGTAGAAGGTTCCGTGGAAAAGGTGGCTGAATTCCACGGGTAAATACTGAGCTTAATGGTTATCATCACGGGCTATATATCAATGATCTTTCAAGTAACAAAAGAGGATAGGAGCGCTGCACAAGGTGCGGCCTGGGTCAGAGAGGAGCCCAATGTGCTAGATAGTCTTAGACTCAAGTAGCACATTAAACACACATACTCCACTCCCCAATCCCACTCCCCTAATGACTGAATCTCGGATCTGGCAGAATATTTCACCCCCAGGTTTGTAGAGAACACAGAGATGTAGCGGGTTACGTAATGTGGTTATGTAATTAGAACTAGTAGTGCGGTGGTCGTGTATTTAAGCGTCACAGATAGAAAACAATAGAGTACTTGCGACCTCCCACAGCTCCGAACTCTAACAGATTTCTGAAACCACTGACAAGTGCTCAGCCTTCGCCCTCAGATGAGCTCGAGCTTGTTCGGCGCGTTGCAAAAGGTCGAACTATGTGGGTTCGAAACTTCCACACCAAGGTTTTGGACAGCCGTTGAAGAAGCCGACCCTTTGTAAAATCCTTCGTGCATGAGCAAATAGGCGCATTTCTCCTCGCTGTTACTTTTGAGCAACCTATGTTGCACGACACTCCAAGACAGCCCAAACATCCTCATAACTAGGCAGCGACCTCCGCAGGACTACCTGTTGTGGTTATGAGCTATGCGGAAGTCACATTGCGGAGTGATGAGGAGTGGATGATGTAATAATTTGTGGTTGACAGTGAGTAGCCTCATACAATACTATGCTGTAGGTATATGGACAGAAAGTATAAGACTAAACCTGTGTCAATTTATTGTGGGTACATCTATCAAACTATATACATGCTCGCCTAACCAGTACACTAGTGATGTATACTGTTGCCTTGAGCCACACGCGATGCCCTAGCCTCGACTACCTCGTTGTCTCATATCATAACACTACCCGCCTCTATTCCCTCAATTCCGCCCCAACCTATCTCCAATAATCCAAACCCTCGCACAATTGTGCAAAAGCCCACCGTAAAATCTAAGGGCCCTAAAGCAATCCTGCGTTTGATTGAGGGAGCCCTCCTCTTTAGAGCTGATGCTACAGCTATCAAAGTTGCTCACATAAATATTATCCCTAGCCTCAAAGATGGTATGGCCTCTGTTTCCTGCGCCTCAAGTAGATTCAACGAGACCTTTTTGGCCAATGATTTGCTGAAACCTCCAATGGAACACGTCGACTCTATCATGGCATCTCTCTCAGAAACTTTACATCAAGTAGTGTCGAGGGAGTACAGTTTATAAGGAAGCCGCAATTAGATTCTTTGCCCCAACAAGTTGCCACATGATTTATCACTAGCGTTCTCTGTGACATAGTATTAAAAGCCTAGTAAATCCTGTAGTTAGAAAGAATAATGAAATGAACAGAGATACAATTTCATTATAGAAGTATTCAACTGACACCGTGCTCCCATCAATTGTGATCAATATTTAACAATATTTAACAAGCAGAAGATCGCATTGGATATATTGTCAAGTGAACTACACGTACCATCGAGAATCCGGTCTCCAATTTTGTTTTTCATACGCTTGATGACATCAAGAATATTGCTCAGGCATAGACAGATGTTACCCCATAAAGCGCCAACTAGTTGCAGCACTAGAGCCACCACGATCCTTTTCATACAGCGGTTATTTTCTTTCCAAAAGATGTCCCTACTTTTCGTATTATTGACAGCGCCCTATCACGGTGCTAGATCCCAAACAAAAGGTAGAATTTAGTTATGACAAATTGTAATACATTTAGTCAATATGATCATTTGGGTCAGAGTAAGGGCGGAACTGTATTTCATGTAATTACAAATTGATACCTTGTTGCTACCTATTGAAAAAAACTACTCAGCACTACATACATTGAGATTATATCACGTGCTCGGTTGTTCCATTCACTTTTTACCCAGAACATGTTGATGCCTGACGCACACTTAGTGCATTTGCACAACACCTACATAACTTTTATCAAGTGGTAGTACGGTGCGAAGCTTGTTTTGGGCTCCACAAATGCTCTTGCTGCCGGATTCAAGCTTTGTGCGCCTTCTATGGTACTCTTTGCCACCAGGGTGAATGAACTCATCTTCGTCTTTGTATCAACTGTTTGGGGCCACACCCAGCTAATGATCACGCCTGCCCTCTGCGTCCTCGCTTACAAGGGCAAAATTATTTAGCTATCCAACTAAAAGGTTTATGAGCTTCGCTCTAACAACTGCAGTAGGCCCCACGAGGCTCAACATGCGGAATCAGCTAATGCTGTCACTGCTGTCTCTAATCTCGACAACAACAATGGGTCAACTCTTACCGCCGGAACCTCCACAAGCTCCTCACAACCAACTTCTTCTGCTGGGCAAAGTAGGTTTACCGCCCTTGAAAATTCCTCGTTTGGTCCTATGGAAGTAGATTCACAAGAACAAGTCACCAATAATGCCTATAATCTTAATCTCTATGAACAATAGAGCATATTTCAGGAGCAACCCACTGCCTAGTCTTCGATTCATCAAAAAAAACGTTGGACATAGTGGATAATCTCGCCTTGTTCTTTTACAAGCCAAATTTTAGGCCAAGCATGATGCGATATTTATCCAGGAACCCTGGATTAAAACAATAAACTCTAAAGATATTACAAAGTCCCACCAAGCCTACGTTATTTTTACTCCTCCTGATCGAGACTGGAAGCTTGCGTGCCCACATGTACTCATCTTTGTCCTGAAAAAATACAACCTTTGTCCTATCTAGATAGACAGTGGGCCTTCACAAGACATTGTAGCCCTCTAGCTTCAATGTTCTCCTTAATTAGAGGTCATCAACGTTTACTGTCAGCTCAAGCTCATATGCCTGAGAGTCTTTGCCCACTCTTGAATTGGCTGGTGAAGCCGAACTCCATAATTATGGGAGATTTTAATCTTCATCACAAATTATGGAAGCCTAATATCCCCTATTTGTCCGGAGTCGGTGGCTTTATTGACTGGATAGAGAAACACTCTTTGAGCTCGGCTTTACCGAATGGAGCTCCCACTCATCGATCTGGACACGTCCTTGACATAGTTCTAATGAACATAGAAGGACTACTGGATCACGTGGACCCCGTAGCTCACTCAAAATCCGACCTTGAGACAATATCTGGTTTAGTCCTCCTCTCTCTAGCTCAAAAGCAATAACCATTTATGAAGCTGCCTAAATTTACTACCGAGAATATAGAGACATTCGGTCAAGCTCTTAGCTACCGCTCCTCCAAGTCTTCTCTTCGAGTAACCTACCTCTCAGCACCTAGATGTGGCGGCCTCTTCAGACGTAATTACCCTGTCAGCTATTCTAAGTGGAGCTAACCCACCAATGCCTGCATATGTGCAATTTAAGAATAATTTGAGCTAGGAATCCTCTGACCAAAGCCGACGTTATTTTGAAGCCTGTAATAGTGGTGTCCAGACCTTATCAGCAATGTACATTGGAACCTCCGCAAAAAGATCAAGCGAGTCAAACAACAATGTAAGCGCTCTAAGCTAGATAGTGTGTCTTTGATTTTAGAGGCCCATAAAGTGGTTTGATGGCGAAAAATTTCCAGTCACATTGGACCCCCTCAATTTCAGTTCCGAGGTGTCGCAAACAGTGCCCCGACTGAGCGCGCTGGTGTCTTGTTTCGCACGAAGCCTACCCGTGTAACTAGGGAGCCGGATATTTCTAGGTATACCCCTACTTCCTCACTGCAAGATATTCCTGCAACTCTTTCCGTAGACAAAGATGAAGTGCGACACTTTCTTCTTCATACATCTTCCATAACTTCAGGTCATTACCTTATCTCGCTTATTGCTTTTTGTAATATCTAGGAAGTCAATTCATAACGTAGAAGGGTCGTAAACTTGTACAGTTTCTGCCTGAAATATGGACATCATCCAGACGTTTTTTGCTGCGCTGAACTTGTAATTATACCTAAATCTCATAAGGATGTTCTTACTTATCTTGCCAATTGGTGACCAATTTCACCCCTTCCTGTACTTTGTGAAGGGCTGGAATGGCTTTGTGCGAGACGTTTCGCCTTCTAGACTTTGTCAAGTCGCATTATCTCTCCAACTCAACTAGAAGCTCTGCCAGGAAGATCAGCTATGGACATCATTGGTTGCCTCGTCCATGATTTCAAGAAGTCATGGGAAGAGAAGCAGTTTGCACTCTAGCTACTCTTAACGTCGAAAGCGCTTTAGATAGTGTTCAGTCTGGTCACCTATCAGCCCGATTGTGCGAACAGGGATGGCCATTATTATACAGTGACTGGGCCGCATCTTTTGCTTCATGTAGGAAAGCCTGCTTCCGAGTGGACAATTATGTTAGAAAATCCTTGGACATTCTGCATAGCTTGCCTCAGAGATACCCTGCTTCTCCCATACTTTTTCTCCTTTTCCTTGAGCTTTTATTTAAACTCGGCTCCCCCATTTTTGCATACATCAATGACGTGGCAATCCTTCCCGTCGCTAAGATTCTTGTAGAATTATCACGCCTAACTGTTGCCAGGATTGACACAGTCACCCAGTGATGTACAGGAATGGACTCTCACTAGCTGAGAATTAGACTGAGATTCTGCATCTTCACAGATCTTGCCAGATTTCACCCTCTTTGATTGTCAATGGTATCGTAAAAGGTGCAAACCTAACAGTAAAGTACTTAGGTTTCCTTGAAACCAAGCTATCTTTCAAAGAACATGTCCAGGTTTGGAGAGCTAAGACACAATGAATCAGCGCCTACATATGTCAGCTTAGCAACATCAACCATGGTCTGGTTACTTCCTTTTTTCGCACTACAGCTCTGGCTGCGGCGCCATCCGTACTCCTACACTGTGCGAAGGTTTGGTGGCGTGATTATACTTACAGCCACCGAGGCTGCCAAATCTCTACCCTATTGCAACAACTTGTATACACACTATCTAGAGCTCTAGTCTTCCTGGCTAGAGCAATTCTTCTAGTGTATAGAACTACTTCCACAGCTACGCTCCTGTGAGAGATATGATTCAAGCCCGTTCATAAACTACTTAAGGGGCTGCGTATCCACTCTGCTGTAAGTTTAGCTGCTGCAGACATTTTTCATCCCTCGATTAGAAGATGAATTGGCCCCTGTGCACAAACTCACTCTCAGCTCTTAATGCCATCCTCTAAAGCCCCTCTTTGTGAGGGTCCGGATAGAGCACGAGCTAGGAGATGACGAAGTCGAATCAAATAGATACTCAAATCAGGATTATAATATAAAGGATTCTAAACTAAGGAAGAGAAGGGAAAGAAAGCATCTACAGATCTATAACTGTACATAATTTACACCTGGCCTGTGCGTTACATACCAGGTAACTCCTTACACTACAGACTAATCATTATGTCATTGTGTTAAGGTTATGAGTTCATTGGGAACATAGTTACGTTGTAATGTGTCACGATGTTTGTTCAGATGGTTTGATACTTGGTAACTTGATTGCTGGCAGGTGTCTGATACTTTTCCGATAATGTACATGAGACAGAACATAGACTACTTATATACCCTAATATGACCCTTGTCACGGCGTAGAATAGGCACAAGTGAAAGTACAGCTTGTATGGCGATAATTCAATCTGTGAAGCAAATACTAAGCTGGAGAAGAATAGAAAAGAACAGGATCTCATTACAAAAAGCCCTGAGGCTATTCCTATTCGGGCGGGTTTCCACTAAATCGCCGCGTCCGTGCTCCTTCCTGCATCAGCCATCAGTCTCACATCCTCCCTCCACGTAATTGTATATCATGGCGGAGCAGAATGCCGTGCCGTGACATCACCCCCTCCTCAGCCTTCGATTGTCCCAAATCGACTAATTTCTGCGGCGGCGTTGGTTGTCACGACCTTGGTTTGTCACCATATTATCTTCCGGATGTTCCTCACTAAATCTATCATGTGCGGCATCGTCCAACCACGTAGCGAGACGTCTTGGTGGCCCTGGCAATTTAGGGTGCTCAGCGTGGAACTTTTCTAATATGAGGGGTGCGTTCCGAAAGTTGGCAGCCGGATACCATTCCTCGTCTGCGTCCCATCCTTCCCATTGAACCTTGTACTGCAGCCGATTGCGATACAGCCGCGCGTCTAACACCTTCTCGATCTCCCATTCTAACTCTCCATTGACCTCTTCTGCCGGCGGCTCTGGATTGGCCTGGCCGGGCAACGGGTTATCTGGATCTTTGCGCAGTCGGTCTGGTGAAAATACAGGGTGTATTTTCCAAGAGGCGGGTAGTTGAACGCGGAATGAATGCCCTTCTTTGGCAATGATCCGATATGGTCCCACCATTGGATTTTCCAGCTTATCCGACGGTCTCGTAGTTCTCCAAGCACCGCGCCGGATATACACTTTATCTCCAACGTCAAAGTCTACTTCTCGGCGATGTTTATTGGCTTGAACACGCTGTTGTTCCTGTGAGCGTTTGATGCTCTCTTTAGCATAATCCAACGCGCTGCTAATCCGTTTAAGCCACACCGCGGCCTCGTCCCGATTCAGCTTCTCTCGAGGGGTTCGTGGTTCCAGTCGCTGATTCCAGTCAAATTCTAAACGCATTTCGTAACCATAGTCAATCATTGATGGCGACAATCCTGTAGATTCATTTGGAATAGCTGCCGCAGCAGCATCTAGAGCGGGAAGCAGCTCCGCCCAATCGTCTTGGTGGAAATTGACAAATGGTCGCAGTTGCTGGTCAATGATCTGGTTAATAATTTCGGTCTGGCCGTCTGTCTGCGGATGTTCTGCCGTAGATAGCTTGAGTTTGACGCGCGCTAACCTTGACAACTCATCCATGAAATCCGAAATGAATTGCGGACCGCGGTCGCTGGTAATGGTCTTCGGTGCGCCACGGAATCGCCAGACATAACGGTAGAACAAGTCTGCAGCAGTCTTTGCTGTAGCACTTTTAGTGGTGGGGATGGAGATTTGGCGTTTAGACAATCTATCAACAGCTACCCAAATGTTATTAAACCCTCGTTTGTCTGGTACCCCCACATCGTGAAAATCCATCGATATATCATCCCATGTACGTTCTGGAATGGCTAAAGGCTGTAGTAAGCCCGGTGTCTTGTCTCTAGGCTTATGCGATCGTCGGCAGACATGGCAGTTCTGCACATAACGCTCGATGTCTGCTGCGTATCGTGGCCACCAGTACCGGTCGCCGATTAGTTTCCTCATTTTGTTTCGTCCTGGATGAGCGGTGGATGTAGATTCGTGGATCATCTTCAACACTTGAGTACGGAGATTGTCTTTGGCTGACACCACCACGCGTCCCTTATGAAGCACCAACCCGGTAGGTTCCAAAGAATAAGGTTCTTCCCGCTGTCGTGCTTGCTGGCGTAGATCCTCGAGATCGGGATCTGCTCGGTTGGCCATAAAAATACGATCAATAGTATCCAGATCCTCGTCGATGGGCGCTAACACCTTGCTGTCATGTGGCAACGTAACTTCCTTTTGAGGGAGGAGGATTTTCGTACGTTCCAGTTCTTTTGCAGCTTTTTGTGTAGGGGTAAGTTCTTTCTTGCGAGATAACGCGTCCGCCAGAATATTTTCCTTGCCTGGTCGGTACTGAAGGTCGAAACTGAATTGCGATAGCACCTCTGACCATCGGATTTGCCTATCGTTGAGTAGCTGCTTCTGACCAAAGTATTCCAGAACTCGGTGATCAGTCAGAATCACGAACGGCTCCCAGGTGCTGGTGAGCTCTGCGCGCCATTCTTTCAAGCATTGGATGATAGCCAACAGCTCCTTATCATGGATCTCATAGTTTGCCTCCGGACCAGTCAAGGTTCGGGAGTGAAAAGCCACAGGATGCCACACGCCTTCCTCCTGCAATTGACTGAGTACTCCTCCTGTTGCTAGATCAGAACAATCGGTCTCTATACGTGTAGGCTTCTTCTGATCGAAGTACAGTAAAATGGGTGGGCTGACCAATTTCTCTTTCAGGGCAAGGAACGCTTCTTCAGCTTGCTCGGTCCATTGGAACAACTGGCCTTTTGGGATTGCTGTCAGGTTGTACAGTGGCTTAGCGATCCGGGAGAAATTCTCTATAAAGTTACGGTAATAGTTGCAGAACCCCAAGAAGGATTGAATGGCAGTCTTGCTAGTAGGTCTCTCCCATGCGCGAATACTTTCCAGCTTCTTCGGGTCTGGCAGGAGTCCGGAAGTGTTAACAATGAAGCCCAGAAAATTAACAGATTTTTGATTAAAGCGGCACTTCTTAATATCCACCTGCAGTCCAGCCCTGTCCAAACGCTGAAGGACCTCGCGTACTTCTGCCACGTGTTTACTTTTATCTTCAGAGTGGACGCATACATCATCCATATATGCGGAAACGTAACGAGCGAGCAGATCGCCTAGGACCGAATTGATATATCTTTGGAAAGTGGCCGGGCCACCTGACAGACCAAAAGGTAACACGCGGTAACGGTATTGACCGAATCGAGTACGAAACGTAGTCCATCCCACGGAGTCTGGATGCATCCGGATACGGTTGAACGCATGGATGACATCTAGAATGGTGAATTTCTTAGAACCAGCCATCTTGGCTAATGTCTCACCAATGAGGGGCAGAGGATAGCGATCTTTCCGCGTGTGTGCGTTTAATTTCCGGTAGTCTACACAAAATCGAAGGTCTCCATTCTTTTTCTTGACAAACAAGACCGGGGAATTGAACGGAGAATCGCTGGGTTCGATGAACCCGTTCGCCAGGTTCTCCTCGATGTAAGCATGTACGGTATCTAGCTCTTTCTGATTCATTTTATAGAGGGGAGCTTGCTTGAGCTCAGGCTCGCTATCCAGATTGATCTTATGGTCGAACTCCCTATGCGGCGGCAATTCCTTTGCGCGTCTTTTGGAGAAGACATGGGCAAGATCGTGATATCCAGGAGGTAATTGGGCCAACAATTGTGTCTTCTCTTCTTCTTCAGCGAGCTCCGCAATGTGCGCAATCTCTGTACCGTCGCAAGCGGTTTCCATTTCTACGAACCAGCATTGGTCTTCCGCTTCAATTGTCTCAACCTCGACGGCTGAAAGCGTAGGTGTGTCCATTTCGTCTAGACCCAGATCCTCCTTTTTCTTATCGTAGGCTTCTTGTCGCTCCTGCAGTGTAGGCCGGGGAGTCAGAATAATTGAAGGGGTCGCCGGCGCTTCTGCTACCATTGCAGGGCGTTTCAATATCTGCTTTGGCATAAAATGTGGAGATCTTTTAGCAGGAGGTTTGTTGATTTCTAGAGGGGGCAGTTCAATCAGTCGGTCACGACGGTTAGCGTCCCACTGATGATCATTGCGGTCTTCTGGCCACCACAGCCGGTGTCGCACGCAATCTGGGAGTACGTTATGATAGGCCAGCCACTGCCGACCGAGGATCACATTGTTCTTGTTACCAAGTGTGGTAGCAAAGAACGGCATGTTGACTCGGTGCGAGTCTATAGTCAGTGTCATCACGTAGGCATGGCGTAGAGGTCGGGATGATCCGCCGTCGAAGCCTCTGATAGAGAGTGGATGACGGAGATTGTAGCGCGTCATCTTAATCTTACTATTTCGGTACCAATCACGCAGTTGTTTACGATCTGCGAAGGCATATCCATTAGCGCCGGTATCAATGAGGGCAGAGATTGGAAATTGGGAATTGTTTTTAGTTTCAAGAGTACAATCTATAACTAATGGCCTTCCGCCAAACAAATTTTCCAAATCAATGCCATTTACTCGATACGTGTTATTCTCTAGGAAGGCGACTTCTCCTAGAGACAATCTTTTCCCTCATCGGAGCTCATGGTGAATTCCGATCCAGATGCTTCAGCTTCCTCCTTCTTCTTCGCATCCACCTCATTGACTTTAGCAGTAGGACACGCGTTAGCGTAGTGACCAGTCTTGTGGCAATGGAAGCAGACACCAGCGTTTCGGGCCAAGACTTTTGGCTTGGGTGGACCAGACGCTCTTGGAGGTGCAGTACGAGTTAGGCCCGGCGGGAGAATTGGCTTCTTGTACCTGTCCTTGCGTTGTTGGTAGCGAGCGGCTTGATCCTCCGATTTGCGCGCTAATTGCAGGTGTGGTTCTATTTTCAAGCAGTGTTGAGACATCTCCAAGGTAGATTCAAAATCCAATCCGGCTATGACATTTTGCAACTTGGGACTCATCTTTTCGCGAAGTTCATCCATGCGGTCTTCGTCTCTAAGTTGCAATTGAGAAGCGAAGGTCAGGAACTTAGTGAAGAAGGCTGAGAAGCTGTCATCCCCTTGTCGGAGTTTCTTGAAGTTGGCACGAGCTTCGGAGCGCTTCTGTCCTCGGGTCTTGCCGTAGGCTCCTCGCATAACTTCGACGATAGACATCGCAACAGTGATGTGGTTGACGCTTTCTGGCTCGAGGTAGGGTTTTATGAATTCCTGTGCATCACCACCAATAAAGCCCAAGAGGTAATTGATCTTGTGGTTTTCATCATCAAAGTAGATCGAGTCGCCGTTCAACTTGCGCTTAACAGCGTGTTCCCAGTTCTCGAAAGTAGGATTATGGGAACCCATGAAGGTGGGTGGGTTCTCAATCTTCTGGCGGTGGCGGAGTTGCTTAGCCTGTGGGTCACGGACCTCTTTGTATCTTGGTGGTATCTCTGAGGCCTCACAGCCGGCAGCGTCTTTCTCAACAGTGTTATAGGCTGCAGATCCTCGCACCGACTTGGATTCCTCCTTCTGCTTACCCTTATCCTTGGCCTTGAGATCTAGAGTGACCTCTGCGAATGCAGCCTTCCAGCGCTCAGCTTCCTCCGCCCAGGATTGTGCCATTTTCTCTGCCTCTGCCTTCTGCTCCAATGTATCTCGAAGGTAGTTGCTGATGTTGTTGGCGCGATCAGCCAGGGCGGTACACATAGTCTTAAGGGTATGTTCGTGACGTTCTTGATCAGTCTCCTTCTTGACTTCAGCAGCGCGGCGTTTGTTTCTCTTGTTGTAATCCTTGTCCAACAATTCAAAAGTGACTTTCTGATACCATGGAACATCAATCTTCGTAGTGAGGTCCTCCTCTTCCCCGGGTGCGCGGGTGGCGTACACCGAGGTTGTGAAGTCTTCCTTCGGCCACTCTCCTGGCATCTTCTGCTTTCCTTTATTAGCGAGACAATTAGCCAATGACTGTCCAGATAATCGTGAGCGAAACGCTGTCCACAGATTACTGAGTCTGAAATTAGTATTTTACCTCTCTACAGAGGTCGCGTTGAGTAGTTTAGGGAGCTTAGTATTATGTCACGGCGTAGAATAGGCACAAGTGAAAGTACAGCTTGTATGGCAATAATTCAATCTGTGAAGCAAATACTAAGCTGGAGAAGAATAGAAAAGAACAGGATCTCATTACAAAAAGCCCTGAGGCTATTCCTATTCGGGCGGGTTTCCACTAAATCGCCGCGTCCGTGCTCCTTCCTGCATCAGCCATCAGTCTCACATCCTCCCTCCACGTAATTGTATATCATGGCGGAGCAGAATGCCGTGCCGTGACAACCCTTGTCATTGTCTACGCTCTCTCTCCTGACTTACTGCCAACAGCGTGCCTGGGTAAAACTCTGCAGCTCATGAGTCCATCTCTCATGAGAGGCATCTGCTGTTCCGGTGGCTGGCGCGCGCGGTCCGAGTACGCGTCGCTGCAATGCCTCAATCTCTTACGTGTAATATCCCAGCTGAGCAATCCTGAACCTAGCTGTTCAGGAACGACAGCAATCCAGTCCATGGTTCGCGCCTGTGGTTTGTATACACACCACAGCGTCGCTCAAATTGTTCCCATACAAAGTCTCAGCTCCACACTCCTTAGTCCATTACTCAGGAGCGGAAGCAGTTGTATAGTTCCGATAGTGCGCTAGGTCTGCATGTACCTCTGAGCGCTATCCCGTAATTGCCCGGCAATACCTAACCGCTCACCGCTAGCGTGTGTGATCAATAGACTCATCACGACGCTGCCCCAATCATTGCCCTGCAATGAATCAGCCTGGCGCTCATGAGTCCACTACTCAGGAGCGGAAGCAGTTGTATGGTTCCGGTAGCATGCAAGGTCTGCATATACCTCAGGGCGCTATTCCGTAATTGTCCGGCAATATCTAACCGCTTATGGCTAGCGCACGTGGTCAGTAGACCCTTCACGTCGCTACCCCAATCGTTGCCTTGCAATGACTCAACCCGGTGCTCCCAAGTCCGAGACTCAGGAGCGGCAGCGGTTGTATCCATGGTCAATGCACAATGTGCATATGCACCTGTTGGCGCAGAGCCGGTCATTGACAAGCGAAAGTACAACACATTGCACCCCTACTCATTACCATGATGCAGGGCTGTCAGTCTTACCTACTCTCTAACAAGATTTTTCATCCATGAATTTTCTGAGCGTATTACAGCACTGCCACAATTGAACATCCTTGTCTTCTCAGATGGTTCAAAGCAAAAAGACGGGTCTGATGGGACAGGTGCTGTTGCTATACACAAGGGTGTCACTCTAGCTGAAGTGAGAGTGCTCCTTGCCCCTGATCTAGAGGTCTATGACTCTGAGATTACCGGAGCTCTCGTAGGGCTTTAATCCGCTATAGCAGCTCCTAAATCTCACCTTGCAACCAACATTCATGTCATCTTGGACAATCAAGAGGCTACTCGGCGCCTCTTGAATATTTCAATCTCAAAGTCTTTGCAAACCGAAATTTTGGAATTTTGAGAAATTGCATCACGCTGGCCACCAAGGAAAATTCTCCTCATTGCAGCTCCTGGAAAGATTTACGTGATGTGGTCTCCTGGTCACATGAGTATTCCAGGGAATGAGTTGCCTGACAACCGGCTCCCCCTGCTGCAATCATTGCTAGAATCAGCGCTGGGACAAAAATACGTACTATTGTATATCTAGATCAGGTGATGCCCTGACATATAGTGGCCGTTTTCTTAGGCAAATTTGCATTAGCGTATTTGTAGGATTAAGAAGTTTTTGGATAGGAAATCAGAAACCAACTTACACCCAGACTTCAAGACTTTACTCGCATTCTATGATACAGATTACAGGCATGCTTTGAGTTCGAAGTCAAGTGTGTTATTCCGAAAGCACAAATAGCTATTTGCGCAGGTAACTCAACTACCAATTTTCATCAATTCACTTTCAAAAAATAAAATGGTGCCACCAACAACCCGCTTGGTCTCATCTGGCAGCGAGAACTCTGAACTCGGAGAGAGGTCAAGCAACGAACCTACACTGGTAGATATCCTCTCTGAAAGTCGCAAGCTCAATGTCAAGCAAACAAGTCATGATGCTGAGTTAGCAAAACTAAGCGTTAGATTTTCTGAAATTGAGACAACTGTAAAACTCAATAAAAACTCCAGCGCGGCCTTGAAAAACGATGCACTGAGCGACACTAAACCTAAAGTCTCTGAATATATTGACAAGCCCAGGGGCCCAACTAATTTTCCTCGAAGAGATTCACTCTTCATTCCCAGAATTAAGTCTACATTGAATCTGGTGAGAGGACTCTTTGTAGTTCCTGCCAATTTGCCAGGGCCACAAGGAAAGACAAATTTACTTGACCTATCCGATCCTTGTATTGATAGGGAAAATAGAAGCAGCTGAGCCTTTTTCAGCTAGAAAAGCAAATATATTCAATTGTTGTGGAAGCACAGGTGCGAAATAATTGCCGAATCAGACTTTGCTTATCGAAATTTGGATAGTAGCAGCTCACATAAGGCATTTTGCTCCGGACTAAAGTTTCACAGATCTGTAAATAGAATTTTAATACTAATATTAATTTGTGATAAGATGAAGGGGTAGTTAGTTAAAACCATCAATTTAATAATAGCTTCCCCTATACAATTAGTCATGTAAAACGTCATGTAAGGATATACAAGAGAGTCATGAAGAGAAGGACAAGAACACAGCCATTAATGCGAAGATATTGGCAAGAATTGATTACGATTAATTCCGGCTGGCAAATGCTTCTACTCTTGTATATAATAGTTCGGCGTGAGAGAGATTTACTCCTCACGCAACGTCTTCATTATTTACCCTTTACAATACATTTGTTCACCCATCTCTTCTTCGGGAAGACCATATATCCATTGCCCAGTTCTTCATCAGCAAGACACACGTGTAACATCTACTGCAACTAGTTGCCCATTCATCTCTTCCTAGAGAAGACCTGTCATCCCTTTGACCCATTTATAATCTTCACTTACCACCTAGATCTTCACTAGGCTATACAACGCACCCCGTGGAACACTGTCAAACCCTCATCCCTGAGAAGGGACGATTGATTGTTGAAGACGAATGACTGCTGAAAACTAATGGTTTCGCTGAAGGGAACTAACGGTATCTGAAAAACTAGAGGCTGCTAGAGATGATCTAAAGGTGTAGGTTATGACAGAAGACAAAGCGTGAAGAGCTCAGCTTCAGTAGACCAAGCCCTTATTTATTTACATGATTTCTTTCCATTGTTCCATTATGACATAAGTCTTATCCTAATAATGATAGATTAACCAGTGCCAAGAGCTGCGGTATTTTCATAGCTGCTTGGAAGAAGACTAAAAATAAATCCTAAATTAAGAATGAAACAGGGAATCCTTATATTCGGCTTTCCAATCATGGCTACAATTGCTGTTCGAAAACATCTAGGGTGGTGACCTGCGTCTATACATGTCTGGAATAGATCTAGAACTAGTTCTGAAATAAGAGGCAAGGCTAAAAGTAGAGCTGCTGATGGTATCTGATCTTTACCTGGCGTAGTATTACCAGCTCCGAGGATAGCGTTTGTGATCTCTGGAATGGTAAAATCAGGAAAAGGTAGAGACAAAACTGGGACAGAAGGGGCAGATGTATTTATATCTCCGACCTCTGCCAGGTTGCTAAGGAGATGTCTAGCCAGTAACTCTCTCTTATCTTCAGTTGTCGAGGCTGGTGATGTACCTGGGGAAAGAGGATCTATCAGAGGGGGGTCCGAAAATCTCCCTTTGACTTATGCCATTTTGCTATACGGAAGACATCTTTTGGGTTTGTAGCTTGGTCAATAACCTTCTGGAAGAATAGGGATTTTGCCTGCCATACAGCCTTGCAGAAAGCTTTCCTATCTTCTCTTGTAGCATTTCCATTTCTAAGTTTTTCCCTATATGACTTTCTTGCTTCCTTGCAGCTCTGATTCCACCATGGCTGTCCTCTATTGTGTGAGAGGGATTGTTTAGCCGAGCCCGAAAAACAATTGTAAAGAATTTGGATGATATCCTCTGCTCTCTTGTCCAGACAGTTGCTGAATTTCTCAGATAGTAGGGTAAAGGAATCTAAGTGACTACGGAGTAATGAGAGAAAATTGACCGGTTGTATCGTTGCGAAACGGAGTCTAGGAGAAGAAGGATTGCTTCGTACTTGGCAGGGTACATTAATGAGCAGGAGTGAGTGGTCTGAACTAACATCTAGATCCTGTTGTACTGTTGCATGTGCCCCTCCTATTAATAAAGAGCTAGAGGCAAAGCAGAGATCCAGAACATGTCCGAGATTGTGGGTCGGGACATTAACTTCAGACAATAGGGAGAGGTCGTTATCCTCAAGCCAGGAAATGAAATCCGATGATTGTGTGGAGGGGGAGCCATTGTATGACGGGTTTCAGCTCGGATCATGGATGTTGAAGTCTCCTGTCAGAATAAGTTTAAGATTTAAGTGAATGTTTGTAATTGAGAGGAGAAAATAAACTCCTGCTCCCGAATTGGTAGCTCCAGGAGGGGCGTTGTAGATATTTGTTGGAATTTGCCACATTTCTTACAATAATCGGCATTCCTTGCAAATATGAACAACTTTCCTGCATGCTGCACAATACATCCTGTATTCTACATTTTAATTTCTTCTCGCTGTTGAGATATTCTCTCATGCATTTGCATGTGCGGGGTAATATGATACTATATGCAAATGCAGTGAGAGATATGGTCATGTTTACTTTGCGGCAAATAGGATGGCGTTAATAGTGCGGGGTCAGTACTGTTTTATTCCCCGCACAATGGTTTTGTGGTCAGCTGTTCTGAAGACTTTTCACTGTAATAATTGTTGTTTGCATACCCAATTTAACTCTAGGATATGCGCACATAAATTCGCGTTTTACATGTTCTTAATAAAGATATGTGGGACACAGTATTACGTTGTAAATGTTGACTAATGAACCCTATAGCTACAGATGAAATCTATGTACTGCTATGAAGGTCATGTGACCTGTCTAGCTTAGTTTACATGAGTAGGTGAAATGTTACCCCTAGACACACCCCCTTACCTACGAAACTTTACAGGATTTCATCAAGCATCCAAGGTAGTCATATTTAGTTGTCCGACAAACTTTTTAAAAAGAACAGACGACAATGCCTTTGTGAACCCGTCTGCAGCATTTTCTAATCCTGATTTCCATTCCAATTCAATTACTTTGTCGCTTATATATTCCCGCAGTAAGAACACAGGTACATCGTAATGTTTGCTCTTTTGAGTTACGCCCTGTCCTTTTATTTGCCTGTAGCCTGGCTGATTGTCATAGTAGAGGCAGACTATCTTTGCGTCGTCTGAGTTGTAGTTGATACTTCGAAAAATATTTCGAAGAAACACAGCCTCCTTAGCTGCTTCAGCCATAGCATAGACTTCTGCCATAGTTGAAGAACAAGTAACCCTCTTCATTTGATACGAATGCCAAGAGAAACAGGCACCTTTCAGGAAGAAAGCCCATCCACCATGAGAGCGTCGCGTTTCAGGATCTTGGGCATAATCGGAGTCAGTAAAACCGTGAAGCTTTAAGTTAGAGCCGGCACCAAAACTAAGACCCAGACGGGTAGTTTTGCAAAGATAGCGGTAAAGATGGCAAACTGCTGCTATATGAATTGGAGAAGGATTAGAAAGAAAACGACAGAGCTTTGTCATGGTATAGGTGATATCTGGTCTTGTTTGAGTAGCAGCATACATTGCAGAGCCAACCATCGACGCATAGAGCTCAATTTCCGCTGTAGAGGCAGTCCCTTCAAAAGGAATCAGGTGCTGTCCTGGAAGCATTGGTGTACTGGTTGGAGTACAATTTTTGAGGCTATACTTTTCAAGAATCTTCTCAAGATAGGCATCTTGATGGAGATAGAGGACTCGATTTGCTCGTTTGAGTACAATACGGACGCCGACATAAAACTCCGCAGGTCCCATATCCACCATTTTGAAAGAATCATGTAGCTGTCTTCGCCATTTCGAAACACCAGCCTCGGCACCAATGAGTAGAAAGTCATCTATATGAGTAACAAGATAAGTTTCATCAGAGTCACTATGATAAACAGAAGAATCAAGAAGTAAAGGCTTATAACCAAATTGGGCAACTTCAGAACGAAGTTTTGATTGCCAGAGATGTGGAGACTGCTTGAGACCATAGAGTGACTTCTTAAGTTTCCACATCCAGCGGTTGAGTGGGGATCCATCTGGAGTAGGTAACCTGTCTGGACATGCCATATATATATCAGTGTCGATTTCAGGGTTGAGAAAGGCGGTAACTACATCCATTTGTTCAACTTGCCAGTCATTGGAAGCGGCGAGTGCGAGAAGAGCTTTCCAGACGCTGGAGAGTGCTGTACTGGCAAAAGTGTCTTTGTAGTCTAGGCCTTCCCTTTGATGGAAGCCCTTTGCAACATAGCGTGATTTAGAACGGGTTAGCTGGCCATCTTTCCCTGTCTTTTGCCAATAAACCCATCTTCCTGGAATGATATCACGTCCTGAAGGAAGCTCAGAGCGAGGTAAGAGCTGCGAAGTATCGTTCATTTCAAGAGCTGTCAATTCTTCCCTCATAGATGCTTCCCAAAGAGCAGCACTGGGACTCAGTAGAGCTTCACAAAAGGTCTTTGGATCGCTGTCAGGAATGAGAGCCGATAGATACGGCCAATATTCTAAAAGCAGAATAGGATTTTCATCCTGCGGAGTATGCAGTGAATTTGAGCCTTTTGCTTTACTGCAAGTGACACGGATATCTGATTCGGGCTTAGAGAGATCGAATGAATTAGGTCCAGCTGTCAACTTGGGCTTATTCTTGGCACCGGGAGGTCGACCACGGCTGCGCTTAGGGAGTTGTGGGAGAGGTGCAAACAAAGGATCTTCTTCAGCAGGCATGTCGTGTCTTGCATCGAGGAGCGGAGGTATTTCATCATCCAAATGTGCACCCCCTACTGAGCCATTTTCTTTGGAACTATCTGAGTCCACTCCAATTTGTGGAGAATTAGGAAAGGGAATTTCAACCTCATTGACAAACTTAGAAGAGGGCTCAGGTATTTCATCAGGATGGTCTTCAGCAGAAAATTCATTGAAACGTCCCTCAAAGAAACGAACATGAGACGACCGTACAAGCTGATGGCCAAGAGGTCTTGAGGGGATCCAACAACAATAAATATGGTTCCCTTCAAATCCTACTAAGATACCTTCTTCAGTGCGTGCATCCATTTTCTGCGACTTTATTCGACGCTCATTTGGTATGTATACAAGTACACGAGAGCCTAATACTCTGATTCCAGAATTATCAGGTTTGTGTTCAGAGGTATCGAATCCTGTAGCCCGAGATTGTGCTTCGTAGGGAGTCATATTGTCATAGACCGATGTGGTGATACAATTGAGAATGTAAATGACAGCACGGAATATCTCTGGCCAAAGAGAGAATGGGATACGCATATCTGATATGACACAACGCATTGGATCTAAAACTGTCCTATTTGATCTTTCTTGAGGGCCACCTTGTTCGTGAAAATAGGCTGTCGTAAGCTCGATTGCAATGCCATACTGCTGACACCAGGCGACCATTTTGTCACCCCCAAATTCTTTACCACCATCTAAACAAAAACATTTTGGCAGGAAACCATTTTGAGTTCGGAAGAAACGAGTAAAAGTGACCAAAGCATCGAAAGCATTTCTCTTTTCTGGGAAAGTGTAGCCATAACGTCCTCCTGTCTTTCCATCAGTGGAGATCATACCAGCTGTATGGCCATTATAACCGACAGGATTGCAAAAGAAGACATCTGCGTAAAACCTATCACCCCACTTCGACTCTCGATTACGCAGATAGCGGCGTATAACCTTCTTCGGCTTTGAGAATTCGCATGGATCGCACAATGTGGTTACATCGAGATTGGAATCCGTGTTACGAGATTTATGAGAAAGACCAAGTGTTGCTTTTATTGTTTGCTGGACATTTGGAAAGCTAATGTGTCCTAGACGGCGATGAAGAAGTTCGAGAGTGACAGTGGCTTCATGGATTGCCGCAGGAAAGACATTATCAGCAACTGGAGAGAGAAGGAAGGTTGAGGATCGCATAGACAGATCATTAGTATTAAGAACATACGGAGAAGAGGCAGTGCGCAAATGTAAACAATTTTGTCCACGAAGAAGCTGGCAAACTTCAGAACCGTCCGCTTCATATAGTACCCGATGTTTATCCCATCCATCCCGAAGATCATGAAGCCACCCAGAATAAATGTTAAGTGGGAAGCCAGGAATGTAGAGAACATTTTCAAGGACAATTTCATTGACTGAATCATCTTGCCGGAGAACGCGAAGCTTGATATAGCCAAGCCCGACAGGCTGAACTGGACTTCCCCCTGTTTTAACGATAGGCAACCCAGATACTGGCCGATAACGGAAGAACGCGTTTATATCATTAGTGATATGAACTGAGGCACCATCATCATGAAGCCAGATATCACGAGAACTTGCAGCCGGGACTGCTGCAGCAAATGCGGAATTAATTCCAGTACTGGTCGAGCACAGATGATGATCTTCGTTGCGAAATTTACATTTATGTTGGCGTAGCTCTATCTGAGATGGGGATACTGTAATAGCCTTTTGTTGACTCTTCGCGAAAGAATTGTAGATGGGAGTTGATGGTGTTCTCAAAACTCCTACGCAACCCTATTGGAAAGGACTTGGATTAAAATCCACAAAATATAGGTTAGCAGCTGTATAACTTGAGGATGATTGTGATGGAAAAAAGTGCTGGCTGAACGCGGTCGGTGATATCCTTTCGAAATGGATCATAGTTCTCAAAACGGGCATCAAAGCCAGAGTAATGAGTGGAAATTTAGCCAGGTGGGTGACGTTTTTGAAACTCAGAACACCACTTTTTATTTTCGGTATAATTGGCCCTAGGAAATCTCTTCATGTACTCGGCACGCTGTTCTGGGTATTTAAAGAAGCATTTCGTGTCATCATGCGGACCAGTACACCATTGGCAGTTGGGACCATCTCACTTCTTGTTTCTCTGAAATTTGGGACCTGTAACATGAGCTTGTGCGAGAGGTACTGGAGTAGGCGCTATGCTCTCAGCCAATCTAATGTGGTCTTGGAGAGTTGTATATAGAGTGTCAAGTGTAGGAGCAGGATTGACAGAAGTTGCAACAGAGAAGTGGTATCTCTGGGTGGATGCCCATTGAGGGTATTTTATGGATACCGCACGGATTAACACCATACAGTATACGAGAGAGGGAAGAGGTGTACCGAGAGAATGAAGACTAGAGACCATCAATTTATGAGCCAGAATATAAGCCTGGCAGGATGAATACTTCTCAAAGTTCTCTGTGAGGTCGAGGAAGTTGGTGATACTCGTTTCAACAGCAGCAATGCTATTTCCTTGAAGAAAGCGACAAAGCTTTTTATAGCTGTCGCAGGCTAGATTTTCGGCCATGACAATCTGAATGAATTCCGGATCGACGTTGATTGCCAGTGTCATTTTGACGAGCTCGTTTGAGCTAGACCAATCTTTAGAGCCAGTTTCCTTTTCAGACTTCTAAATAGCTTCAGTCTTTATTGGGTCGATCCAATCTGAGAGAACGTTTTGTCGCAAGTTTGATTCGATGAGAAGCATCCAGTCTTTCAGGTTAGCGATGCCATGAAGTTTCAATGCTAGAGGGAGTGCCATATTGTTGGCGCGAAGATTAGATGGAGCCATGTTAAAGAGGAATGAAAGATTCAAGATGTGAGAGTGGCGAGCCAGAGATACCTTGTTTGATAAAAACTGAAAGGTAGAGGCGCAGATGTAGATACAAAACAAGGACACCGTAGTATTAGAAACTGATTGCTGAATGGAGTCTTAAACAGAAGAACAACGGAAGAATAAATCGTGATTCCAGGGGAAGCGCAAGGGTCATAACCTCTTAATAAAGATATGTGGGACACGGTATTACGTTGTAAATGTTGACTAATGAACCCTATAGCTACAGATGAAATCTATGTACTGCTATGAAGGTCATGTGACCTGTCTAGCTTAGTTTACATGAGTAGGTGAAATGTTACCCCTAGACACATGTAACTTAGAACTTTAATGGAAACAATATTCTTTGAGCTATACTTTCTGCTCCTCTTACTATGAAGTCGCAACAATATTTATTATTTGTAAGGAAAAATTTTCAGGACCTTTAATTGTGAGGAAAAGAATATCCCCTCTTCCATATTCTGAACTGGAATTAGGGCGATCTTGAGTGAAAGTAAGATTATTTTCTTTCCTTGCGTAAGTTAATACACGAGGTCGAATATTCCAGTCATCGACTGGAGTAAAGCATTAAAACGAGGGATGCTTGCAAGTGATTCTCCGTTCGGTATTTCTGGAGATGTGAGGCTCTTGGACCAGCAAGATATCTACACGAGAATTAAACGCAATTTGGAAAGCGATTTGGTGCGCATTTGAAGAGCTTCCAACATTAATAGAGAGAGTTCTTATCGTAGAATTTCTAATCCTCATGTATAGCATTTGAATTTTCTTGACAGCTTTCTAAGGCCAATTCTGCATATCTTCCGTCTGTTATTACTGGCATTTCCGTAAAAAAGCTGCTGATATTGGATGGGGTTTGAGAACGAGCTTGAGTTCGATTGATGTTTTCTTGGGAAGTTGTCTCAGTTTGACTTCCAGTAGTTACAAAATGAGCTGCTTTCAATCTTAGCCAGGCTGCGGCAGCTGCCCTTCTAATCACGGAGGTTTGTGTCTTCGATGGTAGCAAGTTATCTTTATTAGGCCGGATTAGGCATTCAAGGGAGTCAGCTGGGTGGGGGCCGTGACAGTTCAAACATTTTGGTGGGCAAAGGTATTCTCTGCAAGGGTCACATGATACGTGTTCGCTTTCAAGGTGTTTTGTTGAGGAGCAGATTCTGCACCGAGGGAAACGAGAGCATGCTCGCTCGTTATGCCAGCCAAAACATTTTCCGTATTGCGGTGTACTGACCCTTTGTAGTAGTCGCTTTACGGGGATACGTACGCCGAATATTGGGAGGACCTTAGACAGCTTTGGTCCTTTAGGGTAGAAGACAATCCAGTTAGTCTTAGGAGAAAAGTCGGAGTTTTCGGAGCCATGAGATTCGAGGACATTTATAGGGGCTGTATTTGTCAGGTCTGTGAGAGCTTCTGCAACTACAGATGCGGTTATATGTTTCATCACTACCGCGCTCCCATCAAAATTAGCGTAGGTGCGAGGTATTCCAGAGAGCCGGTATGATACGTGCTGGCCCGGTTTTTCAACTTTACATTGGCCTTGGAATGAGAGGGAGGTTTCGATATCGCCCATTCGAGCGGCCAGTTTTTCTTGGGCTTCTGTTGAAACTAGACATATTGCAAATCCAGTTTTAGTGGTCCGTTTCTCACGTACCAGCTTCTCTTGTAAAATCGCGTTTAACTGCAGCACTATGGCATAAGGTGACGAATTTAGAGCCGGGTGGCCAGGACCGACTCGCACCAATAGGTAATTGTCCTCGGGCTGAATTTTTGGCTGTTTTTTGGGTCTTGTATTAATTTGAACTTGTTGAGCAAAGTTATACTAATTTGAATCTCTCTCAGAGTTAATTGAATTGATTGTCATTTCTGAGGATGCTATCTCAGTTCTTAAATACATCTTTAGATTATTCTCATAATTCCGCCCAAAATTCAGATATAGCCCAATAATTACAATTATTTATGCAAACAGCTCGTATTTCCCTTCTTTACATGGCTCTAAAATTGGTCCTGTTTGCTCCCTTAATAGCAAATTATAAGTGGAAAGTATAGCCAAGCATAGTAAAATTAATGCTGTTTAATAGGAGATTAAGTGACTCGATTGTAATGACAAAATACAAATTACAAATGCTAACAGAATTATGCATAGGTAGGTGGGAATCTATCTAATAACATATGCATGACTCGAATATAGCCAGTGACGCTTTAATATCGTATTTCAATTGCATACAGATTAACAATCTTTAATAAAGGTGATTCTTTATTTAAATGTTATGATATGTTATTCGACAAAACTGCTGCTGGTTTAGGATAGGGCTGTGGGCGCTGTATTTTTTTATTGGTTGAAGCTATGTTTGCATATAATTTTAGTAACTTTGTCTGTGAATCATTTATGCTGACTCGCTTTGGCTGTTGTTCATAGTAGATCTGTGTGCTTTTCTTCGTGCAGTATGGGGTTTGAGGTCTTTGAGAACCTCTGACGTGGAACTCAAAATGGAGGCGAGCTACTGAGCTGACATCAGCAATAAACTCACTGAATGGTTGTTGTAAGTGTTGTGGAAGAGTGTCCTTGTCACTCAATGCGTCATCTAAGATGCATGCGATATTTTGGAACATGAGCGTGCCCTCAAAGTTCCTTGTGTCGGTGGCAGAGGTAGTTGATAAAAGTGTATCTGTCAAAGACTTCTCTCCACCCATTTGGGCGAAGGTGTGTGTGAGGCCGGGGGAGGGGATGGAGGTTTTGGTAGTAAATTTAGCATGATGTGACGGCTTGTAAGCCGATAATTGCCTGTAGCCTACGCTGTCCAACGTAGGCTTAGCGTGACACTAGGCGGAGCCTATTCTCGGAAGTAGGGGCTTACAAGTGGCAATATCAATTTTGTACAACTTCCGAGAATGAGGCGCAAGAGTGGGATACGAGAACGGATGTCCGGATATACGGGTAAACGGGTAAACGGATAAAAAGCCGTGTCATTGGCTGGGATAATAATCTTGTATAAAGTAGCTGTTATTATCCTCTTCGATCTATAGTTCACCATAGATTGAAAATAAACTACCTCTGACCATAAGGTTGCTCAAGTGCCTATGCTTAGACTGTGACACATGAGGGACAAAGCAAAGATGATGTCGATGAATAACCACTTATAGGACTGAATAGGTCTCTGCATTGTGCCTTTTATGGATGTAACTGAGTCAATGAGTCTCAGTTTATGATCAAGTAGTACTGGCGCAGTCATGTGGGATAAAGGCTAGCACAAGAGACTTGTATATGATATAGCGATATCTTCATGTTCAGATAGAAGTAACCATAAGCAAGCAATCAATCGAATATTATCAGAATTATTATTCATATCATTCTAATATCATCAATTACACAATAATATTCCAATAGGTTGACTCTTAGAAGAGGCATGTATAGAACTGGATAGGCCTGTACCAGAATTTCTTTTCAAGACTTTTGTGGCTTGTAGCTTAGGAGCCTTCGTTGTAGGCTCGAGCAGATGCATCGGGTCGGGGAGGTAGTCATTTTCTGACCCTGAGTCCATGGACTCATCTTAGGTGTCAATAAGAATTGACTCGGCTGGAGAATGGTGACTCTCGGAGGAAGCTGTAAGAATGGCTTCTTCGCATACAGATGGAAGTGGGCTCTTAAGTCTTACGCATTTAGCAGCACGCGTAATAGTTTCCGCAGGTAATGCGATTGCGGCAGGCTTTTTCCGTCTACCAAGAGGCATGCTGTCTATTTGAGACGTGGGCGTGTTCAAAATAGCGGTATGAATGTATCGACTAGGTAAAATGTCCCGATGACTGTGGCGCTCGATGGTCTTCGATAGATATTCCCCAAGATTCTTCTAGTAAGTCATCCAGGTCACCTAATTGATTAGGGCAGTAACATCCTCTTAAGTTATCCCAATATTCCTCCGAAGTGTAAGTCGAACGAACCAGATGAAATGTATTATCAGGTACTAATTGTGATATTAAAACCCTGATGTGCATGTCAACCTTCTGACTATTGCGAGCAGTACTTGTCGTTTTGGTATCCTCGATTTTTAGGTCGGACACCTCTTCTAGTGTATAACGCTGTAAATTATAAAGTGATATAACATCACTAAAGAGAGAACCCCACCGATTATACGTAGATTTACTTAATATTAGAGCATGCCTCATGGACCTAAGGATCTGTGCCGACGATATATTTGATGTTGAGTGTCTTGAAGAGTAATCACCTGTAAGAATAGAAATAAAAACTGCAAAAATAATTCACTATAAACTTCCCGATAATATTCGATAAAAAAGTGAAGCTTCAACTTCGATATAAGGTGAGCTGACTTGCTATCATAATCTGTTGGAAATATCGTGAAATGAGATGGGCGCAATATTCATAGAATGAAAGTAGAAGTTGACTAAAAATGTGTCATGTTCGGATTACAGCTAAAAGTGTGGAAAGTGTGCGCTTTAAGTAAAAATGTAAGCGACACATAGCCTAGGCCACAGCAAAAACGAGTGTGGCGCCATATAGGCATAGTAAACCCCCAATGACCTCCTTGTACTCACGCCATATAGCCGCTCATATATACATTAGGTTGCCTGAAGCGCTACCATATTACCCATTCCAACCTCTTAAATACGCACAAGATCGCGTCGGGAACCTAGACGAAATGGAGGGCCCATACGTCCACCACACTATGTGTCTCCATTTCCAACAAATCTTTCTTCATTTGCAAAGGTAAGTGCAAGCTCGTGCGAAGAGGTTCCCCTAAAGACGTTGATCTTCAGGAGACGCAGTGGCCCTATAGACCTGTGCCGCCTAGACTTCATCTTCAACGACTAGAATAGCGTAGTGATTCCCAAGAAAAACTGTGGGACGTAGGGGTGAAGGTGAGGTGATCCGAACAAGCTGGGTCGAGCTCAGGGGACCTTCCAGCATTAATGGACCGGGAGGCGTGTCAGTCATTTCTTCATACACTGAAGTGTTCGTAATTTTTCCACGGATACAGCCTACAGTGATTTATGGGCCTATTCTTGCTGCGGTAGACGTGCTACGGACCTGAGCTACTTGCCCCTTTGTCAGCTTTATACCATTTAGTTGTGGTCTGAGTGGGCACTCTGGCGCATCGGCTGGATGTGGACCATGACAATGGATACATCTAGATGGGCAGAGATGTTGGTGTGGCCCACATAGCTTGTGTGTTTCCTCCTTATGTTTGACAGAGCCACAGAGACGGCATCGTGGGGCACGGGCACAAATAATCTGATTATGCCGTTGAAAACCTCTACCGCATTGAGCCATATTGACTTTCTTGGATAGTTTACGGCAGTTGATGCCCATCCCGAAAAGGTGGGACCTTCTTGGGAGACAAGAGCTCGTGGGGAAGCGAGCGATAAATCTGGCGGATAGATCGTAGGGAGATGCAATACTTCCTTTAGTCTCGGCTAAAACAGTAGGATTAAACCCCTTTTCTTCATGAAGTTCCTTTAGAACGAGGTCTGGGGTAATTGGCTCTTTAACGAGACGATTATTATTGTCTAAAGTTGTTAATGTACGAGGTACAGATGTGATTATGTAACTGTCCAGATTTTGGGCTTTTTCAATGCCCTGTACACCTGGAAACCTTCCTTCTCCAATTCCCTGGACAAAAAGGTCTTCTAACCTAGTTAAAGCCGCTTCTGAAGATGGACGGAGGGCCAGGCCAGATGGGACATGTTGCGCTTCCTCAGCATGGCAGAATTCTCTCCAAGGAAATTTCGGAGTTGAAGGAGGAGTGAGTGCGCTGATATGAGGCGTTCTGTCACATCTTCATCAAGACGTAGAAACAATCGATCATCCAAATGCAGCGGTTTGACATGTTTTTGGAGATTGGAAGGTCTCGGTTTCTGAGGGGTGCTAACTCCAGCATTACCCTTGGGTTTTCCTGCAATGTTCGCGTATGAGGGCTTCGCATGGGCAATTGGCTTTGACTGGGCTATCAGACGATGGGTTGTTGGCGCGGGAATTGGTACACCTCGTACATGGTTTTCGAAAAATTCTTGTGTAATAGCTCGCATAGGGGTCAAGAACTTGTTATATGTTTTCTGTAAATGGAGGGGGATTGTAGAAGCAACCGTATCAGAAGTGACGTTATCCAATGCTGCAGCCACTCTGCCAAACATAAGAGTTGCCTCCTGCGTTCTTGTGTTGGCAGCAGTAGTCACTCGGTTCAGCGTTTCTGTCAGTCTCGCTGGTGCCCCTAATTCTGACGGGGGAATAGGGTAAGGGAAGGGGTCAGGCATTGTTCGCAGTCGTAGATATAAGTATGAAATTAAAGCTAAAGGGCGATTTGAAAGGAGTTGATGGTACCAATGTGTTGTGTGTTGAGACCTGTCCCCATCGACATATGGATCTCAAGCAGCTCGGAGTTAATGAAAGCTCCCCAGATAGAAGTGAGAGCATAAGTTTGTTGTGCTAGTCGGGTCTATGACTATCCAGCACATCTGACTTCTCTGACCTAAGGCACACCTTGTACAGTGCTCCTGCCTTTTTTTGTTACTTTAAACATCATTGATATATTGCCCCTGATGAATAGCCTTTCAGCTTAGACTTTACCCCTGGAATTTCGCCACCTTTTGCATAGAACCTTCTACCCAAAAAAAAATGGTAGCAATGGAAACTGCGTGCGCGGGAAAAAGTCTCAAAACTAGCAGCCCCAGCCAGGCGAGGCCTAGACACCGGGACCACATGAGGTGCGCACATTCATCTATATCTCCCTTCTTTGTAACAATCGAGGCCAACTTGATCCAATCCACCACCGCCGTATCGGGTGCTGGGTGCGCTCCGGAAACTCATCGGATGGCTTTTCCTCCATGATCAAGGGTTGGTGATAAGTAGGGCTCCGACCCTACCATCTGATCTGATCGTGGTTAGCTTCATGATAATGGTGATAGGGGAATGTGTTGAGAGATGAAGACGATATAGACCGCGAAAGCGATTGGGAATCCTCGTCTAAGTGAGGACTTTGTTACTCAATCTCGGCTCTGCAGACTCTACAGTGAGAGCTGGAGATTCGTAGGGGACACCACTGACAGGTGTTGAAAATAGCTCCCCTCCGAGAAAGTTGGATTATGGAAAATCGATGAAGATTTTGTTTTCTAGACTAAGTGCTCAATAACGTTCCCTACGGCAGTATTTTCTATTGAATTTGATGAGAGTTGTGATACCTTCAGTCTACTTTACCCACAGAACTAATTAATTCCTATTTATTATTGATGAATATTATCCTACATCTTCTCCCAGAAAATTATTGGAAATATGGCGCAGCCTCATTTATGACATTCCCAAATATTTATATAATCGGGTTGCACGTTGCGAAATGCTGGTGACTAAAATTCAAGTTAAAGAGTATCATTATCATATTCGGCGCTGATTACACAAGTATATTTGTATGTGGAAGGGATTTAGTTAGAATAAAGTCCTAACTATAATTAGAAATTTAAAAAGAGGAATACCTCGTTTTTCGGACTCGTTGACTCATTCCTTGAAATTTTATAATATAATAAAATTTCTTCATAAAAAATGTTTGACCTCTAATTTCAAAAAGAGTGGTGTAATAGACCCTGATATGTATAATTAAATGAGGTATGAAATCGTATTAGAATAAAAAATTTTGGCAGCCTGAAAAAATTTAGAAGGTAAAATACTCCGGAATATTTCCATGATATTTTTTCCAAACGGCAGAGCTCTCTGGGAACATCTTTCATAAAAAATTTAATCGAGTTAGATGAATGGCTGCTTTACGCATACCTAAAGACAAATTGATTTTTTGCGACTAATACATAGCTTCTCATTGGATGAAGCTCTGAAGAGTGAAAAGGTTTCAGGTCGTGCAATTTTTTTGTTGATAAAGGTTTATTTTCATTTGTTATTTGATTTCACCACATAATTCTCTTTCAGAGATATCAGTTTTTTGTCATGCTGATCATTAGTCGACTGGAGCGTCTTGTGCCATATTTTGGAAGGTTCATCATCTTGGTGTTTAGGTTCGTGTTGTAAATCCGAGTGTGATGTTGTCTTGCTGTTGACGTCTTTAGATGGAGCGATTGGGAAAAGTGATTTGCTGAGGAAATGTGAGCATGAAGTACAAAAGATTGACATATGATATAACTTTACCTGATATCATGTGCCTGCGATTGCCCCTCCTTGAGTGCTGGTCCAAAAGCCCATATTCCTGGTGCCCGTTAGGTGTTATACATAGATTTCAGTAGTGACAATGACACACCATTTATGACTCCGAATCCTATGGCTATAAAAAGAGGAAATACTCCACGTCTACTCATTTTTAATTTTTTTGAGATCCTGTAGAATGGGACGTAGGAGGTACATGTTGCGCGTGACAAGAGATCATGATTAGTCAACTTTGATAAAACGCGCTGGTAAATACAGGGTGTGAATGGCTTAGTAGGATAACAAGTATCGAAATCCGAACTCAATGGCAAACTGGAAAGAGAAAGGTTTCGTTCCTGACACAGATGATGAATGTGAATTTACTCAAGATACACAAGAGAAAGTCTACTGCAAACGTTTAATAAATCAGCTACAAAATAAACCCGGCGGGTTTGCTGGAGCCCATAACGACGATGTTGAAAGAAGTGCGCCGAAATATGTGAATGATCAAGAACAATTACGAAATCTAGATTGTAAAACATTCTCTCTAAATCATGATACAACTAATTACGAAGTTCATGCTTCACCAACACTCCGTATCCTCGAGTTGGACAAAAAGGACGGATTCAATTCTTGCACATCTAGTATTATGGGAAGCCAAAAATTAAATGAGCTGAACCAGCTAATAACGGAGGCCAACCATGTAGCTGCAACTGATCAACAAAATCTGTCAATCTCGGGCGGCTGGTCGGGCTCCAAAGTCAACTTATGCTCAACTACAACAGATAAAGCTCGAGAAGAGGATTACTCAAATAGTCAAGTTTCATCACTCTCACAACCTACATTTTTCAAAAATCCAGAACCATTTTGGGAAGATGACCAAGAAATTGAGAGTAAAATTAACACCTACAGTCAAGATATATCTTTAACTGATGGTTTCTCCAGAAGCTACGTCCAAATTACCTCCCCAGCTTCGAGTATTTTGTCATCTCCACCGAGCTCTATGCCAGATTTTTTCGAATATCAAACAACAAGAAGCTCCGATCTAAATGCAGGAGTAAAGGAAGCCTTGGTAGAAGAAAATGTTAAAGCTATGCCTGAGTCGAATATTTTTGAGTCTGAATCGGTCAACAATTTTGAATATCCTATGAGACGTGCTCTTCGACATCGAAATCCGATTCAATTGCATCCGTACATTATGGAACAGGAAAAGTATAAACAAACTCTAAGGGCTCGGGGTGTTGCACCTATAATGATGTTTCCGTCCCAGAATAATCGAAACCAAAAATCTTATCAAGATACATTACTCAGTAATGAATATGAAGAAGAATCACAGGAACTTGGGACTTTGCCTCTATCATCTAATATTTCCGATGGTCAAGATTGGATCCCAATATCACCATCTTGCTCAATTAGATCTATGGTAAACCCCAAAACTTTGAGTAACCTTAGTGAATCTCCAAAATCAAATATTACAACCACGAATTGTGAAAATTCTCCAGATCTACGTAAAACCCTGTCTGGAGGGAGATATTTCAGGAGGATAAAAAAATTGTCAAATCACTCGACCAATTCCAGCAAAAGTGAACGTCAAATTTCACCCATCAGTAACACCCCACCAGATAAATCTCTTTTTAGCGCTTCCACTGATATTGTTAATAATATTAAAACAATTTCTGGAGAAAAGAAACCGGAACCGGCTCAAACGCCAGAAACCTACCCGTTTTCGGAATCAAAATTTACAAGGTCCCCCTTAGAAACTTTCAGGAAACCTTCTGATGGGAGCATGCTAGATTTAGAAATTGAGACCAATGTTCAAACACTGGCCAGTAACCCCAGATCATCTATGGATCCTATCATGCTTGATTCTGACTCAGATCTTAACTTGGATGGACCATTTGCTAATGTCTCAGAATCAGTGCCATGTGATGCATCTTCAGATGAGTCTGTACAAATTCGTAAAGTCGGAAAGAGGTTCCGTGGGGTACTTCCCGCATCTCATCTACGGCTGGATACTTTCAAAAAATCCCGAGCTCCAGCTCGAGATTCTCGAAACTTTCTCAGTAAATCCAATTTATATGGTCAATCTCGAAAAGGCGTTGCAGTTCCTAAACCTCTAAATAATGAGAACAGTTTTTCGGCTTCACTTACTCAAGAGCCACTAGTCTTCACAGATAGCACGGATGTATCGGAGGATGAACAAAAACAGGGCAAGATAAACAACTTTATTCAGCAAACAATATCACCGGTACTAAAACCTACTAAATTCTTAAATTATTTAAGCTGTTCGGACGAGTCGATCGATGATTTATTGCCGTCACACGTACGTCAGTCATCCAGAAATTTACTGCACCAGTACAAGGCGATAGGCCCCCAAAGCTCGAGATACCATGCGAAGGCGACCAAAGGTTTCAAGAGGCCTCGTGAAAACGATGAAGGAAAATCAGTCAAACCTAGCAAAAGGCATAAAACGGGTAAAGTCGTAAATCGTCAGCTTGATATGAGAAAATGTGCGCTACCAAAGCGTACAAAAACACAAAAACTCAGTATTCTAGATGTTCCTGATTACAGTGTAGGAGAAACCCAGAGTACTCCTAATTTTATTAAAATTGCGGCCCGCACGGTAAATTTGAGGAAGGACCGAGGTAGACATTATCCCTGCCAAAAATATATCCGACTTTCAACTGAGGAAGATACTCATGATGTTAACTCTATAATTAATGATTGGAAAGAGGGAAAAATAATCCGGAAGCCATCGCAAAAAAGACCAGCCAAATTTTCAAGTAAACTGGAGGATCCGTCAGGATGCAAGAACACTATCCAACATCCTAAAAATTCCGTTGAACCAGAGATGAATGGGATCTTGTGTAAAAATCCGCGGGAATTTGTCTTCAACAGCAGAAATATCCAGCAGTCTATGTATAAGTTCGTGTCCGTTCGAAATGTCCCACTTCTCTCTAGCTTTTCTCAACCCCTAAAATTTTCTCACCGCTATAGATCAATTCTTAAAAATAAACCTATAGCCACTCGTATTTCACGTCCCGCCCAACTTGAATCATCTTGTTTCGGAAATTCTATTCATAACGATACCGTAGCATTTAAACTTCAAAAAGCAAAACTTGATGAAACTTGGCAAAATCTCCAGAGGTGGCCCAAGAATAGTATCAAATCTCAAGTCAACTATTTTCTAAATAGAAAGCCTTCATTTCCGGCAGCAGAAACAGATTTTGACCTTAAATGTCTCGGAGACATCAGCTCAAAGCAACAACTGCCACCCACATGTATTCCTCGGCGGCAGAAAAGACAACCTAAAAGACTCGATACTAGCGCTGCAAAATATCGACAACTTACGAGTACTTTAATTCCGAGATTCTTCGAGCGAGAAAAAATTGCTGGTGTATCTGATAACAAACTATCAGGCTTAGCAAAACTAAGCACGGAATATCCACTCCATTTTAATATATCCCCATTACGGCAAGGAACTCACTTTCAAAATAATACATTTATCGGTTCCGGCCGACTAAGAATGACTATTCAGCCTTCGTTGAAAGAAAATTTTTCGGGAGGGACAATTACGCTTAGACTGACGGAGAGAAATTTTTCCTGGAATACGTGGAATGAAACTTCTGCTTCAGAAGTAGGAATTTGTTTTGATATACTTTCAGACTGGCTTACGGAGTGTGAAAATTCAAGATTTCCTTCAACAGAGGTTAGGGAAATAGCTATTTTTGTCCTAGATTATACGCAGCAATATGTTTCGTTTGATGGGCTACTTGGCCAAGAAAGTTTTCTTTTAAGAATGTCACAAATTCTCCAGGAATTCTCGTCTCGTATAAATCTCAACTTACAACCAACAATGATGCAGCTCAATCAGTTTCTTGAGGTGCTCTCTATTTCATCTGTGCTCGTACTTGATTTGTTGCAAAAAGCTCGCGTTAATGTTGAAGCTCGAACCTTGATAATGGAGCTCGAAGAATCCCTAAAAAAAATAGCGTCTTTTTGTACTTATACTTTACTACTTCAAGGACTAGAAAATATCCAAAAAATATATGACGATACTCAGTACTATTCATTTCGGGTATCAGGGATTGGCAACAAAGACTACCCTATCCAAGGATGGGTAATAATTATGACCGTTCTCAAAGTGGCCTGTATACCTAGATCTTCGTTTTGGGAGGTAACAAATTCAAGGCTTCAATTAAGTGAGATCAACAATGTTTTTGATGCTGAAACCATCGAGAAATTATGGTACTCCATGTACACTCTACTACCACTTACTGAAGTTGATGAAATCGGAAAAGTTGTAACCGGCAAACGATATACAATACCGCATGAGAACTGGGCTCTCCCAAAACAGATACTCAAAAGAGTGTTTACTTTGTATAAATTGAACCAACGTCAATTTCCTGGCTTTAATAAGTATTGTAGAACTCTTCTTACGAGATGTTACTATTTAATGGTTGACTGGGGATGGCGAAAATCCTCATCTATCATTGGGTCAATATTCGACTTCTTTGCCTCACAAAATCTATCACACCTCCGCAACGAAGAAGTTTATCACTCGCCGCAATTTCTTGAAAAACTCGATACAATGCCATCGTTAGCTATAGAGCCAGAGGACTGCTGTTTCCATATATTTCTCAAAATTGTTGCTTTAGAATTTCAAAATTTACGTCAAGTTAATGATCTGAAAAGCATCCGAAACCTGGGGGCTAGACTACTTCCAAATCATGACCGACAATATCCTAAAGAGGAAGATATTTATCAGCGAGATTTGGCATCGTTAAGGAATCACCATGATCTACTTTGTACATTATTTTGGTCAATGCCATCGGATGAAAGACCTTCGATTTCTTTCGTACAAGAGCTCGTCATTCCTGATCTTTCACACAAAGAAGCTTGTCTTATAAACCTCAGATCATGGGAAAATTTAACAAAATTCATTGTTACAACTACAACTGATCCGATAGAGTATCAGCCTTTTAGAGATTGGCAATCTACATTTTTCATGAGCATGTATAATCAATACAATGAGGCAGAGTCAGAAGCAAGGCATCAGCTAAAAGAAATGACCGAAAATAAAATAGACTCAGTGGTCGAAGCTCACATGGCAGATATCATTATGAAAAATAAAAGAAATATCCTTGTAACAATGTGTAAATCTATTGAAGCCATGGGAAATATCATCAAAGTTGCTAAGTGTGAATCGATTATAAAAATTTCTCTTAATACTGGTAAGTTAGCTATTATTCTAGTTGGAGATACAAGCATTTGACTTAATTAGACATACTATTAAAGGCTTTAGATTCCAATATATACACTAAAGATAGACTTCAAGACACTCTTCTGAAGGAAGTGATACAAGTATTAACTAGTTATATGGATCAGGTTGACAGAATTTATCCGGTATCACTTACTGAGTCTTTAAATGAAATTTCTACAAACCAAGAAAGTCAGGATAGCCTCGATATAGTGAACTGGAATCGCCTGGAAATGATTTCTGTATGTAGATTTTCACACACGCTGCTACCGCAGTTGATACAAGGCAGCTAATTTGTGTCAGCCACTAGAATCTTTGCTCGGTCCTCTACGGCCGGTCTTGAAAACTGTTGTTGAAACAAAGGCCAATAAAGAAAGTGACCGCATTTTGGCTACCCGTCTAATTGATTGTTACGGGCGACTGATCTCTATCGTTACTGAAAACGAAGTTGAGGCAAGATCCTGTTTCTTAGTGCTAAAATTCTAACCTAACGTCTATTTAGAGATTTCAAAAACTCTTTTCAATTGATATGAATACTGTGTTCGAAAGTCGTCGAAGATTTACCAGTAATTTAGATTGTTGGTCACTTTTTATCGCAAAGCTTCTAAGTTACGGGAAATCGTTACACGACCTTAAAGTTAGTCTTCTGAATCGCACACATCATAAATTATATTAACGCGATAAGTTTTATGGTTTTGATCTAGGTCTCGAATGGTTTTTAGCACTAGTTAAATTAGAACCAATTTCCACGCCAGAAACGATGCTCACATTTCAACTGCAGCAAAAAGGTTACTATTTATGTAACACATTTGAACTTCACAAACTTCATCGTACGCAAGTAATAAAAGGTAAAGAATGCTAGACAGATGACCACCTATGGCTAATAAATGCTAGCTATCGTCTGTGAGATGAATAACCTTCTTGTCGAGAATTTAACTGAGGTAAAGGCTGGTCTTACACAGAAACAAGCGCAGCAATACTTTTCGCATATACTTGGCGAAGGCTTGAGATTTATTCAAAACACTCTTGAAACCGTTAAGGTGAATTCCGACGCGCATATCAAATATCTAGCCTTCGCGCGAAGTATAGTCACAAATATTAGAAGCTACGCAAGTGGATTCAGAAAAATCCCTGAATTTTTTATTCACCCATCTGTACACTATTGGCCAAATGATGATGATCCTAATCTTTATGTGGCAGGTATCATTTCGTACAGTGTTAGACTCAGTCAACTAACAAAAAGAACTTCTTTTGAGTTTCTCTACTATATCTATAATGGGTGGATGAACGCACTTGTAACTGATCATTTGAAAGAATACAAACGTCATGTGCATCACGGAATGCGGTGTAAAAATTTTACGAAATTCATGCTTGTAGAATTTGTACCAGCTATCCTGAAAGTTGGGTTTAATTTAAGTGCATGGATATTATGCGCCACCTTTCTACCCGCTATAAGCTATCGAATCAGCCGAATTTTGGAGACCAATGGTTCTGAATCGCTCTGGATGTTTGAGCAGCTTATTAATAACCTCAAAATTATTTTGAATTATACTAGTAGTCTCGCGCAAAGGCCTCCACAAGATCTTAGGGGCCCTCATAAAAATCATCGAGGCATACTATCAGTAGTCTTTCAGTTCTGGATGCAAATTGCTCCCAGCTTATGCCAGTATATGGAGAGACGACCACAACTGGTTGAAACTACAACAACAGTCATAGATTCTTTTAACAGATTTATTTACTCTTTACTTCAATGTTTTACTGACGGGAAGATACACCAGCAAAGTAAAATCCAGGAATATAGCATAAAGCAGGGGCGATACACAATGGAATTCGTCAATTTTTTTGAGAGAGAAATCCAGGATTGCTGGCAATTTATTGAGGATTCAAAGTTTGGCATCATTATAAAAACACGTTCACAGGAGATGAGCTCGGAGCTATGGTTTGAGAGCACGCTAGGTGAAGTGCTCACGCAAGAAATTAAAACTTACGAAGTTTTCTTTGAAAATACCGAGGACTTGAAAATACCGGCTATTGAAAATTTACTAATACATGAGCTAATAATTTAAAATAAATAATAGAATTTGCAGCTTTACACCCTTCCCATAGAATAAGACTACCCGCATTGTTCTTAATTACTAATCAACAACCCACTACAAGAATTTTACGATTGTCTAAACACAAAATTCTACTGGAGTTTCGATCAAGATTAGCCTTCCACACACGCATTCACCTCTAATTTTAGTCAATATTTAGCAGCAATAACCCAACCGACTATTAAAAATCGGCATATCACCGGTAAGAAGAGTCCAGAGCTTAGTGCCTATAAGGAATACCACTATGTGGGAAGGAATTTATTCTCTGACTACACCAAATAGAGCCCCAGTTTCACTATTGAGTAGAGCAAGGGTTTCTGTGCTCTTCACTCATTTAAAATATGAGTTCACGAGAATTGAGGATAAGTAACATGATAGGAGAGATTTAGGTGGAAAATACTTGAAATGTGATCATTCAATACTTGTATTAGTGCCTCAACTCCAAAAAGTGGGGGAATTGATGGACAACTAGCTCATCCAGAAATACAGCGTCGAAGAAGTAGTTAGGTTTGCTTACGGAGTTTGTCACAGGTATTTATCCGTCATTATAATGATAAATATATTTTAATGTTTTACGCACTTATCACACCTTAGTCTTCTGCCCTCTGGCATATAAAAATATTAAATTTCGTTAAAGCCTACCAGAACGCCAGCCTCGAATTTAACCCAATTATATACAGTTACAATGAAATTATTCTCCATAGTGGTACCAAGGACTGAGATAAAAACATAGGTGCTTATTTGGGACTTAGTGGTGGTCGCACTCGCGCTGCATTAGAATCTCTCTCGACTAATAGTGATGAACCAAAACCGAGTCCGGGACCTTTCTTCCGGCGGCCCTTGCGATCGCCATATTTTTCATCGAATTTCTTGATAGCAACTAGTGAATGCATATCTTCATCTATGCTTGCACTAATTTCTCCCAACGCCTGGTCAAAGTGCCGCTTCTCAAGAATCCGCGGTGATGAGTGTGCGGGTTTGTCCACTATCAAACTCTCTTCACGAACGCACGCCAGAGCCGCTGCAACCGCAAGGTTGTTGAGGTCTGAGCCAGAATAGTAAGGGGTTTCCTTGGCCAAAGCAGCGAGGCATACCGAGTCAGCAAGGACTTCATCTTGAAGATGAATTTTGAGGATTTCTGCACGATCCTGCTCGTCTGGAAGATCTACAAGAATCCTTCTTGGCAGTCTTCGTAGGATGGCATCGTCTAAATCGTATGGACGGTTTGTGGCGACCATTATGAAGCCAGTGAACTCATTGATCTCGCTCCACTCTCGTAAAAATTGATTTATCATCTCACGGTGGCTAGTCTTTTGACGTGAACCCTCTCGACTACCAAACATACTATCGGCTTCATCGATGAATATGACACAAGGAGAGAGTTTTTTTGCTAATGTGAATACAGCTTTCACATTCTTCTCTCCTTCTCCAACATACATATTATTAAGGTCAGCTGCAGTTACTTCTAATACAGTGGCCCCACACTCTTTTGCTACAGCTTTTGCGAGAAGAGTCTTACCAGTCCCAGGCGGACCATACAGTAAAACACCGGGGATCTTGTCTCTACGAAGGATTCCATATTTAAAAGCCTCCGGGCGAGATAGAGAGAGACCAGTCATAGATTGAAGGGCTTCGATAGTTTCCCTTGATACTCGAATATTTGAAAACGAAGTTCGTATCTTTTCGGGTGCTATCACGCCACTCAGTAATTTCTTCTCATATGTGTTACAAGCAAGCTTAAGGGGCTTATTTTCCTTAATATCTCGAGCGGCTAAGGCCTCACAGTCCTTTGATTCTGTCAGGCCCCACGCAAACTTGGCCTCGTCGCTTCGTGCAAGAATATTTAACCCTTCACTTAAAACAATTCCGTCAATGTTAAGAGATGTTGTCGACGAAAGGCTAAGAACTCCGACTATAGTGCTTGATATTCTATGAACGCGGCCATAAGTCCATACGTTATCTTCTAGTCCAGAGCTTGCGACCGTGATTGAGCTTAGTTTTTTTTCCAGGTCAATAATTGGCAATCCTTCGCTTCCTTCACAGAGCTTCAAGATCATATCCTCGAGATGCCGTATATTAATGCGCCTAATTCGAGATTTATTATCTGATTTAAATTGCAAACTTTGTTCTTTCTTGACACCTGGGGGTATTATTATCGTACGTCTATCTGATCCCATAGTATCTTCCTGGAGTATTTGTATACTACGCTTGTCGTGGACTGCTTCTAGCCCCTCAGTGGTTCCGACACAGATTATTTTACGACCACGTTGCCATTTTTGGTTGACAACCTTGTATAGCTTTTGCAGTAGTTCCGAGCCACCATCAATAGATCGAAGTTCCTGATAATCTTTAATCTGTATAATCAAGGGTTGGTATTCAATTTCATGTTGGTAGTTTTCAGATCCCTCTGAAGCTGAATGAGAACTGAACTCGGCTTTTGTCTCTTCAATCTGACTATCGCCTGCCACCGTTTTTATGCTGCTTTGAGCTTGGAAAGAGGTTCTTTTGTGATCTGCAGCCTCAACCAAGGCTTTTAGGATGGCATTTGCTTTTAGATCATTCCACGTGACCTGGGATGCGTCTTTGCTTCGATCCTCTGAACCTATATCAAGTGTTCTAGAATTATTGATATTTTCGTTATTTAGCCATGAAACCGATTTTAAATTATCGCGTGGCTTCTGAACAAAAACATGAAGTAACTTTGAAAATTCGTCACCGGCTAACGGGGAACTGCCGATATTCCCTGTCATAGATGTCATATTTTCTTCCAGCCCATGAAAAACATGCTGTGATTCTTGATCGCTATTCTTCAAGTCATCATAGTTCTCCAAGTTACCGGCAACCTTTTGAGCATTATAGCCGTAAAGTGAAGTTGAAGCATAATTCCATGCGAGATTTTCGTTTAAGTATGGGCCTACTATTTGTGCAAAATCTTGAGCATCGAGTTGAATTAGATCAGCACCTAGATCTAAAGATACTTTGAGGACTATCTGATCCAAGTATAACGATGCACCATCTTTTGGGCATTGTAGAACACTGATTGGTCGGAGGGCAGCCCTCGTAGAATTGTTTTTGGGTGGTTTTAGGTCAAGTCCTGCTTTAAGGGTTGTCAGCACTTCTGTGTATACGCTCTCATTGAGCGCGTATGGCTCGCTAGATAAGTGGTAATTATCCTCGGTCGTAGTAAGTTGAAGGGTCTCTTGTACGTCAGTATTTTTTTGATGTGAAAAATCTTTGTCAATTCGCGTTTTTTCGATGGGTTTTTGGGTTTTATTGTTACATGTAATGTGAATATTTCTCTGCAAAAACCATTCTGGCAATACAATTGGAGGTAGTCCGTGGCTATCACTATGTCGGGACCTTTTTAACTTTGACCCAAATCCACTCTTTGCTCGTCGAGTGAGGGGTTGATGGCTCGGTCTCGCATTTGGCTCATCTTGATTACTACTTTTAACCTGCTCATCTTCACTATCTTCTTTACTCTTTTCTATTTGCTTCTCATCATCCGGCTGCGCTTTTCTTTCTTCGATTCTACATTGAGTTTTAGTTGAAAATTTTATTTTGCTATTCGGCGACACAGATATTATTCGAAGATGTACCCTCTTGATTTCGAATAGTTGTCGTGATGATACTCTAGGGAATTTCTGTATTGATCTGAATATTGTGGTAAACATTCGAGTTCAATTGTGGGCTCTAGTGAGCGCTGGCCTGGTAGTGTTGTAAATGATCGGACACCCAGTGTTATAATTTGAGAAGAGACCCATTTGTTACAGCACGTGAAATTATGGTATCAGATGCAAACTTCGTTCATTCCAGTCTCTTATTTGAAGTACACCAACTGAGCAGCTATCCACCATGACTTCTACGACCCTGAAAATAGAATATTGTCTCATGACCAGGATCAAGTCCTTATCTATGAGTTTATTTAGAAAGTTTTTCCGTAAGTAATCGACCAAAAATAGACTTATTCACACAGTTTAGTCAAAGTCCCACACAACAAATACTCGAAGAATCAGGAAACGAAACAAGAATTATAAGATCTTACTATCAGCTAGAGTGACATAAGGCTTTTTGAGTAAAAATTTGCCTTTTATAATAATCTAATCAATGATTACTTCCTCTCCAACAAACAAGGTTACAAATGTAACACCACTCGCGACCCTATTTTCGATCCCTATTTAACAGAATATTATTGGCCAGGCAAATGAAGCTTTGAATCGTTAGAATAAAGTTGATGTTTTGGAGCACACACCAAGAGAGATATTTTGGATAATCAGTTACAAAATTTTGTTGAAGATAATGAAGCTTGCGGTATTAGGAATGATTGTTGCTTTATCACAAGAATTGCGCAGGTAGATTAGATGGAGGCATTATAACTGTGAGGTTACTACGCCTGGATAGGGCGGAGAACACCGTCTTTTTTAAGGCGTTTCGATGTTAAGGGCCGAAATAGTTCCTGGACCCCTATTTTTTGACAGGTAATCTTAGTATGCTTTAAAATGTTGGGTTATTCAAATAGACTGAGCTAGCGAGTGCGTGGTCTTTAGTCTCCTTTTCTGCCTGGATACAGCTCTCAAATTTCAAATAAAAAGATGAAATAAGCACCGGTTTGGGCTGAGGTCGGGCCGGGTAGAAAAATACCAGAGAGGATAGTAAGGCCTCTCAGAAGCATACAGAGGAATTTTCTGAAAATTGTCACTGGGGCATACAAGTCCACGAGCTCGAGAGTGCTGGAACACGAAACAGCCTCCCTTCCGATCGAAATATTCTTGAAGCAACAAAGGCTTCAATATTTAGGTCGTATAAAGGACTTACCTGTCCAGAAGACAATATAGTCCGCCTGTAATAAAATCAAGCTGCCTAGAAAAGGGAAAGAAGATATACAAACAGTTAACAGGAGGATAGATCTTGCCAACTGGACGGGAATGTGCGGTGAACAACAAACCAAGAAGACACACACAGAGATAGTGAAAGTTATGGCATATCAAGAGTAGGCAAAATCCTGGGCCAAGCAGAAATAAACTCAGAAGCCTCGACAGTTAGCAACTGCAGATTCCGAAACTTGGAGAGCAGCCACATTTTACCAAAGTAGAGAGTCTGGACAGCAAAAACCGAGTTTTCAAGGCTCACCATTCTTCCTACACCGTAATCCGACAAGGACCCAAAGCAGTTTGACAATGCAAATACGAAATGAGCACATGGGGCTTAACTCGTATTTACACAGAAGAAAAGTACCCGGAGTATTAAGTCCAGGTTGTCCATGCGGCTACCAATCACAGAACCCCATGCATATGATTATGTCCTGCCCCCGATGGTCAAATGGTAGAGCTGAAATCTGGAGACAAGCCAAAGATCAGTTCTACAAAGCAATGATAAAAATTCCTGGAGATATAAAAAGGATAACACAGTGGATCCTAAACCATGGTTTGATAGAGCAATTCCAGATGATAAAAGCGGTCGAAATACTGCTGAGGGAAAGGAGAAGGTCAAATAATGCTTGGGGCCGATAGAGATGATCTGGTTGGTTTACACGGATGGCACTAAAGTGTTCCTGCGCTTCCTGAAGAAAATATGTGAGAACTACAGACAACAAATAGAAAGATGTGGGAGGTTTTCACCATAAAGATTTCCTCCCGGGTAAACATTATAGACTGTAGACACCTGCATGGACCCATAGGGCGCCAAATCAGGATAATGAAATCAAAATCAAATACAAATTCAAGATGAAATAAGCAATAAGCAATAATTTTCGAAATTCTGTTCAACATATCTCATTTAAATACAACGATAATATTTTCTAGATAATAAGTTTCTTCAGACTTCTACATCTCCCAGAATCTTGAGGTCGGGCTCATAAAGTGGCAAGTGTAAGCGGCAATTGATATTTCCTGCAATCGATGAAAGTTATACTGCCTAAATTTTTGCTCCATCCTAATTCTTCATGCTGATTGTCATTACACAGGTTACTCTTCGACGACTTAGTAGTTTTAATATTTCTTGTGGAACTAACATTGTTTTGTTTTTGTTTATTTTGTCCTAAGCTAAAGCTATGGAACTAACATTGTGATGAGGTCTTCGCACAATTTTAGGGCACAAGACTGAATAGTTAGCCTCCTGTAATTTTATCATAGATGTATCATTTTATTCATTGTTCTAGTTTAACGTCCTATTTGGCTTCTATATACAGATCCATGAAGACGGTAAGCCGCTATGGTGTGGGAAAAAGCTTTCATAAAACAAATCCCGATGTCCTGTCACTCTGAACGGACCCAGCTTAATGCTTAGGACGTTCCTTTAAAACTTTAATTTTATAAGCTTTCCCCAGAATTCATTAATTCCCCCTTCAATCAGACTAACGTTATGAAAAATTGAAAAGAGAAGGCGCCTCCTCACTCGGCGTTGGTCGTCGAAGTGTTCGAAGAGTTGGCCCCGATGGTGCTGCTGTCGTCGGGATGGATGGTGCCACTGGGGCTTCGACTACCTTTCGTGGTCGTCCCGGCCCTCTTTTGAGTCCTTCAGCCTTTTTACTGGTGACCAAAGTAAATCCCTGATCACAAGGTGGTCTGACTGTTTGTGTTGGCACCACCGTAGGTTTTTCGTTCCATCTTTCCGCCGTTCTTGATAACAGCTCCATCCAAGCCTTCTCCACACTTCCCTTGTAGACCTTCTAGGTCCGACACGCTGCTTTCTGCCATGAATGGTGCTCCCTGCCGCAATTCGCACAAGAAACCCTTTTCCTCGGACAGTCTCGAGTTTGGTGAGCGCCAGCGCACTCACCGCACCTCGATGCCTTTCCACACGACGCCTGCGTGTGTCCCCACTGACTGTAGTTGTAACACTGTTTTGGCTGGGACCGCGGTGACCACACCTGCGCGGTGTAGAGCATGGCGTTCATAACAAGGCCATTTCGGACCACTTCCGTCTGCATTGCCTCCGATGGGAGGCTTACCACTATTGCTCCACGGGTGCGGCCATTTTTCTTTGACGGCTGGTGTTCCTTTCCGTCGTGTAACCACCTTATACGACTAATGACTAAGCCTGGAATCCGTGCCTTCATAGCCGTCTCTATCTCCCTCATGATAGCGTGGTTTTAGGGATCTCTGCCACCCTCAATTCGAGTCCGCAAAGGGACACCAGAAACCTCGATGGGAAATCTTGCCGTAGGATCTTAAATTCGTTAGGTTAGCGCATGTTGAGCGCCGCGTCTCTCTGGGACGCCGACTGGACGAACACCTCAGTGTCGTTGCATCGCGCCTGGCGAATCGCGTATGCGCCTTGAATATGTTGTTGTGCCTCTGTTAGCAGCTCTTGTGGCAGCAAGTTTTGTGCGCCGTAGATTCTTATTCTGACCGCCGTTTTCGCCATTTGCGGAGCTCCGATCGGCGCGTAACTCCTTGCAGTCGGCGCGCCCGAAACCGCTGCAGGTGCAGCTTTCCGAGCGGGATCCGCGAGGCTTTTCTTTACGGCTTCCTCTAAAGCCATCATCCTCTCCTCGATAGGAGACTTCTTCTGGGACATTTCCGTCCAGGCCCTTTTGTGCGCGTTGAGGGCCTTGACGGCCTCGTTCACGCCCTCCATTGAGGGTAGGTGCTCCTCATCCATCTCTCTCATCACGATTAGTCTAACCTGTTTAAGTAGTTTCCCGAGGATTTCGAGATTTCTATCCTTTGGAGCTATCTGCGCTCCGCTGCCGTTGTTGGTTGAGGCCATTGTCGCATTTTGCGACGCGTCGAAACTGCTGGATTTACCCACACCAGCACCTACGCTCGCCATGTTGGTGCACGGAAAGCGAATAGATGGGAATAGGGTAATGAAGATGAAACAATGATGATTACGAGGACAAACTGAAGATACGGGCAGCGTGGAAGGCTGCGCAGCTTTCTGGCAAAAATGAAGTTTTTACTACTAATGACGCAATCTACAAATCAATTACGGAGAGACATATTTGTGTGGGCGCAAAATGATTTTTACGGAGCCAAAATTTGTGTAGAAGTACTCCGTAAAAGAAACTTGCGCCAGAATTTCACTGGAAATAAATATACTCATCTTCGACTGAAATTCTTTCAGGGTTCTTAACGACTAAACTACCTACTTCATCATTTCATATAAAAGTATTTACCCTTCAAGGATTGAGGGTCTAGGAAAGTCAAGCCAGAACAGCTAAAACTTCAGAAACTCCCCGACCACATCTCGTGTCCTCGCATTAGATAGAGCCTCTGTATTACAATGTGATGGAAATGTCAGGAAACCCCTAAGGAAGAAGGCGCTAATACTATTGCGCAGATAAGGGTGGGTAAAAACAGAACACATAGAGTTTTTAGCAAATAAGAGGATCCTTATTATCCGAAACCAAACATTGTTATGTCGAGTGACTCTGGCCTCTAAGGCATGTGTTTTAAATCGCAAATCTGATTGAATAGAAGGTGGTAGATTTGTTCTGTGTAATTTCGTGATTCTGGTAGCCTTTGGTACCATGTCAGTCATAATGTTTCCGTGACGGTGCACCATATTGATCAATTTTAATATATTCAGAGCCTGGTAGAAAGATCGATTTGCGTTAGAATACTTTAGAAGTTGAGTAGCTCACATGCGCTCATATCTAAGGGTGTATAGTAATATAATTAATTAAGTTACGGACATCCAATGTAATCTCTTATAGAGCCTAGTCCATAACTTAAGGTACAACTTTGTTGACAAGATCCACATTTGCAAACGCATTTTCTGCCTAGTGCTATTTCGTTTTAAGACATCTTAAACTTTTGCATTTATTCCCGGTGTTAGTTGTGTCTGCGCGGGTTAAAAGCCCACGATTTTTTCATGTAGCAATGTTGATGGCCACGGAGCCATATCTCGAGATATTCGAAATTCCCTTGTGTCTAAATGAGCGTCCGGTACCGCCTTGATTAAGGATGAAAATTTTATCCTTATTCTAAATTTTAGTAAACCAGCGAGAAACTTTGTAAAGGATACTCCTGTGGTACCTAGATTTATCCAAAAATTTGGAAGCTTATACATTTGTACAAGAAGCGGTATTATACTTGAAGTATGTCTGCTCTATGAGATGAAGCTGTGGCTAATCTCACTGTTTACGATAGCTGCACTTCTTTTGGCGTCAATAAACAAATCTTGGCACTCGTCAATATCCATGACATCAATTTGCTTTCGGCCGTTAACCCGAGCTACGATGCTTGCAGGTGTTAGGAGCTGCAAAGCATACCTGAGACTGACTTGGCAGCCCTGTTCGGAAACTTTGTCTAGAGCAGCTTCTGTGATGCCGAGCTGTTCTGTGCTGACCCGTGTCCGAATGATCCTTTTGATTTCATCAGGCTGATATGCGCAAGTTGGAATGATGAGTAAACGAGCCAAAAGATCAGGTGGAACGCCGTGTGCCGAAACCAAATCCTCAGTACCTCGAATAGTACACATTCCACGATTAGATGCCAGTATAACAATCGGAGAAATACTCGACTCAAGAGCTCTATTGAGGTAGGTAAAACATTCAATGTCAAGCATGTGGCACTATTACTCTCTTATTAGTATGGTACTAGCTTCTAGGCATTTACTACATACCTCATCTATAAAGAGCACGCCGGGAACGAGCTCGGCAACTCCTTGGTCAATATATTTGTTGACAACCTTGTTAATTTCGGATCGAAGCTTCTCCGTAATCTCGGTCATTTTTGGCTTCATCAGTTGTCCCATCATACTCATAATATCTTGCCCACCCTGGGGCCTAGCGTTTGCTACATCAAGATCGTGGAGAGTTATATTTTGCACTATTTCTTTCTTCTTGTGAACTTCACCTTTTGGAATTGGTACATATTCTTCGGCCTCCAGATCGAATTCGGTAGCGTAAGCATCGGATCTTCCCACACGCTTACATGCTCCAGTGTTGGCCTCAATGTAGATAACATCTCCAACTGTTACTCTCTCTTTTTGTATAGCCTCGTATATGCTAGGGTCGAGGCGAAGTTTTTTCTGGCCCTTTGCGCTTTTGAGCCCAATAAGTAAGGTACTGATAGTCTTCCCATAACTACCAAGAGGGTTCTCAGCTTCTTCAGGAGTTAGCTCGGTGACCTCGCCCTCATAAACTTCCTTCGTCTCGCGAACTTTTAGGCCAATAGCTCTACGGAAATTCTCCATAAGTGCCTCCGTTTTCTTTACCTCGGTTGAGTAAACCTCACTTCCTGTAATAGGACAGAAAGGTACTTTCGTCCCAAGTTCCTGGCTTATGGCGAGAGCAAGTGCTGTTTTTCCAGTACCGGGACTGCCAGCTAGCAGAATAGCCCTTCCAGCCATTTTTTGCGCGCGGATAAGATCTACAACAACACCACATGCCTAAAGCTTTTTGTCAGGCAAATGACACTCAGAAAACTTCAAATTAGAGCTTACCTCACGCGCTGAGGTCTGACCTACAAACCCGCTGGCCTGTTTCTCAGCGCTACCATCAGATCGGAGGCCAAGGCCTTTGATGTGTGTATGCACGGCCGTGCGACTATCGCGTGTATTGCCTTTGACTTCGCTCACTTGAACTGATTTTGATGGCTGTGCCATTGTTGTTGATACGAGAGTATTATCCGATTGAATAAGTCTACAAGCGTAGTGATGGAGCTGTGTGAAGTTGGGTAATAAAATTTGACAAGGAAGACTCAGGATCTATGTGAACAATTTGAGGGCGCGTCGACACGGACCAGGAAAGGAATTGATAAATTTGACGACTTATGTCGCGAAGCCCAGTTGCAGCGTCCAGCCACCGTGTAATTTACTAAACTACAATTTTCCTTAGGAATTTCGTGAACTTTTATTATGTATCAGATCACTACTCCGTACGCAGCTATCTAGCTATGATATAACATCTGAGAAAAATACAAAACAAATAACTCAACTTATATGTAAAGCACTTATGCCTCGGATTTCATTCGCAAGTACTACTGCGAAGTTATGACGACTTATTCTTCACCCTAATTCAACCCTCACCCGTGAATACCCACCCAGGGAAACGTCTCATAACCGCCGAGTTATCCAGACATGCCTCAATTCACTAAATTCTACCGCGCGAAATTTAATCTAACCCGTCTCCTTCCTAAGTGGAGTAGGTGCCCAGGCTACGCGAACTTTACCAGAGAACACCACCAAGAGGCGGTCCTCGGCACCTTCCATCGTTGACTTGTGTTTATAGTGTCAGCTGCACTCTCGCAATCTAAGGGTCAGCACGCACAGTACCTCTCTACACGTAAACCTCCTTGCCAAAATTCGAAATCTCACACCCTTAGAGATTATATTCTTCGTTTGCGTCATTTCGTAAGCTTTTCCCGATTTCCCTCACGCCCATCTCGAAGAAATATCTCACAAACTTGAGCGCCGCAATTTTTCTCACCCTGCGGATATTCGTATTTTCGCGAGCGTAAATTTAGTGGTCAGCTGTGGCCAGAGAATAATCGATAAGAGGTGTTATCGTCTAAATGAGAATTTACTATGTTGTGCCCTCAGACTTGATGAGGTCTAGGGTGAGAACCGATGTCAACGATAGGTCACAACAGACGTGGTGGAGTATTTTGAATCATTGCCTCATGGGCCCACTGTTTGTGAAATTTTGAAATTTGACTGAACTTGGCTCTGGGAAATCTAACACTCCCAGCTCCATACAGGATATCGTAAACAGGAGTTCACTCTTGCCCTCCAAATTTCGTTTAAGCCACACTGGATATGATACAGTTATTCTAAATTTATTTGTATAGAAAATATTATCATTTTGTGGTGGGCAACGCGCAGGGCGCTTTTTGTCCAGGCAATTTTCTTTATGATTCTTTCATGTATTTTGATTTCATTCCATTTAGCCCGTTCAGGTATATCTTGTTACGATATTTGCAAAGGAGCATACCAAGTTGGGTAAAAAATCACCCAAAACTGTCTGTCTCGTGCCTATTGATTTGACGAGGTTTCTTACAGGAAGTGCGTTTACACAGTTCATACAGTATGTATTCCGTCCTATCCTTGTTCGCACCGTCCCATCTTTTCGTCCAATGCAATTTCTACTCCTGCTGCAAGCCGGAATTATTCAAACCAGCCTTTTGCTAGGATCCATTTTGTAATTCTCTCCATATCATCTGTGCTGTTCATCATTGCCGTAAAGGACCTATCTTTTGTCTTTCGAAGCAACTCTCCTCTTGCTATTGCCCACTAAGAACACGCCAAGACCTTATGTTTCCTTCATGAACTTACTCCGGCAAGAAAGCTGGTCAGATAGGTAGTAGTGAGTCTTCACGGATCACACACCCGTATCATGCCTATTGGGTGTAGGGCTTTCGCCTTTTATAAAATTAATACATACAATTCATTATCATTTTGTGAAGCCTCATCTGTTGCAGTATGTGCCTGTGCATATATCTATCAAGGTCTAATTCAAATGGAGGGAAATCTAGCGGTAGCTAGCCAAGACGAATTTCACCCTCTAGCTGTGCCGATGTAATCGCTCACTATGCTCTGTAAATCTAGGATTGCCAAAAAGTGCCGTATCTTAATCAAATTTGGAGGTAAAAACAAGCATATCAATATCGTCAACTTCTCATCAACACTGGTCTGTCCGTATCACATTTAAGAAGATATTTGGTTCATCCTGCCACGTTAAAGATACCAAATTCAAATACTGGTCTTGTCATTCTTACCCGAATACCCTTACTCAATCTTATTAAACTCAACCTCGTCTTGACGACCAATTAAGGTGTTATTTCAACTGAGAAAAGAGCGTGCCTCATCAATGACCGATTGTCACCGACTACAAAATTATGAAGCTACGTACGCCCACAGGGAGGAAATAAGTCAAAATACACAGAATTTGGGGTCTGGCTTGTAGCGGGCTGTCAATTTTTTTTATAATTTTTTACGACGTCCCCTTGCACAGTATCTGAGCTCCTCACGTACCGGTTAGCCTAGTCTAAATAAAACTACTCAACTTGTTGACGCCTACACAGACCCAATAAAACGAATGAAAGCCAGGTTCTTATTATTATGTGCTCAAAAATTACAGTGCACATGGATGTCGTCTGTCAAACGAGTCTCATGATTTTTTGACGGTTCTGAATGAAGAAAAATGTTTGTAACAAAAATGAAATGAATAAATTGGTTACATCAATTCGTTATTCCGTTCGAATGAGACTTGTAGCTGTGCCCTTTCGAATAATTTTTTCACACGTATCCAGCTATTGAATACACGAAATTCCTCCGCTAAAGCAATAGCCTTAGATACACTGGGATTAGAATTCTTTGACCTGTGGAGCTGAGTGTGGTATTGCCCGTAGTGGCAACAGAAAAAAATGATTGACGGAATTCTCTTCACTGCACTAGCGGGTTAGAGTTGCTTTTTCGTGCTGGTTATAGCGAGATATTGCTATGATGAGGATATACGACTTGAGTTGAGGGACTTGTGACTGGGACTTTGAGGGGGAGAGGGAGAATGTAACTAATGGGCAAACTGGGATTTAAATTTTCTACAGGCTCTCAACTTTGGACCGTTTTTAGGCACCAAGACCAAGGTCTCGGCTTTTGCTAGGGAAATTTGAGGTAAAGAACGCATTAAGTTTACCCCGGAATATGAATATGTAAGAAAACGGCAATGGTTATTACGGCAACGGTTGGCGCAAGTACCGGAGTTATCGTAGAAATTTAATTCTAGATGGATACCATCAGTGGATCCAAGCGAGGTGCAGGGCACTGGACCCAGAAATTATATATTTCACATTTTTTCCCGGTTCATTCAAATTGTTCACTTTGATAGTAAGAAGTATTTTGGTATCAACTGCGCATGTCTTGTCAAATTAAACACAGGGCTTGTGACTTGAATGTTGAAATAACAATCAAGAGGGACTATACTCAACACCTGTCAGTGGTGTCCCCAACGAGCCTCTAGCTCTCATTATAAAGTCTGCAGAGCGGAGATTTAGTAACACCGTCTTCACTTCGATAAGGATTCATAGTCGCCTTCGCGATCTGTATCGTCTTCATCTCTCGACACATCCCCCTATCACCATTATCATGAAGCTACTATAAAAGTTCTATGGGGATATCTGGAATGACAGAAGTGAACGTTATTGAAAGCCTGAGGGCGATGGATAGGGAGACGTCACCTTGTGAATAGAATACTGATAGGTATGGGAGAATTCAATAGATCACTTGGACAGATTAAGATGATTGATGGTGAATTGTATTTGTGGATGTAGGATGTAGATACTGAGAGTAAAAAGGCCCTATCTATATACAGGAGTTCTGTGACGAAACCAAGCTGGCTGTAGTGTACTTTTAGAAAGATTAAACTATATGAAGAGAGAAGTACCACAACTATGGGTAATGACTATTTATACATCCTTCTAGCTCATCCAGTACGTACTCCGTTGGTGAGAATCATATTGTTCCGCCACTGCCCGTCGTCATCTTTGCCATTTAGCTGACTCTCTCACTTGGCAATTCTACTTCGCCGTCTCACATTCCTTCCTAGCTCCAATGTAATGTGGCCACGTGAAACTTAGTCGCTTGATACAAGATAATACGAAACACTCTCCCTAATACGCCCCCAAACTCTGCTTAGGTCTTCACCTAAGCTAAACCACGGTCAAACCGTAACAAGTTCCTACCCATATTCCTCTGTATTTTATTGTCTATAATAGCAAGAGTAACTACAATGGTGTCCTCATTGTAGTGAGCACGTTGATGTTAGTGTGTAGCGACCAGGAGGCAATAGTGATCAGACTCTAAGGGGTTAACTTAGCTGGTGCACAGTTATCCCCTGAAGGTGTGTGCAGTTATGAACTCAGATTTTTACAACGAGCGTTGACCGTCAAGTCAATACTGTACGAAACGTAATATATTGGGGATTTAAGGATCATAGAGGCTTTTGGTTTTACTGAACTTATATTTTATGTTTTTTCCAAAGTGTTAGAGTTTTAATCTACATCTAATTGTCTATCTATGTTCTACCTCGCTTAGGTAGAAACATTATGTTCTGATTACGTGATTAATTCATTTTATTGTCCTGTCTGAGTTTATGACTATGTAGGACATGCAGGTCCTCTCTGCCTATAGGCCAAGGATACCTATTCCAGTAGTATATCCCCTCCTATGCCTCCCGTACAGCTCCCCTCAAACAGTACCACCCCTCACAAGTCCTCATTTGATCATACACTTAGAGGAGCCCTTTGCCCTTCATTACCTCCCCTCTCTAGCCAACTAAGCCATGGCCATTTGCGGGTGTATGGCAGCTGGGAAAAATCGCAAAAACCATTGGGTACGGAGCTCTCCTAATACCAAAATTAGGATTAGATCCGAAGACATAGTGTTCCTTCTGAAGCGTTCGAAGAGACCGACTAGCTGAGCGCTGCAGACTTGTGGGTACCTCGGAGAATTCACGCTCTGCCTTTCTAGCCTCCTTCCAACTCCTTCCCGAAGGTCGTGGTGAAATGTCAGAAAAGTCTTGACAGAGCGTGATTGCTGTATAGTAGCTTAGCCTAGCTTCTTTTGTGCCGTCCAGGGCGCTGGGGAGTGCCGTTGACTCATCGACAAAAGAAGCCCTCCTGGCAAATCAGCCGAAATCTCGGTCTTGGCGCCCACAAAAAATCCAAAGTTGAAAACTCCTCGAAAATTTCAGTTCAAGCATGGTCTTCAAAGACCTGTTCCCCCTCTCGTTCCACATCTCAGCATCCTGTCCATCCTCAAGATGTATAACCCCGTTAGAGCAGCAGTCCCCCAAAAACCAAGACCCCAACTTTGTATAATATGACTTAATTTCCTCCTTGCGGGTATACGCAGCATCGTAAATTTATAGTGAGTGATGGCCGGTAACAAATGAGGCAAGTTTCTGTTTGCAATTGGAGTGACGCATTTATCGGCTGTTGAGGCGAGATGATATGTGGTTAAAAAGAGGTTTAGGACTCAGAAGATAATGGTGAGTGCTGCATGATTGAGAAGTCGTCAAATGGAGATATGCATGTGTTTGCTTTCGACTTCGATTTGGATGCGATTCTTCTTGGCTATCCCAGATATGCAGAGCATACTGAACGATTACACCGGCACCACTGGAAGGTGAAGAATTCGTCTTTGCCGGCTCTGATTACGTGATGAAATAACATTCACACCACCGAGATCATTATCAACCGAGACCTCACCAAAGCTGGTAGCGATCGAAGATGAGTAGTCTTCGTCTACTCCGCACTGCGTGAAGTTCGGTCTGGCATGTCTAGATTTCAACAGTCACCACTATCAGATCAGATGGTAGGGTCTGAGCCCTTCTAGTTATCAACACTTGATCATGGAGGAAAAGCCATCCGATGATTTTCCGGAGCGTACCAAGCACCCGATACGGAGATGATGGATTGGATCAATCCGGCCTCGAATGTTACAAAGAAGGGAGATATAGATGAATATGCGCACCTCATGTGATCCCGGTGTCTAGGCCTCGCCTGGCAGGGGCTGCAGGTTTTTTGAGACTTTCCCGCGCACGCAGTCTCAACTACTAGCATTATAATTTTTTTGAGCAGACGGTTCCGCTGAAAATATGGCGGAATTCCTGGGGTAAAAACTGAGCTGAATGGCTGTCAAACTCGAGGGTGCCAAAGCTAGCGTTGGAAGGGTTACTTAGTGACTTGAGTAAAATCTGAGGAGGTTGGCAAGAGTCAGAGATATGAATTCGCAACTCTAAGTATAACTAAGGACGAGGGACGAGGGGATCTAGGATAGGAGACAAGGCCAGTGGAAGACGGAAGACAATATGTGGCCCTCTATAGCGGCACTGTCCAATCAATGTATACATTATAGTAACTAGAGCAACCTGGGCCTCATAGGGTACACCTTCTACTACTCAATTACTTAATTCGTAACCCGTCTGGTTCGCAGGGCCAACCAGGTAAACATATCGGGGTGTTGCGCGAAACTCATACGGGAGACAGCGCCTGCTACCGACCGGGACTTTAGAAATACAATGAAAGCAGACTTGGCCTCGACTGAGCTCACGATTCGAGGGTCCAGAGAATGCTCCGACTCTTACTAGATGCGGAATTACCCCCACCCCTTCGACCACCGGTACCACCCAAATCAAAACCTCGTTGGACAAGTAGAAAAGAAGTAGCTAATTTCATAACATAGTGGCTTACGACCCTGCCATATGACTGTCTTTGTGCTTACAGCGATGGTTTCGGAGCGTCTACCGACTGTGTCTTATAGGCCTTCGTGACATTTATCAGTGGAACTGGAACAGTAATTGAACAAATCAGCTCGGGAAAAATTCTGAATGCAGAAATCTACGAAGCGGAGGTTCATGGGGCTATGGGTGTTCTTGAGGCAATTATCATAAAGAAACGAGATCTGGAACGAAGCGCCATTTACGTCTTACTCGTCAATTCCACGGTAGTTCAGGCACTATTGACAGGATTAACAACCTCATCATTTTGGCGGATTATAAATTTCTGGAAGATGGCTGCGAGAGTAGCTGCGCCTGTAAAAGTAGGATGGATCCCTGGACTCTTAGGGCTATCGGGAAACGAGATAGCAGATAGGCTTGCTCAAAGAGAGCTCGACTCGTCAGATAAAGCCAGGATGACGAATAATAGAATGGTGATTGCTTTGTCAGGACTTCATACTCGCCAACTGGCTAGGCAAATAGTGACAGACTTGTGGCACTCAAATCGCCCCAACGCTACGCCAACCTCGAACTAGAGATGTGGCGCAAGAAACCGCCAGAACTAGCGCTCCCAAGAGCGGTTTACTCTTGCTTGATCGCTGCCCGAACAGGAAATGGTGACGTCGCGGCGTATCACCGTCGTTTCAATCATACAGTAGCCACACTTCACTGTGAGTGTAGTAGAGAAAACTCAGCCGGTAACCTTGTCCACTGCAGAAAAGCACTGGCGATATGATGACTAAAAAACAGAAGACGAAGGGCACCTTCGTTAGTGGTCCTGCTCAAACCTCGAGGATGGCAGCTGTTCAGGGACTACGTCCAGGAGAGTGAGATATACGCGGTGGCTAGTCGAGGGATAGCAGGGATACATGTGACTCAGAGGTCATATATTGAAAGCCTAGGTGGTTAGGCATGGAAAGAGGGATTGAAATCGAGGCTCAGGCGCGTGGTGGCTGAGCCAGAAAGATGGAAGGAAGATTTTATAAGTTTTTCTTTTGTAATGCGGGATATTGCGTGGAAGTTTTCGTTTGTTTTCATTCTGGGCTGCTGGGCTCGTCATGATTCAACACATAGATGCGTTTCGGCATGGCTACAGTCATTTAGGTGGGACGAGGCATACTTGTACTTCAGGGTAGCTAACCTGATCCTGCTCGGCCCCACTCGTGCTCAAGCTCTAGTAGGATTGTTGTGACAAGATTGATGTGTGAAAGTACTTCAATTAATCCTTAGAATATTAAGCCAAAGAGAGAAGAAAAAGACTATGAAATGCGGGAGACCTGCCCCAAACTATATACAAAGAATGTGGGTAACATGATTGAATTTGCGGGGAACATCGCCTTTATGCTTCAGGCCACCCTCATCATTAGCATCGTGACAAATTATCACATTATCCCCTCCTTCGAAAAAAGCTCGCCATCGAGGTTTTACTCATTGGTTTGTCGTTGTCCAGCTCTTCATAGTTATCTCGACCTTGTTCCCAAGCCTTTATCCAATCTTCCAGCTTCAATGGGGGTCCAGCTTGTTCCTTGTTTGCAAGATGCAAGTCTCTCATCTTGTGGGGAGCATACTTGAGATCTGATGCAGGATACCAAGTGAGATCGACGTTGTGATTCAACCAAGTGACCCGAAACTCCAACTTTCCATACCGAAGGCGACACGCGTGCACTTCCTCAACCTCCCATTTATCCTCTCCAGTGATGTTGAGTGGGAAGGACACAATTTGAAATTGTCCGGGCAATGGATTGTTGCTGGCCTTACATAGCTTTCCAAGTGGAAACACATCATGGATTTTCATGGTTTCCGGAAGGGCTAACCTGAAGGAGTTACCCACTTGGGCAGTGATGGTAAATGGCCCATTGGTTGGGAAGTCCAACTTCTTGGAGGGACGTGCGGATGGATAATATCTCATATCCAACCAAACCTTATCACCAACCGCGAAGTCAATAGGACGACAGTGAGCATCTACGTTGCGACGCATGGTATCTTGAGCTTTGACAATTTGTGATTGGGCAAAGGTCTATGCATTTTGGAAGTGTGATGCGAGGCATTGAGCGTCGGCATGATTGAGTTTGTCAGTGGGTGTGGCGCCAGCATGAGGACTTTTCCAGTCGAAATTAGTGCGAGGGGGATATCTGTGAACAACTTCGAATGGGCTTAAACCGCCGAGGGAATTGTGGGGAAGGGTAAGTTGTGCATAATCCATCATGGGTAGGAGATCCGACCAGTTATCTTTGTAGTAGTTGAAGAACGGTCTTAGTTGCTTCTGGAGGTACTGGTTGTAGATTTCGGTCTGACCATCAGTTTGAGGATGATCAGCTGTTGACAGTTTTATCTTTGTCCCTAGTTTCCTGTTAAATCCCTTCCAGAAGGAGGAGATGAATTGCGGGCCACGATCAGAGAGCATAGTGACGGGGGCGCCAAAATATTGGTAAATATTGGTAAATATGGTAAACATAAAGCATTGCAAGTTGGTGGGAAGTGACTGTTTTGTGACAAGGAATTGAAATGGCCTGCTTGCTGAAACGGTCGATAATTACAAGAACGTTATCAAATCCATGTTTATCCTTGTTGAACGAGCAGAAATCCATTGTGACGTGCTCCCAAGGACGAGTTGGGACACCTAGAGGATGGAGAAATCCAGGTTTTCGGTCACGAGGGACAGAACTGCGGCGGCAAGTGTGGCAGTTGCGGCAGTACTGTGTGACATATCGGGACATTCCACGCTAAAAGTATGATTGAGAGACTAGTCGTAGGTTCTTGGCAACGCTAGGGTGAGCAGTGGAGATCTGATCGTGGGCTTCACGAATGAGAAGGGTACGGAGATTGTCTGTATCAGGGACAACAAGACGTTCGTCGAAAAGGAGTAGTCCTTGAAGCGGCGTAAATTTCCCAGGGCAATCAGAGACAGCTTGAGCGCACTGTGCTTGGAGAGATGGCACATTTCGATTTGCGCTGAGGATTTGATCAACCACGCCAATAGATTGGGAGATTGGTGCGATGTCAATGGCGCAAATGACGTTTCCTTCGGGGGTATCTTGGCGAAGTTCGCGGGATATGATCTCGGAATCTAACTGATCCTTCTTGAGGAGTTGAAAGAGACGTTGGCTTTTCTTGACTCTGTTCTGTGGTTCAAGCTCATCAACTCTGCGTGTTAAGGCGTCGGCAAGTGGATTATCTTTTCCAGGACGATAGGAAATCATAAAGTTGTAATCAACAACAAATTCAGCCCATCGAGCTTGCCGTGGGTTTAAAGCTTTTGAAGTCATAAAGTATTCCAATGCTTTATGATCAGTATAGACCTGAATCTGGTGAGGTGTTCCCTGCAATTTAGCGCGCCAGTTTCCAAATGATCGAACGATAGCGGGCATTTCCTTGTCGTGCACAGCGTAGTTGAGTTCAGCGGGAGCCATTGTTTTTGAAAAGAAAGCAACAGAGAGCCAATCATTGCCATGATTCTACGAGAGAACACTTGCAACCACTCCGTCGGAGGCGTCAGTTTCCAGCATACACTCAAGATCTGGGTTGTAGTGCTGGAGGACTGGAGCTGAGGTGAGAGTAGCTTTTAGCGTGTCAAAAGCGTAGGCACACTTGCTATTAAAGATAAATGGAACGTTATTTTTTATAAGATAAACGAGAGGTTGAGCGATTATTCCGTAATCTTTGATAAACCCACAGTAAAAGTTACAAAAGCCGAGGAAAGATTGTATGCCTTTGACCGAAGTAGGGTACTGCTAGTTTTCGACAATGGAGACTTTTTCGGGATCAACTTCAATTCCACTCGTAGAGACAATGAAACCAAGGTATTTGGTGCGTTTGATAATGAATTCGGATTTCTTGAGATCAGCTTGCAGTCCAGCATTGCGAAGGCGTTGGAGGACTAGTGTCACTTGGTACTGATGCTCGAGCTCGTTCTCGTTCTCAGAGTATATGAGAATATCATCGAGGTAAGCAGTGCAAAACACATCCAAATAGTCAAAAAGAACGTGGTTCATATGGCGTTGGTATGTGGCAGGACCATTGGTAAGTCCAAAGGGAAGGACCTTGCACTCGTAAGCTTCGTATTGGGTCCTAAACGTGGTGTACTCTTCCGTCGGATTTTGGAACAAACAATATGGGCACGGCGAGCGGTGACTGAGATGGCTCTATGAATCCTTTACCTAAGTTGCCTGTGATATATGCCTTTACAGCTTCAAGTTCATCAAGTGACATTTTGTATAAAGGGGAATACTTGAGATCATTTTCACCTTTACCCTCCAACTGTATCTTATGATTGTAAGGACGGTGAGGTGGAAGGATGTTAGATTCATCCTTAGAGAACACATCGGCGTAATCAGCATACTCATCTAGGACAGGAGGCTCTATGTCAATTTCAAAAATTTGGGCAGCAATGATGGCAGCACTTGGTCTTTGTCTGCGTTGATTATGGAAATTCTGAACTAAATTGGCAGTAGCAGTCTCATAGGACTTCACTTCGATATGTTCTTTGATCAAGGCATCAAGTTCATGGATGCTGGTTTTTCACGGAATAATAACAGGGATTAGATTGATGGTTTACTATTAGCATACAAATCTAGCAGGCCTGAGTAGGGAAAGGTAACGTAACAGTGAACTACGAGCATGTACATAATAAAGCGTAGCCTCCAGTCGAGTTGCATTCTTCATGCAACGTCTTCTCAATATTATTCTCAATCTAGATATTCCATCTCTTCCTTGTGAAGACCACTTCGAGCCCGTACTCGTATCAGATCACGACGTGCTCTCTTCCTCTTCTTGTGGAAGATCTTGACCCCCTATTTACTCACACTTGTACCATGTGGAAAAATAGCATACACACTCCTCGAGATGGTTGTGAAGACACAATCATTGGGAGGTTTCATAGCGTTCATATGAAAAGCGTTACCTGAGATGAGAGCAATATCAACAAGGGGATTAGATTGCTGAAGTGTTGGTTTCCAGAGCTGCTTACGTACACGTGGTTTTAGTGGAGGAGAGTTTTCATGTTCGGGCTTTAATAATTCCCGATTCATACGCGTAAGAGCAGCATGCATCTCTTTAAAGTGTGAAGAAGAAGAAAAATAAGGAGAATAAAAAGGAGGTGTACTGGTCGGAGGCTTTGAATGTTCTGAGACTGTAGGTGTTGAATCTTGAGCAGGTGACAATTTTTTCAAGATATTTTTTAACATGATGCTATCTTTTGGAGGCGAAGAATTGTTTTGTAGTATCTTCAACTGTTTTCGAGATTGTCTTGCAGTGGTGACAGCATCTCTTCTTTTCCAATCTCGGTCGAGTTGTGACGGGCTTTGCCCGGATTGTGACTGTTCACTAGTACCACCCCGTCTCCGAGGTAAGGTAGTGGCAGGGCAACGCTCCTGGATATAAGAAAGGGGCGCTAAGGGAGTACGCATCGGATGGGGAGTATGATACAGGAGAAGAATTGTGCCGGGAGAAAGGATGATTCTCAAGTGGCCAATGGAGGGAGTTAAGACTATTCTACACAGAGCATATAACGTATGGGAGAGTACGTGGTAGATGATCTTCCCAAGGAACAAGTTATTGATTCCTATTGAGTTATTGTCTTTCAAGTATATCTGAATTCATTAAACCCTTACACGAGTATGCGATCTCTTTGTTCTGTATCTATTTGGTGTGAGCGATTGATTCTAGGGGAGTCCAGAATTCTATGCCCTATGATGGTGTTGCGAGCATAGGTTTGGGTTGGTGGGTAGTCTGAAGGCCAGATGAGTCGGCATCGCGCGGCATCTAGCAGCACACAATGTTCAGCCAGCCATTGGCGTCCAAGAATTAATCCGTGGTTTCCGAGAGAAGTGACTAAAAAAGGAGTAAATGATTGAATGGGTTTATTGATAGTAAAATTCAAATAAGTGTTATGAGTAATGGACTTGCCAGCGAGTCCGTTGTACCCTTTGATTGGAATTGGTCGAGGAAGACAATGAAGGAAAGGTTTAACAAGTGTGAGAGTCTTTTGAGCAAAGAAGAGTCCAGTAATCCATAGCTATTGGCTCCTGAATCAGTGAGTGCCTGGAGGGAGTATGAAATGCCGTTCTTAGTCAGAAAGCAAGGCATTGTGAGATGGGGTCCTCCCAAAAGTTTGCTGATATCCAGGTACTGCATATTCTTCACTTGGCCTAAGAAGGAGGCTTTTCCTGGGCTTTGTCTTTTAAACGCGGAGTATGTCCTTCGTCCGCAGTGTCTTCTTGAGCATCATGATATTTGTTGTTGGAGGAAGAAGAAGAAGAAAATTTATCCTCAATAGTGTTAATTGACTTATAACGGTTATCAGTCAGAGGTGCAGAAGTGCGCCCTGGGGTAGCTGATGAACGTTGAGGTCCTCTGTTGCCTGAATAGTATTTTGGATTCGAAGAAAAAAATTTCGGAGGGTCCTGGGGTCTCGTCTTATTGTACAATCGGTGGCAATCATATTGTTGGTGTTGTACCGGAGGAGAAGAGCTTCGTATTGTAAAGGTGGATAGCGACTGTGATGCAATGATGATAGAGAAGAGTATTGGTAGGCGAAGAGAAGAGTATGAGACTGGCAAATATAGAAGATAAATATCTATGCTATGTACAAAGATATGATAATATTATATTATGTCCATTAACTCCTTAACCCCATGTGTGTGTGTGAAAGAATTGTAGTCTCGCTTCAACCTCGCTATACACGCCTTACATAAGGCTTAGTCACTGTTACTAATAGACAGCAATAGGTGCAGCCGTGAACCCTCTAATTTCAACACTTCGTGCTGTCTTCAACGACATATCTGGCAAATGAGATTTGTCATAATTGTTGTACCGACCCTGGCAACGTGCTGTACCTTTGGAATTTGAGTTTCCGGAAGGTTGCTGATTTGTGATAGTTTGTCGACGTGCGGATTGCTTGGCTTAAGCTTCAGAATCAGCGTCGATGTCCTAGATGACATTAGCGTATTTATTCAGGGTTCGACATCTCCTCCATTTGTTGACCACTGCGCTTCTCAATCGTTTGGTTATCTTGTTCCGAAGGTCCAACTTGAGCATCTTCTCATTAGTAAGGCCAACCAGAATGCGGAACTGTTGAAAAAAATGACGGAACCGTTTGTAGGGTTGCATTTCCAGATCATGGTAGTCATCACTGGCGGTTTGCTACTCGGCCGGTCCGACAAAAAGTCTACAACTTCCTGTATGAGTCTATTTGGTGATAGGCGTGGGCTCATTTCATTCCATAGAGGAAGAAGGAAATCGCGCGCAATCCCTTCTATGTTGTCAACAATATAGCTGCGGCAATGGTTGTCAAAAAAACTGTTATGATACCATTGCAGTCTTTCTTTAATTTTTTGTTGCCAAAGACACGGTTTCATATCCCTACCATCTGAGAGACTGGAAGGTAGCAAGGGAATAGTCTCTGGTCGGAATACGGGCCGTGAGTTGTATTGAAAGGCTATGCTGAGCTGGAATGACGTACCGTTAGGATGAAGGTATGGAAGGAGGTAGCTATGGCTTTAAGAGAAGTAAAGTTCGTGAGTTATACTCTTAGGACTTGGATCAATGGACGAACTTGAGGATATTCCCTAGTATTCTCAAGTGTGTAAATAATATGGAGATTGTTTGAATTTCCTATTGTATGAATTGCTTAATTTATCTACGTGACAGGACCTTCTTCTGTATACATGAATAAGGGGGTTCTGCACACTAGTGGATGTTCCAACATCTGTCCTTGTCTAACCGAGAAAGGAAGGATGTGACAGATCCTAGCGCCAATAGATACCATTAGGAGTCTATTGGGAAATACTATGTTATACCAATGAGTGATGATTTAGGTCAATCATATCCCATGGCGCATGTGCACATTATTCTAATGTGAACAGTTTATTGTAATGCAGTCATGTTGCTCCCTTAATTACAACAAGTTGGAGGCAAAGCGAGTTATTCGAGCGCTGTTGGTATAGTCATTGTTATCTGAAGGATCTTGAAAGTGAACTTGGGCGTGGCCACATTCTTTAGAAGGAATAATATTTTCAGACTCCCTGGAGGTTGATGCAGAGGCGGATGTGGAAGCGAAATTTGCATGACTATTGGTTCTGTAGAGTCTGGCAGTGGTATTTGGGGGGGCGTTCCAAGACGCCTTTCCCGAATGACAGTCTCTAGATCTTCCAATTCTTGTGCGTGTGCGAGAAGAGCACGTTCTCTTTACAGCGGGTCTAGCTCACGGCGTTCCAGAAAATTAGGTCAGTAGGAGCTGTAATGTTCTCCGGTCTGGGAGAGGCGGGTTGATTGGCTTTTCCTTCGCCCTTCTTACGTTCTGATATATTCCTGGGAGACATTGAGGGCGATTGTGGGGGAGAATACAAAGATGATGATTCTGACAAAGCTGCTGCTGAGGGAGGGGCGGTATTCTGGGTATTATGAAGAGGTGTGAATCGATTTTCAGTGGAATTTTGTTGTGAATTGATTTGGGATGTAGGATGATTTTGCGAGACTTCAATATGTTCAGAACGACGTATTTTTTTGGACTTTGCAAATGGGTTGTCTGATGAATTAAGTATGCTTCGAGAGGACGACAAATTCTCACGGTATTTGGTCTTCCTTGGAAAGCGAGGCGTAATATGCCTTGATTAGGCCGGGCACAAGGGAACTGAAATCCTGATGTTAATTTTTTTGTAGGCCGTCACCAGCCTGAAGGTGGTAAGAGAGCTTAATAATGTGACAAGATCGATGTGTAAAAGTACTTCAATTAATCCTTAGAATATTAAGCTAAAGAGAGAAGAAAAGACTATGAAAAGCAGGGGACCTGCCCCAAACTATATACAAAAAATGTGGATAACATGATTGAATTTTCGGTGAACATCGCCTTTTTGCCTCAGGCCATCCTCATCATTAGCATTGTGATGAATTGTCACAAGTGTGACAGTCTTCACTTTACTTAGCACGTTATTGAACTAACAAAAATTCAAACGCAAAATTCGAGAAACTGATAAAAGTTTGCCCCAACAGCCCATTCCCCCCCTCAAAATTGTATATCGAATATTTATACATCAATATCTCGTGGTACCGCGCCACTCAGTCTTAAAATGGCACTGGTACCCGCAAATACCTCGAAAACCGCGAAAATTGTGTTAATCACAAAATAGGAAAACATAACCATAAGTGTTGTGCTGGTGATGGCCAGGATTACGATGCACAAGGGTAATGATCACTGAGGGTTAAGGAAGAACTTTCCAGGTGGCTCCATGATGAGTAGAGGAACAATGGAGCACTGTATAGAAAGTGTTTCTAGATGATACTACCAGATGGAGGATACTAGAATATTTCGTGATACTGTTTTGGGAAAATAAGGCGAGAGTCTAGCTACCTCAGATGTGTATATAGTTAGCGCTTTCTACCTCCCAAATCCTCATAGTTCTGAATACCAAGAATATTAGCAGTTCAGATTGATTCATTGATAATCATCCGTAAACCTTCTGCCAATTAACCTCCGTAAGCTCTTACCTTTACAACAACTAGACGAGTCTGCAACCACAAAAGAATATGCTGCGCATAACAAAAACTGTGACAACTGTAACAGTTGTGAACTGTACTAAGCATGCGCTCGCCTAATCATACTCATCTAGATCTGGTTAGGCTCGGCTGATAATCTTCCGGCCTCGGCACACAGTTTGTATGATAATTTCGTGTACATAAAACTTTCTTTCTTTAGATTAAATATAGCTCATGATTCAGACCCAACTATATCATTCTTAGCTTTCCTCTGACAACAACTAATAAAATAAATGAAAGAGGACTAGCACCGAGTGCCACTGATTTTGACACAATGGAAGTCAATATCATCAAGCAGATGAAAGAACACGGTCAAACTGATATTGAGATGTCAGAGGTCGAGAGTATAATTCAGGCCATGATAAAAAAGGATCTAAAGGACTCGAAAAGGGCAGCTGTAGGAGCTGAGAGCTACCAGAAAGCTTTGACCTCACCAAAAAATGTCGTCGAGAAAGTAGTCTCGCCGAAAACAATATCCAATTCCGCACATAATGCGGATCAAAACATTGCGGTTCCGGAAGCAAGGCAGATGTTGGGAATTCTGACTCTCGAATTTAGGACTCAACCACTATCTGTTTCGTCTCAGGTTCTCGACAAGATCGACTCTCTCTCCACATGTCTCGAGTGCGCTAATCGCGCCTACTGTTGCATACACGTTTGGATATTTACGTACTACAGTGTACCTTGGCTCATCATGGTAGATGAGAGGTGGCTAGTCATCACTAGGTTTGACAGGGACATGAGACTAGTGGAAATTTCTCCCCCAAGATGTATATATAAGCCCAATGTTCCCATAGTTATAAAATATAAAGTCTTCTTTACTTCATCATATTTATCCATATAATATTGTACAGAGTATATTTTCCAACAGCGGACGTCAACAGTGAACAAACTGAGGGGAACAGAAGTCCCCAATAACGCCATGGCAGTAAATGCCTCCAGACCTCCGCCACCAACGGCCGCGATTCCAGGGATGGTGGGGCGCAACAAGTACTTCACTGGTGGTGCTCCCACCGGTACGGCACAACAATACCTGCCGAAAATCGAAGCTTTGCCAGAAGCCGATAGGAAGCGGACTGCAAACGCCTCCGCCAGGCTTGAAATAGGCTCGACAGTGTTGAACACCCTTGAAAGAATTAGCCTGTCACTGAGTACGACGGATAACAAAGAAAAGTTGGACGCCATGAACGTTTGCCAAAGAGGCACCCTCGCCCAATCCCTACGCACTGGAACCACACCAATTCCGATAAGCCTCCCTCCTCACCATCAACCACCAGGCTAGTAAGGCCTGCCGTTGCGGTGCCCCAGGTAACATTAACCTGGGAATCTGTAAACGGGAGAGGGCTACCCAATCAGCCAACGTCAGTGATGGTTAGCTGTGCCCCAAAAAATACCGACCCCGTCGACCAAGAAATCGGCCAAGATAGCCCGTTCGTCCTTGCCGGACAACTGACTATTCCTCTGGCTGGGTTCAAAACACTAGTGGCGAGAGATTTCGCCAGCTGGCATCAGAGAAGCTGTGGCGCAGCTCACCAACGCACCATATGTAGCTATTGAGCATGTCTACCGTGTCCCAACTGGATTCGCACTCCGAGTGAAGGACCAAAAATCTCGCCAGTTCCTATTAAACGCGGCGGAATCTTTCCTTCCCATCAAAGCAAGACTAGAGGAGGCGTTCAACCTTGTGGCGCTCCGGATCTCGACGGTCCCCGTCGCCATTCACACTCTTCTGGGAAGTGTGCCAGTAACGGAAGAGATGGTGATCGAGGAGATAACTATGGTTACAAAGGCAATTCTAGTCAAGGTTCGGCCCCACGGGAAAAATCGCCTCAACGCGCCATACAAGTCATGGCTCGCCAATTTCAAGAAGGAAGATGAACCAAGATTAATGTTCCACCTGTTCGACGACTCGGGCGTCATGTTCCGACATGAGCCGCGGCAGACTGTGCAGCAATGCAAAAGCTGCATGAAGTTCTACAGAACGCGTGCTTACTCTCAATATTATGATTGGTATATGATTTGGGAATGTACACTTACGCTGTAACAGCTAAGATAGTTTGTGGAGAGTTATCTTAATTGATTTGCAGAAGTGAAGTTGCTATGATAATTATTATACTACAGTTGGGGGAAGCTCGTCCTGTATCCCCTAGCTTGTTCGCTTGTAGACCAATCACGTAACCAGTGTGCAGCAGACCAAAATGTGCTCCCAACTGAGCAGCTTTGCTGTTTGTCCTATATCAATAACCAATCTCTCAAACTGCACACAGTACTACATGTAATGCTATTATATAGAGACTGGATCTCCTACATGCGCCATTATGACATACTGCCATAATAACTATATATGCATGTCGGTAGAAGGATCATATTTGGGCAGTATGAATTGTTCTATCTTTTTGCAGTATTCAGATTGTCGTCAGGACACTGACAGGGATCTGACTCAGCTCATTAGCGAGGCGCTTGGAGTAGAGGGAGAAAGGGGAGACAGAAAGGAAGAAGAAGGGAGACAACGTTTTATATATTTCGAGATAATAGTTAATTGACTCTATTGACCAACTTCGTGACAGACAGCTGAGTTCGTGACGGCACCCAATTTGTATTACTTTGTGTTTTACCAACAATGCAGCAGCTGTAGAAACTCTAGGGACAAAAGACGATTGGCGAGTGGTCAAAAGCTGGCGTGGACTCAAATCATAAGATTCTAAACTAAAGAGAAAAGTATCTAGGAGGATATGAATCTGTATATATTTGCATAAGAGTTCAACTGTTGAAATAGAGTTGCCAACACGAAACCTCCTGTCCCTCATTGCCTACAACCCAAGGGCTACGCATGAAAACCAATACCCATGACAAACCTTTCGACTCGTGATTTGTCACACACAAGACTCGTGTATGTTAAACTAGTCGTTGGAATTCCTGGATTGACCCTGTGTCGGCTTACCAACTATGGGACAGACGACCACATGGCCACTAAAACGTCGGGGCGTCACATCAGCTACTAGATCTACCATATTCCAAAGCTGAGCATAACACTCGAGCCCTAGCTTGCTGGAACTGCACCTCCACAATGTCCTCTATAGACGAGTGCTACGCGAACAACAAGTGCTGCAACTGCGGAGGACCGCACAGGTCCGACAGTCGAGTCTGCCTGGTGCGCTCCACCAAGTCCGGTCCAATAAGCAGAGAGCTACTGACCACCATTTGCATGGCTAGCCAACATGAGCTAGCAGAGTTGAAGCGGCCGCTAGGTGTCAGGGTAAAGGTCATAGGATAGATTGACGAGGTCTAATCTGGTGATTGAGATTGTCTACAAAGAGGAAAGGTGACTCCTATTGAGTCTTATAAATATACATACATCGTGAATTGCGCATCAGACGCGTGATAGCACGTGAATATACGGTACCGCAATCCACTCCATCTCTTGACATATGGTCCCGCCTTTGCAGAAAGTCTCAAGATATCACGAGCCATTTGAAAAGACTCCCAACCACTCCTCGAGAGATTAGCCCTCCTTTTCTACGACAAGCTCTGTATGGTGCCGCATTTGCGACCCTTTTCTAGGGAGCCGAGACCTGGAACTCCAAAGAGACATCCCAAAAGACAATCTCGCGACTCCAACACAGGATGAGCAACGCAGCTCGGGCAGCCCTCCCAGTCTATCGCACCACTCCAATAGCAGTACTTCTACGAGAATCTTGCTGGGGCCCAGCTCAAACGTGGCTCTCCCGAATTTATAGCCATCTAGCGGTTCGAATCGCTGCAGCTGACCCCTACCACCCTCTTCGAAGACGATGGAACACTTGTTGCGTGTGCTGGATCCGTCAAAGAATCTCGCCAGAACTTTCCGAGGAAATCATCTCTCCACCGTGGTCGTCATCCCGTGAAGAAAAGCTCATCGAAATTGGTGCAGTAGGTAGACTCCTGGGATCAAATCCCTTCAAACAGCGGCAGGTTACACGACCTACCCTTTGTTGTAATTAAGGGAGCAACATGACTGCATTACAATAAACTGTTCACATTAGAATAATGTGCACATGCGCCATGGGATATGATTGACCTAAATCATCACTCATTAGTATAACATAGTATTTCCCAATAGACTCCTAATGGTATCTATTGGCGCTAGGATCTGTCACATCCTTCCTTTCTCGGTTAGACAAGGACAGATGTTGGAACATCCACTAGTGTGCAGAACCCCCTTATTCATGTATACAGAAGAAGGTCCTGTCACGTAGATAAATTAAGCAATTCATACAATAGGAAATTCAAACAATCTCCATATTATTTACACACTTGAGAATACTAGGGAATATCCTCAAGTTCGTCCATTGATCCAAGTCCTAAGAGTATAACTCACGAACTTTACTTCTCTTAAAGCCATAGCTACCTCCTTCCATACCTTCATCCTAACGGTACGTCATTCCAGCTCAGCATAGCCTTTCAATACCCTTGACTTGTTCGTATTCTCAGACGGAGCTCTAATAGAAGAGCGAGCAGGTGCGGGCTATGTCATCTACCGAGGTCTTACGCAGGAGATTGGGCGAGGATCACTCCCGCTCGGAAACTCGGCAGAAGTGTATGATGCAGAAATTGCCGGGGCCACTGAAGGTCTTGCCGCAGCTCTTTGCAACCCACTGGCCTATTACGCCTCTAACGTCACTGTCTGTCTTGACAACCAGGAGGCTACCATCCGTCTGCTCTTGGATATGCCCACAGACTCCAGCTCGGCGAAAATATTAATCTTTTGCAAGCTCCCAATGAACCGGGAAAGAAGATCCTGCGGTCAAAATACGACGCCTGGAAAAGTGGCTATCCAATGGTGCCCAGGCCACGCAGGTATTCTCGGGAACGAAGCAGCCGACGCGCTTGCCAAAGCTGCCTGTGCAGCTCCAGCTCTACACTTAGAACTCTCCAATGCGAGGGCAAGGAGAGAAGTCAAAGCCCAATACGAGGCTTCAGTCGCACTATATTGGGCAGAAAATGCCCCTTCTAGATACAAAGAACTAGGAATTAGCCCTAATACGAAAATCACTGTTGAGCTCGCCCCTCTGGGACGACGCGCATTAGGATATCTACTAGCTTCACGGTCCGGTCATGGCAACTTCGTGGACTACCACCAACAGTTTCAGCATGAAAACGCCATTCTAACCTGCACATGCAGAGAAGAAAAGTCCCCTAACCACTTTTTCTATTGCCACCTCGGGCAATACCAAGCTCAGCTCCACAGGGCACAGAACTCTAATCCCAGCGTATCCTGGGCACTTGCTTCGGCGGAGGGAGTCGATGTTGTGCTGGCTCGGTTGAGTTGTTAGGAGACAGGGGAACGGAGGATGGGCTGCTGGATTAGGAAAGGGTGGAAAATACAGGCTGGTGCACAGACGCTGTTCATGTACTCTACAATCTCTTCACCTGCCGAGTTTAGTGAATTAATCTATCCAAAATAATATCATACTTCACATCATCCATTAGATGATATTATCAATTGTCGAGATGTGTTGAAACCTAGAATATACAATGTTAGTATAAGCTAAATAGCAAATGAGTCATACATTTACCTGGCTGTTAGTGTTTACCAGCTAGGTAGAACATTTGTGTGGTGTTAGGTTGAAAGAGATGTCAGTCACATGATGCTGACCTTCCGCCATTAAACGGGAGGCAGGAAGACAGATCACTCACTTCTACCAGGGTACCAGTAGAGGACACTTGCACCGTCGTTGAAGAACTAGATCACTCGTGGACTGCTAATTATGTATATAAGATAGTAATAGTTCGTTATAGTTTTCCTTATGTAATTTTACTCTAATTAATAGATCAATAATTATTTCATCTCAACAAGATGCACATCTAGCATCACCTTCATAGATCACCAACGTCAGTAAGAGTTCACATTTGATACCTACTGACACCCATTTGGCCACAGTGATACGCACTCAGTGTCCATCGTGCCATCACCCAGCGTGAGCGCGCCATCTCCGCGACTCACCATTGCACATGAGCCCGTGTAATTCCACCGACGGACAGCAGAGACATAATTGCTATATACCTCACAGCTCATAACCACAACACTTGTAGAGGTCATAAATATATACCGCCCACCTCAAGCTCATATGCCTGAGAGCCTCGGTGCACTCCTAAGTTGGCCAATCAAACCAAATACCATAATTGTGGGAGATTTTAACCTCCACCACGAATTAAGGGAGCCCAATGTTTTCCGTTTGTCTGGCGTCAGCAGCTTTGTTGATTGGATTGATAACTATTCTTTGAGGTCGGCATTGCCTTGTGGAGATCCCACCCATTGCACCGGCCACGTATTCGACTCAGTACTTACGAACATGGAAGGACTTTCAGCTCGTGTGGTTCTGGAGGCACATTCAACCTCCGACCATGAGACAATATCTGGCTTCGTCTAACTCTTGTCATCTCAAAGGCGTCACGGAATGCCAAAGTTACCAAAATTCAACAACAAGAATGCTGAGATATTTCGTCTAGCACTCTCCGCTACCGCACCTCCTACTCTTCCCTTTGAGGACCCATTCCCCCCAACGCCTGGACGCGGTGACTTCATCGGGCATTGCCGCTCTCTCGGCAAATTTGCTTGCAGTTAACCCTCCAAGGCCTGCATGCATTCCATGCAAAGATTATTGGAACCACAAATGCTCAGACCAACGGCGTCAATATCTCGAAGCCCGCTATATTGGTGATCCAGGTCTCATTAGTGAGGCACACAATAATTTCCGGAAATCTGTAAGACGAGCTAAACGAGAACATAAGCGCTTCAAGTTAGATAATTTGTCTTCAATCCTAGAGGCCCATAAAGTTGTTGGATGGCGGAAGCTATCTAGTCGCTTTGGCCCCCCTCCAGTTCAATTTCAAGGTGTCACATATGGCACTCTGATTGAGCGTGCAGACATATTCTTTCGAACTAAGCTTACCCGCACAATTGGTCAACCAGATATACCAATGAATACCCCTACTTGCCCACTGCGTGAAATCCCCGCGCCTCTCTATATAAATTAAGATGAAGTTATTAAAGTTCTAGGGGGTATCTGGAATGATAGAAGTGAACGCTGACCGTCAAGTCAATACTGTAGGAATCGTAAGATATTGGGGATTTAAGAATCAGAGATAAAAGGTTAGGATCAGTGAGGTTTTTGGTTTTACTGAACTTATATTTCGGTAATTAAAAGTGTTAGTGTTTAATCTACATCTAATTGTCTATCTATGTTCTACCTCGCTTAGGTAGAAACATTGTGTTCTGATTACGTGATGGAATAACATTCACACCACCGAGATCATCACCAACCGAGACCTCACCAAAGCTGGTAGCGATCGAAGATGAGTAGTCTTCGTCTACTCCGCACTGCGTGCAGTTCGGTCTGGCATGTCTAGATTTCAACAGAAGTGCGCCATTGTCTTCTGGAAGTTTCATCAACTACTCCGGGACATGACCACCTCTCTATCTTAGCTCTCAGCTTGGTATGGGGAGTAGATACATGGCGCTCGTGGATTATTAACCTTTACAGCCTCTGCCTGGCATATGGTCACCATCTCAGCATTTTCCGTCGCGCCGAAGTAGTGGTTATTCCTAAACCACACAAGGATGACCTCACTAACCCCGCAAATTGACGACCGATTTCACTTCTACCGGTCCTTGGGAAGGGGCTGGAACATCTTCTTGCTAGATGCTTTGAATTTTGGGCCCTATCAAATCGCGTTATCTCCACAACGCATCTCGGAGCGCTACTCGGAAGGTCTGCAATCGACCTCATAGAATGTCTGGTTCACAATGTCGAAAAAACATGGGAAACAAAGCAAGTTTGCATTTTTGCTATGCTTGATATCCAAAGTGATTTCGATAGCATTCAGCCTGGCCGCCTTCGCGCTCGTCTTCTCGAATAGGGATGGCCTTTACCATACTTGAATTAGGCTGCTTCCTTTTCTTGTTGCAGGAAAGTTGCCTCAGAGTGGACAATTTTGTTGGTGACTTGGATATTCCACATGGCTTGCCCCAAGGATCCCCCGCTTCCCCTATCCTTTTCCTCCTCTTTCTCGAGCCATTATTTAAACTCAGGTTTCCTACTTATGGTTACGTAGACAACGTAGCAATCCTTTTGGTCGCAAAATCTCTGGTTGATACTTCTCTTTTAACCGCCAATAGAGTTGGAAGTATCACCCAATGGTGCGATGAGAACGGACAATTGTTGGCAGAAAACAAGACAGAAATACTGCATCTTCACAGATCCCGTCAACCCCCACCTCCTGTAACCATAAATGGTGTCTTAAAAACCACCAACTCTACTCTGAGGTGGCTAGGCGTCATTATTGACACCAAGCTCTCTTTCAAACAACATGTGCAGGATGTCACGGTTTCAGTACAACATGCTTGGGCGATCTTGTAGGTACAGTATATTAATTATAATTCTCTAGAGAGAGAATTCCTATAGCTAGACTACAAATATATATACACTCTGAGATTCTGCTATAAGTTTCCCCTATGACTAGAATAATATGGAGTCTTCGAAGATTCCCTAGAAGACTCTCAATATGTCTATCATCCTCATGAACCTTCAGTATGCTTCCAGAAGATTCATTAAGTATCTTCTAAGCTCCGTGTATCCCGAGATCCTTCCCGAAGATCCCCGAAGATTCCCTAGATGTCATTGCCTGCGCTAGCCAGCATAGGCTACATTAATTCTTAGCCTTAGCAGCCAATACACAGGAATGGAGCACCAAAACGCAACAGATTAGCGCCAATATTTGACAGCTTGAAAATACCAACCATAGGTTGCCAACAACTTTTCTGCGCACTGCAGCCCTAGCTGCGGCACTACCAGTCGTTTTGTACGGTGCTGAAGTATGGTGGCGTGGAGACACTTTTATGTGGCCTGACCATTTGACATCGACCCAATCCCAACACCTTGTATCCATGGTCTGTAGAGCCCTGGTCAACTTGGCTAGAGCAATTCTACCACTATACAAAACCGCTCCCACTGCAGCACTTCTCATGGAAGTGTGGCTACAACTGACACACATTCTACATGAAGAGACACGCCTCAAGACTGCAATTAGAATAGGTGCTGCTTGTTTAAAGCGGCATGTTAGGATATACAAGAAAGTCATGAAGAGAAGGACAAGAACATAGCCATTAATGCAAAGATATTGGCAAGAATTGATTACGATTAATTCCAGTTGGCAAATTCTTCTACTCTTGTATATAATAGTTCAGCATGAGAGAGGTTTACTCCTCACGCAACGTCTTCTTTACTTACCCTTTACAATACATTTGTTTACTGTGACAGAAACCAAATTGGTGATGAATAAATCGATTTAATAAACTATATGAGGAGAAAAGCTAACTCTAGCTACTACTAACAGGTATTTATAGGAGTTAATCCTCCTCGTGAATCTACAGACTAGTGACTTGTCCTTAGGCACAATACTTCTTACCCAGCCACGTATTTCCAGGTGTCACTTAGTTGTAATAACGCTTCAGCCTCCTGACTAGTAGTACCGTTTCGTTTAGCTTCATGTCCCCCCCTATACAGCCTCTTCGTAAGAATTCTTAGTATCAGGCTTAGGTATCCACCTAAGCTCAAACAACGGTCAAACCGTAACATTACCCCTCTGTTTACCCTCTCCTCTTCTCTTTCCTTAATGCTGGACCATTATTTGTCTCTGCAGAACCCCACTTTTTCTCCCAAACGTCTAGAGCTGCAGCATCTTGCAAATTTATGAGTGATGTCCACTCTGGCTGTGCCATTCCAGTCCACTTCACTAAAGCCTGTCGCTCACCCTTTTTTGTTCTGCACCTAAGCACTTCATCAATCTGGTACTCTTCTTCGCCATCATCACTAGTGATTGGTCCTGGGTTTTCATCTTCTAGTATTTGTGAAGGCAACGGATTTTCTTCTGCAGGTATGAGCAAATCCACATGAAATTTATTATGAACTTTTCCCAGTATATTCAGTTGCACTACCTCAGGCGAAATTATTTTTGTGACAGTATACTTTGCATGCTGCCAGCCTAATTTTTTGGAAGGTTGATCTTCCAATCTAATATTCCGTAAAAGGAGCCAAACTTTATCACCGACTTCGTACCTTGGTGCTGGCTGTCTCTTCTTATCTGTCAAATCTTTATATTGTTCCTGAATGGCTGTCATGGCAGATTGCATAAAAATGGTGACCTTTTCTAACCTTTCGACAAATTGTTCAGCCCTTTCTTTTCCTGTAGATGCTGGAATGATTGACTGATTAGTAACAATTTGGATGGGGTTCAAATGATATCCGTGTGTCGCAAAAAATGGACTTATGCCGCCTAAGGATACAACATCTCGATTATTTATAGCAATTTGAGCAGCAGCACGCGAATCAGATCAATCATGTTGGGTGTAGATAATATTTGCTCGCAGGTATGTTTGAACTTCCTGGTTCATTCTTTCTGTTGCTCCATTGGTTTGAGGGTGGTAGGCTGTGCTCAGCCTGTGCTCAATTCCAACTAACTTGCACAATTGTTTCCGGAATTTACTCGTCCAATTTGACCCTCTATTGCTAGTTAATGCTTTTGGGAATCCATGGTAATGCCAATGACATTCTATAAATTGTTTTGCGCAAGTTTCTGCATCCATTTTGTCCATAGCCTCCAGTGTCACTGATTTTAACAGTCTATCAGTGATTACCATGATATTTGTTGCACCATTTGATTTAGGAAGTTCCACCATAAAGTCAATGAAAAACTCTTGATGGAATCTATCAGGTACCAGTAACAGTTTCAGAAGCCCCTGTTTCTGGTGTCGCAAAATTGATGACCTTCCACAAACGTGACAACTTTTACAGAACTGTTCGACTGACTTGCTTATTCCCGGCCAGAAGTATTCTCTAGCGACTTGGGCAAGCGTCGCAACTCTTCCAGGATGGCCAGTGACGGCTAAGTCATGAACGTTCTATGTAATTGCCGTTGTAAGAGGTTCATAGAGAGGCACCCATATCCAACTTTGGTAACAAACTACCCCAACATCAATGTCAAATTCGCAAGCAGCGATCGTTGCTTTAATCGGAGTAGGCTCGTTTGAACCTTCTATTTGCAACTTGATGTCTTTGGGCCATATGCACTCTCCACTTTGTACCGCCTTTGTCACAGGCTCATACCTGGTTATCATTAGGCTGCTGCCTAACAAAAAAGGCTTGAACTCTTCCAATCATATTAAACATCATACATGTCATAAACCCCTCCATAACTCATTAGACCCAAGTATAGGCCTTGGCCCAGTTCATGCAAATCTATTCTTAAATAAAAAATTTAGATTGCAGACAGGACGACTCGAACACCAGTCGTGAGTCATCTAAGCCACATGCATCATAACTATTTTAATAACTAAAATTACTAACATTAAAATGAAGCTGAATTAAAATAGACGGAGATGCTGGTGTTTGTCGGAGGACAAGTCATGATCTATTTTGAGAATGGTATGAAATGAGGGAACGAGATCATAGTCTTGTAAATAAATAGGAGGCTTTCAGTCATGTCTCTGCTCGTTACTTTAAGATTTTCATTTGTATCTAGCTCTGAGTTCAGTTTGAATAAAACGCCACTTTAAGACCATCACACATTGCCCCTGACACCATGACCACAGGGACAAAAATCTCTGTTGAGTCCTCCTAAAAGGTCCCTCACGGGTTCCTTATAGCCTTCCACCCACAATAAGTTTTATTTCAATCAACGTAAGTAGGGGAGGCTCATGACACAACATCGCATTTTCTAGAGCTTATGAGCTAGGTGTAGATATAGTGTTAATACAAGAGCCTTCGTGGAACAAAGCCTTAAAGGAAACAAATTCACACCATGGTTACAACTGTTATATACCACATGGCGGCGTAAACGTTCGACCCAGGGCAGTGATCTATACACTAACCAATGGGATAATTCATTCGGAAAGTTAAATCTTTCCCTGCAATCCCCCGATGGCAGACTACTGTTTGGTTGTGGTAAACAATGTCACGTTTCTCAACGTGTACAAAGACCCGGACTACCCGACAGCAATTTGACCACTCCTCAGCTGGGACCCATACCCACAATCTGTCGCAGCTGGCGACTTTAATGCGGTGCACTGCGCGTGACAACTAGAAGTTAACTTCCCCAGTTGGACAAGGAATTAAAATCGAGAAATGTGCAGAACGCCACAATCTCACTTTTCTAATTGTGGGCAATCCAATGCATGGAGCCGGAAACACACTGGATCTTGCTTGGACCAACATCAACAGGGCCCAAGCATGGGTTGATTGCAGCAAGTGCGTAACCAGTGACCACCTTCCGATTCGAGGACGAGCCCCCACTAGGTCCGGAAAAAGGGACGATAGTCTAGCTACCTCAGATGTGTATATAATTAGCGCTTTCTACTTCCTAAATCCTCATAGTTCTGAATATCAAATATATCAGCAGTTCAGATTGATTCATCGATAATCATCCGTAAACCTTCTGCCAATTAACCTCCGTAAGCTCTTACCTTTACAACAGACGAGGAGCCTTTGGCGGTCAGGGTAATGCGTGAAAACTTGCCGAAGTTCGCCCTTACCATAACGCAGTGGATACACCCACTATCAGTTCCGGACACGGTTTTCAATGCAGATAAATACACCAACAATCACTATTCTGGCTTTACTAATGCCATCATAGCAGCAAGAACACGAAGGAACAGAAGACGTGGCAAATGTGCGCCTTGGTGGACTCCGGAATACAAGCTGGCTCCCACAGAATATCGTACAGTAGTGACTCCGGAGCAACAATTGGTGCATGCGAAGAAGCTGCGTTCAACCCTCAGAGAGACAACAAAAGAGCACTAGATGTCGCCGGATCAATTGGTGTTGGTATACAGCAGAGCAAGTCTAGAATAAATCAATTAATTAATGAAATCTAGAGAAAGAAGATTTCTTACTTCTTGCTGTATATATAGAGAATTGTAATTGTCAGCGCCGATCATAACAATCTATGTTGCTAAGCAACCATATCCAGACCGCAACATTGATAGCCCCCGTAACTGGCTATGCCCTATATTTCATCCCTATCATACTGGCGCAGACAGTACAAACACAAGGGATTAATCCCGTAACACTAGATGCGTCAAATAAAGTCGAAGAAATCACAACACCAACTGACGTGTTCAAGCTAATGCGCTCGACCGAGCCAAGGCAGGCAAGTATCCCCCCTCTACTGAACTATGAAGGGGCAATGTCCGCCAATCCGGCCGAGCTGGCAGTGATACTCCAAGATGCTCTTTTGGCACAGTACCAAGCGAAGGATGACCTACAGCCACTCGGCGCACCGAGCACCAACCAAAACCCCTGGAACAACCATGTCTCGGGCGAGGAGATCTGCATGTGCACCATAGGCTGGACCAACACAACGCCTAGAGCAGATGGGATCTTTGTGGAGCTTTTGCAAACCTGTTGGAAGACAATTGGACCATTTATTGCCACTCTCTTCCGCGTCTGCTTCAGACTTGGCACCTATTATAAAATTTGGATGATTTTATTTTCTCCTATATGAGCAGGTCTATGTATACATAACATCTAGACCCAGTTTCTATCATATCCTTCCAACTAATTATGCACAATCCCAACTAGAATTGTTGAGATTTGTCTTATCTCCACCTAGCGCGTACCACTTACCAGTTAATAGTTGGCATTCCCAACTTCATTGTAATACAGCGAACTAAGAGCAACACCATGAGGAATACTCATTACATTATCTACTAATTCAACAGATATTATGATATCACAATAGCACCTACCCATCCTGCTTCAAGCTGGCTGAAGTGGTGCTCCGACGCGTGACAAACCGAGATCCAACAATGGTGGAGTGCCGGAGACCAGTCGCCCTTTTTTCATGCTTGGGTAAGGGGCTGGAACAACTCTTGGCGAAGCGGATGGCCCATCTCGTGGTTACGCTCAACTTTGTTGGATACCAACAATTCGGCGCGCTCCCTATGAGATCAGCAAACGACCTTGTCTCCTGGGTAGTCCACGACATTGAAGAGGCAAGCACTTAGTGATGGGCGGCCACATTCACATTTCTCGATGTCCGAGGTACGTTTGATGAAGTACTCCATAGCAGTTTGATGAGGAGGATGCAAGAGTAGGGGTGGCCAGACTCAATTCTTCGATGGACGAGGTCATTCCTTCCACAAGGAAAGATGCAAGTCCAATTTTCTGGAGGGGTAACTGGGCAGAAAGAGCTGGTGTATGAGGTCCCGCAGGGGTCGCCAATATCGCCACTTCTCTTCCTTTTGTACATGGTATAGACTATGCAAAGTGGCAATCCACAAATGAGATTCAGCTACACTGACAATGTCGGGTTACTAGTATTCGGGCGCAGCATTGCCGGGTCAGCCGCTTCTTTACAAAAGGATGTGGATCATCTTCTGGAGTGGGCGAGTAATAATGCAGTCTCCTTTGATACCAACAAGTCGGAGACAGTCCAATTTCTCGGGCGGAAACGCGAGAAGCAAGTAGGTATTTGTTTGGACATTGTTGCTATCGAGTAAGCAGACCAAATACGCTGGCTCGGAGTACAACTAGACCCGCAATTGGACTTCAAACACCACATCACAACGTAATGTGGCAAAGCTCTGAAAGTTGCCCAGCAAGTGCGCTACTTCAACTCGGCGTATCGAAAAGCCGCTCCTGCAGCACTGGTTCGAGCAGTTGACATGTGCATTGTCCCCATAGCAACCATTGGAGCAGATGTTTGGTGGCCCGGCCTCAAACGTCCGTCTCAGGGATGAGGGTTTGACAGTATTCCACGGGGTGCGTTGTTTTGCCTGGTGAAGATCTAGGTGGTAAATGAAGATTATAAATGGGTCAAAGAAATGACAGGTCTTCTCTAGGAAGAGATGAATGGGCAACTAGTTGCAGTAGGTGTTACACGTGGGTCTTGCTGATGAAGAACTGGGCAATGGATAAATGGTCTTCCCGAAGAAGAGATGGGTAAACAAATGTATTGTAAAGGGTAGATAAAGAAGACGTTGCGTGAGGAGTAAATCTCTCTCACGCCGAACTATTATATACAAGAGTAGAAGCATTTGCCAGCCGGAATTAATCGTAATCAATTCTTGCCAATATCTTTGCATTGATGGCTGTGTTCTTGTCCTTCTCTTCATGACTCTCTTGCATATCCTTACATGACTTTTTACACGACTAATTGTATAGGGGAAGCTATTATTAAATTGATGTCTTTAATTAACTACCCCTTTATGTTATCACAAATTAAAATTAGTATTAAAATTCTAATTACGGATCCGTGAAAGTAGGCCCCCTTTTAATCGCGAGCTCCTGCGAGGGTTTGTTATTCCGGTTTGTTTGAGAGGTCCCGGTTTCGTAGGATAGTGTTTATGGAAAATATCGACTGCTGCTGCGTCGTCCAGATTTATAGCCGGTTCCCACGTTGGATCATTTTCACCAACCCATTTAACTAAATATTGAAGGCCGAAATTTTTTGTTGCTCGCAAATCGTATATCTCCTCTATTTGGAACTCTTCCTCTCCATCTATGACTATAGGTGGAGGCCGCGCCTGTTTCTGACCTGGGACAGGGTCGTTTGCTGCAGGTTCTAGGAGTGACACATGGAAAACTGGGTGGATTTTCATGGTGCTAGGAAGGGAAAGCCGGTATGCATATGGAGATATTATATTTTTAATTGGAAAGGGGCCTAATTTTTTCCAGTCTAATTTTCGGGAGTTCCGAGTTGTTCTGATATTTTTTGCGGATAGGAACACCAGGTCCCCGACAAAGTAACGAGGGGCGGGTTTTCTTTTGGCATTTACCGCTTCTTCTTGTTGGTCTTGAGCCGATCTAATATTTGATTTTAATTGATTATGCAGGTCTTGCATTTTGAGGGCAAAGTTTTTTGCATCTAGATTTGGTGGAGAGCTTTTATGTGTTTTTATAGACACTGTAAATTTTGGGTGAAATCCATAATTACTAAAAAATGGAGTTGCCTGTGTCGTTGCAGAAACCTGATTGTTGGCAGCAAACTCAGCCATGGGGAGCCATTTGACCCAATCATCTTGTTGATATGAAATATAGTTGCGTAAATATTGTTCCATTACTGCATTAAATCTTTCGGTTTGCCCGTCAGTCTCAGGATGAAAGGCTGTTGACATCCTTGCTTTAATACCAAGTTGTCTACAGAGTTCTTTCCAGAATGTTGCGGTAAATTGAGTACCTCGATCGGACGTAATGTGCGTCGGTAATCCATGAAGCTTCCAAATTTGACTCAAGTATAATTGAGCAACATTTTCTGCACTAGTTTTTGTGGTACAGGGTATCAGATGTCGCATTTTTGTTAGGCGGTCGACTATAACTAGAATCGCGTCGTAATTTTCGCTCGTTGGTAAGCCCGTCACAAAATCCATTGAAACCTCTTGCCATGGCTGTTGTGGAATTGGTAGAGGCCGAAGTACTCCAAATTTCGCGTGGTTACTAGACTTAGACCTGTGACACGTGTGGCAATTGCGAACATACTGAGAAATGTATTTACGCATCTGGGGCCAAAAATAATCTCTGCTAATAATTTCAAATGTTTTTTCGCGACCAGGATGCCCAGCAGATGGATTATCGTGATAGTTCTTAAGGATGTGAAGTTTAAGTGGGTCGTAGTTAGGTACATATAGCACGCCCCTGTATGTCAATCTTCCATTTATTTCGGTACACTCGGCTAATGATATTTGATTTGAGTGTCGTTCGCCTTTCGTGAGTAGATCTAGCAATTGAAGTGGTATTGGATCGCGTTCATAACCTCTTGAGAATAAATTTTCCAATAACTTATTACTGGGGAACTTGTCTTTCAAAATATTAACTGATGACAATTGTAGTTGAGGCGCCAAGTTTTCCTTCTTCAGGACTATTTGACTTTGGTGCTTTATCCTTTCATCGTTAATGTCGGGAAAATCTTCTGATCTCCGGGTTAAGGCATCAGGTTTTCCACCCTGTTTTCCCGGTCTATATTGGATGACAAAGTTAAAACGTGAAAGATATTCGGCCCACCGAGCTTGCCTTCGGTTGAGTTGTTTAGTGCTCATAAAATATTCCAAGTTTTTATGATCAGATATTACGGCAATGGGGTAAGCAGCACCTTCTAGTTCAGCTCTCCATTCTTCAAACGCTCGGATAATTGCTAGGAGCTCCTTATCATAAATCTCGTAGTTACATTCTGCGGGGGAGTGTTTTTTCGAAAAGTATGCTACGGGTCGAAGGTTATGTTTGTCATCAAATTGGGAGAGGATACCTGCAGCAACATAGTCGGAAGCATCAGTCTCAATAATTATTCTTTTATCTGGGTCAAAATGGGCTAAGATTGGTGCAGTTATAAAGGCGTTTCTTAATGCTTTAAAAGACGCTTCAGCTCGATTATCCCAAATGAAGGGTGTGTCTTTTCGCGTTAATTTGGCGAGTGGTTGTGCTAGCGCAGAGAACCCATAAATAAATCGCCGATAGAAATTAGAAAATCCTAAGAAAGCTTGAATATCTTTTATTTTCCTAGGTATAGCCCAGTTTTTGATGGTTTCAATCTTTTTGGGGTCCATTTTTATACCACCAGATTCGATTATGAGTCCCAGATACTTAGTACTCTGTGTGTGAAATTCGCACTTCTCTGGCTTTAGCAGAACACCTTGCTGTCGAAGGGCTTCCAAAACTTTGTAGACGTGCACTTGATGTTCTTCTAGGGTGTCGCTGTAGATTAAGATATCGTCCAAATAAGCTGTGCAGAATATGTCCAAATAATCACGAATACAGTCATTGATGAAGTGTTGGAAGGTAGCTGGTGCATTTGTCAGGCCAAATGGCATTACCGTGTATTCGAAGTGACCATATCTTGTCCGGAAAGCTGTTTTCCATTCTTCACCCTTCGCCATTCGGATCTGATTGTACCCCTGTCGGAGGTCTAGTTTAGTGAAGTACTTAGCTTTTGACAGGCGATCTAGGGTTTCTTTAACTAGTGGTAATGGATAGCGATTTTTTATGGTCTGATTATTTAGTCAGCGGTTGTCGACACAGAGACGTCGTGTGCCGTCGGGCTTTTTAACGAAAAGTACTGGGGCTCCTGCTGGTGAGGAGCTGGCCCGGATAAACCCTTATTCAAGATTTTCTTTGATATAGCTTTTTAATTCTGACAGTTCTTCTCTTGACATTCCATATAAAGGGCCGAAAGGGGGCTCTTTCCCTTCTTTCAGGGGTATTTTATGGTCGTAAGTCCGGCGTGGTGGCATTACATTTGCTAAGGATTCGTCCATCATGTTTTTATACTTGTGATATTGGACTGGAATATATTTCTTCCAGTCTTTGTGTGTCTTTTCTTTTGGTGTTTCACTAATATTTTCACTAATTGTTGCATCCATAAAAATAGGTTTCGCCCTTGCATTGCTAACCAACGCCGCTGAACTTGTTAAATGTGATCCTTTTTGAACGGCAAGTCCTTTGACCGGGACTGGGTTTATAGTGAGGTTGCATTTCGAGCAATATAGGTGAGAATTGAAGAAAATTGTATTGTTTTTGAATTTTAGGAGCGGGTCATGCAGCTGGAGCCACGGAATCCCCAGAACGATGGGATAAGTACCAAGTTTTGTGGCGAAAAATGTTACGTTCTCATGATGGGAGCCAATTTCTAACGGTAAATGGCAGACATGAGTGACGTTACCGGAGGAGATATCTCGGCCGTCAATCACTTGGAGCTTGCGAGGGAACCTCAAGGGGAATAAGGGGAAATTATGGTGGCGCGCAAAAGTTTCGTCAATAAATGCAAAGCCTGAACAACCTGAATCTATAAGTGCATGAGTTTGGATAGTTTTCTCATTCATCTTTAATTTACAAGCTGCAATCAAATGATCGCCGTCCAGCTTACTTTCATCAAATGGTCTCGAGTGGTTGGACCTGGATAAAGCATTTACTGAGGATACTATGGGAGGTCCCGGATCAGGGCCATTTGCCAAATCCGGGACTACTGAAAACCCGACTCGGATTCGGTGTCCTCTGTTCTTACTGACTGGTGTGTGGGCAGTGTTGTTCTTAAAACAGCACCAGTAATTGATGCCTGATTTCTCGGGTGTTTCGCCGAGGGGCACTTGTCAGAGCCATGTCCTGCCCCCGCGCAATACATGCAGAGGAAGTTATCTCGACGCCATTGCTTTTCACCTGCTGAAAGTTTGCGAGAACCATTGACAAATACGTAGCGCTTTTCGGGTGATGGTCTAGTGGTAGTTGACGAATGCATTGCTGACAAATCCATTGGTGCCAGACCACCTGGAACATGTGATGGGTGCGCAAGATGCTTGTCAGTAAGGTATTTCGGGAAGTCACGAGTGTATTTTTGTTCAGCCTTGCGGCCCCAAATCTGGTTGTCAATTCTCATGAGTAAAATTGCGTAGTCCTCTAAGATAACCGGTGTTTCTACCCGATGTGACATGGCGTCTTTCAAATCTTCTGATAAGCCTTTTTCGAGGGCATCAATTTTCGCCGCCTCATTGTACTCGAGGTAGCTAATAACTCGAAGAAATTTCGAGTAATATGACGCAAAGTCACCAGCCCCTTGTTTGAGAGTAGTCAGTTCACGACAGGCAGTTCCTCGAGGATCTGGGTCTCCAAATGAGACTTCTAAATATGACAAGAATGCAGTGACAGATGTGAAAGGCTTTTCTGGGTTTGTGTTAACTAGGGGAACAATCTGATCGAGTGCTTGTCCCTCCAACCGACTAATCGAGTAGATGACTTTGGCAGACTCGTCGCGGAATCTGTCATTGTTTACCTCGAGCTTCATCCGTAATTGTGTGATGAAACCGGGCAGTATGCTCCTTGTACCATCGAATTTTTCGGGATCCGGGAATTTCTCGGTGCGGAATGTTGAGGCTGAATCCCGGGCGGCTGCAGCTGAGTTAGAGGAAGTAGATGAATGACCAGCCTTGGCAATATTTAGGTCAAGGCTCAACTGATTGTTTTGCTCCTCGAGATTTTCTATAACCTGGCGAGCGGCCATGAGCTGGCCTTGAACAGTATCTCTTTCAGTGCGGTATCAATTCAGGTGACCGTTCATGTATGCATAAAGGGAATCAGCATTAGTTTCGAATTGTTGCTTAAAATTTTCGACTGTGGTAGGGGGAGCCCAGCCACGAGAGTAGTCAGTAGTCATGTTGCACGGCGTGGATAAGGACGCAACGTAATCTCAGGGATGAGGGTTTGACAGTATTCCACGGGGTGCGTTGTTTAGCCTGGTGAAGATCTAGGTGGTAAATGAAGATTATAAATGGGTCAAAGGGGTGACAGGTCTTCTCTAGGAAGAGATGAATGGGCAACTAGTTGCAGTAGGTGTTACACGTGGGTCTTGCTGATGAAGAACTGGGCAATAGATAAATGGTCTTCCCGAAGAAGAGATGGGTAAACAAATGTATTGTAAATGGTAGATAAAGAAGACGTTGCGTGAGGAGTAAATCTCTCTCACGCCGAACTATTATATACAAGAGTAGAAGCATTTGCCAGCCGGAATTAATCGTAATCAATTCTTGCCAATATCTTTGCATTGATGGCTGTGTTCTTGTCCTTCTCTTCATGACTCTCTTGCATATCCTTACATGACTTTTTACACGACTAATTATATAGGGGAAGCTATTATTAAATTGATGTCTTTAATTAACTACCCCTTTATGTTATCACGAATTAAAATTAGTATTAAAATTCTAATTACGGATCCGTGAAAGTCCGACCAAAAGGGGGATCATCACACCTCGAACCAGCATCTTCCGCGACATGATTGAAAAAGCAATCTTGACAGGACTGCGTGCTGCCCTCCCGGTAATAAGAACGACACCGGATCCTGTTCTCCACCGCGAAGGAGGTATCCCAACAGGAAAGATCACTCTGGAAAGGAATCGACTATGGCTTTCGGCTCGGCTCCACTCACTAGACAATTGTCACCCGCTCCGGACTCGCGCTGCTATGCGTCAAAACGATGGAACACGGAAGGACAAGAAATGTTCTCGGACGCCCAAGAATCCAGAGATCCAGATGTCACGAGTACAGCGGGCTTACCAACAACTCCTGTTGGAAATCTAGACTCAGCATGTATGAAGGCTTAGATTTTTAGGTATGATCATCAAGATCAATTGAGTTGATTCGATTGAATATGATTAAGCTCAGTTGGACGAAATAAGATTCAGTGGCATCTGGAATGCAGTAGCTAGGAAATGCTACCTTGCGATAATTGATTGGCTGGTTGTTGCTAGATCACTGGGAGTTCGGGATCACTAAAGCCTCGGGATCTGTATTTAAGGATAGACTCATCTGTATATGTAAAAGTAAGTTAATGGAGTATTATATATTATTAATCCATATTGAGAAGGGAGTTCGATATCACATACAACTATCAATAAATTCTTGTCCGAAGTTGTACACTTGTTCTTCGAGATATTTCCTCCTGGAAATCCTTGACAATTTCTAACAACTCCCGAACGCGGAAGACGCCGAGCTATTGCCGCCGCGACGCTATCTTTCGAGCTTCGGCTCAAAGATGGAGGAGGAGGACAAGGTAGCTCGGTTCTTTAACTGTGTGAAAGTATCAGATATTTGTACCTCCTCGGATGGATTGTTGGAGGGGTATGGTCGCTCAGCATGGGGATTCCTCTTGAAGAGGGATGGGAAAACTCTGTTGAAGGGATGTGGCATCAAACATGGTAGTGAAGTGCTTAATCTGTAAATTTTAGGGGTGAGAAAGGCCCTGGAAGCTGCGCTGGGATTATGGGTGAGAGAGAACGGGGGAAGCGACGGCAGGCAGCGGATCAACATGTTGACAGACAGTCAGTCTGCAGTGAAGTCACTGTCGACGGGTACTACCACAACAAGCCTTGACGAAGTACACTAATTTAGGGCGCTATCGAAAAAGACTTGAGTCTCGGTGAAGTGGATACCGGCCCACTCTGGGATACAGGGAAACGAAGAGGCCGATAGAGCTGCATGGTCCGGCCTTTGACAACTGCCAAGCAAAGAGAGTCAGCCTAGCTAAATCATGTTGGCCTACGTTTGTCGGCTCATGAACCGGAAACCACAGGCGCTTCTCGACGAATGCTGGGAAGAAGCATATCCACCTAGGTATCGAAATCTGGGTCTTCTGGTGCGTTGACGCAAGCCACGCGCGTAGGTGCTTTCCCGGCGGCTACTCTGTGAACTAATCTCAGCCCGCATGGGCCACGGAAACTTCGCGATATGTCACCGCCGTTTCAACAACTTCGCTTCTTAAATAGAGAGTGTGTGTGGAGAAGAAACATCACCTCCCATTTTATTTGCTGTCGACTTCGAGGGACAATGTCGCATCATGACTTTACCTATAAGCTTCTTGGGCCTGAGTGCCTCAAGAACTTTACAAAATTTGCACAGGAAACCGGCTGCTTCGGGGGCCCACCTGCAAGTCCGTCTCCGGCTCTCAAGGGAGATGGCGTTAACTAGGTTATAGCACGGAGCATGATAGGTAGGAAAACGAGACGAGGAGTGCTGTTTTCGAACGACAAATAGGATCATTAGGTTTGGAATTTTGGTTATAGGAGCTTATGGGATTTTTTTTTCTATTTTTTTAAACTAGCTACTGGTTGAGAGTGGTTCACGCGATGAGACCGAGTTGGGCGTGTAGGAGGCATAATCTCGGCCGTGTACACCAGTCCTTGACTCTTAGGAGACATAGAGCATAGCTTAGGACTTGAAATCATCCAAAACAATCAGTCAACTCGTAACCCATGGCAACCATTGTGTTGATAAATTGGGACTAAGAAGTTTATCTCAGAGAGTAGAAATGTGATTGATTGATTTTTTATGAAACATTCCATCTCTCTTTTAGTACAAGTCCTTCCGCCCTTCATCCGATCACCCACGTACAGACCATATAATCTCCCCATACTATTGTACAAGCTTAATGTGTCAAATAGTCCTAAGTATGAAGTAAAAACATGATTAGCTCCAATATTGCAAACAGCAACTGTCAGGAGCGACTAATACTAGTACAAGGTTACGAGTCGTAGATAACATGAATATACATAGTTACAGAATATTTTCACAGACAGCGTCAGGTAAAACGTTTAGAGCTCAGTATATCTCACGTGAGATATTGGCGCACTTAGCCCGCAGGGCTGTATGTACTTTCTTGTCGGTTTCACAACGCTTTGGATGCAGGTCATAGTTAGGTTGACACATTGTAACTCTGTAACCATTCTTAGGTGAGTAAACATTCGCAGACTGTGTTGGGAAAGAATCCGGGGTGCTACTCTATCCTCAGTTCCTGAGAGCGGCTCTTCATCATGGGCAATACATCAATGGTCTTTCAAGTAACAAAAGAGGATAGGAGCACTTTACAAGGTGTGGCCTGGGTTAGAGAGGAGCTCAATGTGCTAGATAGTCTAAGACTCAGGTAGTACAATAAACATCTTACTCTCTCTCTATCTGTAATTTCGATGCATTCTATAGAACCTAGTTTGGAGCTGCTTATAAATCATGTCATGCATTCTAAGGCTAAGTGACTAATACTTCAACACAGAATATTATCACAAGATTAAGCTCAAAATAGGGGTTTTGACGTCGATTTTTTATGCTTCTTGGGGCTTTTAAGTGTATTGTATCAAGATTAAAGTCTAGTGTAGGGCACTAGGAGGGTAAGACTGAACACCCGTACGCGGAATCCTCTACGAACCTGGGAGTGGAGTATTCTCTCAGAGCCAAGTTCAGTCAAATGTCGCAATATCAAGGAAGTTGGCCCACGAGGCAAAAATCAAAATTACTCCTCCACGTCGTTTTTTCGCTCCCAACGAGTTCGACTCCTACCTAAGTCTCGTCAAGCCTACAAGTACGACCAAGTACATCCTTATTCCAATGATCACACCTCTCGTCGACTTTCTCTGGCCTCAGCTGGTCACCAAATATACGCCTACGCCGATATTTACACCCGCAGGAGGAAGCAAAGCGTGGCGCACAAATCTGGGAGACAGTTCTTTGGGATGGGCGTGAGAGGGATCGGGTCAAGTTCACAAGATGATGCAGACGACGGATACATTCTCAACGGGCGTGAAATTTCGAGTTTTGGCAAGGAGTTTTACGAATTAAGCTTCGTGTGCGCCAAGACTTCGCTTGCGAGAGTACAGCTGACACTATAAACACAAGTCAACAATGGAAGGTGCCGCGGTCCGCCTCCTGGTGGTGTTCTCTGGTATAGTCTGAGTAGCCTGGGTACCTACTCCACTTGGGAGACGAGATCACTGGTTCGAATTCAGCACAACACAACCACTTTCCCACGGTGCTGGTATGCATGGATGACGAAGGCATACTTCGATAATCAAAGATTTAAAATTTCCCTATGGTGGGTACTTACGAAGGAGGGTCGACTGTTTGTGTAAGGAAGCATACCTCATGGTGGTGTTTACAAATGAAATCCAGAGTTTTAGTGTCTCTAACGTCAAGTGAGTCATTGTTGTGCTCAGCTAAGATAGCCCTGGCAGGTAGCGCATGGAGGGTGAGTGTGTCATCAAGGTTCCTCAGGCATGGACAACTCACATGACATGTTTGGCGCATTTGTTCAGGCAAGGCACACTGCATGAGTAAGCATGATGGGCATATGATTCGCTGGTAAGCGAGTCCATGGGGTATAAAGGGGGAGTATTTCCCACTGTAAATTAGAATATACATCCATAGAGTCATCTACAATCCACTCTCGATAAAACATCATATCTTAGCCGTCAAATGCAAGTGTACGTTCCCCATTTCATATACCAAGTAAAACAGTCATCCAATATGTATACAAAGCACCGGTCATGTGTCATGTGTCATGGATAGTTAGCTGCATAAACATTAAATGATTTAAAAAAATAAGGGATCTTGTTAAAATTATGGAGTACAGAGATAAGTCAGGTGATGGTTAATGGAAGTAATTTATGAAGGGGGTTTTTTTGTTTAATTTTATGGTCCTAAGCTAAGCTCTATATCTCCTAGGAATCAAGGACCGGCGTACACGGCCGAGATCATGCTTCCCACATGCCCAACTCGGTCTCACCGCGTGAACCATACACAACAAGTAGCTAGTTAAAAATAAAAATAAAAACACCCATAAATTCCCTTTAACAAAAATTTCAAATGCAATACTCCAATTTGAGGTGGGAAAGCGACACTTCTCGCCTCGTTTTCCTTCCTGCCATGCTTCGTGCTATGACCTAATTAATGTTCTCTGCGCTGAGAGCTGGAGACGGACTCGCAGGTTGGCCTCCGAAGCAGCCGGTTTCCTGCGCAAAATATGTAAAATTCTCCAGGGACCTAAGCCCGAGAAGCTTTTGGACAAAGTCGTGATGTGACGTTGTCCCTCGAAGTCGACGCGTTTGGCGTGCGTGCAGTCGATAGTGAATAAAGTGGAGAGGCGATGTTTCCTCCCCACACGCACACTTTATTGAAGCGGCGAAGTTATTGAAACGACGATGGCATGCAGCGAAGTTTCCGTGTCCCGTACGGGCTGAGATCAGTTTACGAAGTAGCCGCCGGGAAAGTGCCAGCTCGCGTGGCTTGCTTCGTCGCATGAGAAGTCCCAGATTACGATATCTAGGTGGACATGCTTCTTCCCACCAGTCGTCAAGAAGCGTTTGCCTGTTCCGGTCCATGAGCCGACGAACGTACGCCAACGTGACGGAGCCAGGCTGACTCTCTTTACTTGGCAATTGTCGGAGGCCGGAGCGTGCAGCTCTATCGACCTCTTCGTTTCCCTGTATCCCAGAGTGGGCCGGTATCCACTTCACCGAGACTCAAGTCTTTTTCGATAGCGCCCTAAATTAGTGTACTTCGTCGAGGCTTGTTGTGGCAGTTCCAGTCTGCAGTGCCTTCACTGCAGACTGACTATCCGACAACACGTTGATCCGCCGCCTACTGTCAATTCCACTGTTCTCCCTCTCCAACAATCCCAGCGCAGCTTCCAGGGCCTTTGTTGCCCCTACAATTTCCGCATCAAGCACTTCACCACCATGCTTGATGCCGTATCCCTTCAATAGAGTCTTTCCATCCCTCTTCAAGACGAAACCCCATGCTGAGCCACCATGGCCCTCCGACAATCCATCCAGGTAGGCACAAATATCCGATGCTAGTACATCTCCAAGGAACCGAGTAACCCTTTCCTCCTCCTCTATCCTTGGGCCGAAGCTCGAATAATAGCACGGCGGCGGCAGAGGCTCGGCGTCTTCCGCGTCCGGGAGTTGTTGGTAGGCCTGCTGTACTCGTGATATTACGACCGACCTCAGGTTGACACTAGAAGACTCCCTCGAAATATAAAAGAGTAATTGCTTTGTATTTGGACCTAAAGCTACGCACTATAACTAAAAGAAAAGACAAGGAGAGAAAGAGGTCTGCAGCCTTACTGGGCTGAAAACTCCACCAGCTCGCTTCCGGGACCAACGCTTACTCAACCAGACTCCACATCACGTGATACCATAAACCTATCACCTGTAAACTCAAGCCGTAGCATTACCCCCCCTTTTGAAAAACTGCGTCCGCGCAGTTCGGGTCATTGGTCTATTGTCCTCCAAGTTGCTGTAGTTATCAATTCCAGCATTGTAAGCTTCTATCCATCTCGGCAGTGCCCTTGGAGGTCATTTAGCTTGTGGGTGACTGGTATGGAATTCTTTGATCTTATGTGGGCCAGTAATTGCATCCGAGCAGGGGTACCATTCCAGATCCTCGTCCGCACCTTGCCACTGAATCCTGTGTTCCAGTATGTTGTGTTGAAGCTTTGTTGTGGAGTGATAGATATGAGAGTGAGGTCTATGGGTCACAATGTACGAGATAACTGAGGTGCAGATGTATGAGTTCCTTACTATTGTTGTTGTACTAGTTAGGGTTGTATTGTCTATATACAAAAAAAGAATTTCTCCATCTACAAGTGGGCCAGATTGCTTAGATCTGGCTAGCGACTTTCGCCATCCTCTTCCTTCTCCCCCGTATGGCATCACGTGCTATACAACTATTGCTCACCATGAATTCCGAGGATGAAAAGCGTTAGATTACAACACTTCCCCTCGCTTTGCACATCTGATGTGGTTAGATAGTCTATGGTGAGTTGCCTTTGCTAGGGCTTTGGTTAAAAGGTCGGCAAGATTGTTCGTGGATTTTACGTGGAGAAGTTCAAAATCTCCTTCGTTGTATTTATTGCGGACGTAGTGGTAATGTACGTCAATGTGCTTTGAGCGATTATGAATCCGTGGATTTCTTGCCAGTTCTTGTGCTCCATTGTTGTCTATGTAGAGCACAGTGTCGTACTTTTGGCGCAGTTGGTCAAGTCCAAATTTCGTCCAAGTGAGTTGGCGCGCAGCTTGCAACATGGCCATGTATTCGGCTTCTGTAGTTGATAGTGCTACAGATCGCTGTTGTTTGCTGCTCCAGGCGATTGTGGCATCACCAAGTCTGATTACGTATCCTGATGTCGATTTCCGAGAATGGGGATCATCAGCATAGGAGGCATCAGCATAAACTTCGAGAAGCTCGTTCGATCCGAAAGTATAGTTTAGATCCCAATCGGTGGTTCCCGCTAGATATGGAAGGGTACGTTTGGCGGCTTGCAAGTGACTTTCATTTGGACAAGATGCAAACTGGCTTAAAAGTGTGACTGTGTAGGCTAGGTCTGGTCGGCTTCCTATGACAAGGTACATTAAAGATCCGACAATGGCTTGATATTCCTTAATGTTCTCGAGATAATCCTCTTCACATCCTTTGAAGAGGATTATGTTCGGATCAAGAGGTGTGCTAACTTTGTGTGAGTTTTCAAAACCGAATCGTTTTAGTATCTTTAGTGAGTAGCCTTGTTGAGAGAGCCGGATGCCAGATTTCTCTAGCGTAATCTCTAGGCCCAGGACATAATTCGCGTTTCCCAAATTTTTGCAGTCAAAGTTGTTTCCAATTGACGATTTCAGGGCTTGACGGAACATGTTGTCTGGACCGAAGATTAGAATGTCGTCAACATATACCGCGACATAGGCATTTTCTGTCGGGTGAACGAAGACACATGGATTGAAGTTGATTATCTCGAATCCTTTTTGTCGAAGGGAGTTCGAGATACAAGCATACCATTCACGACCTGATTGTTTAAGGCCGTAAATACACTTACAAAGTTTAAAACATTTTCCGGATGTGCGGAATCCAGGGGGTAGTTCCATTTAAATTTCTTCCTCCAAGTTTCCGTAAAGGTATGCAGAGTTTACGTCCATTTGTTGGGGAATCCATTGGTTTTGATAAACTATCCGTAGAAGGATACAGAGGCTGTCATACCGAGCTACAGGGGCAAATGTTTCGTCGAAATCGTGACCAGGAAGTTGACTGAATCCTTGAGCCACTAATCGAGCTTTGTACCGGTCGATAGATCCATCCGCTTTTTGCTTGATTTTAAATACCCATTTGAATCCAACAATGTTGCAATTTAATGGTCGAGTAGTTTCATCCCAGGTGTAATTTTGTCTTAAGGATTGTAGCTCCTTATTTACTGCATCACGCCAATAGTGTCCATCAGGCCCTGAGAGAGCCTCGTCGATGTTTCTCGGATCCCTGTTGGTTTCTGTTGCGGTTTTTGCCGCTAGAGTCATTGCAATCCATCCAGTTTCATCTTGTGTTTCCTCAGCAATAACCAGATTTCCTTGCTCATTATCATACTCTTCTCGTGTCTGAAAGGTAGGCCCATAGCTTACGGGAAAGCCATAGCGTTGAATGGGTCTAGGTGTCCTCTTAGGTCGGGAATTTGGTGATTTGAAGAATGATCCTGGCATATCAGACGTTTCTGGCTGTAAATCTGGAATAGATAATTCTTTTAGCTGGTGCATTGTTTAATTTCTCTTTGGATTTGCTTTGAGGGGTCATCGAGTTTGTCATCTGTGGTTAGCTGCGGTTTGGCTATTGATGGGTTGTCCTGGTGTGGTGGTTGTTCTGCTTCGTCATTTATTGCTTGTGGCAGGTTGCTTCGGTTTTCAAGGTTAGTTGTGACTTCCCCTGAATCGAGCGGCGCAAACTTGACGTTGGTTGATTCCATAACCTTGTTCTTGGACGGGATCCATATCCGAAAGATTTTTGTGCTACTTGTGTATCCTACAAACTTGCCATCCAGTGCCCTAGGTAGGCTTTTTGAGCCAGGAGGCCGCGAATCCTCGTGAATGTGAACAAAGCAGTTCCTACCGAAGGGTTGAAGATGGTGTATTGTAGGTTTATTGCCGTGTAGTGCCTCATATGGCGTAATGTTTTCGGGTAGCTGTGTATGAGGGAGGCGATTTTTAAGGTAGCAGGCAGTGGCTATAGCCTCTACCCACAGCGAGAGTCCAAGGTTCATGATTAATGCTCGGGCCATTGTTGTCAGGGTCTGATTAAACCTCTCTGCAGTTCCGTTTCTCTCATGTTCATATGGTGGAGTTTTTTCGTGAACAATTCCTTTCTTTCGGAAGAATGTTGATACTGTTTGATTGATAAACTCCCCCCCGTTGTCTGTTCTCCAACGCTTAATTTTAGCGCTGAATCGCGTTTGTACAAAGTGTACGAAGTCAACCATTTGTTGGGCTGCTTCGTCTTTGGTTTGCAGGAACTTGACCCATGAATGTCGGGTATATTCATCAATAAAAGTTATGTAGTAAAATTTTCCACCTAATGAGGGAACGGAGAACTTTCCAGAGAGATCAGAATGAATTAATTCAAATGGTTTCGTAGCATTTTCACGAGTCTGTTTGGGAGAGACGTTTTTTGATTTAGTTTTCTTGCATGCAGGGCAATGGAAGTTTGGGGGTGGTGAGGGAAGGTTAGCCTGTGAATACAGCTTTGAAGGGTTTTTAATGGTGGTTACTCCGGGATGTCCCAACGCCTGATGGAATTCAATGTAAGAGGAGAAGCAAGCATTATATTCCTCTAGCTGTATTAAGTGCGCCTTAACTCCTGCCTTTGCCCACAATACTTCACGCCCATTTTTGTCCTGTAGTGTTATATCTTTTTCTTTGCCTATCAATGTGTAACCTTTACGACTCACAGCGTCCCAAGAAAAAAGTCGTGTCTTTCCAAAAGAAAGTACAAATAGGATATTGGTTAAGATGGTAGAGTAGACCTCTCCTTGTCGGTTCCTAAGGTTAAGACGAACAGTTCCTTTTCCGGTTACAGGGACATGGGAATTGTCTGCAATTTTGACACTGTTGTTTTTTAGAGGTATCAGTGTTTCAAAATCACGTTTACATCCAGTCATATGAGCCGATGCGCCAGTGTCGAAGATCCATTCTGGATGAGATGAGGATGTCTGAAACTGTGCCGCAAATGCCGTATCGTATATTTGATGTTCTGATTCAGCGGTGGCCGACGAGTGGGCGATTTGGGCAGCGTTTTTCCTGTCTGTCTTCTTCTGCTTGTGCGCTTTTAGCTTCCGACACTCCTTGAAATTATGCCCCTCGTATTTATACTTGCGACTCTTACACCATGAACATTCTTCAATCTCCTGTCTCGCAACTTGATAAGCCTTGTCATCTAAGTTGGTGGCTTTTCGATTTGCCGACATGTCTAGGAGTTTAGAGGATACACCGTCGTAAGTGGTGATTTCTTTTGTCACGAGGTTATTGATGACGTTCTCCATGGACTTGGGCAAGGAGGACAGCAGAAAGGCACCTTTTGCGTCCTCCGACGAGGTCAGGTCTTTGAATGCCTTGGTGAGAGACGTAGTCGAGTGTAGGGAGCGATTTCGGAGGCGGTTCCAGGTATCATTGAAGGTTGAAAGGTATTCCGATATGTTATCTCCGTCACGTAATGTGAGATCAGTGACGGCCTTGAGTAGGGAACTAGTGGAACTTGCAGTTTCTCGATCGAATCGTGCTTTGAACTGTTCCCATGCCTCTTTTGCTGTTTGGCAGTCTATCACCACGGTCTGCAACGATTCATCAACAGCGTTCAGGAGGAGGCCCCGAAGCTGTTTGTTAGCATTGTGCCAATTTTGAAACTCATCTGATTGTATTTCAGATTTTATTGGTGTCTCCTTTGTCAAGAAGTCAAGCAATCCCATTGCATCAAAAGTTATCTCCCAACTGCCAACCCATCTGCGATAGTTTTCACCACCGGTCAGTATTGGAAGTCGGTCGAGCTTGAGTGAGATTGGGGTTTGTCCAATGTTTGCCTGAGTTGATGAGAGTGACATTTTGGCGGTGGTTTTTGTGCTAACCGGGCTATAATTTGTTGAAGCTTTGTCGTGGAGTGATAGATATGAGAGTGAGGTCTATGGGTCACAATGTATGAGATAACTGAGGTGCGGATGTATGAGTTCCTTACTATTGTTGTTGTACTAGTTAGGGTTGTATTGTCTATATACAAAAAAAGGATTTCTCCATCTACAAGTGGGCCAGATTGCTTAGATCTGGCTAGCAGCTTTCGCCATCCTCTTCTTTCTCCCCCGCATGGCATCACGTGCTATACAACTACTGCTCACCATGAAGTCCGAGGATGAAAAGCGTTAGATTACAACATGTTGTTCTGCACCCGTGACCCCGAAATGCTAGTAATCTCCCACTCGTCCTGGTTCGCTATTATTTGCATAGACGCTTGTGCAGGGCGCAATTGAACTGGTAGAGGGTTACTAAAATATTTTCGTAGGGAATGAGAATGAAACACGGGATGAATTTTCCAATGAACTGGCGAATCGACTCTCCAGCTCTCTCCCTCTTTTTCCAGAACTTTGACTGGGCCGTACCACTTGTCGGAGAGTTTTCTTGAAGGACGATCCAGCTTCCAGTTCCTAGTGTCAATGGCTACTAGGTCACCCACTGCCTAATCTACCTCGTGGAGGGTACGATCGGCCAGTCTCTTCATCTTATCTTGTTGCATCTGTAAGGATAACTGAGCGAAGGCTATTGCTTTCTCCTGGCGGCTTGCGACATCCAAGGCGCTCTGACGACTGAGCTGTTCGGTAGCTGATCTGGGAGGTTCAGGGTTGTGAAGGTCGAACGAGGTTCTTGGTTTGTACCCATTCAGCATCCGGAAGGGGCTGATATTGCCGAGCGACTCGTGGGGCAAGATCAGCTGTGCTATATCCATAAGTGGCAATAGGGAGCTCCAATTATCTTGATAGTACGTGCAAAAAGGGCGTAGTCTCTGCTTAACGTACTGATTCATGACCTCAGTTTGTCCGTCAACGTTAGGGTTATAGGCCGTAGTGAGTTTGACTTTAGTGCCTAAGATCTGGCAGTATTCTTTCCAGAAAGTTGAGACAAACTGTGGTCCACAATCGGAGACTATAGAGTCGGGCATTCCGAAGTGACGTGCCCAATGCACAAGGAATAGCCCGGCCATTTCCTTAGCTGTAATTGTTTTATGGCACGGAATCGAAAGGGGTTTTTTGTCAATCTGTCCATGATGACAAATGCAGTGATGTAACTCACTTCATCAAGAGGAAGCTCAGTGAAGTCCATTGTCAGGTGTTGATACGGTCGAGCAGGGATTGGCAGAGGGTTTAACAGGCCAGGTGTCTTGTCCCGCCGGGCCTTCTGGCGGGCACAGCTACAGTTGGCAATATAACGAGCAACATCATTCCCTAATCCAGATCAGTGGTACTTCTGACCGAGCAGTAACTTGACCTTGTTGACTCCGGCGTGTGCCACACATGGCTGGGCATGCACGTTGTGTATCAAGGCAGTGCGCAGCTCTGGAGGTTCCATGGGTATCTCCAGGCGTCCTTGGAAGTAGAGTTTCTCTTGGTTAAGCTCATAATCCATGTGGTGCGCTCTAGCCTTTGCACGAAGGGGTTCCAAGTCAGGGGAGGTTTTATTGGCTTCAATAACCTGATCAATAATATCGTATCCATTGATGTTGTATGCCACTACTGAGGCCGGGTCCGGTGGCTCACCATCAACAATCAGGTGGTCCAAAGATGATGTAGCTTTGTCATTGACTGTTAATCCGGGATTATCAGTCGCAACCTTGTTGTCTGCATCCACTATGGTTCTATGAATGTAGGAGTCGACGTCATTGAGGCAGTCAATTTTCGCCACACGCAGTTCTTCCTATTGTGAGGTTATGGATTGTAGAGGAATGCTGGAATGGTATAGGGAGGTGAAGGATATATGCCGAACAATGAAGCAGTTGAATAGAGCTTAAGGGTGAAGCTTGGTAGGGTGACACGAAGAGGGTATGAATAGACCTTCAGAGATATTCAATAAATGTAATGAACTGAGGATTTCTGAAGGAGAAGAACACTACATATATATACAGGAATTAGTCCTACTGAGACGAATTTAGAAATAAGCCAGGATATGCGCCCATGTCCCAGTATGGCGACATTATCATGGTGATGGTATGTCTTGACCACCAGTAGACCCCCAAACTAGCTGAGTGTAAGACAGAATCATGCATATACCATAATTTCCAACATATCTTGTGTTAAGCGCCAAGACTAATTAATATTACAGAAAATAGATGTGGCGCAGTATTAAATGATACGAATAACGGAAACGAAAACGAGATAGTACATGACTAGTGTAACAGATGCAGGACTGTTAGAATTACAACACTTCCAAGATCTTAGGGTCTATCTTCTCGTCCGGAATCATCTGTTGGTTCCGGTATGCCCGTTTCTTAGCCTCAATGGGTGTGAGTTTCTGATTGCGACAGGAGAGGGTGTCTGCAAGAGTATTTGTAATACCTGTCTGATACATAATCGTGAAATAGAACTAGGCGAAGAACTCTGCCTAGCGAGCTTGGCGGGCCGTGAGTTCCTTTGTTGACATGAAGTACTCCAAAGCCTTATGGTCTGTATACACATGGACGTTTTTCTGGGCACCTAATAGCTCAGGCTTGTACTGCTTGAAGGATCGGAAAATTGCCAAGAGTTCCTTATCATGGATTGGGTAATTGAGCTCGGCGTCAATCATTGTTTTTGAGAAATAGCCCACAGGGTGAAAAAGACCATCATCCTGCAGTTGGGAGAGGACGCCAGCAACAACTCCATCCGAGTCTGTCTCTAGACGCATTTGCTTATTTGGGTCATAATGGCAGAGGATTGGGGCAGACTTCAATGCTGATCTCAACGTTTCCCAGGCTACTTCGCATTTTTTGTCAAATTTAAATACAACATCCTTGCCCGTTAAGCATGTGAGAGGACGACAGATGGTGCTATAATCCTTGATAAAACGTCGGTAGAAATTGCAAAATCCCAAGTAGCTCTACACACCCCTAATGTTAGCAGCGTACTCCCAGTTTTGAATAACCGAGATCTTGTCAGGGTCGACTTTGATATCTTCAACCCCAATAATAAACCCCAAAAACTTTGTCTTTGTAACATGAAACTCGGACTTTTTAATGTCAGCCTGAAGCCTGTGTTCCATGAGAATCTGCATTACTTTTTTAACGTGGGTCTCATGCTCTTCGGGATTGCTAGAGTATATTAAAATGTCATCCATGTAAGCTGAGCAGAAATTGTCTAAATTTTCCATGAGAATATTGTTGATGAAGCGCTGGAAGGTGGTTGGTTCGTTTGTCAGACCAAAGGGCAGCACCTTATATTTGTAAGTGCCATATCGGGTGCGGAAGGTCGTATAGTCTTCAGAATCTTCAGTCATTCTAATGCGGTGGAAGGCTTGTTGGATATCCAACTTCGTGAAGATCTTTGCCTTCGAAATACGTGCCATAATTTCGTCGATCAAGGGAATCGGGTACGAATCCTTGGCGGTTAGCTCGTTGAGCTTTCGATAGTCAACACACAGACGTAGATTACCGTCGGCTTTCTTCGCAAAAAGGATCGGTGCAGCATGCGGAGCGCTCGAAGGGGCAATGAAACATTTATGGAGGTTCTCTAGGATATACCGCTTGGTTTCTGAGAGTTGTTCATCCGTCATCCGGCGCAGTGGCTCTATAGACAAGTTGTTTCCAGCTTGTAAGTCGATTTTGTGATCGACATTGGGTCTATGGGAAGGGAGCTCATCTGAGGCTCTCCGAGAGAAGAGGTGTTGGAAAGCTTGGTATTGAGACATGAGTTTGTCTTTCACCATATCCTCGTCTGATTGGTCTTTGGCCTCCAAAGCCATCTTAGGTGATAGTTTACTATCAAGGGCCGCGATCTCAACTTCGTTTTGGAAGTTTAATTCATCCTGTCTTCGCTTGATCTCTATGTCAATTTCGTTAACTGAAGCAACAAAGGTATAATTTTCCTTTCTATGGGAGTCCCGGGAACTTTAGGCCGGGCTTCTTAGATGGAACCGATGCATTGATGACGCTGAGATCATGGAAATGTTGGTCGAGTACCTGCTGTGTAGTTTCGACCTTGGAGACTGGGTGGGCAATTCGGCTGGTAGTTCTGGCCCATGGCTCTGATCACTCGTGGAATGACCGTAGGGACTTGATCTCTGGAGCAACTCCTACATCCTAGATAGATGGTTCCGCATTTCTCTCAAGAAGCATGATGGTCTTCGAGGCTGGGGTTTCTCAGGGATGAGGGTTTGATAGTGTTCCACGGGGTGCGTTGTATAGCCTAGTAAAGATCTAGGTGGTAAGTGAAGGTTGTAAATGGGTCAAAGAAATGACAGGTCTTCTCTAGGAAGAGATGAATGGGCAACTAGTTGCAGTAGGTGTTACACGTGGGTCTTGCTGATGAAGAACTGGGCAATGGATACATGGTCTTCCCGAAGAAGAGATGGGTGAACAAATGTATTGTAAAGGGTAAGTAAAGAAGACGTTGCGTGAGGAGTAAATCTCTCTCACGCTGAACTATTATATACAAGAGTAGAAGCATTTGCCAGCCGGAATTGATCGTAATCAATTTTTGCCAATATCTTTGCATTGATGGCTGTGTTCTTGTCCTTCTCTTCATGACTCCCTTGTATATCCTTACATGACGTTTTACATGACTAATTGTATAGGGGAAGCTATTATTAAATTGATGGTTTTGATTAACTATCCCTTCATCTTATCACGAATTAATATTAGTATTAAAATTCTATTTACGGATCTGTGAAAGGGTTGCATGCAAAACTTTTTCGCACTCGGGGGCTTACCTTCGGCGTAACTGATTAGTAATCTGGGGTCACTGGTAAGCTGCACCCCCGAGAGTTCTGCTCCCTCGGCGGCTTCCATCTGGCTGTCTCGTCAGGCGACGTCTGCTTGATTCTCGGCGTTAGTCTTGCGAGGTGCCTTGTCAATGCAGAGAAGCAATCGGCGATCATAGTAATTAAAAACTGGCATGTCATCTGGCCAGTGTATTCGATTCTTTGATCCAGCGTAGTCCAGCTTGAGATTGTAGTGTTCTAAAAACTTTCGACCAATAAGAATGTCGGTACCTCCTAGGTCTGTAACCAGGAAAGGGAAGTTGATACGGCGTTTATCTATGGTAAGTGTGAGGAGGACGGCCGAAGTGATCAGTTTCCCAGAATGGCCGTCATAGCCAGTGGGTACAATTGGCTTAGGAAGAGTGAGAAATGAGGTTCGGAACAATGAGAGAAGTTGGGAGGCCAAAGAGGTACTAATAGCACCAAAGATATTTGCTCCACCATCAATATGTGCACTTGTTTTGATATAATTTCCATTTCTAGCTAGTTCTATATTAACCAGAAACTGGCGTCCTCCAAATAGGGAACGATAATCAAATTCCAAGTCCTTCCACAAATCATGGCCTTTACCGTAGTGGGAGTCTTTACCACTGCTTAACAGTTTTTGGAAAGATCTTCTGATCTTTTGTCCTCGTCCAACTGTAGGACTGCGATCCTCTTTTCCATCTGTCGATGCCACAGAACATCCGGACAGTCTCGCATCCAGTGCCCGGGCTTGTGACAAAGTCGGCAATCACCAGCTGGGGTCGAGAGGGCGGGGCTCACAATTGCGGAAACGAGCGGAGACGGGGAACAGAGACAGACATTGGAAAGGTCAGTGCCGGAAGTCGAGGGACCGACAAGTGAGCTCGGTCGCCAATTGTCCTTGAGAATTCTGGCGTAGCAATTACGTCCTCGATCTTCGGCAGGAATAACAACCGCCTTGCGGGCCAGCTGGCTCTCCTCGAAAGCGATGTTGCGAGATTCGCGATCAGCGATGGCTAGGAATTCGTCCAAGATTGCGTAGTTACCATTCATCTTGTACTTCTCGATCCTGACATCTCGTTTCAAGGCCGGGGAGATTTTCTCAGACATCCTCAAACCAACGGGATCGCGCAATCTTAGCAGTACTCGCATAGTTTGTGAACTTTTTGCGGAACTCGTTGTATGTCATGTTGCCCATGATAAGTTGTTGGTACTTGGATTTTGCAGCTTGCACATGATTATGGTCAAAAAAACGTTGATCCAATGCTTTGAGAACATCTTCTGCTCCATCAAATACTCTTCCGAAGTCGGGATCCATATGCTGCAGGATGATTGTCTTCGCTTCTCCTCCTGTACACTTAAAGTATGCCCTAACTTGGGCTTGCCCTTGTCGAAAGTTCCCCGAAAACTCTTCGAAGAAAAGCTTCATTTCCATCTTCCAAGCATTGTATCCAGTGTCGCCCAGATGGTCGGTAAACACACTTCGCGGGTACTTGACTCGGTGTGACTCTACAGCGGCGATCAAAGGATCAAGTACAGGCAGATAGTAGTCAACCGAAGGTTGAAGATCAGCCGTGAAAGAGCGAGGGGTTGTTCGAGCCTCGGTGGTTGGCGACTTGCTTGACTGAGAATTGGCGAGCGCTGCGGCGACGATCTGACCTATTGTCGCTTGCTGAGCTAAGGTGAAGTCAGACATTTCTTCCACTTCCCTATCTTCTTTCAGTATATCCTCAGTGGTCTGTAAAGGCAGATCAGTGCTACTAGGAAAACCGTAACGCACAGGCGTAGTAGTTTCTCGTGCGCTTCGACGCTTTGACATGCGTGGAAGATGGAATATGGAGACCGTTTTTTATGTATGGCAATCGAGTTAGCGAAGTTCCGAGGCAGAGATAGAACGCTACAGAGGTAGGCACAACTTAAATAATTTTCCGGCTTGCTCTGGAGACGCTCCAATCGGCGAACTGACTAGAAGGTACCTACTTGGAATGGTAGGCAAGAAGTTGTTGGTTAAGTCGTGCAGCAGAGGTGCGACGACGCAGTTAATGACTGGCAGATAATATGCTTCTCAGCAAAGGTTGTAGTGGTCTTTTCTTATATTACGACCGACCTCAGGTTAACACTAGAAGACTCCCTCGAAATATAAAAGAGTAATTGCTTTGCATTTGGACCTAAAGCTACGCACTATAACTAAAAGAAAAGACAAGGAGAGAAAGAGGTCCGCAGCCTGTTGGAAAACCGGTATGGGTTCGATGAGTAAGGCGGCTCAAAGAATATGGGCGCGATTTTATGAATAGAATAACAATGATATGAATCGGGAGAATATGTGATATACTGTGGAGAAGTAAAAGATGGTTTGAATAAATTGAATTGATTTTATTATCTGCCTTAGTGATTCTTAGACAGCTTATATACATGTAATCTTGATAAACCAAATCCAGACTAGATACCATCCATCACTTGTTCCATACTCTAACAATGACAATGAAACGCACGACAGTATACAATATGAGTATGGGGTCAGGGTCGGTGGATGAAAGCCTACACGTGTATCAGACCATACCATGCACTAGTCGAGTCTCAAGCATCAAACATGCTCAGTAAGGGAGATATCAATCATCTAGGTCGTGAGTCATGTGTGAGAATCTTAGTTGTTCCAATCATGGGAAACTTCAGACACATAGAGTCTGAATTTCCAACACAGCCTTGCTGGGCTGAAAACTCCACCAGCTCGCTTCCGGGACCAACACTCACTCAACCAGACTCCACATCACGTGATACAATAAACCTATCACCTGTAAACTCAAGCTGTAACACGTGACATCTGGATCTCCGGATTTTTGGGTACCCGAGCAGACTTCTTGTACTTCCGTGTTCCATTTTTTGGACACACGGCGGTACGAGTCCTGAGCAGGTGGCGGTTGTCCAGTGAGTGCAGCCGAGCCGAAAACTGTAAGAGGTTCCCATCCAGAATGATCTTTCCAGTTGGGATACCTCCTTCGCAATGGAGAACAAGATTAGATGTTGTTCTCATTACTGGAAGGGCAGCACGCAGTCCTGTCAAGATTGCTTTTTCAATCATGTCGCGGAAGATGCTGGTTCGAGGTGTGATGATCCCCCTTTTGGTCGGACGTTTGAGGCCGGGCCACCAAACATCTGATCCAAAAGTTGCTCTTGGGACAATACAAGTATCCACTGCTTGAACCAGTGCTGCAGGAGCGGCTCCTCGATACGCTGAGTTGAAACGGCGCATGTGCTGGGCAACCTTCAATGCCTTTCCACACCAAATTGTGACATGGTGTTTAAAGTCCAGTCGCGGGTCTAGATGTACACCAAGCCAGCGTATTTGGTCTACTGGCTCAATAGTCACGCCGTTCACACAAATAGCCACCGGATTCGCGCGTTTCCTGACGGGAAACTGGACTATCTCCGACTTGTTAGTATCAAAGGAGACTGTATTGTTACTTGCCCACTCTAGAAGATGATCGACTTCCTTCTGTACAGAAGCGGCTGACTCGACGATGCTGCGCCCAAGCCCTAGGATCCCGACATTGTCTGCGTAGCTGAACCTCATTCCTGAGTTGCCGCTTTGGATAGGCTCTGCCATATATATAAGGAAGAGAAGTGGCAATATTGGTGATCCCTGAGGAACCCCACAAGCTAGCTCTCTCTGCCCAGTAACCCCTCCAGAGTATCGGACTTGTACCTTTCGATGTGCAAGAAATGAAGCCGTCCATTGGAGAATCGAATCTGGCCACCCCTGATCATGCATCCTCCTCACCAAACGGTTGTGGAGTACTGCATCAAATGCGCCTTGGACATCAAGAGTCGTGAATATGGCTGCCCATCCCTGGGTGCTCGCCTCTTCGATGTCGTGAACTACGCAGTTGACAAGGTTGTTTGCCGACTTCTTAGGGAGTGCTCCGAATTGTTGGTATCCAACAACGTCGAGTGTAACTGCGAGATGAGACATCCGCTTTGCCAAGAGTCGTTCCAGTCTCTTACCCAAGCATGATAAAAGGGCAATTGTTCTCCATCCCTTGACGGTCGTTGGATCTCGGTTTGTCTTACGTAGGAGCACCACTTCAGCCAGCTTGAAGCAGGATGGGTGGGTGCCGAGTCTGATGCAGGCGCGGGAAAGAGTGCCAACAGATGGTCAAATCGTCTTCCAACAGATTTGCAAAAGCTCTACAGATATCCCGTCAGCTCCAGGCGCTGTGTTGGCGCAGCCTGTGCTGTACATGCGAATCTCCTCGTCCGATATATTGTCATTCCAGGGGATTCGGTTGGTACTCGGCGCATCGAGTGGCGGTAGGTTGTCTGTCGCTTGGTGTCGTGCCAAAAGTGCATCTCGGAGTATCGCTGCTCGCTCGGCCGGATCGGCGTACATCTTCCCTTCGTGGTTCAGCGGAGGGGGGACACTTGCCTGCCTTGGCTCGGCCGAGCGCATTAGCTTGAACACGGCAGTCGGTGTTGTGATCGCTTCGACTTGACGCGTCTGGTACTCTTTCCTTGCTGCTCTGAGGGTTGAGCGCAGCTTCTTTGCATGCACCCATCTTAGTTCCGGAGTCACTTCTGCACGATATTCCGTTTGTGCTAGCTTGCATTCCGGAGTCCACCAAGGCGCATATTTGTCACGTCTTCTATTCCTTCGTGTTCCTGCTGCTTTGATAGCGTTAGTAAGGCCGGAACAGAGATCGTTGGCGTATTTGTCCACCTGGCAAACCGTGTCCAAGACTAGTGGCGGGTGAGTGAACTGCGTAACGGCAAGGGCGAACCTCGGCAAGTTTCCGCGCGTTACGCTAATTGGTGATAGATCATGGTCGCATTTTCTGTATCTGGTGGGGACTTGTCCTCGAATTGGAAGATGGTTACTGGTTACACACTCGCTGCAATCTACCCGTGCTTGGGCCCTGTTGATGTCGGTCCAAGCAAGATCCAGTGTGTTTCCGGCTTGATGTGTCGGCTCGCCCACAATCAGACAAGTGAGATTGTGGCGTTCCGCCCATCTCTCAATTTCGATTCCTTGTCCGCGTGGGCGGGCAGCATCTGGTTGCCATGCGCGGTGCACTGCATTAAAGTCGCCAGCCGCGACGGATTGTGGTGGTGAGTCCCAGCTGAGAAGTGGTTGAATGGCTGTCAGGTTGTTTGGATCTTTGTATACGTTGAGAAATGTGACTCTGTTTACTACAACCTAGCAGTAATCCGCCGTCGGGGGATTGCAGGGAAAGATTTGTCTTGCCGAAAGGTTCCCTCTGTTGATTAGTGTATAAGCCACAGCCCTGGGTCGAATGTTTAGGCCACCATGTGGTATATGACAGTTGTATCCAGGGTGTGAATTTGTTACCTTTGTGGCTTTTTTCCACAAAGGTTCTTGTATTAACACTACATCGACACCTAGCTCGTAAGCTCGGGAAAGCGCGATGTCGTGTGATGAGCCTCCCCTACCAACATTGATCGACATAAAACTTATTGTAGGTGGGAGGCTGGAAGAGACCCGTGAGGGGCCCTTCAGGAAGACTCAACAGGATTCGTCGTTCCTGTGGCCGTGGCGTCGGAGGTGACATTGGTCATCAGAACTTCGAAACTGTTGTTAGATTTCACCGCTTCGGGTGAGGCTTGCTTTTGTCTGGTAGCCGCTTGTACTGTTGCCTCGGCGCGACGGGTTGCAGCTTTAGCCCTCACCACGGCTGCTAGCTCGCGTTGGCTTGCAATGCAAATGTTGGACAGTTGCTCTCTGCTAACGGGTCCGGACTTGGTTGGGCGTGCCAGGCAGGCTCGACTGTCGGACCTGTGCGGTCCTCTGCAGTTGCGGCACTTGGTGTGAGCACAGCACTCGTCTGTCAAGTGCATCGTGGAGGTGCAATTCCCACAAGCTTGAGCACGAGAGCAACCTCGCGTTCCGTGGAACAGTAGGCAGCGTTTACATTGCTGCACAGTCTGTCGCGGTTTATGTGGAACCGCGATGCCCGAGTCATAAAAAAGTCGGAATCCTTTTCTTGGGGCCGCTCCCTTCTTGAAATGGGCTAGCCATGACTTGTACGGTGCGTCGAGCCGATTTTTGCCGTGGGGCCGAACCTTGACTGAAACGGCCTTTGTAACCCTGGTGATCTCCTCGATCACCATCTCCTCCGTCACTTGCACCCTTCCAAGAAGAGTGTGGATGGCGACGGGTACCGTCGAGATCTGGAGTGCTGCGAGGTCGGAGGCCTCCTCTAGTCCTCCTCCGATGGGAGTAAAAGATTCCGACGCGTTCAATAGGAGCTGGCGGGACTCCTGGTTCGTCGCTCGGAGCGCGAAACCTGTTGGGACACAATATACGTGTTCAATCGTTGCTTGGTGCGTGTTTGTGAGCTACGTCACTGCTTCTCTGATGCCAGCTGGCGAAAGATTTCGCCACTGGTGTTTTGAATTGAGCCGGAGGAACAGTCGGTTGTCCGGCGAGGACGAAGGGGCCGTCTTGGCCGATTTCTTGGTCGGCTGGGTCGGCTTTTTCGGAGCACCACTTGCTATCACTGGCGTCGGGTGATTGGGTAACCCATTCCGAGCTACAGTTGCCCAGGTTGATGTTATATGGGGCACTGCAACGGCAGGCTTTGCTGGCCTGGCGGTCGATTGTGGTGGGGGCCCGCTGCTGCTGGCCTGCTGGCCGGTGGGGCGGGGAAGAAGACTTGTCGGCACTGGTGTCGTTCCAGTCCGAAGGAAGTGGGCGAGGGCGCCCCTCAGACACACGTTCATTGCGTCCAAGTATTCTTTATTATCCGTTGTTTCCAGGGACAGGATAACACGGTGTAGGGTGCTTAACACCGTGGAGCCTACTTCGAGCTTGGCGGCGGTAATTGCAGCCCGCTTTCCCTCGGCTTCAAGCAAAGCTTCAATTTCTGGCGGGTTATTTTGTGTGGTGCCAGTGGAAGCTCCACCGGCAGCGTGTTTGAGGCACTCAGCCGTCCCTGAAATCGAGGACGGGGATGGCGGAAGTCTGGAGACGTTCGCCGCCTCCGCGCAATTAGGGACTTCAGTTCCCCTTGGTGTGCTTTTCTTTGGTGTCCGATTTGCTATCGGAACCGCAATTTTTCGAGCCACAACGCGTGCGGGTTTGGTCGTTTTCGACGGGATAGCCTTCTCGGCAACAAATTCTGGGGCAGTTGATGCCGTCAGAGAACTCTCAGCTCCTGCATTTGCCCATCGCGAGCCCTTAAGAACCTCACTGATCAATTTCTTGATTATTTTATCAACCTCCAACATCTCAATATCGGTTTGGCCGCGTTCCTTCCCCTGGGCAACAATATCAACTTCCATCAAGTCGAGTTCGGTGGCGCTAGGTTCCAAACCATTTTCGTTCATTCTATGAACTGCCACGCTTCTAGCTATTCCGAGCATGGTTTTGTGTGTATCCAGACGTGTCTGGTGGTTGTGTTTAACTATTTTTGTGGTTAACACATTTTTCGGGATTTTCGCAGATTTGGGGGCTACTGGTGCCGTTTCAAGGCTGAGTGGCGCGGTACCACGAGAAATTGATGTTTCGACGTTCGAAGGGTGATTTAAGTGGAGGAAAATGGGAATTTTCGAATTTTCGAATTTCTCGAATTGATGAAGGGTTTAATTATATATTAAAGTCCTAAGCTAAAGCTCTAGGTCCACTACAGGTACAAGACTGGTGGAGCCGGCGGGGATCACTGCTTACAGGCCCAACTCATTCCAACCGCTGGACTTGCTACAGAAATAGTAGGAAGTAAATTACGACGCGGACACCACCTACTCCAACTCCTAGATCAAAAACCAATCCTTTTCCCTAAATCCAAATAGCTACAATCTTTCCTCAGAAAAACGGCACTTCTCGCCTCGTTCCCTTTCTTGTCATGTGTTGTGGCAATGACTAGTTAATCTGATCCCCGCTGAGAGCAGTGGATAAGTGAGCAGGTTGTCTATCAAAACAGCCGGTTTCCTGCGCAAATGTTTTGAAGCTTTCGTGGCATTTGAGCCCGAGAAGCTTTTGACAAATTCAGCGTGGGACATTGACTTTCTGAGCCTACGCGTGTGTTGTGCGTGGCAGCTACAGTGGATGAAGTGGGTTGGAGTAGTTTCCTTCCCGCAAGAGCACTCCATAGGAGCGTGTAGGTCATTAATACGGCAATTGTATGCCGCAAAATTGCTGTGACCCGTTCGGGCTGCAATTAATTCTCGGAGCAGGTGCCTAGAGAGAGCTAGTTCGGGTGGTTTGCGTCGCCAAACCTGTAGGTTTAGTTGGCGGTATTTAGGCGGACAAGCCTCTATCCACCAGTCTTCCAGCAATTTTTGCCGCCGGTAATTCATGAGACCACGAAGATATGCCAGAGTACATGATCCTGGTGGTGTATCCTGGCTAGGTAGCTCTCGAAGGGTAGCACGGGCAATGGTATCTGCCTCTTCGTTCCCTTGTATCCCTGCGTGCCCTGGCACCCATTTCACTGATATTTTTGCCTTATTGGATGATGCACGGAATTTGCGTACATCTTCAAGGCTAGTTGAGGATGAGCCCGTCGTTAGTGCGCTTATAGCCTGCTGGCTGTCTAGAAACACGTGGATTTGCTGCGACCCTCCTACTTTCCTAGACTTTCTGTTATCCAAGAACTCCAGTGCGGCTTCTAGAGCCTTCCTTGCTCCTATTATCTCTGCATCCAGCACCTCTCCCCCGTGCTTGATGCCACTTCCTTTGCCTATGTCTTTCTCATCTTTTTTCAGAACGAAACCCCAGGCAGAGCGTCCGTGTCCTTCCGATGAACCATCTGAGTATGCGCAGACGTCCGTTCCTGTCACGTTATTGATCCATCCAACGCAGTCATTGCGTTCTGTCAACCTTGAGCCTAACTTTTTAGGGTAGTGTTGGAAAGCCGGTATGGGTTCGATGAGTAAGGCGGCTCAAAGAATATGGGCGCGATTTTATGAATAGAATAACAATGATATGAATCGGGAGAATATGTGATATACTGTGGAGAAGTAAAAGATGGTTTGAATAAATTGAATTGATTTTATTATCTGCCTTAGTGATTCTTAGACAGCTTATATACATGTAATCTTGATAAACCAAATCCAGACTAGATACCATCCATCACTTGTTCCATACTCTAACAATGACAATGAAACGCACGACAGTATACAATATGAGTATGGGGTCAGGGTCGGTGGATGAAAGCCTACACGTGTATCAGACCATACCATGCACTAGTCGAGTCTCAAGCATCAAACATGCTCAGTAAGGGAGATATCAATCATCTAGGTCATGAGTCATGCATGAGAATCTTAGTTGTTCCAATCATGGGAAACTTCAGACACATAGAGTCTGAATTTCCAACAGGTTGACTACCGGCGCCAGGGCCTCGGGGTCTCTGCTTCCGGGAGCTCTCAATAAGCACGCTGTAACTGTGACATTTGGATCTCTGGTCTGGCAGAGAGTTTGGCAGTCTTTTTGTAGTTTCGAGTGCCGACATTCGGGCACACGGAAGCGTGGATACTCAACGGGTGTCTATCATCAAGGGTCTTAAGCCTTGCCGAAAGTCGGAGTCGGTTTCCCTCAAGTATGACCTTTGCCGGCGGGATTCCTCCTTCTCTGTGAACGGCTACTTTTGGCGTTGTCCTCATCACTGGCAGTGCAGCCCGCAATCCCACCAGGTTAGCTTTGTCAATCATGCTGCAGAGGTTTGAGGTAGATGACGTGACCATTCCTCGTGTGGTTGGGCGTTTAGACCCTGGCCACCAGACATCAGATCTAAAAGTTGCTAGAGAGACAATGCACATGTCTACTGCGCCGACTAACGGCCCGGGGGCTGCTCCCCGAGAGGTAGAGTTGAAGCGGCGCATATGCTGTGCAGCTTTCATCGCTTTGCCGCACCAGGTGGTTACGTGGTGTTTGAAATTGAGTCGCGGATCCAAATGTACGCCAAGCCAGCAAATGTGATCAGCGGGCTCAATGAGATTTCCATTTACGTGAACCCCAACTGCTTCTTCTCGGCGTCGTCCTGGGAATTGGATGACTTCAGACTTTTGCGTTTCGAAGGCAACAGCATTTTTCCCTGCCCACTCGAGAAGATGTTCTACCTCTCTTTGTGCAGCGCCGGCAGATTCAGCAACTGTGCGTCCAAACCCCAGAATTCCAATATCGTCGGCGTAGCTAAACCTCGATCCTGGGTTGCCTCTTTGCATCGGCTCTGCCATGTACAGAAGGAATAGTAATGGCGAAATTGGTGATCCCTGGGGGACTCCGCAGACCAGCTCTTTCTGTGTGGTGACTCCACCGGAGAAACGCACTTGTACCTTCCGATGTGTGAGGAATGAAGTCGTCCATTGGAGGATCGAGTCTGGCCATCCCTGGGCTTGCATGCGTCTAACCAAGCGATTGTGGAGCACTGCATCGAACGCTCCTTGGACGTCTAAGGTCACGAATGTCGAGGCCCATCCCTGGGAGCGTGCTTCTTCGACATCATGGACTATGCAGGAGACCAGATCCGTTGCAGATCGCTTTGGGAGCGCGCCGAATTGTTGGTGGCCCACCACATCGTAAATGATTGCGAGGTGTGCCATTTGCTTGGCCAGGAGTCTTTCTAATCCTTTGCCTAGGCACGAGAGTAAAGCAATTGGTCTCCAACCTTTGATTGAAGTTGGATCCTGATTTGGCTTTTCCAGTAGTACCACTTCTGCAAGTTTGAAGCAAGATAGATGCGTGCCGAGCCGTATGCAAGCTTTAAAGAGCTGCGTAACATACGGTCTGATTGTCTTCCAGCAGGCCTCAAGAAGTTCAACTGTGACTCCATCTGCTCCTGGGGCTGCCTTAGTACAGCCAATGGTACAAGTTCGCACCTCGTTGTCTGATATGTCGTCTTCCCAGGGTATCCGGTTATTACTGGGAGCAGTGCACGTAGGAAGATCGTCCGATGCTTGGTGACGTGTAAGAAGAGCATCACGGAGAACTGTGGCTCGGTCATACGGGTCAGTGATAACAGAACCATTATAGTTGAGCGGCAGAGGAGGTCTGACCTGTCTATGGTTGGCCGAGCGCATCAGCTTGAATATGTCTGCCGGAGATGTCATCTCTTCGACTTGGTGTGTCTGGTGCTCCTTCTTGGCGGCTGTGATAGTCTCACGTAACTTCTTCGCACAGATAGCCCGCTGTGAGAGTGATGTTGAGGCTCGGTATTCGGCGTGTGCAGATTTTCCGCTGGCCTTTCTGACCCGGGTTCCAGTTGCTTTAATGGCCTCCGTGAGATGGAAGCATATCTCCTGAGCGTATGCATCCACTTTCTCTATTGTACTCAAATCTGAGGGCGGATGTACCCATTTTGCAATGGCCCGCGCAAACTTTGGCAGATTTCCCTTGGGTACCTTGATCTTTGCTGGAGTCGTGTCACTTGTAACGGTTGCTGCAGGTACGATTCCGCGGATCGGAAGATGGTCGCTGGTCATACACTCCTCCCGATCGACCCAAGCACGGGCTCCAGATATGTTTGTCCAGGCGAGATCCAGAGTATTGCCAGCTTTATGGGTCGACTCTCCAATTATAAGGCAAGAGCAATTGTGGTTTTCTGCCCATCTTTCTATCTCATCACCCTGTCCATACGGCCGAGTTACTACTGGCTGCCAGGCAGCATGCACTGAGTTGAAGTCCCCGGCTGCAATGGACTTCGCAGAAGGTTTCCAGTCGAAAAGCGGGCGAGCAGCAGTCGAGTCTTTAGGGGCCTTATAAATGTTGAGAAAAGTGATTCCATTGACCTTTACCCAGCAGTAATCAGCAGTAGGTGTGGAACAAGGAAATAACTGTTCTGCTAATATAACATTTTTGGACTTTCGAGTGTATATCACAGCCCTTGGTCTGACATCTACACCTCCATGCAGTATATGACAGATATACCCTGGGTGTGATATGGTTTCTTTTGATCTCAAATTCCATCACGGTTCTTGAATTAGCACTACATCTACGCCTAGCTCATAAGCTCGAGAAAGCGCAATGTTGTGGGTTGTGCCACCCCTGCCTACGTTTATTGACATAAAACTTAGTGTTGAAGGGGGGCGAGAAGGGGCCCGTAGGGCGCCCTTCACAAAGCTTCTTCAGGGTTCAAGGCCCCAAAGCCCGAACCCTCAGCCATTGCTGTGTCTGTCGAAGATGTGTCATTACCAACAGCTGGAGAAGCTGGTCGGGTCGCTCTTGCGGCAGCTGTAGCAGCCTCTGCGGCCTTAGTTGCAGCTTTGGCCCTGGCGACGGCCTGATATTCCTGTTGGCCAGCTTGTCGGATCGTCACAAGTTGGTCCTTAGTGGCTGGGCCAGACCTGTTGGGACGCGCCAGGCAGTCTCGACTGCCAGATTGGTGGGGCCCTCCGCAGTTTCGGCACTTGGTTGGAGCTTTACACTCGAAGGCTGAATGCATGGTGGATCCACAGTTCCAGCAGGCGGGTGCACGAGAGCATCTACGGGTGGCGTGGAAACCGAGACATCGCCTACACTGCTGTATGGGAGGGCGGTTTCGTTGGATTGTAGCGACTCCTGAGTCGCTGAAGAGCCTGAAGCCCGGCTTTGAGCTAGCTTCTTTTGGGAAGAGAGCCGCCCAGGATCTGTAGGGGGCCACGAGCTTGGTTATACCGTGAACTCTTACTCGGTCTGGAGTGTAGTTAGTTACCCTGAAGATCTCTGCGGCAACCATTTCGGGAGTGACTTCGATTCGTCCTTCTAGGCCGAACACGGCGACTGGAACCGTAGCAATCCGGAGGGAAACTAGATCACTTGGTGTTTCTAGTTTTGCCTCCACTTGTGCGAAGGTGCTGGAGGCCTCCAGCAGTCGGGATTTTGCATCCGGGCTTTTGGCACGGATGGCAAACCTCGTAGGAACGCGTTGCACCTGGTCGATATCAGAAGGGGTGCAATGTGTTTGTTTAGCCACGGCTTCGCGAACGCCAGCTGGAGAGAGCTGTCTCCACTCGTGGTTTGCATCTAGACGCAGGAAGAGTCGGTCATCTTTCGATGTTGTTGTTGCCGCTGCCGGCTTCTTCTCTACTTTCCTGACTGATGGGGCAGCTGCAGACGAGGTGATGTTTGCAGGAGCCTGTGCTCCTGACTTTTGGTGTCCTGCTCTGGTGACAGTGGCCCAGGTGCTTCTGGGCTGAAGAGGTGCAGTAGCCTTTGTAATATTCCGGGGAACGGCTACTGGGATGACGGTCGCAGGGGGAGTCGCGACATTTGGTCGTTGGGATAGGACTGGCGGAGCGATGTTTGGCCCGGCCGCCACGAATTGCGCGATTGCTGCCCTTAGGTAGACCTTTATGGAGTCTACAAAATTTTTGTCTTTACCAGTGGAGAGCGGTTGAAGAGCTGCCTCGACACCGCTAATAGCCGTCGAGCATATTGTGAATAGCGCGGCTTTTTTTCTTGCCCTGCGCTCCTCCGCTTCGATCGCTGCAAGCAATTCTGGAGGGTATGTATTTTTTCCGCCTGCTGCTTCTAGTGCTGGAGGCTGCGGGGCCAGTGGAGGGTTTTCGGCTCCTGCTGCCTTAGTGGATGGTATTTCAGCCCTTTTCGCGGGCCTCACTTCTGCAGGACGCGGTAGTGCTGGAACCGTGATGCGCTTCTCGGGTGCGACGACGGTTTTTCTGGGGGATCCGGTGGGATCCAAGACTTGCTCTGCGTCTTCTGGGCTGAAGGATGCCCAAACTGAATCGGCGAGGGTTTTTAACTTCTCGACTTCTGCGTCCACCATATCTACCTCGGGGACATCGTTCTCCTTCGCTTGGAGCGCAGCCGCGATGGTGTTCATATTTTGAAGATTGGACTCGAGTCCTCGCCTTGATAGCATGTTCTTTGCGTGGTTTTGAATGGCGGTATGCCATTGATAAGGTTTGTTGGCGCGATCTTTGGTGATGCCGCTGATCGTGTTTTGGTGCGTTTTACGCGTCGGAGGCATTTTAAGGTGCCGCCGATGGCAAACAATTGCGATTCGATTCGTTCCTCAGAGGGTGAGATGGATAAATGGGTGGGAATGGGCAAATTGGGGGCTTCTCGAATTGTTTTGATTAAGGGTTTGGTTGTTGAGTTTTCTATTATTTCTGTGTCAGGATACACTTTGTCAATCCTACTAGGCTCAATAATTAGTAGTCCCGATCGACTGGTGATTGGCGAATGGAGATTGCGTATGCCCTATGCTAGCGTTTTTTATTTTTGCATCAGATTTTAATTGCGTATGCAGCTATCTAGCTATGACAAAATATCAAAGAAAAGTACAGAACAGATGATTCAACGTAAGAGAAGAGCACTCATGCCTCAGATTTCATTTGCAAGTACCACTACGAAGTTATGGCGGCTTTTTCTTCACCCCAAGTCAGCCCTCATCCGTGAATACCCACCCAGGGAAACGTCTAAAAAACCCTGGGTTATCCAGACATGCCTCCATCATCCGTTCACATTTCTCCGCGCGAAATATGGCCTTAGGCGTCTCCTTCCCAAGTGGAGTAGGTACCCAGGCTACTCAGACTATACCAGAGAACACCACCAGGAGGCGGACCACGGCACCTTCCATCGTTGACTTATGTTTATAGTGTCAGCTGCACTCTCGCAAGCGAAGTCTTGGCGCACACGAAGCTTAATTCGTAAAACTCCTTGCCAAAACTCGAAATTTCACGCCCGTTGAGAATGTATCCGTCGTCTGCATCATCTTGTGAACTTGACCCGATCCCTCTCACGCCCATCCCAAAGAACTGTCTCCCAGATTTGTGCGCCACGCTTTGCTTCCTCCGTCGGGTGTAAATATCGGCGTGGGCGTGTACCTGGCGACCAGCTAAGGCCAGAGAAAGTCTACGAGAGGCGTGATCATTGTAATGAGGATGTACTTGGTCGTACTTGTAGGCTTGACGAGACTTAGGTAGGAGTCGAACTCGTTGGGAGCGAAAAAACGACGTGGAGGAGTAATTTTGATTTTTGCCTCGTGGGCCAACTTCCTTGATATTGCGACATTTGACTGAACTTGGCTCTGAGAGAATACTCCACTCCCAGGTTCGTAGAGGATTCCGCGTACGGGTGTTCAGTCTTGCCCTCCCTGTGCTAGCGTTGTTTACTGCTGTTAGTAGGGGGACTATTCTCAACACCTGTCAGTGGTGTCCCCTACGAACCTCCAGCTCTCACTATAGAGTCTGCAGAGCCGAGATTGAGTAACAAAGTCCTCACTTCGAAGAGGATTCCCAATCGCTTTCGCGGTCTGTATCGTCTTCATCTCTCAACACATCCCCCTATCACCACTATCATGAAGCTAACCACGATCAGATCATTTGGTAGGGTCGGAGCCCTACTCATCACCCACCCTTGATCATGGAGGAAAAGCCATCCGATGAGTTTCCGGAGCGTACCCAGCACCCGATACGGAGATGGTGGATTGGATCAAGTCGACCTCGACTGTTACAAAGAAGGGAGATATAGATGAATATGCGCACCTCATGTGGTCCCGGTGTCTAGGCCTCGCCTGGCTGGGGCTGCAGGTTTTTTGAGACTTTTTCCCGCGCACGCAGTTTCCATTGCTACCATTTTTATTATTTTTGGGTAGAAGGTTCCGTGGAAAAGGTGGCTGAATTCCACGGGTAAATACTGAGCTGAATGGCTATTCATCAAGGGGAACATATCAATGATCTTTCAAGTAACAAAAGAGGATAGGAGCATTGTACAAGGTGTGGCCTGGGTCAGAGAGGAGCCCAATGTGCTAGATAGTCATAGACTCAAGTAGTACAATAAAACACACACACACACACTGCTGTTAGTAGGAGATCCCGCACGGGCTATCTATTGGGATCAAATGGAGTCTGGTACCTATGTTTAGTAGAGTAGTCGAATTAACATCCTTTAATCCTTCATTATTGCATAAGCTTCCGTCTACCATTAAGTCCGCGAACTAGGTAGTGGGTTATACATTTCAATAGATCTGAGGATTTTTCATGATAGCCTTTTGCCAGTAAGCAGAAGTATAAAATATTAATATAATCTAAAAATAGTACCTTCACGCCCTGGGTCAATTATTTGTTATTGCCCTTTGTGAAGCCTTGGCGTTTCATCCTTCCACTGAACGCAAATGTATACATGATGGAAAGACACCGAAGCTCATGAGCTGCCATGACACTTAATTACTCCCTGCCAACAATTCACCAGGAAAACGTGGTCTCATAGGAACCCAATTTCGGGTGTAAAAAGTGTTCACGCGTCTAAGAATCGAGATAAACGGGATTAATGCGGATGATTAACTTCAACGGCTTCCCTTTTTTTAAGCTAGGGAGGAATTCTCGCAAGTGATGGATTAGATTAAATTTAAATGAAATCGAAAATTTCAGCCCAAGATCAGAGCCTGTCTCTTCCTGAACCAAGTTAGTGCCAATGCATTCTCTATCAATGCCGTCACTCTTTTTTTTTCAATTCATTGAAATTGACCCAATACATTTTTAAGCCTTCCTTTAAGTCATACCACTGATATAAATAAATGCATAAGCGTATGTGCGATGAACCATGAAATTTAAGAATAGAATCAATGTAGAGTGTGGTCATCGAATAGACTGCGCAGGAGGTCGTACTCAGATTTAGTTTGAGGCCTTGGGTAGATTTACATTTTTCGAGAGTGTGAAATTAAAAGGTACAATAGTCTTTGAGGCATTGTCTTCTGCAAGAGCATGAGCCTCGATATATATGAGAATAAAGTATGGCATATTTCAAATAAAATTTTTTAAATGCAACTAGAGTCTGATTAGTTAAACTATTTAGGTCTCCATAGTCTTCGAACATGTAGAGACTATATTATAAATCTGATCTAATTGTCCTCTGCAGCATCGGCTTATTTCATTTGAAGTCATGTTAAAGCCTGGCCTTGACGAATTTTCGCTATGGTTGTGGTATGTACCCTTAGCAGAACCCAACTCTTCTGGTCTGCATTTAGGTTTGTGGGAAGTTCGAGGGTCGCTTAGTGCTGTGGTAGCCCTATTTTCAAGTTAAGAAATTGACACTGTTCGCTCTTGCAATTCTATCAAGTAGTACCTGTGTTGGATGGTCAGTTGGCGGAGAATTAACGTACACCACGCACGGTGGTCGTGGGAATCATGGCGGAATTACACCAAAAGCTTTGAACCTACGGGCATGTTATACCACTTTTGAAAAACTTGCCTGCGTAACAATCTGTAGATTTTCATTAAGTAAATTACTTAATACAAATTGGTGGTTTGGTTTACATTGTCCTCCTCAAGTCAATAACCGTCCGGCACATAAGACTGTTCTGTAGCCCAGGCTACACATTTGACTCTAATCCTGCATTCTTTTGTTAAGATGTTTTTTTTGTAGATTGATAGTAACTTAGTAAACGACGGCGACATAGGTCATGCATTGTATACCATGATGCGAGTTTAACAATCCAGTTCCTTACACATTTGCCGTTTAAGCGAATTCTTCAGAGACAGAGAGGACAGGGATTAGCACCGCGCTAACATTTAGCGTCCACCCTTAAGCTATACAAATTTCGAAACGAAACATGCCCTTGAATTTGCATTGATAGACATTTCGACTCCGGTCGATTCTTGTTCAGACCAGGTGACGATCTATAACCACACGGGACTTTTATCGTTTCTCCCAAGTAGCTCGAGATGGCTGAACAACCTAGCATATCATCTATACTCGCTGCTCTAGGTAAAAGTTCTAACCAAATAATAATTACTCCGGATGACAACTAACAGAAATTAATCAGCCGCTCAAAGGCCGAATGCCACTTCTTCTAACCAAAACCAACAACCTAATTTCCAGCAAGCTCCCCCACAACCTCCCAACCAATACGGACTCCCACCTGGAGGATACTCACTTCCCCAACCAACTAGCTCTGGTAGTGTTGACTTGAGCAGTATAAAACCTGTTAACTCTGGATCTGTAAGCATAACCGATGCGATTGCAAAAGCCCGAGAAATTGCGGCGCAAAAAGGTGTCTCTTACGACAGAACGACATCTTACATTCCCCAGCAAGACATCCGAACACAGGGTGGTAGGCCTTACAGGGCATCTAGATCTCGATCCCGATCACCATCAGCTTGGAGAGATGCGTTCCGTGATAACTTCAATTCGTACCGTGACAACAGACGAAGTGATAGAGTGCCAACTGGACGTGATTTTCGCGAGCGTTCTTATTCTCCAGGCCCTAGAGGTAGGCCTCAATCAGGTGGCTTCTCGCCTGTTCACATCAATAGCTATTCCTTACGAGATAGATCCCCTGCAAGGTGTGGTGATGACAACTCTGAGTCGCTTTCAATTGAATCTAATCTTGTTGGCCTGATAATTGGTAGGTCTGGTGAGAATTTGAGACGTGTTGAGGCCGATTCTGGATCAAGAGTACAGTTTATTACAGGCCCTGAAGAGACCGGACCATATAGACAGTGCAAAATTTCTGGTTCCAGGGCAAGTCGTATGAAAGCTAAGGCGGAAATAAATCGCATAATTGATGATAGTGGAATGGCAGCAAACGCTCGTGCTGCCGCCGAGCGAATGAAAGAAGTACCATCCGGTCGTGCCTTTTCACATCAGCCTGCACTACGTGATGGTGAAGACAGTATGCAGATAATGGTTCCTGACAAAACTGTCGGACTAATTATAGGTCGGGGTGGTGAAACTATTAGAGATTTACAAGAACGAAGCGGCTGCCATGTTAATATTGTTGGTGAACAAAAGAGTGTAAATGGTCTACGACCCGTGAACTTAATTGGGTCCCGAGAAGCTGCAGCGCGTGCTAAAGACTTGATCATGGAGATTGTTGAAAGTGACAGCAAAACCGCTACAGGTAAGGATCGAAATTCCAGTCAGAGAGAAATTCCCAGAGACTCTGGAATGGCAAGTAATGGCAATGGATTAAATGTCTCCGGAGGTGAAAAAACTAGTGATTCTATATTCGTTCCATCCGAAGCAGTTGGAATGATCATTGGGAAGGGAGGAGAAACCATTAAAGACATACAGACCAGTACCGCATGCAAAATCAACGTATCTCCCCAGTCTGGACCTGGAGAAGTGGAGCGTGAGATTGGTCTTGTTGGTACCCGTGACTCCATAAACGCAGCCAAACGAGCCATTGAAGAGAAAGTTGAGGCGGTGGTGAGAGCTTATCCTGAGAGCAAAAATTCGAGCTTATTGATAATAGGCAATGAAGAATGGCGGTGGCCGTACACGAAACGCTTCGCAAAATGAATTTAGTGATAGAGGAGCTGCCTCCTTTGTCCAGACGTCACCTTCGTCATCATATGCTCAGATACAACAGGCACAGCCGCCGAACGCAATACAACCCACATCGTCATCTGGTTCCGAAGACCCATACGCAGCTTGTAAGGCTCATATCACAACTGGTGTATCTTCAAACCCCATACTGACATAATCTAGACGGAGGATATCAAAACTATGTCGCGCTCTGGTATCAAGCGATAGCCCAACAACAACAAGGTGGTGTTCAGCCCCAAAGAGACCTAAGCAAACCGCCCGGAACCTCGTAATCAATAAGCGTTCATCATTCCTTTGACCCTCTCCTGGATACCCGACATCATGTCTATTGTTGACTGCTTGATATGCACACCTCTTCAATCCTACTGAGACCATGACTGACTCACTATCGACCGATATGACATGCATGCGTGCACATAGATGATGATAATTTTTACTCATAAAGTCTAGTCTTGCCTGGTTTTATCCAATGAACTTCCTCGCTCGCTCGCTTGTTTCCTTTAGCAAAGATTTCCTGGACTATGACTTACTCAACACTAAAGTTTGATGATAATCATGCCAAGTGCTACAGCTCTTACCTACTGGAAATTCTTAGAGCATTGACTTCATTATATTACCGATCTAACCTTGACTAATTTGATACTACTTTTACGGCTACGACATAAGTCGCATGATGGTAAAATTATGGACTTTATCCTTGAATCGTACATCGAACTTATCTGTACTCGCGTCATCGGCCAAGTAACTGAACCACATGGATTAACTATTTGTCGTTAATAGTGCTTATCGTGGTTGTTCACAACTTTGTGTGCTGTGCTTGTATGACTCAAATGCCGTCTATCCCTGCATTGAATTCCACAACGCCGTTAACATCTAGAGTAATCTTTCCATAACACTATCATTATAAGGAATTCTCGGTAAGTATAAAGGAATATGGGCAGGATTGTTTCATGTATAATTAGTCGCTGGAGTGAAATTGAAAATGATCACCGTGCACAGAAAAGTACATGTGTGAATACTCAAACCTATTAAGTTCTTCTCTTGCCATCGAGCCTTGGTGGGCTTTCAAGTCACATGTTGGTGGAGCTCCTCTTTCTAATATTTCCAATTCTAATTAATGTGATTCTCAACTATTACAATAACCGAGATAGAGGGATGGAGAATGCACAACAGTCGGCGATGTTCTTCACAAACTTCTAGCTTTATTTGGGGATCTGCAGAGCCACGATTTAGCCCCATGTTAATCAGGAGTGCTTCTAGTGCCATCGACATTGTGTAAATTCTCCATCGCAGAGAAAGCACAAAAAATGTAGGCTAACTATATCAAAGCGCATGCTCCTGAAACTTTTCTGGCATTTAAACATGGCGTCTGGTTTTTCCTCAAGGGCTAATGATTGAATGAGTTAAGGGGTGCAGAGAACACTCGACTAAGGTATACAAAAACCTTGAGCGCTCAGCTAGCTTACCTCTTCGTCCACTTCTGATTGTTGGCTATATTTTTAGATGTAGTCCTTTTATCAATGTCAGGGGAACCGCGTGTCTAGAAGTTCCGATAAGTTTTGCCGCTAGCAATACATGCGCAAATGGCCGGCCTTTCAAAATGGGAACATTATAACTGTTTTTGGAAGATAAAATATATGCTTGAATTTTGAGGACTTGGATTATGTTAAAAGATTTGTCATGGCTAGAAAGCTGGATTCGCCACGAGTTAAAAAATAACCGTATATTGTGGCAGTGAGCACTACTTTTGATTTAATGCATTTAGTGTGTATGCAGCTATCTAGTTGTGACACAAGAACGGTGTCTTGTATACATATTGGATGACTCACTTGACGTTAGAGACACTAAAACTCTGGATTTCATTCGCAAACACTACCTTGAAGTATGCTTCCTCACACAAACAGTCGTCCCTCCTTCGTAAGTACCCACCAAAGGGAAGTTCAAAATCCTTGATTATTCAAATATGTCTTCGTCATCCATGCAAACCATCACCGTGGGGAAGTGGTTGTGTTGTGCTGAATTCGAACCAGTGATCTCGTCTCCCAAGTGGGATATGAGTCCATGTTTTCCAGACTTTACTTGGCAGACTGGCAAATGATGTACCACTGCACCATCCAACCATTGCGGTGTTACAGGTGTCGCCTACTCTTTTATTAACTAGGCTATATGGGAGCAGGATGATGGATACTCTTGGGGAAATTATGCTCACAGTAGGTCTCTATAGTCGCTGTCGCGTGTGTTCTCGTGATATGTAAGACTTGACTCTATATTCTCGTATAAAGGAAACCTAGTTACAACAAATGGATGGAGGTTGAGACCTCCTTATATCTTGCTCCAGACTTACTGTGTTGTTCACAGCCTAGTGCTAGAACATTCCCTTGTGATATCATTTCTCTCCTAAGAGAAATGACCAGCTCGTTCTCTCTCAGTCTATCAGTCTCTCGCTGATTCCATTATCTCTATTCCATCGAGTTCTAGTTTGGTCCAGTATACCCACACATGCATTACACACTAAACACCCCACGGTTTAGTTCCACAGTCACGTGCATATGCTATGACGCAACCTAAAGCATGTACCATGGTAAGTTACACGGATAACACAACACCTACACTCTCGCAAACGAAGCCTTGGTACGCACAAAGCTCAATTCGTAGAAACTACTTGCCGGATTTCGGAATTTTATGCCCGTCTAGAAAATATCCGTCCTCTGCATCATCTTGTGAACTTGACCCCATCCCTCTCACGTTCATCCCAAAGACCTGTCTCCCAGATTTGTGCGCCACGCTTTGCTTCCTCCTGCGGGTGTAAATATCGGCGTAGGCGTATATTTGGTGACCAGCTGAGGCCAGAGAAAGTCGACGAGAGGTGTGATCATTGGAATGAGGATGTACTTGGTCGTACTTGTAGGCTTGACGAGACTTAGGTAGGAGTCGAACTCGTTGGGAGCGAAAAAACGACGTGGAGGAGTAATTTTGATTTTTGCCTCGTGGGCCAACTTCCTTGATATTGCGACATTTGACTGAACTTGGCTCTGAGAGAATACTCCAATCCCAGGTTCGTAGAGGATTCCGCGTACGGGTGTTCAGTCTTACACTCCTAGTGCCCTACACTAGGATTCAATCTTTTTGGGAATGAAAAATTGATGTGGTGGAGTATTTTGAATCATTGCCTCGTAGGCCAACTTGTTCGGTATTGCGAAATTTGACTGAACTTGGCTCAGGGAGAATATTTCACTCCCAGGTTCGTAGAGGATACCGCGTACAGGTGTTCAGTCTTGCCCTCCTAGGAATCTATTTCGCGGTGTCTCATGTACTCATCACGTCGATGTCGGCATTTTAATACCGAATGAAGTAATCGCTCGTAATTTTTCTAATGACTGCTCTCAGGATTCGTCGAATTTTAGGTGTGCCTGTGGATCCAAGGCTATGAAGATGTTGGCATGGAGCGAATTGATTTAGACTATTTCAGACTAAAAGTAGATAAAATATAGTTGTTCTTGTGCTTGGGTAAACAGTGTGGCTCCAGTTTGCTAGTTGCGATATACTGAGTACAGGAGGATTGATACAAGGATACATTAATTAGGTGTTGCACCGAGGAATTCGTGGGTTAAATATGAGGGTTTATCTAAAGCTTGATAAGGGGTTTGTTGGTTTCGTTTTACAAGCTAAATTTTGTGTCGAATTGCTCCAACATTTTGTGGTCGTCTCATACAATTACGACATCGACTTCCAGCCTATCCCTGCAATGCCACGTTAACTTCTGCCCAAAGCTTCCACTGCTAGAATCTATCACTATAATCTAAATTTATCATCTGGCTCAGCTGCTATTAACACCATTGAGTCTGAATTCGATTCTGTTTACGAACGTTGTCCTATTGAGATGGCCATTCAGTGAGCCTAGCTTCTTCTAGGGCGTTGAAGACTACTTACTTATTGATATTCTAGTTACCTCATACTACTTTCGCGGCAGGGAAAAGTTGTAGGTTCACAATGCGCATTCACATCCGTACGCTCTAACAAGTATATCTACAGAGACTAGCAAAGTGGTTCACAACTCTATCACCCAAAGATAAGGCAAAAATAATAAAAGATGTTTCTCAGCTAGTCCTCGCACGCCGTACCCGGATGTGCAATTTCCTTGAATATAGGGGTTAAACTCCTGAACTCAGCACTGCGGTCTGATTCTAACACTTGATAGATTCAAAAATTGTTTATCGTCGCTATGCATCACTTTTCTTTATCGCAGGCTGTGCTTCTACGGACAACGAGCTTATCACGCTTGAAATAGTTCACAGATATGTAGAGCAAATGGATAAATATTACGGAAATGTCTGCGAGGTAACTCAACACTGCACCATGCTTCTTCAAGTTGATTCTAACAGATCAGTAGCTTGATATAGTGAGACACTCTAGATTTCGCCCGAGTTATACACTAACACCAACCTGATCTTTAACTTTCAAAAAGCATACTTTATACTCGACGAGCTCCTATTAGCTGGAGAGCTACAGGAGAGTAGTAAGAAAAACGTTTTACGAGTAATTTCAGCGCAAGATGCTATTGAAGACACTGAGGTGAGTTTCACACATATTACCCTGACCATAGCCTTAAATACTTTTTTCTTCTGATTGCATGGCATTTTATGCTCTCAGGCACTAACACGATTTCCTCCTCACCAGGTTGATGATGAAGTTACGAGGATCATGTAATTTATAGCTTGGATACAGATCAGAGATGAGGGAATAGCGTCTATACGCAAAGGATTGCATCTTGCGATCAAAGAACCTACTTATACTCGTTCACTAATACCTGACGGTCGTTCTTTTAGGATGACGATAGATTCGTACAAGGATTGCGAGATACTGGCATCCTTTAATCGCAATAACGAATCGCCGGCCTCTAATGATTCAAAGTCAAATATGACCCGACTCTATAAACTCATGACATATAAATATCGGTCCTCAGATATGACAAGGTTAACTTTATTTCTTGATGATTGTGGAGCCGAGCAAACTATTTTATGGGTTTCTTATTTGATGAGAAGATTGTTAGGATTATATTCCTGCCTAGCGCCCTACAGGCACGGAACTGAAAGAATCATCGACATTAGCCTTACTTGCAAGTCTAAATTTTTGCTCTATGAACCAATAATGTATCCAGCCGTGTCGGGAAGTTTTACTGCGTAAAAAAGCGTAAAACGCTTGAAAGGTTAATACCGGGATGTGGGCAATATCAATTTCATTTGGTATTCTACACTCCGCTCTCACGAGAAACCATTCAAACATGATTACAGCTAAGGGTGTAAAATAAGTCACTGACAAAACTTGACAGAAACCTGAATGGGCTATTTTTATAAAATCTCAGCGGCACCTGAACATTATTTAGCCAATCCTTGAATATGTCCTACATTCAGTTCACAATCTTGCTCTTGATAATGCGCCTGGTCGGTAGTGAAACCATGTACTTCATGCAGCTACAAAGCTAGTATGTTCAGTCGAATGTGTCTTGTAGTATGAATTGAATACAAAGTATGAAGACCAATTGCGCGCCCCCAGAAGTAGGGTATGTCTATTTTCAACCATGTCGATCATAAACTTTTCTACGCAAATCCGGACGTGTGGTAGTCAGCTGCCCGTGAGCTGGATGTTTTATGCAGTAAGATGTACCAATGCCCGTGCACAGGTTTGTATCCCTGCCGCAAGATGCAACCGCAGCGTCAGCCGTACTACGTCCGCAATGCATCCAAAGATTGTGAAGCTGATACGGTATACGTTCTCTAAAACGGAAATACTGCAACATAGTCACATTTCCCATTGGTGAGAGTTCGATAGCCTTCTGTCTGTGTTTGGCACTGCTACATCGGCTTCCCTGCAATGGTGGCTCGAAGAAGATTAATTCCTAATCACACGGATGACGCAATTCATTGAGTAGTGTAGGACTTAAACTCAGTGGATTCTTCGGTACTTGTCAGAGCTCCTCCGAGAGAACCACCACCTCTATTCACAAGCTTCGATTTCCAAATCCCATCCAAAAGCTGTTGCGTCATTACCATTTACCAAATACATACATAAAACTGACGTCTTGATCATATGAATCAAGTACAATGAAGTTTATTCCTCTCTTTGACGAGGTGACAAGTGCACTCAATTTTTCTTCTCCTGCCTGCCATGTCATCGGAGGGTGCGATCTCTATACAACTAAAGCTGCTGGCTCTGACAAAAAGCTCTATCGAAATATCCAGAACTATCTCGAATCTCAACATAGAAATACTCGCAAATTATCAACCTCGACCTCAGCTCCCGAACTTGACCTTTCATATCATCTCCTGCAACCTCGACCTAGTCCATTCGGCTCACTTAGCCAAGTGTCAAGTCGCCGTATTTTTGCTTACCTTATTGCCACCCTCAACGCCAGCCATCCAGATTACGATTTTTCCCACGTACTTCGGCCCGCAGACTTTTGTAAAGAAAAAAGTATAGAGGCTGTAATAAGCACCATAGATTCAACCCTTAATAACTTAAAACCCCATTCAGGCGGTACTGCGAAAGCTTTTCCCAAGACATCCTACACCGCTACTTCGCTGCCAAATTCTCATACGTGGGGACCACAAATGTGGTCCATTATTGATAAGGAGATGGTACTTCGGGATTGCTCCGTTTACTGTTGGGCGCCACGCGATGAGCCGTTTGACGGCGATGAAGGCTCTATATGGAGTTTGAACTACTTCTTCTTCAATAAAGAGCTTAAACGTGTTGCTTACATACACGTGAGAGCTATCCCAGCAACAACACCTTGTGGAAACAAGTACGGTGGGGAGTTCAAAAGGTGTATAAATGATGACGAAACTGGTGCAATGAAACGAGCTAGATACTGGCTTGGCAATCGAGCTGCTGACATAACTAATTTCGAAGGCGTAGACCAAGATCATTATGATGAGAATTTGCGGTGCAGCGATGATGATTGTGATACCGAGAGCTTCGTTATTTCCGTTAACAGTCATAATAGCTGTGGTGAAGATACTTCAGTAGGGTACCAAGAATGCGGGCAGAAATTTCACCATGTAGGCAATAAAAGAAGGTGCATTAATACAGGTGACTAGATCAAGAGTATTAGCATTCAGCCTGGATACGTCTGATATTGTCCCAACCATGACATACATTGGCAGCAGTATTGAAGATTCCAAGCTCTATTACTAGTAGCTGTGGTCATACAGGCAATAGTATAAGATGGAATAGACGCGCTTCGAGACAAAGTCTAGCGCTTATGATTTTTTGGCGTGTATTTGTAGTTTATTTTGATTAAATCGTATTTATAGCTAATAGTAGCCGAAACGCCCCGATTCCTTGCATCCGGGTCCGTTGTAGTAACTGTAATTAATCTAGACTCTACATCTCCCTTAGCGCTTTTATAGACTCTAAATTAAGGGCGAACGAGTCGTATTTGATTTTCCGATGACTGACTTTGCGATGTGTCAGTTATTCTGCAGCTTGGCTCAGCAAGTCATTCGGCGAGGCTTTAGCTCAAAGGAGGCAGAGGCTACCGCGGGAAGCTAGCGAAATTTGGCGACAACATGAACTGTAGAATCATGAAGACTACGCATAATCAGTTACGTTTGAGGGTTGAATGCTTCGAAGAGGTGCTAAGTCTTAAACAATAACACTGTAGTGCGCGCAGATGCTAGATCAGGGCGATGGTTGGACACTTGCGCAGTCCGTGGATGAGCAATTATGGACAGGCGCCCCATCAGAGTCAGCCAACGATAGTCGTGAAGAGAGGTGTAGCTTCTTATCAAAGAGGGATACGAGTCGGTCAGAGTACTCGTCAAGTAGGCCAGCTAGAACCTTTTCACTGATTGTCTGTGACTTCTGGCTTTTCTCACCGAGTGCTACAGCCGTCAGACGCAACTCATGGTCTAGCTCCTTGATTGCAGAGTCCTTGAGCGACTCGGAAGAAAGTAATTTCTTTCGATATGTTCGAAGTATACGACATGCCTGTTCTGTGGCCATATTCAGCGTACAATACTCGTTGAAAAGAGGAGTGCTCTTGGTCTTAGTTTTGCTTTTAGAGTAGGTCGCGAAGGATGGGCGTCTTGCATCGCTATTAACTGGCCTTGTTGAGGGAGGGCTTTGTGAACGCGGTCGAGTGATAGATCGGCGCGTTGACACATCATCAGGTGCTGTAGGGGATAGTTTTGTAGACCCAAGGGACGACATAGACGGAGGGGCCTGAGTAGATGATAGTTTATACTTTGATATTTTTCTCCGTATTCTTGGCGATAATTCATTCTCTTCAGATATTGCTGCCGGAGACATTCTTTGAAATTCAGCTAGATCAGCTCTAGATATGACACGTCTTAATGGTGCTCGAAAGGATGGAGTTTCTTTAGGAGGTGAAACATCATTAATGCATGGGCTGGCCTCTGAGTTATCTGGAGAGTTTTTCAACCTTGAAGATAGAGACCATATCATGATAGTCCCATCGGATCCTGTGCTGATAATGGTCTTTAAGTTTGTGTCAGGATCATTAAAAAAAGCTACATCAGTGATGTTGGTAGTATGTCCCCACTCTCTATCAAGGAACATGCCGGAGTTGATATCATAGACTCGAATGGACTTATCCATACTAGAAACCCCAGCAAGAATAGCAGAAGATCCTAAGCTTGGTTGAAAGGCACCCAATGCAAGGGAATCCAGTGCAACAGCTTCGCTACCATCACTATCAGAGGCTTTAAATGACATAACCAGACGCCCAGTTAGCATTTCATATGTTGCGATAGTCCTATCCAGTAATGAGATAATTATGTAAAGACCATTGTCGGCAAAATACGGCTCGATAAAGACTGGTGATGCCTTTACGGTGATAATGCGAAGAGGTAGAACAACCATAATTTCTTGCCTGTCAACTACTTTCCTAGAAATTTGACGGATATGAACAGTTCGGTCGGTCGAGGAAGACACAAGTTTATCTCCCTCCACAAAAAAAAGATTTGTTACGCCAGCTGTATGGTCATTAAGAGTCTGGACAAGTGTCCATTTCAACAAGCTAAGTTGGAATATTTGTACCATGTGGTCACGGCCACATGTTGCAAGTAAGGTAAGGTCGGTAGATTCGTGTAGTGCAATCCCATTAATATCTGACGAGTGGGCTCTTGTTTCAAACAAATATTCTTGATCAATTAGATTGACAACTCTCAATACTCCATATCGATCCCCGTAGACTAGAAACTCTGCTTTGTTAGATGCACGAACAACAGTACACTGATTAGTTAAGTCGTCATCAGCAGAAGCGAGTTGCTCTAGTTTGACTTTTATTGTACTTTTAATCATACCATCAATATCCCAAAATACAATTGTACCATCAGCCGACCAGGTTAGGAACTTGACCTTCTGTTCGCTCTCAGATATAAGGCTAACACCCAGAACAGCGTCGCTGTGAGCGGCCAAAGGAGTCCGTATACGTTTAAAGTCGACAGACGAAGAATCAAGACGAGAAATCTCAATTGAGTGGTTTGAGTCAATACTAACAAGGTTTCGTCCCGCATATCCCATGGCACAAATGTGTCCGGAATCACATGTAGATGCCTCCTCTGCAGGTTGAGGAGAGATGGTAGATATCGTCTGAGAGATCAATGAGTCAACGCTTATCGACTTTCTCCTCCCATTCTTCCCTCCAATTCTAATTTGTCGAGCCTCAAGATCGAATGCTATACAAGTAATGGAGAAGTGTACATTCACAAGCCTCACAAGTTTAGGGCCCTCGCTATCGTCCATGAGGCAAATATCACCTTTCTCAGAACAAACAAATGCCTGATGGTCAGATATCGCAACGATAGCCGTAAAGGTAGCCTCTACTAAAGGGCCAAGGAGTACGTTGCGTCCAATTAAAGTGGAAGGCAGACTTTGCGTTTGATTGGGAGTTGATACACATTCTGCTTGATTTTTCTGCTTGGCTGGTGATAAATTTCGGCGAGCGTCAACAACTCTCCATATCTTGATGTGCCGAGTTCCAACAGTAACGACACTATTTTCTCCTAACCATATCATTTGTTTAACTGCACTCGTGCATTTATTGCTAGAATGAAGTTTCGCTGCTCCAGTTCTGGAATTAATTCTCCAGATGTAGATGAACCCATCATTTGTATTTCCCAAACTTGCCAAGTAGCTAGAGTCTGGGCTGAAGACGACTGCACGTACGCCATAGGTGTGCTCGTTGATTATAGTGAGGGGGTAATCGGAGGAACTTTCCTGTAATGAAAAGATTAAAACGCGTGGGGCATAGCCAGTCTATGATTATGTCAGATTGAGCTTCTAAGCGCTATTGAGTTATTTATACTTCACCAACCGCCAAGAATCGACTGTCCCTACTGATAGACAGACTTGTCGCGGCCTTTATCCTTTCTCGACTTGACCAGGTCTTTGAGCTAGTAGTTTCGAGCCATTCAGATGCATCATACGAGCTGTACTGCGGGTTTGGAAGTGAAAGATCTCGATTGCCTCCAACCGTTCTACTCTTTCCATCATGAGCCCCGGTCGTAGTGGAGACAAGCGAACAGGCGGTGGAATTAAACGCGACAGCTGTTGGCCGTGCCCTGAAGAACCTTTGCACATATTCAGCGTCATTTGCGTTCACCACGACTGCTGCTGCTCCAGCAGTGTAAGCATAAATACTTGAGGATTCCGATGCATCAAAAGCATTGGGGGAAGACACAGTTGTTCCGATTATTCTCTTTAAAGACAGGCTCATCTCGGAAAGCCCTCGTGGTTTGTTAGGTGAGCGAAGTGCTCGGGAATTTTGAGAATTGGACGGTGTTACTCTCAGCAGGTTGGTGCTTGTACGGCTTGAAGGAGTAGTGTAAGACATATTCTGCCATGAATTGGGTAAAGATAAATCTATTATTTGTGGCTGCAAGCGTATATTTAGTAGGCCAGTATAGTTTGGAGAGAGTATGAGCCAATGATGCAGCACTCAGATTTGTTAGATCCTGCACCCGGGCCTTGACCGCGTCGCCAGATTAGTGGTAATCAAGAGGCGAGATGTGTAGATGCAGTGTCTAGCCTGCGAAATTATCACTTCGAACGATTCTTTGAGGTCGCCGAAATTAGAACTGCTGTTTTTGTGAAGATTTTCGTCTCCATGCCGGCGTAGAATTTAGCAACGACTTAATCAAGATCACTAGCGTTTACAATGGCTGGGAATACATGGGAGTTTCTTTTTCCGCCCGATAGTGGCGGTCAAAGAGCCACAAAATTTGGCCCAAAGGTATTGTCAGCGGCAGGGATTAATGATCCTGACTATCTTTCACAAAAGGCTTCATAGGGCTGGTTTTGCCTAGCAGAATTATTCCACGGTTGCATAGATTGATTTTGCAAGTGCAAACACCTCAATTGACATACTTCTACAAATACTATACAAAAAATATATGATGTGGATTGCTAACAGTTAGTTTCAGAAATATCGGATGCACTAGGTAGAGGATTGGGCGCTGGATTTGTCAAATTTTATTTATTTATTTTTAACTGGGCAACTTTCATGCGACATATCATACAGCCCGAACTATTTCACAAATTGAGAACCGTCCGAAAAACTCTACCGAAATCGCAGCTGATAGTTAGTTTAAACATCTAATGGTCAGCAATTATACTTTTTTGCTTTACTGAAGCATAGTTATAAAATACCACCTTCACTTGAGTCAAAGCCTGGCTCTGAATTCTTGGGAGCTCTACTTCGTGTAGCAGTCGTTATAAGCTCTGGTAGAGGATCTGGCTGATAGCGATTCAACGGTGGTTTCTCACCAATCCCTTGACGCCTGTACTTCGATGGCGGAGTAGCTCCGAGCTCAGCCCAACGAGACCAAACTTGTTTACCCCGACGAAACCATCTTGCCTCTCGGTCCATGGCTTCATCAATATTAGGTCTCCACTTTGATTTGAGAATACGTCGGATGGCTTCTGGGGAAACTTTGAATTCATTCGCAAGTACAGCAGTTGTGAAACGTTCTGAGGCGCTAGTTAATTTTAAGATCTAAACTTTTGAATAATCAGAAACCCACCTGGCATTTGAGCATGAAGAGCTCTAATCCCTTCAATCGCATCTGGTGAAAGTCTCTTGAGCGGTTGATATCCATCTGGGTATTTCTGCTTGATTCTCTCCTTTTCTTTCATCCATGGCTCACGGGGTAGCGACGTCCATTCGTCTTTAAGGACTTCATTTTGGGTTGATATCTTTATATTTGCAGGGTGGTATGTTTCATTATATCGAGTGAGCCTTGGTTTCAAATCAGGGCTAATTTGTTTCTTTTTGGGAATATCCCGCATGAGATCTCTCATAGGCGTGTTTACTTGCTTATCGAGGCCAGAGCTACTTTTTTGGTTAAGTGGGTCATAGATTATCGGTTGCATCGTTTGCATACTCCTTTTTGAATTTTTGTCTTTTTCTATTTCAGCGATAAGTTGTTCGATATTATCAGCCGAAAAGTCGACAATTGAGTCGTTGATAATCGTGGAGGAAGTACATGAGCGTACATTCTCATCTCTCTCTTGATCATCTACTACAGAGATGCCAGTCTTTTTCTGATACGCTGCTGGGCGGGACTCAAAGTGTTTCTTAGTAGATGTGTGAAGAAAGTTTATTCCTGGATGTGATATTCGCGCTAAAGCGCGTGAGGGCTTAGAGGTTGGAACTCGAATACTAGTCGCAGCTACGTTGGGGTTTAGTTCTGTTATGGTAACTATGAATGAGCGTAATATATTGAACGTGCAGAGGCATGGCATTGCGAGATGGCTCGTAAAAGAAGTTTCTGGGTATAAACATATACCTATGCTTTCATGAAAAAGCACGTATGAGCTGCGATGGGGTTACGCGAATTATGCTGGTGTCAAGCAAGCCTGACACATTACAGCCTTTGACCAATCATGTTTACTTATAAATAAGTCTCTTATTTATTTGACCGGCTAATGTTCGCCTATCTACTATCTCATAACAAAGTGCTCCTTGTCATGTCTACCAACTGAGTCGCCGTTTTTACGGATTAGGAACTTTTTTTGCTATTTTATTCGCACATTGCCACGTTAGCTAAATTTGTTATTAAAAAACTATAATCTATCGTTCGTGAAGACTCTCTAAAGGGGAGTCTGAAGACTTTTGGCTATCAAGGTGTGCATTCATCAACATTTACATGAGTATAGCGAGTAATTAAGTCGAGCATTATTGGATTAGGACCAGAAATCCCCTGTATCGAGTTGCATGGATACTCGACTGAGGACAAAGACCGAACACCTGTCAGTGGTGTCCTAAGAACCTGGGAGTTAAATATTCTCTCAGAGCCGAGATTCAGTCACTAAAAGGGGTTGGATGATTTATTTTTGATGGATTTTCGGCTTGAAGAAGTTGTACTTGATATTTTGGTCGAGAAATCTGCCGGCAGATATGTCACAACCATAAGAAAGTCTAACAAAAACTCTTCACCACCAACATACGATTCACCAATGGGCCTAGGTCTATCTAGGGGTCGTATCCCAAAAAATAGCATCTCTCAATCTCCTTATATATCTCCGACGAAGCATTTTTCAGTCGATCTCACACCTGCGACCCACCTCCATACTTGTTACATCGCCTATCTACATACGCCCTAATGAGGAAAGTCATCATGAAAATGTGACGTGTACAAACGAGAAAGAAAAGGGAAGATACACCGAGGGGATTACACAAATCCCCAATGACGACAACAACCCGACGGTACGATATGAAGCTGCAAGGCTAGAGCAACGATTAAATCTTGGACGGCATTTATATTTCTCAGTCAATGAAAATTTCAATGGCTCGGGCGCGTGGTGGTCGAGGCTGAGGAGGAATTTGCGTCACGGCGTATATACAGCCGTTTTATGGACGGTTGGGCTTGACATGATTCAACACATGAGTGAAGTCCGAGGTGGTCTGGTCATTTAAGTGGGTCGAGATTTATCTGTACTCTAAGGTAGTTAACCTGATCCGGCCAGGCCCCACTCGTGCTTAAGCTCCAGTAGGAATGCGATGGGTGACATGTACCCAGCACGTAAATGAACAGAACAGAAACATAGATACTCAACAATCCAGTCGAAAAACGAACACCAAAAACCTATTTAGCGAGCCCTCTATAGACCTCCGAGTAAAATAATCTCCCTGTCGTAACACAATTTTGTTATGTTTTTTCATTAAATTAGTTTTATGTCCTTGGCTGTAGCCTTCTATCTATTTACATGTATTACCAGTAGAGCTGGCCAAAATTTAATCTTTGGGCTTGCCCTGCTCGTTCACCCATTTTAGGGCTAACATATCTTGAGCTCAATGAAAATGTAATGTAGTGAGGAGAAAAAAAATAACAAAATGAATAATAATTGGCTTTGAGTCTAGATTCTTCATTCTGAGATCTCCTCCGCCAGCGTCATTGCCCTGGCATTTATCCCAAAACACGTCCTGGTGTTCAACATAGAAGTAGGATGTGCCCAGTCCACCCAAGCAGCCTGCGAGCTGTACAAAATTTTTGAACTTCTCTCACCCATTGTGTCAGAGGTGTTGCCTAGTGAAAGCGTCTAGGTTCATGTCTTCTCTAAGTATACGCGTTAGAGTATTGTATCTCCGACAGCGCGTAAAGTGGGCGGGCGTCTGTTCTATCCCACAGCTACAAACCAGGGTTGCATCTTCGTACTTGAAGCGAAGATGATACGCCGCAAAATCCCCATGCCCTGTTTGACCTGTCACATCGGAGGACGAAGGCTGAACACCTGTCAGTGGTGTCCTCTACGAACCTGGGAGTGAAATATTCTCCCAGAGCCAAGTTCAGTCGAATTTCGCAATACCGATTAAGTTGGCCCACGAGGCAATAATTCAAACTACTCCACCACGTCAAATTTTCACTCCCAACGAGTCCGAATCCTATCCAAGCCTCATCAAGTTTACAAGTACGACCTAGTACATCCTCATTACAATGATCACGCCTCTCGTAGACTTTCTCTGGCCTTAGCTGGTCGCCAGGTACACGCCCACGCCGATATTTACACCCGCAGGAGGAAGCAAAGCGTGGCGCACAAATCTGGAAGACAGTTCCTTGGGATGGATGTGAGAGGGATTAGGACAAGTTGATAAGATGATGCAGAGGATGGATACAGTCTCGACGGGCCTGTAATTTTGAATTTTGGCAAGGAGTTTTTACAAATTGAGCTTCGTGCGTGCCAAGATTTCGGTTGCGAGAGTGCAGGCGACACTATAAACACCGCCATGGTTGGATGGTGCGGTGGTACATCGTCTTGGTTGGTCTGCCAAGTAGAGTCTGGATAGCTTGGACACATATCCCACTTGAGACAGTAGATCGCTGGTTCAAATCCAGAAAAACACAACTACTTTTCTCGCGGCGCTGGTATGCATGGATGACGTAGGCATGCTTGGATAACCAAAGGTTTTGAAATTCCCTTTGGTGGGTACTAACGGAGGAGGGTCGACTGTTTGTGTAAGCAAGCATACCTCATAGTGGTATTTGCGAATGAAATCCAGAGTGTGAGTGTCTCTAACATTAAATGAGTCATCCTACATGTATACATAGCACCGGTCATGTGTCATAGCTCCATAGCTGAATACACTTAAAAGATAAAAAAAAATAAAAAAAAGACCTGTCACATCTGTATGTGTTTATTTTACAACTTGAGTCACGGACTATCTAGCTGATTGGGCTCCTCTCTGGCCCGGGCCACACCTTGCACACTGCTCTTATCCTCTCTTGTTACTTCAATGATCATTGATATATTCCCCTTGATGAATAACCATTCAGCTCAGTGTTTAGCCGCATGATTCGGTCACCTTTTACATGGAACCTTCTACCCAAAAAAATAAAAATGGTTGCAACGGAAATTGCGTGCGCGAGAGAAAGTCTCAAAAGCCTGCAGCTCCAGCCAAGCGAGGCCTAGACACCGGGACCACATGAGGTGCGCATATTCATCTATATTGTTAGCGAAACAGATCATGTCCTTGTAGATAGAACGTGGAACCTCCAGTATCGGATTACACGACTCGCTTAGTTACGAGCCGTGCACTGTCCGGACAATAGACGCGTCAGTTAGTACTCAGCGAGTAATGTAAGCGACGAGTCGTAGAGACGATCTGTCAAGTGAAGGAGTAGTCATTCTTTGATGACACAAGTCATTGACAGAGTGCTTCTCAGTTATACGAGGGAATGAGACACGTTTAGAATAGAGTAGATAATTGGAACACAGTTTGGTGGATGGGGATTTCTATAAGACCCAACTCATATCACTACTGTGGGATATCAATTCAATACTGATTCATCTACGCCTTACATTTGCTGTGCAGTGTCTCTTATCAAGTTATACAAGTGATCTGACTACGTATATTATAATATATATCTCCCTTCTTTGTAACAGTCGAGGGCGACTTGATTCAATCCACCATCTCTGTATCGGGTGCTGGGTACGCTCCGGAAACTCATCGGATAGCTTTTCCTCCATGATCAAGGGTTGGTGATGAAAAGGGTTTTGACCCTGACGTCTGATCTGATCGTGGTAACTTCATGATAATGGTGATAGGGGGATGTGTTGAGAGATGAAGACAATACGGACCGCCAAGGCGACTATGAATTGTCATCATTGTGTCATAGCTAGTTAGGCTGCATACACTTAAATGATTTAAAAAAGAAAGAATTGTCATCGAAATGAGGACTTTGTTACGCAATCTTAGCTCGGCATACTCTACAGTGAGAACTGGAGGTTCGTAGGGGACACGACTGACAGGTGTTGAGAATAGACCCCCCCATGTCCTGTTCTCGCAGTAATGAGTTCGTGAAGTAATCTCCGAGGCAACGATAGCTATAGGGCTTTACGTCGTCGCATTTGCAGGTCCAAGTCATTGTATAAAGCTGGACAAGCAGTTGACCACCATTTGTCTATCTATTCTTGTCTTCGCCTTTACATAAAACGCCGAAGATGAACAAGACTGGTATAGCAGGGTAATTATTATTACTAATTTTATTATTATTTGGTATTATTTTCATATCTCAGTCTATGAGCACGTAGGATATGCAGGTCCTCTATGTCTACAGTCAAAGAATACATATGCCATTAGTATACCCCCTCTTATGCCTCCCGTACAACTCCCCTAAAATAGTACCACCTATCACAAGTCCTCATTCGATCATTCACTTAGAGGAGCCCTTAGCCCTTCATTATATCTCCTCTCCAGCCAACGAAATGATGGCCATTTGCGAATGTATGGCAGCCGGGAAAAATCGCCAAAACCACTGGGTGCGGAGATCTCCTAATACCGAAATTAGTACTAAATCCGAAGACATAGTGACCCTTCTGATGCGTTCGAGGAGGCCGGCCAGCTGGGCGCTGCAGACTGGTGGGTACCTTGGGAAATTCACCCTCTGCTTTTCTAGCCTCCTTCCAACTCCTTCCCGAAGGTCGTGCTGAAATTTCAGAAAAGTCTTGACAGAGCGAGGTTGTTGTATAGTAGCTTGGCCCAACTTGTTTTGTACCGTCTTGGGTACTGGGGGGTACTGTAGACTCATCAACAAAAGAAGCCCTCCTTATTAATTAGCCAAAATCTTGGTCTTGGTGCCCATAAAAGTTCCAAAGCTGAAAACCCCTCGAAAATTACAGTCCTAGCATGATCTCTAGAGACCTGTTCCCCCTCTCTCTCCACATCTCAGCAGCCTGTCCTTCCTCAAGATGTATAGCCCCATTAGAGCAGCAGTCCCCCAAAAACCAAGACCCCAACTTTGTATAATATGACTTAATTTCCTCCTTGCTGTGACGGCTAGTAAGCCGATAGAATCCCTGTAGCCTGTGCTATTCAGTACAGACATATTCATAGTGTCAGCGCTAAGTTACGTTCGTATTGAAAGTCTGCAACTGTCCATGTTTGAAACGTTGGTAACTAGCCCACACCTGGATAGTGGGAGCACGACTGGAGGACAGCAACTAGTGTTTGGAATATTGGAATCATGTATATATAGGGCGTTAGATGTAGCATTACTTTTGTTCTTCAGTTAATAAATAAACTTTCCTTTCGACATACAAACGCCCAAGCTTTATATATCGGAACCGTCACACTTGCGGGCATACTTAGCGCCATAATCTTGTAGTAAGTGTTGGCCGGTAATTAATGAGGCAAGCTCCTATTTGCAATTGGGGTGACGCCTTTATCGGTCGTTAAGCCGAGATGATGTGTGGCTAGAAAGAGGTTGAGGACTAAGATGAAATAGGTAAATGCTGCGTGATTGAGAAGCCGTCAAATGGAAATATGCATGTGTTTGCTTTCGACTTCGATTCAGATGAGATTCTTCTTGGCTATCCTAGACATGCAGAGCATACTGAGCGATTACATTGGTACCACTAGAGGACGAAGAATTCGTCTTTGCCGGCATTTACTTGGTCTGACATGAATAAATAAGCCTATTGTTAAGCACAGATTCCCAAGGCTTTAGAGATCCCGAGCTCCTAGTGATATAGCAAAAACCAGCCATTCAATTATCGCAAGGTAGCATTTCCTAGCCATTGCATTTCAGATATCACTGAACCCCATGTGGGTTTCGATCGATCACAACTGAAACAGGATGGCAACAAATATAACTCGTGGATCTACTACAGCTAGTTCCGCAGAATGCAATAATTAAGCTTGAGTTCTAATAAATTTGTCTATATCTCCTCCTAACTCCCAACTCCGAAATCTACACTTTGTGTGCAGCTTTCTAATTTTAGGCTAACCGCATTTAGTAGTCAGTGTTACATTACGTAGCCTGCTACGTTTAGGATCCACACCCATATTGTTGGACTATTTTGGAAATGGGAGTAGAAGGTAACAAATCATCGAAGGGTCGTCTCTCTATTCTCTGGCTATTGAGTATCTAAAATACACAATTTTCCTCATATGAAACCCTACTAGATAACTCGCTGGCAATAATGCTACCACCGAAAAATACCAAACCGTGCTCTGGACAGATAAGATGAGAATATCATCGGAAACATAAATGTAAACCCAATTCAAAGTATGAGTTATGTAAAATCCGAACAAAAAGATATTTTCCTTGATACGCATCACGTATCAGCATTAACTTCTCCGACCCGAGTCATGTTATGAGTAAATTCAGGTAAACCTAAAATAACCGTAGCGCAACACATATTGCCTAGCTGAGCTAAATCATATACAATCAAATCAAATCAATTGATCTTGATGATCATACCTAGAAATCTAAACCTTCATACTTACTGAGTCTAGATTACCAACAGATAGCACCAAGAGTGCAATTTGTACAGAAATTTATACTCATCAAACATGCAGGTGCGCCAAAAGTGGAATATTAAAAATTATTATCAGAATGGATAGAAATTCTCAAAATCATGTGCTGCCCAACGACGGCCACTCCCATCTATTCATCAATCAGAATGTTGACTTTGTTCGCATGTACCCTCTCTTTGACTCCATCCTAAACCAAGAAATTTTTCTCAATGCCATGAAAGGGCATGACGCTGTTGTCAGTCCTTTATTCTCAGCCATGAAATTATTTCCCTTGTAAGCTCATTCATGCCACCACAGTCCTCCGCAGAGGCTGGCTCCTGCTCTGTTTTACTTGGTCTATGAAATGGGGAATGTACAATTGCAATGACTGCTGCAATATTGGAAGTGAGAGTGTGAGAGTGTGATAGTGATGAACAGATGTGAATTTGCTTGATTTATTTTTTACAGTAGAAATGTCTATGCTTTTATATCCCGTCAACTTGTTTACTGACCAATCACAAAGCCGATTAAGCTTCCTTGTGCCATCTGTCCCAGCCTATAACGGCTGGTTCCTGTAGCCTATGTTGGCTAACATAGGCTTGGTCCGATTTTGGGTGCACACGATCGATCGATCTAATATCGGGGCATCGGAATCTGCATAGAATCTGATTCAACAGTGCAGCTCAACATGGCACCACTTGTCGGTGAGAAGCTATCGGCTGGGAATATACGAGATCGGACACAACCTCCTCAACTGATAGTGCAATGACGTCGTAGAACATGAGGCTCTTTTGTATATATACATGTGTAGATAGTTCTTGTAGTAGTTCTCTCCTTAGAATTATCATCTACTACCATCAACCACATAGTTGCTCCAGCACCTGTCCTAGAATCCGTGACACAGCCGAGCAAACTCACTAAACCACTTCATGTGACCTGTCCAGCCTTGCACCTCATCTGACAACAGCCTAGCTACCCAAGCGTCATGTGCCATGCATTGCGTCAACTATGGCTGAGCACGACACTCCCTCTGTCAATTATGACTTTTAGCTCAGCACCTCAATGGATCATGACTGGTGATTTGGCCTTCATGTTGGAAATCTAGACTCAGTAAGTATGAAGGTTTAGATTTCTAGGTATGATCATCAAGATCAATTGAGTTGATTCGACTGAATATGATTAAGCTCAGATGGGCAAGATGAGGTTCAGTGGTATCTAAAATGCAATGGCTAGGAAATGCTACCTGGTGATAATTAAGTGGCTGGTTATTGCTAGATCACTGGGAGTTCGGGATCACTAAAGCCTTGGGGATCTGTATTTAAGGATAGACCTATTTGTATATGTTAAGCTAAGTCAACGGAATATTACATGTTACTAATTTATATTGAGAAGAGAGTTTGATATCACATACAACTATCAATAAATTCTTGTCCGAAATTGTACACTTGTTCTTCGAGATATTTCCTCCTAGAAATACTTGACAATTTCTAACCCTTTGTGAGTGTGTCTGTAAGCTGAAGGTCTGAGGCTACAGAGTCAACAGTTATTTTTCTGTTTGTATGCTGCTCTCGGCAGTAGAAGTTCCTGAAGGCTATATGATTAGATCTCCTGTGGTTGTTGTGGTTCTTGATTAGTGTCAGGATTGCCTTCTGTAAAATCTATATATGTGGGTATAAGAGGATTTAAGTATTCTATATTTCTGGTCTGGCCTTTTAGCTGGGCAGTTAGGCACCTATCTCATACACGATGTAGGATGGCACCCTTTAGCTTGAAAACCAACTCTTTGTCCTGTGTCTCTGCCCTGCTGTCTACATGCTACTCTGACACATAGTCAGAAGTGCGGTATGCCAATACTGGCAGCAAAAGTTCTCCGAAGCTGCAACTGATGTTGGCATGAATTGGATGGCACGCTGGGCTAAACCGTAACATTCATCTGCTGCCCCACCACTCCAATCTCTGGATGAATTTGTTTCGGACCCAGGAAAGTGTGCACTTCTGCTTCGCGACTTTTTCCTCGGCTGGTTCACCAGCCAAAACGACGTCGAGGTTGAGAACTTTCAACTATGATTCGGAAACCTCCTATGGGTCTCAAGCATTACAGAAGAAGAAGCAAAATGGGTCACAACAGCCTGCCAATATAAAGCCCTTGGATCAGACGCAATTTCTGCTCGTCTTCTTAGGACACCCTGGCCGTCAATTGGTCATGCTGTGAAAGTAATTTTTGAGGGCTCACTTTTTCTTAATCACTGTGACAACTTGTGAGCTGATAAGCCCTGTAGCCTTCAATGGCTATAAAAGGCAGCCTATATGTTCAATCACTCCGAGGATTATCAGCAGACGAAAACTGATACAAGATTGTCACTAAGGCTACGTAAAGGATAAGGCCAAGAGTATCAGAAGCGTTACCCGTGTGGCAGAACAAACCTCAAGTCAGTTTCATTGCTACTGTAAGCGTAGGCTAGATTTAGATACCTCTGGATGTGTATAAGTAGTAGGGTAGACTTGGAGGTAGTTTGCTTCTACATAGATGAATTATAGCTTAACCTTTCAATCATACAAATGCCCATTCGCTTTCTATATTCGAACTCTGACAACCACTTCCCAAAGGCATTCAAGCTAGCCGAAGTAATTCATTACCCCAAACATGGCCTATATCTCTGTACAGCTAAGTTTCATGGATCATTGTGGCATAGCGTATTATGAAACTCCATGCAGACGGCTAAGTTAAAACACAAATAATAGTTCAATGCACTTCTAAAACCAGCGAGGAAGACTGATAAGAATGGGCTGGTTTCATCAGGTGATGTTTAGCAGATAATTGGGCATAGGGGCTGTGTGCTACGTGCTATTTGGTAATTTTATGGATATAAATACTCGGCGTGAAGAAGCATTATTCTTCACGCAGCGTCTTCTTTAATTACCTTAACAATACATTTGTTTACCCATCTCTTCTTCGGGAAGACCATTTATCTCTTTCCAGCTCTTCATCAGCAAGACCCACGTGTAGCCTCTATCGCTACTATCTACCTATTTGTCTCTTCCTAGAGAAGACCAGTCATCCCTTCGACCCACTCATCACCTTTATCTACCACCTAGATCTTCGTTAGACCACATACGCACCCTGTGGAACACTGTCCTAACCTCGCCTTGAGACTAAGGGATGAAGGCCCATTGCATTACTCTCCTCCCTCGGCAAAGGTGTTTGACTTAGTTATGGTGTCGTATGATGACAATTGTTTTCTAAGTTGTGTTAAAGATATAACTTCTATAAGTGAATATATTTGAGTTGTTATGTAAAATAAGGTACAAAATATCTAGAAGATGATCGAGTAAAACTGGTTGTGATATGTGCTCAGTATGATCCCTTTTCCAATCATCCAGATCATGTCCATATACAACCATTTCCATACCCGTTCCTTAGTCATTTACCCATATTTCTACTAGCCCTAGCCTCCATATACAGGTTTAGATCAAATCACACATGACACTAGAAAGTTACATATATCTCCTGAATTATAGTGTTCGTATGACCAGACGTCCTGTACGCGTTTCTTCCCTTGACAGTTGTATATTTGCAAGACATGCAAATAGTCACGACCTGACACAACATTACCCTGTAATAATTATTGACATGGAACCTCTTCGGGCGTCTCAGCGCAAGCATCAGATATTCCTTGGGACCGAAACAGTAGCCTGGAATATACCTATACTTGCTTACGCTTGACTTGTTGTAGTGTAACCAAAACAAAAGGTCTTGAGAGACTAGTCACAAGGCAAATGGCACATACCTCCCTATTGTACAAGGCTGTGCTGCAGCAGCTTTTTGGAGCACTGTCTGGTAGATCTGCTGACAACCTTGTCTCGTGCGTTATCCACAATATGGAACATGCAATGAAAATTCATAAGAAGTTGTTGGAAAACCGGTATGAGTTCGATGAGTAAGGCGGCTCAAAGAATATGGGCGCGATTTTATGAATAGAATAATAATGATATGAATCGGGAGAATATGTGATAAACTGGAGAAATAAAAGATGGTCTGAATAAATTGAATTGATTAGATTATCTGTCTTAGTGATTCTTAGACAGCTTATATACATGTAATCTTGATAAACCAAATCCAGACTAGATACCATCCATCACTCGTTCCATACTCTAACAATGGCAATGAAACGCACGACAGTATACAATATGAGTATGGGGTCAGGGTCGGTGGATGAAAGCCTACACGTGTATCAGACCATACCATGCACTAGTCGAGTCTCAAGCATCAAACATGCTCAGTAAGGGAGATATCAATCATCTAGGTCATGAGTCATGCATGAGAATCTTAGTTGTTCCAATCATGGGAAACTTCAGACACATAGAGTCTGAATTTCCAACAGAAGTCCCTGTCACATTGTACGTAGAGGGAGGATTCATTGCTGTGCTCCACGGACTACTGCTGCAAAGGATGAACAAAATTGGATGGCCAAAACCAGCCATGACTTTGATAAAGTCCTTCCTGGACAATGGTCTGCCTGCATAAGTTTCATGGATAAACGAGGCAGAAACTAGGATGGTGTCTCATGGGGAGTTCCATTCTAAAACACAACTCGGGGTTAGATCAAGTTCTGAAACAATTAGGACAGGCTCAGGAACATAGAGTCATTTCATAGGGATTGCGTAGTAATACTGTTCAAGACAGAGCTTAGGGCTGTCCTATTATCTGATGTATGTCACGGCACGACATTCTGCCCTGTCATGAGATATGGTTATGTGGATGGAGGGGACTAATGGATGATGCGGGACGCCCGAATAGGAATAGCTTCGGGGCTTTATATACTTAGATTCTATTCTTTTCTATTCTTCTCCAGCTAAGTATTTGCTATACAGATTGAATTATTGCTATGCAAGCTGTACTTTCACTTGTGCCTATTCTAAGCTGTCACAATGTACATATATACCCAGCGTGAAGGAGTATTCTTCATGCAACCTCTTCTGTTTATACTCATCCTGTTATTCACGTACTTATCTCTTCTCTAAAGAAGACCGCCGTTATTGTACCCTCCTCACCTATTACTTAATTTACCTTTACCTCTTCTGTGAACCCTATATCTAACACTGACTTTATACCTCCTACTCTTAGGAATCACCACCATACTCCACACCTGTAACCTACTTGTACCCAACTCGTACCCTACAGAATACAGATAACACAGTACCTTGAGACAGAAAATATCATCAAACAGGTCAAGCACAAACCAGTTAAAATAACATGCAGAGCAAGACACAATATGTATGTGGCAAAGAAGAATGTTTTTCATGGAAGCATACTGATGAAGAACGCGAAAGATCTGAGGCAAAGTTTTAAACTTCACTTAAAGGATTGCTAGGGTCCCGATTTGTTGACAGCAATTGCTTCAAAAGACAATATCAACAATATATAGTTGACTGTGAAGGTGATGATGAATCTTACGCAGATAGTGTTGGAATAAAATAACAATTGTTATACTAATAAAGACTTAACAAAATCACAATACACATATCCAGTCATATATACACAATTCATAGTCCACAAGTGATCCAGCTCTGTAGAGCCAATACTAATATCTTCTACTCGTGTCCTTTACTCGTGTCCTGAACAGAGCAAGTGATCTGTCTTCCCGCGTCCTGTTTAATATCCGAAGGCCACCATCACGTGACCTTGATCCTCCATAACACAACATGTCATGCAGACCTCCTGCCTTACTGGTGACCACTAGGCGAGTTACGCACCCTCCCATTAATCTCCCTTCTGGCATCCCTTTCAGAGATCTAGCAGTCTATACAGATGGCGCTCGATCCGAGATAGCAGAATCGCCCAGGACAGGTGGTGGAATTGTTATCTTTCAAGCTGGCCAGATAGTTTACCGCGAGAGTCTGCCCCTTGACTCGACGCTATCTCCTTTTGACACAGAAGTGACCGCTGTGAAAGAAGCCCTCAGAGCTGTGCTCTTCCTACCAACAGCACGCTTCTCAGAAAATATTTGAATACTCACAGATAACCTGGAAGTAGCTCGCCTTTTATTTCAGTCCCCAATTTGCTCGTCGCAAGTGGTTTTCCAACAAATACAGGCCCTCTATTGATAGGCTTCATCGTATATTAGAGCGCTCAGGACATGGAGATGACAATCACCACAAAGTGTCGTGGTTATGAGCTGTACAGTATATAGCAATTATGTCTCTGCTGTCTGTCAGTGGAGTTACACGGGCTCATGTGCAATGGTGAATCGCAGAGACGGCGCGCTCATGCTGGGTGATGGCACGATGGATAGTGAGTGCTTATCAGTTGGTGATCTATGAAGGTGATGCTAGATGTGCATCCCGATGATTGATAATATCATCTAATGGATGATGTGAAGTATGATATTATATTGGATAGATTAATTCACTAAACTCGGCAGGTGAAGAGATTGTAGAGTACAAGAACAGCGTCTGTGCACCAGCCTGTATTTTCCACCCTTTCCTAATCTAGCAGCCCATCCTCTGTTTCCCTGTCTCCTAATAACTCAACCAAGCCAGCTCAACACAAAGCCCTAGAAGAAATCACACGGTTTTGCATACACTGCCAAAAGTTCTGTAAATCGCCTGGAAAATTCAAGTTTACATTAAAAGAAGATGCTCAGTTTAATTACTGCATGTTTGCTGATGTAATATATATTGTCGGAAATCCTCTCCTACATATTGTTGATGAAGGCACAAGATTCCAAGCTGGCAGGCGGTTAAAGAACATGTCTGTCAAGAGTACTTGGGATGCGCTATGTGATTGCTGGATTAATACTTACTTGGGACCACCGGATATAATCTCACACGGCGCTGGTAAAAATTTTGCCAGTAGGCAATTCCAGCAATGTGCCATTAATGTTGGCTCTACTACAAAGAGTGTGCCAGTAGAGGCTCATAACTCCGTAGGCGTAGTTGAAAGTAATCACGGCCCCCTTCGCCGGATCTACCAAATAGTCACTGCAGAAATTCCTGGCATTAACAAAAATTTAGCCTTGCAAAGGACTTTCAAAGCTATAAACAATTCCGTGGGACCTTATGGACTGGTTCCTACCCTCTTGGTATTTGGTACATACCCACGTATGGTTAAAGAAGATGCTCCCTCACCCACAGTGACACAAAGAGCGGAAGCCCTTCACAAAGACATGAAGGAACTAGAGCAAATCCGTGCCACACGACAAGTCAATGATGCACTAAATATGAGAAACGGTCCTTCCACTACGGCAATACATGCATTGCCGCTCAACTCGCCAGTGATGGTATGGCGAGAAGGTAATGCAAATCAAGTGGGAAGCTGGACTGGCCCCTACAAACTTTTAGACGTCAACGGGGAGACCTGCGCTCTTGAGCTACCTAGTGGACCTACTAAGTTTCGGAGCACAAGTGTCAAACCGTACTGAACTGAAACAACAAAGCTGGTTCCGGACAACGGTGATTTTAGAATTCCTTCAATGGAACAAATAAAATCCTCTTCAGAGAATGACCCCCTTGCAGATGATTCACTACAGTCTGGAAAACCCAAACGTCAAGTAGGCAGACTTCACCTGTATGCCACTGAAGTAAACGCAGCAATTGTATCAGCATACTTTCATGAGAGTGGTCAATTTAAGCAGTCCCGCCAGAAAGAAATTGCTGGGCTATTAGAGAAGAATGTCTTTGAGCTGGTTGAAAATAACAACATACCCGCTGGCACTAGGCTTTCAATTCAAGATTTGTTGATAAAGTAAAGCACAAGGGTACCAATAATGCCTTCGAGAAATCAAGACTTGTTGTCCAGGCATATAATGACACTGAAGAAGAATTTATCCTAACTCAAACTCCGACAATTCAAAGGGCCAGCCAAAGGCTTATTCTCTGCATGATGTCTTCAATTGTGGAAACAAATCTCTATTTGCGTGATATATTGCGAGCATACGTACAACCCACCTCCAATTTGAATCGCGATATACATATTTGCCCTCCGCACGAGTCGAATGCCGAATTAGGTATAGAAAGAGGCACGTTGTTGAAAGTTGTTAAGCCTCTATACAGAATACTAGAAGCAGGAAATCACTGGTTCCGTACATATCACAATCACCACACCCAAGAGCTTTGCATGAATGCATCAACTTTCGACTCATGTCTCCTCTGGTGCTATAATCTAGACCAGCTAGGTATTGTTGGTCTTCAAACTGATGATACTCTCTGTTGCGATTTCATAGTAAGAGGAGCAGAAAGTATAGCTCAAAGAATATTGTTTCCATTAAAGTTCTAAGTTACATGTGAAACGCGAATTTATGTGCTCATATCCTAGAGTTAAAGTGGGTATGCAAACAACAATTACTACAGTGAAAAGTCTTCAGCACAGCTGACCACGAAACCATTGTGCAGGGAATAAAACAGTACTGACCCCGCACTATTAACGCCATCCTATTTGTCGCAAAGTAAACATGACCATATCTCTCACTGCATTTGCATATAGTATCATATTACCCTGCACATGCAAATGTATGAGAGAATATCTCAACAGCAAAAAGAAACTAAAATGTAGAATACAGGATGTATTATGCAGCATGCAGGAAAGTTGTTCATATTTGCAAGGAATGCCAATTATTGTAAGAAATGTGGCAAATTTCAACACTCTATTTTTGGCCAATGACTCATTTGCTACTGCAGAAGAAGACAAGCTTAAAAAGGCGAATTTCCTAGCAAAAGAACGAGAAACTCTTGCAAAAAACCATCCCCTGAGATTTAACAGTTGTATGTATAATAAGCTGATTGACAGGAAAACTGTAAAATTAACTCAAGAACGTCAATGCAAAAATCTCATAAGCAGATGCTACAGTCTGCCGAAGAACTGACAGGGTGGGAGTGACCATGCTGAGATAGTTTCTGGCTCGAGAGGAGAGGTGTTTGGAAGATAGGGATACGGTGCAGGGCACCGTAACTCAGACATTTGCTGTGATTTAATTTTTCTTTTGTCGCTTCTGGCTTTAATGCCGGTCATGTAGGTAGCAATGAGCTCGTAGGGCCCATCTACCCGTGTCACGTCTAAATAGATGTTGGGTTCGTCCTGTCACGTTAAAGATTTCAAATTCAAATTCAAATTCAAATGCAAAAATCTCAGTTTAGTAGCCGAGGTAAATACATCATCTACAGGTTCTCGTGGTGCTGTCCGCAGAGGTCTTACTACCAAAGAACAATATGTTGCGCAACAAGCCAGAGGAGCTTATATTGCTTCTATGTGTCAACCTGAAGCCTCTTTTGATATCTCCTTTGCTGCCCAAGTAACCAACCCCCAATAGAATGAAATAGCTGCCCTCAATAAACGCCTACAGTAGCAGAAAACTAACAGACAAAGAAGACCCAACTTTGTGAAACTAGATATGAAAACACTACGCCTCTAAGCGTTTACGGATGCATCCTTTGCAAATAAAAAGGAAATTTTCTCAAAAATTGGCTATGTACTTGTACTGGCAGATGCTACAAATCAAGCTAATATAATTCATTGGTCATTTGTCAAATGCAAGAGAGTTACAAGAAGTGTTCTTGCATCAGAGTTGTATGCCATGGCTCATGGTTTTGATATTGGTGCCACAGTAAAGTCAACTATTGAACAGCTATTGCGGACTATTATCCCTTTAGTTGTATGCATGTGACAAAATTGTCATGTTGGATATCCCAAATATGTAGTAAGATAGCAGTTAGATCTGCAGATATAATATTGTGCCTATTTAGGCCAGTTGGCGCATTGGTAAATCTATCTAACTATTTGCAGCAGTATGTGTCCATTACTATGTGGACATATGCTGTCAAAATGCACTGATTCCAAATTTCTGTACAATTGTCTTGTCAAACTCAGTACAACACAAGAAAAGAGATTGATTGTTGACCTAATGTGTCTGTGTCAATCATATGAAAGATGCGAGATTACCGAGGTTGTATGGATTGATGGCAATATGTTGTGCCTGGACCTACATAGCTACAGTGCACAGCTCCAGTTATGATGGTCACGTGACTGCATGCATCTGCTCTGTTTGCTCCTGCTTTGTTGAGTTAGTATAATTAGTAAGCAATAGTCTAGGGACTATAAGTAGAGAGCTTTCCTCCACAGTAGATAGAGTAAGCAATTCAGTCTTTCCTCATTCTACAGAGATCATTCTCCACTCCTCTTCTTGACCTGTCCGGCCCAGCAGCACATCTGTGATCACTAGCAGCGAGCTCCCACAAATTGTATGTACACCAAAATCATAGACCTATCATAACATAATACTAGTATTTGGCAGGGGATGATGTTGATACAGATGTATTCTCTAACAGATATGCCACATCGAGCAAGGGAAGTTCTGAAAGGTGGCACGAGCTCGAGCAGCATCCAAAAGGGCCGAGCAGGCAATCATTGCCGCAGCGAAGGATGTCTTGATGGCCGAGGAAACAGGCTTCGGAGCTCTGGAATCTGAAGAAGTTTGAAGACACAGCAACCTCGACTATGCCCCCTTTTGGGGCATCTACTAACAATTAGCAGGATACTGGCTGGATCAAAGGTGCCTACTAACTCATCTCTTGCTCTCAGCAGAGAATGGGCAAATTTGTCAATTGGAAGGTGTGACAGAAAACAGGATGTGTAATGAGCACATTGCTTGGATCCAACATGGAGGAATCTTCTAGTTTTGGGAGTTATTTTGATTTTTGTGATTTTTTGATTTTGTTTAATCAGCTGCACCTTCAGCAGCAATTCACGAGGTTGGAACAAGTTAGGCTGTAGGAAAGATTACAGGGAACCCTGCTGGCTCCACCGGTCCTTGACCCATTTTGGATAAAAAAGCTTAAGATTAGGACAAAAAATTATAAAAAAACAAATTACAGCAAGTATGGCATTATGGCGCACGAAAGAGATCTAGTCTCTACATAACGGCAATACATGTAGTACTGTGTGCAGTTTGAGAGAAGGGTTGTTGATGTAGGATAAACAGCATGGCTGCTCAGTTGGGAGCATATTTTGGTATGCTGCATACTGGTTACCTGATTGGTCTACAAGCAAACAAGCTAGGGGATACAGGACGAGCCTCTTCTAACTGTAGCATAATAATCATTGTTGAAAAGAAGCACCCTACAATGTAATTATCCTCAACAGAGTACTAATGTGCAAGGGAAGCAAGAAGGTAGGTTCAATAGGGTTTGATTAAATAGCCTTAAAATTCAACAGGAGTAAGTCTTCTATAAGTACCACCCTCAATCTCGCTCCAACACAATCAACATAGATAGCCTGATACAGCATCTAGAGTGTGTTATCCCTGCTACGCACTGACACATTAACAATAATCATCATAGTAATTTCACTTCTGCACATATTAATAAGGATATCTCTTCGCAAACTATCTTAGCTATTTCTCAAGGAGCTGTGTTATTAGTATTCCGTAGGGTACGAGTTTGGTACAAGTAGGTTACAGGTGTGGAGTATGGTGGTGATTCCTAAGAGTAGGAGGTATAAATTCAGCATTAGGTATAGGGTTTACGTAAGAAGTAAAGGTAAAATATGTAGTAGGTGAGAAGGGTACAATAACGGCGGTCTTCTTTAGAGAAGAGATAAGTAAGTGAACAATAGGTATGAGTATAAACAGAAGAGGTTGCGTGACGAAGAATACTCCTTCACGCTGGGTATATATGTACATCAGATAATAGGACAGCCCTAAGCTCTGTCTCGAACAGTATTACTACGCAATCCCTATGAAACGACCCTATGTTCCTGAGCCTGTCCTAATTGTTTGAGAACTTGATCTAACCCCGAGTTGTGTTTTAGAATGGAACTCCCCATGAGACACCATCCTAGTTTCCGCCACGCTTATCCATGAAACTGTTCCAGCGCGAGTCTATATTGTTAAATTTATGAGCTTTAGCAAATATAGAAGTTAGATCGGAATCAGTGTCAGCAGTTAGACCAATACAGTAAATCTAATGAGGATGTAGAAGTAAAATTTGAGTGGAAACAATTGTATTGAGATGTATGGTTCTGAGTAAAACCAGGATGATGTGTTATAAATGCAAGGTTATTGAAGGTGGAATAGTTATCAGTAAATTATGACAATTTGTCACAATTCTAATGATGAGTGCGGCCTGAGGCATAAAGGCGATGTTCCCCGCAAATTTAATCATGTTACTCACATTCTTTGTATATAGTTTGGGGCAAGTCCCCTGCCTTTCATAGTCTTTTCTTCTGCCTTTGGCTTAATATTCTAAGGATTAGCTGAAGTACTTTCACACATCAATCTTGTCACATAAATAACTGCATGTTGTCACGGTTTCATAAAAAATGCATGAGCAATCTTGTAGGTACAATATTTTAATTATAATTCTCTGAAGAGAGAATTTCTGTACTTAATGACTACCTATATATACAGTCTGAAATATCCATCCTCAATAAGGTTCTCTCTGTTACTTGAAAGATTAGACTCTCCGATAATCACCTAGGAGATTCTTGATACTCATATAACCTTCACGAACTCTCAGTATGTTTCAACAAGGTTCAATGTGAATCATCCCAGCTCCCTGTCATCCAAGATGTTTCTAGGAACCTCTCTTCCTATAATTGTCTGCGCTAGACAGCGTAGGCTACAGAAACACTTAGGCTTGATAGCCATTACACACGTTCACTGAGACTTGAAGATAGAAGTAGATTGTAGTGAATTAGCAGACTTGCTTACTTTCATTCAAGTTCAGAGAATTACTACTTTTATATACATATACAACATTCTATAGCTTTCCATATCCCCAGTCGCTCAGTTTCATTCAGCTCTAAGTCATCACATTCTATTCCACCCTGTTATTTTCTATTTGACTCTAGTCTATACTGTTTTGACCATCTGATTCTACATCTCTGTGATCCACAACCATTAGATGCAGGGGTAGTTATGTCATCAATCACAACATGATGAGAGGGAGATTACGTGTTTGTATATCTTATCAGCTATGGTTTTTGACCAGTATTTATCAATCTCCATGGATTGTAAATTATGATCCCTAAAGATGTAGATCTATGTACATACGCATATGTAAGTCTCAAGGATGAGGGTTTGACAGTGTTCCACGGGGTGCGTTGTATAGCCTAGTGAAGATCTAAGTGGTTTCACGGATCCGTAAATAGAATTTTAATACTAATATTAATTTGTGATTAGATGAAGGTGCAGTTAATTAAAACCATCAATTTAATAATAGCTTCCCCTTTACAATTAGTCATGTAAAACGTCATGTTAGGATATAAAAGAAAGTCATGAAGAGAAGGACAAGAACATAGCCATTAATGCAAAGATATTGGCAAGAATTGATTACGATTAATTCCAGTTGGCAAATGCTTCTACTCTTGTATATAATAGTTCAGCGTGAGAGAGATTTACTCCTCACGCAACGTCTTCTTTACTTACCCTTTACAATACATTTGTTTACTGTGACAGAAACCAAATTGGTGATGAATAAATCGATTTAATAAACTATATGAGGAGAAAAGCTAACTCTAGCTACTACTAACAGGTATTTATAGGAGTTAATCCTCCTCGTGAATCTACAGACTAGTAACTTGTCCTTAGGCACAATAATTCTTACCCAGCCACGTATTTCCAGGTGTCACTTAGTTGTAATAACGCTTCAGCCTCCTGACTAGTAGTACCGTTTCGTTTAGCTTCATGTCCCCCCCTATACAGCCTCTTCGTAAGAATTCTTAGTATCAGGCTTAGGTATCCACCTAAGCTCAAACAACGGTCAAACCGTAACATTACCCCTCTGTTTACCCTCTCCTCTTCTCTTTCCTTAATGCTGGACCATTATTTGTCTCTGCAGAACCCTACTTTTTCTCCCAAACGTCTAGAGCTGCAGCATCTTGCAAATTTATGAGTGATGTCCACTCTGGCTGTGCCATTCCAGTCCACTTCACTAAAGCCTGTCGCTCACCCTTTTTTGTTCTGCACCTAAGCACTTCATCAATCTGGTACCCTTCTTCGCCATCATCACTAGTGATTGGTCCTGGGTTTTCATCTTCTAGTATTTGTGAAGGCAACGGATTTTCTTCTGCAGGTATGAGCAAATCCACATGAAATTTATTATGAACTTTTCCCAGTATATTCAGTTGCACTACCTCAGGCGAAATTATTTTTGTGACAGTATACTTTGCATGCTGCCAGCCTAATTTTTTGGAAGGTTGATCTTCCAATCTAATATTCCGTAAAAGGAGCCAAACTTTATCACCGACTTCGTACCTTGGTGCTGGCTGTCTCTTCTTATCTGTCAAATCTTTATATTGTTCCTGAATGGCTGTCATGGCAGATTGCATAAAAATGGTGACCTTTTCTAACCTTTCGACAAATTGTTCAGCCCTTTCTTTTCCTGTAGATGCTGGAATGATTGACTGATTAGTAACAATTTGGATGGGGTTCACATGATATCTGTGTGTCGCAAAAAATGGACTTATGCCGCCTAAGGATACAACATCTCGATTATTTATAGCAATTTGAGCAGCAGCACATGAATCAGACCAATCATGTTGGGTGTAGATAATATTTGCTCGCAGGTATGTTTGAACTTCCTGGTTCATTCTTTCTGTTGCTCCATTGGTTTGAGGGTGGTAGGCTGTGCTCAGCCTGTGCTCAATTCCAACTAACTTGCACAATTGTTTCCGGAATTTACTCGTCCAATTTGACCCTCTATTGCTAGTTAATGCTTTTGGGAATCCATGGTATTGCCAATGACATTCTATAAATTGTTTTGCGCAAGTTTCTGCATCCATTTTGTCCATAGCCTCCAGTGTCACTGATTTTAACAGTCTATCAGTGATTACCATGATATTTGTTGCACCATTTGATTTAGGAAGTTCCACCATAAAGTCAATGGAAAACTCTTGATGGAATCTATCAGGTACCAGTAACAGTTTCAGAAGCCCCTGTTTCTGGTGTCGCAAAATTGATGACCTTCCACAAACGTGACAACTTTTACAGAACTGTTCGACTGACTTGCTTATTCCCGGCCAGAAGTATTCTCTAGCGACTTGGGCAAGCGTCGCAACTCTTCCAGGATGGCCAGTGACGGCTAAGTCATGAACGTTCTATGTAATTGCCGTTGTAAGTGTTAAAGTTATGAGCTTGAGCGAAGATGGAGGTTGTAGCGGAATCAGTGTCGGCGGTTAAACCGATGCAGTAAGTCTCGTATGAGGTTGTGAGAGGAAGATCCGAGTGGAAACAATTGTATTTAGATGTATGGTTCAGAGTAAAACCGAGATGATAAGAGTGAGATTGCGTGTTCGCATATCTTATCAACTGTGGTTTTTGACCAGTATTTATCAATCTCCATGGATCGTAAGTTATGATCCATGTAGATGTAGATCTATGTACATACACATATATGGGTCAGGAATATAAAGCTAAATACATGTGTGTTGGTAATAGATACGAGAAAACTATAACCTGCATTTAAGACATAGTCATCCGCTGGAATGCTAGTGTGAAATAAACGCTAATGCGCATTAAACTTTCGGTGAATGATGTATTGATAACAGTGATATAGAATGGGAAATTTGATAGTCAAGTTAGCCGGACTTACTAATAAGTTATTCTTGGCATTCCAAGATATATCATATTTCAACAGTAAGGGGTTCATAGAGAGGCACCCATATCCAACTTTGGTAACAAACTACCCCAACATCAATGTCAAATTCGCAAGCAGCGATTGTTGCTTTAATCGGAGCAGGCTCGTTTGAACCTTCTATTTGCAACTTGATGTCTTTGGGCCATACGCACTGTCCACTTTGTACCGCCTTTGTCACAGGCTCATACCTGGTTATCATTAGGCTGCTGCCTAACAAAAAAGGCTTGAACTCTTCCAATCATATTAAACATCATACATGTCATAAACCCCTCCACAACTCATTAGACCCAAGTATAGGCCTTGGCCCAGTTCATGCAAATCTATTCTTAAATAAAAAATTTAGATTGCAGACAGGACGACTCGAACACCAGTCGTGAGTCATCTAAGCCACATGCATCATTACTATTTTAATAAACTAAAATTACTAACATTAAAATGAAGCTGAATTAAAATAGACGGAGATGCTGGTGTTTGTCGGAGGACAAGTCATGATCTATTTTGAGAATGGTATGAAATGAGGGAACGAGATCATAGTCTTGTAAATAAATAGGAGGCTTTCAGTCATGTCTCTGCTCGTTACTTTAAGATTTTCATTTGTATCTAGCTCTGAGTTTAGTTAGAATAAAACGCCGCTTTAAGACCGTCACAGTCTGATATATAATCGCGAAATGGGACTCGCCGAAGAGCTCTGCCCAATAAGCTTGATGGGCCGTGACTTTTTTGTTGATATGACGTACTCCAAAGCCTTGTGGTCTGCATACATATGGACGTTCTTCTGGGCACCTAATAGCTCAGGTATATATTGCTTGAAGGATCGGAAAATTGCCAAGAGTTCCTTATCATGGATCGGGTAATTGAGCTCGGCGTCAATCATCTTCTTTGAGAAATAGCCCACAGGGTGAAAAATACCATTATCTCGTGGTTGGGAGAGGACGCCAGCAAAGAGTCTATCTCAAGACCCGTTTGCTTGTGCGTATCATAATGGCAGAGGACCAGGGTAGACTTCAATGCTGATCTCAACATTTCCTAGCCTGTTTTGTATTTCTTGTCCAAGTTGAACATAACGTCCTCGCCCGTCAAGCGTGTGAGGGGGCGACAGATATTGCTGTAACCCTTGATGAAACATTGGTAGAAGTTAAAAAATCCCAAGTAACTTTGCACACCCCTAACATTAGCAACGTACTTCCAGATTTCATTAACCAAGATATTTCAGTCCACTTTGTCGAGTTATATGCAACTCGTAAATCTCCTCCACATAGTACTCTATTTCTTTGTCTTTGATTGCAGGAGGAGGCAGCAATTAAATTTGTCCAGAGAGCAGGTCTTTTGCTGCAGGTTGAAGGAGGGAGACGTGAAAGACGGGGGGAATTTTCATACTTTGGGGAAGGTTGAGCCTATATATGTATAGAGAAATTACTTCTTTTGTTGGGCATGGGTCAAGTTTTCTCCAATCGAAATTTTGAGAATTTTGCATGGTCCTAATATTTTTAGCAGGAAGAAAAACTTAATCACTCTTATTGTAACAAGGGACAGGCATTTTTTAGCGTTTATAGCTAGTTCTTTGTCAATAGCAGGAGTACTTGGGAGGATCAGTAATTTGTGAAGTAAATGGTTCAAAAGGTTGATGAGTATCATGTAGAGACATGATTCATTCATGGGTTGATATTGTTCAGACAACTCATACATTGACTAGCCTCCCAGTTATTTAGTATTACGACCGACCTCAGGTTGACACTAGAAGACTCCCTCGAAATACAAAAGAGTAATTGCTTTGTATTTGGACCTAAAGCTACGCACAATAACTAAAAGAAAAGACAAGGAGAGAAAGAGGTCTGCAGCCTCGCTGGGCTTAAAACTCCACCAGCTCGCTTCCGGGACCAACGCTTACTCAACCAGACTCCACATCACGTGATACCATAAACCTATCATCTATAAACTCAAGCCGTAACATTTAGCATAAACAAGTGAATTGTGTCCTTCACTTTGATGTAGTAATTAGTTTAAATAGCACTCTGATACTAAGTGGGTTTAATTAACAACTCTCCACTATAGTTTTCAGACTCTTCAATCTCCCAACTCGCTTCACTAGGTGATATTAAATACAAGCCTAGAAGCTTACGCTTCTCTATACAACTTCCATTACAACAGGTTATGACCCGGTGCCCAAAGAAAAGCATTAATTTCCTAGAATTTCCCTTTTCCTTATTGTCCAATCAATCATCTAACAGCTCAATGGAAATGGCAAATTTACCTTCAAACCAAACCTCCATCCTCAATAAAGAAAATGATAAATATTTCACAAAGCAACTTAACTGCTCAATGCGAAACATCTCGTTCTCTAATGTTACCCAACTGACCAGACACAATACCTATGAGTCCTGGGCCACAACAATGGAGTCTATCTGGAAAGGCCAAAAGCTCTATGAACTTGTTGTTGATGGCAAAAAGCCAAAGGAAGATGCTTGCCTTGAAGAGCAGAAAGCATTTAGCGAATTGTTCTCCATTGCTATCAATATATATATCCTAGTGGTATGTCCGAGTTTACTGAGAATAATTCTCAAGTCACAAGACCCCCACAAGATGTGGATCTTTTTGACAACCAAATACCATTGGACCAATAAGTTCACATTAGTTCACCAGCTTGGATCCTTGATGTCACTTTTAAGCACACATGATTCCAATGGCAAAATAACTTCTTTCTTAGACATGTATGAGAATGAATACTTCCGGACTACTTTGTCAGCCCGTGAATCCTCCAGCTTCAGATGTCAAAGGATTGCTGATTTTCTAGACGATGATGAGATAAAGAGAGACTTGATAATTGCATTCTTAAGTCGAAATCACAAGAATATTGTTGACAACTTGGTAACAAAGGATAATCTATCCTGTACTAAAGTCAAGCAACGTCTTCTCGACATTGACCATGAATTACCTATGCAATCCTCTCCTCATACAGCTCTGACTACGCAATTTAGAAAGCTCAAAAATGATACCTCAAGAGTAGCGAAACCATCAAAGGTTACCAAATCTAGACACTCTAAAAGCTATATACCAAGAGAATGTTCCTTCGTTAAGAAACATCATCTGTTCGAGTACAAAGGTTGTGTATGGAACTCTTGTATCAGACTCCACGAAAGGAAAGCCATGATATCAAGAGAACTTAACAATATTCATGAACGAGCAAGTGTTGTTGTCAATGGACCTCAAGAAGTTATTCATCATCTCTTCTACTTTGATACCTGTGCACCAGCTCACATGTGCCCTTACCCAGGAAGATTTGAACAACTTTCATCCTGCGCTGGTTATGTAATACCAAGCTCAAATGAAAAGATATCAATCGAGGGGAAAGGAACTGCACTGTTAAATTGTATACTATCAAATGGAAATATTCCTACTGTCAGAATAGATGATGTGCTCTACGTGCCCAAGTTATGCCTGCCTTTATTTTCTTGGAAGAAAGCTCGATCTAAAGGATATATGCTCCAGGACAATGGTATAACTATGAGGATCTATAAAAATAATTAAACTTGGTTGGAAGCTTATTACAATGGTCCGTTACCCTCGATCAGGGAAAGGACCGAAAACAATGAAACCGCATGTTCAACCTTTGAATTTTGGCATGAAGCTCTCTGTCATTCAGCGCCTTCTACAATATCTAAGACAGATAATCTCATACAGAACTCAGGTATCATCCCAAATACACCCAAGAACTTTTACTGTGACACCTGTATATCTTCCAAATCAGTACATCAAAATCCTTCTCCATTGATTTTTAGAGCAAAACTCAAAGGCAAATATATTCAATCAGATCTTTCAGGACCATTCCCTGTTCCATCTTATGGCAACGCTTTATACTACATAAGTTTCATAGATGATGCAACACATTGTGCAACTATCTGATCCCTAAGATACAAATCTGATGTGGCGCAAGCTACTATAGATTTTATTACAGCCTTGGAAACACAGTACAATTACAAAATCAAGTCACTTAGAACAGATAATGGTGGCAAATATTTCAATGAATCACTATCCAAATTTCTTGCTCAGAAGGGGATAAGTTATCATTCGACTCCTTCCTATTCCCCTGAATCAAATGGTGTAGCCGAAAGGCTTAACAGGTCGATTTCTGAAGGAAAACGAGCAATGCTAAATACAGTTAAAAATAAACGGTTGTGGGCTGAAGCAGCACAGACATTTATTTACACTAAAAATCGTACTACATATGGCTCTATAAATGGAAAGACCCCATATAAAGCTTTCCACGAGAGAAAACCATCCATTTTACACTTTCAACCCTTTGAAAGATAATGCTACGTGCATGTCCCCATGGCAAAGCGGCCATCCGGAAGCAAGCTTCTACCAAGGGCGCAGAAAGGTGTGTTTGTTGGATACACTGAAGTCAATCATCACTATCAAATATTTGTTCCTGAGAGAAAACAGATTATCATATCAGCAGATGTGAAATTTCTACCTCATCAGTTTGATAAGTCTGTCCCAGAGAAAATCTCTGATCTCTACCCACATATCACAAATCAACCTAACTTACCAACTTCATCACTGACGTTGAACAGTTCATTGAATTCTCTAAATGTTGTACAAGAACAAAATACTCGAAATGTCCATCAAAATCAAGATCCATGTCACGCTGTTCAATCCGATTTAAGATAGCCATCATCACAAGAACCGTTATCAATTCTAGCTACTGTTCAGATTGAACCCCAGCCAACAACAAGTTTGTCGAATCAATGCCACCCATCAAATGAAGATTCAAGAACATCTGTTAACTCTAGACCAAAGCGCACAATACGTCCTCGGACATATGAAGACACAATAACAGAGGAGTGGTGGAAAACTTCTCGTGATCTTCCTGAACCCCAATTGCAGATTTCAATGTGTGGTGTTGGTAACAAGTTAGCCATGTTAAATATTCATGATGAAACTGAACCCAGCTCATACAGTTTTGCCAAATCATCACCTAATTGAGCTTACTGGGAAAAGGCATTTGATGAGGAGATAGCATCCCTTAAAGATAACGACGTTTGGGATGTTGTTCCTCGACCTAAAGGATGAAAAGTTGTTAATGGCAAATAGGTGCACAAAATAAAAAGAGATGCACATGGTGTCACAGACCAGTTTGTGATATTGTATTGCACCTGACCAACCGCCCCATGAATACACTCAGGAATAGGGTTAGTGCGTTGCGATGGTTACAGTGTTGTGATAGCAACAGTCACTAGTCAAGATACTGATCAGTTGCTATGTAACAGCTGTGGGCTATTGCACCCTTGATTGTAGTGACCGGTCTCAGGTACTTAAGGAAGCTCTTGGGATGTATTTGTACTGTAGCTTTTTGTCTTGTATTTTATCTACATCTTAGAATCTCGTCTCTGTCCTAGTCTCTGTCCTCGTCTACATCTCGTCCTCGTCTCAGTCTCCGCCCCAATCCCTCTCCTTATAAGTCTCCTGTCCTCCGACCCCTGACACATGGGGAAGTTGAACAATACAAAGCACGTTACTTTGCCAAAGAATTCTCACAGATCCAAGGACTTGACTATGACGAAACCTTTGCTCTAGTTGTACGACTTGATTCATTACGGTTAATCTTGGCAGTTGCGGCATCTAAGAAATGGAAAACGAGACAGCTCGACATTAAAACTGCATTTTTATGTGGAGTCTTGAATGAGGGCATTTACATGGAAATTCCTGAAGGGTACAGGCAAGGAGATCATGTTGCAGAACTTAAAAAGTATATATGTGGACTCAAGCAATCACCTCGGGAATGGTTCTTCAGGTTGGCTGAATATATCATTCCTTATGGTCTTGCTCCATCCCTATTTGATCCCTATGTATATATCCACAACACAGGTAAAATGATCATTGCAGTTTACGTGGACAACATATTACTAATTGGAGAACAAGAGGAGCTCATCAAAGATTTAGTAAACCACTTTAAGGCCGAATTCAAGGTCAAGGATATAGGAACTCTTCACTGGCTACTTGGAATTCAGATTGAGTACTCTGATGTAGGAATCACTCTATTGCAGTCTGTTTACATAAATAGAATCCTTGAAAGGTTTTCAATGCAAGATTGCAATACGTTCTCCACGCCTATAAAGTGTAACCAACCACTAAAGGCGACGCAAAATGGAGAGCCTAGGGCCAATGCTACTCTGTATCTACAAATAATCGGATCTATAATGTATATCATATTTGCTACTAGACCTGATCTTGCATATGCAATCTCTAACCTCTCTCAATTTAACTCAGATCCATCAATCACTCACCTAAGTGCTGCCAAGCGAGTATTAAGATATATCAAGGGGACAAAAGATGTCGGTTTGTTATACAAATTTGATACTCCCCTGGTTCTCAATTAATACTGTGACACATCATGTTGGGAAACCAAGCTAGACACTCCACGTGCTTGTGGTTTCAGTATGTGTCCATCAAGATTGTCGGGTGTCACCTATCTGCTACTAGTTGCACCGTCATCTTTTGTTACATCTGATATTCGAGACTGCGACGAGAATACGCGTAATTGGTATCATATCTGTAGTTTGTTCCGTTATATCTCATAATGAAGCATTACACTCTAGCCCATGTCATTGCCAGACCTCAATATATATAGACAGTCTCATATCCTTTAGTAAAGATCAAGAGTTTCGATCAAGCCTTTACTATAAACATAATTCACATCTACGGATACCCTTTGAAGTATATACTTCGTTATTTCCCTGTGATCACTCGAAGAGTTCTGCATATTGTTAGTTTATTTTCAACACATCATAGGGAAATTGTCTCAATACACAAAGAAGTTTCTCTAGTTATTTATTCCAACTTGGTCAATCCACAATCTGCTGGAAGTCTCGCAAACAACGTACCGTTGCTCACTCCGCTTGTGAAGCTGAGTATATGGCACTGTCTGTTGCAACGAAACAATTCCTTTGGATTGTAAGAGGACTTAACCAAATATTGGATAAAAAATATTCCTACTTCTCTGTCAACCAATTACAATTCCGCTATTGATCTAGCACATAATCCGAAGCTCAATGATGCAACAAAGCATGTTGATATTGCTTATCATTTCACTAGAGAGCGAGTTGAAGATGGAGCGCTCTGTTAAAGTTATGAGCTTGAGCGAAGATGGAGGTTGTAGCGGAATCAGTGTCGGCGGTTAGACCGATGCAGTAAGTCTCGTATGAGGTTGTGAGAGGAAGAGCCGAGTGGAAACAATTGTATTTAGATGTATGGTTCAGAGTAAAACCGAGATGATAAGAGTGAGATTGCGTGTTCGCATATCTTATCAACTGTGGTTTTTGACCAGTATTTATCAATCTCCATGGATCGTAAGTTATGATCCATGTAGATGTAGATCTATGTACATAAACATATATGGGTCAGGAATATAAAGCTAAATACATGTGTGTCGGTAATAGATACGAGAAAACTATAACCTGCATTTGAGACATAGTCATCCGCTGGAATGCTAGTGTGAAATAAACGCTAATGCGCATTAAACTTTCGGTGAATGATGTATTGATAACAGTGATATAGAATGGGGAATTTGATAGTCAAATTAGCCGGACTTACTAATAAGTTATTCTTGGCATTCCAAGATATATCATATTTCAACACCCCTCCTCACTTTGCATCGATAATAGATGCATAAGTGAAAAACTGTTAGTCTGATAATTGTCATTTCTCACCTAATTTTTGGATAGTAGACACGCTAGTAGTTGCACCAGTACCGAAAACTAAAGTGCATAAATCGGAGTGCCTAGGTCTCGGTAAGCCTTTTGTACATATATCTGCGAGATTTTTAGCTGAAGGAACACGTAATAGTGTGAGCGAGCCGTCTTCAATTCGTTCCCTTGTAAAATGATAGGCAATGTCGATGTGCTTCGAGGCATCATTTAGCTTTGGATTGTGAGCAAGTTCGATGGCTGCCGTATTGTCAGTCGAGATGGCTGCCGGGATATTATCTCCAAGGAATCGGTGAAGTCCGCGCAAAATCCAGATGTATTGCTTGGATGCGAGCGCTATTGCCATGTACTCAGCTTCGCAAGTTGAATGTGCTACAGTGCGTTGTTTACGTGATCTCCAGGAGATAGTAGAACTACCAAGTTGAAAGATGTATCCAGAAAAACTTCTTCGCGTATCGAGACAGTTGCCATATGACGCATCACAGAATCCATTTAGTACAAGGGGAGAATCAAACTTGTAGTGAAGCTTTAAATTTCTTGTACCCTTTAAGTATCGTAGAACACGTTTTGCTGTATTCAGATGAGCTTGAGTGGGATCCGAATTGAATTGAGAGAGATGTGTGATTGTATATGCAAGGTCTGGTCGGGTTCCAGAGACCAGATACATAATAGACCCAATAATTTGCTGGAATGTTGTTACATTTGTCCTAGGTTCCCCTTCTTCCGCAGTCATGAGCCGATGATTTGGATCGATGGGTGAGGACACAGGATTGCATTCTTGCATAGAAAATCGGTTCAATATCTTATCAATATAGGCAGTCTGCGACAGAGAGATTTCAGATTCTGAATACTCTATTTGAATGCCAAGGAGCCAATGAAGTATTCCCATATCGTTAACTTTGAATTCAGATTTGAGTAGGCTGACTGTTTGTTCTATAAGGTCTCCTTTTTCCCCGAATAGTATGATATCGTCTACATAAATTGCCATGATTAGATTTCCTGAGTCATGAACAAGTACACAGGGGTCAAAGAGGGAAGAGGTAAAGCCAGAAGGTTTAAGATATTCGACTAATCGAAAGTACCATTCTCGAGGCGACTGTTTTAGGCCATAGATACATCGATTTAGTCGTGCAACGTGATCTTCTTTCCTAAATCCTTCTGGCAGCTGCATATATATTTCTTCGTTGAGTATACCATAGAGGAAAGCTGTTTTAATGTCAAGCTGTCTAGGTTTCCAACGTTTGTTAGCTGAAATGGCTAAAAGTAATCGAAGTGAGTCGTATCGCACGACTGGAGCAAAGGTTTCGTCATAGTCTAGCCCTTGCACCTGAGAAAATCCTTTAGCTACATATCGTGCCTTGAAGCGTTCTAGATTTCCTTGAGCATCCCCTTTTACTTTACAGACCCATTTGCCATCAACTATTTTTCGTCCTTTTGGTCTAGGTACCACTTCCCATACGTTATTTTCGCGAAGGGAAGTAATCTCGTCATTGAAGGCCTTTTCCCATTGATCCCAGTGCACGGATTGTTTAGCCATGTTATAAGATTTAGGGATAGGGATTTCTAGAATGTTGATAAGCGCCTCTTCATCCGGAAATTCAGTTGAGAACTCGACTGGGGGTTGATGGGAGGAAATGTCATTTGATACATTCCACCAATCACCTGTTATAGTGTCATTATATAACCAAGGTCGAACTTGACGGCCAGATTGAGTTCTTCGATAACGTATCAGATTTTCATCAGAATTATGAGAGTTTGTTAGGTTGGGTAAGCTTTGAGGTTCAAGGGTCGACAAGGGGTTCGAAACGGTCGAGTCTGTTGAAGATTGTAAGGAGGTAGAGTCGAGAGTTTGCTGAAAATTATCAGGGCTTGGAAATTCATTATCATTATTTTGGATAGCAGGCCTGTGTGAGTTCTCTCGTGCAGGAAGCTCATTGATAGGGACAGGTCCTATATTAATCTCTAAAGATCCATCGGGTAGGCTTGAACAGTTATGTTCTTGAGATGTAGTCATTGAGTTCATGATAGGCTGTTCCAAAGTGTACGGTAAAAACTCAACATTTGCTGACACATAAGTATGCTTTCTTTCTGGGATGAATATTCGATAATGATGATTGACTTTGGTGTATCCGACAAATATACCATTTTCTGCTCTTGGAAGAAGTTTGTTTCCAGTACCACGCTTCTCTTTAGGGATATGTACGTAGCATTTTCGCCCAAAGGGCTGGAGGTAGGAGAGTGAGGGTTTTTCGCTGTAGAATGCCTCATGCGGAGTCATCCCATTGATTGCGCTGTGGGATTGGATATTTTTAACATGAATATATGTATTTACTGCCTCTGCCCATAATCTTTTGTCTTTTATTGGTAGAAGCATTGCGCGTATACCTTCACCAATTGACCGATTTAACCTTTCAGCGATTCCGTTCGATTCTGGAGAGTATGGTGGGGTGAGATCATGTTCTATCCCCTTCTGAGTAAAGAATCTGCTCAATTTGTCATTCAGATATTCTCCGCCATTGTCAGTTCGGAAACACTTAATTTTGACATCATGTTGAGTTTCCATTTTTGAGATGTAATCAATGATTGACTGAGATGCTTCTGATTTAAGTTTTAGAAATTGAACTGAAGAAAGCCGAGTTGCATCGTCAACGAAACTGATGTAATATAGAGCGCCTCCATAAGAAGGTACTGGTAATGGTCCACATAAGTCAGAATGTATATATTCTCCTTTGGATTTTGTCTTTCTCGAGACTGGTTTAGGTTTGTTGCGACTTGATTTAGCAATTATGCAGGCTTCACACTTAAAATTTTCTGGACATGGGGGGATAGTTTCGGTATCTAATATAAGTTTATTGGTCTTGGTGATTGAAGATGGAGCTGAATGGCACAAGGCTTCGTGCCAAAATTCATAAGTCAAGCAGGCAACGTCTTCAATTTCGACTATGTATGGCAGAGGGCCATCAAACTTTGCTTCCAATAGTGTTTTACCGTTTTTTAAAATTTTCATTACATTCCCATCATCAAATAAAGTACAGCCTTTAGATCTTTCTCTCTTCCAAGAAAAGAGTGGACGTTGCAGTTGAGGTACATACAAAACATCATTTAGACGTAAGGTTGAAACAGAACCATTTGAGGCTTTACAATCCATCGTCACTGTTCCTCTACCTTTCACGGGCATAGCTTGACCAGAGCTTGAAGTTACAAGTCCGGTACAAGTCGAGAGATTCTCGAACCGATCTAGGTAAGGACACATGTGAGAGGTTGCACAAGTATCAAGGTAAAAGGGATGGTATCTGACCTCTTGGTTCTTTGAGTTTGTCATGTGAGCCTCATCTCTGCCGCCATCTTTCTTGGAAAGATTAGTCTTAGACTCCTTTAATTTTTTGCATTTGTTCCACAGGTGTCCAATGTGCCGTCCTGGATTATGTTTCTTACACCAACTGCATTCATGTCTGTTCGAGTTCTTGGATACTCGATTAGATGAGGATTTGTTGCCTTTAATTTCTTTTGTCATGAAGGCAGAATGGCGTGTAGTGATGTTTTTATGATTCAGGTTCATCAGTCGCTGCTTAACTTCAGAGAAGGTGAGAACATCTTTTGTTGTTATATTATCAACAGCATTTTCGTGATGTTCGGAAAGGAGGGCTAGAAGAAAATCACGTTTTGCCTTGTCTTCTTCTAAGGACTTCGATAGAAATTGCCGATAGGAATCAGTAGATGCTTTCGACATTCTATGAAGTGTAAGCCATTCAGATTCGAAATGTTGGATGTAATCTGAAATTGGGGTGGACGGGTCGTAGGCATTGATGAGGTTGATTAATTTTCGCATTTGCGAGACTAGAGCAAATGCAGTATCCCTATAGAACTGTTGCTTGAGATAAATCCACATTTCATGTGGGTCTTGGAGCTCGATAATCTGTTCAATGAGCTTTGGGGATACAACCTGTAGGTAAACCGTGAGGGCATAGTTTTTTAACGACTCGAATGCCTTCAACTCCTCTGCGGACGAATTCTTTTCGGGTTTCTTTCCTTCAACAACTAGGTCATATACTTTCAGGGCTCGCCAAATTATTGTCATGGTTGAGGCCCACACATTGTAATTGTCTTGGCCTGAAAGTTTGGTGATATCAGATAGCTTTACCATCCTAGTGGTATCATCGTTTATCTGTTGTAAGAAAAAAGAGCTGGAAGAAGCCAATTTTTGGATTTGAAGTCTTACTGATTAACTGAGAGCACCGGGCTCATAACCTGTTAAAGTTATGAGCTTGAGCGAAGATGGAGGTTGTAGCGGAATCAGTGTCGGCGGTTAGACCGATGCAGTAAGTCTCGTATGAGGTTGTGAGAGGAAGAGCCGAGTGGAAACAATTGTATTTAGATGTATGGTTCAGAGTAAAACCGAGATGATAAGAGTGAGATTGCGTGTTTGCATATCTTATCAACTGTGGTTTTTGACCAGTATTTATCAATCTCCATGGATCGTAAGTTATGATCCATGTAGATGTAGATCTATGTACATAAACATATATGGGTCAGGAATATAAAGCTAAATACATGTGTGTCGGTAATAGATACGAGAAAACTATAACCTGCATTTGAGACATAGTCATCCGCTGGAATGCTAGTGTGAAATAAACGCTAATGCGCATTAAACTTTCGGTGAATGATGTATTGATAACAGTGATATAGAATGGGGAATTTGATAGTCAAATTAGCCGGACTTACTAATAAGTTATTCTTGGCATTCCAAGATATATCATATTTCAACACGCTCACCTTACTACACATTTCCTTAGCTCAAAATCTTGCGGATATCTGTACAAAAGGTCAATCCAACCAGTTCATAGCAGCACACACCAATTCACTCGAGGATTTTTTCACTTTATCATTGCATTAAAATCACCCACCAAAAGACCCATCATCTGATGCAATTGCACCCGCTGTTGCATCGTCATCATCAACGCCTTCCAATCCTGGACGGCAAATCCATCCAAGCCTGCTAGGCATTGCAACTGCAATGCAGAAGGCAGAACACGAAAGAAAAGAAATATTTGGGCTTGCCCAAGATTTCCTAGAACTTATTGACACCTGGGCTAAACCCAAGGCGGACACAAACGCGTCAGCAATTTTGGCGTCTTTAATTGCAAACATTGCGCCCATTGTGACCCATTTTACAACTGGCTCAATGGAAAATTATGAGACCACTAGTAAGGTCCCGAACCCCCCATCAACCTCTTCAAAACCAATGACACACAAGGCAAAAAGTACACCTGTTGCACACTGTAGTGCTCTATCTGGTAGTCCTTCAGAGAACAATTCGCCCTGGGTTACACTGGCCCGAAAAGCAGCCAGGCTACCTGACCCACCTGCTATTCCATTGCCAAGAAGACCTGTCTCATAGACAAACCAATCAACGAAATCGAATCCCAAGGTCGACAAACGCCTTTTCGTACGGTTAGATAGAGACCATGAATGGCGTCGGCTCTTACCAATCACCATAAAGAAGATGATCACTGAGTGTACAGGAGTCGCACCATCAGCTATCATAACAATGCACCCGGTTTGTTCGGGTATCTCATTTGAGTGCACATCTGATGCACTAAGGGAAACTATCCTCAGTACAGGATCATCTTTACGATAGGATAACATTTTCATTGAGGCAGCATCAGAATGGATATCAGTGTTGGTACCACACGTGCCCCTTTTCATCCGGACACTGGAAGGGAGCATAACAGTCACCAATGAAATGGTGATGAGTGAGTGCCAATCAGTTAGTGGCGCGGTTCCAATTCTAGTACGCCAATCACCAACAAAGCTGGGACAATATTCTACCAGTTGGCTTTTACATTTCCGCCAAAAACCATCGAACCTCAAGTGTAGACAGTTTGAGGAAAGTGGGCCGGTAATGCCTTACATGCGACAGCGCTCCACTGAGCAATGCCAGCGCTGCTGGGGATTCCACCCCACACGAATTTGCACTAAAATCCATTGCTGTGGACGCTGTTTGGGTGTACACGAGACTTCAGAGTGTCAGGTCAAAATTCCTAAATGCTACAACTGCGCGGGTCCTCATGTGTCAAACAGATTACCCTAAGTTTAAATGTTGTCTCATGATGTTTAAGTTGAGTAGTTTACAAGCAAGTAAACTGGGCTGATGCATCAAGGGCAATAACTTAGTCATGCAAATGTTACAATTAGCGACTAGACAGATGGACGATTTCATACGCACAACTCCCTTGTTGTTCCACTCCTTCTATTGCCCATGATAATGTAGCAGCCAATTTTAGACCCATGTATGGAACAGAGATTTGAGCAGTTTGTATTGGCAATCTAATATTCAGTCTATATTTGGAATTAGTTGGATACTCAAGATGTATATAGTACCTAGATAGATTCCTCATGGGAGAGAACAATCAATTCAATAAACTCCGAGAGAGATTCATATTAGTATAACTTTGCTAAACATCATGACTCCTATGAGCTTAAATGCATGGCTAGGCCTAGGCGCCAACAAGGAACTATTGTACCTCGCACACCATCAGAGTTGCGCATCATCTGCGAGCGTGGACATCGTGACTTTAATGCCGCTCGAGCATATTCAGAGAGGAAGTGCAAGGCTGTAGAAGTCATCTCTGCCCCAGAAGCATCTATGCAGGGTTAATGTTAGAGAACCGAATCTCGAACACACCCACAGAAATCAAAAGCACTCTTCTATTTCACCAAGTGAACGTGGGAAAGGATGGAGAAAATATGGACATAGCCTTGCAACAAGCATGGGAAGCAGGAGCGCACGTTGTAATGGTACAACAGCCATGGACGATGCAAAAATACGGAAGCTTTATCATTAAAAGCCACACTGGCTTCGATAGCCACAGCCCAATTGACGAGAGAAGAGCTCTGCCTCGGGCAATAACTTTCATCCGCAAAGGCCTGCAAAACCTACAGATAACCCCATCCTCAGGCCAAACAGCTGACTACTGTTTTGTACAGGTTTGCGGGGTTACATTCGTAAATGTTTACCGCGCGCCTGGCCCAAGCGGCACTCTAGATCCACTGCTACTCTGGAAACCTTCAGGACCTACAGTGGTTGGAGGAGATTTCAACTCAGCATCAAGGCACTGGTGTTAAGGTTATGAGTTAATTGGGAGCATAGTTACTTGGAATGTGTCACAATTTTTGTTCAGATGGTTTGATACTTGGTAACTTGATTGCTGGCAGGTGTCCAATACTTTTCCAATGCTGTTCATGAGACAGAACATAGACTACTTATATACTCTAATATGACCCTTGTCATTGTCTACGCTCTCTCTCCTGACTTACTGCCAACAGCGTGCCTAGGTAAAACTCTGCAGCTCATCAGTCCATCTCTCATGAGAGGCATCTGCTGTTCCGGTGGCTGGCGCGCGCGGTCCGAGTACGCGTCGCTGCAATGCCTCAATCACTTACGTGTAATATCCCAGCTGAGCAATCCTGAACCTAGCTGTTCAGAAACGACAGAAATCTAGTCCACGGTTCGCGTCTGTGGCTTGTATACACACCACAGCGTCGCTCCAATTGTTCCCATACAATGTCTCAGCTCCGCAGTCTTTAGTCCATTACTCAGGAGCGGAAGCAGTTGTATAGTTCCGATAGTGCACAAGGTCTGCATGTACCTCTGAGCGCTATCCCGTAATTGCCCGGCGATACCTAACCGCTCACGGCTAGCGTGTGTGATCAATAGACTCATCACGACGCTGCCCCAATCATTGCCCTGCAATGAATCAGCCTGGCGCTCATGAGTCCACTACTCAGGAGCGGAAGCAGTTGTATGGTTCCGGTAGCGTGCGAGGTCTGCATATACCTCAGGGCGCTATTCCGTAATTGTCCGGCAATGTCTAACCGCTTATGGCTAGCGCACGTGGTCAGTAGACCCTTCACGTCGCTACCCCGATCGTTGCCTTGCAATGACTCAACCCGGCGCTCCCAAGTCCGAGACTAAGGAGCGGCAGCGGTTGTATCCATGTTCAACGCACGACGTGCATATGCACCTGTCAGCGCAGAGCCGGTCATTGACGAGCGATATCACAACAACTGGCAACTGCAAACCTCACGTCAGTACAGTAATGGTGACGAGATAATGGAATGGGCAAATTCTCACAGCATGCATCTAGCAACCAGAGCCAGGGTTCCAACACATTGGAGCGTAAACGTACAAGATCTAGTGTGGAGCAATATCCCAGCAATAGCATCAGTGTCAACGGAGATAAACTGTACTTCAGATCATATGACCATCATAGGATCCACTCAGACAACCAAAATGTCGAATTCTTCAAGTATTTTGCAGGGACTGTACGTGAGCAACCAGAGCCTTGGAAAATTCTCTCAGTATGTCAAAGCCTGGATGAAGCTAGGGCCGTTGGAAAATGTTCGAGATATAGAGCTCCAAATTTCTATGCTCCTAGAGACACTTGATGATGCTCGCAACGCAGTAGGACGTACAGCACCAAAAGTCACCGGAACAGCGGCACCTTGGTGGAACGAGGAATGCAAGACTACGCAGCGCGAGTACAAACACTGTAGAGCATATCCGGCTCTGGCAGTTCACGCCCTAAAAGGTTCAGAGCTGCGGTCAAAGCAGCCAAGAGAGAATACTGGAGGAGAAAATTTGAAAATACGACTACAGACGCCCAAGTATTTAAGCTGATGCAATGGGCTAAGCCTAAGTCATGTCGAGAGCCACCCCATTAAAGGTTGCAGAGGACAAGTGGCTTTCAGACCCACTCGAGATAGCAGAGAGCTTGAGGGACACTTTGATGGCTTGTTTTGATGCAGACAAAGACCTATCCATATGGGAGCTGGACCAACCGGAGCAAATCCCTCGGGAAAACAAAGTTTCATTATCAGACGTTACAGAATGCACCATTGGCGGCAACAACACGGCCCCCGGAAACGACAAATTAACCGTGAGGTTGCTCAAGTCGTGCTGGACAGTAATTGGGATGCATGTAAGAAATATTTTCCAAGCTTGTCTGGAGCATGAGCACTTCCCAACAGCGTTTCGAGTCGCAGAAGTAGTCTTGCTTCCAAAGCCTGAACGAGATCTATCCACCCTCAAGGGATGGCGGCCTATCTCTCTACTCTCTTGCCTAGGTAAAGGATTGGAACGTATCATAGCCAAAAGAATGGCTTGGTGAGTCATCGAGCGCCAAGTAGTCCCTCGACAACTTTTTGGGGCCCTGCAAGGACATTCAGAAGTTGATCTTGTCTCTTGTGTTATTCATGACGCCGAGGCGACGATGAGTAGTAACGAAGTTACAGCTATGATAACGATGGATGTGAAAGGAGATTTTGACGCGTTACTTCACAAACGCTTACTGTGTAGAATGCGTGACCAGGGGTGTTCGAGGAGACTGTGCCAATTTGTTGAGTCATTTTTGACCCGGCGGAGTATTTGCGCTTGTCATCGGGAGGGCATAACATGCGAAAAAGCAGTGGAGTGCGGAGTACCTCAGGGCTCACCCCTATTGCCACTTCTTTTCCTCCTATACATTGCCATTTTAGTTCAAGATGGGAAAGGGAAAATATTCAGATATGCCGACAATATTGCATCCTTCGGAATAGGACGCACTGCCACTGAAGCTGTCTCATCGGCTCAGATAGAAGTAGATAAACTCGTTCAGCTGGCAGATAAGCACAAGGTCAACTTTGATTTGGTCAAGTCTGAGCTTTTAATAATAGGTGGTGGACCAAGAAAAAAGTTGGACACGTCAGGTCTTGCAATCCAGGTGAAAGGTCTCAATATCTCCACATCCCCACACGTGAGATGGCTTGGAGTATGGCTTGACTCCCAGCTTAAATTTAAGCAGCACGTGCAAGAATGTTGCGGGAAAGCACAGCGTGTAACACAGTTCATACGGTGTATTAATATGGTTCAGCGGGGCATAGCACCAGGACCAATGGTTAAAGCTGTTCACGCTTGTGTCCTAAGTACGGCACTGTATGGAGCGGAGGCATGGTGGCCTGGCCTAGCTCGAATTACCACGCGGCGAGACAAGAAAGTTGGCACCAGAGTTGGCTGGTATACAGATCTGTTGGACAGAACAATTTTAAAGGCAGTCAGCGCGGCACTACCTGCTTAGCGCACAACTCCAAACTCGGCCCTCCGAAGAGAATCAGGTATTCCACTGGCAGCAATCCTTTTGGATCAGAGGCAACTTCGGTCAGCAGTGCGCGTCCAACGACTGGACGTATGGCACCCTCTATCACTGAGGGCTAGGGAGCTACCAATCGATGTTATAAAGCATCTCGAGCTCCGAACAGGCCAGAAAGCCCTACCTATCACTGTTCTAGAGCGCTATATGACACGACTCTAGAACAGTGCTCTAAATGTACCAATTACTGAAGGCCCCGGAAAACTTCTGTATCTGTCAACCTTCCTTACCAAGTTTTCACCGGGTCTCGGTAGGGAGAATGAGTCGGAGTACACAAATATATGGATAGAAAATCTTCCGACAGAGACTGTATGCGCCTATTCAGATGGCTCTTCAATCAACCCAGCAATATCTGCATGGGGATACGCCCTATATAAAGGAAGCAGGCTGATTGGTAGCGGTGCTAGGATAGTTCTAGGAGCAGAAGTGCACGACGCAGAACTTGTGGGCGCTCAAAAAGCCCTTGAATCAGCTGTGGCTCTAGCAGGAGGTTGCCCTATTAAGATGCTCCTCGATAACTCTGAAGCTGTCCGCTCCCTCAAAACAGGACGAAGTAAGTCGTCCCAAGCTACAGTCGACAAAGTTACAACTCTCCTATAATCAAACAAATTAGTAGAGATCCGATGGATTCCAGGACATTCTGGCATTATCGAGAACATCCATGCGGATAAAATGGCTAAATCAGCTTTGAAAGATTTTCCATTGGCCTCAAATGCAACGTTCACTTCAAGAACAAATCAAGGACAAGTATACACTTTCGCAGCTCTAAATCAATAACTTAGAGACCGTGCTGATGAGACCGTCGATTCTTGGTGGATATCAAACAGACCCAGTCGATACAAAGACCTGGATTTGTTGATGAAGCGAAAATGACCACCAGAGCTCGCTCTTCCAAGATGGGCGTATCATCGTCTGATAGCGGCTAGGACTGGTCATGGCAATTTTGTCAAGTATCACAAGAGGTTTCACCACGAAGGAATAGACCTTATGTGCAAATGTGGCCGAGAAAGACGCTCGTGGCATTTCTCTGAATTCCGGACAGCGCTAAATGAATGGCGGAAAACAACATAGGAAACAGCACCAAGTATATGGACAATGCTGGGAGAAAAGGGATGGATAGCTTTTTATAGATTCCTTACTGTAACAGGATGCTACAGGGTGCAAAGTAGGACTTGAATGGCCGAGGTTTTCTGGGATACATATAGTACAGGAAACTGCTATGAGATAGCTGGCTAGGCGCAGGGCGTTAAGTCAGGGCAGCAAAAGTTTTTGGTGAAATTTTTGTCTTTATTAGATCATGCAAATTTCTGGCCACATAAAGCCAGCATCAGTGGTGTTTGTGGGTCCCCCCGGGAACACGCACCCATGTCAAGCCTCCTGGGTGTAGAGCTTTAGCCTGATACGTTAAACAATTCAATTCAATTCAATTCTGTACAAAAGATCTACCTAAACCAAGACTTATGCACTTGTGCACCTGCATCTTCGGTACAAAGTGAGAAGGGTTGTTGAAATTGGCGCTACTTGGCAATGAAGAGGCGCATTAATACGGAACGTAATAAGGTTCTATTATTACTAGCCACATTCATGACGACTCATACATTGACCAGCCTCCCAATTATTTAGCATAAACAAATGAATCGTGTCCTTCACTTCGATGTAGTAATTAGTTTAAATAGCGCTCTGATACTAAGTGGGTTTAATTAACAACTCTCTGCTATAGTTCTCAGACTCTTCAATCTCCCAACTCGCTTCACTAGGTGATATTAAATACAAGCCCAACTGTTGTGATCAGAACCACTTATAGATCACACAACTTGGAATGGCTAGTATTGGGCAAGTGAACCAACAAGACAAGCGACCCTGTGTCAATGATACGTCATCGGCACACAGCAATGACAACACCAATATCTCAACCATACATGATTATATGATAATATGACGCAGGTATATCTAATGACATAGTTGTTGAATGGCTGAATGGTCGGCAGTTATTGCTATTGATGGTATATTGTGTATATTGTCTTTGTGTATAAATACTCACTGCTAGACCTCTGTATATGATCAACCTTTTCCTCTCTTATATTCAATAGTCATCAATATAGCATATCTACAATATATATCTGTCTTCTTCACGTTAGACTTAAAGTGCTATCTTACATCCACCCAAGTTGACTGTTACACCCATTGTGACAATTCTTAGACTTCTCATAACCTCGTTATTACAATACCAACAGCTTATGCTTCTCTATACAACTTCCATTACAACAATGTATAGGCACGATTCATTGTTTGTACCTGTTGTATCAACCATGACTATGTCTCAGTGATAGGAGAAACATCATTGACTAGTTACTAGAAACCTTGATAAGATCCTAAACACACAACTGAGACTAGGGAGATTTTACAGAGTAAGTTATAATTCTGATGAATCTAGATCTGGAGGAACATAACCTGGTTGATTGGCTCGAGGTATATGAGCCTGAGCATATCATTTATTATAAACAATATAGAAATCTATCTCAATCACAATCATCATCATAATTCATGTCACCATCAATAGCTGCAAAGGACAGTTTAACCATTTCATTATAATAAGTGTCTGGAGGTCGGAGAGTCGAAATGTCAAGATGCCGAAAGTTCAAAAGTTCAGATGTTCAATAGATCAATTTGCAAAGGTATTCAAGATTATCAAAAAGGTTCCTAAGATACAAGACCATAATCTGCCGAATTAAAGCTATCTCAATTGCCCATTATATATTCTCTATTGTTCTCGAACTTTCCAGTATACTCTCATACAAAATAGAGTAGTCACAGATATCTTTGTACAGATTTCCTATTGACTCAGAATAGGCCCTTGGTCCGTGACATTCTTGCTGGTCCCAGGCCAATCGGATATTGGATTTTAGATAGGCATATATTTCATTCATTTTACTTGCAAAGTTTTTTGCATCAAGCCCAGGCGGTGTTTTATTGTATGGTTTTACCGAAAGGGTGAACTGTAGGTGGAGGCCATAGTTGCCGAAAAATTATGATGCCTGGGTCGAAGCAGATACCTGCCTGTTGGCTGCAAATTCTGCCGTGGGGAGCCATTTGATCCAATCATCTTGTTGATACAAAACATAACTGCGTAAATATTGTTCCATTACAGCATTACACCGTTCGGTTTGACCATCTGTTTCTAGATGAATAGCGGTCAACATTCTTGACTCAATTTCAAGATGATTACAGAGAGCCTTCCAGAATTTTGCTGTGAATTGGGTTCCACAATCTGAAATGATGTGTGTAGGTAAGCCGTGTAGTTTTCAAACATTACACAGATATAGCTGAGCCACATCTCTTGCATTAATGGTTGTTGTACAGGGTATGAAATATTGCATCTTTGTGAGCCTATTGACTACCACCATAACTGCATTAAATCCATTACTTTCTGGAAGACCAGTGACAAAATCTATCGAAATTTCTTACCAGAGCTGCTGCGCAGTTGGAAGGGGTCTAAGAACTCCGGATTTAGAATGGTTATATGGCTTCAATCTTTGACAAATACTGCAGTCTCGAATAAATCTCGCTATATAGCTGCGCATGGAGGGCCAAGAATAATCCTGTCTCATGAGCTCAAATATTTTTTTGCAGCCTGGGAGCCCAGCAAAGGGGTCATTTTGATAAAGTTTGAGGAGGTGAATTTTTAGTGGTTCATTATTGGGAACAAATATGTTTTCCCTGTAGGTCAATCTTTTGTTCACTTCTGCACATTCAGCTAATGAAATTTTGCTCGAGATTTGTACACTGTTTCTCATTAGGCCTAGGACCTTAGCTGGAAACAAAATAGCAGCATACCCATTGAGGAACAACTTTTTAAAGGTAGTATGTCATGCTACTTTGCGATGACTCATAGGGAAGGATGAAAGATTGAGTTGCTCAATATTCTCTTTTTTTAAAATAACCTAACTCTGGTGTCAAGTCTCTCATCATTGTCCTTGGGTGTAACGGCTGGTAAGCCGATTGGTTCCTGTAGCACATGTTGGCCAACATGAGCCTAGCCTGATATTGGTAGTGCACGATTGATCGACATCAATGCGTGGATATATGATGCCACTCAACAGAATATCAAGGCATCGGCATCTAGTTTGGCAGGGCAGCAGTATTGGACCATACAGCTACAACACATGTGAAGAATCCCATTGGAACCGAGAGGGAGGGACTGTGCCTCAACCACATAGACAATGTATATATATGTATAGATAGAGACTGAAGTAGTTTTCTCTTCAGAATGATAATTTACATAATATCAACCACATAGTTGCACCAGCGCCTGTTCCTTGATCCGTGACAGTGGGAATATCCTCAAATCTTCTAGTCAATACGTCTAGTGTTCCTCCAAGTTTTCCCCGGCTATATTTAATGACAATATCAAATCGAGAAAGATATCTTTCCCAGTAGGCCTGCCTTCGGTTCAGTTGTCTAGTGCTCATGAAATGTTCTAGGTTTTTGTGATCGGAAATCACCGAAATCGGAGATGTGGCTCCTACCAGCTTGGGACTCCATTATTCTAATGCGCGGATTATTGCTAGAAGTTCTTTGTCATAGATCTCGAAGTTGCACTCTGTTGGGGAATGTTTTTTCGAAAAATAAGCATCTGTTCAAAAAGTTCCAGCACTAACATAGTCTGAAGCATCTGTTTCCACAATTATTTTCTTATCGGGATCGAAGTATGCTAGGATAGGCACTGCTTTGAATGCTCGCTTTAAGGTTTCGAAAGCATGATGTGCATTGGAATTCCAAGGAAAAAGGTGTATCTTTTCGAGTCAGCATTGTGAGTGGAAGGGCTACTTTCGAAAACCCGCTGATAAATTGTAGGAACGCTTGTAAATCTTTGGGTTTCTTTGGAATAAATCAGTTTCTCACAGTCTCTACCTTTTGGGGATCCATTTTTATGCCACCTGTAAGGGCTAGAACTAGAATTTAATTCGAATTGTACTGTGTGCTGTGTATAGAAGATCTTAAACTAAAGAAAGAAGATGGAAGATGAAAAGTCTTCCTTATGTACATTGAAAGGTGGTCTGTGCTGTTACCAGACTATACCAAAGTAGAGCAACTAAATAGTCACCTGATTGGTATCAGCTCAGATCAGTCACCCAAGCCCAAGCCTAGGCTGCCTTAGGCTCTAGCCTATGACATTACCTTTCTGTCCCATTTCTTAGCTTTTGCTCTAGCTTCGTAAGCATCCAATGCACTGGTCTCTTGAAAATCATGTTGTGGGTGCCATGATGGTTTGGCATAACCTGTCCACTTCACAAGTACCTCTTTCCTACTGCCCCTTCCAATCTTTCTATTCCTTGAGTCTAGAATCTCATCAACTCCAAATTCTACATCACTAGTACTTGTTAATATTCCTGGAGGTTGAGAATCACCTGACTTCTGTGAAGGAAGAGGATCATCATGGGCTGGTCTTAAGAGTGATGTGTGGAACTTATTATGAATACCTTTAGGAGTATCTAATTCATAAAAGTGAGCTGAGTCCGGAAATGTTCTAGTTATTTTGTACTTGGCATGTATCCAGTCAAGTTTCTTGGAGGGTCTCTCAGTGTTTATATTCTTTAAATCTAACCAGACCAGATCTCCAAGCTTATAAGTAGGTGCAGTATCTCTAGAATTGTTGGCATATTTTTCTTGAGACTGCTGGGCAACTGCCATTGATGTCTGTGCGAACTGATGCGCCTCTGAGAGCTTCTCAATAACATCCTGACCTCTTGAAGCTGGTGTTCCTCGAGAAGAGGGATTATGATTTGATACTAAAGATATAGAGATTGCATCATATCCATGGGTCATAAAAAACGGACTTATCTGAGTTGTGGTAGCTATTTTGTTATTGATAGATACCTGTGCTAGTGGGATCCAATCTTTCCAGTCTGATTGTTCATAAGCAATGAATGTTTTCAGATAAGTTTCTACCTCTTGATTAGCTCTCTCTGTTGAACCGTCAGTTTCTGGATGATAGGCTGTTGATAGCCTCTGGTTGATCTTAAGTCTATGACATATAGTGTTCCAGAATGCATTAACAAATTGAGGTCCTCTATCAGAAACAATTGCCCGAGGAATCCAATGATGAGGCAAGTAGTACTGAAAAAATAATTTAGCCAGTCCTTCTGCATCAAACATATCTGGGGGAACTGGTATTAGGATTAACCCTTTGCTTAGTCTATCTGTAATGACCGAAAGAATAGTTGTCTTCTCAGGACCAGAGGGAGGAAGGCCTGTAATGAAATCCATAGATATTTCCTGCCATATCTGTGATGGAATGGGTAATGGTCTGAGCAAACCTTTTTCCTGTCTCTCCAAATAGTGGTTCTGCCACAAACATCACAATTTCTTACAAACCTCCTTACTTCCTGGTTTGATCCTGGTCAAAAAAACTTCCTTGACACTATTGAAATTGTAGCATCTCTTCCTGGATGACCCGAGAGGAAAGAATCATGAATCTTTTGTATAACAGCTGTAGTCAAGGGCTCAAAGTTGGGTAGCCAAATTCTCTCCCTATAATACATAATATTTTCGTTAGATATTGCACATTCCCCTGTAGAAATCCTTAGCTCGAGGTCAGAAGGAAAAAGTCTATCTTGATTTTTAACTGAGTTAAATGCTCTGGTGTATCTTTCAATAGGCTCTCCTGATTTTAAGGCTTGATTCCACAAACTGCAAAGGTCTACGTCATCTTGAAATGGGCAAGGTAAGTTAGTAGTGACCATAGAGTTCATCCAAAGTTGAGGTGCTAGAAGGATGTATTCCCTAGCAGCAATCCTAGAATCTGAAGCATCCTTTGGTATTTCTTGCTCTCTTCTAGATAGTGCGTCAGGTACAACGCTTGCCTTCCCTGGTCTATGTTTTAGTTTGAAGTTTAGAGGAGCAAGTACTTCCATCCACCTAATATGTCTTTCATTTAATACCTTCTTTCTTTCAAATGGCTCCAGGTTTTTATGGTCTGTAAGAATGGTAATGGGCTTCTTTAGCCCTCTAAGCTCGCTATTTGTCAGGATTGCCTTCTGCATAATCTATATATGTGGAGATAACCAGAATCTAGTGTTCTATGATTCTAGTCTGGCCTTTTGGCCGAGTGGTTATGCACCTATCTCATGCATAATGTAGGATGGCGCCCTTTAGACTGAACAACACCTCTTTGACCCTTGTCTCCGCCCTGCTGTCTACATGCTGCTCTGACACTATTCTATTCCTTGATGCATTTAATGATGGCTAAGAGCTCCTTGTCATGAATATCATAATTGCACTCTGCTGGGAGATGTTTTGCTGAATAAAATGCAACTGGTCTCCATAGTTTTGATACTGGATCAAGTTGTGTTAAGGTACCACCAATAGCCCATCCTGATGAGTCGGGCTCTAATTGTGTCTCTAGATCTGGATTAAAAGTAGCTAGAACTGGTTCTTCCTTGAAAAGATTCTTGATATGTTGAAAGGAGTCCTCACAATCTTTTGTCCATTCAAACTTTTGATCCTTCCTGGTTAGATTTTTCAAAGGTCTGACAAGCTTTGCAAGGTCCTTGATGAAAAGCCTATTGTAATTTGCAAATCCTAGAAATGACCTTACCAATTTAACACTAGTAGGTGAGTTCCATTCGGTAATTGCTTGCACCTTAGTTGGATCCATCTTGATGCCTGTTCCTGCTTCTATCACATAGCCGAGATACTTAGTCTTTTTGGTCTCAAATTCGCAATTTGAGATATCTAAGTGTAAACCACTTTCCTGTAGGCTTGTTAGTACCTTAGCTACCTTCTCTCTATTTTCTTGAAGTGTTCCCGAGGTGAATATAAGGATATCATCCATGTAAGCAGAGCAGAAGTTGTCCAAATACTCTCTAAGGACCCAGTTTATATACCTCTGGAAGATGGCAGGAGATCCAGTGAGTCCAAAAGGACAAACTTTCCACTCAAATAGGCCATATCTTGTCCTAAATGCTGTCTTCCATTCTTCACCTTTAGCCATTCTGATCCTGTGAAAAGCAGCTGACACATCCAGCTTTGTGAGCCACTTAGCAGAGTTCAGAGCATTCAGAGTCTCTTTTATCAGAGGAAGAGGGTACCTGTCCTTCTTTGTGATTGCATTTATTCCTCTGTAGTCAACACAGAATCTTAGGCCACCTCCAGGCTTCTTTGCAAAAAGAACAGGTGCTGCAGCTGATGATTTGCTTTGTTGAATAAATTCTTTATCAAGTAGGCTAGTTAATTCCTTTCGAAGCACTAGAAGTTAATCATGACTCATGTTATAAAGCGGTCCCCATGGAACAGGTTTTTCATTTCCATTTTGATCTTTCTCTAAAGGTATCTCAAGATCAATTCCGAGCCTATGAGGTGGTAGACAAGCTGCTTCTTTTGGATTAAAAACCTGAGCAAAAGACTTGTAAGAGTCAGGAAGCATAGAGGTAATTTCTTTAATAGAAAGCTGTATCTTTGGCCTGAGCGCTTTTTCTATGTCTGATAGTGAGGCGGCAAACACCTGCACAGTTCTGCTTTTCCTTGCTCTCTGTGCTAGGCCTGTGAAAGTTGAGGCCATAACTTGACTGACAGTAAATGCATGAGCTCCTAGTTCCTCATTTCTCTTTTCTCTTTCTTTGTTGCTGATAAGTGTCAAGCCATGATGTTTGAATGTTAATTTAGAATTTATAGATTCCAATTCAGCATGATAGTAATTTAACCAGGGCATACCAAGAATTAGATCCTCTGCTTGGTTTGGAATCCCATAAGCGGAGGCCTTTTCGATTTTCAGGCCTCCAATATCTAGTTCGAAACAAGCTACTTGGTCAATTATGGCTGTCATGTTGCTTAAAACACAAGTAATAGCTCTTGGCTGTAAGGGAGAGTTGGTTAATTTTAATTTTTGTAATTGTTTTTTTCTGATACTTGCAAAGGCTGACGATCCGGGATCAATAAGTGTGCACAGCTGGTTGGATCCATTGATTAATGCAGTAGTATGGAAAAGCTCACAGTCCATGTTAGGCTTAAATAAATTCCATTCTTTAGAAAGACTTCTTATACTGCAGACTTCCTTCCCAGCTTTTGGCTCCTGTAAGTGACTTAGTACAGGAGCTCTTCTTTTCCCTCTCGTCCTTTCAATCCTTCGGGCTGTGCCATCCTGACTAATTCCACCTCTTCTTCCTTAGTGAGCTTTGCTAGATTTATGTTTGCTGGCTTTAAGGGTGGAAGATAGTTACAATTAGGGGCAATATGTCCTTTATGTCCACACCTCACACAGAGACCTTTTTTCTTCCTAAATGCAAGCACATCTTTTGTAACCCATGATGCTCTTTGGTTTTTCTGGCCCTGGGTATTTGCTATAAAGGTAGTGTCAAACTCGAGGGTACCAGGGGTTGTGTTTTATAGATAACTTAGAAGTGCGAGTGATATCTGACAAGATTTGTCATAGACTAAGGTATTAATTCGGGATTCTAGCTATAACTGAGGACAAGGGACAAGAGAAACTAGGACAAGAGACAAGGTCAAGAGAAGACGGAAAACAAGACGTGGCCCTCTACATCGGCTCTACCCAACCCATATATACATCATAGTAACCAGAGCAACTAAGGCTTCAAGGGGTGCGCCTGCTGCTATTCTATTACTTAATTTGTAACCCATAGCAACCATGGTAACCCGGTAAACGCTCTAAGATGATAGAATATTCAGATGTAGTGTAGGGAAAGAATATGAGGGTGCTGCTCTATCCTCAGTTCCTGACAGGTAGATTTTGTTGGCTCCCAGTCCATTTTTGATGTGTTTGAGTTTTCCGAAGAGTTTTGCTGTCTAATCTTAGTTGCTGGCAGAGAGAATGGTGGATTAATTTGGTCTATTGCTTCTTTATCACTGTAAATAGTATGGACATAGGAAACAAATTCTGCCCATGTATTTTTTGATGAGCCGAGAAGCACTAGCTGGAGTTCTTTGGTGAGGGCATTCTTCAAGAGGGAGATTTTCTGACGATCAGAATAGGATGATCGGCCAGCATTTGCTAGCACTGTTTCAAACTTTGTGAGAAAATCTGGAAATGGTTCTTTCTCTTTGTTTCATTTGATAGAGCTCTCTCTCTGCCCTTGCTTTTTTGTTGGGATCTCCAAAGACTATATTAAGATACTCCAAAAAGTCAACTCCTGTGCCTTCCCCATTTTCTGACAGGGTTCTTGCTGTTGCTGAGACCATCTTTATTGCATCACCATCTAGTTGTGAGTAGATTTACATGAACTGGTCAAAAGGAGAACCCAGGGCTACACCATCTCTTGAAAGCTTGTGGAGAGCTCCTAGGTGCCACTCATCCCACATACTCCTATCTCCTTTAAATTTGTCAAGTTTTGGTAGCCTTTCTTGAGTATCTTTAGTCTGGGGCAAACCAATTGCTGCTTGTGTTGGCTCAAAAGTAGTGGGTTTTAACTGCCTTGCTTCTTTGAGAGCCTGAGTAGTAGAAATTGTATGCTGTTGGAGGTTATGTATTATCTTGCTCTGTTTTTTCATTTCCTGACTTTGCTGCTCAAGCTGCTGCTGAAGTTGCTTTAAAAAATCCAAAAGTTGTACATCCTTAGAGTCTTCTCCTCTGCTATCCATAGGGGATGACATAGTTACCAGTCTAGAATGAAATAATAATTGGTAGACAAATTGTTTGACTTAGTTATGGTATCGTATGATGACGAAGATGACAATTGTTTTCTAAGTCGTGTTAAAGATATAACTTCTATAAGTGAATATATTTGAGTTGTTATGTTAAATAAGGTACAAAATATCTAGAAGATGATCGAGTAAAACTGGTTGTGATATGTGCTCAGTATGATCCCTTTTCCAATCATCCAGATCATGTCCATATACAACCATTTCCATACCCGTTCCTTAGTCATTTACCCATATTTCTACTAGCCCTAGCCTCCATATACAGGTTTAGATCAAATCACACATGACACTAGAAAGTTACATATATCTCCTAAATTATAGTGTTCGTATGACCAGACGTCCTGTACGCGTTTCTTCCCTTGACAGTTGTATATTTGCAAGACATGCAAATAGTCACGACCTGACACAACATTACCCTGTAATAATTATTGACATGGAACCTCTTCGGGCGTCTCAGCGCAAGCATCAGATATTCCTTGGGACCGAAACAGTAGCCTGGAATATACCTATACTTGCTTACGCTTGACTTGTCATAGTGTAACCGAAACACAAATAAAAGGTAGCAGCCACAAAAGGGGATAAGTGATACAATTAATCAAACACCAAAAATATTTTGTGAGAGATCCAGTATAACAATACAACAACAGATAGAGGTAGATTTGGAAAGATATAGACTGTGCTTAATGTAGATTAAGATTATAAAAACAATGAGTTATAATGATGCATAAAAGAAAATAACTATAATGTTATCACTAAATATGCTAATAATGTTAATGACTTTATAGTTAGTAGTACTATTATTATATAGTCAAAGAACTTAGGGATACTTAACATTAATCACTGAGGACAATAGCTTGATGTTATGTCAATGTCAATGAATTTAAATGAAAGGTGAGTTTAAGATGATGTAGGGGCTAGAAGTAGAATTTTATTCGAATTGTACTGTGTGCTGTGTATAGAAGATCTTAAACTAAAGAAAGAAGATGGAAGATGAAAAGTCTTCCTTATGTACATTGAAAGGTGGTCTGTGCTGTTACCGGACTATACCAAAATAGAGCAACTAAATAGTCACCTGATTGGTATCAGCTCAGATCAGTCACCCAAGCCCAAGCCTTGGCTGCCTTAGGCTCTAGCCTATGACACCACTAGACTCAATTATCAGGCTAAGGTATTTTGTTGTTTGCGTATGAAAATCGTACCTCTCAGGCTTCAAGAGCACTCCCTTATTTTGAAGAGCTTTTAAAACTTGATCAACATGGTCCCAGCGTTCCTCTAGGGTGTTGCTATAAATTAGGATGTTATCCAGGTATGCAGTGTAGAATAAATCCAAATAATTACGAAGACAATCATTAATAAAGTGCTGAAAAGTGGCTGGGGCATTTGTTATCCCAAAGGGCATGAATGTGTACTCAAAGTGACCATATCAAGTACGAAAAGCTGTTTTCTATTCTTCTCTCTTTGCCATTCTAATTTGATTATAGCCTTGTCAAAGGTCCAATTTTGTGAACAATTTTGCCTTTGAGAGGCGGTCAATTCTTTTTCTTAGCAAAGGGAGTGGGTACCAATTTTTAACTGTAAGTTTATTCAATTTACGATAGTCTACACAGAGCCGTAGAGTTCCATCAGATTTTTGACAAATAGTATAGGTACACCAGCTGGCAAGGAACTGGCTTGGATGAATCCCTTTTTTAGTTTTTTGTCACTATATGATTTCAATGTAATAACCTCGTCCCTTGACATTCCATAGAGTGGTCTAAAAGGAGGGTCCAGTCTTTCTTTGAGAGGTATTTTGTGGTCATAAGGACGACTTGGCGGCAAATTATGTGCATACTTTTCATCCATTATGTATAGAAATTTATGGTATCTGGCTATGATTTTCTCCTTCCAGCTGCCTTTTGATTTTGTGTTAGGCTCGTTTGTTGAAAATATGGAGTACAGAGATAAGCATGTGATGCTTAATGGAAGTAATTGATGAAGGGCTTGGTTGTTGAGTTTTCTATTATTTCTGTGTCGGGATACACTTTGTCAGTCCTACTTGGCTCAATAATTAGTAGTCCCGACCGACTAGTGTTCGGCGAACAGAGATTGCGTATACCCTGTGTTAGCGTTGTTTACTGCTGTTAATAGGAGATCCTGCACGAGTTATCTATTGAGATTTAAAGGAACCTGGTGCCTGTGTTTAGAACAGTAGTCGGATTGACATCCTTTTATCCTTCATTATTGCATAAGCTTGCCTCTATAAATAAGTCCACAATGTGACGGCTTGTAAGCCAATAATTGCCTATAGCCTACGCTGTCCAACGTTGGCTTAGCGTGACACTAGGCGAGGCCTATTCTCGGAAGTAGGGGCTTACAAGTGGCAATATCAATTTTGTACAACTTCCGAGAATGAGGCGCAAGAGTGGGATACGAGAACGGATGTCCGGATATACGGGTAAACGGATAAACGGATAGAAATCTGTGTCATTGGCTGGGATTATAATCATGTATAAAGTAACTGTTATTATCCTCTTCAATCTGTAGTTCACCATAGATTGAAATTAAAACTACCTCTGACCATAAGGTTGCCCAAGTGCCTATGCTTAAACTGTGACATACGAACTAAGTAGTGGGTTATACATTTTAATGTAGTTGACAATTGCAATTGTTTCTGTGTAGTATACAGTGAGGTTATCTTTTCGAACCATCTGCATGAAGGTTACAAAGTTCATTATTCGAGGTAGTAGTGGTAATTTTATTCTTTTGACTGAAACCAGCTTCGGAGAAAAGTTACAATTATTTTTGCAATGCTCTGAACTAAATAAAACTATATTTTTTTAAAATTGAGCGCTGGGTTATGACGTTGGAGCCAAGGGATTCCAAGTACCAATGGGTAGTATCCAAGTTTTGTTACCAAGAAGGTTAAGTTTTCTATATGAAAATTTATATGTAATGGTAGTTGGCATATATGTATGACACTCCGAGAGGACATAAGCCTTCCGTCAATTACTTGAAGGGTACGGGGGTATCTGAGAGCAGTAAGTGTGAAATTGTGATGGCGCGCAAACAATTCATCAATAAAAGCAATTCCGGAGTATTGAAGGGTGGTGATGTATATGGTTGTTTACACTTGGTATCTTCAATTAAATGGTTGTGACTTCTCAGGGGGCTTAGAATATACTTGGGTGATTATGGCAATAAAATGTTACGGGATGCGAATGGTATCTTGTTGTGTTATTATGTTATGTTATGTTACAGGTTATCTACATGATAATTAACCAATCCCACAAACTTCCAGATAGCGTCGTAGCTAGTCTCTTTTAGGAGTGATCTACGGGTGAGTGTAGCAATTGGTGGTATCTAATTTATCACTAACCTGTTTCCATTTCCCTGGCTCTGCGTGCTACACTACGTGGATGACAATTTACTACTAATGTGAAAAGCGCATTCATGACACGGAGTAGCCGGTGTCGATTATTGCGTAGGTATGAATAAGTATATTATCTGTTGCTAATTTATAGACAGCAACTAAATAATCACCATCCAAATTATCCTCTGCAGATGACACCGAAAAGTCAAAAATACAGAATGCAGAAATTGAAGAACTACATGATGGTCCCGGATCAGGGCCAATTCTCAAATCCGGGACACCTGAAAACTTGCTTCTGAGGTCGAAGGTTGCGAAACTATCAGATCTTGGGCTACTGGTAAGTTAGCGAGCATGGCACCCGACATTGTTACTTGGTTATTTTTCGAACGGTTTGCAGTAGGGCAGTTACTAAAATCGTGACCAGCTCCTGCGTAGTACATGCAAAGGTTGTTGTCTCGTCGCCATTGCTTTTCTGCAGCTGTTGTTTTTCGCATTCCATTTACAAAGAAATACCGCTGTTCAGGGGGCGGCCTTGATGCCGGCTGGCTTTTGATTGCGGGAAGATCCATTGGTACGAGGCCACCAGCAACATGTGAGGGGTGAGCTGTATTAACAGTAGGAAATTGAATGGCGGTGTTACGATCGTTCCTTTGTTCGGCTTTCCGACCTCTAATCCTGTTGTCCAACATCATTAATGTCGAAGCAAATTCTTTCAAAGTTCTTGGACGCTCAAACCGGTATGCCATTGCATCTTTCAAAACGTCAGACAGTCCTTTGGCAAGGGCATCAATTTTGGCCGATTTTTTGTAGTCCAGATACGCAATATTACGAAGGAAACTAGTGCAATAGGTAGCATAGTCTCCATGTCCTTGCTTCAGTGTTTCGAGCCCTTGAAGAGCTGTACTTCGGGGGTCTGGGTCTCCAAAAGAAGCTTCTAAATAGGCAAAGAACGCCAAAATCGATGGAAATAGTGTCAAAGGATTTGCGTTAACAAGGGGGACCATCTGATCGAGTGCTTTTCCCTCCATTCGGTTGATGGAGTAAATTACGGTTGCCGCTTCATTGCGAAAACGATCCCCTTTCATTTCTAGTTTCATCCTGAGTTGTATGATAAATCCAGGAAGTTTTGCCCTCGTTCCGTGAAACTTTTCAGGACCAGTGAATTTTTCGGAGCGAAAAGTGGATTGAGGGCCTAGTAGTGGGTGTGTATCGTGAGTCGTTGAAGTAGAAATAGAGCTAGCTCTTGCAATTCTTAGGTCTAAATTGAGTTGAGTAACCTGTTCTTCGAGGGTATCATTAGCAGTGTGGGCATCAGAAAGCTGTGGCCGACATGTATCCCTCTCTTGGCGCAGGCACTTTACAAGGTCTGTAAGGCCAGTGAATAGCGTAAGTTTATCTGTCTCATAAAATTGTCGAAATTCTTCGAAATCAGCAGGAGCGACCCATATCGAGATATTTTGTGTGGCCATCTCGTGCTGTACAGATAAGGACGCAACGTAATCTCAGGGAGCTTACTGTTAACATTCCTATCTTGATGTCGAGCCGTACAAACATACCGTATAATTGTAACTCATATTGATACTCAGGATTGCGATGGATAGCAGAGATTGATGGTGTTTATGGCAGTGCGGGGTTTGGTAATGAGTGACAGGGTTAAGACACGTGTATATATATTGCGCACTTGACTCCTCTTTAATATGACGATGCTTCCGATTACATTCACAATGCCCATACCTATTCTGGGCTAATCACCTCTCACTATTTCGGTCCTATCTTCTAATTAATGCCCTTTTCGCCCTTTTATCTTAAATGACAGGTCTTGAAATTCTTCGTCTTGCTGGCCATCATCAAGCTCAGAGTTATGGACAGATTAAATCTTTAACATTTACTGCTAACTTTCCGTAGGGCACGAGGGGATATTCAGTATGATCACAAGATAGCAATGAAGTGGTCTTCTGTAAGTAAGAGAAGTGTAAAGTGGTACAATATGTGTGCAAAATGTAAGAAGACGTTGCGTGAAGAGAGAACTCTCCCTCGCCTACCAGGCTATATACAGGACATTACCACTAGCGCTTCAGCATAGGAGTCGATGTGGTCACTACTTGTTTACTACCAGACCACCTTTACCTTTCTAGACCCTTGTATCCAGACTCACCGACTAACTTACCAATATCAAGAACTACAATAATAGCTTATTGTCACATAGACTGCGTCGAAAATAAAACAAATTAATTCTACTCTGCTACTTATCCATGAAATAGAAGCCGGGATCACGTGATAATTGATAACGCGAACGTGGTGTGGGTTTCGATCGATCATAATTGAATCAGGATGGTGACAAATATAACTCTTGGCTCTACTACAGCTAGTTCCGCAGAATGCAATAGTTAAGCTTGAGTTCTAATAAATTTGCATATATCTCCTAACTCCCAACTCCGAAATCTACACTTTGTGCGTAGCTTACTAATTATAGGCTAACCGCATTTAGTAGTCTATGTTACATAACGTAGCCTGCTACGTTTAGGATCCACAGTGGGACTGGCTTGGGTGGAGCCGTGACTGAGCTTATCTAAAGCTCGCAGTTCCTAGCACTTTCTTCCTCTTTTTCTTTTCTTCTACCTAGGTATCGTAGCTTAGTATCCAAATACAACTTCTACTTAGAGGCTTGTATCATCCTCAGGTCAGTCGTAACAGTTGGATGTCCAGCTTTGTGAAGATCTTTGCCTTCGAATTATGTGCCATTATAATTGAAATTAGTTCCGGAGATTGGAAGAATTACACACTAGCCTCGAGTTTGATTAAGAGATACGATAAATGTGTTTACTATACGAAGAAGTTTACTGATGTTTAATGGATAGTTAATTGTGATTAAATTGCTATAATTCTACATGTGTGGCGAGAAGTCCCTCTATATACATGAAAGCGGGGTTTTCCGCACACTAGTATGAATTCCAACATACTCCCTAATCTAACCTAAACGGGAAGGTTGTTGGAGATCCTGAAGCCAATGTATACTGTTAGGCATCTATTGGCTAATTACTATTCATGCCAGTGAGTGATGATATGGGTTAATCATATCTCATGGCGCCAGTGCATATTATTCTAATATGTACTATTTGTTTACTGCAGTCATGTTGCTGCCTTAATTACAACAATTATCTCGTCGATCAATGGAATCAGGTACGGGTCCTTAGCAGTTAGCTCGTTGAGCTCTCGATAGTTAACGCACAGGCATAGACTACCGTCGTCTTTCTTTGCAAAGAGGATCGGTGCGGCGTGCGGAGCGTTCAAAGGGGCAATGAAACCTTTATGGAGGTTCTCTATAATATACCGCTTGGTTTCCGAGAGTTTTTCATCGGTTATTCGGCACAATGGTTCAATAGGCAAGTTATTTCCAGCTTGTAAGTCGATTTTGTATTCGACATTGGGCCTGTGGGAAGAAAGTCTGTCTAAGGCTCTGCGAGAGAAGAGGTTTTGGAAAGCTTGATATTGAGGCATAAGCTTGTCTTTCACCATATCTTCGTCAGTTTGGTATTTGAATTCCAGAGCTTCCTGCTAGGATAGTTTACTATCTAGGGCAGCGGCCTCGAGTTCGTTTTAAGAGTTAAATTCATCCTTTCTTCGCTTGATCTCTGTATCAATTTCATTTACTGAAGCAGCAAAGGTAGAATTGTTCTTTGTAAGAGCATCACGAGATATTGGAGCAGGGCTTCTTAGATAGAACCGATGCATTGATGACGCTAAGATTATGGAAATTTTCCCTGAGTATGCGCTGTGTAGCTTCGACTTCGGAGGCAAAGCGCCCGATTCGACTGGTAATTCTGGGCCGTGAGTCGGAAAACTCAAGAGAGGACTGCGTAGATTTGATCTATAGAGCGACTACTCTGTATTAGATAGGCAGTTCCGCATATTTCTTAAGAAACATGATGGTCTATGGGGTTGGAGTTGAATTTCATATTTTTTCCATCTCGAGGGCTTGACTTCAGCAGGACTCACTAGTGATACGGGGTCACTAGCTAGTTGTACTCCCGAAAGTTCTACTTCCTTGGCAGCTTCCATCAGGCTGTCTTGTCGGGTGAGGTCTGCCTGATGATCGGCATTAGTACTGTTGTGGCTTCTAGTTGGTCGGTTTATGATCAAATGGATTTCACGCAGGTGTCTCGTGGCTCCGACTTCTTGTTGAAAATATCATGCAATGAAATGGGCGCAATATTTATGGAACGAAAGAAGTTGACTAAAAGAGTATCATATTCGGATTACCGCTAAAAATGTAGGATGTGTGCGCATCAAGTACAAGTGTAAGCGACACAGAGCCTATTCCAAAGCATAAACAAGTGTGGCGCCATCTAGACAAAGAAAACACCCAATAACCTCCATGTACCCACGCCATACAGCCGCTCATGTATCCATTAAGTAGCCTGAAGTGCTACCAAATTACCCGTTCCAACCTCTTAAACACACGCAAGATCGTGTCGGCGACCTAGACGAGACGAAGAGCCCGTACGTCCACAACACTCTGTGTCTCTATTTCCAACACTAACAAACAGTAAATGTGAGTAGAGCTTGTGACTAAAAGTTACATGAATAATTTCCATGATCCAGGATCGCAAACTCATTCAATATCCCCCCCGTATCACGTGAGGCAGTCAACAGCGTACTATTTGCACGGTTGGTTTTCCATCAATTGGGATCCACACTGTGAGGTCCCTAATCGATGCAGGGGAACAGTCTGCGATTATAGTAAGGGACAGCTGGCATGTCATCTAGCCAGTGGATTCGATTCTTTCCTCCAGCGTAGTCTAGCTTGAGATTATAGTGTTCTGTTAATTTCCGGTCGATAAGAATGTCGTTACTACCTAAGTCAGTAATCAGGATAGGGAAGTTGATTCGGCGCTTGTCAATTGTAAGGCAGAAGTGATCGGTTTCTCTGAACGGCCGATATAGCCAGTCGGGACGATTGGCTCTTAGGAAGGGTAAAGAATAAGGTTCGGAACAAGGAGAGAAGTTGAAAGGCCAATGGGATACTTATAACAACGAAGATATTTGCTCCCCCATCGATGTGTGCACTTTATTTGATGTAATTTCCATTTCTAGCTAATTCTATGTTCACTAGAAACTGGTATCCTCCAAGGAGAGAACAATAATCAAAATCCAAGTCTTTTCACGAATAATAGCCTTTACTGTAGTGGGATTCTTTACCACTGCTTAATAGTTTTCTGGAAGTTCTTCCGATCTTCCGCCCTCGTCCAACAGTAGGGCTGCAGTCTTGTTTTGCATCTATCGATGCCTCAGGGCCTCAGGACAGTCTCGTATCCAGTACCCGGGGCTGTTTTTTTTTTTTTTTTGCATCAGATTTTAATTGCATATGCAGCTATCTAGCTATGACACAATATCAAAGAAAAGTACAGAATAGATGATTCAACGTAAAGGAAGAGTACTCATGCCTCAGATTTCATTTGCAAGTACCACTGCGAAGTTATGGTGGCTTTTTCTTCACCCCAAGTCAACCCTCATCCGTGAATACCCACTCAGGGGAACGTCTCAAAAACCCTGAGTTATCCAGACATGCCTCCATCATCTTTCAACTTTTCTCCGCGCGATGTGTGACCTGAGGAGTCTTCTTCCCAAGTGGAGTACCCGGGGCTGTGTGTCACGGGTCCTGGGCCCGCTAAGATACCCCCTGTAAAATAGCTTTCTATTACACACTCTCCTGCGCATCATAGAGAGAGTCTTGTATTTTCATCACTTTAGAGAATCAGAATAGATTTTAATTACTTGGTTCGATTGTACAGATCACGACCTCATTTCGTGACACTGTGACAGAGTCTGCAATTGCGAGCCGGGGTCAAGAGGTCAGGGCCCAGAAAAGTGAGAGCGAATGGGGTGGAGAAAAAGAGATGGACAGTGGAAGAGCCCGGGCTAGAAGGTGAGGGAGTGACAAGTGAGCTCTGTCGCCAACTTTTCTTCTTGAGAATGTCTGCATAGCCGTTACGTCCTCTTTTTTTTTTTTTTTTAATTATTATTTAAGCTGTTACGTCCTCGATCTTCAGCCGGAGCAACGACCGTCTTGCGGACCAGGTGGCTTACTCCCATGGCGATGTTACGGGACTCGCCATCAGCAAAGGCCAGAATTCATCCAAGATCGCGTAATTTCCATTCATCTTGTATTTCTCGACCCTGGCATCTATTTTCAAGGCCAAGAAGATTTCTTCACAGACATCCTTTAACCAACGGGGATGCGTAATCTTGTTAGTTCTCGTATAATTGAATAACTTCGTGCGGAATTCGTCGTAAGTTATGCTGCCCATGACAAGCTATTGGTACTTAGATTTAGCAGCTTTCGTATGATTGTACTAAAGTTCTGGAGATATCTGGAATGACAGAAGTGAACGTTGACCGTTAAGTCAATACTGTATGGATTGTAAGACAGAGGAGATTTCAGGATCAGAGATAGAAGATTAGGATCAGTGAGGTTTTAGTTTAATGGACTTATTAAAAGTGTTCAGGGTTAATCTACATCTAAGTATCTATCTATTTGGGGGACTATTCTCAACACCTGTCAGTGGTGTCCCCTACGAATCTCCAGCTCTCACTGTAAGGACTATAGAGCCGATATTGAATAACAAAGTCCTCACTTCGATAAGGATTCCCAATGGCTTATGCAGTCTATATCGTCTTCATCTCCAATCACATCCCCCTATCACCATTATCATGAAGTTACCACGATCAGATCAGATTGTAGGGTCGGAGCCCTACTCATCACCAACTCTTGGTCATGGAGGAAAAGCCATCCGATGAGCTTCCAAGGCGTACCCAGCACCCGATACAGAGATGGTGGATTGAATCAAGACGGCCTCGAATGTTACAAAGAAGGGAGATATAGATGAATATGCGCACCTCATGTGGCCCCGGTGTCTAGGTTCGCCTGGCTGGGGCTGCAGGTTTCTTGAGACTTTCTCCCGCGCACGCAATTTCCATCGCTACCATTTTATTTTTTAGGGTACAAGGTTCCGTGGAAAAGGTAGTCGGATTCCATGGGTAAACACTGAGCTGAATGGCTATTCATTATGGGCAATATATCAATGATCTTACAAGTAACAAAAGAGGAAAGGAGCACTGTACAAGGTGTGACCTGGGTCAGAGAGGAGCCCAATATGCTAGAGAGTCTATGATTCAGGAGGTCAAGACTGAACACCTGTACGCGGTTTCCTCTACGAACCTGGGAGTGAAATATTCTTCCAGAGCCAAGTTCAGTCAAATTTCGCAATTCCGAAGAATTTGGACTACGAGGCAAAAATCCAAATTACTCATCCACGTCGTTATTTCGCTCCCAACGAGTTTGACTCCTATCTTCGTCTCATCGAGTCTACAAGTACGACCAAGTACATCCTCATCTCGATGACCACCAAATACACGCCCACGCCGATATTTACACCCGCTGGAGGAAGCAAAGCCTGGCGCACAAATCTGGGAGACAGCTCTTTGGGATGGACGTGAGAGGGATTAGGACAAGTTTACAGGATAACACGGAGGATGGATACAATCTCGACGGGCGTGTAATTTCGAGTTTTGGCAAGGAGTTTCACGAATTGAGCTTCGTGCGCGCTCAGACTTCGCTTGCGAGAGTGCAGCTGACACTATAAACACAAACCAACGATGGAAGGTGTTATGGTCCGCCTCCTGGCGGTGTTCTCCGGTATAGTCTGAGTGGGCTGGGCACCTACGCCACTTGGGAAGGAGACGCCTTAGACTAGATTTCGCGCGGAGAAAATTCAGTGGATGATGATGGCATGTCTGGATAACTAGGGTTTTTGAGAAGTTCCCCTTGGTAGGTATTCACGGATGAAGGTTGACATGGGGTGAGGAAAAAGCCACCATAACTCCGCAGTGGCACTTCCAAATGAAATCCGAGGCATGAGTACTCTTCTTGTAAATTGAGTCATCTTTTCTGTACTTTTCTTTGATATTGTGTCATGGCTAGATAGCTGCATACGCAATTAAAATCTGATGCAAAAAAAAAGAGTCAAGTACCCTCAAAGTGTGTTCACCGACCACCAGAGTGACATTCGTCCCAAAGCCTGGAAGATGGAAACGAAGCTTTTCGTAGAAGAATTTGTGGGAAACTTCTAACAAGGACAAGCCCAAGTTAGGGCATAATTTAAGTGTACTGGAGGAGAAGCCATGATAATCATCCCTCAGCACATGGACCGCAACTTCAGTGGAGTCCTCGACGGAGCGGCAAACGTCCTCAAAACCTTAGCCCAGCGTTTTTTTTCATCACTATCTCTACAAATCTAGATATACCAGACCGAACTACACGCAATGCTGAGTAGACGAGGACTACTCTGTTGAGCGGATTGGTTTGCAAAAGCTTGTGGCTGTTAGGCACAGATTGTATCACTTGGTGAAGCGAGTGGGAAAGTAAAGGAGTCTGTAAATCTGTCGTGGAGAGTTGTTAATTACTCCCACTAGGACACAGAGTGCTATATAAACTATATTTTGTAATTATAAAATCTAGTGGTTGGTATTTACGTCAAAGCGCATTAATACTAACCTCACAATTAATGGGAGATTAGTGACCTGTATTCTACACATCCCTGTCTTTACCATAATTGGAAGCACCAATTTCAACATACTCATCTTCGACTCTTACCAGCCCTGGCGAGGTCTCGGTTGGTATTGGTCTCTGTGGTGGGAATATTTTTTGATCACGTAATTAGAACACAATATTTCTAATTAAGCGAGATAGAAAATAGATAGATGTTTTTGTTTTTGTTTTTTATTTTAAAGTCCTAAGCTAAAGCTCTAGGTCCACTATCGGTACAAGACTGGTGGAGCCGGTGGGGATCTCAGCGTACAGGCCCAACTCATTCCAACCGCGGGAACCTCAACAAAAGTAGATGAAGTTAACAACAAAACTTAAATCAAAACTAAAATCAAAGCGTAAATCAAAAAAAAAAAGAAAAAAAACTGAAATAAACTGAAAAAATAAATAATAATTTAGAAGAATTTCATATGTGGTCCAGATCCCGCGCTTCTCACCCGTTTCCTTCCCTGTCACATCTTCCAAGTGACTTTTCCTAATCTCCGCTGAGAGCGAAAGATGAGCTCTCAGGTAACCTTTGCTGTCGGCTGGTTTCCTGCTTTTTGTTGTGAAAGTTGTTTTAGACTTCACCAAGGACTGCCGAGTCCTCAAACTTCTTCTTCGGTTTCTAGAATTCCGAAACCCGATCCCTCCGCCATGGAGACGTCCTTCGCAGAGGCGTTCCTCGCCTCTTCGTCTTTTTTGTATGCAGCTTTGACACGGGCAAAGTCTGCATATCTTTCTTGCTCGACTCTGCGAATTGCTGCGAGCTGTTCCTTGGTCACCGGTCCATCTTTTCTGGGTCTGGCTTGGCAGTGCCGAGAGTCCGATCGGTGAGGTCCCCCACAATTGCGACATCGTGTGAGGGCCTTACACTCCACTTCCGAGTGCATGTTTGAGCCGCAGTTCCAGCAAGCTGGAGCGCGGGAGCATCCGCGGCTGGCGTGATATCCAAGACAACGTTTGCACTGTTCGAGTTGTTGACGAGGTCGGAAGAGCTTCGCAGCTCCAGAATCGTCGAAGAGGCGGAATCCAGGTCGAGGCGTGGACTCGCGAGGAAAGAGGGCTTGCCAGTTCTCGTATGGCGCCCCAGGCTTGCAGTACCCGTGCGGACGGACAAGAAACGGAACCGATTTCGTCACTCGCGTGACTTCGTCAGCAACCATCTTTGCCGTGATCTCGATGGGACCTGCAAGGGTGTTTATTGTCACCGGTACGGTGGCAACTTGCAAGGCAACCAGATTTGACGCTGGTTCCAGTTTGATTCCAGATTCGCTCCGTGACATGGAGGAATCTAGCAGCTCTTTCCGAGCGAGTTCGTTCTTTGCTGTCAGTGCAAAGCCTGTTTTGACCCGCTGAACCAACGTGATGTTGTCGGCAGCGGTACCAAGCACCTGTGACACAGCTTATCTTACGCCAGCTGGTGACAGGAGTCGGTGGGAGTGGCTAGCTTTGAGGCGTAGAAAAAGTCTCGTGTCGACTTTTGTCCTTGGATTCGCACTTTTTGCTTTTGGGGCAGGCGGTGCTGCCTTTGTAGTCGACTGCCCGGCGCTGCGGCCTAGACCTGCACGGGCTACTGTGGCCCAAGTCGTCTTTGGTGCCGGAGCCTGGGTTGTCGAAGGGTTAAGTACCCTAATTTGATGAGCCCTCGGCGGAGGAAGGTTGATGGGGCGCGCAGGGAGAGCTGGTGGAGTGCTCCCTGGGCCTGATTGTATGAACTGGCCAATGGCCGCTCGAAGGTAGACTTTGATGCCGTCTACAAACTCTTTTTCATCGCCAATCGAGAGAGGCGAAAGTGCTGCTTCAACACTGCTTATTGCAGTGGAACAGATTGATAAACGGGCCTTGATTTGCGTCGTGCGACGCTTCTCGGCCTCCATCGCTGATTGCAGCTCCGGAGGATATTCCGGTGCTGATTTCGAAGCTGTGCCTTTCGGAGTTGGCACAGTGAATTTTCTTGCAGATGTTTCTGCTTGTTCTCTCGTCTTCTCTCGGACGACTTCCTTTCCTTTCCTTGAACTGCTTGCCTCGGGGGCCAGCTCGGCGGGTTTCCCGGTCTGTTGACCATTTGTTTCTGTTCTGATCGGGTCAGAATCAGTCATCTCTTGATCGGGAAGGTTTGGAGACTTCCCAGGGATAAAGGCCTCACTCGCAAATAGGCTTGATAATTTTTGCGCAAGGCCAGGTGTTTTTGCGGGAGCCCTCGGGCGGACTCTCGCGTTGTCCAACATTGAGTTGGGGAGCTTTTTTCGAACAGGTGGCATGACGAAAATGCCAGTGACTCGATTACAGTTTACTGAAGAGATGCGACGAGCGCGAGAGGGAGGGAGAGGGGGAGAGGGGGAGAAGGGGAGAAGGGGAATATTCGAAAATTCGAATTTCAAAAAATTGTATGTTTTTTTTTGTTTGTAATTTTAAGGTCCTAAGCTACTGCTCCCGGTCCGCTATGGGTACAAGACCGGTGGAGCCGGAAGGGATCCCTGTGTTCTTTACCACAGCCCAACTCATTCCAACCGCGTGAAACCACTACCTAAATTGTAGCCGGTTTAAAACAAAAACAAATTCTAACAGTCAAAATTAATAAACAAAGGAAATTCCAATATAACGGTCCAGTATCAGCGCTCCTCACCCTGACTCCTTCCCTTTCACGGTTTCCACCATAAATATTATTCTTCGTCCATGCTGAGAGCTGTGGACAAGGTCGCAGGTTGGCTTTTGAAGCAGCCAGTTTCCTGCACAAACGTTGAAAATTCTTTGAGGCATTTGGGCCCTAGAAGAATTTTAAGAAATTGTTGGTATGGGGTAGTTCCCCTTAGTCGTCGGGTATGACGAGTGTAAAGTCTGCAATGCATGAAATGCGTTGCTGTAGTCTCCTCTCCGCACGAACACTTCATGTTCGCGTTTGGGTTGTTGAAACGTCTGTGGTACGCGGCGAAATTTCCGTGACCGGTACGAGCCGCGATGACTTCAAATAGAAGTCGTCGTGGAAGTGATAGTTCCGGTGGCTTTTTCCGGCGCATCATCAAGTCTAGTTCGCGGTATCTGGGTGGGCATGATTCGTCCCAGAATTGGTCTAGCAGCGTCTGTCTCTTTTGATTCATAAGCCGGTAGAGGTATGCACTGCTGATATTTTGCGGCTCCTCATCTCGGAGGGGGAGACTGCGGAGTTTGCTCCGAGCTGCAGCATCTGCTTCTTCGTTCCCTTGAATGCCCTTGTGTCCTGGAACCCATTTTACGATGATTCTTTCGGGAGCAGCCTGTGTTATTGTCCGAAATATTCGGGCTTCTTTAATGCTTGTCGATGCGTCTCCGCACAGCATAGCGGTTCTTGCATGCTGACTGTCGGTCAGCACGTAGATAGGTTGCGCCACTTTTCCTGGGGTCCGAGATTCCAGCCCACTTATTCGCAATGCCGCCTCTAGAGCCTTCCTTACTCCGGCTATCTCAGCGTCCAGTACCTCCCCCCCATGTATGGTACCGGAATCTCTATCTATGGTCTTTCCATCTCTTTTCAAGACAAAAGCCCACGCCGAGCGACCGTGTCCTTCAGATGCCCCATCAGAGTAGGCGCAGATCACTGAGCTTGGTAGACTCTCTATCCAGCGTTTACAAATTTCCGTGTCTTTCTCTTTCGCGCTTACCTTACTGAGATAGGCCAAAGCCGGTAAAGGCTCGGCGGATTCAGCTTCTGGGAGTTGTTGATAAGCACGCTGGATTCTAGACATTTGAATCTCTGGTCGTGCTGATTGACGATCATTTTTCTTGTACTTTCTTGTCCCAATATTAGGGCAGACAGCAGCTCGTCTTCTCAGAGGATGTCCGGAGTCAAGGGATTTGAGCCTTGCTGATAGGCGAAGTCGATTCCCCTCGAGAATGATTCTTGCCGGCGGGATCCCTCCTTCTCGCTGTAGCACTACTGTGGGCGTAGTCCTCATTACTGGAAGTGCCGCCCGTAATCCTGTGCTGATGACTTTGTCAATCATGCTGCAGAGGCCAGTCGTTTGTGAAGTGCTGACTCCGCGTTGAGTTGGGCGCTTCAGGCCTGGCCACCACACCTCGGAGCCGTAAGTAGCGACCGGGATGATACATAGGTCAACCGCTCTTATTAGTGCATCTGGGGCAGCACCTCGGAAAGTGGAATTGAAACGACGCATATGATGAGCAGCTTTGGCAGCTTTGCCGCACCATTTTGTCACATGGTGTTTGAAATTGAGCCGAGAGTCCAGGTAAACTCCTAGCCAGCGAACATTTTCTGATGGTTCAATAAAGGTACTATTGACGTGTATGCCTATTCCTATCTCCCGATGGCGCCCAGGGAATTGGATTACTTCGGACTTATCTGTGTCGAAGGCTATAGCGTTATTTTTCGCCCAACTGGTCAGTTGATTTACCTCTTCTTGGGCGGCCGAGGCAGAATCTACTATTGTGCGGCCGAAAGCAAGAACACCAACGTCATCGGCGTAGCTAAACCTTCGTCCCGGATTCCCATCCCGCATGGGTTCTGCCATGTACAGAAGGAATAGAAGTGGAGATATCGGTGACCCCTGTGGGACCCCGCAGACCAATTCTCTTTCTGTTGTGACCCCACCCGTATACCTTACCTGAACTCGTCTATTAGCAAGAAAAGAGGTTGTCCACCGCAAAATTGAGTCCGGCCATCCTTGTGACTGCATTCTTCTGATTAACCGATTGTGAAGCACCGCATCGAACGCTCCCTGTACATCCAAGGTAATGAAAGTAGCCGCCCATCCTTGCGACCTAGCTTCTTCAATGTCGTGTACCACGCAGGAGACCAGATCTGTTGCAGATCTCTTTGGGAGTGCACCAAATTGTTGATGACCCACTACCTCGTGTGTGACTGCCAGACGCGCCATTCTTTTTGCCAGTAGCCTCTCTAGACCCTTACCCAGGCATGATAGGAGAGCGATCGGTCTCCAGCCTTTGACCGTCGATGGGTCTCGATTTGGCTTGTGTAAAAGGACTACTTCTGCCAACTTGAAACATGCTGGATGTATGCCGAGACGGATGCAGGCCCTAAACAGTTGCGTCACCCATCAGCCAATTGTCTTCCAGCAGGCTTCGAGGAGCTCTACTGAAACTCCATCTGCCCCTGGTGCTGTCCTCTTGCATCCAATGGTGCATGTACGGACTTCGTCTTCTGAGACGTCGTCATTCCAGGGTATCCTGTTTTCGCTTGGCGTTGTGCATGGGGAGAGGTCATCTGTTGACTCATGGCGCGCGAGAAGGGCGTCTCGGAGTATTGTTGCTCTTTCAGCCGGGTCTGAGACGAGCGAGCCGTTGTGGCTGAGGGGCGGTGGTGTTTTGACCTGCCTAGGATTGGCCGAACGCATCAGCTTAAAAACATCCATGGCTGTAGTCATTTTCTGGACTTTTCCTGTGACGTAATCTTTCTTTGCTGAGACAATAGCCTCTCGCAGCAATTTCGCGTGGGTAGCCCGGCGTTGGGGTATAGTTTCTGCTCGATATGCTGCATGGATTGCCTTGCATTTGGGCGTCCACCATGGGGAGTGTTTTCCGTGTCCGTTTTTAACTAAAGTGCCCGTAGCCTTGATAGCATTGGATAGATGGGAGCATAGTTCTTGAGCGTATTTTTCCACCTTGTCTATTGTATCCAATTTCGGTGGAGGATGGGCCCATTGGGCAACAGCTCGAGCGAAATTCGGCAGGTCGCCTGGTCGTACCCTGATTTTGGGCGGCTCAGTATCTAGAGCTTTGAATGTAGTTGGCACTTGACCTCTGATCGGTAGATGATCGCTTGTCATACATTCGCTGCGGTCTACCCACGCGAGAGTTCCGTCAATATTGGACCAGGCAAGATCCAGTGTGTTCCCTGCTCTGTGTGTTGGTTCTCCAATGATAAGGCAGGAGAGTTTGTGTTTGTCGGCCCATTCTTCTATCGCTTCCCCTTGTCCATGTGGGCGAGTTGCCCCCGGCTGCCATGCCTTGTGAACTGAGTTGAAATCTCCTACAGCAATAGTCTTTGCCGATGGGGTCCAGTCCACAAGTGGTCGTAGAGACACTGGGTTGTTTGGTGCTTTGTACACATTTAGAAATGTGACTCCGTTAACCACTACCCAGCAGTAGTCCCCTGTTAATGTAGCACAGGGAAATGTCTGCGTTGCAGTTATTACCTTGCTTTTTCGAGTGTATATTGCCGCTCTTGGTCTGATATCAACGCCTCCATGGGGTATGTGTTTATTATATCCTGGGTGCGACCTAGTATCCTTCATATTTCTATCCCACGAAGGTTCCTGTATATGTACAACATCTACACCTAGCTCGTGAGCCCGGGAAAGTGCGATGTCGTGGGTTGCGCCGCTTCTACCAACGTTTATTGACATGTATATGAGGGTAGAAGGTGCGCAAGTTGGGGCCTGTGGGCGGCCCTTACAAATTTTCTTCGGGGTTTAGAGCCCCATAGCCTGACACATCAACCATGGCTGCATCTGGTGCGTCTGTGCTGGTAGCCATCCTTTTCAGGATCTCTTGGCTCTTGATGGCACTGGCTGATGCTTTGTTTGCTAGATTTACAGCCGCTTTTGCTCTGGCCACGGCGCTGTATTCCCGCTGGCTAGCTTGTCGAATGGTCACAAGCTGTTCTTTTGTGGGCTGACCAGATTTTGTAGGCCGAGCCAAGCATCTTCGGCTGTCTGATCTGTGCGGTCCTGCACAGTTCCTGCATTTAGTAGCTGCCTTGCATTCGGCAGAGATGTGCATCGTGGATCCACAATTCCAGCAGGCAGGCGCACGAGAGCAAGCTCGGGTGGGGTGGAATCCGAGGCAGCGTTTGCATTGCAGCACAGGGGCTTGTGGCCGGTGTACTGTTGCTATACCCGAGTCGTCGAAAAGCCTTAATCCGGGCTTTGGCGACGATCCTTTTGGAAAGTGAGCGAGCCACTCTTGGTATGGGGCCCCGAGCTTTCCTTTGCCATGGACTCGAACTTTTGTCGGGGTACATTTTGTCACTCTTATTATTTCCGTGGCCACCATTTCCGGGCTGACCTGTATTTTTCCATCTAGCGTGTAAACTGCTGTTGGAACTGTGGCAATGCGGAGGGCAACTATTTCGGATGGTTTCTCCAATTTTGCACCCAGTATATTCAGTGTATCTGACGCTTCCATTAGCCGATTCTTTGCATCAGAGTCTATGGCGCGTATAGCAAAACCTGTGGGGACACGGTGTACGTGTTCCACATCCGATGGCGCGCATTTGGTCTGCATTGCTATAGCTTCGCGTATACCAGATGGGGAGAGACGTCTCCACTCGTGTGTGTCCTGTAGGCGGATGAAAAGCCGATCGTCTGCCTCTACTTTCGGCCTCGTTTTTTGTACGTTCTGCGGGAATGCTGCCATCTTTGTGTTGATTCTCCCTGCATCGTTTTGCAGCCCTAATCTAGCAATTCCTGCCCATGTGTTTCCCTGGGCGCGCACCATGGGCTTGTTCTCTACTGTGGGCTTTGGAGATGGGACCCTTGGGGATACAGCGTTGGGGCGTTGGGGGAGAGATGGTGGTGTAGACTCCGGGCCCGAGTTGATAAAATGGCCAATTGCTGCACGCAAATAAGCCTTCATTGATTCGACGTATACTTTATTGTCGCCCGTGGCCATCGGGGAGAGTACGGCCTCCACGCCTCTTATGGCCGATGTGCATAACAGAATCTGAGCAGACTTTTGTGCAACCCTTTGCTTTTCGGCTTCTACTACAGCTCTCAGCTCTTCGGGGCAGAATTCATCGCTAGCTGCAGTGTCAGTTTCGTTGGATGATTTCAGTTTGGGTTCGGGGGCTTCTCTAATTGTTGAGGCTGCCATAGGACCTGAGTCAATCGAAGAGCAACTCAGGTTGTTCTTGCTGGTGTCGCCAGTTTTCTCTGCCATTGTCAATGGCACGGCGACTTTTATCAGAGGCAGTTTCTGCTGCTGTGTAGTCGCAGTTGCTGGCTTTTTTTGAGAAATCGTTGCCTTTTCAGCTCCGGTCGCATCTGGCTTGGAGTGAATAGAATCGGGAAGTCTTTTCAGATCCCTGAGGATCTTATCAATGTCAACATCGCTAACATCTAACATCGTGTCATCTAGAGCTCTGTCGTCGACCAACTGGTCAATTCCCATTTCTTGACCTGGAGTCAGGGTACCCAGCTTGTCACGTAGTTTTCTTCGAACGGTGTGTTTGATGTAATTGCGGTTTTCAGCGATGTTTTTCGCCCGCGATGGTTTACTGCGAACTGGGGGCATTTTGACAACCTACCAGTCGCTCACAAATTTTGAATTGAGCGCGAACGATATCACGATATCGAGGGGGTGGGGAAGAGGGGGAAAGGGTGAATATTCGAAAATTCGAATTTCAAAAAATTGTATGTGTGTGTGTGTTTATTGAACTACTTGAATCACAGACTATTTTTTTTTTTGCATCAGATTTTAATTGCGTATGCAGCTTTCTAGCCATGACACAATATCAAAGAAAAGTACAGAAAAGATGACTCAATTTACAAGAAGAGTACTCATGCCTCGGATTTCATTTGGAAGTGCCACTGCGGAGTTATGGTGGCTTTTTCCTCACCCCATGTCAACCTTCATCCGTGAAAACCTACCAAGGGGAACTTCTCAAAAACCCTAGTTATCCAGACATGCCATCATCATCCACTGAATTTTCTCCGCGCGAAATCTAGTCTAAGGCGTCTCCTTCCCAAGTGGCGTAGGTGCCCAGCCCACTCAGACTATACCGGAGAACACCGCCAGGAGGCGGACCATAACACCTTCCATCGTTTGCTAATTTTTGTAGTATCAGCTGCACTCTCGCAAGCGAAGTCTTGGCGCGCACAAAGCCCAATTTGTAAAACTCTTGCCAAAATTCGGAATTTCATGTCCTTCGAGGTAATATCCTTCTTTCGTATCATCTTGTCAACATGTCCTAATCCCTTTCACGTCCATCCCAAAGAGCTGTCTCCCAGATTTGTGCGCCAGGCTTTGCTTCCTCCAGCGGGAGTAAATATCGGCGTGGGCGTGTATTTGGTGGTCAACTGAGACCAGAGAAGGTCGAAGAGAGGTGTGGTCATTGAGATGAGGATGTACTTGGTCATACTTCTAGACTTGATGAGGCTTAGGTTGGAGTCAAACTCGTTGGGAGCGAAAAAACGACGTGGTGGAGTAATTTTAATTTTTGCCTCGTGGGCCAACTTCTTTGATAATGCGAAATTTGACTGAACTTGGCTCTGGAAGAATATTTCACCCCCAGGTTCGTAGAGGAAACCGCGTAAAGGTGTTCAGTCTTCGCCCTGATTTTGACAGTATGGAGCGTAAGACAGGGTGGACCTGGCCCGAGGATTATATGTCGGGACTAGTAACAAGATCCGGCACTTCTGGAGGTTTATGTAAACTGAGCTGGTCACCACGAGACCTTATGGTTGCATTGTTAGCTTGCATGACGTTAAATTAAAAACAAACAAACAAACTTGCTGGCGCCCAAATATGAGGGGCTCTGTAGCCATACACAGCCCAGCCACAACAAACCGGGCCCAGCCTGTAACACACATATCCGACTTGGCGCGACTCGGGCCGTATCGGTGGGGCGAGCCACAGATGTTCTCTCTAGACTATTTTCCTGATTTGGCCCGGCTTCTTGCGAGCTCAAGGTCGGCTGGGGATGCTATGTATCTGATACGTCGGTTTGTAATCAAACAACAAACTAAAACAAATAATCTCTGATTCCTCATCCATCCACATCCAAACGCCAATTTTCCTCCAACAATCTTACCGTCAGTGCGACATTACAATCATACCTCGGCACCGGTAGAGCATTTCAGTTTCAAGTCCCAGGACGACATTGTTACTACATGATCAACCTTCGTCCTGTCAAAACATCAGCAGCTTATGTACTTGTTAAGCGATCTCGGCCATGAAAGACACTCAAAACGGGAATGTCAATCGCAATTAGCATCATGATGCATAGATATTTACATCAAATAGTCGCCCCTCGTCCGTGAATTGACAAAGTAGAAGTTTCAAACTATAGGTCATCCAAGAATGCCTCTGACATGCCACACATGAGCATAAGCCTTGGTGTATTCAAAGTAGCTATCTCCTGCCTCGAGGGCAATACAAGCCCAAGCTGCTCATACACTAACTGTGAGAAGAGAAATGATGGAGACAACGGCAACATCCCAATATTTCCCCACAATTTTCGGCTGCTAGCGAGGCAATACTCAGTGGTACAGGTGTCGTTGAATCAGGGGTGCTCGGAGGGAACAGGAACATGCTGCTCTGTTACACATTTCAAGCATCTCCCCGATGACAGGAATATGAGAGTCTCGAGGCTAAGAAAACCTACATGGATTCCCCTCTGTTGCGAAGAGATTACATACAGGCTAGTCTCAAGACTAGTCTTTGCGACTTCATTTTCTGGTTACAATGCTGGGGTATGTGCTAGGGTGATGAGTTCCTTGATGCACAAATTGTCATTCTCTAGGTTGTCGTGGAGTTAAGGTTATGGCAAAGCTCGGAAGCATTGACAGGGGAGCCCCGTCAAATGATCATCTCAACGGCCTTCAGTCCTTCTTATCCCAGCTTAAACCTTGTGTCTTACTTTACATACAACAGATTCTAATGGCATCGATACTCGGAGTATAAGGATACGAAGTAATTAGCCGCATGATAAATTTGCTGAGGTTAGAGGAAGCATTTGGAATTGCTCATTAATTCATGCTTTAATCCATCACACATAATATCCCATCTATTGATTCAGGTCATGGGCATGAGCCAAAGGATCCATTCGGTTGCTGAGGAGAATTTCTAACTTAATTGTAGCCTGTTATCAACTAGTATAGACTACGGCCTACTTCATATGATCTAGAGATCACCTGGATGCCTAGAATGTTGTGATAGTGGTCTCAAGCAAATAGGGACAACTTGAAATTCTCAGATAAGATTTTAATTTCGCTATGAATTTTAGGACATTTAATAAAGTCCGATCATTTAACAAAAACATTTCAGCTACAGAGCGCTCTACTGAGTCCCGTATTAACGGAAGTTCATACAACCTTTAAACCCCAGCACCGTATTACTCCATAACGCCCTATACCAAGCCTACTGTAGGCATTAATCTATTCACCGATTTGCATTAATTCCACCGGGGGGCGGAAGGTGTGCGCAAAAATTGGCTTTTCTTCCTCAATTGGACTGATTTCAGATTCATCACCTGTCGTGTCCTCTACATTAATGGCAGGTAGATTTGGACTACAGCCGTGTTCCTCTGGTCGGTAGATTGTGGTTGAGCTGCCACTTCGGGTACGAATCTCTGTAGTGCGGCACTGGTCACTGATAGGGCTGTCTGGAAAACAGGGACCGGATCCTGCGTGCAACTTGGAGAGGGCTTCAACTAAATCTTCAGCCATAACCTGCTTATTCGGAGCGTCTTCAAGCTTTGCTGACCATCCATGTGGGGGACTAGGAGGTGGCGAGATGAAAAATAGTTTGCCCGCATCAGGAAGGTTTAGGTGCTCTTCTTTGGGTTCAATAGACGTAGACTGGCCAAAGTACACTCGAACTTTCTCTCCCATGATGACTTTTCCATCGAGTAATTGGCGGATCCGTGTTGCGGCGTCAATATCCATGAAGGAGACGATGATACGGTGAAACGACTTGAGTGGAGCCCAGGAGTGGATAGGAGCAGCATTGTTGATGAGTGTCTTGATTTCTTGTAAGCTGCTGACGCTGAAGACCAGTGGGTTGTATAGATTTGTGATGATCAGGGTGTTTGAAGGAGGAGTTGGGAGATTTGGAGGTGGTAGTGACGACAGGTCTATTGTTAAAGATTTCCGTGAGGCACGCGACCTCGGGCGCGATGATCGTGGTGTAGATTCTGTAGACATTTCTAATGTTGTAGTTGGTGAAATGGTGGGAAGCCGTAGGTTGTTAGCTAGCTAGCGATAGAAGTGAATTGGACGAATAGGAAGAGGCAGGAGTAGACTGAGTCGGCAAGATAGTTGACGTGGTAGAAGTTTTGGTTTCTTAGAATGGCCGATTTGGGATGGAGGGGAACTCATATACAACGTATGGCACGTGTGACGGCATGGTATAAGTTATGCTTATCCCTCCGGACAACAGGCAAAAGAGGCTTAGCAGTGCAATTAAACTAACGCTAATACATTGCTTTTTGTCTCCAAGCTGCCACCACCGGAGGGCCGCTGGTGTCAGGGATGATGGGGGTGGCTATGGAGGATCAAGCGCCGAATCTTTGACCGGATCGTATGTCGACTCAGCCTCCTTCCATTTTTCGCCCGTCCATTGTTTACATCATTCTAACACGGCCAGCTGAGCCAACCAAGGAAATGATTCTACAGTACTCTGATCAGGATTGGAAAAGGGCGCAGCTCTCAGCGAGCGATGTATTCCACTAGATTTCCTCATTCCTATCCCTTCTGCCCCTCCCCTTAACCCTCGCCGGCAATAGAGTATTAATTCCGTCAATCTCCTCGTCCGGACGGATTTCGGAAAGCATAAGATGATGCGAGTTTGACCTGCCTACCGTCTAGTTGGCATCTGAGCGGAGCAATGCCTCACATCTGCAGCTCATCCTTTCATAGACAAGCAACCTTTCCCGAACACTGTAGTGCTAGAACTAGCTCAACCCCTGCCCCAACCTCTCCTTCGTTGCCTGTCTCTGGCCATCGCGCGCGCGTTCTTCTTTATCCCAGCTCGTGACCTCCTCTTTGAACAATATCCGTGAAAAATCCAATCCAACGCGTCCGTTTCAATACGTAATTTTCATCATCACACCCACGCCTTCCGTCCTTTGCAGTGATTTATCGGCTCCAGCGCTACTCCCTGACCATAGCACGTGACACCGGTCAGAAGAACAAATTTTATTCATCGTCTTTGCGACGCAACTTGTGCGTTTCCACCTGCCTGGCGCCTCCTCAGCCTTGTAACGTTACAATTCTCAAGGTTCTGAACCGTCTCATAGCGCGCGTACACAGAGGGGCTGTACCGAATCAAACTTGCATCTTGTGCCGTGGCCCGATTTGGGACCTCCGACTCTCAAGATGGATTATGATCCTATGGTAATGGACACGGAGAACGTGGGTCCAGCAGTTAAAATTCATCAGGTAACAAAGACACTTGGCCCACGCCACATCTACAGGGCTTATGCAATTGTAGGCCGGTCCAAATCATGTCAACTTCGAACTACAGAATGTTGATCTCGGTTTTGCCAACTCGCTGCGCCGCGTCGTGCTGGCTGAGGTCCCGACCCTCGCAGTTGATATCGTTGAGGTAGAAGCGAATACTTCAGTCCTGCCCGACGAACTTCTCTCTCATCGTATCGGTCTCATCCCTCTAATATCCAAAAATGTCGACGACGTTATTTATTCCCGAGATTGCGAGTGTGACCAATATTGCGAACTCTGCAGCGTCACTCTATCATTACAGGCAAAATGTACGAGCGATGAAATAATGAAAGTATACGCGCGTGATTTGGTGGTGGACAATACGAGGGCAAACCCATGGGTTGGGAATCCTGTTATTACGGACCCCGAAGGCCTAGGAACAGTCATTTGCAAACTTAGAAAAGGCCAAGAACTCAGGATGAAATGTATCGCGAAAAAGGGAATTGCTAAAGAACATGCAAAATGGTCTCCCTGTGCTGCCGTTGGCTTTGAATACGATCCTCACAATAAACTGCGGCATACAGATTTATGGTACGAGCATGATGCAGCTAAGGAATGGTAAGTTTTTACTATGAGCCCACCCAAATCTTCACTCACCCGTACTAGGCCGAAGAGTAACTATGCGTCATGGGAGGAGCCACCGCAAGAAGGTGAACCATTCGATTACGATGCAGCGCCCGAGCGTTTCTACTTCGAAGTTGAGGGTGCCGGTAATCTGGAACCAGATCAGATTATCCAACAAGGTATAAAAGTTCTCCAACAAAAATTAGCAAGTGTAATCAAGGATCTTACAGAAGGAGGAGACGGACCAAACGCGATCGGTCTCAATGGATACGATGCGCCACGAAGCCCAGAAAATATGAATGGTTTAGGATGGCAGGACCAAGGCTATACAACCCCTTTTGGTAGTGGAGGTCAAGCTGGACAATGGGGGGCTGGCTCTACAACTCCTTATGGTGCCACCCCGTATGGCCAAAATGGATACTAGTTGATTCCAGCAAATATTCATGAAAGTAGCTCAGCTACGACCCTTAGAGCCATTTTGGTAATTACCTTAAGCCTCCTAATTGCTGGCTACTGTTGTGGTATCGCTTTAATTAGAATGATTGGCAACCATTCACTACACACTCACAAAAATATAGCGCACCAACGAAAATTTATCTCAGAGACCGCTCGGATGTCTCACCATGTACACCATCAATGTTAATCCATTTACGAGGACAGAAGGCGTTGGAGGAATAATCAGGCTTGGGTTCTGTTGTCCAAGGGTCATAGAATTGGGGAAAAAAAGAAACTAGAGGTCAAGGGCTCATCAGTAATTGAATTATCATACCTATTCTATTCCATTAATTATATCTCTCATCCGTACGAAACCTTTCATGTTAACCCCATCAGAACCTCGTCCATCAAAAATGCCCCCTCCCGGAACACCGTCAACCCTTTCTACAATTAAAGCATTTTTGTAACAGACTAAAGTACCAAGTCCATGCGAGTAATTAAGATGTGAAAATTTTTAACGAGTCTCTTTGTCAGCAAATAACTTGTTTGTAGATCCTTTTGTGTTGTTCGAGGAATAAAAACGTAAAGATTGTTTGTGGTCCAAGTCGAATAAAGCTGGGCACCCAGCCTCGTAGTGCCCATCCTATACCTTCGTTGCGGCAAATGTCAAGCAGCTGCTGTAAGAAGCTTCTATTGGTACTAGAACTCATGACCCGTGTCTTAATGACATCGATCGGACTACATACGGTCGTAGCAACAAAGCCTGCTAGAAGGGAAGCAGAGAAATGGGTAGTAAGACTATCCTCTAGGGGGGTGTGTTCCATGAGCGCTTGCTTAAAGCCGTCATATGAGGCTAACTGAGACGCAGTCATAAGCATGGCCCTGAGGCTGTTCGGCCATACACCCTTGTAAAGACTCTTCCAACCTTCCTCTCTTCTCATTCGTAATAGGCCATCTAGTGCGCTCCTATAGTTTCGCCTTTCGCTCAATGGGAGGGCTGTGTCGTGCTGCATACGCACATTCAACACGTCCGCCGGATTTCCCACGATACCGCCGACGAAGCCAGAGATGGAGGCAATTGCCAGTAAGTGGGTCATAGGGGTGCCATGGGGCGAGAGGTTTGACTTGAGAGACTCATACATGCCAAAGCGAGTGGTTGAATAGGTCATCTGTCGGACGAGAGAGGCCGGAAGGCCATTGTACAGCCCAGGGATTCTTTCATGGCGTAAGATATATGCAAAAGTGGCCATCATAGATCGGGGTGCCTCGGGGTGTTTACGGGTTTGCATGCGGACCTAGGGGTACTCTAGTTAGAGGCTCTACTGCTTTGGGGAAGTAGGTTGGGCAAAGATTACCTTGACTGAGGCGCTCTGTTAGTCCTCAACCTCATACTTGGAACGTAGCGTAGGGAGACTCACCCAAATCAAACGGGTGCGTGCCGCACGCGGCGAGACAGCTCGAACTACCACCAAACCAAAACGGATACTTAACCGGCCTCTCGCCAATCGCAGATGTCGGTGGAGAGATCGTCGAGGGCAGTGTTGACGACGACGACATCATCAGTTTCGGCGCGGGCTCCCTGGCCATATCGCGTGGCGCTCCTTCGGTTGAGGTTGTCGTGGCTGGTGCTGTCCAGTACAACGGCCAACCAAGTCAACGGGTGGCTTTAAGGTGTCAGACACGTAGTTGGATCGCGTCGACCGAGATGCAGACTTTTCGTCAAGGATAATTGCTCCTTGTTTACGGGCCGTCCTGCGGCGAGATACTAGTTCAGTCATGAGGACATAAGCTTTCATACAAATGGGGCCAGCGCAAGCTTTTCGGAACGGAATATCTTGGGACCGTGTGGGATGCTTGGAATAATCTAATATGTTAATCAACGGATCCAAATAGCAAACTTGCCTGCAACAATGCAATTACGTATGATCCTTCGCCGTTTACCCATATGTTTTGATACATATAGTTTTTCCACCAAGTGTAATCACGCCGTTTTTTATAAGAGTGGAACAGGTCTCGAACCTCGTCGCAGCATCTCTTCAGGCGCGTTATCTATCCCTTAGCCCTTGACCAATCGTCCTCTAATTGAGATAAAAGCATCTGGAAATACAATTGTTAACGGCACCTCGTATCCAACTGACTCGTGGACTAATGTGTCCCCTAAGATTGCGTCTTCTACCCTGCGTCGCCTTCATCTAGAGTTGGATCACCCTATATCCATAACCCGTTCTCTAATTGAATCGTGTTTCCCACATCCAACTTTTAGATACTACAATGAATTCTCACCTGTTGTCAGTGTGCATCAAAACTTTGACTCTCTTGGATTTCCCCCTAATCATCCTGGCCGCTCCAAGACAGATACCTATTACATTAACTCCACCACGCTCCTTCGGACACACACCTCGGCACATCAAACTGATGTCTTCCGCAAAAATCTCAGTGCAGGTTACTTAATCAGTGCAGACGTGTATCGCCGAGATGCAATTGACAAAAGTCATTACCCGATATTTCATCAAATGGAGGGAGCGCGGACTTGGGAGCGTAGCGGTGTTCATAATAAAGAAACAATATCTAATATATGGAAAGATTTCGAAAAGCTCCCGAGTCACAATATGAAGGTTGAAGATTCTACAGGCTTTATGCATCATGAGCGTAATCCTATACAAAAGACGCATCTATCCGAGGAAGTAGAAGCTATGACAGCTCATCTCAAGCGAAGTCTTGAGCTCGTAATCGCAGAGGTATTTTCGCGGGCTAAATTAGGAGCACCTACCGAGTCACGGCTTACAGACGAACCGTTGAGAATCCGATGGGTAGAAACATACTTTCCTTTCACGTTACCCTCCTGGGAGCTTGAAATATTTTGGCAGGGAGATTGGCTTGAAGTTCTTGGTTGTGGAATCGTCAAACAAAACATTCTTATCAATGCAGATGTTCCAAATCGACTAGGTTGGGCTTTTGGAATTGGACTGGAAAGAATTGCAATGTTACTCTTCGAAATTCCCGATATCCGACTCTTTTGGTGCCAGGACCAACGATTCTTGAATCAATTCGAGGGTCTAAGCCAAAATATAAACCAAATCAGGAGGTTTAAGCCGTTTTCAAAATATCCTGCAACCTACAAAGACGTATCATTTTGGATTATTGACGGTGAGGTTACGAAGAGCAGTAACTTGGCTGATAGAACTCACGAAAACGACATTATGCAGGTTGTAAGAGATATTGCTGGTGATGTTGTCGAGGATGTAAAAAAAATTGACGAATTTCAGCATCCGAGGACTGGAAGAATTAGCTGGTGTTACAGAATCAATTATCGGAGTTTAGAAAAGACGCTAACCAGCGCCGAGGCAAATAAATTACATGATAACGTTAAATCCGAACTTGTTGACAGGCTGGGCATTGAATTAAGATGACACTAATAATTATTCTGGAAATAAAATTGTGAAATAAAAATTTCTGGGTAAAGATACTGACTGTCTCTCTTATACATGCTTACTCAAAAATGCCTAATTTTATTGTCAGACATGTAAAGAAAGCGTAACCTAGTACCCCTTCGTATCAAAGCATTCTAAAAGTATCATGTGCTCGCTAAGTAAATTTATCAACGTCATCATAAAATACGGTTGTTCTTGCTGTTCTTCGTTCTGTATTTAAACTAAGCACAAGTCGTTTTCTTGTCTCTCTATCTCAGACTTCGACAGAATAACTCCATAATTACAACCAGGCTTACTACCTTTGGAAATTCTTATATCTGAAACTAAAATCTATACAACACTCACCTCCAGCTATCTTGCTATTAGAGTGATATGGATTCTATCACGGAGGATAGAAAGGAAGAGACTCAAAAATCAGGTCCTGAGGATACATTATTGATGGATACTGAGCCGGGCGGTGAAAATACAATGTAAGTAGCGTAAGGCTATGGACAGTTGGATTAGGTGAAAAACAGCTGATGATGACGTGAAATACAGCTACGAAGGGCAGCAGACGAGGGCAGCTGTCATGCCGTCTAATCACGGTCAATTTGGTAAGTGTCACCAGACAATCTCAAAAGACTCGTGGTATCTGGGGCTCGCCAAGCCTTAAAGCGGAAGAAAGCCTTATTTTGCTAGGAATACGGCATAGTTAGCATCCAGTCATACTTCTGACCATCTTTCTTCGGGCGAAGGGCTCCTTGATAGTCTTAGGCTCAGAAGGGACTTTAATAAAATTCTTATTCATATTCGGGCGAGGGATATTTTTTCGCTAACTCGGGAACTTGAGGATTCAAGACAAAGCGACTCCGAGCAGCCCATCACCTGCCTCGAAACTTAAAGCTAGAGAAACCTCCGACCGCGAGGAAATGTCGGCTGAAGTTACTCGATTTGACGAAGCAATAAGCCATGGCTTCGGGGGGGAAACAAATGGAATTCTAAGCAAAGCAAATCAGGTGGAGCCTCTGAGAAAGAACGATCAGAGCGAATTTGGAGGCCGCTGAGGAAATATTTACACAATATTTCAGGATTCCAAAACTTTATAATAGGACAGGAATGCGCTTTGAGAGACTGTTTGTGCTACTTATTGAAAATATAAATTCCTGATCATTAAGTGTAAAAAAGATGGTAGAGTGCAAATGTAGCTGATACTTATTCTTTTGAGACTCACATAGACTCCAGAAAATGGTCGTACAGTTTGCTAGAAAGCTGCTCATTCCATGTACAATCCCTTTCTGAAATAAGCGCTGATGCTCAGCTAGAAGAATAACGGGAATTTCAGATTTCTTGAAGCCATAAATAATATGTAGCACGATCATATCTATTTATCCTCTCGCACATTGAACTGCCTTATAAGAATCTACTCCATAGATAATAGCCATAAAATCTAAATCATCCCCGATATTATTCAGGAAATCGACTGGCAGAATAACTTTTAGCAAAATATCAACTAAAACTCGGATTCAGCTAAAATTACTTAATGGCTGTGTATATAGAGGGTAAAAGCTATAAATAATGGATACTATGGCATGAGGTTTGAGTGTGCACCAGAAACCTGTAGAAAAAAATATCTGAAAGTTTACTTCATTTATATCGAAGTGGTTGTCCAAAATTTTATTATCTCCACGTACCAATATTACCTGTTCAGTGCATATTATTCAAATGAAAGAAGTATATATTGGGTCACACAAACTGTGTTTCGCCATCTTAGCAAGAGCCTAGCTGGAGCCAGAGTTAGCAATGTTTGGAAATTGGTCGCAACCACGGAGTTGCAGTACATCTACTATCTACTATCAACAATCATATGATTTTATCAATATGTTGTCGAAAAGATTTAGAGAAAGGGAATCCAGCACCGTGCTTCTCAGTGGGCTGAAAAAATGTACGCTTTTAATATGGACTACGTACGACTAAACAAAAGAAAAGTGCTGATGAGGGTCTTTTCTTTGGTCTCTTTTTGCAGGGAATAATGGTTCATTCGAGGCTGGGAACCACTTGCCCATTTACTAGCTATCTTACTTAATCGTTCAAGATTTCTAAGAGCAAACTAAAGATCACCTCGTAAGGCCTGCAGATGAACTTTGGCGGAATAGTTATGGGGACTGTATATTTATCGACAGTCATCGTCAAGGATAAAATAAAAAAAAGCAGCAAGTATTTACGTTGAAGATAGTAATTTACATTTGGACTAAGAGCTACCTCTGAAGTACATCATCTAACTATACACTCTCCCTAGACCTCTTTTCGCCTTTGACCCAAGAAATTACTTTACTACACGCAATCTGATTACTCAAATGTTATCTTCCTTTACATTCACAATATACTTGGCTGGTCTACCCGAATAATATGCTCATCTAATGTATAAAAAGTTACAGGGGGCGAACCCCTCTAGAGGTGACGGAGGACGAAGGCTGAACAGCTGTCAGTGGTGTCCTCTACGAACCTGGGACTGAACTATTCTCCCAGAGCCGAGATTCAGTCGCAATAAAGGGTTATTTTGAGAGGTTTTGTCGAGTTGGCGATCGGGAGGAGTGGTGTTGGCTTATTTTTGGTCGAAAATACGACTTGCAGAGATTTCACGACTGCACAACTCGACGAAATCAACCATCTACACCCCAGATACGAAATGCAGACAGCCTATAACCTGTCTGATGTTCGTATCACAACAACCGACACATTCAAGATCTATTTTTCTTCACTGCAAAATCACTCCCAGCCAAACTTATCTCGCGGCCCTCTCTAAAATCATCTCACCACCTACCGAAGCTATCCCATACCTCCAAAAGTCAAATTGCCGTCAAAGAAGCAAGATGATTTCGGAACCTCCGCAACTGCCAGTCTCTGTGAAGGTACGGTCGAAATATCGGCCTTAAATGCGTCCTCACCTCGGCCAAGGGCACCAACAACTCGACCTGCGACGAATCGCCACCGATGAAATACGTATGACATTTCGCCGGCACACCAAGTAGAGCGTTCGACAAAGGCTGGGGCACCGCTGCCTCGGTCTTGAGCTTTCAGTCGCGTTTTCGATCTCCACGGTTAGGGGTACGGCAGCGACAGGGCAAGGCCGGAGGTGTGGATATTCTACAAAGTTTCTGGGATGACGAAGCTGGCTTAAGGATAGAGGGTTGCTACATGAAGGAACAAAAGGGAACACAAACTAAGGAGGCCTTGGTGGGCGACTGGACGAGGCCTCCAATGAAGAAAACGACCCCTGGATGAGATGAGGAGATGCTGAGACGAGCCAAAACTAGGACTGAATGGAAGAGATAGGTTACAGATCACAAAGGTGTCAAGGGCTCGGGCTCGTGGTGGCCGAGGCTGAGGAGGAATTTGCGCTTCGGCGCGCCAAAAGGTGGTTCTCTGGACGGTTGGGCTTGATATGATTCAACACATGGGCGAAGTCTGAAGTGGTCCGGTCATTTATGTGGGACGAGGTAGATGTACTTTACGGTAGTTAACCTGATCCGGCCCGGCCCCACTCGTGCTTAAGCTCCAGTAGGAGTGCGACGGGAATCACTTCACCTAGCACGTTGATAAACAAACCAAACCAAACCTCTAGAGGTGATAAGAATACGATGCAATATGCGTTAGCCAGCGTAAACCATCCTACATATCTGGACTGCCAACAATTATCGCGATATGGGTTTTTCTTGTTAAATATATCCTATTTGTGCCCTGTATATCTCCGCCACTGATTAGTCTAGTCTCCAAAAACTAGCAATCAAGTTGATATCTACCCAGCCATGTACAAAAATGTCCTACTTACGGCTACTTTGGGCATGAATTATTTCCATTAAGTCAAGAGCTGATCTTCAACTCAGCGTAGACATTCGTTTATTAAATAGCTTAGTCTAAAAAGGACTATGATGGCATAAAGAGGAATGATCAAAGAATTCAGCCTACGCGTTGATCGATCTGTCTAAATTAGATCTTATATATAGACCTTGCCAAGTCTAAAATTAAGAGGGCTACTACAAAGTAAACATGTAGTTCTTTATCCTTGCCCTGTTTTAACTGAACTAGCTCGCTTTGATCTGATCCATGTTGAGCAAAAATGTCTAGCACGAAGTGATCGATAAGCATAGTAGAACGCAGGGATCAAAAACAGCACGCAAGTTACAGCAATGAGACTCCGTCAGTAGTTTGACGAAACTTCACCTATGGGTTGGGAGACTATTCTCAACACCTGCCGGCGGTGTCCCCTACGAATCTCCAGCTCTCACTGTGAGGACTATAGAGCCGATATTGAATAACAAAGTCCTCACTTCGATAAGGATTCCCAATGGCTTATGCAGTCTATATCGTCTTCATCTCCAATCACATCCCCCTATCACCATTATCATGAAGTTACCACGATCAGATCAGATTGTAGGGTCGGAGCCCTACTCATCACCAACTCTTGGTCATGGAGGAAAAGCCATCCGATGAGCTTCCAAGGCGTACCCAGCACCCGATACAGAGATGGTGGATTGAATCAAGACGGCCTCGAATGTTACAAAGAAGGGAGATATAGATGAATATGCGCACCTCATGTGGCCCCGGTGTCTAGGTTCGCCTGGCTGGGGCTGCAGGTTTCTTGAGACTTTCTCCCGTGCACGCAATTTCCATCGCTACCATTTTATTTTTTAGGGTACAAGGTTCCGTGGAAAAGGTAGTCGGATTCCATGGGTAAACACTGAGCTGAATGGCTATTCATTATGGGCAATATATCAATGATCTTACAAGTAACAAAAGAGGAAAGGAGCACTGTACAAGGTGTGACCTGGGTCAGAGAGGAGCTAAATGTGCTAGAAAGCCGTAAACTCAAGTAGTAAAATTAGCACCTAAACGATTAATATGTTAAGAATCTAATGTTGATTGAAGGGGTTTAATTTTAATTACTTAACGTCGTGCTTGCTCACAACACACACAATTTTTTGAAATTCGAATTATCGAATCTTCACCTTTTTCCCCTCTCCCTCCCTTTCGCTCTCGTTGCATTTTATCAAAAAAAATTGTGATCGAGTCACTGGCATTTTCACCATGCCACCTGTTCGAAAAAAGCGTCCCAACGCCAAGTTGGACAACACGATAGTCCACCCGAGGGCTCTCGAACAATTAACTGACCTTGTCCAGTCTCCGAAATGCGCGGAGATGAGCAAGGTCTCCATCAAAGGGAAGGAAAAAGCCCTCCCCGCCGTCGCTGAACCCGATACTGACATGATCGGGTCAGTCGAAATTGTTGAGGAAATTCCTCAACGAACCTCCGTCCCCCACGGGATTGGAGAATCATCCAAACCACCTCCGACCGTGTCAAAACCGTCGGAAAACGCTGCACCCATAGCAGCGTCAACATCAACGTCGCAGCCAAAAGCTGCCACGAAAGCAGAGTGTCCCCTCGAGCTCCGACCAATAGTCGAAGCTGAACAACGACGCGCCGCCGAAATAGCGGCAAATCTGGCCCTCTGCTCCGCCGCCATCTCTGGCGTCGAAGCAATCCTCCTCCCTTTGACCAACGGGTCAAATAGACAATCCGTAGACTCCATGAGAGTCTACCTACGCGCCGCCATTGCGCAATACATGGCCACGGGCCCGGCCATTACGCCACCCGTTCTCCCTCCTCGCCCAACGAACCCTCTCCCAAGGGCTCCCGATGCCAGGAGACAAACAATACCCACCGTCCCAGCTCTGCCTGTCAAAAGCACCTGGGCCACGGTGGCCAGAAACGGACTGCAACAAAAAGCAGGCCCAACTGTGAAGGCTGTGCCGCGACCTGCGGCCAAAGCCCAACAAAAAGAAAACCCCAAGGCGAAAGTCGATAAGCGACTGTTCCTTCGCCTTGAAAAGGACCACCTGTGGCGAAAATTGTCCACAAGCAGCGTGAGAACTAAGTTAGAGTATACACTCAGCTACTTTAACCAAGAAATAACCTCACTCCACCGAGTGAGAACGGGCTTTGCCATGCTAGCAAAGAACGAAAAAACACGACAAGAGACTTTAGATGGCTCTTCGAAGCTAGCGAGTCAAAACGTCAAACTCGAGGCATCTTCGGATCTTGTCGCCTTACAGATACCGAACGTACCTGTAAGTATAGTTACAGTGTGCGGTACCAGGGCGGTCGATGCTAGCTGGGTCTCTGCCAAGATTCTCGGTACGACCGGCGCGATACCAATCCAGGTCCGACCTCATGGGACATGTCGACCTGGGGCACCGTATCAGAACTGGCATGCCCTTTTCACGCGGGACAACGCCCCTCGTGCGGGCTTCCGCATCTTCGACGAGTCTGGTATGGCAACCGTTCACAAGCCTCGTCGCCAAATTGAACAGTGTAAACGCTAGTTGGGCTTCCACGCCACTCGTGGTTGCTCCCGCGCTCCAGCCTGCTGGAACTGCGGCTCCAACATGCACTCGGAAGCCGAGTGCAAGGCCCTCACTAAGTGTCGCAACTGTGGGGGACCCCACCGATCGGATTCTCGGGACTGCAAAGTCAGACCCAGAAAGTCTGGGCCGGTGACAAAAGAGCAGCTCGCATGGATACGCCACCTCGAGCAAGGGAAGTTCGCGGAGGCGGCTCGAGCTAGGGCTGCAGCCAAAAAGGCCGAAGAGGCGATCGTCGCCGCGGCGAAGGATGTCGCAATGGCCGAGGCAACAGGTTTCGGAGTGCTGGGATCTGAAGAAGAAGTTTGAGGACACAGCAACCTCGACGATGTCCCCTTCTGGGGCATCCACTAACAATTAGCAGGATACCGGCTGGATCAAAGGTGCCTGCTAACTCATCTTTCGCTCTCAGCATCGAAGGATTAAATTTGTCATTTGGAAGGTGTGACGGACGAGGGAATGTGTGAGGAGCACATTGACTGGGTCCAATATGGAGGAATCATCTGGTATTTTGGAGATTTGATTTTCTCGATTTTTCGTTTCTCTTTAATCAGCTGCACTTTTGGTAGCAATTCACGAGGTTAGAACGAGTTAGGCTGTAGGAAAGATTACAGGGAACCCTGCCGGCTCCGCCTGTCCTTGACCCAATGTGGAAAACATAGCTTTAGCTTAGGACAAAATAAACAAAACTAGACTTTACGGCCAAGTGTCGGCTATCTTAGTTTTCAAAGACTACCTGACGCGTCAATGCCCCAAAAAGTGGCCAGTTATTTGAAAAAGTGAGGCTCAGCCACAGCTTAGATCCTCAGGAAGTTGTAAGGAGTTTGAAAGATTAACTGCTTCTGCCAGACTTCTAGGTGATACCCTCGCAATCTTGGGTCCTTCAATCCAAACACGTTCAAAGCCTTTATGGCCCAGCATGTCTCCAATCTTTACTCGCAGTTTTTGATTTCGGAATAAGATATTCATAATCAGTAATTCAAGTTTGGCATCCCCCGATAATTCTCCGTCGACAACACTGTTGGAAGAAGGGATCGCATGTCATCTTGTGGCTTTTTCGGCATTAAATAGAGACTTTAAAAATTGCTTTATATAGCGAGGAGAAGCGCGATAACCAGCTTAATCTGATATCGGCTTGAATGGTTTTGATAATATTCTAACTGATTAATGTAGTCGAGAAATCTCTGCAATCCAGGGATTCCGTCCAAAATTAGCCCAGCGCAGCTTCTCACGAGAATCTCAGGCAGGAAAATATCGATTCGACCGTTAAGGGATGGCTGAATCTTGTCTCTGGGAGAATATGTCACTCCCAAGTTCTTTTTTTTATTTATTTTTTTGCATCAGATTTTAATTGCGTATGCAGCTATCTAGCTATGACACAATATCAAAGAAAAGTACAGAAAAGATGATTCAGCTGAAAGGAAGAGCACTCATGCCTCGGATTTCATTTGCAAGTACCACTGCGGAGCTACGGCGGCTTTTTCTTAACCCCAAGTCAACCCTCATCCGTGAATACCCACCCAGGGGAACATCTCAAAAACCCTGAGTTATCCAGACATGCCTCCATCATCTTTCAACTTTCCTCCGCGCGAAATGTGGTCTGAGGCGTCTCCTTCCCAATTGGAGTATGTGCCCAGCCCACTCAGACTATACCGGAGAACACCGCCAGGAGGCGGACCATAACACCTTCCATCGTTTGCTAATTTTTGTAGTATCAGCTGCACTCTCGCAAGCGAAGTCTTGGCGCGCACAAAGCCCAATTTGTAAAACTCTTGCCAAAATTCGGAATTTCATGTCCTTCGAGGTAATATCCTTCTTTCGTATCATCTTGTCAACATGTCCTAATCCCTTTCACGTCCATCCCAAAGAGCTGTCTCCCAGATTTGTGCGTCAGGCTTTGCTTCCTCCATCGGGTGTAAATATCGGCGTGTGCGTGTACTTGGTGGTCAACTGAGACTAGAGAAGGTCGAAGAGAGGTGTGGTCATTGGGATGAGGATGTACTTGGTCGTACTTGTAGGCTTGATGAGACTTAGGTAGGAGTCAAACTCGTTGGGAGCGAAAAAACGACGTGGAGGAGTAATCTGGATTTTTGCCTCGTGGGCCAACTTCTTTGATATTGCGAAATTTGACTGAACTTGGCTCTGGGAGAATATTCCACTCCCAAGTTCGAAGAAACATCACTGACAGGTGTTCAAACTTTGTCCTCCATTGATTGAAGAAAGGATGTACGCGCTCATAATCTGATTGCATTCTATTACGTAAAGTAAACTGCTTCTTAGCCGGCAAAGACGAGTTCTTCACCATCCAGTGGTGCCGGTGTAATCGCTCAGTATGCTCTGCATATCTGGGATAGCCAAGAAAAATCGCATCCGAATCGAAGTCGAAAGCAACCTCAAACACATCTCCATTTGACGACTTCTCGGCAATGCCTCTCTCATCATTATCATCTGAGTCCTCAACCCATCTCTAACCATGCATCATCTCGCGTCAACGACCAATAAAGAAGTTGCTCCAATTGCATACAGGAGCTTGCCCCATTAATCTCCAGCCATCTCTCACTACATATTTACGACGCTATTTACACCCGCAAGGAGGAAATCAAGTCGACAAATACAAAGCCTGGGTCATGGCTTATAGGGGACTGTTGCTCTAATGGGACAAACAACTTGAGGAAGAACAGGCGCCTGAGATGTGGAGCGAGAGGGGGAATAGGTATCTGAAGAGGATGCTGGGACGGACACTTTCGAGGGTTTTTCAACTCTGAATTTTTTGTGGGCGCCAAGACTTAGATTTCGGCTAATTAGCCAGGAGGGCTTCTATTGTCGATGAGTCAACGGCACAAAAGAAGCTAGGCTAAGCTACTATACAGCAATCACGCTCTGTCAAGACTTTTCTGAAATTTCACCACGACCTTCGGGAAGGAGTTGGAAGGAGGCTAGAAAGGCAGAGCGTGAATTCTCCGAGGTACCCACCAGTCTGCAGCGCCCAGCTTGCCGGCCTCTTCGAACGCTTCAGAAGGGGCACTATGTCTTCGGATTTAGTCCTAACGTCGGTATTAGAAGAGCTCCGCACCCAGTGGTTTTTGCAATTTTTCCCGGATGCCATACACCCGCAAATGGCCATCGTTTCGTTGGCTGGAGAGGGGAGATAATGAAGGGCAAAGGGCTCCTCTTAGTGTATGATCGAATGAGGACTTGTGAGGTGTGGTACTGTTTGAGGGGAGCTGTATGGGGGGCATAGGAGAGGATATACTACTGGTATAGGTATCCTTGGCCTGTAGACAGAGAGGACCTGCATATCCTACAAAGTCATAGACTCAGAAAGGACAATAAAATTAATTAAAAAAAAAACTGCTTCTCAGATAGAGCTAGATAGATCATGGCCTGATACGGTAGTGTATCTGTGCTGCGTCCCGCAGCGGGATCAAATATAGCCTGTATAAAACGTTGAGCTTGGGTTTAGCTAGTTAGAACATCGGATTGTTACAGAAAAATGTAGACGATGGATAGAATGCAGCTACGCGTGGACGAAGGTGTCCGACAGGATGGCCGATATGCAGAACGGCGATCGATTTGACAAAATAGATACAAGGGCATGGGCTGCAGGGGTTGGCAGGCCAGTTTTGCAATAGTGAACCACGGAACATAGTAAATACGGATTTGGGTCAGAGTTCGTAATTGAGAGTTTGCACGGTAAGCCAGGATGTAGTCGTTACGAAATATTTCCGAATCCGAGACGAAATGCAGACGCAGACCTTCCGCCATCAAGGAAAGCCAGATCGACAGGAAATAGGCAGCTTTGCTCTAGTGGATACCCGAGGCATAGATTGCAATGTAAAGGCAAAAAGATGTCCCAAGTGACGCTTCTGGTGGAGGAGCTCGCTGTGAGCTGACTGTGGACCCATCATGATCAAATCTTCTACCCAGCCAATAGGCCCACCAAGACAAGTAACAACATGGAGGATGACGGAAATTACTTTGACTGGACTAGCACGCTCCCAAGCTGACGATGTGGACTTCAGATATCTAGAACTAAGCGAGAGGCTTTATGTTCCTGGACGCCTCGAAATTTTTTGGCCGAGTGGTCTGCGCTGGCCTCTGGGCGCCGAGCGCTGCTGAGCAAGGATAGCCAATTTTAGATATGTCTTCCATGAAGCTTCAAGGGCTGCTGCTTGACAGCGTGTGGAGCCGAGAGGGACCAGGGTATAGTAGATAGCTTGCGACATCCCCCCCCCTGATCTGACACCCGCCGTCACTACGGCGCCCCGATCCGGGGATACGGCGAGTCCGATCTCTGGCGCGTTTCAATTAACCCCTCTTATTCTATCCATCGTCTTATTCGCGCATGCGGCTCGTCCGGCGCGCTGCATGTAGGTGAAAAGATCACCACTACGTTCTTCTTAGCCCTGGCTAAATGGACAGGTGGGGTTTGATGCACTCTTACTACTTGATTTACTCCGACTTTCGCAAGTGTGTGACGCTATCACGCCTGGTCGCTTCGCGATAATATCTAAACCAAATAGTCACAAAGAAAATTAGTTTCCTGCCTCCAACGTTTTCATATTTTTCGGCCTTTGGCCCAGCTTTCGTCGAGCGGTGCACTTGAATTTGCCGCGTAAATTTCACCACACACAGTACTTAAAGCTGGCAGCTCTCGAGTCCGTCCAGATGGCGCTCCCGTCGGCCGAATTGGGAGTCGGGGGAAATCCTCTAGGTCTTTCGGTCGATCTCTCACCTCACCTTTTCGCCCATACTCCGTCTCAACCACCTTGCATCGCCCCGTCTGCCTTTACCCGCCGTTCGGCGGTTGAACAGGTGGGTCAGTGTGTATGTAGCTGTGGCAAGTATCACCAGCCACTGCCCTGGCCCTCGAAAGAGGCAATTGGGGTCCTCGCTGTCATAATTTGCCTGCGCTACCCCAAGTCAGGCCATATGAACTTCTTGCGCCCTGTAACTGGAGTAGCTGACCCCGCCCGGCCCTTTCCTTTGACAGTTTCCTATTGCCCCTCTCTCGGCCCCTACCTCAATCCTCCATCTCGCGTCGTGATCAAGGAAAAGAGGAATTAGAAGAAGCTTATCAATTCATTCAGATTCCTGCTAATATAGTCTAGCTGAGTCTAGTATAGTGCAGCGTGAATTTATATTTCACTCTCTTCATTTCTAAAATCCATCTCATTCTTCTATCCCGTCCGCCTTTCTCCAACCAATAACAGAATCTCTCGACCTATTATGGGCATCTTTGAAGCTCAAATTCGTGGTAAGTCCAGTACTATCGGTCTCTATAACACTGCCTTATCCTGCAGTATCTGGCCCTGGAGGGCAATAACTATCAAATACTATCCAATTCATTATTCTGGAGCTTCGAGTCCTGGGTGATCAAATACCTTGATCCCCTCAAGAACAAACCCAGGACCGGATGATCTGGCATATTGCCTCCTGATACTACCCTACTACAACTGCATTGGCCGGTCGACCCATTATATTTATCTCCATATTGTGACCAAACGCAGCAATAATCGTGCCTTCAAGTGCTAACCGTTACAGATTCGGCATATTCTCTCGCGCTTTCACCAATGGCCGCGTCACCTGTCGTAGCTGCTCATACACACAATGGCATTGAGAAATATTGTAAGTGAAGAGATTACCTCGTGCTTTGATATTAGGTATCTTATTGGACTTGTCAACTAACTCTTCTATGAGATCCCGACAAGGGAATACTAGCCAGTAAGACTTACAATTCCCGCATGAAAACTATATTCCTTTGAAAAAAAAAGCGAGTCTAACCTGTATTAGAACATCCAAGCAAGCCTCACTTAAGTGGTAAGTAGTCTTGTAACGTTTCAAGCATGTCACCTACAGTAACTAACTAGAATGGAAAAGGCATGGATGAATACGAGAAATTATACCAAGAGTCTATTACTAAGCCAGACCAATTTTGGGGAGGACTAGCAAGAGAACTGCTCACATGGCAAAGGGACTTTCAAACTGTCCTCTCGGGCAACTTAATCCACGGTGACATTGCCTGGTTTCTAGAGGGCCAACTGAACGCGTCTTATAACTGCATAGACCGTCACGCCTTTCGAGATCCTGAAAAATTGGCGATTATTTACGAGGCCGATAGTATAGAAGAGAGTCGTACCGTTACCTATGGTGAACTTTTACGAGAGGTTTGTAGACTTGCCCATGTTTTAAAACAAATGGGCGTGCAGAAGGGCCATGTGGTAACTATCTATCTTCCTATGATACCCGAAGCACTTATTGCAATCCTGGCTTGTTCCCGAATTGGTGCTATTCACTTGGTAATTTTTGCCGGCTTTCACTCCGATTCTATCCGTGACCGTGTGGTCGATGCCGAGTCAAAAGTTCTGATAACTGTTGATGAAGGTAAGCGAGGAGGAAAATCAATCAAAATGAAAGAAATAGTGGATGAAGCTCTCCGGCAATGTCCTAATGTATCTCACTGTTTGGTTTTTCAGCACACCGGTTCTAGAATCTCCTGGACCGAGGGCAGGGATCTCTGGTGGCATGAAGAAGTTGTGAGATGGCCATCGTACATCGCGCCCGAAGTCATGAATTCCGAAGACCCTTTATTTCTACTCTACACCTCAGGATCAACCGGGAAGCCTAAGGGTCTACTGCACACGACTGCAGGATATCTTGTAGGAGCTGCAGCCACTGGAAAATACGTTTTTGATATCCACGAGTCAGACAGGTTCTTTTGTGCCGGTGATATCGGATGGATCACGGGACACACATATGTTGTCTATGCTCCACTGCTGCTCGGGGTTGCGACCGTAGTCTACGAGGGAACACCGGCATATCCCACCTTCTCAAGGTACTGGGAGTTGATTGAAAAGCATCATATCACCCAGCTATACGTGGCCCCTACAGCTTTAAGGCTATTAAAACGAGCAGGCGACCATCATATCCAGGCAGATATGAAATACCTACGGGTTCTCGGCTCGGTTGGTGAGCCAATTGCGCCTGAGATCTGGAAATGGTACTATGAAATTATTGGGAAAAAAGAGGCACACATTATTGATGTCAGTAAATCGTTTGTTAAATTAAGGGATGAAAACTCACGTATATAGACATACTGGCAAACTGAGACCGGCTCTCACGTTATCGCACCCCTTGCAGGCATTACCCCGACAAAACCGGGCTCGGCATCCCTACCTTTTTTTGGCATCATACCGGCAATAATCGATCCTCTTACTGGGAAAGAATTACATGGCAATAATGTGGAGGGTGTTTTAGCTCTAAAACAGCCATGGCCAAGCATGGCTCGTACAATATGGGGTACACATGAAAGATACTTGAATACGTATCTAAAAATTTACGAGGGATACTATGTAAGTAATCTTATCCCAAGTCTGAGTAGCCACTGACTTGCATTAGTTTACTGGTGATGGTGCAAGAAGAGATGATGAGGGATACTACTGGATTGGTGGTAGAGTAGATGATGTTATCAATGTTTCGGGTCACCGTCTTTCTACTGCCGAAATAGAGGCTTGTCTAATTGAGCACCAAGCCGTTGCCGAAGTTGCAGTTGTTGGTGTCGACGATGACCTTACTGGTCAGGCCATTAACGCTTGCATCTCTATTAAGAATGGTACTATGCCTACGATACAGCTTAAAAAAGAAATTATCCTTCACGTACGAAAGAGCATCGGCCCATTCGCATCTCCCAAAGTAATACATTTTCTTCCAGATCTACCTAAAACAAGGAGTGGGAAAATAATGCGTCGTGTCTTAAGGAAAATTCTTGCGGGGAAGGAGGATCAGCTAGGCGATATATCTACGGTATGCTATCAATCTTTATCTCGCATAGATCTACCCTTACACAAGTTCCAAAAATAGACTAACTTACTTTACAGCTTTCTGATCCTGGTCTTGTAAATGTAATCATCAGTAATATTCGAGGTTCAAATGGCGTATTAGCAGTCAAATAGCGCAAGTACGAAATTAGGCCAGTTGTTTAGTTACACGCTTGAGTGAACACGGCACAGTTGGTGTTGGGATATAATAATTTAATTGAAGCGCAGGACGGGGTTGAAATATCATGGGTGAATTTAATACCAAAAGATTTTAATTAAATTTCACCTCTTATAGTTGGTCATCTACGGCGGTTATGGATTGAAGATTGGCCTGGTTGATCCTAAGAAACGTCTAAATAATTTGTAATAACATTATAAATTACTATTGGGCAGGACCTGATACATATAACTTAATTTCTAGTTAACTTCAATTTTTGAAATAATTAGAATCGGAATAATCAGTAATATCCCACAATTTATCTTGCTTATTTTGCAGGCGACCTCTAGTCATTGTGACTAAATCAAAAAGCGCACCGAGTCTCAGTCGAATGCTTGTTTACAGTCCGATTGACCTACGGACTCAAAGCAATCGTTGCGGTTATATTTCTTGATTAGTCGGACCATAGGAGCGACCAAATCCTTCGGGCCGATGCCGTTTAACCTCGTGGCTTGATACCGCCAAGATGGCTATCCATCTTGATACTCAACAAGCTCACCATAGATGGCTAAAACTCATTAACAATAAGACTGGCCTACACAACCTTGTTACCTAACTAGATGGGCTTGCAAAATGCCATAGGATAGTCGGGGATCCTAAAGTCTCCTGGATGAACTATTGGTACTGTCACAGAACTGTAGATCTGATTTCTATAGATGTCCACAAAGCTTGGATAGCTATCCGACCTAAGAAAAATATGTTTGACCCACTTCTGAAATATCTTTGGCAATCGTCGGGCTTGGGATAAATTGGGGAAGGTCTTGTTGGGATTTACAAAAAGGCAATCTCAATTCTAGCCAGGATGGCTTCTAATCTGATTAATTCTAAGGCATTCATCGCTATCCGAGAAGAAAAAATACATCTGGGACAGGTTTTTATAAAGCGGATAGTTTATGCGCATAATTTTCAGACATTTCTACATAACCTCCAAATAGGCCAGAAGTGCAAACCTGGGGAAAATTAACTAGAGGGACGTTGAGACAGAGAAGGACTCTAACGAGTACGCACAAGTCTGCAGCGCTGGATTGGCCCACTTCTCCGAACTTCTAGGAAGGGTAACCATGTCATCAGAATTGGTCTTAATTTCGGTGTTATAAGAGGCCCCGACTTGGTGGTTCCTGTGAATTTTCCTAGCTGCCATACTCTACAATTTAGCATTTAATTCGATTCTTGGCATTGGAAGATAATGAGGATAGAAAGTACTATTGAGTGGATATTCGGTCAGACATTGGTGCGGAGTGGTATTATTGGAAGAGGTTGGCAAAGGATACTTGGAAAGGATTTGCGACTCTCGGCACAGGCATCTCTGGCCTCAAGGAAAAAAGATCTACATATAGTATGTAATCTTGTACATGGAGAGAACGAATGAACGAAATACAGGTAAAAAGACAAACCCAAAATCTCGAAGTTTGTGGCAAGCATTATCAGACTAGGATCATGCGCCAAGGCCTCTACTGCGAGAGTGCTGGCAGCACTATAAAAATGGTCTTGGCTGGATGGTGTAGTAATACATCAACTAGTTCGCTCTCTCAAGTAGATTCTAGATAGCTTAGACACTGATGTCATTCGAGACAGGAGAAAACTGCTTTGGATCTAGCAAGACTTAATTGCGTTTCTCGCAGTGCCCCGGTGCTTGGGTAAGCAGTGATCTTGAAGCTCCTTTCCGGTAGGTACTCACGAGCGATGTTCGACTTTTCCACGTAAACAAATAGACCTCAGGGGATATTTGCGAATGAAATTCAGAATATGAGTATCCTTTAGGTGAAAGTATCATCTAATATGTACTAGAAGTACATGTCACTCGTCACAGCTAGAATCCTGCATACACATTAAATGGTTTAAAAAATAGCGATGATTGTTAAAGCTGTCTTTGCGCCGGCCCCCGCTGTCAAAAATGGAGCACTTAAAGATCTCTGTAGCTTGCAAGGGCACTAGACCCTGACAACATGACTAGGAATCCTAGATAGTCTAGTCTACCGGGAACATTGATCATCCATGCACAGTTATCCCTATGTTCAATCAAGTGGGGAAGTGTTTGGCTTCGTCCATATCGTGCTCTGTGCGTTGAAGGCTCGACGGTTTCAGCTTGGTCCGGCATGGGTGAGGCTCTTGTCCACCTGGCCGGCTAAGACGAATTCTTCACCCTCCATTGGTGTCGGTGTAATCGTTCAGTATACTCTAAATATCTGGGATAGCCAAGAAGAATCGCATCCGAATCAGAGTCGAAAGCAAACACAAGCATACCTACTATCAACGTCGGATCTATCATTCTCACGCGAGTCCTCCACCTCAATCTTACAACACCATCTCGCCTCGAATACCGATAATGGCGTTATACCAATTGCAAGCGTGAGCTTGCCGAATCAATTACCAGCCATCTCCCACTACTTCTTACGACGCTGTATACACCTGGAAGAGGTAGAATAAGTTGACAGATAAAAAGCCTGGGTCCTGGCTTGTGGGGGACGGTTGCTCTTACGGAACTTTACCTATTGAGGGAGAATAGACTTTTGGAACGTGGAATGAAAGAAACAAGAAGTCTCTAATGGGCATTTTGGGACTTGAAATTTTCGAGAGGTTTTCGGCTTTGGAAAATTTGTGAGCGCCAAGACTGAGATTCCAGAAAATTAGCCAGGGGAGCTTCTTTTGTTGATGAGTCTACAGTATTCCCCAGTATCCAAGACGAAACAAAAGAAATTGGACTAAGCTACAATACAGGAATCACGCCTTGTCAAGACTTTTGTGACATTTCAACACGACCTTTGGGAAAGAGTTGGAAGGGGGCTAGAAAGGCAGAATGTGAATTTCCCGGAGTATACACAAGTCTGCAGCGTCCGGCTGGCCGGCCTTTTCGAACGCTGTAGAAGGATCACTATGTGTGACGGCTGTTAAGCCTAAAGATTCCTGTAGCCTACGCTGGCTAGCGCAGGCAATAAAGGCAAGGGAATCTTCGGGAAGGAACTCGGGATACAAAGAGCTTAGAAAATTCTCAATGAACCTTCTGGAAGCACACTGAAGGTTCATGAGGACGACTGGTGTCTCAAGAATCTTCTAGGGAATTGTACAAGAGTCCGCATTATTCTAGTCATAGGGAGAACCTTACAGAAGAGGAGTATCTTAGAGTATTCACATATATTTTTAGTCTAGCTGTAGGTATTCTCCCTCCAGAGAATTATCATTAACATACTGTATTTACAAGATTTCTCATGCATTTTGTACGGAAACCGTGACACTATGTCTTCAGATTTAGTCCTAATGTCGGTATTAGGAGAGCTCCGCACCCATTGGCTTTTTGCGATTTTTCCTGGCTGCCATATACCCGCAAATGGCCATCGTTTCGTAGGCTAGAGAGCGGAGACAATGAAGGGCGAAGGGCTCCTCTAAGTGTATGATCGAATGAGGACTTGTGAGGGATGGTACTGTTTGAGGGGAGCTGTATGGGAGGCATCGGAGAGGATATACTACTGGTATAGGTATCCTTGGCCTGTAGGCAGAAAGGACCTGCATGTCCTACATCGTCACAGACTGAGGATGGACAATAAGATTAATAAATCTCTAGTGCCTGAGATTAGCGAAAATGTGATGTGTGGTTACCACAGAGATGCCAGATGGTGTAGTGGTTACGCGGTGTCTCGTAGTTCCTGACTACGACTTGGGTGTGGTAGAGTTTGGCACTAAATGCGAAACCTGTCCTATTCAAAGAGACATATCCAATGATTAGGTACACCACCAAACTCTCTCCGAAATTTTACACACCATGGGCTTTATCCTTGAATACTTTTTACTTCTTTCATGCGTTATGGAAGCCGGCGCCGGTTCCCCAGCAGATGACTCCGTATTAATTATCTCGGCATAGAACTAATGTGCCTCCCTTGCTACTTCCCTAGACGACCGGGATCCTTGGAATCCACATAGGGTCTGTCTGAATGGCGCCCATCGTCTGCAGACCTATTCAGTGCGGGAACTCCCCACTCGCATCCGTGTTGCATTATATATTAACTGCAAATGCAGCTTTCTAGCTATGACACAATAGAAGAAAAACTCACAACACAGATGACTCAATGTAAATGTGGAGCACTCATGCCTCGGATTTCGTTCGCAAGCAACACTGCAAAGTTATGGCGGCTTTTTTCTTAACCACAAGTCGGCCCTCATCTACGAATAGCTAACCAGGGAAGAATTACAAAAACTTCGTCTTGTCCAGACATTTTACGGGCTAGGCCCGGTTGGTTATTGCTGGGCTGTTTAAGGCTATAGGGCTCATCCTTATCTTGTAGGCGCGAGCAAGTACGGAAATCTACCCGCTGTACGGGAGTATTATCAGATCACTTGTAGAGGGCCAGGGGATCTTGAACAGGAATTGTAGTTATAAAAAAGAGCCGTAGCTCCCCCCTTCAAAAATCCTCATAGAAAATGTAAACATTCAATTGTGGCATTGCTTTCGTGCATTGGCCTATAGTCCTAGCCCGTCGCAAGACATGCCCCCGTCATTCTCCGAATTTTCTCGGCGCGAAATGTGGTCTGAGGCGTCTCCTTCCCAAGTGGTGTAGGTGCCTAGCCCGCTCAAACTTTACCGGAGAACACCACTAGGAGACGGACCACGGCGCTTTCCATTGTTGACTTGTGTTTATAGTATCAGCTGCGCTCTCGCAAGCGAAGTCTGAGCGCGCACACACAGCTCAATTCGTAAAACTCTTACCAAAATTCAACATTTCTCACATGTCAAGATTGTATCTATCATTTGCATCATATTGTGAACTTTTCCTGATCACTCTCTCGTCCATCCCAAAGAGCTGTCTCCCAGATTTATGCGCTACACTTTGTTTATTCCTGCGGATATAACTATCGGCGTGTGCGTTTGTTTGGTGATCAGCTGAGGCCTTAGAAATTCGAGGAGAGATTTGGTCATTGGAATGAGGATGTACTCAGTCGTACTTGTTGATTAGATAGGGCCTAGGTAGGAATCGATCTCGTTGGGAGGGAAAGATTGACTAGGTGGGGTATTTTGAATCATTGTTGTTTATTGGTAAGCTAATTCTTTTGAAATTCTCTGTCAAGCAGGAACGAGAGGGGCTTTATCAATTAAATGGCTAGTAATGACTTAACTAATCATGACGTAGATTAATTTTTGTAGCTTATAAAATACGTGGAGGTGTAGGCACAAAAGAATTTACTTCATAGATCAAGTAAATACCTACTTATCATTCGCTGTGATATCACTGCAATTCTGAGACATATCGACGTTTTTCTTGTGGGCCAAATTCTTTGGTATTGCAAAATTTGACTGAACTTGGTTCGAAGAGGATATTTCAGTGTCAGGTTCGAAGAGAAAACTACGGACAAGTGTTCAGTCCTTGCCCTCTCCCCGCTCGCATCAAATCTGACCTATTCTTCCAGGAAACTTTGAGCTTGCATCAGCACCTCGCACCCAGCCATTTCGTACAATCTGCAGCCCCACCATCTGCGAGCCGACGTTGAAAGTCTGTGCCCAAAGAACATATTCAGGGAATGCCCGGCTACGGTAGCATGGATTCTCAACCTGTGCGGAGGCGTCCAGCATCTTCGGCTAGGCCCGTTGATTGGGTGCGCCGGACCATACAAAGGCCTGCGGTTCCTGCTGGGTGGATGTAGAGGGTGAAGGAAAACGTAATATCACACCTTTCATTTTTCCTTGTTTCAGCTCTACCTTCCTGAAACCTACAAACCAGCCTGGACAAGTGTAAATTGATTTTCGGTAAACATTTCTCCTCCCTGCCGAGAAGCCTGACCGGAGCCCAATGAGGTATGGCGACGTAAATTTGTCAGTGGGCGCACCGCGCTTAACTCATGACTGGCGGGAAGAAAAGCTACTAGAGTCTACAGTCCGAACTATACATTCAACCATCTGGGGACGAGAGGATCCGTTGCTGCCGAAATTCAGTCTCAACAAAGAGTGAACTTTAGAGGTTCAGCAAAGATGACCATTTAGCAAAATAGTTCTGGCAGGTTTTTAGTCGGAAACCTGACCCGCAAAGATTTTACGAATGCAAAAATCATCGGGCTTTATCATAATCACCAAAAATACGAACCATAGATAGGTCCAAACCTTTTAAGTGATCGTATTTAAACAACTGAAATTCAATGTCTAAATATTTTCTGGAGTTTATCTCCAATCCAAATTTTTCTCACCAATTTTCGAAGAGACTCAAGAGTCAAAGTCACGGTTGAAAAGTGAAGCAGACTTCTAATTCACCGCAACCGCCCCACCCACTGCCAAATTTCAGGCGAAAAAGCACATGGAATGCGAATCTGATAGGAAAGCTTGGGCGATTAGGTTTCTATTTCATATCACCTTGTGAAGTCACACGGGAAATTAAAGAGTCTGAAAGCTTTGGTGGAGAGATGTTGGTTAACCCTTCTTAGTGTCAGGGTGCAATATGATCTAATTAAAACTAAGTCAAGGACACGACTCCTTGTGTATTGTGGATAATGGAGGGCTGGCCAACTGTAAGGGTTCTGAAGAAATACCTTAGGCAGGATTCACAGGTTCCTTTAATCTCACTAGGCTTTATTGCTTAGCGAGGACAATTAAGTAGTTTTCATATCCGAGACCGAGGTTCTCACGGCTTGATTTCTGTCTTTAGGAATAGTTACATAATTCTAATCACAGTTCACCCTCGTCCTCTGTAGCTCATTATGACCTACCATCAGCTCCGGCTTCTCGATCTAGAATGACCCTCCGCGATCCCCTTTACCACTTCCCTGGAAAGCCTTCCGCGTTCCCACGAGGCGTCATTCCTCAGTACCTTGCACGCTACACTCTCTCCTGCGCCTTGAGTCTTGCGTTTAGTGAAACTGCGTCTGGCTTTCATAGACTAGAGTCTAGCACAACCCAGGCATAAGCCCAAGTCATCTGAATATTGAAGGATTAATATGAGATAGGGCTGAAGGATGATGGGAGACCCAAACATCCTGCATCACAATGGTTGAATGGTCGGATGGTTAAGTGGTGATAGAGCTAGCTCGAGCGGATTGCAGAGAAGCCAAGCAACTAGGCACCTTAGTAAAATATATCCCCACATCCTGTTCTTCATATTACTCACTTTATTTTCATAACTTGAAACATTGGCATAAAGCCAGATCATTCATATAGTGGGTTCCCCCAGTAAATTTTCTCTCCAGTTTAAGATTCTCTTTTGTACCTAGATCTAGAGAGTTCATGAATAACATCTATCTTACGACCCTTACAGTTCTAGTGTCTTCTGGAAGGCTTTTGCGCCTGCCCTATCGTTATGATCTGTCACGGACTGACTGATGCGGAGATTTTATGCTGCTAGCCCTGGCTCTAAGTGTTCTGGTTATGAGCTGTGAGATGTATGGCAATTATTACTCTACTATCCGTCGGTGGAGTGGCATGGGCTCATGTGCAATGGTGAGTTGTAGAGCTGGCGCGCTCACGCTGGGTGATGGCACGATGAACACTGAGTGCGTGTCACTGTGGCCAAATGGGTGTCAGTAGGTATCAAATGTAAACTCTTACTGATAATGGTGATCTACGAAGGTGATGCTAGATGTGCACCCAGACGATTGATTATATCATCTAATGAATGATGTGAAGTACGCTATTATTTGGATAGATTTATTCACTAAACTCGACAGATGCAGAGATTGTAAAGTACATGAACAGCGTCTAAGCACCAGCCTGTATTTTCCACCCTTTCCTAATACAGCAGCCTATCATCCATTCCCCTGCCTGCTGACAGCTCATTCGAGCCAACTCTCAGGTCACTTAAACAACCAACGCTTACTGAGGTACCTTCTCCCTTTAATCTCTCATAGCAGTAGTCTGATTGAAGGGGAAGTTAACGAAATTTATGGGAAGTCTTTAGAATTGTGGTTGAAAGGAACGTCCTCAGCATTTAGCCGGCGTCAGATTGGAGCGTGAGCGTTGGAGCTGAAGCGGAGTTGGAGGACGAGAAGAGGTCGGATGGATTGCAAAAGATAACTGAAGTTCTACTGAAGATGATTTGGAGGAACTAAAGGTTTAAATGATGGGTAATATAAATATCTAGAGAGTCTATAGGTTCGAGCAAATACTAGTGGTGACTAGAGGTGATCCAAAGGTGATGGTTGTGTCAGAAAGCTTAGCGTAACGAACTCAGTGCCAACAGATCGAGCTATCATATATACCTGCCCTCCTTCCACTAGCTCATCATAACATAAACCTTTTTTTTTTTTTTTTAATCATTAAGTGTATTCAGCCTATCTAGCTATGACACTTTATACATAAATCGAAACATTTATATTGTAGTATTTTTTTTAATTTTAACCCTAATCTACCCTTCTCAAATTTATATCATTCAATAAGGTTAATTAATGGTTTCTGTTAATAGTTTCTTCCAAAAGAGTGTAGTTTTTATATTTTTCATCCCTCTTTCCCCTTTCCCCCTGAAAGGCAGTTGGATGATGAAAGATATCTGATTAGTGCATTCTTACCAACTGTGGTGTTGAATAATACTTGAAGTGTTAATGGAATTATACCCCCAAACTCTTTCTTTCTCCTTCTCTTGAAGTATGAGCAGTGGAGAATTAGATGCTGAGTAGTTTGAATAGCCTTGTCACAGTAGTTGCATATATCTGTGTCTGATTTTCCGATATTTTTCATAAATGCAAGGGTGTTGCCTATTCCAGTTCTAGCTTGAAAATAAGCTGACTGTGATTTTCGGCTGTATTTATTAAAATTAAATGGTTTCATATTAAAGTTAGGGATGGAGAACTTGGCTTGAGTCCTGTAGAACTTCCCAAGGCCAGTTGCCTTTCCTCCTGCTTCTTCTTTCAATAGCTGGGCTGTCCAGTCTTTGCACCAGGCATCTTTGATGAGCTTCCTAGCTTCATGTTTCATAAAGCTTTGTGATGTGTAGAGGATATTTTTTGAAGGAATCTTGTCTGCAGCTCTTCTTGCTAGGGAGTCAGCCATCTCATTCCCCTCAATTTTCATGTGCCCTGGGCACCAGCAAATAGTGGTTTTGATGTTGCTAGCTTCCCTTCGGATTTGGTGGCTGAATTGGTTTGATCCATTCTGGATTCTCTTCAGCGCAGCTTGGCTGTCAGTGAATAAATATAAGTGAGAAGAGTTGGGTAAATGTTTGGTCCTCCTTATGGCCTCTAAGACACAATAAGTTTCTGCATCAGTGATGCCCATTTCTTGACCCAAGTTAGCTGAGTAAAATTGTGTTGGACTTCCATGTGGTGGGTAGATGACCATCCCAATACTTGTCACCCCACTTTCATTCAAAGATCCATCAGTATAAACTTTGGTTGCATGTTTTGAAATCTGGCTGAGAAAACGCATATGCTCCCTTTTTGCTTCTTCTTTATTTGAGCTTGAGATTTATACTTGGAATTTGGTCCTAAGCCATGGAGGGTTCCAAATGTTGTCAGAGGCCTCAAGTCTATGTTTGAAAGAAATATTTGTCAAAAGATTTGCAATTTTTTTGATTTGAGATGTCTTATCTTCTTGCCAATTCAATAACCTTGCATCGGGCATAATGGATGGATTTAGCTCGTCTTCAATAGTGTTGAAGATGTGTTGGCAGATTGGATGTTGCTTTTGGAGTTTGAGACTCCTGAGTGCATAAAGATAACCATGCTGAAGATGGCGTACTTTGGAGGGCAGTATTGCTGCCTCTACCTCCAATGCTTTCCTTGGAGCCTGATAAAAAGACCCTGTAATGAACACAAGTGCTCGATTTTGTAATTGATCATATTTGCTTGTTAGTGTCATTGAGCCAAGTCGATTTAACCATAAAATTGATCCATAATCAACAACTGATGTGACACAGGAGAGATACAGTTGGCGAAGATTATTAAATTTCATTCCCCTTGATTGCTTTGCAAGTTGCTTCAGTCGTTCCAATACTGCATGACCTAGTTGTAATCTTTTTTCCACATGTGTCTTGAAGCTAAGTTTCCTATCAAACCAGATCCCAAGCCATCTCACTACTTCTTTTGGCATTAGTACTTTGTCTTGAATTGTGATAGGGATTGGATCATACTTTCGGTGTCTATGAAAGTGTATGAGCTCAGATTTTTCAACTTCAAATTTGATCTTGAGATCTTCAGCCTTTTTGAGTAAATTTTCTGCACAATTTTCTAGAAATTTAGCATTTTTGTTGAGGGAAGTAGATGCTGTAGAGATAGAAATATCATCTACATATGAAATTTGTAAGAAATGTTTACTTTGAACATCTGGAATTAGGTACTTAATTGAAATTAGAAAAAGAATTGGAGAAATGGGACTACCCTGTGGTGTACCTGATACAGGGTAATTCTTGCTCATCTGCCCATTGAAGGAGAGTCGGATCAGACGTTCATTGAGAATTGACTGGCACCAAGAGATAAGTTTCTTGGGTAACTTGAGATGATGCATTATTTTGATCAATTGTTCTGGCTGAAGCTGGTCAAATGCTCCCATTATATCAAGGAATAGTGTGCTGACCACCCGCTTTTTGGCATGGCTTTCTTCAACAAATGCTTGCAGTAATAATGATGCATCAATGGCCGATCTCTGCTTTCGTCCACCCATTTGACTGGTATGGAGAAGCTCATCTGAGGTATTGGCTAGAAATGATAGTCTATTTGCAAATAGCTTTTCCAATAGCTTTGACATACATGGCAATAACGAGATAGGCCTATAAGCTTTTGGTGCACTGTAGTCTTTCTTATTTCTTTTCGGAATAATAATACCAATAGCTTCTTTCCATACTGTGGGATGATATCCACTTTGGAATAGGGCCTGATATATTGTGAAGAAAAAGTTGGGTAGGATCTGAATAGCAGCCTTGAGCAGTTGCCACCCTATTTGATCTACCCCAGGTGCTGTAGATTTTGTTGGGATAGCTCGAAAAAACTCCTCTTTAGTCAGATCAGGCCATTCCCATTTGCTTATATATCTAGAGTCAGCATTGTCTGTATGATTATTTGAAGAATCAATTGTTGGGGTGTAATCATATTTTGGAAATAAACTTGTCATTAATGCTTGACTTTTATCTGCAAAAGAAGTGGCTAAAAGATCATCTGTCCCGTCCTTTTTAAACTTCAAGGTGGGTATGAATGAGATCTGTTGGCGGTTTGTGTTAGAGTATTGAAAAGCTTTGTAAACCATATTGTCTTGGGCCTGCTCTATGAACTTTTGCCAGTGATTGTTCTTTAGAATGGATACAGCTCGGAAATATTCATTCCTTGCTTTGTTTGCCATTTTAATATTTTCTTCAGTTGGATACTTCTTTGCAGATCTTTTTTGATGGTGATATATTTGCCGAAGTTTGGTGAGCTCAACTGACCACCAAGACTTAGATCTACTTGAAGGCCTGCACTGTGGAATAGACTCCTTGGCTGCTTCATGTATAATCTCCTTCATGAGGATTGCTATCTCAATTTATTGCTTAATCTGTATTAGTTTCTTGAGCTCTATAGTAGCATTAAGTTCTAGGCTCAGTAGCTTCATCTTGAACTGGTTTCAGTCTGCCTTATTCAAATTGTATGATGGCCTGAGACTGTTCTGATTATCATGAGGTAGCCTAAAGTATGTTTCGAAGCTTATGACTTCATGGTCAGAGCCAGTACTTTCAGCATATCTCCAGTTGTGCCATTGAAGCTTGCGGAATTTGGTGGAGAATGTCAAATCAATAATAGAAGTTTGCCTTGAATTAGATCTGTGGAATGTACCTCCAAGCTCCTCCATGACAGCAGCATCATTTAGGAGGGTTGCTCCTTGTGAAATAGTTTATTGAGCAAATGTGTCAGCATGTGATGTTGGGTTTCTAATGGCTGGATTCCATAAGGGATGATGGAGGTTCATGTCTCCAAGGAGAAGGAAAGCCTTATCCCACTGCAAATTCATTTCTATCAATCTAACATAAACCTTAACCCAGTATCAAAATGATAAGGATCCCTGATCATAAACATTGTATTATAGTTTGTCACGTGTACCTCAGATTTTATGCATAATGCGCATTGTGACAGAAACCGAGTAGGTGATGAATAAATCGATTTACTAAACTATATGAGGAGAAAGGAGAACTCTAGCTGCGACTAACAGATATTTATAAGAATTGGTTCCCTCCGTCAATCCCCAGACTGATGACTTATCCCTAGGCACAAAACTTGCTACCCAGCCACGCATTGCCAGGTGTTACTTAATTGTAGTAACGCTTCGACCTCCTGACTATTAGTGCCGTCTTGTTCAGCTTTATCTATCTCTCCCCATGCAGCCTTGTCGTAAATATTCTCAACTAGACGCTTAGGTATTCACCTAAGCTCAAACAACGGTCAAACCGTAATACGCACTAAGCTACAAATCTGTATATACTAGACACATCCCGTGATTTTAGAGGACAGTCATACACCGTCTTAAGATTTCACTATATAGAAGATATAGCAGAAATCCAGAGACACTGTTGACCTACGATTTTTGTATATCCACGGTTTACCACCGTACCATCCTAGGAACTTATAACCTCAAAAATGATTATTTTTGAAGAGAAAAACTCTCACTAATTTTTAGAAAAATGTTTAATTCCAACCTACCTCAGTCATCTTCGTCGACTAGCAACCCTAACATTTTCTCGCTCAACAAGAAAATGAAAGAAAATTTGCCGAAACTGAAGCTCGTTTTAAGAGTTTAGAAAAAACGATTGATCTTGGCCACATCAACATAGATAGCCGAGTCGAAAAATTAGAGACGCGGTTGAACAGAATGGAAGATACAAACTCCAACATGGAGAGGAATCAGGATAAGTCGACATGATGATACGAAGGAAGGATAAAACCTCGACGGGCGTGAAATTCTGAATTTTGGCAAGGAGTTTTTCGAATTGGGCTTTGTGCGCGCCAAGACTTCGCTTGCGAGAGTGCAGTTGACACTATAAAAACAAGCAAACGATGGAAGGTGTTGTGGTCCGCCTCTTGGTGGTGTTCTCCGGTATAGTTTGAGTAGCCTGGGCACCTACTCCACTTGGGAAGGAGACACCTCAGATCACATATTGCGCGGAGAAAAGTTGAAAGATGATGGAGGCATGTCTGGATAACCCAGAGTTTTTGAGATGTTCCCCTGAGTGGGTATTCACAGATGAGGGTTGACTTGGGGTGAAAAAAAAGCCACCATAACTTCGCAGTGGTACTTGCAAATGAAATCCGAGGCATGAGTGCTCTTCTTGTAAATTGAGTCATCTATCATACACTTCTCTGATATTGTGTCATAGCTAGATAGCTGCATACGCAATTAAAATCTGATGCAAAAAAAAAACTCCAACATGGAAAGAATACTGCGTCAGGTACAAAGCACGTTGAACTTACAAGTTCAAAATAAGATGGAGACATATACTAAGGGCAGGAGAGTCGAGAAAGAAGAGGGCAAGAACGAAGTAAAATTCCTCTTTCCAACCTCCGAATTTATCAAAAATCGGGCGTGAAGAGAACAGAATTTGGGAGGATTGATTTGTCAGAAGATGTTGAAAGCAACATTTATCTCAGTCCCGAGGAGATATTTTTGGAGAAAGCTTGGCCAGAGGCTATATTTCCAGTCGATGTGCAGGACGAAGCTTTTACAAGTGTCAAAAATAAATTTGTCCTAAAACCTGAGTGGCGACTTATTATAGCAGATTCAGAGGTATTTCGCAAATTTTCAAACATTCAAAATGCTTTACAAATGACACTAATCCCATATAATTTGTGGCATCAAAGAGTCACAATTGAGATGAGTGGCGATTTCCATGAAGTGCGAGCCTGGGCTACAGGCAAGCGCCCTACATGGATACTTGTATTGGAAGCCATTTTCACGACAATGCAGAGATTAAACGTTATCCATAGTCCTCTAACCACGTTTTCGCTTTTGTCCCCAAAGAAGGACCAATCGTCACATGCTTTTGCGTGGCGTTTACGTGACGCCTACTACAACTCGTCCGGGACTGATCGTGTTTCTGATTTCACTAGGGATCTGTTAAAGGAGTTGGTTCAAAATAATCTACCCCGAATATGGACCTTAGCTTTCCCCCATACAAACTCCTCGACAAATCAAGAAATAATAGAAACTGTCATACAGATTGCTTCGCAAATAATGAAATGGCCTATAGAAGACAAAATGCCATTAAAAAGTAAGGCAAAGATCTTCGATAACATAGAATATGTGGACTTACCGTCTCTCGAAGCACCAGCATTCAAGATTTCAGAATGCGAAGAAGAATCCTTTGCCAACAGCGACAGTAACTGCTACGCATGTGGAAAAAAGGGCATTGGGCAAATAAATTTCCAACATCTCTAAATCTAATGAACAAAAAGATGCCTTCCAGCTCGTCGAAGCAGGCTAGTAGTAAATTTTATGGGAAGTACTACAAACTCCGAGATAAACTAACTCATCTTCGAGACTCAAGAAGACGCCCAAATAACGGAGATAATCGGAATTTAACCAAATCCTACCTAGTGAATCCAGAGGAAGACGAAAAGAGTCAATGGGATCCTCACTCAACCCTAGAAGATGTCAGTTTAGGAAATGAACTCAACGCCTTGATTGACGAACTAGAGATTGAGGACACAATCCAATAGGGATGTCAAGACGCCTATTTTGCGGCCGTTGGCGCAGTAAAAACAACCTAACTTTCCCAAAATATCCAATAAGGGAAGGATTTGGAAGGCCCCATAATTTTTTTCTTTCTAAACTTTCTTCCTTCCCTCATGCGCAATTTCATACTTTTTTTGATTATGGCTCATCTACTTGTTACATTTCCACCTCTCTCGCTAAAAATCTTTCACCCTATAAGTCTCTCATTTCAACCCTTTTGGGTATTGGTGGCCAAGGCCCAAAAATTAATCAAGACGTTTTGATCCATCTTCAATTTCTAACTTCTGTCAATAAATGGTCTCCTACTCTCTCAGTTTCAGCTGGAATAATTCCCGATGGAACATTTCTAGGCGACCTTATAGTTGGTCAAACTACCTTTCACTCCTTGGGATTACTCTTTCGAAATGATGGACAACTACAACTCCTCAAAATACAAGATGAACCAATCCAAACACCTATCCCAAAAACTTCGAGATCAATTGACCAATTGTTTCCGACTTCTGAGACTATCACTGTTAAGTGGCATAAAACTACCACAGAAGTAGGCTCTAACTTCGGTAATTTCTATTTGGAAAAATTCCCCTCGCTATTTAATAAATCACTTCGCCAAGTTGACAAGCTTTCAAATGTCAGTCATCGAATTAATACTGGCAATCATGCTCCAATCAAAATTCCGCTGCGACGATATAGTCCTCAAAAACAGCTAGCAATTAGGGAATTCTGCAAAGTACACAAAGGAACTATTATTCAAAAAAGCAAAGGACCTTGGGCAGCTCCCTTGGTTCTCATTCCAAAGAAGACAAACAATAAAAGTAACCAAACCATATGGCGTATTTGCGTTGATTTTAGAGAACTAAATAGAATCACAAAAAAACACGCTCATCCTTTACCTAATACATATGACGAAATTCAGCGTGTTGCTGGACACAAATACTACGCTTTTTCGAATTTAGAAAACGGCTTCTGGCACATAAAAATGCACGAACAAGATCGTGAAAAAACTGTATTTGTTACACCTATTGGAATTTTCGAATGTTTAGTCATACATTTTGGGCTGTGTAATGCGCCCGCAACATTTCAAAATTTTATGGAAGAAGTTCTCGACCCCTTTCGACCATTTGCTGCTGGACTACTTGATGATGTAGCTGTTTGGGGAGATACCATTGAAGAGTTACATTCCTGCCTAATTCTAATTTTAAACCGGCTCACTTCTTACAGTCTCATTTTAAATGCTTCAAAATGTCAAATTTTTGTTAAATCCGGAATTTTCCTTGGCTTTTTAATTTCAGAAAATTGCATTGCCACGGATCGTGAAAAAGATGCTGCTATTTGCAATAGATCGCTCCCTAAAACAACATCTGAAGTGCGAGGGTTTGTAAGTGCTGCAGGTTATATAAGATGTTTAATTAAAAACTTTCCTGAACTCGCTGGTCCTCTGACAGATCAATCCGTCGGACAAAAAAATCAGCCGGTGAATTTGACAAAAGATTCTATCAATTCCTGTAAAAGGTTGAAGGAATTCAGAAGTACTTGAAGTTGTTAACGCAATGGAAATGAATAATTTTTCCATGGGAAAGCTAAACTACCGTATTGTATCCTGTCCTTTATGTCTTCCGCATACGCTAGTATTGACTCCCCCCCATTAGCCATATGAGAAATAATCCTTTCTCCTGGCACAACTCTTCTCCTGTATCATACTCCCCATCTGGTGCGTACCCCCTTTAATACCCCCTTAGCGCCCCCCTTCGTCAATCCAGGAGCGTTGCTCTGCCGCTAACTTACCTTGGAGATGGAGTGGTCCTAGTGGCCAGTCCCCATCCGGGCAAAGTCCGCCACAATTCCTACAACAAGATCAAAAAAGCTCTTACAACTACTCCACTGGTAAAAAATTCAGCTGGCAACTTCCTGTAATCCTAGAAACAGATGTATTGCAAAGGTTCATTGGTGCTGTGCTCTTGTAGCCTCATTTAAATGCCGAAAATTCAGAACATTCTTTTTTACAGCCGGTGGCATACTTTTTGCGGAAACTGAATGATACTTAGCAAAGATACTCAGCATAAGAGAGAGGGCTTCTATGCATACTACTTTTGATAGAGCATTGGTGTGACTGGATCCAAGGCAGTGACGTTACTGTAATCACTGACCATCAATCATTAAAATCAATACAAACAAAGTCAGAGCAGCCAGCAAGAATCTTGAGATTTTTAGACTCAATAGAACACTAAGGAATCCGAATAATTTATCGCAAAGGAAAGGAAAATGTACCTGCAGATTATCTCTTAAGGCCCCCAAATAATAACAATAACAACACCAATGATAACAATAATTTGATCAATTCCACAAATTTCTTTCCTGTAGAAGAGAAGGAAGGCAATGTCTCATATTGGACAGAAGATGAACCAGAACTGAAACAGGTAGAATATCCCGAGCAGCGAAACCGAATTGATCTTCAATGCATCTTCGAATTTCTTGTACAGGAAGAAGAATTACCTCCTTAAATTCATCGTGACTGGGTTCAAAGACATTTTGGATTATATGATAAAAAATTGCACTTGATAAAATCCAAAAGAGCAAAAAGTTTTGGTGACTCTCCCAAGCCTCCTGGACTTTTAATATTTCTTGAAATGCTAGAATACGAGGATTTACTTCAGTAAATCAAATTACTGCATGAAAGTCAGGGGCACGCATCAGTGGGAACATCCATACAAAGTGCAAGTCAAAGATACTGGCATCTAGAGATGACATTAGCAGTATACAAAATTCTTCGAAACTGCTGCCAATGTCAATTAATGAAACCTCCTAACCCAAGTCTTGGAAATCTTAGACCAATCCAAACACCACCTCCTTTGACTTGGTGGGGCATTGATCACACACAGGTGGGCCAAAAAATATTGCTAAATGCAGTAGAATATGCCACTGGATGGTTGGAGTCACGTATTGTCCTAAACGCCGATTTCGAATGAACAGTACCCTTAATTCTGTATATATCTTAAACTTTTGGCACCTCAAACCAGATAATCAGCGACAACGCAAACTGTTTTACAGGAAATGAAGTAAAGCAGTTCTAGAGACAATACAGATTCACCATGACTCACACCACCCCAAATCAGCCTCAGAGTAATGGTTAAGTTGAGCAAGTAAATGGAATTCTAAAAGTTATCTTAAGTCGTACTATGCTTGATAATAAAACAATGCCTCTTGCTAGGGCCCTCGCTAGAGCCGTTTTCATCTTTAACAGAAGAATCTTACCGCTAGGTTATAGTCCATTTTTCCTCCTGTATTGCACTCAAACTCCGGAAGAGGAGATGTTGTACCCCATCTATGCACGTGAAGCGACTGCCAGCAAAGAAAAAGAATGGGCAAACAACCTTGCAAAATTGCATGCAGCACCAATCGCTCGATCTTATGTTATTAGTGTCAAAGAATCACGGGCTAAGACGCGCGAATATTTGTAAGAATCTAAAGCGCTGCTGAGAACCTTTACACCAGGAGACTGTGTTTTGCGCGCTAGGCAAAGAAGACATAAGTTTGAGCCCTATTACGATGGCCCATGGGCTATTGCTGCTTGTCATGCAAATAATACCTATTCATTAATTTCACCTGGTGGTTACAGACTTGTAAACTAATACAATAGAACAAATCTGTTCCCTGCCTATGTGTGCAATGGACACCCAGTACAAAGTCTGTGGTAAGGTAGCCAAAATATGCTTAACCAAGACCGAAAATTTTTGAGATCTGATGTTGGTATTTATTAAAACCTTAGACCTTATATTGTGTAATGATCACTTTAAGGAGTTCTAATATAAAACATGGAAGGTAGACTTGTCTATGAAATCAACTTGTTTGGAGTCTTTATAAAATTGTGTTATGAAAACAGATCCAACGCTCAAGATTTACATCTTGAGTGCGGGTCCGTGCACGCTAACAAAACAACCCAATAACCACGTGAAAAACAAGCTAATTGTACAGGGTATCTTGCTCTCCGGTTCTCCTAACTCCTGGCTAATGATGACAACTCAGACCCATAACAAGGGTCATGAGGATCCTGGAATTGCAATGCATTAGACTTATTTCTCAACAGTATTGATCAGGCTGAAAGGAGCTGAGGACAGCTTAGGTTTAGGAAGAGGGGTGATTGAAGATCCCTGATCATAAACATTGTATTATGATTTGTCATGTGTACCCTAGTTTTTGTACATAATGCGCACTAAGCTACAAATCTGTATATACTAGACACATCCCGTGATTTTAGAGGACAGTCATACACCGTCTTAAGATTTCACTATATAGAAGATATAGCAGAAATCCAGAGACACTGTTGACCTACGATTTTTGTATATCCACGTTTTACCACTGTACCATCCTAGGAACTTATAACCTCAATGATACCACCTGCTAAAAACTGTACTGTTGTCATAGCAACACAGAAAGAGTGGTAAAATTATATACTGAAGGATCAGAAGAGGAATCCTTACAGCCGGGTCGGTTCAGAGTGTTAACATTTCTATCTTGATATTGACTTGGACAAACATACCATGTGTCAGGGGATTCATGATTGTGGTCTTAAGACATATAATGAAAATATTTACTCCAGATCTAAAAAGAGGTTTAAGGTGGAGAGGACCTATATACAACTTGCTTTTACAGGAGAAGCATGAGTCCGAGCGCTTTTGCTAATGATCTACACCTTGATCTTAGTGCATGTTCCAGCTGCCAAATAAAAATAATTGCCACTAGGAATAATTCAACTCTGTTTTTACGCTATTGATTTGTTTCCCCGCAATATGTTCGTAACTCAGATTGATACTCAGGATTGCAATAGATAAAAGAGATTGATGGTGTTTATGGCAGTGCGGGGTCTAGTAATTGTGGACAGGAATAGCACACTTGTATATAAATATATTGCGCACTTGACTCCTCTTTAATATGATGATGCTTCCAACTACATTCAAAATGCCCATACCTACTCTGGGCAAATCACCTCTTACTATTTCGGTCCTATCTTCTAATCAATGCCCTTTTCGCCCTTTTCGCCCTTTTATCTTAAATTACAGGTCTTGATATTCTTCGTCTTGCTGACCATCATCAAGCTCAGAGTGTGACGGCTCGTGAGCCGATAAGTCCTGTAGCCTTCGATGGCTATAGAAGGCAGCCTATATTCTCAATCACTCCGAGGACTACCAGCAGACTAAAACAGATACATAATCGCCACCGAGGCTACGTAAACAATAAGGCCAAGAGTATTGGAAGCATTACCCATGTGGCAGAACAAACCTCAAGTCAGTTTCATTGTCACGGTTTCGAGGGACAAGTGCTGGGTCAACTATGTGGTCGATGGTAGTAAATAATAATTGTTGAAAGTCATGCGATAAATCTGTAATTGTATCACGTGTCTCGCTTAGTATTCCACACTTTCCGTAATTGTGAAGTGTGTAGATAATTAATAAGAACAAGAAAAGTAGCACCAATAGTTGTAGTCCTCAACGAAGGATGTCTCGATGGCCGAGGGATCGGGTTTTGGAATCCTGGAATCCGAAGAAGAAGTTTGAGGGTACAGCAACCCTCGGTGAAGTCTACAAAAATCTTCAATATATATAGCAGGATACCAGCTGAATTCAGGGTATCTGCGAACTAGTCTTTCGCTCTCAGCGGAGATAAGAAAAAGTCATCTGGAAGATGTGGCAGGAAAGGGAACGGGCGAGAAGCGCGGGATCCGGACCAAACAGTATTTCTTCCAAATTTGATTTCAGTTTTTGATTTATGTTTTTGATTTTAGTTTTGCTGTTAACTTCTACAATTTCAGTAGAAGTTCATGCGGTTGGAATGAGTTGGGCCTGTACGCAGTGACCCTTGCCGGCTCCACCGGTCCTTGACCCAATGTGGAAAAGATAGAGATAGCTTAGGACCAAATGTAATAAAAAAAAAAATAGTTGTAGTTATAATACACACAATAAATTATATATATATATTTATATCATAAGGAATCTGATTTCGAGAGCAAGTATCCACACGCAGCTGAATATAAAGCTGGTATGCAGTATACTCTTAACTCCACCGTCGCATAAATCACAACAATAATTCTAAGGAGAGAACTTCCACTACATTTAGGGGGACTATTCTCAACACCTGTCAGTGGTGTCCCCTACGAACCTCCAGCTCTCACTGTAGAGTCTGCAGAGCCGAGATTGATTAACAAAGTCCTCACTCCGATAAGGATTCCCAATCGCTTTCGCGGTTTATATTGTCTTCATCTCTCAACACAACCCCCCTATCACCATTGTCATGAAACTAAACACAATTAGATCAGATGGTAGGGTCGGAGCCCTACTCATCACCAACCCTTGATCATGGAGGAAAAGCCATCTGATGAGCTTCCAAGGCGTACCCAGCACCCGATACGGCGATGGTGGATTGAATCAAGACGGCCTCGAATGTTACAAAGAAGGGAAATATAGATGAATATGCGCATCTCATGTGGTCCCGGTGTCTAGGCCTCGCCTGACTGGGGCTGCAGGTTTTTTGAGACTTTTTCCCGCGCACGCAGTTTCCATTGCTACCATTTTTACTTTTTTGGGTAGAAGGTTCCGTGGAAAAGGTGACCGTATTCCACGGGTAAACACTGAGCTGAATGGCAATTCATCACGGACGATGTGTCAATGATCTTTCAAGAAACATGAGAGGCAAGGAGCACTGTACAAGTTGTAGCCTGGGTCAGAGGAGCCCAATGTGCTAGATAGTCACAGACTCAAGTAGTACAATAAAACACCATATCACATCACTATGGGCGCAATCCATTCCAACTGCGGGAACCTCAACAAAAGGAGATGAAGATAACAGCAAAACTAAAATTTAACATTGAAAAAACCAAATATGGAGGAATTTCCAATGTGGTCAAGATGTCGCGCTTCTCGCTCTTTCCCTTTTCCATCATATTTTCTGAGTGACTTTTTGCTGTGATATTGTTAGACACTGAGGGTCAAATGAAAAATGTAAAGTAAAGTGGTATTGATGAAATCTCTGCTCCTCAACTCCTCTCCAGCAGTGATGCTATATACCCATCTGAAACTATTTCGAGGAGAGATTATCTTCTCCTCGTTTCCCAAAATTACATATGAAACATATTACATGTGTTGAAGATCAAAAGATCTCATGTTAGAGCTTTGACTATCTCTCAGGGATGAGGGTTTGATTGTGTTCCACGGGGTGCGTTGTATAGCCTAGTGAAGATCTAGGTGGTAAATGAAGATTATAAATGGGTCAAAGGGATGACAGGTCTTCCCTAGGAAGAAATGAATGGGCAACTAGTTGCAGTAGGTGTTACACGTGGGTCTTGCTGATGAAGAACTGGGCAATGGATAAATGGTCTTCCCGAAGAAGAGATGGGTAAACAAATGTATTGTTAAGGGTAAATAAAGAAGACGTTGCGTGAGGAGTAAATCTCTCTCACGCTGAACTATTATATACAAGAGTAGAAGCATTTGCCAGCCGGAATTAATCGTAATCAATTCTTGCCAATATCTTCGCATTGATGGCTGTGTTCTTGTCCTTCTCTTCATGACTCCCTTGTATATCCTTACATGACATTTTACATGACTAATTGTATAGGGGAAGCTATTATTAAATTGATGGTTTTAATTAACTACCCCTTCATCTTATCACGAATTAATATTAGTATTAAATTTCTATTTACGGATCCGTGAAACTATCCTGAACATCCTAGTCATCCTGATCACCATATCCCTGGTGAGATATCAAAGCTCGAGTTAGTTAATCTGACAAGATGTGTCATCCCACTATCCAATGATTCTCATTACCATATTCAGTAGGTTCCAAACCATCAGATGTTTGACAGATATCCATGTAGTTTTCCATGGTTTGAGTTTGATTGCTATTCGTATCAGGAATGCGCCCTACACCCAATAGGCGTGATAAGGGTATGTGATCTATACAGACTCACTATTACCTACGTGCATGGCTTTACTTGCCGAAGAAACCATGAGAAATAAACATAAGAAAACAATACAGTGTGTCCAAACAAAAGCGCCCTGCGCCGTGTCCTATTCTTTCCAGCAATTGACTACTAAAATAACCACTGATACCCCTGGGGGAGGTTATGACTCTCCATCTACGGGCTTCTCCCTGTAACATCTCGTTACAGTTGCAAATTCGATAAATTTTTCCCAATCTTTTTCTCCTAACATCTCAATTACCCTCGGGGCAGGTTCCAGTTCATGCCTCTCCACTGTTGTAGGGCCGATCGACATTCTGCAAAGTGCCAAGGGCGTTTTTCTCGACCGCACTCGCATTTGGCTTCGAAATTTTCTTGCTTGAATCTTTCATGGTATTTGGCAAAATCGCCGTGCCCAGTCCTAGCTGCAGTCAGCCTGTGGTAGGCCCATCTCGGTAGAGCAAGTTCTGGAGGTCGCTTCCTAGTCATCATAAGATCTAAGTCTGTATAGTACTTTGGCGCATTTTTTTGCCACCATGCTACTACAAGTCCCTCCGTGCGCTCCCTGACAAATCTGTGGAGTGATGCAAACGTAAATTTTATTCTGCAGGGCCCCTTCATAGGGAGTGCCTCATTGGTCACCTCATTTGAGACTTTAATTAGGGTGGCTTTGGCAAGCTTGTCTGCCATCTCATTTCCCTCGATCCCTGAGTGCCCTGGTATCCACCGAATTTCCACTGACCAATGTTGCTGACAGTCCTTGACAAATTTGTCGACTATTCCCTGGAAAGATCTAGACCTACCACTGCGTAAGGCCTGCACGGCTTGTAAACTATCTAAGAGTACCTTGATTGAGTTGCTGCTAGCCACTAGTAGAGCTGCTTTGAGGGCTTTCCGGGCTCCCAAGAGTTCCGCGTCACAAGTCTCTGCACCAAGCGAAGGGCCTGCGCCGCTCCCAATCATTTTTCGTCCTCTGAATAGAGTATAGCCCCATGCAGATTTTGCCAGCCCGCAGGGTGAGCCATCTGGGTACGCACATGTAGTGTCGGCTGGCAAGTGCTCTATCCATTGTTTGGCTAGAGTGGCTTCAGACTCCCTGTCTAGTGTCGCTGGTCGGTAGCTACGATCCGATGCTGGATTAAAAAGTCTTCTGGGCTCCACAGCGAGCGGTACGTTCTGAACGCTGGTCTGCAAACGTGTCAGGTAGCGCTCTGAATTTTTGAACGATCGGTTCTTCTGTCCTGCGCAGATTCCTAGGCGGTTTATGGTTTACTTTGGACCTTCTTGGGATCTGGCTACCAGAGAATGCCACAAGTCCATTCGTTGAATTTGCGCTGCAGCTCTCAATTGTCTTTGCTAAAGGATGATTGCTGCCGAGGGGATACCAGACTCTCTATGGAGAACCTTGTTCGGGGAAGTTCGCCATGCCGGCAGTGCTGCCCGGATTGCCTTAATAGTCGTGCCATCCAGGAGATCAGTATGCCAGCCGATTCCCGTGCTCACTTTCTTGATCCAATTAGTGGTGACCCGGGTCAAGCTCGGCCACCATGCTTCGGCTCCATACATCGCTGTATTTATGATACGTGCCTGTACTGACTTGATCATTGGTTGCGGGCCTGCGCCCCGTTTAACGCTGTTGATTTGCTGTATAAACTGCGTTAGCATTTGAGATTTCCCGCACCACTCTTGCACGTGCTGCTTGAAGTTGAGTTGGGAGTCTATCCATACCCCAAGCCATTTGATATACAGGGAAGGTACTATCTTGTTACCTTGGATCTGGATAGCTAAGCCTGTTGTGTCCAGCTTTTTCTTAGGACCCCCTCCAATTATCACTAGGTCAGACTTCGACGGATCAAAACGTATTTCATGCTCGTTTGCAACCCGCAAAAGCTTCTCCACTTCTGTTTGACTATTATCCACCGCTTCAACTGCTGTGCTTCCAGTGGTGAGAATGGCAATGTCGTCTGCGTACCCAAACTTGTTGACCTGGCTCCCATTTTTGAATAGAATGGAAATGTACAGGAGAAATAGTAGTGGTGATAGTGGTGAGCCTTGCGGGACTCCACACTCCACGACTTTGTTTCGGGTCATTCCATCCTGGTGTCGAACTCGTATCCTTCGTCGGGTCAAAAATGACTCGACCCATTGGCATAATAGCCTGGGCCACCCTTGGTTTCTCATCCGGTGTAACAGCCGTTTGTGGAGAACTGCATCAAATGCGCCCTGCACGTCTAGGGTAATCATTGCTGTGACCTTTTTGTTCCGCATTGCCGCCTCTGCATCATGTATGACACATGAAACAAGGTCGACTGCTGAGCGTCCTGGGAGTGCGCCGAAAAGCTGTTGCGGTACAACACGATGTTCGATTGCTAGCCACGCCATTCTTTTGGCTACTATTTGTTCTAGCCCTATTCCCAAGCAAGAGAGAAGGGAGATCGGTCGCCATCCTTTAGCTGTTGCTAGGTCTCGTCCTGGTTTTGGAAGCATGATAATTTCTGCTACTCAGAATATGGTAGGAAAATGCCCATGCTCTAAACACGCTTGGAAGATGTTCTTTACCTGCCGCCCAATGGCTGGCCAGCATGCACTCAGCAGTCGCACTGTTATCTTGTCTGAACCTGGTGACTTGTTGCCTGAGCCAATAGTACTTGTTACATCCTCTAGTGATATTGTCGCATTCCACGGGATCAACTCTGTTTGTTCGGATTCCCACGTGGGGAGATTGTGGGCCGCTTCAAATTTGGTGAGAAGAGAGTCCCTTAGAGCTTCTGCTGGTTTGAGTGGGTCCGATGTCCACGTGTCCTCCGCAATTTCAAGGGTGGGAGGATCTCGGCCTATCTTGAGTTTTGTCCCCTGCATCAATTTGAAGACTTGTGAGTCTGTCGTAGCATTCACAACCTGCTTCCTTCAGTGATCTCTTTTTGCCGCTCTAACTGCATGCTTAAACTTTTTCCGCACTTCTGCCTCGCTGTCTGGGCAGCTTCTAGTTTCATGGTACTCGCGGTGCTTAAGTTTGCAGTCCTCATTCCACCACGAGGCTGTGATTCCTCGCGCTCTTGCAGGTTTGTAGCCTACTGCCTTGCGTGCGTCACCCAAAGCCTCCATCAAGCTTGATAGCTGTCATTCAATGTCGCTTACGCTGTTTAACGGACCTGTTCTGATCCACGATTTGACATACTGGGCAAACTTGGCAAGGTCTTGATCGCGTAGCCGCAGATCCTGGCTTATTCTAGACATATCAGGCTTTCGTCTCGCTTCAACGTGTTAAAGTTATGAGCTTGAGCGAAGATGGAGGTTGTAGCGGAATCAGTGTCAGCGATTAGACCGATGCAGTAAGTCTTGTATGAGGTTGTGAGAGGAAGATCCGAGTGGAAACAATTGTATTTAGTTGTATGGTTCAGAGTAAAACCGAGATGATAAGAGTGAGATTGCGTGTTTGCATATCTTATCAACTGTGATTTTTGACCAGTATTTATCAATCTCCATGGATTGTAAGTTATGATCCATGTAGATGTAGATCTATGTACATACACATATATGGGCCAGGAATATAAAGCTAAATACATGTGTATCGATAATAGATACGAGAAAACTATAACCTGCATTTAAGACATAGTCATCTGCTGGAATTCTAGTGTGAAATAATCGCTAATGCGCATTAAACTTTCGGTGAAGGATGTATTGATAACAGTGATATAGAATGGGGAATTTGATAGTCAAATTAGCCGGACTTACTAATAATTTATTCTTGGCATTCCAAGATATATCATATTTCAACACAATGGACCCAACAATAGTCATATGGTCTGACGTGCAGTTATACTCATGTGATACCAATGTCTCTGCTGTTATGTTGCTCCATACAAGATCCAACACATATCCATCCCTGTGTGTAGGTACGCCGATAGTGGTAAGTAAATGCATATCCTGAGCTGTAGCCCGTTCCATTATTTTGTCACCATTACTGTACTGACAAGTAGCCTGTGGTTGCCAGTGCCTTGAGACGGCGTTGAAGTCCTCCCCTACAATCGCAGGACCTGAGGGGCGCCATCTAAGCAAAGGATCGAGGGTATCATTCAGTCCCGGTGCACAATATACATTAACAAACGTCACCGCGCAGGCTTTCACTAAGCAGTAATCACAGGTTTGATCCTGGGATGAAGGGAATATTTGCGTTGCCGATAAACCTTTACGGGCGAAGCTGATTGCCCGCGGGCGGGTCCCATCTGCTCCCTTTGGCATGTAACTGTTGAAGCCCGGGTGACTTTTTGTGATAAGTCCTCCATTTGTCTGCATTTTCCATGGTTCCTGTACCATGACAATGTGAGCTCCGGCCTCCCTTGCCTGCTGAAGTGCGATATCCATATTCTCTCCGCCCTTTCCCACGTTCACTTGGTGAAATAGAAGGGCGTGTTGTTGTTCGGTGTGGTAATGAGTTGTGGTTGTACAACTCATTAATTTTGCATCGTGTCTTTCGGGGTGAATACGACCTCTGGGGCCTTACCCTTTTTCTCCGACTCTGCTAGTGCAGTCTGAAAGTCACGATGTCCATGTTCTCGAATAACCCTTAATTCCGCTGGTGTGCGGGGGTGGAATATTCCGTTCTGGCGCCTAGGTCGCGCCATACATTTCAGGTTGGTCGATCTGTGAGGACCAGCGCAATTTGTACATTTAGGTATCTTGAATTGACATTCATTTGTCTCGTGTACTCCGTTGCATCTTCCGCATCTTTGTCCTTTAGTGCAAGACCGTATGTTGTGAAATCCCCAGCATCTCTGACACTGTTCCATAGGGCGTTGGCGAACGAACAGAATTGCAGGTCCGCTTTCGTCGAAGAGCCTGAACTTAAAGTTTGCTGGTTTCTGTTTGAAGTGAATAATCCAGCTCGTGGAATATTGTCCGAGCCTAGCTGGGTTTGGTCGCACCTGCACTGGTGTGACCCCACATCTAGCTTCGCATCCCGTTGTAACCATTTCGCTAGTTACCGAAATACTGCCTTGGAGTGTTCTGACATATAGTGGTACGTGTGGCACTATCATTGACGTCCAATCCGACGCTGCTTCGATGTAGATGTTTTCTTGCTGAAATAATCCTGCAACTCCCAGTATTGTTTCTCGAAGCCCGTCTGATGCGCACTCCAGTGCTAGGCCTGATCGAACCTGATGCATAGCCATGATTGCAGATGCTGCAACTCCCGCTTTCTCAGTTATCATCTTCTTTATTGTGACTGGAGATAATATGCGCCAGCCATATTCTTGCCCCAATCTGACAAAGAGACGTTTTTCTTCTTCTGGGGAGTTTTGTGCATTAGGCTTTACATCTGTAGTGAGCCTTCGAGGGGTGGGGAACTCGGGTGGATCTGGGAGCTTAGCCGCTTTTCGAGCTACCGTAACCCACGGGTTCGCAGTCTCCTGTGGCTTTTGGGGCAGTTGGTGGTGCGATTTATCGCTTGTTTTTGTCGCCCTAGGCGCAGAGGTTGTTATCTCCGTGACTTCGGGGTGTGGGGTCCTATCTTTAGGGACTGTAGCATCGGTCAATCCTATTGCAAACGCTGTCACTGTAGGTGATATTTTTTCGATGAAAGGCGCGACTAGAACCGCGCCTTCAGTTCCTGCCTTGGATTTCGCCCAGGCGTCGATATTTTGTAGAAAATCCTGGGCTAGGCTCATTCTCTGCTTTCGTTCGCGCTCTGATTGCTCCATTGCAGCAGCAATCCCAAGAAGGCTCGGGTGTAGTTGATCGCCTGGGTCGATTGACGCCGAGGACGACGGCTGATTGTGCGCAGCCATAGTGCTGCTCGATTTGACGGGTTATTAGAAGCCAGGATAAGTGTAATGGTGTGCGTGTATGGGATATGTTGAATGATAAGATTGTTGGTCAAACATAATCATTCCTGTACCTGAACATAATGGAGTTATGGTTGTATTTATTACTTACTTATGAGTATAGAGGGTAAGGCATTTGGAGATCTTAGATACCCTGTATTAGTAGTTCCGTATTAGCGCATAGACGGGTCTAGTAGACACATATTAATAGGAGTATGGGCGCGGCATTGAAGGATGCTGTGATCGCGAGAATCATACACGATAGATTAACTCAATACTTTATCAATTCTACTTCCAGTACTTACGTACCACTCGTATACAAGAATCTAATTCTAATAGGATAGATAATCTAATGATGTAGTTTTCCATGGTTTTGTTTTGTTTATTCTGTCCTAAGCTAAAGCTATGTTTTCCACATTGGGTCAAGGACAGGCGGGTTTTCCATGGTTGATGCTTGGGATCACATCATAGCAGGCTCACGTGACTTTGTAACTAAACTGTGTTGGAAATCTAGACTCAGTATGTTTGGATGTTTAGATTTCTAGGTATGATCATCAAGATCAATTGAATTGACTCGATTGCATATGATTAAGCTCAGCTAGGCGACATGAGGTTCAGTGTTATGTGAAATCCTACCTTGCGATAATTGAGTGGCTAGTTGTTGCTAGATCACTGGGAGTTCGGGATCACTAAAGCCTTGGGAATCTGTGTTTGCTTATAGCCTCATGTACGAGGACTAAACTAGATTCATGGAACATTTTATTTTATTAATTCACATTGAGAAGAGAGTTCGATATTCTACAAAATTATCAATGAATTCTCGTCCAAAATTGTACACTTGTTCTTAGATATTTCCACCTAGAAATCCTTGACAACTTCCAACAAAGTGTGAAGTGTATCGTGTACCATGCATTTGTGAGTATTACAGACCCAACTAGAAATCGACAGAATAGAGATCACGTAGTTAGACAGAGACTGAACTCTAGGATAGAAATGATATCACGATGGAATGTTGTAGCACTAGGCTGTGGACAATACATTAAGTCTGGAACAAATTGTGAGAAGGTCTGATCCGTCATTCATTCCCTCGTCCAGGATTCCTCTACACGAGAATATAAATACAAGTCTTACTAATCACGACATCATACGCGACAGTGATTAACGAAACTTTACGTAATCATAAATTCCCCAGCAGTATCTATTATCTTGCACCTAAATAGCCTTATAAATATACCACTTTCCCTAAATATTCGCTGAGGGCGAAACACAAGTTCTCTTATTTTTACATTTTTTTTAATTCGCAGTGTATTCAGCTATCTAGCTATGACACATTTGATTATTTTATATCTAAGTACAAATATTCAATCCCCATTTCCTCTACTCATCTTCTAGTCTCCTCCCTTTCAGTCAGCTTTGGATGCATTCATGCATCCACTGTAAACACGAGTTCGCAGACGAGGTAGGTAGGTATGTGTTTGTATATGTATGCTTATTAATGTGATAGGCAAATGGCACCCGCCGCGCTCCTGGAGAAGCTGAAGCACAAATAATGCCGGGTCGGATCAAGTTAACTACCATATAAGTACAACAAACCTCTCCCCACCTGAGTGTCCGAGTCACGTCAGACTTTACCTGTATGTTGAGTCATACCAAGTCTGACCGTCCAGAAGCCTGCTGTATATACGCCGTAGGGCAAATCTTCATCAGCGTCGACCACCCCGCGCTCGAGCCCTTAACATCCTCAATGACTCCGAAATGTAAATTCCGTCCCAAATCTCATCTTTGCCTCAACCTTGCACCTCCTTATCGTGCCGTTGGGTTATTGTCGTCATTTAGGATCTGAATTCCCGCGCAGAAGTATGATCCCCTCGGTGTGTAATCCATTTTTCTCCTCCTTTGTACTCATCCCGTTTCCATCAGGAGTTTCTCAGTATGGAGTGTGTGCGTCGGTGATGTCACGAATATGGAGTTGGGTCGCAGGTTTAGGATCGAATGAGAAGGTCTCTATCGCAAATGGATAAGGAGTCACATAAAGTTCGATGGTTTGAATACGTCCACCAGATAGACCTCGGTCTATTCGTGAATCGTATGTTGGTGGTGAAAAGTTTTTGTTCGACTTTCTTGCGTTTGTCAAATCTCTGTCGACGTATTTTTGAACCAAAATACCAAGCAAAACTCCTTCAAGCCAACAACAATTCATCCTACCCTCTTTCATAACTGAGTGAGTGTGTGTATTTATTGTACTACTTGAGTCTGTAACTATCTAGCATATTGGGCTCCTATCTGACCCAGGCTACAACTTGTACAGTGCTCCTTGCCTCTCATGTTTCTTGAAAGATCATTGACACATCGTCCGTGATGAATTGCCATTCAGCTCAGTGTTTACCCGTGGAATACGGTCACCTTTTCCACGGAACCTTCTACCCAAAAAAGTAAAAATGGTAGCAATGGAAACTGCGTGCGCGGGAAAAAGTCTCAAAAACCCTGCAGCCCCAGTCAGGCGAGACCTAGACACCGGGACCACATGAGGTGCGCATATTCATCTATATTTCCCTTCTTTGTAACATTCGAGGCCGTCTTGATTCAATCCACCATCGCCGTATCGGGTGCTGGGTACGCCTTGGAAGCTCATCAGATGGCTTTTCCTCCATGATCAAGGGTTGGTGATGAGTAGGGATCCGACCCTACCATCTGATCTGATCGTGGTTAGCTTCATGATAATGGTGATAGGGGGATATGTTGAAAGATGAAGACGATGCAGACCGCGGAAGCGATTGGGAATCCTCGTCAAAGTGAGGACTTTGTTACTCAATCTCGGCTCTGCAGACTCTACAGTGAGAGCTGGAGGTTCGTAGGGGACACCACTGACAGATGTTGAGAATAGTTCCCCTTGTTCAAAACTGGATTTCGGTTCTGGGATAATATTTTATTCCCAGGTTAGTAGAGGACACCACTGACAGGTATTAAGCATTCTTCTTCCATTTAATGAAGTTGACGTGTCTTTAGTTGGTTGTTTCCGCGAAGTAGTGAACGTCTTAAAACTTTGCGCATGCTTGAGCGCGGGGGGGTTAGCTGCATTCTACACCATCATCCCAGCCTATTGGCACTCTAAAGGTGCACGTGCCAAATATATCGGATCAATATATGATGTGCAGGAACGGGAAAGCATGATCGTGTGTGGATCCGCCTGAGCGATAAACCTTCAGTGATGCAGGACGACAGAGCGCGTTACCCTCATTCTCAAACCACGGAAAAGATTATTGGTTAGTCAGTAATTAAATTGCAAGTTCGGTAATCGTGTTGTGTAGCTCTCCCAGATTATCAATTGATGTATGAAGGGAGCGTGGGACTTGAAACACTTATTAGTAATTGGAAAAGCCCAGTTATCAGCCAAGTCTACTATTAATCTATGATCAGATTTTCCCTCAAGTTTTCTTTAGTGATGACTGCGCCCGCATCACGAGTAAAAATAAAGAGACGTGCATTTACAAGTGTTTCTCGTTCAAAGACCTCATTAAATTGTATACGATAGTTGGTTGATATGGTCAGGAGTTTGTAACACATAGTGTGAGTAGGATTGGGTTTTAGAGGATCTTGTGTTATGAATGCTATTCATAATTGTCTGTCCTCAGAGCTGTGGGCCGGTATAAGCGCGAGGAAAACCTAAATGTAAATTAATTAGGCTACCGCTTCGTGATTAGGATATATCTACTTCATGATATACTGAATGAATCATAAAAAATTTAAGCATTTTCCAATTTGGATGTAAACTCCTGGCCTATAAATTTAGACCATGCTGTGGAAATATCGTGATCAGCGTTTGGCGCCATCGAATTAGGTTGTGAGCCAGCCCGGGTACGCCATAAAAGTCTGTTGCCTGCTGTCAAATGATCCATAGCCCTAGCGTCAACATTATTGATAGATTAGTCAAATGATTGGCTGACTGTTGCTCCAGCCTATCCTTTCTAATAATAAGGACATGTTGATTAAACATGTAGTTAAATTATCCCGGAGTGCCAAGCAATAGATTAGATAATGCTATATGGATGGGATAACAGGTGGACACTCGGCTTCTCCATTAAATTGGTGAGAGACAAGTTGGGAACTGGCTAATATTTGGCGCATTGTAGATGGTAGCGAGTCCAATATCCAGTGGATGGGCGAAGGCGGTAATCTATCGTGGGGCGTAGAGCTCGGAGACATGTGTGCATCTGTCGCGGCAGCATGACTGGTCGAGGATTCCTAGCAGGGGGAAGGACAGCTTTCCTGACCTAAATATGGGTCATATATCGTTCTAATACATCCGCGGTTTTGGTGAAAGAAGAAACAGTACATGATGTCAGACGACAACGCGACTAAGTCCCTAAACAATCTCTGAACCCTCGTGCCCAGGAACTCCTCACTGTTTTTAACTCTTTCCCAATATACATCAGCTTTCTCATCAATACCGTCAGAACCGCCAGCCTCCCTACTTTGCTCTCACAACCAACTGAAATTTAACCTTGACACGCCAAATAATTATCAATTGCCGAAGAAGGATATAAATTCCTTGCTCTATACCCTACAAACGCACATCGTCTGGATGACTAGCCTAACAAGCTATAACCTAGACTCCATCTAGGCTAGCCACTCTAGCAATTACTGTCTTTCACGTCACATATTGCGTGTAGAAGAATATGAGTATCTCAATACACATCCAGATAGCAGTGCTGATTCTTGGCGTAACGTTCATTTGTCCTTCCCTCTGTACGTGAGTGTAATATTTCCAGTTGCTCACATACGCTAACCCTTCCAGCTCATTCTACCGAGAGGAACTATTTAAATTACATATCAGTCCTTGAAAATGCTCAAATAAGTACAAAGTCGCGTCGAGTACATGCCGGCTCGAAGTTCGATCTTGAATTTGATCTACACCACGGAAAACAAAAGATACGTCTGACACTATCACCTAATAATGCTGTAATCCAAGACGGTGCAACCGTCCAGTACATGGCTCCAGATGGTTCCCTTAGAACGACAGAGAAACTAAATAGAAGTGATTATCGAGTGTTCATGGGTGACTCATGGACAAGGCATTATGGAGACTTTGAGTGGACCAACGTAGGATGGGCGAGGATCGTAGTTCATAGAGATGGAGATAATCCATTATTCGAGGGTGCCTTTCGAGTCGATGGAGATCACCACCATATTCAGACTCGTACGCACTTCATGCAAACAAAACATAAGCAAGATCCAAACTTGAAACTATCCAACGAAGAGTATCTAGTCGTATGGAGAGACTCAGATATATCGCAGGACTTCAACGTCAATCACGGTGAAAATCTGCACAAAGAGCTCAAAAGGGGCTTCATGAGTGAAAGTGACTGCTCTGCTGATGGGCTAAGCTTTAATACGCAGATGGACCATCCAATATTTAGCTCTATGAGAAAACGAGATCAGCCCAACTCGAATATTTTCCGAAATCTATTGGGCAGGCAAATCGATGGTCAGCTGGGAGGAAATTCTGCCGGTGTAAATCTTGTCAGCTCAATTGGGTCGACGTCAGGGTGCCCTACAACCCGGAAAGTAGCCCTGGTCGGGATTGCAACTGATTGCACATACACTGCGGCATTCAGTTCGACAACGGCAGCTAGGACAAATATCATTAATGTTATAAATTCTGCTTCTCAAATCTATGAATCAAGTTTCAACATAACTCTGGGCCTACAAAATCTTACTATCAGTGATGCATCTTGCCCTATGGCTCCATCAGCTGCTGCCCCATGGAACATTAAATGCAGCGATTCGGTAGACATACAGGATCGTTTAAATCTCTTTTCTGCGTGGCGAGGCGAACGAAACGACAACAACGCTTACTGGACTTTGCTAAGTACTTGTGGCTCTGGATCTGCCGTCGGCCTTGCATGGCTCGGTCAAGCTTGCGTAAATACGGCTCAAGTTACCTCGGCTTCATCGATAAATGAAACAGTGAGTGGAGCTAATGTTGTGGTTAGGACTGGGACTGAGTGGCAAGTCGTAGCTCATGAAACTGGGCACACGTTTGGAGCCGTTCATGACTGCACTTCTGCATCCTGCAACGATCCTATGACTGTTGCTTCACAACAATGCTGTCCTTTAAGCTCTTCGACATGCGATGCTGGCGGAGCTTATATAATGAATCCCAGTACTAAAAGTAATATTCAACTTTTTTCGCCCTGTACGATTGGGAACGTATGCTCTGCCATTGGAAGAAATAGCGTCAAAACTACATGCCTAACTGCAAATAAAGGGATAACTACTATCACTGGCAGTCAATGTGGAAATGGCATTGTAGAGGCAGGCGAAGATTGTGACTGTGGAGGAACCGCTAGTTGTGGAACTAACCCTTGTTGCGAGCCTAAAACCTGTAAGTTCAAAGCTAGCGCGGCTTGCGACTATAGCAATGAAGATTGTTGTAATACCAGCTGTCAGTTTGCGTCAACCGGCACTATTTGTCGGGCATCAACAGGAAAATGTGACCCTGAAGAGAAATGCAGTGGAACGAATGCATCTTGCCCAGAAGATGTTACTGCACCAGATGGTCGGTCAATTACATCTACATGTAATCTCATCCAAGACTAACTTCATCTAGGCACCAGTTGTGGTAATTCTTTATCTTGTGCCTCGGGGCAGTGTACCTCGCGTGATCTGCAATGCAAAACTTTGATGGGTGTATTTACTCAGGGAAACGATACTTTTGCATGTTCATCCAGCGGTTGTCAAATATCTTGTGCTTCCCCAGAGTTCGGATCTAATGTTTGCTACTCAATGCAGCAAAATTTTTTGGACGGGACCTCTTGTCAAGGTGGCGGGAAATGTCTAAATGGACAATGCAGCGGTTCAAGCGTTGCAAAAGAGTTTACGAGCTGGATTCAAAAAAATGGCCGCCTTGTTATAATATTAGCCTCTGTGATTGGTGGATTTTTAATATTCACTCTTATCTCGTGTTGCGTAAGCGGCATCAAGAAGGGTAAACGACATAGGTCAGAAGCTGCTCTCAGAGCCAACAGGCCCAAAATTTCGAACATCGGCTTTCAAAATTATAATTTTCCAAATCAAGGATGGAGTAATTCGAATAATCATCCGTCTAGGCAATTGATGGAACGAACTCCAAATCCTCAGACGAACGGTTGGTGGGATAACCAAGGAAACTGGGTACAGCAACCACTGCCAGCTTGGCAGAGCGGCGCTGTCTACAGGTGATGCGCTGTCGGTATGTTGTATTGGAGTGACTACAAGGCGTTTTGGCGACATAATTATGTGTTAGCGTCGATGCAGAACATGTACATATTGTACGCTTCTAAATGACGGTAATATACCGCAGGTGAATGTAGCTGGAACCTCATCTCCTAAATTAATTGGGATTGTTCTTTGGAATTCAGTAGAGAAAGTTGGCCAACCTCTATCTCAAAAAAAGAAGGTTACGGTAAGTCTCTAGAGACTTTAGTGGTCTTACATTGTATTTGACTCATCAGAGCCATTAAAGAATTAGATTAATTACTAGGACTAGCTCCTCTATGTGCCAAATTAGCGTTAAATCTGTAATATGTATTCTACAGAGTAGACTACATGTAAACGAGTGCATGTATTTCATATTAAATTCTCTGTGCTCAATATAATATTCTCCATAGAATTTGAACGGTTTCTGTCAGGTTTAAGAGATTTTTGATCATAAAATCTGCTCTCAGCTGTTCAGCCACATAAACGATCCGCATTTTTTGCGCCTTGTAAATATTTATTTTGAATTGAGGCACTTTAATCCTAAATTTCACTTGAAAATGTTATTAATTTGTAATTAATGTTACGAAACATTTGAACTGGTGATATGATTTGAATTTGAATTTGAAAATTTTTATGTGACGGGAAGGACCCGACATCTATTTTGATGTGACACGGGTAGACGGGCTCTAAGAGCTCGTTGCCAACTACATGACCGGCAATGAATCCAGAAGCGACAAAAAAAAAGGGTGCAGTAAATATCTAAGTTACGGTGCTCTACGCCGCATCCATTTCTTCCAATCCCTTCTCCTCTCGAGTAAGAAGCAATTTCAGCATGGCCACCTCCCACCCTGTTCATTCTTCAGCAGACTGTGACATCTACTTGTAGTTAAGAATTGGATAAATTTCTGCCATCCATTATCCCCAATCATTTCCTTGGCCCAAGGTGAGGCCATTTTCTCAAAGCTTCTCCAGCGTTGCAAAACAGGTCGGCACTCTGAAATATGCCAGGGCCTTTTCTCTCGGCCGCAAACGCATTTCAGATCTTCATGCTCGTGGTTGAAACGTCGATGGTAGTTGGCGTAGTCCCCGTGGCCCGTTCTTGCCGCAATCAGACGATGGTACGCCCATCTCTGTAGTGCCAGTTCCGGTGGTCTTCTGCAACGCATGAATAGGTCCAGATCTTTATATCGCTTCGGTCGATACTTCTGCCACCACTCTTCCACGAGCTCTTGGCTGCGCTGTTTAACCCACCTCCCTAATGCCGCAAAGGTTAGATCTTGATCTTCTCCAATCGGCACAGCTGAGGTTATTGACGGGTTATTGGGAGCTCCCAAGGCTGATTTGGCCAGCTTATCGGCCTCTTCATTGCCTTGAATCCCCACATGACCGGGTATCCAGCGTATTTCCACACGCTTGTTTTGTCTCAGCAGTGAAAACTTGTTCACCACTCTCTGCGAGGAAATAGATCTTCCTCGGTAGAGCGCCCGAGCAGCCGCTTGATTGTCCAGAAGAATGCGAATCGATAGGTCTTCTCCAACTGTTTGTGCAGTCTCCAAAGCTTTCGTGGCGCCCACAACTTCCGCGTAGAATACCTCTGCTCCGGAAAGTGGACTGGAACCACTCCCAACTACCTTGCCCCCTTAGTATACTATATAACCCCAAGCTGATTGTCCGGGACCCGATGACGATTCATCAGAGAAAGCACAGACTGTATTAGCCGAAATAGAAGCTAACCATAACTTTATACTTCCAGACCTAGTTTGTTTTTGTCGACTACACGGAGTCGATGCTAGAGTGCCACGTGGGAAGTGTAGCTTTCCAGGGCCTTTGGCCGTCGGGACTTGACGCACACTCATTTGCAGGCATGTCATGTACCGTTCTGGTTGTCTGTACAAGCGATTTCTTTATCCCGATTTAAGACCTAGGCGTCTTATTGTCTCTTACAGGTCCTCAGCCGCCCTAAGGGCTAAAGGGTGCCAGACATTCATTCTTCGCATACGAGCTGCAGACCGCAGCATCTTTTGCTGGAAAATTATCGAATCCGGGGGTATTCCCGCCTCACAATGAAGAGCGCTATTGGGAGTGGTACGCCACGCTGGGAGTGCTACTCGAGTAACTTTCATTATCGTTTTTTCCAGTAGAGATATATGCCAGCCTACTCCAGTGCTGACTTCTTTATCTCGCAGTGTGTTTATTCGAGTGAGACCTGGCCACCACGCTTCTACCCCGTATGGAGCTGTGCTCAGAACACATGCATGTACCGCACGAATCAAAGGTCCGGGTGCTGCACCACGTTGAACTCTGTTTATATGTCGTCAGAAATGGACTAGACGATTAGCTTTTCCAGTCCATTCCTGTACATGTTGCTTGAAGTTTAGCTGGGTATCATGCCAGACTCCTAGCTACCGGATATGAGGTGACAGTTCGATCCGGCGATCTTTCACCAAGATGGAAAGATCAGCCGTGTTGGTTTTGTTTCTAGGCCCTCTTCCGTTCACTAGAAGTTCTGACTTTGCTGGGTCAAAATCGATCCTGTGTTCTCTTGCGAGAAGGATAAGGCTGTCGAGGTCGTCTTGAGCTCCGGAGATAGCATCCGCCGCGGTGTTTCCAATTCTGACAATAGCTACATCGTCAGCATAACCAAACCTGCTCGTTAGACCATGATCCTCAAAAAGCGCAGCGATGTAAAGCATAAAAAGAAGTGGCGAAAGTGGCGAGCCCTGAGGTACTCCACATTCCAGTATCTTCTCTTCTGTGATTCCTCCATGGTATTTCGCCTAGACTTTTCTTTGACGAAGAAAAGTATGAATATACTGGCAAAGTGATTGTGGCCAGCCTTGTTCTCGAAGCGTTTGAGCAGTGGGTTGTGAAGTGTCTAAACATATAATTCATAATGTTAAGGGTAACATGGTGGGGCTGCCTAATCGGGTATGGCATAACGGAAAATAATCAATGAATATGTACAAAGTCTCTTGGTATAAAAAGAAGAGGGTGATCTAAGAACCACCCATATTGTTGCAACAAGCTTGTGATTAAATTACTCTATAGGAGTATTCCGACATAGACACTAAGTCCACATGAAGTGCGCATATTCTTCTGTATCTCCCTTCTTTGTAATATTAGAGGCCAACTTGATCCAATCCACCATCTCCATATCGGGTGCTGGGTACGCTCCGGAAACTCATCGGATGGCTTCTTCTCCGTTATCAAGGGTCTGTGATGAGAAAGGCTTCGACCCTACCGTCTAATCTGATTGTGGCTAGCCTCATGATTATGATTGCGCAACTGAGGTTAACTGGCGTTACCGTGTAGAGACTCACTTATCTGTTACGTAATCCCAAACTGTAAATATTCTGCTTGTTTGTTAGAGCTTGGGGGGGGAGGGGGGTACACAGGGAAATCGACTCAAGAAGATTACTGTTGCCAATACAATTATTGTGTGACAGTACGAGCCCAGATGTGCATTACTAGATAGTCGAAGATACATATGGTGATAGGGAATGTGTTGGAAGATGAAGACAATACAGAGGGCGAAAGCGATTTGGAATCCTCATGGAAGTGAGAACTTTGTTACTCAATCTCAGCTCTGCAGACTCTATAGTGAGAGCTAGAGGTTTGTAGTGGACACCACTGAAGGTGTTGAGAATAGTCCCTCTTGCCCGAGTGGTAACCACAGATAGTCAGGTAAATATGTGATCCATACCTTATTTTCATCTTAGTAATATTGTATTTTCTAGGTCTCAACACCAATAATGGCCAATTATGACCTCTTCCCTCTTTCTTTCCACGTCCCAACTACCTGTACTTGTTATGTGATTAATCCCTTAGGTTTGAGCTGTCTGCCGCAATACGCCAGGGATAGATTATGGGTTCTTGGTAGCTACAAGGGCTACCAACGCTGCGGTCTATATGCGTGTCAGATTGGAGCGTAGGGGTTTGAGCTGAAGCGGAATTGGAGTACTAGAAGAGGCTGTATGGACTGCAAGATGACTGATAGTCTCCTGGATATAACTTGGAGGAACTTAAGGTCTGAGAGATGGGTAATATATATCTAAAGAGTCTAAAGGTTCGAGAGAAAACTATTGGTAACTGCAGGTACTAGAGGTGACCAGAGATGATCCTAAGGCGGTGGTCGTGACAGAAAACTAAACGTGAAGAACTCCGTATTTATAGATCAAGCCATCATACATATACTTGCTTTCTTTCCACTAGCACATCATAAAATAGGCCCTAAACTAGTACCAACATAATAACAAGTGCCAAACACCTGAGCAGGGCCTAGAGCAGCATAGCCATGCAGATAAGAAGCGAACACATTGGCTTCAATTCCTATCTGCACAAAAGAAAAGCTCCAGGAGTAGATAATCCACGATGCCAATGTGGATATCCATCCCAGAATGTGAAGCATATGATCATGGCCTGCACCAGCTGGGCCAAAGGTAGAGGAGAAATACTGAGAAAGGCAGAGAACCGGTCATTTGAGGCCATGATGAATAACCCTAAACATAATGCAAGGATAACTTGATGGGTCCAGCAGTGAGCAAGGCTAGAGCAGTTTCGACTGACGCTTGAAGTCGAGGCCACGATGAGGGAGAGAGGAGAGTAGGGGGTAGATGACCTCCAGCCGGTAGCAATGAAGTGGACAGTATCCGCACTAGACATAACAGTATTAGTGCACTTCGTGAAGGTATTACAACATTAAAGTGCATGTAAATTGAAAAAATCAGGAAGTTTAAACCAAAAAGGTTTCCTCCTATTTAAATAATAGAGTTCGTAGTCACATGCATGCGCCCTAAGTCTCATCAAGCCTGCAAGTACGACCAAGTACATCCTCATTCCAATGATTACACCTCTCGTCGACCTTCTCTGGCCTAAGTTGACCACAAAGTACACGCTCACGCCGATATTTACACCCGACGAAGGGAGCAAAGCGTGGCGCACACATCTGGGAGACAGTTCTTTGGGATGGACGTGGGAGGGATCAGGACAAGTTGTCAAGATGATGCAATGGAAGAATATAACCTCGAAGGGCGTGAGATTCGGAATTTTGGCAAGAGTTTTACGAATTGAGCTTTGTGCGCGCCATGATTTTCCTTGCGGGAGTGCAGCTGACACTATAAAAATGAGCAGACGATGGAAGGTTTTGTGGTCCGCCTCCTGGTGGTGTTCTCCGGTAAAGTTTGAGTAGCCTGGGCACCTACTCCACTTGGGAAGGAGACATCTCCAACCACATTTCGCGCGGAGAAAAGTTGATGGATAACGGAGGCATGTCTGGATAACTCGGGGTTTTTGAGACGTTCCCCTGAGTGGGTATTCACGGATGAGGGTTGACTTGGGGTTAAGAAAGAGCCGCCATGACTTCGCAGTGGTACTTGCAAATGAAATCCGAGGCATGAGTGCTCTTCCTTTAAGCTGAATCATCTTTTCTGTACTTTTCTTTGATATTGTGTCATAGCTAGATAGCTGCATACGCAATTACAATGTGATGCGTAAACGAAGGAGCGGGCAAACAAAATCAAATACAAATAACAAGTGCCAGGAACTGTTCTGTTGTCATAGCAACATTGAAAGAATGGTAAAATTATGAAGTGAAGTGAGTGTGAGAAGATGAATCCGCACAATGCGGTTGCTTAACAACACAAATTTTTCTGATCGGCGTTGATAATTAAAATTCCCTGTGAATATGGCGAAATGTTGGAAATCTGATTTCCTTATTTTACTAATTAACCGACTTATTCTGAACAGCCTCTGTTGCACCCTGTCATGAATTGACCCGGCGACAGTCGTCCTTCGGTAGTTAGAGCCCCTTCAGAGTAATGGTCCCTCAAAAGCTTACTCGAGAGCATTGTATCCGACTGCTAATTCTCCTTCTTTATGGTGTACTTAGCGTTATAATTCGTAGTGGGTGATGGCTGATAATTATGCAAGCTATTGTTTGCAAATGGAGCTCTGGCTTTATCGGTCGTTGATTTGATTTTGATTGAATTTAACGTTGTTCTTGTCCACACCTCGTGACCTTAGTCACGTACTGGATGGCCCAGTCTCTACAGAGTTATCCGACGCTCTAGCGCGCCCTACAGCACTTTGAGTTACTAAAGAGTTCGTCCAGCTGTCCGCCACTCTGCTTACCATTTTAAATGTAGTAAATTTCCTTCCACCAGGAAATTTTCATCTGATTTACGAGTATTTGGACATTATGCCCACAGGCTGTAAAATGAATTAAGATAACGTTAAGAAAGAAGAGATTGTGAGTCCTTCCATTCAACATTAGTTCACCACAAAATCCATTTTTTCCCAGGGGGGATCTAGTGGGCTCGTAGAGCTTCTTCTGCTCGACCCATTTTCTGTCAGGTAACTGGGAGCCTGACCTATGACAGGCGAAGTATATGTAATTAAAGTAAAAGAGAACTCAGTAAAAACAACTTAATTCCTATTTCTCCCGGAATTCTAGGACTATATACACTGATTATAATTGACTTGATCTCTTGATATCTGAGTATAAACATACGCTAGGAATAGAATAACCTGCGGCTCTAAATACAGAATGCAATCACTGACCGAAACAAACAGCCCACGTACGTATGGATAGTCCCTATTTTTGACCCGAAAAATTTCCCTGTCCAGCTTCTTCGGTAGTTATTCTTAGCCTTCGACATTTTCCGAAGGCGAAGGCGCCTTCAGGCGTGCCGAGTATCCATCTGGTGCCAAGGTGGGGATGTTGAGGTCCACCGCAAAGACAGACACGGTTTCTCCATATACTGCAGTAGAAGAAATGATATGGGGTTTTTAATTCACCACAGGAGCAAGTCATCTGGGCATCTTTGTGTGCGAAACGACGATGACATTGGGCGAAATACCCATATCCGGAACGAGCCGCAATTAATGCTCCAAGTGCAGATCGGTTTAAACCCTTCAGTTCATGCGTTATTCCTATATTAGGGCCAATTCCGAGCTCCTTGTATCTAGTGGGGCCTCCCTGAACCCAGGAAGTGCTGGTTGAAGCGTTGGACAATAGAGGAATTGATCTTTTTGCTCGTGCTATGGATAGAGGTAGGAGTGGCGCAGTCATTAGATAAGCCGACTTCGCTAGAACATCAGCTGCTTCATTTCCAGGGATTCCAGAATGTCCGGGGCACCATCTAACACTGACTGCTCCTGCTCTAGTACAAGATTCCCATGTCCTGTTTGTCCAGCTAGCTGCTAGCTGCCAAAATTTTGCAATTTTGCGAGAGCTTATTGCGGTAGGTGTTAACAAGAAGAGTCGAAGAGTCACTTCTTGGTTATCTAGGCAGATAGTGACGATGGTTGCGTAAAAGGCCATGAGATTATGTGAGTATCTGCTAGACCCTCTGTTGCTCCAGATATTTCTGCGTCTTATACTTCTGCTGAAGCATCTAGAGGGATGGTTCTGCAGGCAATCTCATGGGTCGCGCCGCGTCGAATGTAGTATCTAGCTCCTGCTATATTCTCGATCTTAGCGCCGTCGGAGAAAACAAAGAGGTCCATCATGGATTGTTGAGCGTACAATTGAGTGAAAGAATTGACACCCGCTGCTCGGACAACAGCATCTATCTTTTCCAAACATTCACCGCGTCCAACTTCCTAAGAGGGAGCGATGTTATCCTTTGAGAGCTTCGGAGAAATCGGGTTTCGGATCCCGCACATTCCCGAAGAGTTCCACCGTCTACGAAGAGGGTGTCTAGGATCTGCTGCCGTAGTGCGTAGGGCGAGGCGACCTGGTGCATTTGTTACGGTTTGACCGTTGTTTTAGCTTTGGCGGATACCTAAGCCTAATATTGAGAATTCTTACGATGAGGATGTATGGGGGGGAGAAGAAGCTTAACGAAATGACACTACTAATCAGGAAGCTGAACGTTATTACGACTTCATGACACCTGAAAATACGTGGCTGGGTAAGAATTATTGTGCCTAAGGACAAGCCACTAGTCTGTAGATTCACGAGGAGGACCGACTCTTATAAATACCTGTTAGTAGTTACTAGGGTTCTCATTTCTCCTCATGATGATGATAATATTTTTATCGTGACCGGGTACTACTCCAGCACCCAGAGGGCATGGCACTGGTAGTCCAGATCTATACGACTCTTCGCTACCTACATCATTGTTTTGTAGAAACTTGAACACACAAAACTAAAACAAGTTAAAACACCAATTCTAATGTGTTAGCGCCCTGCGCTACACCATAATTCTCGTACCACACCGAACGGTGCCAAGAAGCATTACAGTTGACCTTTACATCCCCTGTTCACAATTCAATCTTGCTGTAACACTTTGTTACAGTTAAAAAACGCCAGAATTTCTGCCATCCTTCCTGCCCTATCATATCCCTTATCATAGGACGTGGTTCCTTCGTTTCCGTCCTCCATTTCTGGATAGTCGGGCGACACTATACAAAATGCCATGGCCGCTTTTCTCTGCCACATTTGCAAAGCATTTCTTCATTCTGGTGGTGGAACCGTCTATGATAGCTGGCGAAGTCACCATGCCCAGTCCTTGCTGCGATGAGGCGATGATATGCCCATCGAGGTAGAGCTAGCTCAGGAGGGCGTTTTCTCCGCATCAGTAGGTCCAGATCTTCATACCTACTCGATCTATTCTTAAGCCACCATTCTTCCGCAAGTTTTTGCACCCAGATATTGACTTGGCGTTTGAGAGCTGCAAAAGTCAAAACTTCGTGAGTTTACTCCCAGATGCACTCTGGTCCCGGTATGTTCCCATCTCGATTATTTGACGCAAGGAATGCCTTTGCCATCGCATAGGCCTTTTAGTTTCCTGGCATGCCACTATGTCCCGGAACCAAGTAGACCCCCATTCGCTGGTCGGGTCTTGAGTAGTTCCCAGAAATTCATGACATCTACATGCGAGGAATTTGTTTTGCCATTTTGAAAGGCTCTGACCGCCTCTTGTTTTTCAAGGAGTACCTTGATATCTGTGCTGCCACCAATTTCTAACGCTGCCTCTAGGCTTCGTACTGCCCCGGTGATTTCCGCATCAAAGACCTCAGCTCCAGGAAGGAACTTTCCACCGCTCGCTATAAGTTCACCGCCCCTATATATGGCGTAACCATAGGCTGAGTATGCTGGGACGGCCGATGACCCATCCGAGTAGACACAGAGTGTTCCTGGGGGAAGATCCCTGAGCCAAAACACGATCTGCTTCGCCTTTTCCTCCTTGTCGCATTTGGCCCTAGCAGTAGCCATCGTTGTCTTTGGTAGGTAAAGCTGCCCAGGCCCTTCTGATGCTAGCAGGCTGAGGTTCCCATTCTGAAGGCGTGTTAAATATCGCTGTGGAACCTTAAAAACACGTTCTTTCTGCCACTCTCGTAGTTGGAGTCGCTTGATTGCCTCTTTGGGTGCCTAAGTTGCCCTTGACGATAGTGGATGATAACTGTCGAGGCGGCGAATTCTTGCCGCACTTCGAAGCTGTCGCTGCTGAAGCATTATTCCTGCAGGTAAGATCCCTGATTCCCGGCGCAGGACTATGTTTGGTGTAGTTTGCCACACTGGTAGTGCAGCTCGAATTGCGGTCAAAATAGTCCTATCTAGTAACTTGAGGTGCCATCCGACACTCGAACTTACTTTCTTGTCTCGTATCGTCGTAATACGGGTCAGTCCAGGCCACCAGGCTTTAGCGCCATACACTGACGTACTAACTACACATACATTCACCGCACGTATTAATGGTCCCGGAGCCGCACCTCGTTGGACTCTATTTACGCTACGTATGAAGTGGGATAGTCGCTGTGCATTGCTACACCATTCCTGAACATGCTGTCTGATGGTTAGTTGGGAATCGAGCCAAACTCCAAGCCATCGAATATGCGGAGAAGGCGTAATGAGCTGTTCCCCAACTCTAACCGTTAGGTTGGATGAGTCTAGTTTCTTCTTTGGTCCACCCCCAATGATCAGGAGCTCAGACTTCGAAGGGTAGAATCTAATCATATGTAATGAAGCTAGTTGGACTATCCTGTCTACTTCGACCTGGACAGCCTCAACAGCTTCGCAAGGACTTTTACCGACTCGAACAATGGCGATGTCGTCTGCATATCCGAATCCACAGCTTGAAGTGCCATCCTCGAGTAGGATCGAGATGTATAACATCAATAGAAGTGGCGAAAGTGGTGATCCTTGAGGGACACCGCACTCAACAAGCTTCTTATCTGTTACGCCTTCTTCATGTCTTACCAAGACTGTTCGGCTTTTCAGAAACGATTCTACCCAGCGACAGAGTGATAGCGGCTAGCCCTGACTTCGCATTCGTGCGAGCAGCCTATTGTATAGCACTGCATCGAAGGCACCTTGAATGTCGAGCGTGACCATAGCTGTGACTTTTTTGTATCTCATTGCAGCTTCTGCATCGTGTGTGACACACGATACCAGGTCGACTGCTGAGCGACCTGGTAGCGCGCCGAATAGTTGAGAAGGTACTGCCTTGTACTTATGCGCAAGCCAGGACATCCGTTAAGCTATTAGTCTTTCCAGTCCCTTGCCTAAGCTGGAGAGTAACGATATAGGTCGCCATCCTTTTGGGCTGGAGAGATCGCGTCCAATTTTAGGAAGTAGTACAACTTCCGCCACCTTGAAGGGTTTTGGAAAATATTCCAAGTTCAGACATGCCTGAAAGATGTCCCTGATGTTACGGGCTGTGCCCGAATTGGGACTGGTCACTAGGACCAACCCGGCTAGATCTTTAAGCGCCAACGAAGCAGCGCTTACAGAGACGCGAAAAGTTGCATGGGGAAGAATGCAAGGATACGCACAAAGAGGGATCTAAGTGTCGCATAAGGATTAATGCAAGGTTGCGCACAAGAACGAGTCTCAGTGTTGCATAAGGATGATTGCAAGGTTGCGCATAAGGAAGGACCCAAGGGAGTACGTACTAAGGGGGGGAGGATGTCACAGGAAAGAGGGTAGCCGGGGAGAATGGAGTATTCTCAGGCAGGCTAGGAGGGGAGCTTAAACGCGACGCTGAGGAGGACATAAAGGACAGGAGCCGTCGTAGGCAGATTAGCTTCCTAAGGAAAAATTATCAATTCCTATTGAGTTAACGTCTTTCAAGTACTTCTGAATTCTTTAAACCTTTCACACCTGACGAATGTTCCAATCGAGCTCCAGTAAACCTTGAGTAGTCGGATGGTGATTTTGTCATATCCTGGAGCCGTTTCTTTACTTCCTATGGTTGACGCTGTAACTTCTTCCAACGAGACCTCTCTGTTTTATGGGATAGACTCTGGTTGACCATTCTCCCATGTTTCTACATCGCTTCTAGCGTCGAATCTTCCCAGAAGGGAATTACGCAGTGCGATTTTCCGCTCGAGTGGATCTGAAAGCCACTGGTTTGGTGATACCTGGAGGGGAGGAGGCTGTTTCGCTCATTTCTCCTCGTGTAGTTTAATAAATCGATTTATTCATCACCAACTCGTTTTCCGTCACAGTATTAAGATTGAGGTAAAGAACTTACGTGAGAATAACATGACCAACATTGATGAGAAGTCATCGATGGTAGATGTGCTTGTATTTGATTTTGACTCCGATTCGGATGTGATTTTCCTTGGATATCCCAGATATGTAGAATATACTAAGTGAATACTCTGGCACCCCTAGGATCCGAAGACTTCGTCCTTGTCAGCGACACCAACAGGAGATGGTTTGATCACTATGAATCCTAACTATTACGAGTGAGTCAGGCACACTTCATCTCTCTTACTGTAGATTTTTATGGTCTGTTTATACTTGATTATTACAGGCGTTGCGGGGGACTATTCTCAACATCTGTCAGTGGTGTCCTCTACGAGCCTCCAGCTCTCACTGTAGAGTCTGCAGAGCCGAGATTGAGTAAAAAAGTCTTAACTTCGACGAGGATTCCCAATCGCTTTCGCGGTCTTTATCGTCTTCATCTCTCAACACAACCCCCCTGTTACCATCATCATGAAGCTAACCACGATCAGATCAGATGATAGGGTTGGAGCCCTTCTCGCCACCAACCCTTGATCATGGAGGAAAAGCCATCTGATGAGCTTCCAAGGCGTACCCAGCACCCGATACGGAGATGGCGGATTGGATCAAGTCGCCCTCGACTGTTACAAAGAAGGGAGATACAGATGAATATGCGCACCTCATGTGGTCCCGGTGTCTAGGTCTCGCCTGGCTGGGGCTGCAGGTTTTTTGAGACTTTTTCCAGCGCATGCAGTTTCCATTGCTGCCATTTTTACTTTTTTGGGTAGAAGGTTCTGTAGAAAAGGTGGCTGAATTCCACGGGTAAACACTGAGCTGACTGGCTATTCATCAAGGGGAATATATCAATGATCTTTTGAGTACCAAAAGAGGGTAGGAGCACTGTACAAGATGTGGCCTGGGTCAGAGAGGAAGCCAATGTGCTAGATAGTCACAAACTCTAGTAGTACAACAAACACACACACACACACATTACTGGCGTTGCTCAAAATATCAGCAGTGCATACCTCTACCGGCTTATGAATCAGAAGAGACAGACACTGCTAGACCAATTCTGGGACGAATCATGCCCACCCAGATACCGCGAACTAGACTTGATGATGCGCCGGAAAAAGCCACCGGAACTATCACTTCCACGACGACTTCTATTTGAAGTCATCGCGGCTCGTACCGGTCACGGAAATTTCGCCGCGCACCACAGACGTTTCAACAACCCAAACGCGAACATGAAGTGTTCGTGCGGAGAGGAGACTACAGCAACGCATTTCATGCATTGCAGACTTTACACTCGTCATACCCGACGACTAAGGGGAACTACCCCATACCAACAATTTCTTAAAATTCTTCTAGGGCCCAAATGCCTCAAAGAATTTTCAACGTTTGTGCAGGAAACTGGCTGCTTCAAAAGCCAACCTGCGACCTTGTCCACAGCTCTCAGCATGGACGAAGAATAATATTTATGGTGGAAACCGTGAAAGGGAAGGAGTCAGGGTGAGGAGCGCTGATACTGGACCGTTATATTGGAATTTCCTTTGTTTATTAATTTTGACTGTTAGAATTTGTTTTTGTTTTAAACCGGCTACAATTTAGGTAGTGGTTTCACGCGGTTGGAATGAGTTGGGCTGTGGTAAAGAACACAGGGATCCCTTCCGGCTCCACCGGTCTTGTACCCATAGCGGACCGGGAGCAGTAGCTTAGGACCTTAAAATCACAAACAAAAAATTACAGGCGTTGCTAGTTGGATAACTTCATCTTTTGGAGTTTAGCGCAAATCAGAATCGTAGTAGTTAGTCAGTACTGTGACGAATGCATCTCTTCAGAAGATCGAAAGCTCAACGACCGTCAGCTTTGTCCCTCGTCAATCTCCTGCTCCATCTGTAGACTTATCGAACTCCAAATTGGATTCAGTGATTGAGGGAAGAGCTTCAATAGTCTAGGAGTAAAAAACCCAGAAAAATGCTTGTCGGTACAATAATGCTGGGCTGGGCTGAACTAATTTAAAGCATGCACTCATTTCAACGTTTTTCTGGCTCCGAAGCTGACAAGTCCTTAATTATCCTGTGGCCTGAATAATGCATCGTAAAGAAAGGAAGCAGAAGCCCCAGAAAGATAATTTTAGATGCATGAAGACGTGCAGCGCTCAGCTATCCGGACTCTCCGACCGCTCGTCGATATTACCTATATCTCTGGATCTAGTCCTAATGCCAGTCTTTGGAAAGTCCTGCGCTCTGGGTATTCTCATTTCTCATGCCTGCAATTGATTTAAGACTATGCCTCACTGATCGGAGTGAAAAAGTTACGGATGGTAGAATTCTTCCTTAAGTTGTAGATAGAAAGAAGGCTTGTATGGGGAATTTTCGGATAGTCATTGCTAAGGGAGGTCCATGAGACTACCAACTACTCAAGTCAAATAATTTTTTGGTCCGAAGGCAGGGGTATTCACAGTCCCTTAGAGTCACAGAATGTATAAGCAAATGTAAATACAATTATGATCTCTATTTCATATTAGAAAAATTAAAGGGAAGTTTTATGAGATTTTAATCTTGATTCTTGGGAATCACATCCTTCCGCCGACAGCAATAGGAAGGCGGAATGAACAAGCGACTCAGTTTACTCGAGAGCTGATGGCAAACTTTAGTCGAATCCTTTGCCCAGACATGAGCTAGAAAGTCATATATATCTTTCTGTTAAGTTCAGTAATAGTTGTCTGATAAATATTCGTCATCTTCCAAGCTTCGTTTGACGAAATATGAAAACACCACTCGCACTGTTCTTCACTGTAACGACGCTTCAGGTCTGCAGGGTAGGGGCAACTCTTGCTGAAGGTGATTATATTTGTGGAACAAATGTTGTATCTCATCTGAATATCAAAACTTAAATTAATAGAGCCTGTAACGCTCTCTATCAAACCAAAACGATTTTTAGATTTCCCGCTGTGTACGATGCTTCAACCGTTTTCTTTATCTCTGATGCAAGCCTATTCTCCTGGCCTATCTCGATAGAAAATAAATTTTATAAAATAGGTAGAAATCAGGGTTTCCAGAGCCTCTGGAAGAAAGGCTCAGTTAACGACGAAGATATATCTGACAAGTATTTAGGTCATCCTGGAAACCTACGTTTGATCATGGACTCGAGCTGCCGATTTTTCGGTGTAATCATGAAATTCAAATCTATGCCAGATTATCGCTGCTATCGACCTGTGGAACTACCTCTTGGAATCGAAGACTCTTCCAATTCCGGACTCGGAAAGTTAATAAGAATACGTGGTTATAACTGTAAGGGTGAATTATTTGAAAGTATCTACGTAGAAAGGATCCGTGAAAATACTGTTAGGGAGCTTCGAAGGTTGATATCTATTGGTCAGCAAACTCGTCTTGATAGTTCTGAAGTAGTTAACAAGTTATTTGGGGCACTCGTATTCTTGTTGCCAAGCGAGCCCATCACTTCTCCACATCAAAATAGAGGTATGCTTATGACATATCTGGCTTATGCTTACAGCCGTCTGACGATGAGCTAGAAATAATCGATAATTCCTATTTCACAGTAATAGGTTCTCAGTATGAAATATTAGGCATGGTCTACAGGAGAAAAGGTGATTGGGAGAAGTGTGCCGGACTTTGGGAGATGGAACCGGAACCTCGTCTGGCCTTAACTCCCGGAGAAAATTCCGTCGGAGAAACGCTATTCGAAGGTGTGGGCGATTACCAATGCGGCTCACGCAAGTTTTCGAGCAAATCGATCAATAGCCACATGCATGTTGCCTGCAAGATTTTTCGGGATGCACAGATATCTCCTACATATCTTCGAGCAAGTCGTATAAGGAGGGCAAGAATAATAACCTCCACAGGAATGCTTGAGGCTTGGAAATTTCCTCTGCAACTATATGAAAGCGATAAAATTTCACGACGTAAGTTTATCTGTTAATCCAGTTAATTATTTAGCTGACAACATGAACAAAGATGAATCAGTGACCAATAATTATGTTATCATACTGGACAAGCAGTGTAATTTTTATGGAGCTTACCAGTACGATTCCAAAAACAGAGTGGCATGCAAGCAGCCATCGTCTTCAAGTCTTTCAGGGACAAACAATCCTAAAATCTCGACACCAGGTCCATCCGTCTTGACGAATCCAGGGTAGGCGGGTCCTGCATTGTTAAATGGAAGTGTCAGAATACTCAGATGTTTTTTATAACGCAAGCCTACTACAACAGTAAGAACAATTGGTGGTTAACACATGTATCGATCCTTATCTTCTTCTCTGTAAGAAACACGTATACACAGCAGTTGTTCCTCCTTCAGGGTGACTATTCTCAACACCTTCAGTGGTGTCCCCTACAAACCTCCAGCTTTCACTATAGAGTCTTCAGAGTCTGCAGAGCTGAGATTGAGTAACAAAGTTCTCACTTCCATGAGGATTCCAAATCGCTTTCGCCCTCTGTATTGTCTTCATCTTCCAACACATTCCCTATCACCATATGTATCTTCGACTATCTAGTAATGCACATCTGGGCTCGTACTGTCACACAATAATTGTATTGGCAACAGTAATCTTCTTGAGTCGATTTCCCTGTGTACCCCCCTCCCCCCCCAAGCTCTAACAAAAAAGCAGAATATTTACAGTTTGGGATTACGTAACAGATAAGTGAGTCTCTACACGGTAACGCCAGTTAACCTCAGTTGCGCAATCATTGTCATGAAGCTAGCCACAATCAGATTAGACGGTAGGGTCGAAGCCTTTCTCATCACAGACCCTTGATAATGGAGAAGAAGCCGTTCAATGAGTGTGAGTTGTTGTTTTTTATTAAAGTCCTAAGCTAAAGCTCGAAATCCACTATGAGTACAGGACCGATGTTCACAGCCAGAACTACATCTAAGACATACCCAGCTTGATTCCACCGCATGAACCACCACAAAACTAGCAGTAAGTTAAAAAATATGCGCCGACGCGAACTCCTTTTCCGAAAACTGACAAAAGAAAAAGATAAATTGCAAAGAAATTAGAATGGGAAGCAATACTCCTCGCTTTGATTCCCATTTTGTCAGGTTTAGTTTTTTTTTTTTAAAATCCATTTACATCCTCTATAAGTCTAAGACTATTGTAGGATGTGCACTCCATTAGGACTGCATATTCTAATACCTGCCACGTACAAGGTTATCCAATTTTTATTGTTCCAGTCTTCTGCATGTGAATAGTTTGAGTGCCCTAGACTCTCAGGTTTAGTTTCCTGACGAGTTATATTCGATCTCCACTGAGAGTAGGAGATGGATGCACAGGAGAATACCCAAAACAATTGGTATCCTGCGCAAATTGTTTGAAGCTCTCGAAGCACTTATGCCCGAGTAGCTTGTGTAAGAAGACACTGTGTGACAATGACCCTCTGATTCGACGCGTGATGTTTGCGTTGAGTCGACAATGTATGAAGTTGGTAGGGGTGGTTTCCTCCCCACAGATGCACTCTGTGATAGCGTGTGGATTGTTGAAGCGACGATGGTACGCCGCGAAATTGCCGTGGCCTGTACGGGCTGCAATAAGATGTCGTAACTGTAGCCTAGAAAGCCCCAGTTCTGTTGGTTTGCGACGGCGCATGAGCAGATCTAGCTCACGATACCGTGACGGGCAAGTTTCATTCCACCAGCTGTCGAGCAAAGTCTGTCGCTGTCGATGCAATTTTTGGTGTAAAAATGCTGTCGTGGTGGTTGCTGGCTCAGTTTCCACGCTGGGAAGCGTTCGTAGGGCAGATTTGGCCGCTGCGTCTGCTTCCTCATTTCCAAGTAGTCCCGAGTGCTCTGGTACCCACTTTATTCTTACCTGAGCTAGCCCAGATAATTTGCGAAACTTTCGTACTTCCTCGTGGCTGGTCGAGGACCTGCCCGTGCTCAGTGCATTTATCGCATGTCGACTATCCATCAACACATTAATACACTGCGTCGTTCCCTTAGCCTAGTATTCCTTCCCTCTTAGGTGACCAAACGCTGCTTTAAGAGCTTCCTGTGCCCCCGTAATCTCTGCATCTAAAGCCTCTCCACCGTGCTTTATGCCACTTCCTTTTTGAAAAGCTTTCCCATCCAGCTTTAGGACGAAACCCCAAGCTGAGCGTCCCTTTCCCTCCGATGCTCCGTCTGAGTAAGCACAGATTTCTGACTTTGGCACATTAGTGATCCAAAGTTTACAGGCTTCTACTTGGTCTTTTCTCGAACCAACCTTCGAACCCGGCCGCAATTGATAAAATGGTGAGGCAAGAGGTTCAGCGGCCTATGCTTCTGGTAGCTGTCTATAAGCACGCTGAGCCCGTGACATTTGAATTTCAGGACGCGCAGATTTTCGATTGTGCTTCTTATATTTCCACGTACCGACATTTGGACAAACTGCAGCACGGATCCTGAGCGGATGGCGGTCGTCAAGTGTTTGCATTCTGGCAGAGAGGCGAAGTCGGTTTCCTTCGAGAATGATTTTCCCGGTTGGTATTCCTCCTTCCCTATGTAGTACGACGTTGGGGGTTGTCCTCATTACCGGTAGTGCTGATCTAAGACCAATTAAGACAGCCTTATTAATCATACTACATAGGCCAGCAGTGGGCGGTGTCACCATCACTCGTACTGTTGGGCGTCTAAGGCCAGGCCACCAGACGTCAGCTCCGTTTGTTGCGATTGGGACGATACATGTGTCGATCGCTTTAACCAACGCCCCAGGAGCGGCTCCTCAGTAGGCTGTATTAAAGCGACGCATGTGCTGTGCAAATTTCAACGCTTTGCCACACCAAGTTGTGACGTGGTGTTTGAAGTTTAGTCGAGGATCGAGGTACACACCAAACTAGCGGACATTTTGCGACGGTTCTATGAGGGTTCCGTTGACATAAATTCTTATCGATGTTTCGCGGTATCGTCCGGGGAATTGTACGACTTCGGACTTGTCTGTATCGAAAGCGACGGCATTATTTCGAGCCCAGTCTAGTAGTTTATTGACCTCATCCTGTGCTGCGGCTGCAGACTCTGTAATCGTCCGGCCAAATCCAAGGATACCGATATCGTCGGCGTAGCTAAACCTCAGACCTGGGGTTCCAGCTCGCATGGGCTCTGCCATATATAGAAGAAAGAGAAGTGGTGAGATCGGTGAGCCCTACGGAACTCCGCACACTAGCTCTCTTTTGGTAGTGACTCCCCCAGAGTATCGCACTTGAACCATCCGATTGGCGAGGAAGGAGCTAGTCCATTTGAGAATAGATTCCGGCCATCCCTGCTCCTGCATCCTCCTCACTAATCGGTTATGGAGTACCGCGTCGAATGTTCCTTGAACGTCCAACGTTACAAAGGTAACTGCCCATCCTTTTGAATTTGCCTCTTCGATGTTGTGGACCACACATGAGACCAGATCCGTTGCTGAGCGCTTTGGTAGTGCACCAAACTGTTGCTGGACGACTAAATCATGAATAACTGCAAGGTGTGCCAACCGCTTAGCTAAGAGCCTTTCTAACCCTCTTCCCAAGCATGAGAGAAGAGCGATTGGTCTCCAACCCTTGATTGTCGTTGGGTCTCTATCGTTCTTTTGAAGGAGGACAACTTCAGCTAATTTGAAACACTGTGGATGGGTGCCAAGCAGAATGCAAGCTCGGAACAGTTGGGAAATCCAAGGCCCGATTGTATTCCAACACGCCTCCAGCAGGTTTACGGAGACTCCGTCTGCTCCTGGGGCCGTATTTCCGCAACCAATGGTACAGGCTCGGACTTTTTCATCTGTTACGTCCTCTTCCTATGGTATCTGACTGCTGCTCGCGACTGTACATGGTGACAAGTCTTCTGATGCCTGAAATCATGCCAGGAGGGAGTCGCGAAGGATCGTGGCCCATTTTAATGGAACTGTTATCAACGTCCCATTGTGATTCAGTGACGGAGGGATACTAGCCTGTCTGGGGTTATCCATTCTCATTAGCTTGAATACATCAGTCGGCGTAGTAATTGATTCGACCTGTTGGGTTTTGAACTCCTTTCTCGAGGTCTTCACAACTGATCGGAGCTTTTTCGCGCTGAGTGCCCGTTGGCTGGGAGTTATCGCGCTTTTGTACTCGGCAAATGCTTCCTTGCTTTCTGGGGTCCACCACGGAGCAGATCTGCCGCAGTGGGCTTTTGGTTGTGTTCCTACTGCATTGATTGAATTAGTGAGATGGAAACAAATTTCCTCGGCATACTCTTCAACCCTCTCGATTGTGTCAAGAACTGCTGGTGGTTGAGTCCACTGTGCAATTACCTTGGCGTATCTGGGTAGCTTTTCCTTTGTTACTCAGAGTTTTGCCTTTTCGGGTCTCATCACTGAGTTGCGAACCGGAATTTTTCCTCGGATAGGGAAGTGATTGCTGGTGACACATCCACCACGATCTACCCAAGCACGGGCACCGTCGACATTACTCTAAACTAGATCTAGCGTGTTTCCAGCTCGGTAAGTGGGCTCCCCAATAATACGACAGGTCAAATGGTATTTGTCTGCCCATTTCTCGATCATTTCTCCTTGTCCATGAGGACGTTCCACGCCAGGTTTCCAAGCCCAATATACCGAGTTGAAGTCCCCAGCAGCGACGGAGTTTGGTGGTGGAGTCCAGTTGATGAGAGGCTGTATAGCTGTCAAGTCATTGAGTGCCTTATAGACGTTGAGAAAAGTAATGCCGTTCACTTCAACCCAGCAATAGTCTCCTGTAGACACAACATAAGGAAAGATCTGTATTGCCAATATCTTTTTATCGTCTATCCGGGTATAGGTCACAGCCCTCGGCCTAACATTTTCGCCGCCGTTAGGCAGATGATAGGTATATCCTGGGTGATCCTTTGTTGTGTTCTTTTGTTTATTCCACAAAGGTTCTTGAACAAGAACCACGTCGATACTCAGCTCAAATGCTCGGGCAAGCACAATGTTTTGTGTTGAGCCCCCTCTACCTACGTTTATTGACATAAAACTTAGAGTAGGAGAGAGGCTCGAAGAGACCCGTAGGGTGCCCTTCACAAAGATTTTTGCTGATTTGATGCCTCATCAACCTCAGCTACAGTCTCTGTAGCGTCGGACATGAGAACTTCAAAACAGTTGCTCGATTTAAAACCTGGCTGGTTAGTATTTGACGCTTCTGCGGCTGCTGTCATCGCTGCCTCTGCGCGTCTGACAGCTGCTTTGGCTCGAGTAACTGCCGCGAATTCGCGTTAGCTAGCCTGCCTGATGGTCTGTAGGTTTTCCTTGGAGGCCGTCCCAGACTTTGTAGGGCGAGCTAGACAGTTCCGACTATCTGATCTGTGTGGACCTCCGCAGTTGCGGCACTTGGTGTGTGCCTTGCACTCCGCGATGGAATGCATAGTTGAAGTGGAATTCCAGCAGGCTGGGGCGCGCGAGCAGCCTCTGGTGCCATGGAATTGTAAGCATCTTTTGCACTGGTTAATGCTTTGACGAGGCCGGTGGCGGACTGCAATCCCAGAGTCGTCGAAAAGTCGGAAACCTGGCCGAGGAATCGATGATTTTTCAAAAAAGGCTACCCATGACTGGTATGAGGCGCCCGGTCGGCTTTTCCCGTGTGGGCGAACTTTTACCGGGACAGCTTTGGTGACCCTGACTATCTCGTCGGCCACCATCTTTTCTGGGATGAGAAATTTGCCCATTATCGTGTTAATTGCGACTGGGACCGCCGCTATTCTAAGGGAAGCCAAGTTCGAGGCTTTCTCCAATATCGCATCCTGCTGGGCGAAGGATCCAGCTAGGCTAAGCATCAGCGCGCGTGCCTCTTGGTTTTCGGCTCTGATTGCGAAGCCAGTTGGCACACGGTAGACATGCTCAATTTTTGTTTCGGGGATTTCGAGCATTTGCGTAATTGCTTCTCTAACACCGAAAGGTGAGAGTGTTCGCCAGGGATGTTCTTTTTCGAGGCGGAGAAACAAACGTTCGTGTTGCACGGCCGGTTTTGTTGGCCCGGTCGAATTTTGGGCCGTTCGAGTCGAGTTTGCTGCCTTGGGCATTGTCTGCGCGACTTTTGTAGGTGCCGGGAGCGTCTGTAGACCATTACGGGTGATCGAGGCCCAAGTGGTTTTGGCCTGGTGCACTTCGGCTTGAGTCGCTTCGCTTTGTGGCTCACTTTGCTTACCAGCAGCATATTCTGCGGTCTTGCAACTAGTAGCCTGGCTTTCGGGGCGTAGGGGAAGTGATGGGAGGACTGTACCCGGTCCCGATATCATGAATTGAGCTATTGCAGCTCTAATGTAGACTTTCATGGAGTCTATAAATTGAACACTCGACCCTTTGAATAGGGGGGAGAGAGCATTCTCGACACCGTTTATTGCAGCGATGCAAATTTTTACATTTTCCGCAGTTTTTGCGGCCCGGCGTTCCTCAGCCTCAATTAAGGCTCTGAGTTTCGGGGGGGGGGCATTCCTCCGTCTGCCTCCCTTCATTTCCACCGTGAGGAGAAGGATTCTCTTCTGTGGTTCCTGGTGTATATTCCAGGGGGTTCGGGGTAGATGCTGCAGCTTTTGCCTTGTTAGCATCTGCAATCGCAGCCCGCCTCATAGCCGGCACAGCGACTTCAATGAGAGGAAGTATATGCTGTCCGGTAGTCGCTGTCCCTAAATTGTCGCGACTCGTCGCTGCATTTTCAGCTCCGGTCGCATCTGGCTTGGAGTGAATTGAGTTGGGTAGTCTTTTCAGATTCTTAAGAATCTTGTCAATGTCAAAGTTGCCAACATCTATCATATCGCAATCTATGGTACTTTCGTCGATTAATTGGTCGATGTTCATCTCTTAAACGGCAGTCAGTGGACCCAACTTGACGCTTGCTTTCTGTCAAGCAACGTGTTTGAGGTGCTTGCGGTTATCTACGAAGTCTTTCGCCCGCGATGGCTTACTGCGAAATGGGGGCATATTGGTAGCCTACCAGTCGCTCACAAATTTTGAATGAAGGGCGAACGATATCACGATATCAAGAGAGGGAGGGGGAAAGGGTGAATATTCGAAATTTCGAATTTCAAAAAATCGTGTGTGTGCATTTTTTGTATTTATTGTACTACTTGAGTCTGTGACTATCTACGTTACGGGTTGACCGTGTTGTGGCTTAGGCAGGCACCTAAGCAAGATCGAAGGTGGTTACATCATTTCTAAATCATGGGAATGGCGTATAAGGAAACATCTGATATGACGTGCGAGTTGGAATGAGGTGATGTTTGAGTGAGAATGAAATGACGTCTGGTTAAAGGACTACCTAATAGTGAAGGAAGGGACGAGTTAGAAAGGATTATAAGTAACCTTCTTTGGTAGCAATAGTTTCCTTTCTTCTTTAATAAGTTCAATAAATCGAATTTCATCACAGCCAACTTGGTTCTATCATAATCTAGCACATTGGCCTCCACTCTGACCCAGGCCATACCTTACACAGTGCTCCTACCCTCTTTTGTTACTCAAAAGATCATTGATATATTCCCCTTGATGAATAGCCAGTCAGCTCAGTATTTACCCGTGGAATTCGGCCACCTTTTCCAAGGAACCTTCTACCCAAAGAAAAAAAAGTGGTAGCAATGGAAACTGCGTGCGCGGGAAAAAGTCTTAAAAAACCTGCAGCCCCAGCCAGGCGAGACCTAGACACCGGGACCACATGAGGAGCGCTGTTATAATTACGAGGTTAGATGGATAAGTATTGTGGGAGGATAATATATAAAGAAGAATGTGGAATGAGTATTCTGGTGGTGGGTGTTGGAAATATCGCGCAATGAAATGGGCGTAATATTCATGGAACCAAAGTAAAAGTTAACCAAAAAAGTGTCATGTTAGGATTAGAGCTGAATGTGTGGGATATGTGCGCCACAATTACAAGTGTAAGCGACACAGAGCCTAAGCCACACCATAAACGAGTGTGGCGCCATCTAGGCATAGAAAACCCCCAATAACCTCCTTGCGCCCACGCCATACAGCCGCTCATGTGTCCAATAGGTAGCCTGAAGCGCTACCATATTACCTATTCCAACCTCTTACATACACACAAGATCGTGTCGGGAACCTAGATGAAATGGAGGGCCCATACGTCCACAACACTCCGTGTCTCCATTTCCAACAGTGGGCGAATGTATTTAGACTATCTGAGGATAGAATGGATATCTAAAGATGAACGCATAATTGTTGGAAATGAAGTATAATATTATTAGTAATGATTACCTTCATTACGTAATAGGTTCCCAACGCAATCCCTATATTCACTATCTACACACTAGTTTGGTTTCCTCAGTAAGAGTTATATGGATATGTACTAGCGTGGCTCCACTTCTATGACGAGAGCACATAGCGCAAGTTATCGCTTCTTGTATTTGAGGATTTTTCTACGTGTATTCTTAACTACTATCTTTTTTGATGCTTGGGATTAACATTTGATCATACATAACCAAGTAATCAGTTCACACTTCTCTGCTTTGTCATAAGTGATCCTCTTTCTCCAACAACAATAATCTACCTAAGAAGCAAACGGACCTGATAATATACATGTACGATCTATTCTACAGCCATGTCCATTGATCGTCTGATGTACTCATGTAATGCGTATCGACATTGTTTGATCCTTAAGCTCCTGATAATGAGCACGACTCACATTTGAGTCATGCATTAATATGAGCTTGCATAACTAAAGTGATGTTGTTTCATCACTGAGTCATGTCTGTGAAGCCCTTGCTTCCTTGCGCAGACTAGGATCACAACATGCGCGTACTCATCTATATCTCCCTTCTTTGTCACAGTCGAGGCCGACTTGATCCAATCCACCATCTACGTATCGGGTGCTGGGTACGTTCCGGAAACTCATCGGATGGCTTTTCCTCCATGATCAACAGTTGGTGATGAGTAGAGCTCCGATCCTACCATCTGATCTGATCGTGGTTAGCTTCATGATAATGGTGATAGGGGAATGTGTTGTTAGAAGAGGACGATTGGACCATACTTGTTTTTTTTTTTTCTTTTTACTTTTTGTCCTAAGCTAACGCTATCTTTTCCACATTGGGTCAAGGACCGGTGGAGCCGGCAAGGGTCACTGCGTACAGGCCCAACTCATTCCAACCGCATGAACTTCTACTGAAATTGTAGAAGTTAACAGCAAAACTAAAATCAAAAACATAAATCAAAAACTGAAATCAAATTTGGAACAAATACTGTTTGGTCCGGATCCCGCGCTTCTCGCCCGTTCCCTTTCCTGCCACATCTTCCACGTGACTTTTTTATCTCCGCTGAGAGCGAAAGATTAGTTCGCAGATACCCTGAATTCAGCTGGTATCCTGCTATATATTTTGAAGCTTTTTGTAGACTTCACCGAGGGTTGCTGTACCCTCAAACTTCTTCTTCGGATTCCAGGATTCCGAAACCCGATCTCTCGGCCATCGAGAGATCCTTCGTTGAGGCCATCGTTGCGTCTTCGGCCCTTTTGGCTGCAGCCCTAAATCGAGCCACTTTCGCGAACTCACCTTGCTGGATCTGGCGGATCTGCGCGAGCTGCTCTTTTGTCACCGGTCCGGACTTGCTGGGTCTGGCTAAGCAGGCCCGGGAATCCGATCGGTGAGGCCCCCCACAGTTTCGACACCGGGTGAGGGCCTTGCACTCTGATTCTGAGTGCATATTAGATCCGCATTTCCAGCAAGCTGGAGCGCGGGAACAACCACGGGTGGCGTGAAATTCAAGACACCGTTTGCATTGTTCGATTTTGTGACGAGGTCGGAAGAGCTTTGCAGCTCCAGAGTCGTCGAAAAGGCGGAATCCAGATCGATGAGCGGATTCTCGGGGAAATAGCGCTTGCCAATTTGCATAGCAACCAGATTTGATGCTGGTTCCAGTTTGATTCCAGATTCGCTCCGTGATGTGGAGGAATCTAGGAGCTCTGTTCGAATGAGTTCATCCTTTGCGGTTATTGCAAAGCCGGTCTTTACTCGCTGAACCAACGTAATATCATTAGCAGCGGTTCCCAGCGCCAGAGACACAGCTGACCTAATGCCAGCTGGGGAGAGGAGACGGTGGGGGTGGAAGTAGTCCATGCGCAGACAAGTCGTGAATCGACTTTTGTCCTCGGGTTGGCACTCTCTGCTTTGGGGGCGGGCGGTGCTGCCTTTTTTGTCGACTGCCCAGCGCTGCAGGCTAGGCCTCCCCGAGCTACGGTAATCCAAGTTGTCTTCGGGGCCAGAGCCTGGGTTGTTGGAGGGTTAGGAACCCTTATTTCTGGTGCCCTCGGCGGAAGAGAGTTAGCGGGGCGAGCAGGGAGAACTGGTGGTGTGCTCCCTGGGCCAGATTGTACGAACTGGCCGATGGCCGCTCGAAGATAGACTTTGGTTCCGTCTACAAATTCTTTATTATCGCCAATCGACAGAGGCGAAATTGCTGCTTCGACACTGCTGATTGCAGTCGAGCAGATTGCGAGTCGGGCGTTTATTTGCGTCGTGCGACGCTTTTCGGCCTCCATCACTGATTGCAGCTCTGGTGAAAATTCCATTGCTGATGTCGATGCTGCGCCTTTAGAGGCTGGCACAGCATTGTTTCCTGCAGATGATTCTGCACGTTCGGTTGTCTTTTCTCGAACAACTTCCTTTCCTTTCCTGGAGCTGCTTGCCCATGGGGCCAGCTCGACGGGGTTTTTGATCCTGGGACCATTGTTATCTGCCCTGATCGGTTCAGAGTCAGTCATCTCTTGATCGAGAAGATTTTTAGACATCCCTGGGACAAAGGCCTCACTCGCAAATAGGCTTGATAATTTTTGCGCGAGGCCAGTAGGTTTTGGACACAATGGTGTCCGTTCAAAGCCGGCTGAAGTTGTCGGCTTTGGGCGATTTTTTCTCACCGGAGGCATTTTAAATACCTCGCGACGGTTAAAAATTCGAGAAGTCAAGCACAGAAGTGATCATAGCAATGGAAAATGGGAAAATGGGAATTTCTCGAATTTTTTTTTATTTTTTTATACTTTTGGCTCTGAGCTAAAGCTATTTATCCACATTGGGTCAGGGATCGGCGGATCCGGCAGGGTTCCCTCTAACTTTTCCTACAGTCTAACTCGTTCCAACCACGTGAATCGCTACCAAAAGTGCAGCTGATTGAACAAGAACGAAAAATCACAAAAATCAAAACAACTCCGAATACCAGAAGATTCCTCCATATTGGACCCAGTAAATGCGCTCCTCACACATTCCGTCGTCCATCACACCTTCCAAATGAAAAATTTACTCAATCTCCGCTGAGAGCAAGAGATAAGTTAGCAGGCACCATTGTTCCAGCCGGTATCCTGCTATTGGTTATTAGATGTCCCAAAAGAGACATCATCGAGGTTGCTGTGTCCTCAAACTTCTTCTTCAGCTTCCAGTGCTCCGAAACCTGTAGCCTCGGCCATCGAGACATCAAGACATCCTTCGCAGCGGCGATGATTGCCTCTTCGGCCCTTTTGGCTGCTGCTCGTGCTACCTTTGAGAACTCCCCTTGCTATATGTGGTGGATCCATACGAGCTGCTCTTTTGTCACCGGTCCGGATTTTTTGGGTCTGACTTGGCAGGCCCGAGAATCCGATCGGTGAGTTCCCCCACAGTTACGACACTTAGTGAGGGCCTTGCACTCGGCTTCCGAGTGCATGTTAGATCCGCAGTTCCAGAAGGCTGGAGCGCAGGAGCAACTACGGGTGATGTGATAGCCCAAACAGCGTTTGCACTGTTTAATATGTGGTCGTGGCTTGTGAATGGTAGCCATACCAGCCTCTTCGAGAATGCGGAAGCCCGGGCTAGGGGCGTAGTCCCGGGTGGAAAAAGCTTTCCAATTTCTGTTCGGCGTTCCAGGACGGCATGTCCCGTGCGGTAGCACCTGATGTGGAAGCTTATGTGTTTTTCGGTAGATCTCCAATGAGATCCAATCCGTATTGACCGTATAAGTACAGTCGATTGTTTTTATGGTCGCCGGAACATTTGCGATCCGAAAGGCGACAAAGTTGGAGGCTTCCTCGAGCTTGGCGCCGGAGTCCGAAAACTTTGGTGCGGCATCTAGGAGCTCTTCCCTTTTATTTTCATTCCCTGTCAGAATCGCAAAGCCGGTTCTAACACGGTATATAGAGCAGGCGTCACTCAAGAAGCAACCTAGCTCACTCTGAAGTTGTTGCCGTAGTCCAGCAGGCGAAAGCTGGTGCCACGGGTGCTCCTTTTCTAGGCGAAGGAATAGTCGTTTGTCGACTTTCGCCTTCGGGGCATCTTTCTTTGGGGCCTTTGCCGCAAGTTTCGGCACAGCCTTTACAGTTGGGACTGCTTTCTGTCGCAATCCGTTTCTGGAAACCGTAGCCCAGGTGCTTTTTACAGGCAGCACTGGGACGGCGGGAATTTGTATACTCCTGGCGTCGGAAGCCCTTGGGGGAGGGTTGGCCGGGCGAAGAGGGAGGACGGGTGGCGTAGTGGCCGAGCCCGTGGCCATGTATTACGCAATGGCGGCGCGTAGGTAGACTCTCATCGAGTCTACGTATTGTCTGTTTGGCCCGTTGGTCCAAGGAAGAAGGGTGGTTTTGTTGAGATTTCATAGTAAGAGGAGCAGAAAGTGTAGCTCAAACAATATTGTTTCCATTAAAGTTCTAAGTTACATGTAAGACGCGAATTTATGTGCGCATATCCTAGAGTTAAAGTGGGTATGCGAACAACAACTATTACAGTAAAAAGTCTTCAGCACAGCTGACCACGAAACCGTTGCGCGGGGAATAAAGCAGTGCCGACCCCGCACCATCAACGCCATCCTATTTGTCGCAAAGTAAACATAACCATGTCTCTCACTGCATTTGCACCTAGTATCATATTACCCCGCACATGCAAATGCATGAGAGAACATCTCAACAGCAAAAAGAAATTAAAGTATAGAATACAGGATGTATTGTGCAGTATGTAGGAAAGTTGTTCATACTTGCAAGGAATGCCAATTAACTTAAGAAATGTGGTAAATTCCAACAGGTTTCGACGCCAGAGATGGCGGCGGAGCAGAGGACCAGATTTGCCGCTGTTTCGGCGGCGCGTCGTTGTTCGGCTTCGACTATTAGTCGGAGCTCAGGAGGGCATTCGGCTTTCGTGGCAGCTTTGGGCTGCGACGTTGATTTTGGCGCTGATATAGGTGCAGCGTTTTCCGACGGTTTTGATGCGGTGGGAGGAGATTTTGACGATTCTCCAATCCCGTGGGGGACGGAGGGTGGTTGAGGAATTTCCTCAACAGTTTTAACTGACCCGATCATGTCAGTATCGGGTTCAGCGACGGCAGGGAGGGCTTTTTCCTTCCCTTTGATGGAGACCTTGCTCATCTCCGCGCATTTCGGAGACTGGACAAGGTCAGTTAATTGTTCGAGAGCCCTCGGGTGGACTATCGTGTTGTCCAACTTGGCGTTGGGACGCTTTTTGCGAACTGGAGGCATGGTAAAAATGCCTGAGCTCGATCACAATTCAGAGATGGATGCGACGAGGTCGAGAAGGGAGGAAAGAGGGAAAAAATAAATTTTCGAATTTCTCGATTTTTTTTTAATTTTTAAGTCCTAAGCTATGCTCAATGTGACGGCTGGTTCCTGTAGCCTATGTTGGCTAACATAGGCTTGGTCCGATTTAGGGTGCGCACGATCGATCGATCTAATATCGGAGCATCGGAATCTGCATAGCATCCGATTCAACAGTGCAGCTCAACATGGCACCACTTGTCGGTGAGAAGCTATCAGCTGGGAATGTACGAGATCGGATACAACCTCCTCAATTGATAGTGCAATGACGTCGTAGAACATGAGGCTCTTTTGTATATATACATGTGTAGATAGATCTTGTAGTAGTTCTCTCCTTAGAATTATTATCTACTACCATCAACCACATAGTTGCTCCAGCACTTGTCATAGAATCCGTGACATATAATAATTCCCTCTCTATTCAATACCGCTTCCTAAAGTGACGAATCTAAGGTGAGGCCGAGCCCACTTGGTAACTAAGACGACAAAGGGAAGCAGCTCAAGTCTGCAACGAAAGACGACGACCAACACGGAGAGCAGCAATCATCACTGAACTCCTAAGACGACGAAAGGCTAAGCCTTAAATAACGACGACGACGGCCATATTTGCACTCAGTAACGGAACCCTGTGGTTGAATTAATACGAAGCTTCAAAATGTCATCAAACTTGGCACAATAAAAAGAAATTGATGCTAGATACGAACTCAGTATTTCTCACTTGCAAGAACAAATTGATGCTTTAAATGCTGAGCGAGAGGCTAACGCCGTGCCGACGACCTCCACGAAGGTAATTATTATTAAAAATCCAGCAGCCAACAATGTCTTAGGAATTAAGCCAACAAAACTGCCAATCTATGAGGGGAACCGGCAGAGCTACCCAGCATGGAGGCGAGCAGTCTTAAGCATTTTCCGAATGGACTGGAATACCTTCAGCTAGGATGACCAAAGAGCATTTTTAATGATATATAACTTATTAAGGGGGGAGGCACAGCGAAAAGCTGTTTCGTTTTTCGAAGTAGGGGATATCAATGGAACACAGAAGCCCGAAGATTTTCTGGACTTTCTTGACAGGACAAATTATGACCTGACACGAATTGATAGAGCTACCAATGAACTCTATGATATGAAGATGGGGGAGAGGCAATCTTGGCCAAGTTTTTTTGCTGAGTGGGCGAACAAACTTAGCGAAGCTCATCGTGACGGATGGGCTGATAGGTCTAAAATAGTTACACTCCGGAATGCTCCAAATGATAGTCTATTAAAAGCACTTGCTGGCAATCATTTACTCCCAAAAAATGACTACAATGAATGGGTCCAAATTGTTGGTCAAATTTCTCAGCAGCTTGAAATGGTTGGCGCACGATCAAGACACCGACCTTCTCAAGGTCTGATTACATCAACAGAAAATCCCCGGAATTTTTACGAGGCAGGGCCTAGGAAATATGTTAGATCACAGAATTTCTACCCACGGCAAGAGGAAAAGGACGCATCAGGTGACACAATCATGGGTGAAATCATGGCATCAGGCGTTGCACAAAGTTCCGGAGGTGAACGCAGAAGAGCGAAGTAGAAGTCACCGAGTGAGATTGAAAGACTCCGTGAAAAAAATCCGTGTTTTCGTTGTGAAAGAAAGGGCTGCAGTACCAGAACATGCCCTCTTGCGCCAGCTGTACGCCCGAAAGAAAAACGTGGACCTAGGGCCAACACGACAAATCTTCCGCCTATAGACCCTTCAATGTGGGAACCGTTACCTTCAGAAAGGTATGTGAGGGATTTTGGAGAGTCGGAAAACTAGAAACTCCTGAGCACAGGAGCACGAGGCAGTCATAGAGCAAGAAGTTAGAATGAATACCAGTCCATTTTTAGTCAACGCCCTTCTTAATGATGTTACCATGATCCAAGCTTTGGTAGATAATGGTTGTTTATGTTCTGGTATTATTAATGAATCTCTTGCAATAACTATGGCCCTGCCGCGCATCCCCATATCCCCACGTTCGCTTGAAACAGCCGAGGATTCAACTTTAAACAAGCCTGTAGTTGACTCGATAACATACGTCTCCTTAGATTTAGACGGTTTTGTGACCACCAAACTCTGGCTGTATGTAGTCTCAGGAAGCACCTACCAAATAATTTTGGGTAAAAGATGGCTTGAAGATCAGGACGCAATTATTGAGTCAAAAGAACAACGTTTGGAACTTCGTCGGTTGGGAGCAGTTATATACAGCGTCAAACGATGGCGTCAGAACTTAAAGAAGGTTGCCCGTCCAAGGTCAACGCCTATAAATCATATTTCAGCCATGCTCAGACATGTTCCTGTGTGTAAAGCGTCGCTTGAGGATATCAGTAAAGCATTACGGAGTAAGGCAAGTCTGACAGTTGAAGAGGCAAGAAAAAGACTACCTATACAAGTTAGGGACTTTGTACATTTATTTTCGGACGACAGTGGGGCTCAAAACTTACCACCCTCGAGAGGACCACTGGATCATGCTATAAATCTTAAACACGAAAAAGGGAAGCCTATGCAGCCACCATGGGGACCTCTGTATAGCATGTCGCGAGAGGAGCTGCTTGTATTGCGTAAGACCTTGACAGATCTTTTACATAAAGGCTGGATCCGGCCAAGCAGATCAGCAGCTGCAGCACCAGTATTATTTGCAAAAAAGCCTAACGGCAGTTTACGATTTTGTGTAGACTACCGGGGACTGAATTCAATCACAGTTCCTGATCGGTAACCCCTCCCACTTTTTAAAGAAACCTTACGTCAGTTATCTAAAGCTCAATGGTTCACTAAACTAGACGTAAAGTCAGCGTTCCATCGGTTAAGGATAAGGGAAGGAGATGAGTGGATGACCGCATTCCGTTGCCGTTTAGGACTTTTTGAATGGTTGGTAACCCCGTTTGACCTTATAAATGCACCTGCTTCTTTTCAGCGCTATATTAATGAGCAATTACGGGAGCACCTAGACCAAGATGCAACTGTATATATGGATGATATTTTAGCATACACAGCAGGTGAGGAAGGGGATCATTGGAAGACAGTCCGGAGTATCCTAGGAAAGCTTGATAAATCTGGTCTTTATCTGGATATTTATAAGTGCGAGTTTCTTTGCAAAAAGGTGAAATATTTAGGATTTATTGTGCAAGCAGGTGAAAGTGTGACAGTAGATCCAGGAAAACTTAAATCAATTTTGGAATGGAAACCACCTACATCTGTTAAAGGCGTCCGATCATTCCTTGGGTTCGCAAACTTCTATCGATGTTTTATCGAAAAGTTTTCGGATATTGTAACACCTCTTACTGATCTAACAAAAAAAGATGCGTCGTGGGTGTGGGGGCAAACCGAAAACGAGGCATTTGAGCGGCTCAAAAGAATATTTGCAACAGAGCCAGTCCTAGCACAGTGGGATCCCGAAAAGGAAACAGTCGTGGAGGCAGATTGCTCTGGGTATGCATTGGGAGGATGCTTGTCGCAAATAGACCAGCAAGGTCGATTGCGGCCGGTTGCCTATTTTTCCAGGCGCCTAACTGGCAGCGAAGCAAATTATCCAATTCACGACAAGGAAATGCTAGCAATTGTTGCTTGCTTGCAAGAGTGGAAAGCAGAGCTTCGATCTGTTACAAAACAATTTAAAATCTTGACTGATCACAAAAATCTGAGTTATTTCATGAGTAAACGTCTCCTTAACGAACGTCAAGTTCGATATAGCGACATCCTGCAACAATTCGATTTTTCTCTACGATGACGGGCCGGTAACACATGTGAGCGTCCTGATGCTTTATCGCGACGAGATCAGGACAAACCTGAAGGATTAAACGACGAAAGACACTTGGGAAGGATATTGCAGTTATTGCCAACAATTATGCATACACCTCTCACCAAACAATAGGAAATTGAAATGATCTCTGATATAACTGATGAAAAAAGGCACGCTCAAAATGTCAATACTTCAACTAAGAAAGACCCTGTTATCTCAGCAAGGCTATTCGATGACGATAAGCTACAGAAATTGTGGGAAAAAGGGACTATAGAAGATAAAGACTGGCAACGAGCTCGAGATGCTGTTAAAGCAGGAGAGAGGAATTTCCCGCCTGATCTTGCTTTGAAATGGAACGCTAACATTGCCGAATGTACAGTCGCAGCAGATAACATTTTACGAGGTCGAGAAAATAGAGTATGGGTACCTGATTACGAGCCTCTCAGGACGGCAATAATGCAGGGGTCATATGACAGTCATCTGGTAGGACATCCAGGTAAAGACACTATGGTTGGGATACTTTTACGCAGGTGGTTCTGGCCGAAGTTAAGGGAATCAGTGCGACGGTTTATAAGGAACTGTGGTGTCTGTGGCCGAACAACAGTTTGGCGAGAAGCAAAAGCTGGATTCTTAAGATCGTTACTGTCAAATTGGAGCGTTGGCGTTTGACCAGAGGTGGAATAGAAGGGCGAGAAGAGGTCGGATGGATCGCGAGGGATGACTAAAGATCTACTGGAGATAATTTGGAGAACTAAAGGTTTAAAAATGGGTAATATAAGTGTCTAAAGAGTCTAAAGATACGAGCAAATACTAGTGGTGGTTAAAGGTGCTAAAGGTAACTAGAGGTGACTATAGGTGACCAGAGGTGATCCGAAGGTGGTGGTTATGACAGAAGACTAAGCGTGAAGAACTCTATAGCTACAGGCCAAGCCATCATACATATACTTGCTTTCCTCCCACTAGCTCATCATAACATAGGCCCTAAACTAGTGCCAACAAAATAACCAATGCCAAGAACTGTTCTGTTGTCATAGCAACATCAGGAGAAGGGTAAAATTATATACTAAAGATAGGATGGGAAGGAGAATCCTTACATTACCCCTCCCGTTTTTCAATCTGCGAGCTCCGTCGAGCAAGCTGCACTCGGGTAAAGGCTGTGAAATTCTTTTAAGAGATCTCCGCAGCCTGTTAAATTATTCAGTGGCTCCCAAGTAGTATCCTCGTATCCTGTCCATCGAACTAAGTATTGAACTTTTTTCCGACGAATTCTTGAGTCCAGAATAGTTTCCACTTCGTATGTGTTGAAATCTCCGTCTGATATTTCGACAGCTGGAGGCTGGAGTTGTTGCTGACCCAGGAATCCGACAAATGCTGGCTTGAGAAGGTTGACATGAAAGTTGTTATCAATCTTCCACTGTGGTGGTAGGTCCAATTTTGCGACGAGAGGGGTTTTCATTACAGTGATGCGCCAAGGACCGGCTCTGATATGGTCTAATTTTTTCGTTGGTCTTGATAGACGAAGATTCTTCAGTGATAAAAATACCCGATCTCCCACTCTATATCTTGGCGCGGGGAGGCGATTTTCGTTTGCGTACGAGGCTTGAAATTCCTGTGCTAGAGATATATTTTCATTGCATTGTTGTGATATCAGTTGCATTCGTGATATAAATTCAGGGGTGTCCCGTGCTAGAGCAGTCTCTGATTCCGGAAGAATGTTAAGCCGTGGGTGGTGGCCAAAGGAAGCGAAAAACGGCGACAGACCTGTTGATGCATTGGTGTGATTGTTGCAACAAAATTCAGCTAAAGGTAAGTGGCTGGCCCAATCGTCCTGATGATAATTAACATAGTGCCTCAAGTATACTTCAAGTGTTTTATTGGCCCTCTCGGTCTGGCCATCGGTCTCAGGGTGATAAGAAGTCGAGAGCTTGTGATGAATTGTCAGCCTTGCGCAAATTTCCTTCCAGGTACTATCAATGAATGTCCGTCCTTGGTCAGATGTTAATGAATCGGGCAGTCCAGCAAATCGAACAACGTTATTCAGAAATGCCTCGGCTGTCTCTCGTGCTGTAGTACGTTCCAAGGCAATAACCCATACCCTTTTAGTCAGTCGATCAACAACTTGTAAGATAAATCGATAATCAAAACCTCTTATTTTACATATTGGCAAGGGTCCGACGAAATCTAGAGTTAAATGCCGAAACGCAGCTTGAGGTGCTGGTAAGGGTTGTAAAAATCCATATGGCTTTTGCACTGAAGGGTTATTTCTCTGACAGGCCTCACAACCTTTGGCGTATTTAATGCACTCTTTATGACACATGGGCCACCAGTAAGACCTACTAAGTAACTTATAAAGAGCAGCCGCTCCTCGATGGCCATAAAGCGGATTTTCATGGAGGAGTTTTAGGATCTGCTCACGGAGTGCTGAAGGTACATATTCCCTACCATTGAGACTAAATGAATATTCCGTAGCGCTACAACTTGCTAATTGGATATCTTTACGATCAGAACTTGGATCCTGCAGGGCCACACGAATTTCTTGGCAGAATTTATCTTCCTCACAATGTTTGCGCCAATTCTCAAATGAGAGTTCAACCTGAGGGTGTTCAATTGGGGAAAGGTCTATTGGTTCAGATGTATTAATTCGACGAAGAATATGCTGAGGCTTTAGTAGAGTCTGTTGTTGGTGCTTGCTTCGCTCGTCATTTGCGTCGGATGGCTTATCCTCACTTATTCTGGTCAGGGCATCGGGCTTTCCGCCTTGTTTACCGGGTCTGAAGACTATTTTAAAGTTGAAATCTGCAAGTAATTCGTTCCATCTAGCTTGGCGTCGATTGAGTTTCTTAGTGGTGGTAAAATACTCGAGATTCTTATGGTCAGACAAGATAACTGTGGGGTTCTCAACAGAGCCAAGCTCACTTTTCCATGTCTCGAACGCATTTACAATAGCAAGCAATTCTTTATCGAAGATCTCATAGTTGCACTCAGCTGGTAGCATCTTTTTCGACATAAACGCCACTGGACGTAAGGTATTCTCATCATCGTACTGCGATAAAATAGCCGCAGTAACATAATCTGAAGCGTCAGTTTCCAGCACAGTTTTTCTACGGGGATCAAAATGGGCAAGCATAGTTCCGTCTTTAAAGGCTCGCTTGATCTTACTGAAAGATTCTTCACACACACAATCCCAGGTGAATTTAACATCCTTTTTAGTTAAATGGGTCATAGGAGTGGCTAACCGTGAGAATTCAGGGATAAAGCGACGATAAAAGTTTGCAAACCCTAAAAACCCTTGGATATCTCTAACAGAACGGGGTGTTGGCCATTCCTGGACGCAGGCTACCTTTTTAGGGTCCATAGAAATTCCTTTAGTTGAGACAATGAGGCCGAGATAAGTTACACTAGTTGTTTCGAAGGAGCATTTAGAAATATCGACTTGCAAGCCATGTTCGCGAAGTCGCTGTAAGACTACTTTTACGTGCCTTTGATGGTCCGCGAGGTTTTCTGAGTAAATCAGTATGTCGTCCATGTAAGCAGTACAGAAATTGTCGAGGAGACCCCGAAGAGCGTAGTTAATATAAGTTTGAAACGAAGCAGGTCCGTTACATAGACCGAAAGGGAGAACTAAGGGTTCGAAGAGTCCATATCGGCAAGTGAAGGCTGCCTTCCATTCATCACCCTCTTTGATGCGGAGCTTATTAAAAGCAGAGATAATGTCGAGTTTGGTGTAGAGCTTGGCACGAGAGAGTTGACACAGGGTCTCTGTTATTAATGGAAGAGAGCACCGATTTCTGATGGAGATTGCGTTGAGTCCTCTATAGTCAATACAGAAACGGAGATCTCCATTTGATTTCTTAACAAATAGAACTGGAGCAGCTGCTGGTGACTTTGAAATCCTAATAAATCCCTTGGATAGTTCTTTGTCCAAATACTCCCGCAGAGCCTCCAGCTCCTTTTGATTCATTGCATAGGGACGAGCGATTGGAGGCTGCTTTCCGGACTGTAGATCAATTGAATGATCCCAGGGGCGATGTGGAGGCAGGAGATTGGCCTGTTTTCGATCAAATACATCGAGGAAGTCATGATAATGAGAAGGGAGGTATTTCTTTGGGTCGGCATCTTTTGGTATGGAGAGGTTCAAATTGTTGATTTGGATAGTGGGCAGTCTTTGCATACTTGGATCCAGTAAAAGTTCTAGGTCTCTGAGGCTAAAAGCGAAGTAATGATTTTCGGCCTTTTGACTGAGATCAAAAAATTCAGTGGCAGATACCTTGATTGGACGCGTGTTCTGGAGGGGAGATTTACTAATGGGTTTCAGTGGGGGTTCTTTTCGGATTTGGGTTATTTCTCTCGAAATACTTGTGGTGGTATTGACGTATGGGATTGTTGTCTCGAACTGGCAACAGGCCTTATCTAAACAATTTTCTCCAAAGGTTATCGTATTTTCAGACCAATTGATATAAGGATTATGTTTTTCTAGCCAAGGAAGTCCCAAGACTAGGTCATATTTAATATTTGGGGTAACAAAAGCGAACATTTCTTCCTGGTGTCTGCCAATTACGAGTTTAAAGCTAGTTTTTTTTGTAATTTCGGCTCCACGTTTACCCTCAAAGCCTACCAGGGCGAGGGGAGACTCGAGATGGCTAGGAATAAGATTTAATCTACTGCATAATTTCTCGGATATGAAAGCAAAGCCAGATGCACCTGAATCAACAAGAGTAATTAAAGTTTCATCTCCTATATTTGCCTTTATATACATATGCCGGGAGGAAGACAATTCCTTCAGGCTCACTTTTCCAACCGAGACTGACTGCAGTGGGTGATTATTTGTTGAAGCTGATTTCGTGATGTCCGCATTGTTTCGAGGAATTTCCGTTGGAGTCGAGGACGTAAAATTCCGAGTACCTAAAGGGCAATTTTTCGCAATGTGCCCTGACCTATTACACCAGACACACCGACCTAGAGTTCGACGTGCGTCTTTTGCCTGTAGAGTAAGGCGTCCGTCGACGTCTTTTTGTCTTGACACAAAGTCGAGATCCATATAAGCTGGAACTGTTATGTAGTTTTTTGGCGGTACTGCTGGTAATGATCTTGCATGTGATGAAGCTAAAATTTCTTGCAATCCGGCATCCTTTTGTCGAAGGTAGGCTACGAAGGCGTGGTATTCTACTGGAACGTCTGAAGATGATAGGATCAGACTTCTTAGTTGAACTGATAAGCGTCTTTCCAGCATTAACTTCCAACTTGTTTTGTCCACTGTTGAGTAAATTGAATCGACAATGTTATCTTCAAAAGCAGTGATGAAGTCATGAAATTTAGTATCCTCTTGGTATAACTTCTCTACCCTTGTGGTAGCCTGGTCCCGTAGGGATGGGTCTTCGCATCTTTGCTTCAAGGCCAAAAGAAAGCCTTCTAGTGTTGTTATTTCAGGCGGAATTGATGTGTCTTCGAGACAGCGGAATGACGATCTCATTTTAACTAAAGCTCCTGGCCCAAGACACTGGTATCCAAACCTTACTTTTTCGGATTCAGAGACAGAACTCTCTGCTTGGATCTGATTGACTAGTTGAGAGCAGAAATAGCGTAAGTTTTCTGGCGTTCCATCATATGGGGTAATGGGCTGGATCGGAAGCTGATGCCTGAGCTGAGGTGATACTGTGGGTGTTAAGGCCGTCGGTAATATAGAAGATACTGAAGATGTAAACAACTGGCTTACACGCTCTCCATCTGTTTTGGATGCTGCATCAAGTATTTCAGGTGAATAAGTTATGTATGGTAAATTCCAAAGATGTGGAGGGAGTAATCTTATGTTTGACCTTGAGGGACTTTCATCTGTGGATTGGATTGATGTATTATTAATGCCTGGCATATTGTCGTTCATTGTAATGAAAGATTGAGAATCTGTAATGCTATAGAAGTCTTCGGTGGGTGTTGAATGAGTCAGAGTATCTGATGAATCAGTTACTCTATTTCTCATATGATTTTGACGCTTAGTAATGTCAAATTGGAGCGTTGGCGTTTGACCAGAGGTGGAATAGAAGGGCGAGAAGAGGTCGGATGGATCGCGAGGGATGACTAAAGATCTACTGGAGATAATTTGGAGAACTAAAGGTTTAAAAATGGGTAATATAAGTGTCTAAAGAGTCTAAAGATACGAGCAAATACTAGTGGTGGTTAAAGGTGCTAAAGGTAACTAGAGGTGACTATAGGTGACCAGAGGTGATCCGAAGGTGGTGGTTATGACAGAAGACTAAGCGTGAAGAACTCTATAGCTACAGGCCAAGCCATCATACATATACTTGCTTTCCTCCCACTAGCTCATCATAACATAGGCCCTAAACTAGTGCCAACAAAATAACCAATGCCAAGAACTGTTCTGTTGTCATAGCAACATCAGGAGAAGGGTAAAATTATATACTAAAGATAGGATGGGAAGGAGAATCCTTACAGTTACCAATCCCAGAAAGAATTGGCAGCGAGCTTACGATTGATTTTGTCACCGATCTCCCAACTTCACAAGGATGCACTAACATAATGGTTATCACAGACCGCCTGTGTAAGGACGTTTTTATGTTCGGAACAAAATCAATGGAAGCAGTTCAATGCGCAAAGATCTTTGTAGAACGCTATTACCGATACTATGGGTTCCCTAAATATCTCACAAGTGATCGGGGTAGTGACTGGCTGAGTCACTTCTGGAAAACCTTTTGTCGACTAACTGGAATTAGCTAACGCCTTACAACAGCTTATCATCCTCAGTCTAATGCAAGTGAGAGGGCAAACCAGGAAATCTACAAGTATCTACGGTTATTTTCATGCTACGCGCAGACCGACTGGATGGACCTATTACCAATGGCACAACTGGCATTAAACTCTCGCCCTAACTCAGCGATTGGAGGGATAAGTCCGTTCTTTCTTAGACACGGGTACGACTTGGAACCAATTGCAGAACCGACGGCATCTCATGAGAAAACTTAAGACATCCGGGTCAAATATGCGCGAACAAATACGCTGAAAGGTTGAGAAACGCACAAGAATTCGCGCAGGTAGCAATGGCATCAGCACAACAGAGGAATGAAAGCAATACAAATCGTTTACGGCTACAACCTGAAAGATTCCACGTTGGTGATAAGGTTTGGTTAAACCTACGCAATATTAAAACACCTCAGCTCTCGAAGAAACTTGCGTGGCTTCATGCCAAGTATGAGATAACAGCAGTACTAGATGCCCTCACAGTAGAGCTAAATGTCCCCGGAAACATTCATAAACGCTTTCATGTGGAACTTATCAAACGGGCAGGAGATGATCCCTTCCCAAGTCAAATAAGGGACGATCCACAAAACCCACCAATTATTGACGACTTGGAGGAGCCAGAATACGAAGTTGAAGCAATCCTGAGAGCTCGAACAATGAGGCGGGGACGAGGACGCTACCGTCAAGCACTGGTCAAGTGGACAGGCTGGGTTGATCCTTCTTGGGAGCCTGTTGAATATGTACAAGATACAATGGCACTACAAAAATTCGAAGAACTTTACGGTCCAATAGACACAAATGATGGGCCCAATGATACAATGTCGGGAGCCTACGTCGGTCCCCCTGAGAACAAAACTCTTGAGTCTCACCGACAGAGACGGCGTGCAAAGTAGTAAAAGATAGGAGGGAGATTGTGACGGCTGGTTCCTGTAGCCTATGTTGGCTAACATAGGCTTGGTCCGATTTAGGGTGCGCACGATCGATCGATCTAATATCGGAGCATCGGAATCTGCATAGCATCCGATTCAACAGTGCAGCTCAACATGGCACCACTTGTCGGTGAGAAGCTATCAGCTGGGAATGTACGAGATCGGATACAACCTCCTCAATTGATAGTGCAATGACGTCGTAGAATATGAGGCTCTTTTGTATATATACATGTGTAGATAGATCTTGTAGTAGTTCTCTCCTTAGAATTATTATCTACTACCATCAACCACATAGTTGCTCCAGCACTTGTCATAGAATCCGTGACACTCAATATCTCCTAGGAGTCAAGGACCGGTGCACACGGCCAAGATCATGCTTCCCACATGCCCGACTCGGTCTTACCGCGTAACTTACTACACAACAAGTAGCTAGTTATAATAAAGAAAATAAATGCCCGTACAAACCCCCATAACCAAAATTCCAAATCCCACACTCCTGTTTGTGGTTGGAAAATGATACTTCTCGTCTCATTTTCTCGCCCGTCATGCTTCGTGGCATGATCTAGTTACTACTGTCTACGCTGAGAGCTGGAGAAGGAGTCGCAGGTGGGCCCCCGAAGCAGCCGGTTTCCTGCGCAAATTTTTTAAAGTGTTCGAGGCACTTAGGCCCGAGAAGTTTGTGGGTAAAGTCTTGATGTGACATTGTCCCTCGTAGTCGACGCGTTTGGCGTACGTGCAGTCGACAGTGAATGAAGTGGAGAGGTGATGTTTCCTCTCCACACGCACACTCCATTGAAGCGGCGAAGTTGTTGAAGCGGCGATGACATACCGCGAAGTTTCCGTGGCCCGTACGGGCTGAGATCAGTTCACGGAGTAGCCGCCGGGAAAATTTCTACTCGCGTGGCTTGCGTCGTCGCATGAGGAGACCCAGATTTCGATACCTAGGTGGACATACTTCTTCCCACCAGTCGTCGAGAAGCGCTTGAAGTTTCCGGTTCATGAGCCGACAAACGTACGCCATTGTGACGGAGACAGGCTGGCTGTCTTTGCTTGGCAGTTGATGGAGGCCAGAGCGTGCAGCTCTATCTGCATATTCGTTTCCCTGTATCCCGGAGTGGGCCGGTATCCACTTCACCGAGACTAGAGCTTTTTTCGATAGCGCCCTAAATAGGCGTACGTCGTCGAGGCTTGTTGTGGCAATTCCCGTCAGCAGTGCTTTCACTACAGACTGACTATCCGTCAATACATTGATCTGCTGCCTGCCGTCTTTTCCCCCGTTCTCCCCCTCCGACAATTCCAGCGCAGCTTCCAGGGCCTTCCTCGCCCCTAGTATTTCCGCATCAAGCACTTCACCACCATGCTTGATGCCACATCCCTTCAACAGAGTTTTTCCATTCCTCTTCAAGACGAACCCCCATGCTGAGCGACCATTACTCTCCGACGATCCATCCGAGTAGGCGCAAATATCTGATGCCGGCACACTATCAATGAACCGAGTTGCCTTCTCTTCCTCCTCTATCCTTGAGTTGAAACTCGAAAGATAGTTTGGGGGTGGCAAAGGCTCAGCATCTTCCGCGTCCGGGAATTCTCGGTAAGCACGCTGTACTCGTGACATGTGGATCTCTGGATTCTTGGGCGCCCGAGAACATTTCTTGTATTTCCGTGTTCCGTCGTTTGGACGCATAGCGGCGCGAGTCCGGAGCGGGCGACGGTTGTCTAGTGAGTGGAGCCGAGCCGAAAGCCGTAGTCGATTCCTTTCCAGAATGATCTTTCCTGTTGGGATACCTCCTTCGCGGTGGAGAACAGGATTCGGTGTCGTTCTTATTACCTGGAGGGCAGCACGCAGTCCCGTTAAGATTGCATTATCGATCATCTACCGGAAAATGCTAGTCCGAGGTATGATGATTCCCCTTTTGGTCGGACGTTTGAGGCCGGGCCACCAAACATCTGCTCCAAAGGTTGCTACGGGGACAATGCACGTGTCCACTGCCCGAACCAGTGCTGCAGGAGCTGCTCCTCGATATGCTGAGTTGAAGCGGCGCATTTGCTGGGCCACCTTCAGAGCTTTGCCACACCACGTCGTGACGTGATGTTTGAAGTCCAGTCGCGGATCTAGGTGTACTCCTAGCCAGCCTATTTGGTCTGCTGGCTCGATAACTACGCTGTTCACACAAATGCCCACTGGCTCCTCGCGTTTGCGTCCGGAAAACTGGACTACCTCCGACTTGTTGGTATCAAAGGAGACTGCGTTGGTGCTCGCCGACTCCAGAAGATGTTCCACTTCCTTCTGTACATAAGCGGTTGACTCGGCTATGCTGCGCCCAAATCCTAGTATCCCGACGTCGTCAGCGTAGCTGAACCTCATTTCTGCATTGCCGCTTCGCATTGGCTCTGCCATGTACAAGAGGAAGAGAAGTGGCGATATCGGCGACCCCTGCGGGACCCCACACACCAGTATTATGATTGGTATATGATTTGGGAATGTACACTTGCGCTGGAACAGCTAAGATAGTATGTGGAGAGATGTCGTCATTAATGTGCAGAAGTAAAGTGACTATGATAATTGTTATGTTACAGATTGGGGGAAGCTCGTCCCTTATCCCCTATCTTGTTCCCTTGTAGACCGATCACGTTACCAGTATGCAGCTCACCAAAGTGTGTAACTAACTGGGCAGCCATGCCATTTATCCTATATCAACAACCCATCTCTCATACTGCACACATTACTACTTGTAATGTCGTTATGTAGAGACTGGATCTCCTCCATGCGCCATGACGCCATGCGCCATGACGCCATGCTGCCATAATAACTACCTATGCACCAGCTACTAGATCTACCATACTACATAGCTGAGCATAACAACCAGCTCTTTCTGCCCAGTTACCCCTCCAGGATATCGTACTTGCACCTTTCGTTGTGCAAGAAATGATGTCGTCCATCGGAGAATTGAGTCCGGCCACCCCTGCTCTTGCATCCTCCTCACCAAACGATTGTGAAGTACTCCATCGAACGCGCCTTGGACATCCAGAGTCGTAAATATGGCCGCCCATCCCTGGGTACTTGCCTCTTCGATGTCGTGGACTACGCAGCTGACAAGGTCGTTTGCCGATCTCTTAGGGAGCGCGCCAAATTGTTGGTATCCAACAACATCCAGCGTAACCGCAAGATGGGCCATCCGCTTCGACAAGAGTCGTTCCAGTCCCTTACCCAAGCATGACAAGAGGGCAATCGATCTCCAGCCCTTAACTGTTGTTGGATCCCGGTTCGTCTTGCGTAGGAGCACCACTTCAGCCAGCTTGAAGCAGGATGGATGGATGCCAAGTCTGATACAGGCGCGGAAGAAAGTGCCAACAAATGGTCCAATCGTCTTCCAGCAGGTTTGTAGAAGCTCCACAGAGATCCCGTCCGCTCCAGGCGCTATGTTAGCACAGCCTATGGTGCACATCCGTATCTCCTCGTCCGATTCATGGTAGTTCCAGGGTATTCGGTTAGTGCTCGGCGCATCGAGTGGCGGTAGATCGTCCGTCGCTTGGTGCCGTGCCAAAAGAGCGTCTCGGAGTATCACTGCTCGCTCGGTCGGATCAGCGTACATCTCCCCTTCGTGGTTCAGCGGAGGGGGGACACTTGCATGCCTTGGCTCGGCCGATCGCATTAGCTTGAACACGGCAGTCGGTGTTGTGATCGCTTCGACTTGACGCTTCTGGTGCTCTTTCTTTGCCGCTCTGAGGGTTGAGCGCAGCTTCTTCGCATGCACCCATCGTTGCTCTGGAGTCACTGCTGCACGATATTCTGTGCGAGCTAGCTTGCATTCCGGAGTCCACCAAGGCGCACATTTGCCGTGTCTTGTGTTCCTTCGTGTTTCTGCTGCTTTTATAGCGTTAGTAAGGCCGGAACAGAGATCGTTGGCGTATTCGTTCGCCTTGCAAACCGTGTCCAGGGCTGTTGGCGGGTGTGTAAACTGCGTTACAGCAATGGCGAATCTTGGCAAATTGCTACGCATTACCCTGATTTGTGAAGGCTCCTGGTCCATTTTTCCGGATCCAGTGGGGACTCGTCCTCGAATCGGAAGATGGTCGCCGGTTACGCACTCGTTGCGATCCACCCATGCTTGAGCTCCGGTGATGTTTGTCCAAGCAAGATCGAGCGTGTTCCCGGCTCGATGCGTTGGCTCGTCCATAATTAGACAAGTGAGATTGTGACGTTCCGCCCATCTCTCGATTTCAATTCCTTGTCCGCGTGGGTAGGTAGCCCCTGGTTGCTAGGCGCAGTGCACCGCGTTGAAATCGCCTGCTGCGACAGATCGTGTTGGTGGGTCCCAGCTGAGGAGCGGTCGAATCGCTGTCATGTCGTTCGGCTCTTTGTACACGTTGAGAAACGTGATTCCTTTTACTACAACCCAGCAGTAGTCCGCTGTCAGGGGATCGCAGGGAAAGATTTGGGTTGCCGAGTGGATTCTCCTGTCTATTAGTGTACAAGTCACTGCCCTGGGTCGAACGTTTACGCCGCCATGTGGTATGTGGCAGTCGTAACCAGGGTGTGACTTTGTCTCCTTTGTGGCTTTTTTCCACGAAGGCTCTTGTATTAACACTACATCTACGCCTAGCTCGTAAGCTCGGGAAAGTGCGATGCCGTGAGTTGGGCCTCCCCTACCTACATTGATCGACATAAAACTTATCGTAGGTGGGGGGCTGGAAGGGACCGGTGAGGGGCCCTTCAGGAAGATTCCGCAGGATTCGTTGTTCCTGTGACCGTGGCGTCGCCGGCGACGTCGGTCATCAGAACTTCGAACCTGTTATTCGATTTCTCTGCTCCGGGTGAGACTTGTGTCTGCCTGGCGGCCGCTTGAGATGCTGCCTCAGCGCGACGGACTGCAGCCTTAGCCCTTACAACTGCCGCTAGCTCGCGTTGGCTGGCCATGCGAATGGTAGCCAATTGCTCTTTGCTTACCGGCCCTAACTTGGTTGGGCGCGCCAGGCAGAGTCGACTGTCGGACCTGTGTGGTCCTCCACAGTTACGGCACTTCGTATGTGCATGGCACTCGTCTGTCGAGTACATAGTGGAGGTACTGTTCCAGCAAGCTGGGGCGCGAGAGCAACCATGCGTTCCGTGTAACTATAGGCAGCGTTTGAATTGCTGCACTGTCTGTCGCGGTTGATGTCGGACTGCGACACCCGAGTCGTCAAATAGCCGGAACCCTTGTCTAGGCTCTGCTCCCTTCTTGAAATTGGCAAGCCATGATCGATATGGCGCATCAGGGCGGGTTTTTCCGTGAGGCCGAACTTTGACTGGAACGGCCTTTGTAACCCTGGTGATCTCCTCGATCACCATCTCTTCCGTCACTGGCACCCTTCCAAGAAGAGTGTGGATGGCGACTGGGACTGTCGAGATCCGTAGCGCCACAAGGTTGGAGGCCTCCTCCAGTCTTGCTTCGATGGGAAGGAAAGATTCCGCCGCGTCCAATAGGAGCTGGCGAGATTCCTGGTCCTTCGCTCGAAGTGTGAAACCTGTTGGGACACGGTAAACGTGCTCAATGGCTGCATGTGGCGCGTTAGTGAGCTGCGCCACAACTTCTCTGATGCCAGCTGGCGAAATCTTTCGCCACTGGTGTTTTCAACCCAGCCGGAGGAATAGTCGGTTATCTGGCGAGGACGAAGGGGTCGTCTTGGCCAATTTCTTGGTCGGCGGAGTCGGCATTTTTGGGGCACGACTAATCACCACTGGCGTCGGCTGATTAGGTAGCTCATTTCGAGCTACAGTTGCCCAGGTTGGCGTTATCTGGGGCACCGCTATGGCAGGCCTTGCTGGCCTGGCGGCTGATGATGGAAATGTCCCGCTGGTGCCGGCCTGCTGGCCAGTGGGGCGGGGAGGAAGACTTGTCGGTACTGGTGTGGTTCCAGTGCGTAGGAATTGGGCGAGGGCGCCCCTTAGACAGACGTTCATGGCGTCCAATTATTCCTTGTTATCTGTTGTTTTCAATGATAGGATAACACTTTCGAGAGTGTTCAACATCGTCGATCTTATTTCGAGCTTGGTTGAGGTGATTGCAGCCCGCTTCCTTTCGGCTTCAAGCAGAGCTTCAATTTCAGGTGGATGTTGTATTGTCGTGCAAGTGGGAGCATCACCAGCAGAGTGATTGTGGCAATCAGCCGTCCCTGGATTCGTGGCCGGGGTTGGCGGAGGTATGGAGGCATTTGCTGCCATTGTGTGAGTCGGGACTTCCGTTCCCCTCGGTGTGATTTTATTTAATGTCCGCTTTGCTGTCGGAACCACGATTTTTCGAGCCGCAATGGGTGCGGATTCGTTCGTTGTCGCTGAGACTGCTTTCTCGACGACGAATTTTGGGGCAGTTGGCGCCTTCTGGGAGCTCTCGGCTCCCGCGTATGCCCATCGCGAGTGCTCAAGATCCTTATGTATAATCTCTTCGATTATTGATGCGGCATTCGACATCTCAATGTCAGGTTGGCCGCGTTCCTTCATCTGGGCGACAATGTCGACTTCCATCAAATCGAGATCGGCGTCGCTCGTTCTCAGTCCCTTAGCGCTCATTTTCTGAGATGCCACGCTTCTAAGTAATTCAAGCATGCTCTTTTGGGTATCCGGACGAGTCTGGTGGTTATGTTTGCCTACTTTTGTGGTTAACACAATTTTCGTGGTTTTCACGGATTTTGGGGGTACCGGTGTCATTTTAAGGCTGAGTGGCGCGGTACCACGAAGAATTGATGTGATAATATATGAGATATGGATTCAAAGGGTGGGATGGGTGGATAAGGCAAACTTTCATCAATTTCTCGAATTGTGCGTTTTTTTGTTCATTAACGTGCTAGGTGAACTACCGTCGCACTCCTACTGGAGCTTGAGCACGAGTGGGGTCGGGCCGGATCAGGTTAACTACCGTGCAGTACAAATGCCTCGTCCCACCTAAATGACCGGAACCATGCCAAAATGCATCTATGTGTTGAACCATGACGAATTCAGCAGCCCAGAATTGAGAACAAAACAAAAACTTTCACGCGAAATCCCACATTACAAAAGAAAAACTTAAACAATCTCCCTTCTATTGTTCCGCCTCAGCCACCACGCGCCTGAGCCTCGATTCCAATCTCTCTGTCCATGCCAAACCACCTAGGCCTTTGATCTATCACCTCCGAGTCACATGTATCCCTGCCATCCCCCGACTAGCCTCCGCGTAAATCCCGCTCTCCTGGACGTAATCCCTGAACTGCTGCCATCCATTTGATCCGAGCATCATTTCCAGCTCTGGTACCCTTCGCTTCCCGCTTTTCAGCCTCCATGTTGCCAGTGCTTTTCGACACTGGACAAGGTGACCAATTGATTTTTCCCTCCCGCACTCGCAGTTAAGTGTAGCGTCAGTGTGGTTGAAGCGGCGATGATATGCCGCAAAGTCTCCATGTCCAGTTCGAGCAGCGATTAAGCGGGCGTAGACCACTATAGGTAGCGCTTGTTCTGGCGGCTTCTTACGCCGCATCTCGAGTTCAAGGTAGGCGTAGTGTTTGGGGCGATTCGAGTGCTAACAGTCTATCAACATCTGCCTGGCTAGTTCGTGGGCTTTCCGTCCAGATGAGGCGAGGGTCATCACACTATGTGTCGTCCTAGAGTTGTCCGGCGAGTAAAGCTCTCTTCGGGCGAGTTCATCGGCGATTTCATTTCCTGCCAGCCCTTCGTGGCCCGGGATCCATCCTATTTTTACAGGTGCGGCTGATGTGTGTGTGTGTGTTTTATTGTACTACCTGAGTCTATGACTATCTAGCACATTGGGCTCCTCTCTGACCCAGGCCACACCTTATACAGTGCTCCTATCCTCTTTTGTTACTTGAAAGATCATTGATATATTCCCCTTGATGATTCTCATTACCGGTAGTGCTGACCTAATGTGCGGCTGATCCCGCGGCCAGTTTCATGAACTTTTGGATGCGCCATGATGATGAGCCCGTTGTTCCCGTCAGTAAGGCCTTAACAGCCGCAGAATTGTCGAGCAGGAGATAGATGGCGCTGCGTCCTCGATCTAGATTGCTGGAAGTAATTGCTTCTAGAGCGGCCAAAGCTCCATGAAGCTCCGCGTCGTAGACCTCCGCGTTGGTGATTTTGCCTGAGCTGCTTTGCTCGATTGCCGTGCCTGTGCGGCTGATAAAGGTCACAAAGGCCCATGACACTCTGTCAGTTGAAGCCCCAGAACCATCACTGTAAACGCAGAGACAGTCGGGTGGGAGTGTAGGTAGCTACTCTCTCATGAACTTCGCAGCCTCTTTCTTGCTTGTCCAGCAGGGAGTTGACTGAGGGGGGGCCGGAGGTCGGAGCGGTGGAGGTAGTTCAGCCTCTCGCAGAAGTCGATACATCCTCTGGACCCTTGAATCATGAACTCTGTCCAGACCAAGTCTGGTTTTGTTGCATGTCTTTAGTCCAAGGCGGTGGCGAGCGCTGTCTGTGCTTTCCGTGGCCCGAAGTCGAAGCGGATGATAATCATCCAGTCTTCGGATTCTAGCGGCAGTCTTGAGCCTGCGTTCTTCGAGCAGAATGTGTGCAGGTGGAATGCCAGTCTCCTTTCTCAGGGCTGCGATGGGCATGGTGCGCCAGGTTGGTAGGGCCACGCGGATTCCGAAGGCAGAAGTGTGGTCAATTACTTTGCACTGTCTCTTGCAAGAGTTGCGCGCGACACCCCGATAGGTTTCCCTTGTTGGCCCCGGGTACCAGGATTCCGCTGCGTGCATCGCAATTGGCAGAACTACCGTGCGGATCACTGTGGTTAGTAAGTCGGGCCTTGGTCCCTGGGTGCGCTGAGTGAGCCGTCGGAGGTGTTGCACTAGCCGCATTGCTTTACTGGTCCACTTTGCGACGTGGCTTTCGAAGGTTAGACCGCGATCAAGGTGTACTCTTAGCCATCGGATATCGTCGGATGCTTGTACATCGCGAGTGACTACCCTTATAGCCGGAAGATCGTGTCTCCTGGATCTAGGGCCGACGAAGTAGACTACTTCGGCCTTATCTGGGTCGAAAGAGACGGCATTTTCAGCAGCCCACCCTAGGACTGCATCGACTTCTCGCTGAACAGCTACTGCGGCTTCCGTTGGCGTCGAACCTATGCCGAGGATAGCAATATCATCTGCATAGCCAAATCTCCAACTACTGCCCCCCACGACTTCGGCCATGTAAAGGAGGAAGAGAATCGGGGATAAAGGCGATCCTTGTGGCAGCCCGCACTCTAGGTGAATTGGGTCTGTTACTCCATCCTCGTGTCGTATGCGAGCAGATCGTTCTTGTAGGAAGAACTTTATCCAGGTAATAGCTGGTTTAGGCCACCCAACTTTATTCATCCTTTGCAACAGTCGTCCGTGGAGTACAGCGTCAAATACACCCTGTACGTCCAGAGTGACAAGGACTGCTTTATTCTGCCTCTTCATTGCATGCTCCACATCATGGATGACGCATGAGACGAGATCGTTAGCGGAACTGCCGGAGAGTGCTCCAAAAAGCTGCTGCGGCACGGCCTTGTACGAAATGGCGGTGTAAGCCATTCGCCTTGCGACTAGTCTCTCAAGACCCTTGCCGAGAGAAGAGAGTGGTGCGATGGGCCTCCATCCTTTAGCTGTACTGAGATTTCGGCCAGGCTTGGGGAGGAGAATCACTTCGGCTAGCTTGAATGCCTTCGGGAAGTGGTTCAGTCGAAGTGAGCCCTCAAAGAGTACTCTCACTGCATGACCAATTGACGGCCAGGCTGTTCTAAGGAGCCGCACAGAAATTGCGTGTGCTCCAGGGCTTTATTTTGGCAGGCCGTTGTTACCCACTTGGCTTCTTCGTCTATGAAGCTGGAGACCCACGGAAGGTTACCGCGCCCTGGCTCGAGGTGCTCGGTGTCGACGTCGTTTTGGCTAGTTAGCCGGCCGAGGAGGAGGTCGCGCAACAGGAGTGCACGCTTTCCTGGATCCGAGACAAAACCATCCGGAGTTTGGAGTAGTGGAGCAGTAGATGCAGGTTGGGGCTTTGCCCAGCGTGCCATCCGATACATGTCGACGTCGCTTGTGGCTTCTGAGAACTTTCGCCGCCAGTATTGGCGTTTCGCACTTCTGACTATGCGACGGAAATCCTTTCTGCTCTCTTCGTCCCTGAATATCCTATATTCGCATTGGGCCTGTGAGCACTCCAACGTCCACCAAGGTGCCATCATACCCTTCTTCGCACTCCCGCGTCTTCCGGTAGCTCTGATAGCATCGCTGATGATTTGAGCCAGCTTATCAGCAAGGTTATCCACCGCACTTGTTGAGACCACAGGCTGCATCCCTATTCTATGGGCCCACCTACCTAATACCTTGGCGAAGTCTTCGAGGGCGTCGTCTGTCACTCGTACTGGTTAACCAGTTTTGATAACAGCTCTGGCTTTCGAGTTTGGACGGGGAACGTCTCCTGCAAGAGATCTGTGGTCCGACGTCGAGTCAAGCTCTACCGAAACATCTGCAAGTGCGCCAGGGTTAGACCAAACTAGGTCGAGTGTGTTTCCGAGATCGTGGGTCGGGACGCCCGGTGCGGAAGACAGGTCCATACCGTCCTCAAACATCCACTCGGTGAGCACCTGGCCGTTGCCGTGTAGCCTAGTAGCCATTGGCTGCCAGTCGGTGTGAACAGTATTGAAGTCCCCGCCAATAACTGTAGGCCCAGATGGAGCCCATAATAGCAGCGGCAAAAGGTCTGCTCCAGGAGCGCGGTATACGGAGACAAATGTGACTACTTCTACCTTTACTGCAGTGAGATCTGGTGATGTCTCGCAGATTGCTTGCTGTTGGCACTTGATCCCTTTTCGTGTGTAGATGACGGAATGCGGCAATTGGCGCAGCCAGTGGCTGTAGAAGTCCATACGGTTTTCGCACAGAAGGATTATTTTGTTGACACGCTTCGCAACCTCTAGCATACTTAGTGTAATCTTTATGGCATTCGGGCCACCAATAGTTTCGTTTCAATAAACTGTACAAGGCAGCGGCCCCTCGATAACCATAAAGCGGGGTTTCATGCAGTTCTTTCAAGAGTATTTCACGAAGTACCTTCGGAACGTATTCATTTCCATTCAAACTGAAGAAATAGTCTGTAAGTGTGCAACTGGCCAACTGAATATCATTTCGTTCAATGCTTGGATTCGCGATATATTTTCGAGTTCTCTGGCAGAATTCATCTTCCTGACAGTGTTTTTTCCAATCAATTAATGACGGCGCTGACATGGGCGATTCCTCGACAGGGGACAGATTTAGAACATTACTGGTATCAATACGACGAAGTATGTGACATAGTTTAATTAAGACTTGATTCTGGTATTGTGTCCTTTCATCCTCAGCATCTGATGGTTTATCTCTACTAATCCTTCTTAGGGCATCAGGCTTACCACTTTGCTTACCCGGTCTAAAAATAATTTTGAAGTCATAGTTTGCCAACAGTTCGCTCCATCGGGCTTGGCGGCGGTTCAATTTCTTAGTGGTAGTGAAGTGCTCCAAGTTTTTATGGTCCAATAGAGCCAGTGTGCTGGCTTCAACTGACCCTAATTCTGCAGTCCACGATTCAAAAGCGTTTACAATAGCCAACAATTCCTTATCAAAGATGTCGTAATTACATTCCTCAGGAAGCATTTTCTTGGACATGAAAGCTACCGGTCTTAAAATTCCATTATCATCGTGCTGCGATAGTATAGCTGCAGTTACATAGTCAGAGGCATTGGTTTCAAGAATGGTTTGTTTTCTGGGATCAAAGTGGGCCAGCATTGTTTCTTCTCGAAATGCACGCTTAATTCTGCAAAATGAACTTTCGCAAGCGGGACTCCATTCAAACATGATTTCTTTTCTCGTCAGTTGAGTTAACGGGGTGGCTAGGCGTGAAAACTCTGGGATAAACCGGCGATAGAAATTCGCAAATCCAAGGAAACTCTGTACATCACGGACAGATCGGGGGGTCGGCCATTCTTGAATGCAAGCCACCTTCTTTGGGTCCATAGAAATGCCTCTTGTCGACACTATCAGGCCCAGATAAGTGACTTGTGTTGTTTCGAAGTCGCATTTCGAGATATCTACTTGTAAGCCATGCTCACGAAGGCGCTGCAAGACAATTTTAACATGTTTCCGATTGTCGCAAAGATTGTCCGAGTATATAAGAATATCGTTCATGTAGGCTGTGCAGTAGTTATCCAAGAGTCCGCGGAGAGCGTGGTTGATGTACGCTTGAAAAGAGGCAGGGCCATTGCAAAGACCAAAAGGGAGAACGAGGGGTTCATAAAGTCCATATCTACAGGTGAATGCAGCCTTCCATTTATCTGCTTCCTTGATACGAAGTTTGTTAAAAGCTGAAATAACGTCCAATTTGGTAAAAAACTTAGCTTGAGAAAGTTGACTGAGCGTTTCCGTAATTAGAGGACGAGAAAACCTATTTTTTATCGACATAGCGTTCAATCCTCGATAGTCAATACAGAAACGCAGGTCCCCGTTTGGCTTTTTTACGAACAGAACTGGTGCAGCAACTGGAGACCTAGAGACACGTATGAACCCTTTTGCGAGCTCTTTTTCAAGATACTCTCTGAGGGCCTTGAGTTCGTTAAGGTTCATCGAATACGCTCGTGAGGCAGGTGACATTTTTCCAGGTTGGAGATCAATTGCATGGTCCCAAGGTCGATGAGGTGGTAAATTGTTGGCCCGTCCACGGTCGAAAACGTCGAGATAATCGTGATATTGCTGAGGTAAATATTTTTTGGGGTCTGCATATTTTGGCAAAACTATCTTAGTTTGTCCAACCAATATTGTCGGCATTCTTTCCATTGTTGAATCAACTAATATGTCGAGATCTCGAAGGCTAAGAGCGAAGTATTCATGGTCAACTTGCTGGCTGAGTGCTGAGAATTCTTTGGCAGTTAATTCACTAAGTGAAGTGGTTCGAATAGCTGGGCATAGCTTTGGCAGGGCAACACTGTTATCTGGTATATTATTTGCAGCTGTAGGAGTGACTGAATTTTCATATGGCACAGTGGTCTCAAATTGACAGCATAAATTTTGCAAGCATTTTTCACCAAAAGTAATGCTATGTACCTCCCAGTTGATGTAAGGATTGTGCTTTTCCAACCAAGGGAGCCCAAGGATTAATTCATGTTTGCAGGGGTTAGTGATGTATGCCGTAACAGTTTCCGTGTGCCTTCCAATGGTCAGAGTAAAACTCGCTTCGTGTGTGACCAATGGTCCTCTTTTTCCTTCAAATCCAACAAGAAGAACGGGCGAAGGTAAGGTGTGGCAAGGGAGGCGAAGGCGTTGAGTTATGGACTCAGAAATGAAAGCAAAACCAGAAGCGCCGGTGTCTACGAGGGAATACAGAGTTTCATTTCCTATTTTTACTTTTACGTACATGTGACGAGAGGAGTATAAAGACTCAGTAAGACCCGCGTGTCCTACCGTTAACGACTCCAACGGGCGACTTCTCGTTGGAGTTAACCTTTTAGCAATTCCGATCCTTCTGATATGCTTTCCGCTGTAGACACAGAAATATCCGAATTATTTAACGAACAATTGAGGGCGAGATGACCTTTTGTGTTACATCTAAAGCAGCGTCCTAGTGAGCGTCGGGCATCTTTGGCTTGTGGCGTTAGGCGTCCGTCAGGGCCCTTCTCCCTTGAAATTGCGTCCAGATCCATTGCCGTTCCTCCTTGCAAGGTGGTTAATTCATTTGCTCTTTGTGACCAGGGTGAGATTGATTGACCTTGGTTCATAGGTCTAAAAGACATGGGAGATTTTTCTCTTTGAGGGAGCCAGTTGGGAGTAGGAGCAAAGGTCGATGTTGGTGTTGAAGTGGAAGGGAACGCCGCCCTCATTTCTTGAATTCCGGCATCTTTTTTTTCTGAGGTACTGTGACGGCTTGTAAGCCGGTAATTGCCTGTAGCCTGCGCTGTCTAACGCAGGCTTAGCATGAAACAAGGAGGGCCTTATAAGTGGCAATACTAATATTGTAACACGTCCGGGGATGGGGCACGAGAATGTGATACGAGTAGGGGATATGAGTAGGGAATACGAGTAAGGAATACGGATATACGGATAGAAATCTGTGTCATTGGCTGGGATAATAATCATGTATAAAGTAACTGTTATTATCCTCTTCAATCTGTAGTTCACCATAGATTGAAATTAAAACTACCTCTGACCATAAGGTTGCCCAAGTGCCTATGCTTAGACTGTGACAGGTACGTTACGAAAGCGTGGTACTCGGTTGGTGCATCGGAAGCAGAAAGTAGAATATCTCTTAATTTATAGGAGAGTCTACGCTCAAGCATCTTCTTCCAAACACCTTTTTCAGACAACCCATATGTTGAGTCAACAATATTATCTTCGAAAAGCGTGATAAAATCTTGAAACTTCATATTTCTTTGGGTCATTGTCTCTACGGTTCGAGCGGCTTTATCTTCTAGGCCAGGATCTTGACATTGTTGTCTTAAGGCTGCCATAAACTCATTCATTGTTGTAATCTCGGGGGGAGCTGAGGGATCCTCAAGACAACGAAAACAGGATCTCATTTTAATCAGGGCGCCGGGGCCAAGGCATTGGTATGCGAAGCGGACCTTCGAGATTTCTGAAGGAAAGAGGTGATTATGGCATTGGATCTGGTTGTTTAGCTGAGAGCAAAAAGGTCGGAGAGAGCTTGGTTTTCCATCATACGGCGAGATGGGGGGCACTGAGAGTCTACTCGGGAATTCAGATAGGCCTGGCGGAGAATACGAGGATGGAGCTTCGAATTTGGTTTTGTTTCGGCGAAAACTTCAGCAACGCGGGCTGGATCAAGAGACGACGCCGCAATCAATGCTCCGGGGACTTGAAGAAGGTATTGGACGTTCCAGAAATGAGCCGGTATCAGATGGACGTTATTATCGGGTGATTCCTGTCTTGAGGCGGTTTCGTCATCCATGTCGTAGAATTGTACCTCGGGCGATTTGAATGTACTCGGCATGGGCACTAAGGGAAATGGTGTAGACGTCTTGTAATGTCAAACTCGAGGGTACCAGGGGTTGTGTTTTATGGATAACTTAGAAGTGCGAGTGATATCTGACAAGATTTGTCATAGACTAAGGTATTAATTCGGGATTCTAGCTATAACTGAGGACAAGGGACAAGAGAAACTAGGACAAGAGACAAGGTCAATGGAAGACGGAAAACAAGACGTGGCCCTCTACATCGGCTCTACCTAACCCATATATACATCATAGTAGCCAGAGCAACTAAGGCTTCAAGGGGTGCGCCTGCTGCTATTCTATTACTTCATTTGTAACCCATAGCAACCATTGTAACCCGGTAAACGCTCTAAGATGAGAGAATATTCAGATGTAGTGTAGGGAAAGAATATGAGGGTGCTGCTCTATCCTCAGTTCCTGACAGCTGGGGAGTTGCTGTTGTGGCAGACGGCTTTGATGGTGCCGGTCTGTTCTTTTCTCTGGCAAGAATCAGCACTGGACGTGTGACGCTTGCAGGGTTTTGTTTAGGAGGCTCTATAATTTGAGCCGGATGGGACAGGTTTGCATAGCCACTTGCAGCCTTTATAGGAGCGTAGGCGTCTGCTTGAGATGGGTTGCCCCACAGAATTTCCAAGATCTTGCCCTGAAGAGCCTGTAAGTCCTGATCAAAGAATTTTCGAAGTCTCTCGTCAGTGACTGGTTCCAGCAGCTTGCAGAACCCGATGATAAAGCGCTCGGCTGGTGCAGAGCGTGTTTGGAATATCCTGCCCTGTTCGGCGAAGAATTCGGTCGCGACAATTTGAGGCGATGGAGTTGGGATATTGGGTGAGTTTGGATGACTCGCCTTGTAGATTAGCTCTACAAGTTGTTTGTTTTTTGTTTTTAATTTTAAAGTCCTAAGCTAAAGCTCTAGGTCCACTATCGGTACAAGACTGGTGGAGCCGGTGGGGTTCTCTGCGTACAGGCCCAACTCATTCCAACCGCGGGAACCTCAACAAAAGTAGATGAAGTTAACAACAAAACTTAAATCAAAACTAAAATCAAAGCGTAAATCAAAAAATCAAAAAACCTGAAAAAAATAAAAAATAATAAAGAAGGATTTCATATGTGGTCCAGATCCCGCGCTTCTCGCCCGTTTCCTTCCCTGTCACATCTTCCAAGTGACTTTTCCTAATCTCCGCTGAGAGCGAAAGATAAGCTCTCAGGTAACCTTTGCTGTCGGTCGGTTTCCTGCTTTTTGTTGTTAAAGTAGTCGTAGACTTCACCAAGGACTGCCGAGTCCTCAAACTTCTTCTTCGGTTTCCAGAATTCCGAAATTCCGATCCCTCCGCCATGTAGACGTCCTTCGCAGAGGCGTTACTCGCCTCTTCGTCCTTTTTGTATGCAGCTTTGACACGGGCAAAGTCTGCATATCTTTCTTGCTCGACTTTGCGAATTGCTGCGAGCTGTTCCTTGGTCACCGGTCCATCTTTTCTGAGTCTGGCTTGGCAGTGCCGAGAGTCCGATCGGTGAGGTCCCCCACAACTGCGACATCGTGTGAGGGCCTTGCACTCCACTTCCGAGTGCATGTTTGAGCCGCAGTTCCAGCAAGCTGGAGCGCGGGAGCATCCGCGGCTGGCGTGATATCCAAGACAACGTTTGCACTGTTCGAGTTGGGGACGAGGCCGGAAGAGTTTCGCAGCTCCAGAATCGTCGAAGAGGCGGAATCCAGATCGGGGCGTGGACTCGCGAAGAAAGAGTGCTTGCCAGTTCTCGTGTGGCGCCCCAGGCTTGCAGTACCCGTGCGGACGGACAAGAAACAGAACCGATTTCGTCACTCGCGTGACTTCGTCAGCAACCATCTTTGCCGTGACCTCGATGGGGCCTGCAAGTGTGTTTATTGTCACCGGTACGGTGGTAATTTGCAAGGCAACCAGATTTGACGCTGGTTCCAGTTTGATTCCAGATTCGCTCCGTGACATGGAGGAATCTAGGAGCTCTTTCCGAGCGAGTTCCTTCTTTGCTGTCAGTGCAAAGCCTGTTTTGACCCGCTGAACCAACGTAATGTCGTCGGCAGCGGTACCAAGCACTTGTGACACAGCTAATCTTACGCTAGCTGGTGACAGGAGTCGGTAGGAGTGGCTAACTTTGAGGTGTAGAAAAAGTCTCGCGTCGACTTTTGTCCTCGGATTGGCACTTTTTACTTTTGGGGCGGGCGGTGATGCCTTTGTAGTCGACGGCCCGGCGCTGCGGCCTAGACCTGCACGGGCTACTGTGGCCCAAGTCGTCTTTGGTGCCGGGGCCTGGGTTGTCGAAGGGTTAGGAACCCTAATTTCATGAGCCCTCGGCGGAGGAAGGTTGATGGGGCGCGCAGGGAGAGCTGGTGGAGTGCTCCCTGGGCCTGATTGTATGAACTGGCCAATGGCCGCTCGAAGGTAGACTTTGATGCCGTCTACAAACTCTTTTTCGTCGCCAATCGAGAGAGGCGAAAGTGCTGCTTCAACACTGCAATAAGCAGTGGAACAGATTGATAAACGGGCCTTGATCTGCGTCGTGCGACGCTTCTCCGCCTCCATCACTGATTGCAGCTCCGGTGGATATTCCGGTGCGGATGTTGAAGCTGCGCCTTTTGAGGCTGGCACAGCATTTTTTCCGGCAGGCAATTCTGCATGTTCGGTCGTCTTTTCTCTGACGACCTCCTTTCCTTTCCTGGAACTGCTTGCCTCGGGGGCCAGCTCGGCGGGTTTCGCGGTTTGTTGACCATTTGTTTCTGTTCTGATCGGGTCAGAACCAGTCATCTCTTGATCGGGAAGTATGGAAAACTTCCCAGGGATAAAGGCCTCACTCGCAAATAGGCTTGATAATTTTTGCGCGAGGCCAGGTATTTTTGCACGAGCCCTCGGGCGGACTCTCGCGTTGTCCAACATTGAGTTAGGGAGCTTTTTTCGAACAGGTGGCATGATGAAAATGCCAGTGACTCGATTACAATTTATTGAAGGAATGCGACGAACGCAAGAGGGAGGGAGAGGGGGAAAGGGTGAATATTCGAATATTCGAATTTCAAAAAATTGTGTATGGGTGGTTGTGATGGTGGTTGTGGCCCGTTAAGGACCATTTCGACGTCAGGACGCGTCGAATTTACGGGTGGGAGGGGGGCCAAGGGCCAGCCTCTGCGGAGGACTGGGGCGGCATGAGTGATTGGGAGATAAATATGTCAGTAAAATGTCGTAGGTGGAATGCGATGATTCAAGACTTGTAACGTGGCGGACAGCTGTAACATCGTACGCTATTGTTGTAGTATTGTTTTGGGCCATACTTCATGGCGAGCGGGGTAATGAGGAGAGACAGTCTAGCCTATTGCGAGCTAGCTCAACTGCGCCTATAGTGCTATTCCCTTATTTTTAATTTCCGTTTAAACTCATAGCCTATTTTAGTCAAAGATTATTTAAGATGTGTAGCTACACTACAATAATATTTCCTGAAATGAATAACACCCCACTCAAATTCTATTCCCTCAAACATCCCAGTTTCAAGCTAAACATTTTGGATCCTAGAGATACTGTAGATACATTGACATTGATCGCTCTCCTTCCGCAGCTAAAGCACGAGGGGGGCCCGGCCAGTTAAGGTTGATTACCGAAAGCAAATAAAAGCCCCATCTTACCTTGATGACTGGAACCATATCTAAACGTATCTATTTGTTTGATCGTAACGAGTCCAGCATACCAAATCCAGAATAAATTTAAACTTCAAGCGAATTTTGGCATTTTAATTAGAAAACTTAAGTCGTCTCCGCCCAAATATTGTGCCTCCTCAGCCATGCGCCCGAGCATCGATACCAATCCCTCTTTCCATGCCAAACCACATAATCTACCGATTCATAACCTCCTGGGCGAAGGTATCCTCATCATCCCTCGACTAGCCACCGCGTATACTCTCTCCTAAATAGTCGCCTTCTAAATCTCAGCCCAAATTTCGACAGTGCTTTCCCAAACAAGACAAGTTAATTCAGCAAGCTTTCTGCCATACTAGTAGTGAAGTGTTGCTACTGGAGATGTGCGTTGGTAACAATGCTGACTGAGAACTATGATAATAATTCGGACTAAATCACTAAAAGACCAAGTCATCAAAATAGTCACGCTTATAATAGCTTAAGCATCGAGAAATCACGAAGATCTACAGTGACAGACGTGACATATTCATAACTTAACTGTAATAACGAGCATTCAAAAGAGACAAACCATCTCCTGCCGGTTCCGCTCCCTCAGAACCTCCATCTTTCACAGTTTACTCTGCAAAGCTGAGCCTGATTCAATTCATCTCAACTTTGAGCTCGGCTGTAGCCTTCTAATTTAAAGACGTGCTTCTGATAACTAAAAAAACGATCACGGCGCTAATGATAATAATCAAAGAGAAGAGAATTAGTGGTGCCAAACGTTGTGATGGCAGTCTGAGAAACCCTCTTCATATTTCAACACATGCTGACAACTAACGATCATGCATAAGCCGACGAAAACAAGCCAAATAAAAGGTGGACTAAACTCAACACCTGTCAGTGGTTTCTCCCACGAACCTCCAGCTCTCACTGTAGAGTCAGTAGAGCCGAAATTGAGTAACACATTTTCAACTTTGAGCTGGGTTGTCTCCCCCCCCCCCTAAAGATACGCTTCCGACAACTCCCAAGGCGACCAAAACCACGATAATGATACTGGGAATGATAACAAATAATGCGGTACCAAACGCTACAACGGTAGTCAGAGAAGCCCTTGCCATATGTTATATTAACTAGGCTATACAGGAGCAGGACGATGGATACTCTTGGGGAAGTTATGCTCACAGTAGGTCTCTTTAATCGCTGTCACGTGTGTTCTAGTGATATGTAAGACTTGAATCTTTATTCTCGTATAAAGGAAACTTAGATACAATAAATGGATAGAGGTTGAGACTTCCTTATATCTTCAGAATTCCTGTGTTGTTCACAGCCTAGTGCTAGAACATTCCCTTGTGATATCATTTCTCTCCTTCGAGAAATGACCAGCTCGTTCTCCTTTAGTCCATCGGTCTCTCGCTAATTTCATTATCTCTATTCTATCGAGTTCTAGTTTGGTCCATTATACCCGCACATGCTTCACACACTAAACATTGGAGGACGAAGGCTGAACACCTGTCAGTGGTGTCCTCTACGAACCTGGGAGTGAAATATTCTCCCAGAGCCGAGATTCAGTCACGAAAAAGGGTGGGATGGATTTTTTGATGGATTTTCGACTTGAAGGAGTTGCACTCTATATTTTGGTCGATAAATCAGTCGACAGAGATTTCACAGCCGGAACAAAGTTGAACAAAAACTCATCACCACTAACATACGATTCACGAATGGATTTAGGTCTGTCTGGGGGTCGTATTCAAACATCCGACATCTCTTAAACTCCTTTTATACTTGCAACGAAGCATTTCTCAATCGATCCTATACCTGCGACCTACCTCCATACCCGTCCGATCACCTACCTACACACACCCTAATGAGGAAAGTCATGATGGAAACGGGACGTGTACAAAGGAGGAAGAGGGAAGATACACCGGGGGGATTACACAAATCCCCAATGACGAAAACAATCCAACGGTACGATATGAAGGTACAAGGCTAGAGCAACGATGAGATCTTGGACGGCATTTACATCTCGGAGTCAATGAGGATATCAAGGGCTCGGGCGCGTGGTAGCCGAGGCTAAGGAGGAAATTGCGCTACGGCGTGTATACAGCGGGTTTCTGGACGGTTAGGCTTGGTATGATTCAACACATAGGTGAAGTCTGAGGTGGTCCAGTAACTTAGATGGGACGAGGCTTATCTGTACTTCACGGTAGTTAACCTGATCCGGCCCAACCCCACACGTGCTTAAGCTCCAATAGGAGTGCAACGGTAGTCATGTAACCTAGCACGTTAATGAACAAAAACAAAAGAAACACACTAAACACCTCACGGTTTAGTTCCACAGTCACGTGAATCTTCTGTGACGTGACCTAAAGTATGTACCATGGTAAGTTACATGGATTACACAACACTATATCACAACATGTGTTACCCACTGGCGGGCGAACAAAAGGGTCACGAAAGTAAAGTAAAAGACCCTTCCGCCCTCAAGAAAAGCAGATATCGACTCGTCAATAATATAGTCCCTTATAACCTTTAATTCCGAATCTACTAGCCAGGAGAGCTTCTAAAATACATGAGTTACTCGACAACCCCACGTCCATAACGACCTTTGGATGTTAGGCTATGCTCTTTCGCAACAGTCACTCTCGACCAAGACTTTTCTGACATCCTTTCACGACCTTCGATTTGACCTGCGGCATGAATCAGGGGAGAAGTAAGAAGGAGGCTTGGAAGGTTGAGAGACGCTCTTAGGTATACACAGGTCTACTGCGCCCGGCCTCTTCGTTATAGGAGAGCCCCGCACCTAGTGGTTTTTGAGACTTTCCCTGCAGCTATACACCCGCAAATAGCCATCGTTTAGTTGGCTGGAGAGGTGAGATAATGACGGGATAACGGCTCCTCTTAGTGTGTACTCGAATGAAGACCTGTGGGGGTATTACTGCTGGAAAGAAGTCGTGAAGGAGGCATAGGAGGGAGTACACTAACCGAGGCATAGATACCCCTGGCCTGTAGGTAGAAAGGACCTACATGTCCTTACATTGTTATAGACTTAATAGGACAATAAACAAATACACACACAAACGTCTTTGTGTACATTGTTACAGTCTAAGCATAGGCACTTAGGAAACCTTAAGGTCAGGGGTAGTCTATTTTCAACCTATAGTGAGCTACAGTTTCAAAGGGATAGTTACAGCTGTTAAAGATTTAATCTGTCCATAACTCTGAGCTTGATGATGGCCAGCAAGACGAAGAATATCATGACCTGTCATTTAAGATAAAAGGGCGAGTATGGCATTAATTAGAAGATAGGACCGATATAGTAAGGGGTGATTAGCCCAGAGTAGGTATGGGCAATGTGAATGTAGTCGGAAGCATCATCATCTTAAAGAGGAGTCAAGTGCGCGATATATATATACACGTGTCATATCCCTGTCACTAATTACTAGACCCCGCACTGCCATAAACACCATCAATCTCTGCTATCCATCGCAATCCCGAGTATCAATATGAGTTACTATTATACAGTATGTTTGTACGGATCGATATCAATATAGAAATGTTAACAACAGCTGCTTTATATCCATTTTTTATCCCTGCCATTGACAAAATTCACTATCCGTACTCCGTTCTCGAATCCCACCCCCGCACCTCATACTCTGAGGTTTTACTCTGTTCATATTGCCACTTATAAGCGCCTGACCCTAAGAATAGGCTTCACTAGGGTTTGCGCTAAGCCTTCGTAATAGAGCGCAGGATACAGGCCAACACCAGCTTACTAGCCGTCATGTAAATCATTTCTTGGCGTGGAATTACTCCTACGAGAAATATAATGTAATAAATTCTAGTAAAATGATGACTACAGACAGGTAGTAGTAACTCCTGATTACGGGGGATAAGGACTGAATACCAATGCGTGGTATCCTCTACAAACCTGGGAATGAAACATCCTCCCAGAGCCAAGCTTAGTCAAATTTCGCAAAACCGACCAAATTGGCTCACGAGGCAATGATTCACTACTCCCAACAAAATTAATATCTCATTCCAAAAAAGGTCGACTCCGGCAAAAGCCTCATCTATTCTGCAAGTACGACCTAGTACATCCTAGCTTCAGTGAGCATTCCTCTCGTTAAATCAGTCTTTGGCCTTAAGTAGCCTCCACATACACGCCCACAAGAATATGAATACCCACCAGAGCACACAAATTGTGGTACATAGACCTAGGAGACAGGTTTTTCCAGGGTGCGCATGAAAGAGACGCGGAAAAATGGACAGGATGATGCTAACATTGGATACAATCTCAAAAGAAGCGAGTCATTTTTTTGGTAAGCAGCTTTATAACTTTAGCTTTGTGCGCCCAGATTTCGATTGAGAAAGTGAAGGCGCCACTGTAAACACAGCTATGGATGAATGGTACGGTGTAACATCATATGGGCCAGTTCCCTAAGTAGATTCTGGACAACTTGGTTCAGTATCTAAGTTGAGTCAGGAGAATGCTGGTTCGAATCCGGCAAAATGCAATCACTTTTGTCGTAGCGCTAATATGCTTGGATAATCAAAAGTTTTGAAAATCCCCTTTGGAGGGTACTCTCAAAGGTGAGGGTTTGACAGTGTTCCACGGGGTGCGTTGTATAGCCTAGTGAAGATCTAGGTGGTAAGTGAAGATAATAAATGGGTCAAGGGATGACAGGTCTTTTGTAGGAAGAGATGACTGGGCAACTTGTAGCAGTAGATGTTACACGTGGGTCTTGCTGATGAAGAGCTGGGCAATGGATAAATGGTCTTCCCGAAGAAGAGATGGGTAATCAAATGTATTGTAAATGGTAGATAAAGAAGACGTTACGTGAGGAGTAAATCTCTCTCACGCTGAACTATTATATACAAGAATAGAGGCATTTGCCACCCGTAATTAATCGTAATCAATTCTTGCCAATATATTCGCATTGATGGCTGTGTTCTTGTCCTTCTCTTCATGACTCTCTTGTATATCCTTATATGACGTTTTACATGACTAATTGTATAGGGGAAGCTATTACTAAATTGATGGTTTTAATTAACTACCCCTTCATCTTATCACGAATTAATATTAGTATTAAAATTCTATTTACGGATCCGTGAAAGGTACTCACGGAGTAGAGATGAGTATTTGTGTGAGCAAGCATACCTCATAGTGATATTTTCGAATAAAATCCAGAGTATGAATGTCCCTAATGGCAAATGAGTAATCCTACATGTACAGATAGCACTGACCAATTGTCATAGCTAGATAGCTGATTACACTAAGTGATGTAGAAAATTTAAAAATCTTCAGATTTCCGTTCTCCATGCGTCATATCATTTGTAGATTATTTACTTGGACTTTCTTTATAATCACAAGGTCCTAGGCAGGCGACTTGATTTCCTATGACATCGTTCTCGGGTAAAGATTTGACCCTCTGATTATGAAAAATTCGAGCTTCAGATTCAGAGAGCAGTGTAAGAGATGAAAGAAATAGATTACAATGAATTAGGAAAGATGAATGAGTGAAAATTATCGTACTTGAATTGTTCGTACTATATCACATGATACCGCTGTAAGCCACTAACTATACCAGTGCCCGCAACCTACCTCAAGCCCGCCGATAGCGTGCATTTCAACTAACTAGACTAAAAATAAGGTACGACTGCTATGCTTGCTGCGTCTAGCTGCTACCTCATCTACGAAGGCATAAGACAAAATTAACCTAGGCAAAAGATAGCTTTCTTTATCTAGCCAACTTGCTGGCATAAAGATTCTGGTGGTTGTATACCATAGTTATCTATCAGAAGCTCACCTTATAGGACATTCTACGCATAGTCATCTTTTTGACTCCACGACGATGAGCTTCCGGAGATATCGTTGTATTGATTATATCGGTGAACATGCTTTAATTGCCGACAATTTTCGTAACAATGGTGGACTGATAGAGCGAATAATATTGACCAATGATTTTATTTTTAGTTCATTTAGGAAATAATCGGGAATTTAAACGGTGTTGATCTAAATTAAAGACCATGCCTTCTAAGATAGAAAAATTATCTGCTATTCAGATAATTATCTCTGCAATATATTCTTGCTACAAGATTTCTCTTAGCGTCCTAATTTATCACTGTTGCTCTTACTACCTCTAGCTCTACCGATAGATTGAGAGCCCCTCATTGTTGGTGGTAAGATTTCTTGAGGCGAGAGAGGGGCTGGAGGATACCATTCGGTGTACCTAGGATTTACTGGTTCAGTTGGGTGATAAGGTCGAGAATAAGGCGGTGGTTGGAAACGCGGTCCTCTTGGTGGGCCATGATCGCGTTGATACACATCACTTTGCATAATGGCAACATCACGATCCCTTACTAGCCCAGATCGATATGAATCGTTTGATACTGGTACAAAGCGAATATTTCCACGTTCTAAGCCCCGTTCAAGAACTTTGATCTTTGGACGAATAAAGCTTCTGCCATTATCGCTATCGTCATCTGAGATGTAAGGATTTGAAGCCTTACCCTTGATATTGAATCCCCTTTTTGCAGGGGGAGAGGGGTCAATATCGAAAGATAATGCACGCTTTTGACTGTTGCTATCAACATATGTGTTCAGGTTCGCAAGTGACCATGTCACTGCCCCCGATAAGGTCAAATGGCGGTTTAGCCCACATTCTGAGCCGTAATGACCAGATGCCCCACAGCAATAACAGCTTGCCTTTATCGACTGAACTTTGAAGATATCTTTAGGTCTAGGCTGAAAAGTACGCCAAATATAATGGCAGTCTGTCTCGATATGACCAGTACCCCCACATAAATCGCAAACTATCTCGAATGCTGGCAAAGATAGTTTCTCTGGACATTCCGAAACTTTGTGCCCTCGCTCTCGACACCTTTCACAACGCCTAGTTTCCGGGCAGCAGCTCAGGGCGTGACCTTGCCCACATTTGGAGCAAGAGCGGGATGGACAACTAGACCACTGATGATCTGTCTTGGCACAACTGAGGCAGGGTCTCTGAGTAAAGCCTTGACAACTAGGAAAGTACCTTGATAGGGTTTCGTCATCGAAAACTTCAGTTTCAGAATTTAGAGCGCGTAATTCACTTTTTTCTGAAACTTTAGCCACCTTTTTTGAGTTGTCACAATTTGATACCTGATCAGCTGGTGCAATCGGCTCAGAATCTATTCCAGAAGAATCAAAGTTCCTTTTTAACGGATTAGGTGTAGTCGTAGCTTGGTTATGATGAACGAGAGACTTTTTGATCTGAGCTTTCGCCTCTTCTACAATCGTTTCTCCTCCATACACGGTGTGAAACATTTTCTTGTGTACCCAGTGGATGTGAGAATAAAATGTGGTTACACACAAACGAAAAGCGGAAGCAACTTCCTTGGCTGTTAGTTTCTCCATCTTATCTTGATTCTCCATCAAAAATATAGGTATGAACATTCGATAGGAGAAATCGGACGCTTTGCAAGGCATTCCTTCTCGACTAATATCTTGGGGGCATCGATATTTAGAAGATGTCTCAGCAGGCCATTTCGGCTCCTTCGCGTAGAAGGTTTCACCCCTCATGATCTTCTTAGTGGTGAGACTATTTTCGGGGGGTAATGGCCATTTTCCCACTTTAGAGAGGATCGCGTCGACTTCAGCCGTAGCTCTTATTAATTTCTGGTTTGCTATTTCTGGTTCCTTAATCTTGGGGACTTTAATCCGTTTCTGTTTCAATTCTCGGTAAGAAACTTGTAAGGAAGCCAGACGCCCAGATCGTCGTACATTAGGGTCTGGCACTTTATTCTTCAAGTCTTTCTTAATATCTTTGCTAGTTTTCGAGGCAGAATCGGTTAACGTAGATGTAGATTTATGAGCATGCTGTGTACTTTCTAGATCACGTTCCAGTGTGCTCTTATTTTTATCAGGGAGCCCAATTATTCCCCCAGATTTGAAGTCAACTGCTGGGCCGAGGCCAGTTGTAGAGCTCGGGCTGGCTTGATAATTTTGAGGTTTTTTCGGGAGACTACTATTTGCCGCAGAGGATAGTCGCGTTATTCTGGAAGACGGTGTTGATGAGCTTGTGGGTGCGCTTTCTTCTAGCGCTTCCCTATTATTCATATTAGATACATGAGTAGTTGTCTTTGTTTGTTTGATCGATGCCAGATGGTTGCCAGTCGAACCAACATCTTCTGTGACAGGGTTCATTCTTAAAAAAGATTTCGCGATGGCTGTTATCTACAATGGTCGCGAACCTTTGTGTTTCTGTATCCGAGATTCAGTGTAAATCAGCAATCAGTAACATTTTTTCTTCGTTGAATAAATAAATTGTTAGGTGTTGTAGCTGCGTAAGGTAAGATGACAACATTGGTTAGTATTAATTCAATTTCCTCTAGTAGTCCAATAAGGATATGAATTGACCAGTAAAATTCCTCGGGTGAAGATGAGAGTGTGCGTAGATCAGTTCTATTTTCACCCCTCTCACGCTAGCCTGTATCATCACGTACCTATGAAATCCAGGACGTTGCATCATCAGTGCCATAACGAAGCTCTAAGACTACCACACAGAATTGCCAGAGAGGTGAGCACTAGAGCTTTGTATCGCAAAATCTCCCGAGCGAACTGAAGAAATGGTTCGTTCAGATTTCCATTCCGAGTCCATTATCTTTTCCGCTGGCTCAATATTTGCAAAAATATACTGACTTTCTCAAGTTATTTATTTGGCTTGATCTATCGTCTTAGACAGCTCTGTCCTAGTTGAGCGCAAACATACGGTCTACATCCGCTCAAGCTAGTTGTACAAGAGCCGCCAAAGTGCCTTCTTCACCTCGATTTTTTAGCAAGGCTTGTGCTGCTTACATTCTTCGACTTTTCGCACAATTTCTGGTCGAAGTTATGAATGATTTCAAGATTGGAAGGCGGAGACGTTCTAGTAGCCTTTTGTACCATGAACCACCAGAGACGATAGAGCATATGAGCGACCAGGCGGCCCTTCCAAATCTCAACGCGAATTGGGTTAATGCTAAAGGTCAGTTATAAGATTTCTTGTTTTTGCCCAAGTAATAAGGGCTGCCTGTTAATCAAATAACTCATCCTCAACTATTTTTACGAACGCACCACCATCCGGCATAGTAAAGTTAATACTTGCTTATACAATTAAACATAGGTGCATGGACAATACATCTAGTTCTAATAATATGTCTCAAAATACTTTTCGATATCATACCTGGTGTTTCTCAAGAAACCTCATGGACACTGACAAATATATCTTACATGTTTGGCTCATTTCTCATGTTCCATTGGGTTCGAGGCGTTCCATTTGAATTTAACGCAGGAGCATATGATAACTTGAACATGTGGGAGCAAATTGATAATGGAGCACAATATACTCCCGCGAAAAAGTTCTTACTTAGTGTACCTATACTACTGTTTTTACTAAGTACACATTATACACATTACGATTTGACTTATTTTACTATCAACTTTTTGGCAGTGCTAGGGGTGGTAATACCTAAACTTCCATATGTTAGTATTATCAATTTCCGTTGTAAAGAGATAAAATCTAACAAGCGCAGAGCCATCGAACGCGAGTTGGTTTCTTTTCTGGTGGTCCAGAAAATAGATAGTAAGATTAAATAACTGCTTATACTACTTAATAGTGAGTCAAACGATGAGGATTCCAGAGAGTTATATAATTTATCTGACGGAGGTTTATATCAAGAGATATACCTAAATATGAGCGATAAAACGAAACTTAGCATGAGCATCAGAATTTTTCTAGGGAATAAAGCATAATCTTCATATGTGTAGGGGAAATTCCAGCGTCTGCTATGGAATTTAGTATGTCTTTAATTGCATGCGCGCACAATGTTGAAGAGTTATTTGGTAGTTAGCCACAGGACAAGCTGTAATGCATGAAATATATTCTTCGAAACCCGCCTGCTTACAGAGTAAGAATAATCTGTTATCGGATCTACTCCTTGCAGGAGTGTCGGTGCAACTAGAATTGTTACAGCTCAGGCTTATGCGGCTTACTAGTTTTTTTCTAGAGGGCTAGCGAGTTATCTAAAGGAATCCCAGACTAGTCACTGATCTGGAAATACAGTTTCAAGTGGACGATGAAATTCTACCAGGAATAGCGACGCCTCTGAGGCACAGCGTCCTAAAGCTCTTCAAGCAGCGAAATGCCTTTTACAGTAAGATATACCGCCCAAATTAATACCCAATGTATTAAGACACTCAAAGCGAACAAACGTGAATTCCTAAGCCCTGGTCAACATACGGAAATAGGTTTGAAATGACTGAGCTCGCAATTTCACCCAAGCGATCAAAAGAATACTCGAATCGGACAGAAGCGACTAGACCGTCAATTTTGCGATATCTTCAAATTTACAAAGACGATCGCATAAAAATTAGGATTAATAGAGGCTATTAGACAGAATACGAGTCGACGTAAATTATATTTCATAGTCGGACAAGACTTTACTCTAAAAAGTAGTCTTGTTTTAAATTATGCATGAACAGAACGAGTAGGCCCCCTCTACGTATAGGCCAAAGAAATAGTCGCCTCCTTCACTATTTCCCATTCCATGCCTCCTATAAGACTCTCCTCTATCCATACGGACACTTGCAAGACTTACTAAACATACAATTATATAAACTATTATCTTGTCATTATCTCTCTTAAAGCAACCAAAAGAAGATCACTGAGAGTCTGTAGCTTCTCTGAAAAGTCTTCAAATAAATTAGGTACGCTGCTCTCCCATTACCAAAATCAGAACTGAAACCGAAGACATGGCTACCCTTATGAGGGATTCGAAGAGTTCGATGAGCCGACAGAAAAATACCTGGACTTACCTATGAGCTTCTCTAAATTTTGTAGCCTTCCCCTTACCACTTTTCCATCTTCATTCGCAGTTTTTGATCTCTTCATAGCATATTCATACTGAGTAACCCAAGTTTGGTATCCTCTGATAATTCACCGTTGACAACGTTATTGGAAGAAAGGGACACGGTTCGTTTTGTGACTTGTTTCGTCATTTAATGAGGACTTCAAAATATGATTGATGAACCGTGGAGGAGTGCAATATTCGGCTTTAATAGTCTTGATAATTTTATTCGTGATTTATTTAGTCGAGGAATCTCTGCAACTCGGGGTTTTGGGACCAAATCAGCCCAGCGCCGCTCCTTAAAAGAATCTCAGTCAGGAAAATATTGATTCGACTGTTGAGGGATGGCTGAATCTTGGCTCTGGGAGAATATATCACCCACAGGTTCGTAGAGGACACCACTGACAGACGTTCAGCCATTGTCCTCTTCTAATTCAAGAGTGAATGTGCGCGCTCGTATTCTAATTGTATTTCATCACGCGAAGTAACCTGCTTCTTAGGTAGAGCTGGATAAATCACAGTCTGGCACGGTAGTCTATCTGTGCCCTGTCTCTCGTAACACCTGGTTACCCTTGATTATTATTGAATTGAATAGAATTAGTCTCGTTTAACGTCCTACGCGGTATCTATATACAGAACCATGAAGACGGTAAGCCATGTTAAGAAGGGAAAAAGCTTTCAAGCAACAAAACCCGATGTCCCGCCCCTCTGAACAAACCCAGCTTAATGCTGAGGAAGTTCCTTTCAACCATAATTTTTTAAACTTTCCCCAGAATTCGTTAATTACCCCCACAGTCAGACTAACGTTAAGAAAAATTAAAAAGAGAAGGCACCACTTCACTCGGCGTTGGTCGTCAAAGTATCCGAAGAGTTGGCCACGATGGCTGGTGCCGCTCGGGCTTCGACTATCTTACGCGGTCGTCCTGGCCCTCTTTTGAGTCCATCAGCCTTTTTACTGGTGACCAAAGTAAATCCCTGATCATCAGTTGGTCTGACTGTTTGTGTTGGCGCCATTGTTGGTTTTTCATTCCAAATATCTGCCGTTCTCGATAATAGCTCCATCCGAGCCTTCTCCACACTTCCCTTTTAGACCTGGTAGGTCCGACACGCTGCTTTCTGCCACGAATGGTGCTCCTTGCCGCAGTTCGCACACGAAACCCTTTTCCTCAGACAGTCCCGAGTTTGATGAGCGCCTGCGCACTCACCGCACCTGGCTGCCTTTCCACACGATGCCTGCGTGTGTCCCCACTGGCTGCAGTTATAACACTGCTTTAGCTGGGCTCGTGGTGACCACACCTGCGCTGTGAATAGCATGGCATTAATGACAAGGCCCTTTCGAACTACCTCCCTTTGCATTGCCTCCGATGGGAGGCTGACCACAATTGACCCTCGATTGCGACCTTTCTTCTTCGATCGCTGGTGCTCCTTTCCATCATGTAGCCACTTAATTCTATTAATCATAAGGCCGGGAATTCGAGCCTTAGTTGCTATCTCAATCTACCTGATGATAGCGTGGTTTTGGGCATCTCTGCCACCCTCAATTCGAGTCCGCAAAGGGACACCTGAAACCTCGACGGGAAAATCTTGCCGTGAAATCTTAAACTCCGCAGGTTGACGCATGTTGAGCGCCGCGTCTCTCCGGGACGCCGACTGGACGAACACCTCAGTGTCGTTGCATCGCATCTGGCGAATCGCGTAGGCGCCTTGGATATGTTGTGCCTTTGTTAGCAGCTCTTGTAGCTGCAAGTTTTGTGCGCCGTCGATTCTTATTCTGACCGCCGTTTTCGCCATTTGCGGAGCTACGACTGACTCGTAGGTCCTTTGTAGCGGCTTCCCAGACGACACTACAGGAGCTGCCTGTCGCGCGGCGTCCGCGATACTTTTATTTATCACCTCCTCCAGTGCTATCATCCTCTCCTCGATCGGAGATGGGATCTGGAACATCGTTGTCCAAGCCTTCTTGTGATAATTGAATGCCTTCACGGCTTCATCTACGTCTTCCATTGTTGGTAGGTCCTCCTCATCCATCTCTCCCATCACAATTAGTCTGACCTTTTTTAATAGCTTCCCTATTATTTCCAAGTTAGGATCCTTTGGAGCTTTCTGCGCTCCGCTGCCGTTGTTTGATGACGCCGTTGTCGCATTTTGCGACGCGTCGAAACCGCTGTATTTACCCACGCCAGCACCCACACTCGCCATATTGTACCACGGAAAGCGAAAAGATGAGAGGAGGGTAATGAAAATGTAAAAATAATAATCACGATGTCAAATTGATGATAAGGGCAGCGTGGAACGCTGCGCAGCTTTCTGGCAAAAATGATGTTTTTTCCCTTGATTATTATTAATATTATTAATATTAATATTATTATTAATAATAATAATAATATTATTATTATTATTATTGAATTTGAATTTGATTTCATTGTCCTGATTTGGCGCCTTAAGGCCCATGCAGGTGACTATAAACCTAAAACTATATATTTACATGAGGGGGAAACCATTACGATAAAAACCCCCTCCCCCTTTAATATTTTTATATCTGTAGTCCTTCGTTACCTACAGTAAGTGCAAATGGCCATTAGTCCGAAATAGAACTAGCTAAAGTATACCTCACCATCTTTTCCCTGCCCTCGCGTGCCGAAAAGTGATGGCTGTGGTCTTGATTTCGACCCCGATGGCGCAAATAGATGTTGTGTTGGGGCTGGGTCCTGAACTTGTTTTCGCGGGCGTCCCGGCCCTCTCTTGAAGCCTTCTGGCTTTTGGTTGGTCACTAGCGTGAACCCATGGTCGTCTGGTATGTTAGCAGTATTTGATTGAGGTAACTCCGTTGGTACTTCGCTCTCCCTTCTTAATTCGGCCGTTCTCTCCATGAGTCCATACCGTGCCCGCTGAACGTTGGCCTTGTATGCCGCGAAGCTTGGACACGCCCCCTTCTGCCACGATAAGTGGGCCTTGCCGCAGTTGCAGCAAAGTACCGACTTCTTCGGACAGTCCCTGGTCTGATGGGTGCCCGCGCACCCTCCACATTTCCTTGCCTTGTTGCAGGAAGCTTGGGTGTGCCCCCATTGGCTGCAGTTGAAGCACTGCTTGACTTGTGCCCGGGGTGACCAGAGCTGGGCCGTGTATAGCATTGAGTCCATTACAATGCCATTTCGGATCACTTCGCGTTGTAGAGCCTCGGTCGGTAAGCTCGCAATGACTGACCCTCGAGTATGGCCATTTTCCTTCGCCCAGGTGTGTTCCTTCCCGTCATAGAGCCATCTCACCCTATTGATTTGTATCCCTGGAATCCGTGCTTTTGTCTCCGTTGTCATTTTAAATATTGCCACGCTGTTGTTGGCATTCTTTCCTCCGTGTATAATTGTCCCCAGTGGGACTCCTAAGATTTCAACAGGGTAATCCTGCTTTAGGACGCAGAACTCTTTGGGCTGCGCCATCCTCAAGGCAGCGTCTCTCTGCGAGACCGACTGCACGAACACCTCAGTATCATTGCTCCTTAATTGCCTTACGGCGTATGCCCCATTTATATGTAGTTTTGCTTTATTAAGCAGCTCTGTCGGCTGCATCTTATTGGCCCCTTCTACTCGAATCCGTACTGCCGCTTTGGTTGCTGGCGGCGCGACGATCGAGGCGTACGTGGGTCGTCCTCCCATTAATGGCGCTGGTTGTGGTGCAGTCTTGCAGACCGGCTTTTCGAGACTCTCCTTTACGACCTTCTCTAAGGCCAACATTCGATCTTCCATTGGGTTAGCCGTCAGCTTTGATCGGAACATCTTGGCGTGGGCTACGAAGGCATCAAGTACCTCATCTATTTCGACCATTGGTGTCGCAGATTTATCAGTTCCTGCAATCGCCAGTCTATCTCGGACCCTGTTTAAGTAATATGCCACTGTTTTTAGTTTCTCCAATTTCATGCCAGTAGAAGTCGCGAGAGATTCTACAAGCATTATTGCGGCTGTTCCGCTATCCGTTGGTGGTGGTGGTGGTGCCGTGAAAATTTTTCCAGCCGTGAAATCCACCTTTCCTGTTCCCCAACTCGCCATGCCGAAGCGCAACGAAAAAAATTCGAGGAATCAAGTAAGAGTGATTGATTGAGATGAATGCAATAATTAAAACGATGATATAACCTTCGTGGAACGTGGTGCCGCTTTTGACCAAATGATGATGTTTTCTGCCTTGGGAATGATTTATTATTATTATTATTATTATTATTATTATTATTATTATTATTATTATTATTATTATTATTATTATTATTATTATTATTATTATTATTATTATTATTATTATTATTATTATTATTATTATTATTATTATTATTATTATTATTATTATTATTATTATTATTATTATTATTATTATTATTATTATTATTATTATTATTATTATTATTATTATTATTATTATTATTATTATTATTATTATTTTTTGAATTTGATTTCATTGTCCTGATTTGGCGCCTTAAGGCCCATGCAGGTGACTATAAACCTAAAACTATATATTTACATGAGAGGGAAACCATTACGATAAAAACCCCCTCCCCCTTTAGAATTTTTATACCTGTAGTCCTTCGTTACCTACAGTAAGTGCAAATGGCCGTTAGTCCGAAATAGAACTAGCTAAAGTATACCTCGCCATCCTTTCCCTGCCCTCGCGTGCCGAAAAGTGATGGCTGTGGTCTTGATTTCGACCCCGATGGCGCAAATAGATGTTGTGATGGGGCTGGGACCTGAACTTGTTTGCGCGGGCGTCCCGGCCCTCTCTTGAAGCCTTCTGGCTTTTGGTTGGTCACTAGCGTGAACCCATGGTCGTCTGGTATGTTAGCAGTATTTAATTGAGGTGACTCCGTTAGTGTTTCGCTCTCCCTTCTTAGTTCGGCCGTTCTCTCCATGAGTCCATACCGTGCCCGCTGAACGTTGGCCTTGTATGCCGCGAAGCTTGGACATGCCCCCTTCTGCCACGATAAGTGGGCCTTGCCGCAGTTGCAGCAAAGTACCGACTTCTTCGGACAGTCCCTGGTCTGATGGGTGCCCGCGCACCCTCCACATTTCCTTGCCTTGTTGCAGGAAGCTTGGGTATGCCCCCATTGGCTGCAGTTGAAGCACTGCTTGACTTGTGCCCGGGGTGACCAGAGCTGGGCCGTGTATAGCATTGAGTCCATTACAATGCCATTTCGAATCACTTCGCGTTGTAGAGCCTCGGTCGGTAAGCTCGCAATAACTGACCCTCGAGTATGGCCATTTTCCTTCGCCCAGATGTGCTCCTTCCCGTCATAGAGCCACCTCACCCTATTGATTTGTATTCCCGGAATCCGTGCTTTTGTTTCCGTCGTCATTTTAAATATGGCCACGCTGTTGTTGGCATTCTTTCCTCCGTGTATAATTGTCCCCAGTGGGACTCCCAAGATTTCAACAGGGTAATCCTGCTTTAGGACGCAGAACTCTTTGGGCTGCGCCATCCTCAAGGCAGCGTCTCTCTGGGAGACCGACTGCACGAACACCTCAGTATCGTTGCTCCTTAATTGCCTCACGGCGTATGCCCCATTTATATGTAATTTTGCTTTATTAAGCAGCTCTGTCGGCTGCATCTTGTTGGCTCCTTCTACTCGAATCCGCACTGCCGCTTTGGTGGCTGGCGGCGCGACGATCGAGGCGTACGTGGGTCGTCCTCCCATTAATTGCGCTGGTGGTGGTGCAGTCTTGCAGACCGGCTTATCGAGACTCTCCTTTACGACCTTCTCTAAGGCCAACATTCGATCTTCCATTGGGTTAGCCGTCAGCTTTGATCGGAACATCTTGGCGTGGGCTACGAAGGCATCAAGTACCTCATCTATCTCGACCATTGGTGTCGCAGATTTATCAGTTCCTGCGATCGCCAGTCTATCTCGGACCCTGTTTAGATAATAAGCCACTGTTTTTAGTTTCTCCAATTTCATGCCAGTAGAAGTCGCGAGAGATTCTACAAGCATTATTGCGGCTGTTCCGCTATCCGTTGGTGGTGGTGGTGGTGCCGTGAAAATTTTTCCAGCCGTGAAATCCACCTTTCCTGTCCCCCAACTCGCCATGCCGAAGCGCAACGAAAAAAATTCGAGGAATAAGGTAAGAGGGATTGATTGAGATGAATGCAATAATTAAAACGATGATATAACGTTCGTGGAACGTGGTGCCGCTTTTGACCAAATGATGATGTTTTTCAAATATTATTATTATTATTATTATTATCATTATTATTATTATTATTATTATTATATTATTATTATTATTATTATTATTATTATTATTATTATTATTATTATTATTATTATTATTATTATTATTATTATTATTATTATTATTATTATTATTATTATTATTATTATTATTATTATTATTATTATTATTATTATTATTATTATTATTATTATTATTATTATTATTATTATTATTATTATTATTATTATTATTATTATTATTATTATTATTATTATTGAATTTTTTTTTGAATTTGAATTTGATCTAGTTTAACGTCCTATGCGGTATCTATATACAGAACCATGAAGACGGTAAGCCATGTAAAATAGGGAAAAAGCTTTCAAGCAACAAAACCCATAGTTCCGCCGCGACGGCACAGCCCAGCTTAATGCTGAGGCTGTCCCTTTGTTCCATTCAATTTTGTCTCACCCCAAATGTTAACTCCTCTATCGCCCCGATCCCTATTCAGCTGAAGTTCGGAAGATTTCTTACACCATCCTGCTCTCCTCTTTTCGATGACGGAATAGTTGGAACTGCCGGTGTCATGGCCCTTAATGTGTTTAGTACTGCCGTTGAGTCTGCGATCACCTTTCGTGGACGTCCTGGTCCCCTCTTCTGGGGTTCAACCTTTCGATTAGTAACCAGTGTAAACCCTTGATCGTCGGTGGTCGCTGATGCTGCTTGCGACACAATTATGGGACTGGTTTCCCTTCGAATTTCCGCCGTTCGTTCCAGAAGCTCGAAGCGGGCTTTCTGAACACTCCCCTTGTAGGCTTGAAATGTTCGGCATGACGCTCTCTGCCACGAACGATGTTCCTTGCCACAGTTGACGCAAGAAACTCTTTTCCTAGGACAGTCCCGGGTTTGGTGAGCACCTGCGCACTCACCGCACCTAGCTGCCTTTCCGCATGACGCCTGCGTATGTCCCCATTGACTGCAGTTGTAGCACTGCTTTGCCTGGGCCCTCGGGGACCACACCTGCGCTGAGTATAGCATGGCATTAATGACGATGCCATGTCGAACAACTTGTTTCTGCAAGACCTCCGTAGGAAGACTCAGAACAATTGAGCCCCTTGTGCGGCCATTTGTCTTGGCCCGCTCGATCTCCTTTCCGTCGTGCATCCATCTTATTTTATTGATCTTTAAACCTGGAATTCGTACTGCTGTAGACGATTCCATCTCCCGTATCAAAGTTGTGTTGTTGGCATATTTGCCTCCTTCAATTTTCGTCCTCAACGGGACTCCGTACACTTCCACTGGAAAATCTTGCCTTAGGACTTGAAAGTCCTCTATTTCTGCCATGTTGAGAGCCACGTCTCTCTGGGTGGCCGACTGAACAAACACCTCGGTGTCATTACTCCGCATCTGTCGCACTGCGTATGCCCCTGGAATATGTTTTTGTGCCCTCATTAGCAGCTGTGCTGGCTGCATGTCTTTTGCACCCTCGACGCGTATTCGAACCGCTGTTTTGGCCATTGGCGGTGCTGCCACCGACGCGTATGTTCTTGGGGCCGGCGGCCCAGAAATTATTGGAGCCGCGTTGCGAGCGGGCTCCGCGAGACTCTTCTTGACTGCTTCTTCAAGAGCCAACATCCTTTCCTCGATGGGAGATTTCATCGTCTGCATCTCCTTCCAAGCCTTATTGTGTGCGTTGAAGGCCCTCACGGCCTCCGCGATGTCTTCCGTGGTGATGGTAATGCCATCGTCGTCTTCGTCTGAATAAAGGGTCCTGAGCTTTTTTAGTAATAGCCTTAAGATGTTTAGATTCTTATCTGGAGGAACTGTTGACGCTCCGCTGCCTTGAGATTGTTTGGCCATTGTCGCGATTTGCGACGCGTCGGGACCGCTGGATCCCATCGAATCGGCACCAGCACCCACCATGTTGTGGCACAGTGGATTTGGGGACGGAAATGGGGTAAGATTGATGAATAAATGCGATTTACGAAGTCAATTTGATGAAAGAGGCAGCGTGGAGTGCTGCGCAGCTTTTCGTGAAAAATGATGTTTTTTATTATTATTATTATTATTATTATTATTATTATTATTATTATTATTATTATTATTATTATTATTATTATTATTATTATTATTATTATTATTATTATTATTATTATTATTATTATTATTATTATTATTATTATTATTATTATTATTATTATTATTATTATTATTATTATTTGAATTTTTGAATTTGATTTCATTTAGCCCGATTTGGCGCCTTATGGCCCATGCAGGTGTCTACGAACTCTAATATTTATATAGGAGGAAACCTTTATGGTAAAAACCCCCTCAACTTCTAAATTTATATACACTTTAAGTTTGTGTTACCTTCGCGAAGTGCACTAATACTGTTTTATCCAGTGCGGATACCGTCCACTCCCTTATTTGTGGCAAGAGACCAATTCTCCTTGCTGACCTCTCTCTCACTCATCTTGGCCTCGACTTCAAGCGTCAGTCGAAACTGCTCTAGCCTTCCTTCCTGCTGGATCCATCTAGTTATCCTTGCAATATCCGTGGGATTGTTCATCATGGCCTCAAATGACCGGTTCTCTGCCTTTCTCAGTATTTCTCCTCTTCCTTTGGCCCAGCTGGTGCAGGCCATGACCATATGCTTCACATTTTGGGACGGATATCCACATTGGCATCGTGAACTGTCTACTCCCGGAACTTTTCTTCTGTGCAGATAGGAATTGAACCCAATGTGTTCGCTTCTTATCTGTATAGCTATGCTGCTCTGGGCCCTGTTAAGGTGTTTATGGATACTAGAAGGTGTTCCTCTTTGGCTCATTCTTGTCTTTCCCGTCTTTTCATCTGTAAAAAGGTTTACTGCGTTCCAGATTTTGGGATCTGCTGTGGCGTGGTGATTATTATTATTATTATTATTATTATTATTATTATTATTATTATTATTATTATTATTATTATTATTATTATTATTATTATTATTATTATTATTATTATTATTATTATTATTATTATTATTATTATTATTATTATTATTATTATTATTATTATTATTATTATTATTATTATTATTATTATTATTATTATTATTATTATTATTATTATTATTATTATTATTATTATTATTATTATTATTATTATTATTATTATTATTATTATTATTATTATTATTATTATTATTATTATTATTATTATTATTATTATTATTATTATTATTATTATTATTATTATTATTATTATTATTATTATTATTATTATTATTATTATTATTATTATTATTATTATTATTATTATTATTATTATTATTATTATTATTATTTTGAATTTGATTTCATTGTCCTGATTTGGCGCCTTAAGGCCCATGCAGGTGACTATAAACCTAAAACTATTTATTTACATGAGGGGGAAACCATTACGATAAAAACCCCCTCCCCCTTTAAAATTTTTATACCTGTAGTTCTTCGTTACCTACAGTAAGTGCAAATGGCCGTTAGTCCGAAATAGAACTAGCTAAAGTATGCCTCGCCATCCTTTCCCTGCCCTCGCGTGCCGAAAAGTGATGGCTGTGGTCTTGATTTCGACCCCGATGGCGCAAATAGATGTTGTGATGGGGCTGGGACCTGAACTTGTTTGCGCGGGCGTCCCGGCCCTCTCTTGAAGCCTTCTGGCTTTTGGTTGGTCACTAGCGTGAACCCATGGTCGTCTGGTATGTTAACCGTATTTAATTGAGGTAAATCCGTTGGTACTTCGCTCTCCCTTCTTAGTTCGGCCGTTCTCTCCATGAGTCCATACCGTGCCCGCTGAACGTTGGCCTTGTATGCCGCGAAGCTTGGACACGCCCCCTTCTGCCACGATAAGTGGGCCTTGCCACAGTTGCAGCAAAGTACCGACTTCTTCGGACAGTCCCTGGTCTGATGGGTGCCCGCGCACCCTCCACATCTCCTTGCCTTGTTGCAGGATGCTTGGGTGTGCCCCCATTGGCTGCAGTTGAAGCACTGCTTGACTTGTGCCCGGGGTGACCAGAGCTGGGCCGTGTATAGCATTGAGTCCATTACAATGCCATTTCGAATCACTTCACGTTGTAGAGCCTCGGTCGGTAAGCTCGCAATAACTGACCCTCGAGTATGGCCATTTTCCTTCACCCAGGTGTGCTCCTTGCCGTCATAGAGCCATCTCACCCTGTTGATTTGTATCCCTGGAATCCGTGCTTTTGTCTCCGTCGTCATTTTAAATATTGCCACGCTGTTGTTGGCATTCTTTCCTCCGTGTATAATTGTCCCCAGTGGGACTCCCAAGATTTCAACAGGGTAATCCTGCTTTAGGACGCAGAACTCTTTGGGCTGCGCCATCCTCAAGGCAGCGTCTCTCTGGGAGACCGACTGCACGAACACCTCAGTATCGTTGCTCCTTAATTGCCTCACGGCGTATGCCCCATTTATATGTAATTTTGCTTTATTAAGCAGCTCTGTCGGCTGCATCTTGTTGGCTCCTTCTACTCGAATCCGCACTGCCGCTTTGGTGGCTGGCGGCGCGACGATCGAGGCGTACGTGGGTCGTCCTCCCATTAATTGCGCTGGTGGTGGTGCAGTCTTGCAGACCGGCTTATCGAGACTCTCCTTTACGACCTTCTCTAAGGCCAACATTCGATCTTCCATTGGGTTAGCCGTCAGCTTTGATCGGAACATCTTGGCGTGGGCTACGAAGGCATCAAGTACCTCATCTATCTCGACCATTGGTGTCGCAGATTTATCAGTTCCTGCGATCGCCAGTCTATCTCGGACCCTGTTTAGATAATAAGCCACTGTTTTTAGTTTCTCCAATTTCATGCCAGTAGAAGTCGCGAGAGATTCTACAAGCATTATTGCGGCTGTTCCGCTATCCGTTGGTGGTGGTGGTGGTGCCGTGAAAATTTTTCCAGCCGTGAAATCCACCTTTCCTGTCCCCCAACTCGCCATGCCGAAGCGCAACGAAAAAAATTCGAGGAATAAGGTAAGAGGGATTGATTGAGATGAATGCAATAATTAAAACGATGATATAACGTTCGTGGAACGTGGTGCCGCTTTTGACCAAATGATGATGTTTTTCAAATATTATTATTATTATTATTATTATCATTATTATTATTATTATTATTATTATTATTATTATTATTATTATTATTATTATTATTATTATTATTATTATTATTATTATTATTATTATTATTATTATTATTATTATTATTATTATTATTATTATTATTATTATTATTATTATTATTATTATTATTATTATTATTATTATTATTATTATTATTATTATTATTATTATTATTATTATTATTATTATTATTATTATTATTATTATTATTATTATTGAATTTTTTTTTTGAATTTGAATTTGATCTAGTTTAACGTCCTATGCGGTATCTATATACAGAACCATGAAGACGGTAAGCCATGTAAAATAGGGAAAAAGCTTTCAAGCAACAAAACCCATAGTTCCGCCGCGACGGCACAGCCCAGCTTAATGCTGAGGCTGTCCCTTTGTTCCATTCAATTTTGTCTCACCCCAAATGTTAACTCCTCTATCGCCCCGATCCCTATTCAGCTGAAGTTCGGAAGATTTCTTACACCATCCTGCTCTCCTCTTTTCGATGACGGAATAGTTGGAACTGCCGGTGTCATGGCCCTTAATGTGTTTAGTACTGCCGTTGAGTCTGCGATCACCTTTCGTGGACGTCCTGGTCCCCTCTTCTGGGGTTCAACCTTTCGATTAGTAACCAGTGTAAACCCTTGATCGTCGGTGGTCGCTGATGCTGCTTGCGACACAATTATGGGACTGGTTTCCCTTCGAATTTCCGCCGTTCGTTCCAGAAGCTCGAAGCGGGCTTTCTGAACACTCCCCTTGTAGGCTTGAAATGTTCGGCATGACGCTCTCTGCCACGAACGATGTTCCTTGCCACAGTTGACGCAAGAAACTCTTTTCCTAGGACAGTCCCGGGTTTGGTGAGCACCTGCGCACTCACCGCACCTAGCTGCCTTTCCGCATGACGCCTGCGTATGTCCCCATTGACTGCAGTTGTAGCACTGCTTTGCCTGGGCCCTCGGGGACCACACCTGCGCTGAGTATAGCATGGCATTAATGACGATGCCATGTCGAACAACTTGTTTCTGCAAGACCTCCGTAGGAAGACTCAGAACAATTGAGCCCCTTGTGCGGCCATTTGTCTTGGCCCGCTCGATCTCCTTTCCGTCGTGCATCCATCTTATTTTATTGATCTTTAAACCTGGAATTCGTACTGCTGTAGACGATTCCATCTCCCGTATCAAAGTTGTGTTGTTGGCATATTTGCCTCCTTCAATTTTCGTCCTCAACGGGACTCCGTACACTTCCACTGGAAAATCTTGCCTTAGGACTTGAAAGTCCTCTATTTCTGCCATGTTGAGAGCCACGTCTCTCTGGGTGGCCGACTGAACAAACACCTCGGTGTCATTACTCCGCATCTGTCGCACTGCGTATGCCCCTGGAATATGTTTTTGTGCCCTCATTAGCAGCTGTGCTGGCTGCATGTCTTTTGCACCCTCGACGCGTATTCGAACCGCTGTTTTGGCCATTGGCGGTGCTGCCACCGACGCGTATGTTCTTGGGGCCGGCGGCCCAGAAATTATTGGAGCCGCGTTGCGAGCGGGCTCCGCGAGACTCTTCTTGACTGCTTCTTCAAGAGCCAACATCCTTTCCTCGATGGGAGATTTCATCGTCTGCATCTCCTTCCAAGCCTTATTGTGTGCGTTGAAGGCCCTCACGGCCTCCGCGATGTCTTCCGTGGTGATGGTAATGCCATCGTCGTCTTCGTCTGAATAAAGGGTCCTGAGCTTTTTTAGTAATAGCCTTAAGATGTTTAGATTCTTATCTGGAGGAACTGTTGACGCTCCGCTGCCTTGAGATTGTTTGGCCATTGTCGCGATTTGCGACGCGTCGGGACCGCTGGATCCCATCGAATCGGCACCAGCACCCACCATGTTGTGGCACAGTGGATTTGGGGACGGAAATGGGGTAAGATTGATGAATAAATGCGATTTACGAAGTCAATTTGATGAAAGAGGCAGCGTGGAGTGCTGCGCAGCTTTTCGTGAAAAATGATGTTTTTTATTATTATTATTATTATTATTATTATTATTATTATTATTATTATTATTATTATTATTATTATTATTATTATTATTATTATTATTATTATTATTATTATTATTATTATTATTATTATTATTATTATTATTATTATTATTATTATTATTATTATTATTATTATTATTATTTGAATTTTTGAATTTGATTTCATTTAGCCCGATTTGGCGCCTTATGGCCCATGCAGGTGTCTACGAACTCTAATATTTATATAGGAGGAAACCTTTATGGTAAAAACCCCCTCAACTTCTAAATTTATATACACTTTAAGTTTGTGTTACCTTCGCGAAGTGCACTAATACTGTTTTATCCAGTGCGGATACCGTCCACTCCCTTATTTGTGGCAAGAGACCAATTCTCCTTGCTGACCTCTCTCTCACTCATCTTGGCCTCGACTTCAAGCGTCAGTCGAAACTGCTCTAGCCTTCCTTCCTGCTGGATCCATCTAGTTATCCTTGCAATATCCGTGGGATTGTTCATCATGGCCTCAAATGACCGGTTCTCTGCCTTTCTCAGTATTTCTCCTCTTCCTTTGGCCCAGCTGGTGCAGGCCATGACCATATGCTTCACATTTTGGGACGGATATCCACATTGGCATCGTGAACTGTCTACTCCCGGAACTTTTCTTCTGTGCAGATAGGAATTGAACCCAATGTGTTCGCTTCTTATCTGTATAGCTATGCTGCTCTGGGCCCTGTTAAGGTGTTATTATTATTATTATTATTATTATTATTATTATTATTATTATTATTATTATTATTATTATTATTATTATTATTATTATTATTATTATTATTATTATTATTATTATTTTTTGAATTTGAATTTGATTTCATTACCCTGATTTGGCGCCCTATGGGCCCATGCAGGTGGCTATAAACTCTATTTATAGATATTTTACATGAGGGGGAAACCTTCCGATAAAAACCCCCTTCTCCTTCAAATTATTACTGTAGTACTTCGTTAACCTACAGGAAGCGCAATATGCCGTTAGTCCGAGACAAGACTAGCTAAAGTTATAGGTGACCTCGCCATCCTTTCCCAGCCCTCGCGTGCCGAAAAGTGATGACTGTGGTCTTGAGTTCGACCCCGATGGCGCAAATTGGTGTGTAGATAGAGCTTATTATTATTATTATTATTATTATTATTATTATTATTATTATTATTATTATTATTATTATTATTATTATTATTATTATTATTATTATTATTATTATTATTATTATTATTATTATTATTATTATTATTATTATTATTATTATTATTATTATTATTATTATTATTATTATTATTATTATTATTATTATTATTATTATTATTATTATTATTATTATTATTATTATTATTATTATTATTATTATTATTATTATTATTATTATTATTATTATTATTATTATTATTATTATTATTATTATTATTATTATTATTATTATTATTATTATTATTATTATTATTATTATTATTATTATTATTATTATTATTATTATTATTATTATTATTATTATTATTATTATTATTATTATTATTATTATTATTATTATTATTATTATTATTATTATTATTATTATTATTATTATTATTATTATTATTATTATTATTATTATTATTATTATTATTATTATTATTATTATTATTATTATTATTATTATTATTATTATTATTATTATTATTATTATTATTATTATTATTATTATTATTATTATTATTATTTTTTGAATTTGAATTTGATTTCATTACCCTGATTTGGCGCCCTATGGGCCCATGCAGGTGGCTATAAACTCTATTTATAGATATTTTACATGAGGGGGAAACCTTCCGATAAAAACCCCCTTCTCCTTCAAATTATTACTGTAGTACTTCGTTTACCTACAGGAAGCGCAATGTGCCGTTAGTCCGAGACAAGACTAGCTAAAGTTATAGGTGACCTCGCCATCCTTTCCTAGCCCTCGCGTGCCGAAAAGTGATGACTGTGGTCTTGAGTTCGACCCCGATGGCGCAAATTGGTGTGTAGGTGGGGCTGTGGCCACGGGATTTTTCCGCGGGCGCCCTGGCCCTCTCTTTCCGACCTCTGCCTTCTGGCTGGACACCAGTGTAAACCCTTGGTTGTCTACTTGTTTTGCCGCTGGTGATATTGTAGTGGCCGCTGCTGTTATTTCCTCCCTTCTTAGGTCTGCCGTTCTTTCCAAAAGTCCATACCGTGCCCTCTGGACACTAACCTTGTAGGACGCGAAGTTTGGACACGCCCCCTTCTGCCACGATTTATGGGCTTTGCCACAATTGCAGCAAAGCACCGACTTCCTCGGGCAGTCTCTAGTCTGGTGAGTGCCCGCGCACTCACCACATCTTTTCGCCCTATTGCACGAGGCTTGAGTATGCCCCCATTGACTGCAGTTAAAGCACTGCTTAACTTGAGCCCGGGATGACCAGAGCTGGGCCGTGTACAGCATTGAATTGAGTACAATGCCGTTTCGAATCACCTCGCGTTGAAGAGCCTCTGTCGGCAGGCTAGCGATCACCGACCCTCGAGTATGGCCATTTTTCCTCATCCATTGGTGCTCCTTCCCGTCGTAAAGCCATCTTAACCTGTTAATTTGGATTCCAGGAATCCGAACATTTGTCTCCGTTTTTATTTGATATATAATTCTGCCGTTGTCGGCATTTTTTCCTCCATGTATCATTGTCCCCAATGGGACTCCCAAAATTTCAACAGGATAATCCTGCTTCAAGACGCAGAACTCCTTTGGCTGAGCCATATTCAGGGCAGCATCTCGCTGGGAGATCGACTGCACGAACACCTCAGTGTCGTTACTCCTTAACTGCCTTACGGCGTATGCCCCCTCAATATGTGTTTTTGCCTTGTTTAGCAGCTCTGCCGGCTGCATCTTGTCTGCTCCTTGTATTCTTATTCTTACTGCCGCTTTAGTCGCTGGAGGTGCGACGACTGAAGCGTAAGTGGGTCGACCTCCCATTCCTTGTGTCGACTGAGGTGCCGTCTTGCGCACTGGCTCCTCGAGACTCTTCGTTACTGCCTTCTCTAAGGCCAGCATCCTTTCTTCCATTGGTGTCGCTTTCATTGTCGATTGTAGGGACAATGCGTGCGACTTGAGGGCGTCAATAGCCCCATCTACCTCCGCCATCGGTGTCGCTGTTGGGTTAGTACCAGCTATGACCAGTCTGTCGCGGACCTTGTTTAGAAAAAGCCCTATTGATTTTAGACTATCCATGTTAATGCCTGTAGATGTCGCGAGAGAATCTACAGCCATAATTGCGGCTGTTCCGCTGTCCGTTGGGGGTTTTGGTGGTGCCGTGAAAATTTTTCCTGCAGTGAAAACCACATTTCTGGTTCCCCAATCCACCATGCCGAAGCGCAGAGCGAAAAAATCGGGGAATCGGATAATAAGGTTCGATTAAGATAGTAGCAATTAACGAAACGATGAAATAACGTTCGTGGAACGTTGTGCCGCTTTTGAACAAATGATGATGTTTTTTCTTATTATTATTATTATTATTATTATTATTATTATTATTATTATTATTATTTGGGGGACTTTTCTTAAAATCTGTCAATTGTGTCTCCTACGAACCTCCAGCTCTCACTGTAGAGTCTGCAGAGCTGAGATTGAGTAAAAAAGTCCTCACTTCGATGTGGATTCCCAATCGCTTGCGCGGTCTGCATCGTCTTCATCTTTCAACATATCCCCCTATCATCATTATCATGAAGCTAGCTACGATCAGATCAGATGGTAGGGTTGGAGCCCTGCTCATCACCAACCCTTGACCATGGAGGAAAAACCATCCGATGAGTTTCCGGAGCGCACCCAGCACCCGATACGGAGATGGCGGATTGGATCAATTCGACCTCAAATGTTACAAAGAAGGGAAATATAGATGAATATGCGCACCTCATGTGGCCCCGGTGTCTAGGCCTCGCCTGGCTGGGGCTGCAGGTTTTTTGAGACTTTTTCCCGCGCTCTCAGTTTCCATTGCTACCATTTTTTTTGGGTAGAAAGTTCGGTGGAAAAAAGTGGCCGAATTCAACGGGTAAATATTGAGCTGACTGGCTATTCATCAAAGGGAATATATCAATGATCTTTTGATTAACAAAAGAGGATAGGAGCACTGTACAAGGTGTGGCGTAGGTCAGAGAGGAGGCCAATGTGCTAGATAGTCATAGACTCAAGTAGTACAATAAACAACATACTATTATTATTTATTGTTGTCAGATGATGATGATTATATTTATCGTGCCAGGCTTACACCCTCCATCCAATGGACATGACACGCATGGAGGACATCTAGAATACAAGTTCCTTCATTCTCCAGCAAAGCCCGTTCGGTGCCTGACTTTTCCAAATACGTGCCTCACGCTAGTTATATCGGGTCGAATAGGTAAGAACGCATTAACCATGATCCTAAGACCATGTATTGAGGGAAAACCTCAATAATTCCTCCTGTACTCTTTCACGACGAGCAGCCGTAGTCACCCCTTAAACAGGCCGTGTAGGAATACAACCTACCACTTCTAGAAAGCACATCCAGCACCCGACCAACTGTGCCAACAGCCTGTTGAAAATCACATATCGTTCTTCCCAAATTCTCCCCTGCATTGCGCTCAACCCCCATTTGGGAGGGCTGAAATTCCGAAATCGAGAGCTCAAAACTGAGGCATCGGTGCCCTAGTTCTTGTCGCACATTGTTCGTTGTCTGAGTGAGGCTTCTTCGTTCGCGCCGTCCTTGGAATGTGTCGAAAGGTTGAGAATGTTGATGTCGCTGTCGAGGTGCTTGTCTAAAATGAGGCCGAGCAATTGCCAAGTCCTGCACACAATGTTAGTAAGGTTGAAAGCGAAAGGAATATTACCTTTGATTTTGGAGGGTTGTTGGTGAGTCATAAAGTCATCCCAGTCAAACTCAATCGGGAAGTTGTTAGAAGACTGAATAGAAGAGACCCAAACTTAAACTTTCGATCTATCGTGCCGGGAACGGAACCTAGCCCAGGTGTCAATCGAAATCGACTGGGCCACGCTCAGCAAGCTGCCGTTGCGAAGGATGCGATTCTTCTTGGCTATCCCAGTTATGCAGAGCATACTGAGCGATTACACCGGCACCACTGGAAGGTGAAGAATTCGACTTTGCCAGCATGATGATGATGATATTTTTATCGTGACCGGGTACTACTCCAGCACCCAGAGGGCATGGCACGGGTAGTCCAGATCTATACGACTCTTCGCTACCTACATCATTGTTTTGTAGAAACTTGAACACACAAAACTAAAACAAGTAAAAACACCAATTCTAATGTGTTAGCGCCCTGCGCTACACCATAATTCTCGTACCACACCGAACGGTGCCAAGAAGCATTACAGTTGACCTTTACATCCCCTGTTCACAATTCAATCTTGCTGTAACACTTTGTTACAGTTAAAAAACGCCAGAATTTCTGCCATCCTTCCTGCCCTATCATATCCCTTATCATAGGACGTGGTTCCTTCGTTTCCGTCCTCCATTTCTGGATAGTCGGGCGACACTATACAAAATGCCATGGCCGCTTTTCTCTGCCACATTTGCAAAGCATTTCTTCATTCTGGTGGTGGAACCGTCTATGATAGCTGGCGAAGTCACCATGCCCAGTCCTTGCTGCGATGAGGCGATGATATGCCCATCGAGGTAGAGCTAGCTCAGGAGGGCGTTTTCTCCGCATCAGTAGGTCCAGATCTTCATACCTACTCGATCTGTTCTTAAGCCACCATTCTTCCGCAAGTTTTTGTACCCGGATATTGACTTGGCGTTTGAGAGCTGCAAAAGTCAAAACTTCGTGAGTTTACTCCCAGATGCACTCTGGTCCCGGTATGTTCCCATCTCGATTATTTGACGCAAGGAATGCCTTTGCCATCGCATAGGCCTTTTAGTTTCCTGGCATGCCACTATGTCCCGGAACCAAGTAGACCCCCATTCGCTGGTCGGGTCTTGAGTAGTTCCCAGAAATTCATGACATCTACATGCGAGGAATTTGTTTTGCCATTTTGAAAGGCTCTGACCGCCTCTTGTTTTTCAAGGAGTACCTTGATATCTGTGCTGCCACCAATTTCTAACGCTGCCTCTAGGCTTCGTACTGCCCCGGTGATTTCCGCATCAAAGACCTCAGCTCCAGGAAGGAACTTTCCACCGCTCGCTATAAGTTCACCGCCCCTATATATGGCGTAACCATAGGCTGAGTATGCTGGGACGGTCGATGACCCATCCGAGTAGACACAGAGTGTTCCTGGGGGAAGATCCCTGAGCCAAAACACGATCTGCTTCGCCTTTTCCTCCTTGTCGCATTTGGCCCTAGCAGTAGCCAATGTTGTCTTTGGTAGGTAAAGCTGCCCAGGCCCTTCTGATGCTGGCAGGCGCAGGTTCCCATTCTGAAGGCGTGTTAAATATCGTTGTGGAACCTTAAAAACACGTTCTTTCTGCCACTCTCGTAGTTGGAGTCGCTTGATTGCCTCTTTGGGTGCCTAAGCTGCCCTTGACGATAGTGGATGATAACTGTCGAGTCGGCGAATTCTTGCCGCACTTCGAAGCTGTCGCTGCTGAAGCATTATTCCTGCAGGTAAGATCCCTGATTCCCGGCGCAGGACTATGTTTGGTGTAGTTTGCCACACTGGTAGTGCAGCTCGAATTGCGGTCAAAATAGTCCTATCTAGTAACTTGAGGTGCCATCCGACACTCGAACTTACTTTCTTGTCTCGTATCGTCGTAATACGGGTCAGTCCAGGCCACCAGGCTTTAGCGCCATACACTGACGTACTAACTACACATACATTCACCGCACGTATTAATGGTCCCGGAGCCGCACCTCGTTGGACTCTATTTACGCTACGTATGAAGTGGGATAGTCGCTGTGCATTGCTACACAATTCCTGAACATGCTGTCTGAATTTTAGTTGGGAATCGAGCCAAACTCCAAGCCATCGAATATGCGGAGAAGGCGTAATGAGCTGTTCTCCAACTCTAACCGTTAGGTTGGATGAGTCTAGTTTCTTCTTTGGTCCACCCCCAATGATCAGGAGCTCAGATTCGAAGGGTAGAATCTAATCATATGTAATGAAGCTAGTTGGACTATCCTGTCTACTTTGACCTGGACAGCCTCAACAGCTTCGCAAGGACTTTTACCGACTCGAATAATGGCGATGTCGTCTGCATATCCGAATCCACAGCTTGAAGCGCCATCCTCGAGTAGAATCGAGATGTATAACATCAATAGAAGTGGCGAAAGTGGTGATCCTTGAGGGACACCGCACTCAACAAGCTTCTTATCTGTTACGCCTTCTTCATGTCTTACCAAGACTGTTCGGCTTTTCAGAAATGATTCTACCCAGCGACAGAGTGATAGCGGCCAGCCCTGACTTCGCATTCGTGCGAGCAGCCGATTGTGTAGCACTGCATCGAAGGCACCTTGAATGTCGAGCGTGACCATAGCTGTGACTTTTTTGTATCTCATTGCAGCTTCTGCATCGTGTGTGACACACGATACCAGGTCGACTGCTGAGCGACCTGGTAGCGCGCCGAATAGTTGTGGAGGTACTGCCTTGTGTTTTAATGCAAGCCAGGACATCCGTTTAGCTATTAGTCTTTCCAGTCCCTTGCCTAAGCTGGAGAGTAACGATATAGGTCGCCATCCTTTTGGGCTGGAGAGATCGCGTCCAATTTTAGGAAGTAGTACAACTTCCGCCACCTTGAAGGGTGTTGGAAAATATTCCAAGTTCAGACATGCCTGAAAGAGGTCCCTGACATATGTTCCAATCGAGCTCCAGTAAGCCTTGAGTAGTCGGATGGTGACTTTATCATATCCTGGAGCCGTTTCTTTACTTCCTATGGTTGACGCTGTAACTTCTTCCAAGGAGACCCCTCTGTTCTATGGGATAGACTCTGGTTGACCATTCCCCCATGTTCCTACATCGCTTTTAGCGTCGAATCTTCCCAGAAGGGAATTATGCAGTGCGATTGTCCGCTCGAGTGGATCTGAAAGCCACTGGTTTGGTGATACCTGGAGAGGATGAGGCTGTTTCGTCGGCTTTGGTTTGGCCCATCGCTTGAGTTTGAACACTTGTGCCTCTGTCTCGGCTGCTTCGACTTCATTTGTCCAATACTAGCGTTTGGCTGACTTCACTGCGGCTCGTACAGCTTTACGTGTCGTTCCTGTATCTCCAGATGTCCTTTTAGCTGCCCTATAGTCAATCTATCGTTCTTTGCAGTCCTCAGTGCACCAAGGCGCTGTTTTCCCACTTCCTAGAGCTGGTGCTCGTCCGACAATTTTGGCCGCATCTTGAAGTACTCGGATTAAGCTTCTCGCGGAGGCCTCAATCTCGATTTGACTACTTATTGGGTCAGGCCTTACCCATTGCTTTACGCATCGTGCAAACTCATCTAGATCACAGTCTCTAACACGGGTTAGTCTTGGAATTCCAGATAGCTCCGAGTACCCGGGTGTGTCGACTGAGCCCTCAATTTTAGAGTGGTCTGATTTACAGTGAAAGCGGTTTGAGACAGCTGCAAAAGCCATCGTGTTACTCCAAGTTGGATCTAGCACATTTCCGTCTCGGTGGGTGCTTTCTCCAATAGTGCTCAGTAGCCGCATATCATTTTTGCGGGCCCATCCCATGATGAGATCGCCATTACCGTATTGGCGTTCTAATAACGGCTGCCAATGCTGTGAGACTGAATTAAAACCGCCTCCCACTACTGAAGGGCCATTGGGACGCCAGTTTAGTAAAGGATCCAAAGTCCCGCTGGGGCCTGGGGCGCGATAAACGTTTACAAAGGTCAGTCCTGACACCTGCACGAAGCAATAGTCTGACGTCTGACTTGATGACGAAGGTGTAATCTGTGTCGCTTGCAGTCCTTTCCTGACAAAAGTGACGGCGCGTGGTCGTGATCTCGGTACCGTATTTCCGAAGGGTATGAAACTATTGAGGCCAGGGTGGCTTTTCATAGTGAAATCTCCGTCTTCTCGCAAGGTCCACGGTTCTTGTACCATGGCTATGTGTACTTCTGCATCCCAAGCATGTTGCAGCGCTATGTCCATGTTCGGTCCGCCCTTTCCCATATTCACTTGGTGAAAGAGAAGGGTGCTATGTCTCTGTTTGTGATTATATGAGTTTGGTGTATTACTCATTATCATGCATTATTTCTTCTGGTATGTTTATGACCTCGCGGGTCTTACCCTTTTCTTGAGATCTTGACAGTGCTGCCTTGAAATCCATATGCCCTCTTTCACGAATAACTCGTAGCTCTGCCGGTGATCTAGGCATTACTTGACCGTGATGTCGCCTTGGTCGAGCCATGCAGCTCAAGTGGGTTGATTCGTGCGGCCCAGCACAGTTTAAATACTTGGGGATGTTCACCGTGTATTCTGATACTTCGTGTGCTCCAGAAAATTTAACACACCGCTGTCCTTTGACGCAGTTTCTTGTTGAGTGGTATCCCCAACAGCGTTGACACTGCTCAATGGGGCGTCGGCTAGAAAACGGAATGGCGGGCCCACTCTCGTCGAATAGTCTGAATCTTAGGTTGGATGGCACCTGTTTGAAGTGTATTATCCAGCTAGCAGAATAGCTTCCTAATTTTACATCGTTTGGGCGAACCTGTATCGGTGTGACTCCACAAACTACCTGGTATTCCGTCTTCACCATTTCACTAGTAACTTCAATCCTTCTGTCTAATGTACGGATGCAGATTGGGACATGAGGGACCATGACGGACGTCCAATCTGAGGCAGGCTCAATTGTGACTTCCTCCTTTTGAAGTAAAGGACCCACACTCAGAATCGACTCCCTGAGTGCGTCTGATGCACACTCCATTGCTAGGCCGGACCTAACTTGTGTCATCGCTGTGATTGCTGAAGGTGCGACTCCAGCTTTTTCAGTGATGATTTTCTTTATTGTGACAGGTGATAACGTCCGCCACTGATGTTCTCGCGCTACGCGAAGGAAGAGTTGGTTATCTTCTTTCGGCGGCTCTTGTCCAGCTGGTCTTGTCTGGACGGCTGGGCTTCGTTTTACCACATTGGCTGGCGGGTCTGGAAGCTTTGCTGCTTTCTGGGCTACTGTGGCCCACGAAGAAGCAGTCTCCTTGGGCTTTCTTGGCAGCTCATGGAGAGGTTTAGTCGCCCTAGTGACAGAGGTTTTTATCTGTGTACCTTCTGAGGATGGGATCTTGCCTTGGGGAATCGCGGTATTGGCGTTACCTATCGCGAACGCTGTCACGATGGGTGGAATATTTTCAATGAAGGGCACGACTAAGGACGCGCCTTCGGTTCCTGCCTTGGATTTCGCCCGGGCGTCGATGTTTTGCAGGAAATCCTGAGCTAGACTCATTCGCTGCTTTCTTTGGCGTTCCGATTGCCCCATGGGGGCAGCAATCCCAAGAAGGCTCGGGTGTAAATGGTCGCCTGGGTCGATTGACGCCAAGGACGATGGCTGGTCGTACGCAGCCATGATGCTGCTTGATCTCTCGGGTTTGGGTACGGTGATAATTGTAATGCTACGCGTGTATGGGATGGAAGAATTTATGATGATAATGATAATGATGATCTTGAGCATGATGATGATGATAATGATAATGATATTTTTATCGTGACCGGGTACTGACCCAGCACCCAGGGGGCATGGCACGGGTAGTCCAGATCTATATAAGACTCTTCGCTACCTACATGATTGGTTCACAGGAGCCAGAAATACAGAAACAAAACAAATAAAAAGAAAAAGAAAAAACACGATTTCTGAGGTGCTAGCGCCCTGCACTACACCTCCATCCTCGTGCCACACTGAGCGGCCCTAAGAAGCAATACAGTTGACATTCAAGTTCCCTGTTTATGATTCAATTTTGCTGTAACGTTTTGTTACAGTTAGAAAGCGCCAGAATATCTGCCATCCTTCTTGCCCTATCATATCCCTTGTCGTAGGTCGTGGTTCCTTCGTTTCCGTCCTCCATTTCTGGATGGTCGGGCGACGCTCTGCAAAGTGTCATTGCCGTTTCTCTCGTCCGCATTTGCATCGCATTTCTTCATTCGGATGTTGAAATCGTCTGTGATAGCTAGCGAAATCACCATGCCCAGTCCTTGCCGCAATGAGGCGGTGATATGCCCATCGAGGTAAAGCTAGCTCCGGAGGGCGTTTTCTTCGCATCAGTAAGTCCAGATCTTCATACCTGTCCGATCTATTTTTATGCCACCAATCTTCCGCGAGTTTCTGTACTCGTATTGTGACTTGGCGTTTAAGTGCTGCGAATGTCAGGACTTTGTCAGATTCCTCCTGAGTGCACTCTGGTCTCGGGATATTTCCTTCCCTGGTTTTTGATGCAAGGGCTGCCTTTGCAATTGCGTCGGCTTTATCGTTCCCTTCAATACCACTGTGTCCCGGAACCCAGTGGACTTCTACGGCAGGCTGAGCCTTGGATAGTTCAATAAAATTCCGGACCTCAGACTGTGAAGAGCTCGTTCTACCACTCACAAGGGCTCTTACCGCCTCTTGATTGTCGAGGAGCACCTTGATACCTATACTACCTCCAATTTCCGACGCCGCTTCTAGGGCTCGAACTGCCCCGACGATTTCTGCATCAAAGACCTCTGCTCCTGGGAGAGAATTTCCACCACTCGCTATGAGTTCTCTGTCCCTGTATGTAGCATAGCCATAGGCTGAGTATGCTGGACCAGTCGATGACCCATCAGAATATAGACACAGCGTCCATACAGGGAGATTTCTAAGCCAATGATTAGTCCGCTTCGACTTTTCCTCCTTGTCGCATTTGGCTCTAGCCATAGCCCTTGCGATCATCGGTTGGTAAAGCTGTCCAGGCCCTTCTAATGCCGGTAGGTTGAGGTTACCATTCTGAGGGCGTGTCAGATATCGCTCTGGAAACTTGAAGACACGATCTTTTTGCCCTTCTCTCAGTTTGAGTCGCTTAATTGCTTCCTTTGGTATCTCAGCTGCCCTTGACGACAAAGGGTGATAACTGTCAAGTCTGCGGATTCTGGCTGCATTTCGGAGCTGTCGCTGCTGTAGCATAATTTCTGCCGGTAGTATCCCTGACTCACGGTGCAGAACTATATTTGGTGTAGTTCGCCACACTGGCAGTGCGGCTCGAACAGCAGTCAAAATAGTTCTATCTAGTAACTTGAGGTGCCATCCGACACCCGTACTTACTCTTTTATCTCGTACCGTCGTGATACGGGTGAGTCCAGGCCACCAAGCTTCAGCGCCATAAATTGCCGTACTGACTACACATGCGTTCACTGCACGGATTAATGGTCCCGGAGCCGCACCTCGTTGGACCCTATTAATACTTCGTATAAAGTGACATAGTCGTTGTGCCTTATTACACCATTCTTGAACATGTTGTCTAAACGTCAGTTGGGAATCGAGCCAGACCCCGAGCCATCAAATGTACGCGGAAGGCGTAATAAGCTGTCCCTCAACCCTGACCGCGAGGTTGGATGAGTCTAGTTTCTTCTTCGGTCCTCCTCCTATAACCAGGAGCTCGGACTTAGAAGGGTCGAACCTTATCATGTGCGTTGAAGCGCGTTGGATTATCCTGTCTACTTCTACCTGGGCAGCCTCAACAGCTTCAGAAGGACTTTTACCGACTCGAATAATGGCGATGTCGTCTGCATATCCGAATCCACAGCTTGAAGCGCCATCCTCGAGTAGAATCGAGATGTATAACATCAATAGAAGTGGCGAAAGTGGTGATCCTTGAGGGACACCGCACTCAACAAGCTTCTTATCTGTTACGCCTTCTTCATGTCTTACCAAGACTGTTCGGCTTTTCAGAAATGATTCTACCCAGCGACAGAGTGATAGCGGCCAGCCCTGACTTCGCATTCGTGCGAGCAGCCGATTGTGTAGCACTGCATCGAAGGCACCTTGAATGTCGAGCGTGACCATAGCTGTGACTTTTTTGTATCTCATTGCAGCTTCTGCATCGTGTGTGACACACGATACCAGGTCGACTGCTGAGCGACCTGGTAGCGCGCCGAATAGTTGTGGAGGTACTGCCTTGTGTTTTAATGCAAGCCAGGACATCCGTTTAGCTATTAGTCTTTCCAGTCCCTTGCCTAAGCTGGAGAGTAACGATATAGGTCGCCATCCTTTTGGGCTGGAGAGATCGCGTCCAATTTTAGGAAGTAGTACAACTTCCGCCACCTTGAAGGGTGTTGGAAAATATTCCAAGTTCAGACATGCCTGAAAGAGGTCCCTGACATATGTTCCAATCGAGCTCCAGTAAGCCTTGAGTAGTCGGATGGTGACTTTATCATATCCTGGAGCCGTTTCTTTACTTCCTATGGTTGACGCTGTGACATCCTCCAGTGAAACCTCTCCATCCCATGGAATCAACTCTGGTTGACTGTTCTCCCACGTATCGATGTCGTTTCTCGCGTTATACCTTGCAAGAAGAGAATCTCGCAACGCAACTGTCCGCTCTAGTGGATCTGAAAGCCACTCGTTTAGTGATACCCGGAGAGGAGGAGGCTATTTCGTCGGCTTCGGTTTGGCCCATCGCATAAGATTGAACACTTTTGCTTCTGTCTCTGCTGCCTCGACTTGCTTTGTCCAGTATTCACGTTTGGCTCTCTTCACTGCGGCTCGAAAAGCCTTATGTGTCACTACTATATCTCCAGATGTCCTTTTGGCTGTCCTGTAGTCAAACTGACGTCTTTTACATTCATCAGTCCACCAAGGCGCTGTTTTTCCCCTTCCCACCGCGGGTGTTCGTCCGACAACTTTGATCACGTCTTGAAGTACTTTGATTAAGCTCTTTGTGAAGTCTTCAATCTCGTTTTGACTGCTGAGGGGGCCGTGCCTTACCCATTGCCTTACGCTTCGAGCAAACTCGTCTAGGTCACCGTCTCTTACGCGGATTAGCCTCGGGATCCCGGATAGCTGCGAGCATCCAGGTGTGTCAACCGAGCCTTCAATGGTGGAGTGGTCTGATGTACAGTCGAACCGTGCTGATACCGATGCAACTGCCGTCGTATTACTCCAGGTTAGATCCAGCACTTTTCCATCGCGATGAGTACTTTTTCCTAAGGTGTTTAGTAGCTGCATGTTGTTTCTGCGGGTCCACCCCATGATGAGATCACCATTTCCGTATTGGCGTTCTGTTAATGGCTGCCAATACTGTGAGACTGAGTTGAAGTCACCCCCTACTACTGAGGGTCCACTTGGCTGCCAGCTTAGTAATGGTTCCAAAGTCTCACTATGGCCTGGAGCGCGGTAGACATTTACAAATGTCAGTCCACACACCTGCACAAAACAGTAGTCTGATGACTGGCTTGATGACGAGGGTGAGATCTGGGCCGCTTGGAGTCCTTTTCTCACAAAATTGACAGCGCGTGGTCGTGGTCTCGGTGTCGTGTTTCCCAAGGGTATAAAACTATCGAAACCAGGATGGCTTTTCGTTCTAAACTCTCCATCTTCTTGCAAGGTCCATGGTTCTTGAACCATGACTATGTGCACTTCTGCATCCCAAGCTTGTTGCAGCGCTATGTCCATGTTTGGTCCACCCTTTCCCACGTTCACATGGTGAAATAGAAGGGTGCTATATTTTTGGTTGTGCTTATGAGAATTTGGTGTATTACTCATTATCAACCATCGTTTCTTCTGGTATATTAATGACCTCGCGGGCCTTACCTTTTTCTTGAGATCTTAATATAGCAGCCTTAAAATCCATATGTCCGCGTTCTCGAATAACTCGCAGCTCGGCCGGTGATCGGGGCGTTACTTGTCCATTGTATCGCCTTGGCCGGGCCATGCAGTCCAAGTGAGTAGACTCGTGCGGTCCAGCACAGTTTGAACATTTGGGGATGTTTGCCGAGCATTCGGCAGCTTCGTGCGAGCCAGAACACTTTACACAGCGCTGTCCTTTGACGCAGTTTCTTGTTGAATGATAGCCCCAGCAGCGTTGGCATTGCTCGATAGGGCGTCTACGAGAGAATGGTATGGCAGGTCCACTCTCGTCGAATAGTCTAAACCTTAAGTTGGAAGGTGCTTGTTTAAAGTGCACGATCCAGCTAGTGGAATACTGTCCAAACTTTGTATCGTTTGGGCGCACCTGTATTGGCATGACGCCGCAAGCTGCCTGGCATTCCATCTTCACCATTTCCCTGGTTACTTCAATTCTTCCGTCTAATGTACGGATGTAGATTGGGACATGCGGTACCATGACGGATGTCCAGTCTGACGCCGGTTCGATTGTGATTTCCTCTTTTTGGAGTGAAGGACCCACACCTAGAATTGATTCCCTGAGTGCATCTGATGCGCACTCCATTGCTAGGCCAGACCTAACTTGTGTCATCGCTATGGTTGCTGAGGGTGCAATCCCAGCTTTCTCTGTGACAATTTTCTTGATAGTGACTGGTGATAACTTGCGCCACTGATGCTCTCGTCCCATTCGAAGAAAAAGTCGTCTATCTTCTTTGGGGGTTTCTTTTTCTGCTGGTCGTGTCTGCACAACAGGCCTTCGTTTGACCAGGTTGGCTGGCGGGTCTGGGAGCTTGGCCGCTTTTCGTGCCACTGTGACCCAGGGGGACTCAGCCACTTGAGGCTTTTTCGGCAGTTCATGAGGCGGTTTCTCGTTTATCTTTGTCACCCTTGGCACAGAGGTTTTTATCTGAGTGGCTTCGGGGAAAGGGTTCTTACATGAGTTGTATGTGGCGTTGACGTTGCTTATTGCAAAAGCTGTCACAATAGGTGAAATCTTTTCAATAAAAGGCGCGATTAAGGCCGCACCATCAGTTCCAGCCTTGGATTTCGCCCAGGCGTCGATATTCTGCAGGAATTCTTGAGCTAGGCTCATTCGCTGCTTTCTGTCGCGCTCTGATTGCTCCATTGCGGCGGCAATCCCAAGAAGGCTCGGGTGTAGGTCGTCGCCTGGATCGATTGACGCCGAGGACGACGGCTGGTTGTACGCAGCCATGATGCTGCTTGATTTTCAGGGTTTGGACGGATGGATATAGTAATTATGCGTGTGGAATGGAAGAAGGAATTTGCTGGTATGTGGAGAGATGCATGATGATGATGATGATGATGATCTTTATTTTACGTCTAGCGAGCAACGCGCTTGACGCGTGGCCCTATTAAGTCCCTACTGAGACAAAAAACGCCAGGGTCTAATCCCTGGGCTTCTACACATTTGAAAGGTAAGAAAAAAAAACCAATACGAGACTTTATATACATAGAAAGTGCATTTAAATATAGTCAGACCCCTGTTAATATGACGTAATCGGGGCCGTGAAAAATATCGTCATCCAGAGAATATCGTTGATCCACAGAAATTCACCTCTCTGGCATAGTTTTTAGCACCAGTACAGCAAATAACCCTGGTTAAGACGATATTCACAGGTTGAAGAATGATAATCGTGTAATCGGTGAATGTATGGGAACGAAGTCCGTTCTGGAAAAAAATATCGTCTTAACGGCAATATCGTCTTAACGAGGATCGTCTTAACAGGGGTCTGACTGTACAGTCTCTTATGGGTGGCAAAGGTAAAATTGTCCAAATGACTGGGGTTAGATCCCTGTACATATTGCCTTAATTGGTATGATCTTCATGCAGGCCCATGTCTAGTAACTCGACTAGTTATGCAAGCAAGGGGTACTATCCAATGACTTTCCGTGAAAGTCTAAATTATGGGGATGGTTTTGAACTCAATGGGAAAAGTACAATGGTCCTCGGTTGAAATTCAAAATTAAAAAAAGTCAGTTGATATTCTCTAAAAATGCACATCTATTTCAAAAATTATTGCTCTTTATTATAAAAGTCTACATCGAAGCCCTCAGTATGGCTCGCAACTGAAATGAAAGCGTACTACATGATTAGTGTGTCTTTTCCATCCTAATACTTTGTGTACCATCCATTTGCCTTTATCACTGCTACACATCTTTCGTGCATGCTGCCAACTAGTGACAATAGCTCGTCAGAAGGTATAGACTCCTATGCGGCCTGTAGCAATGTCTTCAACATGGCAGAGCGCACGAGCCTGACCCCATTTTTCTCCGGTCTATTTACCTGAATGTGGTTTTTTAAGATGTTCCATAGTGACTCAATTGGGTTCAGGTCCGGAGATTAAAGTGGCCATCTCATAGGCGTTATTCCAACCTCACGTAGCGCCTTAGTTGTTGAGTGTGCTTTATGACATGGTGCGTTGTTGTGCATGTATAGAATTTCTGGATTTTCCATGTGAAATTGATTCAAAAGTGGCAAAATCCTTTCACAAAAGGATGAGGACCTCATTGATCCCAATCCTTCTCTCAGACTAGGAATGGGCCTTTTTGTGATCCGTAAAATGATCCCCAAAACATCCAGCTGTTCCCATGAGTATGGCGAGCCCTAATACAAGTCTCATCAAACTCATCATCAGGCTAAACTCTGCTGTTAGTACAAGGAAGATTTAGATAGAATTTAAACGTAATTTTCTTGTGACACGAGGTTTCATATAACAATCACCCGATACCCAGGTTTCATCAGTCTATAATATGCGACTCCATTGTTCATCGCTCCAATCTAAATGTAATTGGACGAACTCCAATCTTTTCTGCTTGTTCACTGCGATTAACGGGGGACTATTCTCAACACCTGTCAGTGGTGTCCCCTACGAACCTCCAGCTCTCACTGTAGAGTCTGCAGAGCCGAGATTGAGTAACAAAGTCCTCACTTCGAAGAGGATTCCCAATCGCTTTCGCGGTCTGTATCGTCTTCATCTCTCAACACATTCCCCTATCACCACTATCATGAAGCTAACCACGATCAGATCAGATGGTCGGGTCGGAGCCCTACTCGTCACCCACCCTTGATCATGGAGGAAAAGCCATCCGATGAGTTTCCGGAGCGTACCCAGCACCCGATACGGAGATGGTGGATTGGATCAAGTCGACCTCGAATGTTACAAAGAAGGGAGATATAGATGAATATGCGCACCTCATGTGGTCCCGGTGTCTAGGCCTCGCCTGGCTGGGGCTGCAGGTTTTTTGAGACTTTTTCCCGCGCACGCAGTTTCCATTGCTACCATTTTTATTTTTTTTGGGTAGAAGGTTCCGTGGAAAAGGTGGCTGAATTCCACGGGTAACTACTGAGCTGAATGGCTATTCATCAAGGGGAATATATCAATGATCTTTCAAGTAACAAAAGAGGATAGGAGCACTGTACAAGGTGTGGCCTGGGTCAGAGAGGAGCCCAATGTGCTAGATAGTCATAGACTCAAGTAGTACAATAAAACACACACACACTGCGATTAACGGAGGCTTCTTCCGAGCAATGCATCTGCTAAACCCTCTTTTTTTGAGTGCATTGGAAATTAAATGCTCGCTGCATCCCTAGTGGCTGAAGGGCCCCATGGCTAGTTCCAAATAGCACATCTGTCGATTTTCAGGAGACTCCCGGACGAATACTTCAAGGTCATCAACTTGTTCCGCGCTTAATTTTGGTAAGGGTCCTTTGCGAGACATAGAATTCTCAGTCTCTCGAGCACACGCAAGTTGCACTTGCCTTCTTGTGAAGCTAAGTTCGTCGGATATATGTTGTAATGTCAAGCCAAGTCTTCTTAATGCTCTTATTTCAATACATTGATCGCGAGTTAGATGCTTGCGAACTTTAGTTTCTGAAGCAGACTTTTCGAGAGACATTGTTTGCTAGAATAGAGGATGAATTGATAGTGGTGAGAAATTTCAGTGATTGTGTAGGCTTGGCAGCCAAAAATGTCGTTGAAAACGTGTTTTTCTGTGCGTTTATTTGAAGAAGACGATTGGACCAAACTTCATGGCGAGCGGGGTAAGGAGGAGAGACATACTACCCTATTACGAGCTAGCCCAACTGCGCCTACAGGGCTAATCCCTTCAACGACCCAGTTTGAAGTTTTACCTATTGGAACCTAAAGGCACTGTAGCTACTTCCCGCAGATTGCTAAGCTCTTATGTGGTTATGTAATGATTGCTCGGCGCCATCCCCTGCGTAGGTCGGTCCACATTCCCTGTTGACCTCCACTGCCGATATTGTTGTTAGAATTTAGAATTATTGGGGCCATGAAGTGGGACACGTTGCTAATATACACGTGACTGGAAATTATGTACCTAGTTTCACTTCGGTAGTTACTTGAGTCGGTACGCTCTACAACCTCAATGCCTGAGGTATTGAAATGTATAACCCACTACTTAGTTCGTGGACTTATTGGTAGAGGGAAGCTTATGCAATAATGAAGGATAAAAGGATGTCAATTCGACTACTCTACTAAACACAAGTACCAGACTCCTTTTAATCCCAATAGATAGCCCGTGCGGAATCTTTTTTAACAGCAGTAAACAACGCTAGCACGGGGTATACGCAATCTCCGTTCGCCAAACACCAGTCGGTCGGGACTACCAATTATCGAGCCTAGTAGGATCGACGAAGTGTATCCCAACACAGAAATAATAGAAAACTCAACAACCAAACCCTTCATCAATTCGAGAAATTCGAAAATTCGAGAAATTCGAAAATTCGAAAATTCATTTTTTCCCTCTTTCCTCCCTTCTCGACCTCGTCGCATCTATATCTGAATTGTGATCGAGCTCAGGCATTTCACCATGCCTCCAGTTCGCAAAAAGCGCCCCAACGTCAAGTTGGACAACACGAGAGTCCACCCGAGGGCTCTCCAACAATTACCAGGCCTTGCCCAGTCTCCGAAATGCGCGGAGATGAGCAACGTCTCTACCAAAGGGAAGGAAAAAGCCCTCCCCACCGTCACTGAGCCCGATACTGACATGATCGGGTCAGTCGAAATTATGGAGGAAATTCCTCAACCATCCTCCGTCCCCCACGGGATTGGAGAATCGTCAAAATCTCCCCCGACCGCGCCAAAACTGTCGGAGAACGCTGCACCCAAAGCAGCGTCAAAATCAACGTCGCAGCCCAAAGCTGCCACGAAAGCAGATTGCCCTCCGGAACTTCGACCCATTATCGAAGCCGAGCAACGACGTGCCGCCGAAACAGCGGCAAATCTGGCCCTCTGCTCCGCCGCCATCTCTGGCGTCGAAGTCACCCTTCTTCCTTTGACCAACGGGTCAAACAGACAATTTGTAGACTCGATGAGAGTCTACCTACGCGCAGCCATCGCGCAATACATGGCCACGGGCGCGGCCTCCACGCCACCCGTCCTTCCTCCTCGCCCGGCGAACCCGATCCCAAGGGCTCCCGACGTCAGGAGCACAACGATTTCCGCCGTCCCAGCGCTGCCTATAAAAAGCACCTGGGCCACGGTGGCCAGAAATGGACTGCAACAAAAAGCAGTCCCAACTGTAAAGGCTGTTCCGCGACCTGCGGCAAAAGCCCAAAATAAAGAAGCTCCGAAGGCTAAAGTCGACAAACGACTGTTCCTTCGCTTAGAGAGCGATCACCCATGGCGCCAGCTTTCGCCTGACGGCATACGGCATCAATTATGTTGTAGGCTACTGTACACCTTGAGTGAAAAAAGCTCTATACACCGTGTCAGAACCGGATTTGCGATTCTGACAGCGGATGAAAATGAAAGGGAAGAGCTCTTAGATGCCTCACCGAAGTTGTCGGACTTCAATGCCAAAATCGAGGAAGCCTCCAACCATGTCGCCTTTCGGATCGCGAATGTTCCAGCGACTATAAAATTAATCAACCGTATTGAGACGGTCGATGCCGGTAGGATCTCACTGGAGATTTACCGCAAAACACAACGACGTCCATGCCAGGTGCGACCGCACGGGACATGTCGTCCTGGAGCGCCATACAGAAACTGGTATGCCCTTTTCAACCGGGACTCCGCCCCTCGTGCGGGCTTCCGAATTCTCGACGAGTCCGGAGCGGCCACAAAGATCCAGCCTCGTCGCCAAATTGAACAGTGCAAACGCTGTTTGGGCTTCCACGCTACCCGTGGCTGCTCCCGCGCCCCAGCGTGCTGGAACTGCGGATCAAACATGCACTCGGAAGCCGAGTGCAAGGCCCTCACAAAGTGTCGCAACTGTGGGGGACCCCACCGATCGGATTCTCGGGACTGCAAAGTCAGACCCAGAAAGTCTGGACCGGTGACCAAAGAGCAGCTCGCGTGGATCCGCCACATCGAACAAGGGGAGTTCGCGAAGGTGGCACGAGCACGAGCAACAGCAAAGAAGGCCGAAGAGGCAATCACCGCCGCTGCAAAGGACGTCTCGATGGCCGAGGCTACAGGTTTCGGAGTTCTGGAATTTGAAGAAGAAGTTTGAGGACACAGCAACCTCGACGATGTCCCTTTTGGGGCATATACTAACCAATAGCAGGATACCGGCTGGATAAAAAGTGCCTGCTATCTCATCTCTTGCTCTCAGCGGAGATTGAGTAAATTTGTCATTTGGAAGATGTGGCAGGAAAGGGAACGGGCGAGAAGCGCGGGATCCGGACCACATGAAAAATCTTGTAAATTTCATTTCAGTCTTTGGCTTTTAGTTTTGATTTTAGTTTTTGATTACAGTTTCTGAGTTATAATTTACCTGCTACTTTTTCTGTAGCGGGTCACGCGGTTGGAATGAGTTGGGCCTGTAAGCAGTGATCCCCGCCGGCTCCACCAGTCTTGTACCGATAGTGGACCTAGAGCTTTAGCTTAGGACTTTAATATAAAAAATATATAAAAAAAACCCTTCATCAATTACTTCCATTAACCATCACCTGACTTATCTCTGTACTCCATAATTTTAACATGAGGAGTCATTATTTCCATGATAAATTTAATCTTATCTGTTGTTAGTAAATGGATGTTGGTTTCTTTGCAAAAATAAATTTATAGTCTATAAATCAACTACTTTCCCATTAATCTTTGATGGTCTAACGGTCATGATTTCCGCTTGTCATCAGATAACGCGGGAGACCGGGGTTCGACTCCCCGTCAGAGAGCAAGGCTAGGCTTTTGGTGAGAAACATGGTCCCGTCCAAGACTGAACCCTTGTCAAGGGAATATCCTTTCTTCAGTTTTACGTTTGTGGTATTTAGAACGATTATGACAAATTTTCGTATTTTTATTCAATAAAAATTCACTTCACATAGTGCCATTTAGCTATGACACAACATTAGGGAAAAAGTTTATGATGGAGGACTCAATATAAAAGAAGAGCAATCATGCCTCAGATTTCATTTGCAAGTACCTGTGGCGGCTAGTAAGCCGGTAGATTGCCTGTAGCCTGTGCTATTCATCACATGCATACTCATTACCTCAGCGCTAAGATACGCTGGCATTGAAAGCCTGGTACTGCCCGTGCACGAAACATCGTTGGTAACTAGCCCACACTTTAATAGTGGGAGCCGGACTAGAGGACAGAGACTAGTGTTTGAAATATTGGAATCATATATATAAATAGGGCGTTGAGTGTAGCAGTAGTCTTGTTCTTCAGTTAGTAAATAAACTTACCTTTCGACATATGAACGCCCAAGCTTTATTTATCGGAACTGTTACAGTACCACTGCCAAGTTATGGCGGCTTTTGCTTCTCTCCAAGTCAACCCTCATCCGTAAATACCCGCCCAGGGTAACTTCTCAAAAACCCTGAGTTGTCAAGATATTCTATCCAAAATGCATGGCCCGGCCAACACGAGTTGGCGGCAAAACTGAGTAGTGAACTAAAGATCAGCTGTCGATTATACGCAAGCAAGATCAAAAAGAAAAGAATGCTTCGATTCGAGAACTGTAAGCAAAGCAGAAAGCCGCCGAATCTACTACCGATAACGAAACTACAAACGAACCTCAATGCCCGTAAGGGGCCACAACCCTACCGAGCTTCAAGCAATGGCAACAACGAATTCGTTCCTCTATGCTAATTTGGGCAGAGGAGACCGCGCTACCGACATCATCATGCAATTCACTTGGGACTCAGGAACAAATTTCCTACCAATCCAGGAACTCTGGACTCAACGCAGAAACGGCGTCTGGCTTACCAAGTTGCATCCCGGATTCGATAGGCATTTGCCTTCCCATGCCGCTGCCCACCCTTCAAGGCCACGCTCCCTCATTTCTACGCGAAAAGGGATCAAATGCCAACAACAAGTAATATGCGAAACGTCATCAGACTTCACCACAGTAAAGGTAGAAGGAGTCACATTTGTCTCTATATACCGCGCTTCTGGAGCAGACCTTTGCCGCAGCCATCATGGGTCCCATCTAGGTCTACAATTGTTGGCGGAGATTTCAACGACGTTCACTCCGCCTGGCAGCCTATGGCTACCATACTATACGATGACAGCCAGGTGCTCACCGAATGGATGATCGAGCAGGGTATTGACCTATCTTCTACACCGGGCATCCCGACACACGATGTTGGAAACACACTCGACCTAGTTTAGTCTAGCGCTGGTGCCCTTGCAGATATCTCGACAGAGCTTAACTCGACATCGGACCACAGAACTCTTACAGGAGACATCCTCCGTCTGAACTCGAAAGATAGAGCTGTTTTAAAAACTGGCTAGCCGTTACGAGTGACAGGCGACGCCCTCGAGGACTTTTCTAAAGCTTTGAAGATTTGGGTCGACGACATAGGTAAATAGCCTGTCACCTCGATACGCGGTGTAGATGACCTTACTGATGCTTTAGTCCGGACCTTGAGCGATGTAATAGGAGCCACAGGCCAACGTGGTAAAATTAAGAGATTTAGAACGGCACCCTGGTGGACCGAAGAGCGCCGTGTGGCCAAAATTTAGTACAGAATCTTCAGGGACGATGAAAGCAGAAAGGCTTTCCGCCGGATTGTAAGGAATGTGAAGCGCCAATACTGGCGTCAAAATTTCTTCGAGGCCACTACAAACGCAGACATATACTGATTGGTTCGCTGGGTTAAAATCCGACCACAAACCAAAGCACCTTCTCTCAAAACACCTAATGGTTTTTTAGTAGAACCAAGCCGACGAGCTCATCTTTTGAGAGACCTACTTCTAGATCAGTTTACTAGTGAAAACTATGTTAAAGATGAGCCCTCTGAGTCATGGAGAGGTAACCTTCCGTGGGTCACTAGCATCAATGACGAAGAAGCCAGATAGTTTATAATCATATGTCAAAGTAAAGCTTCCGGAGCCGACGGAATCAGTGTGCGACTTCTGAGGGCGGCATGTTCATCAATCAGCCACGCAGTGAGGACGCTTTATGAGGGCTCACTCTCACTAAATCAATTCCCGAAGATTTTTAAGCAAGCAGAAGTCCCCCTTCTTCCCAAACCTGGATGCTATCTAAGCATGGCTATGGGCTGGCGAACCATAGCTCAATATTCCTCCTTGAGCCAAGGTCTCGAGAGGCTCATTGCTAAACAAATAGCATATACCTGTCTCAAAGGAGGTGGTACCTCAGGAGCTTTTCAGTGCAATCTCTAGCAGGTCTACAAATAATTTTGCCGCGTACGTCATCCATGATGTTGAACACGCCATATAGTGTAAGAAGAAAGCAGTCTTCGTCACTCTAGATTTCCAAGGGGCTTTTGAAGCCGTACCACACGAATTTCTCCTACAAAAGATGAGGAAAATGGAGTGGCTGGAATTATCTATCGCCTAGATTAAATCCTTCCTAGCAGGGCAATCTGCCCGCGTTCGTTATGGAGATGGGGTAACAAATTCAAAACTTCTATAGTGCGGAATCCCCAAAGGATCTCCGATATCGCCCATTCTTTTCCTCTTCTAAATGGTAGAAAGCGTGGGAAGAAGTGTCTACAGATTTGGCTACGCGGATGACGTTGCTATACTTGGCATAGGATCAACTCCTAACGAAGCGGAATCATGAGTTCAACGGGAGTTCGATGCAATTCTTGGATGAGCATCAGAGAACGCCGTAACTTTCAATCCGGATAAGGCCGAAGAGGTTTACTGCCTTGGCTCTAGAGCCAGAAGATGCAAGCTACTTACAATCAGAGTCAGCACTCGCGAAATCCAAAGCTCAGACTAGACTCGATGGCTTGGGGTGTACATCGATCGTAGTCTTAAATTCGCAAGCCTTGTTGCCAGGTGGAGTAATAAAGTAATGCGCCTGGTACAACACTTTCGACGTCTTACTCGGTGTACCAAAGGACCACGGCCGGACTTACTAACCACAGCCATCCTTACAGTAGTCCTTCCAATTGCGTTGTACGCTGTAGAGGTCTAGCGCCCAGGGCCAACCAGGGAAACATATCGGGGTATGACGCGAAATTCGTACGGGAGACAGTGCAAGGACATTAACAAAGCTTCCGTGTCCAGAATTCGCGCTGCCCTCCCAACCTGGCGCACCACGCCGATTACAGCCTTGAGAAGGGAGACTGGCATTCCACCAGCACATATTCTTCTCGAGGAATGTAGGCTAAAGACTGCCACCCGAATTAGTAGAGTAGATTACCACTATCCGCTTCGACTTTGAGCTATGGAAACCACCGATAGCGCCCATCACCACCTTGGACTACGTACAAGCAACAAAAGTAGACTTGGCCTCGACCGAGTTAATGATTCGGGGGTCCAGAGAATGTTTCGACTCTTACCAAATGCGGAACTACCCTCACTCCTTTGACCGCCGGTACTAGCCAAATCAAAACCTTGTTGGACGAGTGAAGAAGAAGCAGCAAATTTCATAATACAGTGGCTTACGACGCTGCCATTCTATTGTCTTTGCGCTTATAGTGACGGTTCTGGATAGTCTACCAAGTAGAACTCATGGGCTTTACTGACCTTTATCAGTAGAACTCGGACAGTTGTTGGACAAAGCGGCTCGGGAAAAATCGTGAATGCGGAAGTCTACGAGGCGGAGGTTCACGGGACTATGGCTACTTTTGAGACAATATTCACAACGAGATGGGGGACGAAGCACTATCTACGTCCTGCTCGACAATTCCGCGGCAGTTCAGGCACTACTGACAGGATTAACTACCTCATCATCGGGGGACTATTCTCAACACCTGTCAGTGGTGTCCCCTACGAACCTCCAGCTCTCACTGTAGAGTCTGCAAAGCCGAGATTGAGTAACAAAGTCCTCACTTCGACGAGGATTCCCAATGGCTTGCGCGGCCTGCATCGTCTTCATATCTCAACACATTCCCCTATCACCATTATCATGAAGCTAACCACGATCAGATCAGATGGTAGGGTCGTAGCCCTACTCATCACCAAACCTTGATCATGGAGGAGATGCCATCCGATGAGTTTCCGGAGCGTACCCAGCACCCGATACGGAGATGGCGGATTGGATCAATTCGACCTCGACTGTTACAAAGAAGGGAAATATAGATGAATATGCGCACCTCATGTGGTCCTGGTGTCTAGGCCTCGCCTGGCTGGGACTGCAGGTTTTTTGAGACTTTTCCCGCGCTCTCAGTTTCCATTGCTACCATTTTTTTTTTGGGTAGAAAGTTCGGTGGAAAAAGGTGGCCGAATTCCACGGGTAAATATTGAGCTGACTGGATATTCATCAAGGGAAATATATCAATGATCTTTTGAGTAACAAAAGAGGGTAGGAGCACTGTACAAGGTGTGGCGTGGGTCAGAGAAGAGGCCAATGTGCTAGATAGTCATAGACTCAAGTAGTACAATAAAAAAACACACACACATACCTCATCATCTTGGCGGGTTCAAAAGTTCTGGGAGATAGCTGCAAGAGTAGCTGCACCGGTAAAAGTAGGATGAATCCCTGGACATCCTAGTCGAACCAAGAGGATGGCAGCTGTTCAGGGACTACGTCCAGGAGAGTGGAATATACGCCATGGCAAGTGGGGAGTTGCGGGGATAGCTGTGACTCAGAAGTCGTTGATTGAAAGCCTAGGTATTTTGGCATAGGAAAAGAGATTGGCATCGAGGCTGGGGCGTGTGGTGGCTGAGGCGGAACGATGTAAGGGAAATTGTTTAAGTTTATCTTTTGTAATGCGGGATTTCGCGTGGAAGCTTTCTTTATTTTCATTCTGGGCTGCTCGGCTCGTCATGATTTAACACATAGATGCGTTTCGGCATGGTTCCTGTCATTCAGATGGGACGAGGTAAACTTGTATTTCACGGTAGTTATATTGTGATTGATGACATAACCACCCCTGCATCTGGTATTGTGGACCACAGAGATGTAGAATCTGATGGTTAAAACAGAACAGACTAGAGTCAGATAGAATAGAACAGGATGGAGTAGAATGTGATGACTCAGAGCTGAATGGAGCTGAGCGACTGGGGATATGGAAAGCCATAGAATGTGGTATATGTACATAATAGGAGTGATTCTCTAAACTGGAATGAAAGCAAGCAAGTCTACTAATTCATTACAATCTACCTCTATCTTCAAGTCTCAGTGAACGTGCAGTTATTTACCGGTAACTATTCCACCTCCCATAACCCTGCATTTTTAACAAGTTAACCTGATCCGGCCCGGCCCCACTCGTGCTCAGGCTCCAGTAGGAGTGCAACGGGTGTCATTTTACCTAGCACGTTGATGAACAATCAATCTATCCAGATATTCCTCCATCACCTATTGAATTGTTTCCGCATGAAATATGGTCTCGCGCTTCTCCTGCTCAAGTGGCGCAGGTTGCTAGGCGGCTACTCAAACTAGACCGGGTATCACGACCAGGAGGCTGACTACGGCATCCTACACGCTTGTTTTGTGTTTAACGTGTCAGCTGCACTCTCGCAATCGAAGGTCCGGCGCGGACAATGGTTTCTAATTAGAGAAATTCCTGGCAAAAGTAACAAATCGCACGCCCGTTGTTATCGTGTGGATCCTCTGCATCATCTCGTATGCACGACTTGGTTCCTCTCGTCGTGTATTTGGTAGCCGGCTGGACCGAGAGAATAGTAGATGAGAGGTGTGGTCATTGAAATGAGGAGGTACTAAGTCGTACTTGTAAGCTTGATGAGGGTTTGGTGGGGATCGATCTCATTGGGTGGGAGATTTGATTTCGTAGAGGGTCTTGGATCATTGCCTCGTGAGCCAACTTCCTCGGTACTGCGAAATTTGACTGAACTTGGCTCTGTGAGCATATTTCACTCGCGGGCTCAATGTCGACGCGGCGAGCAGGTGAGGTGGTCTTTATGTGTAATATTTTTTTGTCTTGCCATGGTGTAAAATGGACCGCACAGATCTGCATGGGCCTATTATAGAGCTGGAGGAGACCTTGCCTTGACTTTCTATGAGGAAATGGAGTCATCTTTGCTACCTTGCCGGAGAAACAAGTCTTCTCGTCACCACTCTGCGGAAGAATTAAGCCCGGACCAGCTAGAGTCGTGCGCATCGAAGAGATTCCTGAGTTGGGGCCATCGAGTTTCGATCTAAGCCCATTGGTTGTGGGGAGAGCTAACAATATAGGGCTCATTGATGCACTTGGGACTGAACGTGCTTCTCGAGGCATGGTGATACGCGTGCGCCACGACGACTGCGTTTTCCCATGCACATCAACGTCATGTCTGCAACTTCGTGGGGCTTACAGGTCGCCTGTCTATTTCCAGAGAATTCGGCTCTTCAAATCATGCGATGGGATAGCAAAGACCAAACACCTACCCGCGGTATCCTCTACGATCCTTAGGGTGAAATATTCTCTTAGAGCCAGCATTCAATCATCACCCAATATTTGAATCTAGCTTTTCCTGTCCGACATTCTCGCCAAAGGGAGCGTTGCTGGGCTGATTTTGATGAAACTCCCGGATTCCAGAGATTCCACAACTACAAAAATCACTAAAACAATCAAGATCATTCACGAAGATACTAGTACAATCCCAACATCGCTCTACCCCTCAAAACGTCAGTCAATTTTTGAAGTCCTCATTCAACGCCGAAAAACGTCACAACACGAACCGCGTCCCTTTCTTCCAACACCGTTGTAAATGGGGAATTGCCAGAGGTCGCTAAGGTCTGACTGCTGAGTGTGAACATCTTATGAAGAAATTAAAACCTGCGAATGAGCATGGGGGAAATGTCGGTTCATGGAAGCTTTGGAAGTGATTGGAGAAGATCATCCTAGGTTGGGAGGGTATCGCCTGGAAGGTGAACAGAGACAGCTAATCATTCAAAGTTCTAACTTTCTGCGACGCTAAGCAATGGCTAGGTCGCCCATTTTAATTTGCTGGACCCTTTTTAAGGCGCTCGCACGTCTTGAAGTCTATATAGATTAAGCTAGCCGTCACTTGGCCCAGTAGTCTAATGATATGCGCCGGCACAATGTAAAGTGGTTCAAAAAATTCGTCTCATAGTAGGAAAAAATCACTTTCGAGATCAGGGCTTGACTCTCAGGATCAACTAGTGTTAGATTGGTATTCATATCGGAAATTTAACTCGTAAATTAGGGAACTGATTAAATAAATCCCCACGTATTCTTCCACGATCTAGGACCGAGATGAGACTTGAAATCATATTGATTAATCAACCGCTTTCGAACTCCCGTTGTCTGCGATGCAGCAGCCCGGAAGTTGACGCAATCACCAAGCGGCCTGCTATGCACCGACTGCTCAGACAAGCTTGCATTACGCCCGTATTGGGGTGAAAAGCTGTGCAGAGTGTAAAGGTCAGCGCAAACAAATTGGCTTGAAGGTGAAATGCTTCCTCTGCCTCATACAACTGGTATTGCAGTACCCACTATTTAAGTTGCGCTTTAAAAGGAATTAGAACAGATTGTGCGGATGGATGCACATTATTTTTGATGGGCGATTGATATACTCGTGATTTTCTTGAGTTCCCTTGCGCGCCACAAGGCTATGAATATCTAGAAGGCATCGAGCTACACCAGCGTCACGCGCTACGGCCAAGTCGGCCGGCTCACGACAACATATAGTCGTGCGTACGCGGTACACTGCGACTCGTGTCGACTGGTTGCTTTTTTATCGGAAATCCAGAGATCAAATGAGGCTCCGCTCTTTGGGCACAGAGACAAGGACACCCCCAAACTTGAGTCGAAAAAATCGGGGAAAGAGAGCACTACTATAATACCTGGACACATCCAAGTGCATAGCAGCACACATGGGGATTTACAATGGGTTACTTGATTGGAAAATTAATTACCAATCTTGACAGTGAAATTTTTGTTTCGAGTTGTAGGGGTAACAATGAGAATACAAGCGTAACATAGCTAGATAGTTGAATATACTGTGAATTAAAAATTAGAAATCGCTTCGACTCAAAGGATCGCCGTAGATGAGGCAGATTGATTGTGATTGCCGCCGATGAAGAATACTGCTTAGTTTGCATGGGGAGAGGACCTGTATGGATATTTGGCGATCTTCCTCTTCCGTGTGGAAAGATTTCTCACGCGCCTCGCACCGATCTCACCTGTACATGTCCGTCATCTCCCTCGTCAGAGGAGGCTGGCTCAAGCCTTTCGCCTGGTTTTAGAGGGTAAGCCAAGGGTCAGATGGAGGATTATACACGTCAATCTCGGCCCCGACAAAGACATAAACGAGAGCTGTAAATACGTAGAAGACGCCGGTATCAAGATTTGAGCCTCTGCGCCCAACCAGGGAGAGAGAGATCTGACGATTCCATCTATCCGCCTCAGCATAACCTTCCGAGCCCCAATGTAATGATACAGATTAGCCGTGGCCCAGAGTTTGTAGCGTCTCCTATGCCTATCGGAGCGACGTGCATGAGTGACCGTGGCAAGCTGGGCTCATATCGGGATGGGAATTATCGAAGCGAAGAAGACGTGCTAGAGATCAGTCTGTTCAGATAACCGGGCTGTTTCAGGAGAGAAGCTGTCAAGCTCTGGACTACTTGCATGTTTCAGCTTTAGTCGTGTCATGTCGTCTGATAAGCCGTGGTGTTGTAGCGAGGTCTGCTGCGGGTGGGGGTCCCTGGATGTTTGAGTGACGTCTCAAGCAACAGGACAACGTTTATTTAAAGGCTTGATTCTGATGCGCCGGCATGGGGCTAGTATGCGTTCCATTATGATGCCTAGGTATTCGCAGGAGAGAAATGTTATCGGGTGATCCTTGGGGTTGAGCAGACAGAGATTGCAATTCATTCTTTTCCTCCTTTCAATACCCTATGAGTCGGACAACAGCTATGAAGAATAAGTCTGAGAACAGTGGAAAGAATTGCTTGCCGACCATCTCGTAGATGCCTTTGGACAGATATACTCTGTATTCGGATGACAATCATCCCATGTCATGCCCAACAGCCGATCCATCCGAAGAACGCCACATCGTAAGAGGATGCCATAGGCAACTATGATTTCGCTGCGCTTAGACACAAACATCCCTCAAACTGCTGCTGGCCGCGCTGTAAATCAGGGCTCGAGCGGCCATAACTCGGTAAGCCCAGACACTTGCTCATCATCGCCTTGCGGGTGAAACGACACACTCATGACCCTTGGACTTGGCTTGGGCAAACATGCCACTCAAGCTATGGGACTCTGGGTTTAGGGTGCATGCTTACGGCATGGCGAGGATACTTTGAAGCCTACCGTCCGTGGATACAGAGGCGTGAAGACTGACTGCGTGGAGCAGCTATCATGGTGATAGTCACGGACGAATGACAGTGAAGAGCTGTCTCGAAAGTTAAAAGTCGTCTGATACGTACACTAGCCGCCGATCATGCACTGTAGGGCAATGGCCAATTGCCTGCAGAATGTCTTAAGAGAAGCCGAGAAATTCGACATTGCACGGCTTTGGGGAAGCATGGCTTCTTCATCATCGGCGCGCACGAGACGAGGAGTGTGGTGATTGTGCAAGATAGAAGTCATGTGTTTTTGCTAGTCCTGGACGCAGAGGCGATGGTAGCATGAGGTTCCGGCATCCTTTCGTCGCAACATGGGGTCTCGCCTCGATCTTGGGTCCGCCGGGGCTAACCTGTCACTCAGTTGGGCCATCTCCCTCTATCTAGTGTCTCACAAACATCACTGGTAAGCGTCTGATAAGAGGCTGCGTCTATGAAGATCATCGTCCTCATGAACCAGCGCATTTTAAGGCGTACAAATCACCTGACTGCTAGGCACGAGACGCCATCTTCGTGGATTTATATGGATGGAAGGTTGCTATTAAGCTAGTGACAGGCCATGACGGGCGTATTTTGAATATGCCGAATGCAGAAGAGCCGACGTCCGTTTCGCTCGTGCGACCGATGCGCTACTACCATCGTGGTCACTCCTAGGACATCTCGGAAACCTGATTCCTCCCGACTTCCACCGGCCCGGCGACGTGAGGGCTTAAACCCAGCCCAAAACCTGACACGTAAATCCAACACACCTGCGCATTTCTCATCACGTACTGCTATTGCTGCTTGGAGGATCATGATACGCAGCTTTCAGGCCCCAGTTGTTCACTCTACTTCATGAAACTGGTCCACCACACCCGAGAGCCTGTGATTGAGCTATCGCAAGTGCATCAGGAAGGATTGTTACGATAAAGGTGTTGACAGGTCATGTACTCGCACGCAACACTTAAATGGATAAAGATGGGAATTGGTGGGATAATAACACTTGCAATTCTACACTAGGATCTTAGCTTGCCATCACTTTACTAGCGGTTATGTGTCATGTGGAACTCAGGAGAGCCTAGAAGATCTTATAACTGGATTCATTTGTACCAAAAATGCAGACATACAATACAGGGCAGACATTAAAGTAATTGCACAAACAAAACTAGGCTGCACATAAGGGATAGATTTGGTTAGAATTTAATTGAGATTTCGTTATATTTCATGACCTAATATTAAATTACCATCCTTTTACCTCCGCGTAAAATAATCAACTCCTCATCACGAAACAACCCGAATCTATTATGGTCTCGTGACTAATTATCTGTACATTTTCAAAACGGCCACGAGTGATTGTGTGTGCACATATTCTCACTAATTTATTGAGGGCAGTTTTAGGCGTTTCAATGAATCTTACCCAAGCCTGTAAGTCGGTCACCTATATTGCATATCCTAAAATGGGTATTTAGTTTAGTCTCCAGCGACGTTGACTCGAACAAATTGAATATATTCAATATTTAGCTACTATATTAGTCTTCTTCCGGCCAAAAATCTTGTGAAAGGAGCTTGTTTCGTTTCTCATTTGCTGATTCAAGAAGAATGGTTTAGGGCTACTTTCCATTGGCGGAGGGTCATTTTGCATTAGAAACTTGGCCAAGTCGCCCGTATGGGTATCAGAATAGACCGGGTTTCGGGACTGATAAATCTTTTGTTCCGGTTTACGACGAGGCTCGTTACTTGAAACAAATACTCGATTAGCCCCTTCCTCCAATTCAAGCGGCTTTGAAGGCTTGTGTGGCAACTCAGAGCCGGCCTGTGAAGAAGAATGTCCATTCAGGAGTTTGGTATGGGATGGGTGGCTAGCCATATTGCGACCAAATAGGGACATTATGACATTTGGATGGAAATTCTTTTTGAGTGACTTCCCACCAGATGTCCTGTCACCGGTTGACAGTGTAGGGGAGTCAGATGATGGTGGTGATGTTTTGAGGAAATCCTTTAAATCTTCCTTCCGGTCAAGATCTGTGGGCGACGAGTCCTGCTCATTGTCCTCATCCGAATGATCATGATATGGATCGTTTAATCTTAGGGCACGGCTTGACGGGGCCAACTTTGCTTCTATATTGCAACTCTCATCATGGATAATACCTGGTCTCACACTACTTCTGGCAGCTATGAGAGCACTGTGTGATGTTACCGAGCTATTCACTGATGTAGAGGTCCGGAGTGATCGCATTTCAGAGACAGAATTATCCAAAGGTTTACCGGATAGTCGTGCAGAGTCAGCATGATATTGATCAGCATCTTCTACACTTGTTCCTGACGAACATTCCAAGCCGAGTAATGGTGTTTGCCGGGCGAGGTTCGTTAAATCACTATATATTTCATCTCGCTGGGCTGTCGAATCACGAGTCTTTACTTTAACACGGTCCGAAGATAAATGTGAAGACTTCGGGAAGGTATCAGCTCTTCCATGAAGAGTACTATCGCTAGATGTAGCCAAGTTTCTTGCTTTTGTGTAAGTATATGACGGTGATTTTTGGAGAGCCAGTGGTGTTCGATAATTTGGCTCGAGTGGGCCAGTGTTACGAATGAAGTCAGCGAAATCAATGGTGGAAGTCTCAGGCACGGCTCGAGCATCTCTCGGTTGAGGAACGCTGGATCGAAGCCGTGTCTCAGGATTGTAAATTGAGAGTGATTCCAAAGATAACTTCGAAGCCGATTTCGAAGTATACAGGGAATTTTTTGGACTCGTCTGAGCTGTCGTATGTTTAGAAGCCGAGGCTGACCTAGATCTTGCCGCGGTAGGTCTTGCGTCAATTCGTGATGGCCCAATCGAGACCTGATGTGGTCCAGGAGTCTAGAAGCATTAGCAGGCAGAAAATATAGTCTCTCATGTACCTACAATCACGCCACGTACTGTCTGAGGTGTCAATGTATACTGGATTGTTTGATCACTTTGGATTAGTTGATCAAAGTTCTCCATAGCACCCTCTTCCGACGTACGAACTACTCTCAGCTTACGCGAAACAGATGAAGATGTAGACCCTGAAGTGTATATTGATCGTTTTGATTTTGCAGACATTGTATCAGAAGGCCGAGCAGAGCGTTGAGGCTCATGAAGACTATAAGTGTAATCCTGAATGTTATCTCGAGTAGGTTGATATGAAGAGTTCATGCGTTTGGTATCTGGAAATGGAAATGAGTCATCGTAGCATTTTTCGATAGGGCTGACTGTGCTGGCGGGCGAAAGCTGGTCCTTTGAATCTTTGCTGTGGAACGAGGCCGGAGAGACGAGCTGGTCAGTCTCGTTAGTTTCAGTGTCGCCACCAGGCACAAATGGACCAGTATATATCTTCAAAGGCCTGTGTGATATTGGTGATGATGGTCTTTGGTCTAGATTACTAGCTTTTGGTATGCATCTTGGGCCAGGTTGAATTATATCGATCCCTTGGACAGCCTCCGCAAACGTTGCTGCGTTGGGTAGGTTTATAATATCAACTTCATGTATCACTTGAAAATCTGTCGAATCGAACGTATTAGTTTGAGATGATGATACATCAATTGAATCTCCCTTGGAGTTGGCATCTTTGGAAGAGTCAGTTTTAACACCTTTAAGTAATTGGTTATCACGGAGATCTTGGGTTACTGAAAGGCTGATTGAGCGGGTAATAGTTGGACGTCGAGCTATTGAATACACTTCATTGAAAGAACTGGACCTCTTTCGGGTAGGAGGATTCAACTTTTTTTCGGCGTCGAAAAGCGATTTTTGTTTATCAGCTTGTGTGTCATTGAGCGTTACATGTGTGTTTGGGAGTTCCATATTATTGCTAGTCTTTAAATCTTCATTCTGTGTAGTGTGTAGGGACCCAGAAGGACCATCTATAGTCAAATCACAGGATACAGTTGCTCTAGGACTTTTTAGTAGGGCGGATGTATCTTCCGTCAAATTAGGGTCATGGTCGATTTTGATTTCTTTGTATGCAGCTGTTGCTTTATTCGAGTCGCAACAGAGGTCTGATTTATATTTGATTTGGTGACTGGTTGCAAACACAGATTCCACATCTGCAAGAGGAGCCTCAATACTAGTCTGAATAACGAGCCCTCGTTCACTAATTGGTTCTACTTCGCGTGAAAACCTCATTGGACTCGTGCGATGAACCGGAAGCGATTTGTAGGTTTCTCTAGATACTAGGGGTCTGTCTAATCTTGAGTGTCAGCATGATTTTTAAAGCTATAGTACGATACACCTACCCTCTAGCCTAGAATATTCTTCCGGTCTCACTTCATCCAGTCCAGGTACATGAGTGCTCCGATAACACTCCCTCTCAGCTGAATTTGAGGGTCTAGTAGCAAGGTCCAGATATGCTAACCCAATTGCGGAGGTAGGGAACCGTCTAGTTCGAGTGGTAAGATGACTCGGCAAGATGAGCAAGGTTTCTATTTTTTGGGGTATGTGAGTAATTGGCTTCCGACTGATACAACAATTTTTGGAGATAGAAGTCGACGGGGAACGAGTGCCTTTCCTCCATATCCTCCACAGCCGTCCCATCGTTCCATCTAGGGCAATCCGTTCTACATCCGCCACTTCAACCATTTGGCCTTGTCCAGCCTCAGCAAGTGTTGGAGGTTTGTTATGACTGATGTTTGTTTGCTTCAGCATTAATCTATGATTTGCGGCGTTCGCGGCGGCATTTAGGGCTTGTTCAGCCATGTGCTCTAGCACAGCTGTCAAAAATATATATTTGGCCGGCAATAGGGCGCTAGGCTTTCCGTTCATGGATAGACTGCTATGTGTGAGCTCGCATTGTTCATCGACTTCTCCGAGAGATGAATAAATCATGCATCGAATTCTGGCTTCTCTCCAAGAAGACTCGAGACTCTCGCATCTAGCAGCATCCTGGTCAGCGGATGAAACAAGAGATTCATGTTCTTCCTCCCCGGCAACGAGATAATTCAAGAGCTCTTGATCTGCGTCTTCAACCGCACCTCGCGCTATTTTAGGTTTGAGGGCCGCATAAGTAGCTTGTCTCAGGTCCGCAATGGTAGATGAGGGCGAAATAGATAAGATTTCATACAAAAGATGATCAAGGAAGGTGTTAACTAGCTTGAGAGCTGCAGGGGCCATATTGACTGGCTTTACAGCTAACCTTGGATACTGATTTTTGCCGCTATTTTCGTGGTAGGTAGTGAGAATATGCGAGGCAGCGGATGCGGCTATGAAGGCCGGTTCAGGAGTGGGACTGGCACTGGTGGGATTCGCCATTAGAGTGAGGGAAGTCGATGTAGCGGCGTAGGAGGTGTCTATCGCTCGTGACCAAGTCAATATCGAAACATTCAGGCATCAGGAGAGTTGTGGGAAGGGGGAGACGAATAACAGTACGGGACTAGGGCTGGGATAAACTGTGATGAAGTGTGTCAGCGCGGCGCAAGAGAAGGCCTGTAGTTACCTACATAAACATGTGCAAAACTGGATGCGGATGGAGTGATAGGATGGTTAAAGTTACAGCGCTTGCAATGCCGAACTCATGTGGTCGGACGGGGTTTGCGATGTGGACACAGCTATCGATGCTATGATACTAAAGTCAGGGCGCGAGAGTTTGACGAGGGAGGACACAGCCTCGACAACGTTGAGCTGTAGAAATGGGAAAAAGCTTGTGATGGAGATTTGAGGAGCCGAACAGAAAAGACGTGGGGACTGGACGGTTCGTTTAAAGCAACATGTGAGGGCTGCGTGAAGGTTGGGCGGATGTCAGCGTCGAGGATAAAATGGAAAAGACGAGGGGAGGAGGGGATGATGAGATGAAGGAGAGGAGCGGCGGGTTAGGATGAGAGAGTGTAGGGGGTACTGATGACAGCAGCAGCAACAGCAGCTAGTCGATTCCGCGTGGCAGTTTTGAGAGGATCAAGTGGACAGCGTGAGATGGTAGATCAGACGGGCAGGGGCGACGGCATGGTGAAAAGCGATGGCGGCGCGCGCGAGGAAAGGGCGCAGCCAAACTACACGGACCGACGAAGCAAGATGTATTGAGGGCCAGGGCGATGAAAAAACGGAGGGGGGCGGGGACCATGGGACTTGCATGGACAAGAGCAAGCTGATGCGCGGGTATGGGCAGCGAGCGGCGAACAGGGGCATGGAGGCGAGGGAGGGGCCCGGCAAACGCACAGATAGACACTGTGCTGAACAAGTGCAAGCGTGGGAAGACCAGCGATTCCTGGAGCTGTGTCCACGCTCTTAGTAGCGATATATGTTTCCCCAAATTCAGAACCCATTCTCTTTCAACCTCCGACACGACTTGGAAGTTGTCTTGGGTTACCCGGCCTCGCAATAGGCGTGTTGCTCTTGAAGGACCTGGCCGACTGACTGACGTCTGCTCCTTGCGCCCATCGTTGGCTGTGCAGTGACAGCTCGAGTCAGCCGAAATAGACAGTTATTTCGCAATGTCAACGAGCTGTAGGTATCCGACGTGAGCAGCGCACGCACGTCGTAACCAGAGTGGTGTTATCGTGGCGTCAGGCCATCGGAAGTTCGAATCTTGGGAGAGAACAAACCAGCGTGTACGTCGTTTAGCACATTCGCCGCGGAGGGAGAGGACAGGTAAAAATGTACATCTGGTCGCCGGGATTTCAAAGGCCACGCCACCTATACCGTTCCCACGCCCATCGTAGCGAGCATCTTGTTCTCGTGCGCATTGCAGTAGACGGTGTGGCCCTCACTCCCTTCACGGGCAGAAAAGCTGCATTGGACATGCGCTAACGCTAGGCCAGCTGCTATTCATACAATCTTTCTCGGATGGGCTCGCATGGAGAAGGTATCGGGTGCAAAGATGCATTTACATTCGCTGTAGTCACCATAGACTGTCGCTAGATGGAGACATTGGTGTCTGCATTAGTCTCCTCGACTTGCTCTTCTCGCTGAGAACGACTGATGGTACCGTCTGCTGCCTAAATCGGTATATCACACATAATCTCTTTATGGACGTAGTCTTCAAACCCTTGCTTCTACTCAGTTTTATCCCGTTGACGCAGGCACGCTGGCAGTTGCTGATGCCAGCTAATTCATCTTAATGGTCTCATTACGGTACCTTTTCCTGAAGTGATGAGTTCCGGAGACAAGGCAGGTGTGCGAGTCCTAGATGTCTCGGGTAAGCTCTTCGCTGTAATGAGGCCGGCGGTGGAGGGCTTTGCAGGGCTGGAATACGAGGCTACAAGGCTGAACAGTCTGTCACCGCTCCTCACAGAGTCTGCTTTGCCATGATGTCATGGATCTATACTTGGCCCTCAGGGTCGCGATGGGCAAGGGCTGCTTTGTTTTTATTAAGAGTCCACGTCTTGAAGTCCCACGGAAGAGATGTCTTCGTTTCGGTGGGCTGCAGGACCGCGCGCAGACGTAGCTATTCTAAGCCTTCTCGAAAGCGGCAGACCAGTTAGCATTCGTCACGTGCCATCCTGCACACTTGGGGTGATGGTTACAGTGATAGGATACCCTGGATCTGCCGCGTTGCTCCAGGCGCCGAAGCATGTGGCATATCACGCTGCAAGCTCACGTCCGTCGTGGCACAGCACACACTTGCGCAATTCTAGCGCCTCCTCAGCCGGCCTGACTAACGGACGAGGCACGATATCGCCGGGAAACAAGTTAGCATCATTCCAACGGACCGCCCTCAAAGTGTCCTCGCGTCGGCCGTGTGGAGATCTACATCTCAGCTGGCTGCAGCCGTCAACGCAGCCATATTTACAATTTGTCTTACCCCGCTCTCAGACTTCCTGTTTGGCTGCGTCGCTAGTTGTAGTGTCGCGTTCATCTGCATCTGCCAAATGATTAATTGGCCGCATAGTGCATTGGTATAAAATGCGGCCTTGTCTTTCAATCACACTATGGATAATTGTATGGAGCTCGGCAAGCCCTACGCACTACATTAGATCCCTGATGGAGCCTCATCTCATCTACGAGTCGAATCTGTAAGGAAAATCTCCCCAAACCCCAAGCCTCGTGCACGTCATGTTTGGCCTTATCCGCAGTCCCAACATGAGATACGCAAATGATCGTGCGGGGAATGAAGGTGTATAGCTCTAATCGAAGACACAAATCTCGAAGATTTTGGGCGAGGGCAAGAATATGCGACGAGTATGGAGTCCTTCACTACCCCATTCCCAGGTCATGCACCGGCTCTCAACGACGTGACCGGTACGACATGCGGAACTAAGTAGGAAATGGGATCCACAATAGAGGCCGTAGATGTAGCCAAGGCGACGCTCAGACAAGCCCTCGGACGCTGATAATGGGGGAGACAGTGAGGCCGCCTGAGGTCCAAAAGCAGTGTGGTGATTCATGTCGAGCGCGCTGAGAAAGATTCGCACTTCTGCAAACGAGGCAGTCAGGCCAGGAGCGTCCAGTTCCCGAGTAGGCTAGACGACTGTCCGCCGGCCCCTTCGCCTTGCGCCGAGCTTGTGGATCAGGTCGAGCGGTGCGATCATTTTAGGCATGCGTTATCTAGATTTCGCGCTCTTCACGACTTCTTTCTGGGCGTCTCGTGGAGATGAAATGGGTATTGGATTTGGTGGTTCAATTTATTCTTCCGCCGCGGATATGAGGGTTCCAATCTAAAATTGCTTCAGCTCGTCTGGCTGATTTAGCGCTGGAATGAAGAAAATTACGTATAGTCACCAAGTCCTACACCCCCGACTCTTGGCTCAGCCAGCCCGCTGATGAAGACTGTTGAGTCTTCGTCTCCTTGATCGGTGATTTAGATACATGCTATATGACACCCTTGGCCATTAGGTGGCTGGTTGAAGGCATGACATTCGCAGGTACCTCCTGGATATGTCTTTGTCTGCAAAGTCAAGCCAGCGCTCGTCCCTGAAGATCAGGCAAAGGGCAGTTCCAACCCTTGGGCTTCGTTTGCGCTCGCACTGTATGACTAAGACTCGCAGCAGGCGTCTCCCGCTTCAAAAAATGAATGATTGTTGACGCCACCCGGGGTCCAGCTGGGAGAGACCTGTCTTGACGCTTAGTAGGAGGGTGTGATATGTGTGATTACGCGGGATTAACTCCAGCCAGCGCCCTCAACTTAGCCTCAATCCGGGTGTGGATACGCCGCACCATGTTCGGACGCGTCTTTACCAAGTGACTAGTCTGCGCCATAGGGCTGAGAACGCGCTGGGTACTGCCCTATTCTCATCCAGCAAAAGCGGCCGCCGGTGTCGGCGAGAGCGGCCCGTGACCCCCGCTCGCATCGATCACCCTGCCTCTCCCGTCGCCGAGAGGCCGACGCTCTTTTGGCCCCGGCCGCCCTTGCAACCGGAAGACGTCCCCATCAACCGCGGCTCTCGCCCGAGATCCCGCCTGCCCATCAGCTGCTTCGCACATCAACCATCCTCCCCAAAACTAGACTGCTCCTTGTCCCTCGTATTCTTAATAATGCGGCGCTAGGCCGCATTCGCCATATTAGAGATTCGACGTAAAGGCCCGAGAGTAAAGTCGCACGCACCACACGAAATCGGGTTGTCTTCGACTGTCTGATTCGTCTGATGAGCCGGAGAGCAGCCCGCTTCTCTTCGACATGACAAAGGTCGTAGAGGATGCCAATTTTCACACCTATTTGGCTGAGCTACGCACCAGTGTGAATCCAACTAACGACTAGGGTAACATATGGCCTCAACTCGAATCCCTACCGGCATCTTAAACGCCTATCCGTGCACTATACTATCCGCTAGGGGGAGGGGCCTTGTGATGCAATTGGAGATCATCTGGACTCTTCGACTCAGCCGAATATAGCGCGAGTCGAATCCTATTCTATTGAAGAAGTGGGAGTTGGGAGTCACGAGTCCCAATCATACTGCATATGTGCGGGAATAACTCATTCTACGAGACCGCCCTTTGATAGATACGATGAAACGAGAGCTGACTTGATTATGTAGACAATCAGATATCCAAGGCGTCTTCATGCGTGTAGTGCCGGGCATAACTGACTTCAATGTCAAGTGAGCTAATCTATATGTTCATTAATCACTAACCATGTATGATGGCCGAATATCTGAACACAACGAATGATAAAATCCGTCTATAGCTCCTTCAGAGTCAATGTAGTATCCGTAAAATGCCATCTATTTCGTAAGTATTATAGACGCACTGTGCACCCAGCTCAAGCGAAGACTCCGCTCCTAGCTAGCATTATGCGGCGTCCCGTCTTGTTTCTTTTACGTAGTCACACAAGGCATAGTCTTCTATCTACTGATGCCGTTTAGCTCGGTTTGCCATTCGTTAAGCCTGAGGCGGAGCAGAAGGAAGCTGATGGTAAATTTTGTACACCCCTTCCTTGTGAAGAAAAGAATATTATGGGCTGGTATCGGTTGGAGATTTATGTTGATGCCTGAAATTTATAGCTAAGGGCATGTTTAAGAACAAATAAACATTTTTCAACTTATCCGCCTTCGACTTACATACTTCGTCATTGTACACCCTTCCCCTATACTGTGATTTGAAACCCTTCAACAGTCTTTTCGCTCGAGTCACAGTATAAAGGTCACCAAAATGTTAGAGGCCGGGTCGTCAGAGAGTCAAGCGAATCGCTGCTCTAGTTTTCGTTTGTGTGGTCTATGGAGCATACGTCGAAAAATCATTCTTAACCAGCTTCCGACCTGGTCGTTGAGGTTGGTCCTTGGAGACAAATCTTTCCGCTGTACTTTGCGTCAATGCATGCATTTTCTGGCGAAATTTTCAAAGCCCATGCATCTAAAAGTGCACCCATGTCAGGTCTAATTGCAAATCGACCCATCCATAACCTGATAACGACGAGGATAAGAAGTTTAGAGACGCTATGGCAGCACTGGTGTGTTGATCTAGCTGAGATCTGCGTGTTCAGGGACTGCTTTGCAGACTGTGGGGAGACGGAGGGGCTAGGACCAGCATTATTAACACCCCTTTCACCCGGAAACCCTCGCCCAAGCGAGCAAATCAAGTATGTGTGCGCTCGTGCGTGCTTCTGTTTCACGCAGTCCACCCCTCAGTGCCAGCAGGTTTGACAGAAGTGAGGTGCAACGGCTTCTCTATCCTCGCACGAATATAGAAACTCTTCTGTAACTTAAATTCTGGACAGTAATGTGTAGAATTAGTAACGTTAAGGTCACTACATGGACGTGGAGCAGCGTACCCTGCATCGGTTCCTGCCGCCTCCGGCCGTAGGTAGTGCGACTGATTTATGGCTCGCCCAGTCATGATCAAAGAGCATCCCTATTCATTCACACATATATGTCTGATGCACTGAAGCCCTTAATCTCCTCGAAGACTTCTTTATTTCCTTTATGCTTCCACAACCCTGGGAAATTTCTTTCGACAAGCACCAAGTGGTTTGATTCTGCGTGTCTCGTCGCCACCGTCGGGTCCCTGCGCTATGCCCCATGTGAGCTTATTTTCTGCTGAACTCTAGGGGCTCTTTCTTTTCACTGCTGATACGCTTTAACTTAGCGGGTTATCATGGGGTTGATCGTGTCTTGGTTGACCTAGCCACTAAGACGAAAAGTACTGCATCGAGGTTGTGCCTGGCTAGCAGTTCGCGCGAACCGTTGTCATCTAGAGCTTTGAACAATAACCGAGATCCCAGAGACGCAATGATTATCGCAGAATTAAAGGAGCAGATGTATCTAGTGGCGCTGAACCCATTTGACCCACGGGAAAGGCTTCCGAATTGGTAGTGTGATTGGGAGCTCGCATGTTGCGGACGATATCCGCAGACAGATGAATATTTGACGCCAAGATGTGCGGGGATTGAGTCCTAAGGGCTACTGAAGATCCACGTGCTTGTTGTGTAGTTGGACAAGGCGATTACCCCTGTTTCCCTCACATGCCATCAACTTGCTCTCCTTATTCGGTTAATGACGGAGGCCGCGTCTCTTGCAGAAATAACTTCGAGGGACTGCAGCTATTCAGAACTACTACCTGGCCCATAATGCTGCCGTATATCATCATTCCCCGATCTCGGAACCGTTAACGCTGCGTCTAACTAATGCCAATATCCGGATCATTGCATCCATTACCTCGGCTTTGTGTCGATATGAGGCTCTACAATCAGTTCCTGCAACAGAGGTATACATTGGACTAGGCGCTGATTCTTGTAAAAAAACCTCGACGTCACCTAGCTATCAAATGCTTCATATTTATCTACCAAGTCAAGGACTCACGATACATAAGGAACTAGGCTCTATGCCATTCGAGGTTGAATCAGGTACTGAGCGAGGTGGCAGAAACGAAGTGAGCGACGAATTTCTCTTTTCCATATGAGAAGGTTAGAATGGCGTTTGTGCTGAAGTCATCACGTCTAGACCATGCAGCTAGCATATATACAAACCTAGGCCATCCATGATGAGAAACTCTGCAGGAATTTTTGCATGCAAATCGATGTTTAGCTCCTAATATCTGGATATCGTGTACTTGGCTGGGTATGTTGCTAGTAAACCTTCAGGCTAGCCTTCAACTTCTCTTCTCTTACAATGAGCTATGCTAAAGGAGGGGTTTGGAACGCACAGGCAGTTAAACTCTGTACCATGGATGGGGAGATAGATGTAGCGTTCAGGGGCCATTCAAATGTAATTTCTAGTAAAGACGTGATAGGTATTACTGATGAACAGGAAATATAGAGGGTCATAGCCACGGAGCAGATCTTAAGAAGACTTGAAAATTGGGAGCTGAAAGGGAGGTATAAGACCAGTTATATTACCAAGCACAGTAATTTTTTTCTAATTTAACAGGTTAAGGCTGTATACGACATATAAGTCTTCTTAGCAAATAGGATGGAGATGGAAATCTCCTCAAGTATCTTCTTTGAAGCTCTCATAAAATAGTAGCCCCTCAGAAATATTTGTTCGATAATGGAATAATATGTGACTTTTTTAATAAAAAAACATTGCATCGTACTCAAGTCTAAGATGATTAAAAAGAGAAGTCCTTTGACTATTGCTTTCTCCCCTACAGAACCTACGAAACGAAATCCACTTGCAGGTTTATGCCAAGGGCGAATACTTGCAGAAACTACTGGGTGCAGGGTTCTCCAAGTATTAAGATCATGACTAGATCCGAAGACATGGCTATCTTTCCGAAATGTTCCGGGAAGCCAATCGGTTGGTTGCTGCAGACTCGAGTATGTCTATGTGATACATCCTCCAAGTTCCCTGCCTCTTTTTCAATAATTTCATTCGCCCTTTCGAGACAATTTTTGAGTCTAAAAGATAAATGAAAGCTCCACAGAGTGCTGGTAAAATGCCACATTTCTAATTTTAAATTCAAACCATTCAGCATCATAAACTTGTTTCGAAAAGGCCATCTAGCATACATCCAAGACAAAATAAGCACAGGCAGGCACTTGACATGCATGTAAAAGATCGGAAAAGAATGAAATCCGAGGCATGAGTGCTCTTGTAAATTGAGTCATCTTTTCTGTACTTTTCTTTGATATTGTGTCATAGCTAGATAGCTGCATACGCAATTAAAATCTGATGCAAAAAAAAACGATCGGAAAAATTGATTTAAACTTTTGCAGTTGGAATTTATGGCGTCACATAAACTATGCTGAGGCAAAAGCTAGCAGCAGACATGTATCCTGACAACCTGTATCAACCGTCGGACGATTGCTACACTACACCTACTTTTACTACAGCGGCTGGCGTTATAACACATATGTCGGTCTATATTTTCGATCGAGCCTCACAGAAATGTAGTAACATGTTCTATCTAACTTAGCATCAAGTAGGGAACTCAATTAAAATGTGACGTACCTGCTGAGAATTTGGTTTGCATCTGAATTTAATTGTGTAAGCAACAATTTATTTATGACACAATTTCAGAGAAAAAGTAGACTAAAAATGCCTCAATTTGAGATCCAAGAACTCATGCCCCGGTTTTTATTTGTAGGTACCACTACGAAGTCAGTGGCTCTGGTGTAATCTCTTAGTATGCTCTGCATATCTGGAACAGCCAAGAGGAATCGCATCCGGGTCAAAGTCAAAAGCAAATATAAGCACATCTATAGTCGGCGACTTCTCATCGGTATCAGTTTAATCATTCTCACACGACTCTAGCTCCATCTTACCACAACCCACCTCGCCTTAACGATCGATAAAGGCGTTACTTCAATTGTAAACAGTAGCTTGCCTCATTCATTACCAGCCATCACTCACTAACAATTTTACGACGCTAAGTGTACCCGCAAGGAAGAAATCAAGTCATGATATACAGAGTTGGGGTCTTTGTTTATGGAGGACTGTTGCTCTAATAGGGTTTTAAATCTTGCGGAAGGACAGGCGACTGGGGCATGGAAAGAAACAGGGAAGAGAACTCTTATGGGAATATTAGGTCTGATGTGTTCGAGAATTTTTCATCTTTGGCACGTTTGTGGGCGCCAAGATTGAGATTCCGGCAAATTAGCCAGGACTTCTATTTTTAATGAATCAACGACACTCCCCAGCGCCCTAAAAGGCAAAAAAGAAGTTGGGCTAAGCTACCATACAGCAATCACGCTCTGATAAGACTTTTCTCACGTTTCAGCACGACCTTCGGGAAGGAGTTGGAAGGAGGCTAGAAAAGCAGAGTGTGAATTCTCCGAGGCACCCACAAGTCTACAGCGCCCAGTTGGCCAGCCTCTTCGAACGCTTCAAAAGGACCATTATGTCTTTGGATCTAGTCCTGATGTCGGTATTAGAAGAGCCTCGCATCCAGTGGTTTTTGCGATTTTTCCCTGCAGCTACGCATCCGAAAATGACTATCGCTTCGTTGGCTGGAGAGGGGAGATAATGACGGGATAACGGCTCCTCTTTTTTTTTGCATCAGATTTGAATTGCGTATGCAGCTATCTAGCTATGACACAATATCAAAGAAAGGTACAGAATAGATGATTCAACATAGGGGAAGAGCACTCATGCCTCAGATTTCATTTGCAAGTACCACTGCGAAGTTATGGCGGCTTTTTCTTCACCCCAAGTCAACCCTCATCCGTGAATACCCACCCAGGGAAACGTCTCAAAAACCCTGAGTTATCCAGACATGCCTCCATCATCTTTCAACTTTTCTCCGCGCGAAATATGATCTGAGATGTCTCCTTCCCAAGTGGAGTAGGTGCCCAGGCTGCTCAGACTATATCGGAGAACACCACCAGGAGGCCGACCACGACACCTCCCATCGTTAGCTTGTTTTTATAGTGTCAGCTGTACTCTCGCAAGCGAAATCTTGGCGCGTATAAAGCTCAATTCGTAAAACTCTTGCCAAAATTCAAAATGACGCGCCCTTCGAGTTTGTATCCTTCCTTTGCATCATCTTGTCAACTTGTCCTAATCCCTCTCAAGTTCATCCCAAAGAACTGTCTCCCAGAGCTGGAAAGAAGTCGTGAAGGAGGCATAGGAGGGATTACACTACCCGAGGCATAGATACTCCTGGCCTGTAGGCAGAAAGGACCTACATGTCCTTACGTAGGTACAGACTCATTAGGACAAAAACACACACTCACTGAATTTTTCACTTCCCTGTAAATATTATAGCTATTTATACCTAAACGGGCTAAATGAAATTAAACTAAGTTAAGTCGCAACTTTCAAGATCATTTCCCTTCATATCTGCTACTAATATCTTTATTAATTTATGTTATACCTTTTCTTTTAACCTTTGCATCACCTAATCAGGCCATTCACCTTCACAAAACCATTTCAAAATTGTAATTTGAGGAGACAAGACAAGTACCGGTCCTTCGAAGCCGTAACCAATAGTCCTGGCATCATCAACGAAATTACACAATGGATCTTAAATCATAGTTGGATAGAGCAATCACGCATAAAGAAAGTGGTCCAAATGCTGTCGAAGTATAGAAACAGAGCGAGCAATCTTTGAGGTCAAAATAGATGATGTTTTAGCCTACATGGATGGCACTGTAGTGTAGCTACGCTTGCTGAATGACAACTAGGAAAATCAAGGCAAAATAAAAGGAAGGTTTGGACAGTTTTCAACTGAAGATTTCTTTCTCGTGTACATACTACAGTTGATAGACAACCATATGGGCCCGTAGGGCACATATTCAGGACAATGACATCAAATTTAAATGAGTATCTTCAATCAAATTAACATCGAAAAGGCATCAACTGGCATAAAGTTATGATATTTCTAATCAAAATTTATACAATAAATCAAGGAACTGATTACTTAAAGCCTTGAGAAGTATTTAATTGTCTAGGAGTCAGAAGAAATTTAAATCTAAATCGATCAATTAACATCGAATAGTCGTAACGACCGGCGGGACACCAATTCAGGTCCGACCTCATGAGACGTCTCGGCCTGGAGCACCTTATCGAAACTGGCATGCCCTTTTTCACCGGGATTCCGACTCTTCGACGATTCTGGTATGGCTACCATCCACAAGCCTCGTCGACCAATTCAACAGCGCAAACGCTGTTTGGGATTCCACACCACTCATGGTTGCTCCCGTGCTGCAGCCTGCTGGAATTGCGGATCAAATTTGCACTCGGAAGCCGAGTATAAGGCCCTCACTAAGTGTCGCAACTGTGGGGGACCCCACCGATCAGATTCCCGGGACTGCCAAGCCAGACCCAGAAAATCTGGACCGGCGACCAAAGAGCAGCTCGCATGAATTCACCACATTGAGCAAGGGAGGTTCGCGGAGGTGGCACGAGCTTGGGCTGCAGCTAAAAGGGCCGAAAAGGCTATCATCGCCACGGCGAAGGATGTATCGATGGCCGAGGCTACAGGTTTCGGAGCTCTGGAAGCTGAAGAAGAAGTTTGAGGACACAGCAACCTCGACGATGTCCCCTTTCGGGGCATTTACTAACCAATAGCAGAATACCGGCCCGATCAAAGGTGCCTGCTAACCCATCTCTTGCTCTCAGCGGAGATTGAGTAAATTTGTCATTTGGAAAGTGTGACGGGCGAGGGAATGTGTGAGGAGCGTATTGCTTGGGTCCAGCATGGAGGAATCTTCTGGTTTTCGGGGTTGTTTTGATTTTCTTGCTTTTTCGTTTTTGTTTAATCATCTGCACCTTTGGCAGCGGTTCACGAGGTTGGAACGAGTTAGGCCGTAGGAAATATTACAGGGAGCCCTGCCGGCTCCACCGGTCCTTCACCCGTACTTTATAAATAGCTTTAGCTTAGAACCCATTGATTAGAAAAAACATCGATTAGTGAAAGCGGCTTACAGATGAAAAATGCCTTCTACCTTTGACAAACATTGATTTGCAATTTTCCGTACAATTGAATAGTTAATTGAATGAAAAAAGGTCGAGGCAACATGACATAGACTTCTGAGCTTGCACTGTGCACCATGTACAAGTTCATGTCTTATCCGGATGTTAAGACTTCACACGGACGTTCTTTAGTCACGAACAACAAAGTGCTTAACCTGGTCTCTCGTCAACCTCGAATCATCACTCAAAGTAAAACATCAAGCCGCATAATTTATATATCGCCCGCAACCAAAGTTTAGTTGTGGAGGAAAATCCACATCTAAATCTGAGCCGCCAGTATCCTCACAAGCTAAATCTTCGCAGCCAGTGCAGAGCAGAATCGCTTGTGGTGTAGCAAAATTGCGAGAGTAAAAAGTATCAATAGACCCTACTCTAGGGAAGGATGTGCGTCATAAAGAAAGTGCGCACAAACTTGCCACGTTCGAGTTTCATGATTCAACGGTATGAAGCGAAGCCTGATGGAACTCCAGCAGCTCTAGATTCTACTGGAAATGAGGAATAAAATTTCAATGCCCAGAAATCTCACACCATAGCCTGCTCCCGTTTAATCTGATCATCAAAAACTACTCAAATTTCTTGAGGTTATCCATCGGTATGCGCCTCTTCTTGTGGAGCATTTCGCTCCTTGTAAGCCAAATTAACAGCGCCAAAAATTTTTCTTTGGACAGAGGCTCTGCACGAATAATATTTCATTATGAGGAGGAAATTTGCCTCCTAAACGAGGCAGTAAAGGAATATGCGATCATTCGAAGCAATCAACATCAGGCTCCGGTACCCAGCGCAAATTTGCCTCCGCAAAGATTGAAGCGATGGTCACTTACACCAGAGTGTCTAACGGATACAGAGGGAAAGGAGAAATACTGTGTGTATATTAGCAAAACATTTGCAAGCGGAAGAGGAATTTCTCTTTTTACTTCACCCACTATTGCTGATCAGATAGCGGAGAGGCTAGAATCAACAGACTCAGATAGATATGAGAAATGTAACAATTTCAAGTCTGCACCTTGGGAGATAAAGCATACCCCTGCACGAGGAAATGGGCTATTTGCTACGCGTGTCATTTCACGGGGTGAGGAAATAATCACAAGTACCCCAGTTGGAATTTATCAGAGCAACGCCTTCTTTCTTGACTATCCTTTAGGGTACCAATATCTTCGAAAAACATTTGATCATCTACCCGAAGATACAAAGAAGGTTTTCCTTCGCATGGCCTCTAATCCTGTCGGGGACTTAGTCATGGAGAGGATCAATGTAAATTCATTCGCTGGAGAATTCGATGGAAAACCACACTTCTTGATTTATCCCGAGACAGCTGTAGGAGAAGATTTCTGGAGTTAAGAGAGTAACTACTAACCGTCTTCCAGCTCTTGAATCATGACTGCCGTCCCAAGTAAGTTTCGGTCTTTTAGACTATGAAGCTGTTGGCTGAGTTATTAAAGTGCGATGTACCATTATAATTCATCATCTCTTATCCACGCTGCTGTCGCCTCACGCGTTATTCAACCAGGCGAAGAAATAACTATTACATGTATTTCATCGCTTACTTCGAAGCGAATGATATTTTTACTAATTTAATGGTTAGACATAAATATGCTTACTTCTCGAGCAGAAAGACAACAGCACCTTCAGGCTATTTGGGGCTTCACTTGTACCTGTGCACATTGTAATGGGGATGAATCTGAATCTGATCGCCGTGTCCAGCGAATTCAATATCTACAGCAAACTCTAACAACCCGCCCTAATAGCCCGCTAGCTATGGCAGAAGAGCTTCTATCATTATATGAGGCAGAAAATGTACACGCAGCAGCAGGCATGGGTCACATGTTTGCCGCAATAGCGTATAATAATATAGGTGATACAACACAAGCTGTAAAGCACGCTCAAATCGCTCGAGAGATGGGAATCATTAATGATGCTAAGCGTGAGGACAATGAAGAAGATATGCTTAGTCTGTTGAAGGCACCAAGTCTACACTGGAGCTACAAGAGTCATTCAGGCGCAAAGTAAAGATTGTAACCAAAATACTGGTTTCTAGAAGTGTTTCACATCATACAGGCAAAAAGATTTAAACTAGCTATAATGACCAGGATAACTTACAACAGTTAACCATAATATATTTGCACCCATGTTGCGACAATAATTTGTGAGCTGCACGAACCATAGAAACAATAAAGTCGGAATTTTTAATTACTTTACATCTTGCCGGAGCATATCATTAGACTACTGGGCCAAGTGACGGCTAGCTTAATCTATGTAAACTATAAGACGTGCCAGCGCGCCAAAAAGAGTACAGCAAACTAAAAAGTGCGACCTAGCCACTGATTAGTGTCGCAGAAAGTTAGAACTTTGAATGATTAGCTGTCTCTGTTCACCTTCCAGGCGATACCCTCCCAACCTAGGATGATCTTCTCCAATCACTTCCAAAGCTTCCATGAACCGACATTTCCCCCATGCTCATTCGCAGGCTTTGATTTCTTCATAAGATGTTCACACTCAGCAGTCAGACCTTAGCGACCTCTGGCAATTCCCCATTTACAACGGTGTTGGAAGAAAGGGACGCGGTTCGTGTTGTGACGTTTTTCGGCGTTGAATGAGGACTTCAAAACTGATTGAAGTTTTGAGGGGTAGAGTGATGTTGGGATTGTATTACTATCTTCGTGAATGATCTTGGTTGTTTTAGTGATTTTTGTAGTTGTGGAATCTCTGGAATCCGGGAGTTTCATCAAAATCAGCCCAGCAACGCTCCCTTTGACAAGAATGTCGGACAGGAAAAAATGTATTCAAATGTTGGGTGATGGTAGAATATTGGGTCTAAGAGATTATTGCACCCTGAGGATCGTAGAGGATACCGCGGACAAGTGATCAGTCTTTGCCATCTAGTTAGTCATTTAACTATTTTTCATTTAACGCCATGCCAGCTCAAAATACAAGCGTAAAGTCTTAAATTGGCAAGCTTGGACTATAAAAAGCTACCTAACGTGCATTAGTAATTAGCCTATTTGCAAATTAGTTAAGTATTTATACATAATCAAGCGTGCTCGTGTATCTCGCCGTGTCGCTCATATGGCTGACACGCCTGCAAGATTATACAAGCATTGGAACACCTGCCACTACTTAGGAGGACGAAGGCTGAACACCTGTCAGTGGTGTCCTCTACGAACCTGGGTGTGAAATATTCTCCCAGAGCCGAGATCAGTCACGAAAAAGGGTGAATTTGAGAGATTTCGTCGAGTTGGCGATCGGGAGGAGTGGTGTTGGCTCATTTTTGGTCGAAAATCCGACCCGCAGAGATTTCACGACTGCACAACTCAACGAAGTCAACCATATACACCCCAGATACGAACCGTAGACAGCCTATAACCTGTCTGATGTTCGTAGTACAACAACCACCAACTTCAAAATCTTATTTTCTATTTCTCTGGAAATTCATTCTCAGCCAAACTCATCTCGCGGCCCTCTCAAGAAACATCTTACCATCTACCTAAGCAATCTCATACCTCCAAAAGCCAAATCGCCAACTAAGAAGCAAGAAGATGTCCGATCCTACGCAACTGCCAGTCACTGTGAAGGTACGGTCGAAATACCGGCCTTAAATGCGTCCTCACCTCGACCAAGGGCACCAACAACTCGGTCTACGACGAATCGCCACCGACGAAATACGTACGACATTTCGCCGGCACACCAACTAGAGCGTTCGACAAAGGCTGGGGCACCGGTGCCTCGGTCTTGAGCTCAAAGTCACATTTTTGACCTCCACGATTAGAGGTACGGCAGCAACGGGGCAAGGCCAGAGGGGTGGACATTCTACAAAGTTTCTGGGATGACGAGATCGGCTAAAGGACAGAGGGATGCTGTATGAAGGAACTAAAGAAGATACAAACTGAGGAGGCCTTGGTTGGCGACTGGATGAGGCCTCCAATGAAGAAAATGACCCCTGGATGAGGTGAGGAGATGCTGATGTAAGCCAAAGCTGGGAATGAATAGAGGGAAAAAGTTACAGGTGGCGAAGATGTCAAGGGCTCGGGCGCGTGGTGGCCGAGGCTGAGGAGGAATTTACGCTTCGGCGCGCCAAAAGAGGGTTCTCTCCCAGGCTCCGGCCCCAAAGAAAACTTGGGCCACCGTAGCTCGGGCAGGCCTAGTCAGTAGCGCTGGGCCATCGACAAAAAAGGTAGCACCGCCCGCCCAGAAAGCAAAAAGTGCCAACTCGAGGTCAAAAGCCGATTCACGACTTTTTCTGCGCCTTGACCATTTCCATCCCCACCGTCTCCTTTCTCCAGCTGGAGTGAGGCTAGCGGTGTCTCAGGCGCTGGGAACCGCTGCCAACAATATCACGTTGGTTCAGCGGGTAAAGACCGGCTTTGCACTAACCGCAAAGGATGAACTCGCTCGAACAGAGCTCCTAGATTCCTCAACATCACGGAGCGAATCTGGAATCAAACTGGAACCAGCATCAAATCTGGTTGCCATGCAAATTGCCACCGTCCCGGAGACAATTCGAACTCTTGCTGGCCCAATTGCCGTGACGGCAAAGATGGTTGCCGACGAAGTCACGCGAGTGACCCAGTTGGTTCCCTTTCTGGTTCGTCCTCATGGGACTAGCAAACCAGGGGCGCCCTACTCAAATTGGCAAGCGCTATTTCCCCGAGAATCCGCTCATCGATCTGGATTCCGCCTTTTCGACGACTCTGGAGCTGCAAAGCTCTTCCGACCTCGTCACAAAATCGAACAATGCAAACGGTGTCTTGAATTTCACGCCACCCGTGGTTGTTCCCGCGCTCCAGCTTGCTGGAAATGCGGATCTAATATGCACTCAGAATCAGAGTGCAAGGCCCTCACCCGGTGTCGAAACTGTGGGGGGCCTCACCGATCGGATTCCCGGGCCTGCTTAGCCAGACCCAGCAAGTCCGGACCGGTGACAAAAGAGCAGCTCGCGCAGATCCGCCAGATCCAGCAAGGTGAGTTCGCGAAAGTGGCTCGATTTAGGGCTGCAGCCAAAAGGGCCGAAGAGGCAACGATGGCCTCAACGAAGGATGTCTCGATGGCCGAGAGATCGGGTTTCGGAATCCTGGAATCCGAAGAAGAAGTTTGAGGGTATAGCAACCCTCGGTGAAGTCTAAAAAAAGCTTCAAAATATATAGCAGGATACCAGCTGAATTCAGGGTATCTGCGAACTAATCTTTCGCTCTCAGCGGAGATAAAAAAGTCACGTGGAAGATGTGGCAGGAAAGGGAACGGGCGAGAAGCGCGGGATCCGGACCAAACAGTATTTCTTCCAAATTTGATTTCAGTTTTTGATTTATGTTTTTGATTTTCGTTTTGCTGTTAACTTCTACAATTTCAGTAGAAGTTCATGCGGTTGGAATGAGTTGGGCCTGTACGCAGTGATCCTAGCCGGCTCCACCGGTCCTTGACCCAATGTGGAAAAGATAGCGTTAGCTTAGGACCAAATGTAAAAAAAAAGAGGGTTCTCTGGACGGTTGGGCTTGACATGATTCAACACATGGGTGAAGTCTGAAGTGGTCTGGTCATTTAAGTGAGACGAGGCACTAGTACTTTACGGTAGTTAACCTGATCCGGCCCGGCCTCACCCGTGCTGAAGCTCCAGTAGGAGTGCAACGGGAATCACTATACCTAACACGTAAATGAACAAAACAAAACAAACCCTGCCACTACTTACCTCGAACCGTCACGTCAACCTACTCTCAAGGAACCTGAATGTTCTCCAGACATTGAATAATCTTCGTCGGCAGCCAGGCCAGTGCAGTATCCTCAGAATTTACCGGGCTGCCTATCAACTCCGTACAAATAATAATATTGTTACTGTTACCTGATTACCACTCGATGAGAGCTTTTCAGCTCTAGTAGAAACTAAGGAAAGAGCTAAAGCTATAACTGTATGAAAAGCTAACCATTCGATCCAGGTTATAGATAAAAATTTGTGATATTGAACTCAGCAAAAGCTATAGCCCGCCAGCCCCAGAAACTTCTATACTGAAATATCGGCAAATTTTCTCAAAAAATCAACGCAGGTCCCCCAGATCCCCATATATAGACCTGGTACGATAATTTTAGCTAAAAAGACGCGAGTATCCTTCCGAGAGCAAGAGCTGTCTGGCAGGATTCATGCACAGGATAAAGATTGCAAACACATCCCTGCACGATTTGGGGATGGCCGTCGAAGACCTCAACCATGGGCTGTCTCGTTGTCCATGGTGCAACACCTTCAGACCATAAGCTATGATAGGAAGAGACGCAACGCACTACGGTAATTTAAGTCACTTCTGGTGAGGAAGGCTGAGGGATGCAGGCGAAAACTGAGCTCCAATATTTGGAACAGTGGAGTTGACAATTAAGTTTTTTAAACACGAAGGAATATTTGAGAACGGCCGATGGGATGAAACAGGCGCTGTCGTAAGAGGAAAGGCATAGCCAAGGAGGGGTAGGAAAGAGAGAGAAAGGTATGTTTATTGTACTACTTAAGCCATAGACCAACTAGCACATTGAGCTCCTCTTTGGCCCAGGCCACACTTCGTACACTGCTCCTTGCCTCTTGTGTTCCTTCAAAGATTATTGATATATTGCACGTGATTAATAGCCATTCAGCTCAGTATTTACCCATGGAACTCGGCCACTTTTTCCATGGAACCTTCTACTCACAAATATGGTAGCAATGGAAACTGCGTGCGCGGGAAAATGTCTCAAAAAACCTGCAGCCCTAGCCAGGCGAGGCCTAGACACTGGGACCACATGAGGTGCGCATATTCATCTATATCTCCCTTCTTTGTAACAGTCGAGGTCGACTTGATCCAGTCAGCCATCTCTGTATCAGGTGCTGGGTACGCTCTGGGAACTCGTCAGATGTCTTCTCCATAATTAAGGGTTGGTGACTATTAGGGCTCCGACACTACCATCTGATCTGGTCGTGGTAAGATTCATGATAATGGTGGTAGGGGAATATTTTGAGAGATGAAGACGATACAGACGGCGGAAGCGATTGGAAATCCGCATCAAAGTGAGGACTTTGTTACCCTGCATTGAAAGCTGGAGGTTCGTAGGGGATACTATTGACAGGTGTTAAGAATAGTCCTCCAGTAAATATTGATAGTCAAGGTAGTGTAAATAATATTTATGAATAAAAATTTTGCTGGATTAACAACAAACTTGATCGAAAGAGTAGCCAAACTATTCCTTACCTGAGCAGAGCAAATTCTATGCGCTAGTGTCACTTTTTTCGGGAGAACATTGTTGATCTATGTAGAATCCCTGAGATAAAAGAGCATCTGATGTATGGCCCACTAAAAAAGTTTATTTTGGCGTGTAGTGCTTCTTGGAGAGTGGTTGAAAGGATACTGAGTTCTTTTTTAACTATCAGTTACTTCAGAGTATTTCAGGTATCTCATTTGGGACTGAGCTTGCCTGTATGCTTTTTTATATTAAGTAAATTGGTAACCGAGGACTTTGGGAAACAAAGTTACAGGTGTTATTTAGCAGTATGCTCTTTTTGCGGCAAGGTTGAAACTACAACATGCTTTCTGAGCTTTTATCTTTTGTAGATTTTGGATGGGCTGACCACCTACTCCTGAGTCAGGCTATCGCTGATTCCAATCCAGCAAGGACCGATCGCAAATATATGGCTATTTGAAAGAAATTAAGATGTAGGAATGTTGATGCAGTGATATGGTCTCCGGGTTTTCCATTTGGTTGATAAAAATGATACGTGAATGACTGTAATTGCTATTAAACAAATCTATACACTTGTACTGTTAGATTCACTCCAATTTACTTGTCTCCTCTCATATCACAGATAATTTTTACTTTCGATGATCTGAAAAGTTTTGGCTTTCGCTTGTGTCGTGCTAGATATAATCAATGGGTTGGTAAAACTTAAACAGCCTGGCAAGCATAGATTTAACGACTTGAAATTCAACTAGCTGTAGTCCCAATGGCATTAACACGGACTGGGAATGTTTTAGTGCTAAGGAGTAGGCCTTTCATTCCCTTGATCTCTTTTCTGATCTTCGCCACTTCATCCATATCTGGATTTGTGTTAGTACCCATACCATTTTCGAGATAACCTCCCATAACACTACTCAAGTCATATATGCTGCCATAACCATTACCCGATGACTGATATGCAAGTGTATTGAGATAGCTACGAAGCTCGCCAAATTTTCCTTCCAGCTGAAGGCAGTTATTTGATTCATCAGTTGATGCATCTATTAAATCTTTAATATGATTGTGGAGTGAAGCAAGCTTGTTCATTTGATTTGGGAGGGATATCTGATGAATACTGGTATCCTGAGCTTGAGACTCTTTGCTCACAGGAGAAGGATAAGAGGTTTGAATCCCTATATCTCGATGGAAAAGTTCTGTTGGATCTTCGATGTTTGAATTATCCAGATTTTCATCATTTTTGTTCAAGCGTATATTCGAATTAAATTGCGGAATCACAGAGACCATTCTCTCGAGCCGCTTACAGAGATCTCCTAGCTTGAGGATAGTTGTGTTAAATAGATCATGACGAGATTCGCTTTGTTTGTTTCTCATCGGTGTATATATGTAATGAAAAATACCATAACAGGATGTCGAAATGAAAGAAAAAGCATAAATTATGGTTAAAATGTTCGATGTGGTAATGAGAGGCCTTTTCCCGGTCGACTGACTCACAAGGAACTCAGGGTAGGTTATGATAGGATGTTTGGATGGTGATTCTGTGGGTTCTTGCGCTGGAATTGTGCTTTTGCTAGTAGAACTAATCTCTAGAGGGGCTGGCTACATGAACTAAATTAAATGATTCAAGTTCGGAGGTGAGGAACATACCTTATTAACCGTACTACTGGCGAACGCTTCTTTGGATGAGCTCGCCATTAGCTTTTTTATCTCTTCCATAGACAGACCCTTTTGTTTAAGGAATGCAACTTTCTTTGGTGTCTCGACATTTTTAACGTGATCGTCATGAAGGAACTTTTCTGCATTCTCAACTGCTGTCAGATTTGTTGATTGCGAATTGTTTTCCCCTAGCTCTTTTTTCTGCTCTGGAGCTTTTTCTACTTGTGGTACCGGCTTTGAGATGGCGTCTTTATCGTCCTCCGAGCCTTCGTCCTTCATTGTAAAATCGAGGTTTTGGATTCAACTCTTTTCAATGGCGGGTGGTTGAGAATATTACTATTAGTCTATTCAATCAGCTTATGTAACTCGATAGAATCCGTTAGATTTGGTATCTACAAGACTAATAATGACATTTCCGTTTATCTTACTGGATTGAGCTCGTCACAAGACAATACCAAGCTCTTTTGTAAGGCTGTGATGACTTCCAATAGATCAAATTACTGCAAGCTTGACCATGTAACCGTCAGCCAGAGAAATTTGAGAATTACTCTGAGACTTCCATTCAAACTCGTCTCGGTGGTGCCGTATGCTGGACACCAATCCGGGTATTAGCCTGTCTCAAGCTGTATCCTGTGATTGGATAAATATTCATCCTTCGTAATCGTGGCCGAGTGACGTGGTGGTATACTTTCTAATTCACAAATACTTACTTGATAAAGGTCGAGTCCGAAATCAAGCTCGGGTTGTGAGTGAGCAAAGACTGTACAACTAGCCGCGATAACCTCTGAAATACTCATAGGGGAATGTTCTCCAAGATCTAAATTCAGTCGAATTTTCCGGGTCAAAAAAAGGTGTCTCACGTGGCAATGAGTCATGAACAAAGCAACTCATTTTCTCAATCCCAATGAGCGTGCCACCAACAAAAACCTTGTCAACTCTTTAAGTACGACTTAGAGTATCCATGTTTTAATAACCAATCCACTCGCCAAATAAATCTCTGACCTCAGTGGTCTCTACAAGCACGCTCACAAGAATAAGAGTACCCGGCAGAGGAAACAAATCGCAACGTACAAATCTTGGGGGACTATTGTTGTGATCGAAAAAGATCCGAATGATATTGCCAAATTTAGAATGGAAATTTTACAAATTACAAGTCTGCGCTACGGGACCTCATCTAAGTGAGAGTACAGGCGGTACTATAGATATTGACATGTTTGGGGGGTGCTGTGGTATCTCATCTCGGTCGATCTCTCAAGTAAGTCCAGGATAGCTTTGACTCATCTCCAAGTTCATACAGGAGATGGCTAGTTTGAATCCGGCCAGCATGATCATATTTCTCGCGGTGCAGGTTGTTGGAAAATATATTCTGTAAGATATTGTACGGATATGTAATGAAGAAGTAATGAAGAAGTAACTGAGACTTAATATTTTACAACTGTTGGAATACTGGACTAATGTAAATATCTATCGGAGAAACCTGTACTAGTCTTATCTATCCGTCAAACTTCTTGATGACCAGCAACCTCTCATCTACCATGATGAATCAAGATATACTGTAGTACGTAAATATCCAAACATAAATGCAACAGTAGGTGCGATTGGCGCACTCGGAACATGTGTAGAGAGAGTCGATCATGTCGGGAACCTCGGTCGAATCAGATAACATGTGAGTCTTAAATTCGAGAGTCAGAGATTCCAATACAGGTGTACTACAGTCTGCAGAAGAAAGAACTGGGTGGGAGATGACCACGCTGAGACAGATTCCAACTCGAGATGAGATGTGCTTGGAGGATAGGGATGCGGCGCAGGGCACTTTATTTCAGACATTTATTATTCCTTTCTTTTTAATTTCCCTTGTCGCTTCTGGCTTTATTGCAGGTCATGTAGGTAGCAATGAGTTCTCAGAGATTATCTACCCGTGTCACGTCTAAATAGATGTAGGGTCCGTCCTGTCATGTTAAATATTTCAAATCAAATCAAACCAATACAGGTGTACATGGATAATGAAAAGATTTGGAACTATCCTTTGGTGGATACTCACGGAGGAGATTCAATTGATTGATTGATTTAAATCTAAGTCTCTGCTAACTCCTAAACTATAAAAGACTTTTTAAGAACGCAACTAATCACCCCTTAATTTTTTTTAAAGTTTTCAATAGAAATATCACATTTTTAGGCCAGTTGATCTTGAGTGAGAGGAGAGTTGGCTGTATGAGCTAGGATATCTCACAGTGGTATTTTCGAATGAGTCCAAGGGATAGGTGTCTCTAACATAAAGAGTCATCCAACATTTAAACAGTACTATTAATGTATCATAGCTAGATTGCTGAATACACAACAAGTGACGAGAAAAGGATACAATATGATTACCTACAGGAGGATCTGAGCCATTGTGCATAAAACTGCGAAACAATTATTTGTAATAAAGGTGAGAGAAATCTGGATTAGTTTACAAGACAATACAAACGATAGTTACGACCTCGTCAGGAATGGGAGTCTGGATGATGGCCAGGATCTCTTCAACTTGAAATACATTATTCACGCCAAGACTTCGCTTACGAGAGTGCAGCCGACACTGAAAACATAAGTCAAAGAAGGTAGATGCCGCAGTTCTCTTCCCGCTGGCAATCTACGGTATTGTTTGAGTAGTCTGAGCACTTAAACTGGCTGGGAAGGGGACGTTTCAGATCAAACTTTGCGCGGAGAAAATTCAATAGACGACGAAGGCATGTCTGAGTAACTCAGGGTTTTTGAGGCGTTCCCTTAAGTGGGTAATTACGGATGAGGGTTGACTTGGGGTGTAGAGAAAATCACCATAACTTCGCAGTGGTACCTGCAAATGAAATCCGAGGCATGAGTGCTCCTCTTGTAAATTGAGTCATCTATCATACACTTCTCTTTGATATTGTGTCATAGCTAGATAGCTGCATACGCAACTAAAATCTGATGCAAAAAAAACAATTAAGTGGCACGTGCTGTGACGCAATGATAAAATTTGCATAGTTACTCCAAAAGAAACACTGCGGCTAAGTTATATGTAATTATACCCAATTTTTGATAATTCAGATAATCTGTTGGGTGTGTATCTCTTTCAAGCGACGGACTTTTTTTTAATTCATGATGTATTCAGCTATTTAGCTACAATAAAAGGTGTCTAGGCCTCGCCCGACTGGCGCTGCAGGTTTTTTGAGACTTTTTCCCGCGCGCGTAGTTTCCATTGCTACCGTTTTTTTTGTTTTTTATTTTTTTGGGCGTAGAAGGTTCCGTGGAAAAGGTGGCTGAATCCCACGGGTAAATACTGACCTGAATGGCTATTCATCACGGGCAATATACCACTGATTTTTCAAGTAGCACAAGAGGCAAAGAGCACCGCAAGGCGCAATCTAGGTCAGAGAGGAGCCCAATGAGCTAGATAGTCATAGACTCAAGTAGCACAATAAACAAACACACATTTGAAGTAGTAGCGCTCTCCAAAGTATTGATATATTCTCGATTATACATTCTTTGAAATTACAATATCTGAGAAAGTATAGATGCTTCAGCTACTTTCAAAGTTTCAAGACTCTTTTTTTCATAGCAAAAGAGTATAGGAACCCTGTAGGATGTATGGCCTGGGTAAGATGAGCCCATTGCGCTAGATATTTATTGCCTCAAGTAAGACAACAAATATCAAACCAATCATATACAGACTAACATGGACCATCTAGACAAGCTATTAGCACTACATCCTAAAATTTTATCGCAGAATCATTTAAAGTCATGTATTTAGGAGCAAATTCACAGCCTCTGCTGTGCGAAAGCGTAATTTTTGTTGCGACTGGTTGCTACAATTTTCATATTGTTGATCAAAGCCCACCATCAATAATTCATGTGGCCTTTTACCGTGACAGAGGAGCATCTACGCTGGAAACAAGATAAAGAGAACAGACACTAGTTTAATGTCGGAGATTGTGAGGATCAAGTCAATCAATAAGTCCCGTCACGATAGAGAGAATGATGGTTGTAGCCTAGACCTCTGAGGATCAGATAGTACTTTCTACTCATTCTTTCGGTACTCATCGTCCAACAAACTGGGGAGTTCTTCCATCAGAAGCTCCACGGCCCAGGTTAACGTTGATTCCATGTCCATATCAGCCATGCCCGAACATCGTATGCCACTTATTAAACGCGCCCCTTCCTTGACATTTCCCTCGACATCACAATCTTCAAACATCCATTCATGATTATGTCGATAGTTGGGCCATACGACCTGGTCTACGTAATGTGGTGGATCTTGCCAAATGCTAGTATGTGTGATATAGCCAGAGCGGGTTTGACGGCGGGCCTTGGCGGCGGCGTATGAGACCTGTAGAAACATCTTGAGATCTAGATAGGGCCAAATCACCGACGTCGAATAAGAGTATAGGAGAAACCCCTCAATAATGAATATCTTTCGAGTTTGGAGTAAGTGGCCAGGCTGGCCAGGTGCAATCCACGCGGCAACTCGGTCTTTGATACGGGATATAGTACTCTCCGAAACTTTATCGATATCAATCGTCAGACTTTGGCTCTCTTTTGACTCAAGATTTGGCTAGACAATAGTGAGTTTTACAGGATAATGCCATGAAGTGTGGGAGATGGTATTTACTGGAAGTTCTCCAGTGTGTCGGATCTCCTGGAGGACATTTACCAGGGCTGGCAAGTCAATTGCCTCGGCGCAGTCCCAATCTTGGAGATTATCTTTGACAGGAATCCTATCACATATCAGCCCGAGTTTTGAGGATGCGTCGCACAAGTCCAATGAGTCGATGCTAATTTCGATACATCACGTGCCGTATTCTCAAGGACCCGCCAAGCCTCGATGCACACAATCTTATTCGAAATCGGTGGTCCTTGAGCCCGGGCACCAATTCACCGCGGCTGCGAGACCCGGAGAAGTCACAAGGCACGATTAAGGCAGAGTCAAGACGGGGTGGCCGGCACTCACTCCTCTTCATGCTTGAAGAAGTCGTCTTCGTGAAGAACATCAACGTTAGGCAGAATTTTGCGCAGTAGATGACTTAAACTAGTCTTTCCGCTAGACGACGCCCCGCTAAGGCCTATTATCAGTGCTTTAGAGTTTGTAGTCATGGCACGATCCAGTGGTGGTGAAGATGATGTGTATGTTTCCAATAGATACGTCTTCCTGACGCCTGTTAGAGATTTTTGTGTCACATGACTAGGCGCTAAGATGATCCTTTATGTTGTTCGTCTCTTGACCTCCTCCAGGAAGCAAGTTAGGGGAAGCAAAGGTTTTTACTCTTTTCATCTGGTGGATATTAACGGTGGAGGGAAGGGTGAAAGTCCATAGCACAAAGCTCAAAGTTGGTATCAGCGAGTGAATCCACTATGTGAGTGGGACAAGTGTCAAACAGAATTATCTTCGCATAGAATCGTTGGAAGAAGGGTCTGGATAGTTTGGCCACATATCCCACTCGAGACAGTAGATCGCTGGTTCAAATCCAGCAAAACACAACCACTTTTCTCGCGGCGCTAGTATGCATGGATGACGAAGGCTTGCTTGGATGATCAAAGATCTTGAAATTCCCTTTGGTGGATACTTACGGAGGAGGGTCGACTGTTCGTGTAAGCGAGGATACTTCATAGTGGGATCTGCAAATGAAATACAGAGTATGAGTGTCTCTAACTTCAAAAGAGTCATCCCGCACGTACACATAGCACCGGTCTTGTGTCACAGCTAGATAGCTGAATACACATTAAATGATTTAAAAAAAATTAAGAATAAGAATTCAACTTTAGTCAGTGCAGTTCCGATTACTAAGCAGTCCTATAACCCGCAAAGACAAATTCTTCACCTTCCAGTGGTGCCGGTGAGAACGCTCAGCATGCTCTGCATATCTGGGATAGTCAAGAAGAATTGCATCCGAATCGAAGTAGAACGCAAACACATCCATATCTCCATTTCACGACTTCTCAATCATGCAACACTCACCATTATATTCTGAGACCTCAACCTCTTTCTAACCACACATCATCTCGCCTTAACGACCGATAAAGGCGTCACCCCAATTGCAAACAGGAGCTTGCCTCATTGATTACTGGCCATCACTCACTGCGAATTTACGACGCTATTTATATCTGCAAGGAGGAAATCAAGTCATAATATACAAAGTTTGAGTCTTGGTTCATGAGGGACTGATGCTCTAATGGGGTTATACATCTTGAGAACGGACAGGCAGCTGAGATGTGGAACGAGAGGGACGGTACTGTTTGAGGGGAGCTGTATGGGAGGCATAGGAGGGGATATACTACTGGCATAGGCTTCCTTGGTTTGTAGGCAGAGAGGACCTACATTTCCTGCAAAGTCACAGACTCAGACAGAACAATGAAATGAATTAAGTACTCAAGAGCGTCTCTCAGTCTTCCTAGCCTCCTCCTTACTCCTCCCCTGATTTATGCCGCAGGACAAACCGAAGGTCGTGAAAGGATATCAGAAAAGTCTCGGTCGAGAGTGACTCCCGTGAAGGAGCCTAGCCTAGCATTCAAAAGTTGTTATGGACGTGGTGTTTTAATTATTGTTTTGTAATTGTGTGAGAATTTGGGAAGATACCAACGAACCAACAACGACCACAAGACTTAAGGAACTTATCAGGCATTCTCTAGTCAAAGATTATAGAGGTGCTTTGAGCTCATAATTTATCGTAAGCCGCTTCGAAACTCTCATATGAGGACGCACAGTGGCTTGGCCACATATTTCATTTGAGACAGGAGATGGCTGGTTCGAATCTGGAAAATCATAACCAAATTTCTCACGGTGCTAGTATATTGGAGTAACGAAGGAATGCCTAGATAACCAAAGGTTTCCAAACTTCCCTGTGACGGGTACTCGTGGAGGAGATTCCACTATTTGTGTAAGCAAACACACATCACACTGGTACTTACCAATGAAATCCAAAGTACGAGTGTCTCTGGCATCGAAAAGTGTCATTTTGTGCGTATAAACGACACCGGTCAAGTGCAGTAGCTAGGTGGCTGAATTCGCATCAAGTGATTAAAAACAACAAAGAGGCGTACCAAGGTGTCTTTCATCGTTAACTCGTTTTCGTAGTGTCATCTGTACCATTTGCCTGATCGAGTACTCGGCGCACGCAAATGTTTAAAGAATTATTAATATTCATCCAATCTTGACTCGTCTCAGACATCCTGTCCCTATCGCCAATTTTCCATTAGGAATTTCCCACCGTCCTCTAGCTCCGCCGAAACTTTTAATCCCCAAATCATTCCGACCAAATATTTCCCTTTCCCTGTTCTCCACTACTTGGCTCCTGCTTTCTTGATATCTACAACATAGTGAGTCTTGGCCCGAGATGTGGTCGCAATGAATCTTGGTTACTTTGGGAGATTCAGTGCTTGAGAACTATTGCTCGGAAAGCTCAAGTACATAGAGACTTGGTAGATTCGGAGTCAGGTCTTGTTGGTGGTAGACCGTGATAGGAATAATTCTTTGATTGTGAAACTTTTATGCAGACCTCAACTTAAATTTGGATCCAAATATGATTCTCCTTGGCTACCCTAGATTTGGAGAGCATTTTGGATATTAATTCCGACATCCATAGAAGGTGAAGAATCAGTTTTTTCCCACTTTATAATGATTAAGGATAAAATTTGCATGTAAATATATATTTCATGCCTATTTTTTTTAAAAATCATTTAATGTGTAATCAGCTATAGAGCTATAACATATGACCGGTGCTATGTATACATGTGTGATGACTCTTATGATGTTAGTGACACTCGTACTCTGGATTTCATTTGCAAATACCACTATGAGGTATGTTCGCTTACACAAACAGTCGACCCTCCTCCGTTAGTACCCACCAGAGGGAATTTAAAAACCTTTGATTATCTATGCTTACCGGCGCAGCGAGAAAAGTGGACCTGTTCTGCCGGATTCGAACCAGCGATCTGCTGTCTCGAATGGGATATGTGTCCATGCTATCCAAACCTTACTTGGCAGACCGGCCAAGACGATGTACCACCGCACCATCCAACCATGGCGGTGTTTATAGTGTCGCCTGCACTCTCGCAACCGATGTCATGGCACGCACAAAGCTCAATTTGTAAAAACTCCTTTCCAAAACTCCTAATTCCACGCCCGTCGAGACTGTATCCAATCCTCTGCATCATCTTATCAACTTGTCCTTAATTCTCTCATGCCAATCCCAAAGAACGGTCTCCCAGATTTGTGCGCCACGCTTTGCTTCCTCCGTCGGGCATAAATATCGGCGTGGGCGTGTATTTGGTGACCGGCTGAGGCCAGAGAAAGTCGGCGAGAGGTGTGGTCATTGGAATGAGGATGTAGTTGGTCGTACTTGTAGACTTGATGAGGCTTAGGTAGGATTCGATCTTTTTTGGAATGATAATTTGAATCATTGCCTCGTGGGCCAACTTCTTTGATATCGCAAAATTTGACTGAACTTGGCTCTGGGAGAATATTTCGTTTTCAAGTTCGTAGTGGACACCGCGTACAGGCGTTGTGTCTTGCCCTCCCACGCGATGAGTATTCGGCCCTAGAGTTACAATTCATATCCTTGTCGCCATGACAAAAATTAATGCTCGACAGGGGCTAAATGGATCTGAGCCGGGGAGCCTCGTCGAGGATCGTCGCGTACACGAATTATCAAATTTCTCCATACTATTCTACAGCTGCCCATCGTCTTGGCCACCACCACCACTTGGTGTGATTCACAATAGCGACGCCAGGACCTTGGCCGACACAACTATTTCAGCAATCATTTCAAGCTACTTCAAACTCTCCTATATTCGTCATTATCACAGTAGATTCTAACCTTCTGCTCTTTCAACCCAGAGCTATCGTCTACTTTAGCAACAGAAAGGCCTCACATATTTCAATGCATACTCCTGGCTAGAACTCTACAGGCTGTGAAGGCAGTTGAGAACCGCCAAAGAACTCACTTTTTCGCAATGTCGATACAGAGAGGCATCACGGGAAAATCTTTTCCCAAGATGCCTCCCTCACGTACGATAATTTACTCTGCAATTATCATTTTTATTTTTTTCACACTGGTCTCTTACCTCCGTAGCCCTACATCATCTATGGAATTCAATAATCACCAAATGCCCCTGCCAAAACTTCCCAAGATCTCGACCCCGAACATGCTGAATCCCTTTCGACAGTCTGCTCATCCACCTCCGTTTCAAAAAAACAGCACAAGTGGAGATGCATCATGGTACAGCAACTTGAATTGGCTTAGTCCATTCTCATCCTCCGTGACGCTCGATGAAAATCGATCCTTGCTCCCACCCTTGCCGAACAGACCGCCAATATACACATACTACGACAGTTCGGAGCAACAAGACGTTGAAGTTTCAAAATACATCGAACAGGAGCTATTGCTCACGTGGCGTAGAGCTTGGTGGGCACAAGGCTTTAACCCAATAATTTTGGGCTCAGCTGAAACGACAAGTAACCCTCGAGCAGAAGAATTTCACCTTAAAGAGGTTGAAGCTACACTTAGATTTGACCTTTCTAGGTGGCTGGCTTGGGAAACCATGGGAACCGGAATAATGTGTGATTACTTACTTCTTCCAATGGGTAGATACGACGATACTCTATTTACGCACCTTCGTCGCGGAGAATACGCCAAATTAACCAGGTTTGAGAACCTAGGTTCTGGAATTTTTGCCGGCTCAAAGTCAGACATAACTAATGCATTGAAACAAATTTTGGCCAACAGGGAACTTTTAAATTCTCAAGATTTTATTCATGCTGTATCGCCTGACACATTCCTGATTGAGCCCAAGCATGAAGTACTAGCATACTACGATAAAAAGACGATATCAGAAAAATATCCCAAAATCGCAAATGACGTTAATGGACAAGGAGAGAAGGGATTGATGATGTTAAATGAGTTAATGGCTTCTCACCTTCATATAACATGGCAAAACATATTTCATCAGGGCATCGCAGTGACAAAACCGCTGCCCAAACACATGACAGCTCTAATCGAGCCTGCGCTCACAGTGGCTAGGTCCTTGGCTACATGTCCAAAATCGCCGCTACCTTCGTCCTGTCCCCCAAATTTTTTGCGTTGCAAGCCATGTGTTGCCTCACAGCCATTGAAAATATCGACACCATCCGTCTTCTTAAATAGTAGTTCTCTCTATACTCTTGGTATTGTACCTCATCCGCATACGAACGCACTTCTCGCATCTTCTGGTCGTGAAATCGACGTTGCTTGGATCCGGCGATTCTCTGAGCGTGATCCCTGGATCTTGGCTGTTACAAAAGATCTTCTTGGAACAGGAGTTAGCGGGCCGTCACGAGTCATGAAATTTAAAGAGGCTGTAGCCTCTGAATACGGCGCTGCGCGATCACTATGGGTCACAGCAGAAAACTCTTTCCCCCAAGATCTAGAATGGCATTTTGGCTTCAAGGTACCATCGGATCAACTTTCAGACGCAAGATCGGAGACCCCAGTTCCAGGCCCGGAACGACGACCAAAAAAAGAGCATGATCCAGCCGATGGCCCTGAAGCAAGCGAGGATGATCTGCGGCTTGAGAGGGAGCTCCTCGAAAAGGCAAGAGAGTGGAGCTTTGGAACGAAGAATGAGGAGCAGTTGCGCATCCGTGGAGCAATTGAAGCATGGAACTTGGCAGATGTGGAAGCATGGAAGTTCACCAGAGCATTTCTAGCGCGAAAGCGAATGGAAAAGTTGAAGTGGCTAGAAGAAGAGAAACAATACCTGGGCGGAATTAAACCAGACCGGCAAAAAGAATAGCCTTGGTAGTATTACGATCAGTGAGCCGTTTACGCTTTAATAAAATATGTGCAGGTACTTGCAGAGAATCCAATCATACGTTAACTTTGATCACATGAACGAGGAAAAGACTATATTTGTAAGTATAAAGTTCGTAGACGCAGTACTTTTAGCAGACTTGAATGACCGCTATGCCGTTTGTTGTGTATTACGTAATCGTAAGCCCTAGACAATTAGGACTCCCCGCGTACCTTCGGAGTTTTATAGTAGCGGGGCCGAAGTGGAGCTGATTGACCAGCATGAGGCACGCGAGCCTCGTACCACCCAAACGATCGGGCCACCGCAGACTTCATCCATGTGCCGAATCATCCCAAGTCCATCACTCACCCTATCAAGGTTGAAAGTGGCGAAGAGTAGAATCTTGATCGTTGCCCACGTCGTGCCTGATCCCTTGGCCCCGTCCGGTCCCGATATCTGCACCTCTCACCCAGGGCCTGTTTCTTGTGGAGGACCTCATGTGATTGCCCATCAGGGTCTTTCGCCATATGCTCCCCAATTATTCCTGCAAGGCAACACCTTTTCACCAGCCCACGGCCATCTTTAATTCGTTTGATTTGCGTCCAGCCGTAGAGTTACAGCGCATATTCGACGACTCTTGACAAGAGGCACTGGTGATTTCGCTCGCGGGCAACACGGAGGGCTGTTTGTGCGGGTGCTTCCGAGCGCATCAGAGGGTCCGGCGGGTGACGAGACCCATAAGCTGCCAGTCGTGTAGCCTGCAAACCTCCAGCTATCGGTGAGTCTACAACACCCTCCCTGTCGAGACTTTCTGGCATTTCAGCGTGGCACCCAGATCTTCTCCCATCGCGCGTGGAGATGGCAGTAGAGAGGATCCGGGTAAATCAGTGAATGAAGCTTGATACACTCGAGTTTGCAGCTACCACCTTGCTGGCTTCCCGGATCCTTTGACATACATAGCCATGGCTTTGCATCTACCCATCTCAGTGAATGAAGAGCCCGGCAGCAGTGGTTTTTGTAAGTTGTTCCGCCGACCATATGCCTGCAAACGGCCTTTCGTTCGCTGGTTAAAGATGGAGTAATGGAGGGCAGACGGCGTCTCCGATTCCATGACTGGACAAAGACTTGCGAGAAGTGGCGCTTTAAAAAAATTTAATACATCTAATGTGGATTTTGCTGTACGCCTACAACGCATGTCCAGGGCTTTGTTTACCTGTTGGATTACTCCTTTGACTCTAGAGACACTCATACTCTGGACTTCACTTGTAATCACCACTATGAGGTATGTTTGCTTACGCAGATCAGTCGAGCCTTGCCTGTGAGTACCAAGCATAAGTTTCAAAGACTTTGGCTATTCACGTACAAAAACATTGCGGGGACCGTGATTGTGTCTTGAAAGACCCAAACTAGAAATATTCTGTCCTAATCTCCGAGCCCGGTGTTCAACAAGACGCAGAATATTTACCTTGCCAGACAAAGCTGAAATGGGAAGAAATTAATCATGATACCAGGCCATTGTAAATCGGTTTGAGCCGCGCAGTGTAGGTGAGAAAATTGTCATTGTAGTTTGCAGCTTCATTTCATCTAGGGGGAGACAAGTACGCAATATAAATATACATGTCCCATCCCTGTCCAATATCACCACTCTCCACACTGCAATCAACACCATCAGTCACTGTTGTCGTAGCAGTCCTGGGTATCACTATGAGTTAACGTCATATGGTATGTCTATAAGAATCGATAACAAGAGAGAGAAGTTATTATTCCGAGCTTCCCTAAACCTACGTGGAAGACCAACCTAGATAACGATCCAATCAAGACTTTGCCTAAAATGTCGTCCGCACTCTCGCAAACGAAGTCGTAGAACGCAAAATTCACCTTACCAAAAATCGACAACTCGCCCCTTTCAAGACTCAATTGATCCTGGGCATCATATTTCACATCTACCCTTGAATCTTGGGTGTCCATCCTATAAATTTTCTGCCCAAAATTTCCCGCTACAATTTATTTCTGCAGATAATTACGTTATCTTGGGCGTATATTTATAGGATAGATGAAGCCAAGACTAGGGTTACTAAGGGTGTGATTAAAGAGATCAGGATGTATTAGGTCCTACCCTCAAACTTGATGAAGCGTTGGTCGATGTTGATATTTTTGGGTGTGTAAATTTGATTTGGTGGGGAGTCTTGAATAATTAACTCATGGGCCTACTTGTTCTGTATTTTAAAATTCGGCTGAATTTGGCACTAGAGGAATATTTCACTCCAATGTTTGTAGCGGGCACCACTGACAAATGTTTAGCCTTCGTCTTCTTTCAGAGGGAGATGTAAGGGTGAACAAGAGAACAAACACCATTCGATCCATATGTTTACTTGACCTGTAACAAGGCTGAACCTACATTGCCAAGACAGTTTGTAAGTAGAAAATGTTTAAAAAACCTACCGGTTGAGCCTCCTAGCCATAAACCTAGTCCAGGTTAAAGCAAGATCATTCACCAACAGTTTGTGCGATTCAAGTTAACTGAATTTATTTCTTAGTTTCAGGATAAATTTTTGACGGAAACTTGTTGGAATCTACAGAGTCATGTAGCTGTGAATCTACCGCCTCTCTCAATCCATGTACCGTTACAAGGGTGGTAGGATTTCCCTACCGACCACATGATAAAGGTTATAATTATCGAATTGGCCGTGATTTTATTGCGGCTTCCATCCTGTAGTTCAATGCCAGTTTCATCTGTAAATTCTTCGCTTCCTCCGACTTGGATGTCTGCAAAAGGTAGAGGTGTAAAAGTCCTTCACTACCTTGTTAAGTAGGCATATCGTTATCACAGAAAAATCCAAGATAGTTCACAGTACTATCGATTCCAAGTCAGTGGCTAATAACTTTGGAGAGAGAATATGATCGGACTAGCCTAGTCATGAAGGTGTGGCGAGGTTCACTTGGCTAATCGTTAACAAGTATCTGATTCAATTTGGATCTGCCCATGCCATTTTTTAAATTAATAAATCCATGAGTTAGAGCCCTCAGTCTGGTGTAGTTACAGGTCCGGTATAAATCGCTAAGAGCATTTCTGCGACACGCCTAGTTCGGTCTCATCGCATGCCAATTGTTTGATTAATCGTTATTTGACGTACCACGCACAAGCTCTGCATCTATTTTGATATGACGCTGATACTTGCTCCTTAAGATTTAATATTACTGAGATGACCAATTAGATAGAAACTAGTGAGCAGCGACAAAACGCAATTTCTAGTTTCGACGTCCTGCGCCTCGCCTAGATACCCCGATGTCACCAAATAGAGGTCTATTTCTACGTCATAACCTAGACTTGGGTCAATGGATACTGTATTGAACATGGTCATTTTATTACACCTGCGGCCACCGAAGCGAGCGTGGCGCATCATGTTCTTCAGTTGTCAATAGTCCCACCCGGTGCCTTGGCCTTGGCGCCCACAAACTCTCCAAAGTCAGTCCCAGTATTCCCAGCAGCTTGTCCTCCCTCATAATGTGAAGCCCCTCTAGAATAGCGGTCTCTCACAAGCCAAGACCAAAGTTTGGTACATTATGACTCAGTCTAGTCCTTGCAGGTATACGTAGCATCGTGATTTGTTAACGGGAGTTAGTCGATGAAAGGTGAGGCAAGCTCCCGCTTGTAATTAGAGCAACCCTTTAATCGGTCATTGAGGCGAGGTGATTAGTGGTAAGACTGAATAGGTAGCCTTGCGTGAGTTCGATAAGAAAGATATTGATAAGTCGTCCAAATGGACATGCTTGTGTATGTTTCCGGCTGCAAATGTTTATTGCCATCACAGATATGCGAAATATGTTGAGCGTTTGCACAGACCTCTGCGTGTGAAAATGTGAGTTGCATAAATATATGGCCCAATTCAGCCCGCTAACTCGGTACATACTCACCCGTCAACAATAACGGTTAGTATATTAGCAAGGGTTGGACAGCCAATCAATCCCTGGCCTGGAGCTCCTATCGCGCCAGACGACTCGACTGAATCAGCCGTAATTTCAATCACCGTCCTGAAACCAGTCGACGACAATGAATCGCAATTGAGACACTCATCTCATTCTTGACCTTCTTGTGAATATTATATAACTTGTGAAAAGTCCTTATCCGCTCTAGCAATTCTCACAGCAAGTCGAGCTCTCAACAAGTCCTTACCACGACCAAACTGACATTCTGATCACCATAGTCTGTCGAAACTGTCTTTACTATCTCTTATCAATTCTTCATTATGCGTTTTATTTTAACACTTATTCCCATTATCTCGATCTTCTCGAGCATCCAGGCCCTGCCTTTCTCAACCGATGAACAAGCATTAGTTCCGAGAAACTCGTAAGTTACTCAACCTTTGATATACCCTCAAACTCTAATTTTGAAAAAGTGACAACCGAGCTATACCTGGTAGTAATAAACTTGGGACCAAAATTGGTGTCAGTTGGCCTATTACCAGTCGTAAATTGACGCCAAACGATAATAACGCGGATTTAATTGCCAGAGCAGCCGAAGATGTCGTGTCAATGGACTTCAAAGCACTTACCAACGGCTTTAAGGGAGCTGCCAGGATCGAGTCGCTACCAGAACAAAATTGAATAGAAATCAACTTCATAAAACTAATCTTCCGCCGATAACTGGACGTCAGTCATGTCTGCGATCTGATGGCAATCTATCACCAATTACCCCATTAGCCTTCTATTCCAGGTATATTCACCTAGATTTTAACATTTAATTTCAATTGTTGTAAATCCGTACAACAGATATGATAAATATATGATCCGCTCTAGTGAGAGCTATTGTTTTGCTGTGTTCAGACCTGATCATAGTTAATAAATAAGTTTCGAGTCTATAGTTTCCTCTCTAACTAGTCTTTGGATAAAGCATACTTTATTCGGAACTAACAAGATCACAGAAGAACAATAGATACCTTGTCATAATAATAGTTTATGAATTAGCTCTATTTCACATAACTTTTTGGTTCTACAAGTGAAATGAATAAAGCCATTACTCTATCTTTCATGTTACAGATATATCTGGTATCAGCCACTTCCAACCTCTTCTTGCTTATCAAAGCTTATGTTTTAACCTATATTTACTAAAAGATTAAGTACAATTTGGTAAAATGAAAGGAAGAAAATTATTTTTCCAATTATTCTCGGGTGACCCGTTAAACGCAGGGATTCAATGTGTTTCCAAAGTTACATCATTTATGTACGGATGACACTGGATAAAATTTTTCTAAGTTGGAAATGTAGTCTCAAAATGGTTGCAGAGATCAGTAATTACTGCGCTAGCGAAATGATTGTAGAAATATAGGTTTGGCATGACGAAAGTGAGCGAGGCTAGATTACCAGCCTCGTACACTTTCAAACATGAATGTGAAAATATTCTGGTACAAATCAAGAATCGAATATCGACTGATCGAACTTGATCTATCGCAAGCCCTTAAATCATGACCTAAATAGCCACTTTCCATTTTAATGAGATAATTACTTAATTCAGACAAAAATTAAGTCGGAAAAATTCTCAGTTCTATACGATGTAGAGCTACGATATGCCACAAACTGTTTATCGTGAACCATGTCACACATAACCGTGCGTGAATGTCCGTGCATATATAAGACATGTCATGGTTGAGTTGACCATATCTGTAGCCTTAGTTAGCATGCAAGTCGTGTAAGCTATTATGACGACGGTAAGAACTTCCCACATAGGGAGACTGTTCTCAACACCTGTCAGTGGTGTCCCCTACGAACCTCCAGCTCTCACTGTAAAGTCTGCAGAGCCGAGATTGAGTAACACCTTATCAACTTTGAGCTGAGTCATCTCCCCTCCGTCAAAGATACGCTTCCGATAACACACAAGACGTCCATGACGATGATAATCATGCTGGGAATGAGGAAAGATGATGTGGTACCCAACGCTACAACGGTAGTCAGAGGAGGGCAAGACTGAACACCTGTACGCGGTGTCCTCTACGAACCTGGGAGTGAAATATTCTCCCAGAGCCAAGTTCAGTCAAATTTGGCAATATCAAAGAAGTTGGCCCACGAGGCAAAAATCCAAATTACTTATCCACGTCGTTGTTTCGCTCCCAACGAGTTTGACTCCTATCTTCGTCTCATCAAGTCTACAAGTACGACCAAGTACATCCTCATCCCGATGACCACACCGCTCTTCGACCTTCTCTGGCCTCAGTTGACCGCCAAATACACGCCCACGCCGATATTTATACCCGACGGAGGAAGCAAAGCGTGGCGCACAAATCTGGGAGATAGTTATTTGAGATGGACTTGAGAGGAATCAGGATAAGTCGACATGATGATACGAAGGAAGGATAAAACCTCGAAGGGCGTGAAATTCCGAATTTTGGCAAGGAGTTTTTCGAATTGGGCTTTGTGCGCGCCAAGACTTCGCTTGCGAGAGTGCAGTTGACACTATAAAAACAAGCAAACGATGGAAGGTGTTGTGGTCCGCCTCCTGGTGGTGTTCTCTGGTATAGTTTGAGTAGCCTGGGCACCTACTCCACTTGGGAAGGAGACACCTCAGATCACATATCGCGCGGAGAAAGGTTGAAAGATGATGGAGGCATGTCTGGATAACCCAGGGTTTTTGAGATGTTCCCCTGGGTTGGTATTCACGGATGAGGGTTGACTTGGGGTGAAGAAAAAGCCACCATAACTTCGCAGTGGTACTTGCAAATGAAATCCGAGGCATGAGTGCTCTTCTTGTAAATTGAGTCATCTATCATACACTTCTCTGATATTGTGTCATAGCTAGATAGCTGCATACGCAATTAAAATCTGATGCAAAAAAAAAAAAAAAAAAAAAAACGGTAGTCAGAGAAGCCCTCATTATAACACAACATGTGCTACCCACCGGCGAGCGAACAAAAAGCCCACGAAAGCAAAGTAAAAGACCCTTCTGCCCTCAAGAAAAGTAGATTTCGACTCGTCAAAAATATCGTCCCTACTAATCTATACCTCTGAATCTACTAGCCAGGAGAGCTTCTAAAATACATGAGTTACTCGACAACCCCACGTCCGTAACGACTTTTGGATGCTAGGCTAGGCTCCTTCAAGACAGTCACTCTCGACCAAGACTTTTCTGACATCCTTTCACGACCTTCGGTTTGACCTGCGGTATGAATCAAGGGAGGCGTAAGGAGGAGGCTAGGAAGGTTGAGAGACGCTCTTAGGTATACACAGGTCTACTGCGCCCGGCTGGCCGGCCTCCTTGTCATAGGAGAGCCCCGCATCCAGTGGGTTTTGAGACTTTTCCCTGCAGCTACATACCCGCAAATGGCCATCGTTTCTTTGGCTGGAGAGGGGAGATAATGACGGGATAACGGCTCCTCTTAGTGTGTACTTGAATGAAGACCTATGGAGGTATTACAGCTGGAAAGAAGTCGTGAGGGAGGTGTTGGAAATACAGTTTCCTGCTTTTCTTTCTATCGACCAATGTGGTTGCATGCATCTTGCCTGAACTACATTTCTGAGGTCAGGCAGGATCCCACACTTCTGATTCAATCGGACTCAACGTTAGAGTCTGCTTGAATCCCATTCTTCCCGAACAAATCCAGTCATTGGTTTGTTCGTATTTCTATTGCATGACCCAGTATTCTGAGTCAGTGGATAATTATTTTCTGGTCTGGGGTCCCATTTATTTCTGCAGTCGAGTCGGTTCCGGATAACCTCTTTCTTGTAATTCCACTGTATATATCATAATACCTGTAGTGTATTAGTCAATTAAGCAGATAGAACTTCTTCTCCGTTCTCAGGCAATTCTTACTCCGAAGTCTTCCCTATACCCTAACAGGAGGCAAAGGAGGGAGTACACTACCCGAGGTATAGATACTCCCGGCCTATAGGCAGAAAGGACTTACATGTCCTTATATATTTATAGACTATTTAGTAAGAGTGCAGGCGATACTATAAAAACTGCCATGGTTGGATGGTGCGGTGGTACATCATCTTGGCCGGTCTGCCAAGTAGAGTCTGGATAGTTTGGACACATATCCCGCTTGAGACAGTATATCGCTGGTTCGAATCCGGCAAAACACAACCACATTTCTCGCGGCGCTGGTATGCATGGATGATGAAGGCATGCTTGGATAATCAAAGGTTTTTAAATTCCCTTTGGTGGGTACTAACGGAGGAGGGTCGACTGTTCGTATAAGCGAACATACCTCATAGTGGTATTTGCAAATGAAATCAAGAGTATGAGTGTCTCTAACGTCAAAAGAGTCATCCCACATGTATACATAGCACCGGTCATGTGTCATAGCTAGGTAGCTGAATACACATTAAATGATTTTAAAAAAAAAAAAAGACTATTTAGGACAATAAACACTCTCACAACATCAACAAGCAACTTCCCACATTACCTTTCACGGATCGGTCCGTGTGACAGAAGATGTCCGAGTGCTCTGTACATATGGGGGTCCAATGCACGAGATGATGTGTCTCAGATAGGAGGAGTGCAGCTGACGACGGAGACAACTAGTCGAATTTTATGTTACTGAAATTTCTCAATCTACACAAGCACATGAAATAAAAGTTATTTTCGCCAACAAGCTAGGGACATCAAAATCTCCATCGGTAAATCCTCTTCTATGCCTCCTACAAGGCTTTCCTCACAGAAGGCAAGACTGAACACCAGTACACGGTGTCCTCGGCGAGCCCGGGAGTAAAATATACTTCCAGAGCCAAGTTCAGTCAAATTTCGCAATCCCAAAGAAGTTTATCTACGAGGCAATGATTCATAATAATCCACCATGTCAAATTTTCACTCCCATTGATGTCGATTCCTATCGAGGCCTTATCAAGTTTGCAAGTACGACCTAGCATATTCTCATTTCAATGTTTAAACTTTTTATCGACAATTTTATGGTCTCAGCTGGCCACTAAGTATATGCCCATTACAATACGAATACTCGCATGAGGACAAAAATCGTGGGGCACAGATTCGGTGGGAATTTGTTTTGGAAGGACGTGAGAAAGATCAGGACAATTTTAATAGATGATGCAAAGGAAGAAAACAATCTCGACGGGTGTTAGGCTTATAATTTTGGCAGGGAGATTTACACATTAAAGAGAAATGTGTGCGCTAACACTTCGATTGTGAGGGTGTAGCCGACACTATAACACAAGTTTACAATGGAATTAATACAATATGAATTAAATAAAAGCCTACGATTGAAGGTGCCATGGTCCGCCTCCTGGTGGTGTTCTCCGGTATAGTTTGAGTTGCCTAGGCACCTACTCCACTTGGGAAAGAGACACCTACGATCACATTTCGCGTGGGGAAAAGTCAATGAATGATGGTGGCATGTCTACGTAACTCGGGGTTTCTGAGACGTTTCCTTGGATGGGTATTCACGATGAGGGTAGACTTGGTGTGAAGGAAAAGCCGCCAATACTTCAGTGGTTCCTGGAATTGATATCCGAGGCATGAGTGCTCTACTTTTAAATTGGGACATCTATGATGTACATTTTCTCCGATATTGTGTCATAGCTAGATAGCTGCACACGCAATTAAAATTTGATGCAAAAATAGAGTTGGCAATAACAAGAGAAGTCGAAAAGCCGATTCTTGGTTATGTAGACAAATAGTTACATTGGCAGTGTAAAAGCCCATGGGATTGTTGAGAGCAGCTCCAAGGTCCTCTTTTGCACCAGAAATTTCTCTATATTACACAGAAGGGACTATAACAAAAATTTTATCTTACTCAGTATCATAGACTTCTGCTAAGACGCCTAAAGGGATGGTACCGCAAGCGTTCTCATGACTTAAAATATATATAATTTCCACATTATTCACACACTTGAGAGTGCTCGGGAATAACCTCAGGTTCGATCATTAATCAAATTCCTAAGAGGTATATGTATTGCTTATATTATCCAGGCTCGACAAAACGAATTCTTCACCTTCTAGTAGTGCTGATGTAACCGCTCAATACGCTCTGCATGTGTGAGATGGCCAAGAAGAATCACTTCCGAATCGAAGTGGAAAGCAAACACAAGCATATTTCCGTTTGACGGCTTCTCAATCATGCAGCATTTACCGATCTCATCTTAGTCCTCAACCTCTTTCTAAGCACGCATCTTCTCGCCTCAACGACCGATACAGGAGTTTATCCAATTGCAAACAGAAGCTTGCCCTATTAATTACCGGCCATCTCCCACTTCATACTTATGACGCTACGTATAACCTCAGGGAGGAAGTCAAGTCGAAAAATGCAAAGCCTGGGTCCTGGCTTATGGGGGGGTGTAGCTCTAATGAGACAAGAAGCTTGCAAGATAATAGGCGGCCGAGATGTGGACTGAGAGGGTGATGAGGTCTCTGAAATAAAATCTTACTATCTGGTATCGTAGATCGAAGGAGTTTCTTGATTTACGAAAGGCGAGGAGAAACATCGAGAGGTAATATCTTTCTAAATAACCTCGAAAATCAGCTTCTGCTAAAATGAGTTCACGTTGGAATCTGATGTGAACTGTTCATAGGTATCTACGAAAGAATTTGTATCCAAAATAGAGTCAAATCTTAAGAATTATATTAAGTAAAAGCATGATAAAGAAAAAATAGTCTTTAAAATCATGAAGGTTTAAAGATAACTATAACATAATAGGCAGCAAATTTAAGATGAATGTAGGCGAAACAAAAACGGCGAAAGGCAGAAAACGCACCAAAACACATTTTCATCCCACATCGCATTACCTGTTACCCTCATTTACAAGAATCTTCAATCGGTGCAATGGCCCCAGCTGTTGCATCGTCATCGACAACGCCCTCCAACCAAGGAGGGCAACTTCACCCAAGCCTGCTTGGCATTTTGAATACAATGCAAAAAGCAGAACAACAACGGAAAGAAAGACTGGATACAGCCCAGGAATTTATAGAACTAATCGACTCCTGGGCTAAGAGCAAAGGAGAGAAACAAGCAGCAGCAGTTGTCGCGACCCTGCTGGAAAATATCACGCCTGTTATCACTACCTTCACAGTAGATCAGGCAGAAGCATCTAACTTTCCAAATAAGAAGCCCCCCACCATGACAAACACTCCAAAATCAGTCGCGCCTAGGAAAAATACAGCTTTTGAGGATCACAGCCACGCTTTACCCCCAAAGCCTCAAGACACTAGCTCGCCCTAGGTGACAGTAGCCCGCAAAGCGGCCAAGTTACCGACACCACCAAATGTGCAAGTTCCGCGAAGGCCTGCTCCATTAAGCCACCCGAAACCACAGACAACCCAAAAGGAGGACAAAAGCTTGTTCCTTCGATTGGAGAAAGATCACCATTGGCACAAGCTCTCGCCAGTTACGATCAAGAAAATCATAACCGACAAGGCTGGGATAGCAGCCTCAGCCATCACCTCCATTTACCCAGTCAGGTCGGGGATCGCTCTCGAATCCGCATCAGATTCATTGAGAGATACAATCATGAGGATTGAACCTTCCCTACAGGAACACAACACCGTGATTGAGGAAGCGTCCAAATGGACATCATTGATCGTCCCTCATGTGCCATTGTACACCAGGACGCTTGAAGGCAGCACCCCAGTCACCAACGATATGGTGAAGAACGAGTGCCAGGCTGTATGCGGCGCCATGCCAATCCAGGTAAGGCCCACGGAAACAAAGCTTGGGCAATACTCAACGAGCTGGATTGTTCATTTCCAACAAAAACCAGCAAACACAATGTTTCGTCTCTTTGAAGAGAGCGGACCAGAAATTCCCTTCTCGCGCCGAAGACCAATCGAGCAATGCCAACGTTGCTGGGGATTCCACACAACGCGATCCTGCACCGGGAGCCAAAAATGTGGGAGATGTGGGGGAACCCATGAGACATCAGAGTGCCAGGCAAAGGTGTCAAAGTGCTCTAATTGTGCTTGACCCCACCACTCAAATGAGGGCAGCTGTATGGCCCGGCCCAGACAACAAAACGGGATAATTCTGCCCTTTACCCCTGCAGAACTCCATATCATCAGAGAACGCGGGCATCGTGATTATCACGCTGCTCTAGCGTACTCAGAAAGGAAGGGTAAGGCGGTTGAAACCGTTATTGCCCAGGACTCAATAATGTCGTGTTAATGTTAGGAAGCCCCTCAACAAAAGCACCAAAAGACAAGTACAATACCGTCCACTTTCACCAAGTGAATGTCGGAAGGGGTGGGGAAAATACGGATATAGCATTGCAGCAGGCATGAGATGCTGGTGCACATGTAGTCATGGTACAGGAACCATGGACAAGAAAGAAAGAGGGGATTTTATAACAAAAATTCACCCTGGCTACAATAGCCATATACCATTCGGAGGAACAGACATCCGGCCCCGCGCGATTACTTTCACGCGCAGAGGTAGTCATGCGACTCAACTATTTCCACCGTTGTCAGGCCGGACATCTGACTACTGTTTTGTAAAGATGGGCAGCCTAACCTTTGTCATCGTATACCGTGCCCCAGGCACTAGTGGAACCTTGGAGCCCCTACTGCGGTGGGAAATTAGAGGTCTAGTGGTTGTTGGAGGCGATTTCAATTCTATGTCACAGCATTGGCAACCGCTAGTAACAAATCAGTACGGCAATGGTAACCAGATCATGGAATGGGCAACATCCCACGACATGGACTGTAAGGATTCTCCTTCCCATCCTAACTTAAGTTTATAATTTTACTCTTCTCCTGATGTTGCTATGACAACAGAATAGTTCTTGGCACTGGTTATTATGTTGGTACTAGTTTAGGGCCTATGTTATGATGAGCTAGTGGGAGGAAAGCAAGTATATGTATGATGGCTTGGCCTGTAGCTATAGAGTTCTTCACGCTTAGTCTTCTGTCACAACCACCACCTTCGGATCACCTCTGGTCACTCAAAGTCACCACTAGTTACCTTTAGCACCTTTAGTCACCACTAGTATTTGCTCGTACCTTTAGACTCTTTAGACACTTATATTACCCATTTTTAAACCTTTAGTTCTCCAAATTATCTCCAGTATATCTTTAGTCATCCTTCACGATCCATCCGACCTCTTCTCGCCCTTCTATTCCGCTTCAGATCAAACGCCTACGTTCCAATTTGACATGGACCTAGTCGGCATTGTTGGAGAGCCAACGCACAGGGACGAGAATGTCCTGGATCTAACGTGGAGCAACACGGCCGCCATAGCATCAGTGTCCAACCGTTACCACTGTACCTCGGATCACTCGACTATCGAGGGTATCGTACTAAATCCTACAGTGTCAGATCTCTCTGGAGTTGTAAAGAATATTCGTGTCAGCGACGCCAACTTGAAGGAATTTAGTCGATGCGTTAGCCAATGGACCAAATCTGGCCCTCTCGACAATGTCGTCAACATCAAAAACTTCGCAAATGATCTCCTACAAGCACTTGGAGATGCGCTCAAGATTGCAGGGAAAGTCCCAGCCATCGAAATCAGAAGAACTGGGCCATGGTGGATCGATGAATGTCGCATAAAATGGCAAGAGTCCAAGGCAGTGAGAGACAACCCTGACCTCGCAAAAGAGGCCCGCAAGAGCTTTAGAGCCGTGGTACGAAAAGCCAAGCGAGAGTACTGGAAGAGGCAAGTGGAGGCTATGACTACTGACGCACAGATATTCAAGCTCATGAGATGGGCTAAGCCTTGACCAGCTGCTGAGCCCCTCCCCTGCAGATCGACGAAAACCGGTGGCTATCTGAACCGCGAGAGCGAGCTAGTGCGCTACGAGACATTCTCTTGGCTAGGTTTAGCGGCGAGAACGACATCTCTATCTGGAAGAATGGACAAGAGTAGCGTATTCCATGGGATACAGAATTATCACTGGACGATGTGACAAGCGCCACTGTCTCTGTCAACGACACGGCACCGGGAGCGGACAAGATAACGGTACGGTTACTGAAAGCTTGTTGGTCCCATCTAGGACCTCTCATGAAAGATCTTTACCAGGCCTGTCTGAAAATCGGCTACTTTCCCACGGCCTTCAGGGTGGCAGAAGTTGTGCTTCTTCCAAAGCCGGGTAGAAATCTGTCAACTGCCAAGGGTTGGCGACCAATCTCACTGTTGTCGAGTTTAGGCAAAGGACTTGAGCGTCTAGTTGGTAAGAGAATGGCATGGCTGACGATAAGTCACCAAGTTGTTCACCCACAACTATTCTGCTTCGTACCAGGACGATCTGCAGTCGACCTTGCATCCTATGTAATCCATGATGCTGAGTCGGCCATGAGAAGTGGCAAGTCTGCGGCTATGGTCACACTCGACATTCAAGGTGCATTTGATGCAGTCCTTCACAACCGACTGCTCAAACGCCTTCGAGAACAAGGCTAGCCACGATCCCTGTGCCGGTTTATTCAGACATTTCTTTGCCAACGAAAGGTTCAGGTCAAATACCGCGGTGGAATCATAGAAGAGAAGATACTAGAACGTGGAGTATCTCAGGGCTCGCCATTTTCGCCACTTCTTTTTATGCTTTACATCGCTGTGCTTTTTGAGGATCACGGTATAACGAGCAGGTTTGGTTATGCTAATGATGTAGCTATTGTCAGAATTAGAAACATCGCGGCGGATGCTATCTCCGCAGTCCAAGTTGACCTCGAGAGTCTCATCCTTCTCCCAAGAGAGCACAGGATCGATTTTGAGCTGGCAAAGTCAGAACTTCTAGTGACCAGAAGAGGGCCTAGAGAGAATATCAAAACATCTGACCTCTCCATCTTGGTAAGAGATCGCCGGATCGAGCCGTCATCTCAAATCCGGTGGCTAGGAGTCTGGCTTGATACCCAGCTAAACTTCAAGCAACATGTACAGGAATGGACTGGAAAAGCTAATCGTCTAGTCCATTTCTTACGACATATAAACGGAGCTCAACGTGGGGCAGCACCCGGACCTCTGATTCGTGCGGTACATGCATGCGTTCTGAGCACAGCTCTATACGGGGCAGAAGCGTGGTGGTCAGGTCTCACTCGAATTACCACACTGCAAGATAAAGAAGTCGGCACCGGAGTAGGCTGGCATATATCTCTACTGGGAAAAACGATAATTAAAGCTATCAGAGTAGCACTCCCAGCGTGGCGTACCACTCCCAATGGCGCTCTTCATCGTGAAGCGGGAATACCCCCGGTATCGATAATTCTTCAGCAAAAGATGCTGCGGTCTGCAGCTCGTATGCAAAGAATAGATGCCTGGCACCCTCTAGCGATTCGGGCGGCTGAGGATCCGAAAAAGACAATAAGATGCCTAGGTCTTAGACCGGGACAAAGAAATCGTTTGTTCAGACAACCAGAACGGTACATGACACGCCTACAAATGAGTGTGCGTCGAGTTCCGACAGCCGAAGGCCCTGGAAAGCTATACTTCCCACGTGGCACCCCAGTATCGATTCCATGCAGTCGAGAAAATGAAGCTAGGTCTGGAAGCATAAAGTGATGGTTAGCTTCCCATCTAGCTAACACGGTCTGCGCTTTCTCTGATAGATCATCATCGGGTCCCGGAAAATCAGCCTGGGGTTATGTAGTATACAAAGGAGTCAAGTAAGTTGGAAGTGGTTCCGGTACACTTCCCGGAGCAGAGGTGTTCGACGCAGAAGTTGTAGGTGCCATGAAAGCCTTCAAGGCTGCAATAGAGGTAGGAAAAGACTTACTGATCTGCATTCTTCTGGACAAACAAGCGGCCCCCTGGGCGCTCGAAAGAAAAAGATCAAGTTCCTCGCTGTTACGGTTTGACCGTTGTTTTAGCTTAGGAGGAAACCTAAGCGTTTAATTAGGAATAATTACGATAAGACTGAAAGAGGAAGGATGGGCAAATAGAGATGAAATAGCACTACTAGCCAGGAGGTCGAAGCAACATCATAGCGTAATGGCTCCTGATAATACTTGTCTCAGTAGCATGTATTAGGCCTAGGGGGAAGTTATCAGTCAGCAGATTCACGAAGCGGACCAAACGTTACAAGTACCTGTTAGTAGTAGCTAGAGATTTCTTCCCTCTTCATATAGTTTAATAAATCGATTTATTCATTACCAACTCGGTTTCCGTCACACTCGCAGTCGGTGGTGGATAAGTTTTCATCGCTGAGACACAATAAGCGTGTGGAAATACGCTGGATACCCGGGCATGTGGGGATTCAAGGCAATGAAGAGGCCGATAAGCTGGCCAAATCAGGCTTGGGAGCTCCCAATAACCGGTCACTAACCTCAGCTGTGCCCATTGGAGAAGATCAAGATCTAACCTTTGCGGCATTAGGGAGGTGGGTTAAACAGCGCAGCCAAGAGCTCGTGGAAGAGTGGTGGCAGAAGTATCGACCGAAACGATACAAAGATCTGGACCTATTCATGCGTTGCAAAAGACCATCGGAACTGGCACTACAGAGATGGGCGTACCATCGTCTGATTGCGGCAAGGACGGGCCCTGGGGACTACGCCGACTACCATCGACGTTTCAACCACGAGCATGAAGGTCTGAAATGCGTTTGCGGCCGAGTGAAAAGGCCCTGGCAATTTTCAGAGTGCTGACCTGCTTTGCTACGTTGGAGAATCTATGAGAAAATGGCCCCACCTGGGGCCAGGGAAATGATTGGGGATAATGGATGGCAGAAATTCATCCAATTCTTAACTACAAGCAGATGTCACAGTCTGCTGAAGAATGAACAGGGTGGGAGGTGGCCATGCTGAAATTGCTTCTTACTCGAGAGGAGAAGGGATTGGAAGAAATGGATGCGGCGTAGAGCACCGTAACTTAGATATTTACTGCACCCTTTTTTTTTGTCGCTTCTGGATTCATTGCCGGTCATGTAGTTGGCAACGAGCTCTCAGAGCCCATCTCCCCGTGTCACGTCTAAATAGATGTTAGTTTCTTCCTGTCACGTAAAAGATTTCAAATTCAAATTCAAAAAACGGCGAAAGGCCTGGAAGATTATGATTTTCGAAACATCCAGCCTAGTTCCAATCACAACAGACAGGAAGAAAAACGTGCAGCCCCAGATGTCTGGCTGCAGTGTTTATTTTTTTAAATTGCCGTTAGTATTATGAGTAAAAGGGAGAGGATTGGAAGATTGGTATAAACCTCTATATTTGGATTACAGTGTCCTCCATAAGTATACCATTGCCAGAGTGAAGTGCTTGAAACATCTTAGTCAGATTCAGTGTTATTTATACTGAACCGATAACTTGCTTCAAGGCGGTATTCACCATCATCTGGCCCCCAAATCTGTTGACGACCCCACTCGGGATGGTTGATGCCATCGATCCAGTCCTCAACCTCTAGCACTACACAGCCATACTTTTGGATAAATCGCTGGTCAGGAGTACCCTGGGTGCCTTTTAGTGCTATTGATCCATTTTGACCATTGCAGGAATAAACCTGAAGAGCATCTTGGTCGCTAAAGATGTCAAGTTGAATGCCGGACCAAGATGAACGAATGCGTGCAACAGGAAACGAGTTGTTGGACCAGGTCGACTTGAGGGAAGTCGATCGACGGTTATTTATGTAGCATGTATCTGTGCCAGCTGTTAGCTAATGAAGAAACCAAGAGGTGTACATACCGTATCCGACACAGTTGTATCCACAATTCCCATTAATATCAGGAGAAGCAAAATCGGCGCCAATTTGTTTGGGCTTAGACCAGAAATCGTTCACACTACCTTTTGCATTTCCTCGAATGTCACCGGTAGGTACGAGTATTGAGTCGGTGTCGATTCTTTGCCCAGCAAAAGGCAACCATAGGGAATGGTTGAGCGCTGTGGTAGTTTCATCATTGGAGAATCCATCAAGATTCAAATATGTCTTTCATACATTAGATCAACCTGGAGAAAAGTTTATGAAGCGGGATAACACATACATGACTACTTAGCATCACTGGCGTCTTTTTTGACACACTCGATGCAACCATCTCGAGATCCCACGTCATATTTCCCAAGGTATAAGTTATGGTACTTATCACTTCTCCCGGAAATCCTTCTTGACCGTCCCCGTCCACCAAACTGAACGTGATGCTATTCGTCGTCTGCTCTACGACCGTCCAGTTGCGCCAGTCCCAACCATTAGGTCCGCCATGGATCGTATCAACACCTTCAGGATTATCTGTTGTTGGATTTTCATTGGGTGTGACCTTCCATACTTCCCCATCAATCGCGAAGCTAGAATTTTTAATTCGATTGGCATAGCGGCCCGGAACACCACCGAAATGAGGGTGCTGGGCGTCAATGCTGTAATATGAAGCGTTGTCCCAACCAGTTACTACATCGCGTTCGATACCTGAAGTATCATTGATAAAAAGATTTGTGATAGACGCTCCGTACGGTACGAACATCGCCCGTATGTTTATACCTTCTAAAATGTATTTCCCGTTAATATCGGCCCCATTACCGGCCAAAGATGCAAATGTCTGAAGGCAGTTCAAGCCGAATATAACTTGCAGAATAAAGAGCTGCATGTTTAACATTTACCTTACATGATATATTAAATACAATAGAAAATCTATGCTACTCTAGATAAGACTGTGTCTACTACCTTCGAAGTCATAAGTTTATATTTCTTATTCCGGGAGCCAGTATACCTTGAATCTGCGACTGAAATATTTACAGGGATCTTGTGGATCACCCCAGCTTTAGTCCACCGCGTTGGTACATGATTAGTCAGTCGGTCTAGATATATCATTAACTACTAGGCTGTTCCATGTGATAATCCTGTGGGGTTGGAGTGCCAAGCATGTGGAATTTGCCGCTGTTTTAATATCATTTGACGTGCTTTCAGTTATGTAAGGCATATCATCTGTGCTAGAGAATGCCGCTGTCTACACGAAAGTTCCAGCGTGGCAGCGAGTTATTTAATCACAATGCTATGACTATGAAGACACATGAGGCTGTGATATTATATCACTGTTTAACCTACGTAACGAATTTTTAAAGTAAATGGAGCCTTGTGTATTATTCTACATCCTGATCAATCCGATCTGTACTGCAAATCTTTGCTAACTCATCTGATAATATTGAGATAAGTGCCAATTGATACTATATTTCTTCGAATCTTTCAAATTGATTGAAGCTATACACTGAAGTTTTTTTAAATTTGCATAGAAGATTAATGTTAATTTCAAAGTTTATATGTAGTCCCGTCCAGTTCACAATTGCTGTTCAGAATTACTGAGGCGAATAGGACCTCATCTACAACTGGAAATTTTCAAAATTACTTGCATTACATGGCAATGCTCCTCAGCTAGGTGTCGATTAATTTACCCTCACCCCCGTTTTCACCAGTCTTTGAGACAGAAGTTGTGTCTCTAGTATCTTTAGAAGCCCGACCTTTGCCTTTGCGATCCGTAGCGGAGCGTTGGTAGTATTCCGCAAGAACCTTATGCGGAATCCGATTCAACAGCTCCTTTGGATAAATACGGAGAAGACTCCATGCTTGGTCAAGAGACTCGTAAATACTCCTAGACTCATAAGGAGATTGTGAAATGAAAGTGCGCTCGAATTTCTCCAAGAACTCCAAAGAAAGCTTATCTTCTGATGAAAGGGCCTCTTCACCGACAACAGCTTTCATGGAAGCAGCGTCTCGGCCAATAGCGTATTTGGCGTATAGTTGATTTGAGACGTCGCCGTGATCCTTACGCGTATGTCCCTCGCCAATGGCTGACTTCATAAGTCGAGACAAAGATGGAAGCACGTTGATTGGGGGATAGATACCTCGATTATCTAGTTGGCGGTCGATAAATATTTGCCCTTCTGTAATATAGCCAGTCAAGTCAGGTATTGGATGAGTAATATCTTCATTAGGCATAGTTAAGATGGGAATTTGGGTAATAGAACCATTTCGCCCATGAACACGGCCAGCTCGCTCGTAGATTGTGGAAAGATCTGTGTACATGTATCCTGGATACCCTCGACGGCCCGGTACTTCCTCTCGAGCAGCTGAGACTTCACGTAGAGCATCGCAATATGCAGTGAGATCAGTGAGGATTACCAAAACATGCTTCTCGAGTTGATAAGCGTAGTATTCGGCCGTTGTGAGTGCGAGACGAGGCGTGATAATACGTTCGATACTAAAAAGGTGTAAGATTGAGGGAAACCTTGGTAGCGGAAAAGATCTTAAGACTTACGTAGGATCGTTTGCCAAGTTTAAAAATAGAGTAACGCGTTCTAGTGAGCCGTTTTCTTCAAAGTCCCTAGTGAAAAATCGAGCTGTCTCTAAGTTGACTCCCATAGCTGCGAAGACAATTGAAAAGTTATCTTCATGTCCATCATGGGTTCCTTTGTTTGTGACGCCTTGTTTCTGGACCAGTCCAGCTTGTCTGCATATTTGTGCCGCGATTTCATTATGTGGGAGACCAGAAGCAGAAAAAATTGGTATTTTCTGCCCACGGGCGATAGAGTTCATCGTGTCGATAGCAGAGATACCGGTAGAAATCATTTCTTCTGGGTAGACCTAGATAGTGAGTACAGTACGTAAAAATATGAATCGAAACACTTGCTCTAGAATACGGATTTATTGGACTCCCATTTATGTCCAAATAATCTTCTGCCAGAACCTTGGGTCCTTTATCAATAGCTCTTCCGGAGCCATCAAAAATACGACCTAACATGTCTTCGGAGACACCAAGCTTTAAGCTTTGTCCTGTGAATTCAACTTTCGTCTGGATTTAAATTAGTGAGGTTATTGATATGCCTGAAGGTGCTTCACCTTTTTGACATCAATTCCTGACGTGCCTTCGAAAACCTGGTCTCCAATGAGTCTCTACTCCGCGCAATTATCTTCTCGAGGGGCCCACCTGCACAACAGCTCGATCACCTAGTTGTAGTTTATGTAAGTTTATTATCAAAATACGGAGTCAATGAAAAACTGACCCCTGGCTTCCAGTACTTGTCCAGACCTTTCAGTACCATCCGGTAGTGTCAATGACACAATTTCATTGTATCTCGGAAATTTAACCTTAAATAATTCATTAGATGTGTTTCTTCGTAAAATTTGAGGAATCTATAGCTGTATGTACGTTTTCTAAGATAACTAATGGGCCGTTTACACCCCCGATGGTGTTGTAGCGGACCCGAGGCGTAACTGAGAACGAGGAAGACTCTCGTAGGTCCCCCATGATTGCGTTTAATTGATGACGATGAATTATGTGTAGCTGAACTGGTTAAGCAAAGTTCTTGTCGTGCTTGGGAGGTTGGATTTGGTTTTTTTTACCAATTATTAGGTCGTCGGGATGATGGAGGCTGATTGGCGAATATATGGGAGTGGTATGCAGCACGGTCACTTAATTGAGAAGTGATCACTAAGCGGCCTGAACAGCTGGTATCGAGCCCGCCGTGCATCCTGGCTCCATGCTGCTCTGGCACAAGGGCTCGTAGTGTCACTAAAACAATTGCAGCACAACATATATATCTTTTTATTTTCAAGTCTAATTATACTTGTGTACATAGTGGACATATCTTTGATAATATGGCCTCGTCCCTTTGAAGCGCTTCAAATTCAAAGCATCCTCAGATCAATCTTCACCCACAGCGAGCACAAACTTCAACTACAAGCTTACTTGATATTAACAAACGTTTCATAGATACTTAACTAACGCTGATGCGACCCCGACAATAAAAATCTCCTCAACTCTGGAAAGAGCGATAAAGCATGCATCCTCAGTGACAGGGAACATATTTGATATTACCAAGACATTTTGTTGCGGATTTGCGGATCTTTACACATTATACACTAAAATCCAAACTTCGAAGGCTACGCACCGTACATGTGGTAGGCCCTCAAGCTATGTAAGAAATGTGAGGGTTGGATGGTGCAGTGGTACACCATCCGGGCCGTTCTCCCAAGTAAATACTGGGTAGCTTGAACACCAACCTCATTCAAGGCAGGAGAAAGCTGGTTTGAATTCAGTAAGTCCCACACACCACTCTCTCTCGCGGTGATATCGTGCTTGTGGGATGATGAAAGCACACTCGGGTAGCCACAGGGTTTTCACGCTTTTCACTGTGGTGGGTATGCACGGAAGAGGTTATTTGCCGTAAGGGTTAACCTCGAATGGTACCTGCAAACGAATTTGTGTGTGAGTGTTCTAAATTTCAAATTGAGTCATTCTACTTAAAGCATATGTCTTCCGATAAAAAACCTGCATCGGCCTCAAGGCTCCAAATCATGATAATGAATTATACATATATATATGTTAGAAATATATCCATAATATTATAAAACCAGCTCGGTAACGATACTCGAGGCTTATCATACAATATTGGCCCCTAAGCGTTGGGTCAAACACACGTTATCAACATCTACTAGTTGCTCGAAAGATAATGGATCTAAAGGCCCTCTGGATAATAATCTGATAACCCCAAATTGAATCATAGTGGCTCTAGCAACTAAATCACATAAAATGAATTATGGACATGTAGTCACAGGCCCTTCTACCTGTTAACTCCCCATTCAGATGTCTCAATTTTCTCGTAATCAATAAAAAAAAGGATTTCCTTACCTAGGCTGTAAAATTAGCAGGGCCCAAGGCAGTAAGTCTATTAAGATATTAATCCAGGTGTCTATCGCAACCCTTTTTTATACGAAGCAAAATCTTCTTGGTCGCTAGTCCCAAACTCTTTTATCAATAACACTCAATAAACCGCGAACAGATGGCCTTTTCGTGCCTTCAGTAGGCGAATGGAAGAGGAAAAATGCTGCAGCTGACAACAAGGATGTAATTGTAGGCTGCAAAGATAAGCTCGGAAGTGTTTTAGTTTTATCGTGGTTTAGATTTGTATGTAAACATAAATCGCATTTAAATGAGTGCAGTAACACAACTTTTTATTGCCGCTAGAGTCGTTACCGACTATATCCAATCGTATGGGGAAAATTGGAGAATAATTGTTCTGCTGGCTTGTATAATCTAAATGCGCACGCGCACGCGCACTTTTTTTTTCGCATCAGATTTTAATTGCGTATGCGGCTATCTAGCTATGACACAAAATCAAAGAAAAGCACAGAATAGATGGTTCAACGTAAAGGAAGAGCACTCATGCCTCGGATTTCATTTGCAAGTACCTCTGCGAAGTTATGGCGGCTTTTACTTCACTCCAAGTCAACCCTCATCCGTGAATACCCACCCAGGGGAACGTCTCAAAAACCCTGGGTTACCCAGACATGCCCCCGGCATTCATTATCCTTCCTCCGCGCGAAATGTAATCTGAGCTGTCACCTTCCCAAGTGGAGTAGGAGCCCAGGCTACTCGAACTATACTGAAGAAGCCGTCCAAAAGATGAGTCAGCAATAAATATGTTGTTGAAATAATAACTACATTGTGATAAAATTGTACACAAAATTCTCCCTGAGCCAAGTTCAGTCAAATTTCGCAATATCAAAGAAGTTGGCCCATGAGGCAAAAATTCAAACTACTCCACCATGTCAATCTTTCACTCCCAAAGAGTCCGATTCTCAACTAAGCTTCATCAAGTCTACAAGTACGACCTAGTACATCCTCATCTCAATGACCATACCTCCCATCGACTACCTCTGGCCTCGACCACCAAATACACGCCCACGCCGATATTTATACCCGACGGAGAGAGCAAAGCGTGGCGCACAAGTTTTGAGATAGTTCATTGGGATGGACGTGAGAGGGATCAGGACAAGTTCACAATATGATGCAAAGAATGGATACAGTCTCGACGGGCGTGAAAATTCGAATTTGGCAAGTGTTTCACAAGTTAAGCTTTGTGCGCGCCAAGACTTCGCTTGCGAGAGTGCAGTTGACAATATAAAAACAAGCAAACGATGGAAGGTGTTGTGGTCCGCCTCCTGGTGGTGTTCTCTGGTATAGTTTGAGTAGCCTGGGCACCTACTCCACTTGGGAAGGAGACACCTCAGATCACATATCGCGCGGAGAAAGGTTGAAAGATGATGGAGGCATGTCTGGATAACCCAGGGTTTTTGAGACGTTTCCCTGGGTGGGTATTCACGGATGAGGGTTGACTTGGGGTGAAGAAAAAGCCGCCATAACTTCGCAGTGGTGCTTGCAAATGAAATCTGAGGCATGAGTGCTCCTCTTGTAAATTGAGTCATCTTTTCTATACTTTTCTTTGATATTGTGTCATAGCTAGATAGCTGCATACGCAATTAAAATCTGATGCAAAAATTAGAAATTGTACGTGATCATTCAGTTAAGTTTCGACGCGCTTTTAACCTCTTTGCCAAACGACCCAGCCAGAATTAATGAAAAATTAATAAATTACAAACTAGCAAGTTAGTGTTTATGTTTCACGCTATGCCCAAATGTCGATCATCGGAGCTAAACGTAGAAATAGTATGTAACTCATTACCCTAACATTTATTCTTATCACAGATACTTACTGCAGTTCTACAGCGTAATAGAAAACCCCGTCGACGAATAATTCTGCGACGATGTCTGGAAGACCGCCAAGTAAAAAAGCTAGACGCTTAAGTACCGATTCTGAAAGTAACGATGACGGATATGACTTCAGTGTTCCAACAACAAAGGCCCAACCAAGAGCCGGGAATAAAGATGAGTGAGTGGTCTTTTTCCCTCAATTGGATTTCCAAATATTTCATTAAGCAAAATATTTGAATATTGCTTCGAAATTGCAAACGTTGTAGCCAAATAACCTTCGGTTTGAAATAACTGATTTATATCATTTTCCGGGGAAAAAAGTGTCTTCCTCAATCAGCTGGTGTGGAAGTATAAGCCAGTATTTAGTAACTTGACAAGTCAGTTTCATGAGAATCCGTTCCTTCCTGCAATTATGAACCAAAATATCAAATTTGCCACTCTTTCCTCATCACTCGCGACCTATTAGCTTCTATTTTTCTTATATTCTGCTTTCTACTCCATCGGGCTCCTGAAAAACTTTTATTTTTTCACAAACACATCAGACTTACCGCCAAAAGTTGATATAATGCAATTAGCAGCTAGAAAAAAGATTACATATTGCTGCTTTTAACTATATACACAACCTAGGCGTATATCATTGAGCCTCTCGTAGTATCACCATCACATTTGCGCGGAGAATAAATTTAGCCCAAGGCTAATAATGAGAAAAAACTACAAGCCTCCGGATAGCCAAACACGGCTGACAGTAAAGACATCTTCTAGTAAGCTTCGCGAAGCTATTCGTCCCAGTACTCGGGGACCAGGAAATACAACTAAAAGTATCAACAACAACACCAAAGGGAGTCATTTTATTGAGGAGAAGAGAAACAGGAGTATAAAAAAAAGCTACGTGCTGGAGAGTGAAAGTGAAGATGCAGAGATTGATATGCCTGACCTTGGTGACGATGATGAAGAGGAAGATGAGGAAGAAGACGATGATACCGATGATGATGGACTAAATCATGGAAATATTGATGGAGATGTTGATATGGGCAACGAGATTACTGCAGCTCCTACGAAAAAACCGAAGAATGTCATCAAACAGCTCGTTATACCTAGATCAGCACCGAAAGGTACTTCAGCCCCTCAGTTGAAGCAAAAACAAGTTCAGTTTCAGGCTAGTGACGAAGATGAGCTGAGCGAGTTGGAAAGCAATGCAGGTGAGGAAGATGATAATATACGGGGTGGCGAGGAAGATGCTGAAGGTGAGGAGGACTTGGAGCTCGGAGCTGAAGATGATGATGAAGAGCCAGAAAGTGGAGCAGGGAGCCAAGCTTCTACACATGATATAAACAAGCTCACCAAGCGACAAAGAGCCAGACTTCAGGAAGATGATGGAGGAAGTTTGATCGCTCTACCTGACGGTATCATACATTAAGACCTACCTAATCTCAAACTAATAATGAACAGAAGTTCAAGTAAAGAAACATCTCACTGCAGAAGAACACGCTATGCGACGCGCTGAAATGGCACGCCGACGCAAGAACTTGAGCGAAAAGCGTAACGAAGAAGAAAAAGTAATGCCTATCCCCCCAATTGTGCAAAGCCTTGACTAATGACGTGCCAGTTGGAAACAATCAATAAGTTACTGAAAAAACAAGCTCCTAAGACCAATTCACGACGTAGAGACCTTAATGCGGCTACCGCCGGAGACAACAATATTGAATATTCCGAGACTCCAAAACCCGATCCTACCCTTGTACGCTGGATAAGTTCTAAAAGAGGTAACCAGATACTGGTACCTCAGGAATGGTTAGACGGTCCTGTGGGCGATATATTCATGAACAAAACTCGCTCAGAAAACTTCACGGTTGAAGAAAGAGTTGGATAGTTGTAGCGCAAACATTATAACGTTGACCATTATGTTGATCAACAATTATCAAGTTCTAACTAAACTCCGTAACCTTAATTATTCTGGGAATATAAGAGACACCCTCGCTCCTGCTCACTATCTAAACACTATTATATTTGTCGTAATACTACTTGGGATATTTATTTTTCTTTTTTTCGTCCGTCGGGGCACCAAGTCTTGGCTTAAGTCCCAACTACCCACTAAACTAACTTGAGGAATTGACGCCTGTTCTTACTGCCTTGGTGGCTTCGCCCATGCTACTTACCCTATTTTTATTAAATCACTTAATGTGTAATCAGCTATCTAGCTATGACACATGACCGGTGCTATGTATACATGTTGGATGACTCTTTTGACGTTAGAGATATTCATACTTTAGATTTCATTCGCAAATACCACCATGAGGTATGTTCGCTTACACAAACAGTCGACCCTCCTCCGTAAGTACCCACCAGAGGAAATTTCGAAACCTTTGAATATCCAAGCATGTCTTCGTCATCCATGCATACCAGAGCCGCGAGAAAAGTGGTTGTGTTTTGCCGGATTCGAACCAGCGATCTACTGTCTCAAATGGGATATGTGTCTAAGCTATCCAGACTCTACTTGGCAGACCGGCCAAGACGATGTACCTCCGCACTATCCAACCATTGCGGTATTTATATTGTCGCCTGCACTCTCGCAACCGAAGGCTTGGCACGCACAAAGCTCAATTTGTAAAAACTCCATGCCAAAATTCAAAATTCCACGCCCGTCGAGACTGTATTCATCCTTCGCATCATCTTGTTAACTTGTCCGTAATTCTCTCACGACAATCCCAAGGAACAGTCTCCCAGAATTGTGCGCCACGCTTTGCTTCCTCCGGCGGGTGTAAATATCGGCGTGGGCGTGTATTTGCTGACCGGCTGAGGCCAGAGAAAGTCGACGAGAGGTGTGATCACTGGAATAAGGATGTAATAGGTCGTACTTGTAGACTTGATGAGGCTTAGGTAGGGTTCGATATTTTTTGGAATGAAAATTTGAATCATTGCCTCGTGGGCCAACTTGTTCGGTATTGCGAAATTTGACTGAACTTGGCTCTGGGAGAATATTTCACTCCTAGGTTTGTAGAGGACACCGCGTACAGGTGTTGAGTCTTGCCCTACACCCTCGTGATTGAAACGAAGGTATCTTGGGATTTTTTTTGACTGCATGGGAAGTGTAATAGCCAAGATTGAGACTACTAGTTGTTGATACTTATTCACGTGGCTTAGTGCAGCTCGCTGTGTTGCCCCAAGGCTGATGCGCCTGCATCTAAGCAGAATGAGAACCATCATATCATCGATTGCCTGGAAAGACGAATTCTTCACCTTCCAGTGGTGCCGGTGTAATCGCTCAGTATACTTTGCACATCTGGGATGGCCGAGAAGAATTGCATCCGAATCAAAGTCGAAAGCGAACACAGACACATTTAAAGTCGGCCACAAACAAACAACCCGCACAATTCGAGAAATTCGAAAATTCCCTTTTTCCTCCGATCTCGATCTCGTCGCATTCATCTTCGAATTGTGATCGAGCGAAGGCATTTTTCACCATGCCTCCAGTTCGCAAAAAGCGTCCCAACGCCAAGTTGGACAACACGAGAGTCCACCCGAGGGCTCTCGAACAAGTACCTGGCCTTGCCCAGTCTCCGAAATGTGCGGAGATGAGCAAGGTCTCAACTAAAGGGAAGGAAAAAGTCCTCCCCGCCGTCACTGAGCCCGATACTGACACGATCGGGTCAGTTGAAATTGCTGAGGAATTTCCCCAACCATCTTCCGTCCCTCACGGGACTGGAGAATCGTCAAAATCTCCTCCGACAGCGTCAAAACTGTCGGAAAACGCTGCAGCCAAAGCAGCGCCAAAATCAACGACGCAGCCAAAAGCTGCCACAAAAGCAGAGTGTCCCCTAGAGCTCCGAGCAATTTTCGAAGCTGACAAACGACGCGCCGCCGAAACAGCGGCAAATCTGGCCCTCTGTTCCGCCGCCATCTCTAGCGTCGAAGCCACCCTCCTCCCTTTGACCAACGGGTCAAATAGACTATTCGTAGACTCGATGAGAGTCTACTTACGCGCCGCCATTGCGCAATACATGGCCACGGGTCCGGCTATCACGCCACCCGTCCTCCCTCCTTGTCTGGCGAACCCTCTCCCAAGGGCTCCCGACGCCAGGAACCCAACGATTCCCGCTGTCCCAGTGCTGCCTGTAAAAAGCACCTGGGCCATGGTGTTCAAAAATGGACTGCGAAAAAATACAGTTCCTATAGCATAGGCTGTGCCGCGATCTGCGGTGAAAGCCCAAAAGAAAGAATCTCCCGAGGCGAAAGTCGATAAGCGACTGTTCCTTCGCCTGGAAAAGGAGCACCAATAGCGGGATCTCTCAAACAACATTGTGAAAAGTAAGGTAGCGGACACGCTTAATCTCTCTTACAATGATATAACCTCGATTCATCGAGTAAAGACCGGCTTTGCTATTATAGCAAAGAAAGAAAAATACGACAAGAGATCCTAGATGTCTCTCCGAAGCTGGCAAGTGAAAACGCCAAACTCGAAGCATCTACGGATCTTGTCGCCTTACAGATACCGAACGTGCCTGTAAGTATCGTTTCACAGTACGGCCCCGTAGCGACCAATGCTGCAAGTGTCACCGCTGAGATCTTCCTTACGACTAGCGCGTATCCAATCCAGGTCCGACCTCACGGGACATGTCGGCCTGGATTGCCTTGTCGAAACTGGCATGCCCTTTTTCACCGGGACGAAGCCCCTCGTGCGGGCTTCCGCCTTTTCGACGATTCGGGTATGGCTACCATCCACAAGCCTCGTCGATCAATTGAACAGTGCAAACGCTGTTTGGGCTTCCACGCCACTCGTGGTTGCTCCCGCGCTCCAGCTTGCTGGAACTGCAGATCAAATATGCACTCCGAAACAGATTGTAAGGCCCTCACACTCTGTCGCAACTGTGGGGGACCTCACCGATCGGATTCTCGGGCCTGCCAAGTCAGACCAAAAAAATCCGGACCGGTGACCAAAGAGCAGCTCGCGTGGATTCGCCACATCGAGCAAGGGGAGTTCGCGAAGGTGGCACGAGCCAGGGCTGCAGAAAAAAAGGCCGAAGAGGCGATCATCGCCGCGGCGAAGGATGTCTCGATGGCCGAGGCAACAGGTTTCGGAGCTCTGGGATCTGAAGAAGAAGTTTGAGGACACAGCAACCTCGACGATGTCCCCTTTTGGGGCATCTACTAACCAATAGCAGGATACCGGCTGGATCAAAGGTGCCTGCTAACTCATCTCTTGCTCTCAGCGGAGATTGAGTAAATTTGTTATTTGGAAGGTTTGACGGACGACGGAATGTGTGAGGAGCACATTGCTTGAGTCCAATGTGGAGGAATCTTCTGGTTTTTGGAGTTGCTTTGATTTTCTTGCTTTTTCGTTTTTGTTTAATCAGCTGCACTTTTGGTAGCGATTCACGAGGTTGGAACGAGTTAGGCTATAGGAAAGATTACAGGGAACCCTGCCGGAACCGTCGGTCCTTGATCCAATGTGGAAAATATAGCTTTAGCTAAGGACTGAATGTAAAAAAAAAATCTAAAGTCGGCGACTTCACATAAATTCGGTCTTGTCGATCTCACGAGAGACCTCTAGCTTAACTTTTCCACACACCACCTCGCCTCAACGACCGATATAGGCGTTGATCCAATTGCAAATAAGAGATTGCGTCATCTTTAATCAACTAACTCCCATTAACAAATCACGATGCTACGTACACCCGCAAGGAGGAAATTAAGTCATAAAACACAAAGCTCGGATCATGGCTCATGTGGGACAGTTGCTCTAGTAGGGCTATACATCTTGGGGAAAGACAGGCGACTGAGGCGTGGAAAAAGTTGAGGAAGAGGCCTCTTGTGAGAATAATAGTTCTGATACTTTCGAGATTTTTTCGACTTTGGATATTTTGTGAGCGCCAAGACCGAGGTTTCGGCTAACTAGTCAGGAGGATTCCTATTGTCGATGAATCAACGGTACTCTCAAGGGCTCTGGACGGCACAAAAGAAGTTTGGCCAAGCTACTTTACAGCAATCACGCTCTGTCAATACTTTTCTGACATTTCACCACGACCGTCTGGGAGGAGTTGGAAGGAGGCTAGAAAGGCATAGTGTGGATTTCCTGAGGCACACACAAGTCTGCAGCACCCAGCTGGCCGGCCTCTTCCAACAATTCAGAATGGTCACTATGTCTTCAGATTTAGGCCTAATGTCGGTATTAGAAGAGCCCAGCTCCCGGTGGCTTTTGCGATTTTTCCCGGCAGCCATACACCCTTAAATGGCCATCGTTTCGTTGGCTGGAAAGGGGAGATAATGAAGGGCAGAGGGCTCCTATAAGTATTTGATCGAACGAGGACTTGTCAGGAGTGGTACTATTTGAGGGGAGCTGTATGGGAGGCATAGGAGGGGATATACTACTGGTATAGGTATCCTTGGGCTGTAGACAGAGAGGACCTGCATGTCCAACATAGTCACAGACTCAGACAGGACAATAAAATGAAATAATAATCACATCATCGAGAGATCCATTGTGTACGCGTACAAATGTATATTGCCGACTAACAAGAATAAATTCAAATCAACTAAATTCGGTTATTTTCATTCTTTTATATCTTTATTTTTGAAGAGATAGTAATAACTGTTGTGATCTAACGCTGTTCAAATCTGCGGACTTCGTGGTGAGCAGTTATACTACCTCACGTGATAGAACATGGGAGTGAAGTAAAAGAGTGGTCAACCCACTAGCCAGATCTAAGCGATTACTGGCACACATAGAACTGTAACACATTCTTTGTAGATAGTACAATAACATAATTATCATCAGTGATTAAATTAATCCCCACACAATTGAGACCCATTGAAGTGCCAACTTTCATACCACCCTCAACTGTATTGTCGCAATCGCATCCATAACAAGCCACCATTGCAACTCAGAGCATACTCTCAAACTGTGATCAACTACACCACCAGGTTTAGCATAAATCGCAATAGGTTATAGCCCGGAAGCTCAAGTCAACATTTATCCTCTATTGTATTTACCCTTCCATCTAAAATTCAGTTCTCTAACAAAATGTCTACCTCGTCCGATGATGTCAAACCCAAGTCGAACCCAGCTGCATCAACAATCCAAGCCAGCCTTAAACGGATGCCTATTCTCACCGGAAGCGAAAACTACCGCAGATGGGCAGGAGCTTGGGAAATTGTGTTGGAAGACAGCGAATTATTCGGACTCATAACGGGGGAGATCACAGAACCGGAGACTAAAGATTCAGATGGATGGAGACAATGGAAGCGACAAAATGTTAAACTGCGCAAAATACTCTTGAATGCTGTAGATGAAGATCTACAAACAGTGGTGATTGACAGCCACACAGCTCACGAAGCATGGAACCTGTTCAAGGCTCGTTATGATCGCGACACGACAAACACAACGATATCACTTTTAAAATACTTTATCAATCTCTCTTTAAACGATGGGGAAAGCATCCCTGATCACCTTTCGAAATTTACATCCTCCTGGAATCGCCTAAAACAACGCTCGCAAACAACGAAGTCGTCTTTAGGCCGAACCCTCCGAACGCTCACCTCCGATGATGAAATAAAAGGTGCATTTCTTTTATGTTCATTGCCAAAAACCATGGATAATCTCGTCGATAATCTTGCCACCAAAGAGCTCACAAGCTTTGAAGACGTCCAATCTAGGCTCTTAGATCTCACAGGCAGTACAACTAATTATTCAATAGATAATACAGCCTATAAATCTACAGAGAAAGACGAAAAAGAATGTTCTTGGTGCAAATCCAAAAAGATGAAATACCAGGGTCACCTATACACCAGCTGCCAAAAGTTGAAAAAACACCAGGAAAAGAAAAACCAGCGAAGAATACCAAAACCAACCGAAATTGCGGGTGCTGCAGCTCATGAAAGTGAATTCTCAGACCATGCACTTATTTCTAATTCTTCGACTGTCACTTCAACAAAGTGGATCTTTGATACTGGTGCTTCAACACACATGACTGGATGTGAAAGCGATTTTGAAAGTCTCACTCAAGTTCAAGGTCAAAGTGTCAAAATCGCCAACAACACATACGTCCCCATAACTGGGAAAGGCACGGTAAGGTTAAACCTTTTGACAAGTACGGGAGAAGTTTTAAATACTGTCCTCCACGATGTCATGCTGGTACCATCATTTCAAACGACGAGACTTTATTCATGGGATAAAGCAAGGGAGCAAGGATACAAACTGAGAGGAGAAAAAGATAATATTTTTTTAATTGATTCTTTTGGGCATGAAGTATTGTGGGCTAAGTCGGGAAACAAAGCATATTATATACAGACGAAGAAATATAATGCAAATTTTGCCACTTATCTTAATCTCCATGAAGCGCTGGGGCATCCAAGCACTACGGCCATTAAAAACTCTTCTGAACTGTACAAAAATTGCAACAACCTTCCCTTACCGCCTGCAAACTTCTACTGTCCAACATGTGAGAAAGCTAAATCTAAACACATTGTACCAAAATCAACCCATGAAATCCCAGCCAGTAAATTTGATATTATCTACTCAGATCTATCCGGAAAATTCTCTGTACCATCACTTGGCCAAAGCCTATACTATATTACCTTTATTGATGGAAAAACACGATACTCCTGGGTCAAGTTCCTACGAAGAAAAAATGATACCGCACAAACAATGCTCGATTTTATTCGCTTTGTTAAAACACAATTCGGTACCAGTATCAAACGTTGGAGAACTGATCGTGGAGGAGAATTCGTCAATCAAGCCGTCAACTCTCTTTTTAATTATGAAGGTATAGTACATGAAATGTCGCCAGCCTATGAGCATGAGAGAAATGGATTAGCTGAACGTTACAATCAAACATTAACCACTATGGCTAGAGCAATGTTAATTGGATTTAACACCACGCTGTGGGCAGAAGCAATCTCAGCCGCCTGCTACCTCAAAAATCGCCTTCCTCATTCACGGCTACCTCCCAACACTACGCCATATGAGGCCTTACTTGGCACTAAACCCACAATACACCATCTCCAATCTTTTGGCAAAAACTGCTTTGTTCATATTCACAAGGACTCGCGACCCGCAGGAACAAAGCTACTACCAAGAGCTATGGAAGGCAAATTTGTGGGATACACGGAAAGCACAAAAATATTTCGGATATGGATCCCTTCAAAAAATAAAGTAATCGAATCTCCCAACGTCAAATTTGCGCCGCTCGATTCAGGGGAAGCAAATATAAGAAACGCCCTTGATACTCGAAGCAACAATTTTCAGACAATAGTGGCAGAAACAGAAATATCCCCGGAGGAAATAATATCTTGCGAAAACCAACCAGAAGCTTCAGACACAGCATCCAACCTCGAAAATCCCTCAAGATCATTACAATCCAATCTGCTGAAAATACATGATCATCATGGACAATCACTATTACAAACGCACACAAAAGCACAACCCCAAACCTCCGAAATTAGCGAAAACCAAGTATCAGTACATAGTCGACCCAAAAGGTCATCAAAGCCTATTCAAAGATACGGTTCACCTATATTTCATGGCCCTGAGCTACGCTCGAGGGAACAACATGACTTGGAGCATGGACAGCTAGTGCATGTAGAAAATGTTCAGGATGAAATTGAATATAATGCTGTAGCTCTTGCAGCACAAACTGCACCGGAAACAAATGAGGAACCAACAACAATCGAGGAGGCACTCGAAAGGTCTGATGCAAACCACTGGCGTGAAGCGATCGATCAGGAAATTAACTCCTTAGAACAAAAGCACACCTGGGATGAAACTGCCCGGCCGTCACAGCGCAATGTTGTTGGATCTAAATGGGTATTTAAAATAAAGCGACATGCTGATGGTTCAATTGACAGGTACAAAGCACGTCTAGTAGCTCAAGGATTCAGTCAAATTCCTGGTTATGATTTTGATGAAACCTTTGCCCCTGTTGCTCGATACGAAAGCCTTCGCATGTTAATTCGCATCGCTGCCCAAAATAAATGGATACCACAACAAATGGACGTAAACTCGGCCTACTTATACGGTTCTTTAAAGGAAGAAACATTCATGGAACTTCCACCGGGATACCGAAAATCTGGAAAATGTGCTGCACTCCGTAAATGTATCTACGGTCTAAAACAATCAGGCCGTGAATGGTACGCCTGCATATCGACATCACTTCAACAAAAAGGATTCGAAATAGCAGATTTCGACCCATGCGTCTTCGTTCATCCAACAGAAAACGCCTTTGTAGCGATATACGTTGACGACATACTAATCTTTTGTTCAGATAATAAATTTAGCCAAAACCTCAAGTCATGTATCGGAAAAGATTTTGATTGCAAGGACTTAGGAAATGCTCATTATATCCTTGGACTACAGATTAAACTAGAAAAAACAGGTATCCGACTCTCTCAACAAGGTTACTCAAAGAAGATTCTAGAACGCTTTGGCCTTACACTTGCTCACAAAGTAAGTACTCCTCTCGATCCAAACGTCACCCTTTTCAAAGGCACTGAAGAGGAACGTCTCGGAAATATAAAAGAATATCAAGCCATAGTTGGATCCCTTATGTATCTTGTCATAGGGAGTCGCCCTGATCTAGCCTACACTGTCACACTCTTAAGCCAGTTTTCATCTTGCCCAAACGAAAGTCATTTGCGAGCCGCCAAACGAACTCTTCGATATCTAGCTGGAACAACCGATTGGGATTTGTTTTACCCGCATGGAACCAGCAGGGTACTCGAGGTGTATGCCGACGCATCCTATGCTGACGATCCTCATACTCGAAGATCCACATCAGGATATGTAATTCGCCTAGGCAATGCTGCAATATCATGGAGCAGCAAACAACAGCGATCTGTGGCATTATCAACTACAGAAGCCGAATATATGGCCATGTCACTAGCTGCACGCCAGACTACCTGGACAAAATTTGGGTTAAAACAACTGCGCCAAGAGTATGACACAATGCTCTACACTGATAACAATGGAGCCCAAGAACTTGCAAGAAACCCGCGGATTCACGGTCGTTCAAAACATATCGACGTACATTATCATTACGTTCGTGAGAAGTTTAACGAAGGAGAATTTGAACTTCTCCACGTGAAATCAGCTAATAACCTTGCCGATCTACTCACCAAGTCTCTCGTTAAATCTATACATCACCGACTTTCAGATCATATCAGATGTGCAAAGCGAGGGGAAGTGTTGTGATCTAACGCTGTTCAAATCTGCGGACTTCGTGGTGAGCAGTTATACTACCTCACGTGATAGAACATGGGAGTGAAGTAAAAGAGTGGTCAACCCACTAGCCAGATCTAAGCGATTACTGGCACACATAGAACTGTAACACATTCTTTGTAGATAGTACAATAACATAATTATCATCAGTGATTAAATTAATCCCCACACAATTGAGACCCATTGAAGTGCCAACTTTCATACCACCCTCAACTGTATTGTCGCAATCGCATCCATAACAAGCCACCATTGCAACTCAGAGCATACTCTCAAACTGTGATCAACTACACCACCAGGTTTAGCATAAATCGCAATAATAACAGCCGCTTAGGGATGGGCATGGAATGAATGCAATCATTGAAAAATTACACAACCCTGATGTAACAAGAAGCCACTGAAACACCTGGTTATAGGATAGGACACTAGCATTTGTTGCCAACTAGTACAGGTATAGCAATAAAGTTAGCGTTTAGTTATTTTTTCGCTCAAGGTTGGTTAATTCCCTGCGTATGCAACATTGCTGACCTTGAGTTTTTTCGTGTTCCAATCATTGTGCGAGAGTTTCTTGAATACCGCTGCACATACCAGAGCACTATAATACCTTTGCAACGTTTAGAATAGAATACTATGGCATAATTAGAATATAATCTAGTTAAATTTAATAAAAGACCCTAATGGGTCTCTGACCGAAGGACATCATGGCATAGAATAAGATGGAATAAGATTGTATTAGATCATGTGAAAGTAATTGGAACTCTTTAAATACTTAGATTAGTGATGCTCGAGAGAAGATAATATATATGTACAGCGGCAGCGTCTACTACGCACTCACTAGATGAAGTCAAGATCCGTAGAGATTTAGCCTCAACATATCTTAAATGTCTACAGCCTCATTATCTATTCACCTCCTTTGAATCACTCTAGAGGTAGTTGCCTATCTGCCTCAGTATACTCATAATGATAATAAGTTTCCTCGCGGAGAATCGGAGCTTGTCTGCATCAGAATTCTGGAGAAATTTTGGGAATGATGGGAAAGAACGCCGACCGTCAACTCGATACTTCGGTGATAATAAGAAATTGGAAGTTTTAGGACCAGAATGCTTAATCTTTCGTCCTGGGGAGGAAAAGGGCTGAGATTCTTTGTCATGTAGTCTGCTACACACCAACAGGTTTTACCAGCCTAGGTAGATACTTTTTCTGGTGTAATCTATGATGGAATAATTTCCCCACTAACATTATTACCAGCCAAGGCCTCATCAAAGCTGATAGCGGTCGAAGATCAGAGGCTTTTGGCTGTTGCAGTGTCATATTTTTATCCACTTTTTTGAATTTAATTTCGTTATTCTGATTTGGCGCCCCATAGGTCTATGCAGGTGTCTCGAGATTTTCAATTTACAAAGGAGAGAACCTAGCAGAAACTTTTTTTTTTTGGCATCAGATTTTAATTGCGTACGCAGCTATCTAGCTATGACACAATATCAAAGAAAAGTAAATAATAGATGATTCAACGTAAGGGAAGAGCACTCATGCCTCATATTTCATTTGCAAGTACCACTGCGAAGTTATGGGTGCTTTTTCTTCACCCCAAGTCAACCCTCATCCGTGAATACCCACCTAGGGGAACATCTCAAAAACCCTGAGTTATCCAGACATGCCTCCATCATCCATCAACTTTTCTCCGCGCGAAATGTAATCTGAGATGTCTCCTTTCCAAGTGGAGTGGGAGCCCAGGCTACTCAAACTATACCGGAGAACTCTACCAGGAGGCGGACCACAACACCTTACATCGTTGACTTGTGTTTATAATATCAGCTGCACTCTCGCAACCGAAGTCTTGGCGCGCACAAAGCCCAATTCGTAAAACTCCTTTGGAACATTCGAAATTTCGCGCCCTTCGAGGTCATATGCTTCCATTACATCATCTTTTCAACTTATCCTAATACCTCCCACGTCCATCCCAGAGAGCTGTCTCCCAGATTTGTGCGCCACGCTTTGCTTCTTCCGTCGGGTGTAAATATCGGCGTGGGCGTGTATTTGGTGGTCAACTGAGGCCAGAGAAGGTCGAAGAGAGGTGTGGTCATAGGGATGAGGATGTACTTGGTCGTCCTTGTGAACTTGATGAGACGAAGATAGGAGTCAAACTCGTTGGGAGCGAAAAGACGAGGTGGAGGAGTAATTTTAAATTTTGCCTCGTGGGCCAACTTCTTTGATATTGCGAAGTGTGTGTGTGTTTTATTGTACAACTTGAGTCTATGACTATCTAGCACATTGGGCTCCTCTCTGACCCAGGCCACACCTTGTACAGTGCTCCTATCCTCTTTTGTTACTTGAAAGATCATTGATATATTCCCCTTGATGAATAGCCATTCAGCTCAGTATTTACCCGTGGAATTCAGCCACCTTTTCCACGGAACCTTCTACCCAAAAAAAAAAAAAAATGGTAGCAATGGAAACTGCGTGCGCGGGAAAAAGTCTCAAAAAAACCTGCAGCCCCAGCCAGGCGAGGCCTAGACACCGGGACCACATGAGGTGCGCATATTCATCTATATCTCCCTTCTTTGTAATAGCCGAGGTCGACTTGATCCAATCCACCATCTCCGTATCGGGTGCTGGGTACGCTCCGGAAACTCATCGGATGGCTTTTCCTCCATGATCAAGGGTGGGTGATGAGTAGGGCTCCGACCCTACCATCTGATCTGATCGTGGTTAGCTTCATGATAGTGGTGATAGGGGAATGTGTTGAGAGATGAAGACGATACAGACCGCGAAAGCGATTGGGAATCCTCTTCGAAGTGAGGACTTTGTTACTCAATCTCGGCTCTGCAGACTCTACAGTGAGAGCTGGAGGTTCGTAGGGGACACCACTGACAGGTGTTGAGAATAGTCCCCCTTGATATTGCGAAATTTGACTGAATTTGGCTCTGGGAGAACATTTCACTCCCAGGTTCGTAGAGGACACCGCGTATAGGTGTTCCGTCTTGCCCTCCTAGCAGAAACATATAGCTATCTAATTGAGTAAGTGAGAGTGTGTTTATTGTACTACTTGAGTCTATGACTATCTAGCACATTGGGCTCCTCTCTGACTCAGACCACACCTCGTACATTGCTCCTATCCTCTTGTATTACTTGAACGATCTTTGATATATTATCCGTGATGAATAACCATCCAGCTCAGTATTTACCCATGGAATTCAGCCACCTTTCCCACGGAACCTTCTACTTAAAAATAAAAATGGTAGTAATGGAAACTGCGTGCGCGGGAGAAAGTCTCCAAAAACCTGCAGTCCCAGCCAGGCCAGGCCTAGATACCTGGACCACATGAGGTGCGCACATTCATCCCTATCTCCCTTCTTTGTAACATTCGATGCCGTCTTGATCTAATCCATCATCTCCGTATCGGGTGCTAGATACGCTCCGGGAACCCATCGGATGACTTTTCCTCCGTGATCAAGGGTGGAAGATGAGTAGGACTTCGGCCCTGATATCTGATCTGATCGTGGTTAGCTTCATGATAATGGTGATAGGGGAATGTGTAGAGAGATGAAGACGGTGTGGACCGCGAGAGCGATTGGGAATCCTCGTCGCAGTGAGGACGTTGGTACTCAATCTCGGCTCTGCAGACTCTACAGTGAGAGCTGGAGGTTCGTAGGGGACACCACTGACAGGCGTTGAGAATAGTCCCCCCAGGCACGATGGTAAAATTTAATCAAAATCAAGACAGATTACTTCATTTTACGACTCGATCATAGCACTGTAATGTCCAATTATCCCCCTAATCATGCTCCTGAGCATCATCACTATCACGATATGTTAGCACGCAGTTCTTACTTTGCTTTCGGACTGGATCCGTACTTATGCAAGCACAGAGGTATTTTCAGTAATTGATATTTTAATACTAATACTATCGAATTACTAGGAATAGCAGGCTCTCATTACGGAGTTTTCTCCCAATTATTTGTTTGATTGAAGTACAGACACGAAATGCACAAGCTGTGAATAATACTGGGTTCAGGTCTATCTCTTACCAGCAAATTTGGTTGATAATCCAGTCATAGCAGCGCTATTAGTACCAGATACACCTGTCAACTTGTGAAGGCAGCCATAATGCACCACTGCATTATCAGCTAGTATAGCAATGACACTGTTGCCTATACGCTTATGACAGGCACGACAAATATGGTCTTCGCTTACAATAGCCCTCCGGTTTCGGCCACCATTTCCTGACGGCCCCGAAGAAAGCAACTCATGATTTTTCACTGACTCGCCACTTCCTAAAAGTAGATTAAACTGCACATCAATTGCTTCTGCCTTACAGAGCCCAGAAATTATTCGACTCTCATTCACCCGGCTGTTGACAACACGAAGACGTCCTTTAAAGTATGATTCAAGCGAAGCGAGTGGAAGTGGAGCTGGGATCAGGGGTAATGTACTAAAAGCAGGAAGGCGTGGTCCATGATTTGCCAGAAGAAGTAGAGCTGGTGCGAGATTAGGCTTATTCGGAGGCGGTGGAGTGAGATAGAGAGAAAGAAGGGTGTGATAGATTGATTGTAAAGAAGTGTCATTGTCCTCGTAAGATTTGGAGTATTTAAAGGGTGCGATACTTGTTGTTTTGTTATTCCCTTTGCTATCAGGGGCTAGGTATATTTGATTGCAATACCTATAAAAATTAGCATTTATGTACTGAAATTAATATACTCTTTTTACTCCTCAGCTTTATTATAATCTTTGATCTTAAAAACGTATAGTTCAAGCGCTTGTTTATGTTGTCCCATATTACTCAATACAACTGCTTGGGCATCATAGAAGTCAGAATCTGTAATTAGATTAGCCCTCTATTTCAAACCAACAAATAAGCCTGAAGCTAACTTACCATCTTTGGGTATCATGCTAAAAGCCTTTCCAAGCGAATATTGACAACTTTTCTTCATAAAACCTACTAGCCGATCCATTAATTGCTTCCACTCTTCATTTTTACGTCTCATTCCAGGTCCAATTTTGGTTAGCTCCTCTAAATATGTTGCGATGAGTTTGTTATGAAATTCTTGTGTTGTATCGTTTAGCTCGTTGATTATATACTCTAGGTATCGAGTTGTGAGTTTATTGTCTTTACTTTCAAAAAATGATAACACTTTGTCCCTTGGGAGAGTCTCTGCATTTTCGGTATCTGTAGTGAATATTTCCATCCCAAGATCTGGGTCGGCACGCAATGGCCATTCAGCAAATTCAAGAATTAAGTCAATCATATCAGGCCCCAGGTTTTGCAAATAGCCAACAGTGCGGTGCGGAGCTCGTAGTGTCTCTGACACTGTAACGTCATCGATATCGGAACCTGAGAGCCGCTTGAGAAGCTCAAGTGCTGAACGATGTAATTTCTTGCCATAGAAAAATTCTACAAGGTCATTATAGCGACCACTCTCAAATAGCTTTTCATTCACAACATCTGGGTCGCAAAAATTTGGGATTCGAAAAAGAGATCCTGCCAATTGTGGCCTGACAAGCATGTATGATCTGAATAATGTGGTGTCAATTAGTTTAGCTGTCTCAAGAAGTTTTCTTTCCGTATCATATATGTCCTCAGAGCCGGAGAATACGAGGAACGAGTTGTTTAAGTAGTTTGTAGAGCTATCAGATGTTTCGAATCCCGGATTTTTTATCTTCTTGGTTTCTGCGTCTAAAAAAGCTTTCATCCTATTTCGAGCCTGAACAAGAAACCCAATTAGTGCTAGGACAGCCGTCTGAAGGTCCTTTCCCTCCATTGATGTTTCCATTGGCCTAACTTTAAGACTTGTCGCGTCAATAGAGTCTGTCTCAGTTGATCGTATACCCGAGCTAGCTGTAGTTATATCCGAAGGCAATTTAGGTTGGATATCACCAAATTTCCCTGCTACTACTAAATTCGTATCATTTGTATTCTCCTGTTTGCAGCCTTGGTCCTTGTGATCATTATTGTCTCTGCTCGAAGAGCTATCCTGTTGGTTTGTTTCACTAATTTGGCCAATTCCTGATTTTTTAGAAATTGCAGGAGTACCAGAAATAATAGGCGGAAATAACTGGATAACGCTTTCTGGGGATGCCTGGACGTCCTGTGCCATGAATATATCCAGCGCGTCTTGATATCTTTTTTTATCGAATAAACTTTGAGCCTTTTGAATCTTGACCTCTCTTAGGCGTAGCTCTTTATTGCATAATAATGCACTTTCTAGCATATTAAGCAAGCTTATAGCCTCGTCATAATTTTCACTCTGAACAAGTTCATTGACTTGGTGATTATAGTCTGTAGATCCCATCCGCCAGATACACCTCTCACTGGCAACATGAAATCCTTTTCCTGCGTGTGCTAAGCTTACAGTTGGGGGTGGGAAATGAAGTTGTCGTGCGTTTGGTAGGCATATTGACTGTAAAAGTGAAAGCGTTTCAGGATTTCGTACCTCTAATGTACCATTTGCGGGTGGTTGCAGAGCCAGTATGTATGGATACGAATATCCAATAGCCTCTGGGACTTGATGCCATTGAATATGCTTCTTCTCTGCTGCTTTCCCATCGCATGCGATGAAAACAGAACTTGTATCTCTAGTAAGCAGGATCTCGCCATCTTTTAATTTTGCTACCAACGGCTTCGATGTATATCCTCCTAGGCCGATGTAGCCCATACTTGCGGATCCAACGGCACTAAACCTTCCACTGGAGACGGTAGCAGTTCCAGATACTCCAGGTCCAATAATATCCTGAGAATCTCCTGTTAGGATATCTACAAGTACAAATCTGGAGTTCAAACCGCAAATTATCTTGTCCGCAGCTACCCATGTAAGCTTGCGAATGGGTTCTGCCAGCGTAAATTCAGATACAGATTGTTCAAGTTCAGACTCATGCCAAGACCAAAGCAACAATTTTCTTTTCACGGAGACTGCTAGTCGCGATATTATTTCTGGAATCCCCGTAGCGGAATCCTTGACAATATTTGATGTGATTGCGAAGTTAGAAGCGCCTTTTGTCCTAATTAAGTGTTCTAGGAGGGTACATGAATGTAGGTCATGAATTGAAACATAAGAATTTGACATTGAGATGAGAACATTTGATTCCTTTATTAATGCTAGCTGTTCAATTGATCTCGTGGAAAACTTTTCAACTTCTCTGAGAAGATGAACGGATCTGGAATCAGAATTCGACTTTGTCCCCTCCTTCGGATCATGATTATCTTCGGTCTCATTTACCCGGTATATCTGTAAATTTCCTGTACTCAATCCTACTATCAATCGATCGCCTGTATCTCAATGTAAGCACCTGGTAAAACTGAAGTGAGAGACATACCGTAGGCTAAAATTGATTCAATCTTAGATTTGTCTTTTGCTTTGAGCTCGATGATTGGACAGGCAGTAAAGGCAGAGATCATGACGTTCAATTGACATTTGATACGAAATTGTTATGTACGGATAAATATTTGAAATATCAATGTCGGTAAATCTATGTCGACTGATAGGAGCCAAAAATTATGTTATGGCGTAATTTTCACCCGACCAACTTATGAATTCTTCCTGTTCTAATGGCCAAAATCGAATTTCGAACACGAGAAGTGTCGCTTTGAATAGTGCAAATTTATATAGTGCGAAAATTAAGTACATTTACATCTGCTTCTCGTAATGTACCTTACGAATGATTTTTAAATGATATTTATTGTCATGTTCAATAAGTATTACTACCTGCCAGATTCTACCACCTTCAGTATAGAGTATTGCTTCTATTTGGGCGATCGCTTATCAATTAGCTATTTATGACGTGTTAGGCTCACCTAGGTGACAGGCCGTCTCAGCACATTTGGCACCTGGAGGACTAAGGCTGAACACCTGTCAGTGGTGTCCTCTACGAACCTGGAAGTGAAATATTCTCACAGAGCCGAGATTCAGTCACAAAAAAGGGTAGGATGACTTTTAATTGATGGATTTTCGACTTGAAGGAGTTGCACGCGATATTTTGGTCGAAAAATCAGTCGGCAGAGATTTCACAGCAGGAACAACGTCGAACAAAAAGTCATCACCACCAACATACGATTCACGAATGGGCCTAGGCCTATCTGGGGGTCGTACTCAAACATCCGACATCTCTTAAACTCCTTTTATACTTGCGACGAAGCATTTCTCAATCGATCCTATACCTGCGACCTACCTCCATACCCGTCCGATCACCTACCTACACACGCCTTAATGAGGAAAGTCATGATGGAAACGGGACGTGTACAAAGGAGGAAGAAGAGGGAAGATGCACCGAGGGGATTACACAAATCCCCAATGACGAAAACAACCCAATGGTACGATATGAAGGTGCAAGGCTAGAGCAACGATGAGATCTTGGACGGCATTTATATTTCGGAGTCAATGAGGATGTCAAGGGCTCGGGCGCATGGTGGCCGAGGCTGAGGAAGAATTGCGCTACGGCGTGTATACAGCGGGTTTCTGGACGGTTAGGCTTGGTATGATTCAACACATGGGTGAAGTCTGAGGTGGTCCGGTCATTAAAGTGGGACGAAGTTTATCTGTACTTCACGGTAGTTAACCTGGTCCGGCCCAACCCCACACGTGCTTAAGCTCCAATAGGAGTGCAACGGTAGTCATGTAACCTAGCACGTTAATGAACAAAACAACAAAAAACAAAACAAAACCTTGTGCTTGAGTTACAATAAGAATTAGATTTCTCAAATACAAAGTTATTTATTCAGAAGACACATGGCTTTACTCGATAATAACCTTATTTTACAGATGAATCCACCTCAAACCCCACCTTCAACATCTCGAATCAAACAATTATTCAGGGATCAAAAAATTTTAGTAAGTAGAAAAATTAGATATGAACAAATATAAATTAAAAGAAAAATTAAGATTAATGGGCTTCATGAATCTGGCAAAAACCAGACGCAGATTGCCGCGCAACTAGGCGTTTCTCGGGGACAAGTTAGCTATTCACTGCGCCGCAGAACTGTCTCCCCTAAAAAGAGAAACAGAACATCCTCAAGGCTCAAAGCAGATGATGTTGATCAGATTATATCTTACGTTGAGTCTTCACCTGGAAACCGCCGCAAAACATTTCTGGAACTCGCCTCTGGCCCCTTTAGACATCTTGGTGTTAGTGAGCGAGTAATATAAAGAGAACTTAAAAAAAAGGATACCAGCGACATGTGGCTCATCTAAAGCCTCCAGTATCTCAGAAAACTATGAAGACACGTAGAGAATTGGCCGAAGCTCATCTCAATTGGACATATGAAGACTGGACGTCAGTTTTATGGACAGATGAAACTTGGGTAGAGGATTGAAGACATTCTAGAGAATGGGTGACAAGAAGTGTTCGTACATTCCTCAATAAGAAGATGGTAATTTGATGCTCTAACATTATGAGCTAGACTTTCCAAGAATACAACGCTGATTGTGTTGGAGAAAAATCGAAGAATAGGGTCGGATGGATGTTCTGGGGTTGCTTCGTAGGGCCAGAAAAAGGCCCTTGTTTGTTTTGGGAGAAGGAATTGGGTTCCATTAACTCACAAAAATATTGTGAGAAGATAGTTCCTCTTATCGATGGCATGGTCTCGATGAGATCTTGGCTTTCCGTAATGCAGGATATTGCTCCTGCCCACACAGCCGCAATTACAATGGGAGATATGAGCCAGAGGCTCATTCAACTGATTTTCTGGCCGGCCAACTCGCCTGATCTTAAACCGATTGAAGCTGTTTGGAATAAGATGAAGGATTACAATCAGCGTCATCATCCGAATCTGGGTTGCGGAAAGCAGCGAACTCAAGATAGTCTTCGCAACATTGTAAAGGAGGCATGGGATTCTGTGTCTTCCGAAGATCTTGTGAGACTCATTCAGAGTATGCCAGCAAGATGTCAGGCTGTGGTAGATGCAGTTGGGGGACCGACCAGATAGTAAGGCCTGAAAATATTCCAGCCACATGTTCAGATCTAAGGTTAGGATAAGACTGGCTCTATTTTGTAATTTGAAAACCTTTGAACTCTTGTAAATAAGTTATTAAGTCATGTAGCAAAAATGCACAAATGTTATGCAGCCAATTATTATGCAAATTAGGTTTAGTACGAAGGAAAGACCCACTGCACACTATGGTGTCCATATAAAAACTGTCATACAAAATATTTCAAAAATTTGCACAAATACGGGAGCTAACTCCAATATGGAAGGTAACAATGCCTAAGGAGTGTTAGTTTACAAGCTAAAACCCCTGCCAAAGCCCCATTGCAAACTTGACACCGTGGCATCACGGTATATACATACAGAGAGAGCAATCCCACCTACATGCAATTCAAAGATCAAAGAAACAAATGCTTCAAGGGCATAGAGCCAAGGTCACTTCCTACCCTATTTCGGACAAAAAGGGGGAAGGAGGCACTACTACAATATATGGATACATCCAAGTGCATGGCAGCACATAAAGGGAGTTAAATTAGGACATATTATTGGGAAATCATGTATTTGGGATGAATGGAATGTATCTTATTATTATTTTAATTTTTGAGGAGGGGCGGCTTAGAATTAGGAGTTATAAATGTGTCATAGCTAGATAGCTGAATACACTATGATTAAAAAAAAAAAAAAAAAAAAGAGAGCAATCCCATGCAGGTGCAAAGGCCCTAGTGCGATCAACATCAGTGCTTGAAGGCCTACACTTCGAACCAATCAGAGCGATCAGGTCCAGATCCAACAGAAATGTGGCAGTGAGTGTATTTATCGTACTACTTGAGTCATAAACAATCTAGCAGATTGGGCTCCTCTATGACCCAGGCCACTCCTTATACAGTACTCCTTCCCCCTTTTGTTACTTGTACGATCGTTGATATATTGCCCGTGATGAAAAGCCATTCAGCTCAGTATTTACCCGCGGAATTCAGCCACCTTTTCCACGGAACCTTCTACTTAAAAAAAAAAGGTAGCAATGGAAACTGCGTGCGCGGGAGAAAGTCTCCAAAAACCTGCAGTCCCAGCCAGGCCAGGCCTAGATACCTGGACCACATGATTTGCGCATAATCATCCCTATCTCCCTTCTTTGTAACATTCTAGGCCGTTGTGGATCTTAAACGTAGCTGGCTACGTAATGTAACATAGACAAATTTATTAGAACTCAAGCTTAACCATTGCATTCTGTGGAACTAGCTGTAGTAGAGCCACGTGTTATATTTGTCACCATCCTATTTCAATTATGATCGATCGAAACACATAAAAATATATATTTTTGTAGAGAAAATCTCAATTAAAAAAAAGCGCCATTAATATTCACTTCCATTTCACATCATAATGGTAGGCCTCATAAACTTGGAGCTCGAATCCAAGTTGAAGAAAGCCACCGCCAACCTGGTGGCATTTCAGGAAGACACGACAAAGCGCTTCCAAAAATTGAGCAAGGACTTGGAGAAGCAAGCGGAAAGGACGGAAAATTCAATCCAAGAACTGACCGAAAAAACTAAATTGACTTATAGTGAGCTCCTGTACAGGACGGACAAAGCTGACGATGCACTCTCACATATCTTGCAACAACTTTCTATCATAGCAAACGCCAAGACTAACGAGAATTTAGCTAACAGTCTACGTCCTACAACTACGCCGACACAAGAAGCCCCACCGTTAGACACGGGCAAACAGAGACGACAAGTTTCGATCCCCAACCAGAGCCACTAATACCGAAAGTCTAGGGCGAGTTCCCACCTTCCACCCGAACCGAAAGTCGACGCTACGACAATTCATCTTCGACTCAAACTCAGTTCTTCAAAGCCCCACCAACTGCTGTCAGCAACAAGTTCCTTGCCAACGGAACAATAAACCTATATCAATCCATAAATCCTCAAACCTCAGGTTTCAGCGATCAAGAAATGCGAGTGAAAAGATTTTTTCCAGATTTTTTCACACCTAAGGAAGCCGGGAACCCCAATGGCCCTCTTCGTGACGCGACCGAAAGAAACAAGGCGCTTTTCCCAAACGACTGGAAACTGTGGCTCGCTAGTGATGACACCCTGGAAAAATTATACCTAATGCAAATCTGCATGGTTCAGTCAATGCTACCTTATTCGGCTTGGTCAATGAGGATAGCTTCAATAATGAATCTTCCACTTATTTTGTTTCCAACTCCTTGGCCACCCGACTTAATTTTTATAATACCTCATTCATTTCTACGATTTCAGGAATTGGTGGAATGGGACCTAACGTTACCAAAGATGCCATAATAACAGTACAATTCCACATTTAAAGCAGTGATAATCATACCAAATGGACCGAATCAGTAACATTTTCTGCTGGAGTCGTCCCTGATAATACATTTCCCGCCGACCTTACCTTGGGCCAAACGGTTTTTCACGCTCTCAGATTTCATTTTCTTTTAGACAGAACCATTCAACTTTCCAACCTACAGTCATCTCCAACTCTTTTCCCTCTCTTTAATTCAGATATTATCCATGGTGTTTTTACGACCAATTACATCCCACTCACGCCAAAGTGGCACAAGTCAACGCCAGCTAACGTATTTCCTTTTCCCAGCTCTTATATTCAAGACTTTCCTTCCATTTTTAATAAATCTCTTCGAAAAACCGACCTTCTGTACAAGACACAACACGTCATAAATACGGGTGACTGTCAGCCAATTAAGCTTGCTCCAAGGCGCTATAGCCCACATCAGTTACAAGCAATCCGGGATTCTTGCAAAAATCACGTGGGAAGAATCATACAGAAAAGTCAAAGCCCGTGGGCAGCATCATTGCACCTCACACCCAAAAAGACACCATCCAAGACAAACGAACAAATCTGGAGAATATGTGTGGACTACAGAGAACTCAACAAGTTCACCAAGAAAAACGCGCACCCACTCCCAAATGCTCAGGACGAAATACAGCGAGCTGCGGGACATAAATTCTACGCGTTCATAGACCTAGAAAATAGATTCTGGCAAGTCCTAATGCATCCATTGGCACAACAATGCGCGAAACCAAACGGAGATACTGGCACCCAGAATTAATGTTAGCAGCATACGAAGCAATCATTAATTGTCATTCTTGCCAATTGATGAAACCCCCAGATCCAGCTTTGGGTAACCTAATTCCAATAAAGACTTCACTACCGCTGACACGTTGGGGAATCGACCACACAAAAATCGGACCCCAAATCCTTCTTCATGTGATTGAATACGCCACCGGATGGCTAGAATCGAGGTCGGTTCCCGACGCAGACTTCGTGAACACCATTCCCCTGTTCATGTACATCATGAGCATTTTAGGTACCCCGCGTCAAATAATCAGTGACAATGCCCTGTGTTTCACTGTAGTGGAAGCACAACAGTTCCAGCACAGTCATAATCTCTCATTCACGCAGTCGACACCTATCCAACCACAGATTAATGGGAGGGTAGGATAGGCCAACGGCATCTTAAAGGCCATTCTTGCAAGAACTCTTCTCGATGCCCCGGGAATGAAACTTGTCAACGCACTCTCTCGCGCTGTTTCCATATTCAACCGACGTATATTTCTCAACGGCTACAGCCTATTCTTCTTGCTCTTCGGAACACAACCTTCAAAGGAGGAACAAGCATATACGGAATATGTCCGAGAACCAACGCTACAAGAGGAACGTGACTGGACAGAAGAGCTGCTTAGATATCACGCTGCACCTATCGCTCGCTCCTACATGGCCAGCATGAAAGCAATCCGCGACAAGACCCGAGCATACCTCCAAGAAAAGAAAGCCATTTCGAGAATTTACGCCCCGGGAAATTGGGTCTTGCGAGTCCGTCAAAAGAAGCATAAATTTGAACCTTACTATGATGGATCCTGGGCGATCGCAGCATGTCATGTTAATAACACCTACTCATTGATCTCCCCAGGAGCATTTAAGTTAAGCAACTGTTACAATGGTACTAATTTATTCCCAGCATACGTTCGTGAAGGCCACTCAGCGAAAAGCTTATGGTACGGGAGTAAAAGAATGTTAGAGCAGGATCGTAGGAACTTGAAGGACTGTGGAGGGTCGTAATGTTGAGTAATAAACTTTGGTGAGCTGTGGACAGCTCAGTTGGAGAAGGAGGATGATTTGTGGATCCTAAACGTAGCAGGCTACGTAATGTAACATAGACAAATTTATTAGAACTCAAGCTTAACTATTGCATTCTGCGGAACTAGCTGTAGTAGAGCCACGAGTTATATTTGTTGTAATCTAACGCTTTTCATCCTCGGAATTCATGGTGAGCAGTAGTTATATAGCACGTGATGCCATGCGGGGGAGAAGGAAGAGGATGGCGAAAGCCGCTAGCCAGATCTAAGCGATCTGGCCCACTTGTAGATGGAGAAATCCTTTTTGTATATAGACAATACAACCCCAACTAGTACAACAACAATAGTAAGGAACTCATACATCCGCACCTCAGTTATCTCATACATCGTGACCCATAAACCTCACTCTCATATCTATCACTCCACGACAAAGCTTCAACAATATTTGTCACCATCCTGTTTCAATTGTGATCGATCGAAACCCACACCGTCTTGATCTAATCCATCATCTCCGTATCGGGTGCTGGATACGCTCCGGAAACTTATCGGATGGCGTTTCCTCCTTGACCAAGGGAGGGTGATGAGTAGGACTTCGGCCCTTATTTCTGATCTATTCGTGGTTAGCTTCATGATAATGGTGATAGGGGAATGTGTTGAGAGATGAAGACGATATGGACCGCGAGAGCAATTGGGAATCCTAGTCAGAGTGAGGACGTTGGTACTCAATCCCGGCTCTGCAGATCCTTCAGTGAAAGCTGGATGTTCGTAGAGAACACCATTGTCAGGTGTCGAAAATAGACCCCCTCTCTCTGATTGAACCTATGACGGGAATCTTAATGATCTAACCATCGTAAGATTTTGGGCCGATAGCGTTTACACTTCCGATTAATAGACATGAAAATATTACATAGGTCACGCAAACATTATCACCTGTATTAAGTCTCTAGAACAAACGTTCGTCGCAGTTATGTTTATTCGCGAAATCTCCTTTTCTGGTAATAATTTTCGGATATGCATAGTTCGCAACATTCTGTCTTTGTTCGCAGGGGAACGTGTAATGAGGTTTAAATGGAGAATTTTCTCCCGCAATATACTGTAATAAGTTCGTCGATACAATTTAATGAACTGAATTCTAGTAAGTGATCTCCACGAATAAAGCTACTTATCAAAAAATGATGGTTGTCTTATAGAATTATACAGGTCAGTCAGTAGAAAAATTTAACTATTATAGATGACAGAAAATCATCATAAAATTTGCAATACATCTCCCAGAAAGATACTAATTACTAGCTGCTGTCGCCTCTATTTCTACAAGAAGTCTAAGGACTCTTTCATAAGTCCATATTGTGATTGCACCGGTAGGTGCTGCTTTGAGTAGGCTTTTTGAAAAGTAAGTTTAGGTCTGGAAAGCTCTCTTTGGTAACTTGCCTTATTGTTAGTCCTCGATAGAGGCCCTTTACTCCTTCGGTCATTAGGATAATTCGTAGCGTGTTTAATGTGCCACTGCAAATTGGAATATTTTTGTGAACATATTTTAGTCTTGTAGGTCCCTGGACTTGAAAGCGCTTTCTTATTAAGTCGAGTGGGAAAACGGCAGTTTTGGCAAGGACCGAAGAGATAATACCAGCTACACCATCCCCTGTACTAAACGGTAGATTTAGGTTCATTAATGGTAAACGAAGTGACTCATATGCTGCAAAGAATATTCCCATGTATGGAATTATTTGGCTTACACCGACTCCCAGTCCTTGAAAAAAGCCGCGTTGCCCCTCGCATTTGTATATCTCACGTATTGAGTGAGATAAAGAAAGATAAACTTTATCTATTCCTTGCGCAGCAAATCGCGTGCGCAGCAAATCTAATGGGTAAGTCACAGTTGTCGCTACGGCGCCTGCGCCTGCTCCAGCAACAAAGCTCTCTGCAGTATTTGGTATCCGGTAATAATTGAAAGTTGAACGTAAACTTAGGGAAATGGCTCGATAGGTAGTAAATTGTATAGCGCTGTATGTGACGTACATCCACTCTGCTGCAATATTGCCTTTCCAAAGACCCGAAATTCCTTCTGATCTAATAATATGCTTAAAAGTAGGTAATGTTCGCTGGTATAAGTTGGTGTCATTAATGCTCCGATTGGACTGACTGTTAGCAGAATGCGATTGCAATTGAAGTCTTATCTTCACAACGTCTAGAGGTGCCACGAAAAATCTATGCGAGTTGGCATTTATTAAGAAAATCAATGGCTTTCGTACCTTGCTACCAAGCCGGCAGTAGCCCCGGCAATGATTGCTTGAGATTTCGATCCCTGAAAATTGTGAGCTTTAGTGGTATAATTTGAGGACTTCATGAACCTCATATTTGAGATGTTCCCTACTTGTCGACATGCATCTGCTTGATTTTTTTTGGACGAGATTCAAATCGGACAAATTTTCTGGATTACGACAAGTTCTCATAAACAGGGCGATATTTACAGGAAGATTGGGTTAGAAAAACTGTTTTAAACTATGTAATGCTTAGCTGTAAGTGGAAGTGATCTGCCCGACTGGAATTTTCGGAATGTAATTAATGTTCAGTATGACCAATTCTAAAATGGAGTGAATATCAGAGGGATAGCCTATCAAGCACAAAATAATGTCTGCATGTAATAAAACAAAACACATAGCGAGAGCGAGAGCGATAATCATCACGCTAAGAATCGGAGCCGAGATATTGCCGGATAGACCAAATTTCTGAAAACGAGGAGGTGAAGATTACAAGAAAAACTGATAAGATAGCAGCATTTAAAAGTGGAAACGTTCTTAGACATGTTTCAAGAAAGAGCAGCTGAGCTGTCATCGAGCGTCAGCAGACCCAGAACATTGGAAAGCGGTAAATATCATGAGCAACAAGAATAAAATTGAATTAAATTGAAGTCAGTACTAAATCTATGACTGTCGGGGACTGCTATAAGCCAGCTTGCATGCAAAAATTTAATGTCATTATATATTTGATCTGTTCAATATATTATGATTGACACTGAGTGTCGTGTTCTAATGACCAACAATAGATTAAGTAGAAAGGGATTAACTATAGAAGCACACCCTCCAAAACCCAACGAAATATCACCAGGGCCCAATGTCGTACCATAATTCAGATGAAATAGGAACACATCGGCCTCGACTCTCATCTTTAACGAAGTGTTGGAAATATCGCGCATCGACATGAGCACAACATTTCTCAAATGAAAGAAGAATTTGACTAAAAGAGTGCTTTTTCGGATTAATATTAAATGAGTGAGAGATTTGTGCCATACATACAAGTACAAGCAACAAAGAGCGTAAGTTGTAACATAAACGATTACGGCGTCATTTAGGCATAAAAAATCTCAACAAAATCCTTATGCCCTGGCCATACAACTGCTCATGTATCCATTAGGTAGCCTGAATCGCTACTGTATTACATATTCCAATCCTTTTAGAACACACGAGATTGTGTTGAGAACCTTGACAAAACGGAGGGCCTAAACGTCCAAAACACTCCGTGTCTCCATTTCCAACACGAGGAAGGGCCCCTGAAGTAAATAACTCAAAATACTAGTATGAATATCTGTCACAAAATGTGACGCATACAGTCTTGAAGTTTCCTCAGTTGTCCGTGGGAAGAAGATAGGCTATACGAGGGAAAATAGCTCTTTGAAGCTACTATGAACAATACTGATTTTGATTTATTTTGTCATGTTTTACGTCTACCTAGCATGGATCGCAGCCCAAACGCATGAATTATACCTAGTGCCAAAGGATGCTGAAGCTTACTGCTCTAGTAGCTGGGGCACTGAATCACTCAAACAAAAAAGAAATGTCCAAAGGATTTTCGCCGGAGACAGCATTTGTTTGACAGCTTTAAGCCAAGAAAACACAAAACTATATTAGAAATTAAAATTACAAAAAATTAGAAAAATAGTTGAATTTACCTACCCTTCTGAGCCTTGTAATAAAAGTGGACAGAATCTTATTGTGATATCATAATATCTTTTGAATAGTTATACAGTGTTATGAGAATTCTTTGTAATATTGCTCTAAGCTCGGTGTGTAACAATGAAATTGGTAGTACTAAATATTGACTGGGAAGTAGTGTGCGCAAGGTGTAAATAGGACGAATCTTAACAATTCTAGTTGGGAGTATATTATCGAAAATGGGGCTGAATGTTATGTATACATACACCTGCTCATACAAGAGAAAATAAAAATTATCCGAACGTAAATATAAATCTTGGACGCCATCCTGATAATGAACAGTCCGGTATATGTGGGGAGGATTAAAAAGTGGATACTCATTGTCGAATGACCTAATGACTTATCGATAGTCCACGTCTTGTCTGCTAAATAATGACTAAATATGATAGGTCATGAGTCACGAATTTGGGAATGACATTATGAGAGACGGATGACTTCTGTATTTTTTTTAATATTAGATTAGGTCCTAAGCTAAAGCTCATTGTCTACTTTGGGACCAAGACCAGTGGAGCCGGCGAGAATCTCTGCGTACAGGTCCAACTCATTCCAACCGCGTGAACTTCCACAACAAGTGCAGAATACAACAACAAAACTTGAATCAAACACGGAAGTCAATATCGGAAGATTTTCCTTTTTCGTCCAGACTCAATGCTTCTCGCCCGTTCGTTTTCTAGTCACCACTTCCAAGCGTCTTTCCCCAATCTCCGCTGAAAGCGATACATAAGTTCGCATGTACATCCCATTGTAAATTGGTTATATATTGTGTTTGAGCGGTCCTATAGTGGAGAGAGTACTTACCTTGTAAGGTAAATAACTAAGACTTAAGAGATTTTGTTTGTAGTATAAAGATAAATCTGTCTGTAGAGCTGCTGTTCTTCGTTGTATCTGTCATTAATATGCACATGAGGAAGAACACTCCTATTTATACACATAGCTCATCTATCAATCTAATAGTAGAATGTTATATCATGTGATATAGAATCTTCCACATTCTTCTCTATCTCATCCCCATACAACTATCCGTGATATCATGACACTAACAGTGTCTTGCATAGGTCTGTGTATCATCTACCGAAGCTTATATGATTGGCTGATAGAGTTCACATCATAAAATTATATGATATGTACTGTGGAAGTCTTCGTAGATTTCAGTGAGGGCCGCCATATCATCGTGCTTCTTTTTCGGACCCCAGAACCCCGAAGCCCGATCCCTCAGCCATGGTATATTCTTTATAGATGCGTTAGAATCTTCTTCCGCTCTTCTGACTGCAGCTATCACGTGGGCCATTAACGAGAACCTCGACTGCTCGACCTCGCGAATCGTTGCGGGTGGCTCTTTCTCTACTCATCCGGCCTTTCTGGGTCTAGCAAGACAGTTCCGAAAATCCGGTCGGTGAGTTCCTCCAAAGTTGCGACATTAGGCGAGGGACTTGCATTCGCGTTCCAGCAGGCTGTAGCAACAACAAGTGGCACGAAAGCCTAAACAGCGTTTGCACTGTTCGATTTTTCAACAAGACTTACGAATGGTAGCAATAATAGGCTCGTCGAACAGGCGGAATCACGCGCGAAACGGGCATGTCATTTTCTATATGGCGCACCCAGGTTGGCTTCTTTGAGGGGTTAAAGTAAATCTCGGTTGAGTTACACTCAGCATCGACCGCACGAGTACCGTCGAGTGTTCTTGTAGTCGCGGGAACATTCGCGATCCGATAAGCGACAAGGTTGGAGGCTCCTTCGAGCTTAGCCTTGAAATTCGACATTTTCGGTGCGGCATCTGGGAGCCTTTTCCTTATCAGAACAGCAAAGCCGGCTCTGACATGGTGGATAGAGCTGGCGTCAACTATGATTAGGAGATATAACATGACCTTTTCCCTAGGATTAGTTATTTTTTCTTGTATATAAAAAATAGACAGTATTCGGACTTTTACCCTTGCTTCATCGTGTTGACGTAGCCTTTGACACTTATAGCGCAACCCAGCTCTTTCTGATTTTCAGCCATGCAGCGTAGGGTTAGACCTTGCGCCACGGCTGGTCGTTACCGAGGCGAACGAAGAGTCGTTCGTCGACTCTGGCCATAGGAGCTTCTTTATGTTGGGATTTTGCCGCAATCCGCGGCACAGCCTTTGTTGTAGGGACTGTTTTTTGCCACACTCCATTTTTGGCTACCTTGGCCCAGGTGCTTTTTACAAGCAGCATTAGTACGGCGTGTATGATTGGGCACCTGGCGAGGAGGGAGCACGGGGGGCGTGGAGGCCTGGCCCGTAGCCATGTATTGCGCTATGGTGGCGCATAGATAGACTCTCATCGAGTCTACGAATAGTCTATTTGACCCGTTGGTCAAAAGGAGGAGGCTAGTTTTGACGCCAGAGATGGCGGCGGAACAGAGGGCCAGATTTGCCGCTGTTTCGGCGGCGCATCGTTGTTCGGCTTCGACGATCGATAGAAGCTCCGGCGGGCAGTCTGCTTTCGTGGCATCTTGAGGCTGCGACGTAGATTTTGGCGCTGCTTTGGCTGCAGCGTTCTCTGACTGTTTTGAAGATGTTGGAGGAGGTTTGGATGATTTCCCAATCCCGTAGGGGACGGAGGATGATTTAGGAAATTCCTCAGCAATTTTAACTGACCCGATCATGTCAGTATCAGGCTCAGCGACGGCTGGGAGGGCTTTTTCCTTCCCTTTAATTGAGACCTTGCTCATCTCCACGCATTTTGGTGACTGGGCAAGGCCTGGCGTTTGTGCGAGAGCCCTGGGGCGGACTCTCGTGTTGTCCAACGTGGCGTTGAGGCGCTTTTTGCGAACAGGAGGCATGATGAAAATGCCTCAAGCTCAATCACAGTTCAAGACTGGATGCGACGAGATCGAGAGGGGTGGAAAGAGGAAAAAAAGGGAACTTTCGAACTTTTTGAATTGTGCATTTGGTTGTTTGTTCAATAACATGCTATGCAAAATGATACCAATCGCACTCCTACAGGAACTCAAGGCATGGCAATTATCAACACCTGTACGTGGCTTCTTTTACAGTCTTACAGCTCTGACTATTGAGTTTGCGGAGCCGAGATTGAGTTACAACGCCTTTACTTCGATGGGGATTCCAGATCACATTCACGGTCCGTATCTTCTCCTTCCCTGAGAAAAAATCCCCTATCACGGTGTACAAGACCCAACAACTGTACGCGGTGTCCTCTACGAACTTAGGAGTGAAATATTATCCCAGAGCCAAGTTCAGTAAAATTTCGCGATACCTAAGAAGTTGGCCCACGAGACAATCATTCGAACTACTCCACCACGTCGAATTTTCACTCCAAACGAGATCGATTCCTACCTTAGTCTCATCAAGTCTACAAGTACGACCTAGTACATCCTCATCCCAGTGACCACACCTCTCGTCGACTTTCTCTGGCCTCAGTTGACCCCCAAATACACGCCCACGCCGACATTTATACCCGACGGAGAAAGCAAAGCGTGGCGCACAAGTTTTGAGATAGTTCATTGGGATGGACGTGAGAGGTATCAGGACAAGTTCATAAGATAATGCAAAGAATGAATACAGTCTCGACAGGCGTGACATTTCGAAATTTGTCAAGGAGTTCTACGAATTAGGCTTTGTGCGCGCCAATACTTCGCATGCGAGAATACAGCTAACACTATAAACACAAGTCAACGATGTAAGGTGTTGTGGTCCGATTCCTGGTAGTGTTCTTGGGTATAGTTTGAGTAGCCTGGGCACTAAATCCACTTGAGAAGGAGACATCTCAGATCACATAACGCGCAGAGGAAATTCCGTGGATGAGGAAGACATGTCTGGTTAACTAAGGGTTTTTGAGGAGTTCCGCTGGGTGGGTATTCACATACAAGAGATGACTTGGGGTGAAGAAAAAGCGATCATAACTTGGTACTGGTACCTGCAAATGAAATTCGAGACATGAGTTCTTTTTTAGACTGAGTCTTCAACCATAAATTTCATCTCTGAGCTTTATTTTGTAGTTAGAAAGCTGCATATGTAATGGAAAGATAAAAGAAAATTGTGTAACAGCCCGACGCATTATACACATAATAATTATTTTGACAGGGGGACTATTTTCAACACCTGTCAGTGGCGTCCCCTACGAACCTCCAGCTCTCACTGTAAAGTCTGCAGAGCCGAGATTGAGTAACAACTTATCAACTTTGAGCTGAGTCATCTCCCCTCCGTCAAAGATACGCTTCCGATAACACACAAGACGATGATGATGATGATGATGCTGGAAATAAGGAAAGATACTGCGGTACCAAACGCTACAACGGTAGTCAGAGAAGCCCTCGTTATAACACAACATGTGCTACCCACCGGCGAGCGAACAAAAAGCCCACGAAAGCAAAGTAAAAGACCCTTCTGCCCTCAAGAAAAGTAGATTTCGACTCGTCAAAAATATCGTCCCTACTAATCTATACCTCTGAATCTACCAGCCAGGAGAGTTTCTAAAATACATGAGTTACTCGACAACCCCACGTCCGTAACGACTTTTGGATGCTAGGCTAGGCTCCTTCAAGACAGTCACTCTCGACCAAGACTTTTCTGACATCCTTTCACGACCTTCGGTTTGACCTGCGGTATGAATCAAGGGAGGCGTAAGGAGGAGGCTAGGAAGGTTGAGAGACGCTCTTAGGTATACACAGGTCTACTGCGCCCAACTGTACGGCCTCTTCGTCATAGGAGAGCCCCGCACCCAGTGGGTTTTGAGACTTTTCCCTGCAGCTACATACCCGCAAATGGCCATCGTTTCTTTGGCTGGAGAGGGGAGATAATGACGGGATAACGGCTCCTATTAGTGTGTACTCGAATAAAGACCTGTGGAGGTATTATTGCTGGAAAGAAGTCGTGAGGGAGGCAAAGGAAGAAGTACACTACCCGAGGTATAGATACTCCCGGCCTATAGGCAGAACATACCTACATGTCCCTACATAGTTACAGACTTTTTTTGAAAATAAACACTCACTCACTCAGCTCTTAGCGCTGATCACGATAAGTCATGCTAGGACTATTTAATCCTTGTATTGCATACTACAGTGCCTCTGGGATATAAAGTGTTAACCTCGAAACTGGTATGTTTAAGGGATTAGCCCTGTAGGCGCAGTTGGGCTAGCTCGTAACAGATTAGTATGTCTCTCCTTATAACCCCGCTTGCCATGAAGTATGGTCCAATCGTGTTGTTCCAACAATCGCTTAGAGAGACACATTTCCAACGACATTTTGGACTGCTCGACCCTTCATCAACAACGCTATCAATTCATCCTCAATTCCGGCAAACAATGTCTCTCGAAAAGTCTGCTTCAGAAACTAAAGTTTGCAAGCATCTAACTCGCGATCAATGTATTGAAATAGGAACATTAAGAAGACTTGGCTTGATATTACAACATATATCCGACGAACTTGGCTTCTCAAGAAGGCAAGTGCAACTTGCGTGTGCTCAAGAGACTGAGAATCTCATTCCTCGCAAAGGATGCTCACCTTAATCAGGCGCGGAACAAGTTGATGAGCTTGAGGCGTTTGTCCGGGAATCTCCTGAAAATCGACAGATGTGCTATTTGGAACTAGCAATGGTGCCCTTCAGCCCTCAGGGATGAAATGAGCATTGACTTTCAAATGCCCTTAAAAAAATGGGTTACAGCAGATGAATTGCTCGGAAGAAGCCTCCGATAAGAATGGTTAACATGCGCGAAAGATGAATAGCGGTGATAAAGGAAAATGCGGGGTATAAAAAGTGTTAGGATGGAGCAAAATAATACAAAACATGTAGCACGCTTTCATTTTAGTTGCAAGCTATATTGAGGACTTCAATGCAGACTTTTGTAATACAGAGCAATTATTTTTGAAATAGATGTGTATTTTTAGATAATAACCCTTGAATTTTTTATATTTTAAAATTTGAACGAGGACCATTGTACATTTCCTTTGGAGTTGAAAACCATCTCCATAATTTAGACTTTCACGGAATATCATTGGATAGTTCCACTTGCTTGCATAACTAGTCAAGTAACTAGACATGGGCCTGCATGGAAACCATACCAATTAAGGCAATATGCACAGGGATTTAAACCCAGTCATTTTAATAATTGTACTATTGATACCCTTAAGAGACTGTAGCACTTGTACTTCGGACATGAGTTCACTCATACCAACTGTGACAGTTGCATCACAATACCAATCTCTTTCGCCGTCTGTATCGCTTCACCTGACAACACATCTCCCTATCACCATTGTCATGAAGCTAACCACGATCAGATCAGATGTCAGGGTCGGAGCCCTACTCGTCACCAACCCTTGATCAAGGAGGAAAAGCCATCCGATGGCTTTCTGGAGCGTATCTAGCGCCCTTTACGGAGATGATGGATCAGATCAAGATGGCCTTGAATAATACAAAGAAAGGAGATATAGATGAACACGCGCTCCTCATGTGGTCCCGGTATTTAGGCCTTGCCTGGCTGGGGCTGCGGGATATTTGATACATTTTCCCGCGCACGCAGTTTCCCTACTACTATTGTTTTTGTTTGTTATTTTTGGGGTTTGAGGGTTCCGTGAAAAAGTTGGCTGAATTACAGGGTAAAGTACGAAGTAAAATGGCTTTTCATCACGTGCAATATATCAATGATGTTTGAAGTAATAAAAGAGGACAGGGACACTATGCAAGGTGTGGCCTGGGTCAGAATTGAATTGAATTGAATAATTTAACGTATCAAGCTAGAGCCCTACACCCAGGAGGCTTGACGCGGGTGCGTGTTCCCGGGGGGACCCACAAACATCACAGATGCTGGCTTTATGTGGCCAGAAATTTACATGATCTAATATAGACAAAAATTTCATCAAAAACTTTTGCTGCCTTGACTTAACGCCCTGCGCCTAGCCAGCTATCTCATAGCAGTTTCCTGTAGTATATGTATCCCAGAATCCCTCGGTCATTCAAGTCCTACTTTGCACCCCGTAGCATCCTGTTACGGAATGGAATCTATAAACAGCTGTCCATCCCTTTTCTCCCAACATCGTCCATATACTTGGTGCTATTTCCTTTGTTGTTTTCCGCCATTCATTTAGCGCTGTCCGGCATTCAGAGAAATTCCACGGGCGTCTTTCTCGGCCACATTTGCACATAAGGTCTATTCCTTCATGATGGAACCTCTTGTGATACTTGGCAAAATTTCCATGACCAGTCCTAGCCGCTATCAGACGATGATACGCCCATCTTGGAAGAGCGAGCTCTGGTGGTCATTTTCGCTTCATCAACAAATCGAGGTCTTTGTATCGACTGGGTCTGTTCTCTCCCCACCAAGAATCGTCGGTCTCCTCAGCACGGTCTCTAAGATATCGATTTAGAGCTGCGAAAGTGTATACTTGTCCTTGATTTGTTCTTGAGATGAACGTTGCATTTGAGACAAATGGAAAATCATTCAAAGCTGATTTAGCCATTTTTTCCGCATGGATGTTCCCCATAATACCAGAATGGCCAGGGATCCATCGGATCTCTACTAACTCGTTTGATTGTAGGAGAGTTGTAACTTTATCGACTGTAGCTTGGGAAGAATTACTTCGTCCTGTTTTGAGGGAGCGGACAGCTTCAGAGTTATCGAGGAGCATCTTAATAGGGCAACCTCCTGCTAGAGCCACAGCTGATTCAAGGCTTTTTGAGCGCCCACAAGTTCTGCGTCGTACACTTCTGTTCCTAGAACTATTCCAGCACCGCTAACAATCAGCCTGCTTCCTTTATATAGGGCGTATCCCCATGCAGATATCGCTGGGTTGCTTGAAGAGCCATCTGAATAGGCACGTACAGTCTCTGTGGGGAGATTTTCTAACCATATCTTCGCGTACTCCGACTCATTCTCCCTACCGAGACCCGGTGAGAACTCAGTAAGGTAGGTTGACGGGTACGGAAGTTTTCCGGGGCCTTCAGTGATTGATACATTTAGAGCACTGTTCTGGAGTCGTGTCACATAGCGCTCTGGAGCAGTGATAGGTCGGGCTTTCTGGCCTGTTCGGAGCTCGAGACGCTTTATAACATCGATTGGTAGCTTCCTAGCCCTCAGTGATAGAGGGTGCCATACGTCCAGTCGTTGGATGCGCGCTGCTGACCGAATTTGCCTCTGATCCAAAAGGATTGCTGCCGGTGGAATACCTGATTCTCTTCGGAGACCCGAGTTTGGGGTAGTGCCGCGCTGACTGCCTTTAAAATTGTTCTGTCCAAAAGATCTGTATGCCAGCCAACTCCGGTGCCAAATTTCTTGTCTCGCTGCGTGGTAATTCGGGCTAGGCCAGGCTAGGCCAGGCCAGGCCACCATGCCTCCGCTCCATACAGTGCCGTACTTAGGACACAGGTGTGAACAGCTTTAACCATTGGTCCTGGTGCTATGCCCCGCTGAACCATATTAATACGCCATATGAACTGTGTTACACGCTGTGCTTTCCCGCGCCATTCTTGCACGTGCTGCTTAAATTTAAGCTGGGAGTCAAGCCATACTCCAAGCTATCTCACGTGTAGGGATGGGGAGATATTGAGACCTTTCACCTGGATTGCAAGACCTGACGTGTCCAACTTTTTTCTTGGTCCGCCACCTATTATTAAAAGCTCAGACTTGACCTAATCAAAGTTGATCTTGTGATCATCTGTCAGCTGAAAGAGTTTATATACTTCTATCTGAGCCGATGAGACAGCTTCAGAGGCAGTGTGTCCTGTTCCGAGGGATGCAATATCGTCGATATTTCCGAATCTTTTTCCTTTCCCATCTTGAACTAAAATGGCAATTTATAAGAGGAAAAGAAGTGGCGATAGTGGCCTGGGTCAGAGAGGAGCCCAATGTGCTAGATAGTCATAGACTCAAGTAATAAAATGAACACACATCTCCTTCTCCCGTCTCGAGTGCGATATATGTCAAAGCTGTCCAGATTCAGCTTTTAAACGACAGTCCGATATGATGTACTATAGAAGCATCTAGTAATAGCCATGTACAAAGTGTTGCATGCAGTCTATGGGTCATCTCGCTTGGGTTTGGCCGGCATCTTTCACCTCTCCCTCAATCCCCTACAATCTTTGCTCGCGATGAAGCCCTAAGATAAGAATATATTAGATAATGAGTCTTCCAATTTTCTACTCTTTCAGGGTCACTTATTCAACTTTTTCGGCCGTTCAATGCGATTCTTTTGAATCTTAGGCCTCGATTCCATTGCAAATTGTTACAACATCTCCTAATGTTTCATATGTCGTTAGACCATCGATCACTCGCCTGTGTGAACACGGCATCACTCCATACTACCCTACCTGAATAGGCCATTCAATAATGCTCGGAATTTTGGAGACATACCACTAGAACCAATGATAACTCGTCCGTTACAAGTAATCGCGAAAAACATTATCCTCACCACAAATTTGCGTTGCCGTACCATACGAGGTCCTTTCAGGTTCCTGCAAAAGATAAGATAGCGGAGATTAATAAATTCCACATATTTTAGCCGGAAGAACTTGAATTCTTCTACTTGAATAGATAAAAAATGAGAAACAAATATTAAATCATATGACACTCTAAAAATATGTATAATAGATTCCTTTTTAGGTACTAAAAATTCAAAAAATTGCTTCATTTGTTAGCCTCTGGCTTGTTGATTGGCAGTACTGCTATTGCAACCATAGATACCGCCACCGCTGCATTCAACCTTTAATGATGAATAACCGCTGAAGCCCGAGGCTGAATATCACTGTTTGGGTCAGTCGGCGTGGGAGTATTATCCATGTCTAATAGTTGCACAAGAACAGATTTCTCAATAGTCCCAGGAGTGGCAGCATCATTACACTTGACCATGCATACATTCTCCCTATCATCAAGCCTTCCAGTACACGTCTGATTGGGATCAATAACAGCTTGAATTTTCTAGAACGATTCTATCAGCTTAAATCCTGCATCTATTCCGACTCGAATACTTACAACATCAGCTACTCTATCCGGAGAGATTTTATCTGCAGAATCGGATTTTACTTCCATTTCAGTCCAGATCCCCGCGCCGGTACCAGTCGAATCAATCATGCATGTATATGAGCCGACTCCGTTTTCGTTGCCCTTGACTGTCATCATAATCACATGACTAGCTGCCATAATCGACATATTATCGGGATCGGCAACAGGCTTAGAAACCTGAAGTGTCTGCTTGTCATGGTTGGTTGCATCAATAATGTCCATATTGTCGGTATTTTCGGTGTTTTCGGAATTGTTACAGGCAGAAGTGCCATCTCTTATAAAAAGTAAAGATTTGACATCATTTGAACCGCGGACAGTGCCACCGCATATGTCAGAACCACTCGCTGTAGCAGTCTTAGCTCCATGATACAACACGGTAGATTGGATAGGTTATAGGTTTACTGTTAGGGATGGTGTTATCACCTTGTATATTTTGGACAGCTCTGGCTACCTTGAATTGCCTGAAAGATGTTCCGTAACCAGCAGCAAGATGAATAGCAGCAAGACCAGCAAGCATTAATCGGGAATTCATTTTTTAAGTTTTTTGTCAAGACTTGACTAGCAAGAGAGTTATTGGATAGGTTATTGGATAGGTTATTGATTAATATTTATTATGCTGTATTTAGTAATAAGGGTTTAAGAACTTTCGGCACGAAAGGATCAATTGGTTGAAAATAGAAGGATAACCAATTATTCTTATACTCGGGTCTCTTATTCTCCAGTGAAGAGACCAAACCAGGGACTAGTGGGGTCATTTTGTAGGAGTAATGGTAGCTTGGGTATATTTTTGATTCAGACAAAGAGAGTTTTGGATGTATACTCTATCAATGATTGAACAAGCCACTGTTGCCCAATAGTGTGGCTAAGGTCCTGGCTATGTCGGGTCAGAAAGTTCGAAATACGACGGGCAGGACTTGGCGAATGAGTGGCGATGATACTTTGATAAAATGATAAGATAAAACGCTATCATTACATCTTAAGTGTGGCTGGAGCCTATCGCTTCAAATACGTATCTACGAACCCCTATGCGTTAACAGAAATCGATATCGAAATCGAATTCATTTTTAGACATATTTTCTCGTATTCTCATGAGTCATCAATAGGAAAACGTCCTGGCAGTTTATCATTCCAATGCACTATCCTAAGCTTTGACGAATGTGAGGAAGATAACATGGGTACTCAAGTACAAGATGTGTTATTGACGAGCCATCATTAATTTGATCCCAACTAAAATTTCCCACTGGCATCGACTCGTGGGTCTAATCATGAAATGGGACGAACTCTCCTGTTCAACGCGAATGTTTACGTGTACAACCTAGTCAGACAGAAATCAGAATGCGTAACTAGTAATGGTACCGACACTGTTATGTGTAGTGTATATTCTATGCCTCTTGCCCCACAAGTAAAGTCGCAGCCCTCCGTTAAAACTTTCAAGTAATGCTAAATTTTGAAAATCCTTCGAGTTCAGAGCCACTGCCTCAAAAGGGTTAATCACGACTGCGAGCGACGAGGCAATCATCAGTCTAAGGGTACTATCTTTCCCCCATCCACCCCAAGCAAAGGACACCAAAATACCCCTGAGGTTTAGTGATGGAAATCTACATTACGTCTTGAATTTACTACTACTCGGACTATTCTATGCTGCCAATGGAGAGGTAGCCAGATGAGCTGGCTACTAAATTATTCAAGATTTTACTGTACTTACAATGTATCGTAAACAGCGTACTTGCACAGTTCGTATCTCTCTAACATTTTGGGAAGACATGTGTGCTCTAACGGTATTCTCAGACCATTGTGCTGGGATTAAGTCTCAGTCAGTCAGCCTGCATCCCCTGTGTCGACACGAGTAGCCAGGATTCAATATCGTTTCAAGTCCTATGAATTGAGACGTCATTGCAGGTGAAGAAATATCAAGTCAAGTGCATCAATTTGAGACTTGTTGTGTAGTAAGCGCAGAAGTCGGATGATCTAATTACACGGGCCGGACCGGTAACTTGTCGGCCTTAAAAAGCCGGAGAAGCTAATGCAATTTAAGACAAGTAGCCCTAGACCCAACCCCTGCGAGACAATGGGAGGACGAGGGCTGAACACCTGTCAGTGGTGTCCTCTACGAACCTGGGTGTGAAATATTCTCCCAGAGCCGAGATCAGTCACGAAAAAGGGTGAATTTGAGAGTTTTCGTCGAGTTGGCGATCGGGAGGAGTGGTGTTGGCTCATTTTTGGTCGAAAATCCGACCCGCAGAGATTTCACCACTGCACAACTCAACGAAATCAACCATCTACACCCCAGCTACGAACCGTAGACAGCCTATAACCTGTCTGATGTTCGTAGTACAACAACCACCACCTTCAAAATCTTATTTTCTATTTCTCTGGAAAATTATTCCCAGCCAAACTCATCTCGCGGCCCTCTCAAGAAACATCTTACCACCTACCTAAGCAATCCCATACCTCCAAAAGCTAAATCGCCAATAAAGAAGCAAGAAGATGTCCGATCCTACGCAACTGCCAGCCGCTGTGAAGGTACGGTCGAAATACTGGCCTTAAATGCGTCCTCACCTCGGCCAAGGGCACCAACAACTCGGTCTACGACGAATCGCCACCGACGAAATACGTACGAAATTTCGCCGGCACACCAACTAGAGCGTTCGACAAAAGCTGGGGCACCGGTGCCTTGGTCTTGAGCTCTTATTCGCATTTTCGACCTCCACCGTCAGGGTAACGGCAGCGACGGGGCAAGGCCAGAGGGGTGGACATTCTACAAAGTTTTTGGGATGACGAGGCTGGCTGAAGGATAGAAGGATGCTGTATGAAGGAACTAAAGAAGATACAAACTGAGGAGGCCTTGGTGGGCGACTGGATGAGGCCTCCAATGAAGAAAATGACCCCTGGATGAGATGAGGAGATGCTGATGTGAGTCAAAGCTGGGAATGAATAGAGGGAAAAAGTTATAGGTGGCCAAGGTGTCAAGGGCTCGGGCGCTTGGTGGCCGAGGCTGAGGAGGAATTTGCGCTTCGGCGCGGCAAAAGGGGGTTCTTTGGACGGTTGGAAATGACATGATCCAACACATGGGTGAAGTCTGAGATGGTCCGGTCATTTAGATGGGACGAGGTAGATGTACTTAATGGTAGTTAACCTGATCCAGCCCGGACCCACCCGTGCTTAAGCTCCGGGGGGAGTGCAATGGGAATCACTATTCCTAGCACGTAAATGAACAAACAAAGCAGCCCTTGAAACTTAACATCAGTCTTAATACATCGTCCAATTTGAACATTGCAGACAAGAAGATCCGACCACGTGGTGAATTCATCACACTCTGATCCATTTTTTCACTTTATCATTGCATTAAAATCAACCACCAAAAGACCCATCATCCGATCCAATGGCACCCGCTGTTGCATCGTCATCATAAACGCCTTCTAATCCCGGAGGGCAACTCCATCCAAGCCTGCTAGGCATTGCGAATGCAATGTAGGAGGCAGAACACGATAGAAAGGAAAGACCTGGCCTTGCCCAAGATTTCCTAGAACTTATCGACACCTCGGCTAAAACCAAGGCGGACTCAAACGCGTCAACATTTCTGGCGTCTTTAATTGCAAATATCGCGCCCATCGTGACCCATTTTGCAACTAGCTCAGTGGAAGATTATGAGACCACTAGTAAGGTCCCGAACCCCCCATCAATCTCTTCAAAACCAGTGACACACAAGGCAAAAAGTGCTCCTGTCGTACACTGTAGTGCTCTATCTGGTAGTCCTTCAGAGAACACTTCGCCCGGGTTACAGTGGCCCGAAAAGCAGCCAGGCTACCTGACCCACCTGCTATCCCATTACCAAGAAGACCTGTCTCACAGACAAACTGTTGGAAAATATACTCTGTACGATATTATATGGATAAATATGATGAAGTAAAGAAGACTTAATGTTTTACAACTATGTGAACATTGGACTTATATATACATATTAAGGGAGAAATTCCTACTAGTCTCATGTGCCTGTCAAACCTAGTGATGACCAGCCACCTCTCATCTACCATGATGATCCAAGGTACACTGCAGTACGTAAATATCCAATTGTAAATGCAACAGTAGGCACGATTAGCGCACTCGTGACATGTGTGGAGAGAGTCGATCTTGTCGGGAACCTGAGACGAAACAGGTAGTGGTTGAGTCCTAAATTCGAGAGTCAGAATTTCCAACACTTTTGGTGCTGTAAGTCCTACTGCGTTGCGAGCATCATCAAGTGTCTCTAGGAACGTAGAAATTTAGAGCTCTATATCTCGAACATTTTCCAACGGCCCTAGCTTCATCCAGGGTTTGACGTACTGGGAGAATTTTCCAAGGCTCTGGTCGCTCACATACAGTCCTTGCAAAATACTTGAAGGATTCGACATTTTGGTTGTCTGAGTGGATCCTACGATGGTCATATGATCTGAAGTACAGTTTATCTCTGTTGACACTGACGCTATTGCTGGGATATTGCTCCACACTAGATCTAGTGCGTTTCCGCTCCGATGTGTTGGAGCCCCGGCTCTGGTTGCTAGATGCATGTCGTGAGAATTTGCCCATTCCATTATCTGGTCACCATTACCGTACTGACGTGAGGTTTGCGGTTGCCAGTGCCTTGATGCTGAGTTGAAATCTCCTCCAACCACTGTAGGTCCCGAAGGTTTCCAGAGTAGTAGTAGATCTAGAGTGCCACTCAGGCCAGGCGCGCAGTAAACATTTACGAATGTAACCCCACAAACCTGCAAAAAACAGTAGTAAGCTGTTTGGCCTGAGGATGAGGTTATCTGTAAATTTTGCAGGCCTTTGCGGATGAAAGTTATCGTCCGAGGCCGAGCTCTTCTCTCGCCGGTTGGGCTGTGGCTATCGAAGCCAGTGTGAATTTTACTGATAAAGCTTCCGTCTTTTTGCATCGTCCATGGCTCTTGTACCATTACAACGTGCGCTCCTACTTCCTATGCTTGTTGCAAGGCTATGTCCATATTTTCTCCACCCTTTCCCACGTTCACTTGGTGAAATAGAAGAGTGCTTTTGATTTCTTCGGGTATGTTCGAGATTCGGTTCTCTAACATTAACCTTGCATAAATGCTTCTGGGGCAGAGATGACTTCTACAGCCTTGCACTTCCTCTCTAAATATGCTCGAGCGGCATTAAAGTCACGATGTCCACGCTCGCGGATGATGCGCAACTCTGATGGTGTGCGAGGTACAATAGTTCCTTGTTGGCGCCTGGGCCTAGCCATGCATTTAAGCTCATAGGATTCATGAGGACCCGCGCAGTTAGAGCATTTAGGAATTTTGACCTGACACTCTGAAGTCTCGTGTACACCCGAACAGCATCCACAGCGTTGGCTTTTAGTGCAAATTCGCGTGGGGTGGAATCCCCAGCAGCGCTGGCATTGCTCAATGGAGCGCTGTCGCGTGTAAGGCATTGCCGGCCCACTTTCCTCGAACAGTCTAAACTTGAGGTTCGATGGTTTTTGATGGAAATGTACAAGCCAACTGGTAGAATATTGTCCCAGCTTTGTCGGTGATTGGTGTACCAGAATTGGAACCGCACCACAGACTGATTGGCACTCACTTATCACCATTTCATTGGTGACTGTTATGCTCCCTTCCAGTGTCCAAATGAAAAGGGGCACGTTTGTTACCAACACTGATATCCGTTCTGATGCTGCCTCAATGACAAGGTTATCCTGTCGGAAAGATGATCCTGTACTGAGGATAGTTTCCCTAAGTGCATCAGATGCGCATTCAATGAGACACCCGAACGAACCGGGTGCATTATTATGATAGCTGATGGTGCGACTCCTGCACGCTCAGTGATCATCTTCTTTATGGTGATTGGTGAGAGCCGACGCCATTCATGGTCTCTATCTAACCGTACGAAAAGGCGTTTGTCGACCTTGGGATTCGATTTCGTTGATTGGTTTGTGTTGGAAATTCTGACTCTCGAATTTAGGACTCAACCACTACCTGTTTCGTCTCAGGTTCCCGACAAGATCGACTCTCTCCACACATGTCACGAGTGCGCTAATCGTGCCTACTGTTGCATTTACAATTGGATATTTACGTACTGCAGTGTACCTTGGATCATCATGGTAGATGAGAGGTGGCTGGTCATCACTAGGTTTGACAGGCACATGAGACTAGTAGGAATTTCTCCCTTAATATGTATATATAAGTCCAATGTTCACATAGTTGTAAAACATTAAGTCTTCTTTACTTCATCATATTTATCCATATAATATCGTACAGAGTATATTTTCCAACAAAAAGTCACCGGAACAGCGGCACCTTGATGGAACGAGGGATGCAAGACTACGCAGCGTGAGTACAAACACTGTAGAGCATATCCGGCTCTGGCAGTTCACGCCCTAAAAAGGTTCAGAGCTACGGTCAAAGCAGCTAAGAGAGAATACTGGATGAGAAAATTTGAAAAAACGACTACAGACGCCCAAGTATTTAAGCTGATGCAATGGGCTAAGCCTAAGTCATGTCGAGAGCCACCCCACTAAAGGTTGCAGAGGACAAATGGCTTTCAGACCCGCTCGAAATAGCAGAGAGCTTGAGGGACACTTTGATGGCTCGTTTTGATGCAGACGAAGACCTATCCACATGGGAGCTGGGCCAACCAAAGCGAATCCCTTGGGACAACAAAATTTCATTATCAGACGTTACAGAATGCACCATTGGCGGCAACAACACGGCCCCCGGAAACGACATGTTGAAACCTAGAATATACAATGTTAGTATAAGCTAAATAGCAAATGAGTCATACATTTACCTGGCTGTTAGTGTTTACCAGCTAGGTAGAACATTTGTGTGGTGTTAGATTGAAAGAGATGTCAGTCACATGATGCTGACCTTCCGCCATTAAACGGGAGGCAGGAAGACAGATCACTCACTTCTACCAGGGTGCCAGTAGAGGACACTTGCACCGTCGTTGAAGAACTAGATCACTCGTGGACTGCTAATTATGTATATAAGATAGTAATAGTTCGTTATAGTTTTCCTTATGCAATTTTACTCTAATTAATAGATCAATAATTATTTCATCTCAACAGATTATGAGACCAAACTCTGACCAGCTGAGACAACATTGATTTAAATTAGTAATCTTCCGAGTCGACAAAGATAGCATCCGTACCACTTGTGTCGTACAGCTTGAACACCAGTCCTGTTCATCCCACCTAGCCAAAACTGGAGCCGTAACCAGTTAGTTTTCAATTATGTCGACTGCCGAAATATTAAAAGGCATCAAAAACGCACCTGTCCTGAGCAAATCAACGTATGCCAGATGGAGCAGGTTATTCACGATGTGCTTGTACGGCCTTAACCTTGAGAAGTATGTCTCTGAAGATTTGTCCGAGTTAAATGATGAAAATGATCTGAAGACAACAAGAACTCCTCAAAAATCAGCAAAAACAACTGACAATAACATTCGAGCGGCCCTACTCCAAATTGTGCCCGAAGAGGTTTACTATATTCTAGAAAGCTTGCCTACGGCACGTAAGATGTGGATATCGCTGAAATTATACTATCAGCCACAAAGTGAGGCAGTGGTGGACACCATCCTAGAAGATTTTTGGAGTTTCTCAATGACCGAAGGGACAGATGTTGATGAGTATGCAAATGAACTCACCCAAAAGCAATCTCAAATAGCGTCACTTGATCCATTAAAACGTCCCTCCGATATGACAAAAAAGAATCGCCTATTACGACATTTCGAAACAGAATGTAACGGATACTATGGTGGTGTTGTTGCTTATCTACGATTAGACGCATCAATCTCTTTTAGTCAGACGGTTAACACTTTGAGGGAGACGCAATCAAGCTTTAATAGACAACATGAAGCGGCGACCGTAGCACACATAAACCAAGGAGTTAGAAATAACACTACCAGGGCAATAAGATATTGTGCTCACTGCAAGCGCGCCAATCACGTCCGTGAAAACTGTTTTGATTGGATCGAGACTCCTGATGGTACAAAGTGGGCTGCCAAAAATCCTTCTAAGGCTGCAAGTGTGATGAGACGCAAAGAAGCGTATAATAAAAAGAGGAAAGAAAGAGACAATGAAGGCTCATCAAATGAGGGTGCATGGATCATAGAAGAACAATTTGATTTATACTACTCTAGTTCCAAAAACTCAGATGTGATACTCGATACCGGTGCTACTTGCCATGTGTTTCACGACAAATCCCTGTTCATCTCCATGTCCCCCACCGAAAAGAGTATTCAAACAGCCTCAGGACACTTGTCAACTGTATCAGGAATTGGGACTGTGGAGTTTCACGTCACGGGATATGAAGGTGGCAACAAGTATCGGACTATTAGAATTGATAACGTCTGGTACCTACCAATATGTACCAGAAACCTCGTTTCCGGCTCAAAGCTCATTCAAAAAGGATTCCAGATGAGGACAAATAAATACGGCATGGGAATTCACTCACCTGAGAATAGACTTCTCGCAAGTGCTCGAATGGAAAATGGCCTTTTTCGATTTAATACAATAAACCCGAAAGAAGGTGCCTCTAAAACACATTCTACTCCAAGCCAAATTTTGATCTCGCAGGATGAGAAGGCACTAACTTCAAAATTGATTCACAATCGTTTTGCCCATGTTGGTACAGGACTATTGAAAAAAATTTACTCCTCAGACCTTTGCTTACATAAAACTAAAGGAAATGATAAGTCAAAACTTAATGTAACATCAGATTTAATAAAAGATTGTCATACTTGTCACTCATGTAAGCAGGTTGAAAGAATAAATAGAGATCCTACACCAAGAGCAGCAAATCTTCTTGATCTTGTGCACTCGGATGTCTGGGGAAAATGTCGTGTCAGTGGGATCCTTGGAAGCAATTATTTCGTTTCTTTTACAGATGATGCTTCTCGCGAGAGTAAGATTTACCCCATAAAAACTACAAAAGATGTCCGAGATAAATTCCTGGAATATAAAAATGAAAAGGAACTTCAAACTGGTTTAAAGATAAAAGCTATGCGTTTCGACGGAGGAGCAGAGTACAAAAAGATTAATTTCAATGGTATCACAAAACAAATGAGTGCTCCCTACACACAACATCAGAACGGGGTTGCTGAAAGATTAAATCGTACTATCATTACTATGGCTAGATGCATGCTCGATCATTCTAAACTTCCAATGCGTTTTTGGGATCTTGCTGTTACCACTGCCTGCTATTTAAAGAATAGAATGCCAATTTTACCCGGTAACAGAACACCGTCCGAAACTATGCATGGAAAATTACCAATCATTTCGCATATTAAAGTATGGGGTTGTATATGTTACGTACTGATTGATAGCCAGAACCCACGGAGATATAAATTGCTTCCGACCTCTGACAAAGGCATTTTTATTGGATATTGTGAATCTCCAACCCAATATCGTGTTTACATTCCTTCAAGAACAGGGCCAAACAAAATAGTTGTATCCGCAAATGTTCGTTTTCTTGAAGATTCATTCTGGGATTGGAGTAAAACATCCAAGGATCAACTTGACCTTCAACAACTGGAGAATCCAACACATCAAAAGGATAGCAGTTCATCATCAGAAATAAGCAGCTTGTCTAACTCGGAATCTGATACAGACTCTACAGCAGAATCGGAATCAGAATCACTCCCTTCTCCTTTCCTTCGACCATATGAGCGATCAGTCGAGCATCCTACATATTTGCCAGTTGAAAGTACTGATATGGAAGTTGTCACATCACAACCCCCAGTCGATCAAGCCATCCCAGGTTCATTCAATAACGAAGTGGATTCACCGACTCAAGTTCCTAGAAGAAGCAACCGAGTACGAAAACCAATTGAACCAAGATCAGCATGGCAACCAAGAGCTCACTATATTGGAGGAGATAATAAAATTCCACAATCATATACAGACGCCATAAGCGGACTTGATAAATCGAAATGGGAGAGAGCTATTCATGATGAACTTGAGTCCCTCGGGTCAAAAAATGTTTTTAGTCCAGTAACTCATGTTCCTCATGGGAGGAGACCTATTGGATCGCGCTGGGTTTTTGCTATTAAGTCCGATGGTAGATACAAGGCTAGGCTAGTTGCGCAAGGATTCAGTCAAGTGCCAGGGATAGATTATTTTGATACATACTCACCAACACTTCATATGGACTCACTCAGGATATTACTAGCTATTTCGGCTTTCCGTGACTGGGAAATCCATCAAATTGATATCAAGACAGCATATCTAGAAGGAGATTTGTCTGAGGAAATATATATGAGGACACCAGAGGGGATTCCCGGATCAAAGTTTGTTAGAATTAATAAAGCGCTATACGGCTTAAAACAATCTGGAAAGGCTTGGAATGATAAACTCAGCAGCACACTATCTTCGTTTCAATTCAAGAAATCCATCAGCGATCAGTGCATCTATATTCACCAGATAAAACAATTGATTATTGGGGCTTATGTTGATGATCTCGTTATATGTGGAAAAGGCATTGAAGATATAATTGAAGCGAAAAGCTGGCTATCTTCATGTTTTCCCGTGAAAGACATTGGCCTTATTGACACGGTAATTGGATGGAAAATAACTCGTGATAGGCCAACTAGAACTCTGAGGATTTCTCAAGCTAGTTATATTGTCAGTAAAGTAGATTCTCTTGGGCTAAGTAATGCCAAAGTTTTCAAGTCTCCAATGGATGGATACGAGGCAATTTTACCTGCTAATGACGATGAGCCACTTGCGGACAACTCAGCATATCCTAGTGCAATTGGTAGTTTGGGGTATGCCTCTAATAGCACAAGGCCTGATATTACCTTTGCAACATCACAGCTAGCAAGGTTTAATGCATCACCTGTTACTCGTCATTGGAATGGCGTTTGCAGAGTTTACAAATATTTGAAAGGTTCCCATGATACCAGTCTTACATATAGCTTTGGAATACCTTCTTGCGAATTATCAGATGAATCAATGGCTACAATATATTCAGACTCCGATTATGCATCAGATGTTGTCACTCGTCGATCTGTTAGTGGGTACCTAATGATGCTGGGTGGAGGACCCGTCAGCTGGCAATCTAAAAGACAAAAGTCAATTGCCACTTCCACAACAGAAGCTGAGTATATAGCAATATTCGAGGCATCAAAGCATGCTATCTGGGCCACTAGACTTCTGGAGGAACTCAATGCTTCTAAGGAACTTATCGGAAATTCCGGGATGAAGGTTTACACAGATAACCAGAGTGCATTGGCCATAGTCAATGGTACTAATTCAACTAAAGCTAAACATATTGATGTAGCCTATCACTTCGCAAGAGACTGCGTCCAAAAAGGTACTATCAAAGTTGAGTTCATACCATCATGTGAAATGCTGGCAGATATACTTACAAAGCCCCTACCTCACTCAAAAGCTGTGCCAATTTGCAATAAAATATTTCATAAGTTTTAAGGCGAATTTTAAAAAGCTATGGCACACGCTGGAGAAGCCCTCAGAAAATGTTTAACAGACATATCAATTCAAAAACACTTGTAATTCGAGTTGTGGTCCCTAACAAGGCTACTAGACTTGTTAGTCAGGAGGAGTGTTGAAACCTAGAATATACAATGTTAGTATAAGCTAAATAGCAAATGAGTCATACATTTACCTGGCTGTTAGTGTTTACCAGCTAGGTAGAACATTTGTGTGGTGTTAGATTGAAAGAGATGTCAGTCACATGATGCTGACCTTCCGCCATTAAACGGGAGGCAGGAAGACAGATCACTCACTTCTACCAGGGTACCAGTAGAGGACACTTGCACCGTCGTTGAAGAACTAGATCACTCGTGGACTGCTAATTATGTATATAAGATAGTAATAGTTCGTTATAGTTTTCCTTATGCAATTTTACTCTAATTAATAGATCAATAATTATTTCATCTCAACACGACAAATTAACCGTGAAGCTGCTCAAGTCGTGCTGGACAGTAATTGGGACGCATGTAAGAAACATTTCCCAAGCATGTCTGGAGCATAGACACTTCCCAACAGCATTTCGAGTCGTAGAAGTAGTCTTGCTTCCAAAGCCTGGACGAGATCTATCCACCCCTAAGAGATGGCGGTCTATCTCTCTGCTCTCTTGCCTAGGTAAAGGATTGGAACGTATCATAGCCAAGAGAATGGTTTGTTCAGTCATCGAGCACCAAGTAGTCCCTCGACAACTTTTTGGGGCCCTGCCAGGACGTTCAGCGGTTGATTTTGTCTCCTGTGTTATTCATGACGCCGAGGCTACAATGAGGAGTTACAGCTATGATAACGATGGATGTGCAAAGAGCTTTTGATGCGGTACTTCACAAACGCTTACTGTGTAGAATGCGTGACCAAGGGTGGTCGAGGAGACTGTGCCGATTCGTTGAGTCATTTTTGACCCGGCGGAGTATTCGCGTTCGTCACCGGGAGGGAATAACACGCGAAAAAGTAGTGGAGTGCGGAGTACTTCAAGGCTCACCTCTATCGCCACTTCTTTTCCTCTTATAAATTGCCATTTTAGTTCAAGATGGGAAAGGAAAAAGATTCGGAAATATCGACGATATTGCATCCCTCGGAACAGGACACACTGCCTCTGAAGCTGTCTCATCGGCTCAGATAGAAGTATATAAACTCTTTCAGCTGACAGATGATCACAAGATCAACTTTGATTAGGTCAAGTCTGAGCTTTTAATAATAGGTGGCGGACCAAGAAAAAAGTTGGACACGTCAGGTCTTGCAATCCAGGTGAAAGGTCTCAATATCTCCCCATCCCTACACGTGAGATAGCTTGGAGTATGGCTTGACTCCCAGCTTAAATTTAAGCAGCACGTGCAAGAATGGCGCGGGAAAGCACAGCGTGTAACACAGTTCATATGGCGTATTAATATGGTTCAGCGGGGCATAGCACCAGGACCAATGGTTAAAGCTGTTCACACCTGTGTCCTAAGTACGGCACTGTATGGGGCGGAGGCATGGTGGCCTGGCCTGGCCTAGCCTGGCCTAGCCCGAATTACCACGCGGCGAGACAAGAAATTTGGCACCGGAGTTGGCTGGCATACAGATCTTTTGGACAGAACAATTTTAAAGGCAGTCAGCGCGGCACTACCCCAAACTCGGGTCTCCGAAGAGAATCAGGTATTCCACCGGCAGCAATCCTTTTGGATCAGAGGCAAATTCGGTCAGCAGCGCGCATCCAACGACTGGACGTATGGCACCCTCTATCACTGAGGGCTAGGAAGCTACCAATCGATGTTATAAAGCGTCTCGAGCTCCGAACAGGCCAGAAAGCCCGACCTATCACTGCTCCAGAGCGCTATGTGACACGACTCCAGAACAGTGCTCTAAATGTATCAATCACTGAAGGCCCCGGAAAACTTCCGTACCCGTCAACCTACCTTACTGAGTTCTCACCGGGTCTCGGTAGGGAGAATGAGTCGGAGTACGCGAAGATATGGTTAGAAAATCTCCCCACAGAGACTGTACGTGCCTATTCAGATGGCTCTTCAAGCAACCCAGCGATATCTGCATGGGGATACGCCCTATATAAAGGAAGCAGGCTGATTGTTAGCGGTGCTGGAATAGTTCTAGGAACAGAAGTGTACGACGCAGAACTTGTGGGCGCTCAAAAAGCCTTGAATCAGCTGTGGCTCTAGCAGGAGGTTGCCCTATTAAGATGCTCCTCGATAACTCTGAAGCTGTCCGCTCCCTCAAAACAGGACGAAGTAATTCTTCCCAAGCTACAGTCGATAAAGTTACACCTCTCCTACAATCAAACGAGTTAGTAGAGATCCGATGGATATGTAAAAGGTTTAAAGGAGTCAGAAGTACTTGAAGTCGATAACTCAATGGAATGAATAATTTTTCCTTGGGAAAGCTATTCATTCCATTGAGTTATCGACTTCAAGTACTTCTGACTTCTTTAAACCTTTTACATATAATTTTTCCTTCATTGATCTAACCCCACCTCTCCCACTGACCCGCCCAGGGTGTATGACATATAAAGTCTCAGACGAAGATTCACAGTCAAGCACGTCTATTTCTTCCTACTACAGTTTCTCAGCTCAATCGGATTCATCGCTGGGAGGAGCCATTATGGACCGAGGAAAGCAAGGAGAACCAAGTTTCAGGACCGGTTACGAAGTAGAAACGGGTAACCCGCTGGCAGGATTATCTACACAAGATATATATGGGCTTTTACAGCTACTAGAAGAAAGGAAAATGCATGAAGCCGCACCAAGAGCGATGGAAGCGGTAAGGCCAATGAGAAGGGATGCGGTCTTGCCAAAGTGGAACGGAGTGCAGATCGACTTAAGGTTCTTTGTGGGTAGACTAGAAACGAGGATCGAGGCGGACTTTGCCCTCTTTTTGGACGACCGAACGATTTGCCTGGACATGATTGAGACCCTGCCGGAGACATCGAAACCAAGGGTGTCAGCATGGTTCGAAAGAAGGAAGTCTGACGGACGATTCAGCTGGAAGGAGCTGATCCAACACTTGAAGGAAACATTCGCAGACAGATAGGCACGGCAAGTAGCCTTGGAACATATGAACCGAATGGAACAGAAAGAAAACCAGTTCCTCGCGGACTTTTTGCTGGACTTCGAGTACCGAGTGGCTCAAAGTGGAGGGAACGAAGCCTTCACGCAACTGGGCAAAACGATGACCTTAAAAGCGGCCCTTAACAACAAGTTGCGGATGTCTTTGGTAGGAGTAAAGCTTCCTCCTCCAGAAAGGCATGATGACTGGGTGGATGGAGTGATAGAAGTGGCGTTAGAATTAGAAGGGTTGGCAAACTACAGGCCAAGAGGAGCAGCCTAGACAACGACAAAGCTAGGGGCGCCAAAGAGCGTAGTAGAGCAAATGTTGCCCAGCCGACAGATAGTGGATGCGGAAGGGGACATCAGAATGAGCGGCACGAACGCAATCATAGCGGCCGTGGGAGGTTCTATCCAAAACACAGAGAGAGCGGTAGTATAGCCGAGGAGCGAGCCTAATGGCAGGTTTGGGCGCGGAATGCGAGAGACTCAGGATGAGAGGCTCGTACCAAGGGCACCGTGGCGATCGCAAGACGAAATTCGCCGATTGATGAGGGAATGGTTCTGCCTTGGTTGTGCCCAGGGGGGACATAGGACGACGAACTGCCCTAAATTTCGAAGAGCACAGGCACCAAGGCCGGGGGTGAATGCTGTGATGGAAGTGGAAGAACTATCGGAAGTAAGAGATCCGGATAACGACTACCCCTGAGAAGAGTCGCTCTCAGGGGGGGAAACGGGGCATCACCTAAGGAGCAGGGGTATTTACAGGAATCTGTCTCGCTGCCGTTATTAGTTGACAGTTAAATAAATTCTTCCTTTTTCATTAAAGCCATGATTGATATGGGATGTCTGTGTCTATCAGTGATTGATGAAGCCCTCGTGCGCAGAGAAAACATTTTCGTTGAGCAAGTCTCAACGAGCTTGCGGTTAGCCGATTGATAAAAGTCAAAGATCAGTAAAATAGCGCGATATAAATTGGATATCTACGGGCGTCAAGAACAATGGTGGGGATATGTGATGCCTAACTTGGCGTACCCAATTATTCTAGGCAAGCCCTGGATTGAACGTAACAAGGTAACCTACGTGGCAGGAAAACAATACCTACATATAGGCCACGGAGACAGTCGAATTATGGTGAAGTCAAGTGGCTGGGTCAACGAGTTTGCACCGCGGGAGGTACGGGATGCGCTAAGGAATGCAAGGTTAGGCAACAAAGCGGAAATATCGTACCTGGAGTTAGCCAGAATATGCGATCACGAGTCGAAGGAAGTGCCAGACACTTTATGCAAACTAGTCGGAGCTATTTCAATGCATGATATTACGAAGGCATTGGAGCCAAAAAGGGAAACGTCGAGGAATACGGTCAGGGATGGTTTGCCTAAGGAAGTCAGGCATTTCACGAACCTGTTTGTGGAAGATGGTGTTGACGGCAGGAGTTCACTACCGCAATTGCGACCAGGGGTGGACACAAGGGTACGAATGCTCAAGGATCAGCAGGGCCATGAAATGGGAGTGCCCTGGGGACCACTGTACGGGATGTCGAGGGATGAATTGTTGGTTTTGCGAAAGACACTAACCGAGTTATTGGATAAGAATTGGATAAGGGCGAGTAGCTCGCTTGGAGGGGCACCAGTTCTATTCATTAAGAAGCCAGGAGGAGGCCTAAGGTTCTGCGTCGATTATAGGGCCCTGAACGCAGTGTCGGAACGCGACCGCTACCCTCTACCCTCATCCGAGAGACTATACAAATGCTATCTGGAGCAAAATGGCTAACAAAGGTAGACGTCAGGTCAGCTTTTCATAGACTGAGAGTCGCTGAGGGAGACGAGTGGAAAACGGCTTTCAGAACGAGGTTCGGGTCGTTTGAGTAGCTGGTTACTCCGTTTGGTTTAGCAGGAGCACCATCGGCATTCCAAAGGTGGGTAAATCAAGTGCTGAGAGAGTTATAAGGTGATACGTGCTCGGCGTATGTCGATGTTGTCGTCATTTTTTCTACCGGGGATCTAGAAGACCATTGAAAAAAAGTGAACCAAGTGCTGGATCGACTAAATAAGGCGGGGCTCAAGCTTGACCCCCTTAAATGTGAATTTGCCAGAAAAGAGATCAAGGACTTGGGCTTTATAATCAGCATAGCAGAAGGCGTCAAGGTAGATCCAGAGAAAATACGAGCTATCGCAGCATGGGAAGCTCCAACAAATGTGAAAGGTGTTCGCAGCTTTTTGGGATTTGATAACTTTACCGGGGATTCACAGAGAACTTCGCGCAAATTTCAGCTCCACTACAAGACTGCCTGTTTGTTGAGCCGTCAGGTCATGTCATATAGATCACATGACACTTTAGCTTGCAAGGGTTGACCCCTACTTATATTATAGTACAAGAGTTTAGAGAGATAGAGGAACAATCAAGATTTACACGCGTCACAGCTTTACTTACTGCAGTAGAGACGTGATATCACCCTGTAATCCCAACAAGACCTCACTAAAAAGGGGACGCCTTTCCAATGGGCAAGAGATCAACAATAAGCATTCGAGGAGTTAGAGGCTCTTTTTATAACGGCCCCTGTGTTAGTGTTGTGGGATGGGGAACGAAAAACCATAGTGGAGGCAGATGCATCCGGCTGGGCAACTCAAACCGGTAGCCTACTATTCGAAGAAGCTGGCACCGGCAGAGTGCAATTATGACATCTATGATAAGGAGCTCCTGGCAATTATCAGATGCCTGAATGAGTGGAGAAGTGAACTTCTAGGACTAAAAGAGCCGTTTGTCATCTTGATAGATCATAAAAACCTAAAATACTTCATGTCATCAAAGAAGTTGTCAGAACGTCAGGTGAGGTGGTCTCAACTGTTGTCTCAGTTCAATTTCAAGATGGACTTCAGGGCAGGAAAGCTGAGTGGCCGGCCGGATGCCTTATCACGGAGAGTCCAAGATGTGCCTAAATCAGAAGATGATCCAAGAATAAAGGAAAGGGAGTTTACGCTACTAAGGGAAGACCTGCTGGACGAAAGATCAATGCAAGTACAGCACATACAGGTTGCAGATAGTATGGATAAAAACCAAATCCCGCATGGTGACCAATTGTTCGAAGAAGAAGAACTTCAGACGTTGTGGGATGCTGGAATGGCAGCAGACAAGACAATGAGGGAGAAGCTATATACAGCTATATGGAATAATGAACCACAGTTCACATCCCACCTACAGTTAAAGGTTGCGCGAGCGGAATGTGAGCTGGACATGCGGGGAGCGTTGCGCTTTAGGAAAAGGCTGTGGGTACTAAACCGGGAACCTTTGCATACAGCCCTTATCTAGAAAACGCATGACTCGCATGTAACAGGACATCCAGGACGAAATAACACGATCGCTATCTTATCGCAATCCTTTTTCTGGCCGGGGATGAGCCAAATGGTGAGGAGGTTTTGCAAGAATTGTAACGTTTGTGGCAGAACGAGAGTGTGGCGCTCTAGAAGGCAGGGATTGCTGTTGCTCTTACCAGTGCTGGAACGTTTCCACGGCGAGTTGTCGATTGGTTTCATGACGAACCTTCCAGTGAAGAGCAAGGAGGATCCTCAGTACCTCATGGTAACCACGGATCGCCTACTGAAGAGCGTCACGTTGGAAGCCATGCATACTATGAATGCTGAGGAATGTGCGGAGCGTTTCGTAGTGTGCCATTACAGATTCCATGAATTCCCACACGCTTTAACGTCGGATAGAGGGTCAAACTGGGTCGGAGATTTCTAGAGGCACTTAAACAAGATGACAAGGATCGAACAACGCTTGTCTACAGCGTTCCACCCGGAAACCGATGGGGAGACAGAGAGGATGAACCAGGAGGTTTTGGCGTACCTACGGGCGTTCATATCATTCTCACAAGTTGAATGGGCATCAATGCTACCTACCGCGCAATTGGCGATCAATAATAGGGATAGTGCAGCCACAACTCTAAGCCTGTTTTTCCTGGAACATGGTTATCACGCAGAGCTGCTACAGCTAAAGTCGTCCGAGCCAGGGCAGCCTCTATCAACACGAGCCAAACGCGCTGAGAAATTCGTGGAAAGGATACGAGAGGCACGAGAATTCGCGGCAGCGGCAATGGCAGCGGCGCAGTAGATAATAGAGGAACAGGCTAACAGGAAGAGGGATCTCTCGCCGCAGTTTAAGGTGGGCGATAAGTTGTGGCTCAGCCTTAAGAACATTTCCACGCCTCAGCCAAAGAAGAATTTAGCGTGGTTCAACGCAAAATACACGGTAGTAAAGGTAATATCGCCACATGTGGTGGAGCTGGATGTTCCGTTTAGGATATGGCCAAGGCTTCACGTGGAACTGTTACGAAAGGCTAACGATGACCCACTACCTTCTCAGATCCAAGATGACGCGCAACCTTCTCCTTTGATGATAAAATATGGAGATAATATGACTCCTGAACAGGTTGCCGAACGGATTTTAAGGGCAGAAAGTTGCGACGCGGGAGAGGATGGGTACGGCGTGTATTGGTCAAATGGAAGGGCTTCGCCGAACCGGCATGGAAGATCGAACTGATCTCGAGGACGTGGATGTCATGGTTCATATCATGACTCTCTATAAAAGGGTGAAAGCATGTCTAAGCAGCGGTGGAGGGTCTAGTTGTCATATTAACACAATTGTACGGGAATAGAGAGGACTGGTGTTATTATTGACACTAGCGTCGAGCTAGTCCGAGGAGACCCTTAAGTAGTCCTCGTTCACGTCTGAAGAGGGCGTGCGACGTTTTGTTAGATTTACATGTCTTGTCTGCATCCTATCTTGTCTACGTTCCATCTTACGTATCTTGTTTATATCTTGTCCCGTGACTTCTATCTTGTATACTTTCTCGCCCCGTAACATTGGAGGCTATGGACCATTTCGAAGCCTTGTACGGTAAAGGAGACAACGTCGGAAAAAGCGAAGGAGCCAGACAGGGAAGAAAAAAAATCGGTCACTCATAAGAGGAAGGGAGGTAAAGTGACGGGCTTTGCCCAGATTGGGACTGGTCACTAGGACCACTCCGTCTCCAAGGTAAGGTAGTGGCAGGGCAACGCTCCTGGATAGACGAGAGGGGGCGCTAAGGGGGTATTATAGGGGGTACGTACCAGATGGGGGAGTATGATAAAGGAGAAGACTCGTGCCGGGAAAAAGGATGATTCACATATGGCTAGAGGGGGTAGTTAATACTAGCGTACGCGGAAGACATAAAGGACAGGATACGATATGATAATTTGGCTTTTCCAAGGAAAAATTGTTCATTCCATTGAGTTATCGACTTCAAGTATTTCTGACTTCATTAAACCTTTTACACTAAATCAGCCTTGAAAGATTTTCCATTTGTCTCAAATGCAACGTTCACCTCAAGAACAAATCAAGGACAAGTATACACTTTCGCAGCTCTAAATCGATACCTTAGAGACCGTGCTGAGGAGACCGACGATTCTTGGTGGGGAGAGAACAGACCCAGTCGATACAAAGACCTCGATTTGTTGATGAAGCGAAAATGACCACCAGAGCTCGCTCTTCCAAGATGGGCGTATCATCGTCTGATAGCGGCTAGGACTGGTCATGGAAATTTTGCCAAGTATCACAAGAGGTTCCATCATGAAGGAATAGACCTTATGTGCAAATGTGGCCGAGAAAGACGCCCGTGGAATTTCTCTGAATGCCGGACAGCGCTAAATGAATGGCGGAAAACAACAAAGGAAATAGCACCAAGTATATGGACGATGTTGGGAGAAAAGGGATGGACAGCTGTTTATAGATTCCATTCCGTAACAGGATGCTACGGGGTGCAAAGTAGGACTTGAATGACCGAGGGATTCTGGGATACATATACTACAGGAAACTGCTATGAGATAGCTGGCTAGGCGCAGGGCGTTAAGTCAGGGCAGCAAGAGTTTTTGATGAAATTTTTGTCTATATTAGATCATGTAAATTTCTGGCCACATAAAGCCAGCATCAGTGATGTTTGTGGGTCCCCCCGGGAACACGCACCCGTGTCAAGCCTCCTGGGTGTAGGGCTCTAGCCTGATACGTTAAATTATTCAATTCAATTCATCGTCCAATTTAGCAAACAATGTCTCTCGAAAAGTTTGCTTCGGAAACTAAAGTTCGCAAGCATCTAACTCGCGATCAATGTATTGAAATAAGAACATAAAGAATACTTGGCTTCACAAGAAGGCAAGTGCAACTTGCGTGTGCTCGAGAGACTGAGAATCCTAAGCCTCGCAAAGAACCTTCACCAAAATTGAGTGCGGAATAAGTTGATGAGCTTGAGGCTTTCGTCCGGGAGTCTCCTGAAAATCGACAGATGTATTAAGGAAATAATGACCCCTCAGTCATTGAGGTTGTGGAGCGCATTGATTCCAGTAACTACCGAAGTGAAACTAGGTACAGAATTTGCAGTCACGTGTAGATCAGCAACGTGGCCCACTTCATAGCCCCAATTATTCTAAATTCCAACAAGATGTGCTATTTGGAACTAGCAATGGAACCCCTCAGTCACTGGGATCCAGTGAGCATTAACTTTCGAATGCCCTCAATAAAATGGGTTACAGCAGACGCATTGCTCTGAAGAAGCCTCTGTTAAGTGTGGTTAACATGCAGAAAAGATGTATAGCGGTGATAAAGGAAAATACAGGGTACACAATGTATTAGGTTGGAACAGACTAATAAAAAACATGTAGCACGCTTTCATTTTAGTTGCAAGCTATACTGAGGACTGCGATGCAGACTTTTGTAATACAGAGCGATTATTTTTGAAATAGATGTGTATTTTTAGATAATATCAATTGATTTATTTTTATTTTTAAATAAAGACCATTGTACAATTCCGTTAGAGTTGAAAACCATCCCCATAATTTAGGCCTTCACGGAATATCATTGGATAGTATCCCTTGCTTGCTTAACTATGGGTCGAACTAGACATGGGCCTGCATGAAGACCAACCCAATCTAATCAATATCCACAAGTATCTAACCCCAGTCATTTTTACAATTGTACAATTGGCATCCTTATGGAACTGTACTTGCCAAAGAAAGCAAGAGAAATAAACATAAGAAAACAATAGAGTGTGTCCAAACCAGAGCGCCCTGCGCCGTATCCTACTCTTCCCATTAGTTGACCACTAAAATGACCACTGATACCGCTAGAGGAGCTTATGAATCTTCATCTACGGCCTTTTCTCTGTAGCATCTCGTCACAGTTGCGAATTCGATAAATTTTTCCCAAACTTACCGCATCTGTGTGTGTTGCTTGTTATGCTACTTAGGGCCATGACTATCCGGCAAGATGGGCTCTACTTTGAAACCCGTTTCCACTTTTATCTAACCCGGATAGTTGCTTCCAAAAGGCTCATTATCACCAAGGTGTCAAATTCTATCGAGCCGGTTTTATGAATTATTACAAGGTCTAAGTCTATTGCCCTGCGACTCACATATAATTGTTGAGCGGATTGGTTTGCAAAAGCTTGTGGCTGTTAGGCACAGATTGTATCACTTGGTGAAGCGAGTGGGAAAGTAAAGGAGTCTGTAAATCTGTCGTGGAGAGTTGTTAATTACTCCCACTAGGACACAGAGTGCTATATAAACTATATTTTGTAATAATAAAATCTAGTGGTTGGTATTTACGTCAAAGCGCATTAATACTAACCTCACAATTAATGGGAGATTAGTGATGTGTATTCTACACATCCCTGTCTTTACCATAATTGGAAGCACCAATTTCAACAATAATAACATATCTTGTCGAACAAGAGATAAATTCATGTAGAATCACCTTGATTTCCAGATAACTTCCTATGATTTAAGGCCCATATTCAGCTGTCTTCGGTAAACAACTTTTTTCGTTTAACTATCCATGAAAATTTGGAGCACAGATAACAATTGTCAATTCAGTAAATATTTAAGAAATTTACGACATGTACTACGTATCTTCATTCATTCATTGATCTAGTTTAACGTCCTATGCGGTATCTATATACAGAACCATGAAGACTGTAAGCCGCTTTGGTGTGGGAAAATGCTTTCATCAAACAAAACCCGATGTCCTGCCCCTCTGAACCAATCCGGCTTAATGCTGAGGACGTTCCTTTCAAACTCAAATTTATAAGCTTTCCCCAGAATTCGTTAACTCCCCCTTCGATCAGACTAACGTTATGAAAAATTAAAGAGAGAAGGCACCTCCTCACTCGGCGTTGGTCTTCGAAGTGTTCGAAGAGATGGCCCCGATGGCAGTGCTGCTGTTGAGGCGATGGTTGGTGCCACTGGGTCTTCGACTACCTTACGTGGTCGTCCCGGCCCTCTTTTGAGTCCTTCAGCCTTTTTACTGGTGACCAAAGTAAATCCCTGATCATCAGTTGGTCTGACTGTTTGTGTTGGCGCCATTGTTGGTTTTCATTCCAAATATCTGCCGTTCTCGATAACAGCTCCATCCGAGCCTTCTCCAAACTTCCCTTGTAGACCTGGTAGGTCCGACATGCCGCTTTCTGCCACGAACGGTGCTCCTTGCCGCAGTTTGCATAAGAGCCCCTTTTCCTCGGACATTCCCGAGTTTGGTGAGCGCCAGCGCACGCACCGCACCTGGCTGCCTTTCCATCATGTAGCCATCGTATTCTGCTAATTACCAGGCCTGGAATACGTGCCTTCGTCGCCGTCTCAATCTCCCTGATGATGGCGTAGTTGTTGGCATCTCTGCCACCCTCAATTCTTGTCCGCAGTGGGACTCCGGAAACCTCAACAGGAAAGTCTTGCCGCAAAATTTTCAAGTCCGTTGGTTGTCGCATGTTTAGCGCCGCGTCTCTCTGGGACGCCGACTGGACAAACACCTCGGTGTCGTTGCTTCGCATCTGTCGAATTGCAAATGCGCCTTGAATATGTTGTTGTGCTTTTGAGAGCAGCTCTTGTGGCTGCAAGTTTTGTGCGCCATCGATTCTTATTCTAACCGCCGTTTTCATCATTTGCGGAGCCACGACCGACGCGTAGCTCCTTGGTGTCGGCGCGCCTGAAACCACTGCTGGTGCAGCTTTTCGAGCGGGATCCACGAGGTTCTTTTTGACAACCTCCTCGAGCGCCATCATCCTCTCCTCGATAGGAGACTTCTTCTGGGTCATTTCCGTCCAGGCCCTTTTGTATGCATTGAAGGCCTTCACGGCCTCGTTCACGTCCTCCATTGAGGGTAAGTCCTCTTCATCCACCTCTCCCATCACGATGAGTCTAACCTGTTTCAATAGTTTCCCCAGGATTTCAAGGTTCTTATCCTTTGGAGCTGTTTGCGCTCCGCTTCCGTTGTTTGATTGTGCCCTTGTCGCATTTTGCGACGCGTAGAAACCGCTGGATTTACCCACACTCGCCATGTTGGGGCATGGAGGCAAAAAGATGAGAGGAGGGTAATAAAGATGTAAAAATAATAATCAAGGAGTCAAATTGATGATACGGACGGCGTGGAACGCTGCACAGCTTTCTGGCAAAATTGGTGTTTCTTCTACTACGTATCTTATTTACTTCATTTATATTTCAGCAGGGTTTTATCTACAGAGCTAACCCTTATGTCATCTGATATAAACCTTTTTTCGTGGCCTAGGAGTGATGTCATAAACCGTTAATTTTATTCAGAACCACTTTCACGAAACATAACTCTTATCCTAGGCAGGTAAACCCAGTTTTCTATCCGACCGATAACCACTATCAGGGAAATATAATTTGGAGATGTTTACCACATTGTACTTCTTCACAGTTCATGTCTGAAGACATAGGAATATATTGTTTATGTACCTCGTACTTTGTTGTACATCGGTATCTACACTGGACATAAGGAACTCACTTATTATGTGCATTGGCGACGGGTTATCTAAGAACTCTGGTTAGTATATGATGCTTGACGTCGTTATTTAAAAAGAGTTTGTTCAGACATCCAAGGAAGAATTGGCCCTCATCTGCCCCTAGATAGGTTCTAAGTTGGGACTCGAGTGAAAACTGCGAATGGTGATGTTTTTCATCATTTAAATAGAATTGATAACAGAGGATGGACTTACATTATTAGATGTTGGTGTAGATAAATAAAGGAAGCTTTGGAGCTAGCCGTGTTCGATTACATAGTGTGATCTATGGCAGTTAGTATGAACTTTTCGGAGAGATATAGTATGCGACAGTGTAGTCTCAGACAACGAGTACTGGCAAGTAACAGACGATCCATTTAGGATACGCCCGAATAGCGTGGTCTTCATCATGGTCGATTAAGTTGGGAAAAGAAGTTGCAAAGCATTATCATCATTGACAGGATATAAACTAAATCATTTCTTACCGGAGTTTGTATTAATCGGATAGTTCTCAAGGTTGGTCATTATGATTTCGACCTGAGTTGAAGAGCGTGCGTATTTATACCCGCAGAATCCTTTAGCGCTAGACTAGACTAAAAACGAATAGCGTTTCATATCATGTGATAGTATACTTACAACGTAGCTTTAGCTGATACGACTTAAGACAGGCCTTAGGTTAGTCGTTCAACGATTGCTATCTCAACAAGTTAATCCAAAGATCACTTCGTATCACCCCACTTCATCCATCGATTCTTCTACAATTTTGATCAGGAACTTGAAAATATTTTAAAGATTGAACTAAGAACATTGTAAATTAATACGACATATATTTATGAGCTAGATCTCTCTAATTTTCACGAGATATATAGGCCCGCTGTTCGGGCATTAACATTCGGTTCCACAACCTCTCCGTTAGTTGGCACATAGATGATAGACCTGACTCACGTACAAAACTAGCACAATTTAGTGAAGGTCTGAAAGATATCATTTCGGTCAATAGTACCTACATAGGTACGGGAATCTCCTTGTCGACGCTTTGTTTTTCCCCCATTCTACCGTATCCTCAAGATCTACAAGGTGGCGAAATACCCGAATTACAAGCTTTCACGGGTTAGAATAGCTTCTTACGAAGCTTATCACTTAAGCGCGTGAGTTGAAGCTTGTGGATTGTTGGAAAATAATCTCCAACAAAATGATGACAAGTCTGGCACAGGCCTACTCACCACATCCAGGTGGAATGCAACAACATTCGGCAATGGCTCAAGGGCATCCGATGGGACACAACCCGGGCCATCCGGGACAAGCCGCTCCTGGTATACCACAGCAGATTCACATGGGAGTCTCTGGACCTGGTCCCCAAGTTACTCAGGGTCAAGCAATGATGGCCGGAATGCCGCCAGGTGCTGCTGGACCCAACGCTCATGCACTACAGCATTTAAATACAAACCAACAACAACCACAAACCCAAATGTTTCAACACCAAGCAATGTGTAAGTTTTCTCCAGCTTAACCCTAAACGATATCGAGCAGAAAGAGATACAATACTCGTGCAATAACATTTATTTTTTCTGGGGCTGACTTGCCCAAATTTAGTCGCGAGTAATCCACAGCTCCAGCAAATGCACCAACAGCAGCAGGCTCAAATGATGGCCCAACAGAGACAGCACCAGGCACGACAGGCCATGCTTGCTCAACACTATAGTGGAATCCCCATGAATATGCCTAATGGATTACCTGGTATGACTCAAGCACAATACCAAGCGTTACGAGGTCAAGCTGGTCCAATGCGTCCTGTAAATCTCCCTCAGCATCTTCAGGCTGCACAGCAGCAGGCAGAGCAAAGTCTACAACAACAACAGCAACAGCAGCAGGCTCAAGCCCAAGCACAGCACCAGGTATGAAACCCAGCATACATCGATATTTCAAAAAGCTGTTTAGTGCAACGTAACTAACAGAATCAGCAACAAATGATGATGGTGCAGCAAATGGCAATGCAACAACAAGTGAATGCTCAGAATCAAGCTTCCAACAATCAAGGGCAACCTAATCAAATAAATTCACAACCAAATCAGAACATCCAACAGGCACAAAACGCACTCATGCAACAGCAACAGCAACAACAACAGCAGCAACAGTCGCAACAGCAACAGCAACAGCAACAACAACAACAGCAGCAACAACAACAGCAGCAGCAACAGCAGCAACAACAACAACAACAGCAGCAACAACAACAAACTCACTCTGTGGTAGCATCACAGCAAAATCAAGCACAACAGCATTCTCAGTCTCAGCCATCGCAGCCCCAGCAAAACCCACAACCAACCTCCACGCAAGTGACACCTCAACAACCCACCGCAGCAAGTATGCAGCAACAAATTACACCTTCAGTTATGCAACATCAGCAGCTTAGACAAGGTGAACGAATTAAAGGCCAATGCTTAATGAAGTTAATGGCTTTTGCCGATCATTTGAGTAGTTTCACAACCTGCACTAGGCCACTTGAAGCATATTCAGCAAATCCTGCTCATAGAACGGCTGCAAAAGGAGCAAAACAGCGTGACGATTTGACCTATTGGGTTACATTTGTAGAGCGTTTCTTCTCAGCGAAGGGAGGTTTACGCCATTCTGTATGGGTTATGGATGAAAGGTCAAATAAGCAATACGAAATAACCTATCCAGCTCTACCGAGGTATTTCTATACGCATTTTGAAAGTGGTATTAAAGGGATGCAGATGGTATTCGTTAAAGGGTCGGAGAAAGAGTTACCTAACAATAATTATTACATAGAAAGCCAAAAATCAAGCTTCGTATATTGGTTTGAAAATGGTGCACAGGTAGGATCATAATTCCAGTCGATGCGTTGAAGCTTACCTTCACCAGTTAGTCGCTTCTGGCACCCTCAAAGCTCACTTCGACGCTGAGCAGAAGATAGAGCTCCTCGAATTCATTACGAGCAGTCACGAAGAGTATTTACCTCGGACACAAGTAGTTGAGGCTGCTAGACCGTTACATATTTGGGGAAAAGAATGGCACAAAGTGAATTCTTCCCCAGATGGTAAAATATCTCCTGAAATGAATAAAAAAAAAATGAAGATCATGAAATCTCCGTCTCAACCTCCTCCTGACATCGAGCTTCCTGCATCTAAAGTGAAACCAAGCATGGGAATAACGCACTCAGTATTCCGATACCTTGAGGCAGGTACACCTACTCTATCGAGTAATTCCACTAATATTATTTAGCTTACCGAAGTAATGATTCAGATGAACCCCTTATTCGCTTACTCACATCAGAATACCCATTTATCACCGTCAAATGCCCTCGAGCAATATGTCGCTAATGTGAACGTATCAGGGATCAGTAACCCTGGACATCAAAATCACACTGGGCCTCGAACACCCGCCATGGGAAACTTTGCGATGGGTGCATCACCAGCACAGGCTCAACTTCAGCTTCCCGGTGGGTCACCTCATATTGGTAGTCCTGCTCAGGCACCTGGTATGCAGCTCCAACAAAGTCAACATGGGACAAGTTCCAGTGGACAGAGTGCAAATACAAGTCCTAATGCGAATAATAAACGTAGGAAACCAAGTACAATGAATGCAGACGACGATAACCAGTTAAACGGAACGCTTTCTAAAACTGGAATCAAGCCTAGTCCGAGAATAGGCGGAAAGAGGCAGAAGGGCACTTCGTGTGTTTGAGTTTTCAAATTTTATTTCTCCGTTTCGTAATTACACAAATTCACTTGGAGAGCATATTAGTTGGAACTTTTATTTGTATCATATTCTTTTGGGATGAAAGATAATGAAAGACGAGGTCACTGTGGTGTTTAAGGGAAGGGAGTCTTTTACATACCCATATTCAGTTTGGCTTCTGGACTATGTCAATTGCTCGGCTAGTTGATATCTCTCTGTAACATCTCTAATACCCTTGATTTTTCTTCATTTGCGCTGGAGTTTTAATAGGCCAAACACAGATTGAAAGTCTTGCGTAATCAGCAATTGTTGTTTTGGGTTCGTGGGGACCTGGAATTAAATAGCAGTATTGTAGGTAACAAAAATAGGGTTCATAAGTTTAATACTTATATGTACTTGTTAATCAAACAAAAGATGTGCATTTTACATATGAAATACGAGATTGTAGCCCAAGTAGTTCCAACCAACCTCGTCTTTTCATGTGACAAGATGACTTTAAGCGCTAGGAGGTTGCTTTCAAAATAATATTAAAGTCACTGACTACCGGAAATAAATTCAGTGACTAATAGATTGAGGAGAATGATTATGATATAAGATAAGAGTTAGGGCTAGTTAAATGTGATTAAAGCCCATACATATATATATATATATTATTTTACCTGATTTGGCGCCTCGAGGCCCATGCAGTTTTTTATCGGAAGATATGTGCTTTAAACAGGATGACTCAATTTGACGATTAGAACACTCACACTTAGATTTCATTTTCAGATACTACTCGAGGTTAACCCTTACGGCGTATAACATCTTCCGTGCATACCCACCACAGGGAAAAGCGTGAAAGACCTGTGACTGTCCGAGTGTGCTTTCATCACCCCACAAGTACAATATCACCGCGAGAGAGAGTGGTGTGTAGGTCTGACTAGATTCGAACCAGCTTTCTCCTGTCTCGAATGGGGTAGGTGTTCAAGCTACCCAGTATCTACTTGGGAGAACGGCCCGGATGGTGTACCACTGCACCATCCAACCCAAAGCCCATACATACTCGCTGTTACTAAGAGCTTCATTCATAGCCTTAAATTAGGGCTAATTTTGTGAGAAGATGTCATAGTTTAAATCTACCAAAAAGCTTTATCCAAGACTACAACTTACTAGTCAGCTTTATCATTCCATGGCTCTGCCTATCGCTGGCGCGGAGGAAGCATATTTCAGTCGCCTACCACGCCTGCCGTAATCTATTTTGACATTATGCCTCAATTGCTGCAGCTAAACCTAGTACAGGAGCTCTTGCTTTTGCACCTACGAGTCCCTTGCGATTACGTCCCGTGCGTCCTCGACCTAGCCAATTTAGTTTGAAGCACCTGACTAACTCTCCCATTTTAGCTTCGATTTCCGCAGAATCATTACTCATGTTGTTGCCTCCGTATACTGAATTTAATACACCAACACATTGCAACATGCGACCGACTGTTTCGGTAAGTAGACGCCCACTGTCCTCAACTGTGCGGTCATTATCACGCTCACGCTCTCGGGCACGAAAGCCACTGTAGTTGTTTAAGCCTGGTAATTCGGCACTGAGATGGGTACTAACATTACTCAATGCACGGTTTCGCCCCGTCTGCAGCATGGAATCGAGTAGTGTCGTAGCCTGAGAGCTGTAGCTAGCACTACTTGGCTCTAGTGATATTGCCGTGCTAGGTCGACGGATAGGGAATTCTGCAGAACCTGAAGGATTATTTTGTTCAGAAGTGCTACACGAGATATTCTCTAAACTTAATCTTGAAAAGAGGTTTTTTAATGTCTCAAAGCGGGAAAGAATAATAGTGTCCCGGAAGGAGCGCAAAACTACACTTCGGACGTTATCGAGTCCCTGATCGCTACTATCTTCATGGCTGATAGTTGGGTTATTGGAAAGCTCAAGGTCAAGCGGCAGAAAAACAGCTTGCATGAAGGGAAGGACGACTGTAAATGTAAAAAGCCACACATCTACAAGCTGAGAAATGAGACGTTCTTCAGGCGTACGGCGTAGATTTTGTTCTAGCAACGAAAATCCGCTATGTGAAAGATCCTGTAGCTCATCAATCAAAACCTTTGTTGAGCATCGTTTACGATGCGTTGATTGTATGTGCAGCCTATTAAATTAGCTGGACTATTTTGCTAGTAGGCCTACCCGAGCCAGGTGTGTCACGGAGATTTGTAGGGTCAATACTAACATCAAAATTCGATTAAAATCCTCTACCGGCAACCTTATATCCTCACCTTCAAAGACGGCCAATAACTTTGTCCTTAAGAATGGCCACGCGTCTTCAGCTCCTAATCTATCAAGTCCATTCTTGACTATCTCGGCTGATGCATCATAACCGCAGATTGAGGAGGCGTAATTGATACTGCTGGCTGCAAGAAAAGATGTGGCACCGCCGCCAGATCCTAGGCTTGAAGGCCCGGGCCATTCGCCTTGATTTGCTTGGTGAAAACCTTCAGCTTCTCTTAGCGAGCTCTCAAACTTTTCTTCCTTATCTTTTTTCTTTTCACGGAGAGCCCGACCACCATGACGGAGATCAAGACCAGACATGCTTTTTGCGAAGGATGTAGTGCTAGCAGAAGGGCTGAGGGGCAGATTAAAATTATAAAGGCTGGTTGGAGCGTTAGGGTCAACAGGCTTAGAATTGGACGCAGCAGAACTTAGTGGCAAATTATGGTCATCTTTCGAGGTAAGTTTATGTTTTTGTCTACTAAGAAAATGATGCTTGGGCTTATCTTTTTCTTTTTCCATCTTTTTCTCTTCTACTTCTAGTGGTCGAATTGTGGCCAGGGATGAATTTGCCAGGGAATATATAGATGAAGAAGAAGATTGGTTGTCATTGATAGAGATATTACTAAAGTTTCCTCGCTGTAAAGAAGTGAAGGCCATTTTATTTGGACTCGGTAACGCTCCAACTTTAGTCTCTTTTTCTTTTTCTTTTGAGTTTGTTCCTTTTCCAGGTCTCGAGAAAAGTTTTACCTTGCTCTTTTCACTCTTCGCAGGTTTTTCTTTTTCCCTCTCTCTCTCCGCTAGATATTCACTGGGCAAGTGGCTGGGTGACGAAATAGATGGTTTCGAAAATACTACATTAGCGGCTGTTTGAGCAACATTTCCAGTGGTTTCCCCAAGATTATCTTTAAATATTTGACCCTCAAGCCCACTCTCGCAAGGTCCTGATGCCTCAGTGAGGCTTAGCATTGGTGGGTTAGATGGCCCCCGAATCGATGGTCGACGATTTGCGTTATCAATTTGAGGTGTAGGTGCTGTTTGAGAGCGCTGCCGCATGTGTGTTTGATGTTGCATGGCAGCTTGAGCCGCTATTTGACTCGCGGTAAGCCCAGTATTAGAATTTACCATACTACTTAGATTTCCATTCGCCGCGGTGGGAAGGTAGGCCTCGAAACTTCCTTGTGTAGAAGAGTGTAATCTACCATTTCGAGCGAACTCTCCATTGGAAGATTTGGATGTGGTTCCTACCACAGTGGGTATGTGGCGAGATGCAGGCTCCGGACGAGTAGTGCCGCTGTGAGATGATGGGCGCGAAAAATTATAGTTCTGGAGGCTACTAGAGCTGCTATTTCCTTGAGAGAGTGTATAGAGAGGACGGGGGCCATGCACTTGAACAGAAGCAGCTGGAGTGCTACTTAATGATGTTTTAGGGCTCAGTTGTGGGATCTGATTTTTTTGTCCTGCAGAGTCATCTGGATTCGAGGTCTCAATCTGATAAAAGTTTGATCGTGAATCTAACGGTGGTTGCACTATTGGAGAGAAACTTCCGGGCAATCGCGAGGCCTTATTTGGTGTCATTATTAGATGGGATGCATAGTTTTATATGTAACCACAATTCAGTTTGCTAGATATTACTGCTAGTTCCAAAAGTGATTAAACTGTCGAGAGGAGCCGTCGGTTTTAGAGGCTGAGCTTTATTGATATGAATAGCTTACTCGTGCCTATGGCTGCAGCAAAGGGGTATATCTTGTTGGGGAGTCATCCTTACATAAACCCACTTTTCTTATTTTAGGCTACTTTATGTGAATCGTCCGTAGGGTCACAATCTTTAATTTTATATCCACCGTTTACAATACATACCTACAATTAGTATTTTGATCCCCACGAACATGTCTAATCAACATACTGCAGTAGATCATCAAAATCAAAATTTACAATATGCACTCCAAGCTACTTATTCCTCTCCGGACAACACATCTTTCACACATTCACAAGTCCTGCACATTTCTAGAAAGCAGACAACTGAAATAAGCGTAGAATTTCTTCGCACACTAAAAAAAGCAGTTGGTGCCATGCAAGACCAAATCAACGAGCAGCTTTCGTCACTAATGGATGAGGATAGATCTCGTGGAAACAACACGAGTGCCCAAGATGAGGACGTTACACTGGAAGAAACACCATTTGGAGAAAAAGACAAAAATAAAAGGATAGAAAAACCTAACTGAATCCAAAACTGAACCTGAACCAGAATTGTACTAGTCATATTTGTTCCACCGTATTTAAGACAGCTTCGAATTTCATTCACAAAAGCTAAGATTATTTCTCGATTAAAATGCCAAGAAACTTCCAAAATTCAGATTTAGCTTAGGCAAATTATATTGAATAAATAACCAAAATTCAATCTATACGCAAAATAGATTGATAAAAATTTTGTAACCTCTGAATCGATCTATTACTTAGCCACCCTGTTTGAAGCTCTGATCCGACACCAATGCTCCTGCTATTATATCATCTTCTATATCTTTTATCCAAGGGTGTTAATTCCGTATAAGCTTACTATGTACTTGAAATACAAAACATGATGGCGAAATTTAGAAAAAAGAAAGATCTGACCACGACCCAAAATTTTTAGAATTAATTGATATTTTAGCCAAGAATAAGGTGATAAATCGCTTTACTAACATTGGACTCGTCCATATTAAAGGTCTTACTATGGTGAATTCTTTTACTATGCTCCAAGTTGAGTCTTATTAGGACATCAGTAATTTCCTAATCTCTCTGGTGGAATCTTAAAAACCATTGGCGTCCATGATAAACCCAGTGCTGCAGCAGAAAGTAGTACCATGCTTCCAATATTTCTAAAGAACACTCTGCTTTAGGTTTTAGTACCCCAAAAATTAGACAAGCTACCCGCTCCACATATTGCCCGGTACTCAAGGGGACCTATTACAGAGATAAAGCCGAGGATGAGTCAAACCTTTAGCATGCGAACATTCGACAACAGACATCAAAACTCAAACAAAGATACTCTGATAAGATTGTGCCGTCGTTGAATTTGATGCGTAGATTTCTCGCAGTTCAATGTAAACGCTGTTAGGGATTCTATGTCACGCAAATCTTCACAAAAAGCTAACGTTGTAGATGTTTCGCAGTTTTAAATAACCTAGATTATCTTCTTGTATAGATCCCTAAAACTACTAGTATTTCAATCATCTGAACTTAAGCGGACGCGAAGAGGGAATTGTTGTACCTTGTACACCAGCAAGGTTACCTGTTATATGATAGGAGGACGAAGACTGAACACCTATATCCGGTGTCCTCTACGAACCTGGGAGTGAATTATTTTCCGAGGACCAAGCTCAGTCCGATTTCGCAATACCGAACAAGCTGGCTGAGGTAGTAATAATTTCTGGTTCTCTGCAAAATTAGTTTTTACCCCACGACGATGAGGTTCCTGATGGATTAGTATGTGTGAAAAGTGAGATAAGCTTAGCTTTAAGATGGCGTAGGTTACGGTTGTCTCGTGGCTCCAATCTACCAATATGTATAGTAGAGCTTAAGACTAGATGTAACTTGGTTTTCTATTAATACAGGGTATCGTTTATATAAGTACAGTATTCCTACTCTTGCGCCCGGACTCCAACATGAACAACATTACATAAGCATTACAATTTATTAGAGCCTCGTACTAATCTAGAGGTCTGTCAATGTTGGATCCTCAACGAGATCGTTCCCCACCGAAACATAGTCAAGTCTCCAAGAACGATCAAGTATGTTACCTCATTTCAATGATCACACATCTCACTGACTATTCTCTGCCCTAATCTGGCAACTAGATAAATGCCCACAACAAGATGAGTTAGAAAGGAAGATATTGTTGGAATAAAATAACAATTGTCATACTAATAAAGACTTAACAAAAATACAATACACATATCCAGTCATATATACACCATTCATAGTCCATGAGTGATCCAGCTCTGTAGAGCCAATACTAATATCTTCTACTCGTGTCCTTTACTCGTGTCCTGAACGGAGCGAGTGATCTGTCTTCCCGCCTCCTGTTTAATATCCGAAGGCTACCATCACGTGACCTTGATCGTCCATAACACAACATGTCATGAAGACTTCCTGCCCAACTGGTGACCACTAACAGTCAGGTAAATATGTGACCCATATATTATTTACTCCGTAATAATAATGTATATATTAAGTCTCAACAGATATGATTAGAAAACTGTACTGCTGGTAAATTCCTAAAGCTTATTTTGGTATGCTTGTTATTGTTGTGGTTATGAGCTATGCGGAAGTCACATTGCGGAGTGATAAGGAGTGGATGATGTTATAATTAGTTGTTGACAGTGAATAAACTCATACAATATTACGCTGTAGGTGTAGGACAGAAAGTATAAGACTAAACCTGTATCCAGTTAGTGTGGGTACATCTATGAAACTATATACCGTGGTGCCACGATTTCAAGTTTTCAGTGGATTTATATGGGGCGCATATTCGCTTCAGGGGTTGCGCCCCTGTTAGCGCCAATTTCGACAGGGTACAAAATTCTTGTCCTGTATTTCCAGGCCTAAAAGGGGGCACAATTTGATTTCATGTCACCCTCAGTTTTATGCAAATCCAACCCGCTCTCTAGCTCTTTCCCATTGCTTTAATGAGCGCCGACCGCTAAAAAAAATTACACAGCTATTCTCACCTTGTGCTTGAGTTACAATAAGAATTAGATTTCTCAAATACAAAGTTATTTATTCAGAAGATACATGGCTTTACCCGATAATAACCTTATTTTACAGATGAATCCACCTCAAACCCCACCTTCAACCCCTCGAATCAAACAATTATTCAGGGATCAAAACATTTTAGTAAGTAGAAAAATTAGATATAATCACGAGAAGAGGAATTGGCAGGAAGGCAGCTCTAATGTAGAGATGAAAGAAGTAGATTGGCTATGAGGAGAGAGTATCTAGAGGCGGACAGGGACTATATGCTAACGTGCATGTACCACATGTACTCACGCTATTGTACCTAGGACCAGGTTGAGGCGAGGCCGTAACTGATATGAACAAATATAAATTAAAAGAAAAATTAAGATTTAAGGGCTTCATGAATCTGGCAAAAACCAGACGCAGATTGCCGCGCAACTAGGCATTTCTCGGGGACAAGTTAGCTATTCACTGCGCCGCGGAACTGTCTCCCCCAAAAAGAGAAAAAGAACATCCTCAATGCTGAAAGCAGATGATGTTGATCAGATTATATCTTACGTTGAGTCTTCACCTGGAAACCGCCGCAAAACATTTCTGGAACTCGCCTCTTGACCCTGTAGACATCTTGGTGTTAGCGAGCAGGTAATACAAAGAGAACTTAAAAAAAAGGATACCAGCGACATGTGGCTCATCTAAAGCCTCCAGTATCTCAGAAAACTATGAAGACACGTAGAGAATTGGCCGAAGCTCATCTCAATTGGACATATGAAGACTGGACGTCAGTTTTATGGACAGACGAAACTTGGGTAGAGGATTGAAGACATTCTAGAGAATTGGTGACAAGAAGTGTTCGTACATTCCTCAATAAGAAGATGGTAATTTGATGCTCTAACATTATGAGCTAGACTTTCCAAGAATACAACGCTGATTGTGTTGGAGAAAAATCGAAGAATAGGGTCCGATGGATGTTCTGGGGTTGCTTCGCAGGGCCAGAAAAAGGCCCTTGTTTGTTTTGGGATAAGGAATGTGGTTCCATTAACTCCCAAAAATATTGCGAGAAGATAGTTCCTCTTATCGATGGCATGGTCTCGATGAGATCTTGGCTTTCCGTAATGCAGGATATTGCTCCTGCCCACATAGCCGCAATTACAATGGGAGATGTGAGCCAGAGGCTCATTCAACCGATTTTATGGCCGGCCAACTCGCCTGATCTTAAACCGATTGAAGCTGTTTGGAATAAGATGAAGGATTACAATCAGCGTCATCATCCGAATCTGGGTTGCGGAAAGCAGCGAACTCAAGGTAGTCTTCGCAACATTGTAAAGGAGGCATGGGATTCTGTGTCTTCCGAAGATCTTGTGAGACTCATTCAGAGTATGCCAGCAAGATGTCAGGCTGTGGTAGATGCGGATGGGGGACCGACCAGATATTAAAGCCTGAAAATATTCCAGCCACATGTTCAGATCTAAGGTTAGGATAAGACTGGCTCTATTTTGTAATTTGAAAACCTTTGAACTCTTGTAAATAAGTTATAAAGTCAAGTAGCAGAGTGCAGCTGACACTACAAAAACAAGCAAACGATGGAAGATGTTGTGGTCCGCCTCCTGGTGGTGTTCTCTGGTATAGTTTGAGTAGCCTGGGCTCCCACTCCACTTGGGGAGGAGACATCTCAGATTACATTTCGCGCGGAGAAAAGTTGATGGATGATGGAGCCATGTCTGGATAACTCAGAGTTTTTGAGACGTTCCCCTGAATGGGTATTCACGGATGAGGGTTGACTTGGGGTGAAGAAAAAGCCACCATAACTTCGCAGTGGTACTTGCAAATGAAATCCAAGGCATGACTACTCTTCTTGTAAATTAATTCATCTTCTCTTTATTTTTCTTTGATATTGTGTCATAGCTAGATAGCTGCATACGCAATTGAAATCTGATGTAAAAATAACACCTCCTAATAAACTCTTTGTAACCACGCCAAATAGCTGTGAATGTATCCATTAGGTAGGCTGAAGCACTACCATATTACACATTACAACCAATTCATATCATACAAGATTGTGTCGGGAACAAAATTGAAATAGAGTTCTTGTGAGTCTAAAATCCTCTGCGTCCTGTTTTCAACAGTATTTGTCGGTAATAGAATCATATTTGGGCAATCTGAATTGTTCTATAAGCAGGCAAAGACGAATCCTTCACTTTCCAGTGGTGCCGGTGTAATCGCTCAGTATGCTCTGCATATCTGGGATAGCCAAGAAGAATCGCATCCGAATCGAAGTCGAAAGCAAACACATGCATATCTCCATTTGAAGACTTCTCGACAATGCCTCTCTCATCATTATCATCTGAGTCCTCAAACTCTCTCTAAACAAGCATCATCTCGCCTCGACGACCAATAAAGAAGTTGCTCCAATTGCATACAGGAGCTTGCCCCATTAATCTCCAGCTATCTCTCACTACATATTTACGACGCTACTTGTACCCGCAAGGAGGAAATCAAGTCGACAAATACTAAGTTGGGGTCTTGGTTTATGAGGGACTACTGCTCTAATGGGGTTATACATCTTGAGAAGGACAGGCTGCTGAGATGTGGAGCGAGAGGGGAAAGAGGTCTCTGAAGACCGTGTTGGGACTGACATCTTCGAGGAGTTTTCAACTTTGGATTTTTTGTAGGCGCCAAGACTAAGATTTCGGCTAATTAGCCAGGAGGGCTTCTATTGTCGATGAGTCAACGGCACTCCCCAGCGCTCTGGACGGCACAACAGAAGTTAGACTGAGCTACTATACAGCAATCACGCTCTGTCAAGACTTTTCTGAAAATTCAGCACCACCTTCGGGAAGGAGTTGGAAGGAGGCTAGAAAGGCAGAGGTTGAATTCTCCGAGGTACCCACAAGTCTGCAGCGCTCAGGTGGCCGGCCTCTTCGAACGCTTCAGAAGGATCACTATGTCTTCGAATTTTGTCCTAATGTCGAAATTAGAAGAGCTCCACACCCAGTGGTTTTTGCGATTTTTCCCGGCTGCTATATACCCGCAAATGGCCATCATTTCGTTGGTTGGAGAGGGGAGGTAATGAAGGGCTAAGAACTCCACTAAGTGAATGATCGAATGATGACTTGTGAGGGGCGTTACTGTTTGAAGGGAGTTGTATGGGAAGTATAGGAGGGGATAACTTCTAGTACAGGTATCCTTGGCCTGTAGGCAGAGAGGACCTGCATGTCCTACATAGTCATAGACTCAGACAGGACAATAAAATGAGTTAAGAAAAAAAGTTGATAAGCCGATACAGAGTCAATCCAGGGATTCCAACGACTAGTTCCACACACATGAATCTTGAGGGTAACAAATCACGATACGAGAGGTTTGTCATGGATCTTGGTTTTCATGCAAACCCCTTGGGTTGTAGACAATGAAGGACAGGAGGTTTCGTGTTGGCAACTTAATTTGAACAGTTGAACTCCTATGTACATATATACAGATTTATATCCTCCTAGATGCTTTTCTCTTTGGTTTTGAATCCTATGATTTGAGTCCACGCTAGCTTTTGACCACTTGCCATTTGTTTTTGTCCCTCGAGTTTCAACAAACACTGTCATGAATTCCATGAGGATTCCCATTTGCTTTCGCGGTCTGTATCGTCTTCATCTCCCAACAAATTCCCCTATCACCATTATCATGAAGCTAACCACGATCAGATCAGATGGTAGGGTCGGAGCCCTGCTCATCACCTACCCTTAATGATGGAAGAAAGGCCATCCGATGAGTTTCCGGAGCGTACCAAGCACCCGTTATGGAGATGGCCGATTGGATCAAGTCGGCCTCGACTGTTACAAAGAAGGGAGATATAGATGAATATGCGCACCTCATGTGGTCCCGGTGTCTAGGCCTCGCCTGGCTGGGGCTGCATGTTTTTTGAGACTTTCTTCCGCGCACGCAGTTTCCATTGCTACCATTTATATTTTATTTGGGTAGAAGGTTGCGTGGAAAAGGTGGCCGAATTCCACGGGTAAATACTGAGCTGAATGGCTATTTATCAAGGGGAATATATCAATGATCTTTGAAGTAACAAAAGAGGATAGGAGCACTGTACAAGGTGTGGCCTGGGTCAGAGAGGAGCCCATGTGCTAGATAGTCATAGACTCAAGTAATACAATAAAACACACACACACACACACCACTGACAGGTGTTCAGTCCTTGCACTCTAAGAATAAGCCTAATTTCTCATTAAGTAATAGCTGTAATTATTTCATGTCATTCGAATGTCATAGACTCGCTAAGAGAATGAACAAAAAGGAATCGGAATGTTAGGAATTGTCCGTTGAAGTCCAGATAGGCAGGCAGGATGTGCATTGCTATCTTGAGGGGTCTCGCCATAATGTCTGTTTTAAGACGTTCAATAAGCATGTTGAATTACCTTTTTCGAGTTGCGGGCCCGCATGATTCTAATCAGTTAATTAAGCAATTAAAATAATCATAACTAAGCTACCTATGCATATGTTTGGGGAATCAAGCCTAACAAATCCGAAAGCCATGAATTCTGGTGTCGAAAATAACGGAGCGCGTGATCATTAACTCAAGATTTTCCACCTTTCTGATCTATGATTCTATACCGCACATAACAAACTATCCTTAACCAGAAACATGGAGACAACCACGGTCCAATGCAATCGTAGCACTCAAACTAATAGTGCTGATGTCGCTGACCTGGTGCCTCACAAGGAGCCTAGAAAACGTTTTGTGGGGAGGAAGCACACCGATAACGGGTCAAAAAATATCTCATCAAACTTTGATGTGGAGAGTAATAGTAGTTTGAGTTAGTGATGAGGACATTACAGCCTTAATTCTTAATGCTAACCATATTCGTAGCTTTGCGACAAAAGAGACTTCCTCGTACGCTTAATCAAGTTCCTTCTGAGATTCTTAATGATGAGGACATTAATGCAGCCATTGCTCTCCTCCCTCCAAACTACTCTTTTGAAATACACAAAACTATTCATCGAATACGATCAAATGGATCCAAGAAAGTTGCCCTTCAGATGCCTGAAGGCCTGTTAATTTTCGCAACTACAATATCTGATATCCTCGTCCAGTTTTGTCCAGGGATTGATACCTTGATTATGGGAGATGTAACCTACGGTGCATGCTGTATAGACGACTTTACTGCAAGAGCTCTTGGCTGTGATTTATTAGTGCATTATGCCCATTCTTGCCTGATACCAGTAGATGTCACGGAAATTAAGACCTTATACGTATTTGTAGATATTAGTATCGATACTAGTCACCTACTCACTACACTCGAAAAAAATTTTACTACTGGCAAAACAATAGCCATTGTTGGTACCATTCAATTCAACAGTACTATACATGGGCTCCGCCCAAATCTTGAGAAATCAGGTTACAAAATCATTATACCGCAAATATCACCACTAAGCAAAGGCGAAATTCTCGGTTGTACCTCACCACGACTTAACCCGGACGAAAATGTAGATTTAATACTGTACCTTGGAGATGGCAGATTTCATCTCGAAAGTGCCATGATCCACAACCCATTGTTGCCGGCATATAGATATGACCCATACTCCAGGAAGCTCACCCGTGAGTTCTATGACCACAATGAAATGCTCACAACGCGACAAGAAGCGATAGATGTAGCAAGAAGGGCAAAGAAATGGGGCTTGATTCTCGGTTCTTTAGGTCGGCAAGGAAACGAAAACACTATGTCTCTGATTGAAGATCGCCTTGAGGAGCTAAATATTCCATATATTTATGTGCTCCTGAGTGAGATTTTCCCCGGAAAACTTGCCATGATGGATGACGTGGATTGTTGGTTGCAGGTAGCATGCCCGCGGTTGAGCATTGACTGGGGGCATGCATTTTCGAGGCCTCTTTTAACTCCGTATGAAGCATTAATTGCATTGGGCCAAAAAAGTGATTGGAATAATGGTAATGAGGGGATCTATCCCATGGATTATTACGGAAAAGAGGGTTTAGGAAGAACCAAAAAAAAGGTTATCAAGTAAAGCAATAGAATCAAACATTTTCAATTCTGAAAATATGAAAAAGTCGTAGATCCTTGTATGACACAATTTTTATGTATTTTCGTGCCTCTATTCTCACTCAACCGGGAGGCTAGATTGGTTTACTCAAGGTAAGTAGTTCATTTTCGACTATACCTGGCTTTTACTAAATCACTGATCTTCCAGAATGACACACTAGCTATTGAAACAAAATTTAATCTACTAAAAATATAGGTCTATCATACGACGAGATCGTCAGCAAGAAAATTATGATGATAGATAAAGCATGAAAATGTAGGAAAATGTTGCTCAATCTTCCAACATACGCGCATTTAAAATTTAATACATTTCTCGCCCCTCAGGAGTATTCAAAGAAAATGCTTAGAGCATCTTGCAGGTGCCTACAATTTTACTAGCAGCAGAGTGCTAGAGCACGAATCGTCCGTCCTCCCTATAGAGATATACCTGAAACAAAGGAGGGTCCAGCACGCCGGACTATCAGATAAACTCCCAGTGCAACAGACAATCCGATCGACATGTAAGAGGATAAAGCTGCCCGCAAACGGGAGAGTGGCTCCGCATGTATTGACCAAGAGTAAAGATATCGCCGAATGGACAACAACTTTCGGAAGGAAAAAGGACAAGAGAAGGCAGAAAGAAGCTGGAAAGATAGCGGTCTTTCAGGAGTGGAAAGATTCATGGACAAGCTAGATCAGGCAACACCGCCCTGGCCGACCAGCATTAGCCGATCCAGAACATTGGAAAGCGGCAAATATATTTACTGATAAACAAACAGGCAGCATCAAAATGAACTTCAAAGATACACCCTTAAAAATCCACCGTAATCTAACCAGGGCCCAAAGCAGTGTCGCCATTCAGCTAAGGAGCGAGCATATCGGACTCAATTCTTACCTGAGCAGAAGAAAAGTACCCGGAGTGGAAAAGCCAAGCTGTCAATGTGGATATCCGTCGCAAAACGTCAAGCATATGGTGTTGGCGTGTCCGCAGTGGGCAAATGGAAGAGGCGACTTTCTCCGACAAGCTAAAGACAGGTCATTTGAAGCAATGATGAACAGCCCAGAAGACATGGCCAGAATTACACAGTGGATACTAAACAAAGGGTGGATAAAACAGTTTCGACTTGCAGGAGAAGTTGAGGTAGCAATGTCGGATAAAGTAAATAGATCTGGAAGGGGAGAGGACGGAATCCACACGGGCTGAACAGTGTACACTGCACTTCCTGAAGGTAAACCAAATAAATTGATAGGAACATAAAAAGACAGGATTAGGAGGTTTTCACCAAATTGGTTTCCTCCTTTGTAAATAATGCAGATAGTCACCTGCATGGACCCATAGGGTACCTGATCGGGTTAATTGAAATCAAAAACAAATTCAATACATTTCTCGTGCCAGCTCGACCCAAGTGTCAGTCATAGATTTGAGTTCTTGAATTTGATTTTACATAACCTGATTTGACACCCTTCGAGATTACGTAGGTGACTACACTATTTTTGATTTACAAGAGAAAGTATTATGTTTGAACCCCCCTATATTTAAGATTCTATTGAGTTTTGTCATTGCATCATCATAAGCAGGCTTGTTCTCGCTGTTAAATACAATCAGGGTTCTATGTCATAGTTCTTGTCCTGGTCTCTTTATGCCAGCTTGCTTAACCTATAATCTTAATTCTTTTTTTTCTTTAGTCAATCAGAACTTCTCTAGTAGTGAATCCAGAATCTATTGTATAATCTTTCAACATCTTTAGAGCAATACGTTAAGGACTTGAATGAGTGAAATTTTGCTTTCCTACAGGTTCTTGTTTTCCCCTGCACCAATTTGGGCAAGCATTCAAGATACATCGAACGTTTCGGAATAGATATCCATATGAAGGATTTTGGGCTTTCTACTCCAGGGGCTTTTCTTCGGTGCAGATAGATATCTAGCCTATTGTGCTCGCTACTTATCTACACAGCAGCCTTAGTCTGGCCCCCTTTGGATCTCGGAAGACGTTCAACTAAGGCCTATTATCTAACTGGTTTTCATGTATACGTAAAGACCAACTATTTTGCAGTCCGGGATCAACGTTAACTATTTATATGAATTTCGTAGTGCGACTAGAATCTTTCCATGAGTCCGCCCATTCTTGGGAAGCCGCAATATTTCTAGCCTTTTTCAGATTTTGGATGAGTCCTCTACTGCTCTCAGTCATAACATGTCTTATAGAGACATAATTGATTGATTTTACTTATCGTATCAATCATGACTATGTCTCAGTAATGGGAGAAATTTTATTGACTGATCACTAGAAACCTAGTCAAGATCCTAAACACACGACTGAGACTTGGAAAATTCTACTGAGTAAGTAAATATTTTAATGAATTTAGATCTGGAGGAACACAGTCTACTTGCTTGGCTCTCGAGATATATGAAGCTGTCAAGCAAAGTTGTTGTCACGATGGATTACCTGTATCACGGGTTCAGGTACCAAGGAGCTCAGATTATAACTGTGTTGTGCGATACTGTCGGTAAGACACGAAGTAATAAAAATTGATTGCTGTCACGAAGTAAATGAATAAAGTAAATTAACTGGTATCTCTGAATACATATATGGCTGTCTCTTCTCCCGCTCTGTCCCCTTTCCTTCTTTACCCCAAACGCCTCGCTGATGGAGGCAAATCAGGTCTCTGTCAGAGTCCCAACTATATCCTGAACACCACAAGTATGTAAAACAATCTATGACGCCAACTATGATCCATTCACCGATAGTGATTGTTGTAGAGGTGTAGGAATTATCGTCTATCGACTTGTGCCTTAGCACCGTATTTCTTTGAAACTAGAGCTGAGAGCTTTGCTGCAACTCTTGTTGATGGGATTGCGCCTTACTACAACCCCCTTTGGCCAACCATAACCCAAATTGCCTTTGATAGCTGAGCTGGTGCAGCTGGGGGTGTACTACTATTTTGGGGAACTCTTGAAAGAGAATTTGTCGGGCAAGAGGCAGGAAGGGTGGCGTAGTATTGCGCAATGGTGGCGCGTATTTAGACCTTTATTGGGTCTACGAGTTGTCTGTTAAACCGTTTATCAAATGGACGGATGCAACTGTTGAAATTGGTGCTTCCAATTGTGGCAAAGGCAGGGATGTGTAGAATATACGTCACTTATGTCCCATTTTTTATTTAATTTCATTATCCTGATTTGGCGCCCTATGGGCTCATGAAGGTAGCTATAAACCTGACTATATATTTACATGGATGGAAACCTGTCGTTGAAAACCTCCATTTGTTTATATATATTTAATGTTGTATTTGCTCCTATAAACGAAAGAAGGGGTACTGGCCGAGTTGATAAGGCGCTGTGTTTAGGTACAACATCTACTCCGCAGTGGGAAACCGCGCAACCTCGGATCCTGCGGACCTCACGATTTAGTTTTTGCGGAAGTGCCTCATGGTCAGAAATTGAAATGTATAATGGGATAGGAAGAACCTAACATATATTAAGACGTGACACGGGTAGATATGCTATGAGAGCTCATGGTTACCAACATGGCCGGCAATGAAGCCAAGATCGACAAAAGAAAACAAGGAAATAAAAAAGGTCAGCATATGTCTGAGTTACGGTGCCCTGCGCCGCATCCCTATCTTCCACACCCATCTCCTTTCGGGTCAGAAATAATCTCAGCGTGGTCACCTTCCACCCTGTTCATTCTTCGGCAGACTGTAACATCTGCTTGTAGTTAAGAATTGGATGAACTTCTGCCATCCCTTCTCCACTATAATTTCCCTGGCCCCAATTGGGGCTATTTTCTCACAGCTTCTCCAACGTAGTAAAGCAGGTCAGCATTCTGGAAAACGCCTGAGTCTTTTCTCTCGGCCGCAAACGCGTTTTAGATCATCATGTTCGGGGTTGAAACGTCGATGGTAGTCGGCGTAGTCCCCGTGGCTTGTTCTTGCCGCATCAAGACGATAGTACGCCCATCTAGGTAGTGCCAGTTCCGGTAATCTTTTGCAACGCATGAATAGGTCCAGATCTTTGTATCGTTTCGGTCGATACTTTTGCCACAACTCTGCCTCGAGCTCTTGGCTGCGTAGATTAAGCCACCTTCATAATGCCGCAAAGGTTAGATCTTGATCTTCTTCACTGTGCGCAGCTGAGGTTAATGACCGGTTATTGGGAGCTCCCAAGGCTGATTTGGCCAGCTTATCGGCCTCTTCATTGCCTTGAATCCCCACATGCCCGGGTATCCAGCGTATTTCCACACGCTTATTGTGTCTCAGCGATGAAAACTTGTCCACCACTGACTGCGAGGAGTTAGATCTTCCTCTTTCGAGCGCCTGGGTGGCCGCTTGAATGTCCAGAAGAATGCAAATCGGTAAGTCTTCTCCTACCTCTGTTGCAGCCTTGAAGGCTTTCATGGCACCTACAACTTCTGCGTCGAACACCTCTGCTCCGGGAAGTGCACCGGAGCCACTTGCAACTAGCTTGCCCCCTTGGTATACTGCATACCCCCAGGCTGATTTTCCGGGACCCGATGATGATCCATCAGAGAAAGCGCAGACCGTGTTAGCTAGATGGGAAGCTGACCATCGCTTTATGCTTCCAGACCTAGCTTCATTTTCTCGACTACATGGAGTCGGTGCTGGGTGCCACGTTGGAATTATAGCTTTCCAGGGCCTTCGGATGTCGGAACTTGATGCACACTCATTTGCAGGCGTGACAAGTACCGTTCTAGTTGTCTGAACAAGCGATTTCTTTGTCCTGGTCTAAGACCTAGGCGTGTTATTGTCTCTTTCGGGTCCTCAGCCGCCCGAAGAGCTAGAGGGTGCCAGATATCCATTCTTCGCATACGAGCTGCGGACCGCAGCATCTTTTGCTGAAGAATTATCGATGCCGGGGGTATTCCCGCTTCAAGATGAAGAGCGCCATTGGGAGTGCTACTCGGAAAGCTTTCGTTATCGTTTATCTAGTAGAGATAGATGCCAGCCTACTCCAGTGCGGACTTCTTTATCTCGCAGTGTGGTTATTCGAGTGAGATCCGGCCACCACGCTTCTGCCCCATATAGAGCTGTGCTCAGAACGCATGCATGTACCGCACGAATTAGAGGCCCAGGAGCTAGACCGCGTTGAACTCCGTTTATATGTCGTAAGAAATGGACTAGATGATTAGCCTTTTCAGTCCGGTCCTGTACATGCTGCTTGAAGTTCAGCTGGGTATCAAGCCAGACTCCTGGTGTGACGGCTTGTAAGCCAATGAGTCCTGTAGCCTTCTTTTTTTTGCATCAGATTTTAATTGCGCACGCAGCTATCTAGCTATGACACAATATCAAAGAAAAGTACAGGATAGATGATTTAACGTAAAGGAAGATCACTCATGCCTCAGATTTCATTTGCAAGTACCACTGCGAAGTTATGGGTGCTTTTTCTTCACCCCAAGTCAACCCTCATCCGTGAATACCCACCTAGGGGAACATCTCAAAAACCCTGAGTTATCCAGACATGCCTCCATCATCCATCAACTTTTCTCCGCGCGAAATGTAATCTGAGATGTCTCCTTTCCAAGTGGAGTGGGAGCCCAGGCTACTCAAACTATACCGGAGAACACAGCCAGGAGGTAGACCATAACACCTTCCATCGTTGGCTTATGTTTATAGTGTAAGCTGCTCTCTCACAACCGAAGTCTTGGCGCTCTCAAAGCCCAATTCGTAAAACTCCTTGGCAAAATTCGGAATTTCACGCCTTTCGAGGTTATATCCTTCCTTTGCATCATCTTGTCAACTTGTCCTAATCACTTTCACGTCCATTCCAAAGAACTGTCTCCCAGATTTGTGCACCACGCTTTGCTTCCTCCATCGGGTGTAAATATCGGCATTGGTGTGTATTTAGTGGTCAACTGAGGCCAGGGAAGGTCGAAGAGTGGTGTGGTCATTGGGACGATGATGTACTTGGTCGTACTTGTAGACTTGATGAAGCTTAGTTAAGAATCGGACTCTTTGGGAGTGAAAGATTGACATGGTGGAGTTGTTTGAAGTTTTGCCTCGGGAGCCAACTTCTTTGATATTGCGAAATTTGACTGAACTTGGCTCTGGGAGAATATTTCACTCCCAGGTTCGTAGAGGACACCGCGTACAGGTGTTTAGTCTTGCCCTCCTCCTGCAGCCTTCGATGGCTATCGAAGGCAACTTACATTTTCTATCACTCCGAGGATTATCAGCAGACGAAAACTGATACGAGATAGCCACTGAGGCTACGTAAAGGATAGTGCCAAGAGTATCGGAAGCGTTACCCGTGTGGCAGAAAAAACTTTAAGTCAGTTTCATTGCCACTGTAAACGTAGGCTAGATTTAGATACCTCTGGATGTGTATAAGTAGCAGAGGAGGTTTGCAGGTAGTTTGCTTCTACATAGATGAATTATAGTTTTACCTTTCCATCATACAAATGTCCATTTGCTTTCTATATTCGAACTGTGACACCTAGCCACCGGATTTGAGATGACGGCTCGATCCGGCGATCTCTCACCAAGATGGAGAGGCCAGACGTGTTGATATTCTTTCTAGGCCCTCTTCTGGTTACTAGAAGTTCTGACTTTGCCAGCTCAAAATCGATCCTGTGCTCTCTTGGGAGAAGGATGAGACTCTCGAGGTCAACTTGGACTGCGGAGATAGCATCCGCCGCGATGTTTCCAATTCTGACAATAGCTACATCATCAGCATAACCAAACCTGCTCGTTAGACCATGATCCTCAAAAAGCACAGCGATGTAAAGCATAAAAAGAAGTGGCGAAAATGGCGAGCCCTGAGATACTCCACGTTCTAGTATCTTCTCTTCTGTGATTCCACCGCGGTATTTGACCTGAACCTTTCGTTGGCAAAGAAATGTCTGAATAAACCGGCACAGGGATCGTGGCCAGCCTTGTTCTCGAAGGCGTTTGAGCAGTCGGTTGTGAAGGACTGCATCAAATGCACCTTGAATGTCGAGTGTGACCATAGCCGCACACTTACCACTTATCATGGCCGCCTCAGCATCATGGATTACACAGGATGCAAGGTCGACTGTAGATCTTCCTGGTACAGAGCAGAATAGTTGTGGGTGAACAACTTGGTGACTTATTGTCAGCCATGCCACTCTCTTACCGACTAGACGCTCAAGTCCTTTGCCTAAACTCGACAACAGCGAGATTGGTCGCCAACCCTTGGCAGTTGACAGATTTCTACCCGGCTTTGGAAGAAGCACAACGTCTGCCACCCTGAAATCCATGGGAAAGTTGCCGATTTTCAGACAAGCCTGGTAAAGATCTTTCACGAGAGGTCCTAGATGGGACCAACAAGCTTTCAGTAACCGCACCGTTATCTTGTCCGCTCCCAGTGCCGTATCGTTCACAGAGACAGTGGCGCATGTCACATTGTCAAGTGATATTTTCGTGTCTCATGGGATGTGCTCCTCCTGTCCATTCTCCCAGTGTCACAGGGGCAACTAGCTAGGGTGTAATGACGTGAGAATTATGGCGTAACTCTAAGCGAGGATGCTTAGATTCAGATCTCTGCTTGTAGGTTAATTTCGTTCCTTGTGCAACTACAATTATCTATTCTGAACATCCGAGTATTTATACAACACCGGCCCGTGATAGTTAGTTGCACCTGTCTTCGCACGCGTTTCATGTCAAATTTTAGGTTACCAGTAATAATTACAGCGCGTAGCGATCTAAAATAAGCCTAATGGTAGACTCAGTGATTCAGAGATTTGGCTACTAAGCCGATACCGAGTAAAGACCGAGATATATATCATAATCCGAGACGAGATAGAACCGAGTATTTTTTTTTAAAAAAAGGATAATCCTTGGGGAGAAGACAGCAACATTGAATCCGCTCCTGCATACGCTCATGACAATAGACATGAGAGGGCCTGGAGAGCTTTAGTGGAGGTCATAACAAAGTACCCTGCAGTATAAGAAAATTTTATTGACGTCAATTTTGAAAAGAAAGTCGACCTTTCTATATTGGCTAATGCCCAAGCAGAAGTGTGAGATATTTTCCATGAAATTTTCGGACTTATTAATGAACACTGTGTGGTCCAGAGTCAATATCTAGATTACTCTGATTGGTCCGAAGTGCAGGCCTTCACGCACGGGTATTGATCGCACTAGGGCCTTGGCACCTACATAGGATAACTCTCTGTAGATAGCTTAGATAGAGAATCAAGAACAAAGTGACCAACCATTATCTATCTGCTAGCAGATTCAGTCTGTCCCAACACTAATTAGTGGTTGAAAAACCGCAGATTAGCGAGGTATTTAGAAGAGACAGTTTATGACGGCCTTGCCTACATACATCTGTGCTAATTACGATTAAATTGCGCTGGTATTCATACGAGTTTACCACACAGGAATAGACCACTGTGACGGCTGTCAAGCCTAAGGGTTCCTGTAGCCTACGCTGTCTAGCGCAGGCAATTATACGAAGGGAGGTTCCTGGGAAGATCTTGGATGACAGGGAACCTAGATGATTCACATTGAGCCTTATTGAAACCTACTGAGAGCTCATGAGGGTTACAGAAGTATCAAGGATCTACAGGCGATTGTCGGAGAGTCTGAGTTGACAGGTCATAGAGAGAACCTTATCGAGGAGGGGTATTTCAGTCTGTACATATAGGTAGTCATTAAGTACAGAAATTCTCTCTTCAGAAGATTATAATTAAAATATTGTACCTACAACATTGCTCATGCATTTTGTAATGAAACCGTGACAGCCACAATTTACTCGACGTGCTCCAACAGCATACGCAGCCGAAAGCTCGAAGTAAGCCAAGCGTTTAATCAACAGAGCTAACTCAGCCCTGACCAGTACAAACCGTCCTGTGGCTTGACGCATTCAGTAACATCAACTCTATCCCCACTTTACGACTGATACAAATAAAAAACCCATACAATCTTGCAGTCGACAAATCAAGTTCAAGAAGACGCGCAAACTCGAGTGAGAAATCCACTAGCCATCCCACGCTGATCGCCACAAGCTATATCAATCCACCCGAAACGTTCCTGCAAGCCCGAGCAACTAAGGGATTACTAGTGTCGCCTTAATATATTCGAAGTGACAACGGAAAAGCTTGGAATACCAGATGAATACTGCTCTCTGATAAAGCATATTGACACTGAAACTTTTGGTGAACTTTCAGAGAACCCTAGCAATAAAAAGTTGAATGGGTATGTCCTCGACCGCAAGATTCAGTGTCGAGCAGTCGACCAGAATCTACATAGTTATTTTGTAGAAGACTTCAAAAGTTTTACGAGACAAATGTGGCAATCAGTATATCGAAATATCACAAGGCTTTTTAAAGACAAGGTCCGGCAACATGGCATTATGGTGGTAACATCCAATCAATCTATCGCCATTAGAATCCATGAAGCAATCCAGAACCCTTGGACTGAGTGGAATCAAGAGGAGGTTAGACTGCAGCAAAATAACGGTGGTTTTGTGCTGCTATCACGTTATTCAACTCAACAACAAAGCGAGGATATCATTTTCAAGAGGACACCCAGCACGTCTAGACCTATCTCCACCATTAATCACACAACGCGAGCAATCATAGACCTCGCGAAGATATACAACAATCCTAGTATCAAGTACAGTGGCGAAAAGTACAATTACCTTCACAAGAGGTTGATTGTCTTCAATGACAACTGCCAGAAGGTGTGTCTACCAGATGAGGAACAAGTCCGAGACTTTTCAGTCGCTCTTACCGGTGCAGCACCCAAATTCTACTACGATACGATCGCTTCTCGAGCCAACAGTAATATGTCTTTTCTGGACACTATCCGACTTGTCGAGGACCACTTCGAGAGCCCCGAGATAAGGCGAGAATATCTCAGCGAGTGGAACGCTACAAACCTGCAGGCTCTAATTGACGAAGCTCCTGACAAGCCAAAAATTGACAGCTTGTTGGAAATACAGTTTCCTGCTTTTCTTTCTATCGACCAATGTGGTTGCACGCATCTTGCCTGAACTATATTTCTGAGTTCGGGCAGGATCCCACACTTCTGATCCAATCGGACTCAACGTTAGAGTCTGCTTGAATCCCATTCTTCCCGAAAAAATCCAGTCATTGGTTTGTTCGTACTTCTATTGCGTGACCCAGTATTCTCAGTCAGTGGATAATTATTTTCTGGTACGGGGTCCCACTTATTTCTGCAGTCGAGTCGGTTCCGGGTAACCTCTATTTCTTATAATTCCACTGTATATATCATAATACCCGTAGTCTATTAGTCAATTAAGCAAACTGAACTTCTTCTCGGTTCTCAGGCAATTCTTACTCCGAAGTCTTCTCTATACTCTAACACAGCTTCGAATCTCTTCTCAAGAGACTGAAGAAGATCCAACTAGGACTCGATCAGGCCCTTTGCACGGAAGCTGCTCTTCGAGACCGCATCTTACTCGCCTGTGATGTCATACAGGAGTGCAAACTAGCGATTCTCAAGCCCTCATCAACGCTTCAGGGCGTATGTGCAGACATAAGGAATGCCATCAAAACTCGCACTAAGATATTTAAACGCCAATTCCTCCAGCAGCAAACAGAAGAGGAACAGTATTGGACAGATCGAACTTTTGGAAGAGCAAGACAAACATACCATGGCAGAAGCAACCGTGGCAATAACTCCCGTGGCCCTTACCAAAGCACAAGTTCCCAGCGCAGGCGACCCTCCGATAATAGCCAAGAACCCCCTCGAAACAAGAAGTGCTACGTCTCCGGAAAAACAGGCTGCTGGTCCTCGTCTCATTCAATTCAAGAACGACGATCAGCATACAACCGATACCGTGATACGGCGTACATGAGCCGCATAGATCCATCACCTGAAGCATACAACGCCTTCTTGGCCGAATTTGAAGGACTTGAACTCGACGACCTAGTCGAAACTTATCACCCCGAAGAAGAAACACAACTCTTCACTGAATTTGGTGCACTCGACTACGACAATGCTACGGCCACCCTCTCGAACCTAGACGATCTTACAGTCTTTCATGCCACAACGGGAATTGACCCCTTTGATACGAAGACTAGTACTTCCAACAACTCTTCAGTGCTTGAAGTCTTCCATGCAAACCGATACAATGATCAAATATTTTACGGCATCCTCCCTGACACTGGAGCCGCTGGAGTCTCTACAGCAGGCCACCTTCAGGTCAAAGCTTTACAGAAGGAGTTGCCAGGAATAAGGATCAACACAACAACGCAAGGAAACCACAAGATCCGCTTCGGTGCTGGCAATGCAAAATCAATTGGGACAATATAGGTACCAACCCCAATTGGGACCATCGAATTCCAAGTTTTGCCAACTAACACCCCATTCCTGCTCTGCCTGAAAGACCTCGACCGACTTAGTGCCAAGTACAATAACGTCAATGATGTGCTTTGCCAGAATGATAGAAAATTCCCAATAGTACGCAAGTACGGCCACCCATGGCTCCTATTAGACAATTCAAAATCGGTAGCTTGGTGTAATCTCACGGAACTAGAGCTCCGGCAACTTCACCGACGTTTTGGCCATCCTTCTGTTCGCAAGCTCTCCGACCTGTTGAATGGCATCAATGAGGATTTCGATCCGAAAGTCATTGCCGAGATCAATCGAATTTGTCACCAGTGCCAAATCCACCAGAGAGGCCCCCATCAATTCAGGTTCAACCTCCGAGATGATTGTATTGAATTTAACGCGGACATTATTGTCGATATCTTCTACCTCAATGGACGCCCCGTTCTTCATGTAGTTGCTTCAGCAACTTCGTTTCAAGCGGCAAGATTTCTTCCGAACATGACATCAAAGTCAGTATGGGAAGGACTACGAGCATGTTGGATTGATGTCTACCAAAGACCACCGGAGCGTATTGTGCATGATGCTGGCAAGAATTTTACCTCGGACAAATTCAAGCAAAATGCGGGAGCGCTTGCAGTTGAAGTTAAAGAAGTACCAGTAGAAGCGCATCACAGCATAGGGAAGTTAGAACGTTACCACGGACCTCTTAGAAGAGTCTACGAGATAATACAGACCGATTGCTCGTCTCCATTAGACATTACCCTCTAGATGGCTATCATAGCAGTTAACAACACAGCTGACCCAAATGGCCTTGTACCTACTCTCCTTGTCTTCGGCCCTTACCCCCGAATTCCGAGCAAACAACCAGCAATTACTCCCAACGTCAAACGACGAGCAATGGCAATCCGGAAGGCCATGAAAGAGTTGAGAAAAGTTGTTGAAAGTCATGCAATAAATCTGTAATTGTATCACGTGTCTCGCTTAGAATTCCACACTTTCCGTAATTGTGAAGTGTGTAGATAATTGTAAGAAAAAGAAAAGTAGCACCAATAGTTGTAGTTATAATACACACAATAAATTATATATATATTTATATTATAAGGAATCTGATTTCGAGAGCAAGTATCCACACGCAGCTGAATATATAGCTGGTATGCAGTTTACTCTTAACTCCACTGTCGCATAAATAACAACAAAAGTTATGGATAAATACAAGGTTGCTGATGCACTTGGTTTGAGGAACGGCCCCAGCACCCTTGAAAGCGTCAAATTGCAACCTGGTGATGAGGTAATAGTTTGGCGTGAATCGGGCAAGTGGACCGGCCCGTACAACTTACTCCGTATTGCCGATGATACTTGTACTGTTGAATTACAGCATGGACCAACAATTTTCCGAATCACGTCTGTAAGACCATACCATTGTGATCCCCATCAGCAACAACAGAATGGCAATAATGACAACTTCCAACTAAATTCTGATCCTGAGATCGAAGCAGGTGGAGGCGGCATAATGGAAGAACTCTCTGAGGCAGGACCATTTAAATCAACAACGAAACCAGTCAAACAGGGCAGAGGTCGACCAAGAGGCTCCAAAGTCAAGTCCAAACCACCTCAAAATGACAGCTTCCTCTCGACCAAGGAACATCATGATCTAGAACTATCCATGCAACTTCGCCAAATTGGCAAGATCACCACTCCAGGTGAACCTTTTGAAGCATCCGACCGCAAAGAAGTTAACGCATTAATTGCAGGTGGCATCTTCCGATTCGAGAAATATAACCCACTTTGCCACACTGACCGAATCTTCAACTCGCGAATGGTAAGGGAGATCAATGATAATAACACCGAATTGCCTTACGAGAAATCGCGACTCGTTGTCCAAGGATTTAATGACGAGGGCAATACCAAACCAAGCTCTCGAAACCTTCATCACTACCGGTGGGATGAGTATCAAAGTTAACAGATGGGTTGATTGCAAGAACAAGGAAGCATAGGAAAAGCATTGATCTCAGGAGTTAAGGGGGAGGCGTTTAGAGAGTGTAAAACAATATCATTTTTTCAACTATTAGAAAGATGCCAGTATCTGGATTACTCTGATTGGTCCGCAGTGCAGGCCTTCACGCACGGGTATTGATCGCACTAGGGCCTTGGCACCTACATAGGATAACTCTCTGTAGATAGCTTAGATAGAGAATCAAGAACAAAGTGACCAACCATTATCTATCTGCTAGCAGATTCAGCCTGTGCCAACAGTCAAACTCTACATACCTTACAAAGGACAAATGAGGAGAGAAACGACCAGGTTCAAAAACTACAATCAGTGTACAACAAATAGAAAAATGAAATCTCGTTGCTCAAAAGTCAATTATCCAAGGTTCCAATTAAAGAACAGAAATCCCCTTCTATAGCTCCCACAGTTCCCCAAGCCTCTGTCATCCAACAGCACTCGGCGCAATCATTTCCGCCAAGTATGATTTACTTGGAGAATCCACCATCCACAGACCCTTTTTCAGGTGATCAGAAAGATGTAGTAAAAAGGCACAATGATTACTATGCTTGGAAATTTAAACTAATCTCTAAGTGGAATACTAGCGGAGGAAACTTTGATTCTGAGTTCAAGAAGATCTGTGATGCAGTCAATTGGCCCAAAGGCGATGCTTATACTCGCCTGCAGTCTAAAATTGCTTTATTTTTCTCAAGCATTGATGATCCATTAGGCTGGCCATGGTCTACTTCTGCAGAAATTTTCCAAGAACTCGACAAAAAATATCTTACAGCTGACATTTGCGCTATAGCCAAAGAGAATATGAATGATCTGAGAATGACTGGGAAATGGAAAGACTTTCCATCATTCATTTCAGAATTTGAAAGACTTGCAGATCAAGGAGAACAAAGTTCTTCTATGCGAGTATATCATCTCAGGCGTAAGGCTTTACAGCCTCTACAAGTGGCGGCAAAAATTCATATTCCCCTGCATTCCGAAGATGATAAATATGCATGGATAGAGATTTTTTCTCAATTTTGGAAAAATCAGGAGTCAAACCGCCAAATCAAAAGCAGCTTCTTTGGCAACCCAAGTGGAGGGAACTTTTTCAAGTCCCAGAGTAGCAAAATGATGTCAACCAGTGATCCCATGGACTTGAATCAAATGCACTTGACTATAGTCACTGCGGCCCTGGCTGAGTGACAGTACCGAAGAGATCACGCTTAGTGTAATCAATGCAGTGGAAGTGGTCACTATTCAAAGGAATGTACTTCCGAAATTGCAAGATAAAGCAAAAGGGGTCATGATACTGCCAATCGTGAGTTGGCATCAGGGGAATTGAGTCGCGGTAATGTTAAGGTCATGAGTCATATGGGAACATAGTTACTTGTCACTTGATATATCTGACTGGAGTATGTAGAGGATGTGTTCGACAGATTTCGAAACTGTCAGAAGTATGAATATATGCTATCTTATATACATCTGTATGACCCATGTCATAGTCTTAGTTCCATCTCGTGATTGACTATCTATAGTAATCACATTATCAATCCAACGCTCATGAATCCACGGTTCATGAGCGGCCATCGCTGCTCCTGCGGCTCACGTATATACGCTGAGTGGTACCCGACCCTTTGCGGTTAGCACTTATATTCCAGGGTCTTATGGTGTTGCCACCCCGGTCGCTTGCATATATAGTTTTTACCTGGGCGCTCCCACGCCCGAAGCTTGGTGGCGAGCAGTAGATGTGCATGTTGCAGTGCTAGGCGTGGGTTTGCACCTTTGGTACCGTGACTGTTATTTGTCGGTACTATCTCAACAGGTAACCGTGGAGGTCAACAAGGTAATTTTAACTATAATTGGAGTAGTCAACGAGGAGCATTCAGTGATGATAATCAATATAACTATTCTTCTGCTTCATTTAGTCGACGAAGCCAAGGTGGAAGAGATCCTCAGCTGGGCTATGCAAGAGGACAAGGTGGAACTAGAAATGCTAATTCCAGTTATTTTCCGCACTTACAGATACAAGAGTAGGCGATTGGGGCCACAATTATAATTCCCTGTATGATCAGCAACATAGTCTTGGCAGCCCTGTAGATAATTTTGGCCACAAGAATGGTCGAGTTTTGGGAGAAGTTGAAATGGAAAATTGGCATGTTAATAAATATCAAATTGATAAGAACGCTCTTTGGAGTCAGGGAAATGGGGAGCCTCTGGATTAAGTCGCGTGCGGGGCATCAATGTACAAAAGTTTGTTGATTTACAGAGAAAATGTATACATCAGGATTCAACTATTGGAAAGCCTATAATCTTAAATAAAGTTGGAAAATTTTCTTTCTCTGTGTCTATACTTCTTGATACTGGTAGCACCGAGTTCATGTTTGTAAGAAAAGCTTGGGCAATTGCTAATAGATTATCCCTAATACCCCTTACACGTCCTCGCCCTCTCTATTTAGCTGACAGATGTGTTTCTGAGATAATAATGCATCGTGTTTCTGGTTCCTTAGAATGAAGCAATCATTTCGAGGAAGTGGATGTCCTGGTTACCACATTAGGACCCGAACATGATGTTATTCTGGGATTTCCATGGCTGGAGCTTCATAATCCTTCCATTGACTGGCAATTGAAGGCAGTGAAAATTGACAAAGAATTTTGCTTAAGCAACAACTTTATTCCCAGAAATTCAAAGTAAAATTCACCTTATGTTGAGGAAGTTATCAATCATGAACATGTCACTGTACCCGAGAAAGACGCACCGAAGCTTCCAACTACACTGGTATCAACAAGTCTAATTCAAGCCAAATCTATTGTTGGTAAACAGGTCAAACAAGCAACTAAAACTAAGCATAAAATGCTACATTCTCCGCTACAAGTCCTTGATGCAGCGGATTGTAATGACATCTGTATTCTCAAAGCACCAGGATTTTTTCAATTTTCAAGACAAAAAGATGTGCAGGTAATGAAAATTATGGCAGATGACCTCGAAAATTAGGGGATGAGCGAGAAACCAATATCAAGGTTCTAGACTTAGTTGAGGATGAATACCAGAAATTACTCCGAGGACAGGGAAATCCTCGTGAGTGGAAAAGTAGATTCCCCAATTATTTTCATGAATTTATAGACTTAATATTTAACACAAACAATACAAAGCTATGCAGAGTCACTGATGAAGATGTAGATAAGTTTTTTAAGAAGGCTAATTGTTGTCCTCCCTCTATGGAGGAAGTAAAGATGAAAATCCCTAAAATTTATCACAACATAGCAGATGTAGCGTTTCCCCAGGAGGCCACTGATCTTCCTCCCATTGTTCTTAAGATCATAAGATAGAGCTCTTACCAGGAAACCATAAATTTCCTTGATCTAGAGCAAGTCTATCAGGATTGCCTTCTGTATAATCTATATATGTGAAGATAACCCATTATGTTCTATGATTCTGGTCTGGCCTTTTGGCCGAGTGGTTATACACCTATCTCATGCACAATGTAGGTCGGCACCCTCTAGCCTAAATACCATCCCTGAGCCCCCCTAGCCTCTGACTCTGGGTCCATACGCTTCTCTAGCAACATTCTTGCCTCCCTTCGTGGCTATGTTTCATTGAATGTTAGATGGACAAACATTTGGGTAGAGGATGGATAAGCCCATTAAGATCACCTATTTCAAGCCCAATTCTTCTGGCCAATAAGCCAGGAGGTGGCATTTGAATTTGCCATGAATTTCGTGGTATAAATGAAAAGATAATGAAAAACTGATATCCCCTTCCAATTATCAGGAAAACCTTGACCTAAGTTGTGGAGCAAGAATATTTATAAAAGTTGATGTTGTTCCTGCCTTCAATAAGATCAGGATAGGAGAAGGCCGTGAATGACTGACAGCCTTCATAAACTGTTTTGGCCTCTAGGAACAACTAGTGACACCCTTCGGATTAAGTGGTGCGCCCGCAACATTTCAACGGTATATTAACGATATATTATACAATGTATTAGATAAATATGCCACAGCTAACCCTGATGATATCATAATTTTTTAAAATTCTATAGAAGAACATGTCAAGCACGTTAGAGAGGTACTGAAACAGCTTCGCGCCGCAGAGCTTCAAATTGATTTAGATATATGTGACTTACATACTACAAAGACTAAATACCTTGGTCTTATTATTACACCTGGAGGTATTGAGATGGATTGGGAGAAGGTAAAAGCTATGCTGAAATGGGAACCTCTAACTTCAAAATGACAACTCCAACAATTCTTGGGGTTTGCAAATTTTTACCGCTGTTTTATAAGCAATTTTTCTGAATTGGCACGCCCTGTATACAGCCTCACTAAAAAATATGCTGTTTGGACTTGGACTCCTATTTGTTCATCTGCATTTCAAAGTTTACGGGAGGCATCCAGCAAAGCTACGTTGAAATTGGCGCTACTTGGCAATGAAGAGTTGCATTAACACGAAATGTAATAAGGTTCTATTATTACTAGCCACATTCATGACGACTCATATATTGAACAGCCTCCCAATTATTTAGCATAAACAAGTGAATTGTGTCCTTCACTTAGATGTAGTAATTAGTTTAAATAGTGCTCTGATACTAAGTGGGTTTAATCAAAAACTCTCCACTATAGTTTTCAGACTCTTCAATCTCACAACTCGCTTCACTAGGTGATACTAAATACAAGTCTAACAGCTTAAGCTTCTCTATACAACTTCCATTACAAAATTTCTTTCTTCTAAAAGTTTCTGTTTGCGTAGCGCCGAGATTGCCTGATCTTCTGTTTTCAGAGGAATGGTCCAGATCTTCCGTGAGTAACTATTGACTACCTGTGAGAAGTACTCAAATCCACAAATAGGCATCACAAACAGACCCGCAAGGTCAATGGAGATTTGGGCGAGAACTTTATCTTTATGTACCTCAAGTTCTTTGCCCATCTTTCTCTTCATCTTGCCTATTTTACAAGATTTGCAGATTTGTTTCTCTTTCCCGGAGATGGAAATCTTTTTGATTCTGCTCGCTACTTTATCGAGGTGACATAAAGCCTCGGATCCGTAATGGCCAAACCTTCTATGTATTAGTCTATATGTCAAATTGGAGCGTTGGCGTTTGACCTGAGGTGGAATAGAAGGGCGAGAAGAGGTCGGATGGATCGCGAGGGATGACTAAAGATCTACTGGAGATAATTTGGAGAACTAAAGGTTTAAAAATGGGTAATATAAGTGTCTAAAGAGTCTAAAGATACGAGCAAATACTAGTGGTGGCTAAAGGTGCTAAAGGTAACTAGAGGTGACTATAGGTGATCAGAGGTGATCCGAAGGTGGTGGTTATGACAGAAGACTAAGCGTGAAGAACTCTATAGCTACGGGCCAAGCCATCATACATATACTTGCTTTCCTCCCACTAGCTCATCATAACATAGGCCCTAAACTAGTGCCAACATAATAACCATTGCCAAGAACTGTTCTGTTGTCATAGCAACATCAGGAGAAGGGTAAAATTATATACTAAAGATAGGATGGGAAGGAGAATCCTTACACTATATCTCTTCCTTTGAGACTTAGAAACTTCATCTTGTTCCAATATATCTGGATCTTCATCTGTACTTTCCCCCTGAGTATTAGTATCTACTGGAGATTTGACAGATTTACTTTTGTTTGAAACAAAAGCTAGCTCGGGAGTTTCTGAGATGATGGACTTCAGCATTTATAAGCCATTATTTCTTTTTGCGTGTAGAAAAGTTTTATGATCATTTATGAATTGGAGGAACTCATCAAGTTTCTTAAAATACATATTCTTGTAGTTGTGTATCCCAACAATACCATCTCGGCACAAACATCGAGCTGAAATTAAATTTATCCCAAGCCCAGGGACAAACAAGCAAACCTTCAGATAGTAGATAGATCCATCATTTGCCTCGACTCTAACAGTCCCACGAGCTTCTGACCATAGTATACTCCTCCTACCTGGATTTGGCGTTTCTTTTTGAGCTTTTCTAACGGTCCTCTAAAAAGTTTGAGTTGGTCAATCATATGTGATGATGCGCCCATGTCAATTGGCCATTCTGAAGGTCGCTTACATGATTTTCTTTTTTGCTCTTTCTGAGGGCAGCTATCTCCACAACAGATTCATCTGATGAGCTAGAAGAGCATGTCTCCGAGGATGACGAGGTTTCATTGATATTTGTTCCTAAAAACCCACGAGATTTTTTGGAGCTTTTCTTCTTTGAGTCAATGTGAGTCCTTCTAAAACTAGACCGCTTCTTTTTCTCTCTTTTTTCTCTTCTCACTTGGTATTGTGCCAGCCCAAGGTATTCACAATTGACAATAAGATGATTTCAAAAGCAGAGATAGCACTCTATGGCATCAATCTTCTCAATGTCAGAATCTTGGCTCTGTTGCTATTTTGAGCGACGATTCTTTGTCGTACGAGTCCGTACAGCATGAGCGTGCTCATTTTCGGGAGCAAATCTCAGCCTTTCTTCCTTGTTCTCGAGATGTTTCAGCTGTTCATTGACAGAAAGCTCATTGTTGATGCCCAGAGAATCGACCGTCGACTGGTAGACTTTTGGAAGAGCAGAGATGAGGATGAGTAGTAAAGCCTTGTCATCGTACTGGTCTTTTGCTGATGGCTTGGTAGTGACAATTTTTCTTCTGATCTCTTTCAGTTTGTTGTAAGCATCCATTATTGTAAGCTCAGATGTGAACTCGAAATTGTTCAACTCTTTGGTGTACTGCGCGGCTGTAAGCTTACTAGGCTTGGAGTACTTTGACTTTAGATACCTCCAAATTTTCGCCGGTCTCATACTCATCCAGAAGCGCTTGGTCGTCATTCTCCAACCCCTTGAGAAGCAACACCTTTATTGTTCCGGCGTCTTTCAATTACCTTGTCTTCTTCTCTACATTCAAGAAGATAGGTTTGCTCTGGGATTTTTGTGCCACTCCCTCGACATCGGCCTTTCTTGATATTGATGGGTCTGGCGCAGCAACTTAGGCGTATTTGTTCAGAGTCTGTTCCAGAACGTGAGTGATTCCTTTACATTCGAAGTTTGCTTTCATCTGCCTGAACCAATTTTTATGGCTAAGCTTGGAGAGTTTTTCTCCCCCCTCAATGGCCGGCGTCTTCCATCGTGACGTGTTGCGTTAGGCGATTTGGGTAGGATCTTCTGTGTTAGTTGGTTGATTTGAGTCGTATTTGCTGAAGTCCCGAAGTTGTTGAGTGATGAATTATAAAATAAAATTGGCCCCCGTCCAAGTTTGAAAGCTCAGGAATCCCGTTTACAGTCCTAATATTAGACGGCATTCTAGCATTAATCCTTTCGTGCAGCTTTTCGGCTTTCAGTACAGTCCTGTCGTACTTCACGGTCCTATTGTGCGCTGATAGTGAGTGAGTTGAATAACCTATGACCTACGGCATAAGCCGGACTTGTAACCTGTTGAAAAGAAGCACCCTACAATGTAATTATCACCGATAAAGTATTAATGTACAAGGGCAACAAGAAGCTAGGTTCAATGGGGTTTAATTAACTGGCCTTAGAATCTATCAGGAGTAGGTATCACGGATCAGGTATAAAAGCAATGGGCATTTGTATAGAAGATGGTAGTTTATATTTCGACTAATGGTGAGCTATCTAGGGAGTCGGACATGTATTTATACATTCTTTTTCATACTATCCTCGGCCTTCATCCTAGGAATAATCACGGCTTACTGACTTAGATCCTTCTAGTAACTTCTCGTCTCGTCCCTGGAAGGATCTTTCTTCATTGCTAGAAGATTCCAACTCTTTCTAGGTGAAGCTCGATCAACTCTGCTCTAGTCTCAAATGTTCCACCAGAAAAATATGCCAGGTAAGCATATCTGGGAATCTACAAGAATATTCCTGATCATACCTCACAGGAGCCAAGAACTGTCTGCGCTAGCCAGCGTTGACTACAGGCATTACCCGGTTTACTAACCGTCACAGTAGGTCTTCTATAAGTACTACACTCAATCTCGCTTCCACACAATCAACATGGCTAGCCTGATACAGCATCAAGAGTGTGTTATCCCTGCTATGCACTGACACATTTACAATATACATGACCATTTGCCTTATTTTATGTATACATAATGTTAGTTCAATGCAAAACAAAAGGTACGAAAGTTGAGGTATGGATTCTTGTTGTTATTGTTATTATCTATGAACACTGTAAACGTCCAGTTTGCGGTGTTGGCTGAGTCATCAAGAAAATGACTCAGCAACAGAGAGATGCACCACACTAAGCGCCTAGTAAAAGACATATATTCCAACAATATATATATATATATATATATTGTAATTTATGCAACAGTGGAGTTAAGAGTATACTGCATACCAGCTATTGTGACGGGAACCCCAAGTTGGTGATGATAATGTCGATTTAATATACTGTATAAAGAAGAAAGAGAAATCTAGCTACAACTAACAGGTATTTATAATATTCAGCCCCTCAGTGATTGTCTTGACTGATTTCTTCACTCTAGGCCGAATACTTGCCACCCAGCCACATATTATCAAGAATCACTACGCTGTGACACTGATCTGGCCCCTTGGCTGGTAGTGCCGTATCTTCCAGTTTCCTCTATCATTTCCTTACAGTCTTACAACATGAATCTTCAACAATACGCTTAGGTATCCACATAAGCTCAGACAACGGCCAAACCGTGACATAACCCCCCCATTTACCCTCTCTTCTTTTCTTTCCTTGACGCTGGCCCATTTTTTGTCTCTGCTGAGCCCCATTTTTTTTCCCAATTGTCGAGTGCTACAGCATCTTGCAAATTGATGAGAGATGTCCACTCTGGTTGCGCCATTCCAGTCCACTTTACTAAGGCCTGTCTTTCTCCCTTCCTTGTCCGACATCTAAGCACTTCATCAATTTGGTATTCTTCTTTGCCATCATCACCAGTGATAGGGCCTGGATTTTCGTCCTCAAGTGTTTGAGACGGCAACGGATTTTCTTCTGCTGGTAGAAGCAAGTCGACGTGAAATCGATTATAAATTCTTCCAGGGATATCAAGTTGCACTACTTCTGACGAGATCAGTTTTGTGACAGTATACTTTGCATGTTGCCATCCCAACTTCTTGGAAGGTTGATCCTCCAATCTAATGTTTTGCAGTAGTAGCCAAACTTTATCACCAACTTCATACCTTGGTGCCGGGTCTCTTTTTATCCGTGGAATCTTTGTAACGTTCTTGAATAGCAGCTATTGCGGATTGCATAAAAGCCGTTACATTTACCAATCTCTCGACAAAATTTTCAGCCTGTTCTTTTCCTGTAGATATAGGAATTCTTGAATTTTCGTTAATTATTTGGATGGGATTAACGTGGTGCCCATGTGTTGCAAAAAATGGACTCAAACCACCCAAGGATACCACGTCCCTATTATTTATCGCTAGTTGAGCAGCAACCAAACAATCGGACCAATCGTGTTGAGTATAGGAAACATACGCTCGCAGGTAAGTTTGGACTTCCTGGTTCATTCTTTCCGTTGCTCCATCAGTTCGAGTGTGGTAAGCTGTGCTAAGTCTCTGTTGAATTCCAACTAATTCATATACCCGTCTCCAAAATTTACTCGTCCAATTTGTCCATCTATTGCTAGTAAAAGCCTTTGGAAATCCATGGTAACGCCAATGACATTCTAGGAATCGTTTAGCACACATTTCTGCATCCATCTTATCCATTGCTTCGAGTGTTACTGATTTTAACAAGCGATCAGTGATCACCATGATATTTGTTGAGCCATTTGACTTCGGTAAGTCTACCATAAAATCTATAGAAAGTTCCTGAAGAAATCTGTCAGGTACGGGTAATGGTTTGAGAAGCCCCAGTTTTTGGTGTCGCCAAATTGATGATCTTCCGCATACATGGCAATTTTTGCAGAACCGCTTGACTGATTTGCTTATCCTTGGCCAAAAATACTCTCGAGCGACTTGAGCAAGGGTTGCATCCCTTCCAGGATGACCAGAGACCGCTGCATCATGAATGTTCTGGATAAGTGCTGTTGTCAGCGGTTCGTAGATAGGTACTCATATACGCCCTTGGTAACGAACTACTCCAATAGTCTCATCAAATTCACAGGCTGCGATAGTTGCTTTAATAGGACTAGGCTCATTTGAACCTTCTATCTGTAATTTGATATCCTTAGGCCACACACGCTCTCCGCCTCAAACTGCATTTACTACCTGAATATATCTTTCGTCATTTTTAATTGCTTGGTTCCACAGCTCCTGTAGATCCTCATTGACAAATATTTCATGCCCTTCTGCCAGGTCAGAATGGCCAACACGTAATTTTGTTGCATGGACTGGTGTTAAAACCTGTCGCTCGCGGCTCAAAAGTCGAGGATCACCTTCCTTTGGTTTATCTTGATCCCTTCTTGAGAGTGCGTCCGGACGCTCACTTTCTACGCCTTTCCTGTAAACAAGTGTATACCTAAATCGAGATAGGAATTCAGCCCATCGAGTTTGCCGCTCTGTCAATCTTCTCGTGGTTAGAAAGTACTTTAAGTTCATATGGTCACTTAGAATAGTGAAAGCCTGAGCTAAACCTCTCAATTCTGCGTCCCATTCCTTCATACTTGCTACAATAGCAAGGAGTTCTTTGTCATGAATCTCATAATTCATTTCAGCTCCAGTTAGCTTTCGAGAGTAATATGCTACTGGCTTCCTTGTGGTATTTTCTTGCTTCTGTAGTAAGCAGCCACCGAGCGCATAACCAGAGCAGTCTGCCTCAAATATTGTTTCACGATCAGGATCATACTGAGATAGAGCAGGCTCTGCAATGAACTTTTCCTTGAGCAATTTGAATGCCTCATTTTGTTCGTGGCCTCACTTCCATGGTGTACCCTTGCCTGTCAGAGACGTTAAGGGTGCGCAAATTCTCGAAAATCCCTTGATAAAGCCACAGTAGAAATTGGCGAACCCTAGAAATCCTCTGAGTCCTTTTGTCGTCGTTGGCGCTTCCCATTCTGATATTGCCTTAACCTTTGCTGGATCCATCTTGACCGAAGAATTCTCACTATTTGAGGATATAATGAAACCTAGATATTTTGTCTCTTTAACGCTAAACTCACACTTATCAATATCTAGCCCTAGTCCGGCTTTCTAAAGCTTTTCAAGAACCAGCTTTACGTGCCTTTGATGTTCTTTTTCATCTCCATTGGTGAAGATAAGTACGTCATCTACGTAAGCAGAACAGAAATCATCCAAATATTCACGTAATGCCTCGTTAATGTATCTCTGGAAAGAGGTCGGGGCACCGTTCAATCCAAATGGCATGACAAGCCATTCAAACAACCCAAATCGTGTCCGAAAAGCCGTTTTCCACTCATCACCTTCCTTAATGCGCAACTTATGAAATGCAGCTCGTACGTCTAACTTTGTGAACCATTTAGCTCTGCTCAGTTTAGCAAGCGTTTCTTTAATTAAAGGTAAAGGATAGCGGTCAGCTTTTGAAATGGAATTCAAAGCACAATAATCAACACAAAATCGAAGACCCCCACCTGGTTTTCGAACAAAAGGTACTGGGGCCTCTGCTGGTGAACTACTGGCGCAAATATAATCCTTATCAAGTAATTCTGTCAGGGTCTTCCTCAGTACCAACAATTCATCTCTTGACATTCCATATAGGGGGCCCCATGGTATTTTTTTATCAGGTTCAAGGCTAATTTCGTGATCGCACCCTTTCCGATGAGGTGGGAGTTAATCCGTTGATTCTTTGCGAAAAAGGTCTGAATATTTCTCATATTGCGTAGGAAGCCTTTCCAATTTTGTAGATGATTTCTTCGATGGTGCAAGCGCTTTCTGAATGTCTGCAAGTGTTACAGAAAATAATTGGGTGGCGCTCGTTGATTTTCTGGCTTTCCTAACTATTGCAAGGAACACACCTGCAGACAAACTTCTGATATTCGATCCTAGCTGTAGTGCATTTATCTTCGTTTGTAGACCTTTCTCCCGAACCCTGAGTGGCTGACCGTTCACAATAGCTTCTCTGATGTCCATGAAATGATCCTTTGCATTGTAAATAACATCTTCCCGTTCCATCCATGGTTTTCCAAGTATCAGATCATGAGACAGCCCTGATATTACATAAGCAAACAAGGTACGTTGGTATCCGTCTATATCAAGTTCCATTTTAACCATTTCCGTGATAAGATCTTTGTGGTGGCAATTTTGTGTAGCTTCGGTAAGCTCACAGGGAGTTATTCTTGTCCGAGGAAGGTTAGCTTTGCATACTAGGGAGTTACTAACGGTAGCTAGGCATTCGCATCCATTGTCAATCAAGGTAGGTACTGAATAACTTCCATTAATTAATGTGTCTATTATAAAAGACGATCCATTCATTGTGTACTCTACGTCGGTATCTTCAATCTGATTTGAGCCAACTACCATATTAGAAACTCCCTTTCCAGGCTCCTGAACACGACTTTGTTCAGGAGCTAACCTTTTAACTCACTTCCCACCACATTGAATTCTTCGGTACTTGCATCATTTTCTACAGAAGTGAAAGCTTGAACTGTGGTTTCGGGGCGTTTAGCTGGGAGTAGATGGCAGTTGGCTATTATGTGCCCTTTCCTTCCACATCGCAGACATACGCCGTCTGCTTTCCGTTTGTTTAACTCAGTTTGTGAAACCCACTTTGCACGGACTTTGTTGACACCGGTCATCCTTGTGTCCCCATCTAAATCCTTGTTATTGGCGACATCTCTGTTTGCTGGGTGATAAGGGGTTCCTTTCAAGGTTCCTCCGAGTAGTTTACCACCAGCAATTCCCCGTGTTCCATCATCAAAATACCCAGCCTGACCGAGTAAGTATTCTTTTGTTCTTGTCATACCAACCTTGTCAATTTCCGAACCTAGTGAAGACAGATATTCAACGAGTTCAGGAAAGGTTTGTGGTTGCGAGCGACCAATCATGTGATTTCTTGTGGTTTTATTGAGCGAATTCCGAAGCTGGTACATCTTAATCTTATCATCTCCCGTAGAGCTGGGGCTTCGCGTGAGTAATTGCTGAAAACGCGGTAGGTACGACGACAAGCTCTCATCCCTGAATTGTCGGCATGCATGAAATAGCGCAGCCGCCGATTGTTCTTCGTTTCTATCACGATAGGTGTCGTCCATGGCCTGTAATAATCCCAAAGCGTCCCATATTGCATCAATTGCAAGCATGTGTTGAAATTGGCCGGTGATTGTAGGCTTCCGGCCACTTAAGTGGTTTTTCCTTGCCGGAGAGCTCCCTTCGTTCGGGTTGATGATTGTCATCAGCTTTAGTCGTGTTATGATAGGTCTATGATTCGGGTGTACATACAATTTGTGGGAGCTCGCTGCTAGTGATCACAGATGTGCTGCTGGGCCGGACAGGTCAAGAAGAGGAGTGGAGAATGATCTCTGTAGAATGAGGAAAGACTGTATTGCTTGCTCTATCTACTGTGGAGGAAAGCTCTCTACTTATAGTCCCTAGACTATTGCTTACTAATTATACTAACTCAACGAAGCAGGAGCAAACAGAGCAAATGCATGCAGTTGCATGACCATCATAACTGGAGCTGTGCACTGTAGCTATGTGGGTCTAGGCACAACAAGTCGGTTTCAGGGGTGTCTGGCCTTCAGCCTGTGATTTTTCCCGCATCAGTAGCATCATCTGACTCATTTGAGATTGTAACATCTCCATGTCCCTCCTATGATCAATGTCTCTTCTCCTCATCTCCTCGACTATCGTCTCCATGTCCATTCGTAGTTTTTCTTGTGGCATTAATTCCTGGTCAGACAAACCAGATGCTACTAAGTCCGTTCCGATGTTAAGTCTATCCATATCTGGACCCGTTACCAGTTCTTCAAATCCCTGCGCTGATTTGAATGAGATCCTACTTTGACAACTTGATCGTCCAGAGCTAGATGCCTCGTCTGTTGATGTTGATGGTAGAGCAAACATTGGCATCAACTTCCTGTACAACCTAAACTTGATTTAGGTGCTTATTGATTAACACCTTTGATTATAGGATGCCCTAAGTCACTGTCAACTAGGACTGCGGTATACTTAATGACGGGCAAATGATGAATTGATACAGTTTATATTGTGATAGGAACCCCGAGTTGGTGATGATAATGTCGATTTAATAAACTGTATAAAGAAGAAAGAGAAATCTAGCTACAACTAACAGGTATTTATAATATTCAGCCCCTCAGTGATTGTCTTGACTGATTTCTTCACTCTAGGCCGAATACTTGCCACCCAGCCACATATTATCAAGAATCACTACGCTGTGACACTGATCTGGCCCCTTGGCTGGTAGTGCCGTATCTTCCAGTTTCCTCTATCATTTCCTTACAGTCTTACAACATGAATCTTCAACAATACGCTTAGGTATCCACATAAGCTCAGACAACGGCCAAACCGTAACAGTACCTTCGCACATTTGACATTTGCACCTTCGACCTTCGTAACTTTGTAACCTCGAACCTTTGATAATTTGTCTTCGTCGAAATCGACTCGACCTCTGCAGCTTAACAGCTTCGAAAATCCGCCAATAAGTAGATTCATAACATCACGAGATTCTTTCATTGCATCTACAAAGAAAAGTATGTGTATGGCGTGACAAAGATGGCCGGCAAGGTCCCTACAAGATCGGGACCAACGGCCATGATATAACTCTTGACATGGTCAATGGCTCAACAACCTTTAGATGAATGGTGGTTCAGCCATATTACCGGAACTCCGGTGAACGTGAAAACTTAGAACCTCAAAATCATCTCGAAGATCAATCCAGTGATGATTTTCAGCCTAAAATTCCGATTATGAAGCCTCAGCCACGCAAAAGAGGTCGTCCCTTGGGCTTAAAGAACAAGTCGAAGAATGTAAGTGCGGCATACGTGACCAAAAAAGAGGAAGATGACTATGCTCTAGCTATCAAGTTGAGAAACAATGGTGTAATCACGTCACCTGAACCTCCGTTCGAAGAGTCGGATTCAAATGAGATAAATGATCTAATCAGTCGTGGTGTATTCAAATTTGAGCTACTTAACAGCAAGATCCATGGAAACCACCGAATTTTAAACTCACGAATGGTACGTGAGGTTAAAGGCAAGACAACCAAAACCTATGAAAAGTCTCGCTTTGTCGTACAAGGGTACAATGATCAAGCTTAAAGTACCATCCTGACGCAGTCGCCAACTATCCAGCAAATGAGCCAACGTTCGATCCTTGCTCTCGCCCCTTCATTAATGATGAAAGGAATTTTCATCGCAATCAGGGATATCACATAGGCTTTCCCTCAATTATATACCAATCTCTCCCGTGTCATCTTAGCAAACCTGCCCTCGGAACTTCAAACAAAGTACCCTGAATGAACTATTATTCGTGTCATTAAGACTCTGTATGGAATTGCAGAAGCAGGTGTTCACTGGTTCTCGACTTACCAAGGTCACCATAGGAAACTGCTAGACATGTCCACTTCGACATTCGATCAATGTCTGCTCATTAAAAATGAGGAAGCAGATCAATTTGGTATTGTGGGAATACAGACAGATGATACCCTCATGTTATGCACAGAATCTTTTTCTGCAACAGAGGAGGAGAAACTCACTGAAGCTCAATTCCGAGCAAAACCTATGTGATTCTATCAGCCGAAACACCTTTATACTTCAATGGAGCAAGAGTTATCTTTGAAAATAACGCAATTATCCTCAAACAGAAAGGACAGGGACTTAAACTCAACTTGGTCACTAACAAGGTATTAGATCGAAATCAGAGGTATATTGAGCAACGTGCCCGAGGAGCGTATATTGCCTCCATATGTCAGCCCGAAGCAGCTTTCGATATTTCGGTAGTAGCACAAGCCACAGATCCGGAGGTGGAATACACCACTTTAAACCGTCGACTAAAATGGCAAATAGAGAACATATAGCGTGGATTACGCTTCGTTCCAATTAACTTGGCCACGGCTAAGATAATGGTCTTTACGGATGGAGAATTTGCTAATAATAAGGACCTTAGTCCACAACTTGGATTTGTATTGATACTTGCTAATGAGGATCAAATCGGATCTAAGACCAAAGTTCGAGGTAACCTTATTCATTGGAGTTCGACGAAGTGTAAAAGAGTCACCCGCAGTGTGCTAGCCTCTGAAATCTACGGAATGGTCAATGGCTTTGACATTGGTCTTGCAATCGCATCTTCTTTAGAGATGATAACCAAACGTCTTAATCTTCCTGAAATGCCTCTAGTTATGTGCACTGATTCTTAATCGTTATACTAATGCCTGGTAAAGTTAGGTACTACCAAGGAGAAACGCCAAATGATTGATATTATGGCGCTTAGACAGTCTTATGAACGAAGGGAGGTTGCGGAGATTCGATGGATCAACAGGGAAGATAACCCCGCCGATGCTTTGACAAAAATGTCACCGAGTCGTGCCCTGGAACGACTCATCGATAATAACGAATTAACGATTCGAATTGAAGGATCAGTAATAAGACCGTAATATTGTTCAGTATGATATGGCAGACGGGGGCTTTCTATTCATTGCTAGTTCATAAAGAAAAGATTGCCAGTGTGGGTTAATAAGCTTGGTCAAACCTCGACGGAGAGAGTATCTGTCATGGCGAGACATTCTGGAACCAGAGTCTAAGCAGAATGCCTGAGGATAAAATTCACGGAACAGGTTTTTCGGCTCACCCTCAACACTTGCACTTATATGGTGAGACTAGATAATGCGCCAACTTGAATTGATATGGTTGAGGTCACAGTTTGAGTCATAATGGGAAATTACAACAGTCTTAGTTGAATTACGTTAGATAGTTATTTGTACTTAAGGAAGCTGGAGCTACTACAAAGTAGTTCTCCAGCTTCACAATCTTATAATATTATTACAGTATTACAGTATTCCTCTTGCAAACCCGCTTCCTTCTAGCCATAGTACTTCGTCGACTTTCCACCTCTATAGTATTCACCACTTGACCTTTTCATACCCTCGGCGAGCGGCGATCTCGATCTACCCTATAGCACGCCGTGACAGTATCTGCCATGACATCATATATTACCACGTGTTCTCATGTGAACGATTCGTCATGTATAACTTATATAGATGATGGAAGACGTAGAAGAGAGAGATAGATATATACATTCAAATAATCAACCTGACATTTGTCGACCCTTGTGATATCATATTGTAAGACCTTCCAACAGTTAGTGTTAAAGATTTAATCTGTCCATAACTCTGAGCTTGATGATGGCCAGCAAGACGAAGAATATCATGACCTGTCATTTAAGATAAAAGGGCATTAATTAGAAGATAGGACCGATATAGTAAGGGGTGATTAGCCCTGAGTAGGTATGGGCATTTTGAATGTAATCAGAAGCATCATCTTATTAAAGAGGAGTCAGGTGCGCGATATATATATATACACGTGTCATATCCCTGTCACTGATTATCGAACCCCGTACTGCAGTAAACACCATCAATCTTTGCTATCCATCGCAATCCTTAGTATCAATATGAGTTACTATTATACAGTATGTTTGTACAGGTCGACATAAATATAGAGATGTTAACAGCTAGCTTTACGTAGCCTAAGCCACAGCATAAAGGAGTGTGCTTCCATCTAGGCATAGAAAACCCCCAATAACCTCCTTGTGCCCACGCCATAAACCCGCTCATGTCTCCGATAGGTAGCCTGAAGCGCTACCATATTACCCATTCCAACCTCTTTAATATACACAAGATCGTGTCGGGGACCTAGACGAAATGGAGGCCCCATACGTCCACAACACTCTGTGTCTCAATTTCCAACACCAACATCTGATCTGATTGTGGTTAGCTTCATGATAATGGTAATAGGGGAATGTGCTTAGGGATGAAGACCATACAGACTGCGAAAGCGATTGGGTAACCTCATCGAAACGAGGACTTTGATACTCAATCTAGGCTCTGCAGGCTCTATAGTGAGAGCTGGAGATTCGTAGGGAACACTACTGACAGGTGTTGAGAAAAGTCCCCCTAACACTGGGTAAAACTCCTAACAGCAGCCTATTAAATTTTAGGATTTAGACTATCCGCGCCATGCCCTCTAGCTGCCAAGATAGAACTTGGTCGCGTTAAAGATATTATCATCGTTAATATTACTGAGTTAAGAGGTTCTGACTCTGATAGGAATGGAATTGGAGTGATCATGAGGTATATCGAGACTTTCGTTGACTAGACAAGTTTATGTAGAAGGCTGGTTTGGGCAATATATGAGTTTAAATCCTAGAATACCTAATTTTTTTATTTTACATAGCTCCCAAAAATCCAGAGGCAAGCCAACACTTCTGCACAAATCAATTTTCAAGCTGCAAGGAAAAATAGTTACTCCTGTACGATCTGCACATCGCCGGTTTTCCTACTTAACCCAAAATCAACTAGTGAAGATTGAAAATGAAAAATGAAAAATAATTAGCGTTATGATAGGTTTAGCGCATGCAAGAGTCTCCTGAATAAAGCACCAAACATAGTATTGAAGTTAATTCCAGAGCCAAAATTGATAAACCTTGAGAAAGAATAACTGCGCCAGGAAAATGCCTGTCAAAGCCTGTGATAGTAATTACCTTCTTCATTATAGAGATAGGAAGAATAGCTTAAGCGAAGCCAAAGTACTCGCTTCCAGCGGTTATAGCTGTGAGGAGTTGTTGGCGAAGAATCTCATAGCTCTCATATTCAGGTATATCAAGTTCTAAATATTCTTAGCGCCAATTAGACATGGATGAGCGGGATACTTACGGTTAAAGCAAGTATGTGAGCTTGGAAGTCTATCTTTATTTCCATAGTCGCGATGTATATTAAATCTGCTGAACCCGTTCATACCCTCTAGTTCTTTAAAGCCATTAAGAGGGACTTTACTTGTACCGGTGACGAATTGGAGCAATTTGGCTCGCTCTTCTTTGTCAAATGATCGGACTGCACGCCAGAACCACTGAATCTGAGCAGAGGAGGTTGAATAATTGTGATACTCTGTATTTCCTTTCCAGTCATCGACATCAATCTCAGGTAAGCCTGAAATCAACAGTTCGAGTTCCTGCTCATTGAATATGGCAACGAGATCTGCTGGAATAATATCATGGAATCCTAGATTTGTTAGCTAACCGACATTTTATGATTTTACCGACTTACCTTTAAGAAATTCATCTAATTGTTCTTTTACAGAGCCAGTTAGTTTCCATTCAACCATCAGGCGAACATATTCATGCTTATTTTCCTCAGTTACAGGGATATTACGACCGTTTGGAATGAAATCTATAGTCTCATTTACACCAAACTTGTCGTTATCAACAGAGAAGGTCTCAGTGATTATATCAGTAATATCATTCTCAAGCATCCAAACAAGGGATTTGTAGTAATCAGGATCGAGAGATTCCATATCTTTCACAGATACAGACTTTCCGAGGATTCTCTTGTAGACGGCACGTGAGAAATGACAGTCTAAAACACGACCTTCGTAAAGCGCCTTTCCAATGATACGGCCGATGAACTTGAAAAACATGAGGTGCTCCTCATTAACACTGCTGAGTTGGTTGGGATGGAAGGTGGTGCGATCAGAAGAAACTGGAATAAACAGAGCATATCCTGGATCGAACATTTGTCTGGAGAGAACCTGGAACCATTCACGAGTGACTCCACCTGCATCAACACCTTCCTCGCCGTGAAAACGAATACTAAGCTTGCCATATTTCATTTGATCACCACTTTGAAAATATAGCGATTTGAATGAGTCATGAAATACTAAGTCACGTCGTACAGAGAGTTGTAGAGGAGGGAATGTTTCCCGGACGTTTGAAGCCTTTGCATGAATGCTCCTATTGAAATAATTGCGCTTGTTATCGAATTCGAGAACCTTTGGATTCTTCACTAAAAGAGAAAAAGTGCCAGACATCAATTTTGGAGTATTGCGGACGAGGTCATTCAAAATTTTGCGATGTTCTTCGGTGAAAGTAAAAAAAAGATTTTCCATGCGGGAATCAGGAGCAGGACTAGTCAAAACCAGCTCTCTAACTAGTTGAGTTTTAGAAGAGCTTGAATCTTTGAGCGTTGTGTTTTTACAAACAACCATTAAAGCCTCTATCAATGGAAGCAGGATAGTAGCAATATTAAGCATATGTTCGCGTTGCCGAATAGCATTCAAACAGGTACTCAACATATACCACATTCTACCAAACGTTGAGTTCTCATAAAGAGATGCGAGCAGATCTTGCTTTACAACTAGCTGGGATGATTCATGCTCTGTTTGTGTCTTATCAGTCTTATCTCTCTTTTCTCTCTTTGGATCAAAAAGATGATCTAAAGCTGTTAGAACCCGAAGAAGTTTGTTCTGGTCAGAACCGCCTGGTGAAAATTTTGCAAGTGCAACGCCCTGAATTTCTGTACCAGTAGTGGCCTTTTCAATTTTAGGAAGAAGTTCTTCTAGGTCAATGAGTATAATTTCACCGAGAGATTGTGCTTTAGCTATTAGTTCGCGTCCAAAGACAGTCTTTGCGTCAGGTATCGCTGAAAGATTTTTGATTGTGGAAAGAGTCTCCCTAAATGTCTTTGATGAGCACTCACGAGCGACGAAGATATTGATGACTAATTGGAGGTTGTACTCTGGAATAACTGGTGGTGTGATGGGACGTTGTTTCTTTTCCGCATCTTTCTGATGATCAGACTTAGATTTAAGTTCATCAACGGGTACAGTAGCATCCCCGCCCGGAGGAAGATTGGCATTAGCCTGTATGATAGAGCCTTGACTGGTATTTACTGTATCGTTAATACTCACTTCGATAGAAGCCGTTGGAGCCTGGTCATTATTTGCAAGTATTTCTGGTGAATTTATAGATCTGGTAGTACCATTTAGAGATGGGGTTGCCTCGGGTACCAAGTCACCAGCTTCTTTTTGTTTACGCTGGAGAACCTGGAGGGGTGAGGTTATCATATTTAGGAGAGTGGACAGCGATTCCATTACAGAGGAGCTCTCCATGATTTGCTCTCGATCAAGAAGACCTAGTAACGAGTTTATTGCATACTTGGATGCCTTATTCTCTTTACCTTTACCTTTGCGGCTTATGGAACGCTTAAGACCTCCAACCACATCGTGCTCAATTAAGAAGAAAGCCGGTATGTGTTGATTGAATTGGCTCAGGAAAACAAGCGTAGAGAGACACTGCGAGACGACCATAAGAGGAGATGCCTCGAAATTGGCTTGAGTTACTGAATTGGTACCAGTATGTGTTCGCTTCAGCGGCTGTACTAACTTCGGCTGAACATCTTTGGGTTGTTTGGCTCTTAACGAGAGTTGAGCAAAGCTACGTTCGACTGCCATCATATCGATGCTTCCATCCTGAAGAATGTGAAGTATGGAGCCGAGAAGCTCCTGACGATTCATTCTATTCATCGTCACGTTTTGCAGGACAGCGTTTAAAGTACTTCGAAGACTACCATGTTGAAATATGAACATCAGTCGGAGGAGAGTTGCAATACCAGGCTTATCTAGCATTTGAACCATAGGTCGACGTGCTGGTCTGTGCGTATTCGGTTCGGGGGTCTCAACAATATAAGGTGGAAAGCCAGCGGCTGCACGGCGTAAAACAGAGTTGTTAGGAAGTCTCATATGTCCAGAATGATCTCTGAGCGCGGCACGAGCCTGATTTGCTAGCTCAGGTGGCAAGAGAGCAAGCGTCGCATCATCTTGTTCCATAAGGATTTGGTTCCGGAATGCTGGATCCAGAGTAGCTAGAATCGTAGCGGCGTCCATATCTCCCACGGCGGTCCCTCCATTCGCTGCAGTAGCTTGACGATTACGCTCTTCTCGTTCACGGCGACGTCTATCTTGTCGCTCTTGCTGAATTATCTCGTCCCTTATATCATCTGGCAAGGCGTTTAAAAATTCTTCGTCGATATCTGAAGGCTGGGCACCCGTAGCGGCGGCTTGGGATCGACGCTCAGCTACCGCAGACATAATGACTTCCTCTCGTATTTCTTCTGGTAGTTCAGCTAGAAAATCTGCGTCAATACCTAAATCTGTTATGTCGAATGTTGTTCCCCGAATCACTGTCGTAACTCTAGGTCGTTCCTCGGATGGAATATCGGTAGCAGGGTTCACATTTTCAGATGCTTCAATCTCTACGCCATCCATAGAATCTGGAGCAGTTTGCGGAATTTCAGGTTGTGCTTCGGACTCTAAATCTCGTGCCGTATGCACTTGCGCTGCAGTTCTCTCAACTTCTCTCTCTTCTTCTTCTCTCTTTTCTCTAGCAGCCCTTTCGGCATTCTTTAGTTCCGCTGCCATGCGCTCTTCTTCAGCTATTCGTTCAGCTTCCAGCTTTTCTTTTCTAGATTTCTCAAGACGAGCGGCCTCTATTGCCTTATCTGCTTCAATTGCAGGCGGTACAAGTAGATATAGTAGAGTGCCAGATAAATCAGCAGCCCTTTCTATCCAAGAACAGCCGAATAAAATTTTCGATTCTTCAGACCATCTCGCAGCAGTTGACTGTGGTGAGAAAATGGTTGCATTTCCAGGCTCGGGTGCAGGTCTTCTTTCTTCAAAACGACTGTGACGGCCACCAAAGAAAGCTTCAAGTTCGGATGGAAGTTGAAGCCCACCTGGACCAGAAGTTGTTATGTGAAACTGGAGGGCCTGACCATTGCGGCCAAAATGTCCTGGTAGAGGTAAAGTTCGAATGACATCTTCCAAAAACTGGGCAGTAGCATGTCCGTCACCAATAGGCCCTCCTCTACTAGCAAACCCAATATCCAGTGCCTCACTGCCTGATGCTCCTCGGATTGCTGGAATTAGTGTTCCAATCAGGGGTGTACGGCCGGTAACTGATCTGCTATCTGAGCGATTTCTTTGAAGTAGAGGATTGACGCCGTCATCAGCTGTTCGTGGAATGGGACCACCAGGTCTATGTGAGCGATATGATATATTGGGAACTAAAGCTACATTAGTTTAGTCAATTAACAATGGCTACTAGAAAACGAGGCTACTAGAAGGAATTACTTACCTGCCAGTGTATCACGTGCATTACCCGCAAAGGAAGGGAATGGGGAAAAGCCGCCACGAGGCCTATGACGAGCAGACATAGATGCTTCAATATCATTTGGCCATCCGAATGAAACATTTCCACCTGTATTTTCCACTTTGTCTTGTTAGCTAAGTTCTGAGGCCTCGATATCCAGACATACTTGGATATTGAATATCGTATATACCGTCTTCATTTTCATCGACGTCATCATCATCTATGTGACATTAGCCCTAGCCGCATGATGGAAAGAGTTACTTTTTAGCATACCATCGTCATCGCCTCCATCACCATATTCAACGGCATGTTCATCATCGTGTTCCTCACCTTCAGCCATACGACCGAGTATTTCTATGGTGGCCGGATCATCGCCGAGAGCTCGAACTAGATGGCCCATCGTTCCAATCCCAATTGTTGTAGGTTGTTCTTGGTCGTCATATTGACCCCCGTAAACATCCCCTTCTTCGTCGTCTTCCTGACCATCGCTTTCCCATTCACCTGCTAGCTCATCGTCGTCGTCAAGTTGCTGTATGTCTTCAAGCTCCTCAATAATTTCGACACGATGATCGTCATCTTCATCATCAATATCGTCAGAGTCCGGCTCATCATCATCATCATCATCATTAGCGCTTGAGTCATCATCGTCGTCATGATCATCCATAATAACTTCAACTTCAACTCCGTGATCGCCAGATAGACCCTCTATTGGACCGATTCCCTCAATTTCATCCTCTTCACTAATGTTGTCTTCATCATCTTCATCCATATCTCCATCGTCATAATCCATTTCATCAACGTACTCATCATAAGGAACACCCATTTCTTCATCTTCATCGTCATCAGACTCAGATTCTGAATCTCCGTTTCCATGTTCGAACATTCCCAAAGTTGAATTTCGGAACAAGTCAGGAGTCTCTTCCCGTTCGTCTTCCTGCTCAGACATAGAAGTGGCTGATTCTATTTCATCTTCGTCACCTTGTCCGGGAGTCGTCGAAATAAGAGAGAGATCACTCAGACTAACAGCCGCAGTGGTCAACGTTTTCAAGGGTCTGAGAATATATTTTACGGCACGTTTAGCGCCAGGAAAGTTGAGATCAATTTCAGCAATCGATGTTGTGAGGGCCGAAATGTATCCTTTCTCGAACATAATGCGTCGAAGTTGTTTCTGAGACGTGGACGCAACGGCCTGATCGGAGGTGACTATATTCTCTTTTCCTTGCATTATATGACTCATCAAGTCAGCAAGCCCAAGCATACGGGAATACTTAGCATCTAGAGGTTCCTGTGATGAGCTTGCTTCCTTAAAGGCTTTCAGAATATTCTCCAGTACAAAGCGACGAACAAAGAGAAGATCGGGCTCAACTTCGCTGCCATAGGGGTCACGGGACTTGTCAATCGGCTGTTCGCTAGTCTTACTCAAGAGAGCAGTAATGACAGAGTCAGCCCATGATGAAGTAACGACTCTCTTTCGCAAAAAAGTACTGTCAGCATGGTCCAAGGTTCCTATCGGAATGAGGTCAAAAAGCAAATAATTAACGACACTTGATCGCGGTTTAGAAGGAGTCATTGCTTGTGGTGGAGCACTACGCTTAAAATTGATAAATTCCACCTTGGTACGATTATAAGAGCTCAGTAACTCCGTAAGACACTGCAAAATAAAACATCGGTAGATATATATGGGGTGCTCTTCTGCTTTAAATTCTAGTTTGGTGGCACCGTTAAATGACTTCTGATCTTTACTCGAGGGTATTGAAGCAAGGTTCGAAGTACCGCCCATAGAGGTGTCTCCATTATCCATTAAATTTTCCTTCTCGACGGAAGACGCAGGAATTAAAGTATTTTCTTTGTCCTCTACATCTCTGTAGTTCATCAACTCGCAGAGTAAGAAATGTATTACACCGTCTGGATTCTCAACGATGGGCAATTTTTGATCGTGTGAAGATTTATTGACATCGGGCATTTCGCTATCAGCAGCTTCCATAGAAGGCTTGAGGTCCTGTATAGATAAGTCTTCGGTTGCTTGAACAGTGGGTAGAACTGTATCGATAGGAGGTATTTGGGGCGCTTCAGTCGAGGTTTCCTTTAACACTAACGTATGATGGCGATTTGGCGGCTCTGAAGTAGGGTAGGGCCAGCGATTAAACTTAACCATCTCGTTAGTAACCTGGACAAACAATTCCGGGTTTCGCAATGCTGTGTGTGCTAAAGCTCTGAGATAGGTCTTCTCATCCATGTTCCGCTGTGAGCGAGAAGGTTCGAGAGAAGCTCTGATCTCCACCTTCATAATTTGCTTGACTGTCTCATTATCTTCGATGATATGTCTTAATATGAGCATCAGAGGGCTCTGAATCCGGGCAGAGCTAGCCCCGGCAAGCTGTTTAGCCATAACGAATAAACGCTGTATATTTTTTTTTTCACCCATGGTCTGGGCCATTTCCCGGCTCCGTGTGAGGATAACTAAGACTCGCAAAACCGATAGAGCCATGGGTTCATCTTTGCCAATACGAGGAAGTATTTCAAGGATTGCCTCGAGGAGCTGTATTCGATCCTCATGTGAAAATGCAATCTCTTTGACTTCTGCTACAGGAATTTCCATGATTGAATTTTCATCCTTCGGTGGTGTCCAACTGGTTTTTTGTGGCTTAGCATCCTCGCTAAGTAACATCTCGATGATTAGGAGTACTTGTGAGATCCATGGTGACGGTTCTTCAAACGTATTTTTAGGGGATAGCTTGATGAATAAAAGAAGTGTGCCGAAGTTTTCTTTTAATTCCCCCACTGCTGCAGAGTAAAATGCCTTGTCCCGCAGAAGTAGCGCTAGAAGATGAGCGTATGCAGCTATTTTTTTGCCACATTTACCAAGATCTTCTTCACCTGCAAAAGACATTAATGCAACAACCAAAGTCTCGCCAATAGCTTTGCGCTGCGTGGAAGGTTCATTTGATTTTCCGACAACAGTCATAATAAGATCAGCTACTTCAAATGTAACCTCACCATGAGCATTTATTATATCAAGGCTTCTGTCGATTAAATTATCGCTAATAATAGCACGTTCCTCGTTTAAGTCATCTATAGTTATTATAGAAGTAATCTGTTCAGCTACTAATGGCTCCTGATGTGTGGTAGTGTGCGGGGATTCTGTATCGTCCTCTGCTTCTTGCTCGGTAATTGGGATGAGGGAGTTCAAGAGTTGATCAAAATTTTCAGAATCGTATTGCTGGGATGTGGCTTCAACTTGGTTAAAATTATCCGTGTTGCTGGAGACCGGAACTTGCTCCATTAGATGGTCAGCTACCGTGACGGATGAATTTTCGGGACTTTTTGCACTGGTTCCCTCTATTATTTGAGGCTGAACAGGAATTTCAATATCATCCTCTGGGATAGGGTTACGACGCCTTAGATCGTCAGTATCTTTCAGATCACGGCAATATTCAAGAGCAGAAGTTATGTTATTGTTACACCTGTAAAGTGCTTCAATCCCCAATACTTCTTCAAAACCTTTGCTGGATAAAGTTGTTAGAAATTCTTGGTTGGCCTTGAAGGTTCTGTGGACTGGCTTCATGGGAGTCGGTGGCTTATCGGACCTTTTTAGTGCATTTGCTTCTGAATCAGCAGTTGCAATTGTACGGATCACACAGATAAGTTTTTCTGAAATTTGACTGGATCCATTGACGAACATATCAGAGGACCATAAGTGCCGGATTGTGGGTAGTACCATCGCCCTCATCTCAACGAGGAACTGTGAAGCAGAAAATTGTTCCAGCCCCCTTCGGTCCCTCTCAGCTCTACAGATCAAAGCGGTTGTTTGGGTCGCCTCGATGAAATTTTTGCCGTTAACTAGATGACCATACAGGCTCAGAATACTTGTGATTCCTGACGTTGCAAGTTCTAGACGTAGAGAATTCTCTGAGTCTTCTGTTGAAGATTTCTTCCTGCATATCTCGGTGGCAAATACTTCTAAGATTTGGTTTAACTTCTGAAATCCCTTGCAATTTTTAAAAGCCTGGACAACAACAGTGATTGTCTGAACAGGACGATCACTTTGACGAGATGACTCCATAAGTAACTCATGTATAACAGCAATCATACCAAGCCAATTTGTATATATATCCGCTGATACAGGATCTTTGCCAATCTTCAACTGTTCTAGCACGGTGGCTGCCAAGGTCTCGGCAATGGAAAAGTGACACTGCTTCTGGAATACATCTAATGTACGTTTCGGCAATAATGCTCGTCCCAAGGTCTGGAAAAATGGAGATATTATTCGAGGAAGTTTCTTAAGGAGGAACCGAAGGGTTACATAATTTTTAAACTCTGGACCATCTTTTTCGTGCTCACTCGCGCTACTGATATCCTTATTATCTTCTTTGGCATTTCCAGGTAATAGTTTTGAGGAGGAACTTGTATCTAGAGAGCTTTGTGTAATAAAGGAGTTTGCTTCATTTAAATGTTCGCTTGGGACGTTTGTGCTAGGCATTACACTATTTGTTATAGCTTCACCAGAGGAGCCCTTAGGCCGCATTGCATCCTTCCAATGGTCAGGTACTAATTTCCGGAGCTTAATATCTTCACTTAGGGATGAGCTCAATAAAGGACCAAGGCTTCGAATAAGTTTATTGTAACAATCCGCCACATTGATTTGATTGAAAATGTTGGGGCTATTTCGATGGTTGTATTGAGATGGCTGAAGGCATGTTGGAATGGTGGAGAGTAAAGAATGTATTGAGACCAAAGCTTTGGCGTACTCAGTACCTTTCAAGAGAAATTCTGTATCAGCTGAGTCTCGAGCATCAGAATTTACAAATGGGGCGAAAAATGATCTTTGATCGTCATGTAAGGCGAATGGACGCAGTTTTTCTGTTGCGTCTGTTGCTCGCTTTAGTAGGGAAGGAATTGTTAAATACGGCTTTGATTCTGCGAGCATTGATACAACTTGATGAACGGTTAGGCTGAGTGCACTGTCCCAGAAATCATACTCTAAACTTGTCGACTGAGATAGATTGACAACATATTCAATGCCACCAGCGCTACAAAACTCTGCACATATCGGATTATTTGCCAAAATAGCGGATAGAAAATTGAAGGTAGCACATATATATGGGGTCATGCTCGTTTCTGATGTAGCAGATGCACCTGGTATCTCTGAAGCTGAAGGCCTTTTTGATTCAGCTTCTGCGTCCCGCATTTCTACATCCGTACCCCCACACGAATTACCCTGGTGACTCTCCGTGATTGGCAGAAATGGTGGCTGACCTTGATGAGTTGCAGTATCGAGATTTGCTTCCTCTTTAGAAATCAAGAGCTTGGCTCCAGCTATATTATTTTTAGACTTTGACGAGCATAGATACTCTACACGTGCAACCATATTTAGAATTGCTGTCACGATAGAAGTTCTCAAAGATGGATGATGACGAGCAAGCTCGTCAAATGATGATCCCAATGTTGCAGGTAGTTCTTTATGAATGTCCATACATTTGACATGTTCCGGGCTTTCAAAAATTTCGAAAAATGTTTCAAGAGCCTTGGAAGCTTGAAACATTTTCATACCAGTGGTGTTGAGACAAATAGCACTAAAGGCCTGAGGAACGATATTGATTGTTTCCGATGTAGGCAATATTCCTTTCGCCAATGGTTCACCACGGGGAGCTTGGAGCACATTGATGGATAAACGCTCAACACAAGGGGCCTCCTCATCACTATCATCATCGTTAGGTGCTGCTGGTGAACTACCATCCATAGCTGAACTAGCCATCTCAGTTTGGTTTTCGCCTATTTTTGTTTCCTCGGGCATGAGTATTGTCTTGCATGTCACTGCTTCAAGAAGCCCACGACTTAGCCCTGCCTCGGCAATGACAGCGAAACTAGTTGGCTCATTGTTGATAAAATCATTTAATATCGTGACAGCATTTGTCCACACCACTGAGCCGAAACAACAGGCATTTCCTATTATCTGTCGAAGACTTGCGAGCAGTGGAGGCGAGTCAATAAGATTCCTTAGCAAACGATCAAAGTTACCTCCAAATCCACCAGTAGCAGTCATTAAATGATGGATAAATTTGAAGAGCCATTTTAGTGTCTGTTGCTGATAAAATGGAATCTCGTAATCAACAATTGACGACCTGAATTCAGTTTGAGTCTTCAAGTCCGAGCTTGCATTCTCAGCAGCAGTCCTTACTTCATGAACAATAAGGCTCGAGATTGCATCGAGGCCATCAGAGTTAACTAGAGTTTGGAATGCATCTCTAGTATTATACATGATGGTATCCAGGAAGGTAAGAACAGTAGGATAATACCGCTCCGCAATATTCGTTCTCTTGTTTAGAATATCAACCAATATCTGAATCAGCCCAGCGCTAACTAGCTCTGCCGCAGTTCGACCTGTGATAGAGATACCCGAGAGTAAAGAAAGCAAAGAATCTCGCCACTCATCATCAATAGTTATCTGATCGCCACTATCATTGGAATCCATTTCGGCAACTGCTTTTCTGATTACATAGAGCAAAACACCATGGTTTACATTTGTGTTAAGAGCAGCGCATACATCTGATAACTTACTCTGCTGCCCTTGAAGTGCGTCGAGTGCAGAAAATGCCAGGGCTTGAAGGGTTCTTGGTACAATCACCTCACCGTCCACTGAAGGATGGGTGAGTTCAGCAAGTTGTGATACTAGTTGTAGCCGTCGAGGTTCTTCATTATCCTGTTTCAAAACTAATTCTTGAAATGGGCCCTCAACGTAAATATAGGCAAGATTTGTTATTGCCAATAGCCTAATGGCTAGAATTTGGCGGCGTGTTTCAAGAGATCCAGTTAGCGCTCGTGCTGTACGAAGTTTTGCCAAGAGTTCGTACTGGAGATCCGGTGGAAGGCCATTTAAGTTTTCGCGTAATATGGTATGGATGTCCGTAGATTTAAGCTTTGCATAATTGATTTCTATCACCTTGAAGCTCTGACGTGTAGCTTCATCGTTAGATTGATTGACTTGTGTGCTAGACGAGCCACCCGTTGGTAAATCTGCGCCAACTTGTTTACTAGACCGTTGACCACGCGGGCCTAAGTTTGAAAAGCGACGAACAGGAGATGGAGTTGTAAGTAAGAGTGATGAGTTAGAGTTTTGAGGAATGTTATTGGAAACTTCACATTCGGGTTTTAGTTTAGGATAGAATATAATTTTAACGTCTCCCCATTCGTTCCAGGAAGTTTCTGATGATAACGATGCTCCTTTCTCAATTTCAGGCCAGGTGTTTTTCGGAATGCATGAAAATCCGTGCCCACCTTTCACAATTGACACGAGGTCGTTGGCATAAACTGTTGTTGAAGTACCTTTTTGAGATGTATTTGGAGTAGCTGAAGCTTTTTCTTTTCCCTTTAATCCTGGAGTTGCGGGAGTGTTTTGCGGTACTAAGTCGATAGGACTGCTTACAGTTTTGGAGAACGGTGTTGCCATTTGCGTTACTCTTTCAAGCGAGATATTATAATGGCTTTGCAATAGTGGGCTATTTATATGTCGTGTCTGTATAGATAATCTTTTGGTTGCAGCCTGATATCTTTTGGCTAGTTCCGAGCCCAACGAAAGAGTAAATTCGAGAAGAGAAAGCGATGTGGTATTGAGTAGACTATTTAAGTGAGCACTGCTAGCATATATGCTACGATTTCCACAATTTTGTAGAAGAACTCTTGAAAAATGCAATATCGATTCAATCAACAGTCTGTCCGCGTCTTGAGTTTTCGTATATTTTATGCTTAACCCTTCAGTTTCGAGAAGAATTGTTCCAAAATCAGTTGTTTGTGGCCCTTCATCTAATTTGTACATCTTGCAAAATTGTTCCAGGATACTGTCAAACCGGTTTAAAAGAGTGATCCAGTGGTACAAATCACCCCTTGGAAAGGGCCATCTAGTAGGAAAAGTGGAAAGGAATTCTGTTAACTCGGAAAGTTGAACACAACAGGCGCGATCACGAAAATTTCTTGCCCATGAAGACTAGGACAAAATTAGTTAAAAAAACTTCATGACTTCCGGTACAAACCAATGATTCTGCATGTTTCGGCTGCATGGTTTTTGCTATTCGGACCATGATGGCTACGGAAGCGGTGATTCAATCGATTACTCTACTTTGAGCCCCCCTCCCACAGCCTCAGAAGATTCCCAAGGTATTGACAGCTTGCCAGATATATTAAGGAGTGTCCTAGGCAGGACCACTCCGGGACTTGAAGACTTTTTGCACCTCTACTTCTAGTGCTGAGAAGATTTATCGACTGAAGATTTGTCTTGCCGCCGATAAAAGACCTTAAGACAGTTTGTTGAGAGATAATGTGAATCGTATTTTCAACTTATTCCAGTGTTTGGTGGTTCAGATGGAAGGTTGAGGGTTTAAAGAGAAGTTTTGTTGAAATGGAGGATGAAAAGTGAATGGTTTTCAGGTGAGCAGATAATAGTTTGTAGAGAAAAGAGCGTACCGAAGGAAACGGTGCAGGCGTTCCTCGAGCTTTTTTCCACAGTTGTTTCGAATACAGGCAGCAGTCTACCACTACAGAATTTCACAGATTTAGAATTGAGTTATGAACGTGGTTAGGTTGAAGAGTAATGGGGTTTGTGCCTGGGAAGAACTGAGATGATTCATACGGCGTATTCCTTCGGATCCGTACAAACTTCACGCGCTTTCGGCACGACCTCGCTAACGTCACGGGTGGAAAGTACTCGTCCCTACTGTCTGTCCACGTGCATACTGCGGCTATGCAAATTTCGCTTTGTCAGCACCCAATAGTATAGGCTGAGTAAAACGCATGACTGGCCTGTGTCAATGTATGTTGATGTAAGTCCGTATCCTTTGCTCATTGACTAGCACATTTAGCGCTTTGTTAGAAACTCAGCTTCGAATGTGCTTTTCACATGTCTGGGATTTTGGTGCAGATTTTGAGGCTAAATTACTAGAATAAATTGAAATATTAAAATTAAAATTAAATGCGACAAACTCCCGGAAGGGGTGACATCCCCATATCACCAGTAACATGAAGCTAACCACGATCAGATCAGATGATAAGGCCGAAGTCCTACTTATCACCAAATCTTGATCATGGAGGAAAGGCCATCCGATGAGTTTCTGGAGCGTATCCAGCACCTGATACGGAGATGGTGGATTGGATCAAGTCTGCCTCAACTGTTACAAAGAAGGGAGATATAGATGAATATGCGCACCTCATGTGGTCCCGGTGTCTAGGCCTCGCCTGGCTGGGGCTGCAGGATTTTTGAGACATTTTCCCACCCACGAAGTTTCCGTTGCTAATATTTTTCTTCCTATGGTTAGATGGTTTCATGGAAATGGTGGCCGAATTACACGGGTAAATACTGAGCTAAACGGCTATTCATCGCGGGCAATAAATCAATAATCTTTGAAGTAACAAAAAAGGATAGGAGCACTGTAGATTAAATTTTTATTATAGTCCCTACTGAGTCTAAGACTATGGAGGGTAAGAGCACTGTAAAATGTGTGGCCTGGGTCAGAGAGAGGCCCTACATGTTGAATAGTCTTTGACTCTAGTCTTATGAATACAACTCTCTCTCCCCCACACGATGAATTCAGTGGATGATTTAACACTGTTATCTGTTTAAGGAAAGATACATCGTCTCATCAAAAGAGATGAGAAGATGTGGATCAATGAAATGACGAAGCATGAAGCTTCTCTGTTTCGCTTAATGAGGATGGAATACGAGTGCAGGCGACAGTATAAACATCGCCATGGTTGGATGGTGCGGTGGTACATCGTCTTGGCTGGTCTGCCAAGTAGAGTCTGCATAGCTTGGACACATATCCCACTCGAGACAGTTGATCGCTGGTTCATATCCAGCAAAACACAACCACTTTTCTCGCGGCGCTGGTATGCATGGATGACGAAGGCATGCTTGGATAATCAAAGGTTTTGAAATTCCCTTTGGTCGGTACTTACGGAGGAGGGTCGACTGTTTGTGTAAGCGAACATACCTCATAGTGGTATTTCCAAATGAAATCCAGAGTATGAGTGTCTCTAACGTCAAAAGAGTCATCCAACATGTATATATAGCACCGGTCATGTATCACAGCTAGATAGCTAAATACACATTAAATGATTCTAAAAAAAATAAAAGAGGATAGAAGACGGTCCACACACTGCTTGTAAGCCATTCACCTAACGATTGGTGTTGCCTCAGAGCTACCCGACGTGCAGGACAAGTGTTAGGCCACACCCCTTTTTCTCACCCTTGTTAGGCATATTGACTAGAATTATTTTGCACAATTATTCGCGATTTTTCCTTAGTATTACGACAAGGTGCCCCCACCAAGAGATGTAAAAGTCTTTCGACATGCATACCCCCGCTATAGTTGTCCCTCGTGCAGCCAAAGGTGCGAGGCGCCGCTCATCTCTTCAAACTATTAATAATGATTGTATCAAGAAAGCTGTAGCTGAGATCGAACAAGTTCCGTCTGAACAAATGTATATAAACTCAGAAGATGATTTTATGGATCCAGAGCTTGAAAACGACTGTCCTCCCAACCCATACTCCGCAAACCATGCCTCACTCTCACTCCACTTCCCACAGTGGTAACATCCTCTACAAGCCTCTCCAAGCAAAAGACCCTGAAAAAACACCCTATCCAGGACCTTTCTAGATTTATCTACGCGGCCGGAAAAGGTAACGCTGCAATTAGACGGAAGTGACTTTAAGTCTTCTTCAATCCAGCGCGCGATGATGGAGGTATGTCTGGATAACTCAAGGGTTTTGAAATGTTCCCCTGGGTGGGTATTCACGGATGAGAGTTGACTTGGGGCGAACAAAAAGCCGCCACAACTTGGCAGTGATACTTGCAAACGAAATCCGAGGCATGAGTGCTCTTCTCTTATGTTGAATCATCTTGTGAAGGGACTTCACATTTGTTGTTCACAATGATGGGTCCAAAAATAAATTTATATTTTATCTAAGGAGGAGAATTTACACAACGCGCGCAAGATGTTTTGTTACAATCGAGCGCGTTTTCCCGTGACACTAGCGCGCTTTTGTTCATAGACGGAGCCGGATAGTTCCGGATCCACATACAAGGCTACAGCCTGTAACACATCTATTCTGTACCTTTCTTTGATACTGTGTCATAGCTAGATAGCTGCATACGCAATTATTATCTGATGCAAAAAAAAACAAAAAAAAAAGAATTGTTCTATGTAATTGCGGTATTCAGGTTGTCGTTAGGACACTAACAGGGATCTGACTTAGCTCACTAGCGAGGCGCTTGGAGTATAGGAAGAAAGGGAAGATGGAGAGGAGAAGAAGAGACAACGTTTTATGAATTTCCAGATATCAGTTAATTGACATTATTCACCGACTTCGTGAGGCACCCAATTTGTATTACTTCGTGTTTTACCAACAGGCTACAAGAAACTCGATACTTTACATAGATATGCCCACAAACCACCTTGGAGATTCCAGGGAAGCCTAAAGCGAGCTAGCTAAAGAAGAAACACAAGTAACTTAATGGAACAACAAAAATATTTTTTTCGGAAGTGAAGGTCAACAGGGAATAGCACCGAGCAACCATTTCATCAACGCACACAAGAGCTTAGTAATCTGTGGGAAGTAGCTATGTGAATGCACTTTCTATGTAAATAAGGTCTTGTATTGGATTTTATTCCTCTTCTTTAAAATATTTACAAGTCCAGGGATTAGACCCTGGCGTCTTTTGTCTCAGTATGAACTTAATAGGGCCGTGTGCTTGACGCATGGCTCGCCAGACGTAAAATAAAGATCATCATCTCAGTAGGTTAGGCAGACATCATCTTCTATATTCAAAGCGATCCACTCACCCGCAAACATTTATCCCATACACGCTTATTAGTACCTTTATCCCCGTATCCAACTCCGTTAAATTATGCAGCATCATGGCTGCGCGCAACCAGCCGTCGTCCTTGGCGTCAATCGACCCAGGCGACCATTCATACCCGAGCCTTTTTGGGATTGCTGCCGCCATGGAGCAATCAAAAAGCCAAAGAAGGCAGCGAACGAGCCTAGCTCAGGATTTCCTGCAAAACATCGACGCCTTCGCAAAATCCAAGGCAGAAACCGAAGTCGCGTCCTTAAATGCACCTTTAATTGAAAATATTTCACTCATCGTGGCAGCGTTTGCGAAAGGTAACGCCAATGCCGCGATTCCACAAAGCAAGAACCCATCTCCGGCAAGTATACAGTAAAACCCTCTGTACCTAGGGCGACAAAACCCTCCGCGAAACCTCTCCATGAGCTTCCAAGAAAGTCCAAGGAGACTGCTTCTTCGTGGGCCACAGTAGCCCAGACCCGCCAGCTAATCTGGTAAACCTAAGACTGGTTGTACAAACAATACCAGCTAGACAAGAGTCATCGAAGGAAGATAAAAGACTCTTCCTTCGTAAGGGGTGACAACATTAGTAACGGACGTTATCTCCTGTCACAATGAAGCAGCTCATCACTGAAAAGTCTGGAGTCGCACCTTCAGCAATAATAGGGATGACGCAAGTTAGATCAGGCCTAGCAATGGAGTGTGCATCCGACGCACTTAGGGAATTAATTCTGGGTGTTGGTCCCTCACTTCAAAATGAAGAAATCACAATTGAGCCCACTTCAGATTGGACGTCCATCATGGTCCACAATATCCCAATCCGCATCCGTACGTTAGACAAAAGGATCAAAGTAACTAGTGAAATGGTGAAGCCGGAGTGCCAGGCAGTCTGGAGTCATACTAATACAGGTGCGCCAAAGTGATACAAAATTAGGACAGTATTCCACTAGTTGGATCGTACACTTTAAACAGGTACCAGCCAACCCAAGTTTTAGACTATTCGACGAGAGTGGGCCTACCATTTCATTTTCTTGTCGACGCCCCATTGAAAAATGTCAAGGCTGCTGGGGCTACCACTCAACAAGAAACTGTGTCAAAAGTCAGCGGTGTGCCAAATGTTTTGGTACGCACAAATTAGCTGAGTGCATGGTGAACATCCCCAAATGTTCAAACTGTGCTGGGCCGCACGAATCAACCCACTTAAGCTGCATGGCTCGAACAAGGCGACATCACGGTCAAGTAACGCCTCGATAACCAGTAGAGCTACGAGTTATACGTAAGAGATGACATCTGGATTTCAAGGCAGCATTGTTGTCACGATTTCAGTACAAAATGCATGGGCAATCTTGTAACTACAGTATATTAATTAAAGTTATCTGAAGAGAGAATTCCTCGATCTAAAGACTACATATATATACATTCTAAATTACTGCCCTACGAGAATATTCTCCCAATGACCTGAATTATTAAGACTCTTCGACAACTACCTAGAATGTTCTCGGTACACCTGTTATCCTCATGAACCTTCACTATGTTTCCAGAAGATTCACTGAGAATGTTCTGAGTTCCGTGGCTTCCGAGACCTTTCCCGAAGATTCCCCTTTTATCATAACCTACGCTAGCCAGCATAGGCTACAGAAGTCTTTCGGCTTAATATCCGTCACATTTGTTACGATCTCAAGAAAAAGGTAAGGCCCACTAGGTCATTAACATACCTGAAGAAACAATGCTTGATTGAGAGTATTACACCAAATTCTCATAATCATAATTACAAATATAGCACCCTTCTATTTCATCGCGTAAACTTAGGAAAGGGCGGACCAAACATGGATATAGCCCTCCTATAAGCTTGAGATGCAGAATTACACATAGTCATGGTACAAGAACCATGGATGTTGCGAGAAGACTGAGATTTCACTGCGAAAATCCACCCTGGCTTCAATAGTTTCATACACTTCGGAAATACGGTACCGAAATCACGACCACGCGCGGCCACTTTTGTCAGGAAAAGACTGCAAGCGACGCAGATTACACTTTCATTATCAAGTCAGACGTCATACAATAGACTATTACTTCATGCTGGTGTCCAGACTGACCTTTGTAAATGTCTATTGTGCCTCAGTCTCTAGTGGGACTTTGGATCCTTTACTAAACCAGCATCCTAGTACCCCTTCAGTAGTGAGAGGTGATTTTAATTCAGTCTCACAACACTGGAAGCCGTTAATAGAACGCCAATATGGTAATGGCGATCTCATCATGGGATGGGGCCGCGAAAATAATATGCAGCTACTAAGCACCATTGGGGAAAGCACCCACCGAGACTTAAATGTGCTAGATCTAACCTGGAGTAACACGACGGCTTTTGTATCAGTCTCAAACCACTTTCACTGTACATCAGACCACTCTAATATTGAGGGCTCAGTTGACACATCCGGATACTCGGAGTTATTCGAAATTCAAAAACTAACTCGCGTTAGAGACTGCGGCCTAGACGAGTTTGCTCGATGCGTGAAGCAATGGGCAAGGCCTGGCCCGCTTAGTAGTCAAAACGAGATTGAGGACTTCACAATGAATTTAATCCGAGTGATTTAAGACGCGGTTAAAGTTGTCGGATGAGTACCCGCTGTAGGCAAAAGAAAAACAGCACCTGGGTGGACTCGCAACTACACAAGACAACAGACTGACTACAGGATAGCAAAAAGAACATCTGTTGATGTAGAACTAACACGAAGGGCGTTCCGAACCGAAGTGAAGGCAGAAAAACGCGAATACTGGACAAAGAAAGTCGAAGCGTTAGGGATAGAAGCACGAATGTTCAATATAACGCGGTGGACTAGACCCGAGCCGGTGAAAGAGTCTCCTCCTATCCTGGTATCACTTAACCATTGGCTTTCAGAATAACTCGAGCGGATCATTGCACTGCAAGACTCGACACAAGAAACGATATAGATACATGGTGTCACGGCACGGCATTCTGCTCCGCCATGATATACAATTACGTGGAGGGAGGATGTGAGACTGATGGCTGATGCAGGAAGGAGCACGGACGCGGCGATTTAGTGGAAACCCGCCCGAATAGGAATAGCCTCAGAGCTTTTTGTAATGAGATCCTGTTCTTTTCTATTCTTCTCCAGCTTAGTATTTGCTTCACAGATTGAATTATCGCCATACAAGCTGTACTTTCACTTGTGCCTATTCTACGCCGTGACATAATACTAAGCTCCCTAAACTACTCAACGCGACCTCTGTAGAGAGGTAAAATACTAATTTCAGACTCAGTAATCTGTGGACAGCGTTTCGCTCACGATTATCTGGACAGTCATTGGCTAATTGTCTCGCTAATAAAGGAAAGCAGAAGATGCCAGGAGAGTGGCCGAAGGAAGACTTCACAACCTCGGTGTACGCCACCCGCGCACCCGGGGAAGAGGAGGACCTCACTACGAAGATTGATGTTCCATGGTATCAGAAAGTCACTTTTGAATTGTTGGACAAGGATTACAACAAGAGAAACAAACGCCGCGCTGCTGAAGTCAAGAAGGAGACTGATCAAGAACGTCACGAACATACCCTTAAGACTATGTGTACCGCCCTGGCTGATCGCGCCAACAACAACAGCAACTACCTTCGAGATACATTGGAGCAGAAGGCAGAGGCAGAGAAAATGGCACAATCCTGGGCGGAGGAAGCTGAGCGCTGGAAGGCTGCATTCGCAGAGGTCACTCTAGATCTCAAGGCCAAGGATAAGGGTAAGCAGAAGGAGGAATCCAAGTCGGTGCGAGGATCTGCAGCCTATAACACTGTTGAGAAAGACGCTGCCGGCTGTGAGGCCTCAGAGATACCACCAAGATACAAAGAGGTCCGTGACCCACAGGCTAAGCAACTCCGCCACCGCCAGAAGATTGAGAACCCACCCACCTTCATGGGTTCCCATAATCCTACTTTCGAGAACTGGAAACACGCTGTTAAGCGCAAGTTGAACGGCGACTCGATCTACTTTGATGATGAAAACCACAAGATCAATTACCTCTTGGGCTTTATTGGTGGTGATGCACAGGAATTCATAAAACCCTACCTCGAGCCAGAAAGCGTCAACCACATCACTGTTGCGATGTCTATCGTCGAAGTTATGCGAGGAGCCTACGGCAAGACCCGAGGACAGAAGCGCTCCGAAGCTCGTGCCAACTTCAAGAAACTCCGACAAGGGGATGACAGCTTCTCAGCCTTCTTCACTAAGTTCCTGACCTTCGCTTCTCAATTGCAACTTAGAGACGAAGACCGCATGGATGAACTTCGCGAAAAGATGAGTCCCAAGTTGCAAAATGTCATAGCCGGATTGGATTTTGAATCTACCTTGGAGATGTCTCAACACTGCTTGAAAATAGAACCACACCTGCAATTAGCGCGCAAATCGGAGGATCAAGCCGCTCGCTACCAACAACGCAAGGACAGGTACAAGAAGCCAATTCTCCCGCCGGGCCTAACTCGTACTGCACCTCCAAGAGCGTCTGGTCCACCCAAGCCAAAAGTCTTGGCCCGAAACGCTGGTGTCTGCTTCCATTGCCACAAGACTGGTCACTACGCTAACGCGTGTCCTACTGCTAAAGTCAATGAGGTGGATGCGAAGAAGAAGGAGGAAGCTGAAGCATCTGGATCGGAATTCACCATGAGCTCCGATGAGGGAAAAGATTGTCTCTAGGAGAAGTCGCCTTCCTAGAGAATAACACGTATCGAGTAAATGGCATTGATTTGGAAAATTTGTTTGGCGGAAGGCCATTAGTTATAGATTGTACTCTTGAAACTAAAAACAATTCCCAATTTCCAATCTCTGCCCTCATTGATACCGGCGCTAATGGATATGCCTTCGCAGATCGTAAACAACTGCGTGATTGGTACCGAAATAGTAAGATTAAGATGACGCGCTACAATCTCCGTCATCCACTCTCTATCAGAGGCTTCGACGGCGGATCATCCCGACCTCTACGCCATGCCTACGTGATGACACTGACTATAGACTCGCACCGAGTCAACATGCCGTTCTTTGCTACCACACTTGGTAACAAGAACAATGTGATCCTCGGTCGGCAGTGGCTGGCCTATCATAACGTACTCCCAGATTGCGTGCGACACCGGCTGTGGTGGCCAGAAGACCGCAATGATCATCAGTGGGACGCTAACCGTCGTGACCGACTGATTGAACTGCCCCCTCTAGAAATCAACAAACCTCCTGCTAAAAGATCTCCACATTTTATGCCAAAGCAGATATTGAAACGCCCTGCAATGGTAGCAGAAGCGCCGGCGACCCCTTCAATTATTCTGACTCCCCGGCCTACACTGCAGGAGCGACAAGAAGCCTACGATAAGAAAAAGGAGGATCTGGGTCTAGACGAAATGGACACACCTACGCTTTCAGCCGTCGAGGTTGAGACAATTGAAGCGGAAGACCAATGCTGGTTCGTAGAAATGGAAACCGCTTGCGACGGTACAGAGATTGCGCACATTGCGGAGCTCGCTGAAGAAGAAGAGAAGACACAATTGTTGGCCCAATTACCTCCTGAATATCACGATCTTGCCCATGTCTTCTCCAAAAGACGCGCAAAGGAATTGCCGCCGCATAGGGAGTTCGACCATAAGATCAATCTGGATAGCGAGCCTGAGCTCAAGCAAGCTCCCCTCTATAAAATGAATCAGAAAGAGCTAGATACCGTACATGCTTACATCGAGGAGAACCTGGCGAACGGGTTCATCGAACCCAGCGATTCTCCGTTCAATTCCCCGGTCTTGTTTGTCAAGAAAAAGAATGGAGACCTTCGATTTTGTGTAGACTACCGGAAATTAAACGCACACACGCGGAAAGATCGCTATCCTCTGCCCCTCATTGGTGAGACATTAGCCAAGATGGCTGGTTCTAAGAAATTCACCATTCTAGATGTCATCCATGCGTTCAACCGTATCCGGATGCATCCAGACTCCGTGGGATGGACTACGTTTCGTACTCGATTCGGTCAATACCGTTACCGCGTGTTACCTTTTGGTCTGTCAGGTGGCCCGGCCACTTTCCAAAGATATATCAATTCGGTCCTAGGCGATCTGCTCGCTCGTTACGTTTCCGCATATATGGATGATGTATGCGTCCACTCTGAAGATAAAAGTAAACACGTGGCAGAAGTACGCGAGGTCCTTCAGCGTTTGGACAGGGCTGGACTGCAGGTGGATATTAAGAAGTGCCGCTTTAATCAAAAATCTGTTAATTTTCTGGGCTTCATTGTTAACACTTCCGGACTCCTGCCAGACCCGAAGAAGCTGGAAAGTATTCGCGCATGGGAGAGACCTACTAGCAAGACTGCCATTCAATCCTTCTTGGGGTTCTGCAACTATTACCGTAACTTTATAGAGAATTTCTCCCGGATCGCTAAGCCACTGTACAACCTGACAGCAATCCCAAAAGGCCAGTTGTTCCAATGGACCGAGCAAGCTGAAGAAGCGTTCCTTGCCCTGAAAGAGAAATTGGTCAGCCCACCCATTTTACTGTACTTCGATCAGAAGAAGCCTACACGTATAGAGACCGATTGTTCTGATCTAGCAACAGGAGGAGTACTCAGTCAATTGCAGGAGGAAGGCGTGTGGCATCCTGTGGCTTTTCACTCCCGAACCTTGACTGGTCCGGAGGTAAACTATGAGATCCATGATAAGGAGCTGTTGGCTATCATCCAATGCTTGAAAGAATGGCGCGCAGAGCTCACCAGCACCTGGGAGCCGTTCGTGATTCTGACTGATCACCGAGTTCTGGAATACTTTGGTCAGAAGCAGCTACTCAACGATAGGCAAATCCGATGGTCAGAGGTGCTATCGCAATTCAGTTTCGACCTTCAGTACCGACCAGGCAAGGAAAATATTCTGGCGGACGCGTTATCTCGCAAGAAAGAACTTACCCCTACACAAAAAGCTGCAAAAGAACTGGAACGTACGAAAATCCTCCTCCCTCAAAAGAAAGTTACGTTGCCACATGACAGCAAGGTGTTAGCGCCCATCGACGAGGATCTGGATACTATTGATCGTATTTTTATGGCCAACCGAGCAGATCCCGATCTCGAGGATCTACGCCAGCAAGCACGACAGCGGGAAGAACCTTATTCTTTGGAACCTACCGGGTTGGTGCTTCATAAGGGACGCGTGGTGGTGTCAGCCAAAGACAATCTCCGTACTCAAGTGTTGAAGATGATCCACGAATCTACATCCACCGCTCATCCAGGACGAAACAAAATGAGGAAACTAATCGGCGACCGGTACTGGTGGCCACGATACGCAGCAGACATCGAGCGTTATGTGCAGAACTGCCATGTCTGCCGACGATCGCATAAGCCTAGAGACAAGACACCGGGCTTACTACAGCCTTTAGCCATTCCAGAACGTACATGGGATGATATATCGATGGATTTTCACGATGTGGGGGTACCAGACAAACGAGGGTTTAATAACATTTGGGTAGCTGTTGATAGATTGTCTAAACGCCAAATCTCCATCCCCACCACTAAAAGTGCTACAGCAAAGACTGCTGCAGACTTGTTCTACCGTTATGTCTGGCGATTCCGTGGCGCACCGAAGACCATTACCAGCGACCGCGGTCCGCAATTCATTTCGGATTTCATGGATGAGTTGTCAAGGTTAGCGCGCGTCAAACTCAAGCTATCTACGGCAGAACATCCGCAGACAGACGGCCAGACCGAAATTATTAACCAGATCATTGACCAGCGACTGCGACCATTTGTCAATTTCCACCAAGACGATTGGGCGGAGCTGCTTCCCGCTCTAGATGCTGCTGCGGCAGCTATTCCAAATGAATCTACAGGATTGTCGCCATCAATGATTGACTATGGTTACGAAATGCGTTTAGAATTTGACTGGAATCAGCGACTGGAACCACGAACCCCTCGAGAGAAGCTGAATCGGGACGAGGCCGCGGTGTGGCTTAAACGGATTAGTAGCGCGTTGGATTATGCTAAAGAGAGCATCAAACGCTCACAGGAACAACAGCGTGTTCAAGCCAATAAACATCGCCGAGAAGTAGACTTTGACGTTGGAGATAAAGTGTTTATCCGGCGCGGTGCTTGGAGAACTACGAGACCGTCGGATAAGCTGGAAAATCCAATGGTGGGACCATATCGGATCATTGCCAAAGAAGGGCATTCATTCCGCGTTCAACTACCCGCCTCTTGGAAAATACACCCTGTATTTTCACCAGACCGACTGCGCAAAGATCCAGATAACCCGTTGCCCGGCCAGGCCAATCCAGAGCCGCCGGCAGAAGAGATCAATGGAGAGTTAGAATGGGAGATCGAGAAGGTGTTAGACGCGCGGCTGTATCGCAATCGGCTGCAGTACAAGGTTCAATGGGAAGGCTGGGACGCAGACGAGGAATGGTATCCGGCTGCCAACTTTCGGAACGCACCCCTCATATTAGAAAAGTTCCACGCTGAGCACCCTAAATTGCCAGGGCCACCAAGACGTCTCGCTACGTGGTTGGACGATGCCGCACATGATAGATTTAGTGAGGAACATCCGGAAGATAATATGGTGACCAACCAAGGTCGTGACAACCAACGCCGCCGCAGAAATTAGTCGATTTGGGACAATCGAAGGCTGAGGAGGGGGTGATGTCACGGCACGGCATTCTGCTCCGCCATGATATACAATTACGTGGAGGGAGGATGTGAGACTGATGGCTGATGCAGGAAGGAGCACGGACGCGGCGATTTAGTGGAAACCCGCCCGAATAGGAATAGCCTCAGGGCTTTTTGTAATGAGATCCTGTTCTTTTCTATTCTTCTCCAGCTTAGTATTTGCTTCACAGATTGAATTATCGCCATACAAGCTGTACTTTCACTTGTGCCTATTCTACGCCGTGACACATGGGAGGGTGATCAACCAGAGCCTAGTTCTTGGGATGGAGAGGTCTCGTTGGAAGAAGTTACAACATCAAGCATTAGAAGTAGAGAAACGGCTCCGGGATATCACAAAATTACAGTCTGACTCCTCAAGGCTTTCTGGAACTTAATTGGTGTGGAAACTCGAGGGATAAAAGACAATTGGCGAGTGGTCAAAAGCTGGCGTGGACTCAAATTATAAGATTCTAAACTAAAGAGAAAAGTATCTAGGAGGATATGAATCTGTATATATGTACATAGGAGTTCAACTGTTCAAATAAAGTTTCCAACACGAAACCTCCTGTCCTTCATTGTCTACAACCCAAGGGCTTCGTATAAAAACCAATATCCATGACAAACCTTTCGTATCGTGATTTGTCACACACAAGACTCGTGTGTGTGAAACTAGTCGTTGGAATTCCTGGATTGACCCTATGTCGGCTTACCAACTATTGGACCAACGACCACGTGACCACTAAAATGTCGGGGCGTCACAATTGGAACATATTTCAAGGAGCATTTTCAAGCATGTTTGACCTTGGGATATTTTCCTACACTATTCAGGCTGGCTGAAGTTATACCACATCTAAAGATTGGAAGCGACCTTTCAAGCGCAAAAGGATGGCAACCTATATTGCTACTATCCTGCTTAGGCAAGGGACTAGGTGTTACGGCTGGTATGTGAAGAGATAGCCGTCTTCGAGATTGGGAACTGGCCAATGTTGCACGAGAGTATATCAGAACGGACGGGGACAAGAATAGCTTGTGGACTAATAATACAGATTGCAAAACTACAGAACTAAAGCTACATCTTACACCTAACTAAGTACAACTGTACAGCCTAGCATGACTCAACTAAATGTCGGCGCCTGATATGATAAGGCCTCCACAGTTCGGGCCAGTGTTTATGGCACAGTGGTATAGCCACAACTTCAAGTCATTATACTGAGTAGCAGTCATACTGAGCCATAACACTAGGACAACTAATCGCGAAACAAATGTCCTGGCTCGCAATAAAGGACAAAGCAGTACCTCCACAACTGTTCGGTGCATTACCAGGACGCTCAGCAGTTGACTTGGCATCATGTGTTATCAATGATGCATGATGCAGAAGCTTGTGACGACCAGAAGGGAGCACAGGTTAGCAGATGAACAAGTCGAATCAGGTAAGGACTCAGATCTGGAATATAATTCATAAGATTCTAAACTAAGGGAAGATAACAAGAGGCATCTAGAGATATACATGTATACATAATTTACAACTGGTCCGTGCGTATATCTCAAGGGCGAGGATAGGACAGTGTTCCGCAAGGTGCATATGTGGTCTAACAAAGATCTAGGTGGTAGATGAAGGTGATGAGTGGGTCGAAGGGATGACTGGTCTTCTCTAGGAAGAGACAAATTGGTAGATAGTAGCGATAGAGGCTATACGTGGGTCTTGCTGATGAAGAGCTGGAAAGAGATAAATGGTCTTCCCGAAGAAGAGATGGGTAAACAAATGTATTATTAAGGTAATTGAAGAAGACGTTGCGTGAAGAGTAATGCTTCTTCACACCGAGTATTTATATACATAAAATTACCAAATAGCACATAAAACACAGCCTCTATGCCAAATAATCTGCTACATATCACCTAATGTTGAATAAGTTATTCGTTATGCACATAAATATTAGAATAGATTGGAAGACGAGGTAACAGCCAAGATTGCTAAACATAGGCTGGTTGATGAGAATCGCACAAAAGCTTACTTTTATGTATTGTTGCGAGTAAGGGCTAATGTTGTGCCTGGTCCCACATAGCTACAGTGCACAGCTCAAGTTATGATGGTCACGCAACTGCATGCGTTTGCTCTGTTTGCTCCTGCTTCGCTGATTTAGTATCATTAGTAAGCAATAGTCTAGGGACTGTAAGTAGAGAGCTTTCCTCGTTCTACAGAGATCATTCTCCGCTCCACTTCTTGACCTGTCCGGCCCAGCAGCCCATCTATGATCACTAGCAGCGAGCTCCCACAAATTGTATGCACACCCGAATCATAGACCTATCACAACAGCTAAGTTTAGGTATACTCAGCCTCGCAATCTTACAAAGCTATTTTAGGCAAATTATTAAGGAAATAATGACCCCTCAGTCTTTGAGGTTGTGGAAAGCTTTGATTCAAGTAACTACCGAAGTGAAACTAAGTACAGAATTTGCAGTCACGTGCAGATCAACAACGTGGCCCACTTGATAGCCCCAAATATTCTAGATTCTAACCCAAATTACATTTTTAACTCGACATCATTGAATTAGAATGACCTAAAATTAGTTGGATGGTCAAGTCTTTTATATTCCTCATGATTATTTTCATTTGTATATATAGATCTATAGTTCCGGGGAAATAGAATCAAGTTGTTTTTACTGAGTTATCTTTTTCTTCAATCTCAAATACACATCGTCTGCCACAGGTCAGACACCCAGATACCTGACACCTAATGAAACTAGCCTACTCTTATCAGTCTTCCTTGCTGGTTCTAAAAGTGCATTGAACTATTATTTGTGTTTTAACCTAGCCGTCCGCATGACGTTTCATATTACGCTATGCCACAACGATCCATGAAAGTATATGGGATCACAACACAATACCCGAAAGGAACATTAATATCAGAGGCCCCGTAGGTCAGGAATACAAGGCCGTAACAAAGCTGCAATGAGATTCAACAAAGTAACAGTCATGATCACTCTTGATATTCAAGGAGCCTTAGATGCGGTGCTACACAATCGGCTACTTGCACGAATGCGGAGGCAGGGCTGGCCGTTATCTCTCTGTCACTGGGTAGAATCATTCTTGGAACAGCGAAATGTTGAGACTTAATATATACATTATTATTACGAGGTAAATTATTTATTTATAATACTTAACGTCGTGCCCGCGTACAGTACGTGAGCCCCTCACGTGCCGGTTAGCTCAGTCTAAATAAAACTACCCGACGTGTTGGCACCTGAACAAACCCAACAAAGCAAATGAAAGCCAGGATCTCATCATCCTGCACTTGAAGATTAAATTATACATAGTTTACCGGTCTCCCTTCAACTCTCATGTATTCAGATGGTATTAAATGAAGAATAGATTAAATAAACAATATGGAGGGGGGAACAAAGTTGAATCACATGATTCCCTTTCGGTCAGACTTGTTGTGCTTTTCCAAAGAAATTTGTGACACGCACCCAGCTATTAAATGCGTGAACTCCCTCCGCAGAAGCGAGAGCCCAAGATATGCTGGGTCTAGGATTCTGTGCTCTGTGGAGCTGTGCCTGGTACTTCCCAAGGTGGCAATAGAAAAAGTGGTTGGGGGGCTTTTCTTCTCCGCATGAGCAGGTTAGAATGGCGTTTTCGTGCTGAAAGCGTCGGTGGTAGTCTGCGAAATCGCCATGTCCAGATCTTGCAGCTAATAGATATCCTAGTATGCGTCGCCCTAGACAGGCGAGCTCGGCAGTAATCTTAGTATTAGGACCAGTTCCTAATTCTTTATATCTAGATGGAGAATTTTCTGTCCAGTAAAGTGCAACAGAAGCCTCATACTGGGCTTTGACTTCCCTTCTTGCCCTCGCAATAGAGAATACCGAGTGTAGAGCTGGAGCCGCACAAGCGGCTTTGGCAAGCGCGTCGGCTGCTTCGTTTCCCAGAATACCTGCGTGGCCCGGGCACCATCGGATGGCCACTTCCCCAGGCATTGTGTTTTGGCCACGTGACCTTGTTTTCCAGTTTGCTGCAAGCTTGCGAAAGAGAAAGATTTTCGTTGAGCTAGACGCTGTCGGAACATCAGAGAGAAGACGGAGGGCAGCCACCTGGGGGTAAATAATATATGGGTCACATATTTACCTGACTATTAGTGGTCACCAGTTGTTATTGTTGTTCTTGTTGTTTTGTTTGTTTTCTATTTTTCGTGAGTCGGGGCGCCAAGCTTGACTTAGGTCCCTACTACCCACTAAACTACCTAGAGGCATGGACGCCAGTGCTTACTGCCCTGGTGGCTTCGCCCTTGCTACTTCCTAACTAGGTTTGCAGGGGAATTCTCTAATTACATGATTGCGTTTAGCATAGCACCTGCACTTTTTCAGCCAGTCCCCGAGGCTCTTTACTCATTTTATGTATAACAACCACCCTCGAGATACTACTAATACATCCATTCATAAATACCGCACCACCCATCCATGATGCAAGGCTCAGAGTTGGGGCAGAGTTGAAGACCTATTTATTTCTTCTCTGGGGTTTCTAGGGAAGGTCCTTATGTAAAACTCTGAAATAGAAAGCCACTTTGCTACACGTAGGGCTCCTTCCCAGGTTCCTAGCAAAATTTTCTTTGGATCCCTTGAAGATGCTGGAGCTCGAGGAGGTCTATGAGTGGTAAGGTGGCACTCTAGGAAGTGCAATGGGGCTTTGAGCTGTCCGCAGCCACGATGAAGGTTAGCGCCCTCGTGATTGAAACTGCGGTGGTACTCTGCAAAGCCACCATGTCCTGAGCGGGCAGCGTATAGTCTAGAGAGAAATGGTCTGGCTGCTGAGAGTTCCTTAGGGTTACGAGAGTATGAGTCAATGTCAAGCTCCCTATAAGATACTGGGGCATGTCGGTCCCAGTAGTCTTTCATAGCCGTCGATACTTCTGCCTTGATGCGATTTTTCGCGGTATCAAAAGAAACGTACCCACGGGGTATAGGCGGGGTTTTTGAAAGCCCCTCCCGGGCAGAGGCGTCGGCCAAAACGTTACCCAATATATCAGAGTAGCTTGGGATCCAATAAGCCTTGACTTTCCCGGAAGGCATGTGTGGGAGCCGGGTGCGAAGAGGCCAGTCTTGGGAGAGGGCTTGTATTTGTTGAAAACAACTTGCCACGAGCAAATTGGGAACTGAAATAAAAGGCGAGCTACTTCCAGGTTATCTGTGAGTATCCAAATATTTTCTGAGAAGCGTGCTGTTGGTAGGGAGAGCATAGCTCTGAGGGCTTCTTTCACAGCGGTCACTTCTGTGTCAAAAGGAGACAGCGTCAAGTCAAGGGGCAGACTCTCGCGGTAAACTATCTGGCCAGCTTGAAAGATAACAATTCCACCGCCTGGCCTGGGCGATTCTGCTATCTCAGATCGAGCGCCATCTGTATAGACTGCTAGATCTCTGAAAGTGATGCCAGAAGGGAGATTAATGGGAGGGTGCGTAACTCGCCTAGTGGTCACCAGTTGGGCAGGAGGTCTGCATGACATGTTGTGTTATGGAATATCAAGGTCACGTGACGGTGGCCTTCGGATATTAAACAGGAGGCTGGAAGACAAATCATTCGCTCCGTTTAGGAAACGAGTAAAGGACATGAGTATGTCACAGTTTCGAGGGACAAGTGCTGGGGAAACTATGTGGTCGATGGTAGTAAATAATAATTCTAAGGAGAGAACTTCCACTTCATCTATCTATTCATTTATATACGTGAAAGCCTCCTCGCCACCGAGGCTAATCCCTCTCCTGTTCCTATGCTATGGGACTCCCTTAGTGTTCTGACTATGCCTGTAATACAGTACTATCGTGTCATGGTCCGGAGGGATTGTACACGGTCTCGTATATTCCCAGTCAGAGTAAGCCTATCATCATGTGGTGCAGTGCCGTACTGCCGGGTCCGATGCCATGTGAATACCATGCAAATGCCGACGCAATAGTATTGTATTGGGTGGCGTCGCACATTAGCGAATTAGAATTGATTAATCACGCCACTCGAATTAGGCCTAGGTTAACCAACAATGGCTACAGGGACCAATCGGCTTACCAGCCGTTACAGAGTAGAAGACATTAGTGTTGGCTCTACAAAGCTGGATCACTCGTGGACTATGAATGGTGTATATATGCCTGGATATGTGTATTGTAATTTTGTTAAGTCTTTATTAGTATAACAATTGTTATTTCATTCCAACATGAAGAACCCGTGTAAGATACAAAGGTGTCACTGATGAAAAGCTTGTTGAGTGTGGTGTTCCGGAAGCATTGCTTCTCTCACAGCTGCTTTTCATGTTATATATCGCAACTCTGCATGAAAATGGCTCTTCTAGCTGCAACTTTGGCTACGTAGACGACATCGTCACCGTTAAAGTCGGTAGTACTCCTAGCAAAGCTATAGAGGCTGTTCAAGAAGTTGATAAGATAGTCCAACTCGCTTTGACACACATGATTAGGTTCGACCCTTCAAAGTGCGAGTTACTTGTCATGGGGGGAGGATCGAAGAAGAAACTCGACTTATAAAGCCTCACAGTTAGAGTTGGTGAACAGCTTATTACCTCACATCCATATATTCAATGGCTTGGAGTTCGGCTCGACTCCCGACTGACATTTAGACAGCATTTTCAGGAATGTTGTAGTAAGGCATAGCGACTGTCTTACCTCTTAGTGTTAGCAGGGTACAGCAAGGAGCGACTCCTGCACCGTTAATTCGGGCGGTCAATGTGTGTGTAGTTAGTACAACAGTATACGGTGCTGAGGCTTGGTGACCTGGACTTACTCGTATTACGACGATTTGAGATAAAAAATTAAGTATGGGTGCCAGATGTATTATGATTATGAGGAGGGTAATTGCATAGAAACAGTGGCTTTATCAATATGTGCTTGACACTATTATGAAGTGGACGATGATATGTGTTCGCTGTATTAGATTCGTTTCCTGATAATTGCTTTCTATACGAAGGAGAATACTCCTATTTGTACCTAAAGCTCACCTATCTAATTGCTAGTAGAATATTCCATCTTGTGATGTAAGATATCCTATCATATGCTATCATATGCTATCACATGCTATAGAATAGTTTACATTCTTGTTCAAACCATCCACATGCAAATATTATGATGTCACTACACCAACCACAACATGTATAGATCTCTATATCATCTAATACAGCCTGTCTAATTGGCTGAGTGATTTCACATTATAACAAGATGGCACCTAAGACTACTGAACAGGACAATTTTGACTGCAGTTAGAGCTACACTACCAGTGTGGCGAACTAGACCAAATATAGTTCTGCACCGGGAATCAGGAATCCTGCCGGCAGAAATCATGCTAAAGCAGCGATAGCTCCAACGTGCAGCCAGAATCCGCCGACTCGACGGCTATCACCCTTTAGCATCAAGGGCAGTAGAGACACTCAAGGAGGCAATCAAGCGACTCATAATACGAGGGGCAAAAAGAACGAATGTTCAGAGTTCCAGAATGGTATCTAATACGCCTACATAACATGAATCTTAACCTACCAGCTTCAGAAGGTGGTGGGCTTCTATATGGACCAAAGATAGCCATAGCTGCTGTCAAGGCCAATTGTAGTAAAGAGGAAAAGGCGAAGCGGTGTAAGGGTCGTAAGATAGATGTTATTCACGAGCTATCTAGATTTAGGTACAAAAGATAATCTTAAACTGAAGAGGAAATTAACTGAGGGAACCAACCATATGAATGATCTGGCTTTACGTCAAGGTTTCAAGTTATAAAAATGAGGTGATTGACATAATGATCTATACTGCGGAGATGGCTCTTGCCAAGGTACCTAGCTGCTCGATTTCTCTGCTCTCCGCCAAAGCTAAGCCCTTTAACCATTCAACCATTAATATGTAGAATATCCCGGTCTCCCATCATTCTTCGTCTCTATCTCATACTAATCCTCCAATATTCAACTGCCTTAGGCTTACGCCTGACTTATACTAAGCTCTAGCCTATGGCAAACGGATCAAGATCTGGTTTAGAAGCCTACCTGCAGGAACGCTATGTGTCTAATCAGATGGATCATCTAATGGTGCAGCATACTCAACCTATGGCTACACCATCCACAGAGATGGGGAACTTTTATCAAGAGGTGGAAAATTCCTTCCTGAAGTAGAGGTTACTGGGGCAGTTCAAGGCCTGGAGGCAGCGTTGGAATTTGGAGGTAGTGCCAATATAAAGTTGCTCCTAGATAATCAAGAGGCAGTAGAAGCTCTTGTAAGCGGTAGAACTAATTCCTCACACATTGAGGTAAGGAAATTTACGGAACTATTTGGGACCCGACTCTCGATAGAGGTTTACTGGATTCCGGGCCACAGCGGTATAGTAGGAAACGAAAAGGCTGATGCGATAGCATAATCAGCACTCACATCGAGATCCAGGGAAGGAAACATACCGACTCCCGAATACATTTGGGACCAAGTCCGGAACGTCCTGAAATTTGCGGCACTTAGGCGGCAAGTTACGATACGCACGCAGAAACCTGCAGAATAGAATAGAATTAAATTTAAGTTCCTACTGGGTCTAAGAAGCCTGCAGAAGACTTGTGGCGTAAAAGTAAAACGGACAGGTATAAAGACTTGGATCTAATGATGCGACGAAAACGCCCGCATAAGCTAGCTCTACCCCGATGGGCATATCACTACCTTATTGCCGCAAGGACTGAGCATGGTGACTTCGCCAGCTATCACAGACGGTTCCAACACCAGAATGAAGAAATGCTCCACAAATTTGGCCGAGAAAAGCGCCTATGGAATTTTGCAGAGTGTGGCCCGGCTATCCAAAAGTGGTGCACGGAGACGAAAGAAACTCGACCTACAATCAGGGATATGATAGGGCAAGAAGGATGGCAGATATTCTGGCGTTATTTAACTGTAACTATATGTTACAACAAAGCTGAATCGTGAACAGAAGGTGTAAAGATCAACTTTAATACTTCTTGGGGCCGTTCATTGTGGTTCGAGAATTAAGGTGCAGTGCAGGGCACTAGCAATTAGAAATGGTGGTTTAATTATTTTAGTTTTGCTTTTCCAAGCTTCTACGAAACAATGATGTAGATAGCGAAGAGTCTTGTATAGATCTGGACTACCCGTGCCATGATCTCTGGGTGCTGGGTAGTACCCGCTTACGATATAAATATCATTATCATCAGTAGGTTAGGCGTCGGGTAGTTCGTTGAGGACTGGGCCAGCCGGCATGTTTCAATAGTTACGTGCTGTGAACTGGCACAGCGTTAAATAAAATCAAATTAGTAGTTTGGTACAATCAACGTGGGGAGCGACATTTCATAAGTCAAAGATACTATACATCACGATTGCTAGACCTGCACTAACATACGGGTCACCTTTTTGGGCCGAGGTCGGGCTGGATGGAAAAATGCTAGAGATGATAGTTAGATCTCTCAAAATTATACCAAGAAATTGCATAAAGATTGTTTCTGTATGTTCAGGTTCAACAGGCACATGACTTGAAGCGTAGGAGAGAGTGTGGTGTGCGAGTTACTGAGGAAGGACGGCTGACAGGTTGGCAAGACACATTATATATTAGTTAAATTGTCTGTACAGCAAGCCCTCGTAGCTCAATGGTAGAGCGCGTCACTAGTATTTAAGGTGATGACGAGGTTGACGGTTCGATTCCGTTCGGGGGCATGCAGTATGACAGTTCAAAGAGCACCGAAACCATTTTAAGTTTTAACACTCGACAGCCACATAGCTGCACAAACACAAGGTGATTTAATCGGAATTAATTATTATTTATATAGAAGAAAAGAACCAGGATTTTATGACCCAGGTTGTCCGTGTGGCTACCAATCACAAAATCCTAAGCATGTGATCATGTCCTGCCCTAAGCAGTTATTATTAATTCATTTTGTTGTCCTGTCTGAGTCTATGACTATGTAGGACATGCAGGTCCTCTCTGCCTACAGGCCAAGGATACCTACACCAGTAGTATATATCCCCTCCTATGCCTCCCATACAGCTCCCATCAAACTGTACCACCCCTCACAATTCTTCCTTCGATCATACACTTAGGAGCCCTTTGCCCTTCATTATCTCCCCTCTCCAGCCAACCAAACGATGGCTATTTGCGGGTGTATGGCAGCCGGGGAAAATCGCAAAAACCACTGGGTGCGGAGCTCTCCTAATACCGACATTAGGACTAAATCCGAAGACATAGTGACCCTTCCGAAGCGTTCGAAGAGGCTAGCCAGCTGGGCGCTGCAGACTTGTGGATACCTCGGGAAATTCAACCTCTGCCTTTCTAGCCTCCTTCCAACTCCTTCCCGAAGGTCGTGCTGAAATGTCAGAAAAGTCTTGACAGAGCGTGATTGCTGTATAGTAGCTCAGTCTAACTTCTGTTGTGCCGTCCAGGGCGCTGGGGAGTGCCGTTGACTCATCGACAATAGAAGCCCTCCTGGCTAATTAGCCGAAATCTTAGTCTTGGCGCCTACAAAAATCCAAAGTTGAAAACTCCTCGAAGATGTCAGTCCCAACACGGTCTTCAGAGACCTCTTTCCCCTCTCGCTCCACATCTCAGCAGCCTGTCCTTCTCAAGATGTATAACCCCATTAGAGCAGCAGTCCCCCATAAACCAAGATCCCAACTTTGTATTTGTCGACTTGATTTCCTCCTTGCGGGTATAAGTAGCGTCGTAAATTTGTTGTGAGTGATAGCCGGCGATGAATGGGGCAAGCTCCTGTATGCAATTGGAGCAACTTCTTTATTGGTCGTCGAGGCGAGATGATGCTTGTTTAGAGAGAGTTTGAGGACTCAGATGATAATGATGAGAGAGGCATTGTCGAGAAGTCGTCAAATGGAGATATGCATGTGTCTGCTTTCGACTTCGATTCGGATGCGATTCTTCTTGGCTATCCCAGATATGCAGAGCATACTGAGCGATTACACCGGCACCACTGGAAGGTGAAGAATTCGTCTTTGCCGGCTGCCCTAAGTGGTCAAGTGGTGGAGGAGAAATCTGGAGATAAGCCCGAAATCGATGCAATGAAGTAATGACCAACAATCCTAGTGATATGAAAAGAGCCACACGATAGATTATTAAACATGGTTGGATAGAACAATTCCGCATGACAAATGCAGTCGAAATAAAGCTCCGGGAACGAGACGGAACATGTTCAAGGTTGGGGTTGATAGGAGGGACGTGATTGGTACACATCTTTTTTTTTTTTTTGAATCATTTAATGTGTATTCAGCTATCTAGCTATGACACATGACCGGTACTATGTATACATGTTGGATGACTCTTTTGACGTTAGAGACACTCATACTCTGGATTTCATTCGCAAATACCACTATGAGGTATGTTCGCTTACACAAACAGTCGACCCTCCTCCATTAGTATCCACCAAAAGGAATTTCAAAACTTCTGGTTATCCAAGCATGCCTTCGTCATCCATGCATACCAGCGCCGCGAGAAAAGTGGTTGTGTTTTGCTGGATTTGAACCAGCAATCAACTGTCTCAAGTGGGATATGTGTCCAAGCTATCCAGACTCTACTTGGTAGACCGGCCAAGACGATGTACCACCGCACCATCCAACCATGGCGGTGTTTATAGTGTCGCCTGCACTCTCGCAGCCGAAGTCTTGGCACGCACAAAGCTCAATTTGTAAAAACTACTTGCCAAAACTCAAAATTCCACGCCCGTCGAGACTGTATCCATCCTTTGCATCATCTTGTTAACTTGTCCTGATCCCTCTCACATCCATTCCAAGGAATTGTCTTCCAGGTTTGTGCGCCACGCTTTATTTCCTTCGTCGGGTGTAAATATCGGCGTGGGCTTGTATCTGGCGACCGGCTAAGGCTAGAGAAAGTCGAAAAGAGGTGTGGTCATTGGAATGAGGATGTACTAGGTCGTACTTGTAAACTTGATGAGGCTTAGGTAGGAATCGATTTCGTTGGGAGTGAAAGATTGATATGGTGGAGTATTTTGAATCATTGCCTCGTGGGCCGACTTGTTCGGTATTGCGAAGTTTGACTGAACTTGGCTCTGGGAGAATATTTCACTCCCAGGTTCGTAGAGGACACCGCGTACAGGTGTTCAATCTTGCCCTCCGATTGGTACACATCGACGGCGTTACAGTGTATCTGTATTTCCCGAAGGATAAATTGCAAACTCTAAGAATTAAAACAGAAAGCTTTGGGAGTTTTCACCGAGGGGTTTCCTCCTATGTGTTAAAATTATGGAATAGAGAGATAAGTCAAGTAATGGTTAATGGAAGTAATTGATGAAGGGTTTTTTTTATATTTTTTATATTTTTTTTATTATATAAAAGTCCTAAGCTAAGGCTCTAGGTCCACTATCGGTACAAGACTGGTGGAGCCGGCGGGGATCACTGCTTACAGGCCCAACTCATTCCAACCGCGTGACCCGCTACAGAAAAAGTAGCAGGTAAATTATAACTCAGAAACTGTAATCAAAAACTAAAATCAAAACTAAAAGCCAAAGACTGAAATCAAATTTACAAGATTTTTCATGTGGTCCGGATCCCGCGCTTCTCGCCCGTTCCCTTTCCTGCCACATCTTCCAAATGACAAATTTACTCAATCTCCTCTGAGAGCAAGAGATGAGATAGCAGGCACTTTTTATCCAGCCGGTATCCTGCTATTGGTTAGAATATGCCCCAAAAGGGACATCGTCGAGGTTGCTGTGTCCTCAAACTTCTTTTTCAAATTCCAGAACTCCGAAACCTGTAGCCTCGGCCATCGAGACGTCCTTTGCAGCGGCGATGATTGCCTCTTCGGCCTTCTTTGCTGTTGCTCGTGCTCTTGCCACCTTCGCGAACTCCCCTTGTTCGATGTGGCGGATCCGCGCGAGCTGCTCTTTGGTCACCGGTCCAGACTTTGTGGGTCTGACTTTGCAGTCCCCAGAATCCGATCGGTGGGGTCCCCCACAGTTGCGACACTTTGTGAGGGCCTTGCACTCGGCTTCCGAGTGCATGTTTGATCCGCAGTTCCAGCACGCTGGGGCGCGGGAGCAACCACGGGTGGCGTGGAAGCCCAGACAGCGTTTGCACTGTTCAATTTGGCGACGAGGCTGGATCTTTGTAGCCGCTCCGGACTCGTCGAGAATTCGGAAGCCCGCACGAGGGGCGGAGTCCCGGTTGAAAAGGGCATACCAGTTTCTGTATAGCGCTCCAGGACGACATGTCTCGTGCGGTCGCACCTGGCATGGACGTCGTTGTGTTTTGCGGTAAATCTCCAGTGAGATCCTACCGGCATCGACCGTCTCAATACGGTTGATTAATTTTATAGTCGCTGGAACATTCGCGATCCGAAAGGCGACAAGGTTGGAGGCTTCCTCGATTTTGGCATTGAAGTCCGACAACTTCGGTGAGGCATCTAAGAGCTCTTCCCTTTCATTTTCATCCGCTGTCAGAATCGCAAATCCGGTTCTGACACGGTGTATAGCGCTTTTTTCACTCAAGGTGTATAGTAGCCTACAACATAATTGATGCCGTATGCCGTCAGGCGAAAGCTGGCGCCATGGGTGATCGCTCTCTAAGCGAAGGAACAGTCGTTTGTCGACTTTAGCCTTCGGAGCTTCTTTATTTTGGGCTTTTGCCGCAGGTCGCGGAACAGCCTTTACAGTTGGGACTGCTTTTTGTTGCAGTCCATTTCTGGCCACCGTGGCCCAGGTGCTTTTTATAGGCAGCGCTGGGACGGCGTAAATCGTTGTGCTCCTGACGTCGGGAGCCCTTGGGATCGGGTTCGCCGGGCGAGGAGGGAGGACGGGTGGCGTGGAGGCCGGGCCCGTGTCCATGTATTGCGCGATGGCTGCGCGTAGGTAGACTCTCATCGAGTCTACAAATTGTCTGTTTGACCCGTTGGTCAAAGGAAGAAGGGTGACTTCGACGCCAGAGATGGCGGCGGAACAGAGGGCCAGATTTGCCGCTGTTTCGGCGGCACGTCGTTGCTCGGCTTCGATAATGGGTCGAAGTTCCGGAGGGCAATCTGCTTTCGTGGCAGCTTTAGGCTGCGACGTTGATTTTGACGCTGCTTTGGGTGCAGCGTTCTCCGACAGTTTTGGCGCGGTCGGGGGAGATTTTGACGATTCTCCAATCCCGTGGGGGACGGAGGATGGTTGAGGAATTTCCTCAATAATTTCGACTGACCCGATCATGTCAGTATCGGGCTCAGTGACGGTAGGGAGGGCTTTTTCCTTCCCTTTGGTAGAGACGTTGCTCATCTCCGCGCATTTCGGAGACTGGGCAAGGCCAGGTAATTGTTGGAGAGCCCTCGGGTGGTCTCTCGTGTTGTTCAACATGACGTTGGGGCGCTTTTTGCGAACTGGAGGCATGGTGAAATGCCTGAGCTCGATCACAATTCAGAGATAGATGCGACGAGGTCGAGAAGGGAGGAAAGAGGGAAAAAATGAATTTTCGAATTTTCGAATTTCTCGAATTGATGAAGGGTTCGGTTGTGGAGTTTTCTATTATTTCTGTGTTGGGATACACTTCGTCGATCCTACTAGGCTTTATAATTAATAGTCCCGACCGACTGGTGTTTGGCGAATGGAGATTGCGTATACCCTGTGCTAGCGTTGTTTACTGCTGTTAATAGGAGATCCCGCACGGGCTATCTATTGGGATTAAACTGAGTCTGGTACCTGAGTTTAGAAGAGTGGTCGAATTGACATCCTTTTATCCTTCATTCTTGCATAAGCTTCCCTCTACCAATAAGTTCACGAACTAAGTAATGGGTTATACATTTCAATAGTATGTAAATATATAGATAGGGTTATAGCCACCTGCATGGGCCCATAGGGCGCCAAATCAGGATAATGAAAACAAATCAATTACATGATTTAAAAAAAAAGAACGCGGGGGTCGTTCTAGTTATGATTGCCGGAAGTGACGGTTGGTATAGAGGGTGACAGCGGATGAGATTGAGAGATGATTAGAACTATGTGACTTTTCCTAAAGACATGAAACAGAGCGTGAAGGTCTCAGTTTTGGAATTGTAAACCACTTAATTGTTCTCGCTAGGCAGTAGAGCCTAGTGGAATTAAACGAGGCACCCATGAATCCTGCCCGTGGCATTTCTTCGAAAACCTCACATACCGGAACATACAAATCCGCCAGCACGAAAGTGCCGGAAGCCGACAGGGCTATCCTTCCCATTGAAATATTCTTTAAGCAACAATGGCTCCAATATTTCGGCCGCTGAAAGGAGCTACCTGTCTAGAAGCCATCCAGCTCGCCTGTAGTAAAATCAAGCCGCCCGAAAAAGGGAGAGAAGATGTACGAATAATTAACAGGAGGATATACCTTGCCCACTGGACAGGAATGTGCGGTGAACACCAGACCAGGACGACACATTCAGAGATTGGGAAAGTTATGGCATAGCAAGAGTAGGAGAAAACCTGGGCCGAGCAGAAACGAACTCGGAAGTCTCGGCAACTAGCAACTGTAGATCCCGGAACTTGGAGAGCGGCCAAATTTTACCAAAGTAGAAAATCTGGACGGCAAAGACGGTGTCTACAGTACTCGCCAATCCTCCTACATTGTAACTTAACAAGAGCTCAAAGCAGTCTGGCAATGCAAATTCGTAGTGAGCACACGGGGCTCAACTCGTATTTACACAGTAGATCCTAAAACATGGTCGGATAGAACAATTCCAGATGAAAAAGTCGATCGAAATACTGCTAAAGTAAAGGTGAAGGTCAAGCAATCCTTGGGGTTGATAGAGATGATGTGGCTGCTTTGCATGGATGGCACTATTGTGAAGATTTGTCACGATGCTAATGATGAGGGTGCCAGCAAAGACGAATTCTTCACCTTCCAGTGGTGCCGGTGTAATTGCTCAGTATGCTTTGCATACCTGGGATTGCTAAGAAGGATCGCATCCGAATCAAAGTCGAAAGCAACCCCGAGCATATCTAAAAACGACTTCTCGTCAATGTCAGACCTATCATTCTCACGCGAATCCTTTACCTCAATCTGCCTATACCACCCCGCCTTCACCTCTGATAAAAGCTTTACTCCAAAGACAATCGTGTATTTGCCTCATCAAAAACCGGCCATCTCCCACTACAAAATTACGATGTTATGTATACCCGCAAGGAGGAAACTGAGTCATAATCTACAAAGCTCGGGTCTTGGTCTATGGAGGACTTTTGCTCTAATGGGGCTTCACATCTTGAGGGAGGAGAGGCAGCTGGGACTCGGGACGAACGAGTGAAGAGGTCACAAATGGGCATGGTGGAACGCACATTTTTCGATTTTTTTCGACTTACAAGTATCTGTGGGCGCAGAGGTGACGATTTCAGATATTGCAACCGACACTCTAGAAACTGGCAACGATGGACGGTGTTTTGGTCCGCCTCCTGGTCGTCGTCTCCACCAGTTAGAGTCTGGGTAACCTGGACACCTACCTCACTCGAGAAAGGGAGGACTGTGAGGCCATATCTCGCGCGGCGGCTATACACAGGATGGCAAAGGCATTTTAGGGTAACTAAAAGTTATTTCTGGTTTCCCTTTGATGGATATTGACGGCTGAGGTAAGGGTGAAAGTCCCTAGCAACAAGATCTCGAGTGGTATCAGCGAATGCACCCAATACATGAGTAGTCCAAACGTCAAACTGAGTTATCGTCATATATAGTGGTCGGGGAAGCTAGTCTTCTCCGTGTCATGCTCTTTAAGTGCAGGGCTTGTGCCCGTCACGAATAAACTCTCATTCATTCCCTTACATCATTCTGCCTCAGCCACCACACGCCCGAGCCTCCATTCCAATCCCCCTAAGCTGTTGATCTATGACGTCCAAGTCGAAGGTATCCCCGCCATGCTCCGACAAGCCATCGCATGTGTTCCGCTCTGCTGGACGTGGTCCCTGAACAGCTGCCATCCTCTTGATCTGAGCAGGACTCCCAGCACCTCTGCCCTCCGTCTTCCGCTTTTCAGTCACCATGTAACCATGTCGCTAGTGCTTTTTTACACTGAAAAGTTTGGTCAATTGGGTTTTCTCTGCCACTCACAGCGAAGTGCGGCTGTGATACGATTGAAGCGACGGTGGTACGCCGCGAAGTCACCATGTTTTGTTCGAGCAGCGATCAAGCGGGCGTAAATGGCTCTCGGGATCACTAGTTCTAAGGATTTCTTGCGCCACATGTCGAGTTCGAGGTTAAAGTAGCGGTTAGGGTTATTACCGAAAATGAAAAATGAGTGTAGCGAATTCTCTATCGTTTACATGTAGTTGATGCTCGCAAAGTGGAGGGCAAGACTGAACACATTTACGCGGTGTCCTCTACGAGCCTGGGAGTGAAATATTTTTCTAGAGCCAAGTTCAGTCAGATGTCGCAATAGCAAAAGATTTGGCCCATGAAGGAACGATTCAAAATTTTCAAGTCAAATTTTCACTCTCACACAGGCCTCATCAAGTGTACAAGACCTAGTACATCCTCATTCCAATGACCACACTTCTTGTCGACTTTCTCTGGCCTCAGCTTGTCACCAAATACACTCCCACGCCGATATTTATACCCATAAAATGAAGCAAAGAGTGGCGCAAAAATTTGGGAGACAGTTCTTTAGAATGGGAGTGAGAGGGTTCTAGACTAGTCTTCGAGGTAATGCAGATGATGTATACAATCTCGACGGACACGATATTTTGAATTTTGGCAAGGAGTTTTACAAATTAAGCTTTGTGCGGGCTAAAGCTTCGGTTGCGAGAGTGCAGGCGACACTATAAACACCGCCATGGTTAGATGGTGCTGTGGTCCGCCTCCTGGTGGTTGTCTCAAGTAAAGTTTGAGTAGCCTGGGCACCTGCTCCACTTGGGAAGGAGACATCCCAGACCACATTTCGCGCGGAGAAAAGTCAATGGATGGAGGCATGTCTGGACGGCTCAGGGTTTTTAAAAAGTTCCCCTGGGTGGGTGTTCACGGATGAGGGTTGACTTGGGGTGAAGAAAAAGCAGTCATAACTTCGTAGTGGTACCTGCAAATGAAATCCGAGGCATGAGTGCTCTTCTCGTACATTGAGTCATCTTTTCTGTAACCTGCCCCGATTTAATGTCATAGCTAGATAGCTGCATACGTAATTAAAATCTGATGCAATTAAAAAAGCTCGCAAAATTAGTGAGTTGGTTAATTACCCAAAGGTGTAGTTTTCCAGGTGCTGATCTACATCGGCTTATTACCCGGTACGCCAAACAGCCGAATAATGGTAAATCTCCTTGGACCGACTACCATACTTTAAAGACCGAACATCTGTAGTATTGGTTGGATTGTTTTAGACATAGAGTGGCTGGTTGAAGGGTACCTGTGGTATACTCCTAACGTGGATTGGAGCTTTGCCAATTAGGTTCGGGCTAAGTCTGCTGAAGGTCGAGCCAGATTATTTGTTATGACTACTGGCGATATCCGAATGATAATATTTTCGGTTAAATCACGTGCGAAATCGTGAGATGAAGGTAACCCATAACGCACCTGACCGTAATCTGATGAGTAGCTGCACGAAACTAAGATTCACCAGTATACCGGCACGTCGGATGGATTTTTCCCGATAAGTATGATACTAAAGTGAAGAGACACGAGAAACGATAGAGCGTGACGAGTACATAGGCAACTTACTTTTTATGTGACTCTAAACTCATTGGAATAATTTACTGCTGTGAAGATAATAATCGGGCCCTTGATTCTGGCGTTTCCTAGGAGCTAGATAATTGTCGCATATCCGCGTATGCCTCAAGCAATGAGGATGAGTGAACTTTGTTTGATACCAAAACCTATATTGCTGCAGCTCATAGAACGGGCGCTATGTTCGCCAACTGCCTTGGTTTTTTTCATCCGTCCATGATTCACCTGCGGATCGACCACTTCTCAGACTGCCGTAGCTTCGATGGGAAGTGCCATCATGTATGGGGGACTAGCTGTCGGATAATAGTCTACGTTTCACCACTCTTGCCTGCGGCCCCTGGCTCATGCATTGCAGTCCATTGGGTGTCAGCCTTCCCCGTGCGAACGTGAGGCTGACAGTTTAAGCTTCTGGAGAAGTGTCGGGCGATGACGTTATGAGCGGGCTATGTCCTTTCCCGCCAGCAACTCCCAGAGTGTCCTAACCGCGAACGACGGCCTGCCGGAAGGCAAGCTCCAATGTCTTGTGTCATGATCACGTGACTCTTTTACCACAGGCCTATAGTCCAGGGTAATTACGAGTGTGAAGTAAGAGGGAAATAGCATGCAGGCAGGCTCGACAATATCTGGATTTTGTAGCCGGCGACTGTTGAAGAGATATATTGGATGCATAGAAGATCAATATGGGAACCATCATTGTTTTAGATCAAGAGCCATAGACACTGCTATTTATATGTTTGGTGACTTGGAAGGCTGGCCCTAGTATATTACACTCAGCTCAAGGATACTAGAAGAGTCATCAGAGTGTTCGGACTGTCATGAAGAAGCCGTGGCGCGGCGAGTCTCCAGGCTAGCTGCAAAGGGCGATGGAGCGCATGTCGGCCTCGGCCAGCCTTCTTCCTTGCTTTCTGAGGAATGGGGGCAAATGGTTAGGTTTCGGTCATCTCTCGTAGTGGCACGGAAGGCAATAAGTCGTAGTGGAAGCAATATCAGCCGTAGCATTGACGACTCGTCTGGCAATGATCCAGGCAGGACTGGCAAAAGTGTAATGTATGGGCAGCTAGATGCTGTTTCTATTTTGGGAACTAGCGATGACAGGGGAAGGGCGCATGTGAGGGCAAATGTAAGGGCGTCACTAGGTGGCAAAGGATGGGATGAGATGCACGGCGGCCTACGAGCGCTCGAGTAAGACAGCCCCTCTGTAAGAAGGAAGTTGACATTATTGGGCTGTTTAACCTTCAATATCTTGGGCAAGAGGATCCGGCTCAACGGGGTCAGCGCTCGTCTCCTCCCGCCCGTCGTATTGGCAGTAATTCGTCAATGCTTCCCCATTGCACCTCGGCCCCTCATCCCTCCACTCAACTTCTCCCGTCAATCCGCCGGAATTCGAAGCGTAGCAGCGGCGCTTTTTTCCAATCTCTTCCTTCTTTCTCCGTCTTCTTTCCAGCCATGGGCCTCTGAGTGGATCGTCGTGGTAATCTCATCGCAATGCCCTCCCAGCCTCCCGCACACTCACTTTGACCCTCATCCGTCGTGGCCTCCCCCAACTCCAGAGTCGTGGAAGATTCGCGCAGGTACATTTGGGTGTCCAAGATCGCGACAGACCGAATCCAAGACAGGTGATCGACGGACGGCCAAGCTCGGTCAGACACGATAACATTAACCATCCGTGAGCGAGCAGCGCATGGGGAGAGCCTAGAAACAGACCTGACGTTGTCTCACCAGCGCCAAGGCTCGTCTTATGCTGCAAAACGCATGTCGGCGGGTCGATAGCCGCTACCCTGAACTTGAGTCTTAGTCGATGATGATGATGATGATGATGAGGCTCCGAGCTCCCGAATAGCGTCTTCAACAATCCAGGGAATCCGCAGCCGCGCAAGTCGATGCCTCACGTGCAGACAACTTGTCGGCGGGCTTTCGGAGGCTGCGAGCGCACCGATTTTCAAAGATCCCGTCGCGTGAAATTCCGTAGATAGGGGGAGGGCTTGAAGGTGAAGGATTCCTCGTTGCTGCGGATGGAGCGTAGGCGTAGATCGGATGCCTTCGCCGCTGCACCCTGAAGCAACAAGACGCGTAAATGGCATGGTGAGAAATGCCCATAAGCTCAACTCAATTAATGGCAGAACGCGAGGCGGAAAAATGGTCACTCCGCATCGGCCTCAAGTCCAGCTTCGCTTGTTCCGCTAATAGCAGTCCTCACCGCCCCTGCGCCTACTCACTCCACTCTGGCTGCGACTAGGGCCACGCTCCCACCCTCATCGGCTCCTCTACGGCTGCTGCCATTCACGACCAACTGAGCCGTGGCGACGCCGGGCGATGAGCAATGCCATATTCCCTCCCCCATCTCTGCTGCTGTATCAACTTCGTCATCACGACCGCGCCCATCGCCCAAGCCAGGGCGAATCTTGATGGCCGCCTCAGCAATTAAGGGATCCCCCCCTAACCCTGCCCCAGCTCGCCTGGTTCCTGCATTCCGTGGCCCCGACCACATCAACAATGTAGTCGCAGCAGCTCTCCCACTGCCCCTCGGCGTCCAAGCCTTTCATCGTCTCCTTTCCCTCTTCTCCTCCTCTTTCTCCTCCGCCTCAATACACCAACGCCCACTTTTCATCCATCGCCCGCCTCCCATCTTCCCCAGTCGGCCCCTTCCGGCTAGCCTCGCTGACTCCTTCCAGCTACGGCCCATCAACACATTCGTGATAATGGCTTGACTGTCGCGGCCTGCATGATAAACTCTTCGCCGGGGCCTTTTTCAAATCAAAAAGAATCGTAGATCTCAACTTACCGAAAAAAGAAATGCTCGTGCTCCCCCTACCCCGTCCATCCATCTCTCCCCCCTCCCCCCCCCCCAAAAATCCCTAAAAACACAGAGGTCCTGACCCCCATCCCCCCTTCTTTCCTCCCATCTCCTTCCCCCATTGACCCATCCCAGCTCCAGTGTCTGAACACACGCCTCTTGCTTTCTTTTCTGCAGGCCCACCCTCACCGATCATTGGCCCTTTTGGACGCTGGTGGAAACAACCATACAAGTCGCTTCGGGTCTTCGTCCGACAACGTCTTTTCAAGCAGTTCAGCTTAAAGACAAATGGCCGGCCAAGATAATCTCGGTGCACAGCTGACCGGATCGTCAACATCATCGCCATCTTTTAGATCCGCAGACTATGTCGACGCGCCATCTACACCATCCACCAACTTTCATAAGCCCGTTGACCACGAAAAGTTTCCTCTAGATTATTTCGAGCTATCACCTGCATCCTCTCCGCGTCGACAACCGCAACAGTCCCCGCGAGAACTTGATTTTGCACCATCCTCCAACTCGTTCTTCTCTCGATCATTTCCTGAGCCGTCAAATTCCACTCCCTTACTTCACCTCCACACAGAATCTCAAAATCCTATCCCCTCCTCCCACAACCCTATAACCTATTCCAACGATAATTCTGGCCCTACCACACCAACAAACAAAGAGCATTCAAGCGCCTTCCCGCTGCCATCGGAAAATATGTCGTTCGCTCCACTACCTCGAGCTCATCATGTCAATATAGATGAGATACCACTAAATTCGCCCCTTGACGATGCTCCGCCAGAGGTAGAATCTCACAGCTTTAAGCCCTCACGTGGCTTCATTTATGCCTTTCTATCAATCTGTATCATTACTCTCGCCGCAGCACTAGATGCGACCTCACTCGCCATAGCTTTACCCATCATTACGGGAAAGCTACACGGGACAGCTATCGAAGCATTTTGGTCAGGTACCTCCTTCCTCATCACGTCAGCCGTTTTTCAGCCTATCCTAGCTGGACTTAGCCACATATTTGGAAGGAAAGAGCTAATCCTCGTATCCGCACTCTTTTTTGCCGTGGGGTCTTTTCTCGGAGCTATTGCCAATAATTTCACTGTAATGCTGATTGGGCGATCGGTTCAAGGCATGTCTTCATCGAGTAACTAAAATCAAAATTGGCTAATTTTCAACAGGTATCGGCGGTGGTGGCATTCTAACTCTCGGAGAAATTATGTTGACCGATCTGGTCCCGCTCGCATATCGTGGGGCCTGGTTTGGTTACTTGGGTTCTGTCTGGGCGATTGGATCCGTGACCGGACCCCTAATGGGAGCATCTTTCGCCCAAAGAGTGACATGGCGATGGATTTTTTGGATCAACCTACCCATCATAGGTATTGGATCTGTGGCCATTCTTCTCTTCCTCAAGCTCGACAAAACACCCGGAAAAATTAGTGAGAAGCTTGCTAGGTTTGACTGGTACGGGTCCGTTGTATTTTGCGGATCCTGCGTCTCTTTTTTGATACCCTTGACATGGGGTGGAGTCATGTATTCTTGGGGCCACTGGCGAACGCTAGTCCCTCTCTTCGTGGGGCCTGTTGGACTCGCTGCATTCCTCTATTATGAATGGCTTCTCAGTAAAAAGTGCTGGGACCAAGATGGAAACATGCTGCCAGGTATCAACGTGGAACCTATCATACGCTTCACCATCTTCAACAATGCAACCATGGTATTGACATACATCCAGACTGTCCTTCATGGTATCGTCTTGTGGAGTCTTCTATACTTCTTGCCTCTATACTACGAGGGAGTAAAGGAATACTCTTTGATTCTGACGGGTGTCGCTGCGTTACCTGAGACTGGATTTGTTGCACGTGAGTCGTACTCTATTCTCTTTCTAATCCACCGCTGACTAAACTGCTAAAGCCATGGCTGTGATGGTGGGCGTGATCAGTGCCAAGACGGGTCATTATCGATGGGCCATATGGGTAGGATGGGCCCTGACCACTTTTGGTGCAGGTCTCCTCGTCCTCCTCAAACCGGAAACAACTGTCGTCCAATGGATCTTTCTCAACATCACGATTTCTATCGGTACTGGTATGCTGTTTACTGCGATGGGTCTCGCTGTACAAGCAGCCGGAGTACCTGAAGATGCAGGACATGCCGCTGGATTTTACTCGTTCGCTCGTGTTATCGGTCAATCTCTCGGTGTCGCTATTGGAGGAGTTGTTTTTCAAAATCAAATTTATTCTAATCTTCTCGAATACCCTCTTTTGGCCCCACAGGCTCAACAATACTCCAAGGAGGCGACAGTGCTGGTGGTCATCATAAAGATGATGCAGCCTGGCCCACAAAAGACTCAGCTTATCCAAGCATATTCTGATGCTCTCTCCATGATTTGGGTTGTAATGTGTGCTGTTGCAGGCCTTGGTCTTTTATTATCTATCTTCATCAAAGGTTACACCCTGGAACAAGAACACAAGACTCTGCAAGGCTATAAATATGATGGTGTTGACGCGGATGAGGAACGTGCAAGCTCAAGCTATGGCGCTCAAAAATACAGCTCCAGCCCTCAAAATGGTCATGTTTACAGTGGGCCCATGGGGAGCGTTAGTAACCTTGAAATGAGCAATCTTAGCAGTGTTTATGGTTTGAGTACGGCACAAGCACACGCTAGCAATGCCTCCTCGCTTGACCACGAACCTGAAGGAATGAATCGACGGCGAGGTGCCACTATGAGCTCTTCCGCCTCCGTCACTGGCATTGAACCACAAACGCATCATACGGCTTTATAATGAAACTTTTCTACCGTTTATTATTTACTCAACATAATCACGTCTATCTGTCTGTATCTTCCACTTATCAAAGCTAACTTATTGATAATGGTATCGCCCTCGGCCGCTTACACGAAAGCGTGAGACTCACGGGAGTGTAGTTTTCGTCCGATGCAGTGACTATGGGGCTGGGGTACGGTATGGTCATTGGATTTTCGGCGCTGGATTTGGCGTCAAGGCGGTTAATGGGACCTCATAGCGAAATTGGGTTTTAGATCTACTGAAGTGATACCTGCCATCACAAACTCGTTAAATATGTGAATCCCTATGCGTGGTACACTTCTGCACAACCACTGACGACCTGAAATCACGAAAAGTTCGAATCTTATAAAGTCGTAATTGCCATTATCTAGCGGTCTATCGTTGGGAACAAAACACGATTCAGCTGTGTAATCAGCAATTATGTCTACTATTCACCTTTATATCGTAATCACCGTCAAATTAAGTGATCCCATAAATCCCTTCCTGATATTGTGACGTAGCTAAATCAACGCAAAGAGCCTGCATAACAAAATATGATGAGTCCCGAATATTCACATGCTTTGCCAAAGCCTCTGCTCGTCGTACTTTGCACGGTCCATGACCCTACTACATTCAATGTGAAACTTGAAAAAAGTTAAACTTAACTATGCCGGCATAATCCCTGTATTGTTATGTTCGCCCTGCATCAACCCTAATCACACTCAGCCTAACATTATTCCAATTGAGACCATGCCGAGGCCTTTCACCTGATTTAACAACACACGCTCCTGTCACTGCCTCCAACTGTAATCTCTACGCTGGCTATCATATCTTCTTGTCCATATACTAGCTACAAATAAATTGCATGTAACTATGGACCCTGTAGATATTTGGAATGACCTGCCAGAGCGAATTTGGATTTGCTCTAGGCTCTCTCGAGGTCAATCCTGTGCCAAGCTCCGAACGACGCATTAAACATTGAATACTCTTCCTATGCCTCACGATAAATAGCAGAGTCTCTATTATCAACAGGTCTTGAGAGGGGTTGTAATGCGGGATCCTTGGAGCGAAAATTATGCTCCATGCTAGAGCTCAATGTGCGCATTGCGTACGCAATAAATATGTTTCAAGACTCACAGTGTTATTGGGATATGTCAAAGGCAATTCCATGGACTCGTACGGGCTAATAGCTGAGAAACTAAAGCAATTGGAATACGACGACCCCCGTAGCCAAGATAAGGGTGATTGGTCTGTGAGTCAATGTCCCGGCTGCCTATTCGGTAAAGGTAATGAGCTAAATTTCAAGCTAGCATCAGGCTAGTATTTTGGAGCTAGTTATCAGACCTGGATAATGTCATAAGCCTGGCGTTTATTGGCAAGATGTCTAATTGCTTCAGGACACAAAACGCTCGTTGTCCAAAGGGCACTATCTGGCGTGGGCCACAGATAGGCCTTCCCCTGATCGACTGGCACAAACGATGCTTGATTATCGAGACAATTTCACAAAACTAGTTGGATTGGCTGTTATTACTATCTACCTAGGCGGCAAGTACACACTTGAATTTTGACTCTTACCAAAGAATACCACGCTCTTAAAAGGCATCTCCTGCAAGTGACCTCTCGTATCTTGCACTGGTTGCCGCGAATGGGCGAAAGACGCTATATATACGGAGAAATTTGGTTCCGATGATAGGCTGTGCGAGTTATCAAAAGAGTCTAGCTATACAGCCTCATCGCTACCCCAGCATGCGTAGTCAGAACGTCTCCCACGCCGCTCGGATCGATGACGACGTCAGAGGAAACATGACTATACCAGAGTCGAGAATAGTTACGGCTTAGAGGCGTAGTGAGTAGATAAAAGTCGGCCTCAGTCATCAAGCCCATACCGATTTTTCAACAATTGGCGCCGTGTCTTGGGCTCCATCTCACCGTCCCAGCAACATGGAAATCCGCTAGTAGCCCTCATGGAGAAGTTTAATTAGCCCCAGGGCAAAGCCCCGGCCGTCTCATGTTTCAAGACGGTAGCGAGAGCACGGGCCCTCGCCCGTTAAACATGAGCATTTGAAGCGCGTCACGGTCAAAGGCAATCTAGAGATACGGGATCAAATTCTGTACGTGGCCCTCGACGCAAGCGGACCGAGAGGAAGAAGCCAGGGATCCATATGGCTACGGATGACAAAATCCCGAAAGCATATAATCTTTGACTCGAAGGTCCAAGGGCAGAGATTCGAAGCTAGTGAAAGAGCCCTTGCCATACCCGCAGTGCGATACAGTGGATCGGAGGGCAAGCAATATCGGAAGACAGCTGATGCAAGCACTACGATAGCGACCATGGGTGGAGACATGACGGGTACACATAAATGGCCCTCTCGTGTATCGGCGCAGCACGAGCGATATTTCCGTGATTGAAAGAGTACCAGATGGCTGGGCAAGCCGCTATTCTCCGCAGGACGGCTCGTCCGCACCGTCAAAATGGTAATCGACACCTGCACGCACCCTAAGAGCACCAATTCAAACTGAATCGAAATGGGAGAAGTAATTCAAACTAAACTTGTCAGATCACACTTATGAACGACATATTACAAATATCCAGCTTCAATTAGTGAGCAGGCAGGGCCGTAGGGAAGGTCGAGTCAGAGATGTCGTTGTTCAACCCCTTCGAATGATTATTCAGAAAGACTTTCGGATTTCTTCTCAGTTTCCTCACATGAGATTCCAGGAGAAAAAGATTACAAAAACCTCGTCTTGGGCAAATAGATTAAATAATACAGATTAAATTACGGGAACAAGTCAGGGGCTTTCGACATCTCCTTCAATCCACGTGGTAACGCTTCATGCCAAATGACGTGTGCTTATCAGTCACCCACCAGTCGACATTACTGAAAGTCGTTCTGTGACACGAAATACTATCACTAGAAAATCCAAACCCCTGCGGATCACAAACGCTCTAAGGGGCAGCGTTCGGGAGCCTACCTTGCCGAGATGAGATATAGGGTTAGAAACGATCAGTTTTTCGATTTCAACATAGAATAAGTGATGCGTCCTGAGCACCATTTGTGTGTCTTGAACATCGCTAAGTACTGCATTTATCCAAAAGATGTCTTGGATTCTGACCCAAGTCTTGCCTTTTCGTATAAAAAGATCATATAGCCACCTGAACAGCAGTATTAGCAATAGACCCTAGACATCCTCTTCATATACGATGAGAAACTTGAAGAATGCGTCAGATTAAACAGTTGGCATCTGTAGAACCTTCAGGAGATTCTTTTCTCACTGTCGGACAAGAAGTAAATAAGCTAGTTACAAAATATTGGTGCAGCTCGAGTTGACGCTTTCAATCGCTAGTATACCCTGCAACCAACTTTAGACCTCTTCACTTCGTCCGACCATGACTGATCGGGGTTCAAGCAGGAGCTAAAATTTCAATGTGGCGAGGACAGACTCGAGAGGTAGCTTGACGTGGAAATTCCTAGATTGGTTGAGAGCCTGGTAACTCCCTTTCTCAATCCTATACCCTTTATCGCGAAAAATTTAGCTATCTTTCGAGACAATTAGAAGGCAGCTCTTCATCTCACATTGTTGCCACCTGCTATTAGTTCTAGTCGTGTAGCAAATTTTTATCATCTCGCGGCCAGCTGGCCAAATATGACACTTATATCCATCAAGAGGTTAGAGACAGTAATTTTTGGATATTATACAGAGCAACCCAGAACCGTCGGGAATGAAGCTGCAGGTACTTTGGCCAAGTCTGCTTACTTCATACCGCGTCAGATTTTCTGACGATAGCTAGAGCAAAAGAGGCATTTTCTAGTTCTTTCATGCCTCCCAAATGCATTTTGGGGACAAAAAGTTCTTTAGATGTAGGGAAATCAACATAGGACTCATCACGGTACTAACCCTAGTGCTTAAATAGCTAAGTCGAAGTATGTTTAGTAATCTGATTGTTGCTCTTTCGGAACACGGAGAGAATGTACAATGTTATCGGTAATTTTCACTCCAAAGTATCCTATTAACTTGTTCGTGTGATGGCAAAATGTTCCGGCTTGCCTCGTTTGTTGCCGGCTATGCAGTCGCCTCGCTTGCCCTCGTGGTAGCCTGTGACACTGAGCACGACAGTAGGCGGAAACTCAGCGCAGCTGGAGGCATTCTAGCCTGCGGTACATTGGCCCGTACCGCCAAGATTTTTGACAAGATCCAATTGACACACTGAGTGTTCCTCGGGAAAGGCATCATATTGGCGTGGGAGTCATGACCGTCTCAAAGTTATCTCGGTTCTTTATTATTTAGATTTATTTTCTCCAGAATAAAGATCCTTCATTACTTTGCCGCCGCTGGAGGATTAGTGAAAAATTTTCTAAATAAGTGTAAAATTTAGACGAAGGGATGTATATGATTATTATACTTCTAGGGCGGCGGAAAGCCTTTCGAGTTCGTTGTAATTCCTGCATGTAAAAGGGTTTCACGAGTTCCGGGTAGCTGGATAGTGACCGGGTTGCTCGGCAGGTGTCTAATATCACAACGTAGTGTTAATCAAAATTTAACGTCCTGTCAATCAAGATACTTGGTATTTGAAGCATCGCGATGATCTTATTGCTCTATTCGCCATAGGACCTGTGAGAAAAGGTTCCTACATACTAGTTTTCGATCACATGAACCAAGATAAAAATTGGTGCGCTGAAGAAGAGAAGAGATGTGTTCTAGGCCCAACAGAGTCAAAGTGACATACCCACTCCCATCATTAATAAGGATAGGCTCGTATCTTGTTGCGGTGGCTTGACGTCACACAAAGGCGAGACTCATCTCGAAATTGCCTGGCTATCACGTGAATGGTAAATCACAATTGGACTGCTCCCTTTTCAATCTCATACCCTTGCCCGAAAACGAAACCGGCCTATTTATTACGACGGCGAGTATGTCTATCATGATGATGAGTGGCAGCTTTCCTCATTAGTCAGAGATCTACGCGAAAAAAGAATCCCAATTTTCGATGAGAGGCCAATCCAAATCTCTTGCCTCTTTCAATCGCTCACTCGAGTATCATTGATGCTGACTGCATATGACAGACTCACGTCATGCCAACTCATCTCGGCAGGATTGAAGTGAGTTGTATTAAACAATCTATGCACTAAGGGGGGGCTCTTATGCGTCTCGGGGAATGTATGCATATGCACAATTCCGAAATGAGGCGAAAGGGTTGGGTAGCTCCTAAAACGCATTCATAGGCCGGGGGACCGGGTAGGAAGCTGACGAGGCTAATTTTAGTCGTCATCCCTCGCTGCACGTGCTTGTGAGCAGCTATGCGAGTGAAATATCTACTACGCTACCATTTTCGACTCGGTTTCATATCTCTAGCCGGCTTGGATCGATGCTTCGAAATGATGATGTTCGTTGAAAGCCCAAGGCTAGTGATTGATATGTGCATATATTATTGCCAAGCGAATTAGCCAGGATTACCACGAGCAAAGGACATAGGACCTCTGGTGAGGCGATGGATCGGGGCATCAAGCACACCTCTGATCTGAAAATTTCGTTCAATGCAGAGCATGGACGAGCGATGTTGGCCCTCCAAACTCCCTAAGGTCACCCGAACACGAAGAAATCGTGACCAGCAGCCAGTATGCAATCAGCATCGACAGCCCAAACTCTAGCCCCTCCAATCTTGTGGTAGCAACTGCAGACAAACTCTTAACATCTGAGTGTACCAACCTCTGTCGTCAGGCTCATCACTACAGAGGATATAGAAATGAAGGGGAAAAATGCTGTCGGTTTACCTAGCAATGATAGATATGCAGAATATTGAAGTCCACTCCAGCAAAAAGATAGCTTTTAGGATCAGGATCAATGGTGAAAATTCGATTCAAAAGTTGAATGCTAGAATAAAGTTTGATTGCACTTCTCCCCCAGAATAGACGAGGCTGTTGAACTTCCGATTTCTGCTACAACTAGTGAGTGTGGCAGGGCTCGATCATTCAACATCTACATGCATTTCTTTCTGAAAACCACAAGATCATTCTTTAGAATTGATAGGGCCAATTCCCAGAACGGTGAGATTTTTCGGCGCAACTTCCAATAATGCGTACATTTTAGTACTTGAACTGAATGGCATTTTCGAAGCCCTAGATGAGGAAAATCTCAACAACTGTCGCCAGTGTCTTGTACAAACCTGAAGCTAATACCGTAGAGTTCCGGGGTCGAGACCCTATCAAAGACTAGGTAGGTGATCCAAGAGTTTAATTAAACGACAACCGGTGAGCAGTGATAGTGTCAGATTTGAGTTGCAAAGGAGGCAGAGAATCGAAACTACTTTTAAAGTCATAGACTGAGACTGAACATATTAAGTAACAGAATGTTGAAGGCGCAATGATATCCCAAGTCGAGTTCAGTGAAATTTTGCAACGAGGAAGTTATCTTACTAGGCAATGATTATGACTCAGAATAATATTGATTCTCCGCTCTTACCAAGACAGACGTTAACTAAAGCCTCATTAAATCTACAAATATGACATAAAACATCTTCATTTGAACAACTGCAACACTCGATAACTCAGTTTCTGTCTCCAGATACGCTCTAAATTAGAATGAAAAGGACGTGTACAGCCTAGAAACGGTTGAAATCTCGACATTATGAAGGGATTTTCAATAACGATGAGAATTATGTGCGTCGTGACATCGTATGCGAGATTTCAGAAGACAAAATAAATAGATTCATAGCCGAATGGCACAGTGACACGATATCCGGGCTGGTCTCTTCAGTACAGTCTGGACAGCTTAAACTATTAATATGTCTCTTCATTATGGATCCGTAAAACATAGTGCATTTTGATACTCGAATTACGATAGACAATAGAAATGAATGGTGTTTATGGCAGTTCCAGGATTGGTCTTGTTTGACAGGGACAGTATATGTGTATATATATTACGCACTTGGCTACTATTATGATGATGCTTCCGACTACATTCACAATTCCCATTTCTACTCTACACTAATCACTCGTTACATTGGACTGGTCTCCAATTAGTGCTTTCTCCCCTTCTTATCTTTATATGACAAGCTATTTATTCCCTGTCTAATTGGAAATCATCAGGCTCAGAATTATGGGCAGATTAATCCTTATCATGAAAATCTATTCCAGTTGAGATAGATTGATGGTATCAATTCATCAATGCAAAGGGGATGAAAACTCTAAATCTATTATCAGTGTCCCTTATGAACCTTTAGCTCTCACCGTCGGGGCTGTAGAGCTGAGATTGATTCACACCTTTTCAACTTTGAGCTCAGTCGTCTCCAATCTCCTTAAAAGTAGGCTTTCGGTAATGCATACAGCGATATAGACGCTACAAAGAGAAGAGATATTACAGTACCATACTCTGCAACAGTAGCTAGAGAAGCCATTGTGCCGATAACCTGGAGTTGATAATACTTAATTAAATCGTTTTTAATTTCTTTTGAATTCAGCAATAAGTACTATATAAGTACAAACAGCATTACATCATTAGAGTCTATTTCAAATGGCATACTCCCTCTCTTTTCCCCTGCAACATTAGCTAATATCGGCGCAAGGAAAGCTAGCTGACAAAAGGTCTATTACTATTGACCAAAAAATAGTCATATTCAAACATAAACTATTCGTAGGCGGGCAAAGATATTCCCACGAAAGCAGAGTAAATGATCCTTCTGTCCCCGAAGAATGCATAACTTTACTAGTCGCTTCTAAAAATTCCTTCCGCATGTATCAGTCAGAAGAGCATCTAAAGTACATGAGTTAGTAGAACTCCACACCCGTAACGACTCTTGAATGCCAGACTTGCCTTTTTCACGGCAATTGCTCCGGATCAAGATTTATCTCACGTTTTTTCACTGTCTCTAATTTTTCCTGCGACTCGAATCGGGATTGGGGTAAGCGCTAGACTAGAAACTAGAGACGAGCTCTCAGGTACATAGGGGTCTACTGCACCCGGCTTACCGGGCTCTTCGAATGATTCAGAAGGTTAGACTTGTCTTTGAATTGAGTCCTGATGTTATCGGTAGGAAAATCTTGCAACCAGTGGTTTTGGGTACTTTTACCTGTAGCCATACAACTGAAAATAGCCATCTTTTCTCAGCTAGACTGAGGAGATCACGACGGAGTAAAAGATACCCCAAAAGTTTACCGAAAAAATAGATTGTAGGGATATGACAACTGAAAGGAAGCCGTCAAGGTGGCATAGATACTCCTGGCCTGTGGACAGAAATGACCTACATGCCCTTGTATAGTCATACATTAAATAAGATAATTAACACACAAAAAACGATATCCAGTAATGATCAACCATATTTCTCACGGTGCTAGTGTAGAAGACGACGAAGGCATGCTTGAATAATAAAAAGTTTTGAAACTTCTCTCTATTCGATACTTACGCACAAATATTCTCTACGCCAGAAATATCACCCGACAAAATGAACACATTAATTTTGTAAAAAAAACTGGCCAAAAGAATATCATGCTCAGATTACTACAAAAAGAATGGGATCTATGCGCTAAAAGAACAAGTGTAAGCGACGTAGAGCCTAAGTTGAAATAGAATCGATTGTAGAGCCGCCTAACCATGAAATATCTTCTGATTGTCACAGATCACCCATAGAAGGCAATAAGCATTTATATGAATGATGGTATTTTATAATTCAACTATAGAGAGCTAATTCATACATACTAAGTCAGGTATATATCCAGATTAATGACATTCTAGGCTCTTTCCTCTAAGCTCAGCTCACTTCTAAACGACTCCAGTTGCCACCCAAAGGATATTATTTCTAGCAGCTTCTTCGAGGTTCAGTCTCAGTCTTACTCATGTAAGAATTTTTCAAGATCCTTCTTCAGAGGCTCTTGTATCATCTGCAGGGCTTTTGCACCTGCCCAACCCCCGGTAGTTGTATGCCTGTCCTTGCCAGTACTGGCTACAGGAAAATACTGGCTTTGTAGCCGTTACACTGATTAACTTCTTGCGCCCACGCCATCCGTGTATCAATAAGTAGATTGAAGCTCTACTTTACGAAATTTCATGATCCCATTTTGATATAATCGGCCGTGTCAGGAGCTTAGGCGAAAAAGAGGACTCGTAAACCTAAAAAACGTGACACCATTTTTCAGTCTCTTCTACGTAAACATACACATCTTCAAGCAGCATTTCCAAATAAAATCGAAAGCTTCAGTATCGCTTAAGTCGAAAAGGTATCCAAAGTTTGTACTGACCACTGATCATGTGTCATAACTTGATAGCTGGATCTTATAAATAAAAATTGACCCAAGTCACATATTCAACACTATCTATACATTGATATATTTTGTCGCTAAACATATTCACGACTGGGAAAAGATACTGGGCACACAAGTGCGCTTCGCTCTAAGAAAATGGAGAAGAAATGTTGTGCAAGTGATAAAGTTCATACTTCCACTATGCGCAGATTTGAGAAGCTTCTCAGCCAACAAGAAGTTTTGTTGGCACTTTTTGATGGAAATCCTGAAATGCATTGAATTCAGGTACCTATTAATAAATCAAGTTGGTTTCATCCGACAGTCAAGCGGCACGATCTTGGACTTTACTATAAATCGAAATTAGCCTCGTATTCTCAAAACCGTCATAAATTCTCTCTATCAGGTAATCCCGTATACAAAATGCGACTTTTTATGAATTTTCAGATCCCATAGGTTTGAAAAGAAACATGGATCTAGCTGAATAGCCTTGAAATTTAGACAAGGAGAGGTTATTTTGCTGCTTATGGCTGGAATTTCTCTTCTAGATCACTATGAACGAATATCTTTGGATTATACTAGACCAGTGGGTCGGGGAATGATTAATGCCTGATTATGGTCATGGAAAAGTTTGATTAGAGGGGCAATGTCGCCCGATGGGATGATGGGAAGCCTTATTCCCTCTAAATAATTCATACTTGCTGGGCGATGTAAGCTGGGCAGTGACAAGGCTCCATTATTTTGTCAGGTACCTCTGGTAGCGTTAAAATTTCGGGTAGTCCAAGTAAACCGTGCTATTCGGTGTGAGGTATACTGTATTATTTGCTTTGGTCTCTCATTTAGCTTGCTAGGTATGTGGTAGCCTGGCACTCATTCAGGAGCTGTAGGGTGAATGGGACCAGGTCGGATAGGGTCAACTTCTACCAAGTACACAAACGTGTCACAGCTGATAAATTAGGTTACGGCAGACCTCATCCGCTTGTTAAATGGTACTGAACCCGACTTTCTATCAAACTCAATGACCATGCGCCTATAGCAGCTGTTAAGTTTACAGATTCCTGTAGCCAACGCTGGCTAGCGTGGGTAAATACAACATGGGAATCTCCTGGGAAGATCTCGAAAGGCAGGGCACTTGATATATTCTCAGTGAACCTTCCAGAAATATAATGGAGATTCGTGATAGTGACAAGTGTAGCGAGAATCTTTTAGGGAGTTGTCGAAGAGTCTCGATCATTCAAATCACAGAGGGAACTATTTCGATAGATAATATCTCTAATTATATACAGATCGTCTTTAGCTCTAGGGATTCCTTCGAAGAATTACAGTTAACATGCTGTAACTAAAAGATTTCCCATGCATTTTGTAACGAAACTGTGACAGCGTCATGGCGCATACACTCCTCGACTCCAGCCACCATGCACCAAGCCTTTGAAATTCTCATTGTTTGCCATTCCAAAAAATTTCTAGATCACTGCGTTTTCTTGACGAAGCATATCCTCACCTTACTGCGAAATTGTTCTTGTTTGTTCAGCATCCTCTACAAGAGTCTATCCCACTCCATAAAAGCTTCCCGAAATTCTACGTGTAATCTTCCTTGTTTCTATCCCGACAATTCTCGTGAGAGGTGGCTTTTATCTTGTTCTTGTCAGGCTAGATAAATCATATCCATCACTCCCGCCACAGAGCGTAAGAATGATAAAGGTCTATCTCACGCATCAGTTATTAAAGTGCTTGTACCAAACTATGATGAGATGAATGGGGGATTAATCATCCCAAATAAAGGAATAATAGCGGGGCGAAGCTAGGTGGTAGAATACCTGAATGGAAAGTCAATCCTCTTCGAAGCAACCAAATAAGTGGCCTTAAAATAGTCGCATGGGCATATAAATCGACCAGCACGAGAATGTCGGAACACGATGCTGATACCTCGCTATTGGAAATCTGCCGGAAGCAAAACAGAACTCGATACCTTGGCCACTCACAAAACCTACTGGTCCAAAAGATCACAAGACCTGCTAGCAGTAAGATCAAGCTACCCAAACAAGAGAGAGGAGACAGTTGAGCCACTGGCAGAAGATTAAGTCTGGCATAGAAGAGCAAAGAGCGAACACCTGCACGTGGTGTCCTCTGCGAACCTGGGAGTGAAATATTCTCCAGAGCCAAGTTCAGCAAAATTTCACAATATTAGAGAAGTTGGCCCACGAGGCTATGAATAAAAATACTCCATGTCGAAACTTCACTCCCAACGACATCGACTCGGACCCAAATCTCATCAAGTCTACATGTACGACCAGGTACACACTACTTTCAATGACCACAACTCTCATCGACTATTCTCTGGCTTCAGTTGGCCACTAAACATACACCCACGACAATACGCGTACCTACAGTAGGAAAAATATCGTAGCGTACAAATCTGGGAGGCAGGTCTTTGGGATGGACGTGCGAGGGATCAGGACAAGTTTACAAGATGATGTTTAGGGAGAATATAATCGCGATCGGTGTGGGATTCAGAAGTTCTGCACGGAGAGTTTCAAATCGAAGAGAATTGTGAGCATGCCAAGCTTCCGATGGCGAGAGTGCAGCTGACACTTTAAAGTCTAGCGGCCGATGGAAGGCGCCGTGGTTCGCCTCCTGGTGATGTTCTCCGGTATAGTTTCAGTATCCTGCGCACCTACTCCACTTGGGAAGGAGACATCTCCGATCAAATTTCGCGCGGAGACAAGTCAATGGATGATGGAGGCATGTCCAGATAACTCAAGTGTTTTTGAGCCGTTCCCCTGGGTGGGTATTCACGGATGAGGGTTGACTTGGGGTGAAGAAAAAGCCACCATAACTTGGCTGTGGTACTTGCAAATGAAATCTGAGGTGTAGGTGCTCTTCTTGTATATTGAGACATATTAAATTGGGAGGGCTTGTATAGCTGTATGACAAATGAGATGACAAGGGAATTAGCACAGTGGAAGGAGGTCAGATCGAATGAGAAGCGGAGGTTTTGTATTCACGAGAGTGAGATAGGCTGAAACTACTAAGTACAAACTTTCTCCACGCGACTGATCTGTATGAGTAGCATTATTGACGCGACTCCTAAGTTTGACCTTGACTATCTCGGCTAGCTCTTATACTAACCAGACACACCTTGTCATTTGGCAAGACATGTATTTTGTGTATTTCTTTAATATCATGTCATAGGTAGATAGCTGAATACGCAATTAAAATCTGATGCGGGACAAATGACTCCTTTACCCTTTCTCCGAGCAACTCGGCCGAGCCAGCACAACACTTTTCCATTTCTCGCTGCATGTCCCAACCATCTGACCCAGTCATCTTCTTGTGAAGCCACATCAGTGCAACAGTTCCCTGTGAGCCAAAACCAAAGCCTCTTATCTCAAGACTTATTCTCCTACTTTCAGGTATAATAGCATCGTAACTTAGTAGTGGGAGATGGCCGATGATTGATGAGGCAAGCTCCCATTTGCAATAGGATAAGCGTCTTGATCGGTCACTCAATGTTGTAAAGGTAAGAGCTTACGGAGGTTAATTGGCAGAAGGTTTACAGATGATTATCGATGAATCAATGTGAACTGCTGATATGTTTGTTATTCAGACCTATGAGGATTTAGAAGGTAGAAAGCGCTTATTATATACACATCTGAGGTAGCTAGACTCTCGCCTTACTTTCCCAAGACAGTATCACGGAATATTCTAGTTTCCCCCATCTGGTAGTATAATCTAGAAACACTTTCCATACAGTGCTCCATTGTTCTTCTACTCATCATGGAACCACTTGGATACTTCTTCCTTCACCCTCAGTGATCATTACCCATGTGCATCGTAATCCTGGCCATCACCAGCGCATCACTCAAGCGAGGAGGTATGTGGTGAGATTGAGTTGGATGACTTACTTGGGAATAGTAGGTCCGATACTGATGAAAGCAGTCTAGTATAGATACGTTTGTGTTTGCCTTCGCCTTTGATTCGAGTACATTTCTTCTTGGTATCTCCGATATGCGAATAATTCGACTCAGCTGGCAATTGTCGTCCTTTACTTTTCATCATTGCCTAAACTTCCTGGCGGTAAAAGGATCATATTTTGGTAGTGTAAATTGTACTGTGTAATTACGGTATTCAGGTTATCGTTAGGACACTAACAGGGATCTGACTTAGCGCACTAGCGAGGCGCTTGGAGTATAGGAAGAAAGGGAAGATGGAGAGGAGAAGAAGAGACAACGTTTTATGAATTTCCAGATATCAGTTAATTGACATTATTCACCGACTTCGTGAGGCACCCAATTTGTATTACTTCGTGTTTTACCAACACTTCCTTCTTCTAACAAAACCCACTGAGAAGTTGGATACATCACTATAAAAATAGGTGGCTACGTAGGGTACCGAAGACTGCCTGTAATTATGTATCATCTCTCTACATTGCTTCATCTTACTTCACGTAACACGTTACCATTTTAGTCTCGTCTCATGAAGACCTCACCCAGTATTTGACCCGCATGACTCGGAACCCGAGGATGCTCAATTGAAGGCCTACTGACAACTCTATGGACGTTGTAAATCCACATCCGTTATATGGGACTTTTTTTTTTGCATCAGATTTTAATTGCGTATGCAGCTATCTAGCTATGAGACAATATCAAAGGAAAGTACAGAATAGATGACTTAATTTACAGGAAGAGTACTCATGTTAGATCGGACTTATAGTCATTGTAAAAGCCCAGCGTCGGATCTACACACGCAATGAAATTTTAAATTGCATCTACGAGGTATAGGGTGTGCAGATCTTTCGAAGCAACCGTATGTGTTGGTATGACAAAGGTCATACACTAAAAGTCTATTAGTTCACTTAAAGTTATGAGAGTACTTGTGTAGGTATTTCGAACTATCGTTCAGAAGAAATGCGCATTAATGGTTCATTCGTTATCTAGTTTACAATGATGCTACAAGATATTAACTATGTTGTGTTCGGATAAAGTATTATCCGAATGAAGAAATCCACAACACGAAGGAAATCGTTGGCATGTAAACCAAGCTAGAGATGCTATTCCAACAGTATGATAAGCCCTGTAAGCAAATGTCTTGCATAGCACAGTAGGAGCGATTTGGGAAATCTCCATTTATATAATTGTGGGAATGGCATAGATATGATATCCGTTGCAAGGTATGGATTACTGTAGTTATCTCTAATTGTGCTCCCTCTCCAAAGCGATGGGATGTACCGTTTGATATCCTCTACCCGGCTTATGCAGCTTTACATTCAGATATTGCCGGAACTCACAATAACGCTCCCGTTCAGAGGCAAAAGGCTCAACACCTGTTAGTGGTGTCCTCTGCGAATCTGAGAGTGTTATATTCTCTCCGAGTCGAGATTCAATTATCCCCGCCGGTCGAATCGTTTTTTTCCTGACTGAGATTCTTGCCCGAAGGAGTGGTGCGGGCCTGATTTTGCTTTAAAATCTCATTTTGCAGAGATTTCTCGACGATAATAATCGTGGCCATTCAACCTGATTTTAGCTTCTGCTCAATATCGTATTAACCCTTAGATACGCCAATCAGTCTTCAAGTCCCTATTTCATACCGAAAAGCTACGTCACGACACTCGACTCTCTCATCCAACATTTCTATCCTAATTTCCACTGCGCATTACGCTGAGAATGCAGAAGAACTTATATCCCCACTGGCGGCTCTCTCCACGAATATGGGGGTAAACTGATTTCCCAAAGCCAAATTTCAATCATAATTAACTATGCTGAAAGAGTGTCGCGCCCAAGGCAGTGATTCCGCTCTTTCAACCACGGCAATTCTGACCGAAGCTTTGACAAGTATAGAAGTGTATACAAATACTAGCTGGTAAATCATCATATCCATGACCACGCATCGTCGACACAGGCTCCCGGCAACGGATTTCTTCTCAATACGCACCCACATCATATTCCCATCTCGCTGAAAGAGAAAATTTAATGAGCACAAACCATTCATCATAGCCGCTTTCTTGAGAAGTTTGGGTAGCTCAAACACCTATCTCACTTGAGACAGGAGATCACAAATTCGCATCGTGCAATACTCGCCACGATCCTCGAGGTCTTTGCAGGCATGAGTGACGGAGGCATACTTGAATAACCAAAGCTTTCAGACATGCCTTTGATGTGTAATCACAGAGAAGTGTCGACTGATCTATATAAGTAAACCTGCCATCAAATTATGTTTGCCATTGTCACATTTGATATAATTATCTCGGGAATAAAAAAATTTAATCTTAGAGTAAAAATAGGACTAGTCCTACTTTGAAAATTGTGAAATGCAAACTCGTCAAACGAATTAAAATAATTGCTAAAGAGGAACCCGATCTACAACTTGACTTCAAAGTTCAATTTCCATCAACCAAATCAGTAGGAAATGATTCGAAAATATTTGAACGCATCATACATCCCATAATACCAGTGAAAACTCGTCCTTAATAACAAGAAAGGTGATAATACACATCATTGTTAGCATTTCATATGTTAGTTGACAGGCTTCCTACTGCATCCACTGTCCCCATTCCTACCGCATTTGAGTGTCTAGCACCAGCTCTTCCTGTAGCTTGAGCTTCAACATCAATAGTTGGATCGGTCGGCGTGGGAGTACTGTCTTCCTCTTCTATCTGCACATAAACAGATTTCTCAAGCGACCCAGGAGTGGCAGCATCGTTGCATTTAACCGTGCACACATTCTCCTTGTCTTCAAGTCTTCCAGTACACGTCTGGTTAGGATCGATAGCAGCTTGGATTTCCTGGAATGATACGATCAGCTCAAATGCTGCATTTATTCCGTCTCGAAAACTTACAACATCAGCTCCTCCATCTGATGAGATTTTATCAGTGGAATTGGAGGTAACCTCCATCTCAGTCCAGATTCCCGCGTCAGTACTATTACCAGTACCAGTTGAATCAATCATGCATGTATATGAGCCGACTCCGTTTTCGTTGCCCTTGACCGTCATCATGATCACATGATTATCAACGGAAATAGACGTATCATTGGGACCGACGACAAGCTTGGGAACCCGAATTGTCTGCTTGTCACGGTCGGCTGAATCAATATTATCGATACTTTGGGTATTGTCACAGGCAGCAGTGCCATCTCTCATGAAGAGCAAAGATTTGACATCATTTGAACGGCGCGCTGAGCGACCGCACGAGTCAGAACTACCAGCTGTAGGAATCTTAGCTCCAAGACACGATGCGGGAGATGACCAATATCATGGACAACATGATGGACTTACTGTCACGGACGATGTCGTCACCCTCTACGTCGTGAACAGCTCTGGCTACCTTGAATTGCCTGAAGGATAGGCCGAAGCTTGAAGCGAGGTGGATGGTGGCAAGGCCAGCAAACAACAGTTGGTAAATCATAGCTTGGTCTTTGATATGAATGTTTGCTGGAATAAAGCTTGGAGAATACTCTGATTGATAAGATGGGTGACGGAGGGATAGTCGATGAGTCCGGTGAACTTTTGGAATGAGAAGAGTAGCTTGGCCTCTGTGAAGGACAACTAACGAGTCTTATATACAACATTTTACTTTGGCAAAATATGGGCCAAGCTATACCCAAGCATCAGTATTCGTCTTGCTGTGGCAGCTTTTTTGCAGGCATAGATCACTGGTGACCAACCAAGCCACTTTTGTGCTGTGAAGTGGCCATGTACGGGGCTGTGTCGAGTATGAAAAAGCGGAACCTGTCCATCAAAACTTGGCGAGCTCTATGCGTTGAAGCTTGCTTTGCAACGAGATACTACTAAATTATGTAAGGCAAAATAGCCATTAATAATGAGAAAATGTAGCGGGACTTTGAAGGGTATTCGGCGATCAGTTGAGATTATTACCCATTGCGGGAAAACGCTTTGTATGGGATATAGTTATGAGTGGCGAGGAGTTAGTAGAATGATTAAAAGCTGAATTGATCGGTGATATAGACCATCCATGAGAACGTAAAACTTCAGTACTCTATGAAGACTGGTCCTCACCCAAGATATCCTGAGGCATGTGATCTTAATCTGTTAACTTCTCAACTCCATAGATCTCAAAAATAGGCCATGCATAGATGTGTAATTACTATTTCATCTAAACTTTAGAAAGTAGAAAGCAATTGCTTCTTTCAATCAACCCTTCGTCGACCGGGATTTTAGAGTTTCTGCTAGAATCTTTAGGTAAGATCTAATAGAATAGTCTCTCCAAAATTATAATATTGTAGACTTGTGATAAACAGCCGTTATGATTTGCCGGATTCAATAGTCTGTTGCAATCTGTGACTTGCTGAAATTTTCCAAGATATCTCTGACTTTAAATCCACTCATACTTTGACTGAGACCAGGAAATATCAATCTTATTTGATTTATTAGCATTCAATAGTCTCCAAGGAAAGCACCTCAACCGTTGTTTATCCCAACCAGCTTCCTTGATCCCAAATAAAAGTTTTGTGAGAAATGTGACCAAGACTTTCTAGATTTGATCCATAGATCTTCTGTCTTGGATGGGATAGTTGCAAACGATCTAAACTAAGCTTGAGCGAACAGCCCGAGTTTTCTATCACTAGATCGTCGAGCGAAGTTCCCACTAAGAGCCTTTTCCGCCCCACCCCACCCCAAAGATAAAATCGTTAGACGCACAACGCGATGAAGGGAGTAAATTCTGCTCTTGAATACGAAAATTCTGGCTAGTTTAAGGATGCATCTTGCCTTTTTGTTCGGACATGTCTCGTTTGATCTCGAAGATCCGTCTCGCCTGAGCTGTTTCCAACAATTTGCCTTCCCTCCTGAGCATTCACTTCTTTTTGGCATATATGTGGATCCTATATTAGGCTATAGACTGGATCACCGAGAGAAAGATCATTCGAACAAGAATATACTAGGTCGTACCTCTAGACGTGACAAGGACGTGGTTGGGATTAATCTAGTTGGGATTGAAGATTGGGCGCAGTGAAGAGTCTTGAATCATTGCCCCATGGGTCAAGCTCTTCGGCATTTCAAAATCTGAATGAGCTAAGACCTGGTGAATGGTCGACTCATTGGTTCGAAGACAAGATCGCTGACAAAAGATTGTGTGCTTTCCGGTGCAATTGGTTTTTGTCTGTTTATTTTAAGACTAGCGCGCTTGATGGATCCCACTGGTAAGGGTTGTTCAGCACGGACACTTATTGGGGCCGATTGCATTGTTTTCTGAAGTGAAGAAACACAAGGCGTGTCTTATCTAGATGGCCGGAACGAGGAGAGACAGTTTTGATCACTTACGAGAGGTATCTTCAATAACATAACAGTGAAAGATCATTCCAAAGCCTTGTGAGATCCTCGTGTATGGTCTTGCAAACACCTCTTAAACTAGAGTAGGTAATCAAAGATTTTGACACCTTTCTGCAGTTGGTGTTCATGGATGAGTTTCCATTGATCTGTGTCAACAAACCAAGTTTAAAGCTGTGTTTGCGAATGTGACCCATAGCATGGGTACCTCTCGTCCCAAAAGTATAATTTTGGGTGTTCAGCTAACTGTCATCATGAGTCATGGCAGGATAGCTAAGCGCACCTGAAATGATGTTAAAAAGAGAACGGGAATATGACGCGTCCACGAGCTTAGCAAACACGAAAAATCTTTTCGTAGACCCTCGACTTGAAAGTTTTAATAATGTCTTATCCGAACTCAGCCTTGATATGTCCGAGCCACGATCGGATCTCATCATCGCCGTGCAGGCGATTCATTTGGCTGCTCCATTTCCACTGTCATTCAAACTAACTGAACCAACTTCTCGACATTTATCTAGTCAGTGCGAAAGATCTGCATCCGCTCACAACGAGGAACACTCGTATTGTCCCATTTGTACTATTATCGTCCGCATGGAGTTTGCCTTGGACAATCTTATCCGCACTCGAAATTTTTGCAAATACTTGGAATTGATGGATTATTCCGACCGTTCCCAGCATCATCGCTTTTCTCTTGTTTGACAATGCTCTCGGAGATTCCGTATCTTCAATGTGTATCAGCCGAATTTAGATGATCAAGCTGTGTGGAGACGTTGGAAAAAGTAGAGATGACGCGACAAAATTCTAACCATTCTCTGATGATGTTTCAGAAAGCCTCAGGAATCATTTGTCAATGTCTTAAATTCATTCGTGTCAAGATGGCTGAAGACTGACAAACCTAGTCTCGTGTAGCATGACAAGGATGAAGGCTTGGTCCATCTTGGACATAGAGATACAAGGAGTAGCTATTCTGTCAAAAGCTCGTCTCATTTGATGAGCTGCAATGGCTGAGAACTCCTCCTCGGCCATTCAGTAATGATTTACATCCCTTTCGCTGGCGCAAATGGTCGCCAAAGAGAAAAATCTGGAAGCTTCGACAATGTAAATGTGACTGCTACATGAATGAAATTTTGAAACGTGAGATTGTTATCGTCTTATATAAATAAATTATTCATTATCCCGATTTGGCGCTTTGAGGCCCATGCAGGTTTTTGTCGGAAGATATGTACTTTAACTAGGATGACTCGGAGGGCAAGACTGAACACCTGTACGCGGTGTCCTCTACGAACCTGGGAGTGAAATATTCTCCCAGAGCCAAGTTAAGTCAAACAAAGTCAAACTTCGCAATACCGAACAAGTTGGCCCACGAGGCAATGATTCAAAATACTCCACCATATCAATCTTTCACTCCCAACGAAATCGATTCCTACCTAAGCCTCATCAAGTTTACAAGTACGACCTAGTACATCCTCATTCCAATGACCACACCTCTTTTCGACTTTCTCTAGCCTTAGCCGGTCGCCAGATACAAGCCCACGCCGATATTTACACCCGACGAAGGAAATAAAGCGTGGCGCACAAACCTGGAAGACAATTCCTTGGAATGGATGTGAGAGGGATCAGGACAAGTTAACAAGATGATGCAAAGGATGGATACAGTCTCGACGGGCGTGGAATTTTGAGTTTTGGCAAGTAGTTTTTACAAATTGAGCTTTGTGCGTGCCAAGGCTTCGGTTGCGAGGAGTGCGGGCGACACTATAAAAACCGCCATGGTTGGATGGTGCGGTGGTACATCGTCTTGGCCGGTCTGCCAAGTAGAGTCTGGATAGCTTGGACACATATCCCACTTGAGACAGTTGATTGCTGGTTCAAATCCAGCAAAACACAACCACTTTTCTCGCGGCGCTGGTATGCATGGATGACGAAGGCATGCTTGGATAATCAAAGGTTTTGAAATTCCCTTTGGTGGGTACTTACGGAGGAGGGTCGACTGTTTGTGTAAGCGAACATACCTCATAGTGGTATTTCCAAATGAAATCCAGAGTATGAGTGTCTCTAACGTCAATAGAGTCATCCCACATGTATACATAGCACCGGTCATGTGTCATAGCTAGATAGCTGAATACACATTAAATGATACAAAAAAAAAATAACTAGGATGACTCAATTTGACGTATTGAACACTCACACTCAGATTTCATTTGCAGATACCACTTGAGGTTAATCCTTACGGCGTATAACCTCTTCCATGCATACCCTCAACGGGGAAAGCGTGAAAAACCTATGGATATCCGAATGTGATTTCATCATCCCACAAGTACAATATCACCGCGAGAGAGTGTGTCAAAGGGTAGAATTTCACCTATTCAAGGAAACTAAGCTAGTCACGTCACATGACCTTCCTAGCAGTACATAGATTTCATCTGTAGCAGTAGACCTCATAAGTTAACATTTACAATCCATAAACTGTTGGAAATATCGCGCAATGTAATGGGCGCAATATTCATGGAACGAAAGTAGAAGTTGACTAAAAGAGTGTCATGTTCGGATTAAAGCTAGAAGTGTGGGAGGTGTGCGCTACAAGTACAAGTGTAAGTGACACAGAGCCTAAGCCACAGCATAAAGGAGTGTGGCGCCATCTAGGCATAGAAAACCCCCAATAACCTCCTTGCGCCCACGCCATAAAGCCGCTCATATGTCCAATAGGTAGCCTGAAGCGCTACCATATTACCTATTCCAACCTCTTAAATACACATAAGATTGTGTCGGGAACCTAGACGAAATGGAGGGCCCATACGTCCACAACACTCCGTGTCTCCATTTCCAACATAAACCGTGTCCCACGTTCTCTTTAAGAGAGTGTTAACATAACTATCTTGATATCGACCCGTACAAACATTCCGTATAATAGTAACTCATATTGATACTCAGGATTGTGATGGATAGCAGAGATTGATGGTGTTTATGGCAATGCGGGGTTTGGTAATTAGTGACAGGGATAGGACATGTATTTTGATTTGATTTCATTTAGCCCGTTCAGGTACCCTATGGGCACATACAGGTATAACTAGCTTTAATATTTACACAGGAGGAAACCAAATTCGGTAAAAACCCCCTACAACTATCTGTCTCGTGTCTATTTATTTTTCTGAGGTTTCCTACAGGAAGTGCGATTACACTGTTTATACAGTGTGAAATCCGTCTTATCCTTGTCCACATCATCTCATCCTTTCGTCCAATGCTATTTGTACTTCTCCTGCAAGCCGGAATTGTTCAAACCGGCCTTTCGCCAGGATCCATTTTGTTATTCTCTCTATGTCATCTGGGCTGTTCATCACTGCCGCTAATGACCTATCTTTTGCTTTTCGAAGCACCTCTCCTCTTCCCATGGCCCACTGAGGACACGCCAAGACCATATGTTTGACATTTTGAGACGGATATCCACACTGACATTTTGGATCAATCACTCCGGGAACTTTCCTTCGATACAGATAAGAATTAAGACCAATGTGCTCACTTCTTATCTGAACTGCAATACTGCTTTGGGCCCTACTTAGGTTTCGGTGGATGTTTGAGGGTGTGTTTCTATATGTAATCCTTTTTCTGCCAGTTGTCTCATCTGTAATAATATTTGCGGCTTTCCAATGTTCGGGGTCTGCCGAAGCTCGATGACCAGATGGTATCTCGTTTGCTGGACGTGTCCATGAGTTTTTCCACTCCTGGAACGCGGCCACCTTACCGGCTTCTTTTTGTCTCCCTTTCTCATTCTCAAGGCCACAAATTCTGGTCCATTCTTCAATGTCTTAATTATTATGGTTCTTGGCAGTTCTTCCAACACCTCAGAAACAGAATATATCATGTCTAATTCAGTGAATGGTAAAATGGAAAAATGACTTTGGTCTCTGCATTACAAATAAGTGCAGGCCAAGATGTGTTAGAAATTGATTTGCCATTTAAGGATGTGTTGGAAATATCGCGCAATGAAATTGGCGCAATATTCATGGAACGAAAGTAGAAGTTGACTAAAAGAGTGTCATGTTCGGATTAAAGCTAGAAGTGTGGGAGGTGTGCGCTACAAGTACAAGTGTAAGTGACACAGAGCCTAAGCCACAGCATAAAGGAGTGTGGCGCCATCTAGGCATAGAAAACCCCCAATAACCTCCTTGCGCCCACGCCATGCAGCCACTCATGTCTACAATAGGTAGCCTGAAGCGCTACCATATTACCTATTCCAACCTCTTAAATACACATAAAATTGTGTCGGGAACCTAGACGAAATGGAGGGCCCATACGTCCACAACACTTTGTGTCTCCATTTCCAACAGGATGTCGAGAGGTACTGTAGGGGCGCAATATACCGAGGCCAGGCAATGTGTTTCTTTTCCTGGTTTCGTTGATAATCGGTCTTTCTTATTACTAACATGTATGCAGTGTGAGAGGACAGTACGTTAGATTCTCACAAACATATGTCGAAAATGATAACTATCTTCTATCTATACATAAAAGTACTTATTGGCGTCTTGCCCGGGTGTGAAAACAATGCGTCGAGTTGGTTTTATCTTACATAAGCAATCACATGATCTTAACCAAATTAAGAATGAGGCCTGTAGAGAGTCGAATAAACTCCGAATCCAGTCTAATGAGGTAGCAGCCTGTAATATGGAGCCCTCCAGTACCGACACATGAACATTGACTTGTATGCACGTATGATAACTTTTTTGAATTTAGAGACACTCATACTTTAGATTTCATTTGCAAACGCCACTATCAGGTGTGTAAGCTTACGTGGAAAAGCCGACCACCCATAGGGAGCAACCACTCAACAGATGTTTCAACACTTTGGGTTATCCGAGTACACCCGAACCGCGAGAAAGATAGTTAAGCAATTCAAATACAAAGTGAGCACATGGGGCTCAATTCGTATTTATACATAAGAAAAGTACCCGGAGTCTACTGTCGAAGCTGTATGTGTGGCTACCAATCGCAGAACCCCAAGCACATGGTTATGTCCTGCTCTCGATGGTAAAATGGTAGGGGAGAGTTTTGGAGACAAGCCAAAGATCGTTCCTACGAAGGTATGATAAACAATCCTGGCGACATCAAAAGCATTACACGCTGGATCCTAAAGCATGGTTGGATAGAGCAATTCCAGATGACAAAGGTGGCCGAAATGCTGCTGAGAGAGAGGAACAGGTCAAGCAATTCTTGGGGTCGGCAGAGATGATGTGATGGGATTACATGGAGGGCACTACAGTGTGACTGCGCTTCCTGAAGGATACAGCAGAAAAAATAGACAGTAATCAGGAAGGGTTGGGGGTGTTTTCAAAAGGTTTCCTCCCATATAAAATAGAAAGTATGATGGGCACCTGCATTGGCCCATATGGCGCCAAATCGGATTAAATGAAGTCAAAATATGACTAAAATTTCTAAAATGTTTTTAAAACTATCGCAAAGTCACACTAATTCGGTGAATATTAAAATTCTATTCTCATTTTTCCAGAGTATTCGGCTTGAAATTTTAAGCCAGTCAATCAAATAACACGCACAAGAAAAATTTGGTGAGTAGAGATGTTAGAATCGGAGTCTAAGATGCGGGAAAGAGCTAGCCTTTAACAGGCAACTAAACGAATGCAGAAAGTAATGGCCTAATTCCTTGGCTATCATGATAAGAGTTAGCTTCGACCTACAAAGTGGCATGACCACATTTGGCATAAAATCCAGTCAGCCTTTGCTACGGTGCGACTCTATTACGGTAGCAGCCTCTGTGGTACAATCGATCTGAGCACGTAGAACGCAACCATGGTCACTCTCGCCGGCTCTTCATCAAACAGGCTAGAGGTTTGGCTTGAGGCTTCAAATTTATGCATGAGATTTAACATCTTAGGTAATAATTTAAACCCTCTTTTCAATCTTTTGTGCTTCTCCTACTAGTTAACTGATTGATTGGAATAATCCTGTATTCTGGAAATATAATACTAACTGAATAAGCTGGTGTAGAGGCCAAGGTCAACTATTAAATCGTTTATCTGAAGCCGACTTAATAGCTTGGTTTAAGAAATAATACTTTGTAGTTATTGCCTGACCAGTCTCAACTTATTATACATCTTCTAATTCTTCAGCTTGATACTTTTACTCGGACTTGCCTTTAAATGTAAGAAAATAACAACTGAGCTCAACTAAATTTAGCCATACTAATTACGAAGTACACCTAGAGAATTTCTCATTAGGAGACGCTCAACCCTCTTAAACGCCACTCGCCACTGGAAAGAATTTGGATTTTTCAATGCAAATAATCGTCGCCAGCTATGACGATATTTGTGGCAACTAAAATTTTAATGGAGGCGGTGATTTTCTAGAGGCTCAGGGCTAAAGAACATCATAACTTGCCCTAAATCAAGGCAAATTTTGTTCTCACTCATCTATGAAACTTCATAGGGTTCAGTTAATTAATATTCATGATTAAAGCTCCGAATTTTATCACGGCTTCTGGGCGGCGAGCAATATTATGAGTGATGGAGAGAGAAGTTGCATGAGGTGAGACAGAAACTGACGCGGCTCTAGCAGAGCAGGAGCCAGTTGTTCACACTTGTCTATGCGTCAGGAGCTTTTTCAATTGTAATGCGCGACAGGATATGTCTCGAAGCTATCTTACATAGGCGCTAAGTCTGAAATTCTAAGTTTTTGCCTCTCAAAATACTTGCGCTATTGATAACGAAATTTCGAGATCAAGCATTCCTAGTTCCTTGCAGAGAGATGAATAAGAGGGCTGCTCATAGAGGTTAACAGTTGTCTGTGAACCACTAGGATTTGAACGATTAGTCGATTTTCAAGAAGCCTAGAAAGGTAAGAGTGAGTACGGTGCAGTTGGATGGCTCTCTCAACGTTTTGCGGTAAATCTTTAGGTTGCTTTGAACTTGGGCCCTTGAAAAGAATATTTAGCACCCGTGAGCCTAGACCCACGTATGCCACGTGGCCGTTTCCATAGGGCTGATCCAACTTCTTGTGCTAGACCTAGCCTTTTCCGACGTTAAATAATAATAATAATAATGATAATAAAATAGACCTAGCCTTTTGATGGCGTCAAGATTCCAAGGTATTCAGGAAGGCGTTGGCACATCGTAGACCTTCTAATTTAATTCAGCCTGCTAGATGACATATGCCCTTCGCCAAGCAAGGCTGGAGGGAACCGAATCTAACTTTAACTGGTAACCACTTATATTTAAAGATGGAGCATTGATTCCTTGAGTCATTTGAAACGGGAGGCCAGAAAAGTGCAGGGCAGATGAAGGCTCCCTCTAGTGCTCGATTGATAGTATAGATGGTAAAGAAAAATTTGAAACGTTCTTACAACTGAGATGGAAAGCGCGGAGTATTCCTGCCTACCCCGATACCCGAGATATAACTCTGCAAGGAATAGGTGGAGTGTCGAGGAATTTTTCTAGTTCATTGACCGCATCTAGTCGCGCTTCGCGTCCGACGAAAGGGAAAAGCAGCAGAAAAATCATGACATAATGGCGATTTCATGAGGACTGTTTGATGCGATTGACTTGAGGGTCGGCAATGAAATGGTAGTCATTGGTCGCCACACGTCACGTACCAGGCTAAATATCGTTAGCTTGCAAGGCCCTGGGACTACCTACAATCACGATTGCGGATAGTTAGGGCCCGTAGCAGTTGGAACCTCGGACTCTAAATTCAGAGCAGCATGTTCTCCAGGACTTAATTGCGTCTCAAGTTTCCCTGGTAAAAATGATACGCACCGATTTTTACGATCTAGCCTGTCAGAATGTGGCCTTACGAGCAGAGAGCTGATCATGCACTAGAGAAGAGCGGAAAATGCTATCCTCTACTACCTAAATTCCCATCTGTCTAGAATCAGAAGCCGGTGGCAGTAGGCGGGGAGAAATCTCACTTCAATATTATTTTTACTCTCGTTTTGCCAAGCGACGGAGTTCCATACCATGAAAAGTATCGCTCAAGAAGCGAGCAAGAATGAAAGATCAACTGGATTGTTTCCTTCAGAAATTAGGTTTAATGAGTACCAAGTATCACTGGAATTAGTGATAAATGAAAATATTGCCCTCTTCACCCTACTCAAGATCTACACAATCGTTATCGTGCGATTCAACCTCCCTCTATCATGCCCTGAGAGGACATGAAAAAACCTTGAGCTACGTGAGGTATTCGCTTCACCTCTAATTGTATTACGACACTAAAATCCATGTAATCGGGCATGCAGGCGCTATCTAAAACAACCAGGTGAGGGGCGGAGGGAGGCGAGGGACAGTCTTCGCCGTGCCTCGACCCGAAGTCATCGTATTTCCATGACGCCTTGTTTCAAACAATCTCATCATAGCTGTCGGCGGTTGGCATCAAATTAGTTAGCTTGTAGCTCTGTGCAGCATCTAACCTTTGGCACCCCGCGATGACAGGGCCTAGGGAGTCGTCAACCACAAGATATATAAGTATCAATCTCCACTATGTTACAATATCATCATCACGACTTCTCTCCTCATCAACTATCAGCTTCGATACTGATATTCACTAAGCTCAACTTCTTGCTCCCATCAAACCTATTACATCTCGTCCTATTTCAACAGCTGCTACCGCACAATGTTGTATTCTATGATTACATTCACTTGGCTTCTTGCCGCAACTGTCACTTCGTTCCCCGCCGATCAACAGGGTCGATCCAATAAGGCAGCTTCTATTGCTGTTCCAAACATACCCACTATACCTACAGTACCTGAAGTACCACCTACTCGCACAAACAATGCACCGCGATCGATCTTTGATTCTTCTACTTCGATAGCACCATTGGGTCATGACAAGGCGCCTAAAGCACCAGACACTCCTGAAATCCCAGATAAAAAACAGAGGGAACCCATCAACGTTCCCTCTTTCCCGGATTTTCCCACGGTCCCTGATGTTCCTTCAATGCCAAAACAGGCTTCAAGCAAAAGCCCCGGAGGCGGACACACCATTAGCATTCCAGATATTCCCGAAATCCCAGATATCCCTGAAGTACCAAAGGTTCCAACTTTCCCAGCCAAGCCATCTACGCCATCCTCTTCATCTCCAAGTACACCATCAAGCACGCCGTCAGATTAATTCACACTAGATCCAATGTCGAGAGAAACCAAGATGGACACTTAACATCAATTCTAAGCCTGATCAAGCGGGACAAAAGTTCAGGTCAACGAAAGTAAACAGTTGGAGAAGCTAGTACTCGGTGAATTGCGGGAGTTGGGTCTGGGACTTGTTAGATTATGTACTGAAAGTTTGGGAACACATGTGCTTGGATAAAGTTTTGCTTATGCTAGTCGTTGTATATAGCAAAGGAAATGGCGCACGTCTCGTATCTCCTGCCTTCTCGTACCTGATGTCACACGTGAGGTGTATGCATTGCAAGGAGCCGTTTATCTACATCCTTCCTCGACAGCCTAGCAGTAGATAGGCAACTTGCAGGTTGAAGATATCTCTTTTCTGTCCATTAGCCTGCTATACTTTCGTGTTTGGTGGAATTGCGATGATATATGTATAGATCACTCTACGGCCTGCATACAAGGACTTGGTGCATGGCTCGAGGCTAGATATTTAGAGATCAAGGCTCGGAAGGGCTCGCGCGTATACTTCGTGTCGCTTGATTGTTTCCTGGCGTTGATGGCCACATCATGCCGGTGGGATCTTGCGGGAACCGGGTAGATGAGAATCGCGATCCGCGATATTTTTCTATCATGATTAAACCTCGAGGCCTCAAGCTCTGCACCTATCAGCCGCAGCGTGGATTCGTCCCTCTCATCTCGAAGCCCGTGGCTTGCTTCTTCATTAGATAACTTCGCGCCAGCGCACGGCACATTTCTTGTGATGATGCACTGTATTGGCACAGTAGTGCGGAAAGCAGGACGACTACCATGGGAGCAGAGTTCATTGTCAAGAGCGTAAGACTCATCACCTCTACGCGGTGTCATCTGCGAGCCTGGGAGAGAAATATTCTTCCCGATTCAAATTCAGTCGAATTTCGCAACACCATAGAAGTTGGCCCACGTCAGACTTTCACTCTATACCAGATCAACTCCATGCCTCACCTCGTCAAGTCTGCAAGTACGACTTGGTATCTCCTAATTTCAGTGACAGCACCTCACCTCGACTTTCTCTAGCCTCGGCTGGACACCAAAAACACGGCCACGCCGATATTTACACCCGCCGGGGGAAATAAAGCGTGGCGCACAAATCTGGAGGATAGTTCTTTGGCGTGGAGGTGAGAGGGTTCAGGACAGCTTCACAAGATCATGCAAATGTTTTAGAAATTGTCATCGATTTCTAGGAGGAATCATCTCGAAGAGCAAGCCTACAATTTCGGCCAAGAATTTCTTCATAGTCGTATGGGATATCGAACTCCCTTCTCCATATGCATTAATCGTATATAATACTCCGTTAACTCGGTTGAACTTGTACAACTGAGTTTATACTCAGACATAGATTCCCGAGGCTTTGCTGATCCCGAACTCCCAGTGGTCTAGCATCAACCAGCCACTTTGTTATCGCAAGGTAGTATTTCCGAGCCAGTGCGTTTCGGATACCATCGAACCTATTTTTTCAACCCCATTTAATGTGTATACATCTACATAGCTATGACACACGACCGGTGCTATGTATACTTGTAGGATGACTTTTTTGACGTTAGAGACACTCATACTCTGGATTTCATTTGCAAATACCACTATGAGGTATGTTCGCTTACACAAACAGTCGACCCTCCTCCGTAAGTACCCACCAAAGGGACGTTTCAAAACCTTTGATTATCCAAGCATGCCTTCGTCATCCATGCATACCAGCGCCGCGAGAAAAGTGGTTGTGTTTTGCTGGATTTGAACCAGCGATCTACTGTCTTAAGTGGGATATATGTCCAAGCTATGCAGACTCTACTCGGCATACCGGCCAAGACGATATACCACTGCACCATCCAGCCATAGCAGTGTTTATAGTGTCAGCTGCACTCTCGCAAGCAAGGTCTTGGCGCGCACAAAGCTCAACTCGTAAAACTCTTGCCAAAATTCAAAATTTCACGCCCTTTGAGGTTATATATCCCCCCTTTGAATCATCTTGTCAACTTGTCCTGAATCCTGTCACGCCAATCCCAAAGGATAGTCTCCCATATTTGTGCGCCAGGCTTGGTGTCCTCCGTCGGGTATAAATACAGGCGTGGGCGTGTAGATGGTGACGAGCTGAGGCCAGAGAAAGTCGACGAGAGGTGCGATCATTGGAATAAGGATATACCAGGTCGTACTTGTAGATTCGATGAGGCTTGGGTAGGAATCGATTTCGTTGGGAGTGAAGGATTAACATGGTGGAGTATTTTAAATCATTGCCTCGTGGGCCAACTTGTTCGGTATTGCGAAGTTTGATTTAACTTGGCTCTGGGAGAATATTTCACTCCCAGGTTCGTAGAGGACACCACTGACAAGTGTTCAGCCATCGTTCCCCGGTGGCAAACGAATCGTTACGAGCGTCGTAAATTCAATCAAAAATTTCGGCGAGCAAATTTTGGATTTCTAAATTTGATGAGTGCAAAAATCTATACTCCAGGTGGGTGTCGAACCCACGACTTTCGCATTTCTAAGGCTGATCATATTGGTATCATCAGATGACCGATATAAGAACGACACGCTAACCACTGCGTCACTGGAGTTGTTTTTTGAGGCTTGTATAAATTTATATTGTCAAATGCACAGCACCTGCAGATAATTTTACACGACATAGGCAGTTGATCCCGAAAATCCCTACAGTACCAACACGGTACATTTATAGTAAGCAGAAAAAAATATGTATTGCATAAATCCTAGATCCTATGCCCTAAACCTCGCCTGTATCCTCTGGTGTTATTCAGTAAGAGACGATTTTTTATAGGGCAACAACTTGACCTGCACCAACCGTTGTCGTAATGATCAAAGTCGTTTTCTGTCGGAAATTCATACTCTGTGTTTCTGAAGTTTCCATATGATTGGAAGAACAAAGATTCTCACACATGACTCACGACGAAGATGATTGATATCTCCTTATTTGAAAATGTCTGATGCTTGAGACTCAACTAGTGCATGGCATGGTTTGATACCCGTGAGGTAGACTTTCATCCACCGACCCAGGTCCCATACTCATGTTGTATAGTGCCGTGCGATTTATTGTACATGTTAGAGTAAGTAACGAGTATTGGATGGTATATAATCCGGATTTGGTCTATTAAGTTTACATGTATATAAGCTGTCTAGGAATCACCAATACATACAATCAATTAATTAATTCAATACATTTTTCATTTCTCCACAGTACATCACATTCTCCTGATTCATATGATTATTATTCTATTCATAAATCGCGCCCATGTTCTTTGAGCCGCCTTGTTCATCAAACCCATACCAATTTTCCAACATTTTCCAACACCTTCATCCATTGAAGCGACAGTGTTGTATCCTCTATTCCAAATGTTGGTGGTTCTATACAAAATCCTAGCCTTGCCACGCACGAAAATTCCGGCCGAAAGCCCGTCGAGAAATATCAATCCTGGATCGCCCACAACTGAGCTATTCCCTCTCTCGTTCCAAATCCCAGCTGCCCATCCTTGCTCTAGCTGAAGAGGTCTATAAGTGCAGCAGTCTTCCACAAACCAAGACCCAAGCTTTGTATGTTGAGACATGGATTCCTAATCGCGAGTATATGTAGCATTATAATTTTGTAGTGGGAGATGACCGGGTTTTTATGAGGCAAATGCCGAGAACAATTGGAGTAACGCCATTATCGGTATTTGAGGCTAGCTGGTTTCTGGTATTAGTAAGTTGAAGAACTCGCATGAGGAAGATGGGTCCGTAATTGACGAGAAGTCGTTGATTTTAGATATGCTTGTAGTTGCTTTCGACTTTGTATTGGAAGAAAAAAGGATCACTGAAGGCAGAGCGGAGAAGAGTGAATTGATTGTTTGTTTATATATAAAAAGGTATCAAACAAGTCCATAAAAAACGTCGTAAGAATATCATGAAGTAAATCAGTGAGTAGTGTTAGGCTCTCATTTACGCTGTGTTCTCTTGTCATAGAAGTAGAGCCACACTAGTACCTGTTATTGTCATAGCTAGATAGCTGAATACAATATGAAAAAAAAAAAAGTACCTGTTCATGCAAATCTTACAGGGGAGACGGGACTATAGTGTGAATAGTGGATGTAGGGATTGCGCTGGAAACCCTTACGTAATGAAGGTAATCGTTACTAATAGGATTATACTTCGTTTTCCAACACTTGATTCAGATGAGATTCTTCTTCGCCATCCCAGAGATGCAGAGCATACTGAGCAATTACACCGGCACCGCTGGAAGGTGAAGAATTCGTCTTTGCCGGCTGTTTGCGGGTAAACTTGATGATGTTCAGAATACGATGATGATGCTCACCTACTGACAAGAGATTTCGAGCCCTTAATATACATATAAAGCAACGCCTAATGTCACATCCGCACCATACAGATAACATTACCTGATAAACTTTTTCCCTCAGGAGCCTGAGTCCTGGACTCTGCTCATTTTCTGTAGCCGGACCGCCACGTGAATTGTGATAACACCAAGAATTATTAATTGAAGTTAATTCAGCCTGAATTTATAGGGCAGATTGTTGAGTAGAATCTTGTCGGACTGAACCACTTGACAATACTTATAGCCCCTCCCAGGAGCCTAAAAAGAAGTTTGACGGATTGCTAAAAGAAACTGGAACTGGGGGAAGACTCCGGTCGGGCATAGTACAGTACAGGAAATGTCCATGCGCCTTGGCCAAGCCGCAAGGAGTCATAGGTATTGAATAGTGAATGTCATCATGCGAATACAAGTTCAAGTCATTTAAGTCAATAATAACCAACTTTATTAATATATACATGCGCAAGAGTAGAAAGCACCAGTGGTTTAGTGGTAAAATCCATCGTTGCCAGCAGTCTCGATGGGCCCCGTGTTCGATTCACGGCTGGTGCAGATAATCGGACAGGCAAAGGTGCGAACATAGCCTACAAGCTATAAGTGATCTTCTCTTTTGTCACGATCGTTTTTATCTTGTCCTCACAACTGGCATGCGAAGATAGTCAAGCACAAAAACTTAGTGCTCTTCCACCAAAGATAGCAGTTGATTTAAAAGCCATTACAACCCGGTGCGCCGCTCGAAATATTGCTGGCCTGCCGGTTTTGAGCAGTCATCAGTTACTCCACTACCTAAAGATGATGATGATTATATTTATCGTGCCAGGCTTACACCCTCCTTCCAATGGACATGACACGCATGGAGGACATCTAGAATATAAGTTCCTCCATTCACCAGCAAAGCCCATCCGGTGCCTGACTTTTCCAAATACGTGCCTCACGCTAGTTACATCGGGTCGAATAGGTAAGAACGCATTCACCATGATCCTAAAACCATGTATTGAGGGAAAACCTTCATGGGAAAACCTCAATAATTCCTCCTGTACTCTTTCACGATGAGCAGCCGTCATCCCTCCTTTAACAGGCCGTGTAGGAATCCAACCTACCACTTCTAGAAAGCACATCCAGCATCCGACCAACTGTGCCAACAGCCTGTTAAAAATCACATATCGTTCTTCCCAAATTCTCCCCTGCATTGAGCTCAACCCCCATTTGAGAGGGCTGAAATTCCGAAATCGAGAGCTCAAAACCGAGGCATCGGTGCCCCAGCTTTTGGCGTACATTGTTCGTTGTCTGGGTGAGGCTTCTTCGTTCGCGCCGTCCCTGGAATGTGTCGAAAGGTTGGGAATGTTGATGTCGCGGTCGAGGTGCTTGTCTAAAATGAGGCCGAGCAATTGCCCAGTCCTGCACACAATTTCAGTAAGGTTGAATGTGAAGAATTCGACTTTGCCGGCCATTACCTAAAGATGATGATGATGATATTTTTATCGTGACCGGGTACTATCTCAGCACCCGGAGGGCATAGCACGGGTAGTCCAGATCTATACGACTCTTCGCTACCTACATCATTGTTTCGTAGAAACTTGAACACACAAAACTAAAACAAATAAAACACCAATTCTAATGTGCTAGCGCCCTGCGCTACATCTTAATTCTCGTACCAGACCGAACGATGCCAAGAAGCATTACAGTTGACCTATACATCCCCTGTTCACGATTCAAACTTGCTGTAACACTTTGTTACAGTTAAAAAACGCCAGAATTTCTGCCATCCTTCCGGGCCTATCATGTCCCTGATCGTAGGACGTGGTTCCTTCGTTTCCGCCCTCCATTTGTGGATAGTCGGGCGACACTCTGCAAAATGCCATGGCCGCTTTTCTGCAATACCTAAGGATGATGATGATGATCTTTATTTTACGTCTAGCGAGCCACACGCTTGACGCGTGGCCCTATTAAGTCCCTATTGAGACAAACAACGCCAGGGTCTAATCCCTGGGCTTCTTCATATTTGAAAGGAAAGGGAAAAAAACAATACGAGACTTTAGATAAATAGAAAGTCCATTTACATAGCTACTTCCCGCAGATTGCTGAGTTCTAATGTGGTTATGTAATGATTGCTCGGCGCATCCCCTGCGTAGGTCAGTCCACATTCCCTGTTGACCTCCACTGCCTGTCACGGTAGAAGATTGGTAGTTGGCGTGGCTTGAGATTAAGCGATAACTGAGCCTCTAAAGACCTTCGTGTATCTAGATAGTCTCTTCCCTTCTCATTGCACAACTCATATATAGTATTTACCTCGTTTTTCGTACCCTCGCCCTGTGACACTGCCGAAAAAAATAAAAATTGTTGCTCCATTGAATTACTAACTTTCTTCTTTAGCTAGCTCGCTTTAGGCATCCATTGATTGTCCAAGGTGTTTAATTGGCATATCTCTGTAAAGAATCGAATTTCTTGTAGCCATTCCCCGAATTTTCGCCCCCTTCATGTGTGCTAAGAATGAACGGGATCATCTTTGAAGGTAAACCTTGCATAAGACGTGATCTTCTTTTCCCTGTGTGGCAGAAGAAAAATCTAGTGGGGCCTTTCTACGGTCACATCGGCAGTATTTTGGTGCATTCTCGTGGTTGAAGCGCTCGTGGTAGTTTGCGAAATCGCCATGTCCAGATCTAGCTGCTAGGATACGGCCTAGAGTGGCACGCGAGACGGTGAGTTCTTTAGGCCTAGAGGGAGCTGATATAATTCCTAGTTTCTCATAGCTTATGTGCTGAGGGAGAAGATTTCTCCATAGTCTGCCAGTGGCTTGCGTTGTGGACTCATTTGCCCAGCGCTTCAGACCAGCATATGAGAAAAATAGGTCATTTGAAGTTGGTAAATGGCAGCCATTTTTCGCGGCTTTATAAGCGGCTTCATTTCCAATTATGGATGTGTGGCTCGGAGCCCATCGAACCTGTATTTGGCACCGTCTAGTGTGGGCAAGCCGAGGGCGTTCTTGCCACTTGGGTGTCAAGGTGAGGAACTCATCAAATTGCGCTTGTGAGGACCCTGAAAAGTGAGACAAGAGTCGAGTGGCAACCTCTAAGTTATCTAAACAAATCCAGGGGTCTGTAGCGAATTTAGCAGTTGGGAGTGCTAGTGCAGATTTTGCTCCTTCTAGGGCGCCTTTCACTTCCGCATCAAAAACTTTGACGCCCTTTCCAAGAGCGATACTCCCATGTAGAACTTGTACATCACCTTGATAGCCGATGAAGCCAGCGCCTCCAAGGCCATTTAGTTGCTTCGAGCCGTCTGAGTAGATAATTATGTCTCCTAAGGGGATAGTATGGAGGAAATCAAGGAAGACTTGTCTGTTTTCATCTACAGAGCCACTGTTCGGTCCAGCCACCCGGGTGTGTGCGGCTTCTCGGCACTCAAGTGGATTCCAGGGAGGCATGGCAATTGAATTGATTTGCTCTAATTTTGGAAGAGACAGTACACGCCGAGCAAAAGGAGAGGTAGGACGCTGTAAACTGAGAACTCTGTTAGCTCGGCGTAATAGCGGATGTCGAGGATCTAGAAGGCGTAGTCGGACTGTAGCTGTAAGCACACGGCCATCGAGAGCTATTTCCGGTTGCTGTAACCCTGATTCACGGTGTAGGATCGCTGTTAGTGTGGTGAAATACACTGGAAGTGTTGCACGGGCGGAAGTGAGTACGACCTTTGAAAGCTGCTGTAGTAGAGAGTCTACACGGTTTGATATGCGTGCTTTGGGACCTTGTCTAGATCTACCTGGCCACCAAGTTTCTGAGGCGTAATACGCAATTGGGAGGACACATGCATCAACTGCATGACGCAGTAAATGAGGTGGAACCCCTCTTGTCGTATTTCCAAGGGATAAAAGAGCATTGTTAACCTTGAGGGCCTTTGAGGCAAGGGTTCGGGCATGCCACTTAAAGGAGACCTTTTTATGAAAGAGTTCTTCGAGCCAGCGAGTGTAAGGGCGTGCAGTATTTTTAGAGACAGTGATAGGGCCAGCTCTTACCATGGGAGTATTTCCCGGCTGTTGGTCACATCGGCGGCGAGAGAAGTGTTGGAGCTCGTACTTGTCTGCGTCAAATTTTAAGCCTTGCCCTAAGCCCCATTGAATTGCTTCTTGGAGGTTCCGCGAAAGATTTTCTGCATTTTCTTGGAGGGATTGGGAGGTATGAAGGAAGGCTATATCATCTGCATATCCAAATCTTCTTTAGGGGGTTCCCATGTGGAGAGGAGGGGCAAGGTATAGCATGAATAAGATAGGAGATACTGGAGAGCCTTGAGGTAGGCCACGGGAGATATCGAATTCGGGACCGGTTGAACTATCTAGGCGTATCTTAGCAGCGCGTTTGGAGGTAAAGGAAGCGACCCATCTAACCAGGTTATCAGGCCACCCTTGGTCTCTAAGTCGGAGGACTAGTCAACCGGGGAGTACGCCATCAAACGCACCCTTCACATCAAGCGTCAGGAGGGAGGCGGTAAGCTTACTGTTCAATGCTGTTTCGATGTCATGTACTAGGCAGATCGTCAAGTCTGTGGCCGAGCGAAGAGGCACGGCTCCAAAGTGTTGTGAAGCCACTATCTTGTCCCTAATAGCTATCCAAGAGAGGCGGCGGGTGATCAACCGTTCAAGGCCTTTCCCTAGGGTCGAGAGGGGAGCGATGGGTCGATATGAGCGTGGACTTGATCGATCTGGCTTATTAGGCATTTTCAACATGACCAGTACAGCAGTCTTGAAGCAAGCAGGATGTTGAACAGCCTCAAGGCAGCCTCTAAAAAGACTGCCGACCCGAGTTTCAATTAATGGCCAGCCTATCTTCAGGATTGCCGTTGGAATTTCGTCCTCACCGGGTGCTGTATTGCCTGCTCTGATGACCGAGTCCTTGATTTCAGCCGGCGTTAGGTCGGGAAGCGTAAGGCTGGCAATGCGGACTGACGGCACTTCTAATGCAATTTCACGGAATAATAACAGGGGTTAGAATGATGGTTTACTATTAGCATACAAATCTAGCAGGCCTAAGTATGGAAAGGTAACGTAACAGTGAACTACGAGCATGTACATAATAAAGCGTAGCCTCCAGTCGAGCTGCCTTCTTCACGCAACGTCTTCTCAATATTATTCTCAATCTAGATATTCCATCTCTTCCTTGTGAAGACCACTTCGAGCCCGTACTCGTATCATATCACGACGTGCCCTATATCTCTTCTTGTGGAAGACCTTGGACCCCCTATCTACTCACACTTGTACCCTGTGGACAAATAGCATACACACTCCTCGAGATGCAATGTCTGCTACTTCAGAGGCATTTTGCAGTAGGTTCCGAGCTAGGACGTCGCGCTTCTCTTGAAGTGTGTTTGCAAGTGGGGCTCCGGGGCTAGTTGGATCTTTGAGAGGCGGGGTACGAAATGATCCTACCGCTCGGTGCCAGTTGACCATCCCAAACACATCTTTTGCTGTATTGGCTTGATCAATTTTGTCCTTGAAAAACTTTCGCTTTGCCCTGCAGACAGCTGCACGCAATAGCTTTTTCCCGGCGGTGATAGCGTTTTGGTCAGTTGAGCTTCTTCTAGTTGTCAGGTAGGCCTGCGCTGCGTTTCTGCAGTCGTTGTTCCACCAAGGTTGTCCAGTACCTGTTCCAAGAGCTCGCCGTGCAGATGCTCTGTAGGCGTTCTGAAGGGCCGTGCAGATGCTCTGAGCTAGGAGATCTAGAGATATAGATTTCAGATTTGCAGGAAGGTCTGTGAGTCTTGCTATATCTAGTTCAAGGAGAGAGAGGAAAAGTCTTTCGTCAAGTGTGCTGAGTTTGAGGCGGGATATTGGCTCCTGAAAGCGGCTATCCCACAGGATTAACAACACAATAGGGAGATGGTCAGATGTGACGTCTAGCTCCGGGATTATTGAAGACTCTGCTCCCGCAAGTATTAGTGGACTATATGCGAATGCAAGGTCTAACACGCTACCACGAGTGTGGGTTGGCATGTCTGATTCAGAGATTAAAGTGATGTTGAGTCTGTCCGTCCACTAAATAAACGGTTCTGCTAGGGGACTGTTAGTTGAGGATGATGCTTGCCACCGCGTATGCCTGAGGTTTAAGTCTCCAGCGAGGAAAATTCGGTTTGAATGATCTGGAAAGGTGAGATTGAGGAGGGCTCTGACGGCCTCACCGCCATTGTTTGAGCCAGCCGGAGCGTTGTACACGTTCACTGCCGAGAGGCTTGCCCTAGATGACGAGGTAACTTCCAAGAAAAGGAGATCTCTCGCGGCAGTACTTATTAGGGGGAGGGGCCGTTGTTGATATACTTGTAGTCAAGCTCATTTGCGTATATATGTGAGTACTCGAGGCCGAGATGACCAGTCATCCGTGGGGGTAAAGCATTCATAGTTAGAATTGAATTTAGTGATCTGGCGTTGTCGATCAGTGTAGATGTAGGGTTCTTGAATGAGATGGATGTCGAATCTTTCTTCATTTGCAAAGGTAAGTGCAAGCTCATGTGAAGAGGCTCCCCTACAGACGTTGATCTGCAAGAGACGCAGTGGCCCTATAGACCTGTGCCGTCTAGACTTCATCTTCAACGTCTAGAATAGCGTAGCGATTCCCAAGGAAAACTGTGGGACGCGGGGGTGAAGGTGAGGTGATTCGAACAAGCTGGGTCGAGCTTGGGGGACCTTCCAGCATTAATGGACCGGGGTTAGTGTCAGAAAGGTTAGTGGCTTGCGTGTAGATGGGGGATTGGCCCGAAGGGATGTCAGTCATTTCTTCATCTACTGAAATGTTCGTGGTATTTCCACGGATGCAGCCTACAGTGGTGCATAGGCCTATTCTTGCAGCGGTAGATGTGCTGCGGATTTGAGCTACTTGCCCCTTTGTCAGCTTTATACCATTTAGTCGGGTCCTGAGTGGGCATTCTGGGGCATCAGCTGGACGTGGACCATGACAGTGGATACATCTAGATGGGCAGGGATGTTGGTGTGGCCCACACAGCTTGTGGGTTTCCTCTCTATGCTCGACTGAACCGCAGAGACGGCAGCGTGGAGCACGGGCGCAGATACGCTCATTATGCCATTGAAAACATCTACCGCATTGAGCGATATTAACTTTCTTGGATAGTTTACGGCAGTTGATGCCCATCCCGAAAAGACGGAACCTTCTCGGGAGACAAGAGCTCGTGGGGAAGCGAGCGATAAATCTGGCGGATGGATCGTAGGGAGATGCAATACTTCCCTTAGTCTCGACTACAACAGTAGGATTAAACCCATTTTCTTCCTTAAGTTCCTTTAGAACGAGCTCTGGAGTGATTGGCTCTTTAACGAGACGGTTATTTTTATCTAAAGTTGCGAATGTGCGAGGTACAGATGTGATTATGTAACTATCCAGGTTTTGAGCTTTTTCAACACCCTGTACACCTGGAAACCTCCCTTCTCCAATTCCCTGGACGAAAAGGTCTTCTAATCTTGTTAAGGCCGCTTCTGAATATGGACGGAGGACTAAGCCAGATGGGACATGTTGCACTTCCTTCAGCATCGTAGAATTCTCACCAAGGAAATTTCGGAGTTGAAGGAGGAGTGAGTACGCTGATATGAGGCGTTCTGTCGCCTTTTCATCAAGGCGTAGAAACAATCGATCATCCAAAGGCAGCGGTTTGGCCTGTATTTGGAGATTGGAAGGTCTCGGTTTCTGAGGGGTGCTTACTCCAGCATTGTCCTCCGGTTTTCTTGCAACGTTCGCGTATGAGGGCTTCGCATGAGAAACTGGCTTTGGCTGGGTTGTCAGAAGGTGGGTAGTTGTTGCGGGAATTGGTACACCTCGCACATGGTTATCGAAAAATTCTTGTGCAACAGCTTGCATACGGGTCAAGAGCTCGTTATATGTTTTCTGCAAATGGAGGGGGATTGTAGAGGCAGGTGTACCAGATGTGACATTATCCAATGCTGCGGCGACGCTGCCAAACAAAAGGGTTGCCTCCTGCGTTCTTATGTTAGCAGCGGAAGACGCTTGGTGCAGCGTTTCTGTCAGTGTCGTTGGTGCCCCTACAACTAACGGAGGAATAGGTGGAGGAGAGGGGTCAGGCATTGTTGGCGGTCGTAGATATAAGTATGAAATTGAAACTAAAGGGCGATTTGAAAGGAGTTGATGACCTGACAATATTATCGGTGTTCGGTCTTTGAAGTAACAAATGAGGGTATGCCACTACCTAAAGAAAATGTGTTATCTGATATTCAGCCCGCGGTTAAATCACCCAAATCACATGCTGATGTGGCAAAGAGAGATTTGCCTGTACTAGTCCATCCACCTGGAATTACAAAAAAGCTTAAGCAAAGTCTGTAATATCCAAGTCCGACTCGAGGGTCATGGTACGCCTTGCGCCTGATCAACCCTTGCGACACGAAGATATCCTCCTCGTCCGCACAAAGCTGAGAAGCCCTCTAGACCGTACAGATCTAATAAAGAACATTCATTCTGCCTCATCTAGTATTGCTCTGATTGCCCTCTCTCCAGACCGAGTTCCAGATCTTCTTCAGACAGCTGTAGCTCCGCAGCCCGAAAACCAGATTGTGCAAATTAAAAGGCAAGAAAATCATCTTAACTTTCTTCTCGGTCCAATTTCATTATACGTATAAAATTCCTCTATTTTACCTGGAACTCTATCTGATGCAAACATCATGCAGGAGCTAACAAGTGCTAAATTGACACTGAGTCAATATTTTCCATCTCCTGGACGCACCGATCGTGGGAATCCCCTGAGTGGAAAGGATCTCTTCGTCTAGTAGTCTCAAAACCAGCTTCAGGGAAACCTCCGACCAGTATTTGACTCTTTGCGCGTTCCGCCATATTTCGGTAAGCAGATAACCGCCCTTGCTGTCACGGCTTTCACAACATCCACGCTTGCACACGCCGGGCACGATTTAGTCTCTGCGCATCAGACTCTTAAAATAGGATGTGCACAACACCAATAAAATGTCTGAATTGCACCGGTCTTCACGAAACCTCCTCTCCTAGCTGCCCGGCCCCGACCGGCCATTTCGAGTTAATGGGGTCTTTGTTCGACCTGATCAGGAGAGAATATGTTTAATGCGCCAGGAAGGACAAAATTCCTGGCTTGCCTTACATTCTCCCTCACCACCTAACAACTCCCTTATTGGGAGTCCAGCCTCAAAATTCACGCGAGCTTTAATTCCAACACTCGCACTGTCGATGGGCTTAGTATCTATGTTCAATCCTCTGAGTAACCTTGATGAACCACTATGAGAGACTTAGAACCTGGTCTAAGAAAGCAGTAAATGACTGTCTTCTGCTTCTTGCAATTGACGTCAGTAGACCTAGCTCTGCTCACGAGGGTATATCGTCATTGGGAATTAAGTCGGGCTGACGGAGATTTCTACGACGAGTCTGAATGAACCAACTCAATCTTTTTTTTTGAGGAACAATATTTCCATGGAATCACTGTTGGATAGGAATATGGGTTTTCTGTTTCTATTTAGTGTTACTTCTTTAAATTTGCTTATAAATCGTAATTTTTTGTTGGAGGAATTTCAAGCAACTTCAAAATTTTTATGAAAATTTTTATGAAAATTTTTTGCTGGAGGGAAATTTGCTACATTTTTAATGGAAATAAGAGTGGCGGATAGCTGGTTGGGTTATTTGTAGTCTCTAGGTTCTGTAGGGACTGGGCCGTCGGACTCGTGACGATGATTATGAGCTGTGTACTGACACGACGTTAATGTAAATCAAATTCAAACTCTCACAGTGCTCCAGCCGGAAAAGACAAATTCTTCACCTTCAAGTGGTGTCAGTGTAATCGCTCAGTATGCTCTGCATGTCTGGGATAGCCAGGAAAAAACGCATACGAATCGAAGTCGAAAGCAACCTCAATCATATCAAAAATCGACGACTTCATGACAAATGTTTGACCTATCATTCTCACGCGAGTCCTCCCGCTCGATCTTACTACACCACCTCGCCTCAAATACCGATAATGGCGTTACTCCAATTTCAATCGGGCATATGCCTCATCAAAAACCGGCCATCTCCCACTACAAAATTACGATGTTATGTATACCCGCGAGGAGGAATTCAAGTCATAATCTACAAGGCTCGGTTATTGGTCTATGTGGGACCGTTGCTCTAATGGGGCTTCACATCTTGAGGGAGGAGAGGCAGCTGGGACGTGGGACGAACGAGTGAAGAGGTCACAAATGGGCATGGTGGAACGCACATTTTTCGATTGTTTTCGACTTACAAGTATCTGTGGGCGCAGAGGTGACGATTTCAGATATTGCAACCGACACTCTAGAAACTGGCAGCGATGGAAAGTGTTTTGGTCCGCCTCCTGGTCGTCGTCTCCCCAAATTAAAGTCTGGGTAGCCTGGACACCTATCTCACTCGAGAAAGGGAGGACTATGAGGCCATACCTCGCGCGGCGGCTATTTACAAGATGGCAGAGGCATTTTAGGGTAACCTATAGTTATTTCTGGTTTCCCTTTGATGGATATTGACGGCAGAGGTAATGGTGAAAGTACCTAGCAACAAGGTCTCGAGTGATATCAGCAAATGCGCCCACTACATGAGTAGTGTCATGTTTCTTATCATGACTCTCCATAAAAAGGTGAAAGCATGCCTAAGCAGCGGTGGGGGGGTCTAGTTGTCATAGTAACACAATTGTACAGGAATGGAGAGGACTGGTGTTTTGAATTTGATTTCATTTAGCCCGATTTGGCGCCTTAAGGCCCATGCAGGTGTCTACGATTCTAATGTTTATCCAGGACGAAACCCTTATGGTAAAAATCCCCTCAACTCTTCAATTTATTTACACTTTAAAGTTGTGTTACCTTCGCGAAGTGCACTAACACAGTTATGTCCAGTGCGAATACCGTCCACTTTATTGCCACTGGCAGGAGATCATCTTTCCCCTGCTTTCCTCTCCCTCCCTCATCGTGGCCTCGACTTCACGCGTCAGTCGAAATTGCTCTAGCCATCCTTCCTGCTGGATCCATCTAGTTATCCTTGCAATATCTTTAGGGTTGCTCATCATGGCCTTAAATGACCGGTTCTCTGCCTTTCTCAGTATTTCTCCTATACCTTTGGCCTAGCTGGTGCAGGCCATGATCATATACTTCACATTCTGGGACGGATATCCACATTGGCATCGTAGATTATCCACTCCTGGAACTTTTCTTCTGTGCAGATAGGAATTGAACCCAATGTGTTCGCTTCTTATCTGCATGGCTACGCTGCTCTGAGCTAGAAGACTGGTGTTATTATTGACACTAGCGTCGAGCTAGTCCGAGGTTAACGTCTTGAGAGGGCATGCGATATTTTGTTAGATTTCCGTATCTTTTCCGCATCCTATCTTGTCTACGTTCCATCTTACGTATCTTTTTTATATCTTTTCCCGTGACTTCTATCTTGTATACTCTCTCGCCCCGCAACAAATAGTCCAAGTGTCAAACTGAGTTATCGTCGTATTTATTTTTGCATCAGATTTTAATTGCGTATGCAGCTATCTACTTATGACACAATATCAAAGTAAAGTACAGAATAGATGATTCAACGTAAGGGAAGAGCACTCATGCCTCAGATCTCATTTGCAGGTACCACTGCGAAGTTATGGTAGCTTTTTCTTTGCCCCAAGTCAACCCTCATCCGTGAATACCCACGCAGGGGAACATCTCAAAAACCCTGGGTTATCCAGACATGCCTCCATCCGTTTACATTTCTCCGCGCGAAATATGGTCTTAGGTGTCTCTTTCCCAAGTGGAGTAGGTGTCTAGGCTACTCAAACTATACCGGAGGACACCACCAGGAGGCGGACCACAACACATTCTATCGTTGACTTGTGTTTATAGTGTCAGCTGCACTCTCGCAAGCGAAGTCTTGGCGCGCACAATGCTCAATTTGTATAAACTCCTTGTCAAAATTCGTAATTTCACTCCCTTCGAGGTATTATCTTTCCTTTGCATCATCTTGTAAATTTATCCTGATCCCTCTCACGTCCATCCCAAAGAACTGTCTCCCAGATTTGTGCGCCACGCTTTGCTTCCTCCTTCGGTTGTAGATATCGGCGTGGGCGTGTATTTGTTGGTCAACTGAGGCCGGAGAAGGTCGACGAGTGGTGTGGTCATTGGGATGAGGTAGTACTTGGTCGTACTTGTAGACTTGATGAGACTTAGGCAGGCGTCAAATTCGTTGGGAGCGAAAAAACGACGTGGTTGAGTAATTTTAAATTTTGCCTCGCGGGCCAACTTCTTTGATATTGCGAATTTTGACTGAACTTGGCACCGGGAAAATATTTCACTCCTAGGTTCGTAGGGGACACCACTGACGCTCCAAGAAAATATAAACTTGTCTAGCGCCAGCATTGCTCCTCGGGATCATGTGAGTAGAATCTAGACAATTCTTTTAAGACTTTTTATCAAGTATGTTATTCGCTCCAAACCTGAAAATTTGTGACCGAAGACATCACAAATATTTAAGTACGACCTCGTATGCTCGATACGATAGCTATATCTCTCGTCAACTTAGTTTCCAGTCTCAGGCCACTTCCATATATACGCTCACAACGATCTAAAGAGCCGCAGAAGGATATATATTGTTGTCCTATAATACTACGTAGTATATCCTTTAAGATGTAAGTAGAAATAAGGCCAAATGGGCTAGAATATGCTGATCAAAACGATCTTGAATGATTTTAATCATTGGATTTAAGGTAATTTTTAATTAACATGGTCCGTCTTAAGACCTGGTTTGAGACGGTGCGCAAATACCATGTGGGCAACGACGGCTTGTTAGGTCACTGGCATATCATGCGCATCTGTTGTCCTAGATGAGGTCGCTCATTCGAACACGTCGAGCCACATTAATATTTTTCGCGGTACGCATGTATGTGGATAACGAAAGCACTTTCCTTATATCAAATGGATTATAACTCCTTTTTGATGGATGCCTAAGAGAAGGATCTTAAGTTCTATAAAAGCATACACAAGCTAATGTGGTATTTGCGGATAAATTGTAAAGTTTGTGTGTCTCTAATGTCTAAATTCCCTTGAAACATGTACACAGTAAGCTTATCGAATGACAATGCTATATTGCTACAAAAAACTTGATTAATACAAAGAACTCACTAGCGATACTAAAAGTTAGACTCTAAACAGATATCGAAACAAGGTTGCCGCACCCACTAATTTAAGTAGATCTCACGAACGCAATCCGAATAATTTGACAACCACCTCATTGGAGCCAGTGATTTCCAGTGAAAATCCGACACAACTTACAAAAATCTTCAAAATACTAGCGTAGATATTTTAAGTGGCATAAATAAATGATCTATTGCTTTGAAAGCTCCAAGTAATTACAACTCAAGGATGAAGGTCAACAGTTTAGCGAAAACAAATATAAGTCGTGCCACAAATGGCGAATATCACTCAACTTATAGGTATCACTGCAGTGAAAGGTTTCAATTTATGTGCATAAAAGCTACTGATCAGAATTTAAAATTGATAACAGCAAACCAATCAAATGATTCAAAGATTATTGCTAAAGAGGACCCGATATAAAAATATACTTTAATTATTCATTTTCTTACAACCAAATCAGTATGAAGTGATCTAGACAATATTTGAACACATCATGTCCCCGGTAAAAATCAGAGACTAATTCCTTCGTGACTATAGGACGACGATAAATCAGATCAAATTACAGGCTTTGACATCTGGGTTGGATGGACTATTATTGGACCCGAAGTTCCTTTAGTTGCCGCATTCGAGTGTCTAGCACCAGCTCTTCCTGTAGCTTGAGCTTCAACATCAATAGTTGGATCGGTCGGCGTGGGAGTACTGTCTTCCTCTTCTATCTGCACATAAACAGATTTCTCAAGCGACCCAGGAATGGCAGCATCGTTGCATTTAACCGTGCACACATTCTCCTTGTCTTCAAGTCTTCCAGTACACGTCTGGTTAGGATCGATAGCAGCTTGGATTTCCTGGAATGATACGATCAGCTCAAATGCTGCATTTATTCCGTCTCGAAAACTTACAACATCAGCTCCTCCATCTGATGAGATTTTATCAGTGGAATTGGAGGTAACCTCCATCTCAGTCCAGATTCCCGCGTCAGTACTATTACCAGTACCAGTTGAATCAATCATGCATGTATATGAGCCGACTCCGTTTTCGTTGCCCTTGACCGTCATCATGATCACATGATTATCAACGGAAATAGACGTATCATTGGGACCGACGACAAGCTTGGGAACCCGAATTGTCTGCTTGTCACGGTCGGCTGAATCAATATTGTCGATACTTTGGGTATTGTCACAGGCAGCAGTGCCATCTCTCATGAATAGCAAAGATTCGACATCATTTGAACGGCGCGCTGAGCGACCGCACGAGTCAGAACTACCAGCTGTAGGAATCTTAGCTCCAAGACACGATGCAGGAGATGACCAATATCATGGACAACATGATGGACTTACTGTCACGGACGATGTCGTCACCCTCTACGTCGTGAACAGCTCTGGCTACCTTGAATTGCCTGAAGGATAGGCCGAAGCTTGAAGCGAGGTGGATGGTGGCAAGGCCAGCAAACAATAGTTGGTAAATCATAGCTTGGTCTTTGATGTGAATGTTTGCTGGAATAAAGCTTGGAGAATACTCTGATTGATAAGATGGGTGACGGAGGGATAGTCGATGAGTCCGGTGAACTTTTGGAATGAGAAGAGTAGCTTGGCCTCTGTGAAGGACAACTAACGAGTCTTATATACAACATTTTACTTTGGCAAAATATGGGCCAAGCTATACCCAAGCATCAGTATTCGTCTTGCTGTGGCAGCTTTTTTGCAGGCATAGATCACTGGTGACCAACCAAGCCACTCTTGCGCTGTGAAGTGGCCATTTACGGGGCTGTGTCGAGTGTGAAAAAGCGGAACCTGTCCATCAAAACTTGGCGAGCTCTATGCGTTGAAGCTTGCTTTGCAACGAGATACTACTAAATTATGTAAGGCAAAATAGCTATTAATCACGAGAAAATGTAGTGGGACTTTGAAGGGTATCCGATGATCAGTGGAGGTTATCAACCATTGCGCGTTAAACGCTTCGTATGGGATATAGTTATGAGTGGTGAGGAGTTTGAAGAATGATTACAGGCTGAATGGATGCGTGAAAAAATCATCCATATGGTTTGTCGGAACTAATTTCACGAGAATCACCAGTGACTTGCTGAAATTTTTGAAGATAACTCTAACTTTAAAGATATTCTTATTATGACTGAGACCAATACATCTCATTTTAATATTTATTTATCGGCATTGAAAAGAAGTCCTGCTTCCAAGTATTTTCGTCCGAGGAAATTTTTCCAACTTTCTTTCATCCAAACCTATCTCCCTCACACTAAACAAGAGCAGAGTGCAGTATTTAACCAAGGCTATTTGGATTTGATCCAGAGTTCTCCTGTCTCGAGTAGAATAGCTGCAAGCTATCGAAACTAAACCTGAGGTAACAGCCCGAGTTTTCTATCACTGGATCGTCGAGCGAAGTTCCCACTTAGAGCCTTTTCCGCATCTGCAAAGATAAAATCGCGAGGCGCACAATGCCAACAAGAAGTAAAGCCCCCTTACGAATTCGAAAATTCTGGCTAGTTCGAGAATGTATCTTGCCTTTTTGTCCTGATATCTCTCATTTCCATCCCGAGGATCCCTCTCGCCTGAGCTGCCTGCAAAAATTTGCCTTTCTTCGTGGGCATTAACGTCGTTTTGGCATTTGTTTGGAGACTATTTGAAGCTAGAGCCTGAGTCGCCGAGAGAGTAGTAACTGGAACTGAAACATACTCTGTCGTACTTAAAGACATGACAAGGATGTGGTTGGGATTAATCTAGTTGGGATTGAAGATTGGACGTGGTAGAGAGTCTTGAATCATTGCCTCGTGAGCCAAGCTCTTCGGCATTTCAAAATTTGACTGAGCTAAGACCTGGGGAATGGTCGACTCATCGGCTCGAAAATAAGATCGCCGACATGGGTTCATTCTTCCTCCTCGGATATATTTGTTTATTCATTGATGTAATTTCGTCTAATATTTGTTTGTTGATCTTTATGCTAGCGCGCCCGATGGATCCCACCAGTTACATTCGTGAAGCACGGGCACTTGTGGAACCCAAATGCATTGTTTACTAACGCTAGGAATCACAAGTCGTATCTCACCAAAATGGCCGAATCCTGGAAAGTTTATATTGATCAACAAGTAAAGGGATTCTCAATGATAAGGCTGGTCAAAAATTCCTTACATAGCCTTGTGAGATCCTCGTGTATGGTTTTGCAAACACCTGTTAAACTAGAGTGGTTAATCAAAGATTTTGACACCTCTCAGCAGTTGGTGTTCATGGATGAGTTTCCATTGATCTGTGTAAACAAACATACCTCATAGCTATGTTTGCGAAAGTGACTCAAAGGATGGCCACCTCTCGTGCCAAAAGTGTAATCTTGGTGTACAACAAACTGTCGTCATGAGTCATGGCAGGATAGATGAGTAGACCTGGAATGATGTTAAAAAAAGAACGGGAATATGACGCGTCCACGAGCTCAGCAAACACGAGAAGCCTTTTCGTAGACCCTTCATCTGGAATTTTAATACTGTCTTATCCGAACTCAGCCTTGACATGTCTGAGCCACGATCGGATCTCATCATCGCTGTGCAGACGATTTACTTGGCTGCTCAATTGACTGATTGTTATTTAAACGAGCCAGGTCCGAGCCCTGCATTTATATTGACACCACACTGAGGATCCTGAAGCGCAGATAATCGGGAGCTGGAGACGAGGTACTAGCGTCGTCTTACCACTATTTAGAGAAGACCGGATCTCCGCCTAGGGCAATAGCATAGAATGTATATAGAGAGCATAGTAGTCGATAGAGGAAAGGCTAGACAACCTTCTGCTTAATTTAGACTTCGATATTGATCACCCTGTGAGTCTGATATCGTGAGTCCCGAGCGATAGCCGTCTCCACATCACCCACCAGTATCCACAACACGGACAGTTAAACCCAAAATACGCAGTACAGTCAGACCCCTGTTAAGACGATATTGCCGTTTATACGATATATTTTCCGGAACGGACTTCGTTCCCATACATTTACCGATTACAAGATTATCGTTCTTCAACCTCTGAATCCTCTTAACCAGGGTTTTTTTGCTAGATTGGTGCTAATAATGCCGCGAAAATAAGGGAATTTCTGTGGAGCAACGACGTGCTCTGCGACGATGGACGCGCTGCCAGGTCCCAAAACCAACACAAAAACAGTTTTTGAGTGGTTCTTCGCTGAGTACGGCCATCGATTAAGTCAGTCCACAGTCTTCGAGTCCTTAAACAAGACCCTTGCGAAACTTGACAAAGCTACAAGTACTACTGCGCTCCGACAGCGAGCTGGAAACTGGCCTGACCTTGAGAGTACTAGAGCGATTAAAGACAGCAATTGGGAGTGTAAATGAGGCATCAAAAGTACAAAGCAGCCTAGATAGCTGGATTAGGTGATCATATCCTTTTAAACGATATCCTCCATATGACGGTATTTTTCACGGCCCCGATGACATCGTCTTAACAGGGGTCTGACTGTACTACTAACATGACAACCCCAAAGAAACGAAGAAAATCATAAGAAAAAATATTTTAGTCTCATGCTCTGCGCCTCGTCAGGGCCGCCCGATGATACCCACCAAGAGATTTGTCTCAACGGCAACACTTTGACTTGCAGCAATCTTTGTCGTACGGATTGAAGTTGTTTCTCAGCCCTCATCTACCAAAGAGAACATGATGCGTTTCATATTTATGATGTCGGTATCACATTTAAAGTCTTGGCCTTAGAGCCCACAAGCGCTCCAAAGAAACAACCCCTTACAAATTGCAAACCTAGCTTGCCATTTCAAGTCCCTATCTTCTCTCGCTCCACGCCCCAGTAACCTTTCTCCCTCAATTAGGGAGGGCCCGTTAGAACAATACACCCCATAGATAAAGCCCGAGCTTTGTATATTGTGACTTCGTATCCTCCTTTCGGATATATTTAGAGTCCTAACTTTATAGTGGAAGATGGCCAAATTTTAATCAGATAAATTCGCGTTTTAAGTTGTTACGACTATTTCATCAGTCGTTGAGGCGAGGTTGTGTACTAAGATTGAGTTAGAGGACTCGCGTGAGAAAGATAGGTACATCTCTGATGAGAAGTCATCGATTTTAGATATGCTGGAGATTGCTTTCGACTCCGATTTGCATGCGATTTTTCTTTACTATCCCAGATATACAGAGCATACTGAGCGATAACACCGGCACTGCTGGAAGGTGAAGAATTCGTTATTGCCGGCCTTCAATTGGGTGAGTTGTAGTGCTGGCATAAGTTTTGTAGATTGAAATCCTCCCATTTAGTTTCCTAAGTAACAACGAACTAATATCTGCAGACAGTCTGGATTTATGGAGACAGCAACAATTAACAAGATAATAAAATAGAGTTCGAGATGTTTTGACGCTTCTGACCGGATGTGGTGTTAATTTTGTCGATAGTTCGTCTTACATTACGCTGTATGATGGTTCCAATAAAGAATGCTTGGGTGTCACTATAGCAAACAGTTATCTCCTATTAACCATTAATCAAACCCGCGTTTATATAGAGTCATGTTTATATCTAAGTCCCCCTAATCCAAAGTCTGTTGGCCATCCTCCAATTAGGCCCCATTCATCCTGGAACAAGCTGGAGCCTAAAAGCGCACCACGCACGACGCAATAGCTAACTTCGAATACCAGCATATCTAAGTGCCAGACGAAGAATGTTGATGACTCATGCTCACTGGCATCTGTTGGTCTGGGAATCAGCTACACTCTCAATTCCAAATTCAGTCAAAACTCTCGACACTGAAAAAAGTTGGTCCTCACGCAATGATCCCAGACACCCTACCAAACCAAAATCTCACTCCCAACAAGATTGAACCCGACAAAATCCATGCTAAATCTACACGTGCAAGCAAGTAGATTCAGATCTTTATGACCATGCTTCTCCGTCGAAAAATATAATCTGTATGATGTTATATGGATAAGGATAATGGAGCAGAGAAGACTTGATATTTTACAACTATGGGAACATCGGGCTTAAATATACATCTATGGGAGAAATCCCCATTAGTCTTATGTGCCTGTCAAGCCTAGTAATAACCAGCCAGCCCCTCATCTACTATGACGATCCAAGGCACACTGCTGTACGTAAATATCCAAACGTATATGCGACAATATGTGCGACTAGTGCACTCAGGGCATGTGCAGAGGGAGTCAATCTTGACGGGAACTTTGGACGAAACAGATAAAGAGTGAATCCTAAATTCGAGAGTCAGAATTTCCAAAATTCTCATCGACCTAGGCTCTGGCATTTGTTGGCGTCCAAATAGACGCCTATAAAAACATGAGCACTTGTTGGAGAGCAAGAATCTTGGTGCACAGTTCTCTCAAGATAGATCTTTAGGATGAACGTCGGGCAGAATAAGTACAGCTGTAAATATTTTTGATTAATATTTGTACGATCTTAAATGAGCGAAAATTCGATATTACGTAAGAGAATCTTTTTGGATATGAAGCATAATGTAATTTGTAATGATTACCTCCATTACATAAGGGTTCCCAACGCAATCCTTGTATTTGCTATTCATACTACACTTCAGTTATCAGTGAGATTTCTATGAATAAATACCATCGTGGCTCCACTTCTATGTCGAGAGAACACAGCGTAAATCATAATTTATTTCGTCTTACAGACTTACTTGATAATAGAATATAATTCATTTAAAGTTCCTACTGAGTCTGTGACAAAGGAGGACTGCTAAAGATATTTAAATAACTTCATAACTCAACAGTAAACTTGACATTTGTTTTATTTGATAATTACTGATGAATTCTGAGGTTCTCGCCATAGTTTTCCTTGATAACTTTTATACTATTTTTGATGGTCTGGATAAATATCAATTTCATATAAGTAACTAATCAATTGACTTATTTCCACTTCGCCTTCATTGATCCTCTTTTCTCCCAATAGTTTTTAAATTTTTAAGCATTGTAATATTCTTAGCTTGGTTTTTGTGAGTGAATATGAAGTTGAAAATAGGGCTATGACTGGATAATCCAGTGGAACATCATCCGGGCCAATCTCTCAGTTACATTCTGGATAGCTTGGAAATCTCTCTAACTAGGGACAGGAGATCGCCTTTGAACTCGGCAAGACTTAATAATATTTCTCGTGATATTTGTGCTTTGATAACCAAAAGTATTGAAATTTCCTTTCATTGGTATTCATAGAGGAGGGTCGAGTCCTCTGCACAAACGCATCTCAAGACGGTATTTGGGAAGGTCAATCAAGATATGGATATGTCTAAAGTCAAAAGATTCATTCAATATGAACGCAAATTGATGGTCCTGTGTCATAGCTCGAAAGTTGAATACAAATTAATTGATTGAAAAGAGGAATGAAGCTATCTCATCTTATTTGCGGAATGCCAAAAAGAAGCCTTTCTACTTATCACGGGTCAGGAGCGCAGCTGTCCGATGATAAACGAATCTTTTCCGAATCCCTAAACATTTCTAAAATATGAAGGTTAATCCAGCGTCCCTTTAATTCATTAGGATTTAAGAAACGGGCCCCAGAAATGCGGCCAAGACAATCCTGACTACGACAATCGCAGTCAAAAGGTTGATCCATAGACCATTCAGTTGAGGGATAGAAAAAAGTTAGCTCTTGACCGGGAGTGAGACCTTGTGGCCCAGTAAAGATGGTTCGCTGAGCAGTATCCACAATCTTCCCGTAGCAGGAGAGTTAGAAGTACGATGGACAAGGAGAGAGGAGGCACCCACTAATGAGGGCTCACAGCTATGATCGAGGTACATAAGATCTGAATTAAGTTGCAGATGTATATCTTTAGCAACCTGCACTGTATCATAGCTTGGCGATTGTAGTATTGAGCAAGGTGGCTCAGTAAGTTTAGCAAACACTAAACACAGTGAATTAGATTGTAATTATTTGAATATTTTCAAGATACTGCTTAGGAACAACTTGCTTACGCATAGTTTTGGCAGGTGAACCTACCAGAGTTAGGCGGCATTCGAATAATTGAGTAGGTCTTGCTCTGAAATTTATCCTCGTCGTTTCCATAGACGACTTGCAGAATCTCAGGATGAGATGGCTGGATCCAGTGAGGCTTGATAGGCGCCATTAGTATGTGGTTTTCTAGAGAACGCGGGGACTCGAATGTTTTGGGGTGGTGTTGAATAATTAATGGTGGAGTTGGGTGTAGGATTTGCTTCAAGTTTATACCAAATCCATGGTATCAACGTTGATGTCGGATGCCAAGCCAGCCATATTAATGAACATTCAATCACATGCAAGCTAATCGGTGTAGATTGGTTTGGCTAGAAAATGACAACAAATATATGTGATTATCGTCCCGCAGTACTGCCGACAACATTTTCAATTATCGTCCCGCTGCGCTGAAAATCCGATATCCACCTTGATCAGCAGGACCAAAACCTTACGAAAATGCGCCCGACACCAGGGAACTATAATAGTTGCATGTTTTTGATATCATATTTCTTCATGCAGGAAGATTGCACCCAGATAGTTCGGAATTTTGGGGATTTTAAAATTCAGATGCAGTATCTTGGAATGAGCTTTCTATTTCGAATTACTTCCTAGCCTAGACTAATGAAGCATACTGGGGCTAAATTATAATTTATGTTGATTTCTCGGGTTACTGGTAGAAATATAAAAGGTTATACAGTATATATGCAAAGGATTTCTGTGAGGCTCATACCCCTGCAATGTGTTTGTGTATGATATTTTTATTGTACTATTTGAGTCCTAGACTATCTAACACATTGAGCTCCTCTCTGACCCAGGCCACACCTTGTACAGTGCTCCTATCCTCTTTTGTTACTTGAAAGATCACTGGCATATTCCCCTTGATAAATAGCCATTCATCTCAGTGTTTACCCGTGGAATTCGGCCTCCTTTTCCACCGAACCTTCTACCCAAAAAAAATAAAAATGGTAGCAATGGAAACTGCGTGCGCGGGAAAAAGTCTCCAAAAACCTGCAGCCCCAGCCAGGCGAGGCCTAGACACCGGGACCACATGAGGTGTAAAGATTCATCCATATCTCCCTTCTTTGTACTAGTTGAGGTCGACTTGATCCAATCAGCCGACTCCGTTTTGGGTGCTGGCTACGCTCAGGAAACTCATCGGATGGCTTTTCCTCCATGATCAAGGGTTGATGATGAGAAGGGCTTCGAACCTACCATCTGATCTAATCGTGGTAAGCATGATGATAATGGTGATAGGGGAATGCTTTGAGAGATTAGGACGATACAGAACGCGAAAGCGACTGGGAATCCTCGTCGAAGTGAGGACTTTGTTACTCAATCTCGGTTCTGCAGACTCTACAGTGAGAGCTGGGGGTTCGTCGGGGACAACACTGACAGATGTTGAGAATAGTACCCCTGCTAGCGTGGTTGGTAATTGCTTCAAAGCATCGATTTCGGGCTTATCTCCAGAATTCTCCCCTACCGATTAACCACTTAGGGCAGGACATAATCATGTGATTGGTAGCCACTTGGACAACCTGGGAGATCGTATCCTGGTAATATTCATCTCTGGAAATAAGAATTGAGCCCGATGTGCTGGCTTCGAACGCTACAGCGTGTTGTTTCGGGCGAATGTTGATGACGCCTTGGCAGAATCCAACCGATGGTAAAAAGAACAGCTGAGGTCGATCTGGGATTCGAACCCGGGTCCCCGGAAATTTGTCCTCAAAATCCGATGTGATAACCAACTACACTAATCAACCTTTACTGGAAGACCATCCATCAATATCAACTATGTATTGAGTTTTTGTGCAGAGAGCGTAAGAGAGTTTCGGATTTTCTATCTTCTTTTGATTATGTCTGCAGGTTTCTCTTCATGACAACATCCCAGGGATGAAGTACATTATTAACGATTCAATTTCTTACGGAGCACTCAAAGCTCTATTTTCATTTGCAAGTACTACTGCGAAATTATAGTGGCTTTTCCTTCATCCAAAGTCTGCCCTCAGCCGTGAATACCCACCTAAGGGATTCCTCAAAACCCCTGAGTTATCCAAACATGCCTCCAACATCCATTGAATTTTCTCCACGCGAGATATGATCCTAGACGGCTTCTTCCCAAATAGAACAGGTGCCTAGGTTACTAAAACTACACCATAGAACACCACCTGGAGGCGGACCGCGGCACATTCCATAGCTAGCTTGTCTTCATGTGACGACTAGTAACCCGAAAGATTGCCTATAGCCTGTGCTACTCTGCACAGTCATATTCACAGCTTCAGCGCTAAGTTACGCTAGCATTGAAGGTCGAGCACAGCCCGTATACAAAACATTGTTGTGTTAAGAATATTGGTATCATGTAAATTAAATTGAATTTGAAATCTTTTACTGACGGGAAGAACCCAACATCTATTTATAAGTGACACGGGTAGATGGGCTCTGAGAGCTTGCTGCTACCTACATGACCGGCAGTGAAGCTAGAAGTGACAAAAGAAAAGGAAAAAAACACGTACAGTAAACGTCTGAGTCACGGTGCACTGAGCCGCATCCCCATCTTCCACCCCCATCTCCTCTCGGGTCAGAAACCGTCTCAGCGTGGTCATCCCCCACCCTGTTCATTCTTCGGCCAACTGTAACATCTGCTTGCAGTTAGGAATTGAATGAACTTCTGCCATCCCTTCTCCCCTATCATTTCCATGGTCCTAGTATAAATTGATTAATTATTTTGAATTTGAATTCATTTAACCCCATTTGGCGATCTATGGGCCCATGGAGGTGTCTACGAAACTAAAGATTTACATAGGAGGAAACCTTGCAGTGAAATACCCCTTAGCTGTCAGATTGCACTCTACGCCCTTACAGTCTTACCACTAAGAAGTACACTCACACTGTTGTGCCAGTGTGGATTCCGTCCTTGTCCTGTGTTTCCATTTTCCTCTCTTCGCCTGACTAACGCCTCAATTTCTCCGGCTATCCGAAACTGCTCTAATCGTCTTTCCTTTTGAATCTACTAGTCAATTCTATTAATATCTTTAGCATTATTTACCGTAGCTTCGAAAGATATAGTTGTCGAACTTCATAGCAATTCATCTCTTCCCTTTGCCCATCTTGGGCAAGAAATCACCATGTGCTTTACATTTTGGGACGGATATCCACATTGGCAACATAGTTTTCCTACTCCTCGTACATTCCTTCAATATAAGTAAGCATTGAGCTCAGGTGCTCGCTTCTTACTTGTGTGGCAACACTGCTCTGGGCCCTGTTAAGGTTTTGGTGGATTTCGATAGGTGATTCTTTATAGTCCATCATTGGTCTACCTGATTTTTTATCATTATATATGTTTGCAGCCTTCAAATTATCCGCATTGGCTTACTCTCGAAGAGATTAATTTGTTATTGTTAATTCATTTTATTGTCCTTTCTGAGTCTATGACTATATAGGACATGCAGATCGTCTCTGCCTACAGGTCAAGGGTACCTATTCCTGAGCTTTATCCCTCCTATGCTACCCCTCACAAGTCCTTACTCAATCATTCACTTAGTGGATCCCTTTGCCCTTCATTATCTCCACTATCCAGCCAACGATACAATGGCTATTTGCAGTAATATGGCAACCGGGAAATATAGCAAAAACCACTGGGTGCGGAGATCTCCTAACACCGACATAAGGACTAAATCCCAAGACATATTGAGCCTCCTGAAGCGTACTAAGAGGCTGGCCTACTGGGCGCTGCAGACTTGTGGGTGCCTCGGGAAATCCACACTCTTTTCGATTCTTTCCCAAAATCGTACTGAAATGTCACAAATTGCTTGACGGAGAATGATTGTTGTATGGTAGCTTAGCCCAACTTCCTTTGTGCCGTCCAGGGCTCTGGTGAGTGCTGTTGACTCATCGACAGCAGAAGTCCTCCTGCCTTGATTGGTCAAATCTCAGTCTTGGGGCCAAAAGATTTTCCAAAGTTGGAAAATTATTCAAAAGTTATAAGTCTCAAAATACCCATAAGAGATCTCTTCCTTCTATCGTCCCACATTCCAGCTATCTATTCTCCCACAATATGTCGCCTGATTAGAGCCACAGTCCCCTCAAAGCCACATCTCAAGCTTTGAGTATTGTGATTTAGCTCCTTCCTTGCAATTAATCGTATTATCATAATTTCGTTATAGTGGTGACCGGTGATAGACGAGGCAAGCTCCGGTTTGCAATGGAAATAAGTACTTGATAAGTCGATGAGACGAGGTGATCTATGGTCAGACAGAGATTGAGGACTATTGTGAGGATGGTGGGACTAACATTCATGAAAAGTTGTCGATTAGAGAAATTTTCACGTTTGCTTTCGACTTTGATTTAGTTGCGATTGTTCTCGACTATCCCAGGTTTGTAGAGAATACTGAGCGATTTCACCGACATCGCTGGAAGGAAAGCAGATTGTTTTTGCTGGCCTTGTGCTTTCTAATGCTTAACATATTGAAATAAGACCTACTCGAGCTCTAGATTTCATAAGCAAATTTGTCGATCAAGTACTTTGATTCAGATAATGAGCAGCCGCTTGTATCGCTAAGGCATGTAAAACAAACAAGCCTGCTGATTTTCGAGTAAAAGAGTCTACTGTTGGTCTCGTCGACGACATGACTTGTGATGTCTCGCTGCGGTTGAACATGGGATCAATTGTGTCAAATGGAACTAGCTTCCCCAGCTTTTCAAGCGCGATGTGCATGTCCGGCCCGGCCCGTATGTGTGGATCATCCGACCTCTGCGCCTACTACGCCACAAGTCTCACACTGATGCACTCGTCCTGATATTCCTTCGCCTACAATGACGTCTCTATTCAATGAACTTGAGACCATTATGAGCCCTAGCTACTCGTGTCGACACAGAGCATTTGGGCTGCCTGACAGAGACTTGATCCTAGCACAGTGGTCTGAGAATACAGTTAGAGCACATACATCGCCCCAAACTGTTAGAGAGGTACGAACTGTGCAAATACGCTGCTTACGTACATAAAAATTAGGTCAAATCCTGTGCGAGTAACCAGCTTGTCAGGCTACCTTTCTATTGGCAGCAAAGAATAGTCCGAGTAGCAGTAAATTCAAGACGTAATGCAGATTTCCATCACCAAAACTCAGGGGTATCTTAGTATCCTTTGCCTGGGGTGGATGGAGAAGAGATGATACCCTGAGACGAGTGGTTGCCTCGTCGCTCGCAGCCATGATTGAATTTATTGAAGCAGCGGCCCTGATCTCGAAGGATATTCAAAGTTTCGTATTACTCGAAAGTTATAACGGAGTGCTGCCACTTTACTTGTGCGGCAGGAGGCATAGAATAAAAACTACAAATCACAGCGTCGGTACCATTACTGGTTACGCATTCTGATTTCTGTCTGAGTAGGTTGTGTACGTGAACTGTCGCGCTAAACAAGAGAGTTCGTCACTATCCATGAAGAAATTCACAAGACGCTCTTAATGGGAAATTGTAGTTGGGATCCAATTAATAACAGCGCGTCAATAACACAACTTGTAGTTGAGTACCAATGTTATCATTGTCACACTCGTCAACGCTCAAGAAAGTGCATTGGAATGATAAACTGCCAGAACGTTTTACGATTGATGACTCATGAAAATACGAGAAAATATGTCTAAAAATATATTCGATCTTGATAACGATTTCGATAACGATTTCAGTTTACGCATAAGGGTTCATAGATACGTATTTGAAGCAACAGGGCGCCAGCCACACCTAGTATGTCATGATATCGTTTGATCTTATCATCTTATCATCCTATCATCTTATCATTTTATCAGAGCATCATCGCCACTCGTTCGCCAAGTCCTGCCCGTCGTATTTCGAACTTTCTGACCCGACGCAGCCAGGACCTTAGCCACAATACTGGGCTACAGTGACTTGGTCAGTCATTGACAGAGTATACATCCAAAACAGCCGTCGTCTGGATCAAAAAGATACCCAAGCTACCATTACTCCAGGAAAATGATCCCTCTAATCCCTCGTTTGGTCTATTCACTAGAGAATGGGAGACTCGGTATAAGAATAATCGGTTATCCTTCTATGTCCAACAAACTATTCATTTCGCGCCGAAAGTTCTCAAACCCCTATTAATAAATACACAATAATAAATTTTAATTAATAACCTATCCAACAACTCTCTTGCTAGTCAAGTCTCGACCAAATACCTAGAAAATGAATACCCGATTATTGCTTGCTGGTCTTGCTGCCATTCACCTTGCTGCTGGTTACAGCATATCTTTCAGGCAATTCAAGGTGGCCAGAGCCGTCCAAAACATACAAGGCGATGACACTGTCACTAACAGTAAATCCATGACCCATTCAATCTAACGTATGGTATTATGAGGCTAAGAGTGCTACAGCGAGTGGTTCTGATATATGCGGTGGCTCAGTCCCCAGTTCGAATGAAGTCAAATCTTTGCTTTTCACAAGAGATGGTGCTGCTGCCTGTAATAATGCCGAAAATCGCAAAGATATTAATAATACAGACAATATTGATGCAACCGATCGTGACTACCAGATGCCTCAGGTTTCTAAGCTTCTTGTCGGTCCCAATGATTCATCCGTAATTGTTGATAGCCATACGATCATGATGACAGTTAAGGGCAACGAAAACGGAGTCGGCTCACATAAATGCAAGATTGATTCAACTGGTACCGGCGCGGGAAGCTGGACTGAAATGGAAGTTACCTCCAATTCCACTGATAAAATCTCTCTAGATGGAGTAGCTGATGTCGTAAGTATTCGAGTTGGAATAGATGCAGGATCTGAGCTGATCGGATTGTTCTAGGAAATCCGAGCTGTTATTGATCCCAACCAGAAGTGTACCGGGAGACTTGACGACAAGGAGAATGTGTGCATGGTCAAGTGCAGCGACGCTGCCAATCCTTGGTTGCTTGAGAAATTTGTTTACGTGCAGAAAGTAGGCGAACAAAATACACCCACGCCGACTGATCCAAACAGTGACATTCAGGCTCGGGCTACAGCGGCTTTTAGTCCCAAAATGTCGAATTTAGTGGCGGCATCCGCGTTTACAATGGCAGCACGGCCAAGCCACAAGTCAAAGGCTAGCAAATGAAGCAAATTTTGCAAATTTTGCATCTTAAATAATTCAAGAGGAATCTAAGAAAGATTTGTTTTGAGTGTCATGTGCTTTAATATGTGTTACTGGTTTTTTAGCTATACAAGCGAGAGAAAATAAGTTTTTGCGGCATCGGTATGTGGAACTTATGATTCTCTATTTTCTCACCTTATACGGGTGTTTTAATTAAGGAAGAAACATGACTGCTTTACAATAAACTGTTCAAATTAAATAATGTGTACAAAGGCCATGAGATATGAGTGACCTAGATCATCACTCATTGGTATGACATATTATTTTCCAATAATTTGCTAATGGTAGCTATTGGATCAGAGATGTCTCACATCCTTAAATTTTCGGGTAGACAAGGGGATATGTCGGAACACCCACTAGTGTCCAGAGACCCCTTTGTTCATGTTTATAGTGGAAAGTCCCTTTTTTTTGAAACATTTAATGTGTATTCAGCTATCTAACTATGACACATGACCGGTGCTATGTATACATGATGGATGACTCTTTTGACGTTAGAGACACTCATGCTCTGTATTTCATTTGTAAATACCACTATGAGATATGCTTGCTTACACAAACCGGCGATCCTCCTCCGTTAGTACCCACCAAAGGAAATTTCAAAACGTTGGGTTATCCAAGCAAACCAGCGCCGCGAGAAACGTGGTTGTGTTTTCCTGGATTTGAACCAGCGAGCTACTGTCACAAGTGAGATATGTGTCCAAGCTATCCAGACTCTACTTGGCAGACCGGCCAAGACTATATACCACGGCACCATCCAGCTATGGCAGTGTTTATAGTGTCGCCTGCACTCTCGTAACCGAAGACTTGGCACGCACAAAGCTCAATCTTTATAAACCCCTTGCCAAAATTCAAAATTCCACGCTCGTCGAGATTGTATTCATCCTTTGCATCATCTTATGAACTTGTCCTGAATACTCTCACGACAATCCCAAAGAACTGTCTCCCAGATTTGTGCGCCATGCTTTGCTTCCTCCTGCGGATGTAAATACAGGCGTGGGAGTGTATTTGGTGATCGGCTGAGGCCAGAGAAAGTCAACGAGAGGTAAGATCATTTGAATAAGGTTGTACTTGGTCGTACTTGTAGATTTGATGAGACTAAGTTAGTATTCGATCTCTTTGGGAATGAAAAATTGATGTGGTGGAGTGATTTGAATCATTGCCTCGTGGGCCAACTTGATCGGTACTGCGAAATTTGACTGAACTTGGTTCTGGGAAAATATTTCGCTCCCAGGTTCGTAGAGGACACCGCGTACAGGTTTTCAGTCTTGCCCTCCATTATTATTGTTGACCTTAGAGTAAAATAGGTAAGGCGTTGGGAGATTTTACACACACTGTAATGAACGTTTCGTATTAGCGTGTAGGAGAGGCTGGTGGACATATTCTAGTAGAAACATAGTCGCAGTATTCTTGAATGCCGGCCATGCAGTGTAATATACACTTTCTGTTAACCCTATACTTCATCTATGGTGACAAATTGACTATCTCGGATTGGGGAGCTTGGGAGGATATCAGTGCGACCTTAGTAAGCGAGGCTACTTCGTCAGCCTTGTAGTATCTCCTAAAAGACAGTTGTAATGGGTGCTCCATATATCACGTGATCTATCACGTCATAAACTGTATATAAAAAATATATAACAACTCTTGATGTATTATTCATGCTTCTTGCACATCAGGTTATGGCCCTCTAGTCACTTCCACTGCAAACACAGCGTCCGTTATTTTCTATTGAAATCGAACGACATCGGTTTACGCGCTCTCGTCTTCACGTACACAATTGTGCATGTAGCAACTGACGTACATTTAAACAATGTCGTCTTTTTAAATTAAGCCCTCATCATAGGCAAATGTAGAACATCAAGAATCTTCATCAGACGTTGGCTCCTTTGGCGGCGGCATCATTATCAACGGGCTTATTATCGCATCCGCTGAGGACGTTCAATCCTCGGTAAAAGAATCTAGTAGAAAGACTGAAATCTGGACTTGGTCAGAACGCCTGGGTAACATCGAGAAAATTGTGCCTGTTCCAATTTTAAAATCATCAAACTGGCTTCATTGGTGCGAGTCTATTCAGCGTCTCATGCTTCTCACCGAGACATCGGCCGTTTTCCTATCCAGTACTCCGAACAATAAAACCGCAATCATGTGGTCGGTCTGGTGGGTTGCAAAACTGAAGGCAGTAGCGCCTCACATAATAACAGCTCCTCGCGATTCTCCTTTGATGATTCTCACCACAATTGCTACTGCATCGCTCGCGAAGAGGCAAATTAATCTCATGAATATCACTCACCAATTCTGGACCTTCCAACCCGACAAAGGCATGACTATCGAAGCTTTTATGAAGGAATATCAAAAGCGTTTTCAAGATCTTAGATAACACATTTCCATTACGGCAGAGGTAGAACAACAAATGAAATACCTCTTTCTGCACCACATAAACAGTTTGCAGCCGGACCTTGCCAATCGTTGTGGGGATCATGGTCTTCAAGGGATGATTTTTGAATGTCTTAGATGGTCTTCTACTAATTCAAATTCAAGATCAGTTGGCTTCAAGAAAATTTTTGTGACATGAAACTTTTGCGGTATTAAAGGACACAAAGAAAGTGAATGTAGGAAGAAAAAGAAAATAGCGATAGAAACCTCACGGCAAAATAATGGGTCCTCAAAGAACAAGGTTTTGTCCCTAAATAGCACTTCTGATAATTCTGCTTTTCAGTTAGACACAGCTGCAGACTTTCACATGTCTGGAAATGAACATAATTTTTCATCCTATTTGAATACTACCAATACCGTTCGTGTTGCAGGAGGCGGTAGAGTAACAACTACCGGCTGTGGTGATCTTAAATTCCCATCCATTGACAACAAAACTGAATTACTAAAAGTTGCTCTACACATACCAGGTCAAAATCATCGAATCCTCTCAACAGCGTAGCTAGAAAAGCAGGGGTTCTCTATAAAATGGCTTCCAGGCTACCGTGACGTCGAACTTATTCGCCCAGATGGTGCAATCTGTGCTAAATTCCACCGAGTATCTGGCAGATTAATCTGCAAACCTTATGTTATCGACCCTACGAAAACACACAACATATTAGTAATTCGTGACTGGCACAGTATACTTGGCCATCCTGGGCAGAAAGCTCAAAATGCTATACTAAAATCCGCTGGAATTAAAGTTTCTAGGTTTCCTCTTGAATGTGAGATATGCACTAAAACCAAAATAACCATATGCAAGGGACATGGTTCCCTACGCACCGCTTCCTCTTTTAGTGAGGGTATTCATATGGATCTATTTGGTGGTCAGAAATCTCTATCTACCACAACCATAGACAAATCAGTTCCTAATGCTACTTGGTTCCTTCTTGCAGTTGATTAATTCACCTCTTGGAAATGGGCTCGGCCGGTCTATTCTAAGAAAACTGTGCCATCTTGTTGTGCCTTTAGCACGTTCACCATGCATAACACACCTTGCGCTAGGTGTGTCATGCTAGCAATACATTAGGAAGTGTTTGATGGGTTTGTTTCTGTAATCTAAGCGGGGCTGTAGTATAAATAGGGGTCGGAGCTCCCCTCATTGTAACATAGATCAATCAACATCTTTCCACACTTTATTCCCAATAAAGCTAACCCAATAGTCAAAGGTCAGCATCATGGTGATACATCCTAACCCATAACTGTAACACATCTCAAATTTGGCATTTTCTACAACACCTGAAGACAAAATTTGACAAAATTCCAAAGGTTCTTCACACAGATAGTGGTACGGAATTCTTAAACTCGGAACTTCAAGAACTTCTTTCTCGTCGCATTGAATGGCATAGGTCATCGTCACATGCTCCAGAGCAAAATGGAATTGTTGAAAGAAACGTTCGTACAGTAACCGAAAAGATGCGAGCGCTTCACTTACAGTCAGGTTTATCATTGCGTCTGTGGCCTATCATTCTTACTGCTTCTATAAGCTCACTGAATATAACCCCAAACAGCATAGCTCCAAATTCATCATATTATGCAGTATTTCAAAAGACGCCTGACATTAAACATCTTCGTCCTTTCGGTTGTCGTGCTTTCTGGCTAGATCCCGATCAGAATAAGCTAAACGCCAAAGCAAAAGAAGGAATCTATGTTGGCACAGAATTCTCTGGGGATAACATCATTCTAAATCCTGAAACTGGTAGAACAGTCATTCGCCGTGATATCCGCGTTCACGAAAATGTTTTTCCTCTCAAACACCATATCATTACACTCCGTATGAATAACCGGCGTGTAATTGAAATAGCCCTTTCTGGTCCTAAAGCTCGAGAATGGAGCGAAGCCATTGACCGAGAACTTGATAATATGAGTCGCAATAATGTTTGGACTTTGGTACCTCAGTCTCAGGCAAATGGGAGAATAGTGACTGGTAAATGGGCTCTAAAAGAGAAGTCTGATGGTCAATTCAAAGCAAGATGGTGTGCTCGCGGCTTCTCGGAGCCATTTGCTGAGTACACTTATGCTGATGTTCTCTCTCCCACTACGATGCGTATGCTACTAGTCTTTGCAGCCACCAACAGTCTTCATATCCGTCATGTTGATATTACGGCTGCTTTTCTTCACGCCGATATTGATCGACCCATATATATTGAACAGCCTCATGGTCGCGAGCCGTCGAGGGATTTAGTATGCAAGTTACAAAAAAGCTATCTACGGCCTGAAAACAGCACCTAAACGATGGCAGCTTAAGTTTCGACAAGTCCTTCATGATATGGGATTTCATCCACTTAAAACCGACTCGAATGTATTTCGTCGTGCTGAAACAATAATCTCTACATACGTCGATGACTTCATGATTATATCCGCACCTCGCTCTAAAATCGATGAGGCTATCGCATCATGGGCTAAAGCTTTCAAACCAAAAGATCTTGGTGACATGACTAAATTTCTAGGCATTAACATCCAAAAAGGTTCTGATGGCATGCATATCAATCAGCAAGACAAAATCGATGCTCTTTGTGAAGATATGGGTATGATCCACTGTAAAGGCGTAAGTACACCGATATCTGATGATAATCTAATCGATCGTGACACGGAAAAATTGTGCTCGAAATCTGATGCTGTTGTATACCGATCCGCTGTCGGCACTCTACTACATATTGCAAATATGACAAGACCTGATATACAATATGCTATCAGTAGACTTTGTCGCTACGTGCGAAGCCCCTCTCAAAATGCCTTTTTATCGCTTAAGCACTTAGTGCGTTACGTTTCGCGGACGAAATCATCAACCCTATTTTTCTCCAAACAAACAAAACCGGAACTCACTGCCTCTTCAGACAGTAGTTAGGGAAATACAAATTCTTCTAGAGGCACTTCAGGGAATATTTTCTTCATAAATGGATCTCTAATTGTATGGATATCAAAGAAACAAACAGTCACGGCTCAAAGTACATGCGAAGCTGAATACGCCGCTCTTACTACGCTAGCCGTTACTGCACAGTGGCTACGGCCTCTTTATGAGGAACTATTTCAGGTTGTCAGTCAGCCAATCATTACTGAAATTGACAACACATCTGCCATGATAACAGCTAACTCTGAGAAAATCTCAGCCCGTAATCGGCATTTTCTTATGCGACAGTCAACTGTCCGAGAGTCAATTCAAGGTATTATTATCATTTTTAAATATACGCCAACGGATCTGTGCAAGGCTGATAGACTAACTAAAGCATTACAACGCATAAAGCACACAACGTTCTGTCATCAACTTAATATAGATCTAAAATAATTAGTTTATGGGGGAGTGGAATGGGTGCTCCATATATCACGTGATAAACTGTATTTATAAGTAGTTGTTGTGCTGGTGATGGCTAGGATTACGATGCACAAGGGTAATGATCACTGAGGGTGAAGGAAGAACTTTCTGTTGAGCGGATTGGTTTGCAAAAGCTTGTGGCTGTTAGGCACAGATTGTATCACTTGGTGAAGCGAGTGGGAAAGTAAAGGAGTCTGTAAATCTGTCGTGGAGAGTTGTTAATTACTCCCACTAGGACACAGAGTGCTATATAAACTATATTTTGTAATAATAAAATCTAGTGGTTGGTATTTACGTCAAAGCGCATTAATACTAACCTCACAATTAATGGGAGATTAGTGACGTGTCTTCTACACATCCCTGTCTTTATCATAATTGGAAGCACCAATTTCAACACTTTCCAGGTGGCTCCATGATGAGTAGAGGAACAATAGAGCACTGTATAGAATGTGTTTCTACATTGTACTGCCAGATGAAGGAGACTAGAATATTCTGTGATACTATTTTGGGTAAATGAGGCGAGAGTCAAGCCACCTCAGATGTTTATAAAATTAGCGCTTTAAACCTCCCGAATCCTCATAGTTCTGAATATCAAGAATATCAGCAGTTCATATTGATTCATCGATAATCATCTGTAAACCTTCTGTCAATTAACCTCCGTAAGCTCTTACCTTTACAACAGTAGTTAACAAACAATGTAATATTCATGCTTCTTGCACATCAACAGTAGTTAGACTTAATCAGATAATTAGATGTACACACTTACCTGAATACCCAGTACTGTTCACTGTACTCTGTGAAATCTACATCATCAATTCTACTTCTAGGACTACTGTGGTACCCGTTTAAAGGAATCATATTCTAACAAAAAGTGCTTTATTTTTTGAATCCATTTATTAAAATTCTGAAGGTTTATCTGAAATGATATAAGTGAACGTTGACCGTTAAGTCAATACTGTACAAATCATAACATATTGGGGATTTAAAAATCAGAGATAAATGGGAAGAAAAGTTGTAGGTGGTAAATGGGGTTGTAAAGTGAAGGGGAATGCTCAAGGAGAGCTCGAAAGTTTGAAGGCTAGGTATGTCGTCAAAGGATTTTCCCAAACTCATGGACCCGACTACGATGAAAATTCTGTTCCTGTTGTTCGATACGACTCTCTGCGACTCCTATTGCATATTTCAGCTTGTAAAGGCTGGAAACCATGGCAGCTTGACATAAAAATGGCATTTCTATACGGCATCTTTAACGAAGAGATTTATATGAAACTTCCTGAAGGGTACAGGATAGAAAACCATGCTGCAAGGTCAAACCGATTTATTTACGGCTTGAAGCAATCACCACGGAAATTTTATTTATGATTGGTCGAATACCTTATATATTACGACACGCTAATTATGGCAAGCAAGAAGTCAAGGTTTAAAAGGTAATAAAGCTAAAGGACAAAGATCGGAGGGCAAGACTGAAAACCTGTACACGGTGTCCTCTACGAACCTCGGAGCGAAATATTCTCCCAGAGCCAAGTTCAGTCAAATTTCGCAATACCGATCAAGTTGGCCCACGAGGCAATGATTCAAATTACTCCTCCACGTCGTTTTTCACTCCCAACGAGATTGACTCCTATCTTCGTCTCATCAAGTCTACAAGTACGACCAAGTACATCCTTATCCCAATAACCACACCACTCTTCGACCTTCTCTGGCCTTAGCCGGTCACCAAATACACGCCCACGCCAATATCTACACGCGAATGAGGAAGCAAAGCGTGGCGCACAAATCTGGGAGACAGTTCTTTGGGATGGACGTGAGAGGGATCAGGACAAGTTCACAAGATGATTCAAAGGAAGGATATTACCTCGAAGGGCGTGAAATTTTGAAATTTGGCAAGGGGTTTATAAAGATTGAGCTTTGTGCGTGCCAAGTCTTCGGTTGCGAGAGTGCAGGCGACACTATAAACACTGCCATAGCTGGACGGTGCCGTGGTATATAGTCTTGGCCGGTCTGCCAAGTAGAGTCTGGATAGCTTGGACACATATCTCACTTGTGACAGTAGCTCGCTGGTTCAAATCCAGCAAAACACAACCACGTTTCTCGCGGCGCTGGTATGCTTGGATAACCAAAGGTTTTGAAATTTCCTTTGGTGGGTACTAACGGAGGAGGATCGCCGGTTTGTGTAAGCAAGCATATCTCATAGTGGTATTTGCAAATGAAATACAGAGCATGAGTGTCTCTAACGTCAAAAGAGTCATCCATCATGTATACATAGCACCGGTCATGTGTCATAGTTAGATAGCTGTATACACATTAAATGATTAAAAAAAAAGGACAAAGATCTGCCTACAAGTTACATATGAGGTCCCTGATGGATTAGTGCGTGTGAAAAGTGAGATAAGCTTAGCTTTAAGATGGCGTAGGTTATGGGTGTCTCGTGGCTCCAAACTACTAACATGTATAGTAGAGCCTAAGACTAGAAGTAACTTGGTTTTCTATCAATACAGGGTATCGTCTAGATAAGTACAATATTCCTAATCCTGCGCCCGGATTCCAACGTGAACAACAGTACACACGCAATACAATTTATACGAGCCTCGTGCTAACTAAGAGGTCTGTCAATCTTGGATCCTCACACATACGATGAGTTGGAATTAAGCGAGTATTAACAAAGATGTCATCAGTGCTTCCATAACGCCAGACTGCCGTTGGTATTTTATTCCAACTTCATAGCTGTAAACCACAACCCGAGCCACTTAACATTCAACCTTTTGGTCTTGATTCTACTCTATTTGATCCCTGTGTTCTGTGAGGGGTGGTACTGTCTGAGGGGAGCTGTATGGGAGGCATAGGAGGGGATGTACTACTGGTATAGGTATCCTTGGCCTGTAGGCAGAGAGGACCTGCATGTCCTACATAGTCATAGGCTCAGACTGGACAATAAAATGAATTTAAAAAAATAATACTTGTATTCCTATCTACAGCTCAGGTGACTTGATTATTGCAATTTATGTGGACGATATAATTCTCTTTGGAGATCAAGGTAATTTAATGGAAAACACAGTCAATAAGCTTAAATCAGAGATTCATGTTAACGATATGTGACTTCTTAATTGGCTCCTTGGATTTCAATTTGAATATAATAATACAGGTATCAATCTTTCTCAATCTTCATACATTGAGAGAGTCCTCACGATCTTCTATGTAAGATTACAATCCAGTGACCACTTCTATTGAGCAAAACCACTGGCTTATGGCTACAGCTGGTAACACTAGGGTCAATGCTACTCTGTATCATCAAATCATTGGATCTATCATGTATTTAGTCACTGGGACTAGACCTGACCTTGCATATACAATAACACACCTCTCACAATTTAGTTCAAATCCCTCAACTTCTCATTATAATGCAGCAAAGCGTGTTTTAGGATATCTAAAAAGAACAAAGGATCGAAAGCTTCTCAATAGGTTTGATTCTAACTTGTTACTTAATAAATTTTGTGACGCATCGTACGGAAATTGTCTCGACATTCGAAAAGCTTTTCTGGATATATTTTTCAATTTGGTAATTCTACTATCTACTAGCGCCCTCGCAAACAAAGTACTGTCGCTCACTCCACTTGCGAAGCTGAGTATGTGGCGCTAGCTCTTGCGATTAAACATTTAATTTAGCTTTTACGTGGACTACATCAACTTGTTAATGAAAATATTCCTGCAGCTTCATCAACAGATAACAATGCCGCTATGGATCTCGCTCATAATCCAAAGCTAACCACGCTTCTAAACACATTGATATTTCTTACCATTTTACGAGATAGAAGATGGTTCACTTACGCTTCTACATGTGGCATCAGAAAATAATCTCGCTGACATTTGTACGAAAGGAGTTCCTGGACCGAGACTCAAACACTTATGCACCTGTATATTTGGCACAAAGTGAGGAGGGACGTTGAAATCTAGACATACCAGACAGAGCTGTACGCAGTGCAGATTAGACGAAGACTATTCATCTTCGGTCGCTACCAGCTTTGGTGATGTTTGTTTGTATTATTTTACGTCTAATTAGAGTGAGCCTTAGCCCATCGCTCTACACACCCAACCGGGTAAAGGACGCCAGAGCTTACTACTCTAGTTGCCTGAGGCGCCCATAACCCTGCTTTGGTGAAGTCTAGGTTGGTAATGTTCTCGGCGGTGGGAATGTTATTCCATCATGTGTTTAGAACATGATGTTTCTACCTAAACGAGTAAGAATATATGTTAGAATTTAGAATAATTAGGGCTATCAAGTGGGCCACGTTGTTGATCTGCACGTGACTGCAAGTTCTGTACTTAGTTTCACTTTGGTGGTTACTTGAATCAATGCGCTCTACAACCTCAATGATTGAGGGCTCATTATTTCCTTAATAATAATTAGATAATGTAAAACTTAGAGAGGTCTTCGTGCGAATGTCACGTGAATCGTCAAAAGGTAAAAGCGAATACAAGAATGAATTGATTAACTGTCTCCTTGCTACGATGGACTCGTAGCACTATAATATCTAATTCTACCCTATTGATGCCCCTGATCATCATTACTAGTCTGACATGCCTGTACGCAGATCGTGCTTTCGCTTTTGGACTGGATCCAGACTTATGCAAGCACAAGTCTGCTTACAGATAAGGATTAAATGCCAACACTTCTAACTAAATATAAGTTCAGTAAGGGTTGGATGGTGCAGTGGTACATCATCCGGGCCATTCTCCCAAGTAGATACTGGGTAGCTTGAACGCCTTCCCCATACGAGACAGGAGAAAGCTGGTTCGAATATAGTCAGACCCACACACCACTCTCTCTCGCGGTGATATCGTACTTGTGGGATGATGAAAGCACACTCGGATAGCCACAGGCTTTTCACGCTTTTCCCTGTGGTGGGTATGCACGGAAGAGGTTATACGCCGTAAGGGTTAACCTCGAGTGGTATCTGCAAATGAAATCTGATTGTGAGCGTTCTAATCGTCAAATTGAGTCATCCTACTTAAAGCACACATCTTCCGATAAAAACCTGCATGGGCCTCAAGGCGCCAAATCAGGATAATGAACTATATATATATATATATATATATATGTATATAAGTTCAGTAAAACCAAAAAAAAACACTCACTGATCCTAACCTTTTATCTCTGATTCTTTAATTCCCAATATCTTACGATTCGTACAGTATTGACTTAACGGTCAACGTTCACTTCTATCATTTTAGATAAACCTCCAGAATTTTAATACCATTTACCTCCTATAGAAGTCTAAGATTATTGTAGAGTGTGTACTCCATTGGGACTGCATCCTCTGCTACCTGCCACATACAAGGTTATCCAATATTTATTAATGCAGTCTTCTGCATATGAATAGTTTGGATGGTTTGGTTTGTTCATTAACGTGCTAGGTAAAGTGACTACCGCTGCACTCCTCCTGGAGCTTAAGCACGGGTGGAGCCGGGCCGGATCGAGTTAACTACCATTAAGTACATCTACCTCGTCCCACCTCAGACTTCACTCATGTGTTGAATCATGTCAGGCCCAACCGTCCAGAGAACCCCCTTTTGACGCGCCAAAGCGCAATTTCCTCCTCAGCCTCGGCCACTACGACCCGACCCCTTGACACCTTCGTCATCTGTAAATTTTCCCTTCCATTCATTTCCAGCTTTGGCTCATCTCAGCATCTCCTCATCTCATCCAGGGGTCGTTTTCTTCACTGGAGGCCTCCTCAGTTTGTATTCCCTTTATTTCTTTCATGCAGCGAATAGTTTGGATGCACTAGACTCGTGTAAAAAGTGTTAAGTAGCCGGCAAAGTCGAATTCTCCACCTTCCATTGGTGCCGGTCTAATCGCTCAGTTTGCTCTGCATATCTGGGATAGCCAGGAAGAATCGCATCCGAATCGAAGTTGAAAGCAAATACGGACACATCTATAATCAGTGACTTCTCATCAATGTCAGTCTTGTCATTCTCACAAGAGTCCTCTACCTTAACCTCTTCACACTCCACCTCGTCTCAAAGACCGATAAAGGAGTTGCTCCAATTGCAGACAGGAGCTTGCCTCATTCGTTACCAACCATCACCCACTACAAATTTACGACAAATTTACGACGCTACGTATACACGCATGGAGGAAATCAAGTCATAATATACAAATTTGGGGTCTTGGTTTATGGGGAACTGTTGCTCTAATGGGGTTATACATCTTGAGGGAGGACAGACGACTGGGGCTTGGAAAGATATGAAGAAGAGACATCCTTGTTCAAGCTTTGTCATTAAGTGATAGAGATGATATAGAGGTTTATGGGTCATGATGTATGAAATAACTGGGATGTGGATGTTGCAGTTCCCTAATATTGTTATTGCACTAGTTAGAGATTTTTTTTCTCTATACAAAATGGATTTCTCCATCTAAAAGTGGGCCAGATCGCATAGATTTGGCCAGTGGCTTTCTCCATTCTGATTCTTCTCTCCCGCATGGCATCACGTGCTATATAACTACTACTCATCATGAAGTCCGAGGATGAAAAGCGTTAGATTACAATACTCCTGTGGGGGGATAATATGTCAGATATTTTCGAGATGTATCCGACTTTGGAACTTTTGTGGACGCCAAGATCGAGACTTCTACTGTCGATGAATCAACGGCACTCTCAAGGGCCCCAGACGGTACCAAAGGAGTTGGGCTAAGCTGCCATACAGAAATCACGCTCTGTCAAGATTTTTCTGACATTTCAGCACGACCTTCGGGAAAGTGTTGGAAGGAGGCTAGAAAGGCTGAGTGTGAATTTCCGGAGGTACTCACAAGTCTACAGCGCCCAGCAGGCCGGCCTCTTCGAACGCTTCAGAAGGGTCACTATGTCTTCGGATTTAGTCCTAATGTCGGTAATAGGAGAGCTCCACACCCACTGGTTTTTGCGATTTTTCCCGGCTGCCATACACCCGCAAATAGCCATCGTTTCGTTGGCTGGAGAGGGGAGATAATGAAGGGCAGAGGGCTCCTCTAAGTGTATGATCGAAGGAAGACTTGTGAGGGGCGTTAGTGTTTGAGGGGAGTTGTATGGGAAGCATAGGAGGGGATAACTTCTAGTACAGGTATCCTTGGCCTGTAGGCAGAGAGGAACTGCATGTCCTATACAGTCAGAGATCCGATAAGGCAATAAAATGAAAAAAATTAAGTGTTACGTAGATGGGGTTATTGGTAAGCGCTTCTAATGCAACATTGATCGTCCCTTCGATCCTAGAGTCAAACGCGACATGCATTTCTATGGCTAACCTATAAAAACCGAAACCAGGCAACTGATCAATGTCGAGAACATACGATTACCTAGCTGGAAAGGTCGGTTATATCATCACGATTCCAAAAGCTTAGGACTGCACCAGCCGTGAATCGAACACGGGGCCCATCGACTTTGGTGGCAACGATGGATTTTACCACTAAACCACTGGTGCTCTTGTATTGCGGATGTATATTAACATCTCTATTCTAATTCTCTGTTGAACTTGCAAGGTAACCTTAATGGGTGTTCGCTATGTGAGACTCGCTCCACCTTCCCATTACCAGGAACCCCTTTGGAGAATCACAATTTCGGGTTGCTAAGTGTAAATGTCCGATAAATAAATCAAAGCTTGCTGGAAATTGTGGGAGAGATGCTGTGCAGTGAAAGCTCAGAAAGTAATAGCGATGGAAGTCTCAAGATTAGAAGGCTATCACTTAGAAGGTTGGTAGAGGCAGTCAATCTCTCATAATTGTTATGACTTTTTGAAGCGCTTAGCAGTGACTAGGCCAAACCCCTTTAATCTGATGGGCTCTTTTTTAGTCGTTGGCAGCTCGGGCAGTGTTTGTAGACTGAGCTCGCCGGCACTTGGCTCTGTAATCGAGTGTTGAGCGCCGGCGAGACAAAGAGATTGGGGACTCCTAAGATAGCATGAACTTGGAAAAGTTTAGATTGATGAGGATTCTATATTGCGTCTTTTAATAGTATTGAATTGGTTGATTCAACTATCATCTACCGATGTTCTATGTTACAAAATACTAGTAATTATGTCGCCATTTAACTCGTAACAATAACACGTTCTCCAAACGAATTGATGTTTTTAACCTCCTGAAAAATGAAGACTTCACACCGGCTAGTGCTGTCTTCTACGAGTCTATGGTTAAACTATTTCTTCGGAACCAAGATTTAGTAACATAATAAGGATAAATGTAAAATTTCATCGAGGCGGCAACAGCGGTGAGTGGTGTTAGCAAGTCTTGGGTTGATAGCCCGACATGGAAAAGCTTCAGGACCGCACAATTACTATATCCAAGCGACTCTATTATGGAAAGAGTATTTATTTTGTATGATGGGTTACTAAGTGTCGAATGACCGAATGACCCAATGACTTAATGATCGTTCATGTATAACCTTTGAAACGAATCCTTCATAGTTATAGGATTTTAATTTGAATTTGAAATGTTTTAAGTGATAGGACGGATCCAACATCTTTGTAGAAGTGACAAGAGTAGATAGGCTCCAAAGGCTCATTACTACCTACATGACCGGCAATAAAGCTGGCTGCGACCAACGAAAAGAAGAGAAGTACAGTAAATGTCTGAGTTACGGTGCCCTGCACCACATCCCTTTCTTCCAAACACATCTCCTCTCGAGTTGGAAACAGTCTCAGCATGATCAGCTTCCACTATGTTAATTTTTCAGCAGACTGTAAAATCTGCTTGTAGTTAGGAAATGGAAAAACTGCTGATATCCCTTCTCCCAGATCATTTCCCTGGTCTCAGGTGGGTCCACTTTCTTGTGGTTTCTCCGAAGCTGCACAGCAGGTCGGCACTGTGAACAATGCCAGAGCCTTTTCTCTCGGCCGCAAACGCATTTCAGATCTCTGTGTTCAGGAATAAAAAGCCGGTGGTATTCGGTGTAGTCCCCGTAGCCTGTTCTAGCCCCGACTACTTCGCCGTCTCGTATCATAACAGCAACGCACGAACGGCCAACTATCTGTAATCAGCAAGAAATATCAAAAGGGATAATGTAGGAAAACTTGGCTCTGGTTGAATTTCTCTTAGAGAAGACCAAAGCGACTGCCCCTCGTGGGATACTTGTCAAGACCTCACAAATTTGCTGGATATATATTTGTTATCTCTACTAGATCCAAATTTAGATTGACAATTACAACTGTCATCAAGAGCTATTTATATTTCTGTTCCAATAAGGTTTTATGATTGAGTTTGTAGATTCCCTGAATAGCAAATGGCAGGAATAAAAAGTAATCGTAGACAATAGAGAAAATAAGATATGAAGAGGAATAAAATGAAATAAGTGTAGTAAAAAGATACAGGATTGTTCGAAATTGTCTAGATTTCTAGGAGGAAATATCTCGACGAACAAGTGTACAATTTCGGACAAGACTTTTTTGATAGTTGTGTAGGATATCGAACTCACTTTTCAATGTGAATTAATAATATAAAATGTTCCGTTTACCCAATTTAACTTTGGCAAATAAGTTTAAAATTTTGAGTTTGTTTTTATTTAACCCGATCAGGTACCCTATGGGTCCATGCAGGTGACTATCTTCATTTTTTACAAAGGAGAAAACCAATTTGGTGTAAACCCCCTGACCCTGTCCGTTTATATTCCTATCAATTTATTTAGTTAACCCTCAGGAAGTGCAGTGTACACTGTTCAGCCCGTGTGGATTCCGTCCTCCCCCCTTCCAGATCCATTTACTTTATCCGACATTGCTACCTCAACTTCTCCTGCAAGTCTAAACTGTTTTATCCATCTTTTGCTTAGTATCCACTATGTGATTCTAGCTACATCTTCTAGGCTGTTCATCATTGCTTCAGATGACCTGTCTTAAGCTGGTCGGGGAAAGTCGCCTCTTCCACTTGCTCACTGCGGATACGCCAACACCATGTGCTCGACGTTTTGCAATGGATATCCACATTGATAACTTGGCTTTTATACTCCGGGTACTTTTCTTCTGCTCAGGTAAGAATTGAGTCCAATAAGCTCGCTTCTTAGCTGAATGGCGACACTGCTTTGGGCCCTGGTTAGGTTACGGTGGGTTTTTAATGGTGTATCTTTGAACTTCATTTTGGTGTTGCCTGTTTGTTCATCAGTAAATATATTTGCCGCTTTCCAATATTCTGGATCGGCTGATCCAGGTCGGCCAGGGCGCTGTTTCCTGTTCTGGCTTGTCCATGAATCCTTCCACTCTTGAAAGGTCGCTATCTTTCCAGCTTCTTTCTGCCTTCCCTTATCCTTTTCTCTTCCGCAAGTTCTTGTACATTCGGCGATATCTTTACTCATATTCAACGCATGCAGAGTTTGTCTCCCGCTTGTGGGCAGCTTTATCCTCTTACATGTCGATCGGATTGTCTCTTGAACTGGGAGTTTAGCTGATAGTCCGGCGTGATGGACCCTCCTTAGTTTTAGGTATATCTCTGTAGGGAGAACGTTTGCAAATAAGTTTATTAAAGATAGATTCCCGACGCTTTGGTGATCCCAAACTCCCAGTGATCTGCCAACATTCAGCCACTCAATTATCACAAGGTAGCATTTCTTAGCCACTGCGTTTCAGATATCACTAAGCATAGTGTCGCCCAGCTAAGCTTAACCATATGCAATCGAATCAATATAACTGATCTTGATGATCATACCTAGAGATCTAAACCTTCATTCATACTAAGTCTAGATTTCCAACAATGATTCTGTCGGAATGATTCATCTAGATGGAGTTATTTGGAGTCGATGGTTATTGCATTGCACTGGCTAGATATCCTGATTAGTGGATTCTGAAATTCAGATAAAGCATTATCCGAATGTAGACTAGATAGTAGCTCAATTGCATTAACTAAGAGGAACACGGATTATCCATGAATGTGCATTTCTTCTGAACGATAGTTCGAAAAACTTACACAAGTGCTCTCATAACTTTAAGTGAACTTATAGAATTTTAGTGTATGCCCTTTATCATACCAACAGATGCAAACGATGGCGGAGGAATACATGTAAGAATTTATGATGTTTAATAAAGCGACCATCCTTCTTATTGCCGATTGAAATATCCACACGCTGAACTACGGCCCGTCATTCGCTTTCCTTAATTGATTGTCGTTCGAAGATTGATAAATTTCAGCAATAATTTGTCTTTCTGTACTTGTAGTTATTTTGATCGATAAAAAAGACCGATTTGATCCAAAAACTGTTGTAATCATGTCCTAAGTCTGGCGGTGTAGTTTATCGTAGTTAGGGAGAATATTGTGGAATGTGGTAGTGGCTCGTTACATATACGATTGCGATAACACTATTGAGGATTGCATGTAGTATTAGCGCTTCTATATCTCGGCTGAATGGAGGTTAATTCAACACTTGAAAGGAATTTTATTGTTATTTCTAGCCAACAATAAAGTGCTGAAGCTCTATGTGTGCCCGGCGGGGACGAACCTCAACACCTGTCAGTGGTGTCACCTATGAATCTCCGACTCTCACTGTAGAGTCAGCAGAGCCGAGATTAGGTGACAAATTCCTCACTTCAACGAGGATTCCCAATCGCTTTCGTGGTCTATATTGTTAGACGTTAGGAAGTATCTAAGGTTTATTGGGTGTACGGATCATATTTAGTGATATCAAGTCCAATAATACAGTACTCTAAATTAGCTAGTTGAACGAACGGTCCACTTAGAGAAGATATAACCTCAGTGAACCGATGCTCGAAAAGAAAATCAAGTTGTTTCTACCGAGTTGTTCATACCCGTAAATTCTCTTCACCTGCTGCAGGACAAGTTCCTCAGTTTTCTGATATATATTGTCATCATCTCTAAACACATACCCCTATCACCATTATCATGAAGCTAACCACGATCAGATCAGATGGTAGGGTCGGAGCCCTACTCATAACCAACCCTTGATCATGGAGGAAAAGCCATCCGATGAGTTTCCGGAGCGTGCCCAGCACCCGATACGGAGATGGCGGATTGGATCAAGTCGACCTCAATCGTTACAAAGAAGGGAGATATAGACGAATATGCGCACGTCATGTGGTCCCGGTGTCTAGACCTCGCCTGGCTGGGGCTGCAGGTTTTTTTGAGACTTTTTCCCGCGCTCGCAATTTCCATTGCTACCTTTTTTTTTTTGCGTCGAAGGTTCCGTGGTAGAATTGGCCGAATTCCACGGGTATATACTGAGCTGAATGGCTATTTATCACGGGTAATATATCAATGATCTTTCGAGTAACAGAAGAGGCATGGAGCACTGTGCGAGTTGTGGCCTGGCTCAGAGATAAGCCCAACATGTTCAATAGTCTATGACTCAAGTACAAAAAACACCTCTCTTTCTCTAACGTCGAAATTGAGACTAAATCCCAAGACATATTGAGCCTTTTGAAGCGTACTAAAAGGCCGGCCTGCTGGGCGCTGCAGACTTGTGGGTGCCTCGGGAAATCCACACTCTTTTCGATTCTTTCCCAAAATCGTACTGAAATGTCACAAATTGCTTGACGGAGAATGATTGTTGTATGGTAGCTTAGCCCAACTTCCTTTGTGCCGTCCAGGGCTCTGGTGAGTGCTGTTGACTCATCGACAGCAGAAGTCCTCCTGCCTTGATTGGTCAAATCTCAGTCTTGGGGCCAAAAGATTTTCCAAAGTTGGAAAATTATTCAAAAGTTATAAGTCTCAAAATACCCGTTAGAGACCTCTTCCTTCTATCGTCCCACATTCCAGCTATCTATTCTCCCACAATATGTCGCCTGATTAGAGCCACAGTCCACTCAAAGCCACATCTCAAGCTTTGAGTATTGTGATTTAGCTCCTTCCTTGCAGTTAATCGTATTATCATAATTTCGTTATAGTGTTGACCGGTGATAGAAGAGGCAAGCTCCGGTTTGCAATGGAAATAAGTACTTGATAAGTCGATGAGACGAGGTGATCTATGGTCAGACAGAGATTGAGGACTATTGTGAGGATGGTGGGACTAACATTCATGAAAAGTTGTCGATTAGAGAAATTTTCACGTTTGCTTTCGACTTTGATTTAGTTGCGATTGTTCTCGACTATCCCAGGTTTGTAGAGAATACTGAGCGATTTCACCGACATCGCTGGAAGGAAAGCAGATTGTTTTTGCTGGCCTTATGCTTTCTAATGCTTAACATATTGAAATAAGACCTACTCGAGCTCTAGATTTCATAAGCAAATTTGTCGATCAAGTACTTTGATTCAGATAATGAGCAGCCGCTTGTATCGCTAAGGCATGTAAAACAAACAAGCCTGCTGATTTTCGAGTAAAAGAGTCTACTGTTGGTCTCGTCGACGACATGACTTGTGATGTCTCGCTGCGGTTGAACATGGGATCAATTGTGTCAAATGGAACTAGCTTCCCCAGCTTTTCAAGCGCGATGTGCATGTCCGGCCCGGCCCGTATGTGTGGATCATCCGACCTCTGCGCCTACTACGCCACAAGTCTCACACTGATGCACTCGTCCTGATATTCCTTCGCCTACAATGACGTCTCTATTCAATGAACTTGAGACCATTATGAGCCCTAGCTACTCGTGTCGACACAGAGCATTTGGGCTGCCTGACAGAGACTTGATCCTAGCACAGTGGTCTGAGAATACAGTTAGAGCACATACATCGCCCCAAACTGTTAGAGAGGTACGAACTGTGCAAATACGCTGCTTACGTACATAAAAATTAGGTCAAATCCTGTGCGAGTAACCAGCTTGTCAGGCTACCTTTCTATTGGCAGCAAAGAATAGTCCGAGTAGCAGTAAATTCAAGACGTAATGCAGATTTCCATCACCAAAACTCAGGGGTATCTTAGTATCCTTTGCCTGGGGTGGATGGAGAAGAGATGATACCCTGAGACGAGTGGTTGCCTCGTCGCTCGCAGCCATGATTGAATTTATTGAAGCAGCGGCCCTGATCTCGAAGGATATTCAAAGTTTCGTATTACTCGAAAGTTATAACGGAGTGCTGCCACTTTACTTGTGCGGCAGGAGGCATAGAATAAAAACTACAAATCACAGCGTCGGTACCATTACTGGTTACGCATTCTGATTTCTGTCTGAGTAGGTTGTGTACGTGAACTGTCGCGCTAAACAAGAGAGTTCGTCACTATCCATGAAGAAATTCACAAGACGCTCTTAATGGGAAATTGTAGTTGGGATCCAATTAATAACAGCGCGTCAATAACACAACTTGTAGTTGAGTACCAATGTTATCTTTGTCACACTCGTCAACGCTCAAGAAAGTGCATTGGAATGATAAACTGCCAGAACGTTTTACGATTGATGACTCATGAAAATACGAGAAAATATGTCTAAAAATATATTCGATCTTGATAACGATTTCGATAACGATTTCAGTTTACGCATAAGGGTTCATAGATACGTATTTGAAGCAACAGGGCGCCAGCCACACCTAGTATGTCATGATATCGTTTGATCTTATCATCTTATCATCTTATCATTTTATCAGAGCATCATCGCCACTCGTTCGCCAAGTCCTGCCCGTCGTATTTCGAACTTTCTGACCCGACGCAGCCAGGACCTTAGCCACAATACTGGGCTACAGTGACTTGGTCAGTCATTGACAGAGTATACATCCAAAACAGCCGTCGTCTGGATCAAAAAGATACCCAAGCTACCATTACTCCAGGAAAATGATCCCTCTAATCCCTCGTTTGGTCTATTCACTAGAGAATGGGAGACTCGGTATAAGAATAATCGGTTATCCTTCTATGTCCAACAAACTATTCATTTCGCGCCGAAAGTTCTCAAACCCCTATTAATAAATACACAATAATAAATTTTAATTAATAACCTATCCAACAACTCTCTTGCTAGTCAAGTCTCGACCAAATACCTAGAAAATGAATACCCGATTATTGCTTGCTGGTCTTGCTGCCATTCACCTTGCTGCTGGTTACAGCATATCTTTCAGGCAATTCAAGGTGGCCAGAGCCGTCCAAAACATACAAGGCGATGACACTGTCACTAACAGTAAATCCATGACCCATTCAATCTAACGTATGGTATTATGAGGCTAAGAGTGCTACAGCGAGTGGTTCTGATATATGCGGTGGCTCAGTCCCCAGTTCGAATGAAGTCAAATCTTTGCTTTTCACAAGAGATGGTGCTGCTGCCTGTAATAATGCCGAAAATCGCAAAGATATTAATAATACAGACAATATTGATGCAACCGATCGTGACTACCAGATGCTTCAGGTTTCTAAGCTTCTTGTCGGTCCCAATGATTCATCCGTAATTGTTGATAGCCATACGATCATGATGACAGTTAAGGGCAACGAAAACGGAGTCGGCTCACATAAATGCAAGATTGATTCAACTGGTACCGGCGCGGGAAGCTGGACTGAAATGGAAGTTACCTCCAATTCCACTGATAAAATCTCTCTAGATGGAGTAGCTGATGTCGTAAGTATTCGAGTTGGAATAGATGCAGGATCTGAGCTGATCGGATTGTTCTAGGAAATCCGAGCTGTTATTGATCCCAACCAGAAGTGTACCGGGAGACTTGACGACAAGGAGAATGTGTGCATGGTCAAGTGCAGCGACGCTGCCAATCCTTGGTTGCTTGAGAAATTTGTTTACGTGCAGAAAGTAGGCGAACAAAATACACCCACGCCGACTGATCCAAACAGTGACATTCAGGCTCGGGCTACAGCGGCTTTTAGTCCCAAAATGTCGAATTTAGTGGCGGCATCCGCGTTTACAATGGCAGCACGGCCAAGCCACAAGTCAAAGGCTAGCAAATGAAGCAAATTTTGCAAATTTTGCATCTTAAATAATTCAAGAGGAATCTAAGAAAGATTTGTTTTGAGTGTCATGTGCTTTAATATGTGTTACTGGTTTTTTAGCTATACAAGCGAGAGAAAATAAGTTTTTGCGGCATCGGTATGTGGAACTTATGATTCTCTATTTTCTCACCTTATACGGGTGTTTTAATTAAGGAAGGAACATGACTGCTTTATAATAAACTGTTCAAATTAAATAATGTGTACAAAGGCCATGAGATATGAGTGACCTAGATCATCACTCATTGGTATGACATATTATTTTTCAATAATTTGCTAATGGTATCTATTGGATCAGAGATGTCTAACATTCTTTATTTTTCGGGTAGACAAGGGGATATGTCGGAACACCGACTAGTGTGTAGATACCCCTCTATTCATGTATATAGAGAAAGGTCCTGTCATATAAATAATATATGTAATTCCACAATAATAAACTTTGTTAAATTATAAGATTTTTGGACAAACATAATCATTCTCGTACCTGAACATAATGGAGTTATGGCTGTATTTATTATTTACTTAGGAGTATAGAGGATGAGGCGTTTGGAGATCATCAATATCCTGTATTAGTAGTTCCGAATTAGCGCATAGACGAGGCTGGCAGACACATACCAATAGGAGTATTGTCGTAGCATTGAAGGACGTAGCGATCGCGAGAATCATACACGATAGTTTAACAAAATACTTTATGAATTCGACTTCCAGTACTTACGTACTACTCTAATAAAAGAATCTTATTCTGAAATATTTGAATAATCTACACATTACTTATATACTTGAGGATACTCGGAAATATCAACGAGTACTTTCATTGAACAAAGTTCGAATCGTATAACTCACGAACTAAACTTCTATTTAAGCAAAAGCCGCCCCCTTCCATACCTTCATCCTAAGGGTATATTATTCTAGCTCAGCATAGTCCTTCATTAACGGGAACTTGAACAGGGCCTTGTATGGTAAGGCGACGCAAGTTTGTAGTGATGATAATGGTTTTCGCCCAAACTTAATGGTGACGAGAAGTCCTAGATTCTAGTGAAATCTAATAAATTTTGCAGCACGTTTGAGTGGCCTTGCCAAGCAGGGGAGTAGGGAGAGATTCCGTGTTCACGTAGGCGATTAATTGCTGGTTTATGGACATGATGAAACACAAGAAAATGTGGTAACGATTTCGGATAGAATCTAAGACTGTGAATGAAAAGAATCGTATTGAGCGGCTGGAAATTTTGGTTGAGTGATCCCAAAAGGAGGGAGGATGGAAAGTGTTGTTATTTAGTGTATTGTAATCTTTTTTTTTGTATCAGACAATAATAGTGTATGCAGCTATTTAGCTTTGACACAATATCAGAGAAAAGTGCATAACGGATGACTCATTATATGGGAGGAGCACTCATTCCTCGGATTTTATTTGCAAGTACCACTTCGAAGTTATGGCAGCTTTTTACTCACCCCAAGTCAGCCCTCATCCGTGAATACCCATCCAGGGGAACATTTCAAAAACTCTGAGTTATCCAGACATGCATCCATCATCTTTCAACCTTTCTCCGCGCAAAATACGGTCTTAGGCGTCTTCTTCCCAAGTGGAGTAGGTGTCTAGGCTACTCAAACCATACCGGACGACACCACTAGGAGGCGGACCGCAGCAACTTCAATTGTTGACTTGTGTTTATAGTGTCAGCTGCACTATTACAATCGAAGTCTTAGCACGCGCACAAAGCTCATTTCGTGAAAATCCTTCCCAAAATTCGGAATTTCACGCCCTTCGAGGTTATATCTTTTTGCATCATCTTGTGAACTTGTCCTCCTCCTTCTCACGTCCATCTCAAAGAGTTGTCTCCCAGATTTGTGCGCCATGGTTTGCTTCCCCCGTCGGGTACAGATATCGGCGTGGGCGTGTATTTGGCAACCAGCTAAGGCAGGAGAAAGTCGATGAGAGGTCTGATCATGGGGATGAGGATGTACTAGGTCTTATTTGTAGATTTGATGAGGCTTAGGTAGGATTCAATCTTTTTGGGATCGAAAAACTGATATGGTAGAGTAATTTGAATCACTGCCACGTGGGCCATCTTCATTGATATTGCGAAATTTGACTGAACTTGGCACGGGGAGAAGATTTCACTCCCAGGTTCGTAGAGGACATCGCGTACAGGTGTTCAGTCTTGCCTTCCTCCAACTGGTTTCGAACCACTTTCTCCTGTCTCAAATGGGGGAGGTGTTCAATCTACCCAGATTCTGCTTGGGAGAAATGCCTGAATGGTGTACCACTGCACCATCCAGCCTTAATAAAAGGGTGCACATGGTAATTTTTAATTGACCCAACACAGAATAGTGTTTTCAAACTTAATTTGAGAGTGCAACTATAGCTCAATTCAAGGGCACTCGGTCAGATATGATCATACAACAGCGGTTGCCTATTATACTTGTCTGCTGTCAATATAGTGAAATAAGGGATAGAATTTTCGAATTTGATTACATTTAACCCTATCAGGCATCTGTGGGCCCACGCAGGTGACTATCTTCATTATTTACAAAGAAATCAATTTGGCGAAAGGTCCCTGATACTTCCTGTTTAAGTGCTATTAAATTTTTAAGTTAACCTTCAGGAAGTGCAGTGTACACTGTTCAGCCCGTGTGGATTTCGTTCTCCCCCCTTCCAGATCTATTTACTTTATCCGACATTGCTACCTCGATTTCCCCTGCAAGTCGAAACTGTTTTGGCCATCCTTTGCTTAGTATCCACTATGTGATTCTAGCTACATCTTCTGGGCTGTTCATCATTGCTTCAGATGACCTGTCTTAAGCTGGTCGGGGAAAGTCGCCTCTTCCACTTGCCCACTGCGGACACGCCAACACCATGTGCTTGACGTTTTGCGACGGACATCCACATTGACAGCTTGGCTTTTCTACTCCGGGTACTTTTCTTCTATGTAGATAAGAATTGAGTCCGATATGCTGGCTTCTTTGCTGAGCAGCGATACTGCTTTGGCCCCTACTTTGTTTACGCTGGGTTTTCAATGGCGTACGTCTGAAGTTCATTTTGATACTGCCTGTTTGTGCATCAATTACTATATTTACGGATTTCCAAGGAATAAGGGATAGAGGAGAGTAGTCTTTCAAATGTTGTACCGAGCGAGTGAGTGAGTGTTTATGGTCCTGAAAAGTCTATAACTATGTAAGGACATGTAGGTCCTTTTGTTGATGGAGAAAGAGGATCACTTATGACAAAGCAGAGAAGTGTGAACTGATTACTTGGTTATGTACGATCAAATGTTAATCGCAAGCATCAAAAAAGATAGAAGTTAAGTATATAGGTCGAAAAATCCTCAAAAATACAAGAAGCAATAACTTACGCTATGTGCTCTCGTCATAGAAGTGGAGCCACGCTAGTACACATCCATATAACTCTTACTGAGGAAACCAAACTAGTGTGTAGATAGTGAATATAGGGATTGCGTTGGGAACTTGTTACGTAATGAAGGTAATCATTACTAATAATATTATACTTCATTTCCAACACCTTTCTGCCTACAGGCCGGGAGTATCTATGCGTCGGGTAGTGTACTCCCTCCTTTGCCTCCTTCACGACTTCTTTCCAGCAGTAATACCCCCACAGGTCTCCATCCGATTACACACTAATAGGAGCCCTTATCCCGTCATTATCTCCCATCTCCAGCCAACGAAACGATGGCCATTTGCGGGTGTGTAGCTGCAGGGAAAAGTTTCAAAAACCACTAGTTGCGGGGCACTCCTATGACGAAGAGGCCGGCCAACCGGGTGCAGCAGACCTGTGTATACCTAAGAGCGTCTCTCAACCTTCCTAGCTGCCTCCTTACTCCTCCCTTGATTCATGCCGCAGGACAAACCGAAGGTCGTGAAAGGATGTCAGAAAAGTCTTGGTCGAGAGTGACTGTCGTGAAGGAGCCTAGCCTAGCATCCAAAAGTCGTTACGGACGTGGGGTCGTCGAGTAACTCATGTATTTCAGATGCCATCCTGGCTAGTAGATTCGGAGGTATAGATTAGTGGGGACGATACTATTGAGGGGTCGAAATCTGCTTTTCTTGAGGGTGGAAAGGTCTTTTACTTTGCTTTCGTGGGCTTTTGTTCGCCCGGCGGTGGGTAGCACATGTTGTGATATAACGAGGGCTTCTCTGACTACCGTTGTAGCGTTTGGTACCGTATTATCTCTCCTCAGTCCCAGCATCATCATCATCATCTTTGTCATCTTATGTGTTATCGGAAGCGTATCTTTGACGGAGGGGGAGATAACTCAGCTCAAAGTTGATAGGTTGTTACTCAATCTCGGCTCTGCAGACTCTACAGTGAGAGCTGGAGGTTCGTAGGGGACGCCATTGACAGTTATTGAGAATGGTCCCCCTTGTACCAAGGGAGCTTGACTGCAAATCCGCATATTTTTAATTTTATTTTATAGCTTGAACCTCTGGGGCCTAAGCCCTGCATTCAAAGGACATGACACGGGTAGTTGATGAAAGACTCCGTCCTATCTTTATGGCCAGTTCTTGGAAAGGTGTTTGTGTTGATATTGCAGTCTGAGATTACCTGACTCATGAAGCTCCTCTCCAAACTAGGCCACACTTCATACAGTGTTCCAACCTACTTTCGTTACGAAAGACCTCTGATACAATACCTATGATTGTCAGCGATTTAGCTCGGTAGTTAGCCGTAGAATTCAAATGATGAATTCTTACCGAACCAGCAATAATAAGAATCATGTTGAAATGTGATAGTAGGTCAAACATAATCATTTCTGCACCCTAGCCCAATGGAGGCGAGCTTCTGAATATTGTTCAGTTTGGAGGATATATGGTAAGGCGTTTGTTGAACTGACATACTCCAGATCAGCAGTTCCATTTCAGCGTGTAAATGAGCCTGACAGGTATACATTTGTATGAGTTATGCCGCAGTATTTTTAACCAGCGAAGAGACTGCAGAAAGATATAGACGTACTGTTTAACCCTATACTTTATCAAATCTACTTGCAGTACTCCTATGTCAGTTGCCGAGAGGAATCATAATCGAATAAAAAAAAAATATATATATATCAAGGCTCTGCGTCTTATGCCTCATTTACATCCCGTGATACATCAATTTCTATGATGACCGGATGATCTGCGCCAATCATTACTGTCATGACCCAGGTCATCTTCCCATATCTTCTTTCACCACAAAAAAACGTGAAACCTCATGCTTCTGAAGTGCTGGTAGTAATATCCAAGACCATATTCGCGGAGTTCACGAGCACCCAGAAGGCTAAAACTCCCTGAAAATAGTCCTATCCAGCATCCCCGTCGATAGTACGCATCTTTTTGTTCTATTCCACAACGACTAGTCCCCCCTCCAACCCTAAAGCTCTATCAGAACATTTTTATCACGTGAGCCAAAACCAGAGCTTGATGTTTTATGATTCAATTTCTTCCTTACGGGTTTATGCAGCACCGTAAATTTTTGGCGGAAGATGGCGGACGAATGATGGAAAAGGTTCTCATGTACAGTTGGAGCTTCCAATTAATTGGACGTTGATATGAGAGTGAGTTGTAGTACTTGTGTGAGACTAATGAGATTGATATTTTTAAGAAGTCCCTCACGGTATACAATCATGTGTCTGTCTCAATGTCGATTTGGATGCGGTTTTTCTCGGCTGTCTCAGATTTGAAGGACATACGGAACGTTGTGATAGGCACTATTTTTCGGTGAAGAGACTTTCTTTGATGGTTGTATATCTCTGTGACGGTTTAGATGTCGTAAATGAGACGTCAGAGTTGGTCTATGCACGAATTCTTGACCACGACCCGCCCGAAGGCACCAAGACTTTCGTCTGCTTCTCTGCATAGAGAGTGAGTGGAAATTATAACATTGCGTGATGAAATGTGACTACATTTTGTAAATTTGATTTCATGGTCCTGATTTTGCGCCTCATGAGCCCATGCAGGTGTCTATGAACCTTTCTAATTTACATAGGAGGAAACCTTGCAGTGAAATACCCCTTAGCTGTCAGATTGCACTCTACGCCCTTACAGTCTTACCACTAGGAAGTGCACTCACAATATTGTGCCAGTGTGGATTCCGTCCTTGTCCTGTGTTTCCATTTTCCTCTCTTCGCCCGACTAACGCCTCAATTTCTCCGGCTATCCGAAACTGCTCTAATCGTCTTTCCTTTTGAATCTACTGGTCAATTCTATTCAAATCTTTAGCATTATTTACCGTAGCTTCGAAAGATAGGGTTGTCGGATTTCGTAGCAATTCATCTCTTCCCTTTGCCCATCTTGCACAAGACATCACTATATGCTTTATTTTTTGGGACGGATATCCAAATTAGCAGCATAGTTTTCCTACTCCTGGTACATTTCTTCGGTATAAGCAAGCATTGAGCCCAATGTGCTCGCTTCTTGCTTGTGTGGCAATGCTGCTCTGGGCCCTGTTAAGGTTTTGGTGGATTTGGATAGGTGACTCTCTATAGTTTATCATAAGTCTACATTTTTTCTTGTCGTTTTACAAATCTGCAGCATCCATTTATCCTCATTAGCTTGCGCTCGAGGATCCTAGCGCGGTTCCTTCTGGCTCATCCTGGATTCTGACCATGCCTTGAACGCGGCGTTCTTCCCGGCTACTTTCTATCCTGTTTAAGACTCAATATTGCTGCAGATTGGGGTCCATAACGCTATATCATCTCTCCTATTCTCATCACGTTAATTTCATTTTTCTTCAAAGAATTTGATTTTTCTGCGTGCAGTTAAAATTGTCTGTTGGACAGATAGGATGTGACTACTTTTTTTCAGAGTAAATCAATAGATATATAGCTATCTAGCTATGTCAAATAATCTGTAGTCTGTGCATACATTGGAAGACTCTTTTGACGTTAGAGACACTCATATTGTCTAAACATATAATTCATAATGTTAAGGGTAACATGGTGGGGCTGCCTAATCGGGTATGGCGTAACGGAAAATAATCAATAAATATGTAAAAAATCTCTTCTTGGGTATAGTAGGAACAGGAATTATCTAAGAACCACCCACATCGTTGTGACAAGCTTCTGATTAAATTATTCCGTAGGAGTATTCCGACACATACTTTGGATTTCATTTGTAGATACAACTATGAGGTATGCTTGCTTACACAAACACACAACCCCCCGCGTAAGTGCCCACCAAAGAGAATTTCCAAAACCTTTGATTATCCAAGCATGCCTTCGTCATCCATACATACAAGCGCCGCGAGAAAAGTGGTTGTGTTTTGCCGGATTCGAACCAGCGATCGCCTGTCTCAAATGGAATATGTGTCCAAGCTATCTACACTCTATTTGGAGGACTGACCCAGATGATATACCACCGCAACATCCATCCATGGCAGTGTTTATAGTGTCACCTACACACTCACGGACGAAGTTTTCAATCGCACGATTCCCTTCAATATGGAAATCTCCTTCCGGCAAAATCTGTCCAGCTAGGTTTGCGCAACATAATTCTTGTCTTCCAGCGAGTATTCATATGGTCGTGGACAAGTATTTGGAGAGCATCTGAGGCCAGACATTGAGTGAACGAGGGGTGTGATCATTAAATTAAAGATGTATGGGGTGGTATTTGTATTTTTGATGTAGCTTAGGTCGGAATACATCTTCTTGGGAGTAAAAAGATGATTTGGTCTAGAGCCTTGAACCATTGCCCCGCTGGCCATCTCCTTCGGTAATGCGAAATTTAATTCAACTCTTCTTCCAAAAACTTTTTCACTCCTAAATTCGTAGATGGCAGGACTGACAGGAGTTCAGTCTTCGTCCTCGTGGGCTGCGCAAGTTGATACCACCGTCCAATTTTACCAGGGAGGACGTACAAGCCTTTCTCTGTCGCAAATGTCTTCTCGATCGCGAGATCAAAGGTTATCCTAGGATATGGTGCCAGCATCTCTGCTTTCACAAAAGAGCCGTGTGTAAGTAGTCGAGCTTTGCTCGATCCGAAAGAGTAATCTTCTGGTTTGAAGGGGCTAGGTAACTAGGTTACCCGGTACGGCTGTGGAGCCAAGTTCGGATTGAAGACCTCGAAACCAATTGGCTCTAAGGCTAATGCATTATTGATTGGATATTTTGTCACTAACTTCGTCCATTTCAGCATATGATTGTGTGGGATATGCGGGATATTTCTGCCTGCATATTAAAAGTTGTGGAGGTTGAACGCGTTTCCTATGCTACCTATTTCTTGTAAACTTAGAACACCAAATACGAGCATCGCATGACCTAAAAATGAGTGATCGTCCGGTGATTAAGCTTTTTGACATAACCGCGATGAGAGGACGGTGGTAGATGATGGTGGGGTGCGTCGTCAATTCGGAAAAGAGACGCACTTACCAACAAAAATAGCAAAAGGGACAAAACTAAGCGCCTGTCGGCAGTTGCCCCTACGAACCACTTGTTGCTACAGTAGAGTCTACAGAGCTAGCATCGAGTCACACCTTTTCAACTGTGAGCTGAGTAATCTTCCCTCTTACCTGAAATATCAGCTTCCGACAAGTCTCATGACGATTACGACGATAATAATGAAGCCGCCGGCCGGCAAAGACGAATTCTTCACCTTCCAGTGGTGCCGGTGTAATCGCTCAGAATTCGGCATATCTGGGATAGCCAAGAAGAATCGCATCCGAATCGAAGTCGAAAGCTACCTCATACACATCTCCATTTGACAACTTCTCGACAATGCCTCTCTCATCATTATCATCTGAGTTCTCAACCCATCTCTAACCACGCATCATCTCGCCTCAACGACCAATAAAGAAGTTGCTCCAATTGCATACAGGAGCTTGCCCCATTAATCTCCAGCCATCACTCACTACATATTTACGACGCTAATAATACCCGCAAGGAGGAAATCAAGTCGAAAAATACAAAGCCTGGGTCATGGCTTATGGGGGACTGATGCTCTAATGGGACAAACAACTTGAGGAGGAACATGCGGCTGAGATTTGGAGCGAGAGGGGAAAGAGGTCTCTGAAGAGCATTCTGGGACCGATACTTTCGAGGACTTTTCAACTTTGGATTTTTTGTGGACGCCAAGACCGAGATTTCGGCTAATTAGCCAAGGGACTTCAATTGTCGATGAGTGATCGGCACTCCCCAGCGCCCTGGAAGGTACAAAAGAAGTTGGGCTAAGCTGCCATACAGAAATCACGCTCTGTCAAGACTTTTCTGACATTTCACCACGACCTTTGGGAAGGAGTTGGAAGATGGCTAGAAAGGCTGAGTGTGAATTCTCCGAGGTACCCACAAGTCTGCAGCGGCCAGCTGGCCGGCCTCTTCGAACGCTTCGGAATGGTCACTATGTCTTCGGATTTAGTCCTAATTTCGGTATTAGGAGAGCTCCGCACCCACTGGTTTTTGCGATATATCCCGGCTGCCATACACCCGCAAATAGCCATCGTTTCGTTGGCTGGAGAGGGGAGATAATGAAGGGCAAAGGGCTCCTCTAAGTGTATGATCGAAGGATGACTTGTGAGGGGCTTTAGTGTTTGAAGGAAGTTGTATGGGAAGTATAGGAGGGGATAACTTCTAGTACAGGTATCCTTGGCCTGTAGGCAGAGAGGACCTGCATGTCCTACATAGTCATAGACTCAGACAGGACAATAAAATGAATTAATAACAATAATAATAAAGCCGGCAGACGGGAAAGATAACACGGTACGATACGCGACAGCGGTAGTCCGAGAAGCCCTCGTTATATCCTAGAATTTGTTAGCCACCCTCAGGAAAATATGGTAAAAGAGCCATCGGGCCTGATGAAAAGCACATTTAAACTAGTCAACAAAATCGTCTCGTTGCATCGAATTTCCTACTTTACTAGCCAGGAAAGCACTCAATTTGCATGTGTTTCTCGATAACCTCATATCTGCAACGTCTTTTAAATGCTGGAATAGGCCAGATATTAGCAGTCACTCTCGGCAAAGGTACCTCCGATATCCTTTCACAACCTTCGGCATGTTCTGCGGCACGAAGCAGGGAGGAAGTAAGGGAGAGGCTGGGAAGGTTGGGAGTCTCAAGTGTACACAAGTATACTGTGCCCGACTGGCCAGCCCCTTCAAACATTTCAGAAGGCTAACTATGTCTATGATTCAGCTCTGATACCAGTAGGAAGAGAGCCCCGCTCCCGGTAGGTTTGTGGACTTGACTGTGCAGCTTCACACCCGCAAATTACCAATTTCGTCCGCTGGATGGGGGAAGTAAGGATGGAGTTACGGCTTTTTATGTGTGTACCAATATACAGACTTATGGGTTAATATTAGTTGAAAGTAGGTATGCGGGGAAGTAAACTAAAGAAGGGGAGGGCAAGACTAAACACCTGTACGCGGTGTCCTCTACGAACTTGGGAGTGAAATATTCTTCCAGAGCCAAGTTCAATCAAACTTCGCAATACCGAACAAGTTGGCCTACGAGGCAATGATTCAAATTACTCCACCACATCAATTTTTCATTCCCAAAAAGATTGAATCCTACCTAAGCCTCATCAAATCTACAAGTACGACCTGGTACATCCTTATTCCAATGATCACAACTCTCGTTGACTTTCTCTGGCCTCAGCCGGTCACCAAATACACTCCCACGCCTGTATTTATATTAGCAGGAGGAAACAAACCATGGCGCACAAATCTGGGAGACAACTCTTTGGGATTGACGTGAGAAGGAGGAGGACAAGTTTACAAGATTATGCAAAGGAAGGATATAACTTTGAATGGAGTGAAATTCCGAATTTTGGCAAGGATTTTCACGAATTGAGCTTTGTGCGCGCCAAGACTTCGCTTGCGAGAGTGCAGCTGGCACTATAAAAATAAGCCGACGATGGAAGGTGTTTTGATCCGCCTCCTGGTGATGTTCTCTGGTATAGATTGAGTAGCCTGGGCACCTACTCCACTTGGGAAGGAGACACCTCAGATCACATATCGCGTGGAGAAAATTTGAAAGATGATGGAGGCATGTCTGGATAACTCAGGGTTTTTGAGACGTTCCCCTGGATGGGTATTCACGGATGAGGGCTGACTTGGGGTGAATAAAAAGCCATCATAACTTCGCAGTGGTACTTTCAAATGAAATCTGAGGCATGAGTGCTCTTCCTTTACGTTGAATCATCTTTTCTGTGCTTTTCTTTGATATTGTGTCATAGCTAGATAGCTGCATACGCAATTAAAATCTGATGCAAAAAAAAAAAGCCTAGCACTCATAGAGCTTGACACGGAGAAGGCAATTAATTCTCCGTTGACTATATACGACAATTACCCGGTGCGAAATTCGGACCACTCATGTAGTGGGTGCATTCGCTGATACCACTCGAGGGCTTTGATCAAGGGACATTCACCGTCCATAACTGCAAAGCTGCTATTATTTTTTTTAATTTAATGTCCTTTCTCGGTCTACATCTATGTAGGGCATGCAGGTCCTCTCTGCTTATGGGGCAAGGATACCTATGCCAATAGTATATCCCTCCTATGCCCCCCACACGGCACCTCTCAAAGAGTACCACCCCTAACAAGTCCTCGATAATTTGAGAGTTGAAATGCTGCATGTAAATAAGCCAAGAGCTAAATCAGGCACGGAAACAAAAATTCAACACCTGTCAGTAGTGTCTAATATTGTTAAGCAAAGTTATACTAACATGAATCTCTCTCAGAGTTGATTGAATTGATTATCCTCTATCATGAGGAATCTATCTAGGTACTATATACATCTTGAGTATCCTACTAATTCCAAATATAGACTGACTATTAGATTTCCCATGCAAACTGCTCAAATCTCCGTTCCATACAGGGTTCTGAAATTGGCTATTTCATTATCATGGGCAATAGAGAAAGTGAAACAACAAGGGATTTGTGCGCATGAAATTGGCCATCCGTCTAGTCGCTAGTTGTAACATTTGCATGACTAAGTTATTGCCCTTGATGCATCAGCCCAGTTTACTTGCTTGTAAACTACTCAACTTAGACATCATGATACAATATTGAAATTTAGGGTTATCTGTCTGACAAATATGAACCTCCGGCTCTCACAGTAAAGTCAGCAGAGCCGAGATTTAGTAACAAAGTCCTCACTTCGACGAGGATTCCCAGTCTCTCTCGCGGTCTGTATCGTCTTCATCTCCAATCACATCCCCCTATCACTACTATCATGAAGGAAAAGCCATCCGATGAGTTTCCGGAGCGTACCCAGCACCCGATACGGCGATGGTGGATTGGATCAAGATGGCCTCGACTGTTACAAAGAATGGAGACATAGATGAATATGCGCACTTCATGTGGTCCCGGTGTCTAGGCCTCACCCGGCTGGGGCTGCAGGTTTTTTGAGGTTTTTTCCCGCGCTCACAGGCTCGATTGCTACAATTCTTATTTTTTGGGGGCAGGACGTTCCGTGAAAAAGGTGGCCGAATTCCACGGGTAAACGCTGAGCTGAATGGCTATTCATTAAGGGCAATATTTCAATGATCTTTCAAGAAACATGAAAGGCAAGGAGCAATGTACAAGGTGTGTCCTGGGTCAGAGAGGAGCCCAATGTGCTAGATAGTCATAGACTCAAGTAGTACAATAAATAAAACACACACACCCATTCACTTTTCTTAGTCATAGATGAGAAGCCATTTGATGGGTTTCCAAAGCCTACCCGGTACCCGATACGGCGATGGTGGATTACATCAAGTTGATCTCCCATATTACAAAGGGAGATATAAATGGGTATAGGCACCTCGTGCAACTAAGGCTACGGGTGTTTGGATAATTTTTTGCGCGCGCGGCTTTCATTGCTACCTTTTGAGAGGGTAGAAGGATCCGTAGGAAAGGTGGCTGGATTCTTCTCATGAGTACTAAGCTACATGTCAATGCATCATAGGAATTACATCAGTGATTATTTTTCGTGTCAGAAGAGCTGGAGCACTCTACGAAATGTGGCCTAATTCAGTTAGAAGCCCAATTTTCCAGATAGTCGTAGAATCGAGTAGTAAAAAAAACAAGTCAATCAATGTTTTTTTTTTTGCATCGTCAATCAATGTTGTGAGATTCATTTGGCGGCTGCCTGTTTTCCACGAACCCAAATTAGATTTATGCGATACTACGAGTTATCTGTGACTCAGTCTCGCAGGAGATCTGACTAAGGCGGACTACAGATGTCCTACAATTGTATTCTGAACCCCGAGTCTAGGGGTAGCTCTTGCTCACTGTATATTCAAAGAAGTGCCCCGCAATGGGTTGGCTAACGTATTAGCAGACGGTTATTTGGAAGCTGTGAAGTTCGATCTGTTTGCTAGATGGCCACGCTCCGCCGAGAGATGTGCAGCTTATGGACAGACAATGATGACCGAAGAAGGAATTATGTTGGCAGGGAGGATAAAGTCTAAAGGTGGTTTGCCTACCGTGCACGGGCAAGGAATTTTGACAAATGGAATCATGCCAAGTGACAGCCTCGACCTGCCCAGACGTGCGGATCTTCCTTTTATCTTAGCTTTCCTTACAATACTCATCGAGCACGTGAGAGCAGCTAGTCAAGGTTTAACCCAGACCAGAAATACAGGCTTATTTTCGTAGCCCACGACAGAAATCGCGATCGCATCACTTATTAGACGAAAAAAATGAACCCACTTTCAAGGCCATCATGGAGTTAATCGAATAGGCTGCTGCTCAAATATAGCAGCGAAATGCAATGTAGCCACGTGAGAGCAAGGAACGTTGTCACCTCACCAAAGGTAAATTAAGAAGACTGACATATATGTACCTTACCTAACGCCACACTTTTTCTCCATTGCACAGTTGCCCCACATAACTGCCCATGTCTACTTAAAGCTTGGGCCACGAACTTAATTATGCGCCCTCATAATATCACATGACTTCGTCTCATCCATTCCCATCACATGCTTGCATGGACGGTGCGCTCTCTAACGCCGTTTGACCGACTGCTCCCCCAGCAAGTCATATCTATATAATAAGTAGGTACATCTTCCCGCGCGCCACTAAGAACAACTAAAGTTCAAACAGACTACAACATATGCCTGGTTTAATACTGTCATTGATTAAACTAGTTTAACCTACATTCAGGGAGCACGAGCCGGGTTGGCCTCTATCGTCACCTTAGATGTGTGTCTAGCCTTCTATCCTCAAGCCACTGACTATTCCCATGGTCCAGACTTGATGGAATTGTCAGCATGATAGGTAAATTTTTCTCACTGCTCTCATCCGTTGCTAACTTTAGATTAGATCACGTTTTGGGAAGACCATCGGTCAAGTTCCGCAAGATTCAAGTCCTGGCAGTTGTTTCCTTTTGGTCTTTTTATCTCTTCAAGTAAGTGAAAGTGCTATACGTAAGAACTTCATTTAATCTCTGCAGAGGACCTAGACATGGTCCCCCGACCATTCGAAAGTTTTCTCGCCGTCTGAGTAAAATTTTGACACCATGGCAAATACTGGTTTTAACTTTACTTTACCTCTACACGGCACGAAATTTTGGACGGCTCATAGGCCTTGAGTGCCCTGAACCACTAGCAAATTTATATACGCCATCTTACTTTCGAGCAACATGGGTAACGACAGCTATGGATGCTGGGTTTTGGACTGCGATGAGAATAAGAAGAAAATGGCTGCGTGACTTGGCAAGTTTTGTTTTCACACTTTACTATCTCGCTGCTGCCGAGCAGGCAGACGAGAAAGTTAGAAAGGTTAGAGGAGCGCTGACGGTCGAGCACCTACGTGTCAGTTGGAACAAAGGAACAACTCCATATATCAGCTTTTTCAATAAATTGATGCGTCCACGCTTCATGAGATATCCACCAAGGCAACTTCGAATTCCTCGTCCTTCAAATAGTGATTATAAAGACCCTGTCGGGGCCTGGCTTTTCTTTGATGGACCGTTGTCAGAACTGAAAAACCATACAAAAGTGGTTATAGACATTCCAGGAGGTGGATTCATTGCCATGAATCCTCGTCATAACGATGATAAACTACTCGCGTGGGCTGGTAAAACTGGCCTACCTGTTCTCAGCTTAGACTACAAAAAAGCACCCGAGCATCCGTACCCTTACGCTCTTAACGAATGTTTTGACGTATATAGAACTATTGTGGCTACTCGTGGAAGATGTCTAGGTCTTGCTGGTAGCAGCGTCCCACAAATTATTTTGACTGGCGACAGTGCCGGTGGGAATCTTGCTACAGGCCTTACTCTAATGGCTATTCATGCGCGTCAAAATGGAGCAGATCTTCCTATACCAGACGGACTCATTCTCATCTATCCTGGCTTAGATATGAATATTGGCAATTGGATGTCTGATGAGCAGATGGCGCTCATCAAAGACCGCAGATTTCGACGGACAAATCGTGAGATCATTCGCAGAAAGAAGATGCAGTACACTTTAACGGCTGGAACACCTCATCACTCGGATGACGAGGATGCCGCATCCCCTCCACCGCGTAGTTTGTCCCCAGAACCAATTGAGAACTACAACGATATTTCTCTACCTTCGCCTCAATTTTCTAAAGTTCCTACCCCATTTCCATTTCCCAACTTATCTCGACCATCTACCGCCAATTCTCAGGCGGCTAATGGAAATCTATCTCATCATCCATCGCCCATGAAAACACGCCTCGCCATGTCTAGTATGCTTGCTTACTTTAACGACCGCATACTTTCCCCAGAAATGATGCGTGCTATGATGATCCTTTATATTGGCCCCCACAATCGACCGGATTTCGCCTCCGACTATCTGCTCTCTCCTATGCTTGCGCCCGACTCATTACTTGTCGACTTTCCAAAAACCTACATTATGACTGGTGAGAGAGACCCTCTTGTAGACGATACTGTCATATTCGCAGGTCGTCTCCGACGTGCTAGAGCCATGAAACATGCTGAAGAATTAAAGCACGGACATGCCACAGATACTGAATGGGATGATAATGATATAGTCGAAGTTCATCTTATGCCAGGAATATCCCACGGCTTCCTTCAATTCCCAGGATGTTTCCCTGAGGGTTGGAAATATATAAACCGAATCGGGAAATGGATTGAGGTAATCTTTGATCAGCAACAATCTACGGTTAATTTCTCGTCTATGAATCGCCGATGGGATGGCCATCGCTCTAGGGCAGAATCTTCTGGTGACGATACATTTTTGGAGATGAATATGACTAGAAGAGACGGTACAAGTTGGGGATTCCGAAAAGAAGAGAAGGAACGTCTTCTCTATGAAATTGGAGCTGGTCTAAGGACAGGAAGTCGAGGTAGACGGCGCAAGCAGGGTATGCACAGTCGTAAAAAGAGCATGGTAAGCCTCGCAAGCGAAGACGACCTACTCGGCCGAAGAATGTTAGGGGTGGCGGGAACGCTGACACGAGTTGGCCGTCACGAATCATGAAAGATTACTTTAACAAATCAGGGTCAACTCACTATCTTAAGTTAAACGTTCGGGTAAAAAATTCGACCTATTCTCAGAAGCGATATCTTAATGGTCATCTCTTAGTTGATGCTCATACTTTATTCGTCGTTACTGCGATTCCAATATAACTTCTAGTTTTATTACAAATCTATCGCAGTATCAATACGAGACTTTTCTTCATAGGTTTAATAATTTATAAATCCTGAATTATGTTTGAATCTTTACAGACTGCAGGATTTAATATTGAAGTCAAGACTCAAAATGTCGCGCAAATCTGCGATGAAGGATTTGAGACAACGGTTGTTGGGTCGTGGTGGAATGGTTTACCACTCAATTTTTCACGTTATACTCTGGGCCATTTCGTGACCTATGCTTTTCGAGGTTATATTTTATTTCTCCCAAAAGAGTGAGGAATGATTACAACGGCACAACTCTTCGATAGAACCAAAATCACAGTCAAATTAGGGTAGTTTGAGAATTTTAAACTAGCATCTTTGCGACGTTTCTATTTGACATCGCAATCCGGTACGTAAAGTTGCTATTAATACATAATCTTTTTCACCAAACAACCGAGGAAGGAGTTGGCCTCATTCTTTATCAAGTTGGGCGGGATACACAGGATAAGAAACAGTTAACAGTTAGTGTTAACATATTCAACCGACGAATAAGTTTAGAGCGGTAGGTTATTATTTCTAATGTTAGATTATCATACTACGTTAACGTACAGTGTGTTTTGAATAGTTATTATCCTAATGCATATCAGATAATGTTACTTTTATACGAGTATGTAATTGTATGTACTAGCATAATCGATTGTAAAACAACTTCAAAATATCACGTTTTAAATTTAGGTCTCAGCTGGTGTTTTACTATTATTTCTATGATGAGCAAGAGGTTAAGCTCTGTGGTTAATACATAGGATCTGATCCATTAATTTGAGCATCACTGCTAACTAGAGCTTTAATAGTAACGTATCTATTAGTAAAATACGCTCTCCTAGCCCACCCCAATTCCTTAGAATTAGCTAATCTGAGAGAGATATTTTGAGATGTCTGGAAAAATATAATTATGACGAGATCTGGTTACTAGCGACTACAAATATTGCGCCAAAGAAGGGTATATAAATTAAACCACATTTAAGACGGCGTTTTCTAGCGAGGTCTTTGACACATCGTGCGAGAACCAACGTACCGTGTGCTGGCACGACATCAAATTGAATAAAATCAAATTTGAACTCGAGAATCAAATATAATTTGATACGCCTTGCTAGCTTTACACTGTTTTTAAATTTTAGGTTGGTTTGATTAAATTGCTCACTGCAGGATTTTTGCGTCTGACATTACCAGGCTTACTGCATCTTTAAAGGCTGTATGGAAACAAATCAGAGCCACGTGAATTTGTAAAATGGAGGATCCTACCAGTCTTCTTCTTTCGAGAGATGCGTCGGGGATCAGGTATAATGTGGTACGTCAAAGACCTTGATGAAGAGGAGTATGACAAATAGAATCACAATCGAGTTATGAGCACCCTGCCGCAGTTTTTACAAACCATTGGTTTTTTTTCATCAGTATGACTGCGGCACATTACTTGTCACTTGCCCACTTTAGCAAGCTGAGGCTAGTGTCTAGGAAGAACAACAATGGTGAAAAGCTATGTAGTGGGTCGGTGTACACATCAAAATGTAGTGCTGAAACAGCAAGGCAGACAAGCCGGGAGTTCTCGCACCTCGATCGGGCGCATACCCCTGCGCCAAAAGCTTCAATACCCCAGACTGTCAACAGAGTGGGCGCGCCTTGGGGCAGCTAGCTATGCCAGGGACACAATAGCAGCCCCTAACTCCAAGCTGCAGCAAAAAACCGCGATGGCAAAGCGGAATCTCTTGATTAGGCTTAGGGCGTAGCGCATGACAGGCCACGCGGCGCTTCAGCTGTCCTAGGTGTCTAATAGTGGTTTGGATGTAAAGCGGATAGGGACCAATAGTATGCGTTAGACGGTGCCAAGGTTCCTCTATGAATCGTTCAACATGTACACAAAGCACTGTTTATTTTCTTGGCAATACAGATGAACGTACTAATTTATTATATATTTTTGAAAAAGATGCATTTGTAGGCTGGCGGCTATGCGCAACGCACTTCCCGGCCAAGATGAGCAAAGCGATATTTATGATGGGTGTGTTCATCGCTCAATCCCCCGCTTTTAGAGAGACTTGGCGCTGTAATCGCCGTTCACAGCCCCGCCGCTTCTGCATTTCTTTCCTTCACACCCTGCTCGCTTCCAATCTGGATAAATTTGTATAGCACCCCTCCATTACCGGCCCTTCATTTTTATTGTCATAAACTAATGAAGCATCTTCTCCTGGGCCTTGCGTGATCGCCAGTATCCCACTCTAAGTCCTCGCTTCCTACGAGAGCTTAAGTTGGTTGCCTATATCACTGAGATCTTTGCGTAGTATTCGAAGCAGAAAGCACAGTAAACATCAAAACCCAAGCACAAGCCAAGCGCAGAGCTTAGATAGGCAGTATAAAACTCGCGCGAAATATACTGCAGGTACCACCACGGATATCCACCGAAGATAACCATATTGCCATCTTGTAACAATTGTTGGGATCCAATTGATCTACAGTAGGCTGTCAACATGGTCATAGAAGAGTCTACAGAGCGTGCTAATCTGGTTCAATGCGACCTCGCCAACAATTGCTACCACATATTCCCGTCGCTTTTCCAGGATGGGTCCAAGGTATGGATGCCTATAGCTCAAAACCTAGGAAGGCAGCAGCAAATTGATTAATGTAAATTGAAGTTTCTAGCGAAATCCAGGCTATGAGAGACTACTTACGGGTTAATTTGCAATATGAAAATGATAGTTTTATGCTAGTTGATCCTGAAGGGCAAGCCGTTGTAACAGTGGCAAAATACGACCGCTTTTCCAAAATATTGGTTGAAAGCTGCTAGAAATGAGCATTTAAAGCTGCACGAGTGTTGAGGTAGGTCCGACATGGATACGCAGCGCATTGGACGACTTGCAATGATATTATTCTCCTCTGTATGCCGCCAAAGCACTTCTAACCTATAAATAGTGCCACCCTAGTCATCGTAAAAGAGTCCCAAAGCTCAGAGGACACTGAGATTTGCAGCTCAATGCTTAGACATTTCTGAATATTTACGTTCGGATATTCGAATTCACAAATCAGATTCTACTTTAATATATTTTTGAGTGATGACCTTCTGTGCATGCAACCATTTCAACACCAAAGCTACGATCAATCTGTAGTGTTGGAATGAATCATATCACGTGATTCACTGTAACAGTACATAATAATTAGCTAGTCAGAACACAATGAGATCCTCATGCTTCTTCACTACACAATCCCATAAAGGTACATTTGTCCCGTCTGACGTCGAAGTACCGCTGTCTCAACGACATAAAATTTGACTTTCAACTTTTACGTGTTAGGCAACAGGGGCTTTTCAGAAGAGCTAAAACCGAATACTTGTACTCAATTTTGTGACGGCGTCGATGTTTTGTAGTAAATCCTGAGCTAGGCTCATTTGCTGCTTTCTTTGGCGTTCCAATTGCTCCATGGCGGCATCAATCTCAAGAAGGCTCGTGTAAATGGTCGCCTGGGTTGATTGACGCCGAAGACGATGGCTAATTGTACGCAGGCATGAAGCTGCTTGATTTTACGGGTTTGGGTGCGGGGATAAATGTACTGATACGCGTGTATGGGATAAATATTCCCTTTGATAATGACGTTGATGATTTTATTAAACGTCTACGTCGATGATCATATGCCCTAGAGCATGTAATATCTATCTCGTTCAGGGCAAAGGATGCCAAAGCTAAAGCTAAAGCTTAAGCGTTAAGGACATAGCTAAGCCCAATCTAAAGATGTAAATAAAAATGTTGCGCTGCGTTTTCCGAAACTGCAGACAGGAAAAAGGATCTGCTTTGCAGCAGAATAATTTACGACTCTCCTTCTAATCCATACAAGACTAATGGTCAGATTTTCCTGCCTTTCCTAGTTTTCCTTCGGAATTTCCAAACGTAGAAGGACTAAATAGGTATAAAATATCTTTCTCATCCAGGACAAATATTTCCAAAAAACTGAGTCTGTGCCAGCCACTAAGTTTATATTTTAGCTCCTTCTAGTGTACCTGATAGGCTGATATGGAGCTGATTGATAGGCCATTTATGGGTGCAATGTCATCGACGTAGAATTTAAAAAAATAGAGAATGTACTGAAGTTTTTAGTTTTCCAAAACGACAGATTAGTTCAGCTGCTTCATGTTTAAAACGTTTGTGGTAAGCTGTAAAGTCTTAATGACCATTTCTAGCTGCCAGTATCTAACCTAGAGCTTTCCGACCTAAGAAAAGCTCGTTTGGGAGGTGTGGAGCGGTCTTATTTTTATTCGAACATAAGAGTTTGAGCTTTGAATAGTCCACCAGTTATTTCTGGCTTCCATCGAATTTGTGGAATTTTATTTCAGTAGTGAGATAAAAGAATACTTAGATGAGTGTTGGTTGGGCATAGCTGCTCTTCTTTTTGCCTTCCAGTCAGTTATTTCGTTATCTTCAATTCCTGTATGTCCAGGAACCCAGCGTATATTCATCTGCTCTTCCTGGGTGTGAAGTAGTCACATTCTCGCTTTCCAACTCTTGGCTGCTTCTAGGGAGTCCACCAAAATTGATTGTGATGACTTTGACGCTGCTGTAGGGTGCAATTTTCTTGCGACTCCCATGCTATCTGTAAATATCCATTTATTTTTTGCGAAACGAGCTGAAGGGTGTTAAATAGCAGGACGAGTTCCTAGGAGGGCAGCTTGGGCTTCTGCATCATATAGATCTCTAAATTTCCCAAGATGGAATACTTCTGAACAGACTCTTATTCCAGACCGAAATAAACCATATCCATCCCTTGAGTTGCCATCTGGGAGCTTTGATCCGTCTGAATAAATTTGGATGTCGCTACCCGGTAGGGTGCCAAGGAAGTTGCGATACTTGTTACCACTTGCGTTTATTGGTCCCGAGGAGCCACTGATTCGAAACAATGAACCTTTTTTGGTCTTCTCAATTTAACAAGGAAGATTGATCAATGGATCAAAATACTCTGAGGTTGTTATACTTCGAGATTTTGTGGAGAACCGAAACAAGGCATTTAGGAAAAGTGAGGCTTCCTCTTGCTAGCGCAGAGGATAATGAGGATCAAGCCTACGTGTACGCACAGCTGCTCTCTGGGATCTATTGTTGAGTGCTATCAAAGCAAGAAAACTTCCAAACTCCCTGATAAGAAGTATGGAAGGGGTCACACTTTTCACAAAATAGTCGTCTAAACTAGTACACAAAGTACAGATGATATGCCATTGCTCAATAGCTGTATACACATCAAATGACACAATAGACAAAGATGGTCTTATTCTCTATTATCCGTGCTTTCTTTATTACAGTTACCAGAGAGGATACTAGAGCCCTATCCTAAATCGTGTTTATAAGTTCCATCATTTCGCAATTATGTACCATCGACTACGATAACAACTTTGTGCACGGCGGGTGGTTCATCTTGTGAAAGGAACAAGAAATATCACCCATTTATGTAATTCTACTGGAACTTTTCGCGTTCTTCTCGGGAAGATCGCGCGTGTACCGATTTCGGATCTTAATAGTATAAAGCACAACGGTTATTCTGTGCATACATAGTGTGGCTAGCTGCTTCACAAAGACGATGAACTTTGTTTATATCAAGGATGTACTTATGGAGGATATTTATTATTCCGCTGATGAGCCCACATTCATTACGTAATATAATGGCTGATAAATTATCACACTCTTTGAATTTTAATACTCTGCCATTGGAATTGTCTTTGTCAGTCCGCTGCCCTCCGAAATGACTTCACGATTTTACTCTGGCTCCGTTAGAGGCACTCTAAAGTTGGGCTATCAATTTTCAACCCTTCGTTGCACCAAAAATACTGCTCAGGCAGCAGCAGCAGTATCATCAGGGCCTATCTATGAGATACCTGTATGTTTATCAGCCAAATGAAAGCCCTGTAGAGTGCTAATCCGTCTCATGGGAAATTACATTTAGGCCATCTCAGCCCATAAAAAGTTTTAAGAATATTGTTGAAACCAGTCAACAAACTCCATACATGGTGAAGACTTATTTACGGCCTCCCCCCGTCTTCACAAGAGGTGAAAAATGCCATCTTTGGGACACCGAAGGCAAAAGATATCTCGATTTTACTGCGGGCATTGCTGTCAACGCTTTAGGTCATTGTGACCCTGAAATCAGTCGAATTCTTAATGATCAGGTAAATAGACTGAATACGTATTAAAAAAGACTAACTAAATTTACAGAGTTGTACATTGATGCACACCTCTAATCTGTATCATAATGAATGGACTGGGGCGCTTTCCAGGCTTCTTGTACAGGTAACAGTTGAGGCAGGAGCTATGCATGACGCGCAATCAGTTTTCATCTGCAATTCTGGCACTGAGGCTAATGAGTCGGCTATCAAGTTCGCAAGGAAGTCGGGCAAAATTGTAGATCCATCGGGGAAGAAACATGAGATAGTATCATTTCATAATTCTTTTCATGGCCGATCAATGGGCGCACTATCAGCCACACCAAATCCCAAATACCAAGAGCCATTCTCGCCCATGATTCCAGGATTTAAATATGGGGATTTCAACGACGTGTCGGCGTTAAATGAATTAATTACTGAAAGAACATGCGGTGTTATTGTCGAACCAATACAAGGCGAGGGGGGAATTATTGTTGGAACAGATGAATTTCTCACCGCTCTTGCAGCACGATGCCGAAAAGTTGGTGCAGTCCTAATCTATGATGAAATACAATGTGGCTTATCCCGCACGGGTAAATTCTGGGCTCATGCTTCCCTTCCCAAGTCTGCACATCCGGACATAATTACTAGCGCCAAAGCCCTTGGAAATGGATTCCCTATTGGTGCTGCCATTGTCAATTGTTGTGTCAGCGAAAAAATAATGGTCGGAGATCACGGAACCACATTTGGCGGGAATCCCTTGGGATCTCGTGTTGCGCATTACGTCGTAAATCGGCTTCGCGACACAGATTTTCAGGCGAATGTATTAGTCAAGAGCGAACTTTTCGTAAATCAATTACGGTTACTTCAAAAAAAATACCCACAATTGATCACGCAGGTCAGGGGAAGAGGCTTAATTCTTGGTCTTCAGCTTTCCCAGGATCCCGCCCCAATTATTACTGCTGCTCGTGAGAAAGGACTGCTTATAATCACAGCTGGGACGAATACGATTCGTTTTGTACCTAGTTTGACTATTACCCAATCGGAAATTTTGGAAGGTCTCCAAATTTTGGAAAAAGCTATTGAGGCTACCATATCATAACAGAGATTGACCCACAAAATGGATTGCAAAGCCAATTTCTCTAGATTCACAGCCTTGTACACGAGAAATCGATCTTATGCTTCGAATTTATTCCTAAGGGTAGGGCGTTTAAAGGAAATCAAAAATCAAATTTACAGCTAACCAACATAATTTGTGGCTAATCCCAATTTTCTGCCAGGCTGAATCCGTGTTTGATCTTTGAGCTAAAATTATTAGATATTATCATGAAAAAAATCAAAGGTATATTACCTAGATAACTAAATTAATAACCTTTTCAGGCCTACGTTTATACCATCTACAAGAGATCCATCTCTCTTATTTGAAATTTTATCGTAATGACTTCAAACAGATCTTTTAAGAGACTACACACTAATTGTAGTGATATGAAACAACTCTATGCTCGCTCTTTCAACGAAATACTAGAGAACATTTGTGACCCAAATACATGTATGTAAACGTTTCGTTCAAAGAAAAAGGATAAAAACCATCATGAGATGATCCTCTTAGTATCACAGGTACGTGATATCTATTGTAGCATAAAAGTTACTGTGCACATCTTGTGTTGTGCTCTACCCTTCGAAGATCTACAGGGTTCACTATTTGATATTCTCCAAATGGCTCATACGGCTTTGTAGTCACGTGACTTAATATGCCAGCTGTTGCGGAACTTAACAATAAGCCCCATATTTGGGCAAATTACTCCCTCACACAAGTAGGTATATTTGGGCCCAAAGCAGTGTCGCCATTTAGCTAAGAAGCGAGCATATCGGACTAAATTCTTACCTGAGCAGAAGAAAAGTGCCCGGAGTAGAAAAGCCAAGCTGCCAATGTGGATATCCGTCGCAAAACGTCGAGCACATGGTGTTGGCGTATCCGCAGTGAGCAAGTGGAAGAGGCGACTTTCCCCGACCAGCTTAAGACAGGTCATCTGAAGCAATGATGAACAGCCCAGAAGATGTAGCTAGAATCACATAGTGGATACTAAGCAAAGGATGGCCAAAACAGTTTCGACTTGCAGGAGAAGTTGAGGTAGCAATGTCGGATAAAGTAAATAGATCTGGAAGGGGGGAGGACGAAATCCACACGGGCTGAACAGTGTACACTGCACTTCCTGAAGGTTAACTTAAAAATTTAATAGCACTTAAACAGGAAGTATCAGGGACCTTTCGCCAAATTGATTTCTTTGTAAATAATAAAGATAGTCACCTGCGTGGACCCACAGGGTGCCTGATCGAGTTAATTGAAATCAAATTCAAACTAGGTATATTTGTTGTTTAGTACAGCTAAGTCCTTCTATTCATAGATGTGCGACGCGAATTTTATTTGTTTGCGTGAATGTTTATCGTCTGAATCGGGTTTCATACATATAAGGCTACGGACTTGTCGTCATTCTCCCGCATTCAAGGAGGCCAGTAAATGGCAGTTACACTTTACTCATCTAATGACAGAGTGTCCAGCCAATTCACTGATGACCACCTCGTTTAGTAGACTTCATGAGCTAGTATCGCTTCCGAGGGTTATCGCAATGACTTTAACTCTTTCCTTAACCGCACATACCGGCAAAAAAAGCAGCTTAAAGACTCTCAACTTTCCCGAAATGGATTGTCTCTTCCCACCAAAAAACTGCGCGTAATACGATCGGTTCCTATTGGACACGAATACGGACGCCCTATCACGTAGAATAGGTGTCAAGGCTACCCCCGCTAATGTGAGAAACCAGCGGGATATTTGCAACGATGCACTATGCAGCCACAGATATTAGTCCTGTATGCCTTCGCTTCACTGAGGCTACTATATGCTGGCTTCCATGGCTCTTGTGAGGTACCAAAATATCTCATAAATGCTGGCTCGGAGCGAGGGGATGAGTGGATACCTTCCCAAATTTTCCCTCATTCTCCAACTTTCTTTATGATCCGATCAAAATTGCTCTATTATGATGGGAGGGAAACCAACAACACGCAAGGCGAGCTGGGGCTGAATTTCCTCGCTGATGGGGAGCCAAGGAGAGGCACTGACTATGAGGGCGATTTGACTGTGGGAGAAGAGGCTAGCGTAGTACTTGAAGGCTTGATGCACGAAGAAGAGCGCGAAGTAGAAACATCAGCTCAGCCAAGTTGCTTATGTACAAGAATATTCGCTCCTGAGATATTCCCGTAATTCTCGCCCTTACTTTCGTATTCTTCCCCTACACCCGAACCAGCGATATCGCCATCATTTGAGGTTTGCGTAATAGCTAAGCTAGCCACATCTAGGTGCTTTATTTTTGTATTCGAGACACTATGGTTAGCGAGGCTTACCCAGTACACTCAATGTACAGGGTACCAGTACACAACTTCGGCCCCAAATATCTATCAAGAAGAGGCTGGGATTATCATTAGACGAGGGGATTCGAGAGATAGACTTTGGATCTCAATGCACTCCGGATATCCTCGATGTCCCTTTGATGCCATGTCGCTTGATTGCTTCTACTTAATGGCCACAGGGGTTTATTATTTTCTTTCTCTACACAATCTCTGAAGATGATACGCTTTCTGCTGATGATGTAGTCCATATCATGGCGGATTTCTTCACAGAATGCATCAAGAGGCAGATCATTGACGTCATTCCCAAATGGATTCTCAAGTTCATTTCCAATGGCCGCGAGACCCATAATAATGTAAGAGGCTGCAAGAACAGCCGGCACTGTTACCCAGCCAAATCTGTTGTAAAGTTGAAAGGGCAGAAGGTAAGTGTATAGAATGACCAGTTGAGAGATGAGAATATTGTAACCAACTGGGAGTGGTGTAGCAAGGACACGATCTGCTTGTCCTGGAATGTCTTGGAGTAGCACCATTGTATTCACTGAAAAAAATCAGTAGTTTATCTTGGCAAGGGACAATAAAACATACTCATCTGAGTATATACAACTGATGTAACTAGAGATGGCCCTGGCTTATCCGTAGCGGCCTGCTGTATGAAGGCAGAGATGTGCAAGAGAACCTCCATTGGAAGATTTCCCAGTGGGGCTTCAGCTCTCTTGATGTGTTTCCTTGGATTGCTTGCGGTAAAGCTCAAGGACAAAAACCGGCCGATTTTCTTGAAAATTGAAATATCTTTGTAAACATACTGATCCCTGGTAGCCTCTTTCGCATATGTATCAAGATGTCCTACTATTGATGACATATCATCATAGTTTGTAAAAGGCTGAAATCGTAACCGATGCTTGATTGCTACCGCATAAGCATGAATTAGATTTATAGCGCTAACCTTAGACAGCAGGTCTGAGGTTTCACAGTCTGGCTCATCTTCGGTATTTTCACGTTCAGGAATATGGATCCATATGAGGCGAGCAAGGGTTCGGCTGTGCACCGCGAGCGAGCTCCACAAACGACGACCTTCGGAGTAACGTTCGTAGGCTGAGCTACTCCGAAAAGAAAGCGATAAACTGACGACAATTCCAAGAACAGTTATGAGAATAGGTTCGACAGCCACTGAAGATTATTTAGCAAGTGGCAGGTTGGGAAGAAGAATGTTGTTAGAAAGTGGCTCACGTGATATATAATGATTAGAAATGTAGGTTATAAGAGATGACCACAGGCCAACGAAAGTGAGTGGAACAATCAAATGGGGCATGATAGATCCATGGATACGAAGAAACATGGGTACTTTTGAGTGCGAATCTAAGTTTCTGGGACCAGTCTACGCATGCTATCAGCTAATATTCTAGGGATAAGGTAGCCTTGGGACGAACAAAATATTTTGCCGCGTAGTCATTTTGATGAGATGATACTGTATGGAGGGTATTTTCATCACTTGACATTTTCCTAGGGAATTCTTCGACGTCAGGGCTGTTCTTAGTTTTCCATGAAGTCGGTCTTTGCCGACTTGCATTTGTGAGATTTTCAGTAGAGGAATTGGCATTATCCATTTATTGGTGAGGAGGAATATCAACTCCTAAGCTTATGTTAACGAATGGTGTGGTTTTGAAAGTCGCAAAAATTCAAAGTTAAACGATTGTAGTTGCTAGATGAACAGAATGAAAATACGGCTTTTCTATCGAAGGGTTCTGAGTCTTATGTTTTCTAGCAAAGGAGTTGTCCGTTTTAGATTTATGCTAGGGTGAAATTACTTTCGAATTATGCTAAAACTTAAGATCAAGATAGAATTGGAATCGAAACAACCGTTGCCTCAGCATCGTTCGTATATTTTAACATCTCGGTAGGCACTATCTAATCAGTGATGGAACGAGTTATGAATAGTTAACCAGTGATATTTTGTCCATGGACTCGTGTTCTGACTAATTTGAGTCCAGGTTTTGTTTAACTTGACAGCCAGAGTTCACTATTCGCATGCTTAGCACTGTCTGTAACGTCCCCCATGGTCTGAACTTCTCACTGCGCCACGTATCTATGTCAAGTTCATGACTCTTTGTCCATATTAATGCAAACGTAACTAAATCTTATTACGAATAATCCAAGTAAATGCGATATTTATGTGCTTGTTTGAGAAAGGCACACATATGCATTATTTTTCACATCTGCCACCCTTTTATACAATTCCACTATTTGATTGACTCTTTAAATTAGCAGCAGCTAAAATAAAAAGCTCTGCTCTACGATTGTATTCGACGAATGTTCGCTTTTGCTTATTAATTCCGAGCCACGATAAAATTATGCGCAATATTTCTCTAAAATTTGATCCTTATCCGACTCTTGACAAAATGCGTTTTGATAATCTTTTCCTTTTCTAATCGCTCTATTAGAATAGACTTAGCCTTTGCTGACGATCCTAGTCAGTTGATGTGGCCTTATCTACTGGAGTAAATGTTTCAAGCTCATCTCATCAAGGTTTTGCTTGACTCTTTCCTGAGATCTCCTACGTAATTTTCACTTCATTCCCAAGATATAGATACACCCCTGAAGGAGAATTGTCATCGTTCATGATTTGTAATTTGTAATATTGATTGACCTTTAGCTTCATCTCTGTCTAGTATTATTTAATAATATGCCAGCTCAAGTCGTTCGCGCAAGGATAGCTGAGGTCCACCTAGAGAAGAAAAAATCATTTGCAATGGTCTTTTACACGTTCCCATACCAAGCGGTAGTCCAAGAATCATCTCTTAAATCTCAAGCTGAAGTTAATTGTACATACATAAGGCTTCGATCAAAAAGTGAATTATGATGTATGTGCACACGTATCGGGCTAATTGTGACAGTTAGTTACGCAAATGAGGAGAAAACCGTATTTTAAAGTACCATGGTGTACTCGTAATTACCGTTCTCTATTATTGATCATTTTTTCGTTCTTGAATTCTTGACGACACACTAGACATAAGCACAAATACACTTCTCGGTTATACATGGATGCATAATTCCTGATTACCTGACAAAGGCTCAGCAACTGTAGACCCACCTTAGGTTCTAGTGTATCGTAAACGGATTGTTTTAAATGATTGTTAGAGAGGCTTCTCATCCCTGTGTAAATGTGGTCCTTTGAGTTATCGATGGCGAATCGGAAAATCGATCAACAGGATTCCGACCTGTATCGGACTATTGTGGGTAAGAAGCAGAAGGGGAAAGAAAATACCGGTAGTTCGGGTCATCTACTGGACATATCCAGAATCAAGTTCCGTTGTGTGTGGGGCGTAAGTCTGCGTGGAATTAGAAATTCAGTCAAATGATCCTTCGAACAAATGGGTTACGACGAAGAGTCGCACGAGAACGGTCCGAGGAAGGCCACATTCTCAAAGAGATCGGAATCAACTGGCGGTTACTAAAATCCACATCATAGCGAGTAAGACTTGGAAGTCGGCAGGATGGGCCTGCTGGAATGGTTTCAAGTATCTGTCGCAAAAAGTTGCGAGAGTAAAAGCTTTGGAATGGAAACTGCATCAGTAAGCCTTTCTCTAGGAAGATAGCGGTTGAACCAAGTACTGAGAGGCCGTGCCACTACAGGAGGATCGAGGATTGCAGGCGACACTATAAGCACTGCCATGATCAGATGGTGCAGTGGTATATCATCTGGACGGTCTACTAAGTAGAGTCTGGATAGCGCTCGTTCGAAATTCCCCGCCACTTCAATTTTTAACTCCGACAAAACTCGTTTCCGGCCAAAGCATCATACAGTTTACACGTACCACCTGGTACATTTTCGTTTCAATAATCATCCCCCTCTACGAATCATTTTCTAACCTCAAAAAATTTACACATGTAGTCCCTCGAGAATTTGAGTGTCCGCAGGAGGAATCAATTAGTTGCGCGCAAATCTGGGAGTTAAATCTTCATGAAGGATGTCAGAGAGATTAGAATATATGGCCAGGGCAATGCTAAAGATAGATTCAACTGCTAAAGACGATGAAGTTTTATTTTGGAAGAGGCTGAACAGATTGAAGAGCATTGTATGCAACACGACCTCGTTTGCGAGAAACCATGTGATGCAATGGGTATGGCAACGGCTGGATGGTTTAATGGTACATCATCCGAGCATTCTCCTAATTAGTGTCTGGATAGCTTGTAAAGCCATCTTACTTGAGACAGTAGATCCCTATATCAAGCCCAGCGTATCTGTTGCAAAATTATCGCAATGCTCGTGTGAATACATGACGAAGGCACGCTTGACTAACCAAAGTTTTCGAAACCTCCCTTTTTTGGGCACTTGGTGACATACCTCACAGTAGCATTTGAAAATATAATCCAGAGTATTAGTATCTCTACTGTCAAAAGAATCATAAAAATTGAACACAAAGCACTGAATACCTCTAATAGCTTGATAGCTTAGTACCACCAAAGTGACGGTAATGAGACAGTGGTCACGAAAATGAAAAGAATGAGAAAGTATTTAATTTTTGTCCCTACTAAATCCATGGCTATGAAATATACCCTAAAGCTATCAAAAGCCCTCAGGTCTTTAGATTTGGCTACATGAAATTTTCAATGGATAATTGACACGAATGAAGCAAGAGTTTTCTAGACCAGAAGCCCCAGGGGGCTTTTATTATCACATAAAGCAAATTCTTAGGGCTTTAGTTGAATACAGAGTTTCAAACTGCTGGCTGTTGGATGACGGTGCCATTAAAGGCATCACCAATCGCTATTAAATCTTAAAGCTTCACCGATTCCTAATCCGGCCTGGAAATGAAATTGCGTCAGCGACTTCGTCATAGAAGTTGGAGTAAATGATATCGAAAGATTTCTCGTATTATCCCAGCTGGCAGTATATAAAAACCTTGGACCTCATCAAATTTGGCCAGAAGGCCCTAAAGAAATCGTTCCATCTTTCTCGAGGCATATCGAAAAAAGTAAGATCTTTAAAGCAGAAATTAATGGGAAATGAAGATTACAACATCCCCCAAGATGACAATCCGCGGCTAGTTTGGCCTAGAGCATATAGTAGTCTTCAGCATGCCATCTGATAGCCGCACAAAAGTTAACAGATGGTAACTCTTGACACTTCACTAAGTGTGAACAAAAAGATATCAATAATGCTGCGTAGTCTTAATGAAGTTAAAAATCTTTGTGATTCGATAAAAAAGTCAGACTTTGTGATGTTTAAGTCCACCGAAAAACAGCGATTTGATCCACATATCAGTGGTAGTGAGCTCTTTCATGGGAGGGCGAGACTGAACACCTGTACGCGGTATCCTCTACGAACCTGGGAGTGAAATATTCTCCCAGAGCCAAGTTCAGTCAAATTTCGCAGTACCGAACAAGTTGGCCTACGAGGCATTGATTCAAAATACTCCACCACATCAATTTTTCATTCCCAAAAAGATTGAATCCTACCTAAGCCTCATCAAGTCTACAAGTACGACCTGGTACATCCTTATTCCAATGATCACAACTCTCGTTGAATTTCTCTGGCCTCAGCTCGTCACTAAATACACGCCCACGCCGATATTTGTACCCGACGGAGGAAGCAAAGCGTGGCGCACAAATCTGGAAGACAACTCTTTGGGATGGACGTGAGAGGGACTAGGACAAGTTTACAAGATGATTTAAAGGAAGGGTATTACCTCGAAGGGCGTGAAATTCCGATTTTGGCAAGGAGTTTTACGAATTGAGTTTTGTGCGTGTCAAGTCTTCGGTTGCGAGAGTGCAGGCGATACTATAAATATCGCCATGGCTGGATGGTGCGATGGTACGTCGTCTTGGCCGGTCTGCCAAGTATAGTCTGGATAGCTTGGACACATATCCCACTCGAGGCAATAGATCGCTGGTTCGAATCCGGCAAAACACAACCACTCTTCTCGCGGCGCTGGTATGCATGGATGACGAAGGCATGCTTGGATAGCCAAAGGTCTTGAAACGTCCCTTTGGTGGGTACTTACGCAGGAGGATCGACTGTTTGTGTAAGCAAGCTTACCTCATAGTGGTATTTGCAAATGAAATATAGAGCATGAGTGTCTCTAACGTCAAAAGAGTCATCCCACATGTATACATAGCATCGGTCATGTGTCATAGCTCTATAGCTGAATATACATTAAATGATTTTAAAAAAAAGATGTCTTTTATAAAATGGCGAGCCACCTTGGTGCATCATTACAACTAGCCCAATCATCACCATATGAACTTATGGTTTGTGGATTGATTAAAGCGAACTTATGGTTATATATCCTGATAAACCTATAAGTTCGTGCCTGAGTAACCGTAAATGGAAGTGGCGTTCATTCACATCGAATTGATTTTTAAAGAAATAAAAATCGAGTATGGACCTCGACAATTACAAAACTACGAGTCTAGCCAAAATCTATTCTTGGGTCAAAGTGGTTGAATTTAATGACACAAAATAAAAAATAGTAAAGTCAGGTACGTTGAGATATCCAATGATATAAGGTGCACTCAAGACAGCAAAGACGAATTCTTCAACTTTCAGCCCTGTCAATGTAGAGAATTTATAAGCTCTGCATGTCTGGCATAGCCAGGGAGTATCGCATCAGAATCTAACTTGAAAGAAAACACGAGCATATCTACATTCAAATACTTTTCCACCCCGACCCTAGCATTCTCATACGACTCCATCGACTCAATCTTACCACATACCATCTCAACTCATCGACTGATTTGGGTACTACATGAATTGCGAGTAGGAGCTTGCCTCATTAACCACCGACCATCTACCACTATCAAATCATGATGCTACGCATATTTGCAAGGAGGAAACTCGTGCTAAGGGACGGCACGTCAGCTTCTCGCAAACACATGTCGAAAATGATATTTATTTTCTATCTAGAGGGAAAATAACCTGTATGGGATTTACCAGAGTATAAAGACTACGCGTCGCGTCGCATCTTGGACTTCATCTAGGCAATTACATGATCCTAACTAAATTATGAATGACGCCTGTTGGGAGCCGGATAAATTTCACAGAATAATAAGAGGGGTTAGAATGATGTTTTACTATTGGCATATAAATCTAGCAGGCCTGGGTGTGGAAAGGTAACGTAAGAGTGAACTACGAGCATGTACATAAAAAATGGTAGCCTCCAGTCGAGTTGCCTCCTTCACGCAACGTCTTCTCAATATTTTTCTCATTCTAGATATTTCATTTCTTCCTTGTAAAGACCACTTCGAGCCCGTACTCGTATCAGATCACGACGTGCACTCTTCCTCTTCTTGTGGAAGGCCTTGACCCCCTGTTTACTCACACCTGTACCCTATGGAAAAATAGCATACACACTCCTCAAGAATAAACTCCGGTTCCAGATAAATGAGGCAGCAGCCTGTAACAACTAGACTATAATATACAAAGCTCTGGTCTTGGCTAATGGGAGATTGTTGCTCTAATTTGGCTATACAACTTGAGAGAAAACAGGGAGCTAAGACTTGTAGTGATAGAGGGAATAGGTTATCGATCGCGTACTTTTACAGGCCTAGAGCCTGGTAGTGTTGTGCTGGTGATGCCTAGGATTACGATGCACAAGGGTAATGATCACTGAGGGTGAAGGAAGAACTTTCCAGGTGGCTCCATGATGAGTAGAGGATCAATGGAGCACTGTGTAGAAAGTGTTTCTAGATTGTACTACCAGATGGAGGAGACTAGAATATTCCGTGATACTGTTTTGGGTAAATAAGGCGAGAGTCTAGCTACGTCAGATGTGTATATAATTAGCGCTTTCTATCTCCTAAATCTTCGTAGTTCTGAATATAAAATATATCAGCAGTTCACATAGATTCATCGATAATCATCCGTAAACCTTCTGCCAATTAACCTCCGTAAGCTCTTACTTTACAACAGGTAGGGTCAGAACCGGACTTGTCCGATTTCATTTGTAAAGATTGTTCACGGGAACTCATTGGATAGTTGAGCTAGGAGAGACTTACGTAGGACTTAGTAGATACTCAATTATTGGTTCATGTAGTTCTTTCGTTATACAGAATATAAACTTTTGTTGTTGGATTCACCTATGTGAATAAGCGATCGTGATTAGTCCTTTCACACTTGCTAGTCGTAACTGGTTTTAAGCATAAGAATTCCTGTAGCACACGCCAGCTTGCGCAGAGGATGACGCCCAATGAATCTTCGGGAAGGATCTCGGAATACACGGAGCCCAGAAGATTCTCAAAGAACCTTCTGGAAGCACACTGAAAGTTCATGAAGATGACAGGTCTATTGAGAACCTTCTGGAAATCATCTAAGAGTCTATATCATTCTAGTCATAGGGGGAACCTCATAAAAGTGGAGTATCTTAGATTATATATATATTTATTTGTAGTCCATCTGTAGTAATTCTCTCTCCAGAGAATCATGGTTAATATACTGTACCTACAAGATTGCTCATACAATACGTGCTGAAACCGTGATACTTTTATAACATTTTTCCAGGAATATTCGATTTTGAGGTGTTTGCAGGCATCAAGGCCAAGGTCCAAGAAAGTGCTACCGACACATTTAAAACAGGGTTCACCATATTCGCTTCGGTGGATGGAGACGTGACAAAATAACTTTGGTCCATACAACAACAAGTGGCACGAGCCAAGATTTTGACATAGATATATAGATTTCTTGATGGACGACATCAAAGGGCTTGGGCGAGGCTCAGGGCACCTGACATTGACAGTTTGCTTAGATAGTTCTCCGGCCCGTCAAGAATTGTCCATGATAGCAGTTTTGAGTCTTCTGGCATCAAATACCCGTGTCATGTCATGTGCGTGGAGAGCTCGTGCCTAGCGCGTTAAATAACATTTTATCAGTCAGGTCATGTCCTCGATGGCACAGCTAACGCGGACCCAGCCCCTCAAGATATGCAATGTATGATAAGAATACCTCAGTTTTCATCTAATTGCACAGAGAAGGGTTGCCAGTGTGAGAAAATTCAACTACACCTAAAAGAATCTGGAGAGTTGGTATTGTTTGGTGTAGTGAAGCCTAGTATTGTGGCTTATCGATACAGCAACGTCGGCGATAGGATGTGTCGTATCCATGGCTTGGTGTTTCATAATCTAGGTAACGAAGTTGCAACGTACTTTTTCTACATTAGCTTATGAGGCCGAGCATCCTATCATGTTCGAAGCCTTTCGAGAGAATCGTGTGAAGTACTCGGCATTTCAGTACCACTTTTAGAAGATAGCAGGGTACATGCAACTTGGCTATAGTCGAGAGTGTAACATCAGACTGATTTTTTTTTTTTTTTTTTTTTTTTTTTAAATCATATTGTATTCAGCTATCTAGCTATGACAAATCAGACTGATTTTATGTACGTGCTAAATATCATTATTTTGTACAGCAAATACCTGATCAAAATATGTCGTAATATCGCGAGTCAATGACTAGCTCGGCGCAGAAATATGCATACGCAAGTCGTGTGCCGACCACAGATACCACTACTGTACCTCCTGAGCCTCGGACTCATGAGCACCGAGTTGAGTTGGTGTAGTGCAGTTACTGGGATGGCGTCGGGATGAATCTATTGACCACACACGCTAGCCATAAGCGGTTAGACGGTGGCAGACGACTGTGGGAATGCGCTCAGAGGTATATGCAGACCTCTTTATTCATTTATAAACCATTTAATGTGTGTTCAGCTATTTAGCTATGACACATGACCGATGCTATGTATACATGTGGGATGACTCTTTTGACGTTAGAGACACTCATGCTCTATATTTCATTTGCAAATACCACTATGAGGTAAGCTTGCTTACACAAACAGTCGATCCTCCTGCGTAAGTACCCACCAAAGGGACGTTTCAAGACCTTTGGCTATCCAAGCATGCCTTCGTCATCCATGCATACCAGCGCCGCGAGAAAAGTGGTTGTGTTTTGCCGGATTCGAACCAGCGATCTATTGCCTCGAGTGGGATATGTGTCCAAACTATCCAGACTCTACTTGACAGACCGGCCAAGACGACGTACCACCACACCATCCAGCCATGGCGATATTTATAGTATCGTCTGCACTCTCGCAACCGAAGACTTGACACGCACAGAACTCAATTTGTAAAAGCTACTTGCCAAAATTCAAAATTCCACGCCCGTCAAGACTGTATCCATCCCAAAGAACTGTCTCCCAGATCTGTGTGCAACGCTTTACTTCCTTCTGCGGGTATAAATATAGGCGTGGGCGTGTATTTGGTGACGAGCTGAGGCCAGAGAAAGTCGACGAGAGGTGCGATCATTGGAATAAGGATGTACCAGGTCGTACTTGTAGACTCGATGCGGCTTAGGTAGGAATCGATTTCGTTTGGAGTGAAAGATTGTCATGGTGAAGTATTTTGAATCAATGCCTCGTAGGCCAACTTGTTCGGTACTGCGAAATTTGACTGAACTTGGCTCTGGGAGAATATTTCACTCCCAGGTTCGTAGAGGATACCGCGTACAGATGTTCAGTCTTGCCATCCTATGCAGACCTCACGCACTATCGGAACTTTAAGACTTTTTCCGCTTCTGATTAGTAAACTAAGAATCACTGGAAAGGATTTGTTTGACATTGCAGTGATGTGAAGTAGTGTAATTAAGACTCAGGTTTAGCTTATTTCTTTCCCATCCTTGCAGAAGCCACTGGGCTCATAACCTGTTAAGGTTATGAGATAGAAGTATGAAGTAAATATGCTCCCATATATCTCATGACCTTTCATTTATGACATAGAGGCGAAAAGATATTAGATAGAACATAAGACCGTTATAGAAAGATTTGACTAGCCCAGATTAGGTATGAGCATTGTGAATGTAGTGGGAAGCAACATCATATTAAAGAAGAGTCGAGTGCACGATACATCTATACACGTGTCTTATCCCTATCCACAATTACCAAACCCCGCACTGCCATATATATATATATATATATGATTCTTTTTCCTAACTTGGCGCCTTGAGGCCCATGCAGGTTTTATCGGAAGATATTTGCTTTAAGTACGATGACTCAGTTTGACATTTAGATCACTCACACTCAGATTTCATTTGCAGATGCCGCTCGAGGTTAACCCTTACGGCGTATAACCTCTTCCGTGCGTACCCACCTCAGGGAAAAGCGTGAAAACCCTGTGGCTATCTGATTGTGGTTTCATCATACCACAAGTACAATATCACCGCGAGAGAGTGTGGTGTGTGGGGTTTACTGGATTCGAACCAGCTTTCTCCTGTCTCGAATGGGGTAGGTGTTCAAGCTACCCAGTATCTACTTGGGAGATTGGCCCGAATATTGTACCACTGTACCATCCTGCCCCCTGCACTGCCATAGATACCATTAATCGCTGCTATCCATCGCAATCATGAGGAATGGTGTGAGTTACTATGATACGGTATGTTTGCACGGGTCGATATCAAGAGAGAAATGTTATCAAATAGCAACCCTGTGCTTAATAAAGGTATCTTTACATGAATTACTAATATAGACTTTCGGGGTGGTTAGGATTTAGGATACAGAAAGCATTCTAATATTATTCACCAGATTAATTATCCGAGGAGATTAACAACTTAATTCAGATAACATTATGCGATGGATGGTTCAAGGACGAGCCGGAGATTTTATTAATGAATTGTTCTGATTTGAAGGAGCGGAAGAAATAGCTTACCTAGATCTTCAGCTTCGAACTTTGCATTATTCTCTTCTTTTGATCATAATCATCTCTGGTATCTTGCAACCACAATTATCTCTTCTTCATCTATGAATTCTCAATTTTAAACCTCCATAGTGAAGCTCGATGATCACCTTACACACCTCGAAGACAGCAGACCCTACCCCTTCTGGATCGCGCCATAACATGTCAAGTCCAACTGTTCAAAGAACCCAGCCTTGACACGTTGAAGCGCAATTTCTTCCTCAGCCTTGGCCACCATGCGCCCGGGCCCTTGACACCTTCACAATCTCTAATTTATCCCTTTCGCCTAGGCCTAGGGATGTCTCTTCCAGCAACTCATCAAGGAGCCGTTTTCTTCATTAGATGCCCCATCCAGCCGCCCACTGAGACATTCTCAGCTTTTTTGCCTTTTTTTCCTCCGTTATAGCCTCTCTTAACCCTTCTATCGTTATTTCCATCTCATAAACTTTGCAGATCTTATATACCCCTGATCTTGCCCCGTCGCTACCGTATTCTTTACGATGGAGGCCGAATATGTGTCGAAGAGCTTGAGGTCCTGGCATCGATGTCCAACCTTCTCGAATGCTCTGGTGATAATGCCGGCGAAGTGTTCCATGTATTTCGTCGATGACGACTCGTTGCAAGTCGAGTTGCTGTTGCCCTTGTTCGAGGTATAGACGAATATAAGGCCGATGCTTTGACTATGCCTTCACAGCGGACGACAGTTGCGACTGGATAGGTGTTATATTACAACTCAGTTACCAAGTATGAATTTTAGATTATGCGCAGCTTTGATAGGTCGAAAGATAAATTTAGCCGGGAAAGATCATCTAGGGAAATTAGAGATGGTGAGGGTAATCAGTTTTTTGAACACAAAAATCAGTCAGACTTCATCCTATCTACGGCGCAAATCTGGAGTGTTAACAATTGAATTCGTCGGACAGTAAAATCGTGAAATCCCTGTAGCTCGACTTTTCGACAAAAAAATTGCCAACTCCGCTCCTTCCGATCGCCCTCTCGATGAAAACTCTCAAATACATCCTTTATCGTGACTGAATCTCAGATCTGGGATAATTTATGGCACCCATAATCGTAAAGGGCAGCATTTATTGGCGCTCAGCCCTCGTCTTAGAGGTGAGGGTACTATCTGCAAGCGTAGATCATAGGCCGCCCGTGATATTTAGGGACATCAACAGGGAATAATCAGATATCATAATGCTATTATACACACTTTAATTTAATTATTCAATGTATTTTCATGTATCTAGTTATATCGCAAGAACACTGATTTCTGTGTACATTAGATAACTCTCTCGACCATAGAGACACTCATACTATGGATTACATTCAAAACTGCTACTATGAGGTAGGTTCACTTACACAAAACACTCGATTCTGCGTCGAGAGTATCTGCCAAAGAGAAGTTGCGAAGCCCTTGGTGATCCAAGCATGGTTTCTCTATCTATGCACACCAGAGCCGCGAGGAATGTGGATAAGTCTTGCTAAGTTCGAAGCAGCGACCTCCTGCATCAATTGGGATAGGTCTCTGAGCTACCTAGACACTGTATGAGAGACAATTCTGGACAGTAGATCACTGAATCGTCCAGCGAACCCTTAGCCTTCACGTCCGCAAACACCTCGGATAATGTCACCCTCAGCATACCCATCTATGAGCTCTTCCCTTTCTTATTACATCCTCTAACTTTTTTTGTTCCTTTATGTTTCAAAAAGAAACCAGAGCCATCGACCCTCATAAGCTAAGATCCGAGCTTCAGATATTATGACTTATTACCATGCTTGCCAGTATACGTAGCTTCGTGATGATACAGGGGGAGAAAGATATTAACCACCTAGGCAAGCTATCGTTTTAAAGAGAAGCAAAAACTTGATCAGTCGTTGAAGTGATGTGGTTTTTAGTAAGACTGATATGGATGACTCGTGTGAGAATGATAAGACTAACATCTAAGTGAAGTCGTCGATTATATGTGTGCTTGCTCTCAACTTCGATTTGGATGCGATTTTTCTTGGCCATAAAAGATATGCAGGGCATACTGAGCCTTTACATCCGCACCACTGGAAGCTCATGAAACATTCTTTTCCATCCATTTTGGATTCACAGCCAGGATGATCTATCATTCATCATTCTATTCGCCTTTACATTCTTGTAGATTAACGTGATATCTACAAAAAGCTTTCCGAACTTTACACACGAATTTAATTTTGCTGCATGTGCATGTACACTGAAAGGTAAATTTTAGTACTTGGAGTTTGATGAACTTTAGAGAATCACGATAGGACCGTATCTCAAAATTTCCAAGGTTTTGAACATAATTTACTCACTTTCATTTAAAATATGAATCTTCGTATTGTTTATATCGAAGGTCTCAGTGTCATGCATCATGTTAATGGGCGATATCGTGCAACGCAGCGCCTTCGTATCCTCGACTTCTACAAAGTGTACAAGGCTGAAAACCTTGGTATTTAACCTCAATTTGATGGTAATAAATATGCTCTCAGGCCGTTATCATAGGAGAATTAGACATATGAGACGTTTTGGTCGAGTCTTCCAACTTGAAATTTATGATGAATAAAAATGAATATTCACACAGAGCGTCAGCTTGTAGACTGAGTGATCTAAGTGTCGTGCGATTGGCATCCCCTATCTTTGTGATGCATTAGATTCGAGTAGGGCCAGTCCACTTAGGTCTACCGGTAATATCTCGAACCAGATGTTAGCGTCAGGGCATCCCTTTCCTTCACGACGTGTAGATGAGTCCAAATAGGTTTCAACCACATAAATTTTATGATAGAGCAACTGTCAATCTAATTTGCTCGTTGCACTAGTGTTTCGAATTCGACAAGGTTCAACCATACGGCTCCATGCACCCAGGTCTTGGCGGTATTGACAGTTTCATATCGCCTTTTGTTACATACTTTAATCAACGGAAAGGCGTGGGAAGACTCCCGGACAAGTTGAGGCTTAGATGTTTCACCGGTTGGTATTGTCCGACGATGAAGAATTTTTTGTATTACTGCTCTGTTGAAGCGAAGACTGAGTCAGCACATACGAGTCAGTTTCATCTGAAGGCGATTCGAAGACGTGCAACTGCCGGAAAAAGTCTAGATAATGCCCACTGCACGCAAGGCTACTCTCAAATTAGAATTAGCCTTAAATTCGAAGTTTGATCTATCCTTGTGAAGGGTTTGGAGGGGCCATCCATCTGGGCACAGCGAAGCTGTATTAGCCTAAGACGCTTCTATCTTTTCGCGGCCTCATACGTCCTTTCATGCAAATGTCCCATAGAAAAAATTTTTATTCTCAACGGGATATTAGAGAGCCCAATATCATGAGCGAAAGTGAGGAGGAGCGTAGCCTAACATGTAAAATGAGGTAGGCTAAATACTCGTTAGCAGTAGCTTCGACTCTTGGAGTGAACCATTATTGCAGAGCCGAGTTCAGCTTAGTTCCCCAATACAAATGAAATGTCCTACGAAGAAATTATTCAAGGCTCCAGGCTAAATCTATGTTTCACATTTAACAAGGTTGATTTCGGCCAAAGCCTCGTCGAGCCTACAATTAAAACCTAGTATACCCTCATTTGAATGATCACACCTCTCGTCAGCCTAATTTCTAGCCTCAACTAATCTCTGAATACACGCCGACAATGATATGTAAACCCGCTGGACGACACGCATCTCGTCTCACGAGCCTATTGAGTTAGATCTCCTGACTGGAGGTGGGTAATCTCGAGAAATATAGGCAAGAAGATGTCAAGGGAAGATGCAAATTCGACGGGAGTGGACTTTTGATATTTAGGCGGGAGTCTTCAGCTCAGGGAATCACTGGTTTTTTAAATAATTTAAGTTCTATGGAGAAGCTGAGAGGCATTACAAAAAGCCATTAAGGTGTTGTAAGTATTTTATGGCGTGTTCATAACATGAATACATTTGATTTATCATTTATTGTGTATTCAGCTATCTATCTATGACACATGATCGGGGCTGTGTCGACAAGCTGGATGTCTCTTTTGACGTTAGAGACACTCATAATTTAGATTTCGTTTGCAGATACAACTTTGAGGTATGCTTGCTTATACAAACACTCAACCCCCCGCGTGAGTACCCACCAAAGGAACATTTCAATACTTTTGATAGTCCAAGCATACCTTCGTCATCCACTCAAGCTTATACCGCGAGAAATGTGGTTGTGTTTTGCCGGTTTCGAACGAGCGATCTACTGTCTCAAATGGGATGTGTCCAAGTTATCCAGACCTTATTTGGTAGACCGGCCCAGATAATGTACCGCCGCACAATTATTAAAATTGGTATTTGAGTTGGGGGTATAAATTTGCGCTGGATCAGCCAAGAAAGTTTGTGGAGAGATCCCTTCATTAATGTGCAGAAGTGAAGTTGCTATGATATTTGTTATGTTACAGTTGTGAGAAGCTAGTCCCTCATCCCCTAGCTTGATCGCCTGTGGACCCATCACGTAACCAGTATGAAGCGCACCAAAGTGTGCTCCCAACTGAGCAACTATGCCATTGTCCTGTATCAAAAACCCATCTCTCATACTGCACATATAACAAATTGTAATGTCGTTATATAAATACTGGATCTCCTTCATGCGCCATAATGCCATACTGCCATAATTACTACCTATGCGCCAGCCACTAGATCTACCATACTACATAGCTAAGCATAACAGCCATCTAACTATAGGAGTATTTGTAGTGTCGCCCGCACTATCGCAACCGAAGTCTTCTTTTTGGCATCAGATTTTAATTGCGCATGCAGCTTCCTAGCTACGAGACAATATGAGAGAAAAATTAGATAATAAATGACTCAATATAAAGGAAGAGTACTCATACCTCGGATTTCATTTGCGACTACCACTGCGAAGTTATGGCGGCTTTTTCTCCACCCCAAGTCAACCCTCATCCATGAATACCCACCCAGGGAAACGTCTCAAAAACCCTGAGTTATGCAGACATGCAGACATGCCTACATCATCTTTCAAATTTTCTCCGCGCGAAATGTGGTCTTAGGCGTCTCCTTCCCAAATAGAGTAGGTTCCCAGGCTACTCAAACTATACCGGAGAACACCACTAGGAGGCGAACTACAACACATTCCATCGTTAGCTTGTATTTATAGTGTCAGCTGCAATATTACAATCGAAGTCTTAGCGCGCGCATAAAGCTCAATTCGTGAAAATCCTTTCAAAATTTCCAAATTTCATACCCGTCGAGATGATATTCATCAGCACCATCTTGTGAGCTCGTCCTGATCTCTCTCGCGTCCATCCTAAAGAACTGCCTTCCAGATTTGTACACCACACTTTGTTTCCTCTGTCGAGTATAAATATCTGCGTGGGCGTGTATTTGGTGACGAGCTGAGGCCAGAGAAACTAAACGAGGGGTATGATCATTGGAATGAGGATGAATTGACTCGTACTTGTAAGCTTGATGAGTCTTAGGTGGGAATCAGTCTCGTCGGGAGTTAAAAATTGAAATGGTGGAGTAATTTGAATCATTGCCTCGTGGGCCAACTTGTTTGATATTGCGAAATTTGACTGAACTTGGCTCTGGGAGGATATTTCACTCCCAAGTTTGTACAGAACACCGCGTACGATTTTCAGTTTTGCCCTCCAATCGAAGTCTTGGTGCTCGCAAAAAGCTTAATTTAAAAAAACTCCTCGTCCAAATTCAAAATCTCACTCATCCTGGAATTTTATCCATCATTTGCATCATCTTGTCCACCTGTCTAGATCTCCCTCATGTCTATCCCAAAAAATCTGCCTCATAGATTTGTGCACCACAATTTGTCTCCTCCGCCGGTATTTATACTCCTGTGGGCGTGTATGTAGAGGCTAGAGACTGATTTGACGAGAGTTGTGGTCGTTTAAGGATGTACTAGGTCGTACTTGCAGATATTTCGGCAAGATATGTATTTCATTTAGATTGGCTCATCTATGACGTTTTTGTTGTAACCTAATATTTCGCATCCTCAAACTCATGGTGAGTAGTAGTCGTATATCATGTGATGGCATGCAGGGGAGAAGGAACAGAATGGCGAAAGCCGTTAGCCAAACCTAGGCAATTTGTCCCACTAGTAAAAGGAACCATCATTTTGTAATATATGGAAAAATCCCCGAAATAGTATAACCATAATAGTAAGGAACTCATACATCCTAGTCTTAGTTATCTCATACATCATGATCCTTGAACGTTTACCTCATCTCTTTCACTCGACAACAAAGCTTCAATAGTTACTGGCTTTGGAAACCAGTCTTAAAAACGATACCCTAATTCACCCTTGTAGCAAATACTATATAGCCGAATATCTCGTCCCATGTCTTCGCCTTAGGTCGTAATATTCAGGTCTAAGTAACGAGTGTCTCTGAGGTCAGAAGAGTCATCTGACGTGTGCACATGGCTGAATATACGCAAATTTTCAAAAAAAGAACTACGATATTTTTGCCGGCCCATAAACCAGAGCGTCGACAAAAGTCAGGGTATTGGTAGCTCGTTCTCGAGATCCAATCCGCATATTCGGCTTCCACAATAAGGAGTACGGTCGCGACGAGAGGCAGTTTTCAAGTCTTCAAGTTAGAGAGATTATTGAATGCATCAAGCAGGTATTTCAATGCGGGAAAAAAGGTTGTAAAAATGAATAGGCCTCCAATAAGGAAAAGTACTCTTAGATGAGACGGTTCTGCAACGTGGCAAAGCTGGGACTGAAAAGAAGAAAAAAGTTAGAGATTGTTCAGGCAAATTCTAGGATCTGGCAAGATATAGAAATGTAGAGATAATTAACAGGTCGAGAGCTTAGATGTATGTTGGCCGAGGCTGAGGAGTAGGTGCTGCGATGCACATACAGCGAGTTTAAGGGACGTTCAGACTTGGTATGCGTGTGTCTGTGGGTGAAGTCTGGGGTAATGCAGGCATTCAGGGTAGACGAGATTGATAGTAATTTGTCTGGCAGCCGGTCTTATCCAGCCCGGCCCCGCCAGGGCTCAAGTTGCTACGGGTGTGAGGAGAGTCAATTGCTTAGCACGTCAACATACAGAATAGTTTCTCATTTCTTAGAGATATGGCTAACCTGCACTGGTGCTGAAGCTTCTAGTGCGTCAGTCTGCTGCGCTTAATGACGGTTTTGTTTTTCGACTCCAGGATTCGCCGCCAACTTGAGATTTACAAAATTGGCCGCACAGTTCTAGTCTTACTAAGATATGCGAAGTTTCCGAATCCATGGTGGTGGGCATGGAATAAAATCACAGTTGGATGAAAGAAGTAGGGCAGATGATTGATGTTCATCCAGCCATAGTCTTGTCTGATTCTGAGGCGGGATCATCCTAGATAGTATAGAGTGAGTTGGCAAGGTTCAGTCTGATGTAGATGAGTCTTCTCCACCGTCTAAATATTGATCAGACGTGATACAGTAAGGTAGGGATTCACGCCGTAGCTTTACATCTACTTCTACCAATGATGCGCACCCGGAATCTGGCCTGCATCTTGCTGCATTCCCAATTACTGCACAAGCTTGATCAGCGTATCCTGTATGCGAGACGATAGCCTCCGCGGCCGTTTCAGATCCATAATTGAATGAGGCGCGTAAGATATTTTTCAGTAGTAATAATTGTCCTCTGCATCCTAGAAATGCATCAAGATATGCAGGTTCTTTTTAGCTTCAGACTAAAAGCTCGTCCGCTTAACCACCTTGTGTTCATCAGTTGTCCCATATTCCATATTGACAGGGTCTAGTAACATGTTCGAAACAACGTCCGGTATGCTCGGTCTTGTTGGTGGTTAATAAGCATTGAGTTTTGTACCAGCGGTTAGGGACTGGATGCGAAGAATCGATGGCCGCCCACCGCAGCTCTCCAAGCAACATTAGCTTGTTCCGGCTCTATCTAGATTTGACTAGAGTACCAATCCTGCAATCGGCAACGCCTTGATACTGCCCCAACCCTAATGCCTAGTATTTCGGATCTTGAGGGCGAAGTGGTACAATTGATCACCCTGCCGTACTCTGAAATAGAATGCAAACGTAGATAGCCCATTCGTCAGTTTCACTCATCATCTGTAGTCTAAGGGATTCCTGGCTAGGACGACTTACCGCAAAACTTGAGGTCACATAACCCAACATGTCTCTCCTTGGCACATTCCAGCCCCGGGTAGTGCTGATCTGGACGGCGGTCGTAGTGTATTATTAGCTAGCTATTCGCTAAAGCTAGCCTGTGCTGGATTAGCTCATGAAGCTAATTCGCTTATATGCCGCTTAAATGTAGACGAGATCGGTGGGAAAACACGCGGTGATTGGTTGTCCCGGATCGTGGGGCCCGATTCCTCGACTACCAGGGGAATGGAGACGCCCTACATGCTTCGGCATCCAATCAGGAGTCAAGGGCTCGTGCACCAAGCCGCAACCCCACAGACAGAATAGCGTCATTATCTTCATGTAGACAGAAGCCAAAAAACTGATTGGTAATGATGCAAGACTATCCCGCGAATAGCTACCAGTGGGCAGGTAACAACAATTTTAGAGTCAATTGATCCTCCTTGTAGCCAAAGTCTGGCATGGCTGACACTACGCAATTAACCGCGGCCGATCGAGCTGCAGCTTAGCGTTCAAGCGGCTCATAAACTTCCGAATCGGAGGCGCCATCAACTTCTCGTGCTTGGGTAATATCTCGTCGACAAATGTTTGGGGCCCCGACTACTTTACAGGGCCTATGCTTGAGAAACACTCGCCCACGCCTTGCAGTTGCAAAACAAAATAACAGACTACGAGCGATACCAAATTATGAGCCAGCCGCCTATCTCATATAAGCCATGAGACTCGTATGAGGCACTTGATCAGCGACGGTTGGATATATAAAGTACTTGCCGCAACTGTGAAGATTCCATCAGTGTCCACAGTTGAATCCACCTCTTCCAACACCAGTGTGAATATCTCTTCACCACACACCTATACGCTCATACAATCCCAGCACTTCCATCTTTGAAGACAAGAATCGAAGCTCAACGCTAGCAAGAATTATTTCAAGATGCAATATCTAACCATCACCCTCTTACCGTTACTCGCAATCACGACTGTTGCCATACCACTATTGTCTGGACTAGAATCTATCAACATTCCCGCTATTCCAGATATTCCAACTGTTCCAAAAGTTCCAGACGTTCCAGATGTTCCGGCTACATCAAAATTAGTAAAGAGAGAATCTATCAACATACCGGCCATACCAAATGTTCCGGCTGTCCCCAAAGTTCCAGACGTCCCGGCTACATCGAGAGCATTAAAGATTCGATCCATCAGCATACCGGCTATTCCTAGCATCCCTGAAATTCCAGCCATTCCAGCCATTCCTGATATCCCTGAAATACCCGCAATCCCCGATGTTCCTGATGTTCCTGATGTCCCGGAAGTTCCTGACGTACCTGAAGTTCCTGACGTCCCCGATGTGCCGGAAGGAGATGATTCGGCTGATCAACCACCAGCGTATGACTCGCCGGCTCCAGCTTATTCCGAAAGTAGCTCGGGTAAAAATGTCGAAAGCTCTAGTGAAGATAATAACGGCAAGATGAACAACGGGAACTTACAAAGCAAGTCATCAGACCAGTATGAACGGGATGAACCAGGACGAGGACAACCAGGAAGAGGAGAGCCAGGACGAGGAGAACCAGGAAGAGGAGAACCAGGAAGAGGAGAGCCAGGACGAGGAGAACCAGGAAGAGGAGAACCAGGAAGAGGAGAACCAGGAAGAGGAGAACCAGGAAGAGGAGAACCAGGAAGAGGAGAACCAGGAAGAGGACCACCCGGCAGAGATGACCCAGGTCGCCGACCTCCTTTCACCAACTAGGCGGTGATTAATATACATGGAATCTATACAGGCAAGGGCGAGTAGGAGCTTAGGATGAAGCAATATGATGAGTCCCTACACTACGCTATCCATATATTATCTCTCGGCAAGGTTAAAACTATCTACTGGAATCGGAAGGCATAGCTGGACTCTGTTTAGCCGTTAGTGAGGCAGAGGGGTGACAAGATTGAACTACGTCGAGTATTGGACTCGGGCGTAGGTCATAGGTCAGCCATCGCAGTCACGTAAATAAGGAGGGGGCTCAGGAGTTATGAAATAGTGTACTAGAAACTTTAGTGTCAAGCGCTGTGAATACATGATTTATAGAGTTAAAATATACTACATTTGCAAAGTCAGTTTATGCAAGGTAATGTTGAATTGCCGGCTTGATGTAATCAATCTTGGTCCTAAAAAGTATTGGGTGACCCTCACTAGTTGTACGTCTGCATTCTGGTATAAGGGATGGTGCGGCATGTGAGGGATGAAGCGGTTGGCAAGATCGGTTGTGTTTCATTGATCTGACCATAGCTATGCTACTCGAATCCGCGACCATCTAACATGTTGGGCTCCTCTCCGAACCAGGCCACGCCTCGCGTAGAGCCCCTGTCCTCTTCTACTTTGAAAGATCTCGGATGCAATTCCCATCATAGATAACCAATTAGCTCGGTGATTACGCGTGACTTCCACCAACCGGTTTCTTGCATGGTTGGAGGGGAGAAGCCATCCAGCGAGTTTCCGACACTTACCCTGCTTGTTTTTGTTTTTTTCATTTAAGTGCTAGGTATAGTGATTCCCGTTGCACTCCTACTGGAGCTTAAGCACGGGTGGGGAGGGCAAGACTGAACACCTGTACGCGGTGTCCTCTACGAACCTGGGAGTGAAATATTCTCCCAGAGCCAAGTTCAGTCAAATTTCGCAATATCAAAGAAGTTGGCCCACGAGGCAAAAATTCAAATTACTCCACCATGTCAATCTTTCACTCCCAAAGAGTCCGATTCTCAACTAAGCTTCATCAAGTCTACAAGTACGACCTAGTACATCCTCGTTTCAATGACCACACCTCTCGTCGACTTTCTCTGGTCTCAGTTGACCACCAAATACACGCCCACACCGGTATTTATACCCGACGGAGGAAGCAAAGCGTGGAGCACAAATCTGAGAGATAGCTCTTTGGGATGGACGTGAGAGGGATCAGGACAAGTTCACAAGATGATGCAGAAGAGGGATACGTTTTCGACGGGCGTGAAATTTCGAATTTTGGCATGGAGTTTTACGAATTAAGCTTTGTGCGCGCCAAGGCTTCGCTTGCGAGAGTGCAGCTCACACTATAAAAACGAGCCAACGATGGAAGGTGTTGTGGTCCGCCTCCTGGTGATGTTCTCTGGTATAGATTGAGTAGCCTGGGCACCTACTCCACTTGGGAAGGAGACATCTCAGATTACATTTCGCGCGGAGAAAAATTGATGGATGACGGAGGCATGTCTGGATAACTCAGGGTTTTTGAGACGTTCCCCTGGATGGGTATTCACGGATGAGGGTTGACTTGGGGTGAAGAAAAAGCCACCATAACTTCGCAGTGGTACTTGCAAATGAAATCCGAGGCATGGGTGCTCCTCTTGTAAATTGAGTCATCTTTTCTGTACTTTTCTTTGATATTGTGTCATAGCTAGATAGCTGCATACGCAATTAAAATCTGATGCAAAAAAAAAAAAAAAAAAGCACGGGTGGGGCCGGGCCGGATCAGGTTAGCTACCATTAAGTACATCTACCTCGTCCCACCTAAATGACCGGACTACCTCAGACTTCACCCATGTGTTAAATCATGTCAAGCCCAACCGTCCAGAGAACCCCCTTTTGACGCGCCGAAGCGCAGATTCCTCCCCAGGCTCGGCCACCACGCGCCCGAGCCCTTGACATCCTCATTGATTCCGAAATATAAATGCCGTCCAAAATTTCATCGTTGCTCTAGCCTTGCACCTTCACATCGTACCGTCGGGTTGTTGTCGTCATTGGGGATTTGTGTAATCCCCTCGGTGTATCTTTCCCTTTCTTCCTCCTTTGCACACGTCCTGTTTCCATCATGACTTTCCTCATCAGGCGTGTGTAGTTAGGTGACGTGACGAGTATAGAGGTGGGTCGCAGGTATGAGATCGGCCGAGACATGGATCGTCGCAAATATTTAAGGAGTTTGAGAGATGTCGGATGTTTGAATAAGACTCCCAGACAGACCTAGGCCCATTCTTGAATCGTATGTTGGTAGTGATGAGTTTTTATTCGACTTTGTTCCGGCTGTGAAATCTCTGCCGACTGATTTTTCGACCAAAATATCGAGTGCAACTCCTTCAAGTCGAAAATCCATCAAATAAAATTTATCCCACCCTTTTTCGTGACTGAATCTCGGCTCTGGAAGAATATTTCACTCTCAGGTTTGTAGAGGGCACGACTGACAGGTGTTCAGCCTTCGCTCTTCGCTTACCCTGCATGTGATGCGGCGGTGGTTGTTGTGCTGGCTCGGTTGAGTTGTTAGGAGACAGGGGAACGGAGGATGGGCTGCTGGATTAGGAAAGGGTGGAAAATACAGGCTGGTGCACAGACGCTGTTCATGTACTATACAATCTCTTCACCTGCCGAGTTTAGTGAATCAATGTATCCAAAATAATATCATACTTCACATCATCCATTAGATGATATTATCAATCGTCGGGATGCACATCTAGCATCACCTTCATAGATCACCATCGTCAGTAAGAGTTCACATTTGATACCTACTGACACCCATTTGGCCACAGTGATACGCACTCAGTGTCCATCGTGCCATCACCCAGCGTGAGCGCGCCATCTCCGCGACTCACCATTGCACATGAGCCCGTGTAATTCCACCGACGGACAGCAGAGACATAATTGCTATATACCTCACAGCTCATAACCACAACAGTGGTGCATTAGATCAAGCTAATCTCTTTCATGAAGATGTCGAAACACCCGACTTAACGCGCGCGTCAAGTTGGAATATAATAATTGAACGATCCTTTGGATTCTTCCGTCTCTGTCTCTATTTTTTGCGCGCGCGCGTTCTTTGTGCAGGCTCACCGGACGATGTCCCTTAATTTGCTTCATGCGCGCGCTTCATGCGAGATATTTGGGGTTTTTAATGGGATTCTCATGGGAGACTGCTACTCATGCCAGAAGTTCAAACCAATCAAGATGAGCGGCGGAGAGTTTGTGGGGAGCGTTGGGGAGAGTTCAAATGTGTATGGGTGGTGCGGGCAGCTGCCTTGATTATCCGGCGGCCCGACAGGCGTCATTCACAATTTGGCTAAAGCCATGTAATTGCTTATGTAAAGTCCAAAATTCGCTGCGACGGACTACGATTACACTCAGGCAGGATCCGAATGTAGGGATTTCCCACCAATGGAAGGTGATGTCATTTCTTATTGTAATAACGAGGTTATGAGAAGTCTAAGAATTGTCACAATGGGTGTAACAGTCAACTTGGGTGGATGTAGGATAGCACTTTAAGTCTAACGTGAAGAAGACAGATATATATTGTAGATCTGCTATATTGATGACTATTGAATATAAGAGAGGAAAAGGTTGATCATATACAGAGGTCTAGCAGTGAGTATTTATACACAAAGACAATACATACCATATACCATCAATAGCAATAACCGCCAACCATTCAGCCATTCAACAACTATGTCATTAGATATACCTGCGTCATATTATCATATAATCATGTATGGTTGAGATATTGGTGTTGTCATTGCTGTGTGCCGATGACGTATCATTGACGCAGGGTCGCTTGTCTTGTTGGTTCACTTGCCCAATACTAGCCATTCCAAGTTGTGTGATCTATAAGTGGGTCTGATCACAACAGAAGCGTACCCAATACCCAATACGGAGATGGTGGATTGGACCCAAATGACCTCTAATGTTACAAAGAAGGAAGATGTAGATGAATATGCGCACCTCATGTGGTCCCGGTGTCTAGGCCTCGCCTGGCCGGGGCTACAAGTTTATTGAGACTTTTTCCCGCGCACGTAGTTTCCATTGCTACTATTTTTATTTTTTTGGAGATAGAAGGTTCCGTGGAAAAGGCGGCTGAATTCTACGGGTAGATACTGAGCTGAATGGCCATTCATCAGGGGCAATAAATCAATGATCTTTCAAGGAAGATGAGAGGTAAGGAGCACTGTAAAAGGTGTTGCCTGAGTCAGAAAGGAGCCCAAAGTGCTAGATAATCTAAGACTCAAGTAGTTCAATAAACAAACCTCTCTCTCTCTCTTGGCTCTTTACCACACAGGCCATACATCGACTTACACAGCAGTAAAAAAAACAAGAGGCTCTATTAGCCAGCTCCTTTTTCTCTCCGGGAGTCCCGCGCCAATTTCATTGCGCTATACTTTCAATACATGATTATCTATTTGGATTTACTATGAGTATTAGTTAGATTGTAGAAATGATTTCAGGTTAGAAATTTAATTTACTTCATTAACTAAATATAAGACAGGTATGACAGTATATACAATAGAATTGTGAGGGGGGAACGGTTACCCGGAACCGAGCTGACCGCAGAGTTCATCGGGATCCCTAACCAGAAAAAAACTATCTACCGACCCAAATTATTGTGGCATGCGAGAGAAAATTTGAGCAAGCCAGGCATTGGATTTGCTAAGTGAAGTTAGGATTCAATCAGACTCAACGTTTGAGACTGATTGGATCAGTAGTATAGATTCCTGCCTGAACTCAAGGGTATGGTTCAGACATAATGCACGCAACCACATTGGTCGATTGAAAGAAATGCAAGTAGCTGTATTTCCAACACCATTTGAACTTGGCTCTCGAGTTTCGTTTGCTCACTTTTTGGATTCTTGCATAAAATTGCGAAGGAGTAAATCAGCAGCAAATTTCATCAGATAGATAAAATATAGGATGAGTCTTTGTGAATTTTGTCAGACAAATCAGCGTAAAGAAGGCTTGCCAAACATCTCTGATAGTCATACACCCAAATAGGATGTAAATTTAAAAAAAGGCTTGCCAAAGAAATCAGTCAGTCTGTAGGCTGTGAATCGGCCTAGGTTAGCCTCGCCTAAAGATCGCTTCGGGTTAAAGGTTCTATTGATGACTATTCAAACTAATTGTATAACTTGGTAAAGGTTGTTTAGAACAATGGTAAAGTAAAAATCAGATAGGCCTGAAATATTGCATGTAGTGGTGGTAGTGTTTGGGTCTGATAAAATTTGCCTCCCCGCCAAAGCAAAGTTCGTTCATATAATCTTTCCCAGAGATATCTCAGTTTCTTGTAGGATCGGAAATGATTTAGCGATAAAAATTGTTATCGAAGTAGAAGTCTCTACTTAGTTGAAAGATCGAGCCTTCGATGAAATGAATTGTGAAAGCAGCATGTAATGTTTTACGAATAATTAACTCGTAGTTGATTATATGCTTCCTCAGTTACCAAGTTCGATATACGTAACATTGTGAATAAGCTTTCATCGCTCAAAGGTTCATTCAATTCAATTTCAGAAGTTTGGGATATCCTATTTGAAATAAATCTATCTGGTGAAATTTTCTTCATCATTCTAGAATTATACTTAACCCCATTTCGATTTTTAAAATAACTGTAGGCAAGAGGTATGGATTTTAAACCATTACCCGTCAGCTTAATGTCCTCACCCTGCGGAGTCACCTGAAAGTAGTGATTTATAAGATTGTAGCTAATCAAAAACTCGATGATTGTGACTGCGTTTTCTTTCTCTTCCCCGTATTTAGTAATTTTGGTCCAATATTTAGGGTTTGCTTCTTCCCTAAATAAGTGCAAGTGGCCTTGACTCCAAGCCAGTATGTGCCAACGGCTTTGATGCATTGCCTTGAAGACTAGCTTAGACATGAGTATCTCTGAAACCTTTACTCTCCTATCGGTAGCCAAATAAAACATCGGTTCTTGATTGCTTGGCGTATCATAAGCATAATATCCAGAAGGCAAAATTAATCCCTTTTGACCGAGTGTAATGACTTGCGACAAAGTACACTTGTTGCCTTCCAGAACTTCACTTAGTGAAAAAAGCTTTACCGGAAAGGGTCTGTTCATCATATACGTTATGTGATCATTACATGATATTGCTTGTGTATGGCTTGGATCAGGTGGACAAAGGACGTATGGCGGCAAGGGAGTTAGTCTAACAGTGATGGCCATTACGATTTGTCTGGTGCGCAGCGTGTTTGAACAGTAAAGAGCATTGTATGTACCATCATGGCTGGGTTTGTTTTCTGTTATAGTGATACCACTGCTGGCTGTAGGCACCAGAAATTTGTCTCCAGGAGGTATGTAGACACCATATGAAGGGTAGTCATCCGCGCTCATAACAACCAAGCGATTGCTCATCATCGAGTCCAATTCGCGTAAATAGAGAACTGCAAATATGCAACGCATGGTGATGAAGGGGAATGGTTGGCGTATCTGCTGATCGTGCTAGGAATACAAATCAGCAAAAGGGTTACTTATCAACAGGAAAGAGATCTTGCATAATTTTAGGAAATTCACCAGCTCGTGCGAGTCGATTGTAACAGGCAGGTAATTCCAGTCTTTACGTCCTCTTTCAATTTATAGAATTAGCCAAAATATTTGAGTCAAAGCTACATGTGAGCAGTGTTTAGGGATGATGGCGTTACAATACGAAATTATCAGTCCTATGATATTTATGAGACATGATTCGTGCTGAAGGCACCCAGTATTCCCAGATAAAGGACAGGGAGAAGAGAAGCAGGTCCTGATTGGATCGAGTTTGAAATTGGAAAGACGAAGGATTAAAGCCGAAGACTCGCAAGCTCGATTCAATCAATAGCGGCAATCCCGAATATCTCAATCTACATTGTGGCGTTCCACAGCCGTTCCTAAGACTCTGGCCGACTTCGATGGCCTCTTTGGCAGGGCAGCAGTTACGGCACGACTGGGATAGCCCAAGGCCGAGACAAAGAATTCTTAGTTTGGCTCTGCTCAACTATGAAGGATTTCAAATTATCAGTTTGGCTCTTGGCAGGAAGTTTTGAAATGAAAGGCAAGTAACCATGAATCAGGAAGGATTTGACTAATTTTACGTATCAGGTTAGAGCTCTAGACCATAATTGTCACGGGTTGACTATGGCTTAGCTTAGCGGAAGTCATGAACGATTATTAATTAATTTTAATTCATTTCATTATCCTATCTGAGTCTATGACTGTGTAGAAAATACAGTTCCTCTCTACCTATAGGCCAAGGATACCTACCCCAGTGGTATATCCCCTCCTATGCCCCCATACAGACCCCCTCAGACAGTACCGCCCCTAACAAGTCCTCATTCGATTATACACTTAGAGGAGCCCTTAGCCCTTCATCATCTCCCCTCTCCAGCCAACGAAACGATAGCTATTTGCGGGTGTATGGCAGCCGGGAAAAATCGCAAAAACCACTGGGTGCGGAGCTCTCCTTGTCAATATTTCTATCTAGATGTCGACCCGTACAAATATACCGTATAAGATTGACTCATGTTGATAATCACGATTGCGACGGATAGCAGAGATCGATGGTGTTTTTGGCATTGCGGGGTTTGGTAATTAGTGACAGGGATATGACACGTGTATATTTACGTAATGCGCACTTGACTCTATAAACTGATGATGCTTCCCATACCACCGTTCGGCAGTGGAGGTCAACAGGGAATGTGGACTGACCTACGCAGGGGATGGCGCCGAGCAATCATTACATAACCACAAAAGAGCTTAGCAATCTGCGGGAAGTAGCTATGTAAATGCACTTTCTATGTATATAAAATCTCGTATTGGTTTTTTTCCTTTCCTTTCAAATATGTAGAAGCCCAGGGATTAGACCCTGGCGTCTTTTGTCTCAGTTGGGACTTAATAGGGCCACGCATCTTTTTTATTTTTTTGCATCAGATTTTAATTGCGTATGCAGCTATCTAGCTTTGACACAATATCAAAGAAAAGTACAAAACAGATGATTCAACGTAAGGAAAGAGTACTCATGCCTCGGATTTCATTTGCAAGTACCACTGCGAAGTTATGGCGGCTTTTTCTTCGCCTCAAGTCAACCCTCATCCGTGAATACCCATCCAGGGGAACGTCTCAAAAACCCTGGGTTATCCAGACATGCCTCCATCATCTTTCAACTTTTCTCCGCGCGAAATGTAATCTGAGATGTCTTCTTCCCAAATAGAGTAGGTGCCCAGGCTACTCAAACTATACCGGAGAACACCACTAGGAGGCGAACTACAACACCTTCCATCGTTAGCTTGTATTTATAGTGTCGGCTGCACTGTTACAATCGAAGTCTTAGCGCGCGCATAAAGCTCAATTCGTGAAAATCCTTCCAAAATTTCCAAATTTTATACCAGTCGAGATGGTATTCATCAGCACCATCTTGTGAGCTCGTCCTGATCTCTCTCGCGTCCATCCTAAAGAACTGCCTTCCAGATTTGTTTTCACGGATCCGTAATTAGAATTTTAATACTAATTTTAATTCGTGATAAGATGAAGGGGTAGTTAATTAAAGACATCAATTTAATAATAGCTTCCCCTATACAATTAGTCGTGTAAAAAGTCATGTAAGGATATGCAAGAGAGTCATGAAGAGAAGGACAAGAACACAGCCATTAATGCGAAGATATTGGCAAGAATTGATTACGATTAATTCCGGTTGGCAAAGGCTTCTACTCTTGTATATAATAGTTCGGCGTGAGAGAGATTTACTCCTCACGCAACGTCTTCTTTATTTACCCTTTACAATACATTTGTTTACCCATCTCTTCTTCGGGAAGACCATTTATCCATTGCTCAGTTCTTCATCAGCAAGACCCACGTGTAACACCTACTGCAACTAGTTGCCCATTCATCTCTTCCTAGAGAAGACCTGTCATTCCTTTGACCCATTTAGAACCTTCAATTACCACCTAGATTTTTACTAGGCTATACAACGCACCCCGTGGAACACTATCAAACCCTCATCCCCGAGATTACGTTGCGTCCTTATCCACGCCGTGCAACATGACTACTGACTACTCTCGTGATTGGGCTCCCCCTACCACAGTCGAAAATTTTAGGCAACAGTTCGAAACTAATGCTGATTCCCTTTACGCATACATGAACGGTCACCTGAATCGATACCGCACTGAAAGAGATACTGTTCAAGGCCAGCTCATGGCCGCTCGCCAGGTTATAGAAAGTCTCGAGGAGCAAACCAATCAGTTGAGCCTTGACCTAAATATCGCCAAGGCTGGTCATTCATCTACTTCCTCTAACTCAGCTGCAGCCGCCCGGGATTCAGCCTCAACATTCCGCTCCGAGAAATTCCCGGATCCCGAAAAATTCGACGGTACAAGGAGCATACTGCCCGGTTTCATCACACAATTACGGATGAAGCTCGAGGTAAACAATGACAGATTCCGCGACGAGTCTGCCAAAGTCATCTACTCGATTAGTCGGTTGGAGGGACAAGCTCTCGATCAGATTGTTCCCCTAGTTAACACAAACCCAGAAAAGCCTTTCACATCTATCACTGCATTCTTGTTATAATTAGAAGCCTCATTTGGAGACCCAGATCCTCGAGGAACTGCCCGTCGTGAACTGACTACTCTCAAACAGGGGGCTGGTGACTTTGCGTCATATTACTCGAAATTTCTTCGAGTTATTAGCTACCTCGAGTACAATGAGGCGGCGAAAATTGATGCCCTCGAAAAAGGCTTATCAGAAGATTTGAAAGACGCCATGTCACATCGGGTAGAATCACCAATTATCTTAGAGGACTACGCAATTTTACTCATGAGAATTGACAACCAGATTCGGGGCCGCAAGGCTGAACAAAAATACACTCGTGACTTCCCGAAATACCTTACTGACAAGCATCTTGCGCACCCATCACATGTTCCAGGTGGTCTAACACCAATGGATTTGTCAGCAATGCATTCGTCAACTACCACTAGACCATCACTCGACAAGCGCTACGTATTTGTCAATGGTTCTCGCAAACTTTCAGCAGGTGAAAAGCAATGGCGTCGAGATAACTTCCTCTGCATGTATTGCGCGGGGGCAGGACATGGCTCTGACAAGTGCCCCTCGGCGAAACACCCGAGAAATCAGGCATCAATTACTGGTGCTGTTTTAAGAACAACACTGCCCACACACCAGTCAGTAAGAGCAGAGGGCACCGAATCCGAGTCGGGTTTTCAGTAGTCCCGGATTTGACGAATGGCCCTGATCCGGGACCTCCCATAGTATCCTCAGTAAATGCTTTATCCAGGTCCAACCACTCGAGACCATTTGATGAAAGTAAGCTGGACGGCGATCATTTGATTGCAGCTTGTAAATTAAAGATGAATGAGAAAACTATCCAGACTCATGCACTTATAGATTCAGGTTGTTCAGGCTTTGCATTTATTGACGAAACTTTTGTGCGCCACCATAATTTCCCCTTATTCCCCTTGAGATTCCCTCGCAAGCTCCAAATGATTGACGGCCGAGATATCTCCTCCGGTAACGTCACTCATGTCTGCCATTTACCATTAGAAATTGACTCCCATCATGAGAACGTAACATTTTTCGCCACAAAACTTGGTACTTATCCCATCGTTCTGGGGATTCCGTGGCTCCAGCTGCATGACCCGCTCCTAAAATTCAAAAACAATACAATTTTCTTCAATTCTCACCTATGTCGCTCGAAATGCAACCTCACTATAAACCCAGTCCCGGTCAAAGGACTTGCCGTTCAAAAAGGATCACATTTAACAAGTTCAGCGGCGTTGGTTAGCAATGAAAGGGCGAAAACTATTTTTATGGATGCAACAATTAGTGAAAATATTAGTGAAACACCAAAAGAAAAGACACACAAAGACTGGAAGAAATATATTCCAGTCCAATATCACAAGTATAAAAACATGATGGACGAATCCTTAGCAAATGTAATGCCACCACGCCGGACTTACGACCATAAAATACCTCTAAAAGAAGGGAAAGAGCCCCCTTTCGGCCCTTTATATGGAATGTCAAGAGAAGAACTGTCAGAATTAAAAAGCTATATCAAAGAAAATCTTGAAAAAGGGTTTATCCGGGCCAGCTCCTCACCAGCAGGAGCCCCAGTACTTTTCGTTAAAAAACCCGACGGCACACTACGTCTCTGTGTTGACTACCGCGCACTAAATAATCAGACCATAAAAAATCGCTATCCATTACCACTAGTTAAAGAAACCCTAGATCGCCTTTCAAAAGCTAAGTACTTCACTAAACTAGACCTCCGACAGGGGTACAATCAGATCCGAATGGCGAAGGGTGAAGAATGGAAAACAGCTTTCCGGACAAGATATGGTCACTTCGAATACACGGTAATGCCATTTGGCCTGACAAATGCACCAGCTACCTTCCAACACTTCATCAATGACTGTATTCGTGATTATTTGGACATATTCTGCACAGCTTATTTGGACGATATCTTAATCTACAGCAACACCCTAGAAGAACATCAAGTGCACGTCTACAAAGTTTTGGAAGCCCTTCGACAGCAAGGTGTTCTGCTAAAGCCAGAGAAGTGCGAATTTCACACACAGAGTACTAAGTATCTGGGACTCATAATCGAATCTGGTGGTATAAAAATGGACCCCAAAAAGATTGAAACCATCAAAAACTGGGCTATACCTAGGAAAGTAAAAGATATTCAAGCTTTCTTAGGATTTTCTAATTTCTATCGGCGATTTATTTATGGGTTCTCTGCACTAGCACAACCACTCACCAAATTAACGCGAAAAGACACACCCTTCATTTGGGATAATCGAGCTGAAGCGTCTTTTAAAGCATTAAGAAACGCCTTTATAACTGCACCAATCTTAGCCCATTTTGACCCAGATAAAAGAATAATTATTGAGACTGATGCTTCCGACTATGTTGCTGCAGGTATCCTCTCCCAATTTGATGACAAACATAACCTTCGACCTGTAGCATACTTTTCGAAAAAACACTCCCCCGCAGAATGTAACTACGAGATTTATGATAAGGAGCTCCTAGCAATTATCCGAGCGTTTGAAGAATGGAGAGCTGAACTAGAAGGTGCTGCTTACCCTATTGCCGTAATATCTGATCATAAAAACTTGGAATATTTTATGAGCACTAAACAACTCAACCGAAGGCAAGCTCGGTGGGCCGAATATCTTTCACGTTTTAACTCTGTCATCCAATATAGACCAGGAAAACAGGGTGGAAAACCTGATGCCTTAACCCGGAGATCAGAGGATTTTCCCGACATTAACGATGAAAGGATAAAACACCAAAGTCAAATAGTCCTGAAGAAGGAAAACTTGGCGCCTCAACTACAATTGTCATCGGTTAATATTTTGAAAGACAAGTTCCCCAGTAATAAGTTATTGGAAAATTTATTCTCAAGAGTTTATGAACGCGATCCAATACCACTTCAATTGCTAGATCTACTCACGAAAGGCGAACGACACTCAAATCAAATATCATTAGCCGAGTGTACCGAAATAAATGGAAGATTGACATACAGGGGCGTGCTATATGTACCTAACTACGACCCACTTAAACTTTACATCCTTAAGAACTATCACGATAATCCATCTGCTGGACATCCTGGTCGCGAAAAAACATTTGAAATTATTAGCAGAGATTATTTTTGGCCCCAGATGCGTAAATACATTTCTCAGTATGTTCGCAATTGCCACACGTGTCACAGGTCTAAGTCTAGTAACCACGCGAAATTTGGAGTACTTCGGCCTCTACCAATTCCACAACAGCCATGGCAAGAGGTTTCAATGGATTTTGTGACGGGCTTACCTACGAGCGAAAATTACGACGCGATTCTAGTTATAGTCGACCGCCTAACAAAAATGCGACATCTGATACCCTGTACCACAAAAACTAGTGCAGAAGATGTTGCTCAATTATACTTGAGTCAAATTTGGAAGCTTCATGGATTACCGACGCACATTACGTCCGATCGAGGTACTCAATTTACCGCAACATTCTGGAAAGAACTCTGTAGACAACTTGGTATTAAAGCAAGGATGTCAACAGCCTTTCATCCTGAGACTGACGGGCAAACCGAAAGATTTAATGCAGTAATGGAACAATATTTACGCAGCTATATTTCATATCAACAAGATGATTGGGTCAAATGGCTCCCCATGGCTGAGTTTGCTGCCAACAATCAGGTTTCTGCAACGACACAGGCAACTCCATTTTTTAGTAATTATGGATTTCACCCAAAATTTACAGTGTCTATAAAAACACATAAAAGCTCTCCACCAAATCTAGATGCAAAAACCTTTGCCCTCAAAATGCAAGACCTGCATAATCAATTAAAATCAAATATTAGATCGGCTCAAGACCAACAAGAAGAAGCGGTAAATGCCAAAAGAAAACCCGCCCCTCGTTACTTTGTCGGGGACCTGGTGTTCCTATCCGCAAAAAATATCAGAACAACTCGGAACTCCCGAAAATTAGACTGGAAAAAATTAGGCCCCTTTCCAATTAAAAGTATAATATCTCCATATGCATACCGGCTTTCTCTTCCTAGCACCATGAAAATCCACCCAGTTTTCCATGTGTCACTCCTAGAACCTGCAGCAAACGACCCTGTCCCAGGTCAGAAACAGTCGCGGCCTCCACCTATAGTCATAGATGGAGAGGAAGAGTTCCAAATAGAGGAGATATACGATTCGCGAGCAACAAAAAATTTTGGCCTTCAATATTTAGTTAAATGGGTTGGTGAAAATGATCCAACTTGGGAACCGGCTATAAATCTGGACGACGCAGCAGCAGTCGATATTTTCCACAAAAACTATCCGACGAAACCGGGACCTCTCAAACAAACCGAAATAACTAACCCTCGCAGGAGCTCGCGATTAAAAGGGGGACTACTTTCACGGATCCGTAATTAGAATTTTAATACTAATTTTAATTCGTGATAAGATGAAGGGGTAGTTAATTAAAGACATCAATTTAATAATAGCTTCCCCTATACAATTAGTCGTGTAAAAAGTCATGTAAGGATATGCAAGAGAGTCATGAAGAGAAGGACAAGAACACAGCCATTAATGCGAAGATATTGGCAAGAATTGATTACGATTAATTCCGGTTGGCAAAGGCTTCTACTCTTGTATATAATAGTTCGGCGTGAGAGAGATTTACTCCTCACGCAACGTCTTCTTTATTTACCCTTTACAATACATTTGTTTACCCATCTCTTCTTCGGGAAGACCATTTATCCATTGCTCAGTTCTTCATCAGCAAGACCCACGTGTAACACCTACTGCAACTAGTTGCCCATTCATCTCTTCCTAGAGAAGACCTGTCATTCCTTTGACCCATTTAGAACCTTCAATTACCACCTAGATTTTTACTAGGCTATACAACGCACCCCGTGGAACACTATCAAACCCTCATCCCCGAGATTTGTACACCACGCTTTGCTTCCTCCGTCGGGTATAAATATCGGCGTCGGCGTGTATCTGGCGACCAGCTGAGGCCAGAGAAATTCAAAGAGTGGTGTGGTCATCGGGATGAGGATGTACTAGGTCGTACTTGTAGACTTGATGAGGCGTAGGTAGGAGTCAAACGCGTTGGGAGCGAAAAAACGACGTGGTGGAGTAAATTGATTCATTGCCTCGTGGGCCAACCTCTTTGATATTGCGAAATTTGACTGAACTTGGCACTGGGAAAATATTTCACTCCTAGGTTCGTAGAAGGCACAGCGTACAGTTGTTCAGTCTTGCCCTCCAGGGCCACGCGTCAAGCGTGTGGCTCGCTAGACGTAAAATAAAGATCATCATCATCCCATACCACCGTTGTTTCGCACACAACAGCGCACCTTTAATAAGCTCCTGTGGACATGATAAATCGCCAGACCATATCATAACCTATCAACATGGCCCACTACAGTTACGGCTTCGTGGAGCCAATCGACCCCGTCCCCCAGACGCTCGCTGGATTTTAAGCTCACCAGAAGGAGCCTTCTTGTTCCGAGACTGGCTTAAGTCCACTCTATTTTTTCGAAGAGTTTCAAAGGTACCATTAATGGGGGAAGCTCTGTTTGCACCTACATTTGTAGGACAGCCCTGATTACTTAGACACCAACGCTGTCTATATACGAACATCTACATGTAGTTTAATTTCCGCTTTTAATTATATAATTTATATCAATTTAAGAAGAGTCTCAATAATTTGGCGACCATGCGGACCGGGAGTAGTGAGGTCTTTATCGGGTTTTTTTTAGGGGAATGCCGGTGCGTCGGGTAGCCCTTCATAGGCTGAGCTGACCGGCATGGGGCTTTTTTTTTAAATTTACTTTTGGTCCTAAGCTAAAGCTATTTATCCGCATTGGGTCAAGGACCAGCGGATCCGGCAGGGTTCCCTGTAACTTTTCCTACAGCCTAGCTCGTTCCAACCTCGTGAATCGCTACCAAAAGTGCAACTGATTAAACTGAAACGAAAAATCAAGAAAATCAAAACTACTCCGAAAAAAAACCAAAAGATTCCTCCATAATGGACCCAGTCAATGTGCTCCTCACACATTCCCTCGTCCGTCACACCTTCCAAATGACAAATTTACTTAATTTCCGCTGAGAGCAAGAGATGAGTTAGCAGGCACCTTTGATCCAGCCGGTATCCTGCTATTGGTTATTAGATGCTCCAGAAGGGGACATCGTCGAGGTTGCTGTGTCCTCAAACTTCTTCTTCAGGTTCCAGCACTCCGAAACCTGTTGCCTCGGCCATTGCGGTATCCTTCACCGCAGCGACAATCGCCTCTTCGGCCTTTTTGGCTGCGGCCCTAGCTCGAGCCGCCTCCGCGAACTTCCCTTGCTCGAGGTGGCGTATCCACGCGAGCTCCTCTTTTGTCACCGGCCCAGACTTTCTGGGTCTGACTTTGCAGTCTCTAGAATCCGATCAGTGGGGTCCCCCACAGTTTCGACACTTAGTGAGGGCCTTGCACTCGGCTTCCGAGTGCATGTTGGAGCCGCAGTTCCAGCAGGCTGGAGCGCGGGAGCAACCACGAGTGGCGTGGAAGCCCAAACAGCGTTTACACTGTTCAATTTATCGACGAGGCTTGTGTATGGTAGCCCTACCAGACTCGTCGAAGAGGCGGAAGCCCGCACGAGGGGCGACTTCCCGGTCGAAAAGGGCATGCCAGTTTCGGTGCGGTGCCCCAGGTCGACATGTCCCATGAGGTCGGACGTGTATTGGTCTTGCGCCGGTCATAACAGCGATCTTGTCGAAGACCCACTCAGAATCGACCGCCATAGGGCCTCGCTCTGTGATTATACTTACAGATACGTTGGGTATCTGTAAGGCTACAAGATCTGAAGATGCCTCGAGTTTGGCGTTTTCACTAGCCAGCTTCGAAGAGTCATCTAGCATCTCTTGTCGTGTTTTTTCGTCCTTTGCTAGCATAGCAAAGCCGGTCCTCACTTGATGAAGAGAGGTTATTTTATCGTGAAAGAAAAGGAATCTTATCTCCAATTTACTTCTCACGCAACTTGTGGACAGTTTTCGCCACGGGTGGCGTAGTGGCCGGGCCCGTGGCCATGTATTGCGCAATGGCGGCGCGTAGGTAGACTCTCATCGAGTCTACGAATTGTCTATTTGACCCGTTGGTCAAAGGGAGGAGGGTGGCTTCGACGCCAGAGATGGCGGCGGAACAGAGGGCCAGATTTGCCGCTGTTTCGGCGGCGCGTCCTTGTTCAGCTTCGACTATTGGTAGAGCTCCGGAGGGCAATCTGCTTTCGTGGCAGCTATTGGCTGCGACGTTAATTTTGGCGCTGCTTTGACTGCAGCGTTTTCCGACGGTTTTGACGCTGTCGGAGGAGATTTTGACGATTCTCCAGTCCCGTGAGGGACGGAGGATGGTTGGGGAAATTCCTCAACAATTTCAACTGACCCGATCATGTCAGTATCGGGTTTAGCGACGGCGGGGAGGGCTTTTCCTTCCCTTTGATTGAGACCTTGCTCATCTCCGCGCATTTCGGAGACTGGGCAAGGCCAGATAATTGCTTGAGAGCCCTCGGATGGACTCTCGTGTTGTCCAACTTGGCGTTGGGACGCTTTTTTCGAACAGGTGGCATGGTGAAAATGCCAGTGACTCGATGATAATTTTCTGATAGAATGCGACGAGCGCGAAAGGGATTGAGAGGGGGAAAAAGTAAAGATTCGAATTTCGAATTTCAAAAAATTGTGTTGTTGTGCGCAGGCACGACGTTAATAAAAATAAATAAATGAATGATGATGCTTCCGACTACAATCACAATGCGCATATTTACTCTGGAGTAATCACCCCTTACTACATCGGTCCTATCTTCCAATTAATGCCTTTTCGCGCTTTTATCTTAAATGACAGGTCATGATATTCTTTGTCTTGCTGGCCATCATCAAGCTCAGAGTTATGGACAGATTATGTCGGTAAAAGGATCACATTTGGGTATTGTGAATTTTTCTATGTATTTGCGATATTCAGGTTGTCGTTAGGACACTGGCAGGGGTCTGATTTAGCTCATTAGCGAGGCGCTTGGAGTAGAGGAAGGAAGGGGAGATGGAGAAGGAAAAGGAGAGACAACGTTTTATGTATATCGAGATACCAGTTAATTGAAATTATTCACCGACTTTGTGACGGACAGCTGAGTTCGTGACGGCACCCAATTTGTATTACTTCGTGTTTTACCAACCTATTAAATCTTTAACACTCCTAATACTGACATTAGAACTAGATCCGAAGACATAGTTAACCTTCTGAAGCGTTTGAAGAGGCCGGTCAGCTGGGAGCTGCAAACTTGCGGGTACCTCGAGAAATTCACTCTCTGCCTTTCTAGCCTCCTGCCCTAAGTTCGTGCTGAAATTTCAGAAAAGTCTTCATAGAGCGTGATTGCTGTATGGTAGCTTAGCCCAGCTTCTTTTGTACCGTCCAGGGCGCTGGGGAGTGCTGTTGACTTATCGAAAATTGAAGCCCTACTGGCTAATTTGGCGAGATCTCGGTCTTGGCGCCCACAAATGTTCCAGAGTTGAAAATCACTCGAAAACAATAGTCTCAGGATGACCGTCAGAGACCTATTCCCCCTTCTCGCTCCGCATCTCAGCCGCCTGTTCTCCCTCGTGTGGTTTGTCCCAGTAGAGCAGCAGTCCCCTATAAGCCAGGATCCAAGCTTTGTATTTTTCGACATGATTTCCTTCTTGCTGGTATAGGTAGCGTCTCAAATATATAGTGAGAGATGGCTGAAAATTAATAGGGCATGCTCATATTTGCGATTGGAGTCACGTCATTATCTGTACTTAAGGCGAGGTGTTGTAGTAAGGTCGAGAGAAAGGACTCGCGTGGGAATGAGAAGTCCCAAATTGACGAGAAGTCGTTGATTCTAGATATGCTTATAGTTGCTATCGACATTGATTCGGATGCATTTCTTCTTGGCTATCCAAGATATGCAGAGTATAATAGGTGATTACACCGGCACCACCGGAAGGTGAATAATTCGTCGATGCCGGCTTGTCATAACCGATGTTTTGGGGGTAGATGAGAGAGGGTTCTCAATTACGTTGTCCCAGGCCACCAGTGCCACTGCCCCGCACTAATATGGATCTGAGGAGGAACGCGAGTTGGCGTTTTTTTTTGTTTTTGCATCAGATTTTAATTGCGTATGCAGCTATCTAGCTTTGACACAATATCAAAGAAAAGTACAAAACAGATGATTCAACGTAAGGAAAGAGTACTCATGCCTCGGATTTCATTTGCAAGTACCACTGCGAAGTTATGGCGGCTTTTTCTTCGCCTCAAGTCAACCCTCATCCGTGAATACCCATCCAGGGGAACGTCTCAAAAACCCTGGGTTATCCAGACATGCCTCCATCATCTTTTAACTTTTCTCCGCGTGAAATGTGGTCTTAGGTGTCTCCTTCAAAAGTGGAGCAGGTGCCCAGGCTACTCAAACCATACCTGAGAACACCACCAGGAGGCGGGCCACAACACCTTCCATCGTTTGCTTGTGTTTATAGTGTCAACTGCACTCTCGCAACCGAAGTCTTGGTGCGCACAAAGCCCAATTCATAAAACTCCTTGCCAAAATTCGGAATTTCACGCCCGTCGAGGTTATATCATTCCTTCGCATCATCATGTCTACTTATCCTGATTCCTCTCACGTCCATCCCAAAGAGCTATGTCCCAGATTTGTGCTCCACGCTTTGCTTCCTCCGTCGGGTATAAATACCGGTGTGGGCGTGTATTTGGCGGTCAACTGAGACCAGAGAAAGTCGACGAGAGGTGTGATCATTGGAATAAGGATGTACTTGGTCGTACTTGTAGACTTGATGAGACTTAGATAGGAGTCAATCTTGTTGGGAGTGAAAAAACGACGTGGAGGAGTAATTTGAATCATTGCCTCGTGGGCCAACTTCTTTGATATTGCGAAATTTGACTGAACTTAGCTCTGGGAAAATATTTCACTCCCAGGTTCGTAGAGGACACATCGTACAGGTGTTCGGTCTTGCCCTCCTAGTAGGATGTTTATTAAGGTTGGTAATGACGTTATAAGTGATCTGGGCAAGCTAGCTACGTTTAGGTACTAGGGTCCAAAGTAAATCTCTTACTTGAGTCAGGGGACATGGACCTAGGCCGGCAGCGTTAGGATACCTGCTAACAAACTGGTTCGTCCACGCCCCAATCCTCCCAAGCTAATAGCTAGTCACGTGGGGAATAGATGGAGTAGCCGGAGATTCACTGCCTCCACATCCTAAACAAGGCTGTGAAACTAATTCGTTTCCAAAGATGCGACTTCTTATGTGTCTCCTCAACACGCTTACACACGTTGCTTGAGGCTTTTATACTCTCCGGTATTCTTGAGACCTTGGACTCCATGATCAATGCCGCCTCAAAATGTCCATCATTCTTAGCCTAGTGATTACATTTACAATCGCAGTAGCTGGACAGACTGTACCTGGGCGAGCCTTTGATCGTTTAATCACAATCTGGCTTGGACACGAAGTGCGTGTATCTCTCCCCTATTTATATTGCTCTAACTTACAGGAAAAAGGATTTTAACTCTTCCGTCAACAATGCCGTAATTAACAACTTGAGCTCGCAAGGCATACTCCTCGATGAATATTATAGCCTCACGCATCCATCTCAACCTAACTATGTTGGGAGCATCGGCGGGGATTACTTCGGTCTAGACCATGATAATTTCACCAGGATTCCTAGAAATGTTTCAACGATTGTAGATTTGCTTGATACAAAAAATATCGACTGGAGGGGCTACTTTGAAGACTCACCCGGACCTGGATACATGGGCCCAGAAAATGTAAGATCTGATGGAAAAACTGACTATGTTCGAAAACACAAGTAAGAACTCATCTTCGAGAAAATATAACTGTCTAACAAACTAGTCCCTTTGTTCAATATGATAGCATTAACTTTAATGGCACTCGTTTGTCACGGCTACTTTCTTTCCGAGATTTTGATCACGAACTTAAGGCCAACTCTTTGCCCCAGTATATCCATATTTCACCCAACGTTCTGAATGATGGCCACGAAACGACGTCATTATTTGCGCTAAACTGGACCGATTTTTTTCTTGGACCACTTCTAAAAAATACTGAACTTATGAACCGCACCCTTATTCTTCTGACCTACGATGAGTCTAAAACCCCGAATCAACCAAATCGGGTCACATCTCTACTGCTTGGCGGTGCCATACCAGAAAATCTGCGTAACACAACCGATAGTACTCTTTATACCCACTACTCTATCATTTCAACAGTGGAAAATAATTGGGATCTACCGTGTCTTGGACGCTATGACGTGGGAGCTAATGTATTTGAGCTCGTCGCTTCGCAAACGAATTATTCTAACATTCCTTCTCCCAACTTGTCTCTTGTGAACAACTCCTTCTCCTATCATGGATTTCTCAACTCAGACCCCGCAAAGCATCTCCCTATGCCCCCGCCCAATCTAAATCTCACTGGTGCTGGAGGCCAGGGTGTTGTCAAGGTTGTAATGGATTTCTGGAAGGATACTGCTAAAAATGACACACCATATGACGGCAGTGGCAGATTATTTGATGGCGGTGATGGTACAAATAATCAGCAGGCTCCGCAGTATCAGGCACAAGACTCAAATATCCGAGGCCTAAAAAAAGGAGCTGCCGCAAAGTTTAACAATAAAAAGTCTCTGGCAGCCCGAAAAAATAATTTGAATAGCGAGGGCTTGTGTTTCTGGGTAATTTTCGGCTTGAGCACCGGCCTAACTGCGGTATTTAGCTTTATTGTTTAATCACAATGTTTTTATATCATCAGCTTAAACCTGTAATGCCGGCCTTGTCATGGGCAAGTCTCGTATTTAGATCAAAGTCTCGTGAACTAATGCGCTTGACTTAATGTCAATCGGGGCTCCAACTTTTGAAGACAAGCTAGTGTCAGACCGTTACTAGTCTAGATCTACACAAACCTGTCAACAGTGCAGGACCCTAGGCCCGTGCGATATTTAACCTTAATGATGGTCGAGTAACGACAACAAAGCTCGCTAGTCAGCACGTGAAACTAGACCCAAGCTCAAGGTGCTGCAGGAGAAAGATTGTATCTTCTTAGCAGAGTTATTGTGTTTAGGCACCGCTCTGACTCTGGCCCCACGAGCCCTGACCATCACGAATAGTGCCGCATCATAGGCCCTAATCTATTTCAAAAAGAAATCGCTAGTTGCACAGCCTTCTATACATATATCTATGGAGAATATTCTCAACACCTGTCAGTGGTGTCACCTACGAGCCTCCAGCTCTCACTGTAGAGTCTGCAGAGCCGAGTTTGAATAACAAAGACCTCACTTCGATGAGGATTCCCAATCGCTTTCGCGGTCTGTATCGTCTTCATCTCTCAACACATCCCCCTATCACCATTATCATGAAGCTTACCACGATCAGATCAGATGGTAGGTTCGAAGCCCTTTTATCACTCATCCTTGATCATGGAGGAGAAACAATCCGGTGGGTTTCCGGAGCGTACCCAGCACCCGATACGGAGATGGTGGATTGGATAAAGTCGGCCTCGACTGTTACAAAGAAGGAAGATGTATATGAATATGCGCACATCATGTGGTCTCGGTGTCTAGGCCTCGCCTGGCTGGGGCTGCAGGATTTTTGAGACTTTTTCCCGCGCACGCAATTTCTGATGCTACCATTTTGTTTGAAACACCGCACATGAAATGTGCGCAATCTATTTGGAGCGAAAGTAGAAGTCGACTAAAAGAGTGGGAAGTGTGCGCTACAAGTACAAGTATAAGCGGCACAGAGCCTAAGCTACAGAATAAACGAATGAGGCGCCATCTAAGCATAAAAAAGCCCCAATAATCTCCTTGTGCTCACGCCATACAGCCGCTCATGTATCCATTAGGTAGCCTTAAGCGCTACCACATTACCCAATCCAACCTCTTAAATACACCCAAGATCGTGTCGATAACCTAGATGAAATAGAGGGCCCGTACGTCCACAACACTCAATGTCTTCATTTTCAACATATTTTTTATTTTTTGGGTAGAAAGTTCCGTGGAAAAGGTGGCCGAATTCCACGGGTAAACACTGAGCTGAATGGCTATTCATCACGGGCAATATGTATCAAACTGTGGATAGTTTGGGGGCGATCAATATAGAGTTTAAGGTGTTAGGTTTACAAAGCTTGGAGTTACTTGTTTCGGACAAAGGTGTTTCGCTTGGGCTGTAGCAATAAGACCTCTATATATTCTCACTAGAGACGTTTCGTTCCAAACCATGAGAAACTCGGTTCATGGGGACAAGTTGCGGACAGATAGAGCATTTGCCATTTTCTAGACGTACATAATCAAGATAGTATCAGAAAGAGAAATGGCAGCCAGGAATTAATTGACACTTTTTACTTTTACTTCATATATTATTCAATTGACTCGTAGAGTCTAACAATATATCAATGATCTTGCAAGTAACAAAAGAGGATAAGAGCACTGTATGAGGTGTTGCCTGGGTCAGAGAGGAGCTCAATTTGCCAGATTGTCATAGACTCAAGTAGTATAATAAAACGTCAGATCATAAACCCAGCATAAGCGCGCCAGTTCCGCGACTCACCATTGCACATAAACCCGTGCCCCTCCACCGATGGACGGCAGAGTCATTTAATTGCTATACATCTCTCAGCTCATAACCATAATAAATAGAGATACAGAGTGTTTTGGATGTACGCGCCCTTCATTTTGTCTAGGTTCTGGTCACGATATTGTGTGTAGTAAAGAGGTTAAAATGAGTAACAGGATAGCATTTCAGGCTACTTTATGGATACATGAGCGGCTGTATATCATGGGCACAAGGAGTCTATTGGGGGTTTTCCATTTCTGGATATATTTTCAGCGAAATAGCTGAATACTATCTGAATTTAAAAAAAAGTCTGCAATGCGCCACAATTGTTTATATTGTGTCTTGATCTCTGCCTCTATACTTATAGCGCACAATTCCAACTCGTTTAGAAGTTATATGAACATGACACTCATTTAGCTAACTTCCTCTTTTGTGCCGGGAATATTGCGCCCATTTCATTGCGTGGTAGTTCTAGCAGTGTTATGGCCTGGATATTCTGGCCACCCAGTATTAACTGCAGAGATCAATAACAGGTCATCTCTAAGACCGGATTTCAAAAAGTAGTAATTCTATGCATAATGAAAGCATTTCAAGGAGGACAAGACTGAACACCTGTACGCGGTGTCCTCTACGAACCTGGGAGTGAAATATTCTCCCAGAGCCAAGTTCAGTCAAATTTCGCAATATCAAAGAAGTTGGCCCACGAGGCAATGATTCAAATTACTCCTCCACGTCGTTTTTTCACTCCCAACGAGATTGACTCCTACCTAAGTCTCATCAAGCCTACAAGTACGACCAAGTACATCCTCGTTTCAATGACCACACCTCTCGTCGACTTTCTCTGGCCTCAGATCGTCACCAAATACACGCCCACGCCGATATTTATACCCGACGGAGGAAGCAAAGCGTGGAGCACAAATCTGGGAGATAGCTCTTTGGGATGGACGTGAGAGGGATCAGGACAAGTTCACAAGATGATGCAGAAGAGGGATACGTTTTCGACGGGCGTGAATCTCCGGATTTTGGCAAAGAGTTTTACGAATTGAGCTTTGTGCGCGCCAATACTTCGCTTGCAAGAGTGTATCTGACACTATAAAAATAAGCAAACGATGGAAGGTGTTGTGGTCTACCTCCTGGTGGTGTTCTCTGGTATAGTTTGAGTAGCCTGGGCACCTACTCCACTTGGGAAGGAGACACCTCAGATCACATATCGCGCGGAGAAAAGTTGAAAGATAATGGAGGCATGTCTGGATAACCCAGGGTTTTTGAGACGTTCCCCTGGATGGGTATTCACGGATGAGGGTTGACTTGGGGTGAAGAAAAAGCTACCATAACTTCGCAGTGGTACTTGCAAATGAAATCTGAGGCATGAGTGCTCCTCTTGTAAATTGAGTCATTATTTCTGTACTTTTCTTTGATATTGTGTCATAGCTAGATAGCTGCATACGCCATTCAAATCTGATGCAAAAAAAGAAAGCATTTTAACATAAATTAGTGATACAGGCTTTTGGGGATGCTTTGGATTTAGGATATAGGAAGCGCCCACATGTGATTTGCCAGATTAATTTTCTGAGGAGATTAATTATTTTATTTAGACACCCTCATGCCATTGATGGTTCAAGGATGAGCCGGGGATTGCATTAATGTATTGTTCTGATTATAAAAAGTAGAAGAAATGTGTTGGAATATCGGCATGGGTTCGATGAGTAAGGCGGCTCAAAGAATATGGGCGCGATTTATGAACAAAATGATAATGACATGAATCGGGAGAATGAGCGGTATACTATGGAGAAATGAAAAATGGATTGATTTGATTAAATGTCTGTCCAGGTGATTCCTAGTCAGCTTATATACATGTATGCTTAAAACATCAAATCCAAAATAGATACCATCCACCACTCGTTCCATACTCTAACAACGACAATGAATCGTACGACAGTATTCAACATGAGTATGAGGTCAGGGTCGGTGGATGTAAGTCTACCTTGTGGGTATCAAACCATGCCATGCACTAGTTGAGTCTCAAGCATCAAACATGCTCGATTAAAAAGATATCAATCATCTTGGTCGTAACTCAGATCGTGAGTTATGTTTGAGAATCTTAGTTGTTCCAATCATAGGGAAACTTTAGACACACAGAGTCTGAATTTCCAACGAAATGGCTTGCACAGGCCTGTAGCTTCGCAATTTGGATTATTCTCTCCTATTGATCATTATCATGTTTGGTATCTTGCTACCACAATTATTTCTTGTTCATCTGTAAATTCTCACTCCCTAACTTTGATATTGAAGCTCATAATCGCTAATACATCTCCGAGATGCCAGATCCTACCGCTTCTGGATCTAGCAGGCTCTAGCACGCCTGCGCCCTCCTAGTCGAGAAGATGAATAACATATTCAAAAATTTACTCATTGAAATCTTGTGTTGGTCAGATAATTTTTATCAGCTCGCGTCGCAAACCCGATCCAAGATTTATTTTTGGGTTGCGTTAAATAGCTTTCATTTAGTAGTGTCCATTTCGAATCTTTGGCGCGTCAAATTTCGGAAGATGAGGAGCTAGCCTCTACAAAAAGCCGAAGCGGCGTAGTTGTGGAGATAAGGATAAATTGATAGACTAATCACCGTGAGAATGAATGGACGAATGAGAGTTTATTCGTGACGGGTACAAGGCTAGCACTAATATAGCATGGCACGAAGAAGGCTAGTCCTCTTCAGACGACTAGACACGAAGATAATTCAGTTTGACATTTGGACTACTCATGTAGTGGGTACATTCGCTGATACCACTCGAGACCTAGGTGCAAGGGACTTTCACCCTTCCCTCAACGGTTAATATCCACCAAAGAGAAAACAGGAAATACTATTGACTGCCCTGACATGCCTTTGTAATCTTGTATATAGCCGCCGTGCAAGACATGGCCTCATGGTCCTCCCTTTCTCGAGTGAGGTAGGTTTCCAGGCCACCCAGACTTTAATACTGGGAGATGACGACGAGGAGGCGGGCCAAGACACCATCCATCGTTGCCTGTTATTAGAGAGTCAGCTGCACTATCCGAGATTGTTGCCTCTGTGTCTACAGACACTCGCAAGTCAAAAAATGTGCGCCCCAGCATGCCAAATTGTGACCTCTTCACTCGTTCATCCCATGTTCCAGGTGTATGTCCTCCCTTAAGATGTGAAGCCCTATTAGAGCAACGGTCCCCCATAGACCAAGACCCGAGCTTTGTAGATTATGACTTTGTTTCCTCTTCGCGGGCATAAATTGTATCGTAACTTTGTTGTGGGAAATGGTTAATTTTTTATGAGGCAAATGCATTGCAATTGGAGTAACGCCAATATCTGTAGTTAAGGCGAGATGTTGTAGTAAGGTCGAGACAAAGGACTCGTGTGGGAATGAGAAGTCCCAAATTGACGAGAAGTCGTTGATTCTAGATATGCTCATAGTTGCTATCGACATTGATTCGGATGCGATTCTTCTCGGCTATCCCAGATATGCAGAGTATACCGAGCGATTACACCGGCACCACTGGAAGGTGAAGAATTCGTCTTTGCCGGCCGCCGTGAGTATGAATTGTATTGAATTCATTTTATATTGAGTATGTGGCAAATGGTCGTTAGATTGTGTACTTTTTTTTAACACATGTATGTGAGGGACTATTCTCAACACCTGTCAGTGGTGTCACCTACGAACCTCCAGCTCTCACTGTAGAGTCTGCAGAGCCGAATTTGAGTAACAAAGACCTCACTTCGATGAGGATTCCTAGTCGCTTCCGCGGTCTGTATCGTCTTCATCTCTCAACACACTCCCCTAACACCATTATCATGAAGCTAACCACGATCAGATCAGATAGTAGGGTCGGAGCCCTACTCATCACCAACCCTTGATCACGGAAGAGAAACAATCCGGTGGGTTTCTGGAGCTTACCCAGCACCCGATACGGAGATGGTGGATTGGATCAAGTCGACCTCAATCGTTACAAAGAAGGGAGATATAGATGAATATGCGCACCTCATGTGGTCCCGGTGTCTAGGCCTCGCCTGGCTGGGGCTGCAAGTTTATTGAGACTTTTTCCCGCGCACGCAGTTTCAATTGCTACCATTTTATATTTTTTGTGGGGTAGAAGGTTCCGTGGAAAAGGTGGCCGAAGTCCACGGGTATATGCTGAGCTGAATGGCTATTCATGAAGGGGAATATATCAATGATCTTTCAAGTAACAAAAGAGGCAAGGAGCACTGTACAAGGTTTGGCCTGGATCAGAAAGGAGCCTAATGTGCTGGATAGTCTGTGACTCAAATAGCATATAAAACACACACACACACACACACTTTACACAAGTATTTTAACATGCTAGGCAATTAATATCTTCCACACTACTACAAGAGCTCGAGCAAGAGTGGAGTCAGACCGGATCAGGTTGTGTACTGTGGTGTACTAGAATCTCGTTCCACCTGAACGATTTGACCACCTCTGACTCACCCATTTATTGAAAATATCGAGTCCAAACGTACAGAGAACTCAAATTTCAAAATGCCGCAGCCTAAATTCCTCCTTAGACTTGGTCACAACGCACCCGAGCCTTTGAAACCTCTCCGCTCTCGAACTTACTCCTTATTGCCAGCCCAAGACATGCCTCATCACAGCGACTTTCGCTTTATCAAAGAATCGTTATCGTCATTAAAGTCTTATACAGGTAACCATCGTGTCTCATTCTATTTTCTTTTTCTTTTCCTCTCCAATCGTAGTATCCCCTTGTCGCATCCACTAATAACTCTATCTCAGAAATACGAAAAATTTAAAGCTCTCTGACTTGGGCCATCCGCTGCCGTACCACTCATCCGTGAGACTAGTTACATGAATTGCTCAAGACTGAAGTACCTGTGACTCAGGCTTTGTTTAATGCTTAGATTGATAATTTGGCAAAATGCAGTATCTTTTGGTTACTGGCTAGTCGCCGCAGGTCAGGCTTTATTCATATTTCGGCCGGTATTTTGACTATATCCTTTTTTTTTTTTTTTTGCATTAGATTTTAATTGCGAATGCAGCTATCTAGCTATGACACAATATCAAAGAAAAGTACAGAAGAGATGACCCAATTTACAAGAGGAGCACTCATGCCTTAGATTTCATTTGTAAATACCACTGCGAAGTTATGGTAGCTGACCGTATCCTCGTAGTGAGTGGTGATTGCGAGGGTTTGGGCGGTCTCTTGTATGTCTGATGAGCATTACGACTCTTGGGTTCTCTAGATTGCTTTCGTAGGTTGCGAGATGAGTTAAGCTGTGGAAGATCATCCAGTGAAATGAAGATGGCGAAGGTTATCTGCTCTCGCCCGATGTTTTTTTTCCTACTATCTAGAGCTGTTAGTTTTACGAAAAACTAGTTTCCTCATAAAGCCCCATTTTACCATCCCTAAGTTATCAAAGGCGTGACCGTAGCCTGACTTTAGAAAACAGTGTTAACCCATTTCCTATACAAATTTTAACTAGAGACACTCTCAGGATTTAGTTTATACCACGACCTTCATCCATGATTCGGGACTCGATAATTTTTTCCTATCTCTGTGTCAAAAATCTTTGATAATTCATACCGACTCGTAGCCCGTATTTTGATCTTTGAATAACTACAGATGCCCTGGTTTGACGAGAGTGTTGTTCGATTATTGAAATGAAATGGATACTTTGGGACGTACACTTGGGACAACACCGTTTTGAGCGGGTAAGAAAATTTATCCATTGAAGGGTATAAATCCAGGGATATTGGATAGAAGATATTCTAGGCCATCAACATCATGGAAACGTTAGGGTTGAATAATTGTGACTGGGATGATATCACTCAAAGGGGCAGTTATGAGCACTCACACATCTCATTCTTGCTTCACTTATTGAGGGTTTAGGATTGGCTTAGCCTACTCCATTTCTTCAAGCATCTTTAAGGGTATTAATGAGCCGGTATAGTTGAGATATTCCATATCTGTAGTTAATATCAAATTCCTCATCACCGGCGGAAAATAATAAAGTGTTTAAAAGAAATCCTATGACGAACCAATAGGCTGTGGGTTGCTCGAGTTATATCTACAACTATTCTTCAGGAAGGAGACTTTATGTTACAATAGAGATCCAGAGCAAGTGAGATGATTAGAAATCACCCCAAGATAACAACCCCCCTACTTCCATTATGTAAATTAAAATGTGGCCCATTCCCCAATCTTGTAATAGCTGAAGGGCAAATTTCATCGTACCAATTTCATGGATTAATTGCAACGTGTATGTATTGTGATAAATAGTCGATCAATTCTTTTTGATAATAAGCTATTTATTTATAACTTGCTTTTATTAGTTGTGTCCAAAAATTGGGGTTGAAACTTCGATTTCTGATCTTATTTTTTAAAGCATAAGGATTTATCCTATTCGATCTGCTTCTAAAATTCTGATTTCCCTAGTTTATTTAGAGCAAATTTACTCATTTTTTAGGCGTTGGAAAATTCGTGGACTCAAATGAGGCTATCCCACGAACAGTAATGCGTGTAATATTCTTGGATGAAGGTTTATCAGGAAAATAGCTTATTTCGCATAAAATACTTTTTCATTTGAGATTCCAGGAAATTAAATAGCATTGCTCGAATCCTTTTAGGTAGTAACAGGCTCGGGTCTGCTAGAAAATAAAATTTTATACTTCACAATCTCGACTATCTCCAATTGTACAGAGGTAGTTTCATCTTCATCCAAGCCTTCCTTTTCGATTGCCATTTTTCGGATAATAGCTAGAGCCTTAGGTAATTTCTTCACTTCTCCGGTTAGTCGTTGATGCTTCCCAATGTACATATAAACTCTCTTCATCCAGTCGGTGCTATCAGTACCCGATTTTTCATAATCTGGAAATAATAAACGCCCGATTGGATATTCTTGATTCCCATGACCAGCAGAGGGGTCCAATGATAAATCATTCATATCTTTGCATGGTGGCAGATTGAGAGTACCTTGTAATTCAAGAATTGCCAGACCAGACGGAGTACAAAGAAGTGTCGGAAGACTACTTTGTGTCTGAGTTTTTAAAGGGGGGCATTTAACCAACTGAATTTGTTCTTGATTCATACTCACAAGTACGCCGTTGATGCCTGCAAAATATGTAGACTGCGAAATGTGCGCTAATGTCTCCGTACCTAGAATGAACTCCGGATATTTAGTTGATCCGTTAACGGAAAATAATATATCACCTGATACTCGCGTATATTCCCACGCACAAACGGATCCCGAATTTCGTAGCAACTCAGCATCACACCCGCTCGGGCACAGTCGACAAAAGTAATATTCGACACTCAGTTCATTCGCCATAAAATCTAATTATTTCGCCCTCGGAACAAAATTAAAATGAAGCTTGTAAGAATATCAAGACGAGATAAGCATGCACAAAAACTAATAAATATATTTACAGAACATTTCATTTGTATGACACTTCCTTTGCAGCTCAAAAATTGTCTGATATTTCCTTAGCCTGCCAATGGCAGCCAAAAACTTATAGAGATTGAAGATGAGCGAAAATTACGTGTGTTTATGGAAAAAAGGTAGAAACAAAATTCTTGTCGCCAACATTAAATCTAATCTGGAGCAGGATGGGTGCTGAAGTTCCTGGCGACAGTGTCAGCGACGAATTCAAGGGTTATATTTTTAAAATAACTGGTGGAAACGACAAACAAGGTTTCCCAATGAAGCAGGGAGTTATGCACCCGACCCGTGTTCGTCTACTATTGTCAGACGGCCACTCCTGTTACCGTGCTCGTCGTACTGGAGAAAGAAAACGAAAATCAGTTCGTGGATGCATTGTCGCCATGGATCTTTCTGTCTTGGCTTTAAGCATCGTTAAACAGGGTGACAATGACATTCCAGGATTGACCGATACGGTTCACCCTAAACGATTGGGTCCCAAACGTGCAACAAAAATTCGAAAGTTCTTCGGTCTCTCCAAGGAAGATGATGTATGTACCATTGTGTACACTATCTTCGCCTGCCCTTCTATCTTATCCATCAGAATGTGCAGAGTGTGAGCAGGAACAGAGGCTAATAGATTGCTGCCTTAATTTTAGGTCCGCAAGTTCGTTATTCGTCGTCAAGTCCAGCCCAAGGGCGAGGGAAAGAAGCCTTACACCAAGGCTCCAAAAATTCAGCGCCTAGTAACACCTCAGCGCCTCCAGCACAAGCGCCACCGCATTGCACTCAAACGTCGCAATGCTGAGAGAACAAAGGAAGCAGCGGTAAGTAACCTTCCAAAACCTAAAGGAGTTGACTCACAAAGCCACAGAGCGAATACGCTACATTATTAGCAAAGCGCGTCAACGAGGTTAAAGCTCAAAAGGCTGATATTCGCAAGAGACGAGCCTCATCTATGCGCAAGTAATTGGAGATATATGCTCGAAGTTTAGTCTGAGAGGGGTTAGAGCTATGTTATTCATCAAGATTGCAGAGATAAATGGTAAAAAGTATGTTAAACTTATTATAAATGACGATTACCTTTTAATATCTCGCAAACTAGTACAGGCTGGGGCCTTTGTAGAGAGATAACTGTGACATGAATGATAGGATGTGAAGCTCCAAATCAGAAAACTGTGAAACTAACATTATTGACCAGAATTTTTGAATACTTGAACTAACCTTAAACAAATTATCTACAGACAAATTGGCCGTCGACTATCACGCAAATTAGCATGTAAAAGGCCTGCTCCAACAACGAGTCTTGCATCCGAAATAGCCCCATGTCTCAAATTTTCTGCTTGATGATTATAAAGTCTAGAAATCAATACTGATCTGTAAGAGATAATTGATTCTGTTGGCCCAAAACGAAATCAAGATCTGTTCGAAATAGAACAAAACAATAACTAGTAAAATCATTGGCGAACTCGATATGACTAGCAAAGAGTCGAAGAATTTAATACGATGAGACACTTGGAATTTACATGATACTTCCAACCGATACATTTAAGGTTAGAAATATGTGTAGTAACTTCACTAATAGTTAGCTGGTTATATATCATCAGCTCCATCTGATAGCTTGGGGGTTAAATCCTTATGAACCCTCTAGCACTTCAAATAATCCAGGAATTTTATTTAGGAGATTCAGTGACTCAAATCTCTTCAATTCACATTAAGAGCTTGAGGAAGCTTCAAAAATTGCCTGTAATTGTGTCGGCGTTCGAGCATCTGTCGAGATACGGTCCAGGGGACTTCAGATTGATAGTTACCATCCATAGTGCGAAGAACCGGTGTCCAAGGAAATGTTTGAACCCTGTGATGGAAATAATGGAGGTTACTTCGATATCTTCTAGCTAGAAAGGCATAGCCAGTGGAGGGCAAGACTGAAAACCTTTCCTCAATGTCCTCTACGAACCTGGGAGTGAAATATTCTCCCAGAGCCAAGTTAAGTCAAATTTTGCAATACGATAGAAGTTGGCCCACAAGACAATGATTTAAAATACTCCACCACGTCAAATTTTCACTCACAACAACATCGACTCCTATCTAAGGCTTATCAAGTCTACAAGTACGACCAAGTACACCCTCGTTTTAATGACCACACCTCTCATGATCTTTTTCTGACATCAGCTCGTCACCAAATACACGTCCTTGCCAAATTTATACACGATGAAGGAAACAATGTGTGGCGCACAAATCCGGGATAAAGTTCTTTGGGATGAACGTGAAAGGTATCATGACAAGTTCATAAGATGATACACAGGACAGATAAAACCTCGACGGGCGAGTGATTTTGAACGTTGGCAAGGAGTTTTACGATTTGAGCTCTGTGTGCGCCAAGACTTCGCTTGCGAGAGTGCAGCTGACGCTATAAACACAAGCTAACGATGGAAGGTGCCGTGGTTCGCCTCCTAATGGTGTTCTCTGGATAGTTTGAGTATCCTGGGAACCTATTCCACTTGGGAAGGAGACATCTCAGATCAGATTACGCGTGAAGAAAAGTTGAAAGATGATGGAGGCATGTCTGGATAACCCAGGGTTTTTGAGACGTTCCCCTGGATGGGTATTCACGGATGAGGGTTGACTTGGGGTGAAGAAAAAGCCGCCACAAATTCGCAGTGGTACTTGCAAATGAGATCTGAGGCATATGTGCCCTAGTTATAATTGAGTCATCTATTGTGTACTATTTCTCTGATAATGAGTCGTCGCTAGATAGCAGCATCCGCAATTCAAATCTAATGTAAACAGATGGGCATAGCCTGTATCTCAAGGATTTCATATCAAACCACACGTGTCGAGTTCCACCTCTCTCCCCAAGGATGCAGGTCAGCCGTTTCTCATCTCTATTCGCTTAGCCTGTAACACTCAAGAAACTGATTAAATAGAGTGCTGCCAGAATGTTGTAGCATAACAAAAACGCCAATCTCTCCCACTCATGCGAGGAATACAAGTCTTCCTGCCACTTTTTCTATGGTCAGCTCGGGCACAGAATCTCATTAGCAGCATATTCTGGACTCATGTTTCAATGGAGGGAGTTCATACATTTAATGTTGAAAATCATGCGATAAATCTGTAATTGTATCACGTGTCTCGCTTAGTATTCCACACTTTCCGTAATTGTGAAGTGTGTAGATAATTAATAAGAACAAGAAAAGTAGCACCAATAGTTGTAGTTATAATACACACAATAAATTATATATATATATTTATATTATAAGAAATCTGATTTCGAGAGCTAGTATCCATACGCAGCTGAATATATAGCTGGTATGCAGTATACTCTTAACTCCACTGTCGCATAAATAACAACATTTAATAATTGGGCTCGTGCACAAATTTCTTCCAAATGGCACAACGAAAAGTCTGATGCGATCGGAATCGCGAATTAATGTAACCAATTCCTTTCTTTAATTTTTTTCATTACAAACATTTTTTCTTCATTTAATACTACTAGCAAATCGTGAGATTCATCGGGTGGACGATATATATGTATACTATAATCCTTGAGCACAAGTTGACAAGATCCTGGCTTTTATCTGCTTTTTTGAGAATGTATGGGGGCCAACACGTCGGGTATTCTTATTTAGTCTGGACTGACCGTGACGTGAGGAGCTCACACGTTGTGCGCGATTTCGACTTCAAACCTTACAAATAAATGAAATTTAATTTTCAGTAGCTAGGATATGCTCTCCCTCTGCCATAACATCAAGATCTCTCTTCAGAAGGCAACAAATTTGGCCTGGGAACAGAAGTTACACGCTCGGCACTCAAAAATTTCTGTGAAACTAACCGAAATACAATGAGCCCCGACTCACGATGGAAACAATCAGGCTGGTTTAGACGCAAAATAGAGCCCAGTCAATTTTCAGCGCAGCTCACCTCAGTAGTTAGATGTAGCTCAAAAGGACATTATACAATTCCAGATGACAAAAGCGGTCGAAATACTGCTGAGGGAAAGGAAAAGGTCAAATAATGCTGGGGGAGGATAGAGATGATCTGGTTAGTTTACATGGATGGCACTATAGTGTAACTGCGCTTCCTGAAGAAAATATGTGAGGACTATAGACAAAAAATAGAAAGGTGTGGGAGGTTTTCACCATAAAGGTTTCCTCCCGGGTAAATATTAAAGACTGTAGACACCTGCATGGGCCCATAGGGCGCCAAATCAGGATAATGAAATCAAATTCAAAAGGACATTATAGTTTTGTCTAGTTAGGCTTTGCTATTCTGTGGAATCAGAGCATGAACATCAGTATTGGTCAGAAAATACTAATTGTATGAATTTTCATATCTGCCAATGAGCTTCAAAGCTGTTGTGATAGATTTGATTGCGCTTCATAGTCATGGGCTCAGCATTGACTTCAACTGAATTCTATTCTTTTCAGTAAAAGGCGTCAAAGTCGAATGCTTCTAGCTCTGCGCATCTCAAAAATAGGAAGTTAATCATGACATTGGCTGGTGTTTTCTCGGCATTTTGGAAAAAAATGCCCTAATTGAAGAGTAGATTGCGGTTGTGAAACCTTAAACAACGACAGCGAAAACAACAGGAGCTACTTGCTAACTTATCTTTTGCTCTCAGCGGAGAGTGGGTAAATTTGTCATTAGGAAGGTGTGACGGAGGATGGAATGTTTGAGGAGCGCATTGCTTGGGTCCCATTCGGAGTAATCCTCTGGTTTTCGAAGTTGTTTTTAATTTTCGTGATTTTTCGTTTTCGTTTGATCAGCTTCACTTTTGGCAGCGATTCACGAGATTGGAGCGAGTCAGGCTGTAGGAAAATTTACAGGGAACCTTGCCGGATCCGCCGGTCCTTGACCCAATGTCGATAAAGAGTTGTAGCTTCGTGCCTAACTTAACAAAAAAAAATAAAAAAAATAAAAAACAGGAGCTACTGTGCCTAACGTGCTTTGCAATTTGCACCCTCCGCACTTCCATAGGAGCTTGATCACGAGTGTTTCCTGGCTGGATCAGATTAATTATCATAAAAATATAATAAACCTCGTCTCACCTCAGACTTAACCTGTGTGTTGAGTGATACCAAGCCTGATCGACTAGAAAACGCTACATATACGCCATGGCGCCAATTCTTCCTCAGCCTTAGCCACCACGCGCCCGAGCTCTTAACATCCTCATTGTCTCCGAAATATAAATGACGTCCAAGATCTCATCGTTGCTCCAACCTTGCACCTTCATGTCGTACCGTTGGGTTGTTGTCGTCCTTGGGGACCTGAACTCCCGCGCAAATATGTGATTCCCCTCGGTACATGTTTCCTTTTTTTCTGCTTTGTATACGATCCATTTCCATCATAAATTTCTCATAAGGGCGTGTGTAGGTAGGTGATGTGACGAGTTGGGAGGTGTGTCGCAGGCGTAGGATCGACTGTTAAATGCCTCGACGCAAATATATAAGGAGTTGGAGAGAATGAATAAATGAATATTTAATCGCGACGGACACAAGCCTAGCACTCATATAGCATGACACGGGGAAGACTAGCTTTGACGACGACTAAATACGACGATAACTCGATTTGATATTTGGACTACTCATGTAGTGGGTACATTCGCTGATACCACTCGAGACCTAGGTGCAAGGGACTTTCACCCTTCCCTCAACGGTTAATATCCACCAAAGAGAAAACAGGAAATACTATTGACTGCCTTGACATGCCTTTGTCATCTTGTATATAGCCGCCGTGCAAGATGTGGCCTCACAATCCTCCATCTCTCGAGGGAAGTAGTTGTCCAGGGTAGCCAGACTTTAATTCGGAGATATGACGACCAGGAGGCGGGTCAAGACACCATCCATCGTTGCCTATTATTAGAGCGTCGGTTGCACTATCCGAAATCGTAGCCTCGGCACTTTAAATCCTCCGAAGCCGAAAACACTCGAAAAATATGCAGCCCAGCTGCCTCTATTCCCTTAAGTTTTGAAGCCCTATTAGAGCAACGGTCCACCATTACCACGGATCAAGGAACAGGTGCTAGTGCAACTATGTGGTTGATAGTGTGTAAATTATCATTCTGAAAAGAGAACTACTACGGTCTCTCGATATATAAATATATATATATATATATATATATATATATAAATGTTGTCTATGTGTTTACGAGGCACAGTACCTCTCTGTCTCGGATCCAGTGGGATTCTTCACATGTGTTGACCCTACTTGTTACAACACCTCATTTTGTTGTAGGTGTATGGTCCAATACTGCTGCCCTGCTAAACTAGGTGCTAATGCCTTGATATTCTGTTGAGTGGCATCATATATCCGCGCATTATTGTCGATCAATCGTGTGCTACCTATGTCAGGCCAGACTCATGTTGGCCAAATGCGCTAAAGGGACTGATCGGCTTACCAGCCGTTACACTCATGGATCAAGACACGAGCTTCGTAGATTATGACTTAGTTCTCTCCACGCGGGCATAAATTGCATCGTAACTTTGTAGCGGGAGATGGTCAATTTTTGATGAGGCAAATGCCCGATTGCAATTGAAGTAACGCAATTATCTGTAGTTAAAGCGAGGTGTTGAGTTAGATCTAGGCAAAGGACTCGCGTGGGAATGAAAAGTCCCAATTTGACGAGAAGTCATTGATTTTAGATATGCATATAGTTGCTATCGACATTGATTCGGATGCGTTTCTTCTTGGCTATCCCAGATATGCAGAGTATACCGAGCGATTACACCGGCACCACTGGAAGGTGAAGAATTCGTCTTTGTTGGCAGGAGTTTGAGGGATGTCAGGTATATAATACGACTCCCAGATAGATCTAGGTCCATTCGTGATGCTCAAGTTGATGGTGATGAGCTTTCGTTCGACTTTCTTGCTGTTTAAAAAATATCTGTAGACTGATTTTTCTGCCAAAGTTTTGCGCAAAACCTTCAAGCCGAAAATCCAGTAATCATGTTCGGATTCGTAACAGATTGATCAATGAATCTGGCTAACCACAAAACATTCAAAAGTTTTGTGAATCTATGACGGGGAGTCGAACCCCGGTCTCCCGCGTGCTGCGTGACAAGCGGAAATCATAACCGTTAGACCATCAAAGACGTAGACTTATTGCAGAATATTATAAACTATAAAAAGTATATAGCTCTAGTTGAGCCCAGAGTAGCATCGACACAAAAATATGAAGCGAGCAATAGGGCTCATTGCCTGCTTATACCGAGGGTATATACCAGGAGTAGAAGTATCACAATTCCAATGTGGATATCCGTCCCAAAACATAGTGCACGTTGTGATTTCCCGTCAGAAACGGGCAAAGGAAAGAGCCGAGTCGCTACTATAATCAATATCTCAATCCTTTGAAGCTATGGTAAATAACGTCAAAGACAAAGCTAGAATTGTACAGTGGATTCAAAAGGAAGGATGGCCAGAGCACTTTCTGATGACTGTAGAGATTGAGGCGTTAACCAGACGGAGATAGGAAAAAGGTAACACAGGACCAGGATGGAATCGACACTGGCAACAACAGTATGCGTGCACTTCCTAAAAGTAAGATAACAATGCCGCTAAATCTAATTAAACAGCTAAGGGGATTTCATTGAAGGGTGATGGTTTATATGGTTGTATAACCTTAACATCTTCAATTGAATGCTTGGAATCTCATTTGATTATTATGGCAAAAGTGTGTTTAGGATGCCAGTGTTATTTTGTAGGGTTTTCTTAGTCTACTGTGAGTTACTGATTATTTATAAAATAATTAACCAATTCCACATGCTTCCTGATGGCCCTGTCACTATTATATTTTGGGGACTAGTCTCAAAATCTGTCAGTGGTGTCTTCTACGAACTTCCAGCTCTCACTGTAGAGTCTGCAGAGCCAAGATTGAGAAACACCGTCCTTACTTCGAGGGGGGATTCCTAATAGCTTTCGCGGTCTGTATCGTCTTCATCTCTCAACACACTCCCCTAACACCATTATCATGAAGCTAACCACGATCAGATCAGATGGTAGGGTCGGAGCCCTACTCATCACCAACCCTTGATCATGGAGGAGAAACTATCAGGTGGATTTCTGGAGCGTACCTAGCACCCGATACGGAGATGTTGGATTGGATCAAGTCGGCCTCGACTGTTACAAAGAAAGAAGATGTAGATGAATATGCGCACCTCATGTGATCCTGGTGTCTAGGTCTCGCCCGACTGGGGCTACAGGATTTTTGAGACTTTTTCTCGCGCACGCAGTTTCCATTGCTACCAATGTTATCTTTTCTGGGTAGAAGGTTCCGTTAAAAAGGTGGCTGAATTCCACGGGTAAACACTGAGCTGAATGGCTATTCATCACGGGCAATATATCAATGATCTTTCAAGGAACATGAGAGGCAAGGAGCACTTAGAAGGTGTAGCCTGAGCCAGAAAGGAGCCCAATGTGTTAGATAGTCCTAGACTCAAGTAGTACAATAAAAAATATCACTCACTCACTCACTCCACTCCTGAAGAAAGACTGGATATTTGCTTTGGATTGTTTTCCCAGACCTAGTTTTGGATAGGATACCATTGGCAAATATTGCTCTTCATCTACCTGGTTGTCGACAACGCGCAAATGAATCTCGAAAAACTAGCTGCGTTCCATTTTTCGTGCTCGCTGAGACTTGAGACTTAGATATGTTGAAATCGAATACGACGATTGTGGAATCACCGGTTGGTTACATTGTAGGCTACAGGAGTCGTCAAATGGTGATCAAAATTTGGTTGCGGTGCTAATTTTCTTTGGCTCTAGCTGCGTCGTGAACGCCCAAGCTGGTGGAGAAGAAACCTATACACACAAGTATCGATGCCCCAATCTCGCATCCCTGGGGTTTACGAGTCAGGTGAATGTTTCCTGTAGTCGTGGCTATCCTCCTACCCTTGCTCAGTGAAAGCTTAACTGATTAGCGAATCTTGTCCTACGACCAGGCTCCTGATGGAAAGATATCCACTTTGTCATCCACTTAGTCTCACACGAACAGAAGTGATGAAACCAGCTCTTCACTCAGAACGTAGAGTATAAAAATACACAACTGAAAAAACATGGTACGTCCATACCGTGGTTACATTCGCTAAAATCCCTTGATGCAATCCAGGATCTCCATCCTTTTTTTTAATCGCCACTGCCTCACCTTGAAGAAGACTAAAATCATTGACCTGCATCGTCACATCATCGCAACCGAACTCTCCATCCTCCAGTGGTGCCGGCGTAATCGCTCAGTATACTCTGCATATCTGGGATAGCCAAGAAGAATTGTATCCGAATCGAAGTCGTAAGCAACCTCATGCACATCTAAAATCGACCATTTCTCGTCAATGTTGGACCTATCTCTCTCATACGAGTCTACTTCAACTACTGGTAATGGCGCTACTCCAATTGCAATCGGGTATTTGCCTCGTCAAAAATGACCATCTCCCGATATAAAGTTACGATGCAATTTATGCTCGCGAAGAGAAAACTAAGTCATCATCTACAAAGCTCGGGTCTTGGTCCATGGGGAACCGTTGCTCTAATGGGGCTTCACATCTTGAGGGAGGACAGGCAGCTGGAATATGAGACGAACGAGTAAAGAGGTCACAAATGGGCATGCTGGGACGCACATTTTTCGAGTGTTTTCGACTTGCGAGTGTCTGAGGGCACAGAGGCATCAATTTCGGATAGTCCAACTGACTCTCTGATAACAGGCAACGATGGATGGTGTCTTGGCCCGCCTCTTCGTCGTCATCTCCCAGTATTAAAGTCTGGGTGGCCTGGAAACCTACCTCACTCGAGAAAGGGAGGACCATGAGGCCATGTCTTGCACGGCGGCTATATACAAGATGACAAAGGCATGTCAGGGCAGTCAATAGTATTTCCTGTTTTCTCTTTGGTGGATATTAACCGTTGAGGGAAGGGTGAAAGTCCCTTGCACCTAGGTCTCGAGTGGTATCAGCGAATGTACCCACTACATGAGTAGTCCAAATATCAAATCGAGTTATCGTCGTATATAATCTTCGGAGATGCTAGTTTTCCCCGTGTCATGCTATATTAGTGCTAGACTCGTGCCCGTCACGAACAAACTTTCATTCATTCATATCGTCGCACCCTATCCACACCACGGCGAAAATTTTCGATATTAAGAAACAACCCATCTAATGCTGCAGATGCATGAATCTCACTGAATCAAATTTTTCGAGCAGGTGCTGGGTGGTCGACCATGATGCCATCCTTGATTGTTAAATGATGTTGAAGGTACTATTGTAATCAACGTCTTGACAAGCAGAGCGTCTCTTAGAATGTAGAACTACTGTACTCTGGTGCCGATCTATCCTCATGATAAGCTAATCTTTGTAACCACAATTTTCTCTCTTGGATAATTATTTTGTCTCGAAAGAACTTAATCGTGAGAGGTGGGTATCTATTCACACGTGCATTGAGATGAGTTGTATTCTTGAGCTATCAATGCCGGAGATCAAGTTGGTGAACCTGGTCGTTGGTAATATGGTGTTATCATTCGAACAGATGGATAAGAGGCGACTTTAGCTGATTGATCTTCCGCCAATGTATCAAGATTGAGATTCACAGAAATATTGTAATTACGGTTTATGGAGTATAGATTCTAATGATACCAGGTATCCCTGTGTTGTATCCGTAGGCTAGTCTGCCAGGATCGTACAGACACGGCGCAGACACTTTCAGTCCCTAGCCTCGTGCTGAGCTCTCGTAACCCTTGTATGATTTTTCGACTTCCCCGCGATCGTGTCTAAGCCCTTCCAGCATTTGCCTGTCTCGTTCGAGCTACAGTGCTACTATCGTGAGCATCATGCTAGCAACCTCACATCTTATAATCTTTATCCACACACACTGAACATGCGCCGACTCAGATAATACTTTCAAGTGATTTCCAGCAAGGTCCCCTGTGGATTTCTAAATTACTTTTATTTAAGTACAAAGTCCAGTATTCGATCATCCTAACTACCGTTCATGCAATACTTTTCAAGCTCGGACAGCCGTCGGATACTGACCCAAGACAACTGAAAATGATGGCCAAACGCCGAGTCTCGTAAGGTATGATCCTTAACGAGGTTCCCGTAGGCAATTTTTATGAGGATTACATGTCATCAACAACTACAAGACATTGGAAACGGCGACACCCAGATTCAAGAACATTCCGAACATACCAATAAATAGGAACCATATCATCGTATGACTTTTCAATTTCCAGGGATACGAAGATCTGACACCTATCAGTTTTACTCTATGAACCTTTGGATATTCACAGTTTGTTGAGTGAAGATTCAATCTGATACCAGCCAAAAGGAACTCTCTGATGGCTAAAGGATATACATCAGTACCATATATTGCATATAAAATTTATACTACGATTATATGCAGTAAAGATTTTATCAAAACTTTTTAATCATCTAAAGATTTTTCGATTTACCCTGTGACAAGCATAATAAGGGTGGTTGGGAGAACGTGAGGAAAGTAAAGTTACTCCGAATGCATACAAGTCTGCTGCGTTCGGCAGGCCGGCCCATATGAAACCCGCAGAAGAATAGCTGTGTCTGGCATAAGTCCCGATTTTGATCGAAGAGAAGACTTTCACCCGCTTGTCATTGAATGAGGCTTTGAAAAGCAGTACCTATGGGAGGGTGCTCTAGACTAGGCAAAGGAGGTGATACCTCCGGAATCATAGATAATTTCATTCTGTAGATAAGGAGGGCCTACAGAATCTATTCAGTTATACGTACTTATAGGTAATCTCTCAAGTGAGCCATATCTTAAAGAAAACATAATTTTTTGTGAAAAGCTGCTCAGCACTCCACGCAGCCTCTCCTATCAACATGACTTCGAGATCCACGTTTTTACCCTAAATTTACCTCATCCGCATGTGAAAATCCAGCGTACGACAACAAAGCGGATGTGGGAGCCGGTGTGGTCAACTTCAGCCGTCCCAACGCGTCGCGAAATGCGACAATGGCCAAAACAAACCATGGTAGTGGAGTTTAAGCAGCTCCTATCGATAGGAACATGGACATATTACGGAAGCCAATGAAGAATCTTTGAATTCTCCATTGAGATAAACACGATAATGGCATCACCACGGAGGTCATTGAGAAGGCCGTAAGGGCCTTCAACATACGCAGCAGGGAACGAGAGGAGATACAGGCAGTGAAATCTCCTATTGAAGAAAGAATTTTGGCACTTGAGGAAGCAGGCAAGAAGAGCCTCAAGGATCCCGTTCGATAGGCGGAACCCACAACAGTCTCAAGGCCGCTGGCCCCGCGAAAGAACGCGTCCATCTTTGAGCCGCCAATGGCGAAAATAGCGGTTAGAATATGCGTCGATGGAGCGGAAAATATGCAGTCAGTAGAGCTCCTCAAAAAGGCACAGAAATATATACCAAGAGCATACGCAGGGCGCCAAATGCGTACTAACAACACTGAAGCGTTTGCTCAATTAGCGAGCCAAAGAGATACGGCTCTCAACTTGATGGAAATATAGGACTTTCAGGCCCTAAGGCAAGATCTTCAGGTGGAGGTTTGCGGAGTCTCGTTGAGGACGAAGATATCAGGAGGAAAATTAGCCAACAACTCAATTCTAATCAGGGAGATCGATGTGTCAACAAAATTTCCAACACAAGGACTAACTATAAATAGATTAAGATGAACGTATGATGGAAAGGAGCTCGAGCTCCATGAAGAATGGCCGTCAAAGAGGGTCAGTCATACTGATCCTCCCCATAGAGAGGCCTTACAAGAATAGGTGGTCCAACACTGCATCGTCCTCAACGCTATGCTCTACTCGGCACAGGTATAGTCCTCGACATCCCAGCCAAGGCAATATCACAATTGTAGGCAACGGGGACACAGCCAGGCATCGTGTGGTAAGGCAGCCCAATGTAGCGAGTGTACTGGCGCTCATTAGACTCGGGACTACCCAAGGTAAAGAGTTTCTTGCGCGAATTGCGGCAAGGAACATCGTTCATGTCAGAAATTTTAGGACTATAAGAGGTCTATTTAGAGAGCCCTCTTTGAGCTCTCTGAGTGAACAGTAGAGGTTCGATAGGGGCTATCCCGAAAACTGCGGTACCAAAGGCGCCAATAACAATTGACGATCAGGGATTCACTCAAGTTGCCAGCTAAAAAAATTAACCAACCAAAAAGGGGACTATGGCGACCACGTAAGGTGATTGTTGATTCAACGGCCGTACTAAACACGTTGAGATCTTTAACGCCCGCAGTCTCAACCACCCAAACAACAAGGAGGATAGAAAAAGATGGCGAAAACATTCTTCCGTACTTCACCTGAGAAGGACTACGGCGTTGGAGGAGATAAGTTTGCGATGATACTGAATTTGAATGAAAAAAATTACATCCTCGGCTTTAAGCTGAGATGTACAATCGTGGGGTAATCATGGGTTTCATGGCTTAAAATTTTTCACTTCATAACACGGTTAACCGACTTCGTGGATCTGTGCAGTAGATACCAGACAGGACGTTAAACAAGAATCAAGTAAATTAAGCCATACCATAGAACTACGCGTATTTGAAATTAAATACCAATATTACTCTGACGTCCCATTGCGACCAGATTTGTTCACGGGCGCTATCAGGGACGAGCTTCGGCTTATGGTAAAATTTGGTAGGAAAACTTTAAGCTCCACTCCGGTCTGATTCACTCATATGGACAATCTCTTGGATAGAAACTCTTTACAATGATATTTGCCATCCTTAACCTGCAGATATATACTTGTAATTGACAATCGAATAATTGATGCTCAAAAATAGTTAGAGAGACTACGTCAGTGCCTGATCATGTGCATATTATCAGAGGCTTAGGAGAGTTTCTGCACTGATCATGAACCATCTTAGAGACAAAAGAGGTAGGTAATTTATTCGGAACACTGGTCCCCCGGCCTCTATTTGGAGATTGTTTCCAAGTGGCAGATAATCCTAGATGCGGACGGGAAATTAATTTGGATTTTATACAGGGTAATAGGCAGAGGATTGTCATGATTCATGAAAACATGGGAAAATAGAAAATACACTGTGTGCACTTAGATACCCAATGCTTTAACCCATTGTCGCGAGGCGGAAGGGATAATCTCTTCTCAGGCTATGTCAGCATATTCGATAAGGGATCAACTACACCATGAATAAGGAGGGATGGCCGTGGTGTTTTCCCTTATTAGTATGAGTAGCCTGGGAACCCACTCCACTTGGGAAGGAGACACAATAGACTGAATTTCGCGCGGCGAAAATTCAGTGGATGATGGAGGCACATCTGGATAACTCAGGGTTTTTGAGAAGTCTTCCCGGGTGGGTATTCACAGATGAGGGCTGACTTGGGGTGAAGAAAAAGCCGCCATAACTTCGCAGTGGTACTTGCAAATGAAATCAGAGGTATGAGTGCTCTTCTTGTAAATTGAGTCATCTATTATGTACTATTTCTCTGAGATTTTGTCATAGCTAGATAGTTGCATACGCTATTAAACCTGATGCAAAGATAAACATGAATAGGGATGGCCGACTGAAAAGGGACAAGACTACAGAGCACCTTGCTTTTCATAGTCTTTCAAACTTTCCTAGGGTCATGATCCAGGGCGTGGACTGATTTCCATTTCATAAACGTCTGTTGCGAAGTGGAGCAAGGAGCTGAAAAGCGAATTTCCCACTATCTAGACGCCCCACGGATAGTGCGTCAAGTTGCAAGCGCTCTGGAAATTATCATTAAGGCTGTCATTTAGCTGCGAACCGCTAGTGGGTGAGGATCTTCGTTATGACAGCCCTTTCATCCCGACCCAAAATCTACCTTCGCATGGTAACCCACTGCAATTACTACACGCATCAAATTTTTCACAAGATCAACTCCCCCATGTTAGAGCGATGTAGATTTTTACGTTCTCTTGTGGCTGTGCGTGCACACTCTTTGCTACCAAGTGTTCAGGCTATGGCAGTTTAAGGATCTCTCGTCACGGGAACCAAGAGATGGTATTGTTCCTGGTAGGGCCGTAGAGGCTCATGTACTGATGGCACGAAAGCAGGGTCAAGGCAAGGATAAAGGGACAACTGAAAGCACATTGGGACAGGCTTAGTGTCCATACCATTCAGCTCTACGAATGCACTCTGTACATTGAAGTGCGCACTTGTGGAGAAGCACTAGTGGTCCTGGGTCGAACAGCCTTCGGGTATGCCGGGATTTAGACGCGTGCATGATTGTTAAAATTGGCGAGTGAGGAAGGTGGATCTGGCCCTTCCAAGCCAGCGATCTGAATTCAGAAACTACAGCAGCCCCCGAGACAGGGAGTACACAAATTCCATACCACCACAGCTGTAGTGGTAGGACAAGACCTTCCAATACTCTAGCCTAGCCCCATTCATGTCATGCTACCGCAGGAACGCGGAAACTCGCCTGGCATGTACGAGCTATAGCATCTGTGAAATATACGTAATAAGCGCGGAATGCATGAAGCAGAAAATGGGTTTCATATCCCAAGCGCGCGCGGATAGGCCAATTTTTATACGGCAACTTTGTTGTGAGCCCTCCGAGCACTTGGAGATTCCTTTATTCTCTTCTCGTAGGCTCTGTGCTACTTTATTTTGCCGAGCTAGTGAGCCTCTACTCTTTCCCGGCACCAAATTCCTTTTTTTACGCGCTTCTACGGTGGGGCAAATGCTGGGGGAAATATGTAGTTGGCCCGGCAACTAGCAATCAAAGTTAAGAGACTCCCTCAATTACTTCACAACCTATTCCTTTCCTTGTGCCCTCGATTCCAGTATCGCTCAACCTTGCGTCCTGGGTGCCCAGTCGAATATTTCACATCGCGAAGGATTGCGCGGAGCAGAGATATACCAACCGGCCTTACTATTACGTGTGATCTTAGACTACCCAGGACCCGCGCCAGGCTGTCGCCGATCGTACGCCACTACTTGTCATGACGGATTAGTGTAGATCACACCCTGAACATGAGGGTAGTTTGTTGTTTTTTTTTCGGAAAATCGTAGCGCCCTTGCAGGCTCAACGTTTCTGATCGAGGCTCGAATTGATGTACAGATTCAAGTATTGGGCGTTGTGGCTTTTCATGAGCAAAACTGGGCTCCTGGGATTTAGCGTACATCAGCACTGATGCGTGGAGAGGAAGTTAAGGGGAGGATAATTAACCCGTCATCCTCACTCATTCACTCCACTCCCTTCCCTCGAAGACCCTAGGTCGACGGTTAAGGTCATTTGAATTATAATTTGATCTATTATGCTGCTGTTTAATTGTCTCGCGCCCCCCCCGTCCTGGCCCCGTCAGCCTGTCCTGCTCTCCTCCTCAGGCTTTTACGTAGCGCAATAGGAGTCCGCACGCTGGAAATTCATCGCCACGAATGCCAACTGTTGCCGGTTCACGATCCACCTATCGCGCCAATTCCTGATTTTGTTGAAACGGCACACTCGTGTCTTCTACCTCGTGTCTGCCAGTCCGTATAACACCCGTTTTAATTGCATTCTCTAGTTCTTTCTGGTCTAGCAGGAGTTTGTCTATCCATGGCTCTTCCCTGATAGATTAGTATACAGTTCAAATACAATCGGACGAACATCAGAACGCACGAGCTATGCCAGACTCTCAAACAGACGCGGAAGCGATCGGTTCATCTCAGCAAAGTTTAAAGACAAATCTCGATACTGAAGACAGCAATCTAGAGGCAGTATGTGTTTCTTCTACTACACGAACACAAGGCAATCAAAGGCCTTCGCATTAATATGTGTAGCTAACAGTATAAATAGGATGTCCAAAAAGATGCTAGTTCCACATCAACCACTGATTCAACTTCGAACGAGCCTACAAATTCATCTCCAGACTTAGTCGAACAGCAGTCATCATCTGAAGATTCTCAAACTGTCGGCAGTTCTCCCCCCTCTACCCAGACATCTACCGACTCTTCACAGGCAAAGGAAACTTTGGCAGAGAACTCACAATCTAAAGAAATCTCGCCCAATAACTCCTCCAATTCTTCACAGCCAAGATCACAGAGTTTCCCTTCTCGCCCAGATACTGAAGTCACTCTCAATGATAGCTCTCTGAAAAAAGATGATGAAGTAATAGATACAAAACGACAATCGCAGCTCCCAGCAAGAGCAGAAACAATTCCTAGAGACTCAACAGCCAGCTTGTCAACAACTGATCCAACGGTAGAACCAAAGCTGACCGAATCAGCGGCGGACTACAAGCCACCCATATCAAAGGTTTTACCCTATCAAGGGCTACCAAACATTTTACCATCAGTTCCATGGGCATCTACTCCTCTAGTAGGAGCTACAAATAGTCAAACATCTCAGGCATCAAGCTCGAGAAAATTGACGAGTCCTTTTTCCTGGCTATCTAGAACAACTGCCAAAGAAGCTAGTACGACATCAGTAATGAGCAACCAACAAGGTCAGAGCGTAGTGGCTTCATCAACTGCTACTAGGCCTAGTTTTGAAACGACTTCAAGTAAAACAGACGAAGGAGAAGAGCCAAATGGCTCAAATTCACTGCGGCGTCCAGGGAGAGGAAGTCTGAAGGACCGCTTCAAGATGCTGCGCCTTCAGGAGGAGGTAGGTATTACATCGCTAGCCGAAAATGGAGGCAGCTCAAATGAACAAAGCAAAAACGTCCAAACGGATCAAGGAAGATCAAATAACATCAAAAGTAAACAATCACCGACTTCAAAGTCACCAGTTTCGACCAGTCCAGGGCCGAGCTTACCCCCCGGCATGGCATCTGGAATTTCAGAGGGTCCATCCCATCCGGTCGATTGGGATCTATGGCAGTCTGTTGTTGACGAAGGGCCAACAGCTGTCGCAAGATCTAGTCCTGAAGAGCTCAATCGAGCGATAACTTCGGGTATCCCTAATGCCATAAGGGGAGTAGTCTGGCAAATACTAGCTCAAAGTAGAAATGAAGAACTTGAAAGCATGTACAAGGACTTGGTTTTACGGGGTACGGAAAAAGAGAGAGATAGAATGAGTGGATCTAGTGGTTTTGCCAGTATAGCAAATTCTTTAAATGGTAAGGATGAACAAGTAGCATCTTCATCATCATCGGTTAGCTCGGAACATTCAGTAGCGAACTCAATTGCTACTGGACTGAAGTCCCCTACGACGCCAAAAGACTCGGATAATACTAGTAAGCTTCAAGCCACTGCGGTAGCAGAGAGAAAAAAAAAGGCCAAAGAAGATGCGGAATCAGTGAAAAAGTTGGAGAAAATGATAAAACGTGACCTAGGAGCTCGTACAAGTTTTTCCAAATTTGCGACTAGTGCAGGTTTGCAGGATGGTTTATTTGGTGTATGTAAAGCATATGCCCTCTTCGATGAAGGTGTCGGTTATGCGCAAGGAATGAACTTCCTCGTTATGCCTCTGCTATTTAACGTAAGAACTTACATTGAATGTAGAATGGATGTACTAACGAGGCCTAGATGCCCGAAAACGAGGCCTTTTGCCTTCTGGTCAAGCTGATGAATCAGTATCGTCTACGAGATCTTTTCATTCAGGATATGCCTGGACTTCATAAGCACCTGTATCAGTTTGAGCGTTTCCTCGAGGACTTTGAGCCCGCACTCTTCTGCCATCTTCAGCGTCGCCAAGTTACACCACATCTCTACGCCACTCAGTGGTTTTTAACCCTATTTGCCTATCGCTTTCCTCTACAACTCGTTCTCCGAATATATGATCTCATCCTGAGCGAAGGACTGGAAGCTATTCTCAAATTCGGCATAGTTTTAATGCAGAGAAACGCGAAAGCCTTACTAGAGATTTCTGACATGGTTGCGCTAACAAACTTTCTTAAGGACCGTCTCTTCGACGTTTATATAGATGCTGCTCCATCATCGGTATCTATCCTTGAATCAGGATTTTTTGGTAGCTCGGGTAGCAGTATTGACAAAGAGATATATCGCGCAGACCAACTAATTCAAGACGCCTGCGCTGTTAAGATCACACCAGAAGCACTCAAGATTTATGCGCTAGAGTGGGAAGAAAAGACTAGACTTGAAAAAGCTCGAGAAACCGAGATGGAAACCCTGCGACTGAGTAATCAAAAACTCTCCGTCAAAGTACGTCGATTAGAAAAGCGGGTCCAAGAACATGATACCGAGCATGCGGCTCTAGCTACAGAGCTAGTTCACCACAAGGTTGAAAATGAAGAGCTTAAAGACGAAAATGAGTCCCTGAAGGTTCAAGTCAAGGAACTTCGGGATGTAATTGAAAAGCTTCCACGTGAGACTGAAGAAAGATTACAGTCTGAAATGGATCGATTGATCAAACGAAATCAGGAGGTACATGACGAGAATAACAGATTAGAAGAAGATATGAGTGAGATGGAAAAGACCCTCGTGGCGACAAAAATGCAGTATGCTGAGGTATGTCTATTCCCCTTTACCTTTCTCGGGTCTGCTAATCCTTAATAGATCAATGCTGCTCACGAAACTTTGACTCGTAGATGGACCGACCTCCGTAAAGCACTCGACGAGTGAAAACGTCTACAGGGATCACCACACATGACCCATTATTTCTTGTTTATACCTTGAACCGTTAGTGCCAAGAGCCTAACGACTTGATTAGTGACGCCTGTATGCCTACTTATGAAACAGAAAGCCTTTTGATGATACCCGCTCTTTTTTCGGTTGGCGCAGGAATTGCAGTGTAGAATATGATGTAAATCCAAATTCCAACCGGTAATTTAAAACCGTATGATTCAATGAGTCTATGATAGAAGGTAGACTAATATACATGATATTCAATCCGATAGTAATTCTCAAACGCATCACCTTTGAAAATAATTTTAAAAAACTGTCAGTCATATTTTGCTGATCTCGGCGAATCTCTGACTTTACAGAGCCTGAGATGTCACTCACTAAATACTGTCTCAACTATAGTTCAAGTTTGTTTCTCGAGTGATGTCATTTCTGTGGTAATGAACCTCAACGCTGCGGTGAGCTAAAAGCAAGGTAGTTCCCGGTATCTTTTATTCTTATAGTCTAGGTTACTTGCCATCTCAAGAATATTTTGATGCTAGCTCTATATGTCACCGAATAAGATCATCATCTGAAAGATTGAATATTACAAACCAAGGTTGTTCTGATTTCCTAAAATAACAATACTGTAGGAATAACTACGATGCGGTTTAGGAGGATATGTAATAGAGAGATATTATACAGGATTAAAATGGCAGGCATTGAGAACAGCATTGCACATGGGCCGTCTACATTGAATGGTATGAGTTTGCATCAGAGCCCATAACTGTGTGGCACCTGTAGCTGCCGTCTGATACAACATTACCAAGCTTGCCCTAATTACCGGAGCGCCACCCAACCATCATACTCAATTCATTAAAGTATAGCGACAAATTTTGCCCGCGAAAGGCCTCCCCAAGAGATATTCAGTCCATAAGATCACTCTATCACGTTCTAGCATAGACGTTTCCGTTAGCGGGTTGATCTACTATTTTACTCACGCATGCAGTGACAGTCACCGCGTTAGAAGATGACCGTTCGTTACGATAAGTTTGCACTTAAGTCCGGCTCGAAAGCCGATAGTGGCTACAGAGTCACTTAGTTTGCGTCGCCATCATCTTGACGTAGAACAATGTGCGTCCCTAGGAAAATGGCGCCGCTAAGAATCCGCTACTTAATTCAGCGCCCGCTTGTGATAAGGTGCTCGAGAATCACATCTTTTTCAGCCAAGGCTTCTCGACTTTCGAATAATTGGCGTTTTCCCATCATCTGATCGAGACAGTTACAAACTGCATCCATGCGATGCAAAGGCCGGTTAAAATTCTCACAAACTTGAGCTAGAGCTCTATCTCGTCGAGCCCAGTAGCTTGTTAATTTCTGAAGGCGGCCTAGTAAGATTATGGGATGAACGGAAAGTGCTTGGATACTCAGATTGTATTTGTATCACAAGCTTTCTACAGCAGTAATAACAATTAGTGGTTAACATGTAATTTGATTCTTGTCTATTTCTCTCTTAGAAACGCGTATATGCAGTAGTGATTCCTCTCTCCTAACGCCATTCCTTAACAGATTACTCATAGCTCATCGACATGATTAGTCATCAATTCTAAGGTAATACATGAACAATCACCAAGTCTTTCGGTTATTTGATAGAAAGATGTAGACATAATAATTCATGACCTAATAATGGGAAAGTCTGCTATGAGAAGTATTCATATTATCTAATTGATATCACATGGAAGATGTGTTTATCGTGAAGAGAGAGAGGATACACATTCTAATACACACTAACCTGGCCATCTCCATCTTCCAATTTGTCTCCCACGACAACTTGGAGAAAGTCCAACTACTTTATGTTATGATAATGATGATAATGATATTTTTATCGTGACCGGGTACTGACCCAGCACCCAGGGGGCATGGCACGGGTAGTCCAGATCTATATAAGACTCTTCGCTACCTACATGATTGGTTCATAGGAGCCAGAAATATAGAAACAAAACAAATAAAAAGAAAAAACACCATTTCTGAGGTGCTAGCGCCCTGCACTACACCTCCATCCTCGTGCCACACTGAGCGGCCCTAAGAAGCAATACAGCTGACATTCAAGTTCCCTGTTTATGATTCAATTTCGCTGTAACATTTTGTTACAGTTAGAAAGCGCCAGAATATCTGCCATCCTTCTTGCCCTATCATATCCCTTGTCGTAGGTCGTGGTTCCTTCGTTTCCGTCCTCCATTTCTGGATGGTCGGGCGACACTCTGCAACATGCCATGGCCGTTTCTCTCGTCCGCATTTGCATCGCATTTCTTCATTCGGACGTTGAAATCGTCTGTGATAGCTAGCGAAATCACCATGCCCAGTCCTTGCCGCAATGAGGCGGTGATATGCCCATCGAGGTAAAGCTAGCTCCGGAGGGCGTTTTCTTCGCATCAGTAAGTCCAGATCTTCATACCTGTCCGATCTATTTTTATGCCTCCAATCTTCCGCGAGTTTCTGTACTCGTATTGTGACTTGGCGTTTAAGTGCTGCGAATGTCAGGACTTTGTCAGATTCCTCCTGAGTGCACTCTGGTCTCGGGATATTTCCTTCCCTGGTTTTTGATGCAAGGGCTGCCTTTGCAATTGCGTCGGCTTTATCGTTCCCTTCAACACCACTGTGTCCCGGAACCCAGTGGACTTCTACGGCAGGCTGAGCCTTGGATAGTTCAATAAAATTCCGGACCTCAGACTGTGAAGAGCTCGTTCTACCACTCACAAGGGCTCTTACCGCCTCTTGATTGTCGAGGAGTACCTTGATACCTATACTACCTCCAATTTCCGACGCCGCTTCTAGGCCTCGAACTGCCCCGACGATTTCTGCATCAAAGACCTCTGCTCCTGGGAGAAAATTTCCACCACTCGCTATGAGTTCTCTGTCCCTGTATATAGCATAGCCATAGGCTGAGTATGCTGGACCAGTCGATGACCCATCAGAATATACACACAGCGACCCTACAGGGAGATTTCTAAGCCAATGATTAGTCCGCTTCGACTTTTCCTCCTTGTCGCATTTGGCTCTAGCCATAGCCCTCGCGATCATCGGTTGGTAAAGCTATCCAGGCCCTTCTGATGCCGGTAGGTTGAGGTTACCATTCTGAAGGCGTGTCAGATATCGCTCTGGAAACTTGAAGACACGATCTTTTTGCCCCTCTCTCAGTTTGAGTCGCTTAATTGCTTCCTTTGGTGTCTCAGCTGCCCTTGATGACAAAGGGTGATAGCTGTCGAGTCTGCGGATTCTGGCTGCATTTCGGAGCTGTCGCTGCTGTAGCATAATTTCTGCCGGTAGTATCCCTGACTCACGGTGCAGAACTATATTTGGTGTAGTTCGCCACACTCGCAGTGCGGCTCGAACAGCAGTCAAAATAGTCCTATCTAGTAACTTGAGGTGCCATCCGACACCCGTACTTACTCTTTTATCTCGTACCGTCGTGATACGGGTGAGTCCAGGCCACCAAGCTTCAGCGCCATAAATTTCCGTACTGACTACACATGCGTTCACTGCACGGATTAATGGTCCCGGAGCCGCACCTCGTTGGACCCTATTAATACTTCGTATAAAGTGAGATAGTCGTTGTGCCTTATTACACCATTCTTGAACATGTTGTCTAAACGTCAGTTGGGAATCGAGCCAGACCCCGAGCCATCGAATGTACGCGGAAGGCGTAATAAGCTGTCCCTCAACCCTGACCGCGAGGTTGGATGAGTCTAGTTTCTTCTTCGGTCCTCCTCCTATAACCAGGAGCTCGGACTTAGAAGGGTCGAACCTTATCATGTGCGTTGAAGCGCGTTGGATTATCCTGTCTACTTCTACCTGGGCAGCCTCAACAGCCTCACTAGGATTTTTACCGATACGAACAATGGCAATGTCATCTGCATATCCGAATATACAGTTTGGGGTTCCATCTTCAAGTAGGATTGAGATGTATAACATAAATAAAAGTGGCGATAGTGGTGATCCTTGGGGAACTCCGCACTCAACAAGCTTCTCATCAGTTACACCTTTTTCGTGTCTCACCAAAACTTTTCGTTGTTTCAGAAATGATTCTACCAGGCGACAGAGTAGTACTGGCCAGCCCTGACTTCGCATTCGTGTGAGCAGCCGATTGTGTAGCACTGCATCGAAGGCACCTTGTATGTCCAGCGTGACCATAGCTGTGACTTTGTTGGATCTTATTGCAGCTTCTGCATCGTGTATAACACATGATGCCAAGTCGACTGCTGAGCGTCCCGGTAGCGCGCCGAATAGTTGTGGAGGTACTGCCTTGTGTTTTAATGCAAGCCAGGACATCCTTTTAGCTATGAGCCTTTCCAATCCTTTGCCTAAGCTGGAGAGTAGCGATATGGGGCGCCATCCTTTTGAGCTGGAGAGGTCGCGTCCAATTTTTGGAAGTAGCACAACTTCCGCCACCTTGAAAGGCGTAGGGAAATATTGCAAGTTGAGACAAGCCTGGAAGAGGTCCCTGACGTATGTTCCAATCGTGCTCCAGCAGGCTTTGAGAAGTCGTACGGTAATCTTGTCGAACCCCGGAGCTGTTTCTTTGCTGCCAATGGTTGATGCTGTGACATCCTCCAGTGACACCTCTCCATCCCATGGAATCAACTCTGGTTGACTGTTCTCCCACGTATCGATGTCGTTTCTCGCGTTATACCTTGCAAGAAGAGAATCTCGCAACGCAACTGTCCGCTCTAGTGGATCTGAAAGCCACTCGTTTGGTGATACCCGGAGAGGAGGAGGCTGTTTCGTCGGGTTCGGTTTGGCCCATTGCATAAGTTTGAACACTTTTGCTTCTGTCTCTGCTGCCTCGACTTGCTTTGTCCAGTATTCACGTTTGGCTCTCTTCACTGCGGCTCGAAAAGCCCTACGTGTCACTACTATATCTCCAGATGTCCTTTTGGCTGTCCTGTAGTCAAACTGACGTCTTTTACATTCATCAGTCCACCAAGGCGCTGTTTTTCCCCTTCCCACCGCCGGTGTTCGACCGACAACTTTGATCGCGTCTTGAAGTACTTTGATTAAGCTCTTTGTGAAGTCTTCAATCTCGGTTTGACTGCTGAGGGGGCCGTGCCTTACCCATTGCCTTACGCATCGAGCAAACTCGTCTAGGTCACCGTCTCTTACGCGGATTAGCCTCGGGATCCCGGATAGCTGCGAGCATCCAGGTGTGTCAACCGAGCCTTCAATGGTGGAGTGGTCTGATGTACAGTCGAACCGTGCTGATACCGATGCAACTGCCGTCGTATTACTCCAGGTTAGATCCAGCACGTTTCCATCGCGATGAGTACTTTTTCCTAAGGTGTTTAGTAGCTGCATGTTGTTTCTGCGGGCCCACCCCATGATGAGATCACCATTTCCGTATTGGCGTTCTGTTAATGGCTGCCAATACTGTGAGACTGAGTTGAAGTCACCCCCTACTACTGAGGGTCCACTTGGCTGCCAGCTTAGTAATGGTTCCAAAGTCTCACTATGGCCTGGAGCACGGTAGACATTTACAAATTTCAGTCCACACACCTGCACAAAACAGTAGTCTGATGACTGGCTTGATGACGAGGGTGAGATCTGAGCCGCTTGGAGTCCTTTTCTTACAAAAGTGACAGCGCGTGGTCGTGGTCTCGGTGTCGTGTTTCCAAAGGGTATAAAACTATCGAAACCAGGATGGCTTTTCGTTCTAAACTCTCCATCTTCTTGCAAGGTCCATGGTTCATGAACCATGACTATGTGCACTTCTGCATCCCAAGCTTGTTGCAGCGCTATGTCCATGTTTGGTCCACCCTTTCCCACGTTCACATGGTGAAATAGAAGGGTGCTATATTTTTGGTTGTGCTTATGAGAATTTGGTGTATTACTCATTATCAACCATCGTTTCTTCTGGTATATTAATGACCTCGCGGGCCTTACCTTTTTCTTGAGATCTTAATATAGCAGCCTTAAAATCCATATGTCCGCGTTCTCGAATAACTCGCAGCTCGGCCGGTGATCGGGGCGTTACTTGTCCATTGTATCGCCTTGGCCGGGCCATGCAGTCCAAGTGAGTAGACTCGTGCGATCCAGCACAGTTTGAACATTTGGGGATGTTTGCCGAGCATTCGGCAGCTTCGTGCGTGCCAGAACACTTTACACAGCGCTGTCCTTTGACGCAGTTTCTTGTTGAATGATAGCCCCAGCAGCGTTGGCATTGCTCGATGGGGCGTCTACGAGAGAATGGTATGGCAGGTCCACTCTCGTCGAATACTCTAAACCTTAAGTTGGAAGGTGCTTGTTTAAAGTGCACGATCCAGCTAGTGGAATACTGTCCAAACTTTGTATCGTTTGGGCGCACCTGTATTGGCATGACGCCGCAAGCTGCCTGGCATTCCATCTTCACCATTTCCCTGGTTACTTCAATTCTTCCGTCTAATGTACGGATGTAGATTGGGACATGCGGTACCATGACGGATGTCCAGTCTGACGCCGGTTCGATTGTGATTTCCTCTTTTTGGAGTGAAGGACCCACACCCAGAATTGATTCCCTGAGTGCATCTGATGCGCACTCCATTGCTAGGCCAGACCTAACTTGTGTCATTGCTATGATTGCTGAGGGTGCAACCCCAGCTTTCTCTGTGACAATTTTCTTGATAGTGACTGGTGATAACTTGCGCCACTGATGCTCTCGTCCCATTCGAAGAAAAAGTCGTTTATCTTCTTTGGGGGGTTCTTTTTCTGCTGGTCGTGTCTGCACAACCGGCCTTCGTTTGACCAGGTTGGCTGGCGGGTCTGGGAGCTTGGCCGCTTTTCGTGCCACTGTGACCCAGGGGGACTCAGCCACTTGAGGCTTTTTCGGCAGTTCATGAGGCGGTTTCTCGTTTATCTTTGTCACCCTTGGCACAGAGGTTTTCATCTGAGTGGCTTCGGGGAAAGGGTTCTTACATGAGTTGTATGTGGCGCTGACGTTGCTTATTGCAAAAGCTGTCACAATAGGTGAAATTTTTTCAATAAAAGGCGCGATTAAGGCCGCACCATCGGTTCCAGCCTTGGATTTCGCCCAGGCGTCGATATTCTGCAGGAATTCTTGAGCTAGGCTCATTCGCTGCTTTCTGTCGCGTTCTGATTGCTCCATTGCGGCGGCAATCCCAAGAAGGCTCGGGTGTAGGTCGTCGCCTGGGTCGATTGACGCCGAGGACGACGGCTGGTTGTACGCAGCCATGATGCTGCTTGATTTTCAGGGTTTGGACGGATGGATATAGTAATTATGCGTGTGGAATGGAAGAAGGATATGAGTTATCATCTAATGTTTCTATTGCCTACTTTATGTTATGATGTATTCCATGCACACCAATGTTTGCACTCAGTATCACAACACGGTCCGAGCATTGATGGCCTTTCCCCCACGCCAACATTTTATCATTATTGGCAAAAATAGGGGTGATCACTGCCCTCCTGCCGCAGTTGACTTCGTCATTAGTGCATTGTAAATTGTCCTTCTCTCTCTATCCGATTCTATTAACTGCTTGTATCGGAGATATGCTGACTAATCATGCAACCAAAGCATGCAGCTATATAATTTAGCTAGTCCCATGACGGAGTCGAGGCCTATTGCACTTCCTGTAGGTAACAAAGGACTCCAGATAGAAAACATGATAGGGGGAGGGAGTTTTCATTGTAATGGTTTCTCTCTCATGTAAACGTGTAGATAGGCTCATAGCCGCCTGCATGGGCCCATGGGGCGAAAAAAAGGGTTGAATGAAATCAAATTCAAAAAGCATGCAGATAGTATTCCAGAAACAAACGCCAGTCAACTAGCCTAATTGTTACATCCACGAAGCCAATATTCCGAATTTCGTCAAAATTCGTTATCTGTCTTGAAGTGTCAAGATTTAGAATCTAGATCGGACCATGTGATATTGTTATTATTAGCAGAGTTTTCGCACTGTTAACATCTGTTATTACTCTGTAGTGGGCTTCTCTCTTGGTAGCTAATCTGATTCATCAGACTCGATCTCATCGATCTCTCTTTCACGCCGTATCCTAACCCGCGAACCTTTGCCGTCTTAGTGCGGAAAGAACACACCCAAGCTTCGAGTAAAGTTTTACAACTAGATCGCTGGTGATAACGGAACTGTTCGGCAGCCTCGTATACCACCTTCTATGTCCTATGTGACCATGGTAGGAAACCACAACAAGAATACATAAGGCTTGGAGATAGAGACACAGTGTTGTGCACGTACTGGCCCTCCATTTCGTCTGCGTGCCCGACATAATCTTGTGTGTATTCAAGAGATTGGAAGGAGTAATGTGATAGTGCTTCAGGCTACCTATTGGAGACATGAGTGGCTGCATGGCGTGAGCACAAGGAGTCTATTGGGAGTTTTCTATGCCCAGATGGCGCCAGGCTCGTTTATTTTATGGCTTAGGCTCTGTGCCGCTTACACTTGTACCTGTAGCGCACACTTATAGCTGTAATTCGTACATCACAATATTTTAGTCAACTTCTACTTTCGTTCCATCATGATGATTGCTCAGCGCCATGCCCTGCGTAGGGCAGTCCACATTCCCTGTTGGCCTCCACTTCCGAAAAATTAATGTTGTTGCTCCATTAAGTTACTTGTCTTTCTTTAGCTAGCTCGCCCAAGGCGTCCCTTGAATCGACTTTCGCTTCATAAATATTGTGCCCATTTCATTGCGCCATATTTCCAACATGAAGTCATGTGTTGAGCACACTAAGTCGATCCGTCCATAGAGCTCCATATTTACCTGCCGAAGCGCAAATCCTTCCTCAGATTCAATGACCTTGCACTTGATCTCATGAAATATTACCAGTCGCTACTTTGAATATTTTTTCAGGCCTCAGTGTCTCAGTAACTCATTCATGTGTCGTTTTTTTTCAAAAGCCTCCTCAATTTCTTCTCTTCCTTCCACGTCACGTCTCTTGGTTACGTCTGTCAATCTCCCTGTGAAGTGTGAAAATTTAACAACTCTGTGGGGGTTTCCTATCGCTATCGTTCCACTAATCGTGGAGGCCGAATATGCAAAGAAAAGCTGAATACCTATGCACCTATGGTCCAGGCTTACTGAGTGCCTGGTTTGGTAGGCTGGCGCAATTTTGGTCACAATTAGTGTAAATTTGCCGTGGTTTGAATATAAGATATCCCTGCTCGATTTATAGACGTATTCAGGGCCAGCACTTCCACCGTGCCTTCGTAGCGATATGTACGGGAGGTTATCTATTCATCTTATCTTCGATGGCGATGATAAGTTTGCATTCTTTCGATCGATTCGATAGCGGGTGAAATGGTCTGAAGAGATCCGGGAGTGTAATCTTGCCAAGAGGAATCTTTCAGTGAAAACTAACATGATAAAGAACGCCGTTTGATTGTGATCCGAGCATCGATCAGTCTTGAGCCCGTTCACGATTCGTATAAGGGCTTGGATGTTTGATCTCATCGGGTTGGGCAGTATTGTAGCTTCTTCATGTTGGGTTTTCGACTAAAGGCTAGCCATATCGATGAAAACTCTCACATTCACCCATATTATGTTACTAAATCTTGGCACTAAAGAAATAGTCTAACTATAGGCTCGTAGAGGACACGACTAGCAGTAATAGAGTCTTCATCTTTTGGTGCGTAAGATTATGTCAACTGGTTCATTTTGAGAATGTTATCATGTTACCAATTAAATGACGATGGAATTACTGGCCATTTATAAGACTGAGCAATGGTAGATAGTGGTTGAGTCAACTTATTCGATGTTGTTAAATGTGGGGGAATATGATCTCTGATTCCTCGTCTATCAACTATTTCAACCTATCTCTTTCTTCATTGTCTTAAAGTATATATTTTTTGTTATTCGGTCAAAGGAATTTATAAATGTTGTGTAGTATTGAATGTATAATTAAGTAAAGTTGAGGTCCCATAAAGCATCAGTGGTTTAGTGGTAAAATCCATCGTTGCCACTTAGATTCGATGGGCCCCGTGTTCGATTCACGGCTGATGCAGCTCTATGAAAATGAGTAATGATTTAGTAAAACCAGTTACCTTTTGTGACATAACACCATATACCTGCTGTTCATATTTTGCTTTCTTTCTATCAGTAAGTAAATCTTGCCCATCTAGTATATAGTATCGGCTCCACTCTCATTCTACAATTATTGACATTCACAAAGCTCAATTCGTAAAACTCCTCGCTAAGATTCGACATTTCTCGCCCGCCGAGGTTAAATCCTCCCTTTGCATCTTCTTATCAGCTTGTCCTGATCCCTCTCACGTCCATACCAAAGAACTGTTTCCCAGATTTGTGCCTACGCTTTACTTCCTCCGTCGGGTGTAAATATCGGCGTGGGCGTGTATTTGGTGACAAGCTGAGGCCAGAGAAAGTCGATGAGAGGTGTGATCATTGTAATGAAGATGTACTGGGTCGTACTTGTAGACTTGATGAGGCTTAGGTATGAGTCGGACTCTTTGGGAATTAAAAATTGACATGGTGGAGTAATTTGAATTTTTGCCTCGTGGGCCAACTTCTGTGATATTGCGAAATTTGACTGAACTTGGCTCTGGGAGAATATTTCACACCCAGGTTCGTAGGATACCGCGTACAGGTTTTCAGTCCTGCCCTCTTCCGCTGCACTCTATTGGGCAGAAAATGCACCATTTAGATACAAAGAATTAAGTATCGGCCCTAATACAAAAATCAGCATTGAGATCGCCCGTCTGGAGCGACGCGCATTAGGATATCTACTAGCTGCACGATCCGGTCACGGCGACTTCGCGGACTACCACCGACGTTTTCAGCCTGAAAACGCCACTCTAACCTACACATGCGGAGAAGAGAAGTCCCCCGACCACTTTTTCTATTACCGCCTCGGGCAATACCAGGCTCAGCTTCACAGAGCACAAGATGTTAAACCCAGCGTATCTTGGGCTCTTGCTTCAGCGGAAGGAGATAATGCATTCAATGGATAAGTGCGTGCGACAAACTTATTCGAAATGGCACAACAAGTCTAATACGAGCGGAATCACGAATCTATTACCAACTGCATAGCATGAGACTCGTTGGACAGACGACCTCTATGTGTACTATAATCTTCGAGCGCAGGATGATAAGATCCTGGCTTTCATTTGCTTAGTTGGGTCCGTGTAGGCTTCAACATGTCGGGTAGTTTATTTATTTATTCATAGTACCTAACGTCGTGCCCGCCCACAGCACGTGAGCCCCTCACGTGCCGGTTAGCTCAGTCTAAATAAATCTACCCGACGTGTTGGCGCCTGAACAAACCCAACTAAGCAAATGAAAGCCAGGACCTTATCATCCTGCACTTGAAGACTAAATTATACATGGTTACCGGTCACCCTTCAAGTCTCATGTTTTCAGATTATATTGAATGAAGAATAGATTAAATAAACAATATGGAAGGGGGGAACTTTGTTGAACCACATGATTCCCTCTCGGTCAGACTTGTGCTTTTCCAAAGAAATTTGTGACACGCACCCAGCTATTAAATGCGTGAACTCCCTCCGCAGAATTTTTGAATTTGAATTCTAGTCGTATCAGGCTTGCGCCCTACACCCACGGGGCGTGATACGGGCGTGTGATCCTTGCGGACTCACTACTACCTACATGAAAGGCTTTTCTTGCCAGAGAATCTATAGAAAAATAGATGATAAAAATGATATAAAAAAAGGGGTCTGAACAAATCCGCCCTGCGCCTTGTCCTAATTTTCCCAGCAGCTAACCAAAGGAAAAACATTTAAGATCCCCGGGAGTGCCTAGGCTTCCCGGTATATATTTGGTGCACCATAACATTTGGTTATAGTCACGAATTCAAAGAATTTCTCCCATCCATCTTCTGCCAGCATCTCGCTCGCCCTCGGGGGGGGGTTCCCCGTTTAACACTTTTCCAACGCTGTAAAGCTGGTCGGCATTCTGCAAAGTGCCGTGGGCGTTTTTCTCGTCCGCATTCACACTTGCTGATAACATCTTCATGCTTGAATCTTTCGTGATATTTGACGAATTCACCATGTCCTGTCCTAGCCGCAATCAACCTGTGGTACGCCCATCTCGGCAGAGCGAGTTCTGGAGGTCGCTTGCGTGTCATCTCCAGGTTAAAGTCCGTATAGTGTCGATGCGCATATTCCTGCCACCATGTTGCCACCAGCTCGCTCGCACGTTCTCTCACAAACTTGTCGAGTGATGCAAACGTAAATCTTATTCTTCGATTTATTTCTGTAGAGGGCGTAGTGTCGGTTCCTTCGTCCGGAAGATCCCTCAAGTCTGCTTTGGCAAGCTTATCTGCCTTCTCATTCCCAGTAATTCCTGAGTGTCTCGGGATCCATCGAATCTCTACTGACTGGTGATTTTGAGAGTCAGAGACAAATTTGTCAACTATCCCTTGGAAGGATCTTGACCTTCCGCTGCGCAGAGCCTGGGTGGCTTCTGAGCTATCTAGGAGCACCTTGATAGGTTTGCTGCCGGCAGCCCGTATTGCTGCTTCAAGTGCTCTCTGGGCTCCTAAAATTTCAGCGTCGTATGCCTCTGCCCCAAGCAAAGGTCCTGCTCCGCTTCCAATCATTTGCCCCTCTCTGAACAAAGTGTATCTCCACGCAGATCTTGCCAAGCCGTAAGACGAACCATCTGGGTACGCACATACGGTGTCCGCTGACAAATTCTCTATCCATATTTTGGCCTGGGCAGCTTCGGAATGCTTGTTGAGTTTCGTTGATTGACTTTTTTTGTTCCATTTTTGGGAAGAATAGTATTCCCGATTCCGCGGCGCCTGGCACATTTCCGAGGCTAGTCTGTAATCGCGTGAGGTATCGCTCCGGGTTCTTAAACGAACGGCTTTTCTGTCCTGCGCTCCCTCCGCGGAGGACGTCGGGTAGTTTAATTTAGACTGGGATAACCGGTACGTGAAAAGCTCACGTGCTGTGCGCAGGCACGACGTTAGATATTATGAATAAATAAACATGGCGGCTTGGAGTGACATCGTCATAATGAGTCCGCACTGTACCAATGTGCCAATGTGCGACGCAACGCAATACAATACTTTTGCGTCGGAATTTGCATGGCATCGGACTCGGAATCGGCAATACGGCACTGCACCACTTGTGGATAGGCTTACACTGACTGAAAATATACGAGACCGAGTACAATCCCTCCGGATCACAACGCGATAGTGCTGTTTTACAGGTATTGTCAGAACACTACGAGAGCCCCACAGCACAGGAAAAGAAGAGAGATTAGCCTCGGTGGCGAGGAGGCTTTCACGTATATATATGATTAGATAAATGTAGTGGAAGTTCTCTCCTTATAGTTATTATTTACTACCATCGACCACATAGTTGCCCCAGCATCTGTCCCTCGAAACCGTGGCATAACTAGCCCATACTTTGATAATGAGAGCCCGACTGAAGGGCAGCTAAGACTGTTCGGAATATTGGAATCATGTATATGAATAGGGCGTTGGATGTAGTAGTAATTTTGTTCTTCAGTTAATAAACTTACCTTTCAGCATAAAAACGCCCAAGTTTTATATACTGGAACAATAACATGGTTATACTGCTAACCTGCATTCCGATAAATACCACAAGCGTCTTTCTCGGCCAAACGCACATCTGCAGGCTATTCCTTCGTGATAAAACCTCTTGTGGTAATTAGTGAAGTTTCCGTGACCAGATCTAGTGATAAGGTACGATGAATCAGAGCAGGAATTTTAATTGTTGTTACATGAAGAGGTAATTAGTTGGGAGGTAAGAGTGGTACATATACTCAATATAAAGCACGTGTATGCTTGGCACGAATCACATGTGATGCCTCAGTACCGTGATATCTAGCTGCCAACAGACAGTGATACGCCTATCTTGGTAGAGCCGGTTCAGGTGGACGTTTTCGTTTCATCATTGGTGCCAAGTCTTTGTATAGACTGGGTCTATTCTCTAGCAACTAAGACTCGACTGTCTCATCTGCGTGTTCTCTAACAAAGCAGTTTATAGCTGCAAAGGTGTATCTCTAATTACTGTTTGACCTCAATCTGTTAATAGCGCTGGAGAGAGCTGGAAAATTTTTCAAAGCTGATTTAGCCAGTTTATCGGCACACGAGTTCCCGAGTATCCCAAAATGGCCTGAAATACATCGTATCTCTATTGACCCATTCAGTCGTTGTAGAGTTGTGAATTGGTCGATAGTAGCCTAACAAGACTTGCTTCGACCAGTTTCAAACGAGCGGATGGCTTCAGAATTATCGAAGAGTATCTTGATGGGGCCATCTCCTGCTATTGTTACGGTAGTTTCTAGTGCTTTCTATGTTCCTAGAAGCTCCGCGTCATATACTTCAGCTCCCAGCGTTATCCCTGAACAACTTCTAATCATATAAGTTCCTTTATGTACGGCGTAGCCCCAGGCAGATCTCTGAGGATACTCTGATGAGACATCTGAAAAGGCACGTATCATTTCTACAGGAAGACTATCAAGACCCGATATGTTCCTAGAGGGTTGGCTTTTCGAGTATGGCAGCTCTCAAAGACCTTAGGCTATCGGTAAACTTAGAGCACTATTCTGGAGCCGTGTATAATAGTGACCTGCTGCCGGGGATTGTCTTTGCTTCAGAAAGATTGCTGCTGGTGGGATACCTGACTCTCTCTGTAGAGCTGAATTTGAGATTGTGCGCCAAACTGGCAGTACCGCTGATAGCCTTTAGGATTGTTGTGTCCAGAAGAATCATATGTCAGCCAATGGCGGTGCTTACTTTTTTGTCTCGCCGAGTGGTGAAACTGGCTAGACTTGGCCATCATGCCCTCACTTCATACAGTGCTACACTGAATACGCAGGGCGAACAGCTTGATCACGAGTCCCAATGCTTCGCTCCACCAAACAGTATTGATGCTACGGATAAGCTGTGTTATAAGTTGCTCTTTGCTGCACTACTCTTGAACATGCTGCTTCAAGTTCAGCTGAGAGTCGAGCCACGCCCTGAGCCATCTCAAATGCGGCGATGAAGATACGTGAAGGTATTTCGCATGGACAGTAAGACCTGATGCGTTCCATTTTTTCCTTAAACCTTCACTTTTTATCAGGAGTTCTGACTTGGCCAAGTCAAAACTAATCCCGTACTCATCTGCCAGCTGGACGAGCTAATTAACGTCTCTCTGGGCAGTTGGTACCGTTTCGACAGTGATAAGTTACATTCCAAGGATGGCGATATCGTCAGCATATACGAGTCTTTTTCCTTTCCCATCCAGAACTAAAAAGGCAATATATAGGAGAAATAGAAGTGGTGAAAGTGGTGAGCTCAGGGGAACTCATTACTGCACGATTTTGTCGCAGGTTGTTCTATTTTGATGATGAATACGATTACTCCTCTGTTTCATAAAAGACTCAACGAATCGGCATAGACTCTTCGGCCGCCCCTGGTGCCGCATTCTACGTAGTAGGTGATTGTGAAGTACTGCTTTGAAAGCCCCTGGCACATCCATATTAGCCATAGCTGTAATATTTTTGTTCCTCAATGTCGCTTCGGCGTCATGAGCGACGCACGAGACCATATCGAAATCTGAACGGCCAGGTAAGCCACCAAAAAGTTGTTTAGGAGACACCTGGTGCTCGTGAACTGACCACACCATTCTCTTGCCTAAGAGACGTTCCATCTCTTTGCCCAAGCACGATTGGAGTGATATTGGTCACCATCTCTTAGAGGTAGGATAGGTCTCAACCTGGCTTTGGAAGTAAAATTACTTCTACTACTCTAGACACTGTATGAAAGTGTCCATTCTTCAAATAAGCTTGGAATTCTATTTTTTATTGACATCTCAATTACTTTCCAGAATGCCTTGAGCAACTTTACAATCAGTTTATCAATTCCTTCAGCCGTGTTTCCAGCGCCTATGAGGCTTCCACAAACGTCCGACAGTTATCTGCGTTATCCCACGGTATTCACTTTAGTTGATCCAGTTCCCATATAGAAACGCCTTAATCTGCGTCAAATTAAGCCATTGACTTGTCACTCGAGCTCTCTGAAGAGGATTATAAAGCCGTTTATCTTCTGCAATCTTTAGTAGGGGAGGCTCTCGACACAACCTAAGCTTAGCTCATTGCATCGGCTTGAATATCTGCGGATCTATAGTGGTACTTTTAGATCATTTCAGTGTTCTCTCTTGAACCTTTAGACTCTTTAGATATTTCTATTACCTATATTTCAAACCTCTAGTTCCTCTAAGTAATTTCAAGTAAACCTTCAGTTATCTTTCGTAGTCCATACAACCTCTTCTCCACCACAATCACACTTCAGCCCATAAGCCTTCGCCCTAATCTAACACTATGATAGCCGACGGCGTGACTTCTGCTCGATGAGTAATCATTTTAGTGGTGGTAACTGGTGGGAGTTGATGCCAATGATGTTCTTTGTCCAAACGTAAAAATGGACGTTTATTAACTTAAGGGCTCAGTTTTCTCGCAGTACTTGTCTGTGCGACAAGTCATCTAGGGAGTGTGGCTGCGGAAGGGTCGAGTAGCTCGGCTGCTTTTGGAGCTACTGTAATGCAGGGCGAGCTATTCTCTAAAGATCTTGCAGGCAGAATGCTGCATTGTGAGACAGTAGTGGTGTTCATCTTTTGTGTTACTGGCTTTGAAGTATTTGGTGGAGTAATGTGTACCTTTCCAGTAGTCTCGTGAGTTTCTGGTGAACCTGTTGCAATATGAAACACAAGAGACGCAATATTTTCCATAAGCGGAGCCAGAATTTTAGCGGTATTTGTTTGCACCTAGCTCTTGGCCCAGGTCTCGATCATTTCAAGGGATTCTTTGGCGAGGGCGAGTCTTTCCTTTCTTTCGTTTTCTGCTTTCTTGTTGTGATGGGCATGTTATTTTGCATGAATACTTGCATGTACATGACGTGATTAGATGTCTAGGCTGTTCGAGTAGTCCTTGCAATATTTGCTATATCTGCAGAAGGAAGTTTGTTTGTGCAGAAGCTTACTAGCAGCCGCACACGAGTATAAGTAGCGAGTGTTCGGCACCCAATTTGAATAAAAAATCAAGCATAGTTATCCTCCAATTTACCTTTAACTACAATCCAATCTCGTCAATCCATACACTCGCACAAGGTCGGCATGCACAATGATTATCACCTTAGCTCATAATATAATATTTCGGCATTGTGTTATCAACGCCTAGCAAGCCTGAGTAGAGTTGCCCTCCTGGGTTGGAGGGCATCGAGGATAACGATGCAACGGCAGGTGCCATTGCACTGGAAAGTAGTTCTTTACGTTGGGTCTCCAAGTATTGTTGGTTGTTGCAATAATCGGGAGGGTACGGAATGTGTGGTCTGTTGGGTGTCGCTTATTGTAGATAATGGGAGTTTGGCAAATGTGTTAATAGTCATGAGCCTGGCCAGAAAAAGAATAAGCCTTTTTACTTTCTATGTCAGTCATAGTCTCTACTGTCAAACAGCACCAATTTGGGATGGCAAGACTGAACAACTGTACGCGGTGTCCTCCACCGACTTGGGAGTGAAATATCCTCCCAGAGCCAGGTTCAGTCAAATATCGCAGTACAAAGAAGTTTGTCTACGAGGCAGTGATTGAAGGCACTCCACCATATAAATCTTTCATACTCAACGATATAAGTTTCCACCAAAACCACATCAAGTTTACAAGTACGAGTCAATTCATCCTCATTCCAATGACCACACCTCTCGTTGACTTCCTCTGGCCTCAGCTCGTCACCAAATACACACCCACGCAAAAAATTATACCCATAGAAGGAGGAGAAGCGTTGCGTACAAATTTGGGAGAAAGCCCTTTGGGATTGACGTAAAAGGGATCAAGACAAGTTCTCAAGATGATGCGAAGGAAGGATATAACTTCGAAGGGCGTGAGATTCCGAATTTTGGCAAGAAGTTTTACGAATTGGGCTTTTTGCGCGCCAAGACTTCGCTTGCGAGGGTGCAGCTGACACTATAAAAACAAGCAGACGATGGAAGGTGTTGTGGTCCGCCTCCTGGTGGTGTTCTCCGGTATAGTCTGAGTAGCCTGGGCACCTACTCCAATTGGGAAGGAGACACCTATACTACATATTTCGCGGAGAAAATTCAATGGATGATGGAGGCATGCTACGATAATGAAAGGTTTCAGAACGTCCCTTTGGTGGGTAAGCTGGGAGGAGGGTCGACTGTTTTATACATAAACATACCTCACACTTGTATTTGCGAACGGACCCCAGAGTATGAGTGTCTCTTTCGTCAAAATATTCTTCCAACACGTATGCGCGAAAGCAGGCATATTTCATGGCTGCATATACATTAGATAATACCCTAAGGTTGACGTCGAAATGTAATCATTATTACACAACTTTTCACATACTATGGTGAGGAGTTGACATAAAACAGATTGAGACAAAAGTATACCTGGTATCCTTGCAACTGCCGTGAATCGAACACGAACCTCCACCTTGGAAGGGTGGAATCCTAACCATTGGACCACAGAAGCGATGCACTAAAGGTTAAACAACAAATTATATAGCCTTGTACAATTCAGTAGGCTTTACCTCCCACGGCCTGCATACTAATGCGATGCACGAACATCTATTTAAGATAATTATCCATAAAATCCTGGTCCAGCTTGCTTAGTAAAGTCTTCTAGAGCCTGTTAAAAGAATGATTGTAGCTACATATCCCCAGGAATGTAGTCACCTGCGTAGACTGCATCGTACTGTTGGAGGGGTGTTTTGGTAGAGAAGCTTAAGCCGCTAGACTTGTATTTCACATCACCTTGAGAAGCGAATTGGGAAATTGAAGAGTCTGAAAAATTTGGTGGAAAGTTGTAGATCGGGCCCACTTAGTACCAGAGTGCTCTAAATCTAACTGTGACGACCAAGCGAAGGACACGAATTACTCGCCGGCAAAGACAAATTCTTCAACTTCCACCGGTGCCGGTGTAATCGCCCAGTATACACTGTACATCTAGGATAGCCAAGAAGAATCGCATCCGAATCGAAGTTGAAAGCAAACACAGACACGTCTATAGTTGGCAACTTCTCAACAATCTCGATCTTGTTATTCGCGCGGGAGTCCTCTAACTTAACCTTACCACACACCACCTCGACACGACGGCCGATAAAGGCGTTAATCCAACTGTAAACAGAATCTTGCATCATTAATTACCAGCCATCTCCGACTAAAAATTCACGATGCTACGTATACATGCAATGAGGAAATAAATTCATAATATACAAGGCTCGGGTTATAGTTTATGTGGGAATGTTGCTCTAATGAGATTATACATCTCGAGGAAGGACAGGCGATTGGGGCATGGAAAGAAATGAGGATGAAACCTGCTGTGGGAATACTAGTCTGATATTTTGGAGATGTTTTCGACTTTGGGACGTTTATAGGCGCCAAGATCCAGATTTCGGTGAGCTGGCTATTACGACTGACCTCAGGGTGACACTAGAAGACTCCCTTGAATATAAAAGAATAATCGCTTTGTATTTGGACCTAAAGCTACACACGATAACTAAAAGAAAACACAAGGAGAGAAAGATGTAGGCAGCCTTGCTGGGCTGACAACTCCACCAGCTAGCTTCCGGAACCGACCTTACTCAACCAGACTCCTCGTCACGTGACGCCATAAAACTATCACTTGTAAACTAAAGCCGTAACATTAGCCAGGAGGGCTTCTATTTTCGATGAGTCAACGGCACTCCCTAGAGCCCTGGAAGGTACAAAAGAAGTTGGGCTAAGCTACCATACAGCAACCACGCTCTGTTACGACTTTTCTGAAATTTCAGCACGACCTTCGGGAAGGAGTTGGAAAGAGGCTAGAAAGGCAAAGAGTGAATTCCCCGAGGTACTTACAAGTCCGCAGCTCCCATCTGGCCGGCTTCTTTATACGCTTCAGAAGTGTCACTTTGTCTTCGGATCTAGTCCTAATGTCGTTATTAGGAGAGCCCCGCACCCAGTGGTTTCCGCGATTTTTCCCGGCTGCCATACACCCGCAAATAGCCATCGTTTTGTTGGCTGGAGAGGGGAGAGAATGAGGGGCAAAGGGCTGCTCTAATTGTATAAGCGAATGAGTACTCTTGAGGTGTGGTACTCTTTGAGAGGAGCTGTATGGGAGGCATAAGAGGGTGTTACGGCGTCCGCTAAGGATACTAGATATCGCCGTCACCGAAGGTAATGTCTTAATAACTAAGGATAATAAATACTAACAAAGGATACTCAGAGATAATTAAACCAGCGAGGTATCAGGTGTTCAAGCCCTGGAGCGGCGAAGGATTTCAAAAGGGACGAGTCAAGAAGCCGAGTTATAGAGCAAGCGAAGACGTCTGATAACTTAAGATAAATTGAAGTATGGAAGATATGACGAGTAGTGGAAGACTGAGAATATCGAACTATGAAAATATAAGATTATAATATTTTATAGTAGCTAGAATTCAAGATTAAGATTTGAATATTGAGAAGCTAGGGAGCTACTTTGTGGTAGCCCCAGCTTCCTTAAATATGACTAAAGATTCTACAACCATTCCACTTAAGCTAGCACGAGATCTGCCTATGACCCCAACCCTAGCCTCGACAGGCTCGATACAAACTGGCGCATTAACTTAGATGATAATCTAACTGTGGCTATCTATGATTTGTTGACAAACTCCCTCGGGCCTTCGCCTTGAACTTTCCGCCTAAACACTGAGTCAAGAGTGTCTAGACATAACAGCAATCCCCGAACTTTCATAAACACCATCCATCTCTATTCTCCATCGCAACCCTGAGTATCAACATGAGTTACTAGTACAGGGTATGTTTGTATGGATCGATAAAACAGAGAAATGTTAACATGATTACATGTATGTATTAAGGAAATAGTGACCCCTCAGTCATTGAGGTTGTAGAGCGCATTGACTCATGTAGCTACCGAAGTGAAACTAAGTACAGAATTTGTAGTCACGTGTGGACAGCTAGGGGCTTAAAATTGTATGACTACTATTTCTAAGGTCCAGTCTTAGAATATGTTGTACATCTAGATCCCTCTACTAAAAGTTCAGGGATGCCTTTGTTAGGAGAGTATTCCCTCATACGCCTTCTGTACGACTCATCTTACACAGCACCACCACTCACAAGTCTTTATTGGAGCATAAACTACATGGAGCCCTTTTCTCTTTGTTAGATCTCCTCCAGCAAAGGGGGTGCATGACTTCGCAGGATACATGCATCTTACACTAAATAGGGACCATTCAACGTCCAATGGTGCCCTGAGTACTGTAGTCCTTGTAAGCAGAGTGGCAGAAGCTGTAGGTGGATCGTGACGTCTCATTTAGGTTTCCTAGCGTGCATGGTGAACTTGGCAGATTCTTTGCCTATTTCATGTAGCTTTGCGTCCTGCCTTCGTGTAGCACGAGCTTTGATATACCATGCGCCGGGCAGCTCAGGAGCCTAGAACGTACAACCTAGCGCCTTACTGTATATACATGTTACAAAGAAGAGACCTCATCCACTGAGTCACTTTACGCTCATCTAGTAGAAAGTACGCATAGGCCAGATTAGCAAGGAGGGAAGTACTGGCAACTAGGGCAGTGGAAGATAAGGTGAAAGGAGACTACCATGGGACCGCTCAGCAATTAGAGTTTCAAATGTGTTGTTTAATGACGTCGTTGAATTTCACTCGAAAAATAAAGTTCTCTTCACCCACTTTCTGAAATTAAATGCGCCAGCTTTGGAGCCTGTAGTCCGATGTATACTCATGGGCGCGTGTCGAGGTCCGTTGAGTCGGGCTGGTAGAAAAAGAAGCGTTGCGGAGACTTCTCTTCTCTACAGGTGCGTATTAGCTAGACGTCTTCGGGATGGAACCAGCCATGGTAGCCGGCAAAGTCGCCGTGTTCTGCAGGGGCTGTGTGTGTTCCGCAAGATGTAAGCCTTCAAACGATAGCTAATCGTTGGAGGCTTGTCGCTTAGTTTTGCATTAGCTGTGAATTGCGTATGCAGCTAGCTAGCTATGGCACAATATTAGAGCATGGTGTGTTAAAGATGAGGGTTGAATGGTGCAGTGGTACTCCATTCGGGCCATTCTCCCGAGTTGATTCTAGATAGCTTATCACCTACCCCATTCAAGTCTGGAGAAAGCCGGTTCGAATCCACTTAGACACACACACAACTCTCTCTCGCGGTGATATAGTAATCGTGGGATTATGAAATCACAATCGGACAACCGTAGGTTGCTCACGCTTTTTGTTAGGGAATGCATGTCGATCAATATCATCCCCTACCAAATAGTAGTCTTAGCGTATAGCATATGTGTTGGTGGGTCAAGTAATGGGTTGGTTACCACATAAGTTGAGTTCAGGGTTTATCTCACGTAACGTTGAGCTGTCGTATGAGTTGAGAGGAAGATCCAGTTCACTTTTATCTAGAATATAACTAGTCGCTTTACTGCTGATGGGATTGGGCATACGACGTTCTTGTATGATAATTACCTGTTGGAGACTATCTGCTTATTCGAGCTACCTGAATATCATAACTCCTACCCGGTGATATTATCTATCTGAGACGTCCCCCTTTCACTTTTCCCCGTGGTGGGTATGCCCGGAAGAGGTTATACGCCGTAAAGGCTAACCTCGAGTGTTATCTGCAAATGAAATCTGAGTGTGAGTGCTCTAAACGTTAAATTAAGTCATCCTAGTCAAAGTACATATCTTCCGATAAAAACCTGCATGGGCCTCAAGGCGCCAAATCAGGATAGCTGAATAATTTATTTATATACTAGATGACTCAGCAAACAATAAGAGCACTTATTATTATGATTGGTATATGATTTGGGAATGTACACTTGCGCTGGAACAGCTAAGATAGTATGTGGAGAGATGTCTTCATTAATGTGCAGAAGTGAAGTGACTATGATAATTTCTATGTTACAGATCGGGGGAAGCTCGTCTCTTATCCCCTAGCTTGTTCGCTTCTAGACCGATCACGTTACCAGTATGCAGCTCACCAAAGTGTGCAACCAATTGAGCAGCCGTGTTATTTGTCCTATATCAACAACCCAGCTCTCGTACTGCACACATTACTACATGTAATGTCGTTATGTAGAGACTGGATCTCCTCCATGCGCCATGATGCCATGCTGCCATAATAACTACCTATGCACCAGCTACTAGATCTACCATACTACATAGCTGAGCACAACACTTATGCCTCGGATTTCATATGCAACTACCTATGCTAAGTTGTGGTGGCTTTTTTCTTCACCCATAGTCGGGCCTCACCCGTGAATATTCATCTGAGGGAACGACTCAAAAACTTGGAAAGTTCAAGAAATGCCTCCATCATCCATTGACAAGTCTCCGCGCGAAATGTTGTCTAAGGCTTCTGCTTCCCAGGCGAAGTAGGTGCTCAAGCTACTCAAACTAGGGGCTTATCGCTATAGGAGCGTCTAAGAGAGGGCGCAGGCCAGCTTCTCGGTTCTCAGGAAAACAATTTTTTTGTTTGTCTTTTACTTAACGTCGTGCCGGCTCACAACACAATCCTGAAACTCCGTAGCTATCATCTCAGTCTTTGCCAACTCCCTGAAGCAAACTCCGCAAGATGTTTGTAGTTAATGTGCTAGAATAATGCCCAGAGTCCGCTATGGATACAGAATCGGTGTTGACGGCCAAGTCCATATCTAATCACAATTTACTTGATTCTACTGCGTGAACCTCCACGATTAGCTGCAGACTTTAAATGCCCCCAGCCATAACTTCTTAACCTAAAGCTGTACAAACCGGAAAATTTCATAGATTTTCAATTGAGTGTCACGGTTTGACCGTGGTTTGGCTTAGGTGGAGAGCTAAGCGGAGTTTGGGGGCGTATTAGGGAGAGTGTTACATATTATCTTGTATCAAGCGACTAAGTTTCACTTGGCCACATTACATTAGAGCTAGGAAGTAATGTGAGACGGCAAAGTAGAATTGCCAAGTGAGAGAGTCAGCTAGATGGCAAAGATGACGACGGGCAGTGGCGGAGCAATATGTCATTCTCACCAACAGAGTACGTGCTGGATGAGCAAGAAGGATGTACAAATTGTCATTGCCCGTAGTTGTGGTACTTCTCTCTTCATATAGTTTAATCTTTCTAAAAGTACATTACAACCAGCTTGGTTTCGTCACATTCAGAAATAATACTTCTCACCTCATTTCCCATCTAGTCATGTCGATCACTCGTATGTTGGTACCATTTAACGCCAAGTAGGCTCGCAGGATAATCTCAGCCTCTAAGCCCTCGGGTGACCGCCTGGCATTGGTGCCATTTGGTAATGTATACCATAATTTGCTTGAAACGTAAAAAGTCTTATCCCTTTACTGGCTAGGTTCATAGTCTCCCACGCATCAGCCTGTCTTCCGTTATCCACAACAAGCGAGGAGTCGTGTGCTCCGCTCAGTTGGAATAGTTGGTGTTAAGCGGCTAGGGATGTTGTATAGGGATAAAGGGATCATCCGGAATTCTCACGGAGGGTTGGTGTTTTGTTATCATTGATGACCAGCGTATTACTAATCGCCCAAACCAAAACCCAAAGCGTGTGGTTATTAACTAAATTTTACTCGGCCTTCATGCCATTACTTATTACGCTACAAAAAGGAACAAATTGGAACACAAATTGAGGAGGCCTAGGTAGGCGACTGGATGAGGCCTCGAATGGAGAAAACGACCCCTGTATGAGATGAGCCAAAGCTGGGAATGAATGGAAGGGAAAAGTTACAGATCGCGAAGCTGTCAAGGGCTGAAGCGCGTGGTGGCCGAAGCTGATGGGAAATTTGCGCTTCGGCGCGTCAAAAGGGGGTTCTCTGGACGGTTGGGCTTGACATGATTCAACACATGAGTGAAGTCTGAGGTGGTCCGGTCATTTAGGTGGGACGAGGCACTTGTACTTTACGGCAGTTAACTTGATCCGGCCCGCCTCCACCCGTGCTTAAGCTCCAGTAGGAGTGCAGCGGTAGTCACCATACCTAGCACGTAAATGAACAAAAAAAACGTAGCCTAAACCACAGCATAAACGAGTGTGGCGCCATTTCCAACATCTACTGGCCTAAAAAGGCTCATTATTAGGTCTGTGTATCTCGAAGCTATCTTACTATACATGGTAGACTTGTGAGCTCGCACAGAGCGTCACATGTACAATTTTCCTATCCTCTTATGTTGCGAAATAGAGTGTTACTAGTTTCCAAGCCAGTTGGTCCCATTTGAGAGTCCAAACGACAAATAAATACGAGTGATTCTTATTGCATGATGAAGCGGAATAAACAAGAGATTTTGGATTAATTTTGGATAAATTTGATCTATTCTTGCATGGTCTTTGTGCAAAGTATTACTATAATGTATTATACTCCCCCTCTGACACCAAGCTTCCGTGGTCCAATGGTTAGGATTCCACCCTTCCAAGGTGGAGGTTCGTGTTCGATTCACGGCGGTTGCAACTAGAAAGGAAAAGGCGACACTTTTGCTCCACAACTATCATTTTATCGGTACCGAAGAATCTTGTAACTATACTCGTGCAAGACGGGTCCACGTATAGTCATAACCAGCTCTTTATACACCTACTCTTTTATTTTACTTCACACGCGTTGAGAGAGGGATATGATTATTGTACTATATGGCTCTACAATTATTTAGAAGATCGAGCTCCTCTCTGATCCAGGCCACACCTTGTACAATGCTCCTTGCCTCTTACATTATTTCTGAGATCATTGATATGTTGCCCGTGATGAATAACTACTCAGCTCAGTTTTTACCTGTGGAATTAAGCCACCTTTTCCACGGAACCTTCTACCCAAAAAAAATAAAAATGGTAGTAATGGAAACTGCGTGCGCGGGAAAAAGTCTCAAAAAACCTGCAGCTCCAGCCAGACGAGGCCTAGACACCGGGTCCACATGAGGTGCGCATATTCATCTATGTCTCCCTTCTTTGTAACAATCGAGGCCGACTTGATCCAATCCACCATCTCCGTATCGGGTGCTGGGTAGGCTCCGGAAACTCATCGGATGGCTTTTCCTCCGTGATCAAGGTTTGGTGATGAGTAGAGCTCCGACCCTACCATCTGATCTGATGATGGTTAGCTCCATGAAAGTGGTGATGGGGGGATGTACTTAGGGATCAAGACGATACAGACCGCGAAAGCGATTGGGAATCCTCGTGGAAGTGAGAACTTTTACTACTCAATCTCGGCTCTGCAGACTCTACAGTGAGAGCTGGAGGTTGGCAGGGGACACCACTGACAGGTGTTGAGAATAGTCCCCCTTTCCAGGGGTAAACACTGAGCTGAATGGCTATTCATCACGGGCAACACATCAGTGATCTTTCAAGGAACATGAGAGGCAAGAAGCATTGTGCAAGGTGTGGCCTGGATCAGAGAGGAGCTCGATCTTCTAAATAATTGTAGAGCCATGTAGTACAATAATCATATCCCTCTCTCAACGCGCGTGAAGTAAAATAAAAGAGTAGGTGTATAAAGAGCTGGTTATGACTATACGTGGACCCGTCTTGCACGAGTATAGTTACAAGATTCTTTGGTGCCGATAAAATGATAGTTATGGAGCAAAAGTACTAGGCTTCCTTAAATGTTGCAACCGCCGTGAATCGAACACGAACCTCCACCTTGGAAGGGTGGAATCCTAACCATTGGACCACGGAAGCTTGGTGTCAGAGGGGGAGTATAATACATTATAGTAATACTTTGCACAAAGACCATGCAAGAATAGATCAAATTTATCCAAAATTAATCCAAAATCTCTTGTTTATTCCGCTTCATCATGCAATACGAATCACTCGTATTTATTTGTCGTTTGGCCTCTCAAATGGGACCAACTGGCTTGGAAACTAGTAACACTCTATTTCGCAACATAAGAGGATAGAAACATTGTATAAGGTATGGCCTGGGTCAGACAGAGAAACCCAATGTGCTAGACATTCATAGACACAAGTAGAACAATAAACACAAACACATACCCCTGAAATTCGGCCACCTTTCCACGGAACCTTCTACCCCTAAAAAAACAAAAAAAATGGTAGCAATGGAAACTGCGCGCGCGGGAAAAAGTCTCAAAAAACCTGCAGCCCCAGCCAGGCGAGGCCTAGACACCAGAATCACATAAGATGGAGGTTCGTAGGAGACACCACTGACAGATGTTAAGTTTCATCTCCCACTGTTTGGCCTGTCATTCTGTTAGCATTAAATAATTTATATCAGGCTGAAATCCAGCACCCAGGAACCTGAGATGGGTGCGTGCTACCGTAGTATTCGCTAGTAACATTAAAGCAGACTTTAGTTGGCTAGAAATTCGCATGGCTGAAAATTAGACAAATGTGGAGGGAATTTCGATGTTCTACGCCTCATCATTGATCCTGTCGAATCAATCAAGTATTCACATCATCACCACACCATCTCTTCACTCGACCATAGCAAGGGCCCATAGAGAATTCTCTCGGGCAAACGAGACTTCCACCGTCACTTTGTGGGCACGATAGGCCACTTCCACATCCAAAAAACTCGGCATTGATCCCAGCTCGAGCGTAGACCCAGAGCTTAGAGGTTGGTATTGATCACGTCAGCGCTGAGTCTGGCGATATACGCCATGTACTTTTTGCTGAACTATTTTTGGGAATCACGCCATTAAATCAAGAAAACCCCCAATGTGGGCGGAAAAGAAGAGATTTTTTAATTGGTTTTTCCTACACAGTTGTAAACTCAAATAGGATATAAACGGATAATTAAATTACGCTATAAATGCTTTATAACTCTGGTAACCACCATCATGGCCTCAATGAAGCTGGAAACTCATGCCGTGACCATCAAAGCAATGACGTTGAGAAAGGTGTAATTAAGTTTATAAAGGAGTAATACTTCTGATTTATTCCCTAGATTAGAAGAATTTTTTCACTCTTAAACTTGCTTTGCCCTTTGACCTTTACCATTTACAACTAATCCTGCGATAGATTGTTTTTCTTATCACTAGCTGTTCTCACATTGATATGTTCTTATGACTAACTTCTCTAGCCATGATGATTGCCAAAGACTAATTCTTCTACTGCAAGCTGCGCATACGCTCGGTCCGCCTTGATATTAGTTCAAGCCGACAAAACTTTTCGCTGAAGTCCAACATAAATAAGAAAGATAAGCTTAGAAGAGACCTTTTTTGCATGTAATTACTGTTCGAAGAAGCCGACAAAGACGAATTCTTCACCTTCCAGTGGTGCCAGTGTTATCGCTCAGTATGCTCTGCATATCTGGGATAGCCAGGAAGAATCGCATCCGAATCGAAGTCGAAAGCAAACACATGTATATCTCCACTTGACGACTTCCCAGTCATGCAGCACTCACCATTATCTTCTGAGTCCTCGGTTTCTTTCCAACCACATATCATCTCGCCTCAACGACCGATAAAGGCGTCACCCCAATTGTAGATAGGAGCTTTTCTCATTGATCACCGGCCATCACTCACTTCAGATTTACAACGCTACGTATACCCTCAAGGAGGAAATATAGTCATAATATTCAAAGTTGGGGTCTTGGTTTATGGGGGACTGATGCTCTATTGGGGTTATACACCTTGAGGAAGGACAGACGGCTGAGATGTGGAGCGAGAGGGGGGACAGGTCTCTGACCACCATGCTGAGACTGACGTTTCCGAGGGTTTTTCAACTTTGGACCGTTTGTAAGAACCAAGATCGAGATTTTGGCTAATTAGCCAAGGGACTTCAATTGTCGATGAGTGAACTGCACTCCCCAGCGCCCTGGAAGGTACAAAAGAAGTTGGGCTAAGCTACCATACAGCAACCACGCTCTGTTACGACTTTTCTGAAATTTCAGCACGACCTTCGGGAAGGAGTTGGAAAGAGGCTAGAAAGGCAAAGAGTGAATTCCCCGAGGTACTTACAAGTCCGCAGCTCCCATCTTGCCGGCTTCTTTATACGCTTCAGAAGTGTCACTTTGTCTTCGGATCTAGTCCTAATGTCGTTATTAGGAGAGCCCCGCACCCAGTGGTTTCCGCGATTTTTCCCGGCTGCCATACACCCGCAAATAGCCATCGTTTTGTTGGCTGGAGAGGGGAGAGAATGAGGGGCAAAGGGCTGCTCTAATTTTATAAACGAATGAATACATTTGAGGGGAGCTGTATGGGAGGCATAGGAGGGGTTATACCACTGGCGTAGGTATCCTTGGCCTGTAGGTAGAGAGGACATGCATGTCCTACATAGTCATAGACTCAAAAAGGACAATAAAATGAATAAATAATATTGGTCGACGAATTGTTTTTTCTTTTAATTTTAGTTTTTTTGAGGTTTCTTCTTCAAATTGTGCGATTTTAAGGGGGAAATCTCAAATTCTTTTAAAATTTGTGAAGATTTGTCACTAAATCGTTAGATATTTCACACATTTCCGTAGTTTGATTTCGGACAGTCGTTTGATTATTTATTGAAGTGCTGCGTAAATGACAGCCAAGGCACTCGTGGTAAAGCTTGGGCAGGATTAGGCCCAGTTCGGCCCAGGTTAATATTATGATTGGTATATGATTGGTATATGATTGGTATATGATTGGTATATGATTTGGGAATGTACACTTGCGCTGATACAGCTAAGATAGTATGTGGAGAGATGTCTTCATTAATGTGCAGAAGTGAAGTGACTATGATAATTTCTATGTTACAGATTGGGGGAAGCTCGTCCCTTATCCCCTAGCTTGTTCCCTTGTAGATCGATCACGTTACCAGTATGCAGCTCGCCAAAGTGTGCAACCAACTGAGCAGCCGTGTTATTTGTCCTATATCAACAACCCAGCTCTCGTACTGCACACATTACTACATGTAATGTCGTTATGTAGAGACTGGATCTCCTCCATGCGCCATGATGCCATGCTGCCATAATAACTACCTATCCACCAGCTACTAGATCTACCATACTACATAGCTGAGCATAACAGTTAACTACCAATGAACACATAAAGTTCGGACTTCAACCATGTTTTAAATCATGTCATACCCATCCCTCACGAGATCCCAGTATTGGCGGGCCGAAGCACAATTTTCTCTGCGAACTTAGTAACCACGCTCCCGATCCCTGGACATATTCTATGTCTTTAATTTTCCTCCTATTATCAGTTTCAGGTTTGCCTAATCCCAACATTTCCGTATCTTGACTTGTGTCATTTTCTTCATTAGCTACCTCATTAAGTCGCCCAAAGCGGTCTCCTTTGCTCTACTTCTCCCTTATTCCTACGATACAGTACCTCGTTTACTCATAGGCCAATTTCTCTTCATAAGAAACTTGAAGAATATCTAGTCGAAGGGTCTTGCCGTTTCCCTATCGCATCTATGCTCGTGGAGGCCGAGTATGCAAATAATAGTGAGGCGTCGACGCCTTGGCCTTTGTCGAATTCTCTGGTTGAAGCGCTGGTAAAATCTCATACCTATCCCGTCAGTCTCGATTCTTTGCAGCTCAAGATATCAGTGTCACTGAACGAATTTTCTATCTCATCTTCACCGAATGCTACAGTTAGAGATCTCTGTTGAAGGCGAGACGGATGAAGTTGAGAAAAATACTGCAGGAAAAAAACGATGAAAGGTATTTTTGTAATGAAACAGGAACCGGGTCTGAGCCTATTTGCAATTATGGTTTGGGTTGAGGATGTAGGACGTTGTTAATATGTAGAGTCGTGAAATCTTTAACAGTGGAATTTTGTGTTGAAATGTGATATATCTTGGAATGCCAAGAATAACTTATTAGTAAGTCCGGCTAATTTGACTATCAAATTCCCCATTCTATATCACTGTTATCAATACATCCTTCACCGAAAGTTTAATGCGTATTAGCGTTTATTTCACACTAGAATTCCAGCGGATGACTATGTCTTAAATGCAGGTTATAGTTTTCTCGTATCTATTATCGATACACATGTATTTAGCTTTATATTCCTGGCCCATATATGTGTATGTACATAGATCTACATCTACATGGATCATAACTTACGATCCATGGAGATTGATAAATACTGGTCAAAAACCACAGTTGATAAGATATGTGAACACGCAATCTCACTCTTATCATCTCGGTTTTACTCTGAACCATACATCTAAATACAATTGTTTCCACTCGGATCTTCCTCTCACAACCTCATACAAGACTTACTGCATCGGTCTAACCGCCGACACTGATTCCGCTACAACCTCCATCGTCGCTCAAGCTCATAACTTTAACATTTTGGACCAAAAATATGTCAACTCGATTCCTTCGGATCGTCATCTCGTCGAAGACTCCTATTCTAATCCCTAGTCGTGACTGTATCTCTAATTTCTAGGAGCATTTAATCCTGGGTCCATAGTAGCCACCACTTACAGATGCTAAGCGTCTGTCTTTAGTCCTCAGTTAGGTCGTGGGCTCCGGGCAGCATCCAGGATCATTTCACAATATCGGGTGTGATTGGTAATGTGGGCACGCAATTATAATTAAAACAAATAAGTAGCGTTTGTATTTGTAGATGACAACAATCATTTTCCACACCAATTATAATTACCCTCGCCTGCTTGTCAGGAGCGCGATGTATCCACGTGGCACAGGGGAGTGGTCGAGATGCAACGGTGACGCGTCACGTTCAGACTGGTAAAGTGTGCCTGCTACCTGCAAAATAGCGACCAATTAGCCCAACGGCTCATTCACGATAATTTCCAATGTCGGGTAATACAGCAGAAAGCCAACATCGCCACTGAAGCTCGCTGCCGAATCAAGAGCCCCGCAATCCCGTGGTAACTCAGCAGACATGCATGACGTATTTGGAACTTAAGATTCACCAGGCACTTGCACATCAGCTGGCGGGTCCGTTTATCCCTACTAATCAAACAGATTCATTCTGGACTGGATCTTGCTGCCATGGAAATGCTTCATCACGTGTGAAAATGCGGGCGAAGACTCCAATACCAGTCCGGCTTGGGCCATCCTGCCGTCGTCATTTGACGCCCGTAACTTAATTTCCTCATTAAGAACGTCTGCCATCTTCCTGCACAACTATCGTTTGATGTTTACTCAACCTTAATACACTTGGACTCGTCTGTCATGCAAGCTACTTCATCACGATTTCATATCTTCTGGTACAGGATAGAGATCTCAACTGCTATTGAGCCGGGATAACATAGAATCTAAAGCAATTACCTAAAACTTGGGTTAAGATCTAGCATGGACACTAAATTGCCTGGCTCTACACTTTAAACTGTGCTTCAGTGGTACATGGGTGACGCATTCCTCGGAGTTTAAAGATCAGGCTCGAATGAAAGGTAAACCATAATCTAGAGCTATCCTTACTCTTGGAATAATACTGAAATCAGCCTTGTCCTTACCACAATTTAACCAGCCCCTCGAGATCCTAATAACTCTCTTCTTTATAGACAAAGGAACCCTTTCAACAAAGAAACCAACATATACTGAAAATATGATTTACCTTGATGACCCTTGTTGCAAACAGATTAATGCTTAAGAGCATGCGGGATAAGAAATAGATGAGCTGCGTTTGAAAGAAGCCTGCAAACTCTCCAGGTCTGAACACTTACTATTCAGGCATACCTAAAAACATAAAGGCCATACCCTGTAAGCTATATTAAATAAATGAATGACTTGTCCGGCCAGATATATGGTTTATATCGACACACGAATAACTGTTCAAATTAATCTATTAGAATGTGGTCTTCAAAGCTTTTTTTCTTAATAGGCCTAGGAACAATGGCATATCTCCTTCGGAAACGACTCCAAAAACAACCTCAATCTCAAAGATTTCCACGACATGCCACTATAGACTGCACTAAAAAGCCTCGAGGAGATTCCAAGGTCTCGAGTAAAAAAAGACTTTACCCTACCCTTTTTGATCCTGATCTAAAAAAGAGGGCTCTTGTGAACCAGAGGCTCGTCCGAATATTTGGTTTACACAACGCCTTCACAACGGAAGACAAGGAGCACTACGAGAGGTATATGTCGCTGGTGCGAAAAAAACTGGGGGATTTTTCCGACGCCTGTTGGGTTGCGACATCAAGGCATGCGTCAATATGTAGCGGATATCTGACCAAAAAAACGCAGGAATCCGGAGCAACAAACTTGGCGTCACTTGTACAGTGCCTAACTTTTAGGATTATGCTGAGCAATTTTATCTCGGATACTCTTCACCCTTCCGACTCACAAATCGAATTGCTAGCGGATAGGGTGAATTCCCTTTGGATGGCCTCGAAAGACCCCGAAGTCACGCCAAAGAAAGAAAAAGATAGTAAGAGAGGTTTATTCGCTCTTCTTGATGATATTTTTGGAGAGCCAGTTGTTGAAGGGGAAGAAAATCCTTTAAATTTAATTATCCCCGCGTATGAAAGCATTTGGCGAGTGGTCTTTCGATGCTTCCTCGAAGTTCGTTTTCGGAGCTCCCTGGTTCAAAGGCAGAATTTTGAGGAGAGTTTAGCAAGATTCTTTAAAGCCCCAAATTTTAACACTTTCGGGTATGGTGACCAGAACTTTGCCTCAGTCGCATTTATTGTAAATGAAGCTCTGAGATTGTATCCTCCAACGCGACGGATCTCTAGGCAAACGGAATCTGGTATTGTAAAGGTCGACATTGAGGGAAAACATCGGGATCCGGAAATTTGGGGTGCGGATGCTTCTTGTTTTCGCCCTAATCGGTGGATTGAAATTCAGAACGAAGAAAAATTGGCATTTATCCCATTTGGCGCTGGAAAATTTGAATGTCCAGCGAAAAGGACTGTTGGACCTATGATGATCGGTCTGCTCGTTGCGAGTCTTACGACAGTAATTGGAGATGGGTTTACTTTATGCGAAGAATTAAATGATGGTCCTCTTCCCAATGAACGAGAAGCCCTCAAGGATTTGAAGCTTTTATACCATTAATTTTAGATATTTGAATGTAAAATATTTTGATTATACTAATTTTTGTTTGTTTTGTTTATTATTTTACGTCGTGCCAGTGCGCAGCACGTCTCCCAAGGTCACATGCCGGTTAGCTCAGTCTATAAAAACAACCTGACGTGCCGACGTTCCTAATATCTCGGCATATACTAACTGGGCCCCGGCCCTGCTGCCAGGTGCCCTAAACTAAAAATAAACCATAAGCACTCTTCCTCTAGACCTTCTGTTAACTATACTGCCGACAGAATTAAAATATAAGTCTACATGCTGGAGAGGAGAAACAATCTACCACCGGTATAAACTGAGCTACTAGTAAGTGTGTTACGGCGTGCCGTGGGTTAGATTAAGATTGCCGTTCGACGAGGGTATGGAAATGTCAAGTGGTGAATACGAGAAAGATGAAAGGTCGTCGGAGTACTAAGACTAGGCGGAAGCTGGATTACGAGAGGAATACTGTAATAATATTATAAGATTGTGAAGCTGGAGAACTACATTGTTGTAGCTCAAGCTCCCTTAAGTACAAATAACTATCTAACACAATTCAACTAAGACTATAGTAATTTCTCATCGTAACTCAAACTGTGACCTCAACCATATCAATTCCAGTTGGCGCATTATCTAGTCTCACCATATAAGTGCAAGTGTTGAGGGTGAGCCGAAAAACCTGTTGCGTGAACTCTATCCTCAGGCCTTCTGCTTAGACTCTGGTTCAAGAATGTCTCGCCATGACAAGGTGATTGAGTCCCGCTAAATAGGCAGTATGGAGCGAGTATAAAAGCTAGGAGCGAAAATGGGTCTCTTCGAAAAACTTAGCATTGTGGACCCACTTGCTGAAGGTGATAGCCTCTTCTGGAGAGCTTAGAGCCCAGGGGATTCGAAGGTTAAATTGTCGAGGTCTTGGAGACAGCGGTGGTAGTCTGCAAAGTGATTATACCCAGTAATGGCCTCGCATTCATCTAGATCTGAGTGAGAGCACGTGCGCCTATGTGGTACGTGAATATCAGCGTATTGTCTCTACCGTTCCCTAGACTTTTTTGTCTTACAGCCGCTTTACTTCCCACATCTCTAGATTAGAACTGCTTTCCTATGACCCTCTCCACTAGTCATTTACCTGCATATCTATCAAATGAAGATAATTTAGACTTAGTTTCCTTACAGCTAACATCGTCAAATGCTACAGGTGGTGATTAATTGGACACAAGTCAGCACTGTGAACCTTGTAAGGATATCCATCTATACCTGGCTTTTGAGCAAATATCGGTCTTAATTTTTGAATTTTCACATAACCCACGACAATGTGAGAAAAATAAAACACTTTTAATACAAAAGCTGTAAGTGCTGGGATAAAGTAGCTCTATTCAGTAGCTGGTAAATATTGACGATTATCTGATTTTTAATTTTCATATCTTTAAAATGATAAGATAGACCCAGCATCTTTTAGACTTGACAGGGTAGATGGGCCCTAACAGCGCATCACTACTTACATGACCAGCAATAAAGCAACATAAGACAATAGGAAATAAAAGTAAAATATTTCTCTAAACTACTGTCTAACAGATTACCCTAAAATTAGATATAGTATCTGTTGGAAATGGAGACACGGAGTGTTGTGGACGTATGGGCCCTCCATTTCGTCTAGGTTCCCGACACGATCTCGTGTGTATTTAAGAGGTTGGAGTAGGTAATATGGTAGCGCTTCAGGCTACCTATTGGACATATGAGCGGCTGTATGGCGTGGGCGCAAGGAGGTTATTGGGGGTTTTCTATGCCTAGATGGCGCCACACTCGTTTAAGCTGTGGCTTAGGCTCTGTGTCGCTTACACTTGTACTTGTAGCGCACATCTCCCACACTTTTAGCTTTAATCCGAACATGACGCTCTTTTAGTCAACTTCTACTTTCGTTCCATGAATATTGCGCCCATTACATTGCGCGATATTTCCAACAGTATCAAAATGTTTATGTGGAATAGTTTACAAGCAGCTACGCCAAGCTGATGCATCACGGGACATAATCTAGCCATGATAATGTTACACCTAGCAACTAGACGGATGGTCGACATCCTATGCATAATTCACTTGTCGTTTCATTCTATCGCCAATGATAATGACTTACACCGAAAATTTGGCATTCACGGAATGAAAGTAGACAATTTTAGAACCACGTATGAAACGGAGATTTGAGCAGTTCGTTTAAGCAGTTTTAATTATCAGTCTATGTTTGGAATTGATGGTAGCCAATAGAGTGCTCTCAAATTGTATATAGTGCCTAGATAGACTTCTCATTGAGGAGGGAAACGAACTCAAACTTCTCAGAGGGAGCTCCATCTTAATCTGTTGAGAGTTGTAATTTAATGTGTGTTTTTATAGTACTATTTGAGTCTATGACTATCTAGCACATTGGGCTCCTTTCTGACCCAGGCCAAACCTTTTACAGTGCTCCTTGCCTCTCATGTTCCTTGAAAGATCATTGATACGTTGCCCGTGATGAATAACTATTCAGCTCGGTTTTTACCTGTGGAATTCGGCCACCTTTTCCACGGAACCTTCTACCCAAAAAAAATAAAAATGGTAGTAATGGAAACTGCGTGCGCGGGAAAAAGTCTCCAAAAACCTGCAGCCCCAGCCCGACGAGGCCTAGACACCGGGTCCACATGAGGTGCGCATATTCATCTATATCTCCCTTCTTTGTAACAGCCGAGGCCGACTTGATCCAATCCGCCATCTCCGTATCGGGTGCTGGGTACGCTCCGGAAACCTATTGGATGGCATCTCCTCCACAATCAAGGGTTGGTGATGAGTAGGGCTTCGACCCTACCATCTGATCTGATGATGGTTAGCTCCATGAAAGTGATGATGGGGGGATGTACTTAGGGATCAAGACGATACAGACCGCGAAAGCGATTGGGAATCCTCGTGGAAGTGAGAACTTTTACTACTCAATCTCGGCTCTGCAGACTCTACAGTGAGAGCTGGAGGTTGGCAGGGGACACCACTGACAGGTGTTGGGAATAGTCCCCCGATATAGAGGAATCATCGACAAATCAAATATATCATAGCTTTACCTACTCCAGTAGAGACGTGATATCACCCTGTAATCCCAACAAATATACTTCGTATTTGAATTTGATATCAATTAACCCGATCAGGCACCCTATGGGTCCATGCAGGAGACTATCTTCATTATTTACAAAGGAGGAAACCAATTTGGTGAAAACCCCCGGATCCTGTCTTTTTATGTTCCTATCAATATATTTGGTTTACCTTCAGGAAGTGCAGTGTACACAGTTCAGCCAGTGAAGATTCCGTCCTCTCCCCTTCCAGATCTATTTTTTTTCCGACAATTGCTACCTCGACTTCCCCTGCAAGTCGAAACTGTTTCATCCACCCTTTGCTTAGTATCCACTGTGTGATTCTAGCCACATCCTCTGGGCTGTTCATCATGGCTTCAAAGGACCTATCTTAAGCTCGTCGGAGAAAGTCGCCTCTTCCATTTGCCCACTGCAGACACGCCAACACTATTTGCTTGACGTTTTGCGACGGATATCCACATTGACAGCTTGGCTTAACTACTCCGGGTACTTTTCTTCTGCTCAGGTAAGAATTGAGTCCGAAACGCTCGCTTCTTAGCTGAGTGGCGACACTGCTTTGGAGCCTGTTTAAGTTACGGTGGATTTTTTAGGGTGTTTCTTTGAAGTTCATTTTGGTGCTGTCTGTTTGTTCATCAGTAGATATATTTGCCACTTTCCAATATTGCCTGTATGTTGGGTTGTCAGGTCATGCATATAGATCACATGACACTTTAGCTTGCAAGGGTTGACCCCTACTTGTATTACAGTACACAAGTTTAGAGAGATAGAATAGCAATCAAGATTAACACGCGTCACAGCTCTACCTACTGCAGTAGAGACGTGATATCACCATATAATCCCAACACTGATCAGTGGTTAAATTTACAGTTTGAATGCAGAGCAGCTAGGTTTTAGCAGAAGAGGCAATTCCTTCGGAGGTCAGTTATCTGATCGAGAATCCAAACGATTTGCGCTAAGCGGAAATCTCCAAGAAAAAGTGGAATTTCACGCCCGCTGTAATTTGAGATATTACGAAGTCTTCAGATATACCAGTCGAGCTCGAAAGACCGTGTTTTGAGCCAACAGTCACGTCCATCACGTACGATAATTGCATTCGAATCAAACGACCGCTTTAACCATAACGTTGCAATCATCGCCAAACACAATTTAGACACAACTTATAGATTAGAATACCTTTTGTTGAAGTGTCAGCCTTACGCTGTTTTATGTCACATGACTTTATCCTGTAGCGCTTACATTACTTTCTAGCGTTGTATACTAGCTATTATAATACCTGTAACTTACACATCAATTAACTTATATTACATTCTATATACGTCCTTTATGACCTTTAATCAGTCGGCGAAACTATTTGCCTTGCAAGATGTCTGATCAATTACTTTCCAGCAAAATATCCAGTGAAGCGGCTTCCGTTGAATTACCTGCAGCACTTCATAAGTGTAAGAAATAAATCGATTTAGATAAATGGAATGATGAAGAACTGGATCCAACCGGTGCAGACGTAAAATTAAAGATTTTACAGACATACATAGCCCAAAGATTAGCTTGGTATGCCGAAATTGAGTACACATCTGGGCGGTTATGGGAGTTACACAGGGGTGATTTCAGTAATTGGACATTGGAGATGATAAATAAATGTAAAGTTGATATACTGTATCTCCTTGGGGACTCATTAACCAATAATGTGGCATTCATCCCAAGAGATAGCCGAAAGCTTGCCGTTAGATTACTTGCGGTTGTCAATGAAGAACAGGAACATGAGTGGACCTGACAAGAGATGGAAATCCAGAAAAATAGAGGAGGGGGTTTCTCTTCGAAATACAATCCACCCCTCCCAAGTTCTCTACCAATTTCAGGAGCTGGTCAGATGCGAGAAATTAAGACGGAGTTTAACAGTCGTGAAAATTAGCAACGGCAACCCAAACGCGTAAATCAAACAACCTCGACCATACAAACTCAGTATGTCAGACCCCAGCCCAACCAGAACATTAAGAGTAATCTAGATGCAATTCCATCACAAATAATAAAATCTCGCGATTTTGGAATGGAGCAGGATATAACTTAAGCGCTTTCACAAAATCTTGTTCTCCCACCCCCTCCTGATGGATTTGCGAGGCAACTAACAGACCCGGGAAAACTCTACATGGATAAAGATAATAAGTTTGGTGGCGAACTTTATGATATAATATCTACAAAGTTACTCATATTTTATGATTTCTGTGGCAAGGTTGGATTAAAAGAAGAGCAGTATCACAATGCTTTTTCTTCAATGTTAAAAGATCGTGCTAACCAATTTTACTACGATCATATTGTAAATAAAGGCTACAATTTCAAAAAGATGGTCGAGCTAACAAAGTCCCACTTTGAAACGGATTCGAACAAACAAGAATATTTAACGCTTTTGAGAACGACAACCCTTCGGAAGATTAAATCAAAAAACCCCGACAAAAAGACATCAGAATGTTTCCAGATCATGGTTGATACTCTGCAAAGAATTCAGCGAGGCCTGTGGGAGTCTTGTTGAACTATTCTGGAAATGGGAGTAGAAGATTACAAATCATCGAAGGGTTCCTTCTCTATTCTCTGGCTATCGTGTATCTAAATTACATAGTTTTCCTCATATGAAACCCTACTAGATAACTCGCTGGCAGTAATGCTACCACCGAAACATACCAAACCGTGCTTAGGACAGATAAGATGAGAATATCATCGGAAACATAAATGTAAACCCAATTCAAAGTATGAGTTATGAAAAATCCAAACAAAAAGATATTTTCCTTGATACACATCATGTATCAGCATTAACTTCTCCGACCTGAGTCATGTTATAAGTAAATTCGGGTAAGCCTAGAATGACCATAGCTCAACAGGTCTTATCAGATTGACCAAAATATTAGAGACCAAGTCCTCAACGGATGTCAGGGTATAAAAGAGTGTGAGATTGCTTTATACAACCCCGATAAAACTTTCGAAGGTGTTATCTCACAGATCAGAAACGCAATTCATACTCGAGAACAGTAGTCTCGAAATTATATCCAATTTTCTGCCAACTCTGATTATCGAGAATTTTATGATTTGGATCAGAATTATACCGAAAGAAAAATATTGGTAGAAATAGACTCAAAAACAAAAGCGGAAGTACAATGTATAACTCAAAAGGTGGAACCAGAGGAAATTTATCGGAAAGTGGCCAAAACCGTCGCTCATTTTACAATAAGGCCAGCACTAATACACATCAAAAGAAGTGTTATATTTATGGAAAGCCCGGTTGTTGGTCAACGAGACACTCGCTTAATGAAAGAAAGCTAGGATTTTCGAGGTTTCAAAACCAAACAAATATTCACGGAAAACCAGGCACCGCGACATAATTTTACGCTTTTCTAGCTGAATGGGAAGAAGTCGAAGGCTTCTCAAGTAATAAAGACGAAGAAATTAGCCAGTTTCTAGAAGTTTGGGAGCCAGAAGAAGATCTCGACGATCTTGTGGGTCTTAAACCGCACGACAGTTATCTTACTGAGTTTGGCCCTGTTGATCCGTTCAAAACAATCGATCTCCTCAATAATCAATCGACAATGCATGCAGTGTCTAAAAAGGATATCTTCAAATCTAATCAGCAAGACAGTTCAATGCAAAAATCTTCAACTCAAGTAAGTTAAACTTGGGAAGTGGAAAATTCGATCATTTCAAGGTATTCTGATGCTGAATTTCATAGTATAATGCCTGATACTGGAGCTGCAGGCGTTTCAACGGCAGGTTATCCACAAGTAATAGCTCTTCAAAGAATAACCCCATCTATACAAATTGATAAATCCCCATCTGGAGAGCATATGATTCGATTCGGCAAAGGTGATGCAAAACCAATGGGTACAATCGGAGTAGAAACACCTCTAGGCAACATAAACTTTCATGTGATACCTTTAAACACCCCATTTCTTCTATGCATTCAGGATATGAAGCGTCTAATTGTTAAACTTGATATTTATGGAACCTATTAATTCAAGGAAACAATGTTATCCCTGTTGTAATGAAGTTTGGACATCCGTGGATGCTTCTCCATCAGGAACAGAGTATAGCATATTGCCACTTAACGGAGCCTGAATTGCGTCAGTTACACAGAAGATTTGGGCACCCGTCTGTTAAAAGATTGGCTGAAGTTCTACGCCGGGCGGGTCATGATGTTGAAAATAAGGTGGTTGAAAAACTGACCCAATATTGTCGGCAATGTCAACTTCATGGAAAAGCTCCTGGGAGATTTAAATTCAAATTATCCAAACAGTATAATTTTAATCATTCTGTGATTGTAGATATTCTGAATTTGGACGGAAGAATTACCCTTCATGCGATTGATGAAGCTACTGCCTATCAAGCAGTAAGATTTCTCCCTGATATGAGTGCGAAAAGTGTTTGGAATGCTTTTAGAGCTTGTTGGATCGACGTATACTTAGGCCTACCTGACTTTGTTGCTCACGACGCCGGTACTAATTTAGCCTCGAAAGAATTCCACCAAAATGCCAAATCTATGGGAATTCAAGTTCACGAAGCACCTGTAGAGGCTCATCATAGCATTGGAAAGATTGAAAGATATCATGCCCCGCTTCGGAAAGCATATCATATCATTTTTATTGAACTCAAAGATCAGGGAGTGCCTGCGGAAGTAAAACTTCAAATGGCATTTAAGGCCCTAAATGATTCAATGGGTCCCCATGGATTTTTCCAACTCTACTAGTTTACGGAGCCTACCCACGCATGAAAATAGACTCTGCACCATCATCATCTGCCGAGGCAAGGGCTAAAGCAGTAAAAATGGTTATGCAAGAGATTGAAAAGATTCGCGCAAAACGAAGCATAGATAATGCATTGGCAACTCGAAGTGGTCCAAGTACATTAGCAGTTTTTAATCTACCCCTACAATCCGAAGTAATTGTATGGAGGGAGAATAAAGGGTGGAAGGGACTCTACAAGTTTGTGGCAATAGATATTGACCATCAAGAATGCGTCATTAAAATGCCTTATGGGCTTACTAAGTTCAGAGCTACTGCTGTAAGACCATTCCTGAGGTATAAAGAAGAGGCCCTCAATGATTTGACCCATAATGAAGAGGTCTGTTCAGGTTCCGATTCTGATTCAGATGTATCAAATGCAAATGACAAGGATTATGATTTCCAAAATGATCAAGATCATCCAAAAAGGAGAAATAGGCGACGGCCAAAAGGCTCAAAGAATCGTCCAAAGAAAGTTTCAGAAACATTATTTGATGAACTAAGCGAGGGAGATTGCATAACTTCTTCTAATTTTGAAAATGAAGCTTTTCTTTCCGCTAAAGAGGAAGCAGATCTCGAGCTCTCCCACAAACTACGTGAAGAAGGAGTCATAACTGTTGTAATTAAGGGAGTAACATGACTGCATTACAATAAACTGTTCACATTAGAATAATGTGCACATGCGCCATGGGATATGATTGACCTAAATCATCACTCATTGGTATGACATAGTATTTCCCAATAGATTCCTAATGGTATCTATTGGCGCTAGGATCTCTCACATCCTTCCTTTCTCGGTTAGACAAGGACAGATGTTGGAACATCCACTAGTGTGCAGAACCCCCTTATTCGTGTATATAGAAGAAGGTCCTGTCACGTAGATAACTTAAGCAACTTATACAATAGGAAATTAAAACAATCTCCATATTATTTATACACTTGAGAATACTAGGGAATATCCTCAAGTTCGTCCATTGATCCAAGTTCTAAGAGTATAACTCACGAACTTTACTTCTCTTAAAGCCATAGCTACCTCCTTCCATACCTTCATCCTAACGGTAAGTCATTCCAGCTCAGCATAGCCTTTCAATAATAACTACTCCTGGAAAACCGTTCGAAGCAGCTGACCGGGCAGAATTTGACAGTCTTATTAAAAATGGTGTTAAGCTATGAAAACACAGTAGAGCTAAGCACGGTGACACCATATTATTAAACTCTCGATTCGTCCGTGAGGTAAAAGGGAAAGGCACGAATTCCCCATATGAAAAAACAAGAATGGTAATTACGGCGTGGGGAGATATAGACAAGAACGAAATACTCACTCAATCACTTACATTACAAAGAGCTAGCCAATGTCTAATGACAGCAATTGCAACCTCTCTTTTTATGCTCAATAATAGAAAATTTGGAATTTGGTTGCGAGATATAAGCCAGGCCTATGTGAGAGGTTTAAAGAATTCAGAAGTACTTGAAAGATGTTAACTCAATAGGAATTGATAATTTTTCCTTGGGAAAGCTAATTCGCTTACGATGGCTTCTGTCCTTTATGTCCTCTTCAGCGTCGCGTTTAAGCTCCCCTCCTAGCCTACCTGAGAATACTCCATTCTCCCCGGCTACTCTCTTTCCTGTGACATCCTCCCCCCCTTAGTACGTACTCCCTTGGGTCCTTCCTTATGCGCAACCTTGCAATCATCCTTATGCAACATTGAGACTCGTTCTTGTGCGCAACCTTGCATTCTTCCCTATGAGGTTCCGAGCGCGCGTTGTATACTTAGTATACAATGGGTGTGGGTGTAAGATTGGGGTGATATCACGTGGTGTCTCGTGGCTCCTAACTACAACGGATCTTGTGTAGAGCTTGAGACTAATACGTGACTTCTATATCCTTCAAGTGTCGGATGTCTATGTGTCTATATAAATTGATTACTCCTTACTCCTCAACGCTAGTAGATCTACTGCTGTGGTCGCGGGCTGTCACCGCGGGCTCTGACAGTGCGATTTGCTGCGCGTGAGGTCATAGGATAATTACAATTACGTGTGTGTGCCGTGTTTCCTACATCTAGCTAATTCGTGCCCTGTAGATCTATCCGGGATCCACACCTATGCAACCTTTCGCGTATCTGTAGGCGCTGCTTCGTTGACGCTTAAATATCTAGCCGGGGTGGTCCTAGTGACCAGCTCCAATCTGGGCACAGCCCGTCACAGCCTATACTCAATCAACAAGTTTGTTGACCCGATTAATATGTGCAAAAATACCTAAGGAATTCAGAGAAGCTTATCCTGAACAAACAATCACGTTATTTCAAAGCCTTTATATGGCATTCCAGAATCTGGGACTCAATGGTGGGTTACCTATATGGAACATTATCTGAATGAGCTTCAGATGCAACCTTCAACGTATGATCCCTGTCTGCTAATCACAAACTCTGGTGTATTCGGATTAGTGGGAATTCAGACAGATGATACACTAATCCTTAGCGAAGAAACGTTCTAAGAGAGAGAAGAGGATAAACTCAAATTTACTGCAAAGCCTAAGGAACGCTTAACCTTAAGCAACCCTCTTTTATTCAATGGGTGTATTTTTAAACTACGTAATGATGGAAAAATCGAATTGTGCCAGAAAGGTCAAGCGAAAAAGATTGAATTAGTTGACTTCGGTGCTCACAAAGAGTCCGATGTTAAGAAATCATATATTTAACATAGAGCTCATGGGTCATATATAGCCTCGATTTGTGAACCAGAAGCCTGTTTTGACCTTTCCATTGCAGCACAAATTCAGGAACCAACTAATGAAGATGCTCAAATATTAAACAAGCGCTTAAAATGGCAGAAGATTAACCTGGATCGTGGATTAAAGTAAATCCCTTTTGATCTCAATACAGCTAATCTCTACGTCTTTGTTGATGGATCATTCGCTAATAATCGAGATTTAAGTTCCCAAATTGGATTCGTCATTGTCCTGGCAAATGAAATGTCAGAAGATAATTTCAAATTCAATTTGAAAGGAAATATTGTTCATTATAGCTCCACCAAAAGCAAAAGCGTAACTCGAAGTGTACTAGGTTCTGAAATATACGGAATGGTAGGAGGAGTTGACATGGCACACGTCCTAAGTACTACCCTTAAAATGATAACCCATAATCTCAATCTTCCAGAAATTCGCACGATAGTATGTACTGATTCATACTCTCTATATGAATGCTTAGTGAAGCTTGGCACAACTAAAGAAAAATGGCTTATAATTGACATAATGGCGCTACAGCAGTCACATGAACGGCGCGAATTATCTGAGATACGCTGGATTAACGGGCTTTATAACCCTGCAGATGCAATGAAGAGGTCTGATCCAAATAAGGCATTAGAGAGTTTGATAGTAAAAACGAGATCGAAGTAAGAATAGAGGGATGGGCAAAAAGAAATTAATTTTTAATCGTAATATCATATTTTAATACTCAAAAAAAATTTGCCAGTGTCTGTATGTTGAGTTGTCAGGTCATATCAAATAGATCACATGACACTTTAGCTTGCAAGGGTTGACCCCTACTTGTATTACAGTACACAAGTTTAGAGAGATAGAATAATAATCAAGATTTATACGCGTCACAGCATTACCTACTCAGTGAAATATTCTCCCAGAGCCAAGTTCAGTCAAATTTCGCAATATCAAAGAAGTTGGCCCACGAGGCAAAAATTCATATTACTCCTCCACTTCGTTTTTTCGCACCCAACGAGTTTGACTTCTACCTAAGTCTCATCAATTCTGCAAGTACGACCTAGTACATCCTCATTACAATAATCACACCTCTCATCGACCTTCTCTGGTCTCAGTTGACCTCCATATACACGCCCACGCCGATATTTATACCCGACGGAGGAAGCAAAGCGTGGCGCACAAATCTGGGAGACAGTTATTTGGGATGGACGTGAGAGGAATCAGGACAAGTTTACAAGATGATGCAGAAGAGGGATACGTTTTCGACGGGCGTAAAATTTCGAAATTTTGGCAAGAGTTTTACGAATTGAGCTTTGTGCGCGCCAAGACTTCGGTTGCGAGAGTGCAGCTGACACTGTAAAAACAAGCCGACGATGGAAGGTGTGGTGATCCGCCTCCTGGTGATGTTCTCTGGTATAGATTGAGTAGCCTGGGCACCTACTCCACTTGGGAAGGAGACACCTCAGATCACATATCGCGCGGAGAAAAGTTGAAAGATGATGGAGGCATGTCTGGATAACTCAGGGTTTTTGAAACGTTCTCCTGGGTGGGTATTCACGGATGAGGGTTGACTTGGGGGTGAAGAAAAAGCTACCATAACTTCGCAGTGGTACTTGCAAATGAAACCTGAGGCATGAGTGCTCTTCCTTTACGTTGAGTCATCTTTTCTGTACTTTTCTTTGATATTGTGTCATAGCTAGATAGCTGCATACGTAATTAAAATCTGATGCAAAAAAAAAAAAGCTTTACCTACTGTTGTAAAGACGTGATATCACCCTGTAATCCCAACAAATACACTTAGTATTTATTAATCAAATAAATTATTCACGTAGTATTTTAAAATTATTGTATTATACAAAAATGATGTATATGACAGGAAAGTGTTAGATGTTTCCTCACATCACCAGTCTTTACCGCTAACCTCAACATAGACTAGTGCGTTTGTGTGCTAAGTTTTGTCCAATCAACCTGGCCGATCATTGCCCTCAATTGTGTAGTTCCAGATCGAACAATCGGTGCGAAATTACAACTTACTCCAATTCTGCTTGACAGCCACAGTGCCCTGCACCGCGCGTCTCCTTTCCAAACACGTCGCATCTCGATTTGGAATCAGAGTTCGCGTGGCCATTTTCCTCCTTGTTTGCTGTTCGGCGGAACGTAATATATAATCGTTGTCAGAAATCGGGGAAATTACTCCCATTTGTTTTCCTCTATCAATCCCTAGACTCCAGGCATGGTCATTCTTTCACAGTCTCTCCAGTCTGGCAATGCAAATTGGCACCCTGAAGAAAGACAGAGCCTTTTCCCCCAGCTGCAAACATATTTCAGGTCCTCGCTTTGAGGAATAAAATGCCGGTGATTATCAGCATATTCCTCATGGCCTCTTCTAGCCGCAAGAAGACCATGGTGCGCCCACCTTGGTGGAGCTAGCTCCGGTGGACGTCGACTGTCAGTATACTTGTAAGATCTTGAAGTATTGAAAGGCTGAGGGCGATGGATAGGGAGACGTCACCTTGTGAATAGAATACTGATAGGTATGGGAGAATTCAATAGTTCACTTGGACAGAGTAAGATGATTGATGGTGAATTGTATTTGTGTACGATGGATGTAGATACTGAGAGTAAAAAGGTCCTATCTATATACAGGAGTTCCTACCCTTATTCCTCTACATGTTATTGTCTATGAAAGCTAGAGTAACTACAATGGTGTCCTCTTTTGTTTTTAATATCATATTGTATTCAGCTATCTAGCTATGACAATTTATATAACATTTTATTCCCATTATATGCATTTTGCATTAACTCTATCAAACAAAATTTTCAATATTTCCACTATTTATTGTCCTAATTAATCCCCTTTGTGCAAAATTATGCACCTCGAAGTTTTTAAATATTCAAGCAATGCTTGTTAGTTACGGCCTCGCCTCAACCTGGCCCTAGGTACAATAGCGTGAGTACTTGTGGTACGTGCACGTTAGCATGTAGTCCCTGTCCGCCTCTAGATACTCTCTCCTCATAGCCAATCTATTTCTTTCATCTCTACATTAGAGCTGCCTTCCTGCCACTTCCTCTTCTCGTGATTTTGTTTTACTCTTTTGGTTCTAAATATAATTGGTAATTTAAGGGGTTCTATATTTTTGAAAGATTCATTTCTTTCTCTTTTAAATTTCTGACACTGAAGTATCAAATGAGTCATGGTTTGATTTCCTTTACTGCAAAAATTGCAGATACAATCTTTTGTCTTTCCTATTTTGTATAAATAAGCCCTAGCATTTCCTATTCCAGTCCTAGCTTGAAAATATGAGGATTCTATTAATCTGCCATATCCTTGAAAATTGAATGGTTTTGTAGAAAGTGCTGGTGTGGTTAATTGAGCCTGTATCCTATAAAATTTCCCAAGACCAGAGCTTTTTCTCCCTTCTTCTTCACGGAAGAGTTCTGAAGTCCAATCTTGATTCCAGGCCTGCAAAATTAGTTCCTTAGCCCTCTGCTTTAAAAATGAATGTGAAGTAAATTGATTTCTTCTCAGCACCTTCTTTTTACTGGCTCCTTTGGCTAAGTGGTCAGCAAGCTCATTGCCTTCAATTCCAACATGGCCAGGGCACCAAGAGAGTTGCAATGAGCAATTTTCTGCCTCTTGTCTGATCTGGTGCGAGAGATGATTTTCTTTATTCTTAATCCTCTTCAGACTAGCTTGGCTGTCAGTAAAGATATGATAGTTGCCATGTGGTATTGTCTTCTTAAGGTGTCTAATTGCTATGAGAATACAGAAGGTTTCTTTATCTGTAATACCCATAGTTTCCCCAAGATTGTATGAGCAACATTTTATCTCTCTTGTGACTGGCAGATATATGACAAATCTAATTCTACAGCCTTTTCCTTTGAATAAGGACCCATCAGTATAGACAATTTTTGTTGATGGTGGTATATTTTCTCTTAGGTATTTGTGTTGAAATGCCGCAATTTCTTTTGGCTCTGATGAGATAGTGATGGATGTATTTGCCTGTAGCCATGGAGGTGACCAACAGGCATCAAGCTGTTCAAGATTCTTATGATTAGCAAATGGCTGTAGAAGATGGCCTATCCTTGTTAGTTGACTTGTTGCATTAGTCATATACATAAAAATGCCGAGATCCAGCTCTGTAACTAGGGACAGTTCATCCCTAAGTGGACTTAGTAATTTTGCTTGCACTGGATGAGACGGCTGTATCCTCAACAGCCGAAGTGTATAGTTGATGGTTTGCAATGGTGTCCTCATTGTAGTGAACACGTTGATGTCAGAGAGTAGCGACCAGGAGGCAATAGTGATCAGACTCTAAGGGGTTAACTTTGCTGGTGCACAGTTATCCCCTGAAGGTGTGTGCAGTTATGAACTCAGATTTTCACAACAGAAAGTGTGGAAACAGATATCACTTGGGTACACTAATTAAGCGATGGTATCAAAGCAGCTGGCTACAGGTAGTATAGCGTATGTGAGCGTCTGTTGTGCTACTTGAGTCTATGAATGTCTAACCCAGGCCATACCTTATACAATGTTTCTATCCTTTTATGTTGCGAAAAAGAGTGTCACTTGTTTCCAAGCCAGTTGGTCCCATTTGAGAGGCCGAACGACAAATAAATATGAGTGATTCGTATTGCATGATGAAGCGGAATAAACAAGAGATGTTGGATTAATTTTGGATAAATTTGATCTATTCTTGCACGGTCTTTGTGCAAAGTATTACTATAATGTATTATACTCCTCCTCTGACACCAAGCTTCCGTGGTCCAATGGTTAGGATTCCACCCTTCCAAGGTGGAGGTTCGTGTTCGATTCACGGCGGTTGCAACTAGAAAGAAAAAGCGATACTTTTGCTCCACAACTATCATTTTATCGGTACCGAAGAATCTTGTAACTATACTCGTGCAAGACGGGTCCACGTATAGTCATAACCAGCTCTTTATACACCTACTCTTTTATTTTACTTCACACGCGTTGAGAGAGGGATATGATTATTGTACTATATGGCTCTACAATTATTTAGAAGATCGAGCTCCTCTCTGATCCAGGCCACACCTTGTACAATGCTTCTTGCCTCTCATGTTCCTTGAAAGATCACTGATATGTTGCCCGTGATGAATAGCCATTCAGCTCAGTGTTTACCCCTGGAAAGGGGGACTATTCTCAACACCTGTCAGTGGTGTCCCCTGCCAACCTCCAGCTCTCACTGTAGAGTCTGCAGAGCCGAGATTGAGTAGTAAAAGTTCTCACTTCCACGAGGATTCCCAATCGCTTTCGCGGTCTGTATCGTCTTGATCCCTAAGTACATCCCCCCATCACCACTTTCATGGAGCTAACCATCATCAGATCAGATGGTAGGGTCGGAGCTCTACTCATCACCAAACCTTGATCACGGAGGAAAAGCCATCCGATGAGTTTCCGGAGCCTACCCAGCACCCGATACGGAGATGGTGGATTGGATCAAGTCGGCCTCGGCTGTTACAAAGAAGGGAGATATAGATTAATATGCGCACCTCATGTGGACCCGGTGTCTAGGCCTCGCCTGGCTGGAGCTGCAGGTTTTTTGAGACTTTTTCCCGCGCACGCAGTTTCCATTACTACCATTTTTATTTTTTTTGGGTAGAAGGTTCCGTGAAAAAGGTGGCTTAATTCCACAGGTAAAAACTGAGCTGAGTAGTTATTCATCACGGGCAACATATCAATGATCTCAGAAATAACGTAAGAGGCAAGGAGCATTGTACAAGGTGTGGCCTGGATCAGAGAGGAGCTCGATCTTCTAAATAATTGTAGAGCCATATAGTACAATAATCATATCCCTCTCTCAACGCGTGTGAAGTAAAATAAAAGAGTAGGTGTATAAAGAGCTGGTTATGACTATACGTGGACCCGTCTTGCACGAGTATAGTTACAAGATTCTTCGGTACCGATAAAATGATAGTTGTGGAGCAAAAGTATCGCTTTTTCTTTCTAGTTGCAACCGCCGTGAATCGAACACGAACCTCCACCTTGGAAGGGTGGAATCCTAACCATTGGACCACGGAAGCTTGGTGTCAGAGGAGGAGTATAATACATTATAGTAATACTTTGCACAAAGACCGTGCAAGAATAGATCAAATTTATCCAAAATTAATCCAACATCTCTTGTTTATTCCGCTTCATCATGCAATACGAATCACTCATATTTATTTGTCGTTCGGCCTCTCAAATGGGACCAACTGGCTTGGAAACAAGTGACACTCTTTTTCGCAACATAAAAGGATAGAAACATTGTATAAGGTATGGCTGGGTCAGACAGAGAAACCCAATGTGCTAGACATTCATAGACACAAGTAGCACAACAAGCGCTAGTATTGATTACAGAGAGCTTGAACGACACCAAGTCATAAAACATGCAATATAGATTTAAATGGCAATAAGTCATTCATAAATCACGCAATATCATTTGACAACAAAACCCTCAGCAAAAGTTGCTTGGAAAGATCAAAACTAATTGCAATTAGCCTAACAGCTGGCTCATGGATAGCCAGTCACTTCGTCTTATACATCTATCAATAGAACGTTACATCGAGAAACTAAACATTTGTTGCTTTTTATCTTAACGTTAGAGCGACGGCTACTGTAGGTTTTAGTTGGGACAAACTAACTAATAAATTTTATGAAGTTTATATTTACCGACTTTCTCTATCCCAGGACTGCCATCCAAGGGAACTCTGCACATGAGATTATTTTCACATCAGCTCTGGCCCCCTTTCCTTCTTTAACTAATGCATGAGCAATCTAAAGCTCCTTCCTGATTAGTTTCAGGGTAAAGTTTATTCCAATCACGATTGGGGGACTGTATGCGAGATTATTCCTACATGTTGCTCGATAAATCACTAGGAGCTTTGATGCAAGCTATATTGTTTGTTCATTAACGTGCTAGGTGAAGTGACTACCGTCACACTCCTACTGGAGCTTGAGCACGAGTGGGGTCGGGCCGGATCAGGTTAACTATCGTACAGTACAAATGCCTCGTCCCATCTAAATGACCGGAACCATGCAAAAATGCATCTATGTGTTGAACCATGACGAATTCAGCAGCCCAGAATTGAAATCAAAACAAAAACTTTCACGCGAATTCCGCATTACAAAAGAAAAACTTAAACAATCTCCCTTCCTCTGTTCCGCCTCAGCCACCACGCGCCTGAGCCTCTAATCTAATCTCTCTGTCCATGCCAAACCACCTAGGCCTTTGATCTATCACCTCCGAGTCACAGGTATCCCTGCCATCCCCCGACTAGCCTCCGCGTATATTCCACTCTCCTGGACGTAGTCCCTGAACAGCTGCCATCCCCTTGATCCAAGCATTGTTTCCAGAGCCGGCGCTCTACGCTTTCCGCTTTTCATCCGCCATGTTGCCAGTGCTTTTCAACAGTGGACAAGGTGCCCAATTGATTTTTCCCTCCCACACTCGCAGTTAAGTGTAGCGTCAGTGTGGTTGAAGCGGCGATGATATGCTGCAAAGTCTCCATGTCCAGTTCGGGCAGCGATCAAGCGTGCGAAGATCGCTCTAGATAGCGCTAGCTCTGGCGGTTTCTTGCGGCGCATCTCGAGTTCAAGATCGGCGTAGTGTTTGGGGCGATTCAAGTACCACCAGTCTGTCAACATCTGCCTGGCCAGTTCACAGGCTTTCCGTCCAGAAGAGGCGAGGGTCATCACATCATGTGTCGTCCTAGAGTTGTCCGGCGAGTTAAGCTCTCTTCGGGCAAGTTCATCGGCGATTTCATTTCCTGTCAGCCCTTCGTGGCCCGGAATCCATCCTATTTTTACAGGCGCGGCTGATCTCGCGGCCAGTTTCATGAACTTTTGGATTCGCCAGGATGATGAGCCTGTTGTTCCCGTCAGTAAAGCCTGAACAGCCGCAGCATTGTCGAGCAGGATGTAGATAGAGCTGCGTCCTTGATCTCGATTGCTGTTAGTAATTGCTTCTAGAGCAGCCAAAGCTCCAAGAACCTCCGCGTTGGTAATTTTACCTGAGCCGCTTTGCTCGATTGCCGTGCCTGTGCCGCTGATAAAAGTCACAAAGGCCCATGACACTCTGTCGGTTGAAGCCCCAGAACCATCACTGTAAACTAAGAGACAGTCGGGTGAGAGTTTAGGCAGCCATTTTCTTACTTGTCCAACGGGGAATTAGCTGAGGGGGTACCGGAGGTCGGAGCGGTGGCGGAAGTTCAGCCTCTGGTAGAAGTCGGTACATCCTCTGGACCCTCGAATCATGAACTCTATCCAGACCAAGTCTGGTTTTGTTGCATGTCTTTAGTCCGAGTCGGTGACGAGCGCTGTCTGTGCTCTCCGTGGCCCGAAGTCGAAGCAGATGGTACTCATCTAGTCTTCGGATTCGTGCAGCAGTCTTGAGCCTGCATTCCTCGAGCAGAATGTGTGCTGGTGGAATGCCAGTCTCCCTTCTCAGGGCTGCGATGGGCATGGTGCGCTAGGTTGGTAGAGCCACGCGAATTCCTAAGGCAGAAGTTTGGTCAATAACTTTGCACTGTCTCTTACATGAATTTCGCGCGACACCCCGATAGGTTTCCCTGGTTGGCCCCGGGTACTAGGATTCCGCTGCGTGCATCGCGATTGGCAGGACTACTGTGCAGATCACTGTGGTTAGTAGGTCGGACCTTGGTCCCTGGGTGCACTGAGTGAGCCGCCGGAAGTGTTGCACTATCCGCATTGCTTTACTAGTCCACATGGCGACGTGGCTTTCGAGGGTCAGGCCACGGTTCAAGTAAACTCCGGGCCATCGGATGTTGTCGGATGCTTGAACATCGCGAGCGCTTACCCTTATCGTCGGAAGGTCGTATCCCCTGGATCTGGGGCCGACGAAGTAGACTACTTCGGCCTTATCTGGATCGAAAGAGACGGCATATTCAGCAGCCCACCCTAGGACTGCATCGACTTCTCTCTGGACAGCTGCTGCGGCTCCGTTCGGAGTTGAGCCTATGCCGAGGATAGCAACATCATCTGCATAGCCGAATCTCCGACTACTGCCCCCCACGACTTCGGCCATGTAAAGGAGGAAGAGAATTTGAGATAAAGGGGATCCTTGTGGCAGCCCGCATTCTAGATGAATTGGGTCTATTACTCCATCCTCGTGTCTGACGCGGGCGGATCGTTTGTCCAGGAAAGACTTTATCCAAGTGATAGCTGGTTTCGGCCACCTAACTTTATTCATCCTTTGCAGTAGTCGTCCGTGGAGTACAGCGTCAAATGCACCCTGTACGTCCAGAGTGGCAAGAACTGCTTTCTTCTGCCTCTTCATTGCATGCTCCACATCGTGGATAACGCATGAGACAAGGTCGTTAGCGGATCTGCGGGAGAGTGCTCCAAAAAGCTGCTGCGGCACGGCCTTGTACGAAATGGCGGTGTAAGCCATACGCCTTGCGACTAGTCTCTCAAGACCTTTGCCGAGAGAGGAGAGTAGTGCGATGGGCCTCCATCCTTTAGCTGTACTTAGATTACGGCCAGGTTTGGGGAGGAGAGTCACTTCGGCTAGCTTAAATGCCTTCGGAAAATGATTCAGTCGAAGTGAGCCCTCAAAGAGTACTCTCACTGCTTGACCAATTGTCGGCCAGGCTGTCCTAAGAAGACGAACAGAAATTGTGTCTGCTCCAGGGGGTTTGTTCTGGCAGGCCGTTGTTACCCATTTGGCTTCTTCGTCTGTGACACTTGAGACCCATGGAAGGTTTCCGCGTCCTGGCTCGAGGTGTTCGGTGTCCACGTCATTTTGGCTGGTAAACCGGCCGAGAAGGAGATCTCGCAATAGAATTGCACGCTTTCCTGGATCCGAGACAAAACCATCCGGAGTTTGGAGTGGTGGAGTAGCAGATGTAAGTCGCGGCTTTGCCCAGCGTGCCATCCGATATATGTCGATGTCAGTTGTGGCTTCGGAGTACTTCCGCCGCTAGTACTGGCGTTTGGCACTTCTGACTATGCGATGGAAATCCTTTCTGCTCTCTTCGTCCCTGAATATCTTGTATTCGCGTTTGGCTTGTGCGCACTCTGTCGTCCACCAAGGTGCCGTCCTACCCTTCTTCGCACTCCCGCGTCTTCCGGTAGCCCTAATTGCATCGTTAATGGTTTGGACCAGCTTATCAGCAAGGTTGTATATCGGGCTTATTGAGTCCAATGGCTTTAACCCTATTCTATGGGCCCACCTACCTAGTACCTTGGCAAAGTCTTTGAGGGCGTCGTCTGTCACTCGCAACTGTTGGCCAGTTTTGATAACAGCTCTGGCTTTCGAGTTCGGGCGGGGAACGTCTCCTGCAAGAGTTCTGTGATCCGATGTCGAGTCAAGCTCTATCGAAATATCTGCAAGGGCACCAGCGTTAGACCAGACTAGGTTGAGTGTATTTCCGAGATCGTGTGTCGGGACGCCCGATATAGAAGATAACTCCATACCGTGCTCGAACATCCATTCAGTGAGCACCTGGCCGTCGCCGTACAGCCTGTTAGCCATTGGCTGCCAGTCAGGGTGAACGGAATTGAAGTCTCCGCCAATAACTGTAGGCCCAGATGGAGCCCATGATAGCAGCGGCAAAAGGTCTGCTCCAGGAGCGCGGTAGACGGAGACAAATGTGACTCCTTCCGCCGTTACTGCGGTGAGATCTGGTGATACTTCGTAGATTGCTTGCTGTTGGCACTTGATCCCTTTTCGCGTGTAGATGAGGGAGCGTGGCCTTGAAGAGTTGGCAGCGGCATGAGGAGGCAAATGCCTATCGAATCCGGGATGCGACTTGGTGAGCCAGAAGCCGTACTTACGTTGGGTCCAGGGTTCCTGGATAAGTAGGACATCGGTTCCTGAATCCCAAGCGGATTGCAGGATGATGTTCGTGGCCGGGTCTCCTCTGCCTAGATTGGCGCAGAGGAACGATATTGTTGTTGCCGTTTTTTGAGGCTCGGTTGGGTTGTGGTCCCTTACGGGCATTAAGCGACGTTTGTATTTTCGTTTTTGGCAGTAGCCTCGGTGGCTTTCTGCTTTGCTTCCATCTCTCTGATCGAAGCGTTCCGTTCCTTTTGACCTTGTTCGCGAATTACCGCCAGCTGGTCTCTTGTGCGCTGTACCGTTTTGCCACCAACCCGCGTCGGCCTTGCCATGCAGTTAGGCTCGACGGTAGAGTGTGGTCCATGGCAGTTGATGCATCTCGGGGTAGCCTGTTTGCAATCGGTGGCCTTATGCTCGATAGAGCCGCATCGTGAACAGCGTTCCGCTCGGGAGCAGATCTTTGTAGGGTGGTATCCCCTGTTGTAATCTAACGCTTTTCATCCTCGGACTTCATGGTAAGCAGTAGTTGTATAGCACGTGATGCCATGCGGGGGAGAAGGAAGAGGATGGCGAAAGCCGCTAGCCAGATCTAAGCGATCTGGCCCACTTGTAGATGGAGAAATCCTTTTTTGTATATAGACAATACAACCCTAACTAGTACAACAACAATAGTAAGGAACTCATACATCCGCACCTCAGTTATCACATACATCGTGACCCATAAACCTCACTCTCATATCTATCACTCCACGACAAAGCTTCAACATCCCCAACATCGGTTGCATTGAGCAATTTTTGGCTTGCGCTAGAGTTCGTAGAGCCGACCACTTTCTTCAAATAGTCGTTCACCAAGCTTTGGTTTTCCTGTCGCATAATGTAGCACCCAGTCTGTAGATGGCCTCGCCATGCTAGTCGCAAAAGCGCGAGCAGATGTTGGTCTGACGCCAGTTTTGAGGGTGGCTTCTTCGATCACCATTTCTGGTGTGACTGGCACTGGTCCCTCGAGGGTATATAGCCTGTCAGGAATATTGGGTGCGAGCACTGATATCCAATTTGACGCGGCTTCCAACTTCATTTCAGAGCTGTCTAGGGTATTCGCTCCTGTCAGTAGCCGCTTCTTGCTCCTTCCCCGTCAGCTTGTATGGCAAATCCAGAATTCATGACTGTGACTTGTCAGATCGATGAGTTGGCCAGGCGTAGTTTACTAGCCAGGCTTATTTTTATGAAATGTGGAGACATGCGTCTCCATGGGTGATCGGGTTTGAGCCGTAAGAATACGCGCTCGTCAGCTTTTTTCCTGCATCACTGCTGATGCCTTGGGTTTTGATGTGGGCGTGGGCCAGTGGTTGTTTTTGTGGTAGCTGTGGTTGCCGGCTTAGTCTTTTTTCGCACCAACTCTGTCCAGGATCTCTCGGGAGTCTGGTTGGTGGTTTGTTCTATTCCATGGGTAGGGTTTGGTGTTGCAGAAGCAGCCGGTGGTGTGGCTGCTCCTATTCTCGTGTTTTCCCCGGCGAGGATCTATACAGGACGCACGACACTCGCAATAGTCTTCTTCCTCGACTCTTTAGCTGTCTCGAGGCGAGGTTTGATGATGTGGCCACTAGCAGCTTGAGCTGGTGCAGTGGCTTTGGGGGTGGCTGAATTGCCCCGCAGAATTTCTGTGATCCGGCTTTGAAGAGCCAAACCGGTGAGTTTGATGGCTTGTTGGAACTCTTCGTCTGCTGTCTATTCGAGCAGGTTGCAGTATCCGCTGACGATGCGCTCTGCTTCCGCAAAACGTTCCTAGAAAGCCCTCGCTTGTTCGGCGAGAAAGTTGGTCGTGTTGACGGCCGTGGGGTTTGGGCTCGGGTCTGTAGAGTGCTGTTGACTCGCGCAGCAGGCTGAGTCTGGTGTGGTGTTGTGTGGTGTGGGCGGTAGTGTGTATTGTGGATCGTTGAGATCCATTTCGACGTCCTGGCGCGTCGCGTGTTGGGTGGGGAGAGGTGGCCAGGAGCCAGCCTCTGCGGAGGACTGGGGCGGCATAGGTGATTGAGAAATGGAAGTGGCAGTAAGATGTCGTAAATAGAATGCAATATCGTCACTTTGGATTGCGAAAAATTGTGTGATGCAAGCTATATTGTTGATGCTAACGTGAAACATGGTACGGATATTAGTTTCACTTCAGCAGTTTCTTCAATGAATACAATCAATAATCAGGCGACTCATAAAGTCAGTAATCTGCTATAATAATACGACACATCAAATCTTTCCTTTTGTACGTGTTGATCAGGTATTACCGGATCGAATTTGACATTCATATTGGTCAACTGCCGAATATGATAAAATTTAAGACTTATCTCTTGCTCTATTTCTTAACCTAGTATCTGTTGGAGGTGGAGACACAGAGTATTGTGAACGTACGGGCTCTCTATTTCATCTAGGTTCCTGGCACAATCTTGCGTGTAGTTAGGAGGTTAGAATTAGTGATGGAGTAGCGCCTCAGGTTACCTAATGGATATTTAAGTAGCTGCATGGCGTGGTGTCGTAAAGGTGAGGGCCTACGGAGGTTAATTGGTAGAAGGTTTACGGATGATTATCAATGAATCAATGTGAAATGCTGATATTGTTGGCCTTAAACAATAAGAGGATGCAGGAGGTAAAAAACGCTAATTATATACACATCTGAGATAGCTAGACTCTCGCCTTATTTACCCAAATCAGTATCACGGAATATTCTGGTCCCCTCCATCTGATAGTATTATCTAGATACACTTTCCATGCAGTGCTCCAATACTCTTCTACTCATCATGGAGCCACTTGTAAAGTTCTTCATTCACCCTCAGTGATCATTACCCTTGTAAATTGTAATCCTGTCCATCACCAGTATATCAGTATACTCTTATGTATGTAAGAATAGCGATTCTCCCACGACATGGAGGGCCAAGCAAAACATACTATTCATACTTTGCATACTCATTTGCCACAATATTGATCATATTGCTCAGCGAACGTGCAAATACATAACTGGTAGCCATTCCACCTCTCATAACCTTGCATTTACAACATTATTTGATTTTGATTGAATTTGACGTCGTGCCTATCCACGGCTCGTGACTACTGTCACTGTCACGGACTGACTGATGTTGAGATGATATCCTGCCAACCCCTGGCTCTAAGACTGCGTGGCTACTGCTATGTCATGGATAGATTCATGGTGTCGAGGTAGAGTCTGATCCTAGCTTCAGCTGGTATCCCTCTAGACAGGTTCCAGTTCCTTCGATGGCATTCTAAGCTATTCTAGCATTTAGTTTCTAGATGTTTCGGGTTGGTATTTTTTACTCTTACCAGTTCACTGAGCTTCGATCAGATTCTAGGTGTCGCCGGATCAATTGGTGTTGGTATGCAGCAGAGCAAGTTCGGAATAAATCAGTTATTTAATGAAATCTTGAGGAAGAAGATTTCTTACTTCTCGCTGTATACATAGGGAATCATAATTATCAACGCCGATCATAACAATCTATGTTGCTAAGCAACCACATCCAGACTGCAACATTTTTTTTAAATCATTTAATGTGTATTCAGCTATAAAGCTTTGACACATGACCGGTGCTATGTATACATATTGGATGACTCTTTTGACATTAGAGGCACTCATACTCTGGATTTCATCTGCAAATACCACTATGAGGTATGTTTGCTTACACAAACAGTCGACCATCCTTCGTAAGTAACCACCAAAAGGAATTTAAAAACCTTTGATTATCCAAGCATGCCTTCGTCATCCATGTATACCAGCGCCGCGAGAAATGTGATTGTGTTTTGCTGGATTTGAACCAGCGATCTACTGTCTCAAGTGGGATATGTGTCCAAGCTATCCAGACTCTACTTGGCAGACCGGCCAAGACGATGTACCACGGCACCATCCAACCATGGCGATGTTTAAACTGTCGCCTGCACTCTAGACTGCAACATTGGTAGCCCCCGTAGCTAGTTAGGCCCTATATTCCATCTCTGCCGTACTGGTGCAGACAGTACAAACACAAGAGATTAATCCCGTAACACTAGGTCACTCTCAGGAGTTCGACAGGAACCGGGTTGGAACTAGATTACTGTAGTCTGTAGCAGATAGTGTCTAAGTTTAAGTAGCTGAGGCCGGCAAAGACGAATTCTTCACCTTCCAGTGGTGCCGGTGTTATCGCTCAGTATGCTCTGCATATCTATGTGACGGAAACCGAGTTGGTGGTGAATAAGTCGATTTATTAAACTATATAAGGAGAGGAGAGAACTCTAGCTACAACTAATACTTATAATGACTGATCCGCTGCGTGTATCTACTAACTGATGGTTTTCCTCCAGACATCATACTCGCTAACTAGCCACGTATCGTTGGGTGTTACTTAGTTGTAACAGCGATCTTGCGTCCTGATTAGTAATATCGTTTCGTCTAGTTCCATCTTCCCCTCCCCGTGCGACCTTATTGTAAACAATCTAAGTATTACGCTTAGGTATCCACCTAAGCTCATACAACGGTCAAACCGTGACAATCTGGGATAGCCGAGAAGAATCGCATCCGAATCGAAGTCGAAAGTAAACACATGTATATCTCCACTTGACGACTTCCCAGTCATGCAGCACTCACCATTATCTTCTGAGTCCTCAGTTTCTTTCCAACCACATATCATCTAGCCTCAACGACCGATAAAGGCGTCACCCTAATTGTAGATAGGAGCTTTCCTCATTGATAACCGGCCATCACTCACTTCAGATTTACTTCGCTACGTATACCCGCAAGGAGGAAATTTAGTCACAATATACAAAGTTGGGGTCTTGGTTTTTGGGGGACTGATGCTTCTTTTTTTTTTTTTTTGCGTCAGATTTTAATTACGTATGCAGCTATCTAGCTATGACACAATATCAACGAAAAGTGCAGAATAGATGATTCAACGTGAAGGAAGAGCACTCATGCCTCAGATTTCATTTGCAAGTACCACTGCGAAGTTATGGTAGCTTTTTCTTCACCCCCAAGTCAACCCTCATCCGTGAATACCCACCCAGGAGAACGTTTCAAAAACCCTGAGTTATCCAGACATGCCTCCATCATCTTTCAAATTTTCTCCGCGCGATATGTGATCTGAGGTGTCTCCTTCCCAAGTGGAGTAGGTGGCCAGGCTACTCAATCTATACCAGAGAACATCACCAGGAGGCGGATCACAACACCTACCATCGTCGGCTTGTTTTTATAGTGTCAGCTGCACTCTAGCAAGCGAAGTTTTGGCGCGCACATAGCTCAATTCGTAAAACTCTTGCCAAAATTCAAATTTCCACGCCCGTCGAAAACGTATCCCTCTTCTGCATCATCTTGTGAAATTGTCCTGATCCCTCCCACGCCCATCCCAAAGAGCTATCTCCCAGATTTGTGCTCCACGCTTTGCTTCCTCCGTCGGGTGTGAATATCGGCGTGGGCGTGTATTTGGTGATCGGCTGAGGCCAGAGAAAGTCGAAGAGAGGTGTGTTCATTGAAATGAGGATGTACTAGGTCGTACTTGTAGACTTGATGAAGCTTTTTTGAGAATCGGACTCTTTGGGTGTGAAAGATTGACATGGTGAAGTAATTTGAAATTTTGTCTCGTGGGCCAACTTCTTTGATATTGCGAAATTTGACTGAACTTAGCTCTGGGAGAATATTTCACTCCCAGGTTCGTAGAGGACACCGCGTATAGGTGTTCAGTCTTGCCCTCCACCAGTTAGGGTTGTATTGTCTATATATTAAAGGGATTTCTCCATCTACAAGTGGGCCAGATCGCTTAGATCTGGCTAGCGGCTTTCGCCATCCTCTTCCTTCTCCCCCGCATGGCATCACGTGCTATACAACTACTGCTCACTATGAAGTCCGAGGATGAATAGCGTTAGATTACAAAACCATCTACACCCCAGATACGAACCACAGACAGCCTATAACCTGTCTGATGTTCGTATCACAACAACCGATACCTTCAAGATCCTATTTTCTTTTCTTCTGGAAATTCATTCCTAGCCAAACTCATCTCGCGGCCCTTTCCACAATCGTCTCATTTCCTACCAAAGCAATCTCATACTTCCAAAAGCCAAATCGCCATTAAAGAAGCAAGAGGATGTCCGACCCTACACAACTGCCAGTCGCTGTGAAGGTACGGTCGAAATACCGGCCTTAGATGCGTCCTCACCTCGGCCTAGAGCACCAACAACCCGACCTGCGACGAATCCCCACCGATGAAATACGTACGATGTTTCGCCGGCACACCAACAGAGCGTTCGTCAAAGGCTGGGGCATCGGTGCTTCGGTCATGAGCTCTCAGTCGCGTTTTCGACCTCCACGGTTAGGGGTACGGCGGCGACGGGGCAAGGCCGGAGGGGTGGACATTTTACAAAGTTTCTGGGATGACGAGATCGGCTGAAGGACAGAGGGATGCGGTATGAAGGAACTAAAAGGTAATACAAACTGAGGAGGCCTTGGTGGGCGACTGGATGAGGCCTCTAGTGAAGAAAACGACCCCTGGATGAGATGAGGAGATGCTGAAATGAGCCAAAGCTGGGAATGAAGCGAAGGGAAAAGTTACAAATTGCGGAGGTGTCAAGGGCTCGGCCGCGTGGTGGCCAAGGCTGAAGAGGAATTTGCGCTTCGGCGCGCCCAAAGGGGGTTCTCTGGACGGTTGGGCTTGACATGATTTAACTCATGGGTGAAGTCTAAGGTGGTCCAGTCATTCAGGTGTGACGAGTTAGATGTACTTAATGGTAGTTAACCTGATCCAGCCCGGCCCCACCCGTGCTTAAGCTCCAGCAGGAGTGCAGCGGGAATCACTTTACCTAGCACGTAAATGAACAAAACAAAACAGTCCTTGGATCTTAACACCACTATCAATTCATCATCTGTTCCAGCAAACAATGTCTCTCGAAAAGTCTGCTTCAGAAACTAAAGTTCGCAAGCATCTAACTTGCGATCAATGTATTGAAATAAGAACATAAAGAAGACTTGGCTTGACATTACAACATATATCTGACGAACTTAGCTTCACAAGAAGGCAAGTGCAACTTACGTGTGCTCGAGAGACAGAGAATCCTAAGCCTCGCAAAAAATGCTTATCTAAATTAAGCGCGGAACAAGTTGATGAGCTTGAGGCTTTCGTCCAGGAATTTCCAGAAAATCGACAGATGTGCTTTTTGGAACTAGCAATGGGACCTTTCAGCTACTGGGGATGAAGTGAGGGTTTAATTTCTAATGCCCTCAATAAAATAGGATACAGCAGATGCATTGCTCGGAAGAAGCTTCCGTTAAGTGTGGTTAACATGTAAGAAAGATGGATAGCGGTGATAAAGGAAAATGGAGGGTTCACAAAGTGTTGGGATGGAGCAGAATTATACAAAACATGAAGTACGCTTTCATTTTAGTTGCGAGCTATACTGAGGGCTTCGATGTATACTTTTGTAATACAGAGCAATTATTTTTGGAATAGATGTGTATTTGTAGATAATATGAAATGATTATTTAAATTTTTAATTTTAAATAAGGATCATTGTACTTTTTTTTTTTTCATTGTGTATGCAGCTCTAGAGCTATGACACTTCTATCTAATTAAATGTTCTAAATTACAATTGTCCTTCATCAGGTACATGTTTCTTAAATTTTTTATTCATTTTATATCCATTTGTGCAAATTATGTTACTTCATTCTAGGCACACCCTCTCGTGTATTCCTACATGAAATTAAGCTGTCCCCTATTTTCGTTAAATTAATACAGTTACTTGATTTAATAAATTTTAATAGCTTTTCTCTCCCACCCTTGGTATTTAATAGCAAACTGAGGCTGCGTGGCACAACATCTGAGAGCTCTTCTTTTCTTTTGGCTTTGAATTTTGGGCACTGAAATATAAGGTGGTGGCAGGTTTGCTTCTCTTTACCACAGAAATTACAAATGTTACTGTCTGCTTTTCCAAATTTTTTTGAGGTGTATCAGAATGTTTTCAATACCAAATCTGACTTGAAAGTATGCTGACTGGGTTGCTCGGCTGTAAGCTTCTAAATTAATAGGTTTCATGCTGAAATTTGGTGTCTGCTTTCTTGCCTGTATCCTGTAATATTTTCCGAGACCTCTAGCTTTCTTTCCTTCCTCTTCTCTGAGAATTTCTGAGTGCCAATGTTTGTGCCAAGAATTTATGATGTGCTGCTGCACTTTTTGTTTAAGAAAGCTATGAGTGATAAATTTATCCCTTGGTCTAGTCCTTTTTTCAACTCCCATTTTTGCAAGGTTATCTGCAAGCTCATTGCCTTCAATGCCTTCATGGCCTGGACACCAGTGAAGCTCGATCTTTGCAGGCTGCATTGTACATTTGTTTTGGTGTTGAAAACCGTCCCCATTGATTTTGACTTTTACGGAATATCATTGGATAGCACCCCTGCTTGCAAAACTAGTCGACGAACTAGACATGGGCCTGCATGAAGACTATACCAATTAAGGCAGTATGTATAGGGATCTAACTCCAGTCATTTTGACAATTGTACTTTTGATACCATTAAGAGACTATACATAGTCACAGACTCAGATATGACAAATAAATGTATTTATAATAATGTTGAGAAATAAGTCTAATGCATTAAAAACATCATTTTTGCCAGAAAGCTGCGCAGCCTTCTACGCTGCCCGTATCATCAATTTGACATCGTGATTACTATTTTTACATCCTTATTACCCTCCTCCCATCTTTTCGCTTTCCGTGCTCCAACATGGCGGGTGTGGGTGCTGGTGTCGGTAAATCCAGCGGATTCGACGCGTCGTAAAATGCGACAATGGCCCCAACAAATAACGGCAGCGGAGCGCAAACAGCTCCAAAGGATAAGAACCTTTAAATTTTAGGGAAACTACTGAAAAAGGTTAGACTAATCGTGATGGGAGAGGTGGATGAGGAGGACCTACCCTCAATGGAGGACGTGAATGAGGCCGTCAAGGCCTTCAACGCACACAAAAGGGCCTGGACAGAAATGACCCAGAAGAAGTCTCCTATCGAGGAGAGGATGATGGCGCTCGAGGAGGTTGTCAAAAAGAGCCTCGCGGATCCCGCTCGAAAAGCTGCACCAGCAGTAGTTTCGGGCGCGCCGACACAAAGGAGCTACGCGTCGGTCGTGGCTCCGCAAATGACGAAGACAGCGGTTAGGATAAGAATCGATGGCGCACAAAACTTGCAGCCACAAGAGCTGCTGTCAAAGGCACAACAACATATCGAAGGCGCATTTGCAATTCGACAGATGCGAAACAACGACACCGAGGTGTTCGTCCAGTCGGCGTCCCAGAGAGACGCGGCGCTCAACATGCGACAACCAAGCGAATTTAAAATTTTGCGGCAAGACTTTCCTGTTGAGGTTTCCGGAGTCCCACTGCGGACAAGAATTGAGGATGGTAGAGATGCCAACAACTACGCCATCATCAGGGAGATTGAGACGGCGACCAAGGCACGTATTCCAGGCCTGGTAATTAGCAGAATACGATGGCTACATGATGGAAAGGAACATCAGCGATCGAAGAAAAACGGTCGCAATCGTGGTTCAATTGTGGTCAGTCTCCCATCGGAGGCAATGCAAACGGAGGTAGTGCGACAGGGCCTTGTTATTAACGCCATGCTCTTCACCGCGCAGATATGGTCGCCACGGGCTCAGCCAAAGCAGTGTTACAACTGCAGCCAATGGGGACACACGCAGGCGTCGTGTGGAAAGGCAGCCAGGTGCGGTGAGTGCGCTGGCGCTCACCAAACTCGGGACTGTCCGAGGAAAAGGGTTTCTTGTGCCAACTGCGGCAAGGAACATCGTTCATGGCAGAAAGCAGCGTGTCGGACCTACTAGGTCTACAAGGGAAGTGTGGAGAAGGCTCGGATGGAGCTGTTATCGAGAACGGCAGATATTTGGAATGAAAAACCAATAATGGCGCCAACACAAACAGCCAGACCAACTGATGATCAGGGATTTACTTTGGTCACCAGTAAAAAGGCTGAAGTACTCAAAAGAGGGCCAGGAGGACCACGCAAGGTAGTCGAAGCTCCAGTGGCACCAATAATCGCCTCGACAGCAGCACCGCCATCGGGACCTACTCTTCGAACACTTCGAAGACCAACACCGAGTGAGGAGGTGCCTTCTCTTTTCAATTTCTCATAAAGATAGTCTGATTGAAGGGGGAGTTAACGAATTTCGAGGAAAGTTTACATAATTGCGGTTGAAAGGAACGTCCTCAGCATAAAGCCGGTTCGGTTCAAAGTAGCAGGACATCGGGTTTTGTTTGTTGAAAGCTTTTTCCCTTACCAAAGCGGCTTACCGTCTTCATGGTTCTGTATATAGATACCGCATAGGACGTTAAACTAGATCAATGAATGAATGAATGAATGAAGTCTAATGCATTGCAATACCAGGATCCTCATGACCCTTATTATGGGTCTGAGTTGTCATCATTAGCCAGGAGTTAGGAGAACCGGAGAGCAAGATACCCTGTACAATTAGCTTGTTTATCGCGTGGTTATTGGGTTATTTTGTTAGCGTGCACGGACCCGCAGTTAAGATGTAAATCTTGAGTGTTGGATCCGTTTTCAATGCATAATTATTTTTAGACTGCTAACAAGTTGATTTCATAGACAAGTCTACATTCCATGTTTTATATTAGAACTCCTTAAAGTGATCATTACACAATTTAAGGACTAAGGTTTTAATAAATAACAATAATAAGTAGTTGGGGTATCTTGATGTCAGGCAGTCTCCAGCTTTCAGTCTTGTATTATTCCCTAGATATCTAAGAATCAAGAACCAAGTCATTGTTGTTATTATATTTTCTTTATCATCAAGAATCCAAGATTACCGCCTACCTGTTCAAGTTAAGTAACCAAGTCCTAACCGATCCTGACAGTCACGTACTGGACGGCCCATTTACCTTCACAACTTCCTGACGCTCTAGCGCGCACCAAAAACGATGATGGGCCTAATCCGGGATCGAACCGGAGACCTCTTACATTTCAACCCAAAGCAAGAATTCTACCACTGAACTATCAGGCCACTGTGAAGTTTCAAACTTCATTTATAAATATAAAGCTCTTGCCGGCGAACAGCACGGGAGCTTTTCGTGTACCAGTTAGCCCAGTCTAAATTAACTACCCGACGCAGACACCAACGCTGTCTAAATACGAAAATCTACATGTAGTTTAATTTCCGCTTTTAATTATATACTTTGTATCAATTTAAGAAGAGTCTCACTGATCTGGCGACCATGCGGACCGGGAGCAGTGGGGTCTTTATCGGGTTTTTTTATGGGAATGCCGGTGCGTCGGGTAGCCCTTCATAGGCTGAGCTAACCGGCATGGGGCTTTAAAGCACAGTTTTGTTTTGTTTGTTTTGTCCTAAGCTAACGCTATGTTTCCCCCATTGGGTCAAGAACAGGTGGAGCTGGTGAGGATCACTGTATAAAGGCCCAACTCATTCCAACCGCGTGAGCTTCCACATACATAGTGGTGTTAACAGCAAAACTAAAATCACAAACAAAAATCAAATTTAGAAGAAGTCCCAATTAGGTCCGGATACCGCACCTTTCGCCCATTCCCTTACCTGTCACATCTTCTAAGTGACAATTTCTGATCTTCGCTGAGAGCAGAAGATGAGCTCGTAGGCACCCTTTATCCAGCCGGTGTCCTACTGTTAACGTGTTGAAACCTTGACGACTTCACTGAGGCTGGCCGTAACCTTAAACCTCCTCTTCGGATCACAGAATCCCAAAACCCGATCCGTCCAATATGTAGACGTCATTCTTTGAGCCGTGAATCGCCTGGATGGCTATTTCGGCTGCAGCTTTGATTCGAGCATAATCGGCGGGATTTTTCTGCTCGGCTTTGCGAATTAACACAAGCAGCTCTTTTTCACTGGGCCGAACTTGCTGGGTCTGGCTTTGCAGAACCGTGGGTCCGATCGATGAAGTCCATCACAGTTTCGGCATCGTGTGGGGGCTTTGCACTCCGTTTCAGAATGCATTTTTGATCCGCAGTTCCAGCAAGCCGGAGCGCGGGAGCAACCGCGTGAGGCATGGAATCCAAGACATCGTTTGCACTGAACTATATTTTGACGAGGTTGGAAGAGCTTTGCAGCTCCAGAGTCATCGAAGAGGCGAAATCCAGGTCGGGGCGTGGATTTGCGAGGGAAGAGCGCTTGCCAGTTCTAGTATGGCGCCCCGGGTTTGCTGGTCCCATGAGGACGAACAAGAAAAGGAACTGGTTTGGTCATGTTAAAAGATACTAATAACAGTATCCAAAAAGTGCATCCCAAATCTGAATTATGGTGTATTATGAATCATGTATGTAATATCTTATGCCTGAGGCACATAATGGTTTGTGCGTATTTAGCTAGATAAACATCCACCTTAGTAGGTATACACAAATCACCTTAAATGATATTGGATTATTCACCACACGTACTGTTAATTATTAGTCCGCTCTTAGTGTCTAAATATTTATTATCTGAGGTCAGTATTTCAACAGGTCACTTGCGTGACTTTATCGGCAAACATCTTTGCCGTCACGGCAATGGGGCCAGCGAGAGTTCGAATTGTCTCCAGGACGGTGGCAATTTGCATGGCAACCAGATTTGATGCTGGTTCCAGTTTGATTCCAGATTCGCTCCGTGATGTGGAGGAATCTAGGAGCTCTTTTCGAGCGTGCTCATCCTTTGCAGTTATTGCAAAGCCGGTCTTTACCCGCTGAACTAGCGTGTTATTGTTGGCAGCGGTTCCCAGCGCCTGAGATACAGCTAGCCTTACGCCAGCTGCGGAGAGGAGACGGTGGGGATGGTTATATTCAAGGCGTAACAAAAGTCGTGAATCGACTTTTTCACTCGAGTTGGCACTTTTTGCTTTCTGGGCGGGCGTTGCTGCCTTTTTTGTCGATGGCCCAGCGCTAATGACTAGGCCTGCCCGAGCTACAGTGGCCCAAGTTGTCTTTCGGGCCGGAGCCTGGGTTTTCGTAGGGTTAGGTACCCTAATTTCTAGAGCCCTCGGTGTGAGAGGGTTGGCGGGGCGAGCAGGTAGACTTTTATACCGATTACGAATTCTTTATTATCACCGATCGAAAGAGGCGAAAGTGCTGCTTCAACACTGTTTATCGCAGCCGAGCAGATGGCGAGGCGGGCCGTAATTTGCGTCGTCCGTCGCTTTTCGGCCTCCATCACGGTTTGCAGCTCTGGAGGAAACTCCGTTGCTGATGTCGAAGCTGTGCCTTTGGAAGCTGGCACAGCGAATTTTCTTGCAGAAGTTTCTGCGTGTTCTGTCATCTTCTCTCGGACGACTTCCTTTTCTTTCCTTGAGGTGCTTGCCTCTGGGGCAAGATTGATAGGGTGTGGGTCTCGGGACCAATTTTTGCTGACCTGATGTTGTGATGGGCATGTTATACAGCTAGGATACTTGCATGTACATAACGTGATTAGATGTTTACGCTGTTTGTGTAGTTCCTGTATCGTTTGGGATATCTGCAGGAGGAAGCTCATGTGGTCAGGAGCCGACTAGCGGCCGCACATGAGTATAAGTAGCGAGTGCTCGGCACACAATTAGGACAGTACAATTAAAATACAGTGAACCTCAGATACACCTTCAACCACAACCTGAACTCATCAATCTACATACTTGACAAGGTCAGCATGCATAGTGACACTAACCTAAGCTCATAATCACAATACCTGACGGGCTCAGAATCAGTCATCTCTTTGTCGAGAAGGTTTGTATACTTCCCTTCGATGAAGGCCTCACTTGCACAAATGCTTGAAAGTTTTTGCGCGAGGCCTCGGGCGGAATCTCGCGTTGTCCAACATTGCGTTGGGGAGCTTTTTTCGAACAGGTGGCATGATAAAAATGCCAGCAACTCGATGACAATTTATTGATGAATGCGACGAGCGGGAGAGAGGGAAAAGGGAAGATTCGAAAATTCGAATTTCAAAAAATTGTGTGTGATGTGCGCAGGCACGACGTTAATATAAATAAATAACTACCCGACGTGTTGGCGCCTACACAGACCCAACAAAGCAAATGATAGCCATGATCTTATCATCCTGCGCTCGAAGATTGCAGTATACATGAAGGTCTGTTATGAATGATGAGCACTGGAGATATTCTTGGGATAGACTTAGAGACAGTTGTGATATAATGCTAGAGAACTGAGTTGTAGACTTTAGAAGGGATTATTATTTGCTAAAGTATAATTGATAAAGTGTGTGATCTATGTTGGACACTTTTGGGGGCAGTGCTTGACCACCTGTCTAAATACATGAGAAGCTGGTCCGTGCACTGCTATCACTTTTCAACATCCTGATCCTCAACAGAACTCTACAACCACTACGTAGCTTACCTCAATTGTGTAGGCACAGCGACTATATTAATCCATGACCTAGACCATGCACGTCTCTACGTTATGTTAGCACGGACTAGGATTACAACAAGGTCGTCCGTCCGACAAATCTCAAGCTATGCAGTTTGTGCTAAATCAAGAAAAGAAGCTACAAAAAAATAAAATAAAAGGAGAATATTATTTATATCAGATCGTGATTTCGTTCGAATCAGACTATTTGTTGTGCCCTTTCGAAGAAATATGTGACACGCACCCAGTTATTGAATGCATCAACTCCCTCCGCCGAAGCAAGAGATAAGGATACGCTTGGATTAGAGTTGTGTGCCCTGTGGAGCTGAGCTCGGTATCGCCCGAGATGGAAATAGAAATAGTGGTTAGGGAACTTCTCTTCTCCGCATGTGCAGGTTAGAATAGCGTTTTCATGCTGAAACCGTCGGTGGTAGTCCGCAAAGTCTCCATGACCGGACCGCGAAGCTAGAAGATATCCTAATGCGCGTCGCCCTAGACAGGCGAGCTCAACGGTGATCTTAGTATTAGGACCAATTCCTAATTCTTTAAATCTAGATGGAGAATTTTCTGCCCAGTAAAGTGCAACAGAAGCCTCGTATCGGGCTTTGACTTCCCTTCTTGCCCTCGCAAGAGAGAATACCGAGTGTAGAGCTAGAGCCGCACAAGCGGCTTTGGCAAGCGCGTCGGCTGCTTCGTTTCCCAGAATACCCGCGTGGCCCAGGCACAATTGGATGGCTACTCCCCCAGGCGTTGTGTTTTTGCCACGTGACCTTATTTTCCAGTTTGCTGCAAGCTTGCGAAAGAGAAAAATTTTCGCTGAGCTAGACGCTGTGGGAACATGAGAGAGCAGACGGAGCGCGGCCTCCTGGCTGTCAAGGCAAACAGTGATGTTAGAGGCATAGAAATCCAGTGGGCTGAGGAGTGCTGCAGTAAGGCCTTCCGTGGCCCCGGCAATTTCTGCACCATAGACCTCAGCCGAGTTTCCCAGAGGGAGTGGTCCTCGCCCAATCTCCTGAGTAAGACCTCGGTAGATGACATAGTGTTTTACTTGGTATATGAAATGGGGAACGTACACTTGCGCTTGACGGCTAAGATATGATGTTTTATCAAGAGTGAATTATAGATGACTCTATGGATGTATGTTCTAATTTACAGTGGGAAATACTCCCCTTTTATACCCCATGGACTCGCTTACCAGCGAATCATATGCCCATCATGCTTACTCATGCAGTGTGCCTTGCCTGAACAAATGCGCCAAACATGTCATGTGAGTTGTCCATACCTGAGGTACCTTGATGACACACTCACCCTCCATGCACTACCTGCCAGGGCTACCTTAGCTGAGCACAACACATAGCCCGCACCTGCTCGTTATTTTATGGGTGCTCCGTCTGAAAATATATAAGGAAATGGTTAAACTGTCCTTTGCAGCTATTGATGGTGACATGAATTAAGATGATGATTGTGATTGAGATAGATTTCTATATAGTTTATAATACATGATATGCTCAGGCTCATATACCTCGAGCCAAGCAACCAGATTATGTTCCTCCAGATCTAGATTCATCAGAATAATTACTTACTCAGTAAAATTCTCCTAATCTCAGTTGTGTGTTTAGGATCTTGATTAGGTTTCTAGTAACTAGTCAATGATGTTTCTCATATCACTGAGACATAGTCATGGTTGATACAACAGGTACAAACAATGAATCGTGTCTATACATGACGTTGTGATATAGTCATGATCGTCTGAAAAATATCAACTCATGAATGAATCATGTCTCTACATGACAAAATACGAACAAGTCTAGGGTAGATCGTGTAGCCCGCCACTGTTTGAAGGAATTTGATCCCGAGAGTCAACCTATTGCCCCAATTTCGATTGGCTTTTCCTCACGGGGTGCCGATCATGGTGGGGGGATGGTATCTTCGGAAAGTTCTAGTGAAATCCTCTGGCGGATCCAGCGCATGCGGCTAGTGTTCCAACGCCTACGAAGAGGGTGATAGGGGTCAGCTGCAGCGATTCGAACCGCTACACGATGTCCATTGGTGTTACGGCTTGAGTTTACAAGCGATAGGTTTATGGTATCACGTGATGTGGAGTCTGGTTGAGTAAGTGACTGTCCCGGAAGCGAGCTGGTGGAGTTTTCAGCCACGCGAGGCTGCAGACCTCTTTCTCTCCTTGTCTTTTCTTTTAGTTATTGCACGTAGCTTTAGGTCCAGATATAAAGCAATCACTCTTTTATCTTTAGAGGGAGTCTTCTAGTGTCAACCTGAGGTCGGTCGTAATAGTTGGTGTCCCAGGGTAACGGAATTGTATTGGTGGAAAGTTCGGGAGAGGTTCTCTGGCGGATACAACACATACGAGGTGAGTTCCAGCGTCGTCAGATCGGATGACTTGGATCTACTGCTGCAATTCGGAGTGCGAGACAGTCGTGTATTCTCTCAAGTCATGCAAGTGCCGGGCCCCATACAGTCTCTCGGAGAAGGGCGGCAGTAGGGGTTGTACAGTAGACAGGGAGGACTGCACGGGCAGCATCGTTTATTCTACGTTGGATACTGTTGTGCTGGCTCGGTTGAGTTGTTAGGAGACAGGGGAACGGAGGATGGGCTGCTGGATTAGGAAAGGGTGGAGAATACAGGCTGGTGCACAGACGCTGTTCATGTACTCTACAATCTCTTCACCTGCCGAGTTTAGTGAATTAATCTATCCATATAATATCATACTTCACATCATCCATTAGATGATATTATCAATCATCGGGATGCGCATCTAGCATCACTTTCATAGATCGCCATTGTCAGTAAGAGTTCACATTTGATACCTACTGACACCCATTTGGCCACAGTGATACGCACTCTGTGTCCATCGCGCCATCACCCAGCGTGAGCGCGCCATCTCCGCGACTCACCATTGCACATGAGCCCGTGTAATTCCACCGACGGACAGCAGAGACATAATTGCTATATACCTCACAGCTCATAACCAAAACAGATACGTGTGATGATATCTTTCGTTGTTGACTTTAAGTACCATGTTTCAGCTCCATAGAAAAGCGTGGAAAATGTTACTCCTTGCAGAGCCTGTTTGAGAAGGTGTGGATTAATGCCTCGGGTGGTACATGAAATCCGCTTTAAGTGACCTGTTATGCTAAGAGCCTTTCTACTGGCCTGTCTAATATGGTACCTGAAACGCAAGTTCTGATCAAAGTAAACTCCGAGCCACCTGGTGTGGTCGTTAGGCCTGATCTCAAGGCCATTAATGTAGAGACTTGGTTCTGCTGGCGTTTCCTATTTACGGTGGAAGTACTGTAGCTCGGTTTTGGAAATATCAAAAGAATTGCCGTTCCCATATCCCCAAGTAAGCGTTTGATCCAATTGATTCTGGAGCAGTTTTACGCAAGAGGAAAGGTCTTGTGCAGATGCGAAATGCGCACAATCGTCAGCGTAGCCGAATCGGCCCCGTGTCAGATTGAGTGCTTCTTCTATAGCCAGAAGGAAGAGGATTGGCGATATAGGGGACCCCTGGGGAAGGCCATAGTAAATTTGAAAACTCGGCGATTTTATGCCATCCAAAGGTAAGGTGGCCTCGCGTTGTTTCATGAAAGAGATTACCCAGCGTGTAATGTTAGGTGGCAATCCTTGGCTACATAGGTGGTAAGAGAGGCAACCTTTTTGGATTTCATCGAAGGCACCTTTCATGTCCACAGTAACAACTCCTGTGACCTTCTTTTCGGCCCATGCCATTTGAAATCGCAGGCCAAAGCTGTTGTGAGATCTATTGCCGCGCGGCGGGGCACTGCGCCACATTGATCCGGAGAGAATTGAATTGAATTGTATAATTTAACGTATCAGGCTAAAGCCCTACACCCAGGAGGCTTGACACGGGTGCGTGTTCCCGGAGGGACCCACAAACACCACTGATGCTGGATTTATGTGGCTAGAAATTTACATGATCTAATAAAGACAAAAATTTCACCAAAAATATTTGCTGCCCTGACTTAACGCCCTGTGCCTAGCCAGCTATATCATAGCAGTTTCCTGTAATATATGTGTCCCAGAAAACCTCGGTCATTCAAGTCCTACTTTGCACCCCGTAGCATCCTATTACGGTAAGGAATCTATAAAAAGCTATCCATCCCTTTTCTCCCAACATTGTCCATATACTTGGTGCTGTTTCCTTTGTTGTTTTCCGCCATTAATTTAGCGCTGTCTGGCATTCAGAGAAATGCCACGGGCGTCTTTCTCGGCCACATTTGCACATAAGGTCTATTCCTTCGTGATGGAACCTCTTGTGATACTTGGCAAAATTGCCATGACCAGTCCTAGCCGCTATCAGACGATGATACGCCTATCTTGGAAGAGCGAGCTCTGGTGGTCGTTTTCGCTTCATCAATAAATCCAGGTCTTTGTATCGACTGGGTCTGTTCTCTCTCCACCAAGAATCGACGGTCTCCTCAGCACGGTCTCTAAGATATCTATTTAGAGCTGCGGAAGTGTATACTTGTCCTTGATTTGTTCTTGAAGTGAACGTTGCATTCGAGACCAATGGAAAATCTTTCAAAGCTGATTTAGCCATTTTATTTGCATGGACGTTCCCGATAATGCCAGAATGGCCAGGGATCCATCGGATCTCTATTAACTCGTTTGATTGTAGGAGAGTTGTAACTTTGTCGACTGTAGCTTGAGACGACTTACTTTGTCCTGTTTTGAGGGAGCGAACAGCTTCAGAGTTATCGAGAAGCATCTTAAAGGGGCAACCTCCTGCTAGAGCCACATATGATTCAAGGGCTTTTTGAGCGCCCACAACTTCTGCTCCTAGAACTATTCTGGCACCGCTACCAATCAGCCTGCTTCCTTTATATAGGGCGTATCCCCATGCAGATATCGCTGGGTTGATTGAAGAGCCATCTGAATAGGCACATAAAGTCTCTGTCGGGAGATTTTCTATCCATATCTTCGCGTACTTCGACTCATTCTCCCTACCGAGACCTGGTGAGAACTTGGTAAGGTAGGTTGACGGGTACGGAAGTTTTCCAGGAACTTCAGTGATTGGTACATTTAGAGCACTGTTCTGGAGTCGTGTCATATAGCGCTCTGGAACAGTGATAGGTCGGGCTTTCTAGCCTGTTCGGAGCTCGAGACGCTTTATAACATCGAGTGGTAGCTCCCTAGCCCTCAGTGATAGAGGGTGCCATACGTCCAATCGTTGGATGCGCGCTGCTGACCGAAGTTGCCTCTGATCCAAAAGGATTGTTGCCGGTGGAATACCTGATTCTCTTCGGAGAGCCGAGTTTGGGGTAGTGCGCCAAGCAGGTAGTGCCGCGCTGACTGCCTTTAAAATTGTTCTGTGCAACAGATCTGTATGCCAGCTAACTCCGGTGCCAACTTTCTTGTCTCGCCGCCTGGTAATTCGGGCTAGGCCAGGCCACCATGCCTCCACTCCATACAGTGCCGTACTTAGGACAAAGGCGTGAACAGCTTTAACCATTGGTCCTAGTGCTATGCCCCGCTGAACCATATTAATAAGCCGTATGAACTGTGTTACACGCTGTGATTTCCCACACCATTCTTGCACGTGCTGCTTAAATTTAAGCTGGGAGTCAAGCCATACTCCAAGCCATCTCACGTGTGATAATGAGGAGATATCGAGACCTTTCACCTGAATTGCAAGACTTAACGTGTCCAATCTTTTTCTTGGTCTGCCACCTATTATTAAAAGCTCAGACTTGACCAAATCAAAGTTGATCTTGTGCTCATCTGCCAGCTGAACGAGTTTATCTTCTTCTATCTGAGCCGATGAGACAGCTTCAGCGGCAGTGCGTCCTATTCCGAGGGATGCAGTATTGTCGGCATATCCGAATCTTTTTCCTTTCCCATCTTGAACTAAAAAGGCAATGTATAGGAGGAAAAGAAGTGACAATAGAGGTGAGCCCTGAGGTACTGCGCACTCCACTACTTTTTCGCATGTTATTCCCTCCCAGTGACGAACGCAAATGGTCCGCCTGGTCAAAAATGACTCAACAAATTGGTACATTCTCCTTGACCACCCCTGGTCACGCATTCTACACAGTAAGCGTTTGTGAAGTAACGAATCAAAAGTTCCTTGCACATCCATCGTTATCATAGCTGTAACTTTGTTACTCCTCATTGTTGCCTCGGCGTCATGAATAACACAGGAGACAAGATCTACTGCTGAACGTCTTGGCAGGGCCCCAAAAAGTTGTCGAGGGACTACTTTGTGCTCGATAACTGACCAAGCCATTCTTTTGGCTATGATACGTTCCAATCCTTTACTTAGGCAAGAGAGCAGAGAGATAGGCCGCCATCCCTTAGGGGTGGATAGATCTCGTCCAGGCTTTGGAAGCAAGACTACTTCTGCGACTCGAAACGCTTTTGGGAAGTGTTCATGCTTCAGACAAGCTTGGGAAATGTTTCTTACATGCGTCCCAATTACCATCCAGCACGACTTGAGCAACCTCACAGTTAATTTGTCGTTCCCAGGGGCCGTGTTTTTGCCGCCAATTGTGCATTCTGTAACATCTGATAATGAAATTTTGTTGCCCCAAGGGATTCGCTAGGTCCGGAGAGAAAATGCGGTGCTTGAGGGCGAGGTAGGAGAGTCTTCGGGCAATTAGAGTTTCTAATCCTTTTCCGAGGCAAGAAAAAAGTGCATTTGGCCTATATGATTTGGTTAGGGAGAAGTTGTGGTTTCCTGTCTTTGGTAAAATAATTATGTTGACCTTTTTGAAGACAGGTGGCTGAAGTCCTGAATGGATATATTGACAAGAGAGGGCTGCGATTCGATAGCCTATTACAGGCCACGCTTTCTTGAGGGAATCTGTCGTGATTTCATCTATTCCGGGTGCCAAGTAGGTTACTTGATAGCATAAGTGGAAGATTTCCTCGTTGGTGAGTGAGGGCTAGTGGATGTTTTTCTGGGCACAGTAGGTACATCTAGAGGGAGATCATCATGTTCTAGATGTCGAGTTAGAAGCGTGTCTGTGAGGAGGTGCGATTTTGCTTCAGGTGTTATTGAAGGCCCACTTGGTCCGACAAGGGGGGGGGGCCTGAAACAGAGATAATTTTTTGTACCACCTGTTGGCCTGATAAGTCTCAGTTAGATTGGATATATTCTCTATCTTTTGACGCCAGTACTCTTGTTTGGCTCTCCTGACAATCTTGCCAAAGCCCTGATGTTCCTCTGTGGCGTTTGAGCCGAGAAGTCTGGCGCGGCAAAATTTTCGATGAGCTTCAGTGCATTTGACATTCCACCATGGGGTACTCCTTGAATTTTCCCGTGATCTAGGATAGGCTGCTTGTAGCGCACCAGATAATGCATCAGCAAGGAAAGATGCTTCCTCACTTGGGTTTGTTGAGCACGGGGTTATGAGTTGGTCAGTAAGGTTTTGCCGGAAAGCTTCCCAGTTACAGGCAGCGTATTGAAGTAGGCCGTTAGCAGGAGTGTCGGGGCTGTTATCTGTAATGTGCGTTACAAGAGTTCTATGGTCTGCACTAGAATCGAGATCTTGTCGGATTTTGGAAGAGGGATGAGAGTTGTATTGCACAGAGCAGAAATCCGGTGCTTCTCCTGTATCATATTTTAAGTGTCAGGAGCGGCATGTAGACAGCGGAGCAGAAACATGGATCAATTTAATAATGCCAGGCAAGAGGTTGCCATCCTACATTATGCATGAGATAGGTGCATAACCACTCGGCCAAAAGGCCAGACTAGAATCATAGAGCACTAGATTCTGGTTATCTCCACATATATAGATTATACAGTAGGTATTCCTGACATTATGTTTAGCAAAGTTATACTAATATGAATCTCTCTCAGAGTTTAATGAATTGATTGTCCTTTCTGAGGATGCTATCTTAGTTCTTAAATACATCTTTTAGATTATTCTCATAATTTCCTCCCAATCTCCAGATATAGCCCAATAATTACAATTATTTATGCAAACAGCTCGTATTTCCCTTCTTTAAATGGTTCTAAAATTGGTCCTGTTTGTTCCCTTAATAGCAAATTATAAGTGGAAAGTATAACCAAGCATAGTAAAATTAATGCTGTTTAATAGGAGATTAAGTGACTCAATTGTAATGACAAAATACAAATTACAACTACAAATGCTAGCAGAACTATGCATAGGTAGGTGGGAATCTATCTAATAACATATGCATGACTCGAATATAGCCAGTGACGCTTTAATCTTGTATTTCAATTGCATGCAGATTAACAATCTTTAATAAAGGTGATTCTTTATTTAGATGTTATGATGTGTTATTCAACACATTAGGATTCCACATGGATCCAGAAGGGACTGGCCTTTATTGAAAGACCAGACCAGTAGGGATTCTCCATGAGCCGAATCTTGTCTGGCTGCCAGATCCCTGTGATGGGAAACGCAATTAATATTGCAGTCACGTGGAAGAGTTTACACTCGTACGCAATTGTATTTAATATCCCTTGTCTTTTCCTAGATCCATTTCTCCTTTGTAGACAATCTGTCAAATAGAATTCAGTTATATTATATTATGGGATACTAGACGAGATTTCTCTATATACAAGTGCCAAGACGCTAGCCTTACGCTAGAGGCTTTCATGCTGATTCTTAACACAATCTTATTCACCAGATTAGACCTTGTCAATCTTCCTCTCGACCATCCCTTGACAATCCCAGGCTAAATTGTGTATATCAAAATCCCCTACAATAATGTTAGGGCTTTCGGTAATTGTGGAGAGAACTCTTAGGCCTTCTCCTGCATCAGAGGAGCCTGCTGGGGCATTGTATATATTCCAACAATCAAACATACGCCTCCCTTGACGGTGAATGGAGACACATATTAGATCACGCAAATAAGATTTTGCCGAAAGGGAGGAAGGCTGCGACCTTTCCGAACAAACGTCATAACTCGAGGCCAGGCTGTCCATTCGGAGATAGGAAAAAAAGTTTAGAACCCCGGGTGGATTTTTGTGATTTTACGGGAGAAGTCTGAGAAGATCCAAGGCTCTTGGATAAGGATCATATCGGCTCCTGATTGGGAAGCAAAAGCAAGTGCAGAGTCGTGTGCTGGGCCAGATTTACTAACAATGATCTGAAATATACAGAGGCCAGAGGCTATCTGCTTTGTAAATCCTCGGCCGCTGGCCATTAATGTTGTATTTTGGTGGTGGGGGCTGCAAGCTGCGTTGGAACTTCCTGGGTCGGGAGTTGGTACAGCGCTTTGATTCTTAGGCGCTTGAGTTATTAGAGGGGGTTTTTGGCCTGCCAAGCTTTGTGGCCTTGTTGACGTATTTGTCAAATTCTTTCTTTGTTGAGCCTTATAAAGACTCCATTTTCCCGACGGGATCATATCGGGCAGCTCTCAGTAGCAGTCGGATGTGAGCCACGACAATTTTGGCATTTATAAGGGGTACTGCACACCCTGTTGTGTGGTTCGGCAGCGCATATTCCACAGCGGGGCCTTCGGGTGCATGTGTTTAAATTGTGAAATTCGGGACATTTAGAGCAGGAGGGAATCTGTGGTCGGTCCTCGATAGGTCTAAGTCGTGCGGCTCTTGCAAATAGACGTACATTTTTGGCAAGACTTTTATCGCATAAAGCTTTAAGTACTAGGCGCAGTGTACCATCACTATTGGGGAATCGTTGGACCGACGGGTCCAGGAAATTGTGTATTTAAAATCATTGCTTATTATCTCTGCTTCGAGCTCCTGTCGAATTTCTTCCCATGTAAGGTGTTGTGCTTATGAGCAGTGACGTGTATGGCAATTATGACTCTGCTGTCCGTCGGTGGAGTGGCATGGGCTCATGTGCAATGGTGAGTCGCGGTGATGGCAGGATGTACACTGAGTGCGTATCACTGTGGCCAAATGGGTGTCAGTAGGTATCTAATGTGAACTCTTACTGACAATGGCGATCTATGAAAGTGATGCTAGATGCGCATCCCGATGATTGATAATATCATCTAATGGATGATGTGAAGTATGATATTATTTTGGATAGATTACTTCACTAAACTCGGCAGGTGAAGAGATTGTAGAGTGTCAGGGGTCGGAGGACAGGAGACTTATAAGGAGAGAGATTGGGGCGGAGATTGAGACGAGGACGAGATGTAGACGAGGACAGAGACTAGGACAGAGACGAAGACTAGGACTTAGGACAGAAGCGAGATTCTAAGATGTAGATAAAATACAAGACAAAAAGCTACAGCACAAACACATCCCAAAAGCTTCCTTAAGTACCTGAGACCGGTCACTACAATCAAGGGTGCAATAGCCCACAGCTGTTACATAGCAACTGATCAGTATCTTGACTAGTGACTGTTGCTATCACAACACCGTAACCATCGCAACGCACTAACCCTATTCCTGAGTGTATTCATGGGGCGGTTGGCCAGGTGCAATACAATATCACAAACTGGTCTGTGACATAGAGTCCATGAACAGCCTCTATGCACCAGCCTGTATTTTCCACCCTTTCCTTATACAGCAGCCTGAGGGGTGGTACTGTTTGAGGGAAGCTGTGTGGGGGGCATAGGAGGGGAATACTAACGGTATAGGTATCCTTGGCCTGTAGGCAGAGAGGATCAGCATGTCCTACATAGTCATAGACTCAGATAAGACAATAAAGTGAACTAATAATAATAATACAGCAGCCCATCCTCCATTCCCCTGTCTCCTAACAACTCAACCAGACCAGCACAACATAAGGGCCGCGGTTTCCCCATGCATTGTATCCATATTTAAGTATTAGGCCAAGTATTTAGTTTACTCTTTTTTCTTGCCGCTTCATTGGTTCTTCGCTGGTGATGGGTTTGAAATCCTTCGCTGCTTCAAGTAGTTCCTGAGCTTGAGAGGGAGTTGGAGCCACTAGGGCTAGCCCTGTGGGTACCATCCGGATATCTTTGATAAGTTCCAGGCAGCTAAGAAGGCGGCGTAACTTTGTTCTAACAAGGTGTGAATCTTTGCAACGGAGGGGATGTTCTACAGGTAGTCGGATGATGACTCTAGCATCAGATTTTTGCGAGCTAGGCTTCGGAGCTGGCGTTATGTTGGTAAGGCTTTGGGCATTGTTACCACTATGAGCCACTACAGGGTACGATGGAGTCAATACAGGGGCCACTCTTTACACTTGAGCACTTTGATCTGGCCTAATTTTGTTGCTGGTAGCATTGATGGAGATATTTAGCTCCTTCGTTCTGCCAGGCTGTTGGCGATGCAGCGTATCCGTTGATGGACTTAGATGAGAGTTAGGAAGTAACTCACCAATTACTCGTGGCTGTCAGGCTTGTTACTGTCACGTGATATAACGCGTCTGATACGCAATTCACGATGTAAATATTTTTACAAGACTCAACAGGAGTCTCCTTTCGTTGTTCCACAATCTTAGAGCGACGGCTACTGTAGATTTTCTTTGGGGCGAATTAACAAATATATTATATTAAGTATATATATCGCTACTACATTTATCCACTAACACTTGTCCCAAAGGAACTCCTCGCCAGAATAGTTTTCCATCTCAGCTCTGACCACCTTTCCTTCCATGACTAATTCATGATTAACCCAAAGCTCCTTCCTGATCAGTTTCAGGGCTAAGTTTACTCCAAGCAGATTAGGGTACTGTATGCAAGAGTATTCCTACACCTTTCTTCTTTGTAGACAATCTCAATCACCAGATTAGACCTCGTCAATCTACTTCATGATCTTCCCCTGACATATTGTCTACCAAATCACCTTTAATTACGTCCCTCGCGCGTAATTCCTATATCCATACTGACAAATTGATTCAAATTCAAATAGTACCAAAAGTGTAATTTGTACTAAATTTTCTGCATACCTATCACAGAGATTCACCCAAAGTAAAATATATGAAATCAATAATAGAATGGATAGAATGGATAGAAGTTCTCGAAATCATGACCTACCTAACGACAACCACACCTTTCAATTCAACGACCAGAATATAGACTTCGTTCACATGTACCCTCTCCTCAACTCCATCCTAGACCAAGAATCTTTACTCAACGCCATGCAGGGACGCAACGCTGTAGTTAGTCCTACTTTACTCAGTAATGAAATCGTTTCCCTAGCAAGCTCATTCAGAAAATTGGAAAATGGCCTCCGCCATCATAAGAATGACTATGACACATTGCCTGAAAAGAATTGTGAATTCTCTGATGTAGTCTCTGATCTAAAGACAAAAGCAACTACTACTGAGAGAAACACTTCAACACATTGTATCTACCGCTCTGCTCAACACCCTGACCCAGATGTCTTCTCTGCGGATAACATTGATATGCACAAAGAACTTCCTCAATTTATCCGGAAAATAAATATAAAGTTTATTGCAAACAAGGACTGGTACCCGTCTGAAAATACTAAGATACTTTATCTAATTTCTCGCCTCAAGGGAAGAGCTTACTCCACCATTTCTCATGGTATAAACAGAAATGGTTCTGTCAAATACACATCTGTTGATGCTATTTTTGTCCTCCTTGAACAAAAATTTGGGGAGATTGAACCATATAATGCAGCTCGTAGTAAAATACTTACCATTAAATAAGGACAGAAAGACACTGCCTCTCACCTTATTGACCGGTATGAAGCTTCTCAAAAAACGGAGCTTTCTGATGACGCCTTAACAAACCATCTATACAATTCTCTCCACCCCACTATTTTGTCTCATCTTCAAAATTGTGTAATGTTGCGCCAAGAATTACTGACAGACCTCTCATTGTATTTAATCGAAGTTCGCCACATTGATGCTGTTCTTTGCTCATCTGATCCAGATTATACGAAATTCCGTAATTTCCTATCTACATTGTCGAGAAAATTGACAAACCCGAGCATATCTAAAACCACTCCACTTGTCACTCGATCCCCAACTGACACTACAAATTACCAAATCCCACGAAATTATAACAAAAGAGGAGCCAGGGGTAAATACTGCTTTGAAAATAAAAATTGTAGCCGGTGCTTTGACCCAAGCCATCACGCTCGAATTTGCCCCAAAGCTCACTTGAATTAGGATATGAGAAGGTACAAAGATAATAGAATTTCCGATCAGGAGAAAGAAAATGGGGCAGAGATATCAGAGAAAAAACAGGTTTCCATTAATGACAGTGAAGAAAGGACACAAATTTTGTCTCTTTCAGCACCCCACAGCAATCATCTTCTGCTTTCCTGTAATTTTTTTGGAAACAAATTCAGCTTCTCCACTCAGGCATTCCTTGACTGTGGTGCCCCTGAAGAATTTTACGATTTTAACTCAGCAAAAAGACGAAACCTCCCACTGAAAATTCTTCCACAGCCTCGTCAACTCTATCTTCTGGATAGTTCTCCTGCAGCTAAAATACCCATTCAACTACTATTAAATTAAACATCAAAGGCCATGAGGAATTATTAACCTTTTTTATCACAGATTTGGGAAAATATGAGCTGATCCTCGGACAAAAGTGGCACAGGAGACACAACCCCTCGATTAATTGGTCAAGTGATTGTGTTTCTTTTAGTTCAGATTGTTGCATAGAAAACTGCCTCCCAACCAGTATTAAACAAATAAATGGATCAAGTGTTAAATTTAGAGCTCACAATCCACCATCCAAATACAACATAATCAAAAGTGGGCGCCCGAGGAAAGTTGGAGCTTGTCATGGTTATGAGGTTATGTACGACGTCTTGGAGTTTGGAGCTTAATAGTCTGCGGAGCTGAGGGTAGAGCAAGGTGTGGAGATTAAATTAATTAGAATCTATATGTACATATATATGTATATAAAAGGGATGAAGCGGCCCTATCTATCTCTACAAAAGAAGTGTTCCTAATACCATACGCACGAGCCTCGGCTAATCCCTCGCCGTGCCTTGCTAGCCACACTTGGTTTAGTTCACGTAATGTCTCATTGCTTACACACGCCCATCCATATTGTATATCACAACAGAGCTGCAGCTTTTCATGCCCTCTCAAAGTTAAACAGTGTCGAGATATTTTCTCTATCTCTAAACAAAGTTGATAGCAGGTTAAAAGAAATAGGGAACGAGCCTGCTAGCTCAGCGCCAATGACTCCTCCAACTTCCCCACCTAATCAAAAAACGTTTCTGGAAAAATACCTGTCAAGTGAAATTCTAAAAGAGAAGTCTAACTCTTGCTCCAAAGCTGCGGAGTTAAATTTAGCAGGATTTTCACTTGAAGATATTCAGATTACCCTCCAGACAAAAGAACGACCCAATCCTGCAAGCAAACTTCCACTTCACTACCACCACCATCTACCTGTTTTTAGTCACGAAGGTGCTAATTCCCTTCCTCCACATCGTGACTGTGACCACAAAATTGATCTCAAGCCAGGCACAGTGCCCCCCCACGGTCCTCTATATAATATGTCTATCAATGAACTGAAAGTGCTACGCAAATATCTTGATGAACAACTAGATAAAGGTTTCATTTGTACTAGCAAGTCACCAGCAGCAGCACCAGTACTCTTTGCCAAGAAACCTGGAGGTGGTTTAAGATTTTGCGTTGATTACCGTGGATTAAACGCCATAACCATTAAAAATAGATATTCCCTCCCCTTAATACAAGAAACCCTTGCTAGACTTAGTAATGCCAAATACTATACAAAGCTAGATATTATTGCGGCATTTAATCATATTCGAATCGCCGAAGGCCAGGAATGGATGACAGCGTTTAACACACAATATGGTCTGTTCGAAACACTAGTAATGCCGTTTGGCTTATCAAACGCACAAGCCACTTTTCAAGCTCACATCAATAACGTCTTGCGACCATACCTTGATGTTTTTTGCACTGCATATATCGACGATATGTTGATTTATTCTGACGACCTTCTAACGTATCGAGACCACGTTAATACTGTACTTGAGGCACTTAGAAAAGCCTGATTACATTGTGATATCAAGAAGTGTTAATTTGAGGTTCAAGAAGTGACCTACCTTGGAATGATAATCTCTGTAACAGGTGTCAAAATGGACCCCTAAAAAGTTCAGTGGATTTGTGGCTGAGAACCCCCCTCTTGTTTGAAAGATGTTCAAGGCTTTCTAGGATTTTTTAATTTTTACCGGAGATTTATCAAAGACTTCTCAAAGATTGTGAGGCCCCTTGCCTCTCTTACCCGCAAGGATGTCAAATTTGTCTGGTCTGATGCCTGCCAAAATGCTTTTGAACTCCTCAAAAAAGTTTTTATCTCAGCACCAGTTTTACATCATTTCGACGCCTCAAAAGAGATTATAGTCGAAGCAGACTCTTCGGACTTCGTTTCAGCTGGTGTTCTTTCTCAAAAAGATGATCAAGGTGAGCTACATCCGGTTGCTTTTATGTCAAAAAAGTTCGAAAATGCGGAGTGCAACTATGAGATATACGATAAGGAGCTTTTAGACATTGTACGCTGCTTTGAAGGTTGGCGAGCTGAGCTTCAAGGCTCATGCTATCCGATAACCGTCCTCACTGATCATCAAAATCTTGAATACTTCATGACAACAAAAGAGCTATCCCGCCGCTAGGTTTGTTGGAGCGAGTTCTTATCACAATTTGATTTCGTCATTAAGTCCAGACCAGGAAAAGACAATGCTAAAGCTGACTCACTTACACAACACTCTCAAGATCTTCCTAAAAACGACTCTAATCCTCGAACTCAACATCAAAAGCAAACTCTCCTACCTGCTGATAAACTTCATGAATCCATAATCTAAGATTTAGCGCAGAGTAAATATAATCTTCCATCCAATACAACCAACTTTCATCACCATTCTTCCGTCTCCCTCTCTAACCCTCAAGATGAACCCTCTGACCAAAAAATCTCCCGACTACTTGACCAAGGCTACCAGGATGAAACAGACCAATGGTTAAAAAATATTGTTGCCGAGTTGACTAAGTCGGAAGGAATACCACATTCAAACGAAATTTCACTTTCTGAATACGAGCTTTGGGGAGGCCGACTTTATTATCGTGACAGAATCTATGTCCCAGATAACGAACTAAGACCCATGCTCATTCAGATGGCTCACAATAGCTGTGAAAAAGGTCATCCAGGAAAAAATGCATTGTATCAAGAAGTCTCTAACCATTACTGGTGGCCCAACCTCTCGAAGCAAACTGATCAATTGGCAAAAAACTGTCACAACTGCCTCCGAAATAAAGTCTCTCGGCTCAAGTACCAAGGAGCTCTAAAACCCCTACCCCTTCCATTACAGCGCTGGCGTGATATCTCAGTAGAATTCGTCGGTCCTTTAGCAGAATTTAATAACTATAATTGCATCATGGTTGTGGTAGATCGCCTCACCAAAAAACGACATTACTCACCTTGCCATAAAAAGATGAATGCAAAGGACCTAGCTAGACTTTTTGTCCGTGATATTTGGCGACTTCATGGACTATGTGACTCTGTAGTCTCCGACAGAGGCCAGCTTTTTGTTGCAGAATTTTGGAAAGCGGTTTGTAACTGTCTGCAGATCAATTTGTCACTTTCTATAGCTTACCATCCTGAGACTGATGGACGGACAGAAAATGCCAACGCCTTTATGGAACAATATCTCAGACAATACATAGATTATTCTCAAGAGGACGTCTACGAATGGTTACCAATGGCTGAATTCGCTGCGAATAATGCAGTAAACGCCTCTACCAAAGTCACTCTATTTTTTGCAAATAAAGGGTTTCATCCACGTATGAGTTTTAGTCCTCCGCAAACAGTTGAGAGGAATTCTTCAAAAAGTCTTAGGAAACAAATATCAGCGGGTACTGACTTTGCTTCTAAAATGGCAGAAGTTCTCGACGTACTGCTCGCAAACCTTACGCACTCCAGAGATAGGCAAGAGAGTGCATCTTGTGCAAATCGATCACCAGCACCAACTTATCGAGTTGGTGACTAAGTTTTTCTAGATTCCCGCAATATCACGACTTCCCAACCAATCTAGAAGCTAGATTGTAAATTTATAGGACCTTTCAAAGTTATTAAAATTATTAATTCTCATGCATATAAATTACAGCTTCCTTTCGAGTTTAAAAATATGCATGATGTTTTTCATACAAGTTTGCTCAGACCGGCAACCGCAAACCCCTTACCAGGCCAGACCAACCCCCCATCACCACCAATTGCCCTTGATGAGTCAGGCGAAAAGTTATATGCCATTGAAGCTATCTTCGATTCTAAGCGTAGCAAGAATAGAAAGAATTTTCAGTATTTGATATTGTGGAGAGGTTATGATTCAGAAGACCAAACATGGGAACCTCTCAAGAACGTTGTAAATGTCAAATCATCCATTAAAGAATTTGAACAGCGCTTCCCACATAAACTCAAGCCATCACCGCGAGAGATAGAGGCAGCGAAAAGGCAAGCTAAGATATCTGTAACAAAAATTGCGCCCAAGATCTAAGACATTCGGAGTGAGAAGGGACCATATATCAAGGGATAGAGTGAATTGAGGGAAGTTACTGTCACGTGATATAACGCGTCTGATACGCAATTCACAATATATATATTTTTACAGGACTCAATAGGAGTCTCCTTTCTTCTTTGTAGACAATCTCAATCACCAGATTAGACCTCGTCAACCTACTTCATGACCTTCCTCTGACAGTTATCTCATCATTCAAAGGAAGAACTTCAGATGAACCGTGTTGCCACCGTGTCAAGTTTGTAGTGGGGTTCCGACAGAGGTTTTAGCATGCAAACTAACACTCCTTAGAAATAGTCACCTTCCATGTTGGAGTTAGCACCCGTACTTATGCAAATTTTCGAAAAAAGTTGTAAAGCAGTTTTTATCAGGACACCATAGTTTGCAGTGGGTCTTTCCTTCGTACTAAACTTAATCTGTATAATGATCGGCTGCATAACATTTGTGCATTTTTGCTACCTGACTTTATAACTTATTTACAAGAGTTCAAAGGTTATCAAATTACAAAATAGAGCCAGTCTTATCCTAACCTTAGATCTGAACATATAGCCGGAAAATTTTCAGGCCATAATATCTGGTTGGTCCCCCATCCGCATCTATCACAGCCTGACATCTTGCTGGCATACTCTGAATGAGTCTCACAAGATCTTCGGAAGACACGGAATCCCATTCCTCCTTTACAATCTTGCAAAGACTATCTTGAGTTCGCTGCTTTCCGCAACCCAGATTCAGATGATGACGCTGGATGTAATCCTTCATCCTATTCCAAACAGCATCAATCGGGTTAAGATCAGGCGAGTTGGCCGGCCAGAAAATCGGTTGAGTGAGCCTCTGGCTCTGCCTTCCAAAGTATTTGCCGCTATGTGGGCAGAAGCATTATCCTGCATTATGGAAAGCCAAGGTCTCATCGAAACCTTGCCATCAATAAGGGGAACTATTTTCTCGCAAATTTTTGGGAGTTAATGGATCCCCACTCCTTCTCCCAAAATAAACAGGGGCCTTTTTCTGGCCCTGCGAAGCAACCCAAGAACATCCATCCGACCCTATTCTTCGATTTTTCTCCAACACAATCAGCGTTGTATTCTTAGGAAGTCTAGCTCAAAATGTTTGAGTATCAAATTACTATATTCTAAAAGAGGAGTGTACGAACGCTTCTTGTCACCCATTCTCTAGAATGTCTTCTATCCTCTATCCAAGTTTTGTCTATCCATAAAACTGAAGTCCAGTCTTCATATTTCCAATTGTGATGAGCTTTGGCCCAATCTCTGAGTGTCTTCATAGTTTTCCGAGATACTGAAGGCTTTAGATGAGCTACATGTAGCTGATATCCTCTTTTTTTAAGTTCTCTTTGTATTACTCGCTCGCTAACGCCAAGATGTCTAAAGGGGCCAGAGGCGAGTTCCAGAAATGTTTTGCGGCGGTTTCCTGGTGAAGACTCAACGTAAGATATAATCTGATGAACATGTTGGAAATCTAGAGTCAGCATGTATGAAGGTCTAGATTTCTAAGTATGATCATCAAGATCAATTGAGTTGATTCGATTGAATATGATTAAGCTCCTTTAGGCGAAATAAGGTTCAGTGGCTAGGAAATGCTATCTTGTTGATAATTAAGTGGCTGGTTGTTGTTAGATCACTGGGAGTTCGGGATCACTAAAGCCTCGGGAATCTGAATTTAAGGATTGGCTTATTTGTATATGTTAAACTAAGTTAACGGAGTATTATATATATTAATTCATATTGAGAAGAGAGTTCGATATCACATACAACTATCAATAAATTCTTGTCCGAAATTGTACACTTGTTCTTCGAGATATTTCCTCCTAGAAATCCTTGACAATTTCTAACAGAAGGTGGGGTTTGAGGTGGATTCATCTGCAAAATAAGGTTAGTATCGAGTAAAGCCATGTGTCTGAATAAATAACTTTGTATTTGAGAAATCTAATTCATATTGTCAGTCAAGCACAAGATGAGAAGAGCAGTGTAATTTTTAGCGGTCGGCGGTTATAAAAGTGATGGCAGGGGGACGATTCTCAACACCTGTCAGTGGTGTCCCCTACGAACCTCCAGCTCTCACTGTAGAATCTGCAGAGCCGAGATTGAGTAACAAAGTCCTCACTTCGACGAGGATTCCCAATCGCTTCCGCGGTCTGTATCGTCTTCATCTCTCAACACATTCCCCTATCACCACTATCATGAAGCTAACCACGATCAGATCAGATGGTAGGGTCGGAGCCCTACTCGTCACCCACCCTTGATCATGGAGGAAAAGCCATCCGATGAGTTTCCGGAGCGTACCCAGCACCCGATACAGAGATGGTGGATTGGATCAAGTCGACCTCAATTGTTACCAAAAAGGGAGATATAGATGAATATGCGCACCTCATGTGATCCCGGTATCTAGGCCTCGCCTGGCTGGGGCTGCAGGTTTTTTGAGACTTTTTCCCGCGCACACAGTTTCCATTGCTACCATTTTTATTTTTTTTGGGTAGAAGGTTCCGTGGAAAAGGTGGCTGAATTCCACGGGTAAATACTGAGCTGAATGGCTATTCATCAAGGGGAATATATCAATGATCTTTCAAGTAACAAAAGAGGCAAGGAGCACTGTACAAGGTGTGGCATGGGTCAGAGAGTAGCCCAATGTCCTAGATAGTCATAGACTCAAGTAGTACAATAAAAACACACACACACACAAAGTGATGGCAAAGAATTGTAGAGTGGGTTGGATTTGCATAAAACTGAGAGTGACATGAAATCAATTTGTGGCCTTGGTTTAGGCCTTGAAATCCAGGACAATAATTATGTCCCCTGTCAAAATAGGCGCTTACAGGGGTACAACCCCTGAAGCGAACATGCGCCCCAATAAAATCCACTGAAAACTTGAAATCGTGGCACCATAGTAGGAACTGCACATATAGAATGTTCTAGGCCTTGTAGAGCCTTTCTAGGGATTGATACTGTGACCGAAACAGAGTTGGTGATGAAAAAATCGATTTATTAAACTATGTGAGGAGAACAGAAACCCTGGCTACTTGTAACAGGTATTTATAAGAATTTGTTATCCTCGTAAATCTACAGACTAGTGATTTGTCCTTAGGCACAATACTTTTTACCCAGCCACGTATTTCCAAATGTCACTAAGTTGTAATAACGCTCAGCCTCCTGATTAGTAGTACTATTTTGTTAATCTCCATCCCCTCCCCATACAGTCTTATTGTAAGAATTCTCAATATTAAGCTTAGGTCTACTCCTGAGCTCAAATAACGGTCAAACTGTAACAGATACGAGCCTGTGTCATCTTTTTTTTTTTTCTTTTAATTCATAGTGTATTCAGCTATCTAGCTATGACACATCTGATTAGTTTATATAAAAATACAAATATTTAGTCCCAATTTCCTTTAATTATCTTCTAGTCTCCTCCCTTTCAGTCAGCTTTGGATGCATTCATGCATCCACTGCTTTGAAGGAAGTGGAGAGTTGCTTCTTTTCCAATTTTTGTATTAAACAATATCTCTAATCTTAATGGCAGTATACCTTAAAAAGCTTCCTTTCTTTCTGTCTTAAACTTACTACAATAAAGAAGTAGGTGTTGAACAGTCTGTTTTCCCTTCCAACAAAAGTTGCAAGAGTTATCCTTCCCTTTTTTAATTCGAAATAAAGGGCCCTGGTATTTCCAATCCCTGTTTGTCACGGATCAAGGAACAGGCGCTGGTGCAACTATGTGGTTGATAGTATGTAAATTATCATTCTGAAGAGAAAACTACTTCAGTCTCTATCTATACTTATATATACATTGTCTATGTGGTTGAGGCACAGTCCCTCCCTCTCGGTTCCAATGGGATTCTTTACATGTGTTGTAGCTGTATGGTCCAATACTGCTGCCCTGCTGAACTAGATGCCGATGCCTTGATATTCTGTTGAGTGGCATCATATATCCACACATTGATGTCGATCAATCGTGCGCTACCAATATCAGGCTAGGCTCATGTTGGCCAACATGCGCTACAGGAACCAATCGGCTTACCAGCCGTTACACTGTTCTTGCTTGTATAAATGAAAATTGTGTCATTCTACTGTAATGACTGAAGTTGTATGGTCTCATTTTGATGATAGGTGATCTTTTCCTGGCTTGCACTTGATAGAGCCTTCCCAGTCCTTTAGCCCTTCTTCCCTCTTCCTGTCTCAAGACTTGGGTCTCCCAGTCATTTTGCCAGGCTTTGAGAGTCAGTTCCTTTGCCTTCTGCTTAAGGTAAGCAATTGTTGTGAATTTATCTCTTTTTTTGACTTTTTTCTTGGCTCCACCTCTTGCCAGATTGTCTGCTAGCTCATTCCCAGCAATACCTTCATGGCCTGGACACTAGTGTAGATGAATTTGATATTTATTGCTTTTTATTCTTATTTGATGTGAAATAAAGTTGCTAGCTTTGCTGACTCTCTGAATTGCTGCTTGACTATCAGAGAAGACCCAGATCTCTCTGGAATATTTATTGGAGATAACATATTTTATAGCTTTCAAAATACAATATGTCTCAGTATCAGAGATTGTCATTGTGTGTCCGAGATTGTAAGAGAAACATTTCACCTGTCTTGTGAATGGCAAGTATACCACAAATCCAAGGCTACTTCCATTGCTAGTTGTTAGGGAACCATCTGTGTATATAATTGATGCATGATTTGGGATGTCTTTTAGCAGAAGAATATGCTCATCCCTTGCTGTATGCTTAGAAGAATCACTTATTTTAGTTGTGTCATCTTACATTGTCTAGTCTTCGGGGGCTGATGATAGTTCTGATTCGGAATCTATCTCGATGTTCTCTATCCAGAGATTCTCATACAAATGACTCGTCTTTAAAGAGCCTCTGTTATTGACAGTTTCGAGGACGCCTCTATTTTTAAGGTTGGAATCGCGATTTTTCATGATTTTGGGTGTACCAGAAACAGTTGGCTTCAGGGACAAGGGTACCTCATGAGCTCTCTTCCGCCTTCCTGGAGGCATTATAAATCGTGTAGTTTTATGATGAGCTTGTGGCTGATCTCATGAAAAAATAATAAAGATGTCCCTGGAGAGACCTGAAAGTTGCCCGTGATCTACAACATAATATGTCGGCTTGTGAGCCGAACTTTGTCCTATGACACGTGATTTTAATCACGTGATATAATAATTCCACAGTTATGTACGCTTTATTCCAGCTAAGTTCAGTTGTAGATGGAGGATTCTAGTTAGTGGTGTTAAAGTTATGAGCTTGAGCGAATATGGAGGTTGTAGCGGAATCAGTGTCGGCGGTTAGACCGATGCAGTAAGTCTCATATGAGGTTGTGAGAGGAAGATCCGAGTGGAAACAATTGTATTTAGTTGTATGGTTCAGAGTAAAAACCGAGATGATAAGAGTGAGATTGCGTGTTCGCATATCTTATCAACTGTGGTTTTTGACCATATTTATCAATCTCCATGGATCGTAAGTTATGATCCATGTAGATGTAGATCTATGTACATACACATATATGGGAGGGCAAGACTGAACACCTGTACGCGGTGTCCTCTACGAACCTGGGAGTGAAATATTCTCCCAGAGCCAAGTTCAGTCAAATTTCGCAATATCAAAGAAGTTGGCCCACGAGGCAAAAATCCAAATTACTCCTCCATGTCGTTATTTCGCACCCAACGAGATTGACTCCTATTTTCGTCTCATCAAGTCTACAAGTACGACCAAGTACATCCTCATCCCGATGACCACACCGCTCTTCGACCTTCTTTGGCCTCAGTTGACCGCCAAATACACGCCCACCCCGATATTTATACCCGACGGAAGAAGCAAAGCGTGGCGCACAAATCTGGAAAAGACAGTTCCTTGAGATGGATGTGAGAGGGATCAGGACAAGTTGATTAGATGATGCAAAGGATGGATCATACTCGACGGGCGTGGAATGTTGAATTTTGGCAAGAGTTTTACGAATTGAGCTTTGTGCGCGCCATGACTTCACTTGCGAGAGTGCAGCTGACACTAAAAACACAAGCAAACGATGAAAGGTGTTGTGGTCCGCCTTCTGGTGGTGTTCTCTGGCATAGTTTGAGTAGCCTGGGCACCTACTCCACTTGGGAAGGAGACACCTCAGATCACATATCGCGCGGAGAAAAGTTGAAAGATGATGGAGGCATGTCTGGATAACCCAGGGTTTTTGAGAGGCTCCCCTGGGTGGGTATTCACGGATGAGGGTTGACTTGGGGTGAAGAAAAAGCCACCATAACTTCGCAGTGGTACTTGCAAATGAAATCCGAGGCATGAGTGCTCTTCTTGTAAATTGAGTCATCTATCATACAATTCTCTGATATTGTGTCATAGCTATATAGCTGCATACGCAATTAAAATCTGATGCAAAAAAAAAAAACACATATATGGGCCAGGAATATAAAGCTAAATACATGTGTATCGGTAATAGATACGAGAAAACTATAACCTGCATTTAAGACATAGTCATCCGCTGGAATTCTAGTGTGAAATAAACGCTAATACGCATTAAACTTTCGGTGAATGATGTATTGATAACAGTGATATAGAATGGGGAATTTGATAGTCAAACTAGCCGGAGTTACTAATAAGTTATTCTTGGCATTCCAAAATATATCACATTTCAACAAGTGGTAGCAAGACTAGAAATTCCTCTCAGTAGAACTTGCTGTTGTGATATAACGATGTTCAATCTGCGGACTTTGTAGTGTGTAGTTATTACATCTCACGTGATGTAACACGGGAGCGTAGTAAAAGAGAGGAAAGCTCACTAGCCAAATCTAAGCGATTACGGGCACACGTAGAATTATAACACATTGTATGTAGATAGACATAACAAGTATCTATTATCACTAATTGAATCATCTTCCACACAATTGAGACCCATAGAATTGCCAAACTTTCATACAACCCTCAATTGTATTGTCGCAAGTGCATCTGCATCGAGCCACCGCTGCATTCTAGAATACGCTCTCTAACTGTGATAAGTTACACCGTCAGGTCTAGCAAACAATTTCAATACATGCAAGAAGCGTATATCAGCCAAGAAAAAATATACTGCATATTTTCATAAATATATATAAAGAAGTAATACTTTGATAGTTAGACAGAGAAAATTATAGACAACCTTTGCACATTTGATCGCTCTAGCATCTATACTCGAACCGTGACACATGACTACTGTTTATACGTGTTTCCTGGACAGAATTAGACAAGTATTGAGATAAATGTTAACCATCAACCGTTATTACTACTATGTAAACCTTGTGATACAAATAACACCTGAGTATCACGGCACCATTTATTCCGACCAATATCAAAAATTCACAAGATAATTCACCCTGCGATTTTTTAGCTAAGCAATACTGTATCTCAAGATCAACTACCTTTTGATCAGGTGGAATTCTATCACATGAAATTCCCCGTTGTAGGAAATTCTGATTACGGAAAGTTAGCCGAGCTAAGTCGTTAGGCAGAAGATTTTTGATATTCGCGGAAATGATGATCTAAGTAATCCTTAGACTTCTTGTTATAGTATGGGAAAGTCTTTTTCCCATCAAGCTGATAACCAGAAGGATTCTGCCGGAGAAATCTCTTGGTGTGATTGCTGTGTGAGGTTTCGTTCACAGCGGGAGTCAAAATTCTTGGTTCTGATAGCTTTGGGACGGATTCAGCCTTCTTCCCGAATTTATCCGTGGTAAACGTCGAAATTTTCTCGAGGACGTTTTCTATGGTTTCTATACGAAAAATTAGATTCCTGTTTCTATCGCCAACGGTCTATTCAGTGAGACAGTTACCCCTCATTTTTTCGGACAAAGCATCAACTTTACCCTGGAAACGGTATCCGTCAAGCTTTTCCAAAAATTTCGTGCCAGTAGTCTTTTTATTCGTCCTTCGAACAACGTACGACCCAGTTGGTACAGCAATGAAGCCGGAGATCATCAGAGCGAGAATGAAGAAGAAGAATCGCATTTTAAGGGATTCTTGTTCGAAAGTAAATTTTGAGGAAAAGTTTATTGAAGAGAAATGATATGATTGAGAAGATATTCGATAGGTTTGATATGGTTCTGGAAGATGAGTGAGTAGGATACTTTTATAACCTTACTCATCCCATTTTTCCTCGTTAAAAGTTTTTACTCCTTCTCCCCACTCTGAATACAAATGGCTAGAGTAGAGATCTAACGAAATAAGCCAGCTCTTAGTGGAAATCTCATTCGACCGGAGAAGAAATTGCCGGATAAAAATGATTTTAAGAAATGTGACTTTGGCTGGGATGAGCGATTGCAGAAGGATTTGTTCGCCCTAATCCATTGTATAGGTGGCAATAACTGCTGTTGGCTAACGTTCTAGTCCCGCCGTGAAGTTAGACAAAGATAGCTCGAGGAACGTGACAAATATCCCCCACTCATAAAACTGATTTCGTATCCAAAATTTATTTTTCTGTGGGGTACACAAAGGGCGCACAGCAAATTTGAGAATATTTGGGTTGTTGCTTGAGCCGTAAGGGAATAAACATTCAGATGTTTTTAATGTGGCGCTGCCGAACTGGGATCCTATGACTCGTGGCGTAAAAGGTAAGAACGATCGTATTGAAATCTCAAAAATTAGGAGATGTGGAAAAGAGGAGAGCTTGGGGATCTAGGCTACTAACAGATAACCCCACCTCTATTAGAGCTCATCACATGAACACATAAGGTTGCATCTTCATTCTCGTGTGACATTCATAGGTGAAGACAAAATCAGTGGATAGTTGTTGTCGTAAGTAATAGTAAGGCAACTATCTATGTTAACGACAAAATTATATTCATATTGATAATCGCATGATCTTGGCCAAATTCCCGTGGCTCTACCTGGGGTTGCATTCGTAGAAGATAAGGAATATAACACGCAGCTTTACTGAGTATGTAGCTCTCAAATTCATCCTGAATTCCATACTTTGGTAAGGACCGAATCGCTACGTCTCTCTCTCATCATGCTGGAATGTTACCAACTTATTCACCTTTGGATTTAAGACGTAGATGTGATGGGGATAGTGGTTGGATAAGTGCGTCATGGCTATGACATACCACGAAAGTGAATTGGACGTTTGGGATATTCTGAATCAGCCAGCAACGATTTTTTTCAATAAATTAGCGTCGTACTGGCGCACAACACCTGACTTCAGGGCTAAGCTCCGGTTAACTCAGGCTGTAAAGACGACCAGACGTTTCAGCGCCCAAAAAGAGCCCAGAAAATTGCAATAGAATTGGTGGATTGACTGCCTCTGTCAATCTTCTAGGTGTTACCTTCCCATTCTTGAGTCCTTCATTTTAACCACTTCCTAGGCTTCCACGGCCCAGCATCTCTCCTATATTCTCTCGCAGGCTTCGATTCCTTCATAGATCATTCATACCTAATAATCCAGGTTTGACTTCCTCCGAGAATTCCTCGTCGACAACAGTGTTGAAAGAATGGGTGGCGGGTCGTGTTTTAGCTTTTTTTGGCATTAAATAAGGACTTTTAAACCGTTTTATTGTATCGAGTGGGAGTGCGATTATCAGCTTAAGCTGATGTCGACTTGAATAGTCCTGATAATTTTTATGTGATTTATATAATCGAGAAATCTCTGGAATTCTGAAGTTCCAACCAAAATCAGCCTGGCATTGCTCCTTCTGATAAGACTCTCATTCAGGTAAAAAATTATTCAACCGTTGGGGGATGGCTAGATCTTGGCTCTAGGGGGGAATATTTCACTCCCAGTCTCGTGAAAGACACCACTAGCAGATGTTCGGTTTTTTCCTCCGTGCCAGCGACATAATTGATTTGAATTTGAAATCTTTTACATGACTGGACGGGCCCAACATCTTTTAAGACGTGACACGGGTGGATGGGCTAGAGGGCAAGACTGAACACCTGTACGCGCTGTCCTCTACAAACCCGGGAGTGAACTATTCTCCCAGAGCCAAGTTCAGTCAAATTTCGCAATATCAAAGAAGTTGGCCCACGAGGCAATGATTCAAAATACTCCACCATGTCAATTTTTGACTCCCAAAGAGTCCGACTCATACCTAAGCCTCATTAAGGTTTACAGGCAGGACCAAGTACATCTTCATTCCAATGACTACACCTCTCGTCGACTATTCTCTGGCCTCAGCTCGTCGCCAAATATACGCCCACGCCGATATTTACACCAGACGGAGGAAACAAAGCGTGATGCAAACACAAGTAAGAAGCGAGCACATTGTTATCAATACCTACTTATACTGAAGGAATTTACCAGGAGTAGAAAACCCACGATGCCAATGTGGATATCTGTCCCAAAACATAGAGCACGTGGTGATGTCTTGTCCAAGATGGGCAAAGGAAAGAGGCGAGCTGCTACGAAAATCGACAACCCTATCCTTCGAAGCTATGGTAAGTAACATCAAAGATATGACTAAAATTGTACTGTGGATTCAAAAGGAAGAATGGCCAGAGCAGTTTCGGATGACTGTAGAGATCGAGACGTTAATAAGGCGGAGAGAGGAAAATGGATACACAGGACAAGGACGGAATACACACTGGCAACAATAGTATGAGTGCACTTCCTATAGGTAAGACTGTTATAGCGTAAAATCCAACCAGACAGTTAAGGGGGGTTTTACTGCAAGGTTTCTTCCTGTGAAAATTAGAGAGTTTGATAGACTCCTACAAGGATCCATAGGGCGCAAAATCGGGCTAAATTAAATAAAAGAAAAGCTTGGTGCACAAATCTGGGGGACAGCTCTTTTTTTTTGTTCATTAACATGCGAGGTATAGTGATTCCCGTTGCACTCCTACTGGAGCTTAAGCACGGGTGGAGCCGGACCGGATCAGATTAACTACCGTAAAGTACAAGTGCCTCGTCCCACTTCAATGACCGGACCACCTTAGACTTGACGCATGTGTTAAATCATACCAAGCCTAACCGTCCAGAAACCCGCTGTATACACGCCATGGCGCAATTTCCTCCTCAGCCTCGGCCACCACGCGCCCGAACATTTGAAATCCTCATTGACTCCGAAATATAAATGCCGTCCAAGATCTCATCGTTGCTCTAGCCTTGCACCTTCATATCGTAACGTTGGGTTGTTTTCGTCATTGGAGATTTATGTAATCCCCTCGGTGTATCTTTCCCTTTCTTCCTCCTTTGCACACGTCCCATTTCTATCATGACTTTCCTCATTAGGGCGTGTGTAGTTAGGTGACGTGAAGAGTATAGAGGTGGGTCACAGGTATAGGATCGACTGAGAATTGCTTCGTCGGAAATATAAAAGGAGTTTGAGAGATGTAGGATGTTTGAATACGACTCCCAGACAGACCCAAATCCATTCGTGAATTGTATGTTAGTGGTGATGAGTTTTTGTTCAACTTTGTTCCGGCTGTGAAGTCTCTGCCGACTGATTTTTCAACCAAAATATCGAGTGCAACTCCTTCAAGTCGAAAATCCATCAAATAAAATTCATCCCACCCTTTTTCGTGACTGAATCTCGGCTCTGGGAGAATATTTCACTCCCAGGTTCGTAGAGGGCACCACTGGCAGGTGTTCAGCCTTCGCCCTCTCGAAGGTCGGTCTTGGAGATTTCCTTATAATTTATCTCTTTATTTAATATTGACTGGTCGGATATCCAGTTTGGTAACTCTGCCTCAGGCTAGAGTATTTAGGCCATAACATCTAGCGCCTTTTTATCAATCATTTAATGTTTTTGCAGCTTTAAAGCTATGACACATAGCCAGTACTATGTATACATGTTGGATGACTCTTTTGACGTTAAAGACACTCATATTCTGGATTTCATTCGCAAATACCACTATGAGATATGTTTGCTTACACAAACAGTAGACCCTCCTTTGTGAGTACCCACCAAAGGGAATTTAAAAACCTTTGATTATCCAAGCATGCCTTCATCATTCATATATACCTGCACCTCGAAAAATGAAGTTGTGCTTTTGCCGGATTTGAACAAGCGATCTACTGTCTCCAGTGGGATATGTGTCCAAGCTATCCAGACTCTACTTGGCAGACCGGCCAAGACGATGTACCACGGCACCATCCAGCCATGGCGGTGTTAATATTGTCGCTTGCACTCTCACAACCAAAGGCTTGGCACGCACAAAGCTCAATTTTTAAAAACTCCTTGCCAAAATTCGAAATTTCACGCCCGTCGAGGTAATATCCTTCCTTTGCATCATCTTGTAAACTTGTCCTGATTCCTCTCACGTTCATCCCAAAGAGCTATCTCCCAAAACTGTGCTCCACGCTTTGCTTCCTCCGTCGGGTGTAAATATCGGCGTGGGTGTGTATTTGGTGACCAGCTGAGGCCAGAGAAATTCGACAAGAGGTGTAGTCATTGAAACGAGGATTTACTTAGTCGTACCTATAGACTTGATGAGGCTTAAGTAGGATTCGATATTGTGAAGTATTTTGAATCATTGCCTCGTGGGCCAACTTGTTCGATGTTGCGAATTTTGACCGAACTTGGCTCTGAAAGAATAGTTCACTCCCAGGTTCGTAGAGGACACCGCGTACAGGTATTCAGTCTTGCCCTCCTACTTTGGGCTCTTGTCAGTGCTTTTATGTTTCACTAGAACAACCGTCACAATTCTCTATAGATCCTGAGAGACTTTGATCTGCTTACGACGGATGGTGTGTAAAACCTGCCAATTGTAGCGTATTTTAAATTCACAGTTATGATGCTAATTTAGTGATAAATATCCGTCTGGTTGACTTAATCCATGTTTCAATCTCTATAATAAACTCAAACTCAACTGAAGCTAGAAACCAAGAAATACTAGAAGAGAAATTCTGTGACATATAAGACTGAGCTTAATGCTTCCCGACAAGATAGAATCAACAGCAGTTGGGAAATTTCTGTGGTCAGTACGACGAAGTTAGGATGGCGTTTTGTTTAAAACGCCGGTAGCAGTTTGCCAGATCGCTTTGCCGAGGACGTGCAGCTAGCAGGTATCCTAAATTCCGTCATTCTAGATGAGCTGGTTCAATGGTAGTACTAGTATTCCAGGCGATGCCTATTTCAAACTAACGGTGGAATCGTCTGACTTAATGGACACATAAAATTTTGTACATTCCTTACGTCGTCACGATACAACAAGCAGAGTGCAGGCGACACTATTAACACCGCCATGGTTGGATGGTGCGGTGGTAAATCGTCTTGGCCGGTCTGCCAAGTAGAGTCTGGATAGCTTGGACACATATCCCACTGGAGACAGTCGATAGCTGGTTCAAATCCGGCAAAACACAACCACATTTCTTGCGGCGCTGGTATGCATGGATGACGAAGGCATGCTTGGATAGCCAAAGGTTTCGAAATTCCCTTTGGTGGGTACTTACGGATGAGAGTCGATTGTTTGTGTAAGCAAGCATACCTCATAGTGGTATTTGCGAATGAAATCCAGAGTATGAGTGTCTCTAACGTCAAAAGAGTCATCCCACATGTATACATAGCACCGGTCATGTGTCATAGCTTGACAGCTGAATATACATTAAATGGTTTTTTAAAAAAAAAAGAAAAAAGATACAACAAACACACGCTAAACTGGATTAAGCATTGGTTGTTTGTGAACTGGCACGAAATAAGCTTCAGTGCCTCTGGGATATAAAATATTAACCTCGAAACTGGGATGTTTAAGGGATTAGCCCTGTAGGCGCAGTTGAGCTAACTCGCAATAGGCTAGACTGTCTCTCCTCCTTACCCCCCTCGCCATGAAGTATGGTCCAATCGTCTTCTACTAACATTCGGTTAGAAAAACACAATTTCAACGACATGTTTGGTTGCCTAATCTACACAGTCCTTGAATCTTAACACCACTATCAATTCATCCTCTGTTCCAGCAAACAACGTCTCTCGAAAAGTCTGCTCCAGAAACTAAAGTTCGCAAGCATCTAACTCGCGATCAATGTATTGAAATAAGAACATAAAGAAGACTTGGCTTGACATTACAACATATATCTGACGAACTTAGCTTCACAAGAAGGCAAGTGCAACTTACGTGTGCTCGAGAGACAGAGAATCCTAAGCCTCGCAAAAAATGCTTATCTAAATTAAGCGCGGAACAAGTTGATGAGCTTGAGGCTTTCGTCCAGGAATTTCCAGAAAATCGACAGATGTGCTTTTTGGAACTAGCAATGGGACCTTTCAGCTACTGGGGATGAAGTGAGGGTTTAATTTCTAATGCCCTCAATAAAATAGGATACAGCAGATGCATTGCTCGGAAGAAGCTTCCGTTAAGTGTGGTTAACATGTAAGAAAGATGGATAGCGGTGATAAAGGAAAATGGAGGGTTCACAAAGTATTGGGATGGAGCAGAATTATACAAAACATGAAGTACGCTTTCATTTTAGTTGCGAGCCATACTGAGGGCTTCGATGTACACTTTTGTAATACAGAGCAATTATTTTTGAAATAGATGTGTATTTTTAGATAATATCAATTGATTTTTTTTTAAATTTAATTTTAAATGAGGACCATTGTACTTTCATTTAGAGTTGAAGACCATCTCCGTAATTTAGACTTTCACGGAATATCATTGGATAGTACCCCTGCTTGCAAAACTTGTCGACGAACTAGACATGGGCCTGCATGAAGGCCATACCAATTAAGGCAATATGTACAGGGATCTAACCCCAGTCATTGGGACAATTGTACTTTTGATACCCTTAAGAGACTGTAGAGAACAGAATCGAGTCCAAACAAAAGACTTTCTCTCTTGAAATTATTTGACGATAAAACCATCGTTCTAATTTTCACTCTAGTTGAATATCACCGCCCTGAAAGCAATGATATTACAACTAGACATGAACTTTACCATGCTCGGTTACTTAAAAAACACTACATTCAACTTTACATAGATCGGTCTGTCGCACTCTATCTCCTTCAAGACTTTTATCATGAACCATTTTATCAACAAAATAAAATAGCTAAGAAACTAAGCCAGCCATGAAAGTGGCATTCACTTAAAGAATCTTCTGACATTTTCGATTTCATCAAAACTACCCATAAAAATACCCGACTTATCATGAATATCTTGCGGTACGACATCCATCATTCGCTCCATTCTACTATTGATTGCTTGTCCACCAGCTGTTAAGTTAATTAGCGAATTAAGATCTCAGCCTGCAGGATATTACTTTAACATACCATTTTCAAAGACCATGGCCATAGGCGCGCATTCGTATAAAATTCGTAGCTTACCCTTGGGACATTTTTTATCAACTGGATAGGCAAAAATTCCACCATAGAGCAAAGTACGATATGCATCCGCAACCATACTCCCAATGTACCTCGCAGAATATGGTTTCGCACCCTCTTCCTCAGGGAATTTGAGCGACTCGAAATACTTACGAACAGGCTCATCCCAATATAAGGTGTTTCCTTCATTCACTGAGTATATTGCTCGAGATCTAGGAATTGTCATTTCTGGGTGCGTGAGGATAAATTCTCCCAGAGAATTATCCATGGTGAAGCCGTAGACACTGCCACCTTTCATTGTTATAACCAACTGAGCAGAAGCACCATACATTGTAAATCCAGAAGCAATCAACTCTGTGCCCGGTTTCAAGAGATCTTCTTTTGTGCGTTTTGAGCCTTGATCGAGTTTGTGGATCCCGAATATCGTACCAACAGAAACACCAGCATCCAAGTTGGATGAACCATCTATAGGATCACAAGCTACTGCGTACCTAGCACCAGGGTGTTCTGGAAAAAATATAGCGTTTTCTTCTTCCTCTGAAACAAGCACAGCACACTTTCCCGAAGATCTCATCGCGGCTATGAAAAGTTCATTTCCGATGACATCTAGTTTTTTTTGGTCGTCACCTGTGACATTACTCGAGCCAGCGAGACCGTTTAGATTAGTAAGGGTAGCGCGGCGGATGTAATATGCAATTGATTTAAAAGAAAACTGGAGAGCATGGCAAAGCAGACTGCAGAGAAAAGTTAGCAGTTTCATATTATGAAATAATTTCCCTGTAACAAACGTGAAATCTCCTGTTGCCTCTTTTTGTTTAGCCTGACCCTCTGTCAAGAATCTAGTGAGGGTCACGATGTCTGGATTTATATTCTCAGTTCTACCTTGACCACTGCTGGTGAGCATCATGGAGTATATGAGGATAAAGGCAGAGGCTATGAAGAGAAATTAGTCAGAATAAGTGATTATAGTGAAAAGGTACTTGCTACAGTCACTGAATTTGTACTATGGTGTAAGTTTTATGGTTGAAGATTAGATACAAAGCTCTAGGAGAAAAGCAGTAAAATTAAACCAAGCCGTGCATATTAGGTGACACGAGTGCCTCTCAGTTCTCGAGACGTGAAGAGACATTCGTGCAAATGATCCAATGCAGTGAAAGACTCAAGGAATATAGAAAGCGATAACCATGTTCCTACATCACAAGAACAGTGAGCCTCGTCCCTCACAAATCACATGGTAAGTAATCTACATTTGGCACTGTTCCTTGATTAAACCTGTTGAGATCTGGGACCAATAGCCAATCAGGACACTAAAATGGAAATTTATCGTCGTCAGTTACCCCATGACTTGTGTCCAGAGCTCCATTAAAGGATATTCAAAATGTGAGAAAGACGTAATCTGTCAAAATATGAGATTAGGTCGTTTAGCTTAATGGCATACCCATTAAGCAATATTCCTCATGGATCCTGGCAGTCTTGCCTTCTACAACAATGTAAAGATAGAAGTAGCCGACCGATTGAGAGAAATACGTAGCCTTAATTAAGCAGACCTTAAAGAATTAATGGTGTGAAACTGCTGGTGTAGAGTGCATTTTTTTATTTTTTTTAAGGCGAATAGATGTGGTGGAGGAGGGGTGCAGGTTTTCGCTGTGTTTCCACTAAAATGACATCAGCGAGGGTAGCCCAATGCATGAAGGGGCCACCAATTAGCAAACTCTCTCTAGTTTTTAACCAACTGAGAAAGGATCTGACCTCTGTCTGAGTCATGCGACATAGGATCCTAGTGATGATCAGAACTAATTAGCTTAACACGAGCTTGTGGATACTAGTCGATAATTGAGACTGTTATCACTGGGGACTCACGATATCAGATTCACGGGGTGATCAATATCGGAGTCTAAGTTAAGCTGATGGTTGTCTATCCTTTCCCCTATCGACTACTGTGCTCTGTATAAGATGGCAAGACTGAACACCTGTACGCGCTGTCCTCTATGAACCTAGGAGTGAAGTATTTTCCCATGGCCAAGTTCAGTCAAATCTCGCAATATCAAAGACGGTTGGCCCACGAGGCAATGATTCAAAATACTCCACCTCGTCAATTTTCACTTCCAACGAGATCAACTCCTACCTAGGTCTCAATTAGTCTACAACTGTTGTGGTTATGAGCTATGCGGAAGTCACATTGCGGAGTGATGAGGAGTGGATGATGTTATAATTTGTGGTTGACAGTGAGTAGCCTCATACAATACTATGCTGTAGGTATATGGACAGAAAGTATAAGACTAAACCTGTGTCCATTTATTGTGGGTACATCTATGAAACTATATACATGCTCGCCTAACCAGTACACTAGTGATGTATGCTGTGGCCTTGAGCCACACGCAATGCCCTAGCCTCGACTACCTCGTTGTCTCATATCATAACAACAACTACGACCCAGTATATCCTCGTCCCAATGACCACATCTCTCGTCGACTTTCTCTGGCCTCAGATAGTAATCAATACACGCCCACGCCGATTTTTATACTCGATGAAGGAAAAAGAGCGTGGCGTGCAAATCTGGGAGACAATTCTTTGATATGGGAGTGAGAGGGATCTGGAGAAGTCTCAGACCGCAATTCGGGGGGAGATTTGTCAATGGAAGTATGTCTGGAGAACTCGGGGCTTTAGGGAGTTCTCCCTGGGTGTTGCGGGACTAAGAGCTAGTGTCATAGACTAGAACATATGTATAGATATCTCTTGTAGTTAGACTTCTCTTCCCTTACTACCGAACAATACTGTTATATTCTCTTCCCTTTATTACCTGACCTGTGAGCCACCGTGACATTGGGCGGGTATTTACTGATGAGGTTTGACTTGGGGTGAAAAAAAAAATTACAACCTCGCAGAAATAATTGGAGATGAAATCCGAGGCATGAGTGCTCTTTCTTTTTTTGATTTCGTCATCTATTATGTGCTTTCTTTCTGATATTTTGTTATGGCTAGATAGCCGCATACGCAATGAAAATCTATTACAAAATCTACCTTTGGTGAGATCTATGAGCGGGTGGGAAACACTACTGATTGTTTATAGATCCTAACAGTCGTTCAGTAATATACACGTTTACCCGTATGCAATTGATCTATCAATGAAGTGTTGGTTTTCCTTAGATGTTGGAGTGTCAGCCTTAGGGACAACACGGCGAGCTGCACTAAGCCACGTGACTAACTATCAATACATTGTTATTATATGTTGGCACATGTGTTGTAATGGAAGTTGTACAGAGCGGCGTAAGCTGTTAGGCTCGTATTTAATATCACCCAATGAAGCGAGTTGGGAGATTGAAGAGTCTGAAAATTATAGTGGGGAGTTGTTAATTAAACCCTCTCAGTATCAGAGCGCTATTTAAACTAATTACTACAGCTAAGCGAAGGACACGATTCGCTAGCTTATGCTAGATAACTGGGAGGCTGGTCAACGTATGAGTCGTCATGAGTGAGTGAGTGGTTGTTTATTGCCCTAAAAAGTCTATAACTATGTAAGGACATGTAGGTCCTTTCTGCCTACAGGCCGGGAGTATCTATGCCTCTGGTAGTGTACTCCCTCCTTTGCCTCCCTCACGACTTCTTTCCAGCAGAAATATTCCCACAGGTCTTCATTCGAGTACACACTAAGAGGAGCCGTTATCCCGTCATTATCTCCCCTCTCCAGCCAAAAAGACGATGGCCATTTGCGGGTGTATGGCTGCAGGGAAAATTCTCAAAAACCACTGGGTGCGAGGCTCTCCTATTACGAAGAGGCCGGCCAGCCGGGCGCAGCAGACCTGTGTATACCTAAGAGTGTCTCTCAACCTTCCTAGCCTACTCCTTACTCCTCCCTTGATTCATGCCGCAGGACAAACCGAAGGTCGTGAAAGGATATCAGAAAAGTCTTGGTCGAAAGTGACTGTCGTGAAGGAGCCTAGTCTAGCATCCAAAAGTCGTTACAGACGTGGGGTTATCGAGTAACTCATGTATTTCAGATGCCCTCCTGGCTAGTAGATTCGGAGGTATAGATTAGTAGGGACGATACTGTTGACGAGTCGAAATCTGCTTTTCTTGAGGGTGGAAAGGTCTTTTACTTTGCTTTCGTGGGCTTTTTGTTCGCCCGCCGGTGGGTAGCACATGTTGTGATATAACGAGGGCTTCTCTGACTACCGTTGTAGCGTTTGGTACTGCATTATCTTTCCTCATTCCCAGCATCATTATTATCGTCTTGGTCGTCTTGTGTGTTATCGGAAGCGCATCTTTGACAGAGGGGGAGATAACTCAGCTCAGAGTTGATAAGGTGTTACTCAATCTCGGCTCTGCAGACTCTACGGTGAGAGCTGGAGGTTCGTAGTGGACAACACCGACAGGTGTTGAGAATAGTCCCCCTGAGTCGTCATGAACATCCTAGTAATATCCGAACCTTATTACATTCCATGCTTATGCGACTCTTCATTGCCAAGTAGCGCCAATTTCAACATCATGTACACGCCAAAATAGTGTTACGAAACTAACTCTACTTAATGACGATTAATCGATAAATCGTGTCACATTCAGGATCCCAAAGCGCAGACAATCAGAAGCTGGGGACGAGGTACGAGCGCTGTCTTACCACTAGTGGAGGAAGACGAGATCGCCACTAAGGATAATAGCACAGGATGTTTACAAAGCGTATTTTTTTGCATCAGATCTGAACTGTGTATGCAGTTAGCTAGCTATCTATGACACAATATCAGAGAAAAAGTACAGAGCAGACGAGTCAATTTAAAAATAAAGCACTCATACCTCGGATTTCAATTTCTAGTATTTCTACGAAGCTATGGCGGCTTTTTCTTCACTCCAAGTCGAGCCTCATCCGTGAATATCCATCCAAGGGAACGTCTCAAAAACCCTGAGTTCTCCAGACATACCTCCATTAACAAATCTCCGCGCAAATTGTGGTCTGAGACTTCCTCTCCCAAGTGAAGTAGATGCCCAGACTACTCAACCCATACCGGAGAACACCACCAGGAGGTGAACAATAGCACCTTCCATCGTTGGCTTGTTTCTAGAGTTTCAACTGCACTCTCGCGGTTGAAGGCTTGACGCAAACGATGCTCTATAATTTAAAACTCAAGGACTAAAATCGAAATTTCACGCGTTAAGACTATATCTTTCCTTTGCATCATCTTGAAAGCTTGGCTCTGTGAATATTTCACTTCAATTTTCTTACTGAACACCACAGAAAGATATTATGTCTTGTTCTCTACATGAACTCGTCACGTATTGGAATTATTGCAGACAAGAAATAGGAGTCTGAGTTAGGATTATGTAATCAGCCCGTACTATGCTTGGGAAGTGCAACTTGTAACAACTAGACTAAAGAGATAAAAAACAATATGCGTGTTGTGTATAGGCACATAGTTTTAACGACAGTTACAGTTACAAGTTGGAATAATTGGAGCTATCAAGCAGACGACGTTATTGGTGCGCATGTGACAACAAGTCATACACCTCGTTCCACTTCGACATTTACTTGAATGAACGCGCTCTATAACTGTCGGAATACTCGGGTGGTATCTATATCACGAGCTTTCTGTAGCAGTAATAACAATTGTTGGTTAACATATATCTTCTCCTCTTTTAACTAAAGGAAACACGTACATACGGCAGTTGTCCCTCTCTCCTGACGCCATTCCTAAACAGGTAATCCATCACTCATCAACATAATTAGTCGTCATTTCTAGGATAATACATGAAAGGTAATTAAGTCATTAGGTCATTCGACAATAACCTTTTGACTGAGACATCATTATTTTCCTTACATTATTTTTTATGGTCTTCCGAACTTTTATTTCAGCTACAGCTCCATCTGTTAGAGGACGCGGTGACTGTTTATTTGTTTCCTAAATAGTTTGAGTGAATGAATATTTTTTCGTGACGGGCACAAGCTTAGCGCTGCTAGAGCATAACACGGAGAAGGCTAGTCCTCTCTAGACGACTAGACACGAAGATAATTCAGTTTGACATGTGGACTACTCATGTGGTGGTTGCATTCGCAGATATCATTTGAGACCTTGATGTTCGGGACTTTCATCCTTCCCTCAAACGTTACTATCCACTAAAGGGAAAACAGGAAAAACCTTTGGCTGTCCTAGCATGCCTTCGTCAACTTGTATATAGCCGCTGTGCAAGATGCGGCCTCATAGTCCTCCCTTTCTCGAGTGAGGCAGGTTTCCAGGCTACCCAGACTTTAATTCGGAGAGATGACGACAAGGAGGCGGACCAAAACACCTTCCATCGTTGCCTGTTTTTAGAGTGTAAGTTGCACTATCCAAAATCATTGCTTCTGTGCCCACAAATACCCTTTAGTCGAAAACACTCAAAAAATGTGCGACCCAGTATGCCAATTTGTGACCTCTTCACTCGTTCATCCCACATTCCAGCTGCCCGTCCTCCCTCAAGATGTGAAAGCCCATTAGAGCAGCGGTCCCCCCATAGACCAAGACCCGAGCTTTGTAGATTATGACTTAATTCCATCCTTGCTGGTATACATAGCATCGTAACTTTGTAGTGGGAGATGGCCGGTCTTTGATGAGGCAAATTCCCGATTGTCGTTGGAGTAACGCCATTATCAGTAGTTGAAGTAGACTCGTATGAGAGAGATAGGTCCAACATTGACGAGAAATCGTCGATTTTAGATGTGCTTGAGGTTGCCTTCGACGTTGATTCGGACGCGATACTTCTTGGCTATCACAAATATGCAGCGCAAACTGAGCGATTACACTGGCATCACTTGAAGGTGGAGAATTCCTCTTTGCTGGCTACAAGGAATGAGTGATCTGGTCTTAAACTGAGTCATTTGTTCTGTACTTTTTCTCTATTATTGTGTCGTAGCTAGATAGGTGCGTACGCAATTATGATCTTATGCAAGAACAACCAGCCCGACCAAGTAGAGCGCCGGCGACACTTTTAAGCTGTTTGCGATTGGCTGGTCCGGTGGTGCGGTGATACATCGTCTGGTCCGCTCTTTCAAGTAATTTCTGGATAGCTTGGACACGAATCCCAATTGAGACAGATAATCGCTGGTACGAATCCGGCAAAACACATTCATATTTCACATTTCACGTAGCACTGCTTTACATGGGTGACGAAGGCATACTTGGATAATTAAAGGGTTCAAATGTCCCTTTGGTAGGTAGTCAAAGAGGAGGGTCGATTGTTTGTTTACACAAACATACTTCATAGTAATATTTTCGAACGAAATCCTGAGTATGAATGTCCATAATGTCTGAAGAGTGAACCAAAATTTACGGATAATAATAATATATTATAGCTAAATGGCTCCATAGACATAAAATATGAAACTTGATTCATTTGACAAGTAAGGCCACGGGGGTGCTGGTGAAAAAGTATTTCTCCTCCTCTCGCAGTTGTACATGGCGGGCGCTCAAGAATCCAATCTATTGCATCAGCCGTGAATCGAATACGGGGCCCATCGACGTCAGCTGGCAACGATGGATTTTACCACTAAACCACTGATGCTTGTAGGCTTCAAAGTCAAAAATGGATTATCATATTTAAAATCTATGTTTACGAGTCGTCACAATATCATATTAACTAATAATTAACTACGCTTGTCTATATTACTGCCTATCCCCGCAACCCTTCTCACGTTTTTCCCTTAGCTAAAATATATCTTTTGACTCGATTTTCCGATATTTCATCGTCCTAAGACGTTAAGATGCTCCCCGGAGATGTAAAATTCCTGCGACCTCAAGGCTATCGTGACTCGAAGCGCAGCACGAGTCATTGCAGGCCTCCCTGTCTTCGAGCAGTCTCAAACTACTGCAAACGTAAAATTTAGCTCACAGCTAGCCCTCGTGGCCCCCTCATCTGATCAGGCCCCAAACTCATGCAAGCGGCCCTTGCTCTACAGCTCGTTACAGGACTTGTGCCTATTGAAAGATAGAAAAAACGAAAGAAATTTCTCATTAGCCCAGTCCCCAAATATGGGTACAATGCTTCTGGATCTCCCGAAGCCCTTTCCGATGCTGACATCCGGGAAAAACTCGTAGCGGCAAAAATCGACCTAAAATTGATTTTTTCTTTCAGCTAGAGACGTAACTCTCTGGCATCCTCAGAATGGGAAGGTACTCTCTGACCAGTAGTTGCAAAGCCAGCTGCAGATAAACTCCCCTCCAGCGTCCGCCTATTTGCTCGGTCCACCAAAATTCGACCGGCTGACAATCGCCCAGGCAAAGAGAGAATGCGGGTAATGTGCCAGGAGGGATATAAGTCCTGGCTGGCTCTTAACCCTCCCCCTCCCCCACCCGCTCCGGAAACCCCTACTGGGTCTCCTTCGACACAACTCTCGCGCACCACGATTCCAGCTTCTATCTCAAAAGTAGGCTCGGCATCTAGGTTTAATCCCCTGGTTTCCCTTGAGGAGTCACTATGAAGGACCGTTATCGACTTTAAATTTGTTGTCGATTTTGTATATTAGTCTGTAATCACAGACACGGAAATAATTCATGAGATTGCTTAATGAGAGGCTAGGATTGATTCCGGTATAATTTGGTAGAAGACCTGTTCCAACTGTTAAAGGGCTACAACATCTTTATCTATCTACAGGTAAACTCCCAATTTTCTAACCACGCTAGCCATACAGGACCTATATATAAAACTTGATTCGTATCACCATATTGTGGTTGAGGCTTACCGTGCATTTTTCTACTTGAGTCGCATGTCTGACTACTATGCAACACGCCCAAGTATCAATCTAACAACCCACACTAAAACCGAAACTACTCACAACCCTGATGATAACCCCATGAATAATTGGAACAGTAGCCTGAAACATAGCACAATTAGGCTAGACATCGTTGATCAGGGCCTAAACCAAACAGACCGAAACTAGGGTCGAAGAAGACAGAATACTACAAGTCTTTGCTTCTTCCAGATCAATGTAGGTAGACGTGGTCCTGCTCACGATGCTACCCTAGAACTTGTCTCCAACTGTGCAGCTGATGTGGTACTAATCAAAGAACCCTGAGTATCCATAGATCTAACACGTAGAATTATAAAACCTCACCCGAGCATCCAAGGCTTCTCTCCTCTCCCCAACTGAACAGTCCGGCCTCGAGTAATGACGAATATCCGCAAGGGTCAAGGACTATCTCCTTTCCAGCCGGCCATACATTCTCGGGATCTTCTGCGAGTCCGCATTTCACGAAGAAATAAATAAGTCATTGAATGTTGGAATATTTAAAACGCTCCAACGAGAGCAATTAGTTCTGGTGAAGGCCTTCAGCATCTAATGACTACCACAGGAAATCCGGATATTCTTGCGGGAGACTTAAACATCCACCATTCGTCCTGGGATCCGAAAGCTAGGAGTGACAGTGCGGAAGGTGACCCTTTACTCTCTTGGACAGCCTCGAGAAGACTTAGACTCTTGAATCACTAGGGAGCTCCTACACATGACGCCTATGCTGCTCTCAACCTATGTTTTGTCCGGAACAACGTGAGTCCTTCTTGCGAAATTTGACAAGATTTGAAAGTCGGCTCTGATCATAGGATAATCCTCTTTCAAGTAAAAGATTGGGAAGACAAGAATCCTGTACCAGGTAAGCTCTAATTTGCTGCCTGTAACTGGGAATTATTCCGAGACTTTGTCACGAATCGGCTTACAACACCTCCCTCCCATATAATTGAAGAGGAGGCCTCAACCATTGTCGACATTGTCTCAGGAGTTCTCTTCGCTGCCTGTTCAAGATCACGCATACAAGCAAAAAAAGCTGGCTGGTGGAGTAAGGAGTGCACTCAAGTCCATTTAAACTTTTACAGAGCTCATCGCGCGGGTCTATCAGCAACTTCTAAACGACGTGCCTTTAGAAAAGTAGTGAGGAAATCAAAGCAAGCATTCCGGCATGACAACGTAGAATAATTCTCCAAACTTAGAGAGGCCTACCAAGTCACACGCAGGCATAAAAGAGAGGCGCACTATTACACCCTCTCTTAGAGGGACCATCGAGCCTGATATTCCATCTAGCAGAGAAGGCGCAGCTTTTCTAGGAAGCACTTCTTAGCCGTCATCTTAATCAAGTAGATATTGATTGTTACGGCTTTAGTTTACAATAGATAGTTTTATGGTATCACGAGCAGGTGGAGTCTGGTTGAGTAAGCGTCGGTCCCGGAAGCGAGCTGGTAGAGTTTTCAGCCCTGCAAGGCTGCAGACCTCTTTCTATCCTTGTCTTTTCTTTTAGTTATCGTGCGTAGCTTTAGGTCCAAATACAAAGCGATTATTCTTTTATCTTCAAGGGAGACTTCTAGTGTCACCCTGAGGTCAGTCGTAATTGTTAACATTTCTATCTTGATGTCGACCCGTACAAACATACCGTATAATAGTAACTCATATTGATACTCGGGATTGCGATGGATAGCAGAGATAGATGGTGTTTATGGCAGTGCGGGGTCTGGTAATCAGTGACAGGGATAGGACGCGTGTATATATATATCGCGCACTTGACTCCTCTTTAATATGATGATGCTTCCGACTACATTCACAATGCCCGTACCTACTCTGGGCTAATCACCCCTTACTATATCGGTCCTATCTTCTAATTAATGCCCTTTTCCCCTTTTATCCTAAATGACAGGTCATGATATTCTTCGTCTTGCTGGCCATCATCAAGCTCAGAGTTATGGACAGATTAAATCTTTAACAGTAATATTAACCATGCAATTCCTACAGTGGTGAAAAAGATCTATTTCATGGCCTTCGCTGACAGACGTAGAGATCTACAACTCGTACTGCACTGTCCCGACATCCCCTCCTGGGTCTGACAATATTACTACAACAATACTTCGGTGCGCCTGGCCAACAATCGGACCCAGGACAATCTCCTTATTCCGCCAATGTGATTAGATTTGATTAGATTTTAGATTAGATTAGATTTTTATTATAGTCCCTACTATGTATAAGACTATGGGGGACTTTGTGAATCTAACTGAAGATTCTTATTGCATTTGAGAAATTTATTTTGAAATATGCCAAAATTTGTTCTTATAGATATTGAGGGACTAAAGGTTTCTCCCTCAGGCGTGAGTCGAACGCGCGACATTCCGGTACCATCCGCAAGTTACAGCCGGACGCCATAAACCAACTAGACGACCGAGGGAGTGACCGCCAATGTGATAAGCGGGTGAAACACCCCAGCGTATTTAAGAAGACTAACATTGTTATAATACCAAATTCTGGAAACCGTAACCGAGCTCTCCCAACATCATACCGCCAAATCGCTCTTCTATCGTGCCTTGTTAAGGGATTGGAGAGACTTGTGGCGAGTTTTCTCTCATTCCTAGCGTTGAGACATCAGATTCTTTCCCGGGATCCGTGTAGCGCAGTCCCACGGAGATCAGCTATAGATCTCATCACTGCATTGTCTCGCGACATTCAGGACGCCTGGGCCAAAAAACATGTAGCCGGAATGGTTACTGTAGATGTCAAAGGTGCATTTGATGGAATTCAAAAAGGCCGCCTATGTCACTGCCTACGGGGTCAAGGATGGCCCTTCAATGTTGTACAATGAGTGTCTTCTTTCATGTCCGAGCGAGAGGCCTCAATTACACTGGATGGAACTATATCTCCGGTGTTCAAGATACACTGCGGACTTCCTCAAGGGTCCCCAGCTTCGCCTTTCTTATTTCTATTGGCAATGGAAGGTATGCTCCATCTCTCTCCAAAGCATTTCGGTTATGCAGACGACGTTGCAATTATAGCGTCCGCACCGACTCTCGCCCGCTGCGGAGAGTTACTTCAGACGCAGTTATCTATGACCCTCACTTGAGGACGTGAGAGCGGCATCGCCCTCGATGTCTCGAAAACGGAACTACAACACTTTCACCGAAAGTATGGATCTCCAATAGGACCTAGCGTATATGCGGATGGAGTTGGGATCACACCAAACACCTACATGCGCTGGATTGGGGTCATCTTCTATCGGAGCCTCCGATTTAGAGAACATGTCAGACAAGCTTGCGGAAGATTCTTGGCTGTTACAAGCCACACTAAAAGTCTCTTGAAAGTCACTCGAGGAATTAGCCTTCTACTTTTGAGACAAGCGCTCCAAGGAGCAGCTTTCGCGACCTTGCTTTACGGGGCTGAGACATGGTATTCCGAGGGAACTCCGAAAGGACTGGTCTTTCGGATTCAACGACGAATTAACGATGCTGCCCGCGCAGCACTTCCTGTATTCCGTACTACAACAATAGCTGTCCTTCGTAAAACAGGTTTGGGACCCACTAAAGGATGGCTTGAGCGCATACACGATTGTCTCGTCCCCCGAACTGCGGGAGTAGATCCTAGATATCTTCGTAGACGATGGAATTCTTCAAGAATGCGCGGGATCCGAGAAAGGATTTCTCCCGAGCTCTCAGAAGATAACATCCCTCCTCCTTGGCAAGTTAGACGTGATGAATATTTGGAAAAGATAGGCGCTGTTGGCCGAACAACGGGAGTCGATCCCTTAACTCAATGGTACGCCCAACAATCCGTGATGGACCACTTGTTTTCTCAAACGGCGCTCTGATCGAGAATCAAGCAGGAGCCGGACACTCATCTCGACGCGGCAAGACCCATGAGATTTCCTGCGGAACCATCTGTTACAGGCTATTGCGTAGTAGATGGGATGCGGAGCTTATACCTCTCCAATGAGTTAATTGTGTCAGCGATAAGCGAGACAACATCCAGGGGTTGATCCCACAATTATGTAGTTTTTCTCTTTAGACACAAAATAACCCCATTTTGGATACACTCGTGCGGACAGCTATTTACTCTGATGCCATCCTTTAACACCATCCCTCAAGGTGCTTCAGCAGAAATATTTGGAGCAACAAATAGTCCAGCAGCTGCACTCCACAATCCCATGGTCTTTTACGCAACCACCGTAAATATCTGCCTAAAAAACCAAGAAGCGGCCCTACGACTCCTCTTCTTAACGCCTATCGCAGCAAGTTCTCGCCAAATTATAAAACCTCGGCAGCTGGCAGCTAGCTGGAAGAACAGGACACGGGAATCCTGTACTAGAGCAGGAGCAGTCAGTGTCAGATGGTGCCCCAGACATTCCGGAATACCTGGAAATGAAGCAGCAGATGCTCTAGCAAAGTAGGCTTGTCTAATGACTGTGCCACCCCTATCTCTTTCTATAGCACGAGCAAAAAGAGAAATTTATGTGTTGTACAACGCTTCATCCACCGCTTTCTGGGCACAAGAAAGACTCTCTAAATACAAGGAACTAGGAATTGGTCTTAGCCTACGAATAACACCTGAACTGCATAGTTTAAGTCGACGTGCACATGGGGCATTGATTGCAGCTCGTTCCGGACACGGAGATTTTGCCCTATGTCATGGAAGTTTCCCTCACGAAGATGCCCTAATCACTTGCACCTATGGCAAAGAAAAAAGCCCAGCTCACTCTCTCTACTGCAGAATAGGAAGAAACTCTGCCCGCTTCGCGATGGACCACAATATCTCCACCCCGGCACCAGATGTAAACTCTATTGGAGGGTGGTGATGTATATGGTTGTATACACTTGGTATCTTCAATTAAATGGTTATGACTACTCAGGGGGCTTAGAATATACTTGGGTGATTATGGCAATAAATGTTACGGGATGCGAATGTTATCTTATTGTGTTATTATGTTATGTTATGTTACAGGTTATGTTCATGATAATTAACCAATCCCACATACTTCCAGATAGCGCCGTAGCTAGTCTCTTTTAGGAGTGATCTACGGGTGAGTGTAGCGATCGGTGGTATCTAATTTATCACTAACCTGTTTCCATTTCCCTGGCTCTGCGTGCTACACTACGTGGATGACGATTTACTACTAATGTGAAAAGCGCATTCATGACAAACTCGACACACCTGAAGGTGCCCTTGCCTCCGGAAAATGGGTAGAATATACAAAGCTCTACAAAGACGCTCAACGAGCCCACTAGATGCCTGCTAGGAAAGAAGGTATTTGGCGATGAACTAATGTTAGATGGATGGGCTTGCAATCTCTCTTTTCGTAGCATTACCTTAATTTATTTTACAGCCTGTGAGAGTAATCTCAAAATACCTGTAAATAGGATGTAAAGTTCCTGGTAGAGGAGAAGTTGCTACATCTAAATTGGAAAATTAGGGTGGTGGAGAGCAGGTCAGGCTGTTTTGTAGTCTCTGGATGCTTTAGGGCGTGCTAAAGTGTCGGTTAGTTCTATATGGACTGGGCCATCCAACACGTGACTAAGGTCACGAGCTCTGGATAGGCACGACGTTAAATTGAATCAAGATCGAATCTATATCACTGCTGCCCTTCTCAATATATACACATAATTTATTTCGATATCAATCGTCTTTGATCCAGTTATGGACCTTTGTATCTAATTCCTTTTGGCTCCAGTTAAAATTGATTCTCTCACAAATATTACCCTTCCTGGCTACAACCTTCTTAAGTTGAAGTAGAAACTATTCACTAATATCAAGTCGTGTGTAAAAGAAAAACATATCTTGCAACCAGCGCATTTTTCAATTTGGGAGCTACAGGCTCAAAGACTCTTCACAAGCTCCCCTTATCCTAAAACTAAGACTAAGATGGCCCAGGCCCCAGCTAAATATTGTATGACCATGGAAGCAGTCTAGAACACTACGAGCCCTCAATCGAACTATTAGATGACCCATTTGATATTCCCAGCTTTTCTGATCCATTTCATGGGCCACTAATAAAAAGCGTCGAAGCTGCACAAATTCGAGCTAATAATGCTGATTCATAGTTTAGTTGCATCTCCCTCACCACCAACCAACTGGAAGCCTTCAAAGACTTCCGCTAAGATCTAGCTGCAGTCGCTACCAGTCACTTCGATGCCCACATAAATGGAAATCTGGTATCTGGAATAGAACCCACCCATGAGCCTTTCCGATCTTCGCAAGAACCAGAGACTTTGTCATTCACTGATACTACTCGCCAGCACCATAGAAGCCGCACTACAGACGATGATAATGGTAGTGATCCAGCTTATCTCATATCACAAACCCAACGGTAACTGCAATGTCGTAATGATGATCGTCTGGTTTTCCCCATAACCGATGGAAATAATATCAAGGATTTCTCAGCGTTCATTATACAGCCGCATCTGAGAGCTAAGCTAGATTATGAGAATCAAATTCTAGTCAATGTGAGATCCACAAAGGCTGCATGCGCCCTTTGACCTAAAGATAGAAGAGCCTCAAAACTCAAGGAAGAAATCTTCAAGGTCAGTATCTTTGGCATTGCCACAGTCCAAAGTGAATCATCGCCGACTTCACATAGTATTAATAATATCATACAAACATTTGGAACCATCGACAACGATCTTTAATACTGCTTTCAACTAGTTACGGCGGCTGCTTTGCACGATGCGTTTTCAGCTGCTACAAGGAAAGCCAGGTAGCCATTCCTGTGTTGCAAGATAGAGAAGAGACCCCAGAATCCTCCTTTACAACATGGATTTCTCGCTTCTCGGAGTCACACGAACGCTTAACTCGTGTTCTCTTCCCATTTAGTTGCCTCATGATCACAAAATTAATCCCTTGGCGCTAAAACGCGGCTCAATTCACTCAAGTGCTAGGCTTGGCACAATACTGGCGCCTACGCTCCCTCTCTCCAATGTCGCCTATGTGAATTCGACGCGTAAACAAAAAACAAGCACTGCGCAGCCATAAGCAATTTCTCCTACCTCCCTTGGTGTATTGTTGGAAAATTGGTATGGGTTTGATAAGTGAGGCGGCTCAAAGAATATTCTCCCGATTCATACCATTATTATTTTATTCATAAATCGCGCCCATATTCTTTGAGCCGCCTTACTCATCGAACCCATACCAATTTTCCAACAGATTATGAGACCAAGTTAGCTCACCTTACATCGAAGTTGAAGCTTTACTTTTTTATCAATAATCATTCTTGCAGAAGTATGATTTTCTTAATGAAAAAAACCGAGATTCCTAGCCATTCCCAAGAATTTAAAGCTGTGAATGAACTTCAGTCCGATCATAAGATCAAGTCAATGCGATTCGATGGGGGTTTAGAATACAAAAAGATAAACTTTAGCGGAATTAGGAGACAAATTAGTGCACCATATACCCAACATCAAAATGGGGTTTTAAAAAGGTCAAATTGCTCGATTATAACTATGGCTAGGTGTATGCTTTCTCATACACATCTCCCTATTCGTTTCTGGGATGCAGCTGTTATCACAGCATCGTATTTACTAAATAAGCTTCCAATTCTTCTAGAAAAACTTACTCCATTCGAAGCTATGAATGGAAATACACTCATAACTTTTCATTAAAAAGTTTGGAGTTGTATCTGTTATGCGTTGGTTGATGAAAAAGAACCGAGGAGACAAAAGCTGAAATATACTTCACTGAAGGGAATCTTTGTTGGATATTGCGAGTCAATAACACAATAAAAAGTTTACAGCCCCTCGAAATCTGGTCAAAAGAAAATTATTACATCAGCAAATGTGAAGTTCCTCGAAGACTCTTTTTGGGAGTGGAGTGAGTCTCATGATTTCAATTCTAGCTTACATGGATTGCAGTCCCCGATTATTCAAGAAGACGAGTCGGACTCTGATTCAGAACGAGAATTAGAGATCAATAATTTTGTTTTGGAACCCTTGATGACTTCTACATCACCAATTACTGCAGGAATTGAAAACTCATTAGTAGAGTCCGAAGATTTGCCGGACAACATTGAAGAAGTTGACTCACATGTTATCCCAGGCTCATTTAATAATCCTCAAGACATCACTTCAGAGGCACAGGTCCCCAGGAGGAGTAATCATATACGACAGTTGATTAAACAAAGATCTGCATGGCAGCCAAGTTTCCGAGCTCTTTACGTAAGTAAAACATTCCGGTTCCCCAGAGCTATAAGGAAGCTATTAACGGACCATATAAGGTTAAGTGGTTAACAGAAATTGGTGGGGAGCTGGAATCCTTGAACTTAAATAAGGTTTTTGACTCAATTACTTATTTACCGCACGGAAGGAAGCCGGTTGGTTCAAGATAGGTTTTTTCAGTAAAACCGGACGGAAGATATAAAGCAAGGTTGGTTACACAGGGATTTAGTCAAACTTATGGCGTCGACTACTTCGACACGTATACCCCAACATTGCGAATGGATTCTTTGCAGATACTTCTGGCTGTAGCAAACTTTCACGACTGGGAAAATCATCAAATTAACGTCAAGACTGCATATCTCAAAGGTGACTTACATGAAGAAATTTACATGAGGTGTCCCGAAGGAATGACAGGAACAAAGTACGTCCGAGTTGATAAGGTACTTTATGGCCTAAAGCAGTCTAGGAAGGTATGGTATCAAAAGCTGAACAATAAGCTTTATTCTCTTGACTTCAAAAGATCAAATTGCGATTAATGCATTTACTTACATACTAAACTGCAAATAGTCATTGGCGTATACGTGGATGATCTTATGATATGTGGAAAGGTTCTGCAGCAAGTGGTCGAAATCAAACAGCAACTTTCATCTTTCTTCCCGATCAAAGACCTTAGACTAATTGGTACCGTTATAAGGTGGAATATTTCTCGAGATAGATCAAATAGGATCCTAAATATAAGCCAACGCGATTATTTGGTTGCTAAAATTGCTTTGTTTGGACTGCAGGACGCTAAGGCATGTGCAACACCCATGGACGGTTACAGTGGAATAGTGACTGGTGGCGAGGAGGGGTCACTTGCTGACGAGTCGGCCTATGCTAGCGCCCTGGGTAGTCTAGGTTATGCGTCCAATGGGACGAGACCTGATATTTCTTTTGCCACTTCCCAACTGGGTATTTTCAATTCTCTCCCATTCGACAGACATTGGCATAGCTTCTGCAGAGTGCTGCTCTACACAAAAGTATCAACAGAATATTGTGTTACTTACAATTTTGGACCAATCTCTCAGACGCCTTCACAGGAATTGAGGACCACACTTTATTCTGATTCCGACTATGCTTCATATACCACAACTCGTCGTTCAGTCAGTTGTTACATACTAATGCTAGGAGGAGGCCCTGTTTACTGGCAATCGAAACAAAAAAAATCGGTCTCCACCTCAACCGCAGAAGCGGAATACGTTGCCTTATGCAAAGCATCAAAGGTTGCCATCTGGGCCACAAGATTACTTGAAGAGCTTCACGTCGCAAGTCTGCTTGTCGGCGACGGGGGAATGCTAACCCTTAAAGACAATCAGAGTGCATTAGCTATCGCAAAGGGAACGATTTCATCAAAGGCAAAGCACATAGATGTTTCGTACCATTTTGTCAGGGATAGCGTCAGGGGTCAGAAGACCAATTTAAATTACATCCCTACAACAGAAATATTAGCAGACATACTGATAAAGCCACTTTTGCATTTCAAAGCAAAGCCACTGTGTGAAAAAATATTCGGAGTGATATGATCCAAAATCTGCGGAATCTTTCTTGTTCAGGAGGAGTGTTGGAAATTCAGACTATATGTGTCTGAAGTTTCCTTATGATTGGAAAAACTTGGATTCTCACACATGACTCACGACCTAGATGATTGATATCTCCTTTATTGAGCATGTTTGATGCTTGAGTCTCGACTAGTGCATGGTATGGTCAGATACCCGTGTAGGGTTTTATCCACCTACCATGATGTTATGAATATGTTAGATTTAATCTGAATGTGGTGGTGCAGGGGTTATCTTCTTAATTCGGTCATGGCTAAGGTAACGGGATTTAGATTTGTTCAGGCTGGAAATTTGGATTTGTTCATTAGTTCTAACAAATTTTTTGTTTATTGGATAATTTGCTTATTAGGAACTCGATATTTTGATAATATGATAATCTGAACATATGAATTCGTAACCTTTGATAATTCGAGCCTCGATTATCTACATTCGCACCTTCGTAGCCTCGAACCTTCGATAATTTGTTTACTTTAATAATTTGTCTTCGTCGAAATCGATTCGACCTCTGCAGCTTAACAGCTTCGAATATCTGCCAATAAGTAGATTCATAACATCTGACCCCATACTCATGTTATATACTGTCGTGCGATTCATTGGCATTGTTAGAGTATGGAACGAGTGATGGATGGTATCTAATTTGGATTTGGTCTATCAAGTATACATGTATATAAGCTATCTAGGAATCACCAAGACAGATAATCTAATTATTTTATTCAATCCATTTTTTATTTCTCCATATTATGTCACATATTCTCCCGATTCATATCATTATTATTCTATTCATAAATCGCGCCCATATTCTTTGATCCGCCTTACTTATCGAGCCCATACCGATTTTCCAAGATGTATTCAGTACTGCAATTGTCATGCCATAGACGAATCTAAGTGTGGGCTCTGGCCAGGGCTATGGGACCTCCTTTTTCCGAAGATCAGGTGAGTGCAGTACGAAAAATCAACGCAGACGCTCGATTGTGCAAATAAGCAGAAGCAGGCTGTGCAAAGTTCCACCCTCAAGGCACCTCGGTAGAGCGCAGTGTTAATGTGATGGGCTTTGCCCGGATTGAGAGCGGTCACTAGCAAGTTAAGCTACAACAGAGCAGCACTTTCGGGAACGTGAAGGATGCGCACATGGAGTCATCTAAGGGGGTATGTATCAGATGAGGGTTAAAGTGCAGGAGAAGAGAGGAGCCGATGAGAAAGGATGATTCTCGGCTGGCCGAGGGGGGAGTGAACAAAAGTCTGCGCAGAGGACATAAAGAACAAGAGACGACGCAGTAGATTTGCTTCCCAAGGAAAATTTAACTATTCCAGTTTCTTAAGAGAGATATGTGGGACATTTTTTTAAGTTGTTTGTGTGACAGTCTTAAAGTGGCGTTTTATTCAAACTGAACTCAGAGCTAGATACAAATGAAAATCTTAAAGTAACGAGCAGAGACATGACTGAAAGCCTCCTATTTATTTACAAGACTATGATCTCGTTCCCTCATTTCATACCATTCTCAAAATAGATCATGACCTGTCCTCCGACAAACACCAGCATCTCCGTCTATTTTAATTCAGCTTCATTTTAATGTTAGTAATTTTAGTTATTAAAATAGTTATGATGCATGTGGCTTAGATGACTCACGACTGGTGTTCGAGTCGTCCTGTCTGCAATCTAAATTTGTCATTTAAGAATAGATTTGCATGAACTGGGCCAAGGCCTATACTTGGGTCTAATGAGTCGTGGAGGGGTTCATGACATGTATGGTGTTTAATATGGTTGGAAGAGTTCAAGCCTTATTTGTTAGGCAGCAGCCTAATGATAACCAGGTATGAGCCTGTGACAGTTTGTTTGTTTTGTTTGCTTATTATTTTACGTTGTGCCAGCGCGCAACACGTTTCTCAAGGCCACATGCCGGTTAGCTCAGTTATCAAACTGTGGATAGTTTTAAGGCGATTAATGTCAGATCTAAAGTTTAAGGAGTTAGGTTTACAAAGCTTGGAGTTACTTGTTTCGAAAAAAGGTGTTTCGCTTAGGCTGTAGCAATAAGAACTCTATCTGTTCTGACTAGAGATGTTTCGTTCCAAACCATGAGAAGCTTGGTCTATGGGGACAATTTGGGGACACATAGAGCATTTGCCATTTTCTAGACGTACATAATCTAGATAGTATCAGTAAGAGAAATGGCAGCCAGGAATTAATTGACACTTTTTACTTTTACTTCATACATTTTTCAATTGACTCGTAGAGTCTAACATCAGTTTAGAAAAACTACCCGACGTGCCGACGCTCCTAAAATCCCGGCATATACTAACTGGGCCCTGGCCCTCCTGCCGGTTGCCCCAAACTAATAATACACCAAAAGCACCCTTCCTCTGGCTCTATTGTTAACTATACTGCAGATAGAACTAAAATGTAAATCTACATGCTAGAGAGGAGAAATAATCTACCACCGGTACAGACAGAGCTACTGGTACGTGTTTGAGTCCCTCTAAATTGTTTGTATGGAGCGAGTGTAAAAGCTAGGAGCGAAAATTGGTCTCTTCAAAAAACTTAGTCATGTGGACCCACATGCTGAAGGCAATAGCCCTTTCTGGAGAGCTTAGAACCCAGGGGATTCCAGGGTTGGGAAGTCGAGGTCCACCTTGCAGTTGTGATCGGCTGTGCCCAGTCGACAAAAGAAGAAGTGGTCAGGTGACTTTTCTCGTCCGCAGCTACAGGTCAAGAGAGCTTCGAAGTGTTGGAAACGGTGGTGGAAGTCTGCGAAGTCCTCATGCCCTGACCGTGCAGCAAGAAGCAGGCCCAGTGTTAGCCGGTCGAGACTCCTAAGTTCCGGTGAATCTTCAACATTTTCTCTAAATCCAAGCTGTATGTATCTTTCGGGGGCGTTTTGCGTCTAGTATATGGTCGCTGAGTCCTGGTATCTAATTTTGATATCTCTCTTTGCTCTAGAGATTGACGGTGCAAGTGAGGAAGCTGGGAGTGTGCAAGCCTGTTTGGCGAGAACGTCTGCAGCTTTGTTTCCCAAAATACCAACGTGTGCAGGGCACCATTTAATGATGACTGAGCCGACTTCTATGAAGTGGCAACGGTCTCTTCTAGTCCATGCTGTCGCAAGCCCTCTAAACTGAGTGATACGAGGAGAACTAGAGGGAGTGGGGTTGCATACAAGAAGCCGAAGGGCAGCCCCCTGGTTATCTAGGCACACAAACACCTTATTGGCGTATCGAACCATGGGGTTACGAAGGGCTGCGGCGAGTCCTTCGGTTGCTCCGACAATTTCGGAGTCATAAACCTCAGCAGAGTTCCCGAGGGGGAGTAAGCCCCGCCCAACTTTCTGCGGAAGGCCCCGATATATCACGTACCCAGCTCCGGCTTGGTTGTCGAAAAGCACTCCATCTGAGAAGACAAATAAGTCTAAGGGGGACTGTGATATGTGCCACTTTGTGAATTCCTGTAGAGCCATTCTTTTACCTACAGCGCCTATAGTTTGTAAGTGTGACTTTTCGTTGGTGTTCCAGGGTGACGGAATTGTGTCGGTGGAAAGTTCGAGAGAGGTTCTTTTTTTTTGCATCAGATTTTAATTGCGTATGCAGCTATCTAGCTATGACACAATATCAAAGAAAATTACAGAATAGATGACTCAACGTAAAGGAAGAGCACTCATTATTGTGAGGTTAAAGATCAAGAGGGATTTCGGGCTATTGGAGAGGAAGGTAGAGTAGTATTCGAGCACAGGAGCAGGTGAACGGGGCTTTAGTTGTAAAGTTGTGGGGTTGACGAGAGGAGTGATGAATATAGCCTTCAGAGATATTCAGTTAATACAATGAACTGAAGATCTCTGGAGGTAGGAGAAACTACATCTATATAGAGGAATCAAACTTGGTATGACGAAAGTTGGGGGATTGATGAGGTACGTGCCAACGTCACAACTTGACAAAGTTATCCAAATGATGTTTTAGCCTTGTGTTTTAGTGAACCCCCGTGACTAAGACAAGAAACAGACGTGACGACATTAAATATGGAATCTAGTTACAAGTGAATTAAGAGTTACATGGAGTAGTGCACCGAGAGAGATCCTGCATCAATACTGATACAGAACTGTTTTATTACAACACTCATGCCTTAGATTTCATCTGCAGGTACCACTGCGAAGTTATGGCGGCTTTTTCTTCACAACAGGTCAGCTCTCATCCATGAATACCCACCCAGGGGAACATCTCAAAAATCCTGAGTTATTCAGACATGCCTCCATCATCTTTCAACTTTTCTCCGCGCGAAATATGATCAGAGATGTCTCCTTCCCAAGTGGAGTAGGTTCCCAGGCTACTCAAACTATACCAGATAACATCACCAGGAGGCGGACCACGGCACCTTCCATAGTTTGCTTGTATTTATAGTGTCAGCTACACTCTCGCAATTGAAATCTTGGCGCGCGCACAAAGCTCAACTCGTAAAACTCCTTTCAAAAATTCGAGATTTCAAGCCCGAAGAGACTGTTTCTATCATCTGTATCATCATGTGACCTTGCCCTGATCTCTCTGGCGTCCATCCTGAAGAACTATCTCCTAGATTTGTACGCCACGCTCAGCTTTCTCCATCGACCATAAAAATCGGCGTGGGCGTATATTTGGTGACGAGCTGAGGCCAGAGAATAGTCGACGAGAGGTGTAGTCATTGGAATGAATATGTACTTGGTCGTACTTGTAAACCTTAATGATGCTTAGGTATGAGTCGGACTCTTTGGGAGTCAAAAATTGACATGGTGGAGTATTTTGAATCATTGCCTCGTGGGCCAACTTCTTTGATATTGCGAAATTTGACTGAACTTGGCTCTTGGAGAATACTTCACTCCCAGGTTCGTAGAGGACACCGCGTACAGGTATTCAGTCTTGCCCTCCACCCGTGTCGCATGTATATAGAGCTCGCTGTAGCTAATACTGTTTCTCCTTCCATTGCCAATCTACCTTATATTCCTAAGGCTGACTTTCTGTTATCCTCCCACTTTGTGATTTTTTTACTTAAAAATATGCCAATATTTATAATCATAGATATTGCAGGTAAAGCCCTTCAGATGTATGGAGCTGTGGGGCTTCTGAAGTCAAGAGTGTCTAGTATCGCTATTGAGACTGCAAACTCCTTTCGTATTCACCCAGTTTACCCCCTTCGCTTGCCTAACCTCCTTAAAAGTGGCTATTGTGGATCTCTGCTCGTCATATCTCTGTTGTCATATAATTATCGAGATATTCTCCCACCGTATCTCCATCGATCCTATCACGAGCTCGATGCGGGCTCACTGGATACTAAATTTCTAGGCATGATGAGTTGGACACACTACTCTTGTGATGAATATTGTTGTATGTTGTATTCCATGCAGGTATTTTCATTCCTAGGTCGATCCCAAGTCTGTTTGGCACCACGGCACACTTCGTATCGGACTTCCTCATCATAACGCCGGCATGTATCCCAATGATTGCTGTTACAATTCTTTTTTGATACTCTTTGAATGAGTATACCCGGAAAACTTGGCTAGGTATTTAAGGATACCTACATTAAATAGTACATGTTCTTGAGTGGCACTTAGGCGCAAGCTCGTAAATTCTAAGCAGGTCGAGAAGTACTTAAAAACACTTTATATGTTTCTAAAACTTGCTTGCGTTCGAGCTTCCGTGGTCCAATGGTTAGGATTCCACCCTTCCAAGGTGGAGGTTCGTGTTCGATTCACGGCGGTTGCATGCTAATGATATGTTTCTACCCCCCATACGCTTTTGGTTTCCCATATTCGAATACGAGAATTCATGCTTCTGTGACGACATTACCCATCGTTTTAGATAATTGAAGTCTATTCTCACTCCGAGACAACACAAGACATGAGGACTCTTTCTCGTGTAGGTCACACCTTGCAAAGTCCTCCTGAGCCGGCCAAGACGAACACATCACTTTTCTATGGTGCCGTCATAATTATTAGAATTCGTTAGGATTTATAATAATTGGGATCAGGGCATGACCCTCATCATCTATTGGAATATATCAAATATCTTCATTTTAACATTGAAATAGTAACCAGAATTTTGATGGTAGATTCTAGAAATCCTTCATAGTCTTAGACTCAGATAAGACAATAAAGTGAACTAATAATAATAATACAGCAGCCCATCCTCCATTCCCCTGTCTCCTAACAACTCAACCAGACCAGCACAACATAAGGGCCGCGGTTTCCCCATGCATTGTATCCATATTTAAGTATTAGGCCAAGTATTTAGTTTACTCTTTTTTCTTGCCGCTTCATTGGTTCTTCGCTGGTGATGGGTTTGAAATCCTTCGCTGCTTCAAGTAGTTCCTGAGCTTGAGAGGGAGTTGGAGCCACTAGGGCTAGCCCTGTGGGTACCATCCGGATATCTTTGATAAGTTCCAGGCAGCTAAGAAGGCGGCGTAACTTTGTTCTAACAAGGTGTGAATCTTTGCAACGGAGGGGATGTTCTACAGGTAGTCGGATGATGACTCTAGCATCAGATTTTTGCGAGCTAGGCTTCGGAGCTGGCGTTATGTTGGTAAGGCTTTGGGCATTGTTACCACTATGAGCCACTACAGGGTACGATGGAGTCAATACAGGGGCCACTCTTTACACTTGAGCACTTTGATCTGGCCTAATTTTGTTGCTGGTAGCATTGATGGAGATATTTAGCTCCTTCGTTCTGCCAGGCTGTTGGCGATGCAGCGTATCCGTTGATGGACTTAGATGAGAGTTAGGAAGTAACTCACCAATTACTCGTGGCTGTCAGGCTTGTTACTGTCACGTGATATAACGCGTCTGATACGCAATTCACGATGTAAATATTTTTACAAGACTCAACAGGAGTCTCCTTTCGTTGTTCCACAATCTTAGAGCGACGGCTACTGTAGATTTTCTTTGGGGCGAATTAACAAATATATTATATTAAGTATATATATCGCTACTACATTTATCCACTAACACTTGTCCCAAAGGAACTCCTCGCCAGAATAGTTTTCCATCTCAGCTCTGACCACCTTTCCTTCCATGACTAATTCATGATTAACCCAAAGCTCCTTCCTGATCAGTTTCAGGGCTAAGTTTACTCCAAGCAGATTAGGGTACTGTATGCAAGAGTATTCCTACACCTTTCTTCTTTGTAGACAATCTCAATCACCAGATTAGACCTCGTCAATCTACTTCATGATCTTCCCCTGACATATTGTCTACCAAATCACCTTTAATTACGTCCCTCGCGCGTAATTCCTATATCCATACTGACAAATTGATTCAAATTCAAATAGTACCAAAAGTGTAATTTGTACTAAATTTTCTGCATACCTATCACAGAGATTCACCCAAAGTAAAATATATGAAATCAATAATAGAATGGATAGAATGGATAGAAGTTCTCGAAATCATGACCTACCTAACGACAACCACACCTTTCAATTCAACGACCAGAATATAGACTTCGTTCACATGTACCCTCTCCTCAACTCCATCCTAGACCAAGAATCTTTACTCAACGCCATGCAGGGACGCAACGCTGTAGTTAGTCCTACTTTACTCAGTAATGAAATCGTTTCCCTAGCAAGCTCATTCAGAAAATTGGAAAATGGCCTCCGCCATCATAAGAATGACTATGACACATTGCCTGAAAAGAATTGTGAATTCTCTGATGTAGTCTCTGATCTAAAGACAAAAGCAACTACTACTGAGAGAAACACTTCAACACATTGTATCTACCGCTCTGCTCAACACCCTGACCCAGATGTCTTCTCTGCGGATAACATTGATATGCACAAAGAACTTCCTCAATTTATCCGGAAAATAAATATAAAGTTTATTGCAAACAAGGACTGGTACCCGTCTGAAAATACTAAGATACTTTATCTAATTTCTCGCCTCAAGGGAAGAGCTTACTCCACCATTTCTCATGGTATAAACAGAAATGGTTCTGTCAAATACACATCTGTTGATGCTATTTTTGTCCTCCTTGAACAAAAATTTGGGGAGATTGAACCATATAATGCAGCTCGTAGTAAAATACTTACCATTAAATAAGGACAGAAAGACACTGCCTCTCACCTTATTGACCGGTATGAAGCTTCTCAAAAAACGGAGCTTTCTGATGACGCCTTAACAAACCATCTATACAATTCTCTCCACCCCACTATTTTGTCTCATCTTCAAAATTGTGTAATGTTGCGCCAAGAATTACTGACAGACCTCTCATTGTATTTAATCGAAGTTCGCCACATTGATGCTGTTCTTTGCTCATCTGATCCAGATTATACGAAATTCCGTAATTTCCTATCTACATTGTCGAGAAAATTGACAAACCCGAGCATATCTAAAACCACTCCACTTGTCACTCGATCCCCAACTGACACTACAAATTACCAAATCCCACGAAATTATAACAAAAGAGGAGCCAGGGGTAAATACTGCTTTGAAAATAAAAATTGTAGCCGGTGCTTTGACCCAAGCCATCACGCTCGAATTTGCCCCAAAGCTCACTTGAATTAGGATATGAGAAGGTACAAAGATAATAGAATTTCCGATCAGGAGAAAGAAAATGGGGCAGAGATATCAGAGAAAAAACAGGTTTCCATTAATGACAGTGAAGAAAGGACACAAATTTTGTCTCTTTCAGCACCCCACAGCAATCATCTTCTGCTTTCCTGTAATTTTTTTGGAAACAAATTCAGCTTCTCCACTCAGGCATTCCTTGACTGTGGTGCCCCTGAAGAATTTTACGATTTTAACTCAGCAAAAAGACGAAACCTCCCACTGAAAATTCTTCCACAGCCTCGTCAACTCTATCTTCTGGATAGTTCTCCTGCAGCTAAAATACCCATTCAACTACTATTAAATTAAACATCAAAGGCCATGAGGAATTATTAACCTTTTTTATCACAGATTTGGGAAAATATGAGCTGATCCTCGGACAAAAGTGGCACAGGAGACACAACCCCTCGATTAATTGGTCAAGTGATTGTGTTTCTTTTAGTTCAGATTGTTGCATAGAAAACTGCCTCCCAACCAGTATTAAACAAATAAATGGATCAAGTGTTAAATTTAGAGCTCACAATCCACCATCCAAATACAACATAATCAAAAGTGGGCGCCCGAGGAAAGTTGGAGCTTGTCATGGTTATGAGGTTATGTACGACGTCTTGGAGTTTGGAGCTTAATAGTCTGCGGAGCTGAGGGTAGAGCAAGGTGTGGAGATTAAATTAATTAGAATCTATATGTACATATATATGTATATAAAAGGGATGAAGCGGCCCTATCTATCTCTACAAAAGAAGTGTTCCTAATACCATACGCACGAGCCTCGGCTAATCCCTCGCCGTGCCTTGCTAGCCACACTTGGTTTAGTTCACGTAATGTCTCATTGCTTACACACGCCCATCCATATTGTATATCACAACAGAGCTGCAGCTTTTCATGCCCTCTCAAAGTTAAACAGTGTCGAGATATTTTCTCTATCTCTAAACAAAGTTGATAGCAGGTTAAAAGAAATAGGGAACGAGCCTGCTAGCTCAGCGCCAATGACTCCTCCAACTTCCCCACCTAATCAAAAAACGTTTCTGGAAAAATACCTGTCAAGTGAAATTCTAAAAGAGAAGTCTAACTCTTGCTCCAAAGCTGCGGAGTTAAATTTAGCAGGATTTTCACTTGAAGATATTCAGATTACCCTCCAGACAAAAGAACGACCCAATCCTGCAAGCAAACTTCCACTTCACTACCACCACCATCTACCTGTTTTTAGTCACGAAGGTGCTAATTCCCTTCCTCCACATCGTGACTGTGACCACAAAATTGATCTCAAGCCAGGCACAGTGCCCCCCCACGGTCCTCTATATAATATGTCTATCAATGAACTGAAAGTGCTACGCAAATATCTTGATGAACAACTAGATAAAGGTTTCATTTGTACTAGCAAGTCACCAGCAGCAGCACCAGTACTCTTTGCCAAGAAACCTGGAGGTGGTTTAAGATTTTGCGTTGATTACCGTGGATTAAACGCCATAACCATTAAAAATAGATATTCCCTCCCCTTAATACAAGAAACCCTTGCTAGACTTAGTAATGCCAAATACTATACAAAGCTAGATATTATTGCGGCATTTAATCATATTCGAATCGCCGAAGGCCAGGAATGGATGACAGCGTTTAACACACAATATGGTCTGTTCGAAACACTAGTAATGCCGTTTGGCTTATCAAACGCACAAGCCACTTTTCAAGCTCACATCAATAACGTCTTGCGACCATACCTTGATGTTTTTTGCACTGCATATATCGACGATATGTTGATTTATTCTGACGACCTTCTAACGTATCGAGACCACGTTAATACTGTACTTGAGGCACTTAGAAAAGCCTGATTACATTGTGATATCAAGAAGTGTTAATTTGAGGTTCAAGAAGTGACCTACCTTGGAATGATAATCTCTGTAACAGGTGTCAAAATGGACCCCTAAAAAGTTCAGTGGATTTGTGGCTGAGAACCCCCCTCTTGTTTGAAAGATGTTCAAGGCTTTCTAGGATTTTTTAATTTTTACCGGAGATTTATCAAAGACTTCTCAAAGATTGTGAGGCCCCTTGCCTCTCTTACCCGCAAGGATGTCAAATTTGTCTGGTCTGATGCCTGCCAAAATGCTTTTGAACTCCTCAAAAAAGTTTTTATCTCAGCACCAGTTTTACATCATTTCGACGCCTCAAAAGAGATTATAGTCGAAGCAGACTCTTCGGACTTCGTTTCAGCTGGTGTTCTTTCTCAAAAAGATGATCAAGGTGAGCTACATCCGGTTGCTTTTATGTCAAAAAAGTTCGAAAATGCGGAGTGCAACTATGAGATATACGATAAGGAGCTTTTAGACATTGTACGCTGCTTTGAAGGTTGGCGAGCTGAGCTTCAAGGCTCATGCTATCCGATAACCGTCCTCACTGATCATCAAAATCTTGAATACTTCATGACAACAAAAGAGCTATCCCGCCGCTAGGTTTGTTGGAGCGAGTTCTTATCACAATTTGATTTCGTCATTAAGTCCAGACCAGGAAAAGACAATGCTAAAGCTGACTCACTTACACAACACTCTCAAGATCTTCCTAAAAACGACTCTAATCCTCGAACTCAACATCAAAAGCAAACTCTCCTACCTGCTGATAAACTTCATGAATCCATAATCTAAGATTTAGCGCAGAGTAAATATAATCTTCCATCCAATACAACCAACTTTCATCACCATTCTTCCGTCTCCCTCTCTAACCCTCAAGATGAACCCTCTGACCAAAAAATCTCCCGACTACTTGACCAAGGCTACCAGGATGAAACAGACCAATGGTTAAAAAATATTGTTGCCGAGTTGACTAAGTCGGAAGGAATACCACATTCAAACGAAATTTCACTTTCTGAATACGAGCTTTGGGGAGGCCGACTTTATTATCGTGACAGAATCTATGTCCCAGATAACGAACTAAGACCCATGCTCATTCAGATGGCTCACAATAGCTGTGAAAAAGGTCATCCAGGAAAAAATGCATTGTATCAAGAAGTCTCTAACCATTACTGGTGGCCCAACCTCTCGAAGCAAACTGATCAATTGGCAAAAAACTGTCACAACTGCCTCCGAAATAAAGTCTCTCGGCTCAAGTACCAAGGAGCTCTAAAACCCCTACCCCTTCCATTACAGCGCTGGCGTGATATCTCAGTAGAATTCGTCGGTCCTTTAGCAGAATTTAATAACTATAATTGCATCATGGTTGTGGTAGATCGCCTCACCAAAAAACGACATTACTCACCTTGCCATAAAAAGATGAATGCAAAGGACCTAGCTAGACTTTTTGTCCGTGATATTTGGCGACTTCATGGACTATGTGACTCTGTAGTCTCCGACAGAGGCCAGCTTTTTGTTGCAGAATTTTGGAAAGCGGTTTGTAACTGTCTGCAGATCAATTTGTCACTTTCTATAGCTTACCATCCTGAGACTGATGGACGGACAGAAAATGCCAACGCCTTTATGGAACAATATCTCAGACAATACATAGATTATTCTCAAGAGGACGTCTACGAATGGTTACCAATGGCTGAATTCGCTGCGAATAATGCAGTAAACGCCTCTACCAAAGTCACTCTATTTTTTGCAAATAAAGGGTTTCATCCACGTATGAGTTTTAGTCCTCCGCAAACAGTTGAGAGGAATTCTTCAAAAAGTCTTAGGAAACAAATATCAGCGGGTACTGACTTTGCTTCTAAAATGGCAGAAGTTCTCGACGTACTGCTCGCAAACCTTACGCACTCCAGAGATAGGCAAGAGAGTGCATCTTGTGCAAATCGATCACCAGCACCAACTTATCGAGTTGGTGACTAAGTTTTTCTAGATTCCCGCAATATCACGACTTCCCAACCAATCTAGAAGCTAGATTGTAAATTTATAGGACCTTTCAAAGTTATTAAAATTATTAATTCTCATGCATATAAATTACAGCTTCCTTTCGAGTTTAAAAATATGCATGATGTTTTTCATACAAGTTTGCTCAGACCGGCAACCGCAAACCCCTTACCAGGCCAGACCAACCCCCCATCACCACCAATTGCCCTTGATGAGTCAGGCGAAAAGTTATATGCCATTGAAGCTATCTTCGATTCTAAGCGTAGCAAGAATAGAAAGAATTTTCAGTATTTGATATTGTGGAGAGGTTATGATTCAGAAGACCAAACATGGGAACCTCTCAAGAACGTTGTAAATGTCAAATCATCCATTAAAGAATTTGAACAGCGCTTCCCACATAAACTCAAGCCATCACCGCGAGAGATAGAGGCAGCGAAAAGGCAAGCTAAGATATCTGTAACAAAAATTGCGCCCAAGATCTAAGACATTCGGAGTGAGAAGGGACCATATATCAAGGGATAGAGTGAATTGAGGGAAGTTACTGTCACGTGATATAACGCGTCTGATACGCAATTCACAATATATATATTTTTACAGGACTCAATAGGAGTCTCCTTTCTTCTTTGTAGACAATCTCAATCACCAGATTAGACCTCGTCAACCTACTTCATGACCTTCCTCTGACAGTTATCTCATCATTCAAAGGAAGAACTTCAGATGAACCGTGTTGCCACCGTGTCAAGTTTGTAGTGGGGTTCCGACAGAGGTTTTAGCATGCAAACTAACACTCCTTAGAAATAGTCACCTTCCATGTTGGAGTTAGCACCCGTACTTATGCAAATTTTCGAAAAAAGTTGTAAAGCAGTTTTTATCAGGACACCATAGTTTGCAGTGGGTCTTTCCTTCGTACTAAACTTAATCTGTATAATGATCGGCTGCATAACATTTGTGCATTTTTGCTACCTGACTTTATAACTTATTTACAAGAGTTCAAAGGTTATCAAATTACAAAATAGAGCCAGTCTTATCCTAACCTTAGATCTGAACATATAGCCGGAAAATTTTCAGGCCATAATATCTGGTTGGTCCCCCATCCGCATCTATCACAGCCTGACATCTTGCTGGCATACTCTGAATGAGTCTCACAAGATCTTCGGAAGACACGGAATCCCATTCCTCCTTTACAATCTTGCAAAGACTATCTTGAGTTCGCTGCTTTCCGCAACCCAGATTCAGATGATGACGCTGGATGTAATCCTTCATCCTATTCCAAACAGCATCAATCGGGTTAAGATCAGGCGAGTTGGCCGGCCAGAAAATCGGTTGAGTGAGCCTCTGGCTCTGCCTTCCAAAGTATTTGCCGCTATGTGGGCAGAAGCATTATCCTGCATTATGGAAAGCCAAGGTCTCATCGAAACCTTGCCATCAATAAGGGGAACTATTTTCTCGCAAATTTTTGGGAGTTAATGGATCCCCACTCCTTCTCCCAAAATAAACAGGGGCCTTTTTCTGGCCCTGCGAAGCAACCCAAGAACATCCATCCGACCCTATTCTTCGATTTTTCTCCAACACAATCAGCGTTGTATTCTTAGGAAGTCTAGCTCAAAATGTTTGAGTATCAAATTACTATATTCTAAAAGAGGAGTGTACGAACGCTTCTTGTCACCCATTCTCTAGAATGTCTTCTATCCTCTATCCAAGTTTTGTCTATCCATAAAACTGAAGTCCAGTCTTCATATTTCCAATTGTGATGAGCTTTGGCCCAATCTCTGAGTGTCTTCATAGTTTTCCGAGATACTGAAGGCTTTAGATGAGCTACATGTAGCTGATATCCTCTTTTTTTAAGTTCTCTTTGTATTACTCGCTCGCTAACGCCAAGATGTCTAAAGGGGCCAGAGGCGAGTTCCAGAAATGTTTTGCGGCGGTTTCCTGGTGAAGACTCAACGTAAGATATAATCTGATGAACATGTTGGAAATCTAGAGTCAGCATGTATGAAGGTCTAGATTTCTAAGTATGATCATCAAGATCAATTGAGTTGATTCGATTGAATATGATTAAGCTCCTTTAGGCGAAATAAGGTTCAGTGGCTAGGAAATGCTATCTTGTTGATAATTAAGTGGCTGGTTGTTGTTAGATCACTGGGAGTTCGGGATCACTAAAGCCTCGGGAATCTGAATTTAAGGATTGGCTTATTTGTATATGTTAAACTAAGTTAACGGAGTATTATATATATTAATTCATATTGAGAAGAGAGTTCGATATCACATACAACTATCAATAAATTCTTGTCCGAAATTGTACACTTGTTCTTCGAGATATTTCCTCCTAGAAATCCTTGACAATTTCTAACAGAAGGTGGGGTTTGAGGTGGATTCATCTGCAAAATAAGGTTAGTATCGAGTAAAGCCATGTGTCTGAATAAATAACTTTGTATTTGAGAAATCTAATTCATATTGTCAGTCAAGCACAAGATGAGAAGAGCAGTGTAATTTTTAGCGGTCGGCGGTTATAAAAGTGATGGCAGGGGGACGATTCTCAACACCTGTCAGTGGTGTCCCCTACGAACCTCCAGCTCTCACTGTAGAATCTGCAGAGCCGAGATTGAGTAACAAAGTCCTCACTTCGACGAGGATTCCCAATCGCTTCCGCGGTCTGTATCGTCTTCATCTCTCAACACATTCCCCTATCACCACTATCATGAAGCTAACCACGATCAGATCAGATGGTAGGGTCGGAGCCCTACTCGTCACCCACCCTTGATCATGGAGGAAAAGCCATCCGATGAGTTTCCGGAGCGTACCCAGCACCCGATACAGAGATGGTGGATTGGATCAAGTCGACCTCAATTGTTACCAAAAAGGGAGATATAGATGAATATGCGCACCTCATGTGATCCCGGTATCTAGGCCTCGCCTGGCTGGGGCTGCAGGTTTTTTGAGACTTTTTCCCGCGCACACAGTTTCCATTGCTACCATTTTTATTTTTTTTGGGTAGAAGGTTCCGTGGAAAAGGTGGCTGAATTCCACGGGTAAATACTGAGCTGAATGGCTATTCATCAAGGGGAATATATCAATGATCTTTCAAGTAACAAAAGAGGCAAGGAGCACTGTACAAGGTGTGGCATGGGTCAGAGAGTAGCCCAATGTCCTAGATAGTCATAGACTCAAGTAGTACAATAAAAACACACACACACACAAAGTGATGGCAAAGAATTGTAGAGTGGGTTGGATTTGCATAAAACTGAGAGTGACATGAAATCAATTTGTGGCCTTGGTTTAGGCCTTGAAATCCAGGACAATAATTATGTCCCCTGTCAAAATAGGCGCTTACAGGGGTACAACCCCTGAAGCGAACATGCGCCCCAATAAAATCCACTGAAAACTTGAAATCGTGGCACCATAGTAGGAACTGCACATATAGAATGTTCTAGGCCTTGTAGAGCCTTTCTAGGGATTGATACTGTGACCGAAACAGAGTTGGTGATGAAAAAATCGATTTATTAAACTATGTGAGGAGAACAGAAACTCTGGCTACTTGTAACAGGTATTTATAAGAATTTGTTATCCTCGTAAATCTACAGACTAGTGATTTGTCCTTAGGCACAATACTTTTTACCCAGCCACGTATTTCCAAATGTCACTAAGTTGTAATAACGCTCAGCCTCCTGATTAGTAGTACTATTTTGTTAATCTCCATCCCCTCCCCATACAGTCTTATTGTAAGAATTCTCAATATTAAGCTTAGGTCTACTCCTGAGCTCAAATAACGGTCAAACTGTAACAGATACGAGCCTGTGTCATCTTTTTTTTTTTTCTTTTAATTCATAGTGTATTCAGCTATCTAGCTATGACACATCTGATTAGTTTATATATAAATACAAATATTTAGTCCCAATTTCCTTTACTTATCTTCTAGTCTCCTCCCTTTCAGTCAGCTTTGGATGCATTCATGCATCCACTGCTTTGAAGGAAGTGGAGAGTTGCTTCTTTTCCAATTTTTGTATTAAACAATATCTCTAATCTTAATGGCAGTATACCTTAAAAAGCTTCCTTTCTTTCTGTCTTAAACTTACTACAATAAAGAAGTAGGTGTTGAACAGTCTGTTTTCCCTTCCAACAAAAGTTGCAAGAGTTATCCTTCCCTTTTTTAATTCGAAATAAAGGGCCCTGGTATTTCCAATCCCTGTTTGTCACGGATCAAGGAACAGGCGCTGGTGCAACTATGTGGTTGATAGTATGTAAATTATCATTCTGAAGAGAAAACTACTTCAGTCTCTATCTATACTTATATATACATTGTCTATGTGGTTGAGGCACAGTCCCTCCCTCTCGGTTCCAATGGGATTCTTTACATGTGTTGTAGCTGTATGGTCCAATACTGCTGCCCTGCCGAACTAGATGCCGATGCCTTGATATTCTGTTGAGTGGCATCATATATCCACACATTGATGTCGATCAATCGTGCGCTACCAATATCAGGCTAGGCTCATGTTGGCCAACATGCGCTACAGGAACCAATCGGCTTACCAGCCGTTACACTGTTCTTGCTTGTATAAATGAAAATTGTGTCATTCTACTGTAATGACTGAAGTTGTATGGTCTCATTTTGATGATAGGTGATCTTTTCCTGGCTTGCACTTGATAGAGCCTTCCCAGTCCTTTAGCCCTTCTTCCCTCTTCCTGTCTCAAGACTTGGGTCTCCCAGTCATTTTGCCAGGCTTTGAGAGTCAGTTCCTTTGCCTTCTGCTTAAGGTAAGCAATTGTTGTGAATTTATCTCTTTTTTTGACTTTTTTCTTGGCTCCACCTCTTGCCAGATTGTCTGCTAGCTCATTCCCAGCAATACCTTCATGGCCTGGACACTAGTGTAGATGAATTTGATATTTATTGCTTTTTATTCTTATTTGATGTGAAATAAAGTTGCTAGCTTTGCTGACTCTCTGAATTGCTGCTTGACTATCAGAGAAGACCCAGATCTCTCTGGAATATTTATTGGAGATAACATATTTTATAGCTTTCAAAATACAATATGTCTCAGTATCAGAGATTGTCATTGTGTGTCCGAGATTGTAAGAGAAACATTTCACCTGTCTTGTGAATGGCAAGTATACCACAAATCCAAGGCTACTTCCATTGCTAGTTGTTAGGGAACCATCTGTGTATATAATTGATGCATGATTTGGGATGTCTTTTAGCAGAAGAATATGCTCATCCCTTGCTGTATGCTTAGAAGAATCACTTATTTTAGTTGTGTCATCTTACATTGTCTAGTCTTCGGGGGCTGATGATAGTTCTGATTCGGAATCTATCTCGATGTTCTCTATCCAGAGATTCTCATACAAATGACTCGTCTTTAAAGAGCCTCTGTTATTGACAGTTTCGAGGACGCCTCTATTTTTAAGGTTGGAATCGCGATTTTTCATGATTTTGGGTGTACCAGAAACAGTTGGCTTCAGGGACAAGGGTACCTCATGAGCTCTCTTCCGCCTTCCTGGAGGCATTATAAATCGTGTAGTTTTATGATGAGCTTGTGGCTGATCTCATGAAAAAATAATAAAGATGTCCCTGGAGAGACCTGAAAGTTGCCCGTGATCTACAACATAATATGTCGGCTTGTGAGCCGAACTTTGTCCTATGACACGTGATTTTAATCACGTGATATAATAATTCCACAGTTATGTACGCTTTATTCCAGCTAAGTTCAGTTGTAGATGGAGGATTCTAGTTAGTGGTGTTAAAGTTATGAGCTTGAGCGAATATGGAGGTTGTAGCGGAATCAGTGTCGGCGGTTAGACCGATGCAGTAAGTCTCATATGAGGTTGTGAGAGGAAGATCCGAGTGGAAACAATTGTATTTAGTTGTATGGTTCAGAGTAAAAACCGAGATGATAAGAGTGAGATTGCGTGTTCGCATATCTTATCAACTGTGGTTTTTGACCATATTTATCAATCTCCATGGATCGTAAGTTATGATCCATGTAGATGTAGATCTATGTACATACACATATATGGGAGGGCAAGACTGAACACCTGTACGCGGTGTCCTCTACGAACCTGGGAGTGAAATATTCTCCCAGAGCCAAGTTCAGTCAAATTTCGCAATATCAAAGAAGTTGGCCCACGAGGCAAAAATCCAAATTACTCCTCCATGTCGTTATTTCGCACCCAACGAGATTGACTCCTATTTTCGTCTCATCAAGTCTACAAGTACGACCAAGTACATCCTCATCCCGATGACCACACCGCTCTTCGACCTTCTTTGGCCTCAGTTGACCGCCAAATACACGCCCACCCCGATATTTATACCCGACGGAAGAAGCAAAGCGTGGCGCACAAATCTGGAAAAGACAGTTCCTTGAGATGGATGTGAGAGGGATCAGGACAAGTTGATTAGATGATGCAAAGGATGGATCATACTCGACGGGCGTGGAATGTTGAATTTTGGCAAGAGTTTTACGAATTGAGCTTTGTGCGCGCCATGACTTCACTTGCGAGAGTGCAGCTGACACTAAAAACACAAGCAAACGATGAAAGGTGTTGTGGTCCGCCTTCTGGTGGTGTTCTCTGGCATAGTTTGAGTAGCCTGGGCACCTACTCCACTTGGGAAGGAGACACCTCAGATCACATATCGCGCGGAGAAAAGTTGAAAGATGATGGAGGCATGTCTGGATAACCCAGGGTTTTTGAGAGGCTCCCCTGGGTGGGTATTCACGGATGAGGGTTGACTTGGGGTGAAGAAAAAGCCACCATAACTTCGCAGTGGTACTTGCAAATGAAATCCGAGGCATGAGTGCTCTTCTTGTAAATTGAGTCATCTATCATACAATTCTCTGATATTGTGTCATAGCTAGATAGCTGCATACGCAATTAAAATCTGATGCAAAAAAAAAAAAACACATATATGGGCCAGGAATATAAAGCTAAATACATGTGTATCGGTAATAGATACGAGAAAACTATAACCTGCATTTAAGACATAGTCATCCGCTGGAATTCTAGTGTGAAATAAACGCTAATACGCATTAAACTTTCGGTGAATGATGTATTGATAACAGTGATATAGAATGGGGAATTTGATAGTCAAACTAGCCGGAGTTACTAATAAGTTATTCTTGGCATTCCAAAATATATCACATTTCAACAAGTGGTAGCAAGACTAGAAATTCCTCTCAGTAGAACTTGCTGTTGTGATATAACGATGTTCAATCTGCGGACTTTGTAGTGTGTAGTTATTACATCTCACGTGATGTAACACGGGAGCGTAGTAAAAGAGAGGAAAGCTCACTAGCCAAATCTAAGCGATTACGGGCACACGTAGAATTATAACACATTGTATGTAGATAGACATAACAAGTATCTATTATCACTAATTGAATCATCTTCCACACAATTGAGACCCATAGAATTGCCAAACTTTCATACAACCCTCAATTGTATTGTCGCAAGTGCATCTGCATCGAGCCACCGCTGCATTCTAGAATACGCTCTCTAACTGTGATAAGTTACACCGTCAGGTCTAGCAAACAATTTCAATACATGCAAGAAGCGTATATCAGCCAAGAAAAAATAATTCTGCATATTTTCATAAATATATATAAAGAAGTAATACTTTGATAGTTAGACAGAGAAAATTATAGACAACCTTTGCACATTTGATCGCTCTAGCATCTATACTCGAACCGTGACACATGACTACTGTTTATACGTGTTTCCTGGACAGAATTAGACAAGTATTGAGATAAATGTTAACCATCAACCGTTATTACTACTATGTAAACCTTGTGATACAAATAACACCTGAGTATCACGGCACCATTTATTCCGACCAATATCAAAAATTCACAAGATAATTCACCCTGCGATTTTTTAGCTAAGCAATACTGTATCTCAAGATCAACTACCTTTTGATCAGGTGGAATTCTATCACATGAAATTCCCCGTTGTAGGAAATTCTGATTACGGAAAGTTAGCCGAGCTAAGTCGTTAGGCAGAAGATTTTTGATATTCGCGGAAATGATGATCTAAGTAATCCTTAGACTTCTTGTTATAGTATGGGAAAGTCTTTTTCCCATCAAGCTGATAACCAGAAGGATTCTGCCGGAGAAATCTCTTGGTGTGATTGCTGTGTGAGGTTTCGTTCACAGCGGGAGTCAAAATTCTTGGTTCTGATAGCTTTGGGACGGATTCAGCCTTCTTCCCGAATTTATCCGTGGTAAACGTCGAAATTTTCTCGAGGACGTTTTCTATGGTTTCTATACGAAAAATTAGATTCCTGTTTCTATCGCCAACGGTCTATTCAGTGAGACAGTTACCCCTCATTTTTTCGGACAAAGCATCAACTTTACCCTGGAAACGGTATCCGTCAAGCTTTTCCAAAAATTTCGTGCCAGTAGTCTTTTTATTCGTCCTTCGAACAACGTACGACCCAGTTGGTACAGCAATGAAGCCGGAGATCATCAGAGCGAGAATGAAGAAGAAGAATCGCATTTTAAGGGATTCTTGTTCGAAAGTAAATTTTGAGGAAAAGTTTATTGAAGAGAAATGATATGATTGAGAAGATATTCGATAGGTTTGATATGGTTCTGGAAGATGAGTGAGTAGGATACTTTTATAACCTTACTCATCCCATTTTTCCTCGTTAAAAGTTTTTACTCCTTCTCCCCACTCTGAATACAAATGGCTAGAGTAGAGATCTAACGAAATAAGCCAGCTCTTAGTGGAAATCTCATTCGACCGGAGAAGAAATTGCCGGATAAAAATGATTTTAAGAAATGTGACTTTGGCTGGGATGAGCGATTGCAGAAGGATTTGTTCGCCCTAATCCATTGTATAGGTGGCAATAACTGCTGTTGGCTAACGTTCTAGTCCCGCCGTGAAGTTAGACAAAGATAGCTCGAGGAACGTGACAAATATCCCCCACTCATAAAACTGATTTCGTATCCAAAATTTATTTTTCTGTGGGGTACACACAGGGCGCACAGCAAATTTGAGAATATTTGGGTTGTTGCTTGAGCCGTAAGGGAATAAACATTCAGATGTTTTTAATGTGGCGCTGCCGAACTGGGATCCTATGACTCGTGGCGTAAAAGGTAAGAACGATCGTATTGAAATCTCAAAAATTAGGAGATGTGGAAAAGAGGAGAGCTTGGGGATCTAGGCTACTAACAGATAACCCCACCTCTATTAGAGCTCATCACATGAACACATAAGGTTGCATCTTCATTCTCGTGTGACATTCATAGGTGAAGACAAAATCAGTGGATAGTTGTTGTCGTAAGTAATAGTAAGGCAACTATCTATGTTAACGACAAAATTATATTCATATTGATAATCGCATGATCTTGGCCAAATTCCCGTGGCTCTACCTGGGGTTGCATTCGTAGAAGATAAGGAATATAACACGCAGCTTTACTGAGTATGTAGCTCTCAAATTCATCCTGAATTCCATACTTTGGTAAGGACCGAATCGCTACGTCTCTCTCTCATCATGCTGGAATGTTACCAACTTATTCACCTTTGGATTTAAGACGTAGATGTGATGGGGATAGTGGTTGGATAAGTGCGTCATGGCTATGACATACCACGAAAGTGAATTGGACGTTTGGGATATTCTGAATCAGCCAGCAACGATTTTTTTCAATAAATTAGCGTCGTACTGGCGCACAACACCTGACTTCAGGGCTAAGCTCCGGTTAACTCAGGCTGTAAAGACGACCAGACGTTTCAGCGCCCAAAAAGAGCCCAGAAAATTGCAATAGAATTGGTGGATTGACTGCCTCTGTCAATCTTCTAGGTGTTACCTTCCCATTCTTGAGTCCTTCATTTTAACCACTTCCTAGGCTTCCACGGCCCAGCATCTCTCCTATATTCTCTCGCAGGCTTCGATTCCTTCATAGATCATTCATACCTAATAATCCAGGTTTGACTTCCTCCGAGAATTCCTCGTCGACAACAGTGTTGAAAGAATGGGTGGCGGGTCGTGTTTTAGCTTTTTTTGGCATTAAATAAGGACTTTTAAACCGTTTTATTGTATCGAGTGGGAGTGCGATTATCAGCTTAAGCTGATGTCGACTTGAATAGTCCTGATAATTTTTATGTGATTTATATAATCGAGAAATCTCTGGAATTCTGAAGTTCCAACCAAAATCAGCCTGGCATTGCTCCTTCTGATAAGACTCTTATTCAGGTAAAAAATTATTCAACCGTTGGGGGATGGCTAGATCTTGGCTCTAGGGGGGAATATTTCACTCCCAGTCTCGTGAAAGACACCACTAGCAGATGTTCGGTTTTTTCCTCCGTGCCAGCGACATAATTGATTTGAATTTGAAATCTTTTACATGACTGGACGGGCCCAACATCTTTTAAGACGTGACACGGGTGGATGGGCTAGAGGGCAAGACTGAACACCTGTACGCGCTGTCCTCTACAAACCTGGGAGTGAACTATTCTCCCAGAGCCAAGTTTAGTCAAATTTCGCAATATCAAAGAAGTTGGCCCACGAGGCAATGATTCAAAATACTCCACCATGTCAATTTTTGACTCCCAAAGAGTCCGACTCATACCTAAGCCTCATTAAGGTTTACAGGCAGGACCAAGTACATCTTCATTCCAATGACTACACCTCTCGTCGACTATTCTCTGGCCTCAGCTCGTCGCCAAATATACGCCCACGCCGATATTTACACCAGACGGAGGAAACAAAGCGTGATGCAAACACAAGTAAGAAGCGAGCACATTGTTATCAATACCTACTTATACTGAAGGAATTTACCAGGAGTAGAAAACCCACGATGCCAATGTGGATATCTGTCCCAAAACATAGAGCACGTGGTGATGTCTTGTCCAAGATGGGCAAAGGAAAGAGGCGAGCTGCTACGAAAATCGACAACCCTATCCTTCGAAGCTATGGTAAGTAACATCAAAGATATGACTAAAATTGTACTGTGGATTCAAAAGGAAGAATGGCCAGAGCAGTTTCGGATGACTGTAGAGATCGAGACGTTAATAAGGCGGAGAGAGGAAAATGGATACACAGGACAAGGACGGAATACACACTGGCAACAATAGTATGAGTGCACTTCCTATAGGTAAGACTGTTATAGCGTAAAATCCAACCAGACAGTTAAGGGGGGTTTTACTGCAAGGTTTCTTCCTGTGAAAATTAGAGAGTTTGATAGACTCCTACAAGGATCCATAGGGCGCAAAATCGGGCTAAATTAAATAAAAGAAAAGCTTGGTGCACAAATCTGGGGGACAGCTCTTTTTTTTTGTTCATTAACATGCGAGGTATAGTGATTCCCGTTGCACTCCTACTGGAGCTTAAGCACGGGTGGAGCCGGACCGGATCAGATTAACTACCGTAAAGTACAAGTGCCTCGTCCCACTTCAATGACCGGACCACCTTAGACTTGACGCATGTGTTAAATCATACCAAGCCTAACCGTCCAGAAACCCGCTGTATACACGCCATGGCGCAATTTCCTCCTCAGCCTCGGCCACCACGCGCCCGAACATTTGAAATCCTCATTGACTCCGAAATATAAATGCCGTCCAAGATCTCATCGTTGCTCTAGCCTTGCACCTTCATATCGTAACGTTGGGTTGTTTTCGTCATTGGAGATTTATGTAATCCCCTCGGTGTATCTTTCCCTTTCTTCCTCCTTTGCACACGTCCCATTTCTATCATGACTTTCCTCATTAGGGCGTGTGTAGTTAGGTGACTTGAAGAGTATAGAGGTGGGTCACAGGTATAGGATCGACTGAGAATTGCTTCGTCGGAAATATAAAAGGAGTTTGAGAGATGTAGGATGTTTGAATACGACTCCCAGACAGACCCAAATCCATTCGTGAATTGTATGTTAGTGGTGATGAGTTTTTGTTCAACTTTGTTCCGGCTGTGAAGTCTCTGCCGACTGATTTTTCAACCAAAATATCGAGTGCAACTCCTTCAAGTCGAAAATCCATCAAATAAAATTCATCCCACCCTTTTTCGTGACTGAATCTCGGCTCTGGGAGAATATTTCACTCCCAGGTTCGTAGAGGGCACCACTGGCAGGTGTTCAGCCTTCGCCCTCTCGAAGGTCGGTCTTGGAGATTTCCTTATAATTTATCTCTTTATTTAATATTGACTGGTCGGATATCCAGTTTGGTAACTCTGCCTCAGGCTAGAGTATTCAGGCCATAACATCTAGCGCCTTTTTATCAATCATTTAATGTTTTTGCAGCTTTAAAGCTATGACACATAGCCAGTACTATGTATACATGTTGGATGACTCTTTTGACGTTAAAGACACTCATATTCTGGATTTCATTCGCAAATACCACTATGAGATATGTTTGCTTACACAAACAGTAGACCCTCCTTTGTGAGTACCCACCAAAGGGAATTTAAAAACCTTTGATTATCCAAGCATGCCTTCATCATTCATATGTACCTGCACCTCGAAAAATGAAGTTGTGCTTTTGCCGGATTTGAACAAGCGATCTACTGTCTCCAGTGGGATATGTGTCCAAGCTATCCAGACTCTACTTGGCAGACCGGCCAAGACAATGTACCACGGCACCATCCAGCCATGGCGGTGTTAATATTGTCGCTTGCACTCTCACAACAAAAGGCTTGGCACGCACAAAGCTCAATTTTTAAAAACTCCTTGCCAAAATTCGAAATTTCACGCCCGTCGAGGTAATATCCTTCCTTTGCATCATCTTGTAAACTTGTCCTGATTCCTCTCACGTTCATCCCAAAGAGCTATCTCCCAAAACTGTGCTCCACGCTTTGCTTCCTCCGTCGGGTGTAAATATCGGCGTGGGTGTGTATTTGGTGACCAGCTGAGGCCAGAGAAATTCGACAAGAGGTGTAGTCATTGAAACGAGGATTTACTTAGTCGTACCTATAGACTTGATGAGGCTTAAGTAGGATTCGATATTGTGAAGTATTTTGAATCATTGCCTCGTGGGCCAACTTGTTCGATGTTGCGAATTTTGACCGAACTTGGCTCTGAAAGAATAGTTCACTCCCAGGTTCGTAGAGGACACCGCGTACAGGTATTCAGTCTTGCCCTCCTACTTTGGGCTCTTGTCAGTGCTTTTATGTTTCACTAGAACAACCGTCACAATTCTCTATAGATCCTGAGAGACTTTGATCTGCTTACGACGGATGGTGTGTAAAACCTGCCAATTGTAGCGTATTTTAAATTCACAGTTATGATGCTAATTTAGTGATAAATATCCGTCTGGTTGACTTAATCCATGTTTCAATCTCTATAATAAACTCAAACTCAACTGAAGCTAGAAACCAAGAAATACTAGAAGAGAAATTCTGTGACATATAAGACTGAGCTTAATGCTTCCCGACAAGATAGAATCAACAGCAGTTGGGAAATTTCTGTGGTCAGTACGACGAAGTTAGGATGGCGTTTTGTTTAAAACGCCGGTAGCAGTTTGCCAGATCGCTTTGCCGAGGACGTGCAGCTAGCAGGTATCCTAAATTCCGTCATTCTAGATGAGCTGGTTCAATGGTAGTACTAGTATTCCAGGCGATGCCTATTTCAAACTAACGGTGGAATCGTCTGACTTAATGGACACATAAAATTTTGTACATTCCTTACGTCGTCACGATACAACAAGCAGAGTGCAGGCGACACTATTAACACCGCCATGGTTAGATGGTGCGGTGGTAAATCGTCTTGGCCGGTCTGCCAAGTAGAGTCTGGATAGCTTGGACACATATCCCACTGGAGACAGTCGATAGCTGGTTCAAATCCGGCAAAACACAACCACATTTCTTGCGGCGCTGGTATGCATGGATGACGAAGGCATGCTTGGATAGCCAAAGGTTTCGAAATTCCCTTTGGTGGGTACTTACGGAGGAGGGTTGACTGTTTGTGTAAGCGAACATACCTCATAGTGGTATTTGCGAATGAAATCCAGAGTATGAGTGTCTCTAACGTCAAAAGAGTCATCCCACATGTATACATAGCACCGGTCATGTGTCATAGCTTGACAGCTGAATATACATTAAATGGTTTTTTAAAAAAAAAAGAAAAAAGATACAACAAACACACGCTAAACTGGATTAAGCATTGGTTGTTTGTGAACTGGCACGAAATAAGCTTCAGTGCCTCTGGGATATAAAATATTAACCTCGAAACTGGGATGTTTAAGGGATTAGCCCTGTAGGCGCAGTTGAGCTAACTCGCAATAGGTTAGACTGTCTCTCCTCCTTACCCCCCTCGCCATGAAGTATGGTCCAATCGTCTTCTACTAACATTCGGTTAGAAAAACACAATTTCAACGACATGTTTGGTTGCCTAATCTACACAGTCCTTGAATCTTAACACCACTATCAATTCATCCTCTGTTCCAGCAAACAACGTCTCTCGAAAAGTCTGCTCCAGAAACTAAAGTTCGCAAGCATCTAACTCGCGATCAATGTATTGAAATAAGAACATAAAGAAGACTTGGCTTGACATTACAACATATATCTGACGAACTTAGCTTCACAAGAAGGCAAGTGCAACTTACGTGTGCTCGAGAGACAGAGAATCCTAAGCCTCGCAAAAAATGCTTATCTAAATTAAGCGCGGAACAAGTTGATGAGCTTGAGGCTTTCGTCCAGGAATTTCCAGAAAATCGACAGATGTGCTTTTTGGAACTAGCAATGGGACCTTTCAGCTACTGGGGATGAAGTGAGGGTTTAATTTCTAATGCCCTCAATAAAATAGGATACAGCAGATGCATTGCTCGGAAGAAGCTTCCGTTAAGTGTGGTTAACATGTAAGAAAGATGGATAGCGGTGATAAAGGAAAATGGAGGGTTCACAAAGTATTGGGATGGAGCAGAATTATACAAAACATGAAGTACGCTTTCATTTTAGTTGCGAGCCATACTGAGGGCTTCGATGTACACTTTTGTAATACAGAGCAATTATTTTTGAAATAGATGTGTATTTTTAGATAATATCAATTGATTTTTTTTTAAATTTAATTTTAAATGAGGACCATTGTACTTTTCATTTAGAGTTGAAGACCATCTCCGTAATTTAGACTTTCACGGAATATCATTGGATAGTACCCCTGCTTGCAAAACTTGTCGACGAACTAGACATGGGCCTGCATGAAGGCCATACCAATTAAGGCAATATGTACAGGGATCTAACCCCAGTCATTGGGACAATTGTACTTTTGATACCCTTAAGAGACTGTAGAGAACAGAATCGAGTCCAAACAAAAGACTTTCTCTCTTGAAATTATTTGACGATAAAACCATCGTTCTAATTTTCACTCTAGTTGAATATCACCGCCCTGAAAGCAATGATATTACAACTAGACATGAACTTTACCATGCTTGGTTACTTAAAAAACACTACATTCAACTTTACATAGATCGGTCTGTCGCACTCTATCTCCTTCAAGACTTTTATCATGAACCATTTTATCAACAAAATAAAATAGCTAAGAAACTAAGCCAGCCATGAAAGTGGCATTCACTTAAAGAATCTTCTGACATTTTCGATTTCATCAAAACTACCCATAAAAATACCCGACTTATCATGAATATCTTGCGGTACGACATCCATCATTCGCTCCATTCTACTATTGATTGCTTGTCCACCAGCTGTTAAGTTAATTAGCGAATTAAGATCTCAGCCTGCAGGATATTACTTTAACATACCATTTTCAAAGACCATGGCCATAGGCGCGCATTCGTATAAAATTCGTAGCTTACCCTTGGGACATTTTTTATCAACTGGATAGGCAAAAATTCCACCATAGAGCAAAGTACGATATGCATCCGCAACCATACTCCCAATGTACCTCGCAGAATATGGTTTCGCACCCTCTTCCTCAGGGAATTTGAGCGACTCGAAATACTTACGAACAGGCTCATCCCAATATAAGGTGTTTCCTTCATTCACTGAGTATATTGCTCGAGATCTAGGAATTGTCATTTCTGGGTGCGTGAGGATAAATTCTCCCAGAGAATTATCCATGGTGAAGCCGTAGACACTGCCACCTTTCATTGTTATAACCAACTGAGCAGAAGCACCATACATTGTAAATCCAGAAGCAATCAACTCTGTGCCCGGTTTCAAGAGATCTTCTTTTGTGCGTTTTGAGCCTTGATCGAGTTTGTGGATCCCGAATATCGTACCAACAGAAACACCAGCATCCAAGTTGGATGAACCATCTATAGGATCACAAGCTACTGCGTACCTAGCACCAGGGTGTTCTGGAAAAAATATAGCGTTTTCTTCTTCCTCTGAAACAAGCACAGCACACTTTCCCGAAGATCTCATCGCGGCTATGAAAAGTTCATTTCCGATGACATCTAGTTTTTTTTGGTCGTCACCTGTGACATTACTCGAGCCAGCGAGACCGTTTAGATTAGTAAGGGTAGCGCGGCGGATGTAATATGCAATTGATTTAAAAGAAAACTGGAGAGCATGGCAAAGCAGACTGCAGAGAAAAGTTAGCAGTTTCATATTATGAAATAATTTCCCTGTAACAAACGTGAAATCTCCTGTTGCCTCTTTTTGTTTAGCCTGACCCTCTGTCAAGAATCTAGTGAGGGTCACGATGTCTGGATTTATATTCTCAGTTCTACCTTGACCACTGCTGGTGAGCATCATGGAGTATATGAGGATAAAGGCAGAGGCTATGAAGAGAAATTAGTCAGAATAAGTGATTATAGTGAAAAGGTACTTGCTACAGTCACTGAATTTGTACTATGGTGTAAGTTTTATGGTTGAAGATTAGATACAAAGCTCTAGGAGAAAAGCAGTAAAATTAAACCAAGCCGTGCATATTAGGTGACACGAGTGCCTCTCAGTTCTCGAGACGTGAAGAGACATTCGTGCAAATGATCCAATGCAGTGAAAGACTCAAGGAATATAGAAAGCGATAACCATGTTCCTACATCACAAGAACAGTGAGCCTCGTCCCTCACAAATCACATGGTAAGTAATCTACATTTGGCACTGTTCCTTGATTAAACCTGTTGAGATCTGGGACCAATAGCCAATCAGGACACTAAAATGGAAATTTATCGTCGTCAGTTACCCCATGACTTGTGTCCAGAGCTCCATTAAAGGATATTCAAAATGTGAGAAAGACGTAATCTGTCAAAATATGAGATTAGGTCGTTTAGCTTAATGGCATACCCATTAAGCAATATTCCTCATGGATCCTGGCAGTCTTGCCTTCTACAACAATGTAAAGATAGAAGTAGTCGACCGATTGAGAGAAATACGTAGCCTTTATTAAGCAGACCTTAAAGAATTAATGGTGTAAAACTGCTGGTGTAGAGTGCATTTTTTTATTTTTTTTAAGGCGAATAGATGTGGTGGAGGAGGGGTGCAGGTTTTCGCTGTGTTTCCACTAAAATGACATCAGCGAGGGTAGCCCAATGCATGAAGGGGCCACCAATTAGCAAACTCTCTCTAGTTTTTAACCAACTGAGAAAGGATCTGACCTCTGTCTGAGTCATGCGACATAGGATCCTAGTGATGATCAGAACTAATTAGCTTAACACGAGCTTGTGGATACTAGTCGATAATTGAGACTGTTATCACTGGGGACTCACGATATCAGATTCACGGGGTGATCAATATCGGAGTCTAAGTTAAGCTGATGGTTGTCTATCCTTTCCCCTATCGACTACTGTGCTCTGTATAAGATGGCAAGACTGAACACCTGTACGCGCTGTCCTCTATGAACCTAGGAGTGAAGTATTTTCCCATGGCCAAGTTCAGTCAAATCTCGCAATATCAAAGACGGTTGGCCCACGAGGCAATGATTCAAAATACTCCACCTCGTCAATTTTCACTTCCAACGAGATCAACTCCTACCTAGGTCTCAATTAGTCTACAACTGTTGTGGTTATGAGCTATGCGGAAGTCACATTGCGGAGTGATGAGGAGTGGATGATGTTATAATTTGTGGTTGACAGTGAGTAGCCTCATACAATACTATGCTGTAGGTATATGGACAGAAAGTATAAGACTAAACCTGTGTCCATTTATTGTGGGTACATCTATGAAACTATATACATGCTCGCCTAACCAGTACACTAGTGATGTATGCTGTGGCCTTGAGCCACACGCAATGCCCTAGCCTCGACTACCTCGTTGTCTCATATCATAACAACAACTACGACCCAGTATATCCTCGTCCCAATGACCACATCTCTCGTCGACTTTCTCTGGCCTCAGATAGTAATCAATACACGCCCACGCCGATTTTTATACTCGATGAAGGAAAAAGAGCGTGGCGTGCAAATCTGGGAGACAATTCTTTGATATGGGAGTGAGAGGGATCTGGAGAAGTCTCAGACCGCAATTCGGGGGGAGATTTGTCAATGGAAGTATGTCTGGAGAACTCGGGGCTTTAGGGAGTTCTCCCTGGGTGTTGCGGGACTAAGAGCTAGTGTCATAGACTAGAACATATGTATAGATATCTCTTGTAGTTAGACTTCTCTTCCCTTACTACCGAACAATACTGTTATATTCTCTTCCCTTTATTACCTGACCTGTGAGCCACCGTGACATTGGGCGGGTATTTACTGATGAGGTTTGACTTGGGGTGAAAAAAAAAATTACAACCTCGCAGAAATAATTGGAGATGAAATCCGAGGCATGAGTGCTCTTTCTTTTTTTGATTTCGTCATCTATTATGTGCTTTCTTTCTGATATTTTGTTATGGCTAGATAGCCGCATACGCAATGAAAATCTATTACAAAATCTACCTTTGGTGAGATCTATGAGCGGGTGGGAAACACTACTGATTGTTTATAGATCCTAACAGTCGTTCAGTAATATACACGTTTACCCGTATGCAATTGATCTATCAATGAAGTGTTGGTTTTCCTTAGATGTTGGAGTGTCAGCCTTAGGGACAACACGGCGAGCTGCACTAAGCCACGTGACTAACTATCAATACATTGTTATTATATGTTGGCACATGTGTTGTAATGGAAGTTGTACAGAGCGGCGTAAGCTGTTAGGCTCGTATTTAATATCACCCAATGAAGCGAGTTGGGAGATTGAAGAGTCTGAAAATTATAGTGGGGAGTTGTTAATTAAACCCTCTCAGTATCAGAGCGCTATTTAAACTAATTACTACAGCTAAGCGAAGGACACGATTCGCTAGCTTATGCTAGATAACTGGGAGGCTGGTCAACGTATGAGTCGTCATGAGTGAGTGAGTGGTTGTTTATTGCCCTAAAAAGTCTATAACTATGTAAGGACATGTAGGTCCTTTCTGCCTACAGGCCGGGAGTATCTATGCCTCTGGTAGTGTACTCCCTCCTTTGCCTCCCTCACGACTTCTTTCCAGCAGAAATATTCCCACAGGTCTTCATTCGAGTACACACTAAGAGGAGCCGTTATCCCGTCATTATCTCCCCTCTCCAGCCAAAAAGACGATGGCCATTTGCGGGTGTATGGCTGCAGGGAAAATTCTCAAAAACCACTGGGTGCGAGGCTCTCCTATTACGAAGAGGCCGGCCAGCCGGGCGCAGCAGACCTGTGTATACCTAAGAGTGTCTCTCAACCTTCCTAGCCTACTCCTTACTCCTCCCTTGATTCATGCCGCAGGACAAACCGAAGGTCGTGAAAGGATATCAGAAAAGTCTTGGTCGAAAGTGACTGTCGTGAAGGAGCCTAGTCTAGCATCCAAAAGTCGTTACAGACGTGGGGTTATCGAGTAACTCATGTATTTCAGATGCCCTCCTGGCTAGTAGATTCGGAGGTATAGATTAGTAGGGACGATACTGTTGACGAGTCGAAATCTGCTTTTCTTGAGGGTGGAAAGGTCTTTTACTTTGCTTTCGTGGGCTTTTTGTTCGCCCGCCGGTGGGTAGCACATGTTGTGATATAACGAGGGCTTCTCTGACTACCGTTGTAGCGTTTGGTACTGCATTATCTTTCCTCATTCCCAGCATCATTATTATCGTCTTGGTCGTCTTGTGTGTTATCGGAAGCGCATCTTTGACAGAGGGGGAGATAACTCAGCTCAGAGTTGATAAGGTGTTACTCAATCTCGGCTCTGCAGACTCTACGGTGAGAGCTGGAGGTTCGTAGTGGACAACACCGACAGGTGTTGAGAATAGTCCCCCTGAGTCGTCATGAACATCCTAGTAATATCCGAACCTTATTACATTCCATGCTTATGCGACTCTTCATTGCCAAGTAGCGCCAATTTCAACATCATGTACACGCCAAAATAGTGTTACGAAACTAACTCTACTTAATGACGATTAATCGATAAATCGTGTCACATTCAGGATCCCAAAGCGCAGACAATCAGAAGCTGGGGACGAGGTACGAGCGCTGTCTTACCACTAGTGGAGGAAGACGAGATCGCCACTAAGGATAATAGCACAGGATGTTTACAAAGCGTATTTTTTTGCATCAGATCTGAATTGTGTATGCAGTTAGCTAGCTATCTATGACACAATATCAGAGAAAAAGTACAGAGCAGACGAGTCAATTTAAAAATAAAGCACTCATACCTCGGATTTCAATTTCTAGTATTTCTACGAAGCTATGGCGGCTTTTTCTTCACTCCAAGTCGAGCCTCATCCGTGAATATCCATCCAAGGGAACGTCTCAAAAACCCTGAGTTCTCCAGACATACCTCCATTAACAAATCTCCGCGCAAATTGTGGTCTGAGACTTCCTCTCCCAAGTGAAGTAGATGCCCAGACTACTCAACCCATACCGGAGAACACCACCAGGAGGTGAACAATAGCACCTTCCATCGTTGGCTTGTTTCTAGAGTTTCAACTGCACTCTCGCGGTTGAAGGCTTGACGCAAACGATGCTCTATAATTTAAAACTCAAGGACTAAAATCGAAATTTCACGCGTTAAGACTATATCTTTCCTTTGCATCATCTTGAAAGCTTGGCTCTGTGAATATTTCACTTCAATTTTCTTACTGAACACCACAGAAAGATATTATGTCTTGTTCTCTACATGAACTCGTCACGTATTGGAATTATTGCAGACAAGAAATAGGAGTCTGAGTTAGGATTATGTAATCAGCCCGTACTATGCTTGGGAAGTGCAACTTGTAACAACTAGACTAAAGAGATAAAAAACAATATGCGTGTTGTGTATAGGCACATAGTTTTAACGACAGTTACAGTTACAAGTTGGAATAATTGGAGCTATCAAGCAGACGACGTTATTGGTGCGCATGTGACAACAAGTCATACACCTCGTTCCACTTCGACATTTACTTGAATGAACGCGCTCTATAACTGTCGGAATACTCGGGTGGTATCTATATCACGAGCTTTCTGTAGCAGTAATAACAATTGTTGGTTAACATATATCTTCTCATCTTTTAACTAAAGGAAACACGTACATACGGCAGTTGTCCCTCTCTCCTGACGCCATTCCTAAACAGGTAATCCATTACTCATCAACATAATTAGTCGTCATTTCTAGGATAATACATGAAAGGTAATTAAGTCATTAGGTCATTCGACAATAACCTTTTGACTGAGACATCATTATTTTCCTTACATTATTTTTTATGGTCTTCCGAACTTTTATTTCAGCTACAGCTCCATCTGTTAGAGGACGCGGTGACTGTTTATTTGTTTCCTAAATAGTTTGAGTGAATGAATATTTTTTCGTGACGGGCACAAGCTTAGCGCTGCTAGAGCATAACACGGAGAAGGCTAGTCCTCTCTAGACGACTAGACACGAAGATAATTCAGTTTGACATGTGGACTACTCATGTGGTGGTTGCATTCGCAGATATCATTTGAGACCTTGATGTTCGGGACTTTCATCCTTCCCTCAAACGTTACTATCCACTAAAGGGAAAACAGGAAAAACCTTTGGCTGTCCTAGCATGCCTTCGTCAACTTGTATATAGCCGCTGTGCAAGATGCGGCCTCATAGTCCTCCCTTTCTCGAGTGAGGCAGGTTTCCAGGCTACCCGGACTTTAATTCGGAGAGATGACGACAAGGAGGCGGACCAAAACACCTTCCATCGTTGCCTGTTTTTAGAGTGTAAGTTGCACTATCCAAAATCATTGCTTCTGTGCCCACAAATACCCTTTAGTCGAAAACACTCAAAAAATGTGCGACCCAGCATGCCAATTTGTGACCTCTTCACTCGTTCATCCCACATTCCAGCTGCCCGTCCTCCCTCAAGATGTGAAAGCCCATTAGAGCAGCGGTTCCCCCATAGACCAAGACCCGAGCTTTGTAGATTATGACTTAATTCCATCCTTGCGGGTATACATAGCATCGTAACTTTGTAGTGGGAGATGGCCGGTCTTTGATGAGGCAAATTCCCGATTGTCGTTGGAGTAACGCCATTATCAGTAGTTGAAGTAGACTCGTATGAGAGAGATAGGTCCAACATTGACGAGAAATCGTCGATTTTAGATGTGCTTGAGGTTGCCTTCGACGTTGATTCGGACGCGATACTTCTTGGCTATCACAAATATGCAGCGCAAACTGAGCGATTACACTGGCATCACTTGAAGGTGGAGAATTCCTCTTTGCTGGCTACAAGGAATGAGTGATCTGGTCTTAAACTGAGTCATTTGTTCTGTACTTTTTCTCTATTATTGTGTCGTAGCTAGATAGGTGCGTACGCAATTATGATCTTATGCAAGAACAACCAGCCCGACCAAGTAGAGCGCCGGCGACACTTTTAAGCTGTTTGCGATTGGCTGGTCCGGTGGTGCGGTGATACATCGTCTGGTCCGCTCTTTCAAGTAATTTCTGGATAGCTTGGACACGAATCCCAATTGAGACAGATAATCGCTGGTACGAATCCGGCAAAACACATTCATATTTCACATTTCACGTAGCACTGCTTTACATGGGTGACGAAGGCATACTTGGATAATTAAAGGGTTCAAATGTCCCTTTGGTAGGTAGTCAAAGAGGAGGGTCGATTGTTTGTTTACACAAACATACTTCATAGTAATATTTTCGAACGAAATCCTGAGTATGAATGTCCATAATGTCTGAAGAGTGAACCAAAATTTACGGATAATAACAATATATTATAGCTAAATGGCTCCATAGACATAAAATATGAAACTTGATTCATTCGACAAGTAAGGCCACGGGGGTGCTGGTGAAAAAGTATTTCTCCTCCTCTCGCAGTTGAACATGGCGGGCGCACAAGATTCGAGTCTGTTGCATCAGCCGTGAATCGAACACGGGGCCCATCGACGTCAGCTGGCAACGATGGATTTTACCACTAAACCACTGATGCTTGTGGGCTTCATGGTCAAAAATGGATTATTATATTTAAAATTGATGTTTACGAGTCGTCACAATATCATATTAACTAATAATTAACTACGCTTGTCTATATTACTGCCTATCCCCGCAACCCTTCTCACGTTTTTCCCTTAGCTAAAATATATCTTTTGACTCGATTTTCCGATATTTCATCGTCCTAAGACGTTAAGATGCTCCCCCGGAGATGTAAAATTCCTGCGACCTCAAGGCTATCGTGACTCGAAGCGCAGCACGAGTCATTGCAGGCCTCCCTGTCTTCGAGCAGTCTCAAACTACTGCAAACGTAAAATTTAGCTCACAGCTAGCCCTCGTGGCCCCCTCATCTGATCAGGCCCCAAACTCATGCAAGCGGCCCTTGCTCTACAGCTCGTTACAGGACTTGTGCCTATTGAAAGATAGAAAAAACGAAAGAAATTTCTCATTAGCCCAGTCCCCAAATATGGGTACAATGCTTCTGGATCTCCCGAAGCCCTTTCCGATGCTGACATCCGGGAAAAACTCGTAGCGGCAAAAATCGACCTAAAATTGATTTTTTCTTTCAGCTAGAGACGTAACTCTCTGGCATCCTCAGAATGGGAAGGTACTCTCTGACCAGTAGTTGCAAAGCCAGCTGCAGATAAACTCCCCTCCAGCGTCCGCCTATTTGCTCGGTCCACCAAAATTCGACCGGCTGACAATCGCCCAGGCAAAGAGAGAATGCGGGTAATGCGCCAGGAGGGATATAAGTCCTGGCTGGCTCTTAACCCTCCCCCTCCCCCACCCGCTCCGGAAACCCCTACTGGGTCTCCTTCGACACAACTCTCGCGCACCACGATTCCAGCTTCTATCTCAAAAGTAGGCTCAGCATCTAGGTTTAATCCCCTGGTTTCCCTTGAGGAGTCACTATGAAGGACCGTTATCGACTTTAAATTTGTTGTCGATTTTGTATATTAGTCTGTAATCACAGACACGGAAATAATTCATGAGATTGCTTAATGAGAGGCTAGGATTGATTCCGGTATAATTTGGTAGAAGACCTGTTCCAACTGTTAAAGGGCTACAACATCTTTATCTATCTACAGGTAAACTCCCAATTTTCTAACCACGCTAGCCATACAGGACCTATATATAAAACTTGATTCGTATCACCATATTGTGGTTGAGGCTTACCGTGCATTTTTCTACTTGAGTCGCATGTCTGACTACTATGCAACACGCCCAAGTATCAATCTAACAACCCACACTAAAACCGAAACTACTCACAACCCTGATGATAACCCCATGAATAATTGGAACAGTAGCCTGAAACATAGCACAATTAGGCTAGACATCGTTGATCAGGGCCTAAACCAAACAGACCGAAACTAGGGTCGAAGAAGACAGAATACTACAAGTCTTTGCTTCTTCCAGATCAATGTAGGTAGACGTGGTCCTGCTCACGATGCTACCCTAGAACTTGTCTCCAACTGTGCAGCTGATGTGGTACTAATCAAAGAACCCTGAGTATCCATAGACCTAACACGTAGAATTATAAAACCTCACCCGAGCATCCAAGGCTTCTCTCCTCTCCCCAACTGAACAGTCCGGCCTCGAGTAATGACGAATATCCGCAAGGGTCAAGGACTATCTCCTTTCCAGCCGGCCATACATTCTCGGGATCTTCTGCGAGTCCGCATTTCACGAAGAAATAAATAAGTCATTGAATGTTGGAATATTTAAAACGCTCCAACGAGAGCAATTAGTTCTGGTGAAGGCCTTCAGCATCTAATGACTACCACAGGAAATCCGGATATTCTTGCGGGAGACTTAAACATCCACCATTCGTCCTGGGATCCGAAAGCTAGGAGTGACAGTGCGGAAGGTGACCCTTTACTCTCTTGGACAGCCTCGAGAAGACTTAGACTCTTGAATCACTAGGGAGCTCCTACACATGACGCCTATGCTGCTCTCAACCTATGTTTTGTCCGGAACAACGTGAGTCCTTCTTGCGAAATTTGACAAGATTTGAAAGTCGGCTCTGATCATAGGATAATCCTCTTTCAAGTAAAAGATTGGGAAGACAAGAATCCTGTACCAGGTAAGCTCTAATTTGCTGCCTGTAACTGGGAATTATTCCGAGACTTTGTCACGAATCGGCTTACAACACCTCCCTCCCATATAATTGAAGAGGAGGCCTCAACCATTGTCGACATTGTCTCAGGAGTTCTCTTCGCTGCCTGTTCAAGATCACGCATACAAGCAAAAAAAGCTGGCTGGTGGAGTAAGGAGTGCACTCAAGTCCATTTAAACTTTTACAGAGCTCATCGCGCGGGTCTATCAGCAACTTCTAAACGACGTGCCTTTAGAAAAGTAGTGAGGAAATCAAAGCAAGCATTCCGGCATGACAACGTAGAATAATTCTCCAAACTTAGAGAGGCCTACCAAGTCACACGCAGGCATAAAAGAGAGGCGCACTATTACACCCTCTCTTAGAGGGACCATCGAGCCTGATATTCCATCTAGCAGAGAAGGCGCAGCTTTTCTAGGAAGCACTTCTTAGCCGTCATCTTAATCAAGTAGATATTGATTGTTACGGCTTTAGTTTACAATAGATAGTTTTATGGTATCACGAGCAGGTGGAGTCTGGTTGAGTAAGCGTCGGTCCCGGAAGCGAGCTGGTAGAGTTTTCAGCCCTGCAAGGCTGCAGACCTCTTTCTATCCTTGTCTTTTCTTTTAGTTATCGTGCGTAGCTTTAGGTCCAAATACAAAGCGATTATTCTTTTATCTTCAAGGGAGACTTCTAGTGTCACCCTGAGGTCAGTCGTAATTGTTAACATTTCTATCTTGATGTCGACCCGTACAAACATACCGTATAATAGTAACTCATATTGATACTCGGGATTGCGATGGATAGCAGAGATAGATGGTGTTTATGGCAGTGCGGGGTCTGGTAATCAGTGACAGGGATAGGACGCGTGTATATATATATCGCGCACTTGACTCCTCTTTAATATGATGATGCTTCCGACTACATTCACAATGCCCGTACCTACTCTGGGCTAATCACCCCTTACTATATCGGTCCTATCTTCTAATTAATGCCCTTTTCCCCTTTTATCCTAAATGACAGGTCATGATATTCTTCGTCTTGCTGGCCATCATCAAGCTCAGAGTTATGGACAGATTAAATCTTTAACAGTAATATTAACCATGCAATTCCTACAGTGGTGAAAAAGATCTATTTCATGGCCTTCGCTGACAGACGTAGAGATCTACAACTCGTACTGCACTGTCCCGACATCCCCTCCTGGGTCTGACAATATTACTACAACAATACTTCGGTGCGCCTGGCCAACAATCGGACCCAGGACAATCTCCTTATTCCGCCAATGTGATTAGATTTGATTAGATTTTAGATTAGATTAGATTTTTATTATAGTCCCTACTATGTATAAGACTATGGGGGACTTTGTGAATCTAACTGAAGATTCTTATTGCATTTGAGAAATTTATTTTGAAATATGCCAAAATTTGTTCTTATAGATATTGAGGGACTAAAGGTTTCTCCCTCAGGCGTGAGTCGAACGCGCGACATTCCGGTACCATCCGCAAGTTACAGCCGGACGCCATAAACCAACTAGACGACCGAGGGAGTGACCGCCAATGTGATAAGCGGGTGAAACACCCCAGCGTATTTAAGAAGACTAACATTGTTATAATACCAAATTCTGGAAACCGTAACCGAGCTCTCCCAACATCATACCGCCAAATCGCTCTTCTATCGTGCCTTGTTAAGGGATTGGAGAGACTTGTGGCGAGTTTTCTCTCATTCCTAGCGTTGAGACATCAGATTCTTTCCCGGGATCCGTGTAGCGCAGTCCCACGGAGATCAGCTATAGATCTCATCACTGCATTGTCTCGCGACATTCAGGACGCCTGGGCCAAAAAACATGTAGCCGGAATGGTTACTGTAGATGTCAAAGGTGCATTTGATGGAATTCAAAAAGGCCGCCTATGTCACTGCCTACGGGGTCAAGGATGGCCCTTCAATGTTGTACAATGAGTGTCTTCTTTCATGTCCGAGCGAGAGGCCTCAATTGCACTGGATGGAACTATATCTCCGGTGTTCAAGATACACTACGGACTTCCTCAAGGGTCCCCAGCTTCGCCTTTCTTATTTCTATTGGCAATGGAAGGTATGCTTCATCTCTCTCCAAAGCATTTCGGTTATGCAGACGACGTTGCAATTATAGCGTCCGCACCGACTCTCGCCCGCTGCGGAGAGTTACTTCAGACGCAGTTATCTATGACCCTCACTTGAGGACGTGAGAGCGGCATCGCCCTCGATGTCTCGAAAACGGAACTACAACACTTTCACCGAAAGTATGGATCTCCAATAGGACCTAGCGTATATGCGGATGGAGTTGGGATCACACCAAACACCTACATGCGCTGGATTGGGGTCATCTTCTATCGGAGCCTCCGATTTAGAGAACATGTCAGACAAGCTTGCGGAAGATTCTTGGCTGTTACAAGCCACACTAAAAGTCTCTTGAAAGTCACTCGAGGAATTAGCCTTCTACTTTTGAGACAAGCGCTCCAAGGAGCAGCTTTCGCGACCTTGCTTTACGGGGCTGAGACATGGTATTCCGAGGGAACTCTGAAAGGACTGGTCTTTCGGATTCAACGACGAATTAACGATGCTGCCCGCGCAGCACTTCCTGTATTCCGTACTACAACAATAGCTGTCCTTCGTAAAACAGGTTTGGGACCCACTAAAGGATGGCTTGAGCGCATACACGATTGTCTCGTCCCCCGAACTGCGGGAGTAGATCCTAGATATCTTCGTAGACGATGGAATTCTTCAAGAATGCGCGGGATCCGAGAAAGGATTTCTCCCGAGCTCTCAGAAGATAACATCCCTCCTCCTTGGCAAGTTAGACGTGATGAATATTTGGAAAAGATAGGCGCTGTTGGCCGAACAACGGGAGTCGATCCCTTAACTCAATGGTACGCCCAACAATCCGTGATGGACCACTTGTTTTCTCAAACGGCGCTCTGATCGAGAATCAAGCAGGAGCCGGACACTCATCTCGACGCGGCAAGACCCATGAGATTTCCTGCGGAACCATCTGTTACAGGCTATTGCGTAGTAGATGGGATGCGGAGCTTATACCTCTCCAATGAGTTAATTGTGTCAGCGATAAGCGAGACAACATCCAGGGGTTGATCCCACAATTATGTAGTTTTTCTCTTTAGACACAAAATAACCCCATTTTGGATACACTCGTGCGGACAGCTATTTACTCTGATGCCATCCTTTAACACCATCCCTCAAGGTGCTTCAGCAGAAATATTTGGAGCAACAAATAGTCCAGCAGCTGCACTCCACAATCCCATGGTCTTTTACGCAACCACCGTAAATATCTGCCTAAAAAACCAAGAAGCGGCCCTACGACTCCTCTTCTTAACGCCTATCGCAGCAAGTTCTCGCCAAATTATAAAACCTCGGCAGCTGGCAGCTAGCTGGAAGAACAGGACACGGGAATCCTGTACTAGAGCAGGAGCAGTCAGTGTCAGATGGTGCCCCAGACATTCCGGAATACCTGGAAATGAAGCAGCAGATGCTCTAGCAAAGTAGGCTTGTCTAATGACTGTGCCACCCCTATCTCTTTCTATAGCACGAGCAAAAAGAGAAATTTATGTGTTGTACAACGCTTCATCCACCGCTTTCTGGGCACAAGAAAGACTCTCTAAATACAAGGAACTAGGAATTGGTCTTAGCCTACGAATAACACCTGAACTGCATAGTTTAAGTCGACGTGCACATGGGGCATTGATTGCAGCTCGTTCCGGACACGGAGATTTTGCCCTATGTCATGGAAGTTTCCCTCACGAAGATGCCCTAGTCACTTGCACCTATGGCAAAGAAAAAAGCCCAGCTCACTCTCTCTACTGCAGAATAGGAAGAAACTCTGCCCGCTTCGCGATGGACCACAATATCTCCACCCCGGCACCAGATGTAAACTCTATTAGAGGGTGGTGATGTATATGGTTGTATACACTTGGTATCTTCAATTAAATGGTTATGACTACTCAGGGGGCTTAGAATATACTTGGGTGATTATGGCAATAAATGTTACGGGATGCGAATGTTATCTTATTGTGTTATTATGTTATGTTATGTTACAGGTTATGTTCATGATAATTAACCAATCCCACATACTTCCAGATAGCGCCGTAGCTAGTCTCTTTTAGGAGTGATCTACGGGTGAGTGTAGCGATCGGTGGTATCTAATTTATCACTAACCTGTTTCCATTTCCCTGGCTCTGCGTGCTACACTACGTGGATGACGATTTACTAACAATGTGAAAAGCGCATTCATGACAAACTCGACACACCTGAAGGTGCCCTTGCCTCCGGAAAATGGGTAGAATATACAAAGCTCTACAAAGACGCTCAACGAGCCCACTAGATGCCTGCTAGGAAAGAAGGTATTTGGCGATGAACTAATGTTAGATGGATGGGCTTGCAATCTCTCTTTTCGTAGCATTACCTTAATTTATTTTACAGCCGGTGAGAGTAATCTCAAAATACCTGTAAATAGGATGTAAAGTTCCTGGTAGAGGAGAAGTTGCTACATCTAAATTGGAAAATTAGGGTGGTGGAGAGCAGGTCAGGCTGTTTTGTAGTCTCTGGATGCTTTAGGGCGTGCTAAAGTGTCGGTTAGTTCTATATGGACTGGGCCATCCAACACGTGACTAAGGTCACGAGCTCTGGATAGGCACGACGTTAAATTGAATCAAGATCGAATCTATATCACTGCTGCCCTTCTCAATATATACACATAATTTATTTCGATATCAATCGTCTTTGATCCAGTTATGGACCTTTGTATCTAATTCCTTTTGGCTCCAGTTAAAATTGATTCTCTCACAAATATTACCCTTCCTGGCTACAACCTTCTTAAGTTGAAGTAGAAACTATTCACTAATATCAAGTCGTGTGTAAAAGAAAAACATATCTTGCAACCAGCGCATTTTTCAATTTGGGAGCTACAGGCTCAAAGACTCTTCACAAGCTCCCCTTATCCTAAAACTAAGACTAAGATGGCCCAGGCCCCAGCTAAATATTGTATGACCATGGAAGCAGTCTAGAACACGACGAGCCCTCAATCGAACTATTAGATGACCCATTTGATATTCCCAGCTTTTCTGATCCATTTCATGGGCCACTAATAAAAAGCGTCGAAGCTGCACAAATTCGAGCTAATAATGCTGATTCATAGTTTAGTTGCATCTCCCTCACCACCAACCAACTGGAAGCCTTCAAAGACTTCCGCTAAGATCTAGCTGCAGTCGCTACCAGTCACTTCGATGCCCACATAAATGGAAATCTGGTATCTGGAATAGAACCCACCCATGAGCCTTTCCGATCTTCGCAAGAACCAGAGACTTTGTCATTCACTGATACTACTCGCCAGCACCATAGAAGCCGCACTACAGACGATGATAATGGTAGTGATCCAGCTTATCTCATATCACAAACCCAACGGTAACTGCAATGTCGTAATGATGATCGTCTGGTTTTCCCCATAACCGATGGAAATAATATCAAGGATTTCTCAGCGTTCATTATACAGCCGCATCTGAGAGCTAAGCTAGATTATGAGAATCAAATTCTAGTCAATGTGAGATCCACAAAGGCTGCATGCGCCCTTTGACCTAAAGATAGAAGAGCCTCAAAACTCAAGGAAGAAATCTTCAAGGTCAGTATCTTTGGCATTGCCACAGTCCAAAGTGAATCATCGCCGACTTCACATAGTATTAATAATATCATACAAACATTTGGAACCATCGACAACGATCTTTAATACTGCTTTCAACTAGTTACGGCGGCTGCTTTGCACGATGCGTTTTCAGCTGCTACAAGGAAAGCCAGGTAACCATTCCTGTGTTGCAAGATAGAGAAGAGACCCCAGAATCCTCCTTTACAACATGGATTTCTCGCTTCTCGGAGTCACACGAACGCTTAACTCGTGTTCTCTTCCCATTTAGTTGCCTCATGATCACAAAATTAATCCCTTGGCGCTAAAACGCGGCTCAATTCACTCAAGTGCTAGGCTTGGCACAATACTGGCGCCTACGCTCCCTCTCTCCAATGTCGCCTATGTGAATTCGACGCGTAAACAAAAAACAAGCACTGCGCAGCCATAAGCAATTTCTCCTACCTCCCTTGGTGTATTGTTGGAAAATTGGTATGGGTTTGATAAGTGAGGCGGCTCAAAGAATATTCTCCCGATTCATACCATTATTATTTTATTCATAAATCGCGCCCATATTCTTTGAGCCGCCTTACTCATCGAACCCATACCAATTTTCCAACAGATTATGAGACCAAGTTAGCTCACCTTACATCGAAGTTGAAGCTTTACTTTTTTATCAATAATCATTCTTGCAGAAGTATGATTTTCTTAATGAAAAAAACCGAGATTCCTAGCCATTCCCAAGAATTTAAAGCTGTGAAAGAACTTCAGTCCGATCATAAGATCAAGTCAATGCGATTCGATGGGGGTTTAGAATACAAAAAGATAAACTTTAGCGGAATTAGGAGACAAATTAGTGCACCATATACCCAACATCAAAATGGGGTTTTAAAAAGGTCAAATTGCTCGATTATAACTATGGCTAGGTGTATGCTTTCTCATACACATCTCCCTATTCGTTTCTGGGATGCAGCTGTTATCACAGCATCGTATTTACTAAATAAGCTTCCAATTCTTCTAGAAAAACTTACTCCATTCGAAGCTATGAATGGAAATACACTCATAACTTTTCATTTAAAAGTTTGGAGTTGTATCTGTTATGCGTTGGTTGATGAAAAAGAACCGAGGAGACAAAAGCTGAAATATACTTCACTGAAGGGAATCTTTGTTGGATATTGCGAGTCAATAACACAATAAAAAGTTTACAGCCCCTCGAAATCTGGTCAAAAGAAAATTATTACATCAGCAAATGTGAAGTTCCTCGAAGACTCTTTTTGGGAGTGGAGTGAGTCTCATGATTTCAATTCTAGCTTACATGGATTGCAGTCCCCGATTATTCAAGAAGACGAGTCGGACTCTGATTCAGAACGAGAATTAGAGATCAATAATTTTGTTTTGGAACCCTTGATGACTTCTACATCACCAATTACTGCAGGAATTGAAAACTCATTAGTAGAGTCCGAAGATTTGCCGGACAACATTGAAGAAGTTGACTCACATGTTATCCCAGGCTCATTTAATAATCCTCAAGACATCACTTCAGAGGCACAGGTCCCCAGGAGGAGTAATCATATACGACAGTTGATTAAACAAAGATCTGCATGGCAGCCAAGTTTCCGAGCTCTTTACGTAAGTAAAACATTCCGGTTCCCCAGAGCTATAAGGAAGCTATTAACGGACCATATAAGGTTAAGTGGTTAACAGAAATTGGTGGGGAGCTGGAATCCTTGAACTTAAATAAGGTTTTTGACTCAATTACTTATTTACCGCACGGAAGGAAGCCGGTTGGTTCAAGATAGGTTTTTTCAGTAAAACCGGACGGAAGATATAAAGCAAGGTTGGTTACACAGGGATTTAGTCAAACTTATGGCGTCGACTACTTCGACACGTATACCCCAACATTGCGAATGGATTCTTTGCAGATACTTCTGGCTGTAGCAAACTTTCACGACTGGGAAAATCATCAAATTAACGTCAAGACTGCATATCTCAAAGGTGACTTACATGAAGAAATTTACATGAGGTGTCCCGAAGGAATGACAGGAACAAAGTACGTCCGAGTTGATAAGGTACTTTATGGCCTAAAGCAGTCTAGGAAGGTATGGTATCAAAAGCTGAACAATAAGCTTTATTCTCTTGACTTCAAAAGATCAAATTGCGATTAATGCATTTACTTACATACTAAACTGCAAATAGTCATTGGCGTATACGTGGATGATCTTATGATTTGTGGAAAGGTTCTGCAGCAAGTGGTCGAAATCAAACAGCAACTTTCATCTTTCTTCCCGATCAAAGACCTTAGACTAATTGGTACCGTTATAAGGTGGAATATTTCTCGAGATAGATCAAATAGGATCCTAAATATAAGCCAACGCGATTATTTGGTTGCTAAAATTGCTTTGTTTGGACTGCAGGACGCTAAGGCATGTGCAACACCCATGGACGGTTACAGTGGAATAGTGACTGGTGGCGAGGAGGGGTCACTTGCTGACGAGTCGGCCTATGCTAGCGCCCTGGGTAGTCTAGGTTATGCGTCCAATGGGACGAGACCTGATATTTCTTTTGCCACTTCCCAACTGGGTATTTTCAATTCTCTCCCATTCGACAGACATTGGCATAGCTTCTGCAGAGTGCTGCTCTACACAAAAGTATCAACAGAATATTGTGTTACTTACAATTTTGGACCAATCTCTCAGACGCCTTCACAGGAATTGAGGACCACACTTTATTCTGATTCCGACTATGCTTCATATACCACAACTCGTCGTTCAGTCAGTTGTTACATACTAATGCTAGGAGGAGGCCCTGTTTACTGGCAATCGAAACAAAAAAAATCGGTCTCCACCTCAACCGCAGAAGCGGAATACGTTGCCTTATGCAAAGCATCAAAGGTTGCCATCTGGGCCACAAGATTACTTGAAGGGCTTCACGTCGCAAGTCTGCTTGTCGGCGACGGGGGAATGCTAACCCTTAAAGACAATCAGAGTGCATTAGCTATCGCAAAGGGAACGATTTCATCAAAGGCAAAGCACATAGATGTTTCGTACCATTTCGTCAGGGATAGCGTCAGGGGTCAGAAGACCAATTTAAATTACATCCCTACAACAGAAATATTAGCAGACATACTGATAAAGCCACTTTTGCATTTCAAAGCAAAGCCACTGTGTGAAAAAATATTCGGAGTGATATGATCCAAAATCTGCGGAATCTTTCTTGTTCAGGAGGAGTGTTGGAAATTCAGACTATATGTGTCTGAAGTTTCCTTATGATTGGAAAAACTTGGATTCTCACACATGACTCACGACCTAGATGATTGATATCTCCTTTATTGAGCATGTTTGATGCTTGAGTCTCGACTAGTGCATGGTATGGTCAGATACCCGTGTAGGGTTTTATCCACCTACCATGATGTTATGAATATGTTAGATTTAATCTGAATGTGGTGGTGCAGGGGTTATCTTCTTAATTCGGTCATGGCTAAGGTAACGGGATTTAGATTTGTTCAGGCTGGAAATTTGGATTTGTTCATTAGTTCTAACAAATTTTTTGTTTATTGGATAATTTGCTTATTAGGAACTCGATATTTTGATAATATGATAATCTGAACATATGAATTCGTAACCTTTGATAATTCGAGCCTCGATTATCTACATTCGCACCTTCGTAGCCTCGAACCTTCGATAATTTGTTTACTTTAATAATTTGTCTTCGTCGAAATCGATTCGACCTCTGCAGCTTAACAGCTTCGAATATCTGCCAATAAGTAGATTCATAACATCTGACCCCATACTCATGTTATATACTGTCGTGCGATTCATTGGCATTGTTAGAGTATGGAACGAGTGATGGATGGTATCTAATTTGGATTTGGTCTATCAAGTATACATGTATATAAGCTATCTAGGAATCACCAAGACAGATAATCTAATTATTTTATTCAATCCATTTTTTATTTCTCCATATTATGTCACATATTCTCCCGATTCATATCATTATTATTCTATTCATAAATCGCGCCCATATTCTTTGATCCGCCTTACTTATCGAGCCCATACCGATTTTCCAAGATGTATTCAGTACTGCAATTGTCATGCCATAGACGAATCTAAGTGTGGGCTCTGGCCAGGGCTATGGGACCTCCTTTTTCCGAAGATCAGGTGAGTGCAGTACGAAAAATCAACGCAGACGCTCGATTGTGCAAATAAGCAGAAGCAGGCTGTGCAAAGTTCCACCCTCAAGGCACCTCGGTAGAGCGCAGTGTTAATGTGATGGGCTTTGCCCGGATTGAGAGCGGTCACTAGCAAGTTAAGCTACAACAGAGCAGCACTTTCGGGAACGTGAAGGATGCGCACATGGAGTCATCTAAGGGGGTATGTATCAGATGAGGGTTAAAGTGCAGGAGAAGAGAGGAGCCGATGAGAAAGGATGATTCTCGGCTGGCCGAGGGGGGAGTGAACAAAAGTCTGCGCAGAGGACATAAAGAACAAGAGACGACGCAGTAGATTTGCTTCCCAAGGAAAATTTAACTATTCCAGTTTCTTAAGAGAGATACGTGGGACATTTTAAGTTGTTTGTGTGACAGTCTTAAAGTGGCGTTTTATTCAAACTGAACTCAGAGCTAGATACAAATGAAAATCTTAAAGTAACGAGCAGAGACATGACTGAAAGCCTCCTATTTATTTACAAGACTATGATCTCGTTCCCTCATTTCATACCATTCTCAAAATAGATCATGACCTGTCCTCCGACAAACACCAGCATCTCCGTCTATTTTAATTCAGCTTCATTTTAATGTTAGTAATTTTAGTTATTAAAATAGTTATGATGCATGTGGCTTAGATGACTCACGACTGGTGTTCGAGTCGTCCTGTCTGCAATCTAAATTTGTCATTTAAGAATAGATTTGCATGAACTGGGCCAAGGCCTATACTTGGGTCTAATGAGTCGTGGAGGGGTTCATGACATGTATGGTGTTTAATATGGTTGGAAGAGTTCAAGCCTTATTTGTTAGGCAGCAGCCTAATGATAACCAGGTATGAGCCTGTGACAGTTTGTTTGTTTTGTTTGCTTATTATTTTACGTTGTGCCAGCGCGCAACACGTTTCTCAAGGCCACATGCCGGTTAGCTCAGTTATCAAACTGTGGATAGTTTTAAGGCGATTAATGTCAGATATAAAGTTTAAGGAGTTAGGTTTACAAAGCTTGGAGTTACTTGTTTCGAAAAAAGGTGTTTCGCTTAGGCTGTAGCAATAAGAACTCTATCTGTTCTGACTAGAGATGTTTCGTTCCAAACCATGAGAAGCTTGGTCTATGGGGACAATTTGGGGACACATAGAGCATTTGCCATTTTCTAGACGTACATAATCTAGATAGTATCAGTAAGAGAAATGGCAGCCAGGAATTAATTGACACTTTTTACTTTTACTTCATACATTTTTCAATTGACTCGTAGAGTCTAACATCAGTTTAGAAAAACTACCCGACGTGCCGACGCTCCTAAAATCCCGGCATATACTAACTGGGCCCTGGCCCTCCTGCCGGTTGCCCCAAACTAATAATACACCAAAAGCACCCTTCCTCTGGCTCTATTGTTAACTATACTGCAGATAGAACTAAAATGTAAATCTACATGCTAGAGAGGAGAAATAATCTACCACCGGTACAGACAGAGCTACTGGTACGTGTTTGAGTCCCGCTAAATTGTTTGTATGGAGCGAGTGTAAAAGCTAGGAGCGAAAATTGGTCTCTTCAAAAAACTTAGTCATGTGGACCCACATGCTGAAGGCGATAGCCCTTTCTGGAGAGCTTAGAACCCAGGGGATTCCAGGGTTGGGAAGTCGAGGTCCACCTTGCAGTTGTGATCGGCTGTGCCCAGTCGACAAAAGAAGAAGTGGACAGGTGACTTTTCTCGTCCGCAGCTACAGGTCAAGAGAGCTTCGAAGTGTTGGAAACGGTGGTGGAAGTCTGCGAAGTCCTCATGCCCTGACCGTGCAGCAAGAAGCAGGCCCAGTGTTAGCCGGTCGAGACTCCTAAGTTCCGGTGAATCTTCAACATTTTCTCTAAATCCAAGCTGTATGTATCTTTCGGGGGCGTTTTGCGTCTAGTATATGGTCGCTGAGTCCTGGTATCTAATTTTGATATCTCTCTTTGCTCTAGAGATTGACGGTGCAAGTGAGGAAGCTGGGAGTGTGCAAGCCTGTTTGGCGAGAACGTCTGCAGCTTTGTTTCCCAAAATACCAACGTGTGCAGGGCACCATTTAATGATGACTGAGCCGACTTCTATGAAGTGGCAACGGTCTCTTCTAGTCCATGCTGTCGCAAGCCCTCTAAACTGAGTGATACGAGGAGAACTAGAGGGAGTGGGGTTGCATACAAGAAGCCGAAGGGCAGCCCCCTGGTTATCTAGGCACACAAACACCTTATTGGCGTATCGAACCATGGGGTTACGAAGGGCTGCGGCGAGTCCTTCGGTTGCTCCGACAATTTCGGAGTCATAAACCTCAGCAGAGTTCCCGAGGGGGAGTAAGCCCCGCCCAACTTTCTGCGGAAGGCCCCGATATATCACGTACCCAGCTCCGGCTTGGTTGTCGAAAAGCACTCCATCTGAGAAGACAAATAAGTCTAAGGGGGACTGTGATATGTGCCACTTTGTGAATTCCTGTAGAGCCATTCTTTTACCTACAGCGCCTATAGTTTGTAAGTGTGACTTTTCGTTGGTGTTCCAGGGTGACGGAATTGTGTCGGTGGAAAGTTCGAGAGAGGTTCTTTTTTTTTGCATCAGATTTTAATTGCGTATGCAGCTATCTAGCTATGACACAATATCAAAGAAAATTACAGAATAGATGACTCAACGTAAAGGAAGAGCACTCATTATTGTGAGGTTAAAGATCAAGAGGGATTTCGGGCTATTGGAGAGGAAGGTAGAGTAGTATTCGAGCACAGGAGCAGGTGAACGGGGCTTTAGTTGTAAAGTTGTGGGGTTGACGAGAGGAGTGATGAATATAGCCTTCAGAGATATTCAGTTAATACAATGAACTGAAGATCTCTGGAGGTAGGAGAAACTACATCTATATAGAGGAATCAAACTTGGTATGACGAAAGTTGGGGGATTGATGAGGTACGTGCCAACGTCACAACTTGACAAAGTTATCCAAATGATGTTTTAGCCTTGTGTTTTAGTGAACCCCCGTGACTAAGACAAGAAACAGACGTGACGACATTAAATATGGAATCTAGTTACAAGTGAATTAAGAGTTACATGGAGTAGTGCACCGAGAGAGATCCTGCATCAATACTGATACAGAACTGTTTTATTACAACACTCATGCCTTAGATTTCATCTGCAGGTACCACTGCGAAGTTATGGCGGCTTTTTCTTCACAACAGGTCAGCTCTCATCCATGAATACCCACCCAGGGGAACATCTCAAAAATCCTGAGTTATTCAGACATGCCTCCATCATCTTTCAACTTTTCTCCGCGCGAAATATGATCAGAGATGTCTCCTTCCCAAGTGGAGTAGGTTCCCAGGCTACTCAAACTATACCAGATAACATCACCAGGAGGCGGACCACGGCACCTTCCATAGTTTGCTTGTATTTATAGTGTCAGCTACACTCTCGCAATTGAAATCTTGGCGCGCGCACAAAGCTCAACTCGTAAAACTCCTTTCAAAAATTCGAGATTTCAAGCCCGAAGAGACTGTTTCTATCATCTGTATCATCATGTGACCTTGCCCTGATCTCTCTGGCGTCCATCCTGAAGAACTATCTCCTAGATTTGTACGCCACGCTCAGCTTTCTCCATCGACCATAAAAATCGGCGTGGGCGTATATTTGGTGACGAGCTGAGGCCAGAGAATAGTCGACGAGAGGTGTAGTCATTGGAATGAATATGTACTTGGTCGTACTTGTAAACCTTAATGATGCTTAGGTATGAGTCGGACTCTTTGGGAGTCAAAAATTGACATGGTGGAGTATTTTGAATCATTGCCTCGTGGGCCAACTTCTTTGATATTGCGAAATTTGACTGAACTTGGCTCTTGGAGAATACTTCACTCCCAGGTTCGTAGAGGACACCGCGTACAGGTATTCAGTCTTGCCCTCCACCCGTGTCGCATGTATATAGAGCTCGCTGTAGCTAATACTGTTTCTCCTTCCATTGCCAATCTACCTTATATTCCTAAGGCTGACTTTCTGTTATCCTCCCACTTTGTGATTTTTTTACTTAAAAATATGCCAATATTTATAATCATAGATATTGCAGCTAAAGCCCTTCAGATGTATGGAGCTGTGGGGCTTCTGAAGTCAAGAGTGTCTAGTATCGCTATTGAGACTGCAAACTCCTTTCGTATTCACCCAGTTTACCCCCTTCGCTTGCCTAACCTCCTTAAAAGTGGCTATTGTGGATCTCTGCTCGTCATATCTCTGTTGTCATATAATTATCGAGATATTCTCCCACCGTATCTCCATCGATCCTATCACGAGCTCGATGCGGGCTCACTGGATACTAAATTTCTAGGCATGATGAGTTGGACACACTACTCTTGTGATGAATATTGTTGTATGTTGTATTCCATGCAGGTATTTTCATTCCTAGGTCGATCCCAAGTCTGTTTGGCACCACGGCACACTTCGTATCGGACTTCCTCATCATAACGCCGGCATGTATCCCAATGATTGCTGTTACAATTCTTTTTTGATACTCTTTGAATGAGTATACCCGGAAAACTTGGCTAGGTATTTAAGGATACCTACATTAAATAGTACATGTTCTTGAGTGGCACTTAGGCGCAAGCTCGTAAATTCTAAGCAGGTCGAGAAGTACTAAAGAACACTTTATATGTTTCTAAAACTTACATGCGTTCGAGCTTCCGTGGTCCAATGGTTAGGATTCCACCCTTCCAAGGTGGAGGTTCGTGTTCGATTCACGGCGGTTGCATGCTAATGATATGTTTCCCCCCCCCATACGCTTTTAGTTCCCCATATTCGAACACGAGAATTCATGCTCCTGTGACGACATTACCCATCGTTTTAGATAATTGAAGTCTATTCTCACTCCGAGACTACACAAGACATGAGGACTCTTTCTCGTGTAGGTCACACCTTGCAAAGTCCTCCTGAGCCGGCCAAGACGAACACATCACTTTTCTATGGTGCCGTCATAATTATTAGAATTCGTTAGGATTTATAATAATTGGGATCAGGGCATGACCCTCATCATCTATTGGAATATATCAAATATCTTCATTTTAACATTGAAATAGTAACCAGAATTTTGATGGTAGATTCTAGAAATCCTTCATAGTCTTAGACTCAGAAGGGACTATAATAAATATTCTTATCTTATCTTATAATAATTGGGGCAATCATGTAGACCACGTTGTTGGTACACACGTGACTGCAAATTCTGTACGAAGTTTCACTTCGGTAGTTACTTGAATCAATGCGCTCTACGACGTCAATGACTGAGAGGTCATTATTTCCTTGATAGAAATCAGGGTTCTTGACATAATACCTTGTTTATTTCTTATGCAATTCCTGGCAAAGTTCAATACCAAGCTGTGGCTCTCCAGTTTATCCAATCAGTAGATAGGAAGGTGCGGTTGCGAGATGTCATACATGATATATGTCAGATTGGAGCGTAGTCGTTTGAGCTGAAGCGGAATTGGAGGACTAGAAGAGGTTGTATGGACTGCGAGAGATGACTGAAAGTCTACTGGAGATAACTTGGAGGAACTAAAGGTTTGAAAGATGGGTAATATACTTATCTAAAGAGTCTAAAGATTCGAGTGGGTACTAATGGTAACTAAAGATACTAGAGGTAACCAGAGATGATCCGAAGGTGATGGTTGTGACAGAAAACTAAGCATGAATAACTCTGTATCTACAGACCAAGCCATCATACATGTACCCACTTTGCTTCTGCTAACTTATCATATCATAGGCCTTAAAATAGCATTAACATAATACTAAGTGTAAATATAGTTACAAAAGAACGATAGAAAGCGGCTGGAAAGGTCGCAGCTTTCAAAGATTGGGAACGATCCTGGACGAGATTAACGGCCAGGTAAACTACTAACCACCACGCCACAGCAGATCCCAAAATCTGGAACGCAGTAAATCTTCATACAGATGAAAAGACGGGAAAGATAGGAATGAGCCAAAGAGGAACACCTTCTAGTATCCATAAACACCTGAGCAGGGCCAGGAGCAGCATAGCCATGCAGATAAGAAGCGGACACATTGGGTTCAATTCCTATCTGCACAGAAGAAAAGTGCCAGGAGTAGATAACCCACGATGCCCATGTGGATATCCGTCTCAAAATGTGAAGCATATGATCATGGCTTGCACCAGCTGGGCCAAAGGAAGAGGAGAAATACTAAGAAAGGCAGAGAACCGGTCATTTGAGGCCATGATGAACAATCCCACAGATATGGCAAGGATAACCAGATGGATCCAGCAGGAAGGAAGGCTAGAGCAGTTTCGACTGACGCTTGAAGTCGAGTCCACGATGAGAGAGAGAGAGAGGGGAGAGTAGGGGAAAGATGATCTCCTGCCAGTAGCAATGAAGTGGAGGGTATCCGTACTGGATATAATAGTATTAGTGCACTTCGTGAAGGTAACACAAACTTAAAGTGTATATAAATTGAAAAGTTGAGGGAATTTTTATTATAAAGGTTTCGTCCTATATAAATATTAGAGTTCGTAGATACCTGCGTGGGCCTTAAGGCGCTAAATCGGGCTAAATGAAATCAAATTCAAAATAATCGCTTAGGATGCTCCGCAACTGAGAGATAGCCAAGAAACGCAACCGATTCGATATCGAAAGGAAACGCAAGCATGTCTCCGTTTGAAGACTTCTTCACAATCACGCTCCTACCACAAGAATCTGAGTCCTTTACGACCGCTAAAGGACTTTTCTAAATTTCAAACGGGAGCTTGCCCTGTAAAATAACGGCAATCACCCCACACAAATTTACGACGCTAAGTATACCCGCAAGGAGGAAATTAAGTCATAATATACAAAGCTGGGATCTTGGCTCATGGGGGACTGTCTCTCTAATGAGACAAACAACTTGAAGAAACATGCGGTTGAGATGTGAAGAGAGGGGGGAGAGGTCTCTGAAGTCTGTGCTGGGACTGACACTTTTGAGGTGTTTTCAAATTTGGAACTCTTGTGGGCGCCAAGACCGAGATTTTGGCAAATTAGGCGGGAGTACCTCCTTTGCCAACGGGTCAAAGGCACTCCCCAGAGCTCGGGACGGCACCAAAGAAGTTGGGCTAAGCTACCACACAGCAATCACGCACTGTCAAGACTTTTCTGACATTTCACCACGACCTTCGGGAAGGAGTTGGAAGGAGGCTAGAAAGGCAGAGGGTGAATTTCCCGAGGTACCCACAAGTCTGCAGCGCCCAGCTGGCCGGCTCCTTTGAACCCTTCAGAAGGGTCACTATGTCTTAGGACTTAGTCCTAATTTCATTATTAGGAGAGCCCCGCACCCAGTGGTTTTTTTCCGAATTTTCCCGGCTGTCATACACCCGTAAATGGCCATCATTTCGTTGGCTAGAGAGAAGAAATAATGAAGGGCAGAGTGCTCCTCTAAGTGTATGATTGAATGAGGACTTGTGAGGGATGGTACCGTTTTAGGGGAGCTACATGTGAGGCGAAGGGGGGGATATACTACTAGATAGGATTCCATGGCCTTTAAGCAGAGAGGAGCTGCATGTCCGATATATTCATAGACTCAGAAATGACAATAATAAAATTAATAATAATTTTCAAGCCACTCTACCTAATCAAATATATCTGAAGCAGCAAAGGCTCTAGCACTTAGGGCGCGCGAAAAACCTACCAGTTCAAAAGCTCGTACAATCTGCTTGTAGGAATATCAAACTGCCCAAACGAGGGAGAGAAGAAATTCGCGCCATTAACAGGAGATTAGATCCGGCTAACTGGGCGGAATTTTGTGGGGAAGGCCAGTCTAAAAAACGGCATAAAGAGGCAGGAAAAGTTGTAGCATACCACAAATGGGCTAAATCCTGGCAAAACCAAAGCTGGCTCCAACTACCTCGACAATTAACTATCGCCGATCCCGAAACCTGGAGAGCAGTCCAATTCTATCAGAGCCAAGAGCCGGATTGATGGAGAATAGGTCTCTTGGAATCATCATTTCTACTCCACCGAAACCTGACAAGGGCCCAAAGCAGTCTGGCGATGCAAATACGAAGTGATCACATGGGGCTCAATTCGTATCTACATAGAAGAAAAGTATCAAAGATTTAATCTGTCCATAACTCTGAGCTTGATGATAGACAGCAAGGTGAAGAATATCATGATCTGTCATTTAAGATAAAAGGGCGAAAAGATATTTATTAGGAGATTAGAACAATATAGTGAGGGGTGATTAGCCCAGAGTAGGTACGGGCATTGTGAATGTAGTCGGAAGCATCATCATATTAAAGAGGAGTCAAGTGCACGATATATATATATGCGTATCCTATCCCTATCCACAATTACCAAACACCGCACTACCATAGACATCATCAATCCTGAGTATCAATATGAGCTGCTATCATACGATATTTTTGTACGGGTCGATATTAGATAGAAATGTTAACAAAAAGTACCCGGAGTCTACAGTCCAAGCTGTCCATGTGGTTACCAATCACAGAAGCCCAAGCACATGATAATTTCCTGTCCCCGATGGTCAAATGGAAGAGGAGAGATTTGGAGACAAGCCAAAGATCGGTCCTTCGAAGCAATGATAAATAATCCTAGCGATATCAAAAGAATAACACAGTGGATCCTAAACCATGGTTGGATAGTACAATTCCAGATGACAAAGGCAGTCTAAATGCTGCTAAGGGATAGGAACAGGCTAAGCCATTCATGAGGTCAATAATGATGATGTGATTGGGTTATATGGAGGGCACTATAGTGTAACTGCGCTTCCTGAACCGACAATTGGAAAACCATAGACATTGAACAGGAAGCTTTGGGGGGGTTTTCACCAAAAGATTTCCTGCCATATAAATTAGAAAGTATGATAGACACCTTCATGGGCCCATACGGCGCCAAATCAGGACAATGAAATCAAATAAATAATTTAGAATTTAATTTCATATCGCCCATTCAGGTATATCTAGCTACAACATTTACAAAGGAGGAATGAATGAATATATTTGTTTACTGTCCAATTATGTCTATGACTATGTAAGGACATGTAGGTCCTTTCTGCCTATAGGCAGGGGCATCCACATCTCCTTCACGACATCTTTCCAGTAGTAAAAATCCCATAGATTTTCATTTGGGATACACATTAAGAGAAGCCGTTATCCCGTCACTATCTCTCCTCTCCGGCAAACGAAACGATGGCCATTTGCGGGTGTATGGCAGCCGGGAAAAATCGCAAAAACCACTGAGTGTGGGACTCTTGTAATATGAAGAGGCCAGTCAGCGCGGCACGGCAGGCCAGTATATACCTAAGAACGGTTTTCAACCTTCATAGCCTCCTCCTTCCTCCTCCCCTAATTCATGCCGCAGGACATACCGAAAGACGTGAAAGGATGTTAGAAAAGTCCTGGTCAAGAGTGACTGTCGTGAAGGAGCCTAGCCTAGCATCCAAAAGTCGTTATAAACGTGGGGTTGTTGGGTGACTCATGTATTTCAGATGCCCCCTTGACTAGTAGATTCGGAATTTTAGAATAGAAGAGACAATATTGTCGATGATTCGAAATCTACTTTTCTTGAGGGCTCAAGGGCCTTTTACTTTGCATTCGTGGGCTTTTTTTTGCCCGCCTATGGGTAGCACATGTTGTGATATAGCGAGGGATTCCCTAACTAACGTTGTGGCGTTTGGTAGCGCAATATCTTTCCTCATTCTAAACATCACTATCGCCGTCTTGGTCGGCTTACATGTTATCGGAAGCGTATCTCTGGCGGTGGGGTATATAACTCGGCTCAGAGTTGGTCAGGTGCTACTTAATCTCAGCTCTGCAGACTCTACGGTGAGAGCTAAAGTTTGTATGAAACACCATTAACAGTTGTTGAGAAGATTCCGCCATAAAAAGGAGGAGACTTCTTCGGTAAAAACTTCCCAAAACTATCTATCTCATGTCTGTTGGTTTTCCTATGATTTCCTATCAGAAGTGTGTTTACATTGTTCATAGAGTGTAATATCCGTGCAATACCTGTGCACATAGTTTTATCTTTTCGTCCACTGCAACCTCTACTTCTGCAAGCCGGAACTATTCAAATCAGCCGTTTGCAAGTATCCACTCTATAATTCTATCCATATAATCCCGGCTGTTCATCATTGCCGACAAGGACCTCTACTCTTCCTCTTGCTCACTGAGGACACGCCAAGACCATATGCTTGACATTTTGTGACGGGTATCCACACTGATGTTTTGGATTAACCACTCCGGGGACTTTCCTCGGAACCTTCTACCCAAAAAAAGTAAAATGGTAGCAATGGAGACTGGATGCGCGGGGAAAAGTCTCAAAAAGCCTGCAGCCCCAGCCAGGCGAGGCCTAGAAATCGGGACCGAATGAGGTGTGCATATTCGTCTGCATCTTCCTTCTTTGTAACGTTAGAGGCCATCTTGATTCAATCCAACATCTCTGTATCGGGTGCTGGGATGTCGGAACAGTAGTCATGTGCAATCTAATAATACCAAGTGTAATATATAGCTGGCTAGGCGCAGGGCGTTAAGTCGGAGCAGCAAAAGTTTTTGGTGAAATTTTTGTCTTTATTAGACCATGTAAATTTCTGGCCACATAAAGCCAGCATCAGTGGTGTTTGTGGGCCCCCCCGGGAACACGCACCCGTGTCAAGCCTCCTGGGTGTAGGGCTTTAGCCTGATACGTTAAATTATTCAATTCAATTCTAAGTGTAATATGTATTAACTCAATGTAACAGTAGTATAGCTTACGTAATATTCTCTTGGCATTCTTATATGACACCAAAAGGGTTAGAATAGATGAAAAAGATTGAATTGTATAAGAATGCCATTGTATCGTCTTTTTAAATAATTTAATTGCCTTTTGTGTGTGCGCGTATACCGTGTTGTACCAGCAGGGTACGCTCCGCAAACTCATCAGATGGCTTTCCCTCCTTGATCAAGGGTTGGTGATGAGAAAGGCTTCGATTGTTATGGCTCAGTATGATTACTACTTGGTATAATGATTTGCAGTTGTGGCTATACCACTGTGCCATAAACACTGGCCCGAAGTGTGCAGGCCTTATCATATCACGCGCCAACATTTAGTTGAGTCACACTAGGCTGTACAGTTGTACTTAGTTAGGTGTAAGATGTAGCTTTAGTTCTGCAGTTTTGCAATCTGTATTATTAGTCCACAAGCTATTGTTATCCTCGTCCGTTCTGATATACTCTCGTGCAACATCGGCCAGTTCCCAATCTCGAAGACGGCTATCTCTTCACATACAAGCCGTAACATCGACCCTACCATCTAATCTGATGGTGGTTAACTTCATAATAGTGATGTTAGAGGGTTGTCCAGAGAGATGATGACGATACAGACCGCGAAAACGATTGGGAACCCTCATCGAAGTGAGGACTTTGTGTTGGAAATCTAGACTCAGTATGTATGAAGGTTTAGATTTCTAGGTATGATCATCAAGATCAATTGGATTGATTCGATTACATTTGGATAAGTTTAGCTGGGAGACATGAGGTTCAGTGTTATCTGAATTGCAGTGGCTAGGAAATGCTACCTTGCGACAATTAAGTGGCTGGTCGTTGTTAGATCATTGGGAGTTTGGGATCACGAAAGCCTCGGGGATCTGTATTTAATGATAGACTTACTTGTATATTTTAAACTAAGTCAACGGAGTATTATATATTATTAATTCATACTGAGAAGAGAGTTCGATATCATATACAACTATCAATAAAATATTGTCCGAAATTGTAAACTTGTTCTTCGAGATATTTCCTCCTAGAAATCCTTGACAATTTCTAACACTTTGTTACTCAATCTCGGCTATGCAGACTCTACAGTGAGAGCTGGAGGTTCGTAGGGGACACCACTAACAGATGTTGAGAACGGTCCCCCTTTTCTATATGGCGGGCACGTACGGAACAGGTTATACGCCGTAGGGCTTGATTTCTAGTGGTATCTGCAAATGAAATCTGAGTGTGGTCTTCCAAATATCAGAGTAAGTCATCACACATGAAATAAAAATCTTCCGAAAATACTCGCACGGGCTCTCAGGCCGACAAATCAGGATAAATGAAAACTCTATTTATTTAAGCTCTGATGCCAATGATCACGGACCGACCAAAGAAACTTCCCACAGAACTGAGGACGAGCCCGTGTCGAGGGCCTCAGATACCCAGTCTAAGTGTGCCATGGAATATATTGTCTTCTAGGGCTGTTAAGAAAATTCAGGCCTTTCCTCTACCATAACAAAGCAACCTACGAAAATCAGCCCTATCAAACTGCACCAGAATCTAGACACTCTGTCTAGTCTCTCAGCCTAATGATCAATCCCTGCAATTATACATCACCATAGCACTTCCACGTTAGTTATGTCATCTTGAATATTCTTCTTGGACTCCAGCTACATTGGGTCGTAACTCGTCAATGCGGCGCTAATGTCGCATGTTTGTCTCAAACCAATCACTCATTTCACTAATCATTGATAAGTAGAATTCCACAGCTTGAAAATAATACACACTTCAATCGTGCAGGCAAAATGAATTTTTACAGTTGTGAAATTGACTAAAGTAAACTATCGAAACGATCTAATCTTGTAATGACTGACTTTGTACCCTCGACGATATTTCAATCTTATAAAACTTTCAACCGCATTGTTTCATCCAACCAACCGTACTTCTCCGATCTGGTTTTACCATAATGGCTTATCCATATCATAATCGCAGTCCATTTCATTGATTTCACGCTGTTAGATGGTTTTTCTCTCTGCGTTCCAACTAGGTCCGATTCTACATAATTCATTCCTCAAGTGATATATGTTATGATAAGAAAGTATATCCAGTGGAGACCATCTAACAAATTTTATTAAATGGCTTTGTCGAAGATTCTCTCATACTATAAAATTTAGGGCAAAGGTAGATAGTCACATCTAGTTGCCGAAAGGAGGTCGACGACCTGGCTGTCCTCGACCTGGGTCATCTCGATCAGTTTCACTTGTAGTCTTGCTGTGTAATTTGCTACTGCTCGATATGCTGTCGACATCTTCGAGAGAGCTGTCGGATTCTTCGAGGCTAAGGTCCCTAGGTAACTCTTTAATAGTACTCATTTCTTCTGGTACTATTGGTACATTAGGAATTTCTGGTGCGTTGAGCGATTGTCTTTCTGTTAATCCTGATGTTGCTGGTACTGCTGGTACTGCGGGGACATTTGGAACATTGGGAATAGTCGGCACGTTGATAGATTGTCTCTTCGCCGGTCTCGATGTTGATGGCACGGCTGGTACAGCAGGGACATTTGGAACATTGGGAATAGTTGGCACGTTGATAGATTGTCTCTTCACCGGTCTCGATGTCGATGGCACCGCTGGTACAGCGGGGACATTTGGAACATTGGGAATAGTTGGCACGTTGATAGATTGTCTCTTCACCGGTCTCGATGTCGATGGCACCGCTGGAACGTTTGGAACAGCCGGAACATTAGGTATAGCCGGCACGTTTATAGACTGTCGGCCAGATAGTAGTGGTATGGCAACAGTTGTGATGGCAAAAAGCGGAAAAATGGTGATAGTTGAATAATGCATCTTGAAATAATTCTTATCAGTGTTAAGCTAGAATGTTGCACTTCAAACCCGGAAGGTGAGATCGTATGAGCGTGGAGACTTGTAATGAAGAGATGTTCACACTGATGTTGGAAAAGGTGGACTCAACTGTGGATGCAGAATGAGTTTTGTGAGTCGCGGCAAGTATTATATATGTCCAACCTCCGCTGAGCGAGTGCCTCACATTGATCTCATGGCGTGTGTTAGGGGGCCGGCTGGGTCTTAATTTGGCATCGCTCGTAGTCTGTTATTTTGTTTTGCAGCTGCAAGGCGTAGGCGAGTGTTTCTCAAGCATGAGCCCTGTAAAGTAGTCGGGGCGCCAGACATACGTCAACGAGCTGTCACCCATGCACGGTAAGTTGAAAGTGCCTCTGATTCGGAAGTTTATTAACCGCCTCGACACTAGGCTACAGCTCGCTCAGCCACGATTGCTCTTCGGAAATACAGCTCTGCTAGGTTTTGGCTACAAGGAAAAGGACTTGAATCTAGAGAGTTGTCGTCCATCCCCTGCCTGTAATCCCCGGCATAATCCTGCGTCATTACCGATCAATTTTTCGGCTTCTGTCTACGTGAAAACAATGACGCTATTCTGTCTGTGGGGTTGCGGCTTGGTGCACGAGCCCTTGACTCCTGATTGGATGCCGAAGCATGTAGGGCGTCTCCAATCCCCTGGTAGTCGAGGAATCGGGCCCCACGATCCGGGACAACCAATCACCGCGTGTTTTCCCACCGATCTCGTCTAAATTTAGGCGACATATAAACGATATAGCCTCCTGAGCTAGTCCACTAGAAGCTAGCTATAGCGGATAGCTAGCTAATAATACACTACGATCGCCGTCCAGATCAGCACTACCCGGGGCTGGAATGTGCTTAGGAGCGACAAATCGGGTGATATGAACTCAAGTTTTACGATATCTCGTACCAGCCAGGAATCCCTTAGACTACAGAGGTTGAGTGAAACTAACGGAAAGGCTATCTACATTTTTGACAAATTCTATAGTACGGTAAGATGATTACATGTACTTTTTCGGCCTCGATATCTGAAATACTAGGCACTAGAGATGGGGCAGCATCAAGGCGATGCCGGTCGTATGTCTGCCACCCTGGTAAAATCTAGCTTAGACTGGAGCGAACTGAAGGCCCTTGGAGAGCTACGCTAGGTGGCTATCGATTCCTCGCGCCCCTTTCCTGACCGCTGGTACAAAAGTCAGTGCCTATATTACCACCAGCAAGACCGAGCATACCGAACGTTGTTTCGAACATGTTACTAGACCCTGCCGACATGGAGTATGGGACAGCTGATATGCGCATGAAGGTCTAGCGGAGGAACTTTTAGCCTGCAGCTCTAAAGGACATGCATATCTAGATATATTTTTAGTTTCCATAGGACAATTATATCTGCAAAGAAATATTTTACGCGCCCTAGCAAGTTGCACTCCAGGTACGGCTGCGGGAATATCAACTCGCATGCGGGATACGCTGAACTAGCTTCTGCAGCTATTTAAAGAGCAGCAAGATGCAGGCCATACCCCGACTGCCAGTCAGTGGTCATAAAAACTGTCATTGATGATCTCCTGGGTTTAGACTCTAATCAGAAACGTGATTCTGATTGATTAAATTCAACGTCGTGCCAGTGCTCAACACTTGACTATAGTCACGTGCCTGCCTGCCCAGTCCCAAACGACCTAACCGACGCTCCGACACAGTAGAGAGTCCGTTCGGCTGCTCAGGAGAAATGACAAGAGTATTCATTGGGGATTTTTCCAGACAAACGTTTTGAGAAGATGTTTGGGTGACGCAATCAGCGCGGTCTGTGGCTGTATTGTGTTACTTGGAATACATGGACAACAGGTAAGGGTGAACTACTAGTATATCGACAATAACCTTACAACGCAGTAATTGACCTTGCTGCATTGACTCTTAGGAAAATATTGACAGTCGATTCGTCCATTTGCGTAAGACCACGTCCTATAAACAGCCAAGGGGCATCCAAACTATACGATTATTCCATACCTCCATATGCGCAACGACCATTGGATGCTAGGCCGTGAAGAATCACGGCAACCGATCTCGATCAAGACTTCATTAACATTAGTCGTTCCCTGCCGCTCGAATCGTAGAAGGAGTAAACAAGAGTTTAGGAGAATCGAGAGACGCTCTATAGCATACGCGGGTCTGCTGCGCCCAAATTTCCGGCCTCTCCGAATGTTTCAGGAGGGTAAAGATGTCTTCCGATTTAATCCTTTTGTATGCATTTGGAGAGCTTCATAGCCAGTGGTTATTGCGATGTTCCCCGGCCGCCATAAATCCACAAATAGCTTTCGTTCCGTTGGCTGGACAGGGAAGCAGTAAAGGGCAGAGGGCTTCTCAATATGTATGATTGAATAAAGACTTTTGAGGAGTTAAACAATTTGAAGGGAACTAGATGGAAAGCATAGGATGGGACACATTACTGGATATGTGTCCTTTTTTTGTATCAGAGGTGGAATATTCTCAACACCTGTCAGTAGTGTCCCCTACGAATCTCCAGCTCTCACCGTGGAGTCTGCAGAGCTGAGATTGAGTAAAAAAGTTCTCACTTCGATGAGGATTCCCAAACGCTTTCGCCGTCTATATCTTCTTCATCTCTCAGCATATTCCCCTGTAACCCATATTTCAAAGGAAAAGCCATCCGACGTTTTTCCGGGGCGTATCCAGCACCCGATACGGAGATAGTGGATTGGATCAAGTTGGCCTCTAATGTCACAATGAATGAAGATATAGATGGATATGCGCACCTCCTGTGGCCTCGGCTGACTGGGGCTGCGGGTATTTTGAGACTTCATCCCGCGCACGCGGTTTCCATTCCGACTGTTTTTTATTATCATTAATTCATTTTATTATCCTGTCTGAGTCTATGACTATGTAGGACATGCAGGTCCTCTCTGCCTACAGGCCATGGAATCCTATCTAGTAGTATATCCCTTCCTATGCCTCCCATACAGCTCCCCTCAAACAGTACCACCCCTCACAAGTCCTCATTCGATCATACACTAAAAGGAGCCCTTTGCCCTTCATTATCTCTTCTCTCTAGCCAACGAAATGATGGCCATTTGCGGGTGTATGGCAGCCGGGAAAAATCGCAAAAACCACCGGGTGCGGAGCTCTCCTTATACCGAAATTAGGACTAAATCCGAAGACATAGTGATCCTTCTGAAGCGTTCGAAGAGGCCGGCCAGCTAGGCGCTGCAGACTTGGGGGTACCTCGGGAAATTCACACTCTGCCTTTCTAGCCTCCTTCCAACTCCTTCCCGAAGGTCGTGGTGAAATGTCAGAAAAGTCTTGACAGAGCGTGATTGCTGTATAGTATCTTAGCCTAGCTTCTTTTGTGCCGTTGACTCATCGACAATAGAAGCCATCCTGGCTAATTAGCCGAAATCTTGGTCTTGGCGCCCACAAAAAATACAAAGTTGAAAACTCCTCGAAAATATCCGTCTCAGCATGCTCTTCAGAGACCTATTCCCCCTCTCGCTCCACGTCTCAGGCGCCTGTTCTTCCTCAAGTTGTTTGTACCATTAGAGCAACAGTCCCCCATAAGACAAGACCTAGGCTTTGTATTTGTCGACTTGATTTCCTCCTTGCGGGTATAAATAGCGTCGTAAATATGTAGTGAGAGATGGCTGGAGATTAATGGGGCAAGCTCCTGTATGCAATTGGAGCAACTTCTTTATTGGTCGTCGAGGCGAGATGATGCTTGTTTAGACAGAGTTTGAGGACTCAGATGATAATGATGAGAGAGGCATTGTCGAGAAGTCGTCAAATGGAGATGTGTTTGATGTTGCTTTCGACTGCGATTCGGATGCGATTCTTCTTGGCTATCCCAGATATGGAGAGCATATTGAGCGATTACACCGGCACCACTGGAAGGTGAAGAATTCGTCTTTGCCGGCTTTCATTATCTATTTTGGGGTGAAGGGTCCCGTCGGAAAGGTGGTTGGATTGCGCTGGTAGATAATTACGTAAGTGAAAATTGCCAAGGGTTTCATTTCGGTGATCTTTTACATAACAAATGGGGGTACCAGCATTATGCAGGATGTAGCCTGGGCCAAAGAACAGTCCGATTTTTTGCTACTGCTGTCACGTTTCCATTAAGGAGGGCAAGACTGAACACCTGTACGCGGTGTCCTCTACGAACCTGGGAGTGAAATATTCTCCCAGAGCCAAGTTCAGTCAAATTTCGCAATATCAAAGAAGTTGGCCCGCGAGGCAAAATTTAAAATTACTCAACCACGTCGTTTTTTCGCTCCCAACGAATTTGACGCCTGCCTAAGTCTCATCAAGTCTACAAGTACGACCTAGTACATCCTCATCCCTATGACCATACCTCTCTCCGACCTTCTCTAGCCTCAGCCGGTCACCAAATACACGCCCACGCCGATATTTATACCCGACAAAGGAAGCAAAGCGTGGCGCACAAATCTGGAAGATAGTCCTTTGAGATGGACGTGAGAGGGATCAGGACAAGTTGAAAAAATGATGCAAAGGAAGGATATAACCTTGAAGGGCGTGAAATTCCGAATTTTGGCAAGGAGTTTTAGGAATTCAGCTTTGTGCGCGCCAATACTTCGCTTGCAAGAGTGCAGCTAACACTATAAAAACAAGCAGACGATGGAAGGTGTTGTGATCAACCCCCTGGTGGTGTTCTCTGGTATAGTTTGAGTAGCCTGGGCATCTACTCCACTTGGGAAGGAGACACCTCAGACCATCTTTCGCGCGGAGAAAAGTTGAAAGGTGATGGAGGCATGTCTGGATAACTCAAGTTCTTTGAGATGTTCCCCTGGGTGGGTATTCACGGATGAGGGTTGAGTTGGGGTGAAGAAAAAGCCACCATAACTTCGCAGTGGTACCTGCAAATGAAACCCGAGGCATGAGTGCTCCTCTTGTAAATTGAGTCATCTTTTCTGTACTTTTCTTTGATATTGTGTCATAGCTAGATAGCTGCATACGCTATTAAAATCTAATGCAAAAAAAAACGGTTCCATTAAAAAAAATACTTGGTGTTATGAGACTTGTGCCAGCATAAATCTGCATCCAGTCCAAAATTGAACGCACGACCTGCCTGCCGGCAGGTCGGATTAGTTATGATGCTCTTGGGCCTGATTAGGGGTAAGATTAGTTATCAACATTTGTGCGGGTGTTTATTGTGCAGCTTGAGTCCATAACTATCTATCATATTGAGCTCCTCTCTGACCCGGGCTACACCTTGTACAGTGCTGCTATTCTCTTTTGTTACTTGTAAAATCATTGAGATGTTGCCTGTCATGATTAGCCATTCAGCTCAATGTTTACGCGTGGAATTCAACCAACTTTTCTGCGGAACCTTCTCCATAAAAAAAAAGGTAGCAATAGAAACTGCGTGCGCGAGATAAAGTCTCAAAATACCCGCAGCCCCAGTCGCTGAGGCCACAGGAGGTGCGCATATCCATCTATATCTTCATTCATTGTGACATTAGAGGCCAACTTGATCCAATCCACTATCTCCGTATCGGGTGCTGGATACGCCCCGGAAAAACGTCGGATGGCTTTTCCTTTGAAATATGGGTTACAGGGGAATATGCTGAGAGATGAAGAAGATATAGACGGCGAAAGCGTTTGGGAATCCTCATCGAAGTGAGAACTTTTTTACTCAATCTCAGCTCTGCAGACTCCACGGTGAGAGCTGGAGGTTCGTGGTGAATACTACTGACAGTTGCTGAGAGAAGTTCTCCTTGCGTGCAGTAAAGAGGTTGGAGTTTGTAATATGGTAGCGCCTTATTCGACAGGGTAACATAATTCTTATCCTGTATTTCCAGGCCTAAACCAAGGGCACAATTCGATTTCATGTCACCGTCAATTTTATGCAAATACACCTCGTTCTACAATTCTTTTCCATCACTTCTCTGTGCGCCGACCGCTAAAGCGTTATACAGCTCTTCTCATCTTGTGCTTGACTGACAATAAGAATTAGATTTCTCAAATACAAATTTGTTAGTTCAGCTGACACATGGCTTCACTCGATACCAACCTTATTTGCAGATCAATCCACCTCAAACCCCACCTTCAACACCTCGACTCAAATAATTATCCAGAGATCAAAACTCTTTAGTAAGTCGAAAAATTAAATATGAACGAGTTGAAATTAAAACAAATTTTCAGAATTATTGGCTCTATGAATCTGTCAAAAACCAGACGCAGATTGCCGCGCAACTAGGCATTTCTCGGGGACAAGTCAGTTATTAACTGCGCCGCGGAACTGTCTCCCCCAAAAAGAGAAAAAGAACACCCCCAAAACTGAAAGCAGATGATGTTTATCAGATTATATATTACGTTGAGTCTCAACCCGAAAACCACCGCAAAATATTTCTAGAACTCGTCTCTGGCCTCTTTCAATATCTCGCTGTCAGCGAGCGGATAATACAAAGAAAACTTAAAAAAAGATATCAAAAACATTTAGCTCACCTGAAGCCTCCAGTATCTCAAAAAACTTTGAAGACACGCAGGAAGTTAGCCGAAGCTCATCTCAATTGGAAATATGAAGACTGGACGACTCTTTTGTGGACAGACGAAACTCGGGTAGACAGTGGAAGACATTCTAGAGAGTGGGTGACAAGAAGTGTTTGTACATTCCTCTATAAGAGATACTGATTTGAAGCTCTAACATTATGAGCTAGACTTCCCAAGAATGCAACGCTGATTGTGTTAGAGAATAATCGAAGAAGAGGGTCAGCTGGATGTTCTGGGGTCGCTTCGCAGGGCCAGAATAAGGCCCCAGTTAATTTTGGGAGGAGAAGTGGGGATTCATTAACTCCCGAATATATTGTGAGAAAATAGTTCCTCTTATCGATGGCATGGTCTTGATGAGATCTTGGCTTTTCGTAATGCAGGATAATGCTGCTACTCACACAGCAGCAAGTACAATGGAAGATATGAGCCAGAGGCTCACTCAACCGACTTTCTGGCCGACCAACTCGCCTGATCTTAACCCGATTGATGCTGTTTGGAATAGGGTGAAGGATTACAATCAGCGTCATCATCTGAATCTGGGTTGCGGAAAGTAACGAACTCAAGATAGTCTTCACAAGATTGTAAAGGAGGAATGGGATTCCGTGTCTTCCGAAGATCTTGTGTGACTCATTCAGAGTATGCCATCAAGATGTCAGGCTGTGATAGATGCGGATGAGGGACCTATCAGATATTAAGGGCTGAATATATTCCAGTCACATATTCAGATCCAAGGTTATGATAAGATTGTGGCTCTATTTTGTAATACGAAAACCTTTGAACTCTTGTAAATAAGTTATAAATTCAAGTAGCAAAAATGCACAAATGTTATGCAGCCGATCATTATACAGATTAGGTTTAGTACGAAGGAAAGACCCACTGCAAACTATGGTGTCCAGATAAAAATTGCCATAAAAAATTTTTCGAAAATTTGCACAAATACGGAGGCTAGCCCCAATATGGAAGATGATAATGCCTGGGGAGTCTTAGTTTAGACAATTGACCCCCTGTAAAAGCTCCACTGCAAACTTGAAGCCGTGGCAACATGGAATATATTTACATGAGGGGTAAACCAACAAGATAAATACGGCAAAGTCGAATCCTTCACCTTCCAGTGGTGCCGGTGTAATCGCTCAGTATACTCTGCATATCTGGGATAGCCAAGAAGAATCGCATTCTTCGCAACGGCAGCTTGCTGAGCGTGGCCCACTTGATTTCGATTGACACATGGGCTAGGTTCCGTTCCCGGCACAATAGATCGAAATTTTAAGTTTGGGTCTCTTCTATTCAGTCTTCTAACAACTTCCCGATTGAGTTTGACTGGGAGGACTTTACGGCTTACCAATAACCCTCCAAAATCAAAGGTAATATTACTTTCGCTTTCAACCTTACTAACATTGTGTGCAGGACTGGGCAATTGCTCGGCCTCATTTCAGACAAGCACCTCGACCGCAACATCAACATTCTCAACTTTTCGACATATTCCAAAGACGGCGCGAACGAAGAAGCCTCACTCAGATAACGATAATGTACGACAAAAGCTGGGGCACCGATGCCTCGGTTTTGAGCTCTCGATTTCGGAATTTCAGCCCTCTCAAATGAGGGTTGAGCGCAATGCAGGGGAGAATTTGGGAAGAACGATATGTGATTTTTAACAGGCTATTGGCACAGTTGGTCGGGTGCTGGATGTGGTTTCTAGAAGTGGTAGGTTGGATTCCTACACGGCCTGTTTAAGGGGGGACTACGGCTGCTCGTCGTGAAAGAGCACAGGAGGAATTACTGAGGTTTTCCCTCAATACATGGTTTTAGGATCATGGTGAATGCGTTCCTACCTATTCGACCCGATGTAACTAGCGTGAGGCACATATTTGGAAAAGTCAGGCACCGGATGGACTTTGCTGGAGAATGGAGGAACTTGTATTCTAGATGTCCTCCATACGTGTCACCTCCATTGGACGGAGGGTGTAAGCCTGGCACGATAAATAAAATCATCATCATCACCAATATGATAAAGGAGGACGAAGGCTGAACAACTGTCAGCGGTGTTCTCTACGATCCTGGGAGTGAAATATTCTCTCAGAGCCGAGATTCAGTCACGACAAAGGTTGCATTTGATAGTTTTCGTCGAGTTGTCAATCGGGAGGAGTTGTGTTGGCTCATTTTTGGTCGAGAATCCGACTTGCAGAGCTTTCACGACTGCACAACTCAACGAAATCAAACATCTACACCCCAGATACGAACCGCAGACAGACTACAACCTATCTGATGTTCGTATTACAAAAACCGACACCTTCATGATCTTTTTTTCTTTTTCTCTGGAAAATCGTTCCCAGCCAGACTCATCTCGCGGCCCTCTCCACAGTCATCTCACCACCTACCAAAGCAATCCCATACCTCTAAAAGCCAAATCGCCAACAAAGAAATAAAAGGATGTCCGATCCTACGCAACTGCCAGTCGCTGTGAAGGTACGGTCGAAATACCGGCCTTAGATGCGTCCTCACCTCGGCCAAGGGCACCAACAACTCGACCTGCGACGAATCGCCACCGACGAAATACGTACGAAATTTCGCCAGCACACCAATTAGAGCATTCGACAAAGGGTAGGGCACCGGTGCCTTGGTTTCGAGCTCTCAGTCATATTTTCGAACTCCACGGTTAAGGGTACGGCAGCGACGGGGCAAGGCCGGAGGGGTAGACATTCTACAAAGTTTCTGTGATGGCGAGGCTGGCTAAAGGACAGAGGGATACTACATGAAAGAAAAAATGGCAACGCAAACTGAGGAGGCCTTGGTGGGCGACTGGATGAGGCCTCCAATGAAGAAAACGACCCCTGGATGATATGAGGAGATTCTGAGGTGAGCCAAAGCTGGGAATGAAATGAAGGGAAAAGTTACACACGGCAAAAGTGTCAAGGGCTCGGGCGCGTGGTGGCCGAGGCTGAGGAGGAATTTGCGCTTCGGCGCATCAAAAGAGGGTTCTCTGGATGGTTGGGCTTGACATGATTCAACACATGGGTGAAGTCTGAGGTGGTCCGGTCAATTAGGTGGGACGAGGTAGATGTATTTTTTTATTTTTTATATCTACCGGGCACTAGTTACAACTAAAGCCCCATCCCTGAGGGGACATGGTGACTACTAAGTAATACAAAACGTGATATGCAGTGGTAAAGGCTATGAAAATATATTTAGAAACTGCAAGCGCTATGCAGCGGGTACCTCACAAGAATAGTTCATATTTTACTGAGTGGGCAGATTTCTGACAGGAACCTAACCTTCTCTAATATGGTGGTGAAACGCTTAGCTCCTGGGGAGGTGCTTAGAAGAAAATAGAATGAGCCCATACTTCGTCGATGGCCCGCCGAAGCCAGTCTCTCTCGCACAATGGGGCAAAAAACTAAATGAGTGATTGACTTGTTAGCCCCGCAGGAACAGGTCAGAAGGGCATCAAGATGATGAAACCTTTCGTGATAGGCACGAAAGTCACCGTGTCCAGTACGGCATTGGATTAAATACCTGAGATATCGGCGAGGGAGTTGAAGTTCCTCAGGAGGCTTCTTGGGAAATGGCATCCTTAACTCACAATAGGTAGCGGAAGCATGAGATTGCCACCAAGCTGTGGTCAAGTCCCATATTTGCCTTTTAATGTTTGCGCGGACTCCGGCAAGGGATGCGGCAGGGGGGGCTGGTTGGCGAGCCGCCTCTCCGGCCAGCTTGTCGGCCAGCTCATTGCCTGGAATACCTATGTGACTGGGAGACCACATAACTTGGACTTTGTCAGGAGATGAGATAGGCAGGATTCTCCTCGTAGGCCAGCTAGACGCTAGATCCCGAAATTCTAGAATTTCCATTTGCGAGGACTTAGATGGCGAATAATTGAGGAGACATTGTGCTGCCTCTTGATTGTCTAAGATAACGTGGATGTTGGTTGCGAGATGAGTTGAAGGGGTAGCTACAGCAGCCTCAAGCCCTGCTAGGGCGCCGATAATTTCGGAGTCATAGACCTCGAAATCGGGGCCGAGGGGCACCCTCACTTGAGCTACAGTGATGCTTTATGGAGAACGATGACACCTGCCCCAGCAGACCCATCGCTTTGCTTTGAGCCGTCAGAGAAGACAAGGATATCCCATGGTGGAAGTGCGCTGATACGCTCGGAAAATTCTAGGACGGAAAAGTCTGCTCGAGTACGAATAAGCGGAGCTTTAAAGGAGGGAGGTAAGAGCCGAGGGCAGGGGAAGGGCGAAATGAGCTTCAATTTTTCGGTGAGGCGAGATTGTACGCGAGGGTCCTTTAATCTTCTGACTGAAGGATGAAAGACGTCCGCGGCAGCTAGCCTAACAGCGGAGCGGAGGCGTATCTCCTCAAGTAGAATATGAGCTGGCTTGAGCCACACCTCTCTCAGAAGTGCAGCAGTAGGAGTAGTTCTGTATACTGGTAGGATTGTTCTGGCCGGGTTGACTAAAGCTCGAGAGATCATGTCTACTAGGTGTTGATATCGGGTTGAAGTTGAACGTCCTCGGCGGAGATAAATGTGACCGCGCCACCAGACCTCAGCACCATACAAGAGGACCGGTAGCGCCGCAGCTAGGGCTGCAGTGCGCAGAAAAGTTGTTGGGACACTACGGTTGGTATTTCCAAGCTGTCGTACATGGGCGCTAATCCGTTGCGTTTTAGCACTCCATTCTTGAACATGTTGTTTGAAAGAGAGCTTGGTGTTGAGAAAGACACCTAGCCATCTTAGAGTGGAATTTGTATTTTTTGGAACGCCATTGATGATTACCGAAGGAGAAGGTTGACGAGATCTGTGAAGATGAAGGATTTCGGTCTTGTTTTCTGCCAGAGAGAGTCCATTCTGCTCGCACCAACGGTTGATGCTTCCGACCCTGTTGGTGGTCAGATGAGAAGAATCGGTAAGAGTTTTTGCGACCGAAAGGATTGCTACGTCGTCTACGTATCCAAATGTAGGAAGCCCGAGTTTAAATAATGGCTCGAGAAAGAGGAGAAACAATATAGGAGAAGCAGGGGATCCTTGGGGCAAGCCATGCGGAATATCCAAGAAGTCACCTGCAAAATCATCCACTCTGAGACAGGCCTTCCTGCAAGAAGCAAAGGAAGCAGCCAAATTCACGTATGGTAAAGGCCATCCCTGTTCGCGAAGACGGCCAGGCTGAATATTATCGAAAGCACTTTGGATATCGAGGGTGGCGAGAGTGCACACCTGCTTAGTCTCCCACGCTTTATCAACATCGTGAACCAAACATTCTACAAGATCCATGACAGACCTTCCGGGTAGCGCTCCGAAATGCGAGGGGGAGATAATGCGATTTGACAAGGCCCAGAAGGTAAAGCGTCTCGCAAGGAGGCGTTCCAGCCCTTTCCCGAGAACTGGGAGAAGCGAAATCGGTCGCCAATTGGCAGGATTGATGAGATCGTTCTCGTGCGGTTTAGGAATGACCACCACTTCGGCGCGGCGGAAGATGCTGGGATGGTGACCATATGCCAGGCAGAGGCTGTAAAGGTTAACAATCCACGAGCGCCATGCATCTACTTCCCATGCCAGGCGTAGAGCTGAGATAGAGAGGTGGTTATGTACCGGAGTAGTTGACGAAACTTCCAGAAGACAGTGGCGCACTTCATCTTCGTCCACAAAGAGATGTGCGGGGATCGCACGCAGTGGACAGGTGGGTGTATTTCTAGGTATATCCGGTTGACCAGTTGCGCAGGAAAGCTTAGTTCGAAAGAATATATCTGCCCGCTCGGTCGAGGTGCTGTACGTAACACCATGAAATTGAATAGGAGGAGGGCCAAAGCGACTAGATGACTTCCGCCATCCAACAACTTTATGGGCCTCCAAGGTCGAAGAAACGTTATCCAACTTGAGCCGCTTGTGTTAGCGCTTGGCTCGTCTTACAGATTTCCGGAAATTACTGTGTGCCTCACTAATGAGATCTTGATCACCAATATGGCGGGCTTCGAGATACCGATGCCGTTGGTCTGAGCATTCGTGGTTCCAATAATCTTTGCATGGAACGTATGCAGGCCTCGGGGGGTTAGCTGCAAGCAAAGTTGCCGAGAGAGCGGCGATGCCCGATGAAGTCACCGCGTCCAGGCGTTGGGGGGATGGATCCTCAAAGGGAAGAGTAGGAAGTGCGGTAGCAATGAGGGCTAGACGAAATACCTCAGCATTCTCGTCGTTGAATCTGGGCAGCTTCAGCATTGGGTGTCGCCTTTGTGATGACGAGAGCTGGACGAAGCCGGATATTGTCTCGTGGTCAGAGGTTGAATGTGTCTCCGGATCCACACGGGCTTGAAGTCCTTCCATTTTCGTAAGTACTAGGTCGAGAACATGGCCGGCGCGATGGGTGGGAGCTCTGTAAGGCAATGCTGACCTCAAAGAAAAATTGTCAATCCATTCAACAAAGCTGCTGAAGCCAGACGACCGGGAAACGTTGGGCTCCCATAATTCGTGGTGGAGGCTAAAATCTCCCACAATTATGGTATTCGGTTTAACCGACTAACTTAGGAGTGCGCCGAGGCTCTGAGGCATTCGAGCTTGAGGTTGACGATATACATTTATGATCTCTAGAGAAGGAGAGCACTGGAGATGGAGGGCGATGATATCGGGTAAGAGACCACAATCCAGTTGGACAGGTCGGAGGTTAGATTTCTTTCGGACATAGATGAGAACGCGCGGGCGCGAATTTTTCCAGTCACGATTAGGAGGAGTGTAAATAACGTAGGCCGGATGGGACTTGGTTACGTTCTTTCGGTTAATTGTTCTTGTCCAGGGCTCTTGGACAAATATTGTTGGAAATTCTGACTCTCGAATTTAGGACTCAACCACTACCTGTTTCGTCTCAGGTTCCCGACAAGATCGACTCTCTCTACAAATGTCCTGAGTACGCTAATCGCGCCTACTGTCGCCTATACGTTTGGATATTTACGTACTACAGTGTACCTTGGCTCATCATGGTAGATGAGAGGTTGCTAGTCATCACTAGGTTTGACAGGCACACGAGGCTAGCGGGAATTTCTCCCTTAGATGTATATATAAGTCCAATGTTCCCATAGTTGTAAAATATTAAGTCTTCTTTACTTCATCATATTTATCCATATAATATCGTACAGAGTATATTTTCCAACAAATATCACATCATATTTTCCCTGAAATGCAGCTTGTAGAAGAATTAAGTGAGAAGATCCACCACGCCCAACGTTTGATTGGAGGAAACGGACGCGAGGCGGGGGGGGTGCTCCTGAAATAGACTCTATCGGTCATGGGAAGTACTGTTGGGGAGATTATTGGAGACTTGCTGGTCTAGGTCTACTTCCACGGACCCATCCAGAGCAGAAGTAAGAGAAGTGAACCTGTTCTGGCTAGCAGAAGGCATGCGTTGAGGAGGAGCGGAGGGGGCTTCCGTCGAGATATTCGGTGCACCGAGTCTGCCAGGAGAGTTGGAGTTGGCAGCAGCGGCAGCCTCTGCGCGACGCTCTTTCCGGAGATTATTACGGTTACGTCAATGGAGTTCCGTAATTGCTTTCTCTAAAGGATGAATAAGCTTGCCCTTGAAAGGGCGAGGGCAGAGAGGACAGTTAGAGTCATCTGCAGAATATGGCCCCAGGCAGTTAATGCACCGACACATGTGGCGGCATTGTCCTTGGTGACGAATGGCAACGCAACGAGCGCACAACGAGAGGATTGATGAGACCCAAAGCAAGCATCGCACTGGATGACCTTCGGGTTAGGGATATAGCGTCGTGAAGGGACGCTGTCAACGATTCGAAAAGTGGACACCTCTTTTGGGAAGAAGATAACCGCCGTGTGTAGAGAATCATGGCGATCTTCATGTAAAGACCATTGGGCGCCAGACGGAGCGACGCCTGTCTGTGCCTGTGCGATACTCTTAACGTCATCAAGCGTGGTAGTAACCAGATTGGAGAACGGATTCCAGATAGTGCGTGGGATACGCTTAACAACGTACCCAATGCGGTCCTCAAGTTGAATTAGAGTACCTGAAAGAGACGCCTTTATGGAATCGGCATTTTCCATCGCAATTTTTAGCGATGCATCAGACGAGAAAGCGACGCAGAAACCATTTGAGCAGCGAGAAACGGAGGCAATTCCATCCTTTAGTACGGGAACAATTTGTGTTGGTACAACGGGGTTCACTTGGTTTAATGCCTTAAAAGTGCTAAAAACAAGTGATATATTCTGTCTATCTCTTTTCTGTATCCCTCCTCAAGCATTAATATCTAAAGTACAAAATGAAGCTTAGCGCCCTGATTATATCACGTGATGCGCTGACCAATACTTTTGGAAGTAAATGTTTCATACAAGCCCTTTATCTATACGCCATTCACCTGTGAACCGACAATTTGAATGAAAGCAGATTTGACTGTGGTTGCGTCTGCTCTGAGGAGTGGAGCTTCCTCAGAGAGGCGGAAGATAGCTTTTGAGCCCTTGGTGATTGCAGCTTTTTTCGGAACGGGCGTACAAGAAGGGCGGGACGTTGTGTTGGATCGAGACGAAGACGACGCCGGAGGGATAGTGGCGGGAGGGCCTGCGGCGGTCGATGCCCAACTCTGTGGTTGCTTTGCTGTGGGGATAGGAGGTCGTGCTGGTATGCATTGGCTAGGCTTGGGTAAGGAGCCCGCTGGCTTGTGCTGTGTTTTGCTGTTGTATTGCATATGGTGCCCGGAAGCAACCGCAAGGAGAAACGCGTCCATTTGCTCGCGCACGAAGGACTGGATTAGAGGATCAGCCTCTTCAACGGCTGACCAAAACTTGTTATGAAAGGTTTGAACCCAAGTAGCTCGACCCTTCGCAACGCGCTGGACAAGCTCGAGATCTTCAGCGACGCGCTGGGCCAGAGGAGATGGTTGTTGTGATTTGGCCATCACGGGCGCGATGACCAAACTAAAATGCACTTATTAGGGATCGAATTAGAGGAATCGAGTTGTAGGGAATAGCTGAAAAGGAGTAGGAATACGTTCCGTATCTTGTTGTTTGCGTAATGATAGTTGTGAGTATGGAGGTAGATGTATTTCATGGTAGTTAACCTGATCCAGCCCGGCCCCACCCGTGCTTAAGCTCCAGTAGGAGTGCAACAGTAGTCACTTTACCTAGCACGTTAATGAATAAATCAAACCAAACCATTACTGTTAAGCAAAGTTATACTAATATGAATCTCTCTCAGAGTTGATTGAATTGATTGTCGTCTACAATGAGGAATCTATCTAGGAACTTTATACATCTTGAATATCCTACTAATTCCAAATATAGACTGACTATTAGATTGCCCATGCGAACTGCTCAAATCTCCGTTCCATACATGGTTCTAAAATTGGCTGTTACAGTATCATGGACGATAGAAGGAGTGAAACAACAAGGGAGTTGTTCGTAGGAAATTGGCCATCCGTCTAGTCGCTAGTTGTAACATTTGCATGACTAAGTTATTGCCCTTGATGTATCAGCCCAGGTTACTTGCTTGTAAACTACTCAACTTAAACATCATGATACAACATTTGTATTTAGGGTAATCTGTTTGACAATCACGATAAAAGCCCCCACTACTAAATTTTATTTTCATCTATAGTCCTTCGTTATCTATAGGAAGTGAAATTGGCCTTGAGTCTGAGTCAGGAATAGCCAAAATTATATTGAGCCTCGCCATCTTTTCCATGCCCTCGCGTGCTGAAAAGAGACGACTATGGTCTTGAACTTGACCCCGATGGTCCAAATACTTGTGGTGGGGGATTGAACAGGAGCTGTTTGCGCGGGCGTCCTAGCCCTCCCTTTAATACCTCCGGCTTTTGGCGGGACACCAGTGTGAACCATTGGTCGTCTGTAGGTCTTGCCGTAGTAGATGTTGTAGATGCCGTTATTACTGTATCTCCTTTCCTGAATTCCACCGTTCTCTCCATGAATTCATACCGTGCCCGTTGCACGCTGGCCTTGTATGCCGCGAAGCTTGGACACGCCCCCTTATGCCACGATAAGTGAGCCTTGCCGCAGTTGCAGCAAAGCACCAACTTCCTCGGGCAGTCCCTGGTCATGTGAGTGCGCGGGCATTCACTACATCTCCTTACCCTATTGCAAGAGGCTTGGGTATACCCCCATTGACTGCAGTTAAAGCACTGCTTGACTTGTGCACGGGGTGACTAGATCTGGGCCGTGTATAGCATTGAGTTGTTAACAATGGTATTTCTTATCACTTCGCGCTGAAGTGACTCTGTCGGCAAATTCGCGACGATTGTCCCTCATTATGGCCGTTTCTTCTCATCTATCTGTGCTTCTTTCCGTCAAAGAGCCATCTCACATTGTTGATCTTTAGGTCGGGAATCTGAGATTTTGTTTCCGCCACAACTTGATTTATGAAGATGCCATTATCTGGATTTTTTCCTCCTCGCATAAATTTCTCCAAAGGGACACCCAAAATTTCAAGAAGGTAATCCTGATTTGGGACGCAGAACTCCTTTGGTTGTGACATACTCAAGGCAGCGTCTCGCTAGGAGACCGACTGTACAAAAATCTCCATATCATTGCTCCGCAGTTTCCTTACTGAGTATGCCCCCTAACTGTGTATTTTAGCCTTGTCTAGAAGCTCTCCCGGCCCCATATTGTCTGTTATTTGTATTCTTATCCGTACTGCCGCTTTAGTTGTTGGCGGTGCGACTATAGAGGCTTATTTGGGTCGCCCTCCCATTCCTTGTACTGCCGAAGCAGCCATCTTGCGCGACGGCTCCTCGAGGTTCTTCGTGACTGCCTTCTCAAAGGCCAGTATCCGTTCTCCCATTCGTGAAGCCTTCAGCTAAGATGGTAACATCGTAGCATGGGTTTTGAAGGCATCGAGTGCCTAACCTATTTCGACCATCGGTGTCGCAGATTTTTCAGTGTGTGCTACCACCAGTCTGCTCCTGTCCCTATTTCGATAAAGCCCCACTATCTTTAATGTATCCATGATGGCGCCTGTAGAGTTCGCGAGATACTCAACAGCCGTAATTGTGGCGGTGCCGCTATCCGTTGGTTGTGGTTGTGGCGCCGCGGAAAATATTTTCCCGAGGAAACCCACAACTGTGGCATTTCAACTAATTATGCCGAAGCGCAACCTAAAAAGATTGGGGAATCAGAAAAGAAAGACTGATTAAGATGGCAAAAATTATGAAAAAGATGAAATAACGTTCATGGAAAGTAGGAATGCTTTTGAACAAATGATGATTTTTTCCAAAATGATATTGAATTATTAACAACACGTACTGTTAATTATTAGCCCGCTCTAACTGTTTAAGCATCATAGCCAGAAATATCTACAGCCTGAAGCTAATGCTCCTAACCGATATTTATTATCTGAGTTGAGTATTTCAACACGTTATCAGCACCATCCGTGTCGCCAAGTAAATACAAGAATAGGTGAAAAAGATGTCAAGTCAGTTAATGATAACTACAAGATAGAGTAAAGAATTTATTGACTCCAATAACGTTCATACCGATGATCTCGACGAAGAACTGTTCGAGAGGATAAGAGCTGCAGCGGATAAAGAAGCTGAAGAAAATATTCCGTCAAGAGTTTCAAAGTGCAAGAGCAAATCTAGAAGACCTACAGTCTCAAGGTTTCTATCAGAGTAGGCCTCTTATAGAGAGGCGTTTCAAAGAGCCTTATGAAGCTTTGAGTTTACAAATTATGCAGAAATTCCAAAAAGAGACTTATCTACAGAGAGATCCAAATTCAACACGATTTCTCCAATGCTAAATGGACGGGACTTTTTATTGAACCAATCTACAACACTAAAAAAGTATACAAACACAAGTAAGCCAGGTGAGACCAAAAAGGGTTATAATCTCTCTATAATCCCTCGCGAAGTAACGTCGCTTTTTAATTTTTTTATGAGCCAAATGAATAAAATTGGATTACGGGGAAAGGATATATGCGATATAACCTTGAGATATGCAACCTTTGGGAAATAGTTATTGGGCAAGAAAAAAAAGCCGATGGAAACATACACCACTGAAGAAGGTGATTGGATGACTCGCGAAAGAATTGCAAGAGTAATTATCAAAAATTCTTTGGGCCCTACAGATTACCAACAAATTCTTTTTGCAAAGATAGTGGAAATGATATGGAAAGTTTTAATAAGCCTCCATCGGTCAACAGGCGCACAGGCAAAAGTCGACATGATCTGGAACTTTTGGAGCAAAAGATGTAGCGAAAGCGCCTCTGTACGTGAGCATATTGGCGACATTCGCTCTCTACACATGGAATTGGCAGAAACAGGAATTATATTTGGAGATTACTTATTGGCTAGATCAATGAGCAAGTCTCTTCCTCCTTACGACGGCTTCGTATCCTCAATCTTCGCTGGCATTAGAGATTTGAAAAAAGCAGACCCTAACTATATGGCAAATAAAATTTTTGAAGAGGAGATGTGTCGGAATAGTAAATATGAATAGTTGAATATCGTGTCTCAGAAATATTGCTACAATTGTAAGAAGCCAGGCCACTTTAAAGAAAATTGTCATAACAAAGGAAGTGGAAAGGAAAGCCAAGCACCTTGGCAAATAGCTAAAAGGAAAAGGAATAAAATGATGTAAAAATAAAAAGACAAAATCAAAATATCCAAGTAACGGAGTAAGATGTTTTTTTTGGTAATATGGCCGAAGAAGAAAAAGCTCCAAATAAATATAAAGATTCTACCTTTTACTATTGGTCCTGCAACTCATGCTTTGTAAACTCTGGTACTAGTGCTCATATTGCTAATCAACGAGATATATTTACCATATTTACACCTTGTAAAAAAATAGTTAATGTCGCGGGTGGGAAAAACAACATCACTTGGTCAAAAGCGGCACCACGTTCCACGAACGGCATTTCATCGTTTTAATAATTGCTACCATCTTAATCGGCCCATCTTATCTGATTCCCCGAATTTTTAACGTTGCGCTTCGGCACAGCGAGTTGGGGGACTGGAAAGGTGGATTTCACGGCACCACCAAAACCATCAACAGACAGCGGAACAGCCGCACCTTGGCTTGTAGAATCTCTCGCAAATACTACTGGCATGAAACAGGATAAACTAAAAACAATAGCTTATTATCTAAACAAGGTTAGAGACAAACTGGCGATTGCAGGAACTGACAGATCTGGACACCAATGGTCGAGATAGATGAGAAAAGATGCTAGCCTTAGAAAAGGCAGGTAAGAAGAATCTCGAGGAGCTAGTGCGCAAGACGACTCCTCAGTCAGCACAAACAATGGGAGGACGACCCACGTACGCCTCGATCGTCGCGCTGCCAGCGTTATAAGCGGCAGTATGGATTCGAGTAGAAGGAGCAAACAAGATGCAGCCGACAGAGCTGTTTAACAAGGCAAAGCTACACATAAATGGGACATATGCCGTGAGGAAACTAAGGAGTAATAATACTGAGGTGTTCGTGCAGTCGGACTCCCAGCGAGACGCTGCCTTGAGGATGGCGCAGCCCAAGGAGTTCTGCGTCCTGAAGCAGGATTACCCTGTTGAAATCTTGAGAGTCCCATTAGGGACAATAATTCACGGCGGAAAGAACGCCTACAACAGCGTGGCAATATTCAAAATGACGACAGAGACAAAAGCACGGATTCCAGGCATACAAATTGACAGGGTGAAGTGGCTCTTCGACGGGAAGGAACACACCTGGATGAAGGAAAATAGCCATACTCGCGGGTCAGTTATTGCGAGCTTACCGACCGAGGCTCTACAACGTGAAGTGATTCGAAATGGCATTGTAATGGACTCAATGCTCTACACGGCCCAGCTCTGGTCACCCCGAGCACAAGTCAAGCAGTGCTTCAACTGCAGCCAATGGGGGCATACCCAAGCTTCCTGCAACAAGGCAAGGACATGTGGAGGGTGCGCGGGCACCCATCAGAGCAGGGACTGCCCGAGGAAGTTGGTGCTTTGCTGCAACTGCGGCAAGGCTCACTTATCGTGGCAGAAGGGGGTGTGTTGTAACGGCACGGCATTCTGCCATGTCATTACATATATCAGGTGACCAAGAAGGTATGATGATGATGATGATATTTTTATCGTGACCGGGTACTGACCCAGCACCCAGGAGGCATGGCACGGGTAGTCCAGATCTATATAAGACTCTTCGCTACCTACATGATTGGTTCATAGGAGCCAGAAATACAGAAACAAACCAAATAAAAAGAAAAAACACCATTTCTGAGGTGCTAGCGCCCTGCACTACACCTCCATCCTCGTGCCACACTGAGCGGCCCTAAGAAGCAATACAGCTGACATTCAAGTTCCCTGTTTATGATTCAATTTTGCTGTAACATTTTGTTACAGTTAGAAAGCGCCAGAATATCTGCCATCCTTCTTGCCCTATCATATCCCTTGTCGTAGGTCGTGGTTCCTTCGTTTCCGTCCTCCATTTCTGGATGGTCGGGCGACACTCTGCAAAATGCCATGGCCGTTTCTCTCGTCCGCATTTGCATCGCATTTCTTCATTCGGATGTTGAAATCGTCTGTGATAGCTAGCGAAATCACCATGCCCAGTCCTTGCCGCAATGAGGCGGTGATATGCCCATCGAGGTAAAGCTAGCTCCGGAGGGCGTTTTCTTCGCATCAGTAAGTCCAGATCTTCATACCTGTCCGATCTATTTTTATGCCACCAATCTTCCGCGAGTTTCTGTACTCGTATTGTGACTTGACCAAGAAGGTATGCTGGGTGAGGAACCAATTTGTGGGAGGAGATAAGATAAGGTCACGCAACCTTGGGAAGCGAGAGCACACACACAAAAGCTCGCAGATTCTATTATCATTAGACTTTATTTCTTTCTTTCTTCTTTGTCTTAGTATTCGCTCAATAGATTGAATATATAGTTATACAAGCTGTACTCTCACTTGTGCTTATTCTACGCCGTGACACGTGTCCAAGCTTCGCGGCATACAAGGCCAGCGTCCGGCGGGCACGATATGGACTCATTGAGAGAACGGCCGAACTAAGAAGGGAGAGCGAAATACAAACGGAGTTACCTCAATCAAGAACTTTAAACGTACTAGACGTCCATGGGTTTACGCTAGTGTCCAACCAAAAGCCAGAAGGCGTCAAGAAAGGGCCAGGACGCCCGCGCAAACAAGTACTGGTCCCAGCCCCAACACAGCATCTATTTGCGCCATCGGGGTCGAACTTAAGACCACAGTCATCACTTTTCGGCACGCGAGGGTAGGATAAGGTTGGCGAGGTATGCTTTAGCTAGTTCTGTTTCGGACTAATGGCCATTTGTACTTACTGTAGGCAACGAAGTACTACAGGTATAAAATTTTAAAGGGTGAGGGAGTTTTTATTGTCATGGTTTTCCCCTCATGTAAATATATAGATACAGTCAGACCCCTGTTAAGACGATATTTTTTCCGGGACGAACGAAGTTCCCATACATTTACCGATTACACGATTATCGTTCTTCAACCTCCGAATATCGTCTTAACGAGGGTTTTTTTGCTAGCTTGGTGCTATCAATGCTGCCAAAAAAGGGAGTCTCTGTGGAGCAACGACGTGCTCTGCGACGATGGGCGCACCGCCAGGTCCCAAAACCAACACAAAAACAGTGCATTGAGTGGTTCTTAGCTGGGTACGGCCATCGATTAAGCCAGTCCACAGTCTCCGAGTCCTTGAGCAAGACCTTTGCGAAACTCAACAAAGCTCCAAGTACTACTGCGCTACGACAGCGAGCTGGAAACTGGCCTGACCTTGAGAGTATTAGAGCGATTAAAGACGGAAATTGGAAGTATAAAAGAGGCATCAAAAGTACAAAGTAGGCTAGATAGCTGGATTAGATAATGATATCCTTTTAAAGCGATATCCTCTATATGACGATATTTTTCACGGCCCCGACTACGTCATTTCGACAGGGGTCTGACTGTAGGTTCATAGCCGCCTGCATGGGCCCACAGGGCGCCAAATCGGGTTAAGTGAATTAAAATTCAAAATGTCGCAGGTGGACTAACCTCTACATTTGAAGGGAGGGCGAAGGCTGAACACCTATCAGTGGTGCCCTCTACGAACCTGGGAGCGAAATATTCTCCCAGAGCTGAGATTCAGTCACGACAAAGGGTGGGATGAGTTTTTTTGATGGATTTTAGACTTGAAGGAGCTGCACTCGATATTTTGGTCGAAAAATCAGTCGGTAGAGATTTCACAGCCGGAACAAAGTTGAACAAAAAGTCATCACCACCAACATACGATTCACTAATTGGCCTAGGTCTATCTGGAGGTCGTATTCAAACATCCGACATCTCTCAAACTCCCTTTATATTTGCGACGAAGCATTCCTCAATCGATCCTACACCTGCGACCAACCTCCATACTCGTCACATCACCTACCTACACACGCCCTAATGAGGAAAGTCATGATAGAAACGGGACGTGTACAAAGGAGGAAGAAAAGGGAAGATATACCGAGGGGATTACACAAATCCCCAATGACGAAAACAACCCAACGGTACGATATGAAGGTGCAAGGCTAGAGCAACGATGAGACCTTTGACGGCATTTATATTTCGGAGTCGATGAGGATGTCAAGGTCTCGGGCGCGTGGTGGCCGAGGCTGAGGAGGAAATTGCGCTACGGCGTGTATACAGCGGGTTTCTGGACGGTTAGGCTTGGTATGATTCAACACATAGGTGAAGTCTGAGGTGGTCCGGTCATTAAAGTGGGACGAGGTTTATCTGTACTTCACGGTAGTTAACCTGATCCGGCCCAACCCCACTCGTGCTTAAGCTCCAATAGGAGTGCAACGGTAGTCATGTAACCTTGCACGTTAATGAACAAAACAAAACAAAAAAAAAACAACTTTGAATCTAGCTATATACCTCTACTGTTAAACTAACCCTGGCTCCAATTAAAACCCCCCCTCTCACAAACATTTCTCCTACACACACTATTCTAAAGCCTAAGCAGAATACATCAAGCATTGCTAAACCGCGCATAAAAGAAAACCGCGTCATACAATCGGCGCGTCTGCCAATGTTGGAGCTACAGGCTCAACGCCCTCCTACGCACTCCTCCAATCATCCCAATCATGACTTCGACGATCCTGGCCCAAGCCAAACTCCTTACGAGCATGGCATCACTCTAGAAAATGACGAGCTCCTAGACGAACTCATAGATGAACCGTTTGACGCGCCCAACCCATCTGGCTCCTTTAGAGAGGCACTGGGAAGAAGTGTTGCTGCTGCAGAAAGCCGAGCGAAGGAAGCTGAATCATTATTTGGCAGTATTGCCTCGCAATTGGACAATCATTGGGCCGCACCAAGTCACAACTCACTCCCTGCTAATCAACGTTTGGCCCTCAAAAGCTTCTGCAAAGATCTAGCTGAGGCTGCTACCCGTCACTTTGACGCCTACATAAGCGGAAAACAGGTATCAAAAATTGAACCAACTCCTGAGCCTTGCCGAACTCCGCAAGCGCCGGAGTCTTTAATACACGCCAAGGTGGCTCGCCGACCCCAGGGTATCTACACCGAGGGTATACACAGTAGTAAAGAGCCAGCACGTCCCAGCCCAAAAACACAATTGCAACAACATTGCACTGACGATCGTCTGTTTGTCCGCATACCTGATGGAGATAGGCTCAGGGGTCTCTCAGCATACGCTATCTAGTCTCACCTGAAAGCTAAGCTAGGAAACGAAGGACGAGTTCTAGTCAACGTGCAGTCCACAAAGACCGGCTTCGCCCTTTGCCCTAAAGATGGAGAAACCTCTAAACTTAAGGAAGAAATCTCGGAGGTGAGTATTTTTGATAATGTTGCAGTCGAAAGTGCTTCACTGTGGACTTCATATAGGATTAATAATGTCCCACGAACGTTCGGAACCATCAACGACGAACTAAGATACTGCCTTCAACCAGTCACTACCGCTGCTATGCACGAAGCACTCTCAGCTGCCGCAGGAACAGCTCCAGTAGCCATCCTTGCGTCGCGCGATAATGAGGAGAGCCCAGACTCCTCCTCAACAACATGGATCGTTCGCTTTCCAGAAAATCACCAACGTCTTCCTCGTGTTCTCTTTCTGTTTGGTTGCCGTACAATCACAAAAACTCTACCTCGGCGCTACACAGCTGCTCAGTGCAATAGATGCTGGCTATGGCATAATACCCGAACGTGTGCGTCCTCCCTCCGGTGCCGCCTATGTGGCTCGGGAACCCATACTGAAAACGAGCATGGTAACCACTGCGCAGCCACAGGTGAGCACATCTGTTCACCTAGATGCGTTCACTGCCACGGCCCTCATGCCGCTGACGATGCAAAGTGCGAGCTCAAGCCTAATTCTACGGGACCACCTTTGACCAAAGCTCAGGCGAGTGCAGTCCGAAAAGTCAATGCAGATGCCCGTATGCGCAGACGAGCAGAAGCGGGCTGTGCGAAGCCCCTTCCCCAAGCCAACTCAGCAGCGCGTAGCGACAAGCTATCATCATCTCAACACCTCAGCCTTGCCGGACCAAGGACAGCACAGGGTACACAAGAAATTGTTACCAAGAACTATTGAGAGGTTGTGGATCGTAGAGGAATGCTGGAATGGTATAGGGAGGCGAAGGATATATGCCGAACAATGAAGCAGTTGAATAGAGCTTAAGGGTGAAGCTTGGTAGGGTGACACGAAGAGGGTATGAATAGACCTTCAGAGATATTCAGTAAATGTAATGAACTGAGGAGTTTTGAAGGAGAAGAACACTACATATATATACAGGAATTAGTCCTACTGAGACGAATTTAGAAATAAGCCAGGATATGCGCCCATGTCCCAGTATGGCGACATTATCATGGTGATGGTATGTCTTGACCACCAGTAGACCCCCAAACTAGCTGAGTGTAAGACAGAATCATGCATATACCATAATTTCCAACATATCTTGTGTTAAGCGCCAAGACTAATTAATATTACAGAAAATAGATGTGGCGCAGTATTAAATGATATGAATAACGGAAACGAAAACGAGATAGTACATGACTAGTGTAATAGATGCAGGACTGTTAGAATTACAACAAGAACCCCTTCGATGCCCTTTACGTCGAAGAGGATCAGAGCAATGACAAAATGGAAGCATAATGGACGGCTATAAGTCTCACAAGGCTTCGTCCAAGCCATTAACGGTCTTTTCGTTGAACGTCGGCAGAGGTGCTCTTTCGCATGAGATCGCCCTCAACAAAGCTTTTACTATATTAGCAGATATTATCTTGATTCAGGAACCTTACACTTTTCGTGATCGCGCCCAACAGATTACAAAGTACCATCCATCGTATGAGACTTTCTCTCCAATTGATGACTGGTCAACTACTAGGCCTAGAGTGATCTCATACATGTGCAAAGGGGTTGGACTACGTGCAGACCAAATATATAATAATCTCTCTGGCGATATACTCACTCTCCGTCTGAAATCATCCTCAGGGAAGGCCTTGCAAATCATCAACATTTTTAACACAACTCCAGGCTCTACCGGTGGAAGCGCTTTACACTCTCTTCTCACACTCTCCATTCCAACCAACTGCAGCTCCGTTGTGATAGGGTACCTTAATCTTCATCATGTAAGGTGACAGCCTTCCTGGCCAAGCAGTCCCTCAGCGGGTGCTGAAATCTTCTTGGAATGGGCAGATAAAAACAACTTTGTTCTACTCTCTCCATTAGATGTGGCAACGCATCACAGTGGAAATGTACTTGACCTAGCCTTCGGGTCTGGCCCTTTAGCTCAAAGCGCAAAAAGCACTGTCGGCACGCATCTAGACACAACGTCAGACCACGCACCGCTCCTCACTGAGATCGATTGGGTGGGATATGTGGAACCACTGGAGAGACTTAGAGTCGATACACTAGACCCTGCACTGTTTCGTCGCTTACTTTCCATCTCATTAGGCGGACTCTGCACACTTCCGTCTCCTATTACCGAAAATTCCTTGGATAGTTTTGTTAAGGGCTTAGTAGAGGCCATCCGGACGGCATATGCTTCAGCGGCTCGTCGCTCTTCAGGGCACAGTAAAGGTAACCCCTAGTGGAATAAATCTTGCAAATGCGCCTGACAGATCTTCAAATCAGCAATAAAGACCCTAGGTTTCCTCAAAATCCTCCAGTGACAACACTAGCAGAGAAAAGAGAGGTCCTCATCGAAAACCTTCTTGTCAACCTTCCTGAGGCAGGGGATATTCCTACGGACACTCCAGCGGTCCTGACACGCGCAATTGAGTTCCCCCATTATCAATGGAAGAAATTCAAGCTTCAATACTTAGGTGTAGCAATACAGCCCCTGGCAGCGATGAGATAACTTCTGAAGTCCTCCGAAACGCATGGCCCCTTATTGCAGACCACGTCCACACTCTTTTCAACAGCTATCTTTCACTAGGATACCACCCTCGTTGCTTTCGCCAAGCCATACTGATCATGATACCGAAACCTAACAAATCGGAATTCTCTTCCCCGCGATCATACCGCCCAATCGCACTTCTATCAGTACTAGGGAAAGGATTAGAACGGCTCCTGGCCAAACGTATTGCCTGGATTTCTGTCCGGAAAAAACTATTAGCCAGTCAGCAATTTGGAGCTCTCCCAGGAAGATCCGCAGTAGATCTCACCACCTGCCTTACACACGATTTTGAAAGAGCTCTAAACGAAGGGCGCACAGCTACTTTGCTTACACTTGAAGTTAAGGGCGCATTCGACGCTGTTCTGCCAGTTAGACTAGCGCGACGTTTGCGCGAGCAAGGTTGGCCTGAGTCTCTTGTTAAGTGGGTAAGCTCGTTTGCCACTGGTCGCTCGGTTCAAACTCGCCTAGATGGGGAAACCGACCCACTCCAGTAGGTCAACTGCGGACTTCCCCAAGGGTCGCCCGCCTCCCCAATCCTTTTCATGCTTTACATCTCACCTATATTTAAAATGGGGAAAATATCTCAGAGGTTTGGCTATGCGGATGACATTGCATTAATCGAGACGCGTGACTCACTCCAAGAAAATTGCGGCCGTTTGACAGCCTCGCTGCAAGAGGCATTGGCCTGGGGCCGAGGAGAAGGCATAACCTTTGATCCAGGAAAGACAGAACTTCAACACTTCTCCCGGAGACGTGCAGAGAAGGATCCAAACTCCACGCCGTCTATCAATTGTGAGGGATTTTCCATCTCCGAAAATGCATCTCGCTCCTATACAAGGTGGCTCGGAGTGTACTTTGATTAAAATCTCACTTTTAAATGGTATGTACGTGCTCTAGCTGGTAAAGCTTTGAAAGTTGCCATTGCATTACGAAATCTAGGGAACACTACTCGAGGCGTCACCCCAAGTCTCCTCCGGCGAGCTGTAATTTCATGCGTACTGCCAATTGCATACTATGAGCTGAAACGTGGTGGCCTGGGCGCGCCAGGACATTGGCTTCAACTCGGACCATTTCGAATCGTATCGAAGGGCACCTCTCTCTTCTCCAGAAAGTCATTTCAACCAGCGCCCGAGCAATTCCGCCTGTATATCGTACCACTCCGGTCGCAGCCCTCTATCATGAGGCAGGACTGCTCCCTCCAGAAGTCGATTTAGACTCAAGATCACAAATGGCCGCCTTGCGCACTGACCGCTTGGACACAAGGCATCCTCTTAACCGTCGCGTATCTTGGGTACAAACGCGGGAAATCCGGGTCTCCCGCTTCTCAGGATGGGTGCTTAACTTCCCAAAGACAGAGAATTTAGATCCTCTTGTCCAACCTCCCTGGTCAGCAAAAGACAACTGGCATGCAAGTATCAGAAGAGTAACTAAATTCTCACATCGACTTCCTGCTGGTATCCCCTTCCAAGATCTAGTAGCATATTCTGACGGAGGGCTTCGTGAGACCGATTCTGGCCCTCGAGTTGGCGGTGGCGTGGTCATCTATCAAGCGGGTCGTATTGTATCTCGTAAGTGTATACCTCTCAGCTCATCGCTTACTGTATTTGACGCGGAAGTCAACGCGGCCTTGCAAGCCGTTACTATGGCACTTCAACTTTCGTCTGCCCGTTTCGCCAACAATCTCTGGGTTCTTCTCGATAATCTTGACGCTGCTCGACAACTCGGAACGGTCCTAGTTTGCTCTTCTCAAGAAGTATTCATCAAATTTGCCAATACCGCATCTGAATGGCTGCGTCGTCCTCGCCTCCCCCATACCACTCTTGGTAAGGTTCAAGTTCACTGGATTCCTGGTCATAGGAATATTACAGGAAATAGCCATGCAGATGAAACGGCGAAAGAAGCCATGACAATACTCCCTCCTTCTTTTCCCTCTCATCTCACTCTTTCAGCTGCAAAAAAATGGGTTCAGTATTCAAAAATGGAAGTCGACAAAAAATATTGGGAAATTATCGACATTGAACTTGTTGTCGATATTGTATATGTATGTCTGTTATCGCAGATATTGGAAATAATTCATGAGATTGCTTAATGAGTGGTTAGATTTGATTCCGATATAATATTGTAGAAGACTTGTCCCAACTATCAGAGGGCTACAACGTCTTTATCTATTTACAGGTAAATTCCCCATATTCCAACCACGCTAGCCATACAGGACGTAGCATGTAAAGCCTGATTCGTATCATCATTTTGGGGTTGAGGTTTACCGTGCATATGCTACTCGAGTCGCATGTCTGACTACTTTGCGACACGCTTAGGTATCAATCTAAAAACCCACACCAAAACCGAAACTACTCACAACCCTGATGATGACCCCATGAATAATTGGAACAGCAGCCTGCAACATAGCACAATTAGGCTAAACATTGTTGACCAGGACTTAATCCGAACAGGAAATCTCTGCCCCGCGTTCCTACAAAGACTTGAACATCGGAGTTTCTGATCGCTGTCCTGGAGAGCTATCACTCCCAATGCATCTCGTTGCTCATATATACGCCGCACGATCAGGGCATGGAGACTTCGCCTCTTACCATTTACGGCTTTCTCATACCAGTGCAAATATGCACTGTAGCTGTGGCGAGCCCAAGTCCACAAAACACTTCTTAGAATGCAGCCTGCCAACAATTAGAACCACAAAGGCACCCATAACCAATCCAAACACAATCAAATTCCTTCTCGGAACTCACAAAGGCGCCATTAAGCTTGTCAATTGGCTTGAAGAGACAAAAATTTTCTCAGCTTTTTGCCCCAGGCTCCCCCCATAGGACACAATAGTTGACACGTCACTTTAGCACTCTTGTATGCTCTAAGTTAGAATCATCTGTTTTATAAGAAGGCCCAATCGGCGTTCCTGGGATATACTATGCGTCACTGTTCAGACATATCTTACCACTGTATACTTAGTTTTATTGTACCACCATGAGTAGTTCTGTGTTGGGTTCCCCCTCACAGACACGTAGATTAGTTAAATAGGTCTCATTTCTTATGTTTGGGAATATGGGCGCCTCAGTTAACTAGAGTAGTAAGCTCTGGCGTCCTTTACCCGGTTGGGTGTATAGAGCGAAGGGCTAAGGCTCACTCTAATTAGACGTAAAATAATACAAACAAAAAACCAAAGCGCACAATTCGAGAAATTCCAAGTTGCCCATTCCCACCCTATTACCCATCTCACCCATCATCTATCGAATCGAATTGTAATTGTTTGCCATCGGCGGCATTTTAAAATACCTCGGACGCGTAGAACGCACCAAAACGCGATCAGCGGAATCACCAAAGATCGCGTCATCAAATCCTACAAATTGCATGAATCTATACTAACTCTTGCAAGACAAAAACTTACGATGAAAGGATTAGAGGCCTCCGAGAAAAATTTAGACTACATCGAGGCTGCGCTCGAAGCTAACGTTCGCATTAAACCCGAGGTAGAGATGTTGGACGTCGAAGTCCAGAAGTTGAAATCTCTATCAGATTCAAGATGGGCCTCCTCCAGCCCAGAAGACGCGGAAAAAGCCCCAGGGCCCGCAATAACTCCAAGAGAAACCGTCGCAGCACCCGAAAAGCGCGCCACGGTTCCAGCACTACCGCGATTTAAGGAAGTAAGGCCCGCGAAAAGGGCCGATGTACCTTCAACCAACACAGCAGGAGCCGAAAACTCTTCGCTGGCCCCACCGTCTACAGCAATAGAAGCAGCAGGTAAAGAAAAAATATACCCTCCAGAATTGCTTGCAGCGATGGAAGCGGAGGAGCGCAGGGCAAGGCAAAAAGCCGCGCAATTTAATATCTGCTCGACGTCGATTAGCAGTGTCGAGGCAGCTCTTCTACCGCTCTCCACCGGTGAAGATAAAAATTTTGTAGACTCGATCGAAGTCTACCTAAGGGCAGCCATCGCGCAATTCGTGGCGACCGGTCCGAGCACTGCTCCGCCAGTACTACCCCAACAACCAAATGTCGCGACTACCCCTGCGACCGTCGTCCCTGTAGCCATTCCCCGGAATATTTTAAAGGCTACTGCAGCTCTCCCGCTCAGAAGCACCTGGGCCACTGTCACCAGAGCAAGACACCAAAGGTCAGGAGCACAGGCTCCTGCAAACATCACCTCGGTTTCGGCTGTCCCATCTGCCAGGAAACCGGAGAAGAAGCCAGCAGCAACAACAGCATCGAAAGATGACCGACTCTGCCTGCGTCTCGATGCAAACCACGAGTGGAGACAACTCTCTCCGGCTGGCGTTCGCGAAGCCGTGGCTAAACATACGAAATGCACCCCTTCCGATGTCGACCAGGTGCAACGCGTTCCCACTGGCTTTGCCATCCGTGCCAAAAACCCGGACGCAAAAACTCGACTGCTGGAGGCCTCTAGCACTTTTACACAAGTAGAGACAAAACTAGAACCACCAAGTGATCTAGTTTCCCTCCGGATCGCAACGGTTCCAGTCGCCGTTTTCGGCTTGGAAGGACGAATCGAAGTCACTGCCGAAATGGTGGCCGCCGAAATCCTCCGGGTAACAAACTGCACTCCAGACCGAGTGAGGATACACGGAAATACTAAGCTCGGCGCTCCCTACAGATCCTGGGCGGCCTTTTTTCCCAGGAATGCTAGCCCAAAGCCTGGATTCCGACTCTTTGACGACTCAGGAGTAGCGACAATCCAACGAAACCGCCCTGCCATACAGCAATGTAGGCGATGTCTCGGCTTTCACGCCACCCGTGGGTGTTCTCGCGCGCCAGCCTGCTGGAACTGCGGATCCACCATGCACTCGGCATTCGAGTGTAAAGCGGCCTCTAAATGTCAAAACTGCGGAGGCCCCCATCAATCTGGCAGTCGAGACTGTCTAGCTCGTCCTAACAGGTCTAGCCCAGCTACCAGGGAGCAACTCGTGACGATTCGACAAGCTGGCCAACGCGAGTACCAGGCCGTCGCTCGAGCCAAAGCTGCTACCAAGGACGCAGAGGCGGCTACAACTGCCGCTAGATCGATAAGACCAACTTCTCCTGCTGCTGTTAAGGACAACCTATCGACAGACACAGCAATGACTGAGGGTTCGGGCTTTAGAGCCTTGAACCCTGAAGAAGCTTTGTGAAGGGCGCCCTACGGGCCCCTTCCCGTCCCCCCTCCTACACTAAGTTTTATGTCAATAAACGTAGGCAGGGGCGGCCCAACCCACAACATTGCGCTCTCTAGAGCTTACGAGCTAGGCGTGGATGTTGTGTTGATTCAAGAACCTTGTTGGATCAAACAAACGAACAAAACCAAGTCACACCCAGGTTACCTCTGTCATACACCGTACGGAGGTGTGGATGTCAGACCGAGGGCGGTGACTTACACTCGGAAAAACGGAAAGGTGATATCAGCAGAGCAGATTTTCCTTTGTAATAGGCTGACCGGGGACTACTGCTGGGTACTGGTCAATGGAATCACATTTCTCAACGTGTATAAGGCCCCTAACGACCCGACTGCACTCCGCACGCTTGTTGACTGGAAACCGTCTGCGAGGTGCATTGCAGCCGGGGACTTCAACTCAGTGCATGCTGCCTGGCAACCGGAAGCAACTCGGCCTTATGGACAGGGTGATGAGATAGAGAGGTGGGCGGAAGACCACAACCTCTCTTGTCTTATAATTGGAGAGCCGACTCATAAAGCTGGCAATACTCTTGATCTCGCTTGAACTAACATATCGGGAGCCCGTGCTTGGGTTGACAGAGAGGAGTGTATGACCAGCGACCATCTTCCGATCCGCGGAATCGTACCTGCAGCGACCTTCACCGGGAACCCGGGTCCATCGAAGATCAGAGTGCCCAAGAAGAATCTACCTAATTTTGCGCGTGCCGTTGCAAAGTGGGCACATCCAGCTATTGACTTGAGCCCAACAGAGAAAGTGGACGAGTACGCCCAAGAAATATGCTTCCATCTCTCGGAGGCCATCAAAGCGACAGGAACCCGGGCCAGAAAGGAAAGCGGCAAATTTGCACTGTGGTGGACTCCTATGTGCAAATTCGCACACACAGAATACCGAGCCGCAACGACACCGACACAGTGGGCCACTTGCACAAAGGAGCTTCGAGGGACCATCACAGCCGCCAAGAAAGAATACCAGACAAGCCAAGTGGAATCAATGACATCACCGTCCAATATCTTCAAGCTGATGCGTTCGGTAAACTATAAACAGGCCAAAGCCCCTCCGCCACTCAATCACAACGGAAAGTTCATCACGGACCCGTTAGAGCGAGCTACCATTCTCCGAGACGCCCTTCTTGCACGCCACCAACTATCTGACGACCTTCCGCCATGCAACACCCCCAGCGATAACCGGATACCTTGGGAAGTTGAAATCTCAGATGAGGAAGTGCGAGCATGTACCATCGGCTGTGGAAAGACAGCACTAGGGGCAGACGGAGTTACGGTTGAGCTCCTCGAGACTTGCTGGAAGACGATCGGACCGTGTGTTACGCAGGTCTTTAGAGCTTGCATACGGCTCGGCACCCACTCATCTTGCTTCAAATTTGCAGATGTGGTGCTATTGGAAAAGCCAAATCGGGACCCAACCACAATCAAAGGCTGGAGGCCTATAGCCCTCTGATCATGCATAGGCAAAGGGTTAGAAAGGCTTCTTGCCAAGCGAATGGCGCACCTCGCAATCACTCAAAATGTGGTTGGCCATCAACAATTCGGTGCGCTCCCAAAGAGATCTGCAACGGACCTGGTTTCCTGCGTAGTCCACGATGTCGAGGATGCACGCTCCCAGGGATGGGCCTCGACATTTGTAACTTTAGACGTCCAAGGAGCGTTCGATGCAGTGCTTCACAATCGCTTGGTTAGGCGCATACAAGCCCAGGGATGGCCAGACTCAATGCTCCGGTGGACGACTTCATTCCTCACACACCGGAAAGTTCAAGTGCGTTTCTACGGCGGAGTCACCACCCAGAGAGAGTTGGTCTGTGGAGTCCCGCAGGGTTCCCCAATATCGCCATTACTATTCCTTCTGTACATGGCGGAGCCGATGAAAAGCGGCAACCCAGGATCGAGGTTTAGCTACGCGGACGACATTAGAATTCTAGGGTTTGGACTCACAATTGCTGAATCTGCCGCTGCTGTACAAGGTGAGATAGATCATCATCTCGAATGGGCGCGGAATAATGCCGTCGACTTTGACACGGAAAAAATCGGAAGTTATTCAATTTCTGGGACGACGCCGAGAGGAAGCAATTGGTGTTCATGTTAACGGAACCCTTATTGAGCCTGCAGAAAATATTCGCTGGCTAGGCGTGAATCTAGATCCACGACTCAATTTCAAACACCATGTAATTACGCGGTGCGGTAAAGCGGTAAAAGTTGCCCAGCACATGCGCCGTTTCAACTCTGCCTTTCGGGGAGCAGCTCCTGGGCCATTGGCTAAGGCAGTAGACATGTGCGTTATCTCGCTCGCAACTTTTGGATCTGATGTCTGGTGGCCAGGGTCCAAACGCCCAACCATACGAGGAATAGTCACGTCATCTACCTCCAACCTCTGCAGCATGATTGACCGAGCTAACCTGATGGGTTTGCGGGCTGCACTTCCAGTAATGAGGACAACACCAAATATAGTCCTTCATAGAGAAGGGGGAATCCCGGCGGCAAAGGTCATACTAGAGGGAAACCGTCTCCGGCTTTCGGCAAGGCTTAAGACCCTTGACGATCGACACCCTTTGAGGATCCGCGCTTCCGTGTGCCCGAATGTCGGCACCCAGAAATACAAAAAGTCTGCCAAGTCCTCAGCCAGACCAGAAATTCAGATGTCACGATTACAGCGTACTTACTGAGAGCTTCCGGAAGTAGAAGCTCCTGAAAGTCTGACGCCGGTGGTTTACTCTAGGAAACCGGGCTCAAAGTCGATGGAACGCGAAGGTTGCGTTAGAAGGATTACCGACGTGCCAGGAACGGACATTTGTGCATGCTCGGATGGGTCATCAGAAGGACATGGACGCTCCACCTGGGGTTTCGTTCTGAAAAAGGAAGGGAAACTTATCAGCAAAGGAAGTGGCATCAAGCACGGGGGAGAGGTGCTGGATGCAGAGATAGTAGGAGCAAGGAAGGCTCTGGAGGCCGCACTGGAGTTCTTGGAGAACGAAAAGTGCAGGAAAGTAGGAGGGTCGCAGCAAATCCACGTGTTTCTAGACAGTCAGCAGGCTGTAAGCGCACTAACGACAGGCTCGTCCTCAACCAGCCTTGAAGATGTACGTAAATTCCGTGCGTTATCTAATAAGGCTGAAATTTCAGTGAAGTGGGTTCCAGGGCATGCAGGAATCCAAGGAAATGAAGAGGCAGACGCCATGGCCCGTGCAGCACTTCGAGAATTGCCTAGCCCGGATACGCAACCAGGATCCAGTACTCTGGCAAATCTTCGAGGGTTCATGAATCGCAGACGGCAGAGATTGCTGGACAGTTGGTGGGAAGAGACCTGTCCGCCTAAATACCGCCTAAATACCGCCAACTCAACCTACAGGTGCGGAGACCAAACTACCTGAACTGTCTCTCTCTAGGCACCTCCTCCGGGCACTAATTGCAGCACGAACGAGTCACGGCAATTTTGCGGCATACCATCGCCGTTTTAATAATCCACACGCTCCTATGGAGTGTTCTTGCGGGAAGGAAACTACTCCAACCCACTTTATCCACTGTAGCCGTCACGCACAACAAACGCGTAGGCTCAGAAATTCAATGTCCCACACTGACTTTATCGAAAAGCTTCTCGGGTCCAAGTGCCACAATAGCTTCAAAATATTTGCGGAGGAAAACGGCTGTTTTGATAGCCATCCTGCCCACTCATCCACTGCTCTCAGCGGGGATTAGATAAACTAGTCATTGCCACAACGCATGACACGAAAGGGATCGATGCGAGAAGTGTCGTTTCTCTGAGGAAATCTTTTATGTACTTGAATTTAGGGTTGAAGGATGGAGTCTCAATTTCGGAGTCGGAGTAGGTGGTGTCTTCTGAGTTGTAATTTACCTTCTACTTTTTCTGTAGCGGGTCTCGCGGTTGGAATGAGTTGGGCCTGTAAGCAGTGATCCCCGCCGGCTCCACCAGTCTTGTACCTATAGTGGACCTAGAGCTTTAGCTTAGGACTTTAATATAATAAAAAAAAACGCACAATTTTTTTGAAATTCGAATTTTCGATTCACCCTTTCCTCATCTCCATCCCTCTCGCGCTCGTCGCATTCCTTCAGTAAATTGTCATCGAGTCGCTGGCACCTTAACCATGCCACCTGTTCGTAAAAAGCGTCCCAACGCCAAGTTGGACAACACGAGAGTCCACCCGAGGGCTCTCGAAAAATTACCTGGCTTTGCCCAGTCTCCGAAATGCGCGGAGATGAGCAAGGTCTCAACTAAAGGGAAGGAAAAAGCCCTCCCCGCCGTCACTGAACCCGATACTGACATGATCGGGTCAGTTGAAATTGTTGAGGAATTTCCCCAACCATCCTCCGTCCCTCACGGGACTGGAGAATCGTCAAAATCTCCTCCGACAGCGTCAATACCGTCGAAAAACGCTGCAGTCAAAGCAGCGCCAAAATCAACGTCGCAGCCAAAAGCTGCCACAAAAGCAGAGTATCCCCTAGAGCTTCGACCAATTGTCGAAGCTGAACAACGACGCGCCGCCGAAACAGCGGCAAATCTGGCCCTCTGTTCCGCCGCCATCTCTGGCGTCGAAGCCACCCGTCCTCCCTCCTCGCCCTGCGAACCCGACCCCAAGGGCTCCAGAAGCCAGGAGCAATACAACTCCCGCCGTCCCAGTGCTGCCTGTAAAAAGCACCTGGGCCACGGTGGCCAAAAATGGACTGCGACAAAATGCAGCTCCTATAGCAAAGGCTGTGCCGCGACCTGCGGCGAGAGCCCAAAAGAAAGAAGCTCCTAAGGCGAAAGTCGATAAGCGACTGTTCCTTCGCCTGGAAAAGGAGTACCCATGGCGGAATCTCTCAAACAACATTGTGAAAAGTAAGGTAGCGGACACGCTTAATCTCTCTTACTATGATATAACCTCGATTCATCGAGTAAAGACCGGCTTTGCTATTATAGCAAAGAACGAAAAAATACGACAAGAGTATTAAAGTTCTAGGGGGTATCTGGAATGATAGAAGTGAACGTTGACCGTCAAGTCAATACTGTACGAATCGTAAGATATTGGGGATTTAAGGATCAGAGATAAAAGGTTAGGATCAGTGAGGTTTTGGTTTTACTGAACTTATATTTCGGTAATTAAAAGTGTTAGTGTTTAATCTACATCTAATTGTCTATCTATGTTCTAACTCGCTTAGGTAGAAACATTGTGTTCTGATTAGGTGATGGAATAACATTCACACCACTGAGATCATCACCAACCGAGACCTCACCAAAGCTGGTAGCGATCGAAGATGAGTAGTCTTCGTCTACTCCATACTGCGTGCACTTCGGTCTGGCATGTCTAGATTTCAACAAAGAGATCCTAGATGTCTCTCCGAAGCTGGCAAGTGAAAACGCCAAACTCGAAGCATCTTCGGATCTTGTCGCCTTACAGATACCGAACGTACCTGTAAGTATCGTTTCACAGTACGGCCCCGTAGCGACCGATGCTGCAAGTGTCACCGCTGAGATCTTCCTTACGACCAGCGCGTATCCAATCCAGGTCCGACCTAATGGGACATGTCGGCCTGGATCGCCTTATCGAAACTGGCATGCCCTTTTTCACCGGGACGAAGCCCCTCGTGCGGGCTTCCGCCTTTTTGACGATTCGGGTATGGCTACCATCCATAAGCCTCGTCGATCAATTGAACAGTGCAAACGCTGTTTGGGCTTCCACGCCACTCGTGGTTGCTCCCGCGCTCCGGCTTGCTGGAACTGCGGATCAAATATGCACTCCGAAACAGAGTGCAAGGCCCTCACACGCTGTCGCAACTGTGGGGGACCTCACCGATCGGATTCTCGGGCCTGCCAAGTCAGACCAAAAAAAATCCGGACCGGTGACCAAAGAGCAGCTCGCGTGGATTCGCCACATCGAACAAGGGGAGTTCGCGAAGGTGGCACGAGCCAGGGCTGCAGCAAAAAAGGCCGAAGAGGCGATCATCGCCGCGGCGAAGGATGTCTCGATGGCCGAAGCTACAGGTTTCGGAGCTCTGGGATCTGAAGAAGAAGTTTGAGGACACAGCAACCTCGACGATGTCCCCTTTTGGGGCATCTACTAACCAATAGCAGGATACCGGCTGGATCAAAGGTGCCTGCTAACTCATCTACTGCTCTCAGCGGAGATTAAGTAAATTTGTCATTTGGAAGGTGTGACGGACGAGGGAATGTGTGAGGAGCGCATTTACTGGGTCCAATATGGAGGAATCTTCTGGTATTCGGAGTTGTTTTGATTTTTGTGATTTTTCGTTCGTGTTCAATCAGCTGCACTTTTGGTAGCGATTCACGAGGTTGGAACGAGTTAGGCTGTAGGAAAAGTTACAGGGAACCCTGCCGGATCCGCCGGTCCTTGACCCAATGTGGAAAACATAGCTTTAGCTTAGGACCGAATGTATATAAAAAAAATAAAAAAAACGAAGCACGGCACTACATGGAGCAGAGGATTGCCCTGCAAACCTAGTTAGGAAGTAGCAAGGGCGAAGCCGCCAGGGCAGTAAGCACTGGCGTCCATGCCTCTAGGTAGTTGAGTGGGTAGTAGGGACCTAAGTCAAGCTTGGTGCCCCGACGGACGAAAAATAGAAAACAAATAAACATGGAGCAGAGATATGTTGGCCAGGGCTGACCAGGATCACTACTAAGTGTTAGAAATTGTCAAGGATTTCTAGGAAATATCTCGAAGAACAAGTTTACAATTTCGGACAATATTTTATTGATAGTTGTATATGATATTGAACTCTCTTCTCAATATGAATTAATAATATATAATACTCCGTTGACTTAGTTTTATATATATAGATAAGTCTATCCTTAAATATAGATCCCGAGGCTTTAGTGATCCCGAACTCCCAGTGATCTAGCAACAACCAGCCATTTAATTATCTGTTAGAGTATGGAGAAGACTTCGGAGTAAGAATTGCCTGAGAACGGAGAAGAAGTTCAGTTTGCTTAATTTACTAATAGACTACAGGTATTATGATATATACAGTGGAATTATAAGAAATAGAGGTTACCCGGAACCGACTCGACTGCAGAAATAAGTGGGACCCCGTACCAGAAAAGAATTATCCACTGACTGAGAATACTGGGTCACGCAATAGAAGTACGAACAAACCAATGACTGGATTTGTTCGGGAAGAATGGGATTCAAGCAGACTCTAACGTTGAGTCCGATTGGATCAGAAGTGTGGGATCCTGCCCGAACTCAGAAATATAGTTTAGGCATGATGCATGCAACCACATTGGTCGATAGAAAGAAAAGCAGGAAACTGTATTTCCAACACTCCTCCTGATCAATGCGGTGAATGCGAGAATGCTATACCATCTGAAAAATCCTTTCAATTAGTGGTTTAGCTTTTTGCTGCGGAAGAGGTTTAGTTAGAATATCCGCCAGCATAGAAGTTGTAGGTATGTAAGACACCTTTATGTTTCCATTAAGAATACTTTCCCTAACGAAGTGATAAGCAACATCAATGTGCTTAGTTTTAGAAGAATTGGTCCCTTTCGCAATTGCAAGTGCACCCTGGTTATCAGAAAAGGTGAGAATACCATCATCGTGTATGAGCTCGCTAACATGTAGCTCCTTTAGAAACCTAGAAAACCAAATCGCCTGCTTAGCAGCTTCATACAAGGCTACATATTCAGCTTCAGTGGTTGAGGTTGATACCGATTTTTGTTTTCGCAATTGCCAACATACAGGACCGCCACCAAGCATGAGAAGAAAACCGCTTACTGACCGACGAGTTGTAACATCAAAAGCATAATCCGAGTCGGAAAATAAGCATGCAGCTTGGTTGGTGGTAAGAATTTGTGATGAGGGACCGAAGCTGTAAGTAATACAGTAGTTTGAAGAGCCTTTAAGATATCGAAATACTCTACAAACACTGTTCCAGTGGCGCTGTACTGGATTTGAGTTGTATGCGCCAAGTTGGGAGGTGGCAAAAGAAATATCTGGCCGAGTTTCAATAGATGCGTATCCAAGGCTGCCTACCGCGCTAGCATAGGCGGAATCGTCCGCCAGATGTTCTCCCTCTGCCTGCGGAAGAATGCCACCATACCCATCGAGGGGAGAAGAATAGGATTTTGAATCACTAAGCCCAAGAGAATTAATCTTGTCTAGTAAGTAGCTGGACTGTGATATATGAAGAGTACGAGTTGGGCGCTCGTGAAGAATTTTCCACCCAATGATACTGTTGATCTCACCAAGATCTTTGACAGGAAAGAAAGAAGAAAGTTTGGCCTTGACAATTTTAACATCATCAAGTTGCTTGCCGCAAATTACCAAGTCATCAACATATACACCTATAACCATTTGGTATATTTTGTGGATGTAAACACAGTGATTGCAGGTAGACTTTTCGAACTCAAGAGAAAGAAGTTTAGAGTCTAATTTATCATACCACGCTTTTCCAGACTGTTTTAATCCATATAGGGCCTTGTTGATTTTAAGAAAACCGCTCACGTTCCATCCCTGAGGCGATTTCATGTATATAGGCTCTTGAATATCGCCCTCGAGATAGGCCGTTTTGATGTCAATTTGGTGAATTTCCCAATCGCGGTAAGTAGAAATTGCGAGTAGTATTCGGAGAGAATCTAAACGCAGAGTTGGTGAATAGGTATCGAAATAATCGACACCAGGAATTTGGTTAAAGCCTTGAGCAACTAGTCGGGCCTTGAACCTACCATCAGATTTGACGGTGAAAACCCATCGCGAGCCAGTAGCTCTTCTCTTATGAGGAACATGGGTTACTGAAGTAAATACTCCCTTTTGGGTGAGAGAATCAAGCTCCTCCTGAATTGCCATCTCCCACATGGCCTTATCAGGTCCGTTGATGGCTTCAGAGTAAGATTGTGGGATCGAAGTATCTCCACCAACGTAAAGAATAGGAGACTTGGGTTGCCATGCAGATCGTGGCTCAATAGGTTTAGAAATCCTATTGCTCCTCCTGAGCGGAGGAAGGTTAGAAGTAATAGAACTAGGGGTAGTCTGGATTTGATTAACACCCTGAGAAATATCTGCAGTAGAAAGAGAATTTGGAGACAAAGTAGTAGGATCAAGTTGCACAGACGAAGAAGTAGAAGAATCCGGCTCATATGTAGAATGATGACAAGTAGTCTGGCGAGAAAGTAATTGATCCTGAGAAAGAGTATCCCGAAGAGAAGGTGAGTCAACATAAGAAGAATTTTGCTCCAAAGTTGCATTAGAAATGATGACTCCAGAAGAAGAATTTTCCTGATCAGTAGTCTCTTGAATATTCAAGGGACGAGAAGAATAAATTTAAATAGAAGGATCATGAAAGGGTGACACGCCCGAGTCTGAGTCAGAGCTGTCGTAAGAATTATCGGGATGAGAAAAAAGTAGGATTGCCATCGAGGGGCACTTCGATCTCGCTAAATTGCTCAGACGAAGTTTGGCCTCAATCCCAGAAAGTGTCCTCAAGAAAATGAACATTGGCCAAAATGATAATGTTAAATGCGGTTATTGTCCATGTTAGATGCTGCTGTTAGTAATCCTAGAGAAAGATCCGAAGAGAGCGTGAGGTCCTCGGGTTGAGAAGAAAGATGACAAGAAAATGTAGGACGAGAAGAACTAAGAACAGCAGGAGGAGAAATTACATTGAAATGAAATAAGCCATTCCTTAAACGAGCGGTTGCAGTGAGACGACCTTTAGCTTCAAATATGCCAATCCCACTGTTAGAAAACCGCATTTTGTAACCTGCAGAAAGAATTTGAGAGCCAGAAACAAGATTTTTTTGTACAAGAAGGAAGATACCAGACGTTTTCTAGCTTCATAGTACGAGAACAAGATGAATCGAGATAATTTCCCAAAGAAATTTCCACAGAGCCGATTCCAGAAACAGAAAGCAATTGACCAGAAGCAGTTTGGACACGCTTATCAATTGGAGAAATAGAAGAGAACAAGCTTTTGTCATGAAAGATATGGTGCGTTGCACCAGTATCAAGAACAACGTCGTTACACTTCCCTGATCCATCAGAAGTAAAAATATGTTCCTCCATCATCCAGGCACCGTCAAGTTTAATAGACTTTCCCTTTTTATCCTTGGAAGAGCCGTTATTCCCGAATCTTTGGAACATAGCTCGCACTATAGCGGCTTTCTCTGGATGCTTGGCGGCCCACTTTGTGCCGTCAGGCGTAGAAATCCAGAGGAAACAAGTGTCCCTGGTGTGACCCTTACGGTGACAGTGCGCGCATGTTTTGTCCTTATTGGAAGAATTGGACGAGGAAGAATGAGGATCAGGGTGAGAATTTTGTTTCGTTGAACTAGTTAAGAATACTGCAGATGGACCAGACTGTCGACTATTTATCGTAGTTTCTGTCGACCTCAGAGAGTTGACTGCCTGAGAAAACGTGCAGGACTTGTCTCGTCTCAAAGAAGTGACTGATCCAGAGAATTGACCATTGCTACAAAAATCAAAGTAGTCAAGTAAGTAATCCCTCATTTGAGTATCAGAGGGGAAGAAAGAAGGATCTGCAGCAGCAATTCTACGTTGACGTTTTGTAAGCTCTTCAGAAAATTGATCCACACTAGTACCATCAGGCATAGTGAATCGAAAGAAATCCTTGAGCAAGGAAGTAGGAGTAACCTCACACTCAGGTTTGAAGAAATCTTCAAGAGCAATCCACATTTCTCTGGAAGTATTTTTATTTTCAACCAAATGGTAAGTATCATCTGGTACGGCCGAAAGAAGAGCAAATCTGACACAATGGTCAATTTCGTCCAAGTCCACATCTTTATTCTCGCCTTTCTTAGTATCGGCGACGGCTTCGGAAGGGTCGCATATAACGGACTCCGCATTAAATTGTACGAGAATCATTCGAAATAGACTAGCCCAACGGGCTTAGGGAGACTTGTCCAAAGTAGGGAGAGAACGAACCGATTTGATGATCTGGTTAAATGCCATTTTGGTTGTAGAAGGTTGAGAAGATGTAGTAGAGGTGAGTGTGAGGAAGAGAAAGTTGTAGAAGTTGAAGCAGCCAGGCGAAGAGAGAAGTATTTAAGTCCAAAGTTGAGCTAACTTGGTCTCATAATCTGTTAGAGTATGGAGAAGACTTCGGAGTAAGAATTGCCTGAGAACGGAGAAGAAGTTCAGTTTGCTTAATTTACTAATAGACTACAGGTATTATGATATATACAGTGGAATTATAAGAAATAGAGGTTACCCGGAACCGACTCGACTGCAGAAATAAGTGGGACCCCGTACCAGAAAAGAATTATCCACTGACTGAGAATACTGGGTCACGCAATAGAAGTACGAACAAACCAATGACTGGATTTGTTCGGGAAGAATGGGATTCAAGCAGACTCTAACGTTGAGTCCGATTGGATCAGAAGTGTGGGATCCTGCCCGAACTCAGAAATATAGTTTAGGCAAGATGCATGCAACCACATTGGTCGATAGAAAGAAAAGCAGGAAACTGTATTTCCAACATTATCGCAAGGTAGCATTTCCTAGCCACTGCAATTCAGATATCACTGAACCTCATGTCGCTCAGCTAGGCTTAGCCATATGCAATCGGATCAATTGAATTGATCTTGATGATCATATTTAGAAATCTAAACCTTCAGATATACTAAGTCTAGATTTCCAACACTAAGCGTGTCAAGAAAGTGGGTACCTGGGCTGGCTGGTATATCAATCTACTGGACAGCACAATCCTGAAAGCAATTCGAGCAGTGCTACCAGCATGGCGTACCACGCCAAATATGGCTCTGCATCGAGAGTCAGGCGTCCCTCCAGCAAAGTTTCTGCTACAGAAAAGGCAACTCCAGGCCGCTGCACGGATACAACGACTCGACGCTTGGCACCCGCTCGTATTCAGATCTAGAGGGGGACCCAAGGAAACAATAAGTCGTCTAGGCCTGCGAACAGGCCAAAGAAACCGAGCGATCTCTGTGCTAGATCGTTACCTCGCGAGGCTCCAAATAAGTTCTAAGAGCGTGCCGACAGCCGAAGGTCCGGGTAAACTTTATTACTCAAGAGGTGAACCCACAAGTGAATCCGCTGGAAGCGACAAGAAAGCGGAAGCAGATCATGCCAAGCAATGGATAGCTAGTCTGTCAGCAGAGACAGTCTGTGCTTATTCGGACGGACCTTCATGCGGCCTCGCCAAATCTGCTTTGGAATACACCCTATACAGAGCAGGCCAAATGATAGGGTCAGGATCAGGTCCCATGCCCGGAGCAGAGGTTTACGACGCGGAGCCATTAGAAGCCCAGAAAGCCATGGAAGAAGCCATAAAGAAGGCGAACAGAGGCCCAGTAAAGGTACTTCTAGACAACCCTAATGCCGTGCCAGCTTTACGAAGCGGCTGAACATGATTGTTACAGTCTATGATTGTCAAACTTACGATTCAGACAAGCCAGTCTCTATCAGTCGAAGTACATTGGATACCGGGAAATTCTGGGGTTACCGGGAACGAGCAGGCGGACAAATTGACCAAGGTAGCCCTGAGAGATCTCTCAGATTTAAGGGGTGAGCAGATATACACCTATGCAGCGCAGAACCGGCTCGTCTGAGAGCAGGCCAATGAAGCTGTGGAATCCAGGTGGCTTCAAAATAGACCAAGATGGTACGAAGAATTAGACCCTCTAATGGGACGAAAACGAACACCAGAGCTTGGATTGCCGAGATGGGTATACCATCGTCTGATAGCAGCGAGGACAGGACACAGAGATTTCAAGGGTTACCATGACAGATTCGGGCATGAAAATATAGACTATAGATGCGTCTGTAGAAGGAAAAGACGTCCTTGGCACTTTGCAGAGTGCCGAACGGCTTTGCGACAATGGAGAATATCTAGACATAAACCACCACCAAGAAGTCGAATTATGTTGACAGAAAACGGACGGGAGAGATTCTATAAGTACATAACCATAATCAGATACTGCGCAGGGCAATTTTCACATTAAGAGGGCTAAACCTTTCCGAGGGCCTGGAATATCTTTGGCAATTGAATATGAAAGTGGGAAAGGCGTAGGGCGTTTTCTGTCTAGGCAATTTTCTTTATTTCTTCTTTTCATGTAATCAATCGGCCAAGAAAGCTGGACAGATAGGTATTAGTGAGACTTTAGGGATCACACACATTCGTATCATGCTTCATGGGTGTAGGGCTTTTGCCTGATACGAAATTCATACATACATACATACATATATTGCTCGTGGTGAATAGTCATTCTGCTCAGTATTTAATCATGAAATTCAGCCAGCTTTTCCACGGAACCTTCTATCCAAAAAAATGATAGTAATGGACACTGAGTGCAAGGGAAAAAGTCTCAAAATACCTGCAGCCCCAGTCAGCCGAGGCTACAGGAGGTGCGCATATCCATCTATATCTCCATTCATTGTGACATTAGGGGCCAACTTGATCGAATTCACTATCTCCGTATCGGGTGCTGGATACGCCCCGGAAACTATCGGGTGGCTTTTCCTCCATGATCAAGGGTTAGTGATGAGTAGGGCTCCGACCCTACCATCTGATCTGATCGTGGTTAGCTTCATAATAATGGTTTTAGAGGGTTATCCAGAGAGATGATGACGATACAGACCGTAAAAGCGATTGGGAACCCTCATCGAAGTGAGGACTTTGTTACTCAATCTCGGCTCTGCAGACTTTACAGTGAGAGCTGGAGGCCCGTAGGGGACACCACTGACAGGTGTTGAGAATAGTCCCCCTTTTTTTGAAGAGGCAGGGTACCTACAATTGGTTAAATTACATGGCAGATACTTCAGAAGTGGCAAAAAAGGGTATGACATTAATGCAATCTGGGTCGACGATTTTCTTATTGCTTCGAGTGGTATAAAATTCCAAATTAAAAAAATGGAATTGGTAGACTTGAGTGAGCCAAGATTACTTATAGGGATACAAGTAGAGCGTGATTTCGAAGATAAGTCAATAAGAATTTATCAGTAACAGTATATCCTAAAAATACTGCGGAGGCTCGAGATGGAAAACTGTACACCGGCAAGTATACCACTCCACGTGGTCGTAGTATTTACGAAATCAAATGAAGATGAGTTATTTGATGATGATACAAAATACAGAGCTGCAATCGGTTCACTTCTGTTTGCATCAGTTGCTACACGTCCAGACACAGCATTTGCCACAAACATACTCTCTCAGTTTAACGGAGCACCCTCTCAAAAACACTGGAATGGTGTTAAATATATTTCGATACTTGAAAGAGACAATGGTATTTTATACAGCAAAGCTAGACATACAGAACCCCAGCTTACGCTTACTGCATACTCAGATGCAGACAATGAAAAAGGAGAAGATCGTAAATCAATTTCAGGATCACTGATAGCTTTCGCAGGAGGTGCCATCAAATGGTCCGCGGGAAAACAGCGACTAATTACTGTATCAACTGCAGAGTCTGAATATATTGCAGCAAATCTTAGTGAGCGGAACTATCTATTTTTACGTGATATAATGCAAGAATTAGGCTTCGTACACGATGATCCTATGCCACTTTTCATAGATTCAGACAGTGCAATTTCTCTTACAAAGAACCCCGAAAATATGAGAGCCACTTTGGATATCGACAAAATTTCCCACTGGATACGGTAGCAGTCTGGGGAGGGGACCTTCAGTCCTGAATTCATGCCGTCAAAGGAGAAGCCGGCAGATATTTTCACCAAATCAATTGATGAAACTTCGTTTGATAGGCATAAATCAAAATTTGGGGGTTTTTTTTTGAAAAATTCGTGCACTTGTTGAGGGGGAGTGTTAAAGATACTAATAACAGTATCTAACAAGTGCATCCCAAAAATCAATCATGTATGTAATAGCTTATGCCTAAGACATATGATGGTCTGTGCATATGTAGATACATAGACATTGCTGGAAATATCGCGCAATGAAGTGGGCGCAATATTTATGGAACGAAAGTAGAAGTTGACTAAGAGTGTCATGTTCGGATTAGAGCTAAAAGTGTGGTAAGTGTGGAAAGTGTGCGCTACAAGTACAAGTGTGAGCGACACAGAGCCTAAGCCACAGCATCAACAAGCGTGGCGCTATCTAGACATGGAAAACACCCAATAACCTTCTTGTGCCTACGCCATACAGCTGCTCATATATCCAATAGGTAGCCTGAAGCGCTACCATATTACCTATTCCAACCTCTTAAATACACATGAGATCGCGTCGTGAACCTAGACGAAATGGAGAGCCCGTATATCCACATCACTCGGTGTCTCTATGTTGGAAAATATACTCTGTACGATATTATATGGATATATGTGATGAAGTGAAGAAGGCTTGATATTTTACAACTGTGAAAACAGTGGATTGATATATACATCTTAGGGAGAAATTCCCATAAGTCTCATGTGCCTGTCAAACCCAGTGATAACCAGCTACCTCTCATCTACCATGATGAGCCAAGGTACACTGTAATACGTAAATATCCAAACGTATATGTGTGACGGCTGTCATGCCTAAGGGCTCCTGTAGCCTACGCTGTCTAGCGCAGGCAATTATACGAAGGGAGGTTCCTGGGAAGATCTTGAATGACACCCATTGAACTTTGTTGGAACATACTCAGAGTTCGTGAGGGTTACAGGAGTATCAAGGATCTTCTAAGTGATTATCGGAGAGTCTGAGTTGTCAAGTCACAGAGAGAACCTTATCGAAGAGGAATATTTGAGACTGTATATACAGGTAGTCATCAAGTACAGGAATTCTCTCTTCAGAGAATTATAATTAAAATATTGTACCTACAAGATCGCCCATGCATTTTCTAATGGAACTGTGACAATATGTAACAGTAGGCACCATTAGCGCAATCGAGACATGTGTAGAGAGAGTCGATCTTGTCGAGAACCTGAGACGAAGTAGATAATGGTTGAGTCCTAAGTTGGAGAGTCAGAGTTTCCAACACCGAGATCATTACCAACCGAAACCTCACTAGAGATGGTAGCGATCAAAGATGAGTAGTCTTCATCTACTCCGTATTGCGTGCAGCTCGGTTTGGTATGTCTAGATTTCAACATTTTCAAAGGTCAAAGCAGAAAACGCAAGCCAAATCCTTGAAATCCACTTCGCAGCCATAGCGACACAAAGATCTCCTTAGAAAAGTGCAGCTTTAACTCAAGAGGAGCACTAATCTTGAGAGATAGAATATTTTTCCCAGACTACCAACCTTCCAAACCCACGCCAATTCAGAGAACACATGCTTTCCGTGTTACTAGACACCCTGGAATAGAGAAGATATTTGCTATTTTAAACTGGAAGTTTTTTGGCCTCGAATGTCAAAAGATGTGCGGAAGTTTTGGGTAAATTGTGATGTTTGTGTTGTCAAGTTAAGAGCTTACGGAGGTTAATTGGCAGAAGGTTTACGGATGATTATCGATAAATCAATGTGAAATGCTGATATATTTGATATTCAGAACTATGAGGATTTAGGAGATAGAAAGCGCTAATTATATACACATCTGAGGTGGTTAGACTCTCGCCTTATTTACCCAAAACAGTATCACGGAATATTCTAGTCTCCTCCACTTAGTAGTACAATCTAGAAACACTTTCTATACAGTGCTCTATTGTTCCACTACTCATCATGGAGCTACCTGGAAAGTTCTTCCTTCACCCTCAGTGATCATTACCCTTGTGCATCGTAATCCTAGCAATCACCAACACAACAGTTTGCGGTTGTAGTCACTTATGAAGAGAATAGAAAAGTATCTGCTTCTGCCACGTCTCATTCCTGATAGGTTTAACAGTAAAATTTCCATCGATTTTCACGGTTCGGGAATTGATGCATGAGCAATCAGATATACGAAGGTAGTTCATAATTTTCTCTACCACTAACTATCGAAGCATTACTTCAACTATTTATACATTTATAAAAAATACCTAGAATGCCCGTTCTTGGCTGATATCCGCTTCTCGCACATTCCGCTCATAGTTTTTGCAACTATGGCGTCTGAGTTTGATGACCAATGTGTCAGATAGTTGCTGATAGAAATACTCCAGGTACAAGGGTATGTTGTGTAATCAGTTAAGCGATCATGTAATTATACGAACCACAGGATACTAGAATAATAGGGAGAATAAAATTACTAATTTTCTGTTTCAATATCGTAAACAAGTATCTGTTGTGATTGATGACATAACCACCCCTGCATCTGGTTATTGTGGATCATAGAGATGTAGAATCTAATGGTTAAAACAGAATAGACCAGAGTCAGATAGAATAGAACAGGATGGAATAGAATGTGATGACTCAGAGCTGAATGGAACTGAGCGACTGGGGATATGGAAAGCCATAGAATGTGGTATATGTATATAAAAGTAGTGATTCTCTAAACTTGAATGAAAGCAAGCAAGTCTACTAATTCATTACAATCTACCTCTACCTTCAAGCCTCAGTGAACGTGCAGTTATTTACCGGTAACTATTCCTCCTCCCATAACCTTGCATTCATAACAGGTTATGAGCCCGGGCTCTTTCCTGCGTCAAGAACCATATTGCACTAACAAGCAAGGTCAGATAACTCATTATCAGCAGAAAAGAATTAGTTACAATGGCATCAACCGTTTCTCGAGTAATCCTCGGTCCAGGCGTCAGTTTCTCTGAGTGGGAAACTGACGTTCAGGCAGCATTGGCTGAGAAGAAGCGTCTTGCATACGTCTTTCACGAAATAGGGATGAGGCCCATCATCCGACCGACGCCTCCTGTTAAATCACCAGATACTGTTGAAATGTAATATATCATGGAATGCCAAGAATAACTTATTAGTAAGTCCGGCTAATTTGACTATCAAATTCCCCATTCTATATCACTGTTATCAATACATCATTCACCGAAAGTTTAATGTGCATTAGCATTTATTTCACACTAGCATTTCAGCAGATGACTATGTCTCAAATGTGTAAGGGCTAGAAGTAGAATTGTATTCGAATCGTACTGTGTGCTATGTATATAAGATCTTAAACTAAAGAAAGAAGATGGAAGAGGAAAAGTCTTCCTTATATACATTGAAAGGTGGTCTGTGCTGTTACCAGACTATACCCAAAATAGAGCGACTAAACAGTCACCTGATTGGTAACAGCTCAGATCAGTAACCCAAGCCCAAGCCTTAGCTGCCTTAGGCTCTAGCCTATGACAAAATGCAGGTTATAGTTTTCTCGTATCTATTACCGACACACATATATTTAGCTTTATATTCCTTGCCCATATATGTGTATGTACATAGATCTACATTTACATGGATCATAACTTACGATCCATGGAGATTGATAAATACTGGTCAAAAACTACAGTTGATAAGATATGCGAACACGCAATCTCACTCTTATCATCTCGGTTTTACTCTGAACCATACATCTAAATACAATTGTTTCCACTCGGATCTTCCTCTCACAACCTCATACGAGACTTACTGCATCGGTCTAACCGCCGACACTGATTCTGCTACAACCTCCATCTTCACTCAAGCTCATAACTTTAACAGATACATCAGATACTGAATTCAAAATAACCCTCGAAGAATATCAGAATCAAGTCAATAAATGGATCGAAGGAGAGGTGGAAGTAAAAAATATACTTGTCTGTCAAATGAGCATGGAGGTTCGGCCAAAAAAATACAGAAAATACACCGCAAAACAGCTTTATGAACACGCTGCGATGACGCGACAAGAAACAGCAATCACCCCATACGAAATTGCAGGCAGAACCTTTTTCTCGACGTCGTTTACCACAGCTGAAGAATATTGTGACAGATTTCTACAGAACCTTTTAACAGTCAATATCGCAGCTGAATCTCTTGCAACTGAAACATTGGACAAAGAATCTTCAATCAATAAATATTCAATCCCAGATGGCGTTGCGTGTTTGCTCTTTGTCCAGTGTACAGAAGGAATTTCCTGGCTTGATACTTGGAGAGAAACGAAAGTCTACGGAGCAGACAATAGATATGTCTCGCTGGATAAGATGATTTCGTCCCTAAGGGTGGCAGCAGGGAGTAGAGGTCTTACATCTGGACAAGCACTGGTAGCAGCCATACCAGTGAGTAATCAGTGGGAGGTCAATGACATCACGACTAGGCCTAATGATAGATGTAGAATCTGCAAACATCGTCATAGTAATAAAAACTGTTTTAAGCAGCATCCTGATCTGAGAAATAAAAAGAAAAATAGAGACAGAAATAATGAGGCTAATCTGTAAGCAAGAGTAGCATCTGGATTTGATAATGAAGCTGGAAACAACAGTAACTCAAGTTCTGAAGGGCTGGGCGTAGCTAATGTAGCTAGGGCTTCTTCAGCCTATTTAAACAAAAATTCTTTCCTCTATGATACAGGTGCTTTGCACCATTTATCTCGAAATGTGAAAGATTTTGTCAAAATACAAAAGTTGTCTAGACCTTTCAAGTTTGATCAAGCAATAGGAAGCTCCACCTTGACGCAGTCTGGGACTCTACTCGCGACCATCGGCAGCTTAACTCTTGAATTATCTGATACTCTTTATTCACCCAATTCCGCTTGCAACATTATCTCAGCAGTTCGCTTAAAAAAGGAACACGATATTGTGGCAGCATCAAATAATCAACTACTTGTAAAGATCAACAAAAACAAGCCTGATATACCAGTAGCACGACTTATAGACGATGATGGAGTCCTTTTTATTGAACCACTTGAAAAGTTTGTTGAGCCAAACCCCTCATTGAATATTGCAGCGCCAGGAGTTGCAATACTCCCATCCCTCACAAGCACTCAGCGTTGGCATCAAAGACTCGGACATTCAGGACAACAGATTCTCAAGAAAACTGCTGAACATTCAGTAGGATTGGAAGGCATCGACTTATCAGAGTTTAGTAAATGTGAGACATGCCATCTGAGCAAAGCGCAAAGGTTCGTTTCTAGAGAACCGAGGCCAACACCAGGTGAGCCACTAGATGAAATTTTTGTTGATACGGTCGGCAAATTAACCACAGCCTTCAACAGCCATCAATATGCAATTATTCTCACTGACGCAAATTCCTGAATGAGGTGGGCAATCACTACCAACGCAAAAGACCGGATCGCGCAACTACTGGTTCAATAGGCCTAAACCCAGCAACATCAGTACGGCAAGCGTATCCGAGCAATCTTCAGGGATGGAGGCTCCGAATTTACCCGCATACAAGAATATTGTGACAGTCATGGTATTTGCACAGATACTTCGGCACCTTATACGCCAGAGCAGAATGGAGCAGCAGAAGCCTCAAACAAAGTCATTTTGAGAAGAGCACAACCAATGCTGATAGATGCTCGCATGCCACCATACTTCTGGCCATGGGCAGTAGAGCATGCATATTTTATCACCAACAGGATCTACTGTCTTCGGACAAAGAAGATACCAATAATCGATTTCTTGCACGGCCTAAAGCAGCCGCATCACGACAAGATTGATTTGAGATTTTTACCTCGCTTTGGATGCCGGGCATACAAGTTGATTCAACCCAAGCCTGGAAAATTTGAAGCTAGAGCAGAAAAAGGTTGGCTTGTTGGTCTTCAGAAAAACACCAACAAAAATTATCTCATATACCACCCTCACTGGATATTGTCGCAAGGGTGGAAATGGATCGAAAGTGTTACGCCTCATCCGTCATTTAATGAGGACATCATGTTCGGAGACATGCTGAGCATTTCAGATCAAAATAAGACTTTAAACTACTGGGCTGGAAAATACAATGACTCTGGTATAGACGATCAAAATCATGAGATTTCTAACATACAGATGGACCAAACTTCTAAGTTTGAAGGGGAGAGTTTACCAGCACAAAATTCTAATCAATACCAGGATAAGCAGCAGAAAAACACATCATTGACTCCTGCCCAAGTAATACAGCTATCCAATAAACCAGAACTCCATGTCAGACCGACAAAAGAAGCACCAGCCATACCCATGAGCAATAGCATGGAGAACCAACCACCAGATATTCCAAACAACAATCATCCAGTTGAGAATCCACCTAGGGCTCCAAAACTCCCAGACAAATCCTGGCCACATCTACGAGACCCAATACTAAGGCCAAGTTCACCATCAGTATCATCACAGTCAGATATAGATGACAGTGCCGCGGCACTAATACCACCAAATGACTTCGGCAATACCTGTCCGCTAGTAGATTTTGAGCAACCCAATCAAGGGGAGTCCAATACCATTGATGGATCTGGTGAAATTAATGGAACACCACTCGATAAGATCATGAATGGATGGGATGAAATACCTCAAATTGTAGGTAGCAAGCGGGACCACTCTCCTGAATCAGAAATATTTCTAAGCAAACGTGGAAGACCAGTGAAGAGAGTTGACTACCGCAAGCTACACTACGGTAAGGTGGCGCGACTTGGTAATGACCCAAAAACGTGGCACGAGGCTATTAGCAGTCCGGAAGCAGAGAAATGGAAAGAGGCTGCAGAAGAAGAGTTTCGTTCCTTGCAGGACACAGGGGCTATCAAGATTATTCGGCGTTCCAAACTGCCCAATGGCCGCACCCTTATGAAATGCAAGTGGGTCTTTAAAACGAAATTTCTAGCTGATGGAAGTTTAGACAAATACAAGGCTCGCTGCACAGTCAAGGGTTTTACCCAACGTGCAGGGCTTGACTATAAGGAAACTTTTGCACCCACGCCGAGAGCAGAGACAGGAAGGATAATGCTAGCCCTTTTGCATAGGTTTGGGTGGCACAGACGTCAGGGAGATGTACCAGTGGCCTTCCTAAACCCTGATTTAGATGTTGATCTTTACATGGAGTTGCTCGAAGGATTCAAAAAGGTATGACCATATTATCTTCATCAAAAAGGGACTCTACGGCCTCAAGCAAGCCGCGGCTCTATGGTATGAGAATGTGAAAGCCTTCCTAATTGAACAAGGAATGTTCCCCACAATCACTGACGTCTACCTGTATACCAACAAGCAGAAAGACCTATTTGTAATTGTGCATGTTGATGATTTTCAGGTCATGGGACCGAATCTCCAAAAGTTAGACGGCCTGATGCAAGCTCTGCATGCAAAGTATAAGTTGAAAAGTGTCAAGTCAGATTTATTTCTCGGAATCCACATCAGTAGCCCAGATAGTAGTACGCTAAAGCTTTCCCAAGGACAATACGCGCGTAAGCTACTAGAACAACATAGTCTCAGGGATTGCATCCCAGCAAACTACCCACTCGAACATTTGTTAGAGCCAAATAAATCCAATTGTTTAGAGCAGATGAAAGCGGAATACAATTCAATAATTGGAGGGCTGCAATATCTATCCAATAACACTCGGCCAGAAATTGCGCACGCAGTCAATCATTTGGCACGATTCCTTACAAATCTGTCAGAAGAGCATTACCAAGCATCACGCCGGGCTCTAAGATATATATCAAAGGATCCAGATAGAGGTATTGCCTTCACCAAGAGTAACAAGAGACCAACACTTGAAGCATACTCAGACGCAGACTTCGCTGGAGATCCAAATACGAGTAGATCAACTTCAGGATCACTAATTAGGATCGCGAAAGGACCAGTTAGCTGGAGATCTCGTCTACAGCTCGAAGTTGTTTTATCTTCTACCGAGTCAGAGTATTTAGCCGCCACAGAAACCTGTCGTGAGCTACTATGGGTAAAATCGTTGCTTGAAGAATTGGGTATTACTGAACGCATTCATGGATCTCGAAGAACTAGATTCTACGTTGATAACCAATCAGTCATATCACTAGTCAAAAATCATGACAATCACAAGCGGTCTAAACACGTAGCTCTGCGAAACCATTTTTTGCGGCAGCAATACAGCCAAGAAGATATTGAAGTTGTCTACATTCCATCAGATCAACAATTAGCTGACTGCCTGATAAAAGCCAGATCCAAGGTTCAGATCCAGTGACACATCCAAAAAATAATAAATTCATTCATCATTATCAGTACTCATAAATCACTATAGCAAGACGCTCATATACGTCAAGGGTAGTGTTGTGATTGATGACATAACCACCCCTGCATCTGGTTATTGTGGATCATAGAGATGTAGAATCTAATGGTTAAAACAGAATAGACCAGAGTCAGATAGAATAGAACAGGATGGAATAGAATGTGATGACTCAGAGCTGAATGGAACTGAGCGACTGGGGATATGGAAAGCCATAGAATGTGGTATATGTATATAAAAGTAGTGATTCTCTAAACTTGAATGAAAGCAAGCAAGTCTACTAATTCATTACAATCTACCTCTACCTTCAAGCCTCAGTGAACGTGCAGTTATTTACCGGTAACTATTCCACCTCCCATAACCTTGCATTCATAACAGTATCCACCTCCCGACTGATACGTACCAACAATAGTAGTTCCCAGTCTTGAATTTAATTTCTCTGGTTTAACGTCCTATGCGGCATCTATCCACAGAACCATGAAGACCGTAAGCCGCTTTGATAAGAGAAAAAGCTTTCAACAAACAAACCCCGATGTCTCGCCGCTCTGAACCGACCCGACTTAATGCTGAGAACGTTCCTTACAACCATAAATTTATTAACTTTCCCCAGGATTCGTTAACTCCCCCCTCAGTCAGACTAACGTTAAGAAAAATTAAAAAGAGAAGGCACCACTTCACTCGGCGTTGGTTGTCAAAGTATCCGAAGAGTTGGCCCCAATGGTGATTCTGCTGTCGTGGGGATGGTAGGTGCCACTAGGGCTTCGACTACCTTGCGTGGTCCTCCCGAACCTCTTTTGAATCCTTCAGCCTTCTTACTAGTGAACAAAGCGAATCCCTGATCATTAGTCGTTCCGACTGTTCGCTTTGACGCCATTGTAGGTTTTTCATTCTAGATTTCCGCCGTTGTCGATAACAGCTCTATTCGAGACTTCTCCACACTTTGCTTGAAGAATTGGTAGGTCCGATACGCTGCTTTTGCCACGAACGGTGTTCCTTGCCGCAATTTGCACAAGAAACCCTTTTATTCGGACAGTCCCGAGTTTGGTGAGCGTCTGCGCACTCACTGTACCTAGCTGCCTTTCCAGGCAACGCCTGGGTGTGTCCCCACTGGCTGCAGTTGTAACACTACTTTGGCCGGGCTCGTGGTGACCAGTTATATGGGAATCGTGTACACTTTGTATGGTGCCGTGCGTAATGGCTCCCAGTCCGGTATCCATAGCCTATCCCTAAAACAAAATGCTCCTCTTAAATCAATTTGACTCTCCGAGAGTGATATTTTCAATCCTAAACTTGCTGATAATAGCCGTTGTTCCTGCTGTTGAAATTGGTGCTTCCAATTATGGTAAAGACAGGGATGTGTAGAAGACACGTCACTAATCTCCCATTAATTTTGAGGTTAGTATCAATGCACTTCGACGTAAATACCAACCACTAGATTTTATTATTACAAAATATAGTTTATATAGCACTCTGTGTCCTAGTGGGAGTAATTAAAAACTCTCCATAACAGATTTACAGACTCCTTTACTTTCCCACTCGCTTCACCAAGTGATATAATCTGTGCCTAACAGCCTCAAGCTTTTGCAAACCAATCCGCTCAACACCTGCCACATTGAGTTTGTAACGGCTATAAAGCCGGTATTTCCTGTAGCTAGTACTGGCAAGTACTGGTGTGCAATCACCGGAGAGCGGACAGGCGCAAAAGCCACGTAAAAGATACTAGAATCTCCTAATAAGGGACTAGAAAAGTCTCCATGTGAGTAAGAGTGATACTGAACCTTGGAGAAGCTGCTAGAAATGATACCCTTAGAGTAGCAACTAAAATCATCTAGAAATGAGCTGACCATGGAGGGAAGAACTTAGAATGTAATAAATCTGTATATATACCTGGATTAGTATGTAGAACTTAGTTCTTCATAGTTTAATTATAAAATACCATCATCCATACAAATGCTCCTTGCTTTCTATAGTTGATCTGTAACAGAGTTGTATAACTGAAAAAATATAGCGTTATTTTCCTTAACCCCTTGATCCCACAAAGTTTGTAGATCAATATTGTCAAACAGTTTCTCACCCATAGAGATTTTCTTCAAAGTCGATGGCCTGACAGAAGAAATACCTAAATCAATGACAGAAATGTTAGGTTTTATCCATTCGTTTTAGAGGAGCTGGAATTCTCTTTCTCTCAGTCGCGGATCATCAGTACTTTTTTGGAAGATCTTGACTACGGCGTGACAGGGCGTCAGGGCGGTCTGCCAATTTGCCTGATCTGTAATTTAGTCGAAAGTTGAATTGAGACAGGACTTGCGGCCACCTTACTTGGCGTTCCGTAAGTTTGCGTGATGTCATAAAATATTGGAGATTCCTATGATCTGTAAGTATGATGAAAAGGTATTTGAGTCCTATCAGTTCCAGTCTCCATTTGTTAACACATCAGATAATGGCCAAAAATTCCTTGTTATGTATATCATAATTACATTCTGCAGGTGTCAACTTTTTTGAGGAATAAGCTATAGGACGCAGTTTCCTTGAGTTATCATAGTGTGATAAACAACCTCTTGTTGCCCAGCCTGAAGCGTCTACATCTAATATCGTAGTGCAAGTATCTCGCCACATGGCTAGAACAGGTAACGAGGTGAACCAAAATTTTAGATCATCGAATGCTACCTTCTGGATATTATCCCAGATAAATGGAGTACTCTTTTTGGTAAGTATTCGCAATGGCTCTGAGATATGCGCAAAATCTTCAATAAAGTGTCAATAAAAATTGGTAAACCCTAAGAAGCTCCGTACTCCTTTAACATCCTTAGGTACATCTCAATTATTTATGGCCTAGACCTTCTCAGGATCCACCTTTATACCTTCATCACAATTGATAACAAACCCCAAGTATTTGATTTGTTTTACACCGAACTCATATTTCTTGGGGTCTTGTTGGTAAAAACAGGAGTGATCACTTCTCTACTGTAGTAATCGACTTGATCGTTAGTGTTAATTGTACATGTCTATCTCTCTCTCCTCTATATCTAGTTTTACAAACAACTTGTCTAGGGACATGCTCACTAATCATACGACTAAAACCAAGTGGCAATCATCCCAGTTACAAATGCCAGTAACCTATCCCAATAAATATAACTACAAAGCTAACATTCCGACAGGTCTAGTTTAAGTCTTGCATGCTTGAGACACTGAAGAATGCGCTTGGCTTTGGTCCAATGGTCCAATATATTGCCTTCAGTGAAGATGATAACGTCAAGGTAGGCAGCACAAAAATCACCCAGGTAGTCCGCAAGGATTTCGTTAATCCAACGTTGAAAAGCTGCAGGTGCACCTGCTAACCAAAAAGAAGTTACGAGCCACTCGTACGCCCTGAAACGAGTTCGGAATGCCGTTTTCCATTCGTCCCCTTTAGAAGTTCGTAGCCTGTGATATGCCGAGCGAACGTCCACCTTAGATATCCATTTTGAGCGGGAAGTTAGTCTTAGAGTTTCTCTGATTAGTGGCAATGGGTATCCATCACACTCTGTTATAGCATTCAGTGCTCGATAGTCGACACAAAACCTCAAGCCGCCATCGGACTTCTTTACAAAGAGTACTAGGGCGCCCCCAGGTGAGATACTCGTACGTATCCATTTTTTATCCAATAATTCAGACAGCGTTTTCCGCTAGATAAGAAGCTCTTCCCTGGACATTCCATAGAGAGGTCCCCAAAGTAGCCCCTTTTCCCTGCCCTGTGCATCTTTTTGGAGATTAATTTTAGTATCAATTCCTGGACGATGGGGAGGAAGTAAATCATTAGAATCAGGGTTATCTTCCAGAAAGAGATCAGTATAACCTCCAATTTCTGGTGGTAATTCATTTCTCACCTCTTCGCGAGAAATTCGTGCTTTCGGTTGAAGAGCCTGTGTTGTATCATTGGTAGATATTGAACCGATCCAGTATTCTTTGTAGTTTCTTAGGATCTTGTCAAACGTAGCTCTGTCAATTAATTAAATTTGGTTAATTTGAACATATGCTACTCGATTTTGCACAACAGTTGGCGAGCTGTGCTCATACCAGTCTCTTTCTCTCACAATCATCCGGGTTTTCCTAGATCCAAATCTTAAGCAACGTCTTGTTACAGGATTAATCCGTCGGGTTTGTACTGTCTGCGCCAGTATGGCAGAGATGGAATATAGGGCCTAGTTAGCTACGGGGGCTACCAATGTTGCGGTCTGGATGTGGCTGCTTAGCAACATAGATTGTTGTAATCGGCGCTGATAATTACAATTCCCTGTGTATACAGCGAGAAGTAGGAAGTCTTCTTTCTCTAGATTTCATTAATTGACTGATTTATTCTGGACTTGCTCTGCTGTATACCAACACCATTTAATCCGGCGACACGTCTCCTGGAAAGATAAATTAAGTTATTCTTTTCCATCCAAGATTAACCAAGGATAATGGGTTATGCAAGTTTAGGCATCACATAGCTCCACAATTTTTCTAGATGGCCATCAATATCAAGTTCTATACATGCAATTTTTAAAACATTTAAAAATTTTGCAACGTTATTTCCGTTGTCTAACGTTAGAAACCGGCCGCGAATTTCATGGGTTTTAAGATTATATTTGCGCACAAGGCTTTCATCAAATACAGAGTAACAGAGACAGACAGTATCAATTAGAGATTTTGTATAGAATGATTTATTAAGTAGACAATCAATAAATTTGGGGAACTGTGTATATTTTTTAATGCTCTTTGTACAATGCTTTTCTCAGATAGGCTCTTGTCGAATACCCTAGGCGCGAGTTTGCTCAGGGTTCTTAGTTTTCCGAATCAGAGTTGTTGGAAAGCGAAACACGTTCAACTTTATCTGAGACCCCTGCTACAGTGCTGACACTTTTTACCGGCCGCTTCGCTGCCCTGGATTTTGTACAGTCATTGCCTGTATGTCTTTCTCCCTCGCACCAATTACAAACTCCTTTATCAATTAACTCGAGATAATCATTTTTAGCACGCCATTTGGCGCGAGGTTTCTTGCTAGAGTATTGATGGCGTTTCTGAGGGGATCTGGGACCTACATTTGCCAGACTTTTGTTACTATTGTCCATAAGTTTAGCTATGGCTGCGAGAAGGGCATTAGTTCCGCCCATTGTTATATCTCCCTCCGCGTCTACCCATTATGTTGAAGGGGCTGCAAAGATGTTACCTCCTTTAGGATTTCCTAATTTAGTCTTAGTCTGAGCTGAGTTTTTCGGACGATAATAATCAAAGCCCTCCAATTCAGCAGAATTCTCTTTCACTTCTGCTACCCAAGAGTTATAATTCTCAGGTGAAGGTAACTTAACACTCAAGAGAGCTCTTCAAAGGCGGCGATTTATTGAAAACTTCAGCTGCATTGTCTGATTGGTTGTAGTGTAGGTTATATTCCCCCCACTTTGCGCCATTTTATGCTCAAAATCCTTCAAAAAATCAATGAAATACTTATGTTCGCCTTGTTCCATCCGTTGTAGGGTCTCGTGCGCAGCTTGTTGGGCCTGTGCATCTTGTAATTCCTTCCATCAATGATCTAACAGATCTCGCCATTGGAAGTTATTCGCAGCCTTACTTTGTTTAAACCAACTTTCCACTCTGTACTTTTTATCATCAGGTAAAGTGTCGATCATATCCATACAAATTTGACCCGGAAGCAAATAGGGTTTTGAATCCATCTCATTCCTTACTTCTAGTCTGTCAATATAGAGCCTAAAACTCTCTTGAAGACCATTCCACTTAGGCAGAGTGACATCTCTTCTGGCTTGAGACGTAACAGGCTGCGTCGTAGTGCGTTCAACACCATTTCCCTTGGCAAGATGTATTAGCTTTTGAAGATCTTCTGAGTATAAATCTGCAATTGCTCATAATTATTTCCAGTCATGATTGTATCCGGATTTTGGCTTTGAGAATTTGACATTGTAGCCAAATGAGTAGTGATTGATTTTTCGTCTATCTCTTTGCAGTTCTGGAAGGAAGTGGCAGTGCTACTTGAACTTGAATCGGAAATAAAATCAGGAGCCTCGATTTCCATTAATTGTGACAGATAAATTATAACGGCATCTCTCCGGGATGCACCCCACAGAGAGAATTTCGAAATAGGATAGAAGAATATATGTGAACGGTTAAAGCAGACTGTCAGCGCACGCAAGCAATGCCATAAATAATTAATATTCTTTTATGGGAGAGATATCTGTAACTGGATCGTGCGGACACAAAGTGCGCCCTGACGATTACCTTACATAAGCACTAATGAGAGAACTTGCACTGTGCGAAAGGCCCAGCCTTTAGCCAAGTCCGAATTAAATGCAAGGCTGGACAGGCAGGTCAGCCCCGACAACCAGTAGCAGGTAAACCCGTAACAATATCTCATCCCTAATTTCGTAGAGGATACCACCGACAGGTGTTTAACCAGTGTCCTCCGTTAAGATTGTGTGGGATGCTTCTAACGAGAAATTTATCGTCAAACGAGTGATAATCAACGTCTGTAAAAAGCGTTTAACTCTTTTTGATTTTGATTTTGATTTTGATTTTGATTTTGATTTTGATTTTGATTTTGATTTTGATTTTGATTTTGATTTTGATTTTGATTTTGATTTTGATTTTGATTTTGATTTTGATTTTGATTTTGATTTTGATTTTGATTTTGATTTTGATTTGATTTGATTTTGATTTTGATTTTGATTTTGATTTTGATTTGATTTTGATTTTGATTTTGATTTTGATTTTGATTTTGATTTGATTTTGATTTTGATTTTGATTTGATTTGATTTGATTTTGATTTTGATTTTGATTTTGATTTTGATTTGATTTGATTTTGATTTTGATTTTGATTTTGATTTTGATTTTGATTTTGATTTTGATTTTGATTTTGATTTTGATTTTGATTTTGATTGATTTTGATTAGGCGCCCTATGGGCCCATGCAGGTGTCTACAATCTATAATATTTACCCGGGAGGAAACCTTTATGGTGAAAACCCCCCACACCTTTCTCTTTGTTGTCTTTAGTTTTCCATATTTTCTTCAGGGAGCACTATTACACTATAGTGCCATCCATGTAAACCAACCAGATTATCTCTACCAACCCTAAGCATTATTTGACCTGTTCCTTTCCCTCGGTAGAATTTCGACCGCATTTGTCATCTGGAATTGCTCTATCCTGTGGAAACTCGAGGGACAAAAGACGATTGGCGAGTGGTCAAAAGCTGGCGTGGACTCAAATCATAAGATTCTAAACTAAAGAGAAAAGTACCTAGGAGGATATGAATCTGTATATATTTACATAGGAGTTCAACTGTTGAAATAGAGTTGCCAACACGAAACCTCCTGTCCCTCATTGCCTGCAACCCAAGGGTTTCGCATGAAAACCAATATCCATGACAAACCTTGCGTATCGTGATTTGTCACACACAAGACTCGTGTGTGTGAAACAAGTCGTTGGAATTCCTGGATTGACCCTGTGTCGGCTTACCAACTATTGAACCGACGGCCACGTGGCCACTGAAATGTCGGGGCGTCACATATCCAACCATGGTTTAGGATCCACTGTATTATCCTTTTTATATCTCCAGGATTGTTTATTATCGCTTCGTAGGATCGATCTTTGGCTTGTCTCCAGATCTCTGCTCTATCATTTGACCATCGGGGTCAGGACATAATCATATGCTTGGGGTTCTGTGATTAGTAGTGACATGGACAACCTGGACTTAATACTTTGGGTACTTTTCTTCTGTGTAAATACGAGTTAAGCCCCATGTGCTCACTTCGTATTTGCATCGCCAAGCTGCTTTGAGCCCTTGTCAGGTTACGATGTAGAAAGGATGGTGAGCCTTGAAAACTCAGATTTTGCCGTCCATGTTCATGTTCATGTTTATGTTCATGTACGTGCTAAGTAAAGTGATTCCCGTTGCACTCCTACTGGAGTTTAAGCACGGGTAGGGCCGGGCTGGATCAGGTTAACTACCGTAAAGTACATCTACCTCGTCCCACCGAAATGACCGAACCACCTAAGACTTCATCCATTTGTTGAATCATGTCAAGCCCAACCGTCCAGAGAACCCCCTTTTGGCGCGCCGAAGCGCAAATTCCTCCTCAGCCTCGGCCACCACGCGCCCGAGCCTTTGACACTTCCGCGATCTGTAAATTTTCCCTTCGATTGATTCCCAGCTTTGGCTCATCTCAGCATCTCCTCATCTCATCCAGGGGTTATTTTCTTCACTGGAGGCCTCATCCAGTCGCCCACCAAGGCCTCCTCAGTTTGTATTCCCTTTTATTCTTTCATGCAGCATCCCTCTATCCTTCAGCAGATCTCGTCATCCCATAAACTTTGTAGAATGTCCACCCCTCCGGCCTTGCCCCGTCGCTGCCGTACCACTAACCGTGGAGGTCGTTTTGCCGTCCAGGCTCTCTACTTTGTAAAATTTGGCTGCTTTCTAAGTTTCGGGATCTGTGACGGGTTGTGCCCAGATTGGGACTGGTCACTAGGACCACCCCGGCTAGATATTAAAGCGTCAACGAAGCAGCGCTTACAGATACGCGATAGGTTGCATAGGGAAGAATGCAAGGTTGCGCACAAGAACGAGTCTCAGTGTTGCATAAGGATAATTGCAAGGTTACGCATGAGGAAGGACCCAAGGGAGTACGTACTAAGAGGGGGAGGATGTTACAGGAAAGAGGGTAGCCGGGGAGAATGGAGTATTCTCAGGTAGGCTTGGAGGGGAGCTTAAACGCGACGCTGAAGAGGACATATAGGACAGAAGCCGTCGTAGGCGGATTAGCTTCCCAAGGAAAAATTATCAATTCCTTCTGAGTTAACGTCTTTAAAGTACTTTTGAATTCTTTAAACCTTTCACAGGATCTGCTGTAGCACGTTTTTAGGGCTGTAGACTTCGCTTTGAGGTAGACCAAGGTTTTGCCCATTCTAGGTGTGCTGCAATATTTAGCGCTTCTTTCTATAACTCTTTAGATTTCTCCTCTTCGCAACTCTTTTTTTTTTTTTTTTTTTTAATGTGTATGCAGCTAGATAGCTAAGACACATGACCGGTGCTGCAGAAAACCCGGTGTTTTGGGAGCTCACCTGCAGGTTAGATCTCTGCTCTCAGCGAGGTCCACTTAAATTAGTCACGGAACATGACACGATAGGAAGGGAAACGAGGCGAGGAGCTTTGCTTCCCAACCGTAAGTACTGGTATTAATTTGGAGCCCACAGTTTTGGAGTTTGGAATTTCTGTTATGATTTCTGTGTTATATATTGCTGCATGCAATTTGACTAGCTACTATTTGTGTAGTGGTTCACGTGGTGGGAACAAGCTGGGCGTGTCATAGATCTGATTTTAGCTGTAAACATCGGTCTATGACCCTTAGGGAATAGCGGGTATAACCTAGGACTTGAAAATTTAATCAAACAAACAAACTACATGACCGATGCTGTGTAAAAATATTTGATGAATCTTTTGACGTTAGATAGTCATACTCTAGATCTCATTCGCAAATACCACTATGAGATATGATTGCTTACACAAATAGTAGACTCTCCTCTGTGAGTACCCACTAAAGGGAAATTCAAAACCTTTGATTATCCAAGCATGCCTTCGTCATCCATGTATATCAGCGCCGCGAGAGATGTGGTTGTGTTTTGCCGGATTTGAGCCAGCGATCTACTGTCTCGAGTGGGGTATATGTCCTAGCTATCCAGACTCTACTTAGCAGACCAGCCCAGATAATTTACCACCGAACCATCCAACTATTGCGGTGTTTGTAGTATCGCCTGCACTTTCGTAACGGAAGTCTTGGCACACACAAAGCTCGATTTGTAAAAACTCCTTGCAAAATTTCGAAATTTCAAGCCGGTTGAGACTGCTTCAATCCTCTGCGTTCTCTTGTGAACATATCCTGAATCCTCTCACATTCATCCCAAAGAACTGTCTCCTAGATATGTACGCCACGCTTTGCTTCCTCCGTCAGGTGTAAATATCGGCGAGGGCGTGTATTTGGCGATCAGCTGGGGCCAGAGAAAGTCGACGATAGGTGTGGTCATAAGGTTGAGGATGTACAAGGTCATACAATTAGAGTTGATGAGATTTAGGTAGGAGTCGATCTCGTTGGAAGTGAAAAAACGACGTGGTGGAGTGTTTTAAATCATTGCCTTGTGGGCCAACTTCTTTGAAATTGCGACATTTGACTGAACTAGGCTCTGGGAGAATATTTCACTCCCAGGTTTGCAGAGGACACCGCATACAGATGTTCAGTCTTGCCCTCTGCGTTTTACCCTCCAACCGACGGTGCAACTGCACATGTGAACCAGGAAATCCTTGCTCATCTTAGAGCATTTGTAAGATACACCCACATTGATGGGAAGCATTTTCAACCCTGCGTCACATTAGCCACTAACAATTGGGCTTCAATTGCTATTGGAATGAGCCAGTTTTTTATGAGCGCGGCTACAATGTGGAGCCAACTCAATAAGTATAACTACACGGCATCGAAATCTACTATTAAAGTTCTGGGGGTATTAGGGATGATAGAAGTAAACCTTAACTGTCAAATCGATAATTTCTAGGGTTTCACACGTTACAGAACTTCGAAAAATCTCTTTGGTGGGCACCAAAGAAAGAGGATTGACCGCTATGCGTAAATGAAAATATCCTGTGGTGTTTTTTGTGAATGAAATCCAGAATATGACTGCCTCTCAAATCAAAAGAGCCATCTAATAGTAGCTAAGGCACTGGCCAAATGCCACAGATGGGTAGCTGCATTCACATTAAATGATATAAGAAGACAACCTATCGATTACCTAATCTATGGTCTGTGTGTTGGAAATGGAAACACGGAGTGTTGTGGACGTACGGGCCCTCCATTTCGTCTAGGTTTCCGACACGATCTTGTGAGTATGTAAGGGGTTGGAATGGGCAATATGTTAGCGCTTCAGGCTACTTATTGGAGACGTGAGCTGCTGTATGGCGTGGGCGCAAGGAGGTTATGGGGGTTTTCGATGCCTAGATGGCGCCACACTCGTTTATGCTGTGGCTTAGGCTCTGTGTTGCTTACACTTGTACTTTTTTTTTTTTTTTTTTTTTGCATCAGATTTTAATTGCGTATGCAGCTATCTAGCTATGACACAATACACTTGTACTTGTAGCGCACGTCTCCCACACCTTTAGCTTTAATTCGAACATGACACTCTTTTGGTCGACTTCTTCTTTCGTTCCATGAATACTGCGCCCATTACATCGCGCGATATTTCCAACACTATGTATTGATCTTTTTTATAGGACCATGTTGTGATAGTATGTTTGGAAATTGTCATCAGTCTTAAATTTGAGCCCTTTGTTGGATGCGCATTACATTGCGTACGTGAGAAGTAATGTCGAAAGCTCGCCATATGGAAATCGTATTCTATTTCAACGATACTAGCCGGTTAGAGAGAAGAATACTCAACACCCTTCAGCAGTGTCCCTTAGAAGTCCCTAGCTCTAGCTATAGAGTGTGCAGGGCCAAGATTGAGTAAAACCTTCGACTTCACTTTCATGATGATTCCCTGTCGCTTTCGCGGTCTGTCTCGTCTTCATCTCTCAACACATACCCCTATCACCGTTATTATGGAGCTAACCACGCACCGATCAGATCCTAAGTTCGAAGCCCTTTTCATCACTAACCCTTGATCATGGAGAAAAAGCCATCCGATGAGTTTCAGGAGCGTACCCAGCACCCGATACTGAGATGGTGAATTGGATCAGGTCGGCCTCGACTGTTACAAAGAAGGGAGATATGGATGAATATGCGCACTTCATGTGGTCCCGATGTCTAAGCCTCGCCTGGCTAGGGATGCAGGTTTTTTGAGACTATTTCCCGCGCACGCAGTGTCGATTGTTACCATTTTTTTTGGGTAGAGGGTTCCATGGAAAAGGTGGCCGAATTCCACGGGTAAACACTGAGCTGATTGGCTATTCATCACGGGCAATATATCAATGATCTTTCAAGGAACAAAAGAGGCAAGGAGCACTGTACAAGGTGTAGCCTGGGTCAAAGAGGAGCCCAATGTGCTAGATAGTCTATGATTCAAGGGATGCAATTAGAAATAAAATTAAACTAGTTGATTAGGCCAACAGCTAGCTTCTGTGCACGTGCACGTCAAGCTTGGGTGAACAACAGAAACAACTGTTGTCCGATATTCTTTCAATTGATTAACGTCAGATATAGCAACACACAATTTGTCGGCTCAGGCAGGTTTTGAAACTAACCGTAGATAACTAAGTTTGGTCTCGTTATCGCAAGATTCAGGTATCCATCAATTAAGTAGTATAGAAGTCCGACCTTCGAGATCACCGAGAGCCATACCATGATGCAAAGAGGTTGGTACGAACTGGACGCAGATCTTGGAAAAAGATTCCTCGAAGCGACTTGAACCTTATGACTTGCTGATATTTCCTTGAAGTATCAATGATTTACACGCCAAATACCTCCATATTCTACACGTTGATCATGAGAAAATCCCGGAATCATGTAGACGTAACGATTGTCTAGTATGAGGGGAAGAAGAATTGCAGCTATTACAAATTAATTTATCAATGCAAGTGTTATTTAAAGGCTATGCTATGGTGGAAGAACGTACCTTTAGGAAAATTTGTGGAAGGAAGTAGCCACAGCTTTAAGATAAATATAGTTAGTGAGTTTTGCTCTTGGGACTTTGGTCAATAAACGAACATGAAGATAATCCCGAGTATTCTCAAATGTGTGAATAATATGGAAAATTTTGAAATTCCCTATAAATTGTACTGCTTATACTATCTTTGTGGTAGGAAGTTCCCCTATACATAAAATAAGGGAATTTCTGCACACTACTTGATGTTCTAAGATATTTCTTAGTATAACAGAGAAAGGAAAGATATCAGATATCCTAGTACGAGTAGATACATCTCGAAATCTATTGAAAAATACTTAGTTATACCAATGAGCGGTGTCAAAGTTCAACAACATCTCATAGCGCATGTGCATAGTATTCTAACGTGAACAATCTATTGTTATGTAGTCATAATACTTCCTTATCAGAACAAGTTTGAGGGCCATGAGTCAGAAAGAAACTTTATTTAGAATGTAGCGATTGAAAGATTAATAAGTTGAAAGCTCGGAGCTGGAAAGTACGTTGTTTGACCCAAGAGGCTTGCTTCAACTATAGGTTGGGAAATGACTCGCCAAAATTAGACAGAGTATAAAGGTAATCGGAGTTAATGTACTTGGGGAATAGTTTAGACTAGCTGAATGGTTGGATCACCGAAAAAAAAGTATGATCAAGCTGTGAATAAGCGACAGTCCGCGGCGGAACTAACCATCTTGCGGATTCTAAGGATTATGTTCCCAATTGTGATAATCATTTTCTATGCCAAGTGAGTCGTGACTCAAATAGGTAAAGCTGCGGTATCACGCTATATCAAAATATTGTCTTGACTAAGGTTGGCCTTGGCGGGAGAAAAGTTTTGCCCAAGTAATATTTCAGCTAAAGTAGCGTCAGATTTATCAGTAGATTTGAGCTTGCTAGAGTTAGAAATTGGACCCAACTTGATTAAAGTTAATTAAAGCTGTGGATCTTCTCATTGTGTGCTGAAGACCTATCTCTCATAATGTTCCCATGTTTTTAAGCAGCAAGGGCACTTCACACTTTATAGCGTAGAGACAAACTAAAATAAATAGACGGGAAGATTTTGATTTGAATCTCATCTGTGGCTTAAGTGTATATCACCTTCGATGATGAGGGTAAGCTTGTGTTCGTAGGTGAATTGCTGAAGGAACCAACGGGTTTATCGATTTATGTCTAGAGCCAGTAATCCCAGTATCTAGAAGGCGTGCGGGACGTGAACATTAGTCGATGTTCCTGAAGCTTCACGATTCAACATGGATATTGGTCGTCATCATTGACAACGTATTGTATTTGAGGGAAAAGGCTTGTTCTTGAGATTGTTATCGGCCACGACAAAACAATTACCGAGCGAGTGCCAAAAAACGAAGATCCTAGACAAAGTTTTCGGATGTTTCAGTAGCAAGTTGGTCCTTCGAAAAATAGAAACTATTTTCGGCATCCGAGAGGCCCGAAAAATGTCCGGAGTCGAACAGGCAAAGAGATGATGGAGAAAATGAGACTCGGCACCATTCTAGGCCGGGAGAAAGATAAAGATGAGTAGATAGGCAGTTGGAGCCTTCAATCCTCCTTCCCCGACCTATACAATGAGCTGGCAAAATCTATCATGCTCGTCTCCTGCCTTTTTCCTGATGCCATGGCGCCAAAAGGGCTGGAAGGCGGCTTGGTCTCATGGTGTTTTTTGGTTGCTGACTCTTAGCTAGTGAATGGCGTAATTAATAGTGGAATTCCCATGGGATGGCTCCGTGACCCGTCACTAGCAATGCATCCTCTTTGCTTACCCTAGGCTAAGTTGGCTCCGGCCTACAAAGTTGACGATGCAGCTCAGTGACAGTAGTGGGGAATTTAAAGAGCTTGTAGCTGGTCGCAATAAGACGCATGTAACTTTAAGAATCTCTTTGATGCGTGACCTTGAGATGGCGGGACTCATAGGGAAGCAGCTAGCAGCTGACTAGTAGATATGACATGCAGGTCCGACTCACGCCACCATATGACCTGTGCGCGTCAACTGCCCCACGTCGTTTTGGCTGCTCAGAAAAAACGGCTGGACACGAGCTACTAGGGATGCTCAAAGCAGAAGAACAATGTTCCGCCAAACAGAATAGAATTTTGTTTATGCACCTACTGAGACTATGACTATGAAGGACAACTAAGTTATCTAAATAGCTTTAAATTCAATAGTAAATTTGGATATTGTTGTGCTTAATATTTGCCAATAGATGATGAGGGTCATGCCCTTGTTTCGCCCAATAGCGATGGTTTCGGAAGTAGAATAAATTCCGAGACGCTCGAAAATTTGTCACTAATTAGAACGATATGAGGTCTGTCCATGAGCAAATCTGGGATAGGATGAGCTATATATATGATAACATAGTTTTCAAAGTATAGATGAAGAGCACTTGAAGCAAGACATCTAAATGGAAGTATAAGTTTCACAATGGTGTGGATGGAGCTGTGTCCTATCCGCCACACCCGAGAAAGAAGACGAATGTGGTTGGTTCTGTGCCACTTGATGGTCTCTTCTACCCGTAATGGTTTTAACAGGCGGTAGGGAAATTCTACGTGCAACTCGATGTATCTCATCGTAAAATACGGCAAAGCCAATGACGTGATCTAGAATTGTCTGAGCAATAACGTGCATAGCCATGGTCAGCGCATATGTCAACAGTCACATCGCCCCACCCATCTGGGAAATGTTACCATTTCTCTGATGTGAGATACACCGGCCATGAAGCCCAATATACGATCAAATCCCAATCCAAATCCACCATGTGGCACACTGCCCCATTTGCGGAGATCGACATACCACTTCAGATCTCGTAGTTGGTCGTCTGAAGGCTCAAGGTTGGGAATTAATTTCCTTTCAAACATTGCGGCGAGGAGCGGCTTGAGTCGGTGCTCCCGCATCGAGCCACCTGCAATTTCACAGAAATCAGGAACTAGAAGATCAAAGCAGTCTACAGTCTCGCACTCAACCTCACTTTTAACAGATGTTAACATGTAAAAGGGCTTGAGTACCCGAGGATAATGCGTGACAAATACAGGAGTTACATGACCAGCGTTGACGCCAACCATCCGTGCAATATATTTTTCGTGCTCAGTTTGTAGACCTACGCCCCATTTGGGCTCATGCTCGAAGATGTGTGTACTAGACTGGAGGTTCTTGATGGCCTCAGTATATGTGATACGTTTCCAGTCGAGAGTAATCCCATCCCAGCGGCGTCGTAACTCTTCCTTTTGATCCGATCCATAAAGGAGATCTTGCCCAGTCTGTGAAGTACTGAGACCGCGCGCAATTGGGATTAGTATGCTACGAATCAATTCCATTACGTCGTCCATTGACTCTACAAAACTCATCTCGGCCTCTAGTTGATAGAACTCGCTGAGATGCCGGGTCGTATCACTTTTCTCAGCACGAAAAGAAGGAGAAAGAGTCCAGACGTTACCCGCTGCTTGCGATAGGGCTTCAAGATGTAGCTGGCTTGAAACGGTCAGATATTTTGGTGAGCGGAAGAAGTCTTCCTCAGGATCCATAGGCTTTCCCTTCGATGAAGTACTAACACGAAAGACCTCTCCAGCACCCTCACAGTCAGAAGATGTGATAATAGGAGTGTGTGTTTGCACAAAGTTCATTTCCGCGAGTGTCTTTGTGACGATTGCGATAGCATCCGATCGAAGCCGAAGCAAGGCCGCATTAAATGGAATGCGAGTTCGAAGGTGTGGGATGGTTCGCAGATATTCGGGGGTTTGATATTTTTTTTGGAGAGGGTAACTCTAGGTAGTTAGCATCGTGGTCGCAATTGAAATGTAAGCATACAGTGTTTGTGGGTCCAATCAAGTCCAATTTAGACACATGGAGCTCGTGGCTCTGTATCAAGGGGTTCACCGAAGGCTTCCAAGATCCAGTGACGCGAACAGCGTTCCCGTACGATACTCTGCCGGACTTTAATCAGCTTCATGCTCCCCTCACAAGGCAAAGGGGGATCACACCCTTTGGCCTGCTCTGGTGTAAGTAGCGCCTGCAGAGTCTGCATGCTTGAACCATCTCCGATTGCTGCAAAAGATCGCTGTTTCTGGTTTCTGATGGATTGGATATAGCCATTGATGACCACTTCATCAAGCCCTAGGAGTTGCGCATGCGCCGCGTCCGTCGGCTTTTGGCGCAGCATCCAAGCAACCGAGACCTGTGGCCTCGAGTAGGCTATGCCTCTTAAAGTATATCCCCTACATCTTGAGAAGGGTGAGGTAAGATTTCGGAGCATTGCTTTTCGTTGGATGGTAGCTTGATGGCCTGAGTATGCCGCCGACAGGTGGGTGAGCGGGATGGTGGATCGCCACGCGCAAATACTGATAGTAGCCTTTCCGACCTACCACCTTTACGCGGCGGCGCGGCAGAAGTTGGCGCGTTCCGCAACTACCAAGATGGATCGTGCGCTTGCCAAGAAATAGGTTCATCCCACCTCTCCGGAAGACAACTGACTGCATCACTCACTTCCTGTACTACTAGTATACCCTCACGATTTAGAGCGGGCTCTACCTTGATCAATCTGACTTTAACCTGACCTCTAAAGTGGAACCAATCAAGTAATGATCCGTTTGAATATTTTGCAATTTTGCTTTTTTCCCTTCTGGGCTCCTTCGCAAACCATTACGGTGGTCACGGAGTCCGATCCTAGGCACAGTTTATCCCAACGTATGTTCTAATTGATAGCTGCTCATCAATCGTAGCAGGTGTGGAGGCTAGAGAAGGATTCACAATAAGGTTCATAACCAACTGGATCATAGTGGGGGGAGGGATGCCTCTATTGAGTATCGAATATCGACCGGATTCCCAGAAGCTGAGATGCATCACAGCACAACGGCAAATCAGAGTAGACTTATCCTAAAACGAATCGGACCCGGAATGCAAACGGCAATTGGATGTTACTTCTGGCTGACTCCGCAAATACAATTTGATTGGAGGAGGATAATGAATCCTTTCATTCTGCCCGATCAACCTCTGTTCGTCTATCTGGGGCGCCAAATCTCAGAGCGTACAAACTGGTGGTGGGGCCCAAAAATTTGTATTGTCTTACTCATTCCCCTTCTCTTAACGGCTATTCTTCCAATCAATTCAACGCTAGGCTGTGTGGATGCCGTGCAGAAGTCTTGTATCTGGGCTTGTGGGTTGTTTTGTTTCCGGATGTACATCCTCCATAAGTTTCAAAGCGGATTCCGGAATTTGAAATCGTTTCATGTTATCGGAGTTCTTCTTATGCCTGTAGCCTTGTGTTTGTGATGACTTGCATCGGCATGGAACTTGAATGTCCTTCGGTGCTACTTTTTTTTCTTTTCACCACTTCCCGTAAATATATTCATATATACTATTATATATGATTATATATATATATGTATCTATTTAATTACATGAACAGTCATATATAAGATGAGTTGTCTCATGCCACATCATATCTCAGCTACTTTTACGATTGGAGTCGAGACTACGTTCGCAAGGAAATCCATCATACATAGTACGACAGTCACACATCCGTCATGCCATCATCGAAGCCGAAACCATCAGATGTTGCTGCTGACGCCAAGAAGACTTATATCCCCCATATCAAGGCGAACTACAGCGCTGAATGGCCGGCCACTTCCTACTTGTGCTATTCGGAGTCTATGGTAGCAACTCCCCCAAAGATTCCACTAAAGTGCCGATTCGGTATGCCAAATTTTACTCTCTATCTAGTCAAACGAATTCCAAAATGTCAGATAATTGCCAGTCTCTAACATTGACTAGCCTTCTACGAACGGGATCCAGTAGACGTAGCTCTAGATTGGGCAGATCCCGCTGATAATCATCCTATTCCTGTCATTATGCCAGCCAATGAAAAGCGACCGGGGGGTGACTGGGAGGCTAGTAAGTAATATTGAGTGTGTAGCTCCTAGATATGTTCTTATTTTGATAGGTGTCATGTCGCCAGAAGAGTGTCTCTGCCGTCGGAGTAATCTATATGCGACCCTGACCACACCGGCATCGGGGAACGCGGAAAAAAGCAATTACCCGATTCCTCCCAAAGCAGGAATTTACTCGGCAAATGTTGGTACGTAATGACAATGATTTAGAGAATAACCAGTTCATGCTTGAGCAGTTGTTTTCCGAAATGGCCCCGATCGATATGAGCATTGGCCACGGTATCGCTCCCTTCCCATCATCTCTGTCTGTCCCGTGAAACGCCCCAAACTTGACAGCTCTGGGAAAAAATACTCCTTCAAGCAAGAAAAAGATCTGATGAGAGAAAAAATTCACGCAGCCCTACGAATAGCTGTGTGGTATAAGCACACGCGTCTCTGCATCGGAACCTTTGGACTGGGCACCGGATTCAGGAACCCGACCGAAGAAGTTGCCCTGTTATGGAGAGATGCACTCCTAAATACCCCTGAATTTATGGGTCACTTCCAGGATATTGTCTTTGCCTTTGAAGCCTCAGACGGTCCAACGAATACGAGTTCGACCTTTACTACGCGCGTTGGATCGACAAAATCTTCCAAAGGTGTAAAAACGGCTCTATCAAAGAGTAGTGTCGCAGCTGATCTTGCCATATTCCGGCATGTCTTTAAGCCGGCAGTCATTCATAATGCTTTTAACCAACCCCTTGATACATGAATTGTAACAGCATTGGTGACTTTAGCAGATCATAACTCTGAGTGTGCCTGGCGTGCACTAGCCTTGAGATGTACAGTAATACGACATGGAGCAATTGGAGGTTTCGGGTGAGCGAGGGGCATCAAGGCGTTTTAATTGGCATGATCAGTAAGGTTAAAGTTCTTGAGACCGGCCGAACTTTGTTCAGACGTTCTTGTACAAAATTGGGGAACGGTTAGAGTTCTCCTAGGGACGGAGTTTTGTGGGGAAATCGAGCCCTAGTTGACAGGGAATTCACGTATATACATGCATGGCCCTGCTGCCTCACAATTAAATGAGATATCTCAAGAATCAGAAACGAGATAAGCGACTCACATTGTGGTCCCACTTTGGACTTCTTTCATGGAGTAGTGACGAGACCATTTCACCGAGCTTCCGATCAACTGGCATACACCCATTCATGATGCCCTTACAGCTCACTGGGTATTATCTTCTGGGATAGCCCGGCTTGGGCCGCCCCTTTCTGATCCACCCGTTTCAGAAATAATCATTTGGACATCTCCCACAGCTGTAGCCTTACTTGACAAGCTGGACACTTTTCATGAGAGATCAAAGGACGACCAAGTGGGGATGTTCTGCATGCCTAGCACAGTTGTAGAGAAGAAGTCAAATTCGAGTTGAGTGCACGCCTTGCCAATGCTAGCGACCGTCACAGCTCTCCTGTCCAAACATTTGCATCAGGAAATGATCTGGTGTTCGTCTTCTAGCCTCAGAAGCTCCTGTGCGGAATGCAGATTGGTTCTCTAGCCATGCATCATTACTAGCTAGCCTTTGTATAGTTTGAACGCTGCTGTTTCAAGGCCTTGTAAAATACAGGGCCTAGTATGGCATAAGCAGTGGTAGCTCTGATAGTATTATTTGGGTATTGGTGCGTGGATGTTCTTGCTTGATAAGGCTCTAACGAATAGTAATGAATAGTAATGACCTATGGGGCCTCGACAGTTCCATAATGCTAAGATGTTAGTTAAGCGGCATACTTTAAGAAGTAGCGGAATTATGTATTACTCATTCAAGAACATGGCTAATACAGGCCTTCTTTCCGCACCAGCTCAGACGAAAAATAACTAAAGTTTATCCATGGAATTACTGAATAAGAGGTGGCCAAGCCGGTAGGTATCTCCAATGCTTGCTAGAATTTACTCGCTGGTACTAGAATCGTGACTACCAGTAATGATTACTTCAATTTTAAGGTACTGAGGCGGACATTTTGCTTTGTGTCGGGAATCCACTGATAACAATTACCGGGGATGTCCTACCAAGTCCGAATGGAAGGAATAACTTAAGCCAACTCTTCCGTCTGAATCTGCATCCGAAGTCGCCAGAGTGGTAGAGGATCTCTAAGTTCCGCTTGCTTCCGGCTACATCAGCCAAGAGCTCTGGGTGTCGTTGCGGTTTTGATGCCATAAATTTTAGAAAACTCAAAAATGGACGGTGTATAGAGAATTCGACTCCGAGCTTTTTGCACAATCTTTACCAAGACTACAGTACATTCCTAAGTTAGAATCTGAACTGATAGCTTTTTGGGTGACCGAGTTGATTAAGCTGGGCCGTCCAAAACATTTAATCAGCAACGATTTGAATTATGATCTGGAACCGATAGATACTGATTTGAATAATTCTTCAAGTTATACTGTGGTCTAGAGGATTAATCAGACTGATTAGGGCTAATTTGCTAGTTTCCTCATCTCCGAATAGCTTCAAGAATTTGTCAAAGACTCTCATCTTGCTAGGTAAGGTAGTAGAGCTAACCTGACAGGTCATACAAAATACACCTTCTAAACTACCTTTTATCTCGTCCATAGTTGTACATTAGTCATTTTTCAATTTGAACAGTGGCAGGTTGGCTGAGTCTCGTTTGAATTAGACGCCATCCACACATTCAAACCACTGTCGCTTGTTGTCTTCGCCTGGGACTTGTTGTTCGAGGTGGGATGTATCAGGACCCCCAACGGCTTTGACCCCGGCTCAGGTTGCCCATTATCCCATGCATCAGAGAAAATATTCTATGATTTTGGTGAAATGCTACTCCACTCGATAACCCGATAACTCCAGGAAAAGTTTAGTCGCCAGATCCCTAGCGCAGGGCGGACAAGACGATTCCGGCCGACCCTGGTTAATCTCCCAGTTAGTTTCAGACAAGTGCTAAACCGATCCTGGCAAGCCCCGCGCCCCTATACCGGCTCAGCCGACTACCTAGGCAAGCTGTCCATTTACAGTTTATTTGCTATTGGCCAGCTTCAGCCGTAGGATCAGAGAAGCATCTGGCACCCTCATGTTCTGGATCTTAGGAGATAATATCTCGGGAATATTGTAGGTTCCAGTTGTTCAGTTTATGATCAAAAATGATTTCACGTAGGTGTCTCGTGGCTCCGACTAATTAACAATATAATGTGAGTAGAGCTTGAGACTAATAATACGTGAATCTATTTCTATGATAAAGGATCACCAACTTATTTAAATATCCCCCCGCACCACGTGAGCCAATCAACAGCGCACAATGTGCACGGTCAGGTATCCCTCAATTCGGATCCAAAATGTCTTCGTAACTGCAATACTAAATAATTATTATCTTCAAAAACGTGAGTTCAGCAAAGTCTTTCTTTGATAGAGCGATAATCCAAACAAGCAAATGTGCTGCTTTTATATCCGCAAGGGGTTGGAAGGTGCAGTGGTACACCATCCCGGCCGTTCTCCCAAGTAGATACTGGGTAGCTTGAACACCTACCCCACTCGAGACAGGAGAAAGCTGGTTCGAATCCAGTCATATCCACACACCACTCTCTCTCGCGGGGATATCGTACTTGTGGGATGATGAAAGCACACTCGGATAGCCATAGGGTTTTCACGCTTTTCCCTGTGGTGGGTATGAATGGAAGAGGTTATACGCCGTAAGGGTTTACCTCGAGTGGTATCTGCAAATGAAATCTGAGTGTGAGTATTCTAAACATCAAACTGAGTCATCCTACTTACAGTACATATTTTTCGATAAAACCTGCATGGGCCTCAAGGCGCCAAATCAGGTAAAATGAATTATATATATGTATACGCAAGGTTTGGTGGGAGTGCCTTGAATCATATTCCTCTATAATGTATAGGGATATAGCGTAATATTTGCATTAAAATTCCATCAGCCCGGCTGGCACAATTGGTTAGCGCGTGGGCCTTTTAAGCCCAAGGTTGAGAGTTCGAGCCTCTCGTCGGGCTTGGGAGTAGTTTTCGTGTGAACGCGCTGCCTCTCTATTTTACGGTTTTGGGACTTGCTTGATTTGAATTTGAATTTGAATTTGAAATCTTTAACGTGACAGGACGAACCCAACATCTATTTAGACGTGACACGGGTAGATGGGCCCTACGAGCTCATTGCTACCTACATGACCGGCATTAAAGCCAGAAGCGACAAAAGAAAAATAAAATCACAGCAAATGTCTGAGTTACGGTGCCCTGCACCGTATCCCTATCTTCCAAACACCTCTCCTCTCGAGCCAGAAACTATCTCAGCATGGTCACTCCCACCCTGTCAGTTCTTCGGCAGACTGTAGCATCTGCTTATGGTTAGGAATTGGAAAAACTTCTGCCATCCCTTCTCCCCTATCATTTCCCTGACCCCAGGTGGAGTCATTTTCTCACAGCTTCTCCAACGTTGCAGAGCAGGTCGGCACTCTGAAAAATGCCAGGGCCTTTTCTCTCGGCCGCAAATGCACATCAGATCTTCATGTTCGGGGTTGAAACGCCGGTGGTAGTCGGCGTAGTCCCCGTGGCCTGTTCTTGCCGCAATAAGACGGTGATACGCCCATCGAGGCAGAGCCAGTTCCGGCGGTCGCTTGCAGCGCATGTAGAGGTCGAGATCTTTGTATCGTTTAGGCCGATACTTCTGCCACCACTCTTCCACAAGCTTTTGGCCCCGCATTTTCACTAGTCTCCCTAGAGCCGCAAAGGTCAGAATTTGCTCGTCTCCGTTGGGCGAAGCTGAGGTTAGTGATTGGTCATTGAGATCTCCCAGGGCTGATTTGGCCAGCTTATCGGCTTCTTCGTTGCCTTGGATCCCCACATGACCAGGTATCCAGTGTATTTCTACACGCCTATTATGTCTCAGCGATGAGAACTTGTCCACCACTGTCTGCGAGGAATTGGATCTTCCTTGTTCGAGCGCTCTGACGGCCGCTTGATTGTCCAGAAGAATGCTGACCGGAAAGCCTTCTCCCACCGCTAGTGCAGCCTCCAAGGCTTTCATAGCGCCTACAACTTCTGCGTCGAATACCTCTGCTCCGGGAAGCGGACCCGAGCCACTTCCAGCTAGTTTGCCTCCTTGGTATACCACATAACCCCAAGCTGATTGCCCGGGACCCGACGAGGATCCATCAGAGAAGGCACAGACTGCGTTGGCTGGAAGGGAAGTTAACCATCGTTTGATGCTTCCTGACCTAGCTTCTTTTTCCCGACTGCCTGGTGTCGATGCCGGGAGACCATGGGGAAAGTAGAGCTTTCCAGGGCCTTCCGCTGTCGGAACTTGACGCACGCTTATTTGTAGGCGTGTCATGTACCTTTCTGGCTGTCTGAACAAGCGATCTCGTTGTCCCGATCTAAGACCTAGGCGTTTTATAGTATCTTTCGGGTCCTCCGCCGCCCGAAGGGCTAGAGGGTGCCAGGCATCCATTCTTCGCATTCGAGCTGCAGACCGCAACATCTTTTGTTGGAGAATTATTGATGCCGGGGGAATTCCCGCTTCACGATGAAGAGCGCTATTGGGAGTGGTACGCCACGCTGGGAGTGCTACTCGTATAGCTTTCGTGATAGTTTTGTCCAGCAGAGATGTGTGCCACCCTACTCCAGTGCCGACTTCTTTATCTCGGATGGTGGTTATTCGAGAAAGACCCGGCCACCACGCTTCTGCCCCATAGAGAGCTGTGCTCAGAACGCATGCCTGTACCGCACGAATTAGAGGTCCGGGTGCTGCCCCGCGCTGAACTCCGTTTATATGTCGTAAAAAGTGGACTAGACGATTAGCTTTTCCAGTCCATTCCTGTACATGCTGCTTGAAGTTCAGCTGAGTGTCAAGCCAGACTCCTAACCACCGGATATGAGGCGACGGTTCGATCCGGCGATCTTTCACCAAGATGGAGAGGTTGGCTGTGTTGATTTTCTTCCTAGGACCTCCTCCGGTCACTAGAAGTTCCGACTTTGCCGGGTCAAATTCGATCCTGTGTTCTCTGGCGAGAAGGACGAGGCTGTCGAGGTCTTCTTGGACTGCTGCGATAGCTTCGGCCGCGGTGCTTCCAACTCTAATGATGGCTAGATCATCAGCATAGCCAAACCTGCTCGTTAGTCCATGGTCCTTAAAAAGCACAGCGATATAGAGCATGAAAAGAAGTGGTGACAGTGGCGAGCCCTGAGGTACTCCACATTCCAGCATCTTCTCGTCTGTGGTTCCACCACGGTATTTCACCTGGACTTTTCGTTGGCAGAGAAAGGTCTGAATGAACCGGCACAGAGATAGTGGCCAGCCTTGTTCTCGAAGGCGTTGGAGTAGTCGGTTGTGAAGGACTGCATCAAACGCACCTTGGATGTCTAGTGTGACCATAGCCGCACATTTTCCGCTTCTCATGGCCGCCTCAGCATCATGGATTACACAGGATGCAAGGTCGACCGCAGATCGTCCTGGTACTGAGCCGAATAATTGCGGATGAACAACTTGGTGACTTATCGTCAGCCATGCCATTCTCTTGCCAACTAGACGCTCAAGTCCTTTACCTAAGCTCGACAGCAGCGAGATTGGTCGCCAGCCCTTGGCAGTTGATAGATTTCGTCCCGGTTTGGGAAGAAGCACAACATCTGCCACCCTAAATGCCGTCGGAAAGTGGCCGATTTTGGACTTGCTTGATTTGATTTGATTTGATTAAATTTAACGTCGTGCCTGTCTACAGCTCGTGACCTTAGTCACGTGCTGGACGGCCCAGTCCCTACAGAACTACCCGACGCTCTAGCGCGCCCTACAGCACCTAGAAACTACAAAAGAGTCCGACCTGCTGTCCGCTACTCTGCTTTCCAATTTAAATGTAGCAAATTTCCCTCTACCCGGGATTTTACTTTTTATTTACAAGTAGTTTGAAATTACTCCCGCAGACTATTCACGCAGTATGGGACTTGCTTGGGTCAGGGGAGAGATCACAATATGCAGATAGTTAGTCACGCGGATTAGTGCAGCTTGGCATTTCGCCCTTAGGGCCGACACGCCTGTATCCAAGAAATACAAATGAGAACAATCACATCAATAAGAGACCCACTGCGTACGCGTCCACGTTCACATTACCAGCCGACAGTATTGATGATTTTGCTCTCCTCGTGGTGTAATGCTTATATCTTGGCCGATCATACTATTATTATCTCTCCAACCCGAAGCAGTGTCGCCATTCAGATAAGAAGCGAGCGCATCAGACCCAATTCTTACCTGTGCTGAAGAAAAGCACCCAGAGTAGAAAAGCCAAGCTGTCAATGTGGATATCCGTCGCAAAACGTCAAGCATAGGGGGACTATTTCCAACACCTGTCAGTGGTGTTACCTACAAACCTCCAGCTCTCACTGTAGAGTCTGCAGGGCCAAGATCGAGTAAAACCTTCGACTTCACTTTCATGATGATTCCCTGTCGCTTTCGCGGTCTGTGTCGTCTTCATCTCTCAACACATACCCCTATCACCGTTATTATGGAGCTAACCACGCACCGATCAGATCCTAAGTTCGAAGCCCTTTTCATCACTAACCCTTGATCATGGAGAAAAAGCCATCCGATGAGTTTCAGGAGCGTACCCAGCACCCGATACTGAGATGGTGAATTGGATCAGGTCGGCCTCGACTGTTACAAAGAAGGGAGATATGGATGAATATGCGCACTTCATGTGGTCCCGATGTCTAAGCCTCGCCTGGCTAGGGATGCAGGTTTTTTGAGACTATTTCCCGCGCACGCAGTGTCGATTGTTACCATTTTTTTTGGGTAGAGGGTTCCATGGAAAAGGTGGCCGAATTCCACGGGTAAACACTGAGCTGATTGGCTATTCATCACGGGCAATATATCAATGATCTTTCAAGGAACAAAAGAGGCAAGGAGCACTGTACAAGGTGTAGCCTGGGTCAAAGAGGAGCCCAATGTGCTAGATAGTCTATGATTCTTGTAGTACAATAAACAAACACAAATAAACAAACGTCAAACAAATGGTGTCGGCGTGTCCGCATTGGCCAGGTGGAAGAAGCGACTTCCCTCGACCATCTAAAGACAGGTTATTTGAAGCCTTGATGAACAGCCCGGAAGATGTGGCTAGAATCACAGAGTGGATACTATGAAAAAGATGGATAAAACAGTTTCAACTTGCAGAGGAAGTGGAGCTAGTAATATCAGATAGAATAAAACGATCTGGAAAGGGAGAGGACGGAATCAATACTGGCTGAATAGTGTACACTGCACTTCCTGAAGGTACACTAAACAAATTGATGGTTATATAAACAGACAGGATCAGGGCGTTTTCACCAAATTAGTTACCTCCTTTGTAAAAAATGAAGATGGTCACCTGCATGGACCCATACGGTGCCTGATCGGGTTAAATGAAATCAAACTCAAATTATCTTTCCATTTTATTGCCATGTCTGAGTCTATAACTATGCAGGACATACAGGTCCTCTCTGGCTACAGGCCAAGGATACCTATACCAGTAGTATACCTCCTCCTGTGCCTCCCATATAGCACCCCTCAAAAGTCCTCATTCGATTATACACTTAGAAGGAGCCCTTAACTCTTAATTATCTACCTTCCACAGTCAACAAAATGATGGCAGAAATACGTTAGGGTTCGGAGCTGTGGGAGGTCGCAGGTGCTCTATTGTCATCTATCTACGACGCGTAAAAACAAGACCACAGCTCTACTAGTTCTCATTATGTTGGTAAAACACGAAGTAATACAAATTGGGTGCCGTCACGAATTCAGCTGTCCATCACGAAGTCGGTGAATAATCTCAATTAACTGGTATCTCGAAATACATAAAACGTTGTCTCTCTTTCTTTTCCCTTCCCCTTTCTTACTCTACTCCAAGCGCCTCGCTAATGAGCTAAGTCAGATCCCTGTTAGTGCCCTAACTACAACCCAAATACCGCAATTAGATTGAGCAATTCATTCTGCCCAGATACAATCCATTTACCGACACATTACACAACGATATTAGGTAACCCGCTACATTTCTATTGCCCTTTGAGGCTATATGGCAGCCGGGAACAATCGTAAAAACCACTGGGTGCGGGGCTCTTCTAATACCGACGTTAGGACTAAGTCCTAAGACATAGTGACCCTTCTGAAGGGTTCAAAGGAGCCGGCCAGCTGGGCGCTGCGGACTTGTGGGTACCTCAGGAAATTCACCTTCTGCCTCTCTAAGCCCCTTCCCACTTTTTCCCGAAGGTCGTGCTGCAAAGTCAGAAAAGTCTTGATAGAGCGTGGTTGCTGTATGGTAGCTTAGCCCGACTTGTTTTGTACTGTCCAGGGCTCTACGGAGAGCCGTTGACTCATCGAAAATAGAAGCCCTCTTGGCTAATTTACCGAAATCTCGATCTTGGCGCCCACAAACGTTCCAAAGTCTAAAACATCTCAAAAATATCAGACCTAATATTCTCACATGAGATCTCTTCCTTAATTCTTTCCACGCCCCAGTCGCCTGTCTTTTCTCAAGATGTGTAGCTCCATTAGAGCAGCAGTCCTCCATAAACCAAGACCTCAAATTTGTATATTATGACTTATTTCCTCTTTGAAGGTATAGGTAGCGTAGTAAATTTGTAGTGGGTGATGGCCGGTAATCAATGACGCAAGCTCCTGTTTGCAATTGGGGTGACGCCTTTATCGGTTGTTGAGGCGAGATGATATGTGTTTAGAAAAAGATTGAGGACTAAGAAGATAATGGTGGGTACTGCATGATTGAGCAGTCGTCAAATGGAGATATGCATATGTTTGCTTTCGACTTCGATTCGGATGCGATTCTTCTTGGCTATCCTAGATATGCAGAGCATGCTGAGCAATTACACCGGCACCACTGGCTGCTGTATCAGGAAAGGGTGGAAAATATAGGCTGGTGCACAAACACTGTTCATGTACTATACAATCTCTTAACGTGCTGAGTTTGGTGATGTAATCTATCCAAATAATATCAGACTTCACATCATCTATCAGATGATATTATCAATCATTGGAATGCGCATATAGTGTATCCTTCAAAGATGACTACTTTCAGTAAGAGTTCAAATTTGATATCTACTGACACCCAGTGACCACAGTGATACGCACTCAGTGTCCATCGTGCCATCAACCCAGCGTGAGCGCGCCATCTCCGCGACGAACAGCAGAGTCATATCATTGCCACACACCTCTCAGCTCATAACCACAACATAGCGGCCTTTCAGGAGTGGAAGAATCCATGAAGAAAGCCAGAATCAGAATCAGCCCCCTGACCTACCAGCATCAGCAGATCCAGAACATTGGAAAGCGGCAAATATACTTACTGATGAACAAACAGGCAGTGCCAAAATGAACTTCAAAGATACACCCTTAAGAATCCACCGTAAACTAACCAGTGTTCAAAGCAGTGTCGCCATTCAGCTAAGGAGCGAGCATATCGGACTCAATTCTTACCTCGGCAGAAGAAAAGTACCCGGAGTAGAAAAGCCAAGCTGTCAATGTGGATATCCATCACAAAACGTTAAGTACATGGTGTTGGCGTTTCATGGATAAGTAGTGGGGGATAGTTAATTTATTCTATTTTCGAAGCAGTCTATGTGACAATAAGCTATTAGGGTAGTGCTTAATTTTGGTAAGATAGGAAGTGAGTGTGGATGCAAGGATCTAGAAAGATAGAAGTGATCTGATAGTAAACAAGTAGTGACCACATCGCCTCTCGTGCTGAAATCATCAGTGGTACTATCCTGTATATAATCTTGCGGGCGTGGGCGATTTCTCTCTTCACGCAACTTCTTACATTTTGTAAATGTACATTGTACCACTTAACATTTCTCTTACAGAAAACCACTTCAGCGCTGTCCTATAATCATGCCAAGTATATATGTTGGAACATCAAGTATTGGATCAAGAAATAAAGCGACAGATAAGCCTTAAATTTCATCGCATTTAGTGGTTAAAAATGTGACTGTAAACTTCGATCTGGTGATACCTGATCAACACGTTAAAAAAGAAAAGATTTACTCAGGAAATAATGAACCCTCAGTCATTGAGGTTGTAGAGCGCATTGATTAAAGTTATTACCGAAGTGAAACTAAGTAAAGAGTTGATCGAATGAGGACTTGTGAGGGGCGGTACTGTTTGAGGGGAGCTGTATAGGAGGCATAGGAGGGGATATACTACTGGTATAGGCATCCTTGGCCTGTAGCCAGAGAGGACCTGCATGTCCTACATAGTCATAGACTCAGACAGAACAATGAAATGAATTAAAAACAAATAAGAATTTGCAGTCACGTGTATATCAACAACGTGGCCTACTTTCAGGAAATGCTGCTTGGTCAGCTAGTTGGTCAAGCGAAAGGTGTCCACATCCTTAGTACATAACACATGTTTATCATTCTACACTTTTAGTACCAAAACATCTTACTTTCGTGACTATACTTTCTCAATATCCCAACAGGTTATGAGACCGGTGTTTAATTACTCATCGGCTTCCGTTTTCAAACAATCTACAACGATGTCTTCACCTCCCGCAGGAATAAAAGACACCCGCAATTACGACGGTCTTCCATAGTACAAATTTAATTGGGGGAACATCAAGATTCTAGGTCTTGTAAGATTCGCAGAGTGGTGGATAACCTGCGAGACCGCCTTGATAAACGCAGGCGTTTTAAGTTTCCCGTCCAAATATAAGATCAGCCTTGTCCGGTGCACCACACAATGAAATTGATACTGATGAAAATGAATTTCGAGAACAGGAAGAGAAATTACTAAACTATGGATAGTTTGGAAGCGACCAATGTTAGATATAGAGTTTAAGGTGTTAGGTTTACAAAGCTTGGAGTTACTTGTTTCGGAAAAAAGTGTTTCGCTTGAGTTATAGCAATAAGAACTCAATATCTTCTGATTAGAGATGTTTCGTTCTAAACCATGAGAAACTTGGTTCATGGTGACAGGTTGTGGACAGATAGAGCATTGCCATTTTCTGAACATACATAATCTAGATAGTAACAGAAAGAGAAAGGGCAGCCTGGAATTAATTGACACTTTTTACATCCTACATTATTCAATCGACTCGTAGAGTCTAACAGAAATGGTTGTCCAAAGCCCACGACACGCAAATAATCATATCCAACTCTATCTAAACCCAACTGATGGAGCAGTCGCTCGGATTTCTGAGGAACATTGATCCTGCCGGGTTATGGAACTTTCTCCACCAAATGGACCCAAACAAACAAACAGAAACAATTACAGAATTGAGGTCCAAGTTTGCCTCCATGAAGCTTGATCCGAGAATAGACATAATCCAATCCTTGTCCTACGCCTCAATAACCTCAGAGTCAAGCTTTAAATGATATCTAGACCGATCACCGAGGAGGATGTTGAGGAGTAACTAGTTGCATCTCTCCCTAAAGATAGCTCGGTTCGGTCTACGGCTAGTTCACATGCTCTAAAGATGGGTGGAAGTCTCGCAGAAACAATTACACATCTTCAATTTTGCGAGTCTAACATTTCTTATACTCAGCCCCCTCAACCACAATTTGCAAATATTGCACGCAGCAATTATAGAAAAAGAGGACGTGGTACATATCGAAGGGGACGCAATAAAATGCACTTTGATAGTCGTGATCAAGCTCGCGGAGAGCTTAACCGAAAAGGAAGGCAAAGCAAAGCAAAGAGAAATGGCAACGGACGAAAAGTGGTGTTTCATTTGTGGTAGAAAAGGCCATGTAGAACGAGATTGTTGTCTTAAACAATCCAAAGGCAGAGTGGCCAAGGAAATGAGTAAAGCTAGGGGTAATGCTGACGCTCGTTGTGTCCAAGTTAGAAATATTAATGCAAATGATTCATCCTACCTGTCTTATTATCTTCAATACAGTCACAAAAATTACTCAGAGCAAAATCTTGATAAAAGTCTGGCTCTACTCAAAATAAAACCAAGTAAAAGTAAAAGTAAAAGTCAAAGCCGACGATATAAATCAAATTCCGGAAATATACAGAGCCTGATCACCAGCGGGATTCATAAACTCCTAAAGTCTACACGGTTTTTGAATACTAATGCGACAGCTTTCTCAATTATCACAAAACATACATTACTGACCAAGCCCAGAGAAATTCTCACAGTAATCGACTCCGGAGCGTCAGAACTTTTTAGTGGTATGAGAGATGATTTCTCTATGCTCTAAAGATGGAGCAGTCCAAAGTCTGTCCAAATTACAAATGGAAAAGTTATTCAATGCGAAGGCTATAGCAGTATATCTTTTAGGACTACTGACAAGATAATTGAACTAAGAGAAGTCTGATTTATTTCTGAGTTTAGTCAAATGCGGCTTTTGTCCGTCTGGGCCTTCAATAAGAGGGGCATAGATGTTGAGTTTGCTGATGGCCATTGTCAAATAACACGAAATGGCTCAATCTTGTTTGAAGCAGGAGAGGATGGTGTCTTCAAAGTTAAAACAAAATCAACACCTCAAGCAACATCAGCCACCGAAGTTCAGCAACAAATACCACACCAAACAGAGACTGAGTGGGTCATTTTGTAAAGAAGAATGGACCATATAGCCATCAAATATATTGACAAGATTCTGAAGATAGGACAAACTGGACTAAAAGTTTGCAGCAAGAGAAGATCAATTCCGATTGGATCTAAATCTTGCGAAGCATTGTTGTGCTGGCTCGGTTGAGTTGTTAGGAGACAGGGGAACGGAGGATGGGCTGCTGGATTAGGAAAGGGTGGAAAATACGGGCTGGTGTACAGACGCTGTTCATGTACTCTACTATCTCTTCACCTGCCGAGTTTAGTGAATCAATCTATCCATATAATATCATACTTCACATCATCCATTAGATGATATTATCAATCTTCGGGATGCACATCTAGCATCACCTTCATAGATCACCATTGTCAGTAAGAGTTCACATTTGATACCTACTGACACCCATTTGGCCACAGTGATACGCACTCAGTGTCCATCGTGCCATCACCCAGCGTGAGCGCGCCATCTCCGCGACTCACCATTGTACATGAGCCCGTGTAATTCCACCGACGGACAGCAGAGACATAATTGCTATATACCTCACAGCTCATAACCACAACAAGCATGTATAGCAGGAACGATGGAGGAAAACTTCAGTAAGAAATCTGACAGTCGTTCAAGCACTATCCTTCGTCGAGCTCACTGCAATATCTCAGGAATACAGTCCATCTCAGTTAGAGGATATCGGTTCTACTTCTTCATGGTAGATGATGCAACAAGAATGTGCTGGTGTGATAGTCGGGGAAAGTTCTCAAGTTGGCTTGAGATGCACGATCAATAGTTTACGATTCTTCTAAGGCGAGAATGTATATGCATAAGAAGGGCTTATTTATACCTGCGCTCTCCTCCAATAAGTGGCCCGCATCTATTCTTATGAGCGGACAGGTGTACCTGTGAGGAGTTTAGGCTCCTGCAATGTTGTTAACTTCCGAAGCTCGCCCTACCACTTGGCTACCTTTCAATCGGTTTTGCCGTGCCCAATGTCACAGATCAACTATAGAAAGTTAGGAGCATTTGTATGGATGATGCTATTTTATAACTCAACTATGCAGACCTAAGTTCTACATACTAATCCAGGTATAAATACAGATTTATTACATTATAAGTTCTTCTATCTAAGGTTAACTCACTTCTTAATGATTCCAGTTGCTACTTTAAGGGGATCGTTTCTAGCAGCTTCTCCAAGGTTCAGTACCAGTCTTACTCACATGGAGACTTTTCTAGTCCCTTCCTAGGAGATTCTAGTATCTTTTACGTGGCTTTTGCGCCTGCCAATTCCCTGGTGGCTACAGGAAATACCGGCTTTGTAGCCGTTACATCTGAAACAATCCTCCCTGCGCCAGTACGAGTGCTGTTAGCTCTTTGAATATTGTTACAGGCTGCGCCTTACATCCATGTACTTGTGCCAATCTATGTACTAATCGTTGATGTTCTTTTATGGGATTATAAGTGATCGCTGTTCCGACAAATACGAATCGTCGATAGATCACCTCAAGAATGCGGAAGATCACCGATCCGATGGATATTAACCTCCCTGGGGTCAGAGCTACATGTATATATGTCCTACAGCCTAGATAGATACCATTTCCTAGATAATTAGAAAATAGACTGTACTACGGCCAGTTTACTTTGTTCTTATTGTTTTGGTGATAGCCCATCACAAATATGTGTTCCGGCACACGGTCCACCACACAGTCCTCTGATTATGTCAATCCCCGTGCTCGAGGCAATCCTCCCCGCGCCTGTCTGAGTGCTTGCTAGTCGTCCGAAAAGTAGAGTGAGTTTTCCATTACCTGACGTTCCAGCGGGTGGAAAGGGTGCCTGTGTTGGCAAACACAGGCTACAGGGTTTATTGTCGGTTCACCAGCCGTTACTGCTGGGTCAGGTACCTAAGAATGGAGAAAATGAACGAGTTTCTAGTCACATTCAAGCAAATAAAGGCCGAAGCTGAAATGCAATCTGGCAATAAAATTGTCTACATGAGAGCTGACAACGGTAGAAGTGAATTTGGTACTGCCCTTCAATACTAATTGAAAGAAATAGGTTTAAAATTTGAACTGAGACAACCATACAAACACTCAATGAACGGAGTTTTTGAAAGATGGATGGGTATTATAGCAGTCATAGCAGTCATAGTAAGGTCTATGTTATATGAAGCACAGCTACCTCATAAGCTCTTGGATTACGCTGTCGAGCATGCGGCTTGGGTCAAGAATAGGACTCCCACATCCGCCCTACCTTTTGCTGATAATGACGCCCCAGAAAAATTCACTCCCTGTAGCGCTTATCATGGAAATCCTGCATATCTAACCAACATGAGAGTTTTCGGGTGCAAAGCAGATGTGCTTTACCCTTCCGAGTTAATCCCTCATAAATGGCAACCTCTTATTAGAGAGGGAAAATTCATCATGATAGGAATGACTTTGGCGAAAATTTGGAAGCTACTTGATACGCTTACCCTAAGAGACATAATATCTGTAGATGTTGAGTTCAATGAATATGAATTTCCTAAAATTGACATCTCACTCTTTACTCTACTGATAGACCAGATGTGCTAACACCTAGACAATTACCTTAAGAGCGAACAAAGATGTACCAGTCACAGCTGATATAAGCTAGGCAGAAAATTGTTAAGCAAGCGTGTAAGAAGTACGCTGTAATTTGCCCAATTGGTGCCATGAGTTCGGGCAAAACTGACTCTCAATTTCAAAATCCTGTAACTCGCTTGCTAGAGGCTGGAGATGCGTCTGATCAAAGCTATATACAGAAGACTTCCATTAGAATTGACGAGCAAGATACCTACATAGGTTCGGTAGAGCTACACACTCCCGTAATAAGACGTGAAGGAAGCTGCCACGATAACGCGTGGAGGAAGCTCTCACGAGAACCCATGGTCGAGGCTAGTCATCCTACTGCAGTAGTGGAAGAAGCCGCCATGAGGGTAGTAGAGCAAAAATATCTAGGAAAGCGAATGAACTTAAAAAAAGGACTCCTCAGATTATCCGAGAAGCCATCAAACCATCGGTTGGGCAGACTCCTTGCTCCCCGCCAAAATCAAGATTTGGCAGATCGCTGAGAAGAGTGGCGAAGGCTGTGTTCAATCATGTTGTTACAGCAAATGCTATATCTACACAAGCAGTCTATATTAATGCCGGTGAGTCGTCATCAATTCAAATGCCCACTCCATTTGAATCTATCACTGTTGAACAGGCTATGCATGAAGATCCCAAATTATGGAAAGAGGCAATAAAACCAGAATTGCGCTCTATGCAAGCTACCAACACTTATACAATTTTGACTGGGTCTCCACCTCCTGGAAAGAAAATTATATACAGCAAAATAGTTCTTAGAAAGAAGTTCAGGAGTGACAGTAGCTTAGACAGACGAATAGCACGGATCGTTGTCCGTGGATTTGAACAGCAGTACTGTATCAATTACTTCGAGACTTTTACATTGGTAATTGTCAGGAATGCTGTTACGGTTTGGCCGTTGTCTGAGCTTATGTGGATACCTAAGCGTATTGTTGAAGATTCATGTTGTAAGACTGTAAGGAAATGATAGAGGGAACTGGAAGATACGGCACTACCAGCCAAGGGGCCAGATCAGTGTCACAGCGTAGTGATTCTTGATAATATGTGGCTGGGTGGCAAGTATTCGGCCTAGGGTGAAGAAATCAGTCAAGACAATCACTGAAAGGCTGAATATTATAAATACCCGCTAGTTGTAGCTAGATTTCTCTTTCTTCTTTATACAGTTTATTAAATCGACATTATCATCACCAACTCGGGGTTCCCGTCACAATATAAACTGTATCAATTCATCGTTTGCCCGTCATTAAGTATACCGCAGTCCTAGTTGACAGTGACTTAGGGCATCCTATAATCAAAGGTGTTTGTCAGTAAGCACCTTAATCAAGTTGAGATTGTACAGGAAGTTGATGCCAACGTTTGCTCTACCATCAACATCAACAGACGAGGCATCTAGCTCTGGACGATCAAGTCGTCAAAGTAGGATCTCATTCAAATCAGCGCAGGGATTTGAAGAACTGGTAACGGGCCCAGATATGGATAGACTTAACATCGGAACGGACTTAGTAGCATCTGGTTTGTCTGAACAGGAATCAATGCCACAAGAAAAACCACGAATGGATATGGAGACGGTAGTCGAGGAGATGAGGAGAAGAGACATGGATCATAGGAGGGAAATGGAGATGTTACAATCTCAAATGAGTCAGATGATGCTACTGATGCAGGAAAAATCACAGGGTGAAGGCCAGGTACCCCTGAAACCAACTAAAGCTAATGACAATCATCAACCCGAACGAAGGGAGCTCTCCGGCAAGGAAAAACCACTTAAGTGGCCGGAAGCCTACGATCATAAGGATAGGAGCAAATGGGCAACCACACACGGAATACTTCGATATATTTACCGGCGCGATGTAGAGGAACGACACATCTTGCAACCATCAGATTTCTTCATGCAGCTGTATAGCCACGCGGTGACAGGGACTGCCAAGGACATGATCACCGGCCAATTTCAACACATGCTTGCAATTGATGCAATATGGGACGCTTTGGGATTATTACAGGCCATGGACGACACCTATCGCGATAGAAACGAAGAACAATCGGCGGCTGCGCTATTTCATGCATGCCGACAATTCAGGGATGAGAGCTTGTCGTCGTACCTACCGCGTTTTCAGCAATTACTCACGCGAAGCCCCAGCTCTACGGGAGATGATAAGATTAAGATGTACCAGCTTCGGAATTCGCTCAATAAAACCACAAGAAATCACATGATCGGTCGCTCGCAACCACAAACCTTTCGTGAACTCGTTGAATATCTGTCTTCACTAGGTTCGGAAATTGAGGAGGTTGGTATGACAAGAACAAAAGAATACTTACTCGGTCAGGCTGGGCATTTTGATGATGGAACACGAGGAATTGCTGGTGGTAAACTACTCGGAGGAACCTTGCAAGGAACCCCTTATCACCCAGCAAGTAGAGATATCGCCAATAACAAGGACTTAGATGGGGACACAAGGATGACCGGTGTCAACAAAGTCCGTGCAAAGTGGGTTTCACAAACTGAGTTAAACAAACGGAAAGCAGACGGCGTATGTCTGCGATGTGGAAGGAAAGGGCACATAATAGCCAACTGTCATCTACTCCCAGCTAAACGCCCCGAAACCACAGTTCAAGCTTTCACTTCTGTAGAAAATGATGCAAGTACCGAAGAATTCAATGTGGTGGGAAGTGAGTTAAAAGGTTAGCTCCTGAACAAAGTCGTGTTCAGGAGCCTGGAAAGGGAGTTTCTAATATGGTAGTTGGCTCAAATCAGATTGAAGATACCGACGTAGAGTACACAATGAATGGATCGTCTTTTATAATAGACACATTAATTAATGGAAGTTATTCAGTACCTACCTTGATTGACAATGGATGCGAATGCCTAGCTGCCGTTAGTAACTCCCTAGTACGCAAAGCTAACCTTCCTCGGACAAAAATAAGTCCCCGTAAGCTTACCGAAGCTACACAAAACCGCCACCACAAAGATCTTATCACGGAAATGGTTAAAATGGAACTTGATATAGACGGATACCAACGTACCTTGTTTGCTTATGTAATATCAGGGCTGTCTCATGACCTGATACTTGGAAAACCATGGATGGAACGGGAAGATGTTATTTACAATGCAAAGGATCATTTCATGGACATCAGGGAAGCTGTTGTGAACGGTCAGCCACTCAGGGTTTGGGAGAAAGGTCTACAAACGAAGATAAATGCACTACAGCTAGGGTCGAATATCAGAAGTTTGTCTGCAGGTGTGTTCCTTGCAACAGTTAGGAAAGCCAGGAAATCAACGAGCGCCACCCAATTATTTTCTGTAACACTTGCAGACATTCAGAAAGCGCTTGCACCATCGAAGAAATCACCTACAAACTTGGAAAGGCTTCCTACGCAATATGAGAAATATTCAGACCTTTTTTGCAAAGAATCAACGGATAAACTCCCACCTCATCGGAAAGGGTGCGATCACGAAATTAGCCTTGAACCTGATAAAAAAATACCATGGGGCCCCCTATATGGAATGTCAAGAGATGAATTGTTGGTACTGAGGAAGACCCTGACAGAATTACTTGACAAGGATTATATTCGCGCCAGTAGTTCACCAGCAGGGGCCCCAGTACTTTTTGTTCGGAAACCAGGTGGGGGTCTTCGATTTTGTGTTGATTATCGTGCTTTGAATTCCATTTCAAAAGCTGACCGCTATCCTTTGCCTTTAATTAAAGAAACGCTTGCTAAACTGAGCAGAGCTAAATGGTTCACAAAGTTAGACGTACGAGCTGCGTTTCATAAGTTGCGCATTAAGGAAGGTGATGAGTGGAAAACGGCTTTTCGGACACGATTTGGGTTGTTTGAATGGCTTGTCATGCCATTTGGATTGAACGGTGCCCCGGCCTCTTTCCAGAGATACATTAACGAGGCATTACGTGAATATTTAGATGATTTCTGTTCTGCTTACGTAGATGACGTACTTATCTTCACCAATGGAGATGAAAAAGAACATCAAAGGCACGTAAAGCTGGTTCTTGAAAAGCTTCAGAAAGCCGGACTAGGGCTAGATATTGATAAGTGTGAGTTTAGCGTTAAAGAGACAAAATATCTAGGTTTCATCATATCCTCAAATGGTGAGAATTCTTCGGTCAAGATGGATCCAGCAAAGGTTAAGGCAATATCAGAATGGGAAGCGCCAACGACGACAAAAGGACTCAGAGGATTTCTAGGGTTCGCCAATTTCTACCGTGGCTTTATCAAGGGATTTTCGAGAATTTGCGCACCCTTAACGTCTCTGACAGGCAAGGGTACACCATGGAAGTGGGGCCAAGAACAAAATGAAGCATTCAAATTGCTCAAGGAAAAGTTCGTTGCAGAGCCTGCTCTAGCTCAGTATGATCCTGATCGTGAAACAATATTGGAGGCAGACTGTTCTGGTTATGCGCTCGGTGGCTGCTTATTACAGAAGCAAGAAAATACCACATGGAAGCCAGTAGCATATTACTCTCGAAAGTTAACTGGAGCTGAAATGAATTTTGAAATTCATGACAAAGAACTCCTTGCTATTGTAGCAAGTATGAAGGAATGGGATGCAGAATTGAGAGGTTTAGCTCAGGCTTTTACTATTCTAAGTGACCATATGAACTTAAAGTACTTTCTAACCACGAGAAGATTGACAGAGCGGCAAACTCGATGGGCTGAATTCCTATCTCGATTTAGGTATACACTTGTTTACAGGAAAGGCGTAGAGAGTGAGCGTCCGGACGCACTCTCAAGAAGGGATCAAGATAAACCAAAGGAAGGTGATCCTCGACTTTTGAGCCGCGAGCGACAGGTTTTAACACCAGTCCATGCAACAAAATTACGTGTTGGCCATTCTGACCTGGCAGAAGGGCATGAAATATTTGTCAATGAGGATCTACAGGAGCTGTGGAACCAAGCAATTAAAAATGACGAAAGATATATTCAGGTAGTAAATGCAGTTCGAAGCGGAGAGCGTGTGTGGCCGAAGGATATCAAATTACAGATAGAAGGTTCAAATGAGCCTAGTCCTATCAAAGCAACTATCGCAGCCTGTGAATTTGATGAGACTATTGGAGTAGTTCGTTACCAAGGGCGTATATGGGTACCTCTCTACGAACCGCTGACAACAGCACTTATCCAGAACATTCATGACGCAGCGGTCTCTGGTCATCCTGGAAGGGATGCAACCCTTGCTCAAGTCGCTCGAGAGTATTTTTGGCCAGGGATAAGCAAATCAGTCAAGCGGTTCTGCAAAAATTGCCATGTATGCGGAAGATCATCAATTTGGCGACACCAAAAATTGGGGCTTCTCAAACCATTACCCGTACCTGACAGATTTCATCAGGAACTTTCTATAGATTTTATGGTAGACTTACCGAAGTCAAATGGCTCAACAAATATCATGGTGATCACTGATCGCTTGTTAAAATCAGTAACACTCGAAGCAATGGATAAGATGGATGCAGAAACGTGTGCTAAACGATTCCTAGAATGTCATTGGCGTTACCATGGATTTCCAAAGGCTTTGACTAGCGATAGAGGGACAAATTGGACGAGTAAATTTTGGAGACGGGTATGTGAATTAGTTGGAATTCAACAGAGACTGAGCACAGCTTACCACCCTTAAACTGATGGAGCAACAGAAAGAATGAACCAGGAAGTCCAAACTTACCTGCGAGCGTATGTTTCCTATACTCAACACGATTGGTCCGATTGTTTGGCTGCTGCTCAACTAGCGATAAATAATAGGGACGTGGCATCCTTGGGTGGTTTGAGTCCATTTTTTGCGACACATGGGTACCACGTTAATCCCATCCAAATAATTAACGAAAATTCAACAATTCCTACATCTACAGGAAAAGAAAGGGCTGAAAATTTTGTCGAGAGATTGGTAAATGTAACGGCTTTTATGCAATCCGCAATGGCTGCTATTCAAGAACGTTACAAAGATTCCACAGATAAAAAGAGACACCCGGCACCAAGGTATGAAGTTGGTGATAAAGTTTGGCTACTACTGCGAAACATTAGATTGGAGGATCAACCTTCCAAGAAGTTGGGATGGCAACATGCAAAGTATACTGTCACAAAACTGATTTCGCCAGAAGTAGTGCAACTTGATATCCCTGGAAGAATTTATAATCGATTCCACGTCGACTTGCTTCTACCAGCAGAAGAAAATCCGTTGCCGTCTCAAACAATTGAGGACGAAAATCCAGGCCCTATCACTGGTGATGATGGCGAAGAAGAATACCAAATTGATGAAGTGCTTAGATGTCGGACAAGGAAGGGAGAAAGACAGGCCTTAGTAAAGTGGACTGGAATGGCGCAACCAGAGTGGACATCTCTCATCAATTTGCAAGATGCCGTAGCACTCGACGATTGGGAAAAAAAATGGGGCTCAGCAGAGACAAACAATGGGCCAGCGTCAAGGAAAGATAAGAGGAGAGGGTAAATGGGGGGGTTATGTTACGGTTTGGCCGTTGTCTGAGCTTATGTGGATACCTAAGCGTATTGTTGAAGATTCATGTTGTAAGACTGTAAGGAAATGATAGAGGGAACTGGAAGATACGGCACTACCAGCCAAGGGGCCAGATCAGTGTCACAGCGTAGTGATTCTTGATAATATGTGGCTGGGTGGCAAGTATTCGGCCTAGGGTGAAGAAATCAGTCAAGACAATCACTGAAAGGCTGAATATTATAAATACCCGCTAGTTGTAGCTAGATTTCTCTTTCTTCTTTATACAGTTTATTAAATCGACATTATCATCACCAACTCGGGGTTCCCGTCACAAATGCCTACTGTATAATCTATATATGTGGAGATAACCATTATCTAGGTTCTATGATTCTAGTCTGGCCTTTTGGCCGAGTGGTTATGCACCTATCTCATGCAGAATGCAGGACAGCAACCTCTTGCCTGGCAGTCTTGTCTTGATCCTTGTCTCTGTTCCGCTGTCTATATGCTGCTTCTGACAATCACTGCAATTTGCAAATTTTTTCTCGAGTTTTTTATCTCATTAGTTTGGTTTTAACCTTCTAATTTTGAAATTAATCCGAGTGTCTAATTTACTAGCTTTGACATATCTATCCCATTATTTTTTTTTTCAAAAAAATACGTTAAATTGTTTTGGGGATAACTAGCTGCTATAACCTGCTCATTCTATTATTTAAGCTGCTACTTGCTCTTTGTGTAGCCCGTTTTTAGTTTATCAATCATGTCAAGTTTGATGGATGAAAATGACGGACATTCTTATAACAAACAGCTCCTGGAGTCTATTAATAAATTACGGCAAAATTAGAGCAGCAGAATGCAGGGATGAAAGAGCAGAGCAAGCTTATGAATAACCTCAAACAACATACAAAATCTACCACCAAGACCCTTCATGAGGTAAGGCAAGTTGGAAGAATGCCAGACAGTACAAAAATAGAGCAAACCGAAAACATAAAAGAGAAGCTCCCACAGAAAAACAAGTTTAAAGAAGATACAACAATGTGGGATGAATGGCATCTTGGAGCACAGCACAAATTATTAAGGGACGGTGAAGCACTTGGATCTCCCTTCCATCAGTTCATGTAAATTTACTCACGACTTGATGGTGATGCTATAAAGATGGTTTCTACTACAGCAAGAACCCTATCAGAAAATGGAGAAGGTAAAGGAATCGACTTCTTGGAATACCTCAACACTATATTTGGGGATCCCAATAAAAAGGTGAGAGCTGAATAGGATAAAGCAGAAAGAGGATGAACCTTTTCCACTGTTCTTAACAAAATTTGTAACAGTTTTAGCAAATGCTGGCTGGTTCTCATATTCTGACAGTCAAAAGATATTGCTACTCAAAAACGCTCTTACAAGAGAGCTCCAGCGCGCCCTACTTGGTCCATCTCCGAGAAATTCATGGGCAGAATTCATTTCATATGTCCATACTCTCCATAGTGATATGAAAGCCATGGATCAGCAAGTTCCAGAATTCTGCACTGCAGCTAGTCAAAGTACTAAGATGAAATGGAAACAACCTATTGCTACCTTTCTATGCAAACCTCAACAACATAGAGCAACTTGGGTCACAAAAGATGTTAAAGCCTATAGGAAAAAGAAAGAACTATGTCTAAGGTGCGATCATAGGGGACATATTCTGCACTATTGCAACTACCTACCACCAATCAAGATAGCTAAGGTAGATATATCAACCACAAGTAAAGAAGAAAAAAATGAAATCCGTAGGATGGTCCAGCCTGAGAGAAGTATCATCAAAAAGGGAAAAGAGAAGGAAAAAGTTGGGAAAGTCCTACTCAATAGGGGTAGTGTGTCTAAAAAAGATTGAAATCTTTTCAAACCAAATATGGATTGCAAAATTTTCCACACAACTGCTCTCATTGATGAATCTTATCAACTGTGCACTCTCATTGACCCAGTATCATCAGAATTTGCAACCATTAGCAAAAAAAAGTTACAGAAGCTCAAACTATCAAGTTCTCCTTTACAGCCAAGAGCTATCACTGGGGTTCTAGATTATATTGCAGGAATAATTGACTGAGTAGCCTGCTTCGGCTTGGATATTAGAGGTCTAAAAATCGAGAAAGCCCGGGCTTATGTAGTATCTAACCAGACAGATGATATGATACTGGGAATGCTATGGCTGAAGTATTGTCATGCAGAGCTGGATTCAGTAAGTTCCCAATTAAGATTCAAACAACACACCTTAACGCTCATCAGCAACAAAGCTCGAGAAAAAAGAGACAAACAGCTTGGAGACTCTGCATTCACTGTCAATCAAACAATAGCTTCCACCTTTGCAGGGCTTAAAAATAGAGCAAGAAGGAATGAAAAAATACAAGTATTTGCAGCATCTCTATTTGACATTGAGAAAGCATTAAGACCAAAGACACAGCTCTCTCTAGAGAAAATTATCTCACAGTTACCTGATTCCTACAAGTCTTACGCACAGGTTTTCAATCCCAAAGAAGCTGCAAGTCTACCAGTCCATAGGCCTGGAATTGAGCATGAAATCCCTCTCGAGAAAGATGAAAATAGACAAGATAAACCTATGCCTTGGGGTCCTCTCTATAACATGAGCCATGATGAGTTACTTGTGCTAAGAAAGGAACTCACCAGTCTATTTGATAAGGAATTCATTAAACTAAGTAAATCTTCTGCTGCAGCGCTAGTTCTATTTGCGAGGAAGCCTGGAGGTGGTCTAAGATTCTATGTGGACTACAGAGGGATAAATGCCATCACAAAGAAAGATAGATATCCACTTCCTCTTATCAAAGAGACATTAAACGCCCTAAATTCTGCAAAATGGTTGGCAAAACTAGACGTTTCAGCCGCATTTCACAGAATAAGGATGGCCAAAGGCGAAGAGTGGAAGACTGCTTTCAGAACAAGGTACAGTTTATTTGAGTGGAAAGTTTGCTCCTTTGGACTTACTGGATCACCTGCAACTTTCCAAAGATACATCAACTGGGCTCTTAGGGAGTACTTGGATGACTTTTGCTCAGCATATGTTGATGATATTCTTATCTTCACAACCGGAAAAATAACAGACCATTGGGAAAAGCTTGCCAAGATTTTATCAAGCTTGCTAGAAAATGGACTACATTTAGATATCTCAAAGTGCGAGTTTGAAACTAAGAAGACCAAGTACCTAGGATACATTATTGATGTTGGATCTGGAAAGAGGATGGACCTGTCACAGGCTCATACCTGGTTATCATTAGGCTGCTGCCTAACAAATAAGGCTTGAAATCTTCCAACCATATTAAACATCATACATGTCATGAACCCCTCCACGACTCATTAGACCCAAGTATAGGCCTTGGCCCAGTTCATGCAAATCTATTCTTAAATGACAAATTTAGATTGCAGACAGGACGACTCGAACACCAGTCGTGAGTCATCTAAGCCACATGCATCATAACTATTTTAATAACTAAAATTACTAACATTAAAATGAAGCTGAATTAAAATAGACGGAGATGCTGGTGTTTGTCGGAGGACAGGTCATGATCTATTTTGAGAATGGTATGAAATGAGGGAACGAGATCATAGTCTTGTAAATAAATAGGAGGCTTTCAGTCATGTCTCTGCTCGTTACTTTAAGATTTTCATTTGTATCTAGCTCTGAGTTCAGTTTGAATAAAACGCCACTTTAAGACCGTCATAGGACCCAGCTAAAGTAGAAGCAATAACTAAATGGAAGTCGCCAACAAATCTTAAATCAGTAAGATTATTCCTAGGATTTGCCAACTATTATAGGCTTTTCATTAAAGATTTTGCCTAACTAACAAGGCCCCTGATAAATCTGACCAGAAAAGATCAAAAGTTTGAATGGAATAAAGACTGCAAAGGCTCATTTCAGGAACTGAAGAAACTCCTTAAGGAGGAGCCTGTTTTAGCTTCATTTGACCCAGATTTAGAGATACAGCTTGAGCCAGATTCATCCGGATGGGCCGTAGGAGAGGCGCTAACACAGCTTGATTCAGTATCTAAGGTATGGAGACCAGTTGCATTTTTCTCAGCCAAACATCTTCCAGCCGAATGTAATTACGACATCCACAATAAGGAGCTGCTAGCAATTGTTAAATGCATCAAAGAATGGAATAGCGAGTTGAGAGGACTTAGTAAGCCTTTTACTAATCTCACAGATCATAAAAATCTGGAGCCATTTGAAAAGAAAAAGTTACTTAATGAGAGACAAATCAGATGGATGGAACTTCTTACACCTCTGAATTTTAGACTTAACCATAGACCCGGGAAATCGAGTACTATACCAGATGCGTTCTCTAGAAGAGAACAAGATATTCCGAAGGATGTTTCAGATTCAAGGATTGCTGCAAGAGAGAATATCCTCCTGGGACCTAAGCTTTGGATTAATAGAATTACTATTGATGACTTGGGTTGTCCATTTCTGGATGGCCCAGTCCTTAAAAATTTATGAAATAAAGCCTTAGAGTCAGCAGAAATAATTGAGAATTATCTGAAAGCATTTAATCCTGTTAAGAACCAGGACAGACAGTTTCCAACTGACCTAAAGCTAAGGATTGCAACTGGAGAGTGCTTAGTATCAGTGGATAACATCTTACATTATAGAGAAAGAGCCTGGTTACTCAATTATGAGCCTTTGAATACATCTGTCATACAAAAGATACATGATTCATTCCTCTCGGGTCACCCAGGAAGAGATGCCACAATTTCTCTGGTGTCCAGGAATTTCTTTTGGCCAGGATCAAATCGCGAGTAAAAGCAATTTGTTAGAAACCGTGATGTTTGTGGTAGGACAAGAATTTGGAGAGATAAGAAGAAAGACCTACTTAAACCACTGCCCATACCATCACAAATATGGCAGGAAATATCCATGGACTTTATAACTGGCCTTCCACCATCTGGACCTGAAAAAACAACAATACTCTTAGTTATAACTGACAGATTAAGCAAAGGGCTCATTCTAATCCCAGTACCACCAGACAAGTTTGATGCAGAGGGACTGGCAAAATTGTTTTTCGAGCATTACTTACCACACCACTGGATTTCAAAGGCAATTGTTTCTGATCGAGGTCCTCAATTTGTGAATGCTTTTTGGAAAGTAATATGCCTCAGACTCAATATCAATCAGAGACTTTCGACAGCTTATCACCCAGGGACTGATAGATCAACTCAAAGAGCTAATTAAGAGGTAGAGACATATCTGAGAACATTTATTGCCTATGAATAGAAAGACTGGAAAGATTGGATTACATTGGCGCAGGTTTCAATCAATAATAAGACAGCAACAACAACTCAAATAAGTCCATTTTTCATGATTCATGGATATGATGCTAGCTCCATTTCAACAACTCAAAGTGAGACTCCAGCACCAGGAACACCAGCTTCCAGAGGACAGCAGGTTGTTGAGAAGCTTCAAGAAGCTCATCAATTTGCACAAACCTCAATGTCAATTACCCAACAGTCTCAAGAAAAATACGCAAATAACTCAAGAGATGTTGCACAAAGCTATCAACCCGGAGATAAGGTCTGGCTTGATCTTAAGAATATAGTCACAGAAAGACCATCTAAGAAACTGGACTGGATACACGCCAAATATACTATCATGAGAACATTTCCTGATTCTGCCCACTTCTATGAGCTTGTTACACCAAAGGGCATACATAATAAATTTCATACATCACTCTTAAGACCAGCTGGTGCAGATCCACTCCCGTCTTAAAAAATGGACGACTCACAGCCATCAAGGGTCCTAACTACCTCAGGAGATATTGAATTTGGAATTTATGAGATTTTGGACTCAAGGACTAGAAAAATAGGGAAAGGAAGCAGGAAAGAGGTACTTGTGAAATGGACAGGATATGCCAAACCATCATGGCATCCAGAAGTTGATTTTATGGAGACAGTTGCACTGGATGCATATAAGGCTAAAACATGATTAAGAAAAGGAGGACAGAGAGGGTAATGTCATAGGCTAGGATCTGAGGCACCTAAGGCTAGGTTATACAGTCTCTTATGGGTATCAAAAGTACAATTGTCAAAATAACTGGGGTTAGATCCCTGTACATATTGCCTTAATTGGTATGGTCTTCATGCAGGCCCATGTCTAGTTACTCCACTAGTTATGCAAGCAAGGGGTACTATCCAATGATATTCCGTGAAAGTCTAAATTATGGGGATAGTTTTTCTTAATAAAGATATGTGGGACACGGTATTATGTTGTAAATGTTAACTAATGAACCCTATAGCTACAGATGAAATCTATGTACTGCTATGAAGGTCATGTGACCTGTCCAGCTTAAGTTACATGAGTAGGTGAAATGTTACCCCTAGACACACCCCCTTACCTACGAAACTTTACAGGATTTCATCAAGCATCCAAGGTAGTCATATTTAGTTGTCTGACAAACTTTTTTAAAAAGAACAGACGACAATGCCTTTGTGAACCCGTCTGCAGCATTTTCTAATCCTGATTTCCATTCCAATTCAATTACTTTGTCGCTTATATATTCCCGCAGTAAGAACACAGGTACATTGTAATGTTTGCTCTTTTGAGTTACGCCATGTCCTTTTATTTGCCTGTAGCCTGGCTGATTTTCATAGTAGAGGCGGACTATCTTTGCGTCGTCTGAGTTGTAGTTGATACTTCGAAAAAGATTTCGAAGAAACACAGCCTCCTTAGCTGCTTCAGCCATAGCATAGACTTCTGCCATAGTTGAAGAACAAGTAACCCTCTTCATTTGATACGAACGCCAAGAGAAACAGGCACCTTTCAGGAAGAAAGCCCATCCACCATGAGAGCGTCGCGTTTCAGGATCTTGGGCATAATCGGAGTCAGTAAAACCGTGAAGCTGTAAGTTAGAGCCGGCACCAAAACTAAGACCCAGACGGGTAGTTTTGCAAAGATAGCGGTAAAGATGGCGAACTGCTGCTATATAAATTGGAGAAGGATTAGAAAGAAAACGACAGAGCTGTGTCATGGTATAGGTGATATCTGGTCTTGTTTGAGTAGCAGCATACATTGCAGAGCCAACCATCGACGCATAGAGCTCAATTTCCGCTGTAGAGGCAGTCCCTTCAAAAGGAATCAGGTGCTGTCCTGGAAGCATTGGTGTACTGGTTGGAGTACAATTTTTGAGGCTATACTTTTCAAGAATCTTCTCAAGATAGGCATCTTGATGGAGATAGAGGACTCGATTTGCTCGTTTGCGTACAATACGGACGCCGATATAAAACTCCGCAGGTCCCATATCCACCATTTTGAAAGAATCATGTAGGTGTCTTCGCAATTTCGAAACACCAGCCTCGGGATCAATGAGTAGAAAGTCATCTATATGAGTAACAAGATAAGTTTCATCAGAGTCACTATGATAAACGGAAGAATCAAGAAGTAAAGGCTTATAACCAAATTGGGCAACTTCAGAACGAAGTTTTGATTGCCAGAGATGTGGAGACTGCTTGAGACCATAGAGTGACTTCTTAAGTTTCCACATCCAGCGGTTGAGTGGGGATCCATGTGGAGTAGGTAACCCGTCTGGACATGCCATGTATATATCAGTGTCGATTTTAGGGTTGAGAAAGGCGGTAACTACATCCATTTGTTCAACTTGCCAGTCATTGGAAGCGGCGAGTGCGAGAAGAGCTTTCCAGACGCTGGAGAGTGCTGTACTGGCAAAAGTGTCTTTGTAGTCTAGGCCTTCCCTTTGATGAAAGCCCTTTGCAACATAGCGTGATTTAAAACGGGTTAGCTGGCCATCTTTCCCTGTCTTTCGCCTATAAACCCATCTTCCTGGAATGATATCACGTCCTGAAGGAAGCTCAGAGCGAGGTAAGAGCTGCAAAGTATCGTTCATTTCAAGAGCTGTCAATTCTTTCCTCATATGTGCTTCCCAAAGAGCAGCACTGGGACTCAGTAGAGCTTCACGAAAGGTCTTTGGATCGCTGTCAGGAATGAGAGCTAATAGATACGGCTGATACTCTAAAAGCAGAATAGGATTCTCATCCTGCGGAGTGTGCAATGAATTTGAGCCTTTTGCTTTACTGCGAGTGACACGGATATCTGATTCGGGCTTAGAGAGATCGAATGAATTAGGTCCAGCTGTCAACTTGGGCTTATTCTTGGCACCGGGAGGTCGACCACGGCCGCGCTTAGGGAGTTGTGGGAGAGGTGCAAACAAAGGATCTTCTTCAGCAGGCATGTCGTGTCTTGCATCGAGGAGCGGAGGTATTTCATCATCCAAATGTGCACCCCCTACTGAGCCATTTTCTTTGGAATTATCTGAGTCCACTCCAATTTGTGGAGAATTAGGAAAGGGAATTTCAACCTCATCGACAAACTTAGAAGAGGGCTCAGGTATTTCATCAGGATGGTCTTCAGCAGAAAATTCATTGAAACGTCCCTCAAAGAAACGAACATGAGACAACCGTACAAGCTGATGGCCAAGAGGTCTTGAGGGGATCCAACAACAATAAATATGGTTCCCTTCAAATCCTACTAAGATACCTTCTTCAGCGCGTGCATCCATTTTCTGCGACTTTATTCGACGCTCGTTTGGTATGTATACAAGTACACGAGAGCCTAATACTCTGATTCCAGAATTATCAGGTTTGTGTTCAGAGGTATCGAATCCTGTAGCCCGAGATTGTGCTTCGTAGGGAGTCATATTGTCATAGACCGATGTGGTGATACGATTGAGAATGTAAATGACAGCACGGAATATCTCTGGCCAAAGAGAGAATGGGATACGCATATCTGATATGACACAACGCATTGGATCTAAAACTGTCCTATTTGATCTTTCTTGAGGGCCACTTTGTTCGTGAAAATAGGCTGTTGTAAGCTCGATTGCAATGCCATACTGCTGACACCAGGCGACCATTTTGTCACCCCCAAATTCTTTACCACCATCTAAACAAAAACATTTTGGCAGGAAACCATTTTGAGTTCGGAAGAAACGAGTAAAAGTGACCAAAGAATCGAAAGCATTTCTCTTTTCTGGGAAAGTGTAGCCATAACGTCCTCCTGTCTTTCAATCAGTGAAGATCATACCAGCTGTATGGCCATTATAACCGACAGGATTGCAAAAGAAGACATCTGCGTAAAACCTATCACCCCACTTCGACTCTCAATTACGCGGATAGCGGCGTATAACCTTCTTCGGCTTTGAGAATTCGCATGGATCGCACAATGTGGTTACATCGAGATTGGAATCCGTGTTACGAGGTTTATAAGAAAGACCAAGTGTTGCTTTTATTGTTTGCTGGACATTTGGAAAGCTAATGTGTCCTAGACGGCGATGAAGAAGTTCGAGAGTGACAGGGGCTTCATGGATTGCTGCAGGAAAGACATTATCAGCAACTGGAGAGAGAAGGAAGGTTGAGGATCGCATAGACGGATCATTAGTATTAAGAACATACGGAGAAGAGGCGGTGCGCAAATGTAAACAATTTTGTCCACGAAGAAGCTGGCAAACTTCAGAACCGTCCGCTTCATATAGTACCCGATGTTTATCCCATCCATCCCGAAGATCATGAAGCCACCCAGAATAAATGTTAAGTGGGAAGCCAGGAATGTAGAGAAAATTTTCAAGGACAATTTCATTGACTGAATCATCTTGCCGGAGAACGCGAAGCTTGATATAGCCAAGCCCGACAGGCTGAACTGGTCTTCCGCCTGTTTTTACGATCGGCAACCCAGATACTGGCCAATAACGGAAGAACGCGTTTATATCATTAGTGATATGAACTGAGGCACCATCATCATGAAGCCAGATATCACGAGAACTTGCAGCCGGGACTGCTGCAGCAAATGCGGAATTAATTCCAGTGCTGGTCGAGCACAGATGATGATCTTTGTTGCGAAAGTTACATTTATGTTGGCGTAGCTCTATCTGAGATGGGGATACTGTAATAGCCTTTTGTTGACTCTTCGCAAAAGAATTGTAGGTGGGAGTTGATGGTGTTCTCAAAACTCCCGCGCAACCCTATTGGAAAGGACTTGGATTAAAATCCACAAAATATGGGTTAGCAGCTGTATAACTTGAGGATGATTGTGATGGAAAAAGTGCTGGCCGAACGCGGTCGGTGGTATCCTTTCGAAATGGATCATAGTTCTCAAAACAGGCATCAAAGCCAGAGTAATGAGTGGAAATTTTGCTAGGTGGGTGACGTTTTTGAAACTCAGAACGCCACTTTTTATTTTCGGTATAATTGGCCCTAGGAAATCTCTTCATGTACTCGGCACGCTGTTCTGGGTATTTAGAGAAGCATTTCGTGTCATCATGCGGACCAGTACACCATTGGCAGTTGGGACCGTCCCACTTCTTGTTTCTCTGAAACTTGGGACCTGTAACATGAGCTTGTGTGAGAGGTACTGGAGTAGGCGCTATGCTCTCAGCCAATCTAATGTGGTCTTGGAGAGTTGTATATAGAGTGTCAAGTGTAGGAGCAGGATTGACAGAAGTTGCAACAGAGAAGTGGTATCTTTGGGTGGATGCCCATTGAGGGTATTTTATGGATACCGCACGGATTAACACTAGACAGAATACGAGAGAGGGAAGAGGTGTACCGAGAGAATGAAGACTAGAGACCATCAATTTATGAGCCAGAATATAAGCCTGGCAGGATGAATACTTCTCAAAGTTCTCTGTGAGGTCGAGGAAGTCGGTGATACTCGTTTCAACAGCAGCAATGCTGTTTCCTTGAAGAAAGCGACAAAGCTTTTTATAGCTGTCGCAGGCTAGATTTTCGGCCATGACAATCTGAATGAATTCCGGATCGACGTTGATTGCCAGTGTCATTTTGACGAGCTCGTTTGAGCTGGACCAATCTTTAGAGCCAGTTTCCTTTTCAGACTTGTAAATAGCTTCAGTCTTTATTGGGTCGATCCAATCTGAGAGAGCGTTTTGTCGCAAGGTCGATTCGATGAGAAGCATCCAGTCTTTCAGGTTAGCGATGCCATGAAGTTTCAATGCTGGAGGGAGTGCCATATCGTTGGCGCGAAGATTAGATGTAGCCATGTTAAAGAGGAATGAAAGATTCAAGATGTGAGAGTGGCGAGCCAGAGATACCTTGTTTGATAAAAACTGAAAGGTAGAGGCGCAGATGTAGATACAAAACAAGGACACCGTAGTATTAGAAACTGATTGCTGTATGGAGTCGTAAACAGAAGAACAACGGAAGAATAAATCGTGATTCCACAGGAAGCGCAAGGGTCATAACCTCTTAATAAAGATATGTGGGACACAGTATTACGTTGTAAATGTTAACTAATGAACCCTATAGCTACAGATGAAATCTATGTACTGCTATGAAGGTCATGTGACCTGTCTAGCTTAGTTTACATGAGTAGGTGAAATGTTACCCCTAGACAGTTTTCAACTCTACATCAAATGTACAATGATCCTCATTTAAATTTTAAAATTTAAAAAAATCAATTGATATTATCTAAAAATACACATCTATTTCAAAAATAATCGCTCTATATTACAAAAGTCTACATCGAAGTCCTCAGTATGGCTCGCAACTAAAATGAAAGCGTAATTCATGTTTTGTATAATTCAGCTCTATCCCAATACTTTGTGAACCCTCCATTTTCCTTTATCACCGCTATTCATCTCTCGTGCATGTTAACCACGCTTAGCGGAGGCTTCTTCCGAGCAATGCATCTGTTGTAATCCATTTTATTGAGGGCATTTGAAAGTTAATGCTCATTTCATCCCTGGTGGCTGAAGGGTCCCATTGCTAGTTCCAAATAGCACATCTATCAATTCTCAGGAGATTCCCGGACGAAAGCCTCAAGCACATCAACTTTGTTACGGCTTGAGTTTACAGATGATAGGTTTATGGTATCACGTGATGTGGAGTCTGGTTGAGTAAGCGTTGGTCCCGGAAGCGAGCTGGTGGAGTTTTCAGCCCAGCAAGGCTGCAGACCTCTTTCTCTCCTTGTATTTTCTTTTAGTTATTGTGCGTAGCTTTAGGTCCAAATACAAAGCAATTACTCTTTTATATTTCGAGGGAGTCTTCTAGTGTCAACCTGAGGTCGGTCGTCATAAACTTGTTCCACTCTTAATTTAGGTGAGCATAATTTGCGAGGAATGGGATTCTCAGTCTCTCGAGCACACGCAAGTTGCACTTGCCTTCTTGAGAGGCCAAGTTTGTTGGATATATGTTGTAATGTCAAGCCAAATCTTCTTAATGCTCTTATTTCAATACATTGATCGCGAGTCAGATGCTTGCAAACTTTAGTTTCTGAAGCAGACTTTTCGAGAGACATTGTTTGCCAGAATAAATGATGAATTGATAGTGGTGTTGATGATGAAGGGTTGTGCAGCCAAAAATTTCGTTGAAAATGTGTCTCTAAGCAATTGTTAGAACAAGACAATTGGACCATACTTCATGGCGAGCGGGGTAATGAGGATAGACATACTAACCTATTACGAGCTAGCCCAAGTGCGCCTACAGAGCTAATCCCTTAAACATCCCAGTTTCGAGGTTAACATTTTATATCCCATAAGCACTGTAGATTAAAGAGCTAGGGCTGTTTAGGCAACATGGGATCTGCCCTGTTTGATCATAAGCACTGACCACATTCCCATGTATATAAGGGAGACCACTCCCACTCCAACTTCTTGTTGCAAATGGAGACTCAGAGTGTTGTGGACGTATGGGCCCTCCATTTTGTCTAGGTTCCTGACACAATCTTATGTGTATTTAAGAGGTTGGAATAGGTAATATGGTAGCGCTTCAGGCTACTTATTGGACATATGAGCGGCTGTATGGCGTGGGCGCAAGGAGGTTATTGGGGATTTTTGATGCCTAGATGGTGCCACACTCGTTTATGCTGTGGCTTAGGCAATGTGTCGCTTACACTTGTACTTGTAGCGCACATCTCCCACACCTTTAGCTTTAATTCGAACATGACACTCTTTTAGTCAACTTCTACTTTTGTTCCATGAATATTGCGCCCATTTCATTGCGCGATATTTCCAACACTTCTCTCTTTAGTTCACGATCTTCAATATAGCCTACAGTACAATTTAAATATAATTCTACTTCCAACTCTGACAGATTCCGGTCGAGAGTCAGATGTGAAAATCTTTGCTGTTCCAATTCTAGGGAAACTTCAAACATACAGGCTGTGAATTTCCAACATATGGAGAATTATTATAGCAAGTTAGTGACTTTATGAGTTGACTAACTATAGATTGTATTCATCGAAGAAACTGCTGAGGTGAATCTACATTCCGTACTTTCTTTCACATTAGCATAAATAATATAGCTTGCATCATAACTACTAGTAATTTATCAGACAACAAATATTCTGCTTCTCGATGTAGCGTTCAATTGATAGATGTATAGCACCAAGTGACTAGCTATCCTTGAGCCGGCTGTAAGGTTAATTACAGTAGGCTTTGATCTTTGCAAGCAACTTTTATCGAGGGTCTTATTGTCATACAATAGTCCATGATTTATAAGTAACATGTTGCCATTTGAGAATTCTAGATATGTTTTATGACTATATATCGTTCAAGCTCTATCAAATTAATACTACTGTTATTGTTGTTTAACTTTTAAAGTCCTGAGTAAAAGTAAAAGCTCTATATCCTAATGTGGGTACGGGACCGGTGGAGCCGGCAAGGATCCCTGTGTTCTTTTCTACAGTCCACTCATTCCAACTGCGTCAATCGCTACCAAAATTGCAGTAGATTATTAAAAATCTAAAACAAGCAATCAAAAAACACCCCCTTCACATTGGACCCAAGCAATGTGCTCCTCTGTTACGGTTTGACCGTTGTCTGAGCTTATGTGGATACCTAAGCGTATTCTTGAAGATTCATGTTGTAAGACTGTAAAGAAATGATAGAGGAAATTGGAAGATACGGCACTACCAGCCAAGGGGCCAGATCAGTGTCACAGCGTAGTGATTCTTGATAATATGTGGCTGGGTGGCAAGTATTTGGCCTAGGGTGAAGAAATCAGTCAAGACAATCACTGAGGGGCTGAATATTATAAATACCCGTAAGTTGTAGCTAGATTTCTCTTTCTTCTTTATACAGTTTATTAAATCGACATTATCATCACCAACTCGAGGTTCCTGTCACATCCTCACACATTCCCTCGTCCGTCACACCCTACAAATGACAACTTTTCCAATCTCTAATGAGAGCGAGAGATAGGCAGCAGGTGCCATTGATATAGCTGGTATCCTATCATTGATTAGTAAAGCGCCGGTAAGAGGCGTTATCAAAGTCGCTGGATCCTGAAACTTATTTGGACTCCATAAACCCAAAGCCCAATCCCTCCACCATGGAGACGTACCTGATTGAGACGATTATCGCCTCCTCTGCCCTTTTGGCTGCAGCTTTTGCACTAGCAGCTTTTTCAAACAACAAGTGATTGTCAAGGGATAGTCAAGATGAAGATTGACGAGGTCTAATCTGGTGAATAAGATTGTCTACACAGAAGAAAGGGGTCTAGAAAAGGACAAGGGATATTAAATACAATTGCGTACGCGCGTAAACTCTTCCACGTGACCGCAATATTAATTGCGTTTCTATTGAAATGTATAACCCACTACTTAGTTTGTGGACTTTATTGGTAAAGGGAAGCTTATGCAATAATGAAGGATAAAAGGATGTCAATTCGACTACTCTACTAAACACAGGTACCAGACTCCTTTTAATCCCAATAGATAGCCCGTGCAAGATCTCCTATTAACAGCAGTAAACAACGCTAGCACAGGGTATACGCAATCTCCATTCTCCAAACACCAGTTGGTCGGGACTACTAATTATCAAGCCTAGTAGGATCAACAAAGTGTATCCCAACACAGAAATAATAGAATACTCAACAACCAAACCCTTCATCAATTACTTCCATTAATCATCACCTGACTTATCTCTGTACTCCATAATTTTAACACTCCCCCACAGAGCAAGTTGCGGTGACTCTGGTTTTACTACATAACAACTCCTAGCTGTGATTTAAATTTTTCGAAATTAACCCTTAACAGGGGCTTTGTCATACCATCTGCAACCATATCTATGGTAGGGATGTATGTAACATCAAGTTTCCCTCTCTCTGCTAGATCTCTGGTATGATGATAACAGATGTCTATGTGCTTAGATCGCTTGTGAATGTTACAGCACGTCAAGGAGGTTGTATAAGTTATTATATTGCTGTGATAGAAACCGAGTTGGTAATGAAAAAATCGATTTAATAAACTCTATGAAGAAGAGAAATCTAACTACAGCTACAAGGTACTTATAACATTTTGTCCACTCTATGAGTCTCGTTGCTTATACCTTTTCCTTAGGTCGAACAATTACCGCACGGCTACGCATTGCCCATATTCACTGTGCTATGACACTGCTTCGATCCCAACAGTCTTATCCTCAGAGTCCTCAACAATGCGCTGAGGTATTCACCAAAGCTTAAACAACGGGTAAACCGTAACATTACCCCCCAATTTATCCTTTTCTCCCTCTTTTTTTTACGGCTGGCCCATTATTTTTTTCTGCTGAGCCCCATTGCTTTTCCTACACATCGAGTGCTTCGGCATCTTGCAAATTTACGAGCGATGTCCATTCTGGTTGTGCTATTCCAGTCCACTTGACTAAGGCTTCTCTTTCGCCCTTCCTTGTTCTGCACCTTAGTACTTTGTCGATTTGATATTCCTCCTCTCCATCAGTATTTATAATAGGACCTAGGTTTTCGTCTTCCAATGATTGCGATGGCAAAGGATTTTTGTCAGCTGGTAAAATCAAGTCCACGTGAAACCAATTATGTATTTTTCCAGGTATGTTAAGTTGAACCACTTCAGGCGAAATTATTTTTGTGACTGTATACTTTGCATGCTGCCACCCCAACTTTTTTGAAGGTTGATTTTCTAATTTGATATTTTGTAGAAGTAGCCAGACTTTATCACCTAATACATATTTTCGCTCTGGTTGTCTCCTTTTATCTGCCAAATCTTTATAGCGTTCTTGAACGGCTGCCATTGCGGATTGCATATAGGTTGTAACATTTTTTAATTTCTCAACAAATTGCTCTGCCCTCTCTTTTCCTGTAGATACGGGGATATTTGACTCTTCAGCGACGACTTGAATGGGGTTAACATGGTATCCATGTGTTGCGAAAAATGGGCTTACGCCTCCTAAAGACACAACATCTCGATTGTTGATTGCAAGTTGAGCAGCGGCTAAACATTTAGACCAATCATGTTGGGTATACAATACATACGCTCGCAAGTAAGTTTGAACTTCTTGGTTCATTCTTTCCGTTGCACCATCAGTTTGAGGATGATAAGCTGTGCTTAGTCTCTGTCTTATTCCAACCAATTCACATAATCTTCTCCAGAATTTACTTGTCCAATTCGTCCCTCTATCGCTGGTTAAGGCTTTTGGAAATCCGTGGTAGCGCCAGTGACATTCTAGGAACCTTTTGGCACAAGATTCAGCGTCCATTTTATCCATTGTTTCTAGTGTCACCGATTTTAATAACCTATCTGTGATTACCATGATATTTGTTACACCATCTGACTTAGGTAGGTCGACCATAAAGTCTATTGAGAGCTCTTAGTGAAATCTGTCGGGCACAGGAAGTGGTTTGAGTAGCCCCTGTTTTTGGTGGCGCCAGATAGACGAGCGCCGACAAATGTTGCAATTCTTGCAAAATCGTTTAACAGATCTACTTATTCCAGGCCAAAAATATTCTCGAGCAACTTGTGCTAGAGTCGCGTCTCTTCCGGGATGACCAGATACGGTTGAATCATGAATGTTTTGGATAATTGCTGTTGTAAGAGGTTCATAGTGAGGTACCCATATACGTCCTTGATAACGCGCTACTCCAATGTTGCTGTCATATTGACAAGCAGCAATTGTTGCCTTAATTGCAGTTGGCTCCGATGAACCTTCTACTTGTAATTTGATATCATTTGGCCAAGCTCGCTCTTCATTAACGATTGTATTTGCGATTCGAATATATGTACTGTCGCTATTTATTGCCTGGCTCCAAAGTTCCTGTAAATCCTTATTGATAAATATTTCGTGGCCTTCTGCAACATAGGTACCGTTTATACATAGCTTTAAAACATTGACTGGCATTAAAACCTGGCGTTCGCGGCTTAAGAGTCGTGGGTCGCCTTCCTTGGGTCTATCTTGATCTCTTCTCGAGAGTGCATCTGGTCGTTCGCTATCTACCCCTTTTCTATACAATAGTGTGTATCTGAATCTAGATAAGAATTCAGCCCACCTAGTTTGCCTCTCAGTTAACTTCCTCGTGGTTAAGAAGTATTTCAAGTTCATATGATTGCTAAGGATAGTGAAAGCCTTCGCGAGGCCTCTCAGCTCTGCGTCCCATTCCTTCATGCATGCTAAGATTGCTAGGAGTTCCTTATCATGGATTTCATAGTTCATTTCTGCACCAGTTAGTTTACGAGAGTAGTATGCCACTGATTTCCATGTGGCATTGTCCTGTTTTTGTAGTAAACAGCCACCAAGTGCATAACCAGAGCAATCTGCTTCCAACATTGTTTCACGGTCAGGATCCCATTGAGCTAGAGCGGGCTCTGCCATGAACTTTTCTTTCAGCAGTTCAAATGCATTATTTTGTTCAGGACCCCACTTCCAGGGTGTACCCTTACCCGTTAGGGACGTTAAAGGTGCACATATTCTCGAAAATCCTTTGATATAAAGCCGCGGTAGAAATTGGCAAATCCCAAAAATCCTCTGAGTCCTTTTGTCGTTGTTGGGGCTTTCCATTCAGATATGGCCTTTACCTTTGCTGGGTCCATCTTGATGGAAGAATTTTCACCCTCTGCAGAAATAATGAAGCCTAGATATTTAGTCTGTTTGACACCAAATTCGCACTTGTCAATATCCAACCCTAGTCCAGCTTTCTGAAGCTTTTCGAGTACAAGTTGCACGTGTCTTTCGTGCTCCTCTTCGTCTCCGTTCGTCAAGACAAGCACGTCATCCACATAAGCTGAACAAAAATCGTCGAGATACTCATGTAAAGCTTTGTTGATGTATCTTTGAAAAGATGCCGGAGCTCCGTTTAACCCAAATGGCATTACAAGCCATTCAAACAGGCCAAATCGCGTTCGAAAAGCTGTTTTCCATTCATCGCCTTACTTAATGCGCAATTTATGAAATGCAGATCTTACATCTAACTTAGTAAACCATTTTGATTTACTCAATTTTGCCATTGTCTCTTTAATTAGCGGTAGTGGATAACGGTCAGCTTTTGAAATGGAATTCAAAGCGCGATAATCAACACAAAATCTCAGACCTCCACCTGGCTTCCGAACAAATAGTACCGGGGCCCCTGCTGGTGAACTACTTGCACAAATATAGTTTTTGTCAAGTAGGTCTGTTAGAGTCTTTCTAAGTACCAATAATCCATCCCTTGACATTCCATACAGGGGTCCCCATGGTATTTTTTTGTCAGACTCGAGCCTAATCTCGTGATCACATCCTTGCCTGTGAGGTGGAAGCTCATCAGTTAATTCCTTACGGAAAAGATTTGCAAATTCATGATAACAATTTGGAAGCCTCTCCAAATTTGTAGGTGACTTTTTTGATGGAGCAAGTGCTTTCTGAATGTCTGCCAGCATTATGGAAAAAAGCTGAGTTTCACTAGCGCTTGCCTTCCTGGCTTTCCTTACTGTTGCAAGAAATACCCCTGCCAACAAACTCTTGATATTTGCAGTTAGTAGAGATGCATTTGTTGTTTTCTGTTGCCCTTTTTCCCAAACTCTCAATGGTCGATCGTTTACTACAGCTTCCCCAATATCCATAAATGATCCTTTCCGTTATAAATAACATCTTCCTGCTCCATCCATGGTTTCCCGAGTATCAGGTCATGAGATAACCCTGGTATTACATATGCATATAGCATGCACTCGTATCTGTCAACGTCTAGATCCATCTTAACCATTTCCGTAATATACTCTTTGTGGTGCTGGTTTTTTGTAGCCTCGGTAAGCTTTCGTGGGTTAATTTTTATCCGAGGAAGGTTAGCTCTGTGTACTAAGGAGTTGCTAACAGCAGCTAGACATTTGCATCCATTGTCAATTAAAGTAGGTACTGAATAACTTCCATTAATTAAAGTGTCTATAATAAAAGACGACCCATTCATAATGTACTCTACATTCTTATCTTCAATTTCATTTGAGCCTATTGCCATGTTCGAAACTTCCCTTTCAGACCCCTGAACACGACTTTGTTCAGGAGCTAAGCTTTTAACTCATTTTCCCCTACAATGATACCTTCCACAGCAGCATTGTCTTCAATGAACGTTACAGCTTGGACTGTAGTTTCGGGACGTTTAGCTGGGAGTAGATTACAATTTGCTATAATGTGCCCTTTTCTTCCACATCGAAGGCATGCACCATTTGTTCTGCGTTGACTCAACTCGGCAAATGAAACCCATTTTGCACGTACTTTATTTACACCGGTCATCCTTGTATCACCATCCTGATCTTTACTGTTCATGTTGTCTTTGACAGTTGGATGATAAAGATTCCCTTGTGTAGTTCCTCCGAGTAATTTCCCCCCTGCAATACCCCATGTTCCATCGTCGAAGTACCCAGATTGACCAAGGAGGTACTCTTTAGTTTGTGTTGTACCAACTTCTTCGATTTCTGAACCTAACAATGATAGATACTAGATAAGTTCACGGAAGGTTTTCGGTTGAGAACAACCGATCATGTGATTCCTTGTCGTTTTATTGAGCGAATTTCGAAGTTGGTACATTTTATTCTTGTCGTCTCCCGTTGAGCTGGGACTTCGTGTTAGTAGTTGCTGAAATTGCGGTGGGTATGATGACAAGTTCTCATCCCTAAATTGTCGGCATGCATGGAAAAGCGCAGCTGCAGATTGTTCTTTGTTTCTATCACAAAAGGCGTCATCCATGGCCTGAAGTAAGCCTAAGGCATCCCATATCGCGTCGTTGGCGAGCATATCTTGGAATTGGCCAGTGATCATATCCTTGGCAGTTCCAGTCACTGCATGGCTGTAAAGCTGCATGAAAAAATCCGATGATTCGAGTATGTTGCGCTCCTCTACATCGCGCCAATATATGTACCAAAGGATTCCGTGTGTGGTAGTCCACTTAGATCTATCCTTGTGATCATAAGCTTCCGGCCATTTCAATGGTTTTTCTTTGCCTAATGGCTCCTTTTGTTCTGATGAACGATCAGGATTAGGTATCACTGGCTGCAGGGGTATCTGGTCATTGTTCTGCGACTGTTTCTGCATGGTTGACATCATTTGGTTCATTTGTGCTTGTAACATTGCCATATCCCTCCTGTATTCTGTATCCCTTCGTCTTATTTCTTCAATCATTTTTTGCATGTCTGTCTGAATTTCTTCATGTTGCATTGATTCCTGGTTTGACATACCAGTTGCAATGAAGCCTGTTCCGATTTCAAGATTGTCCATGTTGGGACCCCTTATTGATTCTTCGAATCCCTGTGCTGATTTGAATGATAATTCACTTAGGCGACTCGATTGTCCAGAGCTAATTATCCCGTCCGTTGATGTTGATGGGGGAGCAAATGTTGGCATCCACTTCCTTGGCAGTCCTAAGTCAATTAATCTGCTAACCGTTCTATTCTGATAAATTGAAAATTTCCCTAAGTCACAATAATCTAATGATGCGATATACTTAATAACGGGCCATATATGTGAAAGATAGAGTTTATACTGTGATAGAAACCGAGTTGGTAATGAAAAAATCGATTTAATAAACTCTATGAAGAAGAGAAATCTAACTACAGCTACAAGGTACTTATAACATTTTGTCCACTCTATGAGTCTCGTTGCTTATACCTTTTCCTTAGGTCGAACAATTACCGCACGGCTACGCATTGCCCATATTCACTGTGCTATGACATTGCTTCGATCCCAACAGTCTTATCCTCAGAGTCCTCAACAATGCGCTTAGGTATTCACCTAAGCTTAAACAACGGGTAAACCATAACAATTGCTATCAAGAGGTATGCTTGTAAAGGCAATAAAAGACGAAGAGAGGAGGTAGCTACTCTCGACCCTCTCTAAGATATCTCCCTCAGCTGTGCTCAGTCATTCAACGTGATGCCAAGGCGCACTAACCCGTATCCCCACACGCACGCAATACGGCTCTCACGGATCGTGACAGTGAAGATGGGGGTTTTTGACAAGGGCAAACGCCCCTTGATTATTGCCCAACATATGAACTTTCTGAGCATTTGCTCCAGTATAGTCAGGACATCCCAAGCCTCTGAATATTTGGGCAATCCACTGGCCTTGTTTTGCACAAGCAGAGAGTGCTACGTATCCTGATTCACAAGTGGATGTGGCTACTGATCGTTGTTTTTTACTAGACCAGGAGATCGGGCCACGGTAAAACATTGCTACATTTCCAGATACACTTTTTCGGTCAGACCTATCACTTGCCCAGTCAGCATCGGAATAGATCACGAAATGTTTATGTGCTCCCCCAGGTCCGTAACGCAGTTTCTGGGTGACAGTTGATCGTGTCATGAATGCGCTTTTCACATTAGTGGTAAATTGTCATCCACGTAGTGTAGCACACAGAGCCAGGGAAATGGAAATAGGTTAGTGATAAATTAGAAACCACCAATTGCTACACTCACCCGTGGATCACTCCTAAAAGAGACTAGCTACGGCGCTATCTGGAAGTATGTGGGATTGGTTAATTATCATGTAGATAACCTGTAACATAACATAACATAACATAATAACACAATAAGATACCATTGGCATCCCGTAACATTTATTGCCATAATCATCCAAGTATATTCTAGGCCCCCTGAGTAGTCATAACCATTTAATTGAAGATACCAAGTGTTTACAACCATATACATCACCACCCTCCAATAGGTTATGAGCCCGGTAGCCTTAAGCCTGCAAACAATTCTCGCATCCACCAAAAATCTTCCCAAGTCAACCAACTTTCTTCCATCCATCAAACACCACAATCATGTCCAACAAAGAGAAAAAACCTTTCGGTTCCACCTTCACTATCAAAGGCGTCACACCAGCGAAACTGGATAATTATCCTGTCTTAACTGGTAGTGAAAACTATTAAGATTGGGCCGGAACCTGGGAAATAGGATTTGACATGATGGGTCTGAAGGAAGTACTAACTGGAGAAGGCCTCTCCCGACTGGGAAGAGTGGAATACGGCGAACAAACTGCTCAGGGGATATCTGGTGTCTGCGGTTGATCGTTCCTTGCGGAATATGATCACCAGCAAGCAAACTGCCAGAGATGCTTGGGCCAACATCAAGGCTCGCTTCGACAGGGAAACACCATCAACAACCCTATTGTTACTGCAAAATATATTGTCAACCTTAAACTTCAAGAAAATGATAACGTAGCCGACCACCTTAATAACTTCACCAACGCATGGGATCGTCTTTACCAAAGGTCCCTTACCTCCAAATCCAGCGTTGCACAAGCATTTCGAGATGTTACCTCATCTGATGAAGTCAAAGGCGCGTTCTTACTACTCTCACTCCCAAAATCCATGGACAACATTGTCGACAACCTTGCAACAAAAGACTTGATCAAATACTAGGACATACAACCAAAGCTCTTGGACCTCTCCGCTGATAGGAATGTCGGTGAAGCTGACAGCAAAGCCTATCACGCATCTACCCAAGAGGCAACAGAATGTTCATGGTACAAAATCAAGAAGTTCAATTACAAGGGGCACACCTACAAGAATTGTTTCAAACTTAAGAAACATAAAGAACAACAGAAGGAAGCCAAGGCAAAGAAGAAGAGCGCTCCACAAAATGAAAATGCCAAAAGAGTCTCAGAACTAGATGACGAATTTTCAGACAGGGCTTTCATGGCCAACTCTTCTTCATCCACTCGAAAAGAATGGATCCTTGATACAGGTGCCACCACTCACATGACTGGCTGCATTGACGACTTTGAATCAGTTACACCCCTACAAAATAAAACTGTACGAGTCGCCGATAACAACTACACCCCAGTCACTGGCAAAGGTACCGTTCGTCTTCGCGCTTTAACCAGCGGCAGGCAATCGCGAAATATCCTTCTACAAAATGTTCTTCTGGTGCCCTCTTTTGGACAGACTAGGTTGTTTTCATGGGAAAAATTAAGGGAGATGGGATATGAATTATTTTCTAAAGGCAACAATACATTCATAAGGGATAAAAACGGGCAAGAGGTTCTGTGGGCAACAGCAAAGCAAAAGTCGATTGTAATTATGTTAGAAGAAATAAATGCTCGTTTCTCCTCCTATTGTGAATTTCATGAAGCTTTAGGACACCCTGGTGTAACAATCATCAGAGACCCTTCTAAACTATACACAGACGGTCACAACCTTCCTTCACTGCTCCAGACCTTTCACTGTCCCGCATGCAAAAAAGCTAAGTCCAAGCACATTGTTCCTGATCCAATCCATGAGGATCCCAGTAACGTTTTTGAAATTATTCACTCAGATCTTTCCGGAAAATTCTCTGTTCCCTCTTTAAACAGCAAGTATTACTACATCACCTTCATTGATGGAAAAACACGATTCTCCTGGGTCAGATTCTTACGTAACAAAGATGAAGCTGCCGAAGCTATCATTGACTTTGTCAAACTTATCCATAGACAATTCAATACAAAGATCAAGCGATGGAGGACTGACAACAGGGGAGAATTCGTGAATAAAACCATCAACTCATTCTTTAAATCTGAAGGAATAGTTCATGAACTTTTGCCACCCTACAAACATGAGAGAAACGGACTGGCTGAGCGATTTAATCAAACGTTAACTAAAATAGCCAGAACAATGATAGCAGACTTAAGCCTAAATTTTTGGGCAGAAGCCATATCAACTGCCAGCTATCTTAAAAATCGCCTTCCTCATTCACGGTTACCTCATAATACTACGCCATATGAGGCCTTACAAGGCAACAAACCCACAATCAAACACCTTCAACCCTTTGGCAGAAAATGTTTTGTTCACATACACAAGGACTCGCGGCCCTCAGGTTCAAAGCTATTGCCAAGGGCAATCGAAGGAAAATTCATGGGCTACACGGAGAGCACTAAAATATTCCGAATATGGATCCCCTCTAAGCACAAGGTGGTAGAATCTCCCAACGTCAAGTTTGCGCCGCTCAATTCAGGGGAAGCGACTCAATCCCTTGAGACCACAAGCGAATCCAACTTTGAGACAAAAAACATTGAATCAACGTCATTCCACCAAACACTTCCGCCCAAATTCTCATCACAACTAGTTGAATCTTTGTTGAGATGAAATAATTATTGATCTATTAATTAGAGTAAAAATTGCATCAGAAAACTATTACGAACTATTACTATCTTATATACATAATTAGCAGTCCACGAGTGATCTAGTTCTTCAACGACGGTGCAAGTGTCCTCTACTGGTACCCTGATAGAAGTGAGTGATCTGTCTTCCTGCCTCCCGTTTAATGGCGGAAGATCAGCATCATGTGACTGACATCTCTTTCAACCTAACACCACACAAATGTTCTACCTAGCTGGTAAACACTAACAGCCAGGTAAATGTATGACTCATTTGCTATTTAGCTTATACTAACATTGTATATTCTAGGTTTCAACACTCCTCCTGACTAACAAGTCTAGTAGCCTTGTTAGGGACCACAACTCGAATTACAAGTGTTTTGAATTGATATGTCTGTTAAACATTTTCTGAGGGCTTCTCCAGCGTGTGCCATAGCTTTTTAAAATTCGCCTTAAAACTTATGAAATATTTTATTGCAAATTGGCACAGCTTTTGAGTGAGGTAGGGGCTTTGTAAGTATATCTGCCAGCATTTCACATGATGGTATGAACTCAACTTTGATAGTACCTTTTTGGACGCAGTCTCTTGCGAAGTGATAGGCTACATCAATATGTTTAGCTTTAGTTGAATTAGTACCATTGACTATGGCCAATGCACTCTGGTTATCTGTGTAAACCTTCATCCCGGAATTTCCGATAAGTTCCTTAGAAGCATTGAGTTCCTCCAGAAGTCTAGTGGCCCAGATAGCATGCTTTGATGCCTCGAATATTGCTATGTACTCAGCTTCTGTTGTGGAAGTGGCAATTGACTTTTGTCTTTTAGATTGCCAGCTGACGGGTCCTCCACCCAGCATCATTAGGTACCCACTAACAGATCAACGAGTGACAACATCTGATGCATAATCGGAGTCTGAATATATTGTAGCCATTGATTCATCTGATAATTCGCAAGAAGGTATTCCAAAGCTATATGTAAGACTGGTATCATGGGAACCTTTCAAATATTTGTAAACTCTGCAAACGCCATTCCAATGACGAGTAACAGGTGATGCATTAAACCTTGCTAGCTGTGATGTTGCAAAGGCAATATCAGGCCTTGTGCTATTAGAGGCATACCCCAAACTACCAATTGCACTAGGATATGCTGAGTTGTCCGCAAGGGGCTCATCGTCATTAGCAGGTAAAATTGCCTCGTATCCATCCATTGGAGACTTGAAAACTTTGGCATTACTTAGCCCAAGAGAATCAACTTTACTGACAATATAACTAGCTTGAGAAATCCTCAGAGTTCTAGTTGGCCTATCACGAGTTATTTTCCATCCAATTACCGTGTCAATAAGGCCAATGTCTTTCACGGGAAAACATGAAGATAGCCAGCTTTTCGCTTCAATTATATCTTCAATGCCTTTTCCACATATAACGAGATCATCAACATAAGCCCCAATAATCAATTGTTTTATCTGGTGAATATAGATGCACTGATCGCTGATGGATTTCTTGAATTGAAACGAAGATAGTGTGCTGCTGAGTTTATCATTCCAAGCTTTTCCAGATTGTTTTAAGCCGTATAGCGCTTTATTAATTCTAACAAACTTTGATCCGGGAATCCCCTCTGGTGTCCTCATATATATTTCCTCAGACAAATCTCCTTCTAGATATGCTGTCTTGATATCAATTTGATGGATTTCCCAGTCACGGAAAGCCGAAATAGCTAGTAATATCCTGAGTGAGTCCATATGAAGTGTTGGTGAGTATGTATCAAAATAATCTATCCCTGGCACTTGACTGAATCCTTGCGCAACTAGCCTAGCCTTGTATCTACCATCGGACTTAATAGCAAAAACCCAGCGCGATCCAATAGGTCTCCTCCCATGAGGAACATGAGTTACTGGACTAAAAACATTTTTTGACCCGAGGGACTCAAGTTCATCATGAATAGCTCTCTCCCATTTCGATTTATCAAGTCCGCTTATGGCGTCTGTATATGATTGTGGAATTTTATTATCTCCTCCAATATAGTGAGCTCTTGGTTGCCATGCTGATCTTGGTTCAATTGGTTTTCGTACTCGGTTGCTTCTTCTAGGAACTTGAGTCGGTGAATCCACTTCGTTATTGAATGAACCTGGGATGGCTTGATCGACTGGGGGTTGTGATGTGACAACTTCCATATCAGTACTTTCAACTGGCAAATATGTAGGATGCTCGACTGATCGCTCATATGGTCGAAGGAAAGGAGAAGGGAGTGATTCTGATTCCGATTCTGCTGTAGAGTCTGTATCAGATTCCGAGTTAGACAAGCTGCTTATTTCTGATGATGAGCTGCTATCCTTTTGATGTGTTGGATTCTCCAGTTGTTGAAGGTCAAGTTGATCCTTGGATGTTTTACTCCAATCCCAGAATGAATCTTCAAGAAAACGAACATTTGCGGATACAACTATTTTGTTTGGCCCTGTTCTTGAAGGAATGTAAACACGATATTGGGTTGGAGATTCACAATATCCAATAAAAATGCCTTTGTCAGAGGTCGGAAGCAATTTATATCTCTGTGGGTTCTGGCTATCAATTAGTACGTAACATATACAGCCCCATACTTTAATATGCGAAATGATTGGTAATTTTCCATGCATAGTTTCGAACGGTGTTCTGTTACCGGGTAAAATTGGCATTCTATTCTTTAAATAGCAGGCAGTGGTAACAGCAAGATCCCAAAAACGCATTGGAAGTTTAGAATGATCGAGCATGCATCTAGCCATAGTAATGATAGTACGATTTAATCTTTCAGCAACCCCGTTCTGATGTTGTGTGTAGGGAGCACTCATTTGTTTTGTGATACCATTGAAATTAATCTTTTTGTACTCTGCTCCTCCGTCGAAACGCATAGCTTTTATCTTTAAACCAGTTTGAAGTTCCTTCTCATTTTTATATTCCAGGAATTTATCTCGGACATCTTTTGTAGTTTTTATGGGGTAAATCTTACTCTCGCGAGAAGCATCATCTGTAAATGAAACGAAATAATTACTTCCAAGGATCCCACTGACACGACATTTTCCCCAGACATCCGAGTGCACAAGATCAAGAAGATTTGCTGCTCTTGGTGTAGGATCTCTATTTATTCTTTCAACCTGCTTACATGAGTGACAAGTATGACAATCTTTAATTAAATCTGATGTTACATTAAGTTTTGACTTATCATTTCCTTTAGTTTTATGTAAGCAAAGGTCTGAGGCGTAAATTTTTTTCAATAGTCCTGTACCAACATGGGCAAAACGATTGTGAATCAATTTTGAAGTTAGTGCCTTCTCATCCTGCGAGATCAAAATTTGGCTTGGAGTAGAATGTGTTTTAGAGGCACCTTCTTTCGGGTTTATTGTATTAAATCGAAAAAGGCCATTTTCCATTCGAGCACTTGCGAGAAGTCTATTCTCGGGTGAGTGAATTCCCATGCCGTATTTATTTGTCCTCATCTGGAATCCTTTTTGAATGAGCTTTGAGCCGGAAACGAGGTTTCTGGTACATGTTGGTAGGTACCAGACGTTATCAATTCTAATAGTCCGATACTTGTTGCCACCTTCATATCCCGTGACGTGAAACTCCACAGTCCCAATTCCTGATACAGTTGACAAGTGTCCTGAGGCTGTTTGAATACTCTTTTCGGTGGGGGACATGGAGATGAACAGGGATTTGTCGTGAAACACATGGCAAGTAGCACCGGTATCGAGTATCACATCTGAGTTTTTGGAACTAGAGTAGTATAAATCAAATTGTTCTTCTAAGATCCATGCACCCTCATTTGATGAGCCTTCATTGTCTCTTTCTTTCCTCTTTTTATTATACGCTTCTTTGCGTCTCATCACACTTGCAGCCTTAGAAGGATTTTTGGCAGCCCACTTTGTACCATCAGGAGTCTCGATCCAATCAAAGCAGTTTTCACGGACGTGATTGGCGCGCTTGCAGTGAGCACAATATCTTATTGCCCTGGTAGTGTTATTTCTAACTCCTTGGTTTATGTGTGCTACGGTCGCCGCTTCATGTTGTCTATTAAAGCTTGATTGCGTCTCCCTCAAAGTGTTAACCGTCTGACTAAAAGAGATTGATGCGTCTAATCGTAGATAAGCAACAACACCACCATAGTATCCGTTACATTCTGTTTCGAAATGTCGTAATAGGCGATTCTTTTTTGTCATATCGGAGGGACGTTTTAATGGATCAAGTGACGCTATTTGAGATTGCTTTTGGGTGAGTTCATTTGCATACTCATCAACATCTGTCCCTTCGGTCATTGAGAAACTCCAAAAATCTTCTAGGATGGTGTCCACCACTGCCTCACTTTGTGGCTGATAGTATAATTTCAGCGATATCCACATCTTACGTGCCGTAGGCAAGCTTTCTAGAATATAGTAAACCTCTTCGGGCACAATTTGGAGTAGGGCCGCTCGAATGTTATTGTCAGTTGTTTTTGCTGATTTTTGAGGAGTTCTTGTTGTCTTCAGATCATTTTCATCATTTAACTCGGACAAATCTTCAGAGACATACTTCTCAAGGTTAAGGCCGTACAAGCACATCGTGAATAACCTGCTCCATCTGGCATACGTTGATTTGCTCAGGACAGGTGCGTTTTTGATGCCTTTTAATATTTCGGCAGTCGACATAATTGAAAACTAACTGGTTACGGCTCCAGTTTTGGCTAGGTGGGATGAACAGGACTGGTGTTCAAGCTGTACGACACAAGTGGTACGGATGCTATCTTTGTCGACTCGGAAGATTACTAATTTAAATCAATGTTGTCTCAGCTGGTCAGAGTTTGGTCTCATAATCTGTTGAGATGAAATAATTATTGATCTATTAATTAGAGTAAAAATTGCATCAGAAAACTATTACGAACTATTACTATCTTATATACATAATTAGCAGTCCACGAGTGATCTAGTTCTTCAACGACGGTGCAAGTGTCCTCTACTGGTACCCTGATAGAAGTGAGTGATCTGTCTTCCTGCCTCCCGTTTAATGGCGGAAGATCAGCATCATGTGACTGACATCTCTTTCAACCTAACACCACACAAATGTTCTACCTAGCTGGTAAACACTAACAGCCAGGTAAATGTATGACTCATTTGCTATTTAGCTTATACTAACATTGTATATTCTAGGTTTCAACAATCTTCACCATCTATAGATAGCACCTCATCCTTATATCCAACAGAGCCACAAAACAAGCATGATTCCGAACAAATTTAACAGCAACCAGCACAGCTTGAAACATCAGAAAATCACACTCAAGAAACATTATCAATCCGTAGCCGGCCGAAGCAATCAACAAAGCCTATTGAGAGATATGGTTTATCCGCACACCATGGCTCAATTACATGCACTTGGAATGATAACAACTCTGAACAAAGTAGACTGGTTTCAGCTGACAAATCTCAAATAGATGTGGAACATAATGCTGTGGCTCTGGCGGCAAAAAGAGCACCAAAAACAAATGAGGAACCAAAATCTATAGAACATGCATTTCAACAACCAGATGGAAATCAATGGCGCGAAGCAATAGATAAAGAATTGATATCTTTATCTCAAAATCATACATGGGATGTGACTGATTGACCTCTCAAAAGAAATGTTGTTGGATCCAAATGGGTTTTTAAAATAAAGCGAAATGCCGACGGCTCTATTGAGAGATACAAAGCGCGATTAGTTGCTCAAGGTTTTAGCCAAGTTCCTGGCCATGATTTTAATGAAACCTTCGCACCTGTTGCTCGATATGATAGCCTGAGGATATTACTCCGAATCTCAGCCCAAAACAAATGGATCCCTCAACAGATGGATGTAAACTCAGCATACCTCTATGGCATGCTAGAAGAGGTAATTTTCATGGAATTACCACCAGGATACCATAAAACCGGAAAATGTGCCAAACTCCGCAAATGTATCTACAGCCTCAAACAATCCGGCCGAGAATAGTACAAATGTATCTCGAATTCCCTCAAATTAAAAGGGTTCGAGTCAACAACATTTGACCCTTGCGTCTTCGTGCACCCAAAGGAAATCATATTCATTTCCATATACGTAGATAACATACTCATCTTCGGACCCCTAAACAACTTTTGACAAAACCTAAAGACATTGATCGGAAACAATTTTTATTGCAAAGATTTAGGAGATGCAAAGTACATACTAGGTCTCGAAATTACAACCAACTCATCAGGTATCCGACTGTCCCAACAAGGATATTCAAAAAGGGTCCTAGAACGCTTTGGCTTTACAAATGCTCACAAAATTAGCACACCCCTCGATCCTAACGTAACCCTATTCAAAGGAACTGAAGAGGAACGTCTTGAGAACGTCAAAGAGTATCAAGCCATTTTTGGATCGCTAATGTATCTAGTCATAGGTAGTCGTCCTGATTTAGCATATACAGTCACTCTTTTAAGCCAGTTTTCGTCCTGTCCAAACCAAACTCACCTGCAAGCCGCCAAGAGAACACTTCGATATTTAGCTGCAACAACCAATTGGGACTAATTCTACCCAAACGGATCCTGTGAAGATCTCGAAGTCTATGCCGATGCTTCCTATGCAGACAACCCTCATACCAGAAGATCTACATCAGGTTATGTCATTTGGCTTGGCAATGCTGCAATCTCCTGGAGTAGCAAACAACAGCGATCTGTAGCACTATCTACTACAGAAGCTGAATATATGGCCATGTTGCTTGCTGCTCGCCAAATCACTTGGACCAAATATGGACTAGCACAACTGCGCCAAAAGTTTGAAACTGTACTTCACTCCGACAACAACGGAGCACAAGAACTTGCGAGAAATCCGCGGATCCACGAACGATCAAAGCATATTGACGTGCATTACCACTACGTTTGTGATAAATTAAAAGAAGGAGAGTTCGAACTCCTCTATGTCAAATCCGCAAACAACCTCGCAGACTTATTGACCAAAGCTCTTGCAAAACCTGCTCACCACCGACTATCTAGCCATATCAGATGTGCTAAGCGAGGGGAAGTGTCATGAATGCGCTTTTCACATTAGTAGTAAATTGTCATCCACGTAGTGTAGCATGCAGAGCCAGGGAAATGGAAACAGGTTAGTGATAAATTAGATACCACCGATCGCTACACTCACCCGTAGATCACTCCTAAAAGAGACTAGCTACGGCGCTATCTGGAAGTATGTGGGATTGGTTAATTATCATGTAGATAACCTGTAACATAACATAACATAATAACACAATAAGATACCATTTGCATCCCGTAACATTTATTGCCATAATCATCCAAGTATATTCTAAGCCCCCTGAGTAGTCATAACCATTTAATTGAAGATACCAAGTGTATACAACCATATACATCACCACCCTCCAATAGATTGCAGGTAGCAAAACAATTATTTTAGCACATGACCATGATGTTCTATTGGATCAGTCATAAATTGAGATAGCTTTCCAAGAACGAAAGCAATATCCGGTCGCGTTAACACCATAGCGAACATTAAGCTTCCAATGCCTTGTTGATATTCTGTGGCATCTACCCTCTTGTCCTCTTTACTTGCGGGACAAATTAACTCATAGTTGGATGCTGGAATTTTCTTCGCTTTAAATTTGTCTGCTGTCATTCCAAATCTTTCAAGCACCGACCTCAAATATTGCTCTTGATCAATAAAGATGGTATGTTCTATACGCTTTCTCGTTACCCTCATTCCAAGCATCTTTTCAATCTCCCCCAGATTCTTGGCATTGAAACGAGAAGAGAGCTTACTGAAGAACCAGTCTAGCTCACTAGTGGACTTGGCAGCTGCAGCAATATTGTCAACATATACAAGTAACTCAATTTGCCTCTCTTTTTGGATAAATAAACATGGGTCTGCAAGGCTTTGGACAAACCCCCATTGTACTAGATGGGTTTTGCAGAGCACATTCCAGTCTCTTGCGGCTTGTTTGAGTCTGTATAAGCTGCGCAATGCTTGTAGCGTATGGCCCTTTTTAACAGGGACGCCTTTAGGTGGGGATAGATATATTTTTTCTTTTAGATGAGATTCTGTGAATGCGTTTTAATGTCATAGTGATTGCACTCTAAATTTTCTCTTGCCACCCTGGCAAGAAATATGCGTAGAGTGTCCATTCAAATGGTCGGGGCAAAAGTTTCCGTATAATCCTTACCTTGAATCTGGCTGAATCCACAGGCCACTAATCTTGCCTTAAATCTCTCGATGGATCTATCCGTGTTAAGTTTGATAGTGAAGACCCATTTTGTAGAAACCATGTTTGCATCAGGTGGTGTAATGGTTTCCTTCCAAGTGCCATTGTCTCCTAGGCTGATTATTTCTTGCTTGATAGCTGATTTACACTCTTTACTATACTTCGGATCATTTATAGCCTGAGAATAAGTTTTAGGTATATTTATACTAGCAATAATTTCGGCCAGGTATGAATACTCCAATAAATATAGTTCATCATTTTCCTCGAGGACTTTGGCAGCAAATGCCCTTGCAATTTTCTTGTAGCGCTCTTCATCTTCGTCTAGTATATTATTGCTCTCAGATTTCTTTTGCTTTGACCTTGTGAAGTAGCGTGGTTACACAGGATATTTCTCAGCACTTAATGATGATTTTTTGGATGGTTGAAACATTGCATCAATGGATATATGATCTAGGTCTGGAGTAGTAAACTCTCTTTTTATGGCAATTTTAGACCGGAATGGATACGGCGAACAGTTCTCATGGGCGGGCTTCTCAGATTTCTCAAATACTTCACTTGACTGTGTTGGTGCAATTTTGGGTTTGTGAGAGATCCCAGATAAATTGAACTGATTGCTGTCAGAAACATGTAAATTGTTTGTGGATTTTTGAGCTGAGATTAACGGATCTATTATTGTAGGAGATTTAGTTCCAGGTTCCTCAGGTTCTTGCTCGATCACATCTGTGGGTTCTGACAGCTTAATAGAGATTTTATTTGCCTCTAGATGTACAGTAGCGTGAGAGTTTATTGCCTGCTCATTGGATTCTGATTATTTACTATTTTTGCAGTTTTCACTCTTTTCCTGCATTTTTTCTTCTGTTTTCTTAATTGAATTATCTTGAGCTGGCATTTCTACAGTTAGAGCATCTGTGTTATGAATTTGTTAGATTTAATCTGGATATGGTGATGCAGGGGTTATCTTCTTAATTCGGTTAGATCTGAGGCAACAGGATTTGGATTTGTTCAGGCTGGAAATTTGAATTTGTTCTTTAGTTCTAACAATTTTGTTACTTTTACGAGTATTGTATAATTTGCCTATTGGGAACTCGATATTTTGATTATATGATAATCTGAACATATGAATTCGTAACTTTGATAATCCGAGCCTCGATTACCTTTATTCATACCTTCGCACATTTGACATTTGCACCTTCAACCTTCGCACCTTCGACCTTCGTAACTTTGTAACCTCGAACCTTCGATAATTTGTCTTCGTCGAAATCGACTCGACCTCTGCAGCTTAACAGCTTCGAAAATCTGCCAATAAGTAGATTAATAACAATCTGTTACTGGAGTATCAAGAGATGGGTTCTCTGTTTCTAGAACAATTGAATCTGATAATTGCTTGGCCGATCCGGAGTGCTGTAGATTGGCGTTAATAGTAACAGATGGAGTATCTATGTCATTTCTAGGTGTACCACGGGGCTTACGGTCATCAAAATTGTTCGCAGTACCTTGAGGGCCTGTCGTGCAGTTTCGAAATCGTAGCTCTACCGTTCCACCTTTAATGTGTTCCATAACATTAAGCCTACTAGTCCTTGATGTGTATCCAAGTTCGGAATTATAAATGCGCAATTGTTTATTTATCGTATCACTGTAGCCCATGAATACACCAACTCGCCCCCTATCAACCAGTTTATCTGTTCTTTGCCCTTTGGCTATGGTGTGAGGGTTGATATACGAGATACATTTACTCCCCCAAACTGCAATATGGCTAATGTCAGGTCGGACACCGGTAAATGCCTCTTCAGGGCTCACTTGTATTCCATCTATTACGGGGCCTGTTTGGGTGCGGTTTCGAATATACACATCGGTTTCTACAGCTTCGTCCCAAAATTCAAGTGGCAAATCTGCGTCCTTAAGCATTGCTCTCATGCTATTTTCGCATGTTTGAATACTTCATCTCGCAGGCCCATTTTGGCTAGATGTTCCGATTGTGGTTGGTTCTGAACGAGTTCCTTGTTCTAGTGACCACTTTGGGATGACTTTTTGAAGTTCAGCCGCATTATCAGAACGTATGTCACGGCGTAGAATAGGCACAAGTGAAAGTACAGCTTGTATGGCGATAATTCAATCTGTGAAGCAAATACTAAGCTGGAGAAGAATAGAAAAGAACAGGATCTCATTACAAAAAGCCCTGAGGCTATTCCTATTCGGGCGGGTTTCCACTAAATCGCCGCGTCCGTGCTCCTTCCTGCATCAGCCATCAGTCTCACATCCTCCCTCCACGTAATTGTATATCATGGCGGAGCAGAATGCCGTGCCGTGACATCACCCCCTCCTCAGCCTTCGATTGTCCCAAATCGACTAATTTCTGCGGCAGCGTTGGTTGTCACGACCTTGGTTGGTCACCATATTATCTTCCGGATGTTCCTCACTAAATCTATCATGTGCGGCATCGTCCAACCACGTAGCGAGACGTCTTGGTGGCCCTGGCAATTTAGGGTGCTCAGCGTGGAACTTTTCTAATATGAGGGGTGCGTTCCGAAAGTTGGCAGCCGGATACCATTCCTCGTCTGCGTCCCATCCTTCCCATTGAACCTTGTACTGCAGCCGATTGCGATACAGCCGCGCGTCTAACACCTTCTCGATCTCCCATTCTAACTCTCCATTGACCTCTTCTGCCGGCGGCTCTGGATTGGCCTGGCCGGGCAACGGGTTATCTGGATCTTTGCGCAGTCGGTCTGGTGAAAATACAGGGTGTATTTTCCAAGAGGCGGGTAGTTGAACGCGGAATGAATGCCCTTCTTTGGCAATGATCCGATATGGTCCCACCATTGGATTTTCCAGCTTATCCGACGGTCTCGTAGTTCTCCAAGCACCGCGCCGGATATACACTTTATCTCCAACGTCAAAGTCTACTTCTCGGCGATGTTTATTGGCTTGAACACGCTGTTGTTCCTGTGAGCGTTTGATGCTCTCTTTAGCATAATCCAACGCGCTGCTAATCCGTTTAAGCCACACCGCGGCCTCGTCCCGATTCAGCTTCTCTCGAGGGGTTCGTGGTTCCAGTCGCTGATTCCAGTCAAATTCTAAACGCATTTCGTAACCATAGTCAATCATTGATGGCGACAATCCTGTAGATTCATTTGGAATAGCTGCCGCAGCAGCATCTAGAGCGGGAAGCAGCTCCGCCCAATCGTCTTGGTGGAAATTGACAAATGGTCGCAGTCGCTGGTCAATGATCTGGTTAATAATTTCGGTCTGGCCGTCTGTCTGCGGATGTTCTGCCGTAGATGGCTTGAGTTTGACGCGCGCTAACCTTGACAACTCATCCATGAAATCCGAAATGAATTGCGGACCGCGGTCGCTGGTAATCGTCTTCGGTGCGCCACGGAATCGCCAGACATAACGGTAGAACAAGTCTGCAGCAGTCTTTGCTGTAGCACTTTTAGTGGTGGGGATGGAGATTTGGCGTTTAGAAAATCTATCAACAGCTACCCAAATGTTATTAAACCCTCGTTTGTCTGGTACCCCCACATCGTGAAAATCCATTGATATATCATCCCATGTACGTTCTGGAATGGCTAAAGGCTGTAGTAAGCCCGGTGTCTTGTCTCTAGGCTTATGCGATCGTCGGCAGACATGGCAGTTCTGCACATAACGCTCGATGTCTGCTGCGTATCGTGGCCACCAGTACCGGTCGCCGATTAGTTTCCTCATTTTGTTTCGTCCTGGATGAGCGGTGGATGTAGATTCGTGGATCATCTTCAACACTTGAGTACGGAGATTGTCTTTGGCTGACACCACCACGCGTCCCTTATGAAGCACCAACCCGGTAGGTTCCAAAGAATAAGGTTCTTCCCGCTGTCGTGCTTGCTGGCGTAGATCCTCGAGATCGGGATCTGCTCGGTTGGCCATAAAAATACGATCAATAGTATCCAGATCCTCGTCGATGGGCGCTAACACCTTGCTGTCATGTGGCAACGTAACTTTCTTTTGAGGGAGGAGGATTTTCGTACGTTCCAGTTCTTTTGCAGCTTTTTGTGTAGGGGTAAGTTCTTTCTTGCGAGATAACGCGTCCGCCAGAATATTTTCCTTGCCTGGTCGGTACTGAAGGTCGAAACTGAATTGCGATAGCACCTCTGACCATCGGATTTGCCTATCGTTGAGTAGCTGCTTCTGACCAAAGTATTCCAGAACTCGGTGATCAGTCAGAATCACGAACGGCTCCCAGGTGCTGGTGAGCTCTGCGCGCCATTCTTTCAAGCATTGGATGATAGCCAACAGCTCCTTATCATGGATCTCATAGTTTGCCTCCGGACCAGTCAAGGTTCGGGAGTGAAAAGCCACAGGATGCCACACGCCTTCCTCCTGCAATTGACTGAGTACTCCTCCTGTTGCTAGATCAGAACAATCGGTCTCTATACGTGTAGGCTTCTTCTGATCGAAGTACAGTAAAATGGGTGGGCTGACCAATTTCTCTTTCAGGGCAAGGAACGCTTCTTCAGCTTGCTCGGTCCATTGGAACAACTGGCCTTTTGGGATTGCTGTCAGGTTGTACAGTGGCTTAGCGATCCGGGAGAAATTCTCTATAAAGTTACGGTAATAGTTGCAGAACCCCAAGAAGGATTGAATGGCAGTCTTGCTAGTAGGTCTCTCCCATGCGCGAATACTTTCCAGCTTCTTCGGGTCTGGCAGGAGTCCGGAAGTGTTAACAATGAAGCCCAGAAAATTAACAGATTTTTGATTAAAGCGGCACTTCTTAATATCCACCTGCAGTCCAGCCCTGTCCAAACGCTGAAGGACCTCGCGTACTTCTGCCACGTGTTTACTTTTATCTTCAGAGTGGACGCATACATCATCCATATATGCGGAAACGTAACGAGCGAGCAGATCGCCTAGGACCGAATTGATATATCTTTGGAAAGTGGCCGGGCCACCTGACAGACCAAAAGGTAACACGCGGTAACGGTATTGACCGAATCGAGTACGAAACGTAGTCCATCCCACGGAGTCTGGATGCATCCGGATACAGTTGAACGCATGGATGACATCTAGAATGGTGAATTTCTTAGAACCAGCCATCTTGGCTAATGTCTCACCAATGAGGGGCAGAGGATAGCGATCTTTCCGCGTGTGTGCGTTTAATTTCCGGTAGTCTACACAAAATCGAAGGTCTCCATTCTTTTTCTTGACAAACAAGACCGGGGAATTGAACGGAGAATCGCTGGGTTCGATGAACCCGCTCGCCAGGTTCTCCTCGATGTAAGCATGTACGGTATCTAGCTCTTTCTGATTCATTTTATAGAGGGGAGCTTGCTTGAGCTCAGGCTCGCTATCCAGATTGATCTTATGGTCGAACTCCCTATGCGGCGGCAATTCCTTTGCGCGTCTTTTGGAGAAGACATGGGCAAGATCGTGATATTCAGGAGGTAATTGGGCCAACAATTGTGTCTTCTCTTCTTCTTCAGCGAGCTCCGCAATGTGCGCAATCTCTGTACCGTCGCAAGCGGTTTCCATTTCTACGAACCAGCATTGGTCTTCCGCTTCAATTGTCTCAACCTCGACGGCTGAAAGCGTAGGTGTGTCCATTTCGTCTAGACCCAGATCCTCCTTTTTCTTATCGTAGGCTTCTTGTCGCTCCTGCAGTGTAGGCCGGGGAGTCAAAATAATTGAAGGGGTCGCCGGCGCTTCTGCTACCATTGCAGGGCGTTTCAATATCTGCTTTGGCATAAAATGTGGAGATCTTTTAGCAGGAGGTTTGTTGATGTCTAGAGGGGGCAGTTCAATCAGTCGGTCACGACGGTTAGCGTCCCACTGATGATCATTGCGGTCTTCTGGCCACCACAGCCGGTGTCGCACGCAATCTGGGAGTACGTTATGATAGGCCAGCCACTGCCGACCGAGGATCACATTGTTCTTGTTACCAAGTGTGGTAGCAAAGAACGGCATGTTGACTCGGTGCAAGTCTATAGTCAGTGTCATCACGTAGGCATGGCGTAGAGGTCGGGATGATCCGCCGTCGAAGCCTCTGATAGAGAGTGGATGACGGAGATTGTAGCGCGTCATCTTAATCTTACTATTTCGGTACCAATCACGCAGTTGTTTACGATCTGCGAAGGCATATCCATTAGCGCCGGTATCAATGAGGGCAGAGATTGGAAATTGGGAATTGTTTTTAGTTTCAAGAGTACAATCTATAACTAATGGCCTTCCGCCAAACAAATTTTCCAAATCAATGCCATTTACTCGATACGTGTTATTCTCTAGGAAGGCGACTTCTCCTAGAGACAATCTTTTCCCTCATCGGAGCTCATGGTGAATTCCGATCCAGATGCTTCAGCTTCCTCCTTCTTCTTCGCATCCACCTCATTGACTTTAGCAGTAGGACACGCGTTAGCGTAGTGACCAGTCTTGTGGCAATGGAAGCAGACACCAGCGTTTCGGGCCAAGACTTTTGGCTTGGGTGGACCAGACGCTCTTGGAGGTGCAGTACGAGTTAGGCCCGGCGGGAGAATTGGCTTCTTGTACCTGTCCTTGCGTTGTTGGTAGCGAGCGGCTTGATCCTCCGATTTGCGCGCTAATTGCAGGTGTGGTTCTATTTTCAAGCAGTGTTGAGACATCTCCAAGGTAGATTCAAAATCCAATCCGGCTATGACATTTTGCAACTTGGGACTCATCTTTTCGCGAAGTTCATCCATGCGGTCTTCGTCTCTAAGTTGCAATTGAGAAGCGAAGGTCAGGAACTTAGTGAAGAAGGCTGAGAAGCTGTCATCCCCTTGTCGGAGTTTCTTGAAGTTGGCACGAGCTTCGGAGCGCTTCTGTCCTCGGGTCTTGCCGTAGGCTCCTCGCATAACTTCGACGATAGACATCGCAACAGTGATGTGGTTGACGCTTTCTGGCTCGAGGTAGGGTTTTATGAATTCCTGTGCATCACCACCAATAAAGCCCAAGAGGTAATTGATCTTGTGGTTTTCATCATCAAAGTAGATCGAGTCGCCGTTCAACTTGCGCTTAACAGCGTGTTCCCAGTTCTCGAAAGTAGGATTATGGGAACCCATGAAGGTGGGTGGGTTCTCAATCTTCTGGCGGTGGCGGAGTTGCTTAGCCTGTGGGTCACGGACCTCTTTGTATCTTGGTGGTATCTCTGAGGCCTCACAGCCGGCAGCGTCTTTCTCAACAGTGTTATAGGCTGCAGATCCTCGCACCGACTTGGATTCCTCCTTCTGCTTACCCTTATCCTTGGCCTTGAGATCTAGAGTGACCTCTGCGAATGCAGCCTTCCAGCGCTCAGCTTCCTCCGCCCAGGATTGTGCCATTTTCTCTGCCTCTGCCTTCTGCTCCAATGTATCTCGAAGGTAGTTGCTGATGTTGTTGGCGCGATCAGCCAGGGCGGTACACATAGTCTTAAGGGTATGTTCGTGACGTTCTTGATCAGTCTCCTTCTTGACTTCAGCAGCGCGGCGTTTGTTTCTCTTGTTGTAATCCTTGTCCAACAATTCAAAAGTGACTTTCTGATACCATGGAACATCAATCTTCGTAGTGAGGTCCTCCTCTTCCCCGGGTGCGCGGGTGGCGTACACCGAGGTTGTGAAGTCTTCCTTCGGCCACTCTCCTGGCATCTTCTGCTTTCCTTTATTAGCGAGACAATTAGCCAATGACTGTCCAGATAATCGTGAGCGAAACGCTGTCCACAGATTACTGAGTCTGAAATTAGTATTTTACCTCTCTACAGAGGTCGCGTTGAGTAGTTTAGGGAGCTTAGTATTATGTCACGGCGTAGAATAGGCACAAGTGAAAGTACAGCTTGTATGGCGATAATTCAATCTGTGAAGCAAATACTAAGCTGGAGAAGAATAGAAAAGAACAGGATCTCATTACAAAAAGCCCTGAGGCTATTCCTATTCGGGCGGGTTTCCACTAAATCGCCGCGTCCGTGCTCCTTCCTGCATCAGCCATCAGTCTCACATCCTCCCTCCACGTAATTGTATATCATGGCGGAGCAGAATGCCGTGCCGTGAAAACGTACAGCCTTTATCTTTTCTCCTGATTGTAGCTGCACAGAAGTTTTCCATTGGTCGAGAGCTGAAAATGCTTCACTCTTTGTTTTACAACATAGAGCCCATAATTTTCTAGAGAAATTGTCTAGTATTATTATAAAATATTTATTTCCGCAAATGGACGGTGGAAATGGGCCGGCTATATCAAAATGTATCAAGGCTAATTTTGTGAGCTTCCAAGGCGAAAATTTCTTAGATGTAAGATTTCTCATCTTTGTCAATAGGCAAGTTTCACATACGCGCTCTTCTTTAGAACTAGGAACTTTGATTGGACGTGAGAGATTTGTGACTAGGTGTAAGTTTCTGAGCTTTTGGGGACCGAGATGAGCAAATCTTCGGTGATAGAGTATGTATCTTTCTCTTTCTTTACTTGTGAGCTCTTTGCTATCTAAAAGTTCCTCGTCAACAATCATTTCATCAGCAGTTTGGTCAGAATTTGTCGCTTTAAGTGCTTGGTCATGATCTAAGTTGTTGATATGAGATACTATATAAAGCCCATTACGCATTGTAGCAGTTATAATTGTACGATTTTTTCTTCTGAAGTACATGTGATTCTCATCAAAGGCACCTTTCAGTCCTCCATGGCGGCAGATTTGTCTACTTGAAATCAAATTGATCCCAAGCGATGGTACATATAGTACATCTCGCAGGTACATAGAAGATCCATCTTCACATGTCATTTTAACATCGCTTTTTATTTGTGCGTACAATTTTCCTCCTCCCACCATGATAGTTTGCCGTGGAATATACTTTAGCGATCTGAAAAGAGATAAATTGTCAGACATTTGTGTAGAAGCGCCGGTATCACTAGCCCAAGTAGATGGAGTAGCCTTACTGATAAGTGCTCGAAATATCTGGGTGTGTTCGTGGGTTAGAACATCCGAATCTAAATCCGAATCTTCTTCAACTTCCGAGTCAGAATTTGTACAAGCTTCATATGCCCTGTCCTTGCCTTTGAAGCCAACCTTCTTTTCCACTTTTCTCGGGTATCGAATTTGTGAAGGAGAAAGGGCCTGAGAAAACAAAGAACGACCTGCATCCCTCTGCTTCGATGTAATGCGAATGGATTTTGTTGTTCTAATGTATTCATGGACAGCATCTAGTGCGACCTCCATAAAAGGACAGGCTTTGGTAAAATGTCTTCTTCCACATAAGTAGCATGGTGGAGAATATCCTGAATCTTCGCTCTGTTCTGAGGTTGTTCGTAAGTCTCTCGAGGATCGGTTCCTATCATTTTTGAAGCTAGGAAATGCATTCTCATTACGCTGGCTTGAGATAAGACGACTCTCTTTGGTTTGAAGCCGCTTTAATTTTTCTTCCACTGGAAGATCTTTCATAGCGTCAAGAGTGTCAATTGTTGCAACATACTCCTTCGGAAGGGATCGTATTAGAATCAAAAGTAAAGCTTCGTCCTGATAAGAGTGTTTTGATCTCACATCAACCGCGCACAACTTCCGTCGATACTCTTTTAACTTATCTCATCCTTGAATGATTGTCATGTCATTAAAGGAGAAATTCTGGATGAGTGTCATGTACTCATTAGCAGTGGCCGAATCAGTCTGCTGGTATTTTGAACGAAGATAGGCCCAAAGACTGAAGGCGGAGTCGTACTCATCATACAAGGCCTGATCATCGAGAGAAAGTGATCTAAACATTAAGTAGATTGCGGTTCCTTTATCTCGAAGGTACCTCTCCTTTTTATCTATGTTAAGAATGGGGTCATGAAAATTCTTAGCATTATCTGGAGAGGATGCCACTCGACATGCATTTGTTAATGTTTGGGTAACCACATAGTATACCCCTCTTCCTCTTAATTTTACCTGATAATGGCGGAACCAAGAGTCGTAATTCTTTCCATTCAGGACAGGTATACCCCAGCTATTTTCTTCCGACATTCTCTGTAAAGCCGGGGTGGAGGTTACTGTTAGTATTTTTTTTTTTTTTTTTTATTATCTTGTCGAACGCACACCTAATCTTGTGCTTCACGCACCCGAGAAAAGGTTGATAAAATGGACTGCTTGTGCTTTGCGTTGCACCGGAGAAGTCGGGTCAGGGATTGAATTACTCACGGTCCCAGGGGTCGTTTCCTTTTACTACTTCAATGCATGTGCACCGAGTCTCATACCCTATTAAAATGTATAACCCACTACTTAGTTTGTGGACTCATTGGTAGAGGGAAGCTTATGCAATAATGAAGGATAAAAGGATGTCAATTCGACTACTCTACTAAACACAGGTACCAGACTTCTTTTAATCCCAATAGATAGCCCGTACGGGATCTCCTATTAACAGCAGTAAACAACGCTAGCACAGGGTATACACAATCTCCATTCTCCAAACACCAGTCGGTCGGGACTACTAATTATCGAGCCTAGTAGGATCGACAAAGTGTATCCCAACACAGAAATAATAGAAAACTCAACAACCAAACCCTTCATCAATTACTTCCATTAATCATCACCTGACTTATCTCTGTACTCCATAATTTCAACAGTTTCCCATCACAGTGCTCGGCTCAGCGTATAGCTTCCAGCAGTTGTTTCTCCACCAGACCGGGTTTGTTGGGCCTTGCTCGGCAATTCTGCGAGAACAATCGGTGAGGTCCTCCACAGTTTAGACATCTAGTGGAGGCCTTGCACTTTTCTTCGGAGTGCATTGTTGAACCGCAATTCAGGCAAGCCGAATCGTAGGAGCAGCCACGAGTGGCGTGGAAGCCGAGGTAGCGATAGCACTGTTGAATTTTTCTTGGCGGCTGGAGCTCAGTAGCAATTTCAGACTCGTTGAACATGCAGAAGCCCGCACGAGGGACGGAATCCCGGAGAAAGAGTGCAACCTAGTTTCTATATGGCGCACCAGGACAGCACGTCCCATATTATTGCACCTGGATTGGCGTCAAGTGGGTTTTAAAGTTAATCTCTTCTGAGATCCACTCAGCATCGATCGTAATAGTACCAGTTAGTGTTTTAAGGATCGCGGGTACATTTGCAATACGAAAGGTGACAATGTCGGAAGCTTCTTCGAGTTTAGCGTTGAAATTCGACAGTTTCGGAGCCGCATCAAGGAGCTACTGCCTTATTCCTTCTGGCCTTACCAAAATCGCAAATCCGGTTCTGACTCGGTGGAACGGGCTGGAGTCACCCGCGATGCACCCCATCTCATAATCTAATGCTTGCCATCCGCTTTCAGGTGAAAGCTTGCGCCACTGCTGGTCGCTACTGAGGCGGATAATGTCAGGTAACTGGGAGCCTGACCTGTGACAGGCGAAGTGTATGTAATTAAAGTAAAAGATAACTCAGTAAAGACAACTTGATTTCTATTTCTCCCGGAATTCTAGAACTATATACACTGATCATGATTGACTTGATCTCTTGATCTCTAAATATAGACATGCGCTAGAAATAGAATAACCTGCAGTTCTAAATACAGAATTGAAGCACTGACCGAAACAAATAACCCACGTATGTATGGACAGTCCCTATTTTTGACCTGAGACATTTCTTTGTCCAACTTCTTTGGTGGTTATTCTTAGCCGTCGACACATCCCCCCAGGACTAGAGATGTTAGATTTTAGTCCTGTACTATTCAACTTGCACGAGGTTAAGTAGACGGACAAAATTTTCATGTTTCTGTTTGCCCAATGCTTTGGTCATTCCATCAGCAATTATATCTTTTGAACTGATCCATGAAACGCTTATATCTTTGGACTGTACGCGTTCCCGGAGCCAATGCTGATAAATATCAACATGCTTCAGTCTTGTCTGTATTATGGGATCCTCTTTGGTGAGGAGTCGAATGGTTTGAACGTTATCATTAAATATTTCGATTTTTTGATCCGGGTTGAATTTAATACCCCTAAATATATGTTGCATCCAAATTAATTCCTTAGTGGCGTTTGAAAGTGCAAGTTGTTCAGCCTCAGTGGTAGAAGTTGTTATAGTTGCCTGTTTGCTGGAGTTCCAATGGATTGGTCCATTGAACAGTTTAAAAACATAACCTTGAACACTGCGACGGTCCTCTGTATTTCCAAACGCGGCATCAGCTGAGCAGTTAAGAATATTTAATCTTTCAGAGGAGCCAGAATACTCTATGCCTAAGTTCTTGGTTTCATGTAAGTATAAGATACAATGATCTACTGCATCATGATGAGCTGGACCTGGATTAATCAAGAACTCAGCTAGATGACCAACAGCTCTTGAAATGTCTGGCCTCGTGACGCCTGAGGCATAAATTAACGACCCCACCTTTTGTTGGTACAATTTTATATCTTCTTTAAGGGCCTGTCCAGTGTACTTCGGCAATCGGTCATTGACAATTGGTGTTGTGACTGCACGTCCCGGATTTTCCTATCCAAAATTACGACACATCTTTTCAACATACGTCTTTTGACTAAGCCACAGCTTCTTATTCGATCTGTCCCGAGTTATTCTATCACCTAAAAACCATTTAAGCTCGCCTAGAACTCTGAACTCGTATTTTTGGGTAAGTTTATCGAGAAATTCAACAGTATCAGTATACCTTTCTGACGGAATACATAGAACAAGGTCATCAACATAGAAAAAAATGATGATGCCATTATAATCCGTGAAAACACATGATTGACCTGGAACCTGATATAAGCCAATTTCTATCAGAGTGGTAGATAGTAGCTTTATCCATAACTTAGGAGACTTGCACAATCCGTACAACCCCTTCAATAGGCGAAGAATTTTACCATGATTGTTAAATCCAGGTGGATTATAAACATAGATTTCTTCATCAATTGGGGAATTACAGAAAGTATTTACCGCATCTACTTGAATTGTTTCCAGGTTAAAATATGTTACTAGAGCCATGAGCAACCGGAAAACTTGATACGCCAATGTAGCAGCATAATTATCTTCGTCTGTCATAGGCTGTAGATCACCTCTGACGCAAATTCTGGCCTTGAACTTAGTCAAAAACCCATCTTCATTCAATTTGTAGGAGAAGACCCATTTTAGGGGAATTGGGATGCATTGAATCAGTCTGCTTAACTTGCTCTATTGTTTTCTTGCTCAACAAAGCATTGAATTCAGTTGACATAGCAGCCCAGAATTGATTTGAAAAAGGATGGTCTTTGAGCTTTCGCAAGTTCTCGGGCGGAGAAGGAAGCGTTGACTGATGAATCTGTTTTGATTCCTTTGAAGTTTTAAGTATAAGACCACTTATAATGGCAGACAGTACATTTGGGGTTTGACCTGATCTAGTTGAAGCTCTCGTACGCGTTCTAGCCCCAGTAAGGATATTTATTTCATCAATATGACTTAAGTTCCTAAATCTTGAGTGGTTTATCAAGTCATTACAATTATTTGCAAGCGATGAACCCGCACTTTCTTCAGCATCAAGCAACGAATCATCTGGAGTCAGCAAACCTGTCTGTATTTTGTTCTGAGTAAGGTCAAGATTATGTTCTTCATTACTTATTTGCTCATCATCCTTAGTCTGACTATTTGGTTCATTATTGCGAATTGGGAAGTCATCTATGTCAAGATTTAAATCTGGAATAGATGAAACTGTAGAGAAATCAACCAGTGGTAGATATACCTCATCATTTTCCAGCCCTTGATGATCACGGAAAAATATTGACTCGTCAAAAGACAAATCTCGAGTTCCAATGACCACTTCTTCATCAGGCAGTAGGATTCAATAGATATTCCTGGAGTTATAACCGACAAGATATCCTATTTTTGCTCTGGGTCTCATCTTTTCTCCCTTTGGAACTGATTTGTCCAATGCATATGCTCTACACCCGAATGCTTTAAGGTGGCTGTACTCGTCTCTATCTTGAATTCCGAGTTCTTTCCGCAGCTTGGACAATGGCGATAACCAACTTAAAGATGCCATGGGGATTCGATTAATCAAATATGCTGCGGTCATAACGTACTCAGGCCAGTACTCGGATTTTAAGCTGGCCCCATTACCTAAACAGCGAGCTTTCGTTTGTATCATCCCCCCAGAACGTTCAGATTGACCGTTCTGCTCACTTGTTGATACTGCAGACCATTCAATTTCGATACCTAAATCATCAACCCAACTTTGGAAGGAGAGTCCAAGACCACTTTCCTGATTACACCTAAAAATTTTGATATTCTTGTTATATTATTGCTTTACATAGGCGACAAAGTTTCGAAAATGTCTCAATAAACTAGGACCAGTTTTATTGGACAAAAGATAAACAAAATTCATTCTTGTACAATCATCTGTAAAATGCAGCATGTATCAAGATCCATCAAATCCCAACGGGGAGTACGAAACTAGGTCAAAATGAACTTTATCAAACGGTGATTTTGCACGGTCTGATGGTCGTCGAGAAACTATCCTTGTTGCCTTATTCAGAGCACAAGTTTGACACTCGTTAGTCTTTGGACCGCTTGCGTCAAATTTGACAGTCTCACTCTGGATATGACTCAGCGCATCTGGACCAGCATGGCCAAGTCGTTGATGCCAGAGTTGTATAGAACCTATTGATTTACGCGGCTCTCTAGAATTGACCACAACTGCGGAATCTTCAGTCGATGGATGATTTTTGACATTGGGCTGATGACTTAAGTCCGGAAGATTTATATCTGAAACTGGCTGCTGAGTGAAAACATCATGATTATGACAGTCAAAGAGTTGACAGATAATATTTCAATTATATTTCATCTCGTTAGTCTCAGAGTCTCATTTCACACCTTTTATCTTGAGTAACTTCCAAGAGATAACTGATGTTAAAAACTCAGGTGCAAAGGCAACATTTGTGATGGTCATTTTGAAAGTTTTACCATTTCCAAGGTTAGCATCAAATGTCATGTTACCATAGCCTATTATTGGACATGTCCCTGCACCTGCTTGAACGAATGCGTCATTTTGAGGTGCCGACAGAGGCGAAGATGCAAGTCCAAGATTATTACAGACATGTCCATCTGCTCCATTATCTAGAAGTATCTCATTCCGTAACAGATGGTTGATAATAGTGGTTAGTGTATTTATTTTAACAGATGTAATAAATGTCCCGCTGTTGTTGTAGTTATCTCTCAGATGTCGAGAACTGCTTGCAGAATCTGAACTCTTTTTTGGAAATGTTACTTGGACGTAGTCCTTCAGCCATTTTGCTGTCCAAGTCGAATTTTTAACAAACGTTCTGAAAGGTGGACGATTGCATGCCTTCTTGAACTTCATTGATATATCTTCGTTTCTGAAAAATCCGTGCGGAGCTTTTCCATCTGCAAGATAGAAACACTCTTCTCCTGGGTGTGTAGTTCCACACAGACAGGGCCTTGGTTCACCTGGCTGATATAATTTTTGATTTTGACAATTTGTTGACTGATTTATGTTCAAATTATCTGACGAGCTTTGTTATCGACCCTGCAGACTGGTTGGAAAGGCTGAGAATTCAGTTTTCGAGTCAAACTCGTTTAGCTGCCAAAATTGACGAAACTCAATCAGAATGTCTAAAAACTTTATGATCAATTTATTTGAGAGTTTCAAAATTTCCATTCTTTTGCTTGTCACCCACATGGGAAGAAGTGAGTTTGCCCCAGTGAGAAAATCTTGTGTTAATTTGTACTCACTGAAGTCAGCGACCTTTAATCTTTTTATCATAATTTCTAGGCGTTCCCATTTCATTAACCAAACGTCTACGTTTTTGTGTGAAGGTGGAATTCGGGCTTTAGCATAGTCGTCAATTAATCTTAGTTGTTGGATATCTTCTGCCGGCTCAAGCCTATTTTTGATCTGGTTGAGAACTTCACGGCATGTCATGTTTCCAAATACTAACTTTCGGTGATTAACATGAAGAGACTCAACAATATTTGCTCTCAATTCGCCGATCAGCCTACAATCTTGTTTGTATGTTTGAATTGTTGGAAAATATACTCTGTACGATATTATATGGATAAATATGATGAAGTAAAGAAGACTTGATATTTTACAACTATGTGAACATTGGACTTATATATACATCTTAGGGGAGAAATTCCCACTAGTCTCATGTGCCTGTCAAACCTAGTGATTACCAGCCACCTCTCATCTACCATGATGATCCAAGGTACACTGTAGTACGTAAATATCCAATTGTAAATGCAACAGTAGGCGCGATTAGCGCACTCGTGACATGTGTAGAGAGAGTCGATCTTGTCGGGAACCTGAGACGAAACAGGTAGCGGTTGAGTCCTAAATTCGAGAGTCAGAATTTCCAACATGAATATCGACTCTGTACTGAGCATTATCTTCTCTGAACATTAGCTTGTCGTCGTCCTCTAAATCAGAAAGTTTTTGTGCTGTCACAACATAGTCTGAAAAAATAGGTTTCCTGGGCTCGAAATTTTGGATTCTACTTGCAGGGCTGATAAACTGCCAAATACCGTTGTCGGTGGCATAACCTTCAACCATGTCACTCCATTCGAGATATGTCTCCCTTGTTAAAGAACTAGGCTTAGGCGAAGACATTTTTATTGCTGATGTAGGATTCCTGACGTGTAAAGCTGTGAGAAAAATGGTTTAGCAAGTATGATTCAGATATAAACTTAAATGATATATTGTACGAAAAAACCGGGCTCGTAAGTGTCAGGTAACTGGGAGCCTGACCTGTGATAGGCAAAGTGTATGTAATTAAAGTAAAAGATAACTCAGTAAAAACAACTTGATTTCTATTTCTCCCGGAATTCTAGGACTATATACACTGATCATGATTGACTTGATCTCTTGATCTCTAAATATAGACATGCTCTAGAAATAGAATAACCTGCAGTTCTAAATACAGAATTGAAGCACTGACCGAAACAAATAACCCACGTATGTATGGACAGTCCCTATTTTTGACCTGAGACATTTCTTTGTCCAACTTCTTTGGTGGTTATTTTTAGCCGTCGACAGATAAACAGTCGACTGTCAACTTTCGCCTTCGGTGCATCTTTCTTTGAGGCTTTGGTCGCATGTTGCAGCACAACCTTTACTGAAGGGACTTCCTTTTGTCGCAGTCCATTTTTTGCTACCGTAGCTCAGGTGCTTTTTACGGACACCACTGGGACGACGGATATGTTTGAGCTCCTGGCATCGGGAGCTCTTAGAGGATGGTTTGCCGGGAGAGTAGTGAGGACGAGTGGTTTGGAGTGTTGCGAAATCAACTTAGTCACTCCCCGCACTTGTGGTTTCAGTATGTGTCCATCAGGATTGTCGGGTGGAAGTTGGTGGAGGAATTTCCTCAACGATCTCTTCTGACTCGATCATATCAGTATTAGGTGCAGAAGCGTTAGGAAGGGCTTCTTTCTTCCCTTTTGAAACTTTCTGGCCCAACTGCGCGAATTTCGAAGACTGAGCTACACCAGGTGGTTTTGCGAGAGCCCTCGGGTGGTGTAAATCAAATAGACTCAGTCAGGATGTTTGAGAAAAGAAGTTCTTGTGCGTGTCCCTCAAGCTATGTGTAATCTCTATCTATATACATCACATCCCCCAAACTCCGATCTCACCCTTTGTCCTTGATCTAGACTACTTCACTTTTGAATTCTTTGAAAATACCGTCTCCCTTCCCGGCTTTCCACTAACTCCGATACATAACTCAGGTGAATAATAGCTTACAAATTCATCAGAATAAATAATCATAAATTCACTGAAATGTAACCCAAACATAAGAAATTTTGCTCAACAGGTGGACTATCGGGTTGTCCAACTTTGCGTTGGGATGCTTTTTCTCGAACAGTTGGCAAAATTAAAATGCCAGCGACTCGATCCCAATTAATAGAGAAAATGCGACGAGCGCAAGGGAGAGGGAAAGAAAGGGAAGTCTCGAATTTCAAAAAAATTGTGATTAGTGTGCTACTTGAGTTTATGAATATATAGAATATCGGACTTCTAACAGACCCAGATGTTCTAATTACGGAGTTAGATGGATAAGTATTGTGTTAGGAGAGTATATTTATGTAAAGAAGAATATGGAATGAATATTCTAGTGTTCAGCGAGTGTATTTAGACTATCTGAGGATAAATGGATATCTAAAGATGAACGCATGGTCTACATAAGAAGTAAACGAACCTGGTTATATACTGGTCCGATTTGCTCTATAGCCATGTCCATTGATTGTCTGATGTACTAATGTAACATGTATCGATATTATTTGATCCTTAAGCTTTTGATAATTAGCACGACTCACATTTGAGCCGTGTATTAATATTAGCTCGCATATGTAAAGTCATGTTACATAATCACTGAGTCTTGCCTCCTTGCGCAGACTAGCATCAATACACCAGGCCATGCCTTGTACAATGTTCCCGTCCTCCCTTGTGCCAAAAGAAATGTAAACAGTTTTCAGGCCTTTGGTCTCATTTGAGATGTCAAACGACAAATGAATACGATTGATTTGCATTGAATGATGAGGCGCAATTGACATGTTGTGTTGGGTAAATTTTAGATGAAAATGATCTCATCTCGCTTGGTGATTGTACAAATATTATAGTATGTATATTCGCCTAATTATACAAGAGCTTCCGTGGTCCAATGGTCAGGATTCCACCCTTCCAAGGTGGAGGTTCGTGTTCGATTCACGGCGGTTGCAAGACAAGACAGGCAGGGATCACCAAGTGTGTCCGGAATAAACCTTTTGTCCACAACGAATGGCCCCGTCACCATCCTCGTGCAAGATGGGTCCGCGAAGAGTCAAAGGTAGCTCTTCATGCACCTACTCATTGGTTTTGCTTCGCGAACGTTGAGAGAGAGATGTGTTTACTGTACTACATGAGTCTACATCTATTTAGAAGATCGTACTCCTCTCTGATCCAGGCTACAGCTTATACAATGTTCCATTCCTATTTTGTTACCTGAAAGATCTTTGATGTATTGCCTGTGATTGATAGTCATTCGTCTCAGTGTTAACCCGTGGAATTCGGCCACTTTTCCACAGAACCTTCTACCCAAAAAGAGAAAAAAAGTAGTAATGGAAACTGCGTGCGCGGGAAAAAAGTCTCAAAAAACCTGCAGCCCCGGTTAGACGAGGCCTAGACGAAGGGACCACATTAGGTGCGCAGATCTATAAGTATCTCCCTTATTTGTAACACTAGAGGCAGACTTGATCCAATCCCCTGTTAAAATTGGTGATACTCAGCAATGAAGCCTTTCATTAACATGGAACGTAGAAAGTTGCAAGCCTTAGCAGCCAGATTCATGATTACTCATATATTGACTAGCCACACAATTATCTAGTTTGAGCAAATAAATTGTTCCCTTGGCTTAATGGTATTAATTAGTGCTAGAAAGAAATCTGATACAAGTGGGTTTAATCAACAACTCTCCACTACAGTTTTCAGACTCTTCAATCTCCCAACTCGCTTCACTAGGTGATATTAAACACAATTCTAACAGCTTAAGCTTCTCTACCAAACTTCCATTAAGACATCCACTATCACCGTATTGTGTGCTGAGTACGCTCCGGAAACTCATTGGATGGCTTATCCTCCATGATCAAGAGTTGGTGACAAGGACTTCGACCCTAGATCTGATCTGATAGTGGTCAACTTCATAATATTATTGATAGGAGGATGCGTTAAGATTTGAAAGCGATACAGACAGCGCAATCAAAAGCGATTGGGAATTTGTAGTTTTTTTCCTAGGGAGCTAATCTATCACTTCATCTCTTTTCTCTCATATCCCCTGCAGAGACTAGAATTAACTCCTACCCTTTTTTAAATCATTAAATATGTATTCTGTCGATTGGCCTTGATTTACGTATACTTGAGGTTAGTTCAATGCAAGACGAAAGGTACAAAAGTGAGATATGCATTATGTCTTCTGTCTCTATCTAAGAATATTATGAACCAAGGGCTCATTGTAAAAGCTGAGGCATCAAGACAATAACTCAGCAATAGAGAGATGCAACGCACTTAGTGCACACCAAGTAGAAATACTTTCCAACACATGCAGCTATATAACCATGACACATGATCGGTGCTTTGTATACATATTGGATGACTCTTTTGACGTTAGAGACACTCATACTCTGGATTTCATTCGCAAATACCACTATGAGGTATATTTGCTTACACAAACAGTTGTCCCTTCGTGAATACCCACCAAAGGGAAATTCAAAACCTTTGATTATCCAAGCATGCCTTCGTCATCCAAGCATACCAGCGCCGCGAGAAAAGTGGTTGTGCTTTTGCCGGATTTGAACCAGCGATCTACTGTTTCAAGTGGGATATGTATCCAAGCTATCCAGACTCTACTTGGCAGACCGACCAAGACGATGTAACACCGCACCATCCAATCATGGTGGTGTTTATAGTGTCGCCTGCACTCTCACAACCGAAGCCTCGACACGCACTAAGCTCAATTCGTAAAGCTCATTGTCAAAGTTCAGAATTTCACGTCCTTCGAGACTATAGCCATCCTCTGCATCATCTTGTGAACTTGTCCTAATGTCTCTTACATCCATCCAAAAGAACTGTCTCCCAGATTTGTGCGCCACGCTTTGCTTCCTCCTTCGCGTGTAGATATTGGCGTGGGCGTGTATTTGGTGACCGGCTGAGGCCAGAGAAGGTCGAAGAGTGGTGTGGTCATTGGGATGAGGATGTACTAGGTCGTACTTGTAGACTTGATAAGACTTAGGTAGGCATCAAATTTGTAGGGAGCGAAAAAACGACGTAGTGGAGTAATTTGAATCATTGCCTCGTGGGCCAACTTATAAGTGTCCAAGGTGGGGAGTTAGAGGCCAACAACTGAACACCTGTAAGCGGTGTCCTCTACGAACCCGGGACTGAAATATTCTCCAAGAGCCAAGTTCAGTCGAATTTTGCAATACCGAATAAGTTGGCCCACGAGGCAAAAAACCAAATTACTCCACTACGTCGTTTTTTCGCTCCCTACAAGTTTGATGCCTACCTAAGTCTTATCAAGTCTACAAGTAAGACCTAGTACATCCTCATCCCAATGAAAATACCTCTCTTCAACCTTCTCTGGCCTCAGCTGGTCACCAAATACACGCCCACTCCGATATTCACACACAACGGAGGAAACAAAGCGTGGCGCGTAAATCTGTGGGACAGTTCTTTTGGATGGATGTAAGAGACATTAGGACAAGTTCACAAGATGATGCAGAGGATGGCTATAGTCTCGAAGGACGTGAAATTCTGAACTTTGACAATGAGCTTTACGAATTGAGCTTAGTGCGTGTCGAGGCTTCGGTTGTGAGAGTGCAGGCGACACTATAAACACCACCATGATTGGATGGTGCGGTGTTACATCGTCTTGGTCGGTCTGCCAAGTAGAGTCTGGATAGCTTGGATACATATCCCACTTGAAACAGTAGATCGCTGGTTCAAATCCGGCAAAAGCACAACCACTTTTCTCGCGGCGCTGGTATGCTTGGATGACGAAGGCATGCTTGGATAATCAAAGGTTTTGAATTTCCCTTTGGTGGGTATTCACGAAGGGACAACTGTTTGTGTAAGCAAATATACCTCATAGTGGTATTTGCGAATGAAATCCAGAGTATGAGTGTCTCTAACGTCAAAAGAGTCATCCAATATGTATACAAAGCACCGATCATGTGTCATGGTTATATAGCTAAATACAAAATAGATGTTTTAAAAAATGGTTTGAGAAGAAATGAAATTGTCGAAAGTCTTAAATCACTACCTCAGTTATGCGATTATTTTCATGATAACCATAACTAAAGATTTTGTGATTTCGTGTCTATTGATGGCCTTCAAAGTGTTGCGGGATCTTTTAATTTTTTTCAAATCATGTTGTATCCAGCTATATAGCTATGAAAATTTATCTAATACTTATATCAAATACTTAAACTCCCCTAAATGAACTATCTGAGACTTGGTATTCCATGTATCTGCCCAATGTTTTTTGCTCTATTTATTCTCCCTTGCGTACACTTAAACATCTGGAAGATTGTAAAAATTCTAGTAATGCATCCTTCCCTCTTTTTGTTCGAAACAAAATAGGCGGTTCGAGTGGCTCTATAGTATGAAATTATTCTTTCCTATCTTTTGTAAATTTGCAACATTTGAGAATCAGATGTTGCATTGTCTGCCTTCCATTTGCAATGGGATTTCAGGTGTTGCGGGATCAATTGATGATTGAAGATACCAGAGCAAGTCTAAAAGTAAAGTCAGATCATTATTCTTATATACAGATCAAACCCAAATTTTCAATCCTTTCTGTACCAATTATATCTCTTTCAATATCATGATCTTGGGGAATACAGCATTAATTACTAACCTCATAAAAGCTATCTTTGTGATGCCCAGTCTCGTGTGGCATATGTTGCCTGTCTTAGTACTGGTGCAGCTAGTATCAACCTCATGGATCTACCTCGAGATATATTGGTATGATATTGTGAACGGAGTCCATCTTGCCATGGCTATACTCGCCATCACCTAGGATAAGAACTGGCACACTTATTCAATTTTTTTGCCCCTAAGTTTTGACGAATAGAAGAGTGTGGAGGTTCCGAGATATCTGTAGTAGTAATTACTATCATGAAAATGATCTAATAAGAGAGATAATCGCACAATTTTCTAACCTTAAGCAGAGCAAGTGTGTAGATTACATTAACTACTGTTTTTTTTTAATCAATTGGTCCTTAGCCAAAGCTCCATGTCCTCTATGGGTGTAGAATCGCTGGGGCCGGCAGGGTTCCCTATACTTTTTACTACGGCCTAACTCATTCCAACCTCGTGAATCACCGCTAAAGGTGCAGCTGATTAAACCGAAACAAAAAACTCCGAAAATAAAAACAACTCCAAAAAGCAGAAGGTTCTTCCACATTGAAACCAGCAATGCACTCCTCGCACATTCTCTCGCCCGTCACATCTTCCAAATGACAAATTTGCTCAATCTCAATCTCAGCTGAGAGCAAGAGATAGGTTAGCACGTACCTTTGATCCAGCCGGTATCCTGCTATAAGCCAGGGAATGCCTGTAAAAATCATCATCAAGGTCGCTGTGCCCTCAAGCTTCTTCTTCAGATTCTAGCACTCCGAAACCTGATCCCTCGGCCATAGAGACATCCTTCGCTGACATGATGATCGCTTCTTCAGCCTTTTTGTTTGCAGCCCGAACTCGCTCCACCTTCGCGATGAATTTTCCATTGTTCTTGGGCGGCGGGGGGGTTTTGACCTATCTGTAATTCTCCGAACGTATTAGCTTGAATATATCCGACGGTGCTGTCATTGCTTTCACTTGGCTTGTATGATACTCCTTCTTGGCGACTTTGATGACCGCACGTAGCTTCTTCGCACAAATGTACTGATGTGTGAGTGATGTCGGGGCTCAGTAGTCGGCGTGTGCAGATTCGTCGCTTTCCTTTCTGACCCGGGTTCCAGTCGCTTTGATAGCATTCAAGAGATGGAAGCAGATCTCCTGGGCGTACTTGTCCACCTTCTCTATTTTTTTAAATCTTAAGGCGGATATACCCATTTTGCAATGGCCCGCACAAAATTCGGTAGGTTTTTCTTGGGCACTCTGATCTTTGATGGCGCTGGGCTCCTAGTGACGGTAGCGGCAGGTACGATTCCGCGGATCGGAAGGTGGTCGCTGGTCATACACTCCTCTCAATCGACCCAGGCACATGCTCTAGATATGTTAGTCCAGGCGAGGTCCAGAGTGTTGCCAGCTTTATGAGTCGGCTCTCCAATTATAAGACAAGAGAGGTTGTGGAGTACTACATCGAAAGCGCCTTGGACATCGAGAGTTGTGAATGTGGCCGCCCATCCCTGGGTGCTTGCCTCTTCGATGTCGTGGACTACGCAGCTGACAAGGTCGTTTGCTGATCTCTTGGGGGGCGCGCCAAATTGTTGGTATCCGACAACGTCGAACGTAACCGCGAGATGGGCTATCCGCTTCGCCAAGAGTCGTTCCAGTCCCTTACCCAAACATGACAAAAGGGCAATCGGTCTCCAGCCCTTAACCGTTGTTGGATCTTGCTTCATCTTGCGTAAGAGCACCACTTCAGCCAGCTTGAAGCAGGATGGATGGATGCCAAATCTGATGCAGGCGCGGAAGAGAGTGCCAACAAATGGTCCAATCGTCTTCCAACAGGTTTGTAGAAGCTCCACAGAGATCCCATCAGCTCCAGGCGCTGTATTGGCGCAGTCTATGGTGCACATGCGGATCTCCTCGTCCGAGACTTGGTCGTTCCAAGGAATTCGATTAGTGCTTGGCGTATCGAGTGGCGGTAGATCGTCCGTCGCTTGATGCCGTGCCAGAAGAGCGTCTCGGAGTACCGCTGCCTGCTCGGCTGGGTCGGAGTACATCTTCCCTTTGTGGTTCAGCGGAGGGGGAGTACTTCCTTGCCCTGGCTCGGCCGAGCGCATCAGCTTGAACACATCAGTTGGTGTCGTGATAGCTTCGACTTGACGCGTCTGGTACTCTTTCCTTGCCGCACTGAGGGTTGAACTTAGCTTCTTTGTATGCACCCATCGTTGTTCTGGAGTCACTGCTGCACGATATTCCCTGCGAGCCAGCTTGCATTCCGGAGTCCACCAAGGCGCACATTTGCCGTGTATTATGTTCCTTCGTGTTCCTGCTGCTTTGATAGCGTTAGTAAGGCCGGAACAGAGATCGTTGGTGTATTCGTCCGCCTTGTGAACTGTGTCCAGGACCAGTGGCGGATGTGTCCAATGCGTTACGGCAAGAGCGAACTTCGGCAAGTTTTCACGAGTTACCCTGATCTGCGAAGGCTGCTGGTCCCTTTTTCCAGATCCAGTGGGGACTCGTCCTCGAATAGGTAGATGGTCGCTGGTTACGCACTCGTTGAGATCTACCCATGCTTGGGTCCTGTTGATGTTGGTCCAAACAAGATCCAGCGTGTTCCTGGCACGATGCGTTGGCTCGGCTACAATCAGACAAGTGAGATTGTAAGCGTTCCGCACATCTCTCGATTTCAATTCCTTGTCCGCGTAGGTAGGTAGCCCCTGGTTGCTAGGCGCAGTGCACAGCGTTGAAGTCGCCTGCTGCGACAGATCGTGTTGGTAGGTCCTAGCTGAGGAGTAGTCGAATCGCTGTCGGGTCGTTCGGCTCTTTTTACACGTTGAGAAACGTGACTCCGTTTACTACAGCCCAGCAGTAATCTGTTATCAGGGGATCGCAGGGAAATATTTGGGTTGCCGAGTGGATTCTCCTGTCTATTAGTGTATAAGTCAGTGCCCTGTGTCGAACGTTTACGCCGCCATGTAGTATATGACAGTCGTAACCAGGTTGTGACTTTGTTTCCTTTGTGGCTTTGTTCCACGAAGATTCTAGTATTAACACTACATCTATGCCCAACTCGTAAGTTCGGGAAAGCGCGATGTCATGAGTTAAGCCTCCCCTACCTACATTTATTGACATAAAGTTTAGGGTAGGAGTGGGATCCCGTTGGGAGCCCTTTATGGAGATGGTTTGGAATTTTTCCCAATTGTGCTCTCTATATCTATTGAATCTGATTCTTTCATGAGTACCTCATATGCGTTTGAGGTCTGAACGATAGATGATCCGGCTTGGGTTTGCTCTAGAGTAGCGGCAGTAGCACGTCTTACAGCCGCTTTAGCTCGGGCTACGGCGGCGTACTCGCGTCAACTAGCCTGTCTGATTATTTCGAGCTGCTCCTTTGTTACTGGTCCAGCTCGAGTTGAGCGTGCTAGGTAGCTGCGACTGTCTGAGCGATGTGGGCCCCCACAATTTCGGCATTTCGTGTGAGCTTTACACTCAATAGTAGAGTGCATCTTCGAAGAACAGTTGCTGCAAGCTGGTGCTTGATAGCAGCCTCGCGTGCCATGGAACCCTAGATATTATTTACATTGCTGTACAGTTGTTTGTGGCTGATGTTCAACTGCGACGCCAGAGTCATCGAATAGACGGAATCCTGTACGGGGTGCGATCGCTTTTTCAAAATATGCCAGTCATGATCGATAAGGGGCCCCAAGAGAGCTATTACCGTGCGGTCGTACTTTAAAGGGTGTTGCTCTGGTGATCCTTGAGATTTCGTTGGTGACCATCTCTTCCGTAACTTGGATCCTCCCGAGTAGTGATGTAATATCCACAGGGACATTAAAGATCCGAAGGGCAGCTAGATCCGACGTTCTTTCTAATTTTGCCCCTAAATAGGTGAGAGAATAAGCTGAGCTCATTAGGTGTCCGCGTAATTCTTCGTCTTTTGCCTTGGGCGCGAAGCCTGTGCGGACCCGGTGAACGCTCTCGATACTGTTAGACGGGCAGTGGAGATGCTTGGATATCGCTTCCCGTACTCCGGCCGGAGACAGGATGCGCCATTCATGGTTTTTGCCTAATCTGAGGAATAGTCGCTCGTCTTGCGGGGAGGAGGCTGTGGCTTTTTTCTGGTTGGGTGGGGTTTTGTAATGGAAGTTATATAGAGAAGCTTAAGCTGTTAGGCTTGTATTTAATACCACCTAGTGAAGCGAGTTGGGAGATTGAAGAGTCTGAAAACTATAGTGGAGAGTTGTTGATTAAACCCACTTAGTATCAGAGCGCTATTTAAACTAATTACTACATCTAAGCGAAGGACACGATTCACTTGTTTATGCTAAATAATTGGGAGGCTGGTCAAAGTATGAGTCTTCATGAATGTGGCTAGTAATAATAGAACCTTAGTACGTTCCGTATTAATGCGACTCTTCATTGCCAAGTGGCGCCAATTTCAACATGAGGGATTGGCGTGCTTTAATGTGGCACAAGCAGAAGTTTTTGTTTAAGAGGAATTTCGCTCTCCTCTTCGTGTAATTGCGGCGCAAGTTGGTTTGATTGTAGGCTGCACAGGTGTTGGTCTGACAACCGGCAATGGGTTCACACATGTTGGTGCAGATTGAGAGCTTTCTCGAGGGAGGTTGTGTGCTGGGCGTGGGGGTAAAGCTGGAGCTGATGTGCCAGGTCCCGCTGATATGAATTAGACAATGGCAGCTCGGAGATAGAGCTTCATTGAGTCTATATAATCTATATTATTTGCATTGGCTAGGAGAGAGAGAGAGCAACTTCGACGCCATTAATAGTAGTTGTGCCGATGGATATTTTATTGGCTGTCTCGGCAGATCGACATTCTTCAGCTTCGACTAAGACCCGGAGTTCTGGAGGGTATTCTCCAGCCTTATTTGTAATTTTTTGACTTGCGCAGGATTAGTGCGAGGGAGCCTGAAGTGTGGGAGCGCATGTAGGCGCCTCTTTAATTGCTATTTCTATTTGCTTGTTAGAATTAGAGCCTGTTATCCGTTTGGTGGTTGGGACAGCAATTTTTCTAGTAAGTCGATCTGCTAGCTGTGTTACTTCCATAGCTTTATCGACTCTTTCAACTGAGCTATGGTGCGTGGCCTCAGAGGGCTTTACAGCGTCTTCTACTCTAGCTTCTGACCACATAGAGTCCTTCAAACCTTTCGCAATGGCCATTTCCTAGGCCTTCTCCATCTCTTTTATTTCTAGCTCAAATTCGCCATCAATTTTCATGTTGTCATAGTTCAGGGAATTATATATCGCGTCCCTTGGATCTATTTTGGAGAGGACCAAGTGCTTCGCTTTCTTGATGATTTCCTTACGGTCCAAAGCGCGTTCTTCGGCGCATTTTGTCCGCTTGTTCTGCTTCCGGTTGGGAGCCGCTGGCGGCATCGCGACAAATTCATCGTGTGGCCCTAGAGAGATTGCCTTAGTTTGTGGTTACTATATATTTGGGTACGGGGTGATGAGAATTGAGGCGGTTTGCAGTTTCTCAAAAAAATTGTTCGGATTAGGTCCTGGTCAACGATGTCTAGCTTAATTGTGCTATTTTGCAGGCTACTGTTCCAATTATTGATGGGGTCATCATCAGGGTTGTGAGTAGTTTCGGTTTTGGTGTGGGTTGTTAGATTGATACCTAAGCGTGTCGCATAGTAGTCAGACATGCGACTCGAGTGGCATATGCACGGTAAACCTCAACCCCAAAATGATGATACAAATCAGGTTTTACATGCTACGTCCTGTATGGTTAGCGTGGTTGGAATATGGGGAATTTACCTGTAGATAGATAAAGACGTTGTAGCCCTCTGATAGTTGGGACAAGTCTTATACAATATTATATCGGAATCAAATCTAACCACTCATTAAGCAATCTCATGAATTATTTCCAATGTCTGTGATAACAGACATACATATACAATATCGACAACAAGTTCAATGTTGATAAAAAATTATTTAACATCGGCCCTAAGCTGAAGATATTTTATCCACAATGGGTCAAGGACCTGTGGAGCTGGCAGGATTCCCTGTGATTTTTCCTACAGCCTAACTCGTTCTAACCTCGTGAATCGCTGCCAACGGTGCAGCTGATTGAACAGAAACAAAATATCACGAAAATCAAAACAACTCCGAAAACCAGAAGATTCCTCCATATTGTACCCAAGCAATGTGCTCATAACACATTTTCTTGCCCGTCACACCTTCCAGATGAAAAATTTGCTCAATCTCCGCTGAGAGCAAGAGATGGGTTAGCAGGCACCTTTAATCCAGCTGGCATCCTACTATTAGTTAGTAGATGCCCCGAAAGGGACATCGTCGAGATTGCTGTTCCCTCAAGCTTCTTCTTCGGTTCCAGCAGTCCGAGACCTGTTGCCTCGGCCATCGAGACATCCTTTGCTGCGGCAACGATCGCCTCTTCGGCCTTTTGGGCTGCAGCCCTAGCTCGAGGTGGCGAATCCAGGCGAGCTGCTCTTGGGTCACTGGTCCAGATTTTCTGGGTCTGACTTTGCAGTCCCGAGAATCCGATCGGTGGGGTCCCCCACAGTTGCGACACTTTGTGAGGGCCTTGCACTCGACTTCCGAGTGCATATTTGATCCGCAGTTCCAGCATGCTGGAGTGCGGGAGCAACCACGGGTGGCGTGGAAGCCCAAACAGCGTTTACACTGTTCAATTTGCCGACGAGGCTTGTGAATGGTAGCCTTACCAGACTCGTCGAAGAGGCGGAAGCCCGCACGAGGGGCGTCGTCTCGGGGAAAAAGGGCACGCCAGTTTCGATATGGTGCCCCAGGTCGACACGTCCCATGAGGTCGAATCTGGATTGGAAGCACGCCGATCGTACTGAGAATCTTGGCGGAGACCAACTTATCATCGACCGCCTTGAGGCCGCATACTGTAACTATACTTACAGGTACGTTCGGTATCTGTAAGGCGACAAGATTCGAAGATGCTTCGAGTTAGGCGTTTTCAGTTGCCAGCTTCAAAGATCCATCTAACGTCTCTTGTCTTATTGTATCGTTCTTTGCTAGCATAGCAAAGCCGGTTCTCAATCGATGGAGTGAGGTTATTTCATTGTCAAAGTAGTCGAATGTGTACTCCAATCTGGTTCTCACGCAGCTTGTGGACAATTTTCGCCACGGGTGGTCCTTTTCAAGGCGAAGGAACAGTCGCTTATCGACTTTCGCCTTTGGAGTTTCTTTCCTTGGGGCTTTTGCCGCAGGTCGCGGAATAGCCTTTGCTATAGGAACTGCTTTTTGTGGCAGTCTATTTTTTACTACCGTGGCCCAGGTGCTTTTGAGGGGCAGCGCTGAGACGTCAGGAATTTGTATGCTCCTGGCGTCGGGAGCTCTTGTGATTGGGTTCTCCGGGCGATGAGGGAGGACAGGTGGCGAGGAGGCCGGGCCCGTAACCATATATTGCGCGATGGCGGCGCGTAGGTAGACTCTCATCGAGTCTACGAATTGTCTGTTTGACCGTTGGTCAAAGGAAGAAGGGTGGCTTCGACGCCAGAGATGGCGGCGGAGCAGAGGGCCAGGTTTGCCGCTGTTTCGGCGGCGCGTCATTGTTCAGCTTCGACAATTGGTCGAAGCTCAGGAGGGCAATCTGCTTTCGTGGCAGCTTTCGGCTGCGACGTTAATTTTGGCGCTGCTATGGGTGCAGCGTTTTCCGACGGTTTTGATGCGGTCGGAGGAGATTTTGACGATTCTCCAATCCCGTGGTGGACGGAGGATGGTTGAGGAAATTCCTCAACAGTTTTAACTGACCCGATCATGTCAGTATCGGGTTCAGTAACGGCGGGGAGGGCTTTTTCCTTCCCTTCAGTAGAGACCTTGCTCATCTCCGCGCATTTCGGAGACTGGGCAAGGCCAGGTAGTTGTTCGAGAGCCCTCGGGTGGACTCTCGTGTTGTCCAACTTGGCGTTCGGACGCTTTTTGCGAACTGGAGGCATGGTGAAAATGCCTGAGCTCGATCACAATTCAGAGATGGATACGACGAGGTCGAGAAGGGTGGAAAGAGAGAAAAAATGTATTTTCTAATTTTCGAATTTCTCAAAAATGTGCGTTTTGTTTGTTCATTAATGTGCCAGGTAAAGTGACTTCCGTCGCACTCCTACTGGAGCTTGAGCGTGAGTAGGGCCGCAGGTGTAGGATCGACAGAGAAATGTTTCGTCGAAAATATACAGGGTGTCTGAGAGATTTAATTTGTTTGAATACAACCCCCAGATATACCTAGGTCTATTCGTGAATCGTATGTTGGTGGGGATGAGATTTCGTTCGGGTTTCTTCAGGTTGGGAAATCCCTGCAGACAGATTTTTCGACCAAAATACCGAGTTCAACTCTTTCAAGCCGAAAATCCATCCAAGAAATGCATCCCGCCCTTTTTCGTGACGAAATCTCGGCTCCGGAAGAACATTTCACTCCAGATTCGCAGAGGAGACCACTGACAGTTACTCAGTCTTCGTCCTCCATGTCAACTACTGTTTTGGTGTGCCAAGGGATTTGTTAGGATCCAGCTTAGTAAATTTGCCGAGCCGTGTACATAGAGATAACATTTCAGCATGATCTTCTGGAAGATATTGGAAGAACGCTAGAAAGGCAGAGGATAAATTCCTGGAGTTACGCACTAGTCTGCAGCGCCCAGCTGGCTGGCCTCTCCGAACGCTTCAGAAGGATCACTTTGTCTTCGGATTTAGTCTTAACGTCAGTATTAGGAGAGCTCCGCACCCAGTGGTTTTTGCGATTTTTCCCGGCTACCCTGTGTCATGAATGCGCTTTTCACATTAGTAGTAAATCGTCATCCACGTAGTTTAGCATGCAGAGCCAGGGAAATGGAAACAGGTTAGTGATAAATTAGATACCACCGATCGCTACACTCACCCGTAGATCACTCCTAAAAGAGACTAGCTACGGCGCTATCTGGAAGTATGTGGGATTGGTTGATTATCATGTAGTTAACCTGTAGCATAATAATAACATAATAACACAATAAGTATTAAGGAAATAATGACCCCTCAGTCATTGAGGTTGTAGAGCGCATTGATTCAAGTAACTACCGAAGTGGAACTAAGTACAGAATTTCTAGTCACGTGTGTATCGACAATGTGGCCTACCCGATAGCCCCAATTATTCTAAATTCTAACAATAAGATACCATTCGCATCCCGTAACATTTATTGCCACAATCAACCAAGTTCTCTGACCTCAGCCGGTCACCAAATACACGCCCACGCCGATATTTATACCCGACGGAGGAAGCAAAGCGTGGAGCACAATTTTGGGAGATAGCTCTTTGGGACGGACGTGAGAGGGATCAAGACAAGTTTACAAGATGATGCAGAAGAGGGATACGTTTTCGACGGGCGTGGAATTTTGAATTTTGGCAAGAGTTTTACGAATTGAGCTTTGTGCGCGCCAAGACTTCGCTTGCGAGAGTGCAGCTGACACTATAAACACAAGCCAACGATGGAAGGTGTTGTGATCCGCCACCTGGTGGTGTTCTCTGGTATGGTTTGAGTAGCCTTGGCACCTACTCCACTTGGGAAGGAGACATCTCAGATTACATTTCGCGCGGAGAAAAGTTGATGGATGACGGAGGCATGTCTGGATAACTCAGGGTTTTTGAGACGTTCCCCTGGGTGGGTATTCACGGATGAGGGTTGACTTGGGGTGAAGAAAAAGCCACCATAACTTCGCAGTGGTACTTGCAAATGAAATCCGAGGCAAGTGTGCTCCTATTATAAACTGAGTCATCTTTTCTGTACTTTTCTCTGATATTGTGTCATAGCTAGATAGCTGCATACGCAATTAAAATCTGATGCAAAAAAAAAAAAAAATAATCAACCAAGTATATTCTAAGCCCCCTGAGTAGTCACAACCATTTAATTGAAGACACCAAGTGTATACAACCATATACATCACTACCCTTCAATACCATGCACCCGAAAATGGCCATCGTTTCGTTGGCTGGGGAGGGGAGATAATGAAGGGCTGAGGGCTCCTCTAAGTGTTTAATCGAATGAGGACATGTGAGGGGCGGTACTGTTGGAGGGGAGCTGTATGGGAGGCAAAGGTGGGAATATACTTCTGGTATAGGTATCCTTGGTCTGTAGGCAGAGAGGACCTGCATGTCCTATGCAGTCATAGGCTCAGAAAGGACAATAATATGAAAAAATAATAATAATGATAATAATAATTGACCCTTATTATCCGATTCTACGATTTTCTCACGCTGCGCTCCAGCATGGCGGATTGGGGAACCAGAAATGTGGTTTCCACGGCTGGGATTCTTGTTCACGGCACCACCAAACCACCAACAGACAGGGGAACAGCCGCATTTACGGCTATAGATTCTCTTGCGACATCTTCAGGCGTCAACATGGATCACCTAAAGACTGTAGGGTATTACTTAAGTAAGGTTCGAGACAAACTGGTGAACGCAGGCACTGAAAAATCTGCGGCACCGATGATGGAGATAGATGAGGTTATCGAAGCTTTAAAAACCCACGCAGAGATGCTTCTATCGAAGCTGACAGTAATACCAATGGAGGAAAGTATGTTGTCCTTATAAACGGCAGTTAAGAAGAGTCTCGAGGAGCCGGTGTGCAAGACGACTCCTCAGTCGGCACAAGCGATGGGAGAACGATCTACCTACGCATCAATCGTCGTACCGCCAGCCATCAAAGCGGCAGTACGGATACGAGATGATGGAGCAGAAAAGATGCAGCCGGCAGAGCTGCTTTGCAAGGCGAAACGACACATCGAGGGAACATATGCCGTTAGGCAGTTACAGAGCAACGATACTGAGGTGTATTTGCAGTAGGTCTCCCAACGAGACGCTACCTTGAGGATGGCGCAGAAAAGAGAGTTCTGCTTTTGAAGCAGGAATATTCTGTTGAGGTTTTAGGAGACCCATTGGCAACAATGATATAAGAAGGAAAAAATGCTGACAACGGCAAATTGATACATCAAATGACGGAGGAGACAAAAGTTCGGGTTCCACAACTTAAAATCAACAGGGTGAGGTGACTTTTAGACAGCAAAGAGCACCAATGGATGAGAAATAACGGCCATACTCGAGGGTCAATCTTCGTGAGCCTACCAACAGAGGCACTTCAACTCGAAGTGATAAGAGACGGCATTTTTTTCAACCCAATGCTGTACATGGCCCAGCTCTGGTCACCCTGTGCACAATTCAAGCAGTGCTTCAACTGCAGATAATGGGGGCATACCCTAGCCTCTTGCAATAAGGCAAGGAGATGTGGAGGGTGTGCGGGCACCCATCAGACCAGAGACTGCCCGAGAAAACTTTACTTTGCTGCAACTGTGGCAAGGCTCATATTTCCTGGTAGAAGGAGGCGTGTCAGAACTTCGTGGATTACAAGGCCAGCGTCCAGAGACCGCGGTATGGACTCATGAAGAGAATGTCAGACTGTCATTAATCGAGTGTCGATGCTTGAGCAATCCGATATACGAAGGTAGATTATTATTTTCTCAGTTCCTATCTATACAGGTCCTACTTCAACTATTTATACACTTACTATACTATCTGGGATATTCTTCTCGCCTGTAACTAGTTTCTAGTATGTTCCCCTGAGGCTGGTTCGTAGTCCTACTACTAGTCACTAGAATTTTCTAGTGACGTCCCGATTGATCTATGAAAGAATATAGAGTTTCGAAGATTTGTATAGCATGTGATTACCATCATGTGACACTGAATCATTACCGGCTCACTAGCCGTTACACAGACTTAAGACAGGAGGAATATACACCAACGGCACCTCAAAGTAAAAAACGGCCAATAATGTAGACAACAGGGGGTTCATACTGGTGTCAGACCAGAGGGTAGAAGGCCTAAAAAGGGGACCAGGGCGCGCGCGGAAAGAGGTCCTAATCCCAATAATACAACCACTATCAGCACCATCGGGGTCAGCCTCAAGACCACAGGCATCTATTTTCAACACGCGAGGAAAAGGGAAGGATGCCGAAGTGTACTTTAGCTAGTTCTGTCTCGAACTAATGGCCCATTGCGCTTCCTGTAGGATAACGAAGAACCACAGAAATCATTTGAAGGAGTAGGGTGTTTTTATCAGAAGGTTTCCCCCTCATGTAAAATACCTATAAGTAGGGTTTATAGCCACCTACATGGGCTCATAAGGCGCCAAATCAGGTTAATGAAATCAAGTTAAAATTCCAAAATGTACATAGTGATTATAGAGTCCACTTATCCAAATATATAAATAAATACATTATTCGAGCGTCCTGATTTGACGCCTTCTGGCCCATGCAGGTTTTTATGGGAAGATATGTACTGTAAGTAGGATGACTCAATTTGATGTTTAGAGCACTCACACTCAGATTTCATGCGCAAATACCACTCGAGATTAACCCTTACGGCGTATAACCTCTTCCGTGCATACCCACCATAGGGAAAGGCGCGAAACCCCTATGGTTATCCGAGTGTACTTTCATCATCCCACAAATACAACATCACCGCGAGAGAGGGTGGTGTGTGGGTTTCACTGGATTCGAACCAGCTTTCTCCTGTCTCAAATGGGGTAGGTGTTCAAGCTACCCAGATTCTACTTGGGAGAACGACCTGAATGATGTACCACTGCACTATCCAACCCTATAGAAACTAAGTCTGCACACATTAGTTCATTGCTCCCAACTCACACAATTATTCTCCTCCCACATCGCTATTCACCCACATTTGTCCATTAAGATATCTCCCGCACGCTCATAATCACAACACCTACCTTTATCGGAAAATGAAGAATCATGGACCGGCATGTTGTTGGCGACCATTCGTCTCGTGTTAACCAAACCCCCATAGCCATACACATGGAATACAAAAGCCTCAGAATTGTTCGAAGGCCAGTTCTTTAGGTTCAAGATCATTGACCTCAAAGACTGTATCTCACTATAGATGCAAGTTTCTAAATTCTCTCCCATAGATAAATTATCCTATGAGATTTTTTCGTTACCTTTGATGTCAGAGACTGAGGCTTGCAGCGCATATTCGTAGGGTCATGACAGTATAGATCAGGGCTGTTTTTTTCCATCAGATTTTGATTGGATGTACAGCTATCTAGCTATGACACAATATCAGGGATTCAGTGCAGAATAGATGACTCAGTATAAATATTGAGCACTCATGATTCGGATTTCACTTCCGAGTACCACTGCCGAGGTTATGGTGGCTTTTTTCTTCAACCCAAGTCAGCTCTCATCCGTGAATACTCACCCACAGAAAATCCTCAAAACCCCTGGGTTATCCAGACATGCTCCAAATACATTGACTGGTCTCTGCGCAAATTATCTTCTCAGGCTTCTCCTTCAATAGCGGGGTAGGTGGCCAGGCTACTCTAACTGTACTGGAGATCTCTACCAAGAGGCGGAACACGACGCCTTCCATCGTTGGCTTGTGTTTATAGTGTCCGCTGTACTCTCATAATTGAAAGTTTGTCGCGTACAGTAGTCTTCAGTTTGAAAAATTCCTAGCCAGAGTTCAAAATCTCCCTCCTAGAGATCGTATCCACCATTTGCATCATCTTTTCCAATTGGCTAGATCTCTCTCACGGCCGTCCCAAAGATCTATCTCCCAGATCTGTGCACCACGATTTGTATCCTCCGATTGATATTCATATTCTTGTAGGCGCGTATGTGGAGGACAGGAATTGGTCAGAAGAGCGGTGTGATCATTAAAATGAGAATTTATCACGTCGTACTTGTTACCTTGATGAGGCTCTAGGAAAAATCAACCTCGTTGAGAGTGAGGTACTTATTTGATGAAGTGTCTTCATTTTCTACCCCGTACGTCAATCTCTTTGATATCGCAAAATTTGACTAAACCTGGCTCTTAGAGAACATCGCGGAAAAAAGGTCAGTCTTTCTCTTCTAGGTCAGGGCTGATCAGTGTTAAAGATCAAGATTAAATAAACTTTATTGGCTGATAAGTTGATATTCTTTATTATTGACGTAAGTTATAGATAGCTTTGATCAAATTGGGGGCTTGTAGAGAGGTTAAGATTGGTGTTATGGATAATCCTTCACTCATTATCTCAAGACTCAGTGTTGCAGTTATAAAGGCAATTTTAGTGGATTGTGATTAATCCTCCATCTCTAAATCTACCGAGTGTACAGCTTAGAAGCATTCAAGCTTTTTCCCTTGAGAGGCTGGTCTCAGGGCTGAGAAGATAGCTGCTTCTGACAGGATTTGTTCAAACACAGATGAGGAAGAAGTAAGACCATTTTTGTCTACCTAAGCTAGTAAGCGTTATGAATCTGCATCTCATCATACCAACTCTGGCCAGAGTTCGAGACCGACAGGATAGAATTGAATTGAATGCATTTCGTGTCAGGCTTGCGCCCTACACCCAATAGGCGTGATACGGGTCTATGCTCCTATGGACACACAATAACCTGAGTACATAGTTTGCTTGTCAAATCTGTAAGCAGAAAACAAAAATAAGTAATTAATTTCAAGAAAATAAGCGCCCTCCGCCTTTTCTTCCTCGTAATTCTTCGTGCTGTGAAAATTTTCCTTCGACAAGACTTAATCCTCCCAATTTGGGCTCTGCGTCTCGTAGCATTTAGTTATTGTTAAGAACTGGAGAAATTTTCTCCCTCCCTCTTCTGCCAGGATCTCCCCTCCTCTCGGTGGTGGTTTGTGCTTCACATTTCTCCATTGCCGTAGAACAATCCGACATTCGACAAGATGCCAGGGACGTTTCTCTCTTCCGTAAACACATTTTCAGTTTCCTTATTCATGGCCAAACCTTTCATGGTAGTTCCTTAAATCGTCATGTCTCGTCCTCGCTGCGACCAGGCGGTGATGCGCCAACCTCGGAAGTGCTAGCTTCGGTGGGCGCTTTCGTTTCAATTGTAGATCCAACTCCTCATAGCGATTAGGTCTATGTTCTAACCACTAGGGCTCTACCGCTTCTTCATACCTTTGCCTGATATACCGGGTGAGAGCTGCAAATATGTATTTAACTTTGCATCTCGTTTCTGAGGTTGCTGCATCTGTTTCAGCCGGGAGGTTCCCGAGGGCCTCCTTGACCAGTCTATTTGCTTCCTCGTTCCCAGTGATCCCTGAGTGGGCTGGTATCCACCGGATGTCCACTGATCTGACTTGTTGCACCAGTCTTGTGAATATTTCCACCACACACAGAGAGTATTTCGTTTGACCGGTTTGTAAAGCTCTTACAGCTGTGGAGTTATGGGAAGCACCTTTATCGGAAAGTTGCCTGCTTTTCCTATGGCTCCTTACGACAGGATAGAAGTTGTGAAAGATTCCAAGGTATTTTAGATGCAATTTTGGGTGAGAACCTCGCAATTAGCTCGGCAGATGACTAGTGCTTCATGTGTGGCTAGGCTCAGTGCCAGGACAACCGACTCACCTTGTGGAATTTTGTTTAGCGTATTTAGAACTTTCTTATAACATGACTATCGATGGTCAGAAAACTCCTGGAAGAACACAATATATCCCGCAAACAATCTTTTCAGTAACCTGCTAGCTCGTTCTTCAGTTATGTGGATCCGTGCTCGCCACATCTAGCAGCCATAAGGATAATCTTGATGACTATGAGGCGATCCTCTACGTTTTCCTTGCTACCGTGATTCAAACCATCCCAATTTCGCACGTCCAAAATTTCTCAATTCTTTAAACACATACCATGTACTCATGTGTTCTGCTGTAATCTATGACCAATATTTTGCTGATTTATGAGTTACTCACGCTCATCATTGTATTCGTAAATAGTTGTGTTGTATGCTTTTTTACACAATACAGTAAGCCCTTCTTGAATACCTACAAGAGATTCCGCCTAATTTCCTCATCTAGAAATGTCTTCATAATGCTCTACGCTAATTAGACCATAGTTTTGATCGAGTCAAGAGCCACTGATTGAAAGCTTGACATAGTTCAGGCGAAATCTTCCTTGTAAAAGTGTCATCTCTTTCTTGAAGTCCGCGATCTGTAGATAACCAGTGGCTCACTATTTTTCTCGATCAGTAGCGGGTGTTCAGTTTAATGTCCGTTGGAATGGGAACTTTGATTCGGGATAACTACTTCGTGTTTATTATTATTATTAATTCATTTTATTGTCCTGTCTGAGTCTAAGACTATGTAGGACATGCAGAGCTACTTCGTGTGACATGGTATTCTAACAGGTCTTAATCACACACTGGTACTTTACCATGTCCATCGCACGCTGAGGTTTTAAGCAGACCGTGTGGGGTCTCTGAGAAAGGCGAACGTATAAGGTAGCCAGATGTTTTAACCGTGCAGGTATACATGATTCTTTCCGGTGTCCCGTGGAGCAGTGGGAGCAGCCTCTTTTCCCCTCCCCGTAACGGTCCCAGAAGAGCTATGATCTTCTTGAGGTGGACCGAGCTTTCATGCTAGACAATTTACAATGTCCCATTGTTACTCCACAATAACGTGGCTAGTAATACTACAACCATCCACATGATCGCCCTTTAATACGGCCCAATATCTAACATGACAGGCTCAATTGATTTATTATGTGACGGATTTTCTAGCTTCCGTCCAGGGTCTTAATTTCTAACCTCATTAGGTAGAAATGACGGTGATCATCCCATGATCCGCGTGAGATCAGGGTCCTGCTGCTCCAGTTTGGGCATCTGGCTGATTTATTTCCTCAAACCACAAGATCACCAAGAATTGAAGCACCGAGTCAACCAGGCAGAGAGCCAGTAATTAACGTGTCTAGATCAGTACTCTCACGAGCAGCAACTGTGATTTTTGGTTCGAAAAAGCAGCAGCTACATTTCCTGTTAGGGAAATAAAGGCCCCTGTCTAACATGGATGCTTGAGTCTGTCAATGGAGAGCGATTATAAAACGATACAAAGATGGGGTTGAACAGCTCACCGTTTGAATGTGCTATTCCCTCTACGTATTACTGTTGATTAGGTTTAGAGAGCTGATGCAGTGTCATAGTCTTGTCATATTTGAACCAAGTTTTCACTCTTCATCCTAACCAGAAGATCTTTAAAATCTATCGAATGGCGGCAAGTGAAGATGGGAGACTTGTTAAAGTAAACTCGTGCAATCTTAAAATCTTTTGCCAGAGTCAAGGTTGGATTGGATTCTCTCGCCTAAAGAATACACTAGTGGTAGGAGATAAAGCTCTATAACGTCAGGGTCAGATCTTCCACTTTCTACGAACTCAATCCGACTCATCAATTACACGTCCCTCGAATCTTTTCATCCAGTCTATACTTGCTAGGAGTGCCTGTCAACCTGCATGAATCACTCGACCTCCCCTCGCCTGTACCAAATGTAAGGGCACGACTAGGCTCCGACTCAATCGTCCCTCTTTACCATAAAATTTTCGACTTCGTATTATGACCCTTAGATTTTCCTGCGCTATGCACTACGTTTGACTCGAAGTTGTGCAAGACAGACTAAATTAAACACGGGTCTGACGCTCCTAACTTGCTGAATTATCATCAGGACGCCTTATTTCTGCTGATCTACAATATAATATACCGAGCGCCACACATCTGCATAAGTATCAAACGTAGTTGGCTTTATTGGACGTAGAGTCAAGGTTTAATGGCTCTTCAATGTGAATACGAGCATGAAGTCCCGGGAGGACAGTATTATCAGACGTGTATCGTGCAGGGTCCTCACAAGCCGAGACACTCTTACTCTCTAATATAAGACACAGGCTCCTACTCATCCTGTGACCACGATGGATGACATGACAAAAACAAATCCAGCACCAAAACTTTTATCTATCCTGGCGAAAAGTAACACCCAATTGCAAGTATGATGAACATGCATTAATCCCTGCAAAACCATGCCAACAATAATAGACCCTAAGGGAAAAATATTGCTGGGACCATCAATCTTCAATTGCTCTCCACTTCAACCCTGAGAGGCTAAACTAAGCTCATCAGGGTGATGGAATCCCTTGATATCGTCAGCTGAGCCTTGCCCATGTATCCAGAGAAGACCGATAGGAGAAGATCACCAGCATTCTTAGGTTTCGACAAGGACAGTCCCTTCAGATTTTGTTAGATGAGGGATGTTTAATACGTGGCTTATCATAGTTTTCTCGTTCCACAAGGATACAGAAGGTTACAGGCTTCCCATCCGATTCATACGAACGCCAAAGTTGGCAGAATGGCAGTAATTATGAAATTGAGTATGGATGCTATGATGGTTGTTGACTGAACAATGTAACTGATTGCGCAAAATTACAAAATTTAGACTAATCACCTGGGTTTGCTATGTAACACCTGAGCGTCCGTTCCGCATGACGCATAAATAGCTCTTTTGATTTCAGCAAAGCGCAATAACATTTAGCCTAACCATTTCGTGTGAAATGACGGAGATATGCGTGAACAAGAAATTTTAGAATTTTGGTGGATACTCTTGGACGAATGTTGATTTTGTAGTGTACAAAAGCTACTCCAAAGTGGTATTTTTACATGAAATTCAGTGCGGAAGTGTTGATTTAACCCTACAAAACGTTGATCATGTACCGTAGCTAAATAGCTGAATATTGAACTAAATCATCCATGACGGCTGAACTTGGCGATAGAGAGAAGATTACACCGCAATCTATTTCGCTTGTTGGTAATAACTACTTGGTCCCCTAAAACCTGGTAGTTTGGAAGTGAATGTAGTAAAGGGAGTGAGTTGTGCAAATACACCATGTGCAACTTTCATTTGGCCCAATTTTCATCTAATTCCATCTTTGCACGATAAGGCACACTCTTCCCCCTCTTATACAAACCTGACTGGGTGTTGCAATATCCTGTAAAATTGTGAAATTAGGCCGTAATAAGATTTCAAAGGTCATACCCAGCTGTTAGCTACGATATGGTTCTCAGTATAGATCCAAATGTAGGCCAATGTAAACAGAGAAAGTTTTTAGTTAATGTAGCTTATTTTACCACACTTATCTCCAGATTACCCCTCTCTATACAGATTATCGTAGCTACGACTGGCCCTGATGTTTCAATGAGAAACTGTAAAACTGAAGTTCATCCATGTTCTGAATCAACTCGGGCCATTCTTTTCAGTGAAAAGATTGAATATCAAGGTGATACACCAGGGAAACCTCAAGGATACAATCGTAGTTCGTTTAGATTACTTCGAAGAATAAGCATCTTGGAAAAGAAAAGTAAGCGGCAGCCTTCAATTCCCGGATAATTAATCGTTTACATAGGAATATTTATAATGATACCAGGGATGTTATCCATCGGACAGTCATAACTTAGCTCAGGTCGGTTTTCGCTATTAGAAAATGCGCACCAACTATTAGTCGTAGCAAACTGGCTTCAATATATACTATCAATGTCCCAAATCGTCCATCACCCTGACAATAAGCAGACAAAATCTTTTAGGATGTAGATGGAATAATACACGATGTTGAATCAATGAAAATTTAATTTATTCAAAATTAAATTTCTTATATATTCGGTCTAGCGTGAACTCGGTATTTCGTGGCTAGGTCATCGTGACGCTACGCAGTACAATATCACTGCGAAATATATATAGTCTCGTTATATTTCGGTGTAGGAGGGTCGTTAAGGCATTCATTGTGTTAAATCAAGACAACTCACGGTAAACTTCACCAATCAATCAGAGTTTCTCATGCCAACAATAAGTAGATAATGGCAGAATGACACACCAGTATATCTATCTGGAGCAATAGAGCCCAGGTAGTAAAGCTTTTGTAGACCAGTAGATAAATTGGATCATACCCTCATACAAATTATTTTATGAGCCCAGAATTCTCCGACTCGAAGTAAATGAGATTTCAAAATTTCCAGGAAAAGATTAGAAGATCATAAATAGGATAACTTGCCGTGTAAGATTGGCTATCATAAATGATGATTGAGACTTAAATATCAGCATATCAGAAACAACATATTTTTCTTCTTACACTAAATACCAGAAATATATGAATAGTAAATATCAACTTATCAAGAAAGAGAAACTCGACAAGAAGATATACTTTGATTGCTGAGAGCCTGAAACTTGAGTCTCGAGAATAATCCAATGGATTATTTTGCTGTTTGAAAAAGGATGCCGAGCTCGAATGATATGAAAGTTTGCAATGCTTCTGTGTGTTAGAGATGCTACTAAAAGTTTGAAATTGCTATGATGGGAGCGAGCAAAGACCTAATGTGGTGAGCAAGTTAGTCCGATGTAATTGAGGATATACATCGATATGAGACCTGAGCATAATATACCGCGCAACAAAGGGCTCCACAAGTGATGACAGAAAGTAATTTCGACATCTTAGTAAGAGTAAGTCAGGGGGGCTAACGAGAGATGCGGCAAAAAAAGCTTCGAAAGGCTCTTTTTTCAGTGTAGTAGCTACTAAACTTTGCATTGGCAGGTCCAAACGAGGGAGATGTAGCGAGGTCTCTTTTTCCATCACGTATTGATACAAAATGTGCCAAAAGTTCTCGGCGAAGTGATTGCCCTGTGCGTGTCATAATTATCATATTGGTCCAACGGCGGGTAGAAGATAATACGGATATGGACCCGCAGCTTTTTACAGGCTTAGAGTAAGGCCAATCATCAATACAGCGGCTAAAATTTTGTGTGACTTGCCACCATGTTGTTCTTTAAGGCTAGCTCTGCTACCTCACCTGCCAGGAGCGAGGCATGTGCTGGCATACTATTAATTGGCAAGTTTCTTCTATATTGAAGACGAACCTCGAGACTATTTATATCATAAAAGGTACAGCGATTGCTATTTATGAACCATAAATCGAGATCCTAAGAAGTTCAAAGGTCTTGCAAGTTTATATCTGTAACCTTAAAACATATATAAGATAAAGATAATTCGTGGTAGAGGACCAGTGATAATGTGTGAAAATGAGAACAATACGAGTTTAAGCTTCATGATGCCTACAGCTCGTTTCTTGAGGGTTCGATCAGTGATACATCAGATTACCGACTTTGACTACCGAAAAAATCTGAGACCAAATGATTGGCCACCGTCCAGTCGTTTGTAAGCACGCAGTACCTCATCACGTAACCGAACAGAAATGTGAGCGGAAGACGCGTTAGTATCATGAAAGTTTTGACCCGCGAGTGATTTATGGATATAGAGTACGGCAGTGATGATGACATAAATATAAGTTAGTTTGATCCTCCAACATAGAAAGATGTGAAGTTTTGCGAACGTAACGGAGTTTTTGAATGGTTGAATAGTGTTGTATTATGCCATTAGGGCATGTTCTTTAAGTTAGCTCATATATTGAGTAAATTAATCGTCCGATACAATTAGTAACCTTGTGCTATCCAACCTAGCCATCGTGCACACTATGATTTTTTGTTAGTGAGTAGGATGAAGAATATCCTTCTGGGTAATCAAGCTTCCAGACCGAAGGCTTAGGATCAAGTGAGATAGCACATGCCTCATGGTATTTTCTAGAAATTAGTTTCGAAAATAATTGCTTTCAATGTTTGGCGAGTCAATTGCTAATCGCAAGGGACGCTAATATTTCTGAACTGTACAATCGAATAAATATTTATCGGGATATACAGCGATGGGTAATTCTCGGTGTATGGTTTCTGCCTTTTAGACTAGCTCATGCTAGGTTGCGCACAATTGGCTACCCTTGAAATTCCATCTGCCATTGCGCAGGTAGAGGGCGGCTCATCTGTCGACCGCGTGATGTAAAACATGTTGTTACGAGTTTGTCGCTGTAATGAAGAAGCCTGCTCTCTTCTGTATTGCCTGCTAAATGCTTGTTGATAAGAGCTCTGACTCCCTTGAGCGATCCGTTTGTGCCCCACTAGCGGGACAGCACGAGCCCCACTGGTTGTTCTAAGATGCCTGTCAAATCAAATATATTAGAGAGTCGCCGAATCGGCTAAAGTCTGGGGTCTGAACTCATGGCGTTGTTACTCGTGGTCCAGACTGAGTGTAGGCCGTCTTAGAATTATAGGGATCCTCTTCTGTCGTTCACCGAGAATAATATCGAGACAGCGATAGAAGGTAAATAGCTACACTTTTCAATCAGCGCATTGGGATTTCGGGGTATGGCATTCATGTACAGCGAAAATAAGTTTTCTGCAAGCTATCAAGTCCTTGGAGTGCATGTGACCGTGGAGTAGCTGGGCCTGATCGACCTTGACCGTTGTGGCGGATGGTACTGGGTGTGCAGAAGGGTATGTAATTGACGGGGTTACAGCTGCGCATTGGGGGCGCCGATAATCGGGGGTCTGCATGCGGGAGAAAAAGAAGCATCCTTTGATCCAAGTTCTGGTATGGCAATGTCGGTGTTTGGACGACTCCCTGACCTGTCTGAAACAAGCTCGCCTGTGCGTCGGGGAGCGGGGCATTCACGTGAGTGGTAAATCAGGAGCTAGCAGAGGGCTGGCACCGGCGTCTTGGGAAGTGTGACGATTAAGTCTAAAATAGATTGGCACACTGCGTTATCTCACAGGGTTAGATGGGCAAATACTAGCTGAAGCCAAATGTGAGATCATTTAGTTCCAGCTGCTAAACATCCCAGCAACCCCCCTGCCTCTTGTCCTTCATACTCACTGACTTGTCGCTTTTTCTTTCCTCCTATACCTGGCAGGGATAGAGGCTCTTGAAGGAATGAGCGGTATTCAACCACTTGATTAGTGTTAACGCTCCTTCCGGGGCACCTGGATGTCTTGGATTCGCATTGTGTAGTAGCCCTCTGAGATAAAGACCTCGATGTAGCAAAACTCTACAGGAGACCATGCGTTGACGACTGCTGATTCCTGCAACGGCAATTGCTCATCACATTTTACTCGCAGAAGCAAAAGTGCATGGCGGCAGAGTCTAGCCCCTCCCATGCGCAAACAGTCAATGTAATCTTGCGTCCCTCAATTTGACATCCCCGATATTCTTCGTCAAGCAAGGCTGCAGACGATAACACTGACTAAAAAGCTCCAGAAGCAAATGTCCATCCTGAGGACATCCCTCATCTATCATATCCTTCCGCCGCCAAGACACTTCTCACCACTGTTCACCCTGCCCTTGGAGCAAAGCATTGGTATTCCATTACTCTAAATATGTAGAGAAGAGCTAGCATTCCTCGCACCTAAATTTATGGTAGTAAGCCTTGAAAAAATTACTTTTGTCGACCTTCATACGCACTACACCTAGGCTCAAGTGCAGAACACTGCCTTTTCGTGCAGAATGAGTCAGAAAGAGAACCAATCCAGAGGTCGATGTATCAAAGCAACAAAGTTCATCTATGTCGTTCGCGCTCACGTACCTGGTGGAGCCTGTATAACTTTACATACTATTCCATTTGAGACGCATCACTGTTGCTTCCTGTCCAGCAGTTCTGATAACATTCCTCACGGTGTTTGCGTGCAGGATGACAAAGTTAGGCTTGGGTTACTAAAAGATTTCTGGCTACTATTTGTTGGAAACTCACAGATAACTGCAGACGAATAAATCATAGTTCATGTGTAGCAATTGAAATTAAAATGAAAAACACAATTGTCTCTAAGTTCAAGAGTAATAAAATACTCACGCACGGAATTTATTTAAGCATAGACCCAAATTGCTGAACATACAATAAATGACTGAACAAATAGCTCTACAATAGCCTCATTATGTCTCCTAATCGCACGATTACAGAATTTACTTCAAATTATTGCTATGGCCATGAAGCCATATACGCTTGACGGTTTGCACTAGAGAAGCCTTGCGGTATGTCTGCCACAGCAGCATAGAATAAAATCATTATTGCTATTCAGGTAAAACAGTATCAACATGTTCATGACCGCTCAGGGTGTGTGTGTGTTTTTATTGTACCACTTGAGTCTTAGACCATCCAGCACATTGAGCTCCTCTCTGGTCCAGACCACACGTTGTACGGTGTTCCTCGCCTCTTTTATTACTTGTAAGATCATTGATACATTTCTTGTGATGAATAGCCATTCAGCTCAGTGTTTACCCGTGGAATTCGGCCACTTTTTCCACGGAACCTTCCACCCAAAAAAATATAAATGGTAGCAATGGAAACTGCGTGCGTAGGGAAAAGTCTTAAAAAACCTGCAGCCCCAGCCATGCGAGGCCTTGACACCGGGACCACATGAGGTTCGCATATTCATTCATATCTCCCTTCTTTGTAACATTCGAGGCCGACTTGACCCAATCCGCCATCTCCGTATCGGGTGCCGGGTACGCTCCGGAAACTCATCGGATGGCTTTTCCTCCATGATCAAGGGTTGGTGATGAGAAGAGCTTCGACCCTGACATCTGATATGATAGTGACAAGCTTCATGATGATGGTGTTGGGGGAATTGTGTTGAGGGATGAAGACGATACAAACGGCGAAAGCGCTTGGGAATCCTCGTCGAAGTAAGGACTTTGTTACTCAATCTCAGCTCTGCACACTCCACAGTGAGAGCTGGAGGCTCGTAGGGGACACCATCTACAGGTGTTGAGAATAGTCCCCCACCGCTAAGGGTGTAATCGTTGGTTATTATTAAATTAAGCCTCGGGAAACACTGATAGAAGCATTGTAGCAGAATAACGAATGCTTCACACGTAATTAGGATTTGCATTTTCTTCACCTGAACTGCCTAGACACACACTCAGTGTAGAGCCAAAGCCCTCTTTTAATGCATGGGGGGCTTCGTTGGATTTTCATCATTAAACCCTGAAACTCTAGTGTCTAGCTTTGGTCTATTGACCAATCCTTAGCTCCGAGCTTATGCTTCATGTATAATACAGACACTGGTGTGTAATGTAGATAAGCTCATAAAATAGCTCGAAAATCTATACATGTAAGCAGCAAGCTGAAGCCTATCCGGTGCTCACGTTTAAAGTAAAGTTCAGAAGCTCCAAGTATCTATCATAAGCTTGAGCTTATCTAAGGGATAGTAAGACTACACAGAAAGATCATAGCAAATTATAATTTGTAAATGGATATTAGGATTCAACCTCGGTCCAACCCACGTAAGCCGACTAGGGGTTGAAAACTTTATATAATGGAAAAAGCACAATATCTTTGGGAGGAAGAAATTTAATTAAAAAGAGACATACTAAGGTTACATCTAAAACAAATTAAAAATGTACGATGTGAGGATAGGTACATGCGGCAAACATTCAAAACTATAATGTAGGAAATTTAACACACCGATAAATACCTCGTGCCCACGGGAGGACGAAGGCTGAGCACCTGTCAGTGGTGTCCTCTACGAACCTGGGGGTGGAATATTCTCCCAGAGCCGAGATTTAGTCACGATAAAGGGTGAATCTGGGAGTTTTCGTCGAGTTGGCGATCGGGAGGAGTGGTGTTGGCTCATTTTTGGTCGAAAATCTGACTTGCAGAGATTTCACGACTGCACAATTCAACGAAATCAAACATCTATACCCCAGATATGAACCGCAGATAGGCTATGACCTGACTGATGTTCGTATGATAACAACCGACACCTTCAAGATCTTATTTTCTATTTCTCTGGAAAATCACTCCTAGCCAAACTCATCTCGCGGCCCTCTCCACAGTCATCTCACCACCTACCAAAGCAATCCCATACCTCTAATGGCCAAATCGCCAATAAAGAAGCAAGAGGATGTCCGACCCTACACAACTGCTAGTTGCTGTGAAGGTACGGTCGAAATACCGGCCTTAGATGCGTCCTCACCTCGGCCAAGGACACCAACAACTCGACCTGCGACGAATTGCCACCGACGAAATACGTACGATATTTCACCGGCACACCAACTAGAACGTTCGACAAAGGCTGGGGCACCGTTGCCTTGGTCTTGAGCTCTCAGTCGCGTTTTCGACCTCCACGGTTAGGGGTACGGTAGCGACGGGGCAAGGCCGGAGGGGTGGACATTCTACAAAGTTTCTGGGATGACGAGGCTGGCTAAAGGACAGAGGGATACTACATGAAGGAACAAAAAGGAATAAAAACTGAGGAGGTCTTGGTGGGCGACTGGATGAGGCCTCCAGTGAAGAAAAAGACCCCTGGTTGAGATGAGCCTAAGCTGGGAATGAATGGAAGGGAAAAGTTACAGATGGCGAAGGTGTCGAGGGCTCGGGCGCGTGGTGGCCGAGGCTGAGGAGGAATTTGCGCTTCGGCGCGCCAAAAGGGTGTTCTCTGGACGGTTGGGCTTGACATGATTCAACACATGGGTGAAGTCTGAGGTGGTCCGGCCATTTAGGTGGGACGAGGTAGATGTACTTAATGGTAGTTAACCTGATCCAGCCCGGCCCTACCCGTGCTTAAGCTCCAGTAGGAGTGCAGTGGTAGTCACTTTACCTAGCACGTAAATGAACAAGAACAAGAACCTCGTGCCCACGTTGAACAGCCGCTTATGTATGCCTGCATGGTCTCAAGCATTATTGATGAGATATTTGAACCCCAGTACCATACTCAAGACTGTGTCAAAGTTAAAATAAAATATAGAGCACCTGAGTCCAAAACATCGAGTCTCCGTATCAAATTCTAAGCTCCATGAACACCAAAAAGAGCGACCAATCAACATAAGTGGTTCTAAATGTCCTTTGTAGTCTTAGGCTGAAAAATGAATATAATAAAATAATAACGACAATAGTATATATTACGCTTATCTTTGTTCGATGTAACCTGACCTCAAATAGTGGCGACACCAAAGTGAATATCCATGGGTTCTAATAGACAACGGGTAATCTAGACCATTCTAAACTCGACTTTAAAAATCTCCGAGTAGCACGAGAAGAAGCGTATCAGTTGATCTTAAAAAATTGAAGTTTTGGTCAATACTCAGAAATAGCTTTTCCAAAAATACGGCTAAAAGCTAACCAGAGTCTATTGATGTTAGATTTTGATAAGATTATGAAAATTGCACTATATCTATCATCCTTTAATCGCAACCAAAGTAGACGGAAAATCAGTATTACTTTAAATTGTAAAATTTGTTTGTCAAGCGACATTTATCAATTAACTTTGGAGCGATATCGGAATTATATCATTATTGCTAAGCTCTTTCTTGCAAGGACCAAAAGATCCACTTAAATTCTCCATAGATATCGTAGTCCCTTAAAATTAAGCTATCGTGTTCTGGTAAGCTCAGGAGCCACTTGTAAATCGACTTCAAGATAGCATCGCTTTATGTGTTTTCCAAGGAAATGGATACTGTAAGTGCAGCTTGACTGATCGACAGAGGGCAGACGTCACTCGCCGGGGACTAGCTAGGGGAATTTTAAATCTTTGCTCATAGCCTTTTAAGTTATTTCACTCTCTATTTCCAAGTGACCATCTACGTGTGAATTAAGTGAAAGTCTTCATACTAGCATAAACCCGAAAGTTCATTCAGCTTGTGGAATTAGAGATGGTAACCCCGGGATGTATTTTCTGTCCTAGTGTATTTCAGAAGCATGAAATGTGTATTCCGAAACTATATTTTTTGTTTCTAGTGTATCGCATAATTTAGGGCAAATGTACTTGAGACGGTGCTGACGACTGGATATAGAACTTCCTGGGCGTAGATCTCAGACCTACTGATAATGTGTCACGATAGTCGTACCAGTAGAAAATACGGTTATACCCACTTTTAATCACCTGGATTCTACTGTGTTGTTAAGACCTTATCAAGGGCTCCAATTATTCATCCTTCACCCCCTAGTCACGAGTCAGTTGAGCTCAATTGAAGTAGAGTATTTTTTACTGGTTCCACTCGACTATTGATGCTACATTCGGCCTGTTGTACCAGTCCGAGTATTCTTGTTTGTTGTGGCCTGCGGTTGGATGTTCCATGTGGAGCCTGCTATTACTCGTGAGCCAAATTTAAGTAACTGGCCTGTGCCGGCGATCGGAAATTATTGTAACTTCTTTAGAGTACATGGCGTAGGATTTCGCTGAATGAAAAAGTTGTATTGACATTATCGAAGTTAACGTTAACACAGTGCCCCGTCATACCCAGGGTAATGTTGAGATCACGCGCTAAAGTAATTGATTGCGATGACTTGCTCCATAGTATCCACTAGTGCGAGTGCAGAGAATGTACTATTGGAATAGCCAAATGTTTACGTCGTGGCATTTGGCTACAACAGAGTCTAAGCTTTAAACTGATCGAGCGCATACAGGTCGTACCGAATTGTAAACAGTCCTTTTCAGAGGCAAAGCGTCGAGCGCTGCCACAAATTAACTACTCTTTCACTGTGCTGAATATAGTAAAAACGCAACTAGGATAGTGTCAGTGGGAATATTCTATGCGAGATTTCCCGGTATCGACTTTTGCAATGCTTTTCCGCACGCCCTGGATGCCATCTGACCGTGCACTAAACCGGCCTCTCAATGTCTGCCTCCTCCGCATTTTGGAATTCTGTAGTTCAGCTCGAGAGTCTGCGGAAGTTTAATTTATAGGAAAAGCCATTATCAAAACCAGATAACATAGAATATTGGGGATCAGACTGTGATGTAAGGATAAAGCGTGCACGAAAAGCATTTCTGGAGATGCAGGATAAAGCGCCCGTGTGACTGCGGGGTCTGGGCTTTACGAGTAACATACGAGTTGTGCTCGGGTTTTGCATGATTGCTATGAGCTTGAACCCTGGCCAATAGTCAGGGATTCGTATTCTCAAATGTACTGCTTTTTCATCTGTTCGCGAGTAAAAGCTAAATATGACAGGGCATTGGATGGAATCTGATCGATACCAAGACCGGATTCTTCATTTCCAAATTTACCACCAGTGTCCAAAAACTCATATGCACAGATCTATCCTTGAACTGCACGTGTAGACGCTCTGAGCATTAGCAACCCTCCTAACCCTATGTTTCTGGAATAATGAGCAATCGTTGCGACAAATTATTTCACCCCATCAGATTCATTGTACAACCGCACTAGCATCTGATTGGCAGCAGTCATGTCTGACATAGCGTTTCCCATTTGCCATAGACAATGGGTCAGATATCAGCCCAAGAATTTCCGAGCGAATTGCCAATTGTGGACCAGTGAAACGATAATGCAACTATGTGTTAGCCTTGTGCTCATAGACACCCAGACTGGCTCATATCATGGGCCAACGGGATTGAGAAATACTGGGAGCCATTGATCCGCATGCTGCAGACCCCCGATAACCAGACTGCAGGTTCTAACAATGACAGGCCCAAGAGGCGACCACTTAGTCGAGAGCAAACCATTCGGCATTATAGGTGATGCACACAATCGTTTGAGGTAGAACAACAAGAATTATGCTATGCACCAAGTTTTTTGTTGTACAGCAGCGCCCATAAACCTCTTAGGCTTGCGATATTGTTACCTTTAGTCAAACGACCGTGCTAACGCTAGCTCTCAGTCAAGCTGCCATCAGACGAGGCATTACCAGGTAGGTCAAAGCGGTGAAATCGAGCTGTTTCACTGCGTGCCGACGATAAACAGATGTCCCATTCCATCAGAATTCGATGTTCAAATCGCATCGTCTCAGCTGCAGCACTCTACTGTGAAAAACTTGTTTAAAATTGTTCTGTCGTCTTTAATCTTATGCGCCGATGTGATGCAGACAATAATTACCTTATCCTCCATTAATCAGTGTAGTCGTCGTGAATCCTGAATGCAGCGAAACACAGCAAATTACATGAACTGGTTCATGCTGAATGAGATATCCGATTTTCCACTTTTGCAGTGGGTGTTAGACTAGGGCTAAATAAGATTTTGCGAGCAGTGCGCGCATCGGCCCTGCGACAAACATCGATAAGTTTGAATCCAGGCATTCCTAAATGTACGTTTTTCCTAGGGTAACAGAGAACCTGGTCAAATTACTATCGAATTTACCATTATGCACCTTGCAGCAAGGAGGCAAACTCGCTGAGGATCATTGTAAAGACACAGCCAATCGTTGTCGCAGCTCATACTTGTACGAAGACCAAAAACTGTACCTACTTTAGATTGCATCACAGCGCTTGTGATGATAGACCGGTCATAGCATCTAGTAAAATTTCGCCAACGGGGATTCAAAGAAATGGATACAGGAAACCAGCCCAGTCAGCATTATTTTCAGCACTTGTCGAGAAGTCCTAATCAAGCACGGCTTGCTGATCTTATATGCTCAATTTTCTTTTGCCTTGGACGAAGGGGTCTACGATTTGTCTTGCAAGCTCCCACATTGAACCCTCCTTTCTGGGTACAAAGACCCCAAGGACTTGTTGTACCTACTCTGGATTGGGAGAAAATTCGGTTGGAAAAGTGGTAATCTGTCCGAGCTGATTCCTGGTTGAGGTGGAATAGTTTTGTTTGTTAACCCGCTCGTTTTTGAAGGCTACTAATCCAACGAATTTTCAGGACAATGTTTGTCCGACAGGGAGAAAACTTTGCCGTATTTATCTGCGTAAGATCCCCACGCATCAACCTTAGAATTTACTTCATAATGCTTGGCACCTGAAATGCAATAAAATTCCTAACCTTCGTCACTATTCTGTTCGGTCCGGTAGTGTTTCAACATCGCTACTTATGAACTGGGGAAGAGCGACGCCTGGATCTTGTCTATGTAATGTCGGCCACAGAAGGGTATTATTCAACTGGGTGAAAGGGGCCGGGACAGACAAGGTGGGCGCAGAATCCCACGCGCCAGATCCACAACGATTTTATCATATTCCCAGCCACATGCGGGGCTTTGAGCCTGCAGCGGCAGCCGTGTAAGCATTTCATGAAAACACATCTCGAGTCCATAGGATCCACACTATCCGATAAACAAGTCATGAGCGGCTCGGCCTTTCTAGGATACCTGACCTCTAAAATTATGCCCACGATCCCATTCATTTCCGGGACCATGATGCAATATCGAAAAATTGGAAATTTCGGGGATTTCTTGACAACGGCCATATTAAGGTTTTTTTACCCGCTAGGCCTAAATATCCATGTTCCTACTGCGTTGAGGCCGACCATAAGTCCCCCATTTGTCAACCCTTGTCCAGCTTCGACCCAGGAAAACCTAATCATGAGTAGCCTGAGGTTAGCATGAGCGACGAATGGGCTGTGAAAGAAATAAGAATAAGAGCTGATAAGGTGCCACGCTCATCGGCATCAAAAAACGAGTAGTATATTATAACATTGTCCTACAAGGATTAAGAGGAGAAGGATTAGACGTGGCTCATTTATGCTCATTCTCAATCAACTCGACAGACCGACGCCAATGATACCAGGCACAAACCCTTAATCTGTAAGATCATCATCGGGATCATGACCTGAGCAAAGAGCATAAAATTTCTGTAAGTCTACCGATTTGCTCTCGTACAGACAGACATAAATAGAATTATCGCTACAATATGTGACTGTCACATCTATCAGACTAACATTTCTTCAGCAGTACCCCACTCTAAGCTTTCACTTTTGCCCTCGAGCGAGTGATTTACAAATTTTATATTGTATCTCTGCATCTGTTATCAACCTCCATTCACACCTTTGGAATTAGTAGTTAGAAGCGAATTGCTACAGAAACACCTTCACGAACTACGAAGTTTTTATTTTACGAAGCTTAGCAAGTTTTTCCAATAGTAAAAGGCTACATTTTTCAATCCACTGTTATCCATAGCCGAAAATACATCGCTATTCTCGGACCACAAAAAGTGTTTGGGTTGATTACTCACATATCAGACCTTAATCAAGATGGAAACGTATCATGGCCATATACGAACACCGGCTGATGCAATAAAGCTGTTCGAGGCCTGTCGATTGGGAGTTTTACCGCGTGTTCAGCGCCGTCTCTCCGAAAAAGAACGACAGTTGATAAAGTCCGGGTCAGTCTTTGTCTGGGATGAACGAGAGGCGGGAATGCGAAGATGGACTGATGGAAAGAGTTGGAGCGCAAGCCGTGTTTCTGGAAGCTTCTTAACATATCGTGAGATGGAAGGAAAGCGAGGAGGAGGACAATTTATCCCACCGCCTCCAAGGCATGTAGCAGGCTCGTCCCCAGAAAGTAGTAGAGGAAGTGACGAAGATATGGATGAGGATGAGCCGGATGGGTATCGATATAAAATGGATGGGTTAATGAAACAATCGTTCAGCATCACTACTTCTACAGGGCAGCATCTGCATCTTATCAGCTATTACTCTCGTCCTCACCCAAACGACCCGGAACTATCTCAACCAACATCTGATCTTCAACTGCGCCATATAGTACCGGTTAAAGGGATGTATCCTGAATCTACTCTACACGAAACGCAAGGACTATCAACATCGCGTAGTGTCACCCAATCTAGCTCTCATTCACAGCAACCCCAGTCGCAGCGTCTGGGATCTTCTGTGTCGCCTTCCGCTTTGCGTTGTTCACTATCTTACCAGTACCCTTCCTCATCAGCTTACTCTTGGCCATTATCGCCCCAATCAGCTGCAACCCAACATTCGGAATACCCTAACGTCGCTTATGCCACTTCCAGTCCTTCTTGCCCTAACCCATCGCAATCTCAATTAAACCGAACCTCACCATGCGAATCCCGCGTCAAGTTAGACTCGAATCATACTCAAGTCCTGGAAAAATTCGATCGCTACTCTCCTAACCATTCGCAACAACCGTCACACTACTCGATCCTGAATTCTCTCATAACGCCGACTCAACCAGTAGCTATTCATCAAAAAAATTCTCTTCCTTCGATTGTTTCGAATACTGCTCAATGTGCAATTCGAGTTGATTCAGCCACTGAACCATCGAAATGCACTCACTCCTCTCAGCATCTATCAGCTATTCTTTCCCCGGCACCTGCGACAGATTTAAAACAGATTAAGGACACAAAATTCCCTAACAAAAATCTCTCTAATTTATCTACCACAAAAGCACAATCTTCCTACCACACCAGTACGAAAAATCCGAGAAACAGTAATTCTGAAAGATATGTAAAAAATGCCAGCAAGATAAACTCACATTTAGCAAGCAATATACCTTCAATAGGGAGTTTAGTACTCGCTACGGAATTCATGTCAAGTTACAAGCAAACTAATTCCGAGGAAAATATCAGTAGCTCGTCTCAAAGTCTAAGTGAATCATCGACATTTTGGCAACAGGCATCCCAGAACAAACACGCACACGAAGGCTTTAAAGTCATAGGCGAAGATCAGCGTGCTATCCGTGTGTTGGATCGCAGGTTTTGTGTTTAAGAAATAGAATAAGCTCTTAGGGATGATGTAATATTCTACTTTAATTGGTCTAAATCTAAAGGCCATTCATCGGTACCCAAGGGTATCGATGGTCGCCCGCGAAGCTGTCGCAGCTTGGCAGTCACCTGCGATGCTTCATTTGCGAATTGCTGGCTCGGTCAAGAATTTCAAAGTTACCTTACATTGGGATATGGTGCACAGTTTACGCTTAGCTTTATTCATCATGTTCATTTCCATAGCGAAGGCGTTCAGGTATTTCTGGTGGGCAGTGTGACGGAGTTGGTGGGGTATGCACAGAAAATTTTCGCGCTAGTACAAAGCGATGACGAAATTGAGAATGATCTATTTTACTGGGGTTCAGGTTTAACTGAATTGATTACATCCATGTAATGGAATTGCGCTGTTAAGCGTCAGCCTTGCAGGTTTCTAATTTGGGTCCCTGCGCGGTATCATCTTATATCTTCTAAGAACGGGCGGAATATATTCCGTAAAAAAAGTTCGATTGCACATGGCAATCAGCGTGGTACTGGCTAGAAAAAAGTATTTAAATTAAACCAAAATTTAATTTATTAGTACAACTGTCCGACTTGAGCAATAAAATCGGTTCACATATTACTAAATAGATGCACATGATGGTGCGGATGGCTTTTGATAGTCTAAACGATGATCAGATATAGAGTGCACCAGTAATTTCAGATGTAGGCATAGACCCATCATTTTATGTATCGAATTGCGATCGCTGTAATTTTCCGTATCAAAGCACTCCAAGTTCTGACATGTTTACCCTTGTTCCAGGTTACCACTGAATAGGATGGTAGTTGAGCGCACTTGAGAAGTGTCCTCTGGGAATGTAGCAAGTTCATATTACTCATCAGCCGATGGCTGAGCATTAAGAACAACTTGGATTCAACAGGGGCGGACTTTAGTCGTAACCAACATAGCTATGAATCTTTTACAGGTGAATATGATTAGGGAAACCATTAAGGAATCAATAGAAAATTCGCTTTTATCAACTTGCAATTCACAACTGAAACTATGATTGCACAGGTATCAAATATCAAAAAGTTACGTGCTTTACATCCTTCAGTTTCTGACAGATCTATCGCACCAAATGCAAAACGTACCACATATCTCTATGACCATCCTGCCGCCTGAAAGTTCAGTTTTAGATGAGATAAGTTTTGCAAGTACTGACGATCTATGGTTTGACAACCGAAGTTTGGTTCCTATATATAAGGCTGAACCAAAAATCGTATGGGCAAATGCCAAGCTAGAACAGAACACCTGGAAAGCAAAAACATGTGGAGGTGGAAAGGAAAAAGGCACCACTGATATGTGGGAACCGAGTTTTGGGGGAATGCGGCGCCTCATCGCGTTGCAAGAAAACCCCTTGAATGTCTTGTTTCGACCTAGCTGAATATGTAATGATAAAATCTGGGGTAACCCAACCACTCGGGCGGGTCTTCTCGCAATGCTAGTTCACGTAATTTAACTGGGCTCCACACGTACCTAACGCTTTTGCACCTTGAACAACAGCAGGCCAAAGACTGAACACCTATACTCAGTGTCTTCTACAAACCTGAAAGTGAAATGTTCTCTCAGAGCTAAGTTCAGTCGAGTCTCGCAATACCGAACAAGCTGGCCCACGAGAGAATGATTCAAGACTTTCCACCTAGACGATTTCTCCCACCCTGTTACGGGATTACCCGCTGCTGGTTGTCTAGGCTGACCTGCATGCATAGCCTTGCATCCAGTCAGAATGTGGCAAAAGGCTCTGCCTTTCACGCTGAGCAAATTCCATTGGTAGTGCTGGATGACAAAGGCTGACGCCTGTCAGTGGTGTCCTCTACGAACCTGAGAGTGGAATATTCCTCCAGAGCCGAGATTTAGTCACGACAAAGGGTGAATTTGGGAGTTTTCGTCGAGTTGGCGATCGGGAGGAGTGGTGTTGGCTCATTTTTGGTCGAAAATCTGACTTGCAGAGATTTCACGACTGCACAATTCAACGAAATCAAACATCTACACCCCAGATATGAACCGCAGATAGGCTATGACCTGACTGATGTTCGTATGATAACAACCGACACCTTCAAGATCTTATTTTCTATTTCTCTGGAAAATCACTCCTAGCCAAACTCATCTCGCGGCCCTCTCCACAGTCATCTCACCACCTACCAAAGCAATCCCATACCTCTAATGGCCAAATCGCCAATAAAGAAGCAAGAGGATGTCCGACCCTACACAACTGCTAGTTGCTGTGAAGGTACGGTCGAAATACCGGCCTTAGATGCGTCCTCACCTCGGCCAAGGACACCAACAACTCGACCTGCGACGAATTGCCACCGACGAAATACGTACGATATTTCACCGGCACACCAACTAGAACGTTCGACAAAGGCTGGGGCACCGTTGCCTTGGTCTTGAGCTCTCAGTCGCGTTTTCGACCTCCACGGTTAGGGGTACGGTAGCGACGGGGCAAGGCCGGAGGGGTGGACATTCTACAAAGTTTCTGGGATGACGAGGCTGGCTAAAGGACAGAGGGATACTACATGAAGGAACAAAAAGGAATAAAAACTGAGGAGGTCTTGGTGGGCGACTGGATGAGGCCTCCAGTGAAGAAAAAGACCCCTGGTTGAGATGAGCCTAAGCTGGGAATGAATGGAAGGGAAAAGTTACAGATGGCGAAGGTGTCGAGGGCTCGGGCGCGTGGTGGCCGAGGCTGAGGAGGAATTTGTGCTTCGGCGCATCAAAAGAGGTTTCTCTGGACGGTTGGGCTTGACATGATTCAACACATGGGTAAAGTCTAAGCTGGTCCGCTCATTCAGGTGGGACGAGGTAGATGTACTTAAAGGTAGTTAACCTATCTCAGCCCTGCCCCACTCGTGCTTAAGCTCCAGAAGTAGTGCAACGGTAGCTAATTTACCTAGCACGTTAATGAACAAATCAAATCGAACATTCGGTAGTGCTTGTGTGAGGTGATTGTCAAGGTATACGTAGTGTTGGCACAATCCAGTTGTAATATACCTTCCCCTTGAAAAATATTAATCATTTTATGGTATTGATTGCGTGCAGTCACCGTTTGCCTTAACCGATAACACACCCAACGAGTTTGACTCCTACCTAAGTTTCATCAAGTCTACAAGTACGACCAAGTATATCCTCATCCCAATGGCCACACCTCTCGTCGACTTTCTCTGGCCTCGGCTGGTCACCAAATACACGCCCACGCCGATATTCATATCTGACTAAGGAAAAAAAGCGTGGCGCATAAATCTGGGAGATTGTTCTTTGAAATGGTCGTGAGAGGAATCAGGACAAATTTACAAGATGATGTAGAGGATGGCTATAATCCCGACGGGCGTGAAATTTGGAATTCTGTCTATAAGTCTTACAAGCTTAGCTTTGTGCGTGCCAAGGCTTCGGTTGCGAGAGTGCAGGCGACACTATAAACACCGCCATGGCTGGATGGTGCGGTGGTACATCGTCTTGGCCGATCTGCCAAGTAGAGTCTGGATAGCTTGAACACATATCCCACTTGAGACAGTAGATCGCTGGTTCAAATCCAGCAAAACACAACCACTTTTCTCGCGGCGCTGGTATGCATGGATGACGAAGGCATGCTTGGATAATCAAAGGTTTTGAAATTCCCTTTGGTGAGTACTCACGAAGGGACAACTGTTTGTGTAAGCGAACATACCTCGTAGTGGTATTTGCGAATGAAATCCAGAGTACGAGAGTCTCCACTGTTAATTGAGTTATCTGACATGTACAAATAGCACCGATCATGTGTAATAGTTAGACAGCCAAATACACAATGAAAGATTTAAAAAACTGGCACGTGCGGTCTAAGAGCAACGAGAATTATTACCCAGAGCTATTCAACTTGAATCTCTATAGCAAATTGCTGATATAGGGTGATTATCTTTATGTTTGTTTGTGTTGGATGGGTTATGTATCACGTACGTGACTAGTAGATTCAAAGACAACTGGATGTATATAAATTCATTGTTATTCTATTCTAGTTTGCTAAGCCAATATCTAACTAATAGCACGCGTGCGCGTCTAGCTTACGTGAGCCAACGGATCAACTATTCTCCAATGTTCCGCCGACAGTTGGATATGGTGGATAGCGACAGTTTGTTTGTTTTCTATTTAACGTCTATCTAAAATCGGGCCTAGGCCTGTCTTATCTAAAATCCAAATGGAAAAAGGACGCCAAAGCTTACTGCCTCAGTTGTTGGAGGCTCACGACTCCCTAACCTAGGGACATAAGACCTGATCTACAAAATAAGAGAGTATCTGATGACTAAGATACAATTATGGTAAATGTTGGAATTACTACGGGGTGATTTCACGATCGATCGTAAAGGTTGAGAAAGAGTTAATAGTATTATGTCTGTCTGTCTGTCTCATCAGGAAGAGAGAGTCGCAACTCATAACCGAAGTGGCACCTAGCTAGCGTGTTCATAGCGAGCTCGTCATGTGATCCCCATGATGACAAATCTATTTTAGTGGAGCTCTATGAACCGACAGTAAATGATATATAAGGGAAAAAAAAATCTAATATAAACCCCTTTGGTGTAAGTGCAATACCCACGGATGTGAGGACAAGTTAGTACGTAATGAGTTGGTACAAGGCAAGTTGAAAGGTTGCCACGTTGATTTCTATCTTATCAAAGTTCCATCTGCTCATCTGACGCCCCGGCTGATGTCTTCAAGATCTCAAAAGGGTTTAAGAAAATAGTCCGCTTGGATGCGGCTGCAGATCGTGTTGATGGTCCTGCTGCTTGGGAAACTGCAGGATAGCTAGTGCGCTGTGCTGTGTGAGAGGTGCTGGAGCTCTGCGGGGCGGCAGAATGCTTAACGCATCCAGCTTCTGCTTGGCGGCGGATGCGCGCCTTGGAGAAGATATTCCGAATGGCGACAACCTGTGATTTTGTCTTTGGAGGATTAGAGGATTGTGGCCGTAGCTCACAAGTTGGATCGTCTGCTGGATGAGGGCCGTGACAGTGCACACATCGCGGAGGGCAAGTATGTCCAGCCGGTACGGCGCAGAGGTTATTGTGGTCCTTCTCTGTGTGTTGGATGGACCCACAAAGGCGGCATATTGGGGCAGAGGAACAAGCGCGACTGTTGTGCCAAAGCCAGCACGTCCTGCACTGTACTACCGACGAGCGTTTAGGAAGGATTCGGATGACGGCGCGACACCCAAAGAGATAAAGAATACGCGGAAGACGGCTATGCTCTTGAGGAAAGCGAACAATCCAGGTTGTGTCTGGGCTGTCTGGGATTGTCTCATTATCCTGGGACTGGAGTACGGAGACGGGGGTAGCGCTAGCTGCTGTTGTCATGTAGAGACATGATTCATTCAAGAGTTGATATTGTTCAGACGATCATGACTATATCACAACGTCATGTACAGGCACGACTCATCGTTTGTACCTGTTGTATCAACCATGACTATGTCTCAGTGATATGAGAAACATCATTGACTAGTTACTAGAAACCTAATCAAGATCCTAAACACACAACTGAGACTAGGAGAATTATACTGAGTAAGTAATTATTCTGATTAATCTAGATCTAGAGGAACATAATCTGGTTGCTTGGCTCGAGGTATATGAACCTGAGCATATCATGTATTATAAAATATATAGAAATCTATCTCAATCACAATCATCATCTTAATTCATGTCACCATCAATAGCTGCAAAGGACAGTTTAACCATTTCCTTATAGCTGTTGCTACAGCAGCTGTTACGGCTTCGGTCGTGACAGGTTCGAGGCAGTATTGCAAGTTTTGGTTTATTGTCCCGTAGAATCGAGGGACATTCTTAATCCTGTAGGACGTCCAGGGCGAGGCTTTCTCAATGAGAGCAGTCCCAAACAGATCAACTGATTCAGTTTCTCCTTTAATGCATCGGCATTACCAGCGCTCGGAGGGCAAGACTGAACACCTGTCAGTGGTGCTCTCTACGAACCTGGGAGTGAAATATTCTCCCAGAGCCAAGTTCAGTCAAACTTCGCAATATCAAAGAAGTTGGCCCACGAGGCAAAAATTCAAATTACTCCACCATGTCAATCTTTCACTCCCAAAGAGTCCGATTCTCAACTAAGCTTCATCAAGTCTACAAATACGACCTAGTACATCCTCGTTTCAATGACCACACCTCTCGTCGACTTTCTCTGGCCTCAGCCGGTCACCAAATACACGCCCACGCCGATATTTATACCCGACGGAGGAAGCAAAGCGTGGAGCACAAATCTGGGAGATAGCTCTTTGGGATGGACTTGAGAGGGATCAAGACAAGTTTACAAGATGATGCAGATGAGGGAAACATTCTCGACGGGCGTGAAATTTCGAATTTTGGCAATATTTTTATGAATTGGGCTTTGTGCGCGCCAAGACTTCGCTTGCGAGAGTGAAGCTGACACTGTAAAAACAAGCCAACGATGGAAGGTGTTGTGGTCCGCCTCCTGGTGGTGTTCTCTGGTATGGTTTGAGTAGCCTGGGCACCTACTCCACTTGGGAAGGAGACATCTCAGATTACATTTCGCGCGGAGAAAAGTTGATGGATGACGGAGGCATGTCTGGATAACTCAGGGTTTATGAGACGTTCCTCTGGGTGGGTATTCACGGATGAGGGTTGACTTGGGGTGAAGAAAAAGCCGCCATAACTTCGCAGTGGTACTTGCAAATGAAATCCGAGGCATGAGTGCTCCTATTATAAACTGAGTCATCTATTCTATACTTTTCTCTGATATTGTGTCATAGCTAGATAGCTGCATACGCAATTAAAATCTGATGCAAAAAAAAAAAATTACCAGCGCTCGGGCGGAGAGCAAATGCTGTCTTTGTTGACACAACATTTGATAGAATTTTACTTTGGCTGCCAAGCTTAGACCTTAAGTGCGTCTGTATTGCATAGCCCGATACGTTGCGCAGAGAACTGTTGGATGGGAGGCGAACGAACAAACTGTCGTCTGGTTTAGCGTTTTCAGTTCGTACGTTAGCATTTAGCTTCTTTGTGGAGGGAGGAGTCTTCTGTGCGCCTCGTTTGGCGGCACCCGCGTAGCTTTGGGAGACGTTTACTTTCGCTTTCTTGACAGGGCTAGATATCTCGATAGTTGAGGTACCGTGCAAATATGCGTTGAAGTGCTTAGCAGCAATAGTTGCTAGTTCTGAGGTGCAGTTGCGGAGGGCTTGAGCTTGAGGCTCTGGTAAAATAGCGCGGGCGTGAGAAGAACAATGTTCGTCGAGAATTCGGGCTAACGAGCCAAACAAAGTTTCTGCTTCACGAGCTCTCGAGGCTGCTAATTGAGCGGCTTTGAGGAGAGACCGTTGAATGGGGCCGGGGGTTTGATGTTCAGAAACATCATCGTAAAAGAGATTTTGATTTGAAAAGTAGCTTTGGGGGACGTCGAGATCATAAGGAGGGTCTAAGTAATTTTCTTGGAAGACCATGATTCGTTCTAGGGAACATCGATTACCTTTATGCCCTTAGGTTTACGATAGAGACCGAGGGTGAATGATTATCAATCTCAAGTGACACTCTGGGAATTCTATAACTAACTAAGGTTTTTATTAGGATCTAATCTGCAAGCATCAGTGGTTTAGTGGTAAAATCCATCGTTGCCACTAGTGTCGATGGGCCCCGTGTTCGATTCACGGCTGATGCACAAAAGTGTCCACACTTTTGGAAATGGCGGAAGTGATTACTTAGTCTAAGATGGCCAATGAAAGAAAGTTGGATTGATTTATGAGCAATTATGACGTTAAACCAGTAACCAAACAAAAAGTATGGAGTGAGAGGAGGATTAGACTGGGGAAGATGAACTATATGCATGTTATAAATCCATAGAACTATTTCAACAGTCCCTATAAATTATACTACCACGTTCATGATTCAAGAATATCCTGCGACACCGACTTCGAAGGATAAGGTATTATTTAGTGATATCAAATGTGTAAATGAGCTACTTTTACCACCCCCCAGTCTATGCAGGCCTATTTTCAAGAAAGCAGCAGTTCACATTGATTGTAGTTGAGATTAGTGCTACTTGGCTATGAAAACCATCATAAGCAGGGGGGCTACTCTCAACACCGGTTAGTGGTGACCCCTATGAACCTCCAGCTCTCACTGAAGAGTCTTCAGAGCCGGGATTGAGTAACAAAGTTCTCACTTCGACGAGGATTCCCAAGCGCTTTCGCCGTTTGTATCGTCTTCATCCCTCAACACAATTCCCCCAACACCATCATCATGAAGCTTGTCACTATCATATCAGATGTCAGGGTCGAAGCTCTTCTCATCACCATACCTTGATCATGGAGGAAAAGCCATCCGATAAGTTTCCGGAACGTACCCGGCACCCGATACGGAGATGGTGGATTGGATGAAGTCGACCTCTAATGTCATAACGAATGGAGATAAAGATGACTATGCGCAGCTCATGTGGCCCCGGTGTCTAGGCCTTTTTTTGCATCAGATTTAAACTGCGTATGCAGCTATCTAGCTATGACACAACATGAGAGAAGTTTATAATAGATGAATTAATTTACAAGAAGAGTATTCATGCCTCGGATTCCATTTGCAAGTACCACTGCGAAGTTATGGCGGCTTTTTCTTCACCCCAAGTCAACCCTCATCCGTGAATACCCACCCAGAGGAACGTCTCATAAACCCTGAGTTATCCAGACATGCCTCCGTCATCCATCAACTTTTCTCCGCGCGAAATGTAATCTGAGATGTCTCCTTCCCAAGTGGAGTAGGTGCCCAGGCTACTCAAACCATACCAGAGAACACCACCAGGAGGCGGACCACAACACCTTCCATCGTTGGCTTGTTTTTACAGTGTCAGCTTCACTCTCGCAAGCGAAGTCTTGGCGCGCACAAAGCCCAATTCATAAAAATATTGCCAAAATTCGAAATTTCACGCCCGTCGAGAATGTTTCCCTCATCTGCATCATCTTGTAAACTTGTCTTGATCCCTCTCAAGTCCATCCCAAAGAGCTATCTCCCAGATTTGTGCTCCACGCTTTGCTTCCTCCGTCGGGTATAAATATCGGCGTGGGCGTGTATTTGGTGACCGGCTGAGGCCAGAGAAAGTCGACGAGAGGTGTGGTCATTGAAACGAGGATGTACTAGGTCGTATTTGTAGACTTGATGAAGCTTAGTTGAGAATCGGACTCTTTGGGAGTGAAAGATTGACATGGTGGAGTAATTTGAATTTTTGCCTCGTGGGCCAACTTCTTTGATATTGCGAAGTTTGACTGAACTTGGCTCTGGGAGAATATTTCACTCCAGGTTCGTAGAGGACACCGCGTACAGGTGTTCAGTCTTGCCCTCCGGTGTCTGGGCCTCGCCTGGCTAGGGATGCAGGTTTATTGAGACGTTTCCTCAGGTGGGTATCCACGGATAAGGGTTGAGCTGGGGTGAAGAAAAAGCCACCATAACTTCGCTGTGGTGCTTGCAAATAAAATCCGAGACATAAGTGTTAAATATTGATCGCAATTGATGGGAGCACGGCGTCAGTTGAATACTTCTATAATGAAATCGTATCTATGTTCATTTCATTATTCTTTCTAACTACAGGATTTACTAGGCTTTTAATACTACGTCACAGAGAACGCTAGCGATAAATCATGTTGCAACTTCTTGGGGCAAAGAATCTAATCGCGGCTTCCTTACGAACTGTACTCCCTAACAATAAGTACTCTTCTTGTAAATTTATTCATCTATTATGAACTTCTCTCATTTTGTGTCATAGCTAGATAGCTGCATACGCAATTTAAATCTGATGCAAAAAAAATACTCCTATGTAAATAATAATCACAACCACAACTCCATCAACAACATCACCTCCACGCAAATAATCAAAGTTATCCTCTCATCGATACCCGCAAAATCAAGCAGCATCATGGCTGCGCACAGCCAGCCGTCGCCCTCGGCGTTAACTGACCCAAGAGACCTATCACACTCGAGCCTTCTTGGGATTGCCGCCGCAATGGAGCGATCGGAACGCTAACAAAAGCAGCGAATGAGCGTAGCGTAAAATTTTCTGAAAAGCATCGGTGCCCGGGCAAAGTCCTTGTCAGAAACTGAAAGCGCGCACTTAGTCGCGCCACTACTAGAAAATATTTCACCTATCGTAACAGCGTTTGCGATTGGCAACGTCAATGCCGCAAACCACCAAGGCAAGAACGTATCCCAGGAAAGTACTCAGATGAAAACTCCTGTACCCAGGGCGACAAAAATAGCAGAGAAACCCCACCACCAACTCCCTCAAAAGCCACGGGTACTGCTTCACCGTGGGTGACAATAACCCGAAAAGCAGCCAAGCTCCCAGATCCGCCAGCCAACCTGGTAAAGCAAAGGCCTTATTGTAAAATTCGGATGATTTTCTATTTTCTCCTATATGGGCAGGTCTATATATACATAAAAATTAGACCTAGTTTCTATCATAACCTTCCACCTAACTATGCGCATTCTCAACTAGAATTGTTGATATTCGTCTTATCTTCACCTAGCGCATACCACTTCCCAGTTAATAGTTGGCACTTCCAACTTCATTTTTACACAGCGAAATAAGGGCAACACCATAAGGAATTTTCATTACATCATGTACTAATTCAACAGATATTATGATATCACAATAGGCCTGCTGTGCAGACATTACCAACCTGACAAGAGCCTCCGAAAGAAGATTAACGACTCTCCATTCGCACGGGGCGAGAATATCAGTGACGGAGGCTATCACCTATCACAATAAAGAAGCTCTCCACTGAGAAAGCTGGAGTCGCACCTTCAGCAATTATAGCGATGACACAAATTAGGTCTGGCCTAGAAATGGAGTGCGCATCAGAAGCACTCAGGAAATCAACTCTGGGTGTAGGACCTTCATTCAAAAGGAGGAAATCAAAATTGAGCCAGCTTCAGATTGGACATCGATCATGGACCCTCATATCCCAATATGCATCCGTAAATTAGACGGGAGGATCGAAGCAACCAGAGAAATGGTTAAGGTGGAGTGCCAGGTAGTTGTGGAGTCACACCAATACAGGTGCGCCCAAGCGAAACCAAACTAGGCTGCTATTCCACTAGCTGGATCGTGCACTTCAAACAGGCACCAGCCAACCTAAGGTTCGGGCTTTTCGATGAGAGTGGCCCTGCTATACCATTCTCCAGTAAAGGCCCCATAGAGCAATGTCAACGCTGCTGGGGCTACCACTCAACAAGGAACTGCGTCAAAGGACAGCGGTGTCAAAAGTGTTCTGACACGCATGAAGCAGCCGAGTGCTCGCTGAACATCCCCAAATGTTCAAACTATGCTGGACCGCACGAGTCAATCCATCTGAGATGCATGGCTCGGCCAAGGCGATACAATGGACAAGTAACTCCTCGGACTCTAGCCGAGCTGCGAGTTATTCGAGAACGAGGAGATATAAATTTTAAGGCAGCTTTGTTAAGATCTCAAAAAAAAGGTAAAGCCCGCGAGGTTATTAACATACCTGAAGAAACAATGCTTGATAATGAGTAATATACCAAATTCTCATAAACATAACCTCAAATATAGCACCCTTCTATTTCACCATGTGAACGTGGGAAAGGGCGGACCGAACATGGACATAGCGCTGCAACAAGCTTGGGATGTAGAAGTACACATATTCATGTTACAAGAACCACGGACCTTGCTAAAAGACGGAGAGTTTACTACTAAAAGCCAACCCGACTTTGATAGTTTTGTACCTTTTGAAAATATAGCACCACAATCGCGACCACACGCTATCACTTCTGTGAGAAAGTGAATCTAGGCTACTCAAATAACACCCTCGACAACAAGCTAGAACTCAGACTACTGTTTTGTGCAGATTGGCGAACTGAAATTTGTAAATGTCTATCGTGCCCTGGGCCTCAGTGGGACTCTAGATCCTCTACTAAACTGGCGGCCAACAGGTCCATCAGTAGTGGGAGGCGATTTCAACTAGGTCTCACAGTACTGGCAGCCATTGACGGACCGCCAATATGGAAATGGTGATCTAATCATGAAGTGGGCCCGCAGAAATGATATGCAGCTACTAAGTACACTACGAAAAAGTATCCATCGCGATGGAAATGTGCTGGATCTAACCTGGGGTATTGACACTGCATTCACATCAGTCTCAACCCGCTTCCACTGTACATCAGACTACTCTACCATTGAAGACTCAGCTGATACACCTGGATGCTCGGACCTATCTTGAATCCCAAGATCAATACGCATGAGGGACTGCGATCTAGACTAATTCGCCCGATGTGTGAAGCAATGGATAAGGCACGGCCCCCTCAACTGTCAAATCGAGATTGAAGACTTTACAAGTAGCTTAATCAAAGTACTTCAAGACGCGGTCAGAGCTGTCGGACAAGCATCCGCCGTTGAAAGGGGGAAAACAGCGCCTTGGTGGACTGCGGACTGTAAAAAGCAACAGACTGACTACAGGATAGCTAAAAGGACATTCGGAGATGTAGAAATGACTCTTAAAGCTTTCCGAGCCGCAGTGAAGTCAGCCAAACGTGAGTAATGGACAAAGCAGGTCGAGGCAGTAAAGACAGAAGCACAAGTTTCAAACTCATGCAATGGGCCAAACCAAAGCCGACGAAACAGCCTCTTCCTCTCCAGGTATCACCAAACCAGAGGCTTTCAGATCCACTCGAGTGGACAATAGTACTGTGTGATTCTCTCCTGGTGTAACGGCTGTTAAGCCTAGGGATTCCTGTAGCCAACGCTGGCTAGCGCAGGCAATGAATGCAAGGGAATCTTCTGGAAGGATCCCGGAATACAAGGAAATTAGAAGGTTCTCAATGAACCTTCTGGAAGCACACTGAAGGTTCATGAGGATAACAGGTGTATCAAGAATCTTCTAGGGTATTGTCGAGAATTCCATGTTATTCTAGATATAGGGAGAACCTTACAGAAGAGGAGTATCTCAGAGTATATATATTTGTATTCTAGATACAGAAATCCTCTCTCTAGAGATTTATAATAATATACTGTACCTACAAGATCGCCCAAGCATGTTGTACTAAAACCGTGACACCTGGGAAGATTCGACGCTAGAAGCGATATAGAAACATGGGAGAATGGTCAACCAGAGTCTATCACATAGAACGAAGAGGTCTCGTTGGAAGAAGTTATAGCGTCAACCATTGGAAGTATTGAAACGGCTCCAGGGTATGACAAAATCACCGTCCGACTACTCAAGGCTTGCCGGAGCTCGATTGGAACATATGTCAGGGACCTCTTTCAGGCATGTTTGAACTTGGAATATTTTCCAACACCTTTCAAGGTGGCGGAAGTTGTACTACTTCCTAAAATTGGACGCAACCTCTCCAGCCCAAAAGGATGGCAACCCATATCGTTACTCTCCAGCTTAGGCAAGGGACTGAAAAGACTAATAGCTAAACGGATGTTCTGGCTTGCGCTAAAGTACAAGGCAATACCTTCCCAACTATTCGGCGCGCTACCAGGACGCTCAGCAGTCGACCTGGTATCGTATGTCACACACGATTCAGAAGCTGCAATAAGATCCAACAAAGTCACAGCTATGGTCACGCTGCACATTCAAGGTGCCTTCGATGCAGTGCTACACAATCGGCTGCTCGCACGAATTCGAAGTCAGGGCTGGCCGCTATCACTCTATCGCTGGGTAGAATCGTTTCTTAAAAGACGAAAAGTCCTGGTTAGACATGAAAAAGGCGTAATAGATGGGAAGCTTGTTGAGTGCGGTGTCCCGCAAGTATCACCACTTTCGCCACTTCTATTCATGTCATATATCTTGATTCTACTAGAAGATGGCACAAATTATTGAAAGGCTGAGGGCGATGGATAGGGAGACGTCACCTTGTGAATAGAATACTGATAGTTATGGGAGAATTCAATAGATCACTTGGACAGAGTAAGATTATTGAATGATGGTGAATTATATTTGTGGATATGGATGTAGATACTAAGAGTAAAAAGGCCCTATCTATATACGGGAGTTCCTACCCTTATTCCTCTACATGTTATTGTCTATGATAGCTACTGTAACTACAATGGTGTCCTCATTGTAGTGAACACGTTGATGTCAGTGTGTAGCGACCAGGAGGCAATAGTGATCAGACTCTAAGGGGTTAACTTTGCTGGTGCACGGTTATCCCTTGATGTTGTGTGCAGTTATGAACTCGGATTTTTACAACACAACTAACTGTAGATTTGGATATGCAGACAACATCGCAATTATCCAAGTTGGTAAAAGTCCTTCTGTGTCACGGATTCTAGGACAGGTGCTGGAGCAACTATGTGATTGATGGTAGTAGATAATAATTCTAAGGAGAGAACCACTACAGGATTTATCTACATATGTATATATACAAAAGAGCCTCATGTTCTACGACGTCATTGCACTATCATTTGAGGAGGTTGTGTCTGATCTCGTATATTCCCAGCCGATAGCTTCTCACCGACAAGTGGTGCCATGTTGAGCTGCACTGTTGAATCAGATGCTATGCGGATTCCGATGCTCCGATATTAGATCGATCAATCGTACGCACCCTAAATCGGACCAAGCCTATGTTAGCCAACATAGGCTACAGGAACCAGCCGTCACATTCTGAAGCTGTTGAGGCTGCCCAGGTCCAAGTAGACAGGATAGTCTTACTAGCTTCGACACAAAGGATAAGGTTCGATCCTTCAAAGTCTGAGCTCCTGGTCATCAAGGGAGGACCAAAGAAGAAACTCGGCTCATCCGACTTAACGGTTAGAGTCAGGGAACAGCTTATTATGCCTTCTCCGCATATCTGATGGCTCAGAGTTTGGCTTGATTCTCAACTAACATTCAGACGTCACGTTCAGGAATGGTGTAGTAAGGCACAGCGACTGTCCCACTTAATACGCAGCATAAACAGGGTCCATCGAGATGCGGCTCCGGGACCACTAATTCATTCGATGAATGCATGTGTAGTGAGCACGGCAATCTATGGCACTGAAGCCTAGTGGCCTGGACTGACCCGTATCACGAACAAGCGAGACAAGAAAGTAAGTACGGGTGTAGGATGGCAGCTCCAGTTACCAGATAGGACTATTTTGACTGCAATTCGAGTTGCACTCCCAGTGTGGTGGACTACACCAAATATAGGTCTGCACCGAGAATAAGGGATCTTTCCTGCAGAAATAATGCTCCCGCAGCGACAGCTCCGAAGTGCGGCCAGAGTCCGCAGACTCGATAGCTATATCCACTCGCGTCAAGAGCAGTTGAGATACCCAGAGAGGCAACCAAGCGACTCCAACTGCGAGAGGGGCAGAAATGACGTGCCTTTAGAGTTCCAGAGCGATACCTAACACGCCTTCAGAATGGGAACCTCAACCGACCAGAATCAGAAGATCCTAGGCAGCTCTATAAACCGCGGGTCGCGATGGTTACAGCTGGGGTCAAATACGACAAGGAGAAAAAGGCGAAGCAGATTAAGCTGTGGCTTAGAAATCTTCTCATAGGCACGCTGTGTATCTACTCTGATTGGTCATTGACCGGCCCAGTATATTTAGCCTATGGCGTAGCCATATATAGGGATAAAAAACTCATAGTGAGCGGTGGTAATTTCCCTCCTGGAGCTGAGAATTTTGATGCGGAAATCGCGGGGGCAGTTCGAGGCCAGAGGCGGCATTAAAAATTGGAGGGAGTATAGGCATCAAGGTACTCCTCGACAATCATGAAGTGATTAGAGCCATTGAAACTGGCTGAACAAATTCCTCGCAAGTAGAGATAATGAATTTTTGGGAATTATGCAAGACCCGACCAGCCATAGAGGTCTACTGGGTCCCGAGATATGGCGGCATACTAGGCAACGAAAGGCCCGACGCGATAGCAAAGGCAGCACTTGCAGTAAACACTAGCGAAGGGAATTTACCGAGATCTAAGATCATCCGGGAGGAACCTCACGGAGTCCTGACATTTGCAGCTCTCATGCGCCAAATCACAATCCGCGTACAGGAACTGGCAGCAGATTGGTGGCATAAGAATAGAACGGACAGGTATGAAGATCTGGACCTACTGATGCAAAGAAAACGCCCTCCGGAGCTAGCCCTACCTCGATGGGCATATCACCGCATCATCGCAGCAAGGACTTGGCATGGCGACTTCGCCAGCTATCTCCGATGGTTCTAATACCAGAATATAGAAATACTCTACAAATGCGGCCGAGAAAAGTGGCCATGGCATTTTGTAGGGTATCGCCCGGCTATCCAAAAGTGGCGCACAGAAACGAAGGAAACTCGACCTATGATAAGGGATATGATAGGGCAGAAATTCTGGCGTTTTTTCACTGTAACAAAATGTTACAGCAAGTATGAATCATTAACAGAGGGTTAAAAGATAAGCTGTAATGCTTTTTGGGACTGTTTGGTGTGGTACGAGGATTAAGGTGTAGTGCAGGGCAACAGCACCTTAGAAATGGTGATTTAATTGGTTGTTTTTTTGTTTTGCGTTCCTAGTTTCTATGAAACAAAAATATAGGTAGCGAAGAGTCCTATAAATTAAGACTACTAGTGCCATACCCTCTGGGTGCTAGGGTAGTACCTGGTTACGATAAATAAACATCATCATCACAACACCGTCGCCGGCAAAGACGAATTCTTCACCTTCCAGTGGTGCCGGTATAATCGCTCAGTATGCTCTGCATATCTGGGATAGCCAAGAAGAATCGCATCCAAATGGAAGTCGAAAGCACTCGCTAGCAGATCTAAAATCGACAACTCATCGTCAATGTTGGACCTATCATTCTCACGCGGGTCCTACACCTCAATCTTACCACACCACCTCGCCTCAAATACCGATAATGGCGTTACTACAATTGCAATCGGGCATTTGCCTCATAAAAACCGAAGATCTCCCAATACACATTTACGATGCTATTTATACCCGCGAGGAAGAATTCAAGTCATAATCTACAAAGCTCGGGTCTTGGCCTATGGTGGACCGTTGCTCTCATGGGGCTTCACATCTTGAGGGAGGACAGGCAGCTGGGATGTGGGACGAACGAGTGAAGAGGTCACAAATGGGCATGTTGGGACGCATATTTTTCGAGTGTCTTCGACTTAAGATTGTCTGTCAGTGCAGAAGCAACGATTTTGGATAGTGCAACCGATACTCTAAAAATAAGCAACGATGGAAGGTGTTTTGGCCCGCCTCCTGGTCGTCATCTCCCCGAATTAAAGTCTGGGTAGCCTGGACACCTATCTCACTCGAGAAAGGGAGGACTGTGATGCCATATCTCGCGCGGCGGCTATATACAAGATGGCAAAGGCATGTTAAGGTCGCCAAAGGTATTTCCTGTTTCCCCTTTGGTAGATGTTAACGGTTGAGGGAAGGGTGAAAGCCCCTAGCACAAAGGTCTCGAGTGGTATCAGCGAATGCACCCATTACATGAGTAGTCCAAATGTCAAACTGAGTTATCGTCGTATAGTCGCCAGAGAAGCTAGTCTTCTCCGTCTCATGCTCTTTGAATGCAGGGCTTGTGCCCGTCACAAATAAACATTCACCTTATCCTCCCAAGTCTAATCCTCCTTCCACTCCATACTTTTTTTGTTTGGTTACTGGTTTAACGTCATAATTGCTCATAAAACAATCCAACGTTCTTTCATTGGCCATCTAAGATTAAGTAATCACTATCGCCATTTCCAAAAGCATAGGCATGTGTGTGCATCAGCCGTGAATCGAACACGGGGCCCATCGACACTAGTGGCAACGATGGATTTTACCACTAAACCACTGATGCTTGCAGATTAGATCCTAATAAAAACCTTAGTTAGTTATAGAATTCCCAGAGTGTCACTTGAGATTGATAATCATTCACCCTCGGTCTCTATCGTAAACCTAAGGGCATAAAGATAATCACCCTATATCAGCAATTTGCTATAGAGATTCAAGTTGAATAGCTCTGGTTAATAATTCTCGTTGCTCTTAAACCGCACGTGCCAGTTTTTCTTTCTTTGTTTTTTATATCTTTCATTGTGTATTTGGCTATCTAACTAATACACATGATCGGTGCTCTTTGTACATGTCAGATAACTCAATTGACATTTGAAACTCTGGTACTCTGGATTTCATTCGCAAATACCACTACGAGGTATTTTCGCTTACGCAAACAGTCGCCCCTTCTTTTTTTTTTTTTCTGCATCAGATTTTAATTGCGTATGCAGCTATCTAGCTATGACACAATATCAAAGAAAAGTACAGAAAAGATGACTCAATATATGTTAAGAGTACTCTTGCCTCAGATTTCATTTGCAAGTACCACTGCGGAGTTATGGCGGCTTTTTCTTCACCCCAAGTTAACCCTCATCCGTGAATACCCACCCAGGGGAACGTCTAAAAATCCTGAGTTATCCAGACATGCCTCCATCATCTTTCTACTTTTCTCCGCGCGAAATGTGGTCTGAGGCATCTCCTCCCCAAATGGAGTAGGTGCCCAGGCTACTCAGACTACACCGGAGAACACCACCCATCGTTTGCTTGTGTTTACAGTGCCAGCTGCACTCTCGCAAGCGAAGTCTTAGCGCGCGCGAAGATAAATTCGTAAAAATCCTTCCAAAGATTCGGAATTTCACGCCCTTCGAGATTATATCCTTCCTCTGCATTAGTTTCTCAACTTGTCCTGAACCCTCTCACGTCCATCCCAAAGAACTATCTCCCAGATTTGTGCGCCACGCTTTGCTTCCTCCGTCGGGTGTGAATATCGGTATAGGCGTGTATTTGGTAACAAGCTGAAGCCAGAGAATAGTGGAAGAGAGGTGTGATCATTGGAATGAGGATATACTAGGTCGTACTTGTAGAATTGATGAGACTTAGGTAGGAGTCAACCTCGTTGGGAGCGAAAAAACGACGTGGTGGAGTAATTTGAATCATTGCCCCGTGGGCCAACTTCTTTGATATTGTGAAATTTGACTGAACTTGGCTCTGGCAGAATATTTCACTCCCAGTATCGTAGTGGACACCACGTACAGGTGTTTAGTCTTGCCCTCCTGATTATTATTTACATAGGAGTAAAAAGGGTAAGGCGTTTGGAGATCTAACATACCCTGTATTAGAAGTTCCATATTCGCGTGTAGATGAGCCTAGCAGAGGAGGGCAAGACTAAACACCTGTACGTGGTGTCCACTACGATACTGGGAGTGAAATATTCTGCCAGAGCCAAGTTCAGTCAAATTTCACAATATCAAAGAAGTTGGCCAACGAGGCAATGATTCAAATTACTCCACCACGTCGTTTTTTCGCTCCCAACGAGGTTGACTCCTACCTAAGTCTCATCAATTCTACAAGTACGACCTAGTATATCCTCATTCCAATGATCACACCTCTCTTCCACTATTCTCTGGCTTCAGCTTGTTACCAAATACACGCCTATACCGATATTCACACCCGACGGAGGAAGCAAAGTGTTGGAAAATATACTCTGTACGATATTCTATGGATATATATTATGAAGTGAATAAGACTTGATATTTTACAACTATAGGAACATTGGACTTATATATACATCCAAGGGAGAAATTCCCGCTAGTCTCATGTACCTGTCAAACCTAGTGATGACCTGCCACCTCTCATCTACCATGATGAGCCAAGGTACATTCTAGTACGTAAATATCCAAACGTATATGCGACAGTAGGTGCGATTAGCGCTCTCGGGACATGTGCAGAGAGAGGCGATCTTGTCGGGAACCTCAGACGAAATAGATAACGGGTGAGTCACGAATTCGAGAGTCGAATTTTCCGACACAATGAAGGGCAAAAGGCTCTTCTAAGTGTATGATCGAAAGAGGACTTGTGAGGGGTGGTACTGTTTGAGGGGAAGTATAGGGGTGACATAAGGAGGATATGCTTCTAGATACGTCTCCATAGCCTGTAAGCAGACTGGACCTATTTCTCCTATATAACCTTAGACTGAGAAAATACAATAGAAATAACTAAGCATGTGCATTTTCTTCCACGGGCTTTCAAGTGAGGCACAGCTAGCTAGGCCTGGAACCACTTCAGGACCTGGCAATAAAACATATTAGATGATTCAACAAAAAGGGAAACGAATGAGTGATGACCCTAGCATCAGCAATCGCTGCAAACACCCGAGTGATGTTCCTTAAGCGGACTAGCCGTGGGACTGTGTAGAAGAGAGGTGATTGAATAATTGGATAGGTGCACTAGTGGTGTGGGTTTCGATCGATCACGATTGAAACAGGATGGTGACAAATATAACACGTGACTCTACTACAGCTAGTTCCGCAGAATACCATAGTTAAGCTTGAGTTCTAATAAGTTTGTCTTAATCTCCCCCTGACTCCCAACTCCGAAATCTACACTTTGTGCGTAGCTTACTAATTATAGGCTAACCGCATTTAGTAGTCTATGTTACATTACGTAGCCTGCTACGTTTAGGATCCACAGTGGCACTAAGCCCCAATGGTCTACAGCTATCAAGAGGATATCTGCATTCCCCACAGATGGTCGCCCCGTCCCTCAGCCATGTTTGCCGAAAAACCTGAGGCCGCCAAGCAAAGAGCACAATGTACACAATCGCCCTCGCGTATAGAATGAGAGGGACACTACCATAGCTTTCCACTGATTAAGGGGCGAGTGTCGTGAGTAATCGATCGCGCCTCTGCCATTAATTGTGGATTGCCTGAGCTTCGCAACGCGTCAAGCCGCGCATGAAAAAGTTGGCGACATCATTCAGGTCCACTCACCTCATCTCACCTTTTTAGCTGGATTGCGCTGATGCTGGCGACTGAGTGATGCCACTTTATACAGCCTCTGCCATGGCGTGTGTGAGCCAGGGCCATTTCTCTCGTATGAGAAGGTGGTTGTGTGGTGACGCTATCGTTGTGGTACCTCGCTCGCCAAGCCCTTGAAAGCGTATCGCGACGCGGCTCGAGACACTGAGACCTCACAGTGTGTTTGCTCATGACCATCGGTGTGTGGGGACAAAGACACAAGTACATGTAGTCATGAATAGGCGAGCGTTTCCGTCTCGCTAGACCCAAGCCGCATAATGCTCATGATGTGCAGCAACGGGTGTCGATAATGACCCCAATCGCCCTCCCGTGGCTTATTGCAGGCTTGATTTTGGCGTATCAGCAGTCATGCTGGCCACATTGATCTGGTCCTGGAATTACTCATCATTTCCACCCAAGGCCCATCGAAGCACGCTGAGCGAGCTATGACAGCGTCGATGTCCAGGCTCGCACAGTATACACCTCTTGCAGAAGTCCCCCGGGTATCGCTAGGTTCTAAGCCTGAGGCAAGAATGCGGGTATGCGCAGGGAGACGCGACATGAATATCCGGCAGCGATAGGCTAAATATGTCTCCAAATTCGTTCAGTAGCACGTTGACACCACAATTGCTTGGGAGTCTAGTACAGCTCGCGTATTCATTATATGCAAACCTCAACTCGGCTGCCACAGGAGAAAATAAAAGAAGATCCAGGGGATTTATAGCCCAATATGACTGCGTCATGCTCGCTGTGCCAGCAAAAAGAATCGATTTTCTGCGCCCATGCAAAAAATTAACAAAAAAATCGTAAATTTTTCAAAATCACATCCTAATACAATTCTTCGCATACCCACAGGTATACGAGAGGCCGCTCTCCCTGATTTCCTGTTCTTGTCTCATCCCAGCCGAGCTCCCTAAGCATCCTCCCCTGGTACCTATCAAGGGTATGGTATTCCATCCCTTTACACCACCCCCCTGATGTAGATTTTGTGATTTCAAACAAGATATGTTTTGTCGGAAATTGGCTCTTAAGTCCGAGTACCCCCATTAAATCACTAAGCTTGTCTGTGGTAGACATGGTGATATTTAAAAAGCTTTTATCATCGATAATTGTGCTCTCTTCTCCCCAAGGCTTCGTCGTACAACGTGTTATTTTAAGATTAACACTGGGCTTATGGGTAGGTGCTTTGAATTCACCGGGGTTTTTTGGGCCAAATCCAGGCGGAAGAGGCCCTGGGTCTCGTCCAAGAATGTTGTTATATCCGCCCATTATATCTGGTCTGAATTAGGTAGGTACAGACAGGAAAAGATCCATAGTACTAACATTTATAGGGTAAATATATGAAGATTAATTTTAGAAATTCAAAATTATCTAATGGGAAATTTGATGGCTCAAGGTTGAAGACTGGAAATGACTAGATGAATTAGTGGATTATAGGTTGAGTGCCGTTGGTGGAAGGGGAAACAGGATGCCCCGACCTTTATACAGAGTTCGGAGGGCTGCCGTTGGAAAGAAGAAGATGGTGCATAAAAAAGCGGCTTGCTGCTACACTCAAGGAATCTAGCAAGGTAGGTTATTGGAAAAGAGTCGGAGTTACAGCGGCAATCGTGATACGTTGCTCTGCAGTAGATGGTGTAGTCCGAGATAGCCATTTGGCCACGTGAGACTGATGGCTTTTGACGGGAACAAGATTTACAAAAGGCAATATGTCAAGGCAGCTCGCTGCGTTACATGTAACGGCAATAATGCTTTGGTTCCGACTGGTGCAAGCCAGTTTCATCCAATACAGGCCAAACGAAGAGCGTTTTTGCACGAGTAACATACAGTTTATAGAATACTGCAAAAAGCATCTCTCTGATAGATGCAGCACACCATATCACCGTATTATTTGACCACGGCTAGGCCCTCATAAATCCTATTCTTTACTGCAAAAAAAGTTCCGCCTGGATGCATACTTGTTACGGCAGAGCTAGGGCCCATTGGGAGGCCAACACTCTCAACCTCGATTCTCCCAGTCCCAGTCTTCCGAACAATCACAGTACCATCAATGAGTAGCATCCCCTCGCCCTTAAACTCCGCCGTATGACCTGAAGTCTGCATGATTTTACGGAGATCTGCTAGGCGCAAGTCCCCTACCTGTAATGGCTGTGCTACAGATCGAGCGGCTGAAGCCATGTTTGATGGCAGTACGTCTAGCTTTGGAATCTCCGCTGGTCTAATAGCAGCCAAGTTAAAGTTATCCAAATTCTCTCCATCATCAGTCGATAAGAGCTTTTGCTTTTTATTACTTCCCTCGGCCTTTACGTCGATACATTCTGACAATGATCCGTCAAGGCGTGCAGTCACCGAGGCGATACTTAAGCCTTTAACATTCTGCCATTTCAAGCCACTGACGAGAGAGTCTGTTAGTCTAACAGCCCATGCGTGGGTATCCACGCTGGCGTCAACCGTCTCGCCGAGAATCGGCGAGTAAACATCAATAGCGGATTCTTGTCCTGTGCCGATATGTGCAGCAAGAAGTTTGCGACAATCATTCGCGAGCGCTAACGTTTCCTCTCTAGAGCCACCGATGAGAATTAACTTTCGGGGTTGGATGAGAGGTATTAGCATCTGCAAGCTCCGTTTGTCATGCATTCCAGCAAAATCGACAAATGCAAGTCGGACCTGGAGTGATATCCGTTCAGTCGAAAAAACTAGCCGGGATGGACCATTGATCTCTTCTGCAGTCTCTTCGTCTGATGCTTCATCCTCGATAGCTCGAGTTAAGTCTTCAGAATCTTCTCGCTGGCCTCGACTACCATGAAGTCTTTTACTACCGTTTTTTGCATTGCCTCTCTCGCCTGCTGCTGTAACATCGTTCCATTTCCGTTTTTTACCCAAAGTATCTTTTGTATCGTTTTTTCCCGGCTGTTGGCGCACATCCTGACCATTAGTTTCATCACGTTCTTCGGCTCGTAGAAAGTCTTCTGGTCGGATGAGCTCCCCAAACTCATCATTCCTCTTTCTCCGTATGGCGAGGGGAAACATCTTCTCGCGCCCTTTCTTGCCTCGCACGTTATAGTCGTGTACTCCTTTTTTTCGCAGTAAAATATTGACACCAAGGTCCTCATCACTAAGCCCGATTTTTTTTCGATTCACTTGACCCATGGTCGCAGAAATGTTAAGCGCTTTACCCTGCTGCTCTGTTTCTGACTCATCTGAATCTGAGGAAGAATCCGAAGAAGCGTCATTAGTTTCTAAAGTGGCATCCCCGGTTTGAGTTGTTTGTAGTTGCCGTTGATTAGCGAGCCATTGTTGATAGACATTGAGGTCATTACCCTCCAAAGCAATTCGCTTGGCCTCCCGGATTTCGACAACTTGTCCACCTGAGCCTACTTGTTCGAGAGCCTCTCCGCTCTTCGTCGACTCAGAAATTATCCCGTCCTTACGTTCTTCCCACCAGGACCAGAGTGTTCTAGCTAAGCTAGGTTTGCAATCCTCGCCATTGGGCATACCAGCCCGTTCGGTTAAAATAACCAGATTACGACTATCGTCCGCTATCTTTCGTAGAACCTCTCTAGAAAAGCCCCATTCTAAAGAAGTATCACTGGCAACAATAACTTTGCTGATCGATCTTCCAAGACTATCTGTTTCTCCCAAAACACGGTCTATTTGTCCTCTCCGTTCGAGTAACCTTAGATGCTTAAAATCAAAGGGTCCAACGTTCGATACATTATCTTGTACCCCTTGCTTCTGTTGAGTACCGGCGTTTGCTTCAAATTCCCTGACTATTCCTTCGTCCATCCATTCTAACATACTTCTTGTGTATCGCATTGTTGCGCCTATATTTTTGCTTGCTAGGTATAGCTTTGAAGCTTGTAAAGGGCTACTATCGTCTTCTGTCTCGCTTCGCCAGGCGTGCTCGAGTAAGTATGCGAGTTCCATCACTCGGGCGCTTGAATCAGTGGGTATGAGAATAATTCCTCCTTTACGGGCCGCAGACTTAATCATCTCAAGGAGTAACTCATCTCGTTTTGCCTTACCCCCAAGTAGCGCAGACCTCTCGCAGCCTCTACTACTACAAATCAAAGCAGTCGGTTTTCGAAGTAGTTCAATAATCTCGCCTCCGCCCCCACCAGCTCCACCGAACCATGCCGCTCCTGCCAAGACATTTTCACGTGCTTGATTCCAATCGACAGCATAAACTATTGACTCGAGTCCATGCTGAATGTGCCAAATCGTACCTCCAAGAGTGTGTCCTGCATTGTAGGCGGTAATAGTTAATCCATTCAATGGCGGAGACAAGGGGGATGGTAGGGGCTGCTGGGGTTGCGAGTATTTGAGAGGATGTATGAGTCCAAAGTAAGTTTGTATCTCTTCGTTCGTAGGTGATGGTAGAAGTATATCAGAATCTATGTTTATTACCGACTTTTGCGAACACGAATAAGACGCTTCGGAAAGTGCTGATGCCGGTATAGTTGTACCAGCCAATGGTGAAGAAGAGTAAAGATCTTGCAGGAGTGTACGGCCAAGCTGTATCACGGGAAGAGTTGCATATATTGGTATTCGCGTGAATAGAGGGAAGTGTTTGCAACAATGCGCAAAAGCTCCGATGTGTGAAATGGTTGCGTGAGTGAGGAGAATTATCGATAACGTAGGAACTTGTCTATGTAATCATTAGCTTTTGGGGAAATCAGTGATTGTCATTTGAATGAAAGAAAGTAGTGATTTTCATCCTCTGGGAGACCAAAGTATGCGAGGACAACAATTATTTCATGAATATCCGCAACAGAATCCTTAGAAGTTTGTGCATCATGTTTCTCAGGTGATCGGGCGCTTAAAAAACTTACTTCTCGAGCTCTTTAAGTTTTGCTACGTCGAATAACTCATCCCATCCAACATCAACTAAGATTTTGACACCCCCGTCAAGCTCCAAAAGTGATTGTGAGGCAGCTGATTCGCTCTGTGCACCGAGCAGAGAACAGAAAGTGAACATCTTAGAAAACACATCGAGCTATGTCAAGACATCTGGTTGGGTAATACTGTGATACATGGGTTGGCCATTTCGTTCCATCGCGTAGACCGATTGACGTGTCGTGGAAGTGAGCAGGGCACTTGCTAGCGTTAAATATCACGTGAGTAGAGACGTTTATCGAAAATGTGTCATGACAGTCATCTAATGCCGCATCGCAGCGCCGAAGGGCATTTCTTAACAATGACAACCAGGTAAACAAGCTCCTAGCCTGTCGGAGAACTCGGAGGTGCAGCAAATTATCCTCTCGACCCAACAAACCCGATTTACCTAGGGAACCTGCAAAATGTCTGAATTCGCGGCAGACCGGGGTGTTTCCAGCTATGGAAATTCAAAAAGCCGACCACACCAGCCCCAACCTGACCAATCATTCTTACACCAAGGGAATATAGACAGTAATACTCTAGTACAGAATCAGGATGGGTCACTAACTGGTGTTCCTACGCCATATGCAACACCTCAAAATACAACTTACCAATCCGACCATAACCAAGTTGCAGATTTGGCAGCGTCTATGACGCAGATGAATATATCAGATCCAGCACCCATTAGGAAAAAGAAAAATAAAGACAGGCACGCATACCACAATGTAGAGCACACCGGATCTTCTGCTTCAATCAATGATCCGCTTAATGGTACATCTTTCCTCACGAACGCTGGCTATACGGCTCAAACTGGACAGTTTCACAACCCTACTATTACCCCTCAAATGTCGCAATTTCCCGCTCCTGCAAACACAATATTCAATCCGTCATCTTCAGCTTCCCCAGCTGAGTTTGCCTCCAGGGCTAGCAAACCTGCGGATAGTGGATATTCTGCCAACCTACACACCTCGGCACACGGACAGGTTGATCCTGATCAGATTCCAAGTGTTTCAAAATCAAGAGAATATTATTCACGACACTACTTAAATCATGTATATCCAACTTTTGAGCACCATATTCCACCCCCGGCTTCCGTGTCATTTGTCGCTCTCGACCAGGGTAATGCATCCCCTAAATTTACACGCCTTACAATGAACAGTATACCCTCGACACTTGAAGCACTTCAATCTACATACTTACCTCTTGGACTACTCCTACAGCCACTGGCACCTTTGCAGCCAGGGGAGTTAGAAGTGCCAGTTTTGGACTTCGGAGACACTGGACCTCCAAGGTGTCAAAGATGTCGCGCATATATCAACCCCTTCATGGTGTTTAGGTCTGGGGGAAATAAATTTATCTGCAATATGTGCAACTATGCAAACGATGTTCCATCCGAGTACTTTTGTGCCTTGACGCCCCAAGGAGCACGAGTCGATAGGGAACAGAGACCTGAGCTAATGCGTGGTACTGTAGAGTTTCTTGTTCCAAAAGAGTACTGGTCTAAAGAACCTGTTGGCATGCATTGGCTATTCGTGATAGATGTGAGCCAGGAGGCATTTAACAAAGGTTATTTAGAATCATTTTGTAAAGGAATTATAGCCGCCCTTTATGGCGGAGACAGAAAAGAAACTGAAGATCAAACCACCAATCGAAATATACCCGCAGGCTCAAAAGTGGGATTTATCACGTTTGACAAAGACGTCCATTTTTACAATATTAGTGTAGGTCATAGCCCTGATCTTCTAATATTTGGACTAACCTGAATGAGTCTGTACTTGAAGAAGCCCAAATGTTGGTGATGCCAGACATTGACGAACCGTTTGTTCCATTAAATGATGGATTATTCGTAAATCCGTATGATTCCAAGTAGGTACTTGTGTATTTCTTGGATGTCAATTATAACCAGTGACAGGGAAAATATCACCACATTGTTAACCCAGCTTCCAGCTTTATTCTCCCAAGTAAAAAACCCAGAACCTGCATTATTGCCGACTTTAAATGCTGCTCTAGCTGCATTGGAAAAGACCGGTGGTAAAATCGTATGTTCACTGGCGTCACTACCAACATGGGGTCCTGGGCGGCTATTTCTTCGTGATGACGGTAAGCAAAACATTGGGGACGCCGAAAAGAACCTATTTTCTACTGAACATCCTGGATGGAAAAAGATATCAGAAAAAATGGTTCAGTCAGGTATTGGAGCTGATTTCTTCTTGGCCGCGCCCAGAGGTGGCTATCTGGACATTGCCACTATTGGTGAGTCTACTCTTTACTTTTCTCTTATATCTAACCCGTTCAGGTCACATTTCTGCCAGCACTGGGGGTGAAACATTTTATTATCCAAATTTTGTATTCCCGCGAGATACCGAAAAATTAGTGCAAGAGGTTGTGCATACAGTGACACGTGAAACTGGATACCAAGTACTAATGAAAGTCCGCTGTTCTACGGGTCTCCAAGTATCGTCATACGCAGGCAATTTTCATGGAAATGCCTTTAGGAGCGATATTGAATTTGGTGTCATAGATAGAGACAAAGCGATAGGAGTCATGTTTAAATACGATGGCAAGCTTGATGCGAAACTTGATGCTCACTTTCAAAGCGCACTGCTATACACTACGTCATCAGGTGAGCGGCGGGTAAGGTGCTCGAATGTGATAGCAAGCGTCAGCGACAACGCAAAAGATTGCATGAGATATGTCGACCAAGACGCCGTTTACGCTCTAATTGCCAAAGAAGCAGTCGCTAAAATTGTCTCGAACTCATTAAAAGATATACGAGGGGCTCTCAGTGAAAAAAATGTTGATATTCTTGCAAGCTACCGCAAGAACTTCTCAGGGTCGCACCCCCCTGGTCAGCTAGTGATACCGGAAAATCTGAAGGAGTTGAGTATGTACATCCTTAGTTTGATCAAGACTCGGGCTTTAAAAGGCGGTCAAGAGCCTTCGGATCACCGCGTACACAGCATGCGTATGATAAAGTCAATGGGTGCTTTGGAACTCTCTCTCTATCTCTATCCCCGTATGATACCCATACACAATCTTGCTCCAGAGGATGGCTTTCCTGATGACCAAGGCCACTTACGCATGCCAGCTTCAATACGAAATTCTTTCGCTCGAGTTGAGGAAGGCGGAGCTTACCTTATCGACAACGGCCAAAACTGTTACTTATGGATTCATGCTCAAATTTCTCCGAACTTTATCACCGATCTTTTTGGAGAAGGCATGGATTCTCTCAAGGCTCTTGATTCTCTAATCTCATCACTCCCAATCCTGCCGACACACCTCAGTGCACAAGTACGAAATATTCTTGAATATCTCCGCTCAATGCGTGGGAGCAAGGCTCTCACAATCCAGCTTGCACGGCAAGGGCTTGACGGCGCAGAGTATGAATTTGCTCGCATGTTGGTCGAGGATCGAAATAATGAGGCACATAGCTATGTGGATTGGCTAGTGCACATCCATAGGCACGTGCAACTTGAAGTGAGTGAAGATCTCAGCTGGAAGGGAGGAGATAGGCGGTGGTTTCGGTAATACTGACATGAGAATTAGTTGACTGGACAGAGGAAGAAAGATAGTGATGCCTCTATCACATCTAATTTGGCTGGCTTAAGGCCACCGTACTGGTGAGGTAATTTAGCCACCAAATTCCATCCCGCAGGGCATTTAAAGACTCGGTTGTAGAAAAATGCGTGAGTTCAAAAAGTTCCGCAGGGTATGATTGTATCATGTACGGCTGTAAATATTACATCTAACTCTTTGTTTTAAAAATCTAGCTCAGCATTACTGGGGAGGAGCGAGCAGGCTACGGTTTAACCCATGCATGATTGATAACAAGAACCTAAGAAATTTATCCCCTGTATGTATTTATCATGTAACTGCAAGAACCTTGGAAGTGTTTCTTCAGATCCTACGTCCATTGCATAGCCCAGCTTCTTTCCACGTATCAGCTACTCCAAAGAGCACGAGTAGGATGCAGCTTCTGATACCCGATATGCACGAGCTCAGCTTGCCCACTTAAACAAGATATTTCTTGCACTTTTTACGCGCTGCGCTAGTTGGTCGCGGCCGCGAGTATCTCGTTACGCGATGAGTCGAATATCTGAATATCACGGGGTCAACGCTCGACTCCTTCACTATGAGGCCAACCTCTAGTGTAGACAGTGGCTTGACTTTGAAGCAAGTCGCTTGGCACTAGTTTCCGTTGAGATGGTGAGCAAGGAGACTTGATGGCCTAAACCCACCTCTAATAGTCCTGCGAGAACTCTGCCCATGTTGGCGAAAAAAGAATTCTCAAAAGCATTTCCACAAAAGCTCAGGACACTAACTTCTATCGTTATCTTTGGCATTACCCTCTGCACGAGCGAGAAAGCAGGTCCAAGCAATGGCAGGGGAGTCGTTCGAAGTACTTTAATGCTCTTCTAGGGTGAAGTAAACCGGAATTGAGATTAACACTGGCGTCGAGCTAGCATCAGGTGCCATCAAAAAAATACTTGTTCACATCACGGAAGGTCGTGCCGCTTGTTGCTAAGCTTTCATAACGTGTTAGTCATCGCGTCGCGTGATAGTCACTGCCATGTTAGCTGGATTAATCACGTACTCTAGCACCATTCAAGGAGTCCAATGGCCTCGCTGAGCAGATTATTTCTAGGTCCGGTACTTCAAAAGAAACAATTCTAGCCCTAGTTGAATAAGTATTTCTTCTCTTGCCATACGAATGTGTCAGCGGTACTTTAACCTTGGTTAATTGTCACAATAGTATAAATATACCTTACAACTCAATCGGATAATAAATTCACATGGATCCCAGTCACGTATTAATTAGAAGGCGAGATTTAAACGCTTTTTATCACAATTTTAAATTTTCTAACTGGTCTGTAATTATTGACTCTGAAATTGTTGTAGCTATGGCCTGATCCTCATTGTCTATAAGATTCTAGGTTAAGTTAATTATGAAAAATTCTCAAATTTAGCTAGACTCTTTAATTTAGATTCTAGAAGTCCTTCATAGTCATTGAGTCAGAGAGAACTACAATGTAAATATAACCCAATCTAATCCAATCTGACCCAATTGTCGTAATCTTCGTCCAGAATCATGCTTCACTTGGTTTTTGCAAATCCTAATTAGGTCAGACAGACTTAGCCCTTGAAAATGAGAGCGTGTCACCTGTGCGGGCCGGATATACCAGTATTTGAATCATTATTGAATTTCCATGTTACAATGTAGTAGTTTTGACTCATACAATACTTTGCCGTATCAATAGAAACAGATAAATTTATTGTTTAAACTAGCTTCGTGATCAACCTATTGTATCACTACCCTCTGCACAAGTCAGAATTCAGAAGAATACCCTACTACTAGGTCAATTATCCCGCCTACAATTGGAGAAAGAAGCATTTATAAAGTCATAAATCAGAACCGGTTAAACTACCCTGCGCCCATAGTACCTATGATAGACCTTTATGGAGGTATCTTGTTGTGGGCAAGAAAATACAAACATTGTTCCAATCCCTTCCTTAATGCTTCTCGTAATTATCCTACTCCCGGAATTTGAGATAAGGCCGGACTAAACTCGTAGTTGGACAGAAAATTTTGTTCAATGTCATTGGAAATATCGAGTTGAAAACTTTTAAGATTTTGAACTTATTTGCCACTGACGCTGAATTTGTACTCTGACGTCTTCAAAAATTTGTATCAACTTTATTGATCAATGGATGCGTGTGCGAAGACGACAAAGGCCAGCTGCACATGTATCATTCTTCCAACTAAGCGATAAGTCATCCATCCACCAAATCTTTGGCTGTCCTGCAACCGTCACATTGATCCGGAGGGTATCTAAATCTTCAAAAGCATCTCCTAGCTCAATTGGTAGTAATTCACAATTGATTAGGGACGGACAAGCAGTTATGCTTCTTCGCTGACTGACAACCTCGATGGATTCCTGTGATTCTCTATTGAAGCGAAAGCCCGTGAAAGAAAAATCGCAATCCGGGCCTTTCGAATCGCAGCCAAAAAAGGCACCATGAGTATTAAAGCGAAAGCATCCAGTCCGGCCATGATCACCGCTTCTAATATCCCCGGAGATTACATCCTCTGGGGTAGTGAATGTAACAGTGGAACTATTGTTAGTCAAATCGAATCTAGGGATAAATTCTAGTAACAGTGGCCTCGATGATGGTAAGTAAGGATCAGACGGTGGTGGAACGACAGTAAATCCATTCGAGAATATGAAGCGATGATACGGGTTGAAGACTGGCATTGGTTGAACATCATCAGCTGAATGATTTCCAATAGCAAGTGGAGGAATGTCGTCAAACTAAAGTCTTTGTTAGTTTTCTACTTCGCGAGTAACAACCGTGTTACCTTTAATACAAAATTAGCCTTCTCGGTACATAAAGTAGGAATAGCCGATATAAACGAGCCAGAGGGGCTTTGTTTAGTTGCAGTCGTAAGAGTGTTTTCAAAACTATTGAGAGAAATGTTAGTGAGATTGTACCAAAAGCTAACTGTGGCCAATTGGGCTGAAATTATTTGATAGGATGACTTGATAAGTTAGAGATCTGCAATTGAATGAACCGTAAAGTTTGGTCTCAGCTTTAAAAAGATCTCGTCGAAGCGTGAGATAGCCCAGCTTTTACAATTATGGGTAAAATAATAATTCCTAAAGTTATGCGCAAAATTAATCAGGATACAAATGCTTCACTCAATTAAAATTCTCCAGATTTTGGAGAAAATTGAGACATATACTGCCATAAATATTGAGAGTATATTTTATTTACTGTTGCTTCTATGGTTGTCTCGTCTGCCTTGAATCTTGGTTTGTGAGTTCTCTCTATCACTTGAGTATCGTATGGATCCTGAAATTTTATTTTGGCAGATGCAATAAGGCTATATTTTGTATTGGTAGATCCCAGGTAGTTTATATAGGTAATCCAAAACAGACGGAAATAATTTTTTAGGAAAACATACTCAATAGTTTGACTTACATGACCAAAAGCTTGGTCACTAATCGTAATTATTAGCATGCAGATAAAAACTTTCATAAAGCCTGTAACAGCTGGTAGGTACCCATAAGTGTCGACCTACTCAAGTGAAGAGGCTGCGATAAAAATCGATAGACCAAAGACAGCTAGAAAGCTACTACGCAATCGAATGGGCATCTGGATAGATTCTTTTGACATGATGATAATGATAATATGGTGGTAGGAAAGACTCGAGTCGATGGGATGCAATAAAAGAGTGTGATGATAAAGCGGGCGTTAGAGCCAATATCGGGGCAGGATATGATGAGGAAAACGGATGCTAGGAACGAGATTAAGGAAACTTATATCGAAATGCAAGTTCGGTTGTTATCTTAAACTTTTTCTCAAGAGCCTATAATTCTCTACATCTTTAACTTGCAGCATAGAGGAAAAGTAACGGAAGGTCCGATTGGTAAAAGTAGCGGGGGCTGAGGTCCGTCTCACTTTTCTTGTTCGTTTTGAGTGATAGGGGATTAGAAGGAGAGACGAAGTCACAATCTAGGATCTCACAAGAAGGGAAGTGGCAATATGAAGACATTTCCGATATCTAGGCCATAATTATCATCATCGCCGTCATCATTTGTGCTGTCAGGAAATTTCGTCACGAGAATTATGACGCCATGACCATCAATGACACTGAAGCTCGAAGGGCCAGGTCCCTGAAACCGGTTCAATTCAATGTCTTGAGCCAGGTCAATGAGGGCCCCAAGCAGATATATTATGACAAACTTTTGCCCTGGAAACCGCTAAAGGGTAATAATATGACATGTAGTCAGAATAAGAGAATAGATCTTATTTGCTTACGCATATTCCACATGGTATTTCTTGATTATTCCTTTACTTGGCCCCACAAACTAGTTGACCATGTCAATAAATGGCACTTGCTGTAATTTCTGGTATGATAATGAGAACTATTCCCCGCTCGAATAGCTAGAAGTAACAGAATAAAATTTCCCCACTTGTTTGAGAGTAGAATAAAGAACAGTGTAAATTCCCCATGCGAAGCTGAAGTTAGGAATTTATCTGTTCCGTCAAGATGGGAGTTTTTTCGGAAAAATATTTTTTCTGTAAGAAAATTATACTATTTCATTTTGTATCACATTGCTCGTGACATTTACTTGCGATGAGATTCCGATAGCAGGTAGAAAAGTTTGATGTCATCTCGGCTGGCTGCAGTCATAGGTACTTGGTTAAGGGCTCGGGCGCTCACCGAATCGCCACTATCCGTTTAACTTGGTATCCTGTAGACGCCATCCGAGAAATATAGCCGCTAGTATGCTATCGTAAAAATTTTCATACGGGTACTCGCGGCGGTCCATTTGGACCTTTCTCAAAATTTGAATTTCAAAGAGTTCAGGGCTACCTGACTGACTCAAGGTAATTCTCAAGGAATCGTCCATAAAACGATAAAGACTATAATTATGGATAAGGCAGCTAACTTTGCATGGAAGCAGAGGAATTTACAATCTTGCAGAAATAAAAGATATAAAAATTTCATGTTAAAAACATGAAAACATAACACTAATACAAACAAACTGTAAATGAGTCACATATTTTCCTGGTTGTTGATGGTTACTAGTTGGGGAAAAAGTGTGCGAGCAGCTTTGAGTTGAGGAAGATCTCCTCACGTGATAATGACCTTCCGGTATCCAACGAGAAGCAGGGTGGACAGATTTTTTTTTTGCATCAGGGGGGACAGGTTACCTGTATCTTTCCGTGTACCAGTCTAGGCCATTAGTATTGACTCTACAGGACTGGATCATTCAGGGACAACAGCTGATGTTTTTAATAGACGAATAATGTATTATGCTTTTCTTATGCTTTTCTATTTAATTCATGTTAGAATTTATAATAATTGGGGTTATCGGGTAGGCCACATTGTCGATACACACGTGACTACAAATTCTGTACTTAGTTCCACTTCGGTAGTTACTTGAATCAATGCGCTCTACAACCTCAATGACTGAGGGGTCATTATTTCCTTAATAATTCATATTATATTCAGCTATATAGCTATGACAAGTCCTCAAGCCATTATATGTATATCAATAGTTTTTTCTTCACAATACTTCCAAGCGCAAAAAGCGAATTTGAACCGGGTTTCCAAGATAGGTCAAACTCGTGTAAATGTAGCTAACACCATCGTTATTAATAACAGCCTAATCCTGTAAAAGCATTTAACAGCTAGCCGTATGCTGTGGTATTTTTCACCGTAATGTATCGGAGGGAGAAAGTATAGTATCTATACAGGCTAAATAGGTAGATATATTCTTATTCGTGACAGGAACAGGCACTCGTACAGCATGACGAAGAGAAGGCTAGAATAGAAAAGAATAGAATAGAATTTTATTTATGTCCCTACTGATTCTATGACTATGAAGGACAGCCTAAAACTATCTAAATAGCTTTAAAGTTGATCGTAAATATGGATATTGTTCGGAGAAGGCTGGATCTTCCCCGGCGGCTATATACGAAGATAACTCAGTTTGAAATTTGGACCTTTCATGTAGTGGGTGTATTATTTGATACCACTCAAGACCTTTGCCTACCCTAAGATGCCTTTGCTATCTTGTAGAAAGCCACAACACGAGGTATGGCTTCACAATCCTCCCTTTCTCGTGTGAGATTAGCGTCCAAGCTACTTGGAGTCCCACTTGAGGAGATGACTACTAGGAGGCGAACAACAACGCCTTCTATCGTCAAGAATTGAAAAGGTGTTGGAAGTATGTTGTATTTAGATAGTTGTATATATAAGAAAGTCCATCATCAACTAGGTCTACTGAGTAGCACAGATATATAAAAGTCCGTGCATGATGAGTATCACGTGGTTATCTTGGCTAATACCTTTTTTTTAAATTATTTAATGTGTACTCCACCGGCGGTTTCAGCACGAAAACGCCATTCTAACCTGCTCATGCGGAGAAGAAGAGTCCCCAAACCACTTTTTCTATTGCCACCTCGGGTAATACCAGGCACAGCTCCACAGAGCACAGAATCCTAGTCCCAGCATATCTTGGGCTCTCGCTTCCGCGGAGGGAGTTCACGCATTTAATAGCTGGGTGTGTGTCACAAATTTCTTTGGAAAAGCACGACAAGTCTGACCAAAAGGGAATCATGTGATTCATCTAAGTTCCCTCCTCCATATTGTTTAATTAATCTATTCTTCGTTCAATACCATCTGTATAAATGAGAGTTGAAGGGAGACCGGTAACCATGTATAATTTAATCTTCAAGTGCAGGATGATGAGATCCTGGCTTTCATTTGCTTAGTTTGGTTTGTTCAGGCGCCAGCACGTCGGGTAATTTTATTTAGACTGAGCTAACCGGCACGTGAGGAGCTCACGTGCTGTGCGCGGGCACGAAGTTAAGTATTATAAATAAATAAATAATGTGTACTCAGCTATCTGGCTATGACACATGACCGGTGCTTGCCATCTACCTCATGGTGGCGAAAAGGTCAGGCCAAGGGCTGTGACCCAAACCCGGAAAGATGATAGGACGATATCAGCGAGGCAACTCTTCCCCTGCGCTAAGCTGACTGGTGACAATTGCTGGGTGGCAGTGAATGAAATCACTTTTCTCAATGTGTACAATGCATCCAGAGGGAGGGCAAGACAGAACACCTGAACGCGGTGTCATCTACGAACCTGGGAGTGAAACATTCTGCCAGAGCCAAGTTCAGTCAAATTTCACAATATCAAAGAAGTTGGCCCATGAGGCAAAAATTAAAATTACTCCACCACGTCGTTTTTCCGCTCCCAACAAGTTTGACGCCTACCTAAGTCTCATCAAGTTTACAAGTACGACCTAGTACATCCTCATCCCAATGACCACACCTCACTTCGACCTTCTCTGGTCTCAGTTGACCACCAAATACATGCCTACGCCGATATTTATACCCGACGGAGGAAGCAAAGTGTGGCGCACAGATCTGGGAGACAGTTCTTTGAGATGGACGTGAGAGGGTTCACGATAAGTTCACAAGCTGATGCAGAGGAAGGATATAACCTCGAAGGGCGTGAAATTCCGAATCTTGGGAAGCAGTTTTATGAATTGAGCTTCGTGCGCGCCAAGACTTCGCTTGCGAGAGTGCAGCTGACACTATAAAAACAAGCCAACGATGGGAGGTGCTGCGGTCCGCCTCCTGGTGGTGTGCTCCGGTATAGTCTGAGTAGCCTGGGTACCTACTCCACTTGGGAAGGTGTTATGGTTATAAGGTTATGTACGACGTCTTGGAGTTTGGAGCTTAATAGTCTGCGGAGCTGAGGGTAGAGCAAGGTGTGGAGATTAAATTAATTAGAATCTATATGTACATATATGTGTTGTAAAAGGGATGAAGCGGCCCTATCTATCTCTACAAAAGAAGTGTTCCTAATACCATACGCACGAGCCTCGGCTAATCCCTCGCCGTGCCTTGCTAGCCACACTTGGTTTAGTTCACGTAATGTCTCATTGCTTACACACGCCCATCCATATTATATATCACAACAGAAGGAGACATCTCAGATCATGTTTCGCGCGGAGAAATGTTGAAAGATGATGGAGGCATGTCTGGATAACTCAGGGTTTTTGAGATGTTCCCTTGGATGGGTATTCACGGATGAGGGTTAACTTGGGGTGAAGAAAAAGCCGCCATAACTTTGAAGTGATGCTTGCAAATGAAATATGAGGCAAGAGTGCTCTTCTTGTAAATTGAGTCATCTTTTCTGTACCTTTCTTTGATATTGTTTTTGTTTTGTTTTGTTTATTTAGTCCTAAGCTAAAGCTATGTTTTCCAAATTGGGTCAAGGACAGGCGGAGCCGGCAAAGTTCCCTGTAATCTTTCCTACAGCCTAACTCGTTCCAACCTCGTGAATCGCTACTTGAAGTGCAGCTGATTAAACTGAAACGAAAAATCAAGAAAATCAAAACAACTCCGAAAGAACAGAAGATTCCTCCATGGACCCAGTCAATGTGCTCCTCACACATTCCGTCGTCCGTCACACCTTCCAAATGACAAATTTACTTTATCTCCGCTGAGAGCAGTAGATGAGTTAGCAGGCACCTTTGATCCAGCCGGTATCCTGCTAATTGTTAGTAGATGCCCCAGAAGGGGACATCGTCGAGGTTGCTGTGTCCTCAAACTTCTTCTTCAGGTCCCAGCACTCCGAAACCTATTGCCTCGGCCATTGCGGTATCCTTCGCCGCGGCGACGATCGCCTCTTCGGCCTTTTTGGCTGCGGCCCTAGCTCGAGCCGCCTCCGCGAACTTCCCTTGCTCGAGATGGCGTATCCACGCGAGCTGCTCTTGGGTCATCGGTCCAGATTTTTTGGGTCTGACTTTGAGGTCCCGAGAATCCGATCGGTGGGATCCCCCACAGTTGCGACACTTTGTGTGGGCCCTGCACTCGGCTTCCGAGTGCATTTTTGATCCACAGTTCCAGCAGGCTAGAGCGCGGGAGCAACCACGAGTGGCGTGGAAGCCCAAACAGCGTTTACACTGTTCAAGTTGGCGACGAGGCTTGTGAATGGTTGCCATACCAGATTCGTCGAAGATGCGGAAGCCCGCACGAGGGGCGTTTTCCCGCGTGAAAAGGGCATACCAGCTCTGATACGGTGCCCCAGGTCGACACGTCCCATTAGGTCGGACGTGAATTGGTCTCGCGCCGGTCATAACTGCGATCTTGTCGAAGACCCACTCAGAATCGACCGCTATGGGGCCTCGCTCTGTGATTATACTTACAGGTATGTTGGGTATCTGTAAGGCTACAAGATCTGAAGAAGCCTCGAGGTTGGCGTTTTCACTCGCCAGCTTCAAAGAGCCATCTAGCATCTCTTGTCGTGTTTTTTCGTCCCTTGCTAGCATAGCAAAGCCGGTCCTCACTCGATGAAGCGAGGTTATTTTATCGTGAAAGAAAAGGAATCTCATCTCCAATTTAATTCTCACGCAACTTGTGGACAGTTTTCGCCACGGGTGGTCTTTTTCAAGGCGAAGGAACAGTCGATTGTCGACTTTCGCTTTGGGGCTTCTTTCTTTGAGGTTTGGCCGCAGGTTGCGGCACAGCCTTTACAGTTGGGCCTGCTTTCTGTCGCAGTCCGTTTCTGGCAACCGTGGCCCAGGTGATTTTGACAGGCAGAACTGGGACGGCGGGAGTTGCGTTACTCCTGGCTTCGGGAGCCCTTGGGGTTGGGTTCGCCGGGCGAGGAGGGAGAACGGGTGACGTAGTGGCCGGGCCCGTGGCCATGTATTGCGCAATGGCGGCGCGTAGGTAGACTCTCATCGAGTCTACGAATTGTCTATTTGACCCGTTGGTCAAAGGGAGGAGGGTAGCTTCGACGCCAGAGATGGCGGCGGAGCAGAGGGCTAGATTTGCCGCTATTTCGGCGGCGCGTCGTTGTTCAGCTTCGACTATTGGTCGGAGCTCGAGGGGACACTCTGCTTTCGTGGCAGCTTTGGGCTGCGGCGTTGATGTTGACGCTGCTATGGGTGCAGCGTTTTCCGACGGTTTTGAGATGGTCAGAGGAGGTTTGGACGATTCTCCAATCCCGTGGTGGACGGAGGCTCGTTGAGGAATTTCCTCAACAATTTCCACAGACCCGATCATGTCGGTATCGGGTTCAGTGACGGCGGGGAGGGCTTTTTCCTTCCCTTTGATTGAGACCTTGCTCATCTCCGCGCATTTCGGAGACTGGGCAAGGCCATGTACTTGTTCGAGAGCCCTCGGGTGGACTCTCGTGTTGTCCAACTTGGCGTTGGGACGCTTTTATCGAACAGGTGGCATGGTGAAAATGCCAGTGACTCGATCACAATTATTTGATAGAATGCGACGAGCGCGAGAGGGAGGGAGAGGGGGAAAAGGTGAAGATTCGAAATTTCGAATTTCAAAAAAATTGTCTTTGATATTTTGTCATAGCTAGATAGCTGCCTACGCAAATAAAATCTGATGAATAAAAAAAAGATAGCTTGTTTGCACAGGTGAATCCAAAAACCAAGTCTCACAATGCTCTAAGGGTAGAAATGATATTTGGGTCAAGATGACTGAGGTGAGATCCCTGTAACCATGGATTTGGTTGGTTGGATCTTCATGCAGGCCCATGTCTAGTTCGTCCACTAGTTATGCAAGCAAGGGTACTATCCAATGATATTCCGTGAAGGTCAAAACATAGGAGTTTCGACTCTAGAAGAAAGGTATATGGATCTTCATTAGAAAATTAAAAAATTAATTGATATTATTTAAAATTACACATCTAATTCAAAGATAATTGCTCTGTATTTGATTTCAGGGATGCCCAAAATCATGCTACCATCAGGGAGATTGAGATAGCGACTAAGCTCGAATTCCCGGCCTAGTGATTAATCGAATCAGGTGGCTACATGATGGAAAGGAGCACCAGCGATCGAAGATGTGTGTTGTTTTGCTGTTGTTTTATTCAAGTCCTAAGCTAAAGCTCCAAATCCACTATGAGTACAGGACCGATTTTCACAGCCAGAACTACATCTAAGACATACCCAGCTTGATTCCACCGCATGAACCACCACAAAACCAGCAGTAAGTTAAAAATATGCGCCGACGCGAACTCCTTTTCCCAAAATTAACAAAAGAAAAAGATAAATTGCAAATAATTTAGAATGGGAAGCAGTACTCCTCGCCTCGATTCCCATTTTGTCAGGTTTAGTTTCCTGACGAGTTATATTCGATCTCCACTGAGAGTAGGAGATGGATGCACAGGAGAATACCCAAAACAATTGGTATCCTGCGCAAATTGTTTGAAGCTCTCGAAGCACTTAGGCCCGAGTAGCTTGTGTAAGAAGGCATTGTGTGACAATGACCCTCTGATTCGACGCGTGATATTTGCGTTGAGTCGACAATGTATGAAGTGGGTAGGGGTGGTTTCCTCCCCACAGATGCACTCTGTAATAGCGTGCGGATTGTTGAAGCGACGATGGTACGCCGCGAAATTGCCGTGGCCCGTACGGGCTGCAATAAGATGTCGTAATTGTAGCCTGGAAAGCCCCAGTTCTGGTGGTTTGCGACGGCGCATGAGCAGATCTAGCTCACGATACCGTGACGGGCAAGTTTCATTCCACCAGCTGTCGAGCAAAGTCTGTCGCTGTCGATGCAATTTTTGGTGTAAAAATGCTGTCGTGGTGGTTGCTGGCTCAGTTTCCACGCTGGGAAGCGTTCGTAGGGCGGATTTGGCCGCTGCATCTGCTTCCTCGTTTCCATGTATCCCCGAGTGTCCTGCTACCCACGTTATTCTTACCTGAGCTAGCCCAGACAATTCGCGAAACTTTCGTACTTCCTCGTGGCTGGTCGAGGACCTGCCCGTGCTCAGTGCATTTATCGCATGTCGACTATCCATCAACACATTAATGCACTGCGTCGTTCCTTTCGCCAGGTACTCATTCCCTCTTAGGTGACCCAACGCTGCTTTAAGAGCTTCCTTTGCCCCCATAATCTCTGCATCTAAAGCCTCTCCACCGTGCTTTATGCCACTTCCTTTTTGAAAGGTTTTCCCATCCAGCTTTAGGACAAACCCCCAAGCTGAGCGTCCCTTTCCCTCCGATGCTCCGTCCGAGTAAGCACAGATTTCTGACTTTGGCACATTATTGATCCATAGTTTACAGGCTTCTACTTGGTCTTTTCTCGAACCAACCTTCGAACCCGGCCGCGATTGATAAAATGGTGGGGCAAGAGGTTCCGCGGCCTCTGCCTCTGGTAGCTGTCTATAAGCACGCTGAGCCCGTGACATTTGAATTTCAGGACGCGCAGATTTTCGATTGTGCTTTTTATATTTTCGCGTACCGACATTTGGGCAAACTGCAGCACGGATCCTAAGCGGATGGCGGTCGTCAAGTGTTTGCATTCTGGCAGAGAGGCGAAGTCGGTTTCCTTCGAGAATTATTTTCCCGGTTGGTATTCCTCCTTCCCTATGTAGTACAGCGTTGGGTGTTGTTCTCATTACCGGTAGTGCTGACCTAAGACCCATTAAGACAGCCTTATCAATCATACTACATAGGCCAGCAGTGGGCGGTGTCACCATCCCTCGTATTGTTGGTCGTCTAAGGCCAGGCCACCAGACGTCAGCTCCGTACGTTGCAATTGGGAGAATACATGTGTCGATCGCTTTAACCAACGCCCCAGGAGCGGCTCCTCGGTAGGCTGTATTGAAGCGACGCATGTGCTGTGCAATTTTCAACGCTTTGCCACACCAGGTTGTGACGTGGTGTTTGAAGTTAAGTCGAGGATCGAGGTACACACCAAGCCAGCGGACATTTTGCGACGGCTCTATGAGAGTTTCGTTGACATAAATTCCAACCGATGTTTCGCGGTATCGTCCGGGGAATTGTGCGACTTCGGACTTGTCTGTATCAAAAGCGACAGCATTATTTCGAGCCCAGTCTAGTAGGTTATTGACCTCGTCCTATGCTGCGGCTGCAGACTCTGCAATCGTCCGGCCAAATCCAAGGATACCGATATCGTCGGCGTAGCTAAACCTAAGACCCGGGGTTCCACTTCGCATGGGCTCTGCCATATATAGAAGGAAGAGAAGTGGCGAGATCGGTGAGCCCTGTGGAACTCCGCACACTAGCTCTCTCTTGGCAGTGACTCCCCCAGAGTATCGCACTTGAACCATCCGATTCGCAAGGAAGGAGCTAGTCCATTTGAGAATAGACTCCGGCCATCCCTGCTCCTGCATCCTCCTCACTAGTCGATTATGGAGTACCGCGTCGAATGCTCCTTGAACGTCCAACGTTACAAAAGTAGCTGCCCATCCTTGTGAATTTGCCTCTTCGATGTCGTGGACCACACATGAGACCAGATCCGTTGCTGAGCGCTTCGGCAGTGCACCAAACTGTTGCTGGCCGACTACATCATGGATTACTGCAAGGTGTGCCATCCGCTAAGCTAAGAGCCTTTCTAACCCTTTTCCCAAGCATGAGAGAAGAGCGATTGGTCTCCAACCCTTGATTGTCGTTGGGTCTCTATCGTTCTTTTGAAGGAGGACCACCTCGGCTAATTTGAAACACTTTGGATGGGTGCCAAGTAGAATGCAAGCTCGGAACAGTTGGGAAATCCAAGGCCCGATTGTATTCCAACACGCCTCCAGCAGGTTTACGGAGACTCCGTCTGCTCCTGGGGCCGTATTTCCGCAACCAATGGTACAGGCTCGAACCTCTTCATCTGTTACGTCCTCTTCCCATGGTATCCGACTGCTGCTCGCGACTGTACATGGTGACAAGTCGTCTGATGCCTGAAATCGTGCCAGGAGGGAGTCGCGAAGGATCGTGGCCCGTTTTAGTGGATCTGTTATCAACGTCCCATTATGGTTCAATGGCGGAGGGATACTAGCCTGTCTGGGGTTATCCATTCTCATTAGCTTGAACACATCAGTCGGCGTAGTAATTGATTCGACCTGTTGGGTTTTGAACTCCTTTTTCGAGGTCTTCACAACTGATCGGAGCTTTTTCGCGCTGAGTGCCCGTTGACAGGGAGTTATCGCGCTTTTATACTCAGCAAAGGCTGCCTTGCACTCTGGGGTCCACCACGGAGCAGATCTGCCGCAGCGGGCTTTTGGTCGTGTTCCTACTGCATTGATTGCATTAGTGAGATGGAAACAAATTTCCTCGGCATACTCTTCAACCCTCTCGATTGTGTCAAGAACTGGTGGTGGTCGGACCCACTGTGCAATGACCTTGGCGTATCTGGGTAGCTTATCCTTTGTTACTCGGAGTTTTGCCTTTTCGGGTCTCATTACTGAGTTGCGAACTGGAATTTGTCCTCGGATAGGGAAGTGATCGCTGGTGACACATCCACCACGATCTACCCAAGCACGGGCGCCGTCGACATTACTCCAAACTAGATCTAGCGTGTTTCCAGCTCGGTGAGTGGGCTCCCCAATAATATGACAGATCAAATGGTGTTTGTCTGCCCATTTCTCGATCATTTCTCCTTGTCCATGAGGACGTTCCACGCCAGGTTGCCAAGCCCAATATACCGAGTTAAAGTCCCCAGCAGCGACGGAGTTTGGCGGTGGAGTCCAGTTGATCAGAGGCTGTATAGCTGTCGAGTTATTGGGTGCCTTGTAGACATTGAGAAAAGTAATGCCGTTCACTTCTACCCAGCAATAGTCTCCTGTGGACACAACATAAGGAAAGATCTGTGTTGCCGATATCTTTTTATCGTCTATCCGGGTATAGGTCACAGCCCTCGGCCTAACATTTTCGCCGCCGTTAGGCAGATGATAGGTATATCCTGGGTGATCCTTTGTCGTATTCTTTTGTTTATTCCACAGAGGTTCTTGAACAGGAACCACGTCGATACCCAGCTCAAATGCTCGGGCAAGCGCAATGTTTTGCGTTGAGCCCCCTCTACCTACGTTTATTGACATAAAGCTTAGAGTAGGAGAGAGGCTCGAAGAGACCCGTGGGGTGCCCTTCACAAAGATTTTTGCTGATTTGATGCCTCATCGACCTCGGCTACAGTCGCTGTAGCGTCGGACATGAGAACTTCAAAACAGTTGGTCGATTTAAAACCTGGCTGGTTAGTATTTGACGCTACTGCGGCTGCTGTCATCGCTGCCTCTGCGCGTTTGACAGCTGCTTTGGCCCGAGTGACTGCTGCGAATTCGCGTTGGCTAGCCTGCCTTATGGTCTGTAGGTTTTCCCTGGAGGCCATTCCAGACTTTGTTGGACGAGCTAGACAGTCCCGACTATCTGACCTGTGTGGACCTCCACAGTTGCGGCACTTGGTGTGTGCCTTGCACTCCGCGATGGAATGCATAGTTGAAGTACAATTCCAGCAGGCTGGGGCGCGCGAGCAGCCTCTGGTGCCATGGAATTGTAGGCATCTTTTGCATTGGTTGATGCTTTGACGAGGCTGGTGGCGGACTGCAATCCCAGAGTCGTCGAAAAGTCGGAAGCCTGGCCGAGGGATCGATGATTTTTCGAAAAGGGCTACCCATGACTGGTATGGGGCTCCAAGTCGGCTTTTCCCATGTGGGCGAACTTTTACCGGGACAGCCTTGGTGACCCTGACTATCTCGTCTGTTACCATCTCTTCAGTGACGATTACTCTGCCCATTATTGTATTAATGGCAACTGGGACTGTTGCGATTCTAAGTGAGCTCAGGTCCGATGCTTCTTCCAGTATGGCATCTTGCTGGATGAGGGACCCAGCTAGGCTTAACATGTTGGCGCGTGCCTCTTGGTTTTCGGCTCTAATTGCGAAGCCAGTTGGAACACGGTATACGTGCTCAATGTTGGCTTGAGGAATTTCAAGCACTTTTGCCACAGCCTCTCTAACACCAAACGGTGATAGCTTTCTCCAAGGGTGTTCATTTCCAAGGCGAAGAAACAAGCGCTCATCTTTCATGGCTGATTGCGTTGGGGTGGTCGGGTTTCTTGACGGCCGCGTCGAGTTTGCCGCCCTCGGCATAGCCTGTGCGACTTTTGTGGCTGCCGGGGGAGTCTTTATACCGGTGCGGGTGATTGTGGCCCAAGTGGTTTTGGCCTGGGAGACTTTGTCATGAGTCACTTTACTTTGTGGCTCATCCTGATTTTTGGCAGCACGTTCTATAATCTTGCTGCCAGTAGCCTGGCTTTCGGGGCGTGGGGGAAGTGATGGGAGGACTGTACCTGGTCCCGCGATCATAAATTGAGCAATTGCAGCTCTAATGTAGACTTTCATAGAGTCTATAAATTGAACACTCGACCCTTTGGATAGGGGGGACAGAGCATTCTCGACACCGTTTATTGCAGCGGTGCAAATTTTTACATTTTCCGCAGTTTTTGCGGCCCGGCGTTCCTCAGCCTCAATTAAGGCTCTGAGTTCGGGGGGGCATTCCTCCGTTTGCCTGCCTTCATTTCCACTGCGAGGAGAAGGATTCTCTTCTGTGGTTCCTGTTGTATGTTCCAGGGGGTTTGGGGTAGATGCTGCACCTTTTGACTTGTTAGCATCTGCAATCGCAGCTCGTGTCATAGCTGGCACAGCGACTTCAATGAGAGGAAGTATATGCTGTCCGGTAGTCGCTGTCCCTAAATTGTTGCGACTCGTCGCTGCATTTTCAGCTCCGGTCGCATCTGGCTTGGAGTGAATTGAGTTAGGTAGTCTTTTCAGATTCTTAAGAATCTTGTCAATGTCAAAGTTGCCAACATCTACCATATCGCAATCTATGGTACTTTCGTCGATTAATTGGTCGATGTTCATCTCTTGAACGGCAGTTAGTGGGCCCAACTTGACGCTTGCTTTCTGTCGAGCAACGTGTTTGAGGTGCTTGCGGTTATCTACGATGTCTTTCGCCCGCGATGGCTTACTGCGAACTGGGGGCATATTGGTAGCCTGCCAGTCGCTCACAAATTTTGAATTAAGGGCGTACGATATTACGATATCGAGAGAGGGAGAGGGGGAAAGGATGAATATTCGAAAATTCGAATTTCAAAAAAATTGTGTGTGTGTGTGTGTTTTATTGTACTACTTGAGTCTATGACTATCTAGCACATTGGGCTCCTCTCTGACCCAGGCCACACATTGTACAGTGCTCCTATCCTCTTTTGTTACTTGAAAGATCATTGATATATTCCCCTTGATGAATAGCCATTCAGCTCAGTATTTACCCGTGGAATTCAGCCACCTTTTCCACGGAACCTTCTACCCAAAAAAAATAAAAATGGTAGCAATGGAAACTGCGTGCGCGGGAAAAAGTCTCAAAAAACCTGCAGCCCCAGCCAGGCGAGGCCTAGACACCGGGACCACATGAGGTGCGCATATTCATCTATATCTCCCTTCTTTGTAACAGTCGAGGCCGACTTGATCCAATCCACCATCTCCGTATCGGGTGCTGGGTACTCTCCGGAAACTCATCGGATGGCTTTTCCTCCATGATCAAGGGTGGGTGACGAGTAGGGCTCCGACCCTACCATCTGATCTGATCGTGGTTAGCTTCATGATAGTGGTGATATGGGAATGTGTTGAGAGATGAAGACGATACAGACCGCGAAAGCGATTGGGAATCCTCTTCGAAGTGAGGACTTTGTTACTCAATCTCGGCTCTGCAGACTCTTCAGTGAGAGCTGGAGGTTCGTAGGGGACACCACTGACAGGTGTTGAGAATAGTCCCCCACCAGCGATCGAAGAAAAACAGTCGCAATCGAGGATCAATTGTGGTCAGCCTCCCATCAGAGGCAATGCAAACAGAGGTAGTTCGAAAGAGGCTTGTAATTAATGCCATGCTCTTCACCGCGCAGGTGCGGTGAGTGCGCTGGTGCTCACCAAACTCGGGACTGTCCGAAGGAAAAAGGTTTCTTGTGCGAACTGCGGCAAGGAGCACCGTTCGTGGCAGAAAGCAGCGTGTCGGACCTACCAGGTCTACAAGGGAAGTGTGGAGAAAGCTCGGATGGAGCTGTTGTCAAGAACGGCGGAAATATGGAATGAAAAACCAACAATGGCGCCAATGCGAACAGTCGGACCAACTGATGATCAGGAATTTACTTTAGTCACCAGTAGGAAAGCTGAAGGATCCAAAAGAGGGGAGGGCAAGACTGAACACATGTACGCGGTGTCCTCTACGAACCTGGGAGTGAAATATTCTCCCATAGCCAAGTTCAGTCAAACAAAGTCAAACTTCGCAATACCGAACAAGTTGGCCCACGAGGCAATGATTCAAAATACTCCACCATATCAATCTTTCACTCCCAACGAAATCGATTCCTACTTAAGCCTCATCAAGTTTACAAGTACGACCTAGTACATCCTCATTGCAATGACCACACCTCTTTTCGACTTTCTCTGGCCTTAGCTGGTCGCCAGATACAAGCCCACGCCGATATTTACACCCGACAGAGGAAGCAAAGCGTGGCGCACAAATCTGGAAGACAATTCCTTGGAATGGATGTGAGAGGGATCAAGACAAGTTAACAAGATGATGCAAAGGATGGATACAGTCTCGACGGGCGTGGAATTTCGAGCTTTGGCAAGGAGTTTTTACAAATTGAGCTTTGTGCGTGCCAAGACTTCGGCTCCGAGAGTGTAAGCGACACTATAAACATCGCCATGGCTTGATGGTGAGGTGGTACATCGTCTTGGTCGGTCTACCAAGTAGAGTCTGGATAGCTTGGACACATATCCCACTTGAAACAGTAGATCGCTGGTTCAAATCCGGCAAAACACAACCACTTTTCTCGCGGCGCTGGTATGCATGGATGACGAAGGCATGCTTGGATAATCAAAGGTTTTGAAATTCCCTTTGGTGGGTACTAACGGAGGAGGGTCGACTGTTTGTGTAAGCGAACATACATCGTAGTGGTATTTGCAAATGAAATCCAGAGTATGAGTGTCTCTAACGTCAAAAGAGTCATCCCACATGTATACATAGCACCGGTCATGTGTCATAGCTAGATAGCTGAATACACATTAAATGATTCAAAAAAAAAAGATCCAAAAGAGGGCCGGGACGACCACACAAGGTAGTCGAAGCCCCAGTGGCACCAACAATCGCCTCGACAGCAGCACCACCATCAGGGCCAACTCTTCGAACACGTCGTCGATCAACGGCGAGTGAGGAGGTGTCTTCTCTTTTCAATTTCTTCTCGCAACAGTCTGACCGAAGAGGGATTTTATGAAGTTCATGGAAAGTTTATAAAATTATGGTTGAAAGGAACGTTCTCAGCATTAAGCCGGGTCGGTTCAGAGGGGCAGGACATCGGGTTTTGTTTGATGAAAGCTTTTTCCCATACCAAAGCGGCTTACCGTCTTCATGGTTCTATAGATAGATACCGCATAGGACGTTAAACGAGACTAATTCAATTAAATTAAATTCTGTAATGGATTTTGATTTCATTATCCTAATTTGGCGCCCTATGGGCCCATGCAGGTGTCTATCATACTTTCTAATTTACATGGGAAACCTTTTGGGTTTGCTCTGTACCACAAAAGTATATATCGAAGCCCTCAGTATGGCTCGCAACTAAAATGAAAGCGTACTACGTGTTTTGTATTAGTCTGCTCTATCCTAATACTTTGTGTACCCTCCATTTGCCTCTATCAATGCTACGCATCTTTCGTGCATGCTGCTGACTAGTGACGATAGCTCCTCAGAAGGTATAGAGTCCCATGCGGCCTGTAGCAATGTTCTCAACGTGGCAGAGCGCACAAGCCCGACCCCATTTGTGTCAGGACTATTTACCTGAATTTAATTTTTTAAGATGTTCCACAATGACTCGTTCGGGTTCAGGTCCGGAGAGTAAGGTGGCCATCTAAAAGGCGGTATTCCAACCGCACGCAGCGCCTCAATTGTTGGGTATGCTCTATTTCATGGTGCATTGTCGTGCATGTATAGAATTTCTGGATTTTCCATGTGAAATTGATTCAAAATAGGCAAAATCCTTTCAAAAAAAAGATGAGGCCCTCATAAACCCCAAATCCTTCTCCAAGACTAGGAATGGGCCTATTTGTGATCTGTAAAATGATCCCCAAAACATCCAACTGTTCCCATGAGCATGACGAGCCACAATACAAGTCTCATCAAACTCATCATCAGGCTTAACTCTGCTGTTAGTACAAGGAAGACTTTGATAGAATTTATACGTACCTTTCCTGTGACAGGAGGTTTCATGTGAGAATTACCCAATACCCAGGTTTCATCAGTCCATAGTATGCGATTCCATTGTTCATCGCTCCAATATAAATGTAATTGGGCGAACTCCAATCTTTTCTGCTTGTTCACCGCGCAAAACGGAGGCTTCTTCCGAGCAATGCATCTGCTGTTGTTGTAATTAAGGGAGTAACATGACTGCATTACAATAAACTGTTCACATGAGAATAATGTGCACATACGCCGTGGGATATGATTGACCTAGATCATCACTCATTGGTATGACATAGTATTTCCCAATAGATTCCTAATCCCACAATAGGAGATTCAAACAAACTCCATAGTATTCACGCACTTGAGAATACTAGGGAATGTCCTCAAGTTCGTCCATTGATCCAAGTCCTAAGAGTATAACTCACGAACTTTACCTCTCTTAAAGCCATAGCTACCTCCTTCCATACCTTCATCCTAACGGTACGTCATTCCAGCTCAGCATAGCCTTTCAATAGCTGTAACCTCTTTTTTTTGAGTGCATTAGATATTAACGCTCACTGCATTACCAGTGGCTGAAGGGCACTATGGCTAGTTCCAAATAGCACATCTGTCGATTTTCAGGAGATTCCCGGACGAGAGCCTCAAGCTCATCAACTTGTTCCGCGCTTAATTTTAGTAAGGGTCCTTTGCGAGGCATAGGATTTACAGTCTCTCGAGCACACGCAAGTTGCACTTGCCTTATTGTGAAGCCAAGTTCGTCGGATACATGTTGTAATGTCAAGCCAAGTCTTCTTAATGCTCTTATTTCAATACATTGATCGCGAGATAGATGCTTGCGAACTTTAGTTTCTGAAGCAGACTTTTGGAGAGACCTTGTTTGCTAGAAAAGAGGATGAATTGATAGTGATGTTAAGTTTCAGGGACTATGTAGATTAGGCAGCCAAAGGTGTCGTTGAAGTGTGTTTTTGTAACCGATTGTTAGAAGAAGACGACTGGCTCATACTTCATGGCAAGCGGGGTAAGGAGGAGAGATAGTCTAACCTATTGCGAGCTAGCTCAGCTATGCCTACAGGGCTTATCCCTTAAACAGCCCAGTTTGAAGTTTTACCTTTTCCAACCTAGAGGCACTTTACATGAACTACTTAATGGGGGATCTGCCGAGTCTTACGTAAGTCTCTCCTAGCTTAACTTTACAGGAGATCACGTGGTCGATATTTACAAATGCAATCGGACAATTCCTACTCTGGTCCTACAACGCCCTAAGCCCAGGAGGGCAAATAATGAACACCTGAACGTGGTGTCCTCTACGAACCTGGGAGTGAAATATTCTGCCAGAGCCAAGTTCAATCAAATTTCGCAATATCAAAGAAGTTTGCCCACGAGAAAATGATCCAATACTCACTGCAAAATCAAACTCTCCCGCCCACCGAGATCGATCTCCACCGAAACCTCATCAAGCTTACAGGTACTACTTAGTACATCCTCGTTTAAATGATCATACCTTTTGTTGACTACTCTCTGGCCTAAGCTGGCTACCAAATACACGCCTTCGCCGATATTTATACCCGACGTAGGAAGCAAAGCGTGGCGCACAAATCCGGGAGATAAACCTTTGGAATGGACGTGAGAGGGACCAGGACAAGTTTACAGGATGACACAGAAGGTGGACACATGTCGATGGCTGTATAATTTTGGATTTTGGCAAGGAGCTTCACGAATTGAGCTTATTGTGCGCCGAGACTTCGCTTGCGAGAGTGCAGCTGTTACAGGCTTAGGGCCTTGTAGGATTAGAATCGGACTTATCCGATTCCACATGTAACGATTTCTCACGTGACCATTGGATAGTCAGGCTTGAAGTGACTTACGTAAGACTTAGTAGATACTCAATTGTGTAGCTCGTGTAGTTCTTTCGTTATACAGAATATAAACCTTTATTTTTGGATTCACCTATGCGGACAGCTATCGTGATCAGTCCTTTTACAGCAGCTGACACTATAAAAATAATCCGACGATGGAAGGTGTGGTGGTCCGCCTCATGGTGGTGTTCTCTGGTATGGTTCGAGCAGCCTGGGCATCTAACCCACTTGGGAAGGAGATTCCTAAGATTACATTTCGCGCGGAGAAGATTCAATGGATGACGGAGGCATGTTTGGATAACTCAGGTTTTTTGAGACGTTCCCTTGGATGGGTATTCACGGATGAGGGTTGAGTTGGGGTGAAGAAAAAGCCGCCATTCGCAGTGGTACTTGCAAATGAAATCCGAGGCATGAGTACTCTTCTTTTATACTGAGTCACCAATTTTATACTTTTTCTCTGATATTGTGTCATGGCTAGATAGCTGTGTACGCAATTAAAATCTGATGCAAAAAAAAGGCCCTAAGCCTTTAACAGATAATCTAGCATAGGCATAAATAGTAGGAGTGCATACAATTAATTACCTTCGTACAGTGTACATAGCATCTTTCCTTCCATTTTTCTATTAGAACAAAAATTACAAGAGGGAGATTTCATCATGACGAATCATTACGCATAATTTTTTCTTCTAGCTGCAAGCGTTCGTGTTGAGGAATGAACTCGACATTATCACTTCATCATTTTTGATTTCATTTAACCTGATTTGGCCCCTTATAGGCCCTTGGCTATGAACTTATCTATATGTTTACATGGGAGGAAACCTCGGTGAAAAGCTCACCATCTTTCTGATTTAGATCCTGAAATTTGCGGTTTATCTTTCAGGAAGCACAATTACACTGTAATACAGTCCATATGTACCAATCAAATCTCCTATATCAACCCCAATCTTGTGTCCATCCTGTCTCTTTCCCCAAGTTACATTTCGACCGCATTTGTCATGCGGGATTTTTCTATCCAACCACGACTGAGGTTCCACGGTGTGATTCTTCAATGTAGCCAGGTTTGTTTATCATTGCTTCAAAGGAGCGTTTTGGGGCTTCTTCCGGATCCCTCTTCTACCAATCGACTACCTAGGCCACGACATGATCTTGTGCTTGGGGTTCTGCGATTGGTAGCCATATGGACAGCTTGGACTGCAGACTCCGTGTACTTATCTTCTGTGTAAATACGAGTTGAGCCTGATATTCTTGCTTCAATTATGGATTGCTAGGCTACTTTTTCACTTCATGATTATAATTTAAATGGCTTGAATAACTTTTATTGACTTTGACGTTCCAGCCGGGGCAGAGTTCCGAGCCAAAAAATTGGGGATGCCTCTGCAAGTTTGGGTCATTCAGTACCGAATCTTGTGGTTATAATTAAAATCTAGGAAGAGTCCTGCTTAGTTGAAAGTGGGTGGCAATATTATGCGTCCATTTTTCATAAATTAGTCTGTGTGGTCGACCTTGGCTGTTATCTATGTCCACACAAACGAAGTACTGTGCATACGAGGACTTCTCAAAGTTGGAACTTTATACCCCACATGTATTGTAAGCTCCCTCTGCCTTTCACATCCCCATTTTAATCCCCCCCCGGCTATAAATCCCATTTTTATGATTGTCCCAAGATTTAGCCTCTCTTTATTTGAAATCCACGAGTGTGTAAGTAGGTATTGTGTCGGCCCAAAGCTAAGAATGATGAGAGGTGTGGTGAGGAAAGACTAGGCCGTATCCAATGACGAAATGTGGCTTTGGCTAGGACGAGCAGTTGCAGAGTTTAGAGGGCTCGAGATGTAATTTGATAGGCATATTGGTTGCATCTTTTCAATTTTGACGGAGTCTCAGCACTGGCAAACTACTTAGCGCCTAGGCTGGAAGAGGATGTGACGAGAGGATGTTCGTCTTGGCCTCGTAACTGCTTACGGGAGTTCCGAGAAAGCTTGTCAAGTTATGATCACATGACCATCTTAGTCTCGCCCAAGTGGATGACCGGGAGGATTTACGGGTGAGGGGATGGACGAGACGACTAAGCATACTCCCGTCTCCTGCGCCAAGTCGGTGAAAAGTATACTGGCTACGAAACTTTTGAATTATGCATAAGCATGAACGCAACAAAGACCCAAGAAATATGACTGGGAGGAAGAGGGATTATTTTTCGCCACGGTTTTTAGTCCAATGATCCTCGCGAGTCATCCCCAAACTCCGGCGTGGCGGAATCGATTCTAGCCCCTCTTAACTGCGAACCTCTCGCACTGCCACCGCCGTAGATTTGAACACCTGGGCGGCCTTCACTAATGCCTTGCCATGCCGTAACGTTACGCGGGCAGATCTACCGGCGAGCTATATCCCCACTATATCGACGTCTGAGGGCTTCATCAGGCAGAAGTGTACAACCGGCACCATTTAGCTTGGGCAACAACTGATTATTTCGCGAATTCTAAATCATCACAGAGGAACAGAGATCTTCGCTTCTCCCTTAACTTACCTTCGATCTGGAGGCACGTAAATGCCATGTACTATCTCGTGTAGATGCGGAAGCAGAGTATCTTATGCAGTGCCGGGTATGACTGTGAAGATGATATAGATGGAACATGATATTGGATTCTCGAGAACCCAGCCAAGTTCAATGGTACCGTTATGGCATATTTTTTACGCTAAAATCTCTGCCTCCAAAGACAGAGACACAATTAATTCTAGCTACAGAACTACAAGAGAACTAAAAATCATCTTTAGAACATAATTCAAAAGCTTTGGGATGCTTGAATACACCCTTCTAATTTACTATTGTGAAATAAGTTGATTTCATTTCTTTGTCTTAGCAATCCTATGGCGACAAAAGTCTAGCAAATGAGTTGGCTTCTTTCTACACGAGAACCTTTTCTCAAAGTCCCACGAGCTCTCGCATATCTCTGTCGTCATAACAGCCTGTCAGCGATGCATTAAAATGATAGACGGTCCTACCAAAATAATTGTTGATGCCACGTGTGCCAGCATAGGATAGGATAGAAATTTTAGTCCTGCATCAATCTGATTCTGAGCCAAGTATGACGAAACGAGGGAAGATCAACAAATCCCCGACACACCAAAAAACTCTAGACTACGCTCGTAAATGAGTCATATTTTGGGACGAGTAACAGGCTACTATGGAAGGAGCAGATTTGCGTGGAGCATGTTGAGAATTACTCAGATCCACAATTTGCACGAGCCACTTGGTTATCAGAACTATATTGCATCTTGTTTACCTGTGACTCTGGACTCTGAATTTACACTGGGTCTCGACCAAGTGTATACCTACTTAAGCTCCCTGCAGAATCCTAATCGCGCAAGACTTTTAAACCAGGATCTTGCGGCCCGCGCTCTACGGTGCAGTGGGTGCCATAGATGTGGTAGCTTTTTTCGCCGTACCTTGACAGCTCTCTAGAAACCGCAAATTCGTGTGCTAAGAGGATAGAGGTGTAGATAGTCGATATGTCACCAATTGCGGCCCATCCCGGCCAGTCGCAGCGAAGAGTACCTTGTAATCTAGAGTAACTAGGTCAGCATTTTATCTGCGGAACGAGCTTTCATGAATGCCGGAAAGATAAGTTTGTCGTATTTACTCTTCTCCTGACATTCTTAAAAACATGACGTTTTCCTGTTGGGATAGGCAGAGTGACAATTGGATCGATAGCGAAACGGTGAAGAATCTGTCGGGATGGAGTCGTCAGTAGCTTTTCATGTATCCATTATGTCCCGGGCGTTTCTAGTGAGAGTCGAACAGAGCTTTACAAGGAGCCGAGCTACATGAGTCATGGGATAAGCCTTGCACATACGAGAGTAAGAAAAATGATGTCAAGCCGGACGGATGGAGAGCTATCCTACCTTCACCGTGTGAGCACAAATACGTCAAGCAACAACAACGGTTCAGGTTGATAGGTACCTATTATCTCTATTTCCCGGATCACCTCCCATCTCCAACAAATTTGCTTGTGCGTCCGGACTCCGACTTCAGTCTCATTACCGAGTATAGGTAATTGTAGCGGGCTGATACGAAGTTTGGGCCCTTGCGGACAGAACACCAATATGTGCCGACAAAAAGTGACAACCTAGGCATATATCTTTGTGGAAGGTAGCCGTGAGCTTGATCTAAGTTATTCTTTGCTCTCCTTTCAGAGTGATCGATAAAGATGTAGCTAGTTAAGTGCCGGGATCCGATGTTCCGAATCTGTTGTAGGCCCTTGGGGTAGCCAGATAAAGAGGAGGGTGAGTACTACTCCCCACATAATATTCCTGCTCCCAGACACATTATTTGGTGTGGATGATTTTGCTTTATCGGTTCTAGATTATGGCTGATTTAGAATTCTTGCGGATGCCGACTGGATGGAATTTAAAATCACACCCCTGCACAGCCTATGACCGAATCACGTGATTGAAAAACGTCACATTTAATGCCAAATACTGCCGATCAATATTCGAGGCCGAGATAAATTGGATTTCACGCAGAGCATATCGTCACGTGACCTGTATCTCAGCCCTAATTTAGGCCGATTGATTTGTTTGAGAATGGTTAGTGTGCTAACCACACTAAGACAAAGCTTTTCATGATGCCTCAAGGTAGTTACACTCGAAGCGTAAATGGTCCATTTCGATTGAACCTGGAGCTAACACAAGCGGCGAGTAACACTTACGCGTGATGGGTCTCACGGTGGCATCACTATACAACGCAGCCCTCATCTCATCGAGCTTTGATGGCATCGGAGCTGCTAGGTGAGATAGCACAGACCGTGTCCTGGCCCTAGGGCTGGGGACACGGCATTCAAGTCACCTCCGGCGCCCGTACACATGCCGTATATGCGCTGCACGAGCACTTGCGCTGCCTAAGTAAGACTGTGGTGGCAAGGACCCGTATCAGCCCTCGGCATGATCATAACTAAGACTTCGCCATTCGGGACAAACTGTGCAGCAGATACCTGCAGGGCAGTCCTTTGTTTCGACAGGGGTAAGGCTTGGCATGCTGACAGAATGCAGTGGCGGACAAGTCTAGTCTTTCCAGTCGACTGGGTGGACGCTAATATTACATGCCTTGGGGCCCAGAGCAGAACGGCTTAGACGAGAAGGCACCCATCGCAGTCTCTCGTGCCTAGGCACTCTGGCCATTCGTGAAGCGGTGTGCAAATTTGACCAAGAGGTCGCTGCGATGAATGAGGTCAAATCCAAGCATTGTAAATGATGCCGAGGCTGGGGAAGGGAGGTAGAACGTGGCATAAGTGTCGTAAACAGATATGGGCATAAACGCGGGGGGCTCGCGCCTCCAGTAGCGCCACCAGTGATAAAGTAATTAGGCTCGTGATTCGAGTTCGTAAGGCGGCTGGTCCATGCGTCGTCGCGTAGTCCGCGATGGACCCGCGAATGAGGGGCGGTAGATAACCGTCTACTGCACCGTGACCCACCTATTCATTAGCAGTTATGGGACATACCCTGTCGAGGGGCCCACCGCTCTTTTCGGTGCCCAGCTCTCCCCGGCGAAGGTCCTGCGCCTCCTGCCCTGTCGATCACGAAGGGCGCTTGCATCAAGTTGTTCCTCGTGTTGGTATCACGTGACCCACACAGGTCGCGCGAAGTCATGGCAGCCTTTACCGCTTTTTTAAGGCGGCATCGGCCCTAGTGCTTCGCGTAGTCCACCAACACGCAGTAATGCTGCAGGCACCTGGGGGGATCTTTTCCCTGCACACCAACATTTAGTGGCAACCTGCTCGCTTTTTCCTCCTCACCGCACCCGATCCCCCGAACGAGTATGTCATGCTGAGCGGGGGGCCTGCTACGCGAACGTTCAGAAGCTACGTCCATGATCGACAGCGCAGACACGGGCTGCTACGGAAGGCGTCGTCGGCGCAAAGATGAGCCGGTTGGAGGTGGCCTCGAACAACCGGTGTCTGGACAAACGGATGTGAGGAAAGGCAACTCAATGAAGCCGTAGATATCTACTCGCTAGCCATTTAACCCTCTCCCCCACTATGCCTACGCCAACAAACAAATCCAGCACAACGGTTATGTCACCACCTTGCTCGGGGTGAGGGAGGATGAGCAGGCAGAAGCTTAGAAGAGGATCTATGTGAGCAGGTGGGCAGGGTGACGCAAGAAGTGGCCGTGTTCCTGCATTTCCTGACGACGCGGCCCGGGCTCAGTGGGTACCAGGTCCCACGCCATCAATAACTAGCAGTCGTCGGACGGGGGATAAAGGTAGCCGGCAGGCGGCGTGACAGCTGAAAGCAGAGCTGTCAGGGCCCAAAGTTGGCGGCAAATGAGGTACAACTGGCGTCCACTCTATTCTCCTCTGTCTCCACCAACTTTGTTCCGCTCAACACCTTGCCTATTGCCTCAGACCTACAAACTGCCCAAGGCAGCCACGCTCTATATATTCAAGATGAATAGAATGACTGTCAATCAACACTTTCAATCTCTCTACATCTCTGCTCACTCGACCCTGTCCCCACTACGTTTAAAGAGCCACTTGTTGAAATATCCATCACCCGACCTTCTAAACTTACTCGGAGCGAACTAGGGCATTTCACCTGACGAGTTTTCAACTTTCAATATCATCATCACTGTTGTTGTCTGTGGTACGCCATCAATCTTTCCCGTGTTCACAGCTTGAGTAGGTCCTCGTTCTCTTGTAATCCTACATTCATCACCTGACTCTAGCCTGCTTTGGTTGGCGGCGCATGCTTTTTTCTGTCTTATCGATAACACTTCGCCCCTGGTCCGTCAGACCTAGCAACCAGACGGGCTGCACAAACTTCAAGCCCCTGGGCCGTCCTACCTCTTGCCTAAACTTTAATTATGCGTACTCCCTCGCTCCTTCCGGGGATCGTCACTGTCCCCTTCCACTTTCTTCACCTCTTCCCACTCCAAACTCTCCCGCTCGTCCTCTGTCACCATAATCCCCCACCCCAGCAATATCCATATCTTCACCACCTGGCATTAGCATCTGCACCAGTTCCAGCTGCAGCTTCCGTCATCATCATCATTATTAGGTCACCCATGACACTTGGCCTTGTCATCCCAGGCCATCCGTCCATGCCGTTGGTGTCTTCTCCACCCCAAACCACACATCTGTGCCGTTCTATTCACAGAAACCCACTGACCCGACTCTAAATAGCCTCTAAATCTCAAAATTTGGGTTAGACAACAGGCGAAGGCCCACGAAATTCTTAGCTCTGCTCATCTACCAACTGTTCCGCCACACCATTTGTCTTAACTCAGTCTCGTCTAGTACCTCGTGCCTGCTGCCCGGTCCGTGCAACACCAACGGCAGCTACCAGATACGGAGACTGTGCGCGCTTCTCAGCCGTTCAGGCATCTACCTCGTTACTTCAAGGTCCGTCCCCTCCCTCAAAAGACGTCGCCACAATACTCAGCCGACCCCTTTGTGCCCATCGTCTCCCAATTCTACCACCCTCACATTCAACTTCCGAACGCCCACTCGTGCATCTGCCCCCATCCGATCTCGGAAAAAGGATAATCTGACGTACTGACGGACCCGTCGATCCCCAACCTCCCATGGTCGATTACCACTGGTAGTATATTTGGGCAGCGAAAACCCTTTATTAATTTACTTCTGTCCGGTATTTTGAGTATCAAATACTTCATCTCCGGGAGTTTCACGCATCACGGGAGAATACCCAAATAATCCGATGTCGCCGCCCGACTATGTGGCTTGTGCTCCTACAGACACCTCCCCGGCATCTACCACCAGCCAGATGAACCTTGGTTCGAAACATAGGTCATCACCCAATGCTGAAACAAATTCACCGCAGCCATCGTCACCAGAATCTGAAGACTACAATCACTTGAAACAGAGTCGCCATGATATACGCTCGGCACGCCCCTTCCCCAATGTCGACGATCGGCCTCATTCTCAAGCACACCATGGTGCACTGCAGACGCCTGCGAACCGAAACGAAGACATGCTGGCTCAGGGTAGAAGGGAAGGCTTAGAGACACACTGTTCCTCCCATAAAAAGAAGGGTAAGCCTCAAAGGTTTTATTGTGATGAGTATCCGCCGTGTAGTTTAAGCTTTACACGCAGCGAACACCTGGCCCGACACATTAGGTACGACTAGATCCCCGTCTATTCGGCTTGGTCGTGCCTGGTGCTAACCACTCGCAGGAAACATACGGGAGAAAGACCATTTGTATGTCATTGCTCCCGCCGTTTTTCACGTCTTGACAATCTACGTCAACATGCACAGACAGTCCATCAAAACGAAAATATACCCCAAGATTCCCTAGCTGCCATGGGAACAAGGTATCAGCGACAGGTGCCGATAGAGAGAGCTCGGGTGCAAGGTAATAGAACGAGAGGTCATACTACCAGTAGCAGCCAGAGTGGTCCAATTCGCCGACATACACGGAACTCGTTGTCTACATCTAGTACGAGCTCCATCAACTCGGCGTTTGGCGCACAAGGCATTAGTGATCAGAGGCGTCCAGCACCATTAGTCATGCTCACGAATGTTGACCGGATACCTTGCTCTCCTGAATGGACAACTAGACCTACAACTCCCGCTACACCCCAATTCAATCTTCCCTCGCCGAATAATAATTACCATACGTCTATATCGGCAATGTCATGCAATGGTCCTGGCACACCTCCATGGACTCCTGCTACGATCTCTCCCCACTGCATGTCGTACCCACTTCAGCTTAATCGTCCCACTGACAAATACACGCATGACCGACGCATGTCTGTCCCAAACACTTCAAGTTCAATTTCCTCGTCTCCCTCGAAGCCTCCAGGTGCAATGCCAAAGCTTAGCTTTACTTCTTCAGCTCAACCAACGCTTCAGAAGAGTGCCACAAATAAGAGCGTGTCAGATGCAGAATTTCGACGCCGGACTTGGCATCCTGACTCGTCTGCTTCCATGATAAGTCGGGGCTATGAGACCATGGCGTCTATCTCTCATGTACCTGACGAATCATTTCAACCATCACACCTCTTTCAAAATGATGCATCAGTAGCTCCTACAATGCGCCTACCAGGAATAGAGAGCTTTGACTCTCTACGAGACCCTCCTACTCCACCACGACGCGATTCTAACAGCTTCATGAATCTCAATCCAGATGTACGATCTTCATGGCCTATTTCTCCGTTAAATTTATCGTCGACCCGCTATGCGAGTCATGGATTCAGCCGAGGAGGACCTCTACATGAATTACAGGACACAGGAGATTGGGAAGCACCTCGTACTGAATTAGGTGGTAGTATCAATTGCAGCAACGAAGGCAAGCGATTAAAAACTTCTCTACACAAAGAACTCCCATCTCCTACCAGTATAGGCCGAGTGACGCATAGGCACCCTATCAACGAGAAGATACCTATATTGAAAAATCATGCCACATCTTGGCCTACAGATTCTGTACAAAGTAATCCTAATTTCCCGTCATGGATACGATCAGTAGTTCAAAAACCATTAATTTCGGCCGAAGCAAATGGTCTTGCTAGTAGAAATACACAAGAACCGTGTACACCGACAAATGACTACTATTCGAATAATTATTGCGTCAACAACTGGACTGCTAATCATCACGGCACAGTAGCTATCTCAGGAGATTATGGTCGGTCCAATCCTTATCCACCTCTTCCGACTCCCGAGCCTTGTGCCAATGTTACCCCACCATTTCCACACCAGAAAAATTCGAGAAATACAGGTACCGATACAATTCGTCTTGATGCCCTTGTTGCCGCTGCATCTCTATAAGAATTAAGTAGAGATAATATTCTTTTTTTGTTTTTGCACACACATGTTGCGGAAGAGTTCACTTTTTTAATAATTACTTTGATTCATCAGAAGAATATACCAAATAACGACTCACGACGACATGACTATGAAATATGACCATACTACCGGCTGCTTGGCAAATACGAAAGCTAAATAAGTGTATTAGGAATCCGCTGAGGATGATGAGCTGACTTGATGATTGAATTTTTGGGGGCAACAGTAAAATGACTGTTTGGATTAGTGGTGGATTTTTATTTCGGAAGGCGTTGCAAGGTATACAATAACTGAGACCTTGGTCTCGTCAGCGATTAAGAGGTACCAAATCGTAGCCTATGTTGAGGTTTATGTTTTTAAATGATATGTCTATATGAAAGGCTAATTGTCAGCGAACGGATATTAGAATATTTTGATGGCAAGGGGAGCTCGTTTGTGATCATCACTTATTGGGAATTCTTTATGTTTGAATGATCGATTAAAGCGAGCTGTTCACAACTTCCATGGAATCCCTCGGTAGCGTAAAAGAGCAAAAAGAATTTCATTTCTGCTCCATATACAAGGACGAGACCCAATGTGCCCTTTCTGATCCAAGCCACTCTATTGCAGTCTATGACCCGTGTTACGAGGCAGAGGATTATATCATTGCGTTTCGCAAAGTAGAAATGTTGGGATGATTGAGAAATCTCACCGAAGAAAAGGGGAGTATTTACGGTGATATAAGGTGATTAGTATGAATTTGATTCTGAGTATGTGAATAACGTTGATTAAATCAATAGCAAGTTGTGCGACCATTGCTACAACCGTATGTCAAGTCACGTGAACCCATATTTTTCCCACCTGCTGCAGATGAAGGTTGAGATGATAGGAACAAGTCTCATCCCAAATTAGTGCCACTAGCAAAGGCGATATGAGATCGAAAACGGGATCACTGTTTCACGCTCGCGAGGGCAGAACGGTGTCATGAATACTTTACTGTGGGCGCACCCCTACTTACAGCGAGTCCCATTGCTCTATGGAAAATGTAACACTATGCCAAGAGGTAGGATTCTCATATCTGAGCCAGTGGCGGGTATGTGGATTTGTGGAAATTTGTCGGACACGCCATGCGCTGAATACAATGAACAGACCATCACAAAGCCAATGCGATGAATACAAGGGTGTCGCGGGCATCTTGAGGAGACGCGTAATTTGATGCCGATGTTCTTCATCGCTCACCTCCCTTGAACATGATGAGAGTAGTGAAGCAACGTGAATCGAAGCGAAGCCACATTTCTCGGCGTCATTTGAGATTGCTGACGTGCAGTGCGCTAACGATTTCGTCTCATCTACTCATTTCCCCATCTATTCCTAGCTATCTCTCCCTTAATCCAACGCTTTGCCGGCACGAGGGGCACGTTGGTGGCATATGGCCGTCGCTTCACTCAGGAAAAGGCCGTTGGGCGGAACGATAAGTGGGACATCTATGGGATATATGCCCTAATTCGCCACAGCGTATGCAGCGGCCACTGAGCCTGAGTTGAGTGAGTTCTTCTTCCGGCCGCCATGGGGCTCGAGCTTTGGTCAAACGTTCCTCTGCTGCACTGCCGGCATTAAGGCTACCCTGCATGGTGCTAGGCCTGTCGACAACGGTTTCATTTTCCACATTGCGAGAGTTGCTTCGTCTTGCATTTATACGACTGAGGTGAGGCGCTTCGCCATTCTCCTCTATCCGAGCCATGCCCGGATTGGCTTCCGGCGTGTCTAAGTCCTCAGATTCCTCGTGTCTGCTAAGATACCAGGAGCAGGCTATATTATTTTCCGGGGGACGACGAGCTGGAAGCGACTCAAGCTCGCTTGCTATTTCTCCCACCCTGGACACCCATTTTAAATAATCCCAATCAAAGGGCGGACAAGCCGTGATGAGAACTTCCTGCAAGGTAAGGTTGAGTCCGTTATGAAGTAGCGTCAGTATATTTGACGTCTGCCATCTTTCGCCCTTGCACTGCATCATCTTACATTCGAAATCTTTGAGATACTCATGGAATGGTTGGACAGCGCCTTGCCGTATAGTTATCATGTCACCAGTTGCGCTCATTCGAGCTGCGCGGCCTAGGAACTGCTCCTGGAAGTACTCGAGAAGATTCCGCCAATCATAATTTCCGTCGAGGCCGCCTCGGCGAAACCACATGTCAACTCGGTGTTTCTTGTGTTTGGGAAGCGTTCTCAGCATTTCGAGACAGACGGCTCGGTTGGATCCGAGAAGATGTCGATCCTCCTCAATCTTTACCTCTAATTCGAATAAGAAGGCGCAGAAAGTCTCGGCTTCGCCATCCCAGCTTGGCCAAGGTAGCTCCCGGCTTCTCGTAGGAAGGTCGGCTGGAACTTTGTATTCGAGAAAATGGACTATCTGCTGTTTTCGCTCGAGTGTGCATCCCGCCAGTAGCAAATCTAGACGTTGATGCGCCCAGAAGTCCCGTGTTGTATCCTCTGCCGTTTCGACTGCAACATCGACGGTAGTTTTCATGTCTATGTGAGAATTTCACGCCTCCCTACTAGTTCTTGTCAAAAAGCTTTGAAATGAATCTGATCAATCTCGTAAGTCGTGGTTCGGGGCCGCTCAGGCTTCCTTTAGATCCTTTGCGTCCCGGCTGGAGAAGTTCTTAGCTTAATGATGAATATTCCAAGGAATGTAAAGGTTAGCAAGCGTACATAATTTGACAAGAAGGTTGAGCAGCTGACTAGCGAAGCTGTTGACAGTAGTGTGGTGGGCAAATTGATGTAAGAGATGGCTAGATCCATTGGGCGCCAAATATGGTAAGAATATTAACCGATATCCAAATTACGCTAACCCCTTTACCTACACATGATTCGACAGGCAGCATCCATGACACTTCCGGCACGAGAAAAGCAGCCGTTCCCTCATGTCTAAGCGCTAAAATAGGCTCCAAAAAGATGAAAAGGTTATTTCGCTTCATTGTACCACTTGCTTTATGGCTATTCGAGGACATGTAGTTCCCTTCTGCCTACAGGTCGGGAGTATCTGTGCATCGGGTAGCATAACCCCTCCTATGCTTCCTTCACTGCTTCTTTCCAGCGATAATACCTTTACTGGTCTTCATTCGGGTATTTTTTACTTTTTTTGCATCGGATTTTAATTGCGTATGCAGCTAACTAGCTATGACACAACATCAAAGAAAAGTACATAATCGATGACTCAATGTATGTTAAGAGTACTCATGCCTCGGATTTCATTTGCAAGTATCACTACGAAGTTATGGCGGCTTTTTCTTCACCCCAAGTTAACCCTCATCCGTGAATACCCACCCAGGGGAACATCTCAAAAACCCTGAGTTATCCAGACATGCCTCCATCATCTTTCAACTTTTCTCCGCGCGAAATATGATCTAAGATGTCTCCTTCCCAAGTGGAGTAGGTTCCCAGACTACTCAAACCATACCAGAGAACATCACCAGGAGGCGGATTACAACACCTTCCATCGTTTGCTTGTGTTTATAGTGTTAGCTGCACTCTCGCAAGCGAAGTCTTGGCGCGCACAAAGCTGAATTCGTAAAACTCATGCCAAAATTCGGGGTTTCACGCCCGGCGAGACTGTGTCCATCCTCTGCATCATCTTGTGAACTTGTCGTTATCCCTCTCACGTCCATCTCGAAGAGCTATCTCCCAGATTTGTGCTCTACGCTTTGCTTCCTCCGTCGGGTATAAATATCTGCGTGGGTATGTATTTGGTGGTCAACTGAGGCCAGAGAAAGTCGACGAGAGGTATGGTCATTGGAATGAGGATGTACTATGTCGTACTTGTAGACTTGATGAAGTTTAGTTGAGAATCGGACTCTTTAGGAGTGAAAGATTGACATGGTGGAGTAATTTGAAATTTTGCCTCGTAGGCCAACTTCTTTAATATTGCGAAGTTTGGCTGAACTTGGCTCTGGGAGAATATTTCACTCCCAGGTTCGTAGAGGGCACCGCGTACAGGTGTCCAGTCTTGCCCTCCTTCATTCGGGTATACACCTATGTGTGTGTGTGTTTTAATTGTAATACTTGAGTATATATCTACCTAGCACATTGGGCTTGGCCCTGACCTAGGCCATATCATATACGAAGCTCCTGCCCTCTTTTGATACTTGAAAAGAATCTGATGTGCTGCCTGTAATGAAAAGCCATTCAGCTTGTTAATTACCCATGGAATTCGGCCGCCTTTTCCGTGGAACCTTCTACATACAACAAAGAAATAAAAAAGAAAAATAGCAACGGAAACTGTGTGCGCGGCAAAAAGTCTCAAAAAACTTGCAGCCCCAGTCAGGCGAGCCTAGAAACCTGAACCACATGAGATGCGCGTATTCATCTATATCTCCCTTCTTTGCAACAGTTGAGGCCCACTTAATCCAATCCACCATCTCCATATTTGCTGCTGCGTACGCTCCTGAAACTCATCGGATGGCTTTTCCTCCACGATCAAGGTTGGATGATGATTAGGGCTTCGAACCTACCATCTGGTCTGATCATGGCTAGCTTCATGATAATGGTGATAGGAGGATGTGCTTAGGGATGAAGACGATAAAGATTGCGAAAGCGATTAGGAGTCCCCATCGAAGTGAGAACCTCGTTACTCAATCTCGGCTCTGCAGACTCTATAGTGAGAGCTAGAGGTTCGTAGGGGACACCACTGACAGGTTTGAGAATAGTCTCCCTAACAATAAATACGATTTGTAGTGCTGTGTATCTCAGTTGATGGAAACCCGACCGTGCACATTGTGTGCCGTTGATTGGCTCACTTTATGGGGGACGAAACTCAGCACCTGATGGTGGTGTTTCCAACGAACCTCCAGCTCTCACTGTAGGGTCTGCAGAGCCGAGATTGAGTAACACCTATTCAACTTTGAGCTTGGCCGGCAAAGACGAATTTTTCACCTTCCAGTGATGCCGGTGTAATCGCTCAGTATGCCCTGCATATCTGGAATAGCCGAGAAGAATCGCATCCGAATCGAAGTCGAAAGCAACCTCAAGCACATCTCCATTTGACGACTTCTCGACAATGCCTCTCTTATCATTCTCATCTGAGTCCTCAACCTCTTTCTAGCCACGCATCATCCCGCCTCAACGATCAATAAAGAAGTTGCTCCAATTGCAAACAGGAGCTTGCCCCATTAATTTTCAACCATCTCTCACTACATATTTACGACGCTATTTATATCCGCAAGGAGGAAATCAAGTCAAAAAATACAAAGCCTGGGTCATGGCTTGTGGTGGACTGTTGCTCAAATGGGACAAACAACTTGAGGGAGAACAAACGGCTGAGATGTGGAGCGAGAGGGGAAAGAGGTCTCTGAAGACTATGCTGGGACAGGTCTTTTCGAGTTTTCAACTCTGGATTTTTTGTGGGCGCCAAGACCGAGATTTCGGCTAATTAGCCAGGAGGCTTTTTTTGTCGATGAGTCAACGGCACTCCCCAGCGCCCTGGACGGTACAAAAGAAGTTGGGCTAAGCTGCCATGCAGTAATCACGCTCTGTCAAGACTTTTCTGACATTTCAGCACGAGATTTGGGGAAGAGTTGAAAGGAGGCTAGAAAGGTAGAGGGTGAATTTTCCGATGTACACACGAATTTGCAGCGCCGAGCTGGCCGGCCTCTTCGATTGCACCAGAAGGGTCACTATGTCTTCGGATTTAGTCCTAATGTCGGCATTAGGAGAGCTCCGCACCCAGTGGTTTTTGCGATTTTTCCCTGCTGCCATACATCCGCAAATGGCCATCGTTTCGTTGGTTGGAGAGGGGATATAATGACGGGATAACGGCTCCTCTAAGTTTATAATCGAATGAGGACTCGTGAGGGGAGCTGTATGGGAGGCATAGAAGGGGATATACTACTAGTATAGGTATCCTTAGCTTGTAGGCAGAGAGGACTTGCATGTCCTACATAGTCATAGACTCATTAGGACAATTAACACTTACTTACATCGGGACACATAGTGAAGGGGAATATTCCAGTATGTTGATCTTGTATCGTAAAATATTCAATCACGTATTTATAGTCCCAAGCTCTACTCACATTTTATCGTCGATAAGTCGGATCTATGAGACACCTTCGCGGAGGGTAAGACTAAAAACCTGTACGTGACGTCCTCTACCAACCTGGGACTGAAATATTTACCCAGAGCCAAGTTCAGTCAAACTCCGCAATACTCAAGGAGTTGGCCCACGAGGCAACGATTCAAATTACTCCACCACGTCAATTTTTCACTTCCAAAGATTCAGACTTCTACCTAAGTCTCAAGTCTACAATTACGACCTAGTACATCCTCATTCCTACGCCTATACCTCTCGTCGACTATTCTCTAGCCTCAGCTGGTAGCCAAATACACGCCCACACCGATACTTACACCCGAAGGATGAAGCAGAGCGTGGGGTACAAACCTACCAAAAAATTCTTTGGGATGGACGTGAGTGTTGAAATGGAAGTTGTATAGAGAAGCGTAAGCTGTTAGGCTTGTATTTAATACCACCTAGTGAAGCGAGTTGGGAGATTGAAGAGTCTGAAAACTATAGTGGAGAGTTGTTGATTAAACCCACTTAGTATCAGAGCACTATTTAAACTAATTACTACATCTAAGTGAAGGACACGATTCACTTGTTTATGCTAAATAATTGGGAGGCTGGTCAATGTATGAGTCGTCATGAATGTGGCTAGTAATAATAGAAGCTTATTACGTTCCGTGTTAATGCGACTCTTCATTGCGAAGTAGCGCCAATTTCAACCGTGAGAGGGAGCAGGACAAGTTGACAAGATGATGCAAAGGAAGGATTTAGCCTCGACAGGCGTGAATTTTGGAATTTTGGCAAGAGTTTTACGAATTGAGCTTTATGCGCGCCAAGACTTCGCTTGCGAGAGTGCAGCTGACAATATAAACACAAGCCAACGATGAAAGGTGTTGTGGTCCGCCTCCTGGTGATGTTCTCTGGTATAGTCTGACTAGCCTGGGCACCTACTCCACTTGGGAAGGAGACATCTTAGATCATATTTCGCGCGGAGAAAAGTTGAAAGATGATGGAGGCATGTCTGGATAACTCAGGGTTTGTGAGACGTTCCCCTGGGTGGGTATTCACGGATGAGGGTTGACTTGGGGTGAAGAAAAAGCCGCCATAACTTCGTAGTGATACTTGCAAATGAAATCCGAGGCATGAGTACTCTTAACATACATTGAGTCATCGATTATGTATTTTTCTTTGATATTGTGTCATAGCTAGTTAGCTGCATACGCAATTAATATCTGATGCAAAATAAAAGTCCGCACTGTACTTCCTCATCAGCCTTACTCAGTCTCATATGCGCGTCTCGATAAGCTCAACCTCTGGCAACGACCGGCCACTCAATTATCTCACGGTAGCATTTTCTAGTAGGAGAATTTCGGATGCCACTGAACCTGATACCCTCCAGCCAACCTTACCCAAAAGCAATCTGATCAATAAAATTGATCTTGATAATCATAACCATAAATCCAAACCTTCATGCATATTAAATCTAGATCTCCAACTGTAATAATGACACTACTTTATATGTTGTTTCCTATCTAGGCTCATCAATTTATATTGAATCCAGTATCTTGTCATTCTTCGCTTAGAGAGCGAATTGATCAATAATTTAAGATCCTCGCCAAAGCTCATGGTACGAAAGTGAAAATATAAAGAAATTATTGTTGGAAATATCGCGCAATGAAATGGGTACAATATTTGTGGACCGAAAGTAGAAGTTGACTAAAAGAGTATCATTTTCGGATTACAGCTAAAAGTGTGGGAAGTGTGCGCTACAAGTACAAGTGTTAACGACACATAGCCTAAGCCACAGCATAAACGAGTGTGATGCCATCTAGGCATAGAAAACCCCCAATATCCTTCTTGTTCCCACGTCATACAGCCGCTCAGATCTCAAATAGGTAGCCTGAAGCTCTACCACATTACTCATTCCAACCTCTTAAATACACACGAGAAAGTGTCAGGAATCTATACGAAATGGAGGTCCCGTACATCCACTATACTCTGAGTCCCAATTTCCAACATACCACTGCGCATTGGCTCTACTATGTACAGATGAAAGATAAGAGGCGAAATGGGCGAGCTCTGTGGGACCCGGCAGACTAGCTGTCGCTTTGTCGTGACTCCTTCCAAGTGTCGGACATGGACCATTCGTTGAGCAAGGAATGAGGTCGTACACTTTGTAACTGAGTCTGGCTATCCTTGTTCTTGCATTCTTCTCACTAGGCGGTTATGAAGAGCTGCATCGAACGCACTTTGTACGTCTAAGGTGACGAAAGTGAGCGCTCATCCCTGAGTGCGCGCTTCCTCGACATCATGCACCACACAGGAGACTAGATCTATTGCTGAGCGTCTCGAGAGTGCGCCGAAATATTGATGTCCAACCACATCACAGGTCACTGCTAAGTGCGCCATCCGTTTTACCTGAAGCCTTTCTAGCCCTTTACCAAGGCAAGAAAGAAGGGCGATTGGTCTCCACCCTGTGACTGTTGTTGGGCCCCTTTTAGGCTTCTATAAAAGTAATACTTCGGCCAATTTTGAACAAGTCAGGTGCGTAACAAGCTGTATGCAAGCTCTGAAGAGTTTAGAAATGCATGGATCAATTCTCTTCCAGTAGGCCAATAGTAGCTGTACGGAGACGCCATCTGCCCCCGGAGCCGTGTTTCCTCAGTCGATGGTACAAGCTCGGACTTCTTCCTCGGAGATGTCATCCTTCCATGGTATCCGGTTGTTACTCGTGGCAGTGCAAGGCGGCAGGTCGTCTGATATTTTGTGTCTTGCTAGGAGAGAGTCTCGGAGAACTGTGGCTCGCTGTAGCAGATCAGAGAAGAGAGCTCCGTTGTGATTGAGGGGTGAGGGGGATGTTTGTCTGTCTAGGACCAGCCATTCTCAACAGCTTATAAACATCGCTCGGTGTGTTCATTTTTTTCACCAGCTGTGCTTGATGTTCTTTTTTGCCAGCTCTAATGACTGATCGAAGCTTTTTGGCGTACACAGCACGTTGGAGGAGAGATTCAGCCGCTCGATATTCAGCCTGTGCTTCTTTGCACGCTGGGGTCTACCATGGGGCTGATTTACCGCCGTTTGCTCTAGGTCGAGTTCCTGTTGCATTTATGGTAGTCTTAAGCTTTAAGCAAAGTTCTTGGGCGCAGTCTTTGACCTTTTCAATTGTATCTAAATCTGGTGGTAGACAGACTAGTTTAGTCATAGCTCGCGCAAAGTTAGTTAATCTTTCTCTCATCACTCGAATCTTGCCCAAGTTGGGTCGCAATACTGAGGACTGGATCGGGATTACTTCTCGGATAGGAAGGTGGTCGCTGGTGACACATTCATCGTGGTCTACCCATGGACGGCTGCCGTTGATGTTGGTCCAGACTAGCTCCAAGGTATTTCCAGCTTGATGCGTGGGTTCTCCAACAATAAGTCTGGTTAGATTGTGATCCTCTGCCCATCTTTCAATCATTCCACCTTGCCCGTAGGGGCGAGTGACTCCGGGTTGCCAGGCGCAGTATACAGAGTTGAAATTACCCGCAGCGACCGATTTCGGTGGTGGGTTCCAGTTGACAATTGGTTGTATGGCTGACTTGTCTCTAGGTGCCTTTTACACGTTGAGGAAGGTGACTCTATTAACAAGCACCCAACAATAGTTGCCCGTCAGCGAAGCACAGGGGAAGAATTGCCTCGCAGATATCGTCCTATCATCCTTCCGGATGTAGGTCACAGGCTTTGCTTTGACCTTATTCCCACCATGAGGTAGATGACAAACATATCCGGGATGCGACATTGTCTCTTCCTTCCACCGAGGTTCTTGGATTAGAACAACGTCGATAATCAACTCGAATGCTCGGGCAAGTGCAATGTTCTGCGCCGGACCTCCTCTACCTACGTTTATTGACATGAAACTTAGAGTAGAAGGGTTGCCAAAAGGGGCCCGTGTGGCGCTCTTTATGAGTGATTTTTTGGAATGGTCGTCTCTGTGGCTTCAGTCAAATTTGGCGTCTCATCCATCAGTAAAACCTCATAGCTGTTGCTGGAGCTGTAGCTGTAGCTCGGTGTAGCTATTTTGGGTATCTCAGTGGCGGCTTTGCTATCGGCCTCTGCTCGTCGAACGGCGGTTTTTGCTCGAGTTACCGCGGCATATTCGCGTTGGCTAGCGTTCCCGGTCCTGCTGAGTTATCAATATAATGACTCAGCAAAGGAGAGATGCGCTGCACTAAGGGCCTAGTCAAAGTCATACCTTCCAACAGTTGGTAGATTTTTATTTACCACAAGTGAAAGTTAGACCAGTATTTTCGCGTTCATGCTGGGGGCAGTATTCTACATAGTCGCCATGTCCAGACCGTGCAGCTATGGGGTACATGTGATTCCGTTGTCCTGAGTGGGTAGGTTCAGTAATAACTGTGGTTTTTTGGCACATATATATTTTTTTGGACTTGGAAGTCATTTTTCAGACTGGCAAGTTACATATGAATATTTTTATCAAGCTTAGAATCTACTTTCTACCTTAAAGATAAGTATGTACTTGTGATGATGAGCTGATCTTTTGATTAAATTTATTTAAGATATATGATTGCTACTAAACACTAACAGATAAAAATGGGCCTGGTGGCCTAATGGTAAGGCGTTGCTTTCCGGAAATCGTTGTGAAGACGATGTGCATGGCAAAGATTGCGGGTTCGAGTCCCGTCTGGGTCGACTTTTTGGAGGACAAGAGCGTGTCCGAATAAAAAGCGATATTGGTGGAAACAAACTAAACACGTTCTGCGGTCGATCAACTTTATCGCGCAATGAGTTTATCTATATCATTTATTCAGCTATAGAGCTATGGCACATGACCGGTACTATATATACATGTAGGATGACTCTTTTGACGTTAGAGAGACTCATACTCTGGATTTCATTTGCAAATACCACTACGATGTATGTTTGCTTACACAATCAGTCGCCCCTCCTCCGTTAGTACCCACCAAAGGGAATTTAAAAACCTTTGATTATCCAAGCATGCCTTCGTCATCCATGCATACTAGCGCCGCGAGAAAAGTGGTTGTGTTTTGCCGGATTTGAACCAGCGATCTACTGTTTCAAGTGGGATATATGTCCAAGCTATCCAGACTCTACTTGGCAGACCGACCAAGACGATGTACCACCTCACCATCCAGCCATGGCGATGTTTATAGTGTCGCCTGCATTATCGCAACCGAAGGCTTGGAATGCACAAAGCTCAATTTGTAAAAACTCCTTGCCAAAATTCGAAATTCCATGCCCGTCAAGACTGTATCCATCCTTCGCATCATCTTGTGATCCTGTCCAGAAACCTTTCACGCTAATCCCAAATAACTGTCTCCCAGCTTTGTGCGCCACGCTTTGTTTCCTCTATCGGGTATAATTATCGGCGTGGGCGTGTATTTGGTGACTAGCTGAGGTCAGAGAAAGTCGACAAGAGGTGTGGTCATTGGAATGAGGATGTAGTTGGTCGTACTTGTAAACTTGATGAAACTTGGATAGGATTCGGACTCGTTGGGAGTGAAAATTTGAATCATTGCCCCGTGGGCCAACTTGTTCGGTATTGCGAAATTTGACTGAACTTGACTCTGGGAGAATATTTCACTCCCAGGTTCGTAGAGGACACCGCGTAAAGGTGTTCAGTCTTGCCCTCCTGCATAATAAGTTTCCTGTGTCGTACAGTCAGACCCCTGTTAAGACGATGTAATTGGGGCCGTGAAAAATATCGTCATATAGAGGATATCGTTTAAAAGGATATGATTATCCAATATAGCTATCTAGTCTACTTTGTACGATTAATGCCCCTTTATATACTCCCAATTGCCGTCTTTAATCGCTCTAATTCTCTCAAGGTCAGGCCAGTTTCCAGCTCGCTATCGTAGCGCAGCAGTACTTGTAGCTTCGTCGAGTTTCGCAAAGGTCTTACTCAAGGATTCGGAGACTGTGGACTGGCTTGATCGATGGTCGTACTTAGCGAAGAACTACTCAATGCACTGTTTTTGTGTTGGTTTTGGGACCTGGCGGTGCGCCCATCGTCGCAGAGCACGTCGTTGCTCTACATAAATTCCCTTTTTTGGCTACATTATTAGCACCAATCTAACAAAAAAACCCTGGGTTAAGACGATATTTAGAGGTTGAAGAACGATGATCGAGTAATCGGTAAGTGTATGGGAACGAAGTCCGTTGAGGAAAATATATCGTGTAAACGGCAATATCTTAACCATGATCGTCTTAACAGGGGTCTGACTGTAAGCTGTTCTGCATAAACCACAACTTTTGTGATACTCGTCTTGGGGGGGGCAAAGATTCAATAGATGTCCGCGGCGTCCTCTTCAAACCAGGGAGTGAGATCATCTCCCGAAACCGAGTTCAGTCAAATTTCCAAGGTCAAGAAGTTGGCCCACGAGTTAATTAATTTACACCCCACTGCATCGGTATATCACTTCAACCAAACTCAATCTCGAACAATGCCTTATTAAGTCCCCAAGTACGATCTAGTGTAATCTCATTTCAGTGACTACACATGTTGTAAACCCAGTCTCTGGCATCAGCTGGTCGCAAAATAGGCGCCCACGAGAATATGAATACCCGCCAGAAGAGACAAATTGTTGCGCACAAGTCCAGGAGACAGACCTTTAGAATGGAAGTGAACGATATCAAGATGGACGGAAAATATGAAGCTACTGATGTTAATAATCTTGAAAGAGATAGAATTTCGATTTACTGGAACGGTTCTATACATTGTATATTGTGCATTATTTGACTTGGTTTGCAAGAGTACAAAAAACACTATCAACATAGTCATGGATAAAGGTTGCAGGAGCAAATCATCCGGCCGGTCTCCAAAACAAATTCTGGAGAGCTTGGACACATATCCCACTAGCGACAGGAGATGGGTGGTTTGAATCCGGCAAAACATAACCACATTTCTCGCGGCGCTGATATGCATAGATATCGAAGGCACGCTTGGATAATCAAAGCTTTTGAAAGGTCCCTTTAGTGGATTCTCAAGGAGAATATCGACTATTTGCATATCTAACGTACCTCGTACTGGTATTTGCAAATGAAATCCAGAGTATGAGTGCCTCTGAAGTTAAGAGTCATTCTAAATAGATTAAATATAGCGGTCATATACCATAGCTAGGAAGCTACATAAACATGAAATTGATTAAAGAAAGGGCTCCTATTCTCTCTTACGAAAAATTATCTCTGATATGACGACGATGATGGATAGCCATAAAGATCGGTATTAGCCAGTAGAGTTTAACCTCCTTTACAACCGAACCTTAGACCCAGAAACAAAATTTATAGACCTAGACACCGGAGCCACACGAATGTATGTGTTGACCTACATCCATCCAAATCTCTCTTGGAAAAAAAGGAGCCCACCCTGATCCAATTCACCATAGCCGTACCAGGAGCAGGGTATTCTCTAAAGTCTTATGGGACGACTTCTCCCCCTCCCGACTAAGGTAAGAAAATTAAATAGATGGTAGGTAGGGCTTCGATCCATGGGGCTGTTTAGAGATGATGCGGTTCTTGGCTATCTCAGATATGCAGCGCATACTCAGCATTTACACCTGTACCGTTAGGAGGTGAAGAAAACGTCTTTTCTGGCCGCTGCTAACACATTGAGTGATTCAGAAAGACCATGCCGCACCAGCCTACCCATCGGGCTGGCTCCTGTTTCGCTCTTCCAAGATTTGTCGCGGAGGGCAAGGCTGAACACTTGTACGTGACGTCCTCTACGAACCTGGGACTGAAATATTCCCCAAGAGCCAAGTTCAGTCAAATTTCGCAATACCAATGGAGTTGGCCCACGAGACAATGGTTCAAATTACTCCACCACGTCGTTTTTTCGCTCCCAACAAGTTTGACGCCTACCTAAGTCTCATCAAGTCTACAAGTACGTCATAGTACATCCTCATTCCAATGATCACACCACTCTTCGACCTTCTCTGGCCTCAGTTGACCGCCATATACACGCCCACGCCGATATTTATACCCGACGGAGGAAGCAAAGTGTGGCGCACAAATCTGGGAGACAGTTCTTTGGGATAGACGTGAGAGGGATAGGGACAAGTTCACAAGATGATGCAGAGGATAGACACAGTCTCGTCGGGCGTGAAACTTCGAATTTTGGCAAGAGTTTTACGAATTCAGCTTTGTGCGCGCCAAGACTTCGCTTGTGAGAGTGCAGCTAACACTATAAACACAAGCAAACGATGGAAGGTGTTGTGGTCCATCTCCTGGTGATGTTTTCTGGTATAGTCTGACTAGCCTGGGCACCTACTCCACTTGGGAAGGAGACATCTTAGTACCTATTTCGCGCGGAAAAATGTGAACGGATGATGGAGGCATGTCTGGATAACTCAGGATTTTTAGACGTTCCCCTGGGTGGGTATTCACGGATGAGGGTTGACTTGGGGTGAAGAAAAAGCCGCCATAACTTCGCAGTGGTACTTGCAAATGAAATCTGAGGCATGAGTGCTCTACTTTTAAATTGAATCATCTATTCTGTACTTTTCTTTGGTATTGTGTCATAGCTAGATAGCTACATACGCAAATAAAATCTGATGCAAAAAAAAAATTGTCGCGCTAAGGCGTCGAAATGGTCTTCGCCGAACCACAGCGATCAACCAGCGTGTCTAGGTCTCCCCTGGCTGGGGCAGAAGGGCTACTGAGAATTTTTGAGTAGGTGATTCTGTGGAAGGGTCGCAGGATTCTACGGGTTAATACTGAGCTGATTGGCTATCCATCACGGACAACTTGTCAGAGATCTTTGAAGCGACAAAAGAGAATACGAGCATTTTCCAAGGTGTGTCCTGGCTCAGAAAAGAGCCAATGTGCTAGATAGTCATAGATCCAAGTAGCACAGTATCCCATTCACGCACATGGAAATAAAGAAGGGACCAAGTGGAGAGGCGAGTACGTGCCTTTGCCTGTCGGTGAAGTCCGGGCCCATCGCTTCCAACATGCGAACGCCCACTTGTTATGCTCAGCTATGTAGTATGGTAGATCTAGTAGCTGGTGCATAGGTAGTTATTATGGCAGCATGGCATCATGGCACATGAAGGAGATCCAGTCTCTACATAACGACATTACAAGTAGGAATGTGTGCAGTATGAGAGATGGGTTGTTAATATAGGATAAATGGCATGGCTGCTCAGTTGGTTGCACACTTTGGTGAGCTGCATACTGGTAACGTGATTGGTCTACAGGGAAACAAGCTAGGGGATAAGGGACGAGCTTCCCCCAATCTGTAACATAATAATTATCATAGTCACTTCACTTCTGCACATTAATGAAGACATCTCTCCACATACTGTCTTAGCTGTTCCAGCGCAAGTGTACATTCCCATTTCATATACCAAGTAAAACACCACTTGCGCGGGATTATCCTCCCGACAACTTCTTGTTCTGACGACGGGTTCGAGACTGCGCCAGCCTTGGGGCGCACTTTGGCATCTGAGCCTGGATACTGTTAAGTCCTTGAGACAGTCCAGGCAGCAGGCTCTCTGGGACTAGATTTATATCATGGTCCCAACTGAGCCAATGACTATGGTGGACCTCCAGAATCCACATGAAAAAGTATAGCTACATTTAATAATTTCGAATCTCACTACTTTTACCTTTGTTCTCTTGGATAGTGAGGGTCAAGCCCTATTTGCTGACGCTCTAATAAACTGGTTTCTCATTACATCCTTTTCTTGAAGAAATGTAGTGCCACTGCTTGTAGCCCGTTTCCAAAGGAAACTTTCCCACATAATTCAATTAAACTCATCCATTATGGATCCTTGCCATCATACTCTTTTAGATAAGCTCTAGTATTAAGCTGCAAGGTAGCCAGTAGGTGACTCAAGGAAAAGTTACCCTGCAACATTAATTGAAGTTAGAATGAAGCTAAACAAGCTTTAAATCTTAATCAAGGCCGTGTCTATCGAGACGCTGGTGCGTCAGATGACTGTTACATGTCAAGCTAATCTATACGTGCTCTACAAAGACACTTCGTTGAGCGAATGCGCAACGCTGAATAACCAAAAAACAGCCCGTGCCGCAAGCAGCGTTCTTGTCTTGAATTGAGGCAACTTGGTCCAACTTAACATCCTGCCTCGAGGAATAGGCTTCATTTTTGAGCCTATATCCGCCATTTAATTCTCAAGAGAAACTAGATATGCTAGCAATCACAAGCATCCCAATCATCATGTGTCCCAAAGCCGACTACCTCTCATACCGATGAGTAGACGGATCAATTTGGAATCTGCGATAGTCTCGTCTAGGCGAGACTCGAGGCTTTTGACGATGCTGATCATCTGGAAGGAGGGCCGACTGGGGTACCACAAATATTCTATGAAGTGCGCAAATGTCCACTCACGAGAAAATTAGCCTGACTAGGAGCGATAAATTCTCATTTATTAACATTAATTATTACTTTCCTAGGAAAATATGCAAAGTCTCGTAGGATTTTAACACAGATCTATAGGCAGATTGTAAAGTCATCTAATTAGTTCCACTCAGAATTATGAGAAAAATATATAAGCCTGTATCAGGGGCGCAGGATCGGGATAGAGCGTCATGCAGGCAAGCACCTCGTTCTGAGGTCGTGTTTACGACAAAAAGGCACGCCTAGTGATGTAAAATAAGAAGCTCGTTTTTGGTAGGGAATTGAGCCAAAAACTATTACAGAATTTAATCTTATCTAATACGAGCTCCAAACTATGAGCAGGAAGCTAAGTCGGCCAGAGAAGGGTAGGAATCAAACATGGGCGTTTTATGGTACCAATGGCCACTCATTGAATATGAGCAAATGCCAAAACGAGGACTTCGGGAAAATTTTTGAACTTGGTCAAAGAAATTTCAAATTGTGACTTTATATGACAACCTCTAGACTACGATTAACCCGGTTATAGACTAGTTGGAAAATATACGCTACCATCGCCTTAAAACACCTGTCACGCATATTTAAACTCCAGACTTGGAAAGAAATGATAAATCAACCTGCTTACCCTTATGATCATAAGTCCAGGCCTCAATGACCTGATTGTAGACAGATGTTGCGACGCCAGCTCTGACACCAGTGCCGAAATTGAGGTCCTACTTGCAGAATCGGGGAGCAATATTGAGATAAAGTAAAGAAATTTCATAAATGAAGAATCACATATTCGTACGAGCAAAATTTCTAGAAATTTTCTTTGCCCCAGTTGAAAGCAAACCCTGTAAAGATTAGTCAAATAAGTAAAAGATTATTCATAAGTAAGCATACCAGGTTCGGTGTACATGTTGCACTTAATATGTAGGACACTACCCAATACTTTGGGCCCACAAAAGAACACACCAGCTTCAGCTGGGCTATGAATTTTGACAATACTCTTGAAGACCATATCCCAGTTAGGTCGACCAAAGTTGGTAGGTGCGCGTAGACCAGTTATAGCATCACGATCGGCGTTTGCATCATTTATCATAATATTGGTAGCGTCGTCGGCTTTAATTCTGGCAGTAAGATAGGTGTGTATTTCAATTCGGTTGTCCGTATCTTGGGCTTCAATTGCCAATAGAAGAGAACGAAACCATTCGAAAGATCCAAAGTCACGACAGACCCAGAAGAAATAAACTTTGCGGAGGCGAGTCTTTTTTTGAGGATAATTCATGCGATACCAAATCGACTTCAAAATTGAAGCAAATGGCGTGACTCCAATACCTGCCCCAACTAGTACAGCAATCTCGTACTTGAAAACATCTTCTGAAGCTGAGCCAAATGGTCCATCGATATAGACTCGCGGAAGGACTCTCTTTATAGCTGGGTCGACACCGTCAGAGACTACCTGTGAAGCATTTTTCTTCTCTCCTTTTGGGGGTTCCAGTTCACACCCTAGCACTCTTCCAACTGATCGAGTGAAGTCTCCTACCATTCTGATGTGGATCGATATGTAGTCTTCTTCAGGGGCTGAAGTAAGTGTAAAAGGGTGGTACTGCCAGACGGACACTGCTGGGCAGCAAAAAAATATGTATTGTCCGGCTCTTGTCTTTGTATTCTCTTTTTTTATTTGGATCTCACACACATTGCTGGGATGATGGACTACCTTTGAGATCACAGTTCGATCCTTGCCCCGCATCTCTCGAGCAATTCTTTCAGCTAAATAGATGTACCCGCCATATGTCCAATATTGCCAGAAGACGCCTATTGCCGAAGCTCCAATATTCGTACAATACGGTGCAAAGTCTGGCTGAATCATGCAAAAAGCGCCATGAATCGACCAGAAGAAAAAGAAGACGATAAAAAAGTGATGAGTGTACCAAAACCGCTCAAAGTTAGCACGACGCATTTTTTCAACTGAGGTGATAGCCATCATCATGAGGGCCGTTAGCATTATATATCCAGTCCATCCAGGACCAGTGACGAAATTAGCCAAAAGCCAGCCGGCAAATCCTAAGTCATTCTTAATTGAGATTTGAGCGAAGTTAACCCAATGGGCCAAAGTGTGTAGCCATGAGAAAAAAACTATCGACCAGGCTGTAGTCATATGAAAGGTAATATTCTTGTCGAATTGTATGATACCGTTGAGCGGAGTCTGACGTGCCAGTGAAATTAAAGTTCGACAGACAGGTAAGAGAATCATAGCAACGTCAAAATGCAGAGTCAACGCGGAAGCTCTTGCTATCGGATAAGTTATACCGAATGTTGATCTTGCTAACGTCAAGTTATCTTTAATTTGATAATTCATGAAACCAAAGGTGAACACCATAGCGTGGATTCCTGCAAAAACAAAAACAAAACTGTTGAAGTTAGATCCATGTGCTTAAATGAGTGATAAGGGGAGGTACAATCTTCGATATCCTTCATTTACCATCCATCGGTCAAATCGTTCACGATTTCCTAGTTCTTTCGTCTTTTCTCCGCTCATTTCTCCCGACATAAGCATACGGGTTAAAGGCGGCCATCTTGAGCGCTCTGAGACTCTGATAGAGCCTGTACTGCTCCGATCTATGCCTAAGTTTTTAGACATTTTATTGCGAAGTAAATAAGATCTTGGTAGTCTATGTGATTTGTTTGACTAGATGAGCCTTGATATCCCACTGAAGCCCAAATTTATAGTAAGCGTGAGTGGTAACCTATTTTCTCCAGAGCCTGCTGAGTCAAAGGGTAAAGATTTGAGTAAAGTCGTATGTTTTTGAATGTATATATTTATTTTCGATATTAGGATTTAATTGAATGGGCATTTGAAATTAATGAATGAACCTAAGGTGGAGATGTTAGATGATGAGAGTCAATTCAATTATGCCATGAATTCCCGGAGAAAACATACCTTTTTACACACACAATGGCCAGCACTGGTAGATGCTCTATAGCTGAGATGTAAATATCTAGTAAGAGGAGTTTTAGGCTCTGTAGGAGGAGGAAATAAATTATTATGCGAAATACTATGGATAGCGCCTAGATAGAAGACGAAGAAACTGGAAGCGCGCAGGTCGAATCATTATAGTCTTCGTGGGCCGATAGGCTCTTCTGGGGGGTCGAGTATCACTAAGGGGGCCGAAACGTGGCAGCTGCTTAAGAGGGGTCAGTCTTTGACCAGACGAGGGGCAGATGTAGGGTTGGTTTCAAAGACCGGGTTTAGGCGGATGGAAATGTCAAACTGCATGATCCGAATTCCTGACCTGCAGACTTCGACCCGAAACAGATGATACCTGAAACATCCAAGTTCTGGCTCTCACTCGCTCATGATTCGCCGATCATCGGGATTTCCGCATCTTCCCATCACAATCAAGATCACAGAAAAGATTTCCAGCACTTGGCGAACACTGGATAAAACGGATAACTTTTTTCCACTTTGAGTGTAGAATTAGACGTTGTGGTGGCTGACGAGGCATACAAAATGAACAGCCTGAAACGATTAGAGCGTAGGTCGAAATTTTAGAAGTAGGACAATCGGTTCAGAAACCAAATACCAGAGTGATAGGCTTATTGCCTCCTTCTGGGGGAGCTCCTGGACGACGTAAATGTTGTTGATCAGTTAGCTGGGATTTTTGAGAGACAATGTGACATAGACTTCGAGGTTAATAACCAGTGTATTGAGTTTCATTTTGAGATGAAAATCAATTCGCTGTTTTCTGTTCTACGTCTAGAAGTGAATTGTCAGCTACAACGTTATTGGGCTGATTCTTTGGTGGGCGAAATGGATCTCCCAACTCTATCCCAAAGAGGCGCCCTTATCACGTGCATTGGCCGTTTATATACGAATGGGTCGACGGCTGTGTTTTTGAAGCAGAAGATCGACCACGATGTCGAGCAACGACAGTCGTGCACTTTTTGATCGGATGATGGAGCAGGGAAGATGTCGCGGGCAAAGTCTCATTTGGCGTGAGTCACTATCACCATTACAGTCGCAAGGAGATGTATCAGGTGAGAAACAACCCCGTGATATCAAAGCAACTTGGCACAAAATATCATCTGGTTGCAGTGTAATTGATTAGATATCTTCAATACTTTCTTACCAATGTCTCCCATAGATATTGTCATCAGTCTCATTTATACCTCTGTACTTTCTCGTCTACCGATGGCCCATATTTCTTCTGTATAGAGACACAGATCTGGGAAGGCACATATGTAGAACAGATAGATTTTGGAATGGTTGCACGAGGTTTTATCTGGTTTCTATGTTTCGCTTACGTACCGTGGCAGGTCAATAGTCTTGGACATTGATGAATCCAAACTTGAATCGCGAGAAAAAGGGAGCCATATTTTAGTGAAAGAATAGGATAAATTTTAGTAATTATTGCAAAATCCCATCCTCTCTCATTAATCTTTGTAAGGATTAGGTCTGATTTGTGATCTCAATTGCCAAGCTGTTGATCACAGTTTATCTAGACGAAAAAGCTTGCCACATAGTTCCAATCTACTGGGCTAGGTAAAATTCCAGCTTAGTGCATTTCTTCATAGGGTTCTGGTGTTTGAAAGGCACATGATGGTGGGCGACGATTTCAATCGATTCAAGATACACATAATTCTTGAGTAGCGTGGATCAACTTGTGGTCTAGGGGTAGGTGTGGAAATAATAGAATTGTGAACGACATGTCTTGGTCTCACGCTCAGACACTAAAGGCTTGCAGGCTTAGATCCATAGTTGTTGTGTGTGTGCCGGGATATTCATCACTGTTATTCTGGATGATTCGCTAAACAACCTCGTGCAAAGTGTGGCCGGCGAAGACGAGTTCTTCGCCTTCCAGTGGTACCGGTGTATTCGCTTAGTACGCTCTGCATATCTGGGATAGCCAGGAGACTTGCATCCGGATCGAAGTCGAAAGCAATCTCAAGCACATCTTCAATGGACGATTCCTCGTTTAATGTTGGACCTATCATTCTCACGCGAGTCCCCTACCTCAATCTTTCTACACCACCTCGCCTTAACTATCGATAAAAGCGTGACTGTAATTGCAATCGGTAATATGCCTCATCAAAACCGAAAATCTCCCACTACACATTTACGATGCTATGTATACCCGCGAGGAGGAAACTAAGACATGGTACACAAATCTCGGGTCTTGGTCTGGAGGCAAACTAAGCTTTACTGGGGCTTCAGATCTTGAGGGAAGACAGGCAGCTAGGACATAGGACGAGCGAGTGAAGAGGACACAAATGGGCAAGCTACGACTCGCATTTTTCAAGTATTTTCAACCTTGGGGTGCTTATGGGCGCCGAGGCTACGATTTTGGATAGTGCTACCGACACTCTAAAAACAGGCAACTATGGAAGGTGTTTTGGACCGACTCCTGGTCTTCATCTCCGCAAGTGAGACTCTAAGTAGATCGGACTTTTCACTTTATCGATTTCTAACTCGTGATCTAATGGCTGAGGATTTGAATTTGAAATCTTTTACGTGACAGGAAGAACCCAAATTCTATCTAGACGTGACACGGGAGTGGCTGAGGATTTGATTCGATTTGATTAGATTTAACGTCGTGCCAGTATAGAGCATCAAACTGTTGAAACGTGCCGGCCGGCCCAGTCCCCAATGAACTACCCAAAGCTCTGACGCGCCCTAAGCACCCAGAAACTACAAGAGAGTCCGACCAGCTGTCCGCTATGAAGACTAGAGCTGAACATCTTTCAGTAGTGCTCTATACGAGCCTGGGAGCGAAATATTCTTCCATAGCTGAGATTCAGTCACGAAAAGGGTGGGATGCTTTTTTTTTGAAGGATTTTCGGCCAGAAAGAGTTGTATTCGGTATTTTGGTCGAAAAATCAGTCGGCAGAGATTTCAAAACCGCAAGAAAGTCGAACCAAACTCATCACCACCAATATATACGAGTCACGAATGGGCTTAGGTCTATCTGGGGGTCGTATTCAAACAAATAGCATCTCTCAAACTCCTTATGTGCTTGCGACAAAGTATTTCTCAGCCGATTCTACACCTGAGACCCACCTCTATACTCGTCACGTCACCTACCTACACACGCCCTACTGAGGAAAGTTATGATGGAAATAGGACGTGTACAAAGGAGGAAGAAAAGGGAATATACACTGAGGGGATTACACAAATCCCCAATGAAGACAACAACCCAACGGTACGATATAAAAGTGCAAGGCTAGAACAACGATGAGATCTGGGACCATATTTATATTTCGGAGTCAATGAGGATGTCAAGGGCTCGAGCGCGTGGTGGCCGAGGCTGAGGAGGAATTTACGCAACGGCGTCTACACAGCAGGTTTCTAGACGGTCAGGCTTGGTATGGTTCAACACATAGGTGAAGTCTGAGGTGGTCCAATTATTTTGATGTGACGAGGTATATCTGTACTTCGCGATAGTTAACCTAATCCGGCCCGACCCCATCCGTCCTTAAGCTCCAGTAGGAGTGTGAAAGGTGACATGTACTTAGCACGTAGATAAATAGGACAGAACAGCTGTCCGCCACTCTGATTTCCACTGTGTTTGTGGCAAAATCCCCCTTGCCGGGAACTTTACACGTATTTTTACTGGTACAGTTCGGACTCCTTGTAACAATATTTTCTTCGCGCAAGCATTACGATCATATAGTAAATATAACAAATTAACGATATTTGATATATTATTGTCGCCATTCATTCATTCATTTCTCTAGTTTAACGACCTATGCGGTATCTATATATAGATCCATGAGGACGGTAAGCCGCTTTGGTGTGGGAAAAAGCTTTCATCAAACAAAACCCGATGTTCTGTCCCTCTGAACCGACCCGGCCTAATGCTGAGAACGTTCCTTTCAACCATAATTTTATAAACTTTCCATGAACTTCATAAAATCCCTCTTCGGTCAGACTGTTGCTAGAAGAAATTGAAAAGAGAAGACACCTCCTCACTCGCCGTTGATCGACGACGTGTTCGAAGAGTTGGCCCTGATGGTGGTGCTGCTGTCGAGGCGATTGTTGGTGCCACTGGGGCTTCGACTACCTTGCGTGGTCGTCCCGGCTCTCTTTTGGATCCTTCAGCCTTCTTACTGGTGACTAAAGTAAATTCCTGATCATCAGTTGGTCCGACTGTTCGCATTGGCGCCATTGTTGGTTTTTCATTCCATATTTCCGCCGTTCTTGACAACAGCTCCATCCGAGCTTTCTCCACAATTTCCTTGTAGACCTGGTAGGTCCGACACGCTGCTTTCTACCATGAGCGGTGCTCCTTGCCGCAGTTCGCACGAGAAACCCTTTTTCTTCGGACAGTCCCGAGTTTGGTGAGCGCCAGCGCACTCACCGCACCTGCCTGCCTTTCCACACGACGCCTGCGTGTGTCCCCACTTGCTGCAGCTGTAACACTGCTTTGGCTGGGACCGTGGTGACCATACCTGCGCGGTGTAGTGCATGGCGTTCATAACTAGGCCGTTTCGGACCACTTCCGTCTGCATTGCCTCCGATGGGAGGCTTATCACAATTGATCCACGAGTGCGGCCATTTTTCTTTGGCCGCTGGTGTTCCTTCCCGTCGTCTAGTCACCTTATACGACTAATAACTAAGCCTGGAATCCGTGCCTTCGTAGCCGTCTCTATCTCCCTGATGATGGCAAAATTATTGGCATCTCTGCCCCCTTCAATTCGTGTCCGTAATGGAACACCGTCAACCTCGACTGTAAAATCTTGTTGCAGAGTTTTGAATTCCGTTGGTTGTCGCATATTTAGCGCCGCGTCTCTCTGGGACGCGGACTGGACGAATACCTCGGTATCGTTGCTTCGCATTTTACGAATTGCGTATGCACCTTGTATGTGCTGTTTTGCCTTTGAAAGTAGCTCTTGTGGCTGCAAGTTTTGAGCTCCGTCGATTCTTATTCGTACCGCTGTTTGTTATTTGAGGAGCCACGACCGACGCGTAACTCCTTGGTGTCGACGCGCCCGAAACCACTGCTGGAGCAGCTTTTCGAGCGGGATCCGCGAGGCCTTTCTTTACGACTTCCTCTAAAGCCATCATCCTCTCCTCGTTAGGAATCCTCTTCTGGGACATTTCTGTCCAGGCCCTTTTGTGTGCGTTGAAGGCCTTCACGGCCGTGTTCACGTCCTCTATTGAGGGTAAGTCCTCCTTATCCATCTCTCCCATCACTATTAGTCTAACCTGTTTTAGTAGTTTGCCCACGATTTCGAGGTTTCTATCCTTCGGAACTGTCTACGCTCCGCTGCCGTTGTTTGTTGAGGCCATTGTTGCATTTTGCGACGCGTCGAAACTGCTGGATTCACCCACACCAGCACCCGCACTCGCCATGTTGCAGCACGGAAAGCGAAAAGATGGAAGGAGGATAACGAAGATGAATGAATTATAATCACTGTATCAAATTGATGATATAGGCAGCGTAGAAGGCTGCATAGCTTTCTGGCAAAAATTGTGATTTAACGGATTTCATGTAGTGCAGGAGAGGTTTATTGTTGTCGCCATTAAAACTGGTCATTCCAATTATGGCAAAGACAGGGATGTGTTGAATATACGTCACCAGTCTCCCATTAATTTTGAGATTAGTTTTAATGCGGTTTGACGTAGATACCAGCCGCTAGATTTTCTAGTTACTGAGTATAGTTTATACAGCACTCTGTGTCCTAGTGGGAGTAATTAACAACTCTCCATGACAGATATACAGACTCCTCTAATTTCCCCACTCGCTCCACCAAGTGATGTGTGTGCGTGTGTTTATTGTACTACTTGAGCCATAGACTATCTAACACAGGGCTCCTCTCTGACCCAGGCCACACCTTGTACAGTGCTCCTATCCTCTTTTGTTACTTGAAAGATCATTGATATATTCCCCTTAATGAATGGCCATTCAGCTCAGTATTTACCCGTGGAATTCAGCCACCTTTTCCACGGAACCTTCTACCCAAAAAAAATAAAAATGGTAGCAATGGAAACTGCGTGCGCGGAAAAAAAGTCCCAAAAAATTGCAGCCCCAGCCAGGCGAGGCCTAGACACCGGGACTACATGATTTGCGCATATTCATCTGTATCTCCCTTCTTTGTAACAGTCGAAGTCGACTTGATCCAATCCACCATCTCCGTATCGGGTGCTGGGTACGCTCCTGAAACTCATCGGATGGCTTTTCTTCCATGATCAAGGGTGGGTGATGAGTAGAGCTCCGACCCTACCATCTGATCTGATCGTGGACAGCTTCATGATAATGGTGATAGGGGAATGTGTTGAGAGATGAAGATGATATAGACCGCAAAAACGATTAGGAATAATCATCGAAGTGAGGACTTTGTTACTCAATTTCGGCTCTGCAGACTCTTCAGTGAGAGCTGGAGGTTCGTAGAAGATACCACTTACAGATTTTGAATTTCATCCCCCTCATGCCTCGGATTTCATTTTTCAATACCACTGCGAAGCTACGGTGGCATTTTCTTGACCTCAAGTCAGCCCTCATCCGTAAATACTCACCCAGAGAAACGTCTCAAAACCCCTGGGTTATCCACATATACCTCCATCATCCATTGACCTGTCTCCGTGCGAAATGTTGTCTTGGGCTTTTGCTTCCCAAGTAAAGTAGGTAGCGAGGCTACTCAAACTATACCGGAGCTCACTACTAGGAGGTAGACTACTGTAACTGTTATCATTGGCTTGGTGCACCCACTGCTTTTTAACTCAAGAAGAATTTAGCCAGAATTGGAATTTCGCGTCCGTCGAAATTTTACCCATACCTTGTTTTATCCTCCCTTTACTTTCTGATATCTCCCACTTCCATCCCGGAAATCAGTCACTCGTATTTCTGCACTACAATTTTTGTTCTCCGATAGTTTTTCATATTGACGTGAGCATGTATTTTGTGGCCAGCTGAAGCCAGAGAACAGTTCGTGAGAATTGTGTTCGTTTAAACGAAGATTTTTGTGGTCGTACTTGCAGATTAGATGATGCTTTGGCGGGAATGGATAGCGTTTAGAACAAAACTATGATATGTTATAGTCACGAATCATTGCTTCTTGGACCAACTTCTTCGGTATTGCGAAATTCGACCTAACGTGGCTGAGTGATAAAATTTCTTATAATTTATAGAGGACAAAGTGGATAGGCTTCAGTCTTTGCCGCTATACTTTTTCCCATGCCTCATCTATTTATTCTTTGCAGAGTCGTAATGCTCATTAAGACTTGTCGTGAGAAGCATCTAGACTTGTTCCTCTATCTCCCGGGCCTTTTGATGTGAATTATATACAAATGTCATAATTTCACTAATACATTGAAAACACATTTGGTAGAAGCAGGGGACCCAAGGTTTTTCATGAGATACGGTAGTGCTTTTTCCTGCAAAAAGTTCATTGTCGATTTGGGAAGATCCAAACTTTTTCCAATGCAGCCTCTCGATAGTCTTCGCATAACGTTCGTATATCTAGCAGATAAAGTATGGTAAATTATGTTTCGCAGTTGATCTGAACAGCAGGACAAGAGAGCAACATTGTTTGATCGCCAGTCACAGGAGAGCATGAAAAAGCAAGTTGGTTGAGGTGATTGTGAACAACATTGTCATTTGAGGACCCCGTGAGCCCTACAGTACTTTTTAGAACTAAAGTATCTTATGTACACAGTCATGAGTTGCCGGAGCAGAGTAATGAGCAAGTAATGGAGGGTTGGATAGCCAACGAGACTTGGAGACGAGCTCAAATCTCCCTATGCCCCTGATCCTATAGTTGAAGTTTTCTAGGCAACCGCACTGGACTGTTCTTTTCTTCCAACTAGCTTATTATCTTTTCTGACTTTACTGGCCGAAGTGTAGCTTAACTCAAAACTTTACTGCATACCCAGCAAATTAAACTAGCCTGTCAGCGAAACCCAGCGTCGACTGCACTTGGACGCTACTGTCGACCAGTAGCAATAGCTTTCTAGCTCGATGAGCTTTATCATCGCGCCCGCCGCTGTCTGAAGTGAGGAGTTTCCTGTATACACATCCAGAATAACGCCACCCATTCTTTTTGTTATCAATTAATATTAAATTTGCAAATTCTTGGTGAGGTGCTAGAATGCCATCGAGAAAGCTTATTGAGTTTATTCTCGTAGTCTTCAGCACATGTGCGCAATGTGACGTGGTAGGGTAGTATTTTTTCGAACACCGTTTATGATAGTCAAGTTGTGCTCTTCACAATAAAAATGTGGCACCACATCCCCTTTATAATTCGATCTTGAATTTAGTCTAGGCCCAAAACAATATGTCGCAGTCTAAATTCTTATCACAGAATCTAGATGAGGTTTATCTGTATTAGGCCGTCCATTTTAGATCTAGTCCAGCAGAAACCTTACAGAGTTAGAAATTTAGGTGGATATTTATCTCTTACTGGCCTCGAACTATTGTTGCACCTATAACTAATTGGCATAAAACGAGAAAGATCATCTGATATGGCATTTCTTCCTCAGCCTTTTAAACGGCCATTAATTCTCTCCAATATAATCGCCAAGGAAAATACTCTGAAATTTAAGCGGTTCTGGAGTATCAAATTCATCTTAGTGACAAAAGCCCAATTAAGTACAGTCGGGTCTTGCTGATTTGAGCCAGCCTCCGTCCCGTATGGAGTAAATGGTCAGACTATTCACACTCTACTCAGGAGACCTACCTGGACAGCTTGTTTTGGCGTTATCTAGCTCACATAGTCAGAGGTGTTGAATAAGAAACCTGAGAGGTTATCGATATCTGACCATCAACTTTCAAGGGGCTGGCATATGTTTTTGAGGACCTTCCTTTATATTTAGAGCTATTATTTCAAGAGTCTGAAATGCTTACGTAGCATGGAATTATGAAGTCCTATAGGGAAATGAATTATTCAAGTGTAAGTGTTTCATTGCTCCGAGTGCTATATCATACGTTTAATTTCACCGCTCGCATGGAACCAGAGTTTTTCCATATCTCATTCTCATAGGCTTAGATGAATTGAATTCATTCGGGCCATTGTGTCAAAGCTGCCCTACTTTCTAAACCAAAAGGCAACCGAGGATTGAAAACTAGATTTGACCCCAAATGGGTTTCTAAATTTTCTAGACAGCATATTTCCGAGTCCACTCCCGCGCTGTAGACTCATAACGACTTCTATCAGACTTGTATACATGGGCGATTTCAGGTACAAGAGGATCATCAGGATTCGGGTCGGTCAGCATAGAACAGATAGATAAAAGTACTATAATTTTTATGTTAGGTGTGTTTCAATTGATGTCTATTTAATTGGGTTACCTTTGGAGATAGTCAATGCCGGAGACCACTGGTCACGTAAAATATCTAGACAGATAGAGCCATTGGAATTTATGTTGGGATGGTAAATACGTGTTGTAAAGTTAACCTTTGGCGGCTTGAATGGGTAATCAGTTGGGAAATGAATGGATAAAAAGAAGACGCCTCCAGAGTATGGTGATTCTGACTGGGAATGAGTTTAGCTTTATTTATCTTGTAAATGTGCCTGAACAGCAGAATAATCGTGATATTGCTTTGGCCCAGCAGCTGATTATTTGCGCTGGTAGTTAACTTACGGGACCCATAATTGTGGCAGTCCATCGGAACTATGTAATCAGTGATGTTAGTGATCGCATTCTTGGATCATTAAACGTGAAAGTCTTTTATCGCTGTCTCTTTTTCATTCAACGTACCATATCTTCCCCGGAGGGACCAGCGGAGCACGATGAGGGGGGGTCTCTAAAAATGAATTAGGTTAACTGGTTTCAATCCAAATTTGTATTCAGTAGGAAGTTGTTCATGTTTGTTTAGTGAGCGACCCCGCATCACTGACACCCCACTATTAGGTCGCAAGAGTTGAGCTGTCTATGACGATGGGAGTACGTACTTGCCCAGGTCTTGAAGTTCTTTTAAAATTCTTTTGAGAGCCATAATCACAGCCTGTGTGTATCTATAGAATTCGGTTGTTGTGGAACGAAGTGATGGACTTTGATGTAAATAGTGAGGGTGTTGGTTGTAACTTATTGCGGATCGAATGTTGCAGATAACGTTGGTCACGGGCTAGCTAACCGCTTCAAAAGGGATTTTGTTGCCAAGATAATGCCAAGGCGCCAGCTAGGGCCAAGGCAATAGCAACTCTGTTGAGGCACTAAGCCTATTTAGCCGACTAACTTCCGCGCAGCAGAATCAGGTAGATTAGTCGTCAACGGGGGCTTCTGCACATCTCGACCCCCCTAGAATAATCTGAATTTAGACATGCCTAAACATTTACATCCCTCTCCCGCAAAGTAAATTCGACCCTACACTGAAACGACTTACCCCTTAGCAGTCAAGAGTTATTAAAATGAATATACCCCACCGCAACTGCCAGCGATCTCTACGCAATCCCAGTTTTGAAAGCTCTTCCGAGCCCGTTCATCTTTGCGCCCTACTTCATCTCAGCACTAAATGAATGACAGCCAGAGTTACAATTCTAGCTTGAGTGGTCCACTTACCTATTTAAACTGATGGCAGTTGTAATCAATTGGCCGAATTTAAACTAGCTTTGTTGGAGAATCGGGTCAATTTGTCTCTCATTTAAGTTACAGGTTATTTTGCTGCCTTTTCCGTCTGCTCCGTTTCCTATCTAACATGCCCTCAGACACCACTGTAAAACTCCTTGGGGGGAGTGTCCAAACACTGATCTTCTATAGTTCAGCATTGCAACACGCACTGGCCTTAGCACTTCAGGTCAGGCTGATGCTTCTTTGAACTCCATGTCGCAATGACAGCAACCCTGCGACATATGACATTGAGAAGCTTCGTGTCTCCTTGAGAATGGAAGGATCTACCTTATTGGCGCAGAATTCTTGTCGAATATGCGGCCACGAAGTGTTCAAGAAATATGTTTTTAATAAAGACAAAGTAGGTTATACATTTGAAACAAACTTGGGAAAAATTAGACCTTAGTATGTATTTTATCACAAACGAAAATCACTTCAAGTCGGTTAAGGTGTATGATTATCCTGCTTTTGGCCTAAGTCGCAGCAACTGACCTCATATTGCATTTTGCACTGGGTTAAAATTGGTGGGTCACAAGCTGTCATACGTCGCAAGTATGGCGAGCTAACACAGTACATTATTGAGCTTGGGATTATCATTAATCACTATTTAGAGATCGTGCGGGCGTCTTGAGGTCCAAAGACCCGATGAATCATTGTGCAATTCTCGAATAAGTCTAAAGTTACTCGACGCGTAGGAAATTATTTGCCTTTGTACTACACTTATTGTTTAGTCATTAAGATACCGAATTAAAATTGTTGGTATGATGGGGTCAATCTTTGTGATATCACAGGTAATGAGTATGGGGTTACAACTGCAGAAATTGTGATTGATTAGCATGTAAGTGTAACGTCTGTGGTCGCTGCCGAAGCGTCAAAGGTATCTAGATCTACTCGTGTGCCTTAGGCACAAACTAAACCTCAGGCCTAGCGGAGCAAGTTGAGGATCCAAGAATGACAGGCCTCTAGATTAGTACGAGGCTCTGATAAATTGTAATGCTTATGTAATGTTTTTCAAGTTGGAGTCCGGGCTAAATGAAATCAAATCAAAATAATAATAATAATTACTCATTATCCTGATTTGGCGCCTTGAGGCCCATGCAGGTTTTTATCGGAAGATATGTACTTTAAGTAGGATGACTCAATTTGACGTTTAGAACACTCACACTCAGATTTCATTTGCAGGTACCACTCGAGATTAACCCTTACGGCGTATAACCTCTTCCGTGCATACCCACCACAGGGAAAAGCGAGAAAAACCTGTGGCTATCCAAGTGTGCTTTCATCATCCCACAAGTACAATATCACCGCGAGAGAGAATGGTGTGTGGGTCCGACTGGATTCGAACAAGCTTTCTCCTGTCTCGGATGGGGTAGGTGTTCTAGCTACCCAGTATCTGCTTGGGAGAACGGCCCGGATGGCGTACCACTGCACCATCCAACCCTAAGATGAGGAATACTGTACTTATACCGAGTATACCCTGTATTAACAGAAAATCAAGTTACATCTAGTTTTAAGCTCTACCATACATATTAGTAGTTTGGAGCCACGAGACACCCGTAACCCACACCATCACAAAGCTAAGCTTATCTCACTTTCACACATACTAATCCACCAGGAACTTCAAAGTGCTCCAACAAAACTGGTCAGATATTTTTACTCCGAGACCTAAGCGGAGTGAATAGTCAATAGCTGACTTGAAATTTGAAGTCAACCTCAAAATGATGAGAAGACTCTTGGTTCCTTTGTTTTCATTGCTTAAATAGGAATAGTTTTACATTGCAATCGATCATGTACTCTATTACAAGGTATGCCCCTCAAAATTTGGTGAAAGTTAGCTACTTCCGCTTGGGGTATCGCCCTACTCAGAATCTATTTTGGTGTAGGTCAAATTTGACTTTCTTGAAGAGCTGCTATCGCACCCGACCTACAATCTGCACCGAGCCCTTCATTGTTCGGCATTTCACGACATGATCAGGTTAGTTGTTCCTGCCGATGGGGTTAAAAGAATTGTCAAATTTGTTCTTGCATATCTTAATCCTAGCAGCTTATCAGTATCGTACATATTTATTAGATTTTTTGAGCCAACGAGTGTAAGAATAAGATGGATTTATTTTATTTCTTGCACCGGATTTTAACTATGTATACAGCTGTCTTGCTTTGGAATATCAGGGATTGTGTACAAGTTAGATCAATTAATTTAAATGAAGAGTACTCATGCCTCAGATTTCATTCGCAAGGGGGACTATTCTCAAGACCTGTCAGCGGTGTCCCCTACGAACCTCCAGCTCTCACTGTAGAGCCTGCAGAGCCGACATTGAGTAACAAAGTCCTCACTTCGAAGAGGATTCCCAGTCGCTTTCGCGGTCTGTATCATCTTCATCTATCAACACATTCCCCTACCACCATTGTCATGAAGCTAAACACGATCAGATCAGATCAGATGGTAGGGTCGGAGCCCTACTCATCACCAAACCTTGATCACGGAGAAAAAGCCATCCGATGGGTTTCAGGAGCGTACCCAGCACCCGATACGGAGATGGTGGATTGGATCAAGTCGACTTCGACTGTTACAAAGAAGGGAGATACAGATGAATATGCGCACCTCGTGTGGTCCCAGTGTCTAGGCCTCACCTGGCTGGGACTGCAGGTTTTTTGAGACTTTTTCCCGCGCACGCAGTTTCCATTGCTACCATTTTTATTTTTTTGGGTAGAAGGTTCCGTCAATATGGAGGCTGAATTTCACGGGTAAATACTGAGCTGAATGGCTATTCATCACGGGCAATATATCAATGATCTTTCAAGTAACAAAAGAGAATAGGAGCACTGTACAAGGTGTGGCCTGGGTCAGAGAGGAGCCCAATGTGCTAGATAGTCATAGACTCAAGTAGTACAATAAAACACACACACATTTCATTCGCAAGATCATCTGCGAAGTCATGGTGGCTTTTCCTTCGTCCCAGTTCAGCCTTCATTCAAGATGCCCTCATAGGGATAATCCTCCAAACCCCAGAATTATCTGAGTATGCTCAATTATTTACTGACTATTCTCCATACGGAATGTGGCTGAAGTGTCTCCCTCCCAAGTGGAGTAGGTGCCCAGGCTATTCAAACTATACCAAAAAACACCACCTGGAGGCGGATCACGGCTTTAATTGCTGGCTTGTTTCTATAGTGTCGGCTGCACTCTCGCAATCAAAGACTTGGCGCGCACAAAGCTCAATTCGTAAAACTCCTTGCCAAAATTCAGAATCCCACGCCTGTCGAGGTTATATCCATCCTCCATGCCATCTTGTAAACTTGTCCTGATCTCTCTCACGTCCATCCAAAAGAACTGTCTCCCAGATTAACGCGCCACGCTTTGCTACCTCTGTCGAGTGTAAATATCGGCGTGGGCGTGTATTTGGTGACGAGCTGAGGCCAGAGAAAGTCGACGAGAGGTGTGATCATTGGAATGAGGATGTACTAGGTCGTACTTTTAGACCTGATGAGACCTAGGTAGGAGTCGGAATCTGAGGGAGTGAAAAATTGACGTGGTGGAGTAATTTGAACCATTACCTCGTGGGCCAACTTCATTGGTATTGCGAAATTTGACTGAACTTGGCTCTAGGAGAATATTTCACTCCTAGGTTTGTAGAAGGCACCGCGTACAGGTGTTCAGTCTTGCCCTCCTGAGTGTCTGCTAGGTTATACGTAAACAACCTAGGGTTTTTGAGACGTTTCTTTGGGTGGGAATTCACCGATGAGGGTTGACTCGGGGTGAAGAATGAGCCGCCATAACTTCACAGTGGTACTTTTAAATGAAATCCGAGGCATGAGTACTCTAATTATATCCTGAGTCATCTTTTCTATAGTTTTTCTCTGTTATTGTTTGTTTTTTATTTTTAAGTCCTAGGATATACCTGTTTTCCCCTGAGGGCCAAAGACTGGGGTTTACATCTAAGATCATATCTATGACGTGCCCAACTTGTTCCCACCACGTGAACCACTACTCAAATAGTAGCTAGTTAAGTTACATGCAGCCATATATAAAAAAAAGAAAAGAAATCATAACCTAACTCTAGACTCCAAAACTTTGAGCTCCAACTAAATGTCAGCACTTGTGGTTGGGAAGCAAAACTTCTCGCCTCGTTCCCCTTCCGATCGAGTCATGTTACATGGCTAATTTATATGGACATCGCTGAGAACAGAGGTCCAGCCTGCAGTTGATCACCCATAACATCGGCTTTTCTGTGCAAAATTTCAGAAGGCTTCCAGGCACTTGGATCCGAGAAGTTCATGCATGAAGTCGTTGTGGGACTTTAGACCTCGGATTCGACGTGATTCGTGAGAATAGAGCCGACAGTGTTTAAAGTGGGTTGGACTAGTCTCTTTCCCACACGCGCACTCACTAGGTGCGTTTGCATTGTTGAATCTGCGATTACAGGCTGCAATTAGTTCGCGGAGTAGATGCCTTGATAGGGCTAGTTCAGGGGACTTGCGCCGTTTCATAAGCAGATCCAGCTTTCGATACCGAACAGGGCACGCTTTATCCAACCAATTGCTGAGCAAAGCCTGTAGCCGGTTATTCACGAGATGGCGAAGGTATACTAACAAAATAGATACTGGTTGGCTGTCCGGACTGGGCAGCATTCGTAAGCCGAGGCGCGCAGTGGCGTCTGCTTCTTCGTTCCCTTGTATTCTAGAGTGACCGGGAAACCACTTAATCTTCACAGCAGCTGATGCTGGAAGCATGCGTAACTGACATACCTCTTCGAGGCTGGTTGAAGAGATGACCGTCTCAAATGCTTTTACAGCATGCTGACTATCCAGAAACACATTCACTCTCCGTATCGTCTCCCCCAGCTACTGTTGCGCTTCTTTCATTCTCAGTGCCGCCTCAAGTGCCTTTAGCGACCCCGTGATTTCTGGGTCCAAGACCTCTCCTCCGTATCGGATACCGTTCTCCTTTAGAAGAGTCTTGCCATATCTCCTTATAACAAAACCCCAAGCTAAACGTCCGTTTCCCTCTGAAGTGCCGTCTGAGAAGGCGTAAATTTCTGATGCGGGCACGTTGTCCAATCAAAGTTTGCTCGCTACTTTTCCTTCTGACTTAGTCATGGATCTATCAGAGTAAGATGGCGACGGCAGAGGCGTCGAAGCTTCTGCGTCCGGAAGTTGTCGATAAGATCGCTGTGCACGAGTCCTTTGTCTATCTACATGATCAAATCCTCGTGGATTCTTCTTGTACTTTCGGATCCTAATGTTTGGGCATATCGCAGCACGAGATCTTAGCGGATGCCGATCATCATGGGTTTTCATTCTGGCTGAAAATCGTAGTCGGTTTCCCTCTAGAATAATGTTTGTAGGAATGATTCCTCCTTCCCTGTGCAGGACAACATTAGGAGTTGTCTGCAGAACTAGAAGTGCAGATCGGAGGCCCATCATAATGGCCTTGTCGATTATATTACAGAGGCTCACAGTAGCTGGCGTGGCTATTCCTGCTCTTTTTGAGCTTTTGAGGCCTGGCCACCTAGCTTCCGCCCCAAAAGTCGCGATTGAAACAATACGATTATTTACTGCTCGTATCAGTGCCCCTAGTGCAGTCCCTCGAAATGTGGAATTGAAGTGACGCATAAGATGTGCGACTATTATTGCTTTTCCAGACCACGTCGTCACATGATGCTTGAAGTTAAGACACGGATCGAGGTGAACTCCAAGCCAGCGAATATGTTCGGCTGGCTCTATTAGAGTGCCAGTTACGAGGATGCAAACAGCTGCCTCGCAATGCCGTGGTGAAAATTGTACTACCTCTGACTTTTTCGTGTCGAATTGGACGGCATTTTTCTGAGCCCACTCCAGCAGGTGATTGTCTTCTTTCTGAGCAGCTGCAGCAGACTCAGCAGTGGTGCGATCAAATCCAAGAATACCGATGTCGTCAGCGTTGCTAAACCTCAGATTAGCTGCACCACTGCGCATTGGCTCTGCCATGTATAGAAGAAAGAGAAGAGGCGAGATCGGCGAGCCCTGTGGGACCCCGCAGACTAGCTGTCGCTTTGTCGTGACTCCTTCCAAGTGTCGGACATGGACCATTCGCTGTGCAAAGAACGAGGTCGTACACTTTGTAACTGAGTCTGGCTATCCTTGTTCTTGCATTCTTCTCACTAGGCGGTTATGAAGAGCTGCATCGAACGCACTTTGTACGTCTAAGGTGACGAAAGTGAGCGCTCATCCCTGAGTGCGCGCTTCCTCGACATCATGCACCACACAGGAGACTAGATCTATTGCTGAGCGTCTCGAGAGTGCGCCGAAATATTGATGTCCAACCACATCACAGGTCACTGCTAAGTGCGCCATCCGTTTTACCTGAAGCCTTTCTAGCCCTTTACCAAGGCAAGAAAGAAGGGCGATTGGTCTCCACCCTGTGACTGTTGTTGGGCCCCTTTTAGGCTTCTATAAAAGTAATACTTCGGCCAATTTTGAACAAGTCAGGTGCGTAACAAGCTGTATGCAAGCTCTGAAGAGTTTAGAAATGTATGGATCAATTCTCTTCCAGCAGGCCACTAGTAGCTGTACGGAGACTTCATCTGCCCCCGGAGCCGTGTTTCCTCAGTCGATGGTACAAGCTCGGACTTCTTCCTCGGAGATGTCATCCTTCCATGGTATCCGGTTGTTACTCGTGGCAGTGCAAGGCGGCAGGTCGTCTGATATTTTGTGTCTTGCTAGGAGAGAGTCTCGGAGAACTGTGGCTCGCTATAGCAGATCAGAGAAGAGAGCTCCGTTGTGATTGAGGGGTGAGGGGGATGTTTGTCTGTCTAGGACCAGCCATTCTCAACAGCTTATAAACATCGCTCGGTGTGTTCATTTTTTTCACCAGCTGTGCTTGATGTTCTTTTTTGCCAGCTCTAATGACTGATCGAAGCTTTTTGGCGTACACAGCACGTTGGAGGAGAGATTCAGCCGCTCGATATTCAGCCTGTGCTTCTTTGCACGCTGGGGTCTACCATGGGGCTGATTTACCGCCGTTTGCTCTAGGTCGAGTTCCTGTTGCATTTATGGTAGTCTTAAGCTTTAAGCAAAGTTCTTGGGCGCAGTCTTTGACCTTTTCAATTGTATCTAAATCTGGTGGTAGACAGACTAGTTTAGTCATAGCTCGCGCAAAGTTAGTTAATCTTTCTCTCGTCACTCGAATCTTGCCCAAGTTGGGTCGCAATACTGAGGACTGGATCGGGATTATTTCTCGGATAGGAAGGTGGTCGCTGGTGACACATTCATCGTGGTCTACCCATGCACGGCTGCCATTGATGTTGGTCCAGACTAGCTCCAAGGTATTTCCAGCTTGATTCGTGGGTTCTCCAACAATAAGTCTGGTTAGATTGTGATCCTCTGCCCATCTTTCAATCATTCCACCTTGCCCGTAGGGGCGAGTGACTCCGGGTTGCCAGGCGCAGTATACAGAGTTGAAATTACCCGCAGCGACCGATTTCGGTGGTGGGTTCTAGTTGACAATTGGTTGTATGGCTGACTTGTCTCTAGGTGCCTTTTACACGTTGTGGAAGGTGACTCTATTAACAAGCACCCAACAATAGTTGCCCGTCAGCGAAGCACAGGGGAAGAATTGCCTCGCAGATATCGTCCTATCATCCTTCCGGATGTAGGTCACAGGTTTTGGTCTGACCTTATTCCCACCATGAGGTAGATGACAAACATATCCGGGATGCGACATTGTCTCTTCCTTCCACCGAGGTTCTTGGATTAGAACAACGTCGATAATCAGCTCGAATGCTCGGGCAAGTGCAATGTTCTGCGCCGGACCTCCTCTACCTACGTTTATTGACATGAAACTTAGAGTAGAAGGGTTGCCAAAAGGGGCCCGTGTGGCGCTCTTTATGAGTGATTTTTTGGAATGGTCGTCTCTGTGGCTTCAGTCAAATTTGGCGTCTCATCCATCAGTAAAACCTCATAGCTGTTGCTGGAGCTGTAGCTGTAGCTCGGTGTAGCTATTTTGGCTATCTCAGTGTCGGCTTTGCTATCGGCCTCTGCTCGTCGAACGGCGGTTTTTGCTCGAATTACCGCGGCATAATCGCGTAAGATAGCGTTCCTGATCCTAAGGAGGGTTTCCTTGGAGGCCATTTCGGACTTGTTAGGGCGAGACAGGCAATCTCGGCTGTCTGATCAATGAGGGCCACCGCAATTGCGGCACTTGGTATGTGTTTGGCATTCAGAGGTGGAATGCATTGTTGAGGTGCAGTTCCAGCACACTGGGGCGCGCGAGCAACCTCGAGGCCCGTGGAATAGGAGACATCGCTTGCATTGGCTCACAGTTTGGCGTGGCTGATAGCGAACAGCGATTCCCGAGTCGTTGAACAGTCGGAAGCCTGGTCTAGGGGCGGACGCTCTTTCGAAATGAGCTACCCATGTCTGGTAGCGGGCTCCGTATATGATATGGCCTAGGTCAGGGCCAAGCCGAATGTGCTAGATAGATATACACTCAAGTACTACAATAAACCACACACACATAAGTGTATACCAGAATGAAGACCAGTGGAGGTATTACTACTGGAAAGAAGCAGTGAAGGAAGCATAGGAGGGGATATACTACTGGTATAGGTATCCTGGCCTGTGGACAGAGAGGACCTGCATGTCAGACATAGTCATAGACTCAGACAGGACAATAAAATGAATTAATAATAATAAACTCAGTCAAGCAGGGGCAGCCCCAGGACTATGGATGACTGCAGTGGAAGCGTGCGTTATTCCAATGGCAACATATGGCGCAGACGTGTGGTGGCCCGGTTTGAGACGACCCCAAAGATGGGGTCTCGCGATTCCCAGACGACATATCTATGCAAACTGATTGACAGGGCCTTAATTCTAGCCTTAAGAGCAGCACTTCTGGTGTGGAAGACTATACCCTGCGCTGCGCCGTGTGTCCAGATCACGGGACATTGCATTGTGAAGACAAGTGGGAACTTATTATGTAATCATGTATTAGCGTTTTTGTATTTTTTTTTTTTGAATCATTTAATGTGTATTCAGCTATCTAGCTATGACACATGACCGGTGCTATGTATACATATTGGATGACTCTTTTGACATTAGAGACACTCATACTCTGGATTTCATTTGCAAATACCACTATGAGGTATGTTTGCTTACACAAACAGTCGACCCTCCTCCGTTAGTACCCACCAAAGGGAATTTAAAAACCTTTAGTTATCCAAGCATGCCTTCGTCATCCATGCATACCAGCGCCGCGAGAAATGTGGTTGTGTTTTGCCGGATTCGAACCAGCGATCTACTGTCTCAAGTGGGATATGTGTCCAAGCTATCCAGACTCTACTTGGCAGACCGGCCAAGATGATGTACCACCGCACCATCCAACCATGGCAGTTTTTATAGTGTCGCCTGCACTCTCGCAGCCGAAGACTTGGTACGCACAAAGCTCAATTTGTAAAAACTCCTTTCCAGATTTCAAAATTCCACGCCCGTCGAGACTGTATCCAATCCTCTGCATCATCTTATTAACTTGTCCTGATCCCTCTCACATCCATCCCAAGGAATTGTCTTCCAGATTTGTGCGCCACGCTTTGCTTCCTCCGTCGGGTGTAAATATCGGCGTGGGCGTGTATCTGGCGACCAGCTAAGGCCAGAGAAAGTCGACAAGAGGTGTGGTCATTGGGATTAGGATGTACTAGGTCGTACTTGTAAACTTGATGAGGCTTAGGTAGGAATCGATTTCGTTGGGAGTGAAAGATTGATATGGTGGAGTAATTTGAATCATTGCCTCGTGGGCCAACTTGTTCGGTATTGCGAAGTTTGACTTTGTTTGACTGAACTTGGCTATGGGAGAATATTTCACTCCCAGGTTCGTAGAGGACACCGCGTACAGGTGTTCAGTCTTGCCCTCCAGCGTTTTTGTATTGTTTTGTCCATTTACGTGCTAGGTATTGTAATTCCCGTTGCACTCCTACTGGAGCTTAAGCACGGGTGGGGCCGGGCTGGATCAGGTTAACTACCATTGAGTACATCTACCTCGTCCCACTTAAATGGCCGGACCACCTCAGAGTTCACCCATGTGTTGAATCATGTCAAGCCCAACCGTCCAGAGAAACCTCTTTTGATGCGCCGAAGCGCAAATTCCTCCTCAGCCTCGGCCACCACGCGCCCGAGCCCTTGACACCTTCGCCATCTGTAACTTTTCCCTTCCATTCATTCCCTGCTTAGGCTCATCTCAACCAGGGGTCTTTTTCTTCACCGGAGGCCTCATCCAGTCGCCCACCAAGGCCTCCTCAGTTTTTATTCCCTTTTGTTCCTTCATGTAGTATCCCTCTGTCCTTTAGCCAGCCTCGTCATCCCAGAAACTTTGTAGAATGTCCACCCCTCCGGCCTTGCCCCGTCGCTACCGTACCACTAACCGTGGAGGTCGAAAACACGACTGAGAGCTCAAGACCGAAGCACTGATGCCCCAGCCTTTGTCGAACGCCCTAGTTGATGTGCCGGTGAAATGTCGTACGTATTTCGTCGGTGAAGATTCATCGCAGGTCGAGTTGTTGGTGCCCTTGGCCGAGGTGAGGACGCATCTAAGGCTGGTATTTCGACCGTGCCTTCACAGTGACTGGCAGTTGCGTAGGGTCGAACATCCTCTTGCTTCTTTGTTGGCGATTTGGCTTTTGGAGGTATGGGATTGCTTCGGTAGGTGGTGAGATGATTGTGGAGAGGGCTACGAGATGAGTTTGGCAGGGAATTATTTTCCAGAGAAATAGAAAATAAGATCTTGAAGGTGTCGGTTTTTGTAATGTGAACATCAGACAGGTTATAGCCTGTCTGCGGTTCGTATCTGGGGTGTAGATGGTTGATTTCGCTGAGTTTTGCAGTCGTGAAACCTCTGCTAGTCGGATTTTCGACCAAAAATGAGCCAACACCACTCCTCCCGAACGCCAACTCGACGAAAACTCCCAAATTCACCCTTTGTCGTGACTGAATCTCGGCTCTGGGAGAATATTTCACTCCCAGGTTCGTAGAGGACATCACTGACAGGTGTTCAGCCTTCGTCCTCCCATGTATTAACGTGCTTGTAATATTAGGAGTTTCCAGTTAGGATTAGGAACGCACAAATTACATCAGACTTTACGAACACCACAGGCATGCCGTGATCCTAATTACAGGAGTGCTTTGAGTTCCAAGTCACCGTAAGCCACTTCGCAAGCCCTACGCTCGAACGCACAGCGCTCCACAGGGAAGGAGTGGAGGATTAACAAAAATGGACTTGGACGGCCCCCTCATCTGAGATATGCGCTCATACAGATAAGTCCTTGTAAGGCTACTGTTAGCGTGGAGCTATGTGCGTCAAAGAGGAGGAACTCTCTTCAAGAAGGAACGGGGGTCGCCTCCCTGATGCGAAACGTTCAACGCCGAGATTGTCGGGGCAATAGGCACATAGCGAGACAAGGGGAGGGAAAGATAGCCGCGCTACTGGCCGACAGAACAGCTGTTAGAGCATTACAGACTGGAAATTCGTCCTCTACCTGCCGCTTAATGCGCATCTCTCATGATGCTGTGCAAATATCCAACGCAGAAATCAGATGGGTCCCAGGATACTCGAACATAGAGAGGAACGTGGAGGCAGACAAAAAGGCTCGGGCCGCACTAAAATTACTTCCGGACAGCCAGAAACAACCCAGCTATATCAGTCTTGCCTACCCTCGGCGTCTTATGCAAAGGCGACGACAAGAATTGATAGACAAATGGTGGTCAACTGCTTGTCCAGCTCGATACCAAGACTTGGACCTGCAAATGCGACGACGTAAACCCCCAGAACTATCGTTGCGACGGAGATTACTACACGAACTCATTGCTGCGAGAACAGGGCATGGGCATTTTGCGGCGTACCACTTTCGCTCCAAGCACGAAGATGCAAATCTGGTTTGTAGCTGTGGGTTAGAAAAGACGCCCACTCACTTTACACGCTGTCGGAGATACTATATTCTGACGCGCTAACTTTGAAAAGAAATGAGCTTAGATACTTTTACTAGGCAACTCCTCGGACATAAAGGGTTAGAGAATTTTAGAAATTTTGCATGGATAGCAGGCTGCTTCGGTAGACTGGACGCATCCTAGTTTTGGGCTAAATACAAGGACGGGTTTTGGGATAGATGCCAGGGCAAATACGCTGGCGGAGGAGAGCTCGGGATGAGGAATGCTGACTTGAAACCATAGATCATTTCTTTTTCTTCACTACATTACTTGTTTAACGAGCTCATGATTTATTAGCTCTAAATTGGGTGTGAACGAGCAGGGCAAGCCTAAAGGTTGAGTCTCGGCCGGCTCCACTGGTCCTACAACTAAATAGATTGAAGGCTACGGCCTAGTACTTAAAACTAAATAAATAAAGTCAATCAAGATACCAGAGTTTGAAAGTAGCCGGACCAACTATTCATCATGGAGAACAGCAGTCTTAGATATTTTTATAATGGACTGGTGTGCTTTCGGATATGACGATTCAAGGGCATTTGTTTTGATCCACACCACGCTCAAAGGCTCTGCGTTAAAGAAGCTGGCTCACTTTACGAGGTAAGAGGAGTGCACGGAACTCAGGAACTATAGGACTTCATCGAGTACTTAGACAAGCTATACCTCGACCTATTATAATTAGTCTATGATTTGGGAACGTACATTTGCGCTGTATCAGCTAAGATAGTTTGTGGAAAGATATCTTCATTAATGTGCAGAAGTGAAGTTACAATGATAATTGCTGTGTTATAGATTGGGGGAAGCTCGTCCTTGTCTCCTAGCTTGTTCGCCTGTACTGATCACTTAACCAGTATGCAGCGCACCAAAGTGTGCTCCCAACTGAGCAACTATGCCATTTTTCATATATCAACCCATCTCTTATACTGCACCCAGTACTACTTGTAATGCTGTTATGTGGAGACTGAATCTCCTTCATGCGTCATAATTCCATACTACCATAAAAACTACCTGTGCACCAGCTACTAGATCTACCATACTATATAGCTAAGCATAACAAATTCGTCCTATCTCCTTCCTCAAAGAAGACAAAACTCAACACCTGCCACTAGCGTCCCATACGAACCTTCAGATTTCACTATAGAGTCTGCGCAGCTGAGTTTAGTATTACATTTTCAACTTTGTGCCGAGTTATCTCTCTCTCCGTCAAAGACACACTTCCGATAACACGTAAGACGACAAAGTCCACGATAATGATGCTGGGAATGAGGAAAGACAATGCGGTGCCAAACGCTACAACGGTAGTCAGAAAAGCTCTCGTTATATCACAATATGTGCTACCCAAAGGCGGGCAAATAAAAAGCCCACGAATGCAAAGTAAAAGACCCTTCCGCCCTCAAGAAAAGTAGATTTGGACTCGTCAGAAATATGGTCCCGACTAATCTACACTTCCAAATTTACTAGCCAGGAGGGCATCTGAAATATATGAGCTGCCCGTTGACCCATCATTCGTAACGACTTTTGGATGCTAGGCTAGGCTCCTTCACGGCAGTCATCCTCGACCAAGACTTTTCTGACATCTTTTCACGACCTTCGGCTTATCCTGCGGCATGAATCAAGGGAGGAGTAAGAATGAGGCTAGGAAAGTTGAGAGACGCTCTTAGGTATATACAGGTTTGCTGCGCCCGGCTGGCCTGCCTCTTCTTCATAGGAGAGCCCTGCACCCAGTGGTTTTTGAGATTTTTCCCTGCAGCTGTACACCCGCAAATGACCATCGCTTCGTTGGCTGGAGAGGGGACATAATGACGGGATAACGGCTCCTCTTAGTGTGTACTCGAATGAAGACCTGTGGGGTTATTGCTGCTGGAAAGAAGTCGTGAAGGAGGGAGTATACTACCCGAGCCATAGATACTCCTGAGGTTTCTTGTGCACGTTAGTAAGAATAAAATGATAAATGTTGATTGTGAAATTCACGGATGTCTCGTGGCTCCGACTACGACAATCTATATGTGTGTAGAGCTTGAGACTAGGTGTAAACTTGGATTTCTATTAACGTTTTAACTCCTCCTTAAATACATAAAATCCTCTATACTCCAGATAATGTAACGATCAACGATACATGACGAGTAAACTATCAGGATACAGTAGGGGAGGAGTGAGGTGCTTAGCCGCCTGGATTGTGACCAAAGAATGCGGGGGGTGCATTCTTGATGGGACCTCTAACTTGGCGGCTCGCTTGCCGTGAGACTTAGCGTTTCGCTCGGACTTGGAATTCAGGATCCTCACTCCCGGCCTGTAGGCAGAAAGGACCTACATGTCCTTACATGGTTATAGACTCATTAGGACAATAAATACATACGTATAAAAACTGCTTCGACGCACTGCCTGTAGGAAACCTCAAGAACACCAGTAGACACGAGACAGCCAGTTTTGGGGGGTCTTTGCCGAATTGGTTTCTTCCCTAATTTTATCATAAAGCGAGATTTGTCTGCTTGGGTCTATTAAGTACCTGAACGGTGTAAGGGTCCCGGTATATAAAGCTTGAACGTTTGTATGTGGAAAGATAAGTTTATTTGTTAACTGAGGCGCAATAGTAATTCTACATCTAACGCCCTATTCATATGCATGATTCCAATGTTCCAAACACTAGTAGCTGTCCTCCAGTCGCGCTCTCATTAATCAGGTGCGGGCTAGTTACCGACGTTTCAAACATGGACAGTTCCAGACTTTTAATACAAGCGTAACTTAGCGCTGACAATATAAACATGTCTGTGCTGAATAGCACAGGCTGCAGGGATTCTATCGGCTTACTAGCCGTTACAAACGGGATGAATAGACAATACATAATAATGTTATATAAGTTAGGGAGGCTATTCTCAACATCTGTCAGCGGTGTCCCCTACGAACCTCCAGCTCTCACTGTAGGGTCTGCATTACCGAGGTTAAGTAACAAAGTCCTCACTTCGACGAGGATTCCCAATCGCTTTCGCGGTCTGTATCGTCTTCGTCTCTCACAACATATTTCTCCCAACACCGCTATCACGAAGCTAACCACTATCATATCAGTTGTCAGGGTCGAAGGTTTTCTAATAATCAACCCTTGATCATGGAGGAAAAGCTATCCGGTGGGTTTCCGGAGCATACCCAACACCCGATACGGAGATGGCGGATTGGATCAAGTCGGCCTCGACCGTTACAAAGGGAGATGTAGTCGAATATGCGCACCTCAGGAGGTCCTGGTGCCTAAGCAGCTGAGTGGCTGGAGCTGCAGGTTTTTTGAGACTTTTTCTCGCGCACGCAGTTACCATTTCTGCCATTTTAGATTTCTTTGGATAGAAGGTTCCGTGAATATGGAGGCTTAATTTCGCGGGTAAATACCGAACTGAATGTTAGTTCATCACGGGCAATATTTAATAAAGAATGTAAGTGACGAATGAGGCAGGGAACACTGCGCAAAGTGCGGCACGAGCCAGAGAGGATCCCAATGTGTTAGACAGTCTGTGTCTCAGATAGTATAATAAAAAACACATACACATACACATACACGGGTTATTTCTCCTAGCTCATCATTATTGAACATTCTATATTTGGATGATTAGGTTTGTTTATTGTGCATAACATGGTTGTAAGAGCTACATGAGTCTAGTGGTTCAGAGTTTTAGAAGCACTTTTCTCGTGTCCTGTCACCAGGTTGACTATATTTTTTGTCAGCACTGCTTCGGCACAACCAACGATCATTGAACGACCGGATTGTAATTTGACATTGGTGCTATAGAGGGTACAGAGTTGTTGAACCAACATATAGGACTTAAGTTGATAAGTTAAAATTCATCGGATATTTTAGTGTTTAGAGACATGGATTTATCGTTTGACATTTGAAGTGTCGGATCAAAAGTGTCATTGGGATTAGTATTGTGACAAGACATTTCTGTCAATTTAGCTTGTTTTTAGGTCTAAATATTAACATATGATAAGAGTAAGGCTTAGGTGCCATAGACTGTTAAACGACATGATCTCGATTATTTTGACTAACTTTGATTGAGTGGTGTGGTCGCTTGAATCAAAAATTTGTTAGCGTTCTTTACGCTAATTTTGTAGTTGTCCACAACGATATCAGTTGGACTCTTTATACTGAAGGCGCTCGGACTTTAAATTAGCGCATAAATATGTTGGCCCGGCAAAGAGGTGCGTTAGCATCGTGGGGGGTCTGTTGATCATCTGCGATCTAGACCCGCCTGTAATTAAAGAACATGTTCTAGCAATATCTGGTGGCTGTTGCAGCAGAAAATCTTGGCTCACCGCTGAGTTGCTGGTGCTATTAGAGTAGTTTTCGATGGGATGATAGATTTAACTGGCAGCCTTTGGCTTAGTAGGCACGCCAGACACTCTCCTAAGGATTCAAATGCCGGGTCTTGCCTGTGAGCCTACTTGGCTTTAAATGATATCTTACATTAAAATATCTTACTTACTACTGACTCATGCTTGGCGTATAGAAGTTGGCGAGGAGTGGCCCATTAAGACATGATTACATAGTGGGACAATCTGGCGGTTGAACGGAGCTCGGAAGTGAGAAACGCGATGCCAAATGAGTGACCAACGCATTCATTTGCGTTGATAATTCATCGAATGCCTGGAAATATTATATTGTTTTCCATCATCGAGCTTAGCGCGTGGACCTCAACAATTGTAATCTCCTGAAGACCAAATTTGGGTGTTTTGAAATTTGCAAACCGCGGTAAATGACGAGGTAATTGATGATGACGCAGAATAAGGAATAATATACCCACCTCCTGTTAATCATATGGATTCTGGAAGTTTGTGATGTCAACTGACTAACCCAGGAACAGGGAACCTTCGGCAGTTTAATTCTTTCTGGTATGGACTGCCATAATTAATATTGTGTCCCGACAAGGCCAACTGTCAATAAATTGAATACACTACGTCCAACATGTAGAACAAAAACTTGAATTCAGCCCTTGTCCAGACCCGGCTAGGGCCCGGTTAATCACACAAGCTCCGATCGCTCATCTGGACTTCGACATCCTAAACTCATCATTTGACGACCCATCATGATAAACAATGTGGGAACTGATCACCTAATATCTGCCATTGCAATTGAGAAATACTTACAGTCTAGTCTTGTCAATGGGGCTTACGCCAAATTCATGACCTTAAACAGAGCTGCCTGTCAATCTAACTGGCTGGAAATCAATTATTTAAACAAGACTAATCAACTTCTACACATTGGACGTAATCTAAGTATAACCCAACCGTCGCAAACTAGTTATTCTAGTGCCAGAGCTGATGAATGATAACGACGAACTGAGTCTCAGAATATTACCTGCAAAAAAAGTTGGTACGGCGAAATATAAGAATGTGAATATTGAGTAATTCTGTACGTGATTAAAGGTTAACAGAGCGAACCAGTTCCTCGCAAAAACTAGACACTTAATACGAGCTTGACTGAAACACTAAGATGCGCATTCTAATAGCTTTGCTGCTTCTCTCACCAATATCAATAATTACAGCACAAAAGACTCCAGACGGAAGTATTGTCCCATTTTCCTCTCGTCTCCCGGCCTGTGCCTCAAAATGTGGCCCTCTATACGATGTACAGGGAAAATGTTCCCCTCCAGTCACTACACACGCAGACAACGATTGTTTTTGTGCCGACGCTCGACTTACGTCATTCAAAACTGGTCCAGCCGGTGTTTCTTCTGTGTGTGGAGCCACAATATGTACATTGGAGGATGAATTGGAAAAGGTCCAAGAATGGTACTTGGACTTCTGTGGCAGAACGGCAACCCGACCAGATCAAGATGAAACTAGTGATGATGCCAACACCCCAGATCAAAATAATACGAGTAGCCAATCATGGTAAGAAATAACACATTTTATAATTGAGGATCTAAATGCTAACCTCATTTTTGATAGGATCAGCGGACATTTTAAATGGGTAATCATGGTATCAATAATTTTTCTTATAATTATTAGTGCTTGGATTTTGGCATGCATATGTCGAAGACGCTATCTCAGAAAAAAAGAAAAAGAAGTCGAAATGGCCCCGCCTGTCGCGTGGGGACCCCATCAGCTTCAAAGTGCAACAGGAGGATATAGTCGACATGACGGTAGTGCTGAGAAATCAAGAAATATACCTCTCAATGCTAGTATTAAGACATCTACCACAATTTTAGCAACACCCATCGACACAGTCACTACTAATAAAGAGGATTCAACGCTAAAAGTAAAAAAAAGATGATGACTTGCCAAGTGCATTCTATTAACTTACTCATTCATAAATCTTTGTACTCGACCGACTGAGCTTGTGTAACAAGTAAAGCTTAGGAGATACACGTGCATGGAGAGTTGTAGAAAAACAGGTTTACTCTGCACTCCACTAGTGTACCGTATCACCACAACACTCAAGGATAATATTGTAGCAGATATGTGGTAAAAAGGCTTCAGGAGCCATTGCATTGATACATCCCTTGAAATACTAATATTTACTCAATAAGTCATCCCATCTGAATAAGGTGGATTATTTAGATATGACATATCAGTGAGACAAACTCATTGTTTATAACGCACTACTGACCAAGACTTAAATATAATCAGGGGCGATAACCATAGGAATAAGCTCTAGCGAACCGCTAAAAATACTAAATGGCACTCTCGGAAAATTAGGCGGGGGATGTATTCTACATTTATCGCGGATAACTTTCCTTTGTCATGTGTAAATATTATCTATCAGATTTCTGTCTAAATACCTAAACTTATGTGACCTGAAACCTTTGAAGGTGATCACAGTAAGACAAATTGCTAGTACCAGCTCGAATTTTGGAAGCCATCCCACCCTGCTGAGAAAAATATTCAGAATACGACTATTTTCTTGTACCTGGTGCCCTCTATTTATCAAAAATCTAACATGATTCCCAATCATCTGATTGTTGTAGAGCATCACATTGTAGATGCTGGGTTGAACCTTCCATGCCAAGAGTATATCGTCGGAACATTTCGTGATCATAGAGTTCAAACAATAGCTCTAATTCACAAGTTTACGGGCATTCCAAGCCAATACCTGGAAGATGATAAATTCATACATTATAAAGTTCTCTGACGGTCCAGTAGGTTTCTGTAGAGTTATTGGGACCATGATTTAATCTAAAAACTCTTCTTCTTTGGTATATCTTTCTTCTCCACATTCATTATACGTTCTCAACTATCCCTACAGACAATATGATATTGACAATGATGCAATACAAGAGGAGTTTCTGTTTTATACTGCGGTGTACTACCAACCAACGGAACAAAAATAGCTCACAAGATCAAAGGGACAAGTGTTGAAATCTAGACATGCCAGACCGAACTGCACGCAGTGCGGAGTAGACGAAGACTACTCATCTTCGATCGCTACCAGCATTGATGAGGTCTCGGTTGGTAATGATCTCGGTGGTGTGAATGTTATTCCATCACGTAATCAGAACACAATGTTTCTACGTAAGCGAAGTAGAACATAGATAGACAATTAGATGTAGATTAAACCAAAAATACTTTTAACTACTGAAATATAAGTTCAGTAAAACCAAAACCTCACTGATCCTAACCTTTTATCTCTGATCCTTAAATCCTCAATATCCTACGATTCGTACAGTATTGACTTGACGGTCAACGTTCACTTTTATCATTCCAGATACCCCCCTAGAACTTTAATAAAAAGCCCTATCGACAAAGAAACGAGAAACTCTGGAGTTGCTGTATAGTCTCTCTTAAAACTGCAAATCAATTTTGCTACCCAAGGAGGCTTCCAAATTACACTAGCCTATCGAGATCCCACATCCTCAAGCGTATGGAGATGACTTACCTGGATGAGTGAATGAAAGATTATTCGTGATGGGCACAAGCCTAGCACTCATAGAACATGACACAGAGAAGGCCAGTCCTTTCCTGGCTACTATATACGACGGTGACTCGGTTTGATATTTGGACTACTCATGTAGTGAATGCATTCGCTGATACCATTCAAGACCTTGGTGCTAGAGACATTCACCCTTCTCTCAACCGTTAATATCCACCGAAGGGAAAACATGAAAAACCTTCGGCTACCCTGACATGCCTTTGCCATCTTGTATATAGCCGCCGCGCGAGATATGGTCTCACAGTCCTCCCTTTCTCGAGTGAGATAGGTGTCCAGGCTACCCAGACTTTAACTCGGGGAGATGACGACCAGGAGGCGGACCAAAACACCTTCCATCGTTGCCTGTTTCTAGAGTGTCGGTTGCGCTATCCGAAATCGTTGCCTTTGCGCCCATAGGTACTCTTAAGTCGAAGACACTCGAAAAATGTGCGTCCCGACATGCCCATTTATGACCTCTTCACTCGTTCGTCCCACATCCCAGCTGCCTGTCCTCCCTCAAGATGTGAAGCCCCAAGAGAGCAAGTGTCACCCATAGACCAAGACCCGAGCTTTGTAGATTATGACTTGAATTCTTCCTCGCGGTTATTCATAGCAACGTAAATGTGTATTGGGAGATCTTCGGTTTTTATGAGGCAAATGCCCGATTGCAATTGGAGTAACGCCATTATCGGTAATTGAGGCGAGGTGGTGTAGAAAGGTTGAGGTGGAGGACTCGCGTGAGAATGACAAGACCAACATTTATAAGAAGTCGCCGATTATAGATTTGTCTATGTTTACTTTTAGCTTTGATTCTGATGCGACTCTTCTTGGCTATCCCAGATATGCAGAGAATACTGGGCGATTACGTCGGCACAACAGGAAGGTGAAGAATTCGTCTTTGCCGACCGTTTATCAATAAACGTGCTAGGCTACAATCATTTTGCAAACTCCTATATCAGCTTGAGCACGAGTGAAGACAGACTAGGTCGCTATAGCTTCCACCAAGTACATGTACCTCATCCCTCACCTTAGCTTTTAAATCGTAAAGTCTAAACGTTGTGGTGTACGATATCAACAATTGTGCCTCCTGTCGGGGTAGTCAAGTAGACTTGATCAGTGTTGTCAGCCAGACTAACGGAACTAACCGAGCCTAAACGCAGGATATTGTATGCATGTATCGTTATACAGTGCCTCTGGGTTGGAAAAGGTAAAACTTCAAACTGGGTTGTTGAAGCGATTAGCCCTGTAGGTGCAGTTGGGCTAGCTCGTAATAGGTTAGTATGTCTCTCCTCCTTACCCCGCTCGCCATGAAGTATGGTCCAATCGTCTTCTTCTAATAATCGCTTAGTAAAACACATTTTCAACAACAATCTTGACTGCCTAACCTAAGCAGTCCTCGAATCTTAACATCACACTCAATTCATCCTCACTTCTAGCAAACAATGTCTCTTCAAAAGTCCGCTTCAGAAACTAAAGCCCGCAAGCATCTAACTCGCGATCAATGTATTGAAATAAGAGTATTAAGAAGACTTGGCTTGACATTACAACATATATTCGACGTACTTAGCTTCACAAGAATGCAAGTGCAACTTGCGTGTGCTCGAGAGACTGAGAATCCTAAGCCTCGTAAAAGATGCTTATCTAAAATAAGCGCGCAACAAGGTGATGAGCTTGAGACTTTCGTCCGGGAATCTCCTGAAAATCGACAGATGTGCTACTTGGAACTAGCAATGGGGCCCTTCAGCCACCGGGGGTGCAGTGAACGTTTAATTTCGAATGCCCTCAGTAAAATAGGTTACAGCAGATGCATTGCTCGGAAGAAGCATCCGTTAAGCGCGGTGAACAAGCAGAAAAGATTGGAGTTCGCCCAAATACATTTAGATTGGAGCGATGAACAATGGAGTCGCATATTATGGACTGATGAAACCCGGGTATCAGGTGATTCTCGTATGGAACCTCGTGTCACAAGAAAAATACATTAAGATTCTATCAAAATATTCCTTGTACTATCAGCAGAGTTTGGCCTGATGATGAGTTTGATGAGACTTGTATTGTGGCTCGCCATACTCATGGGAACAGCTGGGTGTTTTGGGGATCATTTTATGGATCACAAAAAGGCCTATTCCTAGTCTGGTAGAAGGATTGGGAATCAATGAGGGCTTTATCCTTTTGTGAAAGGATTTTGCCTCTTTTGAATCAATCTCACTCGGAAAATCCAGAAATTCTATACATGCACGACAACGCACCAAGTCACAAAGCGTACTCAACAATTGAGGCGCTGCATGAAGTTGGAATAACGCCTATTAGATGGCCACCTTACTCTCTGGACCTGAACCCGGTCGAGTCATTGTGGAATATATTAAAAAAACCACATTCAGATAAGTAGTCCTGAGAAAATTGGGGTCAGGCTTGTGCGCTCTGCCACGTTGAAGACATTGCTACAGGATGCATGGGACTCTATACCTTCTGAGGAGCTATTGTCACTAGTTGGCAGCATGCACGAAAGATGTGTAGCAATGATAAAGGCAAATGGAGGGTACACAAAGTATTAGGATGGAGCAGACTAATTCAAAACATGTAGTACACTTTCGTTCTACTTGCGAGCCATACTGAGGGTTTCGATGTAGACTTTTGTAATATGGAGCAATAATTTTTGAAATAGTTGTGCATTTTTAGAGAACATCAATTGATTTTTTTAATTTTGAATTTCAAATGAGGACCATTGTACTTTTCCCATTGAATTGAGAACATTCCCCATTAATTTTGACTTTCACGGAATATCATTGGATAGTACCCCTGCTTGCAAAACTAGTCGAAAAACTAGATATGGGCCTGCATGAAGACTAAACCAATCTAATCATTAGGTACAGGGATATAACCCCAGTCATTTTGACAATTTTACCTTTGCCATCCATAAGAGACTGTAGGATACGTACATGCTACATCATTCCTCCTTCCCGTCTGTATTTCCTAGACTTAGCTCCTATGCCTTAATTTTTCTGTCCCACCTGTCTAAGAGACTGTAGCTTATGATTGACAAGAGTTCATAATCACGATGCCAGCCATGAAGAGATATCAATTTTGGCACACCAAAGCGCATATTATTCCTCTGCCTTGGCCAACACGTACTGGAGCCCTTAACATATATGCGCATTCGAATCTTCCCCTTCAACTGAGCCTCAGCTTTGCTACGTCTTATAATATGAAGATAACAAGCAGAGTTTGTTTTCTTCACTGGAGACCTCATCTAAAAGCCAGAGCCGAATACGTTTTGCGCCTTGCTAAACTTTGACTGTTTAAGGTAGCAGCGACTTTCTAGATTGGAGTAAACACCTCATAGGACCCTGCGGAAACTCTCGCCTCATTTTTACAGCACTAAATAAATCATCTGCATTAGCTTATTCCTAGTTGACAAAGGAACCAAATTGTTTTAGGCTGTAATCATTTTGTTTACAGAATTCTTGTTTGCCTAGCAATACGGCATTTCATGAACGGAGGTATACGAGAGCTCATTAGCCTATCATTCGTCAATCGATTGATCGATTATGATCAGTGGACCTAGCGCGTATAAAATTGATCAGAGAGTGTACAAAAAGTCTGGTCGCTTGTCGCCCAGGTCTTTTAAGGAATCTGGACTCAGTCCTATTACCCACTTATCTCTCTCACCATTTGTTCTTAAACGATTTTCTCGCTGTAAGAGTTGTCTCAATAGCACACTACCAGCTAGTAGGAATACTGACATGAAGGCAATAACAGTAGCATGCCCTGCAGAGTAATCAGGAGCGTTAAAGTAGACATTCGAGCTTACTATGCCACTAAGATTACCCCAACCTATTACAAAGCCCAACACGATTCCTCGCTTGTATTCACCCTCAGTGTTATTTGCGATCCAGGAAAGTGTGTTGGGTGCGCAAGGATAGATCCCAAGAGCCCCAAGAAAGGTACCGGCATATTTGACGCGAGGCTTTGATGATGCGAGAAGCATTACGAAACCCACTATCCCTAGGAATGATATGAAGATATTACAGAAACCGCGTTGTCGGGTTCTATCTCCATACCAGCCGATGAAGATTGTCAAGAAAGTAGCCGCAACATAGGGAGGTACCGATAGAAGTTGACTTGCGTTCGGGGAGTAGCCAAGCTGGTTGATGATAGAAGGTAGGAAGAGTGAGAAGGCATAGAGTGGCATGAGTATACCAGAATATATGCCCATACTAATCCATGTTTTATAGTCTGATACCGCTATCCAGAGATATTTCATTTGGAAGGTTTCATTTTGAGATCCGCGTTCTCCCAAACCTTGTTTATCAGAATTTAAACGATTGATAAAGCGCGTACGTTTGGCGGGAGAGAGAAATTTTGCCCTGTGAGGGAAATCCTTTATGGCCCAAAATGATGCGATACCCAAAATAATCGTGATACTACCTTCCAAAATGAAGAGCCAAGCCCATCCAGGATGACCTCCGAGCCCATCCATCTGACTAATTCCGGCCGCGAGAAGACCACCAAAAGATCCAGAGACGGCTGCCGAGGAGAAGAAAATCGCCGTGCGGATTCCGATTTCCGAGCGCGTGTACCAACAAGAAAGATAAAATGCAATTCCAGGGAAAAGGCCAGCTTCGGATAGGCCTAGAAACCACTGATCGAATGAGAAAAATATCACATCAGGGGCTTTGGTCAAACTTACCCTTGCGGCCATCAGCCCAGACCAGTTCTTTGCAAACCCCATGAAGGTCATGCATAGACCCCAAATTATCCTCCAGATATTAGATGTATTATTGAATACCACAGGAAATCTTAGCACTTACATGATGCTTGAGATGAAAATTGGGGGACTAAAACGCTTCAAGAATATATTGGAAAGGGGCTCGAAGATAGAATATGAAACGAAAAATATCGTCAACGTGGCATTGAATCTTTTTGTAGAGAGATGCATTGATCGGGAGAGCCCATCGACTTTGGCATTGCCAATGTTGGAGCGGTCGAGGAAGGCGAAAAGATAGATGAGACATAGCTTACGAGCGCCATAATATCAGCAAGACCGTCGATATTGAAGCCGTCAAACTCTTACCCAAGGAATGAGTGTGAGATCAACTTGGCGTGTAACTCTTTTATCCTTTGGGAATCTTAGCTTTATTACGAAAAAGGTGAATGTAAGGGTGACGTAAATTTTCATCATTTTCATTTTCATCTTCATCTTCAACCAATGCTTTTGGCTCCTGGGATTTCGGCATGGCGTGCAGTTACGGTTTTGTGTCTTCTTTCCAAGAGATCAAAGTCGGCATTAAGTAATTTACAGGTCTATTTGAGCAGCTCGGGCGCCATGTAGTCCGAGCCCTTTCGGTAAGTTCGAATGTTGTGATCGGCGCTGGATCGCCGGCTAGAGTTCTAGTCCCCTGTCATAGATGCTATCAATATCGTTGCTAGTCTGGTATAAAGGGCGCTATCGTTTAAATACGCCTTTTTTTTAAAATACTGGTCGGTACTCCCCGGGTTATGTGCATTTTGTGTGTCGTCTCCATCCACAGGCCAGGGATACCTATGCTAGTGATAAATCCCCTCCTATGCCTTCGATACAGCTCCCGCCAAACAGTTACACCTCTCATAGGTCTTCATTTGATCACTTACCTAGAGGAGCCCTTAACCTTTCATTTTATCCCCTACGTAGCCAACGAATCGATTTCAATCAACCGGTAAACTGTAGCCCGGGGTAATCGCAAAAGCCTTTGAGTGCGGGGCTCTCATCATACCGACTTTGGACTAAATCCGAAGACTTAGCCACCCTTCTGGAGCATTCGGAGGGAGCGCAGCACTTGACACCTGTCCGCAGTGTCCTCAACGAACCTAGGAGCGAGAAATTAACCCAGAGCAAAGTTTAGTTAAATCTCACAACACCAACAAATTAGACTCAATAGGCAATGATCCAAGTAATTTCAGCAAATAAATCTATCACTCCAACAAGATCGATATCTACCAATGTCTCATTAAGTGTAAAAACTCTACATGGTGTATCCTCATTTCAGTGACTACACCCTGCGATTATTCTATGGCCTAAACTAGCCACCAAATGCACACTCGCGCTAATATTTACACCCGACAGAGGAACTAAACCGTAGCGCACAAATTTAAGAGGTATTACTTTGGAATAGGTGTTAGGGAAATCAGGACGAGTTTACAAAATGACACAGAGGATAGATACAATCTCGATGGGCGTGAAATTTTGAATTTTGGCAAAAAGTTTTAACAAATTGAGCTTTGTGCGTGCCAAGTCTTCGGTTGCGAGAGTGCAGGCGACACTATAAACACTGCCATGGCTGGATGGTGCAGCGGTATATCGTCTTGGCCGGTCTGCCAAGTAGAATCTGGATAGCTTAAACACATATCCCACTTGAGACAGTAGATTACTGGTTCAAATCCGGCAAAACACGAACAAATTTCTACACCTGCTGATATGCATAGATGTGGAAGGCATGCTTGGATAATCAAAGGTTTTGAAATATCCCTTTGATGGGTAGTCACAGAGGAGGGTGGAATGTTTGTGAATCCAAAAATACCTCAGTGGTATTGACGAATAAAATCCAGAGTATGAATGTCTCTAACTTCAAAAGAGTCATCCAAAATGTATAAATAACATTAATTATGTATCACATTTGATTTTGAATGAATAAATGAATATTTATTGTGACGGGCACAAGCCTAGCAATCATAGAACATGACACAGAGAAGGCCAGTCCTTTCCTGGCTACTATATACGACGGTGACTCGGTTTGATATTTGGACTACTCATGTAGTGAATGCATTCGCTGATACCATTCAAGACCTTGGTGCTAGAGACATTCACCCTTCTCTCAACGGTTAATATCCACCGAAGGGAAAACATGAAAAACCTTCGGCTACCCTGACATGCCTCTGCCATCTTGTATATAGCCGCCGCGCGAGATATGGTCTCACAGTCCTCCCTTTCTCGAGTGAGATAGGTGTCCAGGCTACCCAGACTTTAACTCGGGGAGATGACGACCAGGAGGCGGACCAAAACACCTTCCATCGTTGCCTGTTTCTAGAGTGTCGGTTGCGCTATCCGAAATCGTTGCCTCTGCGCCCATAGGTACTCTTAAGTCGAAAACACATGAAATATGTGCGTCTGAGCATGCCCATTTGTGGCCTCCCCGCTCCTTCATCCCACGTACCAGCTACCTCTCCTCCTTTAAGATGTGAAGTATTAAAATGTATAACCCACTAATTAGTTCCTGGACTTCTTGGTGGAGGGAAGCTTATGCAATAATGAAGGATAATAGGATGTCAACTCGACGACTCTTCCAAATACAGGTACCAACCTCCTTTTGGTCCCAGTAGATAGCCCGTGCGGGATCTCTTATCATCAGCAGTAAACAACGCTAACACAGGGTAAACGCAACCTCTGTTTGCCAAAAACCAGTCGGTCGGGACTACTGATTATCGAGCCTAGTAGGATCGACAAAGTGTATCCCAACACAGAAATAATAGGAAACTCGACAACCAAACCCTTCATCAATTCGAGAAATTCGAAAATTCGAAAATTCATTTTTTCCCTCTTTCCTCCCTTCTCGACCTCGTCGCATCTATCTCTGAATTGTGATCGAACTCAGGCATTTCACCATGCCTCCAGTTCGCAAAAAGCGCCCCAACGTCAAGTTGGACAACACGAGAGTCCACCCGAGGGCTCTCCAACAATTACCTGGCCTTGCCCAGTCTCCGAAATGCGCGGAGATGAGCAACGTCTCTACCAAAGGGAAGGAAAAAGCCCTCCCCACCGTCACTGAGCCCGATACTGACATGATCGGGTCAGTCGAAATTATTGAGGAAATTCCTCAACCATCCTCCGTCCCCCACGGGATTGGAGAATCGTCAAAATCTCCCCCGACCGCGCCAAAACTGTCGGAGAACGCTGCACCCAAAGCAGCGTCAAAATCAACGTCGCAGCCCAAAGCTGCCACGAAAGCAGATTGCCCTCCGGAACTTCGACCGATTATCGAAGCCGAGCAACGACGTGCCGCCGAAACAGCGGCAAATCTGGCCCTCTGCTCCGCCGCCATCTCTGGCGTCGAAGTCACCCTTCTTCCTTTGACCAACGGGTCAAACAGACAATTTGTAGACTCGATGAGAGTCTACCTACGCGCAGCCATCGCGCAATACATGGCCACGGGCCCGGCCTCCACGCCACCCGTCCTCCCTCCTCGCCCGGCGAACCCGATCCCAAGGGCTCCCGACGTCAGGAGCACAACGATTTCCGCCGTCCCAGCGCTGCCTATAAAAAGCATCTGGGCCACGGTGGCCAGAAATGGACTGCAACAAAAAGCAGTCCCAACTGTAAAGGCTGCTCCGCGACCTGCGGCAAAAGCCCAAAAAAAAGAAGCTCCGAAGGCTAAAGTCGACAAACGACTGTTCCTTCGCTTAGAGAGCGATCACCCATGGCGCCAGCTTTCGCCTGACGGCATACGGCATCAATTATGTTGTAGGCTACTGTACACATTGAGTGAAAAAAGCTCTATACACCGTGTCAGAACCGGATTTGCGATTCTGACAGCGGATGAAAATGAAAGGGAAGAGCTCTTAGATGCCTCACCGAAGTTGTCGGACTTCAATGCCAAAATCGAGGAAGCCTCCAACCTTGTCGCCTTTCGGATCGCGAATGTTCCAGCGACTATAAAATTAATTAACCGTATTGAGACGGTCGATGCCGGTAGGATCTCACTGGAGATTTACCGCAAAACACAACGACGTCCATGCCAGGTGCGACCGCAAGGGACATGTCGTCCTGGAGCGCCATACAGAAACTGGTATGCCCTTTTCAACCGGGACTCCGCCCCTCGTGCGGGCTTCCGAATTCTCGACGAGTCCGGAGCGGCTACAAAGATCCAGCCTCGTCGCCAAATTGAACAGTGCAAACGCTGTTTGGGCTTCCACGCCACCCGTGGTTGCTCCCGCGCCCCAGCGTGCTGGAACTGCGGATCAAATATGCACTCGGAAGCCGAGTGCAAGGCCCTCACTAAGTGTCGCAACTGTGGGGGACCCCACCGATCGGATTCTCGGGACTGCAAAGTCAGACCCAGAAAGTCTGGACCGGTGACCAAAGAGCAGCTCGCGTGGATCCGCCACATCGAACAAGGGGAGTTCGCGAAGGTGGCACGAGCACGAGCAACAGCAAAGAAGGCCGAGGAGGCAATCACCGCCGCTGCAAAGGACGTCTCAATGGCCGAGGCTACAGGTTTCGGAGCTCTGGAATTTGAAGAAGAAGTTTGAGGACACAGCAACCTCGACAATGTCCCTTTTGGGGCATATTCTAACCAATAGCAGGATACCGGCTGGATAAAAAGTGCCTGCTATCTCATCTCTTGCTCTCAGCGGAGATTGAGTAAATTTGTCATTTGGAAGATGTGGCAGGAAAGGGAACGGGCGAGAAGCGCGGGATCCGGACCACATAAAAAATCTTGTAAATTTGATTTCAGTCTTTGGCTTTTAGTTTTGATTTTAGTTTTTGATTACAGTTTCTGAGTTATAATTTACCTGCTACTTTTTCTGTAGCGGGTCACGCCGTTGGAAGGAGTTGGGCCTGTAAGCAGTGATCCCCGCCGGCTCCACCAGTCTTGTACCGATAGTGGACCTAGAGCCTTAGCTTAGGACTTTAATATAATAAAAAAAAAAAAAAAAAAAACCCCTCCATGAAAACAATTCGAGAAGCCCCCAATCTGCCCATTCCCCCCCTTTTATCCATCTCACCCTCTGAGGAACGAATCGAATCGCATTTGTTTGCCATCGGCGGCATTTTAAAATGCCTCTGACGCGTAAAACGCACCAAAACGCGATCAGCGGCATCACCAAAGATCGCGCCAACAAACCTTATCAATGGCATACCGCCATTCAAAACCACGCAAAGAACATGCTAGCAAGGCGAGGACTCGAGTCCAATCTTCAAAATATGAACACCATCGCGGCAGCGCTCCAAGCGAAGGAGAACGATGTCCCCGAGGTAGAGATGGTGGACGCAGAAGTCGAGAAGTTAAAAACCCTCGCCGATTCAGTTTGGGCATCCTCCAGCCCAGAAGACGCAGAGCAAGTCTTTGATCCCACCGGATCCCCCAGAAAAACCGTCGTCGCACCCGAGAAGCGCATCACGGTTCCAGCACTACCGCGACCTGCAGAAGTGGGGCCCGCGAAAAGGGCTGAAACACCATCCACTAAGGCAGCAGGAGCCGAAAACCCTCCACTGGCCCCGCAGCCTCCAGCACTAGAAGCAGCAGGCGGAAAAAATACATACCATCCAGAATTGCTTGCAGCGATCGAAGCGGAGGAGCGCAGGGCAAGAAAAAAAGCCGCGCTATTCACAATATGCTCGACGGCTATTAGCGGTGTCGAGGCAGCTCTTCAACCGCTCTCCACCGGTGAAGACAAAAATTTTGTAGACTCCATAAAGGTCTACCTAAGGGCAGCAATCGCGCAATTCGTGGCGGCCGGGCCAAACACCGCTCCGCCAGTCCTACCCCAACGACCAAATGTCGCGACTCCCCCTGCGACCGTCATCCCAGTAGCCGTTCCCCGTAATATTACAAAGGCTACTGCACCTCTTCAGCCCAGAAGCACCTGGGCCACTGTCACCAGAGCAGGACACCAAAAGTCAGGAGCACAGGCCCCTGCAAATATCACCTCGGTTTCGGCTATTCCATCTACGAGGAAACCGGAGAAGAAACCAGCAGCAACAACAGCATCGAAAGATGACCGACTCTTCCTGCGTCTCGATGCAAACCACGAGTGGAGACAGCTCTCTCCGGCTGGCGTTCGCGAAGCCGTGGCTAAACATACGCAATGCGCCCCGTCCGATGTCGACCAGGTGCAACGCGTTCCCACTGGCTTTGCTATCCGTGCCAAAAACCCGGATGCAAAAACTCGACTGCTGGAGGCCTCCAGCACCTTTACGCAAGTGGAGGCAAAACTAGAACCACCAAGTGATCTAGTTTCCCTCCGGATTGCTACGGTTCCAGTCGCCGTGTTCGGCCTAGAAGGACGAATCGAAGTCACTCCCGAAATGGTTGCCGCAGAGATCTTCAGGGTAACTAACTACACTCCAGACCGAGTAAGAGTTCACGGTATAACCAAGCTCGGGGCCCCCTACAGATCCTGGGCGGCTCTCTTCCCAAAAGAAGCTAGCCCAAAGCCGGGCTTGAGGCTCTTCGACGACTCAGGAGTCGCTACAATCCAACGAAACCGCCCTCCCATACAGCAGTGTAGGCGATGTCTCGGTTTCCACGCCACCCGCGGATGCTCTCGTGCACCCGCCTGCTGGAACTGTGGATCCACCATGCATTCAGCCTTCGAGTGTAAAGCTCCAACCAAGTGCCGAAACTGCGGAGGGCCCCACCAATCTGGCAGTCGAGACTGCCTGGCGCGTCCCAACAGGTCTGGCCCAGCCACTAAGGACCAACTTGTGACGATCCGACAAGCTGGCCAACGGGAATATCAGGCCGTCGCCAGGGCCAAAGCTGCAACTAAGGCCGCAGAGGCTGCTACAGCTGCCGCAAGAGCGACCCGACCAGCTTCTCCAGCTGTTGGTAAGGACACATCTTCGACAGACACAGCAATGGCTGAGGGTTCGGGCTTTGGGGCCTTGAACCCTGAAGAAGCTATGTGAAGGGCGCCCTACGGGCCCCTTCTCGCCCCCCTTCAACACTAAGTTTTATGTCAATAAACGTAGGCAGGGGTGGCACAACCCACAACATTGCGCTTTCTCGAGCTTATGAGCTAGGCGTAGATGTAGTGCTAATTCAAGAACCGCGATGGAATTTGAGATCAAAAGAAACCATATCACACCCAGGGTATATCTGTCATATACCGCACGGAGGTGTAGATGTCAGACCGAGGGCTGTGACATACACTCGAAAGACCAAAAATGTAATATTAGTGGAACAGTTATTTCCTTGTTCCACACCTACTGGTGATTACTGCTGGGTAAAGGTCAGTGGAATCACTTTTCTCAACGTTTATAAGGCCCCTAAAGACTCGACTGCTGCTCGCCTGCTTTTCGACTGGAAACCTTCTGCGAAGTCCATTGCAGCCGGGGACTTCAACTCAGTGCATGCTGCCTGGCAGCCAGTAGTAACTCGGCCGTATGAACAGGGTGATGAGATAGAGAGGTGGGCAGAAAACCACAATCTCTCTTGCCTTATAATTGGAGAGCCGACCCATAAAGCTGGCAATACTCTGGATCTCGCCTGGACGAACATATCTGGAGCCCGCGCTTGGGTCGATCGGGAGGAGTTTATGACCAGCGACCATCTTCCGATCCGCGGAATCGTACCTGCAGCAACCGTTACAAGTGACACGGCTCCAGCAAAGATCAAGGTACCCAAGGGAAATCTGCCAAAGTTTGCGCGGGCCATTGCAAAATGGGTATATCCGCCCTCAGATTTGAGTACAATAGAGAAAGTGGATGCATACGCTCAGGAGATATGCTTCCATCTCACGGAGGCCATTAAAGCAACTGGAACCCGGGTCAGAAAGGAAAGCGGAAAATCTGCACCATGGTGGACTCCTAGGTGCAAATCCGCACACGCCGAATACCGAGCCTCAACATCACTCTCACAGCGGGCTATCTGTGCGAAGAAGTTACGTGAGACTATCACAGCCGCCAAGAAGGAGCACCAGACACGCCAAGTCGAAGAGATGACATCTCCGGCAGATATATTCAAGCTGATGCGCTCGGCCAACCATAGACAGGTCAGACCTCCTCCGCCGCTCAACTATAACGGTTCCGTTATCACCGACCCGTATGAGCGAGCCACAGTTCTCCGTGATGCTCTTCTTACACGTCACCAAGCATCGGACGATCTTCCTACGTGCACTGCTCCCAGTAATAACCGGATACCCTGGGAAGACGACATATCGGACAACGAGGTGCGAACTTGTACCATTGGCTGTACTAAGGCAGCCCCAGGAGCAGATGGAGTCACAGTTGAACTTCTTGAGGCCTGCTGGAAGACAATCGGACCGTATGTTACGCAGCTCTTTAAAGCTTGCATACGGCTCGGCACGCATCCATCTTGCTTCAAACTTGCAGAAGTGGTACTTTTGGAAAAGCCAAATCGGGATCCAACTTCAATCAAAGGTTGGAGACCAATCGCTCTACTCTCGTGCCTAGGCAAAGGATTAGAAAGACTCCTGGCCAAGCGAATGGCACACCTCGCAATCATTTACGATGTGGTGGGCCACCAACAATTCGGCGCGCTCCCAAAGCGATCTGCAACGGATCTGGTCTCCTGCGTAGTCCATGACGTCGAAGAAGCACGCTCCCAGGGATGGGCCTCGACATTTGTGACCTTAGACGTCCAAGGAGCGTTCGATGCAGTGCTCCACAATCGCTTGGTTAGACGCATGCAAGCCCAGGGATGGCCAGACTCGATCCTCCGATGGACGACTTCATTCCTCACACATCGGAAGGTACAAGTGCGTTTCTCCGGTGGAGTCACCACACAGAAAGAGCTGGTCTGCGGAGTCCCCCAGGGATCAACAATTTCGCCATTACTATTCCTTATGTACATGGCGGAGCCAATGCAAAGAGGCAACCCAGGATCGAGGTTTGGCTACGCCGACGATATTGGAATTCTAGGGTTTGGACGCACAGTTGCTGAATCTGCCGGCGCTGCACAAAGAGAGGTAGACCATCTTCTCGAGTGGGCAGGGAAAAATGCTGTTGCCTTCGAAACGCAAAAGTCTGAAGTCATCCAATTCCCAGGACGACGCCGAGAAGAAGAAGTTGGGGTTCACGTAAATGGAAATCTCATCGAACCCGCTGATCACATTCGCTGGCTTGGCGTACATTTGGATCCGCGACTCAATTTCAAACACCACGTAACCACCTGGTGCGGCAAAGCGATGAAAGCTGCACAGCATATGCGCCGCTTCACTTCTACCTCTCGGGGAGCAGCCCCCGGGCCGTTAGTCGGCGCAGCAGACATGTGCATTGTCTCTCTAGCAACTTTTGGATCTGATGTCTGGTGGCCAGGGTCCAAACGCCCAACCACACGAGGAATGGTCACGTCATCTACCTCAAACCTCTGCAGCATGATTGACAAAGCTAACCTGGTGGGATTGCGGGCTGCACTGCCAGTGATGAGGACAACGCCAAACGTAGCCGTTCACAGAGAAGGAGGAATCCCGCCGGCAAAGGTCATACTTGAGGGAAACCGACTCCGACTTTCGGCAAGGCTTAAGACCCTTGATGATAGACACCCATTGAGGATTCGCGCTTCCATGTGCCCGAATGTCGGCACTCGAAAGTACAAAAAGACCGCCAAACTCTCTGCCAGACCAGAGATCCAAATGTCACGGTTACAGCGTGCTTATCGAGAGCTCCCGGAAGCAGAGGCCCCCGAGGCCCTGGCGCCGGTAGTCTACCCTAAAAAGTTAGGCTCAAAGCTGACGGAACGCAACGACTGCGTTGGATGGATCAATAACGTGACAGGAACGGACATCTGCGCATACTCAGATGGTTCATCGGAAGGACACGGACGCTCTGCCTGGGGTTTCGTTCTGAAAAAGGATGGGAAAGACATAGGCAAAGGAAGTGGCATCAAGCACGGGGGAGAGGTGCTGGATGCAGAGATAATAGGAGCAAGGAAGGCTCTAGAAGCCGCACTGGAGTTCTTGGATAACGGAAAGTCTAGGAAAGTAGGAGGTTCGCAGCAAATTCACGTGTTTCTAGACAGCCAGCAGGCTGTAAGCGCACTAACGACGGGCTCATCCTCAACTAGCTTTGAAGATGTACGCAAATTCCATGCGTCATCCAATAAGGCAAAAATATCAGTGAAATGGGTGCCAGGGCACGCAGGGATACAAGGGAACGAAGAGGCAGACACCATTGCCCGTGCCACCCTTCGAGAGCTACCTAGCAAGGACACACCACCAGGATCATGTACTCTGGCATATCTTCGTGGTCTCATGAATCAACGGCGGCAAAAATTGCTGGAAGACTGGTGGATAGAGGCTTGTCCGCCTAAATACCGCCAACTCAACCTACAGGTTCGGCGACGCAAACCACCTGAACTAGCTCTCTCTAGGCACCTGCTCCGAGAATTAATTGCAGCCCGAACGGGTCACGGCAATTTTGCGGCATACAATCGCCGTTTTAATAACCTACACGCTCCTATGGAGTGCTCTTGCGGGAAGGAAACTACTCCAACCCACTTCATCCACTGTAGCCGCCACGCACAACACACGTGTAGGCTCAGAAAGTCAATGTCCCACGCTGACTTTGTCAAAAAGCCTCTCGGGCCCAAGTGCCACAAAAGCTTCAAAACATTTGCGCAGGAAACCGGCTGTTTTGATAGACGACCTGCTCACTCATCCACTGCTCTCAGCGGGGATCAGATTAACTAGTCATTGCCACAACACATGACAAGAAAGGGAACGAGGCGAGAAGTATCGTTTCTCTGAGGAAAGATTGTAGCGATTTGGATTTAGGGAAAAGGATTGATTTTTGATCTAGGAGTTGGAGTAGGTGGTGTCCGCGTCGTAATTTACTTCCTACTATTTCTGTAGCAAGTCCAGCGGTTGGAATGAGTTGGGCCTGTAAGCAGTGATCCCCGCCGGCTCCACCAGTCTTGTACCTGTAGTGGACCTAGAGCTTTAGCTTAGGACTTTAATATAATTAAAAAAAAAAAACACTTCATCAATAACTGCCATTAAGCATCACCTGACTTATCTCTGTACTCCATAATTTCAACGTAGCGGCAATTATACCAACAACAGACAACCAAGGGTTCACACTTGTGTCCCACCAAAAGCCAGAAGGCTTCAAGAGAAGACCAGGACGCCCGTGCAAATAGCCCCTGTTCAATCTACCACCACAAGTATTTGCACCATCGGGGTCAAACTCAAGACCACAGTCATAACTTTTCGGCACGCGAGGGCAAGAAAAGGATGGCGAGGCAAATCTAAATTTTAGCTAGTCCTGTCTCGGACCAAAGTCCAATTGCACTTCCTGTAAGTAACGAAGGACTACAGACAGAAAACTTAGTGGGGAGAGGGTATTTTTATCGGAATGGTTTCCCCCTTCATGTAAATATATAGATAGGTTCATAGCCGCCTGCATAAGCACGCAGGGCGCCAAATCGGGTTGAATGAATTCAAACTCAAATTCAAATTCAAGGCTTTGTAAAAAAATGATACTTTCTTTGACTAATTAACATGAATATACGATGAAATTAAGATAAATAGGCAAAAGAATAGCTCGTCCTCCTGGTTATTTTTCAGATAAAAAGGAAATAATATTTCTCAAATATAGTAAGAATTTTCCATGTACCTATAGTATAAGGAAATGGTTAAACTGTCCTTTACAGCTATTGATGGTGATACGAACAAAGATAGATTTTGATTGAGATGGATTTCTATATTTTATCATACATAATATGCCCAGGTTCATATACCTCGATAGCCAAGCTACCAGATTGTATTCCTCCAGATCTAAATTCATTAGAATAATTAATTACTAAGTAAAATTCTTCTAGTCTCAGTGGCATGCCTAGGAAGTTGACTAGGTTTCTAGTAACTAGTCAATGATATTTCTCCTATCGCTGAAACATATTAATGATGGTACAATAAGTACTAACATTGGATCATGTCCATACATGACGTTGAGATGTCGTCTTGATCGTTTGAACAATATCAAATTATGAATGAATCATGTCTCTATATGATAATACCTGCTAGCCTCCATCTAATTCTTCCCCGAAGGTCGTGCTGAAATGTCAGAAAAGTCTTGACATGGTGTGATTGCTATATTGTAGCCTAGCCTAACTTCTTTTGTACCGTTGACTCATAGACAATAGAAGTTCTCCTGAATGATTTTCCGAAACCTTATCCTTGGCGCCCACAAACATTGCAAAGTCAAAAATCCCACGAAAAACGCAAGTTCCGTCGAGCCCAATATAGATCCCTTCCCTCTATTAGTTCATACCCTAGCCGTCTTCATCTCTCAATAGGTAGGGCCTCATTAGAGTAATAGTCCCCCATAAGTCGGTTGCCAAACTTTGTATCAGATGACTTTTTTTTGGGCAGATTACAATTGCGTATGCAGCTATCTAGCTATGACACAATATCAAAGAAAAGTACAGAAAAGATGACTCAATTTACAAGAGGAGCACTCATGCCTCGGATTTCATCTGCAAGTACCACTGCGAAGTTATGGTGGCTTTTTCTTCATCCCAAGTCAACTCTCATCCGTGAATACCCACCCAGGGGAACGTCTCATAAACCCTGAGTTATCCAGACATGCCTCCATCATCCGTTCACATTTCTCCGCACGAAATATGGTCTTTGGTGTCTCCTTCCCAAGTGGAGTGGGTGCTCAGGTTACTCAAACCATACCAGAGAACACCAACAGTAGGCGGACCACGGCACCATCAATGGTTGGCTTGTCTTTATGGTTTCAGCTGCAGTCTCGCAATCGAAGACTTAGCGCGCACAATGCTCTTTAATTTGTAAAACTCCTGGCTAAATATCCTAGGTCTCACATTCGTCAAGATTGTATCCTTGCTTCGCATCATCTTGTGAGCTTGTCCTGATAACTCTCACGCACATCCCAAAGAACAGTCTCCAAGATTTGTGCGCAAAGGTATGTCTCCTCTACCAGATATGAATATCAGTGTGGGCGTATACTTATTAGTCAGCTGAGGCCAGAAAATTGTCGATGAGAGGTGTGTTCATTGGCATTAGGATATAATACGTCGTACTTGTAAACTTGATGAGGTTTTGGTGTCGATAAATCTTGTCGGGCGGGAAAAATTGATTTGGTGGAGAGTATTTAATCATTGCCTCGCGGGCCAACTTTGATTTTGTGAAATTTTATTGAACTTAGCTCTGGGAGAATATTTCACTCCTAGGTTCGTAGAAGGCACCGTGTACAGGTGTTCAGTCTTGCCCCCATATCTGGTGACATAATTCTCCTCCTAGCGGATATAACATGCATCGTAATTTGAAGTGGGAAATGGCTGATAATTGGTGGGGCAAGCTCTTGTTTACAATTGGAGAAACTCACTTGTTGGTTGTTGAGGCATGGTTACTTGTAGTAATATTGAGATTGAGCACTTTTGAGAGAATGATAAGTCCGATATTGATGATAGATCGTTGATTCTAGATATGCTCGTGCCTGCTTTCCACCTCGATTCGGGTGCAATCTTTCTTTGCTATCTCAGATATGCAGAGCATATTGGGCGATAATACCTGCACTACTTGAAGTTGAAGAATTTGTCTTTGCTGACTTCATAATTGATTGTTATTCTATTATGTTAAAGCTGTAGAATAGTTATCTATCTTACGTCCGGATAAAGCATTATCCGCAAGTAAGAATCTATAAGTCAAGAATAAGCCAACGCAATGCAACCATAGATTACAAGTAAATTTAGCTAGATAGATTATTCAGACATCAAATGTCAGAGATTCTTCCATCTACTTCTGTTTCCACCAAGAAACCTTGAAGTCCAGCTGTTGCTCTTATACCTGCAAATATTCGAACTATACTCCTTCTATTGATAACTGAGCATATATCCTCTCTAATCTTCTTCCAAATCTTGTTCCTCTCTTAACTGCGCCATCAGTAATTCAGCACAAGATGTGCGACTGTTTGTCGCTCCATATCCACATACACAATCGTCCCGTTCTTTATACACATATCTCATATTTGTCCTGACATATTTCACTTGTTGTGACTAACGCGATATTATGACTGAAAACTAAAAACAGTTCTCCCTGGAATAGTGTGCACTTGCGCTATGAGGTATGATTAACTCATATCATAAGTTACTGGCATTAATATTAATTACTCAATAGTTGCCAGACTGGATTTACTGGCCTAAGAATCTCTGTTATCCTTCTCATTAAGATCAAATAAGGAAGTGTGCTTGTGTTCATCCTAGTGAGCGGAATACCCCGCTTTTGTATGTAAGGGGACTTCTCGCTGCGTAGGTAGGTATAGGAGCTAGCAATTTGATTCCTACTAGCTATCCATCAATAAGTTTCATCGTCTAGTAAAAATGTTCAGTATGCCTCGAAATCAATTCCCCTGTGCCGAATACCCTTTTCACCAGATTCATGCTGCATTATATCTATCCTTCAGCGGGTATACACAATGTGACAAGCGTTTGTTCTGATGCCAGTTCAGGCCATAGACTAAGCCTAGAGAGATCCATTCATTGATATCGAGATGCACCAGGACGTTTTTGTAGACATGATGAGACTTTAATAAGAGTCTATCCTGTTATGAGTGAGTGAAAAACTTGGTTGGGAGTCTCATATAATTGCCTCGAGGTCCAACTTCTATATTATTGTAAAATTAGCTCCAGTAGGATATTTAACAACCAACTCCGTTATAAACAGAAGTAACTGGTGTTTAGTCAACATATTCTCAAAAAACGACTAATATGCCATGCTCATCAGCAACGAGTTCACCCGCTGCGGTTATTCATTGGGCTACATGTTTCTCCGACGCGATAGCCGCGCACTGTCAATTTTGTTGCAATTCGCAGAATTCAGCGAAAGAACATTTGTTAGAATCGTGTCCCAGATCCAGGTGTGAAATACTCGAAATCTTACGTTGCCACAGGGGCCAATTGACGCTTTGTTAACCCAACGAATATTTACCAGTAGTAATTCTTTCACTCAATCGTTACAACAAGAAACGTGATGGCTGTGAGAAGCTCAAGAAGATTTCCCATCCCAACTTGGAATATTCTAGCGCTCAGATACTAACCTTGCTTCATGATAGAGTTACTATATTGAAAATGCCCACCCAGGCGACCAAGATAAAACTGAAGATTGGCGAAGTGAGATTCATCCTACCACAACAATTCTCCGGAATAATATGGCTGACTCCAATCAGTCAGGGGCTACAATCCTCTTGTTTCGCCCGACTTGCTACAGCACGAAATAGCGCAAACGCCTGAGTCAAGAAAGACAGTCATCAATGGCCGAAAAGAGATCGTAGAAACGGTGAATGGCACAGATAAACAAGATCGCCTACTTGTTATCATTGGGCCATGCTCTATCCATGACCCTAAGGCTACTCTTGAATACTGCCACAGGCTCATCAAGCTCAAGAAGAGATATGCCGCTGACTTACTTATTGTGATGCGTGCTTACTTAGAGAAGCCACGCACAACGATCGGCTGGAAGGGACTCATTAATGACCCAGAAATTGATGGTAGCTTCAAGATAAATCAAGGCTTACGCATTGCAAGGAAATTATTCGTTGATTTGACCTCTGCGGGGATGCCACTTGCAAGTGAAATCCTTGATACGATTTCCCCACAATTTCTAGCGGATCTTTTATCTGTTGGTGCTATTGGTGCTCGAACAACTGAATCTCAGCTGCATCGTGAGCTTGCATCTGGTCTTTCATTCCCAGTTGGCTTCAAAAACGGCACCGACGGGACTCTGAGCGTAGCTATTGATGCAGTTGCGGCCGTTCGACATCCGCATCATTTTCTTTCAGTGACTAAACCAGGAGGTGTGGCAATTGTCGGAACAATCGGAAATGAAGACTGTTTCGTTGTTCTACGGGGTGGGACAAAGGGAACCAACTATGATGCTAAGAGCATTGCGGACGCCAAAGCTGCTTTAGAAAAGGCCAACATGCGTAAGAGGCTAATGGTTGACTGCAGCCATGGAAATTCTTTGAAAGACCATCGCAATCAGCCCAAGGTAGCAAGGGTGCTGGCAGATCAGATAGAAATGGGCGAGATGGGTATTATGGGTGTCATGATAGAGAGCAATCTAAATGAAGGTTCGCATTTTTTGCCTGAAACAGATTCTAGACTTACAATGATCTTAGGTAACCAAAAAGTACCCGAAGAAGGCGCATCTCATCTCAAGTATGGAGTAAGCATTACAGACGCATGTATTAACTGGGAAGATACCGAGATTGTCCTCGAGATGCTTGCCACAGCTGTCGCTAAACGCCGAATATTGGTAGCTAGTCGAACTGAGTCTAGTAAATGATTAGCTATTCTATCTTGAGCCTTCCATGAAAATTCTATCTAAATCATACAATGATAAATGTAATGAAACTTTAAAGAAAAGCTGCGCATGTCTGATTTATTATCTATAACTTAGTAGAATACTATTTTAAATCTACAAAATATGACGCAAAGACTTCTAATTTTGGCATCCCAGAGTTAAACTTCTCTTCCGTTGCTAAAACTACATAAAAAAAGATAACTTGGTCAAAGATATGAGTCAAGCATTAAAGTGCTGATCGGATTGATAAAAATAATTAAACTGAAAAAAATAGTTCACCGTCGCTTCTGCTCGAAAAAAAATGGATACTCTATATTGTGGATATAAACACGACATTAAACTTTCAGAGGTACAGCGCGTACTTTATTAAACCGTAGGCATACTTGAATTTCTACCTAGGGCTAACACTTGCCCAAAATTTCCCAAAATAATAAGCAAACACGACTCACAATCTTCCTGATTATTTATTGCGTACAAGCCAAAAGCTTTCGTAATTTAGATTAGCGATTAATATCTACAAATGTTTCTCAGCAAAATTAATGAGATGTTAAAGACACTTAGACACTTTTACTTCTACAGTTTCTTCCAATAACCAGGATAAATTTACAAATTTCCTGTTATGCGACTAGTGAATGCTATCTGGATTTTACCGAAGGCATTTGATTAAAGTTTTAATGGAGCTGGGAATCCATTTATTCTTATTTTCTGTTATGTTCGGCTCCTATGTACTGACCCATGAGGTTGGATGACCACAAGAGGCAGGAAAGGGATTAAAAACTATAAACCTCGCCACCTCGCTACGACGAGACGAAACAGCTTAATGCTAAGGTTTTTCCTTTGAACTATTTATTCATAATTGTCTGATTGTTGCTCTGTAACACATCATGTGACTGATTTTTTATCATTTCCTTATATAGAATAGCGCTGGGAACAAGATTATAGCACCTCGATGTAATTATCAGTTGTTCCTTAGGAGGGATTGAGGCGGACAGGAATTAATAGATATCAATTTTGTTACAACAAGCTTGTCACGAAACCCGTCCACTTGAAGTTTTCCGACTATAATTGATTACGCGAATTCCGTTAACCGCCCATTGAAAAAGACTAAGCTAAGGAGAGTCAACTCCTTGTTAATGGCTGGCCGTCGTTGTAGCTGAAAAGACAGTCCCAATGGCTAAGCTTACATCAGTTCGATGTATTTACCGCCAGGGTCATGACTTCCTTTCTTGGATTTCCAAGCCGTTGTCTTGATCCGTCAGTCTTCTTACTGGTGGAGTTGAACCCATAACAGTGTTATTTTTTTGAAACTGGGTTATGAGTGGATAGATATACCCGTGCTATTAGTTGATCAAAAAGGTGTGCAAGCTGGTGAGCTGTTGGGGTCTATACGTAGGTGAGTCAAGACTGTAGTAGATGAGAGGTTAGATTGGTTGATTGATGATATCTAGATGCAGTGTTATTGCTCTGTTATATACATGTCTTCCTCGCTTGTCCTCATTCTACACGATTATACTAATTCTTCTATAACTCCGACAGAGACTCCTTGACCCATCTGTGTCGCTCATCGATCGTATACCACTATGTCCTAGACGTATATTCATGACACAGAACCCCGAATCGTCATAGTTTACCCCAGCCTGATATGATCCTTTGTAAACTGAGTCATAAAATTAGCCGTTCTATATCATATATTATCATTTCTGTTCGCAGAAGCTTCTTAGTCGAGTCAAGTCTTACTACTTTACGGATTGCAGTCGCTAGCGCTTCCCTCATTATGTTGCAATTATCTCTTAGCTTAGAGGTGGCGAGCTGGGCCAGGCCATGATTAACCAAAAACGATCCTTCTTTTAGTAGTATGTGTATGTTTGATTTGTGATCTAACGCTGTTCAATCTGCGGACTTTGTGGTAAGCAGTTATTAAATATCACGTGATGGAACACGGGAGCGAAGTAAAAGAGGGGACAGCCCACTAGCCAATTCTAAGTGATTACGGGTACACGTAGAACTGTAACACATTCTCTGTAGATAGACATAACAAGCAATTATCTTCAATAATTAAATCAACCTCCACACAATTGAGACCCATAGAAGTGCCAACCTTTCATACAACCCTCAATTGTATTGTCACAATCGCATCTGTAACGAGCCACCACTGCATTCCAGAATACACTCTCTAACTGTGATAAGCTACACCACCAGGTCTTGCAAACAAATGACAATAGTTTGTTTATTGTACTACTTGAGTCTATGACTATCTACCACATTGGGCTCCTCTCTGACCCAGGCCACACCTTGTACAGTGCTCCTTGCCTCTCATGTTTCTTGAAAGATCATTGATATTGTCGGTTCACAGGTGAATGGCATAGGGATAAAGGGCTAGTGTTAACTTCCAAAAGTATTGGTCAGCGCATCACGTGATATAATTAGGGCGCTAAGCTTCACTTTGTACCTTAGATATCAATGCTTGAGGAGGGATACAGAAGAGATGGACAGAATACACCACTTGTTTTTAGCACTTTTAAGGCATTAAACCAAGTAAACCCCGTTGTACCAACACTGATCAGTGGTTAATCAATTTCGATTTTATTTTCGTTCGTATTGACTGCAGACAGCAAGGCAACGAAGAGACAGTGGCCCTATTCATAGGCTTTCACTGTGCTAACTGAAGGACTCAATAGTACCGCCTTTGCAGCTATAAGTATATCTTGGATTCATTCAGGAAGACTTTTATAGATAGAAGAACAATTGGCTCCGCGTTCCATCACGCATTTTTGATTATTTTAAGATTGCACTTCTAAATCTAACCGGCAAAATGACGGCGCTATTTATCAAGAAAGATACCTCAGACATCCCAAGTGAAGACTATGATAGCTACAGAGAAGATCAAATTACTTACTTTAAAAAGTTGGATCACCGACATCAAGGGCTTTGGGAGGATTTTTGGGCAGAATTTGCAAAATGACAGACAGAGGACTTCAACAAGATGTCTAAGTATAAAAGAGGAATTTTACGAAGTTACCTACGAGATAATGGAGTATATATAAATAGAAGTACCTCTGTAGCTGAAGGGTTGTGTAACGGCTAAGAAGCCGGTATTTTCCTGTAGCCAGTAATGGCAAGTACTGGCGTATAACCACCAGGGGGTGGGCCGGCGCAATAGCCTGCAGAACATACCAGAACCACTGTCGAAGGTACTAGATAAGATTCGACATGAACAAGACTGTAACTGAGACTTGGAGAAGCTACTAGAAACCATATTCTCAGAGTTGCAACTGGAATTATCTAGAAATGAACTGACCTTAGATGGAAGGGCTTGGAGTGTAGTAATCTGTATAAATACCTGGCTAAGTATCTGTAGCTTAGTTCTACATAGTTGAATTGTCAATATACCATCATCCATACAAATGCTCCCTGCTTTCTATAGTTGATCTGTGACAGGTTGACAAAGTTGTTGGATGAAAGGGAACCTACAAAATGGCCACCGGAAGAGCTAGCCAAGATGATTACTTCAGGAAAATTTAACTCGCGAAGGAATCCAGATCTCCCAGGAAGTTATGCATACTTAAGAAAGGATGAAGAAAGAAAGATGGCATGGCCTTCAATTAAGATGGACCTACAATCCCCAGACGGGATGCCATTACCTCAACCATTTCTTATGTAGCAGAGTCCGAATATAAAATTTCCTGCATCTAGAATTTCCTGCATCTAGAATAAGCAATGACGTACGAAATAACCTCAACCCAGCTCCCTTTATTCCAGAAAGTCAACAGCAGCCATCATATACACAAAAGGTTAATGTACAAAGTGGTTCGCTCCAAGGTTCATTTTTTAACATTAAAAATTTGCAAAAGTCTTATCTAAAGGAGGACATGTATAGTGGCGCGGATGATGTCCTTGATAAGAAGCTGCGAATTTTCTACGCCATGTGCCACAACGCAAATGTAGACCCTTCAGACTACCCCAAAGCATTTCCGATTATTCTCACAGGTGAGGCTAGGGATTATTTTTTCAACAAATTATCAAGTAACCAATATAGTTGTCACGGGTCCTGGTCCCGCTAAGATACCCCCTGTAAAATAGCTTTCAATTACACACTCTCCTGCGCATCATAGAGCGACTCTTGTATTTTCATTACTTTAGAGATTCAGAATAGACTTTGATTTCTTCGTTCGATTGTACAAATCACGACCTCATTTCGTGACAATAGTTTTTCGGAGATGATTCAAGACTTGAAAAGTTATTTTGAGACAGAGTAACGTTAAGAACGGAAGACAATTGAATGGGAAGACACAACCCTGAAAGATTATACGTTGAGAAACCCGCGTATGACAATCTTACAGTGTTTCGATCTCACGAGAGATCAACTTCTCAGAGATCAGGCAATCTTGCGGCCAGAATTTCAGACTGATATAATGATTCGAGATAGGCTCTATAGGGCCTGTCGTAATGTGTCCGAGTATAACATAGCACTTTTTCGGAGATGTCCTACTTTTCAAGGAGCCTCTGAAGAGATTAGAAACGCTCTTGACATACACACTCAAAATAGAACCCAGCAGAATTTCGTCTCAAAAGGTATAGAAATTTTTGACAGCTGTAATGCATTCTACGTCGATTGCAAGTACAAAGGTAAGAGTACTAGAAACGAAAGTTTATCGAAAAGCTCAGGAAAACCTGCAACAAAGAAATGCTCTGTCTGCAAGAAGGCTGGTTGTTGAAGTACAAATCACAGCAATGAAGAGCAGAAGATTGTTACGACTGACCTGAGGATGATATGGGTCTCTAAGAAGAAGTTGTATTTGGACATTAGGCTACAATACGTAGGTAGGAGAAAAGACAAAGAGAAAGAAAGTGCTGGGAGCTACAAGCTTGAGGTAAGCTCAACCGCGGCTCCACCTTAGTCTATCCTACATCCCCGTCATATATTGTCACGTGATTCTAGATTCTTCCACCAGTCTACCTCCAAGTGCCCTAGCAAGTCCAACCATAACAAAGATCTCATTCCAAAGGTTCAAAGCTGCCCCATGGAATGACAGGAAGATTCAACAGTTCATCAACAAATATGGAGGTTTGGATCCCAATAATTCAGCAGATTATGAACAATTCATTGATGAATTCGAACTTAAAGATAATGAGGATCTTGATTTGTCTGCCAGCCATATGTCTAGGACATATACTACAGAGTATTTTGGTGATATCAACAGCAAACAACTGATTGAAGACCTTGAACAACAATTGATGATCCATGCATTTTGTGCTAGTTATAAGGTAACACCTGAAACGGAGATCACACCATTGGCTAAAACAATTGACATATTTTTTTCTAGTCAATATTCAACAGGTGTTGTAATATTAATGAGGAATCCTCAAAGCCGAAGTAGGTTTGTGGTCACCTGGCAGGTATGGGAGTTTGTTTTGTGAGTAGGCAGTAGTCACATGACTTAGTGCGGTTCGCCGTGTCGCCCATATGGAAGACACGCCCGCAAGTAAATAGAACAAGAACCAACACATCAGAGAGAACCCCATTGCTTACGCGTACACGTGTATATAATCAACCGACACTGATCAGTAGTCCATAGGTGTGACTACAGAACAGCTAAGTTGAAGAGACAGATCTCTCTACTCCGCGTTCCCTGATTAACTTCTGAACAATCAGCAGGAGAGAAAAGTGCTAAGAATACATTGTTAGTTTTCAAGATTGTTACTGCATTGACACCTTTGTAAGGACGCGCAATACAGCCATACTATCCAGCAAACTACAAGAAGATCGAAAGCTACAGCTTATAGACCTACCCTGACCGACAACTCTGCTGTTGTGCGTGTTAGTTCCTCTACTGTTGCCAAGATAAGCGTCATTCACGCTTCAATTTCAAAATCCACACAGCAACTGCTGTCCAGAAGGAAACCTGATTGAAATGTCCGGAACAAATACTTCAGAGGCAGAAGCCGAAAACCGCATCAAGGATTACAAGATCGCGCAGCTCGCCCTAAGATTAGAAGGTACAAGCATATCCTCTCGTCATTTCGACTCTCTAGATCCAGATCTATGGGGCGAACCTGTCGATAAATTGTCATCCGCAGTAGCGCTCACCACCTATGCTGTCAACCTTCTCACAGATTGGGAAGAATACAAAGAACATGGCGAAGATCTCTTCCTGCTTTTTAAGGAAGAGTTTGCAGACTGGACATCAGATATGTTCGGTAAAATCAAAAGTCTATTTAAGAAAAGATTCCGAGATTATCTCCACAACAACGGTGTCTATACCGGCAAGAAGACAATACCAATCGGTATTGCAATGATAACTCTTCTGAACTGCGAAGAACTTCCAGAGTGGCCTCAAATAAAGGAGATAGACCTACCAGACCAAGGTCAACAGTTTCAACAGCCAAAGGTTGCACCAAAGCAAACTGCCTATCAGTCAGTAGAAGGCCAGGCTCTCAATTCAATGTTGCCAACTCTAAAACAACAATCAAAACCTCCCTTCCGACCCATTTGTTCACAGTCTCCTTACCCTTGGGAGAATGATCAACCACGACCAGCACCAGGTACTTTATACCCTCAGAGACCAGCTGTCAGAGCTGTAGTAGATTACAAAACCTTTGATGATTATAATGACCTCCCACCACGCGACGTTCAAAATGAAAGAGTCGATGCCAACACACAAACATCTTTCATCAAGCTATGGAATCGTAACCAAAATTACACTGGAGAAGCGTATGATTTGCTGGACGACAAAGTTTGATACTTCTTACGAATTTGTTACAATCTTAGTATCCCAGTCCAGTATTTCCATGGTTTTTTTTCACATATTCTGGATGGTGAGGCTCAAGCTTTCTATTTAAGCTACGTGCCAAAAGACGACACCTTTTATAATCAATATACTAAGATGAAGTATCATTTCGACACGGAAATTAATCACCATCAATACTACACTGACTGGACAAATATTACGTTCGCAAACTTCCGTAGTAAGACTCCAGATAAGCCCTTACAAGAAGTCCTCGACGCGTTCTTGAAGAAGAAACAACTCTGTCAGCGAGCCCTAGGTGAAATGTACCTTGGAGAAAGCTTGCTACGAACACAGATTATAACCAATTGTAAAGGTGTTCCAGAACTGGAAGTAGCATTATTCAATCCTGGAAAAAGTTGTGAGGAGTTGTTTTCACAACTTCGATCCGCCATAGAAATCTACAGTAATCGCAGTCCAAATCAATTTACACAGTACAACAATGAGTTTATGGGTGATAATCAATTTTTCCTTGACCGCCGATACACCCATAATCGCCCGCATTGCGGTAAATACGGAACTCGAATTGGAAATGGTAATAGCTTTCAAGGTGGTAGTCGCGGTAATCCTTCAAGTGATTCAAGACAGCAGCAGCGCCAGCTACGTTGGAAGAAGAAATGCTTTGTATGCGGTAAAGAAGGTTGTTGGTCAACAAAACACCCTAAGGAAGATCGTAACCGCGCAAAATCACAGTACATGTCCCACTGTATATATAGTGATAGCCAACCACCAATAGACTTTGCTATCTATCTTGCTGGGTATGAAGGAATCGATGATGAGACAGAAGTAGTTGACAATATTGATTATTCCGAAGAAAACAACCTTACAGCCGAAGATCATGATAGTTTTCATCAGGTCTGTTGACTAGCCGACCAAGCATTCTTACACAAACTCAGTGGCGAGGATAAGTATGCTGAGATTTATGAAGATTTGCCATCAACCTTTGTATCCAACCGGTACTGCAGGCTAAATTACGAGGGGATACTGATAGATACTGGTGCCAGCACATTCTCTACAGTTGGAAAAGAACAGTTCCTTGCTCTAAAGCTCATTTTACCTAAAAATTTACATCAACGAGCACGATGCGGGAGAAGCAGCAATTCGCTTTGGACCAGGTGAATTAACCAAATCAATTGGCTCAACTCTAGTCCCAACGCCGGCCGGGCATATCAAATTTCATATTGTTGGGACGCAAACACCGTTTATTTTTTGCTTGGCAGACATGGATCGCCTAAGTTGTTATCTTGACAATACCAGAAATGTCCTCGTCAAACAAAATGAAAACAGCAAGCAAGAGATCCCAGTCCTTTGCAAATGGGGTCATTTGTGGTTTTTCCTGCCCAAGAATGAAAATGCTCTACTATTCCTTACAGAAGTAGAGCTCCGTAGGCTACACCGTCGCTTCGGCCATCCAGCAGCTCATAGGCTTCATAAACTTCTCAAGAATGCTGGTCACAATGATATAACTGCAGAAACTCTCGAAGTAATTAATAAACTTTGCCACCAATGTCAGATGAACTCAACGGCCCCTAGACGCTTTAATTTCACTTTAAAAGATGATCAAGAGTTCAACTACGAGGTTATAGTAGATGTTTTGAAGCTAGGCGATAAAAATGCCCTGCATGTTGTTGATTCTGCAACTGGGTTTAACGCAGCCCGCTTCTTGACAAGCATGTCCGCCAAGGACACGTTTGAGGCCCTTCATTCTTGCTGGATTGACGTATATTTAGGACCCCCTGATGTTGTAACCCATGATTCCGGTACAAACTTTGCATCGCAAGAGTTTCGTGCTGAAGCTAAGAGTATGGGTATATCTTGTAAACAAATTCCCACAGAAGCTCATTGGTCGATTGGAAAGGTAGAACGCTACCATCAGCCCCTACGCCACGCTTTTAATATTATTTCGCAAGAGCTAGGAGGGACGGTGCCTGATAGTACACTTCTTCAGATGGCTGTGAAGGCTGTTAATGACACTGCTGGCCCTAATGGACTCGTTCCCACACTTCTCGTTTTTGGCGCCTATCCGCGGATAAATGCTGACTCACCCCCATCAATTAATACTGCTCGACGTGCTGAGGCTGTCAACAAAGCTATGAAGCAGCTTCGCACAGTAACTGCCCAGAAGCGTGTCAATAATGCGTTGAGTGCCAGGAATGGACCGGTAATGGACGAGCTGCTAGCACTACCAGTCGGCAGTGAAGTTCGAGTATGGAGAGAGAACCGTGGATGGCAAGGCCCTTACAGTGTCATCGAGACAGATGGTCACAACGTTTTACTGGATATGGTGAATGGGCCAACAAAATTCCGCTCCACAGTTTGTCAGCCCTACTATCGTTCTAGTCAGGATCCGACAACCTATCCAGACTTTTGTCCGGAAGCTGTAGACCAACAAAATGATCCTCCAGTCCCCATCCCCGTAGTCCCCCGCAGCCGAGGTAGACCAAAAGGTTCCAAGAATAAAGCAAAACCACTAGACAATACAGCTCTTCATCACGTCACAAGAGGCCCACAAGTCTTCCTCAGCAGAAAAGAGAAGAATGACCGAGAGCTTTCAATTAAACTTCGAAACAACGGCGTGATAAGTACTCCAGGACGACCGTTTGAGGCTTCTGACGCCAAGGAAATAAACGATCTTTTTTGCGCAGGAGTCTTCAAGTTTGAGTTATTCGACCCAGTTGAACATTGCGGCCGAATATTTAAATCGCGCATGGTCCGTGAAGTTAAGGGTATAGGGAATAAACCATACGAAAAGTCTCGATTAGTTATCCAAGGTCACAGTGACTTAGAGAAGCTTTCAATCCTAACTCAATCACCTACAATTCAACGCATGTCCCAGCTGTTAATTCTGTCAATTGCACCTTCACTTTGTTGTATTGGCATGAGTGTCTCTCTTCGAGATATTACGCAAGCTTATCCTCAAGCCCAATCTCAACTTCAGCGGCAGATTTTTGCTGAACTCCCACAAGAATTGAAAGATAAGTTCCCGATAGGAACTATAATTCGGGTGATAAAACCACTGTACGGCATTGCAGAATCCGGTGTTCATTGGTTCCATACGTATCAAGAGCACCACAAGCAGCAGCTGGGCATGGAAATGTCAACTTTTGACCCGTGTTTATTAACTACTACAGGCTCTGCCGATGACTTTGGTATTGTAGGCATGCAAACAGACAATACCCTAATTGTTGGCACGGAGTCATTCTTGGCCCTAGAAGAGAGACAGTTGAACATAGCCGGGTTCCGCGCGAAGCCCAAGACTTTGCTTGAGCCAGGTGTAGGACTAGACTTCAACAGCGCAAGGCTCAGTTTCTGCAAAGAAAACATACTAGAGCTAAAACAGAAAGGACAAGGCGCCAAAATTGAGATTATTAATGCTCACAAAAGTGACTGTGCTCAGCGTTACCTAGAGCAACGTGCCCGTGGTGCTTACATAGCTTCAATTTGTCAACCTGAATCTTCATTTGACCTATCAGTTGCTGCTCAAGTCCGGGATCCTCAGGAGAAAGATTACATGAATATCAATCGGCGGCTTCAATGGCAAATCGATCACCTTGATAGAGGCCTCAAATATATCCCAATAAATCTCGCCGCTGCCAAATTAATTGTTTTTGCTGATGGCTCATTTGCAAATAATAATGATTTGAGTTCTCAACTAGGTTTCGTGCTGATGCTTGTTAATGAGCGCAACTGTAGCAATTCTTTTGATCTAACTGGAAACCTTATCCATTGGTCCTCTACTAAGTGTAAGCGTGTAACACGGAGTGTACTTGCATCAGAGATTTATGGTATGGTAAACAGATTTGATGCTGGATTTGCAATTGCTTCTACCCTACGTAGAATTACAGAAAGATTATCAATACCGCCCATTCCGTTGGTTGTCTGTACCGATAGCTACTCTCTATACAAATGCCTTGTTAAGTTGGGCACTACCAAAGAAAAGCGACTTATGATTGACATCATGGCATTGCGTCAGTCTTATGAACGACGAGAAATAACAGAAATACGTTGGATTCATGGAGATGACAACCCAGCTGATGCAATGACAAAATCTACACCAAACAAAGCCCTTGAGCGCTTTATCAACAGTAACCAATTGACAGTTCGTGTGGAAGGATTTGTAGAACGATCCGTATCTGGGAAGTAGATTGCGAGAGTTGTTCAGGTTGTTGCTATGGGGAGGGTGAAATTACAACCAATCTGCTGGATCTTGGCAACAGATAACTTGTGTCAAAAAGAAAATTTGCCAGTGTTGTAGTATTAATGAGGAATCCTCAAAGCCGAAGTAGGTTTGTGGTCACCTGGCAGGTATGGGAGTTTGTTTTATGAGTAGGCAGTAGTCACATGACTTAGTGCGGTTCGCTGTGTCGCCCATATGGAAGACACGCCCGCAAGTAAATAGAACAAGAACCAACACATCAGAGAGAACCCCATTGCTTATGCGTACACGTGTATATAACCAACCGACAACAGGCGTATTTATGGGGATTATGGTTGACACAGGTGCCAGATACCAATCTACAGCTGGTTATGAACAATTCCTTGCACTTCGAAGAATTCAGAACATAGAGCTTAATAAATCTAGGGCAGGAGAAACTAAGGTTCAATTTGCTATAGGTAGTACGACCTCTCTTGGGACTGCAGATGTTACTATACCACTCGGAAATATTGCATTTCACGTCGTTACTGCCGATACACCATTTCTTCTTTCCCTCAAAGACATGGACGATCTGCAGGTTAAGCTTGACAACTTAGAAAATGTTCTCATCCAGGGAGAGAAGCGTATAATAATTATCAGGGCATACGACCACCCATGGATGCTGTTAATTACGACTAGGGCTTTAACATACCTCGGTCAAGGGCCCAAGAACAACGCTTTTGCCACTTGCCACCTTACCAAAGTGGAACTTCGCCGCCTACACTGGCGTTTTGGTCATCCTTCAGTAGGACGTTTACAAAAAGTACTTCAGCGTTCCGGCAATGACACTAGAATTGAGGATCTTGAGAAATTGAATAGGTATTGTGAGCAGTGTCAGACTAATGGAAAAGCCCCTGGCCGATTTGAGTTCACACTAAATGATGATATAAATTATAACCACACACTGCTTATTGACGTGCTTTCTCTCCCCCATGGTCAGGTTTTACACATTGTTGACGAGGCAACCAGTTTCGAGGGTGGGAGGTTTCTTAAGAATATGTCAGCTAAACATGCATGGGACACTTTAAGGGAGGCATGGATTGATACTTACTTGGGTCCCCCTGCGTATATTGCTCATGATCCAGGAACAAATTTCAGCACTCAAGAGTTCCGCAGTAATGCCAGGATGATGAATGTGGAGCCCATACAGAAGCTGGTGGAGGCTCACAACACAATTGGCCGGGTAGAAAGATACCATACACTGCTTAAGCGAGCTTACCAAATCATCAGCACAGAAGACCTGAGCCTATCAAAGGAAGTGAAGTTGCAGATGGCGCTCAAGGCAATCAATGACACTGCAGGTCCGAACGAGCTGGTTCCTACTGTTCTTGGTTTTGGGGCCTACCCACGCATTAGTAATTCAGATGCTCCGTCCGCTTCAATTATTGCTCGGGCAACCGCTGTTAAGAAAGCGATGGTAGAAGTGAGAAAGTGACACGCTGCACTAAGTAGCTGATGCATTAAATATGCGAAACTGTCCACTTACTAAGCACCTACATGATTTTCTCCTTGGTTCGGAGGCTGTTGTTTACAGGGAAGGACACGGCTGGGATAAAACGCCGTATAAACTGGTATGGATTGATGGTGAAACAATATAAGTTGACATGAATGGGCATTATGTTAATTTCAGGAGTACAAGGGTCAGGCCGTTCCTTAGAGATCCTTGCTCGGTTGATGATCAATTTCATTTTCACAGATCCTGTCAGAGCAGCATGTAGACAGCAGGGCGGAGTCAAGGGTCAAAGAGGTGGTGTTCAGGCTAAAGGGCGCCATCCTACATTGTGCATGAGATAGGTGCATAACCACTCGGCCAAAAGGCCAGACCAGAATCATAGAACACTAGATTCTGGTTATCTCCACATATATAGATTATGCAGAAGGCAATCCTGACAGATCCGTAAATAGAATTTTAATACTAATATTAATTCGTGATAAGATGAAGGGGTAGTTAATTAAAGACATCAGTTTAATAATAGCTTCCCCTATACAATTAGCCGTGTAAAAAGTCATGTAAGGATATGCAAGAGAGTCATGAAAAGAAGGACAAGAACCCAGCCATTAGTGCGAAGATATTGGCAAGAATTGATTACAATTAATTCCGGTTGGCAAAGGCTTCTACTCTTGTATATAATAGTTCGGCGTGAGAGAGATCTACTCCTCACGCAATGTCTTCTTTATTTACCCTTTACAATACATTTGTTCACCCATCTCTTCTTCGGGAAGACCATATATCCATTGCCCAGTTCTTCATCAGCGAGACCCACGTGTAACATCTACTGCAACTAGTTGCCCACTCATCTCTTCCTAGAGAAGACCTGTCATCCCTTTGACCCATTTATAATCTTCACTTACCACCTAGATCTTCACTGGGTTATACAACGCACCCCGTGGAACACTGTCAAACCCTCATCCCTGAGATTCAGCCAGAAGATATTGTTGGCCGGAAAAATATTAGAAAATATCCACCAGATAACAATGCTCCACAGCCAGTTTCCCAACAGCTTTGACACAGTCAGAGAAACCTACATCCCCAAGACCCTGGATCCGAACCCAAAACTTCAGCCTTTATAAATGATTGTAACAGTTGTGAACTGTACTAAGCATGCGCTCGCCTAATCATACTCATCTTGATCAGGTTAGGCTCGTCTGATAATCTTCCGGCCTCGGCACACTGTTTGTATGATAATTACGTGTACATAGAACTTTCTCCCTTTAGATTAAATATATCTCATGATTCAGACCCAACTATATCATTCTTAGCTTTCCTCTGACAATGATGGGATTTTCGGATCACCCTTCAGAGATACTATAGAAGGTATAAATTTGGAACAAGTTGAAGTATTTCTTTCGGAAAAGGAAAATAGGGATCGAGAATTTTCTATGGAACTCAGAGAAAAGGGGATTATCACAGCTCCTGGAAAACCATTTACACTATTGCGTAGAAAAGAAATGGAAGGATTAATGGTGCCAGGGGTCTATGAACTCGTTTGTCGAGACGATGAAGAGCTTTGCAATAAACGGATCTTTGGCTCTAGGATGGTTGATGAAGTGAAGGGTAAAGAAACTTCAATGCCATACGAGAAGTTGTTGTAATTAAGGGAGTAACATGACTGCATTACAATAAACTGTTCACATTAGAATAATGTGCACATGTGCCATGGGATATGATTGACCTAAATCATCACTCATTGGTATGACATAGTATTTCCCAATAGATTCCTAATGGTATCTATTGGCACTAGGATCTCTCACATTCTTCCTTTCTCGGTTAGACAAGGACAGATGTTGGAACATCCACTAGTGTGCAGAACCTCCTTATTCATGTATGTAGAAGAAGGTCCTGTCACGTAGATAAATAAAGCAATTCATACAATAGGAAATTCAAACAATCTCCATATTATTTACACAATTGAGAATACTAGGGAATATCCTCAAGTTCGTCCATTGATCCAAGTCCTAAGAGTATAACTCACGAACTTTACTTCTCTTAAAGCCATAGCTACCTCCTTCCATACCTTCATCCTAACAGTACGTCATTCCAGCTCAGCATAGCCTTTCAATAGAAATCACGTTTAGTAATTCAAGTGTATAGTGATCATGGCAAGAAGGAAATTTTAACCCAATCACCAACAATCCAACGGGTGAGCCAGCGTATAATTGTGGCAATGACTCCTTCACTATCCCCATGTAGAATCTCACTTTTTCTACGAGATGTCACCCAAGCCTATGTACAGTCAACAAACACGCGTCATCAAACTTTCCAGATCCACCTTTTCATCAAGAACTACCTTGCAACACATGCTACAAATCAAAATATTATATTTTCAGTTTTGCGTCAGTGAGAGCTACAAATTGATATATTTTTCTATATTTGCATCACCTTAGTTCAGTAGATTAAGGCAATATCACAAATATTCAATCAACTTAACTGAAAATTTCGCCAGACAGTGCCAAGCCTCGGCACGTGAGGCGTATCACGTGATATAATCGTGATCATATGATCATATTTCAAGTCACGTGAGCCTTTCATTCTGGTGATTTCTTAAAAAATATATATATATATATATATAAATAAAAAAAATAAAAGGGAGAAAAGAAAAGAAAAAAGAATTGAATACCAATTTGCATAACTCTGACTTCAACTATGTTTATTTATAATCCTAGGTCTCCATCCTTCAATCAGGCCGAAGATTATAAGCCAGAGTCCCCGGTTACAGATATAGATATCTACCAAGGGCCACAATCCACGCCACTAAATTGTCAGGCCATAGAAATGGACTTTCCTCCACTTCCCCCATGCCCAAAAAAGCCCAGATTGAACAATATGGATTCTATGATGGACATGAGTAGTGACTCAATTGCTGGCCCATCTCAACATTATCAACCTGCAATATCCAGTAGCTCTTCAGCTGCCTTTCCAGAATCAAAACCATCCCTGAAAGGCAAAGAAAAAGAATCACTATCATCTTCAAGATATGCCCAGCCTGCCTCATCAACTACAGAAGTATGTGAAACCACAAAAACAGTCCTATTGAAAGCAAGAGACCTAATTGTAAAGGCTTTTGACCTAGCTACCAGTAGAACTGAGCAGCCTCAACTTTTGGATCTTCTAGAAGTATTCAGGGAATAAACCGAAAAAGGAAACCTTTGCAAAGTATCAACCATAATTGCAACACAGGTGGCCAATCTCGAAATTGCAACTAGACAAATAGAGACCAAAGCTAGAGCACTTGAAAATTACTCTATAACAGTTACCCCCTCAAATCAATCAAGGCCCTCAACCCAGCAATATAAACAGTCAAAAAACCAACCCAAAAACCAACAAGCAAATATGGCTTCTATGGCTGCTAGGGGAGTAGGGATGTCCACTGACCCACTTCAATGGACAGTTGTAGGAAAGAAAACCCAGATCAAACAACAATAATTCCAGCAACCACTCCAGTCAAAACCAAAGGATATCAAAAGGGTGATTCTAGTGCAAGATCCCGAAGCTCTAACCAATTTTACACCTTTACATGCAATAGACCAAATAAATCATGTATTTGCAGCCAATGGCATCAAAGGACCAGTAGTCAACATAGTTTTCAAAATACAAAGTGGTAACATAGCAATCACAATCACTGATGAATTCTCTGCAGACCTGTTCCTTGAAATGAAACCTATCTGGGAGAAAGTTATTCCATTTTTTTCTGTACAAAAAGATGAGCCCTGGTACAAAATAGTTGCACACGGGATTCCCTTGGCAGACTTTGACAATGAAGATGGGATGGAAATGATTATAAATGAAGTAAAAACATTCCACAAAAGACTTAACCCCGTTGAAATGTCTCACTGGATTTCAACTAGAGAGAATAGACAAATAAAATAGGCAGGCTCTGTGGCCATTGAATTTGCTACCCAAGAAGAAGCCAAAAGAGCCATTAGAAATAGACTATATATTGCTAGGATCTGTTCTAGGGTCACCAAGTTCTATGATGTAGCTCAAACATTACAATGCAATAAATGTCAAGCATTTGGACATGTGGAGAGTTACTGACAAAGAAATGAAGTTTGCAGACTCTGTGGTCCGAGACCACAGCACTCAGCGACACTACTGTAGTGTTTGTCAATCAAAAGGGGTACAATGCAGTCATCTTGCATCAAAGTGTGTCAAATGCGAAGAAAATCACACTGCCAATTCAATGAACTGCCAGGTCTACCTGAGTATTAAAAACAAGGCTGAAGAGCTTGACTTTTAATGTCAGACACACCAGATTTTAAGGTCCTCCAAATAAATTTCAACAAGAACCAATTTGCAACAGAGAGTGCATTACAAATGGCAATAGAACTTAATATTAAAACTATAGCATTGTAAGAGCCTTGATTGGTCCCACAGACAACAAATCAACAAGATTTTTCAAATACCAGATCAATAAACTATCAAAACTTTTCGCAAATTTTTCCAAACTCAGCTATTGATAAGAGGCCTTGTGTTATGAACTTGTGGACTGAATTACCAAGCTGTTAAGCTACAGAGGTCGAGTCAGTTTCGGCAAGATAAAGGTTCAAAGGTAGCGGATTAATCACGAATATTTAAGTAAGTAGCTTTATTGAGTTCTGATTACTGAAGGGTACAAGGTTGTGTATCATATAACAAAATTGTTAGAACTCAGGAACAAATTCTAAATTTCCAACCAACATAATCTACGCTCCATTAGCCTAGCCCTAACCGAATTCATGAAATAGCCCGTGCGCCACCCCATCCAAATTATCTACAACAAATTCATAACACCTCGGACTATGATCTATGTTGTTCTAGAACTTGGTCCAAAGGTTAAACTATCTTCATTTTCGCCTCTTGATCCTGACCTTCAAGTCATTGACATCATGCATGGGACAGGATCAATAAATCTGATAAATATCTACAACCAATCTAGGGAACATGGAACAACAATTTGTTGCATATCTGAAGATCTCCTGCAAAATCTAAAGACAATTTTACTGGGTGATTTCAATATACATCACCCTAGATGGGAAGCTGAATAAAATGGCTCCTATGAGTCAGATCAATTTGTTGAATGGCTTGATAGCCTAAATATGGAGCTCATAAATACTCCAGGACAAGGCACTTTTTTTAGATCACATATGATGAAGCCAATAGTTATTGACCTTACTTTTGCATCCAAATCAACAACTGACCAAATTGTAGTTTGGCAGACTTTAGAAGACCTGGGATCTGACCACTATGGCATCATTTTTACTGTGGAAGATCCTTCTAGAAAAATTTCAGCACCAGTCCAGCAATTTCCTTTCAACACAAAACTTGCTAAATGGGAAAATTTTACCTCTATATTAATGAATCTGACAAGTCAATGTACTGTCCTGAATGCAGTTGGCAGTGAAAATATATGTACAGATTTTATAGGTCTCCAATATTTATCCTCTGGGGCTAAAGCATATACCAACAACCTGGATCTTGCAGCCCAATATATAACAGATCATATCAGGCAAGCAGCAATTGCAAGTATTCTTAAGATAAAATATAGACATAAATCAAAGCCCTGGTGGTAACCTGAGCTTAAACAATTGCGAAAAGAGATGGGATATAGACAAAAGAAGTTCAAGGCTAACAAGGAAGATACTCTACTCAAGGATGCATACTGTGAAGCAAGGAATAGATATTTCTCAAAGATAAAGAAGGCTAAACAAGACCATTGGAACAGCTTTCTAGAAAAGGGAGATGCCAAATCAGTTTTCAAAGCAATGGCTTACACCCGAGATATAAAGGCTCAAAAAATTCCTTCTATAACTAGTAATAATGGCACCCTGGTAAATTCATTTGAAAGAAAATGTGATGCATTCAGAAGCACACTTTTTCCTTCACCTCCAATTTGTGACAATCCCTGTCGGGATGGATATGAACAAAACAATTGGACCTGGCCAGTACTTTACAAAGAAGAATTGGAGCAGGCTTGCTCTGCAGACATCAAAGGAAAGACACCTGGGCCAGATGAATTAACCCAAGAAATTATCACAAGGGCATGTAGGGCTATACCAGATACATTTATGAAGCTCTTCTCACAACTCATCAATGTTGGATATCACCCAAAGTGCTGGAAACAAGCAACAGGAGTGGTACTTCAGAAACCAGGCAAGCCAGATTACTACCAACCTAGAGCTTATAGAGTGATTTCCCTTCTAAACTGTTTGGGAAAGGTCAGTGAACAAATCCTTGCAAAGCAACTGAGTTATCAAGCAGAGACAACAATCCTTTTGCACTCGTCCTAGATAGGAGGAAGACTAAAGGAGTCAGCAGAGGACGCAGCCCTCTTATTAACAAATGAAATAGAAATCAGCCGCCAGCTGGACCAGATTTCATCTACGCTTTTTCTAGATGTAAAAGGCGCTTTTGATCACATAGCCAAGGGTCAGTTGATTCGAGTCCTACAAAAGCTCAAACTTCCAGTGAGCCTCATAGCTGGGAAAAATCTTTCTGAGACAATAGAACACTCCAATCGAAATTCGATGGTGTAAGGATTCTCCTTCCCATCCTAGCTTTAGTTTATAATTTTACCCTTCTCCTGATGTTGCTATGACAACAGAACAGTTCTTGGCACTGGTTATTGTGTTGGTACTAGTTTAGGGCCTATGTTATGATGAGCTAGTGGGAGGAAAGCAAGTATATGTATGATGGCTTGGTCTGTAGCTATAGAGTTCTTCACGCATAGTCTTCTGTCACAACCACCACCTTCGGATCACCTCTGGTCACCTATAGTCACCTCTAGTTACCTTTAGCACCTTTAGTCACCACTAGTATTTGCTCGTACCTTTAGACTCCTTAGACACTTATTGTCACAGACCGGCTTTCCCACGAGGAAAACAGCCTACTTGTCACTACCATTGCACCATGGGCTAATGCTGAGATGCTGCGCTTAGTCTGGTCAACCAAGTCAGGAACTTCCCTAGTAACATAGTCAATGCGTTGCGATGGTTACAATGTTATGATAGCAACAGTTACTAATCAACATAAGCAATCAGTTGCTGTGTTATAGCTGTAGACTACCATACCCCTGATTGTAGTAGCCGCTCTTGAGTACTTAAGAAAGGCCTAGGACTGGATTTGTTCTGTAGCTTTTTGTCTTGTAATTATTCTAGACTTTAGATTGATCCGATTATTATAAGCTTTACCTTATACCCCGATTCTGTCTCGTTCCGCCTCCGTCTTGTCTCGCCCTCGTCCCGTTCCGATCACATCCTGTCCCGACTCCGTCCCGACTCCGTCCCGACTCCGTCCCGACTCCGCCTCCGTCTTGTCTCGCCTTCGTCCCGTTCAGATCACATCCTGTTCCGATCACATTCTGTCCCGACTACATCCGTCCCGACTCCGTCCTGTTCCGACCCTTGACCTCCGAACTAGCCAACGAGCCTGATACTTATATTACCCATTTTTAAACCTTTAGTTCTCCAAATTATCTCCAGTAGATCTTTAGTCATCACTCGCGATCCATCCGACCTCTTCTCGCCCTTCTACTCCGCTTCAGGTCAAACGCCTACGCTCCAATTTGACAGATAGACAGAAAGAGATGGTATCAGAAATTAATACTGGAATCCCTCAAGATAGCCCAACTTCTCTCATCCTATTTCTCATATACATTCGACATATCTTCAAATCAAACTCAGTCCATATCTTGTCTTATATGGATGACATAGCAATCACAACTTCTTCAAGCAGCATGAAGAGTAACATCAGAATACTTGAGAGAGTGGTTCTATCATAGGCTAGAGCCTAAGGCAGCCAAGGCTTGGGCCTGGGTGACTGATCTGAGCTAATACCAAACAGGTGACTATTTAGTTGCTCTATTTTGGGATAGTCTGGTAACAGCACAGATCACTTTCTAATGTATATAATGAAGACTTTTCCTATTCCATATTATTTCTTTAGTTTAAGATCTTCTATACACAGCATACAGTACAATTCAAATACAATTCTACTTCAAGCCCTTATGTGATAGAAACCAAGTTGGTGATGAAAAAATCGATGTAATAAACTCTATGAAGAAGAGAAATCTAACTACAGCTACAAGGTACTTACAACATTCAGTCCACTCTATGAGTCTCGTTGCTTATACCTTTTCCTTAGGTCGATTAATTACCGCACGGCTATGCATTGCCCATATTCACTGTGCTATGACATTGCTTCAATCCCAACAGTCTTTTCCTCAGAGTCCTCAACAATGCCCTTAGGTATTTACCTAAGCTTAAACAACAGGTAATGTTCGGATTAGGTCCTGGTCAACGATGTCTAGCCTAATTGTGCTATGTTGCAGGCTACTGTTACAATTATTCATGGGGTCATCATCAGGGTTGTGAGTAGTTTCGGTTTTGGTGTGGGTTGTTAAATTGATACATAAGCGTGTTGCATAGTAGTCAGACATGCAGCTCAAGTAGCATATGCACGGTAAACCTCAACCCCAAAATGATGATACAAATCAGGTTTTACATGCTACATCCTGTATGGCTAGCATGGTTGGAATATGGGGAATTTACCTGTGGATAGATAAAGACGTTGTAGCCCTCTGATAGTTGGGACAAGTCTTACACAATATTACATCGGAATCAAATCTAGCCACTCATTAAGCAATCTCATGAATTATTTCCAATGTCTGTGATAACAGATATACATATACAATATTGACTGTTGAAATTGGTGCTTCCAATTATGGTAAAGACAGGGATGTGTAGAAGACATGTCACTAATCTCCCATTGATTGTGAGGTTAGTATTAATGCGCTTTGACGTAAATACCAACCACTAGATTTTATTATTACAAAATATAGTTTATATAGCACTCTGTGTCCTAGTGGGAGTAATCAACAACTCTCCACGACAGATTTACAGACTCCTTTACTTTCCCACTCGCTATACCAAGTGATACAATCTGTGCCTAACAGCCACAAGCTTTTGCAAACCAATCCGCTCAACATTGACAACAAGTTCAATGTCAATAAGGTAAACTGTAACACCTTACATTATCTTAAAGTCACCTTTCATTTAACTTCATTGACATTGACATAACATCAAGCTATTGTCCTCAGTGATTAATGATAAGTATCCCTAAGTTCTTTGACTATATAATAATAGTATCTCAAGGCGAGGTTAGGACAGTGTTACACAGGGTACGTATGTGGTCTAACGAAGATCTAGGTGGTAGATAAAGGTGATGAGTGGGTCGAAGGGATGACTGGTCTTCTCTAGGAAGAGACAAATAGGTAGATAGTAGCAATAGATGCTACACGTGGGCCTTGCTGATGAAGAGCTGGAAAGAGATAAATGGTCTTCCTGAAGAAGAGATGGGTAAACAAATGTATTGTTAAGGTAATTGAAGAAGAAATTGCGTGAAGAATAATGCTTCTTCACGCCGAGTATTTATATACATAAAATTACCAAATAGCACGTAGCACACAGCCCCTATGGCCAACAATCTGCTACACATCACCTAATGAAACCAGCCCATTCTTATCAGTCTTCCTTGCTGGTTTTAAAAGTGCATTGAACTATTATTTGTGTTTTAACTTAGCCGTCCGCATGGCGTTTCATAATACGCTATGCCACAATGATCCATGAAATAGTACTACTAACTATAAATTTGTTAACATTATTAGCATATTTAGTGATAATATCATTATTTTTTTAATGCATCATTCTGACTAATATCATTTCCTCCCGCTAATTTGAGTCTAGTTTAAGTAATATCTATATCTATCCAACTCTACCTCTATCTGTTATTACATAGTTATATTGGATCCCTCACAAAGATTTTTTTCTTGTATTTGCTTAGTTGTAACACTTTTTTTCTTTGTGACTACTACCTTTTGCGTGTTTTCCAATTATCATTTCATTGTATTCTGGCAATTATGTCAATCCCTATGGATAACACAGGAGAAGACTCTCAGAATGTACAACTTTTGGAATTTTTAAAGCAACTTCAGCAGCAGCTTGAGCAGCAAAGTCAGGAAATGAAAGACCTTAAGCAACTTAATACTGTCACGGGTACTAGCGTTGGCATGGTGATACCACTAGCGTGGCAATTGGGTGAGCACGCGTACATGTAGATTCTGTAGACCGTTTAGTTTGTCCTTTATGCAACTTCAAATATAGTACCCTGAAGACTAAGTTACTGCCCGTGATAGTTGATTGCATCTCTTTAATTGCACGTGCGCTTGGTTACTTTTTCAATCCAAGTTAAAAAAAAAAATTGTTGCGCGTTGCAATCCTTTCAATCTACAGCCTTTGTTTTTTACACCGAGTATCAAAATCAACAAGTAACCGAGTTTTCAAGCAACCTAGAATTTGAACCGAGTAATTGAGATCGGGATAAAGATCTTATTCCCGTGAAGCCGAGACTATGGAGAATCCCTGGGGAGAACAAATGAATGAAGCTAGTAACATCCAAGCTCCAACTCAGGAATTAGAAAGTAGACATAACATAGCCTGGCGAGCCTTAGCTGAAGTGATGGGAAATTACCCAGCGCTGGGAGAAATATTTGACAGTGTAGGGTTTGAAAAACTGTTGAAAGTCATGCGATAAATCTGTAATTGTATCACGTGTCTCGCGTAGAATTCCACACTTTCCGTAATTGTAAAGTGTGTAGATAATTGTAAGAACAAGAAAAGGAGTACCAATAGTCGTAGTTATAACACACACAATAAATTATATATATATTTATATTATAAGGAATCTGATTTCGAGAGCAAGTATCCACACGCAGCTGAATATATAGCTGGTATGCAGTATACTCTTAACTCCACTGTCGCATAAATAACAACAGGTTCTGAGTCCGGTAGAAAAAGCTAATAGGTCAAAAGATTTCTTAACCTCAACCTAAATTAATTATACAAAAAGGTGCAATGTCTGTCCAAGATTTCGAAAGTTCCAAGATGGCTCCAAAGATTGAGGAGATGCTTACGTCAAGCAATAAGCCTGTGTGGAGTCAACCCAAGGCCTCCTCAAATGCTATGGGAAATGTCGGTACACTCCAGTTGCCTCCTTATTTCAAGTTGAAGGGGGAGGAAAATTACGAGCAATGGAAGAACAATATGGAGAACATTGCTCTAGCCAACAACTTGGAGGACTACATATGTGATGAAGTGGAAGAACCCCCACATGTGTCCATCAAAGAAAGATTTTTGAATAAGGAGGCATTTTAAATGAGAAAGCAGTGGCTCGCTGGAGATGCTAGGATGAAACTAGCCATTATGATCAACTCAGCCCCAAATATTCACGGCATGATTGATGGCAAGACTTCAGCTCTCCAAATGTGGACAAGTCTGCAAGAACGGTTTGAGGGAAAAGGTTGGAATCTAGAGTATCGAGCCATAATTGATTGGTCGAATATAAGATTTGAAGACTTCATCGACCTCAACCACTATGTTTCTGAGTTCACCAAAAGGGTCGAAAAGATCTCCTCACTCTCTGATTCTATACCAGAGAGATGGAATGGAATGTTCTTTATCGCCGGAGTGGCTAGAAAGTTTCCAGTTTGGGCCGAGAGACAGAGATCCCAGGCTCGAAACACCGCCGTAGCTCCCTCACTCGACTATTTAATTGCTGATCTCCTAGATGAGGCACGCAATTTCGAGACATGCTCCTCTAGCACTACTATGATGGCGAAGGGAAGAGGGAAGGCTAATGAAGGCGGCAATAAATTCAATTGCCAATATTGCAATAATGGCAAGTGCTATGAGCACAATAAATCGCTTCGTCAGGATTGGGAGGCTAAAAATGGGAAAAAATGGCTTACACGTCAAAATTATCTGAACCAGAAAAATACCGACAAGCTTAAGAGACGCGACGCAAAAGGCAAAGGAAAGTCTAAAGAAATCCAAGATGATGATACAGATAACAATCCGACTTCAAACTTTGGAATACCCGCATTTAGCGCCTTTAGCCACGTCGCGCTTAGCAGTTGCTCGGATGGTCAGAGCCCCTCCACCTACGCAATACGAAAAACTCACTGGAACGACCGTTGGCTTAACGACACGGGGTCAGATGAGCATATAGCCAACTCTCTGGACAGATTCACTCACTATGAGGAGGAGGTTGGCTTGAGGCCAATACAATGTGGCGGAGGAAGCGTCACACCTAAAGGTCATGGAACAGTGCAACTGATTGTTGCATTGGAAGGAGGAAGACATCAAGTTATAGAATTGAAAAAATGTCTTTACGTCCCAGGCTTTCCCACTAATCTAGTCAGTGGAAAGAAATTACTCAGAGCGGGCTGCACAATCCATGATGGATATGTGAAGACGTCAAAAGGGTCCATTCTATTATATACTGATGCACGCTGTCTTATAAAAGAAGCAGTTGACGAGTACGCGAACGTTGCGTACCCAGCGGGGCTTTCAGATATAAAACCCGATATTAAGCTAATGCATCGTCGCCTCGGACACATTAGTATTGAAAATGTCAGAAAGACTAGTCAGCTCACCCATGGAATGAAGTACGCGGACAGCATGGACAAGTCTAACGTCCGTCCTGGTGAGTTGTGCGAGGCATGTGAATTGAGTAAGCCAATTCGTCGTGTCAGCAAAGAGGCTAGAGCCAAGCCTAAGAAAATCTTTGATGCAGTGGGTATTGACGTGATAAAAGTGATTCCTGAAGGAATTATGAATCAAAAGTATGCCACCATTTTTACTGATTTAGCCACCAACATGAGATGGGTTATAACTCATCCAGAGAAGAGAGGAGCCTTCGAAAATGTCAAGAACTTCGCCGTTGAAACAAGAACTCAATATGATCGTACAATTAAGAAGTTTATTCTAGACGGAGGATTGGAGTTCGGAGGCTCTAAATTGAGTAACCTAATGACAGAGTTGGGTACTCACCTTGAAGTAGCAACGCCGTACTCGTCGTATCAAAATGGGGGCAGTGAAAGATCCAACCGCGTGATACTTGATAAGCTGCGAACCGTCATGGTGGATCAGGCTATACCTGAATTCCTTTGGCCAGAATTAATACGCGCCGTCACGCATATCACAAATCGAACAGCAAATCGAGTGTTTGACAAAACACCATTTGAAATGTTCATGGATCATATCCACCCCACAGATGACAATAAACCATCCATAGCCCATCTTAGAGTGCTTGGATGCAAGGCATATGTTCAAATTCCAAAAGAAAAAAGACCTCACGCAGCCAAACTAGCCCTGAGAGCTGAGGCTGGTATATTGGTTGGATATGAAGGGAATAGCATCTATCGGCTTTACGTGCCATCGAGAAGCGGGAAGAAGATTATAAGATCTTCTCATGTCCGGTTTGATGAGTACGGTTACATTTCAGATGCACTCTTAGAGGAGATTGGAACTTCCATTGAGGGGGATACTCGAATTCCTTCTGAATCTACATCTCAGCAGAACTCGTCGGGAACTTGTGGAGAAACTTTATATCAGAGCGACGAGTCAAGTCGACCTCAGACCAAACCCCCTCTAGAAATAATTCATGAAAACCTTGGTTCCCTACAGAAGGAAGTGACCAATAATGTTGACACCGATGAAGGAATTGTCAGCGAGCCAGAGGACACCGTTGAAATGCCTATGCCAACGAACGCAACTAACTTAGATTCAATGCATGAAGCTAACGAGTGTTTCCAAGAGGAGAAAACAATTTGTCTAGACAAGTCCAGAAAAACTAAAGTGTACGAGGCGCCTACTGAACCTCGAATGACACGATCGCGTGCGGCTAAATTTAAGTCAGAACTAGCCAATGACAATTCATCTACGGCAGCCGCGTTCATTGCAGGGAGGGATATATCCGACAACCCTGAAACCATTGAAGAAGCCTTGGCGAGTAAGAACGCTAACGAGTGGCGGCTTGCCATTCGCCAAGAATATGAGTCTCTTCTACGAAAGAAAACTTGGGCACTAGCTCAAAAGAAGGATATACCAGCTGGTCAACAAATTTTGTCAGTCAAATTGGTATTTAAAACCAAGCGTGATAAGGAAGGCAAAGTCCTCAAGTACAAGGTCAGATGCTGCGTTCGAGGATTTGAACAGAAGTATGGTGTCGACTATGAGGAAACGTTTGCTGGCGTAGCTCGCTCTGAGACATGGAAAGTAGCTGTAGCTTTAGCAGCTCTTCATGGTCTCGAGATGGATCAAATGGATGTTATTACAGCATTTCTGAATAATGACATGGATAAAGAGGTCTATGTAATGCTACCACCTTTCTGGGAAAAAATCCCCAACAGTGATCACGTCGGGAAACTACTTCGTGGAATGTATGGCCTAAAGCAAGCCCCTAGGCTTTGGCAACAATTACTGGCTAAACAACTTTCAACGTTGGGATTTAAGCCACTAACAGCCGATCCAGGAACATATGTACATGAAATCACAGGGTTCATAATTGTGACCTACGTAGACAACATACTCTTGATAGGAAAACAAGGTGTTGAATTCGGCAAGATGAAGAAACGGCTACTCGGCCTATTCGAGACAGAAGATATGGGTCCAGCAGCCTATTATCTTGGAGTTAGGATTGTCAGAGACTGGAAAAAAGATCAGATTATACTCTGTCAAGATGCCTACACTAAAAAATTGCTGAAACAATTTGGAATGGAAGATTGTCACCCAGTATCCACCCCTTTCGAGCCTGGCGCTATGATCAACATGATTCCATATGATGAGGTGGCACCGAAGAAAGACATCACTCTCTATCAGTCTATTGTAGGATCAGTTATGTATCTGGCAAGTAAGACCAGACCGGATATACTATGGACCTGTGGCCTTCTATCCAGATTTAACCATAACCCATCTCCTCAGCACCTAAGGGCGGCTAAACGTGTCCTCCAATACCTCAAGGGCACTATAAACCTTGGTATTAAATTCGGGGGAATTGATTGCTGCAAGCTTTACGGTATGGCTGACTCTGATTTTGCGGGATGCCATTCAACCCGAAAATCAACTTGGGGATATGTATTTTTCTTTGGCGGAGGCGTTATTTCAGCCGCGTCAAAACGCTTTGAAAGTGTAGCTCAGTCCACTACCGAAGCAGAATTCTATGCCTTGGGTAAAGCAAGCATGGAGGCCTCTTGGTTACGCATGTTGCTAAATCAACTTGGCTACAAAGGAGAAGATGCCAAAAAGATCAAAATTTACGGAGATAATCAAGGGAGCCTAAAGTTAGCTGAAAATCCTGTATTCCACAACCGGACCAAGCACATTGCCACGAAATACTTTTACATTTGTGAACAATTGGAACGAAAAGAGGTTGAATTGGAGTACATTGCCACCAAAGAGATGGCTGCTGATGGATTGACGAAAGGGCTGACCTTCGACAAGCACAGGCAATTCCTGAAAATGCTCAATATGACTACCTATAGTACGTGACCCGCTTACATTGATCTGTTATGCCTATGTATGGGTATCACCTGAAGGGGGATGTTGAAAGTCATGCGATAAATCTGTAATTGTATCACGTGTCTCGCTTAGAATTCCACACTTTCCGTAATTGTAAAGTGTGTAGATAATTGTAAGAACAAGAAAAGGAGTACCAATAGTCGTAGTTATAACACACACAATAAATTATATATATATTTATATTATAAGGAATCTGATTTCGAGAGCAAGTATCCACACGCAGCTGAATATATAGCTGGTATGCAGTATACTCTTAACTCCACTGTTGCATAAATAACAACAAAAACGAGTAGACCTTTCAAGCTTGGCTGATGCTCTGGTCGAATTCCGAACAATTTTTCACGAGATGTTCAGCCTTATTGATCAGCACTCTTCAGCAAACCGACAAGCTCTACAAGAAATGCGAGCTGCTTTAAATGGCAGAGAAAAATCTATCCAGAAGCTTCAATCTTCAATAGAGAAAAAGAATACTGAAGTAACATTGCTTTAGAGATAACTCACCTCCATTTCAAATGCAAACCATGCTCCTCAGCCACAAGTATCTGCACCCCAGTGAACCACTTCACAGGGGCAGCCTCTTCAAACAGGTATTTATCTTGATAGGCCACCATCATTCAACCCCTTCACAGGGGATCAAAAGAACATTGTAAAAAGGCACAATGTGTTACAGCTTGAGTTTACAGGTGAAAGGTTTATGGTATCACGTGTTGTGGATTCTGGTTGAGTAAGCGTTGGTCCCAGAAGCGAGCTGGTGGAGTTTTCAGCCCAGCAAGGCTGCAGACCTCTTTCCCTCCTTGTCTTTTCTTTTAGTTATTGTGCATAGCTTTAGGTCCAAATACAAAGCAATTACACTTTTATATTTCGAGGGAGTCTTCTAGTGTCAACCTGAGGTCGGTCGTAATACAATGAGTACACCGCCTGGAAGTTCACATTAATAACTAAGTGGAATCTAAATCACACGGCATTCGAAACAGAATTCAAGAAAATTTGCGATATTATAAATTGGCTAGATGGTGATGCTTATACGCGCCTCCAATCTAAGATAGATGTGTTCTTCTCTGCAAATGAAAATCCAACAAACTGGCCCTGGGCTAGCTCTGGCGATTTGTTTCAAGAACTAGATCGTAAGTACCTCACTGTGGATATCAAAGCAATCGCCTTAGGAAACTTAAATTAATTGAAAATGGTTGGTAAATTCAAAGACTTCCCATCTTTGATATCAGAGTTTGAGAAGTTCGCCGATCAAGCAGATCTTAGCTCAACCATGCGTGTTTGTCACGGATCAAGGAACAGGCGCTGGTGCAACTATGTGGTTGATAGTATGTAAATTATCATTCTGAAGAGAAAACTACTTCAGTCTCTATCTATACTTATATATACATTGTCTATGTGGTTGAGGCACAGTCCCTCCCTCTCGGTTCCAATGGGATTCTTTACATGTGTTGTAGCTGTATGGTCCAATACTGCTGCCCTGCCGAACTAGATGCCGATGCCTTGATATTCTGTTGAGTGGCATCATATATCCACACATTGATGTCGATCAATCGTGCGCTACCAATATCAGGCTAGGCTCATGTTGGCCAACATGCGCTACAGGAACCAATCGGCTTACCAGCCGTTACAACCCCCTCCTTACTTTTCACTACTTGACACGCCGTCTTCGTCGGCGAGATTCAAGGGTTTTCTTTTCAGGAGGACCTACGTAAGCTCCAGACTCTGTATGACTGGGACCATCATTTGCGTCTATCGGACTGTAAAGTTCTTCAAATCTTTCTAGTGCCATTGTATCCTTAATATACTCAACAGGCTCCCAAGAAGGATCAGCCCAGCCAGTCCACTTGACTAATGCTTGACGGTAGCTACCTCGTCCGCGTCGTATGTTTCGAGCCCTCAGGATTGCTTCAACTTCGTACTCCTGCTCCCCTAAGTTGTCAATTATAGGTGGGTTTTGGGGATCATCTCGTGTCTGACTTGGGAAGGGGTCATCTCCCGTCCGCTTTATGAGCTCAACATGAAAGCGTTTGTGAATATTCCCCGGAACATTTAGTTCTACCGTAAGCGCATCTGGAACTGCTGTAACTTCGTACTTAGCGTGAAGCCACGCAAGCTTCTTTGAAAGTTGAGGTGTCTTGACATTACGTAGGTCTAACCAGACCTTGTCACCAACTTTGAACCTTTCAGGTTGTCGCCTTAAACGATTGGCATTGCTCTCATTTCGCTGTTGTGCTGATGCCATTGATACTTGTGCGAATTCTTGTGCATTTCTTAGTCTTTCTACGTATTTACGAGCACAAAGCTGACCTGCATGCCTGGAAGTGTCATTTTGGTGTGGTATCGGTTCTGCAATAGGGTCCAAGTGGTATCCGTGTCTAAGAAAGAACGGACTCATACCTCCAATCGCTGAGTTAGGTCGAGAATTTAATGCCAGCTGTGCCATAGGTAATAGTTCTTTCCAGTCGCTTTGCGCGTAGCAAGAGAACGCCCGTAGATACTTATACATTTCTTGATTTGCCCTCTCGCTTGCATTAGACTGAGGATGGTAGGCTGTTGTCAAGCGTTGGTTAATTCCAGTCAGCTGGCAAAATGTTTTCCAGAAATGACTTAGCCAATCACTACCTCTGTCGCTTGTGAGATATTTTGGGAACTCATAGTATTGGTAGTAGCAGTCTATAAAGATCTTTGCGCATTGAACCGCTTCCATTGACTTTGTTCCGAACAAAAGAACGTCCTTGCTGAGGCGGTCTGTGATTACCATTACGTTCGTGCAACCTTGCGAAGGTGGGAGATCAGTAACAAAATCGATTGTGAGCTTGCTGCCGATTCTCTCAGGAATTGGTAGCGATCGTAAAAATCCTGCCTTCGCTTCCCTCCACACCGTTGTTCTTCCGCAGACATCACAGTTCCTTATAAATCTGCGCACAGATTCTCTCATCTTCGGCCAGAACCACCTGCGTAAAAGTATCCCAACCATAGTGTCTTTACCCGGATGGCCTACTAAATGACTGTCGTGCGTAACTTGCATTATGGCTGTTATAAGTGGCTCATAATCCGGCACCCAGACTCGATTTTCCCGACCTCGTAGAATATTGTCTGCTGCAACTGTACATTCAGCAATATTAGCATTCCATTTTAGTGCAAGGTTAGGTGGAAAACTTCTTTCTCCAGCTTTGACAGCATCGCGAGCTCGTTGCCAGTCTTTGTCATTGGCAATCCCTTTTTCCCATAATCTCTGCAGCTTGTCTTCGTCAAAAATCCTCGCTGGAATAGCAGAGTCACTACTAGGTATCAGTTCAACATCTTGAGCGCGTCTAGTTACCTCAATAGAGCTAGAGCAGGTTTCAATTGCTTGTGTATTTAGTGATGCATGCATAACTGATGGCAGTAACTGCATGATCCTTCCAACATGGCGTTCGTCATTCAATCCTTTCGGCTTGTCCTGATCTCGTCGCTATAAAGCATCTGGGCGCTCGCATGTATTACCAGGTCGCCATTTGAGAGAAAAATTGAATTGTTGCAGGGTGTCACTGTACCTAACTTGCCGCTCGTTAAGGAGACGTTTACTCATGAAATAGTTCAAGTTTTTGTGATCAGTCAAAATTGTAAATTGCTTCATGACTGATTGGAGTTCTGCCTTCCATTCTTGCAAGCATGCAACAATTGCTAGCATTTCCTTGTCGTGAATTGGATAGTTTGCTTCGCTACCAGTTAAGCGCCTGGAATAATAGGCAACAGGTTGCAATCGACCTTGCCGGTCTACTTGCGAGAGGCATCCTCCCAATGCATATCCAGAGCAGTCTGCTTCCACCACTGTTTCTTTCTCAGGATCCCACTGTCCTAGTACTGGCTCTGTCGCAAATATGTTTTTGAGTTTCTCAAATGCTTCATTTTCAGCTTTTCCCCACACCCACGTCGCATCTTTCTTTGTTAAATCAGTAAGGGGTGCAACAATATCTGAAAACTTATCAATGAAGCACCTATAGAAATTTGCGAACCCGAGGAAAGATCGGACGCCCTTCACAGATGTAGGTGCCTCCCATTCTAGAATTGCTTTAACCTTTTCTGGATCTACCGTCACAATTTCTCCTGCCTGCACAACATATCCCAAACATTTTACCTTCTTACACAGGAATTCGCACTTATCAATATCTAGATAAAGACCAGCTTTATCGAGCTTTCCTAAAATACTGCGAACTTTTTTCCAATGATCATCCTCTTTATCTGATGTATACGCTAAAATGTCGTCCATGTAAACAGTCGCATCATGATCTAGATGCTCGCGTAACTGCTCATTGATATAACGCTGAAAAGAAGCCGGTGCATTCACAAGACCAAATGGGGTTACCAACCACTCAAAAAGTCCTAAACGGCAACGGAAAGCGGTCATCCATTCATCACCTTCCCTTATTCGTAACCTATGGAACGCCGATTTTACATCTAGTTTAGTGAACCATCTAGCCTTCGATAACTGGCGTAGGGTTTCTTTAAACAATGGCAGTGGATACCTATCAGGAACTGTAATTGCATTTAATCCCCGATAGTCTACACAGAAACGCAAGCCGCCATTAGGCTTTTTTGCGAACAACACTGGTGCTGCTGCTGCTGAACTGCTGGGGCGGATCCAGCCCTTTTGTAACAGATCTGTCAAGGTCTTTCGCAATACTAGCAGCTCTTCCCGCAACATGCTGTACAGTGGCCCCCATGGTGGCTGCATCGTTTTTCCTTTTTCCTTTTTAACATTTATCGCATGATCCAGTGCTCCCCTTGAGGGTGGTAAGTCTCGAGCCCCACTGTCGTCCGCAAATAAATGTGCAAAGTCCCTAACTTGTACAGGTAGTCGCTTTCTCGCTTCTTCAACTGACAGGCATGCTTTATTCCTCAATGCTTTGTTTATATCCTCAAGAGAGGCTTTGCACACTGGGACCTGCTTGAGCATGGCTGATATGGTATTAATTGGTGTTGATCTTGGACGAGAAACCATTTTTAAGTTTTGCCGCCACCGTTTAACGCTATAAATGATTGCTCCTAATCGACGAAGTTCTAATCGTTGTTCTTTTGAATCAATTAATGCGTCCTGGTCTTCTAGCCACTTTTTCCCTAATATAATCTGATAAGTACTTCCTGGGACCACATACAGCCAAAGTTTGGTAGTCACAAATCCGTCTAAATCTAAAGAAATATAAGTTATCGAATCGACAACTGGCTTGTCTACAGTGGAATCCTCGGCTGTTTCAAGAGGACGTGGAGATATTGGAATGCGCGGCAGGGCCATAGAATTTGCAAGAGATTCGTTAATAATACCAGAACATAAACAACCGTTATCTACCAAGGCTTGGACCATGGTAACATCATTAAGAAGGGCGTTAACTAAAAACGGATTGGTATTCATTCTAATTTCTTGCTTTATGACTGCCTCGTGCTCCTGGATGCGACTATGCCCAGGAGCTTCTAGTTTTCCGACTCCCCAACATCCCTCACATACTTTTCTGAAGTTAACGGCTCCCACATTGACGGATCTATGGGTGGAAGGCCGGTTGTATGGGCCCTTGGTCCTTGTTTTCCTTTCGGGCGCACGGCTGGTGCGAGGGGACATTTCCTAGTGTTACAGCCCCTTCTCTCACAACGAAAACAAAGACCTTCTTCTCGGAGCCTATCAATTTCACTCGGTGATTTCCACTTTGCTCTTCTACGTTCATTTCTCGAATTTGGTCCGACTCCTGATGCCATAATCTCTCCCATTAATGTGTCACCTGATGAATCTTTCTCTCCTTGTCGCGGATTAATAATTTGCGACCTAAAATTGCTTTGAGTCGATTCATACACTTTACTGAGTTTTTCTGGCGATGAAATTAGGTTTTGCAGAGGTCGGTACCTCGATCTTGCCCCAACCATTTCAAGCTGTTGAGAAATCTGACCAACAATTTGTACCCACTCATGGTAGTTATTTTTTGGAAGCAGGTGATTGCTAGCAAGCGCTTTTAAGAGATTGTCGTTAAGGGCGTTACGGAGCATAACAATTTTGGACCGATCAGCCCATCCGTCACAATGAGCTTCGCTAAGTTTATTTGCCCACTCAGCAAAAAAACTTGGCCAAGATTGCTTTTCTCCCATCTTCATGTCGTAAAGTTCGTTAGTAGCTCTATCGACTCGTGTCGGATCGTTATTTGTCCTGTCCAGAAACTCCAGAAAATCTTCCGGCCTCTGTGTCTCGTTGATACCTCCTACTTCAAAAAATGAAACAGCTTTTTGTTGCGCTTCACCTCTCAATGCGTTATATATCATCAAGAATGCTCTTTGGTTGTCATAATTAAACGTATTCCAGTCCATTCGAAAAATGCTCAAGACTGCTCGCCTCCATGCTGGATAGCTCTGTCGATTTCCCTCGTACACGGGCAGCGTAGCTGGTTTAATGCCGAACACGTTGTCCGCCGGTGGGTTTTTAATTATCACTACCTTATTAGAGGTCTCCGGCAAAGTATTTGCCGCTCGCTCAGCAGTCAGAGCATCAATCTGTTCTTGCAGGTAGGAAATGCTCAGCTCATACCTATCGTCGATTTCTTTTTGTGCTGCCAAGTTAGATGTCATTTTTGCAGGTTTGTTATATTCCAGCCCTAAACTTGTTTTCTTACTGGCTAGCTTCTGATAATGGGTTGCTGATATCAACTCTTAACTGATCGCAGATAAGCTTGTCGTCGTCGTGTAAAGGGCTCGGCCTCTTATACTTTCGTCTTAGGAGTTAGCTGTTGGCTCTCCTCGTCGTCGTCGTCGTCGTCTAGATTTCTTCACCTTATCAGGTGGTATTTGGAATGGAGAGAATGATAATATGTCACGGATCAAGGAACAGGCGCTGGTGCAACTATGTGGTTGATAGTATGTAAATTATCATTCTGAAGAGAAAACTACTTCAGTCTCTATCTATACTTATATATACATTGTCTATGTGGTTGAGGCACAGTCCCTCCCTCTCGGTTCCAATGGGATTCTTCACATGTGTTGTAGCTGTATGGTCCAATACTGCTCCCCTGCCGAACTAGATGCCGATGCCTTGATATTCTGTTGAGTGGCATCATATATCCACACATTGATGTCGATCAATCGTGCGCTACCAATATCAGGCTAGGCTCATGTTGGCCAACATGCGCTACAGGAACCAATCGGCTTACGAGCCGTTACACCCATTATGAGTCCGAACAATTCGCTGTCTTCCAACACAATTTCCCAAGCTCCTACCCATCTGCGGTTGTTTTCACTCCCTGTAAGAATGGGCATTTGTTTAAGACTAGCTTGGATTGTTGATGCTGCTGGATTGGACTTCGCTTTTACATTGTCGGAAGAGGAAGATATGATGTTAGAGATATGAACTTTTTGGATGGAAGGGTAATGAAATTTTATGACAGATGTTGACTTGAGCTTCCGGGCTATAACCTATTGTAATTTGTTTGCTAGACCTGGCGGTGTAGCTTATCACAGTTAGAGAGTGTATTCTGGAATGCAGTGGTGGCTCGTTACAGATGCGATTGCGACAATACAATTGAGGGTTATATGAAAGTTTGGCACTTCTATGGGTCTCAATTGTGTGGAGGTTGATTTAATTATTGAAGATAATTGCTTGTTATGTCTATCTACAGAGAATGTGCTACAGTTCTACATGTGCCCGTAAATGCTTAGATTTGGCTAGAGGGCTGTCCCCTCTTTTACTTCGCTCCCGTGTTCCATCACGTGATATGTAAAAATTGCTCACCACAAAGTCCGCAGATTGAACAGCGTTAGATCACAACAAATGGGAGGCCGACCAGCCTATGCCTCTGTCATCGTACTGCCGGCAAGAAAAGCAGCAGTAAGGATACGAGTCGACGGGGCAGAAAATATGCAGCCAGCAGAGCTGCTTAACAAGGTAAAACTACACATAAAGGGGGCATATTCTATAAGAAATTTAAGGAGTAACGACAATGAGATGTTCGTGCAGTCGGTCTCTCAACGAGACGCTGCCCTATAGATGACTCAGCTAAAGGATATCTACGTTTTGAAGCAGGATTATCCTGTTGAAATTTTGGGAGTCCCATAGGGGACAATTATACGAGGAAAGAATGCTGACGACAAAATGATTCATCAAATCACTACGGAAGCTAACGGTCGGATTTCTGAAATCTTAATCAACAGGTCAAGATGGCTCTACGACGGGAAGGAGCACCAATGGAGGAATAAAAATAGCTATACTTGAGGGTCAGTGATCACAAGACTACCGGCAGAGGCTCTTCAACACTAAGTGATATGAAATGAGATTGTGCCCAATTCAATGCTGTACACGTTATCGACTTTAAAGTTGTTGTCGACATTGTAGATGTATGTCTGTTATCACAGACATTGGAAATAATTCATGAGATTGCTTAATGAGTGGCTAGATTTGATTCCGATATAATATTGTAGAAGACTTGTCCCAACTATCAGAGGGCTACAACGTCTTTATCTATCTACAGGTAAATTCCCCATATTCCAACTATGCTAGCCATACAGGACGTAGCATGTAAAGCCTGATTCGTATCATCATTTTGGATTTGAGGTCTACCGTGCATATGCTACTCGAGTTGCATGTCTGACTACTATGCGACACGCTTAGGTATTAATCTAACAACCCACACCAAAACCGAAACTACTCATAACCCTGATGATGACCCCATGAATAATTGGAACAGTAGCCTGCAACATAGCACAATTAGGCTAGACATCGTTGACCAGGACCTAATCCGAACAACACGGCATAGCTCTAGTCACCCCGGGCACAAGTCAAGCAGTGCTTTAACTGCAGCCTATGGTGGCATACTCAAGCCTCGTGTAATAGGGCGAAAAGATGTGGTGAGTGCGCGGGCACTCACCAGACCAGAGATAGCCCGAGGAAATCGGTACTTTGCTGCAACTGCGGTAAAGCCCATAAATCGTGGCAGAAGGGGGCGTGTCAGAACTTCGCGTCATACAAGGCAAGTGTCCAAAGGGCACGGTATGAACTACTGGAAAGAACGGCGGAAAAAAGGAGAGAGGAGATTATACCAGCGTATTGAAATGTATAACTCACTACTTAGTTCCTGGACTTATTGGTAGAGGGAAGCTTATGCAATAATGAAGGATAAGAGGATATCAATTCGACTACTCTTCTAAACACAGGTACCAGACTCTTTTTAATCCCAAAATGTAGCCCGTGTGGGATTGTTACAGGCTAGTGCCTTGTTCAGTTATTACCGGAGTTTATCCTGTTTATTTATCGAGAAGTCTTATAGTACATGGCTTGGCTGGATTACAGAGTTATGTAAAGGATAACTCCTGCATAAATCTATACGCGACGCGCGGTATTGAGTAGATAAGTATGTAGTCTTTGTAGTACTTCTTTCTTTATACAGAATATAAATTAATTTACGACACTTTCATGCAAATAGCTAATGTGATTAGTCCCTTCACAGGGATCTCCTATTAACAGCAGTAAACAACGCTAACACAGGGTAAATGCAACCTCTGTTTGCCAAAAACCAGTCGGTCGGGACTACTGATTATCGAGCCTAGTAGGATCGACAAAGTGTATCCCAACACAGAAATAATAGGAAACTCAACAACCAAACCCTTCATCCATTCGAGAAATTCGAAAATTCGAAAATTCATTTTTTCCCTCTTTCCTCCCTTCTCGACCTCGTCGCATCTATCTCTGAATTGTGATCGAGCTCAGGCATTTTCACCATGCCTCCAGTTCGCAAAAAGCGCCCCAACGTCAAGTTGGACAACACGAGAGTCCACCCGAGGGCTCTCCAACAATTACCTGACCTTGCCCAATCTCCGAAATGCGCGGAGATGAGCAACTTCTCTACCAAAGGGAAGGAAAAAGCTCTCCCCACCGTCACTGAACCCGACACTGACATGATCGGGTCAGTCGAAATTATTGAGGGAACTCCTCAACCATCCTCCGTCCCCCACGGGATTGGAGAATCGTCAAAATCTCCCCCGACCGCGCCAAAACTGTCGGAGAACGCTGCACCCAAAGCAGCGTCAAAATCAACGTCGCAGCCCAAAGCTGCCACGAAAGCAGAGTGTCCCCTCGAGCTCCCACCAATAGTCGAAGCTGAACAACGACGTGCCGCCGAAACAGCGGCAAATCTGGCCCTCTGCTCCGCCGCCATCTCTGGCGTCGAAGTCACCCTTCTTCCTTTGACCAACGGGTCAAACAGACAATTTGTAGACTCGATGAGAGTCTACCTACGCGCAGCCATCGCGCAATACATGGCCACGGGCCCGGCCTCCACGCCACCCGTCCTCCCTCCTCGCCCGACGAACCTGATCCCAAGGGCTCCCGACGTCAGGAGCACAACAATTTCCGCCGTCCCAACGCTGCCTATAAAAAGCACCTGGGCAACGGTGGCCAGAAACGGACTGTCACAAAAAGCAGTCCCTACTGTTAAGGCTGTTCCGCGACCTGCGGCAAAAGCCCAAAATAAAGAAGCTCCGAAGGCTAAAGTCGACAAACGACTGTTCCTTCGCTTAGAGAGCGATCACCCATGGCGCCAGCTTTCGCCTGACGGCATAAGGCATCAATTATGTAGTAGGCTACTGTACACCTTGAGTGAAAAAAGCTCTATACACCGTGTCAGAACCGGATTTGCGATTCTGACAGCGGATGAAAATGAAAGGGAAGAGCTCTTAGATGCCTCACCGAAGTTGTCGGACTTCAATGCCAAAATCGAGGAAGCCTCCAACCTTGTCGCCTTTTGGATCGCAAATGTTCCGGCGACTATAAAATTAATCAACCGTATTGAGACGGTTGATGCCAGTAGGATCTCACTGGAGATTTACCGCAAAACACAACGACGTCCATGCCAGGTGCGACCGCACGGGACATGTCGTCCTGGAGCGCCATACAGAAACTGGTATGCCCTTTTCAACCGGGACTCCGCCCCTCGTGCGGGCTTCCGAATTCTCGACGAGTCCGGAGCGGCTACAAAGATCCAGCCTCGTCGCCAAATTGAACAGTGCAAACGCTGTTTGGGCTTTCACGCCACCCGTGGTTGCTCCCGCGCCCCAGCGTGCTGGAACTGCGGATCAAACATGCACTCGGAAGCCGAGTGCAAGGCCCTCACTAAGTGTCGCAACTGTGGGGGACCCCACCGATCGGATTCTCGGGACTGCAAAGTCAGACCCAGAAAGTCTGGACCGGTGACCAAAGAGCAGCTCGCGTGGATCCGCCACATCGAACAAGGGGAGTTCGCGAAGGTGGCACGAGCACGAGCAACAGCAAAGAAGGCCGAAGAGGCGATCATCGCCGCAGCGAAGGATGTCTCAATGGCCGAGGCAACAGGTTTCGGAGCTCTGGGATCTGAAGAAGAAGTTTAAGGACACAGCAACCTCGACGATGTCCCCTTTTGAGGCATCTACTAACCAATAGCAGGATACCGGCTGGATAAAAAGTGCCTGCTAACTCATCTCTTGCTCTCAGCGGAGATTGAGTAAATTTGTCATTTGGAAGATGTGGCAGGAAAGGGAACGGGCGAGAAGCGCGGGATCCGGACCACATGCAAAATCTTGTAAATTTGATTTCAGTCTTTGGCTTTTAGTTTTGATTTTAGTTTTTGATTACAGTTTCTGAGTTATAATTTACCTGCTACTTTTTCTGTAGCGGGTCACGCGGTTGGAATGAGTTGGGCCTGTAAGCAGTGATCCCCGCCGGCTCCACCAGTCTTGTACTGATAGTGGACCTAGAGCCTTAGCTTAGGACTTTAATATAAAAAAAAAACCCCTTAATTAATAACTGGCATTAAGCATCACCTGACTTATCTCTGTACTCCCTTCCAGTGGTACCGGTGTAATCGCTCAGTATGCTCTACATATCGGGGATAGCCAAGAAGAATCGCATCCAAATCCAAATCCAAATCGAAGTCGAAAGCACTCGCAAGCACATCTAAAATCGACGACTCATTGTCAATGTCGGACCTATCATTCTCACGTGAGTCCTCCACCTCAACCTTTCTACACCACCTCGCCTCAAATACCGATAATGGCGTTACTCCAATTGCAATCGGGCATTTGCCTCATAAAAACCGAAGACCTCCCAATACACATTTACGTTGCTATGTATAACTGCGAGGAAGAATTCAAGTCATAATCTACAAAGCTCGGGTCTTGGTCTATGGGTGACACTTACTCTCATGGGGCTTCAGATCTTGAGGGAGGACAGGCAGCTGGGATGTGGGACGAACGAGTGAAGAGGTCATAAATGGGCATGTCGGGACGCACATTTTTCGAGTGTCTTTGACTTAAGAGTACCAATGGGCGCAAAGGCAACGATTTCGGATAGCGCAACCGACACTCTAGAAACAGGCAACGATGGAAGGTGTTTTGGTCCGCCTCCTGGTCGTCATCTCCCCGAGTTAAAGTCTGGGTAGCCTGGACACCTATCTCACTCGAGAAAGGGAGGACTGTGAGACCATATCTCGCGCGGCGGCTATATACAAGATGGCAAAGGCATGTCAGGGTAGCCGAAGGTTTTTCATGTTTTCCCTTCGGTGGATATTAACGGTTGAGAGAAGGGTGAATGTCTCTAGCACCAAGGTCTCGAGTGGTATCAGCGAATGCATTCACTACATGAGTAGTCCAAATATCAAACCGAGTCACCGTCGTATATAGTAGCCAGGAAAGGACTGGCCTTCTCTGTGTCATGTTCTATGAGTGCTAGACTTGTGCCCGTCACAAATAAATTCTCATCATCATTATCTCTGTACTCCATAATTTCAACATAAAGCCCCATGAGAGCAACGGTCCCCCATAGACCAAGACCCGAGCTTTACAAATTATGGCTTAATCTCCTCCTCGCGCGTATACATTGCATTGTAACTTTGTGGTGAGAGATGGCCTATTTTTGATGAGGCAAATGCCCGATTGCAATACGACTAAAGCCATCATCGAAAGTTGAGGCGAGTTAGTTTGTGGTATGAGTAAGCTAAAGGACTCGCATGAGAAAGATAGGCCCGAAATGAAAGAGAAATAGTTGATTTTAGATATGGTTGTAGTTGCTTCCGACTTTGAATCGGATGTGACTCTTCTAGGCTATCTCAGATATGCAGAGTAAGCTGAGCGATTACACTGGCGCCACTGGAAGGTGAAGAATTCGTCTTTGCTGGCGTATTTAATTTTTGAATTTGAAATTGACATCTTTAACGTGAAAGGACGGACCCAACATTAATTTAGACGTTACACGAGTAGATGGGCTCTGAGAGCTCATTGCTACCTACATGACCGGCATTAAAGTCAGAAGCAATGAAAGAAATAAAAAGGAACAACAAATGTCTGAGTTACAGTGCCTTGTGCTGCATCCCTATATTCCAAGCATATCCTATCCCGAGTTGAAATCCGTCTTAGCGTGGTCACCTTCCACCCTGTTCATTCTTCGGCAGACTGTAACATCTGCTTATAGCTAGGAATTGGAAAGACTTCTGCCATCCCTTCTCCTCAATCATCTCCTTGGCTCCAGGCGGGGCCAAATTCTCACAGCTTCTCCAACGTTGCAAGGCAGGTCGGCACTCTGAAAAATGCCAGGATCTTTCCTCTCGGCCACAAACGCATTTCAGATCTTCATATTTGGGTTTGAAACTTCGATGGTAGTCGGCGTAGTCCCTGTGGCCAGTCCTTGCCAAAATTAGACGATGATACGCCCATCTTGGTAGAGCCAGTTCTGGTGGCTATTTGCAGTGCATAAAAAGGTCCAGATCCTTGTATTGTTTCGGTCAATACTTCTGCCACCACTCTTCCACGAGCTCTTGGCTGCGCTGTTTAACCCACCTGTCAGACCAGTATCAGAACCCGGTGGAATTCGTATTCCTGAATTAATGTTTTGTGATTCATGTAAATTCCATTCTTCTAACATGATTGTAACATTATTGTCAGAATAATATGCCAAGCTGGTACCTGACATAATTTGTGATGGCCTCAGGAAAACCTTGGCGTTTTGGGTAATTTTCAGCTAGAAAATACTCGGCGTCGGTGTAATAGACGTGGTAGACTGGTATTAAGTCTGTTTAGGATTAAATCTTGGCTACAACATGTTTGGATTGTATCCTGTGATGTAAGGAAGCTATTTCTAGATATTATCGTCAAATGTCAGGTAGTAGATATGTGTAGATATATAAGCTGAGAGTAAGAGGAAGGAAGACAGACAGACAGACAATTACATCTTTTTATTTCACTTCAATTGAAAGCTCCTGTGCGAGCTATTCTTCCAGATACCTCTAGTCTCAATCATTACAGCTTCCGAACCAGCTCAAAAGGTTCGACACCACCTCCCTAATGCCGCAAAGGTTAGATGTCGATCTTCTCCACTAAGCCCAGCTGAGATTAGTGACCGGTTATTGGGAGCTCCCAAGGCTGATTTGGCCAGCTTATCGGCCTCTTCATTGCCTTGAATCCCCACATGCCCGGGTATCCAGCGTATTTCCACGCGATTATTGTGTCTCAACGACGAAAACTTGTCCACCACTGCCTGCTAGAAATTAGATCTTCCTCTCTCGACCACCCGAGCAGCCGCTTGATTGTCCAGAAGAATGCAGATAGGTAAGTCTTATCCTACCGCTATTGCAGCCTCCAAGGCTTTCATAGCGCCTATAACCTCCGCTTCAAATACCTCTGCTCCAAGAAGACCAGAGCCACTTCTAGCTAGCTTGTCTCTTTAGTGTACCACGTATCCCCAGGCTGATTGTTCTGGGCCCGACAAAGATTCATCAGAGAAAGCACATATTGTCTCGGCTGGCAGGAAAGCTAACCATTGGTTTATGCTTCCTAATTTAGCATCTTTTTCTCGACTATATGGAGTCGGTGCTGGGGAGCCGTGTGGAAAGTAGAGCTTTCCAGGGCCTTCGGCTATTGCAACTTGTCGCACGCTCATTTGTAGGCGTGTCATGTATTGTTCTGGCTATCTGAATGGGCGATCTCTTTGTCTAGACCGAAGACCTAAGCGTCTGATTGTCTCTTTCGGGTCCTCGGCCGCCCGAATGGCTAGAGGGTGCCAAGCATCCATTCTTCGCATACAAGCTGTAGGCCGCAGCATCTTTTGCTGGAGAATGATTGATGCCTGAGGTACTCACGCTTCACGGTAAAGAGCGCTATTGGGAGTGGTACGCCACGCTGGGGGTGCTACTCTGATAGCTTTCATTATCTTTTTGTCCAGTAGAGACATATGCCTGCCTACTCTAGTGCTGACTTCTTTATCTCGCAGTGTGGTTACTCGAGTGAGACCAGGGCACCACGCTTCTACCTCATATAGAGCCGTACTCAGAATGCATGCATGTACCGCACGAATTAGAGACCCAGGAGCTGCACTGCGTTGAACTCCGTTTATATTTCTTAAGAAATGGACTACACGATTAGCCTTCCCAGTCCATTCCTGTACATGCTGCTTGAAGTTCAGCTGGGTACCATGCCAGACTTCTAGCTAGCGGATATGAGGTGACGGTTCGATGTGGCGATCTTTCACCAAGAAGGAAAGGTTAGCCGTGTTTATTTTCTTTCTAGACCCTCCTACGCTCACAAGAAGTTCTGACTTTGCTGGGTCAAAATCGATCCTGTGTTCTCTCGCGAGAGGTATAAGGCTGTTGGGGTCGTCTTGAAATATGGAGATAGTATCTGCCGTGGTGGTTCTAATTCTGATGATTGCTAAGTCATCAGCGTACCCAAATCCGCTGGTGAGACCATGATCCTGAAAAAGCACAGCCATGTAGAGCATGAAAAGAAGTGGCGACAGTGGCGAGCCCTGAGGTACTCCACATTTTCGTATCTTTTCTTCTATGATTCCACCACCGTATTTCACCTGGACTATTCGTTTGCAAAGAAAGGTTTGAATAAGTCGGCACATTGATCGTGGCCAGCCTTGTTCTCGAAGGTATTTGAGCAGTCTGTTGTGAAGAACTGCATCAAATGCACCTTTCATGTCAAGTGTGACCATAGCCGCACACTTACCACTTCTCATGGCCGCCTCAGTATCATGGATTACACAGGATGCAAGGTCGCCGTGGTATGGAACCAAATAATTGTGGGTGAATAACTTGATGACTTATTGTCAGCCATGCTATTTTCTTGCCAACTAGACGTTCAAGTACTTTGCCTAAACTCGAAAGCAGCTAAATTGGTCACCAGCCCTTGAGGGCTGACAGATTTCGTCACGGTTTGGGAAGAAGCACAACTTCTGCTACCCTGAAAGCCGTGGGAAAATGGCCGATATTCAGACAGGCCTGGTAGAGATCCTTGATCAAAGGTCCTGTATGGGGCTAACAGGCTTTCAGTAAACGGACCGTTATCTTGTCCGATACCGGTGCCGTATCTTTAACAGAAACAGTGGCGCTTGTCACATCGTCAAGTGATATTTCCGTATCCTATGGATTACCCTCCTCTTGTCCATTCTCCCAGGTAGAAATGTCGTTCTCGCCGCTAAACCTAGCCAAGAGAATATATTGTAGCGCACTAGCTCGCTCTCGCGGGTCAGATAGCCACCGGTTTTCGTCAATCTGTAGAGGAAGGGGCTCAGCAGCTGGTCGTGGCTTAGCCCATCGCATGAGCTTGAACACCTGTGCATCGGTAGTCACTGCCTTCACTTGCCTCTTCCAGTACACTTGCTTGGCTTTTCGCACCACAGCTCTGAAGCTTTTCCTTGCCTGAAACGAAAGTTCGGAGTTGTCTCTTACTGTTTGTAATTCAGCTATTGAGCGCGACATTCATCGCTCCACCATGGCCCAGTTCTTCCGATTTTGATGGCTGGGACTTTCCCTGCGATCTTTAGCGCATCTCCAAATGCTTGGAAGAGGTCATTGGTGAGATTTTCGATGTCTATGACACTGTGAAGAGGGCCAGATTTGTTCCGTTGGCTGACACATCGGCTGAACTTAGTAAGATTAGCGTCACTGATCCGAATTTCCTTAAAATTCCAGAGAGAACTGACCCTGTAGGATTTAGCACGGTACCCTCGATAGTCGAGTGATCTGAGGTACCGTGGTAGCGTGTGAAAACTGATGCTATCGCAGCTGTGCTGACCCAGGTTTAGTCCAACACGTTCCTGTCCCTGTGCATTCGCTCTCCTACATTGCTGACTAGACCATGTCATGAGCTGATGCCCGTTCAATAATCCGGTTACCATTGCCGCATTGATTTTTCGTTAGCAGTTGCCAATGCTATGACACGGAGTTTAAATCGCCTCCAACGACCACTAGTCCTCTAAGTTCCCACCGAAGTAGGGGCCCCAAGATTCCACTAGTGACTGGGGCACAATATACATTGACAATTGTCAGGCTGTCCACTTTTTTAAAACAGTAGTCTGATGTCGGGACTGATGACGATGGGAAGAATTGAGTCGCTTGTATGCCTTTCCGCGTGAAAGTAATCGCGCGTGGCCGGATGTCTGTTCCTCCGAATGGTATATGGCTATTGTAGCCAGGGTGACTTTTTGTTATAAAACCCCCCTCTTTCTTTCTTGTCCATGGTTCCTGTACTATGACTACATGAGCACCGGCATCCCATGCCTGCTGCAATGCTGTATCCGTGTTTTCCCCACCTCTTCCGACATTCACTCGGTAAAAGTGGACGGTTTTGTACTTGTCTTTTGGTGCTTTTGTTGAGGGGTTGCCTAACATTAACACGACATTGTTGAGTCCTGGGCAATAACGGTTTCAACCGCCTTACCCTTACTTTCTGAGTACGCTAGAGCAGCGTGACAATCACGATGTCCGCCTTCTCTGATGATATGTAATGTGTGTGTTTTTTTATTGTACTACTTGAGTCTATGACTATCTAGCACAATGGGTTCCTCTCTGACCCAGGCCACACCTTGTACAGTGCTCCTATCATCTTTTGTTACTTGAAAGATCATTGATATATCCCTGTCGGAATACTCGAGTGGTGTAAAACTTAGAGAGGTCTTCATGTGAATGTCACATGAATTGTCAAAAGATGAAAGCAAATACAAGAATGAATTGATTAATGTTCTCCGTGCTACAATTCCATCGTAGCACTGTGAAATCTAGCTCTACCCTATTAACGCCCATGATCATCATTACTAGTCTGACATACCTGCACGCAGATCGTGCTTTCGCTTTTGGACTGGATCCAGACTTATGCAAGCATAAGTCTGCTAACAAGTGGTATTCATATCAAAAGCTTTCTGTAGCAGTAATAACAATTGGTGGTTAACATATATCTTCATTCTTCCTTCTGACTCAAGGAAACACGTAATTACAGCGGTTGTCCCTCTCTCCTGACGCCATTCCTAAACAGGTAACTCATTACTCAACAACATAATTAGTCATTATTTCTAAGATAATACATGAAAGGTCATTAAGTCACTAGGTTATTCGACAATTCCCTTTAATGAATAGCCATTCAGCTCAGTATCTACTCGTGGAATTCGGCCACCTTTTCCACAGAATGTTATGCCCAAAAAAAAATGGTAGCAATGGAAACTGCGTGCACGGGAAAGAGTCTCAAAAAACCTGCAGCCCCAGCCAGGCGAGGCCTAGACACTGGGACCACATGAGGTGCGCATATTCATCTATATCTCTGTCAGAATTGCCTTCTGTATAATCTATATATGTGGAGATAACCAGAATCTAGTGTTCTATGACTCTGGTCTGGCCTTTTGGCCGAGTGGTTATGCACCTATCTCATGCATAATGTAGGATGGCGCCCTTTAGCCTGAACACCACCTCTTTGACCCTTGTCTCCGCCCTGCTGTCTACATGCTGCTCTGACAATCTCCCTTATTTGAAACAGTCAAGACCGAATTGATCCAATCCGCCATCTCCGTATCAGGTGTTGGGTGCGCTCATGAAACTAATTGGATGGCTTCTCCTCCATGATCAAGGGTTGGTGATGAGTAAGGGCCCGACCCTGCCATCTGATCTTATGGTGGCAAGCTTCATGATAATGGTGTTGGGGGAATTGTGTTGTGAGAGACGAAGACAATACAGACCACGAAAGTGATTGGGAATCCTCGTCGAAGTGAGGACTTCACTACCCAATGTCGGCTCTGCAGACTCTACAGTGAGAGCTGGAGGTTTGTAGGGGACACCACTAACAGGTGTTGAGAATAGTCCCCCTGATGATATGTAATTCTGCAGAGGTACAGGGCAGAATTATTTCTTATATGGATGATATATCAATCTCAGTCTCATCCTTCAATTAAGAAAAATATGGAATATCTTCAAAAAATCATACAAGGAATGACAGCTAAGGCCGATAAATTATCAGTCACTTTTGAAATGGATAAGACTGAGCTCATCCATTTTTCCCATCACAAGATTCCACTCACTAACCCACTCATACTAGATGACCAATCTCCCCTGAAGCATAAAGAGGTGGTTAGATGGCTTGGAATTTGGTTTGACAGGAAGCTTACTTTCAAGACCCATGTTGAGAAACGCCTTCAGCTTTCCCATGGAGCCCTGACGAGGGTAAAACGGCTAGCTTCAAATACCAGAGGTCTTTCATTTCATGCTTTACGACAACTTTATCTAAGCTGTGTCGTCCTAGTCCTGGACTATGGTTCAATACTTTAGTATAACAAAAGGGGCTCTGGTGCATTGAGCGCTAAGTGCCAAAGACTTCAGAACCAAGCATTAACAATGATTACTGGAGCTTATCATCACAGTCCTATAAAGGCCTTAGAATTAGAGTCAGCTATCCTTCCAACCAAAGTGAGGCAAATAAAGCAAACATACAATTTTACACTACAACTCCTCAGACTACAACATGCCCACCCAGTGCAGGAGAAATTGCTCTCTCCACTAAGAGATGAGCTTTCATTATCAACTGTGGTGGACCTTGGATTCTCTGAATATTTAGACCAAGAACTAACTCAACTAACTAGGATAGGCCAGATTCTTAAGCCCGTCATACAATACACTAACCTTGAGCCATCAAACGCCAGATGGGTGCCTCCATGGCTACAGCAATCATTGACAGTCACAATCTCAAAAATAACAAAAGAAGAAGCTGCCTTGGAACACAAAAATCTTGTTGACACCATACCTTCCACAACAGTCATTGTTTACACAGATGGTTCCTTCACCCAAGGAAAAGACAGCAGTATTGGATTTGTTAGTTATTTCCCAGTCACCAGGGAGATGAAATGCTTCTCCTTCAACCTTGGTCAAACTATGGGTATCACAGATACAGAGACCTGTATTTTCAAGGCAATTAAACACCTCAAAAAGATCTCACCACAAGGCCACTATCACATCTTCAGTGATAGCCAGGCTAGTCTTATGAGAATAAAGAATTGTTGGTACAACAGGTTCACTTGGTTTAATGCCTCAAAAGTGCTAAAAAAAAGTGGTGTATTCTCTCCATCTCTTCTGTATCCCTCCTCAAGCATTAATATCTAAGGTACAAAGTGAAGCTTAGCGCCCTGACTATATCACGTGATGCGCTTACCAATAATTTTGGAAGTAAACACTTAATACAAGCCCTTTATCCCTACGCCATTCACCTGTGAACCGACAAGAATAAAGAAAATTCCTTTTAACACCAAATCAGACTAGAGGCAGAAAGTTGCTCAATACAACTCTCCTGGTGCCCTGGACATGTTGGCATAGTAGGTAATGAGCTTGCTGACAACTTGGCCAGAGGAGCCAGCAAAAGGATGGTGCTGAGAAGGAATAAATTCACATCACACGCTTTCCTCAAGCAGAGAGCAAAGGAGCTGGTATTAGAGGCCTGGACAAAGGACTGGATGTCGGAACTTTTTCGTGAGGAAGAGAGAAGAAAGAGCTCTGGCCTTGGCAAGTATTATAGGATTCAGGCCCAAATGTCAACTCCAAAATTTTCAACAAAACCACCAAGTTTTCAAGGCCACAGTAGGAAAGTTGAATCTGCATATTTTCAGGCCAGGACTGGTATTGGGAATGTCAGAGCATACCTGAACAAAATTGGAAAAACAAAAGACAGCAGATGTAATTTCTACAAGAAAGGAAAGGAAACCATGCAACATTTGATACTTTACTGTCAAAAATTTTCAGATGAAAGAAACAATAATTTCAAAAATATAGAACCACTCAATCTTCCTATTCTTCTGCAAACAGAGAGGAGGAAACAGGCATTACTTAATTTTCTTCAAGCTTCTAAGTGCATTAATGCATATAAAGAAGTATGATTAGAACATGTAAAAGTGCAAGGGAAATAATAATTGTGTAAACCTTAATCATTGCATGTCCTATGTTAGCCCTAATAAGCGAGCGACGCTAAATGGGTTGATTTATGAGGGAACACTCTATACTTGGAATATGAGTGCAATTTTTGTATTAGATTTCTATATACCGAGTTAGGGTAATATAACTTCACCTTTTGAGGAAGGTTTTTATAGAACAAGACATATTGGGAAAACATGTAATAAATAAATTTGTATTTTATCATTCATAAATAACTTCAGATAAATTGTCATAGCTATATAGCTGAATACAATATGAATCCAGAAAAAGGGGCAGAATTATCCCATTTTGTTGTCTTGGCCGGGCCATGGAGCTACCCTAATTTGAGCACTTTGACACCTTGGCCTGGCACTCTGATTTCTCATGGGCTCCCCCACATCTCCCACATTGTTAGCTCCGGGTACAGGAACGCGTTGTGTGAAATCACCAGCAACATTGGCATTGCTCGATTGGTCATCAGCGTGAAAAGGGAATTGCCGGCCCGCTCTCGTCAAAGAGACAAAACTTTGCTTACACTGGTTTTTGTTGGAAGTGAACAATCCAGCTTGTTGAAAACTGCCCATTATGGTTTCTGTTGGCCTTACCTGGATTGGTATGGCGCTGCATACTGCCTAGCGCTCGTCCTTCACTATTTTGTTAGTGACTGAGATGATACCTTCAAGCGTCCTGATGTACAATGGCACATGTAGTACTATCAATGATATCTATTTGGACGCTTCCTCAATCAAAGCGTTGTCTTCCTGTAGGGAAGGTGAAATTCTCATGGTTGTATCTCTCAATGCATCTGATGCGCATTCGAGAGCAATACTCGACCTGACTGAGTACATCGAGGTAATAGCTGAGGCTGCTTTCCCAGCCTTGCTGGTTATGATTTTCTTGATTGAAACTGGCGATAGCCTGTGCCAGTGGTGATCTCTCCCCAATCGAAGGAACAGGCGTTTTTTTTTGCATCAGATTTTAATTGCAAATGCAGCTATCTAGCTATGACACAATATCAAAAAAAAAGTACAGAATAGATGATTCAACGTAAAGAAAGAGCACTAATGCCTCAGATTTCATTTTCAAGTACCACTGCAAAGTTATGGCGGCTATTTCTTCACCCCAAGTCAACCCTCATCCATGAATACCCACTCAGGGGAACGTCTCAAAAACCCTGAGTTATCCAGACATACCTCCATCATCCGTTCACATTTCTCTGCGTGAAATATGGTCTTAGGCGTCGAACAGGCGTTTATCTTCCTTTGAGCTTGTCTGTGCCTTAGGACGGCTTGTTGGAGTTGTTCTTCTTGGAACTTGCACACTGGGTGAAGTTGGTAGCTTGGCAGCTTTGCAGACTACTGTCGCTTAGGTCGAGCTATTTTCTTGAGGCCTTATAGGTAGGCTGTGGCTGTTGTCCTCAATAACTGTTGGTACAACGGGGTTCACTTGGTTTAATGCCTTAAAAAGTGCTCAAAACATGTGGTATATCCTGTCTATCTGTTCTGTACCCCTCCTCAAGCTGTAAGAGTCGGAAGTAGAATTGTACTCAAATTGTACTGTAGGCTGTATTGAAGATCGTGAACTAAAGAAAGAAGATGAGGTAGGAATGTTCTCTCTTATGTACATGATGGGTGGTCAATGCTTGTAACAAACCTACCTCGTTCATCCATGACCTAGCCTTAGGTGCCTTAGGCCCCAGCCTGTGACCTTACCCCTCCTGTTCTCCTTTCCTTGTCATTATTTTGGTCTCATAAGCATCTAGTGCAGCAGTCTCTTGAAAATCAACTTCAGGATGCCATAATGGTTTGGCATATCCTGTCTATTTCACAAGTACTTCTTTCCTGCTTCCTCTCCTTATTTTCCTAATCCTAGAGTCTAGAATTTCTTCAATTACAAATTCTATATCTCCAGAGGTAGTCAGAACTCCTGGTGGTTGTAAATCATCCATCTCCTGAGACAGGAGTAGATCTTTGCTAGCTGGTCTTAGAAGAGATGTATGGAATTTATTGTGAATGCCTTTAGGTGTGTCTAGCTCATAAAAGTGTACAGAATCTTCAAATTTCCTGGTGATAGTGTATTTGGCATGTATCTAGTCAAGCTTTTTAGATGGCCTCTCAGTAGTAATATTCTTTAGATTAATCCAGACTTTATCACCAGGTTGGTAACTTGGTGCAACATTCCTCGAGCTATTTGCATATTTTTCCTGGGACTGTTAGGTGATTGCCATTAAAGTTTGTGCAGATTGGTGAGCTTCTTGTAGCTTCTCAACACCTTGTTGTCCTTTGAAAGCTGGTGTTCCTGGTGATTGATTCTCCATTTGAGCTGTTGAAATCGAGCTAGCATCATATCAATGAAACATGAAGTGTGAAAGGGCTACAACAACACGATAAAGCAAGGGTATGAAGTCCAAATACTGTCTATTTTTCACATACAAGAGAGACTAACTAATTCTAGAGGGAAGGCCTTATTATATCTCCTAACCATTGGTAAAGTCTATACGCTTACTGTCTGACCTCCCCGGTAGGAGATTATGAAGCTAGCTGTTCAAGGAGTCTACGCTCAAACTGCATGGGCTCTAATTCCTTGCCTAAACTTTGTTGACTAGGGTTGGAAGTCATTAGTCTTCTGAACATCTAACCTTCCACTTCTTACTAGGGTCAGGCGTAGCCCATAACATGAAGAATGGACTTACTTGAGTTGTTGTTGCTATTTTATTATTGATTGAGACCTGTGCCAGTGGAATCCACTCTTTCCAGTCTGTCTGTTCATAGGCAATAAATGTCCTCAGATATGTCTCTACCTCTTGATTTTTTCTCACAGTTGATCCATCAGTTTCTTGATGATAGGCTGTCAAAAGTCTTTCATTAATGTTGAATCTGAGGCATATAATTTTCCAAAAAGCATTGACAAACTGAGGACCTCTATCCGAAACAATTGCCTTTGGAATCCAGTGGTGTGGTAGATAGAATTCGAAAAACAATTTAGCTAGTCCTTCTGCATCAAACTTGTCTGGTGGCACTGGTATGAGGATGAGCCCTTTGCTTAGCCTGTCTGTTATAACTAGGAGTATGATTATTTTTTCAGGTCCAGAGGGAGGAAGGCCAGTGATAAAATCCATAGATATTTCCTGCCATATTTAAGATGGTATGGGCAGTGGCTTGAGCAAGCCTTTCTTGTTATCCCTCCAAATAGTTGTCCTAACACATACATCACAGTTTCTCACAAATCGTCTTATCTCTTGATTTGAACCTGGCCAAAAGAAATTCCTAGACACTAGAGATATTGTTGCATCTCTTCCTGGGTGACCTGAGAGGTATGAATTATGAATTTTCTGTATGATAGCTGTAGTTAGAGGCTCAAAATTGGGCAACTAAACTCTCTCTCTATAATGTAATATGTTTTTGGCTGAAATTGAACATTCTCCAGTTGCAATTCTAAGTTTCAGATCAGTGGGAAATTGTCTGTCTTGGTCTCTAATGGCATTGAATGCTTTCAGATGATTTTCAATTTGTTGGAAATTCTGACTCTCGAATTTAGGACTCAACCATTACCTATTTCGTCTCAGGTTCACAATAAGATCGACTCTCTCTACAAATGTCCCGAGTACGCTAATCGTGCCTACTATTGCCTACACGTTTGGATATTTACGTACTACAGTGTATCTTGGATCATCATGGTAGATGAGAGGTGGCTGGTCATCACTAGGTTTGACAGTCACATGAGACTAGTGGGAATTTCTCCCCTAAGATGTATATATAAGTCCAATGTTCACATAGTTGAAAAATATCAAGTCTTCTTTACTTCATCATATTTATCCATATAATATCGTACAGAGTATATTTCCCAACAAAATGTCTGAAGGTTTTTATGGTCGGTCAGAATATCAAACTTGTCTTGTAGTCCTTCCAATTCTGGCCGCCATTCTTCCAAAGATTTTATCACACCAAGGAGCTCTTTATCATAGATATCATAATTAAATTCTTGTGTCAAATGCTTGGACGAAAAATAAGCTATGGGACGAATCTCCTTGCCAAAGTATTGAGATAATGTACCCCCTGTCAAGGGGAACTATTCCACCTACTCATGTAAACTAAGCTAGTAAGTTCACATGACCAGGCTATCAGTACATAGACTTCATCTGTAGCATTAGGGCTCTCTACAAGTTTAACAATCCCCATAGACAAAATCGAAGAACAATACTGCACAGAGTCACAAATTCAATATCCAATCACTCAATTCAGAATGCCTCCGCCGAGACGGAAGAAAGCCCGTGGGGTGTCCCAGCCCCTGAAGCCAGCGGGCCCTGGTACATCAAAAATCGTGAAAAATCGCGATTCTAACCTCAACAAGACAGCCGTCATAGAAGCTCCTACTTCCAAACACCTGTCAAATATGGGCAACTCGGATGAGAATTCCCAAGCAGAGAACATCGAGATCGATTCCGATTCAGAACTATCATCAGCCCCCGACGACGAGTCAATGCTAGATGATACAAGCTTTTATCCTTCAATTGAACTGACGCCTACTATACAGCAGTCATAAACTAAGGAATCGTCAAACCCCAGAATGGCCCTAAAAGGTCTACAAAATTCTATACATGCAAGTCCTGCAGCTAGAGCCCCCCCGCCCAATAATTAGGGAATAAACCCACCCGCCATAAATAATCGGCGCGTTACATCTCAGCTTCCCCCAAATTCAATTAACGAATTCGCAGCAGTGCTGACAGCCTGGCAGAATGCAGGAGCAAAACATCTAAAGAACCTCCCCCCATCTATCGTCGCAAATCTGCGAGCCATTACCACCAGGAGTGCTGCATGTATCATTGCCGGCCTGCCAGTTTTTGATGAGCCCAGTAAACAACAAACCGCCCCCTCCCACAATATCATCAAAATAGATACGCCAGATATAAGATCACAAGAGGAAAGAGCGGCTCCTTCACGAGCTCCCACATACGCAGCGGCTGCCCAGAGAGGTAGCAGTGCTCCAAGCCCAAAAAACCCCCTTCGGCCAAAAGGCCTCTTACACCAAAGCCTGACGCCAGAGTCATTGTTCGACTACCCACGGAACACCCCCTCTGTAGTGAGGATCCACTTCTTGTAAGAACCAAGCTACGCCGACTACTAAGCCGTCCAGAACTTATCAAAGACATCCGAATGGTGCTCACAGGGATAGCTCTAGTGGCCCCTACCCCCTCACAAGCTCAGGACCTACTTGAAGCAGCAAATGATCTCAAAACTATTACAGGCGAGGTACTGATGGAAAGACAAGAGAAAAGATTAAATTACCTACTGTTCCCGGTACCCAAATACGGATACAATGCGTGGGGCAATTGCGAGGCCCTTACATATGACGAGATCCAACAGGAACTCGAAACAGAGAAAATTAGCTCAGAATCAATATACGCAATGTCATGGACTCGTAGGTCCAACGAATCCTCAAATAGCGATGGTACACTGCGCTTAGTAATCAAAGCCTCATCTATGAAGAACCTCCCCAACTACGTACGACTCTTTGTATAAGGAAATGGTTAAACTGTCGTTTGCAGCTATTGATGGTGACATGAATTAAGGTGATGATTGTGATTGAGATAGATTTCTATATAGTTTATAATACATGATATGCTCAGGTTCATATACCTCGAGCCAAGCAACCAGATTATGCTCCTCTAGATCTAGATTCATCAGAATAATTACTTACTCAGTAAAATTCTCCTAGTCTCAGTTATGTGTTTAGGATCTTGACTACGTTTCTAGTAACTAGTCAATGATGTTTCTCCTATCACTTAGACATAGTCATGGTTGATACAACAGGTACAAACAATGAATCGTGTCTGTACATGACGTTGTGATATAGTCATGATCGTCTGAACAATATCAACTCATGAATGAATCATGTCTCTACATGACACTTTGCGAGAGCCGCTCGACTTAGACCCGCCGACAACCGACCGCAAATTCCCACCTGCTCCAACTGCCATGGATTCCACAACGTTATCACATGTACTCGTAGGCCTTGCTGCGCCCTCTGCGCTGCTGAACCACATGATGGTACTTGTAGCACCCCTCCTAAATGCTTAAACTGTCGTGGACCGCACCCAACAGCTACAGATAACTACCCCGCCAGACCTCGCCGTGAGAATGGAGCCCTTGTTCGTCCTAACAAGGAAAGACCACGGCAAATACGTCAACAAGGCCACAAAGCTTGGCAGGCCAAAAACCCTCTAACAACCGAAGTAGCTGAAAAGCAAAACAACAGCTCAACACCCAATGACAACATGCAGACATGCGAGAGCCCCATTATCACAGCACAGGCTACCCCGACGCAGCTTCCCTCTCCCACAACTGAAATACAACTTTAATAGTCCGAAAGCGAGGACATAAAAAGCAGATAGCCACTGGTCTCTGCATCTTTCAAACCAATGTTGCAAAATGCGGTCCAGCCCACGACGCTGCCCTTGTACTAGCTTCACAATCCGGGGCTGATATTATATTTATGCAAGAGCCAGGGATTTACACAGAAATCTCTCAAAAGAGAACTAAAACCCACCCTAACTACCTTGCTTTTGCTCCGCTTGTAAACTGGATGAGTCGACCCAGGGTCATGACCTATACACGAAAAGGGTGTGGCCTCTCGCTGTTTCAGCCAAGTATCCACTCGAGAGACTTACTAAGAGTCTGTATCCAGCGAAAAGGAAGGCCAATGATTGATTGCTGGAACATCTACAACGCCCCCACGGGCTCCAATGACGCAGGGGAAGGTCTGCGCCTACTCTTGATGCTCTCGGAAACCCCAGACATTCTTGCCAGAGACTTCAATATTCACCACTTGGTATGGGATCCGACGACTAGGAACAATACAATCGCAGGAGAATCTTTACTCGCCTGGACAGTCGGCAAAGGTCTCCTACTCCTCAATCCATACGGAGTACCAACGCATGACGCTGGCGGAGTAATCAACCTCTGCTTTGCGAAGACGAGCCCAAATTTTTCCTGCCAAGTTCGCCTAGACCTGGAAGCTGGCACTGACCACAGAACTCTCTGCACAAGAATTTCAGACAGAGGGGCCCAGCCTCCCGCTCCCGGCCGCCTTCGATATAATGCTTGCGACTGGAAGGCCTTCGGCACAGGCCTCTCAAACCGAATTATCTCCCCCTCTCTAACAGATCCCGAAGAGGAAGCTACCTTTCTTGTAGAAGCAATATCAGGCGCTTTACGCGCATCTTGCCCTAGATAGAGAGAGAAAACAAGGGGCTATAGATGGTGGACAGAAGAGTGTACAAAAGCTCATCGAGACTTCTGCCGGGCTAGACGCCCTAATTCCAATGCCATACAGGAACGTCGTCTGTTTGGTAAAGTCGTTAGAAAAGCCAAGAGTGAGTATTGGCAACAGAAGATTGATGGAGTAGCCAACCTCACCGAGGCATACAAAATCACCAGCTGGCATAAGAAGCAAACCCGCTCGCATACCCCTCCCCTGACCGGAACTGATGGCCCAGCTGTCACTCCCATAGAAAAAGTAAAGCTCTTCAGGGACACGCTTCTTAGTTGCCATCTAAACCTACAAGATATCCCGATAGATGCACCCGCTGTACCCCGAAAAGGTCTCCCATGGCCCCCGCTTACAGAGGAGGAAACATTCTGATCATGCTGCCAGGTAACATCCACCGCCCCTGGTCCAGATGAAATCACGATAGGTGCTCTTAAACAAGCCTGGCCAATAGTAGGAAGGCGGATTATAGCGTTGTTTTGCCAATGCGACCAGCTAGGAACCCACCCATCTATCTTCAAGAAGTCTAGTGTTATCATACTACCAAAATCCGGAAACCGCGACTTAACCCTCCCGAAATCCTACAGATCGATAGCTCTTCTTTCCTTCCTGGGAAAGGGACTCGAGCGACTAATAGCTCGAAGGCTCTCGTACATCGCACTCAAACATCGGATCTTAGCCAAGGACCAGTGCAGTGCAGTCCCTCGCCGCTCCTCCACAGACCTTACCACAGCTCTAGCATGCGTTATACAAACAGCCTGGGATGAAAAGAAAGTAGTAGGAATCATAATGGTAGACGTTCAAGGAGCCTTTGATGGCATCCAAAAAGGGCGTCTCTCACTTTGTCTACGAAATCAGGGCTGGCCACCTAACATGGTCCTCTGGGAAATCTCCTTTATGGAACAACGAGAGGCTAGAATACACCTAGATGGGTTCTCATCTTCACCGTTCGAGATCCTCTGTGGCCTACCCCAAGGCTCTCCTGTCTCTCCTATTCTCTTTCTCCTGGCAAGCGAAGGAGTGCTTCGACTGTCGCGCGGCCGATTCGGGTACGCAGATGATATCTCTCATTTCTCTTCCGCGACCTCTCTAATATCGTGTGCCGGTCTCCTCCAGACTCAGCTCAACGAAACCCTCTCCTGGGGGCGGGAAAATGGGTTCACTTTTGATACTTCGAAGACAGAGCTCCAGTACTTTCACCGGAAACGTGGCAATGTTGTAGAGCCAACAATCTACATGGGTGAAACTAAGATACTGCCCAACAACTACACCCGCTGGCTCGGAGTATACTTCGACCGTGGTCTACGCTTCCGATATCATGTTAGTGAGACCTGTAGAAAGTCTCTAGCTATCACAAGCCATCTCAGACGACTCTCGTGCATCACCCGCGGTATCAGCCCTCCCCTTCTTAGACAAGCTATTCAAGGAACAGCTTTCGCTATCCTCTTCTTTGGAGCCGAGACTAGGTATTACAAAAGTACCCCACAGGACATAATAAGGCGTGTTCAGTGCAGAATTAATGATGCTGCTAGAGCCGTCCTTCCTGTCTACCGAACGACTCCGACTCCTGCCCTTCTTCGAAAGACCGGATGGGGGATGGCTAGCTCATGGCTAGAACGGATACACGACCGCCTCACAGTTGGAGTCGCGTCAGCAGACCCACGTCACCCTTTACAGCGGCGCTGGACTTCCTCCCGAATGTTGTGGATCCGACAAAAAACATCTCCCGAACTATCAACTGATACAGTACCACCCCCATGGAATACCAGTCGAGAGTTACTTCTACAAAATATCGGGGCTATGGGCAGAAAAAATGGCCGGAAAGAATTCATGAGTTGGCAAGCATCTCAACCCCCTTTGGATCTATTCGTCTTCTCTGACGGTACCCTTTCAGAGGGTAGAGCCGGGTCCGGATATGTTATCTATCGGGGCCTCACACAGATAGTTGGGCAGGGGACCCTTCCTCTCGGAGAATCTGCCAAAGTGTACGATGCAGAAATAGCCGGGGCTACTGAAGGCCTAAGTGTCGCCCTCCATAATCCGATGGCTTGATACGCCACAAATATTACAGTTTGCCTAGATAATCAGGAAGCCGCCCCTCGTCTCCTTGCAGATACTCCTTCCCCTAGCAGCTCCTCTCGTATCGCTTACTTTCGATACCTTGCTACTAAATGGATAGAGAGAGATCGTAGCCACTTTCCTGAACCGGGTGTAGTCAGGGTGCGATGGTGTCCAGGACATGTCGGCATACCGGGCAATGAAGCTGCTGGCGCATTTGCTAAACAAGCATGCGCAACCCCTTCACTCCCCCTATCTCCGACAATCTCACGAGCAAAGAGAGACATAATCTCTCGATACAAAGCCTCTGTATCCCTGTACTGGTCTAAAAACGCTCCTGAACGATACCAAAAACTGGGAATTAACGCCAATATTGGGAGCTCCCCCGAACTCAGGAGCCTTAACTGCTTCGCTCTTGGTCGCCTTCTTGCAGCTCGCTCAGGCCATGGAGACTTTGCTGACTAGCACCGCCGCTTTCAGCACTCGAACGCTCTTCTAATCTGCGCTTGCGGGCTAGAAAAATCTCCCGAGCACTTCTTTTGTTGTAGCCTCAATCGGAGTTGTTCCCGCCTTTGCAGCGGAAATAAACACCCAATGACGGGAATTCGCTGGATCCTAGGCTCACCTGATGGACTCATAGCTTTTAGTAAATGGCTCCATGAAACATGCTTTTTTGAGGCATGCAATAACAATACTAACTAGTACTCCAATCTATAAACACTTGGCCTATATCTGCTAGAGCTTAGATTAAGAGAATTTTGGTCTAGGTGATGGATAACTTTTCTTTTCATATATATAACTATCTTCTCTACTGTATTAGAATACAAATGTCTCAGCTGGAAAGTACTTTTGAATTCTTGCGATAGTTTGGGGTGCATGGCAGGTAGGCCTTGGCCCATTTATAACATGTCGGGCTTATTGAAAGGTATCGGCACGTCGGGTAGTTTATGTAGACTGAGCTGGCCAACACGAGACCTTAAGGTTGTGTTGTGAGCTAGCACAACGTTAAATAATTATAATTATAAATTAGGGCTCTCTAGTCAACATTTACAACGTAATACCGTGTCCCACATATCTTTCTTAAGACCCCTGCAAGCCCAATTTCTTGCATCTACTTCCATAACTGTTTTTCTTGACCAGTAAAAAACCGCTAGAGATGGTGCTTTTGTGAAGGCCTGTTTTAAATTTTCCAATGATGATGCGCAGCCATGTGTCCAAACCTATGCAGCGTCTTTTTTAGTGAGTCTATGAAGTAGTTGGGTAAGCTCAGAGAAATTTTTAACAAATCAACAATAGAAATTTGCAAAATCTAAAAAACATTGCAATTGTCTTTGTGAAGTCGGAAGTTCCCATTCAAGAATAGCTTTTACTTTATCTGGATCCATTTCAATTCCCCCTGGCGTGATAATGAGGCCCAGGTATTTAGTTTTCTTGGTATGAAACTCGCATTTGTAAATGTCAATTTGCAGACTTGCAGTGCGCGGCCGTTTAAGTACACCTCTGACATGCTCGATGTTCTCTTCTTCAGAGTTAGAGAAAATTAAGACATCATCCAAGTAAGCTGTAGCATATTTGTCTAAAACGTCATATAAAATATCATTAATATAGCGCTGGAATGTTGCCGGGGCACCGCTTAATTCAAATGGGGTGACAAGTTGTTTGTAAAGACCAAAACGTGTAATGAAAGCTGTTAACCACTCGTGGTCTTCCGCTACCCTAATTCTATTGAATGCAGAGACAACATCAACTTTAGTAAAGATTTTTGCATTGCAGATGAGATGGAAGGTTTCTTTAATAAGAGGTTGTTATAATCTGCCAAGAGATCCCAGATCTGTGCAGATTTATGCATGCCAATATTTAATGCAAGTCCAAGGACATGGACTTGAGGGCAACCCATAATTAGGGCATCATAGTTTTGTAATGGAATGGTATGGGATCAAATATTATGGAATGGAATGGAATGATGAGGGATCAAATAGTATGGAATAGAATGGAATGGAATGTACTGGATAGTGTAGGAACTGTGATATGGCTATCCAGGATATGTATATTATGAGATATATCTCCTAGCAGTAGGAGCAAGCAAAAGTCTGTCACGGAATGTATAAAGGGAGTATCAGGATCTGGATGGGTTGGGATCAATAACTGTGTTGTGCAATAAGGAGAGTAAATCTTGTCATGAATGCACTTTTCACATTAGTAATAAGTTGTCATCCACGTAGTGTAGCACGCAGAGCCAGGGAAATGGAAACATAATAACACAATAAGATACCATTTGCATCCCGTAACATTTTATTGCCATAATCACCCAAGTATATTCTAAGCCCCCTGAGTAGTCACAACCATTTAATTGAAGATATCAAGATTATACAACCATATACATCACCACCCTTCAATAGATTATCAGCTCGGTAGCCTTAAGCCTGCAAACAATTCTCGCATCCACCAAAAATCTTCCCAAGTCAACCAACTTTCTTCCATCCATCAAACACCACAATCATGTCCAACAAAGAGAAAAAACCTTTTGTTTCCACCTTCACTATCAAAGGCGTCACACCAGCGAAACTGGATAATTATCCTGTCTTAACTGGTAGTGAAAACTATCAAGATTGGGCCGGAACCTCGGAAATAGGATTTGACATGATGGGTCTGAAGGAAGTACTAACTGGAGAAGTGTTGTGCTGGCTCGGTTGAGTTGTTAGGAGACAGGGGAACAGAGGATGGGCTGCTGGATTAGGAAAGGGTGGAAAATACAGGCTGGTGCACAGACGCTGTTCATGTACTCTACAATCTCTTCACCTGCCGAGTTTAGTGAATTAATCTATCCAAAATAATATCATACTTCACATCATCCATTAGATGATATTATCAATCGTCGGGATGCACATCTAGCATCACCTTCATAGATCACCATTGTCAGTAAGAGTTCACATTTGATACCTACTGACATCCATTTGGCCACAGTGATACGCACTCAGTGTCCATCGTGCCATCACCCAGCGTGAGCGCGCCATCTCCGCGACTCACCATTGCACATGAGCCCGTGTAATTCCACCGACGGACAGCAGAGACATGATTGCTATATACCTCACAGCTCATAACCACAACAAGAAGTCACTAAACCAGAGAAGGCTCCTCCCGACTGGGAAGAGTGGAATACGGCAAATAAACTGCTCAGGGGATATCTGGTATCTGCGGTTAATTGTTCCTTGCGGAATATGATCAACAGCAAGCAAACTGCCAGAGATGCTTGGGCCAACATCAAGGCTCGCTTCGACAGGGAAACACCATCAACAACCCTGTTGTTACTGCGAAATATTGTCGACCTTAAACTTCAAGAAAATTAGAACGGAGCCGACCACCTTAATAACTTCACCAACGCATGGGATCGTCTTTACCAAAGGTCCCTTACCTCCAAATCCAGCGTTGCACAAGCATTTCGAGATGCTACCTCATCTGATGAAGTCAAAGGCGCGTTCTTACCACTCTCACTCCCAAAATCCATGGACAACATTGTTGACAACCTTGCGACAAAAGACTTGATCAAATACCAGGACATACAACCAAATCTCTTAGACCTCTCCGCTGATAGGAATGTCGGTGAAGCTGACAGCAAAGCCTATCACGCATCTACCCAAGAGGCAACAGAATGTTCATGGTGCAAAATCAAGAAGTTCAATTACAAGGGGCACACCCACAAGAATTGTTTCAAACTTAAGAAACATAAAGAACAACAGAAGGAAGCCAAGGCAAAGAAGAAGAGCGCTCCACAAAATGAAAATGCCAAAAGAGTCTCAGAACTAGATGACAAACTTTCAGACAGGGCTTTCATGGCCAACTCTTCTTCATCCACTCGAAAAGAATGGATCCTTGATACAGGTACCACCACTCACATGACTGGCTGCATCGACGACTTTGAATCAGTTACACCCCTACAAAATAAAACTGTACGAGTCGCCAATAACAACTACACCCCAGTCACTGGCAAAGGTACTGTTCGTCTTCGCGCTTTAACCAGCGGCGGGCGATCGCGAAATATCCTTCTACATGATGTTCTTCTGGTGCCCTCTTTTGGACAGACTAGGTTGTTTTCATGGGAAAAATTAAGGGAGATGGGATATGAATTATTTTCTAAAGGTGACAATACATTCATAAGGGATAAAAACGGGCAAGAGGTTCTGTGGGCAACAACAAGGGAAAAGTCGATCGTAATTATGTTAGAAGAAATAAAAGCTTGTTTCTCCTCCTATCATGAATTTCATGAAGCTTTAGGACACCCCGGTGTAACGACCATCAGAGACCCCTCTAAACTATACACAGACGGTCACAACCTTCCTTCACTACCCCAGACCTTTCACTGTCCTGCATGCAAAAAAGCTAAGTCCAAGCACATTGTTCCTGATCTAATCCATGAGGATCCCAGTAATGTTTTTGAAATTATTCACTCAGATCTCTCCGGAAAATTCTCTGTTCCTTCTTTAAACAGCAAGTATTACTACATCACCTTCATTGATGGAAAAACACGATTCTCCTGGGTCAGATTCTTATGAAATAAAAATGAAGCCACCGAAGCTATCATTGACTTTGTCAAACTTATCCACAGACAATTCTGTACAAAGATCAAGCAATGGAGGACTGACAACGGGGGAGAATTTGTGAGTAAAACCATCAACTTATTCTTTAAATCTGAAGGAATAGTTCATGAACTTTTGCCACCCTACAAACATGAGAGAAACGGACTGGCTGAGCGATTTAATCAAACGTTAACTAAAATAGCCAGAACAATGATAGCAGACTTAAGCCTAAATTTTTGGGCAGAAGCCATATCAACTGCCAGCTATCTTAAAAATCGCCTTCCTCATTCACGGTTACCTCATAATACTACGCCATATGAGGCCTTACAAGGCAACAAACCCACAATCAAACACCTTCAACCCTTCGGCAGAAAATGTTTTGTTCACATACACAAGGACTCGCGGCCCTCAGGTTCAAAGCTATTGCCAAGGGCAATCGAAGGAAAATTCATGGGCTACACGGAGAGCACTAAAATATTCCGAAAATGGATCCCCTCTAAGCACAAGGTGGTAGAATCTCCCAACGTCAAGTTTGCGCCGCTCAATTCAGGGGAAGCGACTCAATCCCTTGAGACCACAAGCAAATCCAACTTTGAGACAAAAAACATTGGATCAACGTCATTCCACCAAACACTTCTGCCCAAATTCTCATCACAACCAGTTGAATCTTCACCATCTTTAGGTAGCACCTCATCCTTATATCCAACAGAGCCACAAAACAAGCATGATTCCGAAAATTTACAGCAACCAGCACAGCTTGATACATCAGAAAATCACACTCAAGGGACATTATCAATCTATAGCCGGCCGAAGCAATCAACAAAGCCTATTGAGAGATATGGTTTATCCGCACACCACGGTTAAATTACACGCTCTTGGAATGATAACAACTCTGAACAAAGTAGACTGGTTTCAGCTGACAAATCTCAAATAGAAGTGGAACATAATGCTGTGGCTCTGGCGGCAAAAAGAGCACCAAAAACAAATGAGGAACCAAAATCTATAGAACATGCATTTCAACAACCAGATGGAGATCAATGGCGCGAAGCAATAGATAAAGAATTGACATCTTTATCTCAAAATCATACATGGGATGTGACTGATTGACCTCTCAAAAGAAATGTTGTTGGATCCAAATGGGTTTTTAAAATAAAGCGAAATGCCGACGGCTCTATTGAGAGATACAAAGCGCGATTAGTTGCTCAAGGTTTTAGCCAAGTTCCTGGCCATGATTTTAATGAAACCTTCGCACCTGTTGCTCGATATGATAGCCTGAGGATATTACTCCGAATTTCAGCCCAAAACAAATGGATCCCTCAACAGATGGATGTAAACTCAGCATACCTCTATGGCATGCTAGAAGAGGTAATTTTCATGGAATTACCACCAGGATACCATAAAACCGGAAAATGTGCCAAACTCCGCAAATGTATCTATGGCCTCAAATAATCAGGCCGAGAATGGTACAAATGTATCTCGAATTCCCTCAAATTAAAAGGGTTCGAGTCAACAACATTTGACCCTTGCGTCTTCATGCACCCAAAGGAAATCATATTCATTTCCATATACGTAGACAACATACTCATCTTTGGACCCCCAAACAACTTTTGACAAAACCTAAAGACATCAATCAGAAACAATTTTGATTGCAAAGATTTAGGAGACGCAAAGTACATACTAGGTCTCGAAATTACAACCAACTCATCAGGTATCCGACTGTCAGGAATGCCTACTATATAATCTATATATGTGGAGATAACCAGAATCTAGTGTTCTATGATTCTGGTCTGGCCTTTTGGTCGAGTGGTTATGCACCTATCTCATGCATAATGTAGGACGGCAAACTCTTGCCTGGCCTTCTTGTATTGACTCTTGTCTCTGCTCTGCCATCTACATGCCGCTTCTGACACCGACTGTCCCAACAAGAATATTTAAAAAGGGTCCTAGAATGCTTTGGCTTTACAAATGCTCACAAAATTGGCACACCCCTCGATCCCGACGTAACCCTATTCAAAGGAACTGAAGAGGAACATCTTGAGAACGTCAAAGAGTATCAAGCCATTGTTGGATCGCTAATGTACCTTGTCATAGGTAGTCTCTTATTTAGCATATACAGTCACTCTTTTAAGCCAGTTTTCGTCCTGTCCAAACCAAACTCACCTGCAAGCCGCCAAGAGAACACTTTGATATTTAGCTGCAACAACCAATTGGGACTTATTCTACCCAAATGGAGCCTGTGAAGATCTCGAAGTCTATGCCGATGCTTCCTATGCAGACAACCCTCATACCCGAAGATCTACATCAGGTTATGCCATTCGGCTTGGCAACGCTGCAATCTCCTGGAGTAGCAAACAACAGCAATCTGTAGCACTATCTACTACAGAATCCGAATATATGGCCATGTTGCTTGCTGCTTGCCAAATAACTTGGACCAAATATGGACTAGCACAACTGCGCCAAAAGTTTGAAACTGTACTTCACTCCAACAACAACGGAGCACAAGAACTTGCGAGAAATCCGCGGATCCACGAACGATAAAAGCATATAGATGTGCATTACCACTACGTTTGTGATAAATCAAAAGAAGGAGAGTTCGAACTCCTCTACGTCAAATCTGCAAACAACTTTGCAGACTTATTGACCAAAGCTCTTGCAAAACCTGCTCACCACCGACTATCTAACCATATCAGATGTGCTAAGCGAGGGGAATTGTCATGAATGCACTTTTCACATTAGTAATAAGTTGTCATCCACGTAGTGTAGCACGCAGAGCCAGGGAAATGGAAACATAATAACACAATAAGATACCATTTGCATCCCGTAACATTTTATTGCCATAATAACCCAAGTATATTCTAAGCCCCCTGAGTAGTCACAACCATTTAATTGAAGATATCAAGAGTATACAACCATATACATCACCACCCTTCAATAAATCTAACTATGTACATGGAAGTCTCTAAGTCCCAAGTTCGCTAAGCCATTCCTAGGACTTAGTCCTGTGACAGTACTCCCCCTCCAAAATTTAAGTTTGGACCCCAAACTTTTCTCTAATTTGAATTTTATGTTATATGATGATTATTTCAATTTCTTAATCTGTTTCCGTCTTCTACTTGATCTTCGTAGTTTTTGTTCTGGAATTGATTGATTTGTAGACGGCATCTTCACCAATTCTGGAGGCCCTGGTTTATTGGGGTATTTAGTGTGGAAATCTATTAATGCCTTGTCACATCCTTTCAAATCTGATTCTGGCTGCCAGATGGGATTTTGATTGTATTTCCACTTAACAAGATATGTAAGCCCGGTCTTATCAATATTTTCATCATGAACATCAAAGATCTTGTTGAATTTCCATTTTTCGACAATTTTACAGTCATTTTCTCTTTCTACAACCCGGCCTGCAGTATTGCGACGCTCGTTTATGTTGATACTAGATTGGCCTGGGATTATCGAGTCTGGCCACGGTTGAACCATTGATGTATGGAAGCTATTGTTCACCCCAACATGTTTCGGAAGTTCAACAATTACCGCCCCATCATATACCTTTATCACTTTGAAAGGACCATCCCATTTGTCATCCCATTTATTTTTTGGTCTATTTGTCTTAATATTTTTAAGGTTTATCATCACCTTATCCCCTGGATTATATACTGGAGCCTCCGATCTTCTAGCATTTGCATTATTCTCATATTGTTCTTGATACTGACAACTTAGTGCTTTAAGTTTTTCCAATATGCAATTAAAACAATCCGCAATAGCATCAGCTCTAAGGTATTCTTTCTTCATCAATCCATTCAAGTCACAGATCTCGGGGGCTGGTGGTTCTATTCCAAGACGTGGGTTGTAGCCATAATTTGCAAAAAATGGAGAGACACCTGTTGTCTCACTAACATTGTTGTTTCCTGAGAATTCTGCAAATGGAAGCCAGTCAACCCAATCATCCTGCGTAAAATTATCAAATGCACGTAGATACTGGTTCAATGCCGAGTTAATTATCTCCGTTTGACCGTCTGTCTGGGGATGAAAAGCAGAACTATGTTTTAAGTTCATAGATAGACGTGTGTTCAAGCAATGCCAAAAATCCGAGACAAATGCAGAGCCACGATCAGAGATAATCGATTCTGGTGCACCATGGAGCTTATACACTTCCTTTATAAAACAACTTACCAATTCTGCAGTATCTAGAGAAGATGTTGGTATGAAGTGGCGCATTTTCGTCAGACAATCCACTACCACGAGGATATGATTAAATATCTTTCCAGAACACTTACAAGGAGGTAAATCTACCACATGGTCAATTGAGATATCGACCCATGCGCGGACTGGGATATTGAGGGGCTTCAGGAAGCCTGGTGGTGATGTTCTTGGGGTTTTTGTTCTGACACATAGCTCATACCCTTTAACAAAATTAGCCACAAACTTACTCATTTTAGGCCACCATTATGATCTTTGTAACAAGTCTAACGTTTTTACTCGTCCTGAGTGACCCGCGGGTCCTGATGAATGGGTACCATGGACAATTAATAAACGTAGCTCTTTATTATCTGGCGCAAATAATCAATTCCTAAAATAAATTAAACCGTTGTTAAGTTTGAACTCTGCCATATCTTTCATTGATAATTTTTTCAAAGGTTTTGTGACAGAAACCGAGTTGGTAATGAATAAATCGATTTATTAAACTATATGAAGAGGAAAGAAATCTCTAGCTACTACTAACAGGTACTTATAACGTTTGGTCCGCTTCGTGAATCTGCTGACTGATAACTTCCCCCTAGGCCTAATACTTGCTACTGAGCCAAGTATTATCAGGAGCCATTACGCTATGATGTTGCTTCGACCTCCTGGATTGGTCCTTCAAATGCTCAACCATTTCTCTAGCGGTAAGGTTTTCTTTATATGCCTGATATATGAGATCTATCAGTGCAACTTCATTAGAAAGCGGGACAAGAATTTCGGAATGTTTATATTCAGGAAATTTTTCATCATTTAAACAATCTAGTTTTAAATCTGGGTGGACTTTATCCTCGGGTATCATTGCACGGAAACGTTGCTGAAGAGGTTCATCCGAAGCATCTTTCGGCTTCAAACCTGGCAAACGACTCAATGTATCTGGAATTAGTGCTTTAGATCCTGGTTGATAGGATATCACAAAATTAAACTGGGATAGAAATTCAGACCATCTTACTTGATGCTGGTTGAGTTGTTTTGCTGTCAAAAATGTCTTCAAGTTCTTGTGGTCTGTAATAATTTCAAATGTGGACTGGACCCCTGCAAGCTCTGGTCGCCGTTCTTCCAATGATTTTACTATGGCCAGTAGCTCTTTATCATAAATATCATAATTTGATCCAGCTGGACTGTGTTTCGAAGAGAAGAAAGCGACTGGATGAAGTAGATTGTCGTCCTCTGTCTGAAGCAGCGCACCACCCGAAGCCCAATTTGACGCATCAGTCTCGACCACTGTGTGTCTATGGTAATCAAAATACCTTAGTACTGGTTCTTGCGTGAAAGAATTCTTTAAATATCGAAATGCCTTATCCTGATTGTTTGACCGATTCCATTTTACGCCTTTCTGTAAGAGGCGGGTTAATGGCTGCATAAGCCCCGAATATCCTTCAATGAAGCGCCTATAATAATTTTAGAACCCTAAAAACTGCTGCAACTCTTTTAAGTTAGACAGTTCCTTCCAATTCTCAATTGATTTTACTTTTTCAGGATCCATGCTGAGCCCATCAGCAGAAATAATTAGCCCCAGATACTTTGTCTTCTTTGTATAGAATTATGATTTTGCAATATCAAGCTGTAGACCTGCATTTCCCAAACGTCTTATTACTTCGTCTAAATTTTTTGTGTGTTCCTCTTGGGTCCTTGAGTAGATCAGAACGTCATCTAGATATGCTGTACAATACTTATCCAATGCGTCATGTAACGTGTGGTTGATATAGTTTTGGAACGTTGCTGGCGCATTGGATAAACCGAACGGTGTTACTAACATTTCATATAATCCAAACCGTGTGGTAAAAGCTGTCATCCACTCGTGTCCCTCTGCAATCCTAATACAATTGAAAGCAGATATGACATCCAATTTCGTATAAAAATTTGCACCAGATGTGGAATCCAGGGTCTCCCTGATCAAGGGGAGAGGATAGCGGTTTTTTATTGTAACATCATTAAGACCTCTGTAATCCTGGCAGATACGCACCCCTCCAGTTTGTTTCGGGACTAGTAGTAATGGAGCGGCAGCGGGAGAGGATGATTGTCTTATAAATCCTTTATCAAGCATTTCATCAATCCATTTTTTTATGCATTGCAACTCTGAGGGAGAGAAGGGTCTATTTTTACAGGACGGAACCTCTTTGCCTGGAATTATTTCAATCTTCTGGTCCCACTCACGATGAGGTGGTAGTATTCCGGCATTTTTTGGTAAGAAGTGCTCCTCATGATGATTTAACTGATATGGCAATTTTTGTTTTATCATATCAATGATTAAGTCAGGCTTATTTTCCAAGAATTTTTCCACATCTGCCTGGTCAACTTTCCGGCGAATAAGATCTAGCGAATCACTATCTTCTGGACTCTCCTAATTTGGAGTTGTCTCCTCCATGAAAACTCTTCTTTCACAGAATTATTTTGACTACATAACCAATTATTTTCTTTCATTTTTGGTATGAGATGTTCTTCTTAATCATTTACGCAATCCTCAACTGTGGTATTGTATGATCTGCATGTAGGTGCCAGCTCATTTTCGCAACGAGAATCATAGAAAAAAGAGTTTCTTTTACTAGGTAAGCACATTGTTTCCCAATTTCTTCCATGAAAACAGTTACATTTACAATATTCAGACCTGAAAGAGAGCGTCATAGACCTCCAATCACAAACTGGATTATGCAGTTTTAACCATGGTATACCTAGAATAACTGGATTACTCTTGCTGAGTTTTGTTATATAAAAGACAAAATTTTCCGAGTGCTGACCGAGATGCAAACGGAAGACGAAGTAATGCGTTATGGCTACTTGTGAGCTACCGTCAGCTAGACGTACAGAACGAGGGGCCACAAGTGGTTTAGTTTCAATTCCAAACCGCTTTACAATTGATTCTTCATCAGCAAATGCAATAGCTGTGCAACCGCTGTCAATCAGACTTGTTGTGGAAATTTTAACACTATCATTATTGCGTGGATTAGAAAGATGAGAACGTAGAAGCATTGAATTACTTGAACTAGTGGAGCACATTTCTAGCAGTGAGCTATCTAGTAATACACTTCTTACAAATGCATTCTCATCATTATAAATATTTGACCCCTGTCGACAACTTACGGCAAGGGTTTGTCTTTTAACTGATTGTCCACAGCTCGTGCAACATCTTTAGCGTATTTGTCTTCGGGGTAGAAATCTGCGACGTGACCAGTATTTCCCAAAGCGCGAAGTCTTGTGGGGGCTGCTGCACCTGAATAATTTGACTGGAGGTTCGAAGGATGTTGCTGTGGGACATATGGAACTGGACTATGATACATGTAGGGTGTTTACCATGGATGCATATTCTGTTGTAGAGGATATCTTTGTTTGGAAGCGGCAGAGTGGACATGAATGGCAGATTGTGAATGATTAGCGCTGTCACAGGGCAGGTTTACAAAGTGCGTGGTTAAGTATTATAATTGAGTTGTGCTATGAGAAGAGAAAAGACTATCTAGCTACACGAAGGCCTATAGAGGCTCAGTTATTGCTTAACCTTAAACGACCCCAACTACCATCTTACTACCGTGACAGGCGCCTCCACTGGGTATGGAACAATTAGTTGACCGTATTGGCATTGGAATCGGATCCATCTTCCTGTGGTGATCCTTCGCAAAATGGCCTTTCTGGCCACAAGCTAAGCATAAGTTATTATCCTTTCTGTACTTCCTATTGGCTTCTGAGAGCTTCAAACGACTGAGATCCATTGGGTCACCAACATCTATTGAATCTTGACTTGGCCTAAAATCTTGGTGAGAAGAATTATTTGGAGCCTGTTGAATTTTAGCAATGTGCTCCTGTTGTCCCAAGTTTCGAGCAAGTCTATTTATCATCTGGCTCCAACCAGTATAGTCGTCATCATCGGGTAAATTTTCTTGATTATATATAACACTGGTGATATTTTTATTCAATTGCTTCCTCAGCAAATCGACTTTTGTCCTGTCATCATATTTAGCCTTCTCCACAAAATGGTCAAAGTCTACTTTGAAGTCTCCGAAGGCGAGCTTTTCTTGGTAAAGTGTATCCAATTTATTTTTTGCTGTCTGGGTGATATCTAGTAGCATATATCGCCCGTCCAAGACTGTCAATAATTCTTCAGATGTTTTACATGCCCATTTCTGAGGATTCTCAGGATTCTTATTCGTCATCTGGACACCATCTTGCACAGAGTCCCATGCCTTGTCTGTGAGTTGTCCAGTTCTAAACAACACTTTTTCAAATTCACCAGAAAAGCAAGCCTTATACACGAGGATATTCTGTTCAACTTGTGTCTTCCATCGCTCATAGACTAATTGCCTTTTCTCCATATTAGTCTGATTTCCAGTGAACTTATCATGGTCTACTGTAGTGCGGCGAGGTGTTGGACAGATGGCCTGTTTGTTAGAAACAATGTTGGAGTTAGCAATATTGTTTTGAATTTGGTTTCGTAACTTATGAATTTCTTCATTCCCCGATGATACCTGAGCATTCAATTTGCTTATTCTCATATTTAATGTATTGATATTGTTCAGACGGCTTTCTACTTGCTGGTTTTTTGTTTATATTGTTTCTCGTGCCTTTAGAGTATCCTGATGAGCGAGAGTGAGTCTTTCGCTTAGCTCACTGATGTGTCCTTTCATGCCTTTAAAATTGGACTCAAATTCAGATATTGTTGCTGACTGGTGGGAAATCTGTCTGTTAAGTACGCCAAACTTAAGATCAAAACATTTTAACAAACTGCAGAACATTATTTTTTCAGGTGAATCAGAAGTTGAGGCTATGGTTGTCAAGAGAGGAGTCGGATTTGAGTCTGGCGGGAATGTGTGGTCTCCAATGGCGCTGGCAAGATTCGGCCAACTTTCACGGAAGGAATCTAAAAGTTGGTTCAGAGTAGACGCGTCCTGGTTGCTGGCCATTTTTACACAAACTGGATAAATTGATTTTAAGAGTATAGGATTGCCTTGTTTCGTTCGAGAAGGATCTTCTTACAGGATACAATTTTTTTTGGGTTACAGGTAACTGGATCAGGGAAGCAGAGAAGCAGGGCGCGGTAAGGCACGTATGTTAAGGATCGCACAAAATGTCACGGAATGTATAAAGGGAGTATCAGGATCTGGATGGTTCGGGATCAATAACTGTGTTGTGCAATAAAGAGAGTACATCTAACTATGTACATGGAAGTCTCTATGTCCCAAGTTCGCTAAGCCATTCCTAGGACTTAGTCCCGTGACAAAGTCATCTGAATACAAGCGTTCCTCAGTTAACACAAATCTTTTCTATATCTATGTTGGTGTTCTACGAACACATATAGCATCCTTCCAAGGTAGAGATTCAACCTGCATGTGCTCATAATCTTAACAGAGGTAGAGGGTAACAGTTCTTCATTGATATATTATTAATACCATGAAAATCATGACAAATGCGGATATGTTTCGGTTACACTACAACAAGTCAAGCGTAAGCAAGTATAGGTATATTCCAGGCTACTGTTTCGGTCCCAAGTAATATCTGATGCTTGCGCTGAGACGCCCGAAGAGGTTCCATGTCAATAATTATTACAGGGTAATGTCGTGTCAGGTCGTGACTAGTTGCGTGTCTCGCAAATATACAACTGTCAAGGGAAGAAACACGTACAGGACGTCTAGTCATAAGAACACTGTAATTTAGGAGATATATGTTACTTTCTAGTATCATGTGTGATTTGATCTAAACCTGTATATGGAGACTAGGTCTAGTAGAAATATAGGTAAATGACTAAGGAACGGGTATGGAAATGGTTATATATGGACATGATCTGGATGATTGGAAAAGGGATCATACGGAGCACATATCACAACTAGTTTTACTCGATCATCTTCTAGATACTTTGTACCTTATTTAACATAACAACTCAAATATATTCACTTATAGAAGTTATATCTTTAACACGACTTAGAAAAAAATTGTCATCTTTGTCATCATACAATACCATAACTAAGTCAAACAGGATACCTCCTCCCGGCTTTTTAGCAAGGAGAATTGGACTTGCCACTGACAATGTTGAAGGTCGAATCCAGCCTTTTCCAAGCTGGTCGTCTAACCAACGCTTAATCACACGAAGTTCTGAAGGGGAACATGGTCGAGCTCGGGACTGTGGAAATTTCTGGATCCCAGGTAAAAGCTCAATCTTGTGATTGTATGAACAATGAGGAGAGAGATTTGCAGCATCCTGAGGCAAAGCAACATCTGCTACATCATGGTAGACCTGGTGCATTTTTCTTTTAATTTCCTCTATTGTTGGTAGGGGACTATCAACTTTTTTGAAGAAATTTTTCATATCTTCATCTGTAATTTTCATTAGTTTTGCTATATTTTGGCTGAAGAGTGAGTTAATAAAATCATGAAAAAGCTCAGAGAATTGGTCTTTCCACACAGTAGGGTCACCACGACCCAGGAGTAATTCTTGAAAATCAATTTCTGGTAAGAGTGGGACACTAAGGTCTCTCTCTTGGACTGAATCTAGCGCTTCCAGATCTTCTGCCCTAATTCTCATTACGTGAACATCTTTATCCTTAGCTTTTTTGAAGAATCAAGGCGCGTCAAGGATTCTGATGTCATTGACGTTTAAATGGTTGTCATATTTTAAAGATGATAATTCTCCAATGGGTGTAGTTTGAATATATTTTGCTGGGTCTAGTATGTATACAAGATTAGACGCGTTAGATTGCTGCTTTGCTATATCTCCTGATATTTCTCCTTCGTCCGGTATTTCTACAACAGATGCTGGCTTAAAATTAGAAGTTCGAGGCATCAGACAGTTTTTTGCACAGTACTCTTTGTCAAATACAAGGGATTTAGATTGCCAATCTATGATGGGATTATGAAGCTCCAACCATGGGAAACCTAATATTAGCTCATTCTCGGGACCGAGGGTGGTAACTAGGGCATTAACTTCTTCCATATGGTTCATTACTTTCAGGGAGCCGACGATGCGATGTGTGATCAACTCCGACACGCAGCCATCAGCTAAATAGAGTGGTCGAGGTTGAGGTAGAGGTATGAAGGACAGACCTTTAGCTTGTGCCCACGCTTTTCTCACAAACATAAGCTCAATACTACCAGTGTCAAGAAGTATGGACACTGGAAAGGAAACACTGCACTGTACATAAGAATTGAAGGTTCCAGATAGTGATATTGACTTTTGGCCTAATTTATTCGATAAGATTGGCTCTCCAATAGAGATCCCTCGATATTTACATAAGCTTTTACCTGAATCAACACAATTTTGTACAGAAGCGCCCCGCAAGCGACTTAATGTTGGGGCCCTCCATTTCCCTGGCTACTTCTGCTTGCTGGAAAATGACTATAGCGACTATTATTGGCGTCAACTTCACCGAGTACTTGACCTCGTTCATGGCTAAACTCGTTTGGATGAGTTTCACAAGGAGGTTGTGAACTATAAGTAGACCTAGGGTTATAGTTACTTTCTTCAATCTCCTAAAAACGTAGACGAGTGCGGTCACTATTAAATCCACCTCTGTTACTATTATAATTACCATAATTACCCCTAGATCCTATCTCGTTATTTCTGCCGTAATTATGGGAGGGGTAGCTTTGGTACTGGCTTGCTTGGAAAGAATCTTGTCGAGGTTGAAGATCGTGGCCACTGTTGTAGTTTCCATGGTAGCTACCTTGGATACCCTGATCTGACCTTGACCCTGACTGTAGGTCGCGATCTGTAGTACCAAATCGCCGCTTACTGCGTTTAGCTAATTCCGAAGAACAGTTTCTAGAATAGTGGCCGTCTCCACCGCATCAATTACAAAGACCATGATCTCTACAATATTGCCATTTGGCTGGCGTCACCGAAACTCGATTGAGTTGCATTCGATCTAAATCCATGGGATCACTGGTTTGAATATTACTGTTATGTCCTTGAATATGTTGTCTGTCTCCCACACCTAGATTTCCGGAGCTGCCCGTAATCTGGCAATCGGTCTCCTGGTTTTTTCAAAATTGATGATATAGTTTGATCAATTCTGTGATCGAATATTCAGGTGGCGCTGGTATATGGTTTTTGTCACAGACCGGCTTTCCCCACGAGGAAAACGGCCTGCTTGTCACTACCATTGTGCCATGGGCTAATGCTGAGATGCTGCGCTTAGTCTGGTCAACCAAGTCAGGAGCTTCCCTAGTAACATAGTCAATGCGTTGCGATGGTTACAATGTTATGATAGCAACAGTTACTAATCAACATAAGCAATCAGTTGCTGTGTTATAGCTGTAGACTACCATACCCCTGATTGTAGTAGCCGCTCTTGAGTACTTAAGAAAGGCCTAGGACTGGATTTGTTCTGTAGCTTTTTGTCTTGTAATTATTCTAGACTTTAGATTGATCCGATTATTATAAGCTTTACCTTATACCCCGATTCTGTCTCGTTCCGCCTCCGTCTTGTCTCGCCCTCGTCCCGTTCCGATCACATCCTGTTCCGATCACATCCTGTTCCGATCACATCCTGTTCCGATCACATCCTGTTCCGATCACATCCTGTTCCGATCACATTCCGTCCCGACTACATCCGTCCCGACTCCGTCCTGTTCCGACCCTTGACCTCCGAACTAGCCAACGAGCCTGACAGTTTTTGACGGCAATTTGCAAAGGTTCCGAGAATTTTCTTCAAAGATGGTAAACACTGTAACGGCTGGTAAGCCGATTGGTTCCTGTAGCGCATGTTGGCCAACATGAGCCTAGCCTGATATTGGTAGCGCACGATTGATCGACATCAATGTGTGGATATATGATGCCACTCAACAGAATATCAAGGCATCGGCATCTAGTTCGGCAGGGCAGCAGTATTGGACCATACAGCTACAACACATGTAAAGAATCCCATTGGAACCGAGAGGGAGGGACTGTGCCTCAACCACATAGACAATGTATATATAAGTATAGATAGAGACTGAAGTAGTTTTCTCTTCAGAATGATAATTTACATACTATCAACCACATAGTTGCACCAGCGCCTGTTCCTTCATCCGTGACAATGGGGGAGATCACAGCGCCAGAAAGTAAAGATTCGGATGGATGGAGACATTGGAAACAACAGAATGTTAAACTGCGCAAAATACTTCTGAATGCTGTAGATGAGGATCTACAAACAGTGGTCATTGACAGTCAGACAGCCCACGAAGCATAGAACCTGTTTAAGGCTCGATATGGTCGCGACACGACAAATACAACGATTTCTTTACTAAAATATTTCATAAATCGCTCCTTAAACGACTGAGATAGAATCCTCGACCACCTCTCGAAGTTTACAGCCGCCTGGAACCGTCTAAAGCAACGCTCGCAAACAACGAAGTCGTCTTTAGGCCGAACCCTCCGAACGCTCACTTGCAATGATGAAATAAAGGGAGCATTTCTTTTAAGTTCATTGCCTAAAACCATGGATAACCTCGTCGATAACCTTGCTACTAAAGAGCTCACAAGCTTTGAAGACGTCCAGTCTAGACTCTTAGATCTAACAGGCAGTACAACTGATATTCCAAAAGATAATACAGCCTATAAATCTACAGAGCTGGGCGTGAAAGAATGTTCTTGGTGCAAGTCCAAAAAGATGAAATACCAGGGTCACCTATACACCGACTGCCAAAAGTTGAAAAAACACTGTGATAAGAAGAATCAGCAAAGAGAACTAAAGCTAAATGAAATTGCTGGTGCTGCAGCTCACGAAAGTGAATTCTCAGACCACGCCCTCGTTTCAAACTCCTCAACTGTCACTTCAACAAAGTGGATCTTCGACACAGGTGCATCAGCACACATGACTGGATGTGAAAGCTATTTTGAAATTCTTACCCGAATTCAAGGTCAAAGTGTCAAAATTGCCAATAACACACACATCCCCGTAACTGGGAAAGGCGCGGTAAGGTTAAACCTTTTGACAAGTAAAGGAGAAGTCATAAATACTGTCCTCCATGATGTCTTGCTGGTACCATCATTTCAAACGACGAGGCTATATTCATGGGATAAAGCAAGGGAGCAAGGATACAAACTAAAAGGAGAACAAGAAAATATTTTTTTTAATGATTCGTTTGGGCATGAAGTATTGTGGGCTAAGTCGGGAAATAAGTCATATTATATACAGACGAAGAAATATAATGCAAACTTTGCCACCTATTCTGAGCTCCATAAGGCGTTGGGGCATCCAGGCATCACAGCCATTAAAAATCCTTCTGAGCTGTACAATAATTGCGAAAACCTTCCCTTACCACCCACAAACTTTCACTGCCCAACATGTGAGAAAGCTAAATCTAAACACATTGTACCAAAATCAATCCATGAAATTCCAGCCTGTAAATTTGACATTATCTACTCAGATCTACCCGGAAAATTCTCCGTCCCATCACTCGGCCAAAGTCTATACTATATTACCTTTATTGATGGAAAAACACGTTACTGTTGGGTCATGTTCCTCCGAAAAAAAAGTGATACCGCACAAACAATGCTCGATTTTATTTGCTTTGTGAAAACACAATTCGGTACAAATATCAAACGTTGGAGGACTGATCGAGGAGGAGAATTTGTCAACCAAACCACCAACTCTATTTTTAACTTTGAAGGAATAGTACATGAAATGTCACTAGCCTATGAACACGAGAGAAATGAATTAGCTGAACGGTATAATCAAACACTAACTACCATGGCCAGAGCAATGTTAATTGAATTAAATACCTCAGTGTGGGCGGAAGCAATCTCAACTGCCTGCTACCTAAAAAATAGCCTCCCTCATTCACGGCTACCCACCCACACCACGCCATATGAGGCCTTGCTAGGCACTAAAGCCACAATACACCATCTCCAATCTTTTGGCAAAAACTGCTTTGTACACATACACAAGGACTCGCGACCTGCAGGAACAGAGCTACTACCAAGAGCTATGGAAGGCAAGTTTGTGGGATATACGGAAAGCACAAAAATATTCCGGATATGGATCCCTTCGAAGAATAAAGTAATCGAATCTCCCAACGTCAAATTTGCGCCGCTCGATTCAGGGGAAGCAACATTAATAAACGCCCTTGACACTCGAAGCAATCACATGCAAATAAAAGTGTCAGAAACTGAAATTTCTCCAAAGGAAATCTTATCTTGTGAAAACCAACCAGAAGGTTCTGACACCTCTTCCAACCTCGAAAATTCCTCCTCATTCCGGCCAAATTCGCAGCAAATACATCATCAAAATGGACAATCTCCAATATACATAACAGCACAACCCCAAACTTCCAAAATTAGTGAAAACCAAGTATCAGAATATAGTCGACCCAAAAGGTCGTCGAAACCCATTCAAAGATACGGTTCATTTATAAATCATGGCCCTGAGATACGCTCGAGGGAACAACATGACTTGGAACACAGACAGCTGGTGCATGTAGAAAATGTTCAGGACGAAATAGAGTATAATGCTGTAGCTCTTGCAGCAAAAAGTGCACCGGAAACAAATGAGGAACCAAGAACAATCGAGGAGGCACTCGAAAGGCCAGATGCAAACCACTGGCGTGAAGCAATAGATCAAGAAATAAACTCCTTAAACCAAAACCACACCTGGGATGAAACTGTCCGGCCTCCACAGCACAATGTTGTTGGTTCTAAATGGGTATTCAAGATAAAGCGACATGCCGGTGGATCAATTGATAGGTACAAAGCACGTCTAGTAGCTCAAGGATTCAGTTAAATTCCTGGTTATGATTTTGTTGAAACCTTTGCCCCTGTCGCTTGATATGAAAGCCTTCGCATATTAATTTGCATTGCTGCCCAAAATAAATGGATACCACAACAAATGGACATGAACTCAGCCTACTTATACGGTTCTTTAAAGGAAGAAATATTCATGGAACTTCCGCCAGGATACCGAAAATCCGGAAAATGTGCTGCACTCCGCAAATGTATCTACGGCCTAAAACAATCAGGCAGTGAATGGTACTCCTGCATATCGACATCACTTCAACAAAAAGTTTTGAAATAGCAGACTTTGATCTATGCGTCTTCGTTTATCCAACACAAAACGCCTTTCTAGCAATATACGTTGATGACATACTAATCTTCTATCCAGATAAAAAATTTAGCCAAAACCTAAAGTCATGTATCGGAAGAGATTTCAATTGCAAGGACTTGGGAAATGCTCATTATATCCTTGGACTACAGGTTAAACTAGAAAAAACAGGTATACAACTCTCTCAACAAGGCTACTCATAGAAAATCCTAGAACGCTTTGGCCTTACACTTGCTCATAAAGTCAGCACTCCTCTCGATCCTAACGTCACCCTTTTTAAAGGCACTGAAGAGGAACGTGTCGAGAATATAAAAGAATATCAAGCCATAGTAGGATCTCTTATGTATCTTGTCATAGGAAGTCGCCCTGATCTAGCCTACACTGTCACTCTCTTAAGCCAGTTTTCATCTTGCCCAAACAAAAGCCATTTGCGAGCCGCCAAACAGACACTTCAATACCTAGCTGGAACAACCGAGTGGGATTTGTTCTACCCACATGGAACTAGTAGAATACTCGAAGTGTTTGCTGATGCATCCTACGCTGACAATCCTCATACTCGAAGATCCACGTCAGGATATATAATTAGGCTTGTAAATGCTGCAATATCATGGAGCAGCAAACAACAGCGATCCGTGGCATTATCCACTACAGAAGCCGAATATATGGCAATGTTGCTGGCTGCGCGCCAAACAACCTGGACAAAATTTGGATTAAGACAACTGCGTCAAGAGTATGACACAATGCTCTATACTGACAACAATGGGGCTCAAGAACTTGTAAGAAATCCGCAAATTCACGGATGTTCAAAACATATTGACGTACATTACCATTACTTTCGTGAAAAGTTTAACGAAGGAGAATTTGAACTTCTCCACGTGAAATCAGCTAACAACCTTGCGGATCTACTCACTAAATCTCTCGTAAAGTCTATTGTTGGTATCACAGGTAACAATTGGATCCAATCAAGGGGTCTGATGTCAGTATATGTGAATGATGTCTATTCTTTCCATCTAAGGAGATGGCAATGCTGTATCTATATGATTACATAATTAAACTAGAATTACACTTGATTACGCCAGTTCTACAGATATAATCCAAACATCTATACATCACCGACTTTCAGATCATATCAGATGTGCAAAGCGAGGGAAAGTGTTGTGATCTAACGCTGTTCAATCTGCGGACTTTGTGGTGAGCAGATATTAAATCTCACGTGATGGAACACGGGAGCGAAGTAAAAGAGGGGACAGCCCACTAGCCAAATCTAAGAATTTACGGGCACATGTAGAACTGTTGCACATTCTCTGTAGATAGACATAACAAGCAATTATCTTCAATAATTAAATCAACCTCCACACAATTGAGACCCATAGAAGTGCCAAACTTTCATATAACCCTCAATTGTATTGTCGCAATCGCATCTGTAACGAGCCACCACTGCATTCTAGAATACACTCTCTAACTGTGATAAGCTACACCGCCGGGTCTAGCAAACATATTACAATACTATTGTCTGTGCCGACTGAGGAGCTGTCTTACGCACCGGCTCCTCAAGACTCTTCGTAACTGCCTTCTCCAAAGCTAGTATCCTTTCCTCCATTGGCTCTGCCGACATCTTCGATTGTAACATCTGCGTGTGAGCTTTGAAGGCGTTATAAGCCTCATCTGTTTCAACAATCGGTGCTGCAGATGTGTAAGTACCTGTAATCACTAGTCTACCATGAGTGTTGTTGGAAATGGAGACACGGAGTGTTGTGGACGTATGGGCCCTCCATTTTGTCTAGGTTCCCGACACGATCTCGTGTGTATTTAAGAGGTTGGAATAGGTAATATTGTAGCGCTTCAGGCTACCTATTGGACATATGAGCGGCTGTATGGCGTCGGCGCAAGGAGATTATTGGGGGGTTTCTATGCCTAGATGGCGCCACACTTGTTTATGCTGTGGCATAGGCTCTGTTTGTTTTTTTTTTTTTTTTTTTTTTTTAATACATTTGGTCCTAAGCTAAAGCTATGTTTTCCACATTTGGTCAAGGATCGGCGGATCCGGCAGGGTTCCCTGTAACTTGCTTACAGCCTAACTCGTTCCAACCTCGTGAATTGCTACCAAAAGTGCAGCTGATTGAACAAGAACGAAAAATCACAAAAATCAAAACAACTCCGAATATCAGAAGATTCCTCCATGTTGGACCCAGTAAATGCGCTCCTCACACATTCCCTCGTCCGTCACACCTTCCAAATGACAAAATTTATTCAATCTCCGCTGAGAGCAAGAGATGAGTTAGCAGGCACTTTTTATCCAGCCGGTATCCTGCTATTGGTTAGTAGATGCCTCAAAAGGGGACATCGTCGAGGTTGCTGTGTCCTTAAACTTCTTCTTCAGATCCCAGAGCTCCGAAACCTGTTGCCTCGGCCATTGAGACATCCTTCGCTGCGGCGATGATCGCCTCTTCGGCCTTTTTTGCTGCAGCCCTGGCTCGTGCCACCTTCGCGAACTCCCCTTGTTCGATGTGGCGAATCCACGCGAGCTGCTCTTTGGTCACCGGTCCAGACTTTCTGGGTCTGACTTTGCAGTCCCGAGAATCCGATCGGTGGGGTCCCCCACAGTTGCGACAGCGTGTGAGAGCCTTGCACTCTGTTTCGGGGTGCATATTTGATCTGCAGTTCCAGCAAGCTGGAGCGCGGGAGCAACCACGAGTGGCGTGGAAGCCCAAACAGCGTTTGCACTGTTCAATTGATCGACGAGGCTTGTGAATGGTTGCCATACCCGAATCGTCGAAAAGGCAGAAGCCCGCACGAGGGGCTTCGTCCCAGCGAAAAAGGGCATGCCAGTTTCGATAAGGCGATCCAGGCCGACGTGTCCCATTAGGTCGGACCTGGATTGGATACGCGCTGGTCGTAAGGAAGATCTCAGCGGTGACACTTGCAGCATTGGTCGCTAAGGGGCCGTACTGTGAAATTATACTTACAGGTACGTTTGGTATCTGTAAGGCGACAAGATCCGAAGATGCTTCGAGTTTGGCGTTTTCACTTGCCAGCTTCAGAGAGACATCTAGGATCTCTTGTCGTATTTTTTCGTTCTTTGCTATAATAGCAAAGCCGGTCTTTACTCGATGAATCGAGGTTATATCATTGGAAGAGAGATTAAGCGTGTCCGCTACCTTACTTTTCACAATGTTGTTTGAAAGATTCCGCCATGGGTGCTCCTTTTCCAGGCGAAGGAACAGTCGCTTATTGACTTTCGCCTTGGGAGCTTCTTTCTTTTGGGCTCTCGCCGCAGGTCGCGGCACAGCCTTTGCTGTAGGTGCTGCATTTTGTCGCAGTCCATTTTTGGCCACCGTGGCCCAGGTGCTTTTTACAGGCAGCACTGGGACGGCGGGAGTTGTATTGCTCCTGGCTTCTGGAGCCCTTGGGGTCGGGTTCGCAGGGCGAGGAGGGAGGACGGGTGGCGTGATGGCCGGGCCCGTGGCCATGTATTGCGCAATGGCGGCGCGTAAGTAGACTTTCATCGAGTCTACGAATTGTCTATTTGACCCGTTGGTCAAAGGGAGGAGGGTGGCTTCGACGCCAGAGATGGCGGCGGAACAGAGGGCCAGATTTGCCGCTGTTTCGGCGGCGCGTAGTTGTTCAGCTTCGACAATTGGTCTAAGCTCTGGGGGACACTGCTTTTGTGGCAGCTTTTGGCAGCGACGTTGATTTTGGCGCTGCTTTGACTGCAGCGTTTTCCGACGGTTTTGACGCTGTCGGAGGAGATTTTGACGATTCTCCAGTCCCGTGAGGGACGGAGGATGGTTGGGGAAATTCCTCAAAAATTTCAACTGACCCGATCATGTCAGTATCGGGCTCAGTGACGGCGGGGAGAGCTTTTTCCTTCCCTTTAGTTGAGACCTTGCTCATCTCCGCGCATTTTGGAGACTGGGCAAGGTCAGGTAATTTTTTGAGAGCCCTCTGGCGGACTCTCGAATTGTCCAGCTTGGCGTTGGGACGCTTTTTACGAACAGGTGGCATGGTTAAGATGCCAGCGGCTCGATGACAATTTACTGAAGGAATGCGACGAGCGCGAGAGGGATGTAGATGAGGAAAGAGTAAAGTTTCGAATTTTCGAATTTCAAAAAATTGTTTGTTTGTTCATTAACGTGCTAGGTGAAGTAACTACGGTCGCACTCCTACTGGAGCTTGAGCACGAGTGGGGTCAGGCCGGATCAGGTTAACTACTGTGCAGTACAAATGCCTCGTCCCACCTAAATGACCGGAACCATGCCAAAATGCATCTATGTGTTGAACCATGACAAATTCGGCAACCCAGAATTGAAAACAAAACAAAAATATTCTGTCAGGCTCGTTGGCTAGTTCGGAAGTCAAGGGTCGGAACAGGACGGAGTCGGGACGGATGTAGTCGGGACGGAATGTGATCGGAACAGGATGTGATCGGAACGGGATGTGATCGGAACGGGACGAGGGCGAGACAAGACGGAGACGGAACGGGACAGAGTCGGGGTATAAGGTAAAGCTTATAATAATCGGATCAATCTAAAGTCTAGAATAATTACAAGACAAAAAGCTACAGAAAAAATCCAGTCCTAGGCCTTCCTTAAGTACTCAAGAGCGGCTACTACAATCAGGGGTATGGTAGTCTACAGCTATAACACAGCAACTGATTGCTTATGTTGATTAGTAACTGTTGCTATCATAACATTGTAACCATCGCAACGCATTTACTATATTAATAGGGAAGTTCCTCACTTGATTGACCAGACTAAGCGCAGCATCTCAGCATTAGCCCATGGCATAATGGTAGTGACAAGCAGGCCGTTTTCCTCGTGGGAAAGCCGGTCTGTGACATATTCACGCGAAATCCCGCATTACAAAAGAAAAACTTCAACAATCTCCCTTCCACTGTTCCGCCTCAGCCACCACGCGCCTGAGCCTCGATTCCAATCTCTCTGTCCATGCCAAACCACCTAGGATTTGGATATATCACGACCGATTCACAGGTATCCTTACCATCCCCCGACTAGCCTCCGCGTATATTCCACTCTCCTGGACGTAGTCCCTGAACAGCTGCCATCCCCTTGATCCAAGCATTGTTTCCAGAGCCGGCGCCCTACGCTTTTCAGCCGCCATGTTGCCAGTGCTTTTCGACACTGGACAAGGTGACCAATTGATTTTTCCCTCCCACACTCGCAGTTAAGTGTAGCGTCAGCGTGATTGAAGCGGCGATGATATGCCGCAAAGTCTCCATTTCCGGTTCGGGCAGCGATTAAGCGTGCGAAGACCGCTCTAGGTAGCGCTAGCTCTGGCGGTTTCTTGCGCCGCATCTCGAGTTCAAGATTGGCGTAGTGTTTGGGGCGATTCAAGTGCCACCAGTCCGTCAACATCTGCCTGGCCACTTCACGGGCTTTCCGTCCTGATGAAGCGAGGGTCATCACACCATGTGTCGTCCTAGAGTTGTCCGGCGAGTGAAGCTCTCTTCGGGCGAGTTCATCGGCGATTTCATTTCCTGCCAGCCCTTCGTGGCCCGGAATCCATACTATTTTGACAGGCGCGGCTGATCCCGCGGCCAGTTTCACGAACCTTTGGATACGCCAGGATGATGAGCCCGTTGTTCCCGTCAGTAAAGCCTGAACAGCCGCAGAATTGTCGAGATGGATGTAGATAGCGCTGCGTCCTCGATCTCGATTGCTGGCAGTAATTGCTTCTATAGCAGCCAAAGCTCCATGGACCTCTGCATCGTAGACCCCCGCATGGTTAATTTTTCCTAAGCCGCTTTGCTTAATTGTAGTACCTGTGCCACTGATAAAGGTCACAAAGGACCATGACACTTTGTCGGTGGACGCCCCAGAACCATCACTGTACACGCAGAGACAGTCGGGTGGGAGTGTAGGTAGCCACTCTCTTATGAACTTGGCAGCCTCTTTCTTGCTTGTCCAGCAGGGAATTGGCTGAGGAGGGACCGGAGGTCGGAGCGGTTGAGGTAGTTCAGCCTCTCGCAGAAGTCGATACATCCTCTGGACCCTCGAATCATGAACTCTGTCCAGACCAAGTCTGGTTTTGTTGCATGTCTTTAGTCCGAGTCGGTGGCAAGCGCTGTCAGTGCTTTCCGTGGTCCGAAGTCGAAGCGGATGGTACTCATCCAGTCTCCGGATTCGTGCGGCAGTCTTGAGCCTGCGTTCCTCGAGCAGAATGTGTGCTGGTGGAATGCCAGCCTCCCTTCTCAGGGCTGCGATGGGCATAGTGCGCCAGGTTGGTGGAGCCATGCGGATTCCGAAGGCAGAAGTTTGGTCAATAACTTTGCACTGTCTCTTACATGAATTTCGCGCGACACCCCGATAGGTTTCCCTGGTTGGCCCCGGGTACTAGGATTCCGCTGCGTGCATCGCGATTGGCAGGACTACTGTGCAGATCACTGTGGTTAGTAGGTCGGACCTTGGTCCCTGGGTGCACTGAGTGAGCCGTCAAAAGTGTTGCACTAGCCGCATTGCTTTACTGGTCCACTTTGCGACGTGACTTTCGAAGGTCAGACCGCGATCAAGGTGTACTCCGAGCCATCGGATATTGTCGGATGCTTGTACATCGCGAGTGCCTACCCTTATAGCCGGAAGTTCGTGTCCCCTGGATCTGGGGCCGACGAAGTAGACTACTTCGGCCTAATCTGGGTCGAAAGAGACGGCATTATCAGCAGTCCACCCTAGGACTGCATCGACTTCTCTCTGGACAGCTGCTGCGGCTTCGTTTGGAGTCGAACCTATGCCGAGGATAGCAACATCATCTGCATAGCCGAATCTCCAACTACTGCCCCCCACGACTTCGGCCATGTAGAGGAGGAAGAGAATTGGGGATAAAGGCGATCCTTGTGGCAGCCCGCATTCTAGGTGAATTGGGTCTGTTACTCCATCCTCGTGTCTGACACGGGCAGATCGTTCTTTCAGGAAAGACTTTATCCAAGTGATGGCTAGTTTCGGCCACCCAACTTTATTCATCCTTTGCAGCAGTCGTCCGTGGAGTACAGCGTCAAATGCACCCTGTACGTCCAGAGTGACAAGAACTGCTTTCTTCTGCCTCTTCATTGCATGCTCCACATCGTGGATAACGCTTGAGACAAGGTCATTAGCTGATCTGCCGGAGAGTGCTCCAAAAAGCCGCTGCGGCACGGCCTTGTACGAGATGGCGGTGTAGGCCATGCGCCTTGCGACTAGTCTCTCAAGACCTTTGCCGAGAGAGGATAGCAGTGCGATGGGCCTCCATCCTTTAGCTATACTGAGATTACGGCCAGGTTTGGGGAGAAGAATCACTTCGGCTAGCTTGAATGCCTTCGGGAAGTGGTTCAGTCGAATTGAGCCCTCAAAGAGTACTTTCACTGCGTGACCATTTGACAGCCAGGCTGTCCTAAGAAGCCGCACAGAAATCATGTCTACTCCGGGAGCTTTATTTTGGTAGGCTGTTGTGACCCACTTGGCTTCTTCATCAGTGACGCTTGAGACCCATGGAAGGTTTCCGCGTCCTGGCTCGAGGTGTTTGATGTCCACGTCGTTTTGGCTGGTGAACCGGCCGAGAAGGAGATCGCGCAATAAAAGTGCACGCTTTCCTGGATCCGAGACAAAACCATCTGGAGTTTGGAGTGGCGGAGCAGCAGATGTAGGTTGCGGTTTAGCCCAACGTGCCATCCGATACATGTCGATGTCAGTTGTAGCTTTCGAGAACTTTCGCCGCCAGTATTGGCGTTTCGCACCTCTGACTATGCAACGGAAATCCTTTCTGCTCTCTTCGTCCCTGAATGTCCTGTATTCGCGTTTGGCTTGTGCGCACTCTATCGTCCACCAAGGTGCCGTCCTACCCTTCTTCGCACTCCCGCGTCTTCCGGTAGCCCTAATTGCATCGCTAATGGTTTGGACCAGCTTATCAGCGAGGTTGTCTACCGCGCTTATTGAGTCCATTGGCTGTAGCCCTATTCCATGAGCCCATCTACCAAGTACCTTGGCAAAGTCTTCGAGGGCGTTGTCTGTCACTCGGAACGGTTGACCAGTTTTGATTACAGCTCTGGCTTTCGAGTTTGGACGCGGAACGTCTCCTGCAAGAGTTCTGTGATCCGATGTTGAGTCAAGCTCTGTCGAGACATCTGCAATGGCACCAGCGTTAGACCACATCAGGTCGAGTGTGTTTCCAAAGTCATGTGTCGGGACGCCCGGTGTGGAAGATAGGTCCATGCCGTGCTCGAACATCCACTCGGTGAGCACCTGGCCGTCACCGTGTAGCCTAGTAGCCATTGGCTGCCAGTCGGTGTGAACAGCATTGAAGTCTCCGCCAATAACTGTAGGCCCAGATGGAGCCCATGATAGCAGCGGCAAAAGGTCTGCACCAGGAGCGCTGTATACGGAGACAAATGCGACTCCTTCTACATTTACTGCAGTGAGATCTGGTGACGTCTCGCAGATTACTTGCTGTTGACAGTTGATCCCCTTTCGCTTGTAGATGAGGGAGCGTGGCCTTGAAGAGTTGGCAGCGGCATGGGGATGCAAATGCCTATCGAATCCGGTTCTCCTCTGCCCAGATTAGCACAGAGGAACGATATTGTTGTTGCCATTTTTTGAAGCTCGGTTGGGTTGTGGTCCCTTACGGGCATTGAGCAACGTTTGTATTTTCGTTTTCGGCAGTAGCCTCGGTGGCTTTCTGCTTTGCTTCCATCTCTCTGATCGAAGCGTTCCGTTCTTTTTGACCTTGTTCGCGAATTACCGCCAGCTGGTCTCTTGTGCGCTGTACCGTTTTGCCACCAACCCGCGTCGGTCTTGCCATGCAGTTAGGCTCGATGGCAGAGTGTGGTCCATGGCAGTTTATGCATCTCGGGATAGCCTGTTTGCCATCGGTGGCCTTATGCTCGACAGAGCCGCATAGCGAACAGCGTTCTGCTCGCGAGCAGATCTTTGTAGGGTGGTGTCCCCAACATCGGTTGCATTGAGCAATTTTTGGCTCGCGCTGGAGTTCGTGCAGCCGACCACTTTCTTCAAATAGTCGTTCACCAAGCTTTGGTTTTCCTGTCGCATAATGTAGCACTCAGTCTGTTGATGGCCTTGCCATGCTAGTCGCAAAAGCGCGAGCAGATGTTGGTCTGACGCCGGTCTTGAGGGTGGCTTCTTCGATCACCATTTCTGGCGTGACTGGCACTGGTCCCTCGAGGGTATATAGCCTATCTGGAATATTGGGTGCAAGCACTGATATCCAATTGGACGCGGCTTCCAACTTCATTTCAGAGCTGTCAAGGGTATTCGCTCCTGTCAGTAGCGCGCTTCTTGCTCCTTCCCTATCAGCTTGTATGGCAAGTCCAGAATTCACGACTGTGACTTGTCTGATCGATGAGTTAGCCAGTCGTAGTTTACTAGCCAGGCTTATTTTTATGAAATGTGGAGACATGCGTCTCCACGGGTGATCCGGTTTGAGCCATAAGAATACGCGCTCGTCAGCTTTTTCCTGCATCACTGCTGATGCCTTGGGTTTCGATGTGGGCGTGTGGCCAGTGGTTGTTTTTGTGGCAGCTGTGGTTGCTGGCTTAGTCTTTTTACGCACCACCTCTGTCCAGGATCTCTCGGGAGTCTGGTTAGTGGTTTGTTCTGTCCCATGGGTAGGGATTGGTGTCGCAGAAGCAGCGGGTGGTGTGGCTGCTCCTAATCTCGTGTTTTCCCTGGCGAGGTGTTGGAATTTGCCACATTTCTTACAATAATTGGCATTCCTTGCAACTATGAACAACTTTCCTGCATGCTGCACAATACATCCTGTATTCTACATTTTAGTTTCTTTTCGCTGTTGAGATATTCTCTCATACATTTGCATGTGCGGGGTAATATGATACTATATGCAATTGCAGTGAGATATATGGTCACGTTTACTTTGCGAAAAATAGGATGGCGTTAATGGTGCGGGGTCAGTACTGTTTTATTCCCCGCACAATGGTTTTGTGGTCAGCTGTGCTGAAGACTTTTTACTGTAATAATTGTTGTTCGCATACCCACTTTAACTCTAGGATATGCGCACATAAATTCGTGTTTTACATGTAACTTAGAACTTTAATGGAAACAATATTCTTTGAGCTATACTTTCTGCTCCTCTTACTGTGAAATCGCAACACGAGGATCTGTACAGGACGCAAGACGCTCGCAATAGTCTTCCTCCTCGACTCTTTAGCTGTCTCGAGGCGAGGTTTGATGATGTGACTACTAGCAGCTTGAGCTGGTGCTGTGGCTTTGGGGGTGGCTGAATTGCCCCGCAGAATTTCTGTGATCCGGCTTCGAAGAGCCAAACCGGTGAGTTCGATGGCTTGTCGGAACTCTTCGTCTGTTGTCGATTTGAGCAGGTTGCAGTACCCGCTGATGATGCGCTCTGCTTCCGCAAAACGTTCCTGGAAATCCCTCGCTTGTTCGGCGAGAAAGTTGGTCATGTTGACGGCCGTAGGGTTTGGGCTCGGGTTTGGAGAGTGCTGTTGACTCGCGCAGCAGACTGAGTCTGGTGTGGTGTTGTGTGGTGTAGGCGGTAGTGTGTATTGTGGATCGTTGAGATCCATTTCGACGTCCTGGCGCGTCGCGTGTTGGGTGTTACGGCCGTGTATTCCTGACCCTCGGGGCCTCTAATACTATTGTTCCTTCCAAGTATTGTGTTGTGATCCTACATACGCACGGACCAATTGTAAATTATGTATATATGTATATCTCTAGATACCTCTTGTTATTTTCTTCCCTTAGTTTAGAATCTTATGAATTATATTCCAGATCTGAGTCCTTACCTGATTCGACTTGTTCATCTGCTAACCTGTGCTCCCTTCTGGTCGTCACATTGGGTGGGGAGAGGTGGCCAGGAGCCAGCCTCTGCGGAGGACTGGGGCGGCATAGGTGATTGAGAAATGTAAGTGACAGTAAGATGTCGTAAATGGAATGCAATATAGTCACTTTGGATTGCGAAAAATTGTACAGTGCCTCTAGGTTCCAAAAGGTAAAACTTCAAACTGGGTCGTTGAAGGGATTAGCCCTGTAGGCGCAGTTGGGCTAGCTCGTAACAGGTTAGTATGTCTCTCCTCCTTACCCCGCTTGCCACGAAGTATGGTCCAATTGTCTTCTAATAATCACTTAGTAAAACACATTTTCAACGACATTTTTGGCTGCCAAGCCTACACAGTCACTGAAACTTCACACCACTATCAATTCATCCTCTATTCTAGCAAACAATGTCTCTCGAAAAGTCTGCTTCAGAAACAAAAGTTCGCAAGCATCAAACTCGCGATCAATGTGTAGAAATAAGAGCATTAAGAAGACTTGGCTTGACACTTCAAAATATGTCCGACAAACTTGGCTTCACAATAAGACAAGTACAACTTGCGTGTGCTCGAGAGACTGAGAACCCTATCCTCGCAAAGGACCCTTACCAAAATAAACGCGGAACAAGTTGATGACCTTGAAGCATTTGTCCGGGAGTCTCTTGAAAATCGACAGATGTGCTATTTGGAACTAGCAATGGGGCCCTTCAGCCACTGGGGATGCAGTGAATGTCTAATTTCTAATGCACTCAAAAAAAGAGGTTTCAGCAGATGCATTGCTCGGAAGAAGCTACCATTAAGCGCGGTGAACAAGCAGAAAAGATTGGAGTTCGCCCAATTACATTTAGATTGGAGCGATGAACAATAGAGTCGCATACTGTGGACTGATGAAACCTGGGTTTCGGGTGATTGTCATATGAAACCTCGTGTCACAAGAAAAGTACGTTTAAATTCTATCTAAATCTTCCTTTTACTAACAGCAGAGTTTAGCCTGATGATGAGTTTGATGAGACTTGTATTTTGGCTCGCCATGCTCATGGGAACAGCTGGATGTTTTGGGGATCATTTTACGGATCACAAAAAGGCCCATTCCTAGTCTGGGAGAAGGATTGGGGATCAATGAGGTCCTTATCCTTCTGTGAAAGGAATTTGCTACTTTTGAATTAATTTCACTCGGAAAATCCAGAAATTCTATACATGCACAACAACGCACCATGTCATAAAGCGTACTCAACAATTGAGGCGCTGCGTGAAGTTGGAATAACGCCTATTAGATGGCCACCTTACTCTCCGGACCTGAACCCGATCGAGTCATTGTGGAATATCTTAAAAACCCACATTCAGGTAAATAGTCCTGAGATAAATGGGGTCAGGCTTGTGCGCTCTGCCACGTTGAAGACATTGCTACAGGATGCATGGGACTCTATACCTACAGAGGAGCTATTGTCACTAATTTGCAGCATGCACGAAAGATGTGAAGCAGGGATAAAGGCAAATGGAGGGTACACAAAGTATCAGGATAGAGAAGACACACAAAACATGTAGTACGCTTTCATTTTAGTAGCTAGCCATACTGAGGGCTTCGATGTAGACTTTCGTAATAAAGAGCAATAATTTTTGAAATAGAAGTGCATTTTTAGAGAATATCAATTGAGCTTTTTTCAATTTTGAATTTTAACTGAGGACTATTGTACTTTTCCCATTGAGTTCAAAACCATCTCCATAATTTAGACTTTTAGGGAATGTCATTGGATAGTACCCCTTGCTTGCATAACTAGTCGAGTAACTAGACATGGGCCAGCATGAAGATCATACCAATTAAGGCAATATGTACAGGGATCTAATCCCAGTCATTTTGAAAATTTTACCTTTGCCACCCATAAGAGACTGTAATGGTTGTGTGTGAATCAAGTGCTTTGTTGGTTGACTCTCTCTGATGTGGTGATTCTTGTTCTGGCTTAGGCTCTGTGTCACTTACACTTGTACTTGTAGCGCACACTTCCCATACTTTTAGCTGTAATCCGAACATGACACTCTTTTAGTCAACTTCTACTTTCGTTCAATGAATATTGCGCCCATTACATTGCGCAATATTTTCAACAGATTATGAGACCAACTTCCTCTTTCAATTGAGTTGACCTATTGTTTATGGCTTGATAATATTTATTAACCTTCACTCCGATTTATTAGAAGTTTTATCGGTTTTAATTCCTATTACATTTACAAACACACCAAAGTCATGTCTGCGGCACAGATATTGAAATCAATGAAAAGTGCACCCAAACTTGAAAGTTCGACTTACAGCTGGTGGAGCATAAACTTTCAAGATGCTTTTTCACTTTTCGATATTGAAGATTACATTCTGACAACAAAGTGCCAGCCTGGCAAACGAGAGATTAAGTCAGTGAATGAGAAAGATCTAATTACTCATAAACAAGATTGAAATATTCGAGTAGCAATCTCTCAACTTGTCCCAAATATTGTATTTCATCTGGTTGACCCCTCTTATACAGCCAAAGAATGTTGGGATAATCTTCGGCAATTTTATCGGCCGAATTCATCGGAGGACGTTGATTAGTTGCTGCAACAATTTTGGGGACTCCCTGTAGAAGATGATGTAGATCTCAACGACTTTGTACGGAAATTGTCTAAGTATTGTGGGAAAATCAATTTAATCAACACTAATCTGGCACCTACAGACTCTAGTATGAAAAAACGAATACTTAGCCATTTTATAAAGTGCTGTGGAGAACTTTATATGTAGACAGTTATTCCGTTGAATGATCACTCAATCACGCTTCAGTCGGCGATAGGCTCGATCCAAGCATCTCAAGCAGTATACTGAGAACTTCATCCTACCTCATTTGCTGCTTTAACTACTACTGGTAAACTCTCCACTGATACGGTTTCTAATAATAAGAAAGTTTGCGCTTTTTGTAAAGGGAAGAAACATATCCGTGAAAATTGTTTCCTTTGGCTGGATACCCCGGATGGCTCTAAATGGGCCGCAAAGAATCCAGAAAAAGCAGCAAAAAACAGGGCATTACAGAAGAGATTAGGCTTTGGTAAAGACAAAAAGAATAAGAAGCCAAAAGAAGTCCGGCATAAAGGTGATAAAAAATCGGCTAGCAATTCCGAAGACTCCGAGCACGGCGTTTGGATTATAGAAGACCATGCTCTTTTCTCGCAAACAATTTTAAAGAATAATGATATTGTGTTAGATACCGGAGCTACAAATCGTATTTTTTACGATAAATTGTTATTTTCTTCCTTCATTCCAACAAACAAATCTGTCAACATTTCTTCGGGTGAATCAATTTCAGTCTCCGGCATCGGTTGTGTACGATTTAAAATCTATGATTACGCTACTGGCAAAAATAGCAAGATCATTGAAATGGAGAATGTCTGGTATGTTCCATCTTGCACCAGGAATCTTGTGTCTGGAAGGCAGCTCCTCTTGAAAGGATTCAACGTACATTTGTCAAATGGAAAATTTAGTGTTACATCCAGTGATGGTAATATAATTGCCACAGCTAGACTCAAGGGAGGACTTTTTTGCTTCAATATTCAGCCTCCAGAAATTTCCAGTGCTCTGTTGTCTGATAGTACCCGATACCTCTGTGACGGAACTCACCCATAACTGTTTTGCTCATATTGGGCCTCAGATTCTTAAAGACATCAATATTTCTGAGTTTAAGCCATCAATTGTTAAATCCGAAAGTCTGTCAAAATTCCGTATTGACAGGTCATGTTTACAGGCATGTAATATCTGCAATTCATGCAAGCAGGTTGAAAAAATTAATCGAGGACCTGTTTCTAGATTTTGTGAGATCCCTGACTTAGTCCATTCCGATACCTGGGGTAAACCTCGTTCTCCGGGCATATTTAATAGCCTATATTTTGTTAGTTTTACTGATGATGTCTCTCGAGAGACCGAAATTTTCGTCATGAAAAATAAAACGGAGGTACCTCATTACTTTCAAATTTATAAGTAGAAAAAATAACGGCAATCTGGAAAGAAAATTAAGGCAGTGCAATATGATGGCGGCTCCGAGCATAAAACGATTGATTTTAAAGGCATTACTCAGCAAGTCAGTGCCCCATATACTCAGCACCAAAATAGTGTTTCTGAGAGATTGAATTGTTCACTGGTAACCATGGCCAGGTGCATGCTTTTCCATGCCCACTTACCACTTCGTTTTTGGGATGCCGCTATTCTCACGGCGTGCTACTTACGCAACAGGCTACCCATCTCTAGAGGGAAATTAACACCCTACGAGGTCATGAATGGTCGAGCACCCTGCATTTCCCATCTGAAAGTCTGGGGATGCGTGTGTTATGCGTTAATCGATAGCGAAGACCCTCATCGATATAAGCTTTCGCCTACCTCCTTTTCTATCCAGCACCAAGCCAGTCTACATTGATGACAGGAATACTTGGTGGTATAAATAATAATACCACATTAGAAATGGGATTCGAAAAAGAAGATAGAGTTCGAGATATGTCAAAGAGAGCATACTCAGAGGATATGATTGGATTCATATGTTGCGGCCGTACTGCACACTCAGAAGACGCTGGAAAGTCACGCCGGGTTGCAAGTTACACTCGGGTGCGGATTCTTTCAAACAATATGATTAGAGATACGTTTGGAAACGCAGCTATATCAAATGTCGGAGAGTGGGTAGTATATTGTATGGGTATAATATGTAATACAGATCAAGCGGGAATATGCACTCTAGTCGAATTAATGAATGCAAGATTGCGTCTATACAACAAAAGTCAATTTAGCTATCCAGACAACTGGTTAATGGAAGCACCACCTACATACATTGTGTGTTATGAGGAGAAAATACTATGTATTTCCATAGCACCTGGAGTATTACTTCGTACTCTACCTGATTCTACAATGGTAGACAGCTCCATGTATCACTATCAACCACCGAATCCTATATGGAATCATATGAAGATACCCAGTTCTGGCAATGAGTACATACAATACAAGTATTCTGCGTTCTTCATGATGTGTCCCTATCTCACAGATGACAGACCACCAAGAACGCTCTTGGCGTCAGGTCAGACCGTTCAGGCGATGTGCTTCTCATAGGCTCCTGCTACAGCGAAGGTATCACTAGTCCATGCATCATCTCCTCTTGTGTCTACTACATTTGTGAGACGAATAGAAGAAGACTGGAAAACCAATGCTGATGCTATGTGGGACATCGTTCCTGGAGAAGATATGCTAGTGTGTTTTGCAAACTTACCGCTAAACTACGATGATTCTATGATAGTCAGTAGTCGCTTTGCTGACCAGGGAGGATTTGAAACTATATCAATATGTACATATAGATTGTTTTCTGGAGACAACATACCCGCTGCTGGATAAGAACTGTGTGGAACCAAATACAAATGGTGGAGGTGTCATGTCCTAAACACTGCACATGTAGAGAAAACCGAGCCATGTATATGAGTCCAGAAGCCGGGTGTCGTATGGTATCTCCCGGACGTATACCTACGTCGCTAGTGTTCGAGTCTAACATAGCAGAAAATGGAGAGTATCAAATACGGGTCTTAAGTTTCTCGCAACTGGTGACTGGAGACAAAGTCTCTACGACGCATGGACAGAAGGGAGTAGTGCGAATAGTACCACAGGAAGATCTGCCTATAATTCAAATGGCTCAAGTATGGTAGCAGACATTTACATTGCAGTGGAATCTATTATATCTCGCCAGACAGTGGAACAAATACTGGAATCACATCATGCCATGAATGCAATAGGAGACTGTTCTATGAAGGATGTTGCTCAAGATTCAGCGATTCATATGAAAGACTGCTCTTACTTGATAGACGGTATTACTGGAGAAGTCATAGAATCTGTACTTCCCAGTGGAGAAGTAGTAGAAGTATCTCCTTCTATAGGATTCATTCGAGTGTTCAACCAGACTCAATAAACCAGAGAACGACACCATCTTAGCCACGCATCGGAAAATAAACACAGCTTGTGGACATCTTCGGGACGTGCTGCTGGCAGAGGAGTTGCTACTAGTGAAATGGATTTTCATGCTATGTTTTCCAGTGGAATGTACAATTGTGCACAAGAACTTCTAAACCGAGATAACATAGTTAGGGTACAAATCTGTATTGTGTGTAAGAGAATACAAGTACTCTGTGAATGTGGTGTTGAAAATGCAACAGTTCCTACCAGACTTTCATATGATACAGTAATTTTTGATATATTATCAGCATGCATCAATGGTTCTGCAAACACATACGAGGTAAAGCACGTGTGATGTGAGCAATACGTTTTTAAAACAATCAGCATCTGCTCAATACCATATTAAGACTACTTCTAAGCGGTCTCAATACGGATTCGTTAAGAGGACAATCCAAGTGCACGGATCTATATGCTGGTATCAAAGCAACACTGCCTGGAAAATCACAAGATTCAACTGCAGGTTCGGAATAAGTTTCATCTCTTCCCCACGTTACCGTAGCCTTGTCCTCGGTTTCTCTGTGCATGCGTATTCCTCCAGTATCAATTACAGATTCTGATTCTGTAATGTTGTCATACAAGTAACATGCTCCTGCAAATGGTGTCTTTGATTCTATAAAGGTAGATATAGAAGAAACTATAAACTGTGTACTGTAACATGCTACTACACATTTGACTTCTGGTAATAGCATTGTACTTACATCCAGGTCTGACAGTATATTTTCAACCGCACAATTCATTATACAACATCGAAGCTTACCTGATTTGAGTGGAGCGATGAGTCTTATGAGAATGCGAGGATCCTTTTCATATCTCCTCAACCCTAGTCGAATACGCAACTTTTTGCACTTTATCTCATCAGGCTCTACCAAGACAAAGGAACATGTTGGAAATTCTGACTCTCGAATTTAGGACTCAACCACTACCTGTTTCGTCTCAGGTTCCCGACAAGATCGAGTCTCTCCACACATGTCACGAGTGTGCTAATCGCGCCTACTGTCGCCTATACGTTTGGATATTTACGTACTACAGTGTACATTGGATCATCATGGTAGATGAGAGGTGGCTGGTCATCACTAGGTTTGACAGGCACATGAGACTAGTGGGAATTTCTCCCCTAATATGTATATATAAGTCCAATGTTCACATAGTTGTAAAATATCAAGTCTTCTTTACTTCATCATATTTATCCATATAATATCGTACAGAGTATATTTTCCAACAGAACATCCAGTATCTTTTAAGTGGCTATCTGCAGACTGGCCATCTCCTGTTCCTATGTCTAGTATTATTCGTTTACCAGGAGACACGGTATATGCTCGTTTATACAAGTCTGATCTGACCATATTGGACCACCTCCAAAGATATGTTCTCACTGCATCATTTGGTACAAATTTCTTGGTGGATGCTATTATAGAACGCACTGCGGACAGAGAGTTTGGTACAGTTTTGTCTGGGCGCAGAAAGATGTGTTTTATACTACACTTGGAGTTTACCACACTCATACCTATTTCATATATTGCACCCACCTTGTATTTTGCTTTGTTGTCTGAACCAAACAATGCAATTCCATCCGAGGCGGAGAATTTAAATTCACTACTATCAACTAATTCTACAGAATTTGTGGGTTTGAGTTTAATTATGTCGACTCCAGACACGGGTATTGCTACAATTCCGTCACAAGGGTATGTGGCACAATTAATGCTCGCTTGTGCATCCTTCTGCTTGTCATATAGTTGTCTTACATGAATCATTGAAAGGCGGGTAATAGTGTGTGTCATCTCCACAAACTTATTCTGTATCCACTTCATGTTTCTGGTTCTTGGAGACAACGTTCCACTACCGTCCATCAATACATCTATTAGTATAGGAGGATGTCCTATAAGAATTTCAATATCTATTACAGGTCCCATTTCTACTACATTATTCAAATCAAACACAGGATCCACTATCCATCCTACAACACTGTGATTCAACATGCTACGGGTAATTAACCATACAATTCCTACTCTACTCATCCAAGCACGCTCTCCATCAACCTTGTGCATAAACCAGTGACCCAAACCATCAACACATTCCAAATCATGTCCCCGTGCACTCAAGTTCGACATGTTCAGTACAGTTGCACGCGGAATATAATCACACAGTGGATTCAATATAGACAGTGAAGAGTATATTCGTTCAAGTGTACGAGGAACTTCAGAAACAGAATCTATTTTGTACATATAAGATTCACCATTTACATGTTGTATTCGTACAGCACCATTCAACTCTAATGAATACTTAAAGTGAGAATACATTACAGATTCGGTTGTAGGCATTTTTGTTGTCAGTAGTTATTGTAATAATGAGGTTATGAGAAGTCTAAGAATTGTCACAATGGGTGTAACAGTCAACTTGGGTTGATGTAGGATAGCACTTTAAGTCTAACGTGAAGAAGACAGATATATATTGTAGATCTGCTATATTGATGACTATTGAATATAAGAGTGGAAAAGGTTGATCATATACAGAGGTCTAGTAGCGAGTATTTATACACAAAGACAATACATACAATATACCATCAATAGCAATAACTGCCAACCATTCAGCCATTCAACAACTATGTCATTAGATATACCTGCGTCATATTATCATATAATCATGTATGGTTGAGATACTGGTGTTGTCATTGCTGTGTGCCGATGACGTATCATTGACGCAGGGTCGCTTGTCCTGTTGGTTCACTTGCCCAGTACTAGCCATTCCAAGTTGTGTGATCTATAAGTGGGTCTGATCACAACAGTAGTGTCATCAAGGTCACACTGGGGCCTATAAACTTCTCATCCAGTTCGTGCACTGCGTGGTTGGCAAACGGTCCGTTTACAAAACATCTAAATAGTCTACTTGATGTATCTATTGCACTGTAACACATGGCATCTACCATTGTTATTTGATTGTTATTGGGTACTCTGGCTACTACAATGCGCATAGTGTCTCTAGATCTTGACTCTACAATAGGAGTGGTCTCGCAATAGCGCTTGAATGCTGGCATATGAACATGAGATGTACTGGGTTCTGTGTATATATCCAACTTGTACGGATTCAAGGGACGGTTCGGACATGCGTTTACTTTTCTTTGCGCCTCGTCTGCTGCTCTAGATTGATACTCTAACACTTGTACAACAGAATTGCACGCTACACATTTCATTTTTACTTTTCTACTCTACACTATTTCTACGTCGTCTCAGATCACCCACACAGGATACGTCTATGCGTGTACAACTGTAACTTGGGTTGCAATTTTACTTGTATTGTGAGTCAAGGTACCATTACACTGTTTAACATTACATCAGACTCCGCATTGTAAGATAGGTTAATGGCTACGGTAACAATGCAAGATTTGCTCTCAACTGGAAACGTCCACTGTAATTTTAATCTGGTATACGTTGACTAAGTTGCAGTCAAGAATCTCCTTCTCTCTCTCCTTTCTTTTCATCTCTTCGTCTCCCGTTTGGCCCATCCAACCTCTCTTGTTTTATATATCAAAAGTTGACAAACCCGTATTGGGCAGTGTAACTGCATCGTTCACTATATGAATTATGGAACGGAATGGTAGACTCAATAGATATCGCACGTATCTTAGACATCGTGTAAACCAAGAACGGGAAAGTAGACATGTAGAGTACATAGACAACACTTTAGTTGCACCCAGGCCACGTCAGCCATCAAATAGAGATATTAGTGGATTTTTCTATGCCATAGATAGTATGTTTACAAATTGTAATTAGATGATAAATTGTGCTTCGAATAGATACAGATATACATTTTGGTCTAATAGGATCAACGAATTGGCTGAACGCATAGAAGACCTAAGCGGAAAGTCTAACAATGGCTCTGATTCCGAAACAATAACTATTGGAGTGTTGTGTGTAGACACGTGTACTGGAGCAGTAATGTCTGATGTACTGGATGTCCTGGAACCCAATTTAAAGTTCGAATGCAATTCTATTCAATGCAGCATGTTGGCGTCTATATGTGCATTATACATACCTAGCATAAACGTCGCCTTGATAGAAATGAGTTACGATGGTGAACAAGTGGAATATGAGTTTGATGGTAGTGCATACTTAGAATTAGATTCTCATATACTAGAGCGAATAAGGTCTTTGGAACGAAACCAAGATCACAGAACAGTTCGCCTTCGTGGATAAGACACAGCAGCGTATACTCATATTATCCTGCATATGGAGCACTGGTGTGTACACCACCTATGAGCAATCCATTTCAAGGAATAGAGCTGTGTACAAACAATCTTAGTCTTTTGCCTAGTAGATCTTAAAACTATGCAGTGTAGCTGCAATTTTCACTACAAACAATGTCGGCTCTTCGAAAGTTTTCAGTAGAAAGGCTGGTGTACAACGGGTCTGACCCATCTGATGATTGGGTTGTAACTTTTATAGGACATTCTAAACTCAAAGTATGCAAAATAAAAACTGTAGACATATTGTCAATGCATGAATATGAGTCTGGGTGTAAGATACACGATTCATGCCTTTTTTTTTGAATCATTTAATGTGTATTCAGCTATCTAGCTATGTCAGATGACCGGTGCTATGTATACATGTTGGATGACTCTTTTGACGTTAGAGGCACTCATACTCTGGATTTCATTTGCAAATACCACTATGAGGTATGTTCGCTTACACAAACAGTCGATCCTCCTCCGTTAGTACCCACGAGAGGGATGTTTCAAAACATTTGGTTATCCAAGCATGCCTTCGTCATCCATGCATACCAGTGCCGCGAGAAATGTGGTTTTTTTTTGCCGGATTTGAACCAGCGATCTACTGTTTCGAATGGGATATGTGTCCAAGCTATCCAGACTCTACTTGGCAGACCGGCCAAGACGATGTACCACCGCACCATCCAACCATGGCAGTTTTTATAGTGTTGCCTGCACTCTGTTGACAGGGATATGACACATGTCTATATATATTGCGCACTCAACTCCTCTTTGATATGATAGTGAGATTTTGGAAAAATACTTGTATGGGAATAAGCCCAGACATACTTAAGGCATTCGATGGAGACCATGACGGAGACGAGATGCATGTGAATCCAGTATATTCAGATGAAGCTATACAGGAGTGCAAGCTATGGAAAAATACACCCAATAAAACTATAGATGCAGCGAATTCGGTTTACAGCAGCCTTTCAATATACAAACCCAATTGTAACAATGGATACTACATGCAACATACAACAATGTCGTTTACTCAAATCATTAATTCCTGTGCACAACCATGAATGGCTGAAGAAACACGCACCAAATTAGACCACATTGCTTCTATACGAGACAGGATACTGAATCCCAGAGCCATACATGAAAAGTTTGATGTGGAGTCTATACGTGGCATTGGTGATATAAACCGCAGGTATTTGACTCAACCTATAGTGGGAGATATGTCCAGAATAGCCAAAATAGCGGCGTCTTGTGTATCGCAAAAAAGAGATTGTATGGTTTGAATTTGGAGTGACACGGGATTCAAACCTATACTTAAGTTGCCAATGGACATTGCCTCAGGTAACAGTGCAGTTCGAGCTATATCTGTAATATGCGCGTCTGCACAACAAGTTGCTTTGGATGCCAACAGAATTGCAAAAGATTCACTTCCATCGCACGATATGATATCGGACTTAGTAGTGGCTTCCGAATCTACAACCATTGTATTTGACCGATTCCATAGAGACTTTCCATCAAAACGATTAACTAGTGTGGATGTGAAATGATCATGTTCTATGGACAAATTGCATCATGTAATATGCCGTCCTGCCTGGGCTGGTACTAGGCACGCGAATGCTATACTTGCAGCACATAGTCCTCAGATACTTTGTAAAGTTCATCCTACAAGAAGAATCATGACATGCAAAAGTTCTATAATTATGATATCAAATTACTACAGAATAAATCTATCTTCATATGAGATTTCTGCTCTTGCTATATTGTATAGCTATATGCTGGAGTCTCATGTGCTTCCAATAACCACCAGAGATGGAATATTGGTAAGAAAGCTATCATGGATAGAAACTACTATGGCAAGACACTACTCTGGACTAGTAACTGCTGTAAATACTCAACATATAAAGCCGTATCCCCTTAAGACCGTCAGCGCGTGCTTGTTAGGAGCAAACTTTATGGAGCTAGAATAATGTTATATTAAAACAACTGCGTTGTATTGGTCACGTAACAATGTTATTCTACACAGATAGTCGTTGTATGCCTGACTTTGAGAGCACTCAGAACAACAGCATAGGTTTGTATTTCCCCAGCAACGTACAATTAAATACAGAGATATAACTCAATATAAAAGATATATGACTACAATTGAAAGAGAATTGCATGCAATAAATTATATGTTGTACAAGTACCAAAATGCGGAGTTTTTGCACATAAAGACTAATCATAGGGTAGAGATAGACCGGATACTAAATCGATGCAATGAAACCTATTTGTTTGACGGTGACGATTACAATGGACAACCGGGCTCTCCAACTTGGATTATAACATTAGCAGACATGCGCAAGCAAAGTGGAAAGGAGTTTATTCTAAGCAGCTCGTAGACCAATAAGGTATGTAACAATAATACACAATAGCAAACATTGTCTCGAATCGTTAAAATTGTACATTGGCTCAAATCATTACTATTATATTGTATAACAGTGGAAATACACATCTGTCATTGTAAATGTGTACTACGAATGAAATTCTAAAACACGCAACAGTGTTGCCTATGTCACGTCAATATGGAATCTATACGAGCCAACCTAGACACTCCCCGTGCTTGTGGTTTCAGTATGTGTCCATCAAGATTGTCGGGTGTCACCTATCTGCTACTAGTTACACCATCATCTTTTGTCACGTCTGATATTCGAGACTGCGACGAGAATACGCGTAACCGGTATCAGACCTGTAGTTTGTCCCGTTGTATCCCGTAATGAGGCATTATACTCTAGCCCATGTCATTGCCAGACATCAATGTATACAGACAGTCTCATATCCTTTAGTAAAGATCAAGAGTTTCGATCAAGCCTTTACTATAAACATAATTCACATCTACGGATACCCTTTGAAGAATATACTTCGTTATTTCTCCGTGATCACTCGAAGAGCTCTGCTTATTCTAAGTTTAATTTCAACAGATTATGAGACCAATCTGACTCTAACTGAGTATAGTCGTCTATTTTCTCGTTCGGATTCAATTCTTTCGATTCCGCCCCATCTCCGATACGATGTAATAGTCCATCGATCGATCAATTCTGCAGAACCCTCACGTCTACTTTCTATGTCGATTATCGCCTATCAAAGTCTTTCACACTTTCCCGGCGCAATTCTCCCTCCATACTTTCCCAACTTTTCGCCTATTTATACCTTCTGTCTGTTGTAGAAGAAGAGTTTTTTGGTCTAGGGAAATTCTTCGTTGGAGGAGCCGTGGCATTTTCTCGGCATATTTCTTCCTCCAAATCTTCCCGAGTTCTCAACCGTGTGTGCCTTCTGTCTGGTTTAGCAGAAGAGTTTTTTGGTTGAGGGGTACTTTTATTTTGGAGGAGCCGTGATACCCATTCTTCAGTCTCAGTTAAGGACTGTTGAAGGTGGTGAATAGAAAAGGAGGCATTACAATTCGACTACTTGTGATTATGGGGTATTTCTTGCACACAAAGTTTCATGGGATATTTACGGGTCGTCTACTTTTAATTTCTACTTTCACTCAAGCAGGCCACATTACTTACTTGAATTTATTATACTTGGAAGCTTTCTCTTTCTGTCGGGTTGGAACATTTACCACTAGACATCACTTACCGAATACCTTCCTTCCGATACATTCTCTAACAAGTTGGCACTTCAACTACTTGCTCTTATATTTCGGATTTACTTTTCTTCAAGCTGGCACTTCCACCACTTGACCTATTTACTTGTCGCCATTTTTCTTCCGCCAATGCCGTTCGAGGCACAACTATACAGCCAGCTGTCCCTTTCTCTTCCACCTTTCGGGACCTCTTCCAGTCTCCTCGCCGCCCCTCGTTGGGATTTCTTCTAAGGCCACTCATGTTTTTAGGTGTTTCCCTCCGGACGTAATGTTTTCCCGCCACACATATGTTGCTTGAGTTGGGTTGCTGGATATTATGGTTTCACCTGATTTGGTCGATCTTGTCGGTCAGGAGGAGTGTTGGAAATGGAGACACGGAGTGTTGTGGACGTACGGGCCCTCCATTTCGTCTAGGTTCCCGACACGATCTCCTGTGAATTTAAGAGGTTGGAGTAGGTAATATGGTAGCGCTTTAGGCTACCTATTGGACATGTGAGCGGCTGTATGGCGTGGGCGCAAGGAGGTTATTGGGGGGTTTCTATGCCTAGATGGCGCCACACTCGTTTATGCTGTGGCTTAGGCTCTGTTTGTTTGTTTGTTTGTTCATTAACGTGCTAGGTGAAGTAACTACCGTCGCACTCCTACTGGAGCTTGAGCACGAGTGGGGTCGGGCCGGATCAGGTTAACTACCGTAAAGTACAAGTGCCTCGTCCCACCTCAATGACCGGAACCATGCCGAAACGCATCTATGTGTTGAAGCATGACGAGTACAGCAGCCCAGAGTTGAAAACAAAACAAAAGAAAACTTCCACGCAAAGTCCTGCATTACAAAAGAAAAAAATTTGACAATCTCCCTTCCATCGTTCCGCCTCGGCCACCACGCGCCCGAGCCTCGATTCCTATCCCTACTTCCATGCCAGATCACCTAGGCTTTCGTTCATCACCTCCGAGTCACAGGTATCCCTGCCATCCCCCGGCTAGCCTCCGCGTATATTCCGCTCTCCTGGACATAGTCCCTGAACAGTTGCCACCCGCTTGATCCGAGCATTGTTTCTATAGCTGGCGCCCTTCGCCTTCCGCTTTTCAGCCGCCATGTTGCCAGTGCTTTTCGACACTGGACAAGGTGACCAATTGATTTTTCCCTCCCACACTCGCAGTGAAGTGTAGCGTCAGTGTGGTTGAAGCGGCGATGATAAGCGGCGAAGTCTCCATGTCCGGTTCGAGCGGCTATTAAGCGAGCGTAGACTGCCCTTGGTAGTGCTAGTTCTGGCGGTTTCTTGCGTCGCATCTCGAGTTCGAGGTCTGCATAATGTCTGGGGCGATTCGAATGCCACCAGTCTGTAACCATCTGTCTGGCCAGTTCGCGAGCTTTCCTTCCGGAAGAGGCGAGGGTCATCACCCCATGTGTCGTCCTCGTATCGTCCGACGAGTTAAGCTCTCTTCGAGCGAGCTCATCAGCCATTTCATTTCCTACCAGCCCTTCGTGGCCCGGAATCCATCCTACTTTAACAGGTGCTGCTGCTCTAGCGACCATTTTGCAGAACTTTTGAATCCTCCAGGATGATGAGCTTGTTGTTCCCGTTAGTAAGGCCTGGACAGCCGCAGAATTGTCGAGCAGAATATAGATGGCGCTACGACCACGATCTCGCTTCCTGCTAGTGATTGCTTCAAGAGCAGCTAGAGCTCCATGAACCTCCGCGTCGTAGACCTCCGCATTGGTTATTTTGCCTGAGCCGCTTTGCTCAATTACCCTGCCTGTGCCACTGATAAAAGTCACAAAGGCCCATGACACTTTGTCGGTGGACGCCCCAGAGCCATCACTGTACACGCAAAGACAGTCGGGTGGGAGAGTAGGTAGCCACTCTCTTATAAACCTAGCTGCTTCTTTCTTGCTTGTCCAGCGGGGAATTAGCTGAGGGGGGGCCGGAGGTCGGAGCGTTGGAGGTAGTTCGGCCTCTGGCAGGAGTCGATACATCCTCTGGACCCTTGAATCATGCACTCTGTCGAAACCAAGTCTGGTTTTGTTGTATGTCTTTAGGCCGAGTCGGTGACGAGCGCTGTCTGTGCTTTCCGTGGCCCGAAGTCGAAGCGGATGGTACTCATCTAATGTCCGGATTCGTGCGGCAGTCTTGAGCCTGCGTTCCTCGAGCAGAATTTGTGCTGGCGGAATACCAGTCTCTCTTCTCAGTGCTGCAACAGGCATAGTGCGCCAGGTTGGTAGAGCCACGCGGATTCCGAAGGCAGAGGTTTGGTCGATGACTTTGCTCTGTCTCTTGTAGGAATTACGCGTCACACCTCGATAAGTTTCCCTGGTTGGCCCCGGGCACCAGACCTCCGCTGCATGCATCGCGATTGGCAGAACTGCCGTGCGAATGACTGTGGTTAGTAAGTCAGGCCTTGGTCCCTGGGTGCACTGAGTGAGCCGTCGGAAGTGCTGCACTAGCCGCATTGCTTTGCTGGTCCACTTTGCGACGTGACTTTCGAAGGTCAGACCGCGATCAAGGTGTACTCCGAGCCATCGGATGTCGTCGGATGCTTGTACATCGCGAGTGCCTACCCTTATAGCCGGAAGTTTGTGTCCCCTGGATCTTGGGCCGACGAAGTAGACTACTTCGGCCTTATCTGGGTCGAAAGAGACGGCATTATCAGCGGCCCACCCTAGGACTGCATCGACTTCTCTCTGGACAGCTACTGCGGCTTCAGACGGAGTTGAACCTATGCCGAGGATGGCAACATCATCTGCAAAGCCAAATCTCCAACTACTGCCTCCCACGACTTCGGCCATGTAGAACAGAAAAAGAATTGGGGAAAGAGGCGATCCTTGTGGCAGCCCGCATTCTAGGAATACCGGGTCTGTGACTCCGTCTTCGTGTCGTACGCGAGCAGATCGTTCTTGTAGGAAGGACTTTATCCAGGTGATAGCTGGTTTAGGCCACCCCATCTTGTTCATCCTCTGCAGCAGCCGTCCGTGGAGTACAGCATCGAATGCACCCTGAACGTCCAAAGTGACTAGGACTGCTTTCTTCTGCCGTTTCATTGCATGTTCTACATCGTGGATGACGCATGAGACGAGGTCGTTGGCAGACCTGCCAGTGAGTGCTCCAAAGAGTTGCTGCGGGACTGCCTTGTAGGTGAGGGCGGTGTAAGCCATTCGCCTTGCAATCAGTCTCTCGAGACCTTTACCCAGGGAGGAGAGAAGTGCGATAGGCCTCCATCCTTTAGCTGTACTGAGGTTACGGCCGGGTTTGGGGAGAAGGATTACTTCCGCTAGCTTGAAGGCCTTCGGAAAGTGATTCAATCGCAGTGAGCCCTCAAAGAGTACTCTCACTGCGTCACCAATTGATGGCCAGGCTGTCCTAAGAAGACGAACAGAAATCGCGTCTGCTCCAGGGGCTTTGTTTTGGCAGGCCGTTTTAACCCACTTGGCTTCCTCGTCCGTAACGCTCGAGACCCATGGGAGGTTTCCGCGTCCTGGCTCGAAGTCCTCAGCGTCGACGTCGTTCTGACTGGTGAACCGGCTGAGAAGGAGGTCGCGCAACAGAGTTGCTCGCTTTCCTGGATCCGAAACAAGACCATCTGGAGTTTGGAGTGGTGGAGCAGCTGATGTAGGTTGCGGCTTAGCCCAGCGTGCCATCCGATACATGTCGACGTCGGTTGTTGCTTCGGAGAACTTTCGCCGCCAGTATTGGCGTTTGGAACTTTTGACTATGCGACGGAAGTCCTTTCTGCTCTCTTCGTCCCTGAATATCCTGTATTCGCGTTTGGCCTGTAGGCACTCCGACGTCCACCAAGGTGCTGTCCTACCCTTCTTCGCACTCCCGCGTCTTCCGGTAGCCCTAATTGCATCGCTAATGGTTTGGACCAGCTTATCAGCAAGATTGTCCACCGCGTCTACTGAAGCCATCGGCTGTAGCTCTATTCCTTGAGCCCAACGGCCTAGCACCTTTGCAAAGTCTTCGAGGGCGTCGTCTGTCACTCGAAACGGTTGGCCTGTTTTGATAACAGCTCTAGCTTTCGAGTTCGGACGGGGGACGTCTCCTGCAAGAGTTCTGTGGTCCGGCTTAGGCTCTGTGTCGCTTACACTTGTACTTGTAGCGCACATCTCCCACACTTTTAGCTGTAATCCGAACATGACACTCTTTTAGTCAACTTCTACTTTCGTTCCATGAATATTGCGCCCATTACATTGCGCGATATTTTCAACAAGTGTTTCTTGAGTTTGTCCCTACTCTCTTTAAAAAAAATCCATTTTGACGCCTGTAGATGTCGCGAGAAGATCTACAGCCGTGTTTGCGGCTGTTACGCTGCCCATTGTTGGTTGTGGTGGTACCGTGAAAAAATTTGCAGCCGCGAAATGCACCCTACCGGCTTCCCAACTCACAATGCCGAAGCGCAACGTGAAAATTTTGAGGTGTCAGGTAATAATGGACTATTAAGATGATAACAATAATCAAAACGATGAAATAACGTTCATGGAAAGTGATGCCGCTTTTAGTGAATAATGATGTCTTCAATATTAGATTAGCATACTTAATCTTGATTTAATCTTCAAATTATACGCCGCCACATTCAAAACCGCAACGTAAAAATGCGATAGATATGAGAGCTAGTGTGGGAAAACAGCGACAGTGACAATGACACAAGACAAAAAATTCAATGGATTACAGAAAGCTCTAATAAAAAAGAGCCTAGTGATTCTGTGAAACGTGCATGAAAAAGCTAGACTGATAGTTTTGGATGGAGCAGAGAAAAAGGACTCACCAACTATACGGAGGTCAGCGAAGCGGTGAAGACTTACCATAATCACATGAAGTTCCGGTTAGTAACTTCAGTGGAAAAGTCTCCAATTAAAGAGAAGGTATGTCATTAGAGAAGGCTGTCATGAGTCTCGCGTGTAGCACTAAAAAATCGGCTCTGGCAATAGTATCAGAGGTACTAGTGTTGGAACTCGCCATACTACCTGCAATCATCAGCATTTCTTACGATTGTGAATAAGTTACCCGCATATTGCATACTGCATACTGCAATCTGATTTATTTTCGCTTTTGAGAAATCTTCTCATACATTTGAATGTGCGGAGTTTTGTTTTGTTTTGTTCATTAACGTGCTAGGTTACATGGCTACCGTTGCACTCCTATTGGAGCTTAAGCACGTGTAGGGTCGGGCCGGATCAGGTTAACTACTGTAAAGTATAGATAAACTTCGTCCCACTTGAATGACCGGACCACCTCAGACTTCACCTATGTGTTGAATCATACCAAGCCTAACCGTCCAGAAACCCGCTGTTTACACGCCGTAGCGCAATTTCTTCCTCAGCCTCGGCCACCACGCGCCCGAGTCCTTGACATCCTCATTGACTCCGAAATATAAATGCCGTCCAAGATCTCATCGTTGCTCTAGCCTTGCACCTTCATATCGTACCGTTGGGTTGTTTTCGTCATTGGGGATTTGTGTAATCCCCTCGGTGCATCTTCCCTCTTCTTCCCCCTTTGTACACGTCCCGTTTCCATCATGACTTTCCTCATTAGGGCGTGTGTAGGTAGGTGATCGGACGGGTATGGAGGTAGGTCGCAGGTGTAGGATCGATTGAGAAATGCTTCGTCGCAAGTATAAAAGGAGTTTAAGAAATGTCGGATGTTTGAATACGACCCCCAGATAGACCTAGGCCCATTCGTGAATTGTATGTTGGTGGTGATGACTTTTTGTTCGACGTTGTTCCGGCTGTGAAATCTCTGCCGACTGATTTTCCGACCAAAATATCGAGTGCAACTCCTTCAAGTCGAAAATCCATCAATTAAAATTCATCCCACCCTTTTTCGTGACTGAATCTCGGCTCTGGGAGAATATTTCACTCCCAGGTTTGTAGAGGACACCACTGACAGGTGTTCAGCCTTCGTCCTCCTGAATGTGCGGAGTATTAGGGTATCGGGCAAAAGTTGTATGCAAGATAAGGACGTATCTACATTGTAGCCAACGAGATGGTCTCGGTGTTCCGGGGCTACTGCTTTCAATTTCTTCGCACAATGATCGTATGGTCAGCTGGGCTCAAAACTTTTCTTTGTAATAATCATTTTTGGAATTCCCACTTTATATCAAGAGTGTACATACATAAATTCTCGTTTTACATGCAACTTCAACATTTTATGGAAGCTAAATATTTCGAGATATAATTTCTGCTCTTCTTAGACTGAAATCTCAACAACTAGTCTTGAGAATATAAGCATTGGTCGTGGCATATTTGAGCGAACAGAGCTGCACAAATTAGAATTAATGGAGTTCAACACCTGCAGCCAGAGGACTTGCAGTTAAGAGAGAAGAGGTCTATAATGACTACACATGCGATTTTCCGGATTCGAAATGACAAAACTGAGGTATTCGTGCAGTCGGAATTCCAGGGATGTGTAGCACTCAACATGGTAAAGTGGAAAATTAAGTAACGAGGCGAGATTTTCTTATGGAGGCTTTTGGGGTCCTATTGACTATAACAGAGGGAGGTAGAAAACCTGATCATACCATTATAAAGAAAATTACAGCGATGATTAGGGGCTAGGATTTCTGAGCTTTTGGTTATATGCAAAAGGTAGCTACCCGATGGAAGGGAACATTAAAGCTCGAAGAAAAATGTCTGCATTACAGGACCAATTATGTACAATATTCCGTCGGAGGTAATGCAAACGAAAGTAATTCGACATAACCTTGTCGTTAATTCCATGCTCTTCACAATGTGAGTGAATTCACCACGGACCTAGCCAGTGTAATGCTTACCCTACTACCAGTGGGGACATACGCAGGAGCCATATGCAGATATTTCCATTTTCTGTGAATGCGGTGGTATTCACAAGACTCGATACTGTTCGATTAAAAGAGTTTATTTCGTAGACTATTCCACAGAAGATGGTACGTGGTAAATGGTAGCGTGTCGTAACTACCAGGTCGATAAATTGTGTGCGGAGAAAGCTCGGATATATCTCATATCTCGATCGGCGGACATACGAATTAATGGTTCAAAGCAACGCCCCCGAATTTAGAGCGAGTCCATCTCACGTGGTGGGACGCCAAGTTTTGTTTGTCAAAAACTTTGATTCTAAAATTTTGGGATCAATCCTCGTAGACATGGGTAGGGCAGTAAACAAAAACCTTTGCTCAATTCTTAATCTCTAGTAATCTTTTATCCTTTTTTCACGATGTTGATCTCTTGATTTTGTAATTTTTACGACAGTACGGCAAAGATGGAGCCTGAGGCCCAACTAGCCAGAGGAATCTCCACCAATACAGCATAGCTACATTTGCTTAGAAAGACAAATTCTTGTGGCCGACATAGAGAATTCTAATTCTTAATCTCTAAATTGAGTAATAGGAAATCTTAATTTCCTGAATTTCGTCAACTAATTTTTTTCTGGGGTTGCTTTGTGGTATACTAACGTTAATTGATCCAGCAATATTTTTGTGTTGATTTTAGGAACTTTTAAGACTCTTGGCAGGCTATAAACTAAGTTAGATTAAGTCTCTAGGGTCTAGTATAGGAGCCGGCTGTTGAGAGGAATTTGAGAAAAGACTAATATTATCACTGAAATATTTTTTATTCCTTCACATGTCAAGCCTGTAGCATTGAAATCACTTTCTCGTAGCCTATTCAGAATTAATCTTCGATTTCAGCTAGCTTCATTTTTATCAGCTAAACCCAATATCAAGGAAAATTTATAGCCTGTGGAGCTCTTGTTATTACAAGAAGCTTGAATTTGGTGTCTCGAATGCTAGTTTTCCTTCACAGCAATATCTAGATTGACGGAAGCCTGAGCATCTTCTATAATCCAAGATAAGTGTTTTTATTAGTCACTCTTCAGATTACTTTGAAATAAAGTCTTTTTCAAGCGCTTTCTGAGACGCTTTTGCTTAAAACGCGTTAAAGTATTACACGATTCTTGAATTTTCTCGATCTGTTTATCACTTGAAGCAGATTTCTGGTTCGCATCTGATTTAAAAATGATATCAATTTTAGGGCCGATAGTACTAGAAAATTTGGAATCTTTCTTCCTCTCTCCAAGCTTTATGGTTGTTGATTTTGCTTTTCTAACTTTTGACACGGCTAGCTTTCTGGGAGCCTTGCCAATTTTTACGTTCGAGTTTTGAGCAGTGGTTCCGAGAGGATTTAGCATGCCGTTGGGAACGGATTTTGTTAAAAGCTTTTTTTTTCTATCAATTGGGTTTGCTGGCTTTTGTGAAGGTGTGGCAATCATTTGCTGTCTACCGTCAACAAGTTGCTCATTCTCTTTAAATTCTTTTCTTATGTTCTGAATTTTATTTTTGTTCCTAGCTCTTTTTCTTTTCCTTTTTTTTTTATCATTTAATAGAGTTTTCTTAATCTGGGGTGTTGTTGTACTAAATTGTGGGCTTGTTTCTCGTGCCACTTTGATATTCTCACGACTAATTTGCAGCATTCTGATTGCTCCTTCTGATACCTTCTTACATTTAGAGCTTAAAATTTCAGATGTTACACTGTGACGGCTGGCGCCAGATATAATTGCCCAGTTTTTGTGTGTGTTTTCCGAAATTCGACAGCAGTCTTTCATGGCTGTAACTTTTCTTGGGCCGCACTTAGCTGAGGAATGCTGTTCGGAGTTTGCAGAGCTCTTTCGTGCTCACTAGATTTCTAAATTATAAGCTTGAATATTGGGGTTAGCCTTTATCTTCCAAAGCCTGCAAATCACTAACATAAAAATGTAAGTTATTGATGATATGTCGAAAATCTGTAACGACAGCTTTCTACCCACTCTTCGAGGTTCACTATTTCCCCTCAAGGGCTGTTTGCGTCTAAAAATCATAAGTGCTCATTGCGTTCTCGCCTGAAACTCAGTGAAGATTTTATTCCTCAAAATGTCTTGTGAAAATAATAAATATATTCATCCAGATTTGTATCATGTACTATGTTATCTATTTTTTTCACAATGTTACTTCGCATCTCTGAAGTTTGCCTCTAATAAGATTACAAAGAACTAATATTGGTATCTTACATGTTCTTCAGTCTTAATGCAGGTCTTAGTGGCAACAAGTTGTGATGGCTGATTACAATCACAAAAGTACACTTGGGAGGGTAAAGACTAAACCCTGAATGCGACGTCCTCTGCGAATCTTGGAGTGAATTATCCTCCCCGAGCTACGTTCAGTGGAATTTCACAACACCAGAGAAGTAGGCCCACGATAGGATTGTTCAAGATACTCCACAATGTCAATCTTTCATTCCCAAAGATATCAGTTCCCACCAAAAAATCATTAAGTCTAGAAGTACGACTTAGTATACCTTGATTATAATGACTATATCATTTATCGACTATTTTCTGGCCTCATCTGACTAATAAGTATACGCTCACACTTATATTTATATATGGCAGAGGAAACATACCTTTGCGCGCAAATCTTGGAGACAATTCTATGGGATGGGCGTGAGAGTTATCAGGACAAGCTCACAAGATGATGCGAAGCAAGGATACAATCTTGACGAATGTGAGTCCTGGAATATTTAGCCAGGAGTTTTACAAATTAAAGAGCATTGTGCGCCCTAAGCCTTCGATTGCGAGATTGCAGCTGACACCATAAAGAAAAGCCAACCATGGAAGGCGCCGTGGTCCGCCTACTGGTGGTGTTCTCTGGTATAGATTGAGTAGCCTGGGCACCTACTCCACTTGGAAAGAGGACATCTATACCATATATCTTACGGAGAGAAGTTAATACATGATGGGGGTATGTCTGGATAACTCGGGGTCTCTGAGACGTTCCCCTGAGTGAGTATTCACGGATGAGGGTTGACTTGGGGTGAAGAAAAAGCTACCATAACTTCGCAGTGGTACTTGCAAATGAAATCTGAGGCATGAGTGCTCCTCTTGTAAATTGAGTCATCTTTTCTGTACTTTTCTTTGATATTGTGTCATAGCTAGATAGTTGCATATGCAATTAAAATCTGAAAAAAAAAAAAAGAAGACTGAACATCTGTTCGCGTAATCATATACAAACCTGAGAGCGAAATGTTCTCCCCAGCTAATTTTTGTCAAGTTTCTTAATACAAATAACCTTCACCCATAGAACTATCCTTTAAGGCTCCCGACCAGATCTAATTTTCATGGCAAACAAAATCATGTCCGACCAAAATCTTGTTAATTCTATGAGTGAGACCAATTACATGCATTATTCAAGGAATACCCTACTCTTCGAGTAATCCTCTGGCTCAAGCTAGCCTCCAAACTCATATCCATGTTATATCTAGGGTATGAACAGATATAAAATGATTAACAAACATGTATAGAAGAGAAACAGGGTAACACTTAACAAAGCCCGTTGATATGAACTAATGACATCTTTCTACATAAATGTCGTGGTGGTTGATAGAAGTGACACTTGTACACAGGTTACCTGGGATACAAAATATTATAGCAGATTCATATTGTTACATAATCAAACATCAATTCCATAATTTCTCTAAGCACTCTGCTTTAAGTAGAATCGAGCTTTAACTCTTGATAATAGTGATAATCGGGGGACGAAACTCAATACCTGTCGGTAGTGTCCCCTACGAATTTTCAGCTCCCATTGTAGAGTCTGGAGAGCCGAAATCGAGTAACATCTTTTCAATTTTGAGCAGAGTTATCTTCCTCCATCAAAGATACACTTCCGATAACAAGTAAGACGACAAAGTCGACGATAATAATGCTTGGAATGAGGAGAGATAATACAGTACCAAACGCTACTGTTGGTAAAACACGAAGTAATACAAATTGGGTGCCTTCACGAAGTCGGTGAATAATGTCAATTAACTGGTATCTCGATATACATAAAACGTTGTCTCTTCTTTCTCAATCTCCCCTTCCTTCTTCTACTCCAAGCGCCTCGCTAATGAGCTAGATCAGACCCCTGCCAGTGTCCTAACGACAACCTGAATATCGCAAATACATAGAACAATTCACACTACCCAAATGTGATCCTCTTACCGACAGCTACTTCGGTAGTCAGAGAAGCCCTCGTTATATTACAACATGTGCTACCCACCGGCGGGCGAACAAAAAGCCCACGAAAGCAAAGTAAAAGACCCTTCCGCCCTCAAGAAAAGTAGATTTCGACTAGTCAAAAATATCGACCCTTCCAACCGTCATTTCCGAATATAATAACCAAGAGAGCATCTGAAATACATGAGTTACTCGATAACCCCACGTCCCTAACGACTTTTGGATGCTAGGCTGAGGTTCCATGAGGTTACACACCGCTCACGTGCCACGCTCGGACACACACACCACATATCTTTTGTATTGTAAGACCTTAGATAGAGAATACACTCTAGTAGCCTGAATACCTTCACCAGTACAGTCGCGGATGTTATCACGTCCCTTTTGTGCTAGAAGACATCAGACTAGGAGCCACAAAAATAATTATTTTTGTTAGGAAACCCCTTTACATTCAAACTCGTTTTTCTTGAATTCTACCCTCATTCCCGACCGAGAATATCCATCCCGTCCCCATCCTTCTACAAACCATTCATCATCCAATAGATCTCTTTCATCCGATCTAATGGCTAAGGAAGGCGAAACTGGCTCGTCGGCATCACCGTCGTCTAAAATTATCATGTCGGGCACTGTAGAAAAGAGGTTCAAAGACATTGACAATAGACTCGATAATATCGACAGCAATCTCGAATCTCTCGGTAGCAGCCTTGCATCGATCAAGCAGGCTCTGGATCATCTTTCTAACAACCGTACTCCCAGGAAAAATACTGAACCTGAGTACGACTACGAACCTCCTTCTCTGCAGGCCCAAGAAGCCTTGAGACAGCAAGAGATCAAGGCGAAGGCAAGACTCCCGGACGGAAAATTTAATATACACTACGTCCCCCAAGAAGAAGCTCCTCGTCCACATAACCTCGGCGAGAAATACGTACAAGAGATCTGGCCCGAAGTAAAACTTCGAAAGCAAATCATTGCCCTAGGTATATTATACGACAGAATCCCTGAGGATGCGTACAGGATTAGAGTGGTGTTAGACCGATCTTGGGAGATGCACCTTGCAATCGATACAAAAATCTTCCTGAAGCTGAAGGAGATACAGCGTTCCCTGGTGCAAGCAGCAGTCCCTTACCAGCTCTGGGCATCCAAGCCGTCTCCATTGCTAGATGGAGATTTCCAGGCTGTGTCACGATACATCGAAACTAATAACGCAACTTGGACGCAAGCTCACGAGGCAATCTTTGAGTGCATGGAACGGCACGGTACTTTCAGACGTCCAGTGGTAACGTTTGCTAGGATGGCCCCGTACAAGGAGGAAAGTTATCTTAACTTCGCCTGGCGGATTCGGGCAGCATTCTATGCTCTGCCAGTGCAGTCACAGGAATCCCACTATGTTCGTGATATGCTGCACGAAATCATGAAAATGTACATGCCTTGAGCATGGGCACAATTACTCACACGTATCTCAATCCTAATTAACCCGGAACTCATCGAGGAGGTGATAGTGCTCGCAGGCAACATCTCTCGATTCGAGGTGGAGGATCACATCTACACCAGGCCGAGCGTCAATGTCACTCTATAAGGACAAGCCTCACCCTACTACCAACTGCAGGTTAGTGAATCCACAACTACGACGCCCGGAAAGGCGGAGATTGTGCAACCAGATGCCCAGACCACACATACCGGTCTGACTATCATCGACCCCAGAAAGGACAATCGTGCGGTGCATACCACGCGTGAGGGAGAGGAAGAGAGTGCATATGCAGCTCGCGGTGGCGATGTAAAATGCTATAACTGTGGGAAGATGGGACACATGTCCAAAGACTGCAGGGCACGCAAGAAGTCGTCAAATCAAGGATCCGGTGGCGGTAGTCATTCCGAGCCAGTCACAATCAAAGGAACGCTGTTCCATGAGAACAAAGGCAACAACCAGGCCTTTGGGAAACGCTTTCGGGATCAGTTCAGGAAAGTAGTAACTCGCGGCCGGCCCAAGAGCACCAGTAAAGGACGCGGTGGCTCGGCATTCGTGACCGGTGCGCCAGACGACGAAGAAGATTTACCGGAGGATCAGTGGGACGAAGACATGGTTGAGGACACGTTGACGCAGCTCTTTACAGCGATGGAGGCTGATGCAGCGGAAGAATGAAGGTCGGAGTTCGTCCACTACGTGGCAGTGGACGAGCAGATACCAAAAGCTCCACTTGATCGACCTCTTCGAGAGGGAGCAAATCAGCCACATGAGGTCTTTCGCACACGTTTGTGTTCTTCCCTGGACACATTCAGTACCTTTCTAGACTACGGAAGCCCTGCTAGCTACATCTCACGGAAACTAGCAGCCAGGCTCCAACCCTACAGTTCTCGCAAGCCATCAACTCTGAGCGGAATTGGAGGTTCTGGACCAACAATTGATGAAGACGTCGTGGTACGCTTCGCGTGGAAGTTGCCTAAAGGATGGTCACTTCCATACGAGGTGTCTGTGGGAGTAATCGACGATGATTCATTCCCTGGAGATCTCACCCTAGGCAAGTCAGTCTTTCACAAGATCGGTCTGTCATTCCTTGAGGACGGAGCTGTACAACTGAAGTCTCACCCGGGTACACCAGTCCTGGTACCTTACAAGAGTAAGACAATCATGTTCGCTACGGAGGAGCGTGTTATGTCGACATCGGAGGAGGTTATTGCACAGCTGGACAATGTTGACGCCAAATACCATAACATTATTGCATCTTGGAATGAGCAATTTCCCGGCGTATTTGATCCAGCAAGGAGGAATACCGCAGAAAAAGCTACTGTCATGCACCGCATTGATACAGGCGATTCATCTCCAATCCGTCAAGCTCCGAGACGATACTCACCAGCTCAGGGGGAAGCAATGCGCGAGCTCTGTTCAACCCACATCGGCTCGATTATCAGGAAAAGCAAGAGTTCTTGGTGCTCGCAGGCGCTGCTTACACCAAAGAAGAAGGCAGACGGTACTCCGAAGATGAAATGGAATGCGAAGAACAAGAAAATGGAAGTAGTCTGGCGTTTCTGTTGTGATTTTCGACGTTTGAACGAGGTGACGAAGAAGCATGCGCATCCACTCCCGAACGCAAATGCAGAGATCGAAAGAGCAGCGGGATACAGATACTAGTGCTTTCTAGACCTATTGAACGGCTTTTGGCATATCCTCATGCATCCTGAAGATAGAGAGAAGACTGCGTTTGTGACGCCTGTCGGAATCTATGAATGGTTAGTGATGCCTTTCGGACTGACGAACGCGCCAGCGACGTTTCAAGCATTCGTCGAAGAAGTCCTCGGTCCGCTACGAGAGTTCCTCGCAGGACTGTTGGATGACATCGCCATTTGGGGAGAAACAATAGAAGAGCTTGCGGAGCGAGTCAAGAAGGTCCTGGAGCGACTTCAAGAGTACGGACTTGTTCTGAATGTCCCTAAATGCAGGTGGTTCGTCACGGAAGGAACATTCCTAGGCTTCAAGATCAGCGTGGATGGAATCAAGGTAGACCCGGCAAAAGTCGAGGCCATACGCGGTAGACCACCTCCCACGACTGCTACGGAAGTACGCAGCTTTCTCAACGCCGCAGGCTACCTGCGCCGCCTGATCGACCACTTCTCTACTAAAGCAGGACCACTCTACGCACTGATTGGTGGAGTGAAGAACGTCAAAGTCAAGCTCACAAAGGCACAATACGACGCTTGGAAATTAATTCGGGACGCCATTACTCAGACACCAGTCGTCGTCAAGTATCTCTATAGTTTACCAGCTATTCTCGAATCAGATGCGTCTCAAACCGATGCCTGGTGTTGCATATATCAAGCACGATTGTCTTCGAACGGCAAGAGTGTACTTCATCCGGTAGCCTACTTCTCAAAGCGGTTCACAGAGACCCAGCAACGGTACAGCGCTCAGGAAAGAGAGCTTTTGGCTATCGTTCTAGCCTTGCAACACTGGCGATACTGGCTGGAAGGAGCTGATATTACCGTGCTCACTGACCATGATTCACTGAAGCTGTTGCGCACAATATCCGAACAGCCGCCTAGAATCATGAGATTCATCGACATCATTGAACATTACGGTTGCAGAATCCTTTCCAGGCCGGGCAAGACGAACGTTATGGCAGACTACCTTTCACGACCCTCTGCTTTTATCACCTTGGAAACAGTATTCGATACCGCTGAATTAGAGAATCAACAGTTAGAAAGCTATGATCCAATAGCAGATCCAACGGACGGTCAAGAAGACGTTATTCTGCAGAACAACAATGCCATATCGGTCCCCAACGACAGTGTAGCTGAAGAGGTGAACGCAGGAAAACCGCAAGATTCGTCGGAACCGACAATCGAGCGCATGGACCATCTAAATCGCACAGATCTGCAGACAATTTTTGAGCACATTGCATACGGCCACGAACTCAGTACATGTTTATCTTACACTTGGGTCAAGAAGCATTTTACGGCACATCAAGATTCGCTTTTTCGGTTGAAGACGGTTCACTCTGAGCACAAGGAAGGTGCAATTATGATGCTGAAAGTCCCGGAATACGAGGATTTAATGCATGAAGCTGTCCAAACTCATCAGCGACTTGGACATGCGTCAGTTGGAGCAGTTCACAGGAATCTATCAGCGACGTATTGGCACCCAGAAATCATGCTCGCAGCTCATGAAGCAACCCGTACATGCCGTCAGTGTCAACTCATGCAAAAGCCGGACCCGACTCTAGGACATCTCACGCCAATTGCGCCCTCACCTCCACTCACTCGGTGGGCAATCGACTTCACAGGACCGGTGTTCCAGCATACGATGTTGAACGCGATCGAGTACGCGACAGGTTGGCTCGTCAGCTTTTGGACGGATAGCACCTCTTTCGCAAGCACCGTTCCTCTTTGCAAGCATATTAATCTACAGTTCGGACCTCCCAAGGAGATCGTGAGTGATAATGCAGGAGCATTTCAAAGCGCGGAAGCGGTGGAATGGCATAAGATCAATGGCACAAAGATCCGATCAGTTACGCCCCTCAGACCGAATGGCAATGGAAAGGTCGAGCAAGCTAACGGTAAAATCAAAGCCATCGTGATCAAGCTTATTATGGATCAGTCAGGACGTCCGATACAAGAATACCTCGATCGCGCAGTCTACATCTACAATCGACTCAAAGGTCCAAACGGTTACTCGCCCTACTTCCTGATGTACGGTACACACCCTCCTCAAGAACAGCAGACCTACCATGCCTACGAACGCGAACCTACCCCTGAAGAAGAAAAGCAATGGTCAGAAGAGTTGGTACGGGCACAAGAAGCAAACACAGCACGAACCGACGTTGCGTCGATGAAAGCTGCAAGAGATGCAACACGCTCGTATCTACAAGAAAAAAAAGGACTCATCCGGACCTATACTACAGGGGATTGGGTTCTGCGAGTGCGGCAGCGTACAAAGAAACTGAACCATTTTACGATGGGCCATGGGCTATATCTTCTTGCTATCCTAACAACACTTATACCCTCATTTCACCGGGTGGTGTACGATTAGCAATGAGATACAATGGTACACATCTGTTCCACGCCTACACGCGCGACGGTCATCCCGTCCGTAGTCTATGGTACGGGTCTGCTAGGTTATTGGAGCAGGATCGTCGGAGGATCGCTGATGTGGTGGGAAGCCTCTGAGACGGTGGGAGAATTTCAGGACTTCATTCTGTTTTTATTTTATTATCACGATCATTACTGTTTAGTTCATTTTGCAAGCTAGAGGACTAGCTATGTAGAGGAGGATAATGAGGTTCCATGAGGTTACACACCGCTCACGTGCCACGCTCGGACACACACACCACATATCTTTTGTATTGTTAAACCTTAGATAGAGAATACACTCTAGTAGTCTGAATACCTTCACCAGTACAGTCGCGGATGTTATCACGTTCCTTTTGTGCTAGAAGACATCAGACTAGGAGCCACAAGGCTGGACTCCTTCACGACAGTAACTCTCGGCCAATACTTTCCTGACAAACTTTCCCCACCTTCGGTTTGTCCTGCGGCATGAATCAGGGAAGGAGTAAGGAGGAGGCTAGGAAGGTTGAGAGACACTCTTAGGTGTACACAGGTCTGCTGCGCCCGGCTGGCTGGCCTCTTCGTCATAGGAGAGCCCTACACCCAGTGATTTAAGACTTTTCCCTGCAGCTACACACCTGCAAATGGCCGTCGTTTTATTTGCTGAAGAGGGTAGATAATGACGGCATAACGGCTCACATTAGTGTGTGCTCGAATGAATACCTGTGAGGGTATACTGCTGGAGTGAAGTCGTGAAGGAGGCATAGGAGGGAGTAGACCAGCAGAGGCATAGATATTCCCGGCCTGTAGGCAGAAAGGACCTACATATCTCAATATAGTCATAGACTCATTAGGTTTCATGGATAAACGTGGCGGAAACTAGGATGGTGTCTCATGGGGAGTAACATTCTAAAACACAACTCTGTGTCAGATCAAGTTATCAAACAATTAGGACGGGCTTAGGAACATAGGGTCGTTTCATAGGGATTGCGTAGTAATACTGTTCGAGATAGAGCTTAGGGCTGTCCTATTATCTGATGTACATATATACCCAGCGTGAAGGAGTATTCTTCTTCACGCAGCGTCATTTGTTTTTACTCATACCTATTGTTCACGTACTTATCTTTTCTCTAGAGAAGACCGCCGTTATTGTACCCTTCTCACCTACTACTTATTTTACCTTTACCTCTTCCGTGAACCCTATACCTAACGCTGACATTATACCTCCTACTCTTAGGAATCACCACCATAATCCACACCTGTAACCTACTTGTACCAAACTGGTACCCCACGGAATACTGATAACACGGCTCCTTGAGATTAGGACGATGAGTATATAATATAGAGGTCGTCATCCGGTGCCGTGCAGTCCCCGCACATATATATATATATATACTGAATTCCTGTAGATCTGCAAAGAAATATTTACAGCTACTAGGATGATAACATTTTGAAAGTCCACAACCGTATAATCACCCAAAGTTGAATACAAACGTATCTTATGTAAAAAAAATTTACAAGTCGTGTTGTGCATGCCCGGCAAGGCAGATTTTATTAATGGACGTGAGAAGTCTCAGTAAAATTTGGCAAGAAGATGCCGAGGATGGACGCAATTCCGGAAGGAGTGGTATCTCGATCTTTGGAATGGGGTATATACACTAAAAAGTGTCAAGTGCTTCAAGATTTCAATGGTGAGAGTTGAGATGACACAACGAACACTGGGATGGCTGGTTGGTGCAGTAGCATTTCATCCGGGCTGGTCTTCCAGGTAGAGTCTGCTTTGATTGGCCTCCTATCCCACTCACGGCAAGAAATCAGTTGCAAAAGCAAAGCAAATAATGAGATTATCCATAGCCTAAAGATTCATCCAACATATGTATATAGCACTAATTATTAAAATATACGTACCTGATCACTTGTATAACTTGATAAGAGACACTGCACAGCAAATGTAAGGCGTAGATGAATCAGTATTGAATTGATATCCCACAGTAATGATATGAGTTGGGTCTTATAGAAGTTCCCATCCACCAAACTGTGTTCCACTTATCTACTCTATTCTAAACGTGTCTCATTCTCTCGTATAACTGAGAAGTACTCTGTCAATGACTTGTGTAATCAAAGAATGACTACTCCTTCACTTGACAGATCGTCTCTACGACTCGTCGCTTACATTACTTGGTGAGTACTAACTGACGCGTCTATTGTCCAGACTGTGCACGGCTCGTAACTAAGCGAGTCGTGTAATCCGATACTGGAGGTTCCACGTTTTATCTACTAGGACATGATCTGTTTCTCTAACACTAATACTATTTTTGTTTCATTTGGTCCTATGCTAATACTCTCTGTCCACTACGGGAGGAGGATCGATGAAGCTGGCGGGGATCACTACAAAGAGGCCCAAATCATTCCAAACGCGGGAACCTCAACACAAGGAGATGAAGTTAACAGCAAAACATAAATTAAATTTGGAGGAATTTCTCATGTGCACTAGATGCCCTGCTCCTTGCCCGTTCCATTTCTCATCACATTTTCCAAGTGACTTTTCCTAATCTCCGCTGAAAGGGAAAGATGGGCTCGCAGGTCCTCTCTTTTTCGGCCAGTTTCCTGCTCTGTGTTGATGGCGTCTTTGTAGATTTCACAAAGACCTGCCGAATCTTCAGGCTTCTTCTTCGAATTCTAGTTTTCCAAAACCCGAACATTCTGCCATAGTGACGTCTTTTTAAGAGGCGACGATCTCTTCTTCAGTCTTTTTGGCTGCAGCTTTGACACGGGCAAATCTAGCAAGCCTTCCTTGCCCGATTTGGCGAATTCACACGAGATGCTCTTTTTTCACAGGCCAAGTCTTTCTGGGTCTGGCTCGGCAGACTCGAGAATCTGATCGGTGAGGTTCCCCACAGTTGCGACACTTGGTGAGGGCCTTGCACTCGGAATCGTAGTGCATACTTGATCCACAGTTCTAGCAGGCTAGAGCGCGGGTGCAACCGCTAGTGGCGTTGAAGCCCCAACAGTGTTTGCACTGTTCAATTTGGCGAAGAGCTATGTAGATGGTGGCCATTCCAGATTCGTCGAAAAGGTGGAAGCACGCGCGAGGAGCAAAGTCCCGGTTAAAAAGAGCATGCTAGTTGTTGGAAAACCGGTATGGGTTCGATGAGTAAGGCGGCTCAAAGAATATGGGCGCGATTTTGTGAATAGAATAATAATGATATGAATCGGGAGAATATGTGATAAACTGTGGAGAAATAAAAGATGATTTGAATAAATTGAATTGAATTTCTCCACAGTTTATCACATATTCTCCCGATTCATATCATTATTATTCTATTCATAAAATCGCGCCCATATTCTTTGAGCCGCCTTACTCATCGAACCCATACCGGTTTTCCAACAGATTATGAGACCAACTTCGTCGTCGTCTTCGATAGATACTCCCCAGAATTCTTCTAGTAGATCATCCAGGTCACCTGAAGGGTTAGGGCAGTAAAACTCCCTCAGGTTATCCCAACATTCCTTCGAAGTGTAAGTCGAATGAACCAGATGGAATGCAATATCAGGTACTAATTGTGACATGGCAATCCTGATGTGCATGTCAACCTTCTGAATATCGCGAGCAGCACTTGTCGTTCTGGAATCCTCAACTTTTAGATCAGACACCTCCTCCAGTATATAATGCTGTAAATCATAAAGTGATAAAACATCACTAAAGAGAGAACTCCACCGATTATACGTCGACTTACTTAATATTGGAGCATGCCTCATGGACTTAAGGATCTGTGCCGACGACATATTTTCTGTTGAGTGTTTTATAGATTAAGCTCCAGTAGAAATAGAAATAAAAACTTCAAAAAAGATTCACTATGAACTTCCCGATAATATTCGATAAAAAGTAAAGCTTCAACTTCGATATAAGGTGAGCTAACTTGGTCTCATAATCTGTTGGAAAACCGGTATGGGTTCGATGAGTAAGGCGGCTCAAAGAATATGGGCGCGATTTTATGAATAGAATAATAATGATATGAATCGGGAGAATATGTGATAAACTGTGGAGAAATTCAAGATGGTCTGAATAAATTGAATTGATTAGATTATCTATCTTAGTGATTCCTAGACAGCTTATATACATGTAACCTTGATAGACCAAATCCAGACTAGATACCATCCATCATTCGCCCCATACTCATATTGTATACTGTCGTGCGTTTCATTGTCATTGTTAGAGTATGGAACGAATGATGGATGGTATCTAGTCTGGATTTGGTCTATCAAGATTACATGTATATAAGCTGTCTAGGAATCACTAAGACAGATATTTCAATTCAATTCAATTTATTCAAACCATCTTTTATTTCTCCAGAGTTTATCACATATTCTCCCGATTCATATCATTATTATTCTATTCATAAAATCGCGCCCATATTCTTTGAGCCGCCTTACTCATAGAACCCATACCGGTTTTCCAACACTAGTCACTCATTCAATTCCTTCAGCGACCCATAATTCGCAGACCAGTAAATATCTGTACGCCGTTTTGGTCTTCACAGGCACGTTGTGGTTCCTGTCAGTGATAAGGTCCGAAGATGGTTCGAGTCTGGCGTTGTGTATCGCAAGACTCTACGAGGCATCTAAAAAAACCTGTCTATTTTCTTTGGGATATGCCAGATAAGCAAATCCAGACTTGAGTGGATAAGTTGAGTCGATGAGTTACCGCTGCCAGTATGTTTCTCGACAGCAGCTTTGGCACAGAGGGGAGATAGTTTCCGCCATGGATGGTCGATTTCAAGGCGAAGAAATAGTCGTTTGTTGACTTTTGCGTTGGGAGTTTCTTTTTTCGAGACTGTGGCCGTTGGTTGCGGTACAGCGTTTATAGTAGGGGATACTTTTTGTCGCAGTCCGTTTTTGGCCACAGTTGCCCAGGTGCTTTTTGACGGCGGGTATTGTTTGGCTCCTGGCGTCGGGAGCCCTTGGGAGAGGGTTCGCCGTGCGAGGATGGAGGATGAGCGGCGCGTAAGTAGACCCTTATCGAATCTAAGAATTGTTTATTTGACCCGTTGGTCAAAGGGAGGATAAATGTTTCGACGCCGTTAATGGGGGCGGCACGTCGTTGCTCGGCTTCGACAATTGGTTGAAGTTCTGAGGGGCAGTCTGCTTTCGGCGCAGCGTTCTCCGATGGTTCAGATGTGGTCTGAGGAGGTTTAGATGATTCCCCAATCCCGTGGGGGACGGAGGCTGGCTGAGGGATTTCCTTACCAAATTTAACTGACCCGATCATGTCAGTTTCAGGCTCGTTGACAGCGGGATGGGCTTTCACTTCCCTTTAATCGAGGTTTGGTCCATCTCCACGCATTTTGAAGACTTGGCAAGGCCCGTTGTTTGATCGGAAGCCCTCGGGCGGACTTTTATGTTGTCCTACAAGACTTTTTGATGCTTTTTCCGAATAAGCGGCATGATAAGAATTCCGGGAGCTCGTTCTCTCGTTTTCCGAATGTCTGCGACGACCGAGAGCAGGGGAATGGAATATTCAAAAATTATCAGGTATGACAGTACTGCTCATTGCGTCATGTTTGGAGAGGTGTGGATATGATAAGTAATTAAAAAAAGGAATATAAGGAGCAAGAGGCTTGGAAGGGACATTGAGAGGTATTGAGTCTCGTCCACAAGCCCACGCCAACATTTCATTACATCATAACCAATTTTACATACAGATGAATTCTGCCTACCTTTCTTTAAATTGACAAAAGGTATTCTAAAGAGATCATCACTCATCAATGGTCAAGGTGAAAAAAATACCTGTGGATGATATTACTCATTATTACGAGCCGTAGATGACTCATAGAAAGAAGTAATCATGACTAGCAACATGCGCCTTTTATCAATAGGTAGTGATGATCTGTATTCATTACGTAGAATCACTTAGGAAAAAGATATCAAGGCACCATCATCTGGCTCATCAAATTAAACTGTGATACCCTACAAATGATTCGAGTAAACTACGAAGAGAAATCTAGCAAATCATGCGTGAGTTGAGAGCTGAAAATGTATTGTTTTTTCATCCTCATTCCGCCCATGTGATTTCTTGGTTAGAAATAGCCAGCTATATTGAAAGTGGAGAGTCTTCAGGGGCTATGTATGTGTATGAAGCCTCCTGGATGTTCAGCTCTAGCCAAATACGTAAAATTATTGAATTAAATTTAACCACTGCCTATGCTTGGTGATCCTCTACTATCATTTTTTAATTTTGCAGTGGAATTTAAACATCATTTTATGTGCGTCAGTGTTGTCTCTCGGGAAGTGGTATGTAAACCTCGAAATCTGTGAGAGGATACAATAATCATAATCTGCGATCGCTGTGCTTACTTTGGTTAATTGTGACTGTTGTAATATTTGACTGATTCTTTTTTCTGCAAGCTGCACTAGGAATTTATCGCATGAACAATGCGTACGACACAGTACTACTTCTCACACATTTTACCCAGTCAGGGGTGTCCTATCGATGTTCTGAACTTTGTACTACAAAGCCTCGTCGCTTGATGTTGAACACCTGGGTTAAGTTTAGATGGTTAAGCACATTATAAATTGAGGCCCAGGTTTCTATCTATCTATTATCGGAGAAAATGCGCGGCGTAAGAATCATTTAAGTTAAGACGTGGAAACACGCTTCAATCTTGATTAGTCTAATATTCCGCTATCTATACACCTCTCGCTCTGTCCTGAGATTTTCTGCAGTCTGGGCGCCAAATTTGAGCGCATGGGACTGCCAATAAGAGTAACTCAGTGGATAAGTCAAAGTGTGCAGAAATCCCACTTCTCGAATATCCCAGCAAACATGAATCTTTTAACAGCTTCAACGAAGAGGCATAAAGTGACAGTTATAGGCTCAGGCAACTGGTAATCTACACTATCTAATAATGCTGTTAAATGCAACAATAGTATGATCCTGACCTTGGTAGGGGCTCAACAATTGCCAAAATAGTCGCAGAAAATACCAAAGAGCATCCTGATCTTTTCCATGAAGAGGTTCATATGTGGGTGTATGAAGAAGACTTGATACTTCCAAGAGATTCTAAATACTTCGCGGCAAGCAACGATCAACCTCAGAAGCTAACGCACATCATCAATACCTACCATGAAAACATCAAATATCTTCCAGGTATTACCCTTCCGACAAACGTTATTGCAAACTCGTCTTTGGTAGATGCAGCAAAAGATGCCTCAATCCTTATTTTTAATCTTCCCCATCAATTTATCGGACGTATCACGAAACAGCTGGAAGGCCATATTCTACCGTACGCTCGCGGGATTTCCTGCATCAAAGGTGTAGATGTAACCGAGTCAGAGATCAGATTGTTTTCTGAATCGATTGGAGAAGGACTAGGAATATATTGTGGTGCGTTATCCGGAGCCAACATCGCCAATGAAATTGCGCAGGAGAAATGGTGCGAGACGACGGTAGCCTACGATCCCCCGACTATCGACTCCCAAGTCACTACGCCCACAACCTCTACGCCTGCCTGCTCCTTTTTGAATGGTTCCGCAATAGCGACACATCGGGACGTACGGGGTCGGGCAAGCAAAGTACATTTGAGACCTCTTCCGCCAAATTACCCACCGCTCGATCATGGAATTTTTAAAACTCTCTTTCATAGACCATATTTTCACGTTAATATAGTTTCAGACGTAGCTGGTGTCTCCCTAGGTGGAGCACTAAAAAATATAGTGGCCCTTGCCGCCGGGTTTGTCGATGGAAAGGGATGGGGAGATAATGCAAAAGCTGCGGTAATGCGAGTAGGTTTGTTGGAGATGGTTAGATTTGGAAAAGAATTTTTTGGTGAGACTGTACATACGCGCACGTTTACAGAGGAAAGTTGTGGAGTTGCGGACCTGATAACTAGCTGTTCGGGTGGCCGAAATTTCAGATGCGCTAAGCTATCAATCGAGCGTAACTTGAGTGTGACAGAGGTTGAACAGAAAGAGTTGAACGGCCAAAAACTGCAAGGAACTTCTACAGCAAAAGAGGTCAATGTGTTCTTGAAAGTGAAGGGGAGAGAAGAGGGCTACCCGCTGTTTAAAGCTGTTCTTGGTATGTATTCCTTCGAGATTTCGCTCTTTTAATATTCATCATATAAAGTCCAAGTACTCATAATCAATAGATATATTAGAAGGCCGCAAGACGGTTGATGATATACCACAACTCCTATCAAGAACATCAATTACTTGATAATTAAAAAAGCAAAATTTCAATAACACTAGATACTACGAAATCTCACTTGCAATAGACAAGAATAAGATCAAGAAATTGCAGAGAACAATTGTTTAAAGATAGCCTAGGTGATCTGAAGGTTTAAATCCTCTTTCCCACAATTTATCAGGGCGTATAAAATAGGAACCCAATTCGTATCCACCGAGCTCTTTTTGTTAAGTGAATAGCCAAAACATGTGCTATGCCCAAGTTTTATAGTTTCCTGAGACTCCAATCCATTTGGCTTTTTGCTCACAAATTAAATTTTCACTCATTCGCAAAAGCAAACCGGCCCTTACAACGCTTGTTTAAATAGCATTTCATGAACAGAAAATTTTCACATAATAAACAAAATTATTCTATAATTAGAAGGTCAAGATACTCGTGATTGTTTCAACAATAACATTTTCGTTATCGGTGGAGAATCCTTCAAAATATTTCTGTGAAGTAATGTTCATGAATAAAAATTAAGCCTCTTTCCTCTACTGATTGATGTCAAAAAGTAAGTTATTAAGTGAAATTCTTTACCAAAAATATACCAGTAAAGTGCGGTTAGCTCAAAAGAGTCTTGCTAACTCCAATGCTATAAATAAACATATTATATCCGGGATTTGTCAATGTGTAAATCACGGCTTAATTTTTTAGTTATTTTTGATATATACAGATTTTATTCAAACGCCTCATTAGACGTTGGTAACGAATTTTACTTGAAATATAAGCTGTCCTGAGACCTGTTGCATTTGACATCAGAGGTCAAAGAATGAGAATCCTGTGCCAGTATGCACCATGAACTGGGGAATGAATGCCCTCCTAGAGCCATAGTCAATCATAAACCATCCTATTGTAGGCCAACTCCTATTATAAATTAAGGTTCCTGACTACTTTTATCACTCATTCCTAACAGGATATACTCCGAACAAAGCTTTAGTATGTCTACAGCAATGAGCTAGTGGATCCTGGCTTCAATGAATATAACTTTCCAGGTCCAGTCTCTACTCTAAGATGGTCTTTAAATAGACGCCTATCACTCATGAAAACCCACTAGAGGACAGATATCGTGACGCACAAACCTGGTGCGAAGGATCTTAGGATAGAATTGAAAGACGTCAGGATAAGCACGACATACACCGAGAACAGAAATAATATCGAAGGAAGAAGTATTAAAATATTTTTCGAAGCTTTGATACAGAAGAACAATACAAAAGTCACTACTTCATTTACCTAAGTGCTGGCGACACTGCGGGGATGACAGTGGAGGCCAATTTTCAAGGTTGAGTCTAGATAGTTTGAACAAATTAAGATTTTGAAATTTCCTCTTCATGAGCACTTGTGAACGATAATCGCCTGTTCGTTTGAAAAAACTCACCGCGCAGTGGTATCTACGAATAAAGGTATAATTATAAATGCCTACAAAATTCACAAGATACGCGGGACTCGGTATTAAGTTGTAAATGTTGGCTGTAGAACCCTGCCGCTACAGATGAAATAGGGGGACTATTCTCAACACCTGTCAATAGTATCCCCTACGAACCTCCAGCTCTCACTGTAAAGTCTGCAGAGCTGACATTGAGTGACAAAGTCCTAACTTCGACGAGGATTCCCAATCGCTTTCGTGGTCTGTATCGTCTTCGTCTGTCACAACACAATTCCGCCATCACCGTTATCATGTGGCATGCTGCTATCAGATCAGATGGTAGGGTCGGAGCCTTACTCATCACCAACCATTGATCATGGAGGAGATGCCGTCCGATGAGTTTCCGGAGCGTACCCAGCACCCGATACGGAGATGGTGGATTGGAAAAAGTCGGCCTCGACTGTTACAAAAAAGAGAGATATAGGTGAATATGCGCACCTCATGTGGTCCTGGTGTCTAGGCCTCGCCTGGCTGCGGCTACAGGTTTTTTTAAGACTCTTTCCCGCGCACGCAGTTTCCATTGCTACCATTTTTATTTTTTGAGTAGAAGGTTCCATGAAAAAGGTGGTCGAATCTACTTATTTATTTAGAATACTTAACGTCGTGCCCGTGCACAGCACCTGAGCTCCTCACTTGCCGGCTAGCTCAGCCTAAATAAAACTACCCGACGTGTTGGCGCCCAAACAGTCCCAATAAAGTAAATGAAAGCCAGAACCTTATCATCCTGCGCTTGAAGATTGAATTATGCACGGTTACCGGTCTCCCTTCAACTCTCATGCTCTCAGATAGTATTGAATGAAGAATAGATTAAATAAACAATATGGAAGAGGGAACTTAGTTGAATCACATGATTCCCTTTCGGTCAGACTTGTTGTGCTTCTCCAACGAAATTTGTGACACGCACCCAGCTATTAAATGCATGAACTCCCCCCGCGGAAGTGAGAGCCCAAGATATGCTGGGTCTAGGATTCTGTGCTCTGTGGATCTGTGCCTAGTACTGCCCAAGGTGGCAATAGAAAAAGTGGTTGGGGGACTTTTCTTCTCCGCATGAGCAGGTTAGAATGGCGTTTTCGTGCTGAAAACGTAGGTGGTAGTTTACGAAATTGCCATGTCCAGATCTTGCAGCTAATAGATATCCTAGTATGCGTCGCCCTAGACAGGCGAGCTCGGCAGTAATCTTAGTACTAGGACCAATTCCTAATTCTTTAAATCTAGATGGAGAATTTTCTGCCCAGTAAAGTGCAACAGAAGCCTCGTATCGGGCTTTGACTTCCCTTTTTTCCCTCGCAATAGAGAATACCGAGTGTAGAGCTAGAGCCGCACAAGCGGCCTTGGCAAGCGCATCGGCAGCTTCGTTTCCCAGAATACCCGCGTGGCCCAGGCACCATCGGATGGCCGCTTCCCCAGGCGTTGTATTTTGGCCGTGTGACCTTCTTTTTCAGTTTGCTGCAAGCTTGCGAAAGAGAAAGATTTTCGCTGAGCTAGACGCTGTGGGAACATGAGAGAGTAGACGGATGGCAGCCTCCTGGTTGTCAAGGCAGACAGTGACTTTAGAGGCATAATAGGCTAGTTAGTTGCGAAGAGCTGAGGCAAGACCTTCAGTGGCCCCGGAAATTCCTGCATCATACACTTCTGCCGAGTTTCCGAGCGGGAGTGATCCTCGTCCAATTTCCTGCGTAAGGCCTCGGTAGATGACATAGCCCGCACCTGCTCGGTCTTCTATTAGAGCTCCGTCTGAGAATACGAACAAGTCAAGGGTAGGTCGTGTAGCCAGCCACTGTCTGAAGGGATTTGGTCCCAAGAGTCTACCTACTGCCCCAATTTCAATTAGCTTTTCCTCACGCGGTGCTGACTATGGTGGGGGGGAGGTGGCCAAATTATATGGGTAAACACTGAGCTGAATTGCTATTCATCACTTGCTATATATCACAGTTCTTTCAGGTAGCAAATGAGGATGGGAGCAATATATGAGGTGTGGCCTGAGTGAGAGGAGCCCAATATTCTAAATTGTCGTAGGATTATTTGGTATAATTGATATATCTTCTCTTGTGTACGTATAGCAAAATAAAATACGATAATAAATGTTACACTCCTAATAATTGTTTTTCCTCCTTAAAAACTTTGTACCTAGGACATCTTCACTCCTCGTCCAAAATATGTTATGGGCTGGAGAAGATTTGCAACCGCCGTGAATCGAACACGAACCTCCACCTTGGAAGGGTGGAATCCTAACCATTGGACCACGGAAGCCTTGCATTGTAATGATAATAAGTGAATTTATACTTCAATTTTTAGAAAGCAAGAATAGTTCATATCTAAAATTTACCCAAACCACATATTTCTCAGTATCATCATCTAATGTGAATCATCCGTATTCAGTTTTTGTTTGACAACTCAAATTGGAGCAACTCACTTGCAAACCGGCGACACTCTTTATTGCAGCAAAGGAGGATATTAACAGCTACTTTATACATGAATATTATCCTAGCCAATGACATAGCTTTCTATCCGTACAACCGTATACTCGTTCTCATATCCCACTCTTGCGCCTCATTCTCGAGGGTTTCACAATTTTGTTATTTTCACTTGTAAGGCACTGCTTCCAAGAATAATCTCCACATAGTTCTACGTTAAGCCTGCGTTAGGCAGTGCAGGCCGCATTCAATTACCGGCTTACCAGCCGTCACACTACCTGTTTGAAAAATGTTCCGAACGCAATGTTAAACAAATCGGGAGTCAGTCCGAGAGTGTCATAAACGTAAGGCCATGGGAGGTATAATAGTTAGTGGTAACTAACTGTACGTTCACTAAGAGTTGTAGATAAAGGTAGGTTGCAATGAAGTAGTAGAATTGCATACTTACATTCAAGATTAGAGAATCGCTATTTTTATATACATACACATCATTCTATTAAGGTGGCTGAATCCCACGGGTAAACACTGAGCTGAATGGCTATTCATTAAGGGCAATATATCAATTATCTTTGAGAAAACATGAGAGGCAAGAAGCACTGTATAAGGTGTGGTCTGGGTCAGAGGGGAGCCCAATATGCTAGATAGTCACAGATTCAAGTAGTGCAATAAACACAAACACACACTACATTCTATAGCCTTCTATATCCACAGTCGCTTAGTTCCACTCAACTCTAAATCTATTTTTTTTCATACATCAGATTTTAATTGCGTATACAGCTATCCAGCTATGATAAAATCTTAAAGAAAAGTACATATTCGATGATTCAATATATAGGAAGAGCACTCATGCCTCGGATTTCATTTGCAAGTACCACTGCGAAGTTATGGTGGCTTTTTCTTCACCCCGAGTCAACCCTCATCCGTGAATATCCACCAAGGGGAACGTCTCAAAAACCCTGAGTTATCCAGATATGCCTCCATCATCGATTGAATATCCTCCGCGCGAAATGAAATCTGAGGTGTCCCCTTCCCAAGTGGAGTAGGTGCCTAGGCCACTCAAACTATATCGGAGATCACTACGAGGACGCGAACCACGGCACTTTCCATCGTTGGCTTGTGTTTGTAGTGTCACCTGCTCTCTCGAAAGCGAGGTTTTGGCGCGCACAAAGTTCAATTTGTAAAACTCCTTGCCAAGTTTCGAAATTTCACGCCCGTCAAGAATGTATCCATCCTCTGCATCATCTTATCAACTTGTCCTGATCCCTCTCACGTCCATCCCATAAAACAGCCTTCCAGATTTGTGCGCCACGCTTTGCTTCCTCCTTCGGGTGTAAATATCGGCTGGGCGTTTATTTGGCGACCAGCTGAGGCCAGAAAAAGTCAACGAGAGTTGTTGTCATTGGAATGAGGATGTACTAGGTCGTACTTGTAGACTTGATGGGGCTTAGGTAGGAGTCGATTTCGTTGGGAGTGAAAGATTGACATGGTGGAGTATCTTAAATCATTGCCTCGTTGGTCAACTTCTTTGATACTGCGACATTTGACTAAACTGGTATCTGGGAGAATATTTCAGTCCCGGGCTTGTAGATGACACCGCATACAGGTGTTCAGTCTTACCCTCCCTGTGTTAGCGTTGTTTACTGTTTTTTTAATTCATTTTATTGTCCTGTCTGAGTCTATGACTATATAGGCATGCAGGTCCTCTCTGCCTACAGGTCAAGGACACCTATACCAGTAGTGTATCAATTCCTATGCTTCCCATAGAGCTCCCCTCAAACAGTACCACCCCTCACAGGTCCTTATTCGATCATACACTTAGAGGAGCCCTTTGCCCTTAACTGTGACGGGAACCCCGAGTTGGTGATGATAATGTCGATTTAATAAGCTGTATAAAGAAGAAAGAGAAATCTAGCTACAACTAACGGGTATTTATAATATTCAGCCCCTCAGTGATTGTCTTGACTGATTTCTTCACCCTAGGCCGAATACTTGCCACCCAGCCACATATTATCAAGAATCACTACGCTGTGACACTGATCTGGCCCCTTGGCTGGTAGTACCGTATCTTCCAATTTCCTCTATCATTTCCTTACAGTCTTACAACATGAATCTTCAACAATACGCTTAGGTATCCACATAAGCTCAGACAACGGCCAAACCGTGACATTAACCATCTCCCCTCTCCAGCCAATAAAATGATGGCCATTTACGGGTGCATGGCAGCCGGGAAAAATCGCAAAAACCACTGGGTGTGGAACTCTCCTAATATCGACATAAGGACTAAATCCGGAGACATAGTGCCCCTTCTGAAGCGTTGGAAGAGGCTGGCGAGCTGGGCGCTGCAGACTTGTGGGTACCTCGGGAAATTCACTCTCTGCCTTTCTAGCCTTCTTCCAAATTCTTCCCGAAGGTCGGATTGAAATGTCAGAAAAGTCTTGACAGAGCGTGATTGCTGTATGGTAGCTTAGCCTAACTTCTTTTGTACCGTCCAGGGCGCTGGGGAGTGCCGTTGACTCATCGACAAAAGAAGCCCTCCTGGCTAGTTAGCCGAATTCTTGGTCTTGGCGCCCACAAAAACTCCAAAGTTGAAAACCCCTCGAAATTGTGAGTCCCAGCATGGTCATTAGAGAACTATTTTCCTTTTCGCTTCAAATCTCAGCCGCCTATCCTTCCTTAAGATGTATAGCCCCATTTGGGCAGCAGTCCCCCATAAACTGAGACCCCAACTTCGTATATTATGGCTTAATTTACTCCTTGCGGGTATACGTAGCGTCGTAAATTTGTAGTGAGTGATGGCCGGTGATAAATGAGGCAAGCTTCTGTTTGTAATTGGGGTGACGCCTTTATCGGTCGGCAAGGTGAGATGATATGTGGTTAGATCGGGATTGAGGACCCAGAAGATAATGGTGAGTGCTGCATGATTGAGAAGTCGTCAAATGAAGATATGCATATGTTTGCTTTCGACTTCGATTCGGATACGATTCTTCTTGGCTATCCCAGATATGAAGAGCATACTCAGCGATTACACTGGCACCACTGGAAGGTGAAGAATTCGTCTTTGCCGGCTTGTTTATTGTTGTTAATAGGAGATTCCGCACGGGCTATCTATTGGGATTAAAAGGAGTCTGGTACCTGTGTTTAGAAGAGTAATCGAGTTGATATCCTTTTATCCTTCATTATTGCATAAGCTTCCCTCTACCGATATGTCCACGAACCAGGTAGTGTGTTATAAATCTCAATATAGTGAAGAGTAATGTGATTCGAACCCAGAGCAGAGAAGAACGAACGATTACTATACCCATATCCGCTTTACTAAGTGAACTAGCCCTGTAATTCCTGTTAACATTTTGTTGGAAATATCGCGCAATCAAATGGGCGCAATATTCATGGAACGAAAGTAGAAGTTGGCTAAAAGAGTGTCGTGTTCGGATTATAGCTAAAAGTGTGGGAATTTACGCTACAAGTACAAGTGTGGCGCCATCTAGGCATAGAAAAACCCCAATAACCTTTTTGTGCCTACGCCATACAGCCGCTCATATATCCAATAGGTAGCCTGAAGCGCTACCATATTACCTATTCCAACCTCTTAAATACACAGGAGATCGTGTCGGGAACCTAGACGAAATGGAGGGCCCGTACGTCCACAATACTCCGTGTCTCCATTTCCAACACATTTCTCTCTTGATATCAACCCGTACAAACATACCGTATATTAGTAACTCAGATTGATCCTCAGCATTGCGATGGATAGCAGAGATTGATGGTGTTTATGGCATAGCGGGGTTTGGTAATTGTTGACAGGGATATTTTTTTTTAAATCATTTAGTGTGTATTCAGCTATCTAGCTATGTCACATGACCGGTACTATGTACACATGTAGGATGACTCTTTTGAAATTAGAGACACTCATACTCTGGATTTCATTTGCAAATACCACTATGAGGTATGCTTGCTTACACAAATATTCGACCCTCCTCCGTAAGTACCCACCAGAGAGACGTTTTAAAACCTTTGGTTATCCAAGCATGCCTTTGTCATCCATCTATACCAGCACCACGAGAAATGTGGTTGTGTTTTGCCGGATTTGAACCAGCGATCCACTTTCTCAAGTGGGATATGTGTCCAAGCTATCCAGACTCTACTTGGCAGACCGGCCAAGACGATGTACCACCGCGCCATCCAACCATGGCGGTGTTTATAGTGTCGCCTGCACTCTGTTGACAGGGATATGACACATGTCTATATATATTGCGCACTCAACTCCTCTTTAATATGATAGTGCTTCCCTCACAAAATATCCTTGCAAAGAACCAGTGCAGCGCTGTTCCCCACCGGTCAGCAACGGATCTAACCACAGCCCTCGCCTCTGACATCCAGTCCGCCTGGTTAGAGAAGAAGGTTGCAGGTATAGTAACGGTAGATGTTAAAGGTGCATTTGATGGCATCCAGCGAGGACGTCTCTGCCATAATCTCTGTACTCAAGGCTGGCCCCACAATCTTATCAAGTGGGTTGCATCATTCATGGAAAATCGCGAGGGCGTAGTTGCAGTGGACGGGACAACAACACCACCCTTCGCTATAAAATGCGGCCTCCCTCAGGGATCACCGGTCTCACCTAGTTTGTTCCCACTGTCTATTGAGGGCATGCTGCGCATCTCGCCAGTGTGCTTCGGCTATGCTGACGATGTGGCAATTTTTGCTCCCGCACTATCTCTACCTGAATGCGCAGCTCGCCTCCAAGAAAAGCTGGACAACGTACTTGCTTAGGGAAGTCTTAACGGAATCGAGCTAGAGATATCAAAGACTGAGCTTCAATGTTTCCATCGGAAAAAAGGGAAACCCTTCGAGCCAAACCTCCGGGCAGATAGCGTTGAGATCAGGCCTAACGACCAAACTCGCTGGCTGGGAGTCTACTTTGATCGCTGCTTGAAATTTCGCTACCACATTAAGCAAGCGTGCGGTAGAGTTACGGCCGTCACAGCTCACATAAAAAGCCTCTACAATACCGCTCAAGGTATCCGACCAGCTCTAGCTAGACAGGCTTTACAAGGGGCAGCGTTTACAACCATTTTCTACGGAACCGAAACCTGGTTCTCAGCAAATACCTGCAAAGAAGATATTGCTCGTATTCAGTGCAGGATAAACGATGCAGACCGTGCAGCACTGCTAGTATACAAAACCACCCTAGTGGCCGCCCTTCTGCGCGAAACTGGATGGTCATTACCTCAGGGGTGGCTCGAACGTATCCAAAACCGGCTTGCAGTGCGAATTGCCTCGGCAGACCTCCAACATCCCTTGCGTCTTCGCTGGAAATCTCCGAGAATGGCCTGGATTCGGCGCAGAATTTCCCCAGAATTATCAATAAACACGACTTCACTTCCCTGGACACCAAAAATAGACGAAATACTCGCAGCAATTGGAGCAATTGGTCGTGAAGCAGGGCCCCGAGTCTTCACCCAATGACATTCCTCAGCACTGCCCCTGGACCTCTTCATTTTCTCAGACGGAGCTCTGATGGATGGCTCAGCAGGGGTAGGTAACTGCATTTATCGCGGCGCAAAATATGTGATTAATTAAGGCTCTATTCCTCTAGGTCAATCAGCAGAAGTATATGATGCAGAAGTCGTCGGGGCTATGGAAGGCCTCGCAGCTGCAATTAGAAACCCAATGGCATACTACGCCACCAACATCACTGTCTATCTCCACAACTAAGGGACAGCGTCTCGCTTACTTCTTGGACCGCCGACCCCATCCAGCTCGACTCGGATCGCAAAATTTCGGGATCTCGCAAGATCCTGGCCTTCAAGGAACCGTGCCAGATACACTGAGCTAGGAAGAGTCTCTGTACGCTGGTGCCCAGGGCATTCAGGAATCCCTGGAAATGAAATGGCAGATGCTCTCGCAAAATCGGCCTGTATCATAACCGCCCCCAACCTGGCCCCTTCCATTGACAGAGCAAGGAGGATTGTTAATCTTCGTTACGAGGCCTCTGCGTCGGAATACTGGTCGCGAAATGCCCCTGACCGGTATAGAGCGCTCAGAATCGGGCCAAGCTCCCGCATCACCCCAGAGCTCGCTAGTATGGATCGTCGGTCCCTCGGCCTTCTTCTCGCTGCGCGGTCGGGCCATGGTGATTTTGCAGCATACCACCGTCGTTTCGCACACAACAGCGCACCTTTAACATGCTCCTATGGACATGAAAAATCGCCGGAGCATTTCATGACCTGTCAACATGGCCTACTACAGGCACGGCCTCGTGGAGCCGATCGCCCCCTTCCCTCAGACGCTCGCTGGATTTTAAGCTCACCAGAAGGAGCCATCTTGCTCCGAGACTGGCTCTTGTCCACTCAATTTTTCGAAGAGTTTCAAAGTTCTCATTAATGGGGGAAGCTCTGTTTGAACCTACATTTTTAGGAAATTCCCGATTATCTAGACACCAACGCTGTTTAAATACGAACATCTACATGTAGTTTAATTTTCACTTTTAATTATATAATTTATAGCAATTTAAGAAAATTCTCACTGATCTGGCGGCCATGCAGACTGGGAGCAGTGGGGTCTTTATCGGGTTTTTGTTATGGAAATGCCGGTGCGTCGGGTAGCCCTTCATGGGCTGAGCTAACCGATATGGGGCTTCATAGCACTGTTTGATTGATTGTTTTTTGTTTTATGATTTTTGTCCTAAGCTAATGCTATTTTTTCCACAATGGGTCAAGGGAAGGTGGAGCCGGTGAGGATCACTGTATACAGGCCCAACTCATTCCAACCGCGTGAATCGCTAATAGAAGTGCAGCTGATTAAACTGAAACAAAAATCAAGAAGATCAAAACAGCTCCGAAAACCAGAAGATTCCTCTATATTGGACCCAAGCAATGCGCTCCTCACACATTCCCTGGTCAGTCACACCTTCCAGATGACAAATCTGCTCCTTCTCTGCTGAGAGCGAAAGATGGGTTAGCAGGCACCTTTTACCCAGCCGGTATCCTGCCAATAGTTAGTAGATGACCCAGAAGTGACATCTTCGAGGTCGCTGTTCCCTCAGGCCTCTTCTTCAGATCCCAGCACTCCGAAACCTGTTGCCTCGGCCATTAAGACATCCTTCACGGCGGTGACGATCGCCTCTTCGGCCTTTTTGGCTGCGGCCCTAGCTAGAGCCACCTTTGTGAACTTCCCTTGCATGAGGTGGTGAATCCGCGCGAGCTGCTCTTTCGTCATCGGTCCGGACTTTCTGGGTCTGACTTGGCAGTTGTTAGGGTATTGCTACATTTAGATAGGGTCACGTGTGATTAGGGAATCGCGTAGAGCGCAAACGCGTCTGTATTTAGTTACTCTCTAGCCTCAGGTGGACCACCTTTCCTCCTTGTAGACAATCTCATTCACCAGATTTGACCTCGTCAATCTTCCACGTACCCATACCTTGACAGCAGTTCCGGTAATCCAATTGGTGGGGCCCCCACAGTTGCGACACTTAGTGAGGGCCTGGCACTCGACTTCCGAGTGCATGTTGAAGCCGCAGTTCCAGCAGGCTGGAGCGCGGGAGCAACCACTAGTGGTTTTGAAGCCCAAACAGCGTTTACACTATTCAATTTGGCGACGAGGCTTGTGAATGGTAGCCTTACCAGACTCGTCGAAGAGGCGGAAGCCCGCACGAGGGGCAAAGTCCCGGTCGAAAATGGCATGCCAGTTTCAATATGGTGCTCCAGGTCGACATGTCCCATGAGGTCGGATCTGGATTGGAAGCGCACTGGTCGTACTGAGAATCTTGGCGGAGACCAACTTATCATCGACTGCCTTGGGGCCGCGTACTGTAACTTTACTTACAGGTACGTTTGGTATCTGTAAGGCGACAAGATCCGAAGATGCCTCGAGTTTGACGTTTTCATTTGCCGGCTTCGAAGAGCCATCTAACGTCCCTTGTCTTATTGTATCGTTATTTGCTAGCATAGCAAAGTCGGTTCTCACTCGATGGAGTGAGGTTGTTTCTTGATTAGAGTAGCCGAATGTATACTCTGACTTAGTTCTCATGCTACTTGTGGACAGTTTTCGCCAAGGGTGGTCCTTTTCAAGACGAAGGAATAGTCGCTTATCGACTTTCGCCTTGGAAGTTTCTTTTTGTTGGGCTTTGGCCCCAGATCGCGGCACAGCCTTTACAGTTGGGACTGGTTTTTGTTGCAGTCCGTTTCTGGCCACCGTGGCCTAGGTGCTTTTGAGGGGCAGCCTTGGGACGGCGGAAATTTGTATGCTCCTGGCGTCAGGAGCCCTTGGGATTGGGCTCGCCGGGCGAGGAGGGAGACCGGGTGGCGTAGTGACCGGGCCCGTGGCCATGTATTGCGCTATGGCGGCGCGTAGGTAGACTCTCATCGAGTCTACGAATTGTCTGTTTGACCCTTTGGTCAAAGGAAGAAGGGTGGCTTCGACGCCAGAGATGGCGGCGGAGCAGAGGGCCAGGTTTGCCGCTGTTTCGGCGGCGCGTCGTTGTTCAGCTTCGACTATTGGTGGGAGCTCGAGGGGACACTCTGCTTTCGTGGCAGCTTTCGGCTGCGACGTTGATTTTGACGCTGATATAGGTGCAGCGTTTTCCGACAGTTTTGACTCGGTCGGAGGAGATTTTGACGATTCTCCAATCCCGTGAGGGACGGAGGATGGTCGAGGGATTCTCTCAATAATTTCGACTGACCCGTTCATGTCAGTATCGGGTTCAGTGGCGGCGGGGAGGGCTTTTTCCTTCCCTTTGGCAGAGACCTTGCTCATCTCCGCGCATTTTGGAGACTGGGCAAGGCCAGGTACTTGTTCCAGAGCCCTCGGGTGGACACTCGAGTTGTCCAACTTGGCGTTGGGACGCTTTTTTCGAACTGGAGGCATGGTAAAAATGCCAGCGACTCGATCACAATTAATTGAGGGAATGCGACGAGCGCGAGAGGGAGGGAGAGGGGGAAAAGGTGAAGATTCGAAAATTCGAATTTCTCAAAAATGTGCGTTTTGTTTGTTCATAAACCTGTTAGGTGAATTGATTTGAATTTGTAATCTTTTACATGACAGGAAGAACCTAACATCTATTTAGACGTAACACGGGTAGATGGGCTCTGAAAGCTCATTGCTACCTACATGACCGGCAGTGTAGCCAGAAGCGACAAAAGAAAAGAAAAAAAATAAACAGTATATGTCTCAGTTACGGTGCCCTGCGCCGCATCCCTATCTTCCACACCCATCTCCTCTCGAGTCAGAAACAATATCAGCGTGGTCACCTCCCACCCTGTTCATTCTTCGGCAGACTGTAACATCTGCTTGTAGTTAAGAATTGAATGAACTTCTGCCATCCCTTCTCCCCTATCATTTCCCTGGCCCCAGGTGGTGCCATTTTCTCATAGATTCTCCAACGTAGCAAAGCAGGTCGGCACTCTGAAAAATGCCAGGGCCTTTTTTCTCGGCCGCAAACGTATTTCAGATCTTCATGTTCGGGGTTAAAACGCCGATGGTATTTGGCGTAGTCCCCGTGGCCTGTTCTTGCCGCAATAAGACGAGGGTACGCCCATCTTGGTAAAGCTAGTTCCGGTGGTCTTTTGCAACGCATGAATAGGTCCAGATCTTTGTATTGTTTCGGTCGATACTTCTGCCACCACTCTTCCACGAGCTCTTGGCTACGCTGTTTAACCCACCTACCTAATGCCGCAAAGGTTAGATCTTGATCTTCTCCACTGGGCGCAGCTGAGGTTAGTGACCGATTATTGGGAGCTCCCAAGGCTGATTTGGCCAGCTTATCGGCCTCTTCATTGCCTTGAATCCCCATATGACCAGGTATCTAGTGTATTTCCACACGCTTTTTGTGTCTCAGCGATGAAAACTTGTCCACCACCGACTGCGGGGAGTTAGATTTTCTTCTTTCGAGCGCCTGGGTGGCCGCTTGGTTGTGAAGGAGAATGTAGATCAGTAAGTCTTCTCCTACCTCTATTGCAGCCTTCAAGGCTTTCTTGGCACCTACAACTTCTGCGTCGAATACCTCTGCTCCAGGAAGTGGACCGGAGCCACTTCCAACTAGCTTGCCTCCTTGGTATACTACATACCCCCAGGCTGATTTTCCGGGACCCGATGACGATCCATCAGAGAAAGCGAAGACTGAGTTAGCTGGACGGGAAGCTAAACACCGCTTTATTCTTCTAGACCTAGCTTCATTTTTTCGACTGCATGGAATTGATGCTGGAGTGCCACGTGGGAAGTATAGCTTTCCGTGGCCTTCGGCTGTCGGAACTCGACGCAAACTTATTTTTAGGCGTGTCATGTACCGTTCTGGTTGTCTAAACAAAAGATTTCTTTGTCCTGATCTAAGACCTAAGCGTCTAGTTGTCTCTTTCGGGTCCTCGACCGCCCGAAGGGTCAAAGGGTGCCAAACATCCATTCTTCGCATTCGAGATGCAGACCGCAGCATCTTTTGCTGAAGAATTATCGATGCCGGGGGTATTCCCGCTTCACGATGAAGAGCGCCATTTGGAGTGGTACGCCACGCTGGGAGTGCTACTCTGATAGCTTTCATTATCGTTTTTCCCAGTAGAAATATATGCCAGCCTACTCCAGTGTCGACTTCTTTATCTCGCAGTGTGGTTATTCGAGTGAGATCTGGCCACCATGCTTCTGCCCCGTAGAGAGCTGTGCTCAGCACACATGCATGTACCGCACGAATCAAAGGTCCGGGTGCTGCACCACGTTGAACTCTATTTATAGGTCGTCAGGAATGGACTAGATGATTAGCTTTTCCAGTCCATTCCTGTACATGTTGCTTGAAATTTAGCTGGGTATCAAGCTAGACTACTAGCTACCGGATATGAGGTCGCAGTTCGATCCGGCGATCTTTCAACAAGATGGAAAGATCAGCTGCGTTGATTTTCTTTCTAGGCCCTCCTCTGGTCACTAGAAGTTCTGACTTTGCTGGGTCAAAATCGATCCTGTGTTCTCTTGCGAGAAGGATAAGGTTGTCGAGGTCGTCTTGAGCTGCGGAGAGAGCATCCGCCGCGGTGTTTCCAATTCTGGCAATAGCTACATTGTCAGCATAACTCTCAGGATTGCCTTCTGTATAATCTATATATGTGGAGATAACCAGTATCTAGTACTCTATGATTCTGGTTTGGCCTTTTGGCCGAGTGGTTATGCATCTATCTCATGCTTAATATAGGATTGCACCCTTTAGCCTGAACACCACCTCTTTGACCCATGTCTCCGCCCTGCTGTCTACATGCTGCTCTCACAATAATCAAACCTTCTTGATAGACCATGATCTTCAAAAAGTTCAGCAATGTAAAGAATGAAAAGAAGTGGCGACAGTGGCGAGCCCTGAGGTACTCCACATTCTCGTATCTTTTCTTCTATGATTCCACCACGATGTTTCACCTGGACTTTTCGTTGGCAAAGAAATGTCTGAATAAACCGGCATAGAGATCGTGGTAAGCCTTGTTCTCGAAGGCGTTTGAGCAGTCGGTTGTGAAGGACTGCATCAAATGCACCTTGAATGTCGAGTGTGACCATAGCCGCACACTTGCCACTTCTCATGGCCGCCTCAGCATCATGGATTACACAGGATATAAGGTCGACTGCAGATCGTCCTGGTACGGAGCCGAATAGTTCTGGGTGAACAACTTTGTGACTTATTGTCAGCCATCCATTCTCTTACCAACTAGACGCTCAAGTCCTTTGCCTAAATTCGACAACAGCGAGATTGGTCGCCAACCCTTGGCAGTTGACAGATTTCTACCCGGCTTTGGAAGAAGCACAACTTCTGCCACCCTGAAGGCCGTGGGAAAGTGGCCGACTTTCAGACAAGCCTGGTAAAGATCTTTCACGAGAGGTCCTAAATGGGACCAACAGGCTTTCAGTAACCGTACCGTTATCTTGTCCGCTCCCGGTGCCATATTGTTGACAGGGACTGTGGCGTTTGTCACATCGTCAAGTGATATTTCCGTATTCCATGGAAAACGCTCCTCTTATCCATTCTCCCATGTAGAAGTATCGTTCTCGCTGCTAAACCTAGCCAAGAGAATATCTTGTAGCGCACTAGCTCGCTCCCACAGGTCAGATAGCCTCCGGCTTTTGTCAATCTGCAGAGGAGGGGGCTCAGTAGCTGGTCGAGGCTTAGCCTATCTCATGAGCTTGAATACCTGTGCGTCAGTAGTCTCTGCCTCCATTTGCCTCTTTTGGTACTCTCGATTGACTTTTCGTACCACGGCTCTAAAGCTATTACGGGCCTCTCTCGCGAGGTCAGGGTTATCTCTCGCTGCCTTGTACTCTTGCCATTCTGTGCGACATTCATCGGACCACCATGGCCCAGTTCTTCCGCTTTCAATGGCTGGGACTTTCCCTGCAACCTTGAGCGCATCTCCAAGTGCTTGTAGGATATCATTTGTGAAGTTTTCGATGTTGACAACACTGTCGAGAGGGCCAGATTTGGTCCATCGGCTAATGCATCGGCTAAATTCCTTCAAGTTGGCGTTGCTGACACGAATGTTCTTTACAATTCCAGAGAGATCTGACACTGTAAGGTTAAGCACGGTACCTTCGATGGTCGAGTGATCTGAGGTACAGTGGTAGCGGTTGGACACTGATGCTATAGCGGCCGTATTGCTCCACGTTAGATCTAGCATGTTCCCATCCCTGTGCGCTGGCTCTCCAATGCTGACTAGGTCCATGTCGTGGGCTGTTGTCTATTCCATAATCTGGTTACCATTGCTGTACTGATTTGTTGTTTGCAGTTGCCAATGCTGTGACACAGAATTGAAATCGCCTCCAACAACCACTAAACCTCTAACTTCCCACCGGAGTAGGGGCTCTAAGGTTCCACTAGTGCCTGGGGCACGGTATACGTTGACAAAGGTTAGGCTGCCCATCTTTACAAAACAGTAGTCAGATGTCGGTCCTGACAACGGTGGAAATAGTTGAGTTGCATGACTACCTTTGCGCGTGAAAGTAATCGCGCGTGGCCGGATGTCTGTTCCTCCGAATGGTATATGGCTATTGTAGCCAGGGTGACTTTTTGTTATAAAACCCCCCTCTTTCTTTCTTGTCCATGGTTCCTGTACCATGACTACATGTGCACCGGCATCCCATGCCTGCTGCAATGCTACATCCGTGTTTTCCCCACCTCTTCCGACATTCACTTGGTGAAAGTGGACGGTGTTGTACTTGTCTTTTGGTGCTTTTGTTGAGGGGTTTCCTAACATTAACACGACATTGTTCAGTCCTGGGCAATGACGGTTTCAACCGCCTTACCCTTTCTTTCAGAGTACGCTAGAGCAGCGTGATAATCACGATGTCCGCGTTCTCTGATGATAAGAAGTTCTGCCGGGGTACGGGGCAGAGTTATCCCGTATTGTTGTCTTGGCCGGGCCATACAGCTGCCCTCATTTGAGTGATGAGGTCCCGCGCAATTTGAGCACTTTAACACCTTTGCCTGGCACTCTAATGTCGCATTGGTTCTCCCACATCTCCCAAATTGTTGGCTCCGAGTACAGGAAAGCGTTGTGTGGAATCCCCAGCGACGTTGGCATTGCTCGATTGGTCTTCGGCACGAGAAGGGAACTGCTGGTCTGCTCTTGTCAAAGAGACGAAACTTTGTGTTTTCTGGCTTTTGTTGGAAATGAACAATCCAGCTCGTTGAGTATTGCCCAAGCTTTGTTTCTGTGGGCCTTACCTGGATTGGTGTGGCGCCGCATACAGCCTGGCTCTCGTTCTTCACCATATAGTTGGTGACTGGGATGCTGCCTTCAAGAGTCCCGATGTACAATGGCACATGAAGTACGATCATTGATGTCCATTTGGACGCTTCTTCAATCATGGTGTTGTCCTCCCGTAGGGAAGGTGCAATTCTCATGATTGTATCTCTCAATACATCTGATGCGCATTCGAGAGCGATCCCCGACCTGACTTGGTACATGGAGGTGATGTCTGAGGCTGCTATCCCAGCCTTGTCGGTGATAATTTTCTTGATTGTAACTGGCGAGAGCTTGTGCCAGTGGTGATCTCTCCCCAATCGAAAGAACAGGCGTTTGTCCTCCTTTTAGGTTGTCTGTGGTTTCGGGTGGCTTGATGGAGCAGGCCTTCGCGGAACTTGCACATTTGGTGGTGTCGGTAACTTGGCCGCTTTGCAGGCTACTGTCACCCAGGGCGAGCTGGTGTCTTGAGGCTTTGGGGGTAGAGCGTGGCTGTGATCCTCAACAGCTGTACTTTTCCTAGGCGCGACTGGTTTTGGAGTGCTTGCCACGGTGCAGGGCTTATTACTTGGAAAGTTAGATGCTTCTGCCTGATCTACTGCAAAGGCAGTGATAACAGGCGTGATGTTTTCCAGCAGAGTCGCGACAACTGCTGCTGCTTGTTTCTCTCCTTTGCTCTTAGCCCAGGAGTCGATTAGTTCTAGAATTTCCTGGGTTATATCTAGTCTTTCTTTAAGTAGTTGTTCTGCTTTTTGCATTGTATTCACAATGCCAAGCAGGCTTGGGTAAAGTTGCCCTCCTGGATTGGAGGGCGTTGTGGATGACGACGCAACAGCTGGGGCCATTGCACCAATTGAAGATTCTTGTAAATAAGAATAATGAGTAATGCAATGTGGGATGAAAAATGATTTGATTTGATTTGATTTGTGCCTGTCCACAGCTCGTGACTACTGTCACGTGCTGGACGGCCCAGTCCCTACAGAACTACACGACGCTCTAGCGCATACTACAACACCTAGAAATTACAAAAGAGTCTGACCAGCTGTTCGCTACTCTGCTTTCCAATTTAAATGTAGCAAATTTCCCTCTACCGGGAACTTCTCTCTTTTTTTTTTTACACGTAGTTTTAAATTACACCTGCAGAACAAGAAAATAGGGATACATATTTCCATCTAAAATTAACCCCACACTCGATCGTAAAATTTCACTTGGAAATATCTCATTGGCTCTCTTAATTTCGTCGAAGAATTTCGTCAGCTCGACCCATTTATCGAAGGCGAGGGCACCTTCAGGCGTACCAAGTACCCATTTGATGCCGGGGCAAGGATGACGAGGTCCACCGCGAAGGCGGGCACGGTTTCTTCCTATACCGCATAAGAAGAAGTGATCAGGGCTTTTTTCTTCGCCACAGGAGCAAGTCATTAAGGCATCTTCGTGTGCGAAACGTCGATGATATGGGGCGAAATATCCGTGTCCTGAGCGAGCTGCGATGAGCGCCCCAAACGTCCGCCGATTTAAGCTTTTTAGTTCTGGGATTATTCCTGAACTAGGACAAATTTTGAGTTCTTTATATCTACCCGGCGCCTCTCGTTCCCAGAAGGTGGCGCTGGAGGCCTTGTAGAGCTGAGCCACCTTTCTTTTTGCCCTTGCTATGGACAGAGGGAGAGACGATGTAGGCATTAGACATGCTGACTTGACTAGAGAGTCTGCTACTTCGTTTCCGGGGATTCCAGAATGTCCAGGGCACCATCGGACACTAACTGTTCCAGCCCTAGTGCAGGATGCGCGTTTCCTTTCAGACCAGCTGGCAGCGAGTTTCCGGAATTTCGTAATTTGACGGGAACTTGTTGCGGTGGGGGGTAGCAGGAGCAGCCATAGAGCCGCTTCTTGGTTGTCTAGGTAGACAGTTACGTTGGTTGCATAAAATGCCATGGGATTGCGGATGGCAGCCGCTAGCCCCTCAGTAGCTCCAGCAATTTCAGCATCATAAACTTCTGCTGAGGTACCTGGAGGTATAGTTCCACGGGCTATATCGTGTACCGCGCCACGTCTTATCGGATATCCTGCTCCTGCTCGGTCCTCGATAAACGCACCATCGGAGAAAATAGAGAGGTCCAATATTGATTGCAGAACGAACCAACCGGAGAAGGCATCGACTCCAGCATTGCGACCAACCGCCCCAATCTTTTCCAAAGATATATTCCGATTAAATTTCCAGGGTGGGGGAATAGTATCTTCTGAGAGTTCTGGGAAATTCTTTGTCGGATCCTCAGCACTCTTGCGAAGTTCCATCTTCTACAAAAGGGGTGCCTAGGATCTGCTGAGGCTATGCGGACGGCTAGACTATAGTGAATACGTTCAAGCTAGGCTCGTGCCGGACCCCAACCTGTCTCCCGAAGAAGTACAGCAACTGGTGTCGTTCGGAATACAGGAAGAGCTGCTCGGGCTGCATCGTTCATCATTTGTTGAATTCTAAGAACTAGTCCTTTTGGGGTTCCTTTGGAATACCAAGTCTCGGCCCCGTAAAGCAAGGTTGTGAAAGCTGCTCCTAGAAGTGCTTGTGTCAAGAGAAGAGGGCTTATTCCTCAAGTGATTCTTGAGAGGCTTTTTATGTGGCTCGTGATAGCCAAGGATCTACCGCATGTTTGTCTTATATGTTCTCTAAATCGAAGGCCTCGGTCAAAGATGACCTCAAGCCAGCGAGTGTGGTCGTTTGGAGTGACCTCTACTTCATTAGCGTATACGCTGGGCTCTACTGGGGATCCATGCTTTCGATGGAAGTATTGCAGCTCAGTTTTGGACACTTCAAAAGTGATGCCGTTCTCGCGCCCCCATGCAAGGGTGGAGTCTAACTGCTTCTAGAGTAGTTCTGAGCATCGAGTGAGGAATGGCGCAGACGCTATAAGTGCTACATCATCTGCGTAACCAAAGCTTTTTGGGGAGAGATTTAGGAGGCCTTCAACTGCCAGCAGGAATAGGATTGAAGAGGCGGGCGACCCTTGTGGAAGCACACAGTGGATTTTGAATGTTGGAGATGTAGTTCCATTAAGTATGATTGAAGCTTCTCGCTCAAACATAAAAGAAGACACCCACTGTACCACATTAGGGGGCTAGCCACCTCTTTTTTGGACCACGCATCCTGAATATTGCGCGACAGTGCTGTGGTGAGGTCTGTGGCAGATCTTCGAGGAACTGCACTACATTGATCCCGGGAGAAAATCTGTAGTTTCAGCGCTAGAAGTGAGAGGCGGCGAGCCATTAGTCTCTCGAGTCCCTTACCAAAACATGACAGAAGGGCAATTGATCGGTATGAATTTGGTATAGCCCGGTTGCTGTTTCAAGGCTTTGGAATTATAATAATATTAGCCTTCTTGAAAACACTCGGGTTGTCACAGACCGGCTTTCCCACGAGGAAAACGGCCTGCTTGTTACTACCATTGTGCCATGGGCTAATGCTGAGATGCTGCGCTTAGTCTGGTCAATCAAGTGAGGAACTTCCCTATTAACATAGTAAATGCGTTGCGATGGTTACAATGTTATGATAGCAACAGTTACTAATCAACATAAGCAATCAGTTGCTGTGTTATAGCTATAGACTACCATACCCCTGATTGTAGTAGCCGCTCTTGAGTACTTAAGGAGGGTCTAGGACTGGATTTGTTCTGTAGCTTTTTGTCTTGTAATTATTCTAGACTTTAGATTGATCCGATTATTATAAGCTTTAACTTACACCCCGACTCTGTCCCGTTCCGGCTCCGTCTTGTCTCGCCCTCGTCCCGTTCCGATCACATCCTGTCCCGACTACATCCGTCCCGACTCCGTCCTGTTCCGACCCTTAACCTCCGAACTAGCCAACGAGCCTGACATGGGTGTAGTCCTTGCTGATCACACCAGCGGAATAAAGCTATTATCCGAGCCCCAATAAGTGGCCAAGCGCGTCTAAGTACCGTTGTGGTGATACTGTCCGGTCCAAGAGCAGATATTGAGACGATACAGCATGAGTTATAGACCTCTTCGTCTGTTATTAGAGGCCAGGAAATCGATCTTTTTGCCACTACAGGGGCTGTATTGTCGATATCTACTTGGTTCACATGTCGGCTGAGAAGGGTCTCTTTAAATAACTGCGCCTTATCTTCCGGACGGAATACTGGGCCAGTCAGGCTCTCTAGTGGTGGGGTGTGATAGTGAGCATCTGTCTTATGCCAGCGTACTACCTAGTAGGCTTCTTTGAGACGGGAGACTTGTTCTATCTTGTTGTGCCAGTATGCCTGCTTAGATTTTCTGACAACTTTATCGAAGGCTCGACGTTCGGAAACCGCCGGAAACCGCCGGAAGACCTGTGCGGCGAGCTCGGCAGAAGTTTAAATGAGCTTCGGTATACTCCTTTGTCCACCAGCTAGCTTTCGCTACCTGTTTACGGAATCTAGGGCAGGCCGCACGAAGGGCCCCTGAAATGGCACTCACAATTCAGGACGCCTCATCTTCAAATGTTTGGGAGGGAGCAACAGCTTGATAGTTCTCAAGAACGCCTTCGAATATAGACCAGTTACAGGATGCTAATTGAAGCTTACCTGGTGCAGGGTTTCGACCTCCCAATTGTTTACTTGGCAGAGAAGTGTTCTATGGTCTGAGCCGGCTTCCAGATCTTGTCGAATTTCGCAAAATGCGTAAATATCATTTCAGACAAAGCAGAAATCGATGGCTGCCCCGGCGTCATGAGTGGGAGCATCATTATGGTTGAGAAGTCGCAGTCCCCGGGAGGCTGTTCATGATAGCAGGGAGTCGCTATCCACACTATTGGTTCGAGATTTCGGGTCCCAGGATGAGTGGTGGATTTTGAAGTCCCCTGCAAGAATATCTGGAGAGCCTGTGCTATTAATTAAATACTTTAGACCTTTCCCGGAGTCAATTGCTCCGATTGGGGCGTTGTAGACGTTCCAGCATGCGAGCGCACGCTTATTCCTGCGCGAAATTACGACTTGTAATAGGTCTCGCGAGTGCAAAGCTGGCTGGAAGGGGGATAACCCTTGCTCGTTGCAGACGTAAGTCATCACTCGTGGCCGAATATTCCAGTTAGAAAGGGGAGAGAAACACTGGAATCTTGGGTGAGTCTTTGATAGTCTACGAGAAAGGTCAGTTGAAACCCAAGGTTCTTGGGTTAGTACCACATTAGCCCCGCATTTTGAGGCCAGCCCTAGGGCGACGTCGTGAGCAGAGGCACGTCTGCCAACGTTGATCTGGAAGAAGCAGAGGCCTTGGGTTTTCTACTTTCTTCGGTTCCTGTTTCGGTCCCTCATAATGACTCCTCAAGGGAAGTCAAGGGAGCAAACCTAAATGCCGAGCCTATTGTTAGAACAGGAGCTGGAATTGTGGTGCACGAGGGTCATGTGGAAGGAGACCCAGCGGGGGGTTCCGGAGCGGGCGGGGGAGGGTTAAGAGCCAGCCAGGACTTGTGTCCTTCCTGGCGCATTACCCGCATTCTCTCCTTGTCTGGGCGTACAAATACTCCGTTAGCTCGAAAGGGTCTTGTGGGGCATCCAGTGGAAGAGGCCACGTGTGGGCCAGCACAATTAAGACACTTTATCAGTGTCATACATGGACCGTTGTGTGAGTCGGACGCACAAAGTCCGCAAAGAGCTCTCCTGGTGCAGGCATTAATGTTGTGAGACCGATAGCAGCGTTGAGAGACTTGGAGGCGTGGGCAATTGTCAGCCGGTCGAATTTTGGCGGAGCGAGCAAATAGGCGGACGCTGGAGGGGAGTTTATCTGCAGCTGGCTTTGCAACTACCAGTTGGAGAGTAACTTCCCATTCTGGGAATGCCAGAGAGTTACGTGTCCAGCTGATAGAGAAAATTGATTTTGTATCACTTTTTGCCGCTGCAAGTTCTTCCCGGATGTCTGCAACAGAGAGAGCTTCGGGAGATCCGGAAGCATTGTACCCATACTTAGGGACAGGGCTAAGCAGAAAGTTCTCTCGTTTTTCCTGTCTTTTGATAGGCACAACTCCTGTAGCGGGCTGTAGAGCAAGGGCTGCTTGCATGAGTTCGGGGGCCTGATCGGATGAGGGGGCCATGAGGGCTATCTCAGAAGGGACCGACCTGATGTCCTTGATTAGTTCCGGTTTTCGAGAAAGCTTCTCAGCTTTGTACAGACCAGAAGAGAATCTTGGAATCTCATAGGGTGGTCAGGCGCTAGGCCTATCATAACTCTAGAGTCCGGCATATTTTTTTCTTTGAACTAGTAACCCTAGGCGTAGCCTTTGGAGGGGTTACAGGTACGGTCAAGTTCTTCTTCGCAGCATTTGCGTATGTAGAACTTGCGGGTGGTTGTAGTCGTGGGGCTAGCTGTGCGCTAAATTTTACGTTTGCAGTAGTTTGAGACTGCTCGAAGACAGGGAGGCCTGCAATGACTCGTGCTGCACTTCGCGTCACAATAGCTTTGAGGTCCGCAGCGATTGTTGGCAGTAGACCACGTAGATGTTGGTGTAAGGGCTTGAAGTAGAATTGTATTCCAATTGTAATGTTTGCTGTGTATAGAAGATCTTAAACTAAAGAAAGAAGATGGTAGAGGAAAAGTCTTCCTTATATACATTGAAAGGTGTTCTATGCTGTTACCAGACTATACCAAAATAGAGCAACTAAATAGTCACCTGATTGGTATCAGCTCAGATCAGTCACCCAAGCCCAAGCCTTGGCTGCCTTACGCTCTAGCCTATGACAGTTGGGCTCCAGCATTTTGCCAGGCCAAAAATGAAGCGGCTATGTTATTTGTCATAGCTACCGAGGGGTGTTCGATAATCCGCGCTGTTGTACGCGCGCTAAATCGCAGGAGAGTTGGGGTAGGTTGTTGCTCAATTGCAATGTTGTCTTTGGTAGACGCGTAAATGGAGCTGGAGATACCCTGAGTAGAATCTCTTCGCAGAGATTTTTTGGCGGATGCAGTTAGGTAGCTGTTACTGATAAGGGAGCTGGCATTGGAGAGAGGGAAAGGTTTTCAGAAGAAGAGTTGGAAGGACATTCGTTTCCAATCCGAGGTCCATGAACCCGTCTTCGGAGTCCATGTTTATGGGTTCAGCTGGAAATTGTTACTTCTTAGCTGCGGCTGCTAGAGTAACTTCCTCCTGAACAGTTGGGAGCGGAGGGTGAGGCCTCGCACGTTTGACTGCGCGCGAGACAACTCGAGCAGGGGACACAAGTGTCGTTGGGATTTTACGCCTCCCGGGAGGCATCTTGATGTCTTGGACCACTTATTTATTTATAATACTTAACGTCGTGCCCGCGCATAGCACCTGAGCTCCTCACGTGCCGGCTAGCTCAGCCTAAATAAAACTACCCGACGTGTTGGCGCCCAAACAGTCCCAATAAAGTAAATGAAAGCCAGGACCTTATCATCCTGCGCTTGAAGATTGAATTATGCACGGTTACCGGTCTCCCTTCAACTCTCATGCTCTCAGATAGTATTGAATGAAGAATAGATTAAATAAACAATATGGAAGAGGGAACTTAGTTGAATCACATGATTCCCTTTCGGTCAGACTTGTTGTGCTTCTCCAACGAAATTTGTGACACGCACCCAGCTATTAAATGCATGAACTCCCCCCGCGGAAGTGAGAGCCCAAGATATGCTGGGTCTAGGATTCTGTGCTCTGTGGATCTGTGCCTAGTACTGCCCAAGGTGGCAATAGAAAAAGTGGTTGGGGGACTTTTCTTCTCCGCATGAGCAGGTTAGAATGGCGTTTTCGTGCTGAAAACGTAGGTGGTAGTTTACGAAATTGCCATGTCCAGATCTTGCAGCTAATAGATATCCTAGTATGCGTCGCCCTAGACAGGCGAGCTCGGCAGTAATCTTAGTACTAGGACCAATTCCTAATTCTTTAAATCTAGATGGAGAATTTTCTGCCCAGTAAAGTGCAACAGAAGCCTCGTATCGGGCTTTGACTTCCCTTTTTGCCCTCGCAATAGAGAATACCGAGTGTAGAGCTAGAGCCGCACAAGCGGCCTTGGCAAGCGCATCGGCAGCTTCGTTTCCCAGAATACCCGCGTGGCCCAGGCACCATCGGATGGCCGCTTCCCCAGGCGTTGTATTTTGGCCGTGTGACCTTCTTTTTCAGTTTGCTGCAAGCTTGCGAAAGAGAAAGATTTTCGCTGAGCTAGACGCTGTGGGAACATGAGAGAGTAGACGGATGGCAGCCTCCTGGTTGTCAAGGCAGACAGTGACTTTAGAGGCATAATAGGCTAGTTAGTTGCGAAGAGCTGCGGCAAGACCTTCAGTGGCCCCGGAAATTCCTGCATCATACACTTCTGCCGAGTTTCCGAGCGGGAGTGATCCTCGTCCAATTTCCTGCGTAAGGCCTCGGTAGATGACATAGCCCGCACCTGCTCGGTCTTCTATTAGAGCTCCGTCTGAGAATACGAACAAGTCAAGGGTAGGTCGTGTAGCCAGCCACTGTCTGAAGGGATTTGGTCCCAAGAGTCTACCTACTGCCCCAATTTCGATGAGCTTATCTTCACGGGATGACGACCACGGTGGGGGGATGATGTCCTCGAAAAGTTCTGGCGAAATCCTCTGGCGGATCCAGCACATGCGACAAGTGTTCCATCGCCTACGAAGAAGGTGGTACGAGTCAGCTGCAGCGATTCGAACCGCTGGACGATTGTGAATTCGGGAGAGCCACGTCTGGGCTGTGCCCCAGCCAGCCTTTCGTAGAAGTGCTTCTATTGGTGTTGTAAGATAGACCTGGAGGGCTACCCAAGCTGCGTCATTCATCCTGTGTTGGAGTCGAGATATTGTCTTTTGAGATGTCTCTTTGGAGTACCAGGTCTCGGCCCCATAGAAAAGGGTCGCAAATGCGGCACCATGCAGAGCTTGTCGTAGAAAAAGAGGGCTAATTCCTCAAGTAGTGGTTGAGAGTCTTTTTAAATGGCTAGTGATATCTTGAGACTTTCGGCAAGCCTGTAGGGTTTGAAATTAGAATCGGAGTGCACGGTCAAAAAATATCCCTAGCCAGTGTGTATGATCATTTGGCGTTATGATTGTCCCTCCCATATTTAGAGCAGGCTCTATTGGTGATCCTCGCTTCCGGTGAAAGTATTGCAGCTTAGTCTTAGGAAGTTCGAAACTAATTATGTTAGTAAGTCCCCATACTATGGTGCTGTCTAATTTCTCCAGGAGTTTGCGTGCACATTCGACAAGGGAGGGCGCAGACGCAAAGAGGGCAATGTCATCTGCATAGCCAAAGCGGCCAGTAGAAAGACATAGTGCCTCTTCCATAGCCAGAAGAAAGAGAATTAGGGAAACTGGTGAGCCCTGCGGGAGACCACAGTGAGTTTGGAAGGGCGGGGAGGTCGTATCTTTAATAGAGATGATGGATTCTCGCTGCTCCATGAATGATGCTCCCCAGCGAACCACGTTCAATGGCCATCATTGGCTTCGAAGCTTATGGCAGAGTCGTCATTTTTGTATGCCATAGAATGCCCCCTGGACATCAACAGCCACTATATCAGCTACTTTATTTTTCGCCCATTTTTCCTGAATATCACAAGCGAGAGCTGTGGTAAGGTCAGAAGCGGAGCGAAGAGGGATAGCACTGCATTGTTCTTTGAAGTGTTAAGCTATTTACAGAATGAGTGGGGTATTTGGGTCATAATGTTACGTGACATAGATATACATCTCATTCCTTAACAGATATTAGTGTGAGAAATCTTCGTGTCCTAAGTCACTTACAGTGAAGAAAGTCATGGGGTTGAAAACACCCACTCCGATTGAAAAATCTCGCCAATTGGATTAAGGCTATAAAGATCAAGGGAAATAAATGATTCTAACCCAACCTCCCACAATACAAAAATCAAGTCAGCGAGCTATATTTGCCCTAATATATTTCTATCGATATGTAATGAACCCTAGGATAGTGTCTCATGAGGATTCTAATGCCAGAACACAACTTGGTGTTAGATTGAGTTCCTAAAAAATTAAGATATACTCAGGAACATAGGGTCATTTCATAGGAATTGCGTAGTAGCACTGTTTGAAACAGAGCTTCGGGCTGTCCTGTAATCTGATGTACATATATACCCACCGTGAAGGAGTATTCTTCACGCAACGTCTTCTATTTATACTGATACCTATTATTCATATACTTATCCCTTCTCTAAAAGAAAACCGCTGTTATTGTACCAAACTCATATTGTGAGGCTATGGATCGTAGAGTAATTCTGGAATGGTGTAGGGAGGTGAAGGATATATGCCGAACAACGAAGCAGTTGAATAGAGCTTAAGGGTGAAGCTTGGTAGGGTGACACGAAGAGGGTATGAATAGACCTTCAGAGATATTCAGTAAATGTAATGAACCGAAGATTTCTGATGGAGAAGAACACTACATATATATACAGGAATTAGTCCTACTGAGATGAATTTATAAATAAGCCAGGATATGCGCCCATGTCCCAGTATGGCGACGTTATCATGGTGAAGGTATGTCTTGACCACCAGTAGACCCCCAAGCTAGCTGAGTGTAAGACAGAATCATGCATATACCATAATTTCCATCATATCTTGTGTTAAGCGCCAAGACTAATTAATATTATAGAAAATAGATGTGGCGCAGTATTAAATGATACGAATAACGGAAACGAAAACGAGATAGTACATGACTAGTGTAACAGATGCAGGACTGTTAGAATTACAACACATAAATCATATTCTGCATAATGCACTCGATAAATATTGTACTGACTACTTGGATGACGTTTTAATATATTCAGATAATTGAGAAGATCACGAAAAACATGTCAATGAGGTGATACGTCGTCTTGGTGATGCAGGGCTGCAACTGGATATAGCAAAATCGGAATTCTTCACAACAAAAACTAAGTACCATGGCTTAATAATCTCCAAAAATGGACTTAGTATGGATCCTGACAAATCTAAGGCAATCTTAGAGTGGGAAGAGCCATAAACAGTGAAAGTGTTGCAAAAATTCTTGGGGTTCTCAAACTTTTATAGGCGTTTTATACGTGGATATTCAGCTATTATTGAGCCTCTAACACGCCTCATACGGAAAATATACCATTTAGTCATGGTCTGAAGATCAAGAAAACTCGTTTTCGACTATAAAGAGAGCATTTAACCAAGCACCAATTCTTGGATATTTCGATTATCAAAAGCACACCATTGTTGAACCTGATGCCTCAAACTGGGCCTCAGGAGGTGCACTGATCAAGATGGAGGATGATGGTATTCTTCACCCAGTAGCTCTCTACTTTTCAAGACATAGCCACGCAGAATCCAACTACGAGATTTATGATAAAAAACTCCTCGCATTCATAAAAACTTTAGAAGAATGGCGCCATGAATTAGAAGGTGATCAGCAACCATTCTTATAATCACTGATCACAAGAATTTAAAAACCTTCCTCACAGCTAAACATTTTAACCAGCGGGATGGCAAGACTGAACACCTGTACGCGGTGTCCTCTACGAACCTGGGAGTGAAATATTCTCCCAGAGCCAAGTTTAGTCAAAGTTCGCAATACCGAACAAGTTGGCCCACGAAGCAATGATTCAAAATACTCCACCATATCAATCTTTCACTCCCAACAAAATCGATTCCTACATAAGCCTCATCAAGTCTACAAGTACGACCTAGTACATCCTCGTTTCAATGACCACAACTCTCGTTGACTTTTTCTGGCCTCAGCTGGTCGCCAAATAAACGCCCAGGCCGATATTTACACCCGAAGGAGGAAGCAAAGCGTGGCGCACAAATCTGGAAGATTGTTTTTTGGAATGGACGTGAGATGGATCAGGGCAAGTTGATAAGATGATGCAGAGGATTGATACATTCTTGACGGGCATGAAATTTCGAATTTGGCAAGGAGTTTTTACAAGTTGAGCTTTGTGCGTGCCAAGTCTTTGGTTGCGAGAGTGCAGGCAACACTATAAAAATTGCCATGGTTGGATAGTGCGGTGGTACATCGTCTTGGCCGGTCTGCCAAGTAGAGTCTAGATAGTTGGGACACATATCCCACTCGAGACAGTGGATCGCTGGTTCAAATCCGGCAAAACACAACCACATTTCTCGCAGTGCTGGTATGCATGGATGACAAAGGCATGCTTGGATAACCAAAGGTTTTGAAACGTCTCTCTGGTGGGTACTTACGGAAGAGGGTCGACTGTTTGTGTAAGCAAGCATACCTCATAGTGGTATTTGCAAATGAAATCCAGAGTATGAGTGCCTCTAATGTCAAAAGAGTCATCCCACATGTATACATAGTACCGGTCATGTGTCATAGCTCTGAAGCTAAATATAGCTAAATACACATCAAATGATTTTTAAAAAAAAAAGAACAACACGCACGGGCTTTGGCCCAACTGGTACTGTACAAAAAGTCCAACGAGAATAAGATCGTCCTCTTCATTGGATTAATGTAATGTGCATCCAAAACAATTGCTGACTGTGAGGTTCGAACTCACGCATCTCTCGATAATGGTGAAGTAGTAAACACTTAAGACCACCGCCTTAGACCACTCGGCCAAATCAGCTTGTTGCCCTTGGTTATAAATATATATATATATACGTTACATTTAATCCTGATGAGGCTTAATTAACCGATACGCGGACCGGACTCATTCGAATAGAAAACGATTTTTGCAATTGGATATGGAATCTCATTGTCAATGAGATCTGATGTATTAACTGCTACCATAACAAAGCTAATATAATTTATTGGTGTACTGTGAAATACACAAGGATCACAAAAGCAGCTCTAGAATGGGAAATTTATGCCATGTCATTAGGAATTGATAAAGCTATACCTTTTACAATGACTATCAACCAAATTATCCGTTAAATAACTCTTATTAGGTACCATTCCTCTCAATATTTGTACCGATAGCCGCAGCTTCTACGGTGTTTGGTACAAATTGGGACTACAAAGGAGAACCGTCTCATGATAGATGTAATAAAAATCAGTTACAGCTATGAGAGACGAGAACTTACTGAGATAAGAAGGATCAGCGGCAAAGATAACCCGTCCGAAACCATGATCGAAGCTAATGTGACGTCTAAATTACAAAGCTTAATGGAAGCAAATGAGTCAAGGATCAGCCTCGTACAATGGGTTGAAAGAGATTGGTTTTTCATCGGCTGAATAGTGTAAATAAGCTTAAAAACTTTGTCAATCTTTCAATTAAAGAAGGGTTAGTGTTTATTGGTAAGTTAACTTTTGTGGAATTCTCTACCAAACATAAACGAGAGGAGCTTCCTTAGTTAGATGGATATTAATGACGTAGTTTGGTTTTTGTAGCTTATAAAATACGTGGAGAAGTAGGCACAAGAGAATATACTTTGTAGATCAATTGAATACCTACTTATCTTCCTCTGTGATATCACTACAAAACTGAGATATATCGACAGTAATGTTACGGCTTGATTGTTTGAGCGTAGGTGGATACCTTAGAGTAATATCGAGTATATTTACATTTAGACAGCACGGGGAAGGAAAGATGAAGCTGAGAAAAAAAGCACTACTAGCCACCAGGTTGAAGTAATGCCATAGCGTGATGACTCCTGACATCTTGTGACCTGGTGGCATATATTAGTGTCAGAATGTGGCGAAGTTGTGTGAGCTGAAGCTGAATTAAATTAAAGAAGTCAAGTAGATTGCGGAAGATGACTCAAATATTCCTGAGATTTGAATCATGGGTATTGAAAATATTTACGTAGACTAACGGTTCGAGTGAATACTAGTGGTGACTAAAGATATTTAAGCTGATCAGAGATGACCCGAAAGGGCTTGGTATGAACGAAAACTAAGCGTGAAGAACTCTGTACCAAAAGACCAAGCAATCCTACATATATATTATTTCATTCCACTGGCTCATCATAAATTTTAACTTCTCTTAGTAACAACATAGTACTCCATGCTAAGAGCCGCGATGTTCTAATAGCAACATCGAAAGAAGAATAAATATACAAACTAAACTAAGGATTGAAAGGAGAATACTTACAAATAGGCCCTGGAAATGTTATTATTCAGTAGATTCACGATATGAATCAAGCTTTAGTATTACCTTTTGGAAATGGGGACACAGAGTGTTTTGGCATTATAGGCCCTCAATTTCGTCAAGGTTTCTGACACGATCTTGTGTGTAGTAAGGAGGTTGCAACTAGTTATGTAGCATCGCTTCAGGCTACGTAATGGATATATGAGTGACTTTATGGCGTTAACACAAGAAATTTGTTGGGGTTTTCTATGCCAAGATGGTGCCACAATCGTTCAAGCTGTGGCTTAGGCTCTGTGTAGCTCACACTTGCACTTTTAACGCACATATCCCACTCCTTTAGCAGTAATCTGAACATGATACTCTTTTAGTCGACTTCCTCTTTCATTCCAGACATATTGCGCCCATTCCACTGCACGATATTCCCAGCAGTGTCTTTTATTAGTAGCTAGATTTTCCTTTTTTCCTCATAGAGCTTAGTGAGTAACATTTTTCATCAGTTGTTTAGTTTCCGTCAAAAATTATGCTTTCAAATCTTTTTATCTTTTAATTCAGTTGTATTTGTCCTATTCATGTCTGTATAATGCATCAGACTTATCTGAGATCTTTGCTTGTCCCTATTTTTTAACAAGGGAAAATTTCCATAATATGCCACTTTAGCTTTCTTATCGTTCATTAAACGGGGAGTTGAGCATAAATGTTATCAAGATCTTAAGATCACTGAGAATAGCCGAGGGCTTTCTCAAGGATGAGGGTTTGAAAGTGTTCCACGGGGTGCGATATATAGCCTCGTGAAGATCTAGGTGGCAAGCAAAGACAACAAATGGGTCAAAGGGATGACAAGTCTTCTCTAGAAAAAGATGAATAGGCAAATAATTGCGCTAGATGTTACACGTAGATCCTGCCGATTAAGAGGTGGAAAATGGAAAGACGGTCTTCCCGAAGAAGAAATGGGTAAACAAATCAATTATAAAGGGTAAATAAAGAAGACGTTGCGTGAGGAGTAAATCTCTCTCACGCTGACCTATTATTTACAAGGGTAGAAGCATTTGCTAGCCGGTACTAATCATAATCAGTTCTTGCCAATATCTTCGCATTAATAGCTGTGTTCTTGTCCTTCTCTTCATGACTCATTAATTTCCTTTCAAGACTTTTTACATGACTAACTGTATTAGGGAAAGTTATTATTAATTTGATAGTTTTAATTAACTACCCCTTCATCTCATCATAAACTAATATAAGTCTTACAATTCTAATTACGAATCCGTGAAAGGCTTGGATGCAGGAATGAAATATAACTTCTTTTCTCTTTTTTCTGTATCAGATTTGAATTGAATATGCAGCTATCTAGCCATGACACAGCATCAAAGAAAAGTACAGAGAAGATGACTTAATTTACAAGAAGAGTACTCATGCCTCGGATTTCATTTGCAAGTACCACTGCGAAGTTATGGTGACTTTTTCTTCACCCCAAGTCAACCCTCATCCGTGAATACCCACCCAGGGAAACGTCTCAAAAACCCTGGGTTTTCCAGATATGCTTCCGTTATCTGTTCACATTTCTCCGCGCGAAATGAGGTCTTAGGTGTCTCCTTCCCAATTGGAGTAGGTGCCCGGGCTACTCAAACTATACCAGAGACAACCACCAGGAGGCGGACCACAGCACTTTCAATCGTTGGAAGTAAAAGATTGATGTGGTGGAGTATTTTGAATCATTGCATCGTGGGCCAATTTCTTTGATATTGTGACATTTGACTGAACTGGGTTCTGGGAGAATATTTCACTCCCGGGTTTGTAGAGGACACCGCATACAGTTGTTCAGCTTTGCCCTCCTAAATTCAATTCATGTAGTCACTGTGATGATCAAATTTTCTCTCTCGTCACGAATTAGATACTTTACTTGAGAGCTATTTAGCTATTAAAATAAGTTCGTAACTGTGACCGCTTGTAAGCCGATAATTGCCTGTAGCCTACGCTGTCAAACGTAGGCTTAGTGTGACACTAGGTGGAGACTATTCTCGGAAGTAGGGGCCTACAAGTGGCAATATCAATATTGTACAACTTCCAAGAATGAGGCGCAAGAGTGGGATACGTGAACGGATATACGAGTAAACGGATAGAAAGACGTGTCATTGGCTGGGATAATAATCATGTATAAAGTAGCTGTTATTATCCTCTTCGATCTGTAGTTCACCATAGATTGAAAATAAACTACCTTTGACCATAAGGTTGCTCAAGTGCCTATGCTTAGACTATGACATCTGCAGACTATACAGTGAGAGCTGGAGGTTCGTAGGGGACACCACTGACAGGTGTTGAGAACAGTCCCCCAGGAGAGAGGGACAACTGCTGTATGTAGATGTTTCCTTTATTTAGAGGACAACAATCAAGATACATGATAACCACCAATTGTTATTACTGCTACAGAAAGCTTGTGTTATAAATGCCACACGAGTATTCCGACAGGTAGTAAACCGAGCAATGCCTGTAGTCTACGCTGGCTAGCGTAGATAGTCCTTGGCTGCTGATTATACTTCATAGGAATATTCTTGTACATTGTTAGAGATGATTAACTGTCACATATTTCTGTTGGAACATTTGATACTAGAGCAGAGATAATTGAGAATCTGTGACGGCTGTTAAGCCGAAAGACTCCTGTAGCCTACGCTGGATAGCGTAGGCTATGGCACAAGGGGAAGGTCTCGGAAGCCACAGAACTTCGAATATTCTCAGTGAACCTTCTGGAAACACACTGGAGGTTCATGAGGATAACAAGTATACCGAGAACCTTCTTGGTAGTTGTAGAAGCGTCTCAATTATTCAGGTCACAGGAAGAATCATCTTGAAGGGCAGTAATTTAGAATGTATATATATGTAGACTTCACATTGAGGAATTCTCTCTCCAGAGAATTATAATTAATGTACTATACTTACAAGATCGCCCAAGCGTTTTGTACTGAAACCGTGACAGAATCACCTAGAAAGAGTGGGAACCTTTCAGGGACGAGACGAGAAGTTACTAGAAGGATCTAGACCACTAAGTCGTGATTACTCCTTGGATAAAGGCCAAAGATTGTATGAAAAGGAATATATGAATACCTATCCGACTCCCTAAATAGCTCACCATTAGTAAAAACACAAACTACTATCTTCTATACAATTTCTTGTTGCTTTTATACCTGATCTGCGACAAAAAAGCTACAATGCAAATACACTTTTCAGTATATTAAGAGCTTGATTTTAAGGAAAAGGAAAACTCATGAATACGTCAATATATAGAGCAGCTGTCTGATCATGGAGGTTCGAAAGACACAGAGTATCTGGAGGTAACAATTGTCATTGTTGTCGAGGGAATAGATAGAAAAATACTTACCCATAGAAGCTCATCCTTTAATATCCACTAAAACATTAGTAGAGCCCAAAGAAGTATCATTACTTAGATGAAAAGTGAGAACATCAGCCTCAACTGTTATCTGCACCGAAGAAAGGCCCCCAAAGTGGTTAATACAAAATTCCAGAGTGTACATCTGTCATAAATCGTCAAACTTGTAGTGTTGGTCTATCCTCAATGGATCAGGGGGAGAGAGTTTTTACTGAATAAGTTTCCTCCTTCGTAAATACTATAGCTATATATACGTACATGGACCTATGGTGTGCCTGAAAGATTTATACTAGATCAAATCAATTGCGCTGTAACGGTATTAGTCTCTTGGGGTTATAATTTCTACGCCAGTACAGCAAGGATGGAATCTATAGCTTAACTTTCTACTTATATTAACAATAGTGTAGTCTAGTGTAACGGCTTCAAAGCCAGTACTGACGTACAGCCACCAGGGGTTTGGCTAGCCCGAGAACCCTGCAAGATATACTAGAATCACTAACGAAGGATCTAGAAAATTCTTCATGTTAAAAAAGACTAAGACCGAGCCTCTGAGAGGCTGCTAGAAATGATATCCTTGTAGTAGCAACTGGAATCATCTAGAAGTGAGCTGTCCTTAGAGGGAAGAGCTTAGAATGTCATGAATTTGTATATATACCTGGCTCAGTATGTAAAGCTCAGCTCTCCATAGTTGAATAATAAATACATTATTATTCATACAAATGCTCTCTGTTTTCTATAGTTAATCTGTGACATCTAATTATGGTTGCTTTGCAACGAAAATTACTTGGATCAGTGTTGGTAACTGTGATTCTCTTTGTATGTTGCAAGAATAAAAACCTTCTCCATCTTGATTTCGTTAAGAATATGTTTTTTGTAGGCTAGCTCTATTGTATACTAACATCAATAGATACGTCAACATGTGTAGCAGCTATGGCAGTGTCGTATTTCCAATTTAGATGATACCAGAATAGAACAGCCGTTATCTATTAAGGCTAAGACCTTATGTGATAATTTAACGATGGTTTGATGATATATAGGCTCAAAGTTACTCTTAGCCTTGGTTAAAATTTTCAATTTACTCCTCGCGTTTTTGCCGGAGTTTTTCACTTTTCTTTGTTTTAAGTCGTGTAAATATTCTTATCTTTCAAGCTTCCCACATAAGCTCGGGTTCGAATGTATAAAAGAAGTTTTATATTTTTTGAAGTTTTTCTCCTTTGAAATACTTTATAATAACAGCCTGCAAATTTTTTATTACATCCTCTTTGCCCATAGCGATAGTAGAGCTCTTCTTTCTGGAGTAAAATGACATGATCCTCAGTTTTCCATTTAAATCATGAGGGTTTTGCAAATAAACTGCGAGGAAAATTTTACACGCATTACAGTATCACTTAGTGAATCCAATTCGAGTAATATAACATGATCAAAGCCTGTACTACCTTTTCTTTCATTCAAAATCTCTTGCTCTTGGATTTGTAAATTATAACCTACCACGCGCCTTTTTTAGAACGAGGACGATATCAAAAAGCAACTGAGTAGATTAGGTACGCTTCTATATCTCTTGGAAATTTTGTGCAATGAGGGCCACTATTTTCATAAAATCAAAGAATTTCTAAAAGATGATCAGTCATAATGGCCATTTGTACTGTAACTTTTATTATTCCGCTCAGTATGATAATTTTCGTGTCTTCCAGCCAGAAATAACAGGTTTGTTTCGTAAGCTTGTTATTCTACAGAGGAAACGAGTTCCAACTGATTTTTTTTCATTCTCATTTCATTCAGGCCGTTTATATGCAGACCTTAAAAAAAACCACACATTACCTTTTTGTAATGAATTCTTCGGCTACGTAGGTTTTTGAAAATTCCTGGAAATGATCTTAGCCATACTTATTCCAACTGATTTTTATTGACGGCAAATTTGATTTTCTCCCAGGATAAACTGGCTGATAACCGCTAGATTTCATATGTTTTCTTGGACGACTCCCCATCTCAGTATAAAGATCTTCATGAAAGTAACCTTAGTACACTTTTCTGCTGAGATATCTTGCGAGACTAGATCATTATTCAATCATTATTAAGCTTCGCGTAATTCTGTGATTAGTAACAATACGTCAGTATATTGTGTCGTAAAAATATTCCGCAGTTGGGTGGGTAATGTGTCATTATCTATTGTTTGAAAGAGTATAATGCGTAGTCGTGATCGATTATTATGTCTCGTCATCGCAATTGTGGGAGAGAATAAGTCTAAATGTATGACACAAATTGGGCTTAAAAAGAAAAGAAAGTTTCTACCGAAGGTTGCGATTTACCTTTCGGCTTGTGGCGAACTATTTGAAAAATGTCAATTTTTCGTATATTCTCACCAAGGCTTGCTTCGCCATTAATCTTGAAGAATTTCTGGGATAATTAAACTCCAATATTCCCGGATTTCTCGTCTCATCTCTGGCGTAGTTTCACATAGTCTTGATCAAGATTATCTTAGTACGCATACTGTAGAGTTTGTTAAAATATTCTTGTCCGAGTCGACTTAGTAAATGAGTACAGTCTGCGCCAGCTAGCACAAATACAGCTAACAGTCAGTTTATTCAAGGTCACAAATCATTTATAAGTACTTCGTTATTGTAGGCTCCATATTGGCTCTATCAAAAAAAGATTTCCAATTGACTTCAGGCATCTCAAAAAATTACTCTAACCAGTTACGTTACCTTTGATATAACAATGACTAGGTGTATTCTAGATCCCTTATTTATAACTACAGGCTGTAAAAAACGGATTATAAAGACTTCATTTATTTAAATGCTTCGAGAGTGAAGGACATTTTCTCATGAGGTACTTTCATTAGTCCTTGTAAATGACTAACCGGGAACGTCTTTAGCTGTTTATATTTCAATTAGCCCCAGAATGATCGAGAAAAGATATGTTCCAAGGATCTGGAATCTTCCGAACGAGATGAGTGGCTTAATGTGTCACATGAGTTGTCAAATTTGTGGTACCCTGTGGGTCGGCCCAACCATTGTTGCACACGTGTTTGTGCATCCCGGCACCAAGCGCATGTTGTGATGTAATAAACAAAGGGACCGTGCGCGATCCAAAATCTTACTTCAGTAGACCTGATGTGTCTGACCCTGTGTTGTTACCATACTTCAAATTCACACAAAATCTTTTCTTTTCACCTCACATGCTAATCCTTCTTCTTGTACCTTCCATTATACCTCTTAATGATACTTAACGAAATTCACTGGTATTTAAATAGCTTAATGCGAAGTAATTAAATTACATTACTACACCTTGCAACAACAACAACAGCAGTATCAACAAGAAAAACGCGCCCCTGACTTCCCAAAAATGGGTACAGCGCACCACCCGAAATCTTCCACCCTTAAATCTCCAGCACCAAAACGCCTGAAGATCCAGTTTGACTTTATAGTTGCTGAACATTCGGCTTACAGATCAGGTTCAGCACCAACAGCTCCCGACCCCACCCTCGTAACTGATGTTGATAATAATGACCGGGATGGATACATCATTTCAGAATTTAAAAATGACAAATGTAGTAATAGTAATAAGTACATTGTGGCTTGGAAGGATAAGCCACATCTTTTGGTGTGTGTTGACGACCAAAATGCCCGTGACTACGTTTCTTCCAAATCCATTGAAGAGTGGCATCTGGACAAGTTTAATTCTGAGCAAAAGGCGATGATATCTTCCCATAAACCGTCACGTGAAGACGCAAAGGCTCGGCGAAAGCGAAAGCCTCTTAGCAAAAAGAGGAAGAGAGCTAAACCGATACCGCCATTGCAGGCTTGTAACTCAGATCCACAGTCAAGTAATATGACATCTACAGGGCCTGAGATTGATTGCCAAGTTCCTACGATTTCTACCTCATCTCCAAGCAAACTATTACCTTCTCCAATTATTCGTCACAATAAGCTCCGCGTGAAAGATATGGGGGATGAATATATAACCCAGTTTCAATCCGCGTCTCATTTTTCCAGGAAAGGCGATCGAGGATGTTCAGACAATAAATATATCGCTCCTAAATCAAGCCTTGAGACCAGGGCCAACCTTTATTCTCCAAACGAAAATCCTCCCTCGACACCTACAGACATAGAACAAAGCCAAACTCTGCTATCAAAATTGACTAAGACTTCCTCAGAACTTTTAAAAGACGACCTTATTTGGAATACCAATAGACTTGATGCAGCGTCTCTGAGCTCTTCTCAGAAAAGCATAGTTGATTCTATGCCTCATTTGACTTCTGAAGTTATGGCTTACAATGAATCTAAAAGGAAAAAAGAGAGATTCAAAGGCCTTTATCAACCAAATATTAATGGCTTCTCCGCATCTGAGCCCTCTACTGGTATATTTTCTCAGCAGTCTAACTCTTTTACTCGGGACACTGTAAATCAAACTGAATATGAAATTCAGTCCATTCCGGATGAGAGTTGGGGGGGGGGAAAGCGAGGAAATCTTGTTACAAACTACCTTTTTGGATGGAAAGGAGATGACAAGTACACTTGGGAGTCTGAGGGAAAAATTAATTCTGCTATAGTTGCAGAGTATGTTTCAAATAAAAAGGCACATGCAGCGAAGCTTCATTATTTTTCATACAATACATTTGAAAACTTGTAGGCAATCACGGGGATTCCTCCTTGCCACTACAAGATGAACCTTCCGAAAAAAAGCTCACTTAAAAGAAATTAAGAGCCCTGAAGACTAACCGTAAGATCCTAGAGATAGAGGATTTTGGGCCAGAGGCGACTAGAACACATAGCCATAGTACTCGTATTGAGCTTGGTGATGAAAACGAAATCTTCCAAGATACGTTTATCTGCGAACTCCAGGCTAATACGAAACTAAGGATCTCTAGCGCTTCCAGGAAGTCCTTGTTGAAATCTCGGAAAGTAGCTGGAACTTCTATTTCCAACACAAGACTTCATGAAACTCGTTTCAGGCAAAATTCACAGAAATAAAGATCAAATTCGATATTTTAATTAACATTCTATATCACTGGTAAAGAGAGATTAATAATGCATATCGAATAAGTGTTCTGAAATAAGCTAACCTGACCAAATTATTCTGAGTGAGACGTGTATAGCTTGCTGCTAAGAGCATACACCGTCAAATATTTCTTTTTTGCAAACTAGTCTAAGGTGTATCTGTACTAATAACCACTCTATGTGTGGTATTATCAGTACAGAAAGAAGAACTTTAAATTTGAGACACACAAGGCAAACTTTCACGTGTTTTCACCGAAAGGAATAAGCCAAGAAATATTGTCAATCGAGCTTGTGCGGCGGAGAAACACGCTCTTGATGTTCGTGAGGGTAGCTGTTAATTTTACTATTTGTGATCGCTAGTCGTCTTCCCTGAGCAGCCTTTAATGCAGACATGGGAGGAATTGGCCATCCACTCTTCTCATCTTTATTTATTCCATACCTTGCAGTGAATCATGCAATCAGGGTGTCCCTTTAGTCTCGCCAATTTTCAATGGTGTTGCTAAAACCTCAAGGAATTTAATTCGACGGTCGTTCCTGCACCTCTCAATATTTGGCTATCCATCACCGAAAAAGAGAGCCATGACGCGAGAGAGCTTTATCGTGCCCTGACGACGTCTTTTGATAGCATTGGATGGACGCCAATACTCCCTCTCAACGCCGAGACACTATCTGTCAGTTTATTTCAAGCCAAGTTTACCGAAGTATACTGATAAATTATTTCGCCCCGCCATTTATTTTTCGCGATTTTCGTTCATTCGCGCGCTGCATCCTCTCATTTCTCCGTATTTTCTCCTTTCGCTCTCTCTTACCATCTCCCTGACGTTCAGTACCTTCTTCTCTGTCTCGCTCTTTTCGATCATCGACCTCCACTATCCAGTCACCTTCGCCCTCTTTATTTTGGCCTTTGTATCCCCATTTGGGTACCCAGTCACCTTTCGCGTCATCATACACCAATTTTTTCCGTTGTTCAGCTGTTTTGGGTGCAATTCCTTTTTTAGCGGCGAATTTTTGCCAAGTTGTGAGTACTTTGGGAGGCGGTAGGGGCTGTGGTATTTGTTAGTATGATATACTTTTGAAGTAAATTTAAAGGGTAGGAGTTTAACGAACCTTTTCCCTTGGTAACTTTGTTTCTGGTTGTGGTAGTGTCATCAATACACCGTTAGGCGTGTTTGAGATAGGGCATGTCTGTAGAAGTTGATTGATCAGGGCTTGTGCACCGTCGCGGGCTATGGCTTTTAAACCGTCTTCGCGACTGGCGATTGTAGAGTTGATTGGATTTGGGTCGCTGGCAAGGAGTAGGCCGAGATCAAAGGTGTATGGGGTTGGTTTGCTCACGAGAACAGAAAGCTTAGCTGCTTCATTTTCTGCAGCGACGTCGGTCATGATGTTTTGGATACCTGTTGTGTCGAGATAAGAGAATAATTTAAACTGAAATTCGTGTATCTATTTTATGCGGCCGCATCTTAGTGGACAATTTGAAAATAGACTTGTAAATTCTTCTAATATTCCCTCCCACCCAGTAAACGCTATGACACAAATTAGCAAACCCAAAAGCTAATGAAATGGCCTCTATGAATTATCGGCGATGTTTAGTGAAACTGCCATGCTATTCATCTCAATTTCCTCTTTTTAACCTCTCCTTGCAAGTCATTTCAAACGCTGTATTATGTATTCCCTTTTCGACGACTGCAAATCGCAAGGCCGATCGAAACGGACCGCCCAAGAAAGGAACCAGCTCACTACGAATTACAAAAAAGGCTCCGGTCAAAGAAAAGGGAAAGCCGCCTGCACAGGGTGAGCGCAAGGCTATGCGTAAAAGGATCGTTCTAAGTAATACCAATGCCCTGGAGGTTGAATTGCCTGAGTTTAACAACACATTGATTCGGGAGCTACTAAGTAAAGCTCAGCCAACACCGATAAAAAACAAATCGCCCACGAAGCAGCTTGGAAAGGACAAAGGGTCAGAGACAAGCGAAAATACACCTGCTGTTTCAGCACTGGAGCCGGCGTCGAAGCTTATTGGAAGTGTCATTGGTTTGAGCGACAAAGTGATAGATGGCCTGAGGGCTGCAAATGCCTTCAAGATCACACAGAGTTGGCGCCTCTTCCGTCAGCCTGGTATTCTTATTCGTGAGGAAAGTAGGATACTGACCGAACTGATGGTCCAGGCGCAGGAAAATAAGCAGACATTGCGGCTCGTAATTGATGGCGCTAAAGGAACCGGAAAGAGCATGTTATTAATCCACGCAATCTCTACTGGCCTTATCAGAGACTGGATCGTTATAAATATACCAGAGGGTTAGTTAGCACCAGCCTCATGGTGTGATTTACTCATATCCTATAGCTCAAGAGGTTACCAACGCCGTTACCGATTACGCTCCTATTCCTGACTCAGACCTTTGGTGTCAGAATAACCTTATTGCCGAACTTCTCAGCAAAATTGCACAGGCGAACAGTGTACTTCTAGATTCACTGCCAGTTACGCAAATTCATAGAAAATTACCTGCTCAGATAGATTCGAGTACCTCTATCCATCGCCTTTGCGAGCTTGGGGCGCGAGAACCCGATATATCTTGGCCTTTTTTCCTTGCTTTTTGGGCTGAGATAACGGCTCAAGGAAGACCACCGATCCTAATGTGTCTAGATGGACTCAGTCATATCCTACAAAACAGCCTATATCTCAAACCTGACCTGAGCCATATACATGCACAAGACCTGGCGCTTATCAGACATTTTACCGATTACCTTTCTGGTGCAAGGTCGCTATCCAATGGTGGGGCCTTTCTCGCTGCCACCAGTCGAAGTCATTCTCCTATATCTCCTACTTTAGAGCTTTCGGTAAAACGCTGGGAAGAACGTATGCAGAAACTCGAAGAGTCAAAGATGGATCCTTATGAGAAAAAATATGACACTCGTTCAGAAAAAGTCCTTTCTGACGTCGAATTCCTAAAACTGGGTGGTCTTACGAAGGATGAGACGAAGGGTTTGCTAGAGTATTGGGCTAAAAGTGGTCTTTTTAGATCAAAGGTTGATGATGCAACAGTAGTAGAAAAATGGGTCCTTTCTGGGCATGGAAACGCGGCCGAGATACAAAGATCATCACTCTGGATGAGAGTTTAGGAGAGTTAACAGACAATTCAGTTGTATCTAACTCATGTATCTATAGGAAATATCCGGATTCAAATCATTTCTACGGAATAGTTTCTTTAATTCCTCCCCAAAGCTGTATGATGGTAATGTAAAACTCTCAAACGTTAAAAGAGACATACATATCACACAGACGACTAGCGGTTTTGTAAGCTGAATCATAATCATTCTGGCTCTTGGACCTCGACAATCTAATCATCCTTGGAGTCATGATATGGAAGATTGATGCGTCTCTGCGATGGATGAAACCCTAGGGTATTTAATGGGCTGGCCACTAATTTTATACAATCTACTATTACATGAAATTTTATGAGCCGCTTCACAACACTCCTGGCGCAAATGAAGACATACCAGGGCTGCACTAGAAAGGGATAGCTTATACAGACATCCAGGGTTTCTTGTAACAATAAAATTTGTGTCGGCGTACAAGGTGATACCAGTGATCAATTACTGGCTAGCTTAGTTTTTCCTTTACACATGATGCACCGGCGCAATAGAGAAATTTAGGCGATAAAAGTAGGCCTACACTTTACCTAACACCCTAGAATTAAAGTAATACTTGAGGCAAATAGGAGGGAGCTACGAACAATCGCATAGTTTTCTCTTAGGCATGGCGCTTACACAGTTTTAACGGAGTGACGTCTATCTCAACAATACCACAGGCTCAGTATCTTTCATTAAAATTCTGTTCTTTTCCATCTGAGCGAGATGTAACATTATCATGTTTGGAATTATACTTATTTAGATAGCTAAATCTTTTACTATTTTACATGGCCTACTCTGTATCAGCTGGCTCACATAAAACGTAGCCCAAATTTCTTCTCTTAGCCTAATTTTTGATATATAGACTTTATCAGTGTTTGATTGTTGTACTATTGAGTATATAAATATGTATGGACGTGGAGGACCTTTCTGCCTTCGGGCCAGGAGTAACTATGCCTCGAATAGCGTACTCCCTCCTTTGCCTTCTTCACGACATCTGTCCAACGGTAATACCCCCACATACATCTATATGAGTAAACAGTTAAAGGAGCCGTCATCCCGTCACTATCTCCCATTTCCTGCCAACGAAACGATGATCAATTTCGGATGCGTAGCTTCAGGGAAAAGCCTCGAAAATTACGAGGTGCAGGGCTCTCCTAATGTCTATGTGAGTGTCCAGAAAGAGCAGGAGCTAACCGATGACAATGTCGAATGAAGGATAGACTCAGATCAGGATTTTAATATATAAGATTCAAAACTAGCGAAGAGGGGGAAATGAAATCATCTACAAATCTATAAGAGTAGATAGTTTACACCTGGCCCGTGCATTCCATGCGGGGGGGACGAGGGCTGAACACCTGTAAGTGGTGTCCTCTACGAACCTGGGAGTGAAAACTTCCCCCATAGCCGAGATTCAGTCACGAAAAAGGGTGAATTTAGGAGTTTTCGTCGAGTTGGCGGTCGGGAGGAGTGGTGTTGGCTCATTTTTGGTCGAAAATCCGACTTGCAGAGATTTCACGACTGCAAAACTCAGCGAAATCAACCATCTACACCCCAGATACGAACCGCAGATAGGCTATAACCTGTCTGATGTTCGATTACAACAACAAACACCTTCAAGATCTTATTTGTTTTTTCTCCGGAAAATAATTCCCTGCCAAACTCATCTCGCAGCCCTCTCCACAATTATCTCATCAACTAGCGAAGCAATCCCATACCTCCAAAAGCCAAATCGTCATTAAAGAAGCAAGAGTATTTCCGACCCTCCGTAGCTGCCAGCCGCTGTGAGGATACGGTTGAAATACCGGCCTGAAATGCGTCCTCACCTCGGCCAAGGGCACCAACAACTCGACCTGCGACGAATCGTCACTGATGAAATACGAACGACATTTCGCCGGCACATCAACCAGAGCGTTCGACAAAGGCTGGGGCACCGGTGCCTCCGTCTTGAGACCTTAATCACATTTTCGATCTCCACACTTAGGGGTACGGCAGCGACGGGGCAAGACCAGAGGGGTGGACATTCTACAAAGTTTCGGGGATGACGAGGCTGGCTAGAATACAAAGGGATGCTGCATGTGGGAGGGAAAAAAAGGGAATATAAACTGAGGAGGCCTTGGTGGGCGACTGGATGAGGCCTCAAATGAAGAAAATGACCCCTAGATAAGATGAAGAGATGCTGAGGTGAGCTAAAGCTGGGAATGAATCGAAGGAAAAGTCACAGATCGCGAAGGTGTCAAAGGCTCGGGTGCGTTGTGGCCGAGGCTGGGGAGGAATTTGCGCTTTGGAACGCCAAAAGGGGGTTTCCTGGACGGTTGGGCTTGACATGATTCAACACATGGGTGAAGTCTGAGGTGGTCCGGTCATTTTGGTGGGACGAGGTAGATGTACTAAATGGTGGTTAACCTGATCCGGCCCGGCCCCACTCGTGCTCAAGCTTCCATAGAAGTGCGGAGGATGCCAATTGCCTAGCACGTTAATATACAAAACACATCAATCGCACAATTCAAGAAATTTCCCCTTCTCCACCCCTTTCGAAATCATCGCATCCATCTTCGAATTTTGATCGAGCCCCTGGCATTTTCACTATGCCTCCAGCTCGTAAAAATCGTCCCAACGCCAAGTTGGACAACACGAGAGTCCACCTGAGGGCTCTCGAACAATTACCTGGCCTTGCCCAGTCTCCGAAATGCGTGGAGATGAGCAAGGTCTCAACTAAAGGGAAGGAAAAAGCTGTCGCTGAGCCCGATACTGACATGATCGGGTCAGTTGAAATTGTTGATGAATTTTCTCAACCATCTTCCGTCCCCTACGGAATTATGGAATCATCCGAACCTCCTCCAGCCGCTCCAAAACTGTCGGAGAAAGTTGCTCCAAGTACAGCTTCAACGAAAGACTCGCAGCCTAAAGCAGCCACGAAAACAGACTGCCCCCCAGAATTTCGACTAATCTTCGAAGCCGAACAACTACACGCCGCCGAAACAGCAGCAAATCTGGCACTCTATTCCGCTACCAACTCTGGCGTCGACGCAACCCTCCTCCCTTTGATCAACGGACCAAGCAGACATTTCGTATACTCAATGAGAATCTACCTAGTCGCCGTCATTGCGCAATACATGGCCTCAACGCCACCCGTTCTCCCTCTTCGCCCGGCGAACCCTCTCCCAAGGGCTCCCAACGCCAGGAGCCAAAAGTTACCCGCCGTCCCAGTGCTTCCTGTAAAAAGTACCTAGGCAACGGTGGCCAGAAATAGACTGCGTCAAAAAGCAGTCCCAACTGTAAAGGCTGTGCCGCGACCTATGGCAAAAGCTCAATATAAAAAAGTTCTTAAGGTGAAAGTCGACAATCGACTGTTCCTTTGCCTTGGAAGCGACCATACATGGCGGAAATAATCTTCCCTGGATGCCAAAGCTTTTATCGAGTAACTTATCCGCGACGGCAATCATATCAACTCAGTTTAATGAGTCAAATTGAGATTTGCCTTTCCACCAGGTTCCGAAGAAAATACATAGGCTCCTCTAGATATCTCGTCAAAATTGGCAAAACACAACGCCAAAATCGAACCACCATCGGAACTTGTTGCCCTGAGGGTCTCCAACGTGCTCGTGAAGGCCAAAATGAAGTTGGGAGATGAGGAACTCAACGACATATGGGTCGAGAGCGAAATTCAACGAGTGACTGGCAAAAGACGAGTTCAAGTGCGGCCCCATGGTGCATTCCGACCCGGGGCTCTATATCGCAACTGGCATGCTCTCTTTCACCGGGACTCTGCACCCCGTGCGTGCTTCCGCTTTTTTGACGAGTCTGGAGTGGCGATCGTCCACAAACTTCGTCTCAAAATTGAACAGTGCAAACGCTGTATGGGCTTCAATACCACCCGTGGCTTCTCCCGTGCTCCAGCCTTCTGGGACTGCGGATCAAATATGCACCCGGGAGCCGAGTAAAAGGCCTTACTAGAAGTCGCAACTGTGGGGGACCTCACACATCAGATTCCAGGGACTGCCAAGCCAGAACCAGTAAATCCGGATCTGTGATAAAAGATCAGCTCGCGTGGATTTATCACATCGAGCAAGGGAGAACGCGGAGGTGGCACGAGCTCAGGCTGCAGCCAAATGGGCCGAAGAGGCGATTATCGCCTCAGCGAAGGACGTCTCAATGGCCGAGGGATAAGGTTTCGGAGTTATGGAATTTGAAGAAGAAGCTTGAGGACACAGCGACCTTGACAATACCCCTCATAGGCATGTACTAACTAATAGCAGGATGCCGGCTGGATCAAATGTGCCTGCTAACCTATTTCTTGCTCTCAACAGAGATTGGGCAGATTTGTCATTTGGAAGGTGTGACAGACAATGGAATGTGCGAATAGTGCATTCCTTGGGTCCAAAATGGAGAAATCTTCTATCTTTCGGTGTTTTGATTTTCGATGTTTTTTGTTTCTGTTTAATCAGCTACAATTTTGGCAGAAATTCACGAGGTTGAAACGAGTTAAGCTGTAGGAAAAGGTACAGGGAACCCTACCGGCTCCACCGGTCGATCACCCATTGTGGATAAAGATCTTTAGCTTAGGACCATTTGATATAAAAAAATATTCCATATAAGGTAGCTCTATACAATACTGAATAGTTGTTACGTCATTGCATCTGTACTCAATACTTTGGTGTCGGGCTATTAAATCACTCAATCTTTCCGAAAAAAAGCTTGTCCTCAAGCTTAGAGTCATTGGGTAATCATCATTTAATTCCTTATAATCATCTAAGACTTTTATTCATGAGTCTAAACATACTGGAGTCCTAGACTATGAAACACTGCCTGACAGGAAATACATTTTTTCTTCCAATACATCCCACATAGCATCACTCATTACTATTTTTACAAGAATCTCCAACTGTTACAATGGTCCCCGCTGTTGCATTGCCATCAATAACACCTTCCAATCCAGGAGTGCAACTTCACCCAAGCCTGCTTGGCATTATGAATATAATGCAAAAAGCAGAACAACAAAGGAAAAAAATATTGGAAATAGCCTAGGAATTTTTTGAACTACTCGACTCTTGAGCTAAGAGCAGGGGAGAGAAGCAAACAGCAGCAGTTGTTGCAACTCCGTTGGAAAATATCACGCCTGTTATCACTGCCTTCACAATAGATTAGGCAGAAGCACCCAACTTTCCAAGTAAGAAGCCCCTCACCGCAGCAAGAACTCCCAAACTAGTCGCGCCTAGGAACCACATCGTTGTTGAGGATAACGGCCATAGCCTACCGCAAAAACCTCAAGACACAAGTTCGACAGTAGCCGACAAAGTGGCAAAGCTGCAATCTCCGCCTAGTGCCCAAGCTCCGATAAGACCAGCTCTAACAAGCAGCCCTAAGGTACAGACAACCACAAAGGAAGACAAACGCCTGTTACTTCGATTGGAGAGAGATCACTACTGGCACAAGCTATTGTCAGTTACAATCAAAAAGTTTGTAACCAACAAAGCTGGGATAGCGGCCTCAGCCATCACCTCGATGTACCAAGTCAGGTCGGGGATCGTTATCGAACGCACATCAGACGCATTAAGAGACACAGTCATGAGAATTGCACCTCCCTTACAGGGAAACAACACTGTGATTGAGGCAGTGTCCAAATAGAACTCACTTATTGTACAATATGTACCACTGTACATTAGGACGCTCGAAGGTAGTATCCTAGTCACCAACAACATGGTAAAGAACGAGGGCCAAGCGGTATGTGGCGCCACACCAATATAAGTAAGGTCCACAAAAACAAAACTTAGCCAATACTCAACAAGCTGGATTGTTCATTTCCAACAAAAACCAGCATGTATAAAGTTTCATTTCTTTGATAAGGATGGGCTGGCAATCCACTTCTCACGCCGACGACCGATCTTTTGTCAAGGTAAGAACTTACGGAGGTTAATTGGCAGAAGGTTTACGGATGATTATCAATGAATCAATCTAAACTGCTGATATGTTTGGAATTCAAAACTATGAGGATTTAGGAGGTAGAATTTGCTACTTATATACACATCTAAGGTAGCTAGACTCTCGCCTTATTTACCCAAAATAGTACCACGGAATATTCTAGTCTCCTCCATCTGGTGGTACAATCTAGAAACACATTCTATACAGTGCTCCATTGTTCCTCTACTCATCATGGAGCCACCTGGAAAGTTCTTCCTTCACCCTCAGTGATCATGACTCTTGTGCATCGTAATCCTGGCTAAAAACAGCACAACACAATCGAGCAATGCAAACATTGCTGGGAATTTCATATTATGCGATCCTGTACCCAGAGCCAAAAATGTGGACAATTTGGGGAAACTCATGAGATATCAGAGTGCCAGGCTAAGGTGCCAAAGTGCTCAAATTGCCCGGGATCTCACCACTCGAATGAGAGTTGCTGTATGGCCCGGCCAAGAAGACAAAACTGGATAATCCTGCTTCGTACCCCTGCAGAACTTCACATGATCAGAAAACGCGGACATCGTGATTATCACGCTACTCTAGCGTACTCAGAAAGAAAGGACAAGGCAATTAATACTTTCACTACCCAGGACTCAACAATGCAGTGTTAATGTTAGGAAGCCCTTCAGTAAAAACACCAAAAGACAAACATAACACCTTCCACTTTCACCAAGTGAATGTCGGAAGAGGTGGGGAAAACACGGATATAGCATTGCAGCAGGCATGGGATGCCGGTGCACATGTAGTCATGGTACAGGAACCATGGATAAGAAAGAAAGAGGGGGGTTTTGTAACGAAAAGTCACCCTAGCTACAACGGTCTTAAAACATTTGGAGGAACACATTTCGGGCCCCAAGCAATTATTTTTACACGCAAAGGTAGTCATTCGACTCAACTGTTTCCACCATCATTAGGCCCGACATCTGACTACTGTTTTATAAAAATGGGCAGTCTGACCTTTGTCAACTTATATTGTGCCCAGGGCACTAGTAGAACCTTGGAGCCCCTAATTCGGTGGGAACCAAGAGGACTATTGGTTTTTAAAGGCGATTTCAACTCCATGTCACGGCATTGACAATCGCTAACAACAAATCAGTACGGCAATGGTGACCAGATTATGTAATGGGCAACAGCCCACGACATGGACCTAGTCAGCATTGCTGGAGAAATAACACACAGGGACGGGAAAGTTTTTGACTTAGCCTGGAGCAAGACAGCTACAATTGCATCAGTTTCCAAACGCCATCATTGTACCTCAGATCGCTCGACAATCGAGGGTACTGTTCTGAACCCTACAGTGACAGATTTTTCTGAAATTGTAAAGAACATTCGTGTCAGCAACGCCAACTTGAAGGAATTTAGCCGATGCATTAGCCAATGGACCAAATCTGGCCCTCTCGACAGTGTTGTCAACATCGAAAACTTCACAAATGATATCCTACAAGCACTTGGAGATGCGCTCAAGGTTGCAGGGAAAGTCCCAGCCATTGAAAGCGGAAGAACTGGGCCATGGTGGTCCGATGAATGTCGCACAGAATGGCAAGAGTACAAGGCAGCGAGAGATAACCCTGACCTCGCGAGAGAGGCCCGTAATAGCTTTAGAGCCGTGGTACGAAAAGTCAATCGAGAGTACCAAAAGAGGCAAATGGAGGCAGAGACTACTGACGCACAGGTATTCAAGCTCATGAGATAGGCTAAGCCTCGACCAGCTACTGAGCCCCCTCCTCTGCAGATTGACAAAAGCCGGAGGCTATCTGACCTGTGGGAGCGAGCTAGTGCGCTACAAGATATTCTCTTGGCTAGGTTTAGCAGCGAGAACGATACTTCTACATGGGAGAATGGATAAGAGGAGCGTTTTCCATGGAATACGGAAATATCACTTGACGATGTGACAAACGCCACAGTCCCTGTCAACAATATGGCACCGGGAGCGGACAAGATAACGGTACGGTTACTGAAAGCCTGTTGGTCCCATTTAGGACCTCTCGTGAAAGATCTTTACCAGGCTTGTCTGAAAGTCGGCCACTTTCCCACGGCCTTCAGGGTGGCAGAAGTTGTGCTTCTTCCAAAGCCGGGTAGAAATCTGTCAACTGCCAAGGGTTGGCGACCAATCTCGCTGTTGTCGAATTTAGGCAAAGGACTTGAGCGTCTAGTTGGTAAGAGAATGGATGGCTGACAATAAGTCACAAAGTTGTTCACCCAGAACTATTCGGCTCCGTACCAGGACGATCTGCAGTCGACCTTATATCCTGTGTAATCCATGATGCTGAGGCGGCCATGAGAAGTGGCAAGTGTGCGGCTATGGTCACACTCGACATTCAAGGTGCATTTGATGCAGTCCTTCACAACCGACTGCTCAAACGCCTTCGAGAACAAGGCTTACCACGATCTCTATGCCGGTTTATTCAGACATTTCTTTGCCAACGAAAAGTCCAGGTGAAACATCGTGGTGGAATCATAGAAGAAAAGATACGAGAATGTGGAGTACCTCAGGGCTCGCCACTGTCGCCACTTCTTTTCATTCTTTATATCGCTGTGTTCTTTGAGGATCATGGTCCCACGAGCAGATTTGGGTACGCTGATGATGTAGCTATTGTCAGAACTTGAAACACCGCGGTGGATGCTATCTCCGTATTCCAAGAGGACCTCGACAGCTTTTTCCTTCTCGCAAGTGAACACAAGATCAAATTTGACCTGGAAAAGTCAGAAACTCTTGTGACCGGAGGAGTGTCTAGAAAGAAAATCAATACAGCTGACCTATCCATCTTGGTGAGAAATCGCCGGATCGAACCGTGACTTCATATCCGGTGGCTAGGAGTCTGGCTTGATACCCAGCTAAACTTCAAGAAGCATGTACAGGAATGGACTGGAAAAGCTAATCGTCTAGTCCATTTCTTACGACATATAAATGGAGTTCAACGCGGTGCAGCAGCCGGACCTCTGATTCGTGCAGTACATGCATGCGTTCTGAGCATAGCTCTATATGGGACAGAAGCATGGTGGCCGGGCCTCAGTCGAGTAACCTCAGTGCGAGATAAAGAAGCCGGCACTGGAGTAGGCTGGCATATATCTCTACTGGACAAAACGATAATGAAAGCTATCAGAGTAGCACTCCCATCGTGGCGTACCACTCCAAATGGCGCTCTTCATCGTGAAGCGGGAATACCCCCGGCATCGATAATTCTTCAGCAAAAGATGCTGCGGTCTGCAGCTCGAATGCGAAGAATGGATGTTTGGCACCCTTTGGCCCTTCGGGCGGCTGGGGACCCGAAAGAGACAACTAGACGCTTAGGTCTTAGATCAGGACAAAGAAATCGCTTGTTCAGACAACCAGAACGGTACATGACACGCCTACAAATGAGTTTGCGTCAAGTTTCGACAGCCAAAAGCCCAGGAAAGCTATACTTCCCACGTGGCACTCTAGCACCGACTCCATGTAGCCGAGAAAAAGAAGCTAAGTCTGGAAGTGTAAAGCGATGGTTAGCTTCATGTCCAGCTAACTCAGTCTTCGCTTTCTCTGATGGATCGTCATCAGGTCCCGGAAAATCAGCCTGGGGGTATGTAGTATATCAAGGAGACAAGCTAGTTGGAAGTGGTTCCGGTCTACTTCCCGGAGAAGAGGTGTACGGCGCGAAGTTTGTCGGCTGCACTAACGGTGAGAGAAAGCCTACCGATTTGAATTCTTCTGGAAAATCAAGCGGCTACCTGGGCGCTCGACCCAGGAAGATCTAACTCCTCGCAAGAAGTAGTGGACAATTTTCGTCGCTGAGACACAATAAGCGTGTGGAAATACACTAGATACCTGGTCATATGGGGATCCAAGGTAATGAAGAGACCGATAACCTGGCCATCTCGGTCTTGGGAGCTCTCAGTAACCGGTCACTAACCTCAGCTGTGCCCAGTGGAGAAGATCAAAATCTAACCTTTGCGGCATTAGGGAGGTTTGTTAGACAGCGCGGCCAAGAGCTCGTGGAAGGGTGGTGGCAGAAGTATCGGCCGAAACGATACAAAGATCTGGACCTCTTTATGCGCTCTAAACGGCCACCGGAACTGGCTCTATCAAGATGGGTGTATCATCGTCTGACTGCGGCAATAACAGGCCACGGGGACTATGCCGACTACCATCGACGTTTCAACCCCGAACATGAAGATCTGAAATGCGTCTGCGGCTGAGAGAAAAGAACCTGGCATCATTCAGAGTACCGTTCTGCTTTGCAAGGTTGGAGAAGCTGTGAGAAAATGGCCGAACCTGGGGTCAGGGAAATGATAGGGTGTTAGAGTATAGAGAAGACCTTCGGAGTAAGAATTGCCTGAGAACGGAGAAGAAGTTAAGTTTGCTTAATTGACTAATAGACTACAGGTATTATGATATATACATTGGAATTAAAAGGAAGAAAGGTTATCTGGAACCGACTCGACTGCAGAAATGAGTGGGATCCCAGACCAGAAAAGAATAATCCACTGACTCAGAATAATGGGTCATGCATTAGAAAATACGAACAAACCAATGACTGGATTTGTTCGAGAAGAATGAGATTCAAGTAGACTCAAACGTTGAGTTCGATTGGATCAGAAGTATGGGATCCTAACTGAACTCAGAAATATAGTTCAGGCAAGATGCATGCAACCACATTGGTCGATAGAAATAAAAGCAGGAAACTGTATTTCTAACATAGGGGAGAAGGAATGTCAGAAGTTCATCCAATTCCTAACTACAAGTAGACGTTACAGTCTGCCGAAGAATGAATAGGGTGGGAAGTGACCACACTGAGACGGATTCAAACTCGGAATAGGATGTGCTTGGAAGATAGGGATGCGGCGCAAGGCACCGTAACTCAGACATTACTGTTCTTTTTTTATTTCTCTTGTCGTTTCTGGCTTACTACCGGTCATGTAGTTGTGCCCGTCCTGTCACATTCAAGATTTCAAATTCAAATCAAACTCGCTTGCCCTCACAAGATAAGGATAGACCCTAAAGCCTCAAACAGCTCAGACACAACTAGCGAGACGTAGCCCGTAACACCGCCTCTGCAATTCATCAGTTGAATACTCTCGATTAGTGAGCAAAGCTAGCCATCATGAAGTCCGGTGACCTGGTTAGTCTAGGTGGTATGCCATGATAGCTTGACTCGCTGATTTGATCTACAGTTTTTACTTGATTGACCTGTGTTTTTGTTGTGAAAGTGGCACGTAAGGAATTATTTGGACAATCAAATTTTGATTAATGCAGATGTGGGGTAAGACAGATGATACGGCATTCAAGAGAGAAAATTACATAAGAGCTATTCGAAATTCTGACTCTCTAATTTAGGACTCAACCATTATCTGTTTTGTCTGAGATTCCCGACAAGATTGACTCTCTCTAAACATCTCCCGAGTGCGCTAATCGCGCCCACTGTCGCATATACATTTGGGTATTTACGTACTACAGTGTAGTTTGGCTCATCATGGTTGATGAGAGGTGGCTGGTCATTACTAGGTTTATCAGTCACATGGAACTAAGGAGGATTTCTCTCATAGATATATATGTGAGTCCAATGTTCTTTTTTTTGCATCGGATTTTAATTGCGTATACAGCTATCTAGCTATGACACAATACCGGAGAAAAGTACATAATGGGTGACTCAATTTACAAGAGGAGCACTCATGCCTCAGATTTCATTTGCAAGTATCACTGCGAAGTTATGGTAGCTTTTTCTTCACCCCAAGTCAACCCTCATCCGTGAATACTCACTCAGGGGAACGTCTCAGAGACCCCGAGTTATCCAGACATACCCCCATCATGTATTAACTTCTCTCCGTAAGATATATGGTATAGATGTCCTCTTTCCAAGTGGAGTAGATACCCAGGCTACTCAAACTATACCGGAAAACACCACCAGGAGGTTAACCATGGCACCTTCCCTCGTTGGCCTGTTTTTATAGTTTCAGCTGCTCTCTCACAAGCGAATTCTTGGCGCGCACAAAACTCAATTCGAGGAATTTATTGCAAAAATTCAAAATCACACGCCTTTTAAGATTGTATCCATCCTCTATGTTGTCTTTTAAACTTGTTCTGATTCCTCTCACGTCTTTCCCAAAGAACTGTCTCCCAGGTTTGTGCGCCACGCTTTGCTTCCTCCGTCGAGTGTGAATATCAGCGAGGGGGTATATTTGGTGGCCAGCTTAGGCCAGAGAATAGTTGATGTAACGGCTGGTAAGCCGATTGGTCCCTGTAGCCTATGTTGGTTAACTTAGGCCTGATTCGAGTGGCGTTATTAATGGCTACCAATGCGCTAATATGCGACGCCACCCAATACAATACTTTTGCGTCAGCATTTGCATGGTATTCACATGGCATCGGACTCGGCAGTGCGGCACGGCAGTACGGCACTGCACCACATGTTGATAGGCTTACACTGACTGGGAATATACGAGACCGAGTACAATCCTTCCGGACCATAACGCGATAGTGCTGTATTACAGGCATAGTCAGAACACTAGGGGAGTCCCATAGCATAGGAACAGGAGAGGGATTAGCCTTGGTGGCGAGGGGGCTTTCACGTATATAAATGAATAGATAGATGTAGTGGAAGTTCTCTCTTTAGAATTATTATTTACTACCATCGACCACATAGTTGCCCCAGCACTTGTCCCTCGAAACCGTGACAGTTGATGAAAGGTGTGGACATTGAAACTAGGATGTACTTGGTCGCACTTGTAAACTTGATAAGGTTTCTGTGGAGATCAATCCCATTGGGTGGAGGAGCTTGATTTCGTAGAGAGTCTTGGATCATTGCCTCGTGGGCCAACCTGTTCGGAATTACGATATTTGATTGAACTTGGCTCTAGGAGAATCTTTCACTCCTAGGTTCGTAGAGAGCACCGTACACAAGTGTTCATCCATGTGATGGAAATTGAGTTGATAAATAAGCTGGTTTCATTAATTTGTAGAGTTCATCATCCTATACAGTATCTATATACAGAACTATGAAGACGGTAAGCTTTTTTTGTTAGGGAAAAAGCTTTAGAAAAACAAAACCCGATGTCCTGCCACTTTGAACCGACCCAGTATCATACCGAAGACGTTCCTTTCGTCCGTTATTTTGTAAACTTTCCACAAATTTCCTTGACTCCACCTTGGATCAGACGAACTCCATGAGAAATTAAAAAGAGAAGGCATCTCCTCACTCGGCGTGGGTCGTCGAAGTGTCCGAAGAGTTGACTTCGACTACTTGCGCTGTCGTTCCGGCCCTCATTTTAGTCCTTTAGCCCCCTTACTGGCGACCATAGTTAATCCTTGATTATCAATGATTCCGACTGTTCGATTTGGCTCCATTGTGGGTTTCTCGTTCTATATTTCCGCCGTTCTCGATAACAGCTCCATCTGAGCCTTCCCCACACTTCTCTTGTAGACCTGGTAAATCCGACAGGTTGTTTTTTGCCACGAATAATGCTCCTTACCGCAGTTTGCACAAGAAACTCTTTTCCTCAGACAGTCCCGAGTTTGGTGAGCGCCTGCGCACTCTCCACACGACGCCTGGGTGTGTCCCCACTGGCTGCAGTTATGACATTGCTTCGGCTGGGATCGTGGTGACCACACTTATGCGGTGAAGAGCATGGCAGTAATTACAAGGCCCTGTCGGACTACCTCCGTTTGCATTTCCTCCCATGGGAGGCTGATCACGATTGATCCTCGATTGCGGCCATTTTTCTTTTACCGCTGATGCTCCTTTCCATCGTGTAGCCATCTCATTATGACAATTGCTAGGCCTTGAACCCGGGCCCCAGTCGCTGTCTCAAACTCCCTGATGATGGCGTGGTTGTTGGCATCTCTGCCACCTTCGATTCTTGTCCGCTGTGGGACACTTAAAACCTCGACGGGGAATTCTTCACGCAAAGTTTGAAAGTTAGCAGTTTGTCGCATGTTAAGCGCCGCGTCTCTCTGGGTCACCAACTGGACGAACACCTCAGTATCGTTGCTTTGACCTCCTGGCTAGTAGTGCCATCTCACCCATCTTTTTCTATCCTTCCAGTCTTATCGTAATTATTTCGAAAAAAACGCTTTGGCTTCCTCATGGGCTCAAATAAAGGTCAAACCATAATGTTTAAGATTCAATCAATCTATAACTCTGACTTGATGATGGCCAGCAAGACGAAGAATATCATGACCTGTCATGTAAGATAAAAGGGTGAAAATGGCATTAATTAGAAGATAGGACCGATATAGTAAGGGGTGATTAGCCCAGAGTAGGTATGGGCATTGTGAATGTAGTCGGAAGCATCATCCTAATAGAGAGGAGTCAACTGCGCGATATATATACACACGTGTCATATCCCTGTCACTAATTACCAAACCCCGCACTGCCATAAACTCCATCAATCTCTGCTATCCATCGCAATCCTGAGTATCAATATGAGCTGCTATCATATGGTATGTTTGTTCGGGTCGATATCAAGATAGAAATGTTAACACGTTACTATTGTGGTTACGAGCTATGTGGAAGTCATACTGCGGATTGATGAGTAGTGGATGATATTATATTTAGTGGACGACAGTGAATATATTCATAAAATACTATGCTGTAGGTGCATGAACAGAAAGTGTAAGACTTAACCTATAACCTTTTAAAGTGAGTACATCTATGATACTACATACATGCTCGCCTTAACAATACACTAGTGATATATGCTGTGGCCTTGAGTCACACGCAATGCCCTAGCCTCGACTACTTCGTCGTCCCATATCACAACAGTAACACAAAATCACACACAGTTCATACCCGTGAGATATGCCTGCAAAGATGAATTCTTTAACTTCCTGTGGTTCCGTTGTAATCGCTCAGTATGCTTTACACATCTGGGGTAGCCAAGAAGAATAGTATCCGAATCGAAGTCGAAAGCAACCTCACGCATGTTGGAAATGGAGACATAGGGTGTTGTGGACATACGGGCCCTCCATTTGTCTAGGTTTCAAACACGATCTTGTATGTATTAAAGAGGTTGGAATGGGCTATGTGGTAGCGCTTCAGGCTACCTATTGGATATATGAGCGGCTGTATGGCGTGGGCACAAGAAGGTTATTGGAGGGTTTCTATGCCTAGATGGCGCTACAATCGTTTATGCTGTAGCTTAGGCTCTGTGTCGCTTACACTTATACTTTTTATTTAATTCATTTTATTATCTTTTCTAAGTCTATGACTATGTAGGACATGCAGGTCCTCTCTTCCTACAAGCGAAGGGTACCTATACCAGTAGTAAATCCCCTCCTATGCCTCCCATACAGCTCCCCTCAAACAGTGCCACCCCTCGCAAGTCGTCATTCGAATATACACTTAGAGAAGCCCTTTGCCCTTCATTGTCTCCCCTCTCCAGCCAACAAAACGATGGCCATTTGCGGGTGTATGGCAGCCGGGAAAAATCGAAAAAACCACTGGGTGCAAGGCTCTCCTAATACTCACATTAGGACTAAATCCAAAGATATCGTGACCTTTCTGAAGCGTTCGAAGAGGCCGACCAGCTGGGCGTTGCAGACTTGTGGGCACCTCGGGAAATTCACACTCTGACTTTCTAGCCTCCTTCCGACTCCTTCCCGAAGGTCGTGCTGAAATGTCAGAAAAGTCTTGGCAGAGCGTGATTGCTATATATTAGCTTAGCCCAACTTCTTTCGTGCCGTCCAGGGCGCTGGGGAGTGCCGTTGACTCATCGACGAAAGAAGCCCTCCTGGCTAGTTTGCCGAAATCTTGGTCTTGGCGCCCACAAAACCTCCAAAATTGAAACCCCTCGATATTGTAGTCACAGCATAGTCATCAAATACCTGTTCCTCCTCAAGATGTATAACCTACACCTGTACTTACAGCGCACACTTTCCACACCTTAAGCTGTAATCCGAACATGACACTTTTTTAGTCAACCTCTACATTGGTTCCCTAAATATTACGCGATATTTCCAACAAAGCATATCTGAAATTGACGAATTCTCAACAACTGTTGGACCTATCATTCTCACTCGAGTCCTCTACCTCAATCTTACTACACTACCTCGCCCTAAATACCGATAATGGCGTTAATGGCGTTACTCCAATTGCAATCGGGCATTTGCCTCATCAAAAACTGGCCATCTCCTACTACAAAGTTACTATGCTACGTATACCCGCGAGGAGGGAACTAGGTCATAAAATAAAATGCTAAGATCTTGGTCTAATGAGAACCGTTGCTCTAATGGGGCTTCATATCTTGAGGGAGGACAGGCAGCTGGGATATGGGACGAACAAGTGAAGAAGTCACAAATATGTATGCCGAGACTCATATTTTTCGAGTGTTATCGACTTTGGGGTGTCTGTGGGCGCAGTGGCAACAATTTCAGAAAGGTCACTCGACACTCTATAAACTGGCAACAATGGAAGGTGCTTTGGTCCGCCTCCTGACCTTCATCTCCCTGAATTAAAGTGTGGGTAGCCTGGACACCTACTACACTCGAGAAGGGGGGGACTTTGAGGCCATATCTCGCGCAGCGGCTATATACAAGATGACAAAGGCATATTGTTATGGCTAGGCATCCCTGAAGAAGGGCCGACCCGCCAGTGTCATACTTAAGTCCCCCGGAAAAGTTCGACGGGACTCGTTCCAAATTTGGCAGTTATATCACGCAACTTCAACTGCAGTTCCGCTCCAATCCAGGAGCCTACGTTACAGAGGAATCCAGAATTCTGTATGCAGGCTCATTTTTAATCGGGAATGCTTACACTTGGTTTGAGCCCCATGGAGACCAAACCTCTGGCAATATTGACTACAGGACTTTCAATCAGTTCTACAAGTCTGTTCGAGCTGCTTTCGACGACCCTGATGCATATGCTACCTCAGAGAGGAAGCTAGAGGCGCTTCGACAAAAAGCCTCATGTGCAACATACCACGCCAGGATAGTCTCACTGTTTTCTTTGCTTGGTTAGGCTGAGCCTAGGGTCCAAATACATTATTTTAGAAAAGGACTTAAAGATAACCTCAAAGATGCACTTGTGGGAAAAAATATGCCAATAACTTTCCCGGAATTCGCATCTGAGTGCATTTCATTGGATAATGAGATATTTGCGCGCAATCAAGAAAGGAGGTCTGGTTCATCTCCATCTAACCAATCGATAATCCAGTCACGCCTACCCCTGTCAATCTATCCCACAATTTTTTCAAGTGGTGACCCAATGGAGTTAGATAACTCCGAAGCTGTAAAGGCAGCTCGAAAAGCCTATCTTCGGGCTAATAATTTGTGCATGTACTGTGGAATGCCAGGCCACATCTTGGCTAAATGTTCGGTTCTTGCAACTCGCTCGTCTGGAACAGGATCACGAGTTATGAACGCGGAAATGGAGGAGGCCGAAGTTTTCGTTCAAGATTATCCTAGTATACCAAAAAACTAAAAATGCTAGGTAAAAAGCGACGTTTTCCTAGCAATAAGTTTAATACAGGCTTTTCATTCGTACCTTCTCGTGTCGCTATCCCATGTTCCAACCCGTTTACCACACTCAGCGTAGACTCCTTGCCCGATTTAACCCATCATCGGCTTCCCTCAATCCCGTTTCAACCCAAAACCACCAATCAAGTAATTCACACTTTCGGTCTTGGCAACGAAAAACCCATGACAATCACCTCATACCTTTCTGATAACCTTAACGCAATTACTATGATTGACTCTAGGGCCTCCTCATCCTTTATTGATGAGGCTTTTCTCATACAAAATAACCTTACTCCCCGTAAGAAAAATCATCCAGAAATTGTGCGAGTAGTTGATGGAAGACAATCCTCTTCGGGCAAAATCACCCATGAAATTGATTTAAGACTCCAGATTAATACACATCTTGAGGTGTTAACTTTTCAGGTTACTCGAATAGCTCGTTATAACATAATCCTCGGCAAGTCATGGTTTTCAAAACATGACCCCCAAATTAAATGGAGTAGCAACAATGTTTCCTTCACATCAGTGTATTGTCAGCACAATTGCATAAATCTTGACAACTCACAAAATCTACACCCCTTGACTTCGCGTTCCTCTCCTGAAGAATCTTTAGCAGGCACATCTGGTTCGCGTAATACAATAGATATTGCACCTGTTTCAATTTCTTCTTTACTAAGAATTAGTAAAAGTGGGAACCACCAAATATTCTCGGTTTCTATTGAGGATATTTCCTAGTATTTAGATATGCCTCAGATATCACTGGAAGAGGAAATGATGAATCTCCGTCAAAGTATACCGCCGCAGTTCCACGAATTCTTGTCAGTAATCTCGTCCAAAAATGCAGAGATACTTCCTCCGCATCGTTATATTGATCATGAAATTCCTATCGACAAGCAGAAGAAACTCACACTCGGGCCCCTGTATTCAATGTCAAATTTGGAGCTAGAGGCTCTCCGTGAATACTTACGAGAAAACTTAGAGAAGGGATTCATTGAGCCTTCAACCTCCTCCTTTGCATCCCCTGTGCTTTTTGTAAAAAAACCTGATGGCGGTCTTCGTTTTTGTGTAGACTATCGAGCTCTTAATGCTATCACGGAAATAATGTGTATCTTTTGCCAAGGATTGATGACTCCCTAAGACAACTTCTTGATGCGCGCTTATTCACAAGACTTGATCTGAGGGGAGCTTACAACCAGATCCGCATCAAGCCTAGCAACAAACCAAAAACAGCCTTCCGTACGCGATATGGATTGTATCAATATAAAGTTATGCTTTTCGGATTGACTAATGCTCCAGGCACTTGCCAACAGTTTGTCAACGATGTCTTAAGAGAATATCTCGACCTATTTGTCGTCATCAATCTAGACAATATCTTGATTTACTCGGAAATTCCTACACAACACCAGGAGCACGTACTTAAGGTGCTAGGTAAACTTCGCGAGTATGGTCTATTCTGTAAGCCTGAGAAATGTGAGTTTAGTGTTGAATCAACAACATTTTTGGGGTTTGTGGTCTCACCTAAAGGACTCTCTATGGATCCATCAAAAATAAGAACTATTCAAGAATGGAAACCTCCTTCAAATGTCCGGGGCGTGCAGTCATTCCTAGGATTCGCGAATTTCTATAGAAAATTTATCAGAAAGTATTCCGTCATCGCCGCCCCACTATTTGAACTCGCCCGTAAAAACACCAGATTCTTGTGGACGTCGGCATGTCAGTCGGCATTTAACACTCTGAAACTAGTCTTTATTTCGGAGCCAATCTTACGACATTTCGACCCCTCGCTGTCTACAGTCCTTGAAACTGATGCTTCGAACAAAGTAATTTCAGCCGTCCTCTCCCAAATTCATACTGACTCGAGCTTAATTAAAAAGTTGCATTCAATTGCTTATTTCTCCCGAACTATGACCCCTGCTGAAATTAATTACACAGTAGGAGATAAAGATCTTCTCGCAATTGTAGAGAGCGTAAAAGAGTATCGACAATACGTTTGCAATCTTGCTTCACCCGTTCGGATTATTACAGATCATCAAAACCTCACTGCCCTAACCACTTAGCGTATTTTGAATGGTAAACAGGCTAGATGGGCTTTAGAATTGGCGGAAGTTGATTTCCTATTAGAATTTCGTACTGGTGTAAAAAACTCAAGAGCTGATGCACTGACTCGCAGATCGGAAGATTTACTTCAAAATGAAACGATTTCAAGCGATAATCTAATCATTCCACGTACTGAAATTCACAGTCGATCCATATCCGCATTACTTACAGACACATCTGCCTTTTGTCTGTCACACTATAGCTCGTCTTTGGAGGCTAAGGAAAAGTTCCAAGCACTCATCTTTGATAAATCTTTTGTTAAAGAGATTAAAAATTCTCTCGACTCGGATTTGTTTGGCCAAGGAATCATCAAGGCACTCAAATCACCAACTACTCGTCATTCCTGCGTCGATTTAGGTGCATCCCAAATTAGCGACAATGGATTACTTCTCATCTCGGGAATGATCTATGTACCGGAGGCTCTCTGTACAAAAACTATTTCAATCTCGCATGATCAGCCTGCTGTGGGTCATCCAGACAGGGCAAAGACTTTAGAACTTGTCTCGCGCCATTTCTTGTGGCCAAAAATCCGAACTTCGATAGATCAGTACATTCGAAATTGCGATACTTGTGCTCGAATCAAACCAGTACGCCACGCTCCTTATGGGTACCTCAAATCCCTTGAAATTCCGCAGAAAAGATGGGAATCTATATCCTTAGATTTTATAACCGGTCTTCCATCCTCATTGGGTTTTGATGGGCTACTGGTGGTTGTGGATCGACTTACCAAAATGGGCCATTTTGTTGCCACAAAAACTACTTGTTCAGCTTCGGAACTGGCTATTCTTCTTCGAGACAATATTTTCCGCTTGCATGGCCTTCCGGAGTTAGTTGTTTCTGATCGTGATCCGGTCTTTACCTCCAATTCATCTCGCGAAATGGCTTCATGTCTCTCAATCAAGCTCCGCTTTAGCACTACATTTCACCCACAGACAGATGGACAAACTGAACGCGTTAATGCTATCTTAGAATAGTATCTTCGAGCATATTGTAATTATCAACAAGATAATTGGCATGACTACCTTTCCATGGCTGAGTTCTCATACAATAACTCCATTTCTTCCTCAACTCGAGTGTCACCGTTCTTTGCTAACTATGGCTTTAACCCTCGCTACCAGATTTTCGCCCGTTCGTCCTCTCACAACAAACCTGTAGAGCTAAATAAATTCCAGCAAAAACTTGAACAACTCCAGGACTTTATCCGGTCCGAAATACAGTATGCCCAGCATGTATCAGCAGAAGGTGCAAATTCGGGTCGTATTCCCCCACCGATTCTCAAAAAAGGGGATAAAGTATGGCTCCTTCGAAAACACATCTCCACTACTAGACCCTCTAATAAACTCGATCACAAACGCTTAGGCCCGCTTAAAATATTAAAAAATATTTCGTATCATGCATATAAGTTAAAACTTCCATCTACCATGAAAATTCATCCAGTATTTCATGTCTCACTCCTCGAACCAGCTGCAACCCATCCGTTACCAGGTCAGGTCAAAAATGTGCCCCCACCAATTGTTGTTGATGGAGAATTCGAATATGTGGTTGAAGAAATACTTGATGCAAAGCCACGAGGATCCAAGCCTTTCTTGATTAAGTACCTGGGCGATCCAATACCAAACTGGGAGCCTTTTGAATTTGTTAGAGATCTAGAAGCGCTTGATAAGTTCTATGCCCGTTACCCTTCGAAGCATTATTCTCGCTCGTAGGAACTTCGCCCAGTAAACGGGGAGAATAGTGTTATGGCTAGGGATCCCTGAAGAAGTTCCAAGTAGAAGTTTCAGGGAGAAGGTGCTCCGAAGAGTTCAAGGAGAAGATTCTCTGGGGAACTCTAACAAATTGGAGTTAGGGCGGCTAGAGTCATGATCGAATCTTGTTCCGGTCTCGGGTGGATTTAAGTGATTATTGTAGTGTACTTAAATAAGCTGGAGCTACCACGAAGTAGTTCTCCAGCTTCTCAATCTTATACTTTCATAGTCTTACATCTCTAGAAACGTCATATCACTCGTCTCGAACTCTCGTCCTCTAGTCTCAACCTTCAGACCCATTATCCAGTATATTCCCTTGTAGGTATTCGCCTAACCATTATTTGAATACGTACAGCAGACGGCGATCTCTAACTTATCCACCCCTCGCCGTAACACATATTAGGGCAGCCAAAGATTTCTTTTATTTCCATTTTGATGGATATTAACAGCTCAAGAAAGCGTGAGTCACTAGCACACAGATCTCAAAAAGTATCAGTAAAAGCACCCACTACATCAGTAGTTCAAATTTCAAACTGAGGTATCGTCGTATATAGTTGTCGTGGAAGCTAGTCTTCTCCGTATCAAGCTCTTTGAGTGCAGAGCTTGTGCCCATCACGAATAAACATTTCTTTATCCATACCCGCAATATACCGATTCATACCGTATTCACTCGTAACATCATTCTTCGAAATTTAAATCTCAACTTCGGCTACAACCTACCTGTCGCATAATCTTCTCGATGGACGTGTACCACACGCCGGAAGCTATGGAAGTAGCTGCCGCTACATGCTATCCACCAGGGCTCGATCTTGATACCCCTCAGCCCTCTACTTCCTGATAAACCGTCAATTATGATAACTGATACCTTTCCTAGGCCTATGGGTAGAGCCCAAGCTTGTTCTCGTGATCTTCAAGCATTTCGAGGCCTGCGTTCAGGGTGTGGCCCCTCAAAAAGCTTAGCCCTCCTCTCCCCACTCAACCAAATCTGACCCTACAAGCTACTCAAGCGAGGCAAGACGTGGGTTTAGTATCTTTCCAGTTACACACACATCACAACTAACCTCTACGGGTAAGAATAATCAAAGAACTAAAACGCCCAAGGCGGTAAAATCAGACGATAGATTGTTTGTGCGCCTTCCAAATGATAGCGCACTCCGCGGCTATTCGGGATATACATTGCAGACACTCCTAAAGACTAGACTTGGGGAGCACAACAAATTGCTTTCCAATGCTCTGCCGACACATACTGTCTTCACTCTCTGCCCAAGGACAGGCCACTGAGATGATCTGGCGGAAAATTTAACTCTGTAGGCGTTTTCGGGAACGCTCTAATTAAGCGTGCATATCTATTGACTGTCTACAGGATCGAGAAAGTCCCTCGTAATTACGGTACCGTAAATGAAAACCTCCAATACTATTTTCAAGTAGTCTCTTCCGAAGCTATTTCGGAGGCGCTGGAAGCTGCAGCAGGAGCGGCGCCGGTAGCCATTCAGGCCTCCCAGGATAACGATCAAAACTTCCGCTCCCCTTCTACGACTTGGATAGTCCGCTTCCCAGAGTCGCACAACCGTCTACCTCGAGCTCTTTATCTTTTAGATTATAGGACCTATATACGCTTATATTATAGATATGAGCTAGAGGATGATATATTCAGATGCACGTGAGAGCGGACGTTAAGCCGTTGATGAGGTCTGGAAGTGACGAGAGAGCTGTTTGTAGTTTATTATATTGCTCTTCTCTAACTGTATCCATACCGTCATAATGTATCCATTATTGAATATTTATACCAGAAATAAAGCTCCGCCTAGTCAGCATACGCTAACATTAACCCAGTCTCTTTCCCAACTAAATCTTCATTCTACCAAGACGATTACATCACAACAGCCTACCACCTCGTTGCGTCACATCAATTCAATGAACCAGATGTGGCACAACAGCCGTAGCTGTGCAGATGCTCCTCGATTTAGCCTCTGTGGCTCTACTCAACATACCAAAGAGAATCACGGCAGCCTATGTGTGGCCACTGGAGACCACGTCTGACTACTGCGCTGCATACATTGCAAAGGGCCCTACCCTACGGACTCCCTAAACTATACACTCCGCCTAGATCATTCTTCAACTTCCAACTCCAAGTCTCAGGTGAGCGCTACAAGGAAAATTTGTGCCGATGCTTGATTTTGCGCCCAAGCAGAAGCCGGCTGCGTCAAAGGACCTGCAAGAGACATTTCATCGGCATCATCCAATAACAACAACAACAGCTCTACTCTATCATTAGCTCAAGCCCCCACTATTAGGGAATACATCTAGATCAATATGATCCCCTGCCAAATACTAGTCTTCTAGTATAGCGTATATGTTTGTGGGGCAAGTAATGGGTTAGTTACCACATAGTTTGAGTTTTGGGCTTATCTCATGTAACGTTGAGCTGTAGTATGAGTTGGGAGAAAGCTACAGTTCAGTCTCATCTAGAGTATAACCAGTCGCTTTACTGCCGATGGGATTTCGCATACGACGTTCTTGAATCATAATTACCTGTTGGAGACTACATGCTTATTCGAGCTACCTGTATATCATAACTGCTATCCGGTCATATTATCTATCTGAAACGTCTCTCTTACACCCACTGCAGCAACCTACGCTCAGGCCCCATCAACAAATCATTCATCCATCCCCTTATCCTCGAGTGCAGCAAAGCGCGTACGATTGAGCAATCCCTTTGAATCACTCGTAGACAAAGGAGATCTTAACGAGGACCAAATGTAGCTGTAATGAGTTCCACAATTCGTCGGGGAAGATGCTCAAGGCCTTTGACTATTCTCTGCCTAAACACCGGTAGAAGTCGCACAGCACACGATATTGCACTAGCCCAAGCCTACACAGAACAGATTGACGTAGTACTAAACCAGGAACCCTACATCTCCAGACACCTCTTCCGACGCACAACTTCTCGCCACCTCTCATTCAAATCTTTCTCTCCGATCGATGATTTGACAGCTCTTCGCCCTTGAGTAATATCCCACATGCGTAAGGGAGTGGGAATAATCTCGGAATAAGTATATACAAATATCTCTTCTGACCTATTATTTTTCCGCTTATCCCAGACAAATTGACAGTCGCTGATACTAGTCAACGTATACCACGCGCCTCCAGGCTCGATTGGCGCGGGTAAAGGGGCTAATGCTCTCATGGCTACTTTTACGGCTCCTCTCTCGAGAAACTACTTTATTCTAGACGATTTGAACCTACATCACCCCAGGTGGCAGCCCTCAATAGGACGTGACCCCTCTTATGGGGCCGTGCAGTTAGTAGAGTGTCTGGATTCTGTTCCCTTTGCTCTCCTATTTACAACTGACAAAGCTACCCATAACCGAGGCAACGTTCTAGACTTCGTATTTGGCACGAGTCTTACTGTAAACAACGTTTCCTCCGGTATTTCTGGACACCTTGCAGCCATAACTTACCATTTGCCACTATTTGCAACTGTAGGCTGGGCCAACCCTTCGATCCCCCAAAGGCGGCTACGACCCGACACGTTGGACCAAACTCTATTCAGGCAACTCTTGGAACTAGGCTGTGGGGGTCTAGACCTTCTTCCCATCTCCCTTCAAGTGAAGATCTAGATAATCCAGCGGAGGTTCTCGCTCAAATTATACACGACGCATATTGTGGTGCTACAAAGCGCACTCTAGGTGCCGGGCATGGCAATCCCTGGTCGAACTATTCATGCGAAAAGGCTAGAAAGAGTTACAAATTAGCTCTGTGGTCTCTATCCACTGAAAGTGGTATTTGTGACGCTCGAAAGTGTTGAAATTGGCGCTACTTGGCAATTAAGAGTCGCATTAATACGGAACGTAATAAGGTTCTATTATTACTAGCCACATTAATGACGACTCATACATTGACCTGCCTCCCAATTATCTAGCATAAACAAGTGAATCTTGTCCTTCAAATAGCTGTAATGATTAGATTAAATAGCTCTCTGATACTAAGTGGGTTTAATCAACAAATCTCCACTATAGTTTTCTGACTCTTCAGTCTCCCAACTCGCTTCATTAAATGATATTAAATACAAGCCTAGCAGCTTAAGCTTCTCTATATAATTTCCATTACAACAGAAAGGCCCATAGTAAAACAGTACAAATAGCAAAAGACAGTTTTTTCAAGACTAATTTGGAGAAGGTCCGCACAGCTAAGGAGATACATGGAGTAAACAAGTGGCACAAATCATTGGGAACTTATCGTTTACGCCCTCCAAAAGACGCCCGCTTCTCAAAGCAACCTCCAGTCCAGAGCCTTGACGGAGAAAGAAAGGTTCTTATGCAAAATCTACTCACAAACACCTCAGCAGTTGTTGACATTCATGTGGATTTTCCAACGGTTTCTTCAAAATCACTGCCCTTCCCATCCCCTATGGCCGAGAAAATCCGAGGCTCCATGCTACGTGCTGGCAACACCGCTCCTGGTGCAGACGGATATCCACAGCCATTATTCGGCATGCGTGGCTTTTGATTGAACAACAAGTACTGTCTCTGTTCAACGCGTGCCTCTCGATTGGCCATCATCCTGAGTGCTTCTGGAAGGCCATTCTGGTGATGATTCAAAAGCCGAACAAGATAGACCTCTCTTCGTCCCAATCTTGCCGCCTAATTGCACTCCTTTCTATACTAGGCAAAGAATTAGAGAGACTTATTGCAAAAATAATGGCTTGGACTACTCTCCGGCACAAGTGGTATCGAGGTAACAACTCGGCGCTCTCCCACTATAAATATTCCCTGTTTTATTCTCAATTTAGTATTTATTTCTAGTCTTCTTCCAAGGGGCTATGACAATGCCGCAGCTCTTGGCACTGGGTACTTTATTATTAGGTTAAGACTTATGTCATGATGGAACAATGGAAAGAAATCATGTAGGTAAATAAGGGCTTAGCCTACTGAAGCTGAGATTTTCAGACTTAGTCTTCTTTAATAACCTACACCTTTAGATCATCTCTAGCCACCTTTAGTTTTTCAGATACCATTAGTTCTCTTCAGTCAAACCATTAGTTTCTCTTAGTGACCTCAAGTACCTCATTAGTTATCTTCCCATTATTCTCTTCTCTATTGTTACTCACTTCTACCCAAACTGCCTTCCAATCTAACACCCAGGCAAATCGGCTGTTGATATAACTACCTGCCTTATCCGTGATGCAGGAAAGGCACTTCATGAGGGTTCTACAGACAGTATGCTTACCGTAGATGTCAAGGGAGCCTTCGACGCCGTATGTCCGGGACTACTTGTCCGCCGTCTACGAGAGCAAGGTTGGCGTGAAAACTGGTGCGCTGGGTGGGATCTTTTGCCTCGCGCCGTATGGTGTGCGTCTGTCTCGATGGAGTAACAGGCCCCCCACAATATATAAATTGCGGTCTTCCACAAGGCCAACCGGCCTCGCCCATCCTATTCTTGCTCTACATTTCCCCACTCTTCAAAGTGGGAATGAAGAGGAAAAGATTCGGCTATGCAGATGATGTTGCTCTCCTTGAGACAGGGCCCAATCTCCTGAGTAACTGCACGGCTCTCTCTCCCTCGCTGGCGGAGGCAGTAGATTAGGGGGGGGAAGGGAAGGTATTACTTTCGACCCAGCAAAATCGTAGCTACAATCATTTTCTCGAAAACGGGCTGACCGCGACCCTCTGTCACCCCCTTCCGTCTCCCACAGAGATATAAGGGTCTCGGAAGATCCCACTAAACCCTACACGTGCTGGCTAGGGGTCTGTTGGTAAATACGAAGTAATACAAATTGGGTGCCGTCAAGAAGTCAGCTGTCCGTCACGAAGTTGTTGAATAAATTCAATTAACTGGTATCTCGAAATGCAAAAAACGTTGTCTCTCTCCCTTCTCATTTCCATCTCCCCTTTCTCCCTCTACTCCGAGCGCCTCGCTAATGAGCTATGTCGGATCCCTGTCAGTGTCCTAACGACAACCTGAATACCGCAATTACATGGAACAATTCATACTGCCCAAATATGATCCTACCACAGACAGGGTCCATTTTGATCGGGCTCTCTCACATAAATGGAATGTCCGCATCCTAGCTGAGAAGGCTCTTTAAGTGGCCAACGTACTCCGTTCTCTCAGCATCTCCGTCCGAGGAGCGCCCCCCAACTTATCTATTAAGCCATCTGTTGGAAATTCTGACTCTTGAATTTAGGACTCACCCAATGTATGTTTCGTCTGAAGTTCCCGACAAGATCGACTCTCTCTACACATCTCCCGAGTGCGCCAATCGCGCCCACTGTCGCATATACATTTGGGTATTTACGTACTACAGTGTAGCTAGGCTCATCATGGTAGATGAGAGGTGGCTGGTCATTACTAGGTTTATCAGGCACATGAAACTAAGGAGAATTTCTCTCATAGATGTATATATAAGTTCAATGTTCCTGTAGATGTAAAAAATCAAGTCTTCTTTACATCATCATATATATCCATAAAATATTGTACAGTGTATATTTTCCAACAAGAGCGGAACAGACTTCTTGTTACGGCTTGCGCTAGCAATACTGGAGATCGCCGTCTGTCGAAGGTAATGTATGAATAACTTTTAGGATTATAGCTACTAAATAAGGATACTCAGATATGATTCAACTGGCGAGCGGTCAAGGGCCGAATAACTGCAGTATGGTCGAGAGACACGAAGTCGAGTTGCGGAGCAAGCGAACAAGTCCGATAGCCTAAGGTCAAAAGAGGTACGAGGAATGTAACGAATATTGATAGACTGAGAATATCACACTGTGAAAATATAAGATTATAATATTATATAAATGCTGGATTAAAGATCAACAGAAGGAAAGATTGAGAGGCTGGAGAGCTATAATGTGGCAGCTCCAGCTTCATTAAGTCTAACTCGAGACAGTTGCCAGAATTCAGCTAAGGCTATAGGAAATGTAGTCATGACGCCAGCCCCTCCATCTCTAACTGTCAGAGTTTTCTCGGAAACCTTCTCAGTATACCTTTTCCCGAGAACCTTCTCCTTCAAACCTCTTCAAGGATTCCTGGCTATAACACTTCTGCCTTGCATGAAAAGTCTTCTACATCCTGCTGAGGGAGTTTAAGCAACATAAGAACATTTAGAAGAACAAGAATATTCCTAGACAATAGTCTTAGATTAAAGCAGGAGTATTAAAAAACAGATAGACAAGAAATAAATTTCCAAAAAAGGTGCAGAATAGGAGTTGTAATTAAAAAAAATTAAAAGTTTTGATTTCGCAAAATTTTGAATGGTTTTTGAAAAACTCACGAAGGGCTTCACGTGGATATCACGCAAATCTTCAGAATGTTCAATGCCCGCTGCTGGCCGAAGTTGCCTCTGGTTCAAAAGGGTTACCGCCTGTGGAATGCCTGACTCTATTGAGAGAGCCAAATTTTAGGTTGTACTCCACGCAGGTAGTGCTGATCTAACTGCCTTAACTAGTGTTTGTCCAGTAGATCAATATGCCAGCCATCGTCGGTGCTAACTATTTTGTCCCGCCGAGTGGTAATACTGGCTAAGCCAGGCCACCATTCCTCCGTTTCTCCGTTCCATACAGAGCCGTACTGAGGACACAGGCATGGATAGCTTTAATCAGCGGTCCCGGTGCTACACCACGCTCAACAGTATAAATCCGACGTTTCAACTGAGCTACAAGCTGTGCTTTTCTGCACTGTTCTTGCACGTGTTATTTAAATTTCAGCTGGAAATCAAGCCATCTCACAAATAGGGATGGGGAAACATAAAGACCTTTCATCTGAACTGTGAGACCTGAAGTGTTCACTTTTTCCATGGCCCACCACCTATTATTAGAAGCTCTAACTTGGCTGAATCAAATTTGATCTTGTGCTCTTCTGTCACTTAGATGAGTCTGTCTTACTGTCCTTAAGCCGATGAAATAGCTTCGGTGGTAGTGCGTCCTATGCCGAGGATGGTGATATCGTCAGCGTATCCGAATCTTTTTCCTTTTCCGTCTTGAAATAAAACGGCAATACATAGGAGGAAAAGGAGTGTTAGGAGTAGTAAGCCCTGGGGTCACCGCACTCGACTTTTTTGTCGTACGTTATTCCATCCTGATGGCGAACACGAATTCTACGCCGGGTTAGAAAAGACTCAACAAATCGGCATAAAATATTCGATCAGTCCTGGTCCTGAATTCTACGCAATAGGCGCTTTTGAAGTACCGTATCAAAGGCTCTTTGCACATCCATCGTTACCATAGCTGTGACTTTGTTGTTCCTCGTTGTTGCCTCGTCGTCGTGAATTACAAAGGAAACAAGATCGATAGCTGAACGTCTAGGTAGTGCACCAAAAAGTTGTTGGGGAACTACTTGGTGCTCGATAACTAACCACGCCATTCTTTTGGCTGAGATATGTCTTAATCCTCTACCTTGGCAAGAGAGAAGAGAGATGGGCCACCACCCCTAAGGAGTGGATAGATCTCTTCCTGGCTTTGGAAGCTGGACTACTTCTGCGGCTCATAACCCTATTGGAAATTACCCATGATCTAGACACGCTTGGAATATGTTTCTCACATGTATTCCAATTATGTCGACCCCAAGAATTGCTTGACCTGTTCCTCTTTCTCATCAGCATTTCGAAGGCCTTTATCACCTGGAATTCCTTAATCCAACCTTTAGTTAGGATACACTGTGTTATTCTTTTGATATCGCCAGGATTTTTATCATAGCTTCGTAGGACCGATCTTTGGCTTTTCTCTAAATCTCTCCATTTCCATTTTATCATGAAGAGCAGGACATAATTATACGCTTAAGTTTCTGCGATTGGTAGCCACATGGACAGCTTAGACTGTAGATTCTAGATACTTTTCTTCTGTATAAATACGAATTGAGCCCCACGTGCCCACTTCGTATTTGCATCGCTAGACTACATTGGGCTCTTGTCAGGGCTTTTGTGTTATCTATTGAATAAGCGAGTATCAACATGAGTTAATATCATGCGATACTTTTTATAGATCGATATCAGAGAGAAATATTGATGACGAGCATGGCGATGAGTCTAGTTAAGTTAGGGTCGAGGCCCTACTCATGGCCCGCTCTTGGTCATGAAGGAGAAGCGATCCGATAAGTTTTCGAAGTGTACCAGCGCCTGATACGGGTATTGTGGATTTGATCAAGTGGACCTTTAGCGTTACAGCAAAGGGAGATATAGATGGATAAGCACACCTCGTATAGCTCTGCCTTCTATGCCTCGCCCATCTGGAGCCAGAATTCTTCCTATGCGTTTTTTCTGTGTAGATGATTCCATTGAAAAGGCGGCTGAATTATAGAGATAAATTTTGAGCTAAATAGCTATCCATCATGGGCACTATTTGGGAATTATTCTTTCATAACACAAGTAGATGGGTGCACTGTATTGGCTGCGGTTGAGTCTGGCTTGATTCAAAACAGCTCTCACCCGTCTGAAATAGAGTATATTTCCAAGCTACCTAGACTCTGCTTGAGAAACCAGCCCAGATCAGCATTTACTACAAAGCTACGGATTTTTCAAACCACCTGAACTGGCTCGAAAGCTCAAGCAAATAAATTTGGAGGCTATTAGGAAGAATATCTCGCACAGGAGCTATCGATTGAAGTTATTATTAAAAGATGTAATTGTCTGCCGATTTGTTTGTATTGATTTTCCTACTGAGTCTATGACTATGTAGGGATATGTAGATCCTCTCTGCATACAGGTCAAGGATAACTATCTAGTACTATACCCCCACCTATGCCTCCTATACAGCTCCACCCAAACAGTGCCGCCTCTCACAAGTCCTCATTCGACCACACACTTAGAGGAGTCCTTTGCCCAATTTTATCTTTTCTGTATATTCCTTTTCCTACTTTCTTTCTTTAGTATATTTTCTAGCATAAATTTTGAAAAAAAAAAATTATATTTAGATGATTTTTGATTTTGATTTTGATTTTGATTTCATTGTCCTGATTTGGCGCCCCGTGGGCCATGTAGGTGTCTATCAAACTTTCTAATTTAGATAGGAGGAAACATTGCAGTAAAAACCTCCTTAGCTGTCCGATCGGATTCTGCGCTATTATAGTCTTGCCTTTAGGAAATGCACTCACGCTGTTGTTGCCAGTGTGGATTCTGCCCTTGTCCTGCGTTACAATTTTCCTCTCTTCACCTTATTAACGCCTCGATTTCTCCAGTAATCCAAAACTTCTCTGTCCATCCTTCCTTTTGAATCCATTGTGCAATTCTTGTCATATCTTTGACTTTATTTACCATAGCTTTGAAAGATCGGGCTGTCAATTTTCGTAGCAACTTGCCTCTTTCCTTTACCCATCTTGCACAAAACATCGCCATGTGCTTTATATTTTGGGACGGATATCCACATTGGCAGCAAGATTTTCCTACTCTTGGTACATTCCTTCTGTATAAGTAGGCACTTAGCCCAGTGTTCTCGCTTTTTACTTATGTTGCTATGCTGCTCTGGGCTCTGCTAAAGTTTTGGTGTTTTTGGATAGGTGACTCTCTGTAGTTCATCATAACTCGGCCTATTTTCTCGTCGTTATAAAAATTTGCAGCTTTCCACTTATCCTATATTTGTATATTATTATTTGTTCCACAAATTTGCGATGATCAGGATGTCTTTAGGACTCTGACAGGGATCAAAATTAGCCCATTAGCGAGTCGCTTGATGTATAGGATGAGAGGGGACATAGAGAGAAAAAGAAGAAACAACCATAGATCTATTTCGAGATACATGTTAATTTACTTTATTCACCGACTTCGTTAGGGCACCCAAATTGTATCACTTCTTTTTTTACCGACACTACAGAAATCCAATTTCTAACAAAGGATGATAATATCTAGGAACAATCCTCTAATATGAAAAGGCAAGATTCAAACATGTTGTAGCCTGGTTCAAATACTAAAACGAGCCTTTACTCATCCAACACATCTGTTACAAAGAAGGCTAATGCTCTCTGGCTTAAATTACCAAAATTTCCAAAGTTTTCGTGCCGCAGCTGCCAAGTTGGTTGGTTATCACCTTGGCATATTGTTCAGACTATAATGTTACGATTATTGTCGGAATAGCTAGGTCGTATTTGTATCATAAGCTTTCTGTAGCAGTAATAACGATTGTAGTTAACAGGTATCTTAATTCTTGTCTAATCGAATAAGGTGAAGGGCCTATATACAGTGATTATCCATCTCTGAGTTGGATGGTGCAATGATACACCATTCAGGCCATTTTCCCAAGTGGATACTAGGTAGCTTGAACATCCATCTCATTTGAGACAGGAGAAAGGTGGTTCAAATCCAGTAAGACCCACACACCACTCCCTTTCGCGGTGAGATTGTTTTTGTGGGATGATGAATGCACACTTGGACTGCCACAGGCTTTTCACGCTTTTCCCTGTGGTGGGTATGCACGGAAGAGGTTATACGACATAAGGGCTAACCTCGAGTGGTATCTGCAAATGAGATTTGAGTGTGAGTGTTCTAAAAGTCAAATTGAGTCATCCTACTTTTTTTTTTGAAATCATTTAGTGTGTATTCAGCTATCTAGCTATGACACATGACCGATGCTATGTATACATATTGGATGACTCTTTTGACGTAAGAGACACTCATACTCTGGATTTCATTCGCGAATACCGCTATGAGGTATGCTTGCTTACACAAACAGTCGACCTCCTCCACAAGTACTCACCAAGGGGAATTTCAAAACCTTTGGTTATCCAAGCATGCCTTCGTCATCCATGCATACCAGCGCCGCGAGAAATGTGGTTGTGTTTTGCCGGATTTGAACCAGCGATCTACTGTCTCGAGTGGGATATGTGTGAGGATCCAAGATTGACAGACCTCTAGATTAGTACGAAGCTCTAGTAAATTGTAATGCTTATGTATTGTTGTTCATGTTGGAGTCCGGGCGCAAGATTAGGAATACTGTACTTATATAGACGATACCCTGTATTAATAGAAAACCAAGTTACATCTAGTCTTAAGCTCTACTATACATATTAGTAGATTGGAGCCACGAGACACCCGTAACCTACGCCATCTTAAAGCTAAGCTTATCTCACTTTTCACACATACTAATCCATCAGGAACCTCATGTGTCCCAACTAACTAGACTCTACTTGGCAGACCGGCCAAGACGATGTACCACCGCACTATCCAGCCATGGCAATTTTTATAGTGTTGCCTGCACTCTCGCAACCAAAGACTTGGCACGCACAGAGCTCAATTTGTAAAAACTCCTTGCCAAAATTCGAAATTTCACGCCCGTCAAGAATGTATCCATCCTCTGCATCATCTTATCAAATTGCCCTGATTCATCTGACGTCAATCCCAAAGAACTGTCTCCCAGATTTGTGCGCCACGCTTTGTGTCCTCCGTCGGGTATAAATATTGGCGTGGGCGTGTATTTGGTGACCAGCTGAGGCCAGAGAAAGTCGATGAGAGGTGTGATCATTGGAATGAGGATGTACTAGGTCGTACTTGTAGACTTGATGAGGCTTAGGTAGGATTCGATCTTTTTTGGAATGAAAATTTGACGTGGTGGGGTTATTTGAATCATTGCCTCGTGGGCCAACTTGTTCGGTATTGCGAAATTTGACTGAACTAGGCTCTGGGAGAATATTTCACTCCCAGGTTCGTAGAGGGCACCGCGTACAGGTGTTCAGTCTTGCCCTCCGAGTCATCCTACTTAAAGTACATATCTTCCGATAAAACCTGCATGTGCCCCAAGACGCCAAATTAGGACAAATGAAAAATTTATTTACTTTTTATTTATCCCTCCTTCCTAACGCCATTCCGAAACAGGTTAGTCAATACTCACCAACCTGACTAGTGATCATTTTTAACATAATAAATTCAAGGTCATCTAGCCATTAGGTTATTCATCAATTATGTCCGATGAATATAATCTACACCAATCACGAGACAGTAAGTGAGAAATACAACTATTAAGGGTTATGTTTCTTGTTTAGTAGGGTTTGGTTGATTTGTTGTACACTCTGCATAAAACCCAGACGTCCCTATTCTTTACGTAGTATATGCTACTATTTGCATTTTAAACGACTACCTTCGAACAGTAACACTAGAACAAGTTCCTAGTAGATCATCACAAAGGAACTGATTTTCCTACAGTTCATGAGACTTCATCCCTCCTCTAATCAACAGTACGATAGTCATTCATGTAGTTGTAGCAGCTGGGGAAATTTGCAAAAATCTCTGGGAAAGTACTTCCTTTACTAACGAAGTCAATATTAAATCTAAAGAAACGTCTACTCTTCTGAAGCGGTCCGAGAGCTCTTCTTGCTCGGCTCTGCCAACTTGTGTTTGACCTTGATATATATACTAGGTCCTCTTAGCCTCATCGCAACTCTTTTTATCATTCGTGCCTTGAGATAAATCGAAGTTCTTATTGGAGTGTCAGAGAAGTGTAAAAGAGCGTGTCTACTGAAATAAGGCCTAGCTAATTTTGTTTGTGCCGCCCCATGTGACCGTGAATATTGTGAGCTCATTTACAGTGGTAGTTCTTCTGGGTCGTGTTGGAGAAAATCTAGGCCTTGCATGATATATGGTGAAAGCGTTAGTTAGTAGAAGAGACTGCTCTTAGATTGTTGAGTCTTGACCCACAAATTTGCACGTTATATTATGCAATTAGTCTCACAATAGTCCCTAATCCGTCGTGGAAGTTTGTAGAGTCATAGAATGATTCTGCAGTCCTGCGGTCAAGGGTTAATAGTATGTATGTATTTTTTTCACAGCATGGGGCTGATTTGCTGAGTAGGGGGCATGGCGGAAAGAATCCCAAGCGATAGGCAGATAAATAGGAATAAAATTTGTAGCCGGTCTGTATTCTGAAACTCCAAGTGACGAGGGGCCAGAGGGCGCAACCTTGTTCTAGGAGTCAGAATAGTATCTTAGCGGTGCGATGAGAAAGAACTAGGCAAGGATCCTGAGACATCCTGATTATTATATAGCAAGGAGTCTCGGCCAACAAGTACCCTTTGTTTCAAATTGATAGAATTGGATTCCCCATTGGTGCACATGACATCGTTAGATATAACTTATCCCCCTTACACGCCAACCTATCCAAATGGGAAAGAGGCATTGCTTTGCATCGACATAGCGCGTTGTTGCAGAAAATGAGAGGATTAGGGATTCTTTGAACGATAAAATTGTCCGATAGCAATAGGCTATGCAGACACGCCAAGCGCCCCCTAAGTACTGAGGCCGGGTACCACCCCGCGAGCTTGCTTAGTGTTGAAAGCAAACAATAACAACCTATCCGTGTTCAGGGCTTGCCGTCTACATTCATCTTCAATGTGAGCAAGGTGATTCGTTGATATTGCAAGCCCTACTTTAAATTATTTATTTGACACCTAACTGAAAAGCTGTAATACCACAATGTCTCTCGCGCCCTCTTCGCATTCAATCAAGTTGGATATTGCCAAGATGACCTTTATCACAGCTGCACGCCTCACCCCTTTCAAGATTTTTAGCTACTGCAACCTCTCTGTCTATCACAGCTCATGTTTTAATAGGTAGTTCTGTATAAATTTCTCAGTCGGCGGGATAGACTGTGTCGGCCAATTTGGCTGGAAAGTGCTATGTAAATAATATGAGCCATTTCTAAGGACTACGAGGCTATGGATAGAAGTAAAGGGCCGATTTCGCAGGCATTTGCAAAGTAAATTCATATTCCTAACTGCTACTGATTGACACCAAGCAGAATCTTGAACTAGTCTCGGCCTCGAATACCTCGGAGCGTATTCTTCGTGCCTATTTAATGAAAGACTACCAGTAACGTATAATGGGGTGTTCTTTATATTTATTTTAAGATTTAAACCCGGGTGAAGTCTTCGGGCTCAAGGGCAGCCTAACATATTAAATACGACTAGCTCCAAATTATTATTGATGTGATCTTTAGAGCCATAGTGCGAAAAGTCAATCGAGAGTACCAAAAGAGGCAAATGGAGGCAGAGACTACTGACGCACAGGTATTCAAGCTCATGAGATAGGCTAAGCCTCGACCAGCTACTGAGCCCCCTCCTCTGCAGATTGACAAAAGCCGGAGGCTATCTGACCTGTGGGAGCGAGCTAGTGCGCTACAAGATATTCTCTTGGCTAGGTTTAGCAGCGAGAACGATACTTCTACATGGGAGAATGGATAAGAGGAGCGTTTTCCATGGAATACGGAAATATCACTTGACGATGTGACAAACGCCACAGTCTCTGTCAACAATATGGCACCGGGAGCGGACAAGATAACGGTACGGTTACTGAAAGCCTGTTGGTCCCATTTAGGACCTCTCGTGAAAGATCTTTACCAGGCTTGTCTGAAAGTCGGCCACTTTCCCACGGCCTTCAGGGTGGCAGAAGTTGTGCTTCTTCCAAAGCCGGGTAGAAATCTGTCAACTGCCAAGGGTTGGAGACCAATCTCACTGTTGTCGAGTTTAGGCAAAGGGCTTGAGCGTCTAGTTGGTAAGAGAATGGATGGCTGACACCCTTTGGCCCTTCGGGCGGCTGGGGACCCGAAAGAGACAACTAGACGCTTAGGTCTTAGATCAGGACAAAGAAATCGCTTGTTCAGACAACCAGAACGGTACATGACACGCCTACAAATGAGTTTGCGTCAAGTTTCGACAGCCAAAAGCCCAGGAAAGCTATACTTCCCACGTGGCACTCCAGCACCGACTCCATGTAGCCGAGAAAAAGAAGCTAAGTCTGGAAGTGTAAAGCGATGGTTAGCTTCATGTCCAGCTAACTCAGTCTTCGCTTTCTCTGATGGATCGTCATCAGGTCCCGGAAAATCAGCCTGGGGGTATGTAGTATACCAAGGAGACAAGCTAGTTGGAAGTGGTTCCGGTCTACTTCCCGGAGAAGAGGTGTACGGCGCGAAGTTTGTCGGCTGCACTAACGGTGAGAGAAAGCCTACCGATTTGAATTCTTCTGGAAAATCAAGCGGCTACCTGGGCGCTCGACCCAGGAAGATCTAACTCCTCGCAAGAAGTAGTGGACAATTTTCGTCGCTGAGACACAATAAGCGTGTGGAAATACACTAGATACCTGGTCATATGGGGATCCAAGGTAATGAAGAGACCGATAACCTGGCCATCTCGGTCTTGGGAGCTCTCAGTAACCGGTCACTAACCTCAGCTGTGCCCAGTGGAGAAGATCAAAATCTAACCTTTGCGGCATTAGGGAGGTTTGTTAGACAGCGCGGCCAAGAGCTCGTGGAAGGGTGGTGGCAGAAGTATCGGCCGAAACGATACAAAGATCTGGACCTCTTTATGCGTTCTAAACGGCCACCGGAACTGGCTCTATCAAGATGGGTGTATCATCGTCTGACTGCGGCAATAACAGGCCACGGGGACTATGCCGACTACCATCGACGTTTCAACCCCGAACATGAAGATCTGAAATGCGTCTGCGGCCGAGAGAAAAGGCCCTGGCATCATTCAGAGTACCGTTCTGCTTTGCAAGGTTGGAGAAGCTGTGAGAAAATGGCCGAACCTGGGGCCAGGGAAATGATAGGGGAGAAGGGATGGCAGAAGTTCATCCAATTCCTAACTACAAGCAGATGTTACAGTCTGCCGAAGAATGAACAGGGTGGGAGGTGACCACGCTGAGATTGTTTCTGACCCGAGAGTAGATGGGTGTCGAAGATAGGGATGCAGCGTAGGGCACTGAACTCAGTCATTTACTGTTCTTTTTTATTTTTTTCACTCTTTTCTTTTGTCGCTTCTGGCTTCACTGCCGGTCATTTAGGTAGCAATGAGCTCTTAGAGCCCATCTACCCGTGTCACGTCTAAATAGATGACAGGTTCTTCCTGTGACGTAAAATATTTCAAATTCAAATTCAAATTCAAATACTATTGATATGATCGAATCCGAAATGGTCTCAAAAAAGCCAGACTTTGATCCGATCTACTTTAAAAAACAGGATAGAAATTACAACTCAACCATTTTATTTAATTATCGAAAATAGATGGATTGTAATTGGTCGCAGGTAGGATGGACTTTTTATTTTGTATCAGACTTCTATTGCGTATACAGCTATCTAGCTATGATAAAATATCAGAGAAAATGTATATTACAGATGCCTCATTTTAAAAGTAGAGCAATCATGCCTCGGATTTCATTTGCAAGTACCACTGTGAAGTTATGTCAGTTCTTTCTTCACCCCAACTCAGCCCTCATCCGTGAATACCCACCCATGGATACGTCTTAAATCCTCTGAGTTATCTTGACTAGCCCTGATTTCCTTTATATCCAACCCAAAAACTGCCTCCTAAATTGAGCACTACGAGTTTTGTTCTACAAGTATTCAAATTGTTGTGGGCGTGTATAAAGTGGGCAGAGAATGAAATTATAACAATTGTGATTATTGAAATGAGGATACACTAGGTCGTGCTTGTAAACATGATGAGGCATTGGTATAAATCGATTTTGCTCAGATGATAGATTGATTTGCTGAAATTTCTTGGATCATTGTCTCGCTGGCCTACTCCTTTGGTAATGCGAAATTTGACTGAACTTAGCTTTGGGAGAATATTTCATATCCAGGTTCGTAAAGGACACCATGGGCAGGTATTCAGTCTTTGAGAACAAAGGAGGGTGGAGTTTACATCTAATTACGACATGCTGTCACCAGGAATAAACTTACAGCCGAGTCTAGGCTTTCTGGCTTTGTCGTCCTGGTTTCTGATTCGGTTTCTTAACACTCACTCATGAACCTCACTCAGCGCCAAGACCCGGGCTCGGATCTAGGCCCAGCCACGCCCGGACATGAAACACTCCGACTTGTCCTCCTTGCTAGTACGTGTCCACAAACACCGGTACAAAGATCCACTTGCATGCCCCAAGATGCATTCATCAGATAAACTTGCGAGAGAATCTTGTCTCCATGCAGATCAGCCTTAACTAAAGAAAGAAGAGCTATCGATGGGATTCCTGGTAGAAAGATTTGGTGAGTTGTAAAGTATCGGTCATTTATGTGGCGACTGAATTCAAGTTGTTAGCTCTCCATGATCACTAATCCAAATTCTGATTTCTTTGCATTCGAGGCTTGGTTGTCCAAGTAAAAGTTACTTCAACAATCAACTGTTATCCGCACATACAGTTCCACTCTAGTCTCGGCACTTATATTAGTTTGTTTCTAAATTAACCTGAGATACATTTGTCACCCATCGCGCTCCTACGGGAGCTTAAGTACCAGTGGGTCCGGACTGGATCAGATTAACTTCCATTAATTACATGAGCCTCTTCCCACTCGAAGAAATAGACTACCTCGGACTTAACCCATGTGTTGAACATGTCAAGTCCAACCATCCAGAGAACCCACTGCGTATACGCCGGAGCGCATATTCCCTGTCAGCCTCGGTAGCCACGAGTCCGAGCCCTTGACACGTTCCTGTTCTTAGGCTTTTCCCTTCCATTATGTTACAGCTTTACTTCGTCCTAGCATCTCTTCATCTAAGATAGGGATCATTTTGTTTACCAAAGTTCTCGTCCAGTCGTGCACCAAAATATTCCCGGAATTTTCTCACATTTATTCCTCTATTGTAGCATTTCTTTTTTTCCTTATGCTGATACCACCATCTCAGAAACTTTGTAAACTTTTCATCTCCATCTCTACCACTTCATGGCCGTACCCGTAACAGTAGAGGTCGAGTCTGCGTTGAAGATCTCAAGGCTGAAGCACCGAAGCCTCGGACTTTGTCGAGTGCGTCGGTGACGCTTCGTCGCAGGTCGAGTTTTTGGTGCTCTTGGCCGAGGTTAAATTACATTTGAGGTCAATAAATCAACCGTATTTCATAGCGCATGGCGGTTGCAATGGGGTCGATGTCCCATTATGTCTTGAAATGTGAGTTCGAATTTCGGACTATGGATAGTTTGGGTAAGTAGTGAGATAATTTTGAGGAAAGCCGCTAGATGAGGTTGTATAGAGGAATCCTCCAGGAAATTTTGATTGTGTGAGGGTTAGTTGTTGCTTGTATGTGTACTTAAGACAGGTCTAAACCTATCTGCAGTTCGTATTTGGGGTGTAGGTGTTTGGCTGTGCAGGGTTGTGCAGTCGTGGAATCTCCGCAAGCTGAGCTTTCGGCTGAAAATCTACCAAAGCTACTCCTCACTTTCGCCGTTTCGGCTTAAACCCTCAAAACCATATTATATTTTAACTAAACATCGACTCAGAAGGAATATAACACGTACAGATTAACAAAAAATACCACTGACAGATATTCCGACTTCATTCTTCTGTCTCGACAGCAAAATCATTCAGTCGAAGATTTATCATTCACTTTTATAAATGGCTGGCCATAACTTTATTAAATCTACCTAAGATTTAGTTATAAAACCAGGGATAGAAACTACTGATTGATGCAGAATCATCATGCGAGCCGATGCGGGAATCATGTCAAACTTTGAGGGACGTATATATCCACGATCTTCACACTCTGGAGCTTCGGAAACAAAAACTACTGAACAATTAGATAACCTTAGATAGAGGTGGAATAGTAGTAACCTGATAGCATCTGAAATTGCCAATATGCATTGTACACATCAAAATCGATAAAATAACTGGGACAAGGATCTCAATCGTAATACAGAATAGTAGTTTGGCTGACTATTACGGGCTAATCTCTGCAGATTCCTTCAAATGGAACCCCTACCTAATCAAACTTTGTGTGCTCTTTGATTTTACAAATCTCGGAAACTATTGTGCACAATAGTATTCTGACGATTTTTTAACCGAATCAACCCAATTCAAAAATTTCTGGAATTTTAGTTATCGCTAGATCAGAGAACTTATTCCCCGGCTTACTTTCAGTCCGCTTGAGAGGTTTCGTATAAATGAAAGTTTAATTATACGATTAGCTACTGAGCTAAGTAGCTATCAATTATGGGCAAAATACCAGAAAAAAATAGTACCAAAAAATGGATGTTTGCAATACACAAGGTGTGGTCCAGGTCAGAGAGGAGCCCAATGTGCTAGATGATTAATGAATCAAGGAGCTCTATATAAATCCAAAGCCTATTTGAACGGGAAAATTTAGTTGGCTCAGCCATGTAGAATCTTTGATCCTTAGCCTGTCAGTAGAGACCCAGTTTACCCCCAAAGCACATAAAATCCAACTAAATCATAAACCATGGATGAATTCTACCTTAACCTATTAACTAAACTACTTGTAATTATTGTGTACTCATTCCCGGGGGGACCACAACAGCAACAAAACGACAAGACACATCGTGGTTTACATTTGTAAGTCGTAAGTCTCGTGCGTCTCTCCTCCCTCGTCTCCTTGAGATGATCTGCTCAGCTGAGGTGTAGACAATAACCAATCGCACTACATCCTTCTTGATAAGGGGAGAATAGTTGTAGGGATTTTACAGGTTGATGTTTTTGATTAAATGTTAGTAGGAATACGAGGAATCACCAGAGTCTTTGAAACAACCAGAATGTAATTGTTAATTGCAGACGAAGAATATTTATCCATGTCCATCATAACCTCTCGTACAGCACCTGCCGCTGTCTGTATCCTTATACTCAAACTCAATGCTGAATTGGCAACCAGGTGTGGATCTTCAATACTAAAAAGTAATATCTGTAAGTTAAAACATGCAATTTAACCCTGAAGTTTCGTAAGATTTTAGGCTTGGAGAATCCTTCTTTCAACTCCACCTGATCCTCCTCTGTTTCAGCAAATCCCTAGTGCTAGCAGTACTTCACTGTCGCAGATCATCCAAGGAGAGACTTTTAACCAGGAGAAGATAGACACTCATTTCACCTGACTGATTGGCACACTACCACTGAGTACAGATACTTATGTGTGGGCAAAGTGGGTGATCAGCGGGAGAAATCGTAGATGCCGACGCCGCCCAAAGAAAGTTGCTACTGTTGATATGATTGCTGCTGCTACTCGTAAAATAGGACGCTTTTGGGGTCATCGTTCCGAGAGTCGGCTAAATACTGGCGCTGTAGTTGCCACTGCAGCTATCCTTCTTTCTGTACGGCTATTATCGCTAGCATCTTATTCTATGAATCTTCTGAATCTATTGGCTCAATCTGCACTATCCTAAATCCTCCAATTTCACGTATTCGTCGCTTTTCTTAATCATCATCTTGGCAGCATTTATTTAGCTCAACTAAAATCATAGCGTTAGTATCCACCACCTCGGTCGAATTTGCAACGTGAAACACGCCGTCAAAACCAGCTGCTGGTGCTCTGGCTACGCCGCAGTCCGAGTCCACAGTCTAGGCACTCTTACGCAGCCTGAGCCCCCTGCCAGAAACCTTAATTATTACGCCGTTCTTCCGCCTACGCCAAGCAAGCCCTGTCTTGGAGCAGCGGCTGCGGCGTGCCTGTGTCTACGGTGGACTGTTGGCTGCGAAGACCGCACGTTATGTGACACGAACACCGTACAGAACTCAAGGGGTTTGACCTCCTAACACAAAATTCGAGACAACATCTGGCCATCGCGATCTCCGATTCCTACGTCTATCGATACTGGTACTGGGAGCCTTCACAGTTGCGCAACGGCGTACCACCGCCGACCCAAAATAGTTGCGCAATAGAGTGCACAGAACTTAGCCCGGCAGGTTAAGTCAAGCAGGTTAGCACAAAGTGGAACGGTGCTCGGCTCGGCTGGACCAAGTAGAGCTGACGAGAGTAAAGGAAAGGAGGACAGAGCTGATCCGACCAGCGCAATCAGGACTCCCAACCAGCATCAATTAGCAATACTAGACAGTGGTTGCAAAAATGGGACGGAAATCTATTTCACCACAGCCACTCAACTTGCCTGATCCTAAATCTATCAGTGACCACTTGCACTTTCTCGACAGCGCGAGATCTGCTGGTAGCCCCGTTTCTCCTACATCCAAACTATCCGGAACGAGATCCCCATTCAAATTCAACTCAAAAAAGGCACAAGCCCAAACACTTCCTGCAACAGAAAATACGCAATCGTCTAAACAGGCCCCGGACTTACCACCGTCCAGTGTCACCCTTCCTTTTCATCAACCAGCTATCTCCCAACAGACTCCACCAAACGAACCAGCCGAGGTTGAAAAACCTGAACGACGTGAACGAGCATCCAGGAGTAGTTTTTTTAACAATTACAAAGCTTCTAGAAGCTCTAATCGATTGCAATCGGAAAAAACGTCTGTCGCTTCAGCAGCAAGTGTTTCTAAAGTTACCGAAAGAACTGTACCAGGATCTCACGTTTCGTCGAACAAAGAGCACCCTCAAACAGGTATGGCCGCTTTGGTTTCATCTCCACACTACAAATGGTCAATTAATTCTAAATTGGTTCAGATTCTACATTAGCCTCTTCAGAAACGCGATCCGACTCGCCACCACCACTCGCTGCATCTTCCAACGTTAGCAAGAAAGTCAAATCGAAGTCCTTCAGCATTCTTTCCCGATCCTACTCCCTGCGAGATGACCCGAGTAGTATTGATCCATCGTTAATAGATATTATTATGGAACCTGAAAAGTCATCCCTACAGTTGGAATCTGTATTGACTCCACCAATTGAGCAGGATAGATCATACCGGGCAAGAATGGCATCCAATATACGGCAACATTCCGCTGAAAGATTACCCTCATTCCAACGCGAACGATCTAAAGAGCAGAAAAATAGAACTACCAAGGACTCATACGGAAAGTCTCAAATAGTTACTAATCTTCAAAAGGAACAGAACAGAAACCCATCCTCACTGTCATCGTCTACCGGGTCAAACACGTTTCTCAATAGTCTAAAGAGCCAGGCAACTAAAGGAGCTGGTGCCCTCAGTAAGGGTCTATTTGGAAAGGGAAGCCGTAATGGAAATATATCCAATGAAAAGTCCCCGGAGGTTGATGATGAACACTACGAGCTTAAGGTCATAAACTTACCATTAATCCAGCAGACTCGACTAACCCGAATCTCCAAGAAATTGGAGGACTCTAAAGATAAGACCGAGTTTTGGATGCCCGCCTTCCCGTGGAGAGCCATTGATTACCTAAATTATAAGGGTAGTGATGTTGAAGGACTATATAGAGTGCCAGGAAGTGGCCCGGAAATCAAGAAATGGCGTAGAAGATTTGATCAAGGTGGGCGCCCTAGTCCTTCTATCTATCAAGCTAATGCGTAAATCTAGAATTGGACATTGATCTTTTTGAACAAAGCGATTTATATGATATAAACATCATAGGTTCAATGCTCAAGGCGTGGCTGCGCGAACTTCCGGATGAATTATTACCAAAGACTGCCCAAGACCGAATTGCTCGTGAATGTGCTAACTCCGAAAAAGTTCCTCAACTACTTATTGATGAGCTTTCCAACCTGTCACCCTTCAATTATTATCTTCTTTTCGCTATCACCTGTCACCTTTCGCTCCTCCTAGCACATTCTGAAAAAAATAAAATGGACTATCGCAACCTATGTATCTGTTTCCAGCCCTGCATGAAAATTGACGCAGTCTGTTTTAAGTTCCTAGTTTGCGACTGGCGGGATTGTTGGAAGGGCTGCAAGACTGAGCCATTCTATGTAGAGCAGGAATACATGCTTTTCGATCAAGTGCAATCTTCACATGCCTCCACGGAGAGTCGCTCTAGTTCAGCTATAGATGGTTCATACGATGATTATGAACGAAACGCCAGTAGTCCGCATGGTAGTAATTCTAGCAGTACTCAGGGTCCAAAATTTCCAACCGACTATGCCTCGAATGGAAGCCGATCTAACTCTCCCAGTCCGCTGACCCCTCCACATAGGTTCAGTAAGGGTGGCGTGCGTTCTGGATCACTATCAACGCCACAAACACTACAACGACCGAAACTAGTGGTCAGCAAGAGCTCAGGTAGTATTAATACCGCAAAGGTAAAAACGCTCGGTGATATGAAATCAGCACCAGAAGAGCGAATTGAAGTGATGCGACCACTCAGTCCGATCAAGCCCTTGAGTCCAATGGGATTTTAACTGAACCCACGGCGAGGAAACAATGTTAGTCTCATGTAAAAAAGTTTAAAGATCGATGAAATAATATTTGGCCCCCAAAGTCGATAATGGGTAGGAGGGCTTGAAGCGCCTCGTTTTAAATAGTAAAACTCTCGTTTAATCCTAAATTTTGGCTCAAACGAGCAGCTATTGTGGCTGGGGGAGTTGGTGCGTTGTGCTTGGAGCTTGGTGCGTTTTGCTTGGAGTACTTGGTGAAAATAACAAACTTATCTCAGGATACGGCTGCTCCGCGTGCATGATTTGGGATGTTCAATACGTGGCCTATTAAGTTGGTAACGGTAAATTTAATGCTTGCTGGATCAGTGGAAGATCTTATTAGACATATCTAGGACTACTAAGTTTGGGTTTTGTGGACTAATTGTTTGTTCTATTCAGATGAGGACGATCGGAAGCCAATGGGGAGGGGCGGAGAGTTGAAAGTTAATACATAGACGATGATCAATGATGGAACAGAGAGTGTGATGTAACCTGCCTATTCTACATGGACTATTGTCCAATCTGCCCTTGGCGCTAAAATATGTAGGTAGTAGCAGGATTGATCATGATACAATTCTTCTCCTTGATGATTTAATTGGAGGTACCATCGGGATCCTGGCTACTGCCTCTGGCTACTCGCTCTAGTCCTATCGTAGGTTAGTTCGGCTCGGCGCATGCAGACTTACTAACCGCGGCCCGACGTTACCTCTCGACCCCGCACTCACCAGGCATGAGAAAAGATGAACGTCCATGAAGTTGTTGCATGCGTCCTTTAACCATAGACAGCAGAGCTACTATCTTTTTGCGCCTAGAAGTTTTATCTATTTTTCAATAACAAGACACGTACGAGAGCTTGCAACTGGCAGAGTTTACTAGTAGATAGGGCCAGAGGAAGGTAAATGGGCGAAATGAAAAATTCAGGATGTCCCAGAAGAAATACACATTATTTTTTCCATTTATATTCAGAACATTAGAACCTCTGTACCATGAAGTTTTTCAGGCTGTCGTAAAGACAAGGTATTTTAACTAGAGTTCAATTGTGCTTTGCCTACATTACATTCCAGGTGAATTGTGCTATAGAGTCTACGCTGCTTTCTCTGTCAAGACAATACACATTGAGCCTGAGATTCTGCTCGGTAGCTGATTTGAAGTCCATGATATCTTCAAGGGTAAATCTAGAAAGATAGACTCTCTGAAAATTGTATGATGCAAATTTTGGCCCCGACGTACAATCTACTGAAATAATTTCTTGACTATCCAAATCGCAGCCCTTTTTTGGGATCCCAGGTTTGAGGTGCTTTCGACGCCTTATTACTAATTACAGCTAAATTATTAAAGGCGTCATCCTTTCCGTCCTGTTTGACAATTGCCATAGGTTCTTTTTTATTATATTTTCCTAAGGATTTATCTGAGCCTGATCCTTCTGGAGCAGCGTAAGAATTTGCATCAGTGAATTTGATTCCCATCTCGGGGTTCCAGATGGAGATGATAGACTTTCCACATGGTTTGTCTCCTACAGGAATCTGTGCCTTTAAACTTGTTGCCGCGATATCCGAAGATGAAAAGTGTTTATCTTGAGAAGTCTGTTTTTCCAGGACATGAGAATTATGTGAAGCATTATATACTGAGTAGTCACGTGTATCCTGTGTTTGAAGCTGGGATTTTAATTCTGGTGCATTTATTGAGAGAGAAGAGACCGACGGCAAGTTTATGTCGCTAAAAATAATCAGTATATAAGTAAGTAATATATTGGGCCATAAGGATTATCATTGAAAATCAAGAAACAAAACCTTCATAGATTTAAATTTTGGAGGCAGAAGCAAGTACGCCACGTTGGCTTTCTGGAGTAGATAAACATTTATAAAAATGTTAAATAGCCATAAAATGATTAGATTTGGCCGTGAACGGCTTACACAAAATGATGTGCTAGGGAGAAAGACGAACCTCTCTAATCGTGTTGCTTCTTCTCTCCTTTGTGCTACCCATACATTTACTTCCTCCCTGAACCTACTTAGAATCTGACCAAGATCGTTGTAAAATTTTCTTGCTGCCTCTAGATTTATAAATATCTCTTTATGTTGATTGTAAGCATTTTCAAGTCTCTGCAAAACTTTTTCTCGCTCCCTGCTAATATCATCATTTCCATTCTTGGCCCGTATGAATTCATCGTTAAAAATCTTCAATTTCTTAATTAAACTTTCTTGCTCCTCTTCTTCATCCTTCACAGCAAGAACATCAGAATCGTATTCTGAGAGCCTATTTTCCAAAAATTCCTCAAAATGAGCTGGCATCAAAGGCTGAAGCTCATTTAATTTTTCAAGTCGCGTGGCCTCAGATATTATGGCTGTGTTGGTGTCATCTTTTTTTGCTTTTTCTCTAAGCAACTCAATTTTCCGACAGCGTCTTATCTCAATTCGACTCAATTCATTGAGAAAATTCCGTAGTTTCGACACTGCTTCTTCAAGGTCTGGAGGCATACTTATACGACGCGAGTTGGGGATAAATTTACCAAGTTCATGATCATTACTAGCTAGCACATGTAGCAAATCTTCGCATCCCTGAAATTTTTCATGAACCAACTGGTCGCTACGTGATGCGCTCTTAAGATACCCATCTATTTCGTCCATTTTTGCATAAAGCTTCGCTGCGGCGTGATTGGAGTCTGGTCGAGTCCAGCGAATAGTCCCGTATTTAGTTTTTAATTTTTCATTTTCGGAATTTTCAATGGACATATATGTCTTTGCTTCGAGGTAGCTAGATGCCGTAGACTCTGCTAGTTTAGAGCTGTCGCATAAAGATTTCTTAAGTCGAGCGACAGCATTAGATTGCCGAATCTCTTCCGCATGAGACACTAGTGTAGGTGGTAGACCAAGAGGCTTTTCAAGTGCCTGGAGGGAGCCGGGAAGAGATAAGGAAGAGAGTGTAGTATGTAGCTTAGTATTGAGATCCTTGAGAGGCACAATTATTGTGTTATTGATCAGTCGATCTTGGCGCTCTTGAAAAATACTCGAGGCAATATGGACTGCGAAGGGTACAAGTTTGGCAAAAAGTGGTGGTCCAAACTCTTCTTGTTCACCAAGAAAAGAACAAGGTGCTGATACCTCAGGGGGGATCTTTGAGGTTGCCATTTCGACTCGTTCTAGATTCCTGAGTTCTGTTCTCGGCGGTACGGGAGCTACATATTAGCATGACTATTCAAAATTAAATTTCCTCCAACTTACAAAGATAGATAATATCATTATCTCTTTCTGCCCTTTTTAAATCTTCGGAAACTTTGGTTTGCAAATCATTCAAATCTTTCATCACTACCTTACCAGCATACCTAGCTTCTTTCAAACCATCTTGCACCTGCGAGAGACTATATCGTAACCTGGCCACTTCCTCACCATAATTACGCTTTTCTAAACACTCACAGGCCTGCCTATATTGGGAAGCTGCTGAAAAATGGTAATGCTTGGCGATTGCATGATGTACCCACTGCGAGGTGACTGCTCTACTCATCAGACCCCAGTCACCTGCACTACCGTAAAGATCGGAAATTTTGGCAGCCAGCTTAGCAATTGACGCGTCTTTGTACCTATCGATCACAGCTTTTTGCCAGAAACATTCCTGGGCCTGTGCAAGAAAAAGTTGTTCCAGGTATTCTAGAGTGGCATCATCCATATCTTCAGGTGGCGTCGATTGCATCTTTGGAAGAATGCATTCTTTAATATGTTTAAGGATTCCTGCAGCAAGACAAAAGTAGTTGCAAGCAGTTCGGAGACCTTCGGTGGTATTGCGATTAGAAGAAATTGCCAGTTGTGAATAAAGTGCAGCAAGATTATATAGAATATTGGCAATTTCAAATTTGAGGTTGTTAAGAATAAGAGGTGTTTGAGTATTATACCCTATAGCTGGATACCAGACAAAATCTACACCCAGCTATCCCTGTTAGAAATCCTATTTGGAGAAGGTCAAATAGGCATCTAGGAGGTAATTCCAGCATTCTGGGTACAATCACGTCTCACTCACATCTATTGGGAACTTTCTTTCAATCCAAGCTAGCTGTGCAGCATAGGCCATAATTTTTTTTACACCAGCTACGTGTGGTTCCGTCACCTGTACAGCAGCCCTACGCAGCGCATCAATTGTTTTGAAGTCTATCTGGAACATATCTGGATGCTGATTATATTTGGCTGAGATGTACTGCTTCATTGCGGAAGAAATCGACTGGTCTGTCGTTTTCCTGAAGGGAAGAGCAAGTATATTACTATTGATTGAGGTTAGTACTTCATTTCGATGTTGGTGTAGAGATCCGCCGACCTAGCCATCTTTAGTTCTTTATGCAGGTATTACACAATTCGATTTCTAGCTTGTAGATAATGGTCTCTGAGACCCAGATGCTGACAAGTAGCTATGTTGTTAATGGTTTTGTATGATCTTATCATTCTTTCACATTTTGACCATGTGCGTGACTAAGCTAACTCAAATACTTCGGGTGTATTAGAAACAATTAACATGGCCGCAAATGGGATATGCTGAGATCATGTGCAAGCCATAATACTAGACATATTCCTGGAGGACAAGGAGCTAGTAGCTTTCTCATTTTTCGGTGGACCTTTTACTTCAAATATAATTTTTGAAGGAGTCCTGACGTACAGGTGCTCTTGTTTCTCTAATCTTTCTTCACTGGGTACTAATCGGAAAGGTCTAGGCCCCTACATGATCCTTCAGGTCCTATAGAAACTTTTACGCCGGGCAACCTTTCAGGACTGGGCCTTCAGTCATGTGATACTTGTTTTCACTCTGCTATGGGTATGTGTGTGTTTTTTGTTGTACTACTTGAGTCTGTGACTATCTAGCACATTGAGCTCCTCTCCGACCCAGGCCACACCTTGTACAGTGCTCCTATCCTCTTTTGTTACTCGAAAGATCATTGATATATTCCCCTTGATGAATAGCCATTCAGCTCAGTTTTTACCCGTGGAATTCAGCCACCTTTTCCACGGAACCTTCTACCCAAAAAAAAAAAAAATGGTAGCAATGGAAACTGCGTGCGCGGGAAAATGTCTCAAAAAACCTGCAGCCCCAGCCAGGCGAGGCCTAGACACCGGGACCACATGAGGTTCGTATATTCATCTATATCTCCCTTCTTTGTAATAATCGAGGGCGACTTGATCCAATCCGCCATCTCCGTATCGGGTGCTGGGTACGCTCCGGAAACTCATCAGATGGCTTTTCCTCCATTATCAAGGGTGGATGATGAGCAGGGCTCCGACCCTACCATCTGATCTGATCGTGGTTAGCTCCATGATCATGGTGAAAGGGGGATGTGTTGAGAGATGAAGAAGATACAGAGAGCGAGGGCGATTGAGAATCCTCGTCGAAGTGAGGACTTTGTTACTCAATCTCAGCTCTGTAGACTCTACAGTGAAAGCTGGAGGTTCATAGGGGGCACCACTGACAGGTATTGAGAATAGTCCCCCTCCAATCATCGTTTTAACTCGTGGTAGGACTTTCTACAGTGACGGCTTGTGAGCCTGTGCGTCTTGAATACCAATATCACTAGGCCCTTGTTGTACATGTATATCTATATGTAAAGGTCTGTTATGATCTGTACGGTATGTATTCTGTATGTCTAAAAGCTACTACTCTACTGAATTGAATTGAATTGAATAATTTAACGTATCAGGCTAAAGCCCTACACCCAGGAGGCTTGACACGGGTGCGTGTTCCCGGGGGGGCCCACAAACACCACTGATGCTGGCTTTATGTGGCCAGTAATTTACATGATCTAATAAAGACAAAAATTTTATCAAAAACTTTTGCTGCCCTAACTTAACGCCCTGCGCCTAGCCAGCTATCTCATAGCAGTTTCCTGTACTATATGTATCCCAGAATCCCTCGGTCATTCAAGTCCTACTTTGCACCCCGTAGCATCCTATTACGGTAAGGAATCTATAAAAAGCTATCCATCCCTTTTCTTCCAACATTGTCCGTATACTTGGTGCTATTTCCTTTGTTGTTTTCCGCCATTCATTTAGCGCTATCCGGAATTCAGAGAAATGCCACGGGCGTCTTTATCGGCCACATTTGCACATAAGGTCTATTCCTTCGTGGTGAAACCTCTTGTGATACTTGGCAAAATTGCCATGACCAGTCCTAGCCGCTATTAGACGGTGATACGCCCATCTTGGAAGAGCGAGCTCTGGTGGTTGTTTTCGCTTCATCAACAAATCCAGGTCTTTGTATCGACTGGGTCTATTCTCTCTCCACCAAGAATCGACGGTCTCCTCAGCACGGTCTCTAAGATATCGATTTAGAGCTGCGGAAGTGTATACTTGTCCTTGATTTGTTCTTGAGGTGAACGTTGCATTTGAGACCAACGGAAAATCTTTCAAAGCTGATTTAGCCATTTTATCCGCATCGATGTTCCCCATAATACCAGAATGGCCAGGGATCCATTGGATCTCTACTAACTCGTTTGATTGTAGGAGAGTTGTAATTTTGTCGACTGTAGCTTGGGACGACTTACTTCGTCCTGTTTTGAGAGAGCGGACAGCTTCAGAGTTATCGAGGAGCATCTTAATAGGGCAACCTCCTGCTAGAGCCACAGCTGATTCAAGGGCTTTTTGAGCGCCCACAAGTTCTGCGTCGTACACTTCTGCTCCTAGAACTATTCCAGCACCGCTACCAACCAGCCTGCTTCCTTTATATAGGGCGTATCCCCATGCAGATATCGCTGGGTTGATTGAAGAGCCATCTGAATAGGCAAATACAGTCTCTGTCGGGAGATTTTCTATCCATACCTTCGCGTACTCCGACTCATTCTTCCTACCGAAACCCGGTGAGAACTTGGTAAGGTAGGTTGACGGGTACGGAAGTTTTCCGGGACCTTCAGTGATTGGTACATTTAGAGCACTGTTCTGGAGTCGTGTCATATAGCGCTCTGGAACAGTGATAGGTCGGGCTTTCTGGCCTGTTCGGAGCTCGAGACACTTTATAACATCGATTGGTAGCTCCCTAGCCCTCAGTGATAGAGGGTGCCATACGTCCAATCGTTGGATACGCGCTGTTGACCGAAGTTGCCTCTGATCCAAAATGATTGCTGCTGGTGGAATACCTGATTCTCTTCGGAGAGCCGAGTTTTGGGTAGTGCGCCAAGCAGATAGTGCCGCTCTGACTGCCTTTAACATTGTTCTGTCCAACAGATCTGTATGCCAGCCAACTCCGGTACCAACTTTCTTGTCTCGCCGCGTGGTAATTCGGGCTAGGCCAGGCCACCATGCCTCCGCTCTATACAGTGCCGTACTTAGTACACAGGCGTGAACAGTTTTAACCATTGGTCCTGGTGCTATGCCCCGCTGAACCATATTAATACGCCGTATGAACTATGTTACACGCTGTGCTTTCCCGCACCATTCTTGCACGTGCTGCTTAAATTTAAGCTGGGAGTCAAGCCATACTCCAAGCCATCTCACGTGTGGGAATGGGGAGATATTGAGACCTTTCACCTGGATTGCAAGACCTGACGTGTCCAACTTTTTTCTTGGTCCGCCACCTATTATTAAAAGCTTAGACTTGACCAAATCAAAGTTGATCTAGTGCTCATCTGCCAGCTGAACGAGTTTATCTACTTCTATCTGAGCCGATGAGACAGCTTCAGCGGCAGTGCGTCCTATTCCGAGGGATGCAATATCGTCGGCATATCCGAATCTTTTTCCTTTCCCATCTTGAACTAAAATGGCAAAATATAGGAGGAAAAGAAGTGGCGATAGAGGTGAGCCCTGAGGTACTCCGCACTCCACTCCTTTTTCGCATGTTATTCCCTCCAGGTGACGAACGCGAATACTCCGCCGGGTCAAAAATGACTCAACGAATCGGCACAGTCTCCTCGACCACCCCTGGTCACGCATTCTACACAGTAAGCGTTTGTGAAGTACCGCATCAAAAGCTCCTTGCACATCCATCGTTATCATAGATGTAACTTTGTTACTCCTGATTGTCGCCTCGGCGTCGTGAATAACCCCGGAGACAAGATCAACCGCTGAACGTCCTGGCAGGGCCCCAAAAAGTTGTCGAGGGACTACTTCGTGCTCGATGACTGACCAAGCCATTCTTTTGGCTATGATACGTTCCAATCCTTTACCTAGGCAAGAGAGCAGAGAGATAGGCCGCCATCCCTTAGGGGTGGATAGATCTCGTCCAGACTTTAGAAGCAAGACTACTTCTGCGACTCGAAACGCTGATGGGATGTGTTCATGCTCCAGACAGGCTTGGAAAATGTTTCTTACATGCGTCCCAATTACTGTCTAGCACGACTTGAGCAACCTCACGGTTAATTTGTCGTTTCCGGGGGCCGTGTTGTTGCCGCCAATGGTGCATTCTGTAACGTCTGATAATGAAATTTTGTTGTCCCAAGGGATTCGCTCCGGTTGGTCCAGCTCCCATGTGGATAGGTCTTCGTCTGCATCAAAACGAGCCATCAAAGTGTCCCTTAAGCTCTCTGCTCTCTCGAGTGAGTCTGAAAGCCACTTGTCCTCTGCAACCTTTAGTGGGGGTGGCTCTCGATATGACTTAGGCTTAGCCCATTGCATCAGTTTAAATACTTGGGCGTCTGTAGTCGTATTTTCAAATTTTCTCCTCCAGTATTCTCTCTTGGCTGCTTTGACAGTAGCTCTGAACCTTTTCGGGCGTGGACTGCTAGAGCCGGATATGCTCTACAGTGTTTGTACTTCTGGTCACCACTGCCGTACTGACGTAAGGTTTGCGGTTGCCAGTGCCTTGATACTGAGTTGAAATCTCCTCCAACCACTGTAGGTCCTGAAGGTTTCCAGAGTAGTAGTGGATCTAGAGTGCCACTCGGGTCAGGCGCGCGGTAAACATTTACGAATGTAACCCTGCAAACCTGTACAAAACAGTAGTCAGCTGTTTGGCCTGAGGATGGGGTTATCTGTAGGTTTTGCAGGCCTTTGCGGGTGAAAGTTATTGCCCGAGGCCGAGCTACTCTCTCGCCGATTGGGCTGTGGCTATCGAAGCAAGTGTGACTTTTACTGATAAAGCTTCCGTCTTTTTGCATCGTCCATGGCTCTTATACCATTACAGCGTGCGCTCCTGATTCCCATGCTTGTTGCAAGGCTATGTCCATATTTTCTCGACCCTTTCCCACGTTCACTTGGTGAAATAGAAGATTGCTTTTGATTTCTGTGGGTGTGTTCGAGATTCGGTTCTCTAACATTAACCTTGCATAGATGCTTCTGGGGCAGAGATGACTTCTACAGCCTTGCCCTTCCTCTCTGAATATGCTCGAGCGGCATTAAAGTCACGATGTCGACGTTCGCGGATGATGCGCAACTCTGATGGTGTGCGAGGTACAATAGTTCCTTGTTGGCGCCTGGGCCTAGCCATACATTTAAGCTCATTGGAGTCATGAGGACCCGCGCAGTTAAAGCATTTAGGAATTTTGACCTGACACTCTGAAGTCTTGTGTACACCCGAACAGCGTCCACAGCGTTGGCTTTTAGTGCAAATTCGCGTGGGGTGGAATCCCCAGCAGCGCTGGCATTGCTCAATGGAGCGCTGTCGCGTGTAAGGCATTGCCGGCCCATTTTCCTCGAACAGTCTGAACTTAAGGTTCGATGGTTTTTGGCGGAAATGTACAAGCCAACTGGTAGAATATTGTCCCAGCTTTGTCGGTGATTGGCGTACTAGAATTGGAACCGCGCCACAGACTGATTGGCACTCACTTATCACCATTTCATTGGTGACTGTAATGCTCTCTTCCAGTGTCCGAATGAAAAGGAGCACGTGTGGTACCAACACTGATATCCATTCTGATGCTGCCTCAATGACAACGTTATCCTGTTGGAAAGATGATCCTGTACTGAGGTTAGTTTCCCTAAGTGCATCAGATGCGCACTCAAATGAGATACCCGAACGAACTGGGTGCATTGTTATGATAGCTGATGGTGCAACTCCTGCACGCTCAGTGAACATCTTCTTAATGGTGATCGATGATAGCCGACGCCATTCATGGTCTCTATCTAACCGTACGAAAAGGCGTTTGTCGACCATGGGATTCGATTTCGTTGATTGGTTTGTCTGTGAGACAGGTCTTCTTGGTAATGGGATAGCAGGTGGGTCAGGTAGCCTGGCTGCTTTTCGGGCCACTATAACCCTGGGCTAGGTGTTCTCTGAAGGTCTACCGGGTATAGCACTACAGTGAGCGACAGGAGTACTTATTGCCTTGTATGTCACTGGTTTTGAAGAGATTGATGGGGGGTTCGGCGCCTTACTAGTGGTCTCATAATTTTCCATTGAGCCAGTTGCAAAATGGGTCACGATGGGCGCGATATTTGCAATTAAAGACGCCAGAATTGTTGACGCGTTTGTGTACGCCTTGGTTTTAGCCCAGGTGTCGATAAGTTCTAGGAAATCTTGGGCAAGCCCAACTCTTTCCTTTCTTTCGTGTTCTGCCTTCTGCATTGCATTCGCAATGCCTAGCAGACTTGGATGGAGTTGCCCTCCGAGATTGGAAGGCGTTGATGATGACGATGCAACAGCGTGTGCCATTGCATCGGATGATGGGTCTTTTAGTGGGTGATTTTAATGCAATGATAAATTGATAAAATCGGGGTTTTGATGGCTCATGAAATATGCTACTACTCTACAGAGGTGGTGAGGGGGACTATTCTCAACACCTGTCAGTGGTGTCCCCTATGAACCTCCAGCTCTCACTGTAGAGTCTACAGAGCTGAGATTGAGTAACAAAGTCCTCACTTCGACGAGGATTCTCAATCGACCTCGCTCTCTGTATCTTCTTCATCTCTCAACACATCCCCCTTTCACCATGATCATGGAGCTAACCACGATCAGATCAGATGGTAGGGTCGGAGCCCTGCTCGTCACCCACCCTTGATCATGGAGGAAAAGCCATCCGATGAGTTTCCGGAGCGTACCCAGCACCCGATACGGAGATGGTGGATTGGATCAAGTCGACCTCGACTGTTACAAAGAAGGGAGATATAGATGAATATGCGCACCTCATGTGGTCCCGGTGTCTAGGCCTCGCCTGGCTGGGGCTGCAGGTTTTTTGAGACATTTTCCCGCGCACGCAGTTTCCATTGCTACCATTTTTTTTTTTTTTGGGTAGAAGGTTCCGTGGAAAAGGTGGCTGAATTCCACGGGTAAATACTGAGCTGAATGGCTATTCATCAAGGGGAATATATCAATGATCTTTCAAGTAACAAAAGAGGATAGGAGCACTGTACAAGGTGTGGCCTGGGTCAGAGAGGAGCCCAATGTGCTAGATAGTCATAGACTCAAGTAGTACAATAAAACACACACACATTATTAATTCATTTTATTGTCCTGTCTGAGTCTATGACTATGTAGGACATGCAGGTCCTCTCTGCCTACAGGCCAAGGATACCTATACCAGTAGTATATCCCCTCCTATGCCTCCCATACAGCTCCCCTCAAACAGTACCACCCCTCACAAGTCCTCATTCGATCATACACTAAGAGGAGCCCTTTGCCCTTCATTATCTCCCCTCTCCAGCCAACGAAACGATGGCCATTTGCGGGTGTATGGCAGCCGGGAAAATTCGCAAAAACCACTGGGTGCGGGGCTCTTCTAATACCGACATTAGGAATAAATCCGAAGACATATTGCCCCTTCTGAAGCGTTCGAAGAGGCCGGCCAGCTGGGCGCTGCAGACTTGTGTGTACCTCGGGAAAGTCACCCTCTGCCTTTCTAGCCTCCTTCCAACTCCTTCCCGAAGGTCGTGCTGAAATGTCAGAAAAGTCTTGACAGAGCGTGATTGCTGTATAGTAGCTTAGCCTAACTTCTTTTGTACCGTCCAGGGCGCTGGGGAGTGCCGTTGACTCATCGACAAAAGAAGCCCTCCTGGCTAATTAGCCGAAATCTTGGTCTTGGCGCCCACAAAAAATCCAAAGTTGGAAACTCCTCGAAAATGTCAGTCCCAACACAGTCTTCAGAGTCTTCTTTCTCCTCTCGCTCCACATCTCAGCTGCCTGTTCTTCCTCAAGATGTATAACCCCATTAGAGCAGCAGTCCCCCATAAACCAAGACCCCAACTTTGTATTTTTCGACTTGATTTCCTCCTTGCGGGTATAAATAGCGTCGTAAATATGTAGAGAGTGATGGCCGGTAATGAATGAGGCAAGCTCCTGTTTGCAGTTAGGGTGACGCCTCTATCGGTCGGCGAGGCGAGTTGATATGTGCTTAGATCGGGGTTGAGGACTCAGAAGATAATGATGAGTGCTGCATGGTTGAGAAGTCGTCAAATGGAGATATACATGTGTTTGCTTTCGACTTCGATTCGGATGCGATTCTTCTTGGCTATCCCAGATATGCAGAGCATACTGAGCGATTACACCGGCACCACTGGAAGGTGAAGAATTCGTCTTTGCCGGCAACACACACACGTACAGAGGTGGTGTGTGTGCAATAGTTAGTGCGAACCTTACACGGGAGTACTATGATCCGAATCTTACGGATCCACAAACCGATTGAATTTGAATATGAAATCTTCTACGTGGCAGGGAGAACCTAACATCTATTTAGACGTGACACGGGTAGATGGGCTCTGAAAGCTCATTGCTACCTACATGACCGGCAGTGGAGCCAGAAGCGACAAAAGAAAAGAGAGAAAAAAATAAAAAAGAACAGTAAATGTCTGAGTTCAGTGCCCTACGCTGCATCCCTATCTTCGACACCCATCTACTCTCGGGTCAGAAACAATCTCAGCGTGGCCACCTCCCACCCTGTTCATTCTTCGGCAGACTGTAACATCTGCTTGTAGTTAGGAATTGGATGAACTTCTGCCATCCCTTCTCCCCTATCATTTCCATGGCCCCAGGTTCGGCCATTTTCTCACAGCTTCTCCAACCTTGCAAAGCAGAACGGTACTCTGAATGATGCCAGGGCCTTTTCTCTCGGCCGCAGACGCATTTCAGATCTTCATGTTCGGGGTTGAAACGTCGATGGTAGTTGGCATAGTCCCCGTGGCCTTTTCTTGCCGCAATAAGACGATGGTACTCCCATCTTGGTAAAGCTAGTTCCGGTGGTCTTTTGCAACGCATGAATAGGTCCAGATCTTTGTATAGTTTCGGCCGATACTTCTGCCACCACCCTTCCACGAGCTCTTGGCCGCGCTATCTAACCCACCTCCCTAATGCCGCAAATGTTAGATCTCGATCTTCTAGAATGGGCGCAGCTGAGGTTAGTGACCGGTTATTGGAAGCTCCCAAGGTTGATTTGGCCAGCTTATCGGCCTCTTCATTGCCTTGAATCCCCACATGCCCGGGTATCCAGCGTATTTCCACACGCTTATTGTGTCTCAGCGATGAAAACTTGTCCACCACCGACTGCGTGGAGTTAGATCTTCCTCTTTCGAGCGCTTGGGTGGCCGCTTGGTTGTCCAGAAGGATGCAGATCAGTAAGTCTTTTCCACAAACCGATTGTTGTGTGGCACATGATTGTATTCACGTGCTACTATATAGTGCCTCCGGGATATAAAATTTTTACCTCGAAACTGGGATGTTTAAGGGATCAGCCCTGTAGGCGCAGTTGGGCTAGCTTGTAATAGGTTAGTATGTGTCTCCTCCTTACCCCGCTCGCCATGAAGTATGGTCCAATTGTCTTCTTCTAACATTCGGATAGAAAAACGCATTTTCAACGACACTTTTGGCTGACTAACCTACATAGTCTTCGAAACGGAGGACGAAGGCTGAACACCTGTCAGTGGTGTCCTCTACGAACCTGGGAGTGAAATATTCTCCCAGAGCCGAGATCCAGTCGCGAAAGTGGGTGGGATGAATTCTACTTGACGGATTTTGGACTTGAAGGAGTTGCACTCGATATTTTGGTCGAAAAATCAGTCGGCAGAGATTTCACAGCCGGAACAAAGTTGAACAAAAACTCATCACCACTAACATACGATTCACGAATGGATTTAGGTTTATCTGGTGGTCGTATTCAAACATCCGACATCTCTTAAACTCCTTTTATACTTGCGACGAAGCATTTCTCAATCGATCCTACACCTGCGACCTACCTTCATACCCGTCCGATCACTTACCTACACACGCCCTAATGATGAAAGTCATAATGGAAACAAGACGTGTACAAAGGAGGAAGAAGAGGGAAGATGCACCGAGGGGATTACATAAATTCCCAATGACGAAAACAATCCAACGGTACGATATGAAGGTGCAAGGCTAGAGCAACGATGAGATCTTGGACGGCATTTATATTTGGGAGTCAATGAGGATGTCAAGGGCTCGGGCGCGTGGTGGCCGAGGCTGAAGAGGAAATTGCGCTACGGGGTATTTACAACGGGTTTCTGGACGGTAAGACTTGGTATGATTCAACACATAGGTGAAGTCTGAGGTGGTCCGGTCATTCAAGTGGGACGAGGTTTATCTGTACTTCACGATAGTTAACCTGATCCGGCCCAACCCCACACGTGCTTAAGCTCCAATAAGAGTGCAACGGTAGCCATGTAACCTAGCACGTTAATGAACAAAACAAAACAGTCCTCCAAACTTCATATCACTATCAATTAATCCTCTATACTTGCAAACAATGTCTCTCGAAAAGTTTGCTTCAGAAACTAAAGTTTGCAAGCATCTAACTCGCGATCAATGTATTGAAAGAAGAACATTAAGAAGACTTGGCTTGACATTACAACATATATCCGACGAAATTGGCTTCTCAAGAAGACAAGTGCAACTTGCGTGTGCTCGAGAGACTGAGAATCCCATTACTCGCAAGAGATGCTTATCTAAATTAAACGCGGAACAAGTTGATGAGCTTGAGGCTTTCGTCCGGGAATCTCCTGAAAATCGACAGATGTGCTAATTGGAATTAGCAATGGGACATTTCAGCCACTGGGCATGCAGTGAGGGTTTAATTTCTAATGCCCTCCACTAAATAGGTTACAGCAGATGCATTGCTCAGAAGAAGCTACCGTTTAGTGTGGTTAACATGCACGAAAGATTTATAGCGGTGATAAAGAAAAATGGAGGGTTCACAAAGTATTGGGATGGAGCAGAATTTACATAACATGAACTACGCTTTCATTCTAGTTGCGAGCGATACCGAGGGCTTCGATATATACTTTTGTAATACAGAGCAATTATTTTTGAAATAAGTGTGTATTTGTAGATAATATCAATTGAATTTGAATTTGAATTTGAAATCTTTAACGTGACAGGACGAACCCAACATCTATTTAGACGTGACACGGGTAGATGGGCCCTACGGGCTCATTGCTACCTACATGACCGGCATTAAAGCCAGAAGCGACAAAAGAAAAATAAAATCACAGCAAATGTCTGAGTTACGGTGCCCTGCACCGTATCCCTATCTTCCAAACACCTCTCCTCTCGAGCCAGAAACTATCTCAGCATGGTCACTCCCACCCTGTCAGTTCTTCGGCAGACTGTAGCATCTGCTTATGGTTAGGAATTGGAAAAACTTCTGCCATCCCTTCTCCCCTATCATTTCCCTGACCCCAGGTGGAGTCATTTTCTCACAGCTTCTCCAACGTTGCAGAGCAGGTCGGCACTCTGAAAAATGCCAGGGCCTTTTCTCTCGGCCGCAAATGCACATCAGATCTTCATGTTCGGGGTTGAAACGCCGGTGGTAGTCGGCGTAGTCCCCGTGGCCTGTTCTTGCCGCAATAAGACGGTGATACGCCCATCGAGGCAGAGCCAGTTCCGGCGGTCGCTTGCAGCGCATGTAGAGGTCGAGATCTTTGTATCGTTTAGGCCGATACTTCTGCCACCACTCTTCCACAAGCTTTTGGCTCCGCATTTTCACTAGTCTCCCTAGAGCCGCAAAGGTCAGAATTTGCTCGTCTCCGTTGGGCGAAGCTGAGGTTAGTGATTGGTCATTGAGATCTCCCAGGGCTGATTTGGCCAGCTTATCGGCTTCTTCGTTGCCTTGGATCCCCACATGACCAGGTATCCAGTGTATTTCTACACGCCTATTATGTCTCAGCGATGAGAACTTGTCCACCACTGTCTGCGAGGAATTGGATCTTCCTTGTTCGAGCGCTCTGACGGCCGCTTGATTGTCCAGAAGAATGCTGACCGGAAAGCCTTCTCCCACCGCTAGTGCAGCCTCCAAGGCTTTCATAGCGCCTACAACTTCTGCGTCGAATACCTCTGCTCCGGGAAGCGGACCCGAGCCACTTCCAGCTAGTTTGCCTCCTTGGTATACCACATAACCCCAAGCTGATTGCCCGGGACCCGACGAGGATCCATCAGAGAAGGCACAGACTGCGTTGGCTGGAAGGGAAGTTAACCATCGTTTGATGCTTCCTGACCTAGCTTCTTTTTCCCGACTGCCTGGTGTCGATGCCGGGAGACCATGGGGAAAGTAGAGCTTTCCAGGGCCTTCCGCTGTCGGAACTTGACGCACGCTTATTTGTAGGCGTGTCATGTACCTTTCTGGCTGTCTGAACAAGCGATCTCGTTGTCTAGACCGAAGACCTAGGCGTTTTATAGTATCTTTCGGGTCCTCCGCCGCCCGAAGGGCTAGAGGGTGCCAGGCATCCATTCTTCGCATTCGAGCTGCAGACCGCAACATCTTTTGTTGGAGAATTATTGATGCCGGGGGAATTCCCGCTTCACGATGAAGAGCGCTATTGGGAGTGGTACGCCACGCTGGGAGTGCTACTCGTATAGCTTTCGTGATAGTTTTGTCCAGCAGAGATGTGTGCCACCCTACTCCAGTGCCGACTTCTTTATCTCGGATGGTGGTTATTCGAGAAAGACCCGGCCACCACGCTTCTGCCCCATAGAGAGCTGTGTTCAGAACGCATGCCTGTACCGCACGAATTAGAGGTCCGGGTGCTGCCCCGCGCTGAACTCCGTTTATATGTCGTAAAAAGTGGACTAGACGATTAGCTTTTCCAGTCCATTCCTGTACATGCTGCTTGAAGTTCAGCTGAGTGTCAAGCCAGACTCCTAACCACCGGATATGAGGCGACGGTTCGATCCGGCGATCTTTCACCAAGATGGAGAGGTTGGCTGTGTTGATTTTCTTCCTAGGACCTCCTCCGGTCACTAGAAGTTCCGACTTTGCCGGGTCAAATTCGATCCTGTGTTCTCTGGCGAGAAGGACGAGGCTGTCGAGGTCTTCTTGGACTGCTGCGATAGCTTCGGCCGCGGTGCTTCCAACTCTAATGATGGCTAGATCATCAGCATAGCCAAACCTGCTCGTTAGTCCATGGTCCTTAAAAAGCACAGCGATATAGAGCATGAAAAGAAGTGGTGACAGTGGCGAGCCCTGAGGTACTCCACATTCCAGCATCTTCTCGTCTGTGGTTCCACCACGGTATTTCACCTGGACTTTTCGTTGGCAGAGAAAGGTCTGAATGAACCGGCACAGAGATAGTGGCCAGCCTTGTTCTCGAAGGCGTTGGAGTAGTCGGTTGTGAAGGACTGCATCAAACGCACCTTGGATGTCTAGTGTGACCATAGCCGCACATTTTCCGCTTCTCATGGCCGCCTCAGCATCATGGATTACACAGGATGCAAGGTCGACCGCAGATCGTCCTGGTACTGAGCCGAATAATTGCGGATGAACAACTTGGTGACTTATCGTCAGCCATGCCATTCTCTTGCCAACTAGACGCTCAAGTCCTTTACCTAAGCTCGACAGCAGCGAGATTGGTCGCCAGCCCTTGGCAGTTGATAGATTTCGTCCCGGTTTGGGAAGAAGCACAACATCTGCCACCCTAAATGCCGTCGGAAAGTGGCCGATTTTTAGACAGGCCTGGTAGAGATCCTTGACCAGAGGCCCGAGGTGGTACCAACAGGATTTCAGTAAACGTACTGTTATTTTGTCCGCTCCCGGTGCCGTATCATTGACAGAGATGGTAGCGTTTGTCACATCTTCCAGTGATATTTCCGTATCCCATGGAATGCGCACCTCCTGTCCATTCTCCCAGGTTGGGATGTCGTTCTCGCTGCTAAATCTTGCCAAGAGAATGTCTCGTAGCGCACTAGCCCGCTCTCGCGGGTCTGAAAGCCACCGATTTTCCTCAATCTGCAAAGGAGGGGGCTCAGCTGCTGGTCGAGGCTTAGCCCATCTCATGAGCTTGAATACCTGTGCGTCAGTTGTAACTGCCTCCACTTGCCTCTACTTGCCTCTTCCAGTACTCTCGCTTGGCTTTTCGCACAACGGCTCTAAAGCTTTTACGCGCCTGTCTTACAAGGTCCGGATTTTCTCTCGCTGCCTTGTAATCCTGCCACTTGATGCGACATTCATCGTTCCACCAGGGCCCGGTTTTTCCGCTTTCAATGGCTGGGACTTTCCCCGCAATCTTCAGCGCGTCTGCAAGAGCCTGCAGGAGATTAGCTGTGAATTTTTCGATGTCCATGACACTGTCCAGAGGGGCAGCTTTGGTCCATTGGCTGACACATCGGTTGAATTCCTTTAGGTTCTCATCGCTGACACGAGTGTTCCTTACAATTCCAGATAGGTCTGATACTGTAGGGTTTAAGACTGTACCCTCGATGGTCGAGTGATCTGAGGTACAGTGATACTGCTTGGAGACTGATGCTGTTGCAGCTGTGTTGCTCCACGTTAAGTCCAGCACGTTCCCATCCCTATGCGTTGGCTCTCCGACAATGCTAACTAGATCCATATCGTGAGCTGTTGCCCATTCCATGATCTGGCCTCCATTGCCGTACTGAATTGTCGTTTGCGGCTGCCAATGCTGTGACACAGAATTGAAATCGCCACCAACAACCACGAGTCCTCTGACTACCCACCGAAGTAAGGGCTCCAAGGTTCCACTGGTGCCCGGGGCACGATACACGTTGACGAAAGTCAGGCTGCCCATCTTTACAAAACAGTAGTCAGATGTCGGGCCTGATGACGGCGGAAAAAATTGAGTCGCACCAATGCCTTTGCGTGTGAAAGTACTCACGCGGGGCCGGACGTCTGTTCCTCCAAACGGTATGTGGCTATTGTATCCAGGGTGACTTTTGGTGATAAAACCCCCCTCTTTCTTCCTTGTCCATGGTTCCTGTACCATGACTACATGTGCACCGGCGTCCCATGCCTGCTGCAATGCTATATCTGTATTCTCCCCACCCCTTCCTACATTCACTTGGTGAAAGTGGAGAGTGTTATGTTTATCTTTTGGTGCTTTTGTTGAGGGGTTCCCTAACATTAACACGTCATTGTTGAATCCGGGGTAATGACAGTTTCAACTGCCTTGCCCTTCCTTTCCGAATACGCTAGAACAGCGTGATAATCACGATGCCCGCGTTCTCTGATGATGTGTAGTTCTGCAGGGGTACGGGGCAGAATTATCCCGTTTTGTCTTCTTGGTCGGGCCATGCAGCTACTCTCATGTGAGTGGTGAGGTCCGGCACAATTTGAGCACTTTGGCACCTTGGCCTGGCAATCTGATGTCTCATGGGTTCCCCCACATCGTCCACATCGTTGGCTCCGGGTACAGGAACGCGTAGTGTGGAATCCCCAGCAACGTTGGCATTGCTCGATTGGTCGTCGGCGCGAGAAGGGAATTGCCGGTCCGCTCTCGTCAAAAAGACGGAACTTTGTGTTTGCTGGTTTTTGTTGGAAATGAATGATCCAGCTCGTTGAGTACTGACCAAGCTTTGTTTCTGTGGGCCGTACCTGGATTGGTGTGGCGCCACATACTGCCTGGCACTCGTTCTTCACCATTTCAATGGTGACTGGCATGCTGCCTTCAAGTGTCCTGATATACAATGGCACATGTGGTACCATCAGAGATGTCCATTTTGAGGCTGCCTCAATCACTGTGTTGTCTTCCTGTAGGGAAGGTGCACTTCTGATGATTGTGTCTCTCAATGCGTCTGACGCACATTCGAGAGCGATCCCCGACCTGACTGGGTACATCGAGGTGATAGCTGAGGCTGCTATCCCAGCCTTGTCGGTTATTATCTTTTTGATTGTGACTGGTGATAATTTGTGCCAGTGGTGATCTCTACCCAAACGAAGGAACAGGCGTTTGTCTTCCTTGGGTGTTGTCTGTGCCTTAGGGCGGCTTATCGGAGCCGGTCTTCTCGGAACTTGCGCACTGGGCGGTGTTGGTAACTTGGCTGCTTTGCGAGCAACTGTAACCCAAGGCGAGCTTTTTTCTTGCGGCTTTGGAGGTAGGCCGTGGCTGTTGTTCTCAACAACAATGTGGTTCCTAGGCGCGACTGGTTTGGGAGTGCTTGCCATGGCGGGGGAGTTCTTACTTGGACTATTGATTACTTCTGCCTGATCTACTGCAAAGGCAGTGATGACAGGCGTGATCTTGTTCATCAGAGTCGCGACGACTGCTGCTGCTTGCTTCTCTCCCTTGCTCTTGGCCCAGGAGTCGATTAGTTCAAGAAATTCCTGGGCTATGCCCAATCTTTCTTTTCTTTCTTGTTCTGCTTTTTGCATTGCATTAACAATGCCTAGCAGGCTTGGGTGGAGTTGCCCCCCTGGATTCGGGGGCGTTGTCGATGACGATGCAACGGCTGGGGCCATTGCACCAGATGGAAGTTCTTGTAAGAAGTGTTGTGGATAATATGATGTGGGATCTATGATGATGGAGGGTGTAGGTAGGTGATTTGATTTGATTTCGACACGCTAATCTTTTGATAATATCAATTGATTTTTTTAATTTTTAATTTTAAATGAGGACCATTGTACAGTGCCTCTAGGTTCCAAAAGGTAAAACTTCAAACTTGGTCGTTGAAGGGATTAGCCCTGTAGGTGCAGTTGGGCTAGCTCGTAATAGGTTAGTATGTCTCTCCTCCTCACCCCGCTCGCCATGAAGTATGGTCCAATCGTCTTCTTCTAATAATCGCTTAGAAAAACACATTTTCAACGACATTTTTGGCTGCCAAGCCTACACAATCACTGAAATTTCTCACCACTATCAATTCATCCTCTATTCTAGCAAACAACGTCTCTCGAAAAGTTTGCTTCAGAAACTAAAGTTTGCAAGCATCTAACTCGCGATCAATGTATAGAAATAAGAGCAATAAGAAGACTTGGCTTGACACTTCATAATATATCCGACAAACTTGGCTTCACAATAAGACAAGTACAACTTGCGTGTGCTCGAGAGACTGAAAATCCTATGTCTCGCAAAGGACCCTTACCAAAATAAACGCGGAACAAGTTGATGACCTTGAAGCATTTGTCCGGGAGTCTCCTGAAAATCGACAGATGTGCTATTTGGAACTAGCAATGGGGCCCTTCAGCCACTGGGGATGCAGTGAATGTTTAATTTCTAATGCACTAAAAAAAATGTTACAGCAGATGCATTGCTCGGAAGAAGCCTCCGTTAAGCGCAGTGAACAAACAGAAAAGATTGGAGTTCGCCCAATTACATTTAGATTGGAGCGATGAACAATAGAGTCGCATACTGTGGACTGATGAAACCTGGGTTTCGGGTGATTGTCATATGAAACCTCGTGTCACAAGAAAAGTACGTTTAAATTCTATCTAAATCTTCCTTTTACTAACAGCAGAGTTTAGCCTGATGATGAGTTTGATGAGACTTGTATTGTGGCTCGCCATGCTCATGGGAACAGCTGGATGTTTTGGGGATCATTTTACGGATCACAAAAAGGCCCATTCCTAGTCTGGGAGAAGGATTGGGGATCAATGAGGTCCTTATCCTTCTGTGAAAGGAATTTGCTACTTTTGAATTAATTTCACTCGGAAAATCCAGAAATTCTATACATGCACAACAACGCACCATGTCATAAAGCGTACTCAACAATTGAGGCGCTGCGTGAAGTTGGAATAACGCCTATTAGATGGCCACCTTACTCTCCGGACCTGAACCCGATCGAGTCATTGTGGAATATCTTAAAAACCCACATTCAGGTAAATAGTCCTGAGATAAATGGGGTCAGGCTTGTGCGCTCTGCCACGTTGAAGACATTGCTACAGGATGCATGGGACTCTATACCTACAGAGGAGCTATTGTCACTAGTTGGCAGCATGCACGAAAGATGTGTAGCAGTGATAAAGGCAAATGGAGGGTACACAAAGTATCAGGATAGAGAAGACACACAAAACATGTAGTACGCTTTCATTTTAGTAGCTAGCCATACTGAGGGCTTCGATGTAGACTTTCGTAATAAAGAGCAATAATTTTTGAAATAGAAGTGCATTTTTAGAGAATATCAACTGAATTTTTTCAATTTTGAATTTCAACTTAGGACTATTGTACTTTTCCCATTGAGTTCAAAACCATCCCCATAATTTAGACTTTTACGGACCATCATTGGATAGTGCCCCTTGCTTGCATAACTAGTCGAGTAACTAGACATGGGCCTGCATGAAGATCATACCAAATAAGGCAAAATGAACAGGGATCTAACCCCAGTCATTTTGACAATTTTACCTTTGCCACCCATAAGAGACTGTAATCTAAGACTCCTGAGGGATAGCAACCTTCTATAATGGGGTTAGCCTTTATCCGTGCAAATTTTCGAAAAGATTTGCATGGTGTAAGCAGACTTGTGCTTGCATAAGTCTGGATCCAGTCCAAAAGCGAAAGCACGATCTGCGTGCAGGCATGTCAGACTAGTAATGATGATCAGGGGCATCTATAGGGTAGAACTAGATATTATAGTGCTACGATTGACTCGTAGCACGGAGACAATCAATCAATTCATTATTGTATTCGCTTTCATCTTTTGACGATTCACGCGACATTCACATGAAGACCTCTCTAAGTTTTACACATGGTAATTATTTTTTGGACACCATAGTTTGGAGTGGGTATTACCTTGGCACTAAACCTAATTGGTGCCATGATCGGCTGCATAACATTTGTGCATTTTTGCTCCTTGACTTTACAGCTTATTAACAGTCTCTTATGAATGGCAAAGGTATATTTGTCAAAATGACTGGGATTAGACCCTTGTACATATTGTCTTAATTGGTATGGTCTTCATGCAGGCCCATGTGTATTTACTCGTCTAGTTATGCAAGCAAGGGGTACATTACATTCTCAAAAGAGTCTGACCAGCTGTCCGCCAAGTGATAATATCGCATTCGACCTACGACATTCTACTGACAAATTCATCTCTCAATCACCCATGCCACCCCAATCCTCCGCAGAGGCTGGCCCCTGGCCCCCCCTCCCCACTCAATGTTCGACGCGTCAAGACGTCGAAATGGTCCTTAACGGGCCACAACCGCCATCTCAACCACCTATCCCTCCCCAACACACACACCCACACAATTTTTTGAAATTCGAATCTTCCCCATCCCCCCCTCTCCCTCCCTCTCACGCTCGTCGCATCCCTTAAATAAATTGTAATCGAGTCACTGGCATTTTCGTCATGCCACCTGATCGAAAAAGCTCCCCAACTCAATGTTGAACAACGCGAGAGTCCGCCCGAGGGCTCCTGCAAAAACACCTGGCCTCGCGCAAAAATTATCAAGCCTATTTGCGAGTGAGGCCTTTACCCCTGGGAAGTCTCCAAACCTTCCCGATCAAGAGATGACTAATTCTGACCCGATCAGAACAGAAACAAATGGTCAACAGACCGGGAAACCCCCCGAGCTGGCCCCCGAGGCAAGCAGTTCAAGGAAAGGAAAGGAAGTCGTCCGAGAGAAGACGACAGAACAAGCAGAAACATCTGCAAGAAAATTCACTGTGCCAACTCCAAAAGGCACAGCTTCGACATTAGCACCGGAATATCCTCCGGAGCTGCAATCAGTGATGGAAGCCGAGAAGCGTCGCACGACGCAAATCAAGTCACGTTTATCAATCTGTTCCACTGCAATAAGCAGTGTTGAAGCAGCACTTTCGCCTCTCTCGATTGGCGACGAAAAAGAGTTTGTAGACGGCATTAAAGTCTACCTTCGAGCGGCCATTGGCCAGTTCATACAATTAGGCCCAGGGAGCACTCCACCAGCTCTCCCTGCGCGCCCCATCAACCTTCCTCCGCCGAGGGCTCATGAAATTAGGGTACCTAACCCTTCGACAACCCAGGCTCCGGCACCAAAGACGACTTGGGCTACAGTAGCCCGTGCAGGTCTAGGCCGCAGCGCCGGGCCGTTGACTACAAAGGCAGCACCGCCCGTCCCAAAAGCAAAAATTGCCAATCCGAGGACAAAAGTCGACGCGAGACTTTTTCTACGCCTCAAAGCTTACCAACCCCACCGACTCCTGTCACCAGCTGGCGTAAGATTAGCTGTGTCACAGGTGCTTGGTACCGCTGCCGACGACATAACGTTGGTTCAGCGGGTCAAAACAGGCTTTGCACTGACAGCAAAGAACGAACTCGCTCGGAAAGAGCTGCTAGATTCCTCCATATCACGGAGCGAATCTGGAATCAAACTGGAACCAGCGTCAAATCTGGTTGCCTTGCAAATTGCCACCGTACCGGTGACAATAAACACACTTGCAGGTCCAATCGAGATCACGGCAAAGATGGTTGCTAACGAAGTCACGCGAGTGACGAAATCGGTTCCGTTTCTTGTCTGTCCGCACGGGTACTGCAAGCCTGGGGCGCCATACGAGAACTGGCAAGCCCTCTATCCTCGCGAGTCCACGCTCCGACCTGGATTCCGCCTCTTCGACGATTCTGGAGCTGCGAAGCTCTTCCGACCTCGTCAACAACTCGAACAGTGCAAACGTTGTCTTGGCTATCACGCCAGCCGCGGATGCTCTCGCGCTCCAGCTTGCTGGAACTGCGGCTCAAAGATGCACTCGGAAGTGGAGTGCAAGGCCCTCACACGATGTCGCAATTGTGGGGGACCTCACCGATCGGACCTTCGGCACTGCCAAGCCAGACCCAGAAAAGATGGACCGGTGACCAAGGAACAGCTCGCAGCAATTCGCAGAGTCGAGCAAGAAAGATATGCAGACTTTGCCCGTGTCAAAGCTGCATACAAAAAGGACGAAGAGGCGAGGAACGCCTCTGCGAAGGACGTCTCCATGGCGGAGGGATCGGGTTTCGGAATTCTTGAAACTGAAGAAGAAGTTTGAGGACCCGGCAGTCCTTGGTGAAGTCTACAACAACTTTCACAACAAAAAGCAGGAAACCAGCCGACAGCAAAGGTTACCTGAGAGCTCATCTTTCGCTCTCAGCGGAGATTAGGAAAAGTCACTTGGAAGATGTGACAGGGAAGGAAACGGGTGAGAAGCGCGGGATCTGGACCACATATGAAATTCTTCTAAATTATTATTTAATTTTTTCAGTTTATTTCAGTTTATTTTTTTTGATTTACGCTTTGATTTTAGTCTTGATTTAAGTTTTGTTGTAACTTCATCTACTTTTGTTGAGGTTCCCGCGGTTGGAATGAGTTGGGCCTATACGCAGAGAACCCCACCGGGTCCACCAGTCTTGTACCGATAGTGGACCTAGAGCTTTAGTTTAGGACTTTAAAATAAAAAACAAAAAAAAAACAAATCACCCACCCAACAATTTGTAGAGCCAATCTACGAGGCTAGTCATCGAAGCTCGCCCCACCAACAAACTCCGTCGCCTCAAATTGTCGCGACCGAATTCCTCGCCGAACAGGGCAGGATATTCCAGACGCGCTCTGCACAAGCAGAGCGTTTCATCATCGAGTTCTGCAAGCTGTTGGAACCAGTCACTGACGAGAGACTTCGAAAACTCTTTGATCAGGACTTACTGGCCCTTCAGGGCAAGATACTGGAAATTCTATGGCGCAACCCATCTCAAGCAGACGCCAACGCTCCCCCAAAGGCTGCAAGCGGCCACACTAACACATCTAATCCGGCTCAAGTTACAGAGCCTCCAAAACAAAGTCCTGTAAGCGTCACACGTCCAGTGCTGATCCTTGCCAGAGAAAAGAATAGACTGGCACCACAAAGGCCGGTAGCCACAACCGCAACTCTCCAGCCCAACCAGGGCTCAAACAAAACCAACAACAACGCTACAGAGAAATCTTGGACCGAGGTGTTGGCAAAAAGAAACAAGCCAGCAAACCAAGTGGCTCCAACTTCAACACTCAAGATAGTGCCAGTGAGGCCCGTCTCCGCGCCGAAGCCTAAAGTTCCAGCAACAAACCCCCAGCGACCTGACGAGCGCGTATTTTTGCGCCTCAAACCTGACCACCCGTGGAGACGTATGTCACCCTACTTCGTAAAGATTAGCCTAGCTAGCAAGCTGCGTCTGGCCAACTCGACAATCAAACAGGTCACTGTAGTGAACTCAGGGTTCGCAATACAAGCCGAAGGGGAAGGAGCTAGAGGTGCACTTCTCTCAGGAGGAGCCATCTTATACAGTTCTGAAATGAAATTGGAAGCCGCCTCCAACTGGATATCAGTCCTGGCACTAAATTTCCCAGACAAGCTTTACACTCTGGAAGGGCCCACCATAGTAACACCAGAGATAGTAATAGAAGAAGCAGCTCTCAAAACAGGAGTTAGACCAACCTCAGCTCGTGCTTTCGCTACTAGCATGGCCAGGCCGTCAACGGACTGGGTGTTGCACTTCGCAACAGGAAAACCGAAACTTGGAGAAAGACTGTTTGAAGAAAGCGGGCGCCTTCACGAACTCCAGCGCAAGCTCAAAATTGCGCAATGCAACCGATGCTGGGGACACCACCCAACTAAAATTTGTTCACGAGCAGAGCGCTGCACCTGCTGTGGCTCAATTGAGCATAAAGCTACTGAGTGCAAACAGGCCGTTCCAAGGTACATCAAATGCCACGGGCCACATGATGCAACTGAGCCTAACTGTATGGCTAGGCTGACACGGGCTGGTGGGAAGACGGTGCAACGCACAAGGGACCAGCTGTTGTTGATCCGCGAGCAGGGTCAAAAAGAAAGGAATGCTTCGATCTGAGAGATGGAAGCAAAGCAGAAAGCCACCGAGGCTACTGCTGAAAACGAAAATATAAACGTAGCTCAATGCCCGTAAGGGACCACAACCCAACCGAGCTTCAAAAAAACGGCAACAACAATCTCGTTCCTCTGCGCTAATCTGGGCAGAGGAGATTCGGCTGCGGACATCATCCTGCAATCCGCTTGGGATTCAGGAACCGATGTCCTACTCATCCAGGAACCCTGGACTCAACACAAGGACGGCTTCTGGCTCATCAAGTCGCATCCCGGATTCGATAGGCATTTGCCTTCCCATGCCGCTGCCAACTCTTCAAGGCCACGCTCCCTCATCTACACGCGAAAAGGGATCAAGTGCCAATAGCAAGCAATCTGCAATACATCACCAGATCTCACTGCGGTAAAGGTAGAAGGAGTCACATTTGTCTCCGTATACCGCGCTCCTGGATCAGACCTTTTGCCGCTGTTATCATGGGCTCCATCTAGGCCTAAAGTTATCGGCGGAGACTTCAATTCCGTTCACACCGACTGGCAGCCAATGGCTACTTGGCTACACGGCGACGGCCAGGTGCTCACCGAGTGGATGTTCGAGCACGGCATGGACCTATCTTCCACACCGGGCGTCCCGACACACGATTTTGGAAATGCAATCGACCTAGTCTGTTCTAACGCTGGTGCCCTTGCAGATGTTTCGGTAGAGCTTGACTCGACATCGGACCACAGAACGCTTGCAGGAGACGTTCCCCGCCCGAACTCGAAAGCCATAGCGGTTATCAAAACTGGTCAACCGGTACGAGTGACAGACGATGCCCTCGAAGACTTCGCCAAGGTACTAGGTAGGTGGACCCATGGAATAGGGATGCAGCCTATGGTCTCAACAAGTGCGGTGGACAACCTTGCGGATAAATTGGTTCAAACCATCAGCGATGCTATCAGGGCTACCGGAAGACGCGGGAGTACGAAGAAGGGTAGGACGGCACCTTGGTGGACGTTGGAGTGCTCACAGGCCAAACGCGAATATAGGATATACTGGGACGAGGAGCGTAGAAAGGATTTCCGTCGCATAGTCAGAAGTGCGAAACGCCAATACTGGCGGCGAAAGTTCTTGGAAGCTACAACAGACATTGACATGTATCGGATGGCACGCTGGGTAAAGCCGCAACCTACATCTACCGCTCCGCCACTCCAAACTCCGGATGGTTTTGTTTTGGATCCAGGAAAGCGTGCACTTCTATTGCGCGATCTCCCCCTCGGCCGGTTCACCAGCCAAAACGACGTAGACATCGAACACCTCGAGCCAGGACGCGGAAACCTTCCATGGATATTAAGCGCCACTGATGAAGAAGCCAAGTGGGTCACAACAGCCTGCCAAAATAAAGCTCCCGGAGTAGACATGATTTCTGTGCGGCTTCTTAGGACAGCCTGGCTGTCAAATGGTCACGCAGTGAAAGTACTCTTTGAGGGCTCAATTCGACTGAACCACTTCCCGAAGGCATTCAAGCTAGCCGAAGTGATTCTTCTCCCCAAGCCTGGCCGTAATCTGAGCACAGCTAAAGGATGGAGGCCTATCGCAATTCTCTCCTCCCTGGGCAAAGGTGTTGAGAGACTAGTCGCAAGGCGCATGGCTTACACCGCCATTTCGTACAAGGCTGTGCCGCAGCAGCTTTTTGGAGCACACTCCGGCAGATCCGCTAACGACCTTGTCTCATGCGTTATCCACGATGTGAAGCATGCATTTAAGAGGCAGAAGAAAGCAGTCCTTGTCACTCTGGACGTAGAGGGGGCATCCGACGCTGTACTCCACGGAAGGCTGCTGCAAAGGATGAACAAAGATGGGTAGCCCAACCCAGCCATCATTTGGATAAAGTCTCTCCTGAAAGAACGATCTGCCCGTGTCAGACACGAGGATGGAGTAACAGACCCAATTCACCTAGAGTGCGGGCTGCCACAAGGATCGCCTTTATCCCCAATTCTCTTCCTCCTCTACATGGCCGAAGTCGTGGGGGGCAGTAGTTGGAGATTCAGTTATGCAGATGATGTTGCTATCCTCGGCATAGTTTTTACTCCAAACGAAGCCACAGCAGCTGTCCAGAGAGAAGTCGATGTAGTCCTAGGGTGGGCTGCTGAAAATGCCGTCTCTTTCGACCCAGATAAGGCCGAAGTAGTCTACTTCGTCGGCCCCAGATCCAGGGCTCAAGATCTTCCGGTTATAAGGGTAGGCATTCGCGATGTACAAGCATCCGACGATATCCGATGGCTCGGAGTACACCTTGATCGCGGTCTGAACTTCGAAAGCCACGTCGCAAAGTGAACCAGTAAAGCAATGCGGCTAGTGCAACACTTCCGGCGACTTACTCAGTGCACCCAGGGACCAAGGCCCGACCTACTAACCACAGTGATCCGCACGGTAGTCCTGCCAATCGCGATGCACGCAGCGGAATCCTGGTACCCGGGTCCAACCAGGAAACCTATCGGGGTGTCGCGCGAAATTCATGTAAGAGACAGTGCAAAGTTATTGACCAAACTTCTGCCTTCGGAATCCGCGTGGCTCTACCAACCTGGCGCACCATGCCCATCGCAGCCCTGAGAAGGGAGACTGGCATTCCACCAGCACACATTCTGCTCGAGGAACGCAGGCTCAAGACTGCCGCACGAATCCGAAGACCAGATGAGTACCATCCGCTTCGACTTCAGGCCACGGAAAGCACCAACAGCGCTTGTTACTGACTCGGACTAAAGACATGCAACAAAACCAGACTTGGTCTGGACAGAGTTCATGATTCGAGGGTCCAGAGGATGTATCGACCTCTGCCAGAGGCTGAACTACCTTCACCGCTTCGACCTCCGGTCCCCCTCCCAGCCAATTCCCTGCTGGACAAGCAAGAAAGAGGCTGCCAAGTTCATAAGAGAGTGGCTACCGATACTTTCACCCGACTGTCTCTGCGTTTACAGTGATGGTTCTGGGGCTTCCACCGACAAAGTGTCATGGGCCTTTGTATAAGGAAATGGTTAAACTGTCCTTTGCAGCTATTGATGGTGACATGAATTAAGATGATGATTGTGATTGAGATAGATTTCTATATATTTTATAATACATGATATGCTCAGGTTCATATACCTCGAGCCAAGCAACCAGATTATGTTCCTCTAGATCTAGATTCATCAGAATAATTACTTACTCAGTAAAATTCTCCTAGTCTCAGTTGTGTGTTTAGGATCTTGATTAGGTTTCTAGTAACTAGTCAATGATGTTTCTCATATCACTGAGACATAGTCATGGTTGATACAACAGGTACAAACGATGAATCGTGTCTGTACATGACGTTGTGATATAGTCATGATCGTCTGAACAATATCAACTCATGAATGAATCATGTCTCTACATGACACTTTGTGACCTTTATCAGTGGCACAGGTACGACAATTGAGCAAAGCAGCTCAGGCAAAATTACCAATGCGGAGGTCTACGACGCAGAGGTCCATGGAGCTTTGGCTGCTATAGAAGCAATTACTGCCAGCAATCGAGATCGAGGACGCAGCGCCATCTATTTCCTGCTCGACAATTTTGCGGCTGTTAAGGCTTTACTGGCGGGAACAACGGGCTAATCACCCTGGCGAGTCCAAAAGTTCGTGAAAATGGCCGCGGGATCAGCCGCACCTGTAAAAATAAGATGGATCCCGGGCCGCGAAGGGCTGGCAGGAAATGAAATCGCCGATAGAATCGCTCGAAGAGAGCTCAACTTGCCGGACAACTCTAGGACGACACATGATGTGATGACCCTCGCCTCATCAGGACGGAAAGCCCGTGAAGTGGCCAGGCAGATGTTGACGGACTGGTGGCACTTGAATCGCCCCAAACACTACACCGATCTTGAACTCGAGATGCGGCGCAAGGAACCGCCAGATCTAGCTCTACCGAGAGCGGTCTACGCCCGCTTAATCGCCGCTCAAACTTGACATGGGGACTTTGCGGCATATCATCGCCGCTTCAATCACGCTGACGCTACACTTAACTGCGAGTGTGGGAGGGAAAATCAATTGGTCACCTTGTCCAGTGTCGAAAAGCACTGGCAACATGGCGGCTGAAAAGCGGAAAGCGTAGGGCGCCGGCTCTGGAAACAATGCTTGGATCAAGGGGATGGTAGCTGTTCAGGGACTACGTCCAGTAGAGTGGAATATACGCGGAGGCTAGTCGGGGGATGGCAGGGATACTCGTGACTCTGAGGTGATAGATCATAGGCCTAGGTGGTTTGGCATGGACAGAGAGATTGGAATCGAGGCTCAGGCGCGTGGTGGCTGAGGCGGAATGATGGAAGGGAGATTGTTGAAGTTTTTCTTTTGTAATGCGGGATTTCGCGTGAATATTTTTGTTTTGTTTTCAATTCTGGGCTGCCGAATTTGTCATGGTTCAACACATAGATGCATTTTGGCATGGTTCCGGTCATTTAGGTGGGACGAGGCATTTGTACTGCACGGTAGTTAACCTGATCCGGCCCGACCCCACTCGTGCTCAAGCTCCAGTAGGAGTGCGACGCTAGTTACTTCACCTAGCACGTTAATGAATAAACAAACAATTTTTTGAAATTCGAATTTTCGAATCTTCACCCTTTCCTCATCTCCATCCCTCTCGCGCTCGTCGCATTCCTTCAGTAAATTGTCATCGATCCGCTGGCATCTTAACCATGCCACCTGTTCGTAAAAAGCGTCCCAACGCCAAGTTGGACAACACGAGAGTCCGCCCGAGGGCTCTCGAAAAATTAGCTGACCTTGCCCAGTCTCCGAAATGCGCGGAGATGAGCAAGGTCTCAACTAAAGGGAAGGAAAAAGCCCTCCCCGCCGTCACTGAGCCCGACACCGACATGATCGGGTCAGTTGAAATTGTTGAGGAATTTCCCCAACCATCCTCCGTCCCTCACGGGATTGGAGAATCGTCAAAATCTCCTCCGATCACATCAAAACCGTCGGAAAACGCTGCACCCACATCAGTGTCAACATCAACGTCGCAGCCAAAAGCTGCCACGAAAGCAGAATGCCCTCCTGAGCTTCGACCAATCGTCGAGGCCGAACAACGACGCGCCGCCGAAAAAGCGGCAAATCTGGCCCTTTGCTCCGCCGCCATCTCTGGCGTCGAAGCCACCCTCCTCCCTTTGAACAACGGGTCAAATAGACAATTCGTAGACTCCATGAGAGTCTACCTACGCGCCGCCATGGCGCAATACATGGCCACGGGCCCGGCCATCACGCCACCCGTTCTCCCTCCTCGCCCCGCGAACCCGATCCCAAGGGCTCCAGAAGCCAGGAGCAAAATAACTCCCGCCGTCCCAGTGCTGCCTGTAAAAAGCACCTGGGCCACGGTGGCCAAAAATGGACTGCGACAAAATGCAGCTCCTATAGCAAAGGCTGTGCTGCGACCTGCGGCGAGAGTCCAAAAGAAAGAAGCTCCCAAGGCGAAAGTCAATAAGCGACTGTTCCTTCGCCTGGAAAGGGAGCACCCATGGCGGAATCTCTCAAACAACATTGTGAAAAGTAAGGTAGCGGACATGCTTAATCGCTCTTACAATGATATAACCTCGATTCATCGAGTAAAGACCGGCTTTGCTATTATAGCAAAGAACGAAAAAATACGACAAGAGATCCTAGATGTCTCTCCGAAGCTGGCAAGTGAAAACGCCTAACTCGAAGCATCTTCGGATCTTGTCGCCTTACAGATACCGAACGTACCTGTAAGTATCGTTTCACAGTACGGCCCCGTAGCGACCGATGCTGCAAGTGTCACCGCTGAGATCTTCCTTACGACCAGCGCGTATCCAATCCAGGTCCGACCTCATGGGACATGTCGGCCTGGATCGCCTTATCGAAACTGGCATGCCCTTTTTCGCCGGGACGAAGCCCCTCGTGCGGGCTTCCGCCTTTTCGACGATTCGGGTATGGCTACCATCCACAAGCCTCGTCGATCAATTGAACAGTGCAAACGCTGTTTGGGCTTCCACGCCACTCGTGGTTGCTCCCGCGCTCCGGCTTGCTGGAACTGCGGATCAAATATGCACTCCGAAACAGAGTGCAAGGCCCTCACACGCTTTCGCAACTGTGGGGGACCTCACCGATCGGATTCTCGGGCCTGCCAAGTCAGACCAAAAAAATCCGGACCGGTGACCAAATAGCAGCTCGCGTGGATTCGCCACATCGAACAAGGGGAATTCTCAAAGGTGGCTCGAGCTAGGGCTGTAGCAAAAAAGGCCGAAGAGGCAATCATCGCCGCGGCGAAGGATGTCTCGATGGCCGAGGCAACAGGTTTCGGAGCTCTGGGATCTGAAGAAGAAGTTTGAGGACACAGCAACCTCGACGATGTCCCCTTTTGGGGCATCTACTAACCAATAGCAGGATACCGGCTGGATCAAAGGTGCCTGCTAACCCATCTCTTGCTCTCAGCGGAGATTGAATAAATTTTGTCATTTGGAAGGTGTGACGGACGAGGGAATGTGTGAGGAGCGCATTTACTGGGTCCAATATGGAGGAATCTTCTGGTATTCGGAGTTGTTTTGATTTTTGTGATTTTTCGTTCTTGTTCAATCAGCTGCACTTTTGGTAGCGATTCACGAGGTTGGAAAGAGTTAGGCTGTAGGAAAAGTTACAGGGAGCCCTGCCGGATCCGCCGGTCCTTGACCCAATGTGGAAAACATAGCTTTAGCTTAGGACCGAATGTATAAAAAAAAAAAAGTACAGTCAGACCCCTGTCAAGACGATGTAATCGGGCCCGTGAAAAATATCTTCTTATAGAGGATATCGTTTAAAAGGATATGATTATCCAATCCAGCTATCTAGTCTACTTTGTACGATTAATGCCTCTTTTATACTCCCATTTGCCGCCTTTAATCGCTCTAATATTCTCAAGGTCAGGCCAGTTTCCAGCTCGCTATCTTAGCGCGTTAATACTTGGAACTTCGTGGAGTTTTGCAAAGGTCTTGCTCAAAGACTCGGAGACTGTGGACTGGCTTAATCGATGGCCGTACTCAGCGAAGAACCACTCAATGCACTGTTTTCGTGTTGGTTTTGGGACCTGGCGGTGCGCCCATCGTCGCAGAGCACGCCGCTGCTCTACAGAAATTCACTTTTTTGGCGACAATGTTAGCACCAACTAGCAAAAAAACCCTGGTTAAGACGATATTCAGAGGTTGAAGAACGATAATCGTGTAATCGGTAAATGTATGGGAACGAAGTCCCTTCCTGAAAAAATATCGTATTAACGGCAATATCGTCTTCACCATGATTTTCTTAACAGGGGTCTAACAGTAGTGGTTTGTATGATATATATTAAGAAATTTGTCCACTGCAGCCTGATAAGAAGTAGATCTTCTGTTACAAAGTTCATGGATTACTGCCAGGTTATCTAGCAGGACATTGATTAGTATATCTTCTGCTAACTCTATCGTTTAATGTTAAGGTCGATGATTTATGTTTCAACATAATCAATGACTATTAAATATGACCTAGCATACTAGGTCTACACCTTTAAAGCAGAAATTACGTCACCAACACTGGCAGCTAATTCTTTTGATTAATAATTTAATTAATCACTTTCATTCTACGACTTTTAAGGGCACGTAGGTTCTTAATGCATACAGACTGGAGATAACTATGCCTATGGTATTAAATCTTCACCAATTAGTCCCTTAGCAGATCTCTACCAACATTATTTCTCCCCACAAGCCTTCATTATGAGATAGATTTACAGTAGTCTTTTACCCTCTATTATATACCCTCTGCAACCAAATAATCGAACAATATTGGCGGGTGTGAGACAGTAGGATTTTTTTTAATTTAGCATTGATTAATGAATTCCCTTAATGCCGACATTAGAAATAAATCCGAAGATGTAGCTACCCTTACATAGCGCCTGAAGAGGTCGTCAAAATTAGAACTTTGAGCTTGCATGTGCCTTGGAGAATCAATCTCTGCCTTTTTGTCTTCTTTCAACTCTTCTCCAAAGGTCGGGTTGAAATATAAGAAAAGTCTTAACAGAGCGTGTTTTCTGCATGGTAGCCTAGCCCATGTTTTATATGTCACCTTGGGCTACGGGAAATACCGCTGAGTAATTTGCTGTTGAAGCCTCTCTAGCTAGTGCTGGATCATAAATCTGCTTTGTAGATTGTAAAGTATGAAAGAGTGATTGGCAGGAGATAAATCTTACTGGCATTTATTTCATTTCATTTTCCTGCCTAGGTCTATAATTATGTAAGACATGTAGATCTGATTGGCGTTGACTCTTTATTTGTACCTTGTGAATCTTATTCATTTTTTTTATTGCCATAGCCGTGGGCTCATTTATTTACTCTTCCCACTTGTATTTATTTATTTTTATGTCTACCAGGTACTAGTTAGAATTAGAGCCCCATCCCTGAGGAGACATGGTGACTCCTACGTAATACAAGATATAATGTGTAGTAGCAGAGGCCATGAAAAAAAATTACAAACTGCGAACGCTATTCAGCGGATTCCTCACAAGAATAGCTCATATCTTACGGAGTGGGCAGATTTCTGACATGAACCCGACTTTCTCCAATATGGTAGCGAAACTATTAGGTCCTGTGGAGGTGCTGAGGAGAGAAATGAGTGAGCCCATACTTCGTCGATGGCCGGCCGAAGCCATTCTTTATTTTTATTTTTTTTGCATCAGATTTTAATTGCGTATGCAGCTATCTAGCTATGACACAATATCAAAGAAAAGTATAGAAAAGATGACTCAATTTACAAGAGGAGCACTCATGCTTCGGATTTCATTTGCAAGTACCACTGCGAAGTTATGGCGGCTTTTTCTTCACCCCAAGTCAACCCTCATCCGTGAATACCCACCCAGGGGAACGTCTAAAAATCCTGAGTTATCCAGACATGCCTCCATCATCTTTCAACTTTTCTCCGCGCGAAATATGATCAGAGATGTCTCCTTCCCAAGTGGAGTAGGTGCCCAGGCTACTCAAACCATACCAGAGAACACCACCAGGAGGCGGACCACAACACCTTCCATCGTCGGCTTGTTTTTATAGTGTGAGCTGCACTCTCGCAAGCGAGGTCTTGGCGCGCACAAAGCTCAATTCGTAAAACTCTTGCCAAAATTCGAAATTTCACGCCCGTCGAGAATGTATCCCTCTTCTGCATCATTTTGAGAACTTGTCCTGATCCCTCTCACGTCCGTCCCAAAGAGCTATCTCCCAGATTTGTGCTCCACGCTTTGCTTCCTCCGTCGGGTATAAATATCGGCGTGGGCGTGTATTTGGTGACCGGCTGAGGCCAGAGAAAGTCAACGAGAGGCGTGGTCATTAAAATGAGGATGTACTAGGTCGTACTTGTAGACTTGATGAAGTTTAGTTGAGAATCGGGCTCTTTGGGAGTGAAAGATTGACATGGTGGAGTAATTTGAATCTTTGCCTGGTGGGCCAACTTCTTTGATATTGCGAAATTTGACTGAACTTGGCTCTGGGAGAATATTTCACTCCCGGGTTCGTAGAGGACACTGCGTACAGGTGTTCAGCCTTGTCCTCCCCATTCTTTATCGCGTAGGGGGGCAAAAAACTAAGTGAGTTATTGACTTGTTAGCCCCGTAGGAACAAGTCAAAAGGGCATCATTATGATGAAACCTTTCGTGAAAAGCACAAAAGTCACCTTGTTCAGTGCGGCATTGGGTAAATTAGCCGAGATATCGGCGAGGTTGTCATAGTTCCTCAGGTGACTTATTGGGGACTTCCTTACAACTTGCATAAACGGCTAGTGTACTTCCTGTTAGAAATCATCACGTGATAAGCAGAGATCTTAGTCAAGCAAATCAGCTTACTTTCCATGTGAAGGCGCCGGCTGCTAATGTCAATATCTAGTTCATCGATGAGAAAGGTTAACAAAAATACCCATCAATATTCACATATATAAAAATGATCAGAAACGCGCCAACACGGGCGGCAACCATAACTAGTAACCTAGAACCTAAATTAGGCCTCAGTTTACAAAGTCAGACAGTTTCTTTGGCCCCAATACCCATTAGAATGGCTCGAAAGTCGCCGTCGGTACCAAAAAATAAATTTCTAAAATGTCATGCTTCAAACCAAGTATCTCTGTCTCTCTCAAGGCACTCATCTACTGCCGCTAGACCCTCATCCGAGTCTATTGTGAGGGCCCAAAAAATCGACACCCCTTCACAGAGCAACGCACAGATAGCTGAAAACTCTCATCTTGACTGGAATACATTTTTTCAGCTCCGAAAAAAACGACGCTGGTATCAACAAGGTCTATCCATTGGTTCAAGCATAGGCGGCGTCGTGGGGGGAGCCCAGGTCCTAACCAGTTATGATATTGATGCACTAGTTGCACAGTTTCCATTAGATCCTTTTATTTCTCTTGGTCTCATCACTTGTCTTTTTGGTGGGGTAGGCTGGCTCTTCGGGCCGGTGGTGGGAACGGCTATGTTCAATTTTAAAAATCGGACGTGGAAGAATGAGATTGATAACAAAGAAAGAGAGTTTTACAAAAGAGTTCGGAAACATAGGGTTGATCCGAGTAATAGCAGTATCGCAAATCCAGTTCCCGGTATGACGGTGGCAATCATCACCTAACTCGTTTATATACTATGCTAACAATTTCAGATTATTATGGGGAAAAAATTTCAAGTGTTGCTAGCTATCGGCAGTGGCTTAAAGACTGCCGAGCTTTCAACAAAAAACGAACAACCTATTTGGAATAAAGAACCTCGTTTTCATCGAAAAATGGAGTTTGTATTTCTGATAAAATGTGGGAACCACGATTCACTACTATTTTTATAGAGCTGAACCATCAGTGAGGATCAAACATGATTTACGTCATGAAATAGAACCCCTTGTGCCTCGATTCCCTGACCCAGATATTCTTCAACTAGAAAATTCGTCAGTAGTCCGGCCACGATGGATCAACCTGCTCTCTCCACGCCTTAAATCCACCTGTGATGTTCTTCACTGTCTGTAGGCCTCTGGCCTTTAATTGCTTCGTTACAACTTGAGAGTCGTTACCCATGCGACAGATAACGTAGATGGATGCATCTACTGGCAGTGATGTTGGTAGCCTAGCAGTCCGGGCGTTCTCTTTGAAATGGGAATACTCCTTTTGAAACGTGGAAAAGGGAAGATTGATAGAGCCTACCAAATTACAAATATCGAACTGAACTTTTTCCCTGACATCCAAAAGGATGTGCTCCATGTCCTGCTCTTTCAGTCGTGCATACTCAATGACCTCAATTCTATCTTCAGCATCCAAATTAGTCGTTTGTGGCTGTTTTGATCCGCAGAATAGCATGTAATCTATCTGACCATCTCTTATCCTACTAAGTGATAATTTGGCCGCATTTGAACAAGTTATACAATCCTCTCTTCTGCCTTTCAACTTGACATTCCTAAACTTTAGGATTGGATGTGCTGAGAATAAAAGCATTGTAGTCCCCTTTCGCTCTTCTTCAAGTTTAGGGGGTATCAATTTTCCACTGGTGATCAAATGCAGAGTCTCGAGGGCCTGTAATACTCCAATCACGCCTACTACAGGTCCAACGATTCCACCATCTCCACAGCTTACTACGCTATCAGCTGGTGGCGCTTTAGGGAAAACACAGCGGTAGCAGGGACCACCATTTTGGTTGCCCGCGGGGAGAGGAGGCCAATTGAGCAACATAAGTTGGCCCTCATATCGTAAAGCTGAAGCCGAAAGGAGCGGTTTCTGGAGAAGGCTGCAGATATCTGAAACTAGGTAACGAGAGGTTGGATGGTCGGTACAGTCCAGTACCATGTCATACTGTGAAACAATTTCTTGGCAATTTTGCGCAGTGAGATGTGTGCGATGAGCTTGGTAGGTAAGATGAGGATTGAGACTTGATCATGTTAGTTCTTTAAGTGGAAAAAGACGCCGTGAAACTAGCCGTTGTAAGAAGGCAAGAGCACTGTCAACTTTGGTCATGCCTATTGTGCTACTATTATGGAGAACCTGCCGATGTAGATTTGATAACTCAACATTATCGCCATCAACTAGTCCAAGAACGCCTATACCGGCGCCCGCGAGGTAGGCAGCAGCTGGACATCCAAGGCCGCCTACTCCAACGATGAGGACAGAAGCTGATTTAAGGCGGGACTGGCCTATGTAATATTAACAGATTGGTCGATCACGATGTAGATGATGGATCAATAACCTTGAATTCCAATATCTGGAACTATCATTTGTCTCCCATATCGTTGATATTCTTCAGATGTCAAGGGCAAATTTGGTTCAGCTGCCGACTGCCATTCTATGGTTCTCTCATGTGCTTCAATTCTTGCCAGATCAGCTTTTAAATTGATGAGTCCTTCTTCCGCCGCGATAATTTGCTTTTTTAATGCTTCGATGCGATTTGTTTCGTGGCTCATGATTAGCGATTATTGATTGTCACGAGATGGGCAATAAACTCCACATGAAATATTCATAGTTGATGTATTCAACAAATTTTGGACATCGACGGTACTTTCGACAAAGCTGTCCAGAGGCCTAGTCCCACCCAAAAATTCTAACCTCTTGAAACGATGGTAAATTTTCATTTAAACATATGAACTTCGTCGACTATACTGAGAACTTTCTTTAGGCACCTACTGCACCCAAAGCTCGTCGTTCCTTGAGGGCCAAGGCGACCAAATTAAAAGTGGGATTGAAATCGAATGCAAGTGTTGATGATACAGGTAAATTACAAGTAGCTGCGAAAGATGTCCTCTCAAAACGAGAAAAGCGCGCGAATAAGCATTCCAGTCTCGTCAAGCGCATCGAGAAATCCACTACCAAACCATTTAAACGTCGTCGGCCTAACAAAAAGCTCATCACGACTATGAATAACCTGATAGATGCTCTCCCGGATATCGAAGCATTAGTTCAGGGTCCGAATAATGTCAATACAAGCCTTAAACACAAAAGTCTAAAGAGTCGACCTGGGGTTATGAAAAAAAAAGATAAATTAGAGAAAGTCGAAATGGCTAGATTTGGGCAAAACATGGCACATATCATGGGCATAGAGCAGTCAGAAATGATTTCGAATGTTCCAACAACCTCCAGCAAAATGGAAGCTGAATCTTTGCCAGATGTCGAATTTAACACACATAAATCGACAAAGATTGCCAAAAGATTTGCGGCATTGAGAGCCTGGGCGATTACGAATATGGAGAAGCATCCGAGCTTTGAAAAAAATACAATTTAAAGTTTTAGTCGAGGTTACTGATCTTTTGCTTAGAACCGTAGTGAACGTCCAAAGCATGGAGTTTGGGTGTTTTTTGAGGAAAAGATTGGGTCAACGGTAAATTCTATTTCTAAGTCTACATATCGCCGCTCGATTATTTACGTATAGGGAACTTCATTGTAGGATTTTCTATATCTCTAACTTAAAATCCCTATTGCAGTTGTAAATCGGTTTACGCCAGGCAATAGGCTATAGCAGTAGAAACATGGTTAGAGCTTAATTTTGGCGGTATACCCTGGCTGATATACAACAATGCAATAAATTCCCGTGTTTTGCCAACTGTCAGCTTAATGCTTCACCAGCAAGCCATATTATCCCTCACATCTCAATTGGAAGTTTTTTCTAAGATTATTTCAAACCTTTCACGAGAGCTAAGTATCAACAAAATAAATGACTTGGAGTCTTGACATGGTTTCTTTAAGAATCTACTTTGTCACAAATACCAGCCTCATTTACCGTCAGCGGGTGTGTCCCTGTGTTTGACTTAATTACGTATCGTATGATGACGAAGTTGACAATCGTTTTAAAAGTAGCGCAAAAGATATGACTTCTATAAGTAAATATATTTGAGCTGTTATATAGAATAAGGTACAAATTATCTATAAGATGATCGGGTAAAACTGGTTGTGATCTATTCTCGGTGTGATGCCTATCTTCTCCAGTCCTCCTTTTCATGTCCATATATAACCATTACTCTAACCATTCCTTTGTTATTTAAGCAAATTTCTACTAGCCCTAGTTTCTTATACAAGATTAGATCAAATCACACATGACACTAGAAAGTTATTCACATCACCTTAATTACTATGCTTGCATGACTGGACGACCAGTACACGTCTCTTCCCTTGACAGTTATACATCCGCGGGATAAGTAATTAGTCACGACCCGACAAGAAATTACCCTATTTTCGATAGGCCTTAATTTACGCATACGTAAGATTAGTTTAGTGCAAAACGAAAGGTAAGAAAGTGAGGTAAGTATTATTCATTCTTGTCTCTATCTATGAACACTGCGAACGTCCGGGGGACTATTCTCAACACCTGTCAGTGGTGCCCCCTATGAACCTCCAGCTCTCACTGTAGAGTCTACAGAGCTGAGATTGAGTAACAAAGTCCTCACTTCGACGAGGATTCTCAATCGCCCTCGCTCTCTGTGTCTTCTTCATCTCTCAACACATCCCCCTTTCACCATGATCATGGAGCTAACCACGATCAGATCAGATGGTAGGGTCGGAGCCCTGCTCATCATCCACCCTTGATAATGGAGGAAAAGCCATCTGATGAGTTTCCGGAGCGTACCCAGCACCCGATACGGAGATGGCGGATTGGATCAAGTCGCCCTCGATTATTACAAAGAAGGGAGATATAGATGAATATACGAACCTCATGTGGTCCCGGTGTCTAGGCCTCGCCTGGCTGGGGCTGCAGGTTTTTTGAGACATTTTCCCGCGCACGCAGTTTCCATTGCTACCATTTTTATTTTTTTGGGCAGAAGGTTCCGTGGAAAAAGTGGCCGAATTCCATGGGTAAATACTGAGCTGAATGGCTATTTATCAAGCGGAATATATCAATGATCTTTCAAGTAACAAAAGAGGAAAGGAGCACTGTACAAGGTGTGGCCTGGGTCGGAGAGGAGCTCAATGTGCTAGATAGTCACAGACTCAAGTAGTATAATAAACACAAACACACTTGTTCATTTATCCGCGACAACTCCACACCTACACCATATGCGATGGCCCTGTACCATATAATTGGGTAATAATGTAATGACATAGTAATTAGTCATTATTATGTAGAGCTACCCTGCATGGAATGCACGGGCCAGGTGTAAATTACTTACCGTTGTACATCTGTAGATGCTTTCCTTTGCTTAATTTAGAATTTTGTACATTATAATCCTGATCTGAGTTTCTACTTGATTCGACATTGTCATCGCTTACCTGATGCTCTTTCCGGACACTCACAATATTTTTAACTCATCTCAACGCCTGGGAATGCAATACAATTTCCTGATTTCATTGAGACTAAGATTTTTTCGTACTTCAACTTAAAGAACGCGACGAAACTTACGATAACGAAGGGTCATTTTTCAAAGTACTTTCAAGGAATAACTAACCACATAGGTTACCGCTGGTGTTAAAGTTTTCCTACTCTCAAAAAAATAAAAAAATCAAACAGACAAGACATAGTCTCCTTTTTTATTAAAATATAAATTATTTTTAATAAACGTCTTTATTTACATATAGTACCATCTATCATTTCACAATGAGTAATACTTATAATGACCCCGGAATACGCTTTCCTCCCCAATCTGCTTTCGATTCGGAACACGAACATTCAGAAGTCCACTCAGGAGAAGTTGGTGTACCTGCAAGAATTGAAGTCCCAAATGTCGCTTCTCGGAAAAGGAAACCACGCGTTTCGGAGGTCAATCGAAAGGTAGAAGAGTCAATAATGGCCCATGATGAAGTTGGTAGAAAAATGTCGGATGCCATCGTCAAAACTACATACAAAGAATTGAGTTGCCACCATGACTTGGAAATGACCAATCGAAAACAGCAAGAAGAAATAAAAATTTTGAAGAAAAAGATGAAAGAACTAGAAAAGCTTGTGGAGTCTACTAATTTAGATTCTAATCATCGCCAATCAAGAATCCGGCCTCTCTATTCTTCTAAGGCAAGAGAAAATTTCGAGGATATTGCAGAGCTGGACTAAGAATCTTATGGGTTTTTTGCTTCCCAAAGTAAAAAGGGAAAATCGCCAATGAGAAACGCGCCCATGAACTATGGACAAGCAGAACCCTCGGTCGAAAGACATCAAATTAATAGACCCGAAATCCAAAATAGGAGAGCGATAAGGCTTCGGAGTAGTGAGGAACCTAACTACCAGGGGCCCCCATCCGCAAAATATTGAGACCCGAAAGAAAGGCTCGGTCAAAAGTATGGAAATGTGATTCTAGGAGAGGCGGACCGAAAAATTGACTCAATCCGTGAGTTAGGGGGCTCTAATGACTTGAAGTTCTTCGAAAATTGGTTGATCCTGCTTAGAGGAAAAATAAAAGACAATGAAGGACATTGGGGCTCAGATGACCGAATCATGAACTTTATCTTCGCGTCTACCAAGGAAGATGCACATGAATTATTGGCTCCCTACTTTACTGGGCAAGATGATGAAAATGAATTTGGAAATTCAGTCCAGAAGGTTAACCATTTAATTTCCACATACCGAAACAGCACTCTACAGTGTGACAGTATGGTTAAATTTCAAACTTTCCGACAGGGATCCGCTGAATCGTTCCAAGACTTTAAGGTTAGGTTTATTTCTTTAGCAGGAAAGGCAAAAATCCATCATTCCATGAGAAAAGACCTGTTGTATGAAAAGATGAACCGACAACTCAAACAAGCTGTATATACACACTTGCACCTATTACCCGACTTTACCTCTTTATGCCAACATGCAGAGCCCGTAGAGAAAGAGAGAATTAGACTCGAAAGGAACGTGGTGAACAGTCGGCCAGAGAAAATGATTACGAGGAAAATTTACAATCCTAACTCGTCTAAATCACTCTATTAGCCTACCAAGCCCTCGCAACGAGTTCAAAGAAGAATTGTCCGTATCTAGGGGGTTTTATGCTATAATTGCAAGAGAGGCGGATATACCAAGTTAAAATGTCCCATGAATAATGCAAGAATAAGACCCCCAACAGTTCAAGTTGTCGCAGTACAAGAATCCGGAAGTAAATCAGAGTCCGAAGAATATTCGCTAGACCCCAACGAATTGAATTAGGGAAACCAAGAGTCCTAGATAAAGACGCCCTTCTAGGATATCTGGTCAATATACGAGAAATTGACCTGGGCAAAACAATTTCAGAAAAAAGATTTACATTTTAATGCTCCATTTCATTTAATAATCAAATTGTTGATAGAATTTCGGTTCTCCTAGATACAGGCGCATGTGGATTTGCCAAATTAATTCCCAGTGCGCGATTTCTGTTGCCAAATGGTTGGCCAACATCCAATTAATTTGGGTTATTCTATTCAATCAAAAGGCTTTGATGGGAAGAAAGGCCCAATTATTTCGTAAAATGTTTTGCTGTCATCATGGATAGATAAATGGCGCTTAGATAACATACTATTTCTTATTGTCGAGTTAGGAACTCACGATATAATACCTGGAAGTAGATGGCTAGCACACTACAATGTGATGATTGATTCACGACAAAGAAAACTCGTCTGGCCGTTAAGTCATCTAACAACACCCTCAGATTCATCTCCAATTCGTATTCATCTGAACATCTTGTTACAAAAGAAACCAAAAGTCTAAAATGAGCACCAAAAAGATATCAAACGACGTGAAAAACTGTTGAAAGAAAAAGATAAGAGTTTTCATTTCGGGGCTAATTCAAAAAAGAGATCCGTGTGTCAGAGAAAAAAATTCCACCGCAATTTTGGCACCGCAACTTGTAGAAATGAATTATCCAGCGAAAGCAGCCTGTCACGGAATGTATAAAGGGAATATCAGGATCTGGATGGGTCAAGATAAATAACTGTGTTGTGCGAAAAGAAGAGTAAATCTAACTATGTACATGGAAGTCTCTAAGTCCCAAGTTCGCTAAGCCATTCCTAGGACTTAGTCCCGTGGCACGGCCAGAGTCTTGATATCCAAGACAGAAGTAAAAACAATCCTAATTATGAAGGCAAACACTAACTTGTACCTGCCAAATTTAAAATACCTCCCGAAACCCACACACTTCTACAACAAAAGCAAATATCTTTTGAATTTGATTTCATTATCCAGATTTGGCGCCCTATGGGCCCATGCAGGTGTCTACAATCTATATTATTTAACAGGGAGGAAACCTTTATGGTGAAAACCTCCCGTACCTTTCTACTTGTTTTCTATAGTTCTCACATATTTTCTTCAGAAAGCGCAGTTACACTATAGTGCCATCCATCTAAACCAACCAGATCATCTCTATCTGTCCCAAGAATTATTTGACCTTTTCCTTTCCCTCAGCAGCATTTCGACCGTCATTGTCATCCGGAATTGCTCTATCCAACGTTGGTTTAGGATCCACTGTGTTATCCTTTTTATATCTCCAGGATTATTTATCATCGCTTCGTAGGACCGATCTTTGGCTTGTCTCCAGATCTCAGCTCTACCATTTGACCATCAGGGGCAGGAAATAATCATATGCTTGGAGTTCTGTGATTGGTAGCCACATGGACAACCTGGACTGTAAACTCCGCGTACTTTCCTTCTGTGTAAATACGAGTCAAGCCCCACGTGCTCACTTCGTATTTGCATTGCCAAACTGCTTTGGGCCCTTGACAGGTTACGATATAGAAAGAATGGTGAGCCTTGAAAACTCAGTTTTTTCCGTCTAGACTGTGACGGAAACCGAGTTGGTAATGAATAAATCGATTTATTAAACTATATGAAAAGAAAAGAAATCTCTAGCTACTACTAACAGGTACTTATAATGTTTGGTCCGCTTCGTGAATCTGCTGACTGATAACTTCTCCCTAGGCCTAATACTTGCTACCGAGCCAAGTATTATCAGGAGCCATTACTCTATGATGTTGCTTTGACCTCCTGGCTAGTAGTGCCATTTCATCTCTATTTGCCCATCCTTCCTCTTCCAGTCTTATCGTAATTTTTCCTAATTAAACGCTTAGGTTTCCTCCTAAGCTAAAACAACGGTCAAACCGTAACATAGACTCTCTACTTTGGTAAAATTTGGCTGCTCTCCAAGTTTCGGGCAAAGCCAAAATCCTGTTGTCAAACCAATATATGCAGATCAATTGAAATAAATATCCTTGAAATAAGCGCCCCCGCTTTCCACTTGCATTTGAAACCAGCTGACAGTACTTTGTTCTCTATTAGCCTACATGCAATCGAACAAGAACTAGAAAATATGGAACAATCAGTATATTTAGATGATTGTCAGATAAATTTAAAGGAAACCAACAACAAAATCCCTGCAGACTACCATGACCTCATTGATGTTTTCTCTAAATTCACCTCCAACAGGCTCCCTCCTCAATGCGCAAATGATCGCAATAAAGTATTAGAAGATCACGCTCAGCTCACATCAGGTCCTTTATACCCTATGTCTACAGACCAGTTAAAAGCTGTGCATAAATACTTATTAGAAAACCTCAAAAAGAGATTCATTAAACCTAGCCAAGCCACATCCTCAAGTCTAGTCCTCTTTGTGAAGAAATCAGGTGGAAGTCTGCAATTTTGTATCGACTTCTGAAAACTGAATGCCTTAACCCGAAAGGATCGATATCTGCTACCTTATATTGACGAAACTCTTTCGCGATTAAAGAAAGCAAAAATTTATAGAAAACTAGATGTTAGACAAGCTTTTCACAGGATCCGTATGCACCCAGATTCTGAAGAATTGACCACTTTCCGCACCAGGTATGGCTCATATAAATGCAGAATTCTCCCATTTGGGTTGATAAATGGACTTGCAACGTACCAAAGATACATGAACGATATTTTTCTTGATTACCTAGATATTTTCTGTACTGCATATCTTGACGACATTTTAATCTACTCTGAGAATAAAAGTGATCATATAGAACATGAAAGAAAATTTTCAGCAAGGCTACATCAAGCAGGTTTACAAGTTGATGTAAGAAAATGCGAGTTTAATGAAACCAAAACACGATATCTGGGCTTTATTATATCTACCAAAGGATTAATGGTAGATCCCGAAAAAAATCTCTCGTGAAAGGCTAGCTACCTCCAAAAATAGTAAAGGGAGTCCAATCCTTCCTGGGATTTTGTAACTTTTACCGTCAGTTCATAGTAAACTTCGGACGTATTGTCAAACCACTGGTAACTCTACCTAAAAAGGCATGTTATTTGACTTTGACTTGGCTTGCAAAGATGCTTTTGAAAAATTGAAAGAAGCACTTACTTCAGCACCATTGCTATCTCATTTTGATCCAGAGCGCCAATCTCAACTGGAAACCGATGCTATTGATGAGGTAGTTGCTGCTGTTCTTTCTCAAAAAAATAAAGACGTCTGGCACCCGATTGCATTCTTTTCTAAACTATGCAGCAAGCAGAAAAAATCCATACCCTCCAGAATTGCTTGCAGCGATGGAAGCGGAGGAGCGCAGGGCAAGGCAAAAAGCCGCGCAATTCACAATATGCTCGACAGCTATTAGCAGTGTCGAGGCAGCTCTTCAACCGCTCTCCACCGGTGAAGATAAAAATTTTGTAGACTCCATCAAAGTCTACCTAAGGGCAGCCATCGCACAATCTGTAACGGCCGGGCCAAGCACCGCTCCGCCAGTCCTACCCCAACTGTAACAGTTGTGAACTGTACTAAGCATGCGCTCGCCTAATCATACTCATCTTGATCTGGTTAGGCTCGGCTGATAATCGTCCGGCCTCGGCACACAGTTTGTATGATAATTTCGTGTAAATAGAACTTTCTCTCTTTAGATTAAATATAGCTCATGATTCAGACCCAAATATATCATTCTTAGCTTTCCTCTGACACCAACGACCAAATGACGCGACTTTCCCTGCGACCGTCATCCCAGTAGCCATTCACCGGAATATTACAAAGGCTACTGCACCTATCCCACCCAGGAGCACCTGGGCCACTGTCACCCGAGCCGGACACCAAAAGTTAGGTGCACAGACCCCTGAAAACAACACCTCGACTGCGGCTGCCCCATCAGCCAGAAGAATTGAGAAGAAGCAGATAGCAGCTGTAACAGCGCCGCAAGATGACCGACTTTTCCTGCGTCTCGATGCAAACCACGAGTGGAGACAGCTCTCTCCGGCTGGCGTTCGCGAAGCCGTGGCTAAACAAACGTAATGCTCCCCTTTCGATGTTGACCAGGTGCAACGCGTTCCCACTGGCTTTGCCATCCGTGCCAAAAACCCGGATGCAAAAACTCGACTTCAGGAGGCCTACAGTACCTTCACACAGGTGGAGGCAAAACTAGAACCACCAAGTGATCTAGTTTCCCTCCGAATCGCTATGGTTCCAGTCGCCGTTTTTGTTGGAAATGGAGACACGGAGTGTTGTGGACGTATGGGCCCTCCATTTCGTCTAGGTTCCCGACACGATCTCCTGTGTATTTAAGAGGTTGGAACAGGTCATATGGTAGCGCTTCAGGCTACCTATTGGACATATGAGCGGCTGTATGGCGTGGGCGCAAGGAGGTTATTGGGGGGTTTCTATGCCTAGATGGCGACACACTCGTTTATGCTGTGGCTTAGGCTCTGTGTCGCTTACACCTGTACTTGTAGCGCACACTTCCCACACTTTTAGCTGTAATCCGAACATGACACTCTTTTAGTCAACATCTACTTTCGTTCCATGAATATTGCGCCCATTACATTGCGCGATATTTCCAACAGTTTTCGGCTTGGAAGGACGTATCGAAGTCACTGCCGAAATAGTAGCCGCCGAAATCCTCAGAGTAACTAACTGCACTCCGGACCGAGTAAGGATTCACGGAAAAACTAAGCTCGGTGCTCCCTACAGATTCTGGGCGGCCTTGTTCCCCAAGAATACTAGTCCAAAGCCTGGCTTTCGACTCTTTGACGACTCAGGAATAGCAACCATCCAACGAAACTACCTTCCCATACAGCAATGTTGGCGATGTCTCGGTTTCCACGCCACCCGTGGGTGTTCTCGTGCGCCAGCCTGCTGGAACTGCGGATCCACCATGCACTCGGCATTCGAGTGTAAAGCGGCCTCTAAATGTCGAAACTGCGGAGGCCCCCATCAATCTGGCAGTCGAGACTGTCTTGCTCGTTCCAACAGGTCTGGCCCAGCTACCAGGGAGCAACTCGTGACGACTCGATAAGCTGGCCAACGGGAATACCAGGCCGTCGCTCGAGCCAAAGCTGCTACCAAGGCCGCGGAGGCTGCAACAGCTGCCGCCAGATCGACACGACCAACTTCTCCAGCTGCTGTTAAGGACACCTCCTCGACAGACACAGCAAGGACTGAGGGTTCGGGCTTTGGGGCCTTGAACCCTGAAGAAGCTTTGTGAAGGGCGCCCTACGAGCCCCTTCCAGCCCCCCTCCTACACTAATTTTCATGTCAATAAACGTAGGCAAGGGAGGCCCAACTCACAACATCGCGCTCTCTCAAGCTTACGAGCTAGGCGTGGATGATGTGCTAATTTAAGAACCGCGATGGAACTTAAGATCAAAAGAAACCATATCACACCTAGGTTATATCTGTCATACACCGCACGGAGGTGTGAACGTCAGACCGAGGGCTGTGACATATACCCGAAAGAACAAAAATGTTATATCAGCGGAGCAGTTATTTCCTTGTCCCACACCCACTGGTGATTACTGCTGGGTAAAGGTCAATGAAATCACGTTCCTCAACGTGTATAAAGCCCCTAATGACTCGACTACTATCCGACCACTGATAAACTGGAATCTGTCCCTGAGGTTGATCGCAGCTGGGGACTTCAACTCAGTGCACGCGGCCTGGCAACTAGGCGCTACTAAGCCGTATGTACAAGGTGATGAGATAGAAAAGTGGGCGGAAAACTTCCATCTCTCTTGCCTTATAATTGGAGAGCCCACTCACAGAGCCGGCAATACCTTGGACCTCGCTTGGACTAATATTTCTGGAGCTCGGGCCTGGGTCGATCGTGAGGAGTGTATGTCCAGCGACCATCTTCCAATCCGCAGAATCGTACCTGCAGCAACCGTCACCAGTGACCCAGTGCCAGCAAAGATCAAGGTACCCAAGGGAAATCTGCCAAAGTTTGCGCGGGCCATTGCAAAATGGGTACATCCGCCCTCAGATTTGAGTACAATAGAGAAAGTGGATGCATACGCTCAGGAGATCTGCTTCCATCTCTTGGAAGCCATCAAAGCGACTGGAACAAGGGTCAGAAAGGAAAGCGGAAAATCTGCACCATGGTGGACTCCTAGGTGCAAATCCGCACACGCCGAATACCGAGCCTCAACATCACTCTCACAGCGGGCTATCTGTGCGAAGAAGTTACGTGAGACTATCACAGCCGCCAAGAAGGAGCACCAGACACGCCAAGTCGAAGAGATGACATCTCCAGCAGACATATTCAAGCTGATGCGCTCGGCCAACCATAGACAGGTCAGACCTCCTCCGCCGCTCAACTATAACAGTTCCGTTATCACCGACCCGTATGAGCGAGCCACAGTTCTCCGTAATGCTCTTCTTACACGTCACCAAGCATCGGACGATCTTCCTACGTGCACTGCTCCCAGTAATAACCGGATACCCTGGGAAGACGACATATCGGACAACGAGGTGCGAACTTGTACTATTGGCTGTACTAAGGCAGCCCCAGGAGCAGATGGAGTCATAGTTGAACTTCTTGAGGCCTGCTGGAAGACAATTGGACCGTATGTTACGCAGCTCTTTAAAGCTTGCATACGGCTCGGCACGCATCCATTTTGCTTCAAACTTGCAGAAGTGGTACTATTGGAAAAGCCAAATCGGGATCCAACTTCAATCAAAGGTTGGAGACCAATCGCTTTACTCTCGTACCTAGGCAAAGGATTAGAAAGACTCCTGGCCAAGCGAATGGCACACCTCGCAATCATTTACGATGTGGTGGGCCATCAACAATTCTGCGCGCTCCCAAAGCGATCTGCAAAGGACCTGGTCTCCTGCGTAGTCCATGACGTAGAAGAAGCACGCTCCCAGGGATGGGCCTCGACATTCGTCACTTTAGACGTCCAAGTAGCGTTCGATGCAGTGCTCCACAATCGCTTGGTTAGGTGCATGCAAGCCCAGGGATGGCCAGACTCAATCCTCCGGTGGACAACTTCATTCCTCACACACCTGAAAGTTCAAGTGCGTTTTTCCGGCGGAGTCACCACCCAGAGAGAGTTGGTCTGTGGAGTCCCGCAGGGCTCCCCAATGTCGCCATTACTATTCCTTCTGTACATGGCGGAGCCGATGAAAAGTGGCAACTCAGGATCGAGGTTTAGCTACGCCGATGATATTGGAATTCTAGGGTTTGGACGCACAGTTGCTGAATCTGCCAGCGCTGCACAAAGGGAGGTAGACCATCTTCTCGAGTGGGCAGGGACAAATGCCGTTGCCTTCGAAACGGAAAAGTCTGAAGACATCCAATTCTCAGGACGACGCCGAGAAGAAGCAGTTGGATTTCACGTTAATGGAAATCTCATCGAGCCCGCTGATCATATTCGATGGCTAGGCGTACATTTGGATCCACGACTCAATTTCAAACACCACGTAACTACGTGGTGCGGGAAAGCGATAAAAGCTGCACAGCATATGCGCCGCTTCAACTCGGTCTTTCGGGGAGCAGCTCCTGGGCCATTATCTAAGGCAGTAGACATGTGCGTTGTCTCACTAGCAACCTTTGGATCTGATGTCTGGTGGCCAGGGTCCAAACGCCCAACCATACGAGGAATGGTCACGTCATCTACCTCCAACCTCTGCATCATGATTGACAGAGCGAACCTGATGGGATTGCGGGCAGCACTTCCAGTAATGAGGACAAAACCAAATGTAGTCCTTCACAGAGAAGGAGGAGTCCCGCCAGCAAAAGTCATACTAGAGGGAAACCGACTTCGACTATTGGCAAGGCTTAAGACCCTTGATGATCGACACCCTCTGAGGATCCACGCTTCCGTGTGCTCAAATGTCGGCACCCAAAAATTCAAAAAGACCGCCAAAACCTCAGCCAGACCAGAATTTCAGATGTCACGATTACAACGTGCCTACCGAGAGCTTCCAGAAGCAGAAGCCCCTGAAATTCTGATGCCGCTGGTTTACCCTAGGAAACTAGGCTTAAAGCCGATGGAACGCGAAAATTGCGTTAGACGGATTAGCGACGTGCCAGGAACGGACGTTTGCGCATACTCGGATGGTTCATCGGAAGGACATGGACGCTCCGCCTGGGGTTTCGTTCTGAAAAAGAATGGGAAACTCATCAGTAAAGGAAGTGGCATCAAGCACGGGAGAGAGGTGCTGGATGCAGAGATGGCAGGAGCAAGGAAGGCTCTGGAGGCCGCACTGGAGTTCTTGGACATCGAAAAGTCCAGGAAAGAAGGGGGATCGCAGCAAATCCACGTGTTTTAAGACAGCCAGAAGGCTGTAAGCGCACTAAAGATGAGCTCGTCCTCAACTAGCCTTGAAGATGTACGCAGCTTCCGTGAATTGAGTAACGTGGCAAAAGTATTGATAAAATGGGTGCCAGGGCACGCAGGGATACAAGGGAACGAAGAGGCAGACACCATTGCCCGTGCCACCCCTCGAGAGCTACCTAGCCAGGATACACCACCAGGATCATGTACTCTGGCATACCTACGTGGTCTCATGAATCGCAGACGACTGAGGCTGCTAGACAACTGGTGGGAGGAGGCCTGTCCGCCTAAATACCGCCAACTCAATTTACAGGTGCGGAGACGCAAACCACCTGAACTGTCTCTCTCTAGGCACCTCCTTCGGGAACTAATTGCAGCACGAACAGGTCACGGCAATTTTGCGGCATACCATCGCCGTTTTAATAATCCATACGCTCCTATGGAGTGCTCTTGCGGGAAGGAAGCTACTCCAACCCACTTCATCCACTATAGCCGCCACGCACAACAAACGCGTAGGCTCAGAAAGTTTATGTCCCACGTTGACTTTATCAAAAAGCTTCTCCGGCCCAAGTGCCACGATAGCTTCAAAAACTTTGCGCAGGAACCGGCTGTTTTGATAGACGACCTGCTCACTCATCCACTGCTCTCAGCGGGGATCAGATAAACTAGTCATTGCCACAACGCATGACACGAAAGGGAACGAGGCGAGAAGTGTCGATTCTCTGGGGAAAGATTGCAGCAATTTAGAGTTAAGGGGAATAGTAGTGATTTTTGATCTGGGAGTTTGAGTAGGGGGTGTCTGCATCGCCATTTACTTCCTACTATTTCTGTAGCGAGTCCAGCTGTTGGAATGAGTTGGGCCTGTTAGCGGTGATCCCCGTCGGCTCCACCAGTCTTGTACCTATAGTGGACCTAGAGCTTTAGCTTAGGACTTTAATATAATAAAAATAAAAAAAACAAACAGCTGTCCGCCACACCTAGAAATTTCAAAAGAGTCCAACCAGCTCTCCGCCAGGACGAAATCTTATCGACTTTAAACTTGTTGTCAATATTGTATATGTATGTCTGTTATCACAGACATTGGAAATAATTCATGAGATTGCTTAATGAGCGGCTAGTATTGATTCCGATATAATATTGTAGAAGACTTGTCCCAACTATCAGAGGGCTACAACATTTTTATCTATCTACATGTAAACTCCCCATATTCCAACCACGCTAGCCATACAGGACGTAGCATATAAAACTTAATTCGTATCATCATTTTGGAGTTGAGGTTTACCGTGCATATGCTACTCGAGTCGCATGTCTGACTACTATGCGACACGCTTAGGTATCAATCTAACAACCCACACCAAAACCGAAACTACTCACAACCCTGATGATGACCCCATGAATAATTGTAACAGTAGCCTGCAACATAGCACAATTAGGCTAGACATCGTTGACCAGGACCTTCTCCAAACAGAATCACATACCATCTACGAGCTTTTACTGTCATATATATCTTTCACTTACTCATGCCGCACCAGTCCTCCGCAGAGGCTGGCTCTTGGCGCCCCCTTCCACCCGTTAATTCGACGCGTCCTGACATCGAAATGGTCCTCACAGGGCCACCCAACCATTCAAATATTACACAAACAAACGTAGAGCCGATATGCGAGGTAAGCTGCCAATACTTGCCCCTAAATCAAACCGAGTCATTAGGTGTCACAATGACTAACTTCCTCGCAGATGAAGCGAGGTCTTTCAATTTACGCTTCGCAGAGGCCGAGCGTATCGTCAGTGGGTACATTAACTTACTGGCTGCTACAACCGACATACAGCTCCGACACGCTGTCGAACAGAATCGAGAGGCTTTACAGGCCATTTTTACAAACATCCTGCGCGGAAACCCCCAGCCCCTATCCAGTGGGCCATCAGAGGCTGCCAGTAGTAGCAAGACAACGCCCATTCCGCCACCGGCTACTAAGTCAGGAGGAAAGAATAACGCGAGCACCCCACGACCTGTAAAAATCCTTGCGAGAGAAACTAGCAGCCAGGAGAAAGGCAAAGAGCCGGCTTCGACAAAGCCTGCTAGGCAAGTCGAAGGCGACGAGCCCAAAAACACCAACACTACCGAGAGATCCTGGACTCAGGTGTTCAAGAAAAAGCCAAAGCCTGTACAACCATTGGCATCAATATCGACAACAGTCAGTAGGTCCCAGTCAAAAGCAACTGGGCCTACACAAGCGTCTAAGGCAAGTACTCCCGCTTCCAAGCCGGCTCGCCCAGACGAACGTGTGTTCCTGCGGGTCAAGCCCGACCACCCGTGGAGACGCATGTCTCACTACATCAAAATTAGCCTTACAAGCAAACTACGCTTGGCTAACTCTGCGATCAAGCAGGTTACTGTCCTCAACTCAGGGTTCGCGATACAAGCTGAAGGAGATGCAGCAAGAAACGCGCTCCTCTCGGGTGCTGTGCTCTAGGAGAGCACGGAAATGAAACTGGGAGCTGCTTCCAAGTGGATCTCGGTGCTGGCTCCAAATGTACCAGGCAGGCTCTACACTCTAGAGGGACCAACGCCAGTCACACCGAAGATGGTGATAGAAGAAGCGACCCTAAAAACGGGCATTAGACCGACCTCGGCTCGTGTGTTCGCGACAAGCATGGCTAGGCCATCAACCAACTGGGTACTGCATTTTGCAACCGGTAAGCCAAAACTGGGTGAGCGACTTTTCGAAGAGAGCGGTCGCCTACCCGAGCTCTAGCGCAAGGCCAAAATTGCGCAATGCAACCAATGCTGTGGACAAATGTTCGGATTAGGTCCTGGTCAACGATGTCTAGCCTAATTGTGCTATGTTGCAGGCTGCTGTTACAATTATTCATGGGGTCATCATCAGGGTTGTGAGTAGTTTCGGTTTTGGTGTGTATAAGGATTCCTCCTCCGATCCTTTCTTTAGGATGTAATTTTACCTTTCTTCATATGTTGCTATGACAACAGGACAGTTCTTGGCACATGGTATCATGTTGATATTATGTTAAGGTCTATGTTATGATGAGCTAGTGAAAGGAAGGCAGGTATATATACAATGGTTTGGTCTGTAGGCATAGAGTTCTTTACGCTTAGTCTTCTGTCACAACCACCACCTTCGGATCACCTCTGGTCACCTATAGTCACCTCTTGTTACCTCTAGTACCTTTAGTTATCATTAGTACCCTCTCGAACCTTTAGACCTTTTAAATACTTATATTAACCATCTTTCAAACCTCAATTTCCTCCAAATTATCTCTAGTATACCTTCAGTCATCTTTCGCCGTCCATTTAACATCTTCTAGCCCTTCGAATTCGCACCAGCTCAAATGTCTAGACTCCAATCTGACAGTGTGGGTTGTTAGATTGATACCTAAGCGTGTCGCATAGTAGTCAGACATGCGACTCGAGTAGCATATGCACGGTAAACCTCAACTCCAAAATGATGATACGAATTAAGTTTTATATGCTACGTCCTGTATGGCTAGCGTGGTTGGAATATGGGGAGTTTACATGTAGATAGATAAAAATGTTGTAGCCCTCTGATAGTTGGGACAAGTCTTCTACAATATTATATCGGAATCAATACTAGCCGCTCATTAAGCAATCTCATGAATTATTTCCAATGTCTGTGATAACAGACATACATATACAATATTGACAACAAGTTTTAATGTCGATAAGTTATGAGCCCGGAAACTGTCGACAACAACTTCAATGTCGATAAACATCAACCAACAAAGATTTGCTCACGAGTAGAGCGATGCTCACGATGTGGATCGACCGAGCATAGAGCATCTTTCTGTAAGCAGACCATCCCGAGGTGTATGAACTACCATGGGCCACATGCAGCCACCGAACTTCACTGCATGGCTAGACCAACCCGGGTTGGCGGCAAAACTGTGCAGCGAACTAAAAACCAGCTATCGGTTATTGTGACAGTCGGGGAAGTTCTCAAGTTGGTTTGAGGTGCACTGTAAAAGGACGAGAATCACGGACGCTGCACGCAAAGGCTGTCACAAAATAATCTATATTTTTTATGAAGAGAACACTTCAGTGGGATAGAGCCAATGTAAGGTGTGTGCTGATGATCACCTTACATGTGCACTAACTAAGCATCTAATCTGTTGCAATAGACAGGCCTATTTGCCACATCCCACTTACATGCAAGGCTGGGCCCGTAAGTCAGCCCAGCCAACTAACACCGGGTAAAACCCGTAACATGCACAATCAATAGTTTACGATTCTTCTAAAGAGAGAATATGTATGTACAAGAAGGGCTTATTTATACCCGCGCTCTCCTCCAATACGTGGCTCGCATCTATTCCTAAGAGCGGACAGATGAACATATGGAGAGTTTGGGTTTCTGCATTGGTATTAACTCTCGACGCTCGCCCTACCATTCGGCTACCTTTCAGTCAGTTTCGTCGTGCCCGAAACAATCCTCTCTGAGCCCATCCGAGTGCTGTTAACTTTCTCAATAGATGTACCGGCATACGGTCCACCACACATTCCTCTAATTATGTCACTCTCCGTGCTCGAGGCAATCCTCCCCGTGACTGTCCTAGTGTTTGCTAGTAGTCCGAGCAGTAGAGTGAGTTTTCCATTACCTGACGTACCAGCGGGTGAAAAGGGGGCCTGCGTTGGCCAATGCAGGTTACAAGGTTTACTGTCGGTTCACCAGCCGTTACAGTTATACGCGGGCAAGGTCAGAAGGAATGGAACGCCTCAGTCCGATAGATGTAAGCAAAGCAGAAAGCCACCGAGGCGACTGCTGGCAACGAAACTACTAACATTACTCAATGTCCGTAAGGGACCACAAACTTACCGAGCTTCACACAACGGCAACAACGACCTCGTTCCTCTGTGCTAATTTGGGCAGTGGAGATCTCGCTTCGGATATCATCTTGCAATCCACTTGGGATTCAGGAACTGATGTCCTACTCATCCAGGAACCCTGGACTCAACACAAGGACGGCTTCTGGCTCATCAAGTCGCATCCCGGATTCGATAGGCATTTGCCTTCCCATGCCGCTGCCAACTCTTCAAGGCCACGCTCCCTCATCTACACGCGAAAAGGGATCAAGTGCCAATAGCAAGCAATCTGCAATACATCACCAGATCTCACTGCGGTAAAGGTAGAGGGAGTCACATTTGTCTCCGTATACCGCGCTCCTGGAGCAGACCTTTTGCCGCTGTTATCATGGGCTCCATCTAGGCCTAAAGTTATCGGCGGAGACTTCAATTCCGTTCACACCGACTGGCAGCCAATGGCTACTTGGCTACACGACGACGGCCAGGTGCTCACCGAGTGGATGTTCGAGCACGGTATGGACCTATCTTCCACACCGGGCGTCCCGACACACGATTTTGGAAATGCAATCGACCTAGTCTGTTCTAACGCTGGTGCCCTTGCAGATGTTTCGGTAGAGCTTGACTCGACATCGGACCACAGAACGCTTGCAGGAGACGTTCCCCGCCCAAACTCGAAAGCCAGAGCTGTTATCAAAACAGGCCAACTAATACGAGTAACAGACGACGCCTTCGAAGACTTTGCCAAGGTACTAGGTAGGTGGGCTCATAGAATAGGTCTAAAGCCAACGAATTCAATAAGTGCGGTGAACAACCTTACTGATAAGCTGGTACAAACTATTAGCGATGCTATCAGGGCTACCGGAAGACGCGGGAGTACGAAGAAGGGTAGGACGGCACCTTGGTGGACGTTGGAGTGCTCACAGGCCAAACGCGAATATAGGATATACTGGGACGAGGAGCGTAGAAAGGATTTCCGTCGCATAGTCAGAAGTGCGAAACGCCAATACTGGCGGCGAAAGTTCTTGGAAGCTACAACAGACATTGACATGTATCGGATGGCACGCTGGGTAAAGCCGCAACCTACATCTACCGCTCCGCCACTCCAAACTCCGGATGGTTTTGTTTTGGATCCAGGAAAGCGTGCACTTCTATTGCGCGATCTCCCCCTCGGCCGGTTCACCAGCCAAAACGACGTAGACATCGAACACCTCGAGCCAGGACGCGGAAACCTTCCATGGATATTAAGCGCCACTGATGAAGAAGCCAAGTGGGTCACAACAGCCTGCCAAAATAAAGCTCCCGGAGTAGACATGATTTCTGTGCGGCTTCTTAGGACAGCCTGGCTGTCAAATGGTCACGCAGTGAAAGTACTCTTTGAGGGCTCAATTCGACTGAACCACTTCCCGAAGGCATTCAAGCTAGCCGAAGTGATTCTTCTCCCCAAGCCTGGCCGTAATCTGAGCACAGCTAAAGGATGGAGGCCTATCGCAATTCTCTCCTCCCTGGGCAAAGGTGTTGAGAGACTAGTCGCAAGGCGCATGGCTTACACCGCCATTTCGTACAAGGCTGTGCCGCAGCAGCTTTTTGGAGCACACTCCGGCAGATCCGCTAACGACCTTGTCTCATGCGTTATCCACGATGTGAAGCATGCATTTAAGAGGCAGAAGAAAGCAGTCCTTGTCACTCTGGACGTAGAGGGGGCATCCGACGCTGTACTCCACGGAAGGCTGCTGCAAAGGATGAACAAAGATGGGTAGCCCAACCCAGCCATCATTTGGATAAAGTCTCTCCTGAAAGAACGATCTGCCCGTGTCAGACACGAGGATGGAGTAACAGACCCAATTCACCTAGAGTGCGGGCTGCCACAAGGATCGCCTTTATCCCCAATTCTCTTCCTCCTCTACATGGCCGAAGTCGTGGGGGGCAGTAGTTGGAGATTCAGTTATGCAGATGATGTTGCTATCCTCGGCATAGTTTTTACTCCAAACGAAGCCACAGCAGCTGTCCAGAGAGAAGTCGATGTAGTCCTAGGGTGGGCTGCTGAAAATGCCGTCTCTTTCGACCCAGATAAGGCCGAAGTAGTCTACTTCGTCGGCCCCAGATCCAGGGCTCAAGATCTTCCGGTTATAAGGGTAGGCATTCGCGATGTACAAGCATCCGACGATATCCGATGGCTCGGAGTTTACTTGGACCGTGGCCTGACCTTCGAAAGTCATGTCTCCAAGTGGACCAGTAAAGCAATGCGGCTAGTGCAACACTTCCGACGGCTCACTCAATGTACCCAGGGACCAAGGCCCGACTTGCTAACCACAGTAATCCGCACGGTAGTCCTGCCAATCGCGATGCACGCAGCGGAATCCTGGTACCCGGGGCAAACCATGGAAACATATTGGGGTGTTGCGCGAAATTCATGCAAGAGACTGTCGAACCTTTTGAGCTGGCTCGGAAGCTGTAATGATTGAGACTAGGGGTATCTGGAAGAATAACTCGCACAGGAGCTTTCAATTGAAGTAAAATAAAAAGATGTAATTGTCTGTCTGTCTGTCTTCCTCTTTCTCTCAGCTTACATATCTTTACATATCTACTACCTGACATATAATGATAATATCTAGAAATAACTTCCTTACATTGCAAGACACAATCTAAACATGTTGTAGCCAAGATTTAATCCTAAACAGACTTAATACCAGTCTACCACGTCTATTACACCGACGCCGAGTATTTTCTAGCTGAAAATTACCCAAAACGCCAAGGTTTTCCTGAGGCCATCACAAATTATGTCAGGTACCAGCTTGGCCTATTATTCTGACGATAATGTTACGATCATGTTAGAAGAATGGAATTTACATGAATCACGAAACATTAATTCAGGAATACGAATTCCACCGGGCTCTGATCCTGGTCTGACAGAGACAGTGCAAAGTTTTTGACCAAACTTCTGCCTTCGGAATCCGCGTGGCTCTACAAACCTGGCGCACCATGTCCATTGTAGCCCTGAGAAGGGAGACTGGTATTCCACCTGCACACATTCTGCTCGAGGAACGCAGGCTCAAGACTGCCGCGAGAATCCGAAGACTGGATGATTATCATCCGCTTCGACATCGGGCAACGGAAAGCACAGACAGCGCTCGTCACTGACTCGGACTAAAGACATGCAACAAAACCAGACTTGGTCTGGACAGAGTTCATGATTCGAGGGTCCAGAGGATGTATCGACCTCTGCCAGAGGCTGAAGAACCTCCACCGCTCCGACCTCCGGTCCCCCCTCAGCCAATTCCCTGCTGGACAAGCAAGAAAGAGGCTGCCAAGTTCATAAGAGAGTGGCTACCCACACTCCCACCTGACTATTGCTGCGTTTACAGTAATGGCTCTAGGTTCTCGCCCGATAGAGTGTCATGGGCCTTTGTGACCTTTATCAGTGGCACAGGCTCGGTGTTACGGTTTGACCGTTGTTTGAGCTTAGGTGAATACCTAAGCATATTGTTGAGAATATTTACAACAAAGCTGCATGGGGAGGGATATATGAAGCTAAATAAGACGGCACTACTAGTCAGGAGGTCGAAGCGTTACTACAACTAAGTAATGTCATGATTGCGCTTTTCACATTAGTAGTAAATTGTCATCCACGTAGTGTAGCATGCAGAGCTAGGGAAATGGAAACAGGTTAGTGATAAATTAGATATCACCAATTGCTACACTCACCCGTAGATCACTCCTAAAAGAGACTAGCTACGGCGCTATCTGGAAGTATGTGGGATAGGTTTATTATCATGTAGATAACCTGTAACATAACATAACAATAATAACACAATAAGATACCATTTGCATCCCGTAACATTTATTGCCATAATCACCCAAGTATATTCTAAGCCCCCTGAGTAGTTACAACCATTTAATTGAAGATACCAAGTGTACATGACCATATACATCACCACCCTTCAATAGGTTATCAGCTCGGTAGCCTTAAGCCTGCAAACAATTCTCGCATCCACCAGAAAACTTCCCAAGTCGACCAACTTTCTTCTATCCATCAAACACCACAATCATGTCCAACAAAGGGAAAAAACCTTTCGGGTCCACCTTCACTATCAAAGGCGTCACACCAGCGAAACTGGATAATTATCCTGTTTTAACTGATAGTGAAAACTATAAAGATTGGGCCGGAAACTGGGAAATAGGATTTGACATGATGGGTCTGAAGGAAGTACTAACTGGAGAAGTCACTAAACCAGAGAAGGCTCCTCCCGACTGGTAAGAGTGGAATACGGCGAACAAACTACTCAGGGGTTATCTGGTGTCTGCGGTCGATCTTTCCTTGCGGAATATGATCACCAGCAAGCAAACTGCGAGAGATGCTTGGGCCAACATCAAGGCTCGCTTCGACAGGGAAACACCATCAACAACCCTGTTGTTACTGCGAAATATTTTCGACCTTAAACTTCAAGGAAATGAGAACGTAGCTGACCACCTTAATAACTTCACCAACCCATGGGATCGTCTTTACCAAAGGTCACTCACCTCCAAATCCATCGTTGCACAAGCATTTTGAGATATTGCCGCATCTGATGAAGCCAAAGGTGCGTTCTCACTACTCTCACCCCAAAAATCCATGGAAAACATCGTCGACAACCCTGCAACAAAAGACTTGATCAAATACCAGGACATACAACCAAAGCTCTTGGACCTCTCCGCGGATAGGAATATCGGTGAAGCTGCCAGCAAAGCCTATCACGCATCAACCCAAGAGGCAACAGAATGTTCATGGTGCAAAATCAAGAAGTTCAATTACAAGGGGCACACCTACAAGAATTGTTTCAAACTTAAGAAACATAAAGAACAACAGAAGGAAGCCAAGGCAAAGAAGAAGAGCGCTCCACAAAATGAAAATGCCAAAAGAGTCTCAGAACTAGATGACGAACTTTCAGACAGGGCTTTCATGGCCAACTCTTCTTCATCCACTCGAAAAGAATGGATCCTTGATACAGGTGCCACTACTCACATGACTGGCTGCATCGACGACTTTGAATCAGTTACACCCCTACAAAATAAAACTGTATGAGTCGCCGATAACAACTACACCCCAGTCACTGGCAAAGGTACCGTTCGTCTTCGCTCTTTAACCAGCGGCGGGCGATCGCGAAATATCCTTCTACAAAATGTTCTCCTGGTGCCCTCTTTTGGACAGTCTAGGTTGTTTTCATGGGAAAAATTAAGGGAGATGGGATATGAATTATTTTCTAAAGGCGACAATACATTCATAAGGGATAAAAACGGGCAAGAGGTTCTGTGGGCGACAGCAAGGGAAAAGTCGATCGTAATTATGTTAGAAGAAATGAAAGCTCGTTTCTCCTCCTATTGTGAATTTCATGAAGCTTTAGGACACCCCGGTGTAACGACCATCAGAGACCCTTCTAAACTATACACAGACGGTCACAACCTTCCTTCACTACCCCAGACCTTTCACTGTCCTGCATGCGAAAAAGCTAAGTCCAAGCACATTGTTCCTGATCCAATCCATGAGGATCCCAGTAACGTTTTTGAAATTATTCACTCAGATCTTTCCGGAAAATTCTCTGTTCCCTCTTTTAACGGCAAGTATTACTACATCACCTTCATTGATGGAAAAACACGATTCTCCTGGGTCAGATTCTTACGAAATAAAGATGAAGCTGCTGAAGCTATCATTGACTTTTTCAAACTTATCCACAGACAATTCAATACAAAGATCAAGCGATGGAGGACTGACGACGGGAGAGAATTCGTGAATAAAACCATCAACTCATTCTTTAAATCTGAAGGAATAGTTCATGAAATTTCGCCCCACGAACATGAGAGAAACGGACTGGCTGAGCGGTTTAATCAAACGTTAACTACAATAGCCAGAACAATGATAGCAGACTTAAGCCTACACTTTTGGGCAGAAGCCATATCAACTGCCAGCTATCTTAAAAATCGCCTTCCTCATTCACGGCTACCTCATAATACTTCGCCATATGAGGCCTTACAAAGCAACAAACCCACAATCAAACACCTTCAACCCTTTGGCAGAAAATGTTTTGTTCACATACAAAAGGACTCGCGGCCCTCAGGTTCAAAGCTGTTGCCAAGGGCAATCGAAGGAAAATTCATGGGCTACACAGAGAGCACTAAAATATTCCGAATATGGATCCCCTCTAAGCACAAGGTGGTAGAATCTCCCAACGTCAAGTTTGCGCCGCTCAATTCAGGGGAAGCGACTCAATCCCTTGAGACCACAAGCAAATCCAACTTTGAGACAAAAAACATTGAATCAACATCATTCCACCCAACACTTCCGCCCAAATTTTCATCACAACCAGTTGAATCTTCACCATCTATAGATAGCACCTCATCCTTATATCCAACAGAGCCACGAAACAAGCATGATTCCGAACAAAATTAACAGCAACCAGCACAGCTTGAAACATCAGAAAATCACACTCAAGGAACATTATCAATCTATAGCCGGCCGAAGCGATCAACAAAGCCTATTGAGAGATATGGTTTATCCGCACACCACGGTTAAATTACACGCTCTTGGAATGATAACAACTCTGAACAAAGTAGACTGGTTTCAGCTGAGGAATCTCAAATAGAAGTGGAAAATAATGCTGTGGCTCTGGCGGCAAAAAGAGCACCAAAAACAAATGAGGAACCAAAATCTATAGAACATGCATTTCAACAACCAGATGGAAATCAATGGCGCGAAGCCATAGATAAAGAATTGACATCTTTATCTCAAAATCATACATGGGATGTGACTGATTGACCTCTCAAAAGAAATGTTGTTGGATCCGAATGGGTTTTTAAAATAAAGCGAAATGCCGACGGCTCTATCGAGAGATACAAAGCGCGATTAGTTGCTCAAAGTTTTAGCCAAGTTACTGGCCATGATTTTAATGAAACCTTCGCACCTGTCGCTCGATATGATAGCCTGAGGATATTACTCCGAATCTCAGCCCAAAACAAATGGATCCCTCAACAGATGGATGTAAACTCAGCATACCTCGATGGCATGCTAGAAGAGGAAATTTTCATGGAATTACCACCGGGATACTGTATAACCGGAAAATGTGCCAAACTCCGCAAATGTATCTACGGCCGCAAACAATCCGGCCAAGAATGGTACAAATGTATCTCGAAGTCCCTCAAATTAAAAGGGCCCGAGTCAACAACATTTGACCCTTGCGTCTTCGTGCACCCAAAGGAAATAATATTCATTTCCATATACGTAGACGACATACTCATCTTCGGACCCCCAAACGACTTTCGACAAAACCTAAAGACATCAATTGGAAACAATTTTGATTGCAAAGATTTAGGAGATGCAAAGTATATACTAGGTCTCGAAATTACAACCAACTCATCAGGTATCTGACTGTCCCAACAAGGATATTCAAAAAGGGTCCTATAACACTTTGGCTTTACAAATGCTCACAAAATTGGCACACCCCTCGATCCTAACGTAACCCTATTCAAAGGAATTGAAGAGGAACATCTTGAGAACTTCAAAGAGTATCAAGCCATTGTTGGATCGCTAATGTACCTTGTCATAGGTAGTCGACCAGATTTAGCACATACAGTCACTCTTTTAAGCCAGTTTTCGTCCTGTCCAACCCAAACTCACCTTCAAGCCGCCAAGAGAACACTTCGATATTTAGCTGCAACAACCAATTGGGACTTATTCTACCCAAATGGAGCCTGCGGAGATCTCGAAGTCTATGCCGATGCTTCCTATGCAGACAACCCTCATACCCGAAGATCTAAATCAGGTTATGTCATTCGACTTGGCGACGCTGCAATCTCCTAGAGTAGCAAACAACAGCGATCTGTAGCACTATCTACTACAGAAGCTGAATATATGGCCATGTCGCTTGCTGCTCGCCAAATCACTTGGACCAAATATGGACTAGCTCAGCTGCGCCAAAAGTTTGAAACTGTACTTCACCCCGACAACAACGGAGCACAAGAACTTGCGAGAAACCCGCGGATCCACGAACGATCAAAGCATATTGACGTGCATTACCACTACGTTCGTGATAAATTAAAAGAAGGAGAGTTCGAACTCCTCTACGTCAAATCCGCAAACAACCTCGCAGACTTACTGACCAAAGCTCTTGCAAACCCTGCTCACCACCGACTATCCAACCATATCAGATGTGCTAAGCGAGGGGAAGTGTCATGAATGCGCTTTTCACATTAGTAGTAAATCGTCATCCACGTAGTGTAGTATGCAGAGCTAGGGAAATGGAAACAGGTTAGTGATAAATTAGATATCACCAATTGCTACACTCACCCGTAGATCACTCCTAAAAGAGACTAGCTACGGCGCTATCTGGAAGTATGTGGGATAGGTTTATTATCATGTAGATAACCTGTAACATAACATAACAATAATAACACAATAAGATACCATTTGCATCCCGTAACATTTATTGCCATAATCACCCAAGTATATTCTAAGCCCCCTGAGTAGTTACAACCATTTAATTGAAGATACCAAGTGTACATGACCATATACATCACCACCCTTCAATAAGTAACACCTGGAAATGCGTGGCTGGGTAGCAAGTATTGTGCCTAAGGATAAGTCATCAGTCTGGAGATTGACGGAGGGGACCTGTTAGACTCAACGAGTCAATTGAATTATGTAAGAAGTAAAAAGTAAAAAGTGTCAATTAACTCCTGACTGCCATCTCTCTTACTGATACTATCTAGAATTTCGTACGTCTAGAAAATGGCAAATGCTCTATGTGTCCCCAACTTGTCCCCATGGACCAAGTTTCTCATGGTTTGGAACGAAACATCTCTAGTCAGAACAGATAGAGCTCTTATTGCTACAGCCCAAGCGAAACACCTTTTCCCGAAACAAGTAACTCCAGGCTTTGCAAACCTAACACCTTAAACTCTACATCTCACATTGGTCGTTTCCAAACTATCCACAGTTTGATAGGACCAATTCTTATAAATACCTGTTAGTCGTAGCTAGAGTTCTCCTTTCTCCTTATATTGTTTAATAAATCGATTTATTCATCACCAACTCGGTTTCTGTCACACACGAAAATCGAGCAAAGCGGCTCAGGCAAAATCACCAATGCGAAGGTCTAAGACGCGGAGGTTCATGGAGCTTTGGCTGCTCTAAACGCAATCACTGCCAGCAATCGAGATCGAGGACGCAGCGCCATCTATTTCCTGCTCGACAATTTTGCGGCTGTTAAGGCTTTACTGGCGGGAACAACGGGCTAATCACCCTGGCGAGTCCAAAAGTTCGTGAAAATGGCCGCGGGATCAGCCGCACCTGTAAAAATAAGATGGATCCCGGGCCGCGAAGGGCTGGCAGGAAATGAAATCGCCGATAGAATCGCTCGAAGAGAGCTCAACTTGCCGGACAACTCTAGGACGACACATGATGTGATGACCCTCGCCTCATCAGGACGGAAAGCCCGTGAAGTGGCCAGGCAGATGTTGACGGACTGGTGGCACTTGAATCGCCCCAAACACTACACCGATCTTGAACTCGAGATGCGGCGCAAGGAACCGCCAGATCTAGCGCTACCGAGAGCGGTCTACGCCCGCTTAATCGCCGCTCAAACTTGACATGGGGACTTTGCGGCATATCATCGCCGCTTCAATCACGCTGACGCTACACTTAACTGCGAGTGTGGGAGGGAAAAATCAATTGGTCACCTTGTCCAGTGTCGAAATGCACTGGCAACGTGGCGGCTGAAAAGCGGAAAGTGTAGGGCGCCGGCTCTGGAAATAATGCTTGAATCAAAGGGATGGCAGCTGTTCAGGGACTATGTCTAGGAGAGCGGAATATACAAGAAGGCTAGTCGGGGGATGGCAGGGATACTCGTGACTCGGAGGTGATAGATCAAAGGCCTAGTTGGTTTGGCACGGACAGAGAGATTGGATTCGAGGCTCAGGCACGTGGTGGCTGAGGCGGAACGATGGAAGGGATATTGTTGAAGTTTTTCTTTTGTAATGCGGGATTTCGCGTCTAAGTTTTTGTATGTTTTCAATCTAGGCTCCTGAATTCATCATGGTTCAACACAAAGATGCATTTTGGCATGGTTCCGGTCATTTAGGTGGGACGAGGCATTTGTACTGTACGGTAGTTACTTCACCTAGCACATCAATGAACAAACAAAACGCACATTTCGAGAAATTCGAAAATTCGAAAATTCATTTTTTCCCTCTGCCCTCTTTCCTCCCTTCTCGACCTCGTCGCATCCATCTCTAAATTGTGATCGAGTTCAGGCATTTTCACCATGCCTCCAGTTCGCAAAAAGCGTCCCAACGCCAAGTTGGACAACACGAGAGTCCACCTGAGGGCTCTCGAACAATCACCTAGCCTTGTCCAGTCTCCGAAATGCGCGGAGATGAGCAAGGTCTCTGCCAAAGGGAAGGAAAAAGCCCTCCCTGCCGCCACTGAACCCGATACTGTCATGAACGGGTCAGTCGAAATTATTGAGAAAATCCCTCGACCATCCTCCGTCCCTCACGGGATTGGAGAATCGTCAAAATCTCCTCCGACCGCATCAAAACCGTCGGAAAACGCTGCACCTATATCAGCGTCAAAACCAACGTCGCAGCCAAAAGCTGCGTCGAAAGCAGAATGCCCTCCTGAGCTCCGACCAATAGTCGAAGCCGAACAACGACGCGCCGCCGAAACAGCGAGAAATCTGGTCCTCTGCTCCGCCGCCATCTCTGGCGTCGAAGCCACCCTTCTTCCTTTGACCAACGGGTCAAACAGACAATTCTAGACTCCATGAGAGTCTACCTACGCGCCGCCATTGCGAAATACATGGCCACGGGGCCGGCCTCTACGCCACACGTCCTCCCTCCTCGCCCGGCAGACCCTCTCCCAAGGGCTCCCGACGCCAGGAGCATACAAATTCCCTCCGTCCCAGCGCTGCCCCTCAAAAGCACCTGGGCCACGGTAGTACAAAATGGACTGCCACAAAAAGCAGTTCCTATAGCAAAGGCTATTCTGCGACCTGCGGCCTAAGCCTCAAGGAAAGAAACTCCAAAGGCGAAAGTCGATAAGCGACTGTTCCTTCGCCTTGAAAAAGGCCACCCGTGGCGAAAATTGTCCCCAAGTTGCGTGAGAACCAGACTGGAGTACACATTCGACTACTTTGACAATCAAATAACCTCATTCCATCGAGTGAGAACCGACTTTGCTATGCTAGCAAAGAACGATACAATAAGACAAGAGTTGCTAGATGGCTCTTCGAAGCTGGCGAACGAAAACGCCAAACTCGAGGCATCTTCGAATCTTGTCGCCTTACAGATACCGAACGTACCTGTAACTATAGTTACAGTACGCGGCCCCAGGGCGGTCGATGATAAGTTGGTTTCCGCCAAGATTCTCAGTACGACCGGCGTGCTCCCAATCCAGGTACGACCTCATGGGACGTGTCGACCTGGGGCACCACATTGAAACTGGCATGCCCTTTTTCTCCGAGACGACGCCCCTCGTGCGGGCTTCCGCCTCTTCGACGATTCGGGTATGGCTACTAGCCATAAGCCTCGTCGACAAATTGAATAGTGTAAACGCTGTTTGGGCTTCCACACCATCCGTGGTTGCTCCCGCGCTCCAGCTTGCTGGAACTGCGGATCACATGTGCACTCGGAAGCCGAGTGCAAGACCCTCACAAGGTGTCGCAACTGTGGGGGACCCCACCGATCGGATTCTCTGGACTGCAAAGTCAGATCTAGAAAATCTGGACCGGTGACCAAAGAGCAGCTTGCGTGGATTCGCCACCTCGAGCAAGGGGAATTCTCAAAAGTGGCTCGAGCTAGGGCTGCAGCCAAAAAGGCCGAAGAGGCGATCGTCGCCGCAGCGAAGGATGTCTCGATGGCCGAGGCAACAGATTTCGGAGCCCTGGAAGCTGAAGGAGAAGTTTGAGGACACAGCAACCTCGACGATATCCCCTTTCGGGGCATCTACTAACCAATAGCAGGATGCCGACTGAATCAAAGGTGCTTGCTAACCCATCTTTTGCTCTCAGCGGAGAATGGGCAAATTTGTCATTTGGAAGGTGTGACGGACGAGGGAATGTGTAAGGAGCACATTTCTTGGGTCCAATGTGGAGGAATCTTCTGTTTTCCTTTTTTTCGGAGTTGTTTTGATTTTCTTGATTTTTCGTTTCAGTTTAATCAGCTGCACTTTTGGTAGCGATTCACGAGGTTGGAACGAGTTAGGCTATAGGAAAGATTACAGGGAACTTTGCTAGCTCCGCCGGTCCTTGACCCAATGTGGAAAAGATAGCGTTAGCTTAGGACTAAAAGTAAATAATAATAAAAATTCGAGAAATTGCAAACTGCCCCGATTCCCAATACCCCGTACCCCAAAATATCGTAACCACAGACTAAGCCAATCTCTCTAGGGCCGCACGACAAATTCGTCGCAATGCCGCCCGCGGCTCCCAACCGGAAGCAGAACGAACGGACAAAACGCGCCGAAGAACGCGCTTTGAACCACAAAGATTTGATCAAGAAAGCGAAGCACTTGGTCCGCTCCAAAATAGATTCAAGGGGCACGAAATATATTTCGCTGGACTTTGAAAAGATGTAAATAGACATTTTCGACGAGATGGAAATGGAGATGGATGGTGAATCTGAGCCAGATATTAAAGAGATGGAAAAGGTCTGGGAAATGGCCATTACCAAAGATCTTGAGGATTCGTGTTGGGCAGGTGCAGGAGCGGAGAGCTCTCATAAGACGTCCACTGCACCAACAATTGTCGTCGAGAAAGTAGTCTCGGCGAAAGCGACGCCAGAACCCGCACGCGTTGCGGCTCGAAATATTACGGTTCCAGTAGCAGAAAGGAAACCGAACGAATTTCCACCGAGGGGTACGGAAGTCCCCCTCCACTGCTGAGGCAAGAAGCCACCCGCCGGAAATCGAAGCTTTGTTGGAAGCCGAATGGAAGCGGGCTTCACACGCCTCTGCTAGGCTAGAAATAGGATCAACGGTCCTTAACACACTTGAAGGCATCATCCTGTCATTAAAAACGACTGAAAATAATGAATATCTAGAGGCGATGAACGCATTTCTAAGGGGCGCTCTCGCCCACTTCCTGCACACTGGAACTACACCAGTGCCGACAAGCCTCCCCTCCCGCCCCGTCGGCCAGTAGGCCAGCAGCAGCGAAACTCCCCAATCATCAACCGCCAGGCCATCAAGGCCCGCAGCAGCGGTGCCCCAGGTAACTCCAACCTGGGCAACTGTAGCCCGAAAAGAGCTACCTAACCATCCGACGCCAGTGATAGTTAGCATTGCCCCAAAAATGCCGACTCCTCCGACCAAAAAATTGGCCAAGACGGCCCCTTCGTCCTCGCCGGACAACCAACTATTCCTCCGGCTAAATTCTAAACACCAGAGGCGAAAGATTTCGCCAGCTGGCATAAGAGAAGCTGTATCGCAGCTCACTAACGCGCCATATGCAGCCATTGAGCACGTTTACCGTGTCCCAACAGGTTTCGCACTTCGAGCGAAGGACCAGGAATCTCGCCAGCTCCTATTGGACGCGGTGGAATCTTTCCTTGCCATCGAAGCAAGACTGGAGGAGGCCTCCAACCTTCTGGCGCTACGGATCTCGACAGTCCCCGTCGCCATCCACACTCTTCTTGGAAGGGTGCCAGTGACGGAAGAGATGGTGATCGAGGAGATCACCAAGGTTACAAAGGCCGTTTCAGTCAAAGTTCGGCCTCACGGGAAAATGTTAGAGTTAGACTCTAGTCCCATGGTGTCTAAACTGTGTTTATCAGACTGCAGGTTTCCGCCGCTGATCATACATCTACGGGCAAATTACATTTTAGGATATGTGCACGGAAATGAAGGCTGGAAAACTTAATACAGAACTAACGGACATGGTAGAACGTAGTTTTGGACTTGCGCATAATATGGGAGGCAGGTCACAACTCTGTATCGAACATATATCTCAGGGGATATAGGTGCTCTATATTTGACTTTGGGAACATCTATAAAAGAAGGCATTTACATGTACATACTAGAGTAGACTTCATGGGAGGGTATTTCCATAATAAATATATATATTAAAGATACTTGATAAAGACCTTTACATTATTTACATCCAACTGCAATCGCAGCCACATCATAATCGACAAACAGACCATATTCATTATATGTCTGAATATTTAGATAACTAAAGTCGAATAGAAAATCACCCCGGCGCGCTATACCAGTCATGGCTCGCTCATTTCAAGATGGGAGCGGAACCAAGACTAGGATTCCACCTGTTCGACGACTCGGGCGTCACGGTACGACATCAACCGCGACAGACTGTACAGCAATGCAAACGCTGCCTGCAGTTCCAAGGAACGCGTGGTTGCTCCCACGCCCCAGCTTGCTGGAACTGCACCTCCACGATGCACTCGACGGACGAGTGTCATGCGCACACCAAGTGCCGCAACTGCGGAGGACCGCACAGGTCCGACAGTCGAGCTTGCCTGGCGCGCCCCACAAAGTCCGGGCCGGTAAGTAGAGAGCAACTGGCCACCATCCGCATGGCTAGCCAACGCGAGCTAGCGGCAGTAGTGAGGGCAAAAGCCGCTGTCCGTCGCGCTGAGGCAGCAGCTCAAGCGGCCGTCAAGCAGACGGAAGCCAAACCTGGAGCAGTGAAACCAAACAACAGGCTCGAAATTCTGATGACCGACGTCACCCCCGAGGCCACGGCCACAGGAACGACGAATCCTATGGAATCTTCCTGAAGGGCCCCTCACGGGTCCCTTCCAGCCCCCCACCTACAATAAGTTTTATGTTGATCAATGTAGGTAGGGGAGGCCAACCACACGACATCGCGCTTTCCCAAGCTTACGAGCTAGGCGTCGATGTAGTGTTAATACAAGAGCCTTCGTGGAAAAAAGCCACAAAGGAGACAAAGTCACATCTGGGTTACGACTGCCACATACCACATGGCGGCGTAAACGTTCGACCTAGGGCAGTGACTTATACACTAATAGATAGGAGAATCTACTCGGCAACTCAAATATTTCCCTGCGATCCCCTGACAGCAGACTACTGCTGGGTTATAGTAAGCGGAGTCACGTTTCTCAACGTGTACAAAGAGCCGAACGACCCGACAGCAATTCGACCACTCCTCAGCTGGGTCCCACCACCACGATCCGTCGCAGCTGGTGACTTCAACGCGGTATACTGCGCGTGGCAACCAGAGGTTACCCGCCCACGCGGACAAGGAATTAAAATCGAGAGATGGGCGAAACGTCACAATCTCACTTGTCTGATTGTGGGCGAGCCAACGCATCGTGCCGGGAATACACTGGATCTTGCTTGGACCAACATCAACGGGGCTCAAGCATGGATGGATCGCAACGAGTGCGTAACCAGCGATCATCTACCGATTCGAGGACAAGTCTTCATCGGATCTAGAAAAAGGGACCAGGAGTCTTTGCAGATCAGGGTATCTCGTGGAAACTTGCCGAAGTTCGCCCTTGCCGTAACTCAATTGACACATGCGCCACTAGTCCTGGACACGGTTCACAAGGCGGACGAATACGCAAAAAATCTCTGCTCTGGCCTTACTAATGCTATAAAAGCAGCAGGAACACGAAGGAACACAAGACACGGAAAATGTGCGCCTTGGTGGACTCCGGAATGCAAGCTGGCTCGCACAGAGTATCGTGCAGCAGTGACTCCAGAGCAACGATGGGTGAATTCGAAGAAGCTGCGTTCAACCCTCAGAGCAGCAAAGAAAGAGCACCAGACGCGTCAAGTCGAAGCAATCACAACACAGACTTCCGTGTTCAAGCTAATGCGCTCGGCCGAGCCAAGGCAGGCAAGTGTCCCACCTCCGCTGAACCACGAAGGGAAATTGTACGCCGACCCGGCCGAGCGGGCAGCGATACTCCGAGACGCTCTTCTGGCACGGCACCAAGCGACGGACGATCTACCGCCACTCGATACGCCAAGCACTTATCGAATTCCCTGGAACGACCATGTCTTGGACGAGGAGATCCGCATTTGCACCAAAGGCCGCGCCAATACAGCGCCTGGATCTGATGGAATCTCTGTAGAGCTTCTGCAAAGTTGTTGGAAGACGATTGGACCATTTGTTGGCACTCTCTTCCGCGCCTGCATCAGACTTGGCACCCATCCATCCTGCTTCAAGCTGGCTGAAGTAGTGCTACTACTCAAGACGAACCGGGATCCAACGACGGTTAAGGGCTGGAGACCGATTGCCCTTTTGTCATGTTTGGGTAAGGGACTAGAACGACTCTTGGCGAAGCTGATGGCCCATCTCGCGGTTACGTTCGACGCTGTCGGATACCAAAAATTTGGGGCGCTTCCTAAAAGATCGGCAAACGACCTTGTCAGCTGCGTAGTCCACGACATTGAAGAGGCAAGTACCCAGGGATAGGCGGCCACATTCACAACTCTGGATGTCCAAGGCGCGTTCGATGCAGTAATTCACAATCGTTTGGTGACGAGGATGCAAGAGCAGGGGTGGCCTGACTTAATTCTCAGAAGGACAACGTCATTTCTTGCACAACGACAGGTGCAAGTACGATAATCAGGAGGGGTAATTGGACAAAGAGAGCTGGTGTGTGGGGTTCCGCAGGGATCGCCGATATCGCCGCTGCTCTTCCTTCTGTACATGGCAGAGCCCATGCGAAGTGGCAATGTAGGAATGAGGTTCAGCTACGCGGACGACGTCGGGATCTTAGGATTCGGGCGCAGCATTGCCGAGTCAGCCGCTTCGGTACAGAAGGAAGTGGACCATCTTCTGGATTGGGCAAGTACTAACGCAGTCTCCTTCGATACTAACAAGTCGGAGGTAGTCGAGTTTCCCGGACGAAAACGCGAGAAGCCAGTGGACATTTGTGTGAACGGCGTGGTTATCGAGCCATCAGACGAAATACGCTGGCTGGGAGTACACCTAGACCCGCGACTGGACTTCAAACTGTTGTGATCTAACGCTGTTCAATCTGCGGACTTTGTGGTGAGCAGTTATTACATCTCACGTTATGGAACACGGGAGCGAAGTAAAAGAGGGGACAGCCCACTAGCCAAATCTAAGCGATTACGGGCACATGTAGAACTGTAGCACATTCTCTGTAGATAGACATAACAAGCAATTATCATCAATAATTAAATAAACCTCCACATAACTGAGACCCATAGAAGTGCCAAACTTTCATACAACCCTCAATTGTATTGTCGCAATCGCATCTGTAACGAGCCACCACTGCATTCTAGAATACACTCTCTAACTGTGATAAGCTACACCGCCAGGTCTAGCAAACAAATTACAATACAAACATCACGTCACGACGTGGTATGGCAAAGCTCTGAAGGTTGCTCAGCAGATGCGACGCTTCAATTCAGCATATCGAGAAGCTGCTCCTGCAGCACTGGTTCGGGCAGTGGACACGTGCGTTGTCCCCGTAGTAACCTTTGGAGCAGATGTTTGGTGGCCCGGCCTCAAACGTCCGACCAAAAGGGGAATCATCACACCTCGGACTAGCATTTTCTGCAAGATGATCGATAAGACAATCTTAACGGGACTGCGTGCTTCCCTCCCGGTAATGAGAACGACACCGAATCTTGCTCTCCACCGCGAAGGAGGTATCCCAACAGAAAAGATCATTCTGGAAGGGAACCGACTACGGCTTTCTGCTCGGCTCCACTCACTAGACAACCGCCATCCGCTCCGGACTCACGCCACCATGAGTCCGAAAGATGGAACACGGAAGTACAAGAAATGTTCTCGGGCGCCCAAGAATCCAGAGATCCATATGTCACGAGTACAGCGGGCTTACCGAGAACTCCCAGATGCGGAAAATGACAAGCCTTTACCGCCGCCATGCTATCTCTCGGGCTTCGGCTTAAGGATAGAGGAGGAAGAGAAGGCAACTCGGTTCATTGATAGTGTGCCGGCATCAGATATTTGCGCCTACCCGGATGGATCGTCGGAGGGGAATGGTCGCTCAGCATGGGGGTTCGTCTTGAAGAGGGATGGAAAAACTCTATTGAAGGGATACGGCATCAAGCATGGTGGTGAAGTGCTTGATGCGGAAATTATAGGGGCGAGGAGGGCCCTGGAAGCTGCGCTGGGATTGTTGGAGATTGAGAACGAGGAAAGGGACGGCAGGCTGCAGATCAATGTATTGACAGATAGTCAGTCTGCAGTGAAGGCACTGTTGACGAGAATTGCCACAACAAGCCTAGACGATGTACGCCAATTTAGAGCGCTATCAAAAAAGGCTCTGGTCTTGATGAAGTGGATACCAGCCCACTCCGGGATACAGGGAAACGAAGAGGCCGATAGTGCTGCACACTCAGGCCTCCGACAACTGCCAAGTAAAGAGAGCCAGCCTGGCTCCGTCACGTTGGCTCGTGGACCGGAACAGGCAAACGCTTCTTGACGACTGGTGGGAAGAAGCATGTCACCTAGATATTGTAATCTGAGTCTTCTCATGCAACGACGCAAGCCACACGAGCAGGCACTTTCCCGGCGGCTACTCCGCGAACTGATCTCAGCCCGTACGGGCCATGGAAACTTCGCGACATGTCATCGCCGCTTCAACAACTTCGCCGCTTCAATGGAGTGTGCGTGCGGAGATGAAACATCACCTCTCCATTTCATTCACTGTCGACTGCACGTACGCCAGACGCGTCGACTACGAGGGAAAATGTCACATCACAACTTTACCCACAAACTTCTCGGGCCTAAGTGCCTCGAACACTTTAAAAAATTTGCGCAGGAAACTGGCTACTTCGGGGGCCTACCTGTGACTCCGTCTCCAGCTCTCGGCGTAGACGGTAGTATATAGATCTTACCATGAAGCATGACGGGCAGGAAAATGAGACGAGAAGTGTCATTTTTCAACCACAAACAGGATTTTGGGATTTGGAATTCTGGTTATGGGAGTTTGTGTGGCATTCATTTTCTTTCTTATAACTAGCTACTTGTTGTGTAGTGGGTCACGCGGTGAGACCGAGTCAGGTATGTGGGAAGCATGATCTTGGTCGTGTGCACCGGTCCTTGAATCCTAGGAGATATTGAGCATAGCTTAGGATTTTAAAAATAAAAAAAATAATAAATTCGAGAAATTCGAAAATTCATTTTTTCTCTCTTCCCTCCCTTCTCAATCTCGTCGCGTCCATATCTGAATTTTGATCGAGCTCAGGCATTTCAACCATGCCTCCAATTCGCAAAAAGCGTCCCAACGCCAAGTTGGACAACACGAGAGTCCACCCGAGGGCTCTCGAACAATTACCTGGCCTCGCGCGAAATCTTTCAAGCATATTTGCGAGTGAGGCCTTCATCGAAGGGAAGTCTCCAGACCTTCCCGACAACGAGATGACTAATTCTAGGCCCGTCAGGTCAGCAAAAATTGGTCCCGAGACCCATACCCCCATCGAGCTTGTGTGAAGGTTATGAGTTAATTGGGAACATAGTTAATTGGAATGTGTCACGATGTTTGTTCAGATGGTTTGATACTTGGTAATGTGATTGCTGGCAGGTGTCCGATACTTTTCTGATACTGCTCATGAGACAGAACATAGACTACTTATATACTCTAATATGACCCATGTCATTGTCTACGCTCTCTCTCCTGACTTACTGCCAACAGCGTGCCTAGGTGAAACTCTGCAGCTCATGAGTCCATCTCTCATGGGAGGCATCCGCTGTTCCGGTGGCTGGCGCGCGCGGTCCGAGTACGCGTCGCTGCAATGCCTCAATCACTTACGTGTAATATCCCAGCTGAGCGATCCTGAACCTAGCTGTTCAGGAACGACAGCAATCCAGTCCATGGTTCGCGCCTGTGGTTTATATACACACCACAGCGCCGCTTCAATTGTTCCCATACAATGTCTCAGCTCCGCAGTCCTTAGTCCATTACTCAGGAGCGGAAGCAGTTGTATAGTTCCGATAATGCGCTAGGTCTGCATGTACCTCTGAGCGCTATCCCGTAATTGCCCGGCGATACCTAACCGCATATGGCTAGCGTGTGTGATCAATAGACTCATCACGATGCTGCCCTGCAATGAATCAGCCCGGAGGGCAAGACCGAACACCTGTACGCGGTGTCCTCTACGAACCTGGGAGTGAAATATTCTCCCAGAGCCGAGTTCAGTCAAATTTCGCAATATCAAAGAAGTTGGCCCACGAGGCAATGATTCAAATAACCCCACCACGTCAAATTTTCATTCCAAAAAAGATCGAATCCTACCTAAGCCTCATCAAGTCTACAAGTACGACCTAGTACATCCTCGTTTCAATGACCACACCTCTCGTCGACTTTCTTTGGCCTCAGCCGGTCACCAAACACACGCCCACGCCGATATTTATACCCGACGGAGGAAGCAAAGCGTGGCGCACAAATCTGGGAGACCGTTCTTTGGGATAGACGTGAGAGGATTCTGGACAAGTTAACAAAATGATGCGAAGGATGGATTCAGTTTCGACGGGCGTGGAATTTTGAAATTTGGCAAGGAGTTTTTACAAATTGAGCTTTGTGCGTGCCAAGACTTCGGCTGCGAGAGTGCAGGCGACACTATAAACACCGCCACGGTTGGATGGTGCGGTGGTACATCGTCTGGGCTGGTCTGCCAAGTAGAGTCTGGATATCTGGGACACATATCCCACTCGAGACAGTGGATCGCTGGTTCAAATCCGGCAAAACACAACCACATTTCTCGCGGCGCTGATATGCATGGATGACGAAGGCATGCTTGGATAACCAAAGGTTTTGAAATTCCCTTTGGTGGATACTTACGGAGGAGGATCGACTGTTTGTGTAAGCGAACATACCTCACAGTGGTATTTGCGAATGAAATCCAGAGTATGAGTGTCTCTAACGTCAAAAGAGTCATCCCACATGTATACATAGCACCGGTCATGTGTCATAGCTAGATAACTGAATACACATCAAATGATTTTTTTAAAAAAAAAAAAGACTGAGGGGTCATTATTTTCTTAATACAATTCAAATTAACCTTAGCATTAAAATGGACCGCTTGGCAAGCAGATCTGCACTGATTAGTTTCAACGTGATTAGATAGAACATATATATAATCAGCAATAATATTTGACACCTTAATACAGTACAACTCCTGAGCTATCAAATCTTCACTAGATCAAATTTGATTAGATTATTAATGTTGTTATCCCCTCTGAGTCAAGAACTATACCAGATATGCAGGTCACCTCTGCCTACAGACCAAGGATACCTATACTAGTAGTATATCCCATCGAATAGTACAGAACCTTACAAGTCCTCATTTCATCACATACTAACAGGTGCCCTCTGTCCTTTATAATCTCCCCTCTCCAGCCGACGATTTGATGGCCATTTATAGATGTATGAAAGCCAGAGAGAATCGTAAAAATCCCTGGGTGTGGGGCTCTCAGAATAAAGAGATGAGGACTAAATTCAAAGATGCATCTAGTCTTATGAAGAGCCCAAAGAGGCCAACCAACTGGAGGCTGTAGCCTTGTGTATACCTGTTATTAATCAGCGCAATGAAGCAAGGGCTTCATAAACAAGACCCAGTGATTGTATTTCAATGCAGTATTGATGCAAGTTCATATTAATGCGTGACTCAAATATGAGTCGTACTAATAAGTAGGAGCTTAAGGGTCAAAGAACGTCCGTACGCATTACATAAGTACATCAGACACTCAATAGCTATGCCTATGGGGCAAATCGAACAAGTATATAATCAGGTGTATTTACTCTTTATGTGGATTATGCGCTCATTTTTAGATATCTATTTGTCCTCAGATTGTCCAAACAATCGCTCACCATCAGATTATCCATTCTATATTCTTCTTTGTGTATACTGTCCTACCATAATTCTAACCCATCTAACCTCATTGTAAGGGTTCGACTGGAATAGTTTCACATCTCTATTTTTATCGTTACGTAATTCCTATTTTTATCATTTGGTAACCCGTATTAACAACTGCTGCAAAGTTCTATTTTTGTACTCAAAATAATAATACAAGGTGACGGTGACTTTCGAAGGTAATTTATATAATAATGGGTAGAACATCTACAGATAGAGCTCTTTGCACTCAATTTTCTTCAGGAAAACAACTCTCCGATTACTTTAAGCACCCTCTCTAGTACACTTTCATATCTTACATCTTCTTTCAAAATCTTGAGTCACCGATATAACTTGCGAAATCCTCTACTTCTTACTTATACAAACACTAATCTGATAATCATATTTAAAACTCGCGCTCAAATTTGCAATGCTAGAATACTTTGAGTCTTTGTCCTGTTTTGGTTAAGAGAAAATGGCCATTCTCGGAGACTTATTATCCCCTTTTTCGAAACTCAACTTCAATAGGAGTTGACTACTCTCAAGGTTTGGGGATCGGCAGTGAAGAATTATTTAGGCTGTTTGATCTGCCTTTATTTTGAAGCTTATTTCGCCCGTTCTTGGTTTGCTGCGACTTTGCCCGCCTTTTTCTACTATCTTTTATACTAATCTTACATGTTAATTTACACCCAGCAGGATAGGTCTACTCTTCTATTGTATGCTGTAATATCTTCTCTACTTTCTTGGGTAGCTTGATCTTACAAAAGGTAAACTGTATATTTTTTGGATCACTTACTCCCTTTAGTGGCCGAAGTGGCAATTTCGCGTTTAAGCACCAGTGCTGGAAGTTTTACATTCTCCTAAGACCGTTTTTAAGCAATTTCTTTGGAAGCTTCAAAGAGTAGTCATCTAGCCTAGCATCTTCGGCGAGAATTTGTGAGGTCGCTTAAGGTGTATGTATAAGTGAAGCCTGAAAATATCTCATCCCTTCTCATATCACAGCATCTAATATGATACGTCATAGATGATGTAGCGAGACAGCTAATTTCGGTATAGAGAAAACGGTCATGGTACCGAAACTCCTTTTCCTCTAAGAAGATCAGGCTTGAGGGGCGCGTGAGACAGTCTCACGGATGGAGCACTCTGATACCTTTTTAGCCACGAACTTAATCGGTCGATGAGTTAGAAATTTGCTTGCATAAGTTTGAGCAATAGGCGAGTCGTCTTATTCTTTAGAATACTATATAGAATGAGGTGTTGAGAAAATTTGTTTGCTACAGCGCTAAATTATGATGCTGACGGACGCAGATAAAGAGGATCGTGATGCCCTGTAATTCTGGCCCCACACTAAACAATTATATTCACTTGAGGAAACATCAGCGTAGAGGGTCCGGACGCGTCTTGCACGCTAGTGATAAAAATGTTACTAATGATGAGGTTGCCCAGACTATCCGCTGGGTTGACGAAAATGGCAATAATCTTATAGATTTTGACGGGTTTGGTGCTATTAAGATCTTAGAAATACTTTCATAAGTAGAGTAGTATTTTAGGGAACGCAGACTTCGCTGTTAAAATCTAAAATTGATATCTGTATATCCTGATCATGATTAGACTAACTAAGCGCTCATTATTATCTATCTACATCTCGTAGTATATATTATAAAGCCAAACTAATTCTATGTTCTTAAAATAGAAACACAAGTTTTAAATAGAATTCACTTTTGAAAGAAACGGAAAGAATTCCGTGGGCTACCCAGAGAGTCAGTTAGAGCGAGGAAGTTGGAGTCTAAAACACGTGGATAACCTAGCCCAAAATTTTCTGCTCTTGTCGAATATACTCCTCGCCAAAAACAATCAATCAGACAAAACTACATAAGGCTCACTCTGCCACCAACTTCCCTTCCGCCATCCCCGCTCCGAACTTCACCATCTCTGGCAGTCAGGAACTCTCTGTAAATTGCTGCCAGGCGTTCTCTTTCTGCCACACTGATACTTGCCTTTGTTGAATTTAGGCCCTTGACTATATGCTGCCATTCTATCATGACATGTTTTTTCTCCACATTAGGTGCTGTTTCACGTCGATCTATTTCATATACAGCATTAATTCTCCGTTGTCGGTTTTGAAACTTTATTTCTGACAGCTTACTCATAATAGTTGCTTTCTCGATATGAATCCTTGCTTTAGTTGCTTGTGATCGGGCATGTGCTTCTACTTCAAGTCGTTCCTCTTCCCGACCATAGCGAAATTGAAGAAAATCACTCGCGACTGTATCAGTATTTCTATTCAAGGATTTCTTACTTTCTTTGCTAGTATCTAGATCCTCCTGGTTACCAAGAATATCATGAATAGCCTCTAGGTGAGAATTATATATCATTGCCTGTAGATCAGCACCAGAATACCCAGTTGTGCGACTGGCTATCTCAGGAAGATTTTCCAAAACTTCTTCACTGAGTCGTAATTTTTTACTGAGAGCCAATAAGATATCGATGCGCTCTTCTTCACTTGGAAGATCACAAATTAGGCTTTTGTCAAGACGCCCTGGACGCAGTAGGGCAGGATCAATGAGATCTGGTCGGGAAGTAGCTGCCAGCACATAAACACCCGATAAACCCTCGGCGCCATCCATTTGTGTCAATATTTGATTCACAACTCGATCTGTAACTCCTGTTGAATCATGACCACGCTTAGGAGCAATGGAGTCGAACTCGTCAAAAAAAAGAACGCATGGTTTTGCTGCTTCTGCGCGCTGAAAAAGATCTCGCACAGACTTCTCTGACGCACCGATGTACTTATTCAGGATTTCAGGGCCTTTGACTGATATAAAATTGAGTCCACACTCACCTGCAACGGCAGAGGCAAGAAGTGTTTTCCCACAGCCTGGAAATCCATAAAGTAAAAGGCCAGAGCGAAGGCGTAAAGGACACTGCGCAAAGATAGGAGCGTAGGTTGTAGGGTACTGGAGAGTTTCAAGTAGGGTTTTGCGGGTGGTGTAGAGCCCGCCAATCGAGTCAAACGTTGTCGTGCTTGTTTGTAAAGATACGTTTCGAAGGGAAGCAGGGGTGAAACCTTTAAGTGCACTTGTAAAGTCTTCGCGGCGTATTTCAACAGTCGTAAATATCGTACGTTTTGGATTTTCTGCGACCGCTCGGATAATTGCCTCACTACGAGCACGTGTGGCTAGTAATACAAGGTCTCCTGGCATATATCCATCTGTATCGCTGGCAAGATCCAAGAAATCAAAATCAGATGGCACATAAAAGCCATCTTTCTTTGGCGTGAAGGAATCAGGACAGCTTGCAACGCTATCATTGTCCATCCAAGCATTTGTGTATTCACTTTCACTACTACCTGCCGTTACTGGTCGACTGCAGGGAATATTTCGGGGCCTATCAAAAGATCTAGCCTCTTCAACGACAGGATCTTGAGTTTTGAGGATCATTTCGAGCACCTTAGCCCTTGCTTCTTTGCTTGGTGCTTTTAAGACTAAAATGTCTTGTATAATATGTCTTCCGATGATGATGTTGTGCAGTGATTCTTTTGCTTGTGCTGTGGCAAATAAGACCACCTTATTATCTCTGCGGCAATATTGACTGACTATCGAACAAATGACTTCACTTATCTGTCGAGAACGTGTGTTTTCATTTGTTTCTAATTCTGTCTCAACTGGACAAAGTTTATCAAGATCGTCAAGTATCACAATTGATTTTCCCCCAAGTCTAGCGCCCCATGATGCAGACATGAATACTCGGTTAAGTGTTTCTTTAATAGTGGAAACTCTTGCCTCGTCGGCAATCACTTTTCTACAGGAGAAAAATGTAGTATGAAACAGGGCTTCTCTCCTAAGCCATTGACACATATATTGAGCTAGAGAACTCTTGCCACATCCTTGTGTTCCAGTAAGTAAGATAGAGGACATGTGTAGGAGATTAGCCTGTATTTGTTTAATCATGGTATCGATGCCAACTAATTTTGGTACTTCTGGTATGAAGGAACCATATACAGTGTTCGATGTAAATGTAGATGCTGGACGAACAATGGCAGGTTGAACTTCAACTTTAAAGTTACGTTCAGATCCAAGAAACCAATGGCAAGACTGCTTCCCGGAATCTGATGAATGATCAAATCTAAGGATACCGCCCTTCCATTCAAATGATTGAGCATACTTTGGATTCTCACCGATTATAAGCCCATCTGTTAAAGGACCTTCAAAGAGTGACTCGGTACCTTGTCTTTGATTGCCAAATATTTTTAGTATACGCCTAGCTAACTCTTCTTTTTCTGCCTTGGAGTCTCCACCGAACTTTAAGCCCTCTGTAACTGTGCTAGTTTTGGCAGAAAATGGGTATATTTTGATTACACCAGATGCTATTTTTGGCGTTGATTGATCGAGCGGAGCTAAGATTGGTATAGCAGTCTTTAACAATTGCTGGGGAGCAGGCTCTAGCCTCACGATTCCTCCCACTATCCCTTCGAACATTAGAGAAGTACAAAGTAACCTCGAGAATGCAACATGTTCACTATCTGGTGGGTCATCCCATGGCATTAGACGAGCGACAACTTTAGAAGCTATCGGACCAGCAGAACCTAAGTTTTCAATTTCTTCTTGTGACTTTTGGGTATCGATAAGTGGTTGGATGCTTAGTGGCCTCAGTACCATAACTAACACATAAGTGACGCCTTTGAAAGCTTTTGATAAAAGTAAATCCCGATCGATCCAGACCTTCAATCCATCTAAATCGATATCTTTGGCGTTATTGAATCGGTGTTCACAAAGACTTCTATCGATACCCCTAAAGTATAAGTCGGATCGAGATTCTTCGCGAATGATCTTTCGTCTATCACTAGCACTTCTTGATGTAACACTTCGATTTTCACCATGCGAGCGCAGTAGTCTCGATTTAGTCTTAGGCGCTACAATTACCTCTGCATCTGGATCCAATTTTGCAAAAGGAGAATTAGAGGGCTGTTCTGGAGCGATAGATGTCACAATTATTGTAGCCGATGATGTAGGGGATAGCTTAAGCGTTAGAGGATAGGATTGTGACTTTTGGCCATTTAATGGAATGTAATTCGGATTTGGAAGCGCTCGTATTTGAGATACTAAATTAATCTCTAAGTATGTGGCGTGGAGCTCTATTATTTCCCAATCTTCAGGCGACATGGGTTCAATATTAACTGTATGTGCAGTGGGGGGATCTAGATGGAGGCTAGCAGTGACTTTCTGTCCAGCTAGAATATCGATCGTGCGCGCAAAAATAGAATCGATTTCGATGATTGAAACATCGGGCTCTTTTTCTCGGATGCTTCCTCTTGTTACGTTTATCCCATCCTTGTCGATGATGGATGCAAGTTTCCGTTTACTCTGCATTCCCGTCCAGCCCACGTATATGGACTTAAGGGTTGAAGTATCGCTTGGAGCGTTCGATATTTGGGAGCGCGGCCGATAACTCAACTCTACGATGACATTTTGAGCAAGCTTAAGGCTATGAGCATTCTATGGTAGATATGGTACTTTCAAGGACGCGTACCGTATTCACATTTGCTAGCAACGAACAAAGAGATGCAGGAAGATTTACGAGACAGTTCCCGAGATTAACTGTGGCTATCTCTGCTGGTAGGGTGGGCGCATTACGTTTTCTAGTTTCGATTGACATTTTTGGAAAATATGGAGAATTGCTCTTTGGATAATCATTCGAGTATTTTATAATAACTTTGGAAGTGCCTCCTGCACTAATGAGCTGAATCAAGTACTTGGTGACATTGCCAGATACGGGAGAGAATTGAATTGCCAGAGACGCGCGGACGAGCTCCAATAATATGATGCATATTGAGAAGGTGCCTTGGAGAACTAATTTGTTGAGTTCCGATGGTCTAAGCCACTTTGATGCCAATAATGCCTCAGGCAAATACTCAACGCGAAGAATCCTGGATTTCTTCTTGCATCAGATTTCTAATGCGAATATTTCCTTTATTTATGGCGCAATACCTGAGATCAGGAAGAAATTAGATCTGGTCTCCGATGGGAATGGAATCATGTGTTGTTTGTACAATTGAGTCAATGACTTCAATAAGAGAATTAAGTTCATTCTAATTACTTACAAAAAGCACGTTTACCTTGTGTAATGTACTAATCTCTCTATCTCTACGGTTTTTTTCGGGCTGTAAAAATATCACACGCTGGTTTAGTGTTTTGTTGTGTATTGTGCTTCTTGAGTACATGACTACCTAGCACGTTGGGCTCCTCTCTGACCCAGGCCACACCTTTTAGGATGCAGCTATCACCTTTTCTTGCGAAAGAAAACATCTGATACGTCGCACATGATAGGTAGCAAATCAGCATAGAATTAATCAGTAGAATTTAGTCTACTTTTCCACGTAACTCTTGTTGTAATCTAACGCTTTTCATCCTCGGACTTCATGGTGAGCAGTAGTTGTATAGCACGTGATGCTATGCGGGGTAGAAGGAAGAGGATGGCGAAAGCCGCTTGCCAGATCTAAGCGATCTGGCCCACTTGTAGATGGAGAAATCCTTTTATGTATATAGACAATACGACCCTAACTAGTACAACAACAATAGTAAGGAACTCATACATCCACACCTCAGTTATCTCATACATCGTGACCCATAAACCTCACTCTCATATCTATCACTCCACGTCAAAGCTTCAACAACTCTCGACACAAAATAGATGCAGCAATGCAAGCGGCGTACGCCTTAACTCTAATCCTAAGAAACCTTTGACCCAGTTAGGCAAGGCTAGACACTGGGACCGCATGAGTTGCGCATATCTATCTATATATTACTTTTTTGTAGAAAAAGATGCCGAATTGATCCAATTCACCATCTCCGTATCGGGTGCTGGGTAAGCTCCAAAATCTCATCGGATGGCTTCTCCCCCATGATCAAGAGTTGGTGATGAGTAGGACTTCGATCCACGCCTTATCTGACGGTAGTTAGGCTCATCATGGTGGTGCTAGGGTGCTGTGCTGAAAATTGAAGACGATAAAGACAGTGAAAGCGATTGGGAGTCACCGATGAAGTGTGGACAGTGTTACTCAACCTGGGCTCTACAGACTCTGTGCTGAGATCTGGAGGGTCGTAGGGGAAACTACTGACAGGTGTTAAAATAAACTCTCAATGAAATCCAGAGTATGAGTGCCTCAAGCGCCGATAGATTAATCCAACATGTTTACATGGTACTGATCATATGTCATAGAACATGTAATAAATAGCTAAATAGCAATAAGTTGTTATTATATTAAATAATATTAAACGGCAGTAAAAATCTCCATAAAAGTTGTTCGGAGAGATCAATGCCTATCGCAGTTAACGTTATGGCCGCTTTATGGATAGCAAGTCACTTCGTGTCCTAAATCAAACAATTGAACGCCACACCAAGAAACAAAAATTTCTTTACCTCGTATATGTTCAGAACCTGGAGGGCAAGACCGAACACCTGTCAGTAGTGCTCTCTACGAACCTGGGAGTGAAATATTCTCCCAGAGCCAAGTTCAGTCAAATTTCGCAATACCGAACAAGTTGGCCCACGAGGCAATGATTCAAATAACCCCACCACGTCAAATTTTCATTCCAAAAAAGATCGAATCCTACCTAAGCCTCATCAAGTCTACAAGTACGACCTAGTACATCCTCATTCCAATGATCACACCTCTCGTCGACTTTCTCTTGCCTCAGCCGGTCACCAAACACACGCCCACGCCGATATTTATACCCGACGGAGGAAGCAAAGCGTGGCGCACAAATCTGGGAGACCGTTCTTTGGGGTAGACGTGAGAGGATTCTGGACAAGTTAACAAAATGATGCGAAGGATGGATTCAGTTTCGACGGGCGTGGAATTTTGAAATTTGGCAAGGAGTTTTTACAAATTGAGCTTTGTGCGTGCCAAGACTTCGGCTGAGAGAGTGCAGGCGACACTATAAACACCGCCACGGTTGGATGGTGCGGTGGTACATCGTCTGGGCTGGTCTGCCAAGTAGAGTCTGGATAGCTGGGACACATATCCCACTCGAGACAGTGGATCGCTGGTTCAAATCCGGCAAAAAACAACCACATTTCTCGCGGCGCTGATATGCATGGATGACGAAGGCATGCTTGGATAACCAAAGGGTTTCAAATTCCCTTTGGTGGATACTTACGGAGGAGGATCGACTGTTTGTGTAAGCGAACATACCTCATAGTGGTATTTGCGAATGAAATCCAGAGTATGAGTGTCTCTAACGTCAAAAGAGTCATCCCACATGTATACACATCACCGGTCATGTGTCGTAGCTTTATAGCTGAATACGCATTAAATGATTTAAAAAAAAATGTCCAGAACCTACATAGCAAACTATATTGTTAATACTAATGTGAAAGATGATACGGCATTTAATTCACTTCAGCAACTTCTATGAAGATTACATTCTTTAACCAGTCGACTCATGGAATCACTCATCCGCGATATTAATTCAACCATGCAATCTTTTACTTTTTTACGTATTGATCGGGTACTACCGGATTGAGGTTTACAATTAAACTTTCAATTACTACATGCGATAAATTCAAGACTCATCTATTGCTCTATTTATCAAACTCGTATCTTATATACCCACACATTTGCTTGCTTTTTTTTTAAATTCACAGTGTATTCAGCTACATAGCTATGACACATGACCAGTGCTAAAAATTCCTGAATATTCGTGAGAGAATCAATAAGATACCCAATAACCCCTACCGTTCCCCTCCGACTCACATACATTTACACCAATCCGAATTCTCACAGTAGCAAGACCCCGGATCTCCAACATGCCTCCGGGGCCTGCCAAATCATCGCGACCTATTCGCCTTCAAAGAACCATTGATAGAGCGAATACCAGGCTGGAAAAGCGCTTGGCAAAAAAGAACATACCATTGAGCTCGATAGACGGGCGAAAAATGGAGCTGGACATGACCGAAAGGATAAGAGCCTTCGAAGAAGATTCTAACTCCATAAACCCCGATGTTAAAATGGGTGATGCGGTCATAGACCGATATATCATGGAAGGGCGTGAGAGCTCACGATGAAATATGAATGAACCCAAAGACGGTCAGGTCTCAGAGGCTCCTGTTATTACAGTCACGAGGAAGGTTGCTGTGCCGGCCAAAAAGCGGACAGCTAATGCTAACTTTAAAAAAGCCGACGAAGTCGCGTCCACCACAGCCCCTCGGATACCATTCCGGGGGCAAGTAGAAACAATCAATCTTCTTGTAGCGATAGTAGCTCCAAGAACACTGCGACTTGTCCTCCCGAGCTTCGAGCCATAATTAGAGACGAAGAACAGCGGGCGGCCCAGACCGCATTTAACCTTACAATATGCACCGCTGCCATCAACGGTGTGGAGAATGCACTCGCACCTTCTCAAGGATGAGGGCTTGACAGTGTTCCACGGGGTGCGTTGTATAGCCTAGTGAAGATCTAGGTGGTAAGTGAAGATTATAAATGGATCAAAGGGATGACAGGTCTTCTCCAGGAAGAGATGAATGGGCAACTTGTTGCAGTAGGTGTTACACGTGGGTCTTGCTGATGAAGAATTGGGCAATGGATATATAGTCTTCCCGAAGAAGAGATGGGTAAACAAATTTATTGTGAAGGGTAAATTAAGAAGACGTTGCGTGAGGAGTAAATCTCTCTCACGCCGAACTATTATATACAAGAGTAGAAGCATTTGCCAACCGGAATTAATCGTAATCAATTCTTGCCAATATCTTCGCATTGATGGCTGTGTTCTTGTCCTTCTCTTCATGACTCTCTTGTATATCCTCACATGACGTTTTACGCGACTAATTGTATAGGGAAAGCTATTATTAAATTGATATTTTAATTACTACCCATTCATCTTATCATGAATTAATATTAGTATTAAAATTCTAATTACGGATACGTGAAACACCTCTATCCAAAGGGCCGAGTGTTCAATTTATAGACTTTATGAAAGTCTACCTCAGAGTTGCAGTAGCTCAATTCATGTTGTCAGGACCAGGAACAGTACTTCCCCCCCCACGACCAAACTGCAATAATCATGGCCGAAAGATCGTGGAAAAAACGATACAAAAGCAGCCAGAGTAGCTACAAAAAGAGAACCAGGCGAGGATAACCTTGGACAAGCCTACCTAGGCAACAATTACCCGAACTGGCCTCCACACGCCGGCAGCACCTGTGAAAGATGTGTGGGTCCATAATGAAACCTCGACACCAACGAGACCTCTAGCAAAGGCTTCGAAAACTGCCCCCAAAGATGATCGTTTATTTTTTCGTCTCAGAAAAGAACATGCTTGGCGCGCTCTTTCGCCGGCCGGTGTGCGTGATGCGGCAGTGTGATAGAACCAAGTTGGCTGTGATGAAATTAGATGTATTGAACTAATTAAAGAAGAAAGGAAACTATTGCTACCAAAGGAGTTTACTTATAATCCTTTCTAACTCTTCCCTTCCTTCACTATTAGATAGTCCTTTAACCAGACGTCATTTCATTCTCACTCATAAAATACCTCATTCCAAGGGGGAATATTCTCAACACCTGTCAGTAGTGTCTCCTACGAACCTCCAGCTCTCACTGGAGAGTTTGCAGAGCCGAGATTGAATAAAAATTCATCACTTCGACGAGGATTCCCAATCACTTTCGCCTTCTGTGTCGTCTTCATCTCTTAGCACATTCCTCTATCACCATTGTCATGAAGCTAACCACAATCAGATCAGATGGCAGGGTCGAAGCCCTACTTATCACCAACTCTTGATCATAGAGGAGAAGCCATCAGATGAGTTTCCGGAGCGTACCCAGCACCCGATACAGAGATGGTGAATTGGATCAAGTCGGCCTCGAATGTTACAAAGAAGGGAGATGTAGATGAATGTGCGCACCTCATGTAGTTCCGGTGTTAAGTGACTAGGGATGTGGTATATAGAATTAACGTTGAATCAAGGCTCACGGAGGTTTAGTGTTATGGAAGCACTGATGACGTTGTTATTAATCGCTATATACTCATTATATATGTAATATGTAAACAGAGCTTTGCTTTTTAGCTGTATTAACTTTTAAACCTTGAGTTCTTGCTTGCCACAATCAGCGTGTCATAACACCCGATGTCCAGGTCTCGCCTGGCTGGGGCTGCAGATATCTTGAGACTTTTTCCCGCATACGCAGTTTCCATTGCTATCATTTTTTTTGAGTAGAAGGTTCCGTGGAAAAGGTGGTCGAATTACACGTGTAAATACTGAGCTGAATAGCTACTCATCAAGGGCAATATATCAATGATCTTACAAGCAACAGAAGAGGCAAGGAGTACTGTACAAGGTGTGGCCTGGGTCAGAGAGGAGCCCAATGTGCTAGATAGTCGAAGACTCAAGTAGTACAATAAAAACACATACACAAATACCTCATTCCAACTCGCACGTCATTCCCATGATTTAGAAATCATGTAGCCACCTTAGATCTTGCTTAGGCGCCTGCCTAAGCCACAACACGGTCAACCTGTAACAGGCAGCAAAAGTGCTCGAGCTTCCCCCGCAGAACATTGAACATGTTTACCGTGTTCCGACAGGCTTCGTTCTTCGAGCCAAAAATCAAGAGATACGACAGCTCCTTCTGGACTCTGCTGAATTTTTCGTCCAGGTAGACGCAATCCTGGAGAAGGCCTCAGATTTGGTGGCCCTGCGTATTGCGAGAATTCCTGTCGCAATTCACACACCCCTAGGCAAAGTAGTTATTCAATGACTTAACGATCAAATGATCAATATGTATTTCCTTAGAATTAATGACTAATTGTGTTGATGAGTAATGAGGTACCCGTTTGGGAATGGCGTTAAGAGACGGGGGTTTTACGGTTTATAGATGTTTTTCTTCTAGGAAGACAGGGGGGAGATAGATCATTTCATACGTACCATAATTGTTACTGCTACATCAAGCTTGTGATATCAATTACCACCGAAGTATTCCGACAGTATCGGAAGCGTTACCCGTGTGGCAGAACAAACCTTTAGTCAGTTTCATTGCCACTGTAAGTTTAGGCTAGATTTAGATACCTCTGGATGTGTATAAGTAGTAGAGTAGACTTGCAGGTAGTTTGCTTCTACATAGATGAATTATAGCTTTAACTTTCAATCATACAAATGCCCATTCGCTTTCTATATTTGAACTGTGACAATTGTTTAGGGTTTCATTATTAAAAATAAAGTTATTATGTAAATTGATTTCATCCCCAGACTCATCATCAGAATCATCATCAGACTTATCACTGGTCAGTAATTTTTCTCCTGTTAAATGATGCAATTTAGTATCAGAGGAAAACTCATTCTCATCAAACTCGACAGATTGTGCTTCACATAGTATTTTCTTTTCTGGGTGCCATATATGATAAATCTTTGATGATTTGGTATTGTAGCCCACAAAGATCCCTTTCCAACACTTTTTTTCTAATTTTCCTCTCTTTTCTTTTGGAATATGGACATATGCAGCGCATCCCCATGTTCTATAGTGACTAATTTCAGGAGTTTCATTATGCCACATGGTCCAGGGGGTTATATATCTCCCACCAATTGGTTGTCGGTTTATTAAATAAATTGCAGCCCTGCATAAAAGTTCCCAGAATTCTCCGGCAAGACCCGCACGAAACCGTAGACTATTGGCTCTTTCCATTATTGAAAGATTAGCTCTTTCGGCAACACCATTTGCCTCTGGTCGATAGCCAACAGTTGGTTCAAGAGAAATGTTTTTAACAGCTGCCCAGATTTTCATATCTCTATTCAAGAATTCTGTGCCGCAGTCAAATCTGATGGCCTGAAGTTTTTCATTATTTCCATTTATTTGTCGTTCATTTTCTACTCGAGAGCACGATTTACTGATGAATTGCAATAAGTCCTTCTTTGAATTTCTAAATATAGCCCATTTAAAATTTGTAAATTGGTCCGTAATTGTAAGCATGTAATTATTACCATGCAACGATATTTTTTGAAAAGAGCCACAAATATCCATGTGTATTCTTTCTAATGGTTTAGAAACTTCCCTCATAGGTTCCCTACTTGTATTTCTCGGCATTTTAGCTTCTTTACACGCCCGGCAAACCCCGTAATTAAGGTTGACTGTAGGTGCAATACCATTTACAGCTTTAGCCAGTCGCATTGTTATATGTCGCCCAGGGTGACCTAAACGATCATGAAGCAGATTTGCTTTCATCAAAGAACAATTTGCAGATTCTAATGTTTCGGGTATTATCCAAACTTTATTCAATCGAACAACTTGTAGAATAAGCTGCCCATCAGAGGCAGATATTGTCATACTTGAATTATCACATTTCATTTCATGGCCTTTCTCGGCAAGCATTCCCAGTGATATCAAGCTAACGGAGGCATCTGGTACATATAATACATTACGTATGGTTGTAAAACATAGGCGCTGCAAAGTTGGATTTTTCCATTGTATGCGCACATCACCACTGCCTTTTGAGTAAATTGTTGTTTCATTAGCAACTTCAATTGGAATCTTAGTTGGGACAATACGGCTAATGAATAAATTCTTGTATGGGGTAAGATGGCACGAACAAATTGAATCGAGGCCCCAAGCACCATTTAGTGAGCTTGAAGTGGCAGCACAGATATAGGTTGAAATTTCAGATTCAGTATTGCTATCAGAGAAGTGAACTGTCGAGTCTAAGGTTGATGCATTAACCGAGTTTGCAACTTGCTTTTTAGATTTCTGATTTTCCTGCCACTCATACCATTTAAGTCCAGAATTCTTGAATTTAATTCCATCATCAGATGCTAGCCACATGGGGCATGGAGGCTTGACATGGTCTCCTTTACATACCCAACAAACTTTTGTGATAGCTTTCTTCTTGATTTGTACAACATCTGCAATCTCAATCTCTTTTGAACATTCATTGAGCTTTGTTTCAGTGCATTTGGCTGCCTGAAAGACTTCATGAATACTAGGAAATCTTTCCTTGTTAGTAAGAATTTCAATAGTTGTATCATACTCAGAAGGTAAACTTCGCCTAAGAATGACTGCTTGTATAATATCCGGTACGACTGCATCTTGTTGCTGTTCTGAGATTTGTGCTGTTAAATTGACAATAAGGTCAAATTTCTCTATAACGGTGCTTTGTTTTATGCTTAGAACTGCAAACAATTGCGAGAGCAACTGGGCAAGGAGAGCTGTGTCTTTCATACCATATCGGGAATTAAGGGTTTCATATGCTGCAGCAGCTGTGCGACAGCTTTGGATTACAATCCTATTTGTATTGTCGATACTCTGGAGGATTATCTTTAAAGCTTGTGCATGCCTATATTCCCATTCTTCGAGTCTTATTAAATAATCTTCTTCTAACTCTGACTAATTTTTGAGTTGGGGCGGAATGCAATACTCCGGCTTTGGAAACCGTTTGAGCTTCGTGGCAGCTAGTTCCACTTCAAGATTGCCCTACCACAAAGTGAAATTTTCTCGACCTGTGAGTATTGTAGCACCATATTTACCCATTACATATATATATATATTTTTTTTTTCTGGGTGAAAATATCGATGTTACGCAGAGAAATAAGTAATAAACGATAAACGATAGATGGTAGATGGCAGATGGTAGAATTAAATAAAAATAAAAGAACGCGGAAGCGCAAGGGCCATAACCTGTTGTATTTAGATAGTTATGTATATGAAAAGGTGTTACTTCTACTAAGTCTACTGAGCAGCAGAGATATACTAAAGTCCGTGCATGATGAGTATCACGTGGCTATCTTGGCTAATACTTGCCAATCACAGCAGATGGCCATCTCTTCTGGGATAACATGAATGTTCGATTCCTGCTCCGTATCACTCCCTCTTTCCAGGGATTCATCACGGGCGGCATTGGATGGAGCCATGGTGATTTTGTCAGTTTCTGGCAGCCTTGTGGGCAAGGCTGCGATATTTCTCGATGAGGTTGCTGACAACCTAGGAGTAGTTGGCGACGGGATCAATTTCTCCGTCTGCTGACTTGGCTCAGAGCTGCCTGAATTAGTTGGGGCAGCCCATATGGAGTCGGATAGGTCTTTAGTGACGAATTTGTCGACGGCCCTGTCAATCATCTCGATCTCCGGGGCATCCATCACTTTGGTGGTGATGGCAGCTTCGGCATTATCAATTTCCATCTCATCGATGGTGATGCCGTACTCCAATAGGCGCGACTGTGGTCGGAGCTTGGCGTAATCTACCAGCGGGTGCTGGCGTTTCGTAACTCGTACCGATGGCATGGTCGCCAGCGGTACGATGTGTCCACGGGTTTGAATCTCTCGAGGGTGATGGGAAGATAAAGATTGATAAGGTGTTGAAGTGAGGTAAGGGTGTTAGATCGCTGTGGAGGCGATTGAAAATGGAATTATGGTTATGCTCCAACAGTTATTGTAGCATGTGAGAGACTGATGTCTCTAAATGATATGTTATGATTTCTATTTTTTACATGGCTGGATGTAATTTAACTAGCTGCTATTTGAGTAGCGGTTTACATAGTCAGAACAAGCTGGGCATGTCATAAACATGTTCTTAGCTGCGACCCCGGTCTTTGATCCTCGGGGGATAACGGGTATATCCTAGGACCTAGAAATAGAAAACAAACAAACAATTATAATTCTAACCTTCTTCACTTACTGAATCATTCCCCCATCATTCCAAATATACTATTTCCAAATTATATGTCCTAATTTAACTTCCTTTATGTGCTGCAATGTAATTGGATGTATGCAAATATTTGCTTGCTTTTACACATCTGTCTAGGCATAATATTTCACCTACTCATGTAAACTAAGCTAGACAGGTTACATGACCTTCCTAGCAGTACATAGATTCTATCTGTAGCTATAGGGCTCTTTCCCCATAGAAGGCCTTACTGCAGCACTCCTCAACCCACTGGCTTTCTATGCCTCTAACGTCACCGTTTGCCTTGAAAACCAGGAGGCCGCCCTCCGTCTTCCCTCTGATGTACCCACATCGTCTAGCTCAGCGAAAAGTCTTTCGCTTTCGCAAGCTTGCAGCAAACTGGAAAAGAAGGTCACGCGGCCAAAACACAACGCCTGGGGAAGTGGCCATCCGATGGTGCCCAGGCCACGCAGGTATTCTGGGAAACGAAGCAACCAACGCGCTTGCCAAAGCCACTTGTGCAGCTCCAGCTATATATTCGGTATTCTCTATTGCGAGGGCAAGAAGGGAATTCAAAGCCCAGTACGAGGTGTCAGGATCTCTTGGGACTTGGTTACTCAACTTGAACAGGTAGGCGCTAAGTCTCGGGTTCTTGATGGTAAAGAAAATATAATAACAATAAAGACTTGGTTCTTGATTCTTGGATATCTAGGGGATAGTACAAGACTGCAAGCTGGAGAGCTTGCGTCATGAAGATACCTCAGCTACTTTTACTACGACACTATCTGCTACAGACTACAGTAATCTGGTTCCAGCTCGATTCCTGTCGAACTCCTGAGAGTAACCTAGAATCTGATCTAAGCCCATTGAACTAGTAAGAGTACAAAATATCATCCCGAAACATCTAGAAACTAATTGCTAGAATAGCTTAGAATGCCATCGGTGTAACTAGAACCTGTCTAGAGGGATACCAGCTGAAGCTAGGATCAGACTCTACCTCAACACCATGAATCTATCCATGACATAGTAGCAGCCACATAGTCTTAGAGCCAGAGGTTAGCAGGATACCATCCCCTCATCAGTCAGTCCGTGACACGAGGCTTCTATTATTCTTTGTAGGGCAGAAAATTTTCCATCTAAATATAAAGAATTAGGAATTGGTCCTAGTACTAAGATTTCTGCCGAGCTCGCCTGTCTAGGGCGACGCACACTAGGATATCTATTAGCTGCACGGTCTGGACATGGCGACTTCGCTGACTATCACCGACGGTTTCAGCACGAAAACGCCATTCTAACCTGCTCATGCGGAGAAGAAAAGTCCCCCAACCAATTTTTCTACTGCCATCTTGAGCAGTATCAGGCACGGCTCCACGGAGCATAGAATCCTAGTTCCAGCATGTCTTGAGCTTTCGCTTCCGCAGAGGGAGTTCACGCATTTAATAGCTGGGTGCGCGTCACAAATTTCTTTGTAAAAGCACAACAAGTCTGACCGAAAGGGAGTCATGTGATTCAACAAAGTTCCTCCTTCCATATTTTTTATTTAATTTATTCTTCATTCAGTACCATCTGAAAGCATGAGAGTTGAAGGGAGACCGGTAACCATGTATAATTTAATCTTCAAGTGCAGGATGATGAGATCCTGGCTTTCATTTGCTATTGAATTGAATACATTACGTATCAGGCTTATGCCCTACACCCAATAGGCGTGATACGGGTCTGTGCTCCCTGGGGCCACACTACAACCTAGGTACATAGTTTGCTTCTCAGAAACTATTTGTAGAAGACATAGATAATTAATTAAATTTCGAAAAAAAAAAAAACGCCCTGCGCCTTTTCTCCTTCCTCGTGGCCCTTAGTCCTGTGGAAAATTTCCTCCGGCAGGACTTAATCCTCCCGGTTTGCGCTCTGCATCTCGTAACACTTAGTTACTGTTAAGAACTGGAGAAATTTACCCCCTCCCTTTTCTGCCAGCATCCCCCGTCCACTCGGTGGTGGTTCATGCTTCTCTTCTCTCCAGTGCCGTAGAGCAATCCGACATTCGGCAAAATGCCAGGGACGTTTCTCTCTTCCGCAAACGCATTTGCAGTTTTCCCATTCGTGGCCAAACCTTTCATGGTAGTTCCTAAAATCACCATGTCCCGTCCTCGCTGCGACCAAGTGGTGATGCGCCCACCTCGGAAGTGCTAGCTCTGGTGGACGTTTTCGTTTCATTCGGAGATCCAACTCCTCATAGCGGCTAGGTCTATGTTTTAGCCACCAGGATTCCACCGCTTCTTCACACCTTTGCCTGACAAACCGGTTGAGGGCTGCGAAGGTGTATTTAAGTCCGTCCTTAATTGTTGAGGGATCTGTAGTCGTTTCAGCCGGGAGTTTCCTGAGGGCTTCCTTCGCCAGTCTGTCTGCCTCCTCGTTTCCAGTGATCCCTGAGTGGGCTGGTATCCACCTGATTTCAACTGATCTGGCTCGTCGTACCAGTCTTGTGAATATGTCTACCACCGCCTGAGAAGATTTCGTTCGACCGGTTTGAAGAGCTCTTGCGGCTATAGAGTTATCGAGGAGCACTTTTATCGGAGAGCTGCCCGCTTTTCCTATCGCTCCTTCGAGGGCTTTTTGGGCGCCAAAGATTTCGGCATCGTACACCTCCGCCCCTGGCAGAGGACCGGCATCACTCCCAATCATCTGGCCTCCTTTGTATAAGATGTATCCCCACGCCGATCTAGCAGGTCCACATGATGAGCCGTCTGAGTAAGCGCAAACTGTCTCATCCGACAGGCTTGCTATCCATTGCTTAGCGTGAGCTGCTTCTTGCTGCTTGTCACCGCCAGTGAGCTGTCTGATGGGCTCAGCTTTTGGGAAATACAGTTTGCCGGGGCCCTCGGCCATCGGCATATTTTTGGCGCTGATCTGAAGTCGCGTGAGGTACCTTTCTGGGCACTTGAATGGCCGGTTCCTCTGACCTATGCGGAGACCTAGGCGGCTTACTGTATCTTTTGGCTCCTCTGTAGACCTGAATGCTAAAGGATGCCACGCGTCCAGCCTTTGAATCCGTGCGGCAGCTAGAATTTTTCTCTGCTGTAAGATAATAGCAGATGGGGGAATACCCGACTCTCTGTGTAGCGCCGTTTTTGGTGTAGTTCGCCACACCGGTAGCGCAGCTCGAACTGCCTTCAAGATAGTGCTGTCGAGGAGATCAGTGTGCCAGCCTACTCCTGTGCCAACCATTTTGTCCCGCTGGGTTGTGATTCGGGTGAGACCTGGCCACCACGCTTCGGCTCCATATAGTGCCGTACTTAGGACACAGGACTGCACTGCTTTAATCATCGGTCCCGGAGCTGCGCCATGCTGGACCGAATTTATCCATCGTATAGACTGTGTTATACGTTGCGCCTTCCCGCACCATTCCTGAACGTGTTGCTTGAAGTTGAGTTGAGAATCTAGCCATACTCCCAGCCATCTCACGGGGACGGGGCTATGCAGTGGCCTTGGATCTGGACAGCTAGACCTGCGGTGTTCAGCTTTTTCCTTGGCCCACCTCCAATTAACAGTAGTTCAGACTTTGCCGGGTCAAAGTCTATCTGGTTTTCGCTCGCTAATTGCACGAGTTTGTCGACTTCTTTCTGGGCTTCGGCCACTGCTTCAGACGCGGTGCTCCCTATGCTGAGTATAGCGATGTCGTCAGCGTACCCGAATTTTGTGCTCTTGTTTCCGTCTCGCATCAAGATTTCGATGTATAATAAAAACAGAAGGGGTGATAGCGGCGACCCTTGAGGGACTCCGCACTCTGCAACTTTGTCCCGCGTGGTTCCATCACGGTGTCGCACCCTTATCCTTCGTTGGGTTAGAAATGATTCTATCCATAGGCAAAGTATCCTTGGCCATCCCTGATTCCGCAAACGATGGATCAGCCGTTTGTGCAGGACCGCGTCGAACGCTCCTTGTACGTCCAGAGTAACCATGGCCGTTACCTTCTTGTTTCGCATTGCCGCCTCTACATCGTGTATGACGCAGGAGACCAAGTCAACTGCTGAGCGACCAGGCAGTGCACCAAACAGCTGTTGAGGAACGACTCGGTGCTCGATTGCTAGCCAGGCCATTCTCTTGGCTACAAGTCGTTCCAAACCTTTCCCAAGACAGGATAGAAGAGAGATTGGTCGCCACCCTTTAGCTGTTGCGAGGTCCCGTCCTGGCTTAGGGAGGAGGATGACCTCTGCAACTCGAAACATAGTGGGGAAATGTCCAAGCTGTAAACATGCTTGAAAGAGGTTCTTCACTTGTTCGCCAATTTGCTCCCAGCACGCCTTGAGCAGCCGAACCGTGATTCTGTCCGCTCCTGGAGACTTGTCGCCTGTTCCAATGGTGCTCGATTTTACATCCTCTGTCGACAATATTGGGTTCCACGGAATAGTCTCTGGTTGTCCCGTCTCCCATGTGGAGAGATCGTGGGCTGCGTTGAATCTAGTCATCAAGATGTCCCTCAGGGTTTCTGCCCTCTCGAGTGGGTCTGACAACCATTTGTCCTCCGCGACCTTCAGAGGAGGAGGTTCTCGACATGGCTTGGGTTTAGCCCATTGCATTATCTTAAATACCTGGGTGTCCGTGATGGCATTCTCGATCTGTTTTCTCCAGTGTTCCCTTTTTGCCACTTTGACTGTAGCTCTAAACCTTTTCCGGGCCAGGGCTGCTTTTTCTGAGTCGTCTCTGGATTCCATGAACTCGAGGTGCTTTTTCTTGCACTCCTCATTCCACCATGGCGCTGATTTCCCGGCTATTCTCACTGGTTTCCGTCCCACTGCCTTGCGGGCATCCCCCAGAGCCTCCAGCAGGTTCGCTACTTGGCTTTCAATTTCCAACTCGTTGCGTATGGGGCCAGGCTTGGCCCAGGCTTTGACATACTGGGCGAATTTACCAAGGTCTTGGTCACGGACTCGCAGATCCTGTGAGACAGCGTTGAGGTCTGCCATTTTTGTCACCTGAACAGATCCTACGATAGTCATATGATCCGATGTACAGTTGTATTTATTTGATACCGACGCCTCAGCGAAGGTGTTACTCCACACTAAGTCTAGGACGTTTCCATCTCGATGCGTGGGTACGCCGGCTGAGGTTACTAAATGCATGTCCCGCGCTAGTGCCCAGTCCATGATCTGGTCGCCGCTACCATATTGCCTTGGTGCCTGGGGTTGCCAGTGTTTCGAGACCGCATTGTAGTCTCCCCCGACTACCGTGGGGCCTTGGGGCGTCCATTGGAGTAAGGGTTCTAAGGTACCGCTTGGCCCAGGTGCACGGTATACGTTTACAAAAGTCAGGCCAGATACTTGAACGAAGCAGTAGTCCAAAGTTTGTCTTGTGGGAGCCGTATGTATTTGTGAGGCTTCGAGACCTTTCCGGGTAAAGGTGATTGCTCTTGGGCGACCGCCTGTATCTCCGATGGGCTTGTGACTGTGAAAGCCAGGATGATTTTTCGTTTTATACTCCCCATCTTCTTGCAATGTCCATGGTTCTTGTACCATGACAACGTGCGCTCCTGCGTCCCACGCCTGTTGCAGCGCTATGTCCATATTAGGTCCGCCCTTTCCCACGTTCACTTGGTGAAATAGAAGGGTGCTATATTTTCGGTTGTGCTTGTGAGAATTTGGTGTATTACTCATAATCAACCATCGTTTCTTCTGGTATATTAATGACCTCGCGGGCCTTACCTTTTTCTTGAGATCTTAATATTGCGGCCTTAAAATCTCGATGTCCTCGCTCTCGAATAATTCGTAGCTCTGCCGGTGATCGTGAAGTCACTTGGCCATGGTATCGCCTTGGACGGGCCATGCAGTCCAAATGTGTTGACTCGTGTGGTCCAGCACAGTTTGAGCATTTGGGAATGTCGGCTGTGCATTCTGCTGCTTCATGCGTGCCCGAGCATTTCACGCACCGCTGTCCTTTGACGCAGTTCCTTGTCGAGTGATAACCCCAGCAGCGTTGACATTGCTCGATGGGCCGTTTACGAGAGAATAGTATGGCTGGTCCACTCTCGTCGAACAGCCTGAACTTTAGGTTGGCTGGTGCCTGTTTGAAGTGTACAATCCAACTGGTGGAGTACTGACCCAGCTTTATGTCATTTGGGCGCGCCTGTATTGGCGCGACACCACACACTGACTGGCATTCGGTCTTCACCATTTCGCTGGTGACTGCTATTCTTCCGTCCAATGTCCGGATGTTAACCGGTACATGAGGGACCATGACAGAGGTCCAGTCTGAGGCAGGCTCAATTGTTATGTCCTCCTTTTGGAGAGAAGCGCCAACACTCAGGATTGTTTCTCTGAGTGCGTCTGATGCACACTCAATTGCTAGGCCAGACCTAACTTGTGTCATTGCTATGATGGCTGAGGGTGCGACCCCAGCTTTTTCAGTTACAATCTTCTTTATTGTTACAGGTGACAACTTCCGCCACTGGTGTCCTTGACCTAATCGGAGGAACAGTCTTTTGTCTTCTTTGGGTGGTTCTTGTTTTTTCGGCATTGCATGCACGACAGGTCTATGTTTGACCAGATTAAGTGGCGGGTCTGGGAGCTTGGCCGCCTTCCGCGCTACAGTGACGCACGGGGAAGCATTTTCGCGTGGCTTTAGAGGAAGTTCGTGGCGGGGTTTCTCGGCTGGTTTTGTCGCCCTAGGCCCAGGAATTGGTTCTTGGGTGGTTTCGGGTGCTGGTTTCTTGCCTATGTTAATTTTGGCATTGGTGTTGCCTATCGCAAATGCTGTCACAATAGGTGAAATGTTTTCTATAAGTGGCGCAACTAGGGTCGCGCCTTCAGTTCCCACCTTGGATTTTGCCCAAGCGTCAATAGTATGCAGGAAATCTTGAGCTACGCTCATTCGCTGCTTTCGTTCGCGTTCTGATTGCTCCATTGCAGCAGCAATCCCCAGAAGGCTCGGGTGAAGGTGGTCGCCTGGGTCGATCGACGCCGAGGACGACGGCTGGTTAAACGCAGCCATGATGCTGCTTGATTCTGCGCGTAATGCGATGGTTTGGAAGGTTTGATAAACGATGTTATGTGTGATTATAAATTGAGAAGTTGCATCCTTTCATTTGCTATGTTGGGCCTATGTTGACGCTAACACGTCGGGTAATTTTATATAGACTGGGCTAACCGGTACATGAGGAGCTCACGCGCGGTGCGTGGGCACGACGTTAAATATTGTAAATAAATAAATTAGCATCATTTAAATTGGAAAGCAGAGTGCCGGACAGCTTGTCGGACGCTCTTCTTATTTCTAGACGCTGTAGTCCACGCTAGAGCATCAGGTGGTTCTTTTTATTATTATTATTTAACGTCGTGACCGTAGTTACGAGCTGTGGACAGGCACGACGTCAAATTCAATCGAAGTCAAAAATCAAATCAAATCAATAAGTAAATAAAAATAGGGCTCTTTAGTCAACATATAGCGGGGCTAGACTGAACACCTGTTCGCGGTGTCCTCTACGAACCTGGGAGTGAATTATTCTCCAAGAGCCAACTCCAGACAGATTTCGCAATATCAAAGAAGTTGGCCCACGAGGCAAAAATCCAAATTACTCCTCCGCATCTTTTTTTCGCTCCCAACGAGTTCGACTCTTACCTAAGTCTCATCAAATTTACATGTACAACCAAGTACATCCTCATCCCAATGACCGCACCTCTCGTCGACCTTTTCTGGCCTCAGCTGATCGCCAAATACACGCCCTCGCCGAAACTTACACCCGACGGAGAAAGCAAGTTGTGGCGCACAAATCTGGTAGACAGTTCTTTGGGATGGGCGTGAGAGGATTCAGGATAAGTTCACAAGATGATACAAAGGATGGATATAACCTCGAAGGGCGTGAAGTTCTGAATTTTGGCAAGAGTTTTATGAATTGAACTTTTTGCGCGCCAAGACTTCGCTTGCGAGAGTACAGCTGACACTATAAAGAAAAGCCAACGATGGAAGGTGTTGTGGTCCGCCTCCTGGTGGTGTTCTCTGGTATGGTTTGGGTAACCTGAGAACCTACTCCACTTGGGAGGGAGAAGCCTGAGACCAAATTTCGCGCGGAAAAAAGTCAATGGATGACGGAGGCATGTCTGAATAACTCAGGGGTTTGAAGACGTTTCCCTGGATGGGTGTTCGTGGACGAGGGGTGACTTGGGGTGCAGAAGAAAGCTACCATAACTTTGCAGTGGTACTTGCAAATGAAATCCGAGACATGAGTGCTCTTCTTGTAAATCAAGTCATCTATTTTGTACTCTTCTCTGATATTGTGTCATAGCTTAATAGCTACGTACACAATTACAATCTGATGCAAAAGAAGTCAACATTTATAACGCAATACCGTGTCCCACGTATCTTTCTTGAGAACACCTGAACTCCGTTTTAACGCCACCACACAATTATCAGTGCATGCAGATGAATCAGCCTTCCTAGGAATCTTGGCTTCCAAGTAACTCAATAATCCTGACCGACACCAAAAATTCACGAGAAAATTTCCTCTGCAATTTGTTAGCTAATCAACTCTGTATCTCAAGATCAACTATATTTTGATCAGGTGGAACTCTACCACATTTTATTTCCCGTAGAAGGGGATTCCGATTACGGAAGGTCAGCCGAGCCAAATCATTCGTCGGAAGATTTTTGATACTCTCGGAAGAGATGATCCAGGTGATCCTTAGACTTCTTGTTATAGTATGGAAAAGTCTTTTTCCCATCAAGTCGATAACCAGAAGGATCCTGCTGGAGAAATCTCTTGGTATGATTGCTGTGTGAGGCGTCGCTCACTGCAGGAGTTAAAGATTTTGTTCCTGATGGCTTTGAGATGGATCCAGCCTTCTTTCCGAATTTATTCCTAGTAAATGTCGAGATTTTCTCTAGGACATTTTCTATGGTTTCTATTCGAAAAGTTAGATTCCTGTTTCTGTGGCTAATAGTCAGATCAGTGAAATGGGTACCTCTCATTTTTTCAGACCAAGTATCAACTTTACCCTGAAAACGGTACCCGTCCAGCTTTTCCAAAATTTTCGTGCCAGTGGTCTTTTTGTTTGTTCTACTGACAATGTATGGCCCAGTTGGCACAGCCATGAAGCCAGCAATCATCAGGGCGAGAATTAATAAGAAGAAACGCATTTTAAGGGATTCTTGTTCAAAAATTAATGTCGAGAAGAGTTTTATGAAAGAGAACAGAGATGTTTAAGATGGTGTTCGATATGGTTGAAATTGTTCGAGAAGATGATTGAGTAGGATTCTTTTATAACCTTACTTATCCCGTTTTTCCTCGCTTGAAGGTTTCTCTCAATTTCCCCACTAAGGATACAAGCAGCTAGAGTCGAGATCTAACGAAATAGGCCAGTTCCATATGGAAAGCTCATTCAACCGGATACGAAATTTCCGGATAAATGTGGTTTCAATGAATGTGACTTTGGCTGAAATGAGCGATTGTAGAAGGATTACTTCGCCCTGATCCATTCTATAGGTGGCAAAAACTGCTGTGGGCTAACTTTCTGATCCCGTCGTGAAGTTAGACAAAGATAGGTCGAAGAATGTGACAGATATTTGCCACTCATTAATCTGATGTCGTATCCAAAATGTATTTTTCTGTGCGGCACACACGAGGCGTACGGCAAACTTGAGAAAATTTGGGTTGTTGTTGGTACTTTAGTGGAATGAATATTCAGATGTTTTTAATATGGCGCTGACGAACTGAGATCTTGTGACTCGCGACGTAAAAGGTAAGAGCGATCGTCTTCGAATTTCAAAAACAAGGAGATGCAGAAAAGTGGAGAGCTTGGGGATTAAGGCTACAAATAGATAATCCCATCTCCGTTGGAGCTCGTGATATGAAAACATAATAAAGCATCTTCATTATCGTGTAATTGTCAAAGGTGAAGAGAATATCAGTAGATAGTTGTTGTATTAAGTAATTAAAGAGCAACTATTTGTGCAAAGGTAATGATGTCCACGGTAAATTTTTCTTTCTATTGATGATCGCATGATCTTGGTCACACTCTTGTAGCTGTACTTGGGACTGCATTTGGAGGAAATCGAGAATATAATGCACCGCTCAACTGAGTTTTTTTTTGCATCAGATTTTAATTGCGTATGCAGCTTTCTAGATACGACTCAATTTACAAGAGGAGCACTCATGTCTCGGATTTCATTTGCAAGTACCACTGCAAAGTTATGGTAGCTTTCTTCTGCACCCCAAGTCACCCCTCGTCCACGAACACCCATCCAGGGAAACGTCTTCAAACCCCTGAGTTATTCAGACATGCCTCCGTCATCCATTGACTTTTTTCCGCGCGAAATTTGGTCTCAGGCTTCTCCCTCCCAAGTGGAGTAGGTTCTCAGGTTACCCAAACCATACCAGAGAACACCACCAGGAGGCGGACCACAACACCTTCTATCGTCGGCTTTTCTTTATAGTGTCAGCTGTACTCTCGCAAGCGAAGTCTTGGCGCGCACAAAGCTCAATTCATAAAAATCTTGCCAAATTTCGAAATTTCACGCCCGTCGAGATTGTTTCCCTCATCTGCATCATCTTGTAAACTTGTCCTGATCCCTCTCACGTCCATCCCAAAGAGCAATCTCCCAGATTTGTGCTCCACGCTTTGCTTCCTCCATCGGGTATAAATATAGGCGTGGGCGTGTATTTGGTGACCGGCTGAGGCCAGAGAAAGTCAACGAGAGGTGTGGTCATTGAAACGAGGATGTACTAGGTCGTACTTGTAGACTTGATGAAGCTTAGTTGAGAATCGGACTCTTTGGGAGTGAAAGATTGAAATGGTGGAGTAATTTGAAAATTTGCCTCGTGGACCATCTTCTTTGATATTGCGAAATTTGACTGAACTTGGCTCTGGGAGAATATTTCACTCCCAGGTTCGTAGAGGAAACCGCGTACAGGTGTTCAGTCTTGCCCTCCTTGTAACAATCTACAAAGGTTGGAATGGACGTTTTGGATTTTTAGCACTGACCAGTAACAAAATAATTACAAGATATTGCCAATAGTTGATAGGGTCATGTGATGAGTTGTTAAACCACTTTTACACATGAGACATATTATTAATTCTGTAAAAGTGCAAGGGAAATAATAATTGTGTAAACCTTAATCCTTGCATGTCCTATGTTAGCCCTAATAAGCGAGCGACGCTAAATGGGTTGATTTATGGGGGAACACTCTATACTTGGAATATGTGTAACTTTTGTATACTTAGATTTATATATACCGAGTTAGGGTAATATAACTTCACCTTTTGAGAAAGGTTTTTATATGGTAGCATTATCTTTTTACGATCAAAAGAACTCCTTTACTTTCTTCACACAACGAAAATGTCAGGAAAACTGTCTAAAGCTGATCGCGACATTATTGCACAACAGAAAGACAACAATCTTGAGTCCGATCAATCGGTCGCAAGTATTTCGGGCAAGACAAGGCCCAGCAATTACAAGATGGACGAGTCAAGGTCCAATAGGAAATCCAATGTGAGAAGGAAGAATGTCGATAACGAGTCTAGTTCTTCGGCGAAAAGGAGCGAACAGTCCGACAGCGACGACGATTGGTGGAGTCCTCCTCAAAGGACATTACAAGTAACCACAGCAGAAATAAATCTCAGGTGGGATCAATTACAGTGGAAACCACACAAGGACCACTTCTTACGCGGCTCCCAGGATTGGGGAGTTTATAAAAATGACGTGATGTTCGCTTTGCAGTCGATAGGGTATGTTAAAGGGATCAAATTAACAAACCTAGATAAAGCAAATTTCGGATCAATGATCAGGAGATCAGTGACCGATAACCCAAGAAGAATCATTGAAGATTTAAGCAGCGGATCGGATATGATGAAATTACTCAACAAGACATATCGACAGTCTGGCACAATACAGGCTGAAAACTTTTTCAATGACCTAATAGAGCTGGCTTACGACGGAGGTAACGCCATCGATTTCGTGACAAAATTTAGAGTCTGCGTTAGAGACTTTAAATCAACTGGTCAGGAGTTAGCTGACAATATCACAATACTTATATTCAAACGTGCGGTCGAGAAAAGGGCCCACAGATGGCATTATGAGGCCTCACATACCTCAAAAACCAAACAATGGTCGTTGGAAGAACTGATCAACGATTTCATCTCCAACCACAGTCTCAAGGCTTTTCATAACACAAACAAATATTATCCCAACAGAGACTTTCGGGTAAACTACAACTTTGACAACAAAAGGGGAGATAAAGCCAATATTCGGCTAGGTCAAATTGAAAATAGAGGCAAGCTGGCCTTTAAACCTAAAATAAATCAGGGTGACAAGAACCCTGAGAGTAAGAACCAAGTTGTATGTTACATTTGTGGAAAAACTGGTCATTATGCAAATAATTGCCATAGCAAGAGGGGAACAACTCAAGGTCCTCATCGATGTCACATCTGTAGGGGCAATCACTATGCAAGAGAGTGCCCGGCTCGAAAGTCAGATCATGATCGTCCTTTAAATCAAATTTCAACGAAGGGTAAAGAAAAGATGATCGAGTATAATGTTGGTGATGATTGGTACGATGAGTGGATGGAAGAAAATGGGATAGTAAACAACCCAGAGATTGAAGAGACGCCACACTCAAGTAATGATGATAGCTCATGCTATGGAGTGAGTTTAAACTTTGCCCATCAACTGAATAACGCATCAATTAACTCTTTAATTAGAAAGAGGTGGCTGTTTGATACAGGGGCTGATATTAATGCCACTAACAACCTAAAGAATTTTGTCAAGGAGTCTGTAAGGAACTTAAGACCACGGGAGGTGGCAATAAGGACAGGCAGTGGAGTTATTTATCCAGAGAAAATAGGCGAAGTATGCCTCAAGGTCAGAAATTCAAAAAATAAAGCGAGAAGGCTCAGATTAAAGAATGTCTTTTATGTTAAGAATCTTCCCGTAAACATTATAAGCGGCGAATTGTTTTACAAAAGTGGATGCTCATTACAAGGTGAAAAGCTTGTTGACAGTAATGGAAGTATTATATCTTTAATAAACGTCAATAAACGAGGATTTTTTCTCTGGCTTTCTGGAGAAGATGAACCAATGAAACATATCAAATCAGGATTCCCGTGCCAATTAGACAAAGAACACAACAGTAAAAATTCAAAAATTCCCTCTGACGAAACCATTAGAAACCTAACCTTGTGGCATCGAAGATTATGCCACCCAAGCGCAGATAGGTTGCGGTGGACAATTAAAAATACTACTGGCATAAACCTAACCCCGAGTGATGTTATCAATATACCATGTGAGGCTTGTGATCTAGGTAAATCTGTAAAATACACTACCAATGAGAGACGACGACGAGCTGAATACGTCGGAGAAGGATGGCACTGTGACTTGGGATCGAGCAACCCTAAAACCATGGATGGCAATAGTTACTACTGTTTAACGACGGATGATCTATCTAGATACCGTTTCCTCAAGCCACTGAAGACCAAAAAGGATGCGGCAGTTGAGTTGATGAACATCCTGAGAAATATTAACGCTGAACTGCAGCTTGAAGGGAGAAGAGTCAGGTGGATTACAATTGACGGAGGCAGAGATTGGGGCATGTCGAGATTTGAGGAATTCGCTGCAGACCAAGGTATAGATATCATTGTGTCCGCCCCAGACAATCAGCATCAGAACGGAGTGTCAGAGAGAGGAATTAGGTTCATACAGGACGCTGCCCGATGCTGCACAATTCAAACAAAAATACCATCGGTATTTTGGGACAAAATAATGGAGACAACATGCTATACACTCAATATGACATCTCAATCTCCAGTCGATCAGCACAAGACCCCATATGAAGTATTCTGGTCAGCTATGAAAGGCAGGCCGATTAAGCCAGACGTCAGTCACCTCTTAATTCCCGGATCAAGATGCATAACACATGTAGAGAAGTCGCGCAGAATTGCAGGAGAAAAGCTAGACCCCAGGGGTGCAAGGAGTGTGTTTCTCGGATACAAGGGACGTACAAACAAACTTGTATGGATATTGGGCGGTGGGAGATTCTTAGTCTCACCAAATGTTTTAGCATACGAGAACGTTGGTAAAAATTTGGGTTGGCCAACAGAACCCCAAGAAGTAGTGAGGTCATTGCCAACCAGCGTCCAACGTCGTTTGAGAGCTAGGAAAACCAACTATGCCAGAGAAGAGGACTACAATAGGACACGAAGTGTATCACCGCCACATGAACCTAAAGGACCAGGTCGGCCAAAGAAGACAATTAGAAGACCTTTTGACGAAGCACCATTGTTCGAAAGTCAAACAAGGAACAAGAACATGAGCCCAAGCATAAACAACGAAGATGAACGCCCAACAGAGGAGGACTCAGATCACGAGGAAGAAATTGGACAAAGTGCCCATTGCCTCATAGAAAAATCAATCAAGAGGCAACTCCATAACCTACATGGAGATGGAGACGACATGTTTAGGCTATTAGCTAACTCTTCATCTGTCGCTAAACAAATCGTATCACCAGATGAACCTAACCTGCAGGAAGCAATGAGTAGCTCCGAGAAAAACGAGTGGCTAAAGGCTATCTTTACTGAAATAAAGGGGTGTGTGGATAGGAAAACATTTCAGTTTGTTCCAAAAAATTCAGCCAAACAGAATGGCCAAATTATCTCAGCGAAATGGGTGCTTAAGAAAAAGTACAAATCAAATATGGAACTGGACAAATTTAAGGCTAGAGTTGTAGCAAGAGGATTTTTACAAAAGAAGGGTATTGATTTCAATGAAACAACAGCTTCTACGGCTAGATCAGCTAGTTGGAGAGTATTGATGGCATTGGCAGCCATAAATGAATGGCACATTCTGCAAGCTGACTTTATATCAGCTTACTTAGCAGGAGACTTAAAGGAAGTCATTTATATGCGACAGTTTCCTTACCTCAAAGAATTTTTTAATTCAAACCCAGATCTAAGTAAGGCATCAGGATATACAGAGGAAAGTATAATCCAACTACAAAGGCCACTGTACGGATTAAAACAATCCGGAGCGTGTTGGCAAGATAAAGTTAAATCATTAATGCATACTCGAGGGTTTAAAGCGTTGGCAGCCGACGACGCAATTTACTTTAATAAAGATAGTGGAGTAATAGTAGCGTCGTACGTTGACGACTTTCTATTAATAGGGCCTGATAAAAGTAAAATCAGTGCATTAACAAAATCCTTGAATAAATCAGTGCCACTGAATGACTTGGGAGAAGCTTCATGGTTTTTAGGAGTCAGAGTCCAAAGATCATCACCCACAGGGAGTGTGAGGTTAGACCAAAAACAATACATCGACAGGTCAATGATAGAACTGGAATTACAGAGTCAACGGCCCGTACCAACACCTATGTCAGTTGCTAGTAGGCTAGACATGAAGAAATATAACGGAAAAGCCTCGAGCACAGAGCTTTATAATTACCAGAGGTTAATAGGAAAATACAACTTTTCGGCATGCATGACCCGATGCGACACTTCACAAGCTATGTCTCAATTAGCGAGATACATGTGTAATCCTTCTCCCCATCACCACAAGCATGCGCTGAGAGTAGCCCAATATTTGTCTGGTAGTGCAAACAAGGGCTTAAGGTATACCAAAGATCACAGACACGTGAATGAATTCGGGAAATATGGATTGCATTGTGCTGTGGACGCTAGCTTTGCAGATGACTTTGAATCATCTAAATCAACAACAGGCTATGTTATATTTATGGGAGGAAGCCCAGTCATTTGGAGGTCAAAACTACAGACAACAGTATCTACACTGACTTGCGAAGCCGAGTATGCAGCCATCTTCGAAGCAACAAAAGATTGCGCTTGGATAAGGACATTCCTGGAAGAACTGGGGCAAATGCCATCCGGACCCATCCCTGTCCTTGAAGACAACAACGGAGCAATCAAATGGGCTAACAGTACAGGAATCAGCTCTGGCCGAAGACATGTTCGTGTAGAGTACAACTACGCCACACAGGAAGTTCGCGACAAGAACATTACCATAAGGAAAGTGGAGTCAAAATTGAACCCAGCGGACGGCTTGACTAAACCGCTTAACAATGCGGCATTTAACGAGTTTGTTGAAAGACTTGGAATGGTAGATTGATTAATTAGCGGATTCAGGTTTAGGGGGCGTGTAAAAGTGCAAGGGAAATAATAATTGTGTAAACCTTAATCCTTGCATGTCCTATGTTAGCCCTAATAAGCGAGCGACGCTAAATGGGTTGATTTATGGGGGAACACTCTATACTTGGAATATGTGTAACTTTTGTATACTTAGATTTATATATACCGAGTTAGGGTAATATAACTTCACCTTTTGAGAAAGGTTTTTATAAATTCATTTTATTGTCCTGTCTGAGTCTATGACGATGTAGGACATGCAGGTCCTCTCTGCCTAGAGGCCAAGGATACCTATACCAGTAGTATATCCCCTCCTATGCCTCCCATACAGCCCCCCTCAAACAGTATCACCCCTCACAAGTCCTCATTCGATCATACACTAAGAAGAGCCCTTAGCCCTTCATTATCTCTCCTCTCGAGCCAACGAAACGATGGCCATTTGCGGGTGTATGGCAGCCGGGAAAATTCGCAAAAACCACTAGGTGCGGGGCTCTTCTAGTACCGACATTAGGAATAAATCCGAAGACATATTGCCCCTTCTGAAGCGTTCAAAGAGGCCGGCCAGCTGGGCGCTGCAAACTTGTGTGTACCTCGGGAAATTCACCCTCTGCCTTTCTAGCCTACTTCCAACTCCTTCCCGAAGGTCGTGCTGAAATGTCAGAAAAGTCTTGACAGAGCATGATTGCTGTATGGTAGCTTGGCCCAACTTCTTTTGTACTGTCCAGGGCGCTGGGGAGTGCCGTTGACTCATCGACAAAAGAAGCCCTCCTGGCTAATTAGCCGAAATCTTGGTCTTGGCGCCCACAAAAAATCCAAAGTTGAAAACTCCTCGAAAATGTCAGTCCCGGCATGGTCTTCAGAGGCCTCTTTCCCCTCTCACTCCGCATCTCAGCCGTCTGTCCTTCCTCAAGATGTATAACCCCATTAGAGCAGCAGTCCCTCATAAACCAAGACCCCAACTTTGTATTTTTCGACTTGATTTCCTCCTTGCGGGTATAAATAGCGTCGTAAATATGTAGTGAGTGATGGCCGGTGATGAATGAGGCAAGCTCCTGTTTGCAATTGGGGTGACGCCTTTATCGGTAGTCGAGGTGAGATGATATGAGGTTAGATCGAGGTTGAGGACTCAGAAGATAATGGTGAGTGCTGCATGGTTGAGAAGTCGTCAAATGGAGATATGCATGTGTTTGCTTTCGACTTCGATTCGGATGCGATTCTTCTTGGCTATCCCAGATATACAGAGCATACTGAGCGATTACACAGGCACCACTGGAAGGTGAAGAATTCGTCTTTGCCGGCACACATGAGACATAAATTCTTGGGGGACTATTCTCAACACCTGTCAGTGGTGTCCCATACGAACCTCCCTATTTCAATGTAGAGTCTGCGCAGCCGAGTTTAGTATTACATTCTCAATTGTGAGCCGAGTTATCTCCCCCTCCGTCAAAGATACGCTTCCGATAACATATAAGACGACCAAGAAGATGATAATGATGCTGGGAAAGAGGAAAGATAATGCGGTACCAAACGCTACATTGGTAGTCAGAGAATGTTATGGTTATGAGGTTATGTACGACGTCTTGGAGTCTGGAGCTTATTAGTCTGCGGAGCTGAGGGTAGAGCAAGGTGTGGAGATTAATTTAATTAGAATCTATATGTACATATATATGTATATAAAGGGATGAAGCGGTAAAATCTATCGATACAAGAGAAGTGTTCCTAATACCCTGCGCACGAGCCTCGGCTAATCCCTCACCGTGCCTTGCTAGCCACACTTGGTTTAGTTCACGTAATGTCTCATTGCTCACACACGCCCATCCATATTGTATATCACAACAGAGAAGCTCTCGTTACATAACATGTGCTAGCTACCGGCGGGCGAACAAAAAGCCCACGAAAGCAAAGTAAAAGACCCTCACGCCCTCAAGAAAAGCAGATTTCGACTCGTCAAAAATATCGTCCCTTCTAATCTATACTTCCGAATCTACTAGTCAGGAGGGTACCTGAAATAAATGAGTTACCTGACGACCCCACGTCCGTAACGACTTTTGGATGCTAGGCTAGGCTCCTTCCCGACAGTCACTCTCGACCAAGACTTTTCTGACATCCTTTCACGACCTACGATTTGTCCTGCAGCATGAATCAGGGGAGGAGTAGGGAGGAGGCTAGGAAGGTTGAGAGACACTCTTAGGTATACACAGGTCTGCTGCGCCCGGCTGGCCGGCCTCATCGTCATAGGAGAGCACCGCACCCAGTGGTTTTTGAGACTTTTCCCTGCAGCTACACACCCGCAAATGGCCATCGTTTAGTTGGCTGGAGAGGTGTGATAATGACGGGATAACGGCTCCTCTTAGTGTGTACTCGAATGAAGACCTGTGGGGGTATTACTGCTGGAAAGAAGTCGTGGAGGCAAAGGAGGGAGTACACTACCCGAGGCATAGATATTCCCGGCCTGTAGGCAGAAAGGACCTTCATGTCCTAACATAGCTGTAGACTTTGTAGGACAATAAACACTCTCTCATGGAACGAAAGTGGAAGTTGACTAAAAGAGTGTAATGTTCGGATTACGACTAAAACTGTGGGATAAGTGAGCTACAAGTGAGGTTCCGAGCGCGCTTTATATACTTAGTATACAATGGGTGTGGGCGTAAGATTGGGGTGATATCACGTGGTGTCTCGTGGCTCCTCACCACAACGGATCTTGTGTAGAGCTTGAGACTAATACGAGAATTCTATACCATCTAAGCGTAGGATATCTCTACGCCCAAATACATCAATGCCTCCTTACCCCTCAATGCCGAAGTGATCTATCATTATGATTATGTAATATTATTGTGCGACTTTCCATAACCCTGTAAGTCTTTTCCGGATCCACTAAAGTACAAGTGTAAGCGACACGTAGCCTAAGGCACAGTATAAACGAGTGTGGCGCCATCTACGCATAGAAAACCTCCTTGCGCCCACGCCACACAGCCGCTCATGTGTCCAATAGGTAGCCTGAAGCGCTACCATATCACCCATTCCATCCTCTTAAATACACATAAGATCATGTTTGAAACCTAGACGAAATGGAGGGCCCGCACGTCCACAACACTCCGTGTCTCCATTTCTAACTCAAAGGCAATTTTATCAGGTGCATCGGACAGGTCGATTGGCGCATCACATACTTCAGTCTTAAGATTAAAAAAGCTTCCAGCGACCCAATACTCAATAAATTGAGAAGAAAATTTTGGAGCAATGTCACAAGACGGATCCCTCTACCTATCATCAAATCTCAAGCTTACAGGCGAGGAAAACTATTCAACATGGAAGAATAGTATCATAAACCTAGCTTTGATTCACGATTTGTCAGATCATTTTCACCCTCTAGCTCCAGAACCGCCTGCCAAAATAAATATATTCGACGAAAAACTAAAAGCAGAAGACATCGAAGAATGTAAAGCGTGGGCTAAAAAGGATGCAAAGATGAAGTTGATAATAACAGGAAATATGTCGATGTCTCTGGTAAGACAAGTTGAAAATCTTGAGAGTGCCAAGTCAATGTGGGAAGCTTTGCGGAATCAGTTCGAGGGATCCGGCATAGTCCTCTGCATGCAAGCTGCGGCTAAAATTTAGACAATGAGATACTCAGATTACACCAAGTAAGACGACTTCATACTTGCGTATAGACAGACTATGGAAACATTGGCTCAATTTAAGATGAAAGTTCGAGATCCTGATGCTGTTATATTCTTCGTAGAAAAGGTCAAAGATGATTATCCAATGTGGGCAATGAACATGAGGACGCGCCTGAGAAGTTTAAAGGAGATTGAAGACATCAAGATATCTTTACTTGATGAGTTTATTCGCGATTTGAAAGATGAATCACGGGAGAATTCTAACAATAAAAGAGTCCAAATGGTCATGTATCAATAACCCCGCAGTCAAGAACATCCAAACCCTAACCAAAAAGGTAAAAATAAAGCCAGGCCCAAGATATACAATTGTAAGACTTGCGGAAATCTGAAGGCGAAACACCCTCAGGAAAAATGTTTCGAAAATCCTAAGAATAAAGAGGCTAAAATGGCTTGGGAAAGAAAACACAACAAGACTTGGAAGCCTTACAAAAGTTCAAGCTCCAGTCAAAACTTCAATGAGGTTAGGACATCGTTCTTCGACGAAAGCTGCGTCGTTTTGACCGACTTAAACCCTGTGGTCATGGCTAATAATTCACGGGCTGCTAGGCCAGAGTTTTGGATATACGATACAGGAGCTAGCTGCCACATAACAAACTCTCTTGACAAGTTTGACAGAGGCACCTATACAAGCATCGATGATCTATGTCTCATTAACACTGCGAGTGGACCCATTCGTCCCCGAGGCAAGGGTACTGTCACTCTACAGTGTGTAAATTCTAGCGGAGCTATATACCCATATAAGTTAAAAGACGTTAGTTACTTGCCAGAATGTCCAATCAACCTCTTCAGTGGCGTTCGACTTTATAAATCTGGTGGTTATGCCGAAAAAATACTTACTATTCAACCCTCGTGGATTAGAATTTGCTGAGTTCGATGATTCGATGGTTATATTGGAATACGTCTCCATGAATGCCTTTCCGGTTTTGGAACATCAACCTAGACCAACTCTCGATCTATGGCATCGTCGCTTGGGACACTTGGGCGTCAGAAATATGAAGGTTACTAAACAAATTAACACTGGTATTGAGTACGACGCAACACCCGTAGAATCAAGCTCCAATTTGTGTGAGGCCTGTGAAATTTCGAAACCACTTTGGCATGTACGTAAAACTGTCAGCCCAAAAGATTACAAACCCTTCGACTCTGTTTCAGTAGACGTCGTCATGATAAATCCAAAAGGGAAAATTCTCCTAAATGATTCATGGATCATTGTTAGATACTGTACAGTTTTTACGGATGCCGCCTCTTCAGCACGCTAGGGCCATTATCATGACCACCAAAATGGCTCATTTGAAGGTGTCGAAAATTTTAACGCGATGGTATCAACTCAGTTCGGAATGGTAGTTAAATCATGGAGGTTAGATGGTGAAAAGGAGTTTTCGCCATCTCGTATGGGAACTATATGTAACGGCTGTCAAGCGTAGGCAATTATACGAAGGGAGGTTCCTAGAAACATCTTGGATGACAGGGAACTGGGATGATTCACATTGAACATTGGTGAAACATACTGAGAGTTCGTGAGAGTTACAGGAGTATCAAAGATCTCCTAGTTGATTATCGGAGAGTCTAAGCTGTCAAGTAACAGAGAGAACCTTATCGAGGAGGGATATTTCAGACTGTATATATAGGTAGTCGTTAAGTACAGGAATTCTCTCTTCAGAGAATTATAATTAAAATATTGTACCTACAACATCGCTCATGCATTTTGTAATGAAACCGTGACATTATAATTCTCTCACTCTAATTCAGGATCGCAGTCAGTCGCAGATATTCAGAGCCGCCGTTAGTTCAGATATTCAGAACTTTAATCAGTTCAGTCAGTCAGTCAGTCAGTCAGTCAGTCACATTAGTCAATTTGGGGGCAGAGATAAAATGGGATCATTACAATACTGCCATGTAGAAAAAAAAATGTCTTAGGGCAACATGGAAATCAGAGGATCAGCTGGAGAAGCTTCGGAAAGAGGGAAGTTGCTTCAGATGTGAGGAACAGGGATGTATGTCTAGGGTGTGCCATCTTATTCCAGCAATTAACCCACGAAAAGCGAAGAAAATTTTACCTATAGATCCATCACTGTACTAAGTGGATCCATTTGTCATAGCTAAATAGCTGAATACAAAATGAATTATAAAAAATAAAATAAAAGTGGATTCATATGGCGATGGTCTAGGTCCTATTGATCCAACGATGTACGAGGTGGATCCATGTAGCATTTCTCAAAGTCTCATAAGTGCTACTAAAAAAATTCGGCAAACGAGAGATCGAAGAGATAGAATAGGTTGGTCAACCTAGAGTCCTATCACGAGGAGCTCTCCTATGAATCATGAAACGAGGACGACCACATCACTACTCCTTGTTAATGCAATGATCAGTAACAGACCGCTCAGAAGAGAAAGGAGACGTTCTCGACCAACTCCATCATTTGAGAAGAAGGATATCTATGTCAACGAAATTGTGCATGTAAACGAGTACCCTCGCTCCAAAAGGGAAGATTTTGTGGAGTCAATAATATTGGATAAGAATGTTTCAGAAATGACGACAATAGCTGAACAGGAGCCAAAAATGAACACAAATCCATTTCTAGTCAATGCATTAGTTAAAGACGTCACTATGGTGCAAGCCTTAATCGACAATGGATGTCTATGTTCAGGTATCATTGATGAAGATTTGGCAGCTCTACTGAGTTTACCATGCAAACCTATTTCTCCCCGAACCCTTCAGACAGCAGAAAATTCATCAGAAGTCAACCCAATTGTGAGAAGCATCACTTGGGTCTCTATAGACCTCGATGGCTATCTTACTGAGAAGTTGTGGCTGTATGTTGTACCGCACAGTACGCATCAAATGATACTAGGGAAGAAATGGTTAGAAGATCAGGATGCAGTAATTCACTCCAAAGAGCAGCGGCTATAACTTAGGAAGAGTGGTAGCTCTGTTTATAGTGCTCGGCGTTGGCGTCACAATTTGAAGGGAATAAATGAGCCGGAATGTTCTCCTGTCGAAGCCTTATCTTTTCTGGAGAAGGAGGTCCCCGTATTCAAAGCTTCTTTAGACGACATAAATAAGGCACTCCGTACGAAGCCTTGCCTCAAGATCTCCGAAGCTCGAGACCGACTGCCAAGCCCAGTGAAAAATTTTGCGCGCCTCTTCTCTAATGATAGCGGGGCTAACGATCTCCCGAAAACTCGAGGTCATCTCGACCATGCTATAAACCTTCTAAGTGAAGATGGGAAGTCAGTTCAACCGCCTTGGGGCCCTCTGTACAGTATGTCGAGAGAAGAGCTTCTAGTGTTGCGCAAGACATTGACAAAAGTTCTGGGTAAGGGATGGATTAGACCCAGTAGTTCGCCAGCGGCATCTCCCTTGTTATTTGCCAGAAAGCCAAATGGAGGGCTACGATTTTGTGTGGATTATCGGGGGCTAAATGCGATTACCCTTCCAGACCGGTATCCGCATCCTTTATTTAAAGAAACTTTGCGACAACTTTCAAAGGCTAGGTGGTTCACGAAACTAGATGTGAAGTCAGCTTTCCATCGCATTAGAATCAGAGATGGAGACGAATGGATGACCGCCTTCAGGTGTCGCCATGGTCTTTTTGAGTGGCTTGTTACGCCATTTGGCCTTGCAAACGCACCTGCAACATTCCAGCGATATATTAATGAGCAGCTCTGAGGACACCTTGATATTGATGCGACGGCATACATGGACGATATACTAGTATACACGAGTGGAAGTGAGGATGATCACTGGAGAACAGTTCAAAGTATCTTGGGAAGGCTAGAGAAGGCTGGCTTGTACTTGGATATTGATAAATGCGATTTGCTGTGTCGAGAAGTAAAGTATCTAGGATATATCGTGAGGGCTGGGGATTCAGTAACTGTGGACCCTGCCAAGGTCAAAAGTATTATAGAGTGGAAGGCACCCACTTCGATGAAAGGAGTTCGTTCGTTTTTAGGATTTGCAAATTTTTACCGATGCTTTGTTGATGGATTTTCGGAGATAACTGCACCTCTGACCAAGTTGACAAAAAAAGATCCTGTTTGGAAATGGGGAGCGGAAGAAAACGAAGCATTCGAAGGATTGAAAGATATTTTCTCTACCGAGCCGGTGCTAGCGCAATGGGATCCCGAGCGGGACACGTTGATGGAAGCCGATTGCTCAGGCTATGCATTGGGTGGATGTCTATCTCAGGTCGATAAACATGGTCGACTGAGACCAGTGGCGTATTTTTCGAAGCAGCTTAGTGGTAAGATTGTGCTGAAGATAAAAAAGGACAAGAATGGTGATATTCTGAAGTACAAGGTTAGATGGGTTATTCGCGGTTTTGAGCAACGATTCGGACGCAACTTCACCTAAACTTATGCTGGAGTATGTCGAAATACCTCTTGGAAAGTGGCTTTATCTATTGCGGCCATGTTTGACATCGAAATTGAACAGTTGGACGCTGTCACTGCCTTCTTGAATAGCACGGCCGATCGCGACGATATTTACGCCAAACTCCCTCCTAATTGGCGGGAACCAAGTATGGACCTTAGGGGTGACTACGTATGTAGGCTACTTAAGGCTTTATATGGTCTGGAACAGTCACCAAGGTTGTGTCAAAAGTACTTACGCAAATGCCTAGAAGAACTTGGGTTTTCATCTCTTGAATCTGATAACTGTGTATTTATTCACAGTGAGGATCGTCTCATAGTTGTTTCCTACGTGGATGATTTCCTTCAGCTTGGGAAATCAAAAGAGAAAATTTCAAAGATGAAGATCAGACTCACCAAAAAGTTCCAATTAGGGGATTTAGGCCCGGCACAGTATTTCTTGGGTGTCCGTATTACTCGAGACCGTGTAAAAGGGCGCCTATGGCTTACTCAAGACGCCTGTTGCCGTCAAATGCTTGAAAGTTTTGGCATGGAAAATTCTCGCCTTGCAGAAACACCTATGGCTCCTGGCTATGAAACGTTTTTAGTCCCTGATCCAGGTCAAGCGACTGCTGCCGAAATAAGAGACTACCAGTCAAAAATAGGCTCGTTATTGTACCTTGCGGCTCATACTAGACCCGATATTTCATATGCGGTCTCGGCATTTTCTCGGTATCTCTCCAATCCATCTTCGAACCACACCAAAGGTGTCGATCGTATACTTCGTTATGTGAGGGGTACAGTAAGTCTCGGGATAATGTACGATGCAAATGCATTCGATACAACACTACACTGCCACAGTGACTTTGATTGGGGTGGAAATATAGCTGTAACGGCTGATAAGCCGACTGGCCCCTGTAGCCATTGTTGGTTAACTTAGGCCTGATTCGAGTGGCGTTATTAATCAATACCAATTCGCTAATGTGCGACGCCATCCAATACAATACTATTGCGTCGGCATTTGCATGGCATTCATATGGCATCGGAACCGGCAGTGCGGCACGGCAGTACGGCACTGCACCACATGTTGATAGGCTTACACTGACTGCGAATATACGAGACCGAGTGCAATCCCTCCGGACCACAACGCGATAGTGCTGTATATGGAGGGCAAGACTGAACACCTGTACGCGGTGTCTTCTACGAACCTGGGAGTGAAATATTCTCCCAGAGCCAAGTTCAGTCAAATTTCGCAATATCAAAGAAGTTGGCCCACGAGGCAAAACTTCAAATTACTCCACCATGTCAATCTTTCACTCCCAAAGAGTCCGATTCTCAACTAAGCTTCATCAAGTCTACAAGTACGACATAGTACATCCTCATTCCAATGACCACACCACTCTTCGACCTTCTCTGGCCTCAGCTGGTCACCAAATACACGCCCACGCCGATATTTATACCCGACGGAGGAAGGAAAGCGTGGCGCACAAATCTGGGAGACAGTTCTTTGGGATGTTTGTGAGAGGGATCTGGACAAGTTGACAAGATGATGCGAAGGACGGATATAACCTCGAAGGGCATGAGATTCCGAATTTTGGCAAGGAGTTTTTCGAATTGGGCTTTGTGCGCGCCAAGGCTTCGCTTGCGAGAGTGCAGCTGACACTATAAAAACAAGCAAACGATGGAAGGTGTTGTGGTCCGCCTCCTGGTGATGTTCTCCGGTATAGTTTGAGTAGCCTGGGCACCTACTCCACTTGGGAAGGAGATATCTCAGATCATATTTCGCGCGGAGAAGAGTTGAAAGATGATGGAGGCATGTCTGGATAACTCAGGGTTTTTGAGACGTTCCCCTGGGTGGGTATTCACGGATGAGGGTTGACTTGGGGTGAAGAAAAAGCCACCATAACTTCGCAGTGGTACTTGCAAATGAAATCTGAGGCATGAGTGCTCTTCCTTAACGATGAATCATCTATTCTGTACTTTTCTTTGATATTGTGTCATAGCTAGATAGCTGCATACGCAATTAAAATCTGATGCAAAAAAAAAAAAAAAAAGATAGTGCTGTATTACAGGCATAGTCAGAACACTAGGAGAGCCCCACAGCATAGGAAAAGGAGAGGGATTAGCCTCGGCGGCGAGAAGGCTTTCACGTATATAAATGACTAGATAGACGTAGTGGAAGTTCTCTCCTTAGAATTATTATTTACTACCATCGACCACATAGTTGCCCCAGCACTTGTCCCTCGAAACCGTGACAATAGCCACCAGACGATCCACTGGGGGAAGTGTCTTCTTTCTTGCTGGAAGAGTGATTTCGGCCTCATCAAAGGGACAAACCAGAGTTGCACTTTACTCAACGGAAGCTGAGTATTATGCTCTCACTGCCACTATTCGGGAACTCCTGTGGATTCAGCAATTGATGCGTCATATGGACTACTAGAGCACAGACATATTATCCACAAAGGTCTACGGTGACAATCAGGGCAGTCTAGCCCTAAGTGAAAATCTAGAGCTACACCAGCGTACTAAACACATTGATATCAAGCATCACTTTATCCGTGACCACGTCACTAGTGGTAGAGTGTTACCCCGATATATTTCTACCAAGTTGATGGCAGCAGATGGACTTACAAAGTCTCTGAATAGAGCTAAGCACGGAGAATTTATAAAGCTGCTCAATATGAGAGTTCTTGAGGTAAAATGACCACATGTTAATTTGGGTAAAGGGTGATAGATATAATGAAGCTGTTGTGTTATCCATGTAACTTCCCTGGTACATGCTTTAGGTCGCGTCATGGCATATACACGTGACTGTGGAACTAAACCGTGGGGTGTTTAGTGTGTAATGCATGTGTGGGTACACTGAACCAATCTAGTACCCGATGGAATAGAGATAATGGAATCAACGAGAGACTGATGGACTGAGAGAGAACGAGCTGCTCATTTCTCGTAGGAGAGAAATGATACCGGAGGGCAAGACTGAACACCTGTACGCGGTGTCCTCTACGAACCTGGGAGTGAAATATTCTCCCAGAGCCAAGCTCAGTCAAATTTCGCAATATCAAAGAAGTTGGCCCACGAGGCAAAAATCAAAATTACTCCTCCACGTCGTTATTTCGCTCCTAACGAGTTTGACTCATATCTTCGTCTCATCGAGTCTACAAGTACGACCAAGTACATCCTCATTCCAATGACCACACCACTCTTCGACCTTCTCTGGCCTCAGCTGGTCACCAAATACACGCCCACGCCGATATTTATACCCGACGGAGGAAGGAAAGCGTGGCGCACAAATCTGGGAGACAGTTCTTTGGGATGTTTGTGAGAGGGATCTGGACAAGTTGACAAGATGATGCGAAGGACGGATATAACCTCGAAGGGCATGAGATTCCGAATTTTGGCAAGGAGTTTTTCGAATTGGGCTTTGTGCGCGCCAAGGCTTCGCTTGCGAGAGTGCAGCTGACACTATAAAAACAAGCAAACGATGGAAGGTGTTGTGGTCCGCCTCCTGGTGATGTTCTCCGGTATAGTTTGAGTAGCCTGGGCACCTACTCCACTTGGGAAGGAGACATCTCAGATTACATTTCGCGCGGAGAAAAGCTGATGGATGACGGAGGCATGTCTGGATAACTTAGGGTTTTTGAGATGTTCCCCTGGGTGGGTATTCACGGATGAGGGTTGACTTGGGGTGAAGAAAAAGCCACCATAACTTCGCAGTGGTACCTGCAAATGAAATCCGAGGCATGAGAGCTCTTCCTTTACGTTGAATCATCTATTCTGTACTTTTCTTTGATATTGTGTCATAGCTAGATAGCTGCATACGCAATTAAAATCTGATGCAAAAAAAAAAAAAAAAAAAAAAAGAGAAATGATACCATAAGGGAATGTTCTAGCACTAGGCTGTTAACAACACAGTAAGGGGGACTATTCTCAACACCTGTCAGTGGTGTCCCCTACGAACCTCCAGCTCTCACTGTAGAGTCTGCAGAGCCGAGATTGAGTAACAAAGTCCTCACTTCGAAGAGGATTCCCAATCGCTCTCGCGGTCTGTATCGTCTTCATCTCTCAACACATTCCCCTATCACCACTATCATGAAGCTAACCACGATCAGATCAGATGGTAGGGTCGGAGCCCTACTCATCACCCACCCTTGATCATGGAGGAAAAGCCATCCGATGAGTTTCCGGAGCGTACCCAGCACCCGATACGGAGATGGTGGATTGGATCAAGTCGACCTCGGCTATTACAAAGAAGGGAGATATAGATGAATATGCGCACCTCATGTGGTCCCGGTGTCTAGGCCTCGCCTGGCTGGGGCTGCAGGTTTTTTTGAGACTTTTTCCCGCGCACGCAGTTTCCGTTGCTACCATTTTTATTTTTTTTGGGTAGAAGGTTCCGTGGAAAAGGTGGCTGAATTCCACGGGTAAATACTGAGCTGAATGGCTATTCATCAAGGGGAATATATCAATGATCTTTCAAGTAACAAAAGAGGATAGGAGCACTGTACAAGGTGTGGCCTGGGTCAGAGAGGAGCCCAATGTGCTAGATAGTCATAGACTCAAGTAGTACAATAAAACACACACACACACACACACAATTTTTTGAAATTCGAATTTTCGAATATTCACCCTTTCCCCCTCTCCCTCCCTCTCTCGATATCGTACGCCCTTAATTCAAAATTTGTGAGCGACTGGCAGGCTACCAATATGCTCCCAGTTCGCAGTAAGCCATCGCGGGCGAAAGACATCGTAGATAACCGCAAGCACCTCAAACACGTTGCTCGACAGAAAGCAAGCGTCAAGTTGGGCCCACTAACTGCCGTTCAAGAGATGAACATCGACCAATTAATCGACGAAAGTACCACAGATTGCGACATGATAGATGTTGGCAACTTTGACATTGACAAGATTCTTAAGAATCTGAAAAGACTACCTAACTCAATTCACTCCAAGCCAGATGCGACCGGAGCTGAAAATGCAGCGACGAGTCGCAACAATTTAGGGACAGCGGCTACCGGACAGCATATACTTCCTCTCATTGAAGTCGCTGTGCCAGCTATGAGGCGGGCTGCGATTACAGATGCTAACAAGTCAAAAAGTGCAGCATCTACCCCAAACCCCCTGGAACATACACCAGGAACCACAGAAGAGAATCCTTCTCCTCACAGTGGAAATGAAGGCAGGCAAACGGAGGAATGCCCCCCCGAACTCAGAGCCTTGATTGAGGCTGAGGAACGCCGGGCCGCAAAAACTGCGGAAAATGTAAAAATTTGCACCGCTGCAATAAACGGTGTCGAGAATGCTCTGTCCCCCCTATCCAAAGGGTCGAGTGTTCAATTTATAGACTCTATGAAAGTCTACATTAGAGCTGCAATAGCTCAATTTATGATCGCGGGACCAGGTACAGTCCTCCCATCACTTCCCCCACGCCCCGAAAGCCAGGCTACTGGCAGCAAGATTATAGAACGTGCTGCCAAAAAGCAGGATGAGCCACAAAGTAAAGTGACTCATGACAAAGTCTCCCAGGCCAAAACCACTTGGGCCACAATCACCCGCAACGGTCTAAAGACTCCCCCGGCAGCTACAAAAGTCGCGCAGGCTATGCCGAGGGCGGCAAACTCGACGCGGCCGTCAAAAAACCCGACCACCCCAACGCAATCAGCCATGAAAGATGAACGCTTGTTTCTTCGCCTTGGAAATGAACACCCTTGGAGAAAGCTATCACCGTTTGGTGTTAGAGAGGCTGTGGCAAAAGTGCTTGAAATTCCTCAAGCCAATATTGAGCACGTATACCGTGTTCCAACTGGCTTCGCAATTAGAGCCGAAAACCAAGAGGCACGCGCCAACATGTTAAGCCTAGCTGGGTCCCTCATCCAGCAAGATGCCATACTGGAAGAAGCATCGGACCTAGGCTCACTTAGAATCGCAACAGTCCCAGTTGCAATTAATACAATAATGGGTAGAGTAATCGTCACTGAAGAGATGGTAACAGACGAGATAGTCAGGGTCACCAAGGCTGTCCCGGTGAAAGTTCGCCCACATGGGAAAAGCCGACTTGGAGCCCCATACCAGTCATGGGTAGCCCTTTTCGAAAAATCATCGATCCCTCGGCCAGGCTTCCGACTTTTTGACGACTCTGGGATTGCAGTCCGCCACCAGCCTCGTCAAAGCATCAACCAGTGCAAAAGATGCCTACAATTCCATGGCACCAGAGGCTGCTCGCGCGCCCCAGCCTGCTGGAATTGTACTTCAACTATGCATTCCATCGCGGAGTGCAAGGCACACACCAAGTGCCGCAACTGTGGAGGTCCACACAGGTCAGATAGTCGGGACTGTCTAGCTCGTCCAACAAAGTCTGGAATGGCCTCCAGGGAAAACCTTCAGACCATAAGGCAGGCTAGCCAACGTGAATTCGCAGCAGTCACTCGGGCCAAAGCAGCTGTCAAACGCGCAGAGGCAGCGATGACAGCAGCCGCAGTAGCGTCAAATACTAACCAGCCAGGTTTCAAATCGACCAACTGTTTTGAAGTTCTCATGTCCGACGCTACAGCGACTGTAGCCGAGGTCGATGAGGCATCAAATCAGCAAAATTCTTTGTGAAGGGCACCCCACGGGTCTCTTCGAGCCTCTCTCCTACTCTAAGCTTTATGTCAATAAACGTAGGTAGAGGGGGCTCAACGCAAAATATTGCGCTTGCCCGAGCATTTGAGCTGGGTATCGACGTGGTTCTTGTTCAAGAACCTCTGTGGAATAAACAAAAGAATACGACAAAGGATCACCCAGGATATACCTATCATCTGCCTAACGGCGGCGAAAATGTTAGGCCGAGGGCTGTGACCTATACCCGGATAGACGATAAAAAGATATCGGCAAAACAGATCTTTCCGTATGTTGTGTCTACAGGAGACTATTGCTGGGTAGAAGTGAACGGCATTTCTTTTCTCAACGTCTACAAGGCACCCAATGACTCGACAGCTATACAGCCTCTGATCAACTGGATTCCACCGCCAAACTCCGTCGCTGCTGGGGACTTTAACTCGGTATATTGGGCTTGGCAATCTGGCGTGGAACGTCCTCATGGACAAGGAGAAATGATCGAGAAATGGGCAGACAAACACCATTTGATCTGTCATATTATTGGGGAGCCCACTCACCGAGCTGGAAACACGCTAGATCTAGTTTGGAGTAATGTCGACGGCACCCGTGCTTGGGTAGATCGTGGTGGATGTGTCACCAGCGATCACTTCCCTATCCGAGGACAAATTCCAGTTCGCAACTCAGTGATGAGACCCGAAAAGGCAAAACTCCGAGTAACAAAGGATAAACTACCCAGATACGCCAAGGTAATTGCACAGTGGGTCCGACCACCACCAGTTCTTGACACAATCGAGAGGGTTGAAGAGTATGCCGAGGAAATTTGTTTCCATCTCACTAATGCAATCAATGCAGTAGGAACACGACCAAAAGCCCGCTGCGGCAGATCTGCTCCGTGGTGGACCCCAGAGTGCAAGGCAGCCTTCACTGAGTATAAAAGCGCGATAACTCCCAGTCAACGGGCACTCAGCGCGAAAAAGCTCCGATCAGTTGTGAAGACCTCGAAAAAGGAGTTCAAAACCCAACAGGTCGAATCAATTTCTACGCCGACTGATGTGTTCAAGCTAATGAGAATGGATAACCCTAGACAGGCTAGTATCCCTCCGCCACTGAATCATAATGGGATGTTGATAACAGATCCACTAAAACGGGCCACGATCCTTCGCGACTCCCTCCTGGCACGATTTCAGGCATCAGACGACTTGTCACCATGTACAGTCGCGAGCAGCAGTCGGATACCATGGGAAGAGGACGTAACAGATGAAGAGGTCCGAGCCTGTACCATTGGCTGCGGAAATACGGCCCCAGGAGCAGACGGAGTCTCCGTAAACCTGCTGGAGGCGTGTTGGAATACAATTGGGCATTGGATTTCCCAACTGTTCCGAGCTTGCATTCTGCTTGGCACCCATCCAAAGTGTTTCAAATTAGCCGAGGTGGTCCTCCTTCAAAAGAACGATAGAGACCCAACGACAATCAAGGGTTGGAGACCAATCGCTCTTCTCTCATGCTTGGGAAAAGGGTTAGAAAGGCTCTTAGCTAAGCGGATGGCACACCTTGCAGTAATCCATGATGTAGTCGGCCAGCAACAGTTTGGTGCACTGCCGAAGCGCTCAGCAACGGATCTAGTCTCATGTGTGGTCCACGACATCGAAGAGGCAAATTCACAAGGATGGGCAGCTACTTTTGTAACGTTGGACGTTCAAGGAGCATTCGACGCGGTACTCCATAATCGACTAGTAAGGAGGATGCAGGAGCAGGGATGGCCGGAGTCTATTCTCAAATGGACTAGCTCCTTCCTCGCCAATCGGATGGTTCAAGTGCGATACTCTGGGGGAGTCACTGCCAAGAGAGAGCTAGTGTGCGGAGTTCCACAGGGCTCACCGATCTCGCCACTTCTCTTCCTTCTATATATGGCAGAGCCCATGCGAAGTGGAACCCCGGCTCTTAGGTTTAGCTACGCCGACGATATTGGTATCCTTGGATTTGGCCGGACGATTGCAGAGTCTGCAGCCGCAGCACAGGACGAGGTCAATAACCTACTAGACTGGGCTCAAAATAATGCTGTCGCTTTCGATACAGACAAGTCCGAAGTCGTACAATTCCCCGGACGATACCGCGAAACATCGGTTGGAATTTATGTCAACGAAACTCTCATAGAGCCGTCGCAAAATGTCCGCTGGCTTGGTGTGTACCTCGATCCTCGACTTAACTTCAAACACCACGTCACAACCTGGTGTGGCAAAGCGTTGAAAATTGCACAGCACATGCGTCGCTTCAATACAGCCTACCGAGGAGCCGCTCCTGGGGCGTTGGTTAAAGCGATCGACGCATGTATTGTCCCAATCGCAACGTACGGAGCTGACGTCTGGTGGCCTGGCCTTAGACGCCCAACAATACGAGGAATGGTGACACCGCCTACTGCTGGCCTATGTAGTATGATTGATAAGGCTGTCTTAATGGGTCTTAGATCAGCACTACCGGTAATGAGAACAACCCCCAACGCCGTACTACATAGGGAAGGAGGAATACCAACCGGGAAAGTCATTCTCGAAGGAAACCGACTTCGCCTCTCTGCCAGAATGCAAACACTTGACGATCGCCATCCGCTCAGGATCCGTGCTGCAGTCTGCCCAAATGTCGGTACGCGGAAATATAAAAAGCACAATCGAAAATCTGCGCGTCCTGAAATTCAAATGTCACGGGCTCAGCGTGCTTATAGACAGCTACCAGAGGCAGAGGCCGCGGAACCTCTTGCCCCACCATTTTATCAATCGCGGCCGGGTTCGAAGGTTGGTTCGAGAAAAGACCAAGTAGAAGCCTGTAAATTTTGGATCACTAATGTGCCAAAGTCAGAAATTTGTGCTTACTCGGACGGAGCATCGGAGGGAAAGGGACGCTCAGCTTGGGGGTTTGTCCTAAAGCTGGATGGGAAAACCTTTCAAAAAGGAAGTGGCATAAAGCACGGTGGAGAGGCTTTAGATGCAGAGATTATGGGGGCAAAGGAAGCTCTTAAAGCAGCGTTGGGTCACCTAAGAGGGAATGAGTACCTGGCGAAGGGAACGACGCAGTGCATTAATGTGTTGATGGATAGTCGACATGCGATAAATGCACTGAGCACGGGCAGGTCCTCGACCAGCCACGAGGAAGTACGAAAGTTTCGCGAATTATCTGGGCTAGCTCAGGTAAGAATAACGTGGGTAGCAGGACACTCGGGGATACATGGAAATGAGGAAGCAGATGCAGCGGCCAAATCCGCCCTACGAACGCTTCCCAGCGTGGAAACTGAGCCAGCAACCACCACGACAGCATTTTTACACCAAAAATTGCATCGACAGCGACAGACTTTGCTCGACAGCTGGTGGAATGAAACTTGCCCGTCACGGTATCGTGAGCTAGATCTGCTTATGCGCCGTCGTAAACCACCAGAACTTGGGCTTTCCAGGCTACAGTTACGACATCTCATTGCAGCCCGTACGGGCCACGGCAATTTCGCGGCGTACCATCGTCGCTTCAACAATCTACACGCTATAACAGAGTGCACCTGTGGGGAGGAAACCACCCCTACCCACTTCATACATTGTCGACTCAACACAAATATCACGCGTCGAATCAGAGGGTCATTGTCACACAATGCCTTCTTACACAAGCTACTCGGGCCTAAGTGCTTCGAGAGCTTCAAACAATTTGCGCAGGATACCAATTGTTTTGGGTATTCTCCTGTGCATCCATCTCCTACTCTCAGTGGAGATCGAATATAACTCGTCAGGAAACTAAACCTGACAAAATGGGAATCGAGGCGAGGAGTATTGCTTCCCATTCTAAATTATTTGCAATTTATCTTTTTCTTTTGTCAATTTTGGGAAAAGGAGTTCGCGTCGGCGCATATTTTTAACTTACTGCTGGTTTTGTGGTGGTTCATGCGGTGGAATCAAGCTGGGTATGTCTTAGATGTAGTTCTGGCTGTGAACATCGGTCCTGTACTCATAGTGGATTTGGAGCTTTAGCTTAGGACTTGAATAAAACAACAACAACACACAAACAACACAGTAAGTCTGGAGCAAGATATAAGGAGGTCTCAACCTCCAGCCATTCATTGTAACTAAGTTTCCTTTATACGAGAATATAGAGTCAAGTCTTACATATCACGAGAACACACGCGACAGCGATTATAGAGGCCTACTGTGAGCATAACTTCCCCAAGAGTATTCATCGTCCTGCTCTTATATAGCCTAGTTAATATAACAGAAAAAGTCTTAGGATGAAGGAGTGTGTTGAAGTGTCAGCCTCACGCTGTTTTATATCACAAGACTTTATCTCGTAGCGTTTACATTACTTTCTAGCGATGTATCCTAGCTAGAATAATATCTGTAACTTACACATCAATTAAGTTATATTACATTCTATATACATCCTTTAAGAAGTTCCCCTACTTATTCGTTTTCATAGGACCTGCAAACCTGGAGCGCCATACCAGCACTGGCAAGCGCTCTTCTCCCGCGAATCTACGCCCCGACCTGGATTTCGCCTCTTCGATAACTCCGGAGCTGCAAAGCTCTTCCAACCTAGTCGAAATATAGTTTAGTGCAAACGATTTCTTGGCTTTCATGCCTCTCGCGATTGCTCCCGCGCTCCGGCTTACAGGAACTGTGGATCAAAAATGCAGTCGGAAGCGGAGCGCAAAGCCCCCATACGGTGTCGAAGCTATGGGGAACCTCATAGATCGGATTCGCGGTCCTGCAAATCTAGACCCAGCAAGTTCGGCCCGATGAAATAAGAGCAGCTCGCGATAATTCGCAAGGCCAAGAAGAAAAATAATGTGTTGGAAATTCTGACTCTCGAATTTAGGACTCAATCATTACCTGTTTCGTCTCAGGTTCCCGACAAGATCGACTCTCTCTACAAATGTCCTGAGTACGCTAATCGCGCCTACTGTCGCCTATACGTTTGGATATTTACGTACTACAGTGTACCTTGGCTCATCATGGTAGATGAGAGGTGGCTAGTCATCACTAGGTTTGACAGGCACACGAGGCTAGCGGGAATTTCTCCCTTAGATGTATATATAAGTCCAATGTTCCCATAGTTGTAAAATATCAAGTCTTCTTTACTTCATCATATTTATCCATATAATATCGTACAGAGTATATTTTCCAACATAATGCAAATTATGCTCGTGTCAAAGCTGCAGCCGAAATAGCCATTCAGTTGATTTACGGCTCGAAGAACGATGTCTACATTTCAGACGGATCGGGTTGTGTGATTCTGGAATCTGAAGAAAAGGTTTAAGGTTACGGCGAGTTTCAGTGAAGTCGTCGAGGCTTCAACACACTAATAGTAGGACACCGGCTGTACAAAGGTGCCTGCAAGCTCATCTTCTGCTCTCAGCGAAGATCAGAAATTGTCACTTAGAAGATGTGACAGGTAAGGGAACGGGCTAGAAGCGCAGGATCCGGACTTAATTGGGATTTCTTCCGAATTTGATTTTAGTTTTGCTGTTAACACCATTATATATGTGGAAGTTTATGCGTTCGGAATGAGTTTGGCTTGTATATGGTGATCCTTACCGGCTCCACCGGTCCTGTACCAATAGTAGGATGTAGAGCTTTTTACTTCAGCTCAGGACTTTAAAAATCCAACAAAAACAAAAACAACAACAACACATAAATTTTTTGATTTTATTTCATTTAGCCCGCTCAGGAATCATGTAGGCCCATGCAGGTATGTATAGCTGTAATATTTACACAGAATGAAATCTTTTCAGTAAAACCTCCAAAACTGTCCATCTCATTTCTATTGGATTTTCAGAGGTTTCCTGTAGAAAGTGCTTTTACTCTGTTCATACAGTGTTAATTCCGTCCTATCCTTGTCCAAATCGTCTCATCTTTTCGTCGAATGCAATTCCTACTTCTCATGCGAGCCGAAACTGTTTGAAGCAGCCGTTTGCCAAGATCAATTATGTCATTATCTCCATATCATTTAAGCTGTTCAGCATTGCCGCAAAAGATCTAACTTTTGCCTTTCGAAGCACCTTCTTTCTTCCCTTAGCCCGCTGTGGACAAGCTAGGACCATATGTCTCACGTTTTGAGGCAGATATCCACAATGGCATTTAGGATTCGCCACTCCGGGGATCCTTCCTCTGTACAGATAAAAGTTGAGGCCAATATGCTCACTTCTTAACTATATTAAGTTACTGCCTTGGGCCCTACAAATGTTCCCGTGGATATTTGATGGTTTGTTATTACAGGTTATCCTTTTTCTGACTGTTGTCTCATCTGTGACAATATTTGTGTTTTTCCAATCTTCAAGGTCTGCCGAAGCTTGATGATCAGATAATTTCTCGTTCCCTTGACGTGTCTATGAGTTTTTTCACTTCTGGAACGTAGCCACCTTACCGGCATCTCTTTGTCTACATTTTGCATTCTCCATGCCACAAAATTTGGTCTATTCTTCAGTATCTAGCTTTCGATTCTTGGCGTGCCTGTTCTCGGTTACCCTTGTGGTCTGCTTATCTTTAATGTACGCTTATTTACTTGTTTTTTGCATGCTGTTTCGAGGAAAAATGACTCCTTAATCATTGAGGTTGATTGTATTGTATTACGAATGGGTCCCGAGCTAAAGCACTTTATCCACATTGGGTCAAGGACCGGCAGATCCGGCAGGGTTTGTTACGGGGTAAATCCCTTGTGTTTGTACTGTCTTCGCCAGTACGGTAGGGATGGAATATAGGGCCTAGTCAGCTACGGGGGCTACCAATGTTGCGGTCTGGATATGGTTGCTTTGCAACATAGATCGTTATGATCAGCGCTGACAATTACAATTCCCTATGTATACAACGAGAAGTAGGAAATCTTCTTTCTCGAGATTTCATTAATTAACTGATTTATTTTGGACTTGCTCTGCTGTATACCAACACCAACTGATACGGCGACAGGGTTCCCTGTAACTTTTCCTACAGCCTAACTCGTTCCAACCTCGTGAATCGCTGCCAAAGGTGCAGCTGATTAAACAGAAACGAAAAATCAAGAAAATCAAAACAACTCCGAATACCCGAAGATTCCTCCATGTTGGACCCAAGCAATGCACTCCTCACACATTCCCTCGTCCGCCACACCTTGCAGATGACAAATTTGCCCATTCTCAGCTGAGAGCAACAGATGGGTTAGCAGGCTCCTTTTATCCAGCCGGTATCCTGCTATTGGTTACTAGATGCCCCAAAAGAGGACATCGTCGAGGTTGCTGTGTCCTCAAACTTCTTCTTCAGATCCCAGCACTCCGAAACCTGTTGCCTCAGCCATTGCGACATCCTTCGCAGCGGCGATGATCGCCTCTTCGGCGTATTTGGCTGCAGCCCTAGCTCGTTCCACCTTCGTAAACTTCCATTGCTCGATCTGGTGGATCCGCGCGAGCTGCTCATTGGTCACCGGTCCGGATTTTTTGGGTCTGACTTTGCAGTCCAGAGAATCCGATCGGTGGGGTCCCCCACAGTTGCGACACCTTGTGAGGGTCTTGCACTCGGCTTCAGAGAGCATATTGGATCCCCAGTTTCAGCATGCTGGAGCAACTACGAGTGGCGTGAAAGCCCAAACAGCGTTTATACTGTTCGATTGTTCGACGAGGCCGGATCTTTGCAGCCTCTCCAGACTCATCGATAATGCGGAAGCCCGCACGAGGGGTGGAGTCCTGGGCAAAAAGAGCTTGCAAATTTTTGTACGGTGCCCCAGGACGGCATGTCCCGTGCGGTCGTACCTGGATTGTCACCTTTCCGGTTCGAAGGTAAATCTGGGCTCTGACCGAGTCAGGATCAACCGTACTAATACCGTCGGTTATTTTATGGTCGCGGGAACATTCGGAATTCGAAAGGCGACAAGTTTGGAGGCTTCCTCGAGCTAGGCGTTGAAATTCGACAATTTAGGTGCGGCATCTAGGAACCTTTCCCTGGTATTTTCATCTTTTGTTAGAGTCGCAGAGCCGGTTCTAGTTCGGTGTAGAGAGCTGGCAATCCCTACGGGGCACTGCAGCCCATCCTATACTTTTCCCCGTACAGTGCAAAGTGAGAGCTTGCGCCACGGGTGATCGCTGCCGAGGCGAACGAAGAGTCGTTTGTTGACTTTCGCCTTTGGGGCGTCTTTCTTTGGGGTCTTGGCCGCAGGCTGCGGCACAGCCTTTACAGTTGGGACTGCTTTCTGTCGCAGTCCGTTTCTGGCTACCGTGGCTCAGGTACTTTTGACAGACAGTGGTGGGACGGCGGATGTGATTGGACTTCTAGCGTCAGGAGCTCTTGGAGGGTTCGCTGGGCGAGGAGGAAGGACAGGTGGCGTAGTCGCCGGATCCGTGGCCATGTATTACGCAATGGCAGCGCGTAGGTGGACTCTCATGGAGTCTAGGAGTAGTCTATTTGACCCGTTGGTCAAAGGAAGAGGGGTTGCTTGGACGCCAGAGATGGCGACGGAACAGAGTGCCAGATTTGCCGCTGTTTCTGCGGCGCGTCGTTGTTCAGCTTCGACAATTGGTCGAAGTTCCAAAGGGCATTATGTTTTAGTGGCAGCTTGAGGCTGCGACTCTTTCGTTGAAGCTGCTTTCGGTGCAGCTTTCTCCGATGGTTTGGGTTCGGTCGGAGGAGATTTGGATGATTCTCCAATCCCGTGGGGGACGGAGGCTAATTGAGGAATTTCCAAAATAATTTCTACTGACCCGATCATGTCAGTATCGAACTCAGCGACGGCGGGGAGGGCTTTTTCCTTCCCTTTAATCGAGACCTTGCTCATCTCCACGCATTATGGAGACTGGGCAAGGCCAGGCGACTGTGCGAGGGCCCTCGGGAGGACTCTAGTGTTTTCCAACAAGATATTTGGACGCTTTTTTCGAACTGTAGGCATGGTGAAAATACCTGAGCTCGATTACAATTCAGAGATATATGTGACGAGATTGAGAGAGGTGGAGTGTAGGAAAAAGGGAATTTTCGAATTTCTCGAATCATTAGTTTGTTTGTTCTGTGTTTATTGACCTATTAAGTCTATGCCTGTGTAAAAACATGCGTGTCATCTCCGCCTACAAACCAAGGATACCTATACTATTAGTTTATTTCCTCCTATGTCTCTTATACAGCTCCCATCGATTAATTTAACATTTTAAATGTCCTTATTTGATCACTCACAACCTGGAGCCGTTGGTCCTTTGCCCTTAATGATCTCCCCTCTCAAGCAATCCAAACGATTACCATTTGTGGTTATCTGTAATGTTGTTTAAAAAATACTAAGCTTATCTGGTGTAGCTTGCAATTTGATCCTGTCACAATGCAATCCGAAATATATCAATATGGTTTTACACTTAAATTGGCGGCTAACATTGCGGTTGCTGCAGAAACCCGATAAGCGTGCTAGGCGGTGAATCATATGGAGATGTCATTTCGCGTTATGACTTTGCGTGACTAACATCAATGACAAAAATCTTCAATTGCACTGCTTCTTTCAGTCCGAACTCACGCGTGATCAAGCGTTTACTTGGTTAATTCAGTACAAAAAACTGTCCTGGTGAACAATTACGACTGTTGGGGCCTTCACCAGTTAATGGGAGACGCGCAACATGGCGCTCCTTCAATTCCGGGCGCCTGTAGACTACGACGAGCATCAAAGTTTGCAACATTTCTCACCTACAAGTATCTAGTTACTGACCAAATGAAGAGGCTCTTGAAGAATTTATTTCTAGCTTTAAAAGCGCCCCAACACGCAGTCTCGATCACGCTTTGAACGAAATGAATATTGAAGATGATTTTTTCAGTGATGACAATAACTCTACTATCAATGACAATGAAGCGCCCGAAGAATTCCAAAAAGAAAGGCATTTCAATATACAACCCAAACTTAAGTATATGGATCTGCTACAAAAAATATCAGATAGGTTTGAAGACGAAATAACAATCGATTTAGATGACTTGGCCCAGGTACGTGATTCAAAAGCTTAGATGAAACTAAAGCTGATATTATCCAAGTATGATCAACAGCTAGAAGATAATGGTGTTCACATGGGCCTAGTATCATCTATTGAAAAAAATGCCAAGCATTATCTCGAAATTATGGCGAGAGCAGTAGACAATATGATGCCATTACCTACAAGGGAAATCAAGTATGCAAAATAAAAGGTTCTCATGAAAGTATTGCTAACTGTCAGAGACAGCCACAAAGATGATGTATTAGATGTACTCATGACTCAACGCACCGCCCGAAATAATGTCCTTCTACTCGCAGCAGCGCAACAGCCTGAACTCCAAGAGCAACCAGAACTTTTCCCTGCTGAGCTTATGCGTCGATATTCTTTGAACTTTAAACCAAGAATGAATGGGAATGAGCCAATAAAAGCATTGGCAGTGCGTCAAGTACGAGGAGAACATTTAGGTCATATGATCACTGTGCGTGGAATCGCAACCCGAGTTTCAGATGTCAAGCCTACTGTGGAAGTTAATGCATATACCTGTGATCGATGTGGGTGTGAGATTTTCCAACCAGTGGGATCCAAAACCTTCGGACCTCTCACCGAATGTCCTTCAAAAGACTGTGAAAGAAACCAGTCTAAAGGTCAACTGCACCACTCTACCCGAGCCTCGAAATTTCAGCCTTTCCAAGAAGTGAAGATTCAAGAAATGGCAGAACAGGTACCCATTGGTCACATTCCTCGAATGTTAACTGTTATGTGTCACGGAGCTCTCGTCCGAAAGATAAATCCTGGAGACACAGTCGACATTGCAGGAATTTTTCTACCAACCCCATATACTGGATTTAAAGCCATCAGGGCAGGTCTTCTGACAGACACATATTTGGAGGCACAATATGTAACCCAACATAAAAAAGCTTATGAGGATCTAGCCATGGATAATAGAGTATTTAAACGAATAGATCAATACCGAATCTCTGGACACATTTACGAGTACCTCGCAAACTCAATTGCGCCGGAAATATATGGGCATCTAGATGTTAAGAAAGCGCTCCTTCTTTTATTAGTTGGTGGCGTGACAAAGGAAATGGGTGATGGGATGAGAATTAGAGGAGATATAAACATATGCCTTATGGGTGACCCTGGTGTTGCTAAGTCACAGTTGCTCAAGTATATCACGAAGGTTGCACCCCGTGGAGTATATACTACCGGTCGAGGATCCAGTGGAGTCGGTCTTACTGCGGCTGTTATGAGAGATCCCGTCACCGATGAGATGGTTCTTGAAGGTGGAGCCCTGGTTCTTGCTGATAATGGTATATGTTGTATAGATGAATTTGACAAGATGGATGATAGCGACCGCACTGCAATCCATGAAGTCATGGAACAACAAACAATCTCCATTTCTAAGGCCGGGATATCTACCACTCTGAACGCACGTACTTCTATACTTGCTGCAGCCAATCCGCTTTATGGGCGTTATAATCCTCGTATCTCTCCGGTCGAAAATATCAATCTTCCGGCAGCTCTTCTATCTCGTTTCGACGTTTTATTTCTTATTCTTGATACACCATCGCGGGATAATGATGCCATGCTCGCTCGCCACGTTACTTACGTGCACATGAATAATCGTCATCCTGATAATGACGGTGTGGTTTTTACGCCCCATGAGGTACGGCAGTATATTGCTCAAGCACGATTGTATCGACCGATTGTACCAACAACAGTCTCTGAATACATGGTCAAAGCCTATGTACGGATGCGCGAACAACAACTACGTGATGAGAAGAATAAGAAACAATTCACACACACATCTCCGCGAACCCTCCTGGGAATCCTTCGACTAGCTCAGGCGCTGGCACGTCTTCGATTCTCCGAGGAAGTTCTACAAGATGATGTTGACGAGGCCTTAAGGATAATTGAAGCTTCAAAAGAGAGTTTATACCAGTCACAGGATGGAATTGGACGGGATATGTCGCCAACATCTCGTATCTATAACATGGTACGAACTCTAGCCGAAAGTGGCCAATGCCGACCTGATGATTCCAATGATGATGCTGAAGATGGAGACATGGAGCTGAGTATGCGAAAGGTTGAAGAAAGGATAATTGCAAAAGGATTCACACGGGATCAGTGGCAGAATGCTGTTCTCGAATATACTGAATTAGATGTAAGTCTGAAAACAACTTCCAAGACTATATTAAGACTTTTCTGACATTCACTTAATCTAGGTTTGGCAGACAGCAGGTAACGGAACAAGACTTGTTTTCATTGCCACGGGCGCTGTTCATACGGCACGGGAGCCCAGCTTAGAAATGTAGCCTTTGTAGCTCATTTTGGTTAAATGCCTTGTAAATTTTATTTGGATTAGGGACCATTGGCAGTATTGCGTATTTGCAAAAAATCCGGTAACTGCAATGTCATGAAGAACTCCGGGCCGCTCCTTCACTATAAGAATAATTTAATACCCCTAATTTTCCATGGAGAGTCTCATAGCAATACCTAGTCTAAATGTAGTTCTATATGGAGCCCAATATCATAAACTATGCTTCAATTCCCTTCAAAGTATTCTGCACAGTTAAGTCTGGGCTGGGACTGGTTTTTGAGAAATTTCCCGATCAATTATCGTCTTGTCTCGCTGTATTTAAACTACGATTTTACCCGCAAATCTAACTCCATCAGAACAACAGCTACAATTCTTTCCTATTAAAAAGTCTGTTATGTTTATTTCCTTCTTAAGTACGCAATAATACCTATGGATTTCCCTGGTGTATCAGCTGTAAGATAAACACCCCTCGAACTAGACCCGTGTTTGAGGAAAATAGGATGTTGGAATCTTCGTTTTCAACACGATACTAATAATGATTTGGCTCATCAGCGAACTTAATTTGCTGATAATAAAAACAATATACCATTTAAAGGATGAATGCGTAATGCCTGTAAGCATTATCCCCCACAAAGACATAACTAAACACGTTTATCCAAGTCAAATTTCAGTCACGAGCAAGAGTTGAATCAGTTTGATCAGAATGACGTGATGTGTGACTACGTCGGGTCGTAAGGGTTAGGAACATTTGGGAGATCATACTTTCAGCGGAGCTAAATCTCCATCGAAAATGATCAAAGGGTTAAACAAAAATTCCCTCTGTCAGCACCCCACGGCATTTAGGACATGCAAATCGAATCTAAGTAAGATTTTAGAGAACGCCGGGTTGTTAGTGTTATTTTATTTCTGTATTTTTATGGTCCACCGGGATTTCCTTACAACTACAGCCCGATCTCTGGAGGGGGCATGGTGACTAATAAATCTTATATTCAAAATGCATTTTGTGTGGAGGCAGAAAACCTTGAGCAGAAAATCCCTAAAGATATTGCGAGCGCTTTACAGCAAATCCCTCACATGAAATACGTCAAACAGCACGGATCGGGCTGACTTCCGACAGAAATCTGGTCTTCTCCAATGTAAAGGAAAAACTTTTAGCACCAGGGAAAGTGCCCAGAAGAGATTTGAGATTACCCAAGCTACGATGGTGACCATTAGACGTCAGTCTCTGTCGGACAAGGAGACAGAAAACTAAATGGGTTGCAGACTTATCACTTCCACAGGAACAAGTCATGAAAGGCGCGAAAGTCGCCGTGTCCAGTTAGGCACTGGATTAAGTACCCTAAATGTCAATAACAGGAGTGCTTCTGAGGGTCAGTAATTCGTCAGGTCAATGGTTCAAGAGGTCGATGGGCGTCTAGAGGTCGAAGAGTTGAAAAGACAAGAGTTCAGATGTTCAATAGAGCAATGTGCAAAGGTATTCAAGATTATCAAATAGGTTCCTAAGATACAAGACCATAATCTGCCGAACCAGAGTCATCCCAATTACCCATTATATATACCTCTCTATTGTTCTCGATCTTTCCAGTATACTCTCATACAGAATAGAATGTAGTGGAATAGAATAGTATAGACAAGTACAGGTCAGAACAGAACGAAACGAAATAAAATGGAATAGAGCAGAATAGCATACATATCTTTGTACATAGTTCCTATTGACTCAGGATAGGCCCTTAGTCTGTGACACTAAATGGCGGCGCGGAAGCCGAGGCTCTTCGTCAGACTTCTTGTTAAATGGCATCCCCAACTTACAATAGGTGAAGGAAGCATGATATTGCCTCCAAGCGGTAGTTAGGTTTCATATATGTATTTAAGTCTTTGCGCGGGCCTCGGAAAGAGAATCAGCAAGAGGAGTGAGGAGGTGTGCAGCCTCTTTGTCCAGCTTGTCGACTTTATCATTATCTGAGATGCCAATATGGTCGGGAGACTATATCACATGAACATTTCCAGGAGCTACGATTAGCAGAATCTTCCTCGTTGGCCACTGAGCCGCGACATTCCGGAATTCCAAAATCTCTTGATGCGATGATTTTGAGGAAGAGGCTTCAAAGTCGGGACTCAGTAGTACTATCACCTCAACTATCATGATGTCTATGAAGAGCGACGGTACCTGCACCAACAGAACCATATTGTCGTTTTAAGCCATCTGAGAAGACAAGGATGTCCCATGTTAGCAGCTCTTTAATTCGCCCGGAAAATTCATAGGCTGAAAAGTCTAATCGATTGAGATTAAGATAGGCTCTGTGGGACGGCGCTGTGAGTCATGGATGAATTCCACTTGGGAAGGAGACATCTCAGATCATACTTCGCGCGGAGAAAAGTCAATGGTTGATAAAGACATTTCTGGATAACCCAGGGTTTTTGAGGCGTTTCATTAGGTGGGTATTCACGGATGAGGGTTGAGTTGGGGTGAAGAAAAAGCCACCATAACTTCGCAGTGGTACTTCCAAATTAAATCCGAGGCATGAGTGATCTTCTTGTAAATTGAATCATCTATTATACACTTCTCTGATATTGTGTCATAGCTAGATTGCTGTATACGCAATTAAAATCTAATGCAAAAAAAAGAGCCACGGATGAGGTAAAGGAGGAAGTAGCTTTAGTTTTCCCGTAAGGCGGGTATGTGCCCGGAGGTCTCTAGATCTTTTGACCAAAGGATAGAAGATATCCACGCTGGCTAATCTCACAGCTGAGTGGAGTCGTGTCTCCTCAAGTAGTATATATGCCGGCTTGAGCCATGCCTCTCTTAAGAGTGCTTCAGTTGAAATAGTTTTGTAGACTGGGAGTATTGCTCGGGCCAAAATGACTAGAGCTCATGAGACCGTGGCTACAAGATATTGCGACAGAGTAGAAGTTGGGAGTCCGTGACAGTTGTAAGTGTGACAACGCCGCTAGACTCAGAACCACATAGCAGTACTGGTAGCGCTGCAGCCAGAGCTGCTGCACAAAGGAATGCAGTGGATACACAACGGTTGATGTTTTCAAGCTAGCGTATGTGGGCGCTGATCCCTTGAGTCTTGTCTCTCCATTTTTTCACGCTTTTTGAAAGAGAGCTCAGTTTCAAGGAAGACACCTAACCACTTCGCAGCTGATTTAAAATCTCACAAGACGCCGTTAATGATTAGCGGAGAAGAGGGCTGATGGGATTTGTGAAGGTGTAGTATCTCCATCTTGTCATCAGCCAAAGATGGTCCATCAGAATTACACCATTGGGTAATAGTCTCAACTCTACTGGCAGTCAGACATGAAGATTCGACCAGAGTCTTGGCGATCGAAAGGATTGACACATCATCAACGTATCCAAAAGTAGGAAATCCAAATTTAAAAAAGGGTTCGAGGAATAGAAGGAAAAGTATAGGTGAAGGAGACCCCTGGGGCAAGTCATGCGGAATTTCCAAGAAGTCCCTACAAAATTGTTCACTCGGAGACCAGTTTTCCTATGCGAGACAAATCATGCAGCCCAATCGACGTATGGTGAGGGTTATCCTCGTTCGCGCAGGCGGGCGGAGAGACGCCCAGGCTGAATGCTGTCAAAAGCGCTTTCGACGTCAAGAGTAGCGAGAGTACACAACCGTTTCGCTTCTCATGCCTTTTGAACTTCGTGAATTAGACACAGTGCAAGGTCCATGGCTGATCTTCCAGGCAGCGCTCCAAATTTTGTCGGGAAGACAATGCTATTGGACAAAGCCAATAATGCGAAGCGTCTCGTAACGAGACATTCAAGCCCTTTCCTGGGAATGGAGGAGAAAAATCGGTCACTAATTGGCGGGATTATTGAGATCCTCTTTGTGAGGTTAAGGAATGACAACAACTTCGGCGCGGCGAAAGATACAGGGGTGGCGACCATAATTAGGCAGAGATTAAAAAGTTGTACGATCCATGTACGCTATGTATCCATCTTCCGGACCTAGATAAGAGTAGACACTGAGTGATGATTATGACATGAGATTATGGAAGATATTACAAGCAGACAATGCCGGACTTCATCTTCATCTATGGAGAGAGGAGCATCGATCACTTTTTGTGGACAAGTAGGAGTATATATGAAGCCATCCAGTCGCCTGCTTACCCGAGCAAGCTTCGTGCGAAAAAATATATCAACTCGCTCAGTCGGGGTACTATAAATGACCCTTTGAAACTGAGCTTGAGGGGGGCTAAAGCGTCTGAATAACGTCTGCCATCCAACCACTTTATGCGCCTCGCTAACGAGGCCTGGATCGACAATTTGATGCGTCTCAATATATCGTCGGCGTAGCTCAGAGCATTTCTGGTTCCAAAAGTCCTTACATGGCGCACATGAAGGCCTCGGCAGGTTAGTCGCAAGCAAAATGGCCGAGGAGGTCACTGCATCTAGGAGCTGGGGTTTCAAGTCCTCGATAGGAAGGCTAGGAGGTGTTGTGGCTAAGAAAGCTCGCCGGAATATCTCTACACTCTCAACGCTAAATTTTGGCAACCTCATTACTGGACAGCACATTCGAAATGCGGAGAGATAAGCGAAGCCAGAATTCATTTCGTGGTCAGAAATCGAATGAGCCAAGGGGTCTACACGGGCCGAGAGACCTTCCATGTTCGTAAGTATAAGGTCGAGGAGGTGTCCGATGCGATGAGTAGAAGCTCCATAAGGTACTGCCAACCTCAAAGAGTGATTATCAATCCAGTGAACAAAACTGCTGACACTGAGTGAACGAGAATTATGAAGCTCTCATAATTCATGGTGAGGATTAAAATCTCCCACAATTATGGAGTTGGGATTGACTGGCCAGCTGAGGAGGGGGTTCATGTTGAAATTGGCGCTACTTGACAATGAAGAGGTGTATTAATACGGAACGTGATAAGGTTCTATTATTACTAGCCACATTCATGACGACTCATACATTGACCAGCCTCCCAATTATTTAGCATAAACAAGTGAATCGTGTCCTTCACTTAGATGTAGTAATTAGTTTAAATAGCACTCTGATACTAACTGGGTTTAATCAGCAACTCTCCGCTATAGTTTTCAGACTCTTCAATCTCCCAACTCGCTTCACTAGGTGATATTAAATACAAGCCTAACAGCTTACGCTTCTCTATACAACTTCCATTACAACAGTTCAGGCTCTCATGCGTATGAGCTTGAGATTGCCGGCAGACGTTGATGAACTCAACAAGAGGAGAGCACTGAAGGAGAGCCGTTATATCTGGCGAGGCTCTACTATCCAGCTTAGTAGGTCGAAGGTTGTATTTTTTTCCCAGATGTATGTGAGTACGCGCGGACGCTCAAGCCTCCAGTCCTGGTTTGGGGGAGTGAAAACTATCGACTTTTAAAAGTTGTTGTCGACTTTGTATATGTACGTCTGTTATCTCAGACATTGAAAATAAAATATGAGATTGCTTAATGAGAGGCTAGGATTGATTCCGATGTAATTTTATAGAAGACTTATCCCAAATATAAGAGGACTACAATGTCTTTATCTATCTTCAGGTATATTCCCCATTTTCCAACCACGCTAGCCATACAGGACGTAGCATATAAAACTTGATTCGTATCATCATTTTAGGGTTGAGATTTACCGTGCATTTTGCTACTTAGGTCGCATGCCTGCCCACTGTGAGCCACGCTCAGGTATCAATCTAATAACCAACACCAAACCGAAACTACTAACAATCCTGATTATGGCCCCATGAATTATTGGAACAGTAGCTTTCAATATAGCTCAATGAGGCTAGACATAGTTGATCAGTACATAATCCAAACATGTATCATAGCCAGATAGCGGAATATATGGTATATGATTTATAAGAAAATGCAATAATTAAATTCTATGTTGTACTGTAAAAAAATTCACATCGGCAGATTTCGTAGGTCCGTGATTAAAACTTTAACACTATTATTAATCCGTTATGAGTGATTGAATCATTGAATATTTATTCGTGACGGGTACAAGCCTAGCACTCAAAGCGCTTGACACGGAGAAGGCAAGTCCTTCCCCGACGAATATATACGACAATAACTCAGCTTGACATTTGGACTACTCATGTACTTGGTGCGTTCGCTAATACCACTCGAGACCTGTGTGCTAGGGGCTTTCACCCTTCTCTCAACCGTTAATAGAATAGAATAGAATAGAATTAAATTTAAGTCCCTAATGAGTCTATGACTATGAAGGACTGCTAAAGTAGACAATACACCACCAAAATTCACTTGTTTTCATATGTGCTATTTTTTCGATCTTTTCCAATAGACAATGAGGGCTTTACCCTGAGTCATCCGTTAATATCCACCATAGAGAAAACAGGAAAAACCTTTGGCTACCCTAACATGCCTTTGTCATCTTGTCAGGTATCTGGGTGTCTGACCTGTGGCAGACGATGTGTATTTGAGATTGAAGAAAAAGATAACTCAGTAAAAACAACTTGATTCTATTTTCCCGGAACTACAGATCTATATATACAAATGAATATGATCATAAGGAAAATAAAAGACTTGACCATCCAACTAATTTTAGGTCATTCTAATTGAATGATGTCGAATTAAAAATGTAATTTGCCTAAAATGGCTTTGTAAGATTGCGAGGCTGAGTATACCTAAACTTAGCCCTTACTCGCAACATACATACGTGTAAGCTTTCGTGTGATTCTCATCAACCAGCCTATGTTTAGCAATCTTGGCTGTTACCTCGTCTTCCGATCTATTCTAATTTTTATGCGCATAACGAATAACTTATTCGACACATCTTGAATATAGGTACCGCGCGAGATATAGCCTCACAGTCCTCCCTTTCTCGAGTGAGATAGGCGTCCAGACTACCTAGACTTTAAATCTGGGAGATGACGACCATGAGGCGGACCAAAACACCTTCCATCGTTGCCTGTTTTTCGTGTGTCAGCTGCAATCTCGCAAGAGGAGTCTTGGCGCGCACAAAGCTCAACTCGTAAAACTCCTTGCCAGAATTCAGAACTTCACGCCCTTCGAGGTTATATCCATCCTTTGCATCATCTTATGACCTTATCCTGAATCCTCTCACGCCCATCCCAAAGAACTGTCTACCAGATTTGTGCGCCACAACTTGCTTTCTCCGTCGGGTGTAAGTTTCGGCGAGGGCGTGTATTTGGTGACCAGCTGAGGCCAGAGAAGGTCGACGAGAGGTGCGGTCATTGGGATGAGGATGTACTTGGTTGTACTTATAAACTTGATGAGACTTAGGTAGGAGTCAAACTTGTTGGGTGCGAAAAAACGACGTGGAGGAGTAATTTGGATTTTTGCCTCATGGGCCAACTTCTTTGATATTGCGAAATCTGTCTGGACTTGGCTCTGGGAGAATTCTTCACTTCAAAGTTCGTAAAGGATACTGTGCATAGGTGAGAAGTGTATTTATGACAAGGGCTTTATTTTTTAATCATCTAACGTGTTTTCAGCTATCCAGTCATGACATACTATTAATGGTATGTGAACATTTCGGATGACTTTTTTGACGCTAGAGACACTCATATTCTAGGTTTAATTCGCAAATACCACTATGAGGTATGCTTGCTTACACAAAGAGTTGACCCTCCTCCGTGAGTACCCATCAGAGGGACTTTTCAAAGCCTTTGATTATCCAAGAATGCCTTCATCATCCATGTATACCAGCGCCGCGAAATATTTGCTTATGTTTTCTCGGATTCGAACCGATCTTCTCCCGTCTCAAGTGAGAGATGTGTCTAAGCTTTCCAGACTTTACTAGAGAGACCGACCTAGATGGTGTACCGCCGCACAATTCAATCACAGCGATGTTTGTAGTGACAGCTTATTCTCGCGATCGAGTAATCGACGCGCACAAAGCTGACTTGTACAACTCCTTGTCAAAATTCAAACTCTCACACTTGTCAAGATTGTGTTCTTCCTCTGCATCATTTTATCCACCTGTCCTCAAATCTTTCACATCCATTCTTAAGAACTTCGTCCCGATTTTCGTACTGGAAATAACTTTTTCCGGTGGATATTTATATTTTTGTGTGCCTGCACTTGGAGGCAAATTTGGGGCCAGAGTCTAATTTAATAAGATGTGTCGTCATTGAGATGAGATTGTAGTTCGACAATTTTGAGAGCTGATGATGCTTCGATGGGGATAGACCCCGTTGGAGTGAGAGATATAGTTAGGGAATCTTAAATTATTGCCCATTGGGCCAACCTCTTTAGTTATGCTAAATTTGGCTAAAATTGACTTTGTGAGAAAATCTCGATCCCAGGGTCATAGGGGACAGCACGAACAGGTGTTCGGTCTTTCTCGTTTGTAAGCCACCTCTAGTCATATAAAATGGAAAAAAAACCCATTTGGCCGTCTTCTGAATATCCGCTCATCTCTTGGATTCCGAAACTGCGATGCACCTCTCTAAATCCCTAAGCCTCGTGGGTAAGCAAGGGATCCTAGTTAGTCGTTGAACGCGTCGCTGACGCGTTCAACGCTATATATTGAAATTGGACAGATCTGTCTCTAGCTAAGCCGATCATGAGTAAATTGCCATCAACTCAAGCCAAAAGCCAGACTCCAATCTCTAAGTTCTTCGCCAAGAAAAACAGTAGTAAAAATATAAATGATACTGTGCTATCTAATTCGCCCCCACTATTGGCCAATGAAGTAGACAAGCCTGATGCAGGAAGTAACGATATACTTCTTCCATGCCACAACCCCTCAGTATCGAAAAGATCCTTTGCTTCTATTGAAAACTCGGTCGACGAAGACGTTGAAGATACAGCGAGATCGGCAAAGCGTCTGAACAACAACAAAACGAGTTTAGAACGTACTATACCGCCTGACGTTAATCTCGGCACACAGGGCTCAAGATATATCGCACCAAAGATCTCATCACAGACAGATCACTATCTGTACAAGAAATTGTCTTCAACTACTGGGTTATACCAAATTTCCGAGAGAAAAGAAGAAATCACACTCGAAAATGCAGAAAGAAAAAAATTACATGAGCTGTGGGTCAAAAAATTAGGGCTCGCAAGACTCGGGCAGAATTGGAAGAACAATGAAGAAGCAGCTACGTTAGAAGAAGATCAAAGTGAAGATGAAGATGAAAGCAGGAACTTGCCGGTGTCAAAGGGCAAAAAGAAGGCTGGCAAGCTAACACCACTTGAAATACAATTTCTTGAAATCAAAAAAGATCATATAGACACTATTCTAATTGTTGAAGTAGGTTATAAATTCAAATTTTTCGGAGAAGATGCCAGAATAGCTGCAAGAGAGCTCAGCATAGTGTGCATACCTGGAAAACTTCGATTCGATGAACATCCTTCTGAGTCACATTTTGATCGATTTGCCTCAGCAAGTATACCCGTTCATCGGATCTCTGTTCATGCGAGGCGACTTGTGCAAGCGGGCTATAAGATAGGAATAGTTCGACAAGTCGAAACAGCTGCCTTGAAAAAGGCTGGAGACAATCGTAATACTCCTTTTACAAGAAAACTCACCAGTCTCTACACTAAAGGAACTTACATCGATGAATTTGATACATTTGAAGATCAATCAAGCTTACTTGAGGGTGGAGCATCAGCAAATGAATATCTAATATGTGTGGCCGAATCACAATTGAAGCGATCCGGCACCGACGAAAAAGTAGATGTCGGACTTCTGGCAGTTCAACCGGCAACAGGTGATATAATATATGACTCATTTGAAGATGGGTTTTTGCGAAGCGAAATTGAGACTAGATTACTTCATCTTCCTCCAAGTGAAATTCTTATTGTCGGAAAGTTAACGAAAACGACTGAGAAAATAATCAATAATCTATCCGGCTCTTCAAATAATACGATCGGCGAACAAATCCGGGTAGAGAGGATAGACAATGGTCAAACTTTTGTTGCCGAGGCAATATCACATATTTCCCAATTTTACGACAATTTGAATCCACCAACATCGGGGAGCGTAGAGAGACATCAGAATTTTCAAGACAAGATACTTCAGTTGCCAGAAAAAGTTAAAATCTGCTTGTCTGCTATGATTACACACCTTAGTGAATATGGACTAGACCATGTATTTGACTTAACAAAAAACTTCGAACCCTTCAGCGTACGGAGCCACATGCTTCTTAACGGCAACACTTTGACAAGTTTAGAGATCTTTCGTAACCAAACTGAACATACTGAAAAGGGTAGCTTATTCTGGGTGCTGGATAAGACTCAAACTAGATTTGGCCGGCGCCTGCTTCGGAAGTGGGTAGGTCGTCCGCTTCTCGACCAAACCCAACTCGAGGAGCGACTCGATGCAGTTGAGGAGCTGAAAAATAGCCATCAAACATTAAAAGTCGACAAGATCCACTCGCTCCTGCGTAATACTAAGACCGATTTGGAACGAAATCTAATTCGAATTTACTATGGGAAATGCACGCGCCCAGAGCTTCTAATTGTTCTACAGGCTCTGCAAGCTGTTGCTACTGAATATGGTCATGTCAAAGCTGACGAAAACGTTGGATTCACGTCGCCTCTTCTTTGTTCTCTAATCAGAAGCCTTCACCCAATAAATGATACTGTCACGAAATTTCTTTCTATGATTAGTATAGAAGCTGCTCGTTCAGACGATAAATACGCATTTTTCCACCCTGACCATGAAAGTGAAAGTATAACTGACCATAAAATGGGCATTGCCATTGTAGAGCAGGAGCTCGATGCTCATCGTCACAGTGCTTCTAAAAGCCTCCAAAAGTCGAAGCCTTTGCCATATATGACTGCTGCCGGAATAGAATACTTATTTGAAATTTCGAACAGTGATCTGAAGCGTGTTCCGGTATCGTGGACCAAAGTATCGGGCACTAAAAAGGTCAGTCGCTTTCATACGCCTGAAGTAATTCAGATGCTGCAAGAGCGTGGTCAGCACAAGGAGTCACTCGCTGCCGCTTGCGATTCTGCTTTCGCCAGGCTTCTCAGCGACATAGCTCAGCACTATGTGGCGCTTCGTGAGACAATTCACGCACTCGCCACCCTCGATTGTCTCGGATCGCTTGCGCGTGTAGCCCAACAACCTGGCTATAACAGGCCTCACCTTACCGCGACACCATGCATTGAAATATGTCAAGGCCGGCATCCTATGGTCGAGCAGCTGCTTACGACAGATTACATCCCTAATACAACGCGTCTTACCACAACACCTGATGGCCCGCGCGCTCTCTGCATTACTGGTCCTAACATGGGCGGAAAATCATCTTATGTGCGCCACATTGCGCTGCTGGTTCTTATGTCCCAAATCGGCTCTTACTTACCTTGTGAAAGTGCTTGTCTTGGCCTCGTCGACGCCATATATACTCGTATGGGTGCTGCTGACTCAATCTTTACACGCCAGTCTACTTTTCACGTTGAGCTCTCTGAAACGGCTGCAATTATGCAATGCGCTACACCACGGAGCCTTGTCATCCTTGACGAGCTAGGTCGTGGCACAAGTACTCAAGACGGTGTGGCTATTGCTGAAAGTACACTAGACTGGATTGTTAGAGAAAAACGGTGTCTATGCTTATTTATTACCCACTACCAAAGCTTGGCTGCCGTAGCTCATAGGTTCGAAGCTGATGGAGCCTTGAAAAATGTGCATATGAAATTCACCACTAGCAACCCAGAGAGCCTAGAAAGTGGTACCAGAAACTTTGAAACAGGCCATGAAGAGGTGACATTTCTTTATGAAGTAGGCGAGGGTGTAGCTCATCGTTCATATGGTCTAAATGTTGCAAGGTTAGCACACATCCCTAAATTTGTTTTAGACTTGGCAGCAGTAAAATCACGCGAAATTGAAATGGTTATCAAAACAAAGAGGCTCATTGGTGCCGCAAGGATGATTAATTCTGTTTTCAAAAAAGAAACTGATATAGATTTAGACGAGCTGGCCTCAAGTTTGGCAGAGATATAGAGCTTAATTCTTTAATAATTAGTGTATTTCTAAAAATTCCCCAGAATCTCCGATAAAACAGTGGTCCGGTAATTTAGTCAACTTTCTGATGCACAAAGGAATTAAATTATATATCCATCATATAGGAGTAAGGCTACAAGTAATAGAGTTAACAACTGAAAAATAAAAGTACAGGCAGATGAAGCCGGCAACAACCAAACCCCTAAAATAAAATATTTTAACGCAGCTTTTATATATTTACAGTTTTTTCATAATTCGTACTGTAGGTCGGAAACGGTTTTTTTTTGAGAGCCAATTAAGTTATCTTGGAAATTGGCCAGTGGATTAGGTATCTGAAGGTCACCATCAAAGGCAGGAGATTTCACAGACTTGCTTTCAGGATTGCTGACTTGAGAGGCACATGAATATGATCGAGAATAACCATGATGATAAAGGGGGTTCATCAATGGGTCATAACATAGTTGCGGTAAATAGACATGAGAAGAGGATAAACTTCGTGGGCCTGCAGAAGTAGTCTGTGTGTCGGGTCGGCAGTTCTCCTTGCAACAGAAAAATTGATTTTGCGATGGAATGGAAATAGGACTTGGTGATGTCGGCATAATATTGGATAGTACGCCAACTTGACTAGAAAAGGGACCAATAGCTTGTTCTTGAATTCGGCTAGTTCGATCATTAACAAACGTATCTTCTAGATCCAAAGAAGTTGCAAAGTCAAACTGATGATCTTGCAAAGGGCTCTCTGTCCGACCTTTTGTAAAGTTAGATTTCGTATCCACAAGTAGCGGAAATTGATTGGTTCAATACCGGGACTGTTTGCAGGTGTATCCTGAAAGATGCTGAAAACACGCTTTTTACCGTTCATAGCCTCGCTTAATGTTAGGCGAAACTCTTCATCTTCCTCTGTTGTAGGCTGCAAATTGCGATTGCACGAAAGCCCGGTTGTCAAAGGATTCAAGCCTTGTTGAAACTGAACTGTCGCAAGACCACAATGCTTCTTAGGAGATGAGGTTTGTTTGTGACACTTTTTGGCGCGTGTGGCTCGTATACGCGGCGCATTTGTGCTCAAATCTCCAAGAGCCGAGGCTTTTCGGACTGGTTTCCGCTTTTTTGGTGTTGGATTCTTAACCTTTAATTATTTAGTATGTGTCTATATATATCATCGTAAAACCCACTGGACTATCATCTCCTGAAAGTGGGCCAAAAATATCTCTAGATGCTCTGAATTCACCAGAGGCATGATAGCTAACTTCTGCCGGCTCTACCTGTCTTGAAGTGTATATCATATCTGCCAAAACGTCATTGCCTTTTCTTTGATTTCTCATCCTTTTTTGTTCCAGGGTTGCAGAATCAAAGAGATCCATTCCGGGCCATAAAACCCCCTTCAGCTTCGCACAGTCTGTTAAACGATCATACTCATCGATACTTTTCTCATCTACTTCCATAGTTGGTCTCCAAAGAGCATTGAGTCTACATCACCATATGAGCAAGACTATCATAATAATATTGAAAATAACTGACTGCGGATCAAGGTTTTCCGGGCATTCTTGGGCAAGTATCGAAACAGGTATTTCTTCACTTGAGATTGTTTCATGCATGTCAGACTCCCAGTTATTGTCATTGATATTCTCTGCATCATCCATGGCAGTTGGCCATAGATGCATTCGAGGGATAGGTGCCCGGAAAGAGTTTTGCTCGTCGGGTATAGAATTTTGTCTGTCAGATTGTGAATTTCTTCTACTTTTCTGAGAGAATATTATTAAAATTTTATTTTTATGTCTAAACAAAAACTTACAGAAACGGAGCATGAAGATGTCCGAAACCTTCTTCCCTTTTTTTGTTCCTTAGTTGCTAAGCGATCAGAAAGCAATGAGTCGAGATTATTCTTATGGTACCAGAAGTCAAAGTTTTCGAGCCGTTCTTTTGCTTCCACTTCACTCTGTGACCTAATTTGAAGTTTAAAGCGATGAGCGAGGTGTCCTTTGGATGACATGTGTGTGAGTAAGTGCGAGACATCAGAAAATTTTGGGTTTTTTGGACATAAAGTACAATGAAGCTCTATAGAGCACATGGATTTCGGCTTCGGCATGTTTTTTTCTGAAATAGATCATATTAGCTTCGAATCATTTCGGGTGCTGAAAGAAGTGATAGAAAGTAGAAAGCTCTGAGAAAAATTGATGATTATTCCCCACAATGTAGCCCAATCCATTTTAGTCGAATAGAGATCAGAATATTTGACCCAATCAAGGCTGATAATAGAGTTAATATTTGATTAAAGGGAATATTTGTATTAGTAGAATATTAATAGTAGAGAAAAGATCCAAATAAAATTTATTACACACAAATATAGAAGCGAATATGAATATCGAAATCGAGATACGATATGTAAATTGGTAACTTGCCTTTTACGCAAATTGAATTCTGAAATAATCAACCAGAGTAGAAGTAGGGAAGATTGAGGCAGTCACTTACTACTAATTTTCCAATGGCAGATCACAAGGGAATGAGCAATCCAGTCGAGAAGCCCAGTACAATTAACGCCGGCAAAGAAAGAGAGATTTGAAGAGCATGAAATTTTAAAACAAGTAGAGGAAGGAATAACTGATGTTTTAAATGGTTATTGAGCAACCACTTTGGCATGACAAAGACAGAGGCTGAGGAAGCGTGCCGAACAGGGAAGGAGTAAAGAAGCAGTCCACTTCATGGGAATTTGTGAAACTAGAGTCATTAATTGATTTTTTGGTCTGACTTCAAGGTAATAAGCTGATTATAGAGGGGAAAGAGAAAGAGAATCTCTGGAAAGTAGTAGTTATTTTAATTGGGCAAAATCAAGAAATATTGATATAGAAGCGACAAACTTCTTGGGTGACTAATGGGGCTCATTTTGGATGAGTATGATGGGATATGGATCGCAGAACTATTGAGATAGTTGTTCTTATTTTTAGCATGATTAAATCTATTCTACTTTTTCTCAATCAAGAATCAAGGCTGATTTGCTGGGTAGATCAGAGAAAAACCTGATAACTGTTGTCAAAAATCACATGAAAATGTTGACAACTATAGAACTCTGATTAATTATTGGAAATGAAAAAGCAGAAACTGTTAATTTGCTAAAAAAAACTAAAATAAACATAGTAATTGAGCAAGAACTTCGTTGCTGGTTACTGTAAAATGTAAAATGACAAACGAATAAACAAAAATAAACAAAAAATAAACAGAAAAGCAAATAAACAGAAAAGCAAATAAACAGACAAACAAACAAAAGTTTAAGTGTCTAGATTAAGCTTGACCACATGATAACTAGCTAGCAACTAAATATTTTTTATAATGAAAGGTAGCCAATCTTTCATAACTTGTCTACAGTCTCAAGCACTCGCTTAACAATCTTCTTCGGCATACAACTAAATTCAAGTTAGATAAAGTTTTGTTTAAGGTATGAGCACTTACTAAACGGCATCTACTTCTTCTAGTCCTGGAAATCCCAATAGACTCAATCCGGCCAATCCAAACACAGTGTGAAAAACGTCAACAGCATCTCCTGGACGGTCTGCGAATCCTCCCAGCTCAGTATCTTGACATCTTAGAATGAATGCTGCAAGCTTTTCACCATCAATCCAGTGCAGTCTCTCGATTATGGTCAAGCTACATCCCACCCACCAGCTATAGCAAACATCTTCTAGTTTCTCCGGTCGGCCATTCAGTCCACCATCCTCGACCTGTCTTTCACTTAACCATCCACCCAGCTTATCTTTGTCAACTGTATCAAGTCTTCCTAAAATACTCAAAGCGCCTAAGCAGGCAAATACCTGACCGGAGTGACTCTCCGCACCTGGTGCAGAGCCATAGCCGCCATCAATATTTTCGCAGGAGACGACAAAATCTCCCGCTTTCTCAACATTGGCCAAGTGAAGCATTTTTAGCAGAGATAGAGAATTAAGCGCTGCGTATAAAAATCGAGTATCTTCTTCGCCCCATTCATCCCCGGCCCAAGTTCCTGTTTCTGTATTTTGGAGGGCCGCGATCCACTTAGCAGTACGTAATTTTCCTCCTTTATTCCGTATTTCTAACTCTTCTAAAGCATCAATTGTGACTAATATCTGAATTGCACTGCATGTGTATAGTAGATGAGGATCATGTCCTGGCGCTGCTCCAAAGCCTCCGCTCTCATCTAGACAACTGAGCACAAAGTTAATTGTTTCCTGACGAGGAAGAGCACTAGGACGTTTGAGGAGATGTATCGCAGTCAATCCCCAGTATAGACCATTAAGTCGTAGATGTTCCGTAAGCCAGTATTCAAGCTCATCTTCCCGCTGAGGAAGTCAGTGATGTTGGATAAATATAGGGTCAAGTCGCACACTATTGAGGTTTTGAATGTATTTTACGTGGGATTCTACAGCAAGTTGCTTTTCATGTAAAAACGGAAAACTGCTTGTGCCAGAATTTGGTAATAACGACATCTTTATGACCGTGATAGTCGCTTTTTTCAAGTGAAAGCCTTTTGTTTCAATCTAGGGTTTAATTTGGAATCTGATTTGATCTGATCTAATAACGCGCCCTTTCAAAATCCATGAATTTGGTCATGTGATTTACTAAATAGTCTCGCCCAAGAACAGCACGCTGTTATGCGTTTCAAGAAGCCTGGGCATACTTGATTTGCTTCTTGGCTCTTCCCGTGGTGCTAAGCGTTTTTCTGTTATTTTGGAGAAGATCAACTTCCTTTCGAAAATTTGCCCAATCTGTGCTAATTGACTCATGTCCATGTGGGAGTCCCGCTGTACAGCGCTCAAAACACCCTAACAAATTCAATTTTCAAAGCCTTCAGGCTCCCAATTTAGTTTTATATAGTCTAGTAAGTAGTTGTCACCATGTCCCCCAAGGGATGGGGCCCTAGCTATAGCTGAAGCCCGGTAGACCGTTAAAAATAAATAAATCTCATGAGTCTCATCAACCTGTGTTATCTCCAATTTTCTCAAACCCTAAGACAGTATACTCCCCGAAGAATGTCCACCAAGCTATCGAAACCTGGGTCTTCTCATGCGACGACGCAAGCCACGCGAGCAGGCACTTTTCCGGTGGCTACTCCGTGAATTGATCTCATCCCGTACGGGCCACGGAAACTTCGCGACATGTCACCGCCGTTTCAACAACTTCGCAGCTTCAATGGAGTGTGCGTGTGGAGAGAAAATATCACCTCTCCACTTCATTCACTGTCGACTGCACGCACGCCAGACACGTCGACTTCGGGGGAAATTGTCATATCATGACTTTACCCATAAGCTTCTCGGACCTAACTGCCTCGAACACTTTACAAAATTTGTGCAGGAAACCGGCTGCTTCGGGGGCCCACCTACGAGTCCGTTTCCAGCTCTCAGCGGAGACGGCAGTAATTAGATCACAGCATGAAGCATTACAGATAGGAAAATGAGACGAGAAATGTCATTTTTCAACCACAAATAGGATTATGGGGTTTGGAATTTTGGTTATGGGAGTTTGTGAGAGTTTCTATTTTTATTTCTTATAACTAGCTACTGGTTGTGTATTGGTTCACGCGGTGAGACCGAGTCGGGTATGTGGGAAGCATGATCTCGGCCGTGTGCACCGGTCCTTGACTCCTAGGAGATATATATCATAGCTTAGGACCTAAAAAAAAAAGTACACACCCCGGTAGGCTAGAAAAGCCTGCTGCTTCCTCATTACCAGCGAGAGTGTAAGGATTCTGGAGAAATGCCTCAGGCAGTATTTATGGATTCCTTGTTTAGCCCCACTAGGCTTTTTTTTTAAATCATTTAATGTGTATTCAGCTATCTAGCTATGGCACATGACCGGTGCTACGTATACATTTAGGATGACTCTTTTAACGTTAGAGACAGGGAATCATGTGATTCAGCTAAGTTCCCCCCTCCATATTGTTTATTTAATCTATTCTTTATTCAATACCATCTGAATATATGAGAGTTGAAGGGAGACCGGTAACCATGTATAATTTAATCTTCAAGTGCAGGATGATGAGATCCTGGCTTTCATTTGCTTTGTTGGGTTTGTTCAGGCGCCAACACGTCGGGTAGTTTTATTTAGACTGAGCTAACCGGCACGTGAGGAGCTCACGTGCTGTGCGCGGGCACGACGTTAAGTATTATAAATAAATAAATAAATAAATTACTGCCACATGCGTCTTTTGTCTCAGTAGGGACTTAATACGGTTACTCGCTTGACGCGTGATCCGCCAGACGTTAAATAAAGATAAATAAATAAAAATTACTGCCACAGACCTCACCACAGCACTGTCGTGCGATATTCAGGATGCGTGGTCCAAAAAAGAGGTGACTGGCATGGTCACAGTAGATGTGAAAGGAGCATTTGATGGTATCCAAAAAGGCCGCCTCTGTCACTGCTTACGGGGTCAAGGCTGGCCCCCTAATGTAGTACAGTGGGTGTCTTCTTTTATGTCTGAGCGAGAAGCTTCAATCATACTTGATAGAACTACATCTCCAACATTCGAAATCCACTGTGGGCTTCCACAAGGGTCGCCCGCCTCTCCAATCCCATTCCTGCTGGCAATTGAAGGCCTCCTAAATCTCTCCCCAAAACGCTTTGGTTACGCAGATGATGTAGCACTTATAGCGTCTGCGCCATCCCTCACTCGATGCTCAGAACTACTCCAGAAGCAGTTAGACTCCACCCTCGCATGGGGGCGCGAGAACGGCATCACTTTTGAAGTGTCCAAAACTGAGCTGCAATACTTCCATCGAAAGCATGGATCACCAGTAGAGCCCAGCGTATACGCTAATGAAGTAGAGGTCACTCCAAACGACCACACTCGCTGGCTTGGGGTCATCTTTGACCGAGGCCTTCGATTTAGAGAACATGTAAGACAAACATGCGGTAGATCCTTGACCATCACGAGCCACATAAAAAGCCTCTCAAGAATCACTCGAGGAATAAGCCCTCTTCTCTTGAGACAAGCACTTCAAGGAGCAGCTTTCACAACCTTGCTTTACAGGGCCGAGACTTGGTATTCCAAAGGAACCCCAAAAGAACTAGTTCTTAGAATTCAACAAGGGATGAACGATGCAGACCGAGCAACTCTTCCTGTATTCCGAACGACACCAGTTGCTGTACTTCTCCGGGAGACAGGTTGGGGTCCGGCACGAGCCTGGCTTGAACGTATTCACGATCGCCTAGCCGTCCGCATAGCCTCGGCAGATCCTAGGCACCCCCTTCGTAGAAGATGGAACTCCGCAAGAATGCTGTGGATCCGACAAAGAATTTCTCCAGAACTCTCAGAAGATTCTATTCCCCCACCCTGGAAATTTAATCGGGATACATCTTTGGAAAAGATTGGGGCGGTTGGTCGCAATGCTGGAGTCGGTGCCTTCTCCGGTTGGTTCGTTCTGCAATCAATATTGGACCTCTCTATTTTCTCCGACGGTGCGTTAATCGAGGACCGAGCAGGAGCAGGATATCCGATAAGACGTGGCGCGTGTGATGGGCGATCAACAAAACAATATAGTAAAGGAATGGTGGCCGATTACTGTCTATTTTCTACATACATCTCGGAACTGTCCACCGAGGGGATGCTACTTAAGGTGTCCCAACTCCCAATGCGCTAACCTCACTATCTATTCTACTACATCATATCCTTGATATTCCGAGTGGGCTCGTCATAGCGAATCTGGGTCGTATCGGCCCATGATTCCATATGAGACTTGCTGCAACAATATCTTGTTTCCATATTTGTTGCAACCCTGTATTTGTATGGCCAAGTTGGACATCTCTCTAGATAGCAAGGCTAATGACGTAATAATGATAAGTGTCCGTGCGACAGTCACTAGGAGATAGGCGCAGCCTGTAACAGCGCGGTACACGAGATAGCCCGTGGAACTATACCTCTAGGTACCTCAGCAGAAGTTTATGATGCTGAAATTGCTGGAGCTACTGAGGGGCTAGCGGCTGCCATCCGCAATCCCATGGCATTTTATGCAACCAACGTAACTGTCTACCTAGACAACCAAGAAGCGGCTCTATGGCTGCTCCTGCTACCCCCCACCGCAACAAGTTCCCGTCAAATTACGAAATTCCGGAAACTCGCTGCCAGCTGGTCTGAAAGGAAACGCGCATCCTGCACTAGGGCTGGAACAGTTAGTGTCCGATGGTGCCCTGGACATTCTGGAATCCCCGGAAACGAAGCAGCAGACTCTCTAGCCAAGTCAGCATGTCTAATGCCTACATCGTCTCTCCCTCTGTCCATAGCAAGGGTAAAAAGGAAGGTGGCTCAGCTCTACAAGGCCTCCAGCGACACCTTCTGGGAACAAGAGGCGCCGGGTAAATATAAAGAACTCAAAATTGGTCCTAGTTCAGGAATAACCCCAGAACTAAAAAGCTTAAATCGGCGGACGTTTGGGGCGCTCATCGCAGCTCGCTCCGGACACGGAGATTTCGCCCCATATCATCGACGTTTCGCACACGAAGATGCCCTAATGACTTGCTCCTGCGGCGAAGAAAAAATCCCTGATCACTTTCTCTTATGCAATATAGGAAAAACCGTGCCCGCCTTCGCGGTGGACCTCGTCATCCTTGTCCCGGCATCAAATGGGTGCTTGGCACGCCAGAAGGTGCCCCCGCCTTCGGTAAATGGGTCGAGCTGACGAAGTTCTTCGACGAAATCCAGAGAGCTCATTAGAAATTTCCAAGTGAAGTTTTACGATCGGGTGTGGGGTTAATGTTAGATGGAAATATGTATCCCTATTTTCTTGCTCTGCAGGTGTAATTTGAAACAACTTGTTAAAAAAAAAGTGAAGTTCCCGGTAGAGGGAAATTGGCAACATTTAAATTGGAAAGCAAAGTGGCGAACAGCTGGTCAGACTCTTTTGTAATTTCTAAGTGTCGTAGTGCGCGCTAGAGCGTCGGGTAGTTCTGTAGGGACTGGGCCGTCCAGCACGTGATAGTAGTCACGAGCTGTGGACAGGCACGACGTTAAATTCAATCAAATCAAATCAAATCAAATAGACGTATACGCATAACCTACACCCTCCATCATCATAGATCCCACATCATATTATCCACAACACTTCTTACAAGAACTTCCATCTGGTGCAATGGCCCCAGCCGTTGCATCGTCATCGACAACGCCCCCGAATCCAGGGGGGCAACTCCACCCAAGCCTGCTAGGCATTGTTAATGCAATGCAAAAAGCAGAACAAGAAAGAAAAGAAAGATTGGGCATAGCCCAGGAATTTCTTGAACTAATCGACTCCTGGGCCAAGAGCAAAGGAGAGAAGCAAGCAGCAGCAGTCGTCGCGACTCTGATGAACAAGATCACGCCTGTCATCACTGCCTTTGCAGTAGATCAGGCAGAAGTAATCAATAGTCCAAGTAAGAACTCCCCCGCCATGGCAAGCACTCCCAAACCAGTCGCGCCTAGGAACCACATTGTTGTTGAGAACAACAGCCACGGCCTACCTCCAAAGCCGCAAGAAAAAAGCTCGCCTTGGGTTACAGTTGCTCGCAAAGCAGCCAAGTTACCAACACCGCCCAGTGCGCAAGTTCCGAGAAGACCGGCTCCGATAAGCCGCCCTAAGGCACAGACAACACCCAAGGAAGACAAACGCCTGTTCCTTCGTTTGGGTAGAGATCACCACTGGCACAAATTATCACCAGTCACAATCAAAAAGATAATAACCGACAAGGCTGGGATAGCAGCCTCAGCTATCACCTCGATGTACCCAGTCAGGTCGGGGATCGCTCTCGAATGTGCGTCAGACGCATTGAGAGACACAATCATCAGAAGTGCACCTTCCCTACAGGAAGACAACACAGTGATTGAGGCAGCCTCAAAATGGACATCTCTGATGGTACCACATGTGCCATTGTATATCAGGACACTTGAAGGCAGCATTCCAGTCACCATTGAAATGGTGAAGAACGAGTGCCAGGCAGTATGTGGCGCCACACCAATCCAGGTACGGCCCACAGAAACAAAGCTTGGTCAGTACTCAACGAGCTGGATCATTCATTTCCAACAAAAACCAGCAAACACAAAGTTCCGTCTTTTTGACGAGAGCGGACCGGCAATTCCCTTCTCGCGCCGACGACCAATCGAGCAATGCCAACGTTGCTGGGGATTCCACACTACGCGTTCCTGTACCCGGAGCCAACGATGTGGACGATGTGGGGGAACCCATGAGACATCAGATTGCCAGGCCAAGGTGCCAAAGTGCTCAAATTGTGCCGGACCTCACCACTCACATGAGAGTAGCTGCATGGCCCGACCAAGAAGACAAAACGGGATAATTCTGCCCCGTACCCCTGCAGAACTACACATCATCAGAGAACGCGGGCATCGTGATTATCACGCTGCTCTAGCGTATTCGGAAAGGAAGGGCAAGGCAGTTGAAACTGTCATTACCCCGGATTCAACAATGACGTGTTAATGTTAGGGAACCCCTCAACAAAAGCACCAAAAGATAAACATAACACTCTCCACTTTCACCAAGTGAATGTAGGAAGGGGTGGGGAGAATACAGATATAGCATTGCAGCAGGCATGGGATGCCGGTGCACATGTAGTCATGGTACAGGAACCATGGACAAGGAAGAAAGAGGGGGGTTTTATCACCAAAAGTCACCCTGGATACAATAGCCACATACCGTTTGGAGGAACAGACGTCCGGCCCCGCGTGAGTACTTTCACACGCAAAGGCATTGGTGTCAGGTATCCCGAGACAGTTGTGTATACGAGGACGTCGCTGTTATGCTAAACATGTCTCGACATATAAACTGCATCAACTTGCTTGATACATTTGTATATGTTTCGTCCAGAGATTAGATGTTACACTAATTAGCCTAATACAATGACTAGCCCAATGTACTGACTAGCCTAATATGCTACAGTCTCAACATGAATAGGCTGCTAGCTGAAACGGCGGGAGAGTCTTGAAGGAATCTTGGACGGGAATATATGTATCTTAGATTTCTAGCAAGTAAAGGGATATACTGTTTTTCTCTCATCATCTAGATCTATGTCATTTTTTACAACTGCACAGGACAGTCCCTTACATTCCTGATAGTTATGAGCCCGGATTGACGCCTTATAGCTCATTATTTTTCGATTAAGAAGCTCGAGAATAAGATATTTATATATATTTTTTTACCCATCTCGAACTGTATAGAAGAATAAATTTTCAGATTAAATCACCTTGTAGTATTCAACTATGGCATTCTTTAAAGCAGGTTCCCTCACTAAAGAAAATTATATAGAATGGTTTGACACAATCCAAGGTCATGCCACTGATAGCGGTATTTGGAAGATGGTCGATCCGTCAGGTACAGTGATTCATGAGGAGCCTAAGAAGCCTATTTTTTCGGACTACAAATCAACTGCTACTAAATTTGCAGACTTGGATGATGACGAAAAGTCGATGTACAAAGAGGACAATGCTCAGTATCGAATCGAAATACAGAGTTTTAAACAAGAAAGCAGGATAATTGGTGAGCTCAGAGCAAAGATAATCGAGTCTTTACATCCAAACCACCGAAAGTTAATATTTGGTTTCATGACATGTCGAGAGGCTCTTATCCAAATCAAGAACAGACTTGAGCCATCAGAAGATATTCAAAGAATGCAAGTATTCGATGATTACACGAAAGCACGCGCCGCTCCATCGAGTAAGAACATCGACTCCTGGCTGATGGAGTGGGAAAGATTAGACATAATGATCAAAAGACTGAATATTGCTGATATTAGTGATTATAAATTAATCCAAGATTTTTTATCATCATCAAACTCCATCTTACCCATCTGGGTCACAAATAAAAGAATGGAAATTTTAAGAGTACCAAACAAGACGACACTCAAATTTCTCGAAGTGTTACTGGAATTTCGGCAATTTTGGTCATTGACCGAGTTTGAATCATCATCCAATACAACAGCATTTCCTGCAAGTTTACAAGGTCTACACCAGCCGTCACCGCCATCCAAAGGTGATATCCACAGTCCAACAGATGTTATTCGACCCCAATACCAAAATGGACAGGCAAGACTTTGTCTTTGCGGGAAGAGACATACTGGAAAAGAGTGCTATTACCTTGCTGAAGGAAAAGCACCAGCGGAGTTCAAACCGGACAATAAGGTAGCGGAAAAATTTAAAGAGGCTTGTGACCGCCATAAATTTAGAACTTTCGTCAGGAAATCGGAATGGACATCCAATTGGCTAAAAGAATATATTAATTCAAAGTGGCCAGTGAAAGATGAAAACCGGGATACTATCAACCAAGGTTCGCAAGATAAACATAACGCTCATGGAATATTTACCACTTCCGTCGGGTTCACTAGTTTAACTACTAGACTGGCACATCCGCTTCAAAATGAGATTTTACTGGACAGCGGAGCAGACGGACATGTTTGTAACAACTTAGCACTCGCCATTTCCACCTTAACTCCGCCTAAAAGCCCCGCCTTTGTTCAATCGGGAGCAGGAACTTGTCCGATCATAGGTTACGGAAATATGGTATTTCCAGCCCATCTAGGCAACGGAAAGATCTTTGAGATGACAATAACAAACGTTGCTTTTGCACCCGAATTTTTGACGTCTGTTGTGTCTTGGAAAGTTTTGAAAAAAAAAGGAGTCAAATGGGACACGGATACTAATGTTATGACTTACGATGGTCAAACTATCTGTCAACTTATAGATCGTCATGACCATGATGTTTTCACAGAACTGCCTGTATCGAGGCTAGAAGAGAATAACTCAACAGTCATGTTCAATTCGAGAGCACCACGAAAGTCTGAAGGATCTGAAAATGTATGGCACCAACGTCTTGGACATCCAGGAAAAGAAGCTCTACATCATATAAAGAGCGATTATGCCAGCGTCGATCGAAAAGGTCCTAAAACAAATGAGTGCAAGACCTGCGCTCTCAATAAAGCAACTCGCGTTATTTCACGCAGACCAACTGATCGAGCAGAATTTCCATTTGAAAGGATCCATTTTGATTTGGTCCAATACTCTCCAATAGGTTTCGATGGATCAAGGTACATGCTACACTTCACGGACGATCTTACCAGGATGAATTATGTCTATCTTCTCACTAATAAGACTGGTTTAAATCTACTACGACATTTTCGGAATTTTGTTGCCTATGTTAAGCGACAATTCGATAAAAACATAAAGATTTTTCGATGCGACCAGGAAAGTGGACTGGGCAATAAATTCGACGAATGGGTTGCAGAATTAGGAATCCAAGTTGAATGGTCTGCAGTATCAACAAGTGAGCAGAACGGGCAATCAGAACGTTCTGGGGGGGTGATACAAACAAAAGCACGGTGTCTTGGAAATGGAGCAAATCTGCCACATGAATATTGGCCTGAATTTGTCATGACTGCGGCATATCTTGTAAACCGAACACCGACTGCAACTCTAGATTGGCTTTCTCCGTTATCAAAACTTCGCCAGGCATTAGGAATTCTTGATCGAGACGAATACAGCCACCTGAAGGCATTTGGATGTACGGCTTACGCCCTAGATAAATCAATTCCCAAAGGCGAGAAAATGAGACCACGAGCAAAGACAGGTTTCTTAGTAGGGTATAATTCGCGAAATATTTACAGAATTTTACTACCTGATGAAGAAGTAGTTATTGGAACCCGTGACGTCATATTTGATGAAACGCTATTTTTTGAATATAATAAACAACAACCAAGTCTAGATGATGAATTGATTCCATTAGTAGATTTTCAAATGATTCCGTCAGTTCCGGATATCATCTTCGATGAAGAGGACTCACCACCTATAAGAAATAATGAGCCCGACAGCTACACAAACGAAGATGAAAAATCTAGAAAGATTCAAGTAAAATATGACTTGGACAATAAAGAAAATTCAAGAAGCCTTTCAAAAGATGTGAAAAACCTTCCTCGAGATGAAAAACTTACTTGTCATGAAAAATTGGATGGTAACTTGCCAATGCCTCAAGTAAATCCCAGCGATATTGATAAAAGTCATATTATCGTAGGAAAAAGAATTCGAAAAAAAATGGGGGCCACAAATCTAGACCCCAGTTCGCTGATTGCAACCTTTAATGTTTTTGTGATTGGTAAGGCCAAAGATGTGCGAAAATATCACCAATCTGAGTTACCTCCACCTCCTAGCAACTGGCGTGAATTGAAAAATCATCCACACTCACAAGAATTTCGCGATGCTATGTTGGTAGAATATGATACTCTTATAGCAAAGAACACGATTGAAAAAGTCAAGCAATCTAACTCCATGAACCCTATACCACTTAGATGGGTCTTTACTTACAAATTTGACGAGTCGGGATACTTACTGAAGTTTAAAGCGAGAATTTGTGTTCGCGGAGATCTTCAATCAAAAACAGAAGAGGATAATTATGCATCAACTCTTGCGTTCCAAGTTTTTCGGGTACTGATGGCTCTTGTTGCGCTGTTTGACCTTGAAACTATACAAGCAGATGCAGTGAATGCTTTCTGTAATTCACCTTTGGACGAAGAAGTTTATTTATACAATCCACCAGGTTTTAGTTGCAGCGGACATATACTTCGTTTACTTCGAGGACTCTATGGGCTTCGCAAATCTCCAAAGCTTTGGCTTAAGTTGTTGTCCGGAACATTAATGGATATCGGATTACATCAAATTCCAGGTCAGCCATGTGTCTTTACAGATTTTAATGGCATAATAATATTCTTTTTCGTTGATGATCTAGTCTTTATTTTTCCAAGCAATCGTCGAAATGATGCACTTAAGATGTTGAAGAGGCTGACGCAAAAGTTTGAGTTCAGAATTCTAGGCGAGCTTGAATGGTTCTTGGGAGTAAAAGTATCACGGGATAGGGTTACTAAGAAGCTTTGGCTGAGTCAGCAGTCATACATTGAAAAACTTTGCCAGGGGTATCAGTGCACACAGAAAAATCGTCGCATAAACACGCCAATGGTAACAGATAAAATGCCAAAGAATGAACGGCAGGCTTCGCTGGAAGAAGTTAAGAGATATCAACAAAAGGTTGGATCACTGATTTATGCGTCAGGAGTTACACGACCCGACATATCTCGTGCGGTTAGTCATCTAGCCGAGTTTATAACTAATCCAAGCCAAGTTCACCAAGATGCTGTAGATCACTGCATTCTCTACCTCTATCAATCTAAAGAATTATGCATCGAATATTCCGGGAAATCACCAACAATTAATTGTTCCGCAGATGCTGCGTTTGCTAACACAGATGAGAGGCGAAGCGTCCAAGGCTTTGTATTCAAACTTTGTAATGGACCCATACATTGGAATTCAAGCAAACAAGCTACAGTGGCAACGTCTTCGACCGAAGCTGAGTTACTTTCATTATCAAATGCGACGAAAGAATTAATTTGGATGAACAGATTATTTATAGGAATTAAATTTGATCTTGATCGCGACGTTGAAATTTTTAATGACAATATGCAAACCATACGTTTGTTGACAAAGGAAGATCCCATCATCAAAACCAAACTTAAGCATGTGGACATATATCAACATTGGCTCAGAGAGCGAGTTCAAGCAAAGGAAGTCAAGGTATCATGGATCTCTACCAATGAAATGACTGCTGATGGCATGACCAAATCATTAAGTCGTCAAAGACACGTTAGATTTATTAGTCTATTAAATTTAGTACCTGTTTGTGCTAATCAGGACTTAACTAAAGAAGATTAAATCCTGGGGGGGTGTGTCAGGTATCCCGAGACAGTTGTGTATACGAGGACGTCGCTGTTATGCTAAACATGTCTCGACATATAAACTGCATCAACTTGCTTGATACATTTGTATATGTTTCGTCCAGAGATTAGATGTTACACTAATTAGCCTAATACAATGACTAGCCCAATGTACTGACTAGCCTAATATGCTACAGTCTCAACATGAATAGGCTGCTAGCTGAAACGGCGGGAGAGTCTTGAAGGAATCTTGGACGGGAATATATGTATCTTAGATTTCTAGCAAGTAAAGGGATATACTGTTTTTCTCTCATCATCTAGATCTATGTCATTTTTTACAACTGCACAGGACAGTCCCTTACATTCCTGATAATTGGTGCGACTCAATTTTTTCCGCCGTCATCAGGCCCGACATCTGACTACTGTTTTGTAAAGATGGGCAGCCTGACTTTCGTCAACGTGTATCGTGCCCCGGGCACCAGTGGAACCTTGGAGCCCTTACTTCGGTGGGTAGTCAGAGGACTCGTGGTTGTTGGTGGCGATTTCAATTCTGTGTCACAGCATTGGCAGCCGCAAACGACAATTCAGTACGGCAATGGAGGCCAGATCATGGAATGGGCAACAGCTCACGATATGGATCTAGTTAGCATTGTCGGAGAGCCAACGCATAGGGATGGGAACGTGCTGGACTTAACGTGGAGCAACACAGCTGCAACAGCATCAGTCTCCAAGCAGTATCACTGTACCTCAGATCACTCGACCATCGAGGGTACAGTCTTAAACCCTACAGTATCAGACCTATCTGGAATTGTAAGGAACACTCGTGTCAGCGATGAGAACCTAAAGGAATTCAACCGATGTGTCAGCCAATGGACCAAAGCTGCCCCTCTGGACAGTGTCATGGACATCGAAAAATTCACAGCTAATCTCCTGCAGGCTCTTGCAGACGCGCTGAAGATTGCGGGGAAAGTCCCAGCCATTGAAAGCGGAAAAACCGGGCCCTGGTGGAACGATGAATGTCGCATCAAGTGGCAGGATTACAAGGCAGCGAGAGAAAATCCGGACCTTGTAAGACAGGCGCGTAAAAGCTTTAGAGCCGTTGTGCGAAAAGCCAAGCGAGAGTACTGGAAGAGGCAAGTGGAGGCAGTTACAACTGACGCACAGGTATTCAAGCTCATGAGATGGGCTAAGCCTCGACCAGCAGCTGAGCCCCCTCCTTTGCAGATTGAGGAAAATCGGTGGCTTTCAGACCCGCGAGAGCGGGCTAGTGCGCTACGAGACATTCTCTTGGCAAGATTTAGCAGCGAGAACGACATCCCAACCTGGGAGAATGGACAGGAGGTGCGCATTCCATGGGATACGGAAATATCACTGGAAGATGTGACAAACGCTACCATCTCTGTCAATGATACGGCACCGGGAGCGGACAAAATAACAGTACGTTTACTGAAATCCTGTTGGTACCACCTCGGGCCTCTGGTCAAGGATCTCTACCAGGCCTGTCTAAAAATCGGCCACTTTCCGACGGCATTTAGGGTGGCAGATGTTGTGCTTCTTCCCAAACCGGGACGAAATCTATCAACTGCCAAGGGCTGGCGACCAATCTCGCTGCTGTCGAGCTTAGGTAAAGGACTTGAGCGTCTAGTTGGCAAGAGAATGGCATGGCTGACGATAAGTCACCAAGTTGTTCATCCGCAATTATTCGGCTCAGTACCAGGACGATCTGCGGTCGACCTTGCATCCTGTGTAATCCATGATGCTGAGGCGGCCATGAGAAGCGGAAAATGTGCGGCTATGGTCACACTAGACATCCAAGGTGCGTTTGATGCAGTCCTTCACAACCGACTACTCCAACGCCTTCGAGAACAAGGCTGGCCACTATCTCTGTGCCGGTTCATTCAGACCTTTCTCTGCCAACGAAAAGTCCAGGTGAAATACCGTGGTGGAACCACAGACGAGAAGATGCTGGAATGTGGAGTACCTCAGGGCTCGCCACTGTCACCACTTCTTTTCATGCTCTATATCGCTGTGCTTTTTAAGGACCATGGACTAACGAGCAGGTTTGGCTATGCTGATGATCTAGCCATCATTAGAGTTGGAAGCACCGCGGCCGAAGCTATCGCAGCAGTCCAAGAAGACCTCGACAGCCTCGTCCTTCTCGCCAGAGAACACAGGATCGAATTTGACCCGGCAAAGTCGGAACTTCTAGTGACCGGAGGAGGTCCTAGGAAGAAAATCAACACAGCCAACCTCTCCATCTTGGTGAAAGATCGCCGGATCGAACCGTCGCCTCATATCCGGTGGTTAGGAGTCTGGCTTGACACTCAGCTGAACTTCAAGCAGCATGTACAGGAATGGACTGGAAAAGCTAATCGTCTAGTCCACTTTTTACGACATATAAACGGAGTTCAGCGCGGGGCAGCACCCGGACCTCTAATTCGTGCGGTACAGGCATGCGTTCTGAGCACAGCTCTCTATGGGGCAGAAGCGTGGTGGCCGGGTCTTTCTCGAATAACCACCATCCGAGATAAAGAAGTCGGCACTGGAGTAGGGTGGCACACATCTCTGCTGGACAAAACTATCACGAAAGCTATACGAGTAGCACTCCCAGCGTGGCGTACCACTCCCAATAGCGCTCTTCATCGTGAAGCGGGAATCCCCCCGGCATCAATAATTCTCCAACAAAAGATGTTGCGGTCTGCAGCTCGAATGCGAAGAATGGATGCCTGGCACCCTCTAGCCCTTCGGGCGGCGGAGGACCCGAAAGATACTATAAAACGCCTAGGTCTTAGATCGGGACAACGAGATCGCTTGTTCAGACAGCCAGAAAGGTACATGACACGCCTACAAATAAGCGTGCGTCAAGTTCCGACAGCGGAAGGCCCTGGAAAGCTCTACTTTCCCCATGGTCTCCCGGCATCGACACCAGGCAGTCGGGAAAAAGAAGCTAGGTCAGGAAGCATCAAACGATGGTTAACTTCCCTTCCAGCCAACGCAGTCTGTGCCTTCTCTGATGGATCCTCGTCGGGTCCCGGGCAATCAGCTTGGGGTTATGTGGTATACCAAGGAGGCAAACTAGCTGGAAGTGGCTCGGGTCCGCTTCCCGGAGCAGAGGTATTCGACGCAGAAGTTGTAGGCGCTATGAAAGCCTTGGAGGCTGCACTAGCGGTGGGAGAAGGCTTTCCGGTCAGCATTCTTCTGGACAATCAAGCGGCCGTCAGAGCGCTCGAACAAGGAAGATCCAATTCCTCGCAGACAGTGGTGGACAAGTTCTCATCGCTGAGACATAATAGGCGTGTAGAAATACACTGGATACCTGGTCATGTGGGGATCCAAGGCAACGAAGAAGCCGATAAGCTGGCCAAATCAGCCCTGGGAGATCTCAATGACCAATCACTAACCTCAGCTTCGCCCAACGGAGACGAGCAAATTCTGACCTTTGCGGCTCTAGGGAGACTAGTGAAAATGCGGAGCCAAAAGCTTGTGGAAGAGTGGTGGCAGAAGTATCGGCCTAAACGATACAAAGATCTCGACCTCTACATGCGCTGCAAGCGACCGCCGGAACTGGCTCTGCCTCGATGGGCGTATCACCGTCTTATTGCGGCAAGAACAGGCCACGGGGACTACGCCGACTACCACCGGCGTTTCAACCCCGAACATGAAGATCTGATGTGCATTTGTGGCCGAGAGAAAAGGCCCTGGCATTTTTCAGAGTGCCGACCTGCTCTGCAACGTTGGAGAAGCTGTGAGAAAATGACTCCACCTGGGGTCAGGGAAATGATAGGGGAGAAGGGATGGCAGAAGTTTTTCCAATTCCTAACCATAAGCAGATGCTACAGTCTGCCGAAGAACTGACAGGGTGGGAGTGACCATGCTGAGATAGTTTCTGGCTCGAGAGGAGAGGTGTTTGGAAGATAGGGATACGGTGCAGGGCACCGTAACTCAGACATTTGCTGTGATTTTATTTTTCTTTTGTCGCTTCTGGCTTTAATGCCGGTCATGTAGGTAGCAATGAGCTCGTAGGGCCCATCTACCCGTGTCACGTCTAAATAGATGTTGGGTTCGTCCTGTCACGTTAAAGATTTCAAATTCAAATTCAAATCAAATAGACGTGTTTGGGATCGTTAACTGGCACCGAACAGTAGGATCCTTTCGCACCCCACCTCTCAAAGATCCAACCAACCCCGGTGCCTCACCTGCAAACACACTTCAAGACAAGCGAGAAGTACTAGTTCGGAACCTATTGCGAAATGCCTCTGATGCAATAGATGTTCCATTAGATACACCATCAGTCGGCGTCACTAGCCTTCCTTTCCCAGACCTAACCCTGACCGAAATCAAGGACTCGGTCATTAGATCAGGCAATACGGCACCCGGGGAGGACGAAATTCCAACGGCAATCCTAAAAATTGGCTGGCCACTAATCGAAACTCGGGTCTGCGATCTTTTTAGAGGCTGCCTCCAGGCTGGACACCACCCTGCTTGCTTCAAGACCGCTGTGCTGGTTATGTTAAACAAGCCCAACAAGACAGATAGATCTAGCCCACGCTCATACCGACCCATTGCTCTCCTTTCGACCCTGGGGAAAGTCCTTGAACGAGTGATCGCCCGCCGCCTCTCTTGGACAGCTATCAGAGCAAAGATAACAGCCTCACAACACTTTGGTGCCCTCCCTCTCCGCTCGGCCACAGATTTGACGACCTGTCTAGTACATGACATCGAAACAGCACTGAATAGTAAGCTCACTGCCTCCCTCCTGACGCTTGATGTGAGGGGTGCTTTTAATAGCGTACTTCCTGGCCGACTAGTCCATCGACTTAGAGACCAAGGATGGCCTGATAATTTGGTAAAGTGGGTGGCCTCTTTCGCCTCCAATCGCGTGGCCAAGATTCGTCTAGATGGCTCTACCGGTCCCGAATTTGATATCTCCTGTGGCCTCCCACAAGGCTCGCCAGCATCACCTATTCTGTTCATGCTATATCTTGCACCTCTTCTCCACATGGGAACCGCCAAAACAAGATTTGGATACGCAGACGATATCGCCTTCCTTCACACCTCTCCATCCCTCCAGGAAAGTTCCGAATCTCTTTCACTCAGCCTCCAGGAAGCCATGGAATGGGGCATAGAGCAGGGCTTGAAATTTGACGAAGACAAGTATGAGCTTCAACATTTCTCTCGCCGCCGACTCGACCAACAACCCACAAATACTCCCATGGTAAGTGCTGGCGCTATTACCGTCTCTGAAAATACTACTCGCCCATACACTCGCTGGCTTGGAGTACTCTTTGATAAAAAGCTCTCCTTTAAGTGGCACGCTCGAACCCTCGCCTCAAAGGCCCTCAAGGTTAGCCATGCTCTGTCATCCCTTGGTAATACAACAAGAGGGGCTCCTCCTCATCTACTGCGTCGTGCAGTAGATTCATGTGTCCTCCCCATCGTTTACTATGCCTCAGAATCCTGGTGGCTAGGCAGATCTAGACAAGGTCCCACGGGACGCATATCAAACCGTGTAGATTCCCTACTACAACAGCTCTCCAAGGTCGTGCTTGCCTCTGCCCGCGCGACACTTCCAGTGTATCGCACCACACCAACAGCGATACTTCATCGCGAATCAGGGCTACAGCAGCCGGAAATAGCCCTTGATGGCCGTGCACTTGCAGCCACCGTCTGACTACGCCGTCTGGATCCTCGACACCCGCTCTTACGCCGTGCTAACAGAGTTCTCAGCTCACAGCGTGCTACCTCTCGATTTGCCCGACGTGTACTTTCACTCCCCAGATCAGAGCAAATCAATGCAATCGCTATTCCTCCTTGGAATCCACGTGAGAGCCGTGAAGCTGCACAATCACGGGTGGCTGGACCGAACAGTATCACTACAGAGGAAAATAAACAGTCCTTCCTTGACTTTCTTACGACCATCCCCTTCGGAGACATCATTATCTACTCAGATGGCTCTAAGCAACTAAACGGCTTGAGCGGCGCTGGCTTCATCGGATACCAAGGAGGCGTACAAGTCTTGCATCAAAGTCTTGCCCTTGGAAAAGGCGTCGAAGTTTTCGATGCGGAAGTAAAAGGTGCCCTAGAGGGGGCAAAGTCCGCACTAGCACTCTCAACTGCCAAATTCGCGACAGATCTATGGATTTGTCTAGATAATCTGGAAGTTGCCACTCGACTGTTATTCCCCTTTTCAGGGTCCTCACAAGCGCAATTTGACGAGTTCCTCACCTTAAATCCCAAATGGCAAGACCGCTCTCGGCTGGCCCACACTAGACGGGGCCAAATCCGGGTCCGATGGGTTCCGAGTCACGCATCGATAGTTGGAAATGAAGCTGCGGACAAAGCAGCGAAAGATGGCTGCCAGTTACCAACTCCAGATGACCTCGCTTTCACATATGCGGGGCTAAAGCGCTGGGCAAAAGAGTCAACAACGCAAGCCTCTCGCAACCTTTGGAGAAATCTCCTTCCCCAGCACCTAGGCTACGAAAAGCTAGGAATAATATCAGCACCCACTAGGCCAAAAGAACTTGCTTTTCCGCGCGCCACTCTAGGTCGAATTCTAGCAGCTAGATCTGGGCACGGCGACTTCGCTGACTATCACGAGCGGTTCAATCATGAAAATGCATCAAATTACTACCGATGTGGCCGTCGTAAGGCCCCACTACATTGCTTTTTCTGTCATATAGCGAAAAGAAGATCACGACTAATGCAGGGTCCGCCTTCGGAAATGATCCCGTTCATTCTTGGCACATATGAAGGAGGTCAAAAATTTGGAGAATGGCTACAGGAAACCCGATTCTTCACAGATATCTGCCCATAATCTTGAGGTTTCAAGTGTCGCGAAAAAACCAGCAAACGAAGGAAGGAAGATAAGCAATTTAGACTCCTTTTTTTTTCTAATTTATTTTTCCGGTAGTGGAGGCCAACAGGGAGTGTGGGTTGACCTGCGCAGAGAATGGCGCCGAGCAAATATCTTACCACCACAAATAAGAGCCTAACAAACTACGGGAAGTAGCTATGTGAATGCACCTCCTTTATATGTTAAATAGTTTAATTTTGTTTTTTTGCTTTCCTTTAAAACATGTAGAAGCCCAGAGATTAAATCCTGGCGTCTTTTGTCTCAGTAGAGACTTAATAGGGTTACTCGCTTGACGCGTGATCCGCCAGACGTTAAATAAATAATCAAATCAAATCAAATCAAATCAAATCAAATCAAATCAAATCAAATCAAATCAAATCAAATCAAATCAAATCAAATCAAATCAATCAAATCAAATCAAATCAAATCAAATCAAATCAAATCAAATCAAATCAAATCAAATCAAATCAAATCAAATCAAATCAAATCAAATCAAATCAAATCAAATCAAATCAAATCAAATCAAATCAAATCAAATCAAATCAAATCAAATCAAATCAAATCAAATCAAATCAAATCAAATCAAATCAAATCAAATCAATTCAATTCAATTCACGTTAGAGACACTCATACTCTGCATTTCATTCGCAAATACCACTTTGAGGTATGTTTACTTGCACAAACAGTCAACCCTCCTTCGTAAGTACCAATCAAAGGGAATTTCAAAAACTATGATTATCCAAGCATGCCTTCGTCATCCATGCATACCAGCGCCGCGAGAAAAGTGGTTGTTGTTATTATTATTTGTCGGTTTATCTAAAACGTAAAAGTTGATTTGTCATCATATGGGGATCACATGATGACTTCAGCATTGATGCGCTAGCCAGGATCCATAGTATAGCTGTGAATCCTGTATAGCGTGGTAGACAAGACAATTATGAACATTTTAGACCATCACAGAATCGTACAACTCTTTACTGAATCATTACGATCGATCGTGAAATCACGCCGTAGTAATTCCAACATTATTATTAATTCATTTTATTGTCCTGTCTGAGTCTATGACTATGTAGGACATGCAGGTCCTCTCTGCCTGCAGGCCGAGGATACCTATGCCTCCCATATGGCTCCCCTCAAACAGTACCACCCCTCACAAGTCCTCATTCGATCATACACTTAGAGGAGCCCTTAGCCCTTCATTATCTCCCCTCTCCAGCCAACGAAACGATGACCATTTGCGGGTGTATGGCAGCCGGGAAACCCCGCCAAAACCACTGGCTGCGGAGCTCTCCTAATACCGACATTAGGACTAAATCCGAAGACACAGTGATCCTTCTGATGCGTTCGAAGAGGCCGGCCAGCTGGGCGCTGCAGACTTGTGGATACCTCGGGAAATTCGCTCTCTGCCTTTATAGCCTCCTTCCAACTCCTTCCCGAAGGTCGTGCTGAAATGTCAGAAAAGTCTTGACAGAGCGTGATTGCTGTATGGTAGCTTGGCCCAACTTATTTTGTACTGTCCAGGGCGCTGGGGAGTGCCGTTGACTCATCGACAAAAGAAGCCTTCCTGGCTAATTAGCCGAAATCTTGGTCTTAGCGCCCACAAAAAATCCAAAGTTGAAAACTCCTCGAAAATGTCAGTCCCAGCATGGTCTTCAGAGACCTCTTTCCACTCTCGCTCCACATCTCAGCCGCTTGTTCTTCCTCAAGATGTATAACCCCATTAGAGCAGCAGTCCCTCATAAACCAAGACCCCAACTTTGTATTTTTCGACTTGATTTCCTCCTTGCGGGTATACGTAGCGTCGTAACTTTGTAGTGAGTGATGGCCGGTGATGAATGAGGCAAGCTCCTGTTTGCAATTGGGGTGACGCCTTTATCGGTCGGCGAGGCGAGTTGATATGTGGTTAGATCGAGGTTGAGGACTCAGAAGATAATGGATAGTGCTGCATGGTTGAGAAGTCGTCAAATGGAGATATGCTTGTGTTTGCTTTCGACTTCGATTCGGATGCGATTCTTCTTGGCTATCCCAGATATACAGAGCATACTGAGCGATTACACCGGCACCACTGGAAGGTGAAGAATTCGTCTTTGCCGGCAGAAAAGTGGTTGTATTTTGCCGGATTTGAACCGGCGATCTACTGTCTCGAGTTGGATATGTGTCCTAGCTATCCAGACTCTACTTGGCAGACCGGCCAAGACGATGTACCACCGCACTATCCAACCATGGCTGTTTTTATAGTATCGTCTGCACTTTCGCAACCGAAGACTTGGCACGCACAAAGCTCAATTTGTAAAATCTCCTTGGCAAAATTCGGAACTTCATGCCTTTCGAGGTTATATCCTTCCTTTGCATCATCATGTCATCTTGTCTTGATCCCTCTCACGTCTATCCCAAAGAACTGTCTTCCAGATTTGTGCACACGCTTTGCTTCCTCCGTCGGGTGTAAATATCGGCGTGGGCGTGTGTCTGGCGATCAGCTGAGACCAGATAAGGTCGACGATAGGTGTGGTCATTGGAATGAGGATGTAATAGGTCGTACTTGTAGACTTGATGAGGCTTAGGTAGGAATCGGACTGTCTGGGAGTGAAGATTTGACGTGGTGGGGTAGTTTGAATCATTGCCTCGTGGGCCAACTTGTTTGGTATTGCGAAATTTGACTGAACTTGGCTCTAGGAGAATATTTCACTCCCAGGTTCGTAGAGGACACCGCGTACAGGTGTTCAGTCTTGCCCTCCTCCACTGGGCTTTATTACCTAGCGAGGACATTTATGTAGTTTTCATTTCCGAGACTGAGATCTTCACGCCTTGTTTTCTGTCTTTAGGAATAGTTACTTAATTCTAATCACATCTCACTCTCGTCCTCTGCCAACCACAGTGACCTACTGTCACCTCCAGCCACTTAATCTAGAACGACTCCCCGCGTTTCTCTTTACCACCTCTCTAGAAAGCCTTCTGCGTTCCCACGGGGAGTCATTACTCAGTACATCGTACGCTACGCCCTCTCGTACGCCTCGAGTCTCGCGCCTAGTGAACCTGCGCCTGACAGAGAGTTATTACAAGCGCCACCAAGCGCGCAAGAATTAAGTCATCACTTCTAACTGAACAGGAAGAAGTCATTCTTGAATCTGCCGCTGAGAGACATCAGTCTTCACCTGAATCAATTCTCATTGGCCTAGAAGATGAATTCATGGATAGCGAGTCAGGAAATGTACATCTGCCTGTCTTGCTACCAGCGCTCGAGCCGACTAGGAAGACTCCAAAGTCACAAGCCTTAAGATTATTGAAGTACTCTGGTTGCCATAGCTCTATAGCTGCATACACATTAAATGATTAAATGATTAAAAAAAAAAGAAGTACTCTGGTACAGGCCTATCCAGCCCCAAACACGGTGCTGCAAAATTCGGCTTGAAGCTATACTGAAATTAGATACACAATCTACCATTCCCAATTCGCGTACAGAAACTTGCTTTAACACCCAACCCTCGGCGACCACAATCGATGATATCGCCCCATCACTATTGGCATGGCAAAACTCCGGAGCGTAATACCTTCGCGCTCTCTCATCAACTATTTCAACTGATCTAAAAGTTATCGTAACCCGTAGTGTCGCTCGTGTTATGGCTAGCAAGCCAGTTTCGAGCAGTCAACAGCTGCTACACAACCTAAAGAATATGCAAAACCCCATCAGCAACTAAATCACCCATATCTATTGTTGGAAATGGAGACACAGAGTGTTGTGGACTTACGGGCCCTCCATTTCGTCTAGGTTCCCGACACGGTCTTGTGTGTATTTAAGAGGTTGGGATGGGTGATATGGTAGCGCTTCAGGCTACCTATTGGAGACATGAGCAGCTGTATGGCGTGGGCACAAAGAGGTTAATGGGGGGTTTCCATACCTAGATGGCACCACACTCGTTTATACGGTGGCTTAGGCCATGTGTCGCTTACACTTGTTCTTGTAGCGCACACTTACCACAGTTCTAGCTGTAATCAGAACATGACACTCCTTTAGTCAACTTCTACTTTCGTTCCATCACTATTGCGCCCATTTCATTGCACTATCTCCAATATCCGTCGACGGATCAATTGATTTTCTTTTACAACAGAGCAAGTTCAGAATATAATCAGTTCATTGATGACACCTAGAGAAAATAGATATCCCACTTCCTGTTGTATACATAGAGAATTATCATTACGAACGCCGGCCATCACAACCTGTGTTGTTAAGCGACCATATTTAGACTGCAATATTCGTAGTGCCTGTAGCTAGCTAACCATCAGACTCCATCTCTGCCGTGCAGGTGCACACAGTACAACCCCAAAGGATTAGACCCCTAACACTATCATACTCTAATATGCCGAAGAGAGCCCCGTCTGTCCTAGTCCATCCATCCAAGAGTACAAGAACAGCTCAAATACGGCTGGAAGCTCCAAGCCCGACTCAAGGATCTTGATACGACCTGCGGTTGATCACTCCTTGCGACACTAAGATTCACTACTCGTTTGCACAAAGATGAGCAGCCTTCTAGATCGTCCAGAACTAATGAATAACATTCGTTCTGTACCATCAGCTATTGCCCTGAAGGCTCCTTCTCCCGACCAAGCTCTAGATTTTCTTCAGGCGGCTGTAGATCTTTAGCCCTTGAGTGTAATTGTACCAATTAAAAGGGAAGAAATGCTTCTTAACTTTCTTCTAGGTTCAGTTCCAAAATACGGATATAATATCTCTTGTTCACCTGAGGTTCTATCCGCAGCAGACATCTGGCAAGAGCTAGCAAGTGCGAAAATTGGCACTGAGTTAAGATTTTCTATCTCTTGGAGTCCTTCATAGTCAAAGACTCAGTAGAGACTTGAATTAAATTCAATTATATCTCTTGGACGTGTTGCTTGTGGGAATACCCGTACTCAGAAGGAGCACTTCGACTAGTAGTCTCAAAGCCAGCTTCGGAAAAACTTCCGACCAGTACTCGCCTCTTTGTGCGGTCCGCCAGAATTTGAACAGCGGATAACTGCCCGCGCCTCTATATCTACCCTCGCTTTCACGACTTTCAAAACATCAACGGTTGTACACGCTGGGCACAATATTATTTCAACACGCGAGATTCTCGCAATAGACTATGTATGACAACCATAAAACGCCTGAATTTCGTCAGTCTTCATAGGGGCTCCTCTCCTGGCCGCCCGGCATGGTTATGTCGAGCTAACGAGGTCTTTGTTCAGTCAGATAGGGAGACAATGTATTTCATTCGGTAGGAGGGACGCTAAGTATGGCTTACCCAATATCCTCTCTCGCCTCTTAGTGACCCTCTCACTGGGAGTCCAACGTCACAAATCTCACTGTCAGCCTGCTCGGAGTCTAAGTTCGTCCCTCTAGGCACCCTTGACGAATCATGATGAGGATCGAAAACTTCGGTCAAAGAAAGCAGATTATCACAGTTATCTACTTCTTATAGTAAACATCGATATACCTGGTCCTGCTCACGTTGGTGCCCTTACCGTTGATAATTAGTCGAGCTGACGAAGAATTTTACGACGGGACTTAATGTACCAACTTAATCTTTTTCTAAAGGAACTATCGAATGACCTAATAACTTCATGGCCTTTCATGTATTATCATAGAAATGATGACTAATTATATTGATGAGTGATGAGTCGCCTGTTTAGAAATGGCGTTAGGAGAGAGGGATAACTACTCTATTTGTGTTTCCTTTAGTTAGAGAGACAAGAAAAAAGATACATGTTAACCATCAATTTTTATTTCTTTTGTGTAAAGCTTGTGATATAAATACCACTCGAGTATCCTGACAAGAACAATCTTTGCGTAGAATCATTACTAGATAATAATTTATTTTTCCTATTTAGTGTAACCTTTTTTGGAATTTCCTTATAAAAAACCCTCCTTATTGGAGGAATTCTATGTAACTTAAAGAGATTTATGCAAGTTTGCTGGTAGAAAGAAATTTGCTAAATTTAAATTAAACAGCTGATCGGACTCTTTGTAGTTTCTGGGTGCTGCAGGGCGCGCCAGAGCGTCGAGTAGTTCTATAGGGACTGAGCCGTCCGGTTCGTGACAATAATAATGAGCTATGCACTGGCACGTCGTTAAATTAAATCAAACTCAGTCAATCAAACTCAAACAGCCGGCAAAGACGAATTCTTTCCCTTCCAGTGGTGTCAGTGTAATCGCTCTGTATGCTCTGCATATCTTGGAAATCCAAATAGAATCGCATCCGAATCGAAGTCGAAAGCAACCTCGAGCATATCTAAAATCGACGACTTCTCGACAAATGTTGGACCTATCATTCTCACGCGAGTCCTCTACCTCAATCTTCCTACACCACCTCGCCTTAACGTCTAATAAAATCGTTACTCCAATTGCAATCGGGCATGTGCCTCATCAAAAACTGGCCATCTCCCACTACAAATTTACGATGCTATGTATATCCGCGAGTAGGAAATTAAGTCATAATCTACAAAACTCGGGTCTTGGTCTATGGGGGACTGTTGCTCTGATGGGGCTTCATATCTTGAGGACAGGCAGCTGGGGCGTGGGACGAACGGGTGAAGAGGTCACAAATGGGCATACTGGTTCGCACATTTTCGAGTGTTTTCGACTTAAGGGTGTTTGTGGGCGCCAAGGCAACGCTTTCGGAAAGTGCAACAGACACTCTAAAAACAGGCAACGATGGAAGGTTATTTCGGTTACACTACGACAAGTCAAGCGTAGGTAAGTATAGGTATATTCCAGGCTACTGTTTCGGTCCCAAGGAATATCTGATGCTTGCGCTGAGACGGCCGAAGAGGTTCCATGTCAATAATTATTACAGGGTAATGTCGTGTCAGGTCGTGACTAGTTGCGTGTCTCGCAAATATACAACTGTCAAGGGAAGAAACGCGCACAGGACGTCTAGTCATAAGAACACTGTAATTTAGGAGATATATGTAACTTTCTAGTGTCATGTGTGATTTGATCTAAACCTGTATATGGAGACTAGGTCTAGTAAAAATATGGGTAAATGACTAAGGAACGAGTATGGAAATGGTTATATATGGACATGATCTGGATGATTGGAAAAGGTATCATACCGAGAATATATCACAACCAGTTTTACTCGATCATCTTCTAGATATTTTGTACCTTATTTTACATAACAGCTCAAATATATTCACTTATAGAAGTTATATCTTTAACAAGACTTAGAAAACAATTGTCATCTTCGTCATCATACGATACCATAACTAAGTCAAACAAAGGTGTTCTGGTCCGCCTCCTGGTCGTCATCTCCCAGAATTAAAGTCTGGGTAGTCTGAACATCTACCTCACCCAAAAAATGGAAAAATGTGAGGCCATATCCCGCGCGGTGGCTATATTCAAGATGACAAAGGCATGTTAGGGTAGCCAAAGGTTTTTCCTGTATTCCCTTTGGTGGATATTGACGGTTGAGAGAAGGGTGAAAGCCCCTAGCACACAGGTCTCGAGTGGTATTAGCGAACGCACGCACTACATGAGTAGTCCAAATGTCAAGCTGAGTTATTGTCGTATACAGTCATCGGGGAAGGACTTGCCTTCCCTGTGTCAAGCTCTTTGAGTGCTAGGCTTGTACCCGTCACGAATAAATAATCATTCATTCGAACAGGAAGCTTCGGGGGTTTTTCACCAGAAGGTTTCCTCCCATGTAAATATTACAGTTCAAAGACACCTGGATGGGCCCATAGGGTGCCAAATAAGGATAATAAAATCAAATATAACTAATTGATATTTCATTGGAAACTCCTTTCACAAAAGTTGACAACCCAGGCAAATATCAGTGATTTTTGACCACAAATTGACACTGTACACCTTGTTTGCGATCTATTCATATTGATTATAATGGGTAGTTTACGAACACACAAAAAATTGCCCAAAAATAGCAGGTCTCCTGCGCAATGTGTTTAGAATTATCGATGCAGTTTGATCTGAGTAGCTTCTTGGCACATGATGTGTGATGTATGCATTTTGCAGACTATGTAATACTATTTTCAGAGTAGGCTAATCCCAAGATGTGCACTTGTTTTTAGCCTACTGATTGTTAAAGCTGCGATGATGCACCGGATATATCTAGTCTGAGCCTACGACGCCAAATACAAATGACTGGACTAGTTAGCAAAGAAGGTTCATTTACATTCCACCTCTACTTGTGTAAAACCTCATCATACTATACATGTCTGAGGGAGGTATGTTCATTATAGTACTCGAGTCATAGACTATCTAGCACATTGGGCTCCTCTCTGACCCAGGCCACACCTTGTACAGTACTCCTTGCCTCTTCTGTTGCTTGTAAGATCATTGATATATTGCCCTTGATGAGTAGTTATTCAGCTCAGTATTTACACGTGTAATTCGACCACCTTTTCCACGGAACCTTCTACTCAAAAAAAATGATAGCAATGGAAACTGCGTGTGCGGAAAAAGTCTCAAAAAACCTGCAGCCCCAGCCAGGCGAGGCCTAGACACCGGGACCACATGAGGTGCGCATATTCATCTATATCTCCCTTCTTTGTAACAGTCGAGGTCGACTTGATCCAATCCACCATCTCCGTATCGGGTGCTGGGTAAGCTCCAGAAACTCATCGGATGGCTTTTCCTCCACGATCAAGGGTTGGTGAGGAGTAGGGCTCCGACCCTACCATCTGATCTGATCGTGACTAGCTCCATGATCATGGTGAAATGGGGATGTATTGAGAGATGAAGACGATACAGAGAGCGAGGGCGATTGAGAATCCTCATCGAAGTGAGGACCCATTACTCAATCTCGGCTCTACAGTGAGAACTTGAGGTTCGCAGGGTACGCCACTGATAAGTGATGAGAATAGTCCCCCTCGTCTTCTCGTAATGTTGGCATATTTTAATTACGCCAAAGTGTCGCTAAATATAATTCTTGTCTCTGAGAACTTTTCTCGATTGGCCTTAAATACGTACACGTGGGGTTAATTTAACGCAAAACCAAAGTTCAAGGCGAAGTTAGTATTGTGCTTATCGTTATCAAAGAACATTGCAAATGTGTGGTTCATAGTATTAGATGAGTCATCAAGATAATAACTCTACAACGTACTTGGCCCACAGGAACTAGAACTAGTTTCCAACAATTTATGATATTGAATTGAATTAAATTGAATTAGTCTCGTTTAAAGTCCTATGCGGTATCTATAAACAGAACCATGAAGATAGTAAGCCGCTTTGGTGCGGGAAAAAGCTTTCAACAAACAAAACCCGATGTCCTGCCCCTCTGAACCGACCCGGCTTAATGCTGAGGACATTCCTTTCAACCATAATTTTATAAACTTTCCCCAGAATTCGGTAACTCCCCCTTCAATCAGACTAACGTTATGAGAAATTAAAAAGAGAAGGCACCTCCTCACTCGACGTTGGTCTTCGAAGTGTTCGAAGAGTTGGCCCCGATGGTGCTGCTGTCGTCGGGATGGTTAGTGCCGCTGGGGCTTCGACTACCTTGCGTGGTCGTCCCAGCCTTCTTTCAAATCCTTCAGCCTTTTTACTGGTGACCAAAGTGAACCCTGATCATCAGTCGTTCTGACTGTTCGCATTGGCGCCAAGGTAGGTTTTTCGTTCCAAATATCTGCCGTTCTCGATAACAGCTCCATGCGAGCCTTCTCCACACTTCTCTTGTAGACCTGGTAGGTCCAACACGCTGCTTTCTGCCACGAACGGTGCTCCTTGCCGCAGTTCGCACAAGAAACCCTTTTCCTCGGACAGTCCCGAGTTTGGTGAGCACCTGCGCACTCACTGCACCTGGCTACCTTTCCACACGACGCTTGTGTGTGTCTCCACTGGCTGCAGTTGTAACACTGCTTTGGCTGGGCTCGTGATGACCACACCTGCGCGGTGATGAGCATGGCGTTAATTACAAGGCCCTGTGAAACAACCTCCATTTGCAATGCCTCTGATGGGAGGCTGATCACAATTGATCCTCGATTGCGACCGTTTTTCTTCGATCGCTGGTGCTCCTTTCCATCATGTAGCCACTTGATTCGATTAATCACCAGACCAGGAATTCGAACCTTAGATTCTATCTCAATCTCCCTGATGATAGCGTGGTTTTCGGCATCTCTGCCACCTTCAATTCGAGTCCGCAAAGGAACATCAGAAACCTCGACGGGAAAATCTTGCCGTAGAATCTTAAATTCGTTAGGTTGGCGCATGTTGAGCGTCGCGTCTCTCTGGGACGCCGACTGGACGAACACCTCAGTTTCCTTGCTTCGCATTTGGCGAATCGCGTATGCGCCTTGAATGTGTCGTTGTGCCTTTGTTAACAGCTCTTGTGGCTGCAAGTTTTGTGTGCCGTCGATTCCTATTCTGACCGCCGTTTTTGCCATTTGCGGAGCTACGACCGACGCGTAGGTCATTTGTAGCGGCTTCCCTGACGACACAACAGGAGCTACTCGTCGTGCGGCGTCCGCGATACTTTTCTTTACCACCTCCTCCAACGCTATCATCCTCTCCTCGATCGAAGATGGGATCTGGGACATCGTTTTCCAAGCCTTCTTGTGATAATTGAATGACTTGACGGCTTCATTTACGTCTTCCATCGTTGGTAGGTCCTCCTCCATCTCTCCCATCACAATTAGTCTGACCTTTTTTGATAGCTTCCCTATTATTTTCAAGTTGGGATCCTTTGGAGCTACCTGCGCTCCGCTGCCGTTGTCGTATTTTGCGACGCGTCGAAATCGCTGGATTTACCCACACCAGCACCCACACTCGCCATGTTGGGCACGGAAAGCGAAAAGATGGTAGGAGGGTAATAAAGATGTAAAAATAATGATCACGATGTCAAATTGATGTTACGGGCAGTGTGGAACGCTGCGCAGCTTTCTGGCAAAAATGGTGTTTTTCTTCTTGGATTTATGATATTATTTAATCTACAAAACTCCTCACTGTCTGCAAGAATTCAGTTTATCATGTTTAAATAATCTAAATTAGCTTATTTCTTTCAGGTAGATCCTAGAAGTCCTCCATAGTCATAGACTTAGACAGGACTATCATAAAATCTAATCTAATCTACAAAATTCGCATGGGAGAAAAGGTGGATGTTCATTAAAATGTAGGGGTGAGCCCAAGACAGATTCAGAGCCCCAATTATAGGACATATGAAAATTTGGAGACTCGAAAATTATATCCAGAACAAAAATGAGCAAAATTTACAATCTCTGGTCTATATTTTGAAGCTCAGATTAATCCAATCAATATAGATATCCATCATCGTTGGGAAGTACCAAATCGTTTGCCAGTAGAACCAAAAAAGTCTGGGTACTCGATTGTTTAAACAAAATCACTTTCCTCATTGTTTGGAAGCTTACCTTGTTATTTGCAAATGGAACCCATGGTGGGAGAGTTTCTGAAGTCGGAAGTCCAATCTACATACAATAAAGTGACCCTGTGCCACAACTTTATGTCTGAGTAAAAATCATGTGATTGAGAAAGTAGTTTTCTTTGTCTTTCTGACCTGGAGCGTCGCCGGATGGTTATAGAGATAGCGCTCCGAATACAGCGACTGTAAATTTACGAGTGATTCTAGCTAATTTTGAGCTGGTAGCTCTCTAAAAGGTGATGCTGTCAAAATTATTCTGGATTTAAGTAAGAGAAACCTTGGGTCAGACTGGGGACCTCAAATCCAATGTTAATATCTACATTTCTCTTAAATAAACCTAGATTCCAATGTTTGACCCTCACTGTTTAGTAGTAGCGTAGTTACCAACCTAATTTACCCTCCTAATTTACCCTTAAATTTATAGAGTTCCATCCCAGAAACCTACCTCATTCGGTTCTTAACAAATCGACAATGTAAGCAAACAATAAACTATTATAATTTAGACCCGAAATTTGATGAGAAATATATGATTGTGATTTTGAATGGGAGGCACGAATTTTTACTATTCCATGAGTAAGCGACATTGCACTTGGGCACCACTCTATATATCGGTAGGTTGAATCGAGACCCACTCAATTTTAGTAGAGTTACGATAAGGTACTCGTTGACTTGTTCTGTTACTCCATTTTCTGTCGTTCCCCAACGAGGAGTCCGTAGGTCTTCCGTTCACAGTCCCATGTTTCCATCGCCTTCAAGTTGCAAGATTATTGTTTGATGCAGAACGTGTTGAAATTAATTTGTAATCTTGCACAGCCCTATAGAGCAATCCCACTTTCCCACCAGTATTTTCCTGTATACCATCCGATACCGATGTGTTCCCAACACCACCAGCCCGCATCGGATTCTCCAAGTCCAAGGCCACGAAGTGGACTGAAGGGTATCGGTTCCCACAGCCACAAGCCTCCGCGAGCAAAGTCATCTGCGAGAAACTGGCCAGTAGAGAAGAGACAAGTCATCGAATAGAAGAAATTTCCAGTATATCTTACACTTTTTGGGAGTTTTGTGAGGTATGATCGAAAAAGAGCGTAGAGGACACCTTGAACTACGATTCCCAGACCTTGGAGAATGAAGAATACCATTAAGTCAAGAGGACGTGATTGTATGAAAATAGTAACACTTCCTGCTGAATGCAAAAATCCTGAGATACCAAATGCAAAAACAAGTGCAAGAATCATTGCCATTGGCGAGCGTGCCCTAACATATCCGTTCTGGGTCAAATAATTCGAGGGTGCCGTAAAGCTTAGACGAAACATTTGATGCCAGTAGTTGCCCCAAGTACCATTCAGACCTTTGTGGTAAATATTAAAAAACCCTCCCCATGCAGAGGGATAATACCACGACTTAGCACGAAGTCCAAATATTTTTGGTCCACAGAGAAGGGACATGACAACAGGAGCTAGATAGAAGGTTACTGTAAGGGAAGCGATGATTGTCCCAGAGCTTAGGCACTTGCGATACATATTTAAAGTAAAAGGTGACAATGATTTCAAGTACCAAGGAAGCTCATAACTAGTGGGGCCAAACTTGTAATATGGATCTTTCATCATCAACACTTTGAGGCCGTCTAATAGAAAGTAGCTCAAGAAAAATCTCGTTCCTCGAGACCGCAATAATTCGCGGCGTGTGTTAAATCGCTTGAGCCCGGTCGGTGACATATTTGAATGAGCTTCAGTAGGTATAGGGTCACCCAACTTGGCCAGAACCTTTGGTGGGAGGGATGGGAGAGGCGATATAGCCCAATTCCAACCAGGGCCTCTAAAGTTTAGGATTAAGTCGACAACCCACGGAATACGCTCACTTAGGTTGTCGGGATATGGTTGCCAGTAATATCGGTATTTTTCATTTTTTCCATTGCAATTTCTGGGCTGCTGGCTCTCTTCACGCACAAGAGCTTGGCCGCCTGAAGTTTTTCGCTGCCTCAGTTCACTTTTTTCGTTGTATGATTGATTAGTGTTTGAATCTTCGGATGATGGGATTTTCGAACGGTCTATCTTCACTCTTTGTACTCTCTTGGCATCCCATTGCGGTCTCATGAATATTAGCCAAGTCCATGATTGCACGATTATCCAGGCAGAAATCATTCCCGCCATGTATCCGGTAGCAAAACTCGAACTTGACACATTCCATAAAATCTGCCCTTGAAACCAGTTCACGAAAATTAACAGAGGCCATCGGGCAGCGTAGATGACAGGGTTTTTCCTGTGTGGTATACAGTGGTAAGCGATTAGAGCTAGTAGACCTATTATGTGGTATGGAAGTACAAGAGGCCGGAGACTGCCTTCTGCAACTTTCTGAGAAAAAGCATGGCGGTAAACTGATAGAATAGTACGAGAGGTGGGTGCAATAGCGGTTGATGTTTCGTGAGGAAAAAAAGTAGCCATTTTACTTAGCTGGAGGTAGAAACTTGATTTATTGTCGATAGCAACATCTACACCTCAATCATGGTTTGTGAAGATTGAGAATCGCGATGAGAAGGGTATCTGAAAAAGATTGACTAGTTGATTAGTGAAGTGCCAACTAGTGGATACTCCGGGACTGGAGTTGTGGCTAGCAAAAATCCTAGGAGGCGATTAAGAAAAAAGGATAGAGCCATGTCTGAACTAACTAAGGGCAAAAGAAACACAACTGTGGATAAGCAAATTCCACATGGCTCCTCAATTGGGTCGACCAGAACCACACAACCAATATTGCATCATCAATGTCTCCATCGAGTCGACGCCTAGCGTATTCATTGACGTCTTTGTTAACGGTCCACTTGGGTGATGGAAAAGCCGATGCGTCTCTGATCTCCTTCCATAGCACAGACTGAGCTTGCATGACGCACCCTTCAAATGAAGACGATCGTGCTCAGTCCGTAATCTCGACTCGGGCTAGAAAGAACAGCGACGGATAGGTTGGGGGTGGCGGCATGTAAATTATCATGTAGTGGGGACTGAAATGACAGGGTCACCTGCCATGCGTTATCACACTAGTTGCTTTAAGCTTTGAGGACTTCTCGGGGAAACCATACTTTGTAAATGCGAAGCTGCAGGCGTCGATTGCAAATTTGCGATGGTAACTCCCTGACTGTTGCTTGATTCCGCAAATGAAGAGGCTGATAGCCAGAATTTAGGTCGCGGCCTGTAATTCACGCCGCTAGATCGATGCAGAAGAAATGCGGTCAAGTCAAATTGTGCTCGTGTTGACATCACCCTTGATGGGGGGCGAAAAGGGCAGGGGGCACGATCAGAAATGGAAGTTGGGGAAGGGGCGTTGAGAAAGTATGCACCAAGACTCCTGTTTAGAGTGAGAGACAGGGGTGCTTGAAGTAATGAAGATGTTGAGTTTATATCATACATAGCAAAAAATCTTGGACATCAGTTATCCATTTCTAACTTAAAAAGATACATGCGCGACTAGAGTTTCCACAACAAGGTGTTTGTTATCGCTGCCAGTTAGTGCCTCGCAGACAAAGTCAATCTATTAGCCTGAGAAAAAATAACTTTCGCTTGCCGAGTTATGCATCACTCACTACGCAGGCCACTCCATCAGAGAATGAGAGTTCTTTATATCCTTGTCTATTACAGGTAGATCTAATGCCACTTTGCAACCCACAGGTGAAACGATTACACGGAATTCAGGGGGGATGGTTGTTAGCGAGCTTCAAGGTCCATTTATGAATGAATAAATATTTATTCGTGACGGACACAAGCTTAGGACCAATGGAGCACGGAAAGGTAAAGGCCAGTCCTTCTCCATCGACCGTATACGACGGCATCTTAGTTAATCATTTGGACCACTCATTTAGTGAGTGCATTCTTTTTTTTTGATTCATTGTATAAACTACTGTATAGCTATGACAAATTTGTAATAAATAATTTCATCCCCAAGAGCTTCGTTCTTAAGCCAGTCAAGAAATACTTATTTTTTAATTTCTAATTTAATTTCCTGTATTTGCTACCATGCACTTGGAAGTATCCAAATATTTTAGTAAAGCTTCTTTTCCTCTTCTAGTCCAAAATAAAATGGGCGCGGGTGCGTTCGCTAATACCACTTGAGACCTGTGTGCTAGGGACTTTCACCCTTCCCTCAACCATCAATATCCACCGTAGGGAATACAGGAAAAACTTTTGGCTACCCTAACATGCCTTTGCCATCTTGTGTATAGCCGCCGCGCGTGATGTGGCCTTGTAGTCCTCCCTTTCTAGAGTGAGGTAGATGTACAGGCTACACAGACCTTAAATCGGGGAGATGGCGACCAGGAGGCGGACCAAAACACCTTACGTTGTTGCCAGTTTTTAGAGTGTCGGTAACACTATCCTAAATCGTTGCCTTGGCGCCCACAAACACCCTTAAGTCGAAAACACTCGAAAATGTGCGAGCCAGTATGCCCATTTGTGACCTCTTCACCCGTTCGTCCCACGCCCCAGCTGCCTGTCCTCAAGATATGAAGCCCCATCAGAGCAACAGTCCCCCATAGACCAAGACCCGAGTTTTGTAGATTATGACTTAATTTCCTACTCGCGGATATACATAGCATCGTAAATTTGTAGTGGGAGATGGCCAGTTTTTGATGAGGCACATGCCCGATTGCAATTGGAGTAACGATTTTATTAGACGTTAAGGCGAGGTGGTGTAGGAAGATTGAGGTAGAGGACTCGCGTGAGAATGATAGGTCCAACATTTGTCGAGAAGTCGTCGATTTTAGATATGCTCGAGGTTGCTTTCGACTTCGATTCGGATGCGATTCTATTTGGATTTACAAGATATGCAGAGCATACAGAGCGATTACACTGACACCGCTGGAAGGGAAAGAATTCGTCTTTGCCGGCTTGATCTCAAATTTGTAATTGTGTAATAATTCTTGTTCTGATAGATAGAATACCCAATTAATTATGGTTCCTTGGTCCCTGGTTTAAAGTCGCGTCAGCTCACAACCGAATCGAAAGGTGCCACAAATAATCCAGGTTTCGCAGACCTCGGAGGTCGCAAGTAGTCTATTGTTTTTCTATCTATGACGCGTGTAGTCAGGAACATTGCTGTACAAGTTCTAATTACATATCTAAATTACGTACAGTCTCTTATGGATGGCAAAGGTGAATTGTCAAAATGACTGGGGTAAGATCCCTGTACATATTGCCTTAATTGGTATGATCTTCATGTAGGCCCATGTCTAGTCTATCCACTAGTTATGCAAGCAAGGGGTACTATCCAATGACATTCCATGAAAGTCTAAATTATGGGGATGGTTTTGGACTCCATGGGGAAAGTACAATGGTCCTCAGTTGAAATTCAAATTTGAAAAAAGTCAATTGATATTCTCTAAAAATGCACATCTATTTCAAAAATTATTGCTCTGTATTACAAAAGTCTACATCGAAGCCCTCAGTATGGCTCGCAACAAAATGAAAGCGTACTATATGTTTTGTGTTTCTTCTCAATCCTAACACTTTGTGTACCCTCCATTTGCCTTTATCCCTGCTTCACATCTTTCGTGCATGCTGCAAATTAGTGACAATAGCTCCTCTGAAGGTATAGAGTCCCATGCATCCTGCAGCAATGTCTTCAACGTGACAGAGCGCACAAACCTGACCCCACTTATCTCAGGACTCTTTGCCTGAATGTGGTTTTTAAGATATTCCACAATGACTCGATCGGGTTCAGGTCCGGAGAGTAAAGTGGCCATCATATAGGCGTTATTCCAACTTCACGCAGCGCCTCAATTGTTGAGTGCGCTTTGTGAAATGGTGCGTTGTCGTACATGTATAGAATTTCTGGATTATCCGAGTGAAATTGATTCAAAAGTGGCAAAATCCCTTCACAAAAGGATGAGGACCTCATTGATCCCCAATCCTTCTCCCAGACTAGGATTGGGCATTTTTATGATCCGTAAAATGATCCCCAAAACATCCAGCTGTTCCCATGAGTATGGCGAGCCACAATACCTGTCTCATCAAACTCATTATCAGGCTAATCACTGCTGTTAGCACAAGGAAGATTTAGATAGAATTTAAACGTTCCTTTCTTGTGACACGAGGTTTCATATGACTATCACCCGATACCCAGGTTTCATCAGTCCATAATATGCGACTCCATTGTTCATCGCTCCGATCTAAATGTAATTGGACGAGCTCCAATCTTTTCTGCTTGTTCACTGCGCTTAACGGAGGCTTCTTCAGAGCAATGCATCTGCTGTAACCTCTTTTTTTGAGTGCATTAGAAACTAAACGTTCGCTGCATCCCCAGTGGCTGAGGGGCCCCTTAGTTAGTTCCAAATAGCACATCTGTCAATTTTCAGGAGATTCCCGGACGAGAGCCTCAAGCTCATCGACTTGTTCCGCGCTTAATTTAAGTAAGGGTCCTTTGCGAGGCATAGGATTCTCAGTCTCTCGAGCACACGCCAGTTGCACTTGCCTTACAGTGATGCCAAGTTCGTCGGATATATGTTGTAGTGTCAAGCCGAGTCTTCTTAATGCTCTTATTTCAATACATTGATCGCGAGCTAGATGCTTGCGAACTTTAGTTTCTGAAGCAGACTTTTCGAGAGACATTTTTTGCTAGAATAGAGGATCAATTGATAGTGATGTTAAATCTAGAGGACTGTGTGGGTTAGGCAGCTACAAGTATTGTTCAAAGTGTGTTTTTCTAAGCGATTGTTAGAAGAAGACGATTGGACCATACTTCATGGCGAGCGGGGTAAGGAGGAGAGCCATACTAACCTATTACGAGCTAGCTCAGCTGTGCCTACAGGGCTGATCCCTTCAATAACCCAGTTTGAAGTTTTACCTTTTCCAACCCAGAGGCACTGTAGCTAGTTACACTTCAGTGCCGTCTTGGCTAGCTCGGTCTATATAAGCTTCCCAAGAAGAATTATAACTGAATCTAAATCGAAAGCAAACACATGCCTCACTTAGTTTGAAAACTTTTCAATCATATAGCACTTACCATTCTTCTCTGAGTCCTTAGCCTCTTTCCAATTACATATCATTTCGCCACAACGACTGTCGAGCTAATCGAGATCAGCATATGAGGCAGAATAAGGCTGATAAGGAAGCATACGGAATCAACCGTGCGCTATACAATGTATCTATTAAAATCTCCCTGTGTCTGTTTATCTAAAACGTAAAATTTGATTTGTCATCATGTGGGGATCACATGATGACTTCAGTACAGATGCGCTAGTCAGAATCCACAGTAAAGCTGTGAAACCTGTATAGCGTAGACAAGGCAATTATGATTTTTAAAACCAACACAGAACTGCACAACTCCTTAGTGAATATTACGATCGTTCGTGAAACCACACCGTAGTAATTCCAACACCCTACAATCATAATAAAAATGTTTGCATGTAGATAGTAGTCTGGAATTTTGCACTTTGATTGGTTGCGCCTACAATTCCCTGTTTGCGATATTAACGCTCATAATGTTTTTGCCTTGTATTTCAAATTATATGGCACACGCTGTAAGACAAGATGAGAACACGTGGTCTGGACTACGGAATAAAGAAATAAATAACTCATTTATCCTGATATGGCGCCTTGAGGACGATGCAGGTTTTATCGGAAGATATGTACTTTCAGTAGGATTACTCAATGTGACATTTAGAACACTCACACTCAGATTTTATTTGCAGATACCAATCGAGGTTAATCTCAAGGTGTTTGATATGGCGATATTTCTACAGGGTACGAAATGGGATAGTCAGTGGAATAGAGATCAAACGACAAAATCTGAGGCGAAGCTTCACTGTGAGGAGTAGAAGAGCCACAGGAAGTTATGCAGTGCAATGGTCTTCCAAGGAAGAGAAGAGGTGTAGAATTAAAGATGTATTTATTTTCAGAAGACGTTGCAAGAGGTCTGAATATCTTAATGCTAAACTTTCTTATAAACCTAATTCCATCCAACTACCCATCATACTTTCCATAATATCATGATTTCCATGATGTCATACTTCCTGTCATATCATACTCTCCCCAACTCGAGGATGTCATCTGCGATCTATTAAATGACGTCAGGATGTTACTTGACTCGAATCTGAAATCCGAAGACAATGCATCTTCATCTTTAATATCCATAACTCATCATGATTGTTCAATCTGTGAAAGTTAACCCTTACGACGTATAACCTCTTCCGTGCATACCCACCCAAGGAAAAGCGCCCAACTGAGTAAGCCTTGGTGGGCGACTGGATGAGGCCTCCTGTGAAGAAAACATCACCCGGATGAGCTGAGGAGCTGCTGAGATGAGCCAAAGCTTGTTTGTTTTTTTTTTTTTTTTTTATATAAATTTTAGGTCCTAAGCTATGCTCTATATCTCCTAGGAGTCAAGGACCGGTGGAGCCGGCAAGGATCACTGCGTACAGGCCCAACTCATTCCAACCGCATGAACTTCTACTGAAATTGTAGAATTTAACAGCAAAACTAAAATCAAAAACATAAATCAAATTTGGAAGAAATACTGTTTGGTCCGGATCCCGCGCTTCTCGCCCGTTCCATTTCCTGCCATATCTTCCAGGTGACTTTTTCTTATCTCCGCTGAGAGCGAAAGACTAGTTCGCAGATACCCTGAATTCAGCTGGTATCCTGCTATATATATTGAAGCTTTTTGTAGACTTCACCGAGGGTTGCTGTACCCTCAGACTTCTTCGGATCCCAGGATTCCGAAGTCCGATCCCTCGGCCATCGAGACATCCTTCGTTAAGGCCATTGTTGCCTTATCGGCCCTTTTGGCTGCAGCCCTAAATCGTGCCACTTTCCCGAACTCCCCTTGCTGGATCTGGCGGATCCGCAAGAGCTTCTGTTTTGTCACCGATCCGGACTTACTGGGTCTGGCTAAGCAGGCCCGGGAATCCGATCGGTGAGGTCCCCCACAGTTTCGACACCGGTTGAGGGCCTTGCACTCTGATTCTGAGTGCATATTAGATCCGCATTTCCAGCAAGCTGGAGCGCGGGAACAACCACGGGTGGCGTGAAATTCAAGACACCGTTTGCATTGTTCAATTTTGCGACGAGGTCGGAAGAGCTTTGCAGCTCCAGAGTCGTCGAAAAGGCGGAATCCAGGTCGAGAAGCGGATTCTCGTGGAAAAAGCGCTTGCCAATTTGAGTAGGGCGCCCCTGGTTTGCTAGTCCCATGAGGACGAACCAGAAAGGGAACCAACTGGGTCACTCGCGTGACTTCGTCGGCAACCATCTTTGCCGTCACGGCGATTGGGCCAGCAAGAGTTCGAATTGTCTCCGGGACGGTGGCAATTTGCATGGCAACCAGATTTGATGCTGGTTCCAGTTTGATTCCAGATTCGCTCCGTGATGTGGAGGAATCTAGGAGCTCTGTTCGAGCGAGTTCATCCTTTGCGGTTATTGCAAAGCCGGTCTTTACCCGCTGAACCAACGTGATATTGTTGGCAGCGGTTCCCAGCGCCTGAGACACCTCTAGCCTTACTCCAGCTGGAGAAAGGAGACGGTGGGGATGGAAGTAGTCAAGGCGCAGAAAAAGTCGTGAATCGGCTTTTGTCCTCGAGTTGGCACTCTTTGCTTTGGGGGCGGGTGGTGCTGCCTTTTTTGTCAATGGCCCAGCGCTGCGGGCTAGACCTACCCGAGCTACGGTGGCCCAAGTTGTCTTTGGGGCCGGAGCCTGGGTTGTTAGAGGGTTAGGAACCCTTATTTCTGGTGCCCTCGGCGGAAGAGGGTTAGCGGGGCGAGCAGGGAGAACTGGTGGTGTGCTCCCTGGGCCAGATTGTACGAACTGGCCGATGGCTGCTCGAAGATAGACTTTGATTCCGTCTACAAATTCTTAATTTTCGCCGATCGAAAGAGGCGAAAGTGCTGCTTCAACACTGTTTATTGCAGTCGAGCAGATGGCGAGGCGGGCCGTAATTTGCGTCGTACGTCGCTTTTCGGCCTCCATCACGGTTTGCAGCTCTGGTGGAAATTCCATTGCTGATGTAGATGCTGCGCCTTTAGAGGCTGGCACAGCATTGTTTCCTGCAGATGATTCTGCACGTTCGGTTGTCTTTTCTCGAACAACTTCCTTTCCTTTCCTGGAGCTGCTTGCCAAAGGGGGCAGTTCGACGGGGGTTTTGGTCTTGGGACCATTGTTTTCTGCTCTGATCGGTTCAGAATCAGTCATCTCTTGATCGGGAAGATTTGTGGACTTCCCTGGGACAAAGGCCTCACTCGCAAACAGGCTTGATAATTTTTGCGCGAGGCCAGTAGGTTTTGGACACAATGGTGTCCGTTCAAAGCCGGCTGAAGTTGTCGGCTTTGGGCGATTTTTTCTCACCGGAGGCATTTTAAATACCTCGCGACGGTTAACAATTCGAGAAGTCAAGCACAGAAGTGGTCATAGGAATGGAAAAAGTGAAACAGGGAATTTTCGAATTTTCGAATTTCTCGAATGGTGCGTTTGTTTGTTCATTAACGTGCTAGGTGAAGTAACTACCGTCGCACTCCTACTGGAGCTGTGGATCCTGAATTCCAAATCCGAGCGAAACGCCAAGTCTCACGGCAAGCGAGCCACCGAAGTCCCGATCCTAGGCGAGCCGCCGAGTTTGAGGTTCCATCAAGAATGCACCCATCGCACTCTTTGGTCACAATTCGGGCGGCAAAGCACCTCACCCCTCCCCTACTGTATTCTGATAGTTTACAAGTCATGTATCATTGATCGTTACATTATCTGGAGTATGGAGGATTTCATGTATTTAAGGAGGAGTTAGAATGTTAATAGAAATACAAGTTCACACCTAGTCTCAAGCTCTACACACATATAGATTGTCGTAGTCGGAGCCACGATACATCCGTGAATTTCACAGTCGACACTTATCATTTTATTCTTACTAACGTGCACAAGAAACCTCAGAGCTTGAGCACGAGTGAGGTCGGGCCGGATCAGGTTAACTACCGTACAGTACAAATGTCTCGTCCCACCTAAATGACCGGAACCATGCCAAAATGCATCTATGTGTTGAATCATGACGAATTCAATAGCCCAGAATTGAAAACTAAACAAAAACTTTCTCGCGAAATCCCGCATTACAAAAGAAAAACTTCAACAATCTCCCTTCCATCGTTCCGCTTCAGCCACCACGCGCCTGAGCCTCGATCCCAATCTCTCTATCCATGCCATACCACCTAGGCCTTTGATCTATCACCTCCGAGTCACAGGTATCCCTGCCATCCCTCGACTAGCCTCCGCGTAAATTCCGCTCTCCTGGACGTTGTCCCTGAACAGCTGCCATCCCCTTGATCCAAGCATTGTTTCCAGAGCCGGCGCCCTACGCTTACCTCTTTTCAGCCGCCATGTTGCCAGTTCTTTTCGACACTGGACAAGGTGACCAATTGATTTTTCCCTCCCACACTCGCAGTTAAGTGTAGCGTCAGTGTGGTTGAAGCGGCGATGATATGCCGCAAAGTCTCCATGTCCAGTTCGAGCAGCGATTAAGCGGGCGTAAACCGCTCTCGGTAGCGCTAGTTCTGGTGATTTCTTGCGCCGCATCTCGAGTTCAAGGTCAGCGTACTGTTTGGGGCGATTCGAGTGCCACCAGTCTGTCAACATCTGCCTTGCCAGTTCACGAGCTTTTGAGCCAAAGCTTGGACTGAATGGAAGGTAAAAGTTACAGATCGCGAAGATGTCTAGGGCCCGGACGCGTGGTGGCCGAGGCTGAGGATGAATTTGTGCTTCGACGCGTCAAAAGAGGATTCTCTGGTCAGTTGAGCTTGACATGATCCAAAACGTAGGTGAAGTCTGAGGTGGTCCGGTCATTCAGGTGGGACGAGATAGATGTACTTAATGGTAGTCAACCTGATCCAACCCGGCCCCACCCGTGCTTAAGCTCCAGTAGGAGTGCAACGGTAGTCACTTTACCTAGCACGTTCATGAATAAACCAAGCCAAAGAAAAGCGTAAATAACCTGCGGTTATCCTAGTGTACTTACATGATGCCACTAATACGATATCCTGGCGAGAGAGTGTCGTGGGTGTTCATGTTGGAAATGGAGACATGGAGTGTTGTGGACGTATGGGCCCTCCATTTCGTCTAGGTTCCCGACACGATATTGTGTGTATGTAAGAGGTTGGAATAGGTAATATGGTAGCGCTTCAGGCTACCTGTTGGATACATGAGCGGCTGTATGGCGTGGGCGCAAGGAGATTATTGGGGGGTTTCCATACCTAGATGGCACCACACTCGTTTATGCTGTGGCTTAGGCTCTGTGTCGCTTACACTTGTACTTGTAGCGCACATCTTCCATGCTTTTAGCTATAATCCGAACATGACACTCTTTTAGTCAACTTCTACTTTCGTTCCATGAATATTGCGCCCATTATATTGCGCAATATTTCCAACAGTTCAAGCTACCCAGAGTCTAGTTGGGAAAACGGCCCAAATGGTACCACTGCACCACTCAACCCGTGGACTGAGGAAACCGATTCAAAGAAGACTACTCAACTTGTAGTTGAACAGAAGTGACATCATGGAAGTGAGGACCATCAATCATTTTTCTTCCCTTCCTCTCTGAGAAAACAGCCGGCAAAGACGAATTCTTCACCTTCCAGTGGTGCCGGTGTAATCGCTCAGTATGCTCTGCATATCTGGGATAGCCAAGAAGAATCGCATCCGAATCGAAGTCGAAAGCAAACACAAGCATATCTCCATTTGACGACTTCTCAATTATGCAGCACTCATCATTATCTTCTGAGTCCTCAACCCCGATCTAACCACATATCAACTCGCCTCGCCGACCGATAAAGACGTCACCCCAATTGCAAACAGGAGCTTGCCTCATTCATCACCGGCCATCACTCACTACAAAGTTACGACGCTACGTATACCCGCAAGGAGGAAATCAAGTCGAAAAATACAAAGTTGGGGTCTTGGTTTATGAGGGACTGCTGCTCTAATGGGGTTATACATCTTGAGGAAGAACAAGCGGCTGAGATGTGGAGCGAGAGTGGAAAGAGGTCTCTGAAGACCATGCTGGGACTGACATTTTCGAGGAGTTTTCAACTTTGGATTTTTTGTGGGCGCTAAGACCAAGATTTCGGCTAATTAGCCAGGAAGGCTTCTTTTGTCGATGAGTCAACGGCACTCCCCAGCGCCCTGGACAGTACAAAATAAGTTGGGCCAAGCTACCATACAGCAATCACGCTCTGTCAAGACTTTTCTGACATTTCAGCACGACCTTCGGGAAGGAGTTGGAAGGAGGCTAGAAAGGCAGAGAGCGAATTTCCCGAGGTATCCACAAGTCTGCAGCGCCCAGCTGGCCGGCCTCTTCGAACGCATCAGAAGGATCACTGTGTCTTCGGATTTAGTCCTAATGTCGGTATTAGGAGAGCTCCGCAGCCAGTGGTTTTGGCGGGGTTTCCCGGCTGCCATACACCCGCAAATGGTCATCGTTTCGTTGGCTGGAGAGGGGAGATAATCAAGGGCTAAGGGCTCCTCTAAGTGTATGATCGAATGAGGACTTGTGAGGGGTGGTACTGTTTGAGGGGAGCCATATGGGAGGCATAGGTATCCTCGGCCTGCAGGCAGAGAGGACCTGCATGTCCTACATAGTCATAGACTCAGACAGGACAATAAAATGAATTAATCTCCGAGAAAATATCTAAGCTCAAATCCTGTGACAACTCACGCAGAAAATGATAAGAGAGATGTGGAGAATACGTAAAATTGAAATACTAATCTCTAGGTTACCGACAGCCTAAGATGCCCAATCACTTAGTTCGCTGTCGCAATGCCAAGAGAAGTCTGCCCTGTGGCCGGTCCGACCACAATCTCCTCCCACGATAAAGAAGTGGGAATAGACTACCTCTAGAGACTACTTGACAAGCCAGTCGCCTTCACCCGATTTTTAGTGATCATAAGATTCGACGTCAAAATATGCACCCGCTTATGCGGTAGGCTCCTTCAACTGCGAAGCACTCAGCATATCTTTTCATAAATAAACGTAGTGGAAGCTAGGATGGTGTCTCATGGGGAGTTCCACGCCAAAACACAACTCGGTGTTAGATCGAGTACCTAAACATTTAGGACAGACTCAGGAACATAAGCTCATTTCATAGGAATTGCGCGATAACACTGATCGAGACAGAGCTTAGGGCTATCCTATCATCTGATGTACATATATAACCAGCGTGAAGGAGTGTTCTTCTTTACGCAACGTCTTCTGTTTGTACTGAGGGGGACTATTCTCAACACCTGTCAGTGGTGTCCCCTACGAACCTCCAGCTCTCACTGTAGAGTCTGCAGAGCCGAAATCGAGTAACAAAGTCCTCACTTCGACGAGGATTCCCAATCGCTTTCGCGGTCTGTATCGTCTTCATCTCTCAACACATTCCCCTATCACCCCTATCATGAAGCTAACCACGATCAGATCAGATGGTAGGGTCGGAGCCCTACTCGTCACCCACCCTTGATCGTGGAGGAAAAGCCATCCGATGAGTTTCCGGAGCGTACCCAGCACCCGATACGGAGATGGTGGATTGGATCAAGTCGACCTCGACTGTTACAAAGAAGGGAGATATAGATGAATATGCGCACCTCATGTGGTCCCGGTGCCTAGGCCTCGGCTGGCTGGGGCTGCAGGTTTTTTGAGACTTTTTCCCGCGCACGCAGTTTCCATTGCTATCATTTTTTTTGAGTAGAAGGTTCCGTGGAAAAGGTGGTCGAATTACACGTGTAAATACTGAGCTGAATAGCTACTCATCAAGGGGAATATATCAATGATCTTTCAAGTAACAAAAGAGGATAGGAGCACTGTACAAGGTGTGGTCTGGGTCAGAGAGGAGCCCAATGTGCTAGATAGTCATAGACTCAAGTAGTACAATAAAACACACACACACACACATTCTGTTTGTACTGATACATATTATTCACATACTTATTTCCTCTCTAAATAAGACCGCCGTTATTGTACCAAGCCCACCTGTTACTCACTTTATGTTCATCTTTTCCATGAACCCTATACCTTACGCTGATTTTATACCTCCTTCTCATAGGAATAATCACTATACTCCACACCTATATCCTACTGGTGGGTTAGACGGTGCAGTGGTACACCATCCGGGCCGTTCTCCCCATTAGATACTGGGTAGCTTGAACACCTATCCCATTCGAGACAGGAGAGAGCTGGTTCGAATCCAGTCAGACCCACACACCACTCTCTCTTGCGGTGATATTGTACTTATGGGATGATGAAAGCACACTCGGATAGCCACAGGTTTTTCACGCTTTTCCCTGTGGTGGGTATGCACGGAAGAGGTTATACGCCGTAAGGGTTAACCTCGAGTGGTATCTTCAAATTAAATCTGAGTGTGAGTGTTCCAATCGCCAAATTGAGTCATCCTACTTAAAGTACATATCTTCCGATAAAAAACCTGCATGGGCCTCAAGGCGCCAAATCAGGATAATGAATTATATATATATATATACACCCTACTTTTACCCTACGGAATACCGATAACACAGCGCCTTGAGACCTCCTTACCCGGTTCGCCATACCCGGGCTCCCTACGATTCTTTCTACTTCACTATCCCGACAACCTACAAATACGCGCTACAGGCCCACTGGCGCTGCAGCTTAACACCACGATCGAATGGCCCGCGAGCTCAGCACTCCGACCACGGGGGTCTCTTATAGCCCCCTTCGAAACACGTCCCTCGTATGCCTAAGGAATCTGTTAGACACTGAGGGTCAAATGAAAAACGTAAAGTAAAAGTATATTGATGATATCTCTCTCTGGCTCTCTTCCTAGTCCAAAGAAATCCTCCGTATATACACATACGTCTCCTGGGAATATCTATATGTGATGACGAAATGCATGAACGTCTTACCACAATGTTCCTAGAAAGTAGTAGTCCTGATACTCAGTGGTAAGACGTTCATGCATTTCGTCATCACATATAGATATTCCCAGGAGACGTATGTGTATATACGGAGGATTTCTTTGGAGTAGGAAGAGAGCCAGAGAGAGATATCATCAATATACTTTTACTTTACATTTTTCATTTGACCCTCAGTGTCTAACATGGTAGCATTATCCTAAAAAGATCTTTGAATTCCTCTGACTCAAATATTTCCTCACAAAGAAGTCACTAACCTCTACGTCCTATCTTATTGCTATCCAGAGACGCTCGAAAATCTTTGATTTGAAGGTGACAGGTCATCAAGATGAGTTCACGAATTATTCTAACCAATAGCTCCGACTAGAGACCATCGCTATTTATCATAAAGATTATGGCAGTAAGTGGTGGAGTGTGGAGATATGTTAATCCTGACCTTGCAACACAAGTCCCAGAGCCAACTCACGCGGTGGCACCTACACCAGCTGAAGCTAGCTCTATAGCAGGATACATAGCATTTGCAACTCTTTCCCCAGATGAGAGAGGATTTTCAAGCTAATCTATAACGAATACAAAGAAAGCCTGTTGTTGGAAAGACAGGAAACGGAGACACTCAAAACAATCAGAAATCATTTAGTATCTTCAGTAAGAAAAGATAATATAGTCTACATCGAAACCAAAGACACAATCTACGACGTTTTAGTAGCCTTAAAAAACGACTAGCTCCAACAGACGATGCTATAAAACTGGAGATTACTGATAAGTATTGGAAGCTTCAGCAGTTTGACAGAAAACCTAATTTCGAGGAGTGGTGCAAGGAATGAGAAACGACCTATGCAGATGCCGTAGCCTTTGGACTGCCAGAAGTATCGGAATATCGTTCCCAACGACTTTGCCGTCGCCTTGAACACCATTGACGAAGCCTATGCAACTGCCCAACAATTTTGGCTAAGACAACTCACCAAAGAAGCATCGGGTAATAATCTACCTTCACTACATTATGTGATCGAAGATTTCAGAAACAATTATTGTCAAAACCAAGTACTTAAATTGAGTGTCAAAATTGAAGCGTTTTCGGCATCCTCGGAAGAAACAACAAGTTTAGGCGATAACAATTCGGATCAGAAATTATTGAAGTCTTGCTTGTGTGGAGTTAAGCATTTATAAAAAAACTGCTTTTACATCACACCATCGGAACGTCCACACAGTGGGAGAGGGAATGATAGCATCTTTCAAGAAATAAACAGAAATATCTAACCCTTAAAAACCCGAGCGGGAAAGACAATGGAGAGCTGGTTTCTGAATATATGTAAATATAATGGGCTCGAAAATCCACCTACTTTTACTTCAGGAGAGAAAGTTGTTAACCCTGTTGTACCGAAGTCATTAGGCATGTTAGCAACGCGATCATCGGTGAACATAACGAATGCTGATGATTACAATTTGTAATACTCTTGGACTTAAGATTATGCATCGGACTTTCATGTTTCTAACGATCCAGCCACAGGTGATTGGGTTCCGACGAGAATCGCAAGTCTGGGATATGTTATTTTCGCAGGGAAGAGTTGCTATCCAATTGAAGCATCTAGTACAGTAATAGTCTAATTCAAAACATGCAACGGAGTTGCAAATATTCATCTAACAAATGTTGCCTAAGCACCAAGTTTCATGACAAACTTTGTCTCTATGTAACGGCTGCTAAGCCTAAGAATTCCTGTAGCCTACGCTGGCTAGCGCAAGCAATGAAATCAAGGGAATCTTGGGGAATCTTCGGGAAGGATCTCGGGATACACGGAGGTTAGAAGATTCTTAATGAACCTTCTGGAAGCATACTGAAGGTTCATGAGGATGACAGACATATCGAGAGTCTTCTAGGGAATCTTCGAAGATCCCATATTATTCTAGTCATAGCGGAACCTTATAGCAGAGGAGTATCTCGGAGAGTATATAAGTTTGTAGTCTAGCCATAGGAATTCTCTCTCTAGAGAATTATAATTAATATACAGTACTTACAAGATCGCCCAAGCATGTTGTACTGAAACCGTGACACTCTATATAATTTGAACCAGAAGGGTGTGCGTTGGAATTCCGAATATCCAAAAAAACTGCGGAAACGCCATAAGAACTTCTGTGACTTAGACTGAGTGGAAATAAATTGGACGCTAGAAAAGGATGTACGACGAGGCACGAAACGTGTAAGAACGGTCGAGTAAATATCAACATGAGCTTCGAATTAACACGAAATTTTGGAAAGCCCTGAAGAAATTATGATTAGAGCGCGGTCGTTCACAAAGGGAGCTGACTGTCAAGGTACAAGACAGTAATCATATGATATATTTAAGCGGTTACGTGATACACGATTAATATATTATTTTCAGGAGCTACGTTTGAGTTCCCTTTCCCTCTTTGTAGACAATCTTATCAGCCAAATTCGACATTGTCAATCTAGCCCTACCATTACGGTGGAAATTGTCAAGGATTTCTAGGAGGAAATATCTCGAAGAACAAGTGTACGATTTCGGACAAGATTTTATTGATAGTTGTATATGATATCGAACTCAGTTACGGCCTCGCCTCAACCTGGCCCTAGGTACAATAGCGTGAGTACTTGTGGTACGTGCACGTTAGCATATAGTCCCTGTCCGCCTCTAGATACTCTCTCCTCATAGCCAATCTACTTCTTTCATCTCTACATTAGAGCTGCCTTCCTGCCACTTCCTCTTCTCGTGATTAACTCTCGTCTCAATATGAATTAATAATATATAATGCTCCGTTAACTTAGTTTAAAATATACAAGTAATTCTATCATTAAATACAGACCCCCGAGGCTTTAGTGATCCCAAACTCCAAGTGATCTAGCAACAACCAGCCACTTAATTATCGCAAGGTAGCATTTCCTAGCCACTACATTTCAGATAACACTGAACCTCATGTCGCCCAGCTATGCTTAATCATATGCAATCGGATCAATTGAATTGATCTTGATGATCATATTTAGAAATCTAAACCTTCAGATATACTAAGTCTAGATTTTCAACACATTTTCATTACACATTGTCTACCGTACAAATTTATCCTATAAGCTAGATCGGACATCATCGACCAATCCATACCTCTTTTCGCGACATATTGTCTTTTTTACTGCCTCATTTTCGAAAAAATAATATACATATATAAAAAACAAATTCCCCACAAAATCTCAGGTCCCAAAATTGAGATTAACCCTTGGAATCCAGAAGGCATTAGCATCTCACGACCTCAACAAAAAACGCCTTTGGTAGAGAGATCTAAGTAGCTTGACGTAGAATTTGTTAAAAAATACACTCTCCTTTTCTCCGTTCCCGACCAGGAGTTGTTCATTCAAGCCCTACAGAGCGGCATCCTAGGTAACAACGAAGTCCAGCTCCGCGAAGAAATCATGACTCTTGCAACTTCCTGCGTGCAGCTAGAAATAGAGCTTTTTCAGAGCAAGAAAGACTACGATGCTCTGATTTAGAAATATCAAGAGCCTAAGGAAGCTAATTAAAAGCTTGACAGACAAAAGAGGGCAGCGTGCTCAAGCAGCTCGCAGCTGCAGCAACAAAACACTAACCTGCAGCAGCAGGTCACTACCTTACAACAAAATTTCACAAGCCTCGAACAGCAGAACCAAACCTTAAGCCATCTCTCGACTAACTTTCCTCCAAATAGGCACTCTGCACATCGATCAACTGAGCATCCGGATCCTGAACTCTTCTCTGCTGATGGTTTTGAGCACTGAAAAGACCTTCCATTTTTCATTCGGATAGTAAATATGAAGCTTAGTACCAACGCTGACTGGTACCCATCGGAGCAGAGCAAGATGGTTTATCTTGTCTCTCGACTAAGAGGGAAAGCAAATTCGACGATTGCATACGGAATTAATAGGGATGGTACTATCCAGTTCCCATTCACTGATGCCACATTGATCTTTTTGGAACAATATTTTTCGGATGTAGACGAGATAAATACCGCCTGGCGAGAAATCCTAACAATCAAACAGGGTCATAAAGATACGGCTACAAACATCATCGGTTGTTTTGAAATTACACAAAGAATAGGCCTCTCTGAAAATGCTCTTATAAACCATCTTTATGATTCATTGCATCCAGAGATAACAACTCAAATCAGAAATGGAGTCATGCTTCTTCAGAACATGCAAACAGACCTCAACTCGTATCTTGTCGAAGTCCGAAAAATCGACGCAGTTCTGCAATCATCAAACCCAAACTACACCAAAATTAGGCTAATCTCTGAAACTTATCTCTCCTCCACCTTTCTATCCTCAGCAACACCAACCATTTGTATTGGAGAGCCTATGGATCTTAACTCAGCTATAACCATCCCAAAGTTTGAATTGCGCGGACCACACACAGGGAGCACGTGCAACATTCCTCTCGCAAAAGACACGTAACTGTAGTTGGATAGCTTTACCACACTTCCAGCTGGCCTAAAAAGGCACAATATTAGATCTGTGTATTTGGTAGCTATCTTACTATATATAGTAGACTTGTGAGCTCACACAGAGCGTCACAAAAATCACCTGGACCGCTGCCGACGCCGCCAATCACCGCATCCCTAGGACAGAGGTAGAAAAATATACTAAGAGAGTATACTGTTTCGAAAACAAGCTGTGAAGCTGGTGCTACAACACTGGTCATCGAGCTAGAGTCTGCGCCGAAGCACGTTGGAATAAAGATAGGCCCAGGAATGTGGATAAAAAACTGTGATAGAAGAGGGAAAAGCATAGTCTCTGATAACAGTCACTATCAGGGTGTCGAAGAGAGTAAGTCACAAAGGAAAATGGATGCACCTAGTATACAAGTCAAGTGTATCAATGAGGAGAAAACATCATAAATTTTCATGGATCGTTGTGGCATAGCGTAATATGAAACGTCATGCGGACGGCTAGTTTAAAACACAAATAATAGCTCAATGCACTTTTAAAACCAGCAAGGAAGAGTGATAAGAGCATGTGTCAAATTGGAGCGTAGGCATTTGACCTGAAGTGGAATAGAAGGGCGAGAAGAGGTCGGATGGATCGCGAGGGATGACTAAAGATCTACTGGAGATAATTTGGAGAACTAAAGGTTTAAAAATGGGTAATATAAGTGTCTAAAGGGTCTAAAGGTACGAGCAAATACCAGTGGTGACTAAAGGTGCTACAGGTAACTAGAGGTGACTATAGGTGACCAGAGGTGATCCGAAGGTGGTGGTTGTGACAGAAGACTAAGCCTGAAGAACTCTATAGCTACAGGCCAAGCCATCATACATATACTTGCTTTCCTCCCACTAGCTCATCATAACATAGGCCATAAACTAGTACCAACATAATAACCAGTGCCAAGAACTATTCTGTTGTCATAGCAACATGAGGAGAAGGGTAAAATTATAAACTAAAGTTAGGATGGGAAGGAGAATCCTTACAGCAGGCTAGTTTCATTAGGTGATGTGTAGCAGATTGTTTGGCATAGAGGCTGTGTGTTATGTGCTATTTGGTAAATTTATGTATATAAATACTCGGCGTGAAGAAGCATTATTTTTCACGCAACGTCTTCTTCAATTACCTTAACAATACATTTGTTTACCCATCTCTTCTTCGGAAAAACCATTTATCTGTTTCCAGCTCTTCATCAGCAAGACCCACGTGTAGCCTCTATCGCTACTATCTACCTATTTGTCTCTTCCTGGAGAAGACCAGTCATTCCTTCGACCCACTCATCACCTTCATCAACCACCTAGATCTTCGTTAGACCACATACACACCCTGTGGAACACTGTTCTAACCTCGCCCTCGAGATAAATATTGTCACTTTCAACTCCACACAACTACCATCTCCTGCTATCCTGTACTATAGCATAAGAATATATAAGCTTCCAAACCCTAGCGTTTCTGGAATTTGGTGCTACTGACGAATTCTATGGCTTTAACTCTGCGCAAAAAAATGACCTCCACTTAAACCCCCTACCACAGTGTTACGGTTTGACTGTTGTTTTAGCTTAGGTAAATACCTAAGAGTATTGTTGAGAATGTTTACGACAAGGTTGCATGGGGAGGGATAGATGAAGCTAAATAAGACGGCACTACTAGTCAGGAGGTCGAAGCGTTACTAAAACTAAGTAACACCTGGCAATACGTGGCTAGGTAGCAAGTATTGTGCCTAAGGATAAGTCATCAGTCTGGAGATTGACGAAGGGAACCAATTCTTATAAATACCTGTTAGTCGTAGCTAGAGTTCTCTTTTCTCCTCATATAGTTTAATAAATCGATTTATTCATCACCAACTCTATTTCCGTCACACACAGCCCCGTCAACTCTATCTGGCGGATAGAGAACTAGCAGCGCAAATCACCCATTCAACAACCATTCATCTTGACCTCTTAGACCACAAAGAGACCATTAAATTATTTCTCACAATTATCGGCAAATATGACCTTATTATTGGACGTAGATGACTCAGAAAACATAATCCTGCTACTGACTGGTCATAGGACGTTGTAAATCTTAATTCGTACTATTGTAAAGAAAGCTGCCTGTTACGGCCTTGTATTCCTGACCCTCGGGGCCTATAATACTATTGTTCCTTCCAAGTATTGTGTTGTGATCCTACATATGCACGGACCAATTGTAAATTATGTATATATGTATATCTCTAGATACCTCTTGTTAATTTCTTCCCTTAGTTTAGAATCTTATGAATTACATTCCAGATCTGAGTCCTTACCTGATTCGACTTGTTCATCTGCTAACCTGTGCTCCCTTCTGGTCGTCACACTGCCTTCTTGTTAAGATTATGAGCACATACGGGTTGAATCTCTATCTTGGAAGGATGCTATATGTGTTCGTAGGACACCAACGTAGATATAGAAGAGACTTGTATTAACTGAGGAACGCTTGTATTCAGATGACTTTTGCTTGCTCCTACTGCTAGGAGATACATCTCATAATATACATGTCCTGGATAGCCATATCACAGTTCCTACACTATCCAGTACATTCCATTCTACTCTATACTATTCGATCCCTCATCATTCCATTCCATTCCAAACTATGATGCCCTAATTATGGGTTGCCCTCAAGTCCATGTCCTTGGACTTGCATGAAATATTGGCATGCATAAATCTGCACAGATCTGGGATCTCTTGGCAGATTATAACACTTCTAGCCCAACTCGACCACATAACTATCATTAGTAAAAAGCAAGGTAATAGGAGACCAAGGAAGGTCGGAGCCGCAGCTCTCTAGACATTGTCAAAACAAAAAGATGTTGAGACATTTTCATTGTCACTATACAAAGTTCATACAAGACTCAAAGAAGTAGGAGCCATCTCGACCCCCTCGCAATCAATTCAACCACCATATCTAACACCAAGAAATGTCACCCCTATCCAAAAAATATAACAATAGCTGTGCCACTAAATAGAAGGCTTCCCTAAAAATTCGCAAAAGTATAAAACAGCCACCAATATGTATTTAGCTGGCTTCTCTCTAGAAGACATTCAAACCGCTATTCAAACTAAAGATCATCCCGACCCTTCTAAAAAACTTCCTCTTTATTACCATCAAAACCTAGCAGTTTTTGACTGTAATGGCGCAGAAAAACTCCCACCACATCAGTCCTACGACCACAAAATTGAACTCAAACCTAGTACAACACCACTTCATGGCACTTATACAGTATTGCCATCGAAGAGCTCAAAGTGTTTTGGAAATATCTCAATGAACAACTGGAAAAAGTGTTCATACGCGCCAGCAAATCACTAGCAGTAGCACCAGTATTCTTTGCCAAAAAACCAGGAGGTGATCTTCGTTTCTGTGATAGTATGCCACAACTGTACCATGTATAGTTGAACACACTAGAATTCTCGTTCTAGTATAATACCTTTTACAGGTCATGTGGCCCAGAGGTTACAGTATTCATTTCAAGCTGTCTCAGTTTCTGTGTTGACTACCGCGGCTTGAACCCCATTACAATAAAAAATCGGTACCCCCTCCCTCTACTACAAGAAACACCAGCTAAACTTAGTAATGCAAAATTTTACATCAAACTAGACATTATCGTAACATTTAACCATATTCAAATCGCAGAGGGTCAAGAATGGATGACAGCTTTCTAGACAAGATATGATCTTTTCGAGACTCTTCTCATGCCTTTCGAACTATCAAATGCACCGGCCACTTTCCAAGCCCGCATCAATAAGATCCTACGTCCTTACCTAGATATTTTCTGTACCGCTTACATCGAAGATATTCTAATTTACTCGGACGACTTTCTCACGCACCGCACCCACATCAATACAGTGCTACTGGCGTTAAAAGAAGCAGGGCTACATTTTGTGATGATTCGTCACGATGCTAATGATGAGGGTGGCCTGAGGCAAAAAGGCGATGTTCCCCGCCAATTCAATCATGTTACCCACATTCTTTGTATATAGTTTGGAGCAGGTCCCCTGCCTTTCATAGTCTTTTTCTTCTCTCTTCAGCTTAACATTCTAAAAATTAATTGAAGTACTTTCACACATCGATCTTGTCACACACTGCGATATAAAAAAATGCCAATTCGAAGTTCAGGAGGTCACATACTGTCATGTAGAGACATGATTCATTCATGAGTTGATATTGTTCAGACGATCATGACTATATCACAACGTCATGTACAGACACGATTCATTGTTTGTACCTGTTGTATCAACCATGACTATGTCTAAGTGATAGGAGAAACATCATTGACTAGTTACTAGAAACGTAGTCAATATCCTAAACACATAACTGAGACTAGGAGAATTTTACTGAGTAAGTAATTATTCTGATGAATCTAGATCTGGAGGAACATAATCTGGTTGCTTGGCTCGAGGTATATGAACCTGAGCATATCATGTATAATAAACTATATAGAAATCTATCTCAATCACAATCGTCATCTTAATTCATGTCACCATCAATAGCTGCAAAGGACAGTTTAACCATTTCCTTATACATACCTCGGCACGATTATCTTCACCACTGGCGTTAAGATGGACCCAGAAAATATTCAGTGCGTAGTAGACTGGGAGTCTCCCTCTTGCCTAAAAGACGTTCAAGGCTTCCTAGAATTTTCAAATTTTTACCGAGGGTTCATGAAAGACTTTTCAAAAATTGTGATACCTCTTTTTACCCTTACTTGCGAATATTAAAGTTCTTGGGGGTTTCTGGAATGATAGAAGTGAACGTTGACCGTCAAGTCAATATTGTACGAATCGTAAGATATTGGGGATTTAAGGATCAGAGATAAAAGGTTAGGATCAGTGAGGTTTTGGTTTTACTGAACTTATATTTCGGTAGTTAAAAGTGTTGGTGTTTAATCTACATCTAATTGTCTATCTATGTTCTACCTCGCTTAGGTAGAAACATTGTGTTCTGATAACGTGATGGAATAACATTCACACCACCGAGATCATTACCAACCGAGACCTCACCAAAGCTGGTAGCGATCGAAAATGAGTAGTCTTCGTCTACTCCGCACTGCGTGCAGTTCGGTCTGACATGTCTAGATTTCAACAGCGAAGACGTTAAATTCATGTGGTCGGAAGCATGCCAAAACGCTTTTCAGTTCCTCAAAATTTCATTTATCTCAGCCCCAGCTCTACGCCACTATGATGCGTCAAAAGAAATTTTCGTTGAAGCGGAATTCATCCGATTTTGTTTCAGCAGGCATCTTATTCCAAAAAGATGATAACGGTGAGTTCCACCTAGCTGCATTTATGTCCAAAATATTTGAGAACTCGGAGTGCAATTACGAAATCTACGATAAAGAACTGTTGGCTATTGTCCGATGTTTCAAGGGATAGAGAGCTGGGCTCCAAGGCTAATACTATCCAATCATAGTCCTCAAAGGCCACAGCAATCTCGAATATTTTATGAACACAAAAGAGCTTTCTCGCAGCCAAGTACGATGAAGTGAATTTCTGTCTCAATTCGACTTCGTCATAAGGTCTCGACCAGGAAAGGACAACTCCAAAGCCGACTCTCTTACTCGACGGTCCCAGGACTTCCCCAAAGATGACTCTGACCTCCGCATACAGTCCGAAAATCAGATACTCTTACCACCCCACAAACTTTACCAATCCGTCATGAAAGATTTAAAATGCAACCATACTCTCCGAAATATTACAGAAAATGACTCCGACCTCTCTTCAGCCACCCTATTGGGCTCTCAAGAAGAACCCTTGGATAAAACAAGTGCAAGACTTATAGATCAAGGCTACTATAACGAAGCAGATAAATTTCTTAGGAGAACTATTGCGGAATTAACCAAACCCAAAGGAATCCCACATTCTAAAGAGATCTCCCTATCCGAATGCGAACTACGAGACGGGCGCCTTTCTTTTTGTGATAGACTCTACGTTCCATGTTAAGGTTGGACTTGCTAGGATACTTGGAGGTAGACTGGTGTTGGAAAATGCTGCTTACTCAGCTGAGTGATTCGGTTAAACCCCTAACCCTCTGTATTTAGCACACACATATTTTCATATATCTTACTGCACCACTATATATATTCTCTACATACCTCATCTTACTCTCTGTCTATTCTCGCCACTATGACTCCACTCTCTCAATAATCCTAATAACTGGTGGAAGAATCCGTGATCACGTGATAGTGTATAAGAAGGGCGTGGGCCGGACTAAGGTGGAGCCGCGGTTAAGCTTACCTCAAGCTCGTAGCTCCTGGCATTTCATTTCTCTTTGTCTTTTCTCCTACCTACATTTTGTAGCCTAATTTCCAAATACAACTTCTTCTTAGAGACCCGTATCATCCTCAGGTCAGTCGTAACATAAGAAAAGACCTTTCACTCCGCTGGGAAGCATTAAATCCAGGTTCGAATCAATTGCTCCGACCTGCCTTGAGCAATTCCGATAATCCTCAACACTTCACTCTCGAACTGCCCTGAGCAATTCGTGAGTACTTTTGTAGATAACCTTTCATTTTATACAGCCAGTAGAGCCTACACTGTACTGTCCCAGAGCAAGCTGGAAATCCCTATTCATTCAATCCAGGACCACCCATTTTTCGACCATTTCACCTGAGACCCTCATGCCATCCATCTAGAAAGACTCCTATCCTGTAAATGTAATGACAGACAGCTTTACCCCAGCAAAATTAATGGTCGTGCAAGCTGCTTTTGCCGCCGCCGTCAAGGTTGCTCTCGAGGCTGACAGAGTAGAGAGAGTCTCCAGAACTCCTGCACAAGATGAAGTACGAAACACTCGAGCTCTAACAGTAGGTCTACACCCCCCAAAAACTACTATCTTCCTACCTTCGATCATACCGTATTAGCCATTGGGCCATTTAGAATTCGTTACCCTCGCACCCCTTTTAGTGATCACAAAGGAGAAATCAAATATGGTGCATGGAAGATGGATATGAAGCTGTTAATCGAGGAGTACTCCGGTAATTTTAAGTCAGGCACGTTGCAGATAAAGGCCTACTTCAGGTGCACGTCAGGAGAGACCAAAACTATCATCCTACAGCATATGGATCCTGACCTTTCCAGCACCTTTGAGTCCACTGCCGACGTGCTGAAGGCTCTGGACCAGCGCTTCCACGACTATAACCGAGTCCAGACCGTCAAGCTAAAATACCGCAATCTGGAGCAGGGCAACATGGTTTACGACAATTTCCGCGTCAAGTTCAACACATACGCTGTAACTGGAAAAATCGCCCGTTCCCGTTGGTTCGAGGATTTGTGCGAGAAGATTGCTCCTCATCTCAAGAGAGATATTCGTACGGAAAAGTACCCAATGAACAACAGTTATACTTTCTTGGAGGAGTTCCTAGCTATCGCCGACCGTGAGGAGCGTAATATCTATCTGGAGGACAGCTTTTAGCCTGCTGTTGCATCCGCCCCTTCTTAGAGAAGCTGCAATATTCTCAAGAAAGATAACTGGAGATTGGAAGCCAAGACAACGTACTCGGATAACAGTACAGTCCGCACACGCTCTCCATTCTCGGCTCTCCAACAGACTTTAAGTCATGAATCACCTGCCCTTCCAGCCATAATAATTTGCTACAAGTGCCATAAGCCTGGACATCTGGCTACTCACTGTACCATATCGGAACAGTTCAACGAGTGCATTGCTAAAATGTCTCTTGAAAGTGATGAGCTATCAACAAAAATTTTAGGCCGTGGTAAAGAATCCTTCCATGGCAATAGTCGCGACTTATGGAAGGATTTGAAGTTCGATTTCCGTCTCCTCATCGGAGGACGCCAGTGCCTACTGCCCATAGAGCTCGGACGTAACGGATCTGTCGGTATATCACCGGTATTAAATGTGCTAGCACAATAGGTTCTGAATTCCGAGGGGTTAGTTGTTCTTCTCTATTCTCTATCTAAGCTATCTAGTGAGTTACCCTATGTAGATGCCAGGGCGCTAGTGCAACCAATACGCGTATATGAGGGCCTACACTTCAGACCAGTCAGAGGGATCCAAACACTACTGCTACTTAGTGGGTGATATGATTGTCTCTAAATAACCATATTTTCCGACAGGATCATTTATCAAAACCCAAGCCCATATAGATGGTGTAGCAAACATTTTCGGTGCTGTTTCTACCACTCTTTCTTACCGTCTTGCTAAAGCCTTCGACATCAAGTTCATTCCCTTGCCGAAGCCTATTATCCCTATAGGGTATAATGAACAACTCAGAGATTTTATCAAGTTTGCTCTATTGCTCAATCTTACCATTGATCGACGTCGTATGAACTTCCCGTTCCTTGTTACTAACTTGTGAAGTACCGACGTCCTGATTGGTAGAAAATTCTTGAAACACTATGACTTGAAGCAATACTACAAGCTGAACCAGTTGGAATGGCCCGCAGACGTACCGTTAATCCCTTACTTCGGTCAGCGTATATTTATTGACCTATACTCCAAAACCACTCCCCGTGCAGACCATCAGTCTGACGTTGCCAGACGGGATGCCTTATCTGAAGAGGAAATTCGCCACGCGCAGCTCTCGTGTATCAAAATCAAGGAGGCATTCTCGAAAAGTAGAGCTTCAGCCTTCTCCCGTTAGCTGAAGAAAAGCCTCGGTCGTATGGAAAAACTGCTGTTCAGAGCCATTCCAGATACTCCGACAGAGCCTCCCCTCAAGTCTACCCGCAATCTGGAATCCTCAAACCTAGGTACCAATACCTCGTTCAGTATCTGCCTAATCTCCGCTTGTGCTGTGAGTGCTTCACACACTCGCTACACCAAAAAGTGCGGCAGTTGTGGATACACTATTAGAGGAATTTTGGAGTTTCTCGATGAGTGAGGGGATAGACATTGATGAATATGCAAACGAGCTGACCCAGAAGCAATCTCAAGTGGCGTCACTTGATCCTTCGAAGTGCCCCTCGGACATGACAAAAAAGAATCGCCTGTTACGACATTTCGAATCAGAATGTAATGGAGACTATGGAGGTGTCGTTGTCTTTCTTCGATTAAATACGTCAATTTCGTTCAGTCAGACAGTAAACACTCTGAGGGAAATCAAATCAAGCCTCAATAGACAATAGGAGGCGGCGACGATAGCGCACATAGGACAGGGAGCTAGGAATAATGCTCCCAGGTCAATTAAGTATTGTGCTTACTGCAAGCGCGCCAATCATATCCATGAAAGCTGTTTTGACTGAATTGAGACTCCTGATAGTACTAAGTGGGCTGTAAAGAACCCTTCTAAAGCTGCAATTGTAATGAGACGTAAGGAGGCATATGGTAAGAAAAGAAAAGATAGGGACGACGAAAGCTCATCAAATGAGGGTGCGTGGACTTTGGAAGAACAATTTGCTTTATCCTATTCTAGTTCCAAAAACTCTGATGTGATACTCGACACCGGTGCTAACTGTCATGTCTTTCACGACAAATCCTTGTTCATATCCATGTCCCCTACCGAAAAAAGTATTCAAACAGCTTCCGGGCACTCATCAACTGTATCAGGAATTGGGACAGTGGAGTTCCACGTCACAGGCTATGATGGTGGCAACAAGTATCGGACTATCCGGCTCGATAACGTCTGGTACCTCCCAACATGCACCAGAAACCTTGTATCTGGTTCAAAACTCACCCGCAAAGGATTCCAAATGAGGACAAATAAAGTCGGCATGGGAATTTACTCATCCGAAAATAGACTCCTTGCAAGTGCCCGAATGGAAAATGGTCTTTTTCACTTTAATAAAATAGACCCAATAGAAGATTCCCCTAAAAAATGTTCTACTCCTAACCAAGTTTTGATCTCGCACGATGAGAAGGCGCAACATTCTAGATTGATACACCATCGTTTTGCCCATGTTGGTACAGGATTACTAAGGAAAATATACACCTCAGACCTATGCTTACAGAATGGTAAAGAAAATAATCAGTCTAACTTTAATATCACATCAGATTTAATCAAAGATTGTCATACCTGTTATTCATGTAAGCAGGTTGAAAAAATAAATAGAGATCCTACACTAAGGGCATCAAATCTCCTTGATCTTATTCATTCAGATGTTTGGGGTAAATGTCGTGTAAGTGGTGTTGTAAAAATCTGAGTTCATAACTGCACACACCTTCAGGGGATAACTGTGCACCAGCAAAATTAACCCCTTAGAGTCTGATCACTATTGCCTCCTGGTCCCTACACACTAACATCAACGTGTTCACTACAATGAGGACACCATTGTAGTTACTCTAGCTATCATAGACAATACCATGTAGAGGAATAAGGGTAGGAACTCTTGTATATAGATAGGGCCTTTTTTTACTCTCAGTATCTATACATCAATCATCCACAAATACAATTCACCATCAATCATTCATCTTACTCTGTCCAAGTGATCTATTGAATTCTCCCATACCTATCAGTATTCTATTCACAAGGTGACGTCTCCCTATCCATCGCCCTCAGCCTTTCAATAAGTGGGACCCTTGGAAGAAATTATTTCGTTTCTTTCACAGATGATGCTTCTCGTGAAAGCAGGATTTATCCGATAAAAACTACAAAAGAGGTCCAAGATAGATTTCTTGAATATAAAAATGAGAAGAAACTTTAAACTAGTTTAAAGATAAAAGCTATGCGTTTTGACGGAGGAGTAGAGTACAAGAAAATCAAGTTCAATGGCATTACGAAACAGATAAGTGCTCCCTACACACAACACCAGAATGGAGTTGCCGAAAGACTAAATCGTACTATCATTACTATGGCTAGATGTATGCCTGACCATTCAAAACCTCCAATTGTCACGATTCGAGTGTTGATGCTGGAGCAATCAGATATACGAAGGTAGTTTATAATTTTCTCTATGGCTAACTATCAGAGTATTACTTCAACTATTTATACATCTATGAAGAACTCTAGAATACTCGTTCTTGACTGATATCTGCTTCTCGTATATTCCAGTCATAGTAGTTCCCAGTCTTGCTACCAATTACTAGAATAGTCCAGTCACTGCTGAACTGATCTGGAATAAAGCTAGACTACTGTAGAATTATAGAAGTACGTCAATAAAATCACGTGCCACACAACAATCGGCTCACAAGCCGTTACACCAATGCGCTTTTGGGATCTTGCTGTTACCACTACTTGCTATTTAAAAAATAGAATGCCAATTTTACCCGGCAACAGAACTCCATTTGGAAAAATTCATGGAAAATTGCCGATTGTTTCGCATATCAAAGTATGGGGCTGTATATGTTACGTACTGATTGACAGCCAGAATCCACGAAGATACAAATTACTTCCAACTTCTGAAAAAGGGATTTTTATCGGATAATGTGAATCTCCAACCCAGTATCTCGTTTATATTCCGTCAAGAACCGGACCGAACAAAATTGTGGTATCCGCAAATGTCCGATTTCTTGAAGATTCATTCTGGGATTGGAGCAAAACATCCAAGGATCAACTCGACCTTCAACAACTAGAGATTCTAACTAATTTAGAGGATGATAGCTCATTAGAAACGAGATACTCGTCTTCCCCGGACTCTGATACGGAATCTACAGAGGAATCAGAATCAGTCCCTTCTCCTTTCCTTCGACCATATGAGCGTTCGGTCGGACATCCTACATTGTTACCAGTTGAAGTCAATGATGTGGATAACGTGACATTACCCCTCCCAGCTATTTCAGCTATTCCGGGTTCCTTTAACATTGAAAAGATTCACCAATTCAAGCTCCGAGAAAAAGCAATCGAATACGAAAACCAATTGAGCCAAGATCAGCATGGCTACTAAGAGCCAACTATATCGGAGGAGATAGTAAAATCCCACGATCATATGCAGATGCCATAAGTGGGCTCGACAAATTGAAGTGGGAAAGAGCTATTCATGATGAACTTGAGTCACTCAGGTCGAAAAACGTTTTTAGTCCAGTAACTCATGTCCCTCATGGGAGGAGACCTATTGGATCTCGCTGGATTTTTGCTATCAAGTCTGACGGTAGATACAAAGCTAGGCTAATCGCTCAGGGTTTCAGTCAAGTACAAGGAATAGATAATTTTGATACATATTCACCAACACTTCACATGGACTCGCTTAGGATACTACTAGCTGTTGCTGCTTTCCGTGACTGGGAAATTCACCAAATTGATATCAAGACAGCATATCTAGAAGGAGATTTATCAGAGGAAATCTACATGAGAACACCAGAAGGGATACCCGGATCAAAGTTTGTTATAATAAATAAAGCGCTATACGGCTTAAAACAATCAGGAAAGGCTTGGAACGATAAATTCAGCAGTAAACTATTTACGTTTCAATTTAAGAAGTCCAGTAGTGATCAGTGTATCTACATTCACCGCATAAAACAATTGATTATTGGAGTTTATGTCGATGATCTCATAATATGTGGAAAAGATATTCGAGATGCCACTGAAGCGAAAGGCTGGTTATCTTCATGCTTTCCTATGAAAGACATCGGCCTGATTGATACGGTAATTGGATGGAAAATTACTCGTGATCGAAAAACCCGAACCCTGAAGATTTCTCAAGCAAGTTATACACTCAACAAAATAGATTCCCTCGAGCTAAGTGATGCGCAAGTTTTCAAATCCTCCATGGATGGATACGAGGCGATTTTACCAGCAGATGAATAGGAGCCCCTTGCTGACAACTCAGCATATCCTAGTGCAATTGGGAGTCTGGGATATGCTTCTAATAGTACAAGGCCTGATATTTCCTTTGCAACATCTCAGTTAGCAAGTTTCAATGCGGCACCTGTTACCCGTCATTGGAATGGCGTTTGTAGAGTCTACAGATAGTTGAAAGATTCCAATGATACCAGTCTTACATATAGCTTTGGAATACCCTCTTCTGAACTGACAGGAAATTTGATGGCTGCGATATATTCCGACTCTAATTATGCGTCAGAAGTTTTCACTCGTCGATCTGTTAGTGGGTTCCTAATGATGCTGGGTGGAGGACCTGTTAGTTGGTAATCTAAAAGACAGAAATCAATTGCAACTTCCACAACAGAAGCTGAGTACATAGCGATATTCGAAGCATCAAAGCATGCTATCTGGGCAACTAGACTTCTGGAAGAACTAAATGTTTCCGAGGAACTTGTCAGAAATTCCGGGATGAAAGTTTACACAGATAGCCAGAGTGCGTTAGCCATAGTCAGTGGTACGAATTCAGCTAAAGCCAAACATATTGATGTCGCCTATCATTTTGCTAAAGACTGTGTTCGAAAGGGTAAGATCAATGTTGAATACATCCCATCATGTGAAATGCTAGCAGACATACTCACCAAGCCGCTCCCTCACTCAAAAGCTGTACCCCTTTGTAATAAAATCTTTCATAAGTTTAAAGGCTAAATTGAAGGCTATTGCGCAGGCCGGAGGAGCCTGCAGAAAATACTCGATGAAAATATTAATTTAAACCCTAACAATTCAGGTTATGATTCCTAACGAGGCAACTTGACTCATTAGTCAGGAGGAGTGTTAAGACTTAATATTTACATTATTATTACGGGGTAAATAATATATGGGTCACATATTTACCTGACTGTTAGTGGTCACCAGTTGGGCAGGAAGTCTGCATGACATGTTGTGTTATGGAAGACCAAGGTCACGTGATGGTGGCCTTCCGATATTAAACAGGAGGCTGGAAGACGGATCACTCGCTCCGTTCAGGACACGAGTAGAAGATATTAGTATTGGCTCTACAGAGCTGGATCACTCGTGGACTATAAATGGTGTATATATGACTGGGTATGTGTATTGTAATTTTGTTAAGTCTTTATTAGTATAACAATTTTTATTTTATTCCAACATATTTAAGAGATTGGAATGGGTGATATGGTAGCGCTTCAGGCTACCTATTGGAGACATGAGCAGCTGTATGGCGTGGGCACAAAGAGGTTGTTGGGGGTTTTCCATGCCTAGATGGCGCCACACTCGTTTATACTATGGCTTAGGCTCTGTGTCGCTTACACTTGTACTTGTAGCGCACACTTCCCACACTTATAGCTTTAATCCGAACATGACACTCTTTTAGTCAACTTCTACTTTCGTTCTATCAATATTGCGCCCATTTCATTGCGCGATATTTCCAACAGCTCTTGAAGAAGCAGTTAAGAAGAGTCTCTCGAAGCCTGCTCACAATGCGGCCCCAAAAACATAAGCGTCAGTGGCAGCGCCGCCAATGGCAAAGACAGGGGTTAGAATACGTGTCGAGGGAGCAAAAGGTATGCAGCCAGCACAGCAGCTTACAAGGACATAGAAACACATACAAGGGGCATACGCAGTGCGACAAATGCGGAGCAATGACACCGAGGTGTTTGTTCAGTCAGCGACCCAGAGAGACGTGGCTCTCAATAATGCTGAACAAGAGGACTTTCAGGCCCTAAGGCAAGATTATCCAGTGGAGGTTTACAGAGTCCCGTTGAGGACGAAAATTGAAGGAGGAAAATATGCCAACAACACGACATTGATACGGGAGATAGAATCGTCTACAGCAGTACGAATTCTAGGTCTAAATATCAATAGAATTATGTGGATGCACGATGGAAAGGAGATTGAGCGGGCCAAGACAAACGGCCGCATAGGGGGCTCAGTTGTTCTGAGTCTTCTCATGAAGGCCTTGTAGAATCAAGTTGTTCGACACGGCATTGTCCTTAATTCTATGCTATGTTCGGCGCAGGTATGGTCACCGAGGGCCCAGCCAAAGCAATGTTACAACTGCAGCGAATAGGGACACACCCACGCGTTGTGTAGAAAGGCAGCTAGGTGCGGTAAGTGCGCTAGCGCTCACCAAATCTGGGACTGTCCTAGGAAAAGAGTTTCTTGCGTCAACAGCGGCAAGGAACATCGCTCGTGGTAGATAGCGTCGTGTAGGACATTTCAATTCTACAAGAGGAGTGTTCAGAAAGCCCGTTTCGAGCTTCTGGAACGAACGGCAGAAATTCGAAGAGAAAGCAGTCCCATAATTGCTGCGCAAACAATATCTGCGACCACCGACGATCAAGGATTCACACTGGTCGGTAATCGCAAGGCTGAACCCCAAAAGAGGGGACCAGGATGTCCACGAAAGGTGATCGTAGATTCAACGGCAGTATTAAATACATTTAGAGCTATGATATCGGCAGTTCCAATAATTCCGGCATCGAAAAGAGGAGAGAAAGATGGTGAGAGGAATCTTCCAAATTTCAGCTGAGTAGGGATCGGGGCGATAGAGGAGTTCAAATCTGGGGTCAAACAAATTTGAATGGATCAAAGAGACAACCTCAGCATCAGGCTAGGCTGTGTTGTCGCGGCGGAACTATGGGTTTTGTTGCTTGAAAGCTTTTGCTATTCTTACCGTCTTCATGGTTCTATATATAGATACCATATAGGACATTAAACTAGAGAAATTAATGAATAAATTTAAAGGATTTGATTTAATATGATTATCTTAGTTTGGCGCTCTATGGGTCCATGCAGGTGGCTACAAATCTATCTATATATTTGAATAGGAGGAAACCTCTCGGTGAAAACCCCCCAAGCTCTATGATTTAATTCTTATAGTTTGCAATTTATCCTTCAGGAAGCACAGTTACGCTGTAACGCCGTCGATGTGTACCAATCACGTCCCTTCTATCGACCCCAACCTTCTACATGTTCCGTCTCGTTCCCTGAGCAGCATTTCGACTGCATTTGTCATGCGGAATTGTTCTATTCAACCATGACTAAAAACCATTGCTGAACTCTTTTAATATCGCTAGAGTTGTCTATCATTGCTTCAAAGGAGCGTTTTCGGGCTTTTCTCCTGATCTCACTCCTACCGATTGACCACTTAGGGCAGGACATGATCATATGCTTGGGATTTTGTGATTGGTAGCCACATGGACAGCATGGATCGTAGACTCCTGGTACTTTTCTTCTGTATAAATACGAATTTGGATCGCTGGGCTACTTTGGGCCTTTGTCAGGTTTTTATGGCGGGTAAAAGGAGGTTCCTGGAAGCTTGTTCTTTGATGTCCACAATGTCGGCATTGATAAAACTTGGCTGCTCTCCAAGCTTCAGGATCTGCTGCAGCAAGTTTTTGAGACTATCGACTTCGCTTTCGGGCAGACCAAGATTTCGCCTATTCTAGGTATGCTGCAACCTTTACCGCTTCTTTCTGCAACTCTTTAAATTGCTCCTCTCCCCAAATCTCTCTCCAGTAGGCGTAGTCTACTCTTCTATTATTTGCTCGAATACATTCACTCCCTCTTTTGGACAGCTTGGCCTTATTACATGCAGATTAGATTTGTTTTTTATTTTATTTTATTATAGTCCCTACTGAGTCTAAGACTATGGGGGATTACATGCAAATTTAATAGCCTTTTGGAATGGTAAGGAATTTGAGCGGCCTACATATTTGTTCCTTTGTTGCTTCAAGGAGATTTCTATCGGAAGGATAGGAGTTTCATGTATTATGTTGTGAATATCGTGAGCATGACTTGTAAATGACTATTTACGACAGATGCAAGGCCTGTGACAGATATCTTGGCAGGGGCGGCAGACCACCACGGATGACGAGTTTGAGGCAGAGTCATATATGCTTGGGTGAAGCATCCGGGTCAGGAAGTCGTAGACAAGGAGTATCATATATACTTAGCATTGTGTCATAGTTGTGAACCTAGGGTCTAGTGATACGTAGACAATGGGAGATGTAACTGAGTCAATGAGTCTCAGTTTACGATCAAGTAGTACTGGCGTAGTCATGTGGGATAAAGGCTAGCACAAGAGACTTGTATATGATATAGCGATATCTTCATGTTCAGATAGAAGTAACAATAAGCAAGCGATCAATCGAATATTATCGGGACTCATTATTCATATCATTCTAGTATCATCAATTACACGATAATTTTCCAATATATTATATTATATTTGATTTCATTTCATTTAGCCCGTTCAGGTACCCTATAGGCCCATGCAGGTATATCTAGCTATAATATCTACAATGGAGGAAAACAACTCTGTAAAAACCCCCCAATACTGTCTGTCTTGTATCTATTGGTTTTCTGAGGTATCCTACAGGAAGTGCGTGGGAGACTACTCTCAACACCTGTCAGTGGTGTCCCCTACGAACCTCCAGCTCTCACTGTAGAGTCTGCAGAGCCGATATTGAGTAACAAAGTCCTCACTTCGACGAGGATTCCCAATCGCTTTCGCGGTCTGTATCGTCTTCATCTCTCAACACTTTCCCCTATCACCCCTATCATGAAGCTAACCACGATCAGATCAGATGGTAGGGTCGGAGCCCTACTCCTCACCAACCCTCGATCATGGAGGAAAAGCCATTCGATGAGTTTCCGGAGCGTACCCAGCACCCGATACGGAGATGGTGGATTGGATCAAGTCGACCTCGACTGTTACAAAAAAGAGAGATATAGGTGAATATGCGCACCTCATGTGGTCCCGGTGTGTAGGCCTCGTCTGGCTGGGGCTACAGGTTTTTTGAGACTTTTTCCCGCGCACGCAGTTTCCATTGCTACCATTTTATTTTTTGGGTAGAAGGTTCCGCGGAAAAGGTGGCTGAACTTCACGGGTAAATACTGAGCTGAATGGCTATTCATCACGGGCAATATATCAATGATCTTACAAGTAACAAAAGAGGCAAGGAGCACTGTACAAGGTGTGGCCTGGGTCAGAGAGGAGCCCAGTGTGCTAGATTGTCATGGACTCAAGTAGTACAATAAAACACACACACATACAGGAAGTGCGTTTACACTGTACGTCCAGTATGAATACCGTTCTATCCCGTTCCCGATCGCTCAATCCTTTCACTGACTGCTGTCTCAACTTCTTCTGCAAGCTGGAACTGTTCAAGCCAGCAGTTAGTAAGTATTCACTCTGTAATTCTCTTCATGTCATCTTGGCTGTTCATCATGGCTCCGAAAGACCTATCTTTTGCCCGTTGCAGAACCTCTCCTCTTCCCTTAGCCCATTTAGGATAGGCCATGACCATATGTTTCACATTTTGTGACGGATATCCACACTAGCACTTTGGATTTGTCACTCCAGGGCCCCTTCTTCTGTAATGATGAGAGTTGAGGCCGATATGCTCACTTCTCATCTACATTGCAATAATACTTTGGGTCCTGATCAGATTTATGTAGATGTTAGAGGGTGTGTTACTGTAGGTGATTCTTTTTCTGCCTGTTCTCTTGTCGGTATTGATACTTGCTGCTCTCTAATGTTCTGGGTCTACCAATGCCTGATGAGAACATAGCCGCTCTTCCTTAAAAGTTTTCTATGTGCTTTCCCACTCCTGGAATGCTGCTATCTTACCCGCTTATTTTTGTCTACTCCTCATCTTTTCGTTCCTGCAGATTTAATTCCACTCGTTCGTATCTCGGCTTCGATTCTTAGCGTGGCTATTTTCGCTTAGGCTATAAGCCTGCGATTTTTTACTAAATGCGGATAGAATTGTCTGCTTGACAGGTTGTTCTTCCGAAAGTCCGATATATTGTTAGAGTATAGAGAAGACTTCGGAGTAAGAATTGCCTGAGAACGGAGAAGAAGTTCAGTTTGCTTAATTTACTAATAGACTACAGGTATTATGATATATACAGTGGAATTATAAGAAATAGAGGTTACCCGGAACCGACTCGACTGCATAAATAAGTGGGACCCCGTACCAGAAAATAATTATCCACTGACTGAGAATACTGGGTCACGCAATAGAAGTACGAACAAACCAATGACTGGATTTGTTCGGGAAGAATGGGATTCAAGCAGACTCTAACGTTGAGTCCGATTGGATCAGAAATGTGGGATCCTGCCCGAACTCAGAAATATAGTTCAGGCAAGATGCATGCAACCACATTGGTCGATAGAAAGAAAAGCAGGAAACTGTATTTCCAACATATATTGAACTCTCATTTGTTTGAGTTAGATGTCTAGTGGAAGGATTGAGCATTCGTGATCTAGAGCTCTACTGCTGGTGGAATTATATGCCCCTGTAACTAGCTTCAAGCATTTTCTTTGGATACTTCGCAATGATTTATATATCCTTTCTGGTATTCTACCCGTCGGCCCAGCTGCAGCCCATATTGAACACCCGTAAGTCAGGGCTGGTCTCACAATCGTGCTGTACAAATACTTTGACTTCTTGGATGTTGCACCCCAAGTTAATTGCGTCAATCTACTTATCGACTGTACTTGGGTGTGTGAATTTTGTACAATATGCTTTATGTGGGAGCCCCATTGAAGCTTAGGGTCGAAGTAGATCCCAAGGACTTAGAGGGAGGACTGCGGAGACGTCAGATGTCCTTGTATGCTGACAGTTACTTCTAGGTTGTGTCGCTTCCTTGCTTGTGTGAAGTGCATCAGCTAGTACTTCTCCGGCGCAAACTTCACGCCGCTCTTTTCTGCCCACCCCCCGCATATCCCGTGCTGTTCTTCTAACTTCTTGCAGTTCTCTTCAGTTTTACCTGACCATGTTAGTATGTTAGTATCGTCTACGAACCCAACAGTAGAAGAAGAAGGAATTTGTAGTATCGGTAGGAGCGTGCTAACGAAGACCAGAAAAAGAATTGGCGATAAAGATGACCCCTAAGGTATTCCTGTGCTAGTAGGTATTTGATCTCCTCTGTATGTACCGAGGACTACCGAGGTAGTTATCTCTTCTAGCAATGATTTTACAAATCTACTGATCCACCCTGGAATACCTTTTACTCTTAGGTTGTGAATTAGCCGTTCGTGGGAGACTTTATCGAAAGCCCCTGATATTTCGAGACTAAGAAGAGAAGCGGTCTGGTTACTGTTTCTTCCCCAAATAGTGTGTATCTGCTCAGTGATAATCTCGGCTTCTTATATCGTAGATCTTTAGGGTCAAGCTCCCATATGCTCATCTGGGAGGAGGTTAAAGTCTTAGGCCGCCTTTGGGATTCGGTTTGCTACTAATTTTTCGAGAAGCTTACCCATTTTCTTGAGAAGTACTGTCGATTGATATGATTTCGGTGAGTCGTATCTAGGCTTCTGTGGATTTCGAAGAATAATCGTATTCTATTCTTTGAATTTCTTTGGATGATATCCGATAGAAAGGCAAGCATTGAATAACTCAGCGAGATATTTACTCAGAGTTGTCCTACATTACTTGAGTAGTCGTTTTGGAATCCCGTCTGGACCAGGAGCCTTATCGCTAGGCAGTTTTCCTAGGATTTCTTCTACCTCGGCACTGGTAATGGTGTCGGAGATATTATCCAACTCTTTGAGGTTAAGGGTTGCTACAATTTCTGATGTGTTTGCTACCACGGGTTTGAGGGAAGAAATTTTCTGCCATGACTCGGGCTATTTCCGGAGCTTCAGTATGAACTCTTCCGTCAGTATCTTTGATATCCACTATCTGAGGTAGCCTCTGTTTCTCCTTTGATCTTTTCTTGCCCACTTGGCAAGTTTCTAGATTTTTGCAGGGTCTCTCGTCGCCTCCACCACCGCTACTCTCCATCCAATGGTCTTCGCTCTTTTTATTTGAGCTTTTTTCCTACTAGTGGACTTCTGGTATTCTACCCAGCTTTCTTCTGTGCCCAATTTTTTAAATTTTCTCCTTGGCCTTCGGGTTTCCTTTACCGCCTCGGGGCTATTATATTGTATTATTATTGTCCTTTCTGCTCTCAGATAAGCTTTACTCAAAAACTTATTTGAAAGTCATGTGATATCTATGTATTTGTATTCCGTGACTCGGTTGGTATTCCACACTTTGTATGACTGTAAACTAGACGTAAAATTTTATGCAATATCTAAGAGAATAATAACGATATTACATCAGCAGGTAGAATACCCGAAAGGATGATCAAAACCCTTAGAAGCTCTCAAAGAAATTGTCTGAAAGTAGTAACTGGGGTATACAAATCGACCAGCACCAGGGTGCTGGAACATTAAACTGCTACTCTTCCGTTAGAAATCTACTTGAAGCAACAAAGGGCCCAGTATGTAGGCCGTTCAAATTCCATACCAGTTCAAAAGACTATCCAATCAGCATGTACTAAAATAAAACTTCCCAGAAGAGGAAGAAAAGATATTAGAGCAAATAATAGAAGAGCAGACCTTGCATACTGGAAAGAGACTTGCGGAGAAGAGAAATCCAAGGACTTACAAAAAGAAGCGGTAAGAGTTGCAACGAACCTAGAATTGGCGAAATCTTGGTCTGCCACAAAGCGAACTCGACAGCCTAAAAGATTTGCTTGAGCAGATCCTAAAACTTGGGCAGCAGCAAAGTTCTACCAATGCCGCCATTCTGGACGTACAAAAATAGGCTTCCGGTAGTCACCATTTTCTCTCCACTAAAACCTGGCGAGAGCCCAAAGTAGCTTAGCAATCCAAATTCGAAGCGAGCATATCGGGCTCAATTTAAATTTGCATAGAAGAAAAGTACCAGGAGTCTACGATCCATGCTGTCCATGTGGCTACCAATCACAAAATCCCAAGCATATGATCATGTCCTACCCTTAGTGGTCAATCGGTAGGAGTGAGATCTGGAGAAAAGCCCGAAAACGCTCCTTTGAAGCAATGATAGACAACTCTAGTGATATTAAAAGAGTTCAGCAATGGTTTTTAGTCATGGTTGAATAGAACAATTCCGCATGACAAATGCAGTCGAAATGCTGCTCAGGGAACGAGACGGAACATGTAGAAGGTTGGGGTCGATAGAAGGGACGTGATTGGTACACATCGACGGCGTTACAGCGTAACTGTGCTTCCTGAAGGATAAATTGCAAACTATAAGAATTAAATCATAGAGCTTGGGGGGTTTTCACCGAGAGGTTTCCTCCTATTCAAAAATATAGAAAGATTTACAGCCACCTGCATGGGCCCATAGGGCGCCAAATCAGGATAATGAACACAAATTAAAAGATATTACATAGACAATCCTATTGTAAAGAAACTTATTTCGAGAACAAGTATCCACACGCAGCTGAATCAATAGCTGGTATGAAGTATACTCTTAATTCCACTGTCACTTAAATATTCAACAACTTATATAAATACCCCTTGGTTAGTAACGTTGTAATGAAGTAACTACAAGCAGAATGCCAGTGGATCGACTCCATGTAGTCGAGAAAATGAAGCTAGGTCTGGAAGCAGAGAGCGATGGTTAGCTTCCCTTTCAGCTAACACAGCCTGCGCTTTCTCTGATGGATCGTCATCGGGTCCCGGAAAATCAGCCTGGTGTTATGTAGTATGCCAAGGAGGTAAGCTAGTTGGAAGTGGTTCCGTCTTCCCGGGGTAGAGGTTTTCGACGCGGAAGTTGTAGGCGCCATAAAATCCTTGAAGGCTACAATAGAGGTAGGAGAAGACCTGCCGATTCGCATTCTTCTGGACAATCAAGCGGCCGCCTGGGCGCTCGACCGAGGCAGATCAAATTCCTCGCAGACAATGGTGGACAAATTTTCATCGCTGAGACATGATGAGGGTGTGGAAGTTTGCTGGATACCTGGTCATGTGGGGATCCAAGGCAATGAAGAGGCCGATAAGCTGGCCAAATCAGCCTTGGGAGCTCCCAATAACCGGTCACTAGCCTAAGTTGCGCCCAGTGGAGAAGATCAACATCTAACCTTTGCGGCATTAGGGAGGTGGGTTAAACTGCGCGGCTAAGAGCTCGTGGAATAGTGGTGGTAGAAGTATCGACCGAAACGATACAAAGATCTAGACCTATTCATGCGTTGCAAAGGACCACCGGAACTGGCTCTACCGAGATTGGTGTACCATCGTCTGATTGAGGAGAAGAGATGGCAGAAGTTCATCCAATTTCTAACTACAAGTAGATGCTACAGTCTGCCGAAGAATGAGTAGAGTGAGAGGTTACCACGCTGAGACGGATTCCAATTCGGGAGGGGATGTGCTTGGAAGATAAAGATGCAGCATATGGCACTGTAACTCAGACATTTACTGCACTTTTTTCATTTCTTTTGTCGCTTCTGGCTTTATTGCCGTTCATGTAGGTAGCACTGAGCTCTCAGAGCTCATCTACCCATGTAACCTCTAAATATTTATCAGGTCTGTCCTGTTACGTTAAAGATTTCAATTTCAAATAATGACAATGGTTTAATCTTGGCCTGAGGCCATAAATTTATTAATGCCTGTCCGCGCTGTTAATTATCATCATGTAGTACTTCAAGTTTGTAAGGCTGAAGGACTAACCCGAGGGTAATCATTTTCCCGGACTGAAGGAGCTCTCGGAGCTTGAATTATCTAACTGTGCCAGTATAGGCTATGCGTACCTGATCTCAAATTACATCATACATGATTTTACAGGAATTAAGCTCACACAGTTCCGCAACACAATGTCTTCCTCTCATCAAGACAAAAGAAAAATGACTCTAAATTATCATTATCCATTTGCAGCAGCCCCAGATATCATTCGTTCCCATCAGAAGGATATATACTTCGAAGGAGTCCTACTCAATCACCTATCGGCAGTCATACGACACCTCTATGGGGCCCGTTTACTTCATACCTATGCCCATCAAGCAAGAGCTTTTTCTAGCTTTCTATATTTAGGACTAACTACACTTATTGGAAATCGGACTCTTGGAGAAGAGTACTGCGATATCGTCCAGGTTGAAGATGATACTCTCAGACTACCAGCAATAGGGAGACGGGCAGGATATATAATAACAAATATCTTGCTGCCATATGTTATAGGTAAATTACTACCAAAGTTTCGTTCTCGTATTCAAGCAAAGTTTGAATCAAATCTACATCATCTGACAATAAACGAACAAACTAAAGGTTTAAGCTATAAGATCCAGACTTATCTGCAAGAAAATATGATTGCTATTACATCAACATCATCCGTTCATGCTATTAGTCTCACAATATTTTATTTTACTGGGGCTTACTACCAGCTTTCTAAAAGAATCTGGGGACTGCGTTATATATTTACCAAGCGCATTACGCCATCCGAAGCACGCGTTGGATATGAGGTATTAGGAGTGCTACTCTTTTTACAAATCAGTGTACAGACATGGATTCATATCCGAAATACATTGCAAAAATATGCACCTTCAAATGCTGCCGAAGATACAGATGAAATTCGCTCAAATGCTCCGATTTTGGACCCTCTGAACCCAACTCAAATCAGTCCACTCCTATCCAACTTGAGCTCACACATTCAACCCTCTCTCAATTCGGTATTGAAAACACACAACATAAAAAAGCTTGCTGGACCAAGATACGACCTAAGAAATTCAGAAATAATGCCTTGGATCAAGGATCAAAATAGAAAGTGCACGCTCTGTTTAGAAGAGCTAACTGACCCAAGTGTAGTTAGCTGTGGGCATATGTTTTGCTGGCTATGTATCGCGGATTGGATCAAAGAAAAGCCTGAGTGTCCACTCTGTAGGCGAGAAGTTGAGATGCAACACGTCTTACCGCTGCAGTGTTGAATTTCAAGATAAATTCTGTAATATTTCAGCTCCCTCATCATCTTTGCACCTCTTGCGAAAGTACAGGGCTCCCAATTCTCCTTTACCAGAGGTTAGGATTGAAGAGGAAGGAATACAGCCTATTTGTCCAAAATCACATTACGGTATTTTGGGATAGAAATTGGCTTTAATCAGTCAAATCACGGCTATCAAATGTGATAAGCTTTTCCAGTCATATAAATATATGAGGATCCAAAGTACATATCTCGTATCACCGCAATTTCTTCAAAGATTCAGACACAAGAACTTTTAACCATTATTCACAATTATCGCTATTACTTACCGTCATCGTTCCTGATTTGAAGCTGTTATTTTTTAGTCAAGTCAGCCTCGCTAAACTGCACCCCCATTAACACTACAAAGATCTCAATAGTTAAGATTAAGGCTGTTTTTTTAAGCACACAAGTACTTCGTCTCATACCAGATCCATATCAATTCGAAAGGGTTTGAATCCAATCATGTTCAAACACGCCATGCTAGCTCTGGCACATCCGTTTCTGTGTCATCTCAATGCCAATCCCCCCAACTGTTCTCGGGAAATCGGTTTATTCAGCTATAGATTGCCCATTCAAGATATGAGTTGGAATACTTTATGGTACATTGAAGCCACCTGAGACACATTAGCGTTGAGATCCACCTTACAGCATTTGCCACGTTCCTTAACATTCATAATCTACTTTACATCAATCGTCATTTCTAGGACTGTTCAATTAATCTTGAGGTTGGACGAATTCTATCCAAGCTATCTACCAAATTTACAATTGGCTGAACGGCGTTAAATTATAAAACTCTACATGATAATAAATGTTACGACAGACACGGTTATTCAGAGAGTGGCATTATACGAATTTAATGTTTGATAAACAAGATAACTACCTCAAGAGCTCTTCAAAATAATCATACATCTCTTAACCGAAATTTACTGTTAGTTGCAAAAAACTGGGGTATAATTTGCTAATTAATAAATCATAGTCATTGTAAAATTCTAAATAGTAAGACCACTTGTCCACCATTTGTCTCCAGTATGCCACCTAATATATAGCTGAGGCCATGACCACCATCCCGAACCTGTCTCAGAAATACCGAGACCTTGCATGATGCTGATAGGAAATGCCGGTAATAAACAAGTCCCACCGCGGACTAGCTCCTCAATAAATAAATTGCTTGTTAAGAATAGCCAGACAAGAACATAAAGAAAATTGCCAGCATAACGTATGTCCTGGGGTATCTTATTGAGGTAAGGCTGAACGGTCGCACATAGAGCTTTTTGAATCAAAATTCCCATGGGTTGGATTATGAAGAATAAAGCCATACGAACGGCATTAGTGTTAATAAAAAAAACTATGCATCCTGCCCAATGCATGAGTGCAGATAGGCAAAAGGCTACCATAAGAGAGCATAACATAGCTGCAGAAGAATGAGGCTTAAGGTAGTCATTCTTGATAAGGTACCTCGTAGGTGTAGTAAATACTATTCGAAATGACTGGTGCCAGAAGCCTCCCCAAAAACCATCTAGTCCCCTTTCAAGTACATTCGAGAAGGACCCCCAAAAACTAGGCCAGTACCATGGTTCGGCGCTCAGGCCAAAGATTCTTGGCCCAAATATACCTGAGATAACTACTGCTGGTATAGCAGAGTTTATGTAAAGTGATAAGGTTATTGCACAAAACTCTAGAATTTGACGATAAAGCCTCAGTATACTAAGAGGTAACAATTGTAGATATGATGGTAGAGCAAATGTAGTAACCCCAAACTTGAAAAATGGGTCTTTCATCATTAATAAAATGATCGTCTCCAGTGCTAGAAAAACAACGAGAATCCGCGGTATTTGTGAACGGAGAAGTTGGCCGCGGGAGCGAAATGCCTTCACTCCAACGGAAGAAACGCCAGTATAAGATTCTTCAGGAATGGGCTCTCCTAGGCTTTTTAGTACCTCTGGCGGGAATGGTGGTAGAGATGAAATAGCCCAGTTCCAGCCAACACCTTTTAAGTTGGTGACAAGGTCAACTACCCAGGGGATACGCTCCCAGAGATTCTTAGGATATGGCTGCCAATAATACTGATAGGACTCATCAGCGATGACATCTTGTATACCAGCTGGAAAATCAATAGTTTGTGACTTAGGCTTGCGTCTTCGTAGATTTTGGTCGGCTGATAACATTGATATCCCATCGGATCCAGTGTGGTTGGGCTTGCTGCCCTGAATCTTCGTCCGCCGTAGTCGCTTCGCATCGCGTTGTGGATCTCGAAATACTAACCAGGTCCAGCCCAGAAGTATCACCAATATTGAAAATACTCCACATACAAACCCCATGCCAAAGTTGATTGTAGCACATTTCCAGAGTAGTTGCCACTGAAACCATGTCAGATAAGCAAGTATCGGCCATCGAGCTGCATGAATGATGGGACTATTTTGGTGCGGAATACAGAGATAGAAGACAAGAATGATAAAGCCCCAAAGATAGTATGGGTAGACAATAGGATGGACACTTCCATTGTTAACGCCGTTTTTGAAGTACTCCAGATATTCTGCGACGATAACTCGTGCCGTAGGAGCAGTCTCGGTCGATGATAAGTGCGGGAAGATAGTTGTCATCCTGGAGTACGGCGAGAAGTTGCCTGTTGATAGGCGGGCAGGAGACGCGGGAATCACGACAAATAAAAGGTCTGATCGCTACTTGACTAAATTACCGCAGCATTTGATATATTAGTAGTTTTCGAAAGCATCAGGGCATATTCCTTGCATGCATGTCTGATACGCTCGACATATGACGCACTCGGTTTCCTGGATACCTAATCTGTGTCTTACTCCTCCGAATGTCCTGTGCGTATCCATCGTATTATCGTACAGACTAGCCTTGTAAATGACCACATCTTCAAATCTGAATTACGGCGTTGAGGATCCGGCGGCTTGTCAGGGTTCCGATAGGGTGATATGTAGAATGAGCGCAAACCCCATCAGGCAGAACAGCCCCGTAAGCTCTTCCGCTGATTGGTTTGTTGTGGGGGACAGACACACATCGTCAGCCCGAGTCGGTGTAGTCGCAACCCAAAATAGTTTCAATGATTACTATACCTTGTGCCTGATAATGAATTTTAATCTCAGCGTATGTCGGCAATATCGTATTCGGGATTCCCGTCCTACCACATTAGTATTAGCATCAGTGCTCATTTAGCAACACACAATTTCAGAATTCTCAACATCTTGAACCCAAAATGATCACGCCCGCAAACAGTGTTAAGATTTTGCGATCCGCATCATCAAAGTATCTAATTTCCACTGCAAAAAACTACAGTCAACATGTGACTAAGCCACGATTCAAATGGGACGACCCGTTAAATATTCAAGCTTTTCTCACGGAAGAAGAAATCGCAATTCAGCAAACTGCAGAGTCGTACTGTCAAGAAAGATTAAGCCCACGAGTCCTTCGTAAGCTTTTCCTACTTGATATATAGTACTTAACAGACATATAACAGAGTCATATCGGGATGAATCATTTGACAGAAATATAATAGAAGAAATGGGTGACCTAGGCTTGCTTGGCGCCACGATCAAAGGTTATGGATGTGCTGGGGTCTCAAGCGTGGCATCTGGGCTAATTACGAAGGCCGTTGAACGAGTAGATAGTGGCTACCGATCGGCTATGTCTGTTCAGTCTTCGCTAGTTATGGGAGGAATTAATGCATTTGCTACGCAAGCGCAAAGAGAAAGATTTCTGCCCGACATGGCGAAAGGAAAATTGCTCGGTGCATTCGGCTTGACCGAGCCTGATCATGGTAGCGATCCTGGAAGTATGAAGGCTACTGCCAGACGAAGCCCTACGAAAAAAGGATATTTTTTATTGTCAGGCTGCAAGACCTGGATTACAAATTCAACGATTGCAGATGTGCTACTGGTCTGGGCGAAACTGGTGGAAACCAACAAAATACGGGGATTCTTGGTTGAAAGATCGTCCTGTCCCGTTGGAACATTGGAGACCCCAGCAATAAAGAATAAGAGCGGGCTTCGTGCTTCGACCACTGGTATGATTCACCTTGATGAGTGTCCCGTTGCAGAGGAAAATATGCTTCAAGGGGTGGAAGGCTTGACAGGACCTTTTACATGTTTAAATAATGCTAGATATGGTATTGCCTGGGGTACTATGGGTGCACTCGAGGATTGTATAGAGAGAGCGCGAAGCTATGCCCTCGCGCGCAAACAGTTTAAGCAGAATCCCATTGCAAAGTACCAGCTCGTGCAGAAGAAGCTCGCCGATGCCGTAACGGATGCTGCATTCGGCACTTTGGCTGCTCTTCAGGTGGGAAGACTTAAAGATGCTGAGAAAGCGGTCCCTGAAATGTTCAGTATGATTAAGAGACAAAACTGTGATCGCGCATTGCACAATGCTCGGGTTCTTCAGGAGATATTCGGTGGGAATGCTGTGAGTGATGAATACCACATTGCCAGACATGTAGCCAACTTATTTGTCACCCAAACTTACGAAGGCCAAAGCGATATTCACAGTAGGTCGAGCAATCCCAGCAATAGTGGGTTTCATTCAGCAGGTTGCGACGCTAACTAATATAGGTCTCATTCTCGGGAGAGCGATTACTGGCTTGCAAGCTTTTGTCTAGAGTTCAACTAGGACTCATAACTACAGCTATTCAGTAACACGCAAAATCCTCTAGCTATGAAAAGGATATGGATCACTTGCGTTCTAAATTTGAATTGATACATGATAGAGAAATAACCCTCATCACAACTGCGCGAGACTTTCGGTAAATCAAATTATGAAAGAGGGGCCCGGTGTATCATTTATACTGCTAGCAAATCAAATACGTTTAGTTGTCTTCTGGCCCCTTGGCTCATGACTCTATCAAGAAAAGCATATCGTTTGTGGATACGAAAAGGCAGCTTTGAAGGATCGAAAGCTATCCGGAACCGCCGCTTGATTGACTCCATTCAACATACACACGTACCTATCAATCCTCGTTCACATTATTTATTAACGTGTTTTCCTCAACCCCTTGAGAATTACGCTTCTTGCCCCTTTTCTCAAGTGAAGCCTCCTATTAGCGAATAAATTTCCAACATGATATCCCGCCTTTGGAAAATAATCAGACTGGGTTATGAGTGAGGCCTGTCTCTGAGAATCTGCCGTATTAAAACTTATATACACGTAAAAGAGCCCCAAAGCCAGCAGGCATCAAACAAAAATACTCTATCACAAGGCATATCCCTCAGTTTCTATGAGAGCAAGGTTGAAAACTATCAAATCGGAATTTGCAAAATGTAGCTTGTATCTCATGTAAATCCAGAAATCCTCCATAGTCATTGACTCATTTAGGACAAGAATAAAAATTTAATCTAATCTCATCATGCAAAATCAGACTTTTAGATCAGGTGCCAAATATAGAATCTACATCTTCTAATTATAGGTAAGTGTAAATTTCGTACGTAGACTTTTTCATGGACAACCTTGGCTGCGAATTAAAGGCGGAAATTTGATCAAAGTGTAAACATACTGGGCTATGCTCAGGGTTTGAAAATAAAGAAAACTAGTTTCTTATTTTAATGTGCCGAATACAAGCCCGGTATCTGATAAGATATGACACGGGCAATTGATACCGAGAGACACAATACTACCAATATGAACAATTCAGGAGGAGGAAAAGACTGAACACCTGTACGCCGTTTCGACTGTTACAAAGAAGGGAGACAGATGAATATGCGAACCTCATGTGGTCCCGGTGTCTAGGCCTCGCCTGGCTGGGGCTGCAGGTTTTTTGAGACTTTTTCCCGCGCTCGCAGTTTCGATTGCTACCATCTTTATTGTTTTTGGGTAGAAGGTTCCGTGGAAAAGGTGGCTGAATTCCACGGGTAAATACTGAGCTGAATGGCTATTCGTCAAGGGGAATATATCAATGATCTTTCAAGTAACAAAAGAGGATAGGAGCACTGTACAAGGTGTGGCCTGGGTCAGAGAGGAGCCCAATGTGCTAGATAGTCATAGACTCAAGTTGCACAATAAACACAAACACACACCTGTACGCCGTGTCTTCTACGAACCTGGGAGCGAAATATTCTCCCACAGCCAAGTTCAGTCAAATTTCGTAATACTCAAGGAGTTGGCCCACGAGGCAATGATTCAAAATACTCCACCATGTCAATTTTTTACTCCCAAAGAGTCCGACTCATACCTAAGCCTCATCAAGCCTAGAAGTACGACCAAGTACATCCTCATTCCAATGATCACACCTCTCGTCGACATTCTCTGGCCTCAGCTGGTCACCAAATACACGCCCACGCCGATATTTATAACCGACGGAGGAAACAAAGCGTCGCGCACAAATCTGGGAGACTATTCTTTGGGATTGGCATGAGAGGATTCAGGATAAGTTCACAAGATGATGCAAAGAATGGATATAACCTCGAAGGGCATGAAATTTCGAATTTTGGCAAGAGTTTTCCGAATTGAGCTTTGTGCGCGCCAAGACCTCGCTTGCGAGAGTGCAGCTGACACTATAAAGAAAAGCCAACGATGGAAGGTACCGTGGTCCGCCTACTGTTGGTGTACTCAGGTATGGTTTGGGTAACCTGAGCACCTACTCCACTTGGGAAGGAGAAGCCTGAGACCACATTTCGCGCGGAGAAAAGTCAATTGATGACGGAGGCATGTCTGAATAACTCAGGGGTTTGGAGACGTTTCCCTGGACGGGTGTTCGTGGGTGAGGGGTGACTTGGGGTGCAGAAGAAAGCTACCATGACTTCGCAGTTGTACTTGCAAGACAACCCCGAGCCATGAGTGCCCTTCCTATATATTGAGTCATCTATTTTGTACTCCTCTTTTATATTAAGTCATATCTAGAAAGCTGCATACGCAATTAAAATCTGATGCAAAAAAAACTCAGTTGAGCGGTGCATTATATTCTCGATTGCCTCCAAATGCAGTCCCAAGTACAGCTACAAGAGTGTGACCAAGATCATGCGATCATCAATAGAAAGAGAAATTTACCGTGGACATCATTACCTTTGCACAAATAGTTGCTCTTTAATTACTTAATACAACAGCTATCTACTGATATTCTCTTCACCTTTGACAATCACACGTTAATGAAGATGCTATATTATGTTTTCATATCACGAGCTCCAACGGAGATGGGGTTATCTATTTGTAGCTTTAATCCCCAAGCTCTCCACTTTTCTGCATCTCCTTGTTTTTGAGATTCGAAGACGATCGTTCTTACCTTTTACGTCGCGAGTCACAAGATCTCAGTTCGTCAGCGCCATATTAAAAACATCTGAATATTCATTCCACTAAAGCACCAACAACAACCCAAATTTTCTCAAGTTTGCCATACGCCTCGTGTGTGCCGCACAGAAAAATATATTTTGGATACGACATCAGATTAATGAGTGGCAAATATCTGTCACATTCTTCGACCTATCTTTGTCTAACTTCACGACGGGATCAGAAAGTTAGCCCACAGCAGTTTTTGCCACCTATACAATGGATCAGGGCGAAGTAATCCTTCTACAATCGCTCATTTCAGCCAAAGTCACATTAATTGAAACCACATTTATCCGGAAATTTCGTATCCGGTTGAATGAGCTTTCCACATGGAACTGGCCTATTTCGTTAGATCTCGACTCTAGCTGCTTGTATCCTTAGTGGGGAAATTGAGAGAAACCTTCAAACGAGGAAAAACGGGATAAGTAAGGTTATAAAAGAATCCTACTCAATCATCTTCTCGAAAAAATTTCAACCATATGGAACACCATCTTAAACATCTCTGTTCTCTTTCATAAAATTCTTCTCGACATTAATTTTTGAACAAGAATCCCTTAAAATGCGATTCTTCTTGTTAATTCTCGCCCTGATGATTGCTGGCTTCATGGCTGTGCCAACTGGGCCATACATTGTCAGTAGAACGAACAAAAAGACCACTGGCACGAAATTTTTGGAAAAGCTGGACGGATACCGTTTCCAGGGTAAAGTTGATACTTGGTCTGAAAAAATGAGAGGTACTCATTTCACTGATCTGACTATTAGCCACAGAAATAAGAATCTAACTTTTCGAATAGAAACCATAGAAAATGTCCTAGAGAAAATCTCGACATTTACTAGGAATAAATTCGGAAAGAAGGCTGGATCCATCTCAAAGCCATCAGGAACAAAATCGATGACTCCTGCAGTGAGTGACGCCTCACACAGCTATCATAGCAAGAGATTTCTCCAGCAGTATCCTTCTGGTTATCGACTTGATGGGAAAAAGACTTTTCCATACTATAACAAGAAGTCTAAGGATCACCTGGATCATCTCTTCCGAGAGTATCAAAAATCTTCCGCCGAATGATTTGGCTCGGCAGACCTTCCGTAATCGGAATCCCCTTCTACGGGGAATAAATGTGGTAGAGTTCCACCTCATCAAAAGATAATTGATCTTGAGATACAGAGTTGACCAGCTAACAAATTGCAGAGGAAATTTTCTCGTGAATTTTTGGTGTCGGTCAAGATTATTGAGTTACTTGGAAGCCAAGATTCCTAGGAAGGCCGATTCATCTGCATACACTAATATTTGAGTGGTGGTGTGAAAACGAAGTTCAGATGTTCTCAAGAAAGATACGTGGGACATGGTATTGCGTTATAAATGTTGACTTTTTTTGCATCAGATTTTAATTGCGTATGCAGCTATCTGGATATGACACAATATCAAAGAAGAGTACAAAATAGATGACTCAATATAGAGGAAGGGCACTCATGGCTCGGGGTTGTCTTGCAAGTACAACTGCGAAGTCATGGTAGCTTTCTTCTGCACCCCAAGTCACCCCTCACCCACGAACACCCGTCCAGGGAAACGTCTCCAAACCCCTGAGTTATTCAGACATGCCTCCGTCATCAATTGACTTTTCTCCGCGCGAAATGTGGTCTCAGGCTTCTCGTCCCAAGTGGAGTAGGTGCTCAGGTTACCCAAACCATACCTGAGTACACCAACAGTAGGCGGACCACGGTACCTTCCATCGTTGGCTTTTCTTTATAGTGTCAGCTGCACTCTCGCAAGCGAGGTCTTGGCGCGCACAAAGCTCAATTCGGAAAACTCTTGCCAAAATTCGAAATTTCATGCCCTTCGAGGTTATATCCATTCTTTGCATCATCTTGTGAACTTATCCTGAATCCTCTCATGCCAATCCCAAAGAAAAGTCTCCCAGATTTGTGCGCGACGCTTTGTTTCCTCCGTCGGTTATAAATATCGGCGTGGGCGTGTATTTGGTGACCAGCTGAGGCCAGAGAATGTCGACGAGAGGTGTGATCATTGGAATGAGGATGTACTTGGTCGTACTTCTAGGCTTGATGAGGCTTAGGTATGAGTCGGACTCTTTGGGAGTAAAAAATTGACATGGTGGAGTATTTTGAATCATTGCCTCGTGGGCCAACTCCTTGAGTATTACGAAATTTGACTGAACTTGGCTGTGGGAGAATATTTCGCTCCCAGGTTCGTAGAAGACACGGCGTACAGGTGTTCAGTATTACCCTCCTCTCAACTGAGTTGTAGCTTGTCAATTCACCCTTAATTCCATACTCTAATCAGGATCTAATCACAAAATCTCTCTCTCGTCTTCCTAGAATGTTTCCAATTTATTCGCCATTGGATTGAAGACGTGGATAAGATGGCTATATGAATTGGATGAGTTCGCCATGCTTGTAACAATCTACAAGGGTGGGAATGGACGTTTTGGATTTTTAGCGTTGACCAGCAACAAAATAATTAAAAAATATTGCCAATAGTTGATAGCATCATGTAATGAGTTGATAGTCCACTTTGACGCACGAGACATAAATTATTGGGGGACTATTCTCAACACCTGTCAGTGGTGTCCCATACGAACCTTCAGATTTTACTGTAGAGTCTGCGCAGCCGAGTTTAGTATTACATTTTCAATTTTGAGCCGAGTTATCTCCCTTTCCGTCAAAGATACACTTCCGATAACTCATAAGACGACCAAGACGACGATAATGATGCTGGGAATGGGGAAAGATAATATGGTACCAAACGCTACATCGGTAGTCAGAGAAGCTCTCATTATATAACATCATGTGCTACCCAGTGGCGGGCAAACCAAAAGCTCATCAAAGCAAAGTAAAAGACCCTTCCGCCCTCAAGAAAAGCAGATCTCGACTCGTCAAAAATATAGTCCCTTCTAATCTATACTTCCGAATCTACTAGCAAGGAGGGCACCTGAAATAATGAGTTACCTGACGACCCCATGTCCGTAACGACTTTTGGATGCTAGGCTAGTCTCCTTCACGGCAGTCACTGTCCACCAAGACTTTTCTGACATCCTTTCACGACCTTCGGTTTGTACTGCAGCATGAATCAGGGAAAGAGGAAGGAGGGGACTAGGAATATTGAAAGATGATCTCAGGTCTACACAGGTATGCTGCGCCCGAGTGGCTGGCCTCTTCGTAATAGGAGAGCACCGCACCCAGTGATTTTTGAGACGTTTCCCTGTAGCTACACACCCGAAAATAGCTATCGTCTTGTTGGCTGTAGAGGGGAGATAATGACTGGATAACGGCTCCTCTTATTGTCTTTTGCAATGAAGACTTGTGGGGGTATTACTGCTGGAAAGAAGTCATAGGAGGGAGTACACTACCCGAGGCATAGATACTCCCGGCCTGTAGGTAGAAAGGTCCTACATGTCCATACAAAGTCAGAGGCTTTATAGGACAATCATTACACGCACACGATATTTTTGAAACTCCACTTTTCCCCCCCCTCCCTCCCTCTCGCGCTCGTCTCATTCTCTCAATAAATTGTGGTCAAGTCGCTGGCATTTTAATCATGCCACCTGTTCGAAAAAAGCTCCCCGACATAACGTTGGATAATGCGAGAGTTGTTATGATTGGTATATGATTTGGGAATGTACACTTGCGCTGGAACAGCTAAGATAGTTTGTGGAGAGATATCTTCATTAATGTACAGAAGTGAAGTTACTATAATAATTATTATGTTGCGGATCGGGGGAAGCTCGTCCCTTACCCCCTAGCTTGTTCGCTTGTAGACCGATCACGTAACCAATATGCAGCTCACCAAATTGTGCTTCCAGCTGAGCAGCCATGCCATTTGTCCTATATCAACAACCCATCTCTCGTACTGCACACATTACTATTTGTAATGTCGTTATGTAGGGACTGGATCTCCTTCATGCGCCACAATGTCATGCTGCCATAATAACTACCTATGCACCAGCTACTAGATCTACCATACTACATATCTGAGCATAACACAACCCCCAAAATCACATCAAATCAAGACAGAGATCTACCATTTCCAACCACACATCCCACATCCCACATCGCATCACTCATTACCCTTTCTCACAAGAATCTACAATTGGTGCAATGGCCCCAGCTGTTGTATTGTCATCGACAACACCCTCCAACCCAGTAGGGCAACTTTACCCAAGCCTGCTTGGCATTGTGAACACAATGCAAAAAGCAGAACAATAAAGAAAAGAAAGATTAGGTATAGCCCAGGAATTTCTTGAACTAATCGACTCCTGGGCTAAGAGCAAAGGGTAGAGGCAAGCAGCAGTTGTCACGACTCTGTTGGAAAAGATCACGCCTGTTATCACTGCCCTCGCAGTAGATCAGGTAGAAGTAACCAACTCTCCAAGTAAGAAGCACCCAACCATGGCAATCACTCCCAAACTAGTCGCGCCTAGCAACCAAATCGTTGTCGATGGTAACGGCCACAGCCTACCGCAGAAATCTCAAGACACAAGGTCGACCTGGGCGACAGTGTTCGGCAAAGCGGCCAAGCTACTATCTCCATCTTGTTCGCAAGTTCCGAAAAGACTACCTCCATCAAGCCGCCCGAAGGCGCAGACAACCTCAAAAGAACATAAACGCCTGTTCCTTCGATTAGGGAAAGATCGCCAATGGCACAAGCTATCGTCAGTTACAATCAAGAAGTTTATAACTGAAAAGGCTGGGATAGCAGCCTCAGCTATCACCTCGATGTACCTAGTCAGATCGGAGATCGCTCTCGAATGCGCATCAAATGCATTGAGAGATACAATCATGAAGATTGCACCTTCCCTATAGGAAGACAACACTGTGATTGAGGAAGCGTCCAAATGGACGTCATTGATCGTACCTCATGTGCCATTGTACATCAGGACGCTTGAAGGCAGCATCCCAGTCACCAACGAAATGGTGAAAAACGAGTGCCAGGCTGTATGTGGCACCACACCAATCTAAGTAAGGCCCACAGAAACAAAACTTAGCCAATAGTCAACGAGCTGGATTTTTCATTTCCAACAGAAACCAGCGAACACAAAGTTCCGTCTCTTTAACGAGAGCGGACCGGCAATCCCCTGTTCACGCCGAAGACCGATCGAGCAATGCCAACGTTGCTGGGGATTCCCCACAGCGCGTTCCTGCACCCGGAGCCAACGATGTGGATGATGTGGAGGAATCCACGAGACATCAGAGTGCCAGGCAAAGGTCTCAAAGTGCTCAAATTGCGCAGGACCCCACCACTCAAATGAGGGTAGCTGTATGGCCCGGCTAAGATGATAAAATGAGATAATTCTGCCCCGTACCTTGGCAGAACTTCACATCATTAGAAAACGCGGATATCGTATTTATCACGCTGCTCTAGCTTACTCAGAAAGGAATGGTAAGGCGGTTGAAACCGTCATTGCCCAGGACACAATAATTTCGTGTTAATGTTAGAAAACCCCTCAACAAAAGCACCAAAAGACAAACATAACACCATCCCAAAGACTCTGTTGAAGGGATGTGGTATCAAGCATGGTGGTGAAGTGCTCGATGCGGAAATACTAGGGGCGAGGAAGGCCCTGGAAGCTGCGCTAGGATTGTTGGAGAGAGAGAACGGGGGAAGTAACGGCAGGCAGTGGATCAACGTGTTGACGGATAGTCAGTTTGCAGTGAAGGCACTGCTGACGGGAACCGCCACAACAAGTCTCGACGATGTACGCCAATTTAGGGCGCTATCAGAAAAGGCTCGAGTCTCGGTTCAGTGGATACCAGCCCACTCTGGGATACAGGGAAACGAAGAGGCTGATAGAGTTGCACGCTCCGGCCTCCGACAACTTCCAAGTAAAGAGAGCCAGCCTGGCTCCGTCACTTTGGCGTACGTTCGTCGTCTGATGAACCAGAAACGTCAAGCTCTTCTCGAGGAATGGTGGGAGGAAGCATGTCCACCTAGGTATCGAAATCTGGGTCTACTCATGCGACGACGCAAGCCACAGGAGCAGACACTTTCTCGGCGGTTACTCCGTGAACTGATCTCAGCCCGAACGGGACACGGAAACTTCGCTGCATGTCACCGTCGTTTCGACAACTTCACCGCTTCAATGGAGTGTGCGTGTGGAGAGGAAACATCACCACTCCACTTCATTCACTGTCTACTGCACGAACGTCAGATGCGTCGACTCCGAGGGACAATGTCACATCACGACTTTGTCCAAAAGCTTCTCGGGCCTAAGTGCCTTGAGAATTTTACAAAATTTGCGCAGGAAACCGGCTACTTCGGCGACTCACCTGCAAGTCCGTCACCAGCTCTCAGCGGAGACAACATTAACTAGGTTATAGCACGAAGCATGACAGGAAGGAAAACGAGACGAGGAGTGTCGCTTTCCCACCTCAAATTGGAGTATTGGATTTGGAATTTTGGTTATGGGAGTCTGTGGGAGCATTTATATTCTTTCTTATAACTAGCTACTGGTTGTGTAGTGGGTCACGCAGTGAGACCGAGTCAGGCATGTGGGAAGCATGATCTTGGCCGAGTACACCGGTCCTTGACTCCTAGGAGATATAGAGCATAGCTTAGGACCTAAAATTTATTAAAAAAAAAAATAACACCATCCCCTTTCACCAAGTGAAAGTCGGAAGGGGTGAGGAAAACACGGATATAGCATTGCAGCAGGCATGGGATGCCAATGCATATGCAATTATGGTACAGGAATCATGTACAAGAAAGAAAGAGGGGAATTTTATAATAAAAAGTCACTCTAGCTACAATAGCCACATACCATTTAGAGGAACAGACATCCTGCCCCGTGTGATAACTTTCACGCGCAAAGGTAGTCATGCGACTCAACTATTTTCACCGTTGTCGGGTCCGACATCTGACTAATGTTTTGAAAAGATGGGCGGTCTAACCTTTGTCAACGTATATTGAGCCCCAGGGACTAGTGGAACCTTGGAGCCCCTACTCCGGTGGGAAGTTAGAGGACTAGTGATTGTTGGAGGCGATTTCAATTCTGCGTTACAGCATTGGAAACCGCGAACGAAAAATCAGTGCGGCAATGGTAACCAGATCATGGAATGGGCAACAGCCCACAACATGGACCTAGTCAGAACTGTTGGAGAGCCAGCGCACAGGGACGGAAACGTCCTGGATCTAACGTGGAGAAACACGGCCGCCATAGCATCAGTGTCCAACTGTTACCACTTTACCTCAGATCACTCGACCATCGAAGGCACCGTGCTCAACCCTACGGTCGGTTCACAGATGAATAGCGTGGGGATAAAGGGCTTGTATTAAGTGTTTACTTCCAAAAGTATTGGTCGGCGCATCACGTAATATAGTTAGGGCGCTAAGCTTCACTTTGTACCTTAGATATCAATGCTTGAGGAGGGATATAGAAGAGATGGACAGAATACACCACTTGTTTTTAGCACTTTTAAGGCATTGAACCAAGTGAACCCCGTTGTACCAACACAGATCAGTGGTTAATCAATTTCGATTTTATTTTCGTTCAGTATCGACCGCAGACAGCAAGGCGACGAAGATACAGTGGCCCTATTCATAGGCTTTCACTGTGCTAACAGAAGGACTTAGTAGTACCGTCTTTACAGCTATCAGTATATATTGGATTCATTCAGGAAGACTTTTATAGATAGAAGAACAATTGGCTCCGCGTTCCATCACGCATTTTTGATTATTTCAAGATTGCACTTCTAAATCTAACCGGCAAAATGACGGCGCGATTTATCAACAAAGATACCTCAGACATCCCAAGTGAAGACTATGATAGCTACAGAGAAGATCAAATTACTTACTTTAAAAAGTTGGATCACCAAGATGAAGGGCTTTGGGAGGATTTTTGGGCAGAATTTGCAAAATGACAGCAAGAGGACTTCAACAAGATGTCTAAGTATAAGAGGAATCTTACGAAGTTATCTACGAGACAATGGAGTATATATAAGTAGAAATGACTCTGTGGCTGAAGGGTTGACAAAGTTGTTGGATGAAAGGGAACCTACAAAATGGCCACCGGAAGAGCTAGCCAAGATGATTACTTCAGGGAAATTTAACTCGCGAAGGAATCCAGATCTCCCAGGAAGTTACGCATACTTAAGAAAGGAAGAAGAAAGAAAGATGACATGGCCTTCAAGTAAGATGGATCTACAATCCCCAGACGAGATGCCATTACCTCAACCATTTCTCACGCAGCAGAGTCCGAATATAAAATATCCTGCATCTAGAATAAGCGGTGACGAACGAATTAACCTCAACCCAGCTCCTATTTTTCCAGAAAGTCAATAGCAGCCATCATATATACAAAAGCTTAATGCACAAAGTGGATTGCTCCAAGGTTCATCTTTTAACATTCAAAATTTGCAAAAGTCCTATCTAAAGGAGTACAGGTATAGTGGCGCGGATGATGTTCTTGATAAGAAGCTGCGAATCTGCTCCGCCATGTGCCATAACGGAAATGTGGACCCTTTAGACTACCCAAGAGCTTTTCCGATTATGCTCACAGGTGAGGCTAGGGATTATTTTTTCAACAAATTTTCAGGTAACCAATATAGTTTTTCGGAGATGATTCAAGACTTGAAAAGCTTTCAAACTGTGGATAGTTTGAAGGCGATTAATGTCAGATATAAAGTTTAAGGAGTTAGGTTTACAAAGCTTGGAGTTACTTGTTTCGGAAAAAATTGTTTTGCTTGGGCTGTAGCAATAAGAACTCTATCTGTTCTGACTAGAGATGTTTCGTTCCAAACCATGAGAAACTTGGTCTATGGGGACAAGTTGGGGACACATAAAGCATTTGCCACTTTCTAGACGTACATAATCTAGAAAGTATCAGTAAGAGAAATGGCAGCCAGGAATTAATTGACACTTTTTACTTTTACTTATACATTTTTCAATTGGCTCTTAGAGTCTAACAAAAGCTATTTTGAGACAGAGCAACGTCAAGATCGGAAGATAATTGAGGGGGAAGACACAACCCTGAAAGATTACACGTTGAGAAACCCGGGTATGACAATCTTACAGTATTTCGATCTCATGAGAGATCAACTTTTCAGAGACCAGGCAATCTTGCGGCCAGAATTTCAGACTGATATAATGGTTCGAGATAAGCTCTATAGGGCCTTTCGTAATGTTCCCGAGTGCAACGTAGCACTTTTTCGGAGATGTCCTACTTTTCAAGGAGCCTCTGAAGAGATTAGAAACGCTCTTGCCATACACACTCAAAATAGAACCCAGCAGAATTTCGTCTCAAAAGGTATAGACATTTATGACAACTGTAATGCATTCTACGTTGATCGCAAGTACAAAGGCAAGAGTACTAGAAACGAAAGTCTATCGAAAAGCTCGGGAAAACCTGCAACAAAGAAATGCTTTGTCTACAAGAAGGCTGGTTATTGGAGTACAGACCACAGCAATGAAGAGCGGAAGATTTCGTTCCAGATTTTAAAAGCTGCCCCATGGAATGACAGTAAGATTCAACAATTCATCAACAAATATGAAGGTTTGGATCCCGATAATTCAGCAGATTATGAACAATTCATTGATGAATTCGAACTTAAAGATAATGAGAATCTTGATTTGTCTGCCAGCAATATGTCTAGAACATATACTACAGAGTGTTTTGGTAATGTCGACGGCGAACAACTGATTGAAGACCTTGAACGACAATCGATGATCCATGCATTTTGTGCTAGTTACAAGGTAACACCTGAAACCGAGATCACACCATTGACTACAACAATTGACATATTTCTTTCTAGTCGATATTCAACAGGCGTATTGTCAAACATCTGATAGCTTAGAACATACTGAATAAGGTAATGAGAATCATTGGATATTGTGGCGACACATCTCGGATTAACTTACTCGAGCTTTGATATCTCACCAGGGATATGGTGATCAAAATGTTCAGGATGTTCAGGATAATCAAAGCTCTAACTTGAGATCTTTTGATCTTCAACAAATATAATGTATTTCATATGTAATTTTGGGAAACGAAGAGAAGATAATCTCTCCCGGAAATAGTTTCAGATGGGTATATAGCATCACTGCTGGAGGGGAGTGAAGGAGGAGAGATTTCATCAATACAAGTTTACTTTACATTTTTCATTTGACCCTCAGTGTCTAACACGTATTTATGGAGATTATGGTTGACAGGTGCTAGCTACCGATCTAAGGCTGGTCATGAACAATTCCTTGCACTTCGAAGAAATCAGAACATAGAGCTTAATAAATCTAGGGCAGGAGAAACTAAGGTTCAATGTGGTATAGGTAGTACGACCTCTCTTAGGACTGAAGATGTTACTACACCACTAGGAATAATCACATTTTACGTCGTTACTGCAGATACACCATTTCTTCTTTCCCTCAAAGACATGGATAATCTGCGGGTTAAGCTTGACAACTTAGAAAATATTCTCATCCAGGGAGAGGATCGTATAACAATTATCAGGGCATACGGCCACCCATGGATGCTATTAATTACGACTAGGGCTTTAACATACCTCGGTCAAGGGCCCAAGAACAACGCTTTTGCCACTTGCCACCTTACGGAAGTGGAACTTCGCTGCCTACACCGGCGTTTTGGTCATCCTTCAGTAGGACGTCTACACAAAGTACTTCAGCGTTCCGGCAATGACACTAGAATTGAGGATCTTGAGCGATTGACTAGGTATTGTGAGCAGTGTCAGACTAATGGAAAAGCCCCTGGCCGATTTAAGTTCACTCTGAAGGATGATATCGATTTTAACCACACACTGCTTGTTGACGTGCTTTCTCTCCACGATGGTCAGGTTCTACACATTGTTGACAAGGCAACCAGTTTCCAGGGTGGGAGGTTTCTGAAGAATATGTCAGCTAAACATGCATGGGACACTTTAAGGGAGGCATGGATTAATACCAATTTGGGATCCCCCTGCATATATTTCTCATGATCCAGGAACAAATTTTAGCGCTCAAGAGTTCCGCGGTAATGCCAGGATGATGAATGTGGAACCCATACAGAATCAGGTGGAGGCTCACAACGCGATTGGCCGAGTAGAAAGATACTATACACCGCTTAAGCGAGCTTACCAAACATCAGCGCAGAAGACCTGAGCCTATCAAAGGAAATGAAGTTGCAGATGGCGCTCAAGGCAATCAATGACACTGCAGGTCCAAACGAGCTGGTTCCTACTGTTCTTGGTTTTGGGGCCTACCCGCGCATCAGTAATTCAGATGCTCCGTCCGCTTCAATTATTGCTCGGGCAACCGCTGTTAAGAAAGCGATGGTAGAAGTGAGAAAGTTTCACGCTGCACTAAGTAGCTGATGCATTAAATATGCGAAACAGTCCACTTACTAAGCACCCACATGATTTTCTTCTTGGTTCGGAGGTTGTTGTTTACAGGGAAGGACGCGGCTGGGATAAAACGCCGTATAAACTGGTATGAATTGATGGTGAAACAATATAATTTGACATGAATGGGCGTTATGTCAATTTCAGGAGTACAATGGTCAGGCCGTTCCTTAGAGATCCTTGCTCAGTCGATGATCAAATTCAGCCAGAAGATATTGTTGGCCGGAAAAATAATAGAAATCATCCACCAGAGAACAATACTCCACAGCCAGTTTCCCGACAGCTTCGACGCAGTCAGAGAAACCTACATCCCCAAGACCCTGGATCCGAACCCAAAACTTGAGCTTTCATAAATGATGGGATTTTCGGATCATCCTTCAGAGATACTATATAAGGTATAAATTTGGAACGAGTTGGAGCATTTCTTTCGCAAAAGGAAAACAGGGATCGAGAATTTACTTTGGAACTCAGAGAAAAGGGGATTATCACAGCTCCTGAAAACCCATTTATATTATCGCGTAGAAAAGAAATGGATGGATTAATGGTGCCGGGATTCTATGAACTCGTTTGTCGAGACGATGAAGAGCTTCGCGATAAACGGATCTTTGGCTCTAGGATGGTTGATGAAGTGAAGGGTAAAGAAACTTCAATGCCATACGAGAAGTCACGTTTAGTAATTCAAGTGTATAGTGATCATGGCAAGAAGGAAATTTTAACCCAATCACCAACAATCCAACGGGTGAGCCAGCGTATAATTGTGGCAATGGCTCCTTCACCATCTTTCATGGACAAACGTGGCGGAAACTAGGATGGTGTTTCGTGGGGAGTTCCATTCTAAAACACAACTCGGGGTTAGATCAAGTTCTCAAGCAATTAGGACAGGCTCAGGAACATAGGGTCGTTTCATAGGAGTTGCGTAGTAATACTGTTCGAGACAGAGCTTAGGGCTGTCCTATTATCTTATGTACATATATAACCAGTGTGAAGGAGTGTTCTTCTTTACGCAACGTCTTCTGTTTGTACTCATACCTATTGTTCACATACTTATCTCTTCTCTAAAGAAGACCGCCGTTATTGTACCAACCTCACCTATTACTTATTTTACCTTTACCTCTTCCATGAACCTTATACCTAGCGCTGACTTTATACCCCTACTCTTAGGAATCACCACCATACACCACACCTGTAACCTACTTGTACCCAACTCGTACCCTACGGAATACCGATAACACAGTGCCTTGAGACTATCCCCGTGTTGAATCTCACTTTTTCTGCGAGATATCACTCAAGCCTATGCACAGTCAAAGACTAAGCTTGTACGCCCCATTTATGCAACCCCTCCTAGGCAAATGCGCGATGAATTTCGTCCTCAAGACATTCTAAAGATCCTTAAACCTCTTTGTGGAATCCCAGAATCTGGAACCCACTGGTATGGCACCTACCACAATCATTATCAAACCAAACTAGAGATGAAAAATTCAATATATGATCCATGTCTTCTAGTAACCGAGAATCAAGAAGGACCGTTTGGTGATGTAGGCATGCAAACCGATAACACCCTCATCCTAGGAGATGAGAAGTTTGTTGAGAAAGAGGGCCTTGAACTTGAGAACGCAGAACTGCTCGCCAAGCCTATAGAGAAGCTCACTCATGATAATCCACTAATTTTTAATGGTTGTAAATTGGTGATTGATAAAAATGGAGATGGCCTCAATCTTACTCAGAAAGGACAAGGAAAATGTCTTCATCAGATTAACCCCAACTCAGACGACTTCAGAGAGACCTACCTTAAATAGAGAGCTCGTGGCGCTTACATTGCTAGCATTTGCCAACCAGAAGCTGCTTTTGATTGTTCGATAGCCGCACAACATCAAATTCCCGGAAAAGAAGACATCAAAGCTCTCAACAAGCGCCTTGTATGGCAGATGAAGAATCTAGACCGTGGACTCCACTACATACCTCTGAATTTGGAGTCTGCTAAGATTTTTGTTTTTGCCGACGGCTCTTTTGCCAACAACCATGACCTAAGCTCCCAAATTGGTCATGTGATCGATCTGGGAAATTCAGACTACAGGCCAACATTCTTCACTGGAGCTCTACCAAATGCAAGAGGTTTACCCGTGCTGTACTAGCTTCGGAGTTGTACGGGATGGTAGCAGGAATTGATATGGCCATTTCGATTTCGACTACTTTGAATATGATTATCAAGCAGCTGAATATAAACCAGATCCCAGTTGTCATCCGTACTGATTCATTCTCATTATACGAATGCATGGTTAAATAAGGCACCACAAAGGAAAAGAGGTTGATGATCGATATCATGGCCATTCGGCAGTCATATGAGCGGCGAGGACTATCAGAAATTCGTTGGATTACAGGAGATAGTAACCCTGCTGGCTCTATGACAAATTCAACCTCTAATGGTGCTTTGAAAAATCTCGTGAGTACAAATAATCTTGATGTTGAAGTTCAGGGCTGGGTTCAGCGTGAGGCGTCAACAAGATTGAATATCAGAAAAAAAAAGTTTGCCAGTGTCGGTTCACAGGTGAATAGCGTAGAAATAAAGGGCTTGTATTATTTTATTATTTTCATTATTATTATTTAACGTCGTGCTAGCTCACAACACAACCAATTTTTTGAAATTCGAATTTTCGAATCTTCACCGTTTCCCCCTCTCCCTCCCTTTCGCGCTCGTCGCATTCTATCAAATAATTGTGATCGAGTCACTGGCATTTTCGTCATGCCATCTGTTCAAAAAAAGCGTCCCAACGCCAAGTTGGACAACACGAGAGTCCACCCGAGGGCTCTCGAGCAAGTACCTGGCCTTGCCGAGTCTCCGAAATGCGCGGAGATGAGCAAGGTCTCCATCAAAGGGAAGGAAAAAGCCCTCCCTGCCGCCACTGAACCCGATACTGACATGATCGGGTCAGTCGAAATTGTTGGGGAAATTCCTCAAACACCCTCCGTCCCCCACGGGATTGGAGAATCATCCAAACCACCTCCGACCGTGTCAAAACCGTCGGAAAACGCTGCACCCATAGCAGCGTCAACATCAACAACAACGTCGCAGCCAAAAGCTGCCACGAAAGCAGAGTGTCCCCTCGAGCTCCGACCAATAGTCGAAGCTGAACAACGAAGCGCCGCCGAAATAGCGGCAAATCTGGCCCTCTGCTCCGCCGCCATCTCTGGCGTCGAAGCCACCCTTCTCCCTTTGACCAACGGGTCAAATAGAAAATTCGTAGACTCCATGAGAGTCTACCTACGCGCCGCCATTGCGCAATAAATGGCCACGGGCCCGGCCACTACGCCACCCGTCCTCCCTCCTCGCCCGACAAACCCTCTCCCAAGGGCTCCCGACGCCAGGAGCCAAACAATACCCACCGTCCCAGCTCTGCCCGTCAAAAGCACCTGGGCCACGGTGGCCAGACACGGACTGCGACAAAAAGCAGTCCCTACTGCCAAGGCTATGCCGCGACCTGCGGCCAAAGCCCAACAAAAAGAAATCCCCAAGGCGAAAGTCGACAAGCGACTGTTCCTTCGCCTTGAAAAGGACCACCCGTGGCGAAAACTGTCCACAAGTTGCGTGAGAAGCAAATTGGAGATGAGATTCCTTTTCTTTCACGACAAAATAACCTCACTTCATCGAGTGAGGACCGGCTTTGCTATGCTAGCAAAGGACGAAAAAACACGACAAGAGATGCTAGATGGCTCTTCGAAGCTGGCGAGTGAAAACGCCAAACTCGAGGCATCTTCAGATCTTGTAGCCTTACAGATACCGAACGTACCTGTAAGTATAATTACAGGGAGCGGCCCCAGGGCGATCGATGCTGAGTTGGTCTTCGCCAAGATCATCCTTACGACCGGCGTGAGACCAATCCAGGTCCGAACTCATGGGAAGTTTCGACCTGGGGCACCGCACCGAAACTGGCATGCCATTTTCGACCGGGAAGTCGCCCCTCGTGCGGGCTTCCGCCTCTTCGACGATTCTGGTATGGCTACCATCCATAAGCCTCGTCGATCAATTGAACAGTGCAAACGCTGTTTGGGCTTCCACGCCACTCGTGGTTGCTCTCGCGCTCCGGCTTGCTGGAACTGCGGATCAAATATGCACTCCGAAACAGAGTGCAAGGCCCTCCCACGCTGCCGCAACTGTGGGGGACCTCATCGATCGGATTCTCGGGCCTGCCAAGTCAGACCAAAAAAATTCGGACCGGTAACCAAAGAGCAGCTTGCGTGGATTCGCCACATCGAACAAGGGGAGTTCGCGAAGGTGGCACGAGCCAGGGCTGCAGCAAAAAAGGCTGAAGAGGCGATCGTCGCCGCGGCGAAGGATGTCGCAATGGCTGAGGCAACAGGTTTCGGAGTGCTGGGACCTGAAGAAGAAGTTTGAGGACACAGCAACCTCGACGATGTCCCCTTCTGGGGCATCCACTAACAATTAGCAGGATACCGGCTGGATCAAAGGTGCCTGCTAACTCATCTACTGCTCTCAGCGGAGATTGAGTAAATTTGTCATTTGGAAGGTGTGACGGACGAAGAAATGTGTGAGGAGCACATTGACTGGGTTTATTGTGGAAGAATCTTCTGTTTTTTCGGAGTTTTGATTTTCTTGATTTTTCGATTCAGTTTAATCAGCTGCACTTTTAGTAGCGATTTACGAGGTGGGGACGAGTTAGGCTGTAGGAAAGATTACAGGGAACCCTGCCGGCTCCACCTGTCCTTGACCCAATGTGGAAAGCATAGCTTTAGCTTAGGACAAAATAAACAAAACAAAACAACCATAAGGTCTCGTGTTGGCCAGCTCAGTCTACATTAACTACCCGACGTGCCGATGCTTTTAAATAAGCCCGACATGTTGTAAATGGGCCAAGGCCTACCTGCCATGCACCCCGAACTATCGCAAGAATTCAAAAGTACTCTCCAGCTGCGACTTTTGTATTCTAATACAGTAGAGAAGATAGTTATATATATGAAAATGCAAGATATCCCCCACCTAGACCAGAATTCTTTCAATCTGAGCTCTAGCAAATACAGGCCAAGTGTTTGTAATTTGGAGTACTAGTTAGTCTTGTTATTGCACGCTTCAAAAAAGCATGTTTCATGAAGCCATTTACTAAAAGCTATGGCTCCTTCAGGAGGGCCTAGAATCCAGCGAACTCTAGTCGTTGGGTGTTTATTTCCACTGCAAAGGCGGGACCGACTCCGATTGAGTCAACAAAAGAAGAAGTGCTCGGGATACTTTTCTAGCCCGCAAGCGCAGATTAGAAGAGCGTCCGAGTGCTGAAAGCGGCGGTGGTAGTCAGCAAAGTCTCCGTGACCTGAGCGAGCTGCAAGAAGGCGACCAAGAGCGTAGCGGTTAAGGCTCTTGAGTTCGGGGGAGCTCCCAATATTGGCGTTAATTCCCAGTTTTTGGTATCGTTCAGGAGCGTTTTTAGACCAGTACAGGGATACAGAGGCTTTGTATCGAGAGATTATGTCTCTCTTTGCTCGTGAGATTGTTGGAGATAGGGGGAGTGAGGGGGTTGCGCATGCTTGTTTAAAGGGCTTGTATTAAATGTTTACTTCCAAAAGTATTGGTCGGCGCATCACGTGATATAGTTAGGGCGGTAAGCTTCACCTTGTAACTTAGATATCAATGCTTTGGGAGGTTAACAAACCAAGAAGACACATTCAGAGATAGTGAAAGTTATGGCATACCAAGAGTGGGCTAAATCCTGGGCCAAGCAGAAACAAACTCAGAAGCCTCAGCAGTTAGCAACAGCTGATTCCGAAACTTGGAGAGCAGCCACATTTTACCAAAGTAGAGAGTCTGGACGGCAAAAACTGAGTTTTCAAGGCTCACCATTCTTCCTACACCGTAACCTGACAAGGGCTGTTGTGAATATCGTGAGCATGACTTGTAAATGACTATTTACGACAGATGCAAGGCCTGTGACAGATATCTTGGCAGGGGCGGCAGACCGCCACGCATGACGAGTTTGAGGAAGAGTCATATATGCTTGGGTGAAGCATCCGGGTCAGGAAGTCGTAGCCAAGGAGTATCATATATACTTAGCATTGTGTCATAGTTGTGAACCTAGGGTCTAGTGATACGTAGACAATGGGAGATGTAACTGAGTCAATGAGTCTCAGTTTACGATCAAGTAGTACTGGCGTAGTCATGTGGGATAAAGGCTAGCACAAGAGACTTGTATATGATATAGCGATATCTTCATGTTCAGATAGAAGTAACAATAAGCAAGCGATCAATCGAATATTATCGGGACTCATTATTCATATCATTCTAGTATCATCAATTACACGATAATATTCCAAGAAGGGCCCAAAGTAGTTTGGCAATGCTAATACGAAGTGAGCACGTGGGGCTTAACTCGTATTTACACAGAAGGAAAGTACGCGGAGTTTACAGTCCAGGTTGTCCATGTGGCTACCAATCGCGGAACTCCAAGCATATGATTATGTCCTGCCCCTGATGGTCAAATGGTAGAGCTGAGATCTGGAGACAAGTCAAAGATCCATCCTACGAAGCGATGATAAACAACCCTGGAGATATAAAAAGGATAACACAGTGGATCCTAAATCATGGTTGGATAGAGCAATTCCAGATGACAAAGGCGGTCGAAATGCTGCTGAGGGATAGGAAAAGTTCAAATAATGCTTGTGGTCTATAAAGCTGATCTGGTTGGTTTACATGGATGGCACTATAGTGTAACTGCGCTTCCTGAAGAAAATATGTGAGAACTTTAGACAATAAGTAGAAAGGTTGTTAGAAATTGTCAAGGATTTCTAGGGGGAAATATCTCGAAGAACAAGTGTACAATTTCGGACAAGAATTTATTGATAGTTGTATGTGATATCGAACTCTCTTCTCAATATGAATTAATAATATACAATACTCCGTTAACTTAGATTTTAGATACATAGATGAGTTTATCCTTAAATATAGATCCCGAGGCTTTAGTGATCCGGAACTCCTAGTGATCTAGCAACAACCAGCCACTCAATTATCGCAAGGTAGCATTTCCTAGCCACTGCATTCCAGATGCCACTGAATCTTATTTCGTCCAACTGAGCTTAATCATATTCAATCGAATCAACTCAATTGATCTTGATGATCATACCTATAAATCTAAACCTTCATACATGGTGAGTCTAGATTTCCAACAAAGGTGTGGGAGGTTTTCACCATAAAGGTTTCCTCCCGGGTAAATATCATAGATTGTAGACACCTACATGGGCCCATAGGGCGCCAAATCAGGATAATGAAATCAAATTCAAATGCCTGAGGAGGGATACAGAAGAGATGGACAGAATACACCACTTGTTTTTTGCACTTTATGGCATTAAACCAAGTGAACCCCGTTGTACCAACACCTACAGTGTCAGATCTCTCTGGAATTGTCAGGATTGCCTTCTGTATAATCTATATAAATGAAGATAACGATTTGTTAGTGTTCATGATTCTGTTCAGGCCTTTTGGCCGAGCGGTTTTACATCTATCTCATGACCAACGTAGGATGGCATCCTCTAGTCTATCCTCTAACTTTTTGACCCATGTCTACGCCCTGCTCTGAAAATCTGCAAGCTACATTCGCGTCAGCGACGCCAACTTGAAGAAATTCAGCAGATGCGATAGCCAATGGACCAAATCTGGCCCTCTCGACAGTGTCGTCAACATCGAAAACTTCACAAATGATCTCCTACAAGCACTTGTTGACGTGCTGAAGCTCACAGGGTAATTCTCAGCTATTGCAAGCGGAAAAATCGGGCCATGGTGTAGCGGTGGATGTCGCGCAGAATGGTAAGAGGACAAGGCTGTGAGAGGCAAACCGGACCTCGCGAAAGGGGCCCGTAAGAGCTTTAGCGCCGTAGTGCGAAAAGCCAAGCGAGAGTACTGGCAGAGGCAAGTAGAGGTAGTGACTACTGCCGCACAGGTATTCAAGCTCATGAGATGGCCTAAGCCTCGACCAGCTGCTGAGCCCCCTCCTCTGCAAACTGACGAAAACCGGTGGCTATCTGACCCGCGAGAGCGAGCTAGTGCGCTATGAGATATTCTCTTGGCTAGGTTAGGGGGCGAGAAAGACATCTCTATCTGGGAGAATGGACAGGAAGAGCGTATTTCATGGGATACGGAAATATCACCGGATGATGTGACAAGCGCCGCTATCTCTGTCAACGTTACAGCGCCGGGAGCGGACAAGATAACGGTACGGTTACTGAAAGCCCGTTGGTTCCATTTAGGACTTCTCGTGAAAGATCTTTACCAGGCTTGTCTAAAAATCGGCTACTTTCACATGGCCTTCAGGATGGCAGAAGTTGTGCTTCTTCCAAAGCCGGGTAGAAATCTGTCAACTGCCAAAGGTTGGCGACCAATCTCGCTGATGTCGAGTTTAGGCAAAGGACTTGAACGTTTAGTTGGCAAGAGAATGGCGTGACTGACAATAAGTCACCAAGTTGTTCAGCCACAACTATTCGGCTCTGTACCAGGACGATCTGCAGTCGCCCTTGCATCCTGTGTGATCCATGACACTGAGGCGGCCATGAAAAGTGGTAAGTGTGCGGTTATGGTCACACCTGACATTCAAGATGCATTTGATGCATTTGATGCAGTCCTTCACTGTGACGCTCTTAAAATGGCGTTTTATTCAAACAGAACTCAGAGCTAGATACAAATCAGAATCTTAAAGTAACGAGCAGGGACATGACTGAGAGGTTCCTATTTATTTACAAAACTATGACCTCGTTCCCTCATTTCATATCATTCTCAAAATAGATCGTGACCTGTCCTCCGACAAACACCAGACTCTCCGTCTATTTTCATTCAACTTCATTTTAATGTTAGCACTTTAGTTATTATAATAATTCATGATGCATGTGGCTTAGATGCCTCACAACTGGTAGTCGAGTCGTCATGTCTACAATCTAAATTTGTCATTTAAGAATAGATTTGTATGAACTTGGCCGAGGCCTATACTTAGGTCTAATGAGTCGTGGAGGCCTTCATGACATATATGGTGTTTAAGAAAGTTGGAAGAGTTCAAGCCTCATTTATTAAGCATGAGCCTGTGACATTCACAACCAAATGTTCAAACGCCTTCGAGAAAAGAAGCTGGCCACGATTCCTGTGCCGGTTTGTTCAGACATTTCTTTGCCAGCTACAATTCCAGGTTAAATACCACGGTAGAATCACAGAAGAGAAGATACTGGAAAATGGAGTACCTCAGGGCTCGCCACTATCGCCACTTCTTTTCATGCTCTACATCGCTGTGCTTTTTGAATATCATGGTCTAACGAGCAGGTTTTGTTATGCTGACGATGTAGCTATTGTCAGAATTGGAAACACTGCGGCGGATGCTATCTCCGCAGTTCAAGACGACCTCGACAGCCTTATCCTTCTCGCAAGAGAACACGGGATCGATTTTGACCCAGCAGAGTCAGAACTTCTAGTGACCGGAGGAAGGCCTAGAAAGAAAATCAACGCGGCTGATCTTTTCATCTTGGTGAAAGATCGCCGGATTGAAACGTCACCTCATATCCGGTGGCTAGGATTCTGGCTTGATACCCAGCTGAACTCCAAGCAGCATGTACAGGAATGGAATGGAAAGGCTAATCGTCTAGTCCATTTCTTACGACATATAAACGGAGTTCAACGCGGTGCAGCACCCGAACCTTTGATTCGTGCGGTACATGCATGCGTTCTGAGTATAGCTCTATAAGGGGCAGAAGCGTGGTGGCCAAGTCTCACTCGAATAACCTTACTGCGTGTCACAGATCAATTATGGAAAGCAAGGAGCATTTGTATGGATGATGGTATTTTATAATTCAACTATGAAGACCTAAGTTCCATATACTAATCCAGGTATATATACAGATTTATTACATTCTAAGTTCTTCCCTCCAAGTTCAGCTCACTTCCAGATGATTCCAGTCGCTACTCTAAGGGTATCATTTCTAGCAGCTTCTCCAAGGTTCAGTATCAGTCTTACTCACATGGAGACTTTTCTAGTCCCTTCTTAGGAGATTCTAGTATCTTTTACGTGGCTTTTGTGCCAGCCAGTTCTTCGGCTGTTATACGCCAGTACTTGCCAGTACTGGCTACAGGAAATATCAGCTATGTGGCCGTTACACTGCGAGATAAAGAAGTCGGCACTGGAGTAGGCTGGAATATATCTCTACTGGACAAAACGAAAATTAAAGTTATTCGATAAGCACTCCCAGCGTGGCATACCATACCCAATAGTGCTTTCCATTGTGAAGTAGGAATACCCCCTGCATCTATAATTCTCCAGCAAAAGATGCTGTGGTCCGCAGCTTGTATGCGAAGAATGGATTTCCGGCACCCTCTAGCCCTTCGGGCGGCTGAAGACCCGAAAGATACAATAAGATGCTTAGGTCTCATATCGGGACAAATAAATCGCTTTTTCAGACAACTAGAACGGTACATGACACGGCTGCAAATAATTGTACGTCAAGTTCCGACACCCGAAGGCTTTGGAAAGCTATACTTTCCACGTGGCACCCCAGCATCGACTCTATGTAGTCGAGAAAATGAACATAGGTCTGGGAGCATAGAGCGATGATTAGCTTCCCTTTTAGCTAACACAGCCTGCGCTTTCTCTGATGGATCATCATCGGGTCCCAGAAAATCAGCCTGGTGTTATGTAGTATACCAAGGAGGTAAGCTAGTCGGAAGTGGTTCCGATCCACTTCCCAGAGCAGAGATATTCGACGCGGAAGTTGTAGACGCTACAAAAGCCTTGAAGGATGCAACAGAGGTAGAAGAAGACCTGCCGATTAGCATTCTTCTGGACAACCAAGTGGCCACTCAGGCGCTCGACCGAGGCAGATCAAATTCCTCGCAGACAATGGTGGACAAGTAATTATCGCTGAGACATTATGAGCGTGTAGAAATACGCTGGATACTTGATCATGTGGGGATCCAAGGCAATGAAGAGGCCGATGAGCTGGCAAAACCAGCCTTGAGATCTCTCAACAATTAATTGGCCACTAACCACAGCTTTGCTCTGCGGAGAATCTCAACATCTAACCTTTGCGGTATTGAGAAGGTGGGTTAAATAGCGCGGCCAAGAGCTCGTGGAAGAGTGGTGGCAGAAGTATCGACCGAAACGATACAAAGATCTGGACCTATTCATGCGTTGCAAAGGACCACCGGAACTAGCTTTACCAAGATGGGCGTACCATCGTCGTATTGCGGCAAGAACAGGCCACGGGGACTACGCCGACTACCATCGATGGTTTAACCCCGAATATGAAGATCTGAAATGCGTTTGTGGCCGAGAGAAAAAGGCCTGGTATTTTTCAGAGTGCCGACCTGCTTTGCAAGGTTGGAGAAGCTGTGAGAAATGGCCCCGCCTAGAGCCAAGGAGATGATTGGGGAGAAGGGATGGCAGAAGTTCATCCAATTCTCAACCAAAAGCAGATGTTACAATCCGCCGAAGAATGAACAGGGTGGAAGGTGACCATGCTGAGATTGTTTCTCACTCGAGAAGAGATGGGTTTAAAAGATAGGGATGCGGCGCAGGGCACCTTTTTTAAATCATTTAATGTGTATTCAGCTATCTAGCTATGACACATGACCGGTGCTATGTATACATGTAGGATGACTCTTTTGACATTAGAGACACTCATGCGCAGGGCACCTTTAATCAGTCATTTTCTGTCGGTAAGTGGATCATATTTTGGCAGTATGAATTGTTCTATGTATTTGCGGTATTCAGGTTGTCGTTAGGACACTGACAGGAGTCTGATTTAGCTCATTAGCGAGGCGCTTGGAGTAGATAAAGGAAGGGGAGATGGAGAAGGGAAAGGAGACAATGTTTTATGTATTTCGAGATACCAGTTAATTGACATTATTCACTGACTTCGTGACGGCACCCAATTTGTATTACTTCATGTTTTACCAAAATTTTCTCTACCTTTTCTTCATTTCTTTTGTCGCTTCTGGATTTAATGCCGGTCATGTAGGTAGCAATGAGTTCTCAGAGCCCATCTACCCGTGTGACGTCTAAATATATATGAGGTCTGTCCTATCACGTTAAAGATTTTAGATTCAAATCTAGAGGATGAGTGCTTCAAGCGTCAAAAGATTCATTCAACCTGTAAATATGGCACTGATCATGTATCATAGGACATTTAATAAATAGTTGAATGGCCCTCAGAAGTATTCAAAGAAAATGGTTAAAGCTTGTTGCAGGTGCCCACAATTCTACTAGAAGCAGAGCGTTAGAGCACGAATCGTCCGTCCTCCCTATAAAGATATACCTGAAACAAAGGAGGGTCCAGCACGCCGGATTATCAGATAAACTCCCTATTCAAGAGACAATACGATTGATTTGTAAGAGGATGAAGCTGCCCGCAAACGGGAGAGAAACTCCGCATGCATTGACCAAGAGTAAAGATATCGCCGAATGGACTAGAACTTGCGGAAGGGAAAAGGACATGGGAAGGCAGAAAGATAGCGGCCTTTCAGGAGTGGAAGAATTCATGGGCAAGCCAGAACAGGAAACAGCGCCCTGTCCGACTTGCATGAGCCGATCTAGAACATTGAAAAGCGGCAAATATATTTACTGATGAACAAACAAGCAGCAACAAAATGAACTTCAAAGATATACCCTTAAAAATCCACCGTAACCTGACCAGGGCTCAAAGCAGTGTCGCCATTCAGCTAAGAAGCGAACATATCGCACTCAATTCTTACCCGTGGCGAAGAAAAGTACCCGGAGTAGGAAAGCCAAGCAATCAATGTGGATATCCATCGCAAAACGTCGAGCACATGGTGTTGGCGTGTCCGCAGTGGGCAAATGGAAGAGGTGACTTTCCCCGACGAGCTGAAGACAGGTCATTTGAAGCTATGATGAACAGCCCAGAAGACATGGCTAGAATTACACAGTGGATACTAAACAAAGGGTGGATAAAACAGTTTCGACTTGCAGTGGAAGTCGAGGTAGCAATTTCGGATATAATAAAACGATCTGGAAAGGAAGAGAACGGAATCCACACCGGCTGAACAGTGTACATTGCACATCCTGAGGGTAAACCAAATAAATTGATAAGAATATAAACAGACAGGACCAGGGGGGTTTCCTCCTTTGTAAATAATGAAAATAGTCACCTGCATGGACCCATAGGGTGCCTGATTAGGTGAAATGAATTCAAATTCAAATAGTTAAATAGCAATTAGTTGTAATTACATAAAATAATATTTAACGGCAATAGAAATCTCCATAAAAGTTGCTCGGAAAGATCAATGCCTATCGCAGTCAACGTTATGGCCGCTTTACAGATAGTAAGTCACTTCGTGTCCTAAATCTAACAATTGAGCGCCACACCCAGGAACTAAATTTTCTTTGCCTCGAATATGTCCAGAACCTACAATGCAAGCTATCTTGTTGATACTAATGTGAAAGATGATACGACATTTAGCTTCACTTCAGCAACTTCTATGAATACATTCTTCAACCAGTCGACTCATGAAATAACTCATCCGCGATATTCATTCATCATACCTATACTTTACTTTTTTACGTTTTGATCGGGTACTATCGGATTGAGGTTTACAATTAAACTTTCAATTACTACATGCGATAAATTTCAAGACTTGACTATTGCTCTATTTCTCAACCTCGTATCTGATATTCCCACACATCTACCTGCTTTTACACACCTGAGCTCCGTTTTAACGCCACCACACAATTATCAGTGCATGCAGATGAATCAGCTTTCCTAGGAATCTTGGCTTCCAAGTAACTTAATAATCCTAACCGACACCAAAAATTCACGAGAAAATTTCCTCTGCAATTTGTTAGCTAATCAACTCTGTATCTCAAGATCAATTATCTTTTGATGAGGTGGAACTCTACCACATTTATTCCCCGTAGAAGGGGATTCCGATTACGGAAGGTCTGCCGAGCCAAATCATTCGGCGGAAGATTTTTGATACTCTCGGAAGAGATGATCCAGGTGATCCTTAGACTTCTTGTTATAGTATGGAAAAGTCTTTTTCCCATCAAGTCGATAACCAGAAGGATACTGCTGGAGAAATCTCTTGCTATGATAGCTGTGTGAGGCGTCACTCACTGCAGGAGTCATCGATTTTGTTCCTGATGGCTTTGAGATGGATCCAGCCTTCTTTCCGAATTTATTCCTAGTAAATGTCGAGATTTTCTCTAGGACATTTTCTATGGTTTCTATTCGAAAAGTTAGATTCTTATTTCTGTGGCTAATAGTCAGATCAGTGAAATGAGTACCTCTCATTTTTTCAGACCAAGTATCAACTTTACCCTGGAAACGGTATCCGTCCAGCTTTTCCAAAAATTTCGTGCCAGTGGTCTTTTTGTTCGTTCTACTGACAATGTATGGCCCAGTTGGCACAGCCATGAAGCCAGCAATCATCAGGGCGAGAATTAACAAGAAGAATCGCATTTTAAGGGATTCTTGTTCAAAAATTAATGTCGAGAAGAATTTTATGAAAGAGAACAGAGATGTTTAAGATGGTGTTCCATATGGTTGAAATTTTTTCGAGAAGATGATTGAGTAGGATTCTTTTATAACCTTACTTATCCCGTTTTTCCTCGTTTGAAGGTTTCTCTCAATTTCCCCACTAAGGATACAAGCAGCTAGAGTCGAGATCTAACGAAATAGGCCAGTTCCATGTGGAAAGCTCATTCAACCGGATACGAAATTTCCGGATAAATGTGGTTTCAATTAATGTGACTTTGGCTGAAATGAGCGATTGTAGAAGGATTACTTCGCCCTGATCCATTGTATAGGTGGCAAAAACTGCTGTGGGCTAACTTTCTGATCCCGTCGTGAAGTTAGACAAAGATAGGTCGAAGAATGTGACAGATATTTGCCACTCATTAATCTGATGTCGTATCCAAAATATATTTTTCTGTGCGGCACACACGAGGCGTATGGCAAACTTGAGAAAATTTGGGTTGTTGTTGGTGCTTTAGTGGAATGAATATTCAGATGTTTTTAATATGGCGCTGACGAACTGAGATCTTGTGACTCGCGACGTAAAAGGTAAGAACGATCGTCTTCGAATCTCAAAAACAAGGAGATGCAGAAAAGTGGAGAGCTTGGGGATTAAAGCTACAAATAGATAACCCCATCTCCGTTGGAGCTCGTGATATGAAAACATAATATAGCATCTTCATTAACGTGTGATTGTCAAAGGTGAAGAGAATATCAGTAGATAGCTGTTGTATTAAGTAATTAAAGAGCAACTATTTGTGCAAAGGTAATGATGTCCACGGTAAATTTTTCTTTCTATTGATGATCGCATGATCTTGGTCACACTCTTGTAGCTGTACTTGGGACTGCATTTGGAGGAAATCGAGAATATAATGCACCGCTCAACTGAGTTTTTTTTGCATCAAATTTTAATTGCGTATGCAGCTTTCTAGATATGACACAATATCAAAGAAGAGTACAAAATAGATGACTCAATATAGAGGAAGGGCACTCATGGCTCGGGGTTGTCTTGCAAGTACAACTGCGAAGTCATGGTAGCTTTCTTCTGCACCCCAAGTCACCCCTCACCCACGAACACCCGTCCAGGGAAACGTCTCCAAACCCCTGAGTTATTCAGACATGCCTCCGTCATCAATTGACTTTTCTCCGCGCGAAATATGGTCTCAGGCTTCTCCTTCCCAAGTGGAGTAGGTGCTCAGGTTACCCAAACCATACCGGAGTACACCAACAGTAGGCGGACCACGGCACCTCTCATCGTTGGCTTTTCCTTATAGTGTCAGCTGCACTCTCGCAAGCGAGGTCTTGGCGCGCACAAAGCTCAATTCGGAAAACTCTTGCCAAAATTCAGAATTTCATGCCCTTCGAGGTTATATCCATTCTTTGCATCATCTTGTGAACTTATCCTGAATCCTCTCATGCCAATCCCAAAGAATAGTCTCCCAGATTTGTGCGCGACGCTTTGTTTCCTCCGTCGGTTATAAATATCGGCGTGGGCGTGTATTTGGTGACCAGCTGAGGCCAGAGAATGTCGACGAGAGGTGTGATCATTGGAATGAGGATGTACTTGGTCGTACTTCTAGGCTTGATGAGGCTTAGGTATGAGTCGGACTCTTTGGGAGTAAAAAATTGACATGGTGGAGTATTTTGAATCATTGCCTCGTGGGCCAACTCCTTGAGTATTACGAAATTTGACTGAACTTGGCTGTGGGAGAATATTTCGCTCCCAGGTTCGTAGAAGACACGGCGTACAGGTGTTCAGTATTACCCTCCTCTCAACTGAGTTGTAGCTTGTCAATTCACCCTTAATTCCATACTCTAATCAGGATCTAATCACAAAATCTCTCTCTCGTCTTCCTAGAATGTTTCCAATTTATTCGCCATTGGATTGAAGACGTGGATAAGATGGCTATATTAATTGGATGAGTTCGCCATGCTTGTAACAATCTACAAAGGTGGGAATAGACGTTTCGGATTTTTAGCGTTGACCAGCAACAAAATAATTAAAAAATATTGCCAATAGTTGATAGCATCATGTGATGAGTTGATAGTCCACTTTTACACATGAGACACATAATTCTTTTGATTTTAATTCATTTAGCCCGTTCAGGAATCCTGTAGGCCCATTTAAGTATGTCTTGCTACAATATTTACTCAGGAGGAAACCTTTTGGTAAAACGCCCAAAACTGTCCCTCTCATTTCTATTGGATTTTCAGAGATTTCCTGTTGGAAGTGCGTTTACTCTATTCATACAGTGTTAATTCCGGCCTATTCTTGTCCACATCGTCTTATCTTATCGTCCCATGCAATTCCTTCTTCTCGTGCGAGCTGGAACTATTTAAACCAGTCTTTTGCCAAGACCCATTTTGTTATTATATCCATATCATTTAGGCTGTTCAGAATTGCCGCAAAGGACCTCTTTTCCTCCCTTAGCCCGCTATGGACAAGCTAGGACCACATGTCTCACGTTTTGAGACGGATATCCACCGTCACGGTTTGACCGTTGTATGAGCTTAGTTGGATATCTTAGCATAATACCCAGATTGTTTACAATAAGGTTACATGGGGAGGGAAATATGAAACTAGACGAAACGATAATACTAATCAGGACGCTAGATCGCTGTTACAACTAAGTAACACCTAACAATGAGTGGCTAGTTAGCTAGTATGATATCTGTAGGAAAGCCATCAGTTAGTAGATACACGAAGCGGATCAGTCGTTATAAGCACCTGTTAGTTGTAGCTAGAGTTGCCTTCTCTCCTCATATAGTTTAATAAATCAACTTATTCATCACCAACTCGGTTTCCGTCACATCCACAATAGCATTTTGGATTCGCCACTCCGGTGATCTTTCCTCTGCATAGATAAGAGTTGAGGTCAATATGCTCACTTCTTATCTATATTGCGATACTGCTTTGGGCCTTGGTAATGTTCCGCTGGCCATTTGCAGCGCATGTAGAGGTCTAGGTCTTTGTATCGTTCCGGCCGATACTTCTGCCACCACTCTTCCACGAGCTCTTGGCCGCGCTATTTAACCCACCTTCTCAATACCGCAAAGGTTAGATGTTGAGATTCTCCGCAGAGCAAAGCTGTGGTTAGTGGCCAATTAATTGTTGAGAGATCTCAAGGCTGGTTTTGCCAGCTCATCGGCCTCTTCATTGCCTTGGATCCCCACATGATCAAGTATCCAGCGTATTTCTACACGCTCATCATGTCTCAGCGATAATTACTTGTCCACCATTGTCTGCGAGGAATTTGATCTGCCTCGGTCGAGCGCCTGAGTGGCCACTTGGTTGTCCAGAAGAATGCTAATCGGCAGGTCTTCTCCTACCGTTAGTGCAGGCTTCAAGGCTTCTGTAGCATCTACAACTTCCGCGGCGAATATCTCTCGCCCGGGAAGTGGACGGGAACTACTTCCAACTAACTTGCCTCCTTAGTATAGTATATACCCCTAGACTGATTTTGTCAGATATATGGATATCTGAACTGTGGCAGGCGATGTGAATTTGAGATTGAAGAAAAAGATAGTTCAGTAAAAAGAACTTAATTCAATTTTCCCGGAACTGTAAGTCTATGTATACAAATGACTACAAGCCTAAGTAAAAATAAGGCTTTACCATCCGACTAATTTTCGGTGATTCTCATTGAATGATGTCAAGTGAAAAATGTAGTTCGCCTAGAATAGCTTCGCAATATTACGAGGCTGAGTATACCTAAACTAAGCCCTCACTTGCAACGAAACATACGAGTAATCTTTCATGTGAATCTAATTTAATATTCATGGGCGTAAGAAATAACCCGTTCGATAGTTTTCGATAGTGGTAAGAGAAGCCCGACCAGGAGAGTAATCTGTAGTCATGTCGCAAGATATGTGTAAGGATCCAACGTAATATCAGGGATGAGGTTTTGGAGGTGTTCCACGTGACTATTAAAGATCTAGGTGGTAAGATAAAGATAATAAATGGGTCAAATGGATTAAAGGTTTTTTCTTGGAACAAATGAATAGGAAAATCTTTGCTGAAGAGGTTAGACGTGGGTCTTTCTATTGAAGAGTTAGAAAAATAGATAGCCAGTCTTGCCGAAGATATGAGTATCCAAGTGTGCAGAGTAAGTAAATTATGAAGACGTTGCGTGAGGAGAGGATATCTCTCACGCTGGCTCATGGTTTGTAGAGGTAGAAGCATTTGCCAGGCTGAAATAATCAGAAACAACACCTGCCAATACCCACGCATTAATGACTGTCTCTAACTCTCTTCCCATAATAATTTTTTTGGACTCCTATATGACTCTTTGCATTGAAAATCCTTTAATAATGTTTTTATTATAATCAACCACTCATTCATCTCATTCCGACATAGTATTTATACTCTACTCATTTATCCGTGGAATATTGACGCCGCTTGATATTTAGCGCGCATCTTCTCGCATTTCGACGTCGACTTTGGGGAATTTTACCGCAGCTCGAACTAGATGTTGTCCTTAGATGGGAAAAAGGTCGCTGATAACACATTCGATACGGTCTGCTCAAGTATTGGCGCCGTCTATGACGCCCGGGCCAGAACCTGGGTTTTTTCAGGTAGATTTGTAGGTTTTCTAGCAATTTGATATGTGAGATTATATTGGTCTGGCCATCTCTCGATTATTTTACCTTGTCCATGAGGATGAACAGTCACTGGTTACCAGGCGCAGTATAATGAGTTGAAATCACTTATAGCAACCGAATCTGGTGATGGAGTCCAGCTGAGAAGGTACTGTACGGCACTCGAGTCGTTGGGTGCTTTTTAATTGTCGAGAATCGAGATTCTATTGACTGCTATCCTGCAATAATCTCCTGTAGGCGTGGCACAGAAAATGATCAGTTTTGTCAGTATCTTCTCATAATCCTTTCGTGTATAAGTGAAAGATCTCGGAATTATCATTTCGTCATCCATAAGATAGGAGACTATCGTACCATGGATGGCCTTTGGTTATCCCGGTCTGTTCATTCAACTAAGCTTCCTGGACTAATGATACATCGATGCCCCACTCAAAATCCTGAGCGAGTGCAATATTCTGTGACGTACCACCCATACCTAAGTTTATTGACATTATATTTAGAGTAGTAGGGAGGCTAATGAGTACCAATTGGGCGGCCTTTACGAATCTTCCTGATTCGTCACCTCTGTAGCCTGTGTTACAGGTAGTGTCATCTCAGATGTGAGAACTTCAAAACTGTTGTTGGACTTGAGCTATTTTGGATCGTTTTAGCTTGGTCGACGGATGCCGAAATCCCGACTGCAGCGTGCTTGTTAAGTCTCTGGAGCCTGATGATCATCGACTCCTCTAGTCCCGACGTAAAATTCCTGGTATGAGAGGCGCTAGTTAACGATTACATAATGTAAAGCCCAGTTATCTTCTCAACGCAGTGTCCCGTGACCTCGTAACACACACATGTCTAATCGTTTTGAGTACATGTTTGTTGACCGATACGAAACCAATGGGTTGATCCAGACAATCCTCATTCTCCAATCGGCGGGGGATCCGCAGTTTCGACCATTGGCTTAGACCTCGTACTCAGTGGGTGAGTGTATGTTGGAGGTACGATTCCAGCAGGCCATGGAGCTTTAGGCATCAATGATACTAGTGCACAGTTTTCCGAGGCTAGTGAGGAACTACGATATCAGAGTTACCAACGAGTCGGAAGCCTAGTCGAGGAGTGGTCGCTATTTCGAAGTGACCTACGAATATTTGGTACGGAGCTCCTGGTCACCTTTTGCCTTCTTAACTTCCAATGTCGTTGTCCGCATCACACTTGGCGGAGCAATATTTCTTATCATACTTTAGACCGATTCCACAGGGAACTGACCGTCTGCTAAGTCGAAAATTTTGACCTGGAACTATTGAGGCCCCCTTGTATATATTGATAGATAGCTGCATGGTGTATTTCGACGGCAAGGCTGCTTGGGTTAGTGTTTTCTTTGAGGGCTTGCCTTGGTCTCCAGTAAACGTGACTCCATTTTTTTGGTGTCGATTTTGGTGATTGAACGACCTCTAGTTTCTAAGCGCTGTGTTACTTTGATGCGTGCTTTTGCCAAAATTCCTTTATGGTTGTAGATTAACGTGCTAGGTAACATGACACCTATCTCTCTCCTACTGGAGCTTAAGCTTGAGTGGGTCAGAGCCAAATCAAGTTAACCAGCGTAGAGGTACAAATTATGGCTCCTTCCACCTAAATTATCGGAACCATACTGTTGTGATATACAATACGGATGGGCGTGTGTAAGCAATGAGACATTACGTGAACTAAACCAAATGTGGCTGTCAAGGCACAGTGAAGGATTAGCTGAGGCGCGTACGCAGGGTAATAGGAATACTTCTCTTGTAGAGATAGGCTCGACTGTATCATCCCTCCATATATATATATATATAAAGATTTTAATTGACTTCATCTCCACACCCTCTTCTACCCTCAGTTCTTCAGACTGTTAAGGTCCAGACTCCAAGACGTCGTACATAACCTCATAACCACAATACATACTCAAGTACATTTGTGGTATGATGGCAGTTATAGTGGCTCCTAAAAAGGTAAAAGAAAAGGCCCACGCAAATTTCCGCCTTGTAAATGAGAGCCTTGAACCATCTCCATTTCAGCATCCTACCTCACCCAATACGCGCACGAGCCTCGATTCAATATCGCAATTGCCATGCCACATCCCCCAGCTATCAGCTTATGTCTTCCTGTTGGAAGAAAAAGGATCACTGAAGGCAGAGCGGAGAAGAGTAGATTGATTATTTGTTTACATATAAAAAGGTATCAATCAAATCCTTAAAAACGTCGGAAGAATATCATCAAGTAAATCGGTGATTAGTTGTAAACTACCATTTACGCTGTGTTCTCTTATCATAGAAGTAGAGCCACACTAGTACCTGTTCATGCAAATCTTACAGGGGAGACGGGACTAGAATGTAAATACTGGATGTTGGGATTGCGTTGGGAACCCTTACGTAATGAAGGTAATCGTTACTAATAGGATTATACTATTAAATTGGGAGGTCTTCTATAGCTGTATGACTGTAGAGAAGACAAGGGAATTAGCACAGTGAAAGGAGGTCAGATAGAATGAGAAGCGAAGGTATTATATTCACGAGAGTGAGATGGACTAAAACTACCCAGTACAAACTTTCTCCACGCGACTGATCTGCATGAGTAGCGTTATTGACGCGACTCCTAAGTTTGATCTTGACTATCTCGGCCAGCTCTTATACCAACCAAACACACCTTGTCATTTAACATATACTTCATTTTCCAACACTTCCCGAATCTAAATATGTCCAAACTCTCTCGACTAGCCATTGGGTATACTCTGCTCTCCTGGACGTACTTTCTGAGACTTTGTGCTTTTCTGTCACCATATAGCCAGTGAATTTTTCAACTGGATAAAGTGCGCCCCCAGAATTCTCTCCGTCAAACTCGCAGTGGAGTGTAGTTATTGTATAGTTGAGGCGAGGGTGGTATCTCACAAAGTCATCATGTTCAATTCGTCGGATATCATCGTGGAAAGTGTTAGCTCTAGCGGTCTCTTGCGCAACACCTTAAGTCTTAGATCGGTGATGAGTCTAGGGTAGTTTGAGTGCAACCAATCCGTCAGTATTTGCTTAGGCATTCTGTGAACTTTCCACCCAGACGAGGCTAAGATAATTCGATTACATGTCGCCTTTGCTTCATCCAACGAGACGAACTCTCTTCGGGCGAGCCTATCGCTTGTTTCATTGCGTCGAAGGCTAAGAATAACTACCGAAGAAGTTGGACTGTAAAAGGTCTCGGGCCAAAAATAGGGACTGTCCATACGTGCGTGGGTTGTTTGCTTCAGTCAGTGCTTGCATTCTGTGTTTGGAACAGCAGGTTATTCTATTCCTAGCGCATGTCTTTATTTAGAGATCAAGTCATTCATGATCAGTGTATTTAGTCCTAGAATTGCGGGAGAAATAGGAATCAAGTTTTTTTTACTGAATTATCTTTTAATTACATACACTTCGCCTGTCACAGGTCAGGCTCCCAGTTAGCTGGCATATTCCCTACCACCCCTAAGTGACCCAGGATCAATCCTACCCCTACAGGCATAGCTGCTCTTATGAATATCTTCCACATCTCTTGGATGCGCCGAGATGATAAAACGTTTAAGCCTGTCAGTGCGGCCTGTACAGCCGGTAAATTATCGATCAAGATGTAGATAACACTGGGTCTCTAATCGCCATTCCTGCTTGTAATTTTCTCAAGGCAGCCACGGCTCTATAAGCCGCTACGCCATAGATCTCTACATTTATATCTTTCCTGGGCCGCTTTGTTCAATGACCGAGCTAGTGCCACTGACAAAGGTTACTAAAGCCCATAAAACACGGTCATTAGAGGCTCCGGACCTATCACTATAAGCACAGAGGAAATTGAATGATAGGATATCTAGTCAATAAGCTAGGAATCATGTTGTTTGTCCTTTCCTTGTCTTATTAGGCTTTTTCCGAGTTGATACCGGCGATCGGAGGGTGTGGCTTGTTCAACTTCCGGCAAAAATCAGAACATCGCCTCGAGCCTCGAATCATGAGTAACGCTCCGCTCGGGCGTAGATTTTTATCGGGTGATAGCCCCAGCATCGGTAGCATTGAGCGATTTTTGGCTTCCGCTGGAGTTGATAAAGTCATTCCCTCTCTTCCCACAGTCTTCACTCAAGCTTTCCGATTCCAAAATGCAATACCTAGTCACTGGATTGCCTTGGCATACTCGCGGCAAAAGTGCTCGCCGATGTCGATCTAGCACCTATTTAATGTGCCGCTTATTCTATGACCACATCTGGCGTGACTGGCACTGGTCCCTTGAGGGTCAACAGGCTGTTAGGGATATTTGGTGCTAACGCCGAGATCCAATCAGAGGCGGCTTCCAGCTTTATTTCCGAACTTTCTAGGATGCTAGCACGTTTTTGCTCCATCCCCATCAGCTTATATGCCGAATCTGTAATTCCAGACGTATGCTTGCATGATTTGGAAACTAGCCAAGCTTGCTTTTATGTGATGAGGTGAGATACGTCTCTACGGGTGTTCAGATTGAAGCCGTAGAGATACCCGCCTATCCAGAGGTTCAGGCACTGTTACTGACCCTTTAAGCTTCAGCGTGTCAGCGTGTTCCATTGGTTAAGACTTTGGTTCGGTGGTTGTTGTTGCCGTTGGGTTTGCTGGGTTGATCTTTTTACAAATTACCTGGGTCCAAGATCTCTTAGTGGTGTCGTGGTGAGCAATTTGTGTGCCGAGGTTAGGCTGGGGGTTTATCATTGACGATCTCTTATTTATATTTGCGAGAGTCTATACTGGGCGTGTAATATTTGAGTCGAATTTTCCGCATAGTACTGTAGCTTACACGGGAATGGATTCTGTGGTTGAGGGCTAGGAGTATTTTCCGCGTTAGATACCTTGAGCTTTGCGCTGTAGGGCCGTCTATATCGCTTCAACTTTTTGTCGAAGCTATTAGTCTATCACGTATTCCAGTGGTTTATTGTACCCAGTGACAATGAGGTCTGCATCTGCAAAGCGTTGGCCCAGTACCCTTACTTCATGTGGAAGTAAGCCAAATTGATGTCTGGACGTGACGAGCTTGCAGATGGTAGAGAGGCAGTATTGCTTGTAATAATCTGAGTTCATAACTGCACACGCCATCAGGGGATAAGCGTGCACCAGCTAAGTTAACCCCTTAGAGTCTGATCACTATTGCCTCCTGGTCGCTGCACACTGACATCAACGTGCTCACTACAATTAGGACACCATTGTAGTTACTCTAGCTATCATAGACAATAACATGTAGAGGAATAAGGGTAGGAACTCCTGTATAAAGATAGGACCTTTTTACTCTCAGTATTTACATCCATCATCCATAAATACAATTCACTATCAATCAATCATCTTACTCTGTCCAAGTGATCTATTGAATTCTCCCATACCTATCAGTATTCTACTCACAAAGTGACGTCTCCCTATCCATCGCCCTCAGCCTTTTAATATAGCTAACTGTAAAATGAAAAACTGATAATCTGGCATGTGCGGGAGTTTAACTGGAATCCCTTTTAGGAAACATGTATGCGTTATGTGTCCAAAAAAATTTAGTACTGCGTTGTTCGCGATGTTCTGGGTATCCCCAGCATCATCCTAGAGCCCGACCACTAAGAAATCCAATCGACTTATTGGAAGTGAATACAACTTCTTAAGAAATTTATGATTAAATATTTTTAACAGTTGTTGTGGCCTAGTAGGAAGCATCTCGAAGTCTTGACATGTTGAGGAGCGGACGGCATAGCTGATGGACTGATGAAAGGATTGATTAAGTGATAAATTGTCGTGGGCGTAACCTAATACATAAAATGTCTACATCAAGGGTTTGCGGTGAATTTGGGTGTTGAGTGGCGGCCAAATTAAATAAAGACGTGGGGTATACGCCGGTCAGGGCGATAGACGACAGAGTGCTCAATCATACCGTGCAATCGATTTCATTTCATCGGATCTTGACTGTACTCGCTAGATCAATGAGTTATGTGCGCACAAGAATGTTGGGTATTTTCGATGGAATGATCAGGATTCATACCCGAGGGTCAGGGGTTGAACGGCATGTCTGTGGTTTTTGCAGATCAATATTGCTTAGTAAAGTCGGTTAAGACGATTTCTCAGCCTCGTAATCCAGCATTTTCGTCGGGCAGCGCAGGGTCCGTAAAGCTTGGAACTTCCATTGCCTATGCAATCTTTTTATTCTTGCGGTGGCCTTGGTTGTCTGTCCAGTCTCTGATGTCAAGGGACCCTCTATCGAACCATGGATGTTGTTGAGCCGGCCGGCGATAGAGAGTTGAAGTATTTTGACCTATTATTGCCTTTACCTTACAGAGTCGCCCTGAGTCTAGTACTAGGTACGAAAGGCGGAGAGGTCTTTGCGGAGCATCAACTAATTGAAACTGGTCTAGGCATCTGGGCATGGGGCGCGAATCTGCAATATCTCTCCCATCTCAAGATTGTAATTCCCCGATTAAACTCTAGTGTCAACCATTTGCTGACTTTGACAGGATGTGCCCTCACTGATCCGTCATCAACACGGCATATCCCCACGATCTAGTCTGTCGGATTACCTGTCGACGTATCGCTTGGCTCTTGTCGTCTCGATTCCCCTCCTCTTCTCTCTCATTCTCTTCTGGCCTCTCACACATCTCAAGGCGACACTCGTTCTCTACTACAACTTCTTCCCCATGGTATACCTTGGCTTTGTCGTCGGCGTCTTTTGCCTGCCCGCTCGGGGCCTTGCTGCGTCGGGTCGCTCCCAATTTTTGAGCATGCTCCGTCGCATATCCATCGGTGGGCTCGCGCTATCAAAGAATATGAAATTTGCCGACATCCTTCTGGCAGACGTGCTCACCTCCTACTCAAAGGTCTTGAGTGATTTCTTTGCGGCTATATGGGCCCTGGCTTCTAGCACTCTTGGTACGGGGGACGCCTCTGCTTGCGCGGGTCGAACTCTAGTACCGCTGATTACGGCTATACCCCCACTCATACGATTCCGACAATGCCTCACGGAATATCTACGCCTGCGCGCCTCGGGTGGGCCTGGTAGCGGCGGCCAACACTTGGCAAACGCTTTGAAATACGCCTCGGCCTTTCCGATCATATTTCTCACGCCTCCACCACTGGGCCAGCAGGCTGAGACGCTCGAGGAGGGGAGTCCGGCACGGAAACTACTATCTTCGAGCTGGCTGCTCGCCGTTGTACTCAACTCGCTCTACTCCTTTTACTGGGATGTGGCTAGGGACTGGGACTTGACTCTCTTCTCATCCCTCGCCCAAAGCGTGCGCACACTCCGGCCGCTCTCCAGGCGCAGTCAAACACAGGCTAGACAGGGTCCGTCTTTTCCCTTTGGACTCCGGTCACAACGATGGTTTCCCCGCGCGGGCTTTTATTACTCTGCCATCCTACTAGATCTGTTCTTGCGGTTTACGTGGATACTAAAGGTCAGTCCCTACTCGGAATATTTTGGTACGGTGGAGAGCGGCATGATGCTTCTCGTCTGGGCAGAAATCTTTCGGCGGTGGATATGGCTTTTTCTCCGATTGGAGACGGAGTGGATTAGACGTGCTGCGGATCGCGTGCATGAAGCCCTCGACGCAACGGAGCTCGAGGGGGAAGAAGTGACGTCTCGGGGCTACGTATGATGATAAGGTGGGCCGCTCTGCTAGAGACAGGCTAGAATGTACGGCACGGGAGAAATGCATTTTTTCATTCCCACAAACAGTAGCTTAACCTAGCCTCGAGGCCAACATGTCACGACTAGGATGTGGGAGCAGACGGGCCAAGCTGCCTGCGATTGATGGTGCCATGGAGTAGGCAATGATATATACATGTCAAGCTACTCTTACGACTAATCTAGGCACGAGGTCGGACAATGAGCTTGGACTACCGAGTTCAGCGTGGACAGATCAGAGAGATGTCTCCCGAGTATAGTAGAATATATGTTTTATAGATATGTAACCATGATGCATACTCAGTCCTCGTCTTCGTCCTTTTCTTTCTCGCCCTTGGCAGCGTCTTTGCGAATAGGGATCCTGATGCCCTGAGTGGCAAAGCAGCGGCTCAGCGGTGTGCTCTCGACGACGCCGGGAAAGCGCTTGGCCGAGTAGACGCTGAAGACGTCGGAGAAGCAGCGGGCGAGGACGGGCGACTTGTTCTTGTTGAGGGGCGCGCTCGAGTTGGCACTGAGATGGGCCGAGCTTGGCGGCGAGATTTCGCTGACGTTTACAAAGGAGAAGCGGAGGCTAGACGGCAGCGGGTCAGGGGGGAAGCGGGGGTGCGGGGGAGGATGACTTACCGGAAATCGCCCTCGGTGCGCACGGAGAGGTCCTGCAGAACGAACCAGATGCCAATTTTGTCCTCGGGGTCCGTGAGGCGAGAGGCGTTGGCGGACAGGCTGCCAATGAGGTTGCGCGTGAACATGCCTTGTGGTGGTGTGGTGGCGGGCATGCGGTGGGAGTCGGGCGGTGGGAAGGAGCGGCCGGGGTAGGGTGACGCCTGGCCCGGCCCGGAATCGGTATAGGGGCTGGACGGCGAGGCGGCGTGCAGGGCGGCGGGAGCAAAGTACATCTGCTGAGGCGTCGGCGGCTGGGAGAAGGTGGCGTGGTAGGCAGGCTGGCCGTTGTAGGTCTGCAGGTGCTGGTGCTGGGGGCTGAAGGAGTTGACGGCGTCGTTGGCAAAGTGTGAGTAGGCGGGCGGGCCGGCGTCGGACTTGACGCTGGAGGGGAGGTGGTAGGTGGGAGCGGCGCCGGCCGTGTTGTCCTGATAAGGCACGGAAATGGTGGAGGAGATGGAGGGCGAGTTGGCCGTCTGGCGCACGAGATTGACCTCGGCCTTGCCGTCGGCCGACCAGAGATCGACGTTGAGCACAAACGTGCCGTGTTCAATGGCGCTGGCGATGCTGGTTAGTGTGAGGCGGGCGCGCAAGGGGAACGACGCACTTGAAATCGGACTCTTTGCCGGTGTCGAGGTCGGTAACGATGAGCTTCACGCACGGCGGCGGCGTGATCGGCCGACGGTCCTAGAGGCGCGTTAGGCGGGCTGCGGGCGGCGGGCGGCGGGCACGAGCGTACCTTGTCGCCGAAGCCACACATGCGCGCGCGTTGCGGCTGCTGGACGACGACGAGTCTGTGGACGTGAGCGGGGGCGGCAGTTGCGGCACGGGTAGCTCACTGGTATTTCTTGCCGTTGTGGTGGCAGGACGTCGGCACCGGGGCGGCGGCAGCGGCAGCGACGTGCGGCGCGTGGCCGTCGCCAGCGTGCAAGGAGTCGGCGAGGGGCGCGCGCGACGAGGCCAACTGCATATAGGGCGCGTTGTAGGGCGCATTCATGTGGCCCTGCGGCGGCGGCAACGGCATGGGCGAGGCCGACGAGTAGACGGTGCCGGTGGTGGCGGTATTACTGTTGGTGTTGCTGGTAGTATTGCTGCTACTGTTGCTGCTGCTACTGCTGCGAAAGGACGGGTCGTGGCGGGTGGCGCGATGGCAGAGCGGCGAGGCATAAGCAGTCTCCATGATCACTGTGGGCGCAATGCAGTTCAAACGCGACGCCGACGCTGCTGAGATGGACGAGGCGGAGTGGCGGCCATGAGGTCTAACGGCGACTTGGCTTCAGTTGCAGCGGGGAGTCTGCGAGCTTTAAGTGGCGTGTGGTCGGCCGCCGCCGGCCTTGTTTCTCCCTCCACCCTCTCCATGCCCTACCAGCACGTCACGTCGGTCGCCCCCGACACGCCTCCTGCGCCAGCGTCACCCATCTGCCTCGTCGCCGATCCGACGCGTCTGCTATACCCGGCCGCCGTCGCCCGCCGAACGCTGCCGTCCGCCCCAATCACATCCTCAACCGCCGCAGCCCGTCGTCTGGTACTCGCTGCGGCCGCCTGCAGTCGCGCCCCGCCATGGACACTTGGCCCTCTCACATCTCACTCGGCCCGTGCACCACAACCTGCAGACACGAGCATTGGCTCCACGTCTGCCGATAAAACCGGTTTGTCTATTATCGCTCGAGCCGACGTCGCTGCCAATCAACTATCAAGCGCCAGGGTATCTCGCTATTCAGGCCCAAATACATTATCCCGCTCCCCTGCCGTGCCCCCCAACGCTCACCGACATTGTCTGCACCGCTAGGCCCCGGCGCCCGCGCCCCCCACTCCCATCCACGGCCCCTCTAAGCCAACTCAAAGATCCCGGCAATCTCGCTCGCCGCACTCGTCTCCTGACTCCTCGACCCGCTCGTCGACGTCGCTGCCGCCTTGGCCCTTGCTTGCTCCGTCTCCTCCAACTCACGAGCCCTGTGCCCTGTCGCACTGGCCTCCTCACCCTGCCAGCTCCTCGTACCCATGCACTTGTCCTCGTCGTCTTTGCCACGCAGCATCTCCCAGACGTTGCCTGTTCGCGCCGTCGACGCAACCCTGACGCCGACGCCATCCCACGCCAACCTATTAATCATGCCCGCAGACCCCTCGCTCTCGCCAAACCGCACAAAACTGACCAGTATCTGCTGCTGCAGGCCGAGCTTCTGCGTCAAGCCCGCCGTCCTCTCGAGCGTGCTCTGAAGTTCCGCCATCGACGCCTCTGTCCAGTCACCGTTGCTCAAAATGTAGTAGCTGACCGGCCGCACCTCCTTTGCACCCCTCTTCATGCTCGATAGTTTCATGCGGTAAGCGGCTAACTGAAGATCTAGGCGCCGAGCAATGTTGGTCTGCGCCTTTTGCAGTCGATGTTTTGCCAGGTACTGGCATAGGTCTTGCGTGCCCTTGCGTCGCCGCGTATCGCACGATACTGTAAAGAAGAGCTCCGTTCCGCCCGGTGACATGCCCTTCACCATGTAGCTGAGGCCCTCAAAGACGTGGCAGACATTCATCCAGTGCGGTCCCATGGAATCCGAGTCATCAACAATGAAAATGTGATCTCGCTGCTCTAGCGCCTCTAGATGCTCAGTCCCGGGTAGCAGGGGAGGCTGTTGTTTCTTCTTCTTATTGGCCTTGCTAAGCTTCTTCCACTGTCGGCACGTGTCGACGTCAAGGTAATCCCCTTGGCCCTCGGCAGCGCAATTGGCTGGTTCGCAAAGTGGCGAAAGTCTACTGGTTGTACCGGCCTGGAAAGAGTTGTCGCTATCGGGAAGGGAAAGGAGAGAGTTGCGTCTAGTGTTCATGGCCGACGAGATGCGACGACCTTTCGACAATATCGTCGATCCAATGCTCGGCCGGTTGGAAGTCGTAGTGCGAGAGGAGCTAACCGATGAACGCACCGAGTTATGTCGCGTATTCTCGACCCCAGGGGCCTTGACCTCAAAGGCAACCGATGAGATGGAGTGTGTAGACGGACTGCGAGAAAACTCGCCTATGCTCTCGACGGCCTTGCGGGAGTGGTAGCTACGGGATGGGAGCTGCGAATCGTGACCGGTATGTGGGCGACAGTAGGAAAAGTTGGTGGATGCTGATGGTCGTGGCCCGACAGACGCGTGCGGTGCGAGGCGATCCCTATTGGAGTAGACGGCATCCATATTAGTAGATTTTGGCGTTGGCGGAACTAGAGAATTTCCCGGCAACGTCACCGAACTAGGACCAGCGAATCGCGGCAGCGGAGGCGACTTGCGAAACTTGAGAAAATACTCTTGCGACGGGAGCGTCTGCAACGCTCCGCCGAGTCGTACCTCGTCATTGTTCGTCTGCCGGCCCCACTGAGCGTCGAGCGCGGCCGACTGGTCCTGACCAATGGGATGGTCCATGAGGCTGGTCTCGCTGACTGTAAGGGGTTTATTGACCTCAGATGATGGATAGGTTAGCGTCGGCTCTATGACATCAGCTGCCTCGCTGTCGTGCATAATTTGGTATGTCTTCATCGGTGTAGTCTCAATGGCAAGCTCACTTCCGTCGTGAATGCAGGGCGACTGCTTCACGTCGAGAGCTGGTGTTTGCGATGGATGTACGCTTGTCGGTGGCGAGGTTAGGGGCGTAATGGCCGAGTCGGTTGTCGGACTGTCCAAGAACCAGCTTGTGGCAGGCGCATCGATTTCTAGTTCTGGTGTGCGACTTTCTATGCCGCCGAGATATACATGGTCACCCGAGACGCGAGAAGAGTCACTCCCAACGCCGCTAAAGAGCGAGGCTCGGTTTGAGGCCGGTGTCGAGATGGCAGTGGAGTGGGAGGTTACGTGCATCCGCCAACTCTCTACGTGCTGGGGAAAGCGTAGGCTGGAGCAGAGCGAGTCGGCCTTGGCATCGGCCATGAAAGAAGGTAGCGGTAGTGGTGGCGGCGGCGTATTTGAGCGCGTAGGATTGCGCGAGCGACTGCGGCGAGAGGAGCAAGTTGAGCGTCGCGATGAGGTCGAAGCGCGGAGCTTTTGCCGTGCCCGGCTGATGACGACATCGGCCTGTCGCGTAACGGTCTCCATACTGGGTGGAGTTTCGTCCCATAGCATTTCGTCGACGAGCGTGTCAAGGATATCCTTGGTGATATGATCTGAACGACGGAGATGATGTTCAAGTTCACCGTGGATATCGAAAATGGTTTGGAACATCTGTTCGCCATCATCGTCATCGTCGTCGTCGTCATCATGGTAAGCGTTGGTGTCGGAGTATAAGGCCTGGGCCATCTGCTGGCGGTAGTCGAGAACACCCTTCCAGCCCTCAGCGACCCAAAAAGCTGCCTCACCGAGGATACGACCGAGAGACCAGATGTCGGCTCCCGCTGCATTGGCACCACCGTGACGATGCGTCAAGGCTGTGGGCGGAGCTAGTTGGGATTAGAGGTGGATGAGATGGGAGGAAGCTGGACGTACCGTAGCATTGAGCTGCTGGTGTTGTGTGGAGCGGAGGGAGGGGCAGGCCGGGGCAAGAAAATTTAAACTGCCAATGGCATGGGGATGGCACACCTTTGCTCAAGACAAGGATATTTGCGGGCGACACGTCGTAATGGGCCCTGACCGAATTAGCTTAATCGAGAGGGAGGGGCATACTTCATACTCCTTAACAGTGTGGATGGCGCGCAAGCCCTTGGCCAGCTGCAGCAAATTTTCCCAAAAGTCGACAATATCGTCGCCTCGACTCGGCGGCGCTTCGTTTTGGAAGAAATGGTCGAGGGTGCCCTTGTCGGCGTATTCGAGAAGGATGTGTGAGCGGTCGCGGTGCTCATAGCTGCCATAGAAGCTAATGAGTCCCTTGGCGTTCTTGAGGGGCCGGAGGAGACTGATCTTTCGCGTGTAGGCGCTTAGTTCATCCCCGGCCGCATAGGTCTCGACGACAAAAGTGTTGGCTGTGGTTTCAAAAGGCTCCGACGTCGGCGAGGACTCGGGAAAGTTGCATTTGGCGGCGGCTGTGGTAATGTGATTGTTCAACTTGTAGATGCCTATGATGGCGGTACGCGGAGTCCCACGCGTATTCAGTGGGCGTCTGAAGGTGATGGGGAGCAGACGCTGACTTTCAAAGTGCTTGTGCAACATGTGGGCATCAAAGATTGGTACGCAGTAGCGTTTCTGGACGGCGCAAAATTCGGAGAGGAACTCGGGATGGCGCGGAAAGTGTCGCGGCGGTCGCGTTATGTCAAAGGGCAGGCGGCGGTCCGAGAGTTCCTCGAAGCAGGCGAAATGCTCAATGTGCTGGGCGCGGTTGATGTTGAGGAGGATGCAGAATACGGCGGCGTGGTCACGGAGGATGAGGTCGGCATCGATAGGTGGCAGGTCGGTCTGGAAGACTTCGGCGAGGATGCAGTCGAGGTTCTTTCGGTGCCAGTCGTCACACATGGTGAAGTAGGACTTGAGCGACTCGAGCGGCAGGAAATGTTCGCGCTCGTCGCCGTCGACATCGGCCAATATCTCGACCCACGCCTCACGCTCCCACGAAAAGTATTCGGCCAGCGCTCCGGTCGCTGGAGTCAACATTCTGCGGAGCTTCGGCGGTGGCAGCGGCCACACGATCGGACTAGGGTACACGCGTCGAGGATTAATATTATTGGTAGCGTTAGCAGCAGCAGTAGTCGTAATTGTAGTGGCAGTAGCAGGGGCTCTAGAAGGCGATTTGGAGACTGCGAGATGACCAAGTTGGGCGCAGAAGACGGTGGAGAGGGAAGTTTGGTAAACAGTGTTGATGGGCTATAAGGAGGGGGCACACCACTTGGAAATAGGCGCGCACGAGATGCCCAGCAGCTAGTCCCCCTTTCATCGCCGTCAATGCAGCCGGCCAGGACCACGCGTCTCATGCCACCTCGGCACCCCTGGCGTCTGCGCTGCAGTTCATGATCGGCGCCGCGCAAACGCCCGCCTGGACCGGCGGAAGGCCGCTCAGCGAGTGTCTGGCCCAAGTCGGCAAGATCGGAGAGCTGCGGCCGCGCCTGTGTGTCCCTTCACCCGTTGGCCCGCCCCCCCCCTGCTGCGGGCACGTGCTGCGCGTTTCAAGACGTCGCCAACCTCCCCGGCCGGAAAAGGCGGACGAAGCGCCGGCTAAGCTGCTGCTCCTCAACCCCATGACGTCAATTGTCTCTGCCGCGCCCGGCCGTCGCGCATCTTCTGTCATGTGATGCTCCGTCGTCGTCTCGTAGCTGTATATGCCGTCTCTCAGTACCGTCCATTTTGACTGTCCGTCGCCTGCATTATTCATAATCTTATGTCGGTGTCAAGACGGCATGCCGGCTGAGGGGAGGAGCGGCACTGGAAACGAGTCGCATCTTCTCTCAAGCTCGCAGAAACGCCGATCCGGCGCGAGTGTGACTGACGCAGTCTTTCGGCCGGGGAGGAGGAGCGGCGACGACCAATCCCCCGCTACCTCGTCGCGCGCCGTCTCTCCAACGTCTACAGAAGACAAATCCTCATGCCTTATCAGCTTGAGAGATAAAACACAACTCTCATTACCAGCATCGCCTTTCAGCAGGATGTCCCCTCGCATAGCTTACATTGACATTTGTCTGTGTTTGAGATACGGGCTGCCGAATGTATCGCACGTAATCCCCCACATTGCTTCAAGGAGATTGTGAATTTATATGCAAACCCTTACGCCATGGTCAGAAATTAAAATTGTGGCCTTTTCTCATGGTAATCTAAATTTTACCTCCCTTCAGACCACTCTACTCGTGGAAACTTTCCTGCCAAGCCGTCAGTGTTGTCTGAATCTTCTTTGTAATCAACAACATGGACTCAGCCCTTGCCAGTGTCTTATCTAGTACTCCTTTATGCCTTTGCCTTTCGAACCAATAAATGTGCAGCTTTGTAGCGGTGTTTTCTGTACAGGCTGAATGACTTTTGATTTCACACACTCATACTGTATTAAATTCGCAGATTCAGCTGAGGTATGGTTGCTAACACTCAGCAGTCGATCCTCCTCAATAAGATTTTCCTCATAGATAATTTCAAAGCCTTGGCTTGGTGGTCTAGCTCGGATCAAGTGGATGGCAGCTGTTTAGGGACTACGTCCAGGAGAGTGGAATATAGGTGGTGGCTAGTCGGTGGATGGTAGGGATACCTGTGACTCAAAGGTCATAGATCGAAAGCCAAGGTGATTTGTCATGGAAAGAGGGATTCAAATCGAGGCTCGGGCGCGTGGTGGCTGAGGCGGAACGATGGAAGGATGGAAGGGAGATTTTATAAGTTTTTCTTTTGTAATGCGGGATTTCGCATGAAAGTTTTCGTTTGTTTTGATTTTTGGCTACCGGACTCGTCATGATTCAACACACAGATGCGTTTCGGCATGGTTCCGGTCATTTAGGTGGGACGAAGCATATCTATACTTCACGGTAGTTAACCTGAGCCGGCCCGGCCCCACTCGTGCTCAAGCTCCAGTAGGAGTGCGACGGGTTTCATTTTACCTAGCACGTTAATTTACAATCAATTAATCAAAGCCTTGGCTCACCCAAGCATGCCCTTGTCACTCTCTACACGATCACCGCGAATTATGCGCTCGAAACTTGCTGAATTCAGACCAGCTACCCTCTGCATCGACTTGGATAGCTATACAGACTCTGCTAGAGGGCCATTTATCCATACCGCGGCTACAGTGTTGTCTTCAGGCCCACAGACGAATTCGTGGCGATCACCATACTCTTCACCATGAAAATCTCAATAAAATATCGGAAAATCAGCCTCATTAAGGGTGCTTTTATTGTTGGCATATCTAATCCGCCTTTCGTGATATCCCTTACGTCTATTCTGAACATATATCCCATCATGTATATGCGCCGCTATTCACATTGTCGTAGGCGTGTGTTTTGTGGCTAGAGGCCATACCGACTAGAGGCATGGTCATTTAAGCGAGAATGTGCTAGGCCGTACCTGTAGACTTATTGAGAGCTGATTCATATTTATGCGTTAATTATGTTGTTGGTGCTCTAATTGGAATCTGACTTGACTTTATTGGCGAGGCGTTCGGGGCAGAGAAGAAGACATGGACTGAAATTGAGAAAACCACATTTTTCGAGATACCGATGATAGATTATCTTTCGCGACTTCGTAATGGCATCCAAATTGTATTACTTTATGTCTTACTAACAAGAGTTGATGAGACTTTGGTTGGAGAATATCTTGTTGAGTGTACAGGATTGAATTCGTGAGTCTTGAATCATTGCAGCATACATCAAACACTTTAGTCTTGTAAATTCAATTAAACCCTCCAGGTGATAACATTTCTCGCTCTATTTCATTGGTGACCCGATAACAGCTACTCGCTCCTCGTGCTTCTTTAGGCCCTTTGATTAGTGGCGTCCGGCCGAATCAGTTCGTCAGTAGCCTCCAGGATATTGACCCTGGGCCCATGGTTGTGTTCTAGAAACATGACAGCAAAGCATTGAATGTATTCTGTACTAGCTATATGCAAGATTGTTGTGGAAGGATGACAACGTCAACTACTGCATGGATAGGAAGAGCCATAATCTGACTGGTAAGAAATGTATCTTGGCAGTTTGCAGGGATCGTGAGATTGTATCCAGGCTTTATTTAGCGTTACGTTAAGCGAACACACAGTCGGCATAGAAGAATTCCTCACTCTTCCGCAGAGTTACTATCTACACCCAGCTTGTCCTGCAACTGGGATAGCCAAACCAAATTGTATCCGAATTAAAGTCGAAAGCATCCACAAGCATCCATATCATCAATTTTGGTCCTACGCGTGTCACGCCGTTCCAACTTAATCCTCCCGCAACCCATCTCGCCTCATTAGTCGTCAGCAATCTCCCATTAGAAAATTACAATTCTACGTGTTCCGACATGGAACTAAATATGCCGTGAGACAAGATCTCGGATTTTGGCCTTTTGGGTACCCGCTATTCTAAAATTAGAGGGAAGAGATGATCGATGAGCATACTCGGACTGACGCTTTTGGGAGCTTTGTGGGCGGACTTTAATCGATTAAAATACAGCATTCCCCAGTACCCCAGACTGCACTACCAGGTTGAGCTAAACTACTATACGGCTCACATACTCTGTCATAACTTTTCTGACATTTCAACCAGATCTTCAGGAAAGAGGCTAGAAAGGCAGAGTGTGAATTTTCTGAGTTACCTACAAGTCAGTAGCGCCTAGCTGGCCGGCCTCCTCGAGCGCTTCATTCTGATGGCCTTATCTTCGGATTTAGTCCTGATATTGGTGGTAGAGAGTTTGCCACGCGGTTGTTTTTGCAATATTTCCCGCCCGCTATACCCCTGGAAATGGTCATCGTTTCGTTGGCTGAAGAAGGGAGACAATGACAAGGCAACGGCTACTCTTAGTGTGTACTCGAATGAAGACCTGTGGGGGGTGCAACTGCTGGAAAGAAGTCGGGAGGAAGCCATAGCCAGGAGTTAACACCCGAGACAAATACTTGCGGCCTGTAGATAGAAATGACCTAGTGTCCATTACACATTCATGGAACCAATAGGACAATAAACACTAACAGACAAACAAACCCATATGTCCAAAATATTTGCGCAGGAAACCGGCTGTTTTGATAGACGACCTGCTCACTCATCCACTGCTCTCAGCGGGGATCAGATTAACTAGTCATTGCCACAACACATGACAAGAAAGGGAACGAGGCGAGAAGTGTCGTTTCTCTGAGGAAAGATTGTAGCTATTTGGATTTAGGGAAAAGGATTGATTTTTGATCTAGGAGTTGGAGTAGGTGGTGTCCGCGTCGTAATTTACTTCCTGCTATTTCTGTAGCAAGTCCAGCGGTTGGAATGAGTTGGGCCTGTAAGCAGTGATCCCCGCCGGCTCCACCAGTCTTGTACCTGTAGTGGACCTAGAGCTTTAGCTTAGGACTTTAATATAATAAAAATAAAAAATAAAAACCCATATGTTGGCCCATGTCAGACTTGACTCCTAGGACGACGCACCCTGGTGGCCTGGCCTTCACCCCTTCGCATCGTCCGTGTCTGAATCCTTCTGGTACCGTTGGATACTCATCATCAAGGCTGTATTACTTCTTCTATCTAAGCACGATGTTCTTATTCTCTCCACATTTCCCATGCGCATTTTGGTAATACCCAGTGTGTCAAATGGAGATTATCAAAATCTCATATCATGCCAAACCTCCTAAACATTACACAACCTTTAGCTGTCTATCGTAGTTTCGGAGTAGGTGGGGACTCGAATTATATTCTTAGCGAAGGCGAATTCTTACATTTCTCTCTACAATGTCTTTGGCCCTCTAGCCGTGACACATCTGCCCATCTACTGCCGATTTCGTAATGGCATGGTAGAGGTGGCCTGTAACTCCCCATCTTTCTGACAGGCTCCGTCGACCCTGACGGAAAATAGTTTGATCCTCCTCATTGAGCTATGTCCGATGCGCGGATTCTCCCGCTTTCGATGCCAAACGCGTAGCATCTTGAAATATCTGCGCAACGTTGCAACAGCTCTTCGACGACACGCCGTACGGCTGTCGTCATTCGCCTTTGTAGTTCACAGATGCATATCCTGGTAGGTTTGGTAATTTCACGTGAGTTCCTATTTTGGATCTTAAATGACCTCTTGAATCGGAATGATTGGTCACCGTTGCTCATGACCTCGTGACTTGAGATCTGGTGACTTGTGAAAGGTCAGTGCTTCGGATATGTCATGAATAGACGTCGCGACGACAGCAAAGATATTTCAATTTACACACACGTCTTCTGAAGCAACAAATCTCACATTCGAACGCTATTTACCACCTGATTATTTCTCATTGTATCCCCCTGAAAACCAATGGCGACCCTCGGGATTACCGCTCGCTCCGCTATGAGAGCTCGGCCAAGCTCAAGACCTCTCATGGCGCTTCGCACCATGGCGACTGTGCAGACAAAGGTACCCGAGCCCAAGACGAAAACATTTCAAATCTATCGCTGGAATCCGGATGAGCCGGCGCGAAAGCCCCGCATGCAATCATACACACTAGACCTCAATAAAACCGGGCCCATGATGTTGGATGCCTTGATCCGGATAAAGAATGAAGTCGATCCTACCTTAACCTTTCGACGTAGTTGTAGGGAAGGAATATGTGGGAGCTGCGCCATGAACATTGATGGCGTCAACACGCTGGCATGTCTCTGTAAGTAGCGGATGCGTCGTAGTTGAGAGGCAGCAAACTGACTCGTCACAGGTCGCATCCCAACCGATACGAGTAAAGAAACCAAAGTTTACCCTCTTCCTCATACCTACGTCGTTAAGGATATTGTGCCCGACCTCACCCAGTTCTACAAGCAATATAAGTCAATTAAGCCCTACTTGCAGCGATCAACACCTTCGCCAAATGGAAAGGAATTTCTTCAGTCCAAGGAAGACCGGAAGAAGTTGGACGGGCTATACGAGTGTATCCTATGTGCGTGCTGCTCAACATCGTGCCCTTCGTACTGGTGGAACTCCGAGGAATACCTGGGACCTGCCGTGCTCATGCAAAGTTACCGCTGGCTGGCTGATTCGCGGGACGAGAAGAAGCTTGAACGGAAACAGGCTTTAGATAACAGCATGAGTCTCTACCGATGCCACACCATTCTAAACTGTTCGCGGACATGTCCAAAGGGGCTGAATCCCGGCCTGGCTATTGCCGAGATCAAGAAAGAAATGGCTTTTTAAACTTTCTGAAATAATCTGCTTTGCTGCGCAATCATGGCTTTATGGGAATCAGGGTATAATACAGATGGGTTAGCCGTTGTCTCTTTAATGCTAGCTTCTAGCTAGACGCTTGGAATCATTATGCTAGTTTGAATATAAAGTTTGATTATCAGCATATTGCCATACGTGCATTTTCGATGAATCAAGTGACTTGTGCCCCCGGAATCTAGATGAAGACTGGTAGCCATCACATCGTGTAGCCCCCGTCGCAACGCGGCAGTAGCTGCATACGTCTTACGTTGTGGAAAATGGGATGGACTGCAAGTACGTAGAAGCGATCAACTCGACTCGGGTCTCGTGCGTAAGACTAAAAAGGCCTTGGATACCTGGTAAGCACGATGATTTCTACCGCTGGAAGCTGCTGTGCACATGATGGTTGGCTTACAATCAGGACGTTGTGCCGGCCATCCACTGATCCCCAAGGAATGAGTTTAGCACACGAGGTTCAGCTTCTAAAGGGAAACTCCAAATTTAACTCATTGTCCTACGCATCTTCTAGCTGCCCATGACAGGAGCATGAGACATCCGAGCGCACACTGGCATGGCCAACGCTCCTTACAGCGCATGGCAATAAGGCCTTCGATGCAGCTCACAATTTCTTGGGAGGATTGGAATTCGCAAGAGTATTTTGCACCCGGCCCCTCTCCCGCGTCCGCCTCTTGGGATCCCAATTCTCACATTCGTATCTAGTTAGTCGGGCTGGAGTGGTGGAGCACCATGTAGAAAGTGTTTCTACGCTATGCTACCAGATGGAGGATACCAGAATATTCCGTCACGCCGTTTTGGGGAAATAAGGCGAGAGTCTAAATGCGCATGATGTGTAAGCAAGTGGCGTTTCCCACCAATCGAGCCCTCATGGCCTTGAATATGAGACATCCGTTCGCCCAACTTGATTTATCGCAAGCATCCCCAAATATTCTTCCAATAAATTCTCCATAAGCTCTTACTATTACAATACTTTCACGGAGAATCTGCATGGCTTGGATTCCGGTACCATTGCGGACAGGACATCGCTGCCTCGGATCCAGCACGATACGCGTCAGAGCGGGAGACGGATGCCAAAGGCACGCTCGAACAATAAAATCTCTATTGTTGCCCTTTACTGGACACAAAATAGATGATTAGAAAAAAGCGAACACACCCTAGAGCTGAATAGTGTTTAATTAAGTGAGAACTTGTGCGGCGTGGTGCTGTTCGAGGGCATAGACTACTGCTAGCATTGGTATTCCCAGTCTACAGATGGAGGAGCTGCACGGCCTGCACAATCAAAGACTCGGAGAATAAAATCTAACCTAACGCTGAGTACGCTTCAAATCGTGTCAAGATGTCGACAACTCATTCATTCCTTCAATTGCGGTCTCTCAATGCAAGCCGTGACGGGGCTTCTGGTCTGTTCTTTTGGACCGCCGTTACCTTCTTTGTAAAGCGCACTCAATCTTCTATTTTCTTTACCGTCTCCATCAGGCCACCACACCTCAAGGGGCCCGTCGATACATCACCTTCAATTTCTATGGGCAGGAAGAGATTAATTTCAAATTGGAATGCCGCTATTTTTAGCGACGAGGTTTGGTCAGCGTTTCTACGGGTGCGTGGTAGGGCCTGGCCAGTGATATGGGTGGCAAGCTGCAGATAAGAAAGGGCTCCATGGGATGAAAGTTCTTTGGCGGGAATATTTTGACAGGTAGTTAGTTCCTATTATGGTTCGACTGTCGTTTCAGCATAGGTGAATACCTAAGCGCATTATTTGGAATCCTGATAAGAAGACTGTTAGTAAATGATGGACAAAACGGTACCAACAGTTAAAAATTTGAAGCAGTGTCACGGCGTAGTGAGTGCGGACAATGTGGTCGTGCGGCAAGCGTTCGACCTAAGAAAAAGGTACAAGCAGTGAGACTCACAGAGTTGAGCGAATCGTATAAGTACCCTGTAGTTGTAGTTAGATGTCTCTTTTCTCTTCACAGAGTTTATTAAACTGAATTAGTTATTACCGACTCGGTTCCCTCACAGTTGCGGTAGAGTTTACGCATGGGCCTTGCTAATGAAGAGCTGGACTGACAAGCGTATGGAGTAAGGAACACGCAGCGTGGCAAGCGAATCTCTCCTACGCTGACCTGCCAGGTTCCTCGCATCAAAGACAATGTCCCCATCCTTCTCTTTTTCCCAATTTTTGTATTTCCAAACACGAATCTTTGAATGTAAAAACTTTTAATTTCTCATTTAGAACTGAGTCCCTTTCATCTCGTCACAATCCAAGATTACTGTCAAGTGTACTGATCGGTCCTAGCCATTACGCCCACGGCAACATGGGTGACTATCCAGCAATCCTCCGTGCACTTGGTGGACGGTGGGTGAAGCGGGCTATACCTGTAGTCTACGCCGGACGGTGAAGACGGTACGCAATCTCCAAGCACGCACGAATGAGAAGATTTCAGCAGCTTTGGGGATATGCGTAACCTGTCCTGTTTTAAGCAAGAAAATTCTAGTCTCGAAAAGAGCTGATGAATAATCATTTAGAAAGGAATGGGAATCTTCGCACACTGGAGAAGTATCTTTCTGGCGATTGACGGAGCCCGCGGAGAGGATGACGCCGATCTTCAGCGACAATATGAAAGGCTGCTGGATATACTACAGTTTAAAGGCGTCGTGGTCCTTCCGAATGAGGGCCAGGGAGAGCTAGAGGAGTGTACAGATATCCAACTAATCTCTCGTACAGCTCACTAGTATCCAGACCGACTTCGCGGCATTTCTACCTGATCTGCGACTCCGAGACTTGCATACCATACGGCTTGGCTCGGAATCCACCTCTATCTATTTTTAGCATCACATTTTATCTACGTATGCGGCTAGCTTGCTACGACACAGTATTGGAGAGAATTATAGATTAGATGACTCAACTTAAAGGGAGAGCACTCATGCCTCGAATTTCGGTTGCGAGTACCACTGCGAAGGTATGGGAGTTGTATCTTTATCCCAACTTAGCCCTAGCCCGTGAATATCCACCCAGGGAAAATTCTCACTAATCAAGAGTTGTCCATGGCCTAATCTCCCGGCAAAATGTGGTCAGAGGCATCTCTTCCCAAGTAGAGTTGGTGCCTAAGCTACTCAAACTATACCGGAGAACGCCACCAGGAGGCGGACCACAACAGCTTCCGTCGTTGGCTTGTCTTTACAGTGTCGTCTTACTCTTGCCAAAATTCGGAATATCACGCCCTTCGAGGTTAAATAATTCCTTTGCATCATCTTCTTAACCTGTCCTGATCTCTCTCACGTCCATACCATAGAACTGTCTCCTAGATTTGCGCGCCACGATTTTTTTCTCCCGTCGGATACAAATATCGGCGTGGGCGTCTATATGGTGGTCAGCTGAGGCCAGAAAATAGTTGATGTGTGGTGTGGCCATTGGAATGAATGTGTACTCGGTCGTACTTGCAGACTTGATGATTTCTTTGTGGGAACTGATGTCGTTGGGAGTGAGAGATTGACTTGGTGGTGTATCTAGAACCGCTTCTTCGCAGGCTAATTTCTTGAAGATTGCGGAATTTGCCTAAACTTGGCACTGGGCGAATATTTGATTCCCAGGTACGAAGACACCGCGCACAGGGGTTCAGCCCTTATCCTTGAGCCCAGTGCGAGTTGTGAGCTTGTGCGTTCGATCGTATACGTTGCGAAGTGGCTTACGGTTGACTAGGGACTAAAAGCACGCCTGTAATAAGTATCACAGAATGCCTGGTAAGTCGTTAAGTCAGGTGTAAGTTGTTCATTTAATCATCCCCTACCAAACTCCTACATAGACTACAATACGCTAAGCTAGGCTGACATTATGTAATTAATACACCCAGGACCTGTTTGTGCTGTGATCCACTTCTTGGTGCCAAGTCTCCTGGACACACAAGCTTTCCACCCCTTGTCATTGATGCCTACTAGGCCAGAATCTAAAATTTCCCTTCCTCAAAACAGCGAACTACCACAGACATTAACATCGAATAGAATTTAAGTCCCTACTGAGTCTATGACTATGAGGGCCGGCCTGGACAAATTCTTCACCTCCCAGTGGTGCCGGTGTAATCGCTCAGTATGCTCTGCATATCTGGGATAGCCAAGAAGAATCGCATTCAAATCGAAGTTGAAAGCACTCACAAGCACATCTAACATCGACGACTTCTCGTCAATGTAGGACCTATCATCCTGTCGCGAGTCCTCCACCTCAATCTTACTACACCACCTCGCCTCAAATACCGATAGTGGCGTTACTACAATTGCAATCGGGCATCTGCCTCATAAAAAACCGGCCATCTCCCACTGCACATTTACGATGCTATGTATACCCGCGAGGAGGAATTCAAGTCATAATCTACAAAGCTCGGGTCTTGGTCTATGGGGGACCATTTCTCTAATGGGGCTTCACATCTTGAGGGAGGACAGGCAGCTGGGACGTGGGACGAACGAGTGGAGAGGTCACAAACGGGCATACTGGGACGCACATTTTTCGAGTGTATTCGACTCAAGGCTGTTTGTGTGCGCAAAGGCAACGATTTCGGATAATGCGACCGACACTTTAAAAACAGGCAACGATGGAAGGTGTTTTGGTCCGCCTCCTGGTCGTCATCTCCCCGAATTAAAGTCTGTTTTGATAGTGTTAAGATCATGAGCACATACGGGTTGAATCTCTACCTTGGAAGGATGCTATATGTGTTCGTAGGACACCAACGTAGATATAGAAAAAACTTGTGTTAACTGAGGAACTCTTGTATTCAGATGACCCGTTCTTTCTCCTACTGCTAGGAGATACGTCTCCACATATACATGTCCTGGACAGCAATATCACAGTTCCTACACTATCCAGTAAATTCCATTCCATTCTACTCCATACTATTCGATCCCCTATCATTCCATTCCATACTATTTTATCGACATTAAAACTTGTTGTCGATATTGTGTATGTATGTCTGTTATCACAGACATTGGAAATAATTCATGAGATTGCTTAATAAGTGGCTAGATTTGATTCCGATATAATATTGTAGAAGACTTGTCCCAAACTCAGAGGGCTTCAACGTCTTTATCTATCTATAGGTAAATTCCCCATAATCCAACCACGCTAGCCTTACAGGACGTAGTATGTAAAACCTGATTCGTATCATCATTTTGGGGTTGAGATTTACCGTGCATATGCTACTCGAGTCGCATGTCTGACTACTATGCGACACGCTTAGGTATCAATCTAACAACCCACACCAAAACCGAAACTACTCACAACCCTAATGATGACCCCATGAATAATTGTAACAGTAGCCTGCAACATAGCACAATTAGTCTAGACATCGTTGACCAGGACCTAATCCGAACACTATTCGATCCCATACCATTCTATTACAAATCTATGATGCCCTAAGTATGGGTTGCCCTCAAGTCCATGTCCTTGGACTTGCATGAAATATTGGCATGCATAAATATGCACAGATCTGGGATCTCCTGGCAGATTACAACAGACGACACCTTGTTTTCAACATTCAAGTGTGTACAGCTTAAGAGAAACCACAAATGATCTGTGTCGATTTTACCTGTTAAATGACTCCTTTCGGGGGACTATTCTCAACACCTGCCAGTGGTGTCCCCTACGAACCTCCAGCTCTCACTGTAGAGTCTGCAGAGCCGAGATTGAGTAACAAAGTCCGCACTTCAACGAGGATTCCCAATCGCTTTTGCCGTCTGTATCGTCTTCATATCTCAACACTTTCCCTTATCACAATTATCATGAAGCTAATCACAATTAGATCAGACGGTAGGGTCGGAGCCCTACTCATCACTAACCCTTGATCATGGAGGAAAAGCCATCCGATGAGTTTCCGGAGCGTACCCAGCACCCGATACGGACATGGCGGATTGGATCAAGTCGACCTCGACTGTTACAAAGAAGAGAGATATGGATGAATATGCGCACCTCATGTGGTCCCGGTGTCTAGGCCTCGCCTGGCTGGGGCTGCAGGTTTTTGTAACTTTTTTCCCGCGCACGCAGTTTCCACTGCTACCATTTTTATTTTATTTGAGTAGAAGGTTCCGTGGAAAAGATGGCCGAATTCCACGGGTAAACACTGAGCTGAACGGCTATTCATCAAGGGCAATATATCAATGATCTTACAAGTAACAAAAGAGGCAAGGAGCACTGTACAAGGAGTGGCCTGGGTCAGAGAGGAGCCCAATGTGCTAGATTGTCATAGACTCAAGTATTACAAGAAAAACACACACACAGTCGACCCTTCTCCCTGAGTACCCACCAGAGCGAAATTCAAAGCTTCTAGCGGTCAAATAGAGGGCTAGAATGGACACCGTGAGAATAATGGACATAACTTCGAAAGGATTGTGTCCTCTGCCGTGTACTAAGACGAAGTCCGCGCAACTAGAGCTTCGTCTACTGCCATGTACGGAAGAGTGTTCAGAGTCGCGGTTAGGCTTGAGGGAATCACCATTTTGGGAGGACCGGCTCCGATGCTAAAGCCTCGTGTTCATCATGGGCACAAGGCCGTAGCCTATCTTTAGTGACAGGCATGCGGGCCAAAATTAAAAGCATTAACTCATTTTATTGGACCAAGGGCCAGTAATTTATGGGAATGACTCGCGGATCAAAGCTGTAAGAAGAATGGCATCTTGATTTTGATGAATTAAAATAGCCCTGCTAAGGAACAAGTGCATGTGACTGCGCCCGTTTTCAGCTCTGCATCCGCTTGCGACCATAATTTCGCAGTGGTACTTGCAAATGAAATCCGAGGTATAAGTGCTCTTCTTTTACGATAAATCATCAATTCTTTATTTTTTTGATATTGTGTTATAGCTAGATAGCTGCATACGCAATTAAAATCTGATGCAAAAAAAACCTCTTGCGACGATTACAGAGAATTTCCGGTAAAAAAATAAATAAATTATCCAGTCTCCTGATTTGGCGCCTTGAGGCCCATGCAGGTCTTACGGGAAGATATTTACTTCAAGTAGAATGACTCAGCTTGACGTTTAGAAAACTCACACTCAGGTTTCACTTGCAGATGACACTCGAGGTTAACCCTTACGGCGTATAACCTCTTCCGTGCATCTCCATCACAGGAAAATGCGTGAAAACCCTGTGGCTACCCAGGTGTGCTTTCGACATCCCACAAACACAACATCACTGCGAGGGAGAGTGGTGTGTGGGTTTTTACTGGATTCGAACCAGCTTTCCCCCGTCTCGAATGGGGTAGGTGTTCAAGCTAACCAGAATGAGGAGGGCAAAGACTGAACACCTGTGCCCGGTGTCTTCTACGAATCTGGAAGTGAGATATTCACCCAGAGCTAAGTTCAGTCAAATTTTGTTGGAAATACAGTTTCCTGCTTTTCTTTCTATCGACCAATGTGGTTGCATGCATCTTGCCTGAACTATATTTCTGAGTTCGGGCAGGATCCCACACTTCTGATCCAATCGGACTCAACGTTAGAGTCTGCTTGAATCCCATTCTTCCCGAACAAATCCAGTCATTGGTTTGTTCGTATTTCTATTGCGTGACCCAGTATTCTCATCGAGTCGGTTCCGGGTAACCTCTATTTCTTATAATTCCACTGTATATATCATAATACCTGTAGTCTATTAGTCAATAAAGTAAACTGAACTTCTTCTCCGTTCTCAGGCAATTCTTACTCCGAAGTCTTCTCTATACACTAACAAATTTCGCAATTCCGAAGGAGTTGGTCCACGAGGCAATGATTCAAGGTTCTCTACGAGATCAAACTCTCCCATCCAACGGGATCTATCCCCATCAGCACCTCATCAAGTTTACAAGTACGACTTCATACATCCCCGTTTTAATGACCACACCTCTCGTCGACTTTTCTCTAGCCTAAACTGACCACTGAATACACGCCCACGCCGATATTCATATCCGACGATGGAAGCAAAGCACGCCAAACTAATCTGAGAGACAGTTCTTTGGGATGGACGCGAGAGGTATCAAGGCAAGTTGAGAAAATGATTCATAGGAATTATTTATTGTCGAAGGGCGTGAAATTTTGAATTTTGACAAGAAGTTTACGAATTGAGCTGTGTGCGCGACAAGACTTTGTTGGAAAGAGTAAACCGACACTGTGTACACGAGCTAATGATGGAAGGCGCTGTCGTCTGCTTCCTGGTGATGTTCTCCGATATAGTTTGAATAGCTTTGGCACCAACTCTACTTGGGAGAACGCCCGAACGGTGTACCACTGCACCATCCAAACCTCAATAGACAGACAGTAATTACGATTATTCTGTGGATACTTGAGCGCAGATTATCGGGAGCTGGAGATGAGGTACGAGCGTCATCTTACCACCAGCTACGGAAGACGGGATCGCCGCTCAGGGCAATAGCATAGGATATATATGGAGCGTGGTAGTCGATAGAAGAAAGGCCAGACAAACTTCTGCTCATTTCAGATTCCGTTATTGATCACCCCGTGAATCTGATGTAGTAAGTCCCGAGCGATAACAGTCTCAATTACCTACCAGTACCTACAACTGCATCACAACATGTAGGGACTACGAATGCTGCAGTCTGAACCCGGTTACTTGGCAACTCAAAATATGTTGATCGGCATCGGTAATTATGATCCTTGTCAAGGTCCGACCTAAAAGTTGCATGGCGCACAAGCATCCTGCATATTTGTGTCATCGACGCCAGCCCGGGCATGAAATGTCATTCGTGCCACGACAGTTTAATGTATCCTCACACGCACTTTGTACTTGCCTGCCTTTGGTCTAGTTATGATTTCGTCCCAACGAGCCCCACCCGTGATAATTCTCTATTGTTGCAGCGATAGCTTCACAATCTTCAATCTCACGGCCTCACTACTTGATTTTTCGGCCACACTCTATTGAATACTAACATGATTTGATCGGGAATTACACGTAGTGGCTCAGCGAGATGCTGGCATCATTAGATGGGGCCTGCGAATAACCTGATAGGGCCTAGTTGCAAGACATTAACCATTGGAATTAGGCAAACTCGGTGATCAAGAATCCAGACTCTCTTAAATTGGCACCTATGCACAGTAATGACAATATCTGTTCCCATTCGGATGCATGTTAGTCACAGGGAATATTACGGAAGTAATGGTCACTACTATGTCGACGATAAATTCTTCTTTATCCCAACATTTGGTGGCGACGGCTGAAACAGCTCAATTGCTCTCGAGATACTAAAAAGAAATGAGTCGACTCTATTTTGAAATTTAAGAACAAGAAATATTTCGATAAGAGACTATTTGTTCATTCCTAAAGAATTGCTGCTGAGGAAGCCCAAAGAGGCCTACGAATGTTGTTGTATCAATTATTTTACAAAAATAACCTAATCACTGTCCATTCACCCCTATCAGACTGGAGCGATGTGGCCGAGCCTGAAGTTTAATTAGAACAGAGGATAGGTTGGCTGGACTGCAAAAAATTACCAAATACCTACTTGAGACGATTTGGAGGAACCAAATGTTCGAATGAATATGTCAATAACAGGAGTACTTCGTAGGGTCAGTAATTTATTAAGTTTATGGTTCAAGAGGTCAAAGAGTCGAAATGTTAAGATGTCGAAAGGTCAAGAGTTCAGATGTTCAATAAATCATTTTGCAAAGGTATTCAAGATTATCAAAAAGATTCCTAAGATACAAGACCATAATCTGCCCAACCATAGCCATCCCAATTACCTATTATATATTCCTCTCTATTGTTCTCGAAATTTCCAGTATACTCTCATACAGAATAGAATAGACAAGACAAGTACAGAACAGAACAGAACAGAACAGATTAGATTAGAATGGAATGGAATGGAATGGAGTAAGATAGGTTAGAACAGAACAGATTAGGATAGAATATAGCAGAATGGCTCACATATCTTCGTACATAGTTCCTATTGTTTAAAAAAGGTCTTTGGTGCGTGACAGAATATTAGTGGTGGCTGAAGGCATCAAAGGTGATTAGAGATGGTCCCAAGGTGATGGTTGTGATAGAGGAATAAGCGGAAAAAGCCATGTCCCACTGGACCAAGCCATCATATTTTTACACGATTTCCTTCTACCTCATCACATTGGCCTTGCCTTATTAACAATATCGTAACCAGTGAACATCCACAATCCGAAGAGTCGACCCTAGAGTTTCTTATTAATGAAATTGACAGCCCATCGTGATAGTGATGACGACTTATCCTACGAGAGGATTTAATGGCGGAACGCATTGCGCGGGCCAGAGAGATGGTGACAACGTGTCGAAAACAGCAAAAGACATCAATGCGACCTTGAAAAGATTCAAGAACGCTACGCAAGGAGAAGAGCTCTCTAGTAGAGCAGACAAGAAGATCATCGAAGAGGCAATTCAATTAATAGAAGGTCTCCAATAAGCGAAAGCTTCCTCCCGAAATCCTCACCAGTAACCCCTCATGATGAAAATTCTGGAACAGCTGAGATTCCCCAGGGGATCAAGGGCATGAAAGAAACAATCACGTAGAGTCAAGTCCCACTTCGCGCTCAAGGGCAATCTTGGGTAATAGTAGTAAGCAAAGGAGAATCGTACGGAACCACCATCCGTATACAGGATGAACAGGAGAAGAAAGAGATAGCTAAACTATTGAGCGAAGAGTTGTTTAAGAAGATTGATATTCAATAAATAATCGGAGCGAGAAAAATGACTAACGATCATGTAAAAGTATACTTTGCTGGAGAAGGAACGAAGAAAATATTGAGAGCCAGAAAAACTAGACGTCCAAGCTGGCCGCTTCGGCACAGTTCGCGGGTCCTATTCACCAGGTTCTCGTCCACGACATGCCGAACTCGTTCGAGCCTAATAATGCTGAGCATCTCAAGCTTCTGCAAAAAGCCAATGCTACATATATACAGGGTATGACAATATAAAAAGCCGCTTGGCTTAAGAAAAATCAATATGCAGGAAAAAAATCAGGCTGCATAATTCTATGGATAGATCAAGCCGAGCAAGCAGATAAGGCAATAAAGAAGGGCTTAATGTGGCAATACGAGCTCAAGTTAACGGAATTCTTCAGGACGGGGTTCCTTATGATGCAATGCTTTAATTGCCAAGAATATGGACTTATTGCGAAAATATGCACCAGGGACTCAAAATACGGATATTGTGCAGGAGAGCATAATACCCGCAACTATCCCGGAAAAAAAGAGGTCTAGACCACTAACTGCGACAAAGGCCACAAGACATGGGACCAGAGTTGCGCAGTCAGAGTAGCTGCCAAATACAGGGTAATGCAGAACAGAACCCAAGAAGATGAATGGAAGATTGCAGGAAGCCGTAAAAGGAGGTCTACTTTGACGGCATCACAAGTTGGGGCTGGTTGCACAACGCTCGAATCTCGAAGACCTGGCAGACCGCTGGAGGGCTCCTTCATAGCTCCTAGTATACAAGGTTTATTCGCAAATACTGTAGTACCCCACAAATTTGCATCTCGGATTGTGACACAGGAGACACCTGCGGATGAAACTGAAAGCGAGATGGAACAATTAAGGACACACATTTGCTCACATTCGTACAGTACAAAGTCAACAGGGGTAAAATAAAGTACAGAACCTTTTCGTACACGCCTTAAATCCACTGAAGTACCACGTAGTGGCCTTACAAGAAACATGGGGTCATCCGAAAGAAAATACGACCGTCACCCATCCTACCTACCACTTAGTCTTTCCAAGTTGCCATAAAGGCAGGAAATGCATATACATGAGTAAAAGACTGGCCAGCAACAAATGGAGAAAAGAAAGAGTGCCAGAGGAATCATAATGAGATGTTACCTCGGACTGCATCGACACTGGCCTTGGTAAAATCTGGATACATAACTTATAAAAATCACCCTATCGGGAACTGAGGATAGAGGTTACTGGGTTACAATGGTTGCCGTGGGTTACGAATTGAGTAATTGAGTAGTAGAGGGTGTACCCTATGAGGCCTAGGTTGCTCTAGTTGCTATGATGTATGTATGGATTGGACAGAGCCGCAGTAGAGGGCCATGTCTTGACTTTTGTCTTCTACTGGCCTTGTCTCCTATCCTAGATTCCCTCGTCCTTAGTTTTAGTTACAATTACGAATTCATACCTTTGACTCTTGCCAACCTCCTCAGATATTACCCAAGTCACTCAGTAACCCTCCCGACGCTACCTTTGACACACCCTCACTACACCACAGCAGCCCAAAAGAAGGGACACTCAAGTGGCTACCGTAGATTATATCTCAAGAAGGCCAACACATTCTAGTCGGAGACTTCAATGTAAAACATCCGCAGTGGGGGGGGGGCAGTACTTTGGCACTACACAATGACAGATAGCTTCATCGAAATGCTGGGAGTACATGATTTAAAACTCATACTCCTAAAGGGAACAATCATATGGAAGAGTAGAGGAATTCAAAGCACGCTGGATCTGGCCTTTGTATCAAATGCCCTGGAAAGTACCGTTACGTCATGCAAGCCAGCCTTCGACCTTGAAGCCTCATCGGATCACATCCCAATCTGCACAAAACTTCACATTGAGACGCCAAATCTAGAAGAACAATAACCTCGACCACAATGGAAGAAAGTAGATTGGGAAGAAGTTAACAAGAGACTCGCCCTAAAGTCAAGTAGACTTTCGACAGATCATACAGAGCTGAACTCTCGGACTCTATCGACCAGAGAGTTAGTACCATCACGAAGGCTATCCACTAAACAATCAAAGAAGCGATCCCCAGTGCCAGACCGACCACCTTCATTAAACTGTACTGGACTAAGGAGTGCAGCGAGACGATGAAAGAAGCGCGAAATGCAAGAAGATTGTGGATCAAGCTAGGCTCTGAGAAATTCTAAGTGGAACACCAGAAAGCTACCAACAGAAAGAAAAGCTAGATAAAAAAGGCCAAAATGATTGGATGGAGAGCTACAGTGTCTGAGGCAACAAAAGATCTGGAAAAGCTATGGAGATTAGTCAAATGGGCGAAAAAGGTTCAGAGGAGCGGTCAAGACTCCTGCAAATTCCAGACATTCGAAATAATAAAGGGAATATTCACACCAAGGATACCGAAAAAGTAGAGATTGTGGCACGCCATTTCTTCCCTCAGCTTGTCCATGTAGATCTGGTCGATATTGAGAGGATAACTTATTCTGTAGACCTTGATGATGTTTTAAGCACAATTACCGAATCTGAGATCCAAGAAACCATGGGAAAGTTAGCAAGCGAAAAGGCCCCTGATCCGGATGCCATTCCAAACTGGATGCTCAAAAACTGTAGATTGACTCTCAGCAAAGATCCAAGAAAATTGTTCAATGCTTGTATCTCAAAAGGCTACCATCCTAAGAGCTTCAAAGATTCGGTGACTATTGTGCTACGAAAGCCGCAAAAGGAATCCTACGATAACCCAAACTCATACCTATTAGAAATCAAGGTTCTTGCCATCGTGCCTTTTTTATTTCTTATGCAATTCCTGACAGAGTCTAATACCAAGCTGTGGCTCTCTAGTTTATCCAATCAATGGATAGGAAGTTCGTTTGTGAGATGTCATACATGATGTAATCATTCTGGTATTGCATGTGAAGTAATTGTTCTGATATCATTTGTTGTCAAAAAGTTTATCTGGTCAGGTGTAGCTCTGAAGACGATGGTTTACTGAAACTTATATAAGTAGTTAATAATTAAGATTAGAAAATGAATAAATTCAAATGCTATAATCCTTACTTTCCACAACAATGCCATCCAATAGCACTTTTGAATACCATCGGAAAGCTTCTCGAAAAGCTTATAGCCAACCGGATATCAAAAGCAGCGGAAGATCATCGCCTCCTCCCGAACGAACAGATGGGAGCTCAACTACTAAAATATACGGTTTCGGCAGTTGAGCTTCTGTTGGAAATTCTGACTCTCGAATTTAGGACTCAACCATTATCTGTTTCGTCTCAGGTTCCCGACAAGATCGAATCTCTCTACATCTGTCCCGAGCAGGTTCATCGCGCCTACTGTCGCATGTACGTTCGGATATTTACGTACTACAGTGTGCCTTGGCTCATCATGGTAGATGAGAGGTGGCTGGTCATCACTAGGTTTGACAGGCACATGAGACTAGCGGGAATTTCTCCCTTGAATGTATAAGTCCAATGTTCTCATAGTTGTAAAACATCAATTCTTCTTTACTTCATCATATATATCCATATAATATCGTACAGAGTATATTTTCCAACCAGTGTCAGGAAGTAAGGTTAGAGTAGCACCCCCGAATTCTTTACCGATACAGTTTGCGAATATTTACTCACATTAGAATGGTTACTAGGTTACAATGGTTTGGTTTTTTCATTAAAGTGCTAGGTAAAGTGACTACCGTTGCACTCCTACTGGAGCTTAAGCACGGGTGGGGCCGGGCTGGATCAGGTTAACTAACATTAAGTACATCTACCTCGTCCCATCTGAATGACCGGACCACCTCAGACTTGACCCATGTGTTGAATCATGTCAAGCCCAACTGTCCAGAGAACCCTCTTTTGACGCGCCGAAGCGCAAATTCCTCCTCAGCCTCGGTCACCAAGCACCCGAGCCCTTGACATCTTCGCGATCTGTAACTTTTCCCTTCCATTCAGTCCCAGCTTTGGCTCATCTCCTCATCTCATCCAGGCGTCGTTTTCTTCACTGAGGGCCTCCTCGGTTTATATTACTTTTTCTCTCCCATACAGCATCACTTTGTCCTTAAGCCAGCCTCGTCATCCCAGAAACTTTCTAGAATATCCACCCCTCCGTTCTTGCCCCGTCGCTGCCGTACCCCTAACTGTAGAGGTCGAAAAGGCGACCGAGAGTTCAAGACCGAGGCGAGGACGCATTTAAGGCCGGTATTTCGACCGTACCTTCACGGCGACTGGCAGTTGCGGAGGCTCAGACATGCTCTTGCTTTTTTTTTGGCGATTTGGCTTTTGGAGGTGTGGGATTGCTTCGGTAGGTGGTGAGATGATTGTGGAGAGGGCCGCGAGATGAGTTTAACTAGGAATAATTTTCCAGAGAAAAAGAAACAAGATCATGAAGGTGTCGGTTTTTATGATACGAACATCAGATGAGCTGTAGCCTATGTGTGGTTCGTATCTGGGGTGTAGATGGTTGATTTCGTGGAGTTGTGCAGACGTGAAATCTCTGCAAGTCGGAATTTCCACCAAAGATGAGCCAACACCACTTCTCCCGATCGCCAGCTCGACGAGAACTCTTAAATTCACTTCTTATAGTGACTGAATCTCGAATCTGGGGAATGTCCCACTCCCAGGTTCGTAGAGGGCAACACTGACAGGTGTTCAGCCTTCGTCCTCCTGGGGTACGAATGGATTAATTGAGTAGTAGAAAGTGCACGCTATGAGGCCTTAGTTGCTCTGGTTACTATAATATATATATATATATATATATATATATATATATATAGATTGGACAGAGCTGCTGGAGTGGGTCAAGTATCGTCGTCCGTCTTCCACTGGCCTTGTCTCCTGTCTTAGTTATGGTCACAATTACGAATTCATACCTTTGACTCTTGCCAACCTCGTCAGATTTTACTAAAGTCTATCAGGAACCCTCCCGACGCTACTTTTGGTACCCTCGAGCTTAACACAAAGTGATTTTTTTGGTGTTTATTATCCTGCTGAGTCTAAGACTTTGTAGAATATACAGCTCCTCTCTACCTACAGGCCAAGTATACGCATCTAGTTGTATATCCCCTCATCTAACTCCCGTACAGCTCCCCTAAAACAGTACCACCCCTCCCAAATTCCCATTTGCTCATATACTCTAACACCCTCTACTCTTCATTATCTCCCCTCTCCAGCCAGCGAACCGATATCCATTTGCGGGTGTATGGTAACCGGGAAAAATCGCAAACAACCACTACCAACGGGTCTCTTCCGTAACTGACATTAGGATTAAATCCGCAGACATAGCCACCACCCTATAGCATGCGAAGAATCCGGCTATCTAAGCGCTGCAGACTTGTGAGCACCTCAGGAATTTCACACTCTATGTTAGGGCGCGCGCAAGTGACTCTAAAGATCGCCGTCTGCCGAAGGTCACTTAGCAATGACTACGAGGTTTAATATGAGAGAATAATACTCGAGGGTTTAGATTGAGAACGTAACTTGGCGAGGTTCCAAGAGGTGAAGACGACAAGACTATATAAGATTGCGAAAAGTGTGCTACGATGTGATTACAAGAATGAGAAGCTAGAGAACTACTTTATCGTCGCTCCTGCTTCTTTGAGTTCGGCTAGGCGGACGATTCTCAACACCTGTCAGTGGTGTCCCCTACGAACCTCCAGCTCTCACTGTAGAGTCTGCAGAGCCGAGATTGAGTAACAAAGTCCGCACTTCAACGAGGATTCCCAATCGCTTTTGCCGTCTGTATCGTCTTCATATCTCAACACTTTCCCCTATCACAATTATCATGAAGCTAATCACAATTAGATCAGACGGTAGGGTCGGAGCCCTACTCATCACTAACCCTTGATCATGGAGGAAAAGCCATCCGATGAGTTTCCGGAGCGTACCCAGCACCCGATACGGACATGGCGGATTGGATCAAGTCGACCTCGACTGTTACAAAGAAGAGAGATATGGATGAATATGCGCACCTCATGTGGTCCCGGTGTCTAGGCCTCGCCTGGCTGGGGCTGCAGGTTTTTGTAACTTTTTTCCCGCGCACGCAGTTTCCACTGCTACCATTTTTATTTTTTTGAGTAGAAGGTTCCGTGGAAAAGATGGCCGAATTCCACGGGTCAACACTGAGCTGAACGGCTATTCATCAAGGGCAATATATCAATGATCTTACAAGTAACAAAAGAGGCAAGGAGCACTGTACAAGGTGTGGCCTAGGCCAGAGAGGAGCCCAACATACTAGATAGTTTAAAACTCAAGTTGTACAATAGACTTAAATCTCTCTTGAGTTCAGCTAAACTATCTGACACTATCCAACTCAGACTATAGCAAGTTCTAATCATGACTCAAACCCTAACCTCAATAAGATTGATTCAAGTTGGTGCATTACCTGATCTCACCATATAATTCCAAATTTTGGGGTATGCCAAAGACTAGCTCCTTGAAGTTTCCGCTAGAAGCCTGGTTCAAGGATGTCTCGCCACGATACTCTAACTTTCTAGCCTCATTTAAATTCTTTCTCGCAGGTCGTGCTAAAATATCAGAAAATTCTTGACAAAGTATGATTGCTGCATGGTTGCTTAGCCCAATTTCTTTTGTGCCGTTGACTCAACAACAATACAAGTCCTGGCCAATTTCCCGAAATCTTGGTCTTGGCTCCCAAAATACTTCAAATTTGAAAAACCCTCGAAACTTCGGTCACAGCCGCCTGTCCACTATCAAGTTGTATAGCTCCATCAGAGCTACGATTCTACACAAGGAAAGACCCAAGCTCTGCGTCTTAGAACTTATTCTCTTCTTTGTAGGTTTACGTAGCGTCGTAATTTTGAAGCGGATGATGACTCGTTATTCATGGAGGAACTTCTTTATCGATCTTGAAGTTGAGATGTCATTTGGTCATAAAGAGATTGAGGAGACAAATGAGATCTGTAAGATCGACATTGATGAGAAGTCGCTAAATATAGATATGATCGTATCTACATTTGACTTGGGTTTTGATGCGATTCTTCTTGGCTAATCCAACAGAAATAACTGTGCGATGAGATCGGCACTGCTGAAAAATTAAGAATTCGTCATTGGCGGCGCCCGGAGACTAGGTGATGGACGAAGGAGGCATGTGTAGATAACTCTGAGTTTTGATAATTTTCCCTGGGTAGATATTCACGGATGAGGGCTGACTGGGGGTGGAGAAGAAGCCACGGAAACTTCTCAGAGTTACTTGCAAATAAAATCCGAGGCATAGGTGCTCTGTTTTCAAATTGAGTAATCATTTCTGTATATTACCGATGTTAATATGTCAGGGCTAGTTATCTGCATTGTCAATTATCAACTGACTAAAAAAAGCGTTTTCCTAGTCCGGGTTGACCTGCACGTGATCTGTTAAAACTTACGCAACGCGAGGAAGGAAAGCGATGACTCGATGCAAAATGACCTGCGTCCTTTACCCGGTTGGATGTATAGGGCAAAGGGCTAAGGCTACCTCTAATTAGACGTAAAATAATACAAACAATGCAAAATGACCACAGCTTCATAAAAAATCGCATCTTCTGCCGTATGTTACGACGAATTCCACGCTACCAGAGCTCCGTCTACTACCATGTACGGAAGAGTGTTCAGAGTCGCGGTTAGGCTTGAGGGAATCACCATTTTGGGAGGACCGGCTCCGTTGCTAAAGCCTCGTGTTCATCATGGGCACAAGGCCGTAGCCTATCTTTAGTGACAGGCATGCGGGCCAAAATTAAAAGCATTAACTCATTTTATTGGACCAAGGGCCAGTAATTTATGGGAATGACTCGCGGATCAAAGCTGTAAGAAGAATGGCATCTTGATTTTGATGAATTACAATAGCCCTGCTAAGGAAGAAGTGCATCTTAATGCGCCCGTTTTCAGCTCCGCATCTTCTCGCGACGATTATAGAGAATTTCCGATATAATTTAGTCGACGATCACTCGGTGGTTTTGGTTACGAACATTCCAAGTTTTGCCAATCGTCAGAGCTCCGAGCGCCAGCATTTGATCAAGAAGGCTCAAGTTAAACCTACGAGACTAAGCTAATCATACTCGTTGCATATAAGACGCAAAGATGAATTGTCTTCTCGCCATCTATCTATTCACAGGGAAGGACACACCACAAAACGATCGCTTGGCTGTTATGAGCAACACTTTCGTACCCATAAATGAGATGTACACTTTGAAACATAGTTCGGCCTTCCCGGATCCCCCGAAACGTTCCGACGTGTACAAGACGTATGTCGATGTCCAAGAGCCCGGCACATATGTTACCGTTTATTGCTCAAAAAAATGGAAAAGCGATGAAATCCGTATGCAACTGTGGGACAGCCGTGATAAACTCTCAAATCATGAGAGAGGAGACCCTATCTCAAGGTCTAAGGCAGAAGCTAGCTGCTTAAGTCTCATCAATTCATTGCCCAAGGATAAATCACAGACAGACAAAATTCATAGCAAAACTCTTATAGAAACTGGCAAGTGCACTAAGAAAACCTTGGTAGATCTAGCCTTCCAGTGTAAATTTAATTCTATCGGTCCTCATCTTACCAACTCAGAAGAATTTTTTAATTATCGTCCCACTATTAGCTTTGATGATCCCATAGAAATGTCGAGTCTGGTTATAGATGGAAAATTCATCAACACAGCGGAAGTAAGAGATAATGAACTTGCACTTGCTTGGTCTAACGGTAATATCCACCTCTTTATGAGTTCTTCGGATAAGAAAGAATGGTATACAAAGTCATCTATAGTCTATACTCCACAGAATGGGGAACTAATTACCGGTTTTCTATTGAGAACTAATCCACAAATCAGTAAGGCCTGGAAGGAATCGACTCCAGGTATCTCTTACATCCCAAACACTGGATCATCAAAGCTCTACGAAGTAAAAGGACGAGTCCCCATACTCGGGACTAAACTCAAGGGGTCCATACTGGCGGTGGATAAACTTCCCTCGAGCGACGCTACAGGCTTCCTATCTGGCCGAATATGTAAATATTCTGGCGATGTTCATGAGTGAAACCCCGAATTCTTATATCAGTATGTCTAGAACGCCTAGCCTAGACCGGATGTAAAAATAACTTGATGGAGCCGAAATGAGAGAAATTTATCATTAGGAACATGAACCATTTGGTGATCTGAGATCTAGTCACTTTTCAACTGACGCCTATACATAGTAACCACAAGTGTTTGCCTCGTTGCAGACGCACAATATTCATGGAAATTATTACTATTACGGCGTGCGCTAATGATATCGGAGAATTATAAACACTAACGAAGGATACTTCGAGATAATTAAACAATCAAAGTACCAGATGGTCAAGGGCAGGAGAGACGAAGGATTGTCGAAAGAGAATAGTCAAGACGTCAGATTTCGGAGCAAGCAAAGTAGTCTGATAAATTTAGATCAAATGAAGTACGAAGAATGTAATAAGTGGTAAAAGACTGAAATATTATACTTTGAGTATATGTGATTATAGTATTGTAAGGTTTCTAGAATTCGAGATTGAGAAACTGGAGAACTACTTTGTGACAGCTCCGGCTTCCTATGGCATAACTAAAGATTTTGCAATTATTCAACTCTAGCTAGCTCGAGATCTAGCCCTGACTCCAACCCTAACCTCAAGAGGCTCGATCTAAGCTGGAGCATTAACTTAATTGATAATCTTACTGTGACTGTCTCAGATTCGTCGATAAACTTTGCCTTGGAACTTCTCCGTGAGCTTCCCGCTTAAACACAGATTTAAGAATGTCTCGCCATAACAATTATCCACATGAATAATGTGCAATTTTATGTTGTCAACAATACCTCCTCCACAACAACAACAACATTTGGTGGCGACACTGAAATTAGCTCATGAACATTACGAGCTTCTGAGAAACTAGGAAGAAATGAAATGACTATACTCCAACTTTTTATAAAAAATATTTCGATTGGAGAATATTATTTGTCTGCTCTAGGCGCCATGGCAACAGCTGAGTACAAATATGTCATACACCTCTGATTCTGTGAGAGAAGTTAACCGTTAGTTTGTCTGAGTATGGTTGCAGCAATGGCGGCTCTTAATTATCATACCATGGATACAGGTCGGAAAAACAGCTATTTCTGATTTCAAGGGCCTCTCAGCGTAGCTGTATAGCTTGATAAGAGATTACTTTAAATTTATATGACAGCCGCTAAGGACCACTGTAAGCCATCTGGGTCGGGCTTGAATGGTAGCGGCATAGTTTGTGTCTAGATCCCTCTAGTTGGCCCGAAGTCTAGGCCCTCACGCACGGATGTTGATGGCACTAGGGCCGTGATGTGCGTCTTGAATACCAAAATCACTAGACCCTTATTTTACAGATATATATATCTGTATGGTGTATATTTTTTATGTCTAAAAGCTACCACCCTACAGAGGTGGTGTGTGTAATAGTTACTCCGAACCTCGAACGGGGGTACTATGATCCGAATCTTCTGGATCCACAGTGACACCTAGCCAGCGCGTGTAGGGCTTAGTGGGATCTTCCGAGACCAGTAGTTGCTAGATGATTTGAATTCATGTCGTATCAGGCTTACGCCCTACACCCAATAGGCGTGATACGGGTCTATGCTCCCTCGGGACACACTACAACCTAAATATATCGTTTACTTGTCAAATCTATAGGCAAAACATAAATAATTAATTTCAAGATAAATAAGCGCCCTGCACCTTTCCTCCTTCCTCACAACCCTATGTTCTGAAAAAAATATATTTCGGCAGGACTTAATCCCCCCGGTGTGATGTCTGCCTCTGGTAACACCTAGTTACTGTTAAGAACTTGTGAAATATTTCCCAACCCTTTTCTGTCAACATCTCCCGTCCTCTCAGTGGTAGTTCATGCTTCGAGTTTCTCCATTGCTGTTGAGCAATCTGGCATTCTGTCAAATGCCAAAGTCGTTTTTCTCTTCCGCACCCGCATTTGCAGTTTTCAAATTCGTGGCCAAACCTTTCTTGATATTTTCTGAAATTGCCATGTTCAATCCTTGCTGCGATACGGCAGTGATGTGCCCACCTCGGAAGTGATAGCTCCGGTGGACGTTTTCGTTTCATCCGGAGATCCAATCCTTCGTAGCGGCTCGGTCTGTGATCTAGCCACCAGGATTCCACTAATTTTTCACATCGTTGCTTAACAAACCGAGTGAGGGCTGCGAAGATTTACTTAGGTCCGTCCCTCGATTCGGTGGGAGATGTAGCCGTTTTATTCGGTAGATTCCTGAGGGCTTCCTTCGCCAGTCTGTCTGCATCTTCATTCCCCATGATCCCAGCGTGGGCTGGTATCCATCAGATCTCAACTGATCAGGTTTTTCATGCTAGTCTTGTGGATAGTTCCACTGCAGCCTGGGAAGATTTCGTTTGGCCGGTTTTTAAAGCTCTCATGGCTGTGGAGTTGTCGAGGAGTAAATTTATCGGACAGTCGCCTGATTTTCCCATGGCTCATTCGAGGAGTTTTTGGGCCCCAATGGTTTCGGCATCGTAAACCTCCACCCCTAGCAATGGATCAGAGTCACTCCAAACCACCTGGCCTCCTTTGTTTAAGGCATAACCCCACGTAGACCTAGCTGGTCCACATGATGAGCCGTCCAAATAAGCGCAAACTACCTCCGCCGACAGGCTTGATATCCATTACTTAGCGTAAGGTGCTTCATCCTGAATGTCCCCGCTATTAATTTTTCTGACTTACTCGGCTTTTGGAAAGTATAATTTGCCGGGTCCTTCGGCCATCGGCACATTTTTAGCGCTGATCTAAAGTCGCGTGAGGTAGCGTTCTGGGAACCTGAATGGCCGGTTCTTCTGGCCTATGCGGAGACCGAGGCGGCTTATTGTATCCTTTGGACCCTTTCTAGACCTGAATACTAACGGATGCCACGAGTCCAACCTTTGAATCCGTGCGGCCGCTAGCATTTTTCTCTACTGTAAAATAATAGCAAACAGGGAGATGTCCGACTCTCTGTGTAGCGCCACATTTGGTGTAGTTTACCACACCGGTAACGCCGCTAGAACTGTCTTCAGGATAATGCTGTCAAGGAGATTGGTGTGTCAGCCTACTCCTGTACCAACCTTCTTGTCCCGCTAAGTTTTAATTCGGACGAGATCTGACCACCATGCTTCTGCTCCATATAGTGCTGTACTAAGGACATAAGCCTCCACTATTTTGATCATAAATCCAGGAACTGCACAGTGCTGTACAGAGTTTGTTCGACGTAAAAACTGTGTTATACGCTGCGCCTTCCCTCGCCATTACTGGGCCTGTTGCTTGAAGTTGAGCTGAGAGTCTATCCATACTCCCAGCCATCTCACGTACAGGAATGTAATTACGCTATAACCTTGGATATATATAGATAGGCCTGAAGTATCTAGCTTTCTCTTTGGCCCTCCCCCAATTACCAGTAGTTCGGATTTTGTCGGGTCGAATTCTATCCTATTTTCACTCGCTAACTGAACTAGTTTGTCGACTTCTTTCTGGGCTTCGGCCACTGTTTCAGACGCGGTACTTCCTATGCTGAGTATCGTGATGTCTTCAGCGTACCCGAATTTTGTGTTCTTATTTTCGTCTTGTAATAAGATTGCGATATATAATAAGAGCGGTAGAGGTAATACCAGTGACTCTTGTGCGACTCCACACTTGGCGAATTTATCCCGCGTCGTTCCATCACAGTACCGCACCTTAATTCTTCACGAGTTGGAAAAGACTCTACCCACAGGCAAAGTATCCTTGGCCATCCCCGATTCCGCATCCGATGAAGCGGCCGTTTGTGTAGAATCGCATCAAACGCGCCTAGAGTAACCCTGACCGTTACCTTTTTATTTCGCATTGCAGCCTCTGCATCGTGTATGTCACAAGAGACTAGGTCAGCTACTGAGCGTCCAGGAAGTGCGCCAAACAGCTGTTGAGTAACTACTCGGTGCTCTCTTGTTAGCCAGGCTTTTCTCTTGACCACAATTCGTTCCAAAACTTTCCCGAGACAAGACAGAAGAGAGATTGGTCGCCACACCTTAGCTATTGCCAGGTCCCGTCCAGGCTTAGGGAGAGGGATGACCTCCGCAACTCGAAGCATGGTGGGTAAATTTCCGAGCTATAAGCAGGCTTGGAATAGTTTCTTCGCGTGATCTCCAATTTGCTCTCAGCACACCCAAAGTAGCCTGACCGTGATTTTGTCCGTCCCTAGAGACCAATTGCCTGTTCCGATGGTGCTCAATTTTACATCCTCTTTCGATAATGTTGTGTTCCATGGGATAGACTTGGATTGTCCCGTCTCCCATGTGGAGAGATCGTAAGCTACATTAAATCTTGTCTTCAGGATATCTTGCAGATTTTTCACTCGCTCAAGTGGGTCCGATATCCATTTTTCCTCCGAAACTTTCAAGGGAGGAAATTCTCGACATAGCTTGGGTTAGGCCTATTGCATTATCTTAAATACATGGGTATCCGTAGTGGCGTTTTCGACCTGCTTCCTCCAGTGATCCCTTTTTGCCGCTTTGACCATTGCTCTAAACCTTTTCCAGGCATAGGCTGCTTGTTCTGGGTCTTCTCTGGATTCTCTGAAATCGAGTTGCTTTAAATTGTATTCCTCGTTCCACCATTGCGCCGATCTTTCGGCTATTCTTACAAGTTTTTGTCCCACTGCCCAGCGGGTGTCTATGAGAGCTTTTTTTTAAATCATTTAATGTGTATTCAACTATAGAGCTATAACACATGAACGATGATATGTTTACATGTAGGATGACTCTTTTGACGTTAGAGACACTCATACTCTGTATTTCATTCGCAAATACCACTAATAGGTATGCTTGCTTACACAAACATTCGAACCTCCTCCGTGAGTACCCACCAAAGGGACGTTTCAAAATCTTTGGTTATCAAAGCATGCATTCGTCATCCATGCATACCAGCGCCGCAAAAAATATGGTTGTGATTTGCCGGATATGAACTAGCGATCCACTGTCTCGAGTGGGATGTGTGTCCAAGCTATCCAGACTCTAATTGGCAGACCGGCCAAGACGATGTACCACTGCACCATCCAACCATGGAGATATTTATAGTGTCGCCTGCACTCTCTCAACCGAAGCCTTAGCACGCATAGGACTCAATTTGTTAAAACTCCTTGCCAAAATTCGAAATTCCACGCCCGTCGAGATTGTATCCATCCTCTGCATCATCTTGTAAACTTGTCCTAATCCCTCTCACGCCCATCCCAAAGAACAGTCTCCCAGATTTGTGCGCCACGCTTTACTTCCTCCGTCGGGTGTGAATATCGGCGTGGGCGTGTATTTGGCGACCAGCTGAGGCCAGGGAAGGTCGACGAGAGGTGTGGTCATTGGGATGAGGACGTACTTGGTCGTACTTGTAGACTTGATGAGACTTGGGTTGGAGTCAAACTCGTTGGGAGCGATAAAACGACGTGGTGTAGTAATTTGAATCATTGCCTCGTAGGCCAACTTCTTTGATATTGCGAAATTTGACTGAACTTGGCTCTGGAAGAAAATTTCACTCCCAGGTTCGTAGAGGACACCGCGTACAGGTGTTTTGTCTTGCCCTCCTCCTCCTCCTCTAACCGATGACCGTTGTACAGGCCACATAATATTTACACATGATTGTACAAGCAGGATATGCCAGCCAATTTTTGAAAAGGGTTTAAAAACATGATTAGCGCCAAAATCACAAACAGTAACAGTCAGGACCGACCAATAGTAGTACAAGATTACGAGTCATGGATGATCACATAAGTACAAATAGTTACAGAATAATTTCAGGGAGATGACATTAGATAATGCGTTTAGAGCTAGATTGGTCGTTCGTGAGGCCTTCGCACACTTAGCCCGCAGGGTTACATTTATTTTCTTGCGGGATTGAGGTAGCTTTGAATGTAGGTGCTAGTTAGGTCGACATAATCCAAGACCAGTACAATACGGCGAAGAGTTTGTCCAACACTTCGTGAGTACAATAGCTCTAGTTGAGGATATCTAAGAGGTATTGAAGGGCTGACGGCGATGAATAAGGAGACGTCACCTTGTGAATAGAGTACTGATTAGTATGGGAGAATTCGATAGATCACTCGGACGGAGTAAGATGATTGGATGATGGTGAATTGTAGGTGTGGAAGTGGATAGCTATCAGGAGACAATAGTGATCAGACTCTAAGGGGTTAAATTAGCTGTGCACGGTTATCCCCTCATGGTGTGTGCAGTTATGGACTCAGAATCCTACAATATGAAACCCGCATCCGACATTTTGTCAATGATGCAAATCTAGCCTCGGCCCAAGTCACGAGGGCATTGAGTACACTTCTCTAATACATATTTAGCACACCAGTAACAGTGGATGGCTCTATCCCTTAAAAAACTTCAATTTCCTCCAAATTTGCAAAATTTCACAAATACTCGTGTTAGAATCGTATTAAATAGAAGACTCTATTTAATGTGAAACTTCATTTTAGAGATTTTGTGAAAAAGATGTTCGAAAAAGTATGGAAGATAAATTTAGATGAACTTATTAATATATACCAGTATTATGGCTTGAGAATCTCAAGCTCTCATGCTAGTATAAATTACCTATTAAGCATTTCTTTGTGGTTCAGCCAAGCTGTTTTATTCTAATTTAGCTCTAGTTTTTTTTAACTGTCAATTTCTTATAATGATAAATAATCGGTCGACGGGATGAGATTAAGTGCTCAATATTTTGAGTTGAAATAATCCGAAGATAATGGAGATGACGCCATCCTAATACTCCTTAAAGACTCGTCACGAATCACGATCAGTCGGACTGAATTTTGCTAGCTGACCAGCATAAAGCTCCAAAAAGGACGTACTTTGTGCCAGCACGATTCAGTTGAGATTTTTTCATTTGGCTGAAAAGAGGGTTCAATCTTGAAATAATGCAACCAAAGTGATTGTAATAATTTTCTAACTGGTATGGCTACCAGCATTCCTCTGGGGGTACAGCTTTTTTATACTTTCCACGAATAAAGAGACATCTTTTGGGTGCCAAGGCATGGCGTGATGATAATCAATCTCAATGCAAGTGACCGTCTTCTGATCAAAGTGGGATTTCATTTGGACTTTTCCCGCTTCATAGCAGGAGTCGGAAAGACCGTGCAAGTGCAGGGTAGGAATTCGAATCTGCTCATCTTTCTGGCATATCAGCCGGTTCGAATTAGCTTCATCCCATTTCAATAATGCTACAGTAGTCAGTGTTGCAAGCAAAATAATGTGAGGGGGGTTGGGTACATTCAGGTATAGTAGATGACATAGGGGCCCCAGCGCCCATACACAAGATGCCAAATTTAATATCAATATCTCCATCCACAGTCTCTTTGTTATTCCTCCATTGCTGCCATCTTAGCAGGCCAGCTACGGTCCGGGTCCCCTGGCTGAATCCTAAACAACCGACCCATTTTCCACCAGGACCGCATTCTCTGATCAGCCGTACGACTCGATCAATACCCTCTTCATCATCATAATTTCCAGCAGTCCCGTCTGGGATATCATCTCCGTTCTCTCCCTTGGTAAACCAATTCAGGTATGGGCCCCACGTTTCTTCGCTGAAGAATGGAAGTACACCTGCACCCGGTCCACTCTGGAAGGGTGCGCCAAAGAAGACGAACTCAAAGCTATTGCCGAGATGGCGCTCGAGCGCTTCACACTGTCTCTTGAAGATCTGGGGAGTGGAGCCGCCACCGTGAAACATCGCTACGCGCGGGAGCGGCGTTTTGTTGGACATTCTGATTCAAAGTAGTCGGGGAGGTGTTTGTTCGTTGGGTTGAGCTAGTTCAAACAGCTTTTAAATAGGACATTCGTTATATACAGACATGAGGACTACTCGCTTACGACTGGGCATACTCTGCACAGACTGGTCTAGTGTCATTGGATACTCCGCGCCTCGCATTTCCCCTCGACTGCCCCTTCTAGGTGCGGTGTCTCAAGAATGACGGTGGAGGTAGAGTAAGCACTCGATCCTAGTTGACGTGGTAAATTAGAACTGTGTCATTCCGAAATATATGATTTGATGCTAATTTTGTCTCAAGGAGGAGGTTCTCATAATAATTTGATCGTTGATCTGTAGATCTCCCGATCTAGTGCGGCTAGCGCAGTGGAGTGCAGCGCCCCTATATGTAGCGTTACATATACGTCAAGGATACTGCGGGTCACTGGCGCCTCAGTGATTCTAGCGCTAGCTCCCTTGCCACTTGCCGTAGGTAAGCTCTCCATAGCTATCATATTATAGCCTTACCATTTGCCCTTGTATTTTTTGTAAGGACGTGTCCCTGTCAGGTGAAAGAGCCTCTGCGAATCGTTCAATGTACTCGCAAATTTTAAGACTTTGCTTAGTTTCCTTCATCACATAGTATTCATGTTAGAAGAAATTATCTGATGTTGAGCGCTGGAGCAGGTAGCATATCCTTTTGGGAAAATCTCGAAAGTTTCGATGCCAGTCTGGATGCGGACGGGTGCATGATCTGCGCGCAGAAAGGCAGAAGTAGCCTCCAGGCGAATACCATGGCTAAAACGCAATCAGCCGCGACCCTCGAATTTCCTGTACCTACAAACTCTGTAAATTGATGGAGCTACACATGGATAGTAGATCATGAATCGTGCGTTTGAGCCGATGTGTGCCATAGCGCGTGTAGAGCAGTGCAGCTGATCTGACTGATCTTTCGGTAAATAAGCGCTTTAAAACTAACAGGGCCAAAGATTCCTTAATCTGTACTATCGGGTCCCCCCGAACATGGAAATAAACGTATCTACGGGTCTCCCTGTGATCATGACGCCTACCATCGACAGGTATGATTTGTTGGCTTGTCTATCTTTATCTCCCCCCTTGAGAAAACTAATCATTTAAATTCTGGAGGAAGATGTCTCACATATTTCTGAAAACGGGACCGAGAAATTCAACAGCTATTGGGACAACTGTATCGGCCCGCAATACATATTGTACAATCGCCGTTTTTACTGATCTTGTGGGAGCTCCACGAATTTCCTCTCCTCAGGTTGGCCTTACGTAGCCAATTTCAAGGAAATAATTCTAATTATTCTGATGCCTCTAGTTCATTACCTAGGATCTAGGGTTTAGTATTCAGCAGCCAACAGGAATCTGCGTGATTGCTTAAACCCTTCAAAACTCTTCAAAACTATCGCAACAACAGTTGCCCCAACACGACGTCACAAGCTCTCAACAGCAGTGAGGTCACGTATTTATACCTCTATGACTTCATTAATTATTGAGCTTGATATGGTGCCCTTGCTAATTATGATTACAGCAATGGTAAATATAGATTTGGTCTTAAAAGGCTTGGATATACGTCAGACTAATCTAGGATCCTTTAAGAGTTTTACTCCGAACCAGATACTTGGGGGACCCTTACTAGGAAACTAACTATCTTTCCGTCATGAGAAAAGATCATGTCTGAAAAAAGGTATCAGATAAGTTTTCATAAATTTTCGAAATAAATTTTGTGATGATCTAATCTTGTTGTCTAGTCGAAGCATTTAAAAGGGATCAAGCAAGCATAAACGTCAAGCGTACTTCTTAAAGGATGGCTAGGCTCTGTGGACACCAACCAAATTATTCATTAAGATTTAGAACTATGCTGGCGTCGGATCGCCTAAGGGACAAGGTACATAGAACGAGGGCGTTTAAACAACAATATTCCCTGTTCCAGCAGTCTCCGTCTCTATCTTTCAAGCAAGAACCGATAAAGCACAACTGAGATAGTTGTACCGCTGACACAAAATGACATTGATGCTACCATGCTATCCACGGTGCTGCTCCAAACTTTATCGGCTACAAATCGACTTTCGTTCCTCTTTTAGAGGGGATCAAATCGGTTGCGGTTGAGCCCAAGATTACGGTCTTGAATTCATGATTGGGCCTCGTAAGGCCTGCCAGACCTCGTGACAAGAGTGTACCACGGTACAGATAGGGAAGTGCTCGCCCACCTTTATCGGGACAGTCGGGATTATACCCCTGTAAGTTCTAGTCTCGGCACTGCTTTGTAACGTAATGACAGCCACTTCACTGTCTAGGAAAAAGTCATCGGTCACGGAGAGAGGCCCGTCAAACGTGTCCAGGGAGGATCACTGGCGGTGACAGATGCATGTTCAAGGATATGCTCATAAGAGGGGGCATTCGCTCATCCGTCAAAAGAGGTTAATCTTTACTGCACTTACTAGCATGGGTTTAGCCTGCAGAGGCGACAAGGCAATATTTCCAGCCCCCCTCCCCATCCCGCGGCCAGATCGACCGAGGACTAGAAAGCGCTGATCTCCCCGCTGCCATGCGCCGACCCTGGAAGACTCGTTGAATTGCGGCTCTAGGCGATCATTGGACGGCACTGCAGGTCACGGCAGGTGATATGAAATCTTGTCAGCTTCACTGGCATGTGAGGACAGCGCCGGCGGCCCATTCGACATGAACGCCCGACAGTGACGTGGAATTTAGCCCTCCCTAGCCGTCGGGAGCGGCTCTTGCGGCGGACATATCCAGCTGCCGGGGCGTGCGCATGTGGGCCGCTCACCGAAGCTAGCACAGCCAAAGGGCCAGGTGCGTGATAGAACGGCGAGCAGGGACTAGGAGTCTAGAACAGGGTAGGGAAAGTGGATCCGGCAGTCCGGCTCCAGCGCGATGGGATATACAGCGGGTCGTCGGGTCGTTTTGTTTCAAGATCTCTTAGACTATTTTCACGCTTGTATAGCTATCGCAACTTATCAGTGTCTCAGGTATATGTCAAACGCTTTGATTCTTTTCACTGATGCCTACTTTCGGGATTTCGTTCGCGAAAATCTCGAAAAAATCTGTCTGTTCGCACAACACTATTAGTTCTCGCCGACCTCAGGGCTGAATACCTGCCAATATTATCTTAGAAGAGATTTGTGTAAAACCTCTCTCATAGCCGTGACTTTGTCGCAGAGATGGGTGGAACTAGCTCTTTTCAATGGATCTCCGACCTGAAGGGACTGTACTCGGTATTCAGGCCGAAAAATCAGCTATCAGATATTACACCGCCGCAAGAATGTTAAACAAAGCCTTATCACCATCAATTTACGATTCACGAATGTGTCTAATTCAATTGGGGAGTCGTATTCAAACAACTGATACCCCTCAAACTCCTAATTTAATTACGATGAGGCATTTCTCGGTCGATCCTTCACCCGTAACCCATCTCAACATTCATCACATCACTTACTAACACACGCCCCAAGGATGAAAGTTACGTCAGAAGCAGAACGTACGCGATGGATAAAAAGATGGAATAAACACCGAGAGTATAATACAGATCACCTGTGACGACAACAACCCAAGAGTATGATGAGGATGTGCAAAATCCGAACAAAACTAGAATCTAGGACAACATAGATAGCTCGGAGCCAATGAAGATGTTAAGGGCTTGAAGTAGTGGTTGTCTAAGCTGTGGAAAAGTCTGCGCTACGGAGTTTACGAAGCGGGTTCTTTGACGGTAGGGCTTAGTATAATTCAACACATAGGTGAAGTCTGAGTTAGTTCGTTCATATAGGTGGGTCGAGATTTGTTATACTTTTATAGTAGTTAACCTGATCTAGCCTGGTTTATTTTTGCATCAGATTTTAATTGCGTATGCAGCTATCTAGCTATGACACAATATCAAAGAAAGGTACAGAGTAGCTGATTCAACGTTAAGGAAGAGCACTAATGCCTCGGATTCTCCGCGCGAAATGCAATCTGAGATGTCTCCTTCCCAAGTGGAGTAGGTGCCCAGGCTACTCAAACTATACCAGAGAACACCACCAGGAGGCAGATCAGAACACCTCCCATCGTCGGCTTGTGTTTATAGTGTCAACTGCAGTCTCGCAAGCGACGTCTTGGCGCGCACAAAGCTTAGTTTGTAAAAACTCCTTGCTAAAATTCGTAATTTCATGCCCTTCGAGGTTATATCCATCCTTTGCATCATCTTGTAAACTTATCCTAATCCCTCCCACGCCCATCCCAAAGAGCAGTCTCCCAGATTTGTGCGCCACGCTTTGCTTCCTCCGTCGGGTGTGAATATCGGCGTGGGCGTGTATTTGGCGACCAGCTGAGGCCAGGGAAGGTCGACGAGAGGTGTGGTCATTGGGATGAGGACGTACTTGGTCGTACTTGTAGACTTGATGAGACTTGGGTTGGAGTCAAACTCGTTGGGAGCGAAAAAACGACGTGGTGTAGTAATTTGAATCATTGCCTCGTAGGCCAACTTCTTTGATATTGCGAAATTTGACTGAACTTGGCTCTGGGAGAAAATTTCACTTCCAGGTCCGTAGAGGACACCGCGTACAGGTGTTCAGTCTTGCCCTCTGATCCAGCCTGGTGTCACTCATGCTTGGCTCGTCGGGAAGGCAAATGGCGTCATTTTCCTAGCGCGCACAAACAACAAGATTGGGTATTTGTAATATACCCTGTGCGCATTATGGAGATATACAATATGGAAATATGAATTCCTTGTACTGTTTAAATATATGGGAACACGGGAAAAGTATACAGTATAATTAAAATCCCTACCGAGTTTGAGAATGTGTAGGACTACTAAAGCTATCTTACGAGCTCTATGTTATTGTTGATTGATAAACTTAATCTATTCTGTATGATCTGAAGGATTCTGAGAGTCATGCTCTAGTAGGGAACATTGGGCTTGTTCAAACAAATTTATATATATCCATAGGATAGATCTCAACTAATCATGTGTGCATACATGGATAGCGATCCCCAGCCATTGTTCATCTACTGTAGTAATAACCGATGCAGCGCAGTACGTGAATTTATAAGCGTTTACGCGACAATTAGTGCGATTAGCGCATCTGAGACAAGTGGAAGGAGAGTTGTTTTAGTCGGGAACCTTGAGCTAATTAGATGTCGCCTGAGTTCAACATTGAGGGACTTTAGGTTCAATAATATCTACTACTCTGATTTATCTACTCGAATATGTTAAGCAGCTGACACTCTCCCTTCAATAAAGCGTCCGAGACAACTGTGAGGTCTAGCTCGAATAGTACTAGTCGATGCAATCGCGGCGTGGGTGTCCTCGCACAGACATTCTTCTCCGTCCTGCATGTTGGCGGGAACGAAGGCATAACTATCATCTCCGTCACTACCTCTTAAAACCAGTGATTACGAGTCATTCTATGTGGACAAAGGGGCATGGAAATGACTCTGAAGCTTACCAGCCGCTCGAGTGTACTTTGAATTCAAACCGGTCTGTAGTAGATAGATGTGAGCGAATTTCCATAGAGTTCTCCATGGTGTCTTTCAGAGTATATGTAGATCTGGATATGCAGTCTCCAATGGAGAAATATGATGAAGCGAAGGGAATCCACAGATCCGATGTCTTGCATTACGCCCTTCGATTTATTTTCCCAACTGCCTGGGATAGACTGCGAAAGCAAATGAGACAAACGTGACCCCGTATCAGAGAGTCTCCACTGAACATGATTCTGGCTGTGAAGTGAGCCCACTTAGTATTGGATCTACACACATATGCATACTTATGAAGCGCAGGCGTTGACCTATGCAATCCTTTCAAAACGGTAATTACCCACAAAACTGATTCAAGGTAGCAGCTGTGGACTGCTGTAAGTCTGTGCCTATTCCTATGTCGACAATATACAGCAAGCCAGAGACGAGTCAAGGTCCATCGTAGCATCGCTATTCAGATAAGACGCCAACACATCGCGCTCAACTCTTATTTTTTAAATCATTTCATGTGTATTCAGCTGTTTAGCTATGACACGTGACTGGTACTATGTATACATGTAGGATGACTCTTTTGACATAAGAGACACTTATACTCTATATTTCATTCGCAAATACCACTATTAGGTATGCTTGCTTACACAACAGTCGACCCTCCTCCGTAAGTGCCCACCAAAGGGAAATTCAAACCCTTTGTTTAGCCAAGCATGTTTTTGTCATCCGTGTGCACTAGCGCCGTGAGAAACGTAGTTTATTTTTGCCGGATATGGACCAGTGGTCTCCTGTCTCAAGCGGGATGCGTGTCCGAGCTATCCAAACTCTACTAGGAAGACCGGCCAAGACGATGTACCACCGCACCATCCAACCATGGCAATGTTTAGAGCGTCGCCTGCACTATTCTAGCCCCATGTATCTTGCTGTCATAAGTTACTGTTATCATAGTTGAGGTGGTTATGGTGAAAGAGGGCGATAGGTGCAGCTACGATAAAGTATAATGACCCTGATCAGACTGGCAATATATTCCAATAAACGTCCTTTTGCCTCAGGCATGTACCAAGAACATGTAGTATATAGATTGGTTGTTGTAGATATAGGATTGGCGATCGAAGTGTTGGAAGCTGATTCAAGAGCCCATCATTATTATTATATGACCTTTATTTACGAATCAAACTGAGTTTACTCTATCCGTCTCCTATTGATCACAGCCAAGCTCGGAGATATCCGAGCCGTCCATCCAAATCTGTAACACTTGCGAGTAAGGACCAGCAACAATCTGAATATCCACAGAAGAAAACAAATCAGAGAGTATAAATTTAGGATGCAGATCTTTGGGATGGTCGTGAGAGATATCAGTGTAGATGGAAAATATGATAGCAAGGATCGATAAAATATTCAAAAATGGTTTATCTCAACATGAGGGAAAGAGAGTTTAAAGAGCATTTCGCAAGGCAAGTCTTAGGTTATTGGAACGTAGATGACACTTTATTCACAGTCTCGACTACATGATCTCTCAAGCAGATTCTGGACAGCTTTTTTCAATTCATATTGTATTCATGTCGGTTGGTTATATACACGTGTACGCGTACGCAATGGGTTTCTCTCTGATCTGGTGGTGCTTGTTCTATTCACTTGTTTGTTTTCTATTTTTCGTCTGTCGGGGCGCCAAGCTTGACTTAGGTCCCTACTACCCACCAAACTACCTAGAGGCGTGGACGCCAGTGCTTACTGCCCTGGTGGTTTCGCCCTTGCTACTTCCTGACAAGGTTTGCAGGGCAGTTCGCAAATTACATGATTGCGTTTAGCACAGCACCTGCACTTTTTCCGCCAGTCCCCGAGGCGCTTTACTCATTTGATGTATAACCACTCTCGAGATACTACTAATAGATCCATTCATAAATACCGCACCATCCATCCATAATGCAAGGCTCGGAGTTGGGGCAGAGTTGAAGACCTATTTATTTCTTCTCTGGGGTTTCTAGGGCAGGTCTTTATGTAAAGCCCTGAAATAGAAAGCCACTTTGCTACACTTAGGGCTTCTTCCCAGGTTCCTAGCAAAAATTTCTTTGGGTCCTTTGAAGATGCTGGAGCTCGAGGAGGCCTATGAGTGGTTAGGTGGCACTCTAGGAAGTGCAATGGGGCTTTGAGCTGTCCGCAGCCACAATGAAGGTTAGCGCCCTCGTGATTGAAACGGCGGTGGAGTTCCATTCACTTGCGGGCGTGTCTGCCATCTGGGCGACGCGGCGAACCGCACTAAGTCATGTGACTACTGCCTACTCACAAAACAAACTCCCATACCTGCCAGCTGACCACAAACCTACTTCGGCTTTGAGGATTCCTCATTGATATTACAACAATTCAGCTCTTTAGCTATGACAATATCTAGAGAGCTTGGATAGCCGAAGATTCAAAGGTTCTCTTTTGGCGAATCCTCACAGACGAGGACCAACTATTTTGTCTACAAATATACCTCACTGAGATATTTTAAAATCAACAGAGTATGAGTGCCTCTGAAGTTGTTGGAAAATATACTCTGCACGATATTAAATGGATATATAGCTCAGTATACATAAAAGGATTCAGAAAAGAGTATGAAGTAACGGAACTTCCATCAGAGGCACAGGAGAGAGTTCATATCAGATGAACGGTGTTAGTGTACTTCCTGAAGAAACCCTTCGAAACTCGAGGCGTAACATAGGCAACATTGGAAGATTTTTACCATCTTGGCTTACTGTTTTTAAATTATTATAGCTATTAAAACCTGCATGGGCCCATTGGGTCATGTTCGGATGAAGTAAATAATTTAGTTGTCCTGATTTGGCGCCTTGAGGCCCATGTAGGATTTTATCGGAAAATATGCACTTGAAGCTGACCCAATATGAGGTTTAGGACACTCATAATCAGAATTCATTTGCACATACCACTCGAGGTTAACCCATTTTCATGAATAGACGTAGTGGAAGTTAGGATGGTGTCTCATGAGGAGTTCCATGCCAAAACACAACTCGGGGTTAGCCTGACTTCCTGAACAACTGGGACAGACTCAGGAACATAGGGTCGTTTCATAGGAATTGCGTAGTAATACTAACGAAAGAGAGCTTAGGGCTGTCCTATTATCTGGTGTACACATATACCCAGCGTGAAGGAGTATTCTTCTTCACGCAACGTCTTCTGTTTACACTGCTACCTATTGTCCACATACTTATTTCTTCTCTAAAGAAGACCGCCGTTATTGTACCAATCTCACCTATTACTCACTTTACCTCTTCCGTGAACCCTATACCATACGCTGAATTTATACCTCCTTCTCGTAGGAATCACCACTATACTCCACACCTAAACCCTACTCGTACCCTACGGAATACCGATAACTCAGTGTTACGGTTTAACCGTTGTTTGAGCTTAGGTGGATACCTAAGCCTGATACCAAGAATTCTTGCGATGAGGCTGTATGAGGGGGAGATGAAGCTGAACGAGCCGCCGCTACTACTCAGGAGGCTCAAGCGTCATTACAACTTAGTGACACCTGGAAATACGTGGCTGGGTAAGAAGTATTGTGCCTAAAGACAAGTCACTAGTCTGTAGATTCACGAGGGGGATTAACTCTTATAAATACTTGTTAGTAGTAGCTAGAGTTAGCTTTTCTCCTCATATAGTTTATTAAATCGATTTATTCATCACCAACTCGGTTTCCGTCACACTCAGTACATTGAGACTCTGACAGCGTACACCCTCTTCCGTGCATACCCACCTCAGGGAAAAGCGTGAAAAAGCTGTTGCTAACCGAGAGTGCTTTCGTCATCCCGAAAGTATTACATCACCGCGAGAGAGAGTGGAGTAGGAGTTTGACTGGTTATGAGGCAGCTTTCTCTTGTCTCATGTGGGATTGGGGTTCAAGCTACCCGGAATCTACATGGGACAACGGCCCGAGCCCACAGGGTACTGACCGGAATAAATCAAATCATATCAAATCAGTGGTAGGAAGTACAATACTTAATTTATTCAACCGGAGATATACAATCTTCGGTCATCTCGTCCTGATTCTTATGTGGACAAAGACATCCCTCACTTTTCCAACATTCCCAACAACCTAATGGCTTATTCAAGTCTAGGCCACTAATATTTCCATCTCGTTCACAACCTTCCACTCCAACTTTTCGTTGGTCTTCTACCTCGTCTTCCAGTTTGCATTCTTTTAATTTACCATCATGCCTATAAAATACTCCTTTGAATTTATCTCTGCCCGTTAAAACTAGAATGTAGCTAACGTTAAGGTTATTTCCTGCACAGTAAGCATAACTCATTACAGAATATAGAAATAACTTTACTTTTCAAGGCTTTCTCCGTATGTCTCAGCGGCCAAAACCATTCAGAACTTGTCATTTTGCGATTAAATTGGGAAGAGTGGCGAGGATATCTATAGTTTTTGTGTTTGTTTGCATAAAATTGTGCGTAGTCGCGTATTGCTTTTTCTTTGTTGAGACGGAGATAGCTACTTGAAAAGCTTTGGCCCAGGCAGACGGCCATTTGTCTTCGTCCTTCGTTTTCGCGATGCGTATGAGCCAGGGACTTTGCATTAGCGTCAGGTAAAATGACAGTCCTTATTATTGGACAGGTTTCTATGTCATGAGATCGACGCAAGACTCTCTTAATAGACATATTCACTGAGAATTCGACAAAGTAAATTCGAGAGTTCTTGGCAGTTTCTTAGAATAATAATTAATAGAGTGAAAGATTTAGGTCTGGAATATCTACCTCCTGAATTATAGGGAGTATGGTCAACAAGCAAGGGCCACGAAAAAGTGCGTTGCTTTGTAGATCTACAATACCCTAATTTTGGAAATTTATTCCTATAAATCGTAGGTAACCTACGCTCAAATGTATTTACAGCTTTTGCGATAGTTTCCTCGACATATGCGGAACTAAAGAAGGTGTTTGAACAATTATAGCCCTTATAGGTGTCTAAGTCAGGACCAGTTGAATCAACTTCAGCATTGCTTGACAGTTTAATACAGCGTTGAACCGCGTTCTCGTAGCGTATTATAAGACCAGCTAGATTGCAGTCTAAGTCGATGACGATTCGCATCTTTCCGGGAACCCCTTAAGCCAAAAAGTGTTAACTTTAACTCTCCAGTCATCTTCCAATGTAGCCAAATAGAATTTAGGAGTGCATACTTGTTCTGTAAGTGGTCTCCTCGTTCATAATAGGCCATACGATAAGTGCATCAGGAGCGCCATCAAATAGTCGATTGTCTTCTAATTTCGCAGGAAAGTTACTGATGGGGTCTGCGTTATGCAACCTTTCGCAAGCCAATTGACGATTAATCTCGACAGCTCTGTTACTAAAGGAAGTTCCAGCGCAGAGATAGTAGCTCGAGTCCGCGGTGTGATCTACAGTATTCGAGCCTACCGAAGATGCCGAGCCGAAATATAAGTGTAGGTATGCGACGATTAATATTTCAGTAAAGTGGAAAGATTGTGCTAGCATTATCGGGGAATATAGTTAAATGCAGTATTTATGGTTAGAATTCACCTCCACTCGACTGTGAAGTGAAGTTCTTGTAAGAACCTTATAGTGTGATGGTACATGATAGGCTATTCTTGGCTGGAAACTACAGGTTTTTCTTAGATTAATACTAAATTTTAATTAATGTTGAAACGAAGGATTCAGGTGCTCCCCAAATTTGCACTTTTATGTGTTGAAATTGGCTGTAATTAAATCTAATGGTAGTTTGGTATGCTGTCAGGGTTAATATCCCCAGATTACATAGCTGACCTGTGCAGTGTGATAGCTAATAGTTGTTCGGTAAGGCTTGACTAAGTTACTCGCAATGATCTGGTGCAGTAAGATTATGTAGACTAATCTAAGATTGTAGCACACCACCGTCGATTTAATCACGAAAACGCAGAACTGCTTTGCGAATGTGGCGAGGAGAATACTCCAAAATAACCCGTTGCCTGCAGGAATCTAACAAGCTCTCACAAACCTCGACCAAGACCCTCCCGTGGCCTGGATGGTGGCATTCAATGGAGCTCGAGCCTTCCGAATTGGTGCAAGAACGTAAATCCTTACAAATGTTTGGCCAAAAATAACGTAAGAATTTTGCTTTTTTTTACTTTTTATATCCACTTTCCGCTAAGTTTTGTTGATTAATTGTCCCTCAATATTTTTTTAAAAAATAGTTGAAATAGTTGCGAAATTATTATAGGCGCAAAAGTAATAGGCTTGGGGGTAGCAAGTAGCGACACGATACTATATTGTCGGTAGAGATTTAATTAACGTCATTGCGACATCTCTCGCATAGTCACAGAGTCACACAGGACAATAAAATGAAACAAAAAATTAGACGTCATTTCCCAATGGAGACGTCTGGCGGCAATAGGGCGTGCAGGCACGCCAAACGTTCTCTACAAGCCTTAGAGGCCGGGTCTATCCTGTGGGCCTTCTCGGCGTTAAATTTTACTAATAAAGATGTAGAATATTTTGACTCGTCATGAACATCAAAGGTTGGATGTTTTACATGTAGCGGGGTCAATTTCAACGGGATAAATTAATAATAAGTATATTAAAAGATGTGTCAGAATGTAGTTCAATTTCCTTTACACTAAGCGTAGTGCGGGGGGCAAGACTGAACACCTGTACGCGGTGTCCTCTACGGACCTGGAAGTGAAATTTTCTCCCAGAGCCAAGTTCAGTCAAATTTCGCAATATCAAAGAAGTTGGCCTACGAGGCAATGATTCAAATTACTACACCACGTCGTTTTTTCGCTCCCAACGAGTTTGACTCCAACCCAAGTCTCATCAAGTCTACAAGTACGACCAAGTACGTCCTCATCCCAATGACCACACCTCTCGTCGACCTTCCCTGGCCTCAGCTGGTCGCCAAATACACGCCCACGCCGATATTCACACCCGACGGAGGAAGCAAAGCGTGGCGCACAAATCTGGGAGACTGCTCTTTGGGATGGGCGTGGGAGGGATTAGGATAAGTTTACAAGATGATGCAAAGGATGGATATAACCTCGAAGGGCATGAAATTACGAATTTTAGCAAGGAGTTTTTACAAACTAAGCTTTGTGCGCGCCAAGACGTCGCTTGCGAGACTGCAGTTGACACTATAAACACAAGCCGACGATGGGAGGTGTTCTGATCTGCCTCCTGGTGGTGTTCTCTGGTATAGTTTGAGTAGCCTGGGCACCTACTCCACTTGGGAAGGAGACATCTCAGATTACATTTCGCGCGGAGAAAAGTTGATGGATGACGGAGGCATGTCGGGATAACCCAGGGTTTTTGAGACGTTCCCCTGGGTGGGTACTCACGGATGAGGGTTGACTCGGGGTGAAGATAAAGCCGCCATGACTTCGCAGTGGTACTTGCAAATGAAATCCGAGGCATGAGTGCTCTTCCTTTACGTTGAATCAGCTACTCTGTACCTTTCTTTGATATTGTGTCATAGCTAGATAGCTGCAAACGCAATTAAAATCTGATGCAAAAAAAAAAAGAAAGCGTGGTGCATCTCTCAGTTGCTGAGTCATTGTCTTGATGACTCAACAAACACCACGAACCACACTTTCGCAAATTTCTTAGACGGAAAGTAGATTTGAATGAATAACACATACCTCACTTTCGTACCTTTCGTTTTGCATTGAACTAAACTTACGTACACGTAAATTATGGCCATTCTACAAGATAACCAATAAAACTAATGAAATACCACACCAGTTACGGCGTCGCCTCTCTCATCACTGTCTACAAGAAAATGATTCAAAGTTATCATAATTAAGTAAACAAAATATAGCCAGTTTCTTTCAGGTATATTCTAGAAGTCCTCCGTAGTCATAGACTTAGATAGGACTATAATAAAACCTAATCTAATCTACGGCGTCGCCTCAACCTGGCCCTAGGTACGACAGCGTGAGCACATTTAGTCTCTGCCCGCCTCTAATCACTCTCCTCACAAAGCAATCTACTTCTTTCATCTCTACACAAGAGCTGGCTTCCTGCCACTTCCTCTTCTCGTGATTACACCCCATAGAAGCGTTTAATAATGAAATATAGACGATGAACATCTCCGAAGTCAAATGAGCCATCCAACAAGTATATACAGCACTGATTATGTGTTATTGCTGTTTAGTTGCATACACCAATGTTATATTAGAGAAAAGGGGGAAATGTGGCTGAATTATACAAGCAAGCACTGAGTTGGATGGCTATCCATCATGGGCATAGTATTAGAGGTTTCTCATCAAAAGAGAAAGACAGCATTGTACTAGATGTGGCGTTGGTCGTAGAGAAGCCCATCCTGTTAGATGTGTTAGAATGGAAGTTGGGTAGAGAAGCCTAAGCTGATAGATGTATTTTTAATATCATTGTCATAGCTAGATAGCTGAGTACAATTTGATTCAAAAGAAAAAGTTTCATATCACCTAGTGAAGTGAGTTTGGAGATTGAACAGTCTGAAACTATGGTGGAGAGTTGTTGAAGAAACCCTCTTAGTATCAGAGTGCTATTTAAACTATTTGTTACAACTAAGTAAAGGACACGATCTACTTGCATAAACTAGATAGTTGTATGGCTGGTCAATGTATGAGTGATCATGAACCTGGCTAGGAAGGCTTATACCATTTTAAGTTTCATGTTAATGAAACTTTTCATTGTCAAGTAGCTCAATAAAACTAAAGCACGCAACTTTTGCTTGTGTTAGTAGCCATTTTTCTCGCGGGCTTTGCCATTCTGCACACTCACCAGCCCGTGTGAAACGGTTCATCATCAGCTTAAGGGGAAGTTTAGACGAGAAGAAGGAATGTTGTAAATGCCAAATTGTGAAAAAGTTCAGGGAATGTTGCTAAGCGTCTGTCTAAATGTACACTCTTTTTTAGATTGTTCTGCTTCGGTTCTTTTGTGATGCTTGGCCCAGAAGCTATCTAACACGTTAAGCTTCTTTACCACCCACGCCACATCTAGTATAATGCTACCAATCTCTATCTACGAAAAACCTCTGGTCTAATGCCCATGATGGATAGCATTCCACATCAGTACTTGTGGAATTCAGCCAGCTCTTCTACAGAACCTTCAGAATAGCCAAATGACAGCAATTCTTTTCAGAGGATACAATATGCTTCGTAATGAGGGAAAATATCACAACAATTCAATAGCAATTACTTGGGCGGTGTGAGGCATGGTCTCAGGTGAGTATGTGCACAGTAGTTACCACTATTGATGAGGGAATCGAAGGATGTCCTGAAGGCGCCAACAGGACCTTTTGGTGTGGATACAACATAATAAATCAAAATAAATCGAGAAAAATGTTTTGAAAAGCAAGGATTATAGCATTTTGATTCATTCATTTTCTAATCTTAATTAACTACTTATATAAGTTTCAGTAAACCATCGACTTCAGAGCTACACCTGACCAGATAAACTTGTTGATAACAAATGATATCAGAAAAATTACTTCACATGCAATACCAGAATGATTACATCATGTATGACATCTCGCAAACGAACTTCCTATCCATTGATTGGATAAACTAGAGAGCCGCAGCTTGGTATTAGACTCTGTCAGGAATTGCATAAGAAATAAACAAGGCACGATGGCAAGAACCTTGATTTCCAACACAAATGTTGTTGGCTTTGGAAAAAAACCACACGAAGGAGTTTAGGGGTCCATCTGCAAGGCGGTTGTAGTGACAACACCTGGCTAAATTGATCGGTCTTCTTATGGCTCTGTCGTGGTATTATAAACATCAAAGGCAGGGCCTTGAGACTCGGTGACTGGTACTGATAAATTGCAGCCAGAATAACTGCCGTTGGAGTGAAGAAGATCCTAATTGCCTAACACGTTGATAAATATGAAATAACTAAATATAAAGACCAAATTCTCTCATCTAACGTGTTTCTCCTGAGCTAATTTCTTTCCGCCATAGAAGTGTTCCTTTTTTCTCGTATACTTGGGCCGTCACCATGTACCAAGGATGAAAATAAACCCTGAATAGTCATGTCAAAGTCTACTTGCCCAGTGCCAAAAATTCTTTGCAAAACATCTCGGAGGGAAAAGCTTATGCTAGATTTGGAGAATACTACCATACATATCATCTTACAGCGACTTCTACTGAAATTCTAAAGCTCCGACAATCGGCCACAGCGAATCAAACCCCCAATAGAAAGCTATTGTCTGAAGCAGCTACTAGGCCAGAAGGACCCAAGCCAAATACAACAGATTTCCATCTTTGCTGGAAAATCTAAGTAGGCTCAACGTAGTTTGGACATTCAAATGCTTACGGAGCATAGACGGCTCAGCTCGTTTTATAATAGAAGAAACCTACACGAATTCCACGAGGCCATCTTTACAATTGCCAATTAATTGAAAAATCCGAACACATGAAAATAGCTCGTTATTAATGGTCTGGATGTAGGGTAGACGTCTATGGGCCCAAGATCAATCTGAAGCCATGATACAATATCCTAGCGACATCATCACGTTCAGGTTTGGATCCTGGTGCATTAAATGAAAGACTAGCTTCAGAAAATTTATCAGCTTTTAAAGCAAACAGTCGACATGAGTAATGCCTGACTTTTATACGATGTGATTGATATACCATGACCGAAGTGGGACCTCAATACGTCCTCTAGATAACAGGCACATGACTCAAAATTTTTCAAGAAACACAGAAACAGATGTTAATGAAACATTCATTTTTCCCATCAAATCAAATCTTGCAGACCGATTATTTACATGTACTCGAATCACTTGATTGATTTGACAAGAGACATTGCACAGTAGATTAGAGGCATGTGTGAATTAGTGTTTAATTGGTATCGAAACGTGGATATGTCAGTTGAGCATTGTAAAAGTCGTTCAACTATAATCTAATGGTGAATTACATAACCAGTATCTAGAATAACTGGGTAGATTTAATGTTTCAATTGCTACTTGATTCTATGACTATCTAGCACAATAGGCCTTTCTCTGACCAAGGTCACACCATTTACTATACCTCTATCCTCTTTTGTTGCGAAAAATGAATGCTGATATCATGCCCAAGACCATTAGCTATTTAGCTCAGTAATTACCCGTATAGTATAGCTGAGTAGTACATTGTTAATTAAAGTCACCGAATCATGACCCCTTGCTCATTCGACAGGTTGTCTCCATGACTCATTGCCATAACTCTACAAACACGGGCTGAAGCGTGTACTGACATACCGCAACATGACTCTCGACAAAATAACTCGCGTGACTCCATATTCTATTTAATATAAAGTGATTTGTTTATAAAATATGATCTGATGGAAGATTTCATACATTCTTATCAGAACTCCTCTTGGCAGTTAAGCTGTACATGTAATCAAAATTGACTTTGACATTATTGAGCAGCTTATTTAACAAAACTTATTTGTTTTGAAATGACTTATAAGACCTTTGTAGGCGAGAAGTACGACTTCATGATAATTAGCAATTTTTTAAACTTTTAGTCGCTGTCGTGATAAAAAGTCGTTCAAATGTCGGGTGCTCGGATTCTGATTATCAGGAACCGTAACTATAGCTAACTCTCCGGATCCTAGCTAGGGAAAGATATCTCTACTAATTTGCTAGAAATTTGTCACTTCCAGACGCCGAATATGCTAATGGGGTTTCTAGGAAACTTTGAATAAAAAGGTGAGGGCGGCAAATTCTGTATCTTGATTGTTATTTGAATGTCATTATCGGAACAATCGAAGAGTTGCGCAAAACCTAACGAGACGAGTATTTTTAAAGACTGGTTTGAGGGATCGAAGTGCCTTCATTGGACATTGCTGTACTAAGCGAGTTCTTTCTCCATACTTTCCCAAATAATCTCCTCTATGTCTACTTCTGGTTCCTTTTCGTACACTGTAGGCTCATCTAGGCTGATGGAAACTAAGCCTTCTAATATTTTTTCTACCCTCTCACCACACTCTCTGACACCCTGGATCTCTGCCTTTTTCTTGGCCAGTTGTTCTCTCATAATCATGATTAGGCTTTCTCGCGCCTGATGTGGTCGATATTCATTTAAGAGATGATGGAAATTGATGGCAAGTGTGCGAATATCTTGGACTTTTTGAGTCCAGAGCGATGGGTTTGTAGCCAGTACGCCTAAAAGTTCGAGGAAGTTGAGCAATAGAGATTTTGCTAGGCGCTTCAGAATGAAGGCACGATCATGGTGTGCCTGTGAGTCTTGAGAAGGTGACTGAATGCGCGCTGGGGAAGTGGGAGGGGTGTAAACTTGTTCCACCCCCATAGCCTCAAGGGATGGCAAATCCTCTTTCACCTTTCCAAAAATCTAGGTTAGAAGAGAGCTTGACTTTGATGCAGGGTTGTACTTAAACCTACGTAGTATACATCACCAAAGCATCGAAACTTTCCGTCTTCGGCCGTAGGTAATTCTGGAGGTTGCAAATGTACTAGCTCTGCAGGCAAATCTGCCAGCAGAGTCGATGTATCCGAGGCAATATTTTTATCACTACCTAAAACTTTGGCACGATGCGCTGCAAATTTTTGAATATTAGTCGGCGTAAAACTTTGATAGAATGGTGGCGGTGCAGGGAAGACAGTAGCGAGGGGATTTGATTGCGACAATTCTTCCATTGCGAACTACAACCTTGAGAATGTTGAGAATAGCTGGCCTTGGGACTTGTCTTTATTTCATACAATATTTAGCTAGCAATACTTTGTGACTCGTCTCTCATTATGAGCATTCTAATAAATGGCTCCACCTATTTTTGACAGTCAGATTTCTTGTCGAGCTAAGGTGCCAAATGAAGCTACCTGGTACCGACGTATAAAGTTTCGTTGGTTATGTATTGTAGGGTTGGTACTTTGTAACGATGTCTAAACAGCCCGGCTCAACGTGTATGTCGATGTGCGCGGCTGATAGAAAACGGTTGACCATGCAGCGTGGGCGGGTTTGACTGTTACTCCTGCTGACAACGCTTCCGAGGTCGATGAGGCTATGGCATTCTCCACTACCCAAGAGAGCACTGGCGGATGGACTCGGGTATATATTGTGATAAACCACATCACAAATCTCATCTAAAAATGTACTATGGTCCTCATTTAAAATTAAAACCTAAAAAAATCAATTGATATTATCATCACATTACATTCAGATAACATTTGAAGACAACATCCCACATCGCATTACCGATTACCCTTATTTACAAGAATCCTCAATCGGTGCAATGGCCCCAGCTGTTGCATCGTCATCGACAACGCCCTCCAATCCAGGAGGGCAACTTCACCTAAGCCTGCTTGTCATTGCGAATACAATACAAAAAGCAGAACAACAACGGAAAGAAAGACTGGATACAGCCCAGGAATTTATAGAACTAATCGACTCCTGGGCTAAGAGCAAAGGAGAGAAACAAGCAGCAGCAGCTGTCGCGACTATGATGGAAAACATCACGCCTGTTATCACTGCCTTCGCAGTAGTTTAGGCAGAAGTATCTAACTTTCCAAGTAAGAAGCCCCCCACCATGGCAAGCACTCCAAAATCAGTCGCGCCTAGGAAAAATACAGCTTTTGAGGATCACAGCCACGCTTTACCCCCAAAGCCTCAAGACACTAGCTCGCCCTGGGTGACAGTAGCCCGCAAAGCGGCCAAGTTACCGACACCACCAAATGTGCAAATTCCGCGAAGGCCTACTCCATTAAGCCACCCGAAACCACAGACAACCCAAAAGGAGGACAAACGCTTGTTCATTCGATTGGAGAAAGATCACCACTGGCACAAGCTCTCGCCAGTTACGATCAAGAAAATCATAACTGACAAGGCTGGGATAGCAGCTTCAGCCATCAGCTCCATGTACACAGTCAGGTCGGGGATCGCACTCGAATGCGCATCAAATGCATTGAGAGATACAATCATGAGGATTGCACCTTCCCTATAGGAAGGCAACACTGTGATTGAGGAAGCGTCTAAATGGACATTATTGATAGTACCTCATGTGCCATTGTACATCAGGACGCTTGAAGGCAGCATCCCAGTCACCAACAATATGGTGAAGAACGAGTGCCAGGCTGTATGTGGCGCCACACCAATCCAGGTAAGGCCCACAGAAACAAAGCTTGGGCAATACTCAACGAGCTGGATTGTTCATTTCCAACAAAAACCAGCAAACACAAAGTTTCGTCTCTTTAACGAGAGCGGACCAGCAATTCCCTTCTCGCGCCGAAGATCAATCGAGCAATGCCAACGTTGCTGGGGATTCCACACAACGCGTTCCTGTACCCGGAGCCAACGATGTGGGAGATGTGGGAGAACCCATGAGACATCAGAGTGCCAGGTAAAGGTGTCAAAGTGCTCTAATTGCGCGGGACCTCACCACTCAAATGAGGACAGCTGTATGGCCCGGCCAAGACGACAAAACAGGATAATTCTGCCCCGTACCCCGGCAGAACTTCACATCATCAGAGAACGCGGACATCGTGATTATCACGCTGCTCTAGCGTACTCAGAAAGGAAGGGTAAGGCGGTTGAAACCGTCATTGCCCAGGACTCAACAATATCGTGTTAATGTTAGGAAATCACTCAAAAAAAGCACCAAAAAACAAGTACCATAGCGTCCACTTTCACCAAGTGAATGTCGGAAGGGGTGGGGAAGATATAGCATTGCAGCAGGCATGGGATGCCGGTGCACATATAGTCATGGTACAGTATCCATGGACAAGAAAGAAAGAGGGGGGCTTTATAACAAAAGGTCACCCTGGCTACAATAGCCATATACCATTCGGAGGAACAGACATCCGGTCCGCGAGACTACTTTCACGCGCAAATGTAGTCCTGCGACTCAACTATTTCCACCGCTGTCAGGCCCGACATCTGACTACTATTTTGAAAAGATGGGCAGCCTAATCTTTGTCAACGTATACCATGCCCCAGGGACTAATGGATTCTTGAAGCCCCTACTCCGGTGGGAAATTAGAGGTCTAGTGGTTGTTGGAGGTGATTTCAATTCTGTATCACAGCATTGGCAACCGCTAGCAAGAAATCAGTACGGCAATGGTAACCAGATTATGGAATGGGCAATAGTCCACGACATGTACCTAGTCAGCATAGTTGGAGAGCCAACGCACAGGGACTGGAACGTCTTAGATCTAACTTGGAGCAACACGCCCGCTATAGTATCAGTGTCCAACCGCTACCACTGTACTGTGTATCCAGATCGCACGATCCTAAGGGGGCGGCTCGTGCAATGATGAAGATCTGCGGTCGACCCCTACTTATGTAATCTCTTTAGTGTAATTGTATTCATAGGGAGTTTTAGGTTAGAAAGCAAAAAACAACTTACATCTGACTTAACGACTTACCAGGCATTCTGTGATACTTATTACAGGCGTGCTTTTAGTGCCTAGTCAACCGTAAGCCACATTGAAACCGTACGCACTATTAAAGTTCTAGGGGGTATCTGGAATGATAGAAGTGAACGTTGACCGTCAAGTCAATACTGTGCGAATCGTAAGATATTGGGGATTTAAGGATCAGAAATAAAAGGTTGGGATCAGTGAGGTTTTGGTTTTACTGAACTTATATTTCGGTAATTAAAAGTGTTAGTGTTTAATCTACATCTAATTGTCTATCTGTGTCCTACCTCGCTTAGGTAGAAACGTTGTGTTCTGATTACGTGATGGAATAACATTCACACCACCGAGATCATCACCAACCGAGACCTCACAAAAGCTGGTAGCGATCGAAGATGAGTAGTCTTCGTCTACTCCGCACAGCGTGCAGTTCGATCTGGCATGTCTAGATTTCAACACGCACAGTACCTCAGATCACTCGACTATCAAAGGTACCGTGCTTAACCCTACAGTGTCAGATCTCTCTGGAATTGTAAAGAACATTTGTGTCAGCGACGCCAACTTGAAGGGATTTAGCCGATGCGTTAGCCAATGGACCAAATCTGGCCCTCTTGACAGTGCCGTCAACATCGAAAACTTCACAAATGATCTCTTACAAGCACTTGGAGATACGCTCAAGATTGCAGGGAAAGTCCCAGCCATCGAAAGCGGAAGAACTGGGCCATGGTGGACCGATGAATATCGCACAGAATGGCAAGAGTACAAGGCAGCGAGAGACAACCCTGACCTCGCGAAAGAGGCCCGCAAGAGCTTTAGCGCCGTAGTGCGAAAAGCCAAGCGAGAGTACTGGAAGAGGCAAGTAGAGGTAGTGACTACTGCCGCACAGGTATTCAAGCTCATGAGATGGGCTAAGCCTCGACCAGCTGCTGAGCCCCCTCTGCAGACTGACGAAAACCGGTGGCTATCTGACCCGCGAGAGCGAGCTAGTGCGCTATGAGATATTCTCTTGGCTAGGTTTAGGGGCGAGAAAAACATCTCTATCTGGGAGAATGGACAGGAAGAGCGTATTTCATGGGATACGGAAATATCACCGGATGATGTGACAAGCGCCACTATCTCTGTCAACGTTACAGCGCCGGGAGCGGACAAGATAACGGTACGGTTACTGAAAGCCCGTTGGTTCCATTTAGGACTTCTCGTGAAAGATCTTTACCAGGCTTGTCTGAAAATCGGCTACTTTCACATGGCCTTCAGGGTGGAAGAAGTTGTGCTTCTTCCGAAGCCGGGTAGAAATCTGTCAACTGCCAAGGGTTGGCGACCAATCTCGCTGTTGTCGAGTTTAGGCAAAGGGCTTGAGCGTCTTGTTGGTAAGAAAATGGCATGGCTGACAATAAATCACGAAGTTATTCACCCACAACTATTCGGCTCCGTACCAGGACGATCTGCAGTCGACCTTGCATCCTGTGTAATCCATGATGCTGAGGTGGCCATGAGAAGTGGTAAGTGTGCAGCTATGGTCACACTCGGCATTCAAGGTGTATTTGATGCAGTCCTTCACAGCCGACTGCTCAAACGCATTCGAGAACAAGTCTGGCCACGATCCCTGTGCCGGTTTATTCAGACATTTCTTTGCCAAGGAAAGGTTCAGGTCAAATACTGCGGTGGAATCACAGAAGAGAAGATACTGGAATGTGGAGTACCTCAGGGCTCGCCACTATCGCCACTTCTTTTCATGCTCTACATCGCTGTGCTTTTTGAATATCATGGTCTAACGAGCAGGTTTTGTTATGCTGACGATGTAGCTATTGTCAGAATTGGAAACACCACGGTGGATGCTATCTCCGCAGTTCAAGACGACCTCGACAGCCTTATCCTTCTCGCAAGAGAACACGGGATCGATTTTGACCCAGCAAAGTCAGAAATTCTAGTGACCGGAGGAGGGCCTAGAAAGAAAATCAACGCGGCTGATCTTTTCATCTTGGTGAAAGATTGTTGGAAATGGAGACAAGGAGTGTTGTGGACGTATGGGCCCTCCATTTCGTCTAGTTTCCCGACACGATCTCGTGTGTATTTAAGAGGTTGGAATAGGTAATATGGTAGCGCTTCAGGCTACCTATTGGACATATGAGCGGCTGTATGGCGTGGGCGCAAGGAGGTTATTGGGGGTTTTCTATGCCTAGATGGCGCCACACTCGTTTATGATGTGGCTTAAGCTCTGTGTCGCTTACACTTGTACTTGTAGCGCACACTTCCCACACTTTTAGCCGTAATCCGAACATGACACTCTTTTAGTCAACTTATACTTTTGTTGCATGAATATTGCGCCCATTACATTGCGCGATATTTCCAACAAAGATCACCGGATCGAACCGTCACCTCATATCCGGTGGCTAGGAGTCTGTCTTGATACCCAGCTAAACTTCAAGCAACATGGACAAGAATAGACTGGAAAAGCTAATCGTCTAGTCCATTTCTTACGACATATAAACGGAGTTCAACGTGGTGCAGCACCCGGACCTCTGATTCGTGCGGTACATGCATGCGTTCTGAGCACAGCTCTTTACGGGGCAGAAGCGTGGTGGCCGGGTCTCACTCGAATAACCACACTGCGAGATAAAGAAGTCGGCACTGGAATAGGCTGGCATATATCTCTACTGGGAAAAACGATAATTAAAGCTATCAGAGTAGCACTCCCAATGGCGCTCTTCATCGTGAAGTGGGAATAACCCCGGCATCGATAATTTTTCAGCAAAAGATGCTGCAGTCTGCAGCTCGTATGCGAAGAATGGATGCCTGGCACCCTTTAGCCACTCGGGCAGCTGAGGACCCGAAAGACACAATAAGATGCTTAGGTCTCATATCGGGACAAAGAAATCGCCTGTTCAGACAACCAGAACAGTACATGACACGCCTACAAATGAGTGTGCGTCGAGTTCCGACAGCCGAAGGCCCCGGAAAGCTATACTTCCCACGTGGTACCCCAGTATCGATTCCATGTTGTCGAGGAAATGAAGCTAGGTCTGGAAGCATAAAGCGGTGGTTAGCTTCACGTCCAGCTAACACAGTCTTCGCTTTCTCTGATGGATCATCATTGGGTCCCGGAAAATCAGCCTGGTGTTATGTAGTATACCAAGGAGGTAAGCTAGTTGGAAGTGGTTCCGTCTTCCCGGGGTAGAGGTATTCGACGCGGAAGTTGTAGACGCTACAAAAGCCTTGAAGCCTGCACTAACGGTAGGAAAAGACTTACTGATCTGCATTCTTCTGGAAAACCAAGCGGCCACCCAGGCGCTCGACCGAGGAAGATCTAACTCCTCGCAGTCAGTGGTGGACAAGTTTTCATCGCTGAGACACAATAAGCGTGTGAAAATACGCTGGATACCCGGGCATGTGGGGATTCAAGGCAACGAAGAGGCCGATAAGCTGGCCAAATCAGCCTTGGGAGCTCCCAGTAACCGGTCACTAGCCTAAGTTGCGCCCAGCGGAGAAGATCAACATCTAACCTTTGCGGCATTAGGGAGGTGGGTTAAACTGCGCGGCTAAGAGCTCATGGAATAGTGATGGTAGAAGTATCGACCGAAACGATACAAAGATCTGGACCTATTCATACGCTGCAAAGGACCACCGGAACTGGCTCTACCGAGATTGGTGTACCATCGTCTTATTGCGGTAAGAACGGGCCACGGGGACTACGCCGACTACCATCGACGTTTCAACCCCGAACATAAAGATCTGAAATGCTTTTGCGGCCGAGAGAAAAGGCCCTGGCATTTTTCAGAGTGCCGACCTGCTTTGCTACGTTAGAGAATCTATGAGAAAATGACCCCATCTGGGGCCAAGGAAATGATAGGAGAGAAGGGATGGCAGAAGTTCATTCAATAATTAACTACAAGCAGATGTTACAGTCTACCGAAGAATGAACCGGATGGGAGGTGACCACGCTGAGATTGATTCTGACCCGAAAGGAGATGGGTATGGAAGATAGGGATGCGGCGCAGGGCACCGAAACTCAGACATGTACTGTTCATTTTTTTCATTCTTTTCTTTTGTCGCTTCTAGCTCTACTGCCGGTCATGTAGGTAGCAATGAGCTTTCAAAGCCCATCTACCCGTGTCACGTCTAAATATATGTTAGGTTCTTCCTGTCACGTAAAAGATTTCAAATTCAAACAAGTCTCATCTAACGTTACAACATGACATCCCATTCGCCCCGACAACTTCTGGTAGTTTGCATAAATTGAGTAGACCAACACAAAACCTTACGGTTATTTTGTGAGCTGGCGTGTTGTTAAAAAAAAACACAACAAATATACGTCCTGAGACCCGGGAAAGACGAATTCTTCACCTTCCAGTGGTGCCGGTGTAATCACTCAATATGCTCTGCCTATCTGAGGTAACAAAGAAGAATCGCATCCGAATCAAAGTCGAAAGCAACTACAAGCATATCTAAAATCAATAACTTCTCGTAAATTTCGGACCTATCTTTCTCGTGCGAGTCCTTCAACCTGCTCATACCACAAACCAAGTCGCCTCAACTTTTGATGATTTCATTCCCTCAATTGCAATCGGGAATTTTCCTCATCAAAAATCAGCCGTTTCCCACTACAAAGTTACGATGTAATACATACCCGCGAGGAGGAAGCTGAGCCATAATATACAAAGCTCGGGTCCTGGTCTATGGGGGACCTTTGCTCTAATGGGGTTTCATATCTTAAGGGAGGAGAGTCAGCTGGGATGTAGGACGTGGGACGAACGAGTGAAGAGTTCACAAATGGGCATGCTGGGACGCACATTTTTCGAGTATTTTCGACTTAAGAGTGTCTATGTGCGCAGAGGCAAAGATTTAGGATAGTGCTACCGACACTCTAAAAACTGGCAACGATGGAAGGTGTTTTGGTCCGCCTCCTGGTCGTCATCTCCCCGAATTAAAGTTTGGGTAGCCTGGACACCTACTTCGCTTGAGAAAGGGAGGACTATGGGGCCATATCTCGCGCGGCGGCTATATACAAGATGACAAAGGTATGATAGGGTAGCCAAAGGGTTTTCCTGTCTTTATCTTTGGTGGATATTAACGGTTGAGGGAAGGGTGAAAGTCCCTAGCACACAGGTCTCGAGTGGTATTAGCGAACGCACCCACTACATGAGTAGTCCAAATGTCAAACTGAGTTATCGTTGTATCTAGTTGTCGGAGAAGCTAGTCTTCTCTGTGTCATGCTCTTTGAGTATAGGGCTTATTCCCGTCATGAATAAACACCCACTTATTCATCCAACACCTAATTCAGATTTTCAGGATACATGTTTGCTGCTGGCTAACGTCTTAGCATGGTCTAATTAATATCATAAATTACGAAAACCAATGACTATTTTCTTGTATCAGATTTCAATGGCGTGTTCAGCTATCTAGCTACGACACAATATCAGAGAAAAAGTATTTAATAGATGACTCAATTCAAAAGAAGAGTACTCATGCCTACTTGTGGAGGGATATATCTAAGATGAGCACCTCGCCGGAAATTCCCTGGATTGCAGACTCTCCTGAGGGTGCCATAGCCTTTAATAAATGGTCTGGTAATACCCGCTATTTCACAGAAATTCAACAATGACAATAGCTAGTTCTCTTAGCTTTTAGTCCATGAACTATATTCGCTAATGCTCAGATTGAAAGACTGTTGGTCTAGGTGATGGATAACTTTCCTTTTAATAAAGGCAACTATCTTCTCTGCTGTATTGGAAAATAAATGTCTCAGCGGAGGAGCACTTTTAATTTATTTCTATAGTCCTAGGTGCATGGCAGGCGGGCCTTGGCCCATTTATTACATATCGGGCTTATTTGAAAGCGTCGGCACGTGGGATAGTCTATGTAGGCTAAGCTGGACAACAGGAGACCTTACAGTTGTTTGTTTGTTTGTTTTATTGTTTTTGTCCTAAGCTTATGCTATTTTTCCACAATGGGTCAAAGACAGGTGGAGCCGGCAAGGATCACTGCGTACAGGCCCAACTCATTCCAACCGCGGGAACCTCAAAAAATTATGAAGTTAACAACAAAACCGTAATCAAAAACTAAAATCAAAACTAAAAGCCAAAGACTAAAATCAAATTTAGAAGATTTTTTCATATGGTCCAGATCCCGCGCTTCTCGCCCGTTCCTTTTCCTGTCACATCTTCCAAGTGACAATTTCTGATCTTCGCTGAGAGCAGAAGATGAGCTAGCAGGCACCCTATATCCATCTGGTGTCCTACTGTTAGTGTGTTGAAGCCTCGACGACTTCACTGAGGCTGGCCATAACCTTAAACCTCCTCTTCGGGTCCCAGAATCCCAAAACCCGATCAGTCCGACATGTAGACGTCGTTCTTTGAGCTTTGCATCGCCTGAATGGCTATTTCGGCTGTAGCTTTGATTCGAGCATAATCGTCGTGATTTTTCTGCTCGGCTTTGCGAATTAACGCAAGCTGCTCTTTTTCACCGGGCCGAACTTACTGGGTCTGGCTTTGCAGAACCGTGAGTCCGATCGATGAGGTCCACCACAGTTTCGGCACCGTGTGGGGGCTTTGCACTCTGTTTCCGAGTGCATTTTTGATCCGGAGTTCCAGCAAGCCGGAACGCGGGAGCAACCGCGAGAGGCATAGAAGCCCAAACAGCGTTTGCACTGTTCAATTGATCGACGAGGCTTATGGATGGTAGCCATACCAGAATCGTCGAAGAGGCGGAAGCCTGCACGAGGGGCGGCTTCCCGGTCGAAAATGGCATGCCAGTTTCGGTGCGGTGCCCCAGGTCGACATGTATCATGAGGTCGGACCTGGATTGGTCTCACGCCGGTCGTAAGGGTGATCTTGGCGAAGACCAACTCAGCATCGATCGCCCTGGGGCCGCTCTCTGTAATTATACTTACAGGTTAGTTCGGTATCTGTAAGGCTACAAGATCTGAAGATGCCTCGAGTTTGGCGTTTTCACTCCCTAGCTTCGAAGAGCCATCTAGCATCTCTTGTCGTGTTTTTTCGTCCTTTGCTAGCATAGCAAAGCCGGTCCTCACTCGATGAAGTGAGGTTATTTTGTCGTGAAAGAAAAGGAATCTCATCTCCAATTTGCTTCTCACGCAACTTGTGGACAGTTTTCGCCACGGGTGGTCCTTTTCAAGGCGAAGGAACAGTCGCTTGTCGACTTTCGCCTTGGGGATTTCTTTTTGTTGGGCTTTGGCCGCAGGTCGCGGCATAGCCTTGGCAGTAGGGACTGCTTTTTGTCGCAGTCCGTGTCTGGCCACCGTGGCCCAGGTGCTTTTGACGGGCAGAGCTGGGACGGTGTATATTGTTTGGCTCCTGGCGTCGGGAGCCCTTGGGAGAGGGTTCGTCGGGCGAGGAGGGAGGACGGGTAGCGTAGTGGCCGGGCCCGTGGCCATGTATTGCGCAATGGAGGCACGTAGGTAGACTCTCATGGAGTCTACGAATTGTCTATTTGACCCGTTAGTCAAAGGGAGGAGGGTGGCTTCGACGCCAGAGATGGCGGCGGAGAAGAGGGCCAGATTTGCCGCTATTTCGGCGGCGCGTCGTTGTTCAGCTTCGACTATTGGTCGTAGCTCGAGAGGACACTCTGCTTTCGTGGCAGCTTTTGGCAGCGACTTTGATGTTGACGCTGCTATAGGTGCAGCGTTTTCCGACGGTTTTGACACGATCGGAGGTGGTTTGGATGATTCTCCAATCCCGTGAGAGACGGAGACTCTTTGGGAAATTTCCTCAACAATTTCGACTGACCCGATCATGTCAGTATCGGGTTCAGTGACGGCGGGGAGGGCTTTTTCCTTCCCTTTGATTGAGGCCTTGCTCATATCCGCGCATTTCGAAGACTGGGCAAGGCCAGGTACTTGTTCGAGAGCCCTCGAGTGGACTCTCGTGCTGTCCAACTTGGCGTTGGGTCGCTTTTTTCGAACAGGTGGCATGGTGAAAATGCAAGTGTGAAAATGCCAGTGACTCGATCACAATTATTTGATAGAATGCGACGAGCGCGAGAGGGAGCGAGAGGGGGAAAAGGTGAAGATTCGAAAATTCGAATTTCAAAAAATTGGTTGTGCGGAGGCACGACGTTAAAAAAAAGTTAAATACAAAAGAAAGACAAGCACCTTATCCATACGCCATTCACCTACAATCTGAAAACAACTAAAGCAGCTTACTGTCTGTATAGTTCTGTAAATATATATCAAATAGAGCCCTGAACAAGGATAACTCAATCCATTTAATAATATGTACTCTCAAAGCCTTCATTATTTTGTTATGTCGGTCTTTTTTCTAAAGTCACTGCCGCTCGTTCCAAGAATTCATTGAATTTTTTAACGTGCCTTAATATACCTCCAGAGCCACTCTTCGTGCTGACTTCTTGAGCCAATTTTTTGAGCATGAATTCAATACTTCGAATCTCAGGTTTTTTATCAGTAGTTTTAGAAATATTTCCTCTTGCTATATCTGTGGCAAGCTCAACTTTGTGTAAAGTATTGTTAAGAGCATCTTTCCGCTGGGTATCATGTTAGTAAATTTAGTCCCGGTATGGCAATACTTATAATACCATATCTTCATCTCTCAACTTTTCATGATTTATTCTCACTTCATCCATACGTAGAGCAATTTGGTCACGTTCTGCTCGCATGCGAAGAAGTTCCTCTCTGAGATAAAGTCTTTTCTTCTTTTCGTCTCGAAGACGACTCTCAAGCGAATAGGAGTTATCAAGATCACATGTCTATAAAATTAGTTGAGCTACTCATCCAAATACTTATAAGGCTTACATATTCAAGCAATCGCGTTTGTAATTCTTGTCCATATGCTTCTACTGCTCGCACTTTGATGTCACAATCTTTGCGAGATTTTTCACTTTTGCAAAGATTACATTGCTCTTTCAGCCGAGATAGTTTTGATTCAACTACTTCCTGACAAACTTGATCCAAGACATCAATAAAATTAATACTGATACGAGTCTTATATCGCATGTCTTCTTTTAGAAATTTGGAATTGGTAAAATCAGTCTCGTTATTTTTCGGTGCTGATAATCGATGTACAGTGACTGGAATTGAATCTCTAGACCGCAGTTTGCTAGGGGCAGCTCTTTTAGACGTATGAGAGTTTAAATTCGTTTTAAGAGTCCCTGATTGTTGCGTACGTGTGGTAATTGGCTTGTCCTGCTTTTTGCGTTTCTCATTATTATGTACCATCTGAGGCATATCCAAGTCAGGAGAGTATTCTCGGGGCCTTCTGGTTTGTTCTTGGTTATTTATCACACCTTGATTACTATTTAATGATCTATCGGGTTCTTGTGGATTTATTTCATCCATTGACGACTTATTTGATTCTAAGGTATTTTCTACGGCGACTTGTCTATTTCTGTATGAGATTTCAGGAGAAAGCTCATCAAGCTCACATTCTTCAATTTCATTATTTTTATTAATGTTGATATTATCATTATCTTTCAAAACGCCCCGATTATCTTCTCCAACCTGACTATTTTTGTTTCTGTTATCTCGCACAAATAGAGATGGGGATCGCTCTCTAATTTCTGTATCTATGAAAGCTTTCTTGCGTTTTTTCTTCTTTGATGCCAGCCTGTGATTGATGGGTTGTGAGATAACACCGCTCTGAGCCTCATCTGGTCGTGAGATTGTAGGACTTCTCTCTTCTAAACGAATCCTCTGGCCACTACCGGGAGCGCCCACAGGACTTTCACCAACTTCTTCGAGTATCTGTAATTTCCTACCTGGTCTCTGTGGACTCTGTTTAGTGTAAGGATGTGAGTATTCTGTTACCTTGATAGAGTCATTTTCAACAGAAACATTAGAAATATCCGTAATGTTAACTCTAGTAGATAACTCATCATCAGAAAAGGTTGTTAGATCTTTTTTATTCTTTTTTGGAGATAAACTAGTATTAGGAGGAGAAGTTGATTCTGTTGAATCTTTGTCTAATCTCCTTCTCTTTTTAGAAGTGTTAGCATTAGCTGATGAAGCTGTTGAGAGAGCCTGTTTTGACGAGGGTTTTGATCCATTTTTTACGTTAGTAGGGAACGATCGATTTTCTGGTGTTTTATGGGTGTAAACAGGTTTTTCCAATTCTAGTCGCGAAGACAAATGCGATTGCACTGGAGGTTGTTGGTTTACGGTAGGAATTTGTACCTCGGAGGTGACTGGAATTTTGAGACCAAAGTCTACTATTCCAATTTCTCGTCTCCTAGAAGTAGGTTTGTTAATTGTGTGTCGTCGATAGATTCGATGCTACACTTACTGGGCACCGCGCAAGCGCTGTTGTATCCGTTCATCGCGAGCTAAAACCATCAGCATCAATGGATTGTTTCAAAAACTATCATTCCGAACTGACAGGCCATAATTTATCATTTGACTGTAAATAGGCTGTGATTATATCAAAGATTTCGCAACCACAATTCTAGGGCGCAAAATCAGAGACTACAGAAAAAATGAAAGGATGATACAGATGATTACATCTGCTGATCGATTTTAACAGTTGTGAGACGCCCCGAGAGGTCAATTCGTGGAAATTCGTATGACACCTGTCTCGCATGGCCTCTGAATTAATCTCCCACGATCTCTCTTGTGGAATTTAAAATTTTGGGCCTGAAGATAGATAACATAAACAGGATAGGGATGAGAGCGCTATTCTTCAACAGAATTATTACATGATTTCCTATCTCCCAAAAACCAGAGTACTAATGAAGAACAACAACCATATTTCCTGCAGTACTAGAAAGAAAAATAAAACCGCGACAAAAATCTAGCTGTAGCTAGCACACGAGACAGCGATCCGTGTAATCACGACATTTTTTAATAATTGCAACCAAAGACTTTATTCTAACTACGACCTTGTTCCTTCTACTAGTATATATATACATGATACAACTTCTATTCAACAACTATTTTTTTCTTTGGCTAGACTAATAGCCTCAACTGGTTTCCACCTGTACACTAGTGACGCCCTGGTTTCTGAGGCAAAGTTGGAACAATGGCACAAGAATTATCACAGGCAGCATAATGTGATGTTAACAAAATATGTAAAAATTGATAAGAGGGGTCTAAATAATGAAATAATCTGTCTATGAAGAAAGTTATTTGGTGGTTAAACATTGGGAGCACCCAGAATCTAATTGCGAAAGCACTAGTGACGATTATTAAACAGCTCCCGAGTATTAACTCAAAAATGTGGATTAAGATATGTAATCTAGCTCAACAAGGCCTTTGTGCGAATACACTTACTGTAGCTACACGCAGTTATTTATCCGGAGAAAGCTTGAAGTGCAAGGAGCAAACTAGCAATAATTACATAATTTAAAATGAGCCGAGCATTGATTATCTACATGCATTATCCTTTACAATTCAGGAAGTTAAATATTCTTCCAAATACAAGTTCACCTAAATTTCGCAATGCTGAAAATGTCAGCCCACAAATTGAAGATTTAAGACTCTCTACTAGACTGAATTTTTACTCACACCAAAATTGATTCCGACTAGAGCCCTGTTAACTCTATTAGTAAGTCCTAAGACATCTTTATTTCAATCACTACTATTCTTGGCAATTCAGTCTTCGGCCTCAGACGGCCTCCTAGTAAGCGCTAAGGATGATCTGAATACATACAGGTGGAGACGAACTGTAGCATACATAAATGGGTAATAGAGCTTTGGGCAGGACTTGAAAAAAACCGGGACGGATAGTCTCAATATAGCTCAGGATTAATACAATCCCGAAAGGAGGACGGTGCCGATTTTTGGGAAAGATCTTTCATAGTGAAGAGCATAGAGCGCTCCTCAACATCATCCGCGAGAGCTCAGGCGTCACAACAAAGACAGTTATGATAGGGCCGCAGTGGTATATTAATTGGTCCGATTTTCTAAGTAGATTCTGGATAGCATAGTCAACTATACATTTGAGACAGGAGTTAGCTCGTTCGAATCAAGCAAGGCTCGTACACATTTATCACAGTACTAGTGTGTATTGATGACGAAGGCATGCCTGGATGAAGAAAGGTCCTAAAACTTTCTTTTGTTAGACACTTATGGAAGAGAATCGACAGTTCTGTGTCAACGAGCAAACCATACAATGGTGTTTGCGAATGAAATACAGGGTACAGGCGTCTCCGAAACTAAGAGATCCTTCAAGCTCTAATACAAATCACTTTTCAAGTGTCATAGCTAGATTGCTGAATAATGTGAAATGTGAAATGATCCAAAAAAAGAAAATCAAACTCCATCTGAAGAATCTTAATGGCCTAAATTGAACCCACAAAAGCTAGAAGGCCTTCTTTTCCTAATACATCGATAGCATTCTAAACTTCCCAAGATATTCCAAGGAATTTAGGTTTCTCTGACGTTTTAACACGATCTTTCATCCGCTCAGAAGCTCAGATTATGAGTGTTTTTAAAAGAGTCCCAAATCTTATGAGCAAGTTTGGAAGCTATCATGATTCAGAGTAGAGATTATACGGAAGAAAATCTTTTACAGGAGTTTCGAGTTGAAGTATTCATAAAAATATGTAATTATCTGTCCCTTTTATTCTTCATGCCTTCCCTCCATTATATAACACCTAGCGTACATAAATCTTATGTATAATGAGGGAAGATAAAATCTAGGTATGTCTCTAGAACTACAAAGCACAATCTAAGCACGCTGTAGCCTAGCTAACATACAAAGCGAGCCTATACCAGTTCAACATGTCCGTTACGAAGAAGGCCAGTATTTTCCAGCCTAAAATTTGGCAAAACGCCAAACTTTTTGGTTACCAGCTTGGCATATTATTCTAACAATAATGCATGATCAAATTTGATGAATATAATTTAAAAGAACCACGAGAAGATAAATGAGTAATACGGTTGTCATGGGGGTCTCTCCTTGGCTAATAAGGTGGCTAAAATGAGGGCAAGACTGAACACCTGTACGCGGTGCCCTCTACGAACCTGGGAGTGAAATATTCTCCCAGAGCCAAGTTCAGTCAAATGTCGCAATATCAAAGAAGTTGGCCTACGAGGCAATGATTCAAATTACTACACCACGTCGTTTTTTCGCTCCCAACGAGTTTGACTCCAACCCAAGTCTCATCGAGTCTACAAGTATGACCAAGTACGTTCTCATCCCAATGACCACACCTCTCGTCGACCTTCCCTGGCCTCAGCTGGTCGCCAAATACACGCCCATGCCGATATTTACACCCAACGGAGGAAGCAAAGTGTGGCGCACAAATGTGGAAGACAGTTCTTTGGGATGGATGTGAGATGGATCAAGACAAGTTGACAAGATGGCGCAAAGGATAGATAAAACCCCGAAGGGGATGAAATTCTGAATATTGGCAAGCATTTCACGAATTGAGCTTTTTGCGAGCCATGACCTCGCTTGCGAGAGTGCAATTGACACTATAAAGACAAGTCAACGCTGAAAGGTGTTGCTGTCTGCCTCCTGGTGGTGTTCTCTGGTATAGTTTGAGTAGCCTGGGCACCTACTCCACTTGGGAAGGAGACATCTTAGACCATATTTCGCGTGGAGAAAAGTTAATGGATAATGGAGGCATATCTGGATAACTTAGGGTTTTTAAGACGTTCCCCTGGGTGGGTATTCACGGATGAGGTTTGACTTGAGGTGAAGAAAAGGCTGCCATAATATTGCAGTGATACTTGTGAATGGGATCCAAGGCATAAGTGCACTTCCTTTATATTGAGTTATCTTTTCTGTACTTTTTCTCCGATATTGTTTCATAGCTAGATAGCGGCATACACAACTAAAATCCGATGCAAAAAAAACTCCCCTACAAACTTGAAAACGTGGCCACGGGGTATGTATGTATGTATTCTAGTCGTATTAGGCTTGCGTCCTACACCCAGGAAGCGTAATACGGGTATATGATCCATGCGGACTCACTAATACCTACATAAAGGGCTTTTCTTGCCAGAGAATCTTTAAAAAAAATTGACAGATGATAAAAATAAAAATAGTGGCGTCTGAACAAATCTGCCCTGCGCCTTGTCCTAATTTTCCCAGCAGCTATCCAAAAGGAAAACATTTGAGATCTCTGGGAGTGCCTAGGCTTTCCGGTATATATTTTGTGCACCATAACATTTGGATATAGTCACGAATTCAAAGAATTTATCCCATCCATTTTGTGCCAGCATCTCGCTCGCTCTCAGGGAGGGGAGGGTTCCCGTTTAATACTTTTCCAACGCTGTAAAGCTGGTCGGCATTCTGCAAAGTGCCACGGGCGTTTTTATTGTCCACATTTATACTTGCTGACAACATCTTCACGCTTGAATCTTTCGTGATATTTTACGAAGTCACCGTGTCCTGTCCTAGCCGCAATCAATCTGTGGTACGTCCATCTCGGAAGAGCAAGTTCTGGAGGTCGCTTGCGTGTCATCTTCAGGTTTAAGTCCACGTAGTATCGATGCGCATGTTTCTGCCACCATGATGCCACGAGCTCATCCCCACGTTCCCTCAGAAACCTGTTGAGTGATACAAACGTAAATCTTATTCTTCGATGTGCTTCTGTAGAGGGCGTTGTATTGGTTCTTTCGTCCGGAAGGTCCCTCAATGCTGTTTTGGCAAGCTTGTCTGCCCTCTCATTCCCTACAATCCCTGAGTGTCCCGGGATCCATCGAACCTTTACTGACTGGTGGTTTCGACAGTCAGAGACAAACTTGTCAACTATTCCTTGGAAGGATCTCGACCTTCCGCTGCGCAAAGACTGGATAGCTTCTGAGCTGTCTAGGAGTACCTTGATTAGTTTGCTGCCGGCTACCAGTATTGCTGCTTCAAGTGCTCTCTGGGCTCCTAAAATCTCTGCGTCGTAGGCCTCTGCCCCAAGCAATGGTCCTGCTTCGCTTCCAATCATTTGCCCTCCTCTGAATATAGTGTATCCCCATGCAGATTTTGCCAAGCCATAAGACGAGCCATCTGGGTACGCACATACGGTGTCTGCTGACAAATTCTCTATCCAAATTTTGGCCTGGGCAGCTTCGAACTGCTTGTCAAGTTTTGTTCATTGGCTATTTGGTTCTATTTTTGGGAAGAATAATTTTCCAGACTCCACAGCACCCGGCACAATTCTGAGGCTAGTCTGCAATTGCGTGAGGTATCGCTCTGGGTTCTTAAACGAACGGCTTTTCTGTCCTGCGTGGAGTCCTAGGCGGTCTATAGTTTCCTTAAGTCCCTCTTGAGATCTATTCAACAGTGGGTGCCAGGTATCCATTCGCTGAATTCACGCCACGGCTCTCAATTGCCTTCGCTGAAGTATGATTTCTGCCGGAGGAATGCCCGACTCTCTATGTAGAGCGACACTTGGGGTAGTTCGCCATGGCGGTAGTGCCGCTCGAACGGCCTTGATGATGGTTTTATCCAGGAGATCTGTATGCCAGCCGACTCCTGTGCCCACCTTCTTATTTTGCTGGATGGTGAATCGGGTCAGCCCTGTCCACCACGCCTCTGCCTCACATAGTGCCATACTAAGAGCACATGCCTATACTACTTTAATCATTAGCCCCGGGACCGCACCGCACTACGCAGAGTTGATTTAACGTATGAACTGAGTTATGCGTTGTGTTTTCCCACACCATTCTTGGACATGCTGTTTGAAGTTGAGCTGAGAATCTAACCAAACACCAAGCCATCTCACACAAGGAGAAGGGGTTAAACTATGACCTTGAATATGAATTGAAAGGCCCGATGTGTCAAGCTTCTTTTTCGGTCCTCCACCTATCACTAGAAGCTCTGACTTTGAAGGATCAAAGTCTATCATATTCTCATTTGCTAGGTGGACAATTTTGTGTACCTCTTCTTGAGCTGTGGCTATTGCCGCCAATGCTATACTTCTGACAGCGAGAACCGTAATGTCATCAGCATATCCGAAATGATTATTCTTGTTTTCATCCTGAACTAGCACTGCAATATAGAGAAGAAACAAGAGTAGTGATAGTGGTGAACCTCGCGGAACCCCGCACTCTAATACTTTATCTCACGTCGTTCCGTCATGATATCTGACACGTATCATCCGCGCTGTCAAGAATGATTCGACCCATTGACATTATATCTTAGGCCACCTTTGTTCCCGTATCCGTCGTAGTAGGCGTTTGTGGAGAGCTGTATCGAAATCTCCTTGTACATCTAGAGTTACCATTGCCATGACCTTGTTGTTTCGAATTGTCGCTTCCGCATCGTGTATAACACACGATACGAGGTCAACTGCAGAGCGTCCAGGGATAGCACCAAAAAGCTGCTGGGGGAATACTTTATATTTGATCGCCAGCCAAGCCATTCTCTTAGCAACTTTCCTTTCTAATCCTTTTCCCAGACATGAAAGTAGAGAGATAGGCCGCCATCCCTTTGGGGTTGCAAGGTCTCGCCCTGGTCTGGGAAGAAAGACGGCTTCAGCTCTTCTGTATGCTGTTGGAAAGTGTCCATGATCTAGACAAGCTTGAAAGATATCCTTTACATGTTCTCCGATCACCATCTAGCATGCCTTGAGTAGGTGAACCGTTATTTTGACTGACCCCGGTGCCTTATCGCCTGTTAGAATAGTGCAAGCAGTCACATAATCTAGTGAGAGTGTTTGTTCTCATGGTATTGATTCTGGTTGTTCATCCTCCCACGTTTGTAGGTCATGTGCCGCATTAAACCTAGCCATCAACGTGTCCCGTAAGCTTTCCGCTCTTTCTAGCGGGTCTGAAACCCACTTATCTTCTCCGACCTTGATGGGAGGATGCTCTTGACACAGTTTCGGTTTAGCTCAGCGCATCACCTTGGAAATTCGTTCATCGGTGGTGGCATTTTCTACCAGCTTCCTCCAATGTTCTCTCTTTACTTTTTTGACTGCTACTCAAAAAAATCTTCTGGCATGTGCTGCTACTTCTGGCGAGTTTCTTGCGCATCTGAACTCATGGTACTTGATCTTACATTTCTCATTCCACGATGGTGCTGTTCTTCCACGTGTTCTAGTTGGTTTTCGTCCGACTGCACTGACTGCATCTTTGATTACTCCCACTAGACCCGTTACTTACTATTCAATTTCTATAACGTTGCTTATCGGACCTGGCTTCATCCATGCTTTGATATATTGGGAGAACTTTTCGAGGACTTGTTCACGCACGCGCGGTTCCGGTGTAGTTCCAGATGTTTCCAATATTTTTATCACTAAGGTGGATCCCACTATGGTCTTGTGATTTGATGTGCTATTGTATTTGCTTGATACCGTGGCCTCAGCTGTCGTATTGCTCCATACCAAGTCAAGAACATTTCCATCCCAATGTGTAGGTACCCCAATTGTAGTAACTAGATGCATGTCCTGAGCCGTGGTCCACCCCATAATCTGATCTCCGTTACCGTACTGACGAGGTGTCTGTGGTTGCCAGTGTCTTGACACAGCATTAAAATCTCCCCCCGCAATTGTAGGTCCTGAGGGTTTCCACTGAAGTAGAGGCTCTAAGGTTCTGCTGGGTCCAGGTGCACGATAGACATTGATGAACATTAACCCTGATACTTGAACGAAGCAGTAATCAGAAGTTTGGTATGGGGGCGATGGGAAAAACTGAGTGGCGTGAAGCCCTTTCCGTGTGAAGGTAATCGCCCTAGGCCTAGTTCCCCTCTTTCCAATTGGTTTGTGAATATTATATCCTGGATGACTTTTTGTTATGTAATCCTCCCCTTTTTGCTTAGTCCACGGTTCTTGTACCATGACCACATGTGCCCCTCAATCCCAGACTTGCTTTAGTGCGATATCTGTGCTAGGTCCGCCCTTTCCCACGTTTACTTAGTGAAATAGAAGGGTGTTATTTATTTGTTGATGGTGATGAGAGTTAGGTGTACTACTCATTGACGTGCATTATTGCGTCTGGTATATCAATAACTTCTGAGGCCTTGCCTTTTTCTTCCGATCTTATTAGTGCTGCTTTAAAACCTCGGTATCCTCGTTCCCGAATCACCCGAAGCTCCGCTGGAGTGCGCGGCGCCACTACTCCGTCCTGTCTTCTGGGTCGAGCCATACAATTGAAGTCGTTCGACTCATGAGGCTCTGCACAGTTTGAGTATTTGGGAATCTTGTTCGGATAATTTCTTGTTTCATGTCCTCCGGTGCATCTTCCACACTGGCTTCCTTTGACACAGTTTCTCGTGGAGTGGAAGCCACAGCAGCGTTGAAATTGCTCGATCGGGCGACGTCGTGTGAATGCTAAAGCCGGTCCACTCTCGTCGAACAGCCGAAATTTCAAGTTAGTTGGTACCTGCTTGAAGTGGATGATCCAACTAGTAGAATATTGCCCTACTTTGGCGTAATTTTGTCGCACCTAAATTGGCGTCACCCCACAAACTGACTGGCATTCCATTTTTACCATGTCGTTTGTGACTTCAATCCTACCCTCTAATTTTCGAATATGAAGTGGTACATGCGGGACTATGACAGATATCCAGTCTGACGCATGCTTGATTGCAATTTCCTTCATTTGAAGTGAAGGTCTAGCCCTCAGAAGTGTCTCTCTGAGTGCTTCTGACGCACATTCGATAGAGAGACCCGATCTAACTTGTGTCATCGCTAGGACTGCTGAAGGTGCAACCCCGGCTTTCTCGGTGACTATCTTTTTAATTATTACCGGTGATAGTCTCCGCCACTCATATTCTTGTCCCATTCGAAGAAAAAGCCGCTTGTCTTCTTTTGAGGGGCTTTGTGTGTGAGGCTTTGCTTGTTTTGTAGTCCTTCTTAGATTTGACGGAGCATGCGGGTCGGGTAGCTTTGCCGCTCTTCGTGCAACTGTGACCCACGGCAACTCGGTTTCCCGTGGCTTTTTTGGGACTTCGAGAAGTGGTTTGTCGGCTATTTTTGCCGCCCTAGGCACAGAGGTTGTTCTCTGGATGTGTTCGGGTCTAGTTTCTTGCCTGTAGGTTTTAAGTCATCGGCGTTACCTATCGCAAACTCTATCACAATAGGTGAAATCTTTTTAATGAATGGCGCGTCAAAACGTGGCCACAGGGTATATGTGCGTGCAGCCAAATATGGTCAGGTGACAGGTTGGCTTGGAACAGTGCGATGCGGTCGACGCTCTTCTCGCATGCCTCACATCATTGTGCATACCTGCACAAGCGCCTGCCATGGTCGCCAAACTTTCGCCTTCTCTCCGGGCGCTCGTCCACGCGCCTCATACCATGCCCGCTGGACGTCCGGCCCCATCCCAGCTACGCCTCATCTATGCAGAGCTAAGAAAGGACGCTGGACTCCACGGCGTCGGGCGGCTGGCCTGGCTGACCATTTCGGTAGGTCTGCGATTCCACGTCGGGATGTCGGCTAATCTACGTGCTCACGGGAGGCAGCGACCAGTGTAGCCCTCGATTCGCCCGCCGGCTTTGCTGCGCTCTTCGTCGAGGCCACGGCGACGATAGACGAGTGCCACAGCCTAGAGACGGCCGAACTACTGCGTGACGTAGCCTACAAGTGTCTTGCCTTTACCGGGGTAGGTCTGTAGGAATGCTAGCCGCCACGGAGGCTGACTGTCGGCATCTCTTTAGATCCCGCCTACAATTAACTGCTTGCACGCTCTGCGCGCTTCCCTACCCCACCAGCTCGCCACTCGACTTTCGATACCGCAAAAACCCGGCCCGTCGACCACACTGCCAGTCTCATCCGGCCCGGCCCTCTGGGAGAGTGTCTACGGCCCCGTCGCGGCTCCTTTAGAGGCAAAGCTCGCCACCGCTCATCCTTCCCTACCGTCATACCTTGTCCATCATGTTTATGGCGCTCTACTTGCGTCACCCCAGTCCCGCGTGGGCCGCGTCCTCACGAGCCTTGTAGCCATCGCCTGTCTCCGCGCTCGCCTCGGTGCCGCCCCCCAACTCACAAGTCATCTGCTCGGTTTGCGTCGAGCCTACACGGATGGATCGGCTGCTCGTGACATCGAATGCGGCCTCGATGCCAGCGACAGCGCCTGGCTTGCTACCGACGATGGCTCTACGTGGCTACTTGAGGCCGTCGATACTATTATCACTGCCTTTACCATCGGGCCAGCCTCTCGGCTATAATTAGACAATGTTCAATGTCCTTGTCGTCCTCTCTAACCAGGTGGTATCCTCATAATTCTTTCATCTCAGTGCTAGCCCTCGAGATTTAACTGCTGAGACAGGCGCGGCAACTACAGGCGAGTTAAGGGTAGTTTTTAAGGCTAGAGTTTTTGGATCGGGAGTTGGTTGCACGCTGGCCATAAGGTAGATGGTAGTGACTGCAACTGCTAGAAGGTTTATGAAATATAAATTATCTAAAGGCTAGCACCAACTGCGTGTCCTCACAAAATTTAGGAATCTACTTTAGGAGCGTAGATATTTCAAAAATTTAATTATTCATAATCCTTTTCTATCCTCATCACCGACCCCTGCTATGAAAATTGCAGGTGGCTAGTTGCACCGTCAGCTAACGCTCAACAGCTCATCTCTACTAAACTTTAAAACTCTAGCTAGCTCCACCCTCCCCAGCTGCAGTTTCCCAATCATCAGGTGCCTCCTCTATAAGTTTGCTCATAATGGCTTTTTTTATTTGAGATCGGCCTATGGCTGTAGCTCCACTTGACTTCAACATATTAACTTTTTGTTCTCGTTGAGAGGCAGGACCATTTCGGACTACCTTACTCCATCCATCCTGGTCAGTCGAGCTCTCATCTCCCTGGTGTAAGATATTGAGAAATTCATCGACATAGCACAAGACCATTGTCGTTGCAAATCCTAGGCGGCGTACAACACTGGCTAAGGAAGACTTGTGAGATTCAAGTTTACGTGCTAGATCGTATCCAGAGGCTAATGATGAGGTGGCCCGAATTAGCGTGTTTCCCGACGGTAGAAAGACGGCTTCTATGTCAAAGTCAAATTTGAGGCATGTAGGTTTGAGAGCTATTTGGAGTTCATCGATTGTTAAATCGAACTTTGGTGACAACAACAGATAGGCATTCCATGACTCAGTCTTTGTCATAGGTGGTGTTAGGGCTGTGGCTGGTGTCTTTGCAATGAGTTTCCCAGAAACTTTAAACGGTATGCATTGGCTCAAAGTTTTGACAGGTGCCGAGACGAAACGAGCGGTTTTAAAGATCATTACGTGCCTATGAGGCTCAGCATCTTGACTTTCACTGTGAAGACCGAAATCCTGTGCGAGCGAATGAAGAAATGCACGTCGACTTGACGCCATAGGTTTGAAGCGCATCTGCTTCTCGCCCTTTTTACAAGCAAAATTTCGCATTTGAAGCTCACACTGTTGTGTAAAACCCTGGTCTTTCACCAAAAATTCAAGTGTCTTAGTTGAATAAGGAATATGACTATCACTATGAGTTGCAAGTTCTATATCGAGGGCATCAGCTAATTTGGCATTGCGTTGAGTCTTTAAGCAGTCATCGTTGCAAGTAAGTTTTTTCAGAGAGTTGCCAGGCAACGACTTGGTCGCTAAACATCTTAATAATTGCTTTAGATTTCGACAGGCACAAGTGATCTCCATCTTCATTTGACATGGAGTATTCTCTTTGCACGGATATGGAGCATGGCATGGAGCAGCACATACATGCTCACAGACAGATCTTTTCCAATCACAAGGCTGATTGCACGGTGTGTTAAAGTCCTCACACTGTCCGTCTCTGTGACATGTCTTTTTACAGGTGTGTATGCCACACTTTAACTTCTTTCCGCAGATTTGGCCACATCTTGTTTCACTAAACCAGCATGGTTGGTTCTTTAGGGTCTTCTTGCCGCACAGACAGAGTTTCTCCATTAAGAATGGGCACTTGGGACAAGCTTCTGTATCTTGGTGACACTGATGCTTTACCGGGGGATGGCCACATGTCGGTTGATATAGGCAATCGAAATGACACTCGGGAGACTTAGTTCCGCATGGTTGAGGAGGTTGGAGAACAGTTCGACCACAGGCGCAACTAATCTCCTCAAAAATAGCATCTAAACAGCTCGGACATGGTCCTTTATGACAAAGTGAAGTGCAATTATGGTTACCGCATTTCAAAGGGCGATTACAGACCTTGATACAGATGTGTTCTGACTCAAAGTCACTAGTATTTGCTATCTCCACATTCAAAGGACGGTGTTTTCTTTTTGATGCCTGTCGCATAATGGCCTTTCGTTCACCAGGACAGCAGTGCTCACCACATTCATGACGACCGCAATTTAAATTCGAACGGCATATTTTGAAGCACTGTGGTGACTCTACAAGGTCTTGATAACATAGTGTGGGCATAGTTATCCGACCACAACGGCAGGTGATAGTAGTAGCTTCTTGACAGGGCATACAGGTACCGATGTGACATTTTCGTTTGCATAGATGACCACAAGCTAAGGACTTTTGGCAAATCTCTTGACAACAGGTTATTGGAGCTGAGCAGTCAAGGCGAAGACCTCCTCGAATTTCGGAGAGTGGAGTCTTTCCGCATGGGCAATGACTGATTATATCGGGAGAAAAAGGACATTTTCCTGGCCGACTATCTTGCGTGTGGCATTTTTTTTCACAAGAATGTCGTGGATTACCACAATCAAAAACTCGTCCACACACACTACCACAGTCAAAGGAACCTTGCCACATGATTTCGCCGAGTGTACTTTCTCGAATAACTTCAAGCTCACAACATGGCAGCATTTTCGTGAGTCTACCGCAATAGCAGCTTGATTCAATAGGAAGTTCGCAACTCCCGCAGAGACCTTTATGGCATTGCCTCTGGCACCTATGTTTGCCACAAGCCAGTAAATCACCACATATCTGCTCGCAGCTCCATCCATCTTCATAATTTGTCTCAGTGCACCTAGTAGCTTTTTCTTCTCGTCCGCAGAAACATGACAGAGATGGACCCATCTGTTCACACGGCAGACAAGGTCCTGCGTGGCAGACTGACCCACATGGATGGGGACAGTTAGTAGCTCTTGGCTTTGCACAAGTTTGTCCACATGAATGAGGGGGTAATCCAGGAATACGATGTGGCTCAATTTCTTTTGAACACCAACAGGTATAGTACTTCGGCACAGTAATTTTTGGAAGATTACAGCCTGGACATCGCCACTGCCTCAGAGTATGTCTTTCCAAGTTCGAAATTTCTTGCTGATGGTATGTTGAGGCTTCGTTCTGGGACCAACGTTTTACACATGATAGATGTAGAACCGACCAACATAGCTCGCAAGCCCATATTTTTGATTCAGATGAGACCTCATTTGTACAAATAACGCATTCATACTGCCCGTTCTGAATATCTTCATGGGTTCTACTGGCAATGTCAGGTGCTTGTGATCTTTCTTTTAATTTTCGTGTTGTAGCCTGGGGTCGTTGCCTTGATCGTTGCGTAATAGATTGACCCGGTACGAAGTTCACTGCATCCCCAGCTAAAGAGCTTACATTGTCGTTAGAGGTTACATTTGAAGTCAGTTGGCTTCCAAATTCTCGACGTCCATAGGTGACTATGCGTGAGCCTCTACGATCATTATTCCTTGCTAATCCCCTTCCAGATCGGATTCCTCTATGTATCGGAGATGAGAAGAAAGGAGTGGTAGAGTCTCTTCCTCGCCTTTGAGAGTCTTGGGTGACATTAAGATCAGAACCCTGTAGCGCTGTTGTTTCTAAGACGCTGATCCGTCTTTGACTACGTCTTCCTTGATTTTCTCTAGTAAGGTTTGGACCTACTTCTATGCTAGAGTCTAAAACTTGTCTATTGGTGGGCGGTTGCAATGCGGATGAGATTTCAGAGTTGCGCGGGACGTTAACCGCTGTGCCAGATCCTCCTCTTCCTCTTCCTCTCCTGTTGCGATGACGAGGCCTTCGACTTGTATCCTGAATCATAATATTTTCAGGGTTTGTCATCTGGTAAGCTTTACATGTAAAATTATCTACTAGAGGTTTATTTACTATCGTTTCGTTGGCGTAAAGTAAGTTTTCTCGGAATAATCGTGAGTCTTTTCATTTAACCTGTGGGCATATCAAATTGTTAATGCTATTGAATTTGACAGTGGGAGGAAGTTTTAATCCACACCATAGTAGAGATATTAATTGAGCTCTAGGACCAATTCATGGATTATGAGCTAACGGTGAGTCACTCACAAGTCTTAGTATGATCGCCATTCCCGTTATAAGCATCAGTGTATTCACCTAGCTAAATATGATGCTAATTCACTGAAGGCTCAGGATAAACGACTGTAGTTTCGAATTTGGTAAAGAAAGCTTTTACAAAGAATTCTTGTTCTCTGGCTGAGGAGGAAATTTCTTTCTATATTAATCCAGCTTTTTCATCGGACTATTTATATTCCGACATAACTCGATTACTTTATATTGATTTCAGAAACGTAACTCGTCTCGGGCGGACTTACATCTAATTTAGTATGACACGGAGAAGTCAATCAAGAAAGGCCCAATATCATCGTTGTGACAGTCCCTTACCGACCTAAAAACATAGGCCAGAATTCATTATACATTGTCTACGATAGGTGACCAACGCTTCACCTACGTCTCGTGATGTCAACTATAAAGAGATCAATTTCATCATGTCCATTAAAACTTGCACCAATGTCGGCAGAGACAAATTCTTTGTCTTCCGGTGATGCTGATACAATCGCTTAGTATGCTATGCATATCTGTGATAGCCAAGAAGAATTGCATCCGAATAGAAGTCAAAAGCAAACACAGACACATCTATAATCGGTGACTTCTCATAAATGTCGGCCTTGTCATTCTCAGGTTAGTCTTCTACCTTAACCTCTCCAGACACCACCTCGCTTCAGCGACCGATAAAGGAGTTACTCCAATCGCAAACAGGAGATAGCCTCACGTGTTACCGACCATCAATCACTACAAATTGACGACGCTATGTATACCCGCAAGGAGAAAATTGGAAGGGCAAGACTGAACACCTGTACGCGATGCCCTCTACGAACCTGGGAGTGAAATATTCTCGCAGAGCCAAGTTCAGTCAAATTTCGCAATATCAAAGAAGTTGGCCCACGAGGCAAAAATCCAAATTACTCCTCCACGTCGTTATTTCGCTCCCAAAGAGTTTGACTCCTATCTTCGTCTCATCGAGTCTACAAGTACGACCAAGTACGACCAAGTACATCCTCATTCCAATGACCACACCACTCTTCGACCTTCTCTGGCCTCAGCTGGTCACCAAATACACGCCCACGCCGATATTTATACCCGACGGAGGAAGGAAAGCGTCGCGCACAAATCTGGGAGACAGTTCTTTGGGACGGATGTGAGAGGGATCAGGACAAGTTGACAAGATGATGCAAAGGACGGATATAACCTCGAAGGGCATGAAATTACGAATTTTAGCAAGGAGTTTTTACAAACTAAGCTTTGTGCGCACCAAGACGTCGCTTGCGAGACTGCAGTTGACACTATAAACACAAGCCGACGATGGGAGGTGTTCTGATCTGCCTCCTGGTGGTGTTCTCTGGTATAGTTTGAGTAGCCTGGGCACCTACTCCACTTGGGAAGGAGACATCTTAGACCATATTTCGCGTGGAGAAAAGTTAATGGATAATGGAAGCATATCTGGATAACATAGGGTTTTTAAGACGTTCCCCTGGGTAGGTATTCACGGATGATGGTTGACTTGTAGTGAAGAAAAAGCCGCCATAACTTCGCAGTGGTACTTGCAAATGAAACCTGAGGCAGGAGTGCTCTTCCCATCAGTTGAATCATCTATTCTGTACTTTTCTTTGATATTGTGTCATAGCTAGGTAGCTGCATACGCAATTAAAATCTGATGCAAAAAAGGAGGAAATGAAGTCATGATATACAAAGAGGAAGTCTTGGTTTATGTGAGACTGTTGCTCTAATGGGTTTATACATCTTGAGGAATGATAGGCCGCTGAGATGTGGAGCGAGAAGGGGAAGAGGTCTCTGAAAACTATTCTTGGACTGACAATTTCGAGGGGTTTTCAACCAAGGAACGTTTTTGGGCGCCAACACCACGATTTCGGCTAATTAGCCAGGAGGGCTTCTTCTGTCGATGAGTCAACGGCACTCCTCAGCGCCCTGGACGGCACAAAAGAAGTTGGGCTAAGCTACCAAACAGCGATCACGCTCTGTTAAGACTTTTCTGGCATTTCAGCGCGACCTTCGGGAAGGAGTTGGAAGGAGGCTAGAAAGGCAGAGTGTGAATTTCCCGAGGTACACATAAGTCTGTAGCGCCCAGCTTGCCGACCTCTTCGAACCCTTCAGAAGGGGCACTATATCTTCAAATTTAGTCCTGATGTCGGTATGAGAAGAGCCATGCACCCAGTGGTTTTTGCGATTTTCCCCGGCTGCCATACACTCGTAAATAGCCATCGTTTCGTTCGCTGGAGAGGGGGGATAATGAAGGGCAAAGCGCTCCTCAAAGTGTATGATCGAATCAGGACTTGTGAGGGGCGGTACAGTTTGAGGGGAGCTGTATGGGAGAAATAGGAGGGTATATATTACTGGTATAGGAATCTTTAGCCTGTAGGTAGAAAGGGCCTGCATATCTTACTTAGCCGTAGATTTAGAAAGGATAATAAAAAGAAAACATTGGTTTTCATTTTCGTAAAACCGGATGTGTCACCATGTGTTAATCGCGTGATGACCTTAGCATGGATGCGCGAGCTAGGGTTCACAGTATTAATAGAATAAATTGCTCAGTCTCCTTATCAGGCGCCTTGAGTCCCTTTGGTTTTATGGGAAGATATGCACTCTAAGCAGGATAACTCATTCTGACGTTTTGAACACTCACACTCAGATTTCATTTGCAGATACTACTCGAGGTTAACCCTTACGGCGTGTAACCTCTTCCGTGCATCTTCATCACAGGAAAATGCGTGAAAGCCCTGTGGCTATCCAAGTGTGCTTTAGTCATCCCACAAGTACTATATCACGGCGAGAGGGAAGACTATTCTCAATACCTGTCAGTGGTGTCCCCTACGAACCTCCAGCTCTCACTGTAGTCTGCAGAGCCGAGTTTGAGTAACAAAGTCCTCACTTCGACGAGGATTCCCAATCGCTTGCGCGGTCTGTATCGTCTTCATCTCTCAACACATTCCCCTATCACCATTATCATGAAGCTAACCACGATCAGATCAGATGGTAGGGTCGGAGCCCTACTCATCACCAAACCTTGATCATGGAGGAAAAGCCATCCGATGAGTTTCCGGAGCGTACCCAGCACCCTATACGGAGATGGCGGATTGGGTCAAGTCGCCCTCGAATGTTACAAAGAAGGGAGATATAGATGAATATGCGCACCTCATGTGGTCCCTGTGTCTAGGCCTCGCCTGGCTGAGGCTGCAGGTTTGTGAGACTTTTTCCCGCGCACGCAGTTTCCATTGCTACCATTTTTATTTTTTTTGGGTAGAAGGTTTCAGGGAAAAGGTGGCTGAATTCCACGGGTAAATACTGAGCTGAATGGCTATTCATCACGGGCAATATATCAATGATCTTTCGAGTTACATGAGAGGCAAGGAGCACTTTACAAGGTGTGTCCTGGGTCAGAGAGGAGCCCAATGTGCTAGATTGTCATAGACTCGAGTAGTACAATAAAAATACACATATCCAATCACGGCGAGATAGAGTGGTGTGTGGGTTTTGCTGGCTTCGAGCTAGCTCTCTCATGTCATAAATAGTGTCGGTGTTCAGGCTACCCAGAATCTTCTTGGGAGAACGGCCCGAATGGTGTACCACGGCGCCATCCAGCCGGGTCCACAGCGTAGCTTTGAATTCTTTTGTGCTTATCAGGAGAGGGTTTATTACCTTGATGCCCTTCTGACTTGATCTTGTGGGGCTAACGAGTCAATCATTCCTTTAATTTATTGCCCCCTTGTGCGAGAAAGACTGGTGTCGGCCGCCCATCGACGAAGTATGGACTCATTCGATTTTCTCCTAAGTACCTCCCCAGGACCTAAGCGTTTCACCACTATATTGCAGAAAGTTAGGTTCCTGTCAGAAATCTGCCCACTCCGTAACATATGAGCTATTCTTGTGAGGTACCCGCTGCACAGCGCTCGCGGTCTCTAAATGTATTTTCATGGCCTCTGCCACTGCACATCACATCTTGTATTACATTGCGGTCACCATGTCCCGTCGGGGATGGGGCTTTAGTTGTAACTAGTGCGCGGTAGACATGAAATAAAATAATGTAGCTGTGAATTCTGTATAATATGAAAGACAAGACATTATGAACATTTAGAATAACACAGTATTGTATAACTCTTTACTGAATCATTACGAACGATCCTGAAGCCACCCCGGGGTAATTCCAACCGAAAAAGTAATAACAACAGTTGAAATAATAAAAACAGCTAAGCTGGGAGGGCTAAGACAAAGCATCTACATGCAGTGTCCTACGTACCTAGAGGTGAAATATTCATCTCGGCACAAATTCAGTCGAGTTTCGCAGAACCGAACAAGTTGGCCCACAAGGCAATAATTCCATATCCCCAATCAAGTCGATATTTCACTCCCAACAAGGTCGATTCCGGTCTAAGGCTCATCAAGCTCATGGGCATGACTTAGTATATCCTCCTTTCAATGATCACACCTCTCTTCGACCATCTCTAGTCTCAGTTGACTACCAAATACACGCCCACGCCGATATTCACACCCGACAGAAGAATCAAAGCGTGGCTCAAAAATCCGAGAGACAGTTCTTTAGGATGGGCGTGAGAGTAGACAGGAGAAGTTTACAAGATGATGCAAAGAATGGCTGTAATCTCGACAGGCGTAAGAATGGGAAGTTCAGCAAGGAGTTTCTATGAATTGAGCTTTTTGCGTGCCAAGGCCTCGGTTGCGAGGCTGTGGGCGACATTATAAACACCGCTACGGTTGCATGGTGCGGTGGTACATCGTCTTGGCCGCTCTTCCAAGTAAGGTCTGGATAGCTTGGGCATATATCCCGCTTGAGACAGGAGACGGCTGCTTCGAATTCGGCAAAACTGAACTACATTCCTCGCGACGCTGGTGGAAACGGTAAAAGCAGACTGTCAGCGCATGCAAGCAATACCATAAATTATTAATATTCTTCTACGGGAGAAATAACTACAACTGGACCGTGTCGACACAAAGTGCGCCCTGACAATTACCTTACATAAGCACTATAGAGAGATCTTGTTCTGGGCGAAAGGCCCAGCCTTTCGCCTAGTCCGAATTTTATGCAAGGCTGGGCACTCAGGTCTGCCTAGACAGCTAGTAGCGGGTAAACCCGTATCAGCTGGGTTGCATGGATGACGAGGGCATGCTTGGATAATCAAATATTTCGAAGTTTCCTTGGTGGTAACTTCGGGAGGAGGGTCGACTGTTGTTGTAAGCGAACAAACCTCATGGTGGTATTTATGAATGAAATCTAAAGTATGAGTGCGTCTAACGTCAAAAGAGTCATCTCATATGCACAAATAGCACAGATTATTTGCTATTGCTAGACGGGCGAAGACACATGATATGTTACAAAAAGCCGATAGATAACAACCTACTATAAGCCCTCTCAGCTCTAATCTCAGGCGTCGCCAAGATATCCGCATATTTCGCCTCCCAAGTACCCTGTCACAGGCGTTGAGGCAAGCTTATCCACGACCGGTCCGAGTCTTCCGCATTTACTCCCGTTTTGGGAATTTTCAAAACTCGCCTCGCATGTCTCTGATGACTGAATGTTGCGAGAGCCACTCTCACTTGGTTTTAATTTCTTCCAGGCCCTACTGATTTGCAAATTATTCTTCAACAAAAAGTTGGTAATTAATCCTCCGTTTTCCGGCTCATTTCTAATAGATGTCTTCGGAAACCATTCCTCGCTACCCTGCAACCTTTGAAAGAGTTGAATGTGTCCATGGTACCAAGCTAGGGCATATGTCGAACCCTCTCTGCTTACCATGTTGAAGAATCGACCATCTTGAACCATATTTGACATTTCCATAGGTTTGTCAAACGTAACGGTGGGGCGAGGGTACGGATATGTATTCTTGGGTGATTGATGTATACCAATGGTTTCAAACCCACCCTGAAAAGCTATACTACCCAAAACTCTTTCGGTGCATTTTTGCGATTTTATGAGATTTGAGCTTGGAATTGGGATTTGCGTTGGGCTGGAAGAATCTCTATATATTGAATATATGGTATTGAAACATTGATTTTCCTCTTCACTATTCCAGCTCGACACTTGGTCGATGTAAGACGTGGGTCTCGTGTATTTATCCCAGATCAAGCGACGTATTTCTTCACTGGTCAATCTTGGCGAGCAATAAACAGTAGCATACGTGCCGGGTCCTTTGATGTGGCTATGCGTCTTATACAAGTCGTGATCTTTCGGAGGCTCAGGAAATGTAGGACTTCCGCGTGGAGAATACAAGTAATTCATGGTTTTAGGAGAGTTGCTCAGTACAGCTAGACGATCGTTTTCTGGTGTTTCCTTCCCCGTGAAAAACAAAATTGCAAGGAGACAATTCATTTTTGCGACTTCTACTTGACACGTTGATTGCCTGGTGATGGCTTTCAAAGCTATGATTATTTCTAGAATTCTTAGGATGCGTGATACGGTCTGTGGAGTAAGCGTCAAGTAATTTTTTTTTGAGATTTGTAACGTCGACAGCAGAAGGTTCATGAACCTATAAATGGGGAGGATAGTACGCACTAATTTAATGGCAGGCGATGGGTGCTTTGGAAATTGATATATCAATCCCATTTTACTCATGGTTAATGAGTCATGCTCCTCAACTCGTAGGTCGTCCTCGGGCAGAGTAGATGATGATCTTCAAGAGACCATCAACGCAAGACTCTATCGAAGGGTATCACCAAGGACGAAGAAGTCACAGTGGCTAATCAGCCATCGGATAGGTGAAATACTTTCTCCACGAGAGTTTGACCGGAGTTTAAGGTGATGATAAAGTAATGCAGCCGGTATTTCCGGAATGTGGCCGGCTGCAAAAACCACCATCCCCAGTTTTCCGCATTCTTTTGACGGGTGAGATTAGATTGTATGGATCCCATTGAGACCCTCATTAGAGGATAAAATCCTTTTGAAGCCGTACCACTTGTCCAACGAGAAATCAGCGTATTCCTCGGATGAGGCAGCGAGAGGTTTACGGCCTCCAACCCAGACAAAGCTGCATCAATTTACTTCCTGATTAAAATTGAATAGTATCTCAAGGGGAATATATGGCATCATATCTTCTCACTACAAAATTAAACAACTTTGACTATCTCTATGCGGAAGGTTTGGTGATTCCGAACTAAAAGTAACCAAACAACAAGCAGTGACTTGGTACCGGCATCCTAGCTTTTTTGGTACTGATTAGGCCATTTCAGTCTATAATGTTATAGCATAAAAGCATGAAGATTATTTTGAGGTTACTAATTAGGATTATGTAGGAGGGCAAGACTGAACACCTGTCAGTGGTGCTCTCTACGAACCTGGGAGTGAAATATTATCCCAGAGCCAAGTTCAGTCAAATTTTGCAATACCGAACAAGTTGGCCCACGAGGCAATGATTCAAATATCTCCACCACGTCAAATTTTCATTCCAAAAAAGATCGAATCCTACCTAAGCCTCATCAAGTTTACAAGTACGACCTAGTACATCCTCATTCCAATGACCACACCTCTCGCCGACCTTCTCTGGCCTCAGCCGGTCACCAAATTCACGCCCATGCCGATATTCACACCCGACGGCGGAAGCAAAGCGTGGCGAACAAATTGGGAGAATTTTCTTTGGGACGGACGTGAGAGGAATCAGGACAAGTTCACAAGATGATGTGAAGGATGGATACAGTCTTGACGGGCGTGGAATTTTGGCGAGGAGTTTTACAAATTGAGCTTTGTGCGTGACAAGACTTCGGTTGCGAGAGTGCAGGCGATACTGTAAACATCGCCATGGTTGGATGGTGCGGTGGTACATCGTCTTGGCCGGTCTGCCAAGTAGAGTCTGGATAGCTTGGACACATATCCCACTTGAGACAGTAGATCGCTGGTTCAAATCCAGCAAAACACAACCACATTTCTCGCGGCGCTGGTATGCATGGATGACGAAGGCATGCTTGGATAACCAAAGATTTTGAAATTCCCTTTGGTGGGTACTTACGGAGGAGGGTTGACTGTTTGTGTAAGCAAGCATACCTCATAGTGGTATTTGCGAATGAAATCCAGAGTATGAGTGTCTCTAACGTCAAAAGAGTCATCCCACATGTATACATAGCACTGGTCATGTGTCATAGCTTTATAGCTGAATACACATTAAATGATAATAATAAAAAATAGGATTATGTACATTATACCACGTGATGATTAGTAATCTTCCGCTACATATAACCATCAAGCACATCGGGTTCTTCGCTAACTCACGCCACATCTTGTACGTTGCTTCTATCCTCTTTTGCTACGAAAAATATTTCTGATATTAATCTCGTGATATTTATTCATTTAAACCTATGATTACACGCAAAATCTAACTTCACTCTCCCGTGAAATTTCTACACCAAAGAAATTCTAATGAAAACTGTGTCTGCGTGGAAATTTCTCAAAACCCCAATAGCCCCAGTCAGACAGGGTGCATGTATCGATGTATTTTTCCCATACCGTCACAAAAGAGGCCATATTGTCCTCGCTACCCACGTTATTTGGAACACACAAAGGCGAGAATACACTACTCTGCTTTCTTTGGCTGCTGGGAGCTTTGGTGCACAAAATAGATAAAGGGGCAGAAGTAACCATAATATTCCAAAAGCGTGGAGTGCAGGAAGTGAAGGGCTTTGTATGTTGGAAAGCATATCATAGCTAAATAGCTAAATATCTGAATACGCTATGAAGTTTTTTTAAAAGTCATATGATGCCCATCAATCATTGCCGTGGCAGGAGCTAAGCGTACTCCGGAAACATGTTACATGGCTCTTTTTCCACCAAAAAGAATTGTGGATGGTGATAGAGCCTCGATCCCAACATCTCATGGCGGCTGGCTTTGTGATGAGTGTTGAAGTTATGAGCTTAAGCGAAGATGGAGGTAAGGGTGGATCTGTGTCGGCAGTTAGACCGATACAGTAAGGCTTACAAGAGGTTGTAGAAGGAAGATTCGAGTGGAAATAATTGCATTGAGGTGTACGATTCTGAGTAAAGTGAGATTGCGTGTGCTCATATCTTATCAACTGTGGTTTTTGACCAGTATTCATCAATTTCTATGGATCGTAAGTTATGATGCCTGTAGATGTAGATCTATATACATACACATATATGGGCCAGGAATATAAAGCTAAATACATGTGTTACGGTAATAGATCCGAGAAACCTATAACCGGCATTTGAGATACAGTCATCTGCTGGAATGCTAGTGTGAGATATGTGTGTGTTTTTATTATACTACTTGAGTCTATGACTATCTAGCACAATAGGCTCCTCTCTGACCCAGGCCACACCTTGTAAAGTGTTCCTATCCTCTTTTGTTACTTGAAAGATCATATATGCATTCCCATCGATGCCAGTTTTTAAAGTATCGGTAGCGTTGTCCGAATCGTAGCCTCGGCTATTACGATGTGAGGTCACCTGGGGCTTGGATATTGTTGTGATCAGACCCACTTATAGATCACACAACTTGGAATGGCTAGTATTGGGCAAGTGAACCAACAAGACAAGCGACCCTGCGTCAATGATACGTCATCGGCACACAGCAATGACAACACCAGTATCTCAACCATACATGAATATATGATAATATGACGCAGGTATATCTAATGACATAGTTTTTGAATGGCCGAATGGTTGGCAGTTATTGCTATTGATGGTATATTGTGTATATTGTCTTTGTGTATAAATACTCACTGCTAGACCTCTGTATATGATCAACCTTTTCCTCTCTTATATTAAATAGTCATCAAGATAGCAGATCTACAATATATATCTGTCTTCTTCACGTTAGACTTAAAGTGCTATCCTACATCCACCCAAGTTGACTGTTACACCCATTGTGACAATTCTTAGACTTCTCATAACCTCGTTATTACAATAGATATCAACTCTGTTAAGATAGGAATTTTTACTATAGTCCCTTCTGAGTCTAAGACTATGAAGGACTTCTAGAATCTACCATTAAAATTCTGGCTACTATTTCAATGTGAAAATGAAGTTATTTAATATGTTCCAATAGATGTTGAGGGCCATGCCCTGATATCAACTCTGTTACTCGTGTGAAAATGAGGTATGATCTTAAGTACTACGCTTACACATGATTAATTCTTATTTTTGCATCGGATTTTAATTGCATGTGCAGCTATCTAGCTATGACACAATATCAAAGAAAAGTACAGAATAGATGATTCAACGTAAGAGAAGAGCACTCATGCCTCAGATTTCATTTGCAAGTACCACTGCGAAGTTATGGTGGCTTTTTCTTCACCCCAAGACATGATTTAATTCGTGATGCTGTTAAAGATGCTTTGCACTCTATTATGTTGTTAGGGACTGAGTAGCACCCCCGTATTCTTTCCCAACACAGTCTGCGAATATTTACTCACCTCATTATTTTTACTGGGTTACAATGGTTGCCATGGTTGCCATGGTTAAAGAATGGAGTAATTAAGGAGTAGAAGGTGTACCCTATGAGGCCTAAGTTGCTCTAGTTACTATGATATATATATAGATTTGATAGAGCCGTAATCGTGGGCCATGTTTCGTTATCCGTCTTCTACTGGCCTTGTCTCCTGTCCTAGCTATAGTTAGAGTTACGAATTCACACCTTTGACTCTTACCAACCTCGTCAGATTATACTCAAGTCTCAAAGTAATCCTCCCAACTCTACCCTTGGCACCCTTGAGTTTGACATATGTGCTGAAATATAGAAAATGTACGGAAAAGATGGTTGTGTGGTAGCGCTTGACACATGGCTGACCACAGCTAATCTACTCCCCCATGACCCTTGCATATTGTCTATGCAGGTATGCATAGACTATTATATGTTATTCCTAGAACATAGCATCGGCGCCTACAAGCCCCTCAAAGTCGAAAAGATTCGAAAAATATGCGTCCCACCATGTCTATTTGTGACCTCTTCACTAGCTTGTCCCACCTCCCAACTGCCTGTACTCCCTCAAGGAGTGAATCTCCATTGGAACAGTAGCCCTCCATATGCCAAGACCCGTGTTCTGTATATCATGACTTAATTTTCTCCTCGCCAGAATACAGAGCAACGTAACTTTGATGAGGCAAATTCCTAATTGCAATTGGAGTGACGCTCTTATCAGTGGCTAAGGCGAGGTAATGTAATAAGGTTAAAACAGAGGATTCGCGTGAGAATGACAGGGCCGACATTGACGAGAATGCGTCTTCATGGCTCAAAATCCAAGGAAGTCGGCGTCTATGTGAACCTATTCACTCCCTTTCTTTTTGAATACACCAACATTATCCAGCCCCTTGCAAGTTACGTAGCCGTAGATAAAGGCTTGGAAAGTCTAATGTTTGAATATGTCAAATACATGACGCCTTCTGAAGCCTATGTTCCCCGAAGCGAACTCCGACGGCATCTAGCCCTGAAGTTTATCAACTTGGCGTTGCGTAGAAGTTTGATTGTCTTTAAACTTCGAAGCTCCAAAACTAGCAAAACCCTGACAAAAAATAACCAAATCATTCAATCATCCTGATTAGGCGCCCTGAAGGCCATGCAGGTATTTTCGGAAGATATGCATTTTATGTGGTATGACTTATCCTTGACCTTTAGAACGCCCACACTCAGATTTCATTTGCAGATACCACTCGAGGTTAACCCCTACGGCTTAAAACCTCATCCGTGCATACCCATCCAAGGAAAAGCGTGAAGACCTTTTGGTTATCCAAGTGTGCTTTCATCAACACACAAATACAATATCACGGCGAGAGAGTGTGGTGGGTGGGTTATACTGGATTCGAATCAGCTATATTATGTCTCAAATGGGGTATGTGTTCAAGCTACCCAGTAACTAGTTAGGAGAACGGCCCAAATGGTCTACCACTGCACCATCCAGCTCGATATCTAAAATATGCAGAATATGCAGAGTGTTCACACTGACACTGCCGGAAAGTGTAGGAATAGTATTCGCCAGCACAAATAATTTGTTAATCCAAGCGGGAATAAGCTAGCGAGAAAAATGCTCACAAAGAATCTTTCTCTGGATGGCAAGTTACTTGGCTATTTTGGGTTTTGTCATCAGATCAAAATTTTCGAGTTCATTTTCTCAGACGTAGACTCCATCATCTTACTAATTTGGTATACCATCAACTGTAACTGTAGACTCTGCTACAGTAGCTGGTACCTTGGCAGATGTATCATTTGGAGATGCATGCTCCTGAGCCTCACATTGGCCTTATCTCCGGAGGGCAAGACTCAACACCTGTACGCGGCATCCTCTACGGACGTGGGAGTGAAAGATTCTCCCGGAGCCAGGCTCAGTCAAATCTCACAATCAAAAAGCAAGTTGGCCCATGAGGCAATGATTCAAAATACTCCACAATGTCAAATTTTCACTTCCAACAAGATCGACTCCAACCTAAGCCTCATTTCAAAGATAACACGACTTATCGACTCATTCTCTGGCCTTAGCTGGCCACCAAACATACGCGCATCCCCATATTTTTACCCGCCAGATGAAACAAAAATTAGCGCACAATTTTGGGGGGAGGCTCTTTGGGATGGACGTGAGAGAAATCAGGACAAGTTCACAGGATGATGCAAAGAAAGGATACAATCTAGAAGGGTGTGAGATTTCGAATTTTGGCAAGGAGATCAACATAACGAAGAGTATTTTGCGCGCCGATACTTTGATTGCGAGAGTCTAGCTGACACTATAAACACAATCTAAAGATAGCAGGTGCGGTGGTCCGCCTTCGGTGGTGTTGTCTAGTGTGATTTGAATAGCCTGGTGTGACGTTTGTGGCAGAACGAGAGTGTGGCGCTATAGAAGGCAGGGATTGCTATTGTCCTTACCAGTGCTGGAACGTTTCCACAGCGTATTGTTAATTGATCTCATGACGGAGCTGCCAGTAAAGAGCAAGGGGGAACAATTGAAAGGCTATGCTGAGCTGGAATGACGTACCGTTAGGATGAAGGTATGGAAGGAGGTAGCTATGGCTTTAAGAGAAGTAAAGTTCGTGAGTTATACTCTTATGACTTGGATCAATGGACAAACTTGAGGATATCCCCTAGTATTCTCAAGTGTGTAAATAATATGGAGATTGTTTTAATTTCCTATTGTATGAGTTGCTTAAGTTATCTACGTGACAGGACCTTCTTCTACATACATGAATAAAGAGGTTCTGCACACTAGTGGATGTTCCAACATCTGTCCTTGTCTAACCGAGAAAGGAAGGATGTGAGAGATCCTAGCGCCAATAGATACCATTAGGAATCTATTGGGAAATACTATGTCATACCAATGAGTGATGATTTAGGTCAATCATATCCCATGGCGCATGTGCACATTATTCTAATGTGAACAGTTTATTGTAATGCAGTCATGTTACTCCCTTAATTACAACAGGAACCTCAGTACCTCATGTTAATTACGGATCGCTTGCTTAAGAGCGTCACCTTGGAAGCTATACAGACCATGAATGCCGAGGAATGGGTGGAACGTTTCTTAAATTGCTACTATAGATTCTATGCGTTTCCGCAAGCATTGACGTCAGATAGGTGGTCGAATTGGGTTGGTGACTTTTGGAGACACTTATGCAAACTGACTAGGATTGAGCGACGGTTGTCTGCAGCGTTCCACCAGGAAACCGATGGGGCGACAGAGATAATGAACCAGCAGGTGTTGGAATACCTGCGGACGTTCATATCATCATCGAATTTGGAATGGGCATCGATGCTACCTACCGAGCAATTAGCGATCAATAATAGGGATAGCTGAGGCACAACTCTAAGCCCGTTTTTCCTGGAACATGGTCATTACGTAGAGCAAGTACAGGCTAAGTCATCCGAGCTAAGAGAGCCTCTATCGACATGGGCTAAACGAGCTGAGAGATTCGTGGATAGGATACGAGAGGCACAGGAATTCGCAGCATCCGAGATGGTGGCCGCGCAGTAAGTAATGAAGGAGCAGGCAAATATGAAGAGGGATCATTCGCCACAGTTGTAGGTGTGCAATGAGGTGTGGCTCAGCCTCGAGAACAATGCCACGCCTTAGCCAAATAAGTTGACGTGGGTCAATGCAAAATACACGGTAGTAAAGGTAATATCACCGTATTTGGTAGAGCTGGATATTCCGTCTAGGTTATGGCCAAGATCTCACGTGGAACTGCTACGAAAGGTAAATGAAGATCCGCTGCCCTCTAAGATTCAAGATGACGCGCAACCTTCACCAGTGATGATGAAATATAGTGAAAACACCGCTCTAGAATAAGCCGTCGAACGAATGTCAAGGGCAAAAAAGGTGCGACAGATATTGGTCAAATGGAAGGGTTTCCTCGAACCGGCATGGGAAGATCAGGCTCACCTAGAGGATGTGTAAGCCATGGACCATTTCGAAAATTTGGACGGCAAAAGAAACAGCGTCGGGGAGAACGAAGGAGCTAGGCAAGGAAGATAAGGGAAGAATAGTCAGAAGAGAAAGGGAGGTAATGTTCTGGGCTTTGCCCGGATTGGGACTGATCACTATGACCACTCCGTCTTCGAGGTTAAGCTGTCACAGGGCAACGCTCCCGGAAATGCGAATGGGGCGCGGAAGGAGGTATCAAGGGGTTATGCACTAGATGAGGAGTATGTTGCAGGAAAAGACGTGAGTCGGGGAGAAGGGATGATTCTAAGGTGGCCAGGGTGGGGAGTTAATGCTAGTCTGCGCAGAAGACATAAATCACAAGAGACGATGCATTAGATTAGCTTCCAAAGGAAAAATTATTCATTCACCTTGAGTTATCGACTTTCAAGTACTTCTGGAATCTTTAAACCCTTTACACCTAGGCATCTACTCCACTTGGTAAATGGAAGCCTCCGACCAGGTTTCGTGCGGAGACAAGACTCTGGATAACTCAGGGTTTTTGAGACGTTTCCCTGGATGGGCGTCGACAGATGAGGGCTCACTTGGGGTGAAGAAAAAGCCGCCATAACTACACATCGGTTCTTGCCAAAGAAATCCGCGGCATAAATACACAAGGTTTAAATTGAGACATCTGTTCTGTAGCTATTCTTTGATATTGTGTCATAGCTAGATAGCTGCATACGGAATTAAACCCTGATTCAAGGCACCTGATCTCAATTATATAGAAAAGTAAAGATTATTTTGTGGCATTGCTTGCGTGCAGCGACCTTAACTTTCGTCCCTTCTACACTAACATACTTCTGTCTCTAGGCTCTTGGCCAAAAGCGAGCCAATGTTATTCCGCCCGACAGCCATAGTGTCGAAGGTAGTCAAAAAAAAAAATTTGAGTGATTGAATCTCAGCTATGATTGAATATTTCATCGCCGAATTTGTAGGACACTACTGATAAGTACCTATTTTTCGTTGTAAGAAGGAAAATCACACTCTCTTTGGCGTGTTTGCCGGGTTTTCTCGCCGGAAACCCTCGCTTTAATTCAATACATGGGAGGAGTGAAGAACGGGCCGGTTTTCTGGTCAAATCTGTATTATTTGTATAGCGTGTAGCTTTCAGGCTGATGAATTATAAAGCCTCTGACATTGAGCACGCCATATACAAGGATGTATTGTCAGTAGCTTTTGAGTAAAATACAATTGAAGTGTATATGTGGACTGGATTTAATATGTGATCGTTGGAGAAGCAATCATAACACGATTTATTGTCTTTATCCGAACGTCAAACTACTCGTTACTATCTCATTGCTGACTAACAAATGCAAGCAGAAGACTTGCGTTGTAGCATACTAGATCTACAAGATTATGTCGTATTTTCAAAACCTTATCATGAAATGTTTCATCAATTCATAGGCCTGTTAGTAGACGATAGCTTTTGTCAGCTGATTCAAGGACTGACACATTATCGTTTTAACATGAGACCACCTAATAGGCAGTCTATGGAAACTCTTTTCTTTAGAGAAGTCAGCAAACTCATGTATATCACAGAGTCCTCATTGTTCTCCATTCGATACTTTTATATCAGATGAAGTGAGTGACGTGTAATATCTGGACTATGTCACACGTTGCAAGGTCTCCAGTGCGAGGGATTGTGTCCCGATCCAACTCACTTGATTCGTTAATAAGAATATGGGTGGTATTTCACCTCTGAACAAACTATTGTGTGAAATTGACAAATCGAAATAGAGACCGTATATTCCTGATTGTATTGGGCTAGTTATTCTAAGTGTAGCATATCTATTTGTGAGTATACAGGAGATTTGGGTTAGCATTTTCTAACGAAGCTAGCTCGTCAGGTTTATCGAACCTTTCCATCGAATGTTCTTCATCAATAATATCAATCTACAGTACCCTCATGCCGCAGTAGAGCGAGTTTCAGTGTCAAGAAACGTCATATACGCAGGTCTTATTCCGCTTCTTGTTCTCTTTACGTGGCTTGGGGTCGAAAAGGCCTCTCTCCACAAGTTAAATGTCACTCTACTAGGATTCCTCATAAGCATCGCCCTTGCACTATTTATCACAGATTCAGTTAAAAACGCAGTTGGTAGGCCCCGGCCAGATTTAATTGCAAGATGCAAACCAGCCCCCAGGACACCCGAAAATATTCTCGTAACAATTGACGTATGCACAGAAACCGACTTTTCTATGCTTCATGATGGATGGAGAAGTTTTCCATCTGGGCATTCTTCGTTCGCATTCAGTGGTTTAGGATTCCTGTCGTTTTTTTTAGCCGGCCAATTGCAAGTTTTTCGTCCAAATAAGAATTTGTTAGGTACACTTCTGAGTATTGCCCCTATAATGAGCGCTATTATGATTGCCATAAGCCGCTGTGAAGATTATCGGTACGTGTAAACTTTTATGTCTTGGAGTGTTCGTCTGACACTGGTAGCCACGATTGGTACGATGTGATATCTGGTTCTATAATAGGCATATCTACAGCCTTCTTTTCATACAGGAGATACTATCCTCGTTTGCAGTCTCGTCGTTGCGAGGAACCATTTACTCATAAAAATACACGATCAGCAGAAGGAATTAGAAGGATTAAAAATGATGAAGAATCCGCCAGGCCATCTCGGGATTTTAGGTCTAGTGATGATGAAGATGTAAAATAACAGTAAATTTACTTGCTTAATTGACTTGTCATATTGCAGTTCTATATGCACAACTAGCTATAAGACTATGTAAATATAAAACAATTTGAAAAGCTTTCCGTAAATCTTTTAGCAGTCATTCGAAGTCCAAGAATAAGCAGAGATTTAAAATGAATCCAACTCCGCGACTAGAGAATAAAATATTGAAAGTGATCTACTGAATCTAGTAATTGGAAAATTTCGATGTTTAAGTCATGAATGAACGTCATAACTGGGCTTCCTACTGTTGAATTCCAAGGAGGACATTGAAAAATTCGGATGTACATGTGATATCATTATTATATAATTGGTAATTTAATGCAAGAAGAGACAAGTGACCACTTTCAATTTCTGATGAAACATTTCCTATTAATCTCAGAAATATGTTGAAACTTCGTTATCTAGTGTGACATGATGATCTATCATCTTACTGCGATGTGGGATGTGTGGTGCTCCGTTTACACTATCAGAAATTCGAGAAGAATTGGGTGATGTAATTATTTCATGACCAGTGACTCACCCAAATAGAAACCAGGAAATTGGTCTCATACGCTATCAAAAGCGAAAAAGTAGCCTGGCCTACCTACACAAAGCATAACTATGTAATACATAATGATGAAACACAGACCGAAGAAGGAATACTCAGAAAACAAGATTATGATGGTTACTTCGTCTAGTACACACAGATGAGGATTTATTGCAAATTATTAGTAGCCACAATTAAGAGATGTTCTCATGTAAAGTGCAGTCCATAATATTTTGAAATATTAAATATATCATTCACCGTGTAATTGGGCTACTAACCTCACGTCATAGTCAGAGGTTGAGCAGACAGTAAATGGATTAAGTAAAGCAATAAAAAGAACGACCTTAATCACTTCCGCCGTTAATCTCATTCATCTACTTTTGTGTCATCCTTACAGCCTCGGGTTTACATACACAAAACATGCCAGGAAAACGAAAGAGGAGACGGCCTTATGACGCAGCTGGAAATCATAAGCGCCCTAAAGTTGAGCAACTAGCCCTAGTTCAGCATGATATACTGCGACGTTATTATACTCACATATTTACCCTGAGGGAGTACATTATTGATAAACTGCCAATCAGGTCTAAAAACAATGGAAAAAAGAGATGGATTGACGAGAAATTTGATCAAAGTGAAGAGGCCAAAATATGCACAGAATTTCTTGATACTACATATATTGGCGTAACCCAGACTGAAGAGTTATCCCAGGAATATATGCTGAAGCAGTGGGATATTTTTGCCCAGAAATCTGGTCACCAAAAGTCATACAAATCTCATTCCAATAGACGCTTACAGGATGAAGTAATATCTTGATTCTGAATGTTCGACTACTAACAAAAAAATAGATAGTCGACTTTTCAATCTGGCTTCTTTTCTCTAGAACACTTTCGTCCATCGGAAAAGGCCAACATCTCCTTATACAGGGCTATAGAAAGTGTTCCGAATTCTATTCATGTAATAGACAAGAAAATGAAAACTATTCTATTCCCGGAGTAACCTCGATTTACCCGAACAGTTATGTAGATTCCATGAAAGCCTCGCCATGGCCACAAATATTGGCTAAATTAGACGGATATGGAGAAAAAATAATGCTTGATTTAATTATACGATGTGGGATATTTAGGCCAGTCGCAAATTCACCTTGTAACTTGTATCAAACAAGTGGTCAGTAGATAAAAAATATCTCCACTATATCTTGACTAATAGCCTAAGGGTTTCCACTTGACCAAGCTTGTCACATACAATCTGCTGAGAGTAAGCCGGAGATATCCGCATTAGTATCTCCAAAGCAAGAATTACGTACGCCCTCAAATATTAGATTCATTCGAAATCGCCTTATGTATGCGCGTCCCAAATTGAATAGTAAAGGCGAAATAAGACTTGGCTTCAGGCATACTCGTAAGTGTTGTCCGCTTGGAAGTGAAGTACTAATGAAATAGATTTTTTCAACAGATACCCGATCGCTAGAGAATCTAGTGAGAATGTATCAAGGATAGGTCAAAATTCCAGTTACATTCTCATGTTCATGTTTCCTCGACAGTTCGGTCTACACAATATATTTAGCAGTGGTAGCGATAGCTCTCAGAATATTCAGTCATGCTATCATGATAAAATTCGAGAAAAAGAAATAAAAGACAGATATCCATCCCAGAACTCTATTAAGATTCCCAAGAGACTTCGTGGGAAGCCGTCAGCTTTAACAGAGCGAATGCACGCTCTGCACAAAAAATGTTCTTACCGCAAGTTACTTGAATACTATTGTCCTGTAGGTGGACTTAGAGTCAAATATAGATAGCTAATTTTTTAGGCCAGCACTCACAAAGATGCGAATTTCACCTCTATGGAATCAAACGCAAAGGAAGTGATAAACAAATCAATTGAGCACACCAACTCTCTTACCAAAAACGCTACACACGAAAGATCCCTAGCTGAGCATGCTACGCCAGTAGCTCTGGTTTCATCATTCTGTTGTGCTATTTTGGATAATTTGATTCCACCCAACTTCTGGGGAACTACAGAGTTGCAGATTAGAAATCGAAAAACTTTTTACCGCAACGTCGATCAATTTTTGAAGCGAAGGAGGTATGAGACTCTGTCATTACATGAGGCGTTACAAGGCCTTCAGGTACGCTATAAACTCTTCTTAGGATAAAACTAATTTTTATCAAGATTAAGAATATTGAATGGCTCGGCTCTTCTAATAATCAGAAATTATGTCAATCGGACTATTCAAAGCGCCTGGATCTATTTCATGAATTTATATATTTTATTTTTGATTCTATTTTGATTCCACTTATTCGTACCAACTTTTATGTCACAGAATCCAATCTTAACCGGAACCAAATTTTTTACTTCCGCCACGATGTCTGGCGATTAATTACTGAACCGACTCTCTCATCTCTTAAGATAAATTTGCTCAAAGAAATTCCACCACAGCAAGCCAGAAAAATGTTAAGCTCCTGTGCCCTAGGGTACAGTCAATTAAGACTTTTGCCTAAAGAACAAGGGTTCAGGCCAATTATGAATCTAAAGGGGAGAATACGCAAAGCAGGCGGTCGGCTTGTACACGGTCGAAGTATTAATTCCATGCTATCTCCAATCCACAATGTTCTCACTCTTGAGAAGGTTAGTTAGCTTTACCGCACTATAGCCTAACTAATTCCTGTAGAAAACTCGACCAGATTTGCTAGGCGGTGCATTATTTTCTGTGGGTGACATATTTACTAAGCTTGATCGTTTTAAGTCTGGGCTCAAGTGTTCAGAACCCTTCTACTTTGCCAAAGTAGACGTTCAAGCTGCTTTTGACACAATTCCTCAGGCAGCGATCTTAAGATTAATATCGACTATAATTTGTGAAGATAAATATACAATAGGCCGTCATGCCGAAATTAAATTAAGAAACCATTCGGAAAATGCTGCCTTCAACCCAGCTAAGAAGTGGGTAGCAAATGCGCATTTCTCCGAAGATATTGCGACTTTTGCTGAAAAGCTTAGCAGCTCTATAGCTCAGCGCAAGAAGAATACCATTTTTGTCGAAAATTTGACTCATAAAAATTTCGATCGCTCAGAGTTGCTCCTTCTTCTGTCTAAACATTTAAGGTACAATATGGTGAAGATAGAAGATACTTATTATCAACAAGTAAATGGTATTCCTCAAGGATCGGTTATATCTACGACGCTTTGTAATTACTTTTATGCTGATATAGAATCTACTGTTTTTTCTTTTCTCCGGCCCGAAGAAAGTCTCCTTTTACGCCTCATTGATGACTTTCTTCTTATTACGACTAATGCATCACATGCAAAGCGATTTATTCAAACTATGCATGACGGTCTACCATCCTATGGAGTAAGTGTGAACCCGCGTAAAACTTTGGTTAACTTCCAGATCACCATCAATAAAGATGAAATCCTTCGATCCGACAAGTTAACATTTCCATATTGCGGCTGTCTCTTAAACACAAAAACTCTTGATATTCTCTGGGATAGTGCAAAAAACAAAAATACAGGTAAACTACTCTTGCAGTATTAGGAATTCTACAAAAATATTGTTGCTCACGCTTACTAATCAATAAATCTGCTCAATAGTCGCCAATTCAATCACTATTGAATACACACGAACACCAGGGAAAATATTTCAGCTAAAACTGCTCAGTAAGTTCTCAATTTAACTTATTATTTTAAAAGTAAAACAAAAAAGATCTTTAAAAGTTTTTTTGTGTTTCGTCCTCAGTCTCTATTTTTTTCGAATATCTAGATAGCTTTCTTTAAACACAGTGCCTTCTGGTCTAGCTAAATCCATTAAAATTTTACAGATAGTCGAGAAACTAGCCAAAAATGGACTAAAAGTAATGCATAAACTGCTATAAAAAAAGTAGAAATTCAAGGCAATTTTTACTGCTTGAAATCCCATTTACATTGAGCACTCCTCGCAAATTAATTTATTAAACCTTATAGTCTCTAAAATTTGTTTTAATCACAAAAAGCTAACTCGCTTACTCACAGACGCTTTCAAGCTATACACTCACCCTATGTTTTATGATCAAGTACATAATAGTCTCTTCACCATACTTCAGAACACTTTTAATGCACTTGAAGAAACAGCATTGAAAATGTACGCCTATATCTCTGGGCTTTCGCTCAAGAAACGGCCATCTACAGAACTTATTATACAGGCCTTAGAGATGCTTTTCCTTGGCGCAGAGAAAATCATTTGTCGCAGGGCCCGAGGAAACAAATTCAAGAGAAATAGCAATGAATTTGGAGGCTCGAAAAAAGTGCGTGACTTTCAAATCAGAAAAGGGTCGGTTGAATGGTATGCTGATTTACCATCACCTTTCATAATAAAAACTTATCTTTCCATAGGCTTGCCATTACCGCTTTTCATCAAGTGTTGATGAAGAAACAGACAAGGTTCACTTCAGTTATCACTTGGCTGGAGTCTCGTATGCAGATCTTGTATTCTCGTCGAGGTAGAGCTTTGGAGAAAACGATAGCTCAAATTAAGATTCACTGAGTTCTCCATTTCCTAAATCGGAATATCTCTAGCTTCAAACATTACTACTGTATACTCTTCTTTATGCTCTGTTCTTTTTTCTAGATTAAGCTTTTTCGAAACATTTTCTATATATTCTTTGAGGCAACTTAATAACAATTATTTCACTCATTCGTATCTATCCTTATTTGTGAGGATGCTCAAATGTTTTAATGACCTTGAAGACTCGTCGCATGACTTATACCTATATAGCCATTTGTTGGGATATTGAGAATGTATAGTCACGAGATTAAGATAATACGGATGGTTATATACGATATTTGGAGAATGTATAATGTGGTACTAGAAGTATGGGGTGATAAAGATGTGTTATGTGCTAAGGATGTGGACACTTTTGATTTGACCTACTAGCTGACTACGCACAATTTCCTGAAACCATTACTAACAATCACCCACCTGTTGTCACAGAGAACCTGTGCCCGCCAGTTCAAATGCAGCCCTTGCGGAATGGATTCTCAAGAAGGTCCATGCTCACGACAAAACAGTGTCTAAATTGCCGTGGACCTCACGAATCCACTGACACTTGGAGGACAAAGACAGAACACCTGTCAGTGGTGTCCTCTACGAACCTGGGAGTAAAGTATTCTCTTAGAGCCGAGATTTAGTCACGAAAAAGGGTGGGATGGATTTTATCTGATGGATTTTCGACTTGAAGGAGTTGCACTCGATATTTGGGTCAAAAAATCAGTCGGCAGAGATTTCACAGCCGCAACAAAGTTGTTGTTTTTTTACTACTATTATTATTATGTTAAAAGTCCTAAGCTAAAGCTCTAGGTCCACTATAGGTACAAGACTGGTGGAGCCGGCGGGGATCACTGCTTACAGGCCCAACTCATTCCAACCGCGAGACTCGCTACAGAAAAAGTAGAAGGTAAATTATAACTCAGAAGACACCACCTATTCCGACTCCGAAATCAAGACTCCATCCTTCAAACCTAAATCCAAGTACATAAAAATTTCCTCAGAGAAACGACACTTCTCGCCTCGATCCCTTTCGTGTCATGCCTTGTGGCAATGACTAGTTTGTCTGATCCCCGCTGAGAGCAGTGGATGAGTTGGCAGGTTGGCTATCAAAACAGCCGGTTTCCTCCGCCAAGTTTTTGAAACTATCGTGGCACTTGGGCCCGAGAAGCTTTTTGACAAAGTCAGCGTGGGACATTGAATTTCTGAGCCTACGCGTGTGTTGTGCGTGGCGGCTACAGTGGATGAAGTGGGTTGGAGTAGTTTCTTCCCGCAAGAGCACTCCATAGGAGCGTATGGATTGTTGAAACGGCGATGGTATGCCGCAAAATTGCCGTGACCCGTTCGTGCTGCAATTGGTTCGCGGAGCAGGTGCCTAGAGAGAGAGAGTTCGGGTGGTTTGCGTCTCCGAACCTGAAGGTTAAGTTGGCGGTATTTAGGCGGACATGCCTCTTCCCACCAGTTGTCTAGCAGCCTCTATCGTCTGCGATTCATGAGGTCTCGAAGATGTGCCAGAGTACTTGATCCTGGTTGTGTATCCGGGCTAGGCAATTCTCGAAGTGCTGCACGGTCCATGGTGTCTGCCTCTTTATTTCCTTGGATTCTTGCATGTCCTGGAACCCAATTCACTGGTATTTCTGCCTTATTGGATAACGCACGGAATTTGCGTACATCTCCAAGGCTAGTTGAGGATGATCTAGTCAATAATGGGCTTACAGCCTGTTGGCTGTCTAGAAACACGTGGATTTGCTGCGACCCTCCTACTTTCCTGGACTTATCGATCTCCAAGAACTTCAGTGCGGCCTCGAGAGCCTTCCTTGCTCCTACTATCTCTGCATCCAGCACCTCTCCCCCATGCTTGATGTCACTTCCTATGCCGATGAGTTTCCCATACTTTTTCAGAACGAAACCCCAGGAGGAGCGTCCGTGTCCTTCTGATGAGCCATCCGAGTATGCGCATATGTCCGTTCCTGGCACGTCACTGATCCATCTAACGCAATATTCGCGTTCCATCGGCTTTGAGCCTGCTTTGCTAGGGTAAACCACCGGCATCAGACTTTCAGGAGCTTCTGCATCCGTAAGCTGTCGGTAGGCACGCTGTAATCGTGACATCTGGATCTCTGGTCTGGCTGAGGTTTTGGCAGTCTTTTTATATTTTTGGGTGCCGACATTCGGGCACACAGAAGCGCGGATCATCAAGGGTCTTAAGCCTTGCCGAAAGTCGGAGACGATTTTCCTCCAGTATGACCTTTGCCGGCGGGATTCCCCCTTCTCTGTGGAGGATATTAAAGTTCTAGGGGGTATCTGGAATGATAGAAGTGAACGTTGACCGTCAAGTCAATACTGTACGAATTGTAAGATATTGGGGGTTTAAGGATCAGAGAGGTTTTTGGTTTTACTGAACTTCTATTAAGTTAGTTAAAAGTGTTGGAGGTTTAACCTACGTCTAATTTTCTATCTATGTTCTGCCTCGCTTAGGTATAAATATTATGTTCTGATTACGTGATGGAATAACAAAGGACTACAATTAGTGTTATCCTCATTACTGGAGGTGCAGCCCGCAATCATATCAGGTTAGTTATGTCAATCATGCCGCAAAGGTTGGAGGTTGAGGACGTGACTATTCCTCGTATGGTCGGGCATTTGGACCCTGGCCACCAGACATCAGATCCAAAAGTTGCGAGCGAGACAACGCACATGTCTACTGCCTTAGCCAATGGCCCAGGAGCTGCTCCCCTAAAGGCAGAGTTGAAACGGCGCATGTGTTGGGAAACTTTTACCGCTTTACCGCACCACGTAGTTACATGGTGTTTGAAATTGAGTCGTGGATCCAAATTCACGCCTAACCAGCGAATATTTTCCGCAGGCTCGATAAGGATTCCGTTGACATAAACAACAACTGCCTCTTCTCGCCGTCGTCCCGGAAATTGAATTACTTCGGATTTTTCCGTGTCAAAGTCGACGATATTATTCCGCGCCCATTCGAGAAGATGATCTGTCTCAATTTATACAGCTGCGACAGACTCTGTAATTGTGCGGCCAAACCCTAAAATACAGATATCGTCGGCATAGCTAAACCTCAATCCCGGAGTACCACTTTTCATCGGCTCCGCCATGCACAGAAGGAATAGTAAAGGCGATATTGGTAATCCCCGAGGGACTCCACAGACCAGCTCTATCTTGGTGGTTACTCCGCCAGAGAAACGCACTTAAACTTTCCGGTGTGTGAGGAATGAAGTCGACCACCGGAAGATTGAGTCTGGCCATGCCTGAGCTTGGATGCGCCTAACCAAGCAATTGTGGGGCACTGCATCGAACGCTCCTTGGACGTCAAAAGTGACGAATGTTGAGGCCCATTCCTGGGAGCGTGCTTCTTCGATGTCACGGACTACACAGGAGACCAGGTTCGTTGCAGATCGCTTTGGGAGCGCACCGAATTGTTGATGGCCAACCACATCACAGGTAATTGCGAGGTCCGCCATTCGCCTGGCAAGAAGTCTTTCTAATCCTTTGCCTATGCACGAGAGGAGGGCTATAGGTCTCCAGCCTTTAATCGTGGTTGGGTCCCTATTTGGCTTTTCCAGTAGTACCACCTCTGCTAGCTTGAAGCAAGAAGGATGAGTGCCCAGCCGTAAACAGGCTCTAAAGAACTGCAAAATACACGGTCCGATCGTCTTCCAGCAAACCTCGAGGAGCTCAACCGTAACTCCGTCTGCCCCTGGTGCTGTCTTTCCACAGCCGATTGTGCAGGTTCGCACTTTCTCGTCTGAGATTTCACCTTCCCAAGGTATTCGATTATCGCTTGGACTGTTGTATGGCGGAAGGTCGTCCGATTCTCGGTGGCGTGCAAGAAGGGCGTCTCAGAGAATGGTAGCTCGCTCTAACGGTTCCGTGATAAACTTTCCGTTGTGATTGAGTGGCAGAGGGGCTTTGACCTGTTTGTGGTTTGCTGAACGCATCAGCTTGAAGATATCGGACGGTGATGTCATTGCTTCCACTTGGCTTGTCTGGTATTCTTTCTTGGCGGCTGTGATTGTCGCTCGAAGCTCCTTTGCGCAAGTGGCCCGCTGTGTCGGTGTCGTTGCGGCTCGGTATTCTGCGTGTGCGGATTTGCACATAGGAGTCCACCACGGCGCAGATTTGCCGCTTTTAGTCTGGCCCTAGTTCCTGTCGCTTTGATGGCCTCGGAGAGATGGAAGCAGATATCTTGGGCATACTCATCCACTTTCTCTCTTGTACTCAAGTCTAACGGCGGATGTACCTATTTTGCAACGGCACGTGCAAAATTGGGCAGATTTTTCTTGGGCACTCTGATCTTTGATGGACCTGGGTTCCCGGTGAAGGTTGCTACAGGTACGATTCCGCGGATCGGAAGATGGTCGCTGGTCATACACTCCTCTCTATCAACCTAAGCACGGGCTCCAGATATGTTAGACCAGGCGAGATCCAGAGTATTGCCAGCTTTATGGGTCGGCTCTCCAATTATAAGGCAAGAGAGGTTGTGGTTTTCTGCCCACCTCTCTATCTCATCACCCTGTCCTTAAGGCCGAATTGCTCCCGGTTGCCAGGCAACATGCACTGAGTTGAAGTCCCCAGCTGCAATGGACCTCGCAGACGGTTTCCAGTCGACAAGCGGGCGGACTATAGTCGGGTCGTTAGGGGCCTTATACACGTTGAGAAATGTGATTCCATTCACGAATACTCAGCGGTAGTCCCCAGTCAGCCTATTACAAGGGAAAATCTGCTTTGCCGATATCACCTTTTCGTTCTTTCGAGTGTAGGACACCGCCCTCGGTCTGACATCCACACCTCCGTATGGTGTATGACAGAGGTATCCTGGGTGTGACTTGTTCTCGTTGGTTTGTTTGTTCCAACAAGGTTCTTGAACCAACAAAACATCCACGCCTAGCTCGTGAGCTCGAGAAAGCGTTATGTTGTGAGTTGGGCCACTCCTGCCTACACTGATTAACATAAAACTTAGTGTAGGAGGGGGGCGAGAAGGGGCCCGTAGGGCGCCCTTCACATAACTTCTTCAAGGTTCAAAGCCCTAAAGCCCGAACCCTTAATCATTGCTGTATCTGCCGACGATATGTCCTTAACAGCAGCTAGAGAAATTGGTCGCGTCGATCTGGCGCCAGCATTAGCAGCCTCAGCGGCCTTGGTAGCAGCTTTGGCTCTAGCGACGGCTAGGTATTCCTGTTAGCCAGCTTGTCGAATCGTCACAAGTTGCTCCTTGGTGGCTGGGCCAGACCTGTTGGGACGAGGAAGACAGTCTCAACTGCAAAATTGATGGGGGCCTTCGCAGTTTCGACATTTAGAGGCCGCTTTACATTCGAATGCCTAGTGCGTGGTGGTGTCACAGTCTAAGCATAGGCACTCGAGCAACCTTATGGTCAGAGGTAGTTTTAATTTCAATCTATGGTGAACTACAGATTGAAGAGGATAATAACAGTTACTTTATACATGATTATTATCTCAGCCAATGACACAGATTTCTATCCGTATATCCATATTCCCTACTCGTATTCCCTACTCATATCCCCTACTCGTATCACATTCTCGTGCCCCATCCCCGGACGTGTTACAGTATTATTATTGCCACTTATAAGGCCCTCCTTGTTTCATGCTAAGCCTGCGTTAGACAGCGCAGGCTACAGGCAATTACCGGCTTACAAGCCGTCACAGGTGGATCCGCAGTTCCAGCAGGCTGGCGCGCGAGAACACCCACGGATGGTGTGGAAACCGAGACATCGCCTACATTGCTTTATGAGAGGGCAGTTTCTTTAGATTGTTACTACTCCTGAGTCGTCAAAGAGTCGGAAGCCAGGCTTTGGACTAGCATTCTTGGGGAACAAGGCCGCCCAGGATCTATAGGGAGCACCGAGCTTAGTTTTTCCGTGTATCCTCACTCGGTCTGGAGTGCAGTTGGTTACCCGGAGGATTTCGGCGGCCACCATTTCGGCAGTGACTTCGATTCGTCCTTCGAAGCCGAAAACTGCAACTGGAACCGTGGCGATCCGGAGGGAAACTAGATCACTTGGTGGTTCTGGTTTTGCCTCCACTTGTGTGAAGATGCTGGAGGCCTCAAGCAGTCGGGATTTTGCATCCGGGTTTTTGGCACGGATGGCAAAGCCAGTGGGAACGCGTTGCACCTGGTCGACATCGGAAGGGGTGCATTGCGTTTGTTTAGCCACGGCTTCGCGAACGCCAGCCGAAGAGAGCTGTCTCCACTCGTGGTTTGCATCGAGACCTAGGAAGAGTCGGTCATCTTGCGGCGCTGTTGCTGCTGCTGTCGGCTTCTTCTCTATTTTCCTGGCTGATGGGGCAGCCGCAGTGGAGGTGATGTATGAGGAGCCTGTGTGCCTGACTTTTGGTGTCCTGCTCTGGTGACAGTGGCCCAGGTGCTTCTGAGCGGGAGAGCTGCAGTAGCCTTTGTAATATTCCGGGGAATGGCTACTGGGATGACGGTCGTAGGGGGAGTCGCGACATTTGGTCGTTGGGGTAGGACTGGCGGAGCGGTGCTCGGCCCGGTCGCCACGAATTGCGCGATTGCTGCACGTAGGTAGACTTTGATGGAGTCTACAAAAATTTTATTTTCATCGGTGGAGAGCGGTAAAATTACTGTCTCGACACTGCTAATCACCGTCGAACATATATAGAATCGTGCAGCTTTTTGCCTTTCACTGCGCTCTTCCGCTTCGATCGCTGCCAGCAATTCTGGGGGGTATATTTTTTCTCTGCCTGGTTTTCGAGGCTTTTTCCCGAGCACACAGCTTCCATCGGAATAATGTTTAGAGTAAATGATTCCGTGTGGAAGCTGATTGGAAACTGCGGGTAAACAGTGGCGACTGTCTGATCATCGTGGGTAATTTATCAATGATTTTTGAATTAACAAGAGAGGAAAGTGTTATAATATGAGACACCGAAATAATTGAGACTGTGGCATCGGGTGTGGCTCAAGGCCACAGCAAATATCACTAGTGCGCTGGTTAGGCGAGCATGTATAAAGTTTCATAGATGTACCCACGGTTGAAGGATGCAGTCTGACTTTTTTACTTTCTGTCCATATACCTACAGCATAATATTGTATGAGTCTATTCACTCTCATCCGTCCCTCGTCACCCCGCAATATGACTTCCGCATAGCTCATCACCGTAACAGATAGGAGCACTGTATAAGATGTGGCCCGGGTCAGAGAGGATCTCAATGTACTAGATAATCTATAACTCAAGTAGTTCAATAAACATACTTTTCTCATAGCAGTCAAACAGTTTTATTTGCTGGAATAATTTCATTTTTTTAGTAGACAATTATAGAAGATGTATAGTTACTCTCCTCCTGCATGTAAAGGACAGCTTTGTCCCAGGAAATAAATACAATAGTCTGCCCATTTCATGGATTCCGTCCATCACCTATATCCTTCCTAGGTCTTGACTAGATTGTAATGGTGAGCCAGTAATGGGGATCCCACCATCAAATGAAGGAAATCCCCAATTAGATTGAAAAATAAAAGTTGTATTTAAATAGTCTATCTTACATAGTTGGAAACTCAAATAGGAAATAAATAATAAAATAAATAAATTGTCTTAATTGTACACTTTGAGAAGCCTCTTGATATTCTTCCATTTTTCCATTGGCAAGCAAGCGATAGCCATTTGGGGGTGTGAAGCTAAAGAAATATTTGTCAAATAGATATTCCAGGCCTGTAGGCAGAAATCCCTTCATCTTCTTAGATTGTCTTAGACTCATCAGGACAATAAACACTAATAAGATGAAGTCTGAAGGTTCACTTGTAGCGAGGCTCTCATAATTATGGTATCAGGACTAGATTCAAATCGATACTAACCTTCTGAAGCGTTCACATGGCCGATTTCTCAGACGCGGTAGATATTTGTGCGGCCAACCCAACATCTTTATGCTGACTTGGGTGTCGAAGAATGCCAAAAACTTATTCTTGTACGAATCCTTCTCGATCAACGTTGACTAAATCTTAGCTCTTCAGAATGTGCAGTGGGAGTTGGAGACTTTAAAGAAACACCGCCGATAGGTGTTGAATCTTTATCCATCTCCACCAGTTTTCCAACAACGTATTACAATACTCCCACGATTTGGCGCCTATTTTTTTGATTTCATTTAGCTCAATTTAGCGCCCTATGGGCCCATGTAGTTGTCTACGAACCCTAATATTCACATAGGAGGAACGCATTATGGTAAAAACCCCCTCAACTTTTCAATTTGTCTGCACCTTGATTCTATGATACCTTCAAGAAGTGCACTAACACTATCATGTCCCGTGCGGATACCGTCCACTTGCTATCGGCAGGAGATCACACTTTCCCTACTCTCCTTTCTCCCTCATCGTGGCCTCGACTTCAAGCATTAGTCGAAACTGCTGAATTCTTCTTTCAAGTTGTATCCACTTAGTAATCCTAGCGATATCATTAGGGTTATTCAGCATGGCTTCGGATAACCCAGTCTCTGCCTTTTTCGTACCTTCCTTCTCCCTTTGGCCCAGTCGGGGCAGGCCATGATCATGTGCTTGAAATTCTGGGACGAATACACACGTTGGAATCGTGAGCTGCCTACTCTGGGAACATGTCTTCTGTATAGATAAGAATTGAACCCAATGTGTTCGCTTCTTATCTGCATGGCTATGCTACTTTGGCTCCTACTCAAGTTGTGATTTAGGGCCAATTGATTCTCTTCCAACGCATAATATTTTTAGACCAGTGAGAATCTAGCTTGAAGCCTAAGATAAATTGCAGTACAGTTTCTTTCAATACAAATATGCAACTAAATTTGCATTTATGGAGTCCAAACATGTGTATCTCCTTGTCAATTATTAAGAAATGAGAAATATATTAACTTAGAATTAAGAAATCGGTATACAAACATTCAAGAACTCATAGAATAGTGAACTGTGAGGTCTTCATAAATACTCTTTTCCACATGCTTACTGTCTAGTTTCCTGCACAAGGAAACATTCTGCTCCAAGAACAGTATGATGAAAGTCGAATGCTATGAGTAGTCCGTAAAGGTGACAGATGGCGGCCATGACTACAAGGATATGGAATAGTTGATGGGAGCTACCCCAAATGTCAAAACGTTTGGACCATGAGCATTCTGGCCACCGAGCCTAATATGATCAGTTAAAAACAATTTTACTTGAAGAGATACCTACGGCATATAGTGCAGCGCCCAAGATATAAAGAAGACCCTGCAAGACTAGCCAAAAAAGTCCTATTCGATTTCGCATTTCTAAAAGCCCATACAGCCGTACCCCATGGCCCACTGGGAATAGGGCAGACAATCCTAATGAGACAAAAATCCCAGCTCTGTAAGGTCGCCAGGCTGGTGTCCTGAAACGATCAAAAACAGATACGGCTGTGCATGCCAGTCCAAGCATTGATATCTTTTCACTTTCTTAGTTCAAGACTATAATACAGGGATTGATCTCCATACCATTGTCCAGTAAAATTTTTGGAACTGGGGATGGCAATAGAATCCATAAAATATGGACGGTATAAAGCTTCCGACGATAAGAAATACAATTCCCACATAATCTAGCTTGTTACCCCATCTTGCAACTAGGGGAGAATGGTTAGAGATTGTATGGTATGTTCCTGAAATTCCCAAGCATATTCCCGCTCCTATAAAAAAGCAACTGAATACTAATACATCAGTAGGCATGGCTGTTTTATATCTCGGTCTCATGAGAGTATATAGCCCAGAAGCAAGGGTTGCGAACAATAGAGTGCCTATATAGTGGGAATATATGTTTACAGACTCATTATGAAGGTAGAGAAGACTTGCAAAAGATTTTCGAAACGATAACGAGGAAGGTCGATAACCGGTCTGTATGTAATGGTTGTCTTGTTGCCAAGGAAGCAATTCACCCCAGTGAATCGTTTGAGGCTTTAAGTTTGAGTCCCCTTTTAAGATCCTAACGACTGGACTGATAATTTCTGGTAATCTTCGACGAACAGACATTTCCAGGAGGAATCATGCAGCTGCATTTCTTGTGGTCAGCAAGCGCGGAGGTGAGCGGTTGTGTAAACTTGTAGACCACGGCGCGCTAATCTACATTGAGAAGCTGCTCCGCGTACTTTTCCAGGGAGTTTGTTTACGCATAAATGTTGGCACAAGTACCGCTCAAGTGAAGAACAGATTGGATGTCCATCAGCAACGTGCTCCGTACCTGGAGGTAAAAAAATCGCAAGAAATGAGTGGTCAAGTCAATAATACAGCTAATATCAGTTTAAATCCATATATAATTGTTGAATGGTTTGACTGATGTTTGAGATTAGAATTATACTTAAACCCAATAGTATTATTATTTGCGGTAAATTTGCTTGTGGAGGGGTAGATGTGCTGAAAATATTGCACTATTATTCATGAATTTAAATCTAAGTTCCGACGTATCGCCTCTTGAGAATGCGTGGCCATTTGGAAAATGTAAAGCTGTAGGAGGGCTCAATTGATCTACAATTCTGGCATAGCGAGGAGGACAATTCTCAACACCTGTCAGTGGAGTCCCCTACGAGCCGAGTTTGGGTAAAAAATTCCTCACTTCGATAAGGATTCCCAGCCGCTTTCGCGGTCTGTATCGTCTTCATCTCTCAACACATTCCCCTATCACCATTATCATGAAGCTAACCACGATCAGATCAGATGGTAGGGTCGGAGCCCTACTCATCACCAACCCTTGACCATGGAGGAGAAGCCATCCGATGAGTTTCCGGAGCGTACCCAGCACCCTATACGGAGATGGCGGACTGGGTCAAGTCGGCCTCGAATGTTACAAAGAAGGGAGATATATATTAGAATAAGATTCTTGTATACGAGTTGTACGTAATTACTGGAAGTAGAATTGATAAAGTATTGAGTTAATCTATCGTGTATGATTCTCGCTATCGCAGCATCCTACAATGCTGCGCCCATACTCCTATTAATATGTGTCTGCCAGCCTCGTCTATGCGCTAATACGGAACTACTAATACAGGGTATCTAAGATCTCCAAACGCCTTACCCTCTATACTCCTAATTAAGTAATAAATACAACCATAACTCCATTATGTTCAGGTACAGGAATGATTATGTTTGACCAACAATCTCATAATTCAACAATATAGATGAATATGCGCACCTCATGTGGTCCAGGTATCTAGGACTCGCCTGGCTGAGGCTGCAGGTTTTTTGAGACTTTTTCGCGCGGGCGCAATTGTCATTGCTACCATTTTTTTTTGGGTAGAAGGTTTCAGGGAAAAGGTGGCCGAATTCCACTGGTAAACACTGAGCTGAATAGCTACTCATCAAGGGCAAAATATCAATGATCTTTTAAGAATCATGAGAGGCAAGGAGCACTATTCAAGGTGTGGCCCGGGTCAAAGAAGAGCCCGATGTGCTAGGTAGTCTAAGACTCAAATAGTGCAATAAACACACCTCTCTCTGTAGCCTAGAATTAAATAATGTAATTACACCAAACGAGTCCCTGATTACCATCCGAGCAGATCTAAGCGTCGACTAATCGTACACAGTTTGTCGGGCAAGTCAAGGGTCATTCTATTCCAGCATGTTTGCTTCTATTTGGCTCACCATATTTTCACTCTACCCCTTTTCACTTAGTACCTCAGGCAAGTAATATCTAGCCGAAGCAACAGGTGATCGTTAGCGCTAATAAGAATGAAAATTGTCTTAAGCGAGTGCGTATTTAATCAGCTCAAACCCGTCTTCGACACAATGCCAAACACAACGAAGACACTGCATTCCCGTATTCACTCATTTGTTCGACAACTAATTCTGTAATGAATCAACGGACCAACGCCTAGGTATGATTAACTATATTTTATTGATTAATATGATGATATGACTTCAACCGCAAACTAGAGTCTTTGACCCTTCAGGGAATGAAACTTTGAAGCACGTCAGTCTGATATATGAATACTTTATAACAACTATTTCGGAGGTCCAGGCTAAATAAACTAGTTAACGCTCTTATCAAATTTTATGACCAACAAAAACTTCAACTACTGTAAGTAAATTGAATTCTATATATTACCTGAGCTATGATGTTCTGTATGCAATGCATGCTGGAAATTACCGACCGAGACATTTGTCACTGAGGTTATCAAAGGCTAAATCTGAGCTCCTCATCAACATAACAAGAAAGAAATATTGTGTCCACAACTGACCCAAGTAGGACGGAAAACACAAGACGCTTAAGAGTGTAAGACACCTCTTTTTAAAACACTTAACATGATGAACTGGCACTGGGCTCCGACAAAATGAAGGATACGCCTATCTGTGGCAGGCTTAGAAACCCTAGCCCTCTGATAAAATAATTAACCGCACGGCAAATTAATACAAACCAACTTACTAAGTGTAAAATAGACTACTAGTACAAGAATAAATGGGCAATAAAATGTAAGAATAACCCCCAATCTATCCAATTCCATGATGAGAAATTTAGATGACGAGTCTGATGCGAGAAATCGATGTTGACAAAAAAAATACCATTCATGCCTTCTGAAAATTGAAATAGCATATTTTAGACTTCAAAGGAAGGCAATAGCTAATAAAGGTCAGATAACAAGCCAGCTGAAATTCGGCAAGACACAAGGTACGATTGATCTCTTGACTAAACCTTAAAAATGATGAGAAACTCTCAACGACAAGCATATGTCTGAGCCTTATGGTGTTGACGACACTCCGTGAGACTGAAATGGAAGAACAGTCCGATTGAACGCTTAGTACCAAAAATACACACTTACCAACAACCAGAAATAAATACTGTCAGAGTATATTACATAAAATTAATATGGTAAGCCTCGATTTCCTTCAAGTACTTATTGAATGATGATTTAAATCACGACGGTCAACATAGCCACACGTTGGCGTTGATGAAATGCCTTTGACACGGCTTTTATCTGAAAAAAAAGCTTTTCAGTAGATGAACCTCACAATGCCACATGCTAACACGATAAAGTTTAGCAGGTGAGTCAATGCCACTGAAAGTCAATTTTGAAAAATTAGTTAAGGGAAACACATACAAGTACATACAACTGTAATTTTAGTTCATAATTCGCGAATATATAGTTGATTGAGAAATAACATCATGTTTTGGAATGTATGTCTTTTACTAGGCGCATAGTGCGGTGCGTCTCTTTGTTCCTGAATCATTGGCTTGACGACTCAGCCAAGACTGCGAACGTCCAGTTCGCATTGTTCATAGATAGAAAGAATAACAACAAGAATCCATACCTCATATTCGTACCTTTCGTTGTGCATTGAACTAACCTTACTTATACGTAAAATAAGGCCAATCGACATCATGAAATATTTTCTATGGAGTGTAAAGCCTGCTTGAACCCATAAAGTAACCGTGCTCTGTGGTCACACAAGGAAGTTAGAAATGAAAGTAGACGGTGCATGTCTCTAATTAAGGGATTACCACTCGAAAGCATCATATTCGACAGGGTGTCAAACCCCTGCCTTCAATACCAAGACCTGTAATAAAGCCTCAAATTGATTCTTCGTCGCTCATGGCTTTCTGCACGTCTATCCCATTTCTGAATGAATTATTTTCCACCACTTCTCCCCAGCCACCGGACGCTAAATGACTGCACAGCTCTTTTCGTTTTGTGCTTGAACGATAGTAAGAATTACATTTCTCAAAAACAAGATCATCTTTTTGGCACACGCACATGGCTTCGAGGGCAAGGCTGAACACTAATACGCGATGTCCTCTATGAACCTGGGGGTGAAACATTCTCCAAGAGCCAAGTTCAGTCAAATTTTACACTCACCGATAGGTTGACCCACGAGGCAATCAGTCAAATTTTCACTTCCAGCGAGATCGATTCCTACCGAAATCTCATCAAGTCTACAAGTACGAACTAGTACATGCTAATTTTAATGACTACACCTCTCGCAGATTGTTCTCAGGCTTCAGCCAGTCACTAAATATACGCTCACGAAAATAAAAACACCCTTCGAAGGAGAAAAGTGGCGCACAAATTTAGGATGAAAGTCTTTGGGATGGATGCGAGAGATATTAGGAAAAGTTTACAAAATGATGTAAAGAAAGTATAGAATCTGGACGTTTGTGAGATGTCGAATTTTGGCAGGGAGTTTCATAAATTGTAGAGCATCACGCGCACCAGGTCCTCGATTGCGAGAGTACAGCTGACACTATAAAAACAAGCCAACGAAGGAATGCACCGTGGTCCGCCTCCTGGTAGTGCCCTCTGGTATATTTTGAGTCGCTTGGGTGCCAACTCAACTTGGGAAGGAGACACATAAGACCACATTTTGCGCGGTACAAAGTGAATAGTTGGCGGAGGCATGTCTTGAAATCCCAGGGTTTATAAGTCGTTTCCCTGGGTGGGTACTCACAGATGAGAGTTGACTTGGGTTAAAGAAAAAGCCGCTATAACTTCGCAGTGGTGCTTGCAAATGAAATCTGAGGCACGAGTGTTCTTCAATTAAATTGAGTCATTTATCTTACCATTTTCCTCTGATATTCTGTATTAGCTAGATAGCTGGATACGTAATAGAAATCTGAATCAAAAAAAGAAGACTGGTGGGAGGATTAGTGTCTTGTCTTTTCTTGTTCATTTACGTGCTAGGTAAAGTGATTCCAGTTGCACTCCTAGTGGAGCTTAAGCATGTTTGGGGCCAGTCTGGATCAGGTTAACTACCTTTAAGTACATCTACCTCGTCCCACCTAAATGACCGGACCACCCTTCAATCCCATTGAGCTCAACAATTATCTATGCAGATGGATCATTTGAGAAGACAAAAGGGAGCGGCATTGGATTTATAGTCTACTCACCTTACACCAGACAAATGAAAGGTTATTCTTATAGCCTTGGTCAAGAAGTAGGAATAGTGGATGCTGAAAGCTACTGCATATTACGAGCACTTGAACAGATTAAAAATCATCCATGTTCATCTTGCTTTGTTTTTTTCAGACAGCCAAGCTGCATTAAATAGAGTCAAAAACTCTTCCAATTGGTTATCTCATAAGATTCGATCCATAAATCAGCCTGCAAAGATCGAGCTTCACTGGTGTCCAGGCCATGAAGGCATTGAAGGCAATGAGCTTGCAGATAACCTTACAAAAATGGGAGTTGAAAAAAGGACTAGACCAAGGGATAAATTTATCACTCATAGCTTTCTTAAACTAAAAGTGCAGCAGCACATCATAAATTCATGGCACAAACATTGGCACTCAGGAATTCTCAGAGAAGAGGAAGGAAAGAAAGCTAGAGGTCTCGGAAAATATTACAGGATACAGGCAAGAAAGCAGACACCAAATTTCAGCATGAAACCTATCAATTTAGAAGCTTACAGCCGAGCAACCCAGTCAGCATATTTTCAAGTCAGATTTGGTATTGGAAACATTCTGACACACCTCAAAAAAATTGGAAAAGCAGACAGTAACATTTGTAATTTCTGTGGTAAAGAGAAGCAAACCTGCCACCACCTTATATTTCAGTGCCAAAAATTCAAAGCCCAAAGAAAAGAAGAGCTCTCAGATGTTGTGCCACGCAGCCTCAGTTTGCTATTAAATATCAAGGGTGGGAGAGAAAAGCTACTAAAATTTATTAAATCAAGTAACTGTATTAATTTACCAAAAATAGAGGACAGCTTAATTTCATGTAGGAATACACAAGAGGGTGTGCCTAGAATGAAGTAACATAATTTGCACAAATAGATATAAAATGAATAAAAAATTTGAGAAAAATGTACCTGATGAAGGACAATTGTAATTTAGAACATTTAATTAGATAGAAGTGTCATAGCTCTAGAGCTGCATACACAATGAAATAAAAAAAAAATATAAAAAAAAAGACCGGACCACCTCAGACTCCACCCATGTGTTGAATCATGTCAAGCACAACCGTCCAGAGAACCCCCTTTTGGCGCGCCGAAGCGCAAATTCCTTCTCAGCCTCGGCCACCACGCGCCCGAGCCCTTGACACCTTCGCCGTCTGTAACTTTTCCCTTCGATTCATGCCCAGCTTTAGCCCATCTCAGCATCTCCTCATCTCATCCAGGGGTCGTTTTCTTCACTGGAGGCCTCATCCAGTCGCCCACCAAGGCCTCCTCAGTTTGTATCCCCTTTTAGTTCCTTCATGTAGCATCCCTCTATCCTTCAGCCGATATCATCATCCAAGAAACTTTGTAGAATGTCCACCCCTCCGACCTTGCCCCGTCGCTGCCGTACCCCTAACCGTGGAGGTCGAAAACGTGATTAAGGTCTCAAGACGGAGGCACCGGTGCCCCAGCCTTTTTCGAACGCTCTAGTTAGTGTGCCGGCGAAATGTCGTACGTATTTCGTCGGTGGCAATGCGTCGTAGGTCGAGTTGATGGCGCCCTTGGCCGAGGTGAGGACGCATTTAAGGCCGGTATTTCGACCGTACCTTCACAGCGGCTGGCAGTTGCGGAGGGACGGAAATCCTCTTGCTTCTTAGTTGGCGGTTTGGCTTTTGGAGGTGTGGGATTGCTTTGGTAGGTGATGAGATGATTGTGGAGAGGGCCGCGAGATGAGTTTGGCTAAGAGTGATTTTCCAGAGAAATAGAAAATAAGATGTTGAAGGTGTCGGTTTTTGTAATACGAACATCAGACAGGTTATAGGCTGTCTGAGGTTCGTATCCGGGATGTAGATGTTTGATTTCGTTGAGTTGTGCAGTCGTGAAATCTCTGCAAGTCAGATGTTCGACCAAAAATGAGCCAACACCACTCCTCCCGATCGCCAACTCGACGAAAACTTCCAATTCACCCTTTGTCGTGACTGAATCTCGGCTCTGGGAGAATGTTCCACTCCCAGGTTCGTAGAGAATACCACTGACAGGTGTTTAGCCTTCGTCCTCCGGGGAGGATTAGTGTCAAATTGAGGCTGTAAAAAGATTGCAGTCAAGAGTACACTACCCGATACATAGATATTTTAGACTTCTACATACATCTGATCTGAGTAGGATTGTGAATATTTTTACTCTATTTGAGGCTTATAGTTCGTCTCATATCCGAGAGACTAATGTTTAACCTTTAACTTACAGATTATAGTTTAGCCTTATACTAGTCTTACTGGTGCTTTTGTATTACGATATGGTACAACGAGGTAGTCGAGGCCATGGCACATATTACTAGTGTACTGGTCAGGCGCGCATGTATTTAGATTCATAGATGTATCTACAATGGATGTACGCAGGTCACCTCTTATCTTTTCTGTCCATTTACCTTCAGCATAGTATTGATAAGCCTATAAATTGTCACACATTAAATATAACATCATCCTCTCCTCATCTCTTCGTAACATGACATCCGCATGGCACACAACCATCACACTTTGCAGGTTGAAAATTAGAATAACTATCAAATTTTTGATAATTCGTAAACGGTTCACCTTGAACGTGAGGAGAGAATTATAATACTGCGAAAACCACCCCTCATAATAAATTTCCTCCACAAACAAGAATTATGTTCTGGTAACAGATTTTATTATTTTATTCAATTTTTGGTGGTTTCTCGATTCCGAAAAAAACTTGCAGAAGTAGTACATACAATTGGAGATGGATTATTGTCATAGAGTAGTTTAAGGTCTTTGAAGCCAGAAAATTCGAAAAAAAGCTTTGCAGGCTTTCAAGGATCAAAGTGTGATGGGCGATCAACAAAACAATATAGTAAAGGAATGGTGGCCGATTACTGTCTATTTTCTACATACATCTCGGAACTGTCCACCGAGGGGATGCTACTTAAGGTGTCCCAACTCCCAATGCGCTAACCTCACTATCTATTCTACTACATCATATCCTTGATATTCCGAGTGGGCTCGTCATAGCGAATCTGGGTCGTATCGGCCCATGATTCCATATGAGACTTGCTGCAACAATATCTTGTTTCCATATTTGTTGCAACCCTGTATTTGTATGGCCAAGTTGGACATCTCTCTAGATAGCAAGGCTAATGACGTAATAATGATAAGTGTCCGTGCGACAGTCACTAGGAGATAGGCGCAGCCTGTAACACAAAGGAACCTAATTAACATATCATAAGCCTTTCCTGTTAAACAACCAATAGAGGGAAAACTTTCGTAGTTGAATTCCTGAATGACTAATGTTTCATGAAAAAATATGCGAGCAGAATAAGCCCGCGATAAAGAGCGAGGGATACACCTACAGGCTGTACGGGCATTAATTTTGTAGACACTCTAAGCAAAACTGGCCGAAATTAAGTTTCAAATTCATCATTAGTTGACTCTATTTCTTCGAAGGATGGTGAATATACTATTGTGATTCTAAAGATAGAGATTATTAGCGATCAAGGGCTATTATCTGATAAATTGCTTCAATAGCACGGGTTTCAACCGTAGATTTTGGAGATGAACCTCTAGAAAATTGAGATGAAATAGTGGGAGGCCCTAATTTAGAGTTGGATTTGAGTTCTTTTACTCCGACTACATTGAGATTGTAGCAAAATTGACACCAAGCCGAATCGTAATCCGAATAATATAGGCTAGCAAGTAACGCTTTAGCAATAGTACAAAGACTAATCTGAGTCTAGATAGACATTCGCCAAATAGATTATTAGGACGATGAATTGGATAAGCAATTAAAAATTATCTCCGGTGATACGATAGAAGACATAAAGAATTAACCAAGATTGAATCTTTTTTCTCGCCTAAATATAACAAAAGATGGTTTGACTATCTTTTGGAAGCACACTAAATAGTGGACTACAGAGACAATCATCTAGAAATACATTGATAATTATTCAAAAATAAATTGTAGTCTCACCGAGTATATTGCGTTTTTTCAAATCCCTCAAACCAAAATGGCTGACGACATAGAATCCAGTTACGGTCTTTAACAACAGCTTACTTAACTTCTAACCATATTTCTAATCGGGTGATGAAAATCATAACCTGAGCATGTATGTGAGTCATAACTCGGTAACCATCTTATCATTGTTTAGAGCATCAAATACGTTCAAAATTCCTGAAATTACTTTCAATTCAATCAGGATTATTGGGTTGATCTCTAGAAAAGAAAGTAATTCTTTCATTTCTAATATAATGGTATTTAAAATTATTGAGGCAATCTGTGGTATAGTATTTGGTAGCGGAAAACCACCTATCTACAAATCCCGCCTACTGATACTACTAATTTTACAAATAATATCACAATTATTATGTCAGGACTAAAAATTAAGGACGCTCCTAAAATACAGGGAAATTTATTTCCAAAAACTGCTACTCGACTATACCCCAATCATCACACCTCCATCTGTGAAATATATATTAGCAGGTCAAATAAAGGGGCATTTAAGCCTGCAACTCAAATGGAGTCTTTAGAAGAACCTCAGGGCTTGCATGTCCAGAAGGAAAGCGTATACGATTTTAGTCCAAAATATCAAGAAAATTTATTAACAAAAAAATCCAATCAATTAAAAATTTTAGGTAACGCTCCTGTGACAATGTGCAACATAGAAGATCACCAAAAACGACAACTTATTTCTCGGATTAGGCCAGCTATCCAACGAAAGTCTATCAAGCCTAAGGCGAAGCAATCATTAATTTCCAGTCGAAGAAGTCTTGGCCTATCACGGGTGATGAATACAGGATTTTCTACTAAAGATCCTCATCAGATTTCGAAGCACATTCAAATTGATAAATTTTCAGGAAATGATGCAAAAAATAGCTTATCAAGACAAGCCTCACCGGCGAAAAAACTCTCAAAGTTTCATGATTTCGATATAAAGACTACACTACCTACTTATCAGGAGGTAGATCAGAAAGACCCAGCCGTAAATCATTATGACGAGCAGATTAAATCACGAGCACGTAAAGATCAATTACATACTGAAAAAGATAAGGATATACTAAGAATTGCAGCCTGTCCAATAAAAAGAAAGCCAAGACAAAAACTTGCTCGGATTTTGCCAGGAGAAACATTCAAACTAGTCGATTCATCAACCACAAAAGTTTTAAAATTAACTAAAGCATCGAAAGATGAAGAAAGTTTGCACAAAGATTCACCAAGCTCAAAAATTTTACCTGAATCTGAGATGAGAAAGATCTTAGAAAATCCTAAAGTAAAAGATGGACATACGACTATCAATTATTCTAGCTCAAATATTCTCAACGAAGGAAACAGTAGAAACCATGCACTTGATCATAGTTATTCATTTGAACCAAATGAATCAAAAATCAAAGATTTTGTTCCAAGGAATCAACTTAATATAAAAAGAGCTACAGATAGCTACAATATTAGCCCAAAAACCTCGATAAGAAATAAAAAAAAAAATTCGAATGAGAGGCAGAGTTTATTAGTAGAAGATTCATTACCACAAGATGAAGATATAGAATCACAGCCTCAAAATTACAAGTTATTATCTAACAATAGTCTACCCCACATGAGTGATGATGTTTCAAGAAAACAAAAATATCAGGTAGACACAATTGAAAGTTTTAAAGAACCAACATTACTTCCCGAGGAACATATATCTAAAGGTCTTAAAACTAGATCCGTGGCACCAAAGCTAGAAATAACTGCCAGAAAATCTTCCACCACTCTTCCTACGGCCGATAAGATTAGAGAAATAGAATCTTTCACAAGTAAAACCGGTAATTGTGACCTTGAAAAAGTAAATATTCATCATAAAATTCATAAGACGGTCACTTCATCAAACACTGACCTTATCACCAAATCTCCTGAAAAAAACATTTCTTTAATCGGAAATGACGGCAAGATAATTCCGTCTCTCCTTAACCCTTTGCAAGAACCTAGCAATTTTGAGCTCTTAAAGGAATTGGTTGTCTCAAAGGTCCCCGAAAATAAAACTGATCAGAAGTATAGAAAAAGAAATAAGAGTGAAGAAGATGCCGATTTTGGTTCGAAAAAAAAGTGCAAGACTAATACGAGACCTTACAAAGATTCTCTCACAAAAACAGTTTCTAGAAACAAAAAACCTTGTAAGGTAGAAGGGTTCCAAAAATCAGATGAAATAAAATCAAAAATGAATGAACCCGACTTATCAACTTTCCAACGGCCGATGTGCTTGGTACAATTGGATAGGCTGAAAAACAAGCCATCACTAAACAGCGGAGGGTCTAAAGCAGAAAGAAGAGAGCTAAATTTTCTAGATGATAGTTCTTCTGATTTTTCAGATAATCCACAGCTTACTAGAACTAGACCTACAGTGGGGTGCAACCAAAACAAAAAATTATCACCAAACATCTTACTTAAATACCACAAAGAAAGTTGTAGTGAAAGGGCTTTTGTTATTTCCAAAGACATTGCTACTAATCAGCGTCAGAAAAGTAATGCTGGCGGAAATCATGATCGCCTTTTGCAGCAAAATGAACCAGGTACACTCTCCAAGGAACAAAATACTACCAAAATAGTTAGTTCAAATACTCCTATAACTTCGTCAAAGGAACAAATCTCAAATCTCAAGAAAATCTCCTCAAACAATGACCTCATAGCTATTCAAACTCCAAAACCTTCGCAGAACTCAGCTTTGAAAGGTAAATTATCTGCAGAACACGATATAAATAAAAACACTTACAATATTTCACGTCTGAGTGGTACTAATCCTATAAATCTCAAGCCAGTTATTCGGAAAAAATATCGGAGGACTAGGGTTACTCAGAATGGAAGTCCGATTGGAGGAGAAGAAATCGAACTTCATCCTATTAAAAATCTCGGGATTAATATTTTATCCTTAGAAGGTCACCAACAGCCAAAGAAAAACGTCGTGTGTCAGGCTTGCGAATTATCTGCCCCATTCGGGCCAAAATGTTCCATTTTAAAGCGAGTAAAGGCAGGACCATCATCCCCGGAAGCAGCTCCGACAGGATTAGTATTACATAAAACTTCTGATGATATTAGTTATACTGACATCAATAACCATCAAGTTATCTCACAAAAGATTCTAAGGGATCCATTTTACATTCAAGGGCCGTCTTGTGGGAATAAATCTTCTATAGAATCATCTCCGGATCCTATTTCAAAGACTTCTACAGATTCTACAGAAAAGAAATCCCGACTGCATAAAGTATCTATTAATCCTAGTTTAAGACAGTATGTACAAGATAATAAACTTTCACCATGTAAGCAAAAAAACAAACAAATAATTCAGGACACACAACATATATCACGAATTTGTTCAACAGAGGAAGAAAAATTCGCCCAAGATAGATGGAATTCAGCACTTCGCCCTCATTATCAAGGAATTCATAATGCAGTTCAAAGAATCGTCGATGTAAGTTTTATCAAAGTGAAAAGCTTCTAGCTGTTAATTTTTTTATAAGGAAATCATTTTAAGGTTGGTACAAGAAGAGGATAGAATGTCGTTGCTTGTGAATCAATATAAGGAAAATGGTGGCAAAATTATCAATAAACTCTCGATAGATCACACGAGAGAACGAGATTCAATTATGAGGTGCTTAGATGCGAAGATAGATGAAATATTACGCGATCAGAGTGCTGCTCAGTTCACTTTTCTGGAACATAACGAAAGAATTAAAAAGAGCGCGCTAAGCACAATCGAGGAAAACTGGGAGAAGAGGCAAGATGATATTCAAATAGCTATTTCGGAGGGTAGAATAAACTCGACGTAGGTTGGCAATCTAAGATCTATAATCAACATCCTCAAAAACAGGTAGCAAATTTTAGATGCTCATGGAAAAATAAGACATTCATTCTGAAAGTTTCTGGAAGCAACGATTGTAAATGTACCTACAGCTCCCCGCTATCTTACTGAGTTTATTCCGAGATATAATAGTGTGCGATAGAGGTATTAAACCTTGATTCAGTTTAAATTCCTACTTACTTGAGGATACTAGTGTGTGCAATGTGCAAATTTACTTTATTCACACATCTATATTTTAGTCAATTATCACTGAATAAAATGGTATAAAATTTGAAGAACAGCACGGGATCTGAGAGGCGTGGGTAGAAATGGACAGAGTAAAATTTGCGTCGGGAAAATGCCAGCTCATGCACTTCACACGAGCAAGTAAAAGACACAATCCAGAAGCAACTGTCATGTTGGAAATAGAGACACAGAGTGTTCTGGACGTATGGGACCTCAATTTCCTCTAGGTTCCAAACACGATGTTGTGTGTGGTTAAAAGGTTGGAATAAGGAATGGGGTAGCGCTTCAGGCTACCTAATGGATACATGAGTGGCTGTATGGTGTGGATGTAAGGAGGTTTTTGTGTATTTTTGTTATGATTATGAGCTTACGGTAGTCAATGGGCTGAAGCTTCTGTTTAGCATTATGCGCAGGACGTGATAACATTATTGTCTTATTGTTGTGTATTGAAGACTATGTTGATCTGATGAGAGGAATTTTCCAATGTACAAGATTGAGGTGTCTGTGCACTGAATATTACCCAACACAGCTGTTACTATAGCCAAATGTAATTCCCATAGACCACACATTACAACAGTTTTCTATGTCTGGATGGCACCACATTCGTTTATGCTGTCGCTCACACTTATTCCTGTAGGTCATACCTCCCATTCTTAAAGTAGCAATCCGAGCTTGACACCCTTTTAGTTAACTTCATCTTTCATTCCAGAAATATTGCGCCCATTTGATTTCCCGATATTTCCACAATGTCAGCATACAAGAGTATCTAACCCCTCTATAGTCTTCCCTCCGAGTCCTTGGAATCTACTTCGACCCTAAGCTTCAATGGGGCTCCCATGTACAGTCAAACTCCTGTTAAGACGATGTAATCGGGGCCGTGAAAAATATCGTCATACAGAGGACATCGTTGCTCTACAGAAATTCCCTTTTTGGGCGGCATTTTTAGCATCAATACAGCAAAACAACCCTGGTTGAGACGATATTCAGAGGTTGAAGAACGATAATCGTGTAATCGGTAAATGTATAGGTACGGAGTCCGTTCTGGAAAAATTATCGTCTTAACAGGGATTTGACTGTACCGCGGTGCCACGATTTCAGGTTTTCATTGGATTTTTATAGGGCGCATATTCGCTTCAGGGGTTGCACCCCTATTAGCGCCAGTTTCGACAGGCTACATAATTCTTGTCCTGTATTTCCAGGCCTAAACCGAGGGCACAATTTGATTTCATGTCACCCTCAGTTTTATGCAAATCCAACCCGCTCTCTAGTTCTTTCCCATTGCTTTGATGAGTGCCGACTGCTAAAAAATTACACAGCTCTTCTCACCTTGTGCTTGAGGGAGGACGAAGGCTGAACACCTGTCAGTGGTGTCCTCTACGAACCTGGGAGTGAAATATTCTCCCAGAGCCGAGATTCAGTCACGAAAAAGGGTGCGATGAATTTTAATTGATGGATCTTCGACTTAAAGGAGTTGCACTCGATATTTTGGTCGGAAAATCAGTCGGCAGAGATTTCACAGCCGGAACAACGTCGAACAAAAAGTCATCACCACCAACATACGATTCACGAATGGGCCTAGGTCTATCTGGGGGTCGTATTCAAACATCCGACATCTCTTAAACTTCTTTTATACTTGCGACGAAGCATTTCTCAATCGATCCTACACCTGCGACCTACCTCCATACCCGTCCGATCACCTACCTACACACGCCCTAATGAGGAAAGTCATGATGGAAACGGGACGTGTACAAAGGAGGAAGAAGAGGGAAGATACACCGAGGGGATTACACAAATCCCCAATGACGAAAACAACCCAACGGTACGATATGAAGGTGCAAGGCTAGAGCAACGATGAGATCTTGGACGGCATTTATATTTCGGAGTCAATGAGGATTTCAAGGGCTCGGGCGCGTGGTGGCCGAGGCTGGGGAGGAAATCGCGCTACGGCGTGTATACAGCGGGTTTCTGGACGGTCAGGCTTGGTATGATTCAACACATAGGTGAAGTCTGAGGTGGTCCGGTCATTAAAGTGGGACGAGGTTTATCTGTACTTCACGGTAGTTAACCTGATCCGGCCCAACCCCACACGTGCTTAAGCTCCAATAGGAGTGCAACGGTAGCCATGTAACCTAGCACGTTAATAAACAAAACAAAACAAAACCTTGTGCTTGAGTTACAATAAGAATTAGATTTCTCAAATACAAAGTTATTTATACAGAAGACACATGGCTTTACTCGATAATAACCTTATTTTATAGATGAATCCACCTTAAACCCCACCTTCAACACTTCGAATCAAACAATTATCCAGAGATCAAACCATTTTAGTATGTAGAAAAATTAGATATGAACAAATATAAATTAAAAGAAAAATTAAGATTTATGGGCTTCATGAATCTGACAAAAACCAGACGCAGATTGCCGCGCAACTAGGCATTTCTCGGGGACAAGTTATATATTCACTGCGCCGCGGAACTGTCTCCCCCAAAAAGAGAAAAAGAACATCCTCAAGGCTGAAAGCAGATGATGTTGATCAGATTATATCTTACGTTGAGTTTTCACCTGGAAACCGCCGCAAAACATTTCTGGAACCCGCCTCTGGCCCCTATAGACATCTTGGTGTTAGCGAGCGGGTAAAACAAAGATAACTTAAAAAAGAGGATATCAGCGACATGTAGCTCGTCTAAAGCCTCAAGTATCTCAGAAATCTATGAAGACACGCAGAGAATGGGCCGAAGCTCATCTCAATTGGACATATGAAGACTGGACGTCAGTTTTATGGACGGACGAAACATGGGTAGAGGATGGAAGACATTCTAGAGAATGGGTGACAAGAAGTGTTCGTACATTCCTCAATAAGAAGATGGTAATTTGATGCTCTAACATTATGAGCTAGACTTCCCAAAAACACAACGCTGATTGTGTTGGAGAAAAATCGAAGAATAAGGTCGGATGGATGTTCTGGGGTTGCTTCGCAGGGCCAGAAAAAGGCCATTGTTTGTTTTGGGAAAAGAATTGGGTTCCATTAACTCCCAAAAATTTTGCGAGAAGATAGTTCCTCTTATCGATGGCATAGTATCGATGAGACCTTGGCTTTCCGTAATGCAGGATAATGCTCCTGCCCACACAGCCGCAATTACAACGGAAGATGTGAGCCAGAGGCTCATTCAACCGATTTTCTGGCCGGCCAACTCGCCTGATCTTAACCCGATTGAAGCTGTTTGGAATAAGATGAAGGATTACATCCAGCGTCATCATCCGAATCTGGGTTGCGGAAAGCAGCGAACTCAAGATAGTCTTCGCAACATTGTAAAGGAGGCATGGGATTCCGTGTCTTCCGAAGATCTTGTGAGACTCATTCAGAGTATGCCAGCAAGATGTCAGGCTGTGAGAGATGCGGACGGGGGACCGACCAGATATTAAGGCCTAAAAATATTCCAGCCACATGTTCAGATCTAAGTTTAGGATAAGACTGGCTCTATTTTTAAATTTGAAATCCTTTGAACTCTTGTAAATAAGTTATAAAGTCGAGTAGCAAAAATGCACAAATGTTATGCAGCTGATCATTATACAAATTAGGTTTAGTACGAAGAAAAGACCCACTGCAAACTATGGTGTCCAGATAAAAACTACCATACAAAATTTTTCAAAAATTTGCACAAATACGGGGGCTAACTCCAATATGGAAGGTGACTATGCCTAAGGCGTCTTAGTTAGCACGCTAACCCCCCTGCCAAATTCCCACCGCAAACTTGACACCGTGGCGCCAAGGTACAGAACAGTGCCTCTAGGTTCTAAAAGGTAAAACTTCAAACTGGGTCGTTGAAGGGATTAGCCTTGTAGGCGCAGTTGGGCTAGCTCGTAATAAGTTAGTATGTCTCTCCTCCTTACCCCGCTCGCCATGAAGTATGGTCCAATCGTCTTCTTCTGATAATCGCTTAGTAAAACACATTTCCAACGACATTTTTGGCTGCTATGTCTACACAGTCACTGAAACTTCTCACCGCTATCATTTCATCATCTATTCTAGCAAACAATGTCTCTCGAAAAGTCTGCTTCAGAAACTAAAGTTTGCAAGCATCTAACTCGCAATCAATGTATTGAAATAAGAGTATTAAGAAGACTTGGCTTGACACTTCAAAATATAACCGACAAACTTGGCTTCACAATAAGACAAGTACAACTTGCGTGTGCTCGAGAGACTGAGAATCCTATGTCTCGCAAAGACCCCTTACCAAAATTAAGCGCAGAACAAGTTGATGAGCTTGAGGCTTTCGTCCGGGAGTCTCCTGAAAATCGACAGATGTGCTATTTGGAACTAGCCATGGGGCCCTTCAGCCACTGGGGATGCAGTGAACGTCTAATTTCTAATGCACTCAATAAAAAGAGGTTACAGCAGATGCATTGCTCGGAAGAAGCCTCCGTTAAGCGCGGTGAACAAGCAGAAAAGATTGGAGTTCGCCCAATTACATTTAGATTGGAGCGATGAACATTGGAGTCGCATATTATGGACTGATGAAACCTGGGTATCGGGTGATTGTCATATGAAACCTCGTGTCACAAGAAAAGTACGTATAAATTCTATCAAAATCTTCCTTGTACTAGCAGCAGAGTTTAGCCTGATGATGAGTTTGATGAGACTTGTATTGTGGCTCGCCATGCCCATGGGAACAGTTGGATGTTTTAGGTATTATTTTACGGATCATAAAAAGGCCCATTCCTAGTCTGGGAGAAGGATCGGGGATCAATGAGAGCCTCATCCTTTTGTGAAAGGACTTTGCCACTTTTGAATCAATTTCACTCGGAAAATCCAGAAATTCTATACATGCACGACAGCGCACCATTTCATAAAGCGTACTCAACAATTGAGGCGCTGCATGAAGTTGGAATAACGCCTATTAGATGGCCACCTTACTCACCGGACCTGAACCCGATCGAGTCATTATGGAATATCTTAAAAAACCACATGCAGGTAAATAGTCCTGAGATAAATGGGGTCAGGCTTGTGCGCTCTGCCACGTTGAAGACATTGCTACAGGATGCATGGGAGTCTATACCTTCTGACGAGCTTTTGTCACTAGTTGGCAGCATGCACGAAAGATGTGTAGCAGTGATAAAGGCAAATGGAGGGTACACAAAGTATTAGGATGGAGAAGACACACTAAACATGTAGTACGCTTTCATTTCAGTTGCGAGCCATACTGAGGGCTTCGATGTAGACTTTTGTAATACAGAGCAATACTTTTTGAAATAGATGTGCATTTTTAGAGAATATCAATTGACCATTTTCAATTTTGAATTTCAACTGAGGACCATTGAACTTTTCCCATTGAGTTCAAAACCATCCCCATAATTTGGACTTTCACGTAATGTCATTGGATAGTACCCCTTGCTCGCATAACTAGTCGATTAACTCTACATGGGCCTGCATGAAGATCATACAAATTAAGGCAATATGTACAGGGATCTAACCCCAGTCATTTTGTTAATTTTACTCTTGCCATCCATAAGAGACTGTATATCCAACAAAAGTCAGATACAGAAGTATTGACATACAAGGCTAATCCTAGTAATGAGGATTAACATATGTGTCCTTTATGATAATTAGACCCACTATCGTAATATCCAGTTGGTCAAGCTAGCTTATCTCTTTGTAAAAATTTGTTGAACCAGTATATACCTTTTCACAGCAAGTACAATCGGTAAGTATATTGACGCAGTCATCTTGGGGCGAAACATTCAAGAAGTCAAAGCTTTTAAAAAGTATGATGGTAAAGCCAGCCCTCACGTACGGGGCCCCCGATAGGGGCTGCAGCTGGACCAGTGGGCAAAATAAAAGGAAGCAGAATAAATCAATTGCGAAGTATTCAGTGAAAACGCCTAAAGCTGGTCACAGGGGCATACAACTCCACTAGCAGCAGGTTAATAGATCACGAATGCCCAATTAATCCACTAGACATTTATCTCAAACAAAGGAGGGTGCAACACATCGGAGTTCCAGAATTTGAGATAGCAGTCAAAGAAATGATGAAGCGATCGGGAAAAGAATTGGACGGAATTTAAACTTGTTGAACAGTGTTAATGCAACACCTGAATGAAACCCTAGGAATCCGATAGACTAAAGACAGATAGAATCACTGGATTTTAACCGAATCGATGTCCTCATATGTAAACAATATAGCTATAAATACCTGCTTGGACTCATAGCGTGTCTGAATGAGATAATTAAATAAATCCAAAACATCGGTATCTATTATGCTAAGCTATCGCTGCAAACTTACATTGTAAACGTCCTTATTGCTGAAATAAATTCCTAGCTACCGTCGCAAACTTCAACCATGATATACAATTGCTTGCAGCATAAATATTCACGACGTGGAGGTTGTAAATATTTTGAGACTTCTTAACGGTGTTTTCATAATAATTTAGTTGGTGGATAATGAGATGCAGCGAGAGCCTTAAAGACCGAAGGACAAATACCGATGGATTTTTGTTCGATGACGAAATCATCATTTAATTTGGCTCGATATTTTTTGCCCTGTTGACTCTATAACTATGGTAGGATGTTTAGGATCTAAATGCATACTTGCTAAGAGTAGCTATGCAATCTATAGTGTACCCATCCTGTGCCATTCTACCCTACTCTGTACAGCGTTGATACACGTAGAGCTTTAATCGACCACACACTTAAAGTCACTCGTTCTATGTCTTCTCTATCTATATACCCCAATTGTTTGTGCTGTAGGATAGTCAGAAGGTCACTGCAGGATACCACATGAACCTTAGTTGAGAGTATCAACCGCGAAATATCCTTGCTTGGTCTCCAGAGTTATCGCGTGGGTTAGTATAGAGAAATATTAAAGTAGCTTAGATCCCTCTGAGCCACCCGACTAAAGTTAAACAGAATAGACATGGTTTTATGTTACCTATTTTTCAAGAATAGGAGATAAAATGTACCAACTACTTTGAGAAATAAAGGCCATTTGTTTGAGCCATAGAGCCGAAATTATATTGTAACAACAATTTGTACCATAGTATTCCCCTTCTTGGCCTCTGTTATCATCACTGTTTCTTTAAAGGCTGTTATAATTATTTGTTCATTTTATTGTCCTATCTAAGTCTATGACTATGTAGGACATGCAGGTCCTCTCTGCCTACAGGCCAAGGATACCTATGCCAGTAGTATATCCCCTCCTATGCCTCCCACACAGCTCCCCTCAAACAGTACCGCCCCTCACAAGTCCTCATTCGATCATACACTTAGAGGAGCCCTTTGCCCTTCATTATCTCCCCTTTCCAGCCAACGAAACGATGGACATTTGCGGGTGTATGGCAGCCAGGAAAAATCGCAAAAACTAATGGATACGGAGCTCTCCTAATACCAACATTAGGACTAAATCCGAAGACATAGTGCCTCTTCTGAAGCGTTCGAAGAGGCCGGCCAGCTGGGCGCTGCAGACTTATGGGTGCCTCGGAAAATCCACACTCTGCCTCCTTCCAACTCCTTCCCGAAGGTCGTGCTGAAATGTCAGAAAAGTCTTGACAGAGCGTGATTGCTGTATGGTAGCTTAGCCCGTCTTCTTTTGTGCCGTCCAGGGCGCTGGGGAGTGTAAAGGCTGTTATAAGCTAGTCTTAGATTCTCGATGGATAATTAATCTTAGATTTAATAAAAAGTGACTCGAAATCGGATCGACAGGTTTTCAGTTGAAGGCTGGAAGTTTCAGTGTGGGCAGATATTACTTGAGATGAGCAATGTTACTACTTCGCGAGATTTTGTCGCGGAGACCTGCCGGTAGATCTTGACCTATTAGGGTCAATTTTAGAGGGGCAGTTGCAAGAGCCGACATGGTTGGTTAACCCGCTGATAATTGCTAAAAGTATGTCATACCCCACTCTCACTTGAAGTGGAGGGGAACTTTTGGCTACCATTACACAGCAAAGATCTTGCTATCTAGAAAGAATTTATTGAGGGGCTACGGTATGTGGAGCACACTGCTTAGCGTGGATTAAACAGCACTTAATCTTCATCAGAATATCAACGCAGATGGACGATTAGTTTCATTGTAACTTGATAAGCACTGAGGGTAACAGGGATGGTGAGTATTAAGGAAGGTGCAGCCCGTTTCTTGTGTGGCATACATTGAACCACAGTGTACACTTGCTGGTGAAGAGACATTTATCATCCTCCTAACTAACCTAAAAATACCTCACTAAAACACCAAGCATTCTGAGACTCCAAAAATTATCTCCTTTATTTGAAAAAAATAATTCCTCGCCGTTAGCCGAATCTGAATTCATTCCCGCCTGAGATACAGATAGTGCTTAAGTTTTGAATTGCGATAGCAAGAATTTAATATGGGCCGAGACGGTGGCTTTCACCCATTCAAGGGTAGGGTTAGCAGACACTTTGCCGATTCGGTGCGTCAACACTTCAATTTCACCGTTATTTCTCTGTTGCATAGAAAAACAGCACCAAGTTACAAGTTTTATTAGCTGTAGGAAGTAGCTGATCAAGAGAGTTGAGTAACAACAGTTAGCGCCAGACGATGCGTACTTAAGTTGTAAGTAGCTCTCTGGCCGTCTTCTAGGCCTTTGTAGCTGCTAATGGGTGGGCGCTTAGATTATGATATAAGATGTTAGTAGACACGGAAGAAGAGTTCAACTTGGCTTATAAATACGGTGCTAACGAGAAGCTTTCAGTAACAAAAGAAGATGTCGATACGCTCAAGAATGACTGGCTAACCGATAATGTAGCCTCCCTACTCTTTACGAGTTAACTACTATCTAGCTAACTTCACAGACAATTGCCTTTTGGGAGGAGTACCTTGAACGTGAAGAGCTATGTAAACACCCCTCAAGTCATATAGTTCTTCTTCGCCCTTCCATGGCGTTTATGCTCATGCAGACGCCTGACCCGCTCACTCTCAAGGAAGCGCTTCCTAACTTTTCACAAACAACTCATATTTTCCTCCCTATAAACGATGCACCCTCCGTTACTGTTGCCGAAGGGGGCTCTCACTGGTCGCTACTTCTGGTCTCTGTAATCGACGGTGTTGCTTTCCATTATGATAGTCTAACACCTTCAAACTACAATGAAGCGAAACTGGCGACTGATAAGCTCTCTATCCTCTTAGGGAAAAGTCTGAGATTCATAAATTTGAAAGATAGCCCTCAGCAAGAAAATAGCAGCGATTGCGGTATTTTTGTGTGTATCCAAATGCGTCACTTGCTGTTGAAAAAATTATTAAGTGCAAATTCGAGAGAGAAAGTATCTATGAGTATGAGCGGAAAGCTAGTGGACGCAAGTGGTGGTAGGAAAGAGATTTTAAAAACTATTGAAGGGTTTAGAAAGGAAGGTCAGAAAAGAAGGTCGTTCGTGTTTCCATTTATTCTTCATTTTCTTCTGTCGTTCATGAAAGCTAACACTCATTTGGTCATAGACAAGATGAATCACATTCTTCTCCTTTCTCAAAATTCAAGGGTGACCCGAGAAATCCACCAAGAATTGATTGAGTATCTTTATGCTAAAATTAATTTCTAAATTTGACCTCCGCGCGAATTCAGCAGCTACGACATAATAAGTGACAACATTTGAAAATCTAGGAGCCAGTAAATAAACAAAATATTTAAACTGGTATGAGATATCCGGAAAGCTAGTCAGGCTTTTTTGTCTAAGGTAGATCAAGCTATGGATAGTACATTTAAATTCTTTGAATTGACCTACATTATAGTCACTTAATCGATAATAGCTTATTTTAAAGTTAAATTACTTGGTAGATAATGAAAGTGTCGACTGGTCAGTGTCTAATCGTTCGACCACTAAAGAGTTTATCCGAGTTTCGGGCGCTATACATCTGGTGTTTGATGCCCTTCTACACCCAACTAGACGCTCAAAATTCATAAAATCATTTCATTCCCAGGGGGGCTTCTGATCCCTATGAATTAAATTACAAGGGCCGCGCAATCATAAAATGAGCACTAGTCACGGATCAAGATATGTACTTTAAGCAGCTTTGGAAGGAAGTGGGTCTTATACACTAATAAATAAAGTTTGATAATTATCCAAGACTACATCACAGTACATAATCTCCGTCAAGAATTTTCCAGACGTTTCAAAACAATATCCGATTTATATGAAGGCGTGAATGATGGATGGTATTGAAATGTGAAAGAGGTTATAAAAAAAGTTATCTTAGATACAAACAACTCTGCAGCTCTCAACTGATTGCCCTTTATGAACGCTTCAAAAAGGGTAGCAAAGTCATTGGACCTAGTCCTAGTTTTATTACTGGAGAGGCTCAAAACCAGTGGTTTTTGAAAGTATTCCCTATAACCATACGCAAGGCGTGTGAGCCGGCTATCTAAATATCTATCGTATGTATGTATTTCGTATCATGCAAAAGCCTTCCACCTAAGAGGGATAATACGGGTGTGTGATCTCTGAAGCCTCACTATTACCTATCGGTCCAGCTTTCTTGGCCGAGTAAGTACATGAAAGAAGAGATAAAGAAAATTGCCTAGACAAAAATTCCCTGCGCCGTGCCCACATTCATATTAAATTGCTTAAAAATTCCAGTCCCTCTGGATAAATCAACCATTTCGATATGAAAATTGCCCTCCGCAAAATCTCGTTGCAGTTATGTACTTAAAGTATTCCTCCCAACTGTTTTCTGCCAACATAATCTGTCCTCTTGGTGGTGGTTCATGTCCAGATATTCACCATTGTCGTAGAGCCATTCGGCACTCTGCAGACACCAATGACGTCTCTTCTTTCTACAGATATTTCTGCAGTCGAAATTTTAGTGCCCAAATTTCTCATGGTAGCCATTGAAGTCACCGTGTCCTGTCCTCGCTACTCTTAGACGATGGTACGTCCATCTCGGCAATCCAAGCTCAGGTGGTCGGTTTCGTCTCATATTCGGGTCTAATTCTTTGTAACGACTTAATCTGTGCTCAAGCCACTAGGATTCCATAGCTTCCACAGCCTGTTGTCGGATGAGCCGGTTCAGAGCTGCATAGGTGTATTCCTGCTTGCCTCTTAAGTCTGGAATGTCGCTCAGGGCTGCCTTGGCCAATTTTTCCACCTGATCGTTCCAGATAATTCCGGAATGGTCCGGTATCCAACGGACTTCGACTGATAAAAACTGACCTGCCTGAGACGTAAATGTCGACCATAGACTGAGACTATTTAATTCAGCCGCCTTTTGGGGCCTGCGCAGCGTTGAGACTGTCTAGTAGTACCTTTACTGGGCCACCGTTTGTCTTCAATATGACTTCTTCCATGGCTTTCTGGGCTCCTAAAGGCTCTGCGTTGTTATGCTCTGCTCCGGTCATGGGACCTAAGCCGGACCCTATCATTTGACCTGCTCTTCATAAGGTGTATTCCCATGCAGATTTGGTGGGGCTGCATGAAGATCCATCCGAATAAGCACAGACTATCTCCGCTGACAGACTAGCTATCCATTAATTGGCGTGATCTGCTTCCACTTGCTTGTTGCATCCAGTGGATTCGCTTTTGTGTTCGACTCTCAGGGGGGTTTTTTTTTGAGTCATTTAATGTGTATTCAGCTATCTAGCTATGACACATGACCGGTGCTATGTATACATGTGGGATGACTCTTTTGACGTTAGAGACACTCATACTCTGGATTTCATTTGCAAATACCACTATGAGGTATGTTCGCTTACACAAACAGTCGACCTTCCTCCGTAAGTATCCACCAAAGGGACGTTTTAAAACCTTTGGTTATCCAAGCATGCCTTCGTCATCCATGCATACCAGCGCCGCGAGAAATGTGGTTGTGTTTTGCTGGATTTGAACCAGCAATCTACTGTCTCAACTGAGATATGTGTCCAAGCTATCCAGACTCTACTTAGCAGACCAGCCAAGACGATGTACCACCGCACCATCCAACCATGGCGGTGTTTATAGTGTCGCCTGCACTCGACTCTCAGGTTATGAAGTTTAACTGGACCTTCAGAAATAGGTGCGCTCTTGGAACTCATCTAGAGCCACGTGAGGTAACGATCTAGCATAGATATCGCTAGGGTTTTCTGGTCTGTTCTCAAGCCAAGCTGACTTATCGTATCCACTAGTCCCTCTCTAGATATGAATACTAGAGGGCACCAAGAATCGAGTCGTTGTATCCGTGATGTAGCCTGGAGATATCTCAGCTTAAAAAAACCTCGCTAGATAGATGCCTGACCATCGATATAGAGCCATATTTGGCGTGATGCGCCATGCTGGTGATGTTAGTCAAGCTGCTTTTAGTATTGTGCTGAGCCGGCTATTTTTTTCAATTATTTAGTGTCTTCAGCTGTTTAGCCATGATACTTGACCTGTTCCTTCGTTCCTGATCACTTTCGAATATTCATTTCTTCCCCTCTTCCTCTCGTCGCATATATGCGAAAAATTGAGGTCGAGCTTCTGGCATTTTTATCATGCCACCTGTTCGGAAGAAGCGACCCAACGCTTTGTTGGACAACACGAGAGTCCGCCTGAGGATTTCCAATCAAAAAATCGACCTTGCCCAGTCTTCAAGATACATGGAAATAGGCGAGGCCACAAGCAAAGGCAAGGACAAAGCCCTTCCTGCCGTCTCTGTGCTCGAAACTGACATGATCGAGTCAGTCAAAATTGTTGAGGAGATGCATCAACCATCATCCACCACCTACGGGATAGGGGGACCTTTTAAATACTCTCTGAACATTTCAAGATCGATGGAGAACGCTGCTCCAAAAGCAGTGCCAAAATCAATATCGTAGCCAAAAGCTGCTGCAATTGCTGAATGACCACCCAAGCTTCGACTGATTCTCGAGGCTGAACGACGCGCCGCCCACACAGCTGCAAATCAGGTGTTATGGTTCCTATCATGACTCTCAATATATGGGTAAAAGCCTATGATGATGTACGAAGAGGCATGGAATTCCAACTCAGTGGGCTAGGTAATTAATGTGTATATACACAGTAACTCGTGATCTGATGTTCTCCTGTATAGATAGGCATGAAATTATGTTGATTATATACTTGTGGATTCCTTAAGTCTCCAAGAGGCCTGGTGGCCTAATGGTAAGGCGTTGCTTTCCGGAGTCTGTACCTGTTACAGCGAGACTGGCAAAGATTGCGGGTTCGAGTCCCGTCTGGGTCGAGGTTTTTATTTGCCGATGATTTGTGCGCAACACATTACTTTGAAAATTTACGAAAGATATGGCGTATCACCACTACATCTCCATCGCAGTTTGCCCGTTTGAGGTTGACTGGGAGGACCTTACGTCTCACCAACAACCGTCCAAAATCAAAGGTAAAATTCCTTTCTCTTTCAACTTTATTAAGATTGTGTGCAGGACTGGACAAATGCTCAGCCTTATTTTAGATAAGCTTAGATAAGCATCTCGACCGCGAAATCGACATTCTCAACTTTTCGACACATTCCAATGAAGGCGCGAACAAAGGAGCCTCACTCAGACAACGAACAATGTACGACAAAAGCTGGGGCACAGATGCCTCGGTTTTGAGCTCTCGATTTCGGAATTTCAGCCCTCTCAAATGGGGGTTTAGCGCAATGCAGGAGAGAATTTGGGAAGAACGATATGTGATTTTCAACAGGCTGTTGGCACAGTTAGTCGGGTGCTGGATGTGCTTTCTAGAAGTGGTAGGTTGTATTCCTACAAGGCCTGTTTAAGGGGGGACTACGGCTGCTCGTCGTGAAAGAGTACAGGAGGAATTATTGAGGGTTTCCCACGAAGGTTTTCCCTCAATACATGGTCTTTGGATCATAGTGAATGCGTTCTTACCTATTCGACCCGATGTAACTAGCGTGAGGTACCGGATAGGCTTTGCTGGAGAATGGAGGAACTTGTATTCTAGATGTCCTCCATGCGTGTCACGTCCATTAGATGGAGCGTGTAAGCCTGGCACGATAAATATAATCATCATCATGATCTATTGCAGTTTGCCTAAGCAGCTGCGGGGTTCTAGTCGTCATAGTAACACAATTGCCTGGGAACGGATGAAGATTTTGATTCGTTTTTTTATTCTATTGTCAATCTAGTTAACCTCACAACTGTAAGGTCTCTTGTCGGCCAGCAAAGTCCACAGAAACTATCCGACGTGCCGACACTTTTAAATAATCCCGACATGTTATAATTGGGCCATGGCCTACCTGCCATGCACCCCGAACTATCGAAAGAAGTCAAAAGTACTCCCCCACTAAGACTTTTATTTTGAATTACAGCCAATAGATAATTATCTATATTAAAAGGAAAGCTATCCATCACCTAGACCAATATTCTTTCAATTTGAGCCATAGCCAATATAGGTTAAGGCTTGAGGGCTAGAGTTCTGGCTTGAGCCGTCGTTATATTTCTGTGAAGAAACAGGCATCATGAAGCCATTTACTAAATGCTATGGCTCCTTCAGGAGAGCCTAGAATCTAGCGAATTCCCGTCGTTGGGTGTTTATTTCCGCTGCAATGGCGGGACTGACTTCGATTGAGTCGACAAAACAAGAAGTGCTCGGGAGATTTTTCTAGCCCGCAAGCGCAGATTAGAAGAGCGTCCGAGTGCTGAAAGCGGCGGTGGTAGTCAGCAAAGTCTCCATGGCCTGAGCGAGCTGCAAGAAGGCGACCAAGAGCGTAGCGGTTAAGGCTCTTGAGTTCGGGGGAGCTCCCAATATTGGCGTTAATTCCCAGTTTTTGGTATCGTTCAGGAGCGTTTTGAGACCAGTACAGGGATACAGAGGCTTTGTATCGAGAGATCATGTCTCTCTTTGTTCATGAGATTGTTGGATATAGGGGGGGTTGAAGGGGTTGCGCATGCTTGTTTAGCATGTGCGTCAGCAGCTTCATTGCCCGGTATGCCGATATGTCCTGGACACTATCGCACCCTGACAACACCTGGTTCAGAAAAGTGGCTACGATCTCTCTCTATCCATTTGGTAGCAAGGTATCGAAAGTGAGCGATACGAGAGCAACTACTAGGGGAAGGAGGGGGACTATTTGTTGCAAATTTAGACTCAGCATGTATGAAGGCTTAGATTTCTAGGTATGATCATCAAGATCAATTGAGTTGATTCGATTGAATATGATTAAGCTCAGTTGGACGAAATAAGATTCAGTGGCATCTGGAATGCAGTGGCTAGGAAATGCTACCTTGCGATAATTGAGTGGCTGGTTGTTGCTAGATCACTGAGAGTTCGGGATCTGTCTTTAAGGACAGACTCATCTGTATATGTAAAAATAAGTTAACGGAGTATTATATATTATGTATTCATATTGAGAAGAGAGTTCGATATCACATACAACTATCAACAAATTCTTGTCCGAAATTGTACACTTGTTCTTCGAGATGTTTCCTCCTAGAAATCCTTGACAATTTATAACACTATTCTCAATACCTATCAGTGGTGTCCCCTACGAACCTCCAGCTCTCACTGTAGTCTGCAGAGCCGAGTTTGAGTAACAAAGTCCTCACTTCGACGAGGATTCCCAATCGCTTGCGCGGTCTGTATCGTCTTCATCTCTCATCACATTCCCCTATCACCATTATCATGAAGCTAACCACGATCAGATCAGATGGTAGGGTCGGAGCCCTACTCATCACCAAACCTTGATCATGGAGGAAAAGCCATCCGATGAGTTTCCGGAGCGTACCCAGCACCCTATACGGAGATGGCGGATTGGGTCAAGTCGCCCTCGAATGTTACAAAGAAGGGAGATATAGATGAATATGCGCACCTCATGTGGTCCCTGTGTCTAGGCCTCGCCTGGCTGAGGCTGCAGGTTTGTGAGACTTTTTCCCGCGCACGCAGTTTCCATTGCTACCATTTTTATTTTTTTTGGGTAGAAGGTTTCAGGGAAAAGGTGGCTGAATTCCACGGGTAAATACTGAGCTGAATGGCTATTCATCACGGGCAATATATCAATGATCTTTCGAGTTACATGAGAGGCAAGGAGCACTTTACAAGGTGTGTCCTGGGTCAGAGAGGAGCCTAATGTGCTAGATAGTCTGTGACTCAAGTAGTACAATATAAACACACACAATTCAAGACTAGGGGAAGGAGTATTTACAAGGAGACGAAGGGTGGCTTCCTGATTCTCCAGGCAAACCGTAATATTTGTGGCATATCGTGCCATCGGATTATGGAGAGCGGCTCTTAGGCCTTCAATGGCCCCAGATATTTCTGCATTATAAACTTCGGCCGATACTCCGAGAGGAAGGGTCCCCTGCGCAACTATCTATGTGAGGCCGCGATATATAACATACCCGGACTCGGCTCTACCCTCTAAAAGGGCACCGTCAGAGAAAACGAATAGATCCAAAGGGGGTTGAGATACTTGCCATCTCATGAATTCCTCAGGTCATTTTTTCTACTTACAGCCCCGATATTTTGCAGATGTATCTCGCGACTGGTATTCCATGAGGGTGGTATTGTATCAGTAGAAAATTCAGGAGATGTTCTTTGTCGGATCCACAACAATCAGGAGGAAGTCCAGTGCCGCCGTCGTGGGCAACGTGGGTCTGCTGACGCGACTCGCACTGTTAGGCGGTCATGTCTCCGTTCTAGCCATGAGCGGCTCGTTCTTGACATGGATTTTTCGCCCAATATCATCGTCGGTTCGCACAATAAGATGCCCTAATGGCTTGTTCCTGTGGCGAGGGAAAAAGCCTAGATCACTTCTTCTACTGCAGTATAGAGAGAAACCGTGCCCGTCTTTGCGGTAGACCTCGACACACCCACCCTGGCATCAGGTGAATACTCGGCACAACCGAGGGCGTCCTTGCTTTCGGAAAATGGGTCGAGCAGACGAAGTCTTACGATGAAGTTCAACAAGCCCACTAGATTCCTCCTGGGAAAGAAGGTATCTTGTGGTGAACTAATATTGAATGGAAGGACTCATAATCTCATCCTTCGTAGCCTCATCTTAATTAATTGTTCAACCTACGAGAGTAAGCTCAACTACTTGTGAATCATATGTAAAGTTCCTGGTAGAGGGAAATTTGCTACATTTAAATTTGAAAGCAGAGTGACGGATAGCTGGTTTGGTTTGGTTTGTTAATTAACGTGCTAGGTTAAGAGACTACTGTTGCATTCCTACTGGAGCTTGAGAGTGAGTGAGGTCGGGCCGGATCAGGTTAACTACCATTAAGTACATCAACCTCGTCCCACCTAAATGACCGGAACCATGCCAAAACGCATCTATGTGTTGAACCATGACGAATTCAGCAGCCCAGAATTGAAAATAAAACAGAAACTTTCACGCGAAATCCCGCATTACAAAAGAAAAACTTGAACAATCTCCCTTCCATCGTTCCGCCTCAGCCACCACGCGCCTGAGCCTCAAATCCAATCTCTCTGTCCATGCCAAACCACCTAGGCTTTCGATCTATGACCTCAGAGTCACAGGTATCCCTACCAGTCCCCGACTAGCCTCTGCGTATATTCCGCTCTCCCGCACGTAGTCCCTGAACAGCTGCCATCCACTTGATCCGAGAATTGTTTCCAGAGCTGGTGCCTTTCTCTTTCAGCTTTTCGGCCGCCATGTTGCCAGTGCTTTTCGACACTGGACAAGGTGATCGATTGATTTTGCCCTTCCGCACTCGCAGTAAAGTGTAGTGTCAGTGTGGTTGAAGCGGCGATGATATGCCGCGAAGTCCCCATGTCCAGTTCGAGCAGCGATTAAGCGGGCGTAGACCGCTCTAGGTAGCGCTAGTTCTGGCGATTTCTTGCGCCGCATCTCGAGTTCAAGGTCGGCGTAGTATTTTGGGCGGTTCGAGTGCCACCAGTCTGTCAACATCTGCCTGGCTAGTTCGCGGGCTTTCCGTCCAGATGAGGCGAGGGTCATCACACCATGTATCGTCCTAGAGTTGTCCGACGAGTTAAGCTCTCTTCGTGCGAGTTCATCGGCGATTTCATTTCCTGCCAGCCCTTCGTGGCCCGGAATCCATCCTATTTTGACAGGCGCGGCTGATCTCGCGGCCAATTTCACGAACTTTTGGATACGCCAGGATGATGAGCCCGTTGTTCCCGTCAGTAAAGCCTGAACAGCCGCAGAATTGTCGAGAAGGATGTAGATAGCGCTGCGTCCTCGATCTCGCTTGCTGGTAGTGATTGCTTCCAAAGCGGCCAAAGCTCCATGAACTCCGCGTCGTAGACCTCTGCATTGATAATTTTTCCTGAGCCGCTTTGCTCAATTTCCGTGCCTGTGCCAATTATAAAGGTCACAAAGGCCCATGACACTCTGTCAGTTGAAGTCCCAGAACCATCATTGTAAACGCAGAGACAGTCAGGTGGGAGTGTGGGTAGCCACTCTCTTTTGAACTTGGCAGCCTCTTTCTTGCTTGTCCAGCAGGGAATTGGCTGAGGGGGGACCGGAGGTCGGAGCGGTGGAGGTAGTTCAGCCTCTGGCAGAAGTCGGTACATCCTCTGGACCCTCGAATCATGAACTCTGTCCAGACCAAGTCTGGTTTTGTTGCATGTCTTTAGTCCAAGTCGGTGGCGAGCGCTGTCTGTGCTTTCCGTGGCCCGAAGTCGAAGCGGATGGTACTCATCTAGCCTTCGGATTCGTGCGGCAGTCTTGAGCCTGCGTTCCTCGAGCAGAATTTGTGCTGGCGGAATACCAGTCTCTCTTCTCAGGGCTGCAATAGGTATCGTGCGCCAAGTTGGTAGAGCCATGCGGATTCCGAAGGCAGAAGTTTGGTCAATAACTTTGCACTGTCTCTTACATGAATTTCGCGCGACACCCCGATAGGTTTCCCTGGTTGGCCCCGGGTACCAGGATTCCGCTGCGTGCATCGCGATTGGCAGGACTACCGTGCGGATCACTGTGGTTAGTAAGTCGGGCCTTGGTCCCTGGGTGCACCGAGTAAGTCGCCGGAAGTGTTGTACCAGCCGCATTGCTTTACTGGTCCACTTTGCGACGTGGCTTTCGAAGGTGAGGCCGCGGTCCGGGTACACTCCGAGCCACCGAATGTCGTCAGATGCTTGTTCGTCGCGAGTACCTACCCTTATAGGCGGAAGTTCGTGTCCCCTGGCTTTTAGGTCGAGAAAGTAGACTACTTCGGCCTTATTTTGGTCAAAGAAGACGGCGTTATTAGCATCCCACCTGAGAGCTGCATCGACCTCTCGCTGGACGGCTACAGCACCTTCGTTTGGGGTTGAGCCGATGTCGAGGATAGCAATATCATCTGCATAGCCGAATCTCCAACTGCTGCTCCCCACGACTTCGGCCATGTAGAGGAGGAAGAGAATTGGGAATAGGGGCGATCCTTGTGGGACACCGCATTCAAGGAATACCGGATCTGTCACTCCGTCCTCGTGCCTGACGTGGGCAGATCGTCCTTGGAGAAAGGATTTTATCCAGTAGATGGATGCATCAGGCCAGCCCATTCCCTTCATCCTTAAGACCAGGCGTGCGTGAAGTACAGCGTCGAAAGCCCCCTGCACGTCCAGAGTTACAAGAACAGCTTTCTTCTGTCTTTTCATTGCGTGTTCCACGTCGTGGATGACACAGGAGACGAGGTCGTTAGCAGATCTGCCAGAGAGTGCTCCAAAGAGTTGCTGCGGAATTGCCTTGTAAGAGAGGGCGGTGTGAGCCATTCTCCTTGCAACCAGTCTTTCGAGACCTTTACCCAGGGAGGAGAGTAGAGCGATAGGCCTCCGTCCTTTAGCTGTGCTCAGATCATGGCCGGGTTTGGGGAGAAGGATTACTTCCGCTAGCTTGAATGCTTTTGGAAAGTGATTTAGTCGCAGTGAGCCCTCAAAAAGTACTCTCACTGCGTATCCAATTGATGGCCAGGCTATCCTAAGGGGACGGACGGAAATTGAGTCTGATCCAGGGGCTTTATTTTGGCAGGCTGTCGTGACCCACTTGGCTTCTTCGTCTGTAACGCTTGTGAGCCATGGAAGGTTTCCGCAGCCGGGCTCGAGGTGATCGGCGTCGATATCGTTTTGGCTGGTGAACAGCCCGAGAAGAAGGTCACGCAACAGAAGTGCTCGCTTTCCTGGGTCCGATACATAGCCGTTGGAAGTTTGGAGTGGTGGAGCAGCGGGTGTGGGCCGCGACTTTTCCCAACGTGCCATCCGATACATATCGACGTCTGTTGTAGCTTCGGAGAACTTACGCCGCCAGTATTGGCGTTTTGCACTTTTGACTATGCGACGGAAATCCTTTCTGCTCTCTTCGTCCCTGAATATCCTGTATTCACGTTTTGCCTGTGAGCACTCCAACGTCCACCAAGATGCCGTCCCACCCTTCTTCGCACTCCCGCGTCTTCTGGAAGCCCTGATAGCATCGCTGATGGTTTGAACCAGTTTGTCCGCAAGGTTGTCCACCGCACTTGTTGGGAACACAGGCTGCATCCCTATTCCGTGGGCCCACCTGCCTGGTACCTTGACGAAGTCTTCGAGGGCGTCGTCTGTCACTCGGAACGGTTGACCAGTTTTGATAACAGCTCTGGCTTTCGAGTTTGGACGCGGAACGTCTCCCGCAAGAGTTCTGTGGTCCGAAGTCGAGTCAAGCTCAACCGAAACATCTGCAAGTGCGCCAGCGTTAGACTAAACTAGGTCGAGTGTGTTTCCAAGTTCGTGGGTCGGGACGCCCGGTGTAGAAGATAACTCCATACCGTGCTCGAACATCCACTCGGTGAGAACCTGGCCGTCGCCGTGTAGCCTAGTAGCCATTGGCTGCCAGTCGGTGTGAACGGCAATGAAATCTCCACCAATTACTGTAGGCCCAGATGGAGCCCATGATAGTAGCGGCAAAAGGTCCGCTCCAGGAGCGCGGTAGACGGAGACAAATGTGACTCTTTCTACCGTTACTGCGGTAAGATCTGATGATGTCTCGCAGATTGCTTGCTGTTGGCACTTGATCCCTTTTCGCGTGTAGATGAGGGAGCGTGGCCTTGAAGAGTTAGCAGCGACACGGGGAGGCAAATGCCTATCGAATCCGGGATGCGACTTAGTGAGCTAGAAGCCGTTCTTGTGTTGGGTCCAGGGTTCCTGGATAAGGAGGACATCGGTTCCTGAATCCCAAGCGGATTGCAGGATGATGTCCGTAGCGAGGTCTCCTCTGCCCAAATTAGCACAGAGGAACGAGATTGTGGTTGCTGTTGTGTGGAGCTCGGTTGGGTTGTGGTCCCTTACGGGCATTGAGCAACGTTTATATTTTCGTTTTCAGCAGTAGCCTCGGTGGCTTTCTGCTTTGCTTCCATCTCTCTGATCGAAGCATTCCTTTCTTTTTGACCCTGCCCGCGGATCACCGACAGCTGGTCTCTTGTGCGTTGCACCGTCTTCCCGCCAGCCCGCGTCGGCCTTGCCATGCAGTTAGGCTCGACGGCAGAGTGTGGTCCATGGCAGTTTATGCATCTCGGGATAGCCTGTTTGCAATCGGCGGCCTTATGCTCGACAGAGCCGCATCGTGAACAGCGTTCTGCTCGCGAGCAGATCTTTGTAGGGTGGTGTCCCCAACATCGGTTGCATTGAGCAATTTTTGGCTTGCGCTGGAGTTCGTGCAGCCGACCACTTTCTTCAAATAGTCGTTCACCAAGCTTTGGTTTTCCTGTCGCAAAATGTAGCACCCAGTCTGTTGATGGCCTTGCCATGCTAGTCGCAAAAGCGCGAGCAGATGTTGGTCTGACGCCGGTCTTGAGGGTGGCTTCTTCGATCACCATTTCTGGCGTGACTGGCACTGGTCCCTCGAGGGTATATAGCTTATCTGGAATATTGGGTGCAAGCACTGATATGCAATTGGACGCGGCTTCCAACTTCATTTCAGAGCTGTCAAGGGTATTCGCTCCTGTCAGTAGCGCGCTTCTTGCTCCTTCCCCGTCAGCTTGTATTGCAAATCCAGAATTCACGACTGTGACTTGTCTGATCGATGAGTTAGCCAGTCGTAGTTTACTAGCCAGGCTTATTTTTATGAAATGTGGAGACATGCGTCTCCACGGGTGATCCGGTTTGAGCCGTAAGAATACGCGCTCGTCAGCTTTTTCCTGCATCACTGCTGATGCTTTGGGTTTCGATGTGGGCATGTGGCCAGTGGTTGTTTTTGTGGCAGCTGTGGTTGCTGGCTTAGCCTTTTTACGCACCACCTCTGTCCAGGATCTCTCGGGAGTCTGGTTGGTGGTTTGTTCTGTCCCATGGGTAGGGATTGGTGTCGCAGAAGCAGCGGGTGGTGTGGCTGCTCCTAATCTCGTGTTTTCCCTGGCGAGGATCTGTACAGGACGCACGACGCTCGCATTAGTCTTCTTCCTCGACTCTTTAGCTGTCTCGAGGCGAGGTTTGATGATGTGGCCACTTGCAGCTTGAGCTGGTGCTGTGGCTTTGGGGGTGGCTGAATTGCCCCGCAGAATTTCTGTGATCCGGCTTTGAAGAGCCAAACCGGTGAGTTCGATGGCTTGTCGGAACTCTTCGTCTGTTGTCGATTCGAGCAGGTTGCAGTACCCGCTGACGATGCGCTCTGCTTCCGCAAAACGTTCCTGGAAAGCTCTCGCTTGTTCGGCGAGAAAGTTGGTCATGTTGACGGCCGTGGGGTTTGGGCTCGGGTTTGAAGAGTGCTGTTGACTCGCGCAGCAGACTGAGTCTGGTATGGTGTTGTGTGGTGTAGGCGATAGTGTGTATTGTGGATCGTTGAGATCCATTTCGACGTCCTGGCGCGTCGCGTGTTGGGTGGGGAGAGGTGGCCAGGAGCCAGCCTCTGCGGAGGACTGGGGCGGCATAGGTGATTGAGAAATGTAGGTGACAGTAAGATGTCGTAAGTGGAATGCAATATAGTCACTTGGGTGAACAATGTGTGGGGTTAAAAGATTATTATGGTTATGTAGTCGAAATGTGTGTTCGCGTGCTGTCTAGCTTAGTTTGCTAATTTGGATGTGGAGGACAGCTGGTCAGACTCTTTTGTAACTTCCAAATGCTGTAGGGCGCGCTAGAGCGTCGGGTAGTCCTGTTTTTTTTTTTTTTTTTTTTTACTTTTGGTCCTAAGCTAAAGCTATCTTTTCCACATTGGGTCAAGGACCGGTGGAGCCGGCAAGGATCACTGCGTACAGGCCCAACTCATCCCAACCGTATGAACTACTACTGAAATTGTAGAAGTTAACAGCAAAACTAAAATCAAAAACATAAATCAAAAACTGAAATCAAATTTGGAAGAAATACTGTTTGGTCCGGATCCCGCGCTTCTCGCCCGTTCCATTTCCTGCCACATCTTCCAGGTGACTTTTTCTTATCTCCGCTGAGAGCGAAAGATACGTTTACAGATACCCTGAATTCAGCTGGTATCCTGCTATATATATTGAAGCTTTTTGTAGACTTCACCGAGGGTTGCTGTACCCTCAGACTTCTTCTTCAGATCCCAGGATTCCAAAACCGGATCCCTCGGCCATCGAGACATCCTTCGTTGAGGCCATCGTTGCCTCTTCGGCCCTTTTGGCTGCAGCCCTAAATCGAGCCACTTTCGCAAACTCCCCTTGCTGGATCTGGCGGATCCGCGCGAGCTGCTCTTTTGTCACCAGTCCGGACTTGCTGGGTCTGGCTAAGCAGGCCCGGGAATCCGATCGGTGAGGTCCCCCACGGTTTCGACACCGGGTGAGGGCCTTGCACTCTGATTCTGAGTGCATATTAGATCCGCATTTCCAGCAAGCTGGAGCGCGGGAACAACCACGGGTGGCATGAAATTCAAGACACCGTTTGCATTGTTCGATTTTGCGACGAGGTCGGAAGAGCTTTGCAGCTCCAGAGTCGTCGAAAAGGCGGAATCCAGGTCGAGGAGCGGATTCTAGGGGAAAGAGCGCTTGCCAATTTGAGTAGGGCGCCCCTGGTTTGCTAGTCCCATGAGGACGAACCAGAAAGGGAACCAACTGGGTCACTCGCGTGACTTCGTCGGCAACTATCTTTGCCGTCACGGCGATTGGGCCAGCAAGAGTTCGAATTGTCTCCGGGACGGTGGCAATTTGCATGGCAACCAGATTTGATGCTGGTTCCAGTTTGATTCCAGATTCGCTCCGTGATGTGGAGCAATCTAGGAGATCTGTTCGAGCGAGTTCATCCTTTGCGGTTATTGCAAAGCCGGTCTTTACCCGCTGAACCAGCGTGATATTGTTGGCAGCGGTTCCCAGCGCCTGAGACACCGCTAGCCGTACTCCAGCTGGAGAAAGGAGACGGTGGGGATGGAAATAGTCGAGGCGCAGAAAAAGTCGTGAATCGGCTTTTCCACTCGAGTTGACACTCTTTGCTTTGGGGGCGGGCGGTGCTGCCGTTTTTGTCGATTTCCCAGCGCTGCTGACTAAGCCTGCCCGAGCTACGGTGGCCCAAGCCGTCTTTGGGGCCGGAGCCTGGGTTTTTGTAGAGTTAGGTGCCCTAATTTCTGGAGCCCTCGGTGAGAGAGGGTTGGCGGGGCAGGCAGGAAGGGGTAGTCCTGTTTGTTTGTTTGTTTATTATTTTACGTCGTGCCAGCGCGCAACACGTTTCCCAAGGCCACATGCCGGTTAGCTCAGTCTAGAAAAACTACCCGACGCTCCTAAGATCCCGGCATAAACTACCTGGGCCCTGGCCCTCCTGTCAGTTGCCCCTAACTAAAAATACACCAAAAGCACCCTTCCTCTGGGTCTTTTGTTAACTATACTGCAGACAGAACTAAAATGTAAATCTACATGCTAGAGAGGAGAAATAATCTACCACCGGTACAGATAGAGCTACTAGTACGTGTTTGAGTCCCACTAAATAGTTAGTATGGAGCGAGTGTAAAAGCTAGGAGTGAAAATTGGTCTCTTCAAAAAACTTAGTCTTGTGGACCCACTTGCTGAAGGCGATAGCCCCTTCTGGAAAGCTTAGAACCCAAGGGATTCCAGGGTTGGGAAGTCGAGGTCCACCTTGCAGTCGTGCTCGGCTGCGCCCTAGTCGACAAAAGAAGTGGTCAGGTGACTTTTCTCGTCCGCAGCTGCAGGTCAAGAGAGCTTCGAGGTGTTGGAAACGGCGGTGGTAGTCTGCAAAGTCCCCATGCCCTGACCGTGCAGCAAGAAGCAGGCCCAGTGTTCGCCGGTCGAGACTCCTAAGTTCCAGTTAGTCTCCAACATTTTCTCTAATTCCAAGTTGTTTGTATCTTTCGGGGGCGTTTTGCGTCCAATATCTGGTCGCTGAGTCTTGGTATCTAACTTTGATATCTCTCTTTGCTCTAGAGATTGACGGTTCAAGTGAGGAATCTGGGAGTGTGCAGGCCTGTTTGGCGAGAACGTCTGCAGCTTCGTTTCCCAAAATACCAACGTGTGCAGGGCACCATTTAATGATGACTGAGCCGACTTCTGTGAAGTGGCAACGGTCTCTTCTAGTCCATGCTGTCGCAAGCCCTCGAAACTGAGAGATACGAGGAGAACTAGAGGGGGTGGGGTTGCATACAAGAAGCCGAAGGGCAGCCTCCTGGTTGTCTAGGCACACAAACACCTTATTGGCGTATCGGACCATGGGGTTACGAAGGGCTGCGGCGAGTCCTTCGGTTGCTCCGGCAATTTTGGCGTCATAAACCTCAGCAGAGTTCCCGAGGGGGAGTAAGCCCCGCCCAACTTCCTGCAAAAGGCCCCGATATATCACGTACCCAGCTCCAGCTTTGTTGTCGATAAGCGCTCCATCTGAGAAGACAAATAAGTCTAAGGGGGACTGTGATATGTGCCACTTTGTGAGTTCCTATAGACCCATTCTTTTACCTACAGCGCTTATAGTTTGTAGGTGTGACTTTTCGTTGGTGTCCCAGGGTGACGGGATGGTGTCGGTGGAAAGTTCGGGGGAGGTTCTCTGGCGGATCCAACACATACGAGGTGAGTTTCAGCGTCGTTGGAGCGGATGCCTTGGGTCTGCTGCTGCAACTCAGACTGCGAGACGGTCGTGTATTCTCTCAAGCCATGCAAGTGCCGGGCCCCATCCAGTCTCTCGGAGAAGGGCGGCAGTAGGGGTTGTACAGTAGACAGGGAGGACTGCCCGGGCAGTATCGTTTATTCTACGTTGGATGCGTGTGATGATATTTTTTGGTGTTGACTTTGAGTACCATGTTTCAGCTCCATAGAAAAGCGTGGCCAATGCTACTCCTTGTAAAGCCTGTTTGAGAAGGTGTGGATTAATGCCTCGGGTGGTACATGAAATCCGTTTTAAGTGACCTGTTATGCTAAGAGCCTTTCTGCAGGCCTGGCTAACATGGTACCTGAAACACAAGTTCCGATCAAAATAAACTCCGAGCCACCTGATGTGGTCGTTAGGCCTGATCTCAAGGCCATTAATGTAGAGACTTGGTTCTGCTGGCGTTCCCTGTTTACGGTGGAAGTACTGTAGCTCGATTTTGGCAATCTCAAAAGATATGCCGTTCCCATGTCCCCAAGTAAGCGTTTGATCCAATTGATTCTGGAGCAGTTTTGCGCAAGAGGAAAGGTCTGGTGCAGATGCGAAATGCGCAATATCGTCAGCGTAGCCGAATCAGCCCCGTGTCAGATTGAGTGCTCCTTCTGTAGCCAGAAGGAAGAGGATTGGTGATATAGGGGACCCCTGTGGAAGGCCGCAGTGGATTTGAAAACTTGGCGATTTAATGCCGTCCAAAGATAAGGTGGCCTCAAGTTGTTCCATAAAAGAAATTACCCAGCGTGCGATATTAGGTGGCCATCCTTAGCTACGGAGGCGGTAAGAGAGGCGTCCTTTTTGAATTCCATCGAAGGCACCTTTTATGTCCACGGTAACAACACCTGCAACCTTCTTTTCGGCCCATCCCATTTGAATGTCGCAGGCCAAAGCTGTTGTGAGATCTGTCGCCGCGCGGCGGGGCACTGCACTACATTGGTCCTGAGAGAGAATGCGGTGCTTGAGGGCGAGGTAGGGGAGTCTTCGGGCAATTAGCCTTTCTAATCCTTTTCCGAGGCAAGAAAGAAGAGCGATTGGCCTATATGATTTGGGTAGGGAGAAGTTGCGGTTTCCCATCTTTGGTAGAATGATTATGTTAGCCTTTTTGAAGATAGGTGGGTGAAGTCTCGACTGGATACATTGACGAAAAAGTGCTGCGATCCGATAGCCAGTTACAGGCCACGCTTTCTTGAGGGAATCTGTTGTGATTTCATCTATTCCGGGTGCCGAGCAGGTTACTTGACAGCATGAGCGGAATATTTCCTCGTCTGTGAGTGAGGGCCAGTGTATATTTTTTCTGGGGACACTAGGTACATCTAGAGGGAGATCATTATGGTCTAGATGTCGACTTAGGAGCGTGTCTTTGAGGAGCTGCGATTTTGCTTCAGGTGTTATTGCAGGTCCACTTGGTCCGACAAGGTGGGGATCTGGAACAGAGATTGTTTTTTGTACCACCTAGTGACCTGATAAGTCTCAGTTAGATTGGATATCTTCTCTATCTTTTGACGCCAGTACTCTTGTTTGGCTTTCCTGACAATCTTGCCAAAGCCCCGACGTTCCTCTGTGGCGTTTGAACCGAGACGTCTGGCGCGGCAGAAATTTCGATGAGCTTCAGCGCATTTGGCATTCCACCATGGGGTACTCCTTGAATTTTCCCGTGATCTAGGGCAGGCTGCTTGTAGCGCACCAGATAATGCATCAACGAGGAAAGATGCTTCCTCACTTAGGTTTGCTGAGGGCGGGGTTGTGAGTTGGTCAGCAAGGTTTTGCCGGAAAGCTTCCCAGTTGCAGGCAGTGTATTGAAGCCGGCCGATGGCGGGAGTATCAGGGCCGTCATCTGGAATGAGCGTTACAAGAGTTCTATGGTCTGCGCCAGCATCGAGATCTTGGCGGATTTTGCAAGAGGGGTGAGACCTGGATTGCACAAAGCAGAGATCCAGTACTCCTCCTGCGTCATGTGTTGGGATTCCATATGGGTTCAAAAGAGATAGGCCTTTATTGAAAGACCAGACCAGTAGGGAGTCTCCATGGGCCGAGTCTTGTCTGGCCGCCGGATCTCAGGCCGAATGGTGTATATTAAAATCCCCTGCAAAGATGTTAGGGCTTTCGGTTATTGTAAAGAGAACTCTTAGGCCTTCTCCTGGATCAGAGGAGCCTGCTGGGGCGTTGTATATTTCCAACAATCAACCATACGCCTCCCTCGACGGTGGATGCAGACACAAATTAGATCGCGCGAATAAGCTTTTGGCCGAAAGAGAGAGAGACTGCGACCTTTGTGAACATACGTCATAACTCGAGGCCGGGCTGTCCATTCGGGGATAGGAGAAAAAGTTTGGAATCCTGGGTGGGTTTTTGTGATTTTACGGGAGAAGTCCGAGAAGATCCAAGGCTCTTGGATAAGGATCATATCGGCTCCTGATTGGGAAGCGAGAGCAAGTGCAGAGTCGTGTGCTGGGCCAGATTTGCCGACATTGACCTGAAATATACAGAGGCTAGAGGCTGTCTGCCTTTTAAATCCTCGGCCGCGGATCATTAAAGTTGTATTTCGGTGGTGGGAGTTGAAAGTTGCGCTGGAACTTCCTGTATTGAGGTGGTTTTGCTCCCGCAACACTCCATTTCGATGTCGGGAGTTGGTACAGCGCTTGAGGTATTAGAGGGGGATTTTTAGTCTGCCAAGCTTTGTGGCCTTGTTGCCGTATTTGTCGTAATCTTTCTTTGTTGGGCCTTATAAAGACTCCATTCTCCCGACGGGGTCGTGCTGGGCAGGTATCAGTAGTTGTCGGATGTGGGCCACAACAATTTAGACATTTATAAGGGGTACTACACACCCCGTCGTGTGGTTCGGCAGCGCATGGTCCGCAGCGAGGTCTTCGGGTGCATGCGTTAACATTATGAAATCCGTGATATTTAGAGCAGGAGAGAATCTATGGTTGGTCCTCGACAGGTCTAAGTCGTGCGGCTCTTGCAAATAGACGGACATTTTTGGGAAGACTCTTAACGCATGAGGCTTTAAGTACTAGGCGAAGTGTACCATCACTGCTTGGTGATTGGTTGGACCGGCGAGTCCAGGACATTGCGTATATAGAATCATTACTTATTTTCTCTGCTTCAAGCTCTTGTCTGATTTCTTCGTATGAAGGGCCTCGCAGTTTCCTCAAGAATTGTATCCGTATTTAGGTATTGGGCCTAGTAGGTAGTTTATTCTCTTTTCCTGCCTCTCCATTGGTGCTTCGCCGGTGATTGGTTTCAGATCCTTCGCTGCTTCGAGTATTTCCTGAGCTTGAGAGGGAGTTGGAGCCACAAGGGCTAGCCAAGTGGGTACCATCCGGATACCTTTGATAAGTTCCGGGCGGCTTAGAAGGCGGCGTAGCTTTGTTCTAACAAGGAGTGGATCTTCGCAACGGAGGGGGTGTTCTACAGGTACGGATGATGACTCTTGCGTCAGGTATTTGCGAGGTAGATTTCGGAGCTGGCGTTTTGTTGGTAGGGCTTGGGGCGTTGTTGCCTCTATGGGCTACTACAGCGTATGAGGGAGCCACTATAGGGGCTACTCTTTCCACTTGAGCACTTTGATCTGGCCTACTTGTGTTGCTGGCAGTATTGATGGAGGTATTTTTTTGGCAACTAGGCTCATCAAAGACTGGCAAGCCAGCGATGACGCGCGCAGCGCTCCGAGTAGTGATTGCTCGCAGATCTGCGGCGATGGATGGAGGGAGGTTCTTTAGGTATTTAGCTCCTGCGTTCTGCCAGGCTGTTAGCGATGCAGCATATTCGTTGATAGACTTTGATGAGAGTGGGAAGTAACACGCCGATTACTTGTGGCTGGTGGGCTTATTGCATCATCATTCAGAGGAAGAGCTTCAGATGTAGGAGCTGCATGTATAGCATGTTCAAGACCTTGTAGAGCCTTTCTAGGGGTTGATACTGGATTGGTTTGTGACTCCTGTACATTGGGTGTCGGATCACTGGAAGGATACGAGCTTGTGTCATCTAGTATTGTCTCGTCTTCGGGGGCTGATGATAGTTCTGATTCGGAATCTATCTCGATGTTCTCTATCTGGTGATTCTCATTCAAATGACCCGTCTTCCTCGAGCCTCTGTTAGTAAGAGCGTCGAGGACGGCTGTCTTATCAAGGTTGGAATCGCGATTTTTCACGATTTTGGATGTGCCAGAAACAGCTGGCTTCAGGGGCAGGGATACCCCATGAGCTTTCTTCCGCTTCCCTGGAGGCATTCTAAATTGTGTGACTTTATAATAAACTTTTGACTGATGTTTTTTTTTTCTCGATGATGTGATGAATGTTTGAAAATGTGCGATGCATCGGGTAGTCCTGTAGGGACTGGGCCATCCAGTTCGTGACTTAGGTCACGGGCTGTGGTAGGTGTTGGAAAATATACTCTGTACAATATTATATGGATATGTATGATAAAGTAAAGAAGACTTGATATTTGAAAACCATGGGAACATTGGACTTATACAACATCTTAGGGGAGAAATTCCCACTAGTCTCATGTGCCTGTCAAACCTAGTGATGACCAGCCACCTCTCATCTACCAAGATGAGACAAGATACATGACACTATAAACACAAGCCGACGATGGAAGGTGCCGTGGTTCGCCTCCCGGTGGTGTTCTCTGGTATGGTTTGAGTAGCCTGGGCACCTACTCCACTTGGGAAGGAGACATCTCAGATAACATTTCGCGAAAAGAAAATTTGATGGATGACGGAGGCATGTCTGGATAACTCAAGGTTTTTGGTATGTTCCCCTGGGTGAGTATTCACGGATGAAGGTTGACTTGGGTGAAGAAAAAGCCACCATAGTTTCGCAGTGGTACTTGCAAATGAAATCTGAGGCATGACTACTCTTCTTGTAAATTGAGTCATCTTTTCTGTACTTTTCTTCGATATTGTGTCATAGCTAGATAGCTGCATACGCAATTAAAATCTGATGCAAAAAAAAAAAAGATGGCAAGATACACTGTAGTACGTAAATATCCAAAGTATATGCAGCAGTAGGCGCGATTAGCGCACTCGAGACACATTGTGGATCCTTAAAAGATCTACATTGTCATGGGTTGGTCAGATTTTGGATGTACGGCACAAAGACAAAATGCTAGTGTCATATGGTCTCACACGATCAGATCGCACAATCACAAGAGCAGATCTCACTGGAGCTGAAGGGTAACAGAGTATTGATGTATATAGGCGCAAAGATATCCTGCATTTAGAGAGGTGTAGAATTTACTTGTTAGTCTCAAGCTCTACACAAGATCCATTGTGGTTAGGAGCCACGAGACACCACGTGATAACATTTCATTCTTACACAAACACCATTTACTAAGTACACAACGCGCGCCCAGAAACCTCAACGTGTTGAGAGAGTCGATCTTGTCGGGAACCTGAGACAAAACAGATAATGGATGAGTCCTAAATTTGATAGTCAGAATTTCCAACGGTAGGCACGACGTTAAATTCAATCAATCAATCAATCAATCAATCAATCAATCAATCAATCAATCACGGAGTCGACTGGTGTTGATATTTATACTAGCGTTAGACTAGTCCGAGAAAACATTTAAAGTAGTCCTCGTTCATGTTCTAAGAAGGCGTGCGACTGGAGGGCAAGACTGAACACCTGTATGCGGTGTCCTCTACGAACCTGGGAGTGAAATATTCTCCCAGAGCCAAGTTCAGTCAAACTTCGCAATACCGAACAAGTTGGCCCACGAGGCAATGATTCAAATTACTCCACCATATCAATCTTTCACTCCCAACGAAATCGATTCCTACCTAAACCTCATCAAGCTTACAAGTACGACCTAGTACATCCTAATCCCAATGACCACACCTCTTGTCGACTTTCTCTGGCCTTAGCTGGTCGCCAGATACACGCCCACGCCCACGCCAATATTTGTACCCGACGGAGGAAGCAAAGCGTGGCGCACAAATCTGGAAGACAATTCCTTGGGATGGATGTGAGAGGGATCAGGACAAGTTAATAAGATGATGCAGAGGATTGGATACAGCCTCGACGGGCGTGGAATTTTGAATTTTGGAAAGGAGTTTTTACAAATTGAGCTTTGTGCGTGCCAAGTCTTCGGCTGCGAGAGTGCAGGCGACACTATAAAAACTGCCATGGTTGGATGGTTGTTGTGCTCAGCTAAGGTAGCCCTGGCAGGTAGCGCATGGAGGGTGAGTGTGTCATCAAGGTACCTGAGGCATGGACAACTCACATGACATGTTTGGCGCATTTGTTCAGGGAAGGCACACTGCATGAGTAAGCATGATGGGCATATAATTCGCTGGTACGCGAGTTCATGGGGTATAAAAGGGGAGTATTTCCCTCTACAACTTAGAATAAACATCCATAGAGTCATCTACAATTTACTCTCGACAAAACATCATATCTTAGCCGTCAAACGCAAGTGTACATTCCCCATTTCATATACCAAGTAAAACAATGGTGCGGCGGTACATCATCTTGGCCGGTCTGCCAAGTAGAGTCTGGATAGCTTGGACGCATATCCCACTTGAGACAGTAGATCGCTGGTTCGAATCCGGCAAAATACAACCAAATTTCTCGCAGCCGGGAATGCATGGATGACGAAGGCATGCTTGGATAATCAAAGGTTTTTAAATTCCCTTTGGTGGGTACTAACGGAGGAGGGTCGACTGTTTGTGTAAGCAAGCATACCTCACAGTGGTATTTACGAATGAAATCCAGAGTATGAGTGTCTCTAACGTCAAAAGAGTCATCCCACATGTATACATGGCGCCGGTCATGTGTTATAGCTAGATAGCTGAATACACATTAAATGATTAAAAAAAAAACGGCAATACTAGCTAGGAGGTCAAAGCAACAATAAGGCGTAATACAGGGCTTAACCCTCAGGGTTGACTGGTAAATAATGCTTATATTCAAAATTGAAATTAACCAATAAATTAATGAGCATCTGGGTAGGTCCTTAAGTAGTCTTTCATAGTCTAGGTGTTGGTATGACAGGGTCAATCTCTGTGATATCACAGGTAATGAGAGTGGGGATCGCTACTGCAGAAGCGGTGACTGATTAACGTGTATATGTATATAGATCTCTATCTGTGGACGCCCCTGAAGCTTTCATAAAACCAAAGTCAACTTGTGAGCCTAAGGCATTAATCTAAACCTCAGGCCTACCAGAGCAGGTGCTCCGACACTAGGACTCAGTAGAGACTTAAATTTAAATCCATCAATCGATCAATTAATCATAGCGTAATGGCTCCTGATAATACTTAACTCCATAGCAAGTATTAGGCCTAGGGGAAAGTTATCAGTCAGCAGATATACAAAGCGGATCAAAAAGGTTTAAGTACCTGTTAGTAGTAGCTTAGGACTTTTTTCTCTTCATAAAGTTTCATAAATTAATTTGATTTTGATTTAGATTTCATTTAACTCGATCAGGCACCCCATGGGTCCATGCAGGTGACTATCTTCATTATTTACAAAGGAGGAAACCAATTTGGTGGAAACACCCTGATCCTGTCCGTTTATATTGCTATCAATTTATTTAGTTAACCTTCAGGGAATGCAAAGTACACTGTTCACCTAGTGTGGATTCCGTCCTCCCCCCTTCCAGATCGTTTTATTATATCCGAAATTGCTACCTTGACTTCCCCTGCAATTCGAAACAGTTTTATCTACCCTTCTCTTAGTATCCACTGTGTGATTCGAGCCACATATTTTGGGCTGTTCATCAAGGCTTCAAATGGCCTGTCTTTAGCTCATCGGACAAAGTCTCCTCTTTCATTTGCCCACAGTAGACACGCCAATACCATGTGCTTGACATTTTGTGACGGATATTTACATTGAGAGCTTGGCTTTTCCGATCCGGATACTTTTCTTCTGCACAGGTAAGAATTGAGTTCAATATGCTCACTTCTTAGCTGAATAGCGACACTGCTTTGGGCCCTGGTTAGGTTACGGTGGATTTTTAACGGTGTATCTTTGAAATTGATTTTGGTGCTGCCCGTTTATTTATCAGTAAATATATTGGCTGCTTTCCAATGTTCTAGATAGGTTGATGCTAGTCAGCCAGGGCGCTGTTTCCTGTTCTGGCTTGTCCATGAATTCTTCCACTCCTGAAAGGCCGCTATCTTTCCAGCTTCTTTCTGCCTCTGCTTGTACTTTTCCCTTCCGCAAATTCTTGTTCATTCGGCGATATCTTTTCTCTTGTTCAAGCCATGCAGAACTTCTCTCCTGTTTACGGGCAGCTTTATCCTTTTACGAGTCAATCGTATTGTCTCTTGAATAGGGACTTGAGTTGATAGTCCGGCGTGATGGACCCTCCCTTGTTTTGGACATATCTCTATAGGGAGGACGGACGATTCGTGCTCTAGCACTCTGCTACTAGTATAATTACAGGCGCCTGAAACAAGCTTTAACCATTTTCTTTGAATACTTCTAAGGGGTTTCACTATCCTTTGAAGTACTTTCCTGTTGACCCAGCCTCGACCCATATCGAGGACCCATGCGTAATGGCTGGTCTCACTATTGAGCTATATAGTAGCTTAGACTTCATGAATGTCGCTCTCCAAGTTGATTGTGTCAGTCTACTAATTGACTGCACTTGGGTGCAAGATTTTTGCTGGATATTCTTTATGTGGACTCCCAAATAGAGTTTAGGATCGAAGAAGACTCCGAGAACTCGAAGAGAAGATTGCGGCGAAGTTAAGTGTCCTTGTATACTCATGGTGGCTTCTAGATTGTGTCTGTTCCTTGCTCGTGTGAAATGCATCAAATGATACTTCTCTGGTACAAATTTTACTCCGTGATTTTTGCCCACTCCTCGCATTTGCTGTGCTTTTCCTCTAACATTTGGCAGTTTTTCTCAGTAGAGCTTGACCACGTCAATATATTAGTGTCATTTATAAATCCTACAGCTGAGCTAGAGGGAGTTTGAAGCAATGGTAAGAGGGTGCTGACAAAAGCCAGAAATAAAATCGGAGACAGAGCTGATCCCTGAGGTATACCTGTGTTAGTAGAGATTTGGTCCCTTTTGTATGACCCGAGGACTACAGAAGTCGCTCTATCATCTAGAAAGGATTTTACAAAGTTAACAATCCATCTTAGGATGCCCTTTTCCTTTAGGTTATAGATAAGTCTTTCATGAGAGAGATTATCAAATGCTCCTAAGATACAGAGACTAAGAAATGAAGCAGCTTGCTCTTTGTCTTTACCCCATATGGTATGGATCTGTTCTATAAGGAGCTTTATTACCGAGATAGTGATTCTCTGAGATCGTGCCCCCTTCTGCTCGTCCGGAAGCAGGTTATAGTCTTCGACGGCCTTAGATATAATAAATCAATTTATTAATAACCAACTCGGTTTCCGTCACAACTGTCATCTCTAGTGTCGAAACAACACTTCTCCATCAGACCAGAGACAAACAGACAATTCGTAGACTCTATGAGAGCTCACCTACGCGCTGCCATTGCGCAATACATGGCCTCGGGCCTAGCCTCTAATGTTAACATTTCTATCTTGGTATCGACCCGTACAAACATACAGTATAATAGCAACTCATATTGATACTCAGGATTGCGATGGATAGCAGACATTGATGGTGTTTATGGCAGTGCGGGGTTTGGTAATCAGTGACAGGGATATGTCACGTGCACTAAGGAAACAATGACCTCTCAATCATTGAGTTTGTTGAGCGCGTTGATTCAAGTTACTACCGAAGTGAAATTGAGTACAGAATTTGTGGTCACGTGCATACCAATAACTTGGCCTACTTGATAGCCCCAATCATTTTAAATTCTAACGACGTTTATACAAGTATCGCGCACTTGACTCCTCTTTGGTATGACGATGCTTCCGAGTACTTTCACGATGCCCATACCTACTCTGGGCTAATCACCCCTTACTATATCGGTCCTATCTTTTAATTAATGCCCTTATCGCCCTTTTATCTTAAATGACAGGTCATGATATTCTTCGTCTTGCTTGCCATCATCAAGCTCAGAGTTATGGACAGATTAAATATTTAACATCTAAGTCAACCGTTCTTCCTCCTCGACCGGCGATTCATACCTAGAGGGTTTCCGACGCCAGGAGCACAAATATTCTCACAGTGCCTATGCCGCCTACAAAAAGCACCCAGGCTACTGTGGTAGGAAATGAACTGCGACAAAAAGTAGTCCCAGTAGTGAAACTGTGCCGCAACCTGTGGCTACAGCCCAAAATAGAGAGGCTATGAAGGAAAAAGTGGACAAACGACTGTTCCTGCGACTTGACAGTAACTACCCGTGGCGAGAATTATCCCCCGCGGGTATCTTACTCGCATTTTTGGAGCCTACTATATGCGTTTCAATAACTAGTAGCTCGATACACCGAGTTAAGTCGGGGTTTGCCATTTTGACGAAATACGACGAATAAAGACAAGGCCTCCTAGATGCCCCATCGAAATTAGCGGTTGTCTACGCCAAAATCGAGCCATCTTCAAAACTTGTCGCCCTCTAAATAGCCAATGTGCCAGTGGAGGTCCAAACTCTGAAGGGCACTGAAACTGTCAATGAAAAGTGAGTCTGATGAGATTACTAGAGTTAACCTAGAAGAACCGTTACAAGTGCGACCACACGGGACATGCCGTCTTGGTGCGCCAACTCGCAACTGGCAGTGTCTTTTTCCATAGGAGTTTGCACCTCGTGTAGGCTTACGCCTTTTCGACCAGTCTGGAATAACTACGCTATTCAGCCTCGTCGCCAAATTGAGCAGCGTTGACGTTGCCTCGACCGACTCGAGCCGGCACGATAACCAAGGATCAATTGGTTTTTATTCGACAGGCCAGTCAACGAGAGTTCGCTAAAGTTGCCCGAGCGAAAGCTGCTGGAAGGAGGTCCGAGGCAGGAAGTCAACTTGCCACAAAAAATACCATGATGTTAGGGCGGCTAGTCTTCGAGGCCTTGAATGCCGAGGAACAGGCGTAAGGAGTGAGGAATCCCTGGAGGAAGTCAGTAATGATTTCAAAAATTTTTGAATACAGACCATCAAATTTGGAGGAAACCTGGCAACTTATCTCCAGCTCTCAGCGGAGATAAAGAGATTTTGTCAATTGTGAGATGTGACGGATGACTGAATGCGGGAGGAAAAAATTGCCTGAGTTCTACTTTAGCAAAACTTTTGGGTCTCTTTTCTTTTTTTTGTCTTGGTTTTTTCGATTGAACTAGCTGCTATCTGTGTAGAGGTTCGCGTAGTGGACACAAGTTGAGCTTTTCGTAGATACGGTCTTAGCTGTTAGCACTAGTCTTTGACCGTCAGGGGATAGCGCATATAACCTAAGGCCTAAAAATAATAATAAACCATGTCCAGCACTATATAAGCATGTTGGATGGCTCTTTTGACGTCGGAGACACTTTTACTCTGGATTTCATTCGCAAATACCACTATGAGGTATGTTCGCTTAAACAAACAGTCGACCCTCCTCCGTTAGTACCCACCAAAGGGAATCTCAAACCTTTGGTTATCTAAGCATGCCTTCATCATCCATGCATACCAGCGCCGCGAGAAATGTGGTTGTGCTTTGCCGGATTAGAACCGGCGATCTCCTGTCTCGAGTGGGATGTGTGTCAAAGCTATCTAGACCTTACTTGGGAGAACGGCTAGAAGATGTACCACTGCACCATCCTACCATGGCGGCGTTTATGGTATCGCGTACACGCTCGCAATCGAAGCTTTATGTCGCAAGAAGCTCAACTAGTAAAGCTCCTTCCAAAATTTTCAAAAACTAACATCTTTCGAGGTTGCGTGCAACGTTAACTTAATGTCGTCCGCTTGTCCATATCTCTCTCACGTTCATATCATAAACTCTACCTCCCAAATTTGTGCACCACAATTTGTATCATCCGGCGGGTACTCATAATATTGTGGGTGTGTATGTGGAGGCCATTTGAGGCAAGATGAAGTCGACGAGAGGTGTGGTCGTTGAAGTGAGGATGTACTAGGTCGTACTTGCAGACTTGATGAGGCTTTGACCGGAATCAACATTGTTGAGAGTGCGATTTTGACTTGACTGGGATTATGGATTTATTGCCTCGTGGACCAACTGGTTCGTTATTGCGAATTTGACTGAATTTAGCCCCAAATGAACATTCTCCCCCCCCAAGTTCGTGGAGGATGTCATGAACAGGCGTTCAGTCTATGCCCTCATGACTCGCGACCATCTTAATTACTAAACCTAATCAATCCAGTTTCTGTTTACGTATCCATTTGAAAGCATTACGTAATGTAGAAGCTACTCACATGACTGCAAATTATAAGTCACGCGCTTAGTAGGTACCAGAGGCCAATCAAGTGTTAGCGATTCGTTACCAATAATCTTGAATCCGTAACACGATTTGGTTAGTCTCATCGTTCGACCTGATCAACTTATTCTTATTACTTCCAAACAAAACTTCTAAAGGGCTGCCACGAGCTGGGCAACATGTTGATGAGATCGTGCCTTAGATCGACTGGTAGTTTTCGAAATGTCGCAAAGGTATAAATTCTACATTTCATCTTGGTCTTAGCATACGTTGTCGGGTAAATTGAGGTCCATCAAAAACCTCTTAACTGAGCTCATATTGTAGTGATTCGACTATAAATATGAAGCGATTACTTGATAATTGCCAACGGCTGTCACATCTACGGCGGAGTACTGGCTGACCAGATTTCTAACAGCGTCAATTGTCAACAAGTTCACTGCCGACCACAACACGTTTAAATATTGCTGGATCAGCAGCAACTGCTGTTGCGATTGGTTCAGCAGCCTGGTATTATCATCTTTTTGGAGAGCCAGCATGGGCTATGACGCCTGCTGAAGAAGGGTATGTTGACGTAAACGTTGTGGAGAAATCTAACATCTCTATAGGCTTCATGCGACACAATACCCCTGGGAACACGCCAAATGGCAGAAGACATTTGATCATCAAGCGTTAGTACAAATATAATTTACTTTCATATATCACGCCATTCGAACCACCGCTAATATCAAGCCGAGCAGTCTCCGTCGAGGGTTTCAAGTATACCGTGAAGTATGCGCCTCTTGTCATTCTCTTTCCCGAGTTCCATATAGGTCACTGGTTGGTGTGACACACACTGTCGACGAAGCTAAGGCTATGGCTGAAGAGAATGAGTACGACAGCGAACCTAATGACCAGGGTGAGATTGAGAAGCGTCCTGGTAAACTATCTGACTATCTCCCATCACCATACAAAAATGATGAAGCAGCCCGAGCGGCAAATAATGGAGCTCTTCCACCTGATCTTTCGCTCATGGTAAAGGCACGTCACGGTGGCTGTAATTATATTTTTTCTCTACTCACTGGTTATCCGGAGGAAGTACCAGCAGGCGTTAAACTTCCAGAAGGTCTGAACTTCAATCCATACTTCCCCGGTACCGGAATTGCTATGGCCCGTGTCCTATACAACGACATGGTAGAGTATGAAGATGGGACTCCTGCGTCTACCTCACAGATGGCAAAAGATGTTGTTGAATTTCTAAACTGGGCTGCTGAGCCAGAAATGGATGTTCGAAAGAAAATGGGTGTTAAAGTGATTATAATGACTAGTATACTGTTTGCTTTGAGCGTATGGGTTAAACGTTACAAGTGGGCTCCTCTAAAAACCAGAAAGATCGTCTACGCCCCCCCTCAAGTCGGAGAGTCTAGGAGGGGACTCAATAGGTAAAATCTTCTACAGGCGACGGGTATTTTTAGTTCAAAAAAGATAAAGGAATTTTCGTTTCATTCAACAGAACTAGTTCTCTGAAGTATTTGTACGAGTTCAATATATGCGCGGGGATGTATCTACGGAATGTGTACGGCTAATCAATAAAATATTATTTTGGGAAATATACACTTCAGTCAATATCCAAATGTTTCCCTTGTCTTGTTCATTGTAGTAATTTTAACATTAGCATGCTGGGAAATCTCTCTAATGTGAGAGACCGAATTTCAGGGAGGACTAAGATGAAGAACAGTAGCCATCTCTGGACTTTGATTATCATTTGCTGTGAATGTATGATCGATCGTCTGATGTAGGCTAGATTGCCATCCCATAGAGGTTTAAAAAGTATGAAAAATGTCTAGATAACATAATGCACCATGCTAAAAAAATGCTCGGATATTTTGACACTTGTGCTTGAGTCAGCTAGTCGCTTCTGGTTGTATTAGTATGAACGTTTTCACGATGACCCAAGGCTATTGGCTGTGAGAAAAAAAACACAAGGTATACTACGGCCATACTTCTCGTACTTATTTTCGACGAGCGGCCGCAGTCATATCTAAATTGGCCATGTGGGATTATAACCTGCTACCGCCAGATGGTCGAACCAGCACTTAAACACTCATGCCAACAGCTTACTATAAGCAACGTTGCCACCACTTATATATTTTTATTAGTTGAGCCCTTTGCTCTTCCTCTCTACGATTGCCGTGAAAGGAGGGACTGCGAAACTTCTTGGCTATCCAAGATGTGCGAACATACTTGGTACTTACACCGGCAACGCTGGTAGGTGAAAATTTCATCTTTAATAGCCTTTGAATACCGTGATGCGTAGGATTGAATTTGTAACTGTATTACTTGTCCTTCTCATCACGCGCTTAGATGGCATTCCAAAACTCTAAAGCTCTTGCCGCATTGGATTATGACCTAATGATCGTTCTTTCTCGGCCTATCATAGACTGGAAGTATAGGTTCTTTCTAAATTCAGGTCATGGATCCATGTTGCTTTTCTAAAGCTCTCTTCCAGTGTTACAAACCCTCATGAGTCTTTAGTTAGTCATACAATTTGACCAGCTTTTTGCCCTTTACTTTCTGCCTTCTCAAGCTATAGAAATGAAGATCATGTGCGGGTATTTGATAGCCAAGAATATCGAAAAAAATCACTGCGGGTGGTGAGATCCTGAAACCAACGTTGGGACTAAATACGAAGACACAGGTACTTTTCTGAGGTGTTGGGAGAAACTGGCCATCCGGCACGGTAGAATCGCGTATATGTAATAGAAGCAACCTCTTTCTTCGTAGATTCTTGTCAATTTCATCCGTCGTCCGCACCTGGGAATAAATTTGAGGTCATGTTGGAATGTCAGCGAAATTTTGATACAGTTTGTGGTGTAAGGTAGCCTAGTCTAGCTGCTGTGCCACTTTAGACAGCGAAGAATCTCAAGTACCCAGTTACAGTAGACGCCTCCCGGAACAGGTTTGGACTCATTCTTTACACAGCAGACTTCTTGGTGAGAGCTCGTTGTTGACAAGGGACTTGTCTGACAGGTGTTAAGTCCTCGTCGCCCCTCAAAGCCTTGAATGTCCGTGATAATGTTTTGCGATAACAGATCTTTTATAAGCCTTTATGCCCATCGTGGCAATCTGCATATTTGCCACTTTCGATATTCAGGGATGGTACGACCTTCATTTGTCGAACTAGCCTGTTTTGGGTTACCTGAAGACTTTCATTATTGATCACGCTTGAATGTGAAATTGAAGAGGATAAAGCTGTAATGCGCAATATTACAATGAGTATATTTTGATTCTAAAGGGCGAGGGATATCTGTTGATAAGGATCGGAAGTTATTGTTGTGTTTATGCAGGGCTGCCTCGCTTTCGCCTACCTTATCGTCATGTAGCTATCATTCTGGGGTTTTTTGAATGACGTAGGCGCTACTCTTGTTAAGCTCCAACTCTTAAAGTCACTGCTCACTATGTCTTAAACATAACTAGCCAGTGCTAAATCCTCCTGTCTTTCTCTCCCCTAATTACTCCCCTCGGCACCCTAGTATTACTACACGAGCTTTATCAATTACAGGATCACCTCTCCTACATACCTAACATCTTGCCGCAACTTAGCCCTCCATTTTAGAATTGCTATGGATTTTAGAACTATGGTCTCTAACGATGTATATTTGCTTCCACTGAAGGATGATGGAAGCCCGGATATCTCTGGTGGTTACATTTTTCTCAGCCCGAAAAGTAACGCCCCAATTATCGTACGCTTTGCTATCGAAGGAACATCATCTATATGCAGACATGGCAGCTTATGGGTCAACATTCCCGAAGAAGGTCAGGAGTTTCAAAGGAATAAATATCGGGAATTCAAGTATAAGATTTCTCACAATAAACCTCAATTACTAATAAATTTAGGCTTGAGCCGGATTTTAATCGAACTATTCAGATCTCAATCCCAATATATGAATCAGGAGCATTTGCATTTTACACTACTTACACCCCTCTACATAAACTCTCAGAGACTGCACAAAAACCACTTGAGCCGGCGAGGACTGAGACGTACTATATTGACGTTGCTCCCCGGCTTGTCTTAGACGGAGAGTATTTACCTATGCCAGCTCTTTGCATTTTCTCTACTATCTCAAAGTTCATGGGAAAATATCCGTATGACTGGGAGAAACATCTAGTCAGTATCAGCGAAAGAGGCTATAATATGATTCATTTTACACCACTCCAACGTCGAGGTGCTTCGAATTCTCCCTACAGTATATTTAATCAGCTTGAATGGGACCCTACTATGTTTCCAAATGGTGAAGCTGACGTGAAAGATCTTATAAATAGCATGCAAAGCAAATACGGTCTTTTAGGCTTGACAGATGTCGTTTGGAACCACACAGCGCACAACAGCGAATGGGTTCAAGAGCATCCTGAAGTTGGCTATAACCTTTCAACTGCTCCGTGGCTTCGGGCTGCATTAGAATTAGATGATAAACTATTAGACTTCAGCTCAAAGCTCTCATCTTACAATCTGCCGACAACACTGACGTTGATCGAAGATTTGACTAAAATTATGGAAGCCTTGAAGGAGAGAGTCATAGATGATCTTAAACTTTGGGAATACTACGTAATCGATGTCCAGCGTGATGCATCCGCTGCTATCGATTCTTGGAAAGATGGCCAGGCTTTGTCTGGGAATGCATGTGATAGCAGTATTTGTGCTACTCAGCTAGAAGAAATTGCTGCTGCTACTATAACAAAGCAAGCGAGCTTCTTAGCTGAAGAGGCGTTATTCAACAAGGATACCCTTGGTAAACGCTTTGTAAGGCGTATCGATCCTGGAGTAGCAGCCGCGCTGATTAGAGAAATATTTGGTGAATTCGAAGCTGACAATTCTGATACAGCTGATCAAGAAGCTGCAAGATCTCTAATTATAGATATTTTAAATGCGATAAATCTTCCACTATACAAAGAATACGATCGAGATGTTGAAGAAATACTTACCCAGCTTCATAACCGAATCAAGTATGTACGCCTGGATGACCATGGACCTAAACTCGGTGTTATTGACGCTGAGAATCCTCTTATTGAAACTTATTTTACGAGACTCCCCAAAAACTCAGTGACGTCCAAACATAGTCAAGAAGATCTTGCACTGGTTAACAATGGCTGGGTTTGGGCAGCCAATGCTCTAGTCGATAATGCGGGGCCTAAGTCTCGTGCCTATCTTCGTCGCGAGGTTATTGTCTGGGGTGATTGCATTAAGCTTCGTTATGGAGATGGACCTCAAGACTGTCCATATCTATGGGACCACATGAGTAAATATACTCGGATAATGGCTAAATATTTTACTGGATTTCGGATTGATAACTGTCACTCGACTCCAATTCATGTCGCAGAGTTTTTTCTGGATGAGGCTAGAAGAGTTAGACCGGACCTTTTTGTTGTTGCTGAACTTTTTACTGGCTCTGAAGAAATGGATTATGTCTTCGTCAAACGTCTCGGCATTAGTTCTTTAATCCGAGAAGCAATGCAAGCCTGGAGTACTGGAGAATTAAGTCGACTCGTTCATCGCCACGGTGGTAGGCCTATTGGTAGTTTTGAAGTTGATGAAATATCCGAGGATATCAAAAATGTGCTTCCCGAAAATGGAGCCGACAATAGCAATCCACAACGTGAGATTATCCGTCGAATACGCCGAACACCAGTTCATGCCCTATTTATGGATTGCACTCATGATAATGAAGTTCCTGCCCAAAAACGTGATGCTCGAGATACACTACCAAATGCCGCGTTAGTCAACATGTGCTCGAGCGCTACAGGTAGCGTAATGGGATACGACGAAGTTTATCCAAAATTAGTTGATCTAGTAAACGAGACTAGATTGTACTCTCCTCCTTCAGGAGACATTGCCAGTCAATCAGGTATCGGTAATACCAAGAAGCTGCTAAATCAAATCCATAACCTCATGGGCAAAGATGGTTACGATGAGACACACATCCATCATGAAGATCAGTATATTACTGTACATCGAGTGCATCCAAAGTCACGAAAGGGATATTTTCTAATTGCACACACTGCATTCCCTGGTTACGGAAATGGAAATGGTGGATTTAACCCAGTTCATCTTACTGGAACTAAAGCTCGACATTTAGGAAGCTGGATGCTCAAAGTCGACACCAGTGAAGAAGCTAAAAAAGCTGTACTTAATGACAAAGAGTTATTGCGAGGCTTGCCCAGCAAGGTTGTTGACGTAATAGGCATAAGAATGGAAACAAAGTCTGATGAAACTATTATAACTGTTCGCGACAAATTTCCGCCTGGCAGTATAGCTCTTTTTGAGACATGGATCCCTGAAGCAGACCATGCGGCCGGTCTAGATAATTATGTAACTTCTGGTGGAAAAGCTGCCTTTTCAGAAGTTGACTTGATAGACCTTAATTTTGTGCTGTACCGTTGTGAGGCTGAGGAATTGGATTCTAGCGATGGAAAGGACGGTGTATATGATATTCCTGGATACGGTAAACTTGTCTACGCTGGTCTTCAAGGATGGTGGAGTCTCTTGAAAAACATCATAAGGGAAAACGATTTAGCACATCCACTATGTCAACATCTTCGTGATGGAAAGTGGGCTTTGGATTACATCCATGATCGTCTAGAAAAAGCTGCAAATACAGCTGAGTTTTCTCGCCTTACAAAGCCATCGAAATGGCTCAGTGAAAGATTTGATGCAATTCGAAGACTTCCGAGTTTTCTCCTTCCAAGATATTTCGGATTAGTTATACAAACTGCGTATCATGCAGCCTGGGATCGTGGTCTTGAGCTCATGAGTCAGGATGTTCGCAATGGCCAGTGGTTCTTACAAAGTCTATCTATGGTTAGTCTTCAACAAACTGGATTTGTCCGATCAGGATCCATTCATCCTAAAAAACTAGTCCCATCTCTTGCAGCAGGTTTGCCTCATTTTGCAGTTGAGTGGGCTCGCTGCTGGGGTCGAGATGTCTTCATATCTGCCACAGGTTTATTCATTGGTACAGGTCGGTTTAAAGAGTGCAAAGAACACATCATTGCCTTTGCAAGCGTGTTAAAACATGGTCTGGTTCCAAATTTACTTTCCAGTTGTAGAAACCCGCGTTATAACGCACGGGATGCCATATGGTTCATGCTTCAATGCATCCAAGAATACACTGTTGCTGTCCCATCCGGACTTGAAATTTTAAAGGAATCTATTCCTCGAAGATTCCTTCCGTACGATGATACATACTTTGATGTTGACGATCCTCGTGCCTATTCCCAAACATCTACACTCGAAGATATAATTCAAGAAGCTCTTCAACGCCATGCTAGTGGTATTAAATTTCGCGAAGCAAACGCAGGTCCCCAGTTGGATTGCCAAATGCGCTCAAATGGATTCAATCAATCTATATTTGTCGACTGGAGTAATGGTCTTATATTTGGCGGCAACCAAGATAATTGTGGTACTTGGATGGATAAGATGGGTGAATCTGAAAAGGCGGGCTCTAAAGGAGTTCCTGGAACTCCTCGTGATGGGGCCGCCGTTGAGATCAATGGATTGCTCTTCTCAAGTCTGACCTGGCTCGCCAAGCTTCACAAACAAGGAAGTTACAAATACGCAGGGGTATCCACAAATTCACCTTCTCATGAATTTATTCAGTTCTGCGACTGGGCAAACCTCATAAAGACTAATTTTAAAAGATGTTACTATATTCCTAGGCTCCCATCTGAAGATATTGACTACGAGGTGAACTCACAGATGGTTAATCGAAGAGGTATCTACAAAGATTTATACAGAAGCGGAAAAGAATATGAGGATTATCAACTCCGTCCTAATTTCCCTATTGCTATGACCGTTGCACCAGATTTATTTGAGCCAGCTCAGGCACTTCACGCCCTCAAGATTGTCGATAATGTTTTACGTGGTAAGACGGGCTTAGCCACGCTAGATCCATCTGATCTCAATTACCGTCCTTACTACAACAACGGGGAAGATTCGGAAGACTTTGCAACAAGCAAAGGAAGAAATTACCACCAAGGTCCAGAATGGATATGGCCAACCGGCTACTTCTTGAGAGCCCTATTAAAATTCGATCTAATTAGACGTGAAAATGACAATGAAGGTTCAGCAGGCAAGATAGAAGCATTTCAACAGATCACTAGAAGACTAAAAGGCTGCAAAGAAGCAATGATAGAATCTCCTTGGGCTGGATTGACTGAGCTTACTCAAAAAGATGGCGCATACTGTAGGGATTCGGTACGTATTCCCACATATCCATGCATTTCCCCTGCCTTTGTCAACTAGCTTAAACTTAAGCTTCTTATCCCTACTGTAATTAGATTACTGCAGGCCCCCTTTTATTCAATCACGACTAGATATAGATTCTTCATAAGTCGAAATATCCTGACTAATGCTAACTTTGGAATTTATAGAGCCCAACACAAGCCTGGAGTGCTGGTTGTCTCATTGATCTCTATCGCGATGCTAGCGCATATGATGTCAGGCAATTAAGAGAAGATCAATAGAAGTCGTAGTCGGTTTTTTGCTTAAATTTTTTGGGCTTGGTTTCATATTTAAATTACTTTGCTACTGATAATTATTATCTTCTTTGATAACTCTGAAGGTGTGCCGCTACTGACTAGGTTTTAATTACAAATGATATGATCAACTCTTGCAAAGATTTGTCATGTCTCGCGAGAAAATAAGCTGAGGCTCAGATTCGTCGTTGGCGATGTGGGATATTGTAATATAATGGGTGAAATAGGTATTAGGTTTAAAGTAATTCCATAACATTATTAAGTATTATTGAGTATTAATGTTTTCCTTAGGTCTAATTGAGATTGAGTTGTTTTTGAATTTGAATTTGAAATCTATAACGTGACAGGACGGACACGACATCTATTTAGACGTGACATGGATAGATGGGTCCTGAGGGCACAATGCTATTTACATGACCGTCAAAAAGGCCAGAAGCGACAAAAGAAAAGAAAAAATACAGTAATTTCCGAAAAACGGTGCCCTGCGCCACATCCCTATCTTCCAATCACATCTCCTCTCGAGTCGGAAATAATGTCAAAATGGTCAGCTCCTACTGCTCATTCTTCGGTGGGCTGTAGTATGTGCTTGTAGTTAGGGATTAGATGACATTTTGCCATCACTTATCCCCTATGATTTCCCTAGCCCTAGGTGGGACCATTTTCTCACAGCTTCTCCAACTTTGCAAGGGAAGACTATTCTCAACACCTGTTAGTGGCGTCCCCTACAAACCTCCAGCCCTCACTGTAGAGTCTGCAGAGCCGAGTTTGAGTAACAAAGTCCTCACTTCGACGAGGATTCTCAATCTCTTTCGCCGTCTATATCGTCTTCATCTCTCAACACATTCCCCTATCACCATTATCATGAAGCTAACCACGATCAGATCAGATGGTAGGGTCGGAGCCCTTCTCATCACTAACCCTTGATCATGGAGGAGAAGTCATCCGATGAGTTTCCGGAGCATACCCAGCACCCAATATGGAGATGGCGGATTGGGTCAAGTCGCCCTCGATTATTACAAAGAAGGGAGATATAGATGAATATGCGCACCTCATGTGGTCCCTGTGTCTAGGCCTCGCCTGGCTGAGGCTGCAGGTTTTTGAGACTTTTTCCCGCGCACGCAGTTTCCATTGCTACCATTTTTATTTTTGGGTAGAAGGTTCCGTGGAAGGCGGCCGAATTCCACGGATAAATACTGAGCTGAATGGCTATTCATCACGGGGAATATATCAATGATCTTTCGAGTTACATGAGAGGCAAGGAGCACCTTACAAGGTGTGGCCTGGGTCAGAGAGGAGCCCAATGTGCTAGATAGTCAGATTCAAGTAGTACAATAAACATCACTCACTCCAACTTCGCAAAGCAGGTCGGAACTCCGAAAAATGCTGGGGCCTTTTCTCTCGGCCGCAAACGCACTTCAGATCTTCATGTTCGAGGTTAAAATGTCGATGGTAGTCGGCGTAGTCCCCATGGCCTGTTCTTGCTGTAGTAAGATAATGGTACAGTCAGACCCCTGTTAAGACGATCATGAATGAATGAAAGTTTATTAGTGACGGGCACAAGCCCTGCACTCAACGAGCATGACACGGAAAATACTAGCTTCTCCGACGAGTATATACGACAATAAGGGTTGGATGGTGCAGTGGTACGCCATCCAGGCCGTTCTACCAAGTAGATACTGGGTAGCTTGAACACCTACCCCATTCGAGACAGGAGAAAGCTGGTTCGAATCCAGTCAGACCCACACACCACTCTCTCTCACGGTGATGTTGTGCTTGTAGGATGATGAAAGTACACTCGGATAGCCACAGGTTTTTCACACTTCCCTGTGGTGGGTATGCACGGAAGAGGTTATACGCCGTAAGGGTTAACCTCGAGTGGTATCTGCAAATGAAATCTGAGTGTGAGTGTTCTAATCGTCAAACTGAGTCATTCTACTTAAAGTACATATCTTCCGATAAAAACCTGCATGGGCCTCAAGGCGCCAAATCAGGTAAAATGAACTATATATATATACGACAATAACTCAGCTTGACATTTGGACTACTCATGTAGAGGGTGCATTCGCTGATACCACTCGAGACCTTGGTACTAGGGACTTTGACCCTTCCCTCAACCGTTAATATCCACCAAAGATAAAGACAGGAAAACCCTTTGGCTACCCTATCATGCCTTTGTCATCTTGTATATAGCCACCGCGCGAGATATGGCCTCACAGTTCTCCCTTTCTCGAGTGAAATAGGTGTCCAGGCTACCCAAACTTTAATTCGGGGAGATGACGACCAGGAGGCGGACCAAAACACCTTCCATCGTTGCCAGTTTTTAGAGTGTCGGTAGCACTATCCTAAATCTTTGCCTCTGCACACATAGACACACTTAAGTCGAAAATACTCGAAAAATGTGCGTCCCAGCATGCCCATTTGTGACCTCTTCACTCGTTCTTCCCACATCCCAGCTGCCTGTCCTCCCTCAAGTTGTGAAGCTCCATTGGAGCAACGGTCCCACATAGACCAAGACACGAGTTTTATAGATTATGACATGAATTCCTCCTCGCGGGTATACGTAGCGTCGTAAATGTGTAGTGGGAGATGGCCGGTTTTTTATGAGGCAAATGCCCGATTGCAATTGGAGTAACGCCATTATCGGTATTTGAGGCGAGGTGGTGTAGTAAGATTGAAGTGGAGGACTCGCGTGAGAATGATAGGTCCGACATTAACGATGAGTCGTCGATTTTAGATGCGCTTTTGAGTGCCTTCGACTTCAATTTGGATGCGATTCTTCTTGGATATCCCAGATATGCAGAGCATACTGAGCGATTACACAGTCACCACTGGAAGGTGAAGAATTTGTCTTTGCCGGCTGTTAAGAAGATCATGGTTAAGCCGATATTGCCGTTTATATGATATATTTTACGGAACGGACTTCGTTCCTATAAATTTACCGACTACTCGATTATCGTTCTTCAACTTCTGTATCCTCTTAACTAGTGTTTTTTTATTAGATTGGTACTACTAATGCCGCCAAGAAAGGGAATTTCTGTAGAGCAACGACGTGCTCTATGACGATGGGCGCACTACCAGGTCCCAAAACAAACACAAAAACAGTGCATTGAGTGGTTCTTCGCTGAGTACGGCCATCGATTAAGCCAGTCCACAGTCTCCGAGTCCTTGAGCAAGACCTTTGCGAAACTCGACGAAGCTACAAGTACTACTGCGCTACGATACCGAGCTGGAAACTGGCCTGACCTTGAGAGTATTAGAGCGATTAAAGACGGCAAGTGAGAGTATCAAAGAGGCATCAAAGGTAAAAAGTAGCCTAGATAGCTGGATTAGATAATTATATTCTTTTAAATGATATCCTCCATTTGACGATATATTTCACGGCCCCGATTACATCGTCTTAACAGGGGTCTGACTGAACGCCCGTCTTGGTAGAGCCAGTTCCGGTAGTCGTTTGCAGTATATATAGAGGTCTAGGTCTTTGTATCGCTTCGGTCGATACTTCTGCCACCACTCTTCCACGAGCCCTTGGCCGCGCTGATAAACCCGCGCCAGCAGTTTGAGATCTATTAAAATTAACGCCGAGCCAGCGCACGGCTCGTGATCATCATCACGAGCCGGACGTTTGATTCACTAAATAACTGCCGGCCGTGGCCGTAGCAGTCTAAGTGTAATGCTAAGCTGTCGGTGTAGAGCAGCAAAGACGTCAATGAGACAATACAGTCTCTTATGGGTTGAAGTTGTACAATTGTCAAAATGACTGATGTTAGATCCCTGTACATCTTGATTTGATTGGTTTGGTCTTCATGCAGGCTCATGTCTAGCTTGTCGACTAGTTTTGCAAGCAGGGGTAATATCCAATGATATTCCGTGACAATCTAAATTATGGGGACGGCTTCAGCTCTAATGGAATTGTACAATTGGTCCTTATTTAAATTTAAATAAAATTTACACATCTATTCCAAAAATAATTGCTCTGTATCACAAAATTGTACATAGAAGCCCTCAGTATGGCTCGCAACTAAAATGAAAGCGTACTATATGTTTTGTATTAGTCTGCTCCATCCTAATACTTTTTGTACCTTCCATTTGCCTTTGTCACCGCTACATGTCTTTCGTGCGGAGGGCAAGACTGAACACCTGTACGCTGTGTCCTCTACGAACCTGGGAGTGAAATATTCTCCCTGAGCCAAGTTCAGTCAAATTTCGCAATATCAAAGAAGTTGGCCCACGAGGCAATGATTCAATTTACTCCTCCACGTAGTTTTTTCGCTCCCAACGAGTTTGACTCCTACCTAAGTCTCATCAAGCCTACAAGTACGACCAAGTACATCCTCCTCCCCATGACCATACCTCTCTCCGACCTTCTCTGGCCTCAGTTGACCACCAAATACACGCCCACGCCGCTATTTATACCCGACGGAGGAAGCAAAGCGTGGCGCACAAATCTTGGAGACTGTTCTTTGGGATGGACATGAGAGTGATTGGGACAAGTTGACTAGATGATGCACAGGATAGATACAGTCTCGACGGGTATGATTTCATATTTTGGCAAGGAGTTTTTACACATTAAGTATTGCGCGCGCCAGACTTCGCTTGCGTGAGTGCAGCTGAAAATGTAAACACAATTCAACGATGGAAGGTGCCGTGGTTCGCCTCCTAGTGGTGTTCTCTGGTATGGTTTGAGTAGCCTGGGCACCTACTCCACTTGGGAAGGAGACATCTCAGATAACATTTCGCGAGAAGAAAATTTGATGGATGACGGAGGCATTTCTGGATAACTCAGGGTTTTTGGTATGTTCCCCTGGGTGAGTATTCACGGATGAGGGTTGACTTGGGTGAAGAAAAAGCCACCATAACTTCGCAGTGGTACTTGCAAATGAAATCTGAGGCATGAGTGCTCTTCCCTTACGTTGAATCATCTATTCTGTACTTTTCTTTGATATTGTGTCATAGCTAGATAGCTGCATACGCATTTAAAATCTGATGCAAAAAAAATTAAGTCGGAGCAACGGAGGGGTGACAATGCCAGACATCTTGTGAGAGCGAAACCGTTGGTTATGGTAATTAAACCAATTTAAATTTGGAATAAGGCCCAGGCGCGTGATAGTTGGGGCAGAATGTTGGAAGGGCATAGTTTTCTACCTTTTTTCTTAGTAAAGCGAATTTTCAGGTGAGAGTTTTATTCAGTCTTTTTTACTCTGGGCTGCTGGACTCGTAATGATTCAACACATATATGGGGGTCGGTATCTGATGCAAAAAAAAGGGTGTTGGTATTGTTCCGGTCATCTAGTTGGGACGAGGCACACTTTTAGTTTACGGTAGTTAACTTGATCCGGCCCGGCCCCATCCGTGCTCAAGCTCCAGATGGGGTGCGGTGGGTCTCACATACCTAGCACGTTAATGAACAAAACAATAGAAGCCCTCCTGACTAAATAACCGAAAAGCCGACACGGTCGAATTCTTCAACCTCCCAGCGGCGCCGGTGTAATCGCTCAACATGCCCTGCATACCTGGGATATCCAAGAAGAATCGAAGTCAAAAGCAAACAGACACATCTATGATAAGTGACTTCTCATCAATGTCGGTCTTCTCATTTTGACGAGTCCTCTACTTTAACCTTTCCACACACCACCTCGCATCAAGTACCGAAAAAGGGATTACTCCAATTGCAAACAGAATCTTGCCTCATTTGTCACCGACCATCACCCACTTCAAATTTATGACGCAACGTACAACTCTAAGGAGGAAATCTAGTCATAATATACAAATCTGGGGTCTTGGTTTATGGGGGACTGTTGCTCTGATGGGTTTATACACTTTGAGGAAAGACAAACAACTGGGGCGTGGAAAGACACAAGGAAGAGGCATTTTGTTGGAATAATAAGTCTGATATTTTCGAGATGTTTTCGACTTTGGAACGTTAGTGGGCTCCTAGATCGAGACTTCGGTAAATAAGCCAGTATGACTTTTAGTGTCGATCAGCCAACGGCTCTTCCCAGGGCCCTGGACGTTACACACAAGTCTGCAGCGCCCAGCTGGCCGGCCTCTTCGAGCGCTTCAAAAGGGTTACTATGTCTTCCGATTTAGTCCTAATGTCGGTATTAGAAGAGCCCCGCACCCAGTAGTTTTTGCGATTTTCCCCGGCTGCCATACACCCGTAAATGGCCATCGTTTCGTTGGCTGGAAAGGGGGGATAATGAAGGGCAAAGGGCTCCTTTTAGTGTATGATCGAATGAGAGCTTATGAGGGGTGGTACTATTTGAGGTGAGCTTTATGAGAGGCACAGGAGGGGAAATACTACTGGTATAGGTATCCTTGGCCTGTAGGCAGAGAGGACCTGCATGTCCTACATAGTCGTAGACTCAGATAGGAAAATTAAAGGAAAAAAAAGGTGTACAGTGCTTATATCTTTTTTTGTTACTTAAAGGATCATTGATATATTACCCGTGACGAATAGCCATTTAGTTCAGTATTTACCTGTGAAATCCAGCCACCTTTTCGTGGAACCTTCTACCAAAAAACCAAAAACAAACAAACAATGGAAACTGCTATGTATCCAGATCGCACGATCCTAATGGGGCGGCTCGTGCAATGATGGAGATCTGCGGTCGACCCCTACTTATGTAATCTCTTTAGCGTAATTGTATTCATAGGGAGTTTTTAGGTCAGAAAGCAACGAACAACATACATCTGATTTAACTACTTACCAGGCATTCTGTGATACTTATTACAGGTGTGCTTTTAGTCCCTTAGTCAACCGTAATCCACATTTAAACCGTACGCACACTGCGTGCGCGGGAAAAAGTCTCAAAAAACCTGCAGCCTCAGCCAGGCGAGGCCTAGACACAGGGACCACATGAGGTGCGCATATTCATCTATATCTCCCTTCTTTGTAACATTCGAGGCCGACTTGACCCAATCCGCCATCTCCGTATAGGGTGCTGGGTACGCACCGGAAACTCATCGGATGGCTTTTCCTCCATGATCAAGGGTTGCTGATGAGTAGGGCTCCGACCCTACCATCTGATCTGATCGTGGTTAGCTTCATGATAATGGTGATAGGGGAATGTGTTGAGAGATGAAGACGATATAGACGGCGAAAGAGATTGAGAATCCTCGTCGAAGTGAGGACTTTGTTACTCAAACTCGGCTCTGCAGACTCCACAGTGAGAGCTGGAGGTTCGTAGGGGACACTACTGACAGGTGTTGAGAATAGTTCCCCTTGAAGGTCGCTTTGTGTGCCCATAGAAGATCAACGCAGGTATCCAGAGGAATTTTATTAATTTAAATTGCTTGTAATTAGATGGCCGATTTCAATATGTTACCGTCCAGAAATAGATTCCCCATGATATACATGTCCCAGATATGCATATCATAATTCCCACACCATCGAGTCTATGTCATTCCGTTAAAAATCCATGACACCTTGTTAATGGATTGTTCTCAAGTTCAAGGATATGGACTTTCATGAAATACTGTCATGCATAAACCTACACAGAGCTGAAATCTTTTGGTAGATTGTCATGGGTCTCGGGTTAGCATCGAGTGTGTGGGTTATATTTTTGGACTACTAAAATTCATGTCTGAGCGCAGCATGTATTTTGGTATGTCACGTGTCTCGTGATACAATGCAGAAGAAAGCTACCCTTTATGCCGGTGGTCGGGGATGCAGCCTTTATGTTGAAGCCTAGAACTTGCTTTGTAGCGCCTTCTTATTCATGCATGTTTTAGGGAAGCAGGTTCTTCCACAAGTCGCACAGAGTGTATACAGTAGAAAGCATTCATTTCCGTAGCTCTCGAAGTGAAATTAAATACATGTTTGTAGTCATGTGTCTGTCAATAACGTTGCCTACTTGATTGCCCCAATTATTTCAGCTCCCAACCTACGTCTATCTAAATATGTATTCATATATAATTCTCGTTGTTTTACTAACTTGAACTATGATAAATTATGGTTAAGCAACAATGATGGCATATATATTAGTGATTTCTTAATGTGATAAATTGTCGCATAGGGATTGTAGCAAGACATAATTATCTATTAGATGGTTTCCAATTTCTCTGGTCTGTGTTATATTCGGCACGGGAATTAAGGTTTAGTGCATGGCACTAGCCTCTTAGAGACGGTGATTACGTATGTTCTCTCTTTCCGCTTCCAGTTTTGTTTGAAGCAGTCATGTACCATGGTGCCACGATTTCAAGTTTGCAGGGGATTTAAAAGGGGCGCATATTCGCTTCAGGGATTGTACCCCTATTAGCGCCCATCTAGACAGGGTAAATAATAACTGTCCTGGATTTCAAGGTCTAAACTGCAGTCTCTTATGGATGGCAAAAGTAAAATTATTAAAACGACTGATGTTAGATCCCTGTACATATAGATTTGATTGGTTTGGTCTTTGTTCAGGCCCATGTCTAGTTCGTCGACTAGTTTTGCAGGCAGGGGTACTATCCAACGACATTCCGTGAAAGTCAAAATTAATGGGGACGGTTTTCAACACCAAAACAAATGTACAATGGTCCTCATTACCATTGAAAATTAAAAAAAATCAATCGATATTCTCTAGAAATACACATCTATTTCAAAAATAATTGTTCTGTATTAAAAAAGTATACATCGAAGCCCTCAGTATGGCTCGCGAGTGAAATGAAAGCGTACTACATGTTTTGAAATAGTCTGCTCCATCCTAATACTTCGTGTAGTTTAATAGTCGTAGACTCAAATTAGATGTAATTATAATACTTCGTGTACCCCCCATTTTCCTTTATCACCGCTATACATCTTTCGTCCATAATAACCTTACTTAACGGAGGCTTCTCTCGGGCAATGCGTCTGCTGTAACCTATTTTATTGAGGGCATTAAAGATTAAACCTTTACTGCCTCCCAGTGGCTGGAAGGTCCCATTGCTAGTTCCAAATAGCACATCTATCAATTTTCAGGGGATTCCCGGACGAAAGCCTCAAGCTCATCAACTTGTTCCGCGCTTAATTTAGATAAGTATCTTTTGCGAGGCTTAGGATTCTCTGTCTCTCGAGCGCACACAAGTTGTACTTGCCTTCTTGCGGAGCTAAGTTCGCCGGATATATGTTATAATGTCAAGTCAAGTCTTCTTAATGTTCTTATTTCAAACCATTGATCGCAAGTTAGATTCTTGCGAACTTTGGTCTCTGAGGCAGAGTTTTCGAGAGACATTGTTTGCTAGAATAGAGGATGAATAGATAGTGGTGTTAAGATTCAATGACTGTGTAAGTAAGTTGCCCAAAGATGTTGTTCAAAATGTGTTTTTCTAACCGAGTGTCAAAAGAAGACGACTGGATCATACTTCATGGCGAGCGGGGTAAGGAGGAGAGACATACTAACCTATTACGAGCTAGCCCAACTGCGCCTATAGGGATAATCCCTGAAACATCACAGTTTCGAGGTTAACATTTTGTATCCCAGATACACTGTACTAGGTTCGATAATTAGTTGTCCCGACCGACTGGTGTTTGGCGAATGGACATTGCGTATACCCTGTGCTAGTGCTGTTTACTGCTGTAAATAGGATATCCCGCACGGGCTATCTATTGGGATTAAAATGAGTCTAGTACCTGGAACTAGGAGAATAGGCGAATTGACATCCTTTTATCCTCCATGATTGCATAAGCTTCACTCTACCAATAAGTCCACGAACTGAGTAGTGGGTTATACTTAAATAACTTGTGCACCTACGAGCCCGATCACTTATATTGTCACTGTTGATGGGAAAAACTGCTGTGCATAGTCGTTCAACGCTAGGACAGGTTGTTGCGTAGCCATGCGATTTATTTAAATAAAAACGCTAACAATTTGTCTTATTCATTAGAACTGATGACAGCCATTAGTATCACATTTTGAGGAAAGGACGATCAGCACGGGACGTGCTTTTGTACAGCGGTGAGGAAGCGGCTCTACCGCAATGAATAAATTTGCGGCATGTGGTGGCAGGGTCACACGACTGTCAAATACTGGAGTCAAGAGGTGCATTGGCGCGCAAATAAATATTAGCTTTCTGTTTTTTTGGTGGTCGGATCAATAGGACGGGACGAGGCGCATAGGTTCTCCTCGACCGGCCCTACATTTTCATTACTAATTGAAATAATGAGCCGATCCAAAATCTCGACAGGCTTTAAATATTAACTTCGAATACAATTTTCGACTCATTACACATTCGCTTTGAATTTGGCACTCTACACAACCCACAGAGACTCGTGTTCGCAAGGTGAGTTTGAATCAAATAAAAAATTTAATATATCATCTGATCCTTGTTCTCAAGGTTACCCAGAACTCAAACAGTGCGTAGGGTCACTCCAGGTTTCGCCGCCCTGGGAATCCACCGCAGACGCGTCTAGACAATTTTTCATCTTCAGCTGTGGCGACCACTCGGACTTTGCTACCATGACAAAGCGAACTGTTCTTTTTCGCTTAAAGATGATTTGGGCTAGACTAGTCCATTAGAATTTTCGCTACTAGTTGGGCACAATTAAGACAAACTCCCTCACATGGCTACGATGGTACAATTTGAATGGGACATAGCTATATTTCTCCACTCTCCCTGCGATAATCTGCTACCAAATGACCACCATGAGTCGAGAAATGAACAGACACGTATGATAACGCTTATTAGCAGCTGCATGTTGTAGGCAGATGCCTAAATTAAATTTAAGTGAGGCGCGCTTAAACTTGCCTCACTAGCGCTTCAAACTGAATCCCGGGATTGACGATTTCGCCAGTAAGCTCGTACTTTGAATTCCTTTTGATTTGATCGGATCCCGCATCTAAAAACCATCTCACGCCAGTCATCTCGCCGATCAGTTGACGCCGTTGTCTCCGGAGAATAGCGCAGTCATGGAGAGTTTCATTCCACGTACATGCGTCCTGCGGATTCAGGTCATATCGGAAGGTAGCTCCAATACCGACCTTGATCCTACCCCACACTATCTATGACCCGCCTTGGCATGTTGGGCGGAGCCCGGGGCCAGATTTATTTTTCTTTAGTTTTGCTCGATTAGCCATAAGGGCAGCAATAGTGTACAGATGATATCCAGGGTGTGGGCGGCAAATTAGCTCTCTACAACCATGAATACATAGCATAGTATATGGCAACAAAAAGTAAGAGATGAAATGTTAGTGCCATGAGACTGGACAAAACCGAAAAATGGTAAACTTTGAAACCAATGAATATTTCCAACGCTCTACAGCCTAAGATTTCTCTTTGAATCTAGCGGTTACCTCTACGTCAAACGGAGCTGAGTTATACTGATAATGTTCAAAATTGTCCGATTTGTCTTGTGCGCGACTTTCATCCATAAAATCACATCTGCTCACAATGCTGAATGCTGGCGTGACACACCATGTTCAGGCTTGCCAACGACTGCATTTCCCGGAGCTTGGGATAAATTTAACTATTCTCCAGCTAGCCGCATAGTATCTCCGACTAAGATTCTTTCAAAATCTGGCACATATATGGCAACATTTCCCGCGAATGTGGAACTTCAAGGAAATGGCTCTCAATTTATATACGATTTTGAGAAAGAGATTTCTGGCATTGTTACCATAGCTTACAGCTCTAATGGCTCGGCACGCCTTGGCTTAGCCTTCAGTGAGGCTAAAAATTGGACCGGCGAATGGTCGGATGATACAAATGGCTCTTTCAACCCAGACGGAGCTTTATACGCAAATGTGACGGCTACTAAAAGCGAAAAATACGAGATGCCGCTCGAAAAGCTCCGTGGAGGATTTCGTTACTTGACTTTATTTGAGGAGAGTAAATCAGATGTACAAATTCATATACTCAATGTTACAGTAGAAATATCCTTTCAACCAGATTGGCCAAATTTGAGGGCTTATAAAGGCTACTTCTCTTGTAGCGACGATTTGCTCACCAAGATTTGGTACTCGGGTGCATACACTTTACAAACAAACGCCATTCCTCCAAGCACTGGTAGAGAATTTCCGATCCTAGGATCTAGCTGGTTGAACGACGGTGATTTATCTTTGGGGGTGCAAGGCTCGACCGTCTATGTTGATGGGAGTAAGCGAGACCGGACTATATGGCCTGGAGACTTGGGAGTTGCAGTTCCAAGCATACTTGTCAGCACCGGCGACTGGGATGGGGTCCGTACAACTCTTAATGTTTTATACGCAGGCCAGGTAGGCATTTCATTATCATCCTATATCAACTTCTAAAATGATATTTTTAGGCGAATAGTGGTGAACTTCCCTTTGCTGGACCTCGGATTAATATATACGGCTCTGACACTTACCATATGGCGACACTTCTAGGTACTTATGATTATTTTCTTTGGACCAATGATATTAGGTGGATTGTATCGATCTATGAAAACAAGTTCAAAAAGGCAGTTACATTCATCAGCGATAAGATTGACTATACAGGCATGCTCAATGTCACCGGAACTGAGGACTGGGGAAGGCTGAAGCAAGGCGGTCACAACACTGAAGCCAACATTTTACTCTACAATGTACTGATGAAAGGAGCTCAAATTGCAAATTGGATGGACGACTCAGAGCAAGGTGATATATGGATTCAACTTGCTAATACTCTGCGCGTTTCAGTAAATACTAACAATATGAATTATACCTATGGGTAACTGATTTACTCCTTGCTTTGAAACTTCTAACAGTTACATCAGGGCATATCAAGATGATGATGTGGAATCTTCTCTCTATCCTCAAGATGCCAATTCTCTCGCACTCCTCTATGAATTCTCCAATCCAGAGGATACACCCCACATTTCAAATGCCCTAACCCATAATTGGATAAGTATCGGCTCCCTCGCGCCTGAGCTTCCAAATAATCTAGTTGGATTTGGGCAATCACTCGAAGTCAAGGGCCACTTAGTTGCACATCAGGCTAGTCGCGCACTGGAACTTGTTCGCCGCGCCTGGGGCTGGTATTTATCTAACCCATACGGTACTGGCAGTACATGCATTGAAGGCTATCGGGCTGATGGAAGCTTTGGCTATCGGGCTGAGAGAGGATATGGCAATGATTACTCATATACAAGCCACGCACATGGATGGTCAACAGGTCCGACCGACGCACTGACTAGCTATATTGTGGGTCTCACAGTTACTGCCCCAGGCGGAATGCAATGGGCCTTAGCACCTCAATTCGCAGATCTTTCCCACGCCGAAGCTGGCTTCACGACACCTACAGGAAAATTCAGCGCCAAATGGAACTTGAATGATGATGGTTATAGTTTAAGTTGGGACGTACCAACCGAAACAAGCGGGATAATTAAAATTAATATGGGACCTGCAGGAATTTCCGAGCTAGTTCTTGATGGAGACGAGCAAATAGTCGATCGTCAAGAGTTGGACCCCACAACTGGCTCAATTATATTTCCTGGGGAAGGTGGAAAGCATTTCATGCAAGTAATCTATTAATTGGTCGCCTCGTTCTGTATAAATGCCAGTTTACTTTCGTTGTACTAAAATAAATACACGCTAAATTTAAGGCATATTTAGGACCTATAAAAACTTTCAAGCTTTGCAGCACTTCACAAAATAGTCTTGGGTTTTTTTGGTCAAAAAATTATGTTTAAAGCGATGCTAATAAAACGGGCTACATGTTAAAATTGTTCAGTATGTGTAAAAGAAATGATGGCATATGTTTTGACAAATGATAAGCTTTGGTAAGGAAAGATGAGTTATCTCTGCGCCCTCACTGATATCCTCTTTTGTTTTCATATTATTGATTCAATAGATTTTTTAACTTCAATTTATTAATTAAGGTCTCTAACACTCTGGAAGATTTACAAGTTTCCTTAAAGATTCAATCATTATTTCTAAAATTCTTCGGCCTATTTTACAGTTGTGAAATCCATTAGGGATTTAGATTCTCGACAACATAAATTATTCATAGTACAATTTCACTCAGAATCTCGATGAGTGATTTTTTTACATGAACAATTAGAAGCAGCATGAATGACTTGAGACAATATATATTGATCAGGTCTTAAATCTATGGAATTTTATGTCTATTTGAACTTATTTATTCCTAGCTTATCTTGATGACACCAAAACTATATAGCTTCTAATCCCCCATAGCCTTAGACTCAGTAGGGACTATAATAAAAATCTAATCTATATAGCTTCTCACACGCTCCATAAACATCGATAATAGACTGGGGAGTCTTATGTTTGGGCATATTCAAGCCATAAACCCATCTAAAATCTGCCTTATCCGAAGCTTACTCTCACAGTATCTACCTCGGACGTGTGTCAACTTATTATTGGGTGGATATTTAATAGTGTCCAAGTCTTGAAGTTCTGTAACAGGTGAAACCGTGACAATGGAGTTGATACACTGAAATCTATCAAAGTTTTGCGGGTCGGAATACTACTACATCTACAGAAGTTAGTATATGGTATAATACTTTCATAAATATACTGTGGTCAACTATTGCTATTTACAATGCAAATTTGATGAAAGTTTGGGTCTAGCTCAAAAAGGGTTATCTAATTCTGGTATTCCACTGATATATAAATGATAATGAGTGCCCCAGGTCTAGATGGCATATCCAATCGATTCCTCAAAGAACGCAGAAAAACTCTCAGCAAAAACCTTACAGAGCTATTCAATGCATGCGTTTACCTGGTGTACAACCCAAAGACATTCAAAGAATCAACGACTATAGTTCTCAGAAAGTCACAAAAGCCGAGATATGACACTCCAAAGTCTTATCGACCAATAGGACTTCTCAATACAATGGGAAACCTTCTCAAGAAGTTAGTGGCCAGTCACATCTCTAAGGTCGTCGAAGACTATAACCTGCTTCCAGACGAGCAGAAGGGGGCACGATCTCAGAGAATCACTATCTCGGTAATAAAGCTCCTTATAGAACAGATCCATACCATATGGGGTAAAGACAAAGAGCAAGCTGCTTCATTTCTTAGTCTCTGTATCTTAGGAGCATTTGATAATCTCTCTCATGAAAGACTTATCTATAACCTAAAGGAAAAGGGCATCCTAAGATGGATTGTTAACTTTGTAAAATCCTTTCTAGATGATAGAGCGACTTCTGTAGTCCTCGGGTCATACAAAAGGGACCAAATCTCTACTAACACAGGTATACCTCAGGGATCAGCTCTGTCTCCGATTTTATTTCTGGCTTTTGTCAGCACCCTCTTACCATTGCTTCAAACTCCCTCTAGCTCAGCTGTAGGATTTATAAATGACACTAATATACTGACGTGGTCAAGCTCTACTGAGAAAAACTGCCAAATGTTAGAGGAAAAGCACAGCAAATGCGAGGAGTGGGCAAAAATCACGGAGTAAAATTTGTACCAGAGAAGTATCATTTGATGCATTTCACACGAGCAAGGAACAGACACAATCTAGAAGCCACCATGAGTATACAAGGACACTTAACTTCGCCGCAATCTTCTCTTCGAGTTCTCGGAGTCTTCTTCGATCCTAAACTCTATTTGGGAGTCCACATAAAGAATATCCAGCAAAAATCTTGCACCCAAGTGCAGTCAATTAGTAGACTGACACAATCAACTTGGAGAGCGACATTCATGAAGTCTAAGCTACTATATAGCTCAATAGTGAGACCAGCCATTACGCATGGGTCCTCGATATGGGTCGAGGCTGGGTCAACAGGAAAGTACTTCAAAGGATAGTGAAACCCCTTAGAAGTATTCAAAGAAAATGGTTAAAGCTTGTTTCAGGCGCCTGTAATTATACTAGTAGCAGAGTGCTAGAGCACGAATCGTCCGTCCTCCCTATAGAGATATGTCCAAAACAAGGGAGGGTCCATCACGCCGGACTATCAACTCAAGTCCCTATTCAAGAGACAATACGATTGACTCGTAAAAGGATAAAGCTGCCCGTAAACAGGAGAGAAGTTCTGCATGGCTTGAACAAGAGAAAAGATATCGCCGAATGAACAAGAATTTGCGGAAGGGAAAAGTACAAGCAGAGGCAGAAAGAAGCTGGAAAGATAGCGGCCTTTCAGGAGTGGAAGAATTCATGGACAAGCCAGAACAGGAAACAGCGCCCTGGCTGACTAGCATCAACCTATCTAGAACATTGGAAAGCAGCCAATATATTTACTGATAAATAAACGGGCAGCACCAAAATCAATTTCAAAGATACACCGTTAAAAATCCACCGTAACCTAACCAGGGCCCAAAGCAGTGTCGCTATTCAGCTAAGAAGTGAGCATATTGAACTCAATTCTTACCTGTGCAGAAGAAAAGTATCCGGATCGGAAAAGCCAAGCTCTCAATGTAAATATCCGTCACAAAATGTCAAGCACATGGTATTGGCGTGTCTACTGTGGGCAAATGAAAGAGGAGACTTTGTCCGATGAGCTAAAGACAGGCCATTTGAAGCCTTGATGAACAGCCCAAAATATGTGGCTCGAATCACACAGTGGATACTAAGAGAAGGGTAGATAAAACTGTTTCGAATTGCAGGGGAAGTCAAGGTAGCAATTTCGGATATAATAAAACGATCTGGAAGGGGGGAGGACGGAATCCACACTAGGTGAACAGTGTACTTTGCATTCCCTGAAGGTTAACTAAATAAATTGATAGCAATATAAACGGACAGGATCAGGGTGTTTCCACCAAATTGGTTTCCTCCTTTGTAAATAATGAAGATAGTCACCTGCATGGACCCATGGGGTGCCTGATCGAGTTAAATGAAATCTAAATCAAAATCAAAACGATAATGAGGCCAAAAATACACCACAATCTGCATCCATAAAATATCACGTACAATTTGGAAATAGACCAATTAAGAGTACCAAGCATACCACGTGTGTTTTACAGGGAGCCTTTTACGTGGGATGGCTCTCAATGTAGCATCAAACTTTGAAAAAAAAAATCTACGTACAATAGCTTTGTGCCAAAGTCCGCCACAAAAATGTCGTAGGGACGGCCAGAGTATATAGAGTGAACTTTCACATCTGTTAGAATTTAGAATAAATGGGGCTATCAAGTAGGCCACGTTGTTGGTAAACACGTGACTACAAATTATGTATTCAATTTCACTTCCGTATTTACTTGAATCAATGCGCTCAACAACCTCAATGACTGAGGGGTCATTAATTCCTTAATAACATCTTTTATTCTTACAACTTTTTCTTTCCCTCTCGATGGATAAGGTGTTCAGGAATAGCCGATAAAGACTTGATTCTTTATTCATTTATTCGTTTATAGTAACTAACATCGTACTCGCGCACAGCACACGAGATCCTCATGTATCGGCTACCCCAGTCTTAATAAAGTTGTTCCAGATGTTGGCACCTACGCGGACCCAAGAAAGTAGATGAAAGCTAGGATCTTATCATCCTGCACTCGAAGACTATTTTAACATGGATATCAGCCTCCCATCAAATTCTATGATTTACAAATGTTACTAAGTGAACAAAATATTTTTAGTAATTAAAGGAGGAAATAGTTCATATCGATTCATGATTTCGTTCCAATAAAACTTTTCATTTTGCCTTTTCAAAGAAATTTGTGGCATGCAACCAGAAATTGAATGCGTGAACTCCCTATGCCGAAGCTAGAGTCAACGTTATGCTGGGAGTGGATTCTGTGCCCTATGGTGCTGAGCTTGATACTATCCGAGGTGGCCATAGAAAAAGTAGTCGGGGGGCTTCTCTTCTCCGCATTAGCAGGTGAGGATAGCGTCCTCGTGCTGAAACCGTGGGTGCTAATCTGCGAAATCGCCACGTCCAGACCGTTAGCTAGTAGATATCCAAGTGTGCGTCGCTCTAGAAGAGCGAGCTCGATAGTAATATTGGTGATGAATCCTATACCTAATTCTTTATATCTAGACGGCATGTCTTCAGCCCAGTAGAGTGTGATGGTGGCTTCATATTAGACCTGAATTTCCTCCATGCCCTCGCAATTCAAAGTGCCGAGTGTGGAGCTGGAATTTCCCAGGCATCTTTGATGAGCTCATTGTTGTAATGGAAGTTGTGTAGAGTAGCTTAAACTGTTGGACATGTATTTAATATCACCTAGTGAAGCGAGTTGAGAGATTGGAGAGTCTGAGAACTACATTGGAGAGTTGACTAAACCCACTTAGTATCAGTGCGCTATTTAGACTAATTTCTACAACTAGGTGAAGAACACAATTCAATTGTTCATGCTAGATAATTGGGAGCCTGGTCAATGTATGAGTCGTCATGAGTGAGTGAGTGAGTGTTTATTGTCCTAAAAAGTCTATAACTATGTAAGGACATGTAGGTCCTTTCTGCCTACAGGCCGGGAGTATCTATGCCTCGGGTAGTGTACTCCCTCCTATGCCTCTTTCACGACTTCTTTCCAGCAGTAATACCCCCACAGGTCTTCATTCGAGTACACACTAAGAGGAGCCGTTATCCCGTCATTATCTCCCCTCTCCAGCCAACTAAACGATGGCCATTTGCGGGTGTGTAGCCGCAGGGAAAAGTCTCAAAAACCGCTGGGCACGGTGCTCTTCTATTGCGAAGAGGCTAGCCACCCGGGCGCAGTAGACCTGTGTATACCTAAGATTGTCTCTCAACCTTCCTAGCCTCCTCCTTACTCCTCTCCTGATTCATACCGCAGGACAAATCGTAGGTCGTGAAAGGATGTCAGAAAAGTTTTGGTCGAGAGTGACAGTAGTGAAGGAGCCTAGCCTAGCATCCAAAAGTCGTTACGGACGTGGGGTCGTCGAGTAACTCATGTATTTCAGATGCCCTCCTGGCTAGTAGATTCGGAAGTTATGATTAGTAGGGACGATAATATAGACGAGTCGAAATCTGCTTTTCTTGAGGGCGGAAGGGTCTTTTACTTTGCTTTCGTATGCTTTTTGTTCGCCCGTCGGTGGGTAGCACATGTTGTGATTTAATGAAGACTTCTCTGACTACCGTTATAGCATTTGGTACCGCATTATCTTTCCTCATTACCAGCATCATTATCATCGTCTTGGTCGTCTTGTGTGTTATCGGATGCGTATCTTTGACGGGGGGGGGGAGATAACTTAGCTCAAAGTTGATAAGGTGTCACTCATTCTCGGCTCTGCAGACTCTACAGTGAGAGCTGGAGGTTCGTAGGGGACACCACTGACAGGTGTTGAGAATAGCCCCCCTGAGTCGTCATGAGTGTGGGTAGTAATACTAGAACCTTATTACGTTCCATGTTAAAGCGACTCTTCATTACCAAGTAGCACCAATTTCAACAGTACTACATTGTGATTGTGCTTCCAGAAAGATAAATTACAAATTCAAGAAATAAACCAGAATGGTAGCGAAGTTTTCACTGAGAGGTTTCCTCCTATGCAAATATAGATAGGTTTATAGCCACCTGCATGAGTCTATAGGGCGCCAAATCAGGTTACTAAAGTCAATTCAAAAATATATTAACTCATTATTCATTCATTACTCCAGTTAAACGTCCTATTCGGTATTATTAATTCATTTTTTTGTCTCGTCTAAGTTTTTGACCCTGTAGGACATGCAGGTCCTCTCTGCCTATAGGCCATGGGTACCTATACCAGTAGTATATCCCCTCCTATGCCTCCCATATAGCTCCCCTCAGACAGTGCCATCCCTCACAAGCCCTCATTCAATCATATACTCAGAGGAGCCTTTTGCCCTTCATTATCTCCCCTCTCCAGCCAACGAAACGATGGCCATTTGCGGGTGTATGGCAGCCGGGAAAAATCGCAAAAACCACTGGGTGCGGAGCTCTCCTAATACCGACATTAGGACTAAATCCGAAGACATAGTAACCCTTCTGATGCGTTCTAAGAGGCCGGCTAGCTGGGCGCTGTAGACTTGTGGATACCTCGGAGAATTCACGCTCTGCCTTTCTAGCCTCCTTCCAACTCTTTCCCGAAGGTCGTGCTGAAATGTTAGAAAAGTCTTGACAGAGCGTGATTGCTGTATAGCAGCTTAGCCCAATTTCTTTTGTACCGTCCGAGGCTCTGGGGAGAGCCTCAGGGCATGACCCTGAACATCTATTGGAAAACATTAAATTACCACATTTGAACATTGAAATAGTAGCCAGAAATTAGTTAGTAGATTCTAGATGTCCTTCATAGTCTGAGACTCAGAAGGGACTATAATAAACTTCTGATCTAATCTGGGGAGCGCCGTTGACTCATCGATAAAAGAAGTACTCCTGGCTAATTTATCGAAATCTCGGTCTTGGCGCCCACAAACGTTCCAAAGAAAACTCCTCGAAAATATCTGTCCCAGCATGGTCTTCAGATACTTCATCACCCTCTCGCTCCACACCTCAGCTGCCTGTCCTTACTAAGGAAGTATAACCCCATTAGAGCAACAGTCCCACATAAAGCATGAGTCGAACTTTGTTTGTTATGACTTGATTTCCTCTTTGCAGATGTACGTAGCGTCTTAATTTGTTGTTAGTGATGCGGTAATGAATGAGGCATGCTCCTGTATGCAATTGGTGTGACGCCTTTATCGCTCGTTGAGGCGAGATGATATGTGGTTAGATTGAGGTTGAGGACTCAGAGGAGAATCTTAAGTGCTGCATGATTGAGAAGACGTCAAATGGAGATATGCATGTGTTTGCTTTCGATCTCGAATCGGATGCGATTCTTCTTGGCTATCCCAGGTATGTAGAGCTTAGTGAGCGATTACACCAGCACCTCTTGAAGGTGAAGAATTCGTCATTGTCGGCTGAGCCACAGAATTGAATGGAAAAGTAATATAGTTACGTACCTACAGAGTCTAGGGTTATGATGGGCTGGTTTAGGCCATATAAAGTATGACTAAAGTGGTGTTCTCTGGTACAGTTTGAGTAGCCTGGGCACCTACTCCACCTGGGAAGGAAACATCTCAGACCACATTTCGTGCGGTGAAAGGTTAGTGGATGAAGGAGGCATGTCTGGATAACTCAGGGTACTCGAGAAATTCCCCTGGGTGGGTATTCACGGATGAGGGCTGACTTGGGGTGAAGAAAAAGCCGCCATAACTTCGCAGTGGTACTTGCAAATGAAATCCGAGGAATAAGTGCTCCTCTTGTAAATTGAGTCATCTTTTCTATACTTTTCTATGATGTTGTGTCATAGCTAGATAGCTGCATACGCGATTAAAATCTGATGCAAAAAAAAAAAGTATGACTAAAGAAGACTGATAAGCGAGATGTGTTGTAGCGGTAGTGTCAGATCGCATTTTATCACCCACATCACGTATGTTGTTCGATAATCACTAAATGGCGCAGGGAATATTCAAATCTAAACCAGCGAAGGCTACCACAACTTCAAGCCGGCGTCCCAATGTCTTAGGTCCTAAAAAAGGAGCGCGCACTATTGTGCCGCGCAAGCCTGGTCTCGTGCGGCAAAACAAGTTGACTAAGGTGCATTACACGGACTTGATGAAGTTGGTTCAGGTACTGGAAGCTGATTAGATTTGGTGATAGAAATACTCAGCTGGCCTTACCGCTTCAACAGAGAGAACACTTGGTGCGCGCGTTGGACATCTCGAGCTCCTTGGCGGCGGCAAGGGAAAGAAGACACGCAATCAGAAAGAGAACCCAGGGAAGAAGTTGACACAATCCAAGGACGCCACCAAAAACTCATGATATCGATATCCAATTAGAATGAAGGGGTCATAACTTTGACGATTTGAGATGACAACTAAGACTAAGCCTTGGTCAGAGAGTCACAAAGCAAGATAATCAATCCTAATTTATTTGTCCTATATGACAAATAATTATTTGCGCTTGAAAAAATTTTACCGCAGCCAAAATTAGTTGACCGGCCTGTACTGAAGTCAATAATTAAGCTTACCATATATCAAAGGGAAGTATGGCCCAAGACTATAAAGTTAATTTATCATCAGAAATCAACGATAATTTCTTCATTTTACTGTCTCATCACTGTTCAATACAGCACCATTTTATATGCACCATATCTTTATGGGAAACCCAGGTTACATTATTTGTCAGTAGGTAGTGAAATAATGGATCTCTGAGTGTGTAAATCTGATAGCCAGAATTTCGGAGCTTATGAAAACGTTAGAAATCTGGAGCCAAATACTTGACCTTTGACATACACATATTGAAGGTCTATTGCCTGCTCTAAGTAAAATATAATTAAATCTTGCGCTAAGGATCGAAGTTCTCAGCCGTCCTGCAAACTTCTTTTTATGTTATCTAATGTGTATTCAGCAAGCAACCTATCATAATCTATCACTGTCTTGTATATATGTGAGATGACTTTTCGTCTCCATAGACACTCATGCTCTGGATTTCATCCGCAAATTCTACGAGATAGTCTTTCGTACGCCAATCAGAGGACCCTTCACAAGTATTCCCCAAAGGCAGATTCAGAATAAATGGTTATTCAAGCAGCTCTTCATTATCAATGCACACGAGCACCGCAACGAGATAGTTGGAGTTTTGCTGGACTCGAACCAGCTATCTCCTATCTCAAGTGGGCTAGGTACTCAAGCTGGACAGACTCTACTTATGATACCAGTCTAGATTATTTGCAACTGCACTATGGAGGTATGAAAATAGTTGTAGTATCGCCTGCACTCTCTCAATCGAAGTCTTGGCGCGCACAATGCTCTTCAATATGTAAGACTCCTAGCCAAAATTCCAAATACAACAACGTCAGAGATAGTTTCCATCCTTAGAGTCATTTCTTCGAACTTTCCTGATATTAATCATATCTATTCCAATGATCTAACTTGCATTTTATGTGTCAAAACTCCCTTTCTTTCTGCGAGTATAAATAAGGCGTGACCGTTTATCTCGTAACGAGCTGATACCAGAGAAAGTCTACGAGGGGTATGGTCATTGAAATTAAGATGTACTAAGTCGTACCTGTGTTTAGGGGAGTATTCGAATCGAAATCCTTTTACCCTTCATGTTTGCATAACCTTCCCTCCAACAAGTCCACAGAATAAGTAGTGGTTCATATTTCAATGGGAACACTGTTTAGTAAGTGGGGGGTGGACGTAGTTCTTCGAGTAAGCCTAAGAATATGTCAACAGTAAATTAGCGATCAAATAATTGTTCCAAAATATCAGGAGGGTACTTTGGCGAAGTGGTTAAAGTGGTACCATGCTATAGACAGGCATTACCCTCGGGAGCTGGTGTTCGAATCACCCAGATGCAAGCTGAAAATAAATACTTTTATCTAATGTGGCAACGACTGCCTCTGTGAATCATATCCACTCTAAAGCATGTCAAGAATCGGCGAGCTACACTTGAAGGTTGATTTACAAACCCTACTACCTAATATAAATTGAATTTTGAATCAACGCGCCATTGAAATATTCGTGGAATTAGTTTCCGTCAACAATTAAGAGTTATATCTTTCTACGTACGACTCATCGGCAAGAGTAGGACCGACATACTGATAGGGAGTGGCTAAATCTTGACTATGAAAGAATATTGCTCTCTGAGGTTCTATCTAGGGGTAACATTTCACCTACTCATGTAAACTAAGCTAGACAGGTCACATGACCTTCATAGCAGTACATAGATTTCATCTTTTTTTTTTTTTTTTTTGCATTAGATTTCATCTGTAGCTATAGGGTTCTTTAGAGCTTCGCCCGCCCTGATAAAACTAGACTCCGAGCTATCCGAAGCGAGTGCCTAAAGGCCTGGACCGCACTACACCCTCCAATCTCTCCCCAGGCCGCTGCGAGCTCCGGGAACTATCAGGTTCCCACCCAACCCACAAGAATCGCCTCCCCCTCTCCTCCACAAATTGGACAAGAGTCACGATACTCCGCCCTGATGACCATAGAGGAATCATTATGATGATTCGGGGCCGGACGCACAAATCCCAATCAATCAACGGTTTGTGCATATTCCAGGTAAATGTGGGTAAGCGGAGCCCGGCACACGACTCCGCCCTCGAACTTGCCTCTAAAAGCGGAGCAGATCTAGTACTAATTCAAGAACCCTGGATAAGTACTGATCTCTCGCGCAAATTAACTAAAAATCACCCAGAGTACATTTCTTTCTGTTATAGTTATGAGCTTGCGGAAGATATCTTGATAGACAAATAAAGGTGACTGGCGATGTACAAGGAGAACGAATATGTGAGATGGGAGCAATGAGCTAATGTGTGCAGACTTAGTTTTCTATCTAATTGAATGTGTGGGTTCTCTACATTCTATGTACATGGGTCGGCTAATTTACTAAGCTAGCTCCTGACAAATCCCTTGGCACACCATAACACTTTCTCTCCCCTTCCAATCTGGACCAGCCGGCCTCGCGTAATGACCTACACTCGCAAGGGGTGCGGCCTTTCACCTTTCCAACCCAGTATTCACTCACGCGACCTTCTTCGGATTTGCGTCTCTCGACGCGGAAAGCGTACCATTGACTGCTGGAATATATACAATGCTCCAGTAGGCGCGGTTGGCGCTGGGGATGGCCTTCAGCTTCTTCTCAACCTTTCTGATACCCCAGACGTTTTAGCTGGTGACTTCAATATCCACCACTCGGCCTGGGACTCAGCAGCATATAACGAAAATTCGGAAGGCGACTCATTACTCGAATGGACAACTGCAAGGGTAATAACGTTGTTGAATGTATACTATGCCCCCACTCATGATGCCAGCGCTACTATCGATCTTTGCTTCGCACGACATAGTCTCAACGCATCTTGTGCTATTCGAAACGACTTGGAAGTCGGGTCTGACCACAGAACTCTACTAACTCAACTTTCAGACACAGGACCTGAAAGAGATACCTCTGGAAAACTCAGATACTCTGCTTGCAACTGGGTCACCTTCCGTAAAATTATCTCCGACAGACTAGTGGCCGCACCCTCTCCAGACCCAGAGAGAGAAGCTTCTTTCCTGGTAGATGCTCTCCAAGGTGCTCTCAACGCTACGTGTCTCAGAAAACGTACACAGGGACCGCGAAATCGATGGTGGACCAGGGACTGTACAAACACGCACAACGCACTCTGCCAAGCCAAGCGCTCGGGATCAGTGGCCATCGCTGAACGCCGCGCCTTTGGCAAGGCGGTGAAAAAAGCTAAGCGAGAAATGTGGCGCGAAAAAGTAGATCAGGTCTCTTGTCTCACAGAAGCGTATAGGGTTACAAGCTGGCATAAGAAAACATCCTGTTTTCATACCCCTCCACTCAATGGCCCAGACGGACTCGTCTTCACTCCCATGGCCAAGGCACAACTACTTCAGGGGGCTCTACTGAGTAGGCACATGGAGCATGAGGATATAGTCATGGGAATTCCAACTGTTGCAAGAAGAAGCCTCCCCTGGCCTGCACTAACTAACCAGGAAATCTTCAGATCGTGCTGCGTAGTCTCCTCGTCGTCCCCCGGACTAGACGAGATAACCGCAGAAGCGCTAAGACAAGCGTGGCCAGTTTTAGGGCCCCGAGTGACCGATTTGTTCCGTCTGTGCGACCTGCAAGGACTACACCCAAATGCCATTAAAAAGGCCAGCATAATTATTCTCCCGAAGACAGGCAACCGAAACAAAGCTCTTCCCAAGTCTTACCGACCATTTGCTTTGCTGTCGTGCCTCGGGAAGGGGCTGGAACGCCTGATGGCCCGACGTCTCTCTTTCCTTGCCCTCTCACAAAATATCCTTGCAAAGAACCAGTGCAGCGCTGTTCCTCACCGGTCAGCAACGGATCTAACCACAGCCCTCGCCTCTGACATCCAGTCTGCCTGGTTAGAGAAGAAGGTTGCAGGTATTGTAACGGTAGATGTTAAAGGTGCATTTGATGGCATCCAGCGAGGACGTCTCTGCCATAATCTCCGTACTCAAGGCTGGCCCCACAATCTTATCAAGTGGGTTGCATCATTCATGGAAAATCGCGAGGGCGTAGTCACATTGGACGGGACAACAACTCCACCCTTCGCCATAAAATACGGCCTCCCACAGGGATCACCGGTCTCACCTATTTTGTTCCTCCTGGCTATCGAGGGCATGCTGCGCCTCTCGCCAGGATGCTTCGGCTATGCTGACGATGCGGCAATTTTTGCTTCCGCACCATCTCTACCTGAATGCGCAGCTCGCCTCCAAGAAAAGCTGGACAACGTACTTGCTTGGGGAAGTCTTAACGGAATCGAGCTAGAGATATCAAAGACTGAGCTCCAATATTTCCACCGGAAAAAGGGGAAACCCTTTGAGCCAAGCCTCCGGGTAGACGGCGTCGAGATCAGGCCGAACGACCAAACTCGTTGGCTGGGAGTCCACTTTGATCGCCGCTTGAAATTTCGCCACCATATTAAGCAAGCTTGCAGTAGAGTTACGGCCGTCACAGCGCACATAAAAAGCCTCTGCAATACCGATCGAGGTATCCGACCAGCTCTAGCCAGACAGGCTTTACAAGGGGCAGCGTTTACAACCCTTTTCTACGGAGCCGAAACCTGGTTCTCAGCAAATACCTGCAAAGAAGATATTGCCCGTATTCAACGCAGGATAAACGATGCAGCCCGTGCAGCACTGCCAGTATACAAAACCACTCCAGTGGCCGCCCTTCTGCGGGAAACTGGATGGTCATCAGCTCAGGGGTGGCTCGAACGTATCCACAACCGGCTTGCAGTGCGAGTTGCCTCGTCAGATCCCCAACATCCCTTGCAACTGCGCTGGAAATCTCCGAGAATGGCTTGGATTCGGCGCAGAATTTCCCCAGAACTATCATTAAACACGACTTCACCTCCCTGGACACCAAAAAGAGACGAAATACTCGCAGCAATTGGAGCAGTTGGTCGTGAAGCAGGGCTCCAAGTCTTCACCCAATGGCATTCCTCAGCACTGCCCCTGGACCTCTTCGTTTTCTCAGACGGAGCTCTGATGGAAGGCTCAGCAGGGGCAGGGTACTGCATTTATCGCGGCGCAAAACATGTGATTGATCAAGGCTCTGTTCCTCTAGGTCAATCAGCAGAAGTATATGATGCAGAAGTCGTCGGGGCCATGGAAGGCCTCGCAGCTGCAATTAGAAACCCAATGGCATACTACGCCACCAATATCACTGTCTGTCTCGACAACCAAGAGGCAGCGTCTCGCTTACTCCTTGGACCGCCGAACCCATCCAGCTCGACTCGGATCGCAAAATTTCGGGATCTCGCAAGATTCTGGCCTTCAAGGAACCGTGCTAGATACACTGAGCCAGGAAGGGTCTCTGTACGCTGGTGCCCAGCGCATTCAGGAATCCCTGGAAATGAAAAGGCAGATGCTCTCGCCAAAGCGGCCTGTACTATAACCGCCCCCAACCTGGCCCCTTCCATTGCCAGAGCAAGGAGAATTGTCATTCTTTGCTACGAGGCCTCTGCGTCGGAATACTGGTCACGAAATGCCCCTGACCGGTATAGAGCGCTCAGAATCGGGCCAAGCTCCCGCATCACCCCAGAGCTCGCTAGTATGGATCGTCGGTCCCTCGGCCTTCTTCTCGCTGCGCGGTCGGGCCATGGTGATTTTGCAGCATACCACCGTCGTTTCGCACACAACAGCGCACCTTTAACATGCTCCTGTGGACATGATAAATCGCCGGAGCATTTCATGACCTGTCAACATGGCCTACTACAGGCGCAGCTTCGTGGAGCCAATCGCCCCCGTCCCCCAGACGCTCGCTGGATTTTAAGCTCACCAGAAGGAGCTATCTTGTTCCGAGACTGGCTTAAGTCCACTCTATTTTTTCGAAGAGTTTCAAAGGTACCATTAATGGGGGGAGCTCTGTTTGCACCTACATTTGTAGGACAGCCCTGATTACTTAGACATCAACGCTATCTAAATACGAATATCCACATGTAGTTTAAGTTCCGCTTTTAATTATATAATTTATATCAATTTAAGAAGAGCCTCACTGATCTGGCGACTATGCGGACCGGGAGCAGTGGGGTCTTTATCGGGTTTTTGTTATGGGAATGCCGGTGCGTCGGGTAGCCCTTTATAGGCTGAGCTAACCGGCATGGGGCTTTAAAGCACTGTGTTGTGCGCAGGCGCGACGTTAATATAAATAAATAAATATAGGGTTTTTTAGTCAACATTTACAACGTAATACCGTGTCCCACATATCTTTATTAAGAGGTTCGAAGGAAGCACCATGCACAGCTGTTCCGTCTCGTAAAGTCTGCAAACGACAATGTGTACCAAATCTCTAGTATGAATATTTTGAATAATTTAATGTGTTCACTTATAAATTTTAGACGCAAGATTAGTGCCTCGTTTTTAAGTGGAAGATAGTTAAGCAATAATGAGTTAAAGAGAAAAAAAATATCATTTTTGCCAGAAAGCTGCGCAGCTTTCCATGCTAATTTTATCATCAACTTGATATTGTGAATCCTATTTTTATCTTCTTTATCCCTCACCCATCATTTCGCTTTCCATGCTCCAATATGAAGAGTTTGGGTGCTGGTGTGGATAAATTCAGCGGTTTCGACGCGTCGCAAAAAGCGAAAATGTCGACCACAAACAACGGCAGCGGAGCGCAAACAGCTCTAAAAGATAAGAACCTTGAAATCGTAGGGAAACTATTTAAACAGGTTAGACTAATCGTCATAGGTGAGATGGATGAGGACTTACCATCTATGGAAGATATGAACGAAGCCGTGAAGGCTTTCAACGTACAGAAAAGGTCCTGGACAGAATTATCCCACAAGAAATCTCCAGTCGAGGAGAGGATGTTAGTGCTAGAGTAGAACGTCAAGAAGAGCCTCGCTGACTCCGCACGACAAGCAGCTCCAGTTGTGGCGTCGGGGAAGCCACCATCAAGGACCTATGTGTCGGTCGTAGTTCCATAAATGGTGAAAACGGCGGTCAGAATAAGAATCGACGGCATCCAAAACTCGCAGTCACAAGAGTTGCCTTCAACGGCACAACAACATATCCAAGGCGCTTACGCCATTCGCCAGATGCGAAGCAATAACACCGAGGTGTTTGTCCAATCGGCGTCCCAGAGAGACGTGGCACTCAACATGCGACAACCTTAAGAATTCAAGGTTTTACGGCAAGACTTTCCAGTCGAGGTTTCTAGTGTCCCTTGGCGGACTCGAATTGAAGGTGGCAGAGATGCTGAAACCACGCTCTCATCAGGGAGATTGAGATAGAAACCAAGGCTAGAATTCCGGGCCTTGCAGTATATCGAATAAGGTGGTTACATGATGGAAAGGAGCATTAGTGGTCGAAGAAAAACGGTCGCGATTGAGGATCAATCGTGGCTAGCCACTCATTGAGGGTATTACAAACAGAGGTGATTCACCATCGCCTCGTCATTAATGCCATGCTATTCACCGCGAAAGTGTGGTCACCACGGGCTCAGCTAAAGCAGTGCTATAACTGTAGTTAGTGGGGAAACACGCAGGTGTCGTGTGGAAAGGCAGCTAGGTGCGGTGAGTGCGCAGGCGTTCACCATACCATTACTGTCCGAGGAAAAGGGATTTTTGCGCGAACTGTGGCAAGGAACACCGTTCGTGGCAGAAAGCAGCGTGTCGGACCTACCAGGTCCACAAGGGAAGTGTGGAAAAGGCTCTGATGGTGCTTCTATTGAGAACGGCGGAAATCTGGAATGAGATACTTCCAGCGGAACCCAAACAAACAGTTCGGACGACAGATGATCAGGGATTCACGTTGGTCACCAGTAAGAAGACTGAGGACTTAGAAGATGGCGGGGACGACTGCGTAAATTAGTCGAAGCCTCAGTGGCATCTACCATTCTCGCGACGGTCACACCACCATCGGAGCCAACTCTTCGAAGTGTTCGAAGACCAAAGCCGAGTGAGGAGGTGCCTTTTTTTTCAATCCCTCCTAGCTCTAGTCCGATCGAAGGGGGGGTGGGGGTTGATAAAACTTGGGGAAAGTTTATGAGATAATAATTGAAAGGAAAGTCCTCAGCATTAAGCCGGGTCGATTCAGAGTGGTAAGACAGTGAGTTTTTTTGCTTATTATGATTGAGCGGTCATATAGTGGAAAGAGTACTTGCCTTGTAAGGTAAGTAACTGAGACTTTGTGACCGCTCAAACATAATGTATTATGAGCCTGGGCACTTCCCTGTGGCTAAATACTGGTGCTCATCTCCCCAACAGATAATAAAAATGAGTAGAGACGAAAATGCGGTCACTCTCAGCTCTGGCACCAGCTTCAATCGATGGGAAGCAAATATTCAGGCGACATTAGTAAAAAGTAAATGCTTAGGTAACTTATTTCACGACATTGAGGTTATAAGACCAATAGCACGTCCAGTGGCACCAATCTGAGGGCCAAACACGACTGATGAGTCGTATGCGGCCGCACTCAGCAAATACGAGAATGATATGACAGAGTGTATTTAAGGTGATATGACAGCTAAGGACATTCTCATTACAAGAATGAGTAAAAGTATGCTTCCCCAGTTAGTTAAAAATATGACGGCCAAACTGTTATTCGATCATGTCACAAAATCTTGGGAAGAAGGTGCTACTGCGCCTTATCAAACGGCAATGAAGAATATTTTGAACACCAAGATTTCGCCGACAGCTGAGGATTATTGTGACAAGTTCATGCAGAATTATTTGAGTGTCAACAGCTCTGCGGAATCAATGATCCCCTACTCATCCAAGGATGAATCCGCAAACCCTTTTATAATTCCCCATGGCGTCGCACATGTGACCGCTTGTGAGCCGATAAGTCCTTACCTTCGATGGCTATAGAAGGCAACCTATATGTTCTATCACTCCAAGGATTACCAGCAGGCTAAAACAGATACGTAATCGCCACCGAGGCTATGTAAAGGATAGTGCCAAAAGTATCGGAAGCATTACGCGTGTGGCAGAACAAACCTTCAGTCAGTTTCATTGCCACTGTAAACCTAGGCTATATTAAGATACCTCTGGATGTGTATAAGTAGTACGGGAGACTTGCAGGTAGTTTGCTTCTCCATAGATGAATTTTAGCTTTACCTTTCAATCATACAAATGCCCATTCGCTTTCTATATTCGAACTGTGACAGCACATCACTTGAACGTTATCGGCACTGAAGCCATAGATTGGCTGTCAACTTGGCGACAAACGAAGTTCTTCGATAGCTCAAACCATTATGTATCCCTGGGGATAATGACGTCAACATTGCGGTAGGCTTCTGCACTAAAAATCCTTTACTGTATGATACTGGTGCCCCTCATCACTTTATTCGGCTAAAAGACGACTTTATAACCCTTAAGAAACTCGCATACTCGTTTGAATTCGATCAAGCTATTGGAAAATCAGCCCTAACACGCCAAGAAACTTGTCGGTTACAAAAAGCCCGAGGAAGAAAAGAAACTGAAAGGTACGTTATAATTAGAGTATAATCAATGATTTAGAGGAACCTTCAAATGAAAAGAAAATTAAAATTAGACAAAAAATTATAATCAGAAGATTATATTCATACAGCTCAGTCAGGAAGAAAACAGTCATTAGCCCATGCCCCGGTTATATAAAGCTCGAGGAAGAAAAAGTAATGAAGAGCATGTTATGATTGGAGTTATAATAATTGGTCTATAGGAGCCATAAGAGGGAGAGAAAAGAATAGTAATAAATAACAGACGAGTAGCACCAACCGAAGATTTCACCATCACCAAATGGGGAGATTCTCTATCAGATGACATCAAGTTACGCCGTTCCAAATCTGCGAGCTTATATATACCAGCTATATCAATTCCACTCGCACAGAGATGGTTAGAGAGTACTCACCATCATGGGGAGCGTTGTGCTGGTGATGGCTAGGATTACGATGCACAAGGATAATGATCAATGAGAGTGAAGGAAGGAATTTTCAGGTGGCTTCATAATGAGTAAAAGAATAATGGAGCATTTTATGGAAAGTGTTTCTACATTATACTACCAGATGGAGGATACTGGAATATTCCGTGATACTATTTTGGGAAAATAAGGCAAGAGTCTAGCTGTCTCATATGTGTATATAAATAGCGCTTTCTGTATCCTAGATCCTCATAGTTCTGGATATCAAGTATATTAGCAGTTCAGATTAATTCATAGATAATTATCCGTAGACCTTCTGCCAATAAGCCTCCGTGAGCTCTTACCTTTACAACACGGCTTGAAAGCTTTTTCGCTTACTAAAATGGCTTAGCCTCTTCATGGTTCTGTATATAAATACCGCATAGGACGTTAAACTGGAGTAATGAATGAATAATGAGTTAGTATATTTTTGAATTGACTTTAGTAACCTGATTTGGCGCCCTATAGACACATGCAGGTGGCTATAAACCTATCTATATTTACATAGGAGGAAACCTCTCAGTGAAAACTTCGCTACCATTCTGGTTTATTTCTTGAATTTGTAATTTATCTTTCTGGAAGCACAATCACAATGTAGTACTGTTGAAATTGGTGCTACTTGGCAATGAAGAGTCGCTTTAACATGGAACGTAATAAGGTTCTGGTATTACTACCGACGCTTATGACGACTCATACATTGACCAGCCTCCCAATTATCTAGCATGAACAATTGAATTGTGTCCTTCACCTAGTTGTAGAAATTAGTTTAAATAGCGCACTTGTTAAACTATAAGATTGTTGGTCAAACATAATCCTCCCTGTGCCTTAACAAAATGGAGTTATGGTTGTGATTAGTGTTTACCTAAGAGGAAAATGGCTAAGGCGTTTGGAGATCTTATATACCCTGTATTAGTAGTTTCATATTAGCGTGTAGGCGAGGCTGATAGACACATATTAGTAGGAGCATAGTCGCAGCGTTTTTTCTAGAATGCTGAGCGAGCAGAGTAATATACACGTTCTGTTAACCTTTTACTTTATCAATTCTACTTCCAGTACTACTGTATTACCTGTCTAGAGGAATCATATTATAATAGCACTGACACTAAGTGGGTTTAGTCAACAACTCTCCAGTACAGTTCTCAGACTCTCCAATCTCTCAACTCGCTCCACAAGGTGATATTAAATACAAGTCCAGCAGCTTAAGCTTCTCTACCAGACTTCCATTACAACAACTACCGCCTTTGTGTATCAATCACGTCCCTTGTATCGACCTCAACCTTGCGCCAGTCCTGTCTCGTTTCCTAAGCAGCATTTCGACAGCATTTGCCATGCAGATTTATTCTATTCAACCATGACTAAGGATCTATTGCGTAATTCTTTTAATGTCGCCAGGATTTTTTATCATTGCTTCAAAGGAAGCTTTTCGGGCTTCTCTCCAAGTCTCTCCTTTACCTATTGACCACTCAGGGCAGGTCATGATCATGTGCTTGGGGTTTTGTGATTAGAAGCCACATGGACAGCATGGATGATAGACACCTGGCACTTTTCTTCTGCATAAATACAAATTAAGCCCGCCGTGCTCGCTCCGAGTTTGGATCGCTAGGCTGCTGGGCCCTTGTCAGGTATTTGTGGAGGGAAAGAGGGGATTCCTGGAAGCTTAATCTATGTCGTCCAGAACGAGGGCATTGATAGATTTTAGCTGCTAATGATTTAATACATGTGTACGTAGATTTATAAATTTAGCCCGTTCAGGTACCCTATGGTCCTATTTAGGTATATCTAGCTATAATATTTACGAGGGGGGGAATGAGTGAGTGAGTGTTTATTGTCGCAATGAGTCTGTAACTATGTAAGGACATGTAGGTCCTTTCTGCCTACAGGCCGGGAGTATCTATGCCTCGGGTAGTGTACTCCCTCCTATGCCTCCTTCACAACTTCTTCCCAGCAGTAATACCCCCACAGGTCTTCATTCGAGTACACACTAAGAGGAGCCGTTATCCCGTCATTATCTCCCCTCTCCAGCCAACTAAACGATGGCCATTTGCGGGGGTGTAGCCGCAGGGAAAAGTCTCAAAAACCTCTGGGTACGGTGCTCTTCTATAACGAAGAGGCTAGCCACCCGGGCGCAGTAGACCTGTGTATACCTAAGATTGTCTCTCAACCTTCCTAGCCTCCTCCTTACTCCTCTCCTGATTCATACCGCAGGACAAATCGTAGGTCGTGAAAGGATGTCAGAAAAGTTTTGGTCGAGAGTGACAGTAGTGAAGGAGCCTAGCCTAGCATCCAAAAGTCGTTACGGACGTGGGGTCGTCGAGTAACTCATGTATTTCAGATGCCCTCCTGGCTAGTAGATTCGGAAGTTATGATTAGTAGGGACGATAATATAGACGAGTCGAAATCTGCTTTTCTTGAGGGCGGAAGGGTCTTTTACTTTGCTTTCGTATGCTTTTTGTTCGCCCGTCGGTGGGTAGCACATGTTGTGATTTAATGAAGACTTCTCTGACTACCGTTACAGCATTTGGTACCGCATTATCTTTCCTCATTACCAGCATCATTATCATCGTCTTGGTCGTCTTGTGTGTTATCGGATGCGTATCTTTGACGGGGGGGGGGGAGATAACTTAGCTCAAAGTTGATAAGGTGTCACTCATTCTCGGCTCTGCAGACTCTACAGTGAGAGCTGGAGGTTCGTAGGGGACACCACTGACAGGTGTTGAGAATAGTCCCCCTACGAGGGAGGGAACTAATTCGGTAAAAAATCCCGAAACTATCAGTCTCGTGTCTATTGGTTTTGTGAGGTTTCCTACAGAAAGTGCGTTAACACTGTTCATCCAGTGTGAGTACCGTCCTATCCTTTTCCCGATCGCGTAATTCTTTCACTGGCTGCTATCTCAACTTCTTCTGCAAGCCGGAACCGTTCAAGCCAACCATAACTAGGTATCCACTCTGTGATTCTCTTCGTGTCATCAAGGCTGTTCATCATAGTTTCAAAATACCTATCTTTTGCCTTTCGCAGTGTCTCTCCTCTTCCTTTAGCCCTCTGAGGACAAGCCAGGGCCGTATGTTTCACGTTTTGTGAGGAATATCCACATTGGTATTTTGGATTTGCCTTTTCAGGGTTCTCTCTTCTTTACAGATAAGAGTTGTAGCCAATTAAATATATTTATCGTTAGGCTAAGCACAAAGGGTTATTCTTAGTATCAGCTGGTAAGCAGCAAGTAGGGTGTTAATAATATGGAGGCGGGCACTCTTATATTATAAATAAAAATTACGCGTATTCATACGTTGAGCTTCAACAATACAATCATCTTGCACAACCTAATAGACTCAAGCTGTCTTTCCCATTCAAGTCAAGTATGAGTTCCTCATTTTACAAACCAGACGTAACAATATATCCTTACATGTTATAGACTGAGGAAGGATAATAAATTCAGAAAACCTATTCATTTAGCGCCAAAGTGCTATTCAATCTAGCTCTTACGACTGAGCAAACGACAAGGTTCTTCACCTTTTGTCGAAAATGGGAGACTGATCAGTGTACGGGTAACTATGAGCCTGGCTAGCTAAGAAATAAGCCTTTTTACATTTCATGTTAATGATGGTCTTCTTTGCCATCTAGTATTAGTTTCATTAATTGCTTGATGAGAGATAAGTTAACATTCCTAGTTCTCTCACTCATCTCTTTCATATGACTACGAATTTGTTGCTGAGAAATTTGAATCAAGTTACCTTTGTTCGAGCTTTTCCTGGAAGTTATTTACTTCTTCTTTTGAAATAGAGTAAGTATGCTCCTGCTCAGGATATTCCCGGCACTTCGTTTCCTTGATGTAGGTTTCAAGTCCCCGTAAACTCTCGCCCCAAATATCACAATACTTTTTCACGAACTTTGGTAAATGGTGGCCAGGTGGAGAGCTTCCAAGCATATCAATTTGTACCAGTATTTGGCCCGAGCAACTGTTTCCAGCCCCTATACCTATGGTTGGAACCTTGAGTTTTTGAGTAATAATTGCTGCTATTTCGCGTGGCACAGCTTCAAGCACTACAGCGAAACATCCAGCCGCTTGTACGGCTAGCGCATCATCCAGTATCTGAAGGGCGCTATCAGAAGTCCGGCCCTGTACATGGAATCCACTCAGTGAATTTTGACGTTGCGGAGTCAAGCCGACATGGCCCATAACGGGAATGCCCGTGTCTGCAATTTTTTTAATTGTCTTAGCCATTTGTGCACCGCCTTCAAGCTTGACTCCTTGGACACGCCCTTCTTTTACAATTCGAATAGAAGATTTTAGTGCTTGCTCTGCTGAGACCTCATAAGAGCCCATTGGTAGGTCCGCCACCTGTAGCCATTAGTTAATCAAACATCTAGTCTGGGACCATTAAATCAAAGTACTGTAAATGCTGTCCTGGTCGCTCGGGAGACCGCACGGCTAAAAAGGATCATGTCCTCTAAGCGAATTTCGGTAGTGTCTTCCATTCCTAACCCTACCATCGCTAAACTGTCTCCCACGAGCACTATCTCTACACCTGCCGTATCAGCGACTGATCCACTGCAATAGTCATGAGCCGTAATGGCAACTATTGGTTCTCCCTTGGCATATAGATTTCGCAAAGTGTTTAAAGTCACCTTTTTCCGCTGGCTTGATCTGATTTGTTGTCCTAGAGGGGAGTGTGAACTACAACGGAGTAACTGTGGTGTTCGTATTGGCTGAATGCTGTATATTTTTTCTGAATTGAAGTGTCGCTTCAAATGGTAAGCGCTTCTCATTTTTGAAAAGCGGGCCAGCATTATGGCGAAGTTGATAGACGCTGTATGCAAAAATACGTGATCCGTTTTCTCAATTTAAAGACAAATTCAAATAATCGCTTAAGGCATATAGAGGCCAATGTAGATGTTAGAGATATCGCGCAATGAAATAGGCACAGCACATGTGGATCGAGAGTAGAAGTTGACTAAAAGATCGTCATGTCCGTATTACTACTTAATATTAAACAGTTGTAATTATGTTCGAAGAAGAAATACCTGAATTGTATTTTGAATGCTGATGAGGATAGAACAAAGTCTGAATGTTGTTGAACTAGAAGTGTTGTGTGGATGAGGTGGTTGATCATGAGGGTGATGACCAATTCTGCTCTATGCGGATAGAATATCGTGTGGAATATATACATGATTATATGGTCTGTGCATTGAGTTTGGCACTAAGTTGTTTGCAGGGTTTGTTTATACAACATGACCTCTACATGACTTTCACATGACTTTCACATTACATTCACATGGCTTCAAGAACACATGATCCCATCATGACCAGCCATGAATTTTTCTGTAATACCATTTGACCATAACAACTTGAAGAAATACTTTATCAATCCATTGCACTTGAGTGATTAAAATTGACACTGAAGGCGTGGGAAGTGTGCGCTACAAGTGCCAGTGTAAGCCACAGCACAAACAAAAGTGGCGCCATCTAGACAAAGAAAAACCCCAATAACCTTCTTATGCCCACGCCTTACAGCCGCTCATGTCTCCAATAGGTAGTCTGAAGTACTACCATATCACATATTTCAATCACCGGTGCTACACACAAAATTATGTCGGGAACCTAGACAAAATGGAGGGCCCGTATGTCCACAACACTCTGTGTCTTCATTTCCAACAATAGAGCACTAATATAGCTTTTAATACTGAAAGGAAACCTTCTGGATCGACAATTCTATGTAAATATCGATCAAATGCACTAACTGCGGCACACCGATATTTTTTGTCAAGCGAAGCAGCTCGTTGACGAGCCCGTTACAAATTAGCCAGTCCTTATAGCTCTAGATGCTTTATATTATTCTCTCTTAGGCTATGGCTATATAGGATATATTATTATGTCTGGTATTGAGTTTGAGGATCTCACACTTGCCTTGAACGACTTAGATAGTTCGAGTCTATTAGATAGAGCAAGTTAATTGTATTATCCAAGTTGAATGTTGTCAGTCCACCTAAAACGTAAAAGTTGATTGTCATCATGTGGGGATCACATGATAGCCTCAGCACAGATGCGCAAGTCAGAATCCAAAGTAAAGCTGTGAATCCTGTAAGGCGTAGATAAGACGATTATGAACACTTTAGACCAACACAGAATCGTACAATTCGAGAATCCCAGGTTGCCCACTCCCTCCCTAATATCCATCTCACCCATTATTTATCGAATCGAATCGTAATTGTTTGCCATTGGCAGCATTTTAAAATGCCTCCGACGCGTAAATCGCACAAAAACGCGATCAGCGGCACAGCCAAAGATCGTGTCAACAAACCGTACCAATGGACTCCCGCCATTCAAAACCACGCGAGAAATATGCTGACAAAACGAGGACTCGAGTCCAACATTCAGAATATGAACACTATCGCGGCTGCTCTCCTAGCTAAGGAGAACGATGTCCCCGAAGTAGACATGGTAGACACAGAAGTCGAGATGATGAAAACCCTCGCCGATTCAATCTGGGCATCCTCCAGCCCAGAAGACGTGGAACAAGTCTTGGACCCCACCGAACCACCCAGAATAACCGTCATCGCACCCGAAAAGCGCGCTACGGTTCCAGCACTACCGCGACCTGCAGAAGTGAGGCCTGCGAACAGGGCTGAAACACCACCCACTAAGGCAGCAGGAGCCGAAGCCCCTCCGCTGGCTCCACAGTCTCTAGCAACAGAAGCAGCAGGCAAAGAAAAAACATACCCTCCAGAATTGCTTGCAGCGATGGAAGCGGAGGAGCGCAGGGCAAGACAAAAAGCCGCGCAATTTAACATCTGCTCGACGGCTATTAGCAGTGTCGAGGCAGCTCTTCTACCGCTCTCCACCGGCGAAGATAAAAATTTTGTAGATTCCATCAAAGTCTACTTGCGAGCAGCCATCGCACAATACGTGGCATCCGGGCCAAGCACTGCTCCGCCAGTACTACCCCAAAGACCAAATGTTGCGACTCCCCCTGCGACCGTCATCCCAGTAGCCATTCCTCGGAATATTTCAAAGACTACTGCAGCTCTCCCACTCAGAAGCACCTGGGCCACTGTCACCAGGGCAGGACACCAAAAGTCAGGAGCACAGGCTCCTGCAAACATCACCTCGGTTTCTGCTGTCCCATCTGCCAGGAAACCGGAGAAGAAGCCAGCAGCAACAACAGCATCGAAAGATGAGCGACTCTTCCTGCGTCTCGATGCAAACCACGAGTGGAGACAGCTCTCTCCGGCTGGCGTTCGCGAAGCCATGGCTAAATATACGCAATGCACCCCTTCCGATGTCGACCAGGTGCAACGCGTTCCCACTGGCTTTGCCATCCGTGCCAAAATCCCGGATGCAAAATCCCGACTGCTTGAGGCCTCCAGCACCTTCACACAAGTGAAGGCATAATTAGAACCACCAAGCGATCTAGTTTCCCTCCGGATCGCCACGGTTCCAGTTGCAGTTTTCGGCTTAGAAGGACGAATTGAAGTCACTGCCGAAATGGTGGCCGCCGAAATCCTCAGAGTGACAAACTGCACTCCAGACCGAGTGAGGATACACGGAAATACTAAGCTCGGCGCTCCCTACAGATCCTAGGCGGCCTTATTCCCAAGGAATGCTAGCCCAAAGCCTGGATTCCGACTATTTGACGACTCAGGAATAGCGACAATCCAACGAAACCGCCCTGCTATACAGCAATGTAGGCGATGTCTCGGCTTCCACGCCACCTGTGGGTGTTCTCGCGCGCCAGCCTGCTGGAACTGCGGATCCACCATGCACTCGGCATTCGAGTGTAAAGCGGCCTCTAAATGTCGAAACTGCGGAGGCCCCCATTAATCTGGCAGTCGAGACTGTCTAGCTCGTCCCAACAGGTCTGGTCCAGCTACCAGGGAGCAACTTGTGACGATTAGACAAGCTGGCCAACGCGAGTACCAGGCCGTCGCTCGAGCCAAGGCTGCTACAGCTGCCGCTAGATCGACACGACCGACTTCTCCAGGTGCAGTTAAGGACATATCGCCAATAGATACAGCAATGACTGAGGGTTCGGGCTTTGGGGCCTTGAACCCTGAAGAAGCTTTGTGAAGGGCGCCCTACGGTCCCCTTCTCGCCCCTACCACACTAAGTTTTTTATCAATAAATGTAAGCAGGGGCGGCCCAACTCACAACATTGCGCTCTCTAGAGCTTACGAGCTAGGCGTGGATGTTGTGTTGATTCAAGAACCTTGTTGGATCAAACAAACGAACCAAACCAAGTCATACCCAGGTTACCTCTGTCATACACCGTACGGAGGTGTGGATGTCAGACAGAGGGCGGTGACTTACACTCGGAAAAACGAAAAGGTGATATTGGCAGAGCAGATCTTCCCTTGTAATAGGCTGACTGGGGACTACTGCTGGGTACTGGTCAATGGAATCACATTTCTCAACGTGTATAAGGCCCCTAATAACCCGACTGCAGTCCGCACGCTTGTCGACTGGAAACCGTCTGCGAGGTCCATTGCAGCCGGAGACTTCAACTCAGTGCATTCTGCCTGGCAACCGGGAGCAACTCGGCTTTATGGACAGGGTGATGAGATAGAGAGGTGGATGGAAGACCACAACCTCTCTTGTCTTATAGTTGGAGAGCCGACCCATAAAGCTGGCAATACTCTTGATCTCGCTTGGACTATCATATCTAGAGCCCGTGCTTGGGTCGATAGAGAGGAGTGTATGACCAGCAACCATCTTCCGATCCGCGGAATCGAATCTGCAGCAACCTTCACCGGGAACCCGGGTCCATCGAAGATCATAGTGCCCAAGAAAAATCTACCTAATTTTGCGCGTGCCGTTGCGAAGTGGGTACATCGGCCGTTAGACTTGAGTACAAAAGAGAAAGTGGATGAGTATGCCCAAGAGATCTGCTTCCATCTCTCGGAGGCCATCAAAGCGACAGGAACCCGGGCCAGAAAAGAAAGCGGCAAATCTGCACCGTGGTGGACTTCTATGTGCAAATCTGCACACGCCGAATACCGAGCCGCAACGACACCGACACAGCGGGCCACTTGTGCGAAGAAGCTTCGTGCGACAATCACAGCCGCCAAGAAAGAGTATCAGACAAGTCAAGTGGAAGCAATGATAGCACCGTCTGACATATTCAAGCTGATGCGTTCGGTAAACCATAGACAGGCCAAAGCCCCTCCGCCACTCAATCACAACGGAAAGTTCATCACGGAACCGTTAGAGCGAGCTACCATTCTCCGAGACGCCCTTCTTGCACGCCACCAAGAATCGGACGACCTTCCGCCATGCAACACTCCAAGCGATAATCGAATACCTTGGGAAGGTGAAATCTCAGACGAGGAAGTGCGAACCTGCACAATCGGCTGTGGAAAGACAGCACCAGGGGCAGACGGAATCACGGTTGAGCTCCTTGAGGTTTGCTGGAAGACGATTGGACCGTGTGTTACGCAGCTCTTTAGAGCTTACATACGGCTCGGCACCCACCCATCTTGCTTCAAACTTGCAGAAGTGGTGCTATTGGAAAAGCCAAATCGGGACCCAACCACAATCAAAGGCTGGAGACCTATAGCCCTCCTATCATGCATAGGCAAAGGGTTAGAAAGACTTCTTGCCAAGCGAATGGCGAACCTCGCAATCACCTGTGATGTGGTTGGCCATCAACAATTCAGTGCGCTCACAAAGCGATCTGCAACGAACCTGGTCTCCTGTGTAGTCCGTGACATCGAAGAAGCACGCTCCCAGGAATGGGCCTCGACATTCGTCACTTTTGATGTCCAAGGAGCGTTCGATGCAGTTCTCTACAATCGCTTGGTTAGGCGCATGCAAGCTCAGGGATGGCCAGACTCAATCTTCCGGTGGTTGACTTCATTCCTCACACACCGGAAAGTTCAAGTGCGTTTCTCCGGCGGAATAACCACCAAGATAGAGCTGGTCTGTGGAGTCCCTCAGGGATTACCAATATTGCCTTTACTATTCCTTCTGTGCATGGCGGAGCCTATGAAAAGTGGTACTCCGGGATTGAGGTTTAGCTATGCCGACGATATCGGTATTCTAGGGTTTGGCCGCACAATTACAGAGTCTGTCGCAGCTGTACAAATTGAGACAGATCATCTTCTCGAATGGGCGCGGAATAATGCTGTCGGCTTTGACACGGAAAAATCGGAAGTTATTCAATTTTCGGGACGACGCCGAGAGGAAGCAGTTGGTGTTCATATTAACGGAACCCTTATTGAGCCTGCGGAAAATATTCGCTGGTTAGGCGTGAATTTGGATCCACGACTCAATTTCAAACACCATGTAACTACATGGTGCGGTAAAGCGGTAAAGCGGTAAAAGTTTCCCAGCACATGCGCTGTTTCAACTCTGCCTTTCGGGGAGCAGCTCCTGGGCCATTGGCTAAGGCAGTAGATATGTGCGTTATTTCGCTCGCAACCTTTGGATCTGATGTCTGGTGGCCAGTGTCCAAACGCCCGACCATTCGAGGAATAGTCACGTCCTCAACCTCCAACCTCTGCGGCATGATTGACAGAGCGAACCTGATGGGATTGCGGGCTGCACTTCCAGTAATGAGAACAACACCAAATTTAGTCATTCACAGAGAAGGAGAAATCCTGCCGGCAAAGGTCATACTTGAGGGAAACCGTCTCCGGCTTTCGGCAAGGCTTAAGACCCTTGACGATCGACACCCTTTGAGGATCCGCGCTTCCGTGTGCCCGAATGTCGGCACCAGAAAATACAAAAAGACTGCCAAGTCCTCAGGCAGACCGGAAATTCAGATGTCACGATTACAGCGTGCCTACCGAGAGTTTCCGGAAGTAGAAGCCCCTGAAAGTCTAACGCCGGTGGTTCACTCTAGGAAATCAGGCTCAAAGCCGATGGAACGCGAAGGTTGCGTTAGAAGGATTAGCGACATGCCAGAAACGGACATCTGCGCATACTCAGATGGGTCATCAGAGGGACACGGACGCTCCGCCTGGGGTTTCGTTCTGAAAAAGGATGGGAAACTTATCGGCAAAGGAAGTGGCATCAAGCACGGGGGAGAGGTGCTGGATGCAGAGATAGTAGGAGCAAGGAAAGCTTTGGAGGCCGCACTGGAATTCACGGAAAACGGGAAGTGCAGGAAAGTAGGAGGGTCGCAGCAAATCCACGTGATTCTAGATAGCCAGCAGGCTGCAAACGCATTAACGACAGTCTCGTCCTCAACTAGCCTAGAAGATGTACGCAAATTCCGTGCGTTATCTAATAAGGCTGAAATATCAGTGAAGTGGGTTCCAGGGCATGCAGGAATCCAAGGAAATAAAGAGGCAGACGCCATGGCCCGTGCCGCTCTCCGAGAGTAACCTAGCCAGGAGACACCACCAGGATCATGTACTCTAGCTTATCTACGTGGTCTCATGAATCGGAGACGACAGAGGCTGCTAGACGACTGGTGGGAAGAGGCCTGTCCGCCTAAATACCGCCAACTCAACCTACAGGTGCGGAGACGCAAACCACCCGAACTGTCTCTCTCTAGGCACCTCCTCCGGGCACTAATCGCAGCACGAACGGGTCACGGCAATTTCGCGGCATACCATCGCCGTTTCAATAATCCACACGCTCCTATGGAGTGCTCTTGCGGGAAGGAAACTACTTCAACCCACTTCATCCACTGTAGCCGTCACGCACAACAAACGCGTAGGCTCAGAAAGTCAATGTCCCACACTGACTTTATCAAAAAACTTCTCGGGACAAAGTGCCACGATAGCTCCAAGATATTTGCGGAGGAAACCGGCTGTTTTAATAGCCAACCCGCCCACTGATCCACTGATCTCAGCGGGGATCAAACAAAATAGTCATTACCACAACGCATGACACAAAAGGGAACGAGGCGAGAAATGTCGTTTCTCTGAGGAAATTTTTATGTACTTGGATTTAGATTTGAAGGATGGAGCTTCGATTTCGGAGTCGGAGTAGATGGTGTCTTCTGAGTTATATTTTACTTTCTACTTCTTCTGTAGCGGGTCTCGCGGTTGGAATGAGTTGGGCCTGTAAGCAGTAATCCTCGCCGGCTCCACCAGTCTTGTACCGATAGTGGACCTAGAGCTTTAGCTTAGGACTTTAATATAAAAAAACAAAAACAGAATCGCACAATTCGAGAATTTCGAAAATTCGAAAATTCCTTTTTACCCTCTTTCCTCCCTTCTCGACCTCGCCGCATCTATCTCTGAATTGTGATCGAGCTCAGGCATTTTCACCATGCCTCCAGTCCGCAAAAAGCGTCTCAACGCCAAGTTGGACAACACGAGAGCCCACCCGAGGGCTCTCGAACAATTACCTGGCCTTGCCCAGTCTCCGAAATGCGCGGAGATGAGCAAGGTCTCTACTAAAGGGAAGAAAAAAGCCCTCCCCACAGTCACTGAGCCCGATACTGACATGATTGCGTCAGTCGAAATTATTGAGGAAATTCCTCAACCACCCTCCGTTCCCCACGGGATTGGAGAATCGTCAAAATCTCCTCCGACCGCATCAAAACCGTCGGAAAACGCTGCACCCATATCAGCGCCAAATTTAACGTCGCAGCCAAAAGCTGCCACGAAAGCAGAATGCCCTCCTGAGCTTCGACCAATAGTCGAAGCCGAGCAACGACGCGCCGCCGAAATAGCGGCAAATCTGGCACTCTGCTCCGCTGCCATCTCTGGGGTCAAAGCAACCCTCCTCCCTTTGACCAACGGGTCGAACAGACAATTGGTAGACTTGATGAGAGTATACCTACGCGCAGACATTGCGCAATACACGGCCACGGGCCGGCCTCGCCACACGTCCTCCCTCCTCGCCCGGCGAACCCGATCCCAAGGGCTCCCGATGCCAGGAGCACAACGATTCCCGCCATCTCAGCTCTGCCTGTCAAAAGCACCTGGGCCACGGTGGCAAGAAAAGGACTGCAACAAAAAGCAGTCCCAACTGTAAAGGCTGTGCCGCGACCTGCGGCAAAAGCCCAAAATAAAGAAGCTCCAAAGGCTAAAGTCGACAAACGACTGTTCCTTCGCCTTGAAAAGCACCACCCGTGGCGAAAATTGTCCACAAGTTCCGTGAGAAGTAAATTGGAGTCCATATTCCATTATTTTCCCCATAAAATACCCTCGCTCCATCGAGTGAGGACCGGCTTTGCTTTGATAGCAAAGAACGACGAAATACGACAAGAGATGCTAGATAGCTCTTCGAAGCTGGCGAGCGAAAACGCCAAACTCGAGGCATCTTCGAATCTTGTTGCCTTACAGATACCGAACGTACCTATAAGTATAACTTCAGAGGATGGAGCCAGGGCGGTCAGTGCTGAGTGGGTCTCTGTCCAAATCGCCATTACGACCGGCGTAAATCCAATCCAGGTCCGACCCCATGGGACGTGTCGACCTAGGACGCCGTATCGAAACTGGCATGCCATTTTCGAATGGGACTCCGCCTCTTCGACGAGTCTGGTAAGGCTACCCATCACAAGCCTCGTCGACCAATTGAACAGTACAAACGCTGTTTGGGCTTCCACGCTACCCGCGGTTGCTCCCGCGCTCCAGTCTGCTGGAACTGCGGATCAAATATGCACTCGGAAGCCGAGTGCAAGTACCTCACACAGTGTCGTAACTGTGGGGGACCGGTGACAAAAGAGCAGCTCGCGTATATCCGCCACAACGAACAAAGGGAGTTCGCGAAGGTGGCACGAGCTCGAGCAGCAGCCAAAAGGGCCGAGGAGGTGATTATCGCCGCGGCGAAGGATGTCTCTATGGCCGAGGCAACAGGTTTCGGAGCTCTGGGATCTGAAGAAGAAGTTTGAGGACACAGCAACCTCGACGATGTCCCTTTTGGGGCATATACTAACCAATAGCAGGATACCGGCTGGATAAAAGGTGCCTGCTAACTCCTCTCTTGCTCCCAGCAGAGATTGAGTAAGTTTGTCATTTGGAAGATGTGACAGGAAAGGGAACGGGCGAGACGCGCGGGATCCGGACCACATGAAAAAAATCTTCTAAACTTGATTTTAGTTTTTTATTCCAGTTTCTGAGTTATAATTTACCTGCTACTTTTTCTGTAGCGGGTCTCGCGGTTGGAATGAGTTGGGCCTGTAAGCAGTAATCCTCGCCGGCTCCACTAGTCTTGTACCGATAGTGGACCTAGAGCTTTAGCTTAGAACTTTAATATTAAAAAAAACAGAATCGTACAACTCCTTACTGAATCATTACGATCGATCGTGAAACCACACCGTATTAATTCCAACAAATGTATTAATATGCGTGATTATTATTTACAACAGGAGAAAGTGCTCCTACTTAATACCTCAATCCACTCGCTAACTAGCCTGTCACATGTCTCATCTGCTTAGATCATAGTCTATTTTCAAATTGCCTCACGTCGTGCCGGTCAGTTCAGTCTTCATAGACTAACCGACATGCCAGCACTTTCAACAGAGCCCAGAAAGTTTAAAAAATGTGGGGCTAAGCCACTGCATAGTGCCACCAAGAGTAATAGGGAATTTGAATGATTGACTGCCTCTACCAACCATTTCGATGGTATACTCCAAATATTTAGTTCTTTAAATTAATCACATCAATTTCCATGGCTCAGTATCTCTCCCATCTTCACTCGCAGACTTTGATATCGTCACAGAAAATTCATACTCAGTAACCCAAATTTGAAGTCCTCCGATAATTTCCCGTCGACAACAGTATTGGAAAAAAGGGTCGTAGTTCGTGTTATGGCTTTTTCCGCACTAATTAGGGACTGGGAGATTTATTTGGTGAATCGAGAGAAAGTGCGGTTTTCAGCCTGAATGCTCCTGATAACTTTCTTCATGATTTTTATAACCGAGAAACTTCTGCAATCCAGGAGTTCTGGCCAAAATCAGCCCAGCATTGCACCTTCGGACAAGAATCTCAGCCAGAAGAAAATCGATTCGAGCGTTGGGGGGTGACTAATTCATGGCTCTGTAAGAATCTTTGACTCCCAGTTTATTTTTTTATAAATCATTTAATGTGTATTCAGCTATTTAGCTATGACACATGACCGGTGCCATGTACAAATTCGATGGCTCTTTTGACGTTACAGACACTCATACTCTGGATTTCATTTGCAAATACCACTACGAGGTATGTTCGCTTAAACAAACAGTCGACCTTCCTCCGTAAGTATCCACCAAAGGGACGTTTTAAAACCTTTAATTATCCAAGCATGCCTTCGTCATCCATGCATACCAGCGTCGCAAGAAATATGGTTGTATTTTTCTGTATTCGAACCGGCGATCCACTGTCTTGAATGTGATATGTGTCCAAGCCATCCAGACTCTACTAGGCAGACCGGCCAAGACGATGTACCACCGCACCATCCAACCATGGCAGTGCTTATAGTGTCGCCTGCACTTTCGCAACCGAAGCCTTGGCACGCATAAAGCTCAATTTGTAAAAACTCCCTGTCAAAATTCAAAATTCTACACGCGTCGAAACTGAATCCATCCTTCGCACCATCTTGTTGACTTGTCCTGAATCCTCACGCTAACCCAAATGAACAGTCTCCCAGATTTGTGCGCTACGCTTTGCTTCCTCCGTCGGGTATAAATATCGGCGTAGGCGTGTATTTGGTGACCGGCTGAGGCCAGAGAAAGTCGACGAGGGGTTTGATCATTGTAATGAGGATGTACTAGGTCGTACTTGTAGACTTGATGAGGCTTAGGTAGGAATCGGACTCTATGGGAGTGAAGATTTGACGTGGTAGAGTAGTTTGAATCATTGCCTCGTGGGCCAACTTCTTTGATATTGCGAAATTTGACTGAACTTGGCTCAGGGAGAATATTTCACTCCCAGGTTCGTAGAGGACACAGCGTACAGGTGTTCAGTCTTGCCCTCCCCGAATTGAAGTTGAAAGTAAACCAAACACGTCTATAATCGGCGACTTCTCATCAATTTTGGTCATGTCAATCTCTCTTAACTCCACCACCTCAATCTTACCTTAAACAACCACGCCTCAACTTCCGATCAATGAGCTGCTTCAATTGCAAACAGGAGCTTGCCTCATTACTTAATGTCCGTCTCCCACTACAAACTCCAACACTATGTATGGCCACAGGAAGGAAATTAAGTCATATTATACAAATTTGGGGTCTTGGTTTGTGGTTGACTCTTACTCTTATGGGGTTATACATCTTGAGGAAGGACAGATGACTTGGGCATGGATAGAGACAAGGAAGAGATTTCCGGTGGGAAATAGAAATCTGATATTTTCGAGCAGTTTTCAACTTTGGAACGTCTTTGTGAACCAAGACCAAGGTTTTGGTTAATTAGTCAGGAGGGCTTCTATTGTCGATGAATCTACGGTACTCCTCGGTACTCCAGACGGCAGTCACCATGTCTCCTCAGGGATGGGGCTTTAGTTGTAACTAGTGCCCGGTAGACATAAAAATAAATAAATACATACTCCAGACGGTACAAAAGAAGTTGGACTAAGCTGCTATACAGCAATCACGCTCTGTCAAGACTTTTCTAACATTTCAGCACGACCTTCGGGAAGGAGTTGGAAGGAGGCTAGAAAGGCAGAGCGTGAATTCTCCGAGGTATCCACAAGTCTACAGCGCCCAGCTAGCCGGCCTCTTAGAACGCATCAGAAGGGTTACTATGTCTTCCGATTTAGTCCTAATGTCGGTATTAGGAGAGCTCCGCACCCAGTGGTTTTTGCGATTTTTCCCGGCTGCCATACACCCGCAAATGGCCATCGTTTCGTTGGCTGGAGAGGGGAGATGATGAAGGGCAAAAGTCTCCTCTAAGTTTATGAGCGAATCAGAGCTTGTGAGGGATGGCACTGTCTGAGGGGAGCTATATGGGAGGCATAGTAGGGGATATACTACTGGTATAGGTACCCATGGCCTATAGGCAGAGAGGACCTGCATGTCCTACAGAGTCATAGATTCAGAAAGGACGATAAAATAAAATAATAACATAAATAAATAGTTCATATCATACTGAATAGAATCTGGGATGAGCGACGAGTCATTTATAAATCGTACGGTATATGTGGCAGCCAATATTTATCTAGTGACGCGGGCAGAAAAGCTTAAGAGCGATCTGTTGTGTAACTGAGGGCTCAATACTCGATAGCTCAAAACGATAATATACGCTACTGGGTTATGTGAGAAAGAAATGCGTTTCGTGGAGAGTAGAAAAATTAGGAACAGTGCGATGGGCTAGAGCTTCAACAGGACTAGAATGTCTTATCCACGCATTACATTTGCTTTGCACGGTCTTTTAAAAAGCTATGACGATAACTGAAGCACAAGAAATCATTGTTCTTACCCATTCGTCTGTTATTTCTCTACCAAGGATAATTACATAGAAAGCTGTTGCTTCCCTGATAATTGATTTTTAAACGGGCTTTTATCAGAGCGTTGATATTAAACTATAGTTACGTTCGACATTTGATGAGACTTTCATCTTTTACCCAACTGTCACTCTTCGTCAGCAAAAAACTCAAGAAAACTCTTTGGCTATGTGGTCAGGCCATCACCTTTTTACAAGCTGTAATCATCATATATGAAGTCAGATAAAACTCCTATCAGAGGAATTGCACAAAGAAATTACGGTTAGTACATGATAGTGGCCTGTGGATGATGTTTGTTGAGTTTCCAGCGCTCCTAATCATGCAAATGCTATTTTTCTGTGAGTAACAACCTACCAAATTGTGTACAAATAAAATAGTTATAAAATGAGTGCATAGACGTCACAAAAGTTCATAATCTTAATTGGAACTGGAGGTATATTATGAAGCAGTGACTTTTGGCTTTTTAGTTCCATATTTGCTACGACTAGTTTGTCTATTTGCAACACCACCCTGATCAGAATGTCAGCAGTATAACAAATTTAGCGCGCGCATATCAATTATATTAACTTACTAAGTCCATTGCCCCTCGGACCAAGTGATACCTGACACCCGGACAATCTTGACTTCGCCCCCCACGAACGAGCACAACGCTGTGTTGCTGGGCATTGTGACCCTCGCCTGGAATATATGCTGTGATAACCTTTCCTGTGCTTAGACGTACCCTAGCTACTTTTCTCTCGGCTGAGTTGGGCTTCTTCGGCTTTGTCGTACCGACCTTTAGACATACGCCTTTGAGGTTTGGAGCACCCGCAACGCGGAGTGCAGGCGATACGGCTTTACGAGCCTTGCGCGCTTTTCTGCAGCCCTGTATCATGGTAAGTACTAGGAGTTTCAAGTTGAGATGGGATCCATTACTCGGATGACTTGGTTATAAGTTGCCTGACAAGAAGACCTTGAGCTGAATAGTCGCGAATGTTGAGCGGTAAGAGTTTTTGGTGGACAGAGAAAAGTAGGAAACTTTCTAGATAGTGGTAGGTTATACCGACGAAAATAAGTAAAAATCATATTGAGGCTCATCTATCTGTTAAGTAATGATGAATTGGATGTGAACTTCCAGACTCGAATATATTTGTATTATTAGGTTTGGTTTGGTTTATTGTTCAACACCTTTCACAAATCCCGAGAAGAACATAGGACGCCAAAGCTCACGGCCTTGTGTGCCTGAGGCATCCAACTGTCCAACCTGAATAGCCAAAGCCTTTAGTTTTTATGTGCAAATGGTTGTGGGGAAGTTATCCTGCTCCATAGCTGTAAACATATTTGCGGTAAAGTTTCTTGGACATGAAAATACTGAAACCAAAAACTATCTGCACATTTGAGTTGGATGAAAGAGCAAAAGTATAAAATTCATCCGTGCAAATTTCTAGTCAGCATTATTATAGTAAGATTCTAGTCTGTGGTCGGAGCAGATTTTTGAAATTAATTCTGTATCTTGCAGCCACGGGGTCAATCTTTTCGCTACAACTTGGCTACCAAGAAGATACATAACGTTATCGCTGTAGCTCCTTGGGGCTCTGGGTAGTCTTACTGGGGGAAGGTGACAGCGACGGAGATGCCCTGATGTTTTGGGAGCCCCGCAACTGCATATTTTGCGAGCATCGATGTGCTTGAAGCGTTCGTGGAAAGCAGTAAAGTCACCATGGCCGTTGAAGACAGCATAGAGATAAGCCATAAGAGAGCAACTTAAGAAAAGTTCGCGCGGGCATAGTTCGATGGTGTCAATTTCTAGTGCTCGTTATGAAGTTAGGGCTTCGAGTGTCCAGAATTCCTCGAGTAGCGAGATGATTAGATGAAAGTTTATTCGTGACGGGCACAAGCCCTGCACTCATAGAGCATGACACTGAGAAGACTTGCTTCTCCGACAACTATATACAACAATAACTCAGTTTGACATTTGGACTACTTATGTAGTGGGTGCATTTGCTGATACCACTCGAGACCTTGGTGCTAGGGACTTTGACCCTTCCGTCAACCGTTAATATCTACCAAAGGGAAAACAGGAAAAACCTTTGGCTATCCTATCATGCCTTTGTCATCTTGTATATAGCCGCCGCGCTCCTCGAGTAGGGAGCTTCTTAATGATTTTCACCAGTTTTTGGCATAGGCCAAAGTTAGGGGTGTTTGTTTTGTTTTGTTCATTTACGTGCTAGGTACATATCACTCGTTGCACTCCTACTGGAGCTTAAGTACGAGTGGGGCCGGGCCGGATCAGATAAACTACCGTGAAGTACAGATATACCTCGTCCACCTAAATGACCAGATCACCACAGACTTCACCTATGCGTCGAATCATACCAAGCCTGACCGTCCAGAAACCCGTTATATACACGACGTAGCGCAAATTTCTCCTCGGCCTCGGCTATCATGCGCCCGAACCCTTGACATCCTCATTGACTCCGAGATATGAATGCCGTCCAAGATCTCGTCGTTGCTCTAGCCTTACATCTTCATATCGTACCGTTGGGTTGTTGTCGTCGTTGGGGATTTATGTAATCTCCTCGGTATATATTCCCTTTTCTTCTTCATTTATACACGTCCCATTTCCATCATGACTTTCCTCATTATGGCGTGTGTAGGTAGGTGATGTGAAGAGTATAAAGATGGGTCGCAGGTGTGAGATCGGCTGAGATATGGATCGTCGCAAATATATGAGGAGTTTGGGAGATGTCGGATGTTTGAATACGACTCCCAGACAGACCTAAGCCCATTTGTGAATCTAATGTTGGTGATGATGAGTTTTTGTTCCACTTTCTTGTAGTTGTGAAACCATTGCCGACTGATTTTTCGACCAAAATACCAAGTTTAACTCCTTCAAGCTGAAAATTCATCAAATCCCTCCCTTTATCGTGACTGAATCTTGGCCATGGGAGAATATTTCACTCCCAGATTCGCAGAGAGCACCACTGTCAGGTGTTCGGCTTTCAGCCTCCAAGTTAGGGGTGTGGCTGTGGGAGGAGGTAATAGTGGGGCCGCTTTGGCTGTGGCATTTGCCTGTTCGCTTCCTGTAATGCCGGCATGGCCTGGTAACCAAAACACCCTTACTTAGTCTGTAATGATGTGCAGAAGCCGAGGCCGGGTTTTCCAAGCTATTACATATTCAGTGAACTGGGCACACTTGCCCTGTGAGTAGCAGACCAGGACCTTGTAATATCTGAGCTTTCATCAGTGTTGTTAGTTTAGGTTGTGATTGACATCCATCACGTGATGCTTAGAATCGTGAACTTGTGCATTTAGAGTGAGTGAGTGTTTATTGTCCTAAAAAGTCTATAACTATGTAAGGACATGTAGGTCCTTTCTGCCTACAGGCCGGGAGTATCTATGCCTCGGGTAGTGTACTCCCTCCTATGCCTCTTTCACGACTTCTTTCCAGCAGTAATACCCCCACAGGTCTTCATTCGAGTACACACTAAGAGGAGCCGTTATCCCGTCATTATCTCCCCTCTCCAGCCAACTAAACGATGGCCATTTGCGGGTGTGTAGCCGCAGGGAAAAGTCTCAAAAACCTCTGGGTACGGTGCTCTTCTATAACGAAGAGGCTAGCCACCCGGGCGCAGTAGACCTGTGTATACCTAAGATTGTCTCTCAACCTTCCTAGCCTCCTCCTTACTCCTCTCCTGATTCATACCGCAGGACAAATCGTAGGTCGTGAAAGGATGTCAGAAAAGTTTTGGTCGAGAGTGACAGTAGTGAAGGAGCCTAGCCTAGCATCCAAAAGTCGTTACGGACGTGGGGTCGTCGAGTAACTCATGTATTTCAGATGCCCTCCTGGCTAGTAGATTCGGAAGTTATGATTAGTAGGGACGATAATATAGACGAGTCGAAATCTGCTTTTCTTGAGGGCGGAAGGGTCTTCTACTTTGCTTTCGTATGCTTTTTGTTCGCCCGTCGGTGGGTAGCACATGTTGTGATTTAATGAAGACTTCTCTGACTACCGTTACAGCATTTGGTACCGCATTATCTTTCCTCATTACCAGCATCATTATCATCGTCTTGGTCGTCTTGTGTGTTATCGGATGCGTATCTTTGACGGGGGGGGGGAGATAACTTAGCTCAAAGTTGATAAGGTGTCACTCATTCTCGGCTCTGCAGACTCTACAGTGAGAGCTGGAGGTTCGTAGGTGACACCACTGACAGGTGTTGAGAATAGTCCCCCCTTGTGCATTTAGAGAGGTGTAGAGTGAGTGTGTTTGTGTGTTGTACTACTTGAGTCACAGACTATCTAGCACGTTGGGCTCCTCTCTGACCCAGGCCACACCTTGTACAGTGCTCCTTGCCTCTCATGTTTCTTGAAAGATAATTGATATACTGCCCTTGGTGAGAGGTGGAGAGTAAAGACTGTATACATGACAGCAGTTTTAATTACGATCCCGGGATGAAATATCTTCCCAGAGCCAAGTTCAGTCAAATTTCGCAATACCGAACAAGTTGGCTCACGAGGCAATGATTTAAATACTCCGTCACGTCAATTATCCACTCCCAACGAGATCGAATCCTACCTACATATTATCAAGTCTACAAGTACGACAAAGCTCATCCTCGTGTCAGTGACTACACCTCTCGTTGACTTTCTATGGCCTCAGCCGGTCACCAAATACACGCCCACGCCGATATTTGTACCCGACGGAGGAAGCAAAGCGTGGCGCACAAATCTGGGAGACTGTTCATTTGGGTTAGCGTGAGGATTCAGGACAAGTTTACAAGATGATGCGAAGGAAGTATTGTCGGTAAATGGATCATATTTGGGCAGTAAGAATTGTTCTATCTAAGTGCGATATTCAGGTTGTCATTAGGGCACTGACAGGGATCTGACTTAGCTCATTAGCGAGGCGCTTGGAGTGGAGGAAGAAAGGGCAGAGGGAAAAGGAAGAAGAAGCGAAAGCGTTTTATGTATTTCGAGATACCAGTTAATTGAGATTATTCACCGACTTTGTGACGGCACCCAATTTGTATTACTTCGTGTTTTACCAACATGGATACAGTCTCGACGAGCATGATTTCAAATTTTGGCAAGGAGTTTTCAGAAATTAAGCATTGCGCGCGCTAGACTTCGCTTGCGTGAGTGTTGTGGTTATGAGGTTTGCGGAAGTCATATTGCGGAATGATAAGGAATGGTTGATGTTATGTTAAGTGGTTGACAGTGAACAGATTCATACAATATTATGCTGAAGGTGTACGGACAGAAAGTGTAAGACTAAACCAGTGTCCATTTATAATGGGTACAACTATGAAACTATATACATGCTCGGGGTTGGATGGTGCAGTGATACACCGTCCGGGCCGTTCTCCCAAGTAGATACTGGGTAGCTTGAACACCTACCCCATTCGAGACAGGAGAAAGCTGGTTCGAATCCAGTCAGACCCACACACCACTCTCTCTCGCGGTGGTATTGTACTTATGGGATGATGAAATCACACCCGGATAGTCACAGGTTTTTCACTCTTTTCCCTGTGGTGGGTATGCACGGATGAGGTTATATGCCGTAAGGGTTAACCTCGAGTGGTATCTGCAAATGAAATCTGATTGTGAGTGTTCTAAATGTCAAATTGAATCATCCGACTTAAGCACATATCTTCCGATGAAACCTGCATGGGTCTCAAGGCGCCAAAACAGGAAAAATGAATAATATATATATCCATCGCAATCCTAAGTATCAATATGAGTTACTATTATACGGTATGTTTGTACGGGTCGATATCAAGATAGAAAAGTTAACAGAATCATCTATTATTTACTTTTCCTTGATATTGTGCTATAGCTAGATAGCTGCATACGCAATTAAAATCTGATGCAAAAAAAACATCAAATGAAGCGACTCAGCATCCAAGCCACAGAATAAACAATTGTGGCGCCATATAGCCGCTCAAATATCCATTAGGTAGCCTGAAAATTTACCACGCTTCAAACAAGATCATGTCTGGGACCTGGAAAAAATAAAGGGCCCGTAAGTCCAGCATACTGTCTCCATTTCCAACACCTTATTACAAAAGCTTGCGGTAGGGCTTGATCTTCAGGATCAACTAATATAAAATTATAATATTCACACATGAAACTAACCCATAAAGTAGGGACGTGATTAGATAGATCCTTAATTAATCTTTCATAGTCTAAGACTCAATATAGACTTAAATTTATATCAAATAATAAATCAAAAGCTTGCGGTTATTTAATTTTCAGAGTACTCAACCAGCTAAGGATTCGATCTTGCCACAGGATTGGGACAAAGATATTTTCTCGGGGCGGAGAAACGAAAAAGATGATTGATTTCTTCCATCATCTCACTTCTGTTTCAGTACGGGCTCGCTCGTCTTTGTTCAGTCAGTTTCCATAGTCCAGACCACGTAATCTCACTATCCCGTCTTATAAATTCACTGTGTTATCTAATTTTAAACGCAAAATAAAAACATAATAAGCGCTAATATTACAAACAGTAGATTGCTGGCGCAATTAATTACAGGAAAAATTTTCAGATGATGACATTAATGCAAACATACAGAGAATGATTGCAGGGAGATAATATTAGATACGTGTAGCACTCGGTTGGTTGCGTATGCTTCCTTATCAGCCTTAAGTAGTCTTATATGCAGGTCTCGATTAGCTCGATAGATCTATATCTCAGATCACACTCATAGTGAATAATTTAGATGAGGATTTTAAAAGGTGGTATAAAGTATCAAAGAAGAAACCTTGTATTCTCCAGCAAATATAAAGTTCATGTGAAATTCAGCAACTTGTATATAAACAATTTGACCTAGATTATAACTTGTTTATTTTTCTCTTGATCTTTACCATCTTTAAATCGAACCGCAATATAATTCTAATAGAACAGTTCTCATGTGTTGTCACTTTAAGAAAGCAATTTTTAATTTTTGAAGCACATCTTAATTTCAGTCTAATTGCACTATGAACTATCTATGAGAAGTCTTATGGCTATGATAAAGGAGATATTTAACTCTTCCTAATTTTTATGATAAGATTTAAATTTCTATTTTCTTCTCATTTAATAGACATAAATTAAACATACTAGACTTCCTAGAAGATGTACTAATACCTCTATTTATAATTTACCTATCGTAAGACTTACTGCCCACTGAGGTTTTCGACTGCACCAGTTGCGGCTGTAGCCGGACGAGTAATGGTGCGGAAACCCCCCAATACTTTAGTAGCGCCGTTCTTAGGATTGGGGAGGTCGGTCGGTAGTGATGGGGTGCCAGGAACAAGTCGGACCTTGTTATCCTTAGAACCAGGAACTTTTGGCACTGTAGGGACCGAGGGAATTGAGGGAATTGAAGGAATATTGAGCCGATGAATGCGAGGTTCCTGAGAATCGGGAACTCTACGTTTGGAAATAGCGTGGATAACGTTCTCTGGAATATCTTTGCTTTCAATATTGCTATCCGCCTGGACCTTGTTATCTATGCCAGTCTTCTCATGCTTAACAATGTTTGAATGTTGGTTTGAAGTAGTTGGCTGGTCTTCAACGTTAACATGAGAAGATCCATGAACAGCATCTGATTTTTCCGAGCTATGAGGATTGTTGTCTCCTACATTTGCTACCTGATACTTGGGATCATAGTACGGAGCTTTTGGTGCATAGTAGGGAGCCTTTGGTTGATAGTGAGGAATTTTTGGTGCATAGTATGGAGCCTTTGGTTGATAGTGAGGAATTTTTGGTGCATAGTATGGAGCCTTTGGTTGATAGTGAGGAATTTTTGGTGCGTAGTATGGAGCCTTTGGTTGATAGTGAGGAATTTTTGGTGCATAGTATGGAGCCTTTGGTTCATAGTGAGGAGGTTTTGGTGCATAGTAGGGTGCCTTTGGTTCATAGTATGGAGCCTTCGGAGGGGGAGCATAATGCTCAGGAGCTTTGTACACCGGAGCTTTTGGCGCAGTGTATACAGGGGCTTTGTACACTGGAGCTTTTGGTGCGGTGTATGCTGGAGCTTTGTATTCTGGGGCTTTTGGTGCAGTATATACTGGAGCTTTGTATTCTGGGGCTTTTGGTGCAGTGTATTCTGGAGCTTTATACACTGGAGCCTTTGGTGTAGAGGTATAGGCAGGAGCACTGTAATATACAGGAGATGAAGTTGTCGGCTGATAAACGTAGGAGCTAGTTGGAACGTATTGAGTTGGAGCAGGATTATGGTATACATCTGAGTGAGTGACCGTGGTTGTTACATAAACAGTCGAGACTGGGCACACTGGAGCGGGTGAGTCATAAGGGTAACCCTGGCCAACAGGAGTTGAATATGTTGCAGCTGGAGGGGCATAACCATATTCAGGTGTCGATGCTGATGGCGAGTATGATGGACCATGACAATTATCCGCAGTAAGTGTGATGCTAACACATTTGGCTTGTCCAGGAACAGGGGTTGTATATACGTTCCAGTCCGTATCAGATGATGGACAGGCATAAAACTCGGGGTTCTGGTTATGGTATAAAACACCATTGTCTGCAATTGTAAATCCGCGTTCCGGGCCAACACCCATGTCACACTGGAACTGTTGAACTTGAGCTAGTCGATTTATGAGCTGATATAAAAATGGAAGAATCAAAGATTATTACTCACGAGTAAGGATGCAGCCATTACTAGATGAATCAACAATACCTCCATCACTAATCTTGTAGGTAGATGGTGGATAACCTCCCCCAATTCTATTCTGCCCATCAGGCAATTGTCCAAGATGTCCGGATACACCACCAGACGCGGTTAGACCAAAAGAGCAAGTCTCGAAGGCACTGGCAATAGTAGCCATGATAGATAAATTTAAGAACTTAGAATGCATTTTGAACATGTTCTGAGATCTGAGGAAAGATGAAGAGAATAGGATGAACCTGAGAGTGATGTCTGTTGGAGTCGACAAGAGTCGTATTTTATAAGACTAAAGAGTGGAGGGTATCATACTACTTTGAGGTCATATGACTCAATATAGTCCCCAATATATTGATAGTCAATCTAGATGAGTCCATCTTACACCAAGTTTAAATGAAATACTTGTGATTTTTTCTAGGACGCCACAGTAATATCCTAACAGGAGCTAGTTCGGGGGCAAAAGCGAGCATGGTCCGCGTAAAGAACGGTTCTATCCACATTGTGGATCTGAGCTGTAAGAGTAGCAAGTTTCGCTGGCTCAACTTGCACTTGATTTGATGGAAAGAGGTCCGAATGAATTATTGATTGGCTATGGTTGGAATCTCGAGACACGAAACTGAACTCCTGTAGGTGATCGCTGGGTAAGGGTCATCTATAAACTATCAGAGAAATCTACCAATCCCTATTTGTCGAATCTTCGTCTTATTTTTTTAAGAAATAACGGGGCCTTTTGATCAATCGGTTGTTACAATCAAGCCGATTGGGGTATCGAGTCCCAACCGCCGTTTAGTTTTATCGTGTGCTTTACCGCAATTAATTTTTCAAAGGGCTCAAGCACCTGGCGCTTGCTAGTATCTCAAAAAAGATAGAATTGACTATTACATGGCGTAAAAAGCTTGCCTTCATGTGCGAGGAACGCATATTAGTAAATACTATTTTTTCGCCCTATCTTGTATGAAGCCATTTTCTTCTGGCCGATTGATCATTATTTTTATCGATTGTGAGAGAAGCAAACTGAATATAGATGAATAGTACTCCTGCTTAGAAATATCCATAATGTTTATTTTTATTCTCTTTTGACTTGCTTTCTTGGGCGTCATCAATGCTCACACTGGTTGACGGATAATTTGAGTTCGAGAACATAATTTTCATTCATGTGATTGATTTTTTTCATCTAATCACTCAGCCCTGTTTTACTTGATATTTGCCACCTCTAATCCTGAGCTAATTGATAGACAGTGTGGGGACAATTAGAAGGTGAAAATGCAGAGAACTATATTTTTGTAGATGACATAGCATGGATCCGAGAATAAACTTCCCACATCCTTATCCAGCCCTCTGAATAAGCTATGCCATCATCAAGCTCGGACAAGGGGTGAAATACTGTCACTGAACGCGCTGTTTACGTTGCTCGGTAGAAACACAAAGGGTGGCAGCCACGTGACTTTCGAAATATCCGACGAAAGATTTTCAGAACAGGGTTTGAATTCAACTACCATGACAGGATGTTTCCCAACACTGTTTGCCGGAAGCTTTTCATAAGGCTACTAGTTTAGCTTTATATTACGTAGGTTATATAGACCAAATTTTACAGTCTTCGTTTTGATAACCCATAGTCTATTATCCTTGGATTTTTAGAGACGAAAAGACCGAATAAGTTAGTTACTAGCTCTGTAGCCGTTTTGCACCAAGCGTGTTAAGGAGACGCTTCCTGGGTGAGCTAGCTTGATTCTGGACACAAGTAGTTTGAGATAAAAGCTCTAGAATCCTAGCAATTTCTTTCGAGACCTAAGGGGGGCGGACGGACGCCACCGAGCCTATGACGGGATACATTACTGTCGAAATAGTCCTTGAATATTTTTCGGGAATAAATGATCTAGTGGGGTTGTCCGTCATGAGATTGAGGGTCCTGGCTTTACCTGCATTAGTACTGATCGTTAAGCTTGATCTTGTATGCACAAAGCGTTAAAAAATTCCGACTTAGAGACCCAATGGCAGGATGGATTAGACAATTACGGGATTCCAGCGGCAATCTTCGATAATCCGTGTGTTAGCTTAAGTCTAATTTCTTGAATAATGTGAAATGGCTCACGAAAGGTACCATGGGGAGAGCTAACTGTCTCCATTCTACAAGTGTCGAATGTTGGCGCGCGTGGCATGACAAGTGAACTTTACTGGCGCTCGGGCCAATCTCCGTAGTAGATTTTGGGTAGCATAATCATCTCCGGTATTTTAGGCTGGAAATCACTGGCTTCGTTCCGCGCTCTTCTTTGGTGGAAGTAGATGGTTTAGGCAAGGTTCCATGAGCCAAATATTTGCGAGCTTTCCCAAGGTGGGTCCACGGTGTAGGGAGCATTACTGGTAATGGTTAGTCGCTGCATAAAGCTACCGTTAAGGTCTGAATCATCCTTGGTATCAAACGGTGGGGTTTAGCCTTCATTCGTGTGACGCCTAGCCGGATCCCGGGAGCACTATCGAATGCGGCATAGTAGAAATGAATATAACTCCAACTATTCTTCGCTTGTGCCACTAAGTCCCTATCCCTTAGCCCGTTCTCACAGCTGCTACGGGTAAGATGATGCTTTCTCGACGTGTGAAAAATTTTATGTCACTAACTCAACCTCACCTGTCGATCTCTCCATTCACTAAAGGGATAGTGCTAAGGCTAAACCATTATATTCGGAACAAATACAAGTCTTGGGTAGATCACGCTTTCTCGCCGGTTCACGGTCAAGTTTATTGTAGATCAAATCAATTTTTTGGTGAGATCTTATTCACATAGACTAAACTCTCTCAGCAAATTATAACTCTAGGCTATTTTTGATACGGACCCAGCTAGCCCAACAGTAGTGCAAATCCTGGTGGAGAGCCGTCAAGTCCAACCTCAGCACTACAGGCCGGCTTGAACTAAGATAGACTAGCAAAGCGATGTTTTCGAGCTGTGCCACTTGGTGGACACTTCGTTTCAACGGTTCCGCACTGACACTATGCGAGCTAACACCATCTAGTGCAGAAAAAGCTGAATGAATTTGCTCATTGATCTATATTGTTACCCCCGCCTGACCTTCAAGATTCCACTATAACTGTAAGCCTTTCGTATCTCTCATTCAACCGACTGGGTACTTCGTTGAGAGACTGCTTATTTGATTGCAACTCAAAGCGCAAGGCCATTGCCACACTCCGCACTCATTGGTAGCTCAAAACGAATAAGATCGGGTAAGATTAAGTTGACTACCATTTACAGTACCACAAGTCTCGAGCCATCTTGGAAAAATAAAACGTTTTCGATTACAATTATGGGTTTGACTATGCCATCCCACTTAAGGTGCGGCGAAAGTCAAAATCTTTTCCGGCATCTGCCACCTTAGACTGAAAGCATTGAAAATTTTCTGTTCATCTGCTTTTTTCTGAGCATTTCATTCCCACAACTGTTATTATTATCCTCGTGGGACGTCCTCACTCAGTTGCCCCTTTGAAGTCTCCACCTTGTCTCATGTTCACTCTTCTCACATCCACGAATTTCCCCTACTTCGACCTGTAATTATTATCCAAATAACCAACATACCGTGAATGCTCCGAATTTCTTTTATTTGGAATGGATTCATCTCTAGAAGCCGCAGCTAACGTCCGACTAAATATTTATGCGGTCCTTGGATAAGCTCTTGAGAATGGCCAATCCTTTGATCCAGATAAAGTCGAGGTGGTTAAATTTATTAGTTCAAGAGCCAGATGATGCGAGCTATCAACAATTAGGGTTGGCGCTCAGAAAGTCTAGAATCGAAAAAAAAAATAGATGATTAAGAGTTTACTCGGATTCAGGTCTGGCTGTTGAAGGCCAGGTCTCTTGACAAGCTATCAAAGGAACGCGTTTTTGGTAACCCTTTTGTAGACGAAGTGTATCAATGGTTCAAGGCCGGCCTTTCATACAACCATCATCCGGAAGATTGACCCCTCGCGTACAATTAATCTGAGGTCTATTGGTCAGTACATGCCAGAGAAAAGTATAGAATTGTCGCCTGAATCCTTTGGAGGTAGGTGTAGAGCCATCGATCAAGCAAGCATATCTGAAATCTATGCTGCCTTGCTGACTTGGTGCACCACGCCAACCTAAGCTCTAAAGATAGAAACTAGCACACATTCTATTGGAGGAGCGTATGTTTGAAACTGCTGCCAAAATACTCGGACCAAATTGCATCTTTTAGCTACGACTCTGGGCTAGAAGAGAGCTGATAGCGCTCGCCACTGCTACGGGCTACGAATATACAATAGAAGCAGGCTTGACATGGACCGAACCCTCGACTCCATGGCATAAAGTGTCTTAAATAAGAAAGTATCATGACTGAATTACAATAAGCTGTTCACATTGGAATATTGTGCACAAGCATCATAGGATATGATTGACCCATATCATCATTCGTTGGTGTGTTTAAATTTTTATTTCTAGATTTCAAGAGATATTTGTCGGCTCTAGGATCTCCGATATTCTCTCTTTCCCGGTTAGACTAGGAAGAAGAATGGAAGGACTACTAGTGAGAGGAATACTCCTTATTTATGTGCATAGAGGAACTTACTGCTACGTACATAATACTGTTGAAAATCTAGGTTCAATATGTATCAAGGTTTAGATTTCTGGTTATGATCATCAAGATCAATTGTACCAATTAGATTGCCAATAAGTTAGCTTGGCTAGGCGATAATCAACTTCAGTGGTATTCGGAATACACTGGCTGGGATATTGTCGGTAAAGGGATTATATTTGAATAGTAAGAATTGTTCTATGTAATTGCGGTATTCAGGTTCTCGTTAGGACACTGACAGGAATCTGACTTCGCTCATCAGCTAGGCGCTTGGAGTAGAGGAAGAAAGGGGAGAGGGAGAAAAGAGAGACAACGTTTTATTTATTTCGAGATATCAGTTAATCGATTTTATTCACCGACTACGTGACGACACCCAATTTGTATTACTTCGTGTTTTACCAACACTGCCCTTCGAAGATGCTCCCGCTTTTTTATTTATTTAATGTGTATTCAGCTATAGATCCATGACACATGACCGGTACTATGTATACGTGTAGGATAACTCTTTTGACGTTAGAGACACTTATACTCTGGATTTCATTTGCAAATACCACTATGAGGTATGCTTGCTTACACAAACAGTCGACCTTCCTCCATAAGTACCCACCAAAGGGACGTTTCATAACCTCTGGTTAACCAGGCATGCCTTCGTCATCCATTTACACTAGCGCCGCGAGAAAAGTGGTTGCGTTTTGCCGGATTCGAACCAGCGGTCTCCTGTCTCGAGTGGGATATGTGTCCAAGCTATCCAGACTCTACTTGGCAGACCGGCCAAGACGATGTACCACCGCACCATCAAACCATGGCGGTGTTTACCGGGTCGCCTACTCTCGATGATCCCGTTTATTCTCGGCACACATGAAGGGGGGCAAAAATTCGGGGAATGGCTACAAGAAACTCGATTCTCTACAGAGACATGCCCATAAAATATCTTTGAAATTCAAGGAACACCCAACGCGAGCTAGCTAAAGAAGAAAGACAAGTAACTTAATGGAGCAACATAATTATTTTTTCGGCAGTGGAGGTCAACAGGGAATGCGGACTGATCTACGCAGGGGATGGCGCTGAGCAATCATTTCATCACCACACTCAAGAGCTTAGAAATCTGCGCCGCAAATGGCGATCGTTTCGTCGGCTGGAGAGGGGAGATAATATAGGGCAAGAGTCTCCTCTAATTGTATGATCGAATGAGAGCTTATGAGGGGTGGTACTGTCTGAGGGGAGCTGTATGGGGAACATAGGAGGGGATATACTACTGGTATAGGTACCCATGGTCTATAGGCAGAGAGGACCTGCATGTCCTACAGAGTCATAGTTTCAGACAGGACAATAAAATGAATAATAAAAAATTAGCAATCTGCGGGAATTATTATTTTGAATTTGATTTCATTATCCTGATTTGGCGCCCTATGGGCTCATACAGGTGTCTACAATCAATAATATTTACCCGGGAGAAAACCTTTATGGTAAAAACCTCCCACACCTTTCTACTTGTTGTCTATAGTTCTCACATATTTTCTTCGGGGAGCGCAGCTACACTATAGTGCCATCCATGTAAACCAACCAGATCATCTCTATCCGCCCCAAGCATTAATTGGCCTTTTCCTTTCCCTCAGCAGCATTTCTACCGCCTTTGTCATCTAGAATTGCTCTATCCAACCATGGTTTAGGATCCACTGTGTTATCCTTTTTATATCTCCAGGATTATTTATCATCGCTCCGTAGGACCGATCTTTGGCTGTCAGCAGATTTCAGCTCTACCATTTGACCATAGGGGGCAGGACATAATCATATGCTTGGGGTTGTGTGATTGGTAGCCACATGGACAACCTGGACTTAGTACTCCGGGTACCTTTCTTCTTTGTAAATGCGAGTTAAGCCCCATGTGCCCACTTCGTATTTGCATCACGAAACTGCTTTTGGCCCTTGTCGGGTTATGATGTAGACAGAATGGTGAGCTTTGAAAACTTAGTTTTTGCCGTCCAGACTCTCTACATTGGTAAAATTTGGCCGCTCTCCAAGTTTCTGTATCTGCTATAGCACGTTGATGGGGCTGTAGACTTCGCTCTGAGGTAGACCAAGATTTTTCCCATTCTAGGAATGCTGCAATTTTTAGCGCTTCTTTCTGTAACTCTAGATTTCTCCTCTCCGTAAATCTCTCTCCAGTAGGCAAGATCTGCTCTTCTATTATTTGCTAGAATATCTTCTCTCCCTCTTTTGGGCAGCTTGATCATATTACATGCAGATAGAATAGCTTTTTGGACTGGTAGGGAATTTGAACGTCCCATGTATTGTACCCTTTGTTGCTTCAAGTAGATTTCTATTGGAAGTGTAGCAGTTTCGTGTTCCAGAACTCTGGTGCTAGTCGATTTATATGCCCCTGTGACTAGTTTTAAGCAATTTCTTTGAGAACTTCGAAGGGGTTTGAGCATTCGGGAATTATTATTATTAATTAATTTTATCGTCCTTTCTGAAACTATGACTCTGTAGGACATGCAGGTCCTCTCTGCCTATAGGCCATGGGTACCTATACCAGTAGTATATCCCCTCCTATGCCTCCCATATAGCTCCCCTCAGACAGTACCATCCCTCCCAAGCTCTGATTCGTTCATAAACTTAGAGGAGACTTTTGCCCTTCATTATCTCCCCTCTCCAGCCAACGAAACGATGGCCATTTGCGGGTGTATGGCAGCTGGGAAAAATCGCAAAAGCCACTGGGTGCGGAGCTCTCCTAATACCGACATTAGGACTAAATCCGAAGACATAGTGACCCTTCCGAAGCGTTCGAAGAGGCTGGCCAGCTGGGCGCTGCAGACTTGTGCGTGCCTCGGGAAATTCACCCTCTGCATTTCTAGCCTCCTTCCAACTCTTTCCCGAAGGTCGCGCTGAAATGTCAGAAAATTCTTGAAAGAGCGTGATTGCTATTTGGTAGCTTAGTCCAACTTCTTTTGTGCCGTCCAGGGCGCTAGGGAGTGCCGTTGACTCATCGACAAAAGAATTCCTCCTAGCTAACTAGCTGAAATCTCGGTCTTGGCGCCCACAAACGTTCCAAAGTTGAAAACCTCTCGAAAATATCAGTCCCTGCATGCTCTTCAGGGATCTGTTCCCCTCTCGCTCTACATCTCAGGCGCCTGTTCTCCCTCAAGTTGTTTGTCCCATTAGAGCAACAGTCTCCCATAAGCCAAGACCCCAACTTTGTATATTATGACTTAATTTCCTCCTTGCGGGTATAAATAGCATCGTATGTTTGTAGTGAGTGATGGCCGGTAATCAACAAGGCAAGCTCCTGTTTGCGATTGGGGTGACGTTTTAATCGGTCGTTAAGGCGAGATGATATGTTTTTAGAAAGAAGTTGAGGACTCAGAAGATAATAGTGAGTGCTGCATGATTGAGAAGTCTTCAAATGGAGATATGGATGTGTTTGCTTTCGACTTCGATTCGGATGCGATTCTTCTTGGCTATCCCAGATATACAGAGCCTACTGAGCGATTATACCGACACCACCATAAGGTGAAGAATTCATCTTTGCCGGCAATATGTAGGTATGGATACGTGTGCCACAAACGACATCAAATTTGAACCCATGACCCTTGCCAATCCTTAGTACACTCTTCTCCACCAACCGGGGTTAAGCTACTCCTAGGTCTTTTTTTAACTCATTTAATCTGTATTCAGCTATGACACATCACCGGTACTTTCTACACATGATGGATGACTCTTTTGACCGGAGGGCAAGACTGAACACCTGTACGTGGTGTCCTCTACGAAACTGGGAGTGAAATATTCTCCTTGAGTCGATTTCAGTCAAATTTCGCAATATCAAATAAGCTGGCTCTCGAGGCAATGATTCAAATTACTCCACCACGTCGTTTTTTCGCTCTCAACTAGTTTGATCCCTACCTAAGTCTTATCCAGTCTACAAGTACGACCTAGTAAATCCTAATCCCTATGACCACACTTCTCTCCGATCTTCTCTGGCCTCGGTTGACCACCAAATACACGCCCACGCCGATATTTATATCCGACGGAGGAAGCAAAGCGTGGCGCACAAATCTGGGAGATAGTTATTTGAGATGGACTTGAGAGGAATCAGGATAAGTCGACTAGATGATGCAGAGGATATATACAGTCTCGACGGGTATGGTTTCATATTTTGGCAAGGAGTTTTTAGGAATTAAGCATTGCGCGCGCCAGACTTCGCTTGCCTGAGTGCAGTTGAAAATGTAATCACAATTCAACGATGGAAGGTGCCGTGGTTCGCCTTCTGGTGATGTTCTCTGGTATGGTTTGAGTAGCCTGGGCACCTACTCCACTTGGGAAGGAGATATCTCAGATCACATTTCGCGCGGAGAAAAGTTAATGGATGACGGAGGCATGTCTGGATAACTCAGGGCTTTTGAGACGATCCTCTGGGTGGGTATTCGCGGATGAGGGTTGACTTGGGGTGAAGGAAAAGCCACCATAACTTCACAGTGCTACTTGCAAATGAAATCCGAGCATGAGTGCTCTTCTTGTATATTGAATCATCTATTATTTAGTGTTCCTTGAAATTGTGTCATAGCTAGATAGCTGGATGGGCTATTAAAATCTGATGCGAAAAAAAATCGAAGGCATGAGTGTTCTATTTAAGTTGAGTGTTTCATTCTGTGCTTGTCCTCAGATACATTATTATAGTTAGATAGCCGCATACGCAATTGAAATACCATGCAATAGACATTGTACAACTTTCAAATGACCTAAAGACATAGTAATCTTTCGTGCCTTGCCTCACAGATGACAACTAATTATGTTGATGAGTATTGACGTACCAGTCTAGGAATGGCGCTGGGAAAGAGGGATGACTAGCGTTCATATGTGTTTTTTGGAGAGAAGTAGACAAGAATCAAGATATATGTCAACCACTAATCGTTATTACTGCTACAGAAAGGTTACGATACAAATACCACCTAAGAATTCTGATAAAAACCATGTCGTAAGTGTGTTGAATCATATGTTCCAAGGTCCACTGCATTGCTACACTCACACCAGTCCAACTGCCTTCGTTCACATCTATAAATAGTCATAGACTCTTTTTTTTTTTTTTTTTTTTTTTGAATCATTTAATGTGTATTCAGCTATCTAGCTATGACACATGGCCGGTGCTATGTATACATGTTGGATGACTCTTTTGACGTTAGAGACACTCATACTCTGGATTTCATTTGCAAATACCACTATGAGGTATGTTTGCTTACACAAACAGTCGACCCTCCTCCGTTAGTACCCACCAAAGGGAATTTAAAAACCTTTGATTATCCAAGCATGCCTTCGTCATCCATGCACACCAGCGCTGCGAGAAAAGTGGTTGTGTTTTGCCGGATTCGAACCAGCGATCTACTGTCTCGAGTGGGATATGTGTCCAAGCTATCCAGACTCTACTTGGCAGACCGGCCAAGATGATGTACCACCGCACCATCCAACCATGGCAGTTTTTATAGTGTCGCCTGCACTCTCGCAGCCGAAGACTTGGCACGCACAAAGCTCAATTTGTAAAGACTCCTTTCCAAAACTCAAAATTCCACGCCCGTCGAGACTGTATCCAATCCTCTGCATCATCTTATTAACTTGTCCTGATCCCTCTCACATCCATCCCAAGGAATTGTCTTCCAGATTTGTGCGCCACGCTTTGCTTCCTCCGTCGGGTGTAAATATAGGCGTGGGCGTGTATTTGGTGACCGGCTGAGGCCAGAGAAAGTCGACGAGTGGTGTGGTCATTGGAATAAGGATATACTAGGTCGTACTTGTAAACTTGATGAGGTTTAGGTAGGAATCGATTTCGTTGGGAGTGAAAGATTGATATGGTGGAGTAGTTTGAATCATTGCCTCGTGGGCCAACTTGTTCGGTATTGCGAAGTTTGACTGAACTTGGCTCTGGGAGAATATTTCACTCCCAGGTTCGTAGAGGACACCGCGTACAGGTGTTCAGTCTTGCCCTCCAGTCATAGACTCATTTAGGGTGTAAAATTAGGGGAAAAAAAGCCAACGTGTGACAAGCCGTGACACAAGGGCGTCTGAACTTCGAGAATTGATATAGTAACAAAGATCCTATCCATATCCTACATACTGTAATCAACACCTTTCGCCTGCTGTATACGCCGGCATACATATCTGACATCAGGTTTCGGCAAGTTTCTCAAAAGATTATTTGTCCAGGTTACTCAAAAGATAATTCGTATGGCAAGACATGGTGGAACACATTGGTACTTGAAGTTTTCGACCGGTCACGCCTTTGCCTTCGGCCGAGCTAGATGCTATAAGAATCGTCAATGCACAGCCGTCATCACATTGCAGAAGATTCATCGCCAAAATAATTACCGTTATGCCTTCTAGCAAAGCACCGACATACTATGATGTATACTTGGGTCTTGCAGCATTCCCTCTGATGGATTACCTAACTGGTCGGTGATTCGAATGGGATGAAATTAGCACGTAACATCCACCGAGTGGACGTCTCAGTTTGATAGAGTCTGCTTACTTTGCTCAGGATCTAACTGCCCAAGCTGTAAATACTTGATAGGAACGGAGCCGCTGTGACTTCTGGGAAAAGACATCAAACTGCCAACTAAGTGATGGTTTCTAGGTTGTCGGCGTTTCGTGGGGCTGCGTGGCACCGTAGTTCAACAGACAGGCTGGCATCTTGGGCAGTGCCTGAGAATGGGAGGCCCGAGCGGCGCAAAGTTGAGTAAATAAGCCCATCATGCCTGTAAAAACAAAGGGTTACACCTTCTTTAACCCTAAACTCGGAGGGCAAGACTGAACACCTGTACGCGGTGTCCTCTACGAACCTGGGAGTGAAATATTCTCCTAGAGCCAAGTTCAGTCAAATTTCGCAATATCAAAGAAGTTGGCCCACGAGGCAAAAATCCAAATTACTCCTCCACGTCGTTAATTCGCTCCCAACGAGTTTGACTCCTATCTTTGTCTCATCGAGTCTACAAGTACGACCAAGTACATCCTCATTCCAATGACCACACCACTCTTCGACCTTCTCTGGCCTCAGCTGGTCACCAAATACACGCCCACGCCGATATTTATACCCGACGGAGGAAGCAAAGCGTGGCGCACAAATCTGGGAGACAGTTCTTTGGGATGGACGTGAGAGGGATCAGGACAAGTTTATAAGATGATGCGGAGGTAGGATATAACCTCGAAGGGCGTGAGATTCCGAATTTTGGCAAGGAGTTTTTCGAATTGGGCTTTGTGCGCGCCAAGACTTCGCTTGCGAGAGTGCAGCTGACACTATAAAAACAAGCGGACGATGGAAGGTGTTGTGATCCGCCTCCTGGTGATGTTCTCTGGTATAGTTTGAGTAGCCTGAGCACCTACTCCACTTGGGAAGGAGACATCTCAGATTACATTTCGCGCGGAGAAAAGTTGATGGATGACGGAGGCATGTCTGGATAACTCAGGGTTTTTGAGATGTTCCCCTGGGTGGGTATTCACGGATGAGGGTTGACTTGGGGTGAAGAAAAAGCCGCCATAACTTCGCAGTGGTACTTGCAAATGAAATCCGAGGCATGAGTGCTCTTCCTTTACGTTGAATCATCTATTCTATACTTTTCTTTGATATTGTGTCATAGCTAGATAGCTGCATACGCAATTAAAATCTGATGCAAAAAAAAAAAAAAAAAAAACCCCTAAACTCATGAGCTGGGGTCTACTGTCATGTAGGATCCATATGAAGATATAGTGGATAGGGTTCAAAGTTAGTGTCTGGGCGCTGCCAAATGTGCAGTGTCAGTCCAAATGTGGATAAAACACGTTCGTGTCATGGTTGGAGCTGAATGGACCAATCGTGGAGGGGGAAGGGTCGACCGGGGCCGGATGCTAGGCTTAGCCTTGTAGGGCGTGGCCATTCCAAGGCTTCAGAATCGCTCACGATCTGCTGACTTTCGTCCAGCAGGGCATTGAATCTGCTCTCCACCATAATCTAGTCTCACTAAAAACGAGGATGATTCTTGCAGCTGTGATTTCAACGATTAAAGAAGGTGAGATATGCCGGTGAGGCCCGAGCCTCAACTTAAGAGATCCCACGGCGCGACAATCAAGGTCAGACCACCCGCGTCTTACAGGCACAACTATGGTGAACCCCTTCTTACCCATCTCCCGCATGCAAATATGCACGTTGGGCTTCATAATAATTATCTCCATACTGCAGGCTGCTTGGTCTCTTGTGCTCTCGCAGAATCAATGATCGTAGTCAGCCACAGAAAAAGTTCTCATAACATGTCCCGTAGAGCCTCTCCTCGTTTGCAAGAGAATTCTGGCTTAATTATCTGTGAAAGAGCTCAACATGGAGGCTGTCTCCAGATACAAAACTATGTCAGCCTCGGGCCATACACCTAACTTCCTCAAGAGTGTCAAGACAAGCGACTCTAAGATTAGAAATTTTAACGAAGCTCTGAGTCATGGTATATCTGTGTAGAACTCATCAGGAAAGTTTTAATTGTAACGTAGGGGAATGGATAGTTAGATGGAAAGTGTGATTATAGATGGACTTGAAAGTTGTTCATGGAAGGCGCGCGAGAGGAGAAATTAAAGGTCATACTCGGGTTACCTGGTGTGTATCTAATATGAATATAGCAGTTACGACGGGTACCATGGAGAAACAGCCATACAATGGCACTAGAATATGGGGCGCATATTTTACATGTGACCTACCTTTAAGCAGCAGCGAGCTTATTCAAGTACTACCATACGAGGTGGGGCAGAAAATCTTAGAGCGCTGGAAGTGCCAAAACCGCTTGATTCAAAAATTTCCACTTGTCTACCTCTTCTTGTGGATGGATATATTGCTAAAATGGTTTACATGGTTGCACTGAGTCGGGCAAATGTGCTATGATCCTCATTTGTTTCGCTAACCTAGGAGGCGGAATGAATTTTGAGTTTTGAGCTTAGAGCCCGACTACCATCAGAAACAATAGGCCTAGTATTCAAGCGAGAATAATTCCTCTTTTGTACCTAATTGCACCTGTCAAAAATATCTGAAATACTAATGCACGTGCCTGCTTTATTCTTTATCCAACCTATGCTTGGGTATTTCATCCTGAAATTACACTTTAAATTCTCTCTAGAGCTTAACTTTGACAGTGCACTTTCTAGTCAGAGACCATGAAGCCTTTCTCCGGAAAGAACATACATCTCTCCTTCTCTGAGACAGAGCAGTCGACGGAACTTAGACGAAACCTTTAGGAGCTACCATTCGATAACTAAAAACATGAGTTTAAATCGCTCTTTATTGTGTTCGAAGAAAATATCATCATCAGGGTTCGTCTAGGGGTAGGGGTGGCGATGGGACTGTCGAAACAAGTCTCGACCATAGTCGGTTTTCTGTGACAGAAAAAGCGAAAAATAACTGCAAAGCGAATCCTAACCTCGATAATCTGAAGAATAAGAGACTGTGAGACTTAAGCGTTCTATTGTGATTATATCCATCTAGGGAGTGGATTAATTGAGCCCTCTTATGCCGATAGTAGTAGTCAATATGGTAGCTAAGGAGTTGGGTGGCTCAAGTTTTGTCTCACCTACAACTCCTCTATCACGACAAGGAAAGAATGACTTCCGAACAGATGGAGATTATGATTCAGACCTCAAGAGGTTTGGCAATCCTCGTTGGTAGGAACGGCTCAGATCCTGGTGACATTCAATGTGCTGGACCACTGTCGCAATGAAAAGAGGTTGAGAAGGCTCTCTGAAATGAAGAATTCCTCGCCAAGTGAAAAGGCTTCATAGAGCGATAGAACAAGTGCAGAATAAGGTCATATGAAGGATATGCCAAAAAGCTAGTATAGGAAAAATGAGGCCAATCACTCTTCGTCTCTGCCTTATTTTTTCTATGAACGCCTCGCCATTACTGTTGAATGTCCCGTGTCAGTATTAAGTTCAGTCTTGTCAAAACCTAAGTTGAAACTATATTATTCATCTTTCTAGGCCTAAACCCGGTAATGGTCCCTTGAAAAGAAAGTGAAAGAAACAACCAAAATTAAAAGTAGAATTGGGTAATGTTGTCGCTGTAATAATAAGTTAAAAAGTCCTAATTATGTTTATACCTCCGCTGAGATATGCCTGCAGACAGGGATTTAAAAACATCTCGGGGTATACTGAGGGCTGAAGATAACTGTTCCTGCCTCATAACATTTCCCAAATGCGTCCATATTTTAAATTTCTGGTATTTTTCGGGATTTTCCAATGAGATTTCACCATGTAACGATTCTCTTGGATCCAACCCATTATAGTAGAGGAGCATGGATTGCGTAGAGATTGAAGATATCCATGATTATTTGTACAGACTGATCAGTCCTTGCTTTTCTGTATACGCTGAATGACATTAAAAGAGTCACTCACAAAGGTAACTTTTGGCAGCCGATCAAAGCCTATATTGCTACATCTTTGCATCGCTGCGACCTAAATCCTCTATTTTCGGGATATACCTATGAATCCTCCCAGAAACCAGCTTAGAATAAGTATACGCTAGATGGAGATGGCGAAAATTCTTATCCTTACCCTAATAGGAAAACAGTAACTAGTTGAAAGGAGCTCTGGTTCAAGCTGCCTCCCATGCGGCACGCTAGTCAAGGTAGTTGATGAAGGCCAACATGTGTGGAACTATTCATGCGCAAAAACTTTGGATGAAAAATTCCTCTTACAGGAGCGTTTGTTTGAGAGATGATAAACAAGACATTCGGCGAGTGGAACTCTCTCCTTGAACTTAGATTCGATTCTCTTATCTTGTTTGAATGGCAAAAAGTTAAGACGATCAAGACTCATGTCGACATAGATTGAGATTGAAGTGCGCGTTGAGCTAAAATCCCTTGTGTTCGACGAAATTGTGATGGGAAAAATGTCAACTAAGGGATGTAGCGTGGTCGTCGCTATGTACCAGCAGTGAGCGATGATGCGAATTACAGAGGCTATTATTTTACCGTCCAGGAATCCATGGTCTGGAAAAGTAAACCCTGGCCTGAGACAAAGAGAGAATGATTCACGTTGCGTGCGAAGAAAGCACTGGCATTGCCTCGGCTGTCTGTACACAAGTCATTCCTCATCCACCTCACGTTTCATGGGCTCTCTGAATCTGCAGAGGCCAGAGGACGACACCTTATCCTGAGAGATGTACTCTTGCAGTCGCTCGGCCAAATTATGGCTCTCTCTTCAGATAAGTAGCAGCCTTCCTTCCTCAATATACTTGGAATATACCTCAAGCAAACATCCGTTCTTTCACTTTGTCAATCTTTCAATCTTTCAATCTAACATTCTTTCTTTCAGATCACGTCGATCGTGAATCCCACTTACGCCTATCTCATTTATCTCTTTGTTCATTTATCAATAACGAAACATGCAGTTATTATTTTCATTCGCTTCAGCAGCGCTGATTGCTAGTGCTGCGTCGCAGACGCTCAAAGATGGTGTTGTGCAGCAAGCATCCACCAAGACAGGGCAGGAAGGAGGCGCCAACAAAGAACAGGCAGAATCCCTAACTTCCAAGGAGAATTTCATAAACTTTTGCGCCGGCAAAACCTTGACCAACGGGCTCCAGGTGCAAGCAGGCTCCTGCAATGGTATTCGTAAGTAAAGAAATTCTTATTTTCTCCTAGGCCCTATACATGCACTATACTACAAGGTGGTCGTAGATAGCATAAACAGCCCGCGCACAAGAAATCCGCTAACATCGAACCAGCTATGGGGGAAATCCCGGCTAAGGCCAAAATGGTCTCCACCATCATCACTTTTCCCACCGCCGACAAGGCTGTAGAGGCACAAAAGACTTTTGACATTAAAGTCAAGACCTCCAACTTGGTTGCCGGCTCTTTCACCAATCCTGACAAGACTTATTATGCTGCGCCGCAACAACTCAAGAATGGGCAGGTAGTTGGTCATACTCACGTTACTGTGCAAACACTGGGCAAGGACATGAACCCCACCCAACCACCTGACCCATCCACGTTTGCTTTCTTCAAGGGTATCAACAATAATGGAGATGGAGCTGGTAACCTTGCCGCCACCGTCACTGGTGGCTTACCGGCTGGCTTCTACCGTATCTGTACTTTGGGATCTGCATCTAACCATCAGCCTTTACTTATGCCCGTCGCGCAACGAGGTGCTCAAGATGATTGCACAAAGTTTGAAGTAAAGCAGGGCGCAGGCGGAGCTGGAGGTGGTGGTCAAGCTAAGGATAACAAAGCTGCTGGACAAGATAAAGCTGCTGGACAAGACAACAAAGCCGCTGGACAAGATAAAAAGAAGGATCAGGGACAAGATAAAAAGGCTGAAGATGGTAAGGATGGTAAGGATGGTAAGGATGGCAAAAACGGTAAGCAAAAGAGATTTACCCGCGTCTTCATTTCATAGGCATAGAGCCTTTGTCGCAGGAATAACAATCTCTCCTTCTAATATCCAACCAACCCTCAACTGTTTCTATTTGATATCTTAAAGCAAATATTATCGCTAGCGTCCAGTCTACGAGGGTTACAATCACATCCAACGCCTTAGCTCACTCCATAAATATGAGCTCAACTGGTATCAGGTCGAATTTGATAGATCACGGCGTGAGATCTTGAGGATTTCATTTCACATTTTGCCAACTGGCACTCTATTTTGTATTGTTACATCTTGTCATGTTAGAGAAGCCCCATCTAGCAGAATACTTTAACCTGAATTTTGTTGGGCACAACCTCATTTGCAATTAAATGATCATTTTTTGAATAGCTCGGATTAATACTAAAGAATTTATACTGAGGCACAGTATACTGTGTCCCCAAATCACAATTATTTATATCTCACTAGGACTTCATATGCTGTAGTAGTTTTTCTGAGTGATGATGTTTTGATAGGTATCCCCTGCATTTGTAGCTGTTCCCAAAGGATACAGTACTGGAAGGCCAGTCATACCTATGCATTGTCGCAGTGGGCTCCCCCTGATTTCCATTTTCAAATTTTACTCTCTAAATACCATGAAGATTAGTAAATTTGACTCGATCTATGTCTCCTAGATGCCAAGAATACGAATACCTCGGTAGGGGTGCTTACTTGCAGCCTTTATCCCCCAATGAAGGGTTGGATGGTGCAGTGGTACACCGTCCGGGCCGTTCTCCCAAGTAGATACTGGGTAGCTTGAACACCTACCCCATTCGAGACAGGAGAAAGCTGGTTCGAATCCAGTCAGACCCACACACCACTCTCTCTCGCGGTGGTATTGTACTTATGGGATGATGAAATCACATCCGGATAGTCACAGGTTTTTCACGCTTTTCCCTGTGGTGGGTGTGCACGGAAGAGGTTACACGCCGTAAGGGTTAACCTTGAGTGGTATCTGCAAATGAAATCTGTGTGTGAGTGTTCTAATCGTCAAATTGAGTCATCCTACTTAAAGTACATATCTTCCGATAAAAACCTGCATGGGCCTCAAGGCGCCAAATCAGGTAAAATGAACTATATATATATATATATATATATATATCCCATCCGAGATAAAGAAGTCGGCACTGGAGTAGGGTGGCACACATCTCTGCTGGACAAAACTATCACGAAAGCTATACGAGTAGCACTCCCAGCGTGGCGTACCACTCCCAATAGCGCTCTTCATCGTGAAGCGGGAATTCCCCCGGCATCAATAATTCTCCAACAAAAGATGTTGCGGTCTGCAGCTCGAATGCGAAGAATGGATGCCTGGCACCCTCTAGCCCTTCGGGCGGCGGAGGACCCGAAAGATACTATAAAACGCCTAGGTCTTAGATCGGGACAACGAGATCGCTTGTTCAGACAGCCAGAAAGGTACATGACACGCCTACAAATAAGCGTGCGTCAAGTTCCGACAGCGGAAGGCCCTGGAAAGCTCTACTTTCCCCATGGTCTCCCGGCATCGACACCAGGCAGTCGGGAAAAAGAAGCTAGGTCAGGAAGCATCAAACGATGGTTAACTTCCCTTCCAGCCAACGCAGTCTGTGCCTTCTCTGATGGATCCTCGTCGGGTCCCGGGCAATCAGCTTGGGGTTATGTGGTATACCAAGGAGGCAAACTAGCTGGAAGTGGCTCGGGTCCGCTTCCCGGAGCAGAGGTATTCGACGCAGAAGTTGTAGGCGCTATGAAAGCCTTGGAGGCTGCACTAGCGGTGGGAGAAGGCTTTCCGGTCAGCATTCTTCTGGACAATCAAGCGGCCGTCAGAGCGCTCGAACAAGGAAGATCCAATTCCTCGCAGACAGTGGTGGACAAGTTCTCATCGCTGAGACATAATAGGCGTGTAGAAATACACTGGATACCTGGTCATGTGGGGATCCAAGGCAACGAAGAAGCCGATAAGCTGGCCAAATCAGCCCTGGGAGATCTCAATGACCAATCACTAACCTCAGCTTCGCCCAACGGAGACGAGCAAATTCTGACCTTTGCGGCTCTAGGGAGACTAGTGAAAATGCGGAGCCAAAAGCTTGTGGAAGAGTGGTGGCAGAAGTATCGGCCTAAACGATACAAAGATCTCGACCTCTACATGCGCTGCAAGCGACCGCCGGAACTGGCTCTGCCTCGATGGGCGTATCACCGTCTTATTGCGGCAAGAACAGGCCACGGGGACTACGCCGACTACCACCGGCGTTTCAACCCCGAACATGAAGATCTGATGTGCATTTGCGGCCGAGAGAAAAGGCCCTGGCATTTTTCAGAGTGCCGACCTGCTCTGCAACGTTGGAGAAGCTGTGAGAAAATGACTCCACCTGGGGTCAGGGAAATGATAGGGGAGAAGGGATGGCAGAAGTTTTTCCAATTCCTAACCATAAGCAGATGCTACAGTCTGCCGAAGAACTGACAGGGTGGGAGTGACCATGCTGAGATAGTTTCTGGCTCGAGAGGAGAGGTGTTTGGAAGATAGGGATACGGTGCAGGGCACCGTAACTCAGACATTTGCTGTGATTTTATTTTTCTTTTGTCGCTTCTGGCTTTAATGCCGGTCATGTAGGTAGCAATGAGCTCGTAGGGCCCATCTACCCGTGTCACGTCTAAATAGATGTTGGGTTCGTCCTGTCACGTTAAAGATTTCAAATTCAAATTCAAATATATATATATATATATATCCCCTCATGAAGCTTCTTTAGAATATAGACGACTAGTCTCGTGTTGTATATATATTTGAGCATAAACTGAGTGCGCCACAAGAAACCGTTGGCAATAAAATTTTCGCGCCAACAATGGTATGATTAAGGGGAATAATACTCGCAAGTCGCGGCTGGACTTGGAGGTTAGACGCATGACGGAGAGCCTTTTCAGGGAAGCGATAGACCAAAATCAATTCCACTGCAGAGTTTTGGGGGTAAGTAATCAGTCGAATTTTGGCTCGAATTTACTAAGGAGAAGTATTGCGCTATCAATGGTAGCTATCCCTATTTTTTCCCCACATCTATCACAAGGGTAATCTGGCAGTTCTGGTCGAATCACGCCGCCAGGTGATTTAGAGGCGGGATGTGAAGAGAGCGGTAAGGGCATTAATGGCGTTGACAGCTCGGAATAAGCAATGAATGGGCATGCGTCAGACACTAGAATGGGAAAAGGATAAGACAAGTCTGTAGACATTACCGAGCACTGTGACCAAAAGAAATAATGGACCCGCCTGATGCAGGCTAGTCTAGCACGCGGTCACGTTGCCATCACTGACTCTCGCCTATCATGCCCCTTCTCCACCCTCTACCTGCAGTAGAGTGGGGCCCGGGTCAATTAGAAGCCCACCGAAAGTATCGTGCTCAAGAAGATTTCCTCGCCATCGACAACTGCGCCGATCTTGTTCCATGCCGACTTCTCTGCTCTCATCTAGTCCGATCAACGCTCAAGCTCTGGAATGATCCATGCGCCTTCTGCTAGGTAGAACATGGCAATCAGCCCGGCCGACTGCCGGAAATTTGAGTACTCTATTGATAGCGGTTTACCGAGCATTCTCCTTGCTGCTCCCGCATACCCTCTACTTTGAGATTAAAAACTTAGCCTGACTTACTGAAGCGAAGACAGTCACTTGCATGAATTTGAATGATGTAAATTGCTCACGTTGCAGATTTACGTATTCCAGTCAGCATGATGGTAAAACAAGGTATACCGTCGATAATACGTCAAAACGGGTTATTGCCGGCTCATGAATCAGAAGTCTTGATCGCTGCCATCTTGTGTATCTTCAATGCAGCTAATCACTAGGGATCGCCTTGATCAAGTTAAACGACCGGCATGGAAAATAGCACTAATTAGCCGCAACAGAGACTCGTACGGATGCTCATCAATTTTCTGGGATGTGTAGTGTAGAGGTGACAACATCTCAGCCATGACTATTACGAGAATCGAAACCCTCGCTCATGTTCAGAGGTATCGACATGTCTTTTTGTGGCGCCTTGAGCCTTTCCGACATCTCTAAGCACCCATATGGTGACAAATCTCTTCGAATTCAAACAAAAAGCCTAACTTAATACCACCGACCCATAAATGATATAGCCGTGAAACTATAGGTACGATGGGCTCTGACAACACTATCGTAATCCTTGCTAATTATCCACTCATGTCAATCATCTAATTCGCCTCCAATTGAACATCAGAAACTTCAAGAATCAAGCCATACATGCGTCAACTACTATAGCTCACCCACTTGCTATTAAAGGGGGTCTCTATTGTTACGGAAATCTAAAAAAAGAATGGCATGATATCTCGGAATAACATTTATCTTGAAGCCCACAACTAGGCAAAATCATGCGAGCCCCATTTTCCCCCACAATCGAACTGTCTTGAGTCAAAATCGTATTCTATATTTACACAAATCTTGCAACTCTGTCCCGAGAGCTAAATTATTGCGTCTCGATAAATCAACCAAACTTCAAACCGTTCCTCATCCCGCGCTTTGCCGTGGGACCCGAAGCAGCCGGGCCTCCGCATCACGTGAGAGTTTTAAAAGTCGGACTCAAGCACAGCGTAGATCCCGAGATAATTTACTTGCCTGACTATCTTTGCGACTAGGTCGGCCTTCTTGCGCCAAACTGCGAGGTGTTCATTCGTGTTGATGAGCAAGAATATCCTCCCAAGGAGGCAATTGTGGGCTACCGCAAGGCTCCCCTGTCCTACCTATTCTCTTTATGTTATTTTTCTCGCCCTTATTTAAACTTAAAGCGCTTAGAAAAGGCTCTGGGTACGCCGATGACGTTGCAGTTACAGAGAGCTCATTATCTCTTGTAGTTAATATTGGAGGGTGGTGATGTATATGGTTGTATACACTTGGTATCTTCAATTAAATGGTTAAGACTACTCAGGGGGCTTAGAATATACTTGGGTTATTATGGCAATAAAATATTACGGGATGCAAATGGTATCTTATTGTGTTATTATGTTATGTTATAGGTTATGTTTATGATAATTAACCAATCCCACATACTTCCAGATAGCGCCGTAGCTAGTTTCTTTTAGGAGTGATCTACAGGTGATTGTAGCGATCGGTGGTATCTAATTTATCACTAGCCTGATTCCATTTCCCTGGCTCTGCGTGCTACACTACGTGGATGACGATTTACTACTAATGTGAAAAGCGCATTCATGACACTTAACTCCCATAAAACTGAGTCTGTAATCAACCAATCCTTTCCTTGGGCTGCAACCGCAGGAATAACATTTGACGCTGAAAAGTCCGAACTAATGCAGTCTAATGGAAGGACTAAGGATAAAAGCATTAGTCCAGGGATCCAAATAATTCTTTCGTCTTCTCAGAAAACTGAACACGACCGTACCTAAAGTGGAGGATGAAACTCAACACCTGTCAGTGGTGTCTCCTGCGAACTTCCAGCTCTCAGTGCATAGTTTGCGGAGCCGAGATTGAGTAACAACGTCCTCATATCGATGAGGATCCCCAATCGGAGGGCAATACTGAACACCTGTACGCGGTGTCCTCTACGAACCTGGGAGTGAAATATTCTCCTAGAGCCGAGTTCAGTCAAATTTCGCAATACCGAACAAGTTGGCCCACGAGGCAATGATTCAAACTACTCTACCATATCAATCTTTCACTCCCAACGAAATCGATTCCTACCTAAGCCTCATCAAGTTTACAAGTACGACCTAGTACATCCTCATTCCAATGACCACACCTCTTTTCGACTTTCTCTGGCCTTAGCTGGTCGCCAGATACACGCCTACGCCGATATTTACATCCGACGGAGGAAGCAAAGCGTGGCGCACAAATCTGGGAGACAATTCCTTGGGATAGATGTGAGAGGAATCAGGACAAGTTGATAAGATGATGCAGAGGATTGGATACAGTCTCGACGGGCGTGGAATTTTGAATCTTGGAAAGGAGTTTTTACAAATTGAGCTTTGTGCGTGCCAAGGCTTCGGTTGCGAGAGTGCAGGTGACACTATAAACACCGCCATGGTTGGATGGTGCGGTGGTACATCGTCTTGGCCGTTCTGCCAAGTAGAGTCTGGATAGCTTGGACACATATCACATTCAAGACAGTGGATCGCCGGTTCGAATACAGAAAAATACAACCATATTTCTTGCGACGCTGGTATGCATGGATGACGAAGGCATGCTTGGCTAATCAAAGGTTTTGAAACGTCCCTTTGGTGGATACTTACGGAGGAGGATCGACTGTTTGTATAAGCAAGCATACCTCATAGTGGTATTTGCGAATGAAATCCAGAGTATGAGTGTCTCTAACGTCAAAAGAGTCATCCAACATGTATACATAGCACCGGTCATGTATCATAGCTCCACAGCTGAATACACAATAAATGATTTGAAAAAAAAAAAAAGAGGATCCCCAATCGCTTTCGCCCTCTGTATCGTCTTCATCTCTCTGCACACCCCATTATCACCACTATCATGAAGCTAACCACAATCAGATCAGACGGTAGGATCGGAGCCCTACTTATCACCAACCCTTGATCATGGAGGAAAAACTTCCCGACGAGTTTTCGGAGCCTACCCAGCACCCGATACGGAGATGGTGGATTGGATCAAGTCGGGTTCGAATGTTACAAAGAAGGGAGATATGGATGAATATGCGCACCTCATGTGGTCCCGGTGTCTAGGCCTCGCCTGGCTGGGGCTGCAGGTTTTTTGAGCCTTTTTTCCCGCGCACGCAGTTTCCGTTGCTACTTTATATTATTTAATTATTTTTGAGGTAGAAGGTTCCGTGGAAAAGTTGGCTGAATTCCACGGTCAATCACTGAGTTGAATGGCTATTCATCGAGGGCAACATATCAGAGGTCTCTTTAGCAAAAAAGAGGATAGCAGCACTGTACAAGGTGTAGCCCGGGTCAGAGAGGAGCCCAGTGTGCTGAATATTCTATGACTGAAGTAATACAAGAAAAATACATCTCTCTCTAGAGCGCAAACGTAATTCTTTTAGCTTCCCTGCCCAGACACGGTATATCCCATCACTTGCATGTATTCCTGCGTCTGACAAGCCAGACCTACTTCTCACATCCCCATGGACCAATAAAGAGACAATGGAAGGTTCTCTGGCTAGAATTGGCGCCACATTCGAACCAAAAGATAGGAGGGTCCACAACTTTGACATGTTTCTCCGATCGCTATCTCGAAGCGGTATCTTGTTGTACAGATATGGATCAAAGGTTCCCGATGGCAGAATAGGCTGAGGGTACGCTCTCTTTCTGTTAAAGAATTAATCTATCCATAACTCTGAGCTTGATGGTAGCCAGAAAGACGAAGAAAACCATGACCTGTCATACAAGATAAAAGGGGCGAAAAGACTTTAATTAGAGGATAAGACCAACATAGAAAGGGTTGATTAGCCCAGAGTAGTTATGGGCATTGTGAATGTATTCGAAGCATCAGCATGTTGCTGAACAGTCAAGTGCGCGATATATATGTTCACCTGTCCTATCCCTGCCCATAATTACCAAACCTCGCACTGCCATAAACGCCATCAGTCCCCACTATCCATCGCAGTCCTGAGTATCAATATGAGTAGCTTGCACGGTATGTTTGTATGGGTCGATATCAATTGAAATATTTTAACACTTTCAACCTGGATATCAGGTTGTCCCTAGCGCTCAATCTCTGGGCAAGTACAAAGAAGGTTATGGCGCGGACATACAAGCGGCCCTTCAAGGGGTAAAGGCGGCCGTCAGTCTCCCCTCCACTCGCTTCGCCAGCAATCTCTAGGGGTTCCCATGTAATCAAGAAGTAGCTAGAAAACTCTTAACTAACACACCTAGCTACTCTTCACCATTGGTCTTTGCAGAAGTGGCAGACGCCGTCAAATCATGGAAAACTGTTGGAAATGTAGACACGGAGTGTTGTAGAAGTACGGGACCTCCATTTCGTCTAGGTTCCCCACACGATCTTGTGTATATTTAAGAAGTTGGAGTGAGTAATAGAGTAGCAACGCAGGCTACCTATTGGATACATGAGCGGCTCTATGGCGTGGCCACAAGGAGGTTATTGAGGGTTTTCAATGCCTACCGTGTTGCCACGGTGTCAAGTTTGCAATGGAGCTTTGGCAGGGGGTTTAGCGTGCAAACTAACACTCATTAGGCATGGTCACCTTCCATATTGGAGTTAGCCTCCGTATTTGTGCAAATTTTCGAAAAAAGTTGTATGGCAGTTTTTACCTGGACACCATAGTTTGCAGTGGGTCTTTCCTTCGTACTAAACTAAATTGGTATAATGATCGGCTGCATAACATTTGTGCATTTTTGCTACTTGATTTTATAACTTATTTACAAGAGTTCAAAGTTTTCAAATCACAAAATAGAGCCACTGTCTTATCCTAACCTTGGATCTGAACATGTGGCTAGAATATTTTCAGGCCTTAATATCTGGTCGGTCCCCCATCCGCATCTATCATAGCCTGACATCTTGCTGGCATACTCTGAATGAGTCTCACAAGATCTTCGAAAGACACGGAATCCTATGCCTCCTTTACAATCTTGCAAAGAATATCTTGAGTTCGCTGCTTTCCGCAACCCAGATTCGGATCATGACGCTTGATGTAATCCTTCATCTTATTCCAAACAGCTTAAATCGGGTTAAGCTCAGGCGAGTTGGCCGGCCAGAAAATCGGTTGAGTGAGCCTCTGGCTCAGCCTTCCGAAGTATTTGCTGCTGTAAGGGTAAAAGCATTATCTTGCATTACAGAAAGCCAAGGTCTCATCGAGACCGTACCATCAATAAGAGAAACTATTTTCTTGCAATATTTTTGGGAGTTAATGGATCCCCACTCCTTCTCCCGAAATAAACAAGGGCTTTTTTCTGGCCCTGCGAAGCAACCCCAGAATATCCATCCGACCCTCTTCTTCGATTATTCTCCAACACAATCAGCGTTGTGTTCTTGGGAAGTCTAGCTCATAATTTTGGAGTATCAAATTACTATCTTATAGAGGAATATACGAACACTTCTCGTCACCCATTCTCTAGAATGTCTTCCATCCTCTACCCAAGTCTCGTCTGTCCGTAAAATTGACGTCTATTCTTTATATGTCCAATTGAGATGAGTTTCAGGCCATTCTCTGCGCGTCTTCATAATTTTTTGAGATACTGAAGGCTTTAGACGAGCATCATGTCGATGATTTCCTCTTTATTTAAGTTCTTTTTGTATTACCTGCACGCTAAAACCAAGATGTAAAGGGGGCCAGAGGCGAGTTCCAGAAATGTTTTGCAGCGGCTTGCAGATAATACTCCACGTGATATAATCTGATCAACAACATCTGCTTTCAGTCTTGAGGACGGTCTTTTCCTCTTTTTGGGGAGACAGTTCCACGGCGCAGTGAATTGCTTATTTGTCACTGAGATGTCTAGTTGCACGGCAATCTGCGTCTGGTTTTTGTCAGATTCATGAAGCCCATAAATCTTAATTTTTCGTTTAATTTATTTTTGTTCATATCTAATTTTTCTACTTACTAAAATGTTTTGATCTCTGGATAATTGTTTGTTTCGAGGTGTTGAAGGTGGGGTTTGAGGTGGATTCATCTGTAAAATAAGTTATGTATCGAGTAAAGCCATGTGTCTTCTGAATAAATAACTTTGTATTCGAGAAATCCAATTCTTCTTGTCACTCAAGCACATGATGAGAAGAGCTGTGTAATTTTTTAGCGGTCGGCACTCATCAAAGCAATGGGAAAGAAATGGAGAGCGGGTTGGGTTTGCATAAAACTGAGGGTGACATGAAATCAAATTGTGCCCTCGGTTTAGGCCTGGAAATACAGGACAATAATTATGTACCCTGTCGAATTGGGCGCTAACAGGGGTACAACACCTGAAGCGAATATGCGCCCATTTAAATCCACTGAAAACTTGAAATCGTGGTACCATAGTAGATGGCGCCACAATCGTTTATGCTGTGGCTTAGACTCTCTGTCGCTTACAGTTGTATTTAAAGCGCAAACCTCCCACGCTTCCATGTATAACCCGACCGCGTCACTCCTTTAGTCAACTTATTCTTTTGTTTCATGGATATCGCGCTCAATGTATTGCGCGATATTTCCAACAATCACCGAGATGACGATACCTTGTTTCCCGACCCTAGTGCCGTGACGGCGGTAGAATCGTCGAGAAGGCGGATGGAACTGCGACCCCATTTAATCTGGCTAGTCCTAATTGCATCGAGAGTTGCTGTGGCTCCATGTGTTCAAATTGGTGCTAGTTGCATTACAGGTAACTCTAAACAACGCAATGGTTGGATTTTACGGTAGAACGTCATCGAACCTGGTTCTCTCACGTATCATCTGGATGGCTTAGATTCATATCCCACTAGTGACAATATATTTTTTTTGCATCAGATTTTAATTGTGTATGTAGCTATCTATCTATGACACAATATTAAAGAAAAGTACAGAATAGACGACTCAACGTAAGAGAAGAGCACTCATGCCTCAGATTTCATTCGCAAGTACCGCTGCGAAGTTATGACAGCCTTTTCTTCACTCCAAGTCAACCGTCATCTGTGGACACTCATCCTAAGAAAATTTTCAAAATTTCCAAGTTATCCAGACTGTCTCCATCATCCATTTACTAGTCTTCGCGCGAAATATGATCTGAAACGTCTCCTTACCAAGTGAAATAGGTGCCCAGGAGACTAAAATTTCACAAGAGAAGACCACCAGGAGGCGTACCATGGCGCCTTCAATCGTTGGCTTGTTTCTGTAGCATCGGCTGCACTCTCACAATCAAAGAATTGGATCGCATATTGCTCATCGATTTGTAAATCTCTTTGCCAAAATTCCAAAGCTCCCTCCCGTCGAGATTGTATTACTACTCTGCGTTACCTCCTAAGATTATCCCGATTTCTCTCACGCCCATTTCAAAGGATTGCCTCTCAGATTTGTGCGCCATAATTTGTTTCCGAAGGCGGGTATAAATATAGGCGCGGGCGTATATTTGATGCCTTGTTGAGGCCAGGAAATAGTTAATGAGAGATTTGATCATTGAGGTAAGGACGTACTAGGTCGTGCTTGTAAACTTGATGAGACTCTGGTGAGAATTCTTTTGCTGGTAGGGAGAAAATTAACTTGCTGGATAGTCTTAAATCATCGCCTTTTGGGCCACCCTATTTGGTATTGTGAGATTTAACTGAACTTGGCTCTAGGAAAATATTCCACTCTCAGGTTCGCAGAGGCGAACATGGACAGGTATTGACCCTTATTTATTTTTTTATCATTTGAGTCTATTCAGCTATCTAGCTATGACACATAATCGATGCCATCTTTACAGGTAGGATGACGTTAGAGACACTCCTACTCAAAATTTTATTCGCAAAGACCACTATGAGGTATGCTTCTTTACACAAACAGAAGTGTTTAGGCTTGATCCTCTGTCGCGAGGGCTATCCAAATCTGATCTTCAAGCGAAGGAAAATGACTCAGCTCACAAACAAAAGATATGTGATCCACCCTATCCTCACAAGCTTCGAGGAGCATGCATGGATTAAGAAGAGGTTACTTTGGATAGATTTTGAAAAGTCATAGGTCAATTATTGATATTTCCATAAGGCTGTTATCATTAATTTTTCGCGTGCACGTCAGGGCACGTTCCAGGGTTTTCATGCCGGGGGCAAGAGATATCATAGGGTCGGCCCGGATAAGTCGTCATAAAGCTTCCCAGTAACGTACAGAACCTTTTCAGGCACACATGGATTATAACCCCTAATTACAGTCCAGCTACTCACGAGATACTTTATCCCTAATGATTCTTATGTACGGTAGCCATATAATGCACAGAACATGTAGGTATTATCCTTATATGATAAATAATTGCTGTTAGCTAATGACACCAGGATTGAGCCGTCGCTGCGCCTCCGCCGTGCAATTTACAGAGGCGATTCGACCCTCGTTGCCCGAATCCTGAAATCTCACCCAAATTTGCTTCACAACCCAGACACTACACCCTCCACTATACATACACCGAGTGGTCTTTCTAACACTTCTTTACACCTAGCAGCTTCACTCGACAGCGTTAGCATCTGTCGACTACTTCTTGACTTGGGCCACGAAGGAACACCTGGATCCCCACAGATTTCTCTCAATGAGAATTACGATACGCCACTGCATCTAGCCGCTAAGGAGGGCCATACAGATGTTATCCATATACTTTGCGAGCGTTGTCCTACGAGCATCCCAAGGCGAAATGTACGTGGAATGAATGCATTGATGCTAGCTGCAATGGGAGGCCATGATACTGCCGTGCAACTTCTTTTGACTTACGCACCTGGTGGGTTAGAGAGTCAAGATAATCCCAATGAACTCTTGAATGCTGCTGATCACGACGGAAATACAGCATTGCACTTCGCTAGCATGTATGGGCACGTACTAGTCTTGCGGACCCTATTAGCTGCTGGAGCTGATTGGGAAAAACGAAATGGCTGGAGTTGGCAGCCAGTTAGCTACAGTGCCACTGTACGGTAGATGTCAGAATTTACTTTTCTCACTGACATGGTATAGGTCCAGGCTGAGGTTCACTATAAGGGATTGGTAGGCGAGATTGAAAAGAGGAATAACCAAAAAGATTCTCAAGATATCAAGAATAGTGGAATGAGTACGACACGACATATGTCAAACGCACGTGGTGAAGAAACTTAACTGAAATGATACTGTGATATTAAGGTTTCTGTATCATGTAAAGTTTCACCAAACTTCCCACTCTCTGATCAAATCTATTTAGCTCACAATCAGGCCTGGAAACCTGTCAATGAAATCTCAATGAGATTAAGTGCCGTACATATATTGCTGTCGATCGTCCCGGACCCGATTGCGGCCTTATTGCGCTTCATAGGTATAAGAGAGTTAAATTTTATACATCTTTAGCTTATCCACAATTCAGGGTATTACTAATTTGGCATAATGATAGACTATGAAGTAGAGCTGGGTTAAATATATCAATCTTTTAATATGTTACATTAGAACATGATTCCTTTAGACAACTGATACAGTAATACTAAAAGTAGGTTTGATAAAGTGTGAGGTTAAAATGGAACGTGGATTTCGACTATGACCTCAGCACTCTCTCAAGATGCTACGACCCAGCTACCATTAACATATAGCTCCTAGTCTCACTATAGGCTTATATGGAACTACTAATACAGGGCATTTATGGCCTCCAACCGTCTTGCTCTTTTTATCCCTAATTAAACAATAATCACAACCATAACTTCTGTGGTGTTCTCTGGTAAGGTTTGAGTAGCCTGGGCACCTAAACCACTTGTGAGGGAGACGCCTCAGATCATATTTCGTGCGGACACAAGTTAATGGATAGTGGAGGCATATCTGGATAAGTCAGGGTTTTGAGACGTTTCCCTGAGTGAATATTTACGGATGAGGGTTGACATGAGGTGAAGAAAAAGTTGCCATAACTTTGCAGTGATACTTGCGAATGGCATCCAAGACATGATTGCTTTGTTTTTAAATCGAGTCATAAACTGTGTAGTTTTTCTCTGAAATTGTGTCACGGCTACCTAGCTGCATGCGCAATTAAAATCCTATCCAAAAATAATACTGTAAATCCATCAAACTAGGGTGCAGGGATGATTGACCTCTAGATTAGTACTAGGCTCTTATAAATTGTAATGCTTATGTAATGTTGTTCACGTTGGAGTCCGGGCGCAAGATAAGGAATATATATATGTATATAATTCATTATCCTGTTTTGGCGCCTTGAGGCCCATGCAGGTTTTTATCGGAAGATATGTGCTTTAAGTCGGATGATTCAATTTGAAATTTAGAACACTCACAATCAGATTTCATTTGCAGATACTACTCGAGGTTAACCCTTACGGCATATAACCTCATCCGTGCATACCCACCACAGGGAAAAGAGTGAAAAATCTGTGACTATCCGGGCGTGCTTTCATCATTCCACCAGTACAATACCACCGCGAGAGACAGTGGTGTGTGGTTCTGACTGGATTCGAACCAGCTTTCTCCTGTCTCGAATGGGGTAGGTGTTCAAGCTACCCAGTATCTACTTTGGAGAACGGCCTGGATGGTCAACCACTGCACCATCCAGCCCAGCTTAATTGTATTGGTTTTTTAAGCGGAGCAAGAGAGAGGTATGTTTATTGTACTACTTGAGTTAATATTTATCTAGCACATTGGGCTCCTCTCTGGCCCGGGCCACAACTTGTACAGTGCTTCTATCCCCTTTTTTTGCTAAAGCGATCTCTGATTTGTTGCTAACAGTGGAAAGTCATTCAGCTCAGTGTTTACCCGTGGGGTTCGGCCACCCTTTTCACGGAACCTTCTACCAAAAAAAAAATGGTAGTAATGGAAACTGCGCGCGCGGAAAAAAGTCTCAAAAATCCTGCAGCCCCAGCCAGGCGATGCGTAGATATGGGGACCACATGAGGTGCGCATATTCATCTATATCTCCCTTCTTTGTAACAGTCGAGGCCGACTTGATCCAATCCACCATCTCCGTATCGAGTGCTGGGTACGCTCCGGAAACTCATCGGATGGCATCTCCTCCATGATCAAGGGTTGGTGATGAGTAGGTGTCGGGATACTTAAACACGGTGCAAAGAACGTAAACTGTATGTCACGTTTCTGCGGTTGTGTTGGTGGACCTTGTCTATTCTCCTATTCTATAAAACGATGCAAATACTCATAATGAACGATCACTAATCTATGACTAACATTGGAAAGTGAGGCCATGACATTTATACCAACAGTAGGGCTTCGACCCTTCCGTCTGATCTGATTGTGGTTAGCTTCATGATAATGGTGATAGTGGGGTGTGCAGAGAGATGAAGACGATACAGACGGCGAAAGCGATTGGGAGTCTTCATCGAAGTGAGGACTTTGTTATTCAACCTCGGCTCTGCAGACTCTACAGTGAGGGCTGGAGGGTCGCAGGGGTCACCACTCAAAAGTGTCGAGAAAGTTCCTCAAGTAAACCCGGGTAATTGATACACTGAATATGCAGCGCTATTTAGTATTAATAGTTGGAATCATCTATCTCCTTCTTTTCTGTCCGGCTACAGTTATGATGATGTACGGGTTTGCGCGTACGAAATTACTATGCCAACACTTCCCCTGAAGAAAAGACTTGTCAAGTTTATTTAGATATTTATAATATTCAACGTCGTGCCCGCGCACAGCACGTGAGCTCCTCACGTACCGGTTAGCCTTGTTTAGATACAACTACCCGACGTGTTGGTGCCTACATAGACTCAACATAACAAATGAAAACCAGGATCTTAATATCCTAGGCCCAAATATTTAATTTAACATGAATATCAGCCTCCCGTTGTCTCTCATGACTTGCAAATATTATTCCATGGAGAATTTAAAGCAAAGAAATAAAATTAGTAAAGAGGAAAATTGGTTGCATCGCTTTAAAGTTCTCTCGCATTGATTACATGACTTCATTCTCGTCAGACTTATTGTTGTGCTATTCCAAAAAAGTTTGTGTCATGCACTCAGCTACTGAATTCATGAACTCCCTCCGCTGCAGCAAGAGCCCAAGATATGGTGGGATTTAAGATCTGAGGCCTGTAGAGCTCTGTCTGATACTGCCCTAGGTGGCAACAGAAAAAGTGGTTGGCGGACTTCTCTTCTTCGTATGAGCAGGTAAGGGTAGCATTTCCATGCTGAAAGCGTCGGTGGTAGTCCGCGAAGTCGCCGTGACCGGACTGTGCAGCTAGTAGATATCCTTATCCGCGTCGCCCTAGACGGGCAAGCTCAATACTGATCTTAGTATAAGGACCAATACCCAATTCTTTGTATCTAGAAGGTGCATTTTCTGCCCAATATAGTGCGACCGAAGCCTCGTATTGGGCTTTGAATTCCCTTTTTGCCCTCACAATGGAGAGTTCTGAGTGTGGAGCTGGAGCCGCAAAGGCAGCTTTAGCGAGAGCGTCGGCAACTTCGTTTCCAAGAATACCTGCGTGGCCTGGGTACCATCGAACGGCTAATTCCCCAGGCCACGTATTTTGGCCGCGTGGCCGCCTTCTCCAGTTCACTGCGAGCTTGCGGAGGTTAAAGATTTTTGCCGAGCTGGACGCTATGGGCGTATCCAAGAGCAGACGGATGGCAGCCTCCTGGTTGTCAAGGCAGACACTGACGTTAGAGGCATAATAGGCCAGTGGGTTGCGAAGAGTTGCGGCAAGAACTTCAGTAGCCCCGGCAATTTCTGCATCATACACTTCTGCCGAGTTTTTGAGTGGGAGTGATCATCGCCCAATCTCCTGCGTAAGACCTCGGTAGATGACATAGCCCGCACCTGCTCGGTCTTCCATTAGAGCTCCGTCTGAGAATAAGAACAAGTCTAGGGTAGGTCGTGTAGCCTGCCACTGTTTGAAGGTATATCTCGGTTAAGATACACTCAGAATCGACCCTACTAATACCGTCGAGTGTTTTTATGGTCGCGGGAGTATTCGGGATTCGAAAGGCGACAAGTTTGGAGGGTTCCTCGAGCTCGGCGTTGAAATTCGAAAAATTCGGTGCGGCATCTAGAGGCCTTTCCCTGGTATATTCATCTCTTGTTAGAATCGCAAAGCCGGTTCTAACTCGGTGTAGAGAGCTAGCAGTACCTACGGCGCACTGCAGCCCATCTTGTATTTTTTCTCGTTCAGCGTAAGATGAGAGCTTGCGCCACGGTCTTTACTACATAAACTGCTTTTTATCACTGTCCGTTTTTTCCCTCAATGGCCCAGGTACATTTTGAAAGCTGTCCTGGGACAGCGGGTATGGTTTGGCTCCTGGCGTCGGGAGTCCTTGGGAGGGGGTTCGTCGGGCGAGGAGGGAGGACGTGTGGCGAGGCCGGCCCGTGGCCGTGTATTGCGCAATGTCTGCGCGTAGGTATACTCTCATCAAGTCTACCAATTGTCTGTTCGACCCGTTGGTCAAAGGGAGGAGGGTTGCTTTGACCCCAGAGATGGCAGCGGAGCAGAGTGCCAGATTTGCCGCTATTTCGGCGGCGCGTCGTTGCTCGGCTTCGACTATTGGTCGTAGTTACAGAGGACATTCTGCATTAGTGACAGCTTGAGGCAGCGACTCTTTGGTTGGAGTTGCTTTTGTTGCAGCGTTTTCCGACGGTATTGACGCGGTCGGAGGAGATTTTGACGATTCATCAATCTCATGAGGGATGGAGGATGGTTGAGGAGCTTCCTCAACAATTTCCACTGACCTGATCATGTCAGTATCGGGCTCTTTGACGATTGGAAGTGCTTTTTCCTTCCCTTTAGTTGAGACCTTGCTCATCTCTGCGCATTTCGGAGACTAGACAAGGCCAAGTAATTTTTCGAGAGCACTCGGGCGGACCCTCGTGCTGTCCAACGAGACGTTTGGACGCTTTTTCGAACTGGAGGCATGGTGAAAATGCCTATGCTCGATCACAAACCAGAGATGGATGCGACAAGATTGAGAGGGGAGGAAAAAGGGAATTTTTGAATTTCTCGAAATATGTTTATTATATTAAAGTCCTAAGCTAAAGCTCTAGGTCCACTATAGGTACAAGACTGGTGGAGTCGGCGGGAATCACTGCTTATAGGCCCAACTCATTCTAACCGCTGGACTCGCTACAGAAATAGTAGGAAGAATTTCTTGAAATATGCGTTTGTTTATTTTTTTATTTTTTAGTCCTAGGATATACCCATTGTCCCCGGAGGATTAAAGACCGGGGTTTCAGTTATGATCATATCTATGACATGCCCAACTTGTTCCCACCACGTGAACCGCTACCCAAATAGTAGCTAGTTAAATAACATGCAGCCTTATACAAAATAGAAATTATCACATAACTCCGGGCTTTAAAACTTTGAGCTCCAACTAAATATCAGCACTTGTGGTTGAGAAGCAAAACTTTTCGCCTCATTCCCCTTCGGATCGAGTCGTGTCACATGACTATTTCATATGGACCTTGCTGAGAGCATAGATCCAGTCTGCAGCTGATCACCCGTAATATCGGGTTTTCTGTGCAAAATCTCTGAAGGCTTCAAGGCACTTGGGTCCAAGAAGTTCATGTATGAAGTCGTCGTGGGACTTTAGACAACGGATTCGATGTGTTTCGTGAGAATAGAGCCGACAGTGTATAAAATGGGTTGGAATAGTCTTTTTCCCACACGCGCACTTACTAGGTGCTTCTGCATTGTTGAGTCGGCGACGATAGGCCGCGAAATTGCCGTGTCCCGTACGGGCTGCAATTAGTTCGCGGAGTAGATGCCTTGATAGGGCTAGTTTAGGGGGCTAGCGCCGTTTCATGAGCAGATCTAGATTTCGATACCGAACAGGGCAAGCTTTATCCCACCAATCGCTGAGCAAAGCCTGTAGCCGGTTATTCATGAGACGGCGAAGGTATGCTGACGAAATAGATACTGGTTGGTTGTCCGGAATGGGTATCATTCGTAAGCCGAGGTGCGCAGTCGCGTCTACTTCTTCGCTCCCTTGTATTCCGGAGTGACCGGGGATCCACTTATCGTCACAACAGCTGAAGCTAAGAGTATGCGAAACTGATGTTCCTCTTCGAGGCTGGTTGAAGAGATGACCGTCTCAAATGCTTTTACAGCATGCTGACTATCCAGAAACACATTCACTCGCCGTATCGTCTCCCCAAGCTGCTGTTGCGCTTCTTTCATTCTTAGCGCCGCCTCAAGAGCCTTCAGCGCTCCTGTGATTTCTGCGTCCAAGACCTCTCCTCCGTATCGGATACTGTTAGAAATGAAGACACGGAGTGTTGTGGACGTATGGCCCTCCATTTCGTCTAGGTTCCCGACACGATCTCGTGTGTATTTAAGAGGTTGGAATGGATAGTATGGTAGCACTTCAGGTTACCTATTGGAGACATGAGCGGCTGTATGGCATGGGCGCAAGGAGGTTATTGGGGGGTTTTCTATGCTTAGATGGCGCCACACTCTTTTACTCAATTTCTACTTTCGTTCCATAAATATTGCGCCCATTTCGCTGCGCGATATTTCCAACAGATACCATTCTCCTTGTGAAGAGTTTTACCATATTCCTTCACGACAAAACCCAAAGCTGAACTTTCGTTTCTCTCCGAAGAGCCGTCTAAGTAGGCGCAAATTTCCGATGCGGGCACGTTGTCTATCCAAAGTTTGCTCGCTTCTTTTCCTTCTGACTTAGTCATGGACCTGGCAGGGTAAAATGGCGGCGGCGAAGGCGTCGAGGCTTCTGCGTCCAGAAGTTGTCGATAAACTCGCTGTGCACGAGTTCTCTGTCTATCTACATGATCAATTCCTCGTAGATTCTTCTTGTACTTTCGAGTCCCAACGTTTGGGCACGTAGCAGCACGAGATCACAGCGGGTGCCTATCATCCAGGATTTTTATTCTAGCTGAAAATCGTAGTTGGATTCCCTCTAGAATGATATTTGCAGGTGGGATTCCTCCTTCCCTATGCAGGACCACATTAGGAGTAGTCCGCAGAACTGGAAGTACAGATCGGAGACCCATCATGTTGGCCTTGTCGATCATATTACAGAGGCTCGCGGTACCTGACGTGACTATTCCTGCTCTTGTTGAGCGTTTGAGGCCGGGCCACTAGACCTCCACTCCAAAAGTCACGATTGAAACAATACAACTATTTACTGCTCGTATCAACACCCCTGGTGCGGCCCCTCGAAATGTGGAATTGAAGCGTCGCATAAGGTGTGCAACTTTTATTGCTTTTCTAGACCACATCATCACATGATGCTTGAAGTTAAGACGCGGATCGAGGTGAACTCCAAGCCAGCGAACTTGTTCAGCTGCCTCTATGAGAGTATCATTTACTAGGATTCCAACAGCTGCCTCGCGATGCTGTGGTGGAAATTGTACTACCTCAGACTTTTCTGTGTCGAATTGGACGGCATGTTTTTGAGCCCACTCCAGCAGGTGATCGATTTCTTTCTGAGCAGCTGCAGCGGACTCAGCAGTAGTGCGGCCAAATCCAAGAATATCGATGTCTTCAGCGTAGCTAAACCTCAGATTAGTTGCACCACTGCGTATTGGCTCTACCATGTACGGAAAAAAGAGAAGAGGCGAGATCGGCGAGCCCTGTGGGACCCCGTAGACTAGCTATCGCGCTATCGTGACTCCTTCCAAGTGTCGGACTTGGATCATACGTTGTGCAAGGAACGACGTCGTCTACTTTTAAACTGAGTCTGGCTATCCTTGTTCTTGCATCCTTCTCACTAGGCGGTTATGAAGAGCTGCATCTAACGCACCTTGTACGTCTAAGGTGACAAAAGTGGCCGCCCATCCTTGTGTGCGTGCCTCCTCGACATCGTGTACTACACAGGAGACTAAGTCTATTGCTGAACATCTTGAGAGTGCGCCGAGTTAATGCTGACCAAATACATCACAGGTCACTGCTAAGTGCGCCATCCGTTTCGCCAGAAGTCTTTCAAGCCCTTCACCAAGGCAAGAAAGAAGGGCGATTGGTCTACATCCTTTGACTATTGTTGGGTCCCTTTTAGGCTTCTGTACAAGTACTACTTCGGCCAATTTAAAACAAGTCGGGTGCGTACCAAGCTATATACAAGCTCTGAAGAGTTTGACTATGCAGGGTCCGATTGTCCTCCAGCAGACCACTAGCAGCTGTACGGAGACTCCATCTGTTCCAAGAGCCGTGTTCTCACAGCCGATGGTACAAGCTCGGACTTCTTCCTCGGATGTCATTCTTTCATGGTATCCGATTATTACTCGCGGAAGTGCATGGCGGCAGGTCGTCCGATGTTTGGTGTCTTGCAAGGAGAGTCTCGGAGAACTGTAGCTTGCTCTAGCGGATCAGTGATGAGAACTCAGTTGCGATTGAGCAGTGGGTGGATATTTGTCTGTCTATGACCAGCCATTCTCATTAGCTTATAAATATCGCTCGGTGTGTTCATTTTTTCCACCTGCTGTGCTTGATGTCCTTTTTTGGCAGCTCTAAGAACTGATCGGAGCTTTTTGGGGTACACATCACGTTGGAGGGGTGATTCGGTTGCTCGATATTCAGCCCGTGCTTCCTTGCACGCTGGGGTCCACCACGGGGCTGATTTACCGCCGTTTACTCTGGGTCGAGTTCCTGTTGCATTTATGGCAGTCTTAAGCGTTAAGCAAAGTTCCTGGGCGTAGTCTTCGACCTTTTCAATTGTATCTAAAACTGGTGGTAGACGGACTAATTTGGTAACAGCTCGCGCAAAGTTAGGTAATCTTTCCCTCGTCACTCGAATCTTGCCCAAGTTAGGTCTCAATACTGAGGACTGGATCGGGATTATTCCTCGGATAGGAAGGTGGTCGCTGGTGACACATTCATCGTGGTCTACCCATGCACGGCTGCCGTTGATGTTGGTCCAGACTAGGTCCAAGGTATTTCCAGCTTGATGCGTGGATTCTCCAACAATAAGGCTGGTTAGATTGTGAACTTCTACCCATCTTTCAATTACTTCACTTTACCCGTAGGGGCGAGTGACTCCTGGTGACCAGGCGCAGTATACAGAGTTCAAATCACCCGCAGCGATCGAGTTCAGTGGCGGGTTCCAGTTGACAAGTGGTTGTATGGCTGACATGTCTCTAGGCGCCTTATACACGTTGAAGAAGGTGACTCTATTCACAAGCACCCAGCAATAGTCGCCCGTCAGCGAAGCATAGAGGAAGGATTGCCTCGCAGATATCTTCCCATCATCCTTCCGTGTGTAGGTCACAGCCCTTGGCCTGATCTTTTTTTTGAATCATATTGTATTCAGCTATCTAGCTTTGACAACATAGCCTGATCTTATTCTCATCATGAGGTAGATGACAAATATATCCGGGATGCGCCATTGTCTCTTTCTTCCACAGAGGCTCTTGAATTAGAACAACGTCGACACTCAGCTCGAATGCTCGGGCGATTGCAATGCTCTGCGCTGGACTTCCTCTACCTACCTTTATTAATATGAAACTTAGAGTTGAAGGGTGGCGAAAAGGAGCCCGTGTGGCGCCCTTCATGAGTGATTTTTTGGAATAGTCGCCTCGGTGACCTCGGTCACATTTGGCGTTTCATCCATCATTAGAACCTCAGAGCTGTTACTGAAGCTGTTCTTCGGTGGAGTTATATTGGCTATCTCAGTGGCGGCTTTGCTATCGGCCTCCGCTCGTCGAACGGCGGTTTTTGCTCGGATGACTGCGGAATATTCGAGTTGGCTAGCGTTCCTGATTCTTTCGAGGGTTCCCTTAGAGGCCATTCCGGACTTGTTAGGGCGAGCCAGGCAATCTCAGCTGTCTGATCTATGGGGGCCATCGCAATTGCGGTACTTAGTATGTGTTTGGCATTCCGAGGTGGAATGCATAGTTGAGGTGCAGCTCTAGCACACTGGGGCGCGCGAGTAACTCTGGGTCCCGTGGTATAAGAGACATCGCTTGCATTGGCTCACAGTTTGACGTGGCCGATGGCGAAAAGAGATTCCCGAGTCGTCGAATTGCCGGAAGACTAGTCTTGGGACGGATGCTTTTTCGAAATGAGCTACCCATGTCTGGTAGGGATCTCCGACTCTCTCTTTTCCATGAGGGTGAACCCTTACCGGAACCTTTTTAGTGACTCGGACGATTTTATCTGCTACAATCTCGTCGGTGACAACTACTTTGCCTAGGAGTGTGTGGATTGCGACGGGAATTGTCGCAATACGAAGGGCCACTAAATCCGAGGCCTTCTCCAGGATTGCGTCTACCTGGACGAAAGACTCAGCAGAGTCCAGAAGGAGCTATCGTCCCTCCTGGTTTTTGGCTCAAAGTGCAAAGCCAGTCGGAACACGATATACATGTTCAATATTTTGCGGGGGAAGCTCGAGCACTTTTGCTGCCGCATCACGCACACCGGCCGGCGAGAGTGCGCGCCAAGCATTTTCTTTTCCGAGTCAAAGAGACAAACGATCATCTTAGGGGGTAATTTTCGGAGCCTTTGCTGGAGGTCTCATTGGTGCCGAGGGTTCGTTGTGGACCCGCATATGTTTCACAGGTGCTGCCAGCGTGTGGAGGCCAGTTCGGGTAACTGTTGCCCAGGTAGGCTTGACGGAAGATATCCTCGCCCGGTTCTCTTTTTGTAGTAGCTCTGGCTGCTTTTCGATCGTTTGTTCCACGATGTTTCCGCCATGATTCTGGCAGTTTGGTCGTGGGGGGGGGGGGTATGGACTGTTCCTGGTCCCGACAACATGAATTGAGCTACTGCAGCTCCGAGGTAGACTTTCATGGAGTCTATAAATTGAACACTCGGCCCTTTGGATAGAGTTGCGAGTGTATTCTCCACACCGTTGATGGCAGCGGTGCATATTGTAAGGTTAAATGCGGTCTGGGCCGCCCGCTGTACTTCAGCTTCAAGTATGGCTCGAAGCTCAGGAGGACAAGTCGCAGTGTTCTTGAAGCTACTATCGCTGCAAGAAGATTGATTTTTTCCACTTGCCCCCGGAATGGTATTCTGAGGTGTTATGGTGGACGTGACTTCGTCGGCTTTTTTTAAGTTAGCATTAGCTGTCCGCTTTATGTCCGGCACAACAATCTTCCTTGTGTTTATATTGACGGGGGCCTTTGAGACCTGATCGTCTTAAGGTTCATTGATATTTCATTGTGAGCTCTCAAGCCCCTCCATGATACATCGGTCGATAACCACATCACCCATTTCAACATCAGGATTTGTGGAGTTAGAATCTTCTTCGAAGGCTCTTATCCTTTCGGTCATGTCCAGCTCCATTTTTCGCCCGTCTATCTAGCTCAATGGTATGTTATTTTTTGCCGAGCGCTTTTCTAGCCTGGTATTCGCTCTATCAATGGTTCTTTGAAGGCGAATAGGTTGCGATGATTTGGTGGGCCCTGTAGACATGTTGGAGATCCAGGGTCTTGCTACTGTGAGAATCCGAGTTAGTGTATATGTATGTAAGTCGGAGGGGAACGGTAATGCTAGTGGGGTATCTAATCGATTCTCTCACGAATATTCAGGAATTTTAGCACCTGTCATGTGTCATTTGTCATAGCTTTATAGCTGCATACACATTAAATGTTAAAACAAATAATTATAAATGTATTTAAATTATTTTATTATAATTAGATTAATGAATAAAAGAAGGGGTTCTGGCCGAGTGGTTAAGGCGCTGTGTTTAGGCCACATGGTTGATCCGCAGTGGGAAACCGCGCAGGTTCGAATCCTGCGGACCTCAAAGACAAAGATTTTTGGGTAGTTGCGGTCACATCACGTGGCATGGAGTAACCTTTTGACTTTTATAATCCTACCCAAAGACATAGTGTAACAACTGGGCACAGCGACGATCGATACTCGGATCATTGATCACTGGCTACAGAAACTACCATTCTGAAACTAGTCGTATTTCACGTAATTATGGTTGGATAGTGCAGTGTTACACCATCCGGGCCGTTCTCCAAAGTAGATACTGGGTAGCTTGAACAGCTACCCCATTCGAGACAGGAAAAAGCTGGTTCGCATCCAGTAAAACCCACACACCACTCTCTCTCACCATGATATTGTACTTGTGGGATGACGGAAGCACACTCGGATAGCCACAGGTTTTTCCCGCTTTTCCCTGTGGTGGGTATGCACGGAAGAGGTTATACGCTGTAAGGGTTAACCTCGAGTGGTATCTGCAAATGAAATCTGTGTGTGAGTGTTCTAATCGTCAAATTGAGTCATCCTACTTAAAGCACATATCTTCCGATAAAACCCTGCATGGGCCTCAAGGCGTCAAATCAGGACAATTGAAAATTTTATTCATTTAATAGCTGACGCGTCTATCGTCTAGACACTGCACGGCTCGTAACTAGTATAAAATTAGTCGTATAATGGCTGCTTACAATTGTTACTAGAAGTAAAACTTTTAATGAAGTATATATTGTTTCTTATCTCCCCCCATCCTCTTGCTACAAGTGTTATGTCCAAGAATATGGGCGACCCTAAGTCAGGGGACACGGGACCCACATTGGAGGTTCCACGTCCCATCTATTAGGTCAAGATCTACTTCTCTACTATTTCCGGCACTTACGAGAACTTCTCCAAATGGTATCCGCAAAAGATGTCTATTGTATAAGTCTTTTAAGTCAAAAGAGTTATCTAAAATGTCCAATATACGCTGGCTGTATGAAAAACCTACGTACTTGTACACATAATCACCTTTTTAAGAAAAGTAAGAAGTTTAGACTTGGTCGAATTCTATCTGTAAAGTCCTTAGGAATATAGGTACGTAAACGGATATTTGGGAACAAATGTACTCGGTATCTGATTTTTGATGGGTGGGTTATATTAAATTATACTTTAAACACCGTCATAGTCAGGATCATTTAGTGGTGTTCTCCGGTATAGTCTGAGTAGCTTGGGCACCTACTCCACTTGGGAAGGAGACATCTCAGATCACATTTCGCGCGGAGGAAAGTTGAAATATGGAGGCATATCTGTATAACTCAGGATTTTTAGACATTCCCCTGGGTGGGTATTCACGGATGAGGGTTGACTTGGGATGAAGAAAAAGTCACCATAACTTCGAAGTGGTACTTGCAAATGAGATCTGAGGCATGAGTGCTCTTCCATTACGTTGAATCATCCATTCTGTACTTTTCTTTGATATTATGTCATAGCTAGATAGCTGCATACGCAATTAAAATCTGATGCAAAAAAAAAAAGTCAGGATCATTGTATTATGGCAAATAATAGACTGCGTGTTGTATTATTCATTATATCTATTATGCACTCGGGTTTTTGGTGTACCAAATTCGAACACTGGCACATCTATTCCGAACAAAAGTTAATATTTCACACAAACTAATTGATAACTGAAAGCGGGTCAAAAATTCAATGGCGAAGTTAGATGGATCGTTGGTGCAAAAAATTCCATCAGAAATTTGGGTTTGATACAGATGTAGCTGGGTAAAATCTCAATTGACTTCATCCCTGATAAATGTGTGACCACGCTTTATTTTCTACTTGAAATTGATTCCGCATTGGTATTACTCTCGCCATTTCTGGTTATAAATACGTTAATTGTGAGCCATCTATATGTTTTTGTGATTGTTCTCAATTCACCTGATGTTGCTCTGCGTGAAAAAATCAAAGTCTTATATTTTTAACGAAGTTAAAGTAGATTATTGAGCCGCTAACAGTAAAAACTCTATGAGAAGTAGAAGATAACTATGTTTGTCATGTAAAATATCAGGTTGGAGCTATTTCGACAGACAGAGAGACTATCATCCAATTGTCGGACGAAGGTCTGTGTTATAATTTTGCTCTCTGGATACTAAAAATTGTAGGATCAATGCAGATTCCAGAGTAAGAAAATTTCTTGCAGAATTCATGTAAGAGATAAGCTTTGTACGATAAGAATCGTCAGCAGATGTGTGATTTCCAATTCATATTTTACCTTCAATAGAATAATTTTGTCCGTTGGGTAGATTAAATTTTCATAGATGTCTGGCGTCAATCTATTGCATGTGCGCATATATCATATTATAACTGCACGACAGATGGTTACGATTTTTGAACGGGTGAAGCTGGAAGTTCTCCCGACAATGGCTGTGCTCCTTCAGCCGTCAATTTCTCTATGGTCCGGGCCTTTTTCCATTCTGCTACTCGTCTTTGCTTGAAATATGTGACCTGGTTGCGTGGGGAAAGATTAGCTATTTTTCCACGGCTTCCCATCCGGAGGGTTCGGAACATACCCAACTCGATGCACATTGCAGCTGAAATGGTTTTTCTTCATGGCGGCAAAACTCCTCCACCTTGTTCTTATCGCGGATACTGTCAATGATGTTGTGACGATCTAGGCATTCGAAAAAGGCATCGCGTGCCTCCCAACACTTGGCACGCTGTGAACGATCGGGCGCAATGGGCGCACCATCAGATGCGAGTTTTGGTTTCACAGAAGAGTTATCGAAATATCCTAATAGTCCCATTTCGGCCAGAGGTTGTTGTCTCGAGAGCGTATACACTAGAAAATAATTGGCTTGATTCTGTGACGATGTCACTCACTTATCAGATGCCGGCCCGGGCAGAAAACCATCTAACTCAAAACAATGCTCATTGTCTCACCGCCTTCCAAGGAGCTACACGGGTACAGGGCTATATTTATGTGTACGTTTTGTATTGCCGCCACATATCTGTTCCTACACCCACTCCTCCTAGACCCGGCAATGTCAACTCTTTGCAAGACGATCAGTAACTAGTATGGCCAGAAGAAGGCGGCCCCCCCGCGCTGGCGCTCTCAACGAACTACCACCGCGCAAAATTCTCACCCAAATCATCGCGCTTCAGCTAATATATTACTCTTCGGCCTTTGCTCTCATTCTCTTCAGCGCATTGGTGGCCGGTGAACACTTTAGTCTAGACTTAATATTAGACTGGCAGAATTTGAGAGGTGACACGACCGTAGGATGGATGCTGAGTATGGTCTGGATGTTAAATTCTATCGTCGGGTGTGTTTGTCGCGACTCAACTTGAGCTCTATTAATCCCCATTTTCTAGGGTGGTCGCAATTTTGGTCCTAATCCACCGCTCCAAATTCGTTCTCGACTTCTCTCTAACACTCCATGCCATTCACTTCCTAACCGTAAGCTTCTATACTCGCTCCCTTCCTCGAAATGCCCTCTGGTGGGCGCTACAAACCGCCAGTGCCGCCATGATGACAGTGCTGGGGATGTGGAGCTGTCAGAGGCGGGAACTTAAACCGATTAGCTTTGGTCGAGATCAATCCATCACAGGAACCGCTCATAATTCTGAGACCAGAAACGACCAGGCCGAAATGGATAGTGGCAGAGAAGGGATAAAAGACGGAATAGAAAGGTTCGAAATGATGCGAATGTCTGGCTCAGGCTCAGACTAGATGCTGCGAACCTGAGGAAGAGAAAGTCTCATTTCTCCAGAAATAATTGTATAACAATATTGCATAGCTTGGAGTTGGTGGCATCATGGGGGACATGGAACGGCACGGCGTAAGGTTTACCGGCGACACCTGATACATCGCAACCTGAAATGATCCTCGAGGAAAGCGAATAGAGTCAATGCGTCCTGTGTTCAGGGTGAGAGGTAGATAATTTCTCTCATGAAAACTTCGTGTACCTCCACCATCTTTTGGCATAAGGAGTGGCCGTTTTATTTTGTAAAAACCAAATTCACTTAATTTAACTACAGTATTTTAGCCGATGCATATTGAGGACTTATAAATAATATTCCAAGAAAGATTCAACAACTTCTCATCGGCTGGAATATAGATATCAAGATAAAATGTCTCAGGCCTACTTGCCGAATAATTCGCACTCTAAAAAGGTCTTGTAATTTTACAGAGTTCGCAGCTCCCGGTTGGTGGACGAAGATTTAATCCCTTCAGCTTTCACTGTGGGGACTATGGAGCCGATACTGAGGCCACCTACAGACAAGAGGGCCACCGTTGATGACGATTTTACGAAATTCACTTGTATTTAAGTCGGGACAAATAAATTGGTCTAGGCTAATTCACAGTACACGCTATCTTTTAGATATTCTTTAACATCTCATTACAACCTTCAAATTCCTTGTGACGCAAATCATGGTACGAGTATAAAGTGAGCAAGGAAGGTAAAAAAAGTCAGACGTATATACAAAAGAGCTTTCATTCACTTGGCTGGCTGTCTTCCTGGGACGCGTCACACAGCTAGCTATCTCATCAGATTTAGTCCTAATGCTTGGAGTAAGAGAGGCACGCGCAGAGGATTTCTAATGAGTCTTCCCGGTTGCGACTCACCCGCAAGGGCCTTTGTTTTAATGGGTTGATAGGAGAGATATTGAAGGGCAAAAAGATCCTACATGTGCATTACGAAATGATGACCTGCAAAGGCTAACAATGTACGAAAAGAGCTACAAAAAGTGTATGGTATGTGATATACTACTCAAGCCATAGATACTCTTGGCTTTTAGGTAGAGGGGGCCTACATATGCTTTGTAATCATGGACTAAGGAGGGGCAATAATTTAAGTAAATAGTGAGATGTGTTTATTGTACTACTTGAGTCACAGAATATCTAGCACATGGTGCTCCTCTGAATAAGGTCACACCTCGTACAGTGCCCCATGCCTCTTTTATTACTTGAAATACCATTGATACATGGCTCGTAATGAATAACTATTCAGCTCAATGTTTACCCGGGGGGTTCGGTCACCTTTTCTAAGAAACCTTCTACCCAAAAAATGGCAGCAATGGAAACTGCGTGCGCGGGAAAAACGTCTCAAAAATCCTGCAGCCCCAGCCAGGCGAGGCCTAGACACCGGGACCACATGAGGTGCGCATATTCATCCATATCTCCCTTCTTTGTAACATTCGAGCCCGAACTCATCCAATCCACCATCTCCGTATCGGGTGCTGGGTAGGCTCCGGAAACTCATCGGATGGCTTTTCCTCCATGATCAAGGGTCGGTGATGAGTAGGGCTCCGACCCTTCCGTCTAATCTGATTGTGGTTAGCTTCATGGTAATGGTGATAGTGGGGTGTGCAGAGAGATGAAGACGATACAGACCGCGAAAGCGCTTGGGAATCCTCGTCGAAGTGAGGACTGTGTTACCCAATCTCGGCTCTGCAGACTCTACAGTGAGAGCTGGAGGCTCGTAGGGGACACCACTGACAGGTATTGGGAATAGTCCCCCTCACTATACCTGGGGTGCTTATGACGGCTCCAATACTTGTCATGGAAGTAAAAGCAGTCTTGATGCCAACAAGAATAAGATTAAACCAGCAATTGTGCAAGTATACATTTAGATTGCTTAAACTGTCCAGAACTTATCCTGTCAATATTGAAGGCAGAAGAGACTTGTAACATTAGCAGAAAACCCAGCTAAAAAAATACAAATTTCAATTTCAAAAGTAATAGATGAATTTGAAATAGAAAATTTATCTCCCATGTAAAGCATATCCAACAAAAGTCACACGCCCAAATACAGTCAATAAGGAGATTGACGCAGTCAACTTGGGGTGCAACATTCAAGAAGTCAGAGCTTTTGTACAGCACAATAGTGAGACCAGCCCTGATTTATGGGTGTTCTATATGGGCTGCAGCTGGGTCAACGGGTAGGATACCAGAAAGGATAGTCAAACCACTGCGAAGTATCCAACGAAAATGCTTGAAGCTTACTACAGGGTCATACAACTCTGCCAGCAGTAGGATCCTGGAACACGAATCTTCGGTTCTCCCGATAGATATCTACCTGAAACAAAGGAGGGTCCAACACGTCGGACTATCAGAAGGACTACCTGTCAGGAGATCGATACTATCTGCGTGCAGCAAAGTTAAGCAGACTACAAGGGGAACCGAGAACAGGCACGCCAAGAATCGAAAGCAAGACATTGAAGAATGGACCAGAATTTGCAGACTAAAGAATGCGAAAGGGAGACAAAAAGAAGCTGGTTAGGTGGCCGCGTTCCAGGAGTGGAAAAACTCATGGACACGTCCAGCGAACGAGATACTATCTGGTCATCGAGCTTCGGCAGACCCTGAGCATTGGAAAGCCGCAAATATTGTTATAGATGAGAAAACAGGCAGAAAAAGGATTACATATAGAAACACACTCTCAGATATCCACAGGAACCCTAGTAGGGCCCACAGTAGTATTGCAATTCAGAAAAGGAGTGAGCACATTGGTCTCAATTCTTATCTATATCAAAGGAAAGTCCCCGGAGTAACTAATCTAAATTGTGAGTGTGGATATCCGTCTCAAAATGACAAATTTATGGTCTTGGCGTGTCCTCAGTGGGCAATGGGAAGAGGAGAGGTGCTTCGAAAGGCAAAAGACAGGTCATTTGCGGCAATGATGAACAGCCCAGATGACATAGAGAGAATAATAAAATGGATCATGGCAAAAGACTGGTTTGAACAATTCTGGCTTGCAGAAGAAGTGTAGATAGCATTGGACGAAAAGATGAGACGATGTGGTCAAGGATAGGACGGAATTCACGCTGTATAAACAGTGTAAACGCACTTCTTGTAGGAAACCAATAGACATGAGACACACAGTTTTAGGGGCTTTTACCGAATTTAGTTTCCTCCTATGTAAATATTGTAGCTAGATATACCTGAACGGGCTAAATGAAATCAAATCAAATTCACTTTTCCTAATTTGGCACTCTGAGGCCCATGCAGGTTTTATGGGAAGATATTTCTTTAGGAAGGATGACTCAATTTGAAGTTCAGAACACTCACACTCAATCTCAGATTTCATTTGCAGATACCACTCGAGATTAACCCTTACGGCATATAACCTCCTCCGTGCATACCCACCACAGGGAAAAGCGGGAAAAACCTGTGGCTATCCGAGTGTGCTTCCGTCATCCCACAAGTACAATATCATGGTGAGAGAGAGTGGTGTGTGGGTTTTACTGGATGCGAACCAGCTTTTTCCTGTCTCGAATGGGGTAGGTGTTCAAGCTACCCAGTATCTACGTGGGAGAACGGCCCGGATGGTCAACCACTGCACCATCCTACTCTAAGAGGTGGAATTGTTACCTGTAAATAGCTGCACGTTCACTGAGACTTGAAGATAGAGGTAGATTGTAATGAATAAGTGGACTTGATTACTCTCACTCTAGTTTAGAGTATCACTACTTTTATGTACATATACCACATTCTATGGCTTTCCATATCCCCAGTCGCTCAGTTCCATTCAGCTCTGAGTCATCGCATTCTATTCCATCCTGTTCTATTCTATCTAACTCTAGTCTGTTCTGTTTCAACCATCAGATTCTTCATCTCTGCGATCCACAATAACCAGATGCAGTGGTGGTTATGTCATCAATCATAACACCCACAGGGTACCTGAACGGCCTAAATGAAATCAAACCAAAACCCACGAACTAAGGAACTGATTAAATAAATCCTGTGTAGTCTTTTATAGTCTATGAATTTGAATTTGAAATCTTTTACGTGACAGGAAGAACCTAACATCTATTTAGACGTGACACGGGTAGATGGGCTCTGAAAGCTTATTGCTACCTACATGACCGGCAGTGAAGCCAGAAGCGACAAAAGAAAAGAAAAAAAATGAACAGTATTTGTCTGAGTTGCGGTGCCCTGCGCAGCATCCCTATCTCCCACACCCATCTCCTCTCGGGTCGGAAACAATCTCAGCGTGGTCACCTCCCACCCTGTTCATTCTTCGGCAGACTGTAACATCTGCTTGTAGTTAAGAATTGAATGAACTTCTGCCATCCATTCTCCCCTATCATTTCCCTGGCCCCAGGTGGGGCCATTTTCTCATAGATTCTCCAACGTAGCAAAGCAGGGCGGCACTCTGAAAAATGCCAGGGCCTTTTCTCTCGGCCGCAAACGCATTTCAGATTTCTTGTTCGGGGTTGAAACGTCGATGGTAGTCGGCGTAGTCCCCGTGGTCTGTACTTGCCGCAATAAGACGATCATACGCCCATCTTTTATAGTCTATGATTCAGTAGAGACTTAAATTTAAATCAACTTATCAATAAATTCATCGAGTAGTCCATTATACCAAACAACACATACTCGCATCCATCCACAAGTCAAGAGCCACGTCACATAATTATTACACACATATTACATTTTGATTTTGATTTCATTATCCTGATTTGGCGCCCTATGGGCTCATGCAGGTGTCTACAATCAATAATATTTACCCGGGAGAAAACCTTTATGGTAAAAACCTCCCACACCTTTCTACTTGTTGTCTATAGTTCTCACATATTTTCTTCGGGAAGCGCAGCTACACTATAATGCCATCCATGTAAACCAACTAGATCATCTCTATCTGACCCAAGCATTAATTGGCCTTTTCCTTTCCCTCAGCAGCATTTCTACCGCCTTTGTCATCTAGAATTGCTCTATCCAACCATGGTTTAGGATCCACTGTGTTATCCTTTTTATATCTCCAGGATTATTTATCATCGCTCCGTAGGACCGATCTTTGGCTGTCAGCAGATCTCAGCTCTACCATTTGACCATCGGGGGCAGGACATAATCATATGCTTGGGGTTGTGTGATTGGTAGCCACATGGACAACCTGGACTTAGTACTCCGGGTACCTTTCTTCTTTGTAAATGCGAGTTAAGCCCCATGTGCCCACTTCGTATTTGCATCACGAAACTGCTTTTGGCCCTTGTCGGGTTATGATGTAGAAAGAATGGTGAGCCTTGAAAACTCAGTTTTTGCTGTCCAGACTCTCTACATCGGTAAAATTTGGCTGCTCTCCAAGTTTCGGAATCTGCAGTTGCTAACTGCCGAGGCTTCTGAGTTTGTTTCTGCTTGGCAAATATTACATTATATATAATTATATATTGTGACAATCAAAATTTACTGGCGAAGATTAGACAAAAACAAGGTGGTAAGATAGGAGAGCAAGACTGAACACCTATCCGCGGTATCCTCTACGAACCTGGGAGTGAAATATTCTCCCAGAGCCAAGTTCAGTCAAATTTCGCAATATCAAAGAAGTTGGCCCACGAGGCAAAAATCCAAATTACTCATCCACTTCGTTATTTCGCTCCTAACGAGTTTGACCCCTATCTTCGTCTCATCGAGTCTACAAGTACGACCAAGTACATCCTCATTCCAATGACCACACCACTCTTCGACCTTCTCTGGCCTCAGCTGGTCACCAAATACACGCCCACGCCGATATTTATACCCGCCGGAGGATGCAAGGCGTGGCGCACAAATCTGGGAGACAGTTCTATGGGATGGATGTGAGAGGGATCTGGACAAGTTGACAAGATGATGCGAAGGACGGATATAACCTCGAAGGGCATGAGATTCCGAATTTTGGCAAGGAGTTTTACGAATTAAGCTTTGTGCGCGCCAAGACTTCGCTTGCGAGAGTGCAGTTGACACTATAAAAACAAGCAAACGATGGAAGGTGTTGTGGTCCGCCTCCTGGTGGTGTTCTCTGGTATGGTTTGAGTAGCCTGGGCACCTACTCCACTTGGGAAGGAGACATCTCAGATTACATTTCGCGCGGAGAAAAGTTGATGGATGACGGAGGCATGTCTGGATAACTCAGGGTTTTTGAGACGTTCTCCCGAGTGGGTATTCATGGATGAGGGTTGACTTGGGGTGAAGAAAAAGCCACCATAACTTCGCAGTGGTACTCGCAAATGAAATCTGAGGCATGAGTGCTTCTATAGTAAATTGAGTCATCTTTTCTGTACTTTTCTTTGATATTGTGTCATAGCTAGATAGCTGCATATGCAATTAAAATCTGATGCAAAAAAAAAGCCTAGTGGTGCTAAACAAGGAACCCATAAATCCTGCCTGAGGCATTTCTCCAGAATCCTTACACCTCCTGATATTGGGTCATAGCTAGCTAGCTGCACACGCAAAAAAAATCTGACATCAAAATCAAAGAACATCAATCCAAAATAGCTCCGACTCTACTAATAATGTTAATGAGGCGGAGACAAGTCAGTGGATGACGGAGGCATGTCTGGATAACTTAGGGCTTTTGAGATGTTTTCCTGAGTGGGCATTCGCGGATGAGGGCTGACTTGGGGCGAAGAAAAAGCCACCATAACTTCGCGGTGGTACTTACAAACGAAATCTGAGGCATGAGTGCTTCTATAGTAAATTGAGTCATCTATTCTGTACTTTTCTTTGATATTGTGTCATAGCTAGATAGCTGCATATGCAATTAAAATCTGATGCAAAAAAAAAATAAAAAAAAAACTATCCTCGCTAGGCGATAAGCCTAGTGGTGGTGAAATTTCGAATTTTGGAAAGAGTTTTACGAATTGGGCTTTGTGCGCGCCAAGACTTCGCTTGCGAGAGTACAGCTGACACTATAAACGCAAACCAACGATGGAAGGTGTTGTGGTCCGCCTCCTGGTGGTGTTCTCTGGTATGGTTTGAGTAGCCTGGGCACCTACTCCACTTGGGAAGGAGACATCTCAGATTACATTTCGCGCGGAGAAAAGTTGATGGATGACGGAGGCATGTCTGGATAACTCAGGGTTTTTGAGACGTTCTCCCGAGTGGGTATTCATGGATGAGGGTTGACTTGGGGTGAAGAAAAAGCCACCATAACTTCGCAGTGGTACTCGCAAATGAAATCTGAGGCATGAGTGCTTCTATAGTAAATTGAGTCATCTATTCTGTACTTTTCTTTGATATTGTGTCATAGCTAGATAGCTGCATATGCAATTAAAATCTGATGCAAAAAAAAAATAAAAAAAAAACTATCCTCGCTAGGCGATAAGCCTAGTGGTGGTGAAATTTCGAATTTTGGAAAGAGTTTTACGAATTGGGCTTTGTGCGCGCCAAGACTTCGCTTGCGAGAGTACAGCTGACACTATAAACGCAAACCAACGATGGAAGGTGTTGTGGTCCGCCTCCTGGTGGTGTTCTCTGGTATGGTTTGAGTAGCCTGGGCACCTACTCCACTTGGGAAGGAGACACCTCAGATCACATATCGCGCGGAGAAAAGTTGAAAGATGATGGAGGCATGTCTGGATAACTCAGGGTTTTTGAGACGTTCCCCTGGGTGGGTATTCACGGATGAGGGTTGACTTGGGGTGAAGAAAAAGCCACCATAACTTCGCAGTGGTACTTGCAAATGAAATCTGAGGCATGAGTGCTTCTATAGTAAATTGAGTCATCTATTCTGTACTTTTCTTTGATATTGTGTCATAGCTAGATAGCTGCATATGCAATTAAAATCTGATGCAAAAAAAAAGCCTAGTGGTGCTAAACAAGGAACCCATAAATCCTGCCTGAGGCATTTCTCCAGAATCCTTACACCTCCTGATATTGGGTCATAGCTAGCTAGCTGCACACGCAAAAAAAATCTGACATCAAAATCAAAGAACATCAATCCAAAATAGCTCCGACTCTACTAATAATGTTAATGAGGCGGAGACAAGTCAGTGGATGACGGAGGCATGTCTGGATAACTTAGGGCTTTTGAGATGTTTTCCTGAGTGGGCATTCGCGGATGAGGGCTGACTTGGGGCGAAGAAAAAGCCACCATAACTTCGCGGTGGTACTTACAAACGAAATCTGAGGCATGAGTGCTTCTATAGTAAATTGAGTCATCTATTCTGTACTTTTCTTTGATATTGTGTCATAGCTAGATAGCTGCATATGCAATTAAAATCTGATGCAAAAAAAAAAAAAAAAAAAACTATCCTCGCTAGGCGATAAGGCTAGTGGTGGTGAAATTTCGAATTTTGGAAAGAGTTTTACGAATTGGGCTTTGTGCGCGCCAAGACTTCGCTTGCGAGAGTACAGCTGACACTATAAACGCAAACCGACGATGGAAGGTGTTGTGGTCCGCCTCCTGGTGGTGTTCTCTGGTATGGTTTGAGTAGCCTGGGCACCTACTCCACTTGGGAAGGAGACACCCCAGATCACATATCGCGCGGAGAAAAGTTGAAAGATGATGGAGGCATGTCTGGATAACTCAGGGTTTTTGAGACGTTCCCCTGGGTGGGTATTCACGGATGAGGGTTGACTTGGGGTGAAGAAAAAGCCACCATAACTTCGCAGTGGTACTTGCAAATGAAATCTGAGGCATGAGTGCTTCTATAGTAAATTGAGTCATCTATTCTGTACTTTTCTTTGATATTGTGTCATAGCTAGATAGCTGCATATGCAATTAAAATCTGATGCAAAAAAAAAGCCTAGTGGTGCTAAACAAGGAACCCATAAATCCTGCCTGAGGCATTTCTCCAGAATCCTTACACCTCCTGATATTGGGTCATAGCTAGCTAGCTGCACACGCAAAAAAAATCTGACATCAAAATCAAAGAACATCAATCCAAAATAGCTCCGACTCTACTAATAATGTTAATGAGGCGGAGACAAGTCAGTGGATGACGGAGGCATGTCTGGATAACTTAGGGCTTTTGAGATGTTTTCCTGAGTGGGCATTCGCGGATGAGGGCTGACTTGGGGCGAAGAAAAAGCCACCATAACTTCGCGGTGGTACTTACAAACGAAATCTGAGGCTAGAGTGCTTTTGTATATTGAGTCATCTTTTCTGTACTTTTTCTCCGATACTGTGTCATAGCTAGATAGCTGCATACGCAATTAAAATCTGACGCAAAAAATTATATCCCCATAGGCTTAGAGCCAATCTACACGCGGCCTTCTGTTTCGTGCTGAACCCCGACATGTTGTCATAGTCAAAGCAAACATGTATCCAGAATTTGATAGGAGTCTTTGCTTGAGGAAGATAATAACGACCTCTAGATTCTACTCAAACACTCTTCTTTGATGCCTACTTTCTGGATGCTGGTATCTAGACAAAACAAAGGGCTAGGGTGGTTAGGTTGAACCAGTCCAGAACCCAATCGAGGGTACAATGAAATGACTATTGAGAAGCCAAGGTTAGGGGTGAACAGGTATTTTAAAACTCCAAGCATAAGAACGGGCTAAAATTATCTCCATTATATCCTTCATAGCGCCGTGCCATCATAATATAATACATATATCTCTGAGTTCAATAATCTTGCATACAACGCCAAACCACTGATTATTATGATAACTACCAATGACCACTTATAAAAGCCACTCCATAATCTTTTGCCCAAAAGTTTTTGGTCTTTCAATACTCCAAGTCTCGCCCTCTCCCTCTCCTTTCAGGCGACCCGTCTTGATATCTGCCTCAAGTGGACTTACAAATTTAGTTTTCATAACCAATACATGACCCACAAATAACACAATAAAAAGTAATAGTGATATGTAGCAAGTGAAAAATTTGGAAGAATTCCAAGGAATGAAAGCAGTAAAACCTTGTGTCAAAATAATTAGAACATTAAATGATAGTCCGTACCAGGCAAACCACTTTCCACCCAATGCGCTGAAGGGGAGTGTATCGCGCGATATACCTCGAGCTTCAAGAGCGCGCATAAATGCGATATGACAGTAACTAATACAAGCCCATGTAATGAAGCCAGATATGGCCGAAATATTCATGAGCCAGCTGAAAACTTCCCCTCCGCGATCACTCTCATTAAGGAAAGCAAGGAGACCGAAGGAAGAGGTGAAAGCCACGGCGATGTAAGGGATCCCGTTTTGAGTGGTGCGAGTAACAAACTTTGGAGCAAAGCCATCATTAGCAAGCCCAAGAAGAACACGAGATCCTGAGTAGATATTGCTATTAGCAGCAGAGAGAATAACAAATAAAAGGACGGCATTGATAATTCCTGAGAGTACCTTGACGCCTGCGAGATTTGCAGCTATCACAAAAGGTGATGCTGTTGCATTAGAAGATTCGGAAAGTAGCAATTCATTGTCATGAGGTATGAGGAGGCCGATAAAAAAGATGCTTAAGACGAAGAAGATGAGGATACGAAAAAATGTTTTTCGAATGGCTGCTGGTACATTTTTCCGAGGGTTTTCGCATTCACCGGCCGCGATTCCTACGAGTTCAGTGCCTTGATATGAGAAGCCAGCTTGTATCATAACGGCCCAGAATCCAATAAATTTTCCTAATGCCGGAGAAGAGGTGATAAGATATGGCGCGAATGCGCCTGGATCTCTCCATGTGCTAAAGCCTAGGTATCCATGTTGACCTGCCCCTGCATCAATACATATAGCAAATATTAAAAATCCTGCGACGGTGATAACTTTGACGGACGAAAGCCAAAACTCAAATTCACCGAAAATGGATACCGGTAAAAAGTTGAGTATTGTTAGAAAGACCCAAAATACGCCGATACATATACTTATTTTGAGACGAGGTAGCCAATATTGAATAACTAGCCCGATAGCAGTAAGCTCGAGAGAAAATGTCATGGCCCAAGAAAACCAGTAAACCCATCCCATTGCAAATCCGAGAGAGGGGTGGGCAAAGCGAGATGCAAATGCGGTAAATGCACCACTTATTGGAATGTAAGTGCTCATCTCGCCTAGAGAGTTCATCACGGAGAAAACCACAGATCCCACGAATGTATAGGCAATTAAGGCGCCTGCAGGGCCTGCCGTGGCAATTGAAGCACCAGAAGCGATGAAAAGACCTGTACCAATAGTTCCGCCTAAAAAATGTCAGGTGATATCAGTGAAGATCAGAAAATAGGATAGCTTACCAATTGCAATCATCTGCATATGTCTAGCTTTCAGCTGGCGTTTGAGTTGAGGTCGGTCTTCATCCTGCCTCTCCTCGGAATCCTGGGAGTTTTCACTTGAATCGTGAAATATACCACTCTTGTCCATCTCCATGATAGGCTGGACAGGCTCAGTCTGCTGGCTCATCTATTTTGGAGCTTGTTCTTAACCTATATTGTTCCAGTGGGCCTTGGAATAGATGAAAGTAGACTTGTGGTGACCTGAACGTTCTTTATGTGTGAAGGGAAGATGAAGTGAGAGGACCTTGCTTTGACTGTTTTCTGCCCCATATAGTGGATCCAGATTCGGATAGTGAGAGATAAGATAGGTGGAGTTTGGATGAATTTGGTACGAGATTTAACTCCTTTAGATTTAAATTAGAAAATTAACAAATGAAAGATTGATGGCATATATTCGTAAAATTTCGGCCAGCACTGTCCTAATGTACTTACCATTCATGGAGCGAACAGTTCATTTTACGACTACATGGGCTATTAATCAACGCTAGGCCTATAAGTGAAAGTGCAGTCAACGACTAATTTTCCTGGTTGCAGGTTGTTAGGACGCCATTTCATACATGGAAAGCTTACACAGAATCATGGCTATTACCGAAAAGATATGAATTCTTGACAACTCCCTGTTCTGACCCATCAGTCATTCGCTCAATAGTCCTGCACTCCCGGCCCGATTCGTCATCTACAGCGGCACACGCAGTAATTTCATTTCCGGATAGTGGTACATGTGGGTTCAAGCAATAAGACATGAAAAGAATTTATCGTAGCAGCTAGACGAGGTTTCCAAAGAAGATATATCATATCTGTTGCCGATAGAAGTTCAGTAAGATATTCAGCATTTTATTTTAAGATATTTTCTATACTATTAATTAAGGTTGAAAATACTTGGTTGTAGCTATTGTGGATTTTAGAAGATCCTGTTCATGCTTGGCCCAAGGGATTTGCTCTACTAAATCTGAACATGAGCGACAGTTGTTTATAATCCACGCGAGTCGTGTGATTAAATCCTCTACATCGCAAGAGTCTTCGATAAGCTACAGGCTCTAGGTAAGACTATTTTTTGTTGGATCTTGTGGATCTTTTAGAGCCCTTGGTGCTAGGTTGTTGGAACTACTACTAGAATGTAATTCGAGCGGATCCGGGCTGGCCGGACTGGGTCAGGTTAGATGATATGGCATTGATAGAGCCCTCGAAAAACTTAAATGACAGAGTCCATGCGATAATTCCTGACATGTGTTGAATCGTGTCAGATTAGGGCTCAGACACCGTCTCTTTTAGCTGCTGCACCGCTACGCCCTTTACCAGTGCGTAATTAACATGAATAATTTAATTTACAACCCTCAAAAGCTTCCAACCCGTGCTTGGAAAAAACTGTGTAAACTTGTGCATTCAATCTGTCTTTGTTATTTTGTTTCCATTAAAAAATGGTCATAAAATTTTCGCTAATTAGCCAAGTTTCCCCACTATGATCGAAAGAAAGTCTCTGTTTTTTCTGTGCCCCGGTTTTTAATGGCGTGTGTCGTAGCTTATTGCTGGTGGCTTTTTCGTGCTGGTGACAACCGCCCCGTTCGAAGCACATCTGAGATCAGAGTGACAGATTCCAAGGCAGAAGTGATATTTTGTTTGCTATATTTTTCGGATCTCATTGTAGCGCTCAACAATCAGAATGATTTGTCGGGGTAGACTGTGAGCCCGGACAGGCAGAGCTATGTAGTAAGTGTACTAGACACCACTTAAGGACTCATGACACAGATGAATTTAAACTCACATCAGCTCTCATTTCGGGGCAATTTTAACATATGGATTGTTTTCCTTTGAGTAGAGCCACTCATAGCCTCTGTGCATGATCGGGTCATACAGCGATGAGAGACCTTGAAAATTGACTTGTACTCAAATTACGCGAAGTCTGCGCCAGGGTTCTGCAGTCGGAATTAAGACCAAAAGGACTCGAGTTGTGCATATATTAGTGACGTTCATTGTAAAATAAATCAGGACGGCAAGATTTAATACCTGTATGCGGTGTTCTCTGCGAACCTGGTAGTGTAATATTATCCCAAAGCCAAGTTCAGCCAGACTTCGCAAAACCGATTAAGTTGCACCACGAGGCAATGATTCTATCCACCCAAACAAGTCAATATCTCACTCCCAGCAAGGTCGATTACCGTAAAAACCTCATCAAGTCTGCAAGTACGATCTAGTATATCTTAATTTGAATGAGCACGCCTCTCGTTTGATCAGCCCCTGGCCTCAAATGGCCTCCATACACACGTCTTCAAGAATATAGATACACGACGGAGGACACAAAGCGTGGCGCACAAATCTGAGAGACAGTTCTTTGGAATGGACGTGAAAGAAATCAGGACAAGTTCACAAGATGATGACGAGGATGGATAAAATCTCGAAAAATGTGAGATTTTAAAATTTTGAAAATATTTTTACAAATTGAGCTTTGCGTGCCATACTACTTCGACTGTGAGAATGCACGCGACACAAAAAACACTTCCATGGATGAATCATGCGTTGTTACATCATGTGGACCGGTCTTCCACGTAGATTCAGGAAAGCTTGAACACATACCCCACCTGAGACAGGAGATGACTGGTTCAAATCCGGCAAAATACAACCCCATTTCTCGCGACGCTGTTATACATGGATGACGAAGGCATGCTTGGATAGTCAAAGGTTTTGAATTTCCCTTAAGTGGGTACTTACGGAGGAGGGTTGACTGTTTGTATAAGCAAACATATCTCGTAGTGATATTTGCGAATGAAATCTAGAGTATGAGTGTCTTTAACTTCAAAAGATTCATTCCATATGTATGTATAGCAATGATCATGTGTCATAGCTAGATAGCTGAACACAATTTAAATAAAATATCAATTAAGTATTATCAACGTTGGGTTTAAGCCTCATCTCAATCCATGGTTATGTATCAATTGATGATCTCTAGACAATGCTTTAGTTCAGCATCCATATCTGCATGTAGTTAAATTGAATTTTATGGTTTATTGTTTACATAGGTCTAAAGCTACATCAAACGTAGAGAACGTCAGTGGCGATAGACCGTGAACACTCCTGGTTCGTGTATTTTATCCCACCTACGCTTCTTTCACGGCCTCATTTCCTAAACCATTAAAAGGAGTATTCAGCTATCAAGCTATGACATTTGGTCTATGCTACCATTTCTGACACACTTCGAATATTCCCATATTCCCCGTCCCTCCCCTCTCGCGATCGACGCATGCATTCGGAAAATTGAGAACGAGCTTCCGGTAGTCTTGTCATGCCGCCTGTTCGGAAATAGCATCCAAACGCCATGTTGAATAACACTAGCGTACGCTCGAGGGCTCTCGATCAAACAATGAGCCTTGCCCAGCCTCCAAAATGCGTGGATATGGGCAAGTCTACAAGCAAATGGAAGGATTAAGCCCTTCCCACAGTCTCTGCGCCCGATACTGACTTAATCGGGTCAGTCGGAATTGTTGAGGTTCCTTAACCAGCCTCCATCTCCCACGGGATAGGAGGACCTTCCAAATCTTCTCCGAGCGAGTTAAAACAGACGGAGAACGCTGCTCCAAAAGCATTATCATAAACAGCGCAGCAGCTAAAAGCTGCTACAAAAGCAGACTGCCCGCCCGAGCTTTGATCGTTTCTCGAAGCTGAAGAACGACGCCTCGCCGAAATAGCGGCCAATATAGCGCTCTGTTTCGTGGCCATCTCTGGCGTCGAAGCAACACTTCTTCTTTTGAACAACGGGTCAAAGGTACGATTCGTAGACTCGATAAGAGTCGACTTATGTGCTGCCATCGCGCAAAACATGGCCTCGGGCTCGGTCTCGACGCCATCCTCCTCCTCGAGTTCCCGTTGTCAGTAGCCAAATTAACCCGCCATCCTAGCGAAGCCCACAAGTACCTGGGCTACAGTGATGCGAAATGGACTGCGACAAAAAGTATTACCTACATTCAAAACTGTGCTGCAATCTGCGGCTACAGCCCAAAAAAAAGAGGTTGTGAAGGAAAAATTGGACAAATGACTTTGCTCAGACTTTACAGCAGCCACCCGTGGCGGGAATTGTCCCCCGAGGGTACCTTGTTCGCATTGTTCGAGCATACCACATGCGTTTCAATTAATACTAGCTCTATACACCGAGTTAAGTCGTTTTTTGCCAAAATGGAAAAAAATGACGAACAAAGATAAGGCCTTGTTGGAAATATCGCGCAATGAAATGGGCGCAATATTTATGGAACGAAAGTAGAAGTTGAGTAAAAGAGTGTCATGTTCGGATTAAAACTAAAAGTGTGGGAAGTTTGCGCTACAAGTACAAGTGTAGATGGAAGGTGCCGTGGTCCGCCTCCTGGTGGTGTTCTCTGGTATGGTTTGAGTAGCCTGGGCACCTACTCCACTTGGGAAGGAGACATCTCAGACCATATTTCGCGCGGAGAAAAGTTGATGGATGACGGAGGCATGTCTGGATAACTCAGGGTTTTTGAGACGTTCCCCTGGGTAGGTACTCACGGATGAGGGTTGACTTGGGGTGAAGAAAAAGCCACCATAACTTCGCAGTGGTACCTGCAAATGAAATCTGAAGCATGAGTGCTCCTCTTGTAAATTGAGTCATCTTTTCTGTACTTTTCTTTGATATTGTGTCATAGCTAGATAGCTGCATACGCAATTAAAATCTGATGCAAAAAAAAGAGTACAAATGAAAGCGACACGTAGCCTAAGCCACAGCATAAACGGGTGTGGCGCCATCTTGACATAGAAAAACCCCCAATAACCTCCTTGTGCCCACGTCACACAGCCACTTCGATATCCAGTCGGTAGCCTGAAGCGCTACCATATTACCCATTCCAACCTCTTAAATACACACAAGATCGTGTCGGGAACCTAGACGAAATGGAGGGCCCGTACGTCCACAACACTCCATGTCTCCATTTCCAACAGGCCCCCTAGATGCTTCATCGAAATTGGCGAGTTTAAACACCAAGATCGAACCACCTCCGAACCTTGTCGCCTTCCGGATAGGCATTGTGCAAGTGAATGTCCAAACTCTGAAGGACTCTGAAATTTTCGAAGCTAATAGAGTCTCTGATGAGATAAATAGAGTGACCCTAGAAGAGCTGTTACAAGAGCGGCCACACGGGATATGCCGTCTCGATGCGCCAACTCCCAACTGGAAGTGTCTTTTTCCACAGGAACTTACACCTCGTGCGGGACTCTGCCTTTTCTACGAGTCAGGAACAGCTACAAAGCTCCATTCTCATCGCCAAATTGAGCAGTGTCGACGCTGCCTCGGCCATCATGCTACCAGTGGCTGCTCCTGCGCTACGGCTTGCTGGAGCTGCGGCTCAACAATGCACTCCGTCGTAGAGTGCAGAGCTAACAATAAGTGTGAAGTTACTTCACACTTATTGGCCAAAATTATGGGTCCAAAAGTGAATTCATATTTTATCTAAGGAGGAGAATATCTACAGCGCGCGCTAGATGCTTTGTTCCCATGGAGCGCATCTTCCCGTGACACCAGCGCGCTTTTTTCATAGCAGGAGCCGGATGGTTCCAGATCTACATACAAGGATACAGCGTGTAACACCAAGTGTCGAATCTATGGTGGTCCTCGCCGTTCGGATAGTTGAGACTGCTTGGCTCGACCGATCTGAGCTGGCCCGATAACCAAGGAGTAATTGATATGAATTCGACAGGCCAGCCAGCGAGAGTTCGCTGCAGTAGCCCTAGCGAGGGTTGCTACAAGGAAGGCCGAGGCAGGAAATTAACCTGCCTCGAAAGATGAGATGATGTCGGGGAGGCTAGGCCTTGAGGCCTTGAATCCAGAGGTACAGGTGTGATGTCCGCAGAGCACATGGAAGAAGTTATTAATCACTTCAAAAGATTTTGAAGAGACTAACAATTGCGGAGGACACCCGCCAACTCATCTCCATCTCTCGTCGGAGATTGAGAAATTTTGGCATTTTGAAGATATGACGGACGAGAGAGTGTGTGAGTAATACATTGCCTGGGCTATACTTGAGGGAATCTTCTTTTTTTCAATACTTTTTGCGATTTGTCTTGGTTCTCGATTTTAACTAGCAACAATTTCAGTATCAGCTCAAGTTGTAGGAACAAGTTGGGCGTATCATAGACATGACCTTTTTTGTGAACACCGGTCTTTGACCCTAACGAGATATTAGGTATAGCCTAGGACCTAAAAATAAAAACAAATAAACCAAAACGCATAATTCGAGAAATTCCCTCTTTCCATTTTTCCACCTCTCTTGATCTCCTCGCATCTATCTTGAAATTGTGACCGAGCTCAGGCATTTTCACCATGCATCCTGCTCGCAAAAGACGCCCAACGCCACGTTGGACAACACGAGTGTCCGCACGAGGGCTCTCGCACAAACGCCGGGCCTTGTCCAATCTTCAAAATGCGTGGAGATCAGCAAGGCCTCAACTAAGGGGAAGGAAAAGCCCTCCCCGTCGTCACTGAGCCTGATACTGGCATGATCCGGTCAGTCAAAATTGTCGAAAAAATTCCTCAACGAGCCTCCGTCCCCCACGGGATTGGAGAATCGTCCAAACCTCCTCCGACCACCTCAAAACCGTCGGAAAACGCTGCACCCATAGCAGCGTCAACATCCACGTCGCAAGCAAAAGCTGCCACGAAAGTAGAGTGTCCCCTCGAGCTCCGACCAATAGTCGAAGCTGAACAACGACGCGCCGCCGAAATAGCGGCAAATCTAGCCCTCTGCTCCGCCGCCATCTCTGGGGTCAAAGCAACCCTCCTCCCTTTGACCAACGGGTCGAACAGACAATTGGTAGACTTGATGAAAGTCTACCTACGCGCCGCCATTGCGCAATACATGGCCCGGCCTCCACGCTCCACGTCCTCCCTCCTCGCCCGACGAACCCCCTCCCAAGGGCTCCCGACGCCAGGAGCCAAACCATACCCGCCGTCCTAATGCTGCCTATAAAAATTAGCTGGGCAACGGTGGCCAAAAACTGACTGCGACAAAAAGCAGTCCCTGTAGTAAAGGCTGTGCCGCAACTTGCAGCCAAGGCCACAGAGAAAAACGCCCCGAAGGCGAAAGTCAACAAATGACTCTTCGTTCGCATCGGCAGCGATCACCCGTAGCGCAAGCTCTCACCTTGTGCTGTACGGAATAAAGTACAGGATGTGGTGCAGTGCGCCTTGGGTGACGCCAGCTCTCTCCACTGATTCAGAACCGGCTTTGCGATTCTAACAAGGGATGAAAATACAAGGGAAAGACTCCTAGTTGCTGCATGGAAATTATCGGATTTCAACGCCAAGCTCGAAGAAGCCTCCAACCTTGCCGCCCTCCGGATCGCGAATGTTCCCGCGAGCACAAGAACACTCAACGGTATTCGCACGGTCGATGCTAAGTAGATCTCAACCCAAAGGTTCCACTCCAGGTGCGACGGCATGGGACATGCCGTCCTGGGGCGTCGTACAGATTTTGGCAATCCCTTTTTGCCTAGGATCCCGCCCTCATGTGGGCTTCTGCCTTCTCGACGAGTCTGGTATTGCTACCATCTACAAGCCTCGTCGACCAATCGAACAGTGCAAACGTTATTTGGGCTTCCATGCCACTTGTGGTTACTCCCGCGCTCCGGCGTGCTGGAAATCCGGATCCAATATGCGCTCGGAAACAGAGTGTAAGGCTCTCACTAAGTGTCTCAATTGTGGGGGACCTCACTGATCGGATTACCGGGGCTGCCAAGCCAGGCGTAGAAAGTCTGGACCGGTTACCAAAGAGTAGCTCGTGTGTATTCGTCACATCGAGCAAGGGAGGTTCGCGGAGACGGCACGAGCAGGGCTGCAGCTAAAAGGGCCGAAGAGGCAATCATGGCCTAAACGAAGGATGTTTCGATGGCTGAAGGAGCAGGTTTCGGAGTGCTGGAATCTGAAAAGGCTTGAGGACACAGCGACCTCAACTATGTCCCTTTTGGGGCATTTACTAACCAATAGCAGGATCTCGGCTGGATCAAAGGTGCCCGCTAACCCACCTTTTGCTCCCAGCGAAGATGGTGGATTAGATCAAGTCAGCCTCGACTGTTACTAAGAAGGGAGATATAGATAAATATGCGCATCTCATGTGGCCCCGGTTCATAGGCCTCGCCTGGCCGGGACTGCAGGTTTTTTTGAGACTTTTTCCTGCGCACGCAGTTTCCATTGCTACCATTTTTTTTGGGTAGAAGGCTCCGTGGAAAAGATGACCAAATTCCACGGGTAAATACTTAGATGAACGGCTATTCATTACGGAAAATTTCTCAACGATATTTGAAGTAACAAAAGAGGATAGGAGCACTGTACAAGGTATAGCCTGGGCTAGAGAGAAGCTCAATGTGCTAAATAGTCGAAGTTCCAAGTAGTACAATAAACGCATCCCACACACTCTCTCTCTATTTGAAATTCGGCGAACGCCTTATCATACGATAAAATCAAATCTATTAACTAAGCAAGTAACCCTGACGAGCCCCAGTCACAATTGAAACACTTATTGTTTTTCCCATCTCTAGTCTCTAATTGTGAAAGGACGGAACATAAGTTCGTAGCTGATGAGTGCCCAAATTAGAATTTATATTCTATCTTAAGAGCATACCTTGGGAGGATGTTCATGAATGTAATACCACGCGTCGCATATGGCTTTCCCTTACATAAGCAATAATTATGCATGACCACAAATATGTTAGCGATTGGCAAGGGACCGGATAAACTGCGGTTCCAGACTAACATGGCTACAGCCTGTAGCACTAGTGACCAGCTGCATATCAACTCAGAAACGAACACTTTTTTGTATATCACATTTTGATCTGATTTCATAATCCTCTTTTGGCGCCCTATAGGCCTATGCAGGTGGCTATATACCTATCCACATATTTATATAATAGGAAACCTCACGGTGAAAACTTACCTAGCTTTCTGATTTGTATCTTTGAAATTCGCGATTTATCCTTCAGGAAGCACAGTTACATTGAAGTACCGTCGATGTGTACTAGTCAGGTCCGCTGTAACGACCCCAACCTTGTGCCAGTCCTATCTGGTTCCCTAATCAGCTTCTCGATTGCATTGTTCATGCGGAATTATTCTATCCAATCATGACTAAGAATCCATTGTGTAATTCTTTTAATATCGCCAGGATTGTCTATCATTTCTTCAAAGGAGCTTTTCCGGGCTTTTCTCTAGATCTCATCCCTACCATTTGACCACTCAGGGTAGGGCTTTTTCTTTAATTCTTAGGTCCTAAGCTATGCTCAATATATCCTAGGTGTCAAGGACCGGTGCACACGGCCGAGATATGCTTCCCATATGCCCGACTCGGTCTCACCGCGTGACCCACTACACAACAAGTAGCTAGTTATAAGAAAGGAAATAAATGCTCCCACAAACTCCCATAACCAAAATTCCAAAGCCAATAATCCTATTTGTGGTTGGAAAAGGACACTTCTCGTCTCATTTTCCTACCTGTCATGCTTTGTGCTATGATCTAATTACCGCCATCTACGCTGAGAGCTAGAGACGGGCACTCAGGGTAGGACATGATCATATGCTTGGGATTTTGTGATTGGTAGCCACATGGACAGCATGGATCATAGACTCATGGTACATTTCTTCTGTGCAAATACGAATTAAGCCCAATGTGCTCGCTTCGAATTTGGATTGCTAGGCTACTTCGCTTTAGGGCAGATCAAGATTTCGCCCATTCTAGGTATACTGCAACCTTTACCGCTTCTTTCTGTAACACTTTAGATTGCTCCTCTACGCAAATCTCTCTCCAGTAGGCAAGGTCTGCTCTTCTATTTTTTGCTCGAATATCGTCTCTCCCTCTTTTGGGCAGCTTGATCATATTACATGCAGATAGAATAGCTTTTTGGACTGGTAGGGAATTTAAACGGCCTACACATCGTACTCTTTGTTGCTCCAAGTAGATTTCTATATGAAGTATAGCGGTTTCGTGTTCCTGAACCCTTGTTCTAGTCAATTTACATGCCCCTGTGACTAGTTTTAAGCAACTTCTTTGAGAACTTCGTTGTTTATTACAATGTTATTATTTCTATATCTTAAACTATACATGACGTCCAGGGCTTTTCTAATTGTAGGCAAAGGATGCCTATCTAGTAGTATATTCCCTCCTATGCCTCCCATAAAGCTCCCCTCAAACAGTAACACCCCACTCTATCCTACGAGACGATGGTCATTTGCCAATGTATGGCAGCCGAGAAATTTTGCAAAAAACCACTCACTTCAGGGCTCTCTTAACACCGACATCAGTACTAAGTCCGAAAACATAGTGACCCCTCTGAAACGTTCAAAGAGGCTGAACAGCTGGGCGCTGCAGACTTGTGTTTACCTGGGGAAATTCGTTCTTTGCCTTTTGTGACAGCCTAGAATGAATAATTTAACCACTGGACCACATGAGCTGAAAAAGGAATTATAATAATGAGAAAAACTTAGTGTATTCGACTATATATCGTGAATTTGCGGCATACTGTTACACCTTCCCAGCCTCTTTCGGACCCTTTCCTGAAGGTCGTGATGAAATGCCAGAATAGTCTTGATAGAGCATGATAAATGGATAGAAGTTTAGCCCAACTTCTATTGTGCCATACAGGGCCCTGGGGAGTGCCGTTGACTTATCGACATTTTAAGTCCTCCGGGTTAATTTGCCGAAACCTTTGGTCTTGACGCACACACACGTTGCAAGATTGAAAACACCTCGAAAATTTCAGTCCCATAGTGCTTACGATAGACCTTTTCAATTTCTCATTCCACGTCCCAGTTGCCTGTCATTTCTCAAGTTTTATAGCCCCATTAGAGCAATAGCCCCTCATAAACGAAGACCTGAACTTTTTACATTATTACTTATTTTCCTCCATATGGGTTTGTATAGTCGTAAATTTAGTAGTGGAAGAGAGCCGGTGATAGATAAGGCAAGCTCCTATATGTAATTTGAGTACCTTCTTTATCGTTCGCTGATGCGTGATGTGTCGTAAGATACAGTTAGGGGAATTGCGTGAGAATGATAAGAGAGGTGTTGATGAAGATTCGTCGAAAGTAGATATGCTTGTGTTTGCTTTAGACTTCGATTCGGATGCGATTATTCTTGGCTATCACAGATATGCAGAGAAAACTGAGCGATTACACCGGCGCCACTAGAAGGGGAATAATTCGCCTTTGCCAGTAAAATATGCTCAGGAGGATTGTAGGCTCAGCATAATACTTAACTCTAATAAAGGATTAAATTTGCTTGCCCATACAGTCTAGAGTTTTTTGATATAGTGATAGCTCATCTGTGATAGACCATTTAGTATATTCTAGATGACTAGGGTATCTGTCACACTCGAGACTGGAGATCTTTTACTCAAGCCTCAACGAAATATAACCACTCTAGCAAGGAACTTTAGTGGAAAGTTTGATCCAAGCAAGTCAGAATGTTGAGGTTTTTGAATTTGCCTTTTGATTGTGTTGGAAATGGAGACACGGAGTGTTGTGGACGTACGGGCCCTCCATTCCGTCTAGGTTCCCGACACGATCTCGTGTGTATTTAAGAGGTTGGAACAGGTAATATGGTAGCGCTTCAGGCTACCTATTGGACATATGAGCGGCTGTATGGCGTGGGCGCAAGGAGTTTATTGGGGGTTTTCTATGCCTAGATGGCGCCACACTCGTTTATGCTGTGGCTTAGGCTCTGTGTCGCTTACACTTGTACTTGTAGCGCACATCTCCCACACTTTTAGCTGCAATCCGAACATGACACTCTTTTAGTCAACTTCTACTTTCGTTCCATGAATATTGCGCCCATTACATTGCGCGATATTTCCAACAGATTGGTACACGGAAGAAAGTGAGTGCGAATAAACAAACCCGGACAAAAACATCAACTGTAGCCGATTGATTGAATCGATCTTCAACAAATTAATCATTCTTTATTTAGGAATTTCAGGAAAGGATATGGTCTTTTCTCGTGTCATGCTAGAACAAATCCAAATGGTGATAAAACTTGCGTAGCCTAGTAGGGACAAATCTAATGAAGCCTAACTTCAGTTAACTTAGGAAAGATTGTAAAGGCCAACAATCTCATCTCAGACTTCAGAGAAAACGCTCTCTACCCAAATACTGCCATTACTTGCCGAGAGGGCCCATAAGACTTCCAACCATAACTGCTACTTCTCTCTCCCATTTACTTTCAGGTATTTTTTCTGTTGTGCCTACTAGCTGGACGCCTCTTATGACGCAATCTTTAATTGCGTCTCTAATACTATTTTTATTATTTCGAAGGTTCCTTACGCTCACTCCACCTTTGTTGACCAGCTCTATAACTTTCGTTGTTAATCCTTCAGCTAACGTTCTCCAAAACCATGATGTCAGAGACTTAATTTCTAAGCAAGCAAGTACAGGCTGTAGAAGATTCTGTGAGGGGTCTGTAGTTGTTGAGAAAATCAAGTGAGCTGGTTTGGGCGTTTTCATGAGTATCGATTCAAGAAAGACTATATTTTGGGATCTAACTGAAATCTCGAGTAGCGTTCGATCAAGAATGGGTAGAGATGTAAGAGCTCGATTTAAAGACGCAAGGGAAGAAGAAAATGAAGCACGAAGATAATCATTAATAGAATTGACGAGGTATTCTGGTACCCATTTGTCGAAGCTTTCAGAATTTTGGAATGGAGACAGTAGAAAGAGCGTTGTTAATGCAGAAGTCGTCTTGGCCTTAATATCAGTAGTTTGGCTGTATGTAGAAGAATAAGAGTTGACGGAAAAATCTTGTATCACTTGCCGCGATTTTGCTAGGGCCAACCTTTCAGCAGGTATTAAAACTGATATTTGGAACGTCTTCACCACGTCTACTCTTTCCAGTCCGTACCCCTCTTCTCCCTCCTTATTCAAAAGTAACTCTCGTAGGCCCAGTAATGTATTCGAGCAACGAATTAGAGCTGCATGGTCTTCTCTTTGCCCTTGTGGCTTCTCTGTATTCCCTGTACCAGCGATCTCAGAAACCTGAATTTCTAACTGTCTTCCTAATTGTAAAAACCTTCCTACAGACCGGCCTAAACGAGCTGTCTCCCATAATCTTTCGGCAACCGATCTTACTTCTTCGGCAGTTTCATATCGTATTAAAACATCTTTTTCAAGTCTATTGTAGCTATCAGTCAAGCTCGCTACCTGAAACTCTATCTCTTGACCAATTCTTTCACTGGATGTTATTTGGCTTTGTACATGCGTGAGAAGCGGAACTGCAAGTTGAGTCGATAAGTTATCGATTGTTGTATTAATCTCTTGTATATCAAATAGTACTTTGGAGAGAGGCGTAGAAAGGTCGAGAGGTACATCAGTGGGATTGTTAGTCCCAAGAACCAGAGAGTTAGCAAAACCTGCTGGAGAAAAGGAGGGTGTAAGGAATGTTTCGTAATCAATGTAACATGTATCGTCCTCGGTCATTGTTTCCTTGATGTATGTAATTTGTTGAGGTGAGATTAGGAGCTTATCAAGGATACTGATATCATTTGTCTGTGTTCTAGTAGACTACCAATTGCGCACAGAGCTAAATTGCTTACTTGTTAGCACATTCTTTCCGATGTCTCACATGGCAACTCTTAGTGGCCAATTTTTGGTACGTACAAGTAGATACCGATCCAGCTTAATTTTTAACCCGCCAATTATTCCACTAGAAACATTTAACAATTAACCAGCAGTCAGTTACCGTGGATGTCAAGGCTAAGATTTACGTCCAAACATATTCGTTGAAAATATACATCCTATTGTTTGACACATCAGTGCATATTTTTGTCCTTCAAACAGAAAGGTTGAATAAATGTTTGAGACAACTATAGGTAAAACTAAATTTCATCGACATGGCTCCCGCGGTTCAACCTAGCGAAAACTTCAGTGATGACCTGGTTAGGGAGACCCACTGGAATTTATCCATGCTTAACCAAATGAATTATACCCTATACTCTAATCACACTCTTTCAAATGAATCTCGTTGTTTTCTGATATTTGAGTCGAAAATTCCCGAACTCTTACCCAATGGTACGTTTATTGACGGAATATCATGTTATTCCCCTCTTAGGCCAATAAGGGCTCGAGCAAAGATCGGTCTAATATTTGCCTGTTTTTTCGCCTTCTCTATTATTTACACCATTGTAAACTTGCGCAAGCTAGCAAAGCGTTCTCCATCTTCTCATCAAAAATCTGATGTACATGGGGCGAGATTTCAATGGTATTGGGCGCTGATCGCGGCATCATGTGCTGTGACAAGCTCGATTGCCGATATTGATGTGGACCGATACTATTTGCCGGAGCTGCCCCTAATCCTCTCAAGCATATTTTGGCATTTAACTGTTTTGGCAAGTATATGTATCATATGGGAGACCATACGCCACTGGGGCAGCGTCCTCAAGAAGCGAACGGAAGATGCTAATTATTCATCCTTCGGCACATGTCCTCGACAATATCATACAGAGGTGTTATTGCCTGTGCTATTCTACTTTCTTATTTGCATGGTACGTATTCGATCATTATCTCAGAAAATCGCTAATCGTCAGAATTTCCTAATGATTTTTCCAAGGCGCTGGACGAATATTGAGCTCCAAAGAAGCCCGAGCCAAACCTACCTACGAGCTCGCCCTTTCGCAACCGATATCAGATTCAAGATTGCCGCCTTCTCTCTTCTTGCAAGCTGGTCAATTATTTGTCTCTTTTTAAGTCTATCGTACAAGCAGTTTAAATTAGGCATACATAGCCCAGAACATGGCTCGCGGAATTGCCAACTTATACCCCCCAGACTAATTATTTTAATATCTTCATCCCTTATCATGGTTACATACAACACTGTTTGTGCATTCGACTTCACGATTTCACCAATGAATGTACATTGCGACCTGGGTTTTATGTATGGGCTCGGATGGGGGGTAATTGCATTAATACTTATTATTTATCAATCGGGAGACTTCCTAGTTTCGTGCAAAGCAAAGCATTAACAGAGAACAATTCAACATTCGGGTAAAGACCTTATTTTACAGGGAGCTGCATTCAACGTTTATTATGAAACAGAAGATCGCACATTTATCATAGTAAGCCAGCGCAAATGATGAGTTAAAATTAGAAAACAGCGATACAACGTGGAAGACTCAAATTCAAAGGGACATAAACTTATCAGAATTATACAAGGGCCTCGCTACCATAGGTTGAGGCGATAATAGCATCTGGGCTTTCAACGAAAATAAGATATTTATACATCGCTGAATATTAATCCCACCAGACTGAAAGCTTTCCCAAAAAATAATCAAAATCAGATTTTATACTGGTTTGTGCAGTGACTAAGACAATAGTTGAATATACAGGCGCTAGTCACTGCCTTACCAAATCTGCTGGCTACCTCAGTTGATAAAATCCGAGGCCCTTAACATGTTACATGCCATTGTGAAGATAAAGGCAGCTTTTAATTACGTCATTTTTGTTTCGTTATTTCTACTTGAAATTTAAAGAATATGATTCACGTAGTAAGTGTTATAGCTAAAATTTATCAATGAAACTCTAAAGTCATGGACCAAGGATTTATGGATCACCAAATATATTTATCGGTTTCCCGCAACTTTATTGTAGCAACATTTCATCATAATCATTGCAGCAGCTCTATGGTCGTGGCTCATTATAAAAATCTCATTTCCTCCTAGATTAACACCAATCCTCACAATTAATGAAAAAGGAGAGAACAAAAATACAACAAAAGAGCCGAAATGGGTCATCGAACAAGTCTTCAAATGAGTGGCTTTCTGCAAATAATAAATACACCCACTCCATTACCTTCCAAGTGATACAGTACAAATATTTTGTGTCAGAGCATGTAGCTCGAAGAGCATAGTCTCAAGTGTAATTTTGTTGACAAAATAGGGTATCCACAAATCACCACTATTTTTTTATCTTTATCTCCCTTACTTCTAACGCCTATGTTTCTGCGTCCGACGTCTGCGATACTTGTTACTATCAGCAGAACTTACACTATCACCTGGCGAAACGGACTCAGGATATTCATAGCCAGTCCCACTAGGCGAAGGTGGAACTTCTCTCGTAGCCCGTGTACTGCGCCTATAACTACGCTGCTTTTCATCCGAATGGCGGTTTCTTGAACCATGGTGGTGGGACGAGTATGAAGGCCCTGTGACTGGAGGAGCCGCAGAATACTCGTATGCTGGTTCGTAGCCTCGGTGACGATCGGTGTAGTATTCGGTAGTTTCATTCTCGGGATAACGTATCCAGTCTCTTTCACGCTGAGGGTGTGAGCTGCTACGAATACGTGGTGACATAGCACTAGGTGGTGTTGGTACTTTAGAGATAATTTCACGTTCTGCCTTAAGAGTCGATCCAGAGGTAGAACTGAGTGATTGAGATATTACGGAAAGAGTAGGCGAGTGATATGGTTTGGCCGAGGCGTAGCTAGAGTCTTGCTTGAAACCCTGATCTTCAGCATGCGCTGTTGGTCGATCATGAAGTGGCCTTTCTCGATCCTCAACATCGCTCTCTGGTTTTTTCTCACTCTGTAGTTCTTTTTCGATTCTAGCTCTACGCTTTTGTCTATTCCGGACCCTTTCTCTCTCTATTTCTCGTTCACTTTCAGACTCGCAAGCTGATTCAGACTCATTAGTTGAGTCCGATTCAGAGCTTTCACTAGACTCGCTTCCGGGTTCAGGTGCAGCAGGAAGTATAGTTAGGGGCCGACTATACCTATTTCTAAACTCACCGTCACGACCCCGCTCTCGTCGGTTACTGCTGTCCCGATAGTGGTAACGACGTTCCTCGGACAGTCTGCTCCCTTTGGGCCCCGTCTTGTAAGAATCCTGTCGCGTGCCACTAGAGGAACTTTGTTCGTCCACTCGATCGCCACCGCTACTGACACCACTCATTCCACCAATACCGCTGTCTCTCCTAGCAGCCCATACTTCTCTATCTATCATTTGGATACCTTTGTGGTCTGCTATGGTATAATTATTACCAACGCTGTGATTTCTTCTTCTATTTGAACTTCGATAGGCGAATGGATCTGACTGTGAATTGTGGGCGTAAGAATGTCGATACCGCGGTTTCGACACGGGCGGCGGGGATTCGGGACGTGAATTTATCATTCCGTAAACGACAGCAGCCGTGGCTGCGCCGCCGATCAAAGATCCAAGAACTTGCTTACCTTGTATACGGCTAGATGGTTTTGAGCGGGAGTCCCCATTGGTATACTCTCGGCTTCTTTCCATGTCAGCTACAGTCTCTCTTCTTCCGACCTTTGGACGATCTTGGAGTCTTCGGGATTCTCTTTCCCTGTCAAAATCTTTTGGATAGCTTCCAGCCCTCTGGGGAATCCGAGAATCAGGAGCTGATGGTTTATCTCGTCCACGCCGCTCACGACAAGGGGTATCAGAGTAAGGATGCCCAGCGGCACAAATTGGGGGTAATTCTTTCCGATCTACATGTTCATCCGAGTCATCGCTCGAGTAGTCTTCATCTGGCAAAGATATTGAGCGAGCCACGTCTTTTTGCCATTGCAGGACACGTCGAGTATCTTTATCAGGTGGCATTGCAGAGGGAAACGATGAGGATCCTAAGGGGAACGTCTGTTGCCTCCCTCGATCTCTGTTCCTGCTGTCTCTTTCTCGATCTCTTCGATCCCGATCACCGCGGTTCCTATCGTTACTTTCTCTTCCGCCTTTCTCCCGCTCGCATCTATCTCTCTCTTTTCTGTCTCTCTCTACTCTGTCTCTCTCTAATCTATCTCTGTCCCCACGAGCCCTTTCCCTGTGCCGCGTACTATCCCGCTGACGAGGGGGATAATATTTTAGTTCTCTATCCCTAGAGCTGTGATATGGTATTGTAGTGTCCATATTCATTATTGCGGGTACTGTAATTCCTTCTATGGGCTGCATAGACCAATGTACCTCAATTAGATTACCATCATAGTCTCTTAGACAACACCTCTCGCCACTCTCGATTTTCTCAATGTGTCCAACAGTTCCAGGTATAAGAAGTTCACACTGACCCCAGAAATCACGCAGCGCTTGAGGATTGGGTGCCGGGAGAAATATGTGTGTCAACTGAATTGGAAAGTATTGTGGTGCCTGCGTTAAGTTGAGAATTTGTTGAGGCGGATAGCAGTGGACAAGACCAAAGGATGAATTGGTCGGCTGGGTGTGGTGATTCGTATGAATTAGCTGAATGGAAAGCGGTAGGAGAAGGGATGCATAGAGTGAGGTGGCAGAAGATAGATGCGAGACAGAGGCAACTAATGGCGGCGAATTTGGATGAGTGTGTATTGGCTGTTGTGGGTGCGGCTGTGGGTGCGGCTGTGGGTGATGATACGGATATGATTGTAGATGCGGGTGCGAATGAGGATGATGTTGAGGGTGCGGGTGCGGGTGCGGCGAAGGTTGCGGTATTAAATGAGAAGGAATGGCGTGGGATTGTTGCGGGACTAAAGAAAAGTGATGTGACATTCTTCTTCCTGTATGAACACGAGAGGCCTAGATATGCGTCGTTTCTGACAGGTTGGCGGCGTGGGCTGATGGAGGGAATAGGGAAGAGTAGAGATGGGTTCTTAGATGCTAGTAGACTATGGAGGTTAACGAAAGGCCGCTGAAAAATGAGTCAGATGAGGATTGAGCAGAGAGGGGCGATGGATATTGGTGGAAGTGATGTTATAATTGTCCGATGTACGAAGAGGGAGGGAGTGTGTGGAATGCCAGTAGGGATGAGTCAAGAAACGGAGCAAGTACCGTGCCCAACACTCAAGGGGGGGTAGACGGCAGTAGCAGCAGTCGTAGTTGTAGTAGTAATAATTATAGCAGCAGTAGCAGTAGCAGCAGCAATGGTACTAGCCAGTGGATGGCCCACCTCGTTGCACAATCGACTGCATAATCGACGACTTGGCGGCGTGCACAAAATCATAGACATCTACGAATTTAGGCCTCCAAACTGGACGGGGGTGGGGGGAAGTTGGGGTAAGTCTGCAGCACGTATGATGAAGGCCACGGCTTCTCCACATCATCTTGGCTGAGCCGACGCCGCACCATGAAAGTCGGTAGCCACTCAGTTTGCTGGCACGTTGGCCTGAAAAGACTACTCCATGAACCTGCTACCATAGCATATGCCCCATCCGCCTAGAGCGACGCAGCCAGACCTTCTCCTCGTGACTCTGTCCACCCCCGGCGCCGCCAACACTTACTCGCAGCTGCGCCGCCCTCCTACGCATCTCTCCCCGGGCCACCCGGTGCCATAATTGAGAATACTGTGGTTGTCATGGCTGTAGGCACCACTTATGAATCGCAGACTTGGACCAAAGACTATTCTAGCGCCATGATCCTCCGGCTACTGTTACCCAATGGCCTTAGCAGCCGCTCGGCATGGAGCCAATTACAGTCAGCTACAGAGACCTGTCACTTGGCCATTCCTAATTGCGAGTGCGGGAGCCTTAGTTGTAGGCTAGGGTAGGGGGAGGAATAAATCAGCTGCCTCTCATCAGTAATTTTCGCTCGACTGACAAATCTGTAAGCTGTGAAACCCTGTGTGCCTCGGCACCAAGGCATGAAGTTATGCTGGGCGTGAAGCCAGTGTGTGAAAGGCAACACAGCCCTTGCTTTATCAGCACTCGGCTAGCCACATTCACGGTAGCAAAGTTTCATTCGAGGCTGAAGCTGCGGTCACTGAAATTTGAACGCGGAGAGTCTTGGGAAGTCGTGGCCAAGATAAAAATTTCTTACTATGCGTGAGAAGTCTGAGACAATGAAACGCACATTGTAATATTGCTGGTAAATGCCGTCACCCTGACATGATCCTTCTCTTTTAGTTTAGACAGGCCCCTAATAGCAGTCGGTGAGTAAACAAGTGACGTATCCTAGCCCTAAAAAAGTTACTTCTCGTTACTTCTTTGCGCGCTCTGTACACTAAACCAAAACTTCGGCCATCATTACAGTGATAAGTGACTGCCCAAAGTCTTCACTCTGTACTAGGGGAAGGAGGGAAATGATCTGACATATAGCAAAAAGTCGGCGATTACGACTCTCACAGCTTGTAGGTCGTGTGTAGCGCCTGGTTTTGGTTGTAAAAACGGAGACTTTTACACATGAAATTTACAAAAGCGCAGAATGGGGAATCAGCAGTGATGTTGTGATCAGAGCCGATAATCCACTAGTCTCAACTTTACCTGACGCTGTTGACATCTTCCAATCTTTCCTGTTTCGCATTATTCCAGGCCCAAATAAGAAACACGAGTCAAATAATTTCCCACACATCCTCGGCAGCATGGCAAAATTTGCTGCACGCGACAGACGCGGAGAGACTGAAGTTACTGATTGATATTTTTTCATCAACGAATTGATCGGCAAAATTATCGGATCCCTTGGCCATTGCACCAATAAAAACACAGATACTCTCTTTGTCGGAGAGTGTCTCGACATACTTTCGAACTTTGACTAATGGGGCATCGTATGATAGAGTGACCTTCCGACAGTTTGGAGGAAGATGATCTAATATGGGGTTTTTAATGACCTTGAGGAGCTTTTCCTGTGAATTTACAGAACGGATAGACAGACGGTGGAGGAGTTGAACCATGAGACCAGCGAACCGCTTGAAAGTACGAGGAATTCGTACAGTCGGACTGACTTCAATAAGAACACCTTTAGCAGTGTGTATGTATATCTGCAGTTTACCAGCTTTGTTAATAGGGGAGTCGAGAAGTGTTAGAAGACACTAGAAATAGTCAGCAAGCATCTATGTTATAGAATAATCCCGATTTCACCTGGTGAGTTATGTCAGGCCTCGCATCACTGATGTCTCTATTCATTTTACGCATGACTCCTATGTGCTCGTCGCTGTTGAGCAATGAATATTTCTCCTCACGTTGATTGCCTGGGCGACTTCCGCCATAAATACTGCTAGCCTTGTAGGTTTCAAGGGAAGCATTTGAGAGTACTACAATCAGCCTTTGAGTGTCTTTGTCGGTTGAAGCAATGGGAATGTGCTGCTCGGCGACCAGCTGAGGAAGTGCCGGTGGTGGAAGTGATTGTGTTCCTGTCATGCCAAAAACGTCAGCTCTTGTGAAGAGAAAAGAGTGTATCTAGAAGAATGTATAATATTCTGAGCTTAGACAGCTTAGGAAATGACTCTTGCAGTATCCGAATCAGGTTTAGTCGAAATAGTAAACTTGGACAAGCGAAAATAGGTGCCAACGGAGATAAATACATACGGCGCCGTTTCACCGAACGTGATGAATTTTCGGGTGAAGTTGACCGCTCGACATTCTCCTCGCGGTGAGGCATTTTTATCAAGGATTAATAGCTATAACCAATACCTGAAGTGCTAGTGTATTAGTATTATTGGCGGTGGGGTTTGAAGATGGCTGTTAATTTCAAGATTATAAATGGTTAAAGAATCCCAAGTTTAATCAGATAAGTCTGGCTTGAGAGTACTAGAAAGGCAGACGTTAGCGGGCCGTTTAAGAAATTTTGCGGTACAGCAAAGGGACGGGGCCAGTTACTCAAGTCAGCACAAGATCGTCCACAATTCCTCAGCGTAGTCAAAGCAGCTAACTCGATATATTTAGTCATTTCGCTTAGAGTCAGTGTGCCGATGGACAGGCTCACCAAGACAAAATCGTCCGACATATTTTCAGAGCAAATGAATGCTACATCTGCGTGGCAGCATTGTCTGCTCGAATAGGCTGATTTCTCGTGAACACACATGACATTGATTATCTTATCCCTAACTACCGTACAATTTTCGCCATGGAAGAGAGATAGCGTTACACCGTTGTGCTGGAAGCTTTGAGTCTCAGAAAAAAATATTGCCTGTTCATCATCTAGATCTATCTTGCTCGAAATAAGGTGTTCGAAATTTTTGCCCCCCATTAGGCCTAGAACTTCACCACACTCATTACTCGGAAGTACAGAATTGTAATACGCTTGATCAAGCAGAATTATTAGTGGAAAACATATTTATCACAAAGATAATAATGTTTAAGACTGAGAGTAATTTATCTTAACGGACAGTTCGAGCTTTGTAAAACAGAGGAATAGGAAGCCGAGCACCCGTCAGCAATGTCCCCTACGAGCCCCCAGCTTTCACTGTAGTCTCCGGAGCCGAGATTGAAAAACACATTTTTAACTTTGACTTATCTCACCCTCCCCAAAGATGCGCTTTCGACAGCACATGTGAGAATCAAGACAGCGATAATTATGCTAGCAAACAGGAAAAATATCGCGGCACTGAACGCTAAGTCGTGAATTGGAGAAGGCTCTCGTCATACCCTAATATTTGCTATGTACTAGCGGCCAAAGAAAAGATCCTTACACCCTCCAAAAAAAGCAGACTTTGACTCGTCGATAAAATTATCCCTATACGCCTTCACCCCCGATCATACCCGCAAGAAAGGAATCAAAACTACACGACTTACTCACCAACCCTACGTCCATGACGACATTTTGACTCCAGGCTAAGCTGCTTCACAGCAGTCGCCCTCGACCAAGATTTCCCTGACATCCTTTCGCGACCGTCAGTTCGTCTTGTGGCATGAATTAGGGGAGGAGCAGGTAGAAGGCTATGAATGTTGGGAAATGGGCTTGAGTATACACAGATATGCTGCGTCCGGACGACCAGCCGACTTATTCGAACGATTTCAAAGGTCAGCTATGTCTTTGGTTTCAGTACTTGTGCAGGTAGAAGAGCCCCGCACTCGTTGGTCTTTGAGAATTATTTCAGTAGCAATACAACCACAAATTGCTATTCTTCTGTTGGTTTGAGAGGGTGAATAATCTTGGGACAACTATTCCTCAAAGCGTCTACTCAAATTGAGACCTGTGGTGATTCTTCTAGCGCGAAAATGTGGTGGAATAGGCGTAGGTGGGTATACACTACCTGAGGCATGGAAACCCTCAGCCTGTATGCGGAGAGGACCTACATACCCTGGTATAGTTATAGGCTGATTAGATAAATGAACACATTCAATAACCATTACGTAAACAAGGTCTGCATCACTGAGGTCATCGCACCTTAAACAGAATACTTCAAGCTACAGGCTAGCAAAGAAGTCAACAGACAAATGTCCAAGGGCTTCCAGGTCATGTTATCCTTCAATCCCAATGTCTCACTACATTAACAGTTGATTATAACATAATCCGGTTGCAGATTCAATGCGAACTTGTCACACTGATGTCAGGCAGTGGATTGATCAAATAGGCACATAAACTCTGTTATGATTTGTGGTGCCCAACGATGAATGAATTTCCGCGTTAATTAGGACTGGGAAGATCAGAAGCCCAAAGCAGCTGGTTGAGGCGCTATCACAAATTTCAGGAGTCTATGTAGTCGCAGCTTTATGTAGGAGGCCCTACCCTTGCAGGGCTGGGAGGAAGAACTGCTAGTCGAGATATGACTGCAGATTACTTTCGCCTTGATGACTTTGGAGCCGGGGCAGGCCACGAAGGACAGGGGCTTATTTGTCAGCTCATGGTGACGAGTAAGACGGGGTCTCTTACAGCCCTCTTCGAAATATGTCTCTTGTGCGCCTCGAGGCTTTTTCTGAGAGGATTATGGCACTGGTCGAGGTAATCTGAGGTAGTCTCTCTGGCGGCACACGCTTACTCGAGTTGCTTTCTCGGGGTAGTGTGGGGAATGGGGCGATAGGGATTTATTGGTCTAGGACGGGGGCAGCTCTGGAGATGGATACATTGGACGGTCTGGGGCAATTCATCTCTCTCTCCTTCAAGCTGTACTACTCCATTCGGGCTTAGCACGACCTCACACCCTTAGAGAGGCTATTTATAGGTTGTTTGGCGCTGCTAAGCGACTCAGGTCGATATCATTACTTTTACTGTCGTGACGGACACAAATCTTTAACGACGACAACAACAACCCAACAGAACGATTTCAAGGTGCAAGGCTAGAGCAATAATGAGGACTGGGACGAAATTTATATTTCGGAGTCAATGAGGATGTCGAGGGCTCGGGCGCGTTGTGGCCGAGGCTGAGGAGGAATCTGCGCTACGGCGTGTACACGGCGGGTTTCTGGACGGTTATGCTTGGTATGATTCGACACAAAGGTGAAATCCAGGTGAGACGTAGTATATCTGTACTTTATGGTAGTTAATCTGATCCGGCCCGGCCCCACTCGTGCTTAAGCTCCAGTAGGAGTGCGATAGGTGACATGAACCTAGCAAGTAAATAAACAGAACAAAACTATCATGACGAGTAATTCAGAGTCTGCCACGACTTAAGAATCAATATAGGAGCACGGAAACTTTGGTGGGTACTCACGGAGGAGGGTTGACTGTTTGTGTAAGCAAGCATACCTCGTAGTGGTATTTGCAAGAGAAATCCAGAGTATGAGTGTCTATCGTCAAAAGAGTCATCCTACATGTATACATAGCACTGGTCATGTGTCATAGATCTATAGCTGAATACACATTAGATAATAATAAAAAAGGAGCACGTAACGAAGAGGTAGCTGACCTTGAACAATAGGGACGCCATTAATACTTTTGCAGTCACAACGCGAATAGAGAAGCAGATTATTCTTTATGATACGACGCCACGTTGCGGGTTTCCAAACTATACCCGGCCGCATGGAAACACCTCATTCGAATCGTATGCCCGACGTGTGTTCAGACATCGACGCTGCTGATATTTGGTCAAGGTTCGCAAATGAGTCAAATACACCCATTGATTTATCGCGAGCATAAAAATCTTCAATGCCTTAGACAGTACGTAAACGTTCTCGTCATAGCTGTCACATCCATCCCGTGCCAAAAGCAAGAGTGTTAGGCGGATATATGTGCTACATGCAAAAACTAACGGACCCCACTCTACTAGCACATAATGAGACGTTTTTCATTGGAGTTTAGTCTATACATGGGGTCCAGATGCTACGAGATAGCAGCTGGAACGTCCAATCAAATGCTGCCAAACATCCGATTTGCAAAAAGGATAGGTTAATGGCACGAAGAAAATAGCTCGGCGCAAGAGGCGCACAGAGGCATGTACGCTGAGTCAGCAGGAAAGTTTGCATGCTGATCGACCAGCAGCCGAGTGGGCTAGTGACAAGGGGTATGAACAACAGACAGTTCTTTTCTCACGCTTGCTCATTGCCATGCTTCACATCAAACCACGTCAAGCTGCTATGACTACACGATAAACTTGTGATCAAAGATTTACTAGCAGTGAGGAAAAATGATGTATCCACTGGTTGAGTCTGAGGGATGATGAAGGTTTGAGGTTCAGGATAATGCCCGGTGTCTTGTCGCCCAGATCTTCTATCGCTGCCGCGCTCAACTCGTCCTTCAGTGCACTGCACAAGGATCGAACAGCCAACTACTACAGGCTTTCAGTGAGAGGGGCGGGGCAAAAATCGATATACGGGAAGTCGATCCTCCTGCATATAAATATCGGCAGTGATGGGGTTATCGCACAGCCCTCCTTTTTGAGCTTGTGTGATGAGGCTAAATCTAAAAAAATATTCACAGAGCAGCAGTATTAAAACAAGCAGTTTAACTTGAAGTAGGTGAGTTTCATCGCGCACAAACTTCAATGGGAGGGACTCGCGTGAAAGTTTCAATGTGACGGTGGGCCAAGGATATCAAGGAGCCTTGGACGAATGGTAAAATAAAAGATTCTCAGGGTTCAACTCAGTACTGAATACCCAGCCCGAAATTAGACTAGGTCAGTTGGAAAGGGTCCGAATAACGTACAAGCTGACGTTTTATCTCCAGTTGAATCTTGAACTACAGCAAGACATGGGGATTGTTTCTGTAAGTTTACTGGGTAAACCAATGCCTTGGACATTCCACTTTGCCATCTTGTCAAGCTCTCTCTACTGCGAAGCAAGAAAGTGTGTTGTGTGTTGGGCCAGTCAACCGGAATACTGTGAAGCCAAGACAGATCAGTCTACTGTGTGGTATCGGCCCATCACAGCACTTTGAAATGTCCGGCTCTGAACTTGGAGCCTACGAACTATTTCTCTCATGGTTCATATGGCCTCGGGAACATTTATGTGGGAGGCTTATTCTTGCTGATATACTTGACTGGTGATGGGCTCTGCCGTCAACCTCCCCACTTCCCGCAGGACAAAATTTAATGCAACATTTACATCACTACTTCCTAATCGTCGACAAGGCGTCTAGATTCTGAATATATTAATTACAGGGAACCTCGGAATGCCTATATTTCATAGTCTATCCATATCCTGACGATATTTACACGAAGGCTCTACCCTAGTCCACATCCAAAGCGGCCCTGTCTCGAAATGCCGGACTCGCTAGGTACCTTTTATATCACATCTGTGCGGGCTGTATTTCTTGAACCTTATCGAGGCATGTCAGTTAATAATGGGCCGGCTAAGTCTCACTGCGTACGGAGCTCGCTAGGATCGGTCCAACTGGAAATGACCATACCTAGCGAGTCTTCGATAGGAGCCGGACTCCATGTGAACCCAAGGATTGTAACTAAACATGGACAGTCAATTTTTGGGTAGGAGGGTCGAGAAAGAGAAAAGTCGGATGTTGCGCAAAAACATGACGCTGGTATTTCAGGAAAGACGTCTAAAATCGGTCAAACCAGGAGGGATGATTAGCCTTGTAATAGGGCGGATGCTTAGCCTATTGGAACCCTTGTATCTCTCGCTCTAGACTAGCGTAGACTTGTTGATGCGCCCATGGTGTCTGGTGGAAGGAGTCGATAATCGTGCTCTCACTTCCATCTACCCTCCATTAAATCCAACAGCCTAAGCCGACAGCCTGTACCCAGAAGAATGGGTAATCTTCGGCCACATGGAAAAGTCAAGAGTTCTCAAGGTGCTTGTGAGGCTTCTTGTTGGTGTGATACGAACTTCCCTCGACGGCAATAGGCTCGCAAAACAATTCCCTCGTGTATGGCCTTTACAATCACCACTCTTGTTTCAAACCCACCTTATTTCGAGCGAGGGGCCGAGGGAAGGAGGCAATTTTTCACGAATGGAATGATGGGCAATGGAGAGGCCGCAGACAGTCGCTTGTCCAAAAGCAACGCAGCCGCATCTCATGGTCGAGAAAGTCTAATTTCATTCGGTAACTGGAACGTAGTAATCTGACCAAATCCCCACTACTTGTAAGGAATGATAACGTATCCGTTGTATTGCTACTCCTATTTCTCTCAGGATTCCTGTTCAAACGTGATCCACCACGTCGTCATTCTCGTACACATCTAGAGAATCCCTTGGACTATCGCTGTCCGTCATCCCTACCCCACCATACAGAGATCGTCAGTAAATATGCAGCAGCAAGGTTGTGCTATTCACAAGGCCAACGGATTTGATATTCTATGGGTCACCACGAAGCAGGAGATGGGAGATCTCCGAATATACTCGCGCGCTTCTCTCGCGCCACCTCTCTACCGCCGCCTCAGCCTTTGAAGTCAGTGTATTTCCACTCAGGCTAGATAATATCGTTATCTCAATTTTTGACGGACTGATAGTGATTATGTGCCTGTGGGCGGTGGAAAGATGTGCGTTGGGACTCTAAAACACATTGTTCTCACCGAAACATCCATTTGCCTCTCGGAGTCGTCTATTCAAGTATTACGCATTCGTAGACATAACTATGAATTTGATCTAAATCTAAATTAATGTGTCTACCAAGTCCATACAAATCCCGCCAATACTCACCTCTGTCGGGGGCTATTCTCAACACCCGTTAGTGGTGTCCCCTGTGAACCTCTAGCTCTCATCATAGAGTCTGCAGAGCCGAGATTGTATAACACCATCCTCACTTCGATGTCGATTCCCAACCAGAGGTCAAGACTGAATACCTGTACGCGATGTCCAGTACGAACCTGGGACTGAAATGTTCACCCAGAGCCAAGTTCAGTCAAGTTCAGTCAAATTCAGCAATACCAATGAAGTTGGGACACGAGGCAATGATTCAAATTATTCCACCTTAAATTTCCACTCCCGACGAGATCTGCTCCTAACGAATCCTCATCAAGTCTTCAGGTACGACGCGGTACATCCTCATTCCAATGACTTTACCTCCCGTCGACTTTCTCTGGCCTCAGCTGGTCACCAACACACGCTCATGCCCATAATTACATCCGACGGAGGAAACAAAGCGTAGCGCACAAATCTGGGAGACAGATCTTTGGGATGAGCGTGAGAGGGATCAGGACAAGTTCATAAGATGATGCAGAGAATGGATACAACCTCGATGGGCGTGAAATTTGAAATTCCGGCAAGGAGTTTTACAAATTGAGCTTTGTGTGTGCCAAGACTTCGGTTGCGAGAGTGCAGGCGACACTATAAACACTGCCATGGTTGGATGGTGCGGTGGTACATCGTCTTGGCCGGTCTGCCAAGTAGAGTCTGGATAGCTTGGAAACACATCCCACTCGAGACAGTAGACCGCTGGTTCGAATCCAGCAAATCATAACCACATTTCTCGCGGCGCTGGTATGGATGGATGACGGAGGCATGCTTGGATAACCAAAGGTTTTGAAACGTCCCTTTGGTGGATACTTACGGAGGAAGGCCGACTGTTTGTTTAAGCGAACATACCTCGTAGTGGTATTTGCGAATAAAATCCAGAGTATGAGTGTCTGTAACGTCAAAAGAGCCATCCAAGTTGTACATAGCACTGGTTATGTATCAAAGCTAGATAGCTGCATACACATTAAATGAAATAAAAAAAGAGGATTTCTAACCGTTTTCGCGGTCTTTTTAGTCTTCATCCCTCAACGCTATCATGAAGCTAACCACGATCAAATCAGGTGGTAGGATCGGAGCCCTACTTATCACCAACCCTTGATCATGGATGAAAAGCCATCCGATGAGTTTCCGGAGCGTACCCAGCACCCAATACGGAGATGGTGGATTGGATCAAGTCGGCCTCGACTGTTACAAAGAAGGGAGATATAGATGAATATGCGCACCTCATGTGGTCCCGGTGTCTAGGCCTCGCCTGGCTGGGGCTGCGGGTTTTTTGAGACTTTTTCCCGCGCACGCAGTTTCCATTGCTACCATTTTTATTTTTTTGAGTAGAAGATTCCATGGAAAAGGTGGCCGAATTTCACGGGTAAACACTGAGCTGAATGGTTATTCATCAAGGGCAATATATCAATGATTTTTCAAGAAACATGAGAGGCAAGGAGCCCAATGTGCTAGATAGTATATGCCTCAAGTGGAACAAGATACGAGACACACGCACAGACTCCCGCCGCTGGCTGCAGGAATCGAGAAGCTACTCTGGTGTTCCGAAACATTGCCTGCATTGTGATGATGATGATGATGAAATTAATGTGGGCTATCTCATTCCATACCTCCTCAAACCCTTCCGCGAGTTTCCGCACCCAGTGGCTTTTGCGATTTTTCTCGGCTGCCATACACCCGTAAATGGCCATCGTTTCGTCGGCTGGAGAGGGGATATACTACTGGCATGGGTATCCTTGGCCTGTAGGAAGGGAGGACCTGCATGTCCTACAAAGTCACAGACTCAGATAAGACAATAAAATGAATTAATAGAAAACCCTTCCGCGAGTGCATTGCGGCGAGGACACAAGACTGTATGCCTGCTAGCGGTGTTGATTTACGGACCTGGGATGAGAAATTCGTCCAGAGCCAATTTCAGTCTAATATCGCAACATCGAACAAGTTGGCTCACAATGCAATGATTCAAAGCTCCATACCAGATCAAAATTTCGCTTCCAACCGGAGCGCTTTCCACGAAACCCTTTACTAGTGTGCAAGTTTGACCTAGTGCATATATATTCACATAACTACACCTCTCATCAACTTATTGTTGGGCCTCAGTTGGCCACCATATATGCCCACGACAACATGCATATTCATAGCAGAACGAAAATTATGTTGCACAAATCTGAAAGGCATTTGTTTGAGATGGACGTGTGAGAAATCAGGATGAGCTTACAATATGAAGCAGTCTTGATGTGTTTGATACTACGAATCCAGGCATAGAATTTTCTAATAATGAGCATTGTGCGCGCCAATACTTCGATTACGATATTGCAGATGAAATTTTAAACATTGACACGGCTGGATATTGCAGTGGCACATCATCTGAGCCGGTCCTCCCATATAAATTCTGCATAGCTTTGACATTTGATCTTCATGATACAGGAGGCGGTTGGTTTGAATTCGGCAAACTACAACCATATATCTCGCTGTGCTAGCGTGAGTGGATAGTCATAGGGTTTGAAACTTCCATCTGGTGGGTATGCACGGAGGAGGGTTGACTGTCCTGTCTAAGCAAACATATCTCAATAGTATTTGCGATTGAAGTCCAGAGTACGAGTTTCTCTATATTCAAAAAAGGCATTTCATATCTTGAAAATGCAGTGGTCGTATGTAGTAGCTAATGACCCAAATACAGTTGAATGATACAGAAAAAGGGGGGATAAAACTACAATATGGGTGAACCACCATAGGCTTCATCCTACTGACTTTCGATAATGTCCTCTCCGACCTAGAAGAGAAATCTTAATGTCTACCAAAAAATATAACGAGGATTCAAGAATCACTTCTCTGGCTGCCAAGCCTGGATTGAAATACGCCTACTGTATTATTATGTCTGGGAAGACAACAGTAGTAAACCTAGCCTGTCTTACTACCCCTGAGACAGTGGATGCTCTAGATCATACTTATTCATGCTGGAGGTTCGCGGTCCTCGTAAATCTTTAGGACGATAACGCTGTACCAGATACTCGGCAACTACTACATCAATAGTACATCATCAGCGGCTCTAATTGTCCAACGTTGTCGGATAATTTTCTACCCCTTATGAAATTGTCGGCGAATCCGCTTTTAAATTGAAAATGGATCTTTTCTCATACAAGAGTCTTCGACAAGAATTTATCGCGTAAAATTTTCTCGTCTTCGTCCTGTATTTGAATGTTTCTTGCGAAAGACGACTGGTCGGGCCGCTCTTGGGTTTTAATCTTTAAAAAAGGGCTTTAGGAATATCATCCACTCGAACTTGCCCTTGCTGAATTGTGGAGGCAAATTGTTACTAGATATTCTCTTTCTTATCATCCAAGACGTCTCCTATCATAGGAATAATTATCCTCGACGCCCCCACTAGAGCTACAAATCTGGAAATCGGCCTGACCGTGCTTCTCTTTCTATCTATTACTCTCCCAGCTTCCGCGACAGTCCTCATCAGCCACTCAAATCTTTACCACAAATACTAGCAGCCATCTTATGCAGGCTCTCCCTAGCATCGATCTGATGTACTCTTTCCACGGATAAATATATGTTCATCGTCATTTATCTCTGAGCCTGATAAACCTACCCAAAATCGAGAGAGTGTCCAAGAACTATAATTTGCCTCCGATGATCTCTTACTGTAAGAAATTATTGCTAATGTGTATTCCAAATTAGATGTGACCCCTGACCACTTTCCTCTGGTAAGAAACAATACGCGCCTTGCCCAAGCCGTCCTTGCTATCCATAGGCCCTAACTTGCGACAATTGAGGAGAAAACATATATTCCTTGGTGTAGACCCAAATTCAACTATCAAGGTCTCTAAAGCCTTCTGAAACAAGCCTCAATAACTTATGTGAGGGATTAATAAATCTTCTTGGGAGTGCGTACTCTGGAGCCGCGAAGTAGTTCCTTCAATGTAATAAAGGCAAACCTTAGTAGTATTAGAACGACTGACATAAAAACAGTTAGCGGGAACTAGCTCAGCCAAAACTTCCTTCAGGGTCCGCCTGAAAAGCATTTCAGAAAGTGGTAAAAAAGGTCAAATGCGCCTGTTTTAATAAACTAATGGCTGAATCTAGCAACACAAGAGACATCCTTGACACTGCAAAGTGTTACAAGTCAATCAACAACCCTCGAGTCTCTCTATTCGTCTATTGACTTTCTCCTAACTCTCGTCCAGCTTCATTCCCTGAATCTAAAAGACATTGTCATCAAGAATCTTTTGTAAAACTAATTGGACAAAAGAGATTATAACTTTATTACTCTCTCTACCGTGAGATTTAGCTTCTTTCCCCAATCTTACAACTCTAGAGTTATTTAGCGGCGTTCTCGGCGTAGGTAACACAACTCTTGGAAGTGACGAAACCCCAACAGCAGACCTCGGATCTCCGAGCCTATTCTTGAACTCCCCGGAGAATGCCACAAGCTAGGACATCACTCCCGATGCTTTCTAATAGAGGTTCCAGTCACTACAAGAAACTCCAATAAAGCAGATTTGACTACACCAATGTCGTATGGACCAATTGCTGTCTTTTTTTGACAAAACATTACAAAGAATAATCACAAAGCACATGGCTTGGTTAGCTATTTTGAACAAAGTGAAAGCATATCAAAGGTTTGGGGCTCTACCACTCTGCTCCATTGTGGAACTTGTGTTGTTAAGGTAAGAGCTTCTCGGGGGCTTTTCGACACGAAGCTTTGTGATGATTGATAGTCTGTCAATATAAGCTGTCAATACCTTCGTATTCAGAATCGTATAGATCATAGGGTAGAAAAGGCGTCTTATATATGTTACATTACTACTCTCGCCTTGACTTCCCACAGGAGCATCATAGAAGTTTTGGTATCATTCATCTAGCAGTATATGTCGAAGGCTAAGAATAACTACCGAAGAAGTTGGACAGGGAAATGTCTCGGGTCAAAAATAGGGACTGTCCGTACGTACGCGGCTTGTTTGTTTCGGTCAGTGCTTGCATTCTGTATTTAGAATCGCAGGTTATTCTATTCCTAGCGCATGTCTATATTTAGAGATCAAGTCAATCATGAGTAGTGTATATAGTCCTAGAATTCCGGGAGAAATAGGAATCAAGTTATTTTTGCTGAGTTATCTTTTAATTTAATTACATATACTTCGCCGCTCACAGGTCGGGCTCCCAGTTACCTAACAGTATAATCTAGAAACGCTTTCCATAGCGTGATTTACTATTCGCCTACTCCCAAGGAAACACCCGCATAGTTACCCCTTCACTCCTAGTGATTAATGCCCTGGTGAATCGTAGTCGTGAATACCGCCAGCACAAGACCTAACAACTTCCATCACACATAACATAGAAACTGCCAGAGTGGCTATCCTTGATGTTTTAGGGGCTTCGATACGCTACTTCCAGGGAGGCTAGCCAGCCGATGTAAAGGAGACTGAATGGCCAAATTATCTTTGTTACTAGCACAGATTGTTTGTATCAAGTCGCAAGGGGTGTATGTGCCGATGGGCAAGGTCCCCCCAGAAAAGTCAACTGCGGGCAAACACAAGGCACTCCGCTCACGACTTCCATTTCTTCACCATGTCCTTGGCTCAGATCTAGACTCGAGGGCATCAGATAAAGTTTTGGGAATGAGGTTGATGTTGTAGTTATCGAGAACCCATCAACCCCCCTGGGGCCAATTTCTGTAGAACGGAGTCAGCAATCAACCAAGCCATTCCACGCGGCAAAGACAATTTCATCATCTTTCTGGCGGGCCGGTGTGATGGCTCAGCATGCTCTGAACATGCGGGAGAGGTAAGAGGAGTCGAGCCCGAATCGACGTCGAAAGCAAACTCCGGCATAGCAAAAGTTGACGACTTCTGACTTGGCCATGCCTTACTCGCGCGAGTCCTCGAACTCCATTTTACCACAAGCTACCTCACCTCCATGGCCGTTTAGGGAGTTGTTTCGATTGTAGACGGGAGCTTGTCTCATCAATCACCGGCCAGCTCCCACTACCGAATCACGATGCTACGCGTACCTGTAGAGAGGAGACCATGTCATGAAATACCAAGCTCGGGCCTTAGCCTATGGGACTTCACAACCTGAGGAAGCATAGGCATCTGGGAAATGGAGCAAGGCGGGAAATAAGTAACGAATGGGTGCGCTGAGACTGACATTTTTGGGGGTTTCCCACTTTGAGGTGCTCGTGGGTGTCGAAGCTACGATTTGGCATGGTGCTACCAACACTTTGAATATGGAACATACGAGGCTTGCTTTCGGTGGATGGAGGTGTGAGAATATGACTCTGGTCGTTACGAGAAGTGTCGGCGCAAGTCAACTTATTGACGTAGGACTGGTGTATTGGTGGCTAACATCGAAGATTCACGCGCAGCGCAAGGCACGAGACCAATAAATTGTTCATTCCTGGCTCTTCTGCATAGGTCATCCTAATAGCATCGAGTCTTTCGGGATCAACTGCCCGTGTCGTGTCAGATTAGATGCAAGGCTCGTGTCTCGCGCGCCAAAGTGACACTCGCGGTGGCTTAGCATCAACGGCTCTCGTGTGCGGGCTTTGGTGTCTAGATGGGCCGGAAGCAGTAGGCAGGAGGAATCCTAAAAGGATATATATGTATGCCATTATAGATAGAGTGATTGTAGTTGACTTGAGGCGTGCAAGGTAATTTCATCAGCTTAGACGAGAGCCACGATCAGTGCGGCACCTACACGCTGCTTGATGTTTGATGCTGGAGAGGTGTCCAATGTGCCGGATGCTCTTTGACGCAAGAAGTACAATCAAACCGAGCCATTCAACTCGCAGTTTATTCTAGAGTGCGGGTTGAGCGAGGGAGCGTGTATTACACTGAGCCGGGAGTCACGAGGGAGGCACTATCGTGACTTTACGCCTTGGCCTGGGCCGGATGATGATGAGCACTGGTCGGTGAGGTGCAGACGGCGCCGCCAATCGGCCTTCGGGAGCCTCCTCAACCTCGGCGTGCCTGACGCGCGCGCCAGATGTGCTCCATTGGGCATGCGCGCAGATACGCCAGCTCGTCACACTCACCTCCATCTGGCTCGCACACAAAAGTCGGACATCTAGCGCTACCAACCATTCGGACGCTGTTCTGGTGAGCTAGTTGCGCTTACATGTATAATATCAAATATCACTACTATCATTTCTCGGCCTAAAACAATATAGTTCACATAGCGCTCCTCTGCCGCATGGTCAAGGATACTTATGCAAGCTGTATATCCCCTCATCAGTGAGCTTGGGCAGTAACTTATCCCCTTACTATCGCGCATTTCCAGCCGGCGAAAAGTTGGGACTCGTTGCGTGTACATAGATGGCCTTTCAAGTTGGGGAAGTCGTGGAGGCCTTTTATCGTCCCGCCACCAAGCGACCAGAATGCGAAACTTCTCACTCAAAGCTTCACTTGGCCGCTCTGGCTCAGCCATGCAACGAGGATATTAGGGGATGGGCCTAGGCCACTCACCTGTAGACGAGCCTTGGGCCGAACACATCATCATGGCTCAGTGCACGAGAGAAAAAGCTAGGCCAGGCCCCTGGGATCTACAAACGATCAACTTGATTGGTAGGGCGTGTAGTAGGCGTCTATTATTCTAGGTTCATTGTCCTCTCTTAGTTCACGACTACACCGAGAGCCCAGCTTGTCTCTGCCCATAAGCCACGGATATTTATGTCTCGGGTAGTTTACCCTATCCTACAGCTCCTGCGCATCTCTTTCCAAGCCACATGAACCCTCACTAGTCTCTATTCGAACATACACGTAGAGTAGCCTAATAATGGGTGCTGTAGACCAGTGTCTCTCTAAGTGTTGGATTAGATTGAATTTATATTGTAGTCCTATCTGGGTCGATGGCAATTGAAGACTCCACGAATCCACTTGAAACAAAGTTGCCAGACTTTCTAGGTTTGATCATAAAATTTTCTTCTAGATAGTGAGGGGTGTCAAGTATTGAAGGAGACTGGGCATTGCAGAGTAGCCCCGGCTAATTTTCGTGCTATTTTGGGTACCAATTAGTGCCGTAAACTCACGAGCATGAGACTCCATCTTGGCTCTACAGGCGCAACGGTGAGAGCTCGACGCTTGTGGGGACACTGCTGAAATTTCTTGCATCTTCCTTGCTCCCTCTACTGCCCTGATAAAGGGGCTACCCAAAATAATATATTCCTCGAGACACGGTAGATCCTTCGATTTCCGTCTCACATAAAAATCTACTATGGATGCGCGATATTAGTCATATTTCATGAGAGAGTTTGTTGGCTAGTTAAACAGGGGAGCTTTGCTTTGGGGGCCCATTGCCCGTAGGATAGGATACCAGTCGGCAGTGCATATGAATGGTACGTTACGTGCCCGATACTAGTGAAGAAGTCTATCGGATTTCAGTCAATTATACTAATCCTATTTAATTTAACTTTACATCTCTCCGCTATATAATGTGCCGGCCTGACAGATAAAGAGTCTCGGCGCAAATTTGCCGAAAATAACGCGAATTCATGAAGGAGGCGTTAATTTCCTACATTTTGATACCTCTAGCCCAATTTTCAGCCAGCCCATGCAAATTTTAACTTGACAAGGTCAGAGCGATAACAATCAGTCAATGTTGATGGTAGAAGCTAATTAATGAATCTCATAGATACAGTTTAAACTCTTATTGTTCTACTGTGATTCTGACCGATTGTCCCACTGCCTTTATGCAATTGAGTTAGCGAGATACACCCAATTTCATGAATTACCTAATTACGACGGCAAGTTTTCCGCCAAAGATCATGTGATGGTGCACTTCTAGATGCTGCAGCTACTGTCAACGCCCAATCATATCAGTGATAATGATGCTACTAAAGCGACTTTTTTCAGGAAGTTTCCGAACTGCAAGGCTTGTTGTCTTTACCACATAGTAGAGCGATGCTTGCCACAACATCCGCTGGTTCAGGTAAGTTCCAGTGAGCACGTGTTACCTTGTTACTCTCTCCAACTTTAACAGTGAAGTAATGACTATCTGTCAAGCCCGCACAGTCAAGTGCGCGAAACATATCTTCGTCCGTAGAATCATCACCGAGACAAAATACAAATTCTGGTTTTGGAACTGACTCCGATATGAGACGCTTAGCGATTTCTCCTTTGTTGATAAAGGTTGGTCGTACTTCAAGATTCGCCTTTCCCATCATTACCTCGATGTCCCACTCACAACTGACAGTTTTTTCAAGCTCTTTGCGACACTCATCCGCGTTGTATGCACCTAGAACTGGATCAGAGGGTCGATAATGCCAAGTCAAGGCACAGCGTTTACGCTCTATGAAAGAACCTTCATCTCGATGTCAGTTGAGAATTAATTAGGGAAAAAGCTGCCAGCGCAGGATTTTGTGGGTGCCAAAAGGGATAAAGTTACCCACCGGGAGTTCGTTCGGTATATCTCTGCAACACCTGCAACACCACCTTTTGCCATCCCAAATCAAAGACTTCAGCCAGATTCTCCCACTCCTTTCGTCTAGGATGCCTAATGAAGCTTCCATGCTCAGCACTAAATCCAAGCTCTTCAATATCCCCCAAGTGTTTTTGGAGAAAATCTTGATCACGTCCACTTATAATCCAAACTGAGTTATCCGAATCTGCAGCCAAAGTTTTGAGAATGCAAATCAAGCGCTTTGAAGGTAGAGCTGCTGCTGGATCACGAACAATTGGTGTGAGTGTTCCATCATAATCAAACATGAATAGGCGCTTTGAGGCACTATGGTATTGTCTAACTAAAACTGTTTTGTCAAGTAAGGGGGTAGTTGTTGACGAGTTAGAGCCGTTAAGAACAGATAAGAGGCTACTTAGATAGCCATCCGTCCAGGCCTGGATATTACGACTCGTAACGTTTGAATAGAGTGATTTGTGCATTGTCGCTTTTTCTTGGGCACTCATTGTTAGGGCAGAATTGATTTGTTTTCCGACACCTGAAACATCCCAAGGATTTATATGTATAGCCTCTTTCAGGCTACCTGCAGTGCCAGAGAATTCAGAAAGGATGAGAGGATTGTGCTTATCTCGTTGGCACACAATGTATTCAAGACTTGTCGTGTTGATTCCATCTCGGACACTTGTGATGAGCCCAATATCAGCTGCCCGGAGGAGAGCCAAGTAATCTGGTTGCGAAAGATATTGTGGATAATACTGAACCGGGGAGAAAGACAGAGATCCATAGACCCCATTAATATTGGCAACGAGTTCTGATACTTGATTGGCGACTTTATTGTCAGCACTTTCAGGTCCCTTTTCAGTGATAACGGGATTTGTGACTTGAATCAACACAACATTCCCCTGCCATTGGGGATAGTCGCTTAGAAACCTTTCAAATGCCATAAGTTTCTGAGCGACACCTCGAACAGTATCCAATCTATCGCGGCCCACAATGATCTTTTTGCCTTCATAGAGACCACGAAGTGCTTCTACCTTTTTGTCAACTATGGGGTCATTAAAAGCACTTTTTTCTATTGCTCCAGCATCAATGCCTATGGGAAAGACTCCAACAGTAACTTTTCTGCCGGAAACCTCGACGCCCATCCCATCAGAGGGAAACCCAAGAATTCTGGTACAGCATGACACAAAGTGTCTTGAGTAGCTAAGATTTTGGAATCCAACTAAATTGGCACCTAGAACTCCCTCTAATACTTCCTTACGCCGCGGCAAACATCGAAGGAACTCGCTACTAGGAAATGGAATGTGGAGGAAGAAGACAATGTACATGTGTGGTATGCTGTTGCGGAGTATCTTAGGTAGGAGAAGAAGATGGTAATTGTGAATAACTACTATATCGCCGGGCTTATATTTCTCAAGAATTCGGTATGCAAATTTCTCATTTAAGCATTTGTAGTCTGTCCATGACTGACATTCAGTCCGTGCATCGGTGGGTTCGTTCTGTTTATAGTGGAAAAGGGTGTATAAGCTTTGTTCTGCATATCGTCTCCATCTAGCTTGGTCTTTCAGGCAAATTCTTTCTGATGTAGATTCTGTCTCATCATCTAGCCAGACTGGCAAGATTTGACTTTTGTTTTTGTAATTGAGCTGCCATTCTAAATGTTCTTGATCTTCCTTACTAATCCATAGACCTTCTGAATGACTTGTATCTAGCTGGTGAGTCGATCCGTCTATAGGTATCGGAGCAGATGATTTGTTGAGCGGTGGATATCGGCATACGGATGTAGTTGACGGAGGGGTGAGTGGAGGGGTAATATCTGCGGTAGTGACTTCGCCTGTCCAACCGACTAAGGTATGATTCCAAGGAGTTTGACTAGAGGATAGATGTGCAAAAGAATCGAAGAGTGCAGATGTACCACGCCGAGGCTCGAGTTCCTAAGTACTTATTAGAGATAGCAGCTCACAGGCAGGCATTCAACCTACCCACTCAGACTCTTTTCTATATTGAAGAGAATATGGTATACAAATGTTAGCTGAAATCACATTTCCACTCAGACCGAGATGAGGGTATGCTGTACGCGGATCTAAATATTTTTTCTGAGGCCCGGGATTTGTTGCGGAGGATGAATCATTGTTAATTGTTGTATTATGGGGTAGTTGTGTGCTTGGCTCCATTTTTACGATATATCGAGCTGAATAATTAGTATTTTCTAGTTAACTTTTTCAAATTCAAAGAGGACGTAGAATTAAAATGTGGATTGAAGAATGGGTTCTCTCTCCGAGATGTGACATGAATGGGAGACAATTAGGATGAGTGAAGGCAGATCTGAGATTATCTGTCCAAACTGTTCGGATATCTAGAGGCTATAAATCTGTACCATTTTTAATTCAGTAGGTCGATGTGAGAAAATGGGTGAGTGGCAAGAAGTACTAAATGGCATGCGTTACAGTGGGAGATTTTGTTCATGGTGAGACGTGACCCGTTGTATTTGTTTTGGCGGCGCGAAGTTGGATGCCAACGATTTGGCTCAACACAACACCATCAAAATTATGGGGAGTAAACTTACGTGATACTACTTGAGAATTTTCGTACGTTGCATACTTTTTAGTTCTAAATTTTGGGGTTTAGCCTATATTTTCATGAGAACCTGTTGTGAAGATGTGGTACAAATAATTTTTAAATGCTTTCGTGTAATGTCACCAATTTGAGCGTCATGAATAATCGCAAGAGAGCACAGACTAGAAGTTTTAGATAAGTTATCATGCCTGCCATTTTTTAGTCAGTCTCCTTATTACGCCAGTTCAGTATTATCAACTGTAACTTGAACTACTGTCTATCATCAATATTGTCCAAATGTGCTAAGCGAGCCAGAGACGCACCTGGAATCCTCAGATCTACAATCTACAGATCCATGGTCTCAGTTAAAGCTTATCTGTTGAGTGCCAAGTTGTCGGATTGATTTTAGCTAAATGCGGCAAGCTCCCGCCAAGCTCACTAGATCGCACTAAAGCTCCGCTATCAGCTATAGTGGGGTGGCAAATCGTATACAGTTAGTGCAAGAATAATTGAGCGGGGTTAGATGCACCAGACGAATTATCTCAAAACCGACATTAAATGAACCTCCCAAATTTTCATGGCTACAGTGTGAAGTAGAACTAATAATAAGAGAGAGAGAGAAGTGTTTTTATTGTAATTACTGAGTTTTTGGATATCTAGCACATTGGGCTTCTTTCTGATCCAGGCCACACTTTGAACAATGCTCCTCGCCTGTGAAGGGACTAATCACATTAGCTATTCGCATGAAAGTGTGTCGTAAATTAATTTATATTCTATATGAAGAAAGAAGTACTACGAAGACTACATGCTTATCTACTCAATACCGCGCGTCGCGTGTGGATTTATGCAGGAGTTATCCTTTACACAACTCCGTAATCCAGCCAAGACATGTACTCTAAGATTAGATTAGATTAGATTTTTATTATAGTCCTATATGAGTCTACGACTATAGAGGACTTCTAGCTTCTAAATGAAAGAGACAAAAAAATTTCGATAAATTCAACCATTTTAATTCCCAATATTTTCTTATAGATAGTGAGGAACAAGTCCTGTTGCGCTACGGTTATTTTAGGTTTACCTGAATTTACTCATAACATGACTCGGGTCGGAGAAGTTAATGCTGATACGTGATGCGTATCAAGGAAAATATCTTTTTGTTCGGATTTTACATAACTCATACTTTGAATTGGGTTTACATTTATGTTTCCCATGATATTCTCATCTTATCTGTCCAGAGCACGGTTTGGTATTTTTCGGTGGTAGCATTATTGCCAGCGAGTTATCTAGTAGGGTTTCATATGAGGAAAATTATGTATTTTAGATACTCAATAGCCAGAGAATAGAGGGACGACCCTTCGATGATTTGTTACCTTCTACTCCCATTTCCAAAATAGTCCAACAAGTCCTTTGTACTCTAAGACTTCTCGATAAATGAACCGGATAAACTCCGGTTAAAACTAAAGGCGCTAGCCTGCAACATTGCCTCTTTTATTACTTGAAAGACCATTGATATGTTGCCCGTGATGAATAGCCATTCAGCTCAGGTTTTACCTGTGGAGTTAGGTCACCTTTTCCACGGAACCTTCTACCCAGAAAAAATAAAATGGTAGCAATGGAAACTGCGCGCGCGGAAAAAGGTGTCGATGTCTAGGCCTTGCCTGGCTGAGGCTGCAGAATTATTAAGACCTTTTTCCGCGCGCGTAGTTTCCATTGCTAGCATTTTTCTATTTTTTTGTTGTGTTAAACTATAAGAGTGTCGGTCAAACACAATCTTCCCTGTGCCTTAACATAATGGAGTTATGGTTTGAATTTGAATTCATTATCCTGATTTGGCGCCCTATGGGCCCATGAAGGTGTCTATATACTTTCTAATTTATACGGGAGGAAACCTTTTGGTGCAAACTCCCCAAGCCTTCCTGTTTAATTTCTATGTTTTTCTAATGTATCTTTTAGGAAGCACAGTTACACTATAGTGCCCTCCATATAACCCAACCACATCAGCCTTATCGACCTCAAGAAAAGCATGACCTGTTCCTTTCCCTCAGCAGCATTTCGACCGCCTTTGTCATTTGAAATTGTTCTATCCAACCATGATTTAGGATCCACTGTGTTATCCTTTTGATGTCTCCAGAATTGTTCATCATTGCTTCGTAGGACCGATCTTTCGCTTGTCTCCAGATCTCTCCTCTTCCATTTGACCATCGAGGGCAGGACATAATTATGTGCTTAGGGTTCTGCAATTGGTAGATATATGAATAGCTTGGACTGTAGACACTAGGTACTTTTCTTCTATATAAATACGAATTGAGCCCCATGTGCTCACTTCGTATTTTAATCGCTAGACTGCTTTGGGCCCTTGTCAGGTTTCGGTGGAGTAGGAATGGCGATTCCTGGAGACTTATTTTCCATCGATCCGACTTTTGCTTCTGATAGAAATTGACTGCTCTCCAGGTTTCGGGGTCGGCGATTGCATTATGTCGAGGTAATTGGAGCTGCCTTTGATTTTTCCAGGATCTAGCCCATTCTTGGTATGCTGCAACCTTTCCTGCCTCTTTCTGCCGTTTTTCTGACTGGTCTTCTCCACAAATTTCCACCCAGTTTGCCAGATCTAATCTCCTATTATTGGCGTGAATGTCTTCTCAATCTCGTTTGGGCGGCTTGATATTACTACAGGCAGATTGTATGAGCTCCTTAACTGTTAGGGTTTTCGGGCGGCCAACGTATTGGCGTCTTTACTGCTCCAATTAGATTTCCATCGGGGAGTTATGGTTGTGAATATTGTTTACCTAAGAGAAAAACGAGTAAGGCGTTTGGAGATCTTATACACCCTGTATTAATAGTTTCATATTAGCGTGTATGCGACGCTCCTTTTTTTTTTTTGCATCAGATTTTAATTGCGTATGCAGCTATCTAGCTATGACACAATATCAAAGAAAAGTACAGAAAAGATGACTCAATTTACAAGAGGAGCACTCATGCCTCGGATTTCATTTGCAAGTACCACTGCGAAGTTATGGTGGCTTTTTCTTCACCCCAAGTCAACCCTCATCCGTGAGTACCTACCCAGGGGAACGTCTCAAAAACCCTGAGTTATCCAGACATGCCTCCGTCATCCATCAACTTTTCTCCGCGCGAAATATGGTCTGAGATGTCTCCTTCCCAAGTGGAGTAGGTGCCCAGGCTACTCAAACCATACCAGAGAACACCACCAGGAGGCGGACCTCAACACTTTCCATCGTTTGCTTGTTTTTATAGTGTCAGCTGCACTCTCGCAAGCAAAGTTTTGGCGCGCACAAAGCTCAATTCGTAAAACTCTTGCCAAAATCCGAAATTTCACGCCCGTCGAAAACGTATCCCTCTTCTGCATTATCTTGTGAACTTGTCCTGATCCCTCTCACGTCCATCCCAAAGAGCTATCTCCCAGATTTGTGCTCCACGCTTTGCTTCCTCCGTCGGGTATAAATATCGGCGTGGGCGTGTTTTTGGTGACCAGCTGAGGCCAGAGAAAGTCGACGAGAGGTGTGGTCATTGAAACGAGGATGTACTAGGTCGTACTTGTAGACTTGATGAGGCTTAGATGAGAATCGGACTCTTTGGGAGTGAAAGATTGACATGGTGAAGTAATTTGAATTTTTGCCTCGTGGGCCAACTTCTTTGATATTGCGAAATTTGACTGAACTTGGCTCTGGGAGAATATTTCACTCCCAGGTTCGTAGAGGACACCGCGTACAGGTGTTCAGTCTAGCCCTCCGTAGGCGACGCTCGTAGACACATATTAGTAGGAGCATAGTCGCAGCATTTCAAGATGCTGGGTGAGGAGACTAATATACACGTCCTGTTAACCCTACACTTTATCAATTCTACTTCCAGTACTACTGTATTACCCGTCTAGAGGAATCATATTCTAATAGGTTATGAGCCCGGTTTGTCATAGAATTTGATAAAGCAAGGTTACGCATCTACTCGCATTTACTCGCACAAGTTTCGACTCATGCAGCTAACTTCAGCTGTATAAAATGGCCGATGATCACTCAGAGAAGGGAACTGGCCTTTGGAAACTGTTACCTGTTTTGAATAGGGCAAATAAAATTGATTGGTTTCAACTAATCGAACAAGTTCTTGAAGGAGACGAAACACCGTGGTTATTAACACATACCAACAGATAGTACGCGTGCATCAGAGACTCGGCAAGAAGAATCAAACCCAACACAAATTGGATATCGTACACCACGGAACAAGAAGATCAATCAGTAAAATAGTGGGTCCTTCCGAATAAAGATCTTGAATGCAAAAAGGCACAGATAAACTTTCGCCTGAACATTCGACTGAAGATTTCCGAGACAGACAAGGACAAGATGGATGAGAAAATTGGTATACCAGCCCAATATACTTCCCTTAAGTGTAGGTATAAACAGACTACGTATAATTCTGGGCACAGTACTATTGTAGCTTTCACCACTTGGGAAATGAGTGTTGACCTTATTCCCTCAATAAACTACACACAGGTCAGCAAGCTGAGAAAGGAAGTCCATCAGTTCTCATCCGGAACTGAATCTCGGTAGACTTTATGTGGAATTTATTCGTTGCCGGACTTCGTCCAAGGCACGAGTATATGACTCTAGCTGAAGGCTTCCTCCAAAACATGCTAGCCACTGAGCGTCTCGATAGATTGGATAAGAAATGGTCTCATTTACAATTAGAAGTCTGCAATAAAGAGAGAACTTTTCAAGAAAAAATGGCAATTGGTGCATTCCACGTGAACGAAGAGGGGAATATAAAATTTGCACATGAAGCTAGGGCAGAACACGACCTGAGTTGTTTTATTTGCAGCTCTAGTCGCACACAAGCATTTCTTGTTCATATGCTGTTATTGGTTTCCAAGCCGAAAAAAAAGCTCGTATCAGGAGAGGAGGGGAAAAGAGCGATGTAGATACTAAGGTTTACCTCCCACCTCGTCAACACAACAGCAAAGGCAACCCTCGTATTGTTGAATATCCTGCTTCACCTGGGCGCAGCAACAAACTTAGCTCTTCAGCTGACTGGAGACATAATTCATCAACTAGAGCTCGCGTATCATCACCCTTTCGCCGCAATGAGCAGGCAAGATTCGTGGAGAATGATTCCTGTGACGAGTCCCAGTCCGATGACGAAGAGTTTGGTGGTCTCTCGTGGGAAAAGCGCAGTAATATTCCACTTTCTGCTTGGGCTGCTGACTCTGGCTATACATCTCCAATGACTGAAAACAAAAATCTTTTCAGTTCACCATTAAAATACTGTCGAAGGAGGATTAAAGTTGGTGGAGGGATTATTTATTCAGTCAGAATTGGTGCAGCTTTGCTGAAATTAAAAGATGGAAAATATATTTTGTTAGTAAATACACTGTTAGAACCAGAACTATGATGTAATTTACTATCTGTAAAGAAAATGGTCGCAGGAGATAGCTGTCTCGGTCAATTTGATTCCAATCGAATGATTTTCATCAATATTCATTTCAAATGTAATATTATTGAAGCAGAAAATTACAGAGGACATTACATTGTCTCCAAAATATCTGATTATGCTGATGGTCAAATATTCGGTAATTCTAGAACACCTTCTGAAAAAGTATCTAAAAAGATGAACGCTGCACATAAAAACACGCCTAAATCTTTCGAGTCATTAGAAGACATCTCGGGTTTAAATACAATTTCATATGAAGTAGAATCGGACTATTCTCTTGACAACTACGACTCGACACAACTTATCACTAATGAGTCGAAGAATGGGACGAAGGAATTTGGAAATCAGATTTTCAAGAGAGAAAATAATGCAGCTCTTAGAGGTATAAGAAAATTTAAGGATGAAAATTTAAAAAGTTTTAAAAATATAGGGCTTTCATGTAACGAAAAAAGGACACAACGAGAACTTTCTCGATATTACTGTTGTAATTAAGGCAGCAACATGACTGCAGTAGACAAATAGTACATGTTAGAATAATATGCACTGGCGCCATGAGACATGATTAACCTATATCATCACTCACTGGCATGAATACTAATTAGCCAATAGATGCCTGACAGCAAACATTGGCTTCAGGATCTCCAACAACCTTCCTGTTTAGGTTAGATTAGGAAGTATGTTGGAGTTAAAACTAGTGTGCGCAAAACCCCGCTTTCATGTACCTAGAGGGACTTCTCGCCACACATATAGAATTACAGCAATTTAATCACAATTAACTATCCATTAAATATCAGTAAACTTCTTCGTATAGTAAACACATTCATTGTATCTCTTAATCAAACTCGAGACTAGTGTGTAATTCTTCCAATCCCCGGAACTAATTTAAATTATCACTACTACCACAGAAGATTCTGTTACACCAGTTCTCAGGCACTTTCTCTTCTACATACTGTTTGCAACATAAAGAAAATCATAATTCCGGAAAAAATACCATTGTGTGAAGTTTGCGCAGCATAAAAGTTAAAGAAGAGACAACCAAAGAAACTGGCTGAGCACGCAACAGAACCATTAGCACTGATATCCTTCGATATTGCAGGCCCGTTTCCGCCTACTTATCGTGGATACAGATACTTTGGAGAGGTGATAGATAATTGGAGCCGTAAGACTTAGATTCTACTCCTCAAAAATCGCAAAGAAGTACTCTCTGTATTGAACCAATGGAAGGCTAAAGTTGAACTACAATCAGGGGCCAAAGTTAAAGCGTCTCTTACATATATAACGCACCAGAAATCTTACAGACTTTAAGGGAATGGGAATAGCAAGGTGTATCAGTCCATCAAACTGAACTCTACACTTCTGCACAAAATGGTCCTGCCGAACGATCCATACAGTCTACTGAGACAAATATAAGATGTATGCTTGACTACGCAAAGCTTCCTGTAGAATTTTGGTGTAAAGCTGCACAGGCACAGGCGTATACACGTGCTCGGATGCGACGTGGCCCAACGATTACAGAAGAAATCATAGACAATTTAACGAAAAAGCCTGTAAAAATTGAATATCGCATATCTCCCGAGGAAACTTTCGCTCGTAAAGTACCTCTTGTCCACAATCATGTTAAGACATGGGGATGTAAGATTATCACACATTTTTCTAGATCTTCTTTGCCCGGCTGCAAAGATAAGTTTATGCCTTCTGGAAGAGAAGGTACTTTTTAGGATACAGTGACGATACAAAAACTCATTATAGAGTTTATGCTCCAGATATGCACACGACTATCACATCAAGCAATGTCATTTTCTTCGAAGATGTGCCAGGACGAGCTATTGTTAATTATCAACTATAGATAGAGCTTTCGAATGGTAATTTTAAGAGAAGTTACGGTAATTATATCATTATGTCTGTCCGAAACAAAAGAGGTAGACCAAGTGATGATAGAAGCATTGACAATGTTATATAACCCGTTTCAATCAATGGGTCTGGTCGCATTGAAAATATAACATATACTAACACAGATAAAGTTTTTACCAACAAGGCCTCAGAGTATGGCAAAAATGATAAAATATCAAATAAAAATTTGAATACAATTACTAATGAAAGTTTTCAAATATAATACAGAATCTGAATGTCAATGAAAACATCCCGGACAATACCCTAGACGCTTCAATAGATGAGAAAAAGTCTGAACACCCTCTGACCAATAAAATTGGAAATAATTATGTCACTCCATTCTTATCAGAACCTCAAATAGATTTTTCGAATCCACATTCAACAAAAATTGCTGCCGTATCACAGGATGAAGATTATGGAGAAAGATTAAAAACTGACGAGGAACCAGCCCCTATAATTAAGAAAAAGGCTGTGAATTTCGATGAAGTTGTAAGGGCAATTCCCCGCGGCTCATTGAGGTCGGTAAGTAAGAGACAACTTGAAGATGACGATGACATTGACGAAAGAATTTCGAAAAGATTAATGATTATGAAAGCATAAATTTATTGGTTTAATGATACAAATGACGACATTGAAAAAAGTGAAACTGCAATGATTAGTAACAATATATAGCAAGATATTCCAATCCCAAAATCATATGTGGTGGCATTTACAAATACTAAGTATGGAAAAAGGCGGAGAAAAGTAATTGACGTTGAGCTTCAACAACTTATTGAAAATAGTAGATGGCAAGAAGATGTCCCTCGGGAAAATGTCAATCTAATCACATCCAAATGTATCTTCTCTCTTAAATTTAATGCAGATGGAACTTTAGAGAGATTTAAGGCGCGATTAGTTGCTAGAGGGTTTAGTCAACAATACGGTGTCGACTATACAGAGACATTTGCATCAACCGCTTGAATGGCAACTTTCCGTACCTTCATTGCCCTGACTGCTTGTGAGGATTTAGAATGTTATCATTACGACATTAAAAATGCCTTTACAGAGTCTGAACTTCATGACAAATTTGGATGAAAATTCCAAAGGGTGTCGAAAGAACAAACCCAGGGACCGCACTCCGCCTCAACAGGAGTCTTTATGGCTTGAAACAAGCTGCTCGTGACTGGAATCGTTTAATTAAGACTGAGTTACTAACTTGGGGATTCAATCAAAGCATGGCAGACCCTTGTCTTTTGTTGGAATTTCGCACCAGTTGCATACTCTAGAGCTACACAATTGTCAGTGATGATCGGCAAGGCTGCTTAGGAATAACTTGGCGCACAATTGCACTAGACTGAAATTGGTTTTAGCGTCAGACAAAGAACACGAGTAATATGTAGAAACCTACGGGAGAGAGACCCCGCATGCCTGGAATAGGAGTAAAGATATCGCTGAATGGACAAGAATTTGTGGAAGGGAAAAGGACAAGAGGAGGCAAAAAGAAGCTGGAAAGATAGCGGCTTTCCAGGAGTGGAAAAATTTATGGACAGGCATTAATAGGAAGCAGCGCTCTGGGCGACTAGCACCAGCCGATCCAGAACATTGGAAAGCCGCAAATATATTCACCGATAAAAAAACAGGCAGTACAAAAATTAACTTCAGAGGTACACCTTTAAGTATCCACCGTAACCTGAGCAGGGCCCAAAGCAGTGTCGCGATTCAGCTAAGAAGCGAGCATATCGGCCTCAATTCTTACCTATACAGAAGAAAGGTACCCGGAGTAGAAAACCCTCGCTGTCAATGTGGATATCCGTCACAGAACGTTAAGCACATGCTGTTGGCGTGTCCGCAGTGGGCAAGTGGAAGAGGCGATGTTCTCCGACAAGCTAAAGACAGGTCATTTGAAGCAATGATGAACAGTCCAGAGGATGTCGCTCGAATCACACAGTGGATACTAAGCAAAGGATGGATAAAACAGTTTCGACTTGCGGGGGAAGTGGAGGCAGCAATGTCGGAAAAATGAATCGATCAGGAAGGGGAGAGAACGGAGTCCACACTGGCTTAATAGTGTAAAATGCACTTCCTGAAGGTAAACTAGGAAAGTTTGATAGCTATTAAACAGGCAGGATCAGGGGGTTTTCACCAAATTGGTTTCCCCCTTTGTAAATAATGAAGATAGTCACCTGCATGGACCCATAGGGTGCCTGATCGGGTCAAATGAAATTAAATTCAAATTCAATGTTGAAACCTAGATGTACATTCTTTAAAACATTCCGACGAATAATATAATATAATAAGAACGATTTACGTGAATAATTTATTTGATTGAACTACTACGAAGTACTTTGAAGCTGTGCCTATATTCTTTGAGTGAGTTTCCTCTTAGAACCCATACACACTTTCCAACATCTTTTTATACATGTGCAGCAAAATATTCAATTTTTGGGACATAAATTGCTTACTGATACAATACCTTCAACTACAGCTATTGCCTACACTGGTGGTTCTCTCACAAGGAAAAGGCAGCAGTATTGGATTTGTTATATATCTCCCCGTCACCAGGGAGATTAAATGCTTCTCATTTAACCTTGGTCAAACAATAGGTGTCACAGATACAGAAACTTTCTGCATCCTTAAATTTTGTGATCAGACCCACTTATAGATCACACAACTTGGAATGGCTGGTACTGGGCAAGTGAACCAACAGGACAAGCGACCCTGCGTCAATGATACGTCGTCGGCACACAGCAATGACAACACCAGTATCTCAACCATACATGATTATATGATAATATGACGCAGGTATATCTAATGACATAGTTGTTGAATGGCTGAATGGTTGACAGTTATTGCTATTGATGGTATATTGTATGTATTGTCTTTGTGTATAAATACTCGCTACTAGACCTCTGTATATGATCAACCTTTTCCACTCTTATATTCAATAGTCATCAATATAGCAGATCTACAATATATATCTGTCTTCTTCACGTTAGACTTAAAGTGCTATCCTACATCAACCCAAGTTGACTGTTACACCCATTGTGACAATTCTTAGACTTCTCATAACCTCGTTATTACAATATTAAAGCCATTAAACACCTCAAAACAATTTTACAGCATAGTCACTATCACATCTTCAGTGATAGCCAGGCTAGTCTAATGAGAATACAGACCAAACATAATTCCTTTTCACACCAGATAAGACAAGAGGCAGAGAATTGCTCAATCAAACTCTCCTGGTGCCCTGGAAATATTGGCATTGTTAAAGTTATGAGCTTGAGCGAAGATGGAGGTTGTAGCGGAATCAGTGTCGGCGGTTAGACCGATGCAGTAAGTCTCGTATGAGGTTGTGAGAGGAAGATCCGAGTGGAAACAATTGTATTTAGATGTATGGTTCAGAGTAAAACCGAGATGATAAGAATGAGATTGCGTGTTTGCATATCTTATCAACTGTGGTTTTTGACCAGTATTTATCAATCTCCATGGATCGTAAGTTATGATCCATGTAGATGTAGATCTATGTACATACACATATATGGGTCAGGAATATAAAGCTAAATACATGTGTGTCGGTAATAGATACGAGAAAACTATAACCTGCATTTGAGACATAGTCATCCGCTGGAATGCTAGTGTGAAATAAACGCTAATGCGCATTAAACTTTCGGTGAATGATGTATTGATAACAGTGATATAGAATGGGGAATTTGATAGTCAAATTAGCCGGACTTACTAATAAGTTATTCTTGGCATTCCAAGATATATCATATTTCAACAGGCATAGTAGGTAATGAGCTTGCTGACAACACGGCCAGAGGAGCCAGCAAAAAGAAGGTGCTGAAAAGGAATCTATTTACGTTACATACATTCCTAAAGCAAAGGGCAAAAGAGTGGACGTCGGAGATTTTCCATGAGGAAGAAGGAAGAAAGAGCTCTGGTCTTGGCAAGTATTATAGGATTCAGGCCCAAATGTCAACACCAAAATTTTCAACATATCCACCAAGTTTTCATGGCCACAGCAGATTGACAGAATCTTCATATTTCCAGGCAAGGACTGGCATAGGAAATGTGAGAGCATATTTATACAAAATTGGACAGACAAAAGATGGTAACTGTAATTTTTGCAATAACCAGAAGCAGACCATGCAGCATTTGATACTTCATTGTCAAATGTTTAAAACTGAAAGAAAAGAATCATTCCAAAAAATAGAGCCTTTAACACTACCAATTTTATTCAGAACAAAGAGAGGAAAACAAGCATTGCTTGAATTTTTGAAAACTTCCAGGTGTATATCTATACACAAAGGAGAATAATTAGGACAAAAAATATTGGAAACAAAGAGAGGATAATGGAGGAAAGGAGTTATAATGGTGATTATTATTTGCTTTGAATGTATGTTAAATAAATTGTCATAGCTAGCTAGCTGAGTAAAATATGATAAAAAAAAAGAAATATTCAATTACTTGTTTATGTTGATTACTTGGCTGTTGCTGCACCAAATACAAGGGAACTTGACTGGTTTTTTTGGAAAACTTAGTTCGTGCTTCAACGCCAAGAGCCTGGAGGAGCTTAACAAGATTCTTGGAGTGCGCGTTAAACGTGATCAACTCGCAAAATCCATAGAGCTTGATCAAGAACTACATTTAGATAAAATCCTCACTAAATTTGGATTTCCTATTCCAGCACACCGACAAATAGAAATCCCCATGGAAAACTACAAAGGCTTACACAAATCAATAGCCGATGATAAAAGAATAGATGCCACCTGGTATCGAGAAGTTATTGGATCCTTGATGTATGCCGTGGTCTATACACGTCCAAATATCGCATTTGCGCTAGGTAGATTGAGCCAATACATACAAGACCCAGCTGAACACCATGCCAGGGCGATTAAGATACTTTTGCGCTATCTTCGGTATACAATCAAATCCAGAATTAAATTTGGACCAATAAGTGGATTAGCGACTTACTCTGATGCTGATTATTAATTAATTTTATTGTCCTGTTTGAGTCTATGACTATGTAGGACATGCAGGTCTTCTCTGCCTACAGGCCAAGGATGCCCATGCCAGTAGTATATCCCCTCCTATGCCTCCCATACAGCTCCCCTCAGACAGTACCATCCCTCACAAGTCCTCATCCACTCATACACGTAGAGGAGCCCTTTGCCCTTCATTATATCCTCTCTCCAGCCAACGAAACGATGGCCATTTGCGGGTGTATGGCAGCCGGGAAAAATCGCAAAAACCACTGGGTGCGGAGCTCTTCTAATACCGACATTAGGACTAAATCCGAAGACATAGTAACCCTTCTGATGCGTTCGAAGAGGCCGGCTAGCTGGGCGCTGCAGACTTGTGGGTACCTCGGGAAATTCACACTCTGCCTTTCTAGCCTCCTTCCAACTCTTTCCCGAAGGTCGTGCTGAAATGTCAGAAAATTCTTGAAAGAGCGTGATTGCTATTTGGTAGCTTAGTCCAACTTCTTTTGTACCGTCCAGGGCCTTGGGGAGTGCCGTTGACTCATCAACGATTCAAGTCCTCCTGGCTAATTAGCTGAAACCTTGGGTTTTTTTTATGATATTAAAGTCCTAACTTCAAGCTCTAGGTCCACTATCGGTACAAGACTGGTGGAGCCGGCAGGGATCACTGCTTATAGGCCCAGCTCATTCCAACGGCGAGACCCGCTACAGAAAAAGTAGAAGGTAAATCATAACTCAGAAGACACCACCTTCTCCGACTCCGAAATCGAGACTCCATCCTTCAACCCTAAATCCAAGTACAGAAAAATTTCCTTAGAGAAACGACACTTCTCGCATCGATCCCTTTCGTGTCATGTGTTGTGGCAATGACTAGTTTATCTGATCCCCACTGAGAGCAGTGGATGAAGTGGGTTGGAGTAGTTTTCTTCCTGCAAGAGCACTCCATGGGAGCGTATGGATTATTAAAACGGCGATGGTATGCCGCAAAATTGCCGTGACCCGTTCGTGCTGCGATTAGTTCACGGAGGAGGTGCCTAGAGAGAGACAGTTCGGGTGGTTTGCGTCTCCGCACCTGTAGGTCGAGTTGGCGATATTTAGGCGGACAGGCCTCGTTCTACCAACTGTCCAGCAATCTCTATCGTCTGCGATTCATGAGGTCTCGAAGATGTGCCAGAGTACTGGATCATGGTTGCGTATCCGGGCTAGGCAATTCTTGAAGGGCGACACGGGCCATGGCGTCTGCCTCTTCATTTCTTTGGATTCCTGTATGTCCTGAAACCCACTTCACTGATATTTCAGCCTTACTGGATAACGCACGGAATTTGTGTACATTTTCAAGGCTATTTGAGGACGAGACTGTCGTTAATGCGCTTAAAGCCTGTTGGCTGTCTAGAAACACGTGTATTTACCACAGACCTCCACTTTTCCTGGACTGCTCGTCCTCCGTGAATTCCAGTGCAGCCTCCAGAGCCTTCCTTGCTCCTGTTATCTCTGCATCCAGCACTTTTCCCCCATACTTGATGCCACTATTACAGGCCATGGACTGGTTTATCTGGAACCGGAGGTTATCAGGCTCCGAATAGGCGTTATACTTATTTTGGGAAAAGCCTTGACTCTGCTTAGTAAAGTTTCGCGAGTGACGCGACGCGTCATGTTTATATTAGCCAAAACCCTTCGTAGCTACGACTTTTTTCTCTAGATAGAAAATAAATTCATTTTTAACATACGATTGCGAGAAGCTGGCGTACCGTTCTCTTACAGCCACTTCCTTTGTCGATGAGTTTCCCATCCTTTCTCAGAACGAAACCCCAGGCGGAGCGTCCATGTCCTTCCGATCAACCATCCGAGTCTACGCAAATATCCGTTCCTGCCACGTCGTTAATCCTTCTAACGCAACCTTCGCGTTTCATCGGCTTTGGGCCTGATTTTGTTGTGTAAACCACCGGCATCAGAGCCTCAGGGGCTTCTGCTTCCGGGAGCTCTCGGTAGGCACACTGTAACCGTAACATCTGGGTCTCTGGTCTGGCTGATGTTTTGGCGGTCTTTTTATATTTTTGGGTGCCGAAATTTGGGCACACGGAAGCGCGGATCCTCAAAGGGTGTCGATCATCAAGGGTCTTAAGCCTTGCCGATAGTCGAAGTCGGTTTCCCTCAAGTATGACTTTTGCTGGCGGGATTCCTCCTTCTCTGTGAAGGACTACATTTGGTGTTGTCCTCATTGCTGGAAGCGCAGCCCATAGTCCCATTAGGTTCGCTCTATCAATCATGCTGCATAGGTTAGACGTAGATGACGTGACCGTTCCTCGTATAGTTGGGCGTTTAGACCCTGGCCACCAGACATCAGATCCAAAGGTTGCTAGTGAGACAACGCACATGTCTACTGCCTTAGATAATGGCCCAGGGGCTGCTCCCCGAAAGGCAGAATGGAAACGGCGCATATACTGTGCAGCTTTTATCGCTTTCCCGCACCACGTAGTTACGTGGTGTTTGAAATTGAGTCGAGGATCCAAATGTACGCCCAGCCATCGAACATGGTCAGCGGGCTCGATGAGATTTCCATTCACGTGAACTCCAACTGCTTCTTCTCGGCGTCGTCCTGAGAATTGGATGACATCAGACTTTTCCGTTTCGAAGGCAACGGCATTTGTCCCTGCCCACTCGAGAAGATGGTCTACCTCTCTTTGTGCGGCGCTGGCAGATTCAGCAACTGTGCGTCCAAATCCTAGAATTCCAATGTCGTCGGCGTAGCTAAACCACAATCCCGGTGTGCCACTTTTCATCAGCTCCGCCATGTACAGAAGGAATAGTAAAGGCGATATTGGTGAGCCCTGCGGGACTCCACAGACCAACTCTCTCTGGGTGATGACTCCGCCGGAAAAACGCACTTGAACTTTCCTGTGTGTGAGGAATGAAGTCGTCCACCGGAGGATTGAGTCTGGCCATCCCTGGGCTTGCATGCGCCTAACCAAGCGATTGTGGAGCACTGCATCGAACGCTCCTTGGACGTCTAAAGTTACAAATTTCGAGGCCCATCCCTGGGAGCGTGCTTCTTCGACGTCGTGGACTACGCAGGAGACTAGGTCCGTTGCAGATCGCTTTGGGAGCGCACCGAATTGTTGATGGCCAACCACATCATGAGTGATTGCGAGGTGCGCCATTCGCTTGGCAAGAAGTCTTTCTAATCCTTTGCCTAGGCACGAGAGTAGAGCGATTGGTCTCCAACCTTTGATTGAAGTTGGATCCCGATTTGGCTTTTCCAATAGCACCACTTCTGCAAGTTTGAAGCAAGATGGGTGGGTGCCGAGCCGTATGCAAGCTCTAAAGAGCTGCGTAACACGGTCTGATCGTCTTCCAGCAGGCCTCAAGAAGCTCGACTGTGACTCCGTCTGCTCCTGGGGCCGCCTCGGTGCAGCCGATGGTGCAAGTTCGCACTTCATTTTCTGTTATTTTGTCATGTAGAGACATGATTCATTCATGAATTGATATTGTTCAGACGATCATGACTATATCACAACGTCATGTACAGACACGATTCATCGTTTGTACCTGTTGTATCAACCATGACTATGTCTCAGTGATATGAGAAACATCATTGACTAGTTAATAGAAACCTAATCAAGATCCTAAACACACAACTGAGACTTGGAGAATTTTACTGAGTAAGTAATTATTCTGATGAATCTAGATCTAGAGGAACATAAACTGGTTGCTTGGCTCGAGGTATATGAACCTGAGCATATCATGTATTACTAACTATATAGAAATCTATCTCAATCACAATCATCATCTTAATTCATGTCACCATCAATAGCTGCAAAGGACAGTTTAACCATTTCCTTATATATTTCGTCTTCCCAGGGTATCCGGTTATTGCTGGGAGCAATGCACGTAGGAAGATCGTCCGATGCTTGGTTACGTGCAAGGAGAGCATCACGGAGAACTGTGGCTCGCTCAGATGGGTCGGTGTTATAGGATCCGTTATAGTTGAGCGGCGGAGGAGGTCTGACCTGTCTGTGGTTGGCCGAGCGCATCAGCTTGAATATATCTGCCGGAGTTGTCATCACTTCGACTTGACATGTCTGATGTTCCTTCTTAGCGGCTGTGATAGTCTCACGAAGCTTCTTCGCACAGATATCCCGCTGTGAGAGTGATGTCGCGGCTCGGTATTCGACGTGTGCGGATTTGCAGCTGAGAGTCCACCACGGTGCAGATTTTCCGCTCCCCTTTCTCACCCTTGTTCCAGTCGCTTTGATGGCTTCCGAGAGATGGAAGCAGATCTCTTGGGCGTACTCATCCACTTTCTCTGTTGTACACAGATCTAAAGCTGGATGTACCCATTTTGCAATGGCCCGCGCAAACTTTGGTAGATTTTCCTTGGGTACTCTGTTCTTTGCTGGCACTGGGCCCCTGGTGACGGTTGCCACAGGTACGATTCCGCGGATTGGAAGATGGTCGCTGGTCATACACTCCTCACGATCGACCCAGGCCCGGGCTCCAGAAATATTGGTCCAAGCGAGGTCCAAGGTATTACCGGCTTTGTGAGTGGGCTCTCCAATGATAAGGCAAGAAAGATGGAAGTTTTCCGCCCACTTTTCTATCTCATTACCTTGTCCATGCGGCTTAGTAGCGCCTGGTTGCCAGGCAGCTTGCATCGAGTTGAAGTCCCCAGCTGCAATCACCTTCGGGGTCGGATTCCAGTTTATCAGTGGCAGGATAGCAGTCGGGTTGTTAGGAGCTTTATACACGTTGAAGAACGTGATTTCATTGACCTTTACCCAGCAGTAATCACCAGTGGGTGTGAGACAAGGAAATAACTGCTCCGCTGATATCACATTTTTGTTTTTTCGGGTGTATATCACAGCCCTCGGTCTGACATCTACACCTCCGTGCTGTGTATGACAGATATACCCTGGGTGTGATATGGTTTCTTTTGATTTTAAGTTCCATCGCGGTTCTTGAATTAGCACAACATCTACGCCTAGCTCGTAAGCTCTAGAGAGCGCAATGTTGTGGGTTGGGACACTCCTGCCTACGTTTATTGACATAAAACTTAGTGTAGGAGGGGGGCGGGAAGGGGCCCGTAGGGCGCCCTTCACAAAGCTTCTTTAGGGTTCAAGGCCCCAAAGCCCGAACCCTCAGTCATTGCTGTGTCTGCCGATAGATTGTCCTTAACAGCAGCAGGAGAAGTTGGTCTTGTCGATCTAGCGGCAGCTGTAGCCGCCTCTGCGACCTTGGTAGCAGCTTTGGCTCGAGCGACGGCCTGGTACTCGCGTTGGTCAGCTTGTCGAATCGTCACAAGTTGCTCCCTGGTAGCTGGGCCAGACCTATTAGGACGAGCTAGACAGTCTCGACTGCCAGATTGATGGGGGCCTCCGCAGTTTCGACATTTAGAGGCCGCTTTACACTCGAATGCCGAGTGCATAGTGGATCCGCAGTTCCAGCAGGCTGGCGCGCGAGAACACCCACGGGTGGCGTGGAAGCCGAGACATCGCCTACATTGCTGTATGGCAGGGCGGTTTCGTTGGATTGTCGCTACTCCTGAGTCGTCAAAGAGTCGGAATCCAGGCTTTGGGCTAGCATTCCTGGGAAACAAGGCCGCCCAGGATCTGTAAGGAGCGCCGAGCTTAGTATTTCCGTGTATCCTCACTCGGTCTGGAGTGCAGTTCGTTACCCGGAGGATTTCGGCGGCCACCATTTCGGCAGTGACTTCGATTCGTCCTTCTAAGCCGAAAACTGCAACTGGAACCGTTGCGATCCGGAGGGAAACTAGATCACTTGGTGGTTCTAGTTTTGCCTCCACTTGTGTAAAGGTACTGGAGGCTTCCAGCAGTCGAGTTTTTGCGTCCGGGTTTTTGGCACGGATGGCAAAGCCAGTGGGAACGCGTTGCACCTGGTCGACATCGGAAGGGGTGCATTGCGTTTGTTTAGCCACGGCTTCGCGAACGCCAGCCGGAGATAGCTGTCTCCACTCGTGGTTTGCATCGAGACGCAGGAAGAGTCGGTCATCTTTCGATGCTGTTGTTGCTGCTGCTGGCTTCTTCTCCAGTTTCCTGGCAGATGGAATAGCCGGAACCGAGGTGATGTTTGCAGGAGCCTGTGCTCCTGACTTTTGGTGTCCTGCCCTGGTGACAGTGGCCCAGGTGCTTCTGAGTGGGAGAGCTGCAGTAGTCTTTGAAATATTCCGAGGAATGGCTACAGGGACGACGATCGCAGGGGGAGTCGCGACATTTGGCCGTTGGGGTAGTACTGGCGGAGTAGTGCTTGGCCCGGCTGCCACGAATTGTGCGATTGCTGCCCTTAGGTAGACTTTGATCGAGTCTACAAAATTTTTATCTTCAACGGCGGAGAGCGGTAGAAGAGCTGCCTCGACACTGCTAATAGCCGTCGAGCAGATATTAAATTGCGCGGCTTTTTGCCTTGCCCTGCGCTCCTCCGCTTCAATCGCTGCAAGCAATTCTGGAGGGTATTTTTTTCTTTGCCTGCTGCTTCTATCGCTGTAGGCGGTGGGGCCAGCGAAGAGTTTTCGGCTCCTGCTGCGTTGGTTGAAGGTACATCAGCCCTTTTCGCGGGCCTTACTTCCTTAAATCGCGGTAGTGCTGGAACCGTAGCGCGCTTTTCGGGTGCTGCGACGGTTTCTCTTGGAGTTATTGTGGGCCCTGGGGCTTTTTCCGCGTCTTCTAGGCTGGAGGAGGTCCATCTTGAATCTGATAGAGATTTCAACTTCTGGACTTCGACGTCCAACATCTCTACCTCGGGTATATTGCGAACGTTAGCTTCGAGCGCAGCCTCGATGTAGTCTAAAATTTTCTCGGAGGCCTCTAATCCTTTTTCCGTAAGTTTTTGTCTTGCAAGAGTTAGTATAGATTCATGCAATTTGTAGGATTTGATGACGCGATCTTTGGTGATTCCGCTGATCGCGTTTTGGTGCGTTCTACGCGTCGGAAGCATTTTAAAATGCCGCCGATGGCAAACAATTACAATTCGATTCGATATATGGGTGAGATGGATAATAGGGTGGGAATGGGCAACTTGGAAATCCTCGAATTGTGCGTTTGTTTGTTTTGTTTTCTTTTTTCCGTCCGTCGGGGCCCCAAGCTTGACTTAGGTCCCTACTAACCGCTAAGCTACCTAGAGGCATGGACGCCAGTGCTTACTGCCCTGGTAGCTTTGCCCTTGCTACTTCTTAACTAGGTTTGCAGGGCAATTCTCTAACTACATGATTGCGTGTAGCGTAGCACCTGCACTTTTACAGCCAGTCCCTAAGGCTCATTACTCCTTTGATGTATTACAGCCACTCTCAGGATACTACTAATAGATCCATTCAGAAATACCGCATCATCCATTAATAATGTAAGGCTCAAAGTTGAGGCAGAGTTTAAGACCTGTTCATTTCTTCTCTGGAATTTCTAGGGCGGGTCTATATGTAAAGCTTAGAGAGAGAAAGCCACTTTGATACACGCAGGACCCCTTCTCAGGTTCCTAGCAAAAATTTCTTTGGGTCCCTTGAAGATGCTGGAACTCGAGGGGGTTTGTGGGTGGTTAGGTGGTTAGGTGGCACTCTAGAAAGTGCAATGGGGCTTTGAGCTGTCCGCAGCCACAATTAAGGTTAGCGCCCTCGTGATTGAAACAGCGGTGGTATTCTGCGAAGTCACCATATCCTGAGCGGGCAGCGTATAGTCTAGAGAGAAACGGCCTGGCTAGAGAGAGTTCCTTAGGATGACGAGAGTATGAGTCGATGGAAAGCTCCCTATAGGAAACTGGGGCATTTCGGCCCCAGTAGTCTTTCATAGCTGTCGATACTTCTGCTTTGATGCGATTTTTCGCGGTATCAAAAGAAACGTACCCACGAGGTATAGGCGGGGGTTTTGAAAGCCCCTCCCGGGCAGAGGCATCGGCCAAAACGTTACCCAATATGCCAGAGTTGCTTGGGATTCAATAAGCCTTGACTTTTCCGGGAGGGATGTGTGGGAGCCGGGTGCGGAGAGGCCAGTCTTGGGAGGGCCTGTATTTGTTGAAAAACAACTTGTGACTAGCAAATTGGGGACTGAAATAAAAGGCGAGCTACCTCCAGGTTATCTATGAGTATCTAAATATTTTCTGAGAAACGTGCTGTTGGTAGGGAAAGCGCAGCTTTGAGGGCTTCTTTCACGGCGGTCACTTCTGTGTCGAAAGGAGACAGCGTCGAATCAAGGGACAGACTCTCGCGGTAAACCATCTGGCCAGCTTGAAAGATAACGATTCCACCGCCTGTCCTGGGCGATTCTGCTATCTCAGATCGAGCGCCATCTGTATAGACTGCTAGATATCTGAAAGGGGTGCCAGAAAGGAGATTAATGCGAGGGTGCATAACTCGCCTTACACTATTATACCGTGTCTCACTTTTGAGCCATGGTGGCTGGATCAGAGGGTCGATCGTTCCAGTGTTCGGAATTTGGAGAACCCAGCCCGCAAGACGGGAGACTCGTCGATTGTGTTCCCGGATCCATGTGGCTCTTTGCCGGAGTGGGTGTCTAGGGTCCAGGCAGCCGAAACCACAGTCTTGACGCACACAATTTTTCCAAGGTTGAAAACCCCTCGAAAATGTCAGTCACAGCATTGTCTTCAGAGACCTAGTCCCCGTATCGCTCCACGTCTCAGTCGCCTATTCTCTCTCGAGATGTAATGCCTTATTCCAGCAACAGTCCCACATAAATAATGACCCAGGCTTTGCATATTATGACTTAATTTCCTCGTTGCAGGTATACGTAGCGTCGTAAATTTGTAGTGGGTGATGGTCGGTAATATTGAAAGGCTATGCTGAGCTGGAATGACGTACCGTTAGGATGAAGGTATGGAAGGAGGTAGCTATGGCTTTAAGAGAAGTAAAGTTCGTGAGTTATACTCTTAAGACTTGGATCAGTGGACGAAATTGAGGATATTCCCTAGTATTCTCAAGCGTGTAAATAATATGGAGATTGTTTTAATTTACTATTGTATGAATTGCTTAAGTTATCTACGTGACAGGACCTTTTTCTACATACATGAATAAGGAGGTTCTGCACACTAGTGAATGATCCAACATCTGTCCTTGTCTAACCGAGAAAGGAAGGATGTAAGAGATCCTAGCGCCAATAGATACCATTAGGAATCTAATGGGAAATACTATGTCATACCAATGAGTGATGATTTAGGTCAATCATATCCCATGGCGCATGTGCACATTATTCTAATGTGAACAGTTTATTGTAATGCAGTCATGTTACTCCCTTAATTACAACAGGTAATGAATGAGGCATGGTATCGTTTGAAATTGGAGCATCTTCTTTATCGGGCGTTGAGGCGAGATGATGCGTGGGTAGACAGAGGCTGAGGACTCAAATGAGAATGGTTAGAGAGGAATTATCGAGAAGTCATCAAATGGAGATATGCATGTAGTTGCTTTCGATTTTGATTTGGATACGATTCTTCTTGGCTATCCCAGATATGCAGAGCATACTGAGCGATTACACCGGCGCCAGTGGAACGTGGAAGAATCGTCACTGCTGGCGAAGTTGTCCATTTATACCACACTAATCAACACCTGATATCTAGACTCTCATAGACACCACCAACTAGTCAACTGCTTAATCATACGACAGTGGCCCTGATCGCATCAGGCGTAAAGTTGTGTCACTTGAAATTTAGATTTCTCATCCAAGGTGTCCGGTCTTACATAATCATTTTCACTGAACTCCAGTACAAAGCATGCCAATACAATTATCACAAAACAAGCGGGGTCCTGAAAAGCTCCCAGTCGTTTCGAGGAGGGTCAAAATTTAGATTCAGTACGCATGCAAGCTCTTCAAAATGGTCAATCTTTCAATCACATCAACTATTGTTGAGGCACTTAATAGTCTATCCAAATCCCAAAAATTCGAAAAAAGTAAAATTTCTTCGAAGCAGAGTGATAGTAACTCTGCAGAAACCGTGTTAGCATCTGAAAGTAATGATTTGGGACAGCAGGAAGATAAAATCGATCCTGGAGTTGGAAGTGAAAATTTGCTGCATAAAGAGAAAATATACATGGAACCGGATCTCTCAGAGCCTAAGGTCGGCAACCCAATTTCACATCACCAAATAATTGCGCTTTCTATGGCTTTAAGATCTTGTGAAAATCAGCTGTATTGTCTTGAAGATCTACTGAGGGGATCGAGAATTCACATGCCGCCTCCGCCAGTGGAACCTGAAAAAGTAAGTTAAGAATCTAAAAAAATCAGAAATGTAAGGGTAAAAAGCAGTTGACTTTAAACACAGACTTCAGAATACAAAATCTTAATGGCACGCCTTCGCCGACAGGAGGAAGCTCGCAGTTACGAAAAGATGGTAAATCATCAGTCTCGTACAGGGCCCCCTTCTTTGAATTCTACTAATGCCTCAGCCGCTCACCCATTCTCTAACAATTTTCCAATATCCGATACAGAAGATGAGGTCACATATGCCGATGTCAATAGACAAGTCACCCTTATACTGAACATTCTTTTAAGCATTATTGCCTGTGGAGCTGCTATTTGGATAGCAGCAAGATGGTTGAGCACTCCTGTACGACTTGCTTTGAGCCTTGGTGGGAGCATTTTAGTTGGTATAGCGGAAGTCGTTGTCTATTCAGGATACCTTCGAAGGATTGGTACAGCGAAACAAAATGAGAAATCTATAGTTGAGAAAAAAGAGATTCTTGAGACATGGGTGGTGAAGTCAAACTTAAAACCCGAATTAAGAAATAGCTCCGCTGATGCTATCGATATTGATTTAAAGAAATTCACTGATGAATCTCGAGCTCGTCGGCGGAGAAAGCAGAAAGACACGAGAAGCTGAAAATATAAATAAAAAGTTCTACTGATTTTACAAACTAGAGGCCAAAAAATAGTATGTTTCGTGCAAACAAATTAAATTCACACTCTCAGCTACCTATCCGTCCATATGACATCTATCGATTGATCTCCTCACTTCCAGGGCTGCTTGTCGCCCATTCTGGAAAATTTTCCGCGTCTGTTAAGCAATATGATGAATCATTTAATTGCTTGCATCATAAGCAATCTCATACAGAGCGTATATTTCTGTCTTGACGCTGATTTCGTGATTATAAACTTATTGGATTATTAGTAAATATCTAATTCTTAATTTGATGTTAACAAGCGTAGTATTTGAAAATCAATATGAGCTCTATGAGTTAGGCGGCTCAAAGAATTAGAGTGCGATTTACGAGCAGAATGATAATGATATGAAACAGGAGAATATATAATTTACTATAGAGAAATAAAATAATATAATATAGTTTATCGTTCTGTCATTGTGATTCTTAGATAATTCATATACATGTGTCCTCAGCGATCCAAGTCCACATTATGTACCATCTACCGGTCCTCATTCCACACTCTAACAATGACAATGAATCGTATGACAGTGTATAAAATGAGTGTGGGAATAAGTTCAGTGGATCGAAATATATCTCAAGGATATTACACCATATCGTGCACCAGTCTAGAATACGCATCAAATACGCTCAATAAATGGGATGTCAATAGTTTTGGCCGTAAGGTCGTGAATCATGTGTGAGAATCTTATTTTTTTCTAATCGTAGAGAAACCTGAAATGGACAGATTCTGAATTTCTCTCAATGCACTGTGTTATCAGTATTATGTAGGGTAGAAGTAGGGTATAGGTGTGAAGTATAGTGGTGATTCCTATGAGGAGGTATAAAGTCAGCGTAAGGTATAGGGTTCACGGAAGAGCTCAGTGTAAAGTGAGTAATAGGTGAGGTTGATACAATAACGGCGGTCTTCTTTAGAGAAGAAGTAAGTATGTGAATATTAGGTATTAATACAAACAGAAGACATTGCGTGAAGAAGAATAATCCTTCACGCTGGTTATATATGTGCATCAGATGATAGGACAGCCCTAAGTTCTGTTTCGAACAGTATTACTACGCAATCCCTATCAAAAGACCCTATATTCCTGAGTCTGTCCTAATTGTTTAGAAATTCAATATAAAACCGAGATGTGTTTTGGCATTGAGCTCCCCATGAGACACCATCCCAGCTTCCACTACGTTTATCCATGAAAACTTCTAACAATTAGCTCGTAGTCTGATTGTTTAAATTCAATATATCAGTGTTAAATTGATGAAAGGATTGGACTGCAGCAAACTAAAAGATGCATAAGAATTAATTCGGTATTGTGAAATGGGGTTTTAAGTGAGAAAAGTACTGTTATGTTACCAGAGAAAAACATAGAACTATAATCTCTCTCTGATGTTGGTGAGTGTGGCAGCCTCTGACTTTTCCATCTTCTTTAGGTCTAAATTTTGGTTTTTCTAATGGAAGGTTCAAACGTGATAAGGAACTAAAGCAGACTATGTTAGGTATCTGGGTTTCTAACCAATCGCAGGTTAGGTGTATTTGAAATTCAAGAAAAAGATAACTCAGTAAAATCAACTTGATTCTATTCTCCCGGAACTATGAGTCTACGTTTTCATTTCATTCTTTATTTGTCCTGTCTGAGTCTATGACTATGTAGGACATGCAGGTCTTCTCTGCCTACAGGCCAAGGATGCCCATGCTATCAGTTTATCCCTTCCTATACATCCCATACAGCTCCCCTCAAACAGTACCGCCCCTCACAAGTCCTCATCCACTCATACACGTAGAGGAGCCCTTTGCCCTTCATTATATCCTCTCTCCAGCCAACGAAACGATGGCCATTTGCGGGTGTATGGCAGCCGGGAAAAATCGCAAAAACCACTGGGTACGGAGCTCTTCTAATACCGACATTAGGACTAAATCCGAAGACATAGTAACCCTTCTGATGCGTTCGAAGAGGCCGGCCAGCTGGGCGCTGCAGACTTGTGGGTGCCTCGGGAAATTCACACTCTGCCTTTCTAGCCTCCTTCCAACTCTTTCCCGAAGGTCGTACTGAAATGTCAGAAAATTCTTGAAAGAGCGTGATTGCTATTTGGTAGCTTAGTCCAACTTCTTTTGTACCGTCCAGGGCCTTGGGGAGTGCCGTTGACTCATCAACGATTGAAGTGCTCCTGGCTAATTAGCCGAAACCTCGGTCTTGACGCACACAAGCTTTCCGAGGTCGAAATATCTCGAAAATATCAGACCCATAATTCCCCCCGGAGGTCTCTTCCTTATATCTTTCCACGCCCCAGTCGCTTGTTCATCCTCAAGTTGTTAGTCTCATTAGAGCACCATCCCCACATAAACCATGACCCCAACTTTGTATCGCCTTCCACAATATTTTCACAACACTTTAAGTTTACCAAGTTTTCTTTCGTTCACGTATAATCTAGACTGTACTTCACATCGCAAACATCAATCACGTTAATGGAATTCGTAGGGGCCAATCAAAGTATCACAGAATAAATCTCCAAAGTTTAACATATTAAATTCCAATACATAACAAAGATTATTCGCAACATCAACGTGAAGTTCTTTATCCAGCACTTTTACCAAGGTTCTAAAAAGCTTTAGAAAATTAAATCAATCTGTCTGCCTCTTCAATCCCTGGGATCTAAAAACATCCTAGTATCCAATGTATTCGAATGACGGAGTCTATCAAACTCGAGTGCGCCTAAGAGAACATTTGGGAGGATTACTGAGAAGTTAGAGTTATACATGACAAGGCCGGCAAAAGTTGAAGGGATGAGTCCCTAATTCTAGCAACAACTAAGGACAAAGGACAAGAGAAATTAGGACGAGTAATAAGTACAATAGAAGACGGAAGTCATGACGTGGCGCTTTACAATAGCTCTGCCCAATCTGCATAAACATCACTGTAATCAGAGCAATTGATGTCCCTAGAGGGTACGCATGCTGCTACTACATTTTCCATTTATAGCCCATAGCAGCTATTTTAACCCATGAACTGTTTCTATCATCAGTCTCTGACAGTGTATTTGCCTCGAATAACTTTCCGGCTATTGATGCTCGGAGCTGACATGTTTGTCCTGGATTATCTGAGGCATTTAAGTATGATTATAGCTGCTTGATTCTTTATAAGAATGTGAAAGCTTTGTCCAAGTAGAATATAGAGACTTGCAAATTCTATTGCCTTAATTATAGCCTCCAGCTCAAAATTCTACGCTAGAACTCCCAGTCCAATATTTGAGCTAACCATGTGCTGGATTCTGCCGTAGCCCTCAGTAACTACAAAATTTAATCCATCTTCAGAGCTCTCTAGCACTAGTGAGGTATGAGTACATAAATTTGTTGGATTTCCGATCTGTCTGCATCAGTAATATTTTATGATTTTTAAAGACATCCTATGTCGAGACCCGTTTCGTATTGATGGTGTGTGAGAGATCCTGATTTCAAATAGTGTTCTTACTTTTTGATTTCGAATTTTATTTTATCATCCTGATTTGGTGCCCATAAGACCCATGCAAGTGTCCATGAAATGTAATGTTTGAATGAGGAAATCTTCTGGTGGATACTTCCATATCTTTCTATTTTTTGTCTTAATTTGTCCAATTTACCCTTCAGGAGGCGAGGCTACACTACAGTGAAATTCATATAAGCCAATAATATCCTCTCTATCTACCTCAATAATTACTAGCTCTCATTCTTCTCTTCAACCGCATTGCGATCGCCGGCAAAGACGAATTCTTCACCTTCCACTAGCGCCGGTGTAATCGCTTAGTTTGCTCTGCATATCTGGGGTAGCCAAGAAGAATCGCACCCGGATCAAAGTCGAAAGCAAACAAATACATATCTATAATCGGCGACTTCTCATCAATATCGGCCTTGTTATTCTCACGAGAGTCATCTACCTTAAGTTCTCCACACACCACCTCGCCTCAACGACCGATAAAGGCATTACTCCAATTGCTAACAGGAGCTTGCTTCATTAATTTCCAGCAATTACCCACTACAAATTTACGACGCTACGTATGCCCACAAGGACCAGATTAAGTCATAATATACAAATTTGGGGTCATGGTTTATGTGGGGATGGTGCTCTAATGAGACTAACAACTTGAGGATGAACAAGCGACTGGGGCGTGGAAAGATATAAGGAAGAGACCTCCGGGGGGAATTATGGGTCTGATATTTTCGAGATATTTCGACCTCGGAAAGCTTGTGTGCGTCAAGACCGAGGTTTCGGCTAATTAGCCAGGAGCACTTCAATCGTTGATGAGTCAACGGCACTCCCCAAGGCCCTGGACGGTACAAAAGAAGTTGGACTAAGCTACCAAATAGCAATCACGCTCTTTCAAGAATTTTTTGAAATTTCAGTACGGCCTTCGGGAAGGAGTTGGAAGGAGGCTAGAAAGGCAGAGTGTGAATTTCCCGAGGCACCCACAAGTCTGCAGCGCCCAGCTGGCCGGCCTCTTCGAACGCATCAGAAGGGTTACTATGTCTTCGGATTTAGTCCTAATGTCGGTATTAGAAGAGCTCCGTACCCAGTGGTTTTTGCGATTTTTCCCGGCTGCCATACACCCGCAAATGGCCATCGTTTCGTTGGCTGGAGAGAGGATATAATGAAGGGCAAAGGGCTCCTCTACGTGTATGAGTGGATGAGGACTTGTGAGGGGCGGTACTGTTTGAGGGGAGCTGTATGGGATGCATAGGAAGGGATAAACTGATAGCATGGGCATCCTTGGCCTGTAGGCAGAGAAGACCTGCATGTCCTACATAGTCATAGACTCAGATAGTAAAATAAAACGAAAAACAAAACACAAATTGATGCGAAAAATGGCCCTAATTTTTGTGGCTCAGTACAAATGCTACTTGGAGGGATGCCTTGCACCCCTACTTATACCACTACAGCTTTAACACTGGCCCAAAGCGTGGAGGCCTTCATAATTAAGCGTCTAACAACTTGATCTATTCACGCTAGGCTCCGTAGCAGAACTTAGCTAGGTGGAAGATGTGGTCTTAGTTCTGTAGATTTGCAATTTATATTATCAATCCACAAGCTATTATTGTCCTCGTTCGATCTAATATACTCTCGTGCACTATCAGCCCGTTCCTAATCACGAAGATGGCTATCTCTTCGCTAACGAGCCGTTTCAATACTAGAGGATCGGGGGACTATTCTCAACACCTGTCATTACTATCCTTCATGAACCTCCAGCTCTCACTGTATAGTTTGCAGAGCCGAGATTGGGTTAAAAAAGTCCTTACTTAGATGAGGATTACCCATCGTTTTTGCGATCAGATGTTGGGGTCGAAGCCCTAATCACCACCTATCCCTGATCATGGAGAAGCCATCCGATGAGTTTCCGGATCGTACCCAGCACAAGATACGGCGATAGTGGATTCGATCAAGTCGTCCTGGACTGTTACAAAGAAGGGAGATATAGATGAATATGCGCACCTCATGTGGTCCCGGTGTCTAGGCCTCGTCTGGCTGGGGCTGCAGGTTTTTTGAGCCTTTTTCCCGTGCACACAGTATCCATCGCTACGATTTGTTTGGAGGAGGGAAAGAAGGTTTCTTAGAAAAGGTGGCCGAACCCCACGGGTAAACACTGAGCTGAATGGCAATTCATCACGGGCAACATATCAACGTTTTTTCAAGTAACAAAAGAGGATAAGAGCACTGTGCAGGGTGTGGCCTGGGCCAGAGAGGAGCCCAATGTGCTAGTTAGTCTATGACTCAAATAGCACAATAAACACACATATCCCTCTCTCCACTACAGTCCTTCGAGACAGAAATCTTCTAGGGATTGAAAAGTACACTTCAGTGTAAAAGTGATAGTAAACTTAGATATATGTGAATCCTAAATCCAGAAGGTGCAGCCTTGAGAAATTATAATCCTGAATGAAGACGATCCCTAACAACTACTTCTTATTTCTTGTCGTATTTCAAATTTAACGCCTTTTTGTTAACCGAAGCTATGATTGATTGATTTTCCAAAATATGACGTTAATGCCTCAGGCGTATATCGCTATGAGGATTTTGATTAAAGGCTCTAGTGTAGCCGAGATGTGTTGATGTAATCGGGACCATGCCATCAGCATGGTCAAAATCTCACACCATTGAATAATACGACTTACAAGATAATCGAGGTGAGCCCAAAAATCAAATGACTCTTTGGAATATTTTCTAGGAGGTCAATTCCATCTTTTTCCTGAAGTGTTGGGACTATGAACATCCGGTCCATCAGAGCGAAACGGCTCTACAATAGTTCGCGGTTTATCATTTCCCTTGATACACTTCAAAAAATCCCGAGTTCCCCTTCTTCGCTTCATATAAACATTATAAATCATAAATCCTCTCGCAGGTCGAATTACTCACTTTCGCAAGCTGTATCATTTGCCAATAGCATATATTCTAATGCGAAAACACGCCCAGGGAACAATGATGTCATCAGTATCGACCCATTACGAATGGTGGCGGAGGAGATGAAGTCTTTGACAGGAAATATAAGGCAACTGCTCGGATCTGGACATCCATCACTCGATACTGTGGCAAAATATTACACGCAGGCAGAGGGAAAACATGTCCGGCCTCTTATTGTATTGCTGATGTCAAGAGCAACAGCCCTGACTCCTAGAGCAATGAACAAAAACCAACAAAGTGTAAACGTCGATCGCTGTATATCTCCTCAGTCAATACTATCTGATGTTAATCCCTCGATTCCCTTGGATGACGCAGCTTACGCGCAAAGCACCCAGCTGACTTCTGAAAACGATATCTTACCATCTCAACGTCGACTCGCTGAGATAACCGAGCTAATACATACAGCTTCACTTCTACACGACGATGTAATAGATTATTCTGTGTCGCGGCGAGGGAATCCTTCTGCCAATCACAAGTTCGGAAATAAAATGGCAGTGCTAGCTGGGGACTTTTTACTTGGCCGCGCGTCCGTTGCACTCGCTAGATTAAGAGATGCCGAAGTTACTGAACTACTAGCGACGGTGATCGCCAATCTAGTCGAGGGGGAATTCATGCAGCTTAAGAATACTGCTCGAGACGAAGAAAACCCCGTCTGGACAGAGGAGACAATATCTTACTATCTCCAAAAGACATACCTGAAGACTGCTAGCCTCATTTCAAAATCATGTCGTGCAACAGCCTTGCTTGGAGGAGCGGATGCGAAAACTGTAGACGCAGCGTATACATATGGGAAGAATTTAGGACTAGCATTTCAACTTGTTGATGATCTTTTGGATTACACTGTTGATGAAAAAGAGCTTGGAAAGCCGGCTGGCGCTGATTTAAAATTGGGACTAGCGACAGCGCCTCTTCTATTCGCATGGCAGCACAATGAAGAGCTGGGATTATTGGTTGGACGAAAATTTGCATGTGAAGGTGACGTATCTCGAGTAAGAACCTGAAACTCTAAGTACAATTATCCAGCTAACATGGCTTTTAGGCCCGACATCTTGTACTTCAGAGTGATGGTATTAGTCGTACTCGTGCTTTGGCTGAGCAGTATGCTCAACAAGCCGTTGAGTCAATAAAGCTTTTTCCCAATAGTGAGGCGAAGGATGGATTAGAAGAAATGGCTGTTAAGGCTATCAAGCGGCGAAATTAATTATTATACATGTAAATCCTTTATACCATAATAATGTCACTGAAGAGAGTTACTGCGCAATTTTAAGGTCAAAATTAAAAGCAGTATAGCACATAAGACCATCAGGCTAATCTAAATATATTCGAATCAAAAACACTAAATCTCGCAAAAAGCTGTCCAAAGTTTGATGCAGTCATTGACATCGTGAATCTCATTTTTATCATTTATTCACACGTTTTCGTCATTCAAATCTCTACGAAACATTACGGCGAGTGTGGGAGCTGGAATGGCTAAATCTACCGCTCTTGACAAGTCGCAACCAGCGACAATAGCATCCAGTTCTGAAGGCAGCGATGCAAAAGCAGCACCAATGGATAATAATCTTGAGATCTTGCGGCCCCTATCAAAGAAGTTAAGGCTAATTAGTTTTTATAAAGCCAATGATGCGGAAAATCTAAAGATGGAAGTACAAAGAGAATCTGTGATTACATTCAACATTGAAAAGAAAGAATGGGAAGATTTGAAGTCAAAGCAATCATGGGGGAAAGGATCTCGGCCCTCGGTGAAGCCATTAAGAAGAGTCTTGCGGATCCCGCCCGAATGGCGATTCCTTCAACGGTTTGAGGATTTCTCGCCACAAGGACGCAAGTGCCAAGGGTCACACCATCAACTGCCAAAACAACAGTTAGGGTACGGTTGGAAGCAAGAGATATGCAGCTATCAAAGCTGCTGATAAGGCCATAACATCACATCTCAGGTGTATTTGCAGCTCGACAATCAAGGAGTAAAGGCAATCAGGTGTTTATTCAGTTGGCGACCCAGAGAAACGCAGCTCTAAATATGACCCAAACTGAGCCTTCTCAAGTCATAAGGAAAGATTTTCCTGTGGAGGTTTACGTAGTTTCGCTAAGGACCAAAATAGAGGGGGTAGGAATGCCAAGAATTCCAAAATTATTGAGAAACCTTCGAATCGACAAAGGTCAGAACCTCAAGTATCAAGACCAATAGAATAAGGTGGGTTCATGATGGCAAAGAGATACAATGTGCAAAGAAGAATGGTCATATGAGGAGAGCTGTTGTTCTGATCTTCTGTTTAGTGTCTTGCAAGAACAAATAGTGCTTCACAGCATCGTCCTCGATGCCATGTTTTACATCACCCAGGCGTAGCCTCCTAGTTCTTAAGCTAAGCAATGCTTCAATTAAAGCTAGTGGGGACACACGCAGGCGTCGTGTGGAAAAGCAGCCAAATGTGATGAGTGCGCTGGCGCTCACTAGACTCGGAAACGCTCGAAAAAAAGTGTTTCTTGCTGTTACGGCTCGACCGTTCTTTGAGCTTAGATGAATACCTAAGTGTGTTGTTGAGGATTCATAGATTTTTTTTGGATTTTTTTATTATAGTCCTATCTGAGTCTATGACTATAGAGGACTTCTAGAATTTACGTGATAGAGTCTAGCTACATTAGATTATTTTTAATAATTAATTCAACTTGTGCTCTAATAGACGGTGAGGGGAAAATTGAGGATTCATATTATAAGACTAAGGAAATGATACGGAAAACTGGAAAATACGGCACCGCTAGCTAAGGGGCCAGATCAGTGTCACAACGTAGTGATTCTTGATAATGTGTGGCTGGGTGGCAAATATTTGGCCTAGGGCGAAGACATCAATCAAGACAATCACTGAGGGGCTGAATGTTATGCTTACCCGTTAGTTGTAGCTAGATTTCCTTTTCTTCTTTATATAGTTTATGAAATCGACTAAATCATCACCAACTCGGGTTTTCAGTCTCACTTGCGTTACCTGCAGCAAGTAACACTGTTCATGGCTGAGTGCCGTGTCAACCCTTTTTGGTATACTTGTTGTATCTAGATAGTTGTATATATCAAAGGTCTTACTTCTTCTAAGTCTACTGACCAGCAGAGATATACAAATGTCCGTGCATGATGAGTATCACGTGGTTATCTTGGCTAATACTTGCCAATCACAACACTCCCCTTATCTCTGATGATCAGCTTCCAAAACCTCGACTACTCCAATAGCAGTTCTCTTCAGCTTAGATATTGGTCCAGGTAAAGGTTTCGTTAATCCATTAGCCAACATATGATCACCCCTTATCCATCTACTTTCTAGTTTACCTTTATTTATTTCATCGACTATGTGGTGGTATGCCACATCCACATGTTTTATTTTCGATGTATTTGAGACCCCACCTTGGAGTTGTATACAAGCTTTATTATCTCCCAATAGGTGTGGAGTTGAATTGCCCAGATTTCCTGTGATATGAGATATGAACTTGTCTCCCCAGATTGCGAGTTTCGCTCCCTCACTTGCTGCTATATATTCTGTATTTGTAGTAGATGCTGCAACGCTAGTCTGCTTCTTACTGATTGCAGCCACTGCTCCTCCATTGAGCATCATGATGACCCCTGTAATAGATTTTCGATCACCAGGGTCTCCAGCGTAATCTGAATCGGCAAATGTGACTAGATCAGTAGATCTTGAACTCCCACAGTAAACTTTCATGTTACTATCTACCTTATAGTAAGGAGTTTCAACATCCCCACGTCCATATCTTATCCCACAGTCAATTGTACCTTCAATATAGCTTAAGATTCGGAGAAGTGCTATCCAATGGTTATGACATGCCTTATGGGAGTATTGTGCCATTTTATGAGTCTCGAATATTAAATCCGGTCTTGTATTATACAAATACATCAGCTTTCCGAGGAGACTACAGCAACTTGTCAACTCTTCATTAATACAAGATCTCCCTGGTGTCCGCTCTAGTTCACTAACGGCATCAGTAGCCATTGGAGTAGAATATATCTTTGTCCCAGACATAGAAAAATCATTTATGATACTTCTGGCGTATTGAGATTGGTCAATAGTTAAATAATCACCTTTTTCCGTAATTCGGATCCCAAGAACATTTCTGGCAATCCCAAGGTCCTTCATTTTGAATCTTTTATTAAGATTTTCTTTGAGATTTGCAATCTCCTGATTAATCGGGCCAGTAATAATCAGGTTATCAACATGTATACCAATAACTACTTTGGTTTTATCATTCCTAAAGATTGTCTGGTCCATTGGAAGACAAGTGAAACCAATTGAAACTAGGAATTCAGAGAGCAGTAAGTACCATACCCGTGCGGCTTGTTTGAGTCTGTATAAGCTTTTTAAGACTCGAGCATATTGCCCAAACCTCTCAACCATGTGCTTCGGCATTTTAATGTAAACTTCTTCATTAAGCTCCCCTGTTAAGAATGCGGTTACCACATCCATTTGGTAGATATCCCACTACTCTCTAGCTGCAATAGCTAAAATAATTCTAAAAGCATCGAGACGAATTGTAGGTGCAAATGTTTCTTCAAAGTCGACACCATACTTTTTAGTAAATCCTCTAGCAACTAGTCGAGCCTTAAATCGTAAGATCTCATTATTCTCTCCTCTTTTCAGGTCCAAGACAATTTTTGCTGTGACTGCTGATTTATTAGGTGGTATTTTGTCTAAAGGGCCTGAAAAGATTCCATGTGCAATGAGGGACTGCATTTCTGACTCGGATGCTTCTAACTATTTATCTGCTTGCGGAGTATTTAATGCTTCATCAAAAGTTTTGGGAATGTCAATTCCATCATTTTGGGCAGCTAAGAAAGCTAGCTTGATTGCTATATTTGATTCTTGTCTGCTATTTTGCATTTCTACGGCCTTAGCGGATGGTTTTCTGACTCTTCCAGACCGTTTATCTCCCCTAATCAAAGCTTCTCCTTCTTATCTTTTTAAGTAGGCAGAATTTTTTTGTTGGCAACTGAGGTTTTGATGTTGATGTTGATCATTATTATTTTATCGACTTTGAACTTGTTGTCGATATTGTAGATGTATGTCTGTTATCACAGACATTGGAAATAATTCATGAGATTGCTTAATGAGAGGCTAGTATTGATTCCGATATAATATTGTAGAAGACTTGTCCCAACTATCAGAGGGCTACAACGTCTTTATCTATCTACAGGTAAATTCACCATATTCCAACCACGCTAGCCATACAGGACGTAGCATGTAAAGCATGATTCGTATCATCATTTTGGGGTTGAGGTTTACCGTGCATATGCTACTCGAGTCGCATGTCTGACTACTATGCGACATGCTTAGGTATCAATCTAACAACCCACACCAAAACCGAAACTACTCACAACCCTGATGATGACCCCATGAATAATTGGAACAGTAGCCTGCAACATAGCACAATTAGGCTAGACATCGTTGACCAGGACCTAATCCGAACATTATTACTATTATTATTAGGGTGGATTTCAGTATTTTCTAACAAATTTGGAGGTTGTTTTTCTTGATTATTGTTTAGGGTTTCATTATTAAAAATAAAGTTATTATGTAAATTGATTTCATCCCAAGACTCATCATCAGACTTATCACTGGTCAGTAATTTTTCTCCTGTTAAATGATGCAATTTAGTATCAAAGGAAAACTTATTCTCATCAAACTCAACAGATTGTGCTTCACATAGTATTTTCTTTTCTAGGTGCCATATATGATGAATCTTTGATGATTTTGTATTGTAGCCCACAAAGATTCCTTTCAAATACTTTTTATCTAGTTTTCCTCTCTTTTCTTTTGGAATATGGACATATGCAGCGCATCCCCAAGTTCTATAGTGAATAATATCAGGAGTTTCATTATTCCACATGGTCCAGGGGGTTGTATATCTCCCACCAATTGGTTATCGGTATATTAAATAAATTGCAGCCCTGCATGAGAGTTCCCAGATTTCTCCGGCAAGGCCCGCTCGAAACCGTAGACTATTGGCTCTTTCCATTATCGAACGGTTAGCTCTTTCGGCAACACCGTTTGCCTCTGGTCGATAGCCAATAGTTGGTTCAAGAGAAATGTTTTTACCAGCTGCCCTGATTTTCATATCTTTATTCAAGAATTCCGTGCCACAATCAAATCTGATGGCCCGAAGTTTTTCATTATTTCCGTTTATTTCTCGTTCATTTTCTACTCGAGAGCACCATTTATTGATGAATTGCGCTAGGTCCTTCTTTAAATTTCTAAATATAGCCCATTTAAAATTTGTAAATTGATCTGTAATTGTAAGCATGTACCTATTACCATGCAATGATGTTGTTCGAAAAGGACCATAAATATCCATTTGTATTCTTTCTAATGGTCTAGAAACTTCCCTCATAGGTTCCTTATTTATATTTCTCGTCAACTTAGCTTCTTTGCACTCCCGGCAAAAACTGTAATTAAGGTTGACTGTAGGTGGAATACCATTTACAGCCTTACTCAGTCGCATTGTTATATGTCGCCCGGGATGACCTAAACGATCATGAAGGAGATCTGCTTTGATCAAAGAACTAATTGCAGATTCCAATGTTTCGGGTATTTTCCAAACTTTATTCAATCGAACACCTTGTAGAATAAGCTTCCCATCGGAAGCGCTTACTTTCTTACTTGAACTATCACATTACATTCCATGACCTTTCTCGGCAAGCATTCCCAATGATATCAAGCTAATGGAGGCATCGGGGTCATATAATACATTACGTACAACTGTAGAACATAGACGTTATGAAGTTGGATTTTTCCAGTGAATATGCACATCTCCCTTGCCTTTTGAGTAAATAGTTGTTCCATTGGCAACTTCAATTGGAATTTTAGTTGGGATAATATGGCCAATAAATGAATTTTTATGTGGGGTGAGGTGGCATGAACACATTGAATCGAGGCCCTAAGCACCAATTAGTGAGCTTGAGGTAGCAGCACAGATATATGTAGAGATTTCTCGTTCTGTGGGAATTTTCCTGCTACATTTACTCATCTTGATGTGAGAATATTGATGGTATGGAGACAAATATTTATTGGTTATGAATTATGAGAGATGTAGATGATAAACGGCAAACTATAAACTGTAGATGGTAGATGGTAGAGTTAAGTAAAAATAAAACAACGCGGAAGCGCAAGGGCCATAACCTGTTGTATTTAGATAGTTGTATATATAAAAGGTCTTAATTCTTCTAAGTCTACTGAGCAGCAGAGATATACAAAAGTCTGTGCATGATGAGTATCACGTGGTTATCTTGGCTAATATTTGCCAATCACAACAAAATTGCTGTAGCAATTGAGGGGCTTGTATTAAGAGGTTATGGATCGTAGAAGAATGATGGAATGGCATGGGAGGTGAAGGATATATGCCGAACAACGAAGCAGTTGAATAGAGCAGAAGGGTGAAGCTTGGTAGGGTGACGCGAAGAGGGTATGAATAGACCTTCAGAGATATTCGGTAAATGTAATGAAATGAGGTTTTCGGTAGGAGAAGAACACTACATATATATACAGGTGTAAGGATTCTCCTTCCCATCCTAACTTTAGTTTATAATTTTACCCTTCTCCTGATGTTGCTATGACAACAGAACAGTTCTTGGCACTGGTTATTATTTTTTTTTTTTGCATCAGATTTTAATTGCGTATGCAGCTATCTAGCTATGACACAATATCAAAGAAAAGTACAGAAAAGATGACTCAATTTACAAGAGGAGCACTCATGCCTCGGATTTCATTTGCAAGTACCACTGCGAAGTTATGGTGGCTTTTTCTTCACCCCAAGTCAACCCTCATCCGTGAGTACCTACCCAGGGGAACGTCTCAAAAACCCTGAGTTATCCAGACATGCCTCCGTCATCCATCAACTTTTCTCCGCGCGAAATATGGTCTGAGATATCTCCTTCCCAAGTGGAGTAGGTGCCCAGGCTACTCAAACCATACCAGAGAACACCACCAGGAGGCGGACCTCAACAACTTCTATCGTTTGCTTGTTTTTATAGTGTCAGCTGCACTCTCGCAAGCGAAGTCTTGGCGCGCACAAAGCTCAATTCGTAAAACTCTTGCCAAAATTCGAAATTTCACGCCCGTCGAAAACGTATCCCTCTTCTGCATTATCATGTGAACTTGTCCTGATCCCTCTCACGTCCATCCCGAATAACTGTCTCCCAGATTTGTGCGCCACGCTTTGCTTCCTCTGTCGGGTGTAAATATCGGCGTGAGCATGTATTTGGTGACCGGCTGAGGCCAGAGAAAGTCGACGAGAGGTGTGGTCATTGAAACGAGGATGTACAAGGTCGTACTTGTAGACTTGATGAAGCTTAGTTGAGAATCGGACTCTTTGGGAGTGAAAGATTGACATGGTGAAGTAATTTGAATTTTTGCCTCGTGGGCCAACTTCTTTGATATTGCGAAATTTGACTGAACTTGGCTCTGGGAGAATATTTCACTCCCAGGTTCGTAGAGGACACCGCGTACAGGTGTTCAGTCTTGCCCTCCACACTGGTTATTATGTTGGTACTAGTTTAGAGCCTATGTTATGATGAGCTAGTGGGAGGAAAGCAAGTATATGTATAATGGCTTGGTCTGGAGCTATGGAGTTTCTACGCTAAGTCTTCTGTCACAACCACCACCTTCGGATCACCTCTGGTCACCTATAGTCACCTCTAGTTACCTTTAGCACCATTAGTCACCACTAGTATTTGCTCGTACCTTTAAACTCTTTAGACATTTATATTACCTATTTTTAAACCTTTAGTCCTCCAAATTATCTCCAGTAGACCTTTAGTCATTCTTCGCGATCCATCCGACCTCTTCTCGCCCTCCAATTCCGCCTCAGCTCAAACGCCCACAATCCAATCTGACATTGGGCCAAAACAATATGCTCCTCACATATTCCGTCGTCCGTCACACCTTCCAAATGACAAATGACAAATTTACTCAACCTCCTCTGAGAGCTAGAGATGAGTTAGCAGGCACCTTTTATCCAACTGGTATCCTGCTATTGGTTAGTAGATGCCCCAAAAGGGACATCGTCGAGGTCGCTGTTCCCTCAAACTTCTTCTTCAGCTTCCAGAGCTCCGAAATCTGTTGCCTTGGCCATCGAGACATCCTTCGCCGCGGTGATGATAGCCTCTTCGGCCTTTTTTGCTGCAGCCCTGGCTCGTGCCACCTTCGCGAACTCCCCTTGTTCAATGTGGCGAATCCACGCGAGCTGCTCTTTGGTCACCGGTCCGGATCTTTTTTGATCTGACTAGGCAGGCCGGATAATCCGATCGGTGAGGTCCCCCACAGTTGCGACAGCGTGTGAGGGCCTTGCACTCTGTTTCGGAGTGCATATTTGATCCGCAGTTCCAGCAAGCCGGAGCGCGGGAGCAACCACGAGTGGCGTGGAAGCCCAAACAGCGTTTGCACTGTTCAATTGATCGACGAGGCTTATGGATGGTAGCCATACCCGAATCGTCGAAAAGGCGGAAGCCCGCACGAGGGGCTTCGTCCCGGTGAAAAAGGGCATGCCAGTTTCGATAAGGCGATCCAGGCCGACATGTCCCATGAGGTCGGACCTGGATTGGATACGCGCTGGTCGTAAGGAAGATCTCAGCGGTGACACTTGCAGCATCGGTCACTACGGGGCCCTACTATGAAACTATACTTACAGGTACGTTCGGTATCTGTAAGGCGACAAGATCCGAAGATGCTTCGAGTTTGGCGTTTTCACTTGCCAGCTTCGGAGAGACATCTAGGATCTCCTGTCGTATTTTTTCGTTCTTTGCTATAATAGCAAAGCCGGTCTTTACTCGATGAATCGAGGTTATATCATTGTAAGAGAGATTAAGCGTGTCCGCTACCTTACTTTTCACAATGTTGTTTGAAAGATTCCGCCATGGGTGCTCCTTTTCCAGGCGAAGGAACAGTCGCTTATCGACTTTCGCCTTGGGAGCTTCTTTCTTTTGGGCTCTCGCCGCAGGTCGTGGCACAGCCTTTGCTATAGGAGCTACATTTTGTCGCAGTCTATTTTTGACCATCGTGTCCCAGGTGCTTTTTACAGGCAGCACCAGGACGGCGGGAGTTGTATTGCTCCTGGCTTCTGGAGCCCTTGGGGTCGGGTTCGCAGGGCGAGGAGGGAGAACGGGTGGCGTGATGGTCGGGCCCGTGGTCATGTATTGCGCAATGGCGGCGCGTAAGTAGACTCTCATCGAGTCTACGAATTGTCTATTTGACCCGTTGGTCAAAGGGAGGAGGGTGGCTTCGACAATTGGTCGAAGCTCTAGGGGACACTCTGCTTTTGTGGCAGCTTTTGGCTGCGACGTTGATTTTGGCGCTGCTTTGACTGCAGCGTTTTCCGACGGTTTTGACGCTGTCGGAGGAGATTTTGACTATTCTCCAGTCCCGTGAGGGACGGAGGATGGTTGGGGAAATTCCTCAACAATTTCAACTGACCCGATCATGTCAGTATCGGGCTCAGTGACGGCGGGGAGGGCTTTTTCCTTCCCTTTAGTTGAGACCTTGCTCATCTCCGCGCATTTCGGAGACTGGGCAAGGTTAGGTAATTTTTCGAGAGCCCTAGGGCGGACTCTCGTGTTGTCCAACTTGGCGTTGGGACGCTTTTTACGAACAGGTGGCATGGTTAAGATGCCAGCGACTCGATGACAATTTACTAAAGGAATGCGACGAGCGCGAGAGGGATGGAGATGAGGAAAGGGTGAAGATTCGAAAATTCGAATTTCAAAAAATTGTTTGTTTGTTCATTAACGTGCTAGGTGAAGTGACTACCGTCGTACTCCTACTGGAGCTTGAGCACGAGTGGGGTCGGGCCGGATCAGGTTAACTACCGTGCAGTACAAATGCCTCGTCCCACCTAAATGACCGGAACCATGCCAAAATGCATCTATGTGTTGAACCATGACGAATTCGGCAGCCCAGAATTGAAAACAAAACAAAAATATTCACGCGAAATCCCGCATTACAAAAGAAAAACTTCAACAATCTCCCTTCCACTGTTCCGCCTCAGCCACCACGCGCCTGAGCCTCGAATCTAATCTCTCTGTCCATGCCAAACCACCTAGGCCTTTGATCTATCACCTCAGAGTCACAGGTATCCCTGCCATCCACCGACTAGCCTCCGCGTATATTCCACTCTCCTGGACGTAGTCCCTGAACAGCTGCCATCCCCTTGATCCAAGCATTAATTCCAGAGCCGGCGCCCTACGCTTTCCGCTTTTCAGCCGCCATGTTGCCAGTGCTTTTCGACACTGTACAAGGTGACCAATTGATTTTTCCCTCCCACACTCGCAGTTAAGTGTAGCGTCAGTGTGGTTGAAGCGGCGATGATATGCCGCGAAGTCCCCATGTCCAGTTCGAGCAGCGATTAAGCGGGCGAAGACCGCTCTCGGTAGCGCTGATTCTGGCGGTTTCTTGCGCCGCATCTCGAGTTCAAGGTCGGCGTAGTGTTTGGGGCGATTCGAGTGCCATCAGTCCGTCAACATCTGCCTGGCCACTTCACGGGCTTTCCGTCCAGATGAGGCGAGGGTCATCAGACCATGTGTCGTCCTAGAGTTGTCCGGCGAGTTAAGCTCTCTTCGAGCGAGTTCATCGGCGATTTCATTTCCTGCCAGCCCTTCGTGGCCCGGGATCCATCCTATTTTTACAGGCGCGGCTGATTTCGCGGCCATTTTCACAAACTTTTGGATTCGCCAGGATGATGAGCCCGTTGTTCCCGTCATTAAAGCCTTAACAACAGCAGAATTGTCGAGCAGTAGATATATGGCGCTGCGACCTCGATCTCGATTGCTGGCAGTGATTACTTCTAGAGCGGCCAAAGCTCCATGAACCTCTGCGTCGTAGACCTCCGCATTGGTAATTTTGCCTGAGCCGCTTTGCTCAATTGTCGTACCTGTGCCACTGATAAAGGTCACAAAGGCCCATGACACTTTGTCGGTGGACGCCCCAGAACCATCACTGTACACGCAGAGACAGTCGGGTGGGAGTGTAGGCAGCCACTCTCTTGTGAACTTGGCAGCCTCTTTCTTGCTTGTCCAGCAGGGAATTGGCTGAGGGGGGACCGGAGGTCGGAGCGGTGAAGGTAGTTCAGCCTCTGGCAGAAGTCGATACATCCTCTGGACCCTCGAATCATGAACTCTGTCCAGACCAAGTCTGGTTTTGTTGCATGTCTTTAGTCCAAGTCGGTGGCGAGCGCTGTCTGTGCTTTCCGTGGCCCGAAGTCGAAGCGGATGGTACTCATCTAGTCTTCAGATTCGTGCGGCAGTCTTGAGCCTGCATTCCTCGAGCAGAATGTGTGCTGGTGGAATGCCAGTCTCCCTTCTCAGGGCTGCGATGGGCATGGTGCGCCAGGTTGGTAGAGCCACGCAAATTCCTAAGGCAGAAGTTTGATCAATAACTTTGCACTGTCTCTTACATGAATTTCGCGCGACACCCCGATAGGTTTCCCTGGTTGGCCCCGGGTACCAGGATTCCGTTGCGTGCATAGCGATTGGCAGGACTACCGTGCGGATCACTGTAGTTAGTAGGTCGGGCCTTGGTCCCTGGGTGCACTGAGTGAGCCGTCGGAAGTGTTGCACTAGCCGCATTGCTTTACTGGTCCACTTTGCGACGTGGCTTTCGAAGGTCAGACCGCGATCAAGGTGTACTCCGAGCCATCGGATATCGTCGGATGCTTGTACATCGCGAGTGCCTACCCTTATAGCCGGAAGATCGTGAGCCCTGGATCTGGGGCCGACGAAGTAGACTACTTCGGCCTTATCTGGGTCGAAAGAGACGGCATTTTCAGCAGCCCACCCTAGGACTGCATCGAATTCTCTCTGGACAGCTGCTGCGGCTTCGTTCGGAGTTGAGCCTATGCCGAGGATAGCAACATAATCTGCATAGCCAAATCTCCAACTGCTGCCCCCCACGACTTCGGCCATGTAAAGGAGGAAGAGAATCGGGGATAAAGGCGATCCTTGTGGCAGCCCGCACTCTAGGTGAATTGGGTCTGTTACTCCATCCTCGTGTCTGACACGGGCAGATCGTTCTTTCAGGAAAGACTTTATCCAAATGATAACTGGTTTCGGCCACCCAACTTTATTCATCCTTTGCAGCAGTCGTCCGTGGAGTACGGCGTCAAATGCACCCTGAACGTCTAGAGTGACAAGGACTGCTTTCTTCTGCCTCTTCATTGCATGCTCCACATCGTGGATAACGCATGAGACAAGGTCGTTAGCGGATCTACCGGAGAGTGCTCCAAAAAGCTGCTGCGGCACGACCTTGTTCGAAATGGCGGTGTAAGCCATGCGCCTTGCGACTAGTCTCTCAAGACCTTTGACGAGAGAGGATTGCAGTGCGATAGGTCTCCATCCTTTAGCTGTACTGAGATTACGGCCAAGTTTAGGGAGAAGAATTACTTCCGCTAGCTTGAATGCCTTCGGGAAGTGGTTCAGTCGAAGTGAGCCCTCAAAGAGTACTCTCACTGCTTGTCCAATTGACGGCCAGGCTGTCCTAAGAAGACGAACAGAAATTGCGTCTGCTCCAGGGACTTTATTCTGGCAGGCCGTTGTGACCCACTTGGCTTCTTCATCAGTGACGCTTGAGACCCATGGAAGGTTTCCGCGTCCTGGCTCGAGGTGTTCGGTGTCCACGTCGTTTTGGCTGGTGAACCGGCCGAGAAGGAGATCGCGCAATAGAAGTGCACGCTTTCCTGGATCCGAAACAAAACCATCCGGAGTTTGGAGTGGCGGAGCGGCAGATGTAGGTTGCGGCTTAGCCCAAAGTGCCATCCGATACATGTCGACGTCAGTTGTGGCTTCGGAGAATTTCTGCCGCCAGTACTGGCGTTTCGCACTTCTGACTATGCGACGGAAATCCTTTCTGCTCTCTTCGTCCCTGAATATCCTGTATTCGCGTTTGGCTTGTGCGCACTCTATCGTCCACCAAGGTGCCATCCTACCCTTCTTCACACTCCCGCATCTTCCGGTAGCCCTAATTGCATCGCTAATGGTTTGGACCAGCTTATCAGCGAGTTTGTCTACCGCGCTTATTGAGTCCATTGGCTGTAGCCCTATTCCATGAGCCCATCTACCAAGCACCTTAGCAAAGTCTTCGAGGGCGTCGTCTGTCACTCGGAAAGGTTGACCAGTTTTGATTATAGCTCTGGCTTTCGAGTTTGGACGGGGAACGTCTCCTGCAAGCGTTCTGTGGTCCGATGTTGAGTCAAGCTCTGTCGAGACATCTGCAAGGGCACCAGCTTTAGACCAGACCAGGTCGAGTGTGTTTCCAAAGTCGTGTGTCGGGACGCCCGGTGTGGAAGATAGGTCCATACCGTGCTCGAACATCCACTCGGTGAGCACCTGGCCGTCACCGTGTAGCCTAGTGGCCATTGGCTGCCAGTCGGTGTGAACAGCATTGAAGTCTCCGCCAATAGCTGTAGGCCCAGATGGAGCCCATGATAGCAGCGGCAAAAGGTCTGCTCCAGGAGCGCGGTATACGGAGACAAATGTGACTCCTTCTACCTTTACTACAGTGAGATCTGGTGATGTCTCGCAGATTGCTTACTGTTGGCAATGGATCCCTTTTCGCGTGTAGATGAGGGAGCGTGGCCTTGAAGAGTTAGCAGCGACACGGGGAGGCAAATGCCTATCAAATCCGGGATGCGACTTGGTGAGCCAGAAGCCGTCCTTGTGTTGAGTCCAGGGTTCCCGGATAAGTAGGACATCGGTTCCTGAATCCCAAGCGGATTGCAGGATGATGTCCGTAGCCGGGTCTCCTCTGCCCAGATTAGCGCAGAGGAACGAGATAGTTGTTGCCGTTTTTTGAAGCTCGGTTGGGTTGTGGTCCCTTACGGGCATTGAGCAACGTTTGTATTTTCGTTTTCAGCAGTAGCCTCGGTGGCTTTCTGCTTTGCTTCCATCTCTCTGATCGAAGCATTCCTTTCTTTTTGACCCTGCTCGCTGATCACCGACAGCTGGTCCCTTGTGCGTTGCACCGTCTTCCCACCAGCCCGTGTCGGCCTAGCCATACAGTTAGGCTCAGTTACAGCATGTGGCCCGTGGCAATTGATGCACCTTGGAACGGCCTGTTTGGACTCAGTAGCTTTGTGCTCAATTGAGCCACAGCGGGTGCAGCGCTCTGCTCGTGAACAAATTTTAGTTGGGTGGTGTCCCCAGCATCGGTTGCATTGCGCAATTTTGAGCTTGCGCTGGAGTTCGTGAAGGCGCCCGCTTTCTTCAAACAGTCTTTCTCCAAGTTTCGGTTTTCCTGTTGCGAAGTGCAACACCCAGTCCGTTGACGGCCTGGCCATGCTAGTAGCGAAAGCACGAGCTGAGGTTGGTCTAACTCCTGTTTTGAGAGCTGCTTCTTCTATTACCATCTCTGGTGTCACTATGGTGGGCCCTTCCAGAGTGTAAAGCTTGTCTGGGATATTCGGTGCCAGGACTGATATCCAGTTGGAGGCGGCTTCCAATTTCATTTCTGAGCTATCTAATATGGCTCCTCCTGAGAGAAGTGCACCTCTAGCTCCTTCCCCTTCGGCTTGTATTACGAACCCTGAGTTCACGACAGTGACCTGTTTGATTGTCGAGTTGGCCAGACGCAGCTTGCTAGCTAGGCTAATCTCTACGAAGTGGGGTGACATACGTCTCCACGAGTGGTCAGGTCTGAGGCGCAAGAATATGCGCTCGTCAGCTCGTTGGGGTTTGTTGCTAGAGCTTTAGACTTCAGCGTGAGGACAGGCCTCATCAGTACTGTCTTGGGCGTAGACGTTGGAGCCGCTTGGTTTGCTGGCTTGTTTCTTTTTCCCGACACCTCGGTCCAAGATTTCTCTGTAGCGTTTTTGTTGGTTTTGTTTGAGCCCTGGTTGGGCTGGAGAGTTGCGGTTGTGGCTACCGGCCTTTGTGGTGCCGGTCTATTCTTTTCTCTGGCAAGGATCAGCACTGGACGTGTGACGCTTGCAGGACTTTGTTTTGGAGGCTCTGTGACTTGAGCCGGGCTAGATGTGTTAGTATGGCCGCTTGCAGCCTTTGGGGGAGCGTTGGCGTCTGCTTGAGATAGGTTGCCCCATAGAATTTCCAGTATCTTGCCCTGAAGGGCCAGTAAGTCCTGATCAAAGAGTTTTCGAAGTCTCTCGTCAGTGACTGGTTCCAACAGCTTGCAGAACCCGATGAAGAGACGCTCTGCTTGTGCAGAGCGCGTCTGGAATATCCTGCCCTGTTCGGCGAGGAATTCGGTCGCGACAATTTGAGGCGACGGAGTTTGTTGGTGGGGCGAGCTTCGATGACTCGCCTCGTAGATTGGCTCTACAAATTGTTGGGTGGGTGGTTGTGATGGCGGTTGTGGCCCGTTAAGGACCATTTCGACGTCTTGACGCGTCGAACATTGAGTGGGGAGGGGGGGCCAGGGGCCAGCCTCTGCGGAGGACTGGGGCGGCATGGGTGATTGAGAGATGAATTTGTCAGTAAAATGTCGTAGGTAGAATGCGATGTAATGGATTGCGTGTGGTTGAGTCAAGGACTGTGTAGGTTAGGCAGTCAAAAGTGTCGTTGAAAATGTGTGTGTGGTGGATAGCTGATCGGACCCTTTTGTATTTTCTAGGTGCTGTAGTGCGCGCTAGAGCGTCGGATAGTTCTTTTTTATTTTTTCATGTTATTTAGCGTCGGGTAGTTCTACAAGGACTGGGCCGTCCAGTACATGATATTGGTCACGAGCTGAGGACAGGCACGACGTTAAATTTAATCAAAATCAAGTCGTTTAAGCTATTCTCTCCTCTACCTACTTTATTTATCCGATGAGACAGCAACACCGCAAACAAGTTAGTCATACATAAATCTTGGAGTTCCATTTTCTCATTCACTATTGGCCCCTTTCAATCCATGAGACGGAGACCACTTGTGGGTATATGACCAATATGAGAAACTACTAAAGTCGTCAAGTACAGAGCTGCCCTAATATTAGTATCAGGACTGAATCTATAGGTCTAGCTATTTTCCTGAAGCTTTTGGAGACAATATTTGGCAGGGCTCTGCGAAATAATGTTTGTCTGATAATCTCTTTCTACCCTCGGATGACCTTTCCCAACACCTATCAGTAGTGTCCCCTAATAGCCTCCAGCTTTCATTGTAGAGTCTGCAGAGCCGAGTTTAATTAACAATGTCCTCACTTCGATGAGGATTCCCAACCGCTTTTGCGTTCTTTATCGTCTTGATTTCCAAGCACAACTCCCTGACACCATTATCATTAAGCTAACCACCATCAGATCAGATGGTAGTGTCGGAGCCCTACTCGTTATCCACTCACTTTTCTTTTCTTGATCATGGAAGAAAAGCAATCCGATGTGATTCCGGTGCACACTTAGCACCCGATGCGGGCATGGTTGATCGTATCAAGTTTACCCCTAGTTTTAAAAAATAGGGACATGTAGATTGAAATGCGGACCACATGCAGTCCCGTTTTCTAGCTCTTGTCAGGCTGTGGCTGTAGAGTTTTCAAGGATTTTTCTCGCGCACGTGATTTCCATCACTACTTTTTTTTGGGTAGAGTAGTTCGTGAAAATGATACTGAATGCTACTGTTAATTCCCGAATTAAATGACCATCCACCTCGGGGAATAAATAACTAATCTTTTTCAAAACAAAAGCGGATAAGAGCACTGTGCGAGGTGTGGCCTGAGTCAGCGAGGAGCCCGATGTTCTATATAGACATTGACTCAAGTAGTACAATAAACGCTCTCTCTCTATCTTCCCGACCACTTTTGAGGTCCTTCTCGTATCCACGCTTCGGGACAAATCGGAATTCGAATTTTAAAACTTTAGATTAGATAGTTCCAACAATATTCGGGCTTAGGTTCCGGAGAGTGCTGTAGGTTCATCAATAAGGGGTGCCTGAATTATTGCGACTTGACATTGGCTTTCAAACAGTAAGAGTAAAGCGAAGATTTGGAATCACCACTGAGCGGCGTTTATCTTTTTCAATTCTTCTCAATAAGTTGAGTTGGGATTCATTGTCGTTAGGTGCGACTGATTACACCTTTATGACTAACTGGACGCGGTCGCGCACAATGAAGGGCGTTAGTGCTTTGTCGCGCTAGGTAATGCGCGCCTCTCATACTCATTTGAGATCAATCGAAAACTAGGTTCGGTGCAAAAGATCAATATTAATTGAAAAATAGCAGCATAATTAATATTCAAGGGCATCAAGAAATTGCAAAATGTTTGAAACCCGAGTGCGTCGGTAATGTCCTCCAATAACTCTTTAGTTTATGTTTCTGAGGAAGCTTAGAATGCACCAAAAAACCTACTCCAGGCGCAAATCAGTAATTCCTGACGAGCCAACTAAAATAAAAGCAAGTGCTGAAGGAACACCTAACAGTTCAATGGTAAATTCTGGAATGGTATCTTCAAGTAAGAGAGTATTAACGTCTACTATTCCTGAGAAAGAAATACGGGCCGATATCCGAAGCTTTTTCGAACCTATTGATTCAATTCCAAAATTCTCTGAAGAAGCGAAACTAGACAGCTTACCTCAGGTTTCTGCTACAATACAGAGAAAGCGAAGATTAAAGTTTGCTGTGCCAGAGAGGCAAGTACAACCTAGTAAATCCTCAGGAAAACCCATACCGCACTCAAGGCCGACCCGACAAAGAGTTTTGAAACTAGGAAAAGATTTCACACAATGCAAGATATGTGGCATGGTTTATGCTTTTTGGGAGAAAAAGTCTCACGAACTCTATCATAAAAGATCTATAATGGAGTTCAATCCTCTTATTAAGTGCGAAAAGGCGACAATTTATGGACAAGAATTCCAAGGTAAAAGGCTTTGCATCCAAGTACTCAATCGGAATACTGATGCTTCACTTCGGAAATTTGGAGAGAAGGCCCTACAGTTCTCTTCTGACAACGGGTTGGAAATGGAGCAAATAGACCCCGAAGTTCTATGGGAGCTCACAAGTAATCCCCATGATCCATGCGATCCACTCAAGGTCTTTCGCTTCAAGCTCTACACGATGTTTCATGACAATAAACTCGCCGCTCTACTCCTTGCTGAGCGAATTGGATATGGAGTCCACGAACATGAGATTAGTAAATATATGGAGGGCGATAATCCCTCAAAGCAGGATCTATACATTGAAAGAGCGAAAGGATATCCATCTAAATGTACCAAACAAAAAGTGTACATGAGTGTGGAGCGGATTTGGGTGCATGAGGGGTATCAGCGTCAGGGCTTAGCTACCATGCTTCTCGACCAAGCTCGCCAGAATTTCTTTTATCCTCTTTCCCTTGCAAGAAATGAAGTAGCTATATCATGGCCCACTGAAGCTGGGAAAAGATTTTTCAGCAGATATTTCCGGGGAGCATTCTCGGAATCATTGGAAAATGCACACTCGTCTTTCTTGGTTAATTTAAGTGATACTTCTTCTCTTCTCAAAGATAAATAAGATTGAACTTCATGGTTGAGCAGAGCGGAATACCTGTTCCTTTATGCCTACCTCCAAGCTTAAACCTTCAACCTTTGGTACTAAGTCTTTAGTAGAAATAAACTTTGGCCTTTGAATTTTGGACCATAGAACTTGAGGGATGTACCTTCTCTCATATGATATTGTCTAGATACCAGTCCTTACAACATAGTGTCACATCATTAAGACTTGAACGATCAACAAATTGCTGATCATAAAGGTTAGATACGATGGTCTAGGTTTCGCACGTTATGTTATTGCACTTGATCGAGTGATTCAACGGAAATGTAACTGTTGTTGTTATCTCTTTGTAACATTGATACGAATTCGAGAGAAAGTCTTCAAGACTGGCTATCTAGCCTTGGATCCTTGCATCACGCCACGCCTAACCCCTTTTTCGGTTAGATTATTGTCCTATCTTATTTTTATTGAGTGTTTATTACCCTAACGAGTCTATGAATATGTAAGGACGTGCAGGTCTTATCTGCCTACATACCGGGAGTACCTATGCCTTCTTCACAACTTCTTGCCAGCAGTAATACCTCCACAGATCTTCATTCGAGTACACACTGAGAGAAGCCGTCAACCCTTCATTATCTCCCCCCTCTAGCCCAAAAAACGATGGCCATTTGTGGATGTGTGGCCGCAGGAAAAAAGTCTCAGAAACCACTGGGTGCGGGGCTCTACTATGACGAAGACGCCGACCAGCCGGGCGCAGCAAACTTGTCAGTACCTCGTGAAATTCACACTCTGCCTTTTTGCCTCCCATCAACCCTTTGCTGAAGGTCATATTGAAATGTAAGAAGAGTCTTGACTGAGTGTGCTTGTGCCTGAAAATCACTATGAGTTTGGTGTGTCGGGAGGCTCAATGAATATTGGCACGATTTATTTAAAAAAATTGATTTTGATCGGGCGAAGTTGATATACCACGGAAGAGAGAGATATACTCATTTTACTACTTGAGTATTAGACTATCTAGTACATTGGGCTCCTCTCTGGCCCAGACCACACCTTGTACAGTGCTCCAATCCTCTTTTGTTACTTGTAAGATTATTGGTATACTGCCCGTGATGATAGCTATTCAGCCACTTTTTCCACAGTACCCTCAACCCAAGAAAATACAAATTGTGGCAATAGAAACTGCGTGCGCGGGAGAAGGTCTGAAACAACCTGCAGCCCCAGCCAGACGAGGCCTAGACACCGGGACCACATGAGGTGCGCATATTCATCTATATCTCCCTTCTTTGTAAAAGTCGAGGCCGACTTGATCCAATCCACCATCTCCGTATTGGGTGCTGGGTACGCTCCGGAAACTCATCGGATGGCTTTTCCTCCATGATCAAGGGTTGGTGATAAGTAGGACTCCGATCCTACCATCTAATCTGATCGTGGTTAGCTTCATGAAAATGGTGATAGGGGAATGTGATGAGAGATGAAGACGATACAGACCGCGAAAGCGATTGGGAATCCTCGTCAGAGTGAGTACTTTGTTACTCAATCTTGGCTCTGTAGACTCTACAGTGAGAGCTGGAGGTTCGTAGGGGACACCACTAACAGGTGGTGAGAATAGTCCCCCATCGACGATCAGACTAAATGTTGCACTAGGTCGATGATTTAGATTGGACGAGGTACTGTATGTTGTGTGTGTGTATTTTTACATAAGACATAGGTATTGTTTTTTCTGCCGTAGTTCGCCGGATCCGGTCCTACCCCACTCGTGCTCCGCTCCAGTGGGAGTGCGACGGATGTTTATTATCAGGCACATCAAGGAACAGGCTAAAATCTCGAGATGGACTCCTATCAAAGCAGGGCCAACGTATATGTATGTGTCTATTGTCCTAGGAAGTCTATGAATATGTGAGGACATGTAGGTCCTTTCTACCTACTGGTCGGGAGGCAGGGCCAACGTATTCATGCTCTCTCTCGTCCACCCTTCAGTCCTGGCACAACTAGTAAACACAACAAATGCAGGCTGAGGCACCTGGTGAAGTCATGCGCCCGATGGTGATTCGCGAGCCAAGGAGACGTGGGAAGGATAGCCAGACTTCGCACGGGCGAGGAGGGTCGTTCAACATGCAGCCATCACAAGTGACTTGCGAGCGGCTAAGAAGTGGCCGAAAGCGGTATCGGCCTCTGCCACGACGACATGGGTCTTCCCACCCGATGTATGCATATGCCGGCTGCGTGCCGACTAGCTGTGCAGCCCTTCTCACTGCTCTGCCTCGTCGCCGCATACCGGCGAGAGACTTAGCGATGAAGCACCGGCATATGGCAGACTGTAGAGCGGTGAAGTTGAGCCTGTGAGCAGAATAGTTTAGCTCGAGGCCGATAAACATCCTCCTGGATCCTCTCAGGCTGGCGTGTATGCGGATGCAGGACAATTCCGACTGTGTTTCTCAGCAGTTGAAGTCAATCGGAGGCATGAAGTAACGTCTCTTTGATTCACGCCCACTATTTGGAGTGGCAGAAGAGTGCAGTTGTAGCTCTCGGTCCACATCATTCCGCTAGACTTCCCGATCTTGCCGCCACGCACGTCATGCCAAGCCATGTCTAAGGGTGAGCAGGAAGCACGGATGTACCAGCCACGGGTGCCCGACGACCAAGTCCAGTCTAGGGCTAGAGGGCCAGGGTATTCTTGCCTCAGGCTGTAATTCTCACTCTACCTCCTTTACAGCGCCCATGCACCAGAGTTGCTCTGGGCTTGTCCGATTCTAGGCGATGCGATATGAGGAAAACACACTATGATATCCATATACCCCTTGGCTGCATAGTTGGGGCCCAACTCCGCTGGTACATGACTAGACCGTGATTGACTTGACTATTGCTCGTCGCCAGAGACCATGACAAGGACTTCGCCCTCCCAAGATTTCTTTTCCTGGCCAACGAGGCCGGACCCAGGGAAAGGGGGCGACGGGAACAGCTCACGAAGCAAACTGCTGACTGCGAGGCACGGTGGAAGCAGCGCCGGCATTAGGGTACAGAGTGGAAGCACGCTGCGTGACGGGGGCATAAGCACGGGCGCATGGCAGAGACGAAAGTCGTTGAATTGCGCACACGTGCGTCCAGTGTTCCCGCCACTCACCGAACTCAAACTGAAGCGCAACATCCGCACTTTGATCAAGCAGGTCGACAGCGTCTCGCAAATCAAGCCGATTGAAGCCAGCTGCTACGCTAATGAGGTGCGAGTAGCAGAAGAGATGGATGTCACGAGTACCAGGCGTTGACGCTGGACAAAGGCAGTTTTACATTTGCGTAGGAGACGGCTCGTCAAATCCTGGTCGAGGATCAAGGTCAGACTACGATCTACATTGTCTATGCCAGCAGCCTAGAACAGATTACTTGCTTCTAGTGTTGGTGATAGCGCCATGGTAGATGCTGAGCTTGTTTACATTGATGTGCCATGCCAAGAGGGTCAGGTCGTCTTGCGCCAGTTCCGCCCCTCACTACAGAAGACTGGAGTCAGGCACCATGGTTCGCCGCGCATCATCTCAATCGACACACCCAACTATGTGGAGTACACATCTGGGAAGTAGGCTGCTGCGATACCGAAGTTTGCAGCAAGTGACTCGAAATTTCGATCTTTGCAGACGCTGGATGACTAGTTGCTATGCATGCCTGAGGTTCTAACCGAGGTAGTTTGATCTTCGATGGTAGAGGTCGACTCCATCGTCTGTGACACGGCCAACCTCCAAACATTCTTCTCGACGTCTCCTCCCCGTGGGGTATTCCGCAAGGCTTAGACATGAGGCTTAGTGGAACAATGAGGCTCATTAACCTTCAACCACTTTAGCACCTTAAAAGAAGTCCACGAGCGAAGTCATGGGCTAGGGATCAAACTCTCCGGGATCTCGCCGTCGTTGTTAGTGTGGTCCTTGCAGCCGCAGGCCAAGCAGTATGAGATTGACCTGCAGCTCATCAAGGCGTCAGGAATTAGTATCTCAGTTGAAGCACAACCTTGCAACGGTCATGCATGTTAAATGGGCGACTGGTCCTAGATATTTCATATCTCCTTAAACAGACCCGCGGCTGACCAGTGAGGCAATAATTCCCATTGGCAGATGACCATGGTATGAGATGCATGTATACGAGCATAATCGCGGTTGGACTCGCCGTACATTCGATATTTTGGGCATTTATCCTACTTGAGGCAAAGCTAGGGAGTTTGTGTGTAGTATGACGAAGTATGCTTGGGTAGCCAAAGAATTTCAAACTTCCCCAACTCACCCATTGAGCTTGACTGTTTGAGAGGAGCTAACAGACTTTGCGGTAGTGTTAGCCAAAATGAATCCCAAAACAAGCATATCATTATCTACAAATCAGTCAGTTGATAGATGCACCGGATGCCAACAATAGACGATTGTAAAAAAACTAAGGGAGTCTCAAAGACGGGAATATCCGTCGAATGACGAAATAGAAGCATCTGAGCGTAGCAGATGGCAAGCGGATGCTCGAGCATTTGTAGCCCACCATCGTCTTCAGCTGACACATGCTGGATGAAGAGATTGTGGATCGAGCGATTCGAAGATATCAATTTATTTCGACTTCGACGCGCTCCAAACCCACGCTTCATCAATCTCATTACCATTGCATGCGCCCCCACGATATCTGGGGGGCCGGACTCTCGATTGATCGTGTGATGTCCTGGACTTGTTCGCCGTGACGTTCGTAGGGCATCGACAGTTTGTGGGTCTCATTGATCGCCGGCGGGAAGCGAGGGGAAGGTCTGGGCAGGAAATTCCCCTCTGGACCCTCGCTACCAAGGGCATCAGAATGTCCGCCATTATCCCCTGTCTCATCATCGGAGTCTACCACTGAAAATGACCAGATTGATGGAAGGCCCAAATAGCCAAGCGCCATCGCATAATTTGCTTGGCATTTTATGGTCCGAGCGTAACGGATCCGCGTAGCTCAGAATATTGACGGGCCCGAGAAAAGAGGGAAACGATCTGCGCCAGTGACGATCAAATTCGGGCCTCCGGGGGTCGGATACTCTACCGTATCTTCCATCTTCTTCGAGACCTAATTTCGCCAAAGTCGTCAGCCAGACGCAACGTTTACTACAGCTAGGGTATGTGAGATAAGTTCCTTAGCCTCGCCGGTAAGCCAAGGCTATTTATTCTAGGAAACAAAATTTTATCCAAATCATTTAATATGTATGCAGCTACAAAGCTATGACATATGACCGGTGCTATGTATACATTTTGGATGACTCTTTTGACGTTGTAGATACTTATACTCTGGATTTCATTTGCAAATACCACTATGAGGTATGTTCGCTTACACAAACAGTCGACCCTCCTCTGTAAGTACTCACCAAAGGGAACTTCAACCCCTTTGGTTATCCAAGCATACCTTCGTCATCCACGTATACCAGCGCCGCGAGAAATGTGGTTGTGTTTTGCCGGATTTGAACCAGCGATCTACTGTCTCGAGTGGGATATGTGTCCAAGCTATCCAGACTCTACTTAGCAGACCGGCCAAGACGATATACCACTGCACCGTACAATTATGGCGGTTTTTATAGTGTCGCCTGCACTCTCGCAAGCGAAGCCTTGGCATGTACAAAACTCAATTTGTAAAAACCCCTTACAAAATTTAACGCCTGTCGAGACTGTATCCATTCTCTGCATCATTTTGTGAACTTCTCCTGATCCCTCTCACGTCCATCTCAAAGAAAAGAGGTATGATAATTGGAGCGAGGATGTACAGGTCGTACTTGAAGACTTGATGAGACCTAGGTAGGTGTTAAACTCGTTGGGAGCGAAAAAGCGACGTGGTGGAGTAATTGAAATTTTTGCCTCGTGGGCCAACTTCTCTGATATTGCGAAATTTGGCTGAACTTGGCTCTGAGAGAATATTTCATTCCCAGGTTCGTAGAGGACACCGCGTACAGGTATTCAGTCTTGCCCTCCTAAGAAATTACTGTACCCATTCGATCCCGACCCTCCCACAAGTCACTGAAAGCCGGGCATCTCCAAGTCAAATGGCCCGTAGGCTCTATACTCCCTCTTGGACCGCAATCAAGTGGCCAAAGGTAACTCCCCGAATCGCATTAGTGTAAAGCAACTATGTCGCATGACCCTCATGCACCAACATGATGTGGTGCAAAGTCGTGTCTTGGCGGACCAAAGTCCATCCTTACTGTCCCGTTAACCACGGAAGCGTCGATTCCGAGCCAACGAGCTTCCGAGACTCCGGCCTCTGAGGATGTTGCTGATATTTTTCTCACTTGGAAACTGTACAATCACCTTGATAATGGCCGCAAAGACGCAGCATCTGATTACCCCACATGAGCGAAGCATTATCTCGGATCGTACATATACTATGTGCTCGCTTCCTTTTCGCAGATCATTAGAGCTGAAACGGAAAGGATCCTCATCCACTCGCCGCCAACTCTTATCCCTGCACACAGAAAAATAAATTCCATTCCATCCGCCATCCGTGACATCAATTCCCCGTCGCATACGAGACCGGATGGGCGCACTACTTCTGCACCAATAGAAGATGATTGACATCAGCCCTTTCCCCAGCACGTTTCGACAATGTTGTTCTTGTGATTTCACTAATGCGCAGATTCTTTTTGAATATCGCCTGTACAAGGTTTTACAACCTGGAGATTTTATAAAATTAAAATTCATAGCTGTGGAGTATCATTTTTAATCAACTTAGAACAGCCTTACCAACATCTCTTACAATGAGGTTGTTTACTTAAATGTTTCAATGAATCGTACGATGCCTTATAGCTGGGTAGATCTTCAGTACGAGAGTATGATTTTGATAAACATATGTTATCTAATAACCACTAAGCTACCGCTCCAATTACTCAACAGTGTCAAACGTGACTAAACCCCAATTCCGGATCCCTCGTTATTTTAAGAATCACATGTTCGATTCTCGACATGTTTTCACCGTCTAACTCCCTATCCGTTGGACCGATTCACATGATGCTGCATGGCTCCGTAGACTTAAACGTTTTCATGATTGACTTGGTTCCAACTACATAAAAAACTAGCCTAGTGTTTCACTGCTATTTTGTTGGAAAAATAAGCCAAGGATCTTCGTGCGTGAAGTCTTGACTTTTGAGGTTGTGCAGATCTGCCATCCTGAATAAGTTTTATCTTGTAGTGAAATGCCAGTTTTGGGTAATGATTTGTTGCAGACCACTGGTATGACAGAAATACCAAAATCACAAATTTGAATTATTAACCCAAGAATGTGTTTTAAGTTGTAAGTATTCCGTAGCTGTTAAAATCAGGTTGCTTTCAAACTGTTGTGGTGTTTGCAGGCTCCTGCGATTTCTCAAGTGCGTTTTGACCCGCAAACTTGCTAATTTTTCTTATACGCTCCCCCCAAACCCATAAGATAAATGGAATTGGGACCAGTAGAGAGGCTATACAGCCTAATAGCGTACAAGTCCATTGCGTACCTAAGGCATCCCACATATCAATTGAAACTATCTGTATTGATCCGGCAAACATGTATCGGACAAAAGTGATCGAGGCTAGTGCACTTCCTGCGTATATACTGTAGGTATCGAAAATATAATGAAAGACGCATACGTATATGCCTGCCCATGAAAACCCAAATAGAGCTATGGCACCGAGACCTGACCAAGGAGAGATATTCGGGTAATTAGTCCATCCCAGCCAAAAGAGAGATACTGGAAGACCAAAGGCGACAGGGAATGATGGAATCATGCGATACTCAGGAGGCAGCTGTGCGGAAGCGCCTTTCTCGCGTACCCAGCGTTCGGAACGAATTTTGTATTGCCTCGCATAGAATGTAGAGAGGCCTGTATTAACGATAACACCAAAAGCGATGGCGACGAATGATGTCCCAACCATTCCAGAAGAAAAGGAGTGCGTCTTTGCAAACAAAAAGTCCATACCCGAGAGGAATCCGAAAACAACGATGTATACCACAACAAGCCAGAGACCTAGAAATATTACAATGTACTGTGAAAATTTAGCTTCTTTTTCTAGTTTCTATAGATAGTTCTAGTGGCACTGGCGGTAAGTAAAAAGCTTACCTCTCGTGTTGTCATGATCACCGCACGATATAGGTTAGCTTTGAGAAGTTCCTTGAAAGATTTTTGAGTTTCGATGGACGCCATATACTTATTATCACCAGTGGCCCTTCGGAGTTTGATGGCCTTCCATTTGAGTATGACTGGAGTAAACGTTTCCGGTAGACATGCCATCGTTAGGATAAGAGTAGTACCAGACATGATAACAGCAATCCAATCGGCCCAACGCCATGATAATTTTGTGCTCTGTACTATCCATGCGCCTGCCACCGGAGAAAGTGTCGTGCCTGAAAAGTAGTCAGTTGTCTGAGATGGAAACGCAAATTCTTCACGCACCGAGAAAGCTCCAGAGGGCGACAAATGGCCATGCTAGACTCCTTCCCTCCTGTCCAAATACATCGGCAATACTAGCTCCGTGAATTGCTAGAACTGCACTTGCTCCTAGGCCAGCGAGTAGTCGGCACACAAGTTGCATTCCAATATGATGAGCAAGCGCAGTTCCAAGGATAAAGAAGAAATGTAGAACCCTTCCACCAATGTAAACTGGGTTTCGTCCAAGTGTTTCGGTTATGGGCCCAGCGAATAGTGCTCCACCAGCAATACCAAAAACAAACAGTGCAGACCCAACATTCTCAACTCGGCGAGAGACCCCGAATTCTTGTGCCATTTGCTTTGATGCTTGGGAGTCAGCTGCTGAGCACCAGTCCAGAGCAAAAACGTTTATCGACACGAGAGCACAAACCCATATCTTGTATCGTAGAGACCAATTTCGTGGACATGATGGATCTGACGGACCGTCCCAGTCTACTGGTATACACGCATTTTCCTCATACTGAGGTACTTTAACTTCGTGTGATCCAACATCCTCCTCAAATTGAGGTGAGTTAGCTTCCTGGGATCCGGAATTCTTCTCGCTGGACGAGTTGAATGATGGTGTTGATGGAACAAATGGCCTTAACCGTCTGTATTGGAGGAAGGATTGCATCTCGTACGAACGCTCCAGAAACCTACGGAAAGGGACGTGTTTATAGTCACACAGTCGCGGTTAGCCTTCGGATTATGGCTTGCACTTATAAAACAGGGCACAGGTGTTTGATCGGCCCACGGGAATGAGGTATTGCGCCTTCTTTGGATTGAAGTGGGGCCCACTTGACTTCATGGTGGTTTCTACACAAGCAACTCTTGAACATGGTACCCATGAGAAGGTACTTGAACCCATGTACATGGCTGAGTGCACCGGAATGCGGGTCTAATCCTAAAGTGGGGCCGGATAGAGTCCGGTGGGTAACCCGACATCGTATTGCATTAAAGTATTCGGTAGGCGTATTGTATAATTCACCTTTTCATTATGCTCGTTTGAGATAAATAAGAACTTATAATTTGAAATGTGACGACCTTCGTGCTGCAATGCGCATCTTCAATAAGCACTGAAATTTTCCGCACATGGGATAATTTTGGTGCCTCCGATGAAGCAAGTAAGTACGCTAGTTCCCAAGACGAAGTCGCATGTATTAATCTTGCTCTGTACATTCCTTGGTCCAGGGCGACATCAAAATAAGATCGTCAACTGTTGAATGTAGGCTAGATCCTGCACCTTCTGCCAAGCCTGCATTGTCGGCGAAAGAACTTAACAGCCGCGACCCACTCACATTTCGACTCTGGAGATCAGCTTTGAGATTTACCGGAGGAAGCTGGGGCATACGCTCTAGTAGGGTTTTGGGATGATCGCTCCCCTAGCCTTCAGGATCAAATGATAAAGATAGGGAGCTAGCATTACAGTGCGTGCTGGTATCTGTTAACACTACAAAATAACGTATGCAACCTATTACGACTTTATGTGGAGAAACTAAAAATCAATAACTTGGCTTTATGATGGATAGAGGTTTGAGTCTCTTCTGTCCATCGGTATTTCATATAATTAGAATTCGTTAAAAACTAATGACGATAGTGAGATTGTTGTTTTGCTTGTACGGTCGTTGGCTTCTATTCGATGAATAACAAATCTAGTTCAGTAAGTTACTAACAGGCTTAAGGACTCCGACTACTTCTAGAATGCCTGAGGCTTTTATTTAATTATTCACAAAATGCAAATTTTTTCGCAGTAAAGCGGGCGAATCAGAGCATGTAGATAGTACCTTCAATAATCCCCAAGCTCTCATGCAACTGGTCACTTCACGTAAACTAAACCAAATCAAAACTATTTCAAATTTATTTATGTAAATTTAGCTATGCATGCAAAAATGCACCCAATAATCACAACAAAATGAGGAGGACCGAATACTGTTCCACGGTGTCTTCTACGAATCTGGGAGTGGAACATTTTCCCTAAGCCAAATTCAGTAATACCGAAGAAGTTGGCCAACAATGCAATGATTCAAGGATCTCGATCATATCAGCGTTTTGCTTCCAGTAAGACCTATTCTGATAAAAACCTCATCTATTCTATATGTACGACCAAATACATCTTCCTTTTAGTGAATACGCTTCCCTTGGATCTAGTAGCTTCAACTGGTCCACAGGTACATCTCCACGAAAACATTAATGCTCGCAAGAGGCAAATCATGGTGGAAAAATCTGTGTACCAAATAATTGGATGGACGTGAGAAATATCAAGATAGATGGACAGGATTTGTTGAGATTGGAGAAAATGTAGAAAAAGGTGAAATTTTGAGTCTTGGGAAGAAGATTCCTAAACTGAATAACACTGAACGTATAACAACTTCGTCTGTAATATTGCAGGTGGCATTGTTTAACCAGCATGGCTAGATAGTGCATTGGTACATCTTCCAGGCTGGCCCCTAAATTAGAGTTGATGGATGGGATACCCATCATGCTTGGGTCAGGAGATTGCTTGTTCAAATTCAGGGTTTGAATATCTTTGAAGTCAAAGTATCATTCTAGACTGATGATAGACACCTATCAGGTGCTACAGCTGGATTGTATGTAGTTTATGTAGTGAAATAAATAAACGCACAATCGAATACGACGCAGCAAAAAGGGGGACTATTCTCAACACCTGTCAGCGGTGTCCCCTACGAACCTCCAGCTCCCACAGTAGAGTCTGCAGAGCCGAGATTGAGTAACAAAGTACTCACTTCGAAGAGAATTCCCAATCGCTTTTGCGGTCTGTATCGTCTTCATCTCTCAACATATCCCCCTATCACTATTATCATGAAGCTAACCACGATCAAATCAGATGGTAGGATCGGAGTCCTACTTATCACCAACCCTTGATCATGGAGGAAAAGCCATCCGATGAGTTTCCGGAGCGTACCCAGCACCCAATACGGAGATGGTGGATTGGATCAAGTCGGCCTCGACTGTTACAGAGAAGGGATATATAGATGAATATGCGCACCTCATGTGGTCCCGGTTCATAGGCCTCGCCTGGCCGGGACTGCAGGTTTTTTGAGACTTTCTCCCGCGCACGCAGTTTCCATTGCTACCATTTTTATTTTTTTGGGTAGAAGGTTCCGTGGAAAAGGTGGCTGAATTCCACGGGTAAACAATGAGCCGAATGGCTATTCATCAAGGGTAATATATCAATGATCTTTCAAGTAACAAAAGAGGATAGGAGCACTGTACAAGGTGTGGCCTGGGTCAGAGAGGAGCCCAATGTGCTAGATAGTCATAGACTCAAGTAGTACAATTAAACACACACACACACGCAGCAAAAACATCATTCCTATATCACATAATCCAACTGAACTAGATACATAAATAATTAATTAAATTTCCACCTGCATGGGCCCGTAGGGCGCCAAATCAGGATAATGAAATCAAATTCAAATAGTTCAATTCTCCTATTTTGGCGCCTTGAGGCCAATGCAGGTTTTATCGGAAGATATGCTCATTAAGTAGGATGACTCAATTTGACGTTTAGAACACTCGCACTTAGATTTCATTTGCAGATATCACTCGAGGTTAACCCTTACGGCGTATAACCTCCTCCGTGCATACCCACTACAGGGAAAAGCATGAAAACCGATGGCTGTCTGAGTTTGTTTTCATCATCCCACAAGTACATTATCATGATGAGAGAGAGTGGTGTGTGGATTTTACTGGATGCGAACCAGCTTTTTCCTGTCTCGAATGGGGTAGCTTGAACACCTACCCAGAATTTACTTGGGAGAAAGGTCCGAATTGTGTACCACTGCACCATTCAACCTAGCTGAACTAGATATAAATACCAATCCTGCAAATATTAAACGATTATCTCATGCACGTGTATCTGAAGATAGTCAAGCTTGGTAAATTCACTGTTAATACTCTTCATCCAGAATCTCCTGGCATCCTCTCATTATCTCAGATAAATCCCCTTAAGCTGATGAAGCATAGATATAAGGGGGGTTCGGTATGAAAGAAGTGTCACCGGGCTTCGTGATAATATGAATAAAAATTTGAGAGGCTTCTGATCCGCGAGCAGCTCTTTTCGGTCGACTTGTTGTAATTTTAATTTACGTGCGAATGTCACTATATCTACACTTGCATGAAAATTTGTAGGGTATTAGCGATTGGTAAAGACTATGGGGAAGGCAAAGAGGGATACAAGTATACTGACTGAGATTTGAATGCATTTACCCCGAAAGCCGAGAGGACCAAAAATTTGTCTAGTCACAGAGCTAAATAAACACGAATACATTCAAGTTTTATTTTATCATTACTAGAAGGATTAAGCTTTAGATATTTAGACAGCTGATGATGAACCTCTACATTAATAGAGCCTAAAAAATCATTGCCTGTCTTCGATTATCATGCCTCAGGCCTATTTCACTAATTTTTATATTTGTCAAGGAAATAATGACCCTTCAGTCATTGAGGTTGTATGGCGCGTTGATTCAAGTAACTACCGACGTAAAACGAAGTACAGAATTTGCAGTCACGAGTGTATCAGCAACGTGGCCTACTTGAGAGCCCTAATTATTCTAAATTCTAATAATATGTTTTTTTTTATCATCAAACGTATATTCAGCTATTTAGCTACGGCACATGGTAAATTCTATATGTACATTTTGGATGAGTATTTTGGCTTCAAAAAAACTTATCCTAGGTGTTCAATTCGCAGATACTACAATGAGGTACGTTCGATTGTAATAATCAAAAGATCCTCCTCCATGAGTATCAACGAAACAAAAATTCAAAACCTTTGATTATCAAAGCATAACTTTTTGACCCACAGACATCAGCACTACGAGAAATATGGCAGGGTCTTGCTGGGCTCAAACTAGCTATTTCTGTCTCTAGGGGATGTGTCCAAGCTATCCAAACTATACCTGGTAGATCTGCCCGGATGATGTACTACCGCACTGTTGAGCGGTTGTAGTATTTATAGTATCGTCTGCGCTTTCTAAAATGAAAGCTTGGCGCGCACAGCTCTCACCAATTTGAATACTCCTAGTCAGCTTCTTCGGTAATGCGAAATTTGACTGAACTTGGATTTGGGAGAATATTTCACCCCTAAGTTTGCAAGGACACCGCGGACAGATATTCAGTCTTTGTCCTCTCATCTCACCTTCAGAGACATTGCATTTAAATATTTCTATTCAAGCTTCATCTGAACATGGGAGATTTTCGTCGTAATATTTTCAAATTATAAAATTTTAATTCCAAACCTAGTCACTTCTACTTGAGCGTAACATTTCTATGACAAGTTCCATCAATCATCAGATCTTTCACGTACCGGTGGATAAATCTACCAGTCGGGGATATTACAATAACTGCGAGCAGTGTCGTAGAGTTAAACTGCTTGAAAAAATTCTATAACTAAAATAACTATATCCAAATCATACAGCATCTCCAATAATTAGTTGGCTGATGGGAGGCTGCTGCATTCGGCGTGGGTCTAGATGTACTATCGCGTAAATTGACAGCAAGAAGCTCTCGGATGCTCGGCGAGAGGTCCCAGGGTAGGGTGTATGAGGCTATTTGACAAGTAGGAGTAGCTCCATTCTCCCCAGTCCCCTCGCTTAGGTAAACGGAGAAACGGAACAGAGAAATTCTGCGGTCAGCTAGAAAACCGCGCCACATTTGTTTGCAGGCCACGACCGCTCTATACGTCCCGTCGTTTTTCGGTGGCCAAGCAATGAAAAGATACTTTTGCACAAGATATTCAATTCCACAAGACCTAGCCAAGTTGGTCTCATGATAAATTGTGTCAAATATTTTTTATATTTCTCAGGATTGATTCAACGTTACGAGTAAAACATGTTGGTCAATTCCGAAATCCTTTAGTTATACTTTTTCGATTCAAGTTCCAGTTTAAAGATCACGCCTATTACCAAATATCAAATTAAAAATAGGGTCTGCAAGTTGACCGTTAACCCCGTGCAGTAATTGCAATCAGCCACTTTTACCCATAGCAAGCGGATCCAATGAAAGATGAATTTTGAACACCTGACGAAAATATTATCTGTGAACCTAGATCCGAAAGACATGCTCAAGGCCGAGATTAAGTCACGCCTGTGGGCGAGCATCAGAGATTTCTTCCGGATGGCTGTCGGAATGAGTGGTGCTGAGAAGTTTTTGGTCGAGACTCCGAACCGCAGAGATTTCACGACTGCATAAACAACGAAATCAACCATCTACACACCAAATTCAAGTTACAGGTACTCTTAAACTCAACCGATTTACATTTTAAATGCCTGGCATCCTTATTTTCTTAATATTTTCCGATGATCTTTTTCAGCTTAGCCCATCTCCCGACCTACAGAAGCATTCCACAACAAAAAGTTAATCACATCTAAAATTCAAGTAGCCATTCAATTCTCTGCAAATGTCGCGTGTTCTAATGATAAGGTAGAAGTACCGGCCTTAAATATGTTTAGAACTCGGTTCAGGGCACTGTCATCTCGACCTACGACAAACTGCCACAAATTAGAAAGGTACAATATTTTGCCGGCATATCTCCTAAGTTAATCGACAATAGCCGATGTATGAGTAACTTTGATTTAATCTATTACAATTATATTCTGCATCCAAGGTGTTGGGATTACAGGGTGATATCACGTCTCTACTGGAGTAGGTAAAGCTATGATATATTTTATTTGTCGATGATTTCTCTGCAGTGCCTCTGGGATGTAAAAGGTAAAACTTCAAACTGGGTTGTTTAAGGGATTAGCCCTGTAGGCGCAGTTGGGCTAGCTCGTAATAGGTTAGTCTGTTTCTCGTCATTACCCTGCTAGCCATGAAGTATGATCCAATCGGCTTCTTCAAACAATCGGTTAGAGAAACACATTTTCAACGACACTCTTGACTGCCCAACCAACATAGCCTCTAACTCTTAACATCACTATCAATTCATCCTCTGTTCTAGCAAATAATGTCTCCCGAAAAGTTTGTTTCAGAAACTAAAGTTTGCAAGCATCTAACTCGTGATCAATGTATTGAAATAAGAACATAAAGAAGACCTGGCTTGACATTACAACATATATCCGACGAACTTAGCTTCAAAAGAAGGCAAGTGCAACTTTCGTGTGCTCGAGAGACAGAGAATCCTAAGCCTCGCAAATGATGCTTATCTAAATTAAGCGCGGAACAAGTTGATGAGCTTGAGGCTTTCGTCCGGGAATCTCCTGAAAATCGACAGATGTGCTAATTGGAACTAGCGATGGGACCCTTCAGCCACTGGGGATGCAGTGAACGTTTAATTTCAAATGCCCTCAATACAATAGGTTAAAGCAGATGCATTGCCCGGAAGCAGCCTCCGTTAAGTAAGGTTAACATTGACGAAAGATGTGTAGCGGTGATAAAGGAAAATGGAGTGTACACAAAGTATTAGGAAGGAGCAGACTAATTCAAAACATGTAGTACACTTTCATTTTACTTGTGAGCCATACTGAGGGCTTCGATCTATACTTTTGTTACACAGTGCAATCATTTTTGAAATAGATGTGTATTTTTAGATAATATCAATTGAATTTGAATTCGAATTTGAAATCTTTTACGTGACAGGAAGAACCTAACATCTATTTAGACGTGACACGGGTAGATGAGCTCTGAAAGCTCATTGCTACCTACATGACCGGCAGTGGAGCCAGAAGCGACAAAAGAAGAGAGTGAAAAAAAAAGAACAGTATGTGTCTGAGTTACGGTGCCCTGCGCCGCATCCCTATCTTCCACACCCATCTACTCTCGGGTCAGAAACAATCTCAGCGTGGTCACCTCCCACCCTGTTCATTCTTCGGCAGACTGTAACATCTGCTTGTAGTTAAGAATTGAATGAACTTCTGCCATCCATTCTCCCCTATCATTTCCCTGGCCCCAGGTGGGGCCATTTTCTCATAGATTCTCCAACGTAGCGAAGCAGGCCAGCACTCTGAAAAATGCCAGGGCCTTTTCTCTCGGCCGCAAACGCATTTCAGATTTCTTGTTCGGGGTTGAAACGTCGATGGGGTCGGCGTAGTCCCCGTGGCCTGTTCTTGCCGCAATAAGACGATGGTACGCCCATCTTGGTAAAGCTAGTTCCGGTGGTCTTTTGCAACGTATGAATAGGTCCAGATCTTTGTATCGTTTCGGTCGATACTTCTGCCACCACTCTTCCACGAGCTCTTGGCTACGCTGTTTAACCCACCTCCCTAATGCCGCAAATGTTAGATCTTGATCTTCTAGAATGGGCGCAGCTGAGGTTAGTGACTGGTTATTGGGAGCTCCCAAGGCTGATTTGGCCAGCTTATCGGCCTCTTCATTGCCTTGAATCCCCACATGACCAGGTATCCAGCGTATTTCCACACGCTAATTGTGTCTCAGCGATGAAAACTTGTCCACCACCGACTGCGAGGAGTTAGATCTTCCTCTTTCGAGCGCCTGGGTGGCCGCTTGGTTGTCCAGAAGAATGCAGATCAGTAAGTCTTTTCCTACCTCTATTGCAGCCTTCAAGGCTTTCATGGCACCTACAACTTCTGCATCGAATACCTCTGCTCCGGGAAGTGGACCGGAGCCACTTGCAACTAGCTTGCCTCCTTGGTATACTACGATAATATCAATTGATTTTTTTTAATTTTTAATTTAAATGAGGACCATTGTACTTTTCCCATGGTATTAAAAACCGTCCCCACTAATTTTGACTTTCACGGAATATCGTTGGATAGTACCCCTGCTTGCACAGCTAGTCGATAAACTAGACATGGGCCTGCATGAAGATTAAACCAATCATATCGATATGCACAGGGATCTAACCCCAGTCATTTTGACAATTGTATCTTTGACACCCTTAAGAGACTGTAACACAAGGTAAGGAATATGGCAGTACAGTCAGACCCCTGTTAAGACGATATTGCCGTTTATACGATATAATTTCCAGAACGCACTCTGTTCCCATATACTTACCGATTACTCAATTGTTGTTCTTCAACCTCTGAATATCGTCTTAACCAGGGTTTTTTTGTTAGATTGGTGCTACCAATGCCGCCATAAAAGGGAATTTCTGTAGAGCAATGACGTGCTCTGCGACGATGGGCGCACCGCCAGGTCCCAAAACCAACACAAAAACAGTGCATTGAGTGGTTCTTCGCTGAGTACGGCCATCGATTAGGCCAGTCCACTGTCTCCAAGTCCTTAAACAAGACCTTTGCGAAACTCGACGAAGCTACAAGTCCTACTGCGCCACGACAGCGATCTGAAAACTGGCCTGACCATGAGAGTATTAGAGCGATTAAAGACAGCAATTGGGAGTGTAAAAGAGGCATCAAAAGTACAAAGTAACCTAGATAGCTGTATTAGGTAATCATATCCTTTTAAACGATATCCTCTGTATGACGATATTTTTTTCACGGCCCCGATTACATCGTCTTAATAGGGGTCTGACTATAGTAGGGAAACTACGAGGATTTTGTAGTCCTTTGAAGTATCTAAGATGGGAAGGTTGGAGGGAAGATAAAGGAAACTTTACAATTTAGGAGTATTATTTATTCATTTTTTTGTCCTGTCTGAGTCTATGACTATCTAGGACATGCAGGTCCTCTCTGCCTACAGGCCAAGGATACCTATACCAGTAGTATATCCCCTCCTATGCCTTCCATACAGCTCCCCTCAAACAGTACTACCCCTTACAAGTCCTCATTCGATTACACACTTAGAGGAGCCCTCAGCCCTTCATTATCTCCCCTCTCCAGCCAACGAAACGATGGCCATTTGCGGGTGTATGGCAGCCGGGAAAAATCGCAAAAACCACTGGGTGCGGAGCTCTTCTAATACCGACATTAGGACTAAATCCGAAGACATATTGATCCTTCTGATGCGTTCGAAGAGGCCGGCCGGCTGGGCGCTGCAGACTTGTGGGTACCTCGAAGAATTCACACTTTGCCTTTCTAGCCTCCTTCCAACTCCTTCCGAAGGTCGTGTTGAAATATCAGAAAAGTCTTAACAGAGCGTGATTGCTGTATAGTAGCTTAGCCCAACTTCTTTTGTGCCGTCCAGGGCCTTGGGGAGTGCTGTCGACTCATCGACAAAAGAAGCCCTCCTGACTAATAAGCCGAAATCTCGGTTTTGGCGCCCACAAAAAATCCAAAGTTGAAAACCCCTCGAAAATGACAGTCCAAGCATGGTCTTCTGAGACCATTTTCTCCTCTCGCTCTACATCTCGGGCGCCTGTTCTTCCTCAGATAGTTTGTCCCATTAGAGCAACAGTTCCCCATAAGCCAAGACCCAGGCTTTGTATTTTTCGACTTGATTTCCTCCTTGCGGATATAAATAGCATCGTAAATATGTAGTGAGAGATGGCTGGAGATTAATGGGGCAAGCTCCTGTATGCAATTGGAGCAACTTCTTTATTGGTCGTTGAGGCGAGATGATGCTCAATTTAGGAGTAAAAAGTAAAGAAAGTCTCGGTGGGCGATTGGATGAGACGTTCAATGGAAAAAAAACTCTGAATGACACATGAAGATGCTGGATCAAGGTAAAACTAATACTAAATATCACGATAAATCTTAGAACAGAGAGCTGCGAAGGCCCCAGCCGCGTGACTGTTGAGCCCAAGGAGAAGCCTGCGCTTCGACGTATAAATATGGCATTCTCTGGACGGTCGGACTTGGTATGATTCAACAGATAGGTAGAGTCTGCGCTGATTCTGTTAGAAGGGTGGGCCGAGTTCTATAGAGAGATAGAGAGAGAGAAGTATGTTTATTGTACTACTTGAGTGTTAGAATATCTAGCACATTGGGCTCCTTTCCGGCCGAGACCACACCTTGTACAGTGCTCCTATCCTCTTTTGTTACTTGTAAGATTATTGGTATACTGCCCGTGATGATAGCTATTCAGCCACTTTTTCCACAGTACCCTCAACCCAAGAAAATACAAATTGTGGCAATAGAAACTGCGTGCGCGGGAGAAGGTCTGAAACAACCTGCAGCCCCAGCCAGACGAGGCCTAGACACCGGGACCACATGAGGTGCGCATATTCATCTATATCTCCCTTCTTTGTAACAGTCGAGGCCGACTTGATCCAATCCACCATCTCCGTATTGGGTGCTGGGTACGCTCCGGAAACTCATCGGATGGCTTTTTCTCCGTGATCAAGGTTTAGTGATGAGTAGGGCTCCGACCATACCATCTGATTTGATCGTGGTTAGCTTCATGATAATGGTGGTAAGGGAATGTACTTAGAGATGAAGCGAGATACACCGCAAAAGCTATAGGGAATCTTCATGGAAGTGAGGAGGATGTTACTCAATCTCGGCTCTGCAGCCTCTACAGTGAGAGCTGGAAGTTCGTAGGGGACACCACTGACAAGTGTTGAGAATAGTTCCAATAAGGTTTACACAACACATGTATGTGTGCGCTCTTTAACGCACGAGGCAAGTAGCGTCCTCCGCATGTCTTTGGAAATTCGAGCAATAGTGGAGCCGAATTAGTTCAGTTGAACTACCCGCTGGTTCACGGAGCTTATAAAGTGTTAAAATGTGTCAATAATTGCTACATGGTCAGCTAGTTGCTTGAGTAAAAACTCCTCACATCCTCGTTACCTAACACATATTCATCACTCTGTATCACTATATCACAATTATAATCTCTATATACTGTGTGGGAATGATTCATCTAGCTGGAGTTATTTGGAGCCAGTGGTTGTTGCACCCCATAGGCTAGTACCCTTGATTTGTGCATTCTGACCTTCAGACAAAGCATTATCCCAATGTAGGCTAGATAGCAATTACATAGTATCAACTCGTAAGAACACGGATAACCATGATTGCACATTTCTTCTGAACGATAGTTCTAAATACTTACAAAGGAACTCTCACAACTTTAAGTAAACTAATAGACTTTTAGTGTATGACCTTTGTCATACCAACATACTGTATATTGATCTCTGTATATTTTCACCGCTATGCTTCTAATTCCGCAGTCCTCCGTAGACTTGGACTCAATGGGGACTTTAGTTAAATTATATTCTATTTCCGCAATATGCTATAAATAGGTTACGAAGTATGGATCAAATGTATCAAATAGCTATGCTGAGCTGGAATGACGTAGCGTTAGGATGAAGGTATGTGAGGTAACTTTGACTTTAAGAGAAGTGAAGTTCGTTAGTTACACTCTTAAGACTTAGATTAATGGACTAAGTTGAGGATATTTCCGAATAATCTCTTTTTTTTGCATCAGATTTTAATTGCGTATGTAGCTGTCTAGCTATGACACAATATCAAAGAAAAGTACAGAAAAGATGACTCAATTTACAAGAGGAGCACTCATGCCTCGGATTTCATTTGCCAGTACCACTGCGAAGTTATGGTGGCTTTTTCTTCACCCCAAGTCAACCCTCATCCATGAATACCCACTCAGGGGAACGTCTCAAAAACCCTGAGTTATCCAGACATGCCTCCATCATCTTTCAACTTTCCTCCGCGCAAAATATGGTCTGAGATATCTCCTTCGCAAGTGGAGTAGGTACCCAGGCTACTCAGACTATACCGGAGAACACCACCAGAAGGAGGACCACAACACCTTCCATCTTTGGCTTGTGTTGATAGTGTCAGCTGCACTCTCGCAAGCAAAGTTTTGGCGCGCATAAAGCTCAATTCGTGAAACTCCTTTCCAAAATCTAGGATTTCACGCCCCTCGAGGTTAAATCCTTCCTTTGCATCATCATGTCAACTTGTCCTGATCACCCTCAACTCCATCCCAAATAACTGTCTCCCAGATTTGTGTTCCACGCTTTGCTTCCTCCGTCGGGTATAAATATCGGCGTTGGCGTGTATTTGGTGGTCAACTGAGGCCAGAGAAAGTCGACCAGAGGTGTGGTAATTGGAATGAGGATGTACTTGGTCGTACTTGTAGACTTGATTTGACTTAGATTGGAGTCGAACACTCTGAGAGTGAAAATTTGTCGTGGTTGAGTAATTTGAATCGTTGCCTCGTGGGCAAACTTCTTGAGTGTTGCGAAATTTGACTGAACTTGGCTCTGGGAGAATATTTCACTCCCAGGTTCGTAGAGGACACCGCGTACCGGTGTTCAGTCTTTTCCTCCACCTGCATGGGCCTATAAGGCGCTAAATCAGGCTAAATGATATCAAATTCGAAACGCATCACAATCTGTAGAATTCAGTGAGGGCTTAGTGAGAAAGTCACTTGAATTTTCAAAAGGTAAGGGCGAAGATGTGAATGAACAATGGGTTTCCTCGTTCTACAAAGCAACTATCTCCCCTGACACGCCTTCCGGGCCATTAATGCTGGAAGTTCCCCCATACTAGACCCAGCTTGTTCGGACCACCTTACCTTCACCCCCGCGTCCCAGTCTTCCTTGAGAACTGCTACGCTATCCTAGACGATGAAGATGAAGTCTAGACGACATAGATTTGTGGGGCCACTGCGTCCCCTGCAGATCAACGTCCACAGGGTAGGCTCTTCATACGAGCTTGCACTTGCCCTTGCGAATGAAGAAAGTCTCGACATCGTTCTCATTCAAGAACCCTACAGGAGGAAGAAGGCTGAACACTTGCAAGTGGTGTCCTCTACGAACTTGAGTGTGAAATATTTTCCCACAGATGAGATTCAATCACGAAAAAGGGTGGGATGAATTTATTTGATGGATTTTCGACTTGAAGGAGTTGTACTAGGTATTTTGGTCGAAAAATAAGTCGGCAGAGATTTCACAACCGCAATAAAGTCGAACAAAAACTCATCACCACCAACATACGATTCACGAATGCACAAAGGTCTGTCTTGAGGTCGTATTTAAATATCCGACATCTCTCAAACTCCTCATATATTTGCAACGAAGCATTTCTTAGTCGATCCTACACCTGAGACCCACCTCCATACTCGTCACATCACCTACCTACACATGCCCTAATGAGGAAAGTCATGGTGGAAACGTGACGTGTACAAAGGAGGAAGAAAAGGGAAGATAAACCGAGGGGATTACACAAATCCCCCATGACGACAAAAACCCAACGATACGATGTGAAGGTGCAAGGCTAAAGCTACGATGAGATATGGGATAATACTTATATTTCGAAGTCAATTAGAATGTCAAGGGCTCGGGCGTGTGGTGGCCGAGGCTGAGGAAGAAGTTACGCTTCGGCGCGTCAAAAGAAGGTTCTCTGGACGGTCAGGCTTGACATGATTCAGCATTATGTGCAGACCCCTTGCCGGTAGTCAGACCAATACCTGTGCAGTCCACAATCAAACCAACTTGGGCTTCAATAACACAAAGAGGAGAGCAAAATTCTTCCCAACCAAAAACTCCTGCTTGTGCTATATTAAAGCATGCCAATCCCCCACCCAAACAGAAAAAAGCCACAGCCTCTTCCCCACAAGATGAGCGACTATTCCTCAGATTAGACAAAAACCATGAATGGCGCATCCTCTCTCTGGCCGGAGTACGGGAAGCGTTATCCAAGCATTTCCACTACCTGTGTAACAGTATCGAGAGCGTTTACTGGGTCCGCACAGACTTCGCGCTCAGGGCAAAGGACAAAGAATCACGCGGACTCCTAATGAGCTCAGCAGATTCTCTCACATCTATAGGTACAAAATTAGAAAGAGCGTCGGATCTGGCGGCCATTCGGATCTCTAATGTTCCTGTGGCTATTACAACACTACTCGGGAGAATCCATGTTACAGAAGAGATGGTTACCAACGAAATCACAAGGGTCACCAAGGCAGCACCCCTTAAAGCACGACCGCACGGTAATAGCTCTCTTGGGGCCCCTTATCAATCATGGCTGGCACATTTTGAAAAAGCGACTGCACCACGTACAGAATTCCATCTATTTGATGACTCCGGCGTCGCAGTTAAACATCAGCCCCAAACAACTTTACAGCAATGTAAACAATTTCTCGGGTTCCATGGCACGCTAGGCTGCTCTCGAGCACCAGCTTGCTGGAACTGCACTTCAAAGATACACTCCACTATTGAGTGTAAGGCCCACATCGCTCAGACAGCCGCAGCTGCCCAGCACGCCCAACTCGAGCTAGTCCGGTAACAAAGGAGCAGCTCGAAACGATCAGACAGGCTAGTCAACGCGAGTACGCCGCTGTAGCCCGAGCTAAAGCGGCTCTCAGACGTGCCGCAGCTGCTGTGGAGCAAACCGAAGCCGGATCATCTATTGTTCAGATCTCTAACGCATATGAGGTCCTCATGAAAGACTCAGATCCAATAGATATAGAGAATTCGGTTGTAAAAAATGCCACACCATCTTCATAAAAGGTTCCCAACGGGACCCCCCTCGCCCCCTCCTATCCTGAACTTTATATCAATAAATGTAGGTAGGGGAGGCTTAATGCATGACATCGCTTTGTCGAGCTTTTGAGCTAGGCATTGATGTCTTACTAATATAGGAGCTTATGTGGAATAAACACACAAAGACTACCAAGTCACACCCAGGATACTCTTGCCACACCCCATATGGAGGAGTAGATACAAGACCAAGGGCAGTGACCTATACAATAAAGAGCAGGAGGATAGTCACAGCCAAACAAATCTTCCCTTGTGAAAAACTATCCAGAGACTACTGCTGGGTAGTGGTAAATGGAGTCACGTTCTTCAATGTATACAAAGCACCAAATGACAAAGCAGCAATCCGACCTCTTGTCAGCTGGGACTCACCCTCTGAATCTATTGCAGTGGGGGATTTCAACTCTGTCTATAAGGCCTGGCAACCAAACACTACGAACCGTCATGGGCAGGGTAGAATAATTGAGAAATGGGCAGAGAGGCATAATCTCACCTGCCTCATTATTAGTGAGCCTACTCACCGAGCTGGAAATAGGTTGGACCTCGAATGGACTAATATCAGCGGCGCTTGTCCATGGGTCGATCAAAGTGAACGTGTGACTAGCGATCAATTTCCCCTCAGAGGATATGTCCATGTGTCAATTGTTTTCGTGGACCCAGAGCCAACAAAATCCGGGTACAGAGGAAAAACTTCCCAAGGTACGCCTATGCAATTGCAAAGTGAGTGAAACCTCCCCTGCCGCTAGACTTGATTGAGAAAGTTAAAACCTACGCTGAGACCCTCTGTTTTCAGCTCACCAACGCCATCGAAGCAACAGGTACTCGTCCCAAGAAACTGAAAGGAAAAGCTGAGGCATGGTGAAATTCTAAGTGCAAATATGCGTATGCAGACCATCAGAAGGCAGAAAATCTACAAAAACGCTCAATCAGATCGAAAAAGCTTCAAGCTACAATTGCTGTAGCTAAAAAAGAGTACATGACTCGAAAAGTTGAAGTAATGACAACGCCAGTGTCACAGACCGGCTTTCCCATGAGGAAAACGGCCTGCTTATTACTACCATTGTGCTATGGGCTAATGCTGAGATGCTGCGTTTAGTCTGGTCAACCAAGTCAGGAACTTCCCTAGTAACATAGTCAATGCGTTGCGATGGTTACAATGTTATGATAGCAACAGTTACTAATCAACATAAGCAATCAGTTGCTGTGTTATAGCTGTAGACTACCATACCCCTGAATAAAGTAGCCACTCTTGAGTACTTAAGGAAGGTCTAGGACTGTATTTGTTCTGTAGGTTTTTGTCTTGTAATAATTCTAGACTTTAGATTAATCCGATTATTATAAGCTTTACCTTATACCCCGACTCTGTCCCGTTCCGCCTCCGTCTTGTCTCGCCTTCGTCCCGTTCAGATCACATCCTGTCCCGACTCCGTCCTGTTCCGACCCTTGACCTCCGAACTAGCCTACGAGCCTGACAGCTAGCTGATATTTTCAAGCTCATGCAGGTATCCTCTCCCCGAAAAGCCAGAATTCCCCTCCATTTAATCATGAAGAGAGGATGATCACAAACCCGGCCAAGCGAGCGGAAATTCTCCTAGATAAACTTCTAGCCTGTCACAAAGCATCAGACGATCTCCCACCTGTTAATATTCTAAGTAATAAGCGCATCCCCTGAAATCTGGAATTATCTGAAGAAGAGGTGCGCGCCTGCACAATTGGAAGTGGTTACACGACTCCCGGAGTAGATGGAGATTCGGTAGAACTTCTTACCACATGCTAGTCTACTATGAGATCATATGTGACGGAACTCTCTCGGGCTTGTATCCAGCTTGTCACACACCCAAAATGCTTCAAGTTGGCCGAAATAGTTCTAATATAGAAGCCTAATTGAGACCCAACGACAATTAAGGCGTGGAGACCAATTGCTATCCTCTCTTGTATTGGAAAAGGTCTAGAAAGACTACTGACAAAACGGGTGGCACAACCTGTAGTTATCTACAATGTAGTGAGCAATCAACGATTCGGTGCGATACCGAAGCGATCAGCAACCGGTTTTGTATCCTACGTGGTTCATGATGTGGAAGAAGCTCGCTCTCGGGGATGGGCCGCAATATTTCTGACTCTGGATGTACAAGGTGCTTCTGATGCTGTATTATACAACCGACTGATAAAGAGAATGCAAACACATGGGTAGCCTGACTATATTCTCGGATGGAAATCTTCATTTCTCACAGACCTTAGAGTCCAAGTACGGTGTACAGGAGGAGTTATTATGATTGTGAGCTATGCAGAAGTCATATTGCGAAGTGATGAGAAATGGATGATGTTATATTTAGAGGTTGACAGTGAATAGACTCATACACTATTAGGCTGTAGGTATATGGACAGAAAGTATAAGGCTAAACCTTTGTCCATTTATTGTGAGTACATCTATGAAACTATATACACGCTCGCCTAACCAGTACACTGGTGATATATGCTGTGGCCTTGAGTCAAACGCGATGCCCTAGCCTCTTATCGACTTATATATGTTTGGACAAAAGGCATAAAATAATTATGGATTGTCGTATGTCGATATGTGTAAATATACGTTGAGAATTGCGAAGAAAATATAATTAGTGTAGATGTAGATGTATATGAAAGATGATTTATTATATTAAATGATATGCTTTCTGCGTAGAACCTACTTGTCCTCACTTCCCGTTCAGGTCACTTATAAACTATCTATCCAAGGTATCCATACGTCATACATCCACTTAGCAACATATCAAGACTTAATTGTCAAGTTAGATCTAGTTACAGTCTTGTTTACAGAATGTTACGTTGATCTTCTCGATGGTAGTGTTTTCCTATGCCAAACATGTTCCATGCATCTACACCCCTGAGATATGTAACTGCTAAGCATGCATTGATGTAACAGTTTGACACACATGTATAAAACTCAACCTCTCACACTTTGAATCATAGACATTTGGATTATACCCCAAGTAGAAACAGTAGCCTGGAATATATCCGAGAATCTCTGCATATTACCAACCCTGGTCTAATCCAAATAGCCTCGACTACCGCGTTGTCTCATATCATAACAGGAGTGACTTTGGAAAGAAAGTTGGTCTGTGGTATACCCCAGGGATCACCAATCTCGCCACTCCTATTACTTCTCTACATGATAGAGCCAATGCAGAGCCGAAATTCATTACTGAGATTCAGTTATGCTGATAGCGTGGGTATCCTGGGTCTTGGCCCAACTAGTGCTAAATCAGCAGCTGCCGCTAAGAAAGAAGTAGATCATCTACTTGAATATTCTCGACAGAATGCCGTTAGTTTTGACAGCAACAAATCCGAGGTTGTACTATTTCCTGGACGTCGCTGTGAAGCAGTCGTCGGTATTACCATCAACAGTCCGCCTGTCCAACCGATCGAACAAGTACGTTGGCTCGGCGTTTAATTAGATTCCCGACTTAACTTCAAGCACCACGTCACTACGTGGTATGCGAAAGCAATAAAAGTAGCTCATCAAATACGTCGCTTGAACTGCGAATTTCAGAGAGCAGCTCCAGGATCACTGGTATTAGCTGTTGACACCTGAATTACACCAATTGCAACCTATTGATCAGATGATTGGTGGCCAGGAATCAAAGATCCGACACAGAGAGAGATTGTCGCTTCATCTATAGCTAACATGTGAAGCATGATTGATAAGGTCATCTTGACGGGACTACGAGCTGCTCTACCGACGGTAAGGACAGTCTCAAGAGCGGTCATTCATCGAGAGGGAGGAATTCCACATGCTAAGGTCTTACTCGAAGGAAACCGATTACAATTTGCGGGCAGACTCAAGTCGCTTGACAGTCACCACCCCCTTCGGATCCGTGCTGCCATCTGCCCTAACGAGGGCACCTAAAATATAAGAAGAGGCACAAACTCTCAGCACGACCTGAAGTCCAGATGTCAAATATTCAGCGAGTGTAACGGCTGGTAAGCCGATTGGTCCCTGTAGCCTATGTTGGTTAACTTAGGCCTGATTCGAGTGGGGTTATTAATGACTACCAATGCGCTAATATGCAACGCCACCCAATACAATACTTTTGCGTCGGCATTTGCATGGTATCCACATGGCATCGGACTCGACAGTGCGGCACGGCAGTACGACACTGCACCACAGGTTGATAGGCTTACACTGACTGGGAATATACGAGGCCGAGTACAATCCGTCCGGACCATAACGCGATAGTGCTGTATTACAGGCATAGTCAGAGCACTAGGGGAGTCCCATAGCATAGGAACAGGAGAGGGATTAGCCTCGGTGGCGAGGAGGCTTTCACGTATATAAATGAACAGATAGATGTAGTGGAAGTTCTCTAAGAATTATTATTTACTACCATCGACCACATAGTTGCCCCAGCACTTGTCCCTCGAAACCGTGACAGCGAGCCTTCAGAGACCTCCCAGAATCCGAGGCTACCGAAATTTTGGCTCTGATAGTCTATTACATAGCTGTCCATTCAAAGTAGGCGAGATCAGAGAGTATCAAACGCTGGATAAGCAGCATTTCAACCTCTAATATCTACGCCTATCCAGATAGATCATCAAGGGGATTTGGAAGATTTTCTTGGTGGTTTGTTTTAAAGAGGAGGAAGAACTTTTCTGATAGGAAGTGGCATCAAACATGGGGGCGAAGAATTTGATGCAGAGATTGTGGGAGCAAGAATGGCACTTGAGTCTACAATATAGACTCTTGAAGCGGAAAATGGCAGAGCAAGCGGGCGGAGTCAGCGAATCCATATTTCAATGGACAACCAACAAGTAATAAAAGCGTTAGAGACAGGAATTACTCTATCAAGTCTTGATGAGGTACGGCGCTTCCGGGTACGAACACAACAGACTGAGGTGCGGATGATGTAGGAGCCGGGACATTCTAGAATCCTGGGAGACGAAGAGGTAGACAGGGTAACGCACGCAGCATTGCAGGATTTATCCCCTCACCATACACAGTTAAGTAAAATCACTTTGGCGTATCTTAAATAATTTATGAACCAGCGACATCAAGCACTTAAGGACATCTAGTGGGAAGAAGAGTGTCTTAGTTACCGCGACTTGGACCTACTAATGCGTCGACAAAAGCCACCCGAGCTAGCCCTACCAAGGCGTTGGCTACACCAATTGATCGCGGCCCGTACGGGCCTTGGTAACTTTGCGGCACATAACCGCCGATTTGACCTCTCAGTTGTGGCTTTTGAATGCGCCTGCAGAGAGAAGACTACTCCAATACATTTAAAATATTATTGTCTGCATGAGCGCTCCCTTGGCAGACTTTGACAATGAAGATGGGATGGAAATGATTGTAAATAAAGTAGAAACATTCAACAAAGGACTTATGTAAGGGTCGTAAGATAGATGTTATTCACGAACTATCTAGATCTAGGCACAAAAGAGAATCTTAAACAGGAGAGGAAATTGACTGGGGGAACCCGCTATATGAATGATCTAGCTTTATGCCAAGGTTTCGAGTTATGAAAGTAAAGTGAATAATATGAAGAACAAAATGTGGGGGATATCTCTTGCCCAGGTGCCTAGTTGCTCGGCTTCTCTGCAATCCGCTCGAGCTAGCTCTATCACCACTTAACCATCCGACCATTCAACTATTATGATGCAGGATGTTTAGGTCTCCCATCATCCTTCAACCCTATCTCATTTAAATCCTTCAATGTTCAGATACCTTAGGCTTATGCCTGTGTTGTGCTAGGCTCTAGCCTATGACAACTTAACCCCATTGGAATGCCTCACTAGATTTCAACTAGAGAGAATAGACGAATAAAATAGGCAGGCCCTGTAGCCATTTCATTTGCTACACAAAAAGAAGCCGAAAGAGCCATTAGAAATAGATTATATATTGCCGGGTTCAGCTCGAGGGTCACCAAGTTCTATAATGTAGCTCAAACAACACAATGCAATAAATGTCAAGCATTTGGACACGTGGAGAGTTACTGCCGAAGAAATGCAGTTTGCAGATTCTGTGGTTCCCAAGACCACAGCACTCAGCAACACTACTGTAGTGTTTGTCAAGCAAAAGGGGTACAGTGCAGTCATCTTGCACCAAAGTGCATCAACTGTGAAGAAAATCACACTGCCAATTCAAAGAACTGCCAGGTCTACCTGAGCATTAAAAAGAAGGCTGAAGAGGTTGACCTTTAATGTCTGACACACCAGATATTAAGGTCCTCCAAATAAATCTCAACAAGAACTAATTTGCAACAGAGAGTGCATTACAAATAGCATTAGAACTTAATATTAAAATTATAGCAGTGCAAGAGCCTTGGTTGGTCCCACAGACAACAAATCAACCAGACTTTGCAAATACCAGATCAATAAACCACCAAAACTTTACTCAAATTTTTCCAAACTCAGCTACTGATAAGAGGCCTCGGACTGTGATCTATGTTGCTCTAGAACTTGGTCCAAAAGTTAAACTATCTCCATATTTACCTCTTAATCTCGAGCTTCAAGTCATTGACATCATGTATGGGATAGGATCAATAAATCTGATAAATATCTACAATTAATCCAGGGAACATGGAAGAAAAATTCATTGCTTATCTGAAGACCTCCTGCAAAATTCAAAGACAATTTAGCTAGATGATTTCAACATGCATCACCCTAGATGGGAACCTGAATCAAATGGCTTCCATGAGTCAGATCTATTTAATGAATGGCTTGATGGTCTAAATATGGAGCTCATTAATACTCCAGGACAAGGCACACTTTTCAGATCACATATGATGAAGCCAACAGTTATTGACCTCACTTTTGCATCCACACCAATAACTGACCTAATTGTTGTTTGGCAGACTTTCGAAGACCTGGGATCTGACCAGTATGGCATCATGTTTACTGTGGAAGATCCTGCCAGAAATATTTCAGCATCAGTCCAGCAATTGCCTTTCAACACAAAACATGCTAAATGGGAAAATTTTACCTCTATATCAGTGAACTTGACAAGTCATTGTAGTGTCCTGAATACAGTTGGCAGTGTAAATTTATATACAATTTTTATAGGACTCCAATATTTATCCTCTGGAGCAGTAGCATATACCAACAACTTGGATCTTGCAGCCCAATATCTAACAGATCATATCAAGCAAGCAGCAATTGCAAGTATTCCTAAGATAAAAAATGGACAGGAATCAAAGCCCTGATGGTCACCTGAGCTTAAACAATTGCGAAAAGAGATGGAATATAGACAAAAGCAGCTCAGGGCTAACAAGGAAGATACTCTACTCAAGGATGCATACTGTGAAGCAAGGATTAGATATTTCTCAAAGATAAAGAAGGCTAAACAAGAACATTGGAACAGCTTTCTAGAAAAGGGAGATGCCAAATCAGTTTTCAAAGCAATGGCTTACACTCGAGATATAAAGGCTCAAAAAATTCCTTCTATAACTAGTAATAATGGTACCTTGGTAAGTTCATTCGAAGGAAAATGTGATACATTCAGAAGCACACTTTTTCCTTCACCTCCTATCTGTGATAATCCCTGTTGGGATGGATATTAACAAAACAATTGGACCTGGCCAGTACTTTTCAAAAAAATTGGAGGAGGCTTGCTCTGCAGATATCAAAGGAAAGACACCTAGGCCAGATGAGTTAACCCAAGAAATCATCACAAGGGCATATAGGGCTATACCAGATACATTTATGAGGCTCTTTTCACAACTCATGAATGTTAGATATCCCCCAAAGTGCTGAAAACAAGCAACAGGAGTGGTACTTCGGAATCCATGCAAGCCAGATTACTCCCAACCTAGAGCTTGTAGAGTGATTTCCCTTCTAAACTGTTTGGGAAAGGTCAGTAAACGAATCCTTGCAAAGCGACTGAGCTATCTAGCAGAGAAAACAATCCTTTTGCACCCGTCCCAGATAGGAGGAAGACTAAAGGAGTCAGCAGAGGACGCAGCCTTCTTGTTAACAAATGAAATAGAAATAAATTGCCAGCTAAACCAGATTTCATCTTCTTTTTTTCTAAATATAAAAGAGGCTTTTGATCATATAGCCAAGGGTTAGTTGATTCGACTCTTACAAAAGCTCAAACTTCCAGTGAGCCTTGTAGCCTGGTTAAAATCTTTCCTGAACAACAGAACACTCCAAGTGAGATTTGATGTTTGGGCATATGGTTTGACCCAGGACTAAAATTCCGGGCCCATATATCAACAAAAATAGCACAAGCCACTCATGCCTTTTTCAGAATGGCAAGGTTAACAAATATGTATTGTGGACTTTCGCTAGCTGCAATGTGACAAATCTATCTTGCTTGTGTTGTAAGCATTGCGGATTATGGATCAGTTGTCTGGTGGAAGGGACAGGAATATGTAATATCATTTCTTCAAAGTATACAAAATTTGGCCATGAGAAAGATCCTAGGATGTTTTAGGACTGCACCAATACTTCCAATGGAGGTAGAATCATGTTTACTACCACCAAAAATTCGACTGCAGGCCAACATTAGCAAATTTGCCCTGAGGATGTCAAAATTACATTTCTCATACCCAGTAAATTATGAGATGCAGAAAGAAAGGGATTTCATACTTCTGAAACAAACACAGCTTAATAGGATCAAGACAAGTATGGAGAACACCATGGATGGAAAGACTATTGAGACAATAATTCCTTTTGCCTTTCTTCCCTGGAGTCTAAATCTGAACTATAAAGTACACTTAAGTAAGACACCAAACAATAAAACTGTAGAAATGCATAATTATTTGAAAACAAAAATTGACTGGCAAAAAATAACAATCAAATATACAGATGCCCCTTCATTTAAGGAGGGTCCTGGGATTGGAGTTGCAATAGCTGCCACTGATGGATTTTGAAAATTTAAGGATCAATGTATAGCTAACATTGGAGAAAATATGCTGGTCTTTGATGGCAAACTAGTAGCTGTTACAAAAGCAGTAGAATATGCAAGTACTAAATCTAAGCCAGAACACAAACTCGAAATAAACTCAGACAGTCAAGCAGCTTTATCCCGCTTGGCTAAACCCTCAGACCACCCTGGGCAGTCATGTTAGTTCAGAGCCATGAGAGTAGCAAAAATTATTACAAATAACAAGGCAACAGTATCATTGAACTGGATTTCAGGTCACTCAGATATAGAAGGTAATACTGAAGCAGATAGACTAGCCAAGGAAGCTACCAAGATAACCACAGAGACAGTGGATCTTAACTTTGCAATGAATAGAGCCCAGATTCTAATGAAAATTAAACATCAATGGCTTGCTCCTCTAAATCATAATGATAGCAATTCAAAACAAAAGCCACCTGCTTATAGGAAAAAGTTTAATTGGAATATCAATCTAAACTTAGGATATCCTCTGAAGTAAGCAGAGAAGTTTCAAGTGCATTCTATCAAATCAAGCTAAGACATGGATACAACTAAGTATACCTATTTAGACAGGGATACAGTGAGAATGACAAGTGAAGATGTGGGAAGTGTGAGACACCAGATCACCTCCTACTCAGTTGCAGCAACTATAGACATGAACAACAATTGCTTAGACAAGAATTGAATGGGAATATATTGACAATGAATTTGCTTCTTCATACCAAAATAGGGATAAACAAAGTCATTGAATATATTGAAGATACTGTTGGAATTTAGAATAATTGGGGCTATCAAGCGGGCCACATTGCTGATCTACACGTGACTGCAAATTCTGTACTTAGTTTCACTTCAGTAGTTACTTGAATCAATGCGCTCTACAACCTCAATGACTGAGAGGTCATTATTTCCTTAATAGATACTAAAATATCAACCAGAAGATGGCACAAGGAGAGAATAGAGGAATCACCTCAGAATTAGTATTAAGTAATCCTAAATTACAATTGTGGGTAATGAAGGAAAATGGGAGGCTTGAAAGGTAAACAAATGCATATAAAACACACAAAGGGCTTCACCCTCAGTGTCTATAAGAACAAATTTTGGCATATTTCAAAATTAAATTTCTCAAATGTAATTAGAATCTTTAGTTAGATTCACGAAGTCCTCTATAGTCTTATACTAAGTAGGGACTATAATAAAAAATCTAATCTTGTTGGTTAAAACTACCGGGCTCTTGGATTCGAATCCGAAGGGAAAGGCAATCAGTAGAATTTGATAACAAGTGTGGCAACAAGATACCTAAGAAGACTATAATCGAGAAAAAGTAAGTGATACAAATTGCGAAGTTGAAGATCTGGATAAGCCATTTCTTCCGCTTCTTATAATCAAAGAATCCCTCAATACAATCTCCGGCTCGTCTATAAACTGTCTAATGTATGAAGATATCTGGATGTCAGGAATAACTACTGTATAATCTGTATATGTGGAGATGATCAGAATATAGTGTTCTATGATTCTGGTCTGGCCTTTTGGCCGACTGGTTCTGCACCTATCTCATGCATAATGTAGGATGGCAACCTCTTGCCTGGCATTCTTGTCTTGATCCATGTCTTGATCCTTGTCTCTGCTCCGCTGTCTACATGCCGCTTCTGACAGACACCCATCGCAGTCCTGCTGATGCTTAAGTACGAGTGGGGTCAGCCCGGATCAGTTTAACTACCTTTTGAAGTGCGGATTTTTAGGGGCTCGCATCTTACAGGACTTTGAGACCTGGAGATGATAAAGTTTCCACTCCGCACCAATTTTGATACACGTCTGAGATAGTTGCAGTCAGAGCTAGCTTCAGGAAATATAGGTCTCAGATGTGCTTATGGATTAGGTTTACTCAAATTAGACTCCCCGGGCTATTAATAACGGTTTCAGAAAGTGTAAAAGGCTAGATAATATTGGTGTCCTCAAGATAAGCTAGAAGAAATGGGGCTCATATAGACATCAAATTCTACGGATCTTTGAGCAGAATAATTCATATCATCTCAATTCATTCATGCTGTTTCTAATTATTCACTCACTCTAATAGGACTAATAACAATTTGATACTGTAAGGCTGTTTTCTTACATAATAACGTGATATCATTCTATCAAAGAGATTACGTAATCTAGCCATCTAATTTCCATTGCATCCTTTTCTGATCTACCTGCTTCTGAAGGCTTCTTCCAATGCGCATGAGTATTGTGAGCTCCATGGAGTTGGCTACTGTCTCTTACTCCCTGAAGCTGAGGAGTCACAATAGGCCATTGAGTGCTTGATCAATTGTAGTAGGTGTCAGGATTGTTGGCTTAGTTCGGAGGATACGAGTCGGGACAAGGCGGCAGAACGGGACGGAGTCGGGGTATAAGTTCAAGTTTATGATAATTGGATCAATCTAAAGTCTAGAATAATTACAAGACAAAAAGCTGTAGAACGTCACGGACCGAGGGCCTATTCTAAATCAATAGGAGCCGTGCACGAAGATATGCGTGCCATTCTACTATATTCTACCCTAATCTGTTCTATTCTAGCCTATCTTAATCAATTCCATTCAATTCTAATCAAATCAAATCTGTTCTGTACTTGTCTAGACTATTCTATTCTGTGTAAGTGTCAGATTGGAGCGTAGGCGTTTGACCTGAAGCGGAATTGGAGGGCGAGAAGAGGTCGGATGGATCGCAAGAGATGACTAAAGGTCTACTGGAGATTACTAGGAGGAAATAAAGGTTTGAAAGGTGAGTAATATAAATAGCTAAAAGGTCTAAAGGTTCGAGTGGGTACTAATGGTAACTAAAGATGTTGAAAGTCATGCGATAAATCTGTAATTGTATCACGTGTCTCGCTTAGTATTCCACACTTTCCGTAATTGTGAAGTGTGTAGATAAATGTAGGAGCAAGTAAACAAGCACCAATAGTTGTAGTTATAATACACACAATACATTATATATATGTTTATATTATAAGGAATCTGATTTCGAGAGCAAGTATCCACATGCAGCTGAATATATACCTCGTATGCAGTATACTCTTAACTACACTGTTGCATAAATTACAACAAAAGATACAAGAGGTTGTTGTAATTAAGGCAGCAATATGACTGCAGTAGACAAATAGTACATATTAGAATAATATGCACTGGCGCCATGAAATATGATTAACCCATATCATCACTCACTGGCATGAATAGTAATTAGCCAATAGATGCCTGACAGCATACATTGGCTTCAGGATCTCCAACAACCTTCCTGTTTAGGTTAGATTAGGAAGTATGTTGGAGTTAACACTAGTGTGCGGAAAACCCCGCTTTCATGTATACAGAGGGACTTCTCGCCACACATATAGAATTATAGTAATTTAATCACAATTAAATATCCATTAAACATCAGTAAACTTCTTCGTATAGTAAACACATTTATCATATCTGTTAATCAAACTCGAGGCTAGTGTGTCATTCTTCCAATCTCCGGAACTAATTTCAATTGAGGTAACTGGAGGTGACTAGAGGTAATCCGAGGATGGTGGTTGTGACAGAAAACTAAGCGTAGAGAACTTCATATCTACAGACCACGCCATCATATATATATCTGCCCTCCTTCCACTAGCTCATCATAACATAGACCTTAATCCAGTATCAACATGATACCATGTGTCAAGAACTGTACTGTTGTCATAGCAACATAGAAAGAATGGTTAAATTATATACTGAAGGAAGGATCGGAAGAGGAATCCTTACAGTGAGGGTATACTGGAAATTTCGAGAACAATAGAGGGGAATATATAATGGGTAATTGGGATGATTCTGGCTCGGCAGATTATGGTCTTGTATTCTTAGGAAATCTTTAGACATTACTGAATCTTTTGTTGAACCATTGAATTGTCGAACTCTTGAACTATCGAACTATTGGACCCTCGGAATGCGAACTCCTCTTGTACTCTTGACATAGAACAAATCCAGTCCTAGACCCTCCTTAAGTACTTAGGAGCAGCTACTACAATCAGGGTTTGATAGCTGCTTCCTGTAGCCTATTTTGGCTAACATAGGCTTGGTTCGATTTAGGGTCCGCAAGATCAATCGATCTAATATCTGAGCATCAGAATCTGCATAGCATCTGATTCAATAGTGCAGCTCAACACTTCACCACTTGTTGTTGAGAAGCCATCGGCTGGGAATATATAAGGTCAGTCACAACCTCCTCAATTGATAGTGCAATGACGTTGTAGAACATGAGACTATTTTGTATATATAAATGTGTAGATAGATCCTGTAGTAGTTCTCTCCTTAGAATTATTATCTACTACCATCAACCATATGGTTGCTCCAGCACCTGTCCTAGAATCCGTGACTCAGGGGTATGATAGTCTACGGCTATAACATAGCAACTGATTGCTATTTGATTAGTAACTGTTTCTATCACAACATTGTAACCATTGCAATGCATTGACTATGTTACTAGGGAAGTTCCTGACTTTGTTGACCAGACTAAATGCAGCATCTCAGAATTAGCCTATGGCACAATGGTAGTAATAAGCAGGCTGTTTTCTTTGTGGGAAAGCCGGTCTGTAACATTAATAAAGCTGCCTAAAATTCTGTGTCCTTGCTCTCAAATAACTAGTAGCTCGGCTGGTATCTGAGACGTTACTTGTCCATTGTATTGCCTTTGTATTGTGGTTATGAGCTTAGATTAGTGTCACTATGCATGCTGACCTTGCAAGAGTATGTAGATTGATGAGTTCAGGTTGTGGTTGAAGGTGTATCTGAGGTTCACTGTACTTGATTGTTCTACTCTAATTGTGTGCCCAGCACTCGCTACTTATACTCATGTGCGGCCGCTAGTCGGCTCCTGACCACATGAGCTTCCTCTTACATGTATCCCAACTGATACAGGAACTACACAAACAGCGTAAACATCTAATCATGTTATGTACATGCAAGTATCCTAGCTGTATAACATGCCCATCACAACACTTTGTCATAGGCTGGGGCCTAAGGCACCTAAGGCTAGGTTACAGATGAGCGAGCTAGGGCTATTTAGGCAATATGGGATCTGCCCTGTTTGAACATAAGCACAGGCCACCTTCCCATGTATATAAGGGATGTCACAGACCAAGTGTAACGGCTGGTAAGCCGATCGGTTCCTGTAGCGCATGTTGACCAACATGAGCCTAGCCTGATATTGGTAGCGCACGATTGATCGACATCAATGTGTGGATATATGATGCCACTCAACAGAATATCAAGGCATCGGCATCTAGTTCGGCAGGGCAGCAGTATTGGACCATACAGCTACAACACAGGTGAAGAATCCCATTGGAACCGAGAGGGAGGGACTGTGCCTCAACCACATAGACAATGTATATATAAGTATAGATAGAGACTGAAGTAGTTTTCTCTTCAGAATGATAATTTACATACTATCAACCACATAGTTGCACCAGCGCCTGTTCCTTGATCCATGACACCAAGGGCCTATTCTGAATCAATAGGAATTATGGACGAAAATATGTGTGATATTCTGCTACATTCTATCCTAATCTGTTCTGTTCTATTCTATCTTACTATACTCCATTCCATTCAATCCTATTTTGTTCTGCTACAATCTGTACTTGTCTGTAATATTTTATTCTACTTGTAACATCTGGTGAACCGACAGTAAACCCTGTAGCCTGCATTGGCCAATGCAGGCACCCTTTCCACCTGCTGGGACTTCAGGTAATGGAAAACTCACTCTACTGCTCGGACTACCAGCAAACACTCAGACAGCCATGGGGAGGATTGTCTCGAGCACAGAGAGTGACATAATTAGAGTACCGTGTGCCGGAACATCTATTGAGAAAGTTAACAGCACTCGGATGGGCTCAGAGAGGATTGTTTTGGGCACGGCGAAACTGATTGAAAGGTAGCCGAGTGGTAGGGCAAGTGTCGGGAGTTAATACCAATGCAGAAACCTCAACTCCCCATAGGTACATCTGTCCGCTCTTAGGAATAGATGCGGGCCACGTATTGGAGGAGAGCGCGGGTAAAAATAAGCCCTTCTTGTACATACATATTCTCTCTTTAGAAGAATTGTAAACTATTGATCGTACATCTCAAGCCAACTTGAGAACTTCCCCAACTGTCACACTACTCCATTCTATTCTGTACGAGAGTATACTAGGAAATTCGAGAACAATAGTGAGGAATATATAATGGATAATTGGGATGATTCTGGTTCGGCAGATTATGGTCTTGTATTCTTAGGAACCTTTTGATAATATTGAATTTGTTTTCATCTTGACCTTTTGACATCTTGGAATCTTGACCTATTGAACTCATGTGTTATGAATCTACTTATTGGCAGATTTTCGAAGCTGTTAAGCTGCAGAGGTCGAGTCGATTTCGACGAAGACAAATTATCGAAGGTTCGAGGTTACAAAGTTACGAAGGTGCGAAGGTCGAAGGTGCAAATGTCAAATGTGCGAAGGTATGAATGAAGGTAATCGAGGCTCGGATTATCAAAGTTACGAATTCATATGTTCAAATTATCATATTATCATATTATCAAAATATCGAGTTCCCAATAAGCAAATTATACAATAAACGTAATAGTAACAAAATTTTTAGAACTAAAGAACAATTTCAAATTTCCAGCCTAAACAAATCCAAATCCTGTTGCCTCAGATCTAACCGAATTAAGAAGATAACCCCTGCATCACCACATCCAGATTAAATATAACAAATTCATAACATCATGTGATAGAAACCAAATTGGTGATGAAATTATCGATTTAATAAACTCTATGAAGAAGAGAAATCTAACTACAGCTACAAGGTACTTATAACATTCAGTCCACTCTATGAGTCTGGTTGCTTATACCTTTTCCTTAGGTCGAATAATTACCGCACGGCTACGCATTGCCCATATTCACTGTGCTATGACATTGTTTCGATCCTAACAGTCTTATCATCAGAGTCCTCAACAATGAGCTTAGGAGTTCACCTTGGCTTAAACAATGGTTAAAACGTAACAACTCTCAACTTATTGACATCTCTACATCTTGACAAGGGAAAACATTACCAGTCCAACTTCTCTCTTTAGTTCAAGATGATCAACATCGCCTAAAGTACAATTTGAATACAATTCTACTTCCGACTCTTACACCAGATCCTCTATTAAAGTGACGGCCAATAGGTCCATCAGTAGTGGGAGGCAATTCCAACTCAGTCTCACAGTATTGGCAGCCATTGAAAATATGGAAACGGTAATCTCATTATGGAGTGGGCCCACAGAAACAATATACAGCTACTAAGGATTCTAGGAGAAAGTGCCCATCGCGATGGAAATGTACTAGACCTAACCTGGAGTATTGGCACTGCATGTGCTTCAGTCTCAACCCGCTTCCACTGTATATTAGACCACTATACCATTGAAGGCTCAGTTGATACACCTGGATGCTCGGACCTATCTGGGATCCCAAAACCAATACGCGTGAGAGAATATGATCTAGACAAGTACGCCCGATGTGTGAAGCAATGGGTAAGGCATAGCCCCCTCAGCAGTCAAATCGAGATTGAAGACTTCACAGAGAATTTAATCAAAGTACTTCAAGACGCGTTCAAAGTTGTCGGACGCGCACCCACAGTAGGAAGGGGGAAAACAGCGCTTTGATGGACTACGGACTATAAAAGGCGACAGGTTGACTACAGGACAGCCAAAAGGACATCCGGAGATGTAGAAATGAATCTCAAGGCTTTCCGAGACGCAGTGAAGCCAGCCAAACTCGAATACTGGAAAAAGCAAGTCGAAGCAACAGAGACAGAAACACAAGTATTCAAACTCATGCAATGGCTCAAACAAAAGCCAAAAAAACAGTTTCATCCTCTCCAAGTAGACCAAACCAGTGGCTTTCAGACCCACTCGAGCGGACAATCGCACTTCGAGATTCACTTCTTGCAAGGTTCGACACTAAAAGCGATATAGAAACGTGGGATAATGATCAACCAGATTCTATTCCATGGAGCAGAGAGGTGTTACTGGAAGACGTTACAGTATCAATGTTCGGATTAGGTCCTGGTCAACAATGTCTAGCCTAATTGTGCTATGTTACAGGCTACTGTTACAATTATTCATGGGATCATCATCAGGGTTGTGAGTAGTTTTGGTTTTGGTGTGGGTTAATAGTGTTGTAATTGGCAAGGATTAGCCAAGATAACCACGTGATACTCATCATGCACGGACTTTTGTATATCTCTGCTGCTTAGTAGACTTAGAAGAAGTAAGACCTTTTATATATACAACTATCTAAATACAACAGGTTATGGCCCTTGCGCTTCCGCGTTGTTTTATTTTTACTTAAGTCTACCATCTACCATCTACAGTTTATAGTTTGCCGTTTATCATCTACATCTCTTATAATTCATAACCAATAAATATTTGTCTCCATACCATCAATATTCTCACATCAAGATGAGTAAATGTAGCAGGAAAATTCCCACAGATCGAGAAATCTCTACATATATCTGTGCTGCTACCTCAAGCTCACTAATTGGTGCTTGGGGCCTCGATTCAATGTGTTCATGCCACCTCACCCCACATAAAAATTCATTTATTGGCCATATTATCCCAACTAAAATTCCAATTGAAGTTGCCAATGGAACAACTCTTCACTCAAAAGGCAAGGGAGATGTGCGTATTCACTGGAAAAATCCAACTTCACAACGTCTATGTTCTACAGTTGTACGTAATGTATTATATGTCCCCAATGCCTCCATTAGCTTTATATCACTGGGAATGCTTGCCGAGAAAGGTCATGAAATGTCATGTGATAGTTCAAGTAAGAAAGTAAGCGCTTCCGATGGGAAGCTTATTCTACAAGGTGTTCGATTGAATAAAATTTGGAAAATACCCGAAAAATTGGAATCTGCAAATAGTTCTTTGATCAAAGCAAATCTCCTTCATGATTGTTTAGGTCTGTCAGGGAATGCGGACGGTGGGCTAAGATTAGGACGGAGAGCAGGACGAAGACGAGGACTAGGCGAGGACAAGGACGAAGACGAATACGAAGATGAGGTCAAGAGAGTAGCTAAATTACAGGATAAAAAGCTACAGTCTAAACACAGCCTAAGAGCTTCCTTAAGTACCTAAGACCGGTCACTACAATCAAGGGTGCATTAGCCCACAGCTATAACATAGCAACTTCTCAGTATCTTGACTAGTGACTGTTGCTATTGCAACACACTGACCCTATTCCTGAGTGTACTCATGGGGCGGTTGGCCAGTTGCAACACAATATCATAGAGCTGGTCTGTGACAAGGTCATCCCGGGCGACATATAACAATGCGACTAGGTAAGGCTGTAAATGGTATTCCACCCGAAGTCAACCTTAATCACAGTTTTTGCCAGGCGTGCATAGAAGCTAAGATGACGAGAAATATAAATAGGGAAACTATGAGGGAAGTTTCTAGACCATTAGAAAGAATACAAATGAATATTTGTGGCCCTTTTCGAACAACATCATTGCATGGTAATTGGTACATGCTTACAATTACAGATCAATTTACAAATTTTAAATGGGCTATATTTAGAAATTCAAAGAAGGACCTAGCGCAATTCATCAATAAATGGTGCTCTCGAGTAGAAAATGAACGAGAAATAAACGGAAATAATGAAAAACTTCAGGCCATCAGATTTGATTGTGGCACGGAATTCTTGAATAAAGATATGAAAATCAGGGCAGCTGGTAAAAACATTTCTCTTGAACCAACTGTTGGCTATCGACCAGAGGCAAATGGTGTTGCCGAACGAGCTAACCGTTTGATAATGGAAAGAGCCAATAGTCTACGGTTTCGAGCGGGCCTTGCCGGAGAATTCTGGGAACTTTCATGCAGGGCTGCAATTTATGTAATAAATCAACAACCAATTGGTCGGAGATATATAACCCCCTGGACCATGTGGCATAATGAAACTCCTGATATTATTCACTATAGAACTTGGGGATGCGCTGCATATGTCCATATTCCAAAAGAAAAGAGAGGAAAATTATATAAAAAGTATTTGAAAGGAATCTTTGTGGGCTACAATACAAAATCATCAAAGATTCATCATATATGGCACCTAGAAAAGAAAATACTATGTGAAGCACAATCTGTTGAGTTTGATGAGAATAAGTTTTCCTCTGATACAAAATTGCATCATTTAACAGGAGAAAAATTACTGACCAGTGATAAGTCTGATGATGAGTCTTGGGATGAAATCAATTTACATAATAACTTTATTTTTAATAATGAAACCCTAAACAATAATCAAGAAAAACGACCTCCAAATTTGTTAGAAAATACTGAAATCCACCCTAATAATAATAGTAATAATAATGATCAACATCAACATCAAAACCTCAGTTGCCAACAAAAACATTCTGCCTACTTAAAAAGATTAGAAGGAGAAGCTTTGATTAGGGGAGATAAACGGTCTGGAAGAGTCAGAAAACCATCCGCTAAGGCCGTAGAAATGCAAAATATCAGACAAGAATCAAATATAGCAATCAAGCTAGCTTTCTTAGCTGCCCAAAATGATGGAATTGACATTCCCAAAACTTTTGATGAAGCATTCAATACTCCGCAAGCAGATAAATGGTTAGAAGCATCCGAGTCAGAAATGCAGTCCCTCATTGCACATGGAACTTTTTCAGGCCCTTTAGACAAAATACCACCTAATAAATCAGCAGTCACAGCAAAAATTGTCTTGGACCTGAAAAGAGGGGAGAATAATGAGATCTTACGATTTAAGGCTCGACTAGTTGCTAGAGGATTTACTAAAAAGTATGGTGTCGACTTTGAAGAAACATTTGCACCTACAATTCGTCTCGATGCTTTTAGAATTATTTTAGCTATTGCAGCTAGAGAGTAGTGGGATATCTACCAAATGGATGTGGTAACCGCATTCTTAACAGGGGAGCTTAATGAAGAAGTTTACATTAAAATGCCGAAGCACATGGTTGAGAGGTTTGGGCAATATGCTCGAGTCTTAAAAAGCTTAAACAGACTCAAACAAGCCGCACGGGTATGGTACTTACTGCTCTCTGAATTCCTAGTTTCAATTGGTTTCACTTGTCTTCCAATGGATCAGACTATCTTTAGGAATGGTAAAACCAAAGTAGTTATTGGTATACATGTTGATGACCTGATTATTACTGGCCCGATTAATCAGGTGTTGAGCAAAGTTATACTAAAATGAATCTCTCTCAGAGTTTATTGAATTGATTGTCTCTCCCATGAGGAATCTATCTTGGTACTATATACATCTTGAGTATCCTACTAATTCCAAATATAGACTGAATATTAGATTGCCAATACAAACTGCTCAAATCTCTGTTCCATACATGGGTCTAAGATTGGCTGTTACATTATCATGGGCAATAGAAGGAGTGAAACAACAAGGGAGTTGTGCGTATGAAATTGGCCATCCGTCTAGTCGCTAATTGTAACATTTGCATGACTAAGTTATTGCCCTTGATGCATCAGCCCAGTTTACTTGCTTGTAAACTACTCAACTTAAACATCATGAGTCAACATTTAAGCTTAGGGTAATCTGTTTGACATCAGGAGATTGCAAATCTCAAAGAAAATCTTAATAAAAGATTCAAAATGAAGGACCTTGGGATTGCCAGAAATGTTCTTGGGATTCGAATTACGCAAAAAGGTGATTATTTAACTATTGGCCAATCTCAATACGCCAGAAGTATCATAAATGATTTTTCTATGTCTGGGACAAAGATATATTCTACTCCAATGGCTACTGATGCCGTTAGTGAACTAGAGCGGACACCAGGGAGACCTTGTATTAATGAAGAGTTGACAAGTTGCTGTAGTCTCCTCGGAAAGCTGATGTATTTGTATAATACAAGACTGGATATAATATTCGAGACTCATAAAATGGCACAATACTCCCATAAGGCATGTCATAACCATTGGATAGCACTTCTCCGAATCTTAAGCTATATTGAAGGTACAATTGACTGTGGGATAAGATATGGACGTGGGGATGTTGAAACTCCTTACTATAAGGTAGATAGTAACATGAAAGTTTACAGTGGGAGTTCAAGATCTACTGATCTAGTCACATTTGCCGATTCAGATTACGCTGGAGACCCTGGTGATCGAAAATCTATTACAGGGGTCATCATGATGCTCAATGGAGGAGCAGTGGCTGCAATCAGTAAGAAGCAGACTAGCGTTGCAGCATCTACTACAAATACAGAATATATAGCAGCAAGTGAGGGAGCGAAACTCGCAATCTGGGGAGACAAGTTCATATCTCATATCACAGGAAATCTGGGCAATTCAACTCCACACCTATTGGGAGATAATAAAGCTTGTATACAACTCCAAGGTGGGGTCTCAAATACATCGAAAATAAAACATGTGGATGTGGCATACCACCACATAGTCGATGAAATAAATAAAGGTTAACTAGAAAATAGATGGATAAGGGGTGATCAGATGTTGGCTGATGGATTAACGAAACCTTTACCTGGACCAAAGTTTAAGCCGAAGAAAATTGCTATCGAAGTAGTCGAGATTGTGGAAGCTGATCATCAGAGATAAGGGGAGTGTTATGATTGGCAAGTGTTAGCCAAGATAACCACTTGATACTCATTATGCATGGACTTTAGTATATCTCTGCCGCTCAGTAGACTTAGAAGAAGTCTGAAGAAAGATTTGTGGGACACGGTATTACATTGTAAATGTTGACTAAAGAACCCTATAGCTACAGATGAAATCTATGTACTGCTATGAAGGTCATGTGACCTGTATAGCTTAGTTTACATGAGTAGGTGAAATGTTACTACTAGACAAGAAGTAAGACCTTTTATATATACAACTATCTAAGTACAACAAATAGATTGATACCTGAGCGTGTTGCACAGTAGCTAGAAATGCGACTCAAGTAGCATATGCACGGTAAGCCTCAACCCCAAAATGATGATACAAATCAAGTTTAATGTGCTACGTCCTGTATGTAACAGACCAAGGTGTTGTGCTCAGCTAAGGTAGCCCTGGCAGGTAGCGCATGGAGGGTGAGTGTGTCATCAAGGTACCTCAGGCATGGACAACTCACATGACATGTTTGGCGCATTTGTTCAGGGAAGGCACACTGCATGAGTAAGCATGATGGGCATATGATTCGCTGGTAAGCGAGTTCATGGGGTATAAAAGGGGAGTATTTCCCACTGTAAATTAGAATATACATCCATAGAGTCATCTACAATCCACTCTCGATAAAACATCATATCTTAGCCGTCAAACGCAAGTGTACGTTCCCCATTTCATATACCAAGTAAAACACAAGGGCCTATTCTGAGTCAATAGGAACTCTGTACAAAGATATCTATGGTATTCTGCTATAATCTAACCTAATCTGTTCTGTTCCATCCTATCTTACTCTATTCCATTCCATTCTAATCTGTTCTGTTCCATCCTATCTTACTCTATTCCATTCCATTCTAATCTGTTCTGTTTTGTTCTGTACTTGTCTAGACAATTCTATTCTGTATTGGAGTATACTGGAAAGTTCGAGAACAATAGAGAGGAATATATAATGGGTATTTGGGATGACTATGGTTCGGCAGATTATGGTCTTGTATTCTTAGGAACTCTTTCGAAGTTATTGTTAGACTCTACGAGTCAATTGAAAAATGTATGAAGTAAAAGTAAAAAGTGTCAATTAATTCCTGGCTGCCATTTCTCTTACTGATACTATCTAGATTATGTACGTCTAGAAAATGGCAAATGCTCTATGTGTCCCCAACTTGTCCCCATAGACCAAGCTTCTCATGGTTTGGTACGAAACATCTCTAGTCAGAACAGATAGAGTTCTTATTGCTACAGCTCAAGCGAAACACCTTTTTTCGAAACAAGTAACTCCAAGCTTTGTAAACCTAACTCCTTAAACTTTATATCTGACATTAATCGCCTTCAAACTATCCATAGTTTGATACACCCCCCCAGGGATATCTGAAATCAGTAAGAATGGAAGATATTCCTGGAAAATTAGAGTAAATGAAATTAATAAGAAATGTTGAAATGAAATTATTCATCCTGTATCATTGGCTTGATATTATAAAGATTAAGTTGTTGTAAGAAATTTGCGTGTTTCGACGCTGGGAGAATTTTGGTAAATCCATCTGCAACCATATCAGCTGTATTAATATATTTGATTTGAATGTTCCCAAATTGAACTTCTTGTCGAAGCCAATTCTGGTGAATATCGACATGTTTTAATGCCGTATCTAATTTTGGAGCTTCCCTGGTTAGTATGCGGATTGTTTGAAGATTATTGCAGCATATGGTTGGTTTTTCTTGAAGGTCGAAGTTTAAGTGGGAAAACAGGCGCACCCATCGGATGAACTCTTTAGCCGTAAACGTAATTGCAAGAAGTTCAGCTTCTGTAGACGATGTGGTCACTGTCTTACCCTTGATAGCTTTCCAGTGTATAGGCCCGCCGTAAAGTGAGAAGAAAAAGCCGTGAGAGCTATATCTGTTATTAACATCATCTGCGAAGGCGGAGTTGCTGTATGCGCCAAAGATTTGTTGACCTTGAGATAGGCCATCAAATTGTAGAGCTAGATGCTTAGTACCAACGAGGTATCGAAGACAGTGTTCTGCAGCTTTTGATTGTTCTGGGGATGGGTTATGAAGAACTCCCGAGAGGTCGGAAACAGCTTTCGAAATTTCCGGTCGCGTAGCAAAAGACACGAATCCTATACTTCCAACTCTTTGCTGATAGGCAGATATTTCATTCGGACTTGCTTTTTCATCCCAAGTTGACCAATCAACCCCTAGAGGCAGAAGTGTGCTAGGTATGTTATCGCTTGCAATATTAAATTTTTCTGAGATTTTCTCGATATAACTATCTTGAATCAGCCACATCTTACGATCTGTTCTATTTCGCAGGATTCGGATGCCTATGAAGTGACTTGCGTCACCCATAACGCGAAATTCATAGAGTGCTAATAGCTGGGATTGTAGCTTGAGGAACTTCTTTTTGTATCAAGAATGATACATTAGCAAGAGATCATCGACATATATCATTACCAATAGCCAGTCGTTTTTAAAGAGACAACTAGTTTCAGGCACAGGTGAAAGGCCTAACTTCTTTAAGCCCAAAGTAATCTCATTGTACCACAACAATGGTGATTTTTGGAGACCGTAAATTGCGTGGGTTGCTTTCATTACTTTTCCTGACTTTTCGTAGCCTTCTGGACACTTACAGTACACTGGATGAGGTAATTTTGCGTTTGCAAATGCATTAACTGCATCGTACTGTTTTATCTCTAAGTCGAATGCAGCCGCGATTGATACCATTGCTCTGAAAGTTTATGCTGCAAGGGTGGAAGCGTAAGTGTCATCTTGATTAAATTCAAGATCACCTCTTGCTACTAGTCGAGCTTTATGTCTAGTCAGAAAGCTGTCTTCATCAAATTTGTAGCTTAACACCCACATAAGCGGTAGAGTGACTTCATTTGTAGGAATATCTTTCTTGTCAACGTAATCAAACATCTTCTTTTCAAAAAGAGTGCTAATTTCTCTATCACATGCTTGTTGGAACTGTGCAGAGTGGATATGCTTATTAATTTGTCGAAAAGTCCTGGGTGCTTGAGGAAGAGTATTCCGATGAATACGTACCTTTTCTGGAACCCTAGTTGCCAGCGAAAATGCGTAGTGATAACCTGAACCCCGCATTAGTTTTTGTGCTGAATGGGCATTTCTTCTTGAACGTTTTCCTTCCAAAATATTACGTGTATCCATTCCTTGGAAAATTCGGTTTCCAGTGTTCGACTTTGGTTGTTGTTCTCTGTTTAGATCCTCTACTAATGGGCTTTGATGACTGATGATACTGTTTGTGTGAGTATTCACATTCTGGTTCGTCTCTGCCGGCGGTGGCTCGGGGGTCTCCCTCGGCAAAGGGAGCTGCGCATTAAAAGTATCTCGTGATTTTGTTATGGCGTTCTCAGCTTGTCCATCAACCAATTGAAAACAACTCATGTTATCGACCTTGCTGATTTTACTCAAGTTTTCAACAATTCCACTGGTCACTCTTTCATCCATTTCAAAAAAATCTAGGATATACTCCTCATCTACCACCTTTCTAGTATCTGTTTGTGATATATCCAGCGATTTGATGACATCGTTTGCTGACTCTTTAAGCATGTCTCCAATATCTAGATCATCTGGTGTCCAAAACAACTCATGATCAAATGTCACATCTCGAGTTCGGATGACCCTCTTCTTGCTCGGTATCCATATTTGATAAATATTTCTGGAATCATAACCAACTAGATACCCAATGTGAGCACGTGGGAGCATCTTCAGTTTGTTAGGAATTTTATTTTCCAAAACATAGGCCCTACAGCCATACGGATGCATGTGCGCGTAAGCAGGTCGTTTTTCGTGGATTATCTCATAGGGAGTCTTCCATCCCAGACTTCGATGTGGAGTACGATTTTTTATATACGTTGCTGTATTAAAGGCTTCATTCCAAAGATTGATCGGTAATTTGGCCCCAATAATAAATGAACGAGCTTTAATAACTAATAATCCCCCAGAACGCTCTGATCCTCCATTTTGTTCAGGAGTATACGGAGCTGTACGTTCTTCCAGGATGCCGCGCTCTGCCATGAAATCACGAAAATCTTGACCAAATGTTGTTTCTCCATCGAGTCTACAAAAATGTATCTTGTGATTGAGATTTTCTTCAATTAAAATAACAACCTTTTTAAAGAATTTCAGAGCACCAGGTTTTGTTGGATGTGAGCTAGAAAATTCGAATTTACAATCGCGGCATTGAATGTGACTACCATAATTATCTCCGTTATAGGCTCGCTCAAACTCAATCATATCCCAGGCTATCCGAAAAAAAGGTTTACTGTCTGATTCTCGCTCAACCTCTTTTCGCCTCGAGATCTGTTTTTTTGCCTTAGCTAACGAGCATGTTTCGCACTCAATAGTCGTCGGGCAGGGAACTGTATAGTCAATATTTATGTCACTACCCTTCACTCAGTCAATCACCTCTGTGCCAGCATGGCCAAGAATTGAGTGAATCTCCTTCGCTGTAAAATTAGCAGTTCGTGGAGCGCGGCTTGAGATTGTGGAGAAGGCACTAAGATGACGGACGTCTTTCTGTAACGTCCAGTGCTTCCCTACTCTGTGTAGCTGGCAAAAATCTTTTCTGTCTAGGTGCAGTACACTAGGATTTTCCGAATTCCAATGCACTCCTTTAATATTCAGTAAATCCAACGACACAAGGTTTGTCATAAAACCAGGCGCTATTGCAACGTTCTGTAATTGAATTACAGCGAGACCTTCATTAGTCCGAACCTCGACTGTCACTGTTCCAAACGCTTCAATTGGGTATGAAGTTTTTCCTGCGAAAATAATATTGTCTGGAGTTGCATTTCTTGTCGTAGTCCAGTCACTTATTGTCGGATCATTACAGACGTGAGTATCTGACGCACCGTCCAAATTCCATGAGTGATACAACTTATAGTCCTCACCAGAAGATGTTTCAAAATATGAAGACGTCGTAAAAACCCCGAGCTGACTTGACCTCGCCGGGTGCTTAGATGTATCTGATTCGACTAGAATTGGTGGGTTCTCGAAACCATCATACTTGAATGTCTTCAGAAACCAATTTTTTAATGGCTTTCCAGTTTTATTCCTGAGAGACCCTATCTTTGTGTTAATTTCTCTGAAGACACTCTCATTCCCTTTCCATCCCTGTGGACGTTCTGACGGTGTGATATAAAAGCAATTTTTATACCTGTGCTGACCTCCACACAAGCAAGGCTTCAATAATTTCTGGTCTGAATCTCTATCGCCTAATCTTGTCCTTTGTTCCGAAGATGCCGAAAACGCTCCCATTTTGATACTGGACTTAAGTGCCTGGTTTCGACGATAGTTATTCCTGAAGTCTTCGATCATATCATATAGCGACGGAACATTCTTACCCGATGCTTCTCTGGTGAGTTGTCTTAGCCAAAATTGCTGAGCGGTTGCATAAGCCTCGTCAATGGTGTTCAAGGCGACGGCAAAGTCGTTCTGTGAACGATACTCCGATACTTCCGGTATTCCAAGGGCTACAGCATCTGCATAAGTTGTCTCCCATTCCTTGCACCATTCCTCAACGTCAGTTTTTCTGTCATACCGTAGAAGCCTCCGATACTTATCAATAACCTCCAGCTTTCTAGCTTCATCTGTTGGAGCTAACCGCTTTTTCAGGGCTACTAACATATCATAAATAGTATCTTTGGTTTCGATGTAGACTATATTGTTTTTACTAACTGAAGATACCAGGTGATTTCTTATTGTTTTAAGAGTTTCCATCTCTTGTCTTGCTATTGAAAGGCTTTCTTTGTATTCGCTATAGAGAAGCTTGAAAATTTCTCTCTCATCTGGGGAAAGGGTTGCGAATGTTGTATGTCCCGCTGTAGAACTAGTTTCAGCTGGTGAAGGTGCAACTGGGCGAGTTGGTTCTGGAATTTGTGATACTAGGTCAGGATTGATATATCTCCATACTCCACCACTTACTGCCATGGTCTTGATAACGAATAGCCATGGCCTCCAGTCGGAGCTATTGGTTAGAATAATTGTTGAGTTCATCTTGATAATCTGTCACCTTTAGAACAGAGAGTTTGTAAGCGTCTCTGGATAACAAAAAAAGTAGTTCGTAGATGTCAGTGACTCCTTTGTGAGGGAGCTTCAGTGGTTTTCCTTTGTAAGGGAAAATTTGAGTCGGTGGAATTCAAAGATCTTTTAAGATAATGCTACCATGTTAGACTCTACGAGTCAATTGAAAAATGTATGAAGTAAAAGTAAAAAGTGTCAATTAATTCCTGGCTGCCATTTCTCTTACTGATACTATCTAGATTATGTACGTCTAGAAAATGGCAAATGCTCTATGTGTCCCCAACTTGTCCCCATAGACCAAGCTTCTCATGGTTTGGTACGAAACATCTCTAGTCAGAACAGATAGAGTTCTTATTGCTACAGCTCAAGCGAAACACCTTTTTTCGAAACAAGTAACTCCAAGCTTTGTAAACCTAACTCCTTAAACTTTATATCTGACATTAATCGCCTTCAAACTATCCATAGTTTGATAGTTATTGAATCTTATGTTGAACTCTTAAACTATCAAACTCTTGAACTATTAGACCTTCGGAATGCGAACCCCTCTTGTACTCTTGACACTGTATGGCTAGCGTGTTTGGAATATGGGGAATTTACCTGTAGATAGATAAAGACGTTGTAGCCCTCTGATAGTTGGGACAAGTCCTCTACCAAATTATATTGGAATCAATCCTAGCCTCTCATTAATCAATCTCATGAATTATTTCCAATGTCTGTGATAACATACGTACATATACAAAGTCGACAACAAGATTAAGGTCGATAAATCAACCATTGTAAGTAAAGCAAAGGCTCCGGGATATGACAAAATCACCATTTGACTCCTCAAGGCTTGCTGGAGTATAATTGGAACATTTGTCAGGGACCTCTTCCAGGCTTGTTTGAACTTGGGGTACTTTCCTACGCCGTTCAAAGTATCCAAAGTTGTACTTCTTCCCAAAAATGGACGTGATCTTTCCAGCTCAAAAAGATGGCGTCCCATATCCCTACTCTCCAGCTTAGGCAAGGGATTGGAAAGGCTTATAGCTAAACGTATGTCCTGGCTTGCAATAAAGTACAAGGCAGTACCTTCCCAACTATTTGGTGTGCTACCAGGACGCTCAGCAGTCGAGCTGGTATTGTGTGTCACACACAATGCAGAAGCTGCACAAGCTGCAATGTGATCCAACAATGTCATAGCTTTTCATGGATCATTGTGGCATAGCGTATTATGAAACGCCATGCGGACGGCTAAGTTAAAACACAAATAATAGTTCAATGCACTTCTAAAACCAGCAAGGAAGACTGATAAGAATGGGCTGGTTTCATTAGGTGATGTGTAGCAGATTATTGGGCATAGGGGCTGTGTGCTACGTGCTGTTTGGTGATTTTATGTATATAAATACTCGGCGTGAAGAAGCATTATTCTTCACGCAACTTCTTCTTCAATTACCTTAACAATACATTTGTTTACCCATCTCTTCTTCGGGAAGACCGTTTATCTATTTCCAGCTCTTCATCAGCAAGACCCACGTGTAGCCTCTATTGCTACTATCTACCTATTTGTCTCTTCCTAGAGAAGACTAGTCATCCCTTCGACCCACTCATCACCTTCATCTACCACCTAGATCTTTGTTAGACCACATACGCACCCTGTGGAACATTGTCCTAACCTCGCCTTGAGATAGCTACAGTCACGCTGGACATACTGTCAGGGGTCGGAGGACAGGTGTTAAGGTTATGAGTCATATGGGAACATAGTTACTTGTCACTTGTTATGATTGATTGGAGTATGTAGAGGATGTGTTCGACAGATTTCAATACTGTCAGAAGTATGAATATATGCTATCTTATATACATCTGTATGACCCATGTCATAGTCTTAGTTCCATCTCGTGATTGACTATCTATAGTAATCACATTGCCAATCCAGCGCTCATGAATCCACGGTTCATGAGCGGCCATCGCTGCTCCTGCGGCTCTCGTATATCCTCCGCTTGCCAGTCGCATCACTGCTCCTATAATCGCAGCTCAGTACACTAGTTGAGCGCCCCTGAATAGCTGATCCAGGGGCGACCGTACTGGTTTCCTTTAGTGACACTCGAGATACACCTGTACACTCGATGCTGTTACATATACGCTGAGTGGTACACGACCCCTTGCGGCTAGTACTTATATTCCAGGGGCTTATGGTGTCGCTACCCCGATCGCTTCCATGTATAGTTTTTAGCTGGGCGCTCCCGCGCCCGAATCTTGGTGGCGAGCAGTAGATGTGCATGTTGCAGTGCTAGGCGTGGGTTTGCACCTTCGGTACCGTGACCGTTATTTGTCGGTACTATCTCAACAACAGGAGACTTATAAGGAGAGGGATTGGGGCGGAGATTGAGACGAGGACGAGATGTAGACGAGGATAAAGACTAGGACAGAGACGAAGACTAGGACTTAGGACAGAGGCGAGATTCTAAGATGTAGATAAAATACAAGACAAAAAGCTACAGTACAAATACATCCCAAGAGCTTCCTTAAGTACCTGAGACCGGTCACTACAATCAAGGGTGCAATAGCCCACAGCTGTTACATAGCAACTGATCAGTATCTTGACTAGTGAATGTTGCTATCACAACACTGTAACCATCGCAACACACTAACCCTATTCCTGAGTGTATTCATGGGGCGGTTTGCCAGGTGCAATACAATATCACAAACTGGTCTGTGACACATACAAGGTGCCTTCAATGCAGTGCTACACAATTGGCTACTCGTACGAATGAGAAGTCAGAGCTGGCTGCTATCACTCTGTTGCTGGGTAGAATTGCTTCTTAAAAGACGAAAAGCCCTGGTAAGACATGAAAAAGGTGTAACAGATGAGAAACTTGTTAACTGCGGTGTCCCACAATAATCACCACTTTCGCCGCTTCTATTCATGTTACACATCTTGATTCTACTCGAGGATGGCACAAATAACAGTAGATTTGAATTTGCAGACAACATCGAGATTTTCCGAGTTGGTAAAATTCCTTCTGAAGCAGTTGAGGCTGTCTGTATATCAGGAATGCCTACTGTATAATCTATATATGTGGAGATAACAATGCTCTAGCATTCTATGATTCTGGTCTGGCCTTTTGGCCGAGTGGTTATGCACCTATTTCATGCAAGATGTAGGGTGGCAAACAATTGCCTGGTGTTTTAGATTTGATCCATATCTCTGCTCTGCTGTCTACATGTCGCTTCTGATACTGCATGGGTCCGGACAGAGCACAAGCTAAAAGATAATAAAGCCGAGTCAAAAAGACGTGCGAAACAGAATCATAACATAATGGGTTCAGAACTAAGGAAGAGAAGGGAAAGAAAGTATCTTCAAATTTATAACTGTGCATAATTTACACCTGGCTCGTGCGTCCCATACTGGGTAATTCCTTATATTACAGACTAATCATTATTTTGTTGAACCCCTACTCATTGTTATGATGCGGGGCTGTCACACTGTCTAGGTCAAAGTAGACAGGATTGTCCAACTAGCTTTATTACAAATGATTAAGTTCGACCTATCACAGTGGGTTTCGGGCCAGGTTCTGGTGGTTTAATAATATAACTGCGTTGTGCAATAGTAAGGGAAGATTATCTACAGGAGGGATCTATACTAATATCCTAGTGTACGGCGCTAGCTCTTAGTCCCATGACAGTACTCCCACTCTAAATTGCGTTTGGTCTCCAAACTGCATGCTTCCATCTGTAAATTAGTATGACCTCATTATAAACTTTTATTATATTCTAGTTTCAATCAGTTTCCATGTTGGCTGCCCGTTCCTTCCTGAACGACGTTGCTGTTGTGGTAAAATCAATTTATTTGCTGGTGGTATGTTTGCCCATGTAGGTGGGCCCGGCTTGTGGGGGTTTGAGTTATGAAAATCCTTCAGTGCTTACTCGCAGCATTGTAGGTCAGATTCTGGCTGTCAAGATGGCACATCATCATATTTCCACTTAATAAGGTAAGTTAAGCCATTTTTATCTAGATCTTCATCATGTACGTCCAAGATTTTTTCAAAAACCTATTTATCTTTGATGTTACTGTTGTAGTCTCTGTCGGCAACTCGCCCGGCTACATGACAACATTCCACTTCATTAATAGAAAATTGGTTTGGAATTAGTGGGTCTATCCATGGTTGGATTAATGAAGTATGAAAACTATTGTTCAACCAGATATGATCTGGAAGCTCAACAACAACTGATCCATTGTATGTTTTCAAAATCTTATACAGGCCGTCCCATTAATTATCCCATTTCTTCTTTGGACAATTGGTTTTGAGATTCTTTAAACAAATCATGAGTTTATTGCCTGCTTTATACATTGGGGCTTCCGATCTTCGAGAGTTAGTATTCTCTTCATATATTTCTTGCTATTGAAAAGTAAGAGCTTTGAGCTTTGTTAGGATAAAATTGAAACAATTGGCAAGGCAATCTGCTTTAAAATATTCCTTTTTGGCAGCGTCGGAGAGGTTGGGTGGCTTTGGATCTGGCGGCTCTATCTCTATATGGGGGTTAAAGCCGTAATTTGCGAAGAAGGGGGGTACACCTGTTGTTTCACTTATCTGATTATTTTGTGAAAATTCAGTAAGTGGAAGCCAGTCAGCCCAATCATCCTGGGTGAAACTAACAAATGCTCGTAGGTATTTATTTAAAGCAGAATTTACTATTTCTGTTTGCCTGCTGGTTTGCGGGTGGAAAGCCGAGCTATGCTTTAAAGAAATTGAAAGACGAGCACTTAGCCTGCACCACAATTGTGAAACAAATGCAGAGCCGCAATCCGAAACAATGGAATTGGGTGCACCGTGAATTTTGTAAACATTTTTGACAAAGGATTCAACCAGTTCTATTGTATCAAGTGATGTTTTGGCAATAAAATGTTGCATCTTAGTGAGTCGGTCTACTATTACTAGAATATGACGGAAAATCTTACCATCGCACTTACAAGGTGGTAAGTCAACTATATGGTCAATTGAGATTTCAGACCAGGCACGGAGTGGGATTTCGAGAGGTATTAGATAACCAGGTGGAGATGATTGTGGAGATTTTGTTCTAAAGTAGAGAGCGCATCCTTTCACAAAGTTTTCCACAAATTGACACATTCGAGGCCACCAATATGTTCTCTGTAGTAGATCAAGAGTTTTAACTAGGCCGGGATGATCTGCAGGACCCGAGGAATGGCAACAGTGGACAATTTCTAGACAGAGATCCTCATTGTCGGGTACAAAGAGTCGGCCACAAAAATACGCTAACCCCTTATTCAGTTTAAATTCTACTTTATCCTTACGAAGTAGAGATCTCAGTATTTTTGGCCACTGCCTTTTGGATACATTTTGCAAAGATTCGACTACGGACTTAGCAATTTTGTTTTCTTTGTAGGCTTGAATTATTAAATCTGTCAAAGAAATTTCAGAGGATATAATTTTTAGCGATTCAATTCTCTCATTTTTTTGAAGCAAACTCTGAAATAAGTCTAGGTCAACTTTTTGTGCAGGAATCATAGTATGGAAGCGATTTTTAAGGCATTCATCAGAATTGTCTTGTGGCTGAAGACCTGGCAAACAACTTAATGTATCTGGAATTAATGCGCCCGACCCAGGACAATAATTGATTGTAAAATTGAACTGGGACAAGAATTCAGACCACCGTACTTGTCGCTGATTAAGTTGTTTAGCTGTGAGGAAGGTTTTTAAATTCTTGTGATCAGTGATTATTTCGAATGGTTGCTGAACACCTGCTAATTCAGGCCGCCATTCTTCTAAAATTTTTATGATTTCAAGGAGCTCTTTATCATAAATCTCATAGTTGGATTCTGCAGGGCTATGGTATGAAGAGTAGAAAGCTACTGGGTGAAGAATACCATTATCCCCCCTCTGGAGCAGTGCACCTCCTGAGGCCCAGTTTGAGGCATTAGTTTCAATAATGGTGTGCCTTTGATAATCGAAGTATCCAAGAATTGGTACTTGGGTAAATGCTCTCTTTATAGTCGCAAACGCGTTTGCTTGGTCTCCAGACCATAACCAAGTGATATTTTTCGTAAGAGGCGTGTTAGAGGCTCAATCACAGCTGAATATCCACGTATAGAACGCCTATAAAAGCTTGAGAATCTCAAGACTTTTTGCAACTCTTTCACTGTTTGAGGCTCTTCCCACTCTAAGATTGTCTAAACTTTGTCAGGATCCATACTAAGTCCATTGGTGGAGATTATTAAGCCAAGATACTTAGTTTTTGTTGTGAAAATTTCCGACTTTGCTATATCCAGTTGCAGCCCTGCATCACCAAGACGACGTATCACCTCATTGACATGTTTTTCGTGATCTTCTCTATTATCTGAATATATTAAAACGTCATCCAAGTAGGCAGTACAGTATTTATCAAGTGCATCATGCAGAATATGATTTATGTAGTTCTGGTAAGTTGCGGGAGCGTTACAAAGACCGAATGGTGTGACAACCATTTCAAATAGTCCATGGTACAGCTGACCTGAGGATAATACGAGTCTCTAAGAAGAAGTTGTATTTGGACATTAGGCTACGCTATGTAGGTAGGAGAAAATACAAAGAGAAAGGAAATGCTGGGAGCTACGAGCTTCAGGTAAGCTTGACCGCGGCTCCACCTTAGTCCAGCCTGCATCCCTGTTATACATTATCATGTGATCCCGGATTCTTCCATCAGTGTACCTCCAAGTGCCCTAGCAAGTCCAACCATAACAGTCCAAATTGTGTTGTAAATGCCATCATCCACTCCTGTCCTTCAGAGATACGTATTCGATTAAATGCAGATATCACGCCTAATTTTATAAAAAAATTTGCATTTGAGATTGAATCCAAAGTTTTGCCAATCAAAGGAAGTGGATATCGGTTTTTAATAGTAATATTATTCAGACCACAATAATCTTGGCAGATACGTAGACCCCCGGCTGGCTTAGCGGTGAGAAGGAGTGTTGCGGCAGCTGGGGAGGAAGATTCTTGTATGAAGCCTTTAGCTAACATTTTGTTGATACATTTTTTGATACATCGTAGCTCAGTTGGGGAAAATGGTCTATTGTTATGGTAAGGAACCTGTTTTCCAGGTAGAGGCTCTATTTTGTGGTCCCAAGGGCGATGCAGTGGCAGAGAGTTTGCATTCTTTGGTAGAAAATGTTCGACATGATGATGGAATTCTGATGGCAGTTTAGACTTTATAACATCAATAGTCAACTCGCATTTGTTATCAAGGAATTTATCAATATCCGATTGATGGACTTTTTGATGTTAGGATTCCAAGTTTTTAGGGTTATTTTTGACAACTGGGGCTTTAAATTCATCATTGGGGTAAACAGTTGACAAACTGTTAAGCATTTTACCATGGCTACCTTCCATACCAGTTTTTGTTGGTTTAGATGTAGCTAGGTTGGATGATATTGTGGTAAGCAATACGGAAGGCAATGCACTCGCATATGAAAGCTGTTGGTGAGGATTTAATTTTGAGTGTATCTGTTTGAGGCAATTGTGGTGACAATACTGAGAATCAGATTTGAGTGTTAATGATTTCCAATCACATACAGGGTTATGTAATTTTAACCATGGTAAACCAAGGATAATTGGATTACTTTTACTTAGTGTTGTAACAAAGAAAACTAGAATCTCTGGGTAATAGCCAATTTGTAAACAGAAAGTAAAATATTGAGTTATGAAAGCTTATGTTGTGCCATTGGCTAAGCAAACAGTATGTGGATGTGACAAAACCAAGCTGGTTGTCAGGATTGCCTTCTGTATAATCTATATATGTGGAGATAACCATTATCTAGTGTTCTATGATTCTGGTCTAGCCTTTTGGCCGAGCAGTTATGCACCTATCTCATGCACAATGTAGGGTGGCGCCCTTTAGACTGACTACCACCTCTTTGACCCATGTCTCCGCCCTGCTGTCCACGTGCTGCTCTGACACTGGTTGTAGTGTACTTTTAGAAAGATTAAACTATATGAAGAGAGAAGTACCACAAATACGGGCAGTGACTATTTATACATCCTTCTAGCTCATCCAGTACGTACTCTATTGGTGAGAATGATAAATTGCTCTGCCACTGCCTGTCGTCATCTTTGCCATCTAGCTGACTCTCTCACTTGGCATTGGTTATTATGTTGGCACTAGTTTAGGGCCTATGTTATGATGAGCTAGTGGGAGGAAAGCAAGTATATGTATGATGGCTTGGCCTGTAGCTATAGAGTTCTTCACGCTTAGTCTTCTGTCATAACCACCACCTTCGGATCACCTCTGGTCACCTATAGTCACCTCTAGTTACCTTTAGCACCTTTAGCCACCACTAGTATTTGCTCGTATCTTTAGACTCTTTAGACACTTATATTACCCATTTTTAAACCTTTAGTTCTCCAAATTATCTCCAGTAGATCTTTAGTCATCCCTCGCAATCCATCCGACCTCTTCTCGCCCTTCTATTCCACTTCAGGTCAAACGCCAACGCTCCAATTTGACAATGGATAAACATCGAAAATTCCAGTTTTGGTGTTATTTCCGGAAGTATGGTCATCATAGATTGCGCGAAGATTGGTCTGAGTTGGAGCCTTAAAGTACTGAGGGTTAGAATTATGGGGATATGGAGGATTAAATGGCGGGGGAAATTGATTATTAAAATACTGCATATGGGGATAGTAGCCTGCAGAAAATGGTGCAGGTTGGTGATATTGTGACTGATTTTTTACCTGCCCAGGGAAATTTCGATTGGAGGAGAAGCTTGATGGGCGCTTGGGCATGGTAATAGGGTTAATTTTACGGTGACAATCTTTTGCTGTATGCCCCTTTTCCCCACAAGCAACTCATAGACCATTATCCATACGGAATTTTCGTTCTGTACCAGACAATTTGACCCGGCTTAAATCCATTGGGTCTCCAATATTGGATGGTCCCCAGTCAGATAATGATTTGTTGGCAATAGGATCATTCTGATTTGTTGAGCTTTGAGGTGATTGTAACCTAAAAATATGCTCCTGTTGTTGAAGGTTACGAGCAATACAGCCTACCATATCACCCCAGCCTAAAAAGTCGTCTGGTCCAGGAAGATTAACTTGATTATCAATTACATTACTAATTTTTCGATTTAACTGTTTTCTTAGCATATCCACCTTAGTCCGATTGTTGTATTTAGCCCTTTCAGCATAATGGTCAAAGTCCGCCTTGAAGTCTTGGTATTGACACTTTTCTTGAAACTGCGTATCCAAAGCATTTTTAGCTGTCTGGGAGGTGTCAAGGAGTATGTAACGCTTATCTAGAATATACCATAAACCCCCAATAGATATCCTTGGCCAGTTCTCAGGTTCACCTGGGATTAAAGTCATTGCCTGGACTCCATCTTTTACTGCCTCCCGGGCTTTTCCGGACAGTTGGCTTGTCACATAAGATATTCGATAAAAAGATCCGGGGAAACAATCTCTATCTATCAACAAAATTTGCTGAATATGTGTTTTCCAACTTTCGTAAGCTAACTGCCGCTTCTCTGTACTTTGCTGTAGTGCAGAGAATTTATCTGGATCAGATCTGGTACAACGGGGTCTAGCATCTACGGAATCGGAGGTTTTGGTAGGCTTTAAATTCGAATTATCTTGAGCACGTTGTATATTTCTCTCATCTTTAAGTGCAGAAATTTTATCATTTAATTCTGCAATCTTGTTGTTTTCTACAGAGCAATAAAAATTGGCTTTTGATAGTTCTGGGTTTAGAGATGCAACTTATTGTACACTTGCATTTAACTGCAGGGAGTAAGACTGCTCCAAATTTAGAATTTGTCGGTGGGCATTTGCTAGATTTGAATTTCGCTCAGTAACTTGCTGTTGCGTCTTGGTGAGAGCTGATTCAGTTTCCGTGAGCTTAAAATTACTCGACATTAATTGTTCTTGTAAGTCACCAAACTTTGAATTGAAGCATTGAATTAAACTGCAGAACATTTTCTTCTCGGGGGACTCGGTAGTAGATGTGATGGTCGTCAGTAAATCAGTGGGATTCGAATCTTCTAGGAAGTGATGACCTTCAATGGCAGCGCTCAAATTAGGCCAACTCTGCTCGAAAGCAGTGGTAATTTGAGTGACTCTGGGGTTGGTAGTCATGGTGAATTTGTAAAGTATTTTTACTTCGATGAGAATGTATATATAGATAAAACCAAAAAAAATAAAAAATCAGATTGTAACAGGAGATGTCTTTGGGTTATATGCCGGGTTGCAGACAGGGTTCAGGAGCATGATTTTGCTTTTAATATTGGATCTAAATGCAACGGGGCTTAATTTAAGATTGCACAAAGTGTCAGGGTGGGTTACGGGACAGGTTCTGGTGGTTTAATAATATAACTGCGTTGTGCAATAGTAAGGGAAGATTATCTATAGGAGGCATCTATGCTAATATCCAAGTGTACGGCGCTAGCTCTTAGTCCCGTGATACGACCCTTTGAAGTCTGATGTTAGGATTATTGAGAGAGTGGAGTCACAGTGGCGAGAATAGATAGAGGGTAAGATAAGGTATGTGGAGAATATGTATAGTAGTGTAGTAAGATATATGAAAAATGTGTGTGTGCTAAATACAGAGGGTGAGGGGGTTTAAACAAATCACCCAGCTGACTAAGCAGCATTTTCTAACCCGCCCCCATTCTACAATACTATAGGGCCTCGTTAACTCCCACAACACTGGAATGTGTGACTCCTACATCTCTGCTTGAAGAGTTCAGTAGTCTTGCAGAAAATGAAACTGCATCATGGTACAAAAGTACTCTTTTCCCTCGATCATCATGGCATGCTATCTTAATGCATCAAATATCAATATCTGCTTAAGATAGGGCGTTAATTATTCAATTAGATAAACCTAATTTGAAGGACAATTTTGTAAACTGATCTCTTGGTAACTGTTTTGTTAAAATATCTGCAATCTGTTCAGTTCCTGGCGTAAATACAACAGTTAGTCTCTTCTTCATCACCATGTCATCTCGTATGTAGAAGTGCCTCATTTCAATGTGTTTAGCTCTTCTGTGAAATTTGGTGGTTTTGGCGAGCTTTCTTGCAGCCTCGTTGTCTAAATGTAGCAATGGGGGATTCATTACTCTAATATTTATATCATGTGCAATTTTCTCCATCCAAGCAATTTCTTTTGCGCCTTCACTAGCAGACATGGTATCTGAGTAGATGTTTTGCCATACTTAGGTGGTTGGAATTGGGGTCAGGCATAAATCGCGCAAGTTGTCCCACTGCATACAATATATCTGGTCGTGTACCATTAGAAATATAGAGGACAGATCCAACTATTTGTTGATGGAGGCAAGCGTCGTCATTTCCAAGTTTATGATAGCCATCATTTTCAATATTTGGCTTTAGCACTGTTCCTGATGGAAATGGGAGATTTTTCGGAATGCTCTTCTCCATTCCTAGTCGCTGAACGAGTTTGGTGGTGTAGGCTGTTTGATGAATACAAATTGTACAATTTTGCCTGTTTCTTTCTACTTGAATTCCAACAAAAGTGTCAACTAGTCCCAGCAACTTGCATTTCCATCTTTTCATGATATCTGATTTAACAGTATTTACCTTATCCCGTTCTCCGATGATTAGCATATCATCTACGTAGAGAAGTACGTACATGCCTCGACCAATAAAGAGATTTGGATCAGAATCCCCTCCTTTTAAAGATATTTTGTTAAAATGATCTTTGACCTCTTTAACCAAATGTGTGGTGCCTGTTTTAAACTGTACAGAGATTTATTGAGCTTAAGATAATTATTATCTCGAGTAACACCTGGATTTTGCAAGGAAAAGAAATCGGGTATCTCCATGTAAATCTCTTCTTCCAAGCTTGGATTCAGAAAGGCAGTGTCTACATCTAGAGCTTCGATCTCAAGATCTTCTATAGCAGCCTTTGATAAAAGTATCCGGAGTGTGTTATAGCGTATAACAGACGCGAAAGTCTCGAAGTAGTCAATACCATATTGCTGTTCAAATCCTCGGACAACGAGTCGTGCTTTTCTCCTTTCTAAGTTGCCATCACTCATGAATTTCTTCCTGAGAACAATTTTGCTAGATATTATTTTCTTTCCAGGTGGAAGTGAGCCAGTCATGATAGTGTAGGTGTTTGTAGCCTGTAGAGAGCGCAATTCTGATTTTATTGCCTCCTTCCATAACCGGGGGTCTTCATGCATGGCCTACTCAACAGTAATAGATTCAAATGGAGGAGTGGGCACTTGAACCAATGAAGACTCACCAACATTAATATGCACTGCTTGTGCAGAGATAGTATTTGCTGTAATGACATGGCTAAATACAGCCTTCGCCGTTCTTCTCAGCGGTCTACCAAATCTCGATTTTGGCGGGGAGCAAGGAGACTGACCGATTGATGATTCAATAGCTTCGTGAATAATCTCAGGAGTATTCTCACTTTTGAGCATGTGCTCTGCTATATTTACTTGCTCTGCTAGCTCTATGGTGGCTTCCTCCTCTACAGAAGTAGGACAGTTGGGCTTAACCATGGCTTCTTGTGAGATTTTCTTCCGCGCATTTTGGTGGCAGCCTCCTTCACGCATTAAAACGGTAGTCTGATGCTCTGCCATATTGCTGCTGGGTATCTGCTCTACCATATTGGGAGCCTTCTGTAAATAACGTTGATCAGACGTGTCTCTAGCCTCTCTCGGGCGAGTTACAGGATTTTGCAATTCAGAGTCATGACCTCGAGAATTCTCAGCCTCAATTAGGCGAATTGCAGCGTATTTGTTACGCAGTTGCTTGACACCTTTCTGTCTAGCTTCTATAGGCAGAGGCTGGTACATCTTTGTTCTCTCTAAAGGTACTTGTCTCGGTGTTAGCATATCTAGCTTACCAGGTAGAGCAAAGAGTGCAATATCAATTTTAGGAAATTCATATTCATTAAACTCAACATCTGCAGAGATTGTGTCTCTTAGGGTAAGAGTATCAAGTAGCTTCCAAATTTTCGTAGAAGTCATTCCTATCATAATAAATTTTCCTTCTCTGATATGGGGTTGCCATTTTTGAGGATTTAACTTGGAAGGGTAAAGTACGTCTGCTTTGCAACCAAATACCTTGAGATGAGTGAGATCTGCAGGTTTCCAATGATATGCACTGTATGGAGTACATTTGATTAGAGTATCATTGTTATTGAAGGGTAGCGCAGATGTAGGGGCTCTATTTTTGATCCAGGCTGCATGCTCAATAGCATAATCCCAGAGCTGATGAGGTAGTTGTGCTTCGTACAACATGGATCTTGCAATTACAGCTATAATACCCATCCATCTTTCAGCTACCCCGTTCATAGAATGTTTGTATGGAGGACTTGGTTCTAACACTATTCCTACTTCCTTCAAGTAGTGTTGAAGGGCAGAGCCAAACTCACTCCTACCGTTGTCGGCTCTCATGTAGATAATTTTACAACTGGATTGCAATTCAGCTTCAGCTTTAAGTTGCTTGAATGTGGTCAGAACTTCGTTCATCTCCTTTGTCTTCAAAAGTCTGACCCAACACATTCTTGTTACATCATCTACCATAAGAAAGTTGTATTGATATCCACGAACAGAGATGGACTGGATATCTGAGATATCACAATGAATTCGACGAAGAGTGGTAGTTGAGCGACTGTCAGATTTCTTGTTGAAAGTTTCTTTCATTTTCCCTGCTAAACATGGTTCACAGGATTTCGATCCAATGGGAATTGATCTTTTCTTATTTGGGATAGTTAAACCAGTATGACCAGCTTTCAATATCTTGTCAATGTCTTTGATGTTGATGTGGCCCATTCTTCTGTGTAAGACCTCCCATTCTGTCTCAGTTTCTTGTGGTATTGTTAGACTAGCTTCGGTAGCTGATGTTGCTTGGGGTACTGATTTTGTCTTGATTTTGAAGACACCATCTTCTCCGTGGGCTTCAAATAATACTTGCCCGTTTCTTATCATTTTACAATGTCCATCTACAAACTTCACATCTATACCTCTTTTATTAAAGGCCCAGACAGACAGAAGTTGCATGTGCCCAAACACGGGGATAAACCAAACTTCTTTCAGCTCAATCTGCTTTTCACTTGTCCTAAAAGATATAGTACCATATCCTTCGCATTGAATAACTTTACCATCTGCAATTTGAACAGATTTCGGTGTGTTCCATCTATTTAGATTAGAAAAGTCACCTCTTATGTTACTAAAATACTCTGATGCGCCAGAGTCGATATTTGTGAGCACTTCTCTAGGTTTGGCAAGTAGTGCATGACTTGTGACAGTTGGAAATGCTGTAGCATTAGATTGTAGAGCCATAAAAACTTTTGGAAGTTGATGATCCAGCTTGTTACATTGTTTTGTATTTTTGCAGACACTGCTTTAAACTGTTGGTGATAACTTTTACTAGATTTTAATTTCAGGAAGGTTATTATCTTGGTCAAACCTCCTTCGTAGGTTAGTTTACTCTTTTCTTCAATATGGGACGTCAAGTAGTTTGAATCATATGCATTGAGGTCTTTTACTTGTACAAAACGGGCATCATCCTTATCTTTCGCGTTTGCCTTGACTTCTCTACTCTTAGCTAGCTTAATGCAACAATGTTTTTCTAGATGCCCAATTTTACCACAGAAGAGACATTCATTTGTATCCATTTTATTTTCTCTTTGCCTTCGATTTCGTCTCGGACCTCCACAAGCATTATCACGTTGACCAGAGTTGGATGTATGATGCCTACTTCGGTTTTTACCTCTTCCTCTTTTGCTAAAGTTACCGTGTGCAAAATTAGCTGTCGATACTTGAGAGAGCTGATTGTTACTTATGTTCGCCTCACGAGATTGAAGATAAATGGTCGTTTCGGCGAGACTTTTACCGATATTTAGAGCTTGTAGCCGCGCAGTAGACCATGCTGAATTGTCCTTTGGGAGAGACGCAATCAATTGTTCTTTTACATCTTCTTCAGTTACCAATCGAGACGTCATTGATAGCTTAACTTTCAGATTATTAAGGCGCACGACTATTGCTTGTATCGTATCTTTTGATGGGTCAAGCTTGACTGAAGTAAACTTGCACCTTAATTCTGCAATGTTTGTTGGATCTTTATTTGGGTCCATCTATTGGAGGAGATCCCATAGCCCAGCAGGGTCTATCAATCTCATGAACTTAAGGGACTGCTCCATTAATTGAGTCTCAATTGAGTTTGGTATTATTATTTGCGCCTGCCGCGCTTTGGACAACCATCTCTCTTCCTGCACACAAAACTCGGAGTCTGTCGTGCTAGATGATTCTTGATTGTGAGTGCTACTGGATGCAAAGGCCCGAGTGTTTGGGCGAGAGATGTTTATTGTGTCAGTGCTGGATGGTCTCTTCCATGAGCCATCAGCAATATTAAGTGCCCCCGCATTTATCAAAGCCATTTCGCAGGTAATGCGCCACTCAGTATATGTGCTGAGTCCTAGGATTACAATATTCCCCCAGTCGGATTTATATTGGTGGAGACCATTGTGGTTATCATGATCTTTTAATCCTGTGGATGAAAACATTTTCGCTGATATTTTAACGGAAGTCGATGTATTGTTAAACACCGGTCTCATAACCTGTTAGGATTATTGAGAGAGTGGATTCACAGTGGCGAGAATAGATAGAGGGTAAGATAAGGTATGTGGAGAATATGTATAGTAATAGTTACGCCCTCAGGGCTCCAAACATGCAATGAGCAAGGTGTTGTAAAAATCTGAGTTCATAACTGCACACACCTTCAGGGGATAACTGTTCACCAGCAAAGTTAACCCCTTAGAGTCTGATCACTATTGCCTCCTGGTCCCTACACACTAACATCAACGTGTTCACTACAATGAGGACACCATTGTAGTTACTCTAGCTATCATAGACAATACCATGTAGAGGAATAAGGGTAGGAACTCCTGTATATAGATAGGGCCTTTTTACTCTCAGTATCTATACATCAATCATCCACAAATACAATTCACCATCAATCAATCATCTTACTCTGTCCAAGTGATCTATTGAATTCTCCCATACCTATCAGTATTCTATTCACAAGGTGACGTCTCCCTATCCATCGCCCTCAGCCTTTCAATACAAGGAAGTGTAGGTGCTTGAACATGAAACACCTACACGTGACATGAATGCCAATCTAGTCTTGGCATTACTCAGCAAACACCCACACCTCATGTATATAGAGCTCGCTGTAGTTACTCCTATTTCTCCTTCTACAGCCAATCTATCTTACATTCCTAAGGCTACCTCTCTACCATTCTCATACCTCGTGATTGTTGTGCAGTAAGATATATGAAAAATGTGTGTGTGCTAAATACAGAGGGTGAGGGGGTTTAACCGAATCACCCAGCTGACTAAGCCGCATTTTCAACATCTGAGCTCCTGGTCATTGGGGGAGGACCGAAGAAGAAACTCGACTCATCCAACTTAACAATTAGAGTTGGGGAACAGCTAATTATGAGTTCTCCGCATATCCGATGGCTCGGAGTTTGGCTTGATGCTCAACTATTATTCAGACAGCACGTTCAGGAATGGTGTATTAAGGCACAGCGACTTTCCCACTTCATACGCAGCATAAACAGGGTTCATCGAGGTGCGGCTCCGGGACCACTAATTAATGCGGTGAATGCATTTGTAGTGAGCACGGCAATCTATGGCGCTGAAACCTGGTGGCCTGTACTGACCCATATCACAACCAAACAAGACAACAAGACAACAAAGAAAGTACGGGTGTCGGATGGCACCTCCAGCTGCTAGATAGGACTATTTTGAATGCAATTCGAGCTGCAATACCAGTGTGGCGGCCTACACCATATATAGTTCTGCACCGAGGATCAGGGATCTTACCTGCAGAAATAATGCTCCAGCAGCGACAGCTCCGAAGTGCGGCCAGAATCCGCCAACTTGATACCTATCATCCACTCGCGTCAAGGACGGTTGAGACACCCAAAGAGGCAACCTAGCGACTCCAACTGCGAGAGGGGCAGAAAGGACGTGCCTTTAGGGTTCCAGAGCGATACTTAACACGCCTTCAGAATGGGAACCTCGACCTACCAGAATCAGAAGGTCCCGAGCAGCTCTATAAATCGCGGACTACTATTGCTATAGCCGAGGTCAAATACGACAAAGAGGAAAAGGCGAAGTAGATTAAGCTGTGGCTTAGAAATCTTCCCGTAGGCACGCTGTGCATCTACTGTGATGGGTCATTTACCGGCCCAACATACTCAGCCTATGGCTACGCCATATATAGGAATAGAGAACGTATAGCGATCGGTGGTAATTTCCTTCCTGGAGCTAAGATTTTTGATGCGAAAATCGTGGGGGCAGTTCAAAGTCTAGAGGTGGCATTGAAAATTGGAGGGAGTGTAGACATCAAGGTGCTCCTCGACAATCATGAGGCGATTAGAGCCCTTGAGACTGGCAGAACAAATTCCTCGCAAGTAGAGGTAATGAATTTTTGTGAATTATGCAAGAACCGACTAGTCATAGAGGTCTGCTGGGTTCCGGGGCATAGCGGCATACTAGGAAACGAAAGGGCCGACGCCATAGCAAAGGCAGCACATGCAGCAAAAATTAGGGAAGGGAATTAACCGAGACTTAAGATCATCTGGGAGGAAGCTCAGAAAGTCCTGACATTTGCAGCTATCGAGCGCCAGGTCACAATCCGCGTATAGAAACTGGCGGAAGATTAGTGGCATAAGAGCAGAACGGATATGTATTAAGACCTGGACCTACTGATGCGAAGAAAACACCCTCCAGAGCTAGCTCTACCTCGATGGGCAGATCACCGCCTCATCGCAGCAAGGACTGGGCATGGTGACTTCGCCGGCTATTACAGACGGTTCCAATACCAGAATGTAGAAATACTCTGCAAATGCGGCCGAGAAAAACGGCCATGGCATTTTGCAGAATGGCGCCTGGCTATTCAGAAATGGCAGACGGAAACGAAGGAACTACGCCCCATGATAAGGGATATGATAGGGCATGAAGGATGGCAGAAATTCTGGCGCTTTTTAACTGTAACAAAATTTACAGCAAGAATGAATCATAAACAGGGGGTTAAAAGATCAACTGTAATGCTTCTTAGGACCGATTGGCGTGGTACGAGAATTAAGGTGTAGTGCATGGCATTAGCACCTTAGAAATGATGATTTAATTGGTTATTTTTGTTCGTTTTTTTTGTTTTGCGTTCCTAATTTCTGTGAAACAAAAATATAGGTAGCGAAGAGTCATATGGATCTAAACTACCTGTGCCATGCCCTCTGGGTGCTGGGGTAGTATTCGGTGACAATAATAATATCATATAACTCCATTATGTTAAGGTATAGGGATAATTATGTTTGACCAACGCTCTTATAATTCAACAGCCAACTCGGTTTCCGCCATAGATACACTCATGAAGGTTTAGATCGTGCTCCCCAGTCGAAGAGTTTGGGTGATGAACTCTTATATGATAGGCAATCATACCAGTCGACAAGAACACCGGGCATTTTCTCTGGTGGATTCGATAATCTTACTATAGAGACTCTTCCGTTGGTATAAGGATCTACTGTTGGGTTTATTTTCGAATATCTCTTCAGGTCTAGCTCAATGCCTAGCCTACTTTTTTTCACAAGACTTTCTTTCTTCCCGTACCTGTTATTAACTAACAATATAGCTCCATCTAATGATCTACGTTCCCTTCTTCCCATGATCGTGCTCGTTATGAACCATGCACGCTTATCTTCAATGCATCCAAAGACTAGATGAGGTCTACCTTGATACCACACAAATGCTCGCGGCGTGCGAGACCCTTTGTAAATAGTTGATTGTTCTGGCAATACTAAGTCTTCTAATTTAATTATATAATCGGCGTCTATTCGGATAGATGAAGTGGATAAATATGGTGCAAAATAATTATGTTTACCTTCTACTTTGACCTTATCTTCAGAGGCTAGGGTTGCAATTAATCTTGCAGTACATTTGTTTGACTTCACCACATTCAAAAAACTTAGTGGCATCACTGTATCAACTTCCTGGGCTTTACTTTGAAGATATTGGTGGCATTCTTGAACTGCAATAGCGTCTTTGTCAAGATTAATGACTTGTTCATCTGTCAAGGGTGATGCTCCGCCCATAATTCTGGCTATCATATCAGCGTATGGCATATTTGGAGCACTATAGACTGCGTGATGAGTTCCCGGAGTACGTGAGTCATCTATAGCCATAAAAATGCCAGAGTTGTCTTCAGGTTTCGGGAATTCGGAATTGGAAAGTTTATAGACATCATTGCGAATTGTACTCTGGAAATTATTTATCGGAAGTGTGTTACTGAACACAACACGGCCTGGAATTTTAGAAATGGAACTCGGTATCAAGAGCAAGGCGTAGATGTAGACCATATTGACAGCCTGCCGCTAGATATCTCGAAGACTTGTAAGATTTATGTAGTATTAATAGCAGAAATATTCCCGAAGAAAAGATGAAATTTCGTGCCGGTATCTGAGCACACGAGCCCAAGTTTTAGGGTTGAGAATATTGACTTTGAACCAGAGGTCTAAAGGCCCAGCAGAGATACGCGGAAAAGTTAATATTTTGTATGTAAGGTTGATGTAGTGCAGAGATTTTAATTTAGTGCACGCGCTGCGAAATTAAATTGTGAATTGGTAAACTATTGAGATCCTTGCGGAGAAATAAATTTTGTCCTAGCAAATATATTTTGCAACATTGAGTGACGAATTATGAGATTGACTCAATTACGAGTCATTACCCGGCAGACTGAATACGCTTCAACTTGTACTCACCGAGCAACGAGGTAATGAGTTTAGAGAATTATTTATAAGTCAACGAGGAGCTATGGCCCTTGCCAATTCTTAGCACACTCTTCTCCACTAATCGTAGCTTAGGTATTGCTAGATCGCAACAGACAGGCTTGATAAGGAAGCGTCACGTCTTTTTCTTGGAAGGAAAGAGACGAGCTTTGCAATAGCAGGAACAAAAATTCACTAAAGCTTTCATGATAAATGGCTATAATATCTGAATGAAGTAAAAACAAAAATTTGAAAAGTAATCCATTATCTTATCAGAAGAATTTTATGCAGAAAATAAATGTTAAATTTAATTTCTCATCCTGTATAGAAACTGAAGATGAGTTAATTCAGTTTATTCTGCTGTCTGAGTCTATGACTATGTGGAGCATGCAGGTCCTCTTTGCCTACAGGCCAGGGATACCTATACCAGTAGTATATCCCCTCTTATGCCTCCCATACAGCTCCCCTCAAACAGTACCACCCCTCACAAGTCCTCATTCGATCATACACTAAAAGGAGCCCTTTGCCCTTCATTATCTCCCCTTTCCAGCCAACGAAACGATGGCCATTTGCGGGTGTATGGCAGCCGGGGAAAATCGCAAAAACCACTGGGTGCAGAGCTCTCCTACTACCTACATTAGGACTAAATCCGAAGACGTAATGATTCTTCTGAAGCGTTCGAAAGGGCCGGCCAGCTGGGCGCTGCTCGCCTAACCAGTAAACTAGTGATAAATGCTGTAGCCTTGAGCCACACGTGATGCCCTAGCCTCGACTTCGTCATTGCCTCATGTCATAATTAATTAATTATCCATTTATGTCCTATTTGAATTTACAACTATATAACACAGAAAATTTAAGAAAAACTTTTATTTTTTATTTTAATTGGGGATTCTCATATCACAACACTGTCTCCCAAATTTGTGCGCCACGCTTTGTGTCCTCCGTCGGGTGTAAATATCGACGTGGGCGTATGTTTGGTAACGAGCTGATGCCAGAGAAGGTCTGCAAGAGGTGTAATAAGTGGAATGAGGATGTACTAGGTCGTATCTGCAGACTTTATGAGGCTTCGGTAGGAGTAGATCTCGTTGGGAGTGAAAATTTGACGTGGTGGAGTATATTGAATCATTGCCTCGTGGACCAACCTTTTTGGCATAGCTAAATTTGACTGAACTTGGCTCTGAGAGATTATTTCATTCCCAGGTTCGAAGAGGACACCGCGTACAGGTGTTCAGTCTTTACCCTCCCCTATTGTCGGTAACTTAGCAAGTACGCACTCGGTGGTCTCAACGAGCTTTCCAAGCTGATATATAGACCTGAAAATGACTTCCTTATCTTTTGTTGAAGAGAGAATATATTGAAAGGCAAAAGACACCTGTATGTGCATGATTGAATGTGGAGTTTTGGTAGTGAGGATTTCAGAGGGGAGCTACAAATGAGGGATTTGCATTCTTGATTTGTAGGTATGGAGAACATGTGTGTCCTTTACTGGCGTAAATCTACAAGGGACAATCCTACTATCAAGAAAAAGAACGATATCTCAGCAGACTAATTCGTAAAATTATACATTTACATACGATCCACCACTACATTATGGGTGACTATTCTCAACACCTGTCAGTGATGTCCCCTACGACGGCGATAGTGCATTAGATCAAGTCGGCCTCTAATGTATCGAAGAAAGGAGATGTAGATGGATATGCGCACCTCATGTGGTCCCGGTGTCTAGGCCTCGCCTGGCTGGGGCTGCGGGTTTTTTGAAACTTTTCCCAGCGCATGCAGTTTCAACTTTTTTAAATTACTCGGATTTTTTAAGCTATCTAGCTATGGCACGTGATCGGGATTATATCTAGATGTAGGATGACCCTTTTGGCGTCGGAGACACTAATACTATGTATTTAATTCGCAAATACCAATGAGGTACGTTTGTCTACAAACGCAGTAGACCCTCCTTCGAGAATAATCATCAAAATGAAATTCAAAGATCATTTTTCAGGAAAAACGGCACCACGTTCCACGAACGTTACTTCATCGTTTTTATTATTGCATTCATCGTAATCGATCCCTCTTACCTGATTCCCTGAATTTTTTTCGTAGCGCTTCGGCATGGCGAGTTGGGGAGCCAGAAAGGTGGATTTCGCGGCTGAAAACTTTTTCATGGCACCAGCACAACCAACAATGGGCAGCGGAACAGCCGTAATTGCGGCTCCAGATCCTCTCGTGATATCTACAGGGGTCAATATGGATTTTTTAAAGACAGTGGGCACATATCTAAGTAAGGTCTGAGGCAGACTGGTGAATAGAGGTACTTATATATCTACGGCACCTATAGTGGAAATAGATGAGGCTCTTGACGCCTTCAAAGCCCACACTCAGATGTTACAGTCTAAGATTTTGGCAAAGCCAATGGAGGAAAGGATGTGATCCTTAGTAAAGGCAATTAAGAAGAGTCTCGAGAAGCCGATGCGCAAGACGGCTCCTCAGTCAGCACAAACAAAGGGAGGACGATTCACGTACGCCTCGATCGTCGCACCAACAGCGACCAAAGCGGCAGTACGGATACCAGTTAAAGGAGTAGAAAAGACGCAGGCGGCAGAGCTGCTCAACAAGGCAAAACAATAAATTGATGTAGCATACGCCGTAACGCAACTACGGAGCAACGATACTGAGTTATTCGTGCAGTCGGTCTCCCAGCGAGACGCTGCCTTGAGGATGGCGCGGCCTAAGGAGTTCAGCGTTTTGAAGCAGGATTATCCTCTTGAAACTTTAGGGGTCCCACTGGGGACGATAATACGCCGAGGAAAGAATGCCAACAATAGCGTGGCAATTTTTAAAATGACAACGGAGACAAAATTTCGGATTCCTGGAATCAAAATCAACAGGGTGAGGTGGCTTTACGATGGCAAAGAGCACCCATGGATGGAAAAGAACGGTCATAATCGAAGGTCGGCGATCGCCAGCCTACCGACAGAGGCTCTACAACGCGAAGTCATTCGAAAGGGACGTGTCCAAGCTTCGCGGCATACAAGGCCAGCTTCCAGCGGGCACGGTATGGACTTATGGAGAAAATGGCGGAATTAAGAAGGGAAAGCGAAGCATTCACAGTAACTGCACTAACAACAGCGGCAGAGCAAGTAGACGACCAAGGGCTCACACTTGTGTCCAACCAAAGGCCAGAGGGTTTTAAGAGAGGGCCTGGACGCCCGCGCAAATAATTCCAGGTCCCAGGCCCAAAACCATAACAATTTGCACCATAGGGGTCGAATTCAAGACTACAATCATCACTTTTCGGCATGTGAGGGCAGGGAAAGGATGGCGAGGTTTATTTTAGCTAGTCATGTCTCGGACTCATGGCTAATTGCACTTCTTTTAGGTAACAAATGACTATAGAGAAAAATGAAGTTTAACAGGGGAAGGGGGTTTTATCGTAATGGTTTCCCCCTCGTGTAAATACATAGTTATTTATTTATTATTATTTAACGTCGTGCTAGCTCACAACACAACAATAAGGTCTCGTGTTGACCAGCTCAGTCTACATAAACTACCCAACGTGCCGATACCTTTAAATAAGCCCGACATGTTATAAATGGGCCAAGGCCTACCTGCCATGCGCCTTGAGCTATCGAAAGAAGTCAAAGGCACTCTCCAGCTGAGACTTTTGTATTCTAATACAGTAGAGAAAAATACATAGTTAGATTATGTAGTAATAGTCGTACCAATAGTAATCTTACGTGGGTGTGTATTGAGGCAGAATACTGGCTAGCGTCTTGGCAGACACGACTACTGAATAGTAATAAAATCCGAACCTATAGAGGGAATGGATGCACTTTCACTAAACCCACATCCGCATTACAAAGTAAATTACTCCTGTGATACTTACTGACTTATAGAAACTTGCATGGGCCCACAGGGCATCAAATCAGGTCAAATTAAATCAAATTCATATTCAAGGAAATTCAAACCCTTTATCATTTGATTTATTTATTTTCAAGATCTACCGGGCCACAGTTATGGCTGCAGCCCCATCCCTGAGAGGACACGTTGACTGATGTTATCTACAACATTATATAATCTAATGAGAGCCAGAAGGCCTGAAACAAACTCATAAAGCTATTGTGAGCGCTTTACAGCGAACCCTCACTTGAGACACGACAAATTGCGCGGATTGGCTAGATTTCGGACAAGAATCTAGTCTTCTCCAATTTAAAATAAAATCTTTTTTTTTTTTTTGCATCAGATTTTAATTGCGTATGCAGCTATCTAGCTATGACACAATATCAGAGAAGTGTATGATAGATGACTCAATTTACAAGAAGAGCACTCATGCCTCGGATTTCATTTGCAAGTACCACTGCGAAGTTATGGTGGCTTTTTCTTCACCCCAAGTCAACCCTCATCCGTGAATACCCACCCAGGGGAACATCTCAAAAACCCTGGGTTATCCAGACATGCCTCCATCATCTTTCAACTTTTCTCCGCGCGATATGTGATCTGAGATGTCTCCTTCCCAAGTGGAGTAGGTGCCCAGGCTACTCAAACTATACCGGAGAACACCACCAGGAGGCGGACCACAACACCTTCCATCGTTTGCTTGTTTTTATAGTGTCAGCTGCACTCTCGCAAGCGAAGTCTTGGCGCGCACAAAGCCCAATTCGAAAAACTCCTTGCCAAAATTCAGAATTTCACGCCCGTCGAGGTTTTGTCCTTCCTTCGTATCATCATGTCGACTTATCCTGATTCCTCTCAAGTCCATCTCAAATAACTATCTCCCAGATTTGTGCGCCACGCTTTGCTTCCTCCGTCGGATATAAATATCGGCGTGGGCGTGTATTTGGCGGTCAACTGAGGCCAGAGAAGGTCGAAGAGCGGTGTGGTCATCGGGATGAGGATGTACTTGGTCGTACTTGTAGACTTGATGAGACGAAGATAGGAGTCAAACTCGTTGGGAGCGAAATAACGACGTGGATAAGTAATTTGGATTTTTGCCTCGTGGGCCAACTTCTTTGATATTGCGAAATTTGACTGAACTTGGCTCTGGGAGAATATTTCACTCCCAGGTTCGTAGAGGACACCGCGTACAGGTGTTCAGTCTTGCCCTCCTAAAATAAAATCGTTTGCACCACGGGAAGGGTGGAATTTCAAAACCTTTGAGTATCCATGTTTATTAGTGTCATAGGATACTGGTCACTTGCTATATAGACGCAGGAACAAATATTGACACACTTTTATATACATAGATTGTTTAGTTAGCATACCTGTCCTTCACTCTCCAAAGATTACAATCATTTTATTGTTTTGCCTTTAGTCAGAGCCTTTCCTGACCCTTATGCTATCTAAACCAGCACCACGAGAATGTAGTTCGGTTTACCAGATTCGAAATAGCGGCCTCCTATCTTAAGTGGGATATATGTCCATACTATGTAGACTCTACGTGAATGACCAGGCAAGACGATGTACCACCACACCATCTAACCATAGCTTGTATTTAAAGTGTCAACTGCACCCTAGAAATCGAAGCCCTGCCTGTAAAAAGCTCAATTTATAAAACTCCTTGCCAAAATTCCAAATTTCATACCCGTCGACATAGTATCCACCTTCTGCATCATCTTATAAACTTGTCCTGATATCTCTCGCGTCTATCCCAAAGGACTGCCTCCCAAATTTGTGCATCAAGATTTGTTCTCTCCGGCAGGTATAAATATCGGCATTGGCGTATATTTTGTGGTCAGCTGAGATCAGAGAAAACTGAACGAGAGATACGTTAATTGAGAGGAGAATGTACTTGAGGAAACTAGTAGAATAGATGAGGCTTTGGTCAGAATTGATCTCGTTGGGTGTAAAAAATTGATTTGGTGAAGTGCTTTGAATCTTTTTTTTTTAAATCATTTAATATATATTCAGCTATAGAGCTCTGACACATGACCGGTGCTATGTATACATTTTGGAAGACTCTTTTGACGTTAGAGACACTCATACTCTGTATTTCATTTGCAAATACCACTATGAGGTGTATTCGCTCACACAAACAGTCGATCCTCCTCCGTAACTATCCACCAAAATGAAATTCAAAACCTTTGGTTATCCAAGCAAACCTTCGTCATCCACGTATACCAGCGCCGCGAGAAACGTGGTTGTGTTTTGCCGGATTCGAACCAGCGATCGACTGTCTCGAATGGGATATGTGTCCAAGCTATCCAGACTCTACTTGGCAGACCGGCCAAGACGATGTAACACCGCACCATCAAACCATGGCGGTGCTTATAGTGTGGCCAGCACTCTTCTAACCGAAGTCTTGGCACGCACAAAGCTCAACTTGTAAAAACTCCTTCTCAAAATTCAAAATTCCACGCCCGTCGAGACCGTATCCATCCTTCGCATCATCTTGTTAACTTGTCCTGAGACCTCTCACGCCCATCCCAAAAACTGTCTCCCAGATTTGTGCGCCACGCTTTGTGTCCTCCGTCGGGTGTAAATATCGGCGTGGGCGTGTATTTGGTGAGCGGCTGAGGCCAGAGAAGGTTGGCGAGAGGTGTGATCATTGGATGAGGATGTACTAGTCCGTATCTGTAGACTTGATGAGGCTTAGGAAGGAATTGGACTCTCTGGGAGTGAAGATTCGACGTGGTGGAGTATTTTAAATTATTGCCTCGTGGGCCAACTTGCTCGGTGTTGCGAAATTTGACTGAACTTGGCTCTGGGAGAATTTTTCACTCCCAGGTTCGTAGAGGACACCGCGTACAGGTGTTCAGTCTTGCCCTCCGTGTTTTGAATCATTGAGTCGCGGGCCAACTTCTTTGGTTTTGCGGACCTGGTGCACCATTAACGGGGATCCCACCATTAAATTAAGGAAACCCCTAATTGGAATGAAAAAGAAAAGTTGTATTTAAATAGTCTGTCCTACACAATTGTAAACTCAAATAGGACATAAATGGATAATTATATTGATTTTGGTACTGCGGGAATTGACTGAACTACATTCCGGAAGAATATTTCACTCCCAGGTTCACGGAGGATAGCGCGGACAGGCGTTCAGTCTTTGCGCTGCGGCTTACATACTCTGGTCACGTCAGAAGGAGTGGATCTTGAGGGAGCGTTTGTTTGTATCACGCCTAGTGGGTTTAGGACAATAGCCTCATATGAATAGCATACAAACCAAACGAGATCATGTCATTGGTCCGATATCAATTCTATCGCTTTATTTCATCCAATTTCCCTCTGTTCGACCATGGTCATAGGTCTGTTGCGTCACTATTTTGATGCCGTTACAGCTCTTTGTATCAGCTTGGAAGGACTGATTACCGCCCACTCCTTACATCTACGATCTACCCTTGGACCAACGGGGGACGGGTTTTATCATGTCTGGGGTCATGCAGTTTGTAGCTCTATATTTAGCTTGGACTGCAAGCTCTTGGCACTTCTCTTTTGCCAAAGTACAATCTGGGCCCGATATACTCAAAAATAAATAACACAACTGAACTATTCGGGGCTGATGTCATGTTTTAATGTCTATGGCTTCTTGCCTACAGCTCCCAAATTACAAAAACCACATCTGAAGTCCACATATTACCGACTTCTCCCCGTGTATCACACACCCGCAAACAGCCATCGTTTGCTTGGCCGAAAAGAGGGATAGTTAAGGGGCAAGTACTAATCAAAGTGTATGATCAAACGAGGACTTGTGAAGGGTTTCACTTTTTGATTGGAGTTGTACAGGAGGCAACGGGGGATATACTACTAACATAGGTATCCTTGGCCTGTAAGCAGCTGGACTTACATGTCCCATATAGCCTTAGAATGAGAAAGAAAATTTATAATTAACTAATCAGCACCGCCTTGAGCACGGCTATTGTAACCCGAATTTAGCGTGTTGTATCACGCGACGAGCTAGGATTCTTATCTGAGCTCGGTTGCCAGCCAAAGTCAGATCTTGCACAAGGTGCAAGGCATCGTTACTCACCGTAGCCTTTCCAGTACAAACTGGAAAGCGAAGGCAACCTAATTATTACAGGTTCTTAACAGGCTGGATATTCAGCGCTTTGATGTGGCCGGACTATACAATGTTCCCGTGCCGTCGGGTCTTTGCTGTTAGTTTCTGTCGGAACTTACTTAATACCTACGAGTCCCTGAATCCTGATTTATTGAATAGTTCACTCACGATTTTCCTGTCAGAAATTCCAAAACTTTGATCTACGATCCGTTTTGGAGATGCGTGTCAATTGTGCAAATTTTTACATTCTATATTGATGTATGAGTGTGTTACAAATATCCGGCACAAAAGGTTGTTGCAGGCTCAGTAACGATTTAGTCTTTTCACAGAAGTTTCGGGGCTGGTAACCATTGAAATAGTCTTCTACCTCTAATGAAATAAAGATTATCTAGTTCTTACACCACTTGTCCATCGAAATAACGTCTATCGCGCCAAACCAATGAAGCACTCTCAGAGTACAGACATAATTCTTGGGTTTCACAAGTATCGCTGATATCTCTCCAAAATTCGAGATGGAAGCTCCAAGCAGAGACTTCCTATTGACGGATTAATCCTACAGTACCGATCGATTTTGCCATATCAAACGAGTTGTACTAGAAAGGCTTCCATTTGGTTTTTATCAAAATTTATGTCCTTGCGATCTATGCCACGTTTATAGCTCTCCCTGCCAGTACCACTCCCCATGAGTCTTCATCCAACTACACACTTAGAGGTGGATTTTTCCCACTTCTTTCTATCCTTTTAATAAGCGAAACAATTGAACCATGTGGGATATATGGTAGCTGGAAAGACTGATGAATACTACTGGGTGCAGGACTCTCCTAATTCCGACATCACGACTACATCTGAAGAAATAGCTACCCTTCTGAAGCACTCTGAGAAGCTGGCAAGTTGGCCGCTGCAGACATGTGTGTTCCTAAAGAAATCCACTCTCCACCTTACTAGTGTCCTTACAATTCTTTCCCGAAGGTCATGCTGAAATATCAGAAATGTCTTGACAGAGTTTGTTTGCTGAACAGTAGCCTAGCCCAATTTCGACGAGGTGTGTTGGGTGGTGGAGAATACCATAGAATCATCGATATTACAAGTCCCACTGCCTGACATTGGACTAAACCTCCTTTTCACATACTCTACTTCCCATATGAAGTCCTTCATAGTCATAGACTCAGTAGGGACTTAAATTTAATTCTATTCTATTCTATTCCCATATGAAGGCCCTCGCATACCCCTTTTTCCTCCTTCTCTACAACTGGAGCTTACACACGTTTTATTTAGACATGATGGACCCTCACTTGTAGCGATCAGATTGAACCCTCAGGCTGTAACAAGGAAGCGTAGATCCTTCCGATAATACGCGCATGACACCCAGTCTTGCACACCGCACCTTTGAATGCCGCTTAAACCATCGGTTCCCGCTCTTTAGCCCTCAAGAAGGTAGTCATTGCTAACCTATTTTGCACTCGGTAAATATGTTGCTGGAATCAAAGTATTTTAACGTGATTTGGACTTCAGACTATGCCATCATCCTATGCTTGAACTTGTTCCGCAATTTTCCCCAATTTGGACATGGGATGGACGGAAAAAGTAGTCCACACCCGTTTCACAAGTATCACGTCTATGTCGCGGACAGTCTGATACAAATAATTTGAGCCACAAGCAAAAATAAATGGCGTTACTATTTCCTTCTCGACATCTGTAATGGTTAATTACCCAAGTCCTTGCTTAGAATGATGACCATCCCAGACTTTCATCAGCCCATTTTCAATGTCATTAAAATTACCTTTAAAATTTAGGCAGATGAGACACTGGAATTGAAACAAGATTCTCAAAATCCCTGAAGATCCAAGTCTGACTCAATGAATTTCATAGATTAGATAGAACTGGAGATGCGCTCTGATTTTGCCGAGGCCAATGGGTGGATAGATGATTAGCAACATACAGCGACATAAAATCAATTCTAAGTTTGAAACGATGCGAGTCAGTCAATCTGTTCCACTAATGTCTTGTCGAACGGGCTGACGACCGTGGCCGCAGCGGACTGCAGACATGAGATAATCGGGAGTAGTGGTCGGGCAGTGCACGAGACAGCCCATAATAACCTGACGCTTTCGGGTTTCTTGAATGGCAAGTGGCTGGGTTCACTTGTCTAGGATCTTTTTCGTCTTTCTGTGATGTGTATCAATTTGGCTTGTGTCGTAGACTCAGAATGAAGATTCCTGAGAAATCAAAAGCTTGTGAGGGTTGGCAAGCGATTGAATGTCTAAGTACTGGATTAATTGTGTGATCGAGTGACTGCACAGGGAATAGATAACTGGTCTTTAACTTCAAATCCTTGGAGGGTTAGCCAGACTTTAGATCTATTCCAAATTTTGGCTGGCTGGTAGCTATCGGCCAAGGATTGAAGATAAAGATAGGCTAGGCTGGGTTAATGACATAGAATGAATAGATACCTGAGGTCAGAAAAGTCGCAATTAGCAAGGGTCAGTCATATTAATGCTCATTTACGAGTCGCCCGTTGAACCATCGGGCCTCCCCATCTCTTAACTCCGTGGGCCCGTAACCTCTTATCTACTCAATCACTTAACACTTCTTCTTGCCAAAAATCAACTTCTCTCAACTCTCTACCGTGAAGTCATGCTCACGTCCTGGAGTGAGAGACTTCCATCCTTCAGCATTAAAGGAGTCGGTCAGGATCTGCCAAGGTACTCATCAGCCTTGGTGTCGCGCATCTTCCATCCAAATTGCACGGGTAAGAGCGACAAAGGAAGACAGTCCAAGGAGTCAACTCGAATTGCTAAATCTGACACCTATCTCTGTCTTCCTTCCTGATGCCACACGCTCTCGGCAGGCCATCGTTTATGGCTAATGACGCCGGACCTATGATATCATCAAGCCGGACCCAGTTTGACGTGCCTAACTACAACAGACATTCATACGAAAAAGTCAATGTGAACAATAGACCTGCAGCATGTTTACCAACAAAGAATATCATTTATGGAAATGGACTGCATAGATACTCAGATGTCGTTATGAACGAAACTGATGGAAAATTAGCGACGGGAGGCGAAATGATTCACGATCTAAGTCTTAATACAATAGCCAATAAAAAACCCAGTCAAAAAAGTACTACAGACTGGTCTTCTTCTAATGGCAGCACCTTCTCAGGACATGAAACTTTTTCTGTAGGTGTCGAGAATGAAAGGAAGGCTCTCCAGAATGGCTCATCCCAAAATTCCTACACAGAAAAAAATTCTATTACCTCAGCAGCTAGTCTTGCTCTCAATACATCAGTCGATAGATGGCCATTAACTAATCTCCACTACGAAGCTTCAAGGACAAACTCTCTGCCCACTCCAATATCCATGGACCTGCAAAATGCCAGCTCTGAAGGCTTCACATCAATACCTACACCTTCAAGCTCGTCGCACATCGCTTCTCAATCAGTTCCCGATACTTCATCACAGTTTCCGTGCGAAAGCAGCGGCTCACCAACGCACATATCGAACTCAATCCTTCCTAGCTCAACCCTCCCGCCTCATCTTTGCCCACCTCCGTTGAAACTTCGAGATACTCTTCAAGTACCTAAAGTGGGACACAATCGTACTGCAGAAGAAGATGGTGTCTGTAATTCTGGCAGATATTCACCCACCACTGCAAATCATAACTCAAGGCGAGGCTCTTTGGCTACAAACCCAAGAAATACGCAATCAGTATGTTCAAATATTCCGCATGAAGAGATCTTACCAGATGACGATGCCTTGATTTGGGCTGAAGCTGTCCGTCAAAAAAGAGCCAGTAAACGAAGGAAGAGGGATGAGGATGATGATGATCGCGTCATTGTCGGTACAAAAGTGGACCAGAACCATGTGAATTGGGTGACAGCCTACAATATGTTGACAGGAATTCGTTTTACTGTGTCAAGAACTAATGCAAAGATTGATAGACCCTTGACTAATGCCGATTTTGAGGCACGTCACAAGTTCTCATTCGATATGTGAGTCCTTGTAGCAAATATAATTGAAAAATAAACTGAGTTAACATAGTACTGGTAATGAATTGACCCCTTCAGCCAAATATGATTTCAAGTTTAAGGACTATGCGCCCTGGGTTTTTCGATATCTAAGAGCTAAATTCAAGCTTGATCCAGCAGATTATCTTGTTTCTTTAACGAGCAAATATATATTATCTGAGCTTGGCTCACCAGGAAAGAGCGGTAGTTTTTTCTACTTCTCTCGGGACTACAAATATATCATCAAAACAATTCATCATTCTGAACACAAATTTCTCCGTAAAATACTTAAAGAGTATTATGCACACGTGCAGGAAAACCCCAACACCCTTTTATCCCAGTTCTATGGGCTACATCGAGTTAAGATGCCATACGGAAGAAAGATACATTTCGTCGTTATGAATAACCTCTTCCCTCCACATCGGGATATTCATCATACGTTTGATCTCAAGGGGTCCACAATTGGTCGTGATTTCAGAGAAGAGGATCTTGCTAAAAACCCTAGAGCTACCCTTAAAGACCTAAACTGGCTACGGCGGGATTTACATCTAGAGTTTGGTCCTGAAAAGAAACGATTATTCTTCGAACAAATGGAAAAAGATGTGCAGTTACTACAACGACTTGGTATCATGGATTATAGTATGCTGGTGGGAATACATAATCTGCAGATAGGGAATCAAGAGAACCTAAGGGACAAGACTCTTCAAGTTTTTCAGCCTGGTGGTGATACTACATCCGAAGAAATTGAGCGAGGTAATGAAAATCGAGGTTCGCTTTTAAGAACCCCAAGCAAGTTAGAGAATGCTAGAAAAGCAAGAGAGCTTCGTCAAATCATAAAGCAAGAAAAGCCTATACCAATGGGAGAGAGTAGTTCACGGATGCCTGATACTCTGGAAGAAAATACCGCAAAAAAAGAACTACTCTTCTATGGCGACGATGGGGGTTTCCAGGCTACTCATGAAGATAACTCACCCGGGGAGCAAATTTTTTTCTTATCAATCATTGATTGTTTAACGCATTACGGTACCATTAAAAAACTTGAGCATTTTTGGAGTATGTCCTTTTCTTTGTTGGAATTGAAAAATATTAACTTGTTACAGAAGGCCTTAAGCACGACAAGCGATTAATTTCCCCTGTCTCACCTGATCCTTATGCTGAGAGATTTATTGATTTTATCGAAACTATAACCAAAAGTCCCGAGGAGGCAAGGCGAGATAACATCGTCGATGCTTCTATCCATACCTCTGTGAACATTAATCCTACGGTCTCCCCTGAAATTAATCAAAGGATATCTATTGATGAGATGCAACAGCAAGAAAGTTTTAAAGAATCAGCAAGCCAGAAAAATAGTTATGGCGCTATTCGGGAAGAATATCATCAAAGAGGCGAAATCCAAATGCATGAGATTCGGAACATGACAAATAATCGGAGTCTTAGCACTGATCGTAACGGAGGATTACAGGGTCCTACATTACCAGTCGTCCGAGAACTAGGAGAAAGCAGTAACGCTTCGGCCGGACCTAATATATGTGACAATGAAAGTAGGCCAGCCACTCCGCCTAAAGATCCTGTGGAATATAATTATCACACTTCCATTAAAAAATCAGCGCATATCTCACACGGAAAGAGACCTCTAAGTACCTGCAGCTTAGACAAAAAGTTGCCACCTTTACCCACGCAGGTGGGCTAGTTTATTAATTTGGTTTAATTCGGGAACGTCGGGGGATTTTTTGATTGAGGGAACGAAAAAATTATGATACCACATTTCAGCTAAGCGTTTGTGTATGTTGCCGTTGGATCGGCTGGAAATTTCTTTCTTTTGTTTATCTGTGAATACTTTGTGCTTTCTGGGCTTTTGTAAGATGAGGGTGTGCCAGGGAATGGCTTAGCGTAATTCCTCTTGGATGAAGTGTAAGCATTATTCTCCGTGGGCTAGATCAAGAGAAGCCTGATGTCTTACATACGTATTTACATCAACATTTTTATTTATAATTATCTACAGGCAGCTATTACATGGGTGGTCAATGTTTTAGGCGCGGGCAGATCAAGTAGTTGGATCTTCGAATTCAAGGCATCAATTGTAGACCATAACAAACTTAAGGTTCTTTAGTAACAAGGTATGTGAGAGTGTTGAAGGCTCATCCGTGAGTTTCTTTTTACTTGGACAATATGGTTCATAGGCTATCTTTGAAAGTTGGGCTTCTCTCTAACCGAGGCCAAATCTTGCAAGATGTTTCTGTCTTTTGCTACTCAAAGGATGACATTTTTATTTTACTTGGGTTCTATTGAGGGAAGAATCTCAATATCTGTCAGCGGTGTCCCCCACGAACCTCCATCTCTAACTGTAGAGTCTTTTTTTGCATCAGATTTTAATTTCCTATGCATCTATCTGGCTGTGACAAAATATCAAAGAAAATTACATAATAGATCGCTCAATGTAAAGGAAGAGCACTCATGCCTCGGATTTTATTTGCATGTACCACTGCGAAGCTATGGCGGCTTTTTCTTTCACTGTAGAGTATGCAAAGCCGAGAGTGAGTAACAAAGTCCTCACTTCGATGAGGATTCCCAATCGCCTCCGCAGTCTGTATCGTCTTCATCCTTAAGCACATCCCCCCATCACCACTATCATGAAGCTAACTACGATCAGATCAGATGGTAGGGTCGGAGCCCTTCTCATCACTAACCCTTGATCATGGAGGAGAAGTCATCCGATGAGTTTCCGGAGCATACCCAGCACCCGATATGGAGATGGTGGATTAGATCAAGTCGGCCTCGAATGTTACAAAGAAGGGAGATAAAGATGAATTTGCGCACCTCATGCGGTTCTGGTGTCTAGGTCTTGCCTGGCTGGGGCTGCAGGTTTCTTGAGACTTTTTCCTGCGCACGCAGTTTCCATTGCTACCTTTTTTTTGGGGGAAGAAGGTTTCATGGAAAAGGTGACCGAACTCCACGGTTAAACACTGAGCTGAATGGCTATTCATCACTGGCAATGTATCAATGATCTTACAAGTAACAAAAGAGGCAATGAGCACTGTACAAGGTGTGGCCTGGGTCAGAAAGGGGCCTAATGTGCTAGATAGTATTTAACTCTAGTTATCTAGATAAGCAGACATATAATAAACATGGTCTGTTTGTCGATTATGATGTGGCCGCAATTGCAGTTGGATGCAAAAAATGTAAAAGTCTTTATCAAGTATCTTTAACGTATATATTTATTATGAAAATACCCTCCCGTGAAGTTTACTCGACTATATACATGTGAATGCTTTCTTTTATAGATATTCCCAAGTCAAAGATGGGACACCTATATCCCATGAGGTATATGTTCGATTCAGAGTTGTGACCTGCCTCCCATATTATGCGCACGTCCGAGACTATGTTCTAATGTGTCCGTCAGTTCGGTATTCAGTTTTGCAGCCTTCATTACTGTGCACATGTCCTAAAGCTTAATTTGCCTACAGATGTGTGATCAGCGGCGGAAACCTGCAGTTTAATAAACACTGTTAAGACGCCATGAGAATAGAGTCTAACTCTAACAGTTTGCTTGTGACTCAAGTAGTACAATAAATATAAATCTCTCTCTGTTAAGTCTCATGATAATGAAGTTTCCGAAAATTCTCACAAGACGCGCATCGATTTTCTGACTACATTTGATGAGCTAGCCCATGGATACCGAAATCAAAAAGATAATGGGATAGTTGCAGTACCAGTGAAACGACATAATTAAGACCTGAGTATGTTCCGACAGCCAAAGCTCCGTGGCGCTTTGAGAAAATACTGCGTTGCACCGACGCATCAAGTATATTGATATAAAGCTCTGCTTAAATCAAAGTCATGTAGCAAATTTTCCTGTTGATCTCCAATAAATTTCGACTAAAGAGGTGGCTGTGTATGGTCTAATAAAACCTCTCTCAGCTGTTTTTTTTTTTTTTTTTTTAAATTTACATCCTATTTGAGTCTATGACTATTGAAAGATGTGTAGCTATGCTACAATAATTAACACCCAAAATCAAGAACTCCAAGAATTGTCTCCCCTACTCTCCTCTATTAAATACCATCCCCAAGTTGATATTTTTGTTTCTCTCAAATAATCCAATATTATATTAATTCCAATCTTGTTATGAAGCAATATTTCTAGGCCCTCTCTCAGCTGTTACACACAAGGAATTCGGTATAACGCTTTGGATGATTGTTGTCAAACACCTAATAGCTTCGAACCCACTGAATGTAGTAATGAGAATTATTGGATATTGGGATGACACATTTTCTCGGATTAACTTACTCGAGCTTTGATATCGCACCAGGGACATGGTGATCAGGGTGTTCAAAGCTCCAACTTGACATCTTTTGATCTTCAACACATGTAATATATTTCATACGTGTTATGGTTTGACTGTTGTTTAAGCTTAGGATGAAGTCTAAGCGTTTAATTAGGAATAATTACGACAAGACTGAAAGAGGAAGGATGGACAAATAGAGATGAAATGGCACTACTAGCCAGTAGGTCGAAGCAACATCAAAGCGGAATGGCTCCTGACAATACTTGGCTCGGTACCAAGTATTAGGCCTAGGGGAAAGTTATCAGTCAGCAGATTCACGAAGCGGACCAAACATTATAAGTACCTCTCTTAGTAGTAGCTAGAGATTTCTTTTTTTCTACATAAAATTTAACAAGTCGACTTGTTCATTACCAACTTGGTTTCTATCACAATAAGTAATTTTGGGAAACGAGGAGAAAATAATCTCTCCCCGAAATAGTTTCAGATGGGTATGTAGCATCAAGGCTAGAGAGGAGTTGAGGAGCAGAGATTACATCAATTCAAATTTACTTTACATTATTCATTTGACCCTCAATATCTTACAATTTTTCATATGGAATATGATGGGGTTTGATAATCATAAATTAGAAATTATTGGGTTTGAATGCCAGTAGTAGGTTTCGAGTAGGTTAATTCACCACTATAAATTTCCTTGCTGGAGAGGTGTGCTGAGAACCAGCTAGAAAAAATTGAAAACTTTATCAGCTTTAAAGTTGATGTCAACTTTGTCTATGTACGTTTGTTATCACAGACATTGGAAATAATTCATGAGATTGTTTTATGAGATGCTAAGATTGATTATGACATTATTTGGTAGAAGACTTTTGTCATGGTTAGTAAGCCGATAAATGCCTTAAGTCTACCCTGCCTAGCACAGACACTTCTCGGTTCCTGATAATACTTCACAGTCATATTCTCGTAGATTCTTAGATATGCTTCCCTGGCAAATATTTCTGGTAAAACATTTGAGACTAGAGCAGAGATGAGTGAGAATCACATAGAAAGAACGGGAAACTTCTAGCAATGAAGAAGGTGTCACAGGACCAAGTCTCATCAGTGGCTTAGCAAACTTGGGACTTAAAGATTTCCACATATAGAGTTAGATTTACTCTGCTTATTGCACAACACAGTTAATGATCCCGACCCATCCAGATCTTGATATTCCCTTTATACCTTCCGTGACATTTTGTGCGATCTTTAACATACGTGCCTAACCGGGCCCTGCTTCCCTGCTTCCCTGATCCAGTTACCTGTAACCAGAAAATAAATGTATCCTTTCAGAAGGTCCTTCTCGAACGTGACAAGGCACTCTTATATTCTTAAAGTCAATTTAGCAAGTTTGTATAAAAATGGCTAGCAACCAGGACGCGTCTACATTGAAACAACTTTTAGGTTCCTTCTGTGAAAGTTGGCCGAATCTTGCCAGTGCCATTGGAGACCACACATTCCCGCCAGACTCAAATCCGACTCCTCTCTTGACAACCATAGCCTCAACTTCTGATTCACCTGAAAAAATAATGTTCTGCAGTTTGTTAAAATGTTTTGATCTTAAGTTTGGCGTACTTAAGAGACAGATTTCCCACTAGTCAGCAACAATATCTGAATTTGAGTCCAATTTTAAAGGCATGAAAGGACACATCAGTGAGCTAAGCGAAAGACTTACTCTCGCTCATCAGGATACTCTACAGGCACGAGAAAAAATAGAAACGAAAAACCAGCAAGTAGAAAGCCGTCTGAACAATATCAATACGTTAAACATGAGAATAAGGAAATTGAATGCTCAAGTATCATTAGGGAATGAAGAAATTCATAAGTTACGAACCAAAATTCAAAACAATATTGCTAACTCCAACATTGTTTCTAACAAACAGGCCATCCGTCCGATACCTCGCCGTACTACAGTAGACCATGGTAAGTTCACTGGAAATCAGATTAATATGGAGAAAAGGCAATTAGTCTATGAGCGATGGAAGACACAAGTTGAAAAGAATATCCTTGTGTATAAGGCTTGCTTTTCTGGTGAATTTGAAAAAGTGTTGTATATAACTGGACAACTCACAGACAAGGCATGGGACTCTGTGCAAGATGGTGTCCAGATGATGAATAAGAATCCTGAGAATCCTCAAAAATGGGCATGGAAAACATCTGAAGAATTGTTGACAGTCTTGGACGGGCAATATATGCTACTAGATATCACCTAGACAGCAAAATATGAATTGGATACACTATACCAAGAAAAGCGCGCCTTTGGAGACTTCAAAGTAGACTTTGACCATTTTGTGGAAAAGGCTAAATATGATGACAGGACAAAAGTCGATTTGCTGAGGAAGCAATTAAATAAAAAGATCACCAGTGTTATAGATAACCAAGTAAATTTACTCGATGATGACGACTTCAATGCTTGGAGCCAGATAAAAAATAGGATTGCTCGAAACTTAGGACAACAGGAGCACATTGCTAAAATTCAACAGGCTCCAAATAATTTTTCTCACTAAGATTTTAGGCTAAGTCAAGATTCAATAGATATCGGTGACCAAATGGATCTTGGTCGTTTGAAGCTCTCGGAAGCCAATAGAAAGTACAGAAATGATAATAACTTATGCTTAGCTTGTGGCCAGAAAGGCCATTTTGCGAAGGATCATCACAGGAAGATGGATCTGATTCCATTGCAGATGCAATCAACTAATCTATCTATTCCCAGTGGAGGCGCCAATCATTTACAATCTGCCATTCATGACCACTCCGCCACTCCCAAACAAAGATATCCTCTGCAACAGAATATGCATCCATAGCAAACATCCTACACGTATCATAGTCCAGTTCCATACATCCCACAGCAACATCCTTCGAACTTCCAGTCAAATTATTCAGGTGCAGCAGCCCCCACAAGACTTCGCGCTTTGGGAAATACCGGTCACGTCGCAGATTTCTACCCTGAAGACGAATACGCTAAAGATGTCGCGCGGGCTGTGGACAATCAGTTAAAAGACAAACCCTTGCCTTAAGTTGTCGACAGGGGTCAAATATTTTTAAGGATGAGAATGAATTTATAAGAAGTGTATTACTAGATAGCTCACTGCTAGAAATGTGTTCCACTAGTTCAAGTAATTCAATGCTTCTACGTTCTCATCTTTCTAATCCACGCAATAATGATAGTGTTAAAATCTCCACAACAAGTCTGATTCACAGCGGTTGCACAGCTATTGCATTTGCTGATGAAGAATCAATTGTAAAGCGGTTTGGAATTGAAACTAAACCACTTGTGGCCCCTCGCTCTGTACGTCTAGCTGACAGTAGCTCACAAGTAGCCATAATGCATTACTTCGTCTTCCATTTGTATCTCGGTCAGCACTCGGAAAAATTAGTCTTTTATATAACAAAACTCAGCAAGAGTAATCCAGTTATTCTATGTATACCATGGTTAAAACTGCATAATCCAGTTTGTGATTGGAGGTCTATGACGCTCTCTTTCAGGTCTGAATATTGTAAATGTAACTGTATTCATGGAAGAAATTGGGAGACAATGTGCTTACCTAGTAAAAGAAAATATTTTTTCTATGATTCTCGTTGCGAAAATGAGCTGGCACCTACATGCAGATCATATAATACCACAGTCGAGGATTGTGTAGATGATGAAGGAGAACATCAAGTAACAAAAATGAAAGAAAATAATTGGTTAAGTAGTCAAAGTAATTCTGTGAAAGAAGAGATTTTCATGGAGGAGACAACTCCAAATTGGGAGAGTCTAGAAGACAGTGATTCGCTAGATCTTATTCGCCGGAAAGTTGGCCAGGCGGATGTAGAAAAATTCTTAGAAAACAAGCCTGATTTAAACATTGGTATGATAAAACAAAAGTTGCCCGATGAGTTAAATCATCATGCAGAGCACTTCATACCAAAAAATGCCGGAATACTACCACCTCATTGTCAGTGGGACCATAAGATTGAAATAATGCCAGGCAAAAAGGTCCCGTCCTGTAAAAATATACCCTTTTCTCCCTCAGAGTTGCAGTGCATAAAAAAACGGATTGATGACATGCTTGATAAAGGATTTATAAGACAATCATCCTCTCCCGCTGCCGCTCCATTCCTACTAGTCCTGAAACAAACTGGAGGGGTGCGTATCTGCCAGGATTACAGAGGTCTTAATGATGTTACGATAAAAAACCGCTATCTGTTATGGTTGGACTTGCTAGGGCACTTGGAGGTAGACTGGTGGAAGAATCCGGGATCACATGATAATGTATAACGGGGATGCAGGCCGGACTAAGGTGGAGCCGCGGTCGAGCTTACCTCAAGCTCGTAGCTCCCAGCACTTCCTTTCTCTTTGTCTTTTCTCCTACCTACGTATCGTAGCCTAATGTCCAAATACAACTTCTTCTTAGAGACCCGTATCATCCTCAGGTCAGTCGTAACACTGTCCTCTCCCCTTGATCAGGGAGACCCTGGATTCCATATCTGGTGCAAATTTTTATACAAAATTGGATGTCATATCTGCTTTCAATCGTTTTATGATTGCAGAGGGACACGAGTGGATGACAGCTTTTACCACACGGTTTGGATTATATGAAATGTTAGTAACACCATTCGGTTTATGCAATGCGCCAGCAACGTTCCAAAACTATATCAACCACACGTTACATGACGCATTGGATAAGTATTGTACAGCATATCTAGATGAAGTTCTGACCTACTCAAAGACCCGAGAGGAACACACAAAAAATGTAGACAAAGTAGTAAGACGGTTGGGAAATGCAGGTCAACAGCTTGATATTGCAAAATCAGAATTCTATACAAAGAAGACAAAGTATCTGGGGCTAGTTATTTCTACTGATGGGCTCAGCATGGATCCTGAAAAAGTAAAATCAATTGAGAATTGGAAGGAACCGTCTAACTTAAAAGAGTTGAAGCAGTTTTTAGGGTTCTCAAATTATTATAGGCACTTCATTAAAGGATATTCGGGGCTTATGCAGCCATTAACCCGCCTCTTACAGAAAGGCGTAAAATGGGATTGGTCAAACAATCAGGATAAGGCATTTCGATATTTAAAGAATTCTTTCACGCAAGCACCAGTACTAAGGTATTTTGATTACCATAGACACACAGTGGTTGAGACTGATGCGTCAAATTGGGCTTCGGGTGGTGTGCTGCTTCAGACAGGGGACAACAATCTACTTCATCCAGTCGCTTTCTTCTCTTCGAAACACAGTCCAGCTGAATCAAATTATGATATTTATGATAAAGAGCTACTGGCCATAGTAAAATCATTGGAAGAATGGCGACCAGAGCTTGCGGGGGTCCAGTCCACATTCGAAATTATTACAGACCACAAGAACTTGAAGACATTTTTGACAGCAAAACAACTCAACCAGCGTCAAGTAAGATAGTCTGAATTTCTATCCCAGTTTAATTTTGTGATATACTATTGGCCAGGATCTAAAGCACTAATTCCAGATACATTGAGTCATTTGCCAGGTTTGAAGCTGAAAGATGCTTCGGATGAACGTCTTCAGCAATGTTTCCGTGCAATGATACCCGAGGATAAAGTCCACCCAGATTTAAAACTAGATTGTTTAAATGATGAAAAATTCCCTGAATATAAACATTCCGAAATTCTTGTCCCGCTTTCTAATGAAGTTGCACTGATAGATCTCATATATCAGGCATGTAAAGAAAACCTTACTGCTAGAGAAATGGTTGAGCATTTGAAGGACCAATCCAGGAGAAAATGGTCTAAACCTTTAGAGAAATTATTGATGAAAGATATGGCAGAGTTCAAACTTAACAACGGTTTAATTTATTTTAGGAATTGATTATTTGCGCCAGATTACAAGGAGCTACGTTTATTGATTGTCCATGGTACCCATTCATCAGGACCCGCGGGTCACCCAGGACGAGTAAGAACGTTAGACTTGTTACAAAGATCATACTGGTGGCCTAAAATGAGTAAGTTTGTGGCTAATTTTGTTAAAGGGTGTGAGCTATGCGTTGTAAAAGAACGGTACGCTAGCTTCTCGCAATCGTATGTTAAAAATGAGTTTATTTTCTATCTAGAGAGGAAAGTCGAAGCTACGAAAGGATTTGGCTAATATGAACATTACGCAACGCGTCACTTGTGAGACTTTACTAAGCAGGGTCGAGGCTTTTCCCAAAATAGGTACAACGCCTATTCGGAGCCGGATAAACTCCGGTTCCAGATAAACGAGGCCACAGCCTGTAACATTACCCCCCCCGTACCCATGGTAGAACTTTATTGCCGAATATTTATAGTTTTTGACTTCGCCAACAGAGAACTTTTGGTCAGTTTGCGGCGACCTATGATTGCGCCAGCGTCTTCTCCAGTATTATCTCCTTTACCGTATTTTGCTTCAAATATATCCAGCGCTTCAGTTTCCTCTAAATTTTCACGGGGCTCCCATGTCGGCTCTGCAAACCCTCTCCATTTCACCAGGAGTAAACGCCAGTGACCTCGTCCAACTTTAGTCCTCTCTGAACGCAAAATTTTTTCAACGACTTGTATATTGGCGTTCTCAAAAGCATAATCGTTTACATCATTTTGCATATCATGTTGAATAGGTGGCGGCTGTACATCGTCTATTATTTGTGATGGTAGGGGGTCTGTCGCTGCTCTTTTAAGCAAGTCTACGTGAAAACGCGGCCAAATCCCTGAAGGTGTATTTAGTTCTACTGAATGGGAGTCGATTATTTTAGTGACTTGATACTTTGCGTTGATCCAAGATAGCTTTTTAGATAGTTGGGGAGTTTGTATGTTCTTCAAGTTTAACCAAACTCTATCTCCCACCTTGAATATTTCAGCCTCAGAACGTTTTCTATTTGCATATTCTTCCATTCTTTGTTGTGACGAAGCCATCGAAGCCTGTGCTAGCTCTTCTGCCTCGTGAATTCTTTTAACAAAGTTTTGTGCTCGTTTTTCAGGTGCTGATGGCTTATCTTTTGGATTTACCAGTTGAATCGGTTCAATGTTGTATCCATGTTCCGCGAAGAAAGGACTCATGCCGAGGGAAGACACGATTCTATTATTAATTGCAAGCATTGCACAGGGTAAGAGTTCTTTCCAATCGAATTGTGCGTAAGTTATAAAAGCTCTTAAATATCCAAGGACTTCTTGGTTCATCCTCTCCGTAGCCCCATCTGTTTGTGGGTGAAATGCCGTTGATAGACGCTGCTTTACACCTGTTAATCTGCATAATTCTGTCCAGAAATCTCCAACCCAGTTAGAACCTCTGTCTGATGTAATGTAGTTAGGAAATCCATGGTGTCTGACATGCAATCTAAGGAATACACTTGCACAGTGTTCGGCTTTCATACTTGTCATATCCTCAAGCGCAACACCTCCCTTTAAACGATCCACCACGACCATTAGATACCGTGGTTCATTTGCCGTTTTTGCCGGTAGATCGGTCATGAAATCGATGCCGAGCTCGCTATTAAACCTATCAGGCACTGGTAGTGGTCTCAGTAATCCCTTTTTGCTCTCTCTCCAAACATGACTCCGGCCGCAAACATCGCAGTTACGACAGAACCTTCTCACACATCCTGAAATACCTGGCCAAAAAAAATTACGGCTTAAAATTGCTAATGTGCTGTCTCGTCCCGGGTGCCCTGTAACTTGTGAATCGTGTGTTTTCTGAATTAGAGCTGTTTGAAGCGGCTCATAGTTAGGGATCCAAACTCTATCTCTAAATCTGAGCGCTCCTCTAGTATCAAAGCTACATTCTGCCAAAGAGATCTTCAGGTGTTTGAGAGTTGGTGGAAGGCTTCTTTCTCCCTTTTCCAAACTTTTGTAAAGAGTGGAAATATCCTTATCTTCGCGTAATGCTTTATCCCATAGAGTTTGAAAATTTTCCTCTTCAAATATACTTGAGCCTTTAGGAATAATATTCGCGTTATTTTTCTCGACTTGCTTGTGTCGATTTCTTGTAGCTACGCCTGATACCCAAGAATCTTTTATTAACTGTACGTCTCTATTTTTAATTCTATAATCGTCCGAGCCTTGTGGCATATCTTGCTCGCGTCTTGACAGTGCGTCTGGCCTTGCTGCTTGATTTCCCGGTCTGAATTTTATAATGAAATTGAAATTTGACAGAAACTGCGACCAACGCATTTGGCGCTCGTTAAGTGTACGTATAGTCATAAAATGTCTGAGATTCTTGTGGTCCGATAAGACTGTGAAAGGTTTACTTAGTCCAATTAGCATACCCCGCCATTCCTCCATACAACGAATAATGGATAGCATTTCCTTGTCATGGATGTCATAATTAACTTCTGCCGAAGTCAATTTCTTTGATAAGTATGCAATTGGCTTTAATTGCCCCTTTTTGTCCTTTTGTGATAAACAACCACCCAATACATAACCTGAACTATCTGCTTCGAGTACGGTCTCTTTTTCATCGTCCCATAAGGCTAAGATCGGGGATTTTATGAAGCGCTGTTTTAATTCTTCGAATGCCTTTTGTTGAGGGGCTTCCCACTGGAATTGAGCATGCTTTTTGGTTAAGCTTAACAGAGGTGCTGCAATTCGTCCAAAATTAGGTATGAAATCTCTATAGAAATTTGCAAAGCCTATAAAACTACGAATCCCTTTCGTGCTTACTGGTGCTTGCCAACTAGTAATAGCCTTTACTTTCTCAGGATCGACCTTGATTCCTTCTCCTAAGCATACAATAAAGCCAAGGTATTTTGTCTGCTTAACTGCAAATTCACTTTTTTGGGGGTCCATTTTAAGACCTGCGAGTCCGAGCCTTTTTAGGATCATGTTCACTTTGCTCCAATGATCTACGACGTCTCCAGTCGTATAAATGAGGACATCATCAAGATATGCTGAGCAAAAGTCACCTAGAAATTCTCCTAAGACACTATTAATATATCTTTGGAAGGCGCTTGGAGCACCTGTTAGGCCAAATGGTGTAACTAGCCATTCGAATGAGCCAAAGCGCGTGCGAAATACTGTTTTTTTTTCATCTCCCTCACGCACTCTTAGCTTGTGAAATGCGGCGCGTACATCTACCTTTGAAACCCAGGTCGCTTTCGTTAACTGCCGTAGAGTTTCTTTTATCAGTGGGATCGGGTACCTATCTTTTACTGTGATTGAATTTAGTGCTCGATAGTCCACACAAAATCGTAGTCCCCCGCCGGATTTCTTTGCAAACAAGACTGGGGCTCCACCGGATGAAGAGCTAGCCCGGATCCAATTTCGATCAAGATGATCTGTCAACGTTTTCCTGAGCACAAGTAGCTCTGCTCTTGACATATCGTACAAAGGGCCAAACGGAATTTCCTTTTCCCTGCCCTGTTCATCCTTAATCAATTCGATCTTAGTGTCTACGCCAGGTCGGTGCGGTGGTAGCTCATGATTCTCGTCCTCGGTAAAGTACTGAGCGTTGTCACGAACTTCTGGTGGTAAACCAGCCTTAATTTCATCAGGTGTCTGTTTTCTTTTAGTCTCAAGAGCCTTATTTATATCGAACATTGATGCTGCAAACAATTTCGTTTCTTGATCCTTTTTACCACGTACTCTCGTAGCTATTGCCGCGAATTGGGAACCAAGAACCTGGTGAGCACTTCCTAATTTTACTTTGAGATAATTTATCTTCGCTTTACTGCTTTGGCTCATCCGATCTTCCCACCCTTTAGCTTTCACAATGAGACCACCTTTCGAACCAAAACGAATAGCGCGTCGGCGAGCGTCGTAAACCACGGCATTGGCTCTCATCCATGGGTCACCTAAAATCATATCATAAGATAAATCCTCGATGACGTACCCATAGATTTTTTCGCGCCTGCCATCTATGTCTGTGTCTACGTAAGTAAGTTTATTTATGACCTTCCGCTGGGAATCTTTTTTTGCGAGTCTCAATTCCCTGGTTTTAATAGATATTTGCGGTAACTTGTGGCGTTTGACAAACGAGTGACTGAAAGCAGCATAGCATAAACATCCCGTGTCCATTAGAGCATCAACATAAAAGCATTTATTGAGCATTATCTCTAATAAAAACGGAGAGCTATCCAAATTCTTTACAATTACACTTAAATTGTCAACCAAAGATTTAGTCACCCCCTGAGCCCGACTTTGCCCAGGGTTTACTCGTTTCCCGAAACGTTATTTCCAAATTCATCTTCATCCTCGTCTGATTCTATCAATCTGGACTTAGAATTCTTTGGTATTTTAGTGAAGACCGCATTCATATCAGAAGGTCTCTTGGCCCATGTAAAATTAGGACATTTCTTGAAGTAGTGACCCTTCTCTTCACAGCGAGTGCATTTACCCGCAGCACGGAGGGCAGCAAACTCTTCTGGTGTTTTCCACGGAGCAGGTGGCTTGTTCCTGATAGCTTTGCTCTTTTCACTGTTTTTAGAGTTGACAGCATTTATTATTGCTGCAAGTTGACAAGTGCTTAGTCCACTTACCCCTGACATTGGGGTGTCGCCATCCGTGTCCACGGTAGTTGCTCTATCCTGTGATGGTGAATGTGCTGGTGCTTGGTAATTGAAGCCAGGATTATGAGGGACGACACCCAGTCTGCTAATATACCATGTCTTTGTTTGTCTAGGGCCATGCTTAGGTATATAATCCTCCTGTGATTCGAGCTTACTAGCCATATTTCGCACCTGTCGAACAAAAAGAGTATAGTTAGTCTCAGAGAGAGTACATGGCATCAAAAGCTTCGTTAGACTCTCGTTTAATCCAAGACTGAGGCCATTTATCTTCATATAGCCTTCCCAGTTGATACCTCTCGCTTGCGTTAGCATGTGCTCAAAATCGTTTAAATACGAGGCGAAAGTCTGATGTTTTCCTTGCCTCATCCTTGATAATTTCTCATTAGCAGTCCGAACTGACGTTTTGTCTTCGAAATTGTCATTAAAATGTTCTAAGTAGAGTTCATAGTCCCAATTGTTGTCTGGTCCTCCTGTTGTGTACCAGTGAGAGACACGACTTCGGAGATTCTTGGGGATGGTATTCATCATGTCCATGCACACCGCTTTGTGGCCTCCCAACAGGTCCCAGTCTGCTTCAATTTTCGCTGTAAGCTGAATTATGTATGTCGGGTACATCTCTCTAGAACCGTCCCATTCTGGCCAACTTGACGCTTTTTTCTTGTCAGTGTGTGGATTAGGTCGTAAAGTCTTTCCCTGATTGACGTCACTTGTGTCAATTATTGCCAATAGCCGTTGTAGCTGATCACTATTCAGGGATAGCGTGACATTTGTTGTTTGCTGTGAAACGAATTGATTAGCCCTGCCCTTGCCCTTGCCATTGTCAGGAGCATCTGTGTCCATATTATCCGTCATATTTTCTTCAACGGATTTAGCGATTAGTGGGAATGCGTCAGATGAGGAAAGCGAATAAAAATCTTGGGTCGTAACTGATTCGTTGTCCGATAAAGATGGTTCTGGAGAGGGAACTTGATAAGAGCGTGTATTCATGCAATTTAAAAACCGGACAGCTAGGAGAGGTATAAGCCAATACTTGCACTAGTTGTGTAAAGAAGAGATAGAAAATATGTAAAAGAACGGTACGCTAGCTTCTCGCAATCGTATGTTAAAAATGAGTTTATTTTCTATCTAGAGAGGAAAGTCGAAGCTACGAAAGGATTTGGCTAATATGAACATTACGCGACGCGTCACTTGTGAGACTTTACTAAGCAGGGTCGAGGCTTTTCCCAAAATAGGTACAACGCCTATTCGGAGCCGGATAAACTCCGGTTCCAGATAAACGAGGCCACAGCCTGTAACATGCGTTAGAACAAAAACCCCAAGAACATCACCACCAGGCTTCCTAAAGCCCCTCAATATCCCAGTCCACGCATGGGTCGATATCTCAATTGACCATGTGGTAGATTTACCTCCTTGTAAGCGTTCTGGAGAGGTATTTAATCATATCCTCGTGGTAGTGGATCGTCTGACGAAAATGCGCCACTTCATACCAACATCATCTCTAAATACTGCAGAGTTGGTAAGTTGTTCTATAAAGGAAGTGTATAAGCTCCATGGTGCACCAGAATCGATTATCTCTGATTGTGGCTCTGCATTTGTCTCGGATTTTTTGCATTGCTTGAACACACGTCTATCTGTGAACTTAAAACATAGGTCTGCTTTTCATCCCCAGACAGATGGTCAAACGGAGATAATTAACTCGGCATTGAACCAGTATCTACATGCATTTATTAATTTTACGCAGGATGATTGGGTTGACTGGCTCCCACTTGCGGAATTCTCAGGAAACAACAATGTTAGCGAGACAACAGGTGTCTCTCCATTTTTTGCAAATTATGGCTACAGCCCACGTCTTGGAACAGAACCACCAGCCCCCGAGATCTGTGACTTGAATGGATTGATGAAGAAAGAATAACTTAGAACTGATGCTATTGCGGATCGTTTTAATTGCATATTGGAGAAACTTAAAGCACTAAGCCGTCAGTCTCAAGAACGATATGAGAATAATGCAAACGCTAGAAGATCGGAGGCTCCAGTATATAATCCGGGGGATAAGGTGATGATAAGCCTTAAAAATATTAAGAAAAATAGACCAAAAAATAAATGGGATGACAAATGGGATGGTCCTTTCAAAGTGATAAAGGTATATGATGGGGCGGTAATTGTTGAACTTCCGAAACATATTGGGGTGAAAAATAGCTTCCATACATCAATGGTTCGACCGTGGCCAGACTCAATAATCCCAGGCCAATCTAGTATCAACATTAACGAGCATTGCAATACTGCAGGCCGGGTTGTAGAAAGAGAAAATGACAGTAAAATTGTCGAAAAATAGAAATTGGATAAGATCTTTGATGTACATGATGAAAATATTGATAAGACAGGGCTTACATACCTTGTCAAGTGGAAATACAATCAAAATCCCACCTGGCAGCCAGAATCAGATTTGAAAGGATGTGACAATGTCATAGGCTAGAGCCTAAGGCAGCCAAGGCTTGGGCTTGGGTGACTGATCTGAGCTGATACCAATCAGGTGACTATTTAGTTGCTCTATTTTGGTATAGTCTGGTAACAGCACAGACCACCTTTCAATGTATATAAGGAAGACTTTTCCTCTTCCATCTTCTTTCTTTAGTTTAAGATCTTCTATACACAGCACACAGTATAATTCGAATACAATTCTACTTCTAGCCCTTACAGACAAGGCATTAATAGATTTCCACACCAAATACCCCAATAAGCCAGGGCCTCCAGAATGGGTGAATATGCCGTCTACAAATCAATCAATTCCAGAACAAAAACTACGAAGATCAAGTAGAAGACAGAAACAGATTAAGAAATTGAAATAATCATCACATAACATAAAATTCAAAAGTAGAGAATAGTTTGGGGTCCAAACTTAAATTTTGGAGGGGGAGTACTGTCACGGGACTAAGTCCTAGGAATGGCTTAGCGAACTTGGGACTTAGAGACTTCCATGTACATAGTTAGATTTAATCTCTTTATCGCACAACACAGTTATTGATCCCGACCCATCCAGATCCTGATACTCCCTTTATACATTCTGTGACAGTCTCTCATGATCTGTTACATTCTTCGTACTTATGTTGACACTAAGTTTGAGACTTTATTGCTTGCTCAGCAACTCGACTTCTTGACTTAGTATCTCTCGACTATCCTACAGTTCTCCAACCCTTGAACACTTGGAACCTCGCCAGTTGAATTATATCTGAGTATCCTTCGTTAGCAGCTATAATCCTAAAAGTTATTAATACATTACATTTGCCAGACGGCGATCTCTAGTATCCTTAGCGCACAGCGTAACAGATTACTTGTTGGCACTTGATCTATTTTCTCGTATAAATGAAGGAGTGCAGTCTTTCTCGAAGAGTGTGTATGCTATTTATCCACAGGGTACAAGTGTGAGTTAATTTAGAGTCAAGGTCTTCTACGAGAAGAGATAGAGGGCAAATTGTGATCTGATACGAGTACGGGCTTGAAGTGGTCTTCACAAGGAAGAGATGGAATATCTAGAATAAGAATAATATTGAGAAAAGGGTGCTTGAAGAAGGCAACTCGACTGAAGGCTACGCTTTATTATGTACATGCTTGTAGTTCATTGTTACGTTACCTTTCACTACTCAGTCCTGCCAGATTTGTATGCTAATAGTAAACCATCATTCTAATCCCTATTATTATTCAGTGAAGGCCTTGGTGGGTTGACAGTGGCACGGATTGAAGTGGATAATGCTTTTCGAACTTGGGATGCGACTTGGTGAGCCAGGAGCCGTCCTTCTATTGGGCCCAGGGTGTCACAGGGGCAGCTAGTTGGGGTGTAGTCACGTGATAATTATGGCGTAACTAAGCGAGAATACTTAGATTTAGATCTCTGCTTGTAGATTAGTTTCGTTCCTTGTGCAACTACAATTATATATTCTGAACATCCGAGTAATTATACAACGCCAGCCCGTGATAGTTAGTTGCACCTTTCTTTGCACGCGCTTCATATCAAATTTTAGGCTACCAGGAATAATTAAAGCGCGTAGCGATTTAAAATAAGCCTTATGGTAGACTCAGAGATTCAGAGATTTTGCCACTAAACCGAGACCGAGTAAAGACCGAGATATATATCATAATCTGAGACAAGATAGGACTGAGTAAATAAAAAAAAAAAAAAAAAAAAGGATAATCCTTGGGGAGAAGACAGCAACATTGAGTTCGCTCCTTTATACACTCGTGACAATAGACATGAGAGGGCCTGGAGAGCCTTAGTGGAGGTGATAACCAAGTACCCTGCAGTACAAGAAATTTTTATTGACGTCAATTTTGAAAAGAAAGTCGACCTTTCTATATTGGCTAATGCCCCGGCAGAAGTGAAAGATATTTTCCATGAACTTTTCGGACTTATTAATGGACACTGTGTGGCCCAGAGGCAAACTCTACATACCTTACAAAGGACAAATGAGGAGAGAAACGACGAGGTTCAAAAACTAAGATCAGTGTACAACAAACAGAAAAATGAAATTTCGTTGCTCAAAAGTCAATTATCCGGGGTTCCAATTAAAGAACAGAAACCCCCTTCCGTAGCTCTCACAGTTCCCCAAGCCTCTGTCATCCAACAACACCCGGCGCAATCATTTCCGCCAAGTATGATTTACTTGGAGAAGCCACCATCCATAGACCCTTTCTCAGGTGATCAGAAAGACGTAGTAAAAAGGCACAATGATTACAATGCTTGGAAGTTTAAACTAATCTCTAAGTGGAATACTAGCGGAGGGAACTTTGATTCTGAGTTCAAGAAGATCTGTGATGCAATCAATTGGCTCAAAGGCGATGCTTATACTCGCCTGCAGTCTAAAATTGCTTTATTTTTCTCAAGTACCAATGACCCATCAGGCTGGCCATGGTCTACTTCTGCAGAACTTTTCCGAGAACTCGACAAAAAATATCTTACAGCTGACATACGCGCTATAGCCAAAGGAAATTTGAATGATCTGAGAATGACTGGGAAATGGAAAGACTTTCCATCATTTATTTCAGAATTTGAAAGACTTGCAGATCAAGGAGAACTAAGTTCTTCCATGCGAGTATATCATCTCAGGCGTAAGGTTTCCGAACCTCTACAAGTGGCGGCAAAAAATCATATTCCCCTGCCTTCCGAAGATGACATATATGCATGGATAGAGATTTTTTCTCAATTTTGGAAAAATCAGGAGTCAAACCGCCATATCGAAAGCAGCTTCTTTGGCAACCCAAGTGGAGGGAATTTTTCCAATTCCCATAGTAGCGAAATGATGCCAACAAGTGATCCCATGGACTTAGATCAAATGCACTTGACTAGAGTCACTGTGACCCCGGCTGAATGGCAATATCGAAGAGATCACGGTTTGTGTAATCGATGTGGTGGAAGAGGTCACTATTCAAAGGAATGCACTTCCGAAATTGCAAGAAAAAGCAGAAGGGGCCATGATACTGCCGATCGTGAGTTGGCATAAGCGGAATTGAGTCGCGGTAACTGTGGAGGTCAACAAGGTAATTTTAACTATAATCGGAGTAGTCAACGAGGAGCATTCAGTGGTGATAATAAAAATAACTATTCTTCTGCTCCATTTAGTCGCCGGAGCCAAGGTGGAAGAGATCCTCAGCCGGGCTATGCAAGAGGACAAGATGGAACTAGAAATGCTAATTCCAGTAATTTTCCGCATTTACGGATGCAAGAAGTAAACAAATGGGGCCACAATTACGATTCCCCATATGAACAGCAACATAGCCTTGGTAGCCCTGTAAATAATTTAGGCCACAAGAGTGGTCGAGTTCTGGGAGAAGTTGAAACGGAAAATGGGCATGTTAATAAATATCAAATTGATAGGAACGCTCCTTGGAGTCAGGGAAATGGAGAGCCCCGGCATTAAGTCGCGTGCGGGGCATTAATGTACAAAAGTTTGTTGATTTACAGAGAAAATGTATACATCAGGATTCAACTATTGGAAAGCCTATAATCTTAAATAAAGTTGGCAAAAATTCTATATCATTATCTGGAATCTTTCACTCTACAGTACAGCGCAAATTTTCTTTCTCAGTATCTATACTTCTCGATACTGGTAGCACCGAGTTCATGTTTGTAAGAAAAGCTTGGGAAATTGCTAGTATACTATCCTTAACACCCCTTACACGTCCTCGCCCTCTCTATTTAGCTGACGGATGTGTTTCGGAGCTAATAACGCTTCGTGTTTCTGGTTCCTTAGAATTAAGCAATCATTTCGAGGAAGTGGATGACCTGGTTACCACACTAGGACCCAAACATGATGTTATTCTGGGATTTCCATGGCTGGAGCGTCATAATCCTTCAATTGACTGGCAATTAAAGTCAGTTAAATTTGAGAAAGAATTTTGCTTAAGTAACTGCTTTATTCCCGAAAATTCAAATTACAAGTCACCTTATGTTGAGGAAGTTATCGATCATGAACATGTCACTGTACCCGAGAAAGATGCACCAGAGCTTTCAACTACACTGGCATCGACGAGTCCAATTCAAGCCAAATCTATGGTTGGTAAACGGGTCAAACAAGCAACTAAGAATAAGCATGAAATGCTAAATTCTCCGCTAGAAGTCCTTGATGAAGTGAATTGTAATGACATCCGTATTCTCAAAGCACCAGGATTTTTTCAATTTTCAAGACAAAAAGGTGTGCAGGTAATGCGAATTATGGCAGATGAACTCGAAAAATTAGGGGAAGAGCGAGAAACCGATATCAAGGTTCTAGACTTAGTTGAGGATGAATACCAGAAATTACTCCGAGGACAGGGAAATCCTCGTAAGTGGAAAAGTAGATTCCCCAATTATTTTCATGAATTTATAGATTTAATATTTGATACAAACAATACAAAGCTACGCAGAGTCTCTGATGAAGATGTAGTTAAGTTTTTTAAGAAGGCTAATCGTCGTCCTCCCTCTATGGAGGAAATAAAGATGAAAATCCCTAAAGTTTATCACGATATAGCAGATGTAGCGTTTCCCCAGGAGGCCACCAATCTTCCTCCCCATCGTTCTTATGATCATAAGATAGAGCTCTTACCTGGAAACCATAAATTTCCTAGATCTAGAGCACGTCCTTGTTCTCCATCAGAGCTGCATGTCATCAAACGCTGGTTGGACGATCAATTAGGTAAAGGATGGATAAGACCATAAACGTCGACTATTGCAAGCCCAATTCTTCTAGCCAAAAAACTAGGAGGAGGCATTCGAATTTGTCATGACTTTCGTGGCATAAATAATATCACAATGAAAAGCCGATATCCCCTTCCACTCATCAAGGAAATTCTGGACCTTATTTGTGGAGCAAAAATATTTACAAAAGTTGACGTTGTTTCAGCATTCAATAGAATCAGAATAGCAGAAGGCCACGAATGGCTGACAGCCTTCATAACCCGTTTTGGCCTCTACGAACAACTAGTGACACCCTTCGGATTAAGTGGTGCGCCCGCGACATTTCAACGGTATATTAACGATATATTATACGATGTATTAAATAAATATGCCACAGCCTACCTTGATGATATCATAATTTTTTCAAATTCTATAGAGGAACATGTCAAGCATGTTAGAGAGGTACTGAAACGGCTTCGCGCCGCAGGGCTTCAAATTGATATAGATAAATGTGACTTCCATACTACAAAGACTAAATACCTTGGTCTTATTATTAAACCTGGAGGTATTGAGATGGATCAGGAGAAAGTCAAAGCTATACTGGAATGGGAACCTCCAACTTCAAAACGACAACTCCAACGATTCTTGGGGTTTGCAAATTTTTACCGCCGTTTTATACGTAATTTCTCTGAATTGGCACACCCTCTATACGGCCTCACTAAAAAAGATGCTGTTTGGACCTGGACTTCTATTTGTTTGTCTGCATTTCAAAGTTTACGGGAGGCATTCAGCAAAGCTCCTTCTCTCGCAGTCTTTGATTGGTCAAGAAAAACCGTTGTGGAAGTAGATGCAAGTAATTGGGCATGTGGTGGTACTTTATCACAATGGGTTGGAAGCGAACTTAGACCTGTCGCATATTTTTCGTCGAAACATTCAGCTCAAGAGTGCAATTATGACATTTATGATAAGGAATTACTCAGTGTTATCAAATCACTAGAAGAATGGCGCCCAGAGTTAGAAGGACTACAATCCCAATTTGAAATATTAACAGATCATAAAAATCTCCAAACTTTTCAGACAACTAAGGATTTAAATCAAAGGCAAATGCGATGGGCGGAATTCTTATCCCGATTCAATTTCCAGCTTGTATATCGGCCAGGTACAGTGAATACCCGAGCCGATGCCTTGAGCCGAAGGCCACAAGATGCTCCAAAGGATATTTTAGATGACCGCCTTTCCGCAAGGCGCGTTCCTTTGATTCCGGCTTCCAAATTTGATCACAGTTTTGCCCATTTGAAATCCATTAAAATGTACAAAATAGACGTCTCTCAATCAATCGATGATTTGATCTCGAACGCATACAACAACTCCTTAATTATGCAAGATATCATAACTGATCTATCAGATTCTACCGTTAGACGCTGGAAACCTTCGCTTGCGAGACTGTTAAAAATCGCATTTAGTGAATGTCGAATAGTTGCTTGACGCGTTTATTATAGAGACCGTCTAGTAATCCCACCAGACAATGAAGAAATCCAACCTCAGGTACTTCACAGAGCACATTATTCAGGAGCCGCCGGACACCCAGGAAGAGAGAGAACTATTGACTTAATAAATAGAACGTACTGGTGGCCCGGTATGACAGACGCTGCAAGGAAGTTTTGCAAAGGCTGTCTCCTTTGCACTAAAACTAAGACACCTAGAAAAGCTCCTACCGGACTGCTTAAACCACTACCATTACCATTTAAACCATGGTCTGATATTTCCATTGACTACATATCACCATTGCCAGAATGTGAAGTTCGACATCGAAAATTCCGACACATTGCTGTTGTTGTAGATCGACTTACAAAAATGCGCCACTTTCTTCCAACAGAGACTCTATCCGCAGAGGAGCTGGCCGAAATATTTATCGAAAAAATTTGGTCGCTGCATGGTTCACCAGAACGGATTGTCTCCGATCGAGGGTCTCAATTTATCTCCACATTCTGGAAATCTCTATCCCAAAGACTGGGAACTGTTCTCAAGCCCTCTTCTGCATATCACCCAGAAACGAATGGACAAACAGAGCGGGTCAATGCTGAAGTAGAACAATTTCTACAAATTTATGTAAACTGGGCTCAAGATGACTGGGCTATGTGGCTGCCGCTAGCCGAATTCGCGGGGAATAATGCTATATCCTCAACAACAGGGGTTAGTCCTTTCTTTGCCAATTATGGTTACAATCCAAAGTTGGGCATTGAAGCTCAAATACCAGCAGCCCCAATGCCATTGGAAGCTCAGCGGAAAGAATATTTTAAGGCTCATGAGATAGCTAATAGATTTAAAGTCATTCTAGATCATGTTAAGACCTTGTCCAAGATTTCTCAAGACCGTTATGAAAAAAATGCAAATTTGCATCGTTCGGACGCACCAAAATATCATATTGGAGATATGGTTATGATAAGCACTCAGAACTGGAAAATGGGGCGACCTCTTGAAAAACTCAACCCACATTGGGAAGGTCCATTTCGTGTTACAAGAACCTCGCCACACACCGTAACAGTAGATCTACCACAAAATATAAAAATTTATCCAACTTTTCACGTTTCTAACGTTCAATTGAGATTGAGTGAGCGAGCACCAGGGCAAGAAGACGAGGATATAAAAGCAAATGAGGGCAGAACAATTGTAAGAACAGATGGCCAGAGAGATGTGGTAGAATATCACTTCGATAAAATTGTAGGATACAAAAAGATGCAAAATAATTGCTGGTACTATCAAGTTCAATGGACTGCAGGTGTCACGGTTTCAGTACAAAATGCTTGGGCGATCTTGTAAGTACAGTATATTAATTATAATTCTCTAGAGAGAGAATTCCTATAGCTAGAATACAAATATATATACACTCTGAGATACCCCTCTTCTGTAAGGTTCTCCCTATATCTGGAATAACATGGAATCCTCGACAATACCCTAGAAGATTCTTGATACACCTGTGGTTCTCATGAACCTTCAGTATGCTTCCAGAAAGTTCATTGAGAATCTTCTAAGCTCCTTGTATTCCGAGATCCTTCCCGAAGATTCCCTTGCATTCATTGCCTGCGCTAGCCAGCGTAGGCTACAGGAATCCCTAGGCTTAACAGCCGTTACAGCAGGCAACACAACATGGGAACCTGCATCGCATTTAAAGGGATGTGATGACGCACCCTGGAAGTTTCATAAACGAAATCCACAAGCAGGAGCACCACGGCCATGGCTGAAACGCAAGTGAGAATGTTATCTTTCTATCCAATTGCTTCTCTTTATCTTTTTTTTTTTTCTCATGGTACAAGAGTGAAGCTCTTGTTGAAATGGGAGTTAGTGTCACAGGGGCAGCTAGTTGGGGTGTAGTCACGTGATAACTATGGCGTAAATAAGCGAGGATACTTAGATTAAGATCTCTGCTTGTAGATTAGTTTCGTTCCTTGTGCAACTACAATTATATATTCTGAACATCCGAGTAATTATACAACGCCAGCCCGTGATACAGGGTTCCTTGATAAGTAGGACATTTAGTCCTGAATCTCAAGCTGATTGCAGAATGATGTCTGTAGCGGGGTCTACTCTACCCAGATTAGCATAGAGGAACGAGATTGTTGTTACTGTTGTGTGGATCTCGGTAGGGTTTTGGTCCCTTACGGGCATTGAGTTTCGTATAAAGGTTTGTTGTCAGCAGTTGCCTTGACAGCATTCTACTTCACTTCCAACTCTCGGATCGAAACATTCCTTTCTTTTTGACCTTTCTCATGTATAATCTACAGCTAGTCTTTCGTTCTTTGCATAGTTTTGCCATCAGACCGGGCTAGTCTAGACATGCAATGGGGTTCGATAGCTGTCATGTAGAGACATGATTCATTCATGAGTTGATATTATTCAGACGATCATGACTATATCACAACGTCATGTACAGACACAATTCATCGTTTGTACCTGTTGTATCAGCCATGACTATGTCTCAGTGATATGAGAAACATCATTGACTAGTTACTAGAAACCTAATCAAGATCCTAAACACACAACTGAGACTAGGAGAATTTTACTGAGTAAGTAATTATTCTGATGAATCTAGATCTAGAGGAACATAATCTGGTTGCTTGGCTCGAGGTATATGAACCTGAGCATATCATGTATTATAAACTATATAGAAATCTATCTCAATCACAATCATCATCTTAATTCATGTCACTATCAATAGCTGCAAAGGACAGTTTAACCATTTCCTTATAATAGCTGCATGTATCCAATGGCAGTCATACACCTCAAGATTGACAGCTTACTGATATTGGCTTTGTGCTCCATGGATCTGCATTGTGAGCATCGCTCCGCTTGTGAGCAAGTCTTTGTTGGGTGGTGTCCCCAGCATTGTTTGCATTGCGTAATTTCAAGCTTGCTGTTAGAAATACAGTTTCCTGCTTTTCTTTCTATCGACCAATGTGGTTGCATGCATCTTGCCTGAACTATATTTCTGAGTTCGGGCAGGATCCCACATTTCTGATCCAATCGGACTCAACGTTAGAGTCTGCTTGAATCCCATTCTTCCCGAACAAATCCAGTCATTGGTTTGTTCGTACTTCTATTGCGTGACCCAGTATTCTCAGTCAGTGGATAATTATTTTCTGGTACGGGGTCCCACTTATTTATGCAGTCGAGTCGGTTCCGGGTAACCTCTATTTCTTATAATTCCACTGTATATATCATAATACCTGTAGTCTATTAGTTAATTAAGCAAACTGAACTTCTTCTCCGTTCTCAGGCAATTCTTACTCCGAAGTCTTCTCTATACTCTAACACTTGCGTTGAAGTTTGTATAAGCGAACGCTTTCTCCGAAGGGTCTTTCTCCTAGCTTTGGCTTAGCGATTGCAAAATACAGCACCTAGTCGGCTGATGGCCTAGTCATGCTTGTTGCAAAGCACGAGCTGAGGTCGGTCTAATGCCCGTTTTTAGGATCGCTCCTTCCATCGCCATCTCCGATTTTACTGGCGTTGGTTCCTCTTAAGTTTGGAGCCAACACCAAGATCTAGTTGGAAGCAGCTTCCAGTTCATTTCTGAGTTGGAAATCTAGACTTTGTATGTATGAAGGTTTAGATTTCTAGTTTGATCATCAAGATCAATTTACCTGTTTCTATTGCATACAATTAAGCTCAGCCAGGGGAAACGAGGTTCAGTAGTATCTGAAATGTAGTGGCTAGGAAATGATACCATGCGGTAATAGAGTGGCTGGTTGTAGCTAGATCACTGAGAGTTCGGGATCACTAAAGCCTCGGGAATCTGTTGTTAAGGATTGGCTTATTTGTATATGTTAAACTAAGTTAACGGAGTATTATATATTATTAATTCATATTGAGAAGAGAGTTCGATATCACATACAACTATCAATAAATTCTTGTCCGAAATTGTACACTTGTTCTTCGAGATATTTCCTCCTAGAAATCCTTGACAATTTCTAACATTCTGTGCTCTCCAGGAATACAGCACCCGAGAGGAGCGCATTTTTTGCTCCATCTCCTTCGTCTTTTATTGCAAGCCCTGAGTTGACAATATTAACCTGCTTTATTGCAGAGTTAGATAAGCGTAGCTTGTTTGCGAGACTAATTTTGATGTAATGAGGAGACAGCGTCTCCACAGATGCTCGGGCTTAACCTACAGGAAAACACGCTTGTCAAAGCGGGCTGGTTTAGGAGCTGAGGCATTAAGTCTTGGCGTTTGCGTAGGCACATAGCTTCTAACTGAGGCCCGTTGGCTGGTAGCGATTTTTCGCTATTAGGTGTGCATGTTTTGCCTTTTTCCTGACTACCTGATTCCAGGATCTCTCAGACGTGTTGTTGTTTTGTAGATCATTGCCCTTGATTGTCCTAATTGTTGAAATTGGTGCTTCCAATTATGGTAAAGACAGGGATGTGTAGAAGACACGTCACTAATCTCCCATTAATTGTGAGGTTAGTGTTAATGCGCTTTGACGTAAATACCAACCACTGGATTTTATTATTACAAAATATAGTTTATATAGCACTCTGTGTCCTAGTGGGAGTAATTAACAACCCTCCACGACAGATTTACAGACTCCTTTACTTTCCCACTCGCTTCACCAAGTGATACAATCTGTGCCTAACAGCCACAAGCTTTTGCAAACCAATCCGCTCAACACTAATAGGGTTTGTCGAAGCCGGCTCTTTGCCTTTTGCCTGACTGCTGCTTTCTCTCGCGAGAATCTGCACTGGTTGTGGAGAGCTCGCGTTACTCTCTCCTCCAGTCCTGGTAGCCGGCACGAGATGGGGTGTCGTTTTTCTGCCACTGGATGCCTCTAATAGCCCACTGAATCGAGGCTGGCTGGGGTTACGGCGCAGAATGTATGTGTCGGTGTGACGGCTGTTAAGCCGAAAGACTCCTGTAGTCTACGCTGGCTAGCGTAGGCTATGGCACAAGGGGAAGGTCTCGGAAGCCACAGAACTTCGAATATTCTCAGTGAACCTTCTGGAAACACACTGAAGGTTCATGAGGATAACAGGTGTACCGAGAACCTTCTAGGTAGTTGTAGAAGCGTCTCAATTATTCAGGTCACAGGGAGAATCATCATGAAGGGCAGTAATTTAGAATATATATATATATATATATATGTAGACTTTACATCGAGGAATTCTCTCTCCAGAGAATTATAATTAATATACTGTACTTACAAGATCGCCCAAGCATTTTGTACTGAAACCGTGACAGTCAGGGGTCGAAAGACATGTCAGGCTCGTTGGCTAGTTAGGAGGATAAAGGTCGGAACAGGACGGAGGCGGAACGGGACAGAGTCGGGGTATAAGGTAAAGCTTATAATAATCGGATCAATCTAAAGTCTAGAATAATTACAAGACAAAAAGCTACAGAACAAATACAGTCCTAGACCTTCCTTAAGTACTCAAGAGCGGCTACTACAATCAGGGGTATGATAGTCTACAGCTATAACACAGCAACTGATTGCTTATGTTAATTAGTAACTGTTGCTATCATAACATTGTAACCATCGCAACGCACTGACTATGTTACCAGGGAAGTTCCTAAATTGGTTGACCAGACTAAACGCGGCATCTCAGCATTAGCCTATGGCACATTGTTAGTAACAAACAGGCCGCTTTCCTCGTGGGAAAGCTGGTCTGTGACAAGACAGGAGACTTTTGAGAAGAAGGGCTAGGGGGGAGACTGTGACGAGGGCGAGATCTAGACGAGGACGAAAACTAGGACAAAGACGAGATTCCAGGATGTAGATAAAATACAAGACAGAAAGCTATAGTACAAACACGGCACAAGAACTTCTGTAAGTACCTAAGACCAGTCACTACAATCAAGGGTGCAATAGCCCACAGCTGTTACATAGCAACTGATCAGTATTTTGACTAGTGACTGTTGCTATCACACTGTAACCATCACAACGCACTAACCCTATTCCTGAGTGTACTCATGGGGCGATTGGCCAGGTGCAACAGAAATATCACTGAGCTGGTCTGTGTCAGTATGCTATCATGGCCTGTAGGGCCTCTCCATTTTTTTCAACAGCTCGTCGGAGCTGATGATTGTTTGTGCTGGCTAGTAGGTCAATATATCCACTGGTAAGACGCCTAGATTCTGCTGTTATGGTTGGACTTGATAGGGAACTTGGAGGTAGCCTGGTGGAGGAATCTGGTATCGCGTGATAATTGATAACAGGGGCGCGGGCCTGACTAAGATGGAGCCGCGGCCGAGCTTACCTTAAGCTCGCAGCTCCCAGCACTTCCTTTCTCTTTGTCTTATCAGGATGGTTTGATAGCCCTATGGGGACCATTTAGACGTCAGGACGCGTCGAATTTACGGGTAGGATAGGTGGCCAATAGCTAGCCTCTGCGGAGAACTGGGGCGGCATAAGTGGCGGAGATTTATATGGCAGTATGAAGTCGTAGGTGGTATATGATAGCATCACTTGGAGGCGAAGAGTTTATTTGTGGCGTGGCGGACAGATGATCGGGCCGCGAGAAATGTGGTGTAGTATCAGTTGAATAGGACCAGTTATCTCCTGTATCAAATGAGGAGGGTGTCCAGGCTAACTAGACTCTACTTGAAATACCAGACAGGATAATGTATCATTGCACCATGAGGGAACATCTCCGTCTTGGCGCCCACAAACACTTCAAAGTGGTTAAATCCTCAGAAAAATTTGTCCTAATGAACCCTGTATTAACCTCTATACTGTTAAAGTTATGAGCTTGAGCGAAGATGGAGCTTAGAGCGGAATCAGTATCGGTGGTTAGACCGATACAGTAAGTCTTATACGAGATTTTAGAAGGAATATTTGGGTGAAAACAAATTTAATGAGATATATGGTTCTGAGCAAAACCAGGAGGATAAAAGTGAGATTGCATGTGCGCAGTTTTTTTTGGCTCATTAACGTGCTCGGTTAAGTGACTACCGTTGCACTCCTACTGGAGCTTAAGCACGAGTGGGGTCGGGCTCGATCAGGTTAACTACCGTGAAGTACAGGTATACCTCGTCCCACTTTAATGACCGGACCTTCTCCGACTTCACCTATGTGTTGAATCATACCAAGCCTAACCGTCCAGAAACCCGCTGTCGACACGCCATGGCGCAAATTCCTCCTCAGCCTCGACCACCATGCGGCCAAGCCCTTGACATCCTCATTAACTCTGAAATATAAATGCCGTCCAAGATCTCATCGTTGCTCTAGCCTTGCACCTTTATCGTACCGTCGGGTTGTTGTTGTCATTCGGGATTTGTGTAATCCCCTCGGTGTATCTTCCCTTTTCTTCCTCCTTTATAAACGTCCCGTTTCTATCATGACTTTCCTCCTTAGGGCGTGTGTAGGTAGGTGATGGGACGAGTATGGAAGTGGGTCGCAGGTATAGGATCGACTGAGAAATGCTTCGTCACAAATATAAAAGGAGTTTGAGAGATGTCAGATGTTTGAATACGACCTCCAGACAGACCTAAATCCATTCGTGAATCGTATGATGGTAGTGGTGAGTTTTCGTTCAACTTTGTTCCGGCTGTGAAATCTCTGCCAACTGATTTTTCGACCAAAATATCGATTGCAACTCCTTCAAGTCGAAAATCCATCAAATAAAATCCATCCCACCCTTTTTCGTGACTGAATCTCGGCTCTGGGAGAAATTTTCACTTCCAGGTTCGTAGATGACGCCACTGACAGGTGTGCAGCCTTCGTTCTCCTTAAGTGTGCGCGTGTCTTATCAACTGTGGTTTTTGGCCAGTACTTATCAATCTCCATGGTGTGGATCCCGATTGATTGAAACCCGACCGAGCACATTGTGCGCTGTTGATTGGCTTACGTGGTGCGGGTGTTTTTTTTTTCTTTTTTTTTTTCTTAATCAAGGTGCGGGGGAATATTTAAATAAATTGGCGATCCTGTTTTACAGAATGGGAAATTACGTATTTATAGTCTCAAGCTCTACTCACTTTTTTCTGGGGTATTACTGCTGGAAAGAAGTCGTGAGGGAGGCAAAGGAGGGGGTACACTACCCGAGGCATAGATACTCCCGGCCTGTAGGCAGAAAGGACCTACATGTCCTTACATAGTTATAGACTTTTTAGGACAATAAACAACCACTCTACTCACATTTTATTGTCGATTATTATTTTTTTTGCATCAGATTTTAATTGCGTATGCAGCTATCTAGCTATGACACAATATCAGAGAAAAGTAAAGAAAAGATGACTCAATTTACAAGAAGAGCACTCATGCCTCGGATTTCATTTGCGAGTACCACTACAAAGTTATGGAGGCTTCTTCTTCATCCCAAGTCAACCCTCATCCGTGAATACCCACCCAGGGGAAAATCTCAAAAACCCTGAGTTATCCAGACATGCCTCCGTTATCCACTCACTTTTATCCGCGCGAAATATAGTCTGAGATGTTTCCTTCCCAAGTGAAGTAGGTGCCCAGACTACTCACGCTACAGTCTCTTATGGGGTTAGATTAGATTAGATTAGATTTATATTATAGTCCTAACTGAGTCAATGACTATAGAGGACTCCTAGAATCTATATATAAGATACTAGCTACATTATTTCCTTTCCAATTTTACAATTTTTAACTATTTTCTCATAGACAGTGAGGGTTCTCTAATGGGGTGTAATAGTACAATTGTCAAAATGACTGGGGTTAGATCCCTGGACATATTGCCTTAATTGGTATGGTCTTCATGCAGTCCCATGTCTAGTTTGTCGAATAGCTATGTAAGCAGGGGTACTATCCAACATTATTCCGTGAAAGTTAAAATAAATGGGGACGGTTTCAACACCAAAGGAAAAGTACAATGGTCCTCATTTAAAATTAAAAATTAAAAAAATTAATCGACATTATCAATCAATAATTCAATGAGAGTAGAGCACATCATACAACTCCACATATTTTCATCCCACGTTGCATTACCCATTACCCTTATTTATAAGAATCTCCAATCGGTGCAATGGCCCCAGCTGTTGCATCATCATCGACAATGCCCTCCAATCCAGGAGGGCAACTTCACCCAAGCCTGCTTGGTGTTGTGATTACAATGCAAAAAGCAGAACAGCAATGGAAAGAAAGACTGGATATAGCCCAGGAATTTCTAGAACTAATCGACTCCTGGGCTAGGAGCAAAGGAGAGAAACAAGCATCAGCAGTTGTCGCAACTCTGTTGGAAAACATCACGCCTGTTATCACTGCCTTCGCAGTAGATGAGGTAGAAGCATCTGACTTTCCAAGTAAGAGGCCTCAAACCATGGCAAGCACTCCAAAACCAGTCGCGCCTAGGAAAAATACAGCTGTTGAGGATCACAGCCACGCTCTACCCCCAAAGCCTCAAGATACCAGCTCGCCCTGGGTGACAGTAGCCCGCAAAGCGGCCAAGTTACCGACACCACCAAATGTGCAAGTTCCGCGAAGGCCTGCTCCATCAAGCCACCCGAAACCACAGACAACCCAAAAGGAGGACAAACGCCTGTTCCTTCTATTGGGGAAAGATCACCACTGGCACAAGCTCTTGCCAGTTACAATCAAGAAAATTATAACCTACAAGGCTGGGATAGCAGCCTCAGCTATCACCTCCATGTACCCAGTCAGGTCGGGAATCGCTCTCGAATGCGCATTAGATGCATTGAGAGATACAATCATGAGGATTGCACCTTCCCTACAGGAAGACAACACCGTGATTGAGGAAGCGTCCAAATGGACATCATTGATCGCACCTCATGTGCCATTGTACATCAGGACGCTTGAAGGCAGCATCCCAGTCACCAACGATATGGTGAAGAACGAGTGCCAGGAAAAGGTGTCAAAGTGCTAAAATTGCGCGGGACCTCATCACTCAAATGAGGGCAGCTGCATGGCTCGGCCAAGACGAAAAAATGGGATAATTCAGCCCCGTACCCCGGCAGAACTTCACATCATCAGAGAACGCGGACATCGTGATTATCACGCTGCTCTAGCGTACTCTGAAAGGAAGGGTAAGGCGGTTGAAATCGTCATTGCCCAGGACTCAACAATGTCATGTTAATGTTATGAAACCCCTCAACAAAAGCACCAAAAGACAAAAATTACACCGTCCACTTTCACCAAGTGAATGTCGGAAGAGGTGGGGAAAACACGGATATAGCATTGCAGCAATGTCAGGATTGCCTTCTGTATAATCTATATATGTGGAGATAACCGAATCTAGTGTTCTATGATTCTGGTCCGGCCTTTTGGCCGAGTGGTTATGCACCTATCTCATGCACAATGTGGGATGGCGCCCTTTAGCCTGAATACCACCCCTTTGACCCATGTCTCCGCCCTGCTGTCTACATGCTGCTCTGACAAGCAGGCATGGGATGCCGGTGCACATGTAGTCATGGTTCAGGAACCATGGACAAGAAAGAAAGGGGCGGGTTTTATAACAAAAAGTCATCCTGGCTACAATAACCATATACCATTCGGAGAAACAGACATCCGGCCCTGTGCAATTACTTTCACGCGCAAAGGTATTCATGCGACTCAACTATTTCCACTGTTGTCAGGCCCGAAATCTGACTACTGTTTTGTAAAGATGGGCAGCCTAACCTTTTTCAACGTATACTGTGCCCCAGGCACTAGTGGAACCTTGGAGCCCCTACTCCGGTGGGAAATTAGAGGTTTGGTGGTTGTTGGAGCCAATTTCAATTCTGTGTCACAGCATTGGCAACCGCAAACAACAAATCAGTACAGCAATGGTAACCAGATTATGGAATGGGTAACAGCCCACGACATGGACCTAGTCAGCATTGTTGGAGAGCCAACGCACAGGGATGGGAACGTCCTAGATCTAACGTGGAGCAACACGGCCGCTATAGCATCAGTGTCCAATTGCTACCACTGTACCTCAGATCACTCAACCATCGAAGGTACCGTGCTTAACCCTACAGTGTCAGATCTCTATGGAATTGTAAAGGACATTCGTGTCAACGACGCCAACTTGAAGGAATTTAGCCGATGCGTTAGCCAATGGACCAAATCTGGCCCTCTCGACAGTGTTGTCAACATCGAAAACTTCACAAATGATCTCCTACTAGTACTTGGAGATGCGCTCAAGATTGCAGGTAAAGTCCCAGCCATCGAAAGCGGAAGAACTGGGCCATGGTGGACCGATGAATGTCGCACAGAATGGCAGGAGTACAAGGCAGCGAGAGACAACCCTGACCTCGCGAAAGAGGCCCGCATGAGCTTTAGAGCCGTGGTACAAAAAGCCAAGGGAGAGTACTGGAAGAGGCAAGTAGAGGCAGTGACTACTGACGCACAGGTATTCAAGCTCATGAGATGGGCTAAGCCTCGACCAGCTGCTGAGTCCCCTCCCCTGTAGATTGACGAAAACCGATGGCTATCTGACCCGCGAGAGCGAGCTAGTGCGCTACAAGACATTCTCTTGGCTAGGTTTAGCGGCGAGAACGACATCTCTATCTGGGAGAATGGACAGGAGGAGCGTATTCCATGGGATACGGAATTTTCACTGGACGATGTGACAAGCGCCACTATCTCTGCCAACGTTACAGCGCCGGGAGCGGACAAGATAACGGCACGGTTACTGAAAGCCTGTTGGTCCCATCTAGGACCTCTCGTGAAAGATCTTTACCAGGCTTGTCTGAAAATCGGCTACTTTCCCACGGCCTTCAGGGTGGCAGAAGTTGTGCTTCTTCCAAAGCCGGGTAGAAATCTGTCAACTGCCAAGGGTTGGCGACCAATCTCGCTGTTGTCGAGTTTAGGCAAAGGACTTGAGCGTCTAGTTGGTAAGAGAATGGCATGGCTGACAATAAGTCACCAAGTTGTTCACCCACAACTATTCGGCTCCGTACCAGGACGATATGCAGTCGACCTTGCATCCTGTGTAATCCATGATGCTGAGGCGGCCATGAGAAGTGGCAAGTGTGCGGCTATGGTCACACTCGACATTCAAGGTGCATTTGATGCAATCCTTCACAACCGACTGCTCAAACGCCTTCGAGAATAAGGCTGGCCACGATCCCTGTGCCGGTTTATTCAGACATTTATTTGCTGTGATTTTTGAGGATCATGGTCTAACGAGCAAGTTTGGTTATGCTGACGATGTAGCTAATGTCAGAATTGGAAACACCGCGGCGGATGCTATCTCCGCAGCTCAAGACGACCTCGACAGCCTTATCCTTCTCGCAAGAGAACACAGGATCGATTTTGACCCAGCAAAGTTAGAACTTCTAGTAACCAGAGGAGGGCCTAGAAAGAAAATCAACGCAGCTGATCTTTCCATCTTAGTGAAAGATCGCCGGATCGAACCATCACCTCATATCCGGTGGCTAGGAGTCTGGCTTGATACCCAGCTAAACTTCAAGCAACATGTACAGGAATGGACTGGAAAGGCTAATCGTCTAGTCCATTTCTTACGACATATATACGGAGTTCAACGTGGTGCAGCACCCGGACCTTTGATTCGTGCGGTACATGCATGTGTTCTGAGCACAGCTCTATACGGGGCAGATGCGTGGTGGCCAGGTCTCACTCGAATAACCACACTGCGAGATAAAGAAGTCGGCACTGGAGTAGGCTGGCATATATCTCTACTGGGAAACACGATAATGAAAGCTATAAGAGTAGCACTCCCATCGTGGCTCACCACTCCCGAAGGCGCTCTTCATCGTGAAGCGGGAATACCCCCGGCATCGATAATTCTTCAGCAAAAGATGCTGCGGTCTGCAGCTCGTATGCGAAGAAAGGATGCTTGGTACCCTCTAGCCATTCGGGCGGCCGAGAATCCGAAAGAGACAATAAGACGCTTAGGTCTTAGATCGTTATCGACTTCAAAGTTGTTGTCGACATTGTATATGTATGTCTGTTATCACAGACATTGAAAATAATTGATGAGATTGCTTAATGAGAGGCTAGTATTGATTCCGATATAATATTGTAGAAGACTTGTCCCAACTATCAGAGGGCTACAACGTCTTTATCTATCTACAGGTAAATTCCCCATATTCCAACCACGCTAGCCATACAGGACATAGCATATAAAACCTGATTCGTATCATCAGTTTGGGGCTGAGGTTTACCGTGCATATGCTACTTGAGTCGCATGTCTGACTACTATGCCACACGCTCAGGTATCAATCTAACAACCCACACCAAAACCGAAACTACTCACAACCCTGATGATGACCCCATGAATAATTGGAATAGTAGCCTGCAACATAGCACAATTAGGCTAGACATTGTTGACCAGGACCTAATCCGAACAGATCGGGACAAAGAAATCGTTTGTTTAGACAACTTGAACGGTACATGACACGCCTAAAAATGAGTGTGCGTCGAGTTCCGACAGCCAAAGGCCCTGGAAAGCTATGCTTCCCACGTGGCACCCCAGCATCGATTCCTCGTAGCCGAGAAAATGAAGCTAAGTTTCGAAGCATAAAGCGATGGTTAGCTTCCCGTACAGCTAACACATCTTGCGCTTTCTGTTGGAATTTGCCACATTTCTTACCATAATTGGCATTCCTTGCAAATATGAACAACTTTCCTGCATGCTGCACAATACATCCTGTATTCTACATTTTAGTTTCTTTTCGCTGTTGAGATATTCTCTCATACATTTACATATGCGGGGTAATATGATACTATATGCAAATTCAGTGAGAGATATGGTCACGTTTACTTTGCGACAAATAGGATGGCGTTAATGATGCGGGGTCAGTACTGTTTTATTCCCCGCACAATGGTTTCGTGGTCAGCTGTGCTGAAGACTTTTCACTGTAGTAATTGTTGTTTGCATACCCACTTTAACTCTAGGATATGCGCACATAAATTCGCGTTTTACATGTAACTTAGAACTCTAATGGAAACAACATTCTTTGAGCTATACTTTCTGCTCCTCTTACTATGAAATCGCAACACTTTCTCTGATGGATCATCATCGGGTCCCGGAAAATCAGCCTGGGAGTATGTAGTTTACCAAGGAGGTAAACTAGTTAGAAGTGATTCCGTTCCACTTCCCGGAGCAGAGGTATTCGACGCAGAAGTTGTAGGTGCCATGAAAGCCTTGAAGGCTGCAATAGAGGTAGGAGAAGACTTACTGATCTGCATTTTTCTGGACAACCAAGCCGCCACCCAGGCGCTCGTAAGAGGAAGATCTTACTCCTCGCAGTCGGTGGTGGACAAGTTTTCATCGCTGAGACACAATAAGCGTGTGGAAATACGCTGGATACCTGGTCATGTGGGGATTTAAGGCAATGAAGAGGCCGATAAGCTGGCCAAATCAGCCTTGGGAGCTCCCAATAACCAGTCACTAACCTCAGCTGCGCCCAGTGGAGAAGATCAAGATCTAACCTTTGCAGCATTAGGGAGGTGGGTTAAACAGCGCAGCCAAGAGCTCGTGTAAGAGTGGTGGCAGAAGTATCGACCGAAACGATACAAAGATCTGGACCTATTCATGCGTTGTAAAAGACCCTCGAAACTAGCTTTAGCAAGACGGGCGTACCATCGTCTTATTGTGGCGATGTGAAGGGAACCCCGAGTTGGTGATCATAATGTCGATTTAATAAACTGTATAAAGAAGAAAGATAAATCTAGCTACAACTAACGGGTATTTATAATATTCAGCCCCTCAGTGATTGTCTTGACTGATTTCTTCACCCTAGGCCGAATACTTGCCACCCAGCCACATATTATCAAGAATCACTACGCTGTGACACTGATCTGGCCCCTTGGCTGGTAGTGCCGTATCTTCCAGTTTCCTCTATCATTTCCTTACAGTCTTACAACATGAATCTTCAACAATACGCTTAGGTATCCACATAAGCTCAGACAACGGTCAAACCGTAACAGGCGATTACAGACTACAGGGACTACACCAACTACCATCGACTTATCAAACCCGAACATGAGGATCTGAAATGCGTTTGCGGCTGAGGGAAAAGGCCCTGGCAATTTTCAGAGTTTCGACCTGCTTTGCTACGTTGGAGAAGCTATGAGAAAATGGCCCCACCTGGGGCCAGGGAAATGATAGAAGAGAAGGGATGGTAGAAGTTCATTCAATTCTTAACTTCAAGGAGATGTTATAGTCTGCCGAGGAATGAACAGGGTGGAAGGTGACCACGCTGAGATTGTTTCTGACCCGAGAGGAGATGGGTGTGGAAGATAGGGATGCGGCGCAGGGCACCGTAACTCAGACATATACTGTTCATTTTTTTTTCTTTTCTTTTGTCGCTTCTGGCTCCACTGCCGGTCATGTAGGTAGCAATGAGCTTTTAGAGCCCATCTACCCTTGTCACGTCAAAATAGATGTTAGGTTCTTCCTGTGACGTAAAAGATTTCAAATTCAAATTCAATCGATATTATCTAAAAATACACATCTATTTTAAAAATAATTGCTCTGAATTACAAAAGTCTACATCGAGGCCCTCAGTGTGGCTCACAACTAAATTGAAAGCGTACTACATGTTTTGTATTAGACTGCTCTATCCCAATACTTTGTGTACCCTCCATTTTCCTTTATCACCGCTATACATCTTTTGTGCATGCTGACCACACTTAACAGAGGCTTCTTCCGAGCAATGCATCTGCTGTAACCCATTTTAATGAGGGCTTTTGAAAGTTAATGCTCATTGCATCCCCAGTGGCTGAAGGATCCCATTGCTAGTTCCAAAGAGCACATCTGTCGATTTTCAGGAGATTCCCGGACGAAAGCCTCAAGCTCATCAACTTGTTCCGCACTTAATTTTAGTGAGGGTCCCTTGCGAGGTATAGGATTCTCAGTATCTTGAGCACACGCAAGTTGCACTTGCCTTCTTGTGAAGCCAAGTTCGTCGGATATATGTTGTAATGTCAAGCCAAGTCTTCTTAATGTTCTTATTTCAATACATTGATTGCGAGTTAGATGCCTGCAAACTTTAGTTTCTGAAGTAGACTTTTCCAGAGACATTGTTTGCTAGAATAGAGGATGAATTGATAGAGATGTTAAGAGTCAGAGGCTATGTTGGTTGGGGAGTCAAGAGTGTCGTTGAAAATGTGTTTCTCTAACTGATTGTTTGAAGAAGCCGATTGGATCATACTTCATGGCGAGCGGGGTAATGACGAGAGACAGTCTAACCTATTGCGAGCTAGCCCAACTGCGCCTACAGGGATAACCCCTTAAACAACCCAGTTTCATGCCTGACATTTGTAACCTAGAGGCACTGTATACCAGAGAGCACCACCAAGATGTGGACCATGGTACTGTCCATCATTTTTTTAATTCAGCTATTTATCTATGCCACATGGCACCGTCCATCGTTTGCTTATTTTTATAGTGTCAGCTACACTCTCGCAAGCGAAGTCTTGCCGCGCACAAAGCTCAATTCGTAAGACTCTTGCCAAAATTCGAAATTTCACGCCCGTCGAGAATGTATCCCTCTTCTGCATCATCTTGTAAACTTGTCCTGATCCCTCTCACGACCATCCCAAAGAGCTATTTCTCGGATTTGTGCATCACGCTTTTCTTCCTCCATCGGGTATAAATATCGGCGAGGGCGTGTATTTGGTGACCAGCTTAGGCCAGAGAATAGTCGATGAGAGGTGTAGTCACTGAAACGAGAATGTACTAGGTCGTACTTGTAAACCTGATGAGGCTTAGGTAGGAGTCAAACTAGTTGGGAACGAAAAAACGACGTGGAGTAACTTGAATCAATGCCTCGTGGGCCAACTTATTTGGTATTGCGAAGTTTGACTGAACTTGGCTCCGGAAGAAAATTTCACTCCCAGGTTCATAGAGGACACCACGTACAGGTGTTCAGTCTTGCCCTCCCACTGAAACCTCATGTCGCCCAGCTAAGCATAACCACATGCAATCGAATCAATTCAATTGGTCTTGACGATCATTCTTAGAAATCTGAACCTTCATACATACTAAGTCTAGATTTCCAACACTATTCTCAACATCTATCAGTGGTGTCATCTACGAACCTCCAGCTCTCACTGTAGAGTCTGCAGAGCCGAGATTTAGTAACACCTTCGTCCTCATTTCGTCGGGGATTCCAAATGACTTTCGCGTTCTGTATCGTCTTCATCTCTCAACACATCCCCTTATCACCATTATCATGAAGCTAACCACGATCAGATCAGATGGTAGGGTCGGAGCTCTACTCATCACCAACCCTTGATCATGGAAGAGAAGCCATCCAATGAGTTTCCGGAGCGTACCCAGCACACGATACGGCGATGGTGGATTGGATCAAGTCGGCCTCTAATGTTACAAAGAAGGGAGATCTAGGTGGATATGCGCACCTCGTGTGGTCCCTGTGTCTAAGCCTCGCCTGGCTTTGGCTGCAGGTTTTCCGAGACTTTTTCCCGCGCAATGAGTTTCCATTGCCACCCTTCATATTTTCTTTGGTTGAAGATTCTATGGAAAAAGTGGCTGAATAGCTATTCATCGCGGGCAATATATGTTGAAAATCTTGACTTAGTATATATGAAGGTTTAGATTTCTAGGTATGATCATCAAGATCAATTGAGTTGATTCGATTGAATATGATTAAGTTCAGTTGGGCGAAATAAGTTTCAGTGGCTAGGAAATGCTACCTTGCGATTATTATTAATTCATTTTATTGTCATCTCTGAGTCTATGATTATGTAGGACATGCAGGTCCTCTCTGCCTACAGGCCAAGGATACCTATGCCTCCCATACAGCTCCCATCAAACAGTACCTCCCCTCACAAGTCCTCATTCGATCATACACTAAAAGGAGCCCTTTGCCCTTCATTATCTCCCCTTTCCAGCCAACGAAACGATGGCCATTTGCGGGTGGATGGCAGCCGGAAAAAATCGCAAAAACCACTGGGTGCAGAGCACTCCTAATACCGATATTAGGACTAAATCCGAAGACATAATGATCCTCCTGAAGCGTTCGAAGAGGCCGGCCAGCTGGGCGCTGCAGACTTGTGGGTACCTGCTACCTTGCGATAATTGAGTGGCCGGCTGTTGCTAGATCACTGGAAGTTCGGGATCTGTATTTAACGATAGACTTACTTGTATATGTTAAACCAAGTGAACGGAATATTATATATTATTAATTCATATTGAGAAGAGAGTTCGATATCACATACAACTATCAATAAAATCTTGTCCGAAATTGTATACTTGTTCTTCGAGATATTTCCACTTAGAAATCCTTGACAATTTCTAACAATATATCAATAACCCTACAAGTAACAAAAGAGGCGAGAAGCATTGTACAAGGTGTGGCCAGGGACAGAAAGGAGTCCAAGGTGCCAGATAGTCTATGACTCAAGTAGTAAAGTAAATATACCTCTCTCTCTCTCTAACGGGTAATCCAGATCTCTATATGACATTTCGCTACCTACATCGTTGTTTCGTACAAACTTAGAAGTGCAAAAAAAAAGAGTGCCCTGCACTACACCTTAATCCTCGTACCACGCCAATCGGTCCCAAGAAGCATTACAGTTGATCTTTTAACCCCCTGTTTATGATTCATTCTTGCTGTAACACTTTGTTACAGTTAAAAAAAAGTCGGAATTTCTGCCATCCGTCCTGCCCTATTATATCCCTGATCGTCGGATGTGGCTCTTTCGTTTCCGTCCTCCATTTCTGGATAATCGGGCGACACTCTGCAAAATCCCATGGCCGCTTTTTTCGGCCACATTTGCAGAGTATTTCTTCATTCGAGTGTTGGAACCGTCTATGATAGCTGGCGAAGTCACCATGCCCAGTCCTTGCTGCGATGAGGCGGTGATATGCCCATCGAGGTAGAGCTAGCTCCGGATGGCGTTTTCTTCGCATCAGTAGATCCAGATCTTCATGCCTACTCGATCTGTTCTTAAGCCACCGTTCTTCCGCAAGTTTTTGTACCCGGATAATGACTTGGCGCTTGAGAGCTGCAAAATTCATAACTTCGTGGTCCCTATCCAGATGTGAGTAGGCATAATGATTTATTTGGGTTGCCGGACGCAAATAGGTTGGAAGCCTGAGGACATTTTTATGTCTTGGCTCAAAGGAGAAACGCGTCTATCTAGTCTATTAACCTTATCACGTGAATCTGACGCGTTGTAATGAAACTTGGACTCAAACCCTTTTCAGTCATACGAACTATCAACGAATTTCACAATGGGAATTAAACAGCTCTTCTCCATAATCAAAGAAGAATGTCCAGATGCCTTCAGGGAAGGGGATATTAAGAACCAATTTAGCCGAAAAGTAGCCATTGTGAGAGAAACCTCCCACTTCAAAACACCGTCCTGGCTGACCTTCCAAGGATGCGTGAGGATAAAATATAACCGTAGATGAACCTTACAAATAACTGATTTTACTAGCTCTATGTGTATCTACAGTTTTCTCATCGCTGTACGTTCAAATGGCGAGATGCTTACGAATGAGAATGGTGAAACGACGTCACATCTTATGGGCATGTTTTACCGCACACTACGCATTGTAGACAATGGCATCAAACCTGTTTACGTCTTCGATGGCGCACCACCAAAGCTCAAGTCTGGGGAACTCGCGAAACGGTTCCAACGTAAGGCTACAGCTGCCGAGGGTCTTGAAGAGGCGAAAGAGACAGGGACTGCTGAAGAAGTTGAAAAGTTTTCCAGAAGAACTGTTCGGGTAACGAGGGAACATAATGCGGAGTGCCAGCGACTGTTGAAACTAATGGGCATACCCTTCATCATCGCGCCGACCGAAGCCGAAGCACAATGCGCCGTTTTAGCCCGAGCTGGGAAAGTGTATGCTGCTGCCAGCGAAGATATGGATACATTATGTTTTGATTCTCCCGTACTCATGCGTCACTTAACGTTTAGTGAACAACGAAAGGAGCCTGTGCAGGAGATATTTGTTGATAAGGTCTTAGCAGGCCTCAAAATGGACCGTGCACAGGTAGGTTGCCCTCCTATATGCGTCATCACTAACATGACTTAGTTCATTGATCTATGTATCTTACTTGGTTGTGATTACCTAGATCCTGTACCAAAAGTAGGGCCCCACACAGCCCTAAAGCTCATTCGCGAGTACGGGTCACTCGAAAAATTCGTTGCAGCCATAAATTCTGGAAAAGCCAAGTACACTCTTCCGGAAGACTGGCCCTATACTGAGGCCCGTGAACTCTTTCTTCAGCCAGATGTTTATCCAGCTGATCACGAGAAATGTAACTTTAAATGGGAACAACCTGACGTAGATGGCCTGATTCAATTCCTCGTAACAGAAAAGGGATTTTCGGAAGATAGGGTCCGCTCTGGCGCAGATAGATTGAAGAAAAACTTAAAAACAAGTCAACAGGCTAGACTCGAAGGCTTCTTTAAACCAGTAGTAAAGACTGAAGCTGAAGTACAAACATTGAAGCGCAAAAGCGATGCGAAGAACGAGCAGAAAAAGAAAAGGCTAAAAGAAGAGAAAAAAGACAAGAATAAGGCAAAGCCAAGAGGTGTAGCCTAAACTACGACACAAACCGTCTTGGCCCCAGTACAACTCTCTCTGACGAAAACTCTCACTTTAGGTCTTGAATCTCCAATCTGGATATAATCCTCTTCATTTAAGCGACAGGGTTTGGCGTTGGCGCTGGAGTTTTGGTCATGCAGAGAAATGACAAGAGAGACTTTTCTAATAGTAACAAGTAGGTCGTGTTGACCATCTTTTCATCACCAATTCAACCACATTTCATTAGAGCTAATAATAAATTACGTCCTCTACAAAACTCATATACTGGTCTACAATTTCACTCTCTAATATCATATATCCACTTGGCTAAATTACGATTTTGATGCACCTCAATGAGTGTTGCCTCGTCACTTTAACTTCCAGTTCTATCGAACGATGTGCGCCCAAAATAGGGGAATTGAGATAGAAGGGAAATTTTTTAACAAACACGGATACTCTAACTTGAATTGAGCGACTGGTAGTAGTCGTATACAGCTAGCCTACAATACAATGTTTTTACATAAGCTCTCCTTCAAGCGCGTGACCACAAGAATAGCTATACTACTCCTGAAATTAAACCTGACCGCCGGCACACCATAGCCATAAGGTGGACCTCCTCAATTGGTTCACCCTCGTTCCTTCCGCCCTCGAGAAACTAGAAAGATATTGTGTTAGTTCTAGCGAAATGGACGTGGAGAAGGGAGTAAGCTACTTTGGTGTAGACATCTTCAAAACGCTTGAGGTTCTGCTCGACGCGCTCAAAGTCTAGCTCTTGCTGAGGTTCTGGACCGGGGTCGGCCCGAAGCGAGGGTGTTTTGCTAACGCGGCGCAAAGCCTGTATGTCTTGGAAACTCTGTTTAATTAAGCTACTAAGGGGAGTTGGCGCAAGGATAGGTGTCGAGGATGTGGCCTGAAGATTAGGGTTTGAAGATTTGGGGGTAAGTGATATCTTCTGAGCGGTTTTAGTGGCAATGCTGGAAGCTGACTTGGACGAGTGCAATCGTCCCGAGTGCATGGGCCGGCGATTCGATTGATGGATGGTGGCAGTGGCGGTCGGGGATGCGGGTAAGTGCTCAGTCGGATGGAGAGGAAGGGCAGGATCGTCAAGATTAGCTGGGCGACGACTTAACAGAACACATGGTGACGAACGCCTGTCGATTCATGTTCATTAGCTATATCCGGGCGAACAACGCAACGCCAGAATACAGTAACTGGCAGCGGATTCTATGCGTAGTAGAGACGGAAGGGTGGGTCGGAAAACTTACGGATGTCTCAAGCCGTCAAGACAAGCATCATCAAATACGCTTTCGTTTTTGCGTGAGAGAGAGTCTAACTTGTTCGACGCGTGTTCTGGACGCGCCTCGGTCGTATTCCGACAAAAAATGCGGCCCCCGAAGCTCTTAGCTTTCACTTGGATGGTATTATGTTAGCCTTTGGATGCTTTATCTTTGGCTCAAAAACCAACCGGGCTTGGTGGGAGGGGTTGGTGGGCTGAAGTTGCTCATTATTAGGATTTTGCTTATTACCGAGAGATTTTTGTGCAAGCGAACTGAGGAAAAGTGTTCAAAAGATTGATGATTCTTAGTGAAGGGATACGCCCTGAAGAAGTCTCAAAGGCATCACCCCCTTGACAAAGAATGTACGAGTCATCGTTTTTCCTGATCTCTTTGCGCTCACGCACCCGATCTCGAAGTGACGATTGGGAGGGGGCGGGAAGGGCATATTCATCCCCGGGAGACCAAGACGCATTTTCTTTGAGGCTTTCCGAGATTGGACCATGCGTTGGATGGTTAGACCATGTATTCTTTGTCCGCCGCTGGATCTGGAATTTTGGTATCTTGCATCGTTTGCACCAAAGGAGGAAGGGTGCCCGGCAGGGTCATTACGATCACGAACGCCCGTCTTGTCCGTAAACTTGGACATGCCTTCGTCGTACCCTGGCCCATGCAGAGTCCAGTCTGTCATATGCACGTGCGTTACTGTCATAAAAACGACTTGCAGAAACAGGCATCTAGGGGCGTCGAGCGAATTGGAGAGAAAAGGCATTTGTATCATCTCCTCGTGTGCTGTCAAATGTTGGTGGTGGCAAGTCGACATGTAATATTAAGACTTGACGACTTACCAAGGCCCTTGATTGGCACCGGGAAGCACAGCAGTTCGAGCTGAATCACTGGGGTAAGGGGGTCTGTGTACCTTGGCGTCAGTTAGTCTCTGCTTCAGGTACGTCGTGGAACCAGTTGAGCCTACCTTGGTTCAGTCTATTAATTCCGTGTAAATATAAAGTAGCGGAGCAGAGGTTTCAAATGATGAGAGAGAAATAACTTAAAAAGTACGGTCTTTAGTAATATTGAAGAGACGATTGTGTGGGTTGGGAGTAGGCTTGAAAGGCTGAGAATGACTTTCCTGAGGTACCCACAAGTCTCCCGCTTTGAACGCTTCAGAAGGGAAGCTATGTTTTCGGATTTAGTCGTGATATCGGCATTAGGAGAGCCCTAATCCGGTGGTTTTTGCGATTTTCCCCGGCAGCTACACACCCACAAATTGCTATCGTTTCGCTGGTCTGAAGGAAGAAGTACCAATGGTAATACGATTGCTTTGAAATTCTACTGAAAAACGTGTGGGGTCATATCCGCTGGTGAGAAGTCATGAAGGAGGGGGTGGAGTTGGAAGAGTTTGTTAGATGGAGTAGTGTGAGTTTACTGTACTGTTTGAGTCACAGATTATCTAGCAAATTGAGCTTCTCTCAGGCCCAGGCCACACCTTATACAGTGCTCCTTGCCTCTTTTGTTACTTGTAAGATCATTGATATATTGCCCGTGATGAATAGCCATTCAGCTCAGTATTTACCCGTGGAATTCAGCCACCTTTTCCACGAAACCTTCTACCCAAAAAAATGGTGGCAATGGAAACTGATTGCACGGGAAAGAGCCTCAGAAAACCTGCAGCCCCAGCCAGGCGAGGCCTAGACACCAGGACCACATGAGGTGCGCATGTCCATCTAGATCTCCCTTCTTTGTAACATTAGAGGCCGACTTGATCCAATCCACCATCTCCGTATCGGGTGCTGGGTACGCTCCGGAAACTCATTGGATGACTTCTCCTCCATGATCAAGGGTTGGTGATGAGAAGGGCTTCGACCCTGACATCTGATCTGATCGTGGTTAGCTTCATGACAGTGGGGGGTTTTTTTGCATCAATGATAGAGGGGATGGGGGAATGTGCTTAAGTATAAAGATTATGCAGACCGCGGAAGCGATTTCGAATCCCCGACGAAGTGAGTACGAAGGTATCATTCAACCTTGGCTCTGCAGACAACAGTCAGAGCTGGAGGTTCGTGGAGGACACCGCTGGCGGGTGTTGGGAATAGTCCCCTAGCAGGGAGTACACCAGCCGGTCCTACATACTCCTGGACCATAGACAGGAAGGTCCCGTTCGTCTATATCTATTCATAGACTCAATAGGACAAAAAACAAAAAAATTACATGTCTTGACGGGAGTATGAAGGCTGAACATAAAGGGCAAGACTGAACACCTGTACGCGATGCCCTCTACGAACCTGGGAGTGGAATATACTCCCAGAGCCAAGACCAGTCAAATTTCGCAATACCGAACAAGTTGACCCACGAGGCAATGATTCAAAATACTCCACCATCTCAATCTTTCACTCCCACGCCGATATTTACACCCAACGGAGGAAGCAAAGCGTGGCGTACAAATCTGGGAGACAGTTCTTTGGGATTGGCATGAGAATTTCCAGGACAAGTTAATAAGATAATGCGAAGGAAGAATTCAGACCCGACGGGCGTGGAATTTTGAATACTGGCAAGGAGATTTTACAAATTGAGCATTGTGCCTGCCAGGTCTTCGGTTACAAGAATGCTGGCTACAATATAAACACCGCCATGGTTGGATGGTGCGGTGGTACATCGTCTTGGCCGGTCTGCCAAGTAGACTCTGGATAGCTTGGACACGTATCCCACTCGGGGCAGGAGATCGCTGGTTCAAATCTGGCAAAATACATTCGCTTTTCTCGCGGCGCTGGTATACGTGGATGACGAACTTATGCTTGGATAACCAAAGGTTTTGAATTTCATTTTGGTGGGGACTTACGGAGGAGGGTCGACTGTTTGTGTTAGCGAATACACCTCATAGTGGTATTTGCAAATGAAATACAGAGTATGAGTGTCTCTAACGTCAAAAGAGTCTTCCAAAATGTATACATAGCATCGGTCATGTGTCATAGCTCTATAGCTGAATACACTTAAATGATTTTTAAAAAAAAAGATATTGTTTGATCCTTAAGCTCCTGATAATGAGTATGACTCACATTTGAGTCATGCATTTATATGAGCTTGTATAACTAAAGTCATGTTGTTTCATCACTGAGTCTGTGAAGCCCTTATTTCCTTGCGCAGAATAGGATCACAACATGTTCACCGGTATAGTTTGAGTAGCCTGGGTACCTACTCCACTTGGGAAGGAGATGCCTAAGACCATATTTCGCGCGGAGGAAAGTTGAAAGATGACGGAGGCATGTCTGGATAACTCAAGGTTTATGAGACGTTCCCCTGGGTGGGTATTTACGGATGAGGGTTGACTTGGGGTGAAGAAAAAGCCGGCATAACTTCGCAGTGGTACTTGTCAATGAAATCTGAGGTATGAGTGCTCTTCTACGGTGAATCATTTGTTTTGTACTTTTCTTTGATATTGTATCATTGCTAGATAGCTGCATACGCAGTTAAAATCTGATGCCAAAGCTATCACTACCTCGACATTATAGCGCCCATATATACGTTGCCCGCTCTGAAAATAGAGATTTAGCAGCCTATTATAATCGCTTCAATCGCCACCTCACCCACAATACCTGCAGCTGCAGCGAACTCAAGTCCCATACACATTTCCTAAACTGTAAACTGATCACATCAAGCCTCCTCAAACCATCCAGGGTTGTTCAGACAAATTGAAGTTCTTTCTTGGGACCCCCACAGGAGCATCAGAACTTGTACAATGGCTCGAAAAATCACAGTTCTTCACCAAAATTTGTCTCCGGATTCTTCCTGAGACATCAATAAACGATGCTTAGCAGCAGTTCAAAGAAAAAGAAAAATAAGAGAGAGCTTATGGGCTAAATTTTCTTTTCTTTCCTATCGTTTAATCTAGCATGTCCGGAAGATATTCTTCCCGCTATGACTGGCCCTCCTCCCCTCCGTGAGACATAAATTACCGTAGACAGCGTGACGTATTAAGTCAGGAGGACGAAGGCTGAACACCTGTTAGTGGTGCCCTCTACGAACCTGGGAGTGGAAATTTCTCCCAGAGTCGAGATTCAGTCACGAAAATGGGTGGGATGAATTTCAATTGATGGATTTTCGACTTGAAGGAGTTGCAATCTATATTTTGGTCGAAAGATCAGCCAGCAAAGATTTCACAGCCGGAACAAAGTTGAACAAAAACTCACCACTACCATCATACGATTCATGAATGGATTTAGGTCTGTCAGGGGGTCGTATTCAAACATCTGACATCTCTCAAACTCCTTTTATATTTGTGACGAAGCATTTCTCAGTCGATCCTATACCTGCGACCCACTTCCATACTCGTCCCATCACCTACCTACACACGCCCTAAGGAGGAAAGTCATGATAGAAACGGGACGCGTACAAAGGAGGAAGAAAAGGGAAGATACACCGAGGGGATTAAACAAATCCCCAATGACGACAACAACCCGACGGTACGATAAAGGTGCAAGGCTGGAGCAACGATGAGATCTTGGACGGCATTTATAATTCGGAGTCAATAAGGATGTCAAGGGCCCGGGCGCGTGGTGGCCAAGGCTGAAGAGGAAATTGCGCTACGGCGTGTATACAGCGGGTTTCTGGACGGTTAGGCTTGGTATGATTCAACACATAGGTGAAGTCTGAGGTGGTCCGGTCATTAAAGTGGGACGGGGTTTATCTGTACTTCACGGTAGTTAACCTGATCCGGCCCAACCCCACACGTGCTTAAGCTCCAGTAGGAGTGCGACGGTATTTACTTCACCTAGCAGGTTAATGAACAAACAAACAAAATTCGAGAAATTCGAAAATTCCCATTTTCCCATTTTCCATTCCTATGATCACTTCTGTGCTTGACTTCTCGAATTGTTAACCGTCGCGAGGTATTTAAAATGCCTCCGGTGAGAAAAAATCGCCCAAAGCCGACAACTTCAGCCGGCTTTGAACGGACACCATTGTGTCCAAAACCTACTGGCCTCGCGCAAAAATTATCAAGCCTATTTGCGAGTGAGGCCTTTGTCCCAGGGAAGTCCACAAATCTTCCCGATCAAGAGATGACTGATTCTGAACCGATCAGAGCAGAAAACAATGGTCCCAAGACCAAAACCCCCGTCGGACTGCCCTCTTTGGCAAGCAGCTCCAGGAAAGGAAAGGAAGTTGTTCGAGAAAAGACAACCGAACGTGCAGAATCATCTGCAGGAAACAATGCTGTGCCAGCCTCTAAAGGCGTAGCATCTACATCAGCAATGGAATTTCCACTAGAGCTGCAAACCGTGATGGAGGCCGAAAAGCGACGTACGACGCAAATTACGGCCCGCCTCGCCATCTGCTCGACTGCGATAAACAGTGTTGAAGCAGCACTTTCGCCTCTTTCGATCGGCGAAAATAAAGAATTTGTAGACGGTATAAAAGTCTACCTACGAGCAGCTATTGGCCAGTTCATTCAATCAGGTCCAGGAAGCACACCACCAGTCCTTCCTGCCCGCCCCGCCAACCCTCTCTCACCGAGGGCTCCAGAAATTAGGGCACCTAACTCTACGAAAACCCAGGCTTCGGCCCCAAAGACAACTTGAGCCACCGTAGCTCAGGCAGGCCTAGTCAGTAGCGCTGGGCCATCGACAAAAAAGGCAGCACCGCCCGCCCAGAAAGCAAAAAGTGCCAACTCGAGTGGAAAAGCCGATTCATCACATTTTCTGCGCCTTGACCATTTCCATCCCCACCGTCTCCTTTCTCCAGCTGGAGTAAGGCTAGCGGTGTCTCAGGCGCTGGGAACCGCTGCCAACAATATCACGTTGGTTCAGCGGGTAAAGACCGGCTTTGCAATAACCGCAAAGGATGAACTCGCTCGAAAAGAGCTCCTAGATTCCTCCACATCACGGAGCGAATCTGGAATCAAACTGGAACCAGCATCAAATCTGGTTGCCGTGCAAATTGCCACCGTCCCGGAGACAATTCGAACTCTTGCTGGCCCAATCGCCGTGACGGCAAAGATGGTTGCCGACAAAGTCACGCGAGTGACCCAGTTGGTTCCCTTTCTGGTTCGTCCTCATGGGACTAGCAAACCAGGAGCACTCTACTCAAATTGGCAAGCGTTCTTTCACCGAGAATCCGCTCCTCGACCCGGATTCCACCTTTTCGACGACTCTGGAGCTGCAAAGCTCTTCCGACCTCGTCGCAAAATCGAACAATGCAAACGGTGTCTTGAATTTCACGCCACCCGTGGTTGTTCCCGCGCTCCAGCTTGCTGGAACTGCAGATCTAATATGCACTCAGAATCAGAGTGCAAGGCCCTCACCCGGTGTCGAAACTGTGGGGGACCTCACCGATCGGATTCCCGGGCCTGCTTAGCCAGACCCAGCAAGTCCGGACCGGTGACAAAAGGGCAGCTCGCGCGGATCCGCCAGATCCAGCAAGGGGAGTTCGCGAAAGTGGCTCGATTTAGGGCTGCAGCCAAAAGGGCCGAAGTGGCAACGATGGCCTCAATGAAGGATGTCTCGATGGCCGAGGGATCGGGTTTCGGAATCCTGGGATCCAAAGAAGAAGTTTGAGGGTACAGCAACCCTCGGTGAAGTCTACGGAAAGCTTCAAAATACATAGCAGGATACCAGCTGGATTCAGGGTATCTGCGAACTAGTCTTTCGCTCACAGCGGAGATAAGAAAAAGTCATCTGGAAGATGTGGCAGGAAAGGGAACGGGCGAGAAGCGCGGGATCCGGACCAAACAGTATTTCTCCTAAATTTGATTTCTGTTTTTGATTTCTGTTTTTGATTTTAGTTTTGCTGTTAACTTCTACAATTTCAGCAGAAGTTTATGCGGTTGAAATGAGTTGGGCCTGTACGCAGGGATCCTTGCCGGCTCCACCGGCCCTGGACCCAATGTTGAAAAGCTGGAGTTAGCTTAGGACCAAAAGTAAATAAAAAAACGAGCAATACCGAGGCTGAAATTAAACCTTCCTCGAAGGATACGATGATATCGGGAGGACTCGGCTTTTTGGCCTTGAACCCCGAAGATTAGGCATGAAATTCTACGAGTGCGTGGAAGAAATAAGTAATGGCCGCTCATAAACTTTGAAGAAGGACCGACAATGGTGCAGGAAACCCGTCAACTCATCTGCTGCTCTAGGCAGAGATTGAGCAAGATCATCATTTGCAAGCTGTGACAGAGAAAGGAATGCGCTAGAAGCGAATTGCAGGCGTCCGATTTGAGAAATCTTCTCTCTTTCGGAAATATTTCTGTTTTTCTGTTTTTCTTGTTTTCATACTTTCATGTCTATGTAAATCAACTACAATTTTGGTGCCGATTCACGGGGCTGAAATGAGTTGAGCCCGTTTGCAGTGATCCTCACTTGTTTCCTCCGGCCCCGTGCCCTTATGGTCATTGGGCATTAACTTTTGATTATAGAAGTATTACAAAAAACTTCGCGATGACCGGAGACAATCCATCTGTTATTAAGTTGTCACACTACAATCGATCTATTGTGCTACTGTATAACAATTTTAATAAGGCCAATTCGAACGCTTCAGAAGGATCACTATGTCTTCGGATTTAGTCCTAATGTCGGTATTAGGAGAGCTCTGTACTCAGTGGTTTTTGCGATTTTTTTCGGCTGCCATTCACCCGCAAATGGCCATCGTTTCGTTGGCTGGAAAGGGGAGATAATGAAGGGCAAAGGGCTCCTTTTAGTGTATGATCGAATGAGGACTTGTGAGGGGTAGTACTGTTTGAGGGGAGCTGTATGGGAGGCATAGGAGGGGATATACTACTGGCATAGGTATCCTTGGCCTGTAGGCAGAGAGGACCTGCATGTCCTACATAGTCATAGACTCAGACAGGACAATAAAGTGAATTAGCAAAAACAATTTTATTATAACACGTGAGTCCCTTAAAGCTCCGGCTGATTGAAAAGTTTGTGAGTGTAAAGCTTGGCAGTAGTAAAAAATATTGACCACCATACAGTTGGATCAGTATTCTTCTGATGGGATCTACGGGAAATGTGAGCAAAATGTTTCGTGACGAATATAATTTCGAAAACGTCATCACCCTCAAGCTGCTTCTTACACCTGGACGGTGTGGGGATTGAACCCACGACCTCTCGCATGCAAAGCGAGCGATACTACCACTGATCTAACCGCCCCGTTCTTATCACCTGACCTATCGTACTTTATAGTACCTGTTGCATCAAACCGATAAACCTCTGCGATTCGCCAATGTTTCCCTGATTCTGAGATCACCAACTCCGACACAGAATGTATGAGAACATCCTAAACAGTTATCACTTAGGATCATATGCTGAAAGTTACTAATAGTGAAGGATGTTGGAAATATCGCGCATTCAATTGAGCGCAGCATTTCTGGAACGAAAGAGGGGGACTATTCTCATCACCTGTCAATAGTGTCCCCTACGAGCCTCCAGCTTTCACCGTGGAGTCTGCAGAGCCGAGATTGAGTAACAAAGTCCTCACTTCGACGAGGATTCTCAATCTCTTTCGCCGTCTATATCGTCTTCATCCCTCAACACATTCCCTTATGACCACTGTCATGAAGCTAACCACGATCAGATCAGATGTCAGGGTCGAAGCCCTTCTCATCACCAACCCTTGATCATGGAGGAGAAGTCATCCAATGAGTTTCCGGAGCGTACCCAGCACCCGATACGGAGATGGTGGATTGGATCAAGTCTGCCTCGAATGTTACAAAGAAGGGAGATCTAGGTGGATATGCGCACCTCGTGTGGTCCCTGTGTCTAGGCCTCGCCTGGCTGGGGCTGCAGGTTTTCTGAGACTTTTTCCCGCGCACTCAGTTTCCATTGCTACCGTTTATTTTATTTTTATTGTTTTGGGTAGAGGGTTCGATGAAAAAGGTAGCCGAATTCCATAGCTAAAGACTGAGCTGAATAGCTATTCATCACGGGCAATATATCAATGATCTTTCAAGGAACATAAGAGGCAAGGAGAAATGTACGAGGTGTGGACTGTGCCTGAGAAGAGCTCAATTTGCTAGAAAGTCTATGACTAAAGTAGTAAAATAAAAAAACCTTTCTCTTCCCACATCGCATGGCCGCGGTCAGGAGTCTTTAATTTAGAATCGGCGTTAATAATGTTTCCTGAAATAATTACTGATTAGGATCTCGCGCACTATTTACTTGGGCATATTATTTGTCGAAACTTGCTGATCCTACCATCAATATGGTTTCCATATTTGATTTTGGGATGAATTAAACTTTTTTGCTGATGAAATGTTTCAAAAAAAGGAGGTATGCATGTTTTTGTTCATTTTCCTATTGAGTCTATGATTAAACAAGGACATGTTGGTCCTTTCTGCTTACAAGTAGAGAGTATCTATGCCTCAAGCAGTATAACCTCTACATTGCTTTCTTTGCGATATCTTTCTAGCGGAAATGACCAATAGGTTTCATTTTACTACACAATTAGAGGAGGCGTTATCCCGTCATTAACTCTCATCTCTAGCGAACGAACCGATGGACGTTAAATGGTATGTAGCTGCAGGGAGAAAATCTCAAAAAATATTGAGTGCGGGGCTCTCCAAATACTGACATTAGAATTACATCTGAGGATATAGCTACCGATGAGCTAAACAAATTAACAACTACAGAGTGTAGTAGCTTCATTCGGTGCACTCTGAGGATAAGACTGAACACCTGTACGCGGTATCCTCTTCGAACTTGGAAGTGAAATATTCCCCCAGAGTCAAGTTCAGTCAAATTATGAAATGCGATAGATATTAGCCCACTAGGCGATATTTCAATACTCTCTTCCACGTCAATCTTTCACAGCCAAGGAGATGGATTTTTCGCTAGGCCTAATCAATTCTGCAAGTAAGACATGGTATATCTTGGTTTCAATGGCCACATCTCTTGCAGACTATTTTCTGGCCTAAGCTGGACATCAATTACACTCCCACACCGATATTTTTATCCGCCGGAGAGCCAGAGCGCAGCGCACAAATCTGGGTGATATCCATTTGGAATTGACGTGAGAGGGAATAGGACAAATTTACAACATTATACAGAGGGTGGATACAGTCTCGACGGGCGTCAAATTTCGAACTATGGCAACGAGTTTTCACATATTGAGCAATGTTCGTGCCAAGACTTCGTTTAATGGAGTGCAGGCAACACTGTAAACGGCGCCATGGCTGGGTGGTGCGGTGGTACATCGTCTTGGCCGGTCTGCCAAGTAGACTCTGGATAGCTTGGAGACGTATCCCACTCGGGGCAGGAGATCGCTGGTTCAAATCTGGCAAAATACATTCGCTTTTCTCGCGGCGCTGGTATACGTGGATGACGAAGGTATGCTTGGATAACCAAAGGTTTTCAATTTCATTTTGGTGGGGACTTACGGAGGTGGGTCGACTTTCTGTGTAAGCAAACATACCTCATGGCGGTATTTGCGAGTGAAATCCAGTGTATGAGTGCTTCTGCGCCAAAAGAGTCATCCAACATGTACACATAGAACCGGCCATGTATCATAGCTCTATAGCTGCATACATATTAGATGATTTAAAAAAAATTCACGCACTCGTACGTCGCCACCCTTATATCCTGCAAATATTGGCTCGGCCTTCGCTTACGTGGACCTATCCATAAATCAAAAATAAACCACGACCTTCAGTTACAGCCCTATTTTTGGAAGTGGAGACCTAGGGTGTTGTGGACTTACGGGCCCTCCATTACGTCTAGGTTCCCGATACGGTATTGTGTGTATTTAAGAGGCTGAGTTGAGTAAATTGGTAGCGCTTCAGGCTACCTAATAGATATATGAGCGGCTGCGTGGCGTGGGAACAAGGAGTTTATTGGGGGTTTTCTATGTCTAGATGGCGCCATCATTTTTTCTGCTGCGGGTTAGGCTTTATGTCATTCACACTTGTACCCGCAGCGCACATCTCTGTTGTAGGCGAGTGTGACGGACACCAAGTTGGTGATGAATAAATCGATTTAATAAACTATATGAGGAGAAAAGCTAACTCTAGCTACTACTAACCGGTATTTATAGGAGTTAATCCTCCTCGTGAATCTACAGACTAGTGACTTGTCCTCAGGCTCAATACTTCTACCCAGCCACGTATTTCCAGGTGTCACTAAGTTGTAATGACGCTTCAGCCTCCTGAGTAGTAGTGCCGTTTTGTTCAGCTTCATCTCCACCCCCATACAGCCTCATTGTAAGGATTCTTAGTATCAGGCTTAGGTATCCACCTAAGCTCAAACAACGGTCAAACCGTAACATTACCCCCCCGTTTACCCTCTCCTCTTCTCTTTCCTTAATGCTGGCCCATTATTTGTCTCTGCAGAACCCCACTTTTTCTCCCAAACGTCTAGAGCTACAGCATCTTGCAAATTTATCAGTGATGTCCACTCTGGCTGTGCCATTCCAGTCCACTTCACTAAAGCCTGTCGCTCCCCCTTTTTTGTTCTGCACCTAAGCACTTCGTCAATCTGGTACTCTTCTTCGCCATCATCACTAGTGATTGGTCCTGGGTTTTCATCTTCTAGTATTTGTGAAGGCAACGGATTTTCTTCTGCAGGTATGAGCAAATCCACATGAAATTTATTATGAACTTTTCCCGGTATATTCAGTTGCACTACCTCAGGCGAAATTATTTTTGTGACAGTATACTTTGCATGCTGCCAGCCTAATTTTTTGGAAGGTTGATCTTCCAATCTAATATTCCGTAAAAGGAGCCAAACTTTATCACCGATTTCGTACCTTGGTGCTGGCTGTCTCTTCTTATCTGTCAAATCTTTATATCGTTCCTGAATGGCTGCCATGGCAGATTGCATAAAAATGGTGACCTTTTCTAACCTTTCGACAAATTGTTCAGCCCTTTCTTTTCCTGTAGATGCTGGAATGATTGACTGATTAGTAACAATTTGGATGGGGTTCACATGATATCCGTGTGTCGCAAAAAATGGACTTATGCTGCCTAAGGATACAACATCTCGATTATTTATAGCAATTTGAGCAGCAGCAAGTGAATCAGACCAATCATGTTGGGTGTAGGAAATATATGCTCGCAGGTATGTTTGAACTTCCTGGTTCATTCTTTCCGTTGCTCCATCGGTTTGAGGGTGATAGGCTGTGCTCAGCCTCTGTTCAATTCCAACTAACTCGCACAATCATTTCCAGAATTTACTCGTCCAATTTGACCCTCTATCGCTAGTTAATGCTTTTGGGAATCCATGGTAACGCCAATGACATTCTATAAATCGTTTTGCGCAAGTTTCTGCATCCATTTTGTCCATAGCCTCCAGTGTCACTGATTTCAACAGTCTATCAGTGATTACCATGATATTTGTTGCACCGTTTGATTTAGGAAGTTCCACCATAAAGTCAATGGAAAGCTCTTGATGGAATCTATCAGGTACCGGTAACGGTTTCAGAAGCCCCTGTTTCTGGTGTCGCCAAATTGATGACCTTCCGCACACGTGACAATTTTTACAGAACCGTTTGACTGACTTGCTTATTCCCGGCCAGAAGTATTCTCTAGCGACTTGTGCAAGCGTCGCATCTCTTCCAGGATGGCCAGTGACGGCTGAGTCATGAACGTTCTGTATAATTGCCGTTGTAAGAGGTTCATAGAGAGGCACCCATATCCGACCTTGGTAACGAACTACCCCAACATCATCGTCAAATTCGCAAGCGGCGATCGTTGCTTTAATCGGAGTAGGCTCATTTGAACCTTCTATTTGCAACTTGATGTCTTTGGGCCATACGCGCTCTCCGCTTTGTACCGCCTTAGCGACTTGGACATATATTTCATCGTTTTTTATTGCTTGGTTCCAAAGCTCCTTTAAATCTTCGTTGGCGAATATTTCATGGCCTTCCGCTAGATTAATATGGCCGACACACAACTTTGACGCATGGATTGGCGTTAAGACTTGGCGCTCGCGACTCAAAAGTCGAGGATCACCTTCCTTAGGTCTATCTTGATCCCTCCTTGAAAGTGCATCCGGACGTTCATTCTCTGCACCTTTCCTATATACCAGTGTATATCTAAATCTGGATAGGAATTCAGCCCATCGAGTTTGCCGTTCTGTCAACTGTCTTGTAGTTAAAAAATATTTCAGATTCATGTGGTCGCTTAGGATAGTAAAAGCCTGTGCTAAACCTCTCAATTCTGCATCCCATTCCTTCATACTTGCTACAATGGCTAGAAGTTCTTTGTCATGAATTTCATCATTCATTTCGGCTCCAGTTAACTTCCTGGAGTAGTATGCTACTGGTTTCCATGTGGTGTTTTCTTGTTTCTGCAACAAACAGCCACCAAGCGCAAAACCAGAGCAATCTGCCTCCAACATTGTTTCTCGATCGGGATCCCATTGGGCTAGAGCGGGCTCGGCAACAAACTTTTCCTTTAGCAATTCAAATGCATCATCTTGTTCAGAGCCCCACTTCCAGGGTGTACCCTTGCCTGTTAGAGATGTTAAAGGTGCGCAAATTTTTGAAAATCCTTTGATAAAGCCACGGTAGAAATTTGCAAACCCCAAAAAACCTCTCAGTCCCTTTATCGTTGTGGGTGCTTGCCATTCCGATATTGCCCGAACCTTCGCTGGATCCATCTTGACCGAGGAGTTCCCACTTTCTGAAGATATTATAAAGCCCAAGTATTTTGTCTCTTTGACACTAAACTCACACTTGTCAATATCCAATCCTAGACCAGCTTTCTGAAGCTTTTTAAGTACCAGCTGTACGTGTCTTTGATGTTGCTCTTCATCTCCGTTGGTGAAGATGAGAACGTCATCCACATAAGCCGAACAGAAATCATCGAGGTACTCACGTAAGGCTTCGTTAATGTATCTCTGAAAACTTGCTGGTGCGCCATTCAACCCAAATGGCATAACAAGCCACTCAAATAACCCAAATCGTGTTCTAAATGCAGTTTTCCATTCATCGCCTTCCTTGATGCGCAATTTATGAAACGCGGATCGCACATCCAACTTGGTAAACCATTTGGCTCTACTTAGTTTAGACATTGTCTCTTTAATCAGAGGAAGAGGATATCGATCAGCCTTCGAAATAGCATTTAAGGCGCGGTAGTCTACACAAAATCTCAGACCTCCGCCTGGTTTTCGAACAAATAGTACCGGTGCCCCTGCTGGTGAACTACTTGCACGAATGTAGTTCTTGTCAAGAAGGTCCGTCAGAGTCTTCCTCAGTACCAATAATTCATCCCTTGACATTCCATACAGGGGTCCCCACGGTATTTTTTTGTCAGACTCAAGCCTTATCTCGTGATCACATCCTTGCCGATGAGGTGGCAGCTTGTCCGTTAGCTCTTTCCGAAATAGATCTGCAAATTTTTTACAGTAGTTTGGGAGTCTGTCCAAATTCGTTGGTGACTTCTTTGTTGGCGCAAGCGCTTTTTGAATGTCTGCCAGCGTTACAGAAAATAGCTGGGTTTTGCCAGCGCTTGACTTCCTGGCCTTCCTGACAGTTGCAAGGAATACCCCTGCCGATAAACTTTTAATATTTGATGTTTGATAAGATGAATCCATCATTGCCTGTTGGCCCTTTTCCCATACTCTCATCGGTCGATTGTTCACAATAGCTTCTCCAATGTCCATGAAGCGTTCCCTTGCATTGTAAATAACGTCTTCCCGCTCCATCCATGGTTTTCCCAATATGAGATCATGAGACAACATTGGTATAACATACGCATACAACCTCCGTTGATACCCATCAATGTCTAGCTCCATTCTAACCATTTCCGTGATAAAATCTTCATGGTGCTGACTTTTTGTTGCTTCTGTGAGTTTGCGCGGACTTATTTTTATCCGAGGCAGGTTAGCTTTTTGTACTAATGAATTACTAACAGCGGCTAGACATTCGCATCCATTGTCAATCAAAGTGGGTACTGAATAAATTCCGTTGATCACAGTGTCTATGATAAACGAAGATCCGTTCATAGCGCTTTCAGCTTCTTTATCTCCAGTTGATCTCGAGCTAGCAGCCATTGTCATAGTTTCATTTTCTTGCATTTGGGGACAATTTGATTCGGGAGCTGATCTTTTAGATACCTCGCTCTTCGGAACTTTGGCCTTGGCTGTATCTACAATACGTTCGGCGAATGTTGCTACTTTGGTAGAAGTTTCAGAATTCTTAGCTGGAAGTAGTCGACAGTTAGCTATAACGTGGCCAATCTTTCCACATCGCAAGCACGACCCATCTATTTTGCGCTGGTTCAACTCAACGCGTGAAACCCACTTTGCACGGTCTTTATCGAGACCGGTCATCCTTATACTGCTATCTAAATCCTCACTGTGTAAGTTGGCTTTGGCTGGAAGGTGGTGCGTTATTTCTTGTGAGACTTCCCCTAGTAATTTGCCCCCAGCAACGCCTTGTGTTCCATCGTCGAAGTACCCTGTCTGACCTAGCAGGTAATCCCTTGTAATTTCCATACCAACCTCGTCAATTTCAGAACCCAGGATCGACAGGTAATCAATTAGTTCTCGGAGTGTTCTAGGGCACAGACTACCAATCATGTAATTTCTAGTCGTCTTATTCAAAGAGTTTCGTAACTGGTATATCTTGCATTTCTCATTCCCTTTCGAACTTGGACTTCGCGAGAGTAACTGCTGGAAGCGCGGTAGATAGGACGATAGGTTCTCGTCCCGAAATTGTCGACATGCATGAAATAGTGCGGCCGCCAATTGTTCCTCATTTCTGTCGCGGTAGGTATCATCCATTGCCTGTAACAGCCCTAGCGCATCCCATTCCATGCCATTTGCAAGCATACTCTGAAACTGACCTGTGATCATATCTTTCGCTGTTCCAGTTACTGCATGACTAAATAGTTGAATTAAAAAGTCAGACGGTTGAAAAATATTCCGCTCCTCCACGTCACGTCTGTATATGTACTTAAGAATTCCATGAGTAATTGCCCACTTAGTTCTATCCTTGTGATCGTATGCTTCTGGCCATTTAAGTGGTTCTTCTTCAATGAAGCATTCTCTGCGTTCTGATTGGCCTCCCACATTAGTTCTTGACGGTTGCAGGGGAGTTTTTTTCTCATTCTCCGATCGTTCCTGCATCGTTTTCATCATTTCGTTCATCTGAGATCGTAGAATACCAAGGTCTCTTCTGTGTTCCATTTCTCTAAATCTCATTTCTTCGACCAGTCGCTGCATTTCCGATTGTATTTCTCCGTGTGACATAGATTTCTGGTTCGATAGACCAGTTGCCACAAAGTCCATTCCGATAGTAAAATTGTTCATTTCTGAACCCATTGTTGATTCTTAGAATCCCTGTGCGTTGAAACCAATAATTAAAGATGCCCTAAGTCACAGTTATCTACGACTGCGATGTACTTAATGACGGGCAAAGGATTTGAAAGATATAGTTTATATTGTGACGGACACCAAGTTGGTGATGAATAAATCGATTTAATAAACTATATGAGGAGAAAAGCTAACTCTAGCTACTACTAACCGGTATTTATAGGAGTTAATCCTCCTCGTGAATCTACGGACTAGTGACTTGTCCTCAGGCTCAATACTTCTACCCAGCCACGTATTTCCAGGTGTCACTAAGTTGTAATGACGCTTCAGCCTCCTGAGTAGTAGTGCCGTTTTGTTCAGCTTCATCTCCACCCCCATACAGCCTCATTGTAAGGATTCTTAGTATCAGGCTTAGGTATCCACCTAAGCTCAAACAACGGTCAAACCGTAACAGCGAGGAGAATTATAGAAAGCGCACGTAAAGAGTACCACAAGGAATTAATTCTTATCTGTGGAATTTACCACAGGAAATAGGTTACATTTAATATGCTCTTTGCAGCCACCAGTGATTCAATTTCGCGACATGAACTCCTTCATTACTCTGAGTGATCTGTTTTTCAGCCTCAGCACAATTAACAAAGTGATTCAAGTCAAGAGAAACAACTCTAACTTGAATAATATGGCTAATCTCGTTTTAGGAGGCTGGGCCTGAAAGATAACCCAGCCTAACTGAGCCGGGCATAGCCGTGATAATCTCCCTCTCAATAAGATGTGATCCAAATATGAGTCACTTTTAGTTGACCTCTTCTTTCGTTCTAGATGTGATATTTTTTTGTACTACTTGAGTCATAGACTTTCTAGCAAATTGAGCTCTTCTCAGGCACAGTCCACACCTCGTACATTTCTCCTTGCCTCTTATGTTCCTTGAAAGATCATTGATATATTGCCCGTGATGAATAGCTATTCAGCTCAGTCTTTAGCTATGGAATTCGGCTACCTTTTTCATCGAACCCTCTACCCAAAACAATAAAAATAAAATAAACGGTAGCAATGGAAACTGAGTGCGCGGGAAAAAGTCTCAGAAAACCTGCAGCCCCAGCCAGGCGAGGCCTAGACACAGGGACCACACGAGGTGCGCATATCCACCTAGATCTCCCTTCTTTGTAACATTCGAGGCAGACTTGATCCAATCCACCATCTCCGTATCGGGTGCTGGGTACGCTCCGGAAACTCATTGGATGACTTCTCCTCCATGATCAAGGGTTGGTGATGAGAAGGGCTTCGACCCTGACATCTGATCTGATCGTGGTTAGCTTCATGACAGTGGTCATAAGGGAATGTGTAGAGGGATGAAGACGATATAGACGGCGAAAGAGATTGAGAATCCTCGTCGAAGTGAGGACTTTGTTACTCAATCTCGGCTCTGCAGACTCCACGGTGAAAGCTGGAGGCTCGTAGGGGACACTATTGACAGGTGATGAGAATAGTCCCCCTCTTTCGTTCCAGAAATGCTGCGCTCAATTGAATGCGCGATATTTCCAACATCCTTCACTATTAGTAACTTTCAGCATATGATCCTAAGTGATAACTGTTTAGGATGTTCTCATACATTCTGTGTCGGAGTTGGTGATCTCAGAATCAGGGAAACATTGGCGAATCGCAGAGGTTTATCGGTTTGATGCAACAGGTAGTATACAGTACGATAGTTTTGTAATAAGAACAGGGCGGTTAGATCAGTGGTAGTATCGCTCGCTTTGCATGCGAGAGGTCGTGGGTTCAATCCCCACACCGTCCAGGTGTAAGAAGCAGCTTGAGCGTGACGATGTTTGCGGAGACTTGTCCGACAGAAAACGTTTTGCTCACATTTCCCGTAGATCCCATCAGAAAAATACTGATCCAACTGTATGGTGGTCCATATTTTTTACTACTGCCAAGCTTTACACTCACAAACTTTTCAATCAGCCGGAGCTATAAGGGACTCACATATAATCACATTGATCCTTGTCTTGAGGAATGCGGATTCAAAAGAAATCAAGTTACATCTAGTCACAAGCTCTGCTATGCACAGTATCAGCTTAAAGCCACGAGACACCCATAATTCACACCTTGACGAAGCCGGCAAAGACGAATTCTTCACCTTCCAGTGGTGCCGGTGTAATCGCTCAGTATGATCTGCATATCTGGGATAGCCAAGAAGAATCGCATCCGAATCGAAGTCGAAAGCAAACACATGCATATCTCCATTTGACGACTTCTCAACCATGCAGCACTCAGCAATATCTTTTTAATCCTCAACCTCGATCTAACCACATATCATCTCGCCTAGCCGACCGATAAAGGCGTCACCCCAACTGCAAACAGGAGCTTGCCTCATCTATCACCAGCCATCACTCACTACAAATTTACGACGCTACGTATACCCATAAGGAGGAATTAAGTCATAATATAGAAAGTTGGGGTCTTGGTTTATGGGGCACTGCTGCTCTAATGGGGTTATACATCTTGAGGAAAGACAGGCGGCTGAGACGTGGAGCGCGAGGGGAAACAGGTCTCTGAAGACTATGATGGGACTGTCAATTTTGAGGGGTTTTCAAACTTGGATTTTTTGTGGGCGCCAAGACCAGGATTTCGGCTAATTAGCCAGGACTTCTTTTGTCGATGAGTCAACGGCACTCTCCGGCGCCCTGGACGGTACAGAAGAAGTTGGCCTAAGCTACCACACAGCAATCACGCCCTGTCAAGACTTTTCTGATATTTCAGCTCGACCTTCAGGAAGGAGTTGGAAGGAGGCTATAAAGGCAGAGGGTGAATTTCCCGAGGTACACACAAGTCTGCCGTGCCCAGCTGGCCGGCCTTTTGGAACGCTTCAGAAGGATCACTGTGTCTCCGGATTTAGTCCTAATGTCGGTATTAGGAGAGCCCCGCACTCAGTAGGTTTTGCGATTTTTCCCGGCTACCATACACCCGCAAATGGCCATCGTTTCGTTGGCTGGAGAGGGGAGATAATGAAGGGCAAAGGGCTCCTCTAAGTGTATGATCGAATGAGGACTTGTGAGGGGTGGTACTGTTTGAGGGGAGCTGTATGGGAGGCATAGGAGGGGATATACTACTGGCATAGGTATCCTTGGCCTGTAGGCAGAGAGGACCTGCATGTCCTACATAGCCATAGACTCAGACAGGACAAAATAATGAATGAATAATTAACACCTTGACGAAACTAAGTATAGGAAGGCAAGACTGAACACCTGTACGCGGTATCCTCTACGAACCTGGGAGTGAAATATTCTCCCAGAGCCAAGTTCTGTCAAATTTCGCAATATCAAAGACGTTGGCCCACGGGGTAAAAATCCAAATTACTCCTCCACGTCGTTATTTCGCTCCCAAAGAGTTTGACTCCTTTCTTCGTCTCATCAAGTCTACAAGTACGACCAAGTACACCCTCATACCGATGACCACACCACTCTTCGACTTCTCTGGCCTCAGTTGACCGCCAAATACACGTCCACGCCGATATTTATACCCGACGGAGGAAGCAAAGCGTGGAGCATAAATCTGGGAGACAGTTCTTTGGGATGGACGTGAGAGGAATCAGGACAAGTCGAAAAGATGATGCGAAGGAAGGATTTAGCCTCGACGGGCGTGAAATTCCGAATTTTGGCAAGGAGTTTTACGAATTGAGCTTTGTACGGGCCAAGACTTCACTTGCGAGAGTGCAGTTGATACTATAAATACAAGCCGACGATGGAAAGTGTTGTGGTCCGCTTTCTGTTGATATTCTCTGGTATAGTTTGAGTAGCCTGGGCACCTACTCCACTTGGGAAGGAGACATCTCAGACCACATTTCGCGCGGAGAAAAGTTGAAAGATAATGGAGGCATGTCTGGATAACCCAGGGTTTTTGAGATGTTCCCCTGTGTGGGTATTTACGGATGAGGGTTGACTTGGGGTGAAGAAAAAGCCGGCATAACTTCGCAGTGGTACTTGCAAATGAAATCCGAGGCATGAGTGCTCTTCCTTTACCGTGAATCATTTGTTTTGTAATTTTCTTTGATATTGTGTCATAGCTAGATAGCTGCATACGCAATTTATATCTGATGCAAAAAAAAAAGAAGCTGAGCATAACTCACGTTTCACATATTCCAATCGACAAGGCCATCATAACCCTGTCATACGCCACAATGTGACAAGAGACATCAAGTGTACTCACGAACTGAGTTTTCTCTCTGAGAACAACGCAGAACAGATGTAATCACATTAGCTGGATAAAATACTTGTCTCGTAGTCCAGTAGTCTATCACTCCAGGCTCTTTGAAGGGCAGATGGCCGAGGTTCTCTACATGATTGAATCAGACGCGTGGTTGACTCTGGTCCCATGCAGTGCGCCGGCCAAAGTCTAACGGGAATCAAACACGGGTCAAGTATGGAGCCTGGTGAGAATACCACTGTGCCACAAGACTCTTTTTCCCAGGTAAATTTTGGGTAGCCTCGTATACCGGCCCACGTGGACGGGCACCAACTGTATTCGCGCGACTCTTTGGCGGAGAGAAATAAATGCAGGCACGCACAGATAGCGATTCCATTACAAATTTCCTTTTGAGAGGTTGATGTCACTTTGGCAACCCTAAGAAGTGGTTCCAAGAATGGAACGCGCTGAGAGATTATTGTGTTACTCAGTCATAAAGAATGTAACAAAACTATCATAGTAACTTTACTTCCATACGTCATTGGAAATATCTCTCCATGGACAATCTTAGCTGTTCCAGTGCAAGTGTACACTCCCATATCTTATACCAATCATAATACGTAGCCCCTCCCCTATGGCTAACCACTGCATGGGAAATTCGGTCGAGGCTTGGCCCTCGCATACCTTCCGACTACCAAGGTGTAAGGGCCGATATCGTTTTTGAATATCTCAAATATACTTTTCTCGGACTGAAGTCTGTTGTGGAGTGGTAATAAAATGCGACGAGATGCATTTTTATGTACGCAGCATTTAACCCTACCCACAAGGCTCCACTCATATTTCTATCCTAAGAAGAATGGGCAAGGCATGGTGCTCGAAAAGCTTAAATTACAAAAATATGTTAGAAATGCTAGACTTGCCTGCATACTATTTGAAATTTTAAGGAAAATTTCGAAGAGCTGTCATCAATGTATGGCCCGGCCGTGATGACAATGTTTTAACCCTGCTGTGTCTCATTGAGTCAGGGCGGCACAGTCACGAGCGAGCCCTTCCTTAATTGACCATCAGATGACGTTGAACTAGCTTAAGAGGTGGATCTCTCACTAATTCCTGACCGTGCAGGGGAGGTGCGCCGCATGTTGAATCAAGGCTAAGTAGTAGGTTTGCCTACTCAGAATAGAACACAAAAGCATGAGCGATTAACGCTAATGCCCCTTCACTATACACATCCAAAACAGCACCAGGGAAAAGACGATTCCCAAACGTTGGCTAATTTCATTCCACATTCCACATTCCACATCACGCAGGAAACCATATCCTTTCAGATATAAAAACGCCGATCCACCTATTGCATCAAATCACTTCATGATGCGTAGGGGCGACGTCAAACTTATCAATTTGGGCGTCCCCTCAACATTTCAAGAAAAGTTTGTAATGCCAGTCATGAGGCTTACACATGTTCCCAGTACTTCACAAATGTTGAATAGTTGCAAGTATCTACTGGCTGTATCAAATCTACTCGTAGAAAAAATTTGCTCTAAACAAGTTACACAAACTTTTTATATTTGATGATGATACTCTAACAAAAGATAAGATGGAGAGGCGGATCAATAAGTGTGCAAACAATCGAAAATATTGATTGCATTAAGGTAGAAGAGCTCAGGTTACATCTTTAAATCTATGGGAAGATGAGCTGCGCCCTCTCAATACTGATATCTGACGAAAATTTTTCGCAGAGCCAAGTCAACCAAAGAAAAGATACATTTCAGTCTATTTACTTTCATGCAAGCAGGTTAAATCTTCTATTGCTTCCATCAAGACTGCTTGGGTCTAAATTCTAAATCATAAGAAACAAAGACACAGAGTGCTTGTAAGAAGCCTTTCTCAGTCAAATGCAGAAAGCTGAATTTCAGAATTTCTTCTATTGCTTGAAATTGCATTTTAAAAGATAAGCCTGTTTAGGGTAGACTTAGCTTACTAGTTTCTAATTAATTATGAGTGGTTGGTGCAAAATAATTTGGCCCACAAGTCTTGTGGTGTACATGGTAAAGTTAATTTTCCACCCATCAAACTCGTTGCTAATTACTGCCATTGTTTAATGAACTTTATCTTACATTTCGATGAAGAGAATCGAAAATTAATCCGGTGAGTATGTTACTCACCACTTGAGATTAAAGTTAAAGTGGGATATATGCATCGAGATAAGATGCAGAATATTTTCAAAGAGTGTCTAAGCTCCTGTGGGTTAGAGAATCAGCTTTGCACTCGGGTTTCTCCACCGATTTTTATAACCTCGAGACAAAATTTCCGTCAGTTGTATTGCCGTAATTGGTAGATACAAGTCAAGTATGACGCTATACCATTTCATATTCTAGATGGCGTCACTAACCCTACGATTCTTTCCTCTTACCCTGTAGCTCACCAATTCACTGATATTTTTGCTACTGATTCCATGGGATGAGCATCTTTCTATAGAATTCCATCTTCACGCAACATAGTGGAATAATTATTCATTTTAGTTCTAGATTCTTTAGAGCCCCCTAAGAATCGTTTAGTAGAGGATATATTTGGCAATAAAAGTAAGACTTCTTGATGCAGACTTATTGATGTGCTTATTTTATATCGATAATTTAGGTAAGATAGTTTCCTGATGCTTAGTAGCAAACTTGTTTATCGATTTTAGCTTGTAAACGAACGATTTAAAGTAGTGGAGCGAAGATTTGGTCTAGAGTAGTGGACAAAGTTCCAATGGCTTGTCCGGCGACGGGTTAATGGAAGTGTAGAGTCATTTTCACTGATTGATTTTGAGAATGAGCGTCTTTTCCCTTCATAATTTGTTATATTTTGCAACGGAGCTAGCACTGTACTTTTAGGGCTTCCACTAGATGTCGGTTTTGGTGGGGTTTTATTAGAAGAGAAATCTGATGTTCCTGATGCCATGCCTTGGATTAAATGACTATTTCGTCGTATCGGTAACGGATTTGGTGGTATTTTTCGGAATGAAGATGATGAATAAAATGGCGTAGATATGGACCTCTTGGCTAATTTCCTGCTATGCAATAGTATGTTATCGGATTCAAAGTTTGTTGTGGGAGCTGGAGGTAAAGGTTTGTTGAGATTTAGTTTGACGGTACTTCTTTGACAGGGGGTTAAATGAGAATTTGTAGGCGTCATCGGCCTAGGGAAAGAGTGATTCGAGGCTATTGAGGATGGATATTGAGAAGTATTTAATGATATGTCATCTTTTAATTCCACTTTAATTAACTTTGGATAACGAGATTTTGATGGAGTCAGGTTCTCTATGGGAGGTCGTATTCCCAGGTCAAAGTCTGTTTGATGTTTTTCCGTCTCTGAATTACTTTCTGATTTTTCTAATTCACGATATATATTTTTTATGGGATTTGTGGGAACAAGCTGCTGACATTCAGATGACTTATTCGATAGAATGGTTTCATTTTCAAACTGATGATCGACATCTTGAGATCGAACAAAGGGGTTGTGTGGGGTTGATCTCAAACTTGAATCTCCAGTCAAAAGCAGCCGTTTGAACCCATCTACATCTAAAGGTAAACCTTCTAGGCCAAAAGCATTCTCCTGAGCTAGATATTGCGGTATATCTTCTTGATGTGATGTTAAATCAGTCTGGTTAGCAAAAGAATTTTTTAAAATTTTCGGTACTATTTCAAGATCATCAACTTCGAACCCTGGTACACCAGTTCTAGAGCATTGAATGTTGAGGTTATTTGTCTGCGATGACGAAATGTTGGTCTTTTCAGGAGTTTTATTTCCTGGTTCTTCAATGGTAAAATTTATTTTCGGAGACTGCGAACGTAATGAGCCTTTTGAAGCTTTTGTTGCATTTTCCAAATGGCCGTCGATACCTGAAGGAGCTTTTGCTGATTGGAACTCTGCATGTGAGCTAAATTTGCAGCTATGTGTAAGATCGTCAGCTACAACTAGTGGTTTAATCACTGTTGTAGAGTCTTGTTGGCGAAAAGGATTGGAAGAAATATTTGTTTTTGACATTCTCGCAGTCAATACTCAAACTGTACCCCTGGAATATGTGTTTATCATAGTTGTAGTCGCCGAGTTCTGGAGATTTATAGGATTAAATGGACCGGAGATGGAAATTTCATGTGACATTCAGTCGGGACCTCCTCCTGTTCCTGGTCCGTGCTGATACTAAACTCCTTAACATCCCTATTCTGCTCCTTCCAGCTCCACATGCGCATCAGGTTGCCCCTGCATGGATTTATTGAAAGCCTATGGTAAGCATAAGGGATTAAGAGATGGTCTGAGCTAGTTTTTTGAGCATGAATATTCCTAGCATGGCAGATTTGATGCAAGAAAATTCCATATCTGCGGATGTAATAAATCAATATCTACCCGATAAACACTGAATATGATGTCAGCGCAGCGATGGCCCTAATTTTGAAGTGGACAATCTAGTGATCACATAGGTTGAACTTACATATGTCCTTTCGCGTCATCCTATCCTTAGCCCAGCTGTGTTATGCTCAGGGGCGGTTTATCTAGATCTTCTTTCCGCCGCGTGAAGATAATATCCGTGGATTAGAATTAAAGGGTAATCGATGAAGTGTTTAGATTGCGCTTTCACTCGCATCATATCAATCGCAGTTAAGTCCTCTTTCAACGCAATTTCGGGATTGTACTCGCAGGAATTGAAGCATAAGATAAATTGCACCTCAACATATATGTTTAGGTTCAGAATTGCATGATCAGGTCTCTTGGATAGATATTTACAACGAAATTCCAAGTTTGAAAGACATTTTAGGAGTAGTCTTAGATAAAACGAAGAGCCTTATTTTGAGGTTCTTCGGCAGCATCTCTGCAAAGACGATACGAGTACCTGTTCCATAATTCTAGGACGATCTGTTGACCAAGCAAACTTCACTTCTTTAGAGACTGATCCTTTGTGGATGGGGCGGGGTTCCCAAGAAGCCCCCTAATAATAGGTAGAAGCTGATCCAAAGTCATGCGGTGTTAGGGGACTGATAGTCGGTATATCAATTAAAATTCCATCAAAACTGAAACGGACGATGTGCGGACGAGAGATTTCACACATCATAGCGATCGAGTTTAATGGACGAAAGTCTCCGAGAAATCACCCCTGTGATTCAAATGAACTTTGTTGGGAACCTGATATCGATATGGGATTATGAAAGAGCCCGGAAGATCTTTATTCCCCTAATTAGCCCGAACACGCACTAAAAGCTGTGCGTCACATTAGTAGAACTCCATTAATTGTAACACCCGCATTGCTAAATTTAATACCGGAAGATAAAAATTGTATACCTGTCAGTGGCGTTCCCAACACACTTGTGGGTGAAATATTCCTCTAGAGCCGACTTTAGTTAAATTTCGCAATACCAAGGAAGTTGGCCCACAAGGCAATTATTCAATGCACTATACGAAATCAAACTCTCTCTTCCAACGAAATCAATCCCCACCAGAACCACATCAAGTCTAAAAGTACGACCTATTGCATCCTCATTTCAATGACCACACCTCTTACAGAATCGTTCTCTGGCCTCAAATAGCCTCCACAATAATGCCCATGATAATATGTATACCTGCAGGGAGACACAAGTTCTGTCGCGCAGACATGGCGAATTAGGTTCTATTGAATGTAAGGAAAAAAGATTAGGAAAGAGAGAGGTATGTTTATTGTACTACTTGAATCTTAGACTATCTAGCACATTAGGCTCCTCTCTGGTCCAGGTCACACTTTGTACAGTGTTCCTTGCCTCTTTTGTTAGTTATAAGATCATTAATACATAGCCTGTGATGAATAGCCATTCATCTCAGTGTTTACCCGTGGAATTAATAGAGACCAGGACAATTGTACAAGATAATGCAAATGATGAGTACCACCTTGAAAGGGTTCAGATTTTGAAATTTGTACAGCAACTCAGCAAAATAAATAACATTATGTGCCCTACAGCTTCGTTAGCAAGACTTAGTCCATTGATTGCAGGCGATTCTAGCCCTCTACAAGGTGCTGAAGTATACGACGTAGAAGTGATTGGTGCATTCCAGGACCTGGAGATATAAATAGAGCTGGCTAGGGACAGTCTAATTATGGTACTGCAAGACAATTAGGCACCGGTGCAAGCTTTCAGAATAGGTATTTTGAACATTTCACAAGAAGCGGGTGAGGCCTTTGCCAGAGACATCAGGATGTTGAAATTCAATGGATCCAAGGCCGTATTGGAATTACCGGCATTGAAAAGGCAGAAGTTCTGGCCAGTTTAGCCTTATCTTAGTCTATCTCCAACCTTGAGGCCCAGTTTACAAATATGGTGAATGATTTTGGAGTACAGAAGCTGACGTGTACAACCCTCAATCACTACATAAATTTACCAGTACAGGAGAAGTTGGACAATTAGTAGCTAAAGCATCGACCAAAGAGATACGAAGACTTTACTCTACTTTAGAGACGAAAAAGGCCACCAAAGCTCGCTCTACCAAGATGGGCTTGCCATAAACTTATAGCAGTCAGAACAGGCCACGGAGACCTTGCCGAATTCCACCGTCGATTAGGTCACGAGAACGAGGAGCTTAATTGTGCATGTGGACGTAAGAAATTGCCATGGCACTATGTACAGTGTCGACCCAGGCTACATATGTGGAGGAACTCTGGGCAGAATACGGCACCAAATACAAGATGAATGTTGTGAGAAAGAATCTAGGAATACTCCTGGCAATACCTGATATTAACAAAATATTTTAGTAAGGCAAAGAATAAAATGGGGATAAGAAATTAACACCAAGACTGTTTTTACTGCGAAGCTGCGTTATATGTGTTTTAGGTGTATCAGGGAAGATGATCACGGAGCAGGGCACAGTGACCCATAATTTTTTGTGTAGTTTTTTCTCTTCTATTTCTTCTGGCCCTCACAGGCCGGTCCAGTAAGTAGATCTTGAGCCTAGAGATTCCATTATTTGTGTCACGCCAAATAGTTGAAGGGATTTCCTGGCACCTTAAAGGTATCAAATCAAATTCGAATTTGTAGGCGAGATTACAGACGATACTTTCGAATGGCCATAGCTGGATAGTGAGTTGACATATTATACGGACCGCTCTTTCTACTAGATTCTGATTAGCTTACACATCCATCCCACTTGAAACAGTAAATTACTGGTTCAAATTTAGTATCGCTACACAAAAATTCTCGCGGTCCTGGCATGCAAGGGTGACAAAGATTCTTATCCTTTTATTTTGGTGAGTACTGGCGGAGAAGGGTCGAATGTTCAAAGTACAAGAACATATCTCATGATAGTACTTCTATTGGAATGGCAAAGGGATTAATTCACCATTGAACGGTTCGGTTAGGAAAAGAGTGATGGTACTCTGTGAGTTGGTTCTTCTATTCGTGTTCATGGATGACTGAACAGCCTTCACAGCTATAGTTTTATTTTTATTTTATTATTATTGAACGTCGTGCTAGCTCACAACAAAACCATAAGGTCTCGTGTTTATCAGCTCAGTCTACATAAACTACCCGACGTGCCGATACTTTTAAATAAGCCCGAAATGTTATAAATGGGCCAAGGCCTACCTACCATGTACCCCGAGCTATCGAAAAAAGTCAAAAGCACTCTCCAGCTGAGACTTTTGTATTCTAATACAGTAGAGAAGATAGTTATATATATATATGAAAAGGAAAGTTATCCATCACCTTGACCAAAAGTCTTTTAATCTGAGCTCTAGCAAATACAGGCCAAGTGTTCATAGTTTGGAGTCACAGCTACAGTTTGAATCCTGGCTAGCGCATCCGTGCCGAGGTCATCATGTGACCCCCACATAATGCACAACTGATTTCACAAGCTAAATGAACTTACTGTAAGACTAGGTTTTTCGAAGAGACCCATTCTTGCTCCGTACTGCCTATTTAGCGGGACTCAATCACTTAGTAGTAGCTCTGTCTGTACCGGTGGCAGATTGTTTCTCCTCTCCAGCATGTAGATCTACATTTTCATTCTGTTTGCAGTATAGTTAACAGAAGGCCCAGAGCAAGGGTGCTTTCTGTGTATTTAAAGTTTGGTGCACATGGCAGAACGGCCGGAGCCCGGTTAGCATATGCCGGGATCTTAAAAGCGTCGACACGTCGGGTACTATTTCTAGATTGAGCTAACCGGCATGTGAACTTGGGAAACGTGTTGCGCGCTGGCACGACGCAAAATTATAAACAATCAAATGAACTTCGTATTTCCGTAATGAAACCCAAATATGAATTTCTATAAGTCTAAAAGATCATCCAACATGCACATTTTGCAGAGACCCCATTTCATGTGGTTGTCTCCAGTATACTTTGAGTAGCCTGGGCACCTACTACACTTGAGAAGGAGACGCTTCAGACCACATTTCGCGCGGAAAAAATTCAGTGAATGATAGAGGCATAACTGGATAACCCAGGGTTTATGAGACGTTTCCCTGGGTGAGTAATCACAGATGAAGGGTGACTTGGAGTGAAGAAAAAGCCGCCATAACCTCGCAGTGATACTTGCAAATAAAACCCGAGGCATGAGTGCTCTTCTATCTTATTGGGTCATATTTTTTGTACTTTTTCTCCAATATTGTGTCACAGCTAGCTAGCTGCACATGAAATTTGAATCTGATACAAAACTAAACCCCGAAATTCTCAAGGCCAATAGTAGGGAACAAGTGTATCTATTCCTTAATATGTATCTCTAAGTTCAAATTATCCTCAACTACCTACACCATGAGAACTTTTAACGTTGGATACTACAGTCTGGAGTGTTTTTATGGTTATTATGCCAGAGCAAAGAACTGAAATCTATCACAGGCATATAAAGTTTGTATCGGATTCTTAGATCTTGTTCGCTGTAATAATGGCTTCAACAAAACCTATCTTGGTCAAAGGCTTGATAGGAATGAAATATGCGAATGTTAATCTTACTCGTCGGGTTTGGACCCTTGGCTCACACTTTTTGAAAATAATTAGCGATGTGTAATAATTCTCACATGTAGAATTTTATTGCTCGCGGAGCAATTAAAAATCATTCTTTGATCAAATAGTAATGTTGGCTGGCCTAGATTTGGAGACGCGAACTAGAAATCTTTGCAATGCAAGACGTAGAAATAGCTAGGGCCCAGGAATCCTAGGCCCGAAAATGTAATAGATGGTAAGTCTATAAAGTGTGCTACATACGGTGTGTGAGTTCTGCCTAACACTGTCGTAATCTCAGATATATAGAGTCCAGCATCCCGAGTCAGGGAGTAGCAGGAACCAAGGCACCAGGGCAGTAAGCGCTGGCGTCCATCCCTCTAGATAGTTTAGTAGGCACTGCGGGTCCGGGCTTCGGCTCGGCGTTCCAATGAACGTTAAATAATAAGACAAACAAATATAGGATTGTTGGGGTAGATGAAAAATTTAGATTCAAAATGGATTTCTCCAATGAAGCCTCACCTATGTTTTCCCTGAAATGGTAGGGCATGAATTTTGATGACTGTCAAAACATCAAAGTCGGGTGAGACAGAAGTGGAGCTCCATTGACCTTCAGCGTGCTTTTGCGTAATTACGAAAACGGTATTCCAGGAGCATTCTAGCCCCGCCGGCCGGGCTAGGTTGCTGGGGTAGAGGAGGTCGCAACTCTCACGCATTTACTTTCTACAGCATACTAGCACCATGATTAAATATAATTTGTCTGCCGATGTTGATAAAATTACTTACACCAGATTTCTCTTGCTTGGCGTCTCAACGGAAATTTTTGATTTGAATCTTCTCAAATTTTTTGTCAGCACTACATTAGCCAGCTTCCAGAGAAAAGTACGGGCTCTAGAATCTCCTTCGTCTCACAACTAGGGACAAATAACTTATTAAATTAAATTTCTACACACTTAACTTGTTCCTATCGCTTGGTTAATCTGGATATTCCAAGGATTAAGGACTGCTAGCTAGCTGGCAACATTGACGTTAATTAAGCTTCCAGTAAATTTCCTGTATAGCAACTTGAATATCGTGCGCAACCAAGAGACATTTTTATACTTTGAAAATTTACGCAGCCAAATTTCTACAAGTCAAACCTGTAGATTATTCCAAAACATAGTCTATAATTCTGGGGATCGATCTATAAGTTACAACCACGCAGTGGCGATAAATTTCGTTTAATATTCATGACAACATTGCTACTGGAACAAATCCTAGAGAATGTCTTGTAAACTTAGTCCCAACAGAATCTTACCGGAATGAACTAATGTAGCCAGCACAAATCACCGCAGATGAGTCGGAACGATACACCGCGCTTATCGATACAATGTTTGCCGATTCAGATTTGGAGACAATCACAGCAAAGCAAGTTAGAAAAGCATTGATGCTTAGAGTTGGGAAAGATTTAAGTTATCAGAAGGTGAATTATTCTTCAGAAGCTTACGAAACATGATGGAATATTTATAAAACCATCGTAGGACGCGATTCAAGCTTTAATAATGGAACGATTTGATATTGCTACAAGTTCCAAAGACCATAGTCTTATCAAAACTGAATCCCCGATCCCAACTGCAAGTCATATACACGGAATCTCTGCACTACGCGCAGCTCAAGAGAGGCCCGTAAAGCGCGAAATCGATGATGAGCTCTCGCCTGATGCGAAAGATACTTTCACGGCTAAGAAAAGACAAAAGAAGAAAGAAGAGAAACCTGACTCAAAAGAAATAGATGATGAAAAACTAGCCAAAATGCTACAAGCACAAGAGAATCGTAACGCACGCACTACGAGAGGTACATCTAGTCACCAGCGAAGATCGAAGACGAATGGAAAAAAGTCGAAATTAAAAAAGAGTAAAGGGAAGATCAAGGTAAACGAAGATAGCGATATCGATGAGACTGGTGTCAACAGTGAAATAAAGGACACAGAAGGCAAGAAAAATAATGGTTTCCACAAGCAATATAATCTCAGCGCACCTCTGGCTCAACTTCTCGGCACTCAAATAGTTAGCCATCCTATCATCAAGTTTAAATAAGATTACTAATAAAGTCGCAGCTCTCTAGACCGCAGGTTGTCAAAAATATCTGGGCGTACATAAAGGCGCAAGGCCTTCAAGATCCAACAGATAAACGTCAGATCATTTGTGATGATTCAATGCAACTAGTTTTTAAGCAAGAACGTGTCCACATGTTCACTATGAATAAAATACTCAGTAAACAACTCTATGATATTGAGGATTAGTGAGAAAACCTCGGGATCAGAGTATTTTCATGCAAACTGAAAAGTAACTTATTTTACTAAGATCAGCGGCTTAGTCAAGCTCCTACCGGCCCGTAGGATTCCAGTTCGCACTAATTTTGGAAAGGACTTCCATCACAGTGATTCTGATTATCATGGACATCGTTTGAGTCTGGAATCTATTTTTAATAACTAGTTATGGCAGGTTTTTTCTTGGGTGAGGGAGGTCATATTACACGGTTCCTAGGTGACTTAATTTAAAGCCCTGTATGTTTATACACATACCTAAAAACTGCCACTAGTCAATTTTCGGCAAAATTTACTCCTTGGTATAAAACTAATTTACATATGTCCTCGCTGTTTATGTCCCATCCTAAGTCAAAGGATTACTATCACTGTCAAAGTCGATGAGAGAATTACACAGTCTATCTAACTTCTGGCCCTTTCTAATTCTAACTGGCTCTATTTACTTTGAAAACCACGTCCGCCTCATTACTTTATCATAGCTTCTCCGTCTATTTTTTGTTAATAGACCACTGACAAACTTCCACTCAACATTCTATTGAGCACATATCCAACAGTGACATCACTAAATTATTGGCTCAATTAATTTAATCTTTATAATTAACAAAGCTAACTGGCTATAGCATATGACAATTACTTTGTGTAAACATTGGGCGTACTTTTAGTCTATTGTAAATCACACTCTAGATTCCATGTGCAAATATCGCTATCAAGTAGTTATTTGACACGAGAGAGTCGAGTCTAGTCCATACGTACCCGTTAAAAGTAAGTTTCAAATCCTTTCATTAAACAAACATGTCTTCTTCATAAATGCATACGATCATTGAGAGTGGGAGGACTGAGTCTGAGTCTGATCGGATTCGAATCATCGGGCTTTGACTCAAGTCGAATAAGTGTCCAAGCTATCCAGACTCTACTTGGAAGACCGACCGAGACGATGCATCACCCTACCATCCAACAATGGCGGTTTTTAAAATGTCGCCTGCACTCTCGCAACCGAAGTCTTCGTAAGCAAAATGCTCAATTCATAAAACTCCTTGCCAATATTCAGAATTTCATGTCATTCGAGGTTTTATCCTTCCTTTGTGCCATTTTGTCAACTTGTCCTGATCAATCTCACGACCATCCCAAAGAAATGTCTCCCAGATTTGTGCGCCACGCTTTGCTTCCTCTGTCGAGTGTACATATCGGCGTGGGCGTGTATTTTACGACCAGTTGAAGCCAGAGAAAGTCGACAAGAGGTGTGATCATTGGAATGAGAATGTACAAGGTCGTACTTGTAGACTTGATGAGGCTTAGGTAGGATTCGATCTCTTTGGGAGTGAAAAATGACGTGGTTAAGTATTTTGAATCATTGCCTCGTGGGCCGACTTGTTCGATATTGCGAAGTTTGACTGAACCTGGATCTGGGAGAATATTTCACTACCAAGTTCGTAGAGGACACCACGTACAGGTATTCAGTATTGCCCTCCATATAGGAGACGTGCATGTCCTACATAGTCGAAGACTCAGACATGACAATAAATTGAATTATTAATAATACTAACTGGTATAAATTTGGAGGGAATGATTTGAATAATGGAGGCATAGCTCCTCGTTCAATTCTCAACTACTCTTAAAATGACAGTCGAAAGTACTCGGCAAATGGCTTATGATTGAGTCAGTCTCATGATTCTTTACTCAAGATTGCATATCTGTTCATTTGGACAACATTAATTTCCCCACAAGGATCTTAACAATTTATTAAGTCACAATGTAATTTCGTAACGCATATACTCAGTTACCATCTTACATACACATTATTACCTTCTCCACGCATCTCTGCTTGGCCTTTAGACCACTGGTTCAAAGTCAATATTCTCAACACTAAAACTTGGGATCGCGTGCTCAAATACCAGCACGAAATTTCATCTTTTCTTCGGGAATATTTCTGCTATTAACACTACATAAATCTTACAAGTGTGCGAGATATCTAGCGGCAGGCTATCAATATGGTCTACATCTACGCCTTGCTCTTGATACCACCCTCCTTATCTAACATTCCTGGTCGCATTGCCTTCAGCAGCACACATTCGATAAGTAATTTCCGGAGTGCAACTCACAATGATGTCTATAAACTTTCCGATCCCGAATTCCCGAAACCTGAAGACGACTCTGGTATTTTTATGACTATGGATGACTCACGTTCTCCAGGAACTCATCACGCAGTCTATAGTGCTCCATATATGCCATACGCTGATATGATGGCCAGAATTATGGGCGGAGCATCACCCTTGACAGATGAACAAGTCATTAATCTTGACAAAGATGCTATTGCAGTTCAAGAATGCCACCAATATCTTCAGAATAAAGCCCAGGAAGTTTATACAGTGATGCCACTAAGTTTTTTGAATGTGGTGAAGTCAAAAAAATGTACCGCAAGATCAATTGCAACGCTAGCCTTTGAAGAAAAGGTAAAAGTAGAAGGAAAATATAGCTACTTTGCATCAAATTCGTCCCCCTCATCTTTGGCTATAAATGTCGATTACCATGTACCAGTAGAAGAACTAGTATTACCAGGACAATCAACAATTTACAAAGGGTCTCGTACGCCGCGAGCATTTGTGTGGTATCTAGGCAGACCTCATCTACTCATTGGATGCAGTGGAAATAAGCGTGCATGGTTCATAGCGACTACACTCAAGGGAAGAGAGGAAGATAGAGTATTAGATGGAGCTATATTGTTAGTTAATAACAGGTACGGGAAGAGAGAAAGTCTTGTGAAAAAAAGCATGCTAGGCGTAGAGCTGGACCTGAAGAAAAGTCGGAAAATCAACCCAGATGCAGATCCTTCCACTGATGGAAGAGTCTCTATAGTAAGATTATCGAATCCAGGAGAGAAAATACCTGGCGTTCTTATCGACTGGCATGAATGCAGTTTGTACAAGAGTTCATCACCCAAACTCTTCAACTGGAGTGCACGATCTTAGCTTTTGTTAGTGTTGCTATTGAACTTCCAACTGCTGTAGTCGTATTCATGGAAAGAATATGACGCGGATAGATAGAAAACAATATCTTGAATTCGTTAGTTTCATCCACAGCCTGGCCCGTGTTAGTTGACTTCCATACCGGTGAGGTCAACTTAGCATGGTGATAATAATTAAAATTATGATGTGTCAGACTAAGCATCCATGTACTAAAAGTATAACCCACTACTTAGTTTGTGGACTAGTTGGTAGAGGGAAGCTTATGCAGTCATGAAGGATAAAAGGATGTCTATTCGAGTACTCTTCTAAAAACAGGTACCAGACTCCTTTTAAGATACTCCCGGCCTGTAGGCAGGAAGGACCTACATGTCCTTGCATAGCCATAGACATCATAGGACAATAGATATATACACACACACTCACTAAGATTCCTTTTCATCCTAATACATAGCCCGTGCGGGATCTCTTATTAACAGCAGTAAAGAATGTTAGCAGATGTGAGTGCAGGCAACACTATCAACGCCGCCATGGTTGGATGGTGCGGTGGTACATCTTCTCGGCCTGTCTGTCGTGTAGAGTCTGGATAGTTCGGATACGTATCCCACTCGAGACAGGAGATCGCTGGTTAAATTCCTGCAACATAAATCTACGTATCTCGCGGCGCTGGTTAATGTCATGATTCTAATCATGACCCTCCATAGAGGCTGAAAGCATGTCCAAGCAGTCGAGGACCCCTGAATAAAAACTTTATTTTTGTTCATTAACGTGCTAGGTGAAGTAAATACCGTCGCACTCCTACTGGAGCTTAAGCACGTGTGGGGTTGGGCCGGATCAGGTTAACTACCGTAAAGTACAGATAAACCCCGTCCCACTTTAATGACCGGACCACCTCAGACTTCACCTATGTGTTGAATCATACCAAGCCTAACCGTCCAGAAACCCGCTGTATACACGCCGTAGCGCAATTTCCTCTTCAGCCTTGGCCACCACGCGCCCGAGCCCTTGACATCCTTATTGACTCCGAATTATAAATGCCGTCCAAGATCTCATCGTTGCTCCAGCCTTGCACCTTCATATCGTACCGTCGGGTTGTTGTCGTCATTGGGGATTTGTTTAATCCCCTCGGTGTATCTTCCCTTTTCTTCCTCCTTTGTACACGTCCCGTTTCTATCATGGCTTTCCTCCTTAGGGCGTGTGTAGGTAGGTGATGGGACGAGTATGGAAGTGGGTCGCAGGTATAGGATCGACTGAGAAATGCTTCGTCACAAATATAAAAGGAGTTTGAGAGATGTCGGATGTTTGAATACGACCTCCAGACAGACCTAAATCCATTCGTGAATCGTATGATGGTAGTGGTGAGTTTTTGTTCAACTTTGTTCCAGCTGTGAAATCTCTGCTGACTGATTTTTCGACCAAAATATCGATTGCAACTCCTTCATGTCGAAAATCCATCAATTGAAATTCATCCCACCCTTTTTCGTGACAGAATCTCGACTCTGGGAGAAATTTCCACTCCCAGGTTCGTAGAGGGCACCACTAACAGGTGTTCAGCCTTCGCCCTCCCTGATCATAAACATTGTATTATAATTGCCATTTTTACCCCAGTCTTTATGCATAATGCGAACTAAGCTACAATCTGTATATACTAGACATATCCTGTAATTTTAGAAGACAGTCATACACCGTCTTAAGATTTCGCTACATAGAAGATATAGCAGAAATCTAGAGACACTGTGGACCAACGATTTTCGTACAGCCACATTTTACCACCGTACCATCCTAGGAACTTATAACCTCACAGGAATGGAGAGGACTGGTGTTATTATTGACACTAGCGCCGAGCTAGTCCGAGGTGACCTTTAAGTAGTCCTCGTTCACGTCTTTAGAGGGCGCGCAACGTTTTGTTAGATTTCCATACCCTATCCGCATCCTATGTTGTCTACGTTCCATCTTACGTATCTTGTATACTCTCTCGCCCCGTAACAGTTAACATGGATGTCGAACGCATGCTTGGATAACCAAAGGTTTTGAAATATCCCTTTGGTGGGTACTCACGGAGGAAGGTCGACTATTTGTGTAAGCGAACATACCTCACAGTAGTATTTGTGAATGAAACCCAGAGTATGAGTATCTCTAAAGTCAAAAGAGTCATTCCACATGTATACATAGCAGCGGTTGCAGCGCCTAGCTGGCCGGCCTCTTTGAACGCTTCAGAAGGATCATTATGTCTTCGGATTTAGTCCTAATGTCGGTATTAGGAGAGCTCTGCACCCAGTGGTCTTTGCGATTTTTTTCGGCTGCCATTCACCCGCAAATGGCCATCGTTTCGTTGGCTGGAAAGGGGAGATAATGAAGGGCAAAGGGCTCCTTTTAGTGTATGATCGAATGAGGACTTGTGAATGGCGGTACTGTTTGAGGGGGGCTGTATGGGAGGCATAGGAGGGGATATACTACCGGTATGTTGAAATTATGGAGTATAGAGAAAATGTTGTTTCTGTGTTGGGATACACTTTGTCGATCCTACTAGGCTCGACAATTAGTAGGCCCAATTGACTGGTGTTTGGCGAACTAAGACTGCGTATACCATATGCTGGCTTTGTTTACTGCTGTTAATAGGAGATCCCGCACGGCCTATCAATTAGGATTAAAGGGAGTCTGGTACCTGTTTTTAGAAGAGTACTCGAATAGACATCCTTTTATCCTTCATGACTGCATAAGCTTCCCTCTACCAACTAGTCCACAAACTAAGTAGTGGGTTATACTTTTAGTACATGGATGCTTAGTCTGACACATCATAATTTTAATTATTATCACCATGCTGAGTTGACCTCACCGGTATGGAAGTCAACTAACACGGGCCAGGCTGTGGATGAAACTAACGAATTCAAGATATTGTTTTCTATCTATCCGCGTCATATTCTTTCTATGAATACGAGTACAGAAGTTAGAAGTTAAGTGGCTACGCTAACAAAAGCTAAGATCGTGCACTCCAGTTGAAGAGTTTGGGAGATGAACTCTTGTACAAACTGCATTCATGCCAGTGGGTAAGAACGCCAGGCATTTCCTCTCCTGGATTCGATAATCTTACTATAGAGACTCTTCCATCAGTGGAAGGATCTGCATCTGGGTTGATTTTCCGACTTTTCTTCAGGTCCAGCTCTACGCCTAGCATGCTTTTTTTCACAAGACTTTCTCTCTTCCCGTACCTGTTATTAACTAACAATATAGCTCCATCTAATACTCTATCTTCCTCTCTTCCCTTGAGTGTAGTCGCTATGAACCATGCACGCTTATTTCCACTGCATCCAATGAGTAGATGAGGTCTGCCTAGATACCACACAAATGCTCGCGGCGTACGAGACCCTTTGTAAATTGTTGATTGTCCTGGTAATACTAGTTCTTCTACTGGTACATGGTAATCGACATTTATAGCCAAAGATGAGGGGGACGAATTTGATGCAAAGTAGCTATATTTTCCTTCTACTTTTACCTTTTCTTCAAAGGCTAGCGTTGCGACTGATCTTGCGGTACATTTGTTTGACTTCACCACATTCAAAAAACTTAGTGGCATCACGGTATCAACTTCCTGGGCTTTACTTTGAAGATATTGGTGGCATTCTTGAACTGCAATAGCATCTTTGTCAAGATTAATGACTTGTTCATCTGTCAAGGGTGATGCTCCGCCCATAATTCTGGCCATCATATCAGTGTATGGCATATATGGAGCACTATAGACTGCGTGATGAGTTCCTGGAGAAAGTGAGTCATCCATAGTCATAAAAATACCAGAGTCGTCTTCAGGTTTCGGGAATTCGGGATCGGAAAGTTTATAGACATCATTGTGAGTTGCACTCCGGAAATTACTTATCGAATGTGTGCTGCTGAAGGCAATGCGACCAGGAATGTTAGATAAGGAGGGTGGTATCAAGAGCAAGGCGTAGATGTAGACCATATTGATAGCCTGCCGCTAGATATCTCGCACACTTGTAAGATTTATGTAGTGTTAATAGCAGAAATATTCCCGAAGAAAAGATGAAATTTCGTGCTGGTATTTGAGCACGCGAGCCCAACTTATAGAGTTGAGAATATTGACTATGAACTAGAGGTCTAAATGCCAAGCAGAGATGCGCGGAAAATTTAATAATATTTATGGAAAATTGTAACTGAGTATATGCGTTATTATTATTATTAATTCATTTTATTGTCCTATCTGAGTCTATGACTATGTAGGAAATGCAGGTCCTCTCTGCCTACAGGCCAAGGCTACCTATACCAGTAGTATATCCCCTCCTATGCCTCCCATACAGCTCCCCTCAAACTGTACTACCCCTCACAAGTCCTCATTCGATCATACACTAAGAGGAGCCCTTTGCACTTCATTATCTCCCCTTTCCAGCCAACGAAACGATGGCCGTCTGCGGGTGGATGGCAGCCGAAAAAAATCGCAAAAACCAATGAGTACAGAGCTCTCCTAATACCGACATTAGGACTAAATCCGAAGACACATTGATCCTTCTGAAGCGTTCGAATTGGCCGTATTAAAATTGTTATACAGTAGAACAATAGATCGATTGTAGTGTGACAACTGAATGACAGATGGATTGTCTCCGGTCATTGCGAAGTTTTTTGTAATACTTCTATAATCAAAAGTTAATGCCCAATGACCATAAGGGCACGGGGCCGGAGGAAACAAGTGAGGATCACTGCAAACGGACTCAACTCATTTCAGCCCCGTGAATCGGCACCAAAATTGTAGTTGATTTACATAGACATGAAAGTATGAAAACAAGAAAAACAGAAAAACAGAAATATTTCCGAAAGAGAGAAGATTTCTCAAATCGGACGCCTGCAATTCGCTTCTAGCGCATTCCTTTCTCGGTCACAGCTTGCAAATGATGATCTTGCTCAATCTCAGCCTAGAGCAGCAGATGAGTTGACGGGTTTCCTGCACCATTGTCGGTCCTTCTTCAAAGTTTATGAGCGGCCATTACTTATTTCTTCCACGCACTCGTAGAATTTCATGCCTAATCTTCGGGATTCAAGGCCATAAAGCCAAGTCCTCCCGATATCATCGTATCCTTCGAGGAAGGTTTAATTTCAGCCTCGGTATTGCTCGTTTTTTTTTATTTACTTTTGGTCCTAAGCTAACTCTATCTTTTCAACATTGGGTCAATGACCGGTGGAGCCGGCAAGGATCACTGCGTACAGGCCCAACTCATTTCAACCGCATGAACTTCTACTGAAATTGTAGAAGTTCACAGCAAAACTAAAATCAAAAACAGAAATCAAATTTGGAAGAGATACTGATTGGTCCGGATCCTGCGCTTCTCGCCCGTTCCCTTTCCTGCCCCATCTTCCACGTGACTTTTTCTTATCTCCGCTGAGAGCAAAAGATTAGTTCGCAGATAACCTGAATTCAGCCGGCATCCTGCCATATATTTTGAAGCTTTCTGTAGACTTCACCGAGGGTTGCTGTACCCTCAAACTTCTTCTTCGGATCCCAGGATACCGAAACCCGATCCCTCGGCCATCGAGACATCCTTCGTTGAGGCCATCGTTGCCTCTTCGGCCCTTTTGGCTGCAGCCCTAAATCGAGCCACTTTCGCGAACTCCCCTTGCTGGATCTGGCGGATCCGCGCGAGCTGCCCTTTTGTCACCGGTCCAGACTTGCTGGGTCTGGCTAAGCAGGCCCGGGAATCCGATCGGTGAGGTCCCCCACAGTTTCGACACCGGGTGAGGGCCTTGCACTCTGATTCTGAGTGCATATTAGATCTGCAGTTCCAGCAAGCTGGAGCGCGGGAACAACCACGGGTGGCGTGAAATTCAAGACACCGTTTGCATTGTTCGATTTTGCGACGAGGTCGGAAGAGCTTTGCAGCTCCAGAGTCGTCGAAAAGGTGGAATCCGGGTCGAGGAGCGGATTCTCGGGGAAAGAGCGCTTGCCAATTTGAGTAGGGCACCCCTGGTTTGCTAGTCCCATGAGGACGAACCAGAAAGGGAACCAACTGGGTCACTCGCGTGACTTCGTCGGCAACCATCTTTGCCGTCACGGCGATTGGGCCAGCAAGAGTTCGAATTGTCTCCGGGACGGTGGCAATTTGCATGGCAACCAGATTTGATGCTGGTTCCAGGTGTGTTTCTGGATCTCTCCGCAGTGCAGAGGAATCCAAGAGCTCCTTTCGAGAAGCTTCGTTCTTTGCTGTAATAGCAAAGCCGGTCTTTACCCGTTGAACCAACGTAATATCATTAGCAGCGATTCCCAGCGCCAGAGATACAGCTAATCTAATGCCAGCTTGGGAGAGGAGATGGTGGGGGTGAAAGTAGTCGAGGCGCAGAAAAAGTCGTGAATCGGCTTTTGTCCTCGAGTTGGCACTCTTTGCTTTGGGGGCGGGCGGTGCTGCCTTTTTTGTCGACTGCCCAGCGCTGCGGGCTAGGCCTACCCGAGCTACGGTGGCCCAAGTTATCTTTGGGGACGGAGCCTGGGTTGTTGGAGGTTTAGGAACCCTTATTTCTGGTGCCCTCGGCGGAAGAGGGTTGGCGGGGCGAGCTGGGAGAACTGGTGGTGTGCTCCCTGGGCCAGATTGTACGAACTGGTCGATGGCCGCTCGAAGATAGACTTTGATTCCGTCTACAAATTCTTTATTATCACCAATCGAAAGAGGCGAAAGTGCTGCTTCGACACCGCAGATTGCGAGTCGGGCGTTTATTTGCGTCGTGCGACGCTTTTCGGCCTCCATCACTGATTGCAGCTCTGGTGGAAACTCCATTGCTGATGTCAATGCTGCGCCTTTAGAGGCTGACACAGCATTGTTTCCTGCAGATGATTCTGCAAGTTCGGTTGTCTTTTCTTGAACAACTTCCCTTCCTTTCCTGGAGCTGCTTGCCACTGGAGCCAGCTCGACGGGGGTTTTGGTCTTGGGACCATTGTTTTCTGCTCTGATCGGTTCAGAATCAGTCATCTCTTGATCAGGAAGATTTGTGGACTTCCCTGGGACAAAGGCCTCACTCGAAAATAGGCTTGATAATTTTTGCGCGAGGCCAGTAGGTTTTGGACACAATGGTGTCCGTTCAAAGCCGGCTGAAATTGTCGGCTTTGGGCGATTTTTTCTCACCGGAGGAATTTTAAATACCTCGCGACGGTAAAAAATTCGAGAAGTCAAGCACAGAAGTGATCATAGGAATGGAAAATGGGAAAAAGGGAATTTTCGAATTTCTCGAATTGTCTATTTTTTTATTTTTATTTTTTTATTTTTAACTTTTGGTCCTAAGCTAAAGCTCTTTATCCACATTGGCTCAAGTACCGGCGGATCCGGAAGGGTTCCCTGTAACTTTTCCTACAGCCTAACTCGTTCCAACCTCATGAATCGCTACCAAAAGTGCAGCTGATTAAACAGAAACGAAAAATCAAGAAAATCAAAACAACTCCGAATACCAGAAGATTCCTCCATATGGGACCCAGTAAATGCGCTCCTCACACATTCCCTCATCTGTCACACTTTCCAGATGACAAATTTGCCCATTCTCCGCTGAGAGCAAAAGATGGGTTAGCAGGCACTTTTTATCCAGCCGGTATCCTGCTAATAGTTAGTAGATGCCCCAATGGGGACATCGTCGAGGTTGCTGTGTCCTCAAACTTCTTCTTCAGCTTCTAGAGCTCCGAAACCTGTAGCCTCGGCCATTGAGACGTCCTTCGCAGCGGAGATGATCGCCTCTTCGGCCTTTTTAGCTGCTGCTCGTGCTCGTGCCACCTTTGAGAACTCCCCTTGTTCTATGTGGCGGATCCACGCGAGCTGGTCTTTGGTCACCGGTCCAGATTTTTTGGGTCTGACCTGACAGGCCCGAGAATCCGATCGGTGGGGTCCCCCACAGTTGCGACACTTTGTGAGGGCCTTGCACTCGACTTCCGAGTGCATGTTAGATCCGCAGTTCCAGCAGGCTGGAGCGCGTGAGCAACCACGGGTGGCGTGGAAGCCCAAACAGCGTTTGCACTATTCAATTTGTGATCGTGGCTTGTGAATGGTAGCCATACCAGCCTCATCGAGAATGCGGAAGCCCGCACGAGGGGCGTTGTTCCGGTCGAAAAGGGCCTTCCAATTTCTGTGCGGCGCTCCAGGACGGCATGTCCCGTGCGGTAGCACCTTGTATGGAAGCTTTTGTTTATTTCGGTAGATCTCCAATGAGATCCAATCCGCATTGACCGTATAAGTACAGTCGATTGTTTTTATGGTCGCCGGAACATTCGCGATCCGAAAGGCGACAAGGTTGGAGGCTTCCTCGAGCTTGGCGCTGAAGTCCGAAAACTTTGGTGAGGCATCTAGGAGCTCTTCCCTTTTATTTTCATTCCCTGTCAGAATCGCAAAGCCGGTTCTAACACGGTATACGGAGCAGGCGTCACTCAAGAAGCAATTTAGCTCACTCTGTAGTTGTTTCCGTAGGCAAGCAGGCGAAAGCTGGCGCCACGGGTGCTCCTTTTCTAGGCGAAGGAACAGTCGTTTGTCGACTTTCGCCTTAGGAGCTTCTTTATTTAGGGCTTTGGCCGCAGGTCGCGGCACAGCCTTTACAGTTGGGACTGCTTTCTGTCGCAGTTCGTTTCTGGCCACCGTAGCCCAGGTGATTTTTACAGGCAGCATTGGGACGGTGGGAATTCGTATGCTCCTGGCGTCGGGAGCCCTTGGGGGAGGGTTTGCCGGGCGAGGAGGGAGGATGGGTGGCGTAGTGGCCGGGCCCGTGGCCATGTATTGCGCAACGGCGGCGCGTAAGTAGACTCTCATGGAGTCTACGAATGGTCTATTTGACCCGTTAGTCAAAGGGAGAAGGGTGGCTTCGACGCCAGAGATGGCGGCGGAGCAGAGGGCCAGATTTGCTGCTGTTTCGGCGGCGCGTCGTTGTTCAGCTTCGACTATTGGTCGGAGCTCGAGGGGACACTCTGCTTTCGTGGCAGCTTTGGGCTGCGACGTTAATTTTGGCGCTGCTTTGGGTGCAGCGTTTTCCGACGGTTTTGATGCAGTCGGATGAGATTTTGACGATTCTTCAATCCCGTGGAGGATGGAGACTCGTTAAGGAATTTCCTCTACAATTTCAACTGACCCGACCATGTCAGTATCGGGCTCAGCGACGGCGGGGATGGCTTTTCCTTTCCCTTTCATTGAGGCCTTGCTCATCTCCGCGCATTTCGGAGACTGGACAAGGCTAGATAATTGATCGAGAGCCCTCGGGCGGACTCTCGCGTTGTCGAACATTGAGTTGGGGAGCTTTTTTCGAACAGGTGGCATGATGAAAATGCCAATGACTAGATTACAATTTATTGAAGGAATGCGACGAACGAGAGAGGGAGGGAGAGGGAGAAAGGGTGAATATTCGAATATTCGAATTTCAAAAAATTGTGGGTTTTGTTTGTTTGTTTTTACATTTGGTCCTAAGCTAACGCTATCTTTTCCACATTGGGTCAAGGACCGGTGGAGCCGGCAAGGATCACTGCGTACAGGCCCAACTCATTCCAACCGCATGAACTTCTACTGAAATTGTAGAAGTTAACAGCAAAACTAAAATCAAAAACATAAATCAAATACTTAAATCAAATTTGGAAGAAATACTGTTTGGTCCGGATCCCGCGCTTCTCGCCCGTTCCCTTTCCTGCCACATCTTCCAGATGACTTTTTCTTATCTCCGCTGAGAGCGAAAGACTAGTTCGCAGATACCCTGAATTCAGCTGGTATCCTGCCATATATTTTGAAGTTTTTTGTAGACTTCACCGAGGGTTGCTGTACCCTCAAACTTCTTCTTCGGATTCCAGGATTCCGAAACCCGATCCCTCGGCCATCGAGACATCCTTCGTTGAGGCCATCGTTGCCTCTTCGGCCCTTTTGGCTGCAGCCCTAAATCGAGCCACTTTCGCGAACTCCCCTTGCTGGATCTGGCGGATCCGCGCGAGCTGCTCTTTTGTCACCGGTCCGGACTTGCTGGGTCTGGCTAAGCAGGCCCGGAAATCCGATCGGTGAGGTCCCGCACAGTTTCGACACCGGGTGAGGGCCTTGCACTCTGATTCTGAGTGCATATTAGATCCGCAATTCCAGCAAGCTGGAGCGCGGGAACAACCACGGGTGGTGTGAAATTCAAGACACCGTTTGCATTGTTCGATTTTGCGACGAGGTCGGAAGAGCTTTGCAGCTCCAGAGTCGTCGAAAAGGCGGAATCCAGGTCGAGGAGCGGATTCTCGGGGAAATAGCGCTTGCCAATTTGAGTAGGGCGCCCCTGGTTTGCTAGTCCCATGAGGACGAACCAGAAAGGGAACCAACTGGGTCACTCGCGTGACTTCGTCGGCAACCATCTTTGCCGTCACGGCGATTGGGCCAGCAAGAGTTCGAATTGTCTCCGGGACGGTGGCAATTTGCATGGCAACCAGATTTGATGCTGGTTCCAGTTTGATTCCAGATTCACTCCGTGATGTAGAGGAATCTAGGAGCTCTGTTCGAGCGAGTTCATCCTTTGCGGTTATTGCAAAGCCGGTCTTTACCCGCTGAACCAACGTGATATTGTTGGCAGCGGTTCCCAGCGCCTGAGACACCGCTAGCCTTACTCCAGCTGGGGAGAGGAGACGGTGGGGGTGGAAGTAGTCAAGGCGCAGAAAAAGTCGTGAATCGGCTTTTGACCTCGAGTTGGCACTCTTTGCTTTGGGGGCGGGTGGTGCTGCCTTTTTTGTCGATGGCCCAGCGCTACTGACTAGGCCTGCCCGAGCTACGGTGGCCCAAGTTGTCTTTGGGGCCGGAGCCTGGATTGTTGGAGGGTTAGGAACCCTTATTTCTGGTGCCCTCGGCGGAAGAGGGTTGGCGGGGCGAGCTGGGAGAGCTGGTGGTGTGCTCCCTGGGCCAGATTGTACGAACTGGCCGATGGCTGCTCGAAGATAGACTTTGATTCCGTCTACAAATTCTTTATTATCGCCAATCGAAAGAGGCGAAAGTGCTGCTTCGACACCGCTGATTGCAGTCGAGCAGATTGCGAGTCGGGCGTTTATTTGCGTCGTGCGACGCTTTTCGGCCTCCATCACTGATTGCAGCTCTGGTGGAAACTCCATTACTGATGTCGATGCTGCGCCTTTAGAGGCTGGCACAGCATTGTTTCCTGCAGATGATTCTGCACGTTCGGTTGTCTTTTCTCGAACAACTTCCTTTCCTTTCCTGGAGCTGCTTGCCAAAGGGGGCAGTTCGACGGGGGGTTTGGTCTTGGGTCCATTGTTTTCTGCTCTGATCCGTTCAGAATCAGTCATCTCTTGATCGGGAAGATTTGTGGACTTCCCTGGGACAAAGGCCTCACTCGCAAATAGGCTTGATAATTTTTGCGCGAGGCCAGGTGTTTTTGCAGGAGCCCTCGGGCGGACTCTCGCGTTGTCCAACATTGAGTTTGGGAGCTTTTTTCGAACAGGTGGCATGACGAAAATGCCAGTGACTCGATTACAATTTATTGAAGGGATGCGACGAGCGCGAGAGGGAGAGAGAAGGGGTAAAGGTGAATATTCAAAAATTCGAATTTCAAAAAATTGTGGGTGTTTGTTTGTTTGTAATTTTAAGGTCCTGAGATACTGCTCCCGGTCTATAAGGAAATGGTTAAACTGTCCTTTGCAGCTATTGATGGTGACATGAATTAAGATGATGATTGTGATTGAGATAGATTTCTATATAGTTTATAATACATGATATGCTCAGGTTCATATACCTCGAGCCAAGCAACCAGATTATGTTCCTCTAGATCTAGATTCATCAGAATAATTACTTACTCAGTAAAATTCTCCTAGTCTCAGTTGTGTGTTTAGGATCTTGATTAGGTTTCTAGTAACTAGTCAATGATGTTTCTCATATCACTGAGACATAGTCATGGTTGATACAATAGGTACAAACAATGAATCGTGTCTGTACATCACGTTGTGATATAGTCATGATCGTCTGAACAATATCAACTCATGAATGAGTCATGTCTCTACATGACACGGTCCGCTATGGGTACAAGACCGGTGGAGCCGGTGGGGTTCTCTGCATACAGGCCTAACTCATTCCAACCGCGGGAACCTCAACAAAAGTAGATGAAGTTAACAACAAAATTTAAATCAAAACTAAAATCAAAGCGTAAATCAAAAAAAACTGAAAAAAAACTGAAAAAACTGAATAAATAAAAAATAATTAAGAAGAATTTCACATGTGGTCCAGATCCCGCGCTTCTCGCCCGTTTCCTTCCCTGTCACATCTTCCAAGTGACTTTTCCTAATCTCTGCTGAGAGCAAAAGATGAGCTCTCAGGTAACCTTTGCTGTCGGTCGGTTTCCTGCTTTTTGTTGTGAAAGTTGTCGTAGACTTCACCAAGGACTGCCGAGTCCTCAAACTTCTTCTTCGGTTTCCAGAATTCCGAAACCCGATCTCTCCGCCATGGAGACGCTCTTCGCAGAGGCATTCCTCGCCTCTTCGTCTTTTTTGTATGCAGCTTTGACACGGGCAAAGTCTGCATATCTTTCTTGCTCGACTTTGCGAATTGCTGCGAGCTGTTCCTTGGTCACCGGTCCATCTTTTCTGGGTCTGGCTTGGCAGTGCCGAGAGTCCGATCGGTGAGGTTGTCAGGATCTCTTGGGACTTGGCTACTTAACTTGAACTGGAGGCGCTAAATCTTGGGCTCTTAATGGTAAAGAAAATATAACAACAATAAAGACTTGGTTCTTGATTCTTGATTCTTGATTCTTGGGTATCTAGGGAATAGTACAAGACTGAAAGCTGAAGAGATTTTGACATGAAGATACCTCAGCTACTTATACTACAACACTATCTGCTACAGACTACAGTAATCTAGTTCCAGCCCAATTCCTGTTGAACTCCTGAGAGTAACCTAGAATCTGATCGAAGCCCACTGAACTGGTAGGAGTACAAAATACCATCCCGAAACATCTAGAAACTAATTGCCAGAGTAGCTTAGAATTCCATCGAAGTAACTAGAACTTGTCTAGAGGGATACCAGCCGAAGCTAGGATCAGACTCTACCTCAACACCATGAATCTATCCATGACATAGCAGTAGCCATATAGTCTAAGAGCCAGAGGTTTGCAGGATAATATCTCCACCTCAGTCAGTCCGTGACAGAAGTCCCCCACAATTGCGACATCGTGTGAGGGCCTTGCACTCCACTTCCGAGGGCATGTTTGAGCCGCAGTTTCAGCAAGCTGAAGCGCGGGAACATCCGCGGCTGGCGTGATAGCCAAGACAACGTTTGTACTGTTCGAGTTGGTGACGAGGTCGGAAGAGCTTTGCAGCTCCAGAAAAGTCGAAGAGGCGGAATCCAGGTCTGGGCGCGGACTCGCGAGGAAAGAGGGCTTGCCAGTTCTCGTATGACGCCCCAGGCTTACAGTACCCGTGCGGACGGACAAGAAACGGAACCAATTTCGTCACTTGCGTGACATTGTCAGCAACCATCTTTGCCTTGATCTCGATGGGACCTGCAAGTGTGTTTATTGTCACCGGTACGGTGGCAATTTGCAAGGCAACCAGGTTTGACGCTGGTTCCAGTTTGATTCCAGATTCGCTCCGTGACACGGAGGAATCTAGGAGCTCTTTCCGAGCGAGTTCATTCTTTGCTGTCAGTGCAAAGCCTGTTTTGACCCGCTGAAACAACGTGATGTCGTTGGCAGCGGTACCAAGCACCTGTGACACAGCTAATCTTACGCCAGCTGGTGACAGGAGTCGGTGGGGGTGGTTAACTTTGAGGTGTAGAAAAAGTCTCGCATCAACTTTTGTCCTGGGATTGGAACTTTTTGCTTTTGGGGCGGGCGGTGCTGCCTTTGTAGTCGACGGCCCGGCGCTGCGGCCTAGATCTGCACAGGCTACTGTGGCCCAAGTAGTCTTTGGTGCCGGAGCCTGGGTTGTCAAAGGGTTTTGAGCCCTAATTTCTGGAGCCCTCGGCGGAGGAGGGTTGCTAGGGCGCACAGGGAGAGCTGGTGGAGTGCTCCCTGGGCTTGATTGTACAAACTGGCCAATGGCCGCTCGTAAGTAGACTTTTATGCCGTCTGTAAATTCTTTATTCTCGCCGATCAAAAGAGGCGAGAGTGCTGTTTCAACACTGCTTATTGCAGTGGAACAGATTGATAGACGTGCTTTTGTTTGCGTCGTGCGACGCTTCGAGGCTTCCATCACTGATTGCAGCTCCGGAGGATATTCCGGTGCTGATGTCGAAGCTGCGCCTTTTGGAGTTGGCACAGTGAATTTTCTTGCAGATGTTTCTGCTTGTTCTGTTGTCTTCTCTCGGACGACTTCCTTCCCTTTCCTTGAACTGCTTGCCTCGGGGGCTAGCTCGGCGGGTTTCGCGGTCTGTTGACCATTTGTTTCTGTTCTGATCGGGTCAGAATCAGTCATCTCTTGATCGGGAAGTGTGGAAGACTTCCCAGGGATAAAGGCCTCACTCGCAAATAGGCTTGACAATTTTTGCGCGAGGCCAGGTGTTTTTGCAGGAGCCCTCGGGCGGACTCTCGCGTTATCCAACATTGAGTTGGGGAGCTTTTTTCGAACAGGTGGCATGACGAAAATGCCAGTGACTCGATTACAATTTATTGAAGGAATGCGACGAACGCGAGAGTGAGGGAGAGGGAAAAAGGTGGATATTCGAATATTCGAATTTCAAAAAATTGTGGGTGTGTGTTGTTGTTGTTGTTGTTTTCTTCAAGTCCTAAGCTAAAGCTCCAAATCCACTATGAGTACAGGACTGATGTTCACAGCCAGAACTATATCTAAGACATACCCAGCTTGATTCCACCGCATGAACCACCACAAAACCAGCAGTAAGCTAAAAATATGCGCCGACGCAAACTCCTTTCCCAAAATTGACAAAAGAAAAAGATAAATTGCAAATAATTTAGAATAGGAAGCAATACTCCTCGCCTCGATTCCCATTTTTTCAGGTTTAGTATCCTGACAAGTTATATTCAATCTCCACTGAGAGTAGGAGATGGATGCACAGGAGAATACCCAAAACAATTGGTATCCTGCGCAAATTTTTGAAGCTCTCGAAGCACTTAGGCCCGAGTAGCTTGTGTAAGAAGGCATTGTGTGACAATGACCCTCTGATTCGACGCGTTATGTTTGCGTTGAGTCGACAATATATGAAGTGGGTAGGGCTGGTTTCCTCCCCACAGATGCACTCTGTGATAAGATGTGGATTTTTGAAGCGACAATAGTACACCGCAAGATTGACATAGCCTGTACGGGCTGCAATGAGATGTCGTAACTGTAGCCTGGAAAACCCCAGTTCTGGTGGCTTACGACGGCGCATGAGTAGATCTAGCTCATGATACCGTGACGGGCAAATTTCAGTCCACAAGCTGTTGATGCAATTTTTGGTGTAAAAATACTGTTGTGGTGGTTGCTGGCTCAGTTTCCACGCTGGGAAGCGTTCGTAGGACGGATTTGGCCGCTGCATCTGCTTCCTCATTTCCATGTAGTCCCGAGTGTCCTGCTCCCCACTTTATTTTTACCTGAGCTAGCCCAGATAATTCGCGAAACTTTCGTACTTCCTCGTGGCTAGTCGAGGACCTGCCCGTGCTCAGTGCATTTATCGCATGTCGACTATTCATCAACACATTAATACACTGCGTCGTCCCCTTCGACAGGTACTCCTTCCCTCTTAGGTGACCCAACGCTGCTTTAATAGCTTCCTGTGCCCCCGTAATCTCTGCATCTAAAGCCTCTCCACTGTGCTTTATGCCAGTTCCTTTTTGAAAAGTTTTCACATCCAGCTTTAGGACAAACCCCCAAGATGAGCGTCCGTTTCCTTCTGATGATCCGTTCGAGTACGCACAGATTTCTGACTTTGGCACATTAGTGATCCAAAGTTTACAGGCTTCTATTTGGTCTTTTCTCGAACCAACCTTCGAACCCGGCAGCGATTGATGAAATGGTGAGGCAAGAGGTTCCACGGTCTCGGCCTCTGGTAGCTGTCTATAAGCACGCTAAGCCCGTGACATTTGGATTTCAGGACGCGCAGATTTTCGATTGTGCTTCTTATATTTCCGCGTACCGACATTTGGGCAAACTGCAGCACGGATCCTGAGCGAATGGCGGTCGTCAAGTGTTTGCATTCTGGCAGAGAGGCGAAGTCGGTTTCCTTCGAGAATGATTTTCCCGGTTGGAATTCCCCCTTCTCTATTAAGTACGGCGTTGGAGGTTGTCCTCATTACTTGTTGTGCTGACATAATATCCATTCAGATAGCCTTATCAATCATACTACATAGGCCAGCAGTGGGCGATGTCACCATACCTCGTACTGTTGGGCGTCTGAGGCCAGGCCACCAGATGTCAGCTCCGTATGTTGCAATTGGGATAATACATGTGTCGATCGCTTTAACCGACGCCCAAGGAGCGGCTCCTCGGTAGGCTGTATTGAAGCGACACATATGCTGTGCTATTTTCAACGCTTTGCCACGCCAAGTTGTGACGTGGTCTTTGAAGTTTAGTCGAGGATCGAGGTACACACCAAGCCAGCGGACATTTTGCGACGGTTATGAGGCTTTTGTTGACTTAAATTTCAACCGATGTTTTGTGGTATTGTTCGGGGAATTTTACGACTTCGGACTCGTCTGTATCAAAAGCGACAGCATTATTTCGAGCCCAGTCTAGTAGGTTATTGACCTCGTCCTGTGCTGCGGCTGCAGACTCTCCAATCGTCCGGCCAAATCCAAGGATACCAATATCGTCGGCGTAGCTAAACCTCAGACCCGGGGTTCCACTTTGCATGGGCTCTGCCATATATAGAAGGAAGAGAAGTGGCGAGATCGGTGAGCCCAGTGGAACTCCGCACACTAGCTCTCTCTTGGCAGTGACTCCCCCAGAGCATCGCACTTGAATCGTCCGATTGGCAAGGAAGGAGCTAGTTAATTTGAGAATAGACTCCGGCCATCCCTGCTCCTGCATCCTCCTCACTAATCGATTATGGAGTACCGCGTCGAATGTTCCTTGAATGTCCAACGTTACAAAAGTTGTCAGGTATCCCGAGACAGTTGTGTATACGAGGACGTCGCTGTTATGCTAAACATGTCTCGACATATAAACTGCATCAACTTGCTTGATACATTTGTATATGTTTCGTCCAGAGATTAGATGTTACACTAATTAGCCTAATACAATGACTAGCCCAATGTACTGACTAGCCTAATATGCTACAGTCTCAACATGAATAGGCTGCTAGCTGAAACGGCGGGAGAGTCTTGAAGGAATCTTGGACGGGAATATATGTATCTTAGATTTCTAGCAAGTAAAGGAATATACTGTTTTTCTCTCATCATCTAGATCTATGTCATTTTTTACAACTGCACAGGACAGTCCCTAACATTCCTGATAGTTATGAGCCCGGATTGACGCCTTATAGCTCATTATTTTTCGATTAAGAAGCTTGAGAATAAGATATTTATATATATTTTTTTACCCATCTCGAACTGTATAGAAGAATAAATTTTCAGATTAAATCACCTTGTAGTATTCAACTATGGCATTCTTTAAAGCAGGTTCCCTCACTAAAGAAAATTATATAGAATGGTTTGACACAATCCAAGGTCATGCCACTGATAGCGGTATTTGGAAGATGGTCGATCCGTCAGGTACAGTGATTCATGAGGAGCCTAAGAAGCCTATTTTTTCGGACTACAAATCAACTGCTACTAAATTTGCAGACTTGGATGATGACGAAAAGTCGATGTACAAAGAGGACAATGCTCAGTATCGAATCGAAATACAGAGTTTTAAACAAGAAAGCAGGATAATTGGTGAGCTCAGAGCAAAGATAATCGAGTCTTTACATCCAAACCACCGAAAGTTAATATTTGGTTTCATGACATGTCGAGAGGCTCTTATCCAAATCAAGAACAGACTTGAGCCATCAGAAGATATTCAAAGAATGCAAGTATTCGATGATTACACGAAAGCACGCGCCGCTCCATCGAGTAAGAACATCGACTCCTGGCTGATGGAGTGGGAAAGATTAGACATAATGATCAAAAGACTGAATATTGCTGATATTAGTGATTATAAATTAATCCAAGATTTTTTATCATCATTAAACTCCATCTTACCCATCTGGGTCACAAATAAAAGAATGGAAATTTTAAGAGTACCAAACAAGACGACACTCAAATTTCTCGAAGTGTTACTGGAATTTCGGCAATTTTGGTCATTGACCGAGTTTGAATCATCATCCAATACAACAGCATTTCCTGCAAGTTTACAAGGTCTACACCAGCCGTCACCGCCATCCAAAGGTGATATCCACAGTCCAACAGATGTTATTCGACCCCAATACCAAAATGGACAGGCAAGACTTTGTCTTTGCGGGAAGAGACATACTGGAAAAGAGTGCTATTACCTTGCTGAAGGAAAAGCACCAGCGGAGTTCAAACCGGACAATAAGGTAGCGAAAAAATTTAAAGAGGCTTGTGACCGCCATAAATTTAGAACTTTCGTCAGGAAATCGGAATGGACATCCAATTGGCTAAAAGAATATATTAATTCAAAGTGGCCAGTGAAAGATGAAAACCGGGATACTATCAACCAAGGTTCGCAAGATAAACATAACGCTCATGGAATATTTACCACTTCCGTCGGGTTCACTAGTTTAACTACTAGACTGGCACATCCGCTTCAAAATGAGATTTTACTGGACAGCGGAGCAGACGGACATGTTTGTAACAACTTAGCACTCGCCATTTCCACCTTAACTCCGCCTAAAAGCCCCGCCTTTGTTCAATCGGGAGCAGGAACTTGTCCAATCATAGGTTACGGAAATATGGTATTTCCAGCCCATCTAGGCAACGGAAAGATCTTTGAGATGACAATAACAAACGTTGCTTTTGCACCCGAATTTTTGACGTCTGTTGTGTCTTGGAAAGTTTTGAAAAAAAAAGGAGTCAAATGGGACACGGATACTAATGTTATGACTTACGATGGTCAAACTATCTGTCAACTTATAGATCGTCATGACCATGATGTTTTCACAGAACTGCCTGTATCGAGGCTAGAAGAGAATAACTCAACAGTCATGTTCAATTCGAGAGCACCACGAAAGTCTGAAGGATCTGAAAATGTATGGCACCAACGTCTTGGACATCCAGGAAAAGAAGCTCTACATCATATAAAGAGCGATTATGCCAGCGTCGATCGAAAAGGTCCTAAAACAAATGAGTGCAAGACCTGCGCTCTCAATAAAGCAACTCGCGTTATTTCACGCAGACCAACTGATCGAGCAGAATTTCCATTTGAAAGGATCCATTTTGATTTGGTCCAATACTCTCCAATAGGTTTCGATGGATCAAGGTACATGCTACACTTCACGGACGATCTTACCAGGATGAATTATGTCTATCTTCTCACTAATAAGACTGGTTTAAATCTACTACGACATTTTCGGAATTTTGTTGCCTATGTTAAGCGACAATTCGATAAAAACATAAAGATTTTTCGATGCGACCAGGAAAGTGGACTGGGCAATAAATTCGACGAATGGGTTGCAGAATTAGGAATCCAAGTTGAATGGTCTGCAGTATCAACAAGTGAGCAGAACGGGCAATCAGAACGTTCTGGGGGGGTGATACAAACAAAAGCACGGTGTCTTGGAAATGGAGCAAATCTGCCACATGAATATTGGCCTGAATTTGTCATGACTGCGGCATATCTTGTAAACCGAACACCGACTGCAACTCTAGATTGGCTTTCTCCGTTATCAAAACTTCGCCAGGCATTAGGAATTCTTGATCGAGACGAATACAGCCACCTGAAGGCATTTGGATGTACGGCTTACGCCCTAGATAAATCAATTCCCAAAGGCGAGAAAATGAGACCACGAGCAAAGACAGGTTTCTTAGTAGGGTATAATTCGCGAAATATTTACAGAATTTTACTACCTGATGAAGAAGTAGTTATTGGAACCCGTGACGTCATATTTGATGAAACGCTATTTTTTGAATATAATAAACAACAACCAAGTCTAGATGATGAATTGATTCCATTAGTAGATTTTCAAATGATTCCGTCAGTTCCGGATATCATCTTCGATGAAGAGGACTCACCACCTATAAGAAATAATGAGCCCGACAGCTACACAAACGAAGATGAAAAATCTAGAAAGATTCAAGTAAAATATGACTTGGACAATAAAGAAAATTCAAGAAGCCTTTCAAAAGATGTGAAAAACCTTCCTCGAGATGAAAAACTTACTTGTCATGAAAAATTGGATGGTAACTTGCCAATGCCTCAAGTAAATCCCAGCGATATTGATAAAAGTCATATTATCGTAGGAAAAAGAATTCGAAAAAAAATGGGGGCCACAAATCTAGACCCCAGTTCGCTGATTGCAACCTTTAATGTTTTTGTGATTGGTAAGGCCAAAGATGTGCGAAAATATCACCAATCTGAGTTACCTCCACCTCCTAGCAACTGGCGTGAATTGAAAAATCATCCACACTCACAAGAATTTCGCGATGCTATGTTGGTAGAATATGATACTCTTATAGCAAAGAACACGATTGAAAAAGTCAAGCAATCTAACTCCATGAACCCTATACCACTTAGATGGGTCTTTACTTACAAATTTGACGAGTCGGGATACTTACTGAAGTTTAAAGCGAGAATTTGTGTTCGCGGAGATCTTCAATCAAAAACAGAAGAGGATAATTATGCATCAACTCTTGCGTTCCAAGTTTTTCGGGTACTGATGGCTCTTGTTGCGCTGTTTGACCTTGAAACTATACAAGCAGATGCAGTGAATGCTTTCTGTAATTCACCTTTGGACGAAGAAGTTTATTTATACAATCCACCAGGTTTTAGTTGCAGCGGACATATACTTCGTTTACTTCGAGGACTCTATGGGCTTCGCAAATCTCCAAAGCTTTGGCTTAAGTTGTTGTCCGGAACATTAATGGATATCGGATTACATCAAATTCCAGGTCAGCCATGTGTCTTTACAGATTTTAATGGCATAATAATATTCTTTTTCGTTGATGATCTAGTCTTTATTTTTCCAAGCAATCGTCGAAATGATGCACTTAAGATGTTGAAGAGGCTGACGCAAAAGTTTGAGTTCAGAATTCTAGGCGAGCTTGAATGGTTCTTGGGAGTAAAAGTATCACGGGATAGGGTTACTAAGAAGCTTTGGCTGAGTCAGCAGTCATACATTGAAAAACTTTGCCAGGGGTATCAGTGCACACAGAAAAATCGTCGCATAAACACGCCAATGGTAACAGATAAAATGCCAAAGAATGAACGGCAGGCTTCGCTGGAAGAAGTTAAGAGATATCAACAAAAGGTTGGATCACTGATTTATGCGTCAGGAGTTACACGACCCGACATATCTCGTGCGGTTAGTCATCTAGCCGAGTTTATGACTAATCCAAGCCAAGTTCACCAGGATGCTGTCGATCACTGCATTCTCTACCTCTATCAATCTAAAGAATTATGCATCGAATATTCCGGGAAATCACCAACAATTAATTGTTCCGCAGATGCTGCGTTTGCTAACACAGATGAGAGGCGAAGCGTCCAAGGCTTTGTATTCAAACTTTGTAATGGACCCATACATTGGAATTCAAGCAAACAAGCTACAGTGGCAACGTCTTCGACCGAAGCTGAGTTACTTTCATTATCAAATGCGACGAAAGAATTAATTTGGATGAACAGATTATTTATAGGAATTAAATTTGATCTTGATCGCGACGTTGAAATTTTTAATGACAATATGCAAACCATACGTTTGTTGACAAAGGAAGATCCCATCATCAAAACCAGACTTAAGCATGTGGACATATATCAACATTGGCTCAGAGAGCGAGTTCAAGCAAAGGAAGTCAAGGTATCATGGATCTCTACCAATGAAATGACTGCTGATGGCATGACCAAATCATTAAGTCGTCAAAGACACGTCAGATTTATTAGTCTATTAAATTTAGTACCTGTTTGTGCTAATCAGGACTTAACTAAAGAAGATTAAATCCTGGGGGGGTGTGTCAGGTATCCCGAGACAGTTGTGTATACGAGGACGTCGCTGTTATGCTAAACATGTCTCGACATATAAACTGCATCAACTTGCTTGATACATTTGTATATGTTTCGTCCAGAGATTAGATGTTACACTAATTAGCCTAATACAATGACTAGCCCAATGTACTGACTAGCCTAATATGCTACAGTCTCAACATGAATAGGCTGCTAGCTGAAACGGCGGGAGAGTCTTGAAGGAATCTTGGACGGGAATATATGTATCTTAGATTTCTAGCAAGTAAAGGAATATACTGTTTTTCTCTCATCATCTAGATCTATGTCATTTTTTACAACTGCACAGGACAGTCCCTAACATTCCTGATAAAAGTAGCTGCCCATCCTTGTGCATTTGCCTCTTCGATGTCGTGGACCACACATGAGACCATATCCGTTGCTGAGCGCTTCGGCAGTGCACCAAACTGTTGCTGGCCGACTACATCATGGATAACTGCAAGGTGTGCTATCCGCTTATCTAAGAGCCTTTCTAACCCTTTCCCAAAGCATGAGAGAAGAGCGATTGGTCTCCAACCCTTGATTGTCGTTGGGACTCTATCGTTCTTTTGAAGGAGGACAACTTCAGCTAATTTGAAACACTGTGGATGGGTGCCAAGCAGAATGCAAGCTCGGAACAGTTGGGAAATCCAAGACCCGATTGTATTCCAACACGCCTCCAGCAGGTTTACGTAGACCCCGTCTGCTCCTGGGGCCCTATTTCCGCAACTAATGGTGCAGGCTCGGACTTCTTCATCTGTTACGTCCTCTTCCCATGGTATCCGACTGCTGCTCGCGACTGTACATGGTGACAGGTCGTCTGATGCCTGATATCGTGCCAGGAGAGAGTCACGAAGGATCGTGGCCCGTTTTAATGGATCTGTTATCAACGTCCCATTATGATTCAGTGGCGGAGGAATTCTAGCCTGTCTAGGGTTATCCATTCTCATTAGCTTGAATACATAAGTCGGCGTAGTAATTGATTCGACCTGTTGGGTTTTGAACTCCTTTTTCGACGTCTTCACAATTGATCGGAGCTTTTTCGCACAGAGTGCCCGTTGACTGGGAGTTATCGCGCTTTTGTACTCAGCAAAGGCTGCCTTGCACTCTGGGGTCCACCACGGAGCAGATCTGCGGCAGCGGGCTTTTGGTCGTGTTCCTACTGCATTGATTGCATTAGTGAGATGGAAACAAATTTTCTCGGCATACTCTTCAACCCTGTGGCGGCTAGTAAGCCGGTAGATTGCCTGTAGTCTGTGCTATTCATCACATGCATACTCATTACCTGAGCGCTAAGATACGCTGGTATTGAAAGTCTGGTACTGCCTGTGCACGAAACATTGTTGGTAACAAGCCCACACTTTAATAGTGGGAGCCGGACTAGAGGACAGAGACTAGTGTTTGAAATATTGGAATCATGTATAAAAATAGGGCGTTGAGTGTAGCAGTGGTCTTGTTCTTCAGTTAGTAAATAAACTCACCTTTCGACATATGAACGCCCAAGCTTTATTTATCAGAACTGTTACATATTTACTAACTCTCACAATCGGAAAGTCTGACTGTTCAGCAAATTCAGTAAACTCATTTTATTCAGTAATCTCAGTATTATCACTATATTCAGTTATCTCAGTATATTCAGTCATCTCGGTAAAATTCAGTATATTCAGTTTTCTCAGTAAATTCAGTTATTTCAGTTAATTTGTTTTATTCCACTATGACAGACGAGTCATTCAAGCAAGAATTAATTGAAATGCAAAAAAAGATCAACAAACTTCAGGCTTCTAACTTGGCCAGGCAACAGCCAATGCAATTCGAACAGGTTATTATCGAAAAAGATCCACCTACAGGGGGCAAGGACTGAAGCCGACTAAGCTACCAGAGTTCGATGGTAATAAGGGCAACTATTCATCGTGGAGAACAGCAGTCCTAGATATTTTTAGAATGGACTGGAACGCTTTCGGTTACGACGATTCGAGGGCATTTGTAATGATATACACCACGCTTAAAGGCTCAGCATTAAACAAAGCCGGCTCATTTTACGAGGTTGGAGGAGTGCACGGAACTAGAAAGCCGGAGGACTTCATTGAGTTCTTAGATAAGCTATACCTCGATCCCTTAAAGGCTGTAAGGGCAGGTAGGGAACTGCAGGCCATGAAGATGTCTGAGACACAGCAGTGGCCAGATTTTTTTGCAGCTTGGACAAACAAATTGACAGAAGCACAAGGAGATCTTTGGGACGATACTAACAAGATATCAATGCTCTGGAACGCCCTAAACAAGGATTTGATACTGGCTCTTGCGGGAAATACTAACTTGCCCCATAACAATTTCAATGTCTGGATTAGACTGGTAAATCAGGTAGCGCAACAGCTGGAAATGGCAGACAACTGGGTGGGACAGAATCAACCTGTCCTAATACGCCAAAGGAACAGCTATTCTGCTACAGGACCGGCAAATTATGCGAACAATGGCAATAAAAATCCTCGGGAAAGTACAAGTCCGACTGACTCATCTGGCGATGTAATTATGGGTGGAATAAATGCGACTGATATAACAAGCACGGATAGACAGCGTGCCAAGTGGAAAACCCATGCACAGTTAGATCAATGAAGAGCAGAGAGGAAATTTTTTCGTTGCGAAAGAGTGGGTTGCTTGTCAAGAAAATGCCCACTTCTGCCCGCACGAAATCCGAATAAAGCGAATAAACATATCAATCTCGCTAGTTTACCAGAGATCGACCCATCGGTGATCGATTCAGAAGGACAAAAAGGATCGGTAAGGGGATATTTGAGCGGGTCGGAAAACTAGAAGCTCCTGTACACAGTCGCGCACAGGAGCCCAAAACAAGTTATAATAAAGAAGTTAGGTTTATTGTAAGGTTATGGATCGTAGAGGAATGCTGGAATGGTATAGGGAGGTGAAGGATATATGCCGAACAATGAAGCAGTTGAATAGAGCTTAAGGGTGAAGCTTGGTAGGGTGACACGAAGAGGGTATGAATAGACCTTCAGAGATATTCAGTAAATGTAATGAACTAAAATTGGAGTAACTACTGTAAGAGGTCTTACCTTCAGAGATATTCAGTAAATGTAATGAACTGAGGACTTCTGAAGGAGAAGAACACTACATATATATACAGGAATTAGTCCTACTGAGACGAATTTAGAAATAAGCCAGGATATGCGCCCATGTCCCAGTATGGCGACATTATCATGGTGATGGTATGTCTTGACCACCAGTAGACCCCCAAGCTAGCTGAGTGTAAGACAGAATCATGCATATACCATAATTTCCAACATATCTTGTGTTAAGCGCCAAGACTAATTAATATTATAGAAAATAGATGTGGCGCAGTATTAAATGATACGAATAACGGAAACGAAAACGAGATAGTACATGACTAGTGTAACAAGTGCAGGACTGTTAGAATTACAACAAGGTTGAATACAGATCCATTTCTGATTAATGCATTGTTAAATGATACTTTTATGGTGCAAGCCTTAGTAGATAATGGATGCCTGTGTTCTGGAATCATTAGTGATGAACTAACTGAACAATTGAACTTGCCGCGCATAATAATACCCCCATGAGCTCTTGAAACAGCAGAGAATTCTTCGAGGACTAAACCTGTTGTTAACTACATAACCAACCTGTCGCTCGACCTCGATGGCTTTCATATACCTAAACTTTGGCTGTATGTTGTTCCTTGAAGCACACACAAGATGATTCTAGGAAAAAAGTGGCTTGAAGACCAAGACGCAATAATTCATTCAAAGGACCAACGTCTTGAGCTCAGAAAAGGAAACATGAATATATATAGTGTTCAGATATGGAGACAAGTGCCCCATCCAAAATATTCATCAACTGAAGATTTGATGTCAATGAGCGGCTCAGTGCCAATCGTCAAAATTACGATAGAGGATATAAGTAAAGCACTCCGTAAAAAACCTATTCTCTCGAAAAATGACGCCAAAGACTGTCTACCGGAAAAAGTAAAGGACTTCGCCCAACTTTTTGCTGATAGCACCGGAGCAAATTGTTGAAATTGGTGCTTCCAATTATGATAAAGACAGGGATGTGTAGAAGACACGTCACTAATCTCCCATTAATTGTGAGGTTAGTGTTAATGCGCTTTGACGTAAATACCAACCACTGGATTTTATTATTACAAAATATAGTTTATATAGCACTCTGTGTCCTAGTGGGAGTAATTAACAACCCTCCACGACAGATTTACAGACTCCTTTACTTTCCCACTCGCTTCACCAAGTGATACAATCTGTGCCTAACAGCCACAAGCTTTTGCAAACCAATCCGCTCAACACAAATAACTTGCCCCCATTGAGAGATAACTTAGATCACGCAATCAACCTTCGTTATGAGAATGGAAAGCCTTTGACACCCCCATGGGGGCCTCTATACAGCATGTCCCGAGAGGAGCTTTTAGTGTTGCGTAAAACCCTTACAGACCTTTTAGAGAAAGGATGGATAAGACCGAGCAGTTCCCCGGCAGCATCCCCAGTACTATTTGCGAGAAAGCCTAATGGTGGCCTTCGCTTTTGTGTGGATTACCGTGGTTTAAACGCAGTAACAATTCCAGACCGCTACCCCCTCCCACTTTTTAAGGAGACATTACGGCAGCTTTCTAAACCCAGATGGTACACGAAACTGGACGTCAAATCGGCTTTCCATCGCCTCCGAATAAGGAAAGGAGACGAGTGGATGACAGCTTTTAGGTGTCGCCTAGGACTATTTGAGTGGCTGGTGACTCCTTTCGGGTTAATAAATGCGCCAGCCTCATTCCAGCAGTACATTAATGAAAAGTTACGGAATCATTTGGACGTGGATGTTACTGTATACATGGATGATATTTTGGTGTATACCAATGGAAGTGAGGATAATCACTGGGAGATAGTTCGGAGTGTTCTCTCGAACCTAAAGGATGCAGGGTTATATTTAGACATCGAAAAATGCGAATTTCTTTGCAAAGAGGTGAAGTATTTAGGTTTTATTGTCAAAGCCGGTGAATGTGTTGCTGTCAATCCATTGAAAGTCAAAGCCATACTCGAGTGGAAGGCCCCGGTAACTGTGTCTGGAGTAAGGTCTTTCTTAGGGTTCGCAAACTTCTACAGATGTTTTATCAGCAAATTTTCAGACATAGCTGCGCCTCTGATTAGGTTAACAAGGAAGAAGTCACCTTGGAAGTGGGATGAGGAAGAAAGAAAATCTTTCAATGAGCTAAAAAGAATCTTTGCAACAGAACCTGTATTAGCCCAGTGGGACCCAGACCGAGAGACTATTTTGGAAGCGGACTGTTCAGGATATGCCATGGGAGGATGCCTTTCACAGAAATTGTCAAATTGGAGCGTAGGCGTTTGACCCGAGGCGGAATAGAATGGCAAGAAGGGGTCGGATGGATCGCGAGAGATGACTAAAGATCTACTGGAGATAATTCGGAGAACTAAAGGTTTTAAAATGGGTAATATAAGTGTCTAAAGAGTCTAAAGGTACGAGCAAATACTAATGGTGACTAAAGGTGCTAAAGGTAACTAGAGGTGACTATAGGTGACCAGAGGTGATCCGAAGGTGGTGGTTATGACAGAAGACTAAGCGTAAAGAACTCTATGCCTACAGACCAAACCATTATATATATACCTGCCTTCCTTTCACTAGCTCATCATAACATAGACCTTAACATAATATCAACATGATACCATGTGCCAAGAACTGTCCTGTTGTCATAGCAACATATGAAGAAAGGTAAAATTATATCCTAAAGAAAAGGTCGGAAGAGGAATCCTTACATTACCCCTCCCGTTTTTAAGTCTGCGAGCTCCGTCGAGCCAGCCGCGCTAGGGTAAAGGCCGTGAAATTCTTTTAAGAGATCTCCGCAGCCTGTTAGATTGCTAAGAGGCTCCCATGTAGTATCATCATATCCTGTCCATCGAACTAAGTATTGAACTTTTTTCCGACGAATTCTCGAGTCCAAAATAGCCTCTACTTCATATGTATCTAAATTTGCGTCTGATATTTCGACTGCAGGGGGCTGACTTTGCTGCTGGCTCTTGAATCCAACAAATGCTGGTTTTAAAAGATTTACGTGAAAGTTGTTATCAATTTTCCATTGAGGCGGTAGGTCTAGTTTCACGACGAGAGGTGATTTAATTTTAATGATCCGCCAAGGGCCAGCTCTGACATGATCCAATTTTTTTGTTGGTCTAGACAGTCGAATGTTTTTCAGAGATAAATATACCCGGTCTCCGATCTTATATCTCGGTGCAGGAAGGCGCTTTTCATTTGCGTATGTGGCCTGAAATTCTTGAGCCAAAGTGATGTTTTCGTGGCATTTTTGCGAAATTTTCTGCATTATCGAAATAAATTCGGGGTTATCACGTTCTACCATAATTTCCGATTCCGGAAGAAAGTTAAGCCGAGGATGGTGACCAAAGGAAGCGAAGAACGGCGACATTCCTGTAGATACATTAACGTGGTTATTGCAACAAAATTCAGCCAAGGCTAGATGATTAGCCCAATCATCTTGTCGATAATTTACATAGTGCCTTAGATATACTTCTAATGTTTTGTTGGCCCTTTCTGTCTGGCCATCTGTTTCTGGATGGTAGGAGGTGGAGAGTTTGTGATTTATTGTCAGCCTTGCGCAAATCTCTTTCCAGGTACTATCAACAAATGCCTTTCCTTGATCAGATACTAATGAGTCAGGCAACCCCGCAAATCGAACGACATTATTTAAGAATGCTTCAGCGGTGTCTCGCGCTGTGGGTCGCTCCAAGGCTATAATCCACACCCTTTTTGTCAGTCGATCAACGACTTGCAAGATATATCGATAATTAAAATTCCTAATGTTACAAGTTGGTAAAGGTCCTACAAAATCAAGAGTTAAGTGGCGAAATGCGGCTGAGGGTGCTGGTAAGGGTTTTAAGAATCCGTAAGGCTTTAGCACTGATGGATTATTTCTCTGGCAGGCTTCGCAACCTTTCGCATACTTGATACACTCTTTATGACACTTAGGCCACCAATAGGATCTACTGAGTAAAGTATACAGAGCAGCGGCTCCACGATGGCCATATAGTGGGTTTTCATGAAGTAGTTTGAGTAATTGCTCTCGGAGCGTTAAAGGTACGTACTCCCTACCATTGAGACAAAATGAATGTTTAGTAGTTGTGCAACTGGCTAATTCGATATCGGTACAATTAGATCCTGAATTTTTCAAGGCTGCACGAATTTCTTGACAATACTTATCCTCCTCACAATGTCTACTCCAATCGTCTGGCAGCAATTCATCGGTATGCAACTGCTCCATCGGGCTAAGATCTATTTGTTTTGATGTTTCTACACGTCGAAGAATCTGCTGTGGTTTGAGTAAAATCTGCTGCTGGTGCCTTGTTCGTTCATCGTTTTCATTTGATGGTTTATCCTCACTAATTCTAGTTAGGGCATCAGGTTTGACTCCTTGTTTCCCAGGTCTAAAGATAATCTTGAAATTAAAGTCTGCGAGAAATTCGTTCCATCTAGCCTGACGCCGATTTAACTTCTTGGTGGTGGTGAAATATTCAAGGTTCTTGTGATCAGATAAGATTACAGTTGGTTTCTCAACAGAGCCAAGCTCACTTTTCCATGTCTCGAACGCATATACAATAGCAAGCAATTCTTTGTCAAATATCTCATAATTGCACTCAGCTGGTAACATTTTCTTGGACATAAATGCCACTGGCCGTAAGACGTTCTCATCATCATATTGCGACAGTATAGCTGCAGTAACATAATCTGAGGCATCGGTTTCCAGCACAGTTTTTCTACGCGGATCGAAATGAGCAAGCATGGCCCCGTCTCTAAAGGCGCGCTTAATGTTTGTAAATGACTCTTCACACTTTTGATCCCAGGTAAATTTGATATCCTTCTTTGTCAAGTGAGTTAGAGGGGAGGCTAACCTTGAGAACTCAGGAATAAAGCGACGGTAAAAATTAGCAAACCCCAAGAATCCTTGAATATCTCTGACAGAGCGAGGTGTCGGCCATTCTTGAACACAGGCTACCTTTTTAGGGTCCATGGATATACCTTTAGTTGAGACTATGAGCCCGAGGTAAGTTACACTAGTTGTTTCGAAGGAACACTTAGATATATCGACTTGCAAGCCATGTTCGCGAAGTCGTCGTAAGACAGCTTTAACATGCTTTTGATGGTCAACAAGGTTTTCTGAGTAGATCAATATGTCGTCCATGTAAGCTGTGCAAAAATCGTCCAAGAGACCCCGAAGGGCATAGTTGATGTAAGTCTGAAACGAAGCAGGCCCATTACACAGACCGAAAGGGAGAACTAAGGGTTCAAATAGTCCGTACCGGCAAGTAAATGCGGCTTTCCACTCATCACCTTCTTTGATGCGGAGCTTATTAAAGGCGGATATGATATCAAGCTTAGTGTAGAACTTGGCACGAGAGAGTTGACAAAGGGTTTCTGTAATTAAAGGAAGAGAGCACCGATTTCTAACGGAGATTGCATTAAGTCCTCTGTAATCAATACAGAAACGGAGATCTCCATTTGATTTCTTGACGAACAAAACTGGAGCGGCTGCTGGTGACTTGGAAATCCTGATAAATCCCTTCGAAAGTTCTTTGTCCAAATAATCTCGTAGAGCCTCCAGCTCTTTTTGGTTCATTGCGTATGGACGAGCGACAGGGGGTTGTTTTCCGGGCTGAAGATCAATTGAATGATCCCAGGGGCGATGTGGAGGCAGGAGATTGGCCTGTTTTCGATCAAATACATCGAGGAAGTCATGATAATGAGAAGGGAGGTATTTCTTTGGGTCGGCATCTTTTGGTATGGAGAGGTTCAAATTGTTGATTTGGGTGGTGGGTAGTCTCTGCATACTTGGATCCAGTAAAAGTTCTAGGTCTCTGAGGCTAAAAGCGAAGTAATGATTTTCGGCCTTTTGACTGAGATCAAAGAATTCAATGGCGGATACCTTAATTGGACGCGTATCCTGAAGGGGAGATTTACTAATGGGTTTTAGTGGGGGTTCTTTTCGGACTTGGGTTATTTCTCTCGAGATACTTGTGGTTGTATTGACGTATGGGATTGTTGTCTCAAATTGGCAACAGGCTTTATCTAGACAATTTTCTCCAAAGGTTATAGTGTTTTCAGACCAATTGACATAAGGGTTATGCTTTTCTAGCCAAGGAAGTCCCAAAACTAAGTCATATTTAATATTTGGGGTAACAAAAGCGAACATTTCTTCCTGGTGTCTACCAATTGCGAGGTTAAAACTAGTTTTTTTTGTAATTTGGGCTCCAGGTTTACCCTCAAAGCCTACCAGGGCGAGGGGAGACTCGAGATGGCTAGGGATAAGGTTTAATCTACTGCATAACTTCTCGGATATGAAAGCAAAGCCAGATGCACCTGAATCAACAAGAGTAGTTAAAGTTTCATCTCCTATATTTGACTTTATATACATATGCCGGGAGGATGACAATTCCTTCAGGCTCACTTTTCCAACCGAGACTGACTGCAGTGGGTGATTATTTGTTGAAAATGATTTCGTGATGTCCGCATTGTTTCGAGGAATTTCCGTAGGAGTCGAGGACGTAAAATTTCGAGTACCTAAAGGGCAATCTTTTGCAATGTGCCCTGACCTGTTGCACCAGATACACCGACCTAGAGTTCGGCGTGCGTCTTTAGCCTGAAGAGTGAGGCGTCCGTCGACGTCTTTTTGTCTTGACACGAGGTCGAGATCCATTGCAGAGCTTCCTTGTAACACAGGAATCTCGTGACGTGAAGGGTTGAGCTGGGGTCGAGATCTTATATAAGCTGGAACTGTTATGTAGTTTTTTGGCGGTACTGGTGGTAATGATCTTGCGTGTGATGAAGCTAAAATTTCTTGCAATCCGGCATCCTTTTGTCGAAGGTAGGCTACGAAAGCGTGGTATTCTCCTGGGACGTCTGAAGATGATAGGATCAGACTCCTTAATTGGACTGATAGGCGTCTTTCCAGCATTAACTTCCAGATTGTTTTGTCCACTGATGAGTAAATTGAATCAACCATGTTATCTTCGAAATCTGTGATAAAGTCATGGAATTTAGTATCCTCTTGGTATAATTTCTCTACCCTTGTGGTGGCTTGGTCCGGCAAAGATGGGTCTTCGCATCTCTGCTTCAAGGCCAAAAGGAAGCCTTCTAGTGTTGTTATTTCAGGCGGAATTGATGTGTCTTCGAGACAGCGAAATGATGATCTCATTTTTACTAGAGCTGCTGGCCCAAGACACTGGTATCCAAACCTTACTTTTTCAGATTCAGAGACAGAACTCTCTGCCTGGATCAGATTGACTAGTTGAGAGCAGAAATAGCGTAAGTTTTCTGGCGTTCCATCATATGGCTTAATGGGCTGGATTGGAAAGTGATGCCTGGGCTGAGGTGATACTGTGTGTGTTAAGGCCGTCGGTGATATAGAAGAGACTGAAGATGTAAACAACTGGCTTACACGCTCTCCATCAGTTTTGGATGCTGCATCAAGTATTTCAGGTGAAAAAGTTATGTATGGTAAATTCCAAAGATGTGGAGGGAGTAATGTTATGTTTGACCTTGAGGGACTTTCATCTGTGGGTTGGATTGATGTATTATTAACGTCTGGCATGTTGTCGTTCATTGTAATGAAAGATTGAGAATCTGTAATGCTACAGAAGTCTTCGGTGGGTGTTGAATGAGTCAGAGTATCTGATGAATCAGTTACTCTATTTCTCATATGATTTTGACGCTTAGTAATGTCAAATTGGAGCGTAGGCGTTTGACCCGAGGCGGAATAGAATGGCAAGAAGGGGTCGGATGGATCGCGAGAGATGACTAAAGATCTACTGGAGATAATTCGGAGAACTAAAGGTTTTAAAATGGGTAATATAAGTGTCTAAAGAGTCTAAAGGTACGAGCAAATACTAATGGTGACTAAAGGTGCTAAAGGTAACTAGAGGTGACTATAGGTGACCAGAGGTGATCCGAAGGTGGTGGTTATGACAGAAGACTAAGCGTAAAGAACTCTATGCCTACAGACCAAACCATTATATATATACCTGCCTTCCTTTCACTAGCTCATCATAACATAGACCTTAACATAATATCAACATGATACCATGTGCCAAGAACTGTCCTGTTGTCATAGCAACATATGAAGAAAGGTAAAATTATATCCTAAAGAAAAGGTCGGAAGAGGAATCCTTACAGAAATACAAACTCGGCAGATCACGGCCAATTGCTTATTTCTCAAAGCGCCTTAATAGTGCCGAAGCGAATTATTCAAAACATGACAAAGAAATGCTCGCAATAGTAGCTTGTCTTAAGGAATGGAAAGCAGAGTTGAATTCTGTCACAAAACCTTTCACTATCTAGACAGATCACAAAAACTTAAATTACTTCGCAACAAAACGACTACTAAATGAACGTCAGACAAGATACAACAATATGTTGCAGCAGTTCAGGTTCGAGCTGAAATGGCGAGCAGGTAGAGCAAGTGATAGACCAGATGCCTTATTGCGGCGCGACCAAGACAAACCAAAAGACTTAAATGATGAACAGCTAGCGGGTCGGATAATGCAGCTTTTACCGTCAATGCCGTTAGGATCAGCAGCAATTATACCTAGTGGCCTTAACAATGAGAAAATATGTGAAAAAATACCTCATGAAATACTATTTGATGACATTGAGCTGCAAAGTCTGTGGGAGCAAGCCACTGCAAAGGATAAAATCTGGCAACGGGCCTGTGAAGCTGTAAAATTAGGGGAAAGAAGCTTTCCACCCGATATTGCGCTCGAATTGAAGGCTAATATTGCAGAATGTACAGTTGCCGCAGATGGTCTCTTACGGGGAAGAGAGAATTGTATATGGGTGCCATATTATAAACCTCTCCGAACAGCCATCATGCAGCGAACACACGATAGTTACCTGATAGGCCACCCAGGTAGAGACACTATGATCGGAATTCTACTGCGCCAATGGTTTTGGCCAAAAATGAGAGAATCGGATTGTCGGTTTGTCAGGAACTGCGATGTATGTGGACGTTCCACAATCTGGCGAGAGCCTAAAGCAGGCTTCTTGAAGTCATTACCGATTCCTGAGCGCATTGGCAGTGAACTTACTATCGACTTTGTGACAGATATGCCGATGTCAAAAGGGTGCACAAACATTATGGTAATTACAGATAGATTATCTAAAGATATTATGTTGTTTGGCACACCGTCAATGGAAGCACGAAAGTGCGCAGATCTATTTGTAGACCAATACTACCGATTTTTCGGTTTCCCACGCTATCTTACGAGTGATAGAGGTTCCGACTGGTTGAGTCATTTCTGGAAAAACTTCTGACAACTGACTGGAATCAATCAGAGGCTAACAACAGCCTACCATCCACAATGGAACGCAAGTGAAAGAGCGAACCAAGAAATGTACAAGTATCTGAGATCATTTACTTGTTACTCCCAAGATAATTGGATGGATCTGTTACCGCTAGCTCAAATGGCATTGAATTCTAGACCAAGCTCAGCTATAGGAGGGATGAGCCCGTCTTTCTTGCGAAACGGATACAACGTAGAGCCTCTAATGGAGCCTACCCCAGCCTAGGGACCTGCCTCACGTCATCCAGGTAGTATTGACGCACAGAAGTATATTCAGCGCTTGAAAGACGCGCAAGAATTTGCACAAGTAGCAATGGCATTGGCCCAGCAGCGGAACGAGCTGAACAGTAACATTCAACGTCGACAGCCCGAGCAATATAGAATAGGGGATAAAGTCTGGTTGAATTTACAGCACATTAAAATACCTCAGCTGTCAAAAAAGTTAGCTTGGCAACACGCTAAGTATACTGTAACGGGAGTACCTGATGCACTGACTGTGGAACTCAACATGCCTGGTAATATACTCAAAAGATTCCACGTGGTATTAATTAAACGAGCCGGCATAGATCCTTTTCCAAGTCAAGTAAGGGACGATGCCCAGAATCCTCCTATAGTCAATGAGCTGGGTAATGAAGAATTTGTTGTCGAATCTATTCTTCGAGCGAGAACAGTGAGACGTGAACGAGGGGTATTTCGGCAAGCCCTAGTGAAGTGGGCTAGTGAAGTGGATCCGACATGGGAGCCAATAGAATTCATAGAAGACACTGAAGCCTTAGATAAGTTCGAAGAACTTTATGGTTTGATTGAAAATAATGATGGACCTCTAGAAGAAAACGTGGGAAGATTTGTTGGTCCAGCTGAAAAGAATATGATGCAAAAGCGGCGTCAGTGACAAAAAAATAAACAAAATATATATCTAGGTCACATGCCTCTCAATAAAAAAAAACAGAAGGGACAATGTGGTGGCTAGTAAGCCGGTAGATTGCCTGTAGTCTGTGCTATTCATCACATGCATACTCATTACCTCAGCGCTAAGATACGCTGGTATTGAAAGTCTGGTACTGCCTGTGCACGAAACATTGTTGGTAACAAGCCCACACTTTAATAGTGGGAGCCGGACTAGAGGACAGAGACTAGTGTTTGAAATATTGGAATCATGTATATAAATAGGGCGTTGAGTGTAGCAGTGGTCTTGTTCTTCAGTTAGTAAATAAACTTACCTTTCGACATATGAATTCCCAAGCTTTATTTATTGGAACTGTTACAAACCCTCTCGATTGTGTCAAGAACTGGTGGTGGTCGGACCCACTGTGCAATTACCTTGGTGTATCTGGGTAGCTTTTCCTTTGTTACTTGGAGTTTTGCCTTTTCGAGTCTCATCACTGAGTTGCAAACTGGAATTTGTCCTCGGATAGGGAAGTGATTGCTGGTGACACATCCATCACGATCTACCCAAGCACGGGCGCCGTCGATATTACTCCAAGCTAGATCTAGCGTGTTCCCAGCTCGGTGAGTGGGCTCCCCAACAATATGGCAGGCCAAATGGTGTTTGTCTGCCCATTTTTCGATCATTTCTCCTTGTCCATGAGGATGTTCCACGCCAGGTTGCCAAGCCCAATATACCGAGTTAAAGTCCCCAGTAGCGACGGAGTTTGGCGGTGGAATCCAGTTGATGAGTGGCTGGATAGCTGTCGAGTCATTGGGTGCCTTGTAGACGTTGAGAAAAGTGATACTGTTAACTTCAACCCAGCAGTAGTCTCCTGTAGACACAACATAGGGAAAGATCTTTGTTGCAATTATCTTTTTATTGTCTATCCGGGTATAGGTCACAGCCCTCGGCCTAAAATTTTCGCCGCCGTCAAGCAGATGATAGGTATATCCTGGGTGATCCTTTGTTGCATTCTTTTGTTTGTTCCACAGAGGTTCTCGAACAAGAACCACGTCGATACCCAGCTCAAATGCTCGGGCAAGCGCAATATTTTGCGTTGAGCCCCCTCTACCTACGTTTATTGACATAAAGCTTATAGTAGGAGAGAGGCTCGAAGAGATCCGTGGGGTGCCCTTCACAAAGAGTTTTGCTGATTTGATGCCTCATCGACCTCGGCTACAGTTGCTGTAGCGTCGGACATGAGAACTTCAAAACAGTTGCTCGATTTAAATCCTGGCTGGTTAGTATTTGACGCTTCTGTGGCTGCTGTCATCGCTGCCTCTGCGCGTCTGACAGCTGCTTTGGCCCGAATAACTGCCGCGAATTCGCGTTGGCTAGCCTGCCTTATGGTCTGAAGGTTTTCCCTGGAGGCCGTCCCAGACTTTGTTGGACGAGCTAGACAGTCCCGACTATCTGATCTGTGTGGACCTCCGCAGTTGCGGCACTTGGTGTGTGCCTTGCACTCCGCGATGGAATGCATAGTTGAAGCACAATTCCAGCAGGCTGGGGCACGCGAGCAGCCCCTGGTACCATGAAACTGTAGGCATCGTTTGCACTGGTTGATGCTTTGACGAGGCTGGTGGCGGACTGCAATCCCAGAGTCGTCGAAAAGTCGGAAACCTGGTCGAGGAATCAAAGCTTTTTCAAAAAGGGCTACCCATGACTGGTATGGGGCGCCCGATCGGCTTTTCTCGCGTGGGCGAACTTTTATTGTGACAGCTTTGGTGACCCTGACTATCTCGTCTGTTACCATCTTTTCTGTGATGAGAACTTTGCCCATTATTGTGTTAATTGCGACTGGGACCGTCGCTATTCTAAGGGAAGCCAAGTCCGAGGCTTTCTCCAATATCGCATCCTGCTGGGCGAAGGATCCAGCTAGGCTAAGCATCAGCGTGCGTGCCTCTTGGTTTTCGGCTCTGATTGCGAAGCCAGTTGGCACACGGTAGACATGCTCAATTTTTGTTTGGGGGATTTCGAGCGTTTGCGTAATTGCTTCTCTAACATCGAAAGGTGATAGTGTTCGCCAGGGATGATCTTTTTCGATGCGGAGAAACAAACGTTCGTCTTGCCCGGCCGGTTTTGTTGGCCCGGTTGAATTTTGGGCCATTCGAATCGAGTTTGCCGCCTTGGGCATTGTCTGCGCGACTTTTGTAGGTGCCGGGAGCGTCTGTAGACCATTACGGGTGATCGAGGCCCAAGTGGTTCTGGCCTGGTGCACTTCGGCTTGAGCCGCTTCGCGTTGTGGCTCACTTTGCTTACCAGCAGCATATTCTGCGGTCTTGCAACTAGTAGCCTGGCTTTCGGGGCGTGGGGGAAGTGATGAGAGGACTGTACCTGGTCCCGCGATCATGAATTTGTTGTAAAAATCTGAGTTCATAACTGCACACACCTTCAGGGGATAACTTTGCTGGTGCACAGTTAACTCCTTAGAGTCTAATCACTATTGCCTCCTGGTCGCTACACACTAACATCAACGTGTTCACTACAATGAGGACACCATTGTAGTTACTCTAGCTATCATAGACAATAACATGTAGAGGAATAAGGGTAGGAACTCCTGTATATAGATAGGGCCTTTTTACTCTCAGTATCTACATCAATCATCCACAGATACAATTCACCATCAATCAATCATCTTACTCTGTCCAAGTGATCTATTGAATTCTCCCATACCTATCAGTATTCTATTCACAAGGTGACGTCTCCCCATCCATCGCCCTCGGCCTTTCAATAGAATTGAGCTATTGCAGCTCTAATGTAGACTTTCATAGAGTCTATAAATTGAACACTCGACCCTTTGGATAGGGGGGAGAGAGCATTCTCGACACCGTTTATTGCAGCGGTGCAAATTTTTACATTTTCCGCAGTTTTGGCGGCCCGGCGTTCCTCAGCCTCAATTAAGGCTCTGAGTTCGGGGGGGCATTCCTCCGTCTGCCTGCCTTCATTTCTACCGTGGGGAGAAGGATTCTCTTCTGTGGTTCCTGGTGTATGTTCCAGGGGGTTCGAGGTAGATGCTGCGCCTTTTGCCTTGTTAGCATCTGCAATCGCAGCCCGCCTCATAGCTGGCACAGCGACTTCAATGAGAGGAAGTATGTGCTGTTCGGTAGTCGCTGTCCCTAAATTGTTGCGACTCGTCCCTGCATTTTCAACTCCGGTCACATCTGGCTTGGAGTGAATTGAGTTGGGTAGTCTATTCAGATTCTTAAGAATCTTGTCAATGTCAAAGTTGCCAACATCTATCATATCGCAATCTATGGTACTTTTGTCGATTAATTGGTCGATGTTCATCTCTTGAACGGCAGTCAGTGGGCCCAACTTGACGCTTGCTTTCTGTCGAGCAACGTGTTTGAGGTGCTTGCGGTTATCTACGATGTCTTTTGCCCGCAATGGCTTACTGCAAACTGGGGGCATATTGGTAGCCTGCCAGTTGCTCACAAATTTTGAATTAAGGGCGTATGATATCACGATATTGAGAGAGGGAGGGAGAGGGTGAAAGGGTGAATATTCGAAAATTCGAATTTCAAAAAATTGTGTGTGTTTTTTTTTGTTTGTAATTTTAAGGTCCTAAGCTACTGCTCCCGGTCCGCTATGGGTACAAGACCGGTGGAGCCGGAAGGGATTCCTGTGTTCTTTACCACAGCCCAACTCATTCCAACCGCGTGAAACCACTACCTAAATTGTAGCCGGTTTAAAACAAAAACAAATTCTAACAGTCAAAATTAATAAACAAAGGAAATTCTAATTTAACGGTCCAGTATCAGCGCTCCTCACCCTGACTCCTTCCCTTTCACGGTTTCCACCATAAATATTATTCTTTGTCCATGGTGAGAGCTGTGGACAAGGTCGCAGGTTGGCTTTTGAAGCAGCCAGTTTCCTGCACAAATGTTGAAAATCCTTTGAGGCATTTGGGCCTTAGAAGAATTTTAAGAAATTGTTGGTATGGGGTAGTTCCCCTTAGTCGTCGGGTATGACGAGTGTAAAGTCTGCAATGCATGAAATGCGTTGCTGTAGTCTCCTCTCTGCACGAACACTTCATGTTCGCGTTTAGGTTGTTGAAACGTCTGTGGTACGCGGTGAAATTTCCGTGACTGGTACGAGCCGCAATGACTTCAAATAGAAGTCGTCGTCGAAGTGATAGTTCCGGTGGCTTTTTCCGGTGTATCATCAAGTCTAGTTCGCGGTATCTGGGTGGGCATGATTCGTCCCAGAATTGGTCTAGCAGCATCTGTCTCTTCTGATTCATAAGCCGGTAGAGGTATGCACTGCTGATATTTTGCGGCTCCTCATCTCGGAGGGGGAGACTGCGGAGTTTGCTCCGAGCTGCAGCATCTGCTTCTTCGTTCCCTTGAATGCCCTTGTGTCCTGGAACCCATTTTACGATGATTCTTTCGGGGGCAGCCTGTGTCATTGTCCGAAATATTCGGGCTTCTTTAATGCTTGTCGATGTGTCTCCGGACAGCATAGCGGTTCTTGCATGCTGACTGTCGGTCAGCACGTAGATAGGTTGCGCCACTTTTCCTGGGATCCGAGATTCCAGCCCACTTATTTGCAATGCCGCCTCTAGAGCCTTCCTTACTCCGACTATCTCAGCGTCCAGTACCTCCCCCCCATGTATGGTACAGGAATCTCTATCTATGGTCTTTCCGTCTCTTTTCAAGACAAAAGCCCACGCCGAGCGACCGTGTCCTTCTGATGCCCCATCAGAGTAGGCGCAGATCACTGAGCTTGGTAGACTCTCTATCCAGCATTTACAAATTTCCGTGTCTTTCTCTTTCGCGCTTACCTTACTGAGATAGGCCAAAGCCGGTAAAGGCTCGGCGGATTCAGCTTCTGGGAGTTGTTGATAAGCACGCTGGATTCGAGACATTTGAATCTCTGGTCATGCTGATTGACAATCATGTTTCTTGTATTTTCTTGTCCCAATATTAGGGCAGACAGCAGCTTGTCTTCTCAGAGGATGTCCAGAGTCAAGGGATTTGAGCCTTGCTGATAGGCGAAGTCGATTCCCCTCGAGAATGATTCTTGCCGGCGGGATCCCTCCTTCTCGCTGTAGCACTACTGTGGGCGTAGTCCTCATTACTGGAAGTGCCGCCCGTAATCCTGTGCTGATGACTTTGTCAATCATGCTGCAGAGGCCAGTCGTTTGTGAAGTGCCGACTCCGCGTTGAGTTGGGCGCTTCAGGCCTGGCCACCACACCTCGGAGCCGTAAGTAGCGACAGGGATGATACATAGGTCAACCGCTCTTATCAGTGCATCTGTGGCAGCACCTCAGTAAATAGTATTAAAACGACGCACATGATGAGCAGCTTTGGCAGCTTTGCCGCACCATTTTGTCACATGGTGTTTAAAATTGAGCCGAGGGTCCAGGTAAACTCCTAGCCAGCGAACATTTTCCGATGGTTCAATAAAGGTACTATTGACGTGTATGCCTATTCCTATCTCCCGATGGCGCCCAGGGAATTGGATTACTTCGGACTTATCTGTGTCGAAGGCTTTAGCGTTATTTTTCGCCCAACTGGTCAGTTGATTTACCTCTTCTTGGGCGGCCGAGGCAGAATCTACTATTATGCGGCCGAAAGCAAGAACACCAACGTCATCGGCGTAGCTAAACCTTCGTCCCGGATTCCCATCCCGCATGGGTTGTGCCATGTACAGAAGGAATAGAAGTGGAGATATTGGTGACCCCTGTGGGACCCCGTAGACCAATTCTCTTTCTGTTGTGACCCCACCTATATACCTTACCTGAACTCGTCGATTAGCAAGAAAAGAGGTTGTCCACCGCAAAATTGAGTCCGGCCATCCTTGTGACTGCATTCTTCTGATTAACCGATTGTGAAGCACCGCATCGAACGCTCCCTGTACATCCAAGGTAATGAAAGTAGCCGCCCATCCTTGCGACCTAGCTTCTTCGATGTCGTGTACCACGCAGACCAGATCTGTTGCAGATCTCTTTGGGAGCGCACCAAATTGTTGATGACCCACTACCTCTTGTGTGACTGCCAGACGCGCCATTCTTTTTGCCAGTAGCCTCTCTAGACCCTTACCCAGGCATGATAGGAGAGCGATCGGTCTCCAGCCTTTGACCGTCGATGGGTCTCGATTTGGCTTATGTAAAAGGAATACTTCTGCCAACTTGAAACATGCTAGATGTATGCCGAGACAGATGCAGGCCCTAAACAGTTGCGTCACCCATCGGCCAATTGTCTTCCAGCAGGCTTCGAGGAGCTCTACTGAAACTCCATCTGCCCCTGGTGCTGTCCTCTCGCATCCAATGGTGCATGTACAGACTTCGTCTTCTGAGACGTCGTCATTCCAGGGTATCCTGTTTTTGCTTGGCGTTGTGCATGGGGAGAGGTCATCTGTTGACTCATGGCGCGCGAGAAGGGCGTCTCGGAGTATTGTTGCTCTTTTAGCCGGGTCTGAGACGAGCGAGCCGTTGTGGCTGAGGGGCGGCGGTGTTTTGACCTGCCTAGGGTTGGCCGAACGCATCAGCTTAAAAACATCCATGGCTGTAGTCATCTTCTGGACTTTTCCTGTGACGTAATCTTTCTTTGCTGAGACAATAGCCTCTCGCAGCAATTTCGCGTGGGTAGCCCGGCGTTGGGGTATAGTTTCTGCTCGATATGCGGCATGGATTGCCTTGCATTTGGGCGTCCACCATGGGGAGTGTTTTCCGTGTCCGTTTTTAACTAAATTGCCCGTAGCCTTGGTAGCATTGGATAGATGGGAGCATAGTTCTTGAGCGTATTTTTTCACCTTGTCTATTGTATCCAATTTCGGTGGAGGATGGGCCCATTGGGCAACAGCTCGAGCGAAATTCGGCAGGTTGCCTGGTCGTACCCTGATTTTGGGCGGCTCAGTATCTAGAGCTTTGAATGTAGTTGGCACTTGACCTCTGATCGGTAGATGATCGCTTGTCATACATTCGCTGCGGTCTACCCACACGAGAGTTCCGTCAATATTGGACCAGGCAAGATCCAGTGTGTTCCCTGCTCTGTGTGTTGGTTCTCCAATGATAAGGCAGGAAAGTTTGTGTTTGTCAGCCCATTCTTCTATCACTTCCCCTTGTCCATGTGGGCGAGTTGCCCCGGCTGCCATGCCTTGTGAACTGAGTTGAAATCTCCTACAGCAATAGTCTTTGCTGATGGGGTCCAGTCCACAAGTGGTCGTAGAGACACTGGGTTGTTTGGTGCTTTGTACACATTTAGAAATGTGACTCCGTTAACCACTTCCCAAGAGTAGTCCCCTGTTAATGTAGCACAGGGAAATGTCTGCGTTGCAGTTATTACCTTGCTTTTTCGAGTGTATGTTGCCGCTCTTGGTCTGATATCCACGCCTCCATGGGGTATGTGTTTATTATATCCTGGGTGCGACCTAGTATCCTTCATATTTCTATCCCACGAAGGTTCCTGTATATGTACAACATCTACACCTAGCTCGTGAGCCCGGGAAAGTGCAATGTCGTGGGTTGCGCCGCTTCTACCAACGTTTATTGACATGTATGTGAGGGTAGAAGGTGCGCAAGTTGGGGCCTGTGGGCGGCCCTTACAAATTTTCTTCGGGGTTTAGAACCCATAGACTGACACATCAACCATGGCTGCATCTGGTGCGTCTGTGCTGGTAGCCGTCCTTTTCAGGATCTCTTGGCTCTTGATGGCACTGGCTGATGCTTTGTTTGCTAGATTTACAGCCGCTTTTGCTCTGGCCACGGCGCTGTATTCCCGCTGGCTAGCTTGTCGAATGGTCACGAGCTGTTCTTTTGTGGGCGGACCAGATTTTGTAGGCCAAGCCAAGCATCTTCGGCTGTCTGATCTGTGCGGTCCTGCACAGTTCCTGCATTTAGTAGATGCCTTGCATTCGGCAGAGATGTGCATCGTGGATCCACAATTCCAGCAGGCAGGCGCACGAGAGCAAGCTCGGGTGGGGTGGAATCCGAGGCAGCGTTTGCATTGCAGCACAGGGGCTTGTGGCCGGTGTACTGTTGCTACACCCGAGTCATCGAAAAGCCTGAAGCCGGGCTTTGGCGACGATCCTTTTGGAAAGTGAGCGAGCCACTCTTGGTATGGGGCCCCGAGCTTTCCTTTGCCATGGACTAGAACTTTTGTCGGGGTACATTTTGTCACTCTTATTAATTCCGTGACCACCATTTCCGGGCTGACCTGTATTTTTCCATCTAGCGTGTAAACTGCTGTTGGAACTGTGGCAATGCGGAGGGCAACTATTTCGGATGGTTTCTCCAATTTTGCACCCAGTGTATTCAGTGTATCTGACGCTTCCATTAGGCGATTCTTTGCATCAGAGTCTATGGCGCGTATAGCAAAACCTGTAGGGACACGGTGTACGTGTTCCACATCCGATGGCGCGCATTTGGTCTGCATTGCTATAGCTTCGCGTATGCCAGATGGGGAGAGACGTCTCCACTCGTGTGTGTCCTGTAGGCGGATGAAAAGCCGATCGTCCGCCTCTACTCTCGGCCTCGTTTTTTGTACGTTCTATGGGACTGCTGCCGTCTTTGTGCTGATTCTCCCTGCATCTTTTTGCAGCCCTAATCTAGAAATTCCTGCCCATGTGTTTCCCTGGGCGCGCACCATGGGCTTGTTCTCTACTGTGGGCTTTGAAGATGGGACCCTTGGGGATACAGCGTTGGGGCGTTGGGGGAGCGATGGTGGTGTAGACTCCGGGCCCGAGTTGATAAAATGGCCAATTGCTGCACGCAAATAAGCCTTCATTGATTCGACGTATACTTTATTGTCGCCCGTGGCCATCGGGGAGAGTACGGCCTCCACGCCTCTTATGGCCGATGTGCATAACAGAATCTGAGCAGACTTTTGTGCGACCCTTTGCTTTTCGGCTTCTACTACAGCTCTCAGCTCTTCGGGGCAGAATTTATCGCTAGCTGCAGTGTCAGTTTCGTTGGATGATTTCAGTTTGGGTTCAGGGGCTTCTCTAATTGTTGAGGCTGCCATAGGACCTGAGGCAATCGAAGAGCAACTCAGTTTGTTCTTGCTGGTGTCGCCAGTTTTCTCTGCCATTGTCAATGGCACGGCGACTTTTATTAGAGGCAGTTTCTACTGCTGTGTAGTCGCAGTTGCTGGCTTTTTTTTGAGAAATCGTTGCCTTTTCAGCTCCGGTCGTATCTGGCTTGGAGTGAATAGAATCGGGAAGTCTTTTCAGATCCCTGAGGATCTTATCAATGTCAACATCGCTAACATCTAACATCGTGTCATCTAGAGCTCTGTCGTCGACCAACTGGTCAATTTTCATTTCTTGACCTGGAGTCAGGGTACCCAGCTTGTCACGTAGTTTTCTTCGAACGGTGTGTTTGATGTAATTGCGGTTTTCAGCGATGTTTTTCGCCCGCGATGGTTTACTGCGAACTGGGGGCATTTTGACAACCTACCAGTCGCTCACAAATTTTGAATTGAGCGCGAACGATATCACGATATCGAGGGGGTGGGGAAGAGAGGGAAAGGGTGAATATTCGAATTTCAAAACATTGTGTGTGTGTGTGTGTTTTATTGTACTACTTGAGTCTATAACTATGTAGCACATGGGGCTTCTCTCTGACCCAGGCCACACCATGTATAGCGCTTCTTGCCTCTTTTGTTACTTGTAAGATCATTGATATATTGCCCATGATGAATAGCCATTCAGCTCAGTATTTACCCTTGGAATTCGGCCACCTTTTCCACGGAATCTTCTACCAAAAAAAATATGGTAGCAATGGAAACTGCGTGCGCGGGAAAAGGTCTCAAAAAACCTGCAGCCCCAGCCAGGCGAGGCCTAGATACCGGGACCACATGAGGTGCGCAGATTCATCTATATCTCCCTTCTTTGTAACAATCGAGGCCGACTTGATCTAATCCACCATCTCCGTATCGGGTGCTGGGTACGCTCCGGAAACTCATTGGATGACTTCTCCTCCATGATCAAGGGTTGGTGATGAGAAGGGCTTCGACCCTGACATCTGATCTGATCGTGGTTAGCTTCATGACAGTGGTCATAAGGGAATGTGTATAGGTATGAAGACGATATAGACGGCGAAAGAGATTGAGAATCCTCGTCGAAGTGAAGACTTTGTTACTCAATCTCGGCTCTGCAGACTCTACAGTGAGAGCAGGAGGTTCGTAGGGGACATCACTGACAGGTGTTGAGAATAGTCCCTCGGGGTACGGTAGAGCGAGAGGCACAGGAATAAAGATAGTGGTAGCCAGTGGCAAAGGTGGCGCGAACATGAACTGAGGATCGAGCGCCGGCATGTTAAGGGTACCGAGTAGGCACGGGTCGTAAGTACAAATAGATCTCGAGGTAGTAGTTTAGAAGGGGGAGGAAAAACGACAAGTCTACATAGCTTTCTATCGCGCATATAGCATCGCCGACAGTGAAGCACCGGACAGTCGTAAACCGCCAGTCACATTCATATAACGTTTTATTGATATATTTGATCATCTGTGACCCCTACATTATTTTGCTAGCTAAGAACCTCAATAGTACAGTAAGAGCTGGAGGTTCGGAGGGGACACCACTGACAGGCGTTAATATTTGTCCTCCACACGTCAACCTTGTACGTAGGAATACTCTTCTCCTCATTTGTTCAATATTGTCTTCAATACACAACAAGCAGACTACAAGGTTATCACGTCCTGCGCATAATGCTAAACAGGAGCTTCAGCCCATTGACTACCGTAAGCTCATAATCACAACAACTTCACATCAATGTCGGTCTTGTCATTCACACGAGAGACATCCACCTTAACCTTTCTACACACCACCTCGCCTCAAAGACCGATAAAGGCGTAACTCCAATTGAAAACGCGAGCTTACCTCATTTTTTACTAAAAATCACTCACTACATACTTAAAAAGCTACGCATGCCCGCAAGGGCGAAGTTAAGTTATACTATACAAAGTTGGGGTCTTGGTTTATATGGGACTGTTGCTCTAATAGAGCTGTAAATCTTGAGGAAGGACAGGCGACTGGGGGCGTGGAAAGAGATAAGGAAGAGACCTCTTGTGGGAATAACTGATCCGATAGTTTGAGATGTTTCGCACTTTGGAATGTTTGTGGGCGCCAAGACCCAGGTTTTGGCTAACTAGTCATGAGGCCTTCTGTTATTGATGAGTCAACGACACAGTTGAAGTGTCAGTCACTGAGACTTGGAAGAAATGTGACTTGATTAGTAAGCTGGGCTAAACTAGGGTCTATTAGATAAGATTTATATTATAGTCCCTACTGAGTCTAAGACAATGGAGAACTTCGTGAATCTAACTAAAGTTTCTAGTTACATTTGCGAAATTTAATTTCGAAATATGCCAAAATTTGTTCATATAGAAATTGAGGGTCAGGCCCTTGCAGAATTGGGTTAAATGAATTCAAATTCAAATCAAGCATATAGTTTCCACCCTCCTTGTGGCATGTTCAATGGTGTTGTTCATAACAATTTTAAGGTTCATAGTGTGTTCCGCTAATTTGCATACAACACAATTTATTGTGAGTATCGTAAACATGATTCGGAGTTGTATATTTACGATAGATACAAGTTTTATGACAGGAGCAGTTGAACAGAGCTTTAGAAGTAGAGCTGTGGGAGTTGACGAGAAGAGCGATGAATATGACCTTGAGAGATATTCAGTAAACACTACGAATTGAAGATTGATGAAGGAGAAAGACGCTAGGTATATATACAGGAATTCATCCTAGTGGGACGGATCTAGAAATAAACCAGGATATACGTCCATGTCCCAATATGGCGAAACTATCATGATGTTAGTATGTCTAGATTACCAGTCTATCCCAAGCAAGACAAGTGTAAGACAAAATCATGCAATCGATGTAACTTCCAACACAACTGGTGATGAGCGTTCAGAACAAGAAATATTACTGAAAAAAATATGAGGCGCTGCATTTGTTGGATGGGCTATGTATCAATTACGATACAAGTGGACGCTGACAGGTGGAGATATGTAGGTTAGTTGCCGATACATATTATGATATGAGGTTACCTAGGGTACTAATACTGACTCTGACACTTGTATGCATACCGAGAATTCTGTATAATGTTTAGGTATTTATATGATAGATAGTAAGATAATTGAATAAAACTGCCCTCTACAATTTTTTTTCATTCTTTAATGTGTGTTCAGCTATATAGCTATAATACATGACCCGTGCTATGTAAACAATTTGGATGACTCTTCTGGCGTTAGAGACGCTCATACTCTGGGTTTCATTTGCAAGTACCACCATGAGGTATGTTTGCTTACACAAACAGTCGACCTTCCTCCGTAAGTACCCACCAAAGGGACGCTTCTAAACTTTTGGTTATCCAAGCATACCTTCGTAATCTATGTATACCAGCGCTGCGAGAAAAGCGGATGTATTTTGCCAGATTTGAACCAGCAATCTCCTGTCTCGAGTGGGATACGTGTCCAAGCTATCCAACTATGGCGACGTTTATAGTGTCGCCTGCACTCTTGCAACCAAAGCCTTGGTACGCACAAAGCTCAATTTGTAAAGACTCCTTGCCAATATTCGAAACTTCACGCCCGTCGAGACGGCATCCATCCTCGGCATCATCTTTTCCCAATTCCTCCCACGTCCATCCCAAAGAACTGTCTTCCAGATTTTTGCGCCACGCTTTGCTTCCTCCGTCGGGTGTAAATATCGGCGTGGGCGTGTATTTGGTGACCGGCTGAGGCCAGAAAAAGTCGGCGAGAGGTGTGATAATTGGAATGAAGTTGTACTAGGTCGTACTTGTAGACTTGATGAGTCTTAGGTATGAGTCGATCACTTTGGGAGTGAAAAAATGACGTGGTGGAGTATTTTGAAATATTGTCTCGTAGGCCAACTTGTTCGGCATTGCGAATTTGACTGAACTTGACTCTGAGAGAATATTTCACCCCCAGGCTTGTAGATGACACTACGTACAGGTATTCAGTATGGCCCTCCGCACTGAAGACGCGCATGTCCCACATAGTCATAGACTCAGACATGACAATAAATTGATTCAATAATAATGATAATAATAATGATAATAATAACTGCTGTAATTTTGAAGAACGCGAAAGGGATACAAAAAGAAGCCGGTAAGGTAGCCGCGTTCCAGGAATGGAAAAAGTCATGAACACGTCCAAGGAACGAGATAATATCTGATCATCGAGCTTCGGCAGACCCTGAACATTTGAAAGCAGCAAATATTATTACAGATGAGACAACAGTCAGAAAAATGATTACACATAGAAACACACCGTCAGATATCCACCGGAACCTTAGTAGGACCCAAAGCAGTATTGCAGTTCAGATAAGAAGTGAGCACATTGGTCTCAAAACTCATCTATATCGAAGGAAAGTCCCCGGAGTGATTAATCCAAAATTCCAGTGTGGATATCCGTCTCAAAATGTCAAACATATGGTCTTGGCGTGTCCTCAGTGGGCAATGGGAGGAGATGTGCTTCGAAAGGTAAAAGACAGGTCATTTGCAGCAATAATGAAAAGCCCAGATGATAAAGAGAGAATTACAAAATGGATCCTGGCAAAAGGCTGGTTTGAACAATTCCGGCTCGCAGGAGAAGTAGAGATAGCATTGGACGAAAGGATGAGACGGATTTCACACTGTATGAACAGTGTAATCGCACTTCCTGTGGGAAACCCCAGAAAAAAAAGAAAAAAAAACTAGACACGAGACAGACAGTTGTGGGGGCTTTTAAATGAGTTTGCTTTCCTTCTCTGTAAATATCATACCTAGATATTCCTGCATGAGCCCGTAGGGTACCTGAACCGGCTAAATGAAATCAAATCAAACTGCTGTAATTTTGGAGGAAATTATTTGAGTCATGGAGGCTAAGCTCCTCGTTCATTTCTTAGTTCCTCCCAAGATTTACATTAGAAAGTACTCGGCAAATGGTTCATGATTCGTTACTCAAGATTGCATATTCTATTCATTTGGACAAATTTTGTTTCCCCACAAGGATCTCTGTAAGGACAAGTGGAAAGTTACAAATTTGTATGACGATGAGAAAACAGGTAAACTTGTGGTGAACTGTAGAGAGTTACCTATCCAAATCCACCAAAACCTTAGCAGGGCCCAGAGCAGCATTGCCAGACAAGTAAGAAGCGAGCACATTGGGCACAATGCCTACTTACACAGAAGGAATGTTCCAGGAGTAGGAAAGCCATGCTTCCAATATGGATATCCGTCTCAAGGTAAAAAGCACGCAGTGATGTCTTGTCCAAGATGGGCAAAGGGAATAGGCGAGCTGCTCCGAAAATAGACAACTCGATCTTTCGAAGCTATGGTAAATAACGTCAAATATGTGACTAGAATTGCGCAGTAGATTCAAAAGGAAGGATGGCTAGAGCAGTTTCGGATGACTGGAGAAATCGAGGCGTTAATCGGGCGAAGAGAGAAAAATGGAAACACAGAACAAGGACGGAATCCACACCGGCAACAACAGTGTGAGTGCACTTTTCAAAGGTAGCACAACTTTAAAGTGTAAATAAATTGATAAGTTGGGGGGATGTTCACTGCTAGTTCTCCTCTTATATCAATAATAGAGTTCGTGGACACCTGCATGGGCCCATTGGGCGCCAAATCGGGTTAAATGAAATCAAATTCAAAGGATCTCTATAATTTATCAAGTCACAATGTAATTTCGTAGCGCATATACTCAGTTAAAATATCTACACCACATCAAACTTTCATACACATTATTTACTTTTCTACGCATCTCTGCTGTGACTTTAGACCTCTGGTTCAAAGTCAATATCTATCATGTATGGACACGATTCATCGTTTGTACTTGTTGGATCAACAATGACTATGGCTCAATGACAGGAGAAACATCAATGACTAGTTACTAGAAACCTAGTCAAGATCCTGAACACACAGCTTAGAGTAGGAGAACTTTACTGAGTAAGCAATTATTCTGATGAATCTAAATCGGGAGCAGCATAATCTGGTTTCTTGGCTCGAGGTATATGAACCTGAGTAAATGATGTATAATAAAATATATAGAAATCTATCTTAATCACAATCATTATCTTAATTCATGTCACCATCATTAGCTGCAAAGAACAATCTATCCATTTCCTTATAATATCCCCAACCCTAAAAGTTGCGCTCAAGTAGCGACGTAAAATTTCAACTTTTCCTCGGGAATATTTCTGCTATTAAAACTACATAAATCTTACAAGTGTGCGAGATATCTAGCGGCAGGCTATCACTATGGTCTACATCTACGCCTTACTCTTGATACCACGCACCTTATCTAACACTCCTGGTCGTATTGTCTTCAGCAACACACATGTGATAAGTAATGTCGTGAGTACATATCACAATGATGTCTATAAACTTTCCAATCCCGAATTCCCGAAACCTGAAGACGACTCTGGTATTTTTATGACTATGGATGACTCACGTTCTCCAGGAACTCATCACGCGGTCTATAGTGCTCCATATATGCCATACGCTGATATGATGGCCAGAATTATGGGCGGAGCATCACCCTTGACAGATGAACAAGTCATTAATCTTGACAAAGATGCTATTGCAGTTCAAGAATGCCACCAATATCTTCTAAATAAAGCCCAGGAAGTTGATATAGTGATGCCACTAAGTTTTTTGAATGTGGTGAAGTCAAACAAATGTACCGCAAGATCAATTGCAACGCTAGCCTTTGAAGAAAAGGTAAAAGTAGAAGGAAAATATAGCTACTTTGCACCATATTCGTCCCCTTCATCTTTGGCTATAAATGTCGATCACTATGTACCAGTAGAAGATTTAGTATTACCAGAACAATCAACAATTTACAAAGGCTCTCGTACGCCGCGAGCATTTGTGTGGTATCTAGGTAGACCTCATCTACTCATTGGATGCGGTGGAAATAAGCGTGCATGGTTCATAGGGACTACACTCAAGGGAAGAGACAGATTAAGACCATTAGATGGAGCTTTGATGTTAGTTACTCAAAGGTACGGGAAGGGAGAAAGTCTCGTGAAAAAAAGGATGCTGGGCGTTGAGCTGGACCTGAAGAGAAGTCGAAAAATCAACCCAGAAGTAGATCCTTCCACCGACGGAAGTGACTACATAGTAAGATTATCGAATCCAGGAGAGAAAATGCCTGGCGTTCTTATCGACTGGTATGAATGCAGTCTTTCCAAGAGCTCATCACCCAAAATCTTCAAGTGGGGTGCACGATCTTAACTTTTGTGGGTGTAGCTATTGAATTTCTAGCTCTTGTAGTGGAATCCATGGAAAGGATACGACGTGGATAGAAAGAAAACAATACCCTGAATCCATTTGTTTTATCCACAGCTTGTCCCGTGTTAGTTGACTTCCACACGGGTGAGATAAACTCAACATGGTGATATTAATTAAAATTGTGTTGTGATAGATTAAGCTTACACATATGAAAAGTATAACCCACTACTTAGTTCATGGACTTGTCGGTAGAGGGAAGCTTATGCAATGATGAAGGATAAAAGGATGTCTATTCGAGTACTCTTCTAAAAACAGGTACCAGACTCCTTTTAAGATACTCCTGGCCTGTAGGCAGGAAGGACCTACATGTCCTTACATAGTCATAGACATCATAAGACAATAGATAAATACACACACACTCACTAAGAATCATTTTAATCTCAATAGGCAACCCGCGCGGGATCTCCTATGAACTGCAGTAAACAAATCTAGCACATGGTATAGGCAGTCTTCGTTCGCCAAACACCGGTAGGTCGGGCCTACTAAATACCGAGCCTAGTAGAATCGACAAAGTGTATCCCAACACGGAAACAACAGAAAATTCAACAACCAAAACCTTCATCAATAACTCCCATCAACCATCACCTGACTTTTCTCTGTACTCCATAATTTCAACATGCATAAAATTTGCTGCACACTTGCTCTTTGCTTGTAGTTATCAACACTTTATTGCTGGACTCAACACACAATTCAACAAGAAAATTGATTATAGTGAATTAATCTACTCGAGACCTACTACTTGCCTTCAAAATCAACTATTTCTTATTGTCAGGGGAAGTGTACTGCTTGTAGTGAATTATAAGTTATGTCTAATCTAATGAGACAAGGCTCTCATTGCTATATAGAAATTACAAAGAGTACGGAAACTCGGAATAACTATATGCCGAGTTTAGCCCAATCAGAGTGCATCATTGGGAAGAGACGAGCGCTTAGATATCTACGGGCTACGACTTTCGCATTTATTTATAATAGTCATATTCTATTACATAAAATTCCTTTCGTGTAAGATCTGAGTGACGTTTAGTTAGACCATCCGCAGCTGTCACGGTTCGAGTGTCAATGCTGGAGCAATCAGATTTACGAAGGTAGTTAATAATCTTTGAGGCAGACTACCCAAGCATTACTTCAACAATTTATACATTTATGAAAATATACAGAATACTCATTCTTGGCTGATATCTGCTTCTCGCACATTCCACTCACATTAGTTCCTAGTCTTGCTACCAATTACTAGAATATCCCAGTTGCAGCTGAACTGATTTGCAGTAAAGCTAGACTACTGTAGAATCACAAAATCACGTGGTCGAGATCACGTGACACACAACAATCGGCTCACAAGCCGCTACATCTGCCACTTCTTTATTCTAATTAAATTTGAGATCCATTTGAATATTTGCTATGTAACTTTGAACCAAGTGGAGCTTCTTGTTAATACACTTGGTATTTTGGTGCAACTCAGGATTCTGTGAAAGCGCTTTTGAACTTGTGTCAAAGGCTAAAAATAACCACCGAAGAAGTTGGATAGGGAAATGTCTCGGGTCACAAATAGGGACTGTCCATACGTATGTACGTGGGCTGTTTGTTTCGGCCAGTGGTTGCATTCTGTATTTACAACCGTAGGTTATTCTATTCGAAGTGCATGCCTTTATTAGAGATCAAGGGATCAAGTCAATCATGATCAGTGTATATAGTCCTAGAATTTCGGGAGAAATTGGAATTAAATTCTTTTTACTGAGTTATCTTATACTTTAATTACTTACACTTCGCCTGTCACAGGTCAGGATCCCAGTTGCCTGACAGCTTGAGTAGTCGGAATATACTCGGGGTTATAATTATGTCATTTCGCTTGTACTGCATCTGTCTCATAATATGTAGAATGGCTGTATCCATGAGCCATCTCCTTAGATGTAGTCGGAAATATGATGCATGTCCTTTCAGCATTTTGGGAAACTTCACTATCACGAGAACTGCTAGAACTCCCCCAGTTTTCGAGAAATTCTGGCTCTTCTTGATCGGGTGCCCTAGACAACAATGCCAAAGAGTGAGAGTTGTTGTTTTTATTACTATTTCATTTTATTGACCTTTCCGCGTCTATGACTATGTTAGACTTATAGGACATCTCTGCCTGCAGGCCAAGGATACCTATACCAGTAGTATATCTCCTCCTATGCCTCCCATACAGCTCCCCTCCAACAGTACCACCCATCACAAGTCCTCATTCGATCATATACTTAGAGGAGCCTTTTGCCCTTCATTGTCTCCCCTACCCAACCAACGAAACGATGGCCATTTGCAGGTGTGTGGCAGCCGGAAAAAACCGCAAAAACCACTGGGTACGGGGCTCTCCTAATACCGACATAAGGACTAAATCCGAAGACATAGTGCCCCTTCTGAAGCGTTCGAAGAGACCGGCCAGATGGGCGCTGCAGATTTGTGTGTACCTCGGGAAATTCACCCTCTGCCTTTCTGGCCTCCTTCCAACTCCTTCCCGAAGGTCGTGCTGAAATGTCAGAAAAGTCTTGACAGAGCGTGGTTACCGTGTAGTAGCTTAGCCCAAGTTATTTAGTGTCATTGACACATCGACAAAAGAAGTCCTCCTGGCTAATTAGCCGAAATCTTGGTCTTGGTGCCTACAAAAATCTCAAAGTTGAAATCCCTTTGATGATATCAGTCTCAGCATGGTTTTCAGAGACCTGTTCCCCCTCTCGCTCCACATCTCAGCTGCCTGTTCTACTTCAAGTTGTTTGTCTCATTAGAGCAACAGTCCCCCATGAACCAAGACCCCAACTTTGTATATTATGACTTGATTTCCTCCTTGCGGGTATACGTAGCGTCGTAAATATGTAGTGAGAGATGGCTGGAAATAAATGGGGCAAGCTCCTGTTTGCAATTGGAGCAACTTCTTTATCGGTCGGCGAGTCGAGATGATATGTGGTTGGATCGAGGTTGAGGATTAAGAAGATATTGGTGAGTACTGCATGGTTGAGAAGTAGTCAAATGGAGATATGCTAGAGCTTGCTTTCGACTTCGATTCGGATGCGATTCTTCTTGGCTATCCTAGATATGCAGAGCATGTTGAGGGATTACACTGGCACCACGGGAAGGTGAAGAATTCGTCTTTATTGGCATGTGATATGAGCTGATTGGTCTTATATGCAGTGAGCCCCGTCATCTCAACTGATCCGGTACACCAAAGTATTTAGAGCTATAGCATGGGGCTTCGTAAATCCGAACAACAAGCACAGTTCAAACCACTGAGCCGGTATCCTTAGCATATCTCCTGCTCGAAAAATCTCCGAAATTTCTTCTGTATAATTATAATTTATTGCATATTACAAAGATCCAATGACACTTTCTTGACAGTGAAGCCAATTGTTCTAGAATTTTGTATGCTTCACATGTGTTGCATTATTAATTAGATTTTTCTGCATGGATTTGTTTTTTAGTGCCCAGGATTATGTTGCGACTGAGTGCTAGATAGTCATTGACTCAAGTAACACAATAAATAACACACATATGCGGTGCGATTTATAACATTGACGTTGTGACTTTGGCGCTTTTTCTATATTTATCTCCGCGAGCATGAGGGTAGCTAAATGGTTGAGGGTTTGACATTCTACACTCAATCCTCTTGTACACGCCTCACGGTCTATACGTTGAGTTTTAATGTTATGTTTGGACTCAATGAAATGGCAGACGACTCTGTTGGTGTTCAAGATAACTATCAGATTCGCTATTTCAATCATTCGACGATTTAGAATCTACCTTGTTATATCTACAGTAAAAAATTCAACACTATCTCTCTTCCATTAACAATGCTTCTGAACAACGAAAAGTTTTATTAATGGAATCAATGAATCCAAGTTATGCAAATATCGAAAATTTCCGAAAAGTTTAAAATCTTGGGCGATCCAGCTGAAAATTACATGTAGGCCGTCCACATCTAATTAAAATGGGTAGAATTGGTAGGTTGGTGGGTTAGAGAAAGAGGTGAGTCTGCTTTGCAAAATGATCGCTTGTAGAGTTTGAATGCTATTGTGAATGTCTAACAAAGACTTACCTTCGTGTGCGACGAAGCCGGCACGGCAAGGTTTGATGGATTCGCTTGCGTCGCAAAGGCCGATTCATTACATCAATCACCCACGACACAACTATACTAATTAATGAAAAGTCTAGCACCATTGTTACGAGCCAATAGCTATTCAAAATCCCCTGAAAATTACTCAAATTTTGTTCCCCATACAATCTAATTAAATTCGTATTGCCGCTTATCCTTTTACTTCTACTTGTTGCGAGTCATTTGTAAGAAGAGTTTACGAGATACAAGATTACCAGTGAGATACTTACAGAAATTTATTTTAGCGTAGCTGTATAATCTGGTTGGAAATTATACTCATATTTAAAAACAGGGCTAATGGATAGATCTTCGAATAGAGTGGCAGCCAATGAGGAAAAAAAAGGCACTGAAAGGACAGCGGGCCATGAGCGGAAACAACAGAACAAAGGCAAAAGAATACGCCACAACAAAAATGGACAAAGACCTAAAACTCATATATTAAACTCAACGTCGGGAGACTCGAAGTCAGTTGCTACCGACTTAACCTCTGGGTCATCAAATTTTCAGATAATAAACAAAGAATCGTCTGAAGAGTCTTCTAACGACCCTGAGACTTGTATCATATGCGCATCTGAGATAATCCACGAGGGCCTTGGGCCCTGCAATCATCGTACTTGTCATGTGTGCTGTATTCGGATGAGAGTTCTTTTTAAAGATGAGACCTGTACTCTTTGTAGGGTAAGTCGCGGAGACATACGGTTCCATGAGTTACTTTGCCAAATTTGATGCTCATATACGGTAGACTCCCGCACCATACGTTATAATCACCGACGATCGAAACAGAAGATTTGAGGATTTTAGCGACGAAAACTTTAAGAGTATAGAAAATAATATTGGACTACGCTTTGATAATTTGAATATTAGAGATGATGTTTTATGGATGCTGGGCTATAATTGTCCAGAAAAAGAGTGTGATGTTGTTTGCCTGGCATGGCCGCATCTCCATGATCATACCAGAAGAGCCCACAACAAAAAGATTTGTGACCTCTGCTCCAAACATAGAAAGATATTTCCTCATGAACATGACCTCTTTACCGATGCCGGGTTATCTAAACATATGAAAAAAGGCGACGAGGCACCTGGACGTGTTAATCAATCCGGATTCAAGGGCCACCCTCTGTGTAATTTTTGCGGAAACCGTTTCTATGGTGATGACGAACTCTTTACCCATTTGAGAGAGAAGCACGAAAGATGCTTTGTCTGTGATCGTGCGAAGCCAAACAGTCCTCCTTCATACTATCCCAACTACGAAGCGTTAAGCTCTCATTTTGTCAAAGATCACTTTGTCTGCCAGATGAAAGATTGTTTAGACCAAAAATATATCGCTTTTGTTTCTGAATTCGAATTAAAAGCTCACATGTTAGAAGTTCATGGAGATTATCTTTCAAAAGACGATCGGCGCGATGCGAGGAATGTGGACTTGTCCGACTTTTCCTACCGGGAGTCATATCACCAGCAACTAAGAGGAGCTGGAACACAGAGAGGACAGAGAAACAGTAGGCCAAGGGGATTGGGAAGAGATCCTAATGCAGCTCCTATACCAAATTCGAGTGCTCAGCCTCTACGAAGGGATGAACTTGCTTTTCAGAGGCAAATGAGTATTTTATCTGATCAGTCACGCACGACTAGGAGCTTTGGCCACCAATTAACAGACGTCCAAGGTCGAACACCAGCGTCGGTACCTCAACAATCTCAAGCTACAACAACAGTATCATCAAGCTCGATTGCAAATTTCCTAGCAACAGGTGATACACTACCGACACTTGACTTGACACAGGCTAGCTTATCACAACACGAGAAAAACCGCGCTATGCGCCATAAATCTGTTATTGAACGAGCCTCTTTGTTACTTCAAATGGATGATTCAAAAGTCACCTTGTTCCGGAAACTTATCTCGAAATTCAAGGGTAGTAAATCTAGCGCCCGCGCTTTGGTTGATGAACTTCTAGCTCTTTTCGACGAAATACCCTCTAATTCTCTCGGCACTCTTATCAGAGAAGTAGCTGATTTATTTGAAGATTCTGCTAAATCAGACGAGTTACGCACGGCATGGAACGACTGGCGAGCGATAAATGAAGATTATCCTAGCTTACCAGCAGTGAGCGAAGGCTCCACACTTTTGAGTTGGGCTTCCAAGAACTGTAACACGTCTTCCGGGCCTGTTACAGTCTCATCTTCGAACCGAGCTATGAAACTTAAGAAATCGACTGCCAAATCAGTCCAGTCGCCTACATCACAAAATAGATCTTGGGGATCTGCATCGCTAGCTAGTAGCACTACTGTAGATGTCTCCAGTGCTAGTAGAAACACTGTTACAAGCGCTTTTCCTAGTCTTCCCCACACAGCCAACCGCATAAATGTCATAAACATTAGTAATAGTAATCCCCCCAAAACAGGAGAATCAGCATCAATTTCAGCCACTACCTACAAATCTCCATCCAAGGCTAATCAAAATTCTACGACAAGTAGCAGTAGACCAATATCGAATGGGGGCAATAGTGCTCAGCTTGGAGTTGATGCTTTTCCAGCCTTGCCAAGAGCAGTTAAATTGCAAGGTATCAATCGAAATCACGCAAGTGCTCTGGGACGGAGAGATATGAGACATACATCTGATAATGTCTGGAACGGCGCCGGAGCAACTGGCTCTAGTAGCAGCGGGCGGGATGGTGCAACTGATGATGGCCACGAAGACTCGATTAAGGGCAAAAAGAAGATGAACAAAGGTAAGAAACAAGTTTTGATGGGTTGGGGATAATCAATCGAATAAAATGAGGTAATAACCAAGTCTGATTTAAATTTGGCTTCGTTCTGTTCGACAGGCTTCAGCGACATCCAGACGGCACGTGAAATTTATGTGTTTTTAATAGGAAATGGGTCATACTTAACACGATGTGCAGGGCCATGAAAAGGTCAATGCACAACTAAAATTCTAGGGATAGGCGCTTACTAAAATATTATGAGCTGCTTTCGCAGATGTTGAGTAGTGTTGATTTATGAATTTAAGTTATAATGGCACTTGACGAGATACAAGTTATTTTTTCTGGGAAGTGAACCCATCAGACAAGCAATAATATGTTAACGTCCACATCGGAATCAATCGTAGTTCCATCGCATTACTACTTCTATTCTACATTCCAAAGGCAAGGGGTTCGGAGCTCTGATTGATCTTATCTTTGATTAACAAACCAACATTCGAAGTGCAAATTACATTTTACCCGGCTCTTCTCCCTCATAGTTCAGTCTATATATCAATGTCTCTTGCATAACAGTATAGCAAAAATACACAAAATTCAGAGTAAATCAGTCCCTCAACTAGTCGTCTGATTTATTTGGTGGAACTTTTACTTTTTTCGCTGATTACTTTGATAATTTGTGACACCGACGTTTACTCGCCCGGAACGTCTGATATTTTGTACGCTTTCACTCTTCTGGCTAGAGTTTAAGCTTCTAACTTTAGCTAGGAGATCAGCTTTTGCCTTGGCTTTGGCTCGTTCTTCTTCAGCATTAGAATCATCCGAGTCAGACTCTGAGCCTTGTAGAACAGCTGTAGAATTATCTAACAGTTTGGACTGAGTTTGGTATCCAGGTTCAGAAGAAATAGTAGAATCTAATTCTGAGTTGGACGCTTCACTTTCACTGAAGCTTTCGGCATCATTTTGAATTACTGAAGAGCCTTTCTTTTCCGTTGTTGATATTGATTTTAATTTCCCCATGATCCCACCATTGCGATGCATAGCATTTAAACTAGCACCAAACCCAAATAGAGGTCTTCTCTCTTCCAAGGAAGATGGGGGTTCAACAGTGTCGGAGTTTGATAGGTTAGTGAAATCTTATGGCGAATAGTTAGTATCTAATTCGTTTCTAACAATCAAGAATCATAATTGTTCAATCTAAAACCTAGACTTACTGTTTGGATATTGAGATGATTTGATTGCTTTTCTACCGCTTTCTTTCGGAAGGAGGTTCTGATTTAAGGGAAGGGATGAGTTTGGGATCTCTATTTTCGATGAGATAGTAGGTGTGCTGTCATTGGCTGGTTTGACTGTTTGAGCGTTGAGTTTCACATGTAGTTCCTTCTCACCAGGATCTCTACTTCCCCGACTCTCAAAGCAAGTAGCGTGTTGGCGTGATTCACCTTTTTTTGGAGTTACTGAAACGTTCTTAAATTCTGTATCTTCATCATCCTCAATGTCTAATTGAGATTCGGAGGATAAAGATGGAGATTGTTGAGTTTTCGGGAGTTGCGAGGTGTAATGAAATGCGACCGGGGAGCGACTATCACGCTCATCAGAATCCTGGCTCTGATTCTCTTCATTCTCAATCCCATCTGTCTGATCTATAAACCCATCCGGCTGAGAAACTTGCGACTGCTTTCTGGGGTGCCGTATAATTTTTTGGTCGGTGGTAGTTTTGGAAGGGGTCGTAAAAGATTTTAAATCATCATTTTTGGCCTTTGCAAGTGAGCCTTCGTTTATTCTTTTGGCTGATGTTTCGGCTTGACTTTTCTCGGATCTATCATTATCGTTTTTCCTGATTTGGAAATTTGTAGAATTTTTCTCTATTCAAATATCAGTTGAGATAATAAAGAGCTTTAGCACTAGGTCTTTCAAACAAGTCTAACCTAAAAATTTAGTATACCTTTTTTAAGAGAGTTGATAATCGAGTGCCTGGATTTGGGTGGTATTATTGGGGTAACTTTTGAGGATAGACATGGCTTTGATGAGGAAGTAGTCCTAGAAGATGAGTTTGGAGCTGCATTATTCCCCACGATCTTTTTGGATACTTTGGTGGCTGTGCTAGTTTTTTTTTTTGGTGGCAGGACTATTATTTGTTAGTAATAAAATGCAGATGACAAATTTTGAAGCTCACTTGGTGTGACTGATGTCTTCTGAGTAATTAGACTAGCTTTGGATGCAGGTGGAGCTTCATCGTATGTATTTAGTACCGTTCCTGTTTGTACGGGGGCTGATGTATCAGAGAAAATTCGATTGGGAGGCTTAATAGATGTATCATTTCCCCCCCTTTGAAACGGTATCCTACGGCCTTTTGATGGTGCAGAAGTACTTGAAACTTCATTTTGAGGAACGGATTTTGAAGGTGACATTACAGCCGGGAAGCTACTTTTTATAGCACTATTTTGAAGAGCCAGGTTTACCAGTTGACTATCAGAGCAGATAGTTTCAGATTTTGATTCTGAGAAATTAGGTGAGGAATCCTTGACTTGAGATACATTCGGCGTTGAAGGCGGTGATTGCCTTGATTCCTTTTCCAATTTTCTACCTGAAGATCTAGCGGTCCGAAGTTTTTTCTTGTTCATTTCAAGGTTGGTTAGGTTTTCGGCATTAGTAGGACTTGTTTTTTCTTGTGATACCCGCTTTTCAAATTCTTGTTTAGTAATGCTTTTCTTTCGCTGCCGTCGACCAATATCGACAGCGTGAGAGTTATTATCCATTTTTTGTGTCATTGAGTTTTGTTCTTCTAATTTACCAAATTCAGTACCTAGATTAGGGCTTGCCTGTTGATTTAGATTTTTTGTGGAAACATCTCTTTCTATTCTCTCAAGGTTATCATTTTCGGTTAACCCCCCTATTTCCGGCGCTCTCCATAGTTGGGACGCATGTTTTTGGACAGTTTCAGATGATTGCTGTGTTTGAAAGTCACCTTTGATTGATCTTCTATTTTTGGTATCATGTGCAGATTTTGTTTTTGATGATCTTTCAATAATCTCTCCATTGAGTGTTGACTTCATCTCATCAGATAACAGCTGGTTATTGGAGGATAATTTCTGAGCCTGATCTTCAAGGGATCCATTTCCATGTTTCGTTATAGACAATTCATTTCGAGACACTACTGATGGAATAACTTCTTGAACTATGTCTAGTCCCCGAGGCTTGTTATAAGCAGAGATATCATCGTTAGAATTAGCCACTTCCAGTTCCATGGTAATGTACTGCTGTGAGTTTCTTGTGTGATTATTTGATGTGTCCAACATGTGTCCATTTTGGCTCAATTGTTCTTCTAATCCTGGAAGACTTACCGCTACGTTACTCGTAAGACATCCCAGAGTAGCTTGTTCTTTCTGACAGTTTGCTTTTCCATACAGAGGTGTGAAATTTTTGCTAGGGACAATTGTTGGAAGACTCGATTGTCTTTCAAACATTTCATTATCATGATGAGATGTCGTAGCAGATTCATGAAGTGTATGCCCATGTAAATAATTCAAGTCTATTTCTTGCGATGCATGTGCTGGTTCTGGAGTTTCAGAGATTTGTATTGAGGCCTGACAGACCTTATGGGAATCAATCATTCCGAGATCCTCTGAAGCTGTATTATCATGGCTGACAGGTAATGAAACCTCACGCGAGGGAAGTGGGTTATCTGGGTCATTATAAGAAATCCTCCTCCTTTTATTTGCTCCCCAAAAGACTGTAGATCCATTTGCGCCTATGTCCTCTCTTTTTTCTCTCCGTCGGACTAGTGAAGGATTGAACCGAAGCCCCGAGGTAGGTGGTATTGAATCTCTCATGTGTAAGTATTTTTGGGCCTGGACAATTCGAACTATAGATGAGGCAGAGAAAAGGTTCCCGAGGATCTCAGATTGTGTTATGTCAAATCCGTGGTCATCTTGCACCTTTTTGATTGATAAAGGTCTGAGAAGTATGTAAGTATTGGCTATATCAAGCTATTCCAAGCTCGACTCACTCTCCGTAATTAATTTCGTGAATCCGGGATGCTTCTACGCAAAAATTTCTCACAGTAATCTTTGGTGAAGTAACTACGCGGAAATTTCGAACCGGCTTATCACCTAGCGAATGTGCTGTTGAAAGGAAGAGCTGAACTCTAAGAGAATATGCTGGTAGGATCGGAGGGTCCATTTTGTCAGTGAATGATCACCTCGTTGCTTGTAGATATATACAATATCCTCTTCACAATCTCATGCTAACAATTTTCAATAATGATTGGATAAGTGGAGGAGGCTTTCTGTTGTTAGCGTTCATCTATAGTCCAGGGTATGTGGCGCGTAATAATCAATAGTACTAGTTAAGTGAGGATACTGCTTACAAATCTTCCAGAGCCCCGGGCATCACGTGTGTTTGTTTATTGTACTACTTCAGTCTGTGACTTTTGGACACATTTGGCGTGTCTGGCACAGCTACAGATTATTTTGGAAACATTTGTCCTCGATGTGGAAAACAATTCATACCTATTCAAAAACATTATAAATTTAGAAACCCCGAATTAAATTAGGAAAGGCATGGAAAACTAGCCATTTATTTAGCATGAACTAGAGGAAGAGTTGCATTTCATTCTGTTTCAAAGCCTAACTTTTTCCTGTCTGCAGTTTCAAATAACGCAGTACAGCATTATAATTCGTATCCTTAGATTAGACTTAGTTAAGTCCTAAACTCTAGAGATCCGGCGCTAGCGTCCTTTGTCCCGCACGGATAGATATCTTTTTTTTTTTTAAATTCATGGTGTATTCAGCTATCTAGCTATGACACATTTAAAATACATAGATCTAGCCTTCCCCGGATAGATATCACTTGCTCTAAGGCATATGATTATCGACTTGGACGTTAAATAAAATCATCATCATCTAACACATTAAGCCGGCAAAGACGAATTCTTCACCTTCCAGTGGTGCCGGTGTAATCGCTCAGTATACCCTGCATGTCTGGGATGTTCAAGAAGAATCGCATCCAAATCCAAGTCGAAATCACTCGCAAACACATCTAAAAGCGACGACTCATCGTCAATTTCGGGCCTATCATTCTCACGCGAGTCCTCTGCCTCAACTTTTCTACACCACCTCGCCTCAAATACCGATAATGGCGTTACTCCAATTTCAATCGGGCTTTTGCCTCATAAAATACCGGCCATCTCCAACTACACATTTACGACGCTTTGTATACCCGCGAGGAGGAAATCAAGTCATAATCTACAAAGCTCGGGTCTTGGTCTATGGGGAACCGTTGCCCTAATGGCGCTTCACATCTTGATTGAGGACAGGAAGCTGGGACGTGGGATGAACGAGTGAAGAGGTCACAAATGAGCATGCTAGGACGCACATTTTTCGAGTGTCAGTGGGCGCAGAGGCAACGATTTAGGATAGTGCTACCGACACTCTAAAAACAGGCAACGATGGAAGGTGTTTTGGTCCGCCTCCTGGTCCTCATCTCCCCGAATTAAAATCTGGGTGGCCTGCACACCTACCTCACTCGAGAAAGGGAGGACTGTGAGGCCATATCTCGCGCGGCGGCTGTATACAAGATGACAAAGGCATGTTAGGGTAGCCAAAGGTTTTTCCTGTTTTTCCTTCGTTGGATATTAGCGGTTGAGGGAAGAGTGAAAGTTACCAGCACCAAGGTCTCGATTGGTATCAGCGAATGCACCCACTACAGGAGTGGTCCCAATGACAAACTGAGTTATTGTTGTATATAGTCGCCGGAGAAGCTAGTCTTCTCCGTGTCATGCTTCTTGAGTGCAGGGCTTGTGCCCGTCACGAATGAATTTTCACCATCATCATCTAACACATTAAGCTACTCTCTGACCCAGGCCACACTTTGTAGAGTGCTCCTTGCCTCTCATGTTTCTTGAAAGATCATTGATATGTTGCCCTTGATGAATTGCCATTCAGCTCAGTATTTACCAGTGAAATTCAACCACCTTTTCCCCGGATCCTTCTTCTCAGAAAAAAAATAAATAAAAGGTAGCAATGGAAACTGCGTGCGCGGGAAAAATTCTTAAAAAAACTGTTGCCCCAGCCAGGCGAGGCCTAGACACCGGGGCTACATGAGGTGCGCATATCCATCTATATCTTCCTTCTTTGTAACAGTCGAGGCCGACTTGATCCAATCCACCATCTCCGTATCGGGTGCTAAATACGCTCCAGAAACTCATTGGATGGCTTTTCCTCCATGATGAAGGGTTAGTGACGAGAAGGGCTTCGACCCTGACATCTGATCTGATTGTGGTTAGCTTTATATAAATGGTGATAGGGGGATATGTTGAGAGCTGAAGGCGATACAGATGGCGAAAGAAATTGGGAATCCTCATCGAAGAGAGGAATTTGTCACTCAATCTCGGCTCTGTAGAGTCCACAGTGAGAGCTGGGGTTTGGAGGGGACACCACTGACAGGTGTTGAGAATAGTCCCCCGTTTGGATATGGTTAATAACTACAGTTCGCAACAATGTAGCTATGAAAATGATCAGAGTGGTTGAAAATATGGAGTACAGAGATAAGTCAGGTGGTGCTTAATGGAAGTGATTGATAAAGGGTTTAGTTGTTGAGTCTTCCATTAATTCTGTATTGGAATTCACTCTGCTGATGCCATTGGGCTTGATAATAATTAGTTCTGACCGCCCCGTATTTGGCGAACGGAGATTGCGTATACCCTGTGCTAGCGTTTTTTTTTTGCATCAGATTTTAACTGCGTATGCATCTATTTAGCTATGACACAAAATCAAAGAAAATTATACTACAGAAGATTCAACGTAAAGGAAGAGCACTCATGCCTCGGATTTCATTTGCAGGTACTACTGCGAAGTTATGCCGGCTTTTTCTTCATCCCAAGTCAACCCTCATCCGTGAATACCCACCCGGGGGAACGTCTCAAAACCCCTGGGTTATCCAGACATGCCTCCATCATCCATCAACTTTTCTCCGCGCGAAATTTAATCTGAAATGTCTCTTTCCCAAGTGGAGTAGGTGCCCAGGCTACTCAAACTATACCGGAGAACACCACCAGGAGGCGGACCACAACACCTTCCATCGTTGGCTTGTGTTTATAGTGTCAGCTGCACTCTCGCAAGCGAAGTCTTGGCGCGCACAAAGCTCAATTTGTAAAGCTTCTTGCCAAACATCGAAATTTCACGCCCGTCGAGGCTGTATCCATCCTCGGCACCGTTTTGTGAACTTGTCCTGATCCCTCTCACGTCCATCCCAAAGAACTGTCTCCCAGATTTGTGCGCCACGCTTTGCTTCCTCCTGCGGGTGTAAATATCGGCGTGGGCGTGTATTTGGTGACCGGCTGAGGCCAGAGAAAGTCGACGAGAGGTGTGGTCATTGACACGAGGATGTACTAGGTCGTACTTGTAGACTTGATGAAGCTTTTTTGAGAATCAGACTCTTTGGGAGTGAAATATTGACATGGTGGAGTAATTTGAATTTTTGCGTCGTGGGCCAATTTCTTTGATATTGCGAAATTTGACTGAACTTGGCTCTGGGAGAATATTTCACTCCCAGGTTCGTAGAGGACACCGCGTACAGGTGTTCAGTCTTGCACTCCTACACTTGTACTTGTAGCGCACATCTCCCACACTTTTATCTTTAATCCGAACATGACACTCTTTTGGTCAACTTCTACTTTCGTTCCATGAATATTGCGCCCATCCCATCGCACGATATTTCCAACACTATAAGCCTGCGATATTTTACTACATGCGGATAGAATCGTGACCTTGGTAAGTTGTCCTACTGAGAGCCCAATATGTTGAGCCCTTCTTGGTTTGGGGTAGATTTCCAGTGGAAGGATTGAGCATTCGTGATCAAGTACTCTACTGCTGGTGGAGTTAGATGCCCTAGTAACAAGCTTCAAGCATTTTCGTTGCATACTTTGTAGTGGTAACCTTGTTAAATAAACTAAAAATAGGTAGTTTCTTTCATGTAGATTCTCGAAGTCCTCCACACTCATTGACCCCGTTAGGACTATAATAAAATCCAATCTAATCCATTTCATGCCAGCGCATAGCACGCGAGCTCCTCACGCACCGGTTGGCCCAGTCGAAGTAAAAGTGTGGGTCCCGTGTCCCGTCACTTAGAGTCTCGCCCATTCTTAGACATAACACTTGTAGCTAGAAGTAGGGAATAGACAAAAAGAAAAAATGTACTTCATTGAAAGTCTTACTTCGAGTAACAATTGCAAGCGGTCGTTATACGACACATTTTATATAGTAGATACGAGACTTGAAGCCACAAAAGTGTCAGACGTGTCGTCGCCTACCCAGACTCAACAATGCAAGTAAAGTAAGGATCTTCGCATCCTGCTCTCGAAAACCATAGTACACATGAATGTCGTACTCCTGAAAAATCTCATGATTTACCGATGTTATTGAATGAAGTAAAAGTTGTACTTGCAAATGAAATCTGAGGCATGAGTGCTCTTCCCTTATGTTGAATCATCTATTCTGTACTTTTCTTTGATATTGTGTCATAGCTGGATAGCTGCATACGCAATTAAAATCTGATGCAAAAAAAAAAGAAGTAAAAGTTTAAAAATTAAACGAGAAAATCGGCTATATCAAATCGTGATTCCGTTCCAGTCAGACTTGTAGTTGTGCTCTCACGCATGAGTTTGTGGCACGCATCCAGCTATGAGATGCATGAATTCTCTCCGCTGAAGCAAGATCCCAAGATGTGCTAGATGTGACGCTCTGAATGAGCTCACAAGTCTAAACTAGATACTTAGATAGGCTTCGGCTCCATAGTTCTGTTATTATACCCTATTAGGCCAGTTGGCACTGTGGTAAAGCTATCTAACTTCAGGCGCATGTCTCCGCCGGCAAAGACGAATTCTCCACCTTCCAGTGGTGCCTGTATAATGACTCAGCATGTTCTACATATCTGGGCTAGCCAAGAAGAATCGCATCCAAATCGAAGTCGAAGGCAATCACAAGCGCATCTAAAATCGACGACTTCTCGTCTATTTCGGGCCTATCATTCTCACGCGAGTCCTCCACCTCAATCTTACTACACCACCTCGCCTCGAATACCGATAATGGCGTTACTCTGATTGTAATCTGGCGTTTGCCTCATCAAAACCCGGCCATCTCCCGCTAAACATTTACGATGCTATGTATACACGCGAGGAGGAAATTAAGTCATAATCTACAAAGCTCGGGTCTTAGTCTGTGGGGGGCCGTTGCTCTAATGGCGCTTCATATCTTGAGTGAGGACAGGAAGCTGGGACGTGGGATGAACGAGTGAAGTGGTCATAAATGAGCATGCTAGGACGCACATTTTTCGAGTGTCAGTGGGCGCAGAGGCAACGATTTCGGATAGTGCTACCGACACTCTAAAAACAGGCAACGATTGAAGGTATTTTGGTCCGCCTCCTGGTCCTCATCTCCCCGAATTAAAATCTGTGTGGCCTGCACACCTACCTCACTCGAGAAAGGGAGGAATGTGAGGCCATATCTCGCGCGGCGGCTGTATACAAGATGACAAAGGCATGTTAGGGTAGCCAGAGGTTTTTCCTGTTTTTCTCTTGGTGAATATTAGCGGTTGAGGGAAGAGTCAAAATTCCCAGCACCAAGGTCTCGATTGGTATCAGCGAATGCACCCACTACAGGATTGGTCCCAATGTCAAACTGAATTATCGTCGTATATAGTCGTCGGGAAAGCTATTCTTATCCGTGTCATGCTATTTGAGTGCAGGGCTAGTGCCAGTCACAAATAAACCTTCATTCATTCAGGCGCATGTCTTCTGCGGGAGAAAGTGGTGCGTGCGTCACACTCGGAGTAAAATTGTGTGTTCTATGATGCTGTTTACGGAAGCTCTACTTAGTTTGCTGATTGTTTGCGTGAAATACCCCACACCCTTGGTATTTGACTACTGAACATCGTCTAATTATGGACATATGGAACCCTCATCTATGAGATTGTATAGCGTATTCATTCAAGGAACTACTGAAGTGAAAATAAGTTCATGATTTTTAGTCACGTGTATGTCAACAACGTGGCCTACCTGATAGCCCCGATTATCCTCAATCCTAACACGTTTTGTGTCACTCCATTACATTAGATATTCTTCGTGTACCGTACATCCTCACCCCTGTAACTCTACACTCTCCATATCCTCATAGGCTATCCATCACGTAAAGTCAAAGGCGCTGGCGGCGCCCGGGCGTCAGGGGAAGGACGAAGACCGGATACCCAGCACTGGATACCACCACGAAACGGCGCAATGATTTTCCCTGCGGATGTGGGGTCCGATCAGGAGGGCGATGCGAGAGTTAGCATCCGAGGTAGCGATTCAGGGATCTCCAGTTTTTGCGCCTCATCGCTTCCGACAAGTCATGAATCCAGCCCGGGATTGGTCCTGCGAATATCAACGCTCGTGCCACACCCGCTTTAATTACCGCCAATCTCATGCGCTCCATCTCTGGCGTACGTCCTGCATGCCAAATGTATGGTGGCCTGGCCCATATCAGACAGTGTATGTGTTTTTATTGTACTACTTGAGTCTATGACTATCTAGCACATTGGGCTCCTCTCTGACCCAGGCCACACCTTGTACAGTGCTCCTTGCCTCTTTGTTACTTGTAAGATCATCAATATATTGCCCTTGATGAATAGCCATTCAGCTCAGTGTTTATCCGTGGAATTCGGCCACCTTTTCTACGGAACCTTCTACCCAAAAAAAATAAAAATGGTAGCAATGGAAACTGCGTGCGCGGGAAAAGGTCTCAAAAAACCTGCAGCCCCAGCCAGGCGAGGCCTAGACACCGGGACCACATGAGGTGCGCATATTTATCTATATCTCCCTTCTTTGTAACAGTCGAGGCCGACTTGATAGAATTCTCAATCGCCACACCGGGTGCTGGGTGCGCTCCGAAAACTAATTGGATGGCTTTTTCTCCATGATAAAGGAGTAGCGATGAGCAGGGCTCCGACCCTACCATCTGATCTGATCGTGGTTAGCTTCATGATAATGGTGATAGGGGAATGTGTTGAGAGATGAAGACGATACAGACCGCGAAAGCGATTGGGAATCCTCGTCGGAGTGAGGACTTTGTTACTCAGTCTCGGCTCTGCAGACTCTACAGTGAGAGCTGGAGGTTTGTAGGGGACACCACTGACAGGTGTTGAAAGTAGTCCCCCCATATCAGACAGTAAAAATACCTCCTCCGACTCCGGTATTATTCGTCGCACACCTAGCCGCCCGCAGTGGATTTCGGCGCCATATGATAACTGTGAGGAAAGGCCGAGAAGGCCGGGCTTCTGTATGTCAAACTTCTTGATTATGCTCATGGGAATCTAGCATGACGTTTTCCAGGTTAACTCTGGCCCCATATAATACGATAGATGGGGATGAAAGTATCCTGGGGCAAGGCATATCTTTTGGTTTGAAACTTCCCCTGGGCCGCATCCAAGCACGGGTGATGCAGCCAAGTTAATCCTACAACACCGGCATCAGCATTGGCGTTGGCGTCGATTATCTAGTTGATTTGTTGAAATTTGTCAGCTACTGGTGAAGACCCATTCTCAATCTTCCTTCTACAAGAAAAATGATAGGAGTTATGGCAAACCTGAGATTCATTGAATGGTGTGACACCATCTTCTTCCGCACAATCAAAGACCTCATGGAGGATCGTTGCAACAGACTTTATCTAGTCGGTCATCGTGGGGTCTTTGCATCGTAGTATGTAAATTTAGCGGGAGTTTGAGCCACAAGGCCATCAATTGCACTCAATACCTCTCAATGACTGAAAGTGCAGAGCTTTTCTCCCCCAGTACCCTACCAACTCTGCCGGAGAATAGGCTTCCAGTTAAAATGCTAGGGGAAGCTGAGAGCCTTGACAGCCGGTAGAAAAGCTTCCGGAATTAGTAAAGGCGTTTATATCATCCCATTTCACGATAGAAGGGTTATTAGAAATAGAATTGAGAATTGCGAAAAAAACTCCGAGGTCATCCCGCTCAAACTCATCGGTTTGAGTCTTAATTTTTAGTGATTACTTTCGGATGTAGAAAATCTCATGTTTCTAGAGAGGCTATCGACGATTAACGGGACTATGGCCAGCTCTGGATCTATAATGGCATCCGATCGGATCTCCTAGGATTAATGACCATGTACTGATGAGCAAAACTGAAAGTTGGATCATATTGGGATTTGGAGCCCTAAGCATCTTTTCTCTGCTGTCAGCCGGACCAAGAGGCAAAGGATATGTCCGAGAATAATTTATTGACTCAAGTAGATATAGCTCAGATAATTCAAGGGATCTCCTAGACAAGTCATTTGAATATACCTCTGTCGCCAATGGGCCATATCTCGGCTATAATGTCGAGGACGAGGGTTGTCTCCAGCCGAGCATTTTCTGTGACGGAACAGCTCAATCCCACGAATGGCAGCACGTTTCGGCCTTTAAAATTTACGACCACCCCATATTTCTCTAGCAATAGCAGGAGATTAGCGAAGCACTTGATAATGGCGGCAAACTGGGGGTAAAAATCCCTAGCTACCTAGATCACCAAGAATTCCACCTCTGCATCTTAATTTGGGTCCGTACCCGAGAAAGTGGGACCTAACTCTGTAAACACTTGGCTGCTGCTTGTACATGTCCACTGTGACCTCTAGAGGTCTAGACAGGGCTGGGAACTAGCTATCTCATATCTCCTCTCTCACCAATGCAGGACAAGCAGAGAATGATGGTTGTGAAAGTGATAGCATGAATACCAACTGTTGCCTCGTTACATTCTAACCTCACTATCTATCTCGTGTGGGCTTCGAGCTCGTGCTCGGCGATGGGAAATATTGGTACACTGGAGCCCAACCCTTCCTTTTAACGGAGTCAGGCAGATGTTAGATATCGGAGGACCTGAAACCATCATGGGAAACTTTGACATGGACAAGAAAGTCCTTTCTATTCCCCGATCTACTAGGAATGTGTATGAGCCTAGAGTGAAGAAGTTATAGGGTAATCTTTCGAATCCTTCGACCCCCGACAGATTACAGGCATCTCTGCATGGGAAAGTTACGGTTTGTCAGGAGTGAAGCTGTAAAAGCTTCCGTTTCCAAGGTCCACATACCTCTTGACTTAATCGATAGAGATATTCTAGAGAGTGTATCATGGTGAACTTTCGCTCCTGACCATTTTAGATTCAATTCGCATCAACAGCTGCTCTACCATTCAGACATTCTCACCAAAACCATGCATCTCCGTTATCTTCTCGCCGTTGCTGCCTTTCTGTTAGACTCTGCTACATCTGAAAGATATGGTTATATGTGTCGTCCTGATACGCAACAATTTATTATGTTTGATCAGGAATCAGCCCAGCAAACTTTAACGGAATATTGCCCAAAGATACAGAGAGCAACAAACAGAGAATTGAATGACAACACTAGAAAAAATCGCAGTCCTGCCTACTTTGACCAAGTTGTCAAGCTCGGATATTCCGAATATTCAATAGTGGTGAGGGTTCCAGGCCCACGTAAGATACCATTTCTCTCAATAGTACCCCAAGTACCCCAAGTTATCCCAATTTACTCCATCATCTCCTCATACTTTTAGCGAGGAGATTTCTAGCAAGTAGGAGATTCTCTAGGATCATTTATTTTATACTTTTGCTTTCTGGAAATTAAATATGTACTAATTCTATATCAGACGGTCTCGGAACAGGATTCATCATCACGGACAGGAATTGTGCCTTTCGTACTATGCTCTACATGTTTACAAGAGGCCTACGAAGATGTTATTATGGAGCTCTTGATAATTTTCTTTACCAGATGGTAAAGGAACCGGAATACGCTCCTGTGGAGATTGATAATCCACACACGAACCCGGTTACAAGTTCCTTATGGTGTGGTTCACACTCTAGCTCCAGTTGATGAAGAAGATGATAAATTGGATGATGCAGTTGCCCACAATGAGAGGGTAGATATAAATTTTCGGGATTGCATATATATTCAATGGCTCAAATATGCCGTGTCCCTCAGTAAAGATAGCAGCTATCGTTAACAATTTAGCTACAGCAATGACAAAAATCTCCATTTGAGTTACCTTGATTGCTTTTTGTACCATAGTGATAGGTGTTACGAGCTAGGCCCAGTTGAATTCTGGCCGGGCTGTGCATGAGTGTAGGGCCCATAATGTTTTGTGGGCGCAAGCCAGTCTTGTTGATGTTGTTTAATTCAAGATCCGGGTTAAAGTAAAAGCTCTACGTAGTACTATGGGTACGGGACTGGTGGAGCCGGCGGGGATCCCTGTGATATGTCCCCCAGCCCACTCATTCTAACCGCGTGAATCCTTACCAAAATTACAGCAGATTATAGCACGATCTCTCCCTCTGACATATGCGCCTACTCTGATGGGTAATCTGAAGGCCATGGACGATCCTCGTGGGGATATGTCCTCCAACGCGGAGGTCAAATATTCGCACGAGGTCACGGTCGTCTACATGGCGGTGAAGTTTATGATGCAGAAATTGTAGGAGCAGCAGTAGCACTTCGGGAAGCTATGCGCGCTCGAAAGAACCGTGAGAGAATCTTCGTTCTTCTTGACAATCAGGCAGCTGTACTTGCGCTTCGGACGGGGAATGTGACGGCTAGTAAGCCGGTAGATTGCCTGTAGCCTGTGATATTCATCTCATGCATACTTATTACCTCAGCGCTAAGATACGTTGGTATTAAGAGTCTGGTACTCCCCGTGCACGAAACATTGTTGGTAACTAGCCCACACTTTAATAGTGGGAGCCGGACTAGAGGACAGAGACTAGTGTTTGAAATATTGGAATCATGTATACAAATAGGGCGTTGAGGAGGGCAAGACTGAACACCTGTACGCGGTGTCCTCTACGAACCTGGGAGTGAAATATTCTCCCAGAGCCAAGTTCAGTCAAGTTTCGCAATATCAAAGAAGTTGGCCCACGAGGCAAAAATCCAAATTACTCATCCACTTCGTTATTTCGCTCCCAACGAGTTTGACCCCTATCTTCGTCTCATCGAGTCTACAAGTACGACCAAGTACATCCTCATTCCAATGACCACACCACTCTTCGACCTTCTCTGGCCTCAGCTGGTCACCAAATACACGCCCACGCCGATATTTATACCCGCCGGAGGATGCAAGGCGTGGCGCACAAATCTGGGAGACAGTTCTTTGGGATGGATGTGAGAGGGATCTGGACAAGTTGACAAGATGATGCGAAGGACGGATATAACCTCGAAGGGCATGAGATTCCGAATTTTGGCAAGGAGTTTTTCGAATTGGGCTTTGTGCGCGCCAAGACTTCGCTTGCGAGAGTGCAGCTGACACTATAAAAACAAGCAAACGATGGAAGGTGTTGTGGTCCGCCTCCTGGTGGTATTCTCTGGTAAAGTTTTAGTAGCCTGGGCACCTACTCCACTTGGGAAGGAGATATCTCAGATCATATTTCGCGCGGAGAAAAGTTGAAAGATGATGGAGGCATGTCTGGATAACTCAGGGTTTTTGAGACGTTCCCCTGGGTGGGTATTCACGGATGAGGGTTGACTTGGGGTGAAGAAAAAGCCACCATAACTTCGCAGTGGTACTTGCAAATGAAATCTGAGGCATGAGTGCTCTTCCTTAACGATGAATCATCTATTCTGTACTTTTCTTTGATATTGTGTCATAGCTAAATAGCTGCATACGCAATTAAAATCTGATGCAAAAAAAAAAAAAAAAAAAAAATAGGGCGTTGAGTGTAGCAGTAGTCTTGTTCTTCAGTTAGTAAATAAACTTACCTTTCGACATATGAACGCCCAAGCTTTATTTATCGGAACTGTTACAGGGAAGTCATCATCGTCGCTGCAGACAACGCAGGCATACATACGCCGTTTGATGCACAATCGCCGACAGAAACTAGTGGAAGACTAGTGGATTAAGTCGGGTCCGGACAGATATCGAGACCTGGACTTACAGATGCGACGTCGGAAACCACCAGAACTAGGTCTTTCTCGACGATTACTCCATAAGCTCCTGGCAGCAAGATCAGGACATGGAGACTATGCGGATTATCACCGCCGCCTGAACCACGAAGACGCGAAACTGGAATGCGTCTGTGGACAAAGGACAACGCCAACTCATTTTGTCCGATGCAGGAAGAATGCTGCTATAATGCGCAGGTTGAGAAGATCCATGACCGTGGAGGACTATACCAACCAACTACTTGGACCAGAGGGTCTCGAGAAGTTCATAGATTTTGCAAGGAATACCGGCTGCTTTTGGAGCATGGATGCAGACCCGCCCTCAGTTGGATGCAAGGGCCGGAGTGATTATTTTGTTAGGACGAGAGAAATGACTAAGGGGGGCATAGGATGAGAAATACTTGCACCGCTCCTACATGTTAATTTGCTTTATTTCAGTTGGTTTTGGTCGCTATTTCTTTTGGGGTTTGGTTGTTTGTAATCAGTGTCACATAGTGACTTTGTGGTGGGAACGAGTAGGGCATAGCTGTTTAGGATAATCCTTACCGAGCCCACCAGTCCCGTGCCATAAGGAGCTGAGCTGTTACCCGGGACCTCAAATAAATCAATCAATCACCCAATTTTTGGGAGAATTCGAATTTTCGAATCTTCACTTTTTCCACCTCTCCCTCCCTCTCGCGCTCGTCGCATTCGTACAATAAATTGTCATCGAGTCGCTGGCATCTTAACCATGCCACCTGTTCGTAAAAAGCGTCCCAATGCCAAGTTGGACAACACGAGAGTCCGCCCGAGCGCTCTCGAACAAGTACCTGGCCTTGCCCAGTCTCCGAAATGCGCGGATATGAGCAAGGTCTCCATCAAAGGGAAGGAAAAAGCCCTCCCCGCCGTTGCTGAACCCGATACTGACATGATCGGGTCAGTTGAAACTGTTGAGGAAATTCCTCAACCACCCTCCGTCCCCCACGGGATTGGAGAATCGTTAAAATCTCCTCCGACCGCATCAAAACCGTCGGAAAACGCTGCACCTATATCAGCGCCAAAATCAACGTCGCAGCCCAAAGCTGCCACGAAAGCAGAGTGTCCCATAGAGCTTCGACCAATTGTCGAAGCTGAACAATGACGCGCCGCCATCTCTGGCCTCGAAGCCACCCTCCTCCCTTTGGCCAACGGGTCAAATAGACAATTCGTAGACTCGATGAGAGTCTACTTACGCGCCGCCATTGCGCAATACATGGCCACGGGCCCGGCTATCACGCCACCCGTCCTCCCTCCTCGCCCTGCGAACCCGACCTCAAGGGCTCCAGAAGCCAGGAGCAATACAACTCCCGCCGTCCCACTGCCGCCTGTAAAAAGCACCTGGGCCACGGTGGCCAAAAATGGACTGCGACAAAATGCAGCTCCTATAGCAAAGGCTGTACCGCGACCTGCGGCGAGAGCCCAAAAGAAAGAAGCTCCCAAGGTGAAAGTCGATAAGCGACTGTTCCTTCGCCTGGGAAAGGAGCACCCATGGCGGAATCTCTCAAACCACACTGTGAAAAGTAAGGTAGCGGACACGCTTAATCTCTCTTACAATGATATAACCTCGATTCATCGAGTAAATACCGGCTTTGCTATTATACCAAAGAACGTAAAAATACGACAAGAGGTCCTAGATGTCTCTCCAAAGCTGGCAAGTGAAAACGCCAAACTCGAAGCATCTTCGGATCTTGTTGCCTTACAGATACCGAACGTACCTGTAAGTATTGTTTCACAGTACGGCCCCGTAGCGACCAATGCTGCAAGTGTCACCGCTGAGATCTTCCTTACGACCAGCGCATATCCAATCCAGGTCCGACCTCATGGGAAATGTCGGCCTGGATCACCTTATTGAAACTGGCATGCCATTTTTCACCAGGACGAAGCCTCTCGTGCGGGCTTCCGCCTTTTCGACGATTCGGGTATGGCTACCATCCACAAGCCTCGTCGATCAATTGAACAATGCAAACGCTGTTTCGGCTTCCACGCCACTTGTGGTTGCTCCCGCGCTCCGGCTTGCTGGAATTGCGGATCAAATATGCACTTCGAAACAGAGTGCAAGGCCCTCACACGCTGTCGCAACTGTGGGGGATCTCACCGATCGGATTCTCGGGCCTGCCAAGTCAGACCAAAAAAATCCGGACCAGTGACCAAAGAGCAGCTCGCGTGGATTCGCCACATCGAACAAGGGGAGTTCGCAAAGGTGGCACAAGCCAGGGCTGCAGCAAAAAAGGCCGAAGAGGCGATCATAGCTGCTGCGAAGGACGTCTCAATGGCCGAGGCAACAGGTTTCGGAGCTCTGGAAGCTGAAGAAGAAGTTTGAGGACACAGCAACCTCGACAATGTCCTCTTTCGGGGCATCTACTAACCAATAGCAGGATTCCGGTTGGATCAAAGGTGCCTGCTAACTCATCTCTTGCTCTCAGCAGAGATTGAATAAATTTTGTCATTTGGAAGGTGTGACAGACAAGGGAATGTGTGAGGAGCGCATTTACTGGGTCTTACATGGAGGAATCTTCTGTTCTTTTCGGAGCTGTTTTGATTTTCTTGATTTTTCGTTTTTGTTTAATCAGCTGCACTTTTGGTAGCAATTCACGAGGTTGGAACAAGTTAGGCTGTAGGAGAAGTTACAGGGAACCCTGCCGGATCCGCTGGTCCTTGACCCAATGTGGCAAAGATAGCGTCAGCTTAGGACCAAAAGTTAAAAAAGAAAAAAAACAATCAATTTTTGGGAGAATTTGATGAAAATTTGCCCCATCAGCCCGTTTCACCCCGTAAATTCACCTCTCGACTATCTACTCATCAATCTTCCGTGGTACTGTGCCACTCAGCCTTAAAATGGCACTGGTACCCCCAAAATCCGCGAAACCTGCGAAAATTGTGTTCACCACAAAAGTAGTAAAGCACAACCACCAGACGCATCTGGAATCACAGAAGCAAATGCTGAACAAAGCAAAAAGCATTGCAATGCAAAAAGCAACAACAAAGGGACTGACGCAGAACGACATTGATCTCGAAGGGATGGAAGCCGACATAATTGCGCAGATGGAAGAAAGCAGCAAAACCGACATTGAGATGGAGGATGCCACTCCCATAATTGATGCTTGGGTCCGAAAAGGCCGAAAGGACTCGCGTTGGGCAACTGCAGGAGCAGAGAGCTCCCAGAAGGCGACATCAGCACCAAAAATTGCTGTCAAGAAAGTAGTCTTGGCAAAAGCAATGCCAGAATCCACACGCGTTGCAGCATGAAAAATCGCGGTTCCAATAGAAAAGTAGACACCAACTGCAAGCACACCGAGGGGAACGGAAGACCCCCATAACGCAAAAGCAGTAAATGCCTCACAACTTCTGCCAGCCCCGGCCTCGATTCCCGGGATGACTGTGCGCAATAGCCAACCTGCTGGTGGAGCTCCCACCAGTGTGGCACAAGAATACCTGCCAGAAATCGTAGCTTTATTGGAAGACGAAAGAAAGCGGGCTGCAAATGCCTCTGCCAGACTCGAAATGGGTTCAACAGTCATAAATACATTGGAAAGCGTTATGCTGCCACTAAAAACGACGGATAACAAGGAATACTTGGACGAGATGAACGCTTGTCTAAGGGGCGCCCTCGCCCACTTCCTACGCACTGGAACTACGCCAGTGCCGACAAGCCTCCCCTCCTGCCCCGTCGGCCAGCAGGCCAGCAGCAGCGGGCCTCCTCCAATTTCAACAGCCAGGCCAGCAAGGCCTGCCGTTGCAGTGCCCAAGGTAACTTCAACCTGGGCAACTGTAGCCGGGAGAAGACTACCCAATTAGCTGGCGCCAGAGATGGTAAGCCGTGCTCCACAAAAGCTGACCCTGCTGTCACAGGCTCATACCTGGTTATCATTAGGCTGCTGCCTAACAAATAAGGCTTGAACTCTTCCAACCATATTAAACATCATACATGTCATGAACCCCTCCACAACTCATTAGACCCAAGTATAGGCCTTGGCCCAGTTCATGCAAATCTATTCTTAAATGACAAATTTAGATTGCAGACAGGACGACTCGAACACCAGTTGTGAGTCATCAAAGCCACATGCATCATAACTATTTTAATAACTAAAATTACTAACATTAAAATGAAGCTGAATTAAAATAGACAGAGATGCTGGTGTTTGTCGGAGGACAGGTCATAATCTATTTTGAGAATGGTATGAAATGGGGGAATGAGATCATAGTCTTGTAAATAAATAGGAGGCTTTCAGTCAGGTCTCTGCTCGTTACTTTAAGATTTTCATTTGTATCTAGCTCTGAGTTCAGTTTGAATAAAATGCCACTTTAAGACTGTCACACCCGCCGACCAGGAAATCAGACAAGACGGTCCATTTGTCCACGCCAGACAACTGATTGTTCCTCCGGCTGAATTCAAAGCATCAGTGGCAAAAGATGTCCCCAGCTGGTATCAGAGATGCGGTGGCACAGCTCACCAACACGCCAAAAGTAGACATTGAACATGTCTACCGAGTCCCAACTGGTTTCGCACTTCGAGCGAAGAATCAGGAATCTCGCCAGCTCCTATTGAACGCGGCGGAATCTTTCCTCCCTATCGATGGAAGACTGGAAGAGGCCTCCGAAATTGTGGCGCTCCGGATCTCGATAGTCCCCATTGCCATCCACCCTTTTCTTGGAAGGGTGCCAGTGATAGAGGAGATGGTGATCGAGGAGATCACCAGGGTTACAAAGGCCGTTCCAGTCAAAGTTCGGCCTCACGGGAAAAATCACCCCGGCGCGCTTTACCAGTCATGGCTCGCTCATTTCAAGAGGGGAGCGGAACCAAGACAAGGGTTCCGCCTATTCGACGACTCGGGTGTCGCGATCCCACACAAACCGCGACAGACTGTGCAGCAATGCAAACGCTGCCTGCAGTTCCACGGGACGCGAGGTTGCTCTCGCGCCCGAGCTTGCTGGAACTGCTCCTCAACAATGCACTTGACAGATGAGTGCCGTGCACACACCAAGTGCCGCAACTGCGGAGGACCGCACAGGTCCGACAGTCGAGTCTGTCTGGCGCGCCCCACCAAGTCCGGGCCGGTAAGCAGAGAGCAACTGGCCAATATTTGCATCGCGAGCCAACGCGAGCTAGCGGCTGTTGTGAGGGCTAAAGCTGCAGCCCGTCGCGCAGAGGCAGCAGTTCTAGCGGCTGCTAGACAAACGCAAGACTCACCAACAGCGGTGAAATCGAACAACAGTTTCGAAGTTCTGATGACCAACGTCGCCCCTGACGCCACGCCCATAGGAACGACGAATCCTGTTGAGTCCTCCTGAAGGGCCCGTCACGGGTCCCTACTAGCCTCCCACCTACAATAAGTTTCATGTCGATCAACGTAGGTAAGGGAGGCCAGTCACACGACATTGCGCTTTCCCGAGCTTATGAGCTAGGCGTGGATGTGGTGCTAATATAAGAGCCTTTGTGGAAAAAAGCCACAAAGGAGACAAAGTCACACCCTGGTTACAACTGCCACATACCACATTACGACTGCCATACACCACATGGCGGCATAAACGTTCGACCCAGGGAAGTGACTTATACGCTAATAAACAGTAGAATCCACTCAGCAACTCAAATCTTTCCCTGCAATCCCCCAACGGCGGACTACTGCTGGGTCGTGGTAAACAGAGTCACGTTTCTCAACGTGTATAAAGACCCAAACAACCCAACAGCAATTAGACCTCTCCTCAACTGGGACCCACCACCACAATCCGTCGCAGCTGGTGACTTCAACGCAGTATACCGCGCGTGGCAACCAGAGGTTACCCGCCCACACAGACAAGGAATTGAAATTGAGAGATGGGCGGAACGTCACAATCTCACTTGTCTGATTGTGGGTGAGCCGACGTATTGAGCCGGGAACACGCTCGATCTTGCTTGGAACAAAATCAACGGAGCTCAAGCATGGGTGGATTGTAATGAGTGCGTAACCAGCGACCATCTTCCGATTTGAGGACGATTTCCCACTGGATCCGGAAAAAGGGACCAGGAGTCTTTGCAGATCAGGGTAACTCGTCGAAACTTGCCGAGATTTGCCCTTGCTGTAACGCAGTTTACATACCTGCCAACAGCCCTGGACACGGATTGCAAGGCGAACAAATACGCTAACAATCTCTATTCCGGCCTTAATAACGCTATCAAAGCAACAGGAAAACGAAGGAACAAAAGACACGGCAAATGTGCGCCTCGGTGGAAACCGGAATGCAAGCTAGCTTGCACTGAATAACGTGTAGCAGTGACACCGGAACAGCGATGGATACATGCAAAGAAGCTGCGCTCAACCCTCAGAGCAGCAAGGAAAGAGCACCAGACGCGTCAAGTCTAAGCAATCACAAAACCGACTGATTTTTTCAAGCTGATGCGCTCGGCCGAGCCAAGGCAAGCAAGTACCCCCCCTCCTCTGAACCACGAAGGGAAGATGTACCTGTTGTAAAAATCTGAGTTCATAACTGCACACACCTTCAGGGGATAACTGTGCACCAGCAAAGTTAACCCCTTAGAGTCTGATCACTATTGCCTCCTGGTCCCTACACACTAACATCAACATGTTCACTACAATGAGGACACCATTGTAGTTACTCTAGCTATCATAGACAATACCATGTAGAGGAATAAGGGTAGGAACTCCTGTATATAGATAGGGCCTTTTTACTCTCAGTATCTATATATCAATCATCCACAAAATACAACTCACCATCAATCAATCATCTTACTCTGTCCAAGTGATCTATTGAATTCTCCCATACCTATCAGTATTCTATTCACAAGGTGACGTCTCCCTATCCATCGCCCTCAGCCTTTCAATAGTACCCCGACCCAGCCGAGCGGGCAGCGGTACTCCGAGACGCTCTTCTGGCACAGCACCAAGCGACGGACGATCTACCGCCACTCGATGCGCCAAGCACTAATCGAATTCCCTGGAACGACCATTTCTCGGACGAGGAGATCCGCATGTGCAGCATAGGCTGCGCCAACACAGCGCCTGGAGCTGACGGGATCTCTGTAGAGCTTCTGCGAAGTTGTTGGAAGACGATTGGACCATTTGTTGGCACTCTCTTCCGCGCCTGCATCAGACTTGGCACCCACCCATCCTGCTTCAAGCTGGCTGAAGTGGTGCTCCTACGCAAGTCGAACCGAGATCCAACAATGGTTAAGGGCTGGAGATCAATTGCCCTTTTGTCATGTTTGGGTAAGGAACTGGAACGACTCTTGGCGAAGCAGATAGCCCATCTCGCGGTTACGTTCGACGTTGTTGGATACCAAAAATTTGGTGCGCTTCCTAAAATATTGACAAACAACCTTGTCAGCTGCATAGTCCACAATATTGAAGAAGCAAGTACCCAGGGTTGGGCGGCCACATTTACGACTCTGGATGTCCAAGGCGCGTTCGATGCAGTACTTCACAATTGTTTGGTGAGGAGGATGCAAGAGCAGGGGTGGCCTGACTCAATTCTCGGATGGGCAACGTCATTTCTTGCACAACAAAAGCTGCAAGTACGATACTCAGGAGGGGTAACCGGACAAAGAGAGCTGGTGTGTGGGGTTCCGCAGGGATCGCCAATATCGCCGCTGCTCTTCCTTCTGTACATGGCAGAGCCCATGCAAAGTGGTAATGTAGGAATGAGGTTCAGCTACACGGACGACGTCGGGATCCTAGGATTGAGGCGCAGCATTGCCGAGTCAGCCGCTTCTGTACAGAAAGAAGTGGACCATCTTCTGGATTGGGCAAGTACTAACGCAGTCTCCTTCGATACTAACAAGTCAGAGGTAGTCCAGTTTCCCAGACGAAAACGCGAGAAGCTAGTGGGCATTTGTGTGAACGGCGTGGTTATCGAGCCAGCAGACCAAATACCCTGGCTTGGAGTACACCTAGACCCGCGACTGGACTTCAAAAACCACGTCACAATGTGGTGCGGCAAAGCTCTGAAGGTTGCCCAGCACATGCGCCGTTTCAACTCAGCGTATCGAGGAGCCGCTCCTGCGGCACTGATTCGAGCGGTGGACACGTGCATTGTCCCCATAGCAACATTTGGAGCAGATTTTTGGTGGCCCGGCCTCAAACGTCCGACCATAAGGGGGATCAGCACCCCTCGTACCAGCATTTTCTGTGAGATGATTGATAAGGCAATCCTAACGGGACTGCGTGCTGCCCTCCCGGTAATGAGAACGACACCGAATCCAGTTCTCCACTGCGAAGGAGGTATCCCAACAGGGAAGATCATTCTGGAAGGGAACCGACTACAGCTTTCGGCTCGGCTACACTCACTAGACAATCGCCACCCGTTCCGGACCCGTGCTGCTGTGTGTCCAAGAGATGCAACACGGAAGTACAAGAAATATGCTCGGATCTATAAAAATCCAGAGTTCCAGATGTCACGAGTCCAGCAGGCTTACTGACAACTCCTGGACGCGGAAAATGCCGAGCCTTTACCGCCGCCATGCTATCTTTCGGGTTTCGGCTCAAGGATAGAGGAGGAAGAGAAGGCAACTCGGCTCATTGATAGTGTAACGGCATCAGATATTTGCGCCTACCCGGGTGGATCGTCGGAGGGGAATGGTCGCTCAACATGGGGGTCCGTCTTGAAGAGGGATGGAAAAACTCTGTTGAATGAATGTGGCATCAAGCATGGTGAAGTGCTTGATGCTGAGATTGTAGGGGCGAGGAAGGCCCTGGAAGCTGCGCTGGGATTGTTGGAGATGGAGAACAGGGGAAGGGACGGCAGGCAGCAGATCAATGTATTCACGGATAGTCAGTCTGCTATGAAGGCACTGTTGACAGGAATTGCCACAACAAGCCAAGACAATGTACGCCAATTTAGGGCGCTATCAAAAAAGGCTCTAGTCTCAGTGAAGTGGATACCGGCCCACTCCGGGATACAGGGAAACGAAGATGCAGACAGAGCTGCACGCTCCAGCCTCCGACAACTGCTAAGCAAAGACAGCCAGCCTAGCTCCGTCACAATGGCGTACGTTCGTCGGCTCATGAACCGGAAACGTCAAGCGCTTCTCGACGACTGGTGGGAAGAAGTATGTCCACCTAAGTATCAAAATCTAGGTCTTCTCATGCAACGACGCAAGCCTCGCGAGTTGGCACTTTCCCGGCGGCTACTCCGCGAACTGATCTCAGCCCGAACGGGCCACGGAAATTTCGCGGCATGTCACTGTGTTGTGATTATGAGCTTACGGTAGTCAATGAGCTGAAGCTCCTGTTTAGCACTATGCGCAGGACGTGATAACCTTGTGGTCTGATTGTTGTGTATTGAAGACTATGTCGATCTAATAGGGAGAAGAATTTTCCTATGTACAAGATTTAGGTGTCTGTGCACTGAATATCACCCAACACAACTACCTCTCAAATCTAATGTATTCCCCACAGACCACACATTACAACACAACGCCGTTTCAACAACTTCTCAGCTTCAATGAAGTGTGCGTGTGGGGAGGAAACATCACCTCTCCATTTCATTCACTGTCTACTGCACGCACGCCAGACGCGTCGACTACGAGGGACAATGTCACATCACGACTTTGTCCACAAGCTTCTCGGGCCAACGTGCCTCGAGAACTTTACAAATTTTGCGCAGGAAACTGGCTGCTTCGGGGGCCAACCTACGGATCCATCTCCTGCTCTCAGCGGAGACAGTGGTAACTAGTCATAGCACAATGCATGGCAGGCAGGAAAACGAGACGAGAAGTGTCGTTTTTCTAACCACAAACTGGATTACTGGGCTCGGAACTTTAGTTATAGGAGTTTACGGGAGTTTCTATTTTTCTTTCTTTTAACTAGCTACTGGTTGTATAGTGGTTCACGCGGTGAAACCGAGGTGGGCATGCGGAAAGCATGATCTCGGTCGTGTACACCGGTCTTTGACTCCTAGGAGATATAGAGCATAGCTTAGGACCCTAAAACAATTCAATTCAATCAATCAATTACAGCAGATTATATCTACTCTGAAAACCAGAAGATACCCCCATGTTGGACCCCAGCAACACGCTCCTCACACATTCTCTCGCCTGTCACATCCTCCAAATGACAGATTTACTCATTCTCTGCTGAGAGCTGGAGATGAGTTAGTAGGTGATCTTGAATCAGCCAGTATCCTGCTCCTAGGAATGGCTATTCATCACGGTCAATATCTCAATAATCTTTGACCACATAAAAGAGGCAAGGAGCACTGTACAAGGCGTGACCTGGACCAGAGAGGAGCTCAATGTTCCAGATAGTCTGTGAATCAAGTACTACAATAAACACACCTCTCTCTCCTGCTCCTGGATAGCGAAGACCAAAAGGACGCTGCGAGGTTGTCGAGCCCTCAAACTTCTTCCAACTCTAAAACTCCGAAGCCCGATCCCTCTGCCGTGGAGACGTCCTCGTTTTAGGCGATATTCGCCTCCACTGCCCTATTGGCGCCAACTGCAGACATTCCATGGTCGACTTGGCAGACCTGTTTGAGCTGCATTTTCTTCATCAGCCCATCATTTTCGCGTCTAAATAGGCAGTCTCGATACTCTGAGTGGTGACGCCCCGCCCAGTTTTGATATTTAGAGAGGGCCTTGCACCCTGCCCCAGAGTGCATTCTTGATCCGCAGTCTCGGCAAGCCGCAGCGCGGGAGTAATCACGAGTGGCGTGGAAGCCGAGGCAGCGATATCACCGCTCACTTTTGCGACGAGGCCGGAGCTTTGTAGCCATTCCAGACTCGCCACAGTTGCGGAAGTCCGCAAGAGGCGCGAAATCGCGGGCTAAAATGGCATGCCAGTTTTAAGTTGGGTCTCATCTGAGGTCAATTCAGCATCAATGATAGTTGTAATCTTCGCGCGTATATTTGCCATCCGAAAAGCGCAAGGTCGGAAGATTCTTCGAGTTTGGTGTTAAGTCTCGCCAATTTCGAAAAGACATCCAGGAGCCCTTACCTCATGTTTTCATCCCTTCTCAGAATTGCAAAGCCGATCAAGAATCGGTGGAAACGGCTAGCGTCATTCATGACTTTCTCTGGCGCATCCTTATTTACTCAATTTATATTGGACAGTTAACATAGATAAGTAAAGCTGTTCTTTCAGTCAATTTGAATAAGTTTTTGTTGCATTGAATTTTAAAGTCCCTACCGAGTCTATCACTATGAAGGACAAGAAATGTTCGTTGATTACCGTGAAGGAATTAAATAAACTGTGATGAATGATAGAATTAAGTAGAATCCATTAATTAACTCATTACAGGACCTGTCTCTCTCTTCCTTCAGCTCCAGTCGCCTTTTATCTGTCTACATACAAGATTCTAACCCCATCTCTCTACTTCAAATCACATCTAGATTCCATCAGCAAGCCAGATTAAATTGTGTTGGAAATCTAGACTTGGCATGTATGAAGGTTTAGATTTCTAAGTATGATCATCAAGACCAATTGAGTTGATTAGATTGAATATGATTAAGCTCATTTAGGCTAAATAAAGGCTTAGTGGCTAGGAAATGCTATCTTGAGATAATTGAGTGGCTGGTTGTTGCTAGATCACTGGGAGTTCGGGATCACTAAAGCCTCGGGGATCAATATTTAAGGATAGACTCATCTGTATATATAAAACCAAGTTAACAGAGTATTATATATTATCAATTCATATTGAGAAATGAGTTTGATATCATATACAACTATCAATAAATTCTTGTCCGAAATTGTACACTTGTTGTTCGAGATATTTCCTCCTAGAAATCCTTGACAATTTCTAACAAATTGCCGAGCTATTCTAAGCGCATCCAAGTGCTTATGGGCGTGCAAGTAAAAGACATGCGGCATACATTGACATGGCGCTATATAATACACATGTCAAGGCAATTTTAGTGTGTGTAGCAAACATTTGCATTAACCCGTGCAACTGAGACCGTAGCCTGTAATTTAGGATAAATTTCTTGTAGACAGTGGCCTAGTTTATCCCAAACACATCCTCTACTCCGACCACTACGCAGCTTGGTGAGAGCTTGCGCCATGGATGGTCGCTATCGAAGCGAACGAATGGTCGTTTGTTGGCTTTCGCTTTCGCTTTCGGGGCGACCTTCTTTGGGGCTTTAGTCGCAAGTATAAAGTGACTGCTTTCTGTCGCAAATGGTTTTTGGTCACCGTGGCCCAGGTGCCTTTTAAAGGCTGGACTGGGTTGGTCGGTATTGTTGGGTTCCAGGCGTCGGGAGCTCGTTGGAGAGGGTTCGCCGGGAGAGGAGCAAGGACGAATGGTGTGGTGGCAAGGCCCGAGGCCATGTATTGCGCAATGACGGCACGAAGGTACACTCTCATGGAGTCTATGTATCGTCTGTTTGACCCGTTGGTCAAAGGGAGGAAGGTTGATTCAACGCGAGAGATGGCAGCGGAACAGAGTGCCAGATTCATCGCCGTCTCGGCGGCAAGTTGTTCTTCGGCCTCGAGAATTGATTGAAGATCCGGGGGGGCAATCTGCTTTGGTGGCAGATTTAAGCTGCGACCCCCTCTGGTGAACCAGTAATGGGGATCCCACCATCAAATTAAGGAACCACCCAATTAGAATGAAAAAGAAAAGTTGTATTTAATTAGTCTGTCCTATATAGTTGGAAACTCAATAGCACATAAATGGATAAATAATAAGCTGCGACCCTTTTATGAAAGCTGCTTTTGATGCAGCTTCTTCCGAATGGTTTTAATCCATCGGAGTCAAATGGAAGAGTCTTCCAATCCCATGAGGCATAGAGGCTGGCTGAGGTGGTTCTTCAACAGTTTCAACAGACCCGATCATGTCAGTATCGGGCTCATTGACAGTGAGGAAGGCTTTCTCCTTCCCTTTCGAAACGGCTTGGCCCATTTACGTGCATTTAGAAGACTGGTGAAGGCCAGGTAGTTCTGCGAGAGCCATCGAGCGGACTCTCGAGTTGTCCAAAATAGCGTTGCGGAGCTTTTTCCGAACAGGTAGAATGGTAAAAATACCAGCGGCTCGATCACCAATGTTCGACAGAAAGCGAAGAGCGCTAGAGGGCGAGAGAGAAGGATGAAGGGAAGATTTAAAGATTCGAATTTTAAAACTTGGTCTGCCTCTATTTGTTTGTATTTTTTAAGTCCATTCCTGAAGCTCTAGATATGATATAGGTTTAGGACTGTTGGAGCCGCCAGGAATCACAGTGTTCATTTCCACAGCCTACTCACGCCAATCGCGTGAATTGCCGCCTAAACTATAGCACATTTGAACCCGAACCCGCAAGGTAAGATTAAACACCTCTACGCGGTGTCCTTTACGAGCCTGGGAGTGAAATATTCGCCTAGAGCCAAGTTCAATCAAATTTTGCGATACCAAAGAAGTTGGCCCACGAGGCATTAATTCAAGATACTCCACGAAATCAATTTCTCCCACCCAACGAGATCGATCCACACCAAAACCTCATCAAGTACACAAGTACGACCTAGTACATCCTCATTCCAATGATTACACATCTCGTCGACTTTCTCTGGCCTCAGCCGGTCACCAAATACACGCCCACGCCGATATTTATACCTGACGGAGGAAGCAAAGCGTGAAGCACAAATCTGGGAGAAAGCTCTTTGGGATGGACGTGAGAGGAATCAGGACATGTTCACAAGATGATACAAAGGAAGGATATTACCTCGAAGAGCGTGGAATTTTGTATTTTGGCAAGAGTTTTACGAATTGAGCTTTGTGCGCGCCAAGACTTCGCTTGCGAGAGTGCAGCTGACACTATAAAAATAAGCAGACGATGGAAGGTGTCGTGGTCCGCCTCCTGGTAGTGTTCTCCGGTATAGTTTGAGTAGCCTGGGCACCTACTCCACTTGGGAAGGAGACATCTCAGATTACATCTCGCGTGGAGAAAATTTGATGGATGACGAAGGCATGTCTGGATAACTCAGGTTTTTTGAGACGTTCCCCTGGGTGGGTGTTCACGGATGAGGGTTGACTTGGGGTGAAGAAAAGCCACCATAACTTCGCAGTGGTACCTGCAAATGAATTCCGGGGCATGAGTGCTCTTCCCTTACGTTGAATCATCTATTCTGTACTTTTCTTTGATTTTGTGTCATAGCTAGATAGCTGCATACGCAATTGAAATCTGATGCAAAAAAAAAAAGATGTTAGGTTATTCCTATCACGTAAAATATTTCAAATCAAATCAATCATTATATTTATAAGACTCGATACTAGTCACCTTTCCTCTTTGTGTACAATCTCAATCACCAGATTAGACCTCTTCAACCTATCCTATGACGTTAACCCTGACACTGGTGTCGTTTTAACACCGGCCCTCTCAATTTCTGGACAATTTTATTTCAACGACAACCAGGGCCATCACCATTGCTTAGGCATACTTTCACCCTTTTAAGGAGAGTCATAATAGGAACCATGATATCTACCTTGCTAGGAGTGAGAGACTGATATATATCGGAGCCCTGAATCATTGCGTTTTGAGCCGAGTCGTTCGGTATTCCGAAATTTAATTTAAATTGTCCCCGAATGAATACCTCGTGGTCTCAAGTTCGTACGAAACGCCGCTGGTAGGTTCTCAATCTTTGTCCCCTAAGTTTTACGTATCATTAGATTATTATTATATTTCTCAGTTAGAAACTTTCTAGGATGTGTAGGTCCTCTCTGACTACGGGGCGAGGATGATAACGTGTTGTAATTGTCAGAGCTTACGGAGACTTTCTTGGCAGACGGTTTAGGATTGATTATTGATGAATTAATATGATCTGCTGGTAGTTCATGTTCGGACCTGCGAAAACTTGCGCGGTAGAAACGCTTCTCGTATACACATCTGAGCTAGCTGAATCCTCACCTTGTTTTCCTAATACAGTGTTACGGGTTATTCTAGTTTAATCAATCTGGTATAATACCTAGAAACGCTTTCTGTACAGTGCTCCATTATTCCTCTACTCATCACGGAATCACTTGGAGTGTTCTTCCTTCGCTTTCAGTGATCATTACCCTTGTGCATCGTAATCCTAGCTATCACCAGCACACTACTTTGTAAGTAAACTTCCTCATTAGATGACTTTGTTATGGTACCCAATAAGTTTACAATTTTTACTACACTTATCAGTGATTATAAATTAGTTCATAATTGTAAAGTGAAGTTCCGGGATATATAAATTGACTCAAATTAATGCTACAATTCGGCAGGGGCTTTGGACGCGATCATGTCGACACCGTCATCGCTAAGTTGTAATCGCTGACTATTAGTTAAATGCGAGAATGAGATTGTCGACTAGGGGTACTTGGATCCTTCAACATCCACTGGTCCACGACGCCACTGCATGGTGGACGCTGATACGATGGTTCCGGTGGGAAGGAGGCGTGCCAAATGCCATGTCACTGGCAACTTGCTCCATGAAATTGACGATAGAAAAGTGACGCGGATCTAGCGCCATCCTGATGGTCGCACGCTTCGGGCCGCATGTCCTCGGCATCCGCGGGATGCCGTGCTTACCACCCGAGATTGCCCAAGGCCGCTCAAGCCACAGGGCGACGCAGGAAATCCTTCCCTCTACCACCCCTGAAATTTTGAAAATTTACTAGTTCGAGCTCCCACTTCAACTGGATAAATCTCATCCGGATAGCCTGTGCAGAGGCAGTGGATTTGGCTCTCAAGCTTTGACACGACCGCAATCCCTGTCCCAATTTTGCCAATTCGTACTCGCTAGTCCCCAAAAAATCTATTCCCGACAAATAACGCTAATTTCCTACTGTGGTTACCTAACTTAATCTCTTCTCTGTGCGAACAAGCCACGCTTTCGATCTTGATGATCAGGATACGGATAATTCCCACCTCCTTCTCCGACGGTTGGATCGAAAAGTTGAGGCGGAAGCCTTGGTCACTTCTTGGACCTTGGGTGTCCGTCAAAGGGAAAAATTAGATGCCTTCCGCTACTCCTACTCCTACTCCTTTGCACCTTCATCTCCATCCGGCAGCCTCGCCATGTCAGCCAAGCTTCTCCGTATTCAGAGTCAGCAGGTGACTCAGTAATACTTCAAAGGCAATCAGCCCGGATGGAAAGTCAAGGTACTATCGTGACTGAGATTCTACTAGGAATTTTATTTGCAGCAATTAAAATGTCGTGCTAGTGCTCCACTCGAGGCCCAAGGTCACGCCGCAACTCGTCCGGCCTGGACTATTTGATGGGTGGGCCCTCACAAAAATTCGTGACAGTGTAAAATAAGTATGCTCAATTCCTAGGACCCGACAAATTAAGCCGGACTTGGAAGAAGTAGCAGAGGATGACATCTTCTCGAGCGATTTCCCGAGTCATTACTTCTCTTTACCCACCTTCACCGTATCAATGGCCCGAAATTAGTCCATCCCAAAACCAGTATCTTGGTAATTTTTTTAAAGCCCAATGAACACGTTCCGCTACATTTTCCCTTGGCCTAAGTGTCCGTCAGGCCAACAAGCCGAGACCTACATCAAGTCTCCGCTGTTGATTGGCGCCGCAAAATTTATCCAGAGTCCTACCAGCTTTCCGCCAAATTAAGATCTAACAGGACAAACTCCGTAAGAAATTGAGAAATGAAATTACAGGAGGTTGCTTAAGGCTTGAGTACGTCAAATCTTCATAGAAGAGAGCTTCTGAGTGGCTTCACTTGCTGTGGCTTAACCCATGAATGACGTATGGCTAGAATCCGGCCCTAGGATAGGATGAGGCTCGGAAATCACATAGTTCGACACGTGATAAGATTCGACCTCGCTCATGGCGGGTCTCATTCCCGTTCTAAGCTGTATCGCCAGTCAAACATCCCATAGCTTTCTGTCTCTGAAAGTCCTACGAGGAAATATATATCTTGCCTAAGACCACTGTCAAAGATCCATCAGAGAATTCAAGCCGTAGTCTGTGTAATTGACATAGTGTCGTAATGATCAATCACGTAAAAGTTTAATACAGACAGTATTTCTTCTTGGTCCATATTGGTACTGATGAGCCTTATACAGATATACTCCTACGATGCAATTGTATCTCTGGCCTCTAGATAATATGAACTGATTTACATAAATAGCTTCCAATTTACTCGCGATGCAGTTCACTCAGTCTAGTGCCCACTACTCCATGTGACATTATCTGGAAACTGATAAATGCAGCCAGAAACCATGAACACCCTCGAAAAAGAGTAACCTAGAGAAGAGAAATACCTTTGAGGCCCGTAGGAAAGTTGAGTCGTGTCGGTAGCGTGATTTTAATTCTTATGAATAGTTGATGAGAGTCATTAACTTTGTGGATGGTCTTGTTTACCATTGAGAGCCCGCGTGATGATGATAGAGACAGTCAGCGTTGATGGCGCATGAGAACGATGCGTCTCGCACTGTGACGAAATGGCACTATAAATTCTTTCAATCATACATCATTCACTTAATCAATTATCTCTTCATATTCCTCCACGATTTCTTCAACGATCTCTTCGATGATTTGATCCTCACCGTCTACAGCACCCAGAAGACCTTCGATTGGATCGGAAGGTAAGCCTCGCATAGCTCGTTCCTCTTGCGAATCCTCCTCTACTCCTGACCGCCACGATAACCATTCGTCTAGGAGTCGTCGGCGGTGCTCGACGACAGCAAGGTCAGCAGAGGCACCACGATCAGCGTCTTCTTGATCGAAAACTTTGCTATACTCCCGTAGATTCTTGCGGATAGCCTTTTGTTCTTCTTTGGTTAATAGCGTAGCGGGGCGTGGGCGCCATAGCCATTGCTTGAATTTTTCTACGGGCTCATCACGGAGTTGTTCACCTTTAAAGTCATATAGGTGGTAGCCATTTTCCATCTTTAAATAAGACATTAGATCTCAAAACTATAAAACGTTGGAATGAGCACTTACGGTATGCTTCCACATACTAGCACTCGTAGCTACGTATCGTCCAGTAGGATCCCAGTCAATGTCAGTAACGCCATAGTGATCAGCAGTATTCATGAGTTGCAAATTTGCAGTGAGATCTTTGTCGCTTTCAAGTTTCTCGCCCTCAAAATCCATGTCGTAGAATTCCATGTCATAACTCTGTTGGGAATGAACGGTAGCAACGACAACAAACCGACCTTTCGGGGACCAATAAATAGCATTACTGTTTTTTTTCTCGTTAGTCCGAATATGCTTAAAGTTGCCTACACCAGCCCCCTTAATTTTTTCAGGACAGTAAAAACTGACTGATGTTTTAGGCGGAACAGCCGATGGAAGAATAGCCTCGGCGGTTGTGATAATGACAAAACGATCCCCCTTTGGCTCCCACGCAAAGTTAATAACGGGATCTTTGATTGTATCAACTACCTCGACCGGTACTTCCTTTTCTCGAACGCGAAAGATTTCTAGACTGGTAGCTAGAGATTTCTTAGACTTTGAATGACGATCTACCTTAACACAGAGGTAGTCTGCGTTTGATTGCCAGTGTAATTTCGCGTCTGCGACACTGAAGAGGTTAAGCGTTCTGACAATATCCTTCGACGGGATACTCATAAGACCAACCTTGGCTGGGTTGCTCCCAATTTCAGGTGTCCAGAAACAGAATAGTTGCTCATACGTCTTAACACCATCTCGATGAGGTGAGGCCGGAGCCCATTCAAAGTCCATCACTCCATCGATTTTGAGGGGCTTTTTGTCAAGTGCGTTCATGGCAGGTAGTTCGTAGACGAAGATCGAGGTTCCCTGGTTTAGACGAGCGACATATCTGTCGTCAGCGGACCATTTAAATGCAGGCCAAACGACTTTCCTTTTTGCAGGTTGACCAGTTTCATCTGTACCGCTGCTAGGAGATTCTAGATTTACGAATGACCGAAGCGGCTTTCCTGTTTCGATGTCCCAAATCACATAGTTCTTTCCGTCGTCATCAACCGAAAGCGATGGGTGGCCTTCTTCCGAAATAACAATTGGTCGGTTTGACCAGGTGGTTAGATATTTTTCTCCAGGAGAGAAATCAACTAAATTGACGTACGGATGGGCAAATCTTTTCTGTCTCGTCCACTTTGGTCCACCCCATAGTTGAACCCCTTGTTGATGCATAGAAGTTAGATAAGTTCCTTGAGGAGACCATTGAACGAAGGATTCTGTCCAATGTTGTCGGTCAACGATACTATCGGGGGGATCTTTTTCATTGTTCCAGAAGACTTGCACATGATCATCCTTGTACATAACAAACTGATCTCTTCCTCGCCCGCTTGGGTCTGCGAGCCATGATCGTAGATGATCCTTTTCCTGAAATTCCTCAATCTTAGGAGGAACATAATTCTCATCAATGCGACCTTCACGTCCATAACGTTCGATGTCTGTCAACTTATTGACTCTTAGAGTATGTTTCTTATCTAGAGGGACACCATCAAGCTGCTTGCACGCGAGAAGGGCCTCAGCTGCTGTCGCATATTCGACGAATGCAAACCTATGGTAATCAACCATCTATCTTTTAATTAGGTGTTTAAAAAGCAACTCACTTTTCTGATTTTCCGTCATCTCCGAGCGGCATGTGAATTGATTCCTCTTTGATTTTTCCAATGACGTCTAGTTTACGCTTTAAAAATTTGATGAGCTTGGGTTTAGTCTCTGCAGTTACTTCCGGGAGTCCATCAACCACGACAAATGCGTCAAGTCCTTGCTCTAATTGTACTTCGAATCTCTCTTTGAGATCAGAAAAATCAAGCTCCTCATCCTCATCACAATCCTCATCTTCTGGGTCGGGGAGATGATCAAAGCTAGGTGCCATGATTGCGGTTCAAATGTCTCCTTTCAGCAGTATTAGAGGCTAGGCACTTATATTTCGGGATATTCAGGGTGGTGCCCTCTTTTAGGACAGCTACAAGCTCTTGGTCGGCTTCCAGTTTTAGAAGATATGATTGTAGAGGTTTGGAGGTACGGAAGAGTTGTGGGCACCTTAAGTATGTAAATTGTAGACTTCCGATCCTGGGCAACGGCGTCACGATGACTGTCATACGAAATTAATGTGTGAAGAATTTGCCGAACTAGGGTCTGACTAGGCGAAGCCGCTAGCAACTGGCAAAACCTGTTGTACATTTATAGCATCTAACGCGCCAACGACCTACGCAATGGCATCATTTAATCCAACTCAGATATTTGAAGATGGCACTACAGAGGAAAAAGGGGAAAATGCTCGTCTTTCATCTTTTGTTGGGGCCATTGCAGTTTCTGATTTAGGTAAGCCATTCAAGGATGAAAGCTTCTAGAAATTTCAAATGTAGTTGAGAAATATAGACATAAAACTAACTCTTTCAGTGCGCACAACTTTGGGGCCTTACGGTGGTGACAAAATCCTTCAAAGCGCCTCGTCAGGCGAGATTATGGTTACGAATGACGGTGCAACTATCCTTAAAGCAATAGCACTCGACAATGCTGCCGCCAAAGTCTTAGTCAACATCGCCAAGGTTCAGGATGATGAAGTTGGGGACGGAACCACATCAGTTACTGTTCTAGCCGGAGAACTGCTACGGGAAGCCGAAAAGCTTGTAGATAAAAAAATACACCCACAGACAATCATTGAAGGCTACAGGATTGCAAGCCAAGCAGCTCTTGCGGCTCTTGAAATGTCTGCCGTAGATTTTAGTGATGACAAAGAAAACTTTAAAAGAGAGCTGAAATCAATTGCCCGGACGACCCTCAGCTCGAAAGTTTTATCACAGGACCGAGATTATTTTGCAGATCTCGCCTGTGACGCAGTTCTTCGAACAAAAGGCTCCTCAGATCTTAATCAAATACAGATTATTAAAAAAGCAGGGGGAAAACTTGAAGACTCGTACCTCGACGATGGATTCATATTAGATAAGAAAATTGGCGTCAACCAACCTAAAAGGCTAGAAAAGGCAAAAATTTTAGTCGCGAACACTTCAATGGATACAGATAAAATTAAAATATTTGGTGCACGTCTAAAGGTTGGGTCTACTGGAAAGCTTGCAGAGTTTGAAAAAGCCGAAAAGGAAAAGATGAGGGCAAAAGTTGAAAAGATAAAAGCACATGGGGTTAATTGTTTTATTAATAGACAGCTTATTTATAACTGGCCGGAACAACTGTTTGCTGATGCCGGAATCATGTCCATCGAGCACGCAGACTTCGATGGTATTGAAAGACTAGCGTTGGTGACAGGGGGCGAGATAACATCTACATTTGATCATCCTGAACAGGTCAAATTGGGACAATGCGATGTTATTGAGGAGGTTATCATAGGCGAGGACACCCTAATCAAGTTCTCAGGTGTAGCTGCTGGCCAGGCCTGTACAATTGTGCTTCGTGGAGCCACTGAGCAGTTGCTAGATGAAGCTGAACGATCCCTTCACGATGCTCTTGCAGTTTTATCACAAACAGTCAAAGACCCTAGAACCACATTAGGAGGAGGTTGTGCAGAGATGATAATGGCCAATGCAGTGGATGCTGCTGCTCTGAAAGTATATGGTAAAAAGCAGCTAGCGGTTGAAGCTTATGCTGTCGCTCTTCGTCAGCTTCCTACGATAATCGCCGATAACGCTGGCTTTGATTCAAGTGACCTAGTTACAAGGCTACGAACAGCTATCTATCAAGGCTTGACAAGCTACGGTTTAGATATGCGTACTGCTGGAGGTCAAATAGCGGACATGCGTAAGATGGGTGTTATTGAGAGCTACAAGCTAAAGAGAGCTGTGGTCAGCTCGGCATCCGAGGCATCTGAAGTGAGTTTGAACAGACATTGCAGTGTCAGTTTCACGTACTTACCATCTTATAGTTACTACTGAGAGTTGATAACATCATCCGTAGCGCACCCCGAAAACGCGAGAGGTAAAGTGGTAAGAACATGCAGCGAAGTTCATGTTAAATGGAGATATATGAATGTCATGATGTATCGCAAAAGATATCACATTGCGAGCTAATAATGAACAAAACCAGTTTGGCTCAAATCAGCCTATTAGCGAAACTTGAACACATTGCCTAAAGCTCTAGAATAATAAGACATGTCGTCATCCTGTAATTCTCAAACGTTCATAAAGAGATAGTTAGTAAGCCACTCGATAGGTTCATCCGTGCTTAAGGAAAATTAAGTTTACGGATCGATAGGTGAAGCTCTAACTTTCTCCACATTTCGTCCCCTACCACTGAAAATCATAGTCGATGTCAAAGTAAATCTGTAAACTATGAGAGGGTGTTAATTATGTATCAACCTTTTGGAGAAATTTTCCTCTACCTAGAAAATGTTGTGCAAATTTGTAGCTGATCCGCCCGGACACAATAAAAATGGGGGGGCTAATGTGACCAAGAAGCGCATTGACAGTTTCGCTCGGTCAAGCATTGAACGAACCCACAGTATTCCACCGATGTAAGGTTGACAGGAAGATATCGTTTCATGTAAGACCTACAGTTACATTTGAATGATTTTTGGTGTTCATATTGTTATTAATTGTCAGGGCGTAGTGGTAGCTACAGCAGCTATATGTACCCTAACAACCTTGCTCAAAATTGGATTCATGCAGTTCTAGCTCTACATAAAGTGTATTGAGCCAGTTTACCCCTCCTTGAAACGCCATCTGGGGCTAGCACGGATCCCACAGCCCCAGTATGGGAGCTGCCGGCATAAGATGGACCGCCTCAAACCCTCGCTCAAGGCTAGTTCCTCCGAGTATATGACACCTGCTGCTTATGTCCACCCTTCTTACAATGAGAATCCTCTTTCTTCAAATTCCCTCAAAAGTATTACAATCTCAAATCCCCAGTCTTGTCCAAAAGTTTACTCGGACAGTTCTTAATTTACATGACAAACCTTGTATTCAACTCCAATCCATTCGCCGTGCTGAAGTTCCAAAATGCCGCCACGGCGGCCACCGCGAATCTCTCTCAGTATGAATAACTTGCTTCCACTGGCTACAGTAACACTCTTCCTATCATGTCTCGTCCAGGCTCAGCAGCAGCACTGGCAGATAGTTAAACAGCAACAAAATTCTAACACCCACACAAAAGACACAAAATATTTAGAATCTATAGAGACAATCGAGAAACAGAGATACATTGATATCCTTACACCTAGCCAACAGATTCTTCTTGCTACTAACAAAAATGATAACGATGCGAGCGCCATCGCAACTTTGGCTCCGGCAGAGAACGCCGTTGTAGCACCTCTCCCGCGACTACAATCTAGCAATAAATCTGGATTATCATCGCCGCAAATTGCGCGGAGTCTGCGGGACTGGGAAGTAGAAGATTTCGTTCTTCTGGCGACCATCGACGGTAAATTGCATGCTCTCGATCGCAACACAGGTGAGGAGAAATGGGAGATATCGCACGAACAACCGATGGTGCAAATCAAGTACCATCCAAGAACTCTATCAGATACTACGAAGAGCAATATTCCTACGGCTATTGACGACTATCTTTGGATACTTGAGCCAAGCAATGACGGAAAGCTTTTTACCTATCGACCTTACGGTCCTAACTCCGGAATAATTAACACGGGTCTCACGATGAAAAAGTTGGTAGAAGAAATGTCGCCATATGGGGATGAAGATCCACCAGTAATGTATACCGGAGAGAAAAAGACAAATCTTCTCACAGTAGACGCCAATACCGGTAAAGTTCTGAGTTGGTTTGGATCGATGAATTCCTTGATGACGAAGGAAACCTGCTACATAGGTGGTGAAGCAAAAGAGGAAGAAGATGGAAAATGCCCAAAAACTGCAACCATAACACTTGGAAGAACAGAGTATACCGTTGGGATTTTCGGGAGAAAAGACGGTCACCACATTGCAACTATAACCTATTCCGAATGGGGCCCCAACAACTATGATCAAGACCTCCAAATTCAGTACATACAGAACGCAACTACACTTGACAATAAATACATTTACCCACAGCACAACGGCGATATAATCGGAATAAACTATGAGCGAGGTCCTGAACAAAAAAAGCCTGGTTTTTTGTTCCATCAAAAGTTTCCATCTCCAGTTGTTCGTGTATTTGATGTCGCTCGTCCATGGGGCTCTAATAAAACTGCACCTGACCTTGTTATACTCTCACAGCCCCAGGCACCATTTATTGAGGATGAAATTTCGACATCAAGTCGCTCAAACAGTGTGTTTCTGAACCACACAGAAGATGGTAGTTGGTACGCTATATCTGAAACATTTCATCCTCTGATTTCCGGTGGTACCCGTCAAGCGAGATGTAACCTAGAAAGCTGGCTAGATCAGCACCCAAACTGGAATATCCTGAATAACACTCAAATTTCTGAGGCACTTGTCGGCTTACACTCAGTTGATATCCATGAATCTGAGGAGGTCGATGAGCTTTTAACAATTTCTGCTCCAGATACTGATGAGACTCGGGAAGATTCCCAGAACGAGATCACCCCGGAGTTTGGTGAAGACACAGCCCCCCTAGAACATATTTTGCAACTACCCAGAATTGCTGCTCACAGTCTAGTTGAATTCCTTAAGAACCCCACACTTCTTATTTTAATGCTCGTCTCTGTAATAATCAACCAAAGAAAAATACGTGTAGCCCTTGGAAACAGCTTTAATAACAGGGATGGAATCCCTGTAATAAGTAACGCATTTGTAAAAGCTGTCGCAGGAATCGGAATTTTCTCAAACTTATCTCAAAAAAACCTGGTTAAGATAACCGCGGCTGATCCTGCCGTAGACTTATCTAAAAATACACCAAAATCTTCTTTGGCCACTGTTCAAATATCTGAGTTAAACCTTGGCCTAAAAGAACGAGATGGGCCTGCGGAACAACCTCATCAGGCTGAAATAGAAAGTCCAAAAAAGAGAGAAAAGAAGGCACATAGGGGACATCGTGGCGGAGTAAAACACAAGAAAGGCGCACGCAATAATGCCCGAGAAGGCATTGTAGCCTCCAATCCCAAACTCAAAGACCCACTGTCAGTAGGGCAAATTGTTAGGGAGGCTCAAGAAATGTCCCCTCCTACAAGAATTGAACCAGACATACAACATATGTCTAGTAATCCACAGGAAATTTCTGGATCTTTAATCCGAATTGGAGCCTTGGAAGTCAATACAGATAAACTCATCGGAACCGGTAGTAATGGAACGATGGTCTTTGAAGGGAGATTTGATGGTAGAGAAGTGGCTGTGAAAAGGATGCTCATCCAATTTTTTGATATTGCCTTTCAGGAAACTAAGCTGTTAAGGGAAAGTGATGATCACCCAAATGGTAAGCTCAATCCATGGCTTTCCCACAATTCTAATTTTTCCTAGTCATTCGTTACTTCACTCAACAACAAGCTGCCGGATTTCTTTATATTGCATTAGAACTTTGTCCTGCATCTCTTGCTGATGTCATTGATAAGCCCCACAGTTATCGAGAGCTTGCACTAGCCGGTGAGAAAGACCTCCCAAACGTTCTCTATCAAATTACGAATGGTCTACGTCATTTACATAAGTTACGGATCGTACATCGCGACCTAAAGCCCCACAATATACTTGTCTCAATTGATAAAGATGGAAAGCCACGCCTTCTTGTGTCAGATTTTGGCCTATGCAAAAAGTTAGAAGGCGAACAATCCTCGTTTCGAGCCACTACGGCACATGCTGCTGGGACTTCGGGCTGGCGTGCACCAGAACTACTCCTTGATGATGATGCCAAAGATGGAAATCTCGCTCTTGTTGATGCAAGCACTGATGGATATTCCGATTCCATAGAACTCAGCACTGGAACCTTTTCGAATCGTCGTGCTACTCGTGCAATAGACATCTTTTCTCTTGGACTTATATTTTTCTATGTTCTGACAAAAGGTAGCCACCCATTTGACTGTGGTGATCGCTTCATGCGTGAAGTAAATATAAGAAATGGAAAATATGACTTGAGATCACTAGAAGTTCTTGGCGATTATGCATTCGAAGCAAAAGATCTCATCAGAAACATGCTTGCTGCTGAGCCAAAACATAGACCACAAGCATATCGAGTGATGGCTCATCCATTTTTCTGGTCTGCCAAAAAAAGGCTCAATTTTTTATGCGACGTTTCTGATCACTTTGAAAAAGAGAAACGAGATCCACCCTCTCCTGCGTTACAAGAGCTTGAATACTATGCTGCCGAGGTCTGTGGTGGTGACTTCCTGAGGCTCCTCGGCAAGGATTTTGTTGATAGTATGGGAAAGCAAAGAAAGTACACGGGATCTAGATTACTAGATTTACTAAGAGCGTTGAGAAATAAAAAGAACCATTACGAAGATTTAAGCGAAAAGCTCAAGAAAGAAATCGGCCCTTTACCTGAGGGCTACCTTAGCTACTGGTCTCGAAGGTTTCCACAATTACTAGTAATTTGTTGGTCGGTAATTTATGATTTGCACTGGGATGAAATAGATCGATTTAAGGACTATTATGAGCCCGTTGGAATTGAGAGATGAATAAATTTGAAGATGATGATAACCTCAAACGAAATCCGCTGATGTATGATACGAAAGTAATGAGTAATTAATGTGTCGAATTTGGATATGCTTAAGGACGGATCTGGGATATGGGATTCAGAAACTTTGAGTTACAGTACAATCAAACTTTTATTAGAATTGATAATTTGACCGTTGGAAATTGATGTGATGGCGTACTGTTGTTCTCGACCTATGGCCATACCGGTTGTTTATGTCCTCATATCTGCAAGTCTTGCTTACTTAAAAATGATACTTGCCCCTTAAGTAGTAAATTTTCTGTCATGATTTAGTTAAGGTTATTCTGAACTTGTAATAACATTAAAGACTTCTCATTTCAAAACATATTCCAGGATACTTATTTCCCTACTGTATTTTCCCTCAAATTGTAACTAAAAAAATTGGGGTTATCTTTAGACCACGAGCAATATGCCTTTGTTAATTGTTATACTTGAATCTACGACTATCTAGTTTATTGAGCCCCCCTCTGACCCAGGCCACACCATGCACTATGCTCCTATCCTCTTTTATTACTTCAAAGGTCATAGATATATTGCCCGTGATGAATAGTGTTGGAAATCGAGACACAGAGTGTTGTGGACGTACGGGCCCTCCATTTCGTCTATGTTCCCGACACGATCATATGTGTATTTAAGAGGTTGGAATAGGTAATATGGTAGCGCTTCAGGCTATCTATTGGAGACATGAGCAGCTGTATGGCCTGGGCACAAGGAGGTTATTGGGAGTTTTCTATGCCTAGATGGCGCCACACTCGTTTATGCTGTGGCTCTGGCTCTGTGTCGCTTACACTTGTTTTTTTTGAGTCATTTAACGTGTATTCAGCTACCTCGCTATGATACATGACCGATGCTATGTATATACGCAGGATGACTCTTTTGACGTCAGAGACACTCATACTCGGGGCTTCATTCGCAAATACCGCCATGAGGTACGTTCGCTTACACAAACAGTCGACCCTCCTCCGTGACTACTTACCAAAAAGAAATTCATCCCTTTTTATTATGCAAGTAGGGGGACTATTCTCAACATCTATCAGTGATGTCCCCTACGAACCTCCAGCTCTCACTGTAAAGTCTACAGAGCCAAGATTGAGTAACACCTTATTAACTTTGAGCTGAGTTATCTCTCCCACCGTCAAAGATACGCCTCCGATAACTCATAAGACGACCAAGACGATGATAATGATATTGGAAATGAGGAAAGATAATGCGGTACCAAACGCTACAATGGTAGTCAGAGAAGCCCTCGTTATGTCACAACATGTGCTATCCACCGGCGGGCGAACAAAAAGCCCACGAAAGCAAAGTAAAAGACCCTTCCGCCCTCAAGAAAAGCAGATTTCGAGTCATCAAAAACATCGTCCCTACTAATCTTTACCCCCGAATCTACTAGCCAGAAGGGCATCTGAAATACATGAGTTACTCAACAACCCCACGTCCGTAACGACTTTTGGATACTAGGCTAGGCTCTTTCACGACTGTCACTCTCGACCAAGACTTTTCTGGCATCCTTTCACGACCTTCGGTTTGTCCCGCGGCATGAATCAGGGAAAGCGGAAGGAGGAGGCCAGGAAGGTTGAGAGACACTTTTAGGTATACACAGGTCTACTGCGCCCGGCTGGCCGACCTCTTCGTCATAGGTGAGTCCCGCACCCAGTGGTTTTTGATACTTTTCTCTGCAGCTACACACCCGCAGATGACCGGAGGACGAAGGCTGAATACCTGCCAGTGGTGTCCTCTACGAACCTGGGAGTGAAATACTCCCCTAGAGCCGAGATTCAGACACGACAAAGGGTGAATTTGAGAGCTTTCGTCGGGTTGGCTATCGGGAGGGGTGGTGTTGGCTCATTTTTGGTCGAAAATCCGACTTGCAGAGATTTCACGACTGCACAGCTCAACAAAAACAACCATCTACACTCCAGATACGAACCGACTCCTTCATGGTCTTATTTTCTATTTCTCTGGAAAATCACTCCTAGCCAAACTCATCTCGCGGCCCTCTCCACAATCATCTCATCACCTACCAAAGCAATCCCACACCTCCAAAAGTCAGTTCGCCAACAAATAAGCAAGAGGATATCCGACCCTCTACAACTGCCAGTCCCTGTGAAGGTACGGTGGAAATACCGGCCTTAAGTGCGTCCTCACCTCGGCCAAGGGCACCAACAACTCGACCTGCGACGAACTGCCACCGACGAAATATGTACGAGATTTCGCCGGCACACCAACAGAGCGTTCGTCAAAGGCTGGGGCACCGGTGCCTCGGTCTTGAGCTCTCAGTCGCATTTTCGACATCCACGGTTAGGGGTACGGCAGCGACGGGGCAAGGCCGGAGGGGTGGACATTTTACAAAGTTTTTGGGATGACGAGATCGGCTGAAGGATAGAGGGATGCTGTATGAAGGAATCAAAAGGGAATACAAACTGAGGAGGCCTTGGTGGGCGACTGGATGAGGCCTCCAGTGAAGAAAACGAACCCTGAATGAGAAGAGAAGATGCTGAGGTGAGCCAAAGCTGGGACTGAATGGAAGGGAAAAGTTACAGATGGCGAAGGTGTCAAGGGCTCGGGCTCGTGGTGGCCGAGGCTGAGGAGGAATTCGCACTTCGATGCGCCAAAAGGGGGTTCTCTGGACGGTTGGGCTTGACATGATTCAACACATGGGTGAAGTCTGAGGTGGTCCAGTCATTCAGGTGGGACGAGGTAGATGTACTTAATGGTGGTTGACCTGATCCAGTCTGGCCCCACCCGTGCTTAAGCTCCAGTAGGAGTGGAGCGGTAGTCACTTTATCTAGCACGTTAATGAACAAAACAAAACAAATTTTCCTTGAATCTTAACATCACTATCAATTCATCCTCTATTCTAGCAAACAATATCTCTCGAAAGGTCTGCTTCAGAAACAAAAGTTTGCAGGCAGCTAACTCGCGATCAATATATTGAAATAAGAACATTAAGACTTGGCTTGACATTACAAAACATAACCAACGAGCTTGGCTGTATAACTGTTGGAAATACAGTTTCCTGCTTTTCTTTCTATCGACCAATGTGGTTGCATGCATCTTGCCTAAACTATATTTCTGAGTTCGGGCAGGATCCCACACTTCTGATCCAATCGGACTCAACGTTAGAGTCTGCTTGAATCCCATTCTTCCCGAACAAATCCAGTCATTGGTTTGTTCGTACTTCTATTGCGTGACCCAGTATTCTCAGTCAGTGGATAATTATTTTCTGGTCCGGGGTCCCACTTATTTCTGCAGTCGAGTCGGTTCCGGGTAACCTCTATTTCTTATAATTCCACTGTATATATCATAATACCTGTAGTCTATTAGTCAATTAAGCAAACTGAACTTCTTCTCCGTTCTCAGGCAATTCTTACTCCGAAGTCTTCTCTATACTCTAACAATAACAAGGCAAGTACCACGTGTGTGTGCTATAGAGGATGAGAGTCCTACGCCTCGCAAAGAATGCTCGATAAAACTGAGGGCGAAACAAGTCGATAAGCTTGAGGCTTTCGTCCGTGAATCTCCTGAAAATCGTCAGATGTGCTATTTGGAACTAGTGATGGGACCCTTTGGCCACTGGGGATGCAATGAGCATTAACTTTCAAATGCCCTCAAAAAAAGAGGTTGCAGCAGATGCATTGCTCGGAAGAAGCCTCCGTTCAGTGCTGTAACATGCACGAAAGATGTGTAGCGGTGATAAGGGTAAATGGAGGGTACACGAAGTTTAAGGATGCAGATGGCTATTATAAAACATATAGTATGCTTTCATTTTACTTGTGAGCCATACTGAGGGTTTCGATGTAAACTTTTGCAACATAGAGCAATTATTTTTGAAATAGATATGTATTTTTGGATAGTATCATTTTTTTTTTTTTTCAGCAGTAAGTATCAATACCGACATAAGAACAGGCAGAAAAAGAATCACCCACAGAAATACACCCTCTAACATCCACCGAAACCTGAGCAGGGCCCAAAGTAGTATTGCAATACAGATGAGAATTGAGCATATTGGCCTCAACTCTTGTCTATGTAGAAGAAAGGTCCCTGGAGTGGCAAATTCAAAGTACTATTAAGGATATCCGTCTTAAATTGTGAAACATAAGGTCTTGACTTTTCCTTAGTGGGCTAAGGGAAGAGCAGAGGTGCTGCGACGGGCGAAAGGTAGGTCTTTCGAAGCTGTGATGAACAGCCTGGATGATATGAAGAGAATTACAGAGTGGATACTTAGTAACGGTTGGATTGAACAGTTTCGGCTTGCAGAAGAAGTTGAGAAAGCGGTCAATCAAAAGATGGCGCGATCAGGAAAGGATAGGACGGAATTCACACTGAATAAACAGTGTAAACGCACTTCCTGTTGGAAACCTCAGAAAATCCAATAGACATGAGACAGATAGTTTTGGGGGCCTTTTACCGAATTATTTTCCTTTCTTGTAAATAATAAAGCTAGATATACTTGCAAGGGCCCATGGGGTACTTGAATGGGCTAAATAAAATCAAATAATATTAAAAATAATGCTCTAGGGTTTGGAAACAGTTATGGCTGGATAAAACAATTATAACGCACAAAACAAAAGGGTTGAATCGTCTCCTTTCTAGAGTACCGGCCTGAAAATAATGTAACAGTATCTAATGAGGTCGTGGAACCTCCATGGATTGAATGCTGACGAGGTATCCAATTGCGCACCACGCCTTTTTTTTTTTTTTAATTCATAGTGTATTCAGCTATCTAGCTATGACACATTTCAAATATTCCAAATTTAAACTTTCCCCCCAAATTCATCTATTTTCCCTCAAAGCCCAATAAACTGTATCCCAATCAGATATCCTAATTTAATTCCCTTTGTGTGCTGCCATGCACTTGGATATATCCAAATATTTAAGTAATGCTTCCTTCCCCATTTTTGTACAAAATAAGATTGGAAGTGTTGTTGGTTCTAAACCTTTGAAGCAAATATTCCTTTGGTCTCTGAATTTTTGACAGTGTAACAACAAGTGTTGCACATTCTGTCTTTCTTTCCCACAAAAATTGCACATAAAATCTGTTACCTTCCCTACCATGTGCAGGTATACCCTGGTATTGCCGCACCACGCCTTTGAAGAGGTGGCTAAGTCAAGACCAGGGGCTAATCAGGTTATAGGAACTTGATATGCTACGCTAAAGAAGGTCAAAACTTGGACCTTTGCCTGCCTTATCTTCAACGAAGCTCTTAGTGATTGATTCTCACGGAGCTAAATTCAGTCTAGATGGCGATAGAAATGAACTTGTCCCGCAAGACGATGGTACAAGACATAGAGTGTGAATTTCCCGAGGTACCCGCAAGTCTGCAGCGCCCAGCTGACCGGCCTCTTCGAACGCTTCAGAAGGGGCAATATGTCTTCGGATTTAGTCCTAATGTCGGTATTAGAAGAGCCCCGTACCCAGTGGTTTTTGCGGTTTTTTCCGGCTGCCACACACCTGCAAATGGCCATCGTTTCGTTGGTTGGGTAGGGGAGACAATGAAGGGCAAAAGGCTCCTCTAAGTATATGATCGAATGAGGACTTGTGATGGGTGGTACTGTTGGAGGGGAGCTGTATGGGAGGCATAGGAGGGGATATTCTACTGGCATAAGTATACTTGGCCTGTAGGCAGAGAGAAGACCTATATGTGCTTCATAGCTATAGACTCAGACAAGAAAGTAAAATGAAATAATAATAATAATGGTTCGAGACTCACTACTCCAAACTTTTTCTCCTTACAAGCTCTTTTCCGGCTGAAAACTTATCAGGACTACCAGCACGACCAAGTACACACTAGGTTCAATGAACAAACCTCTCAACTCGTTCTTTGACCTCAGCTGGCCCCCTAAATCCTAGCCCACGATCTTACGAATACCCGTAGAAAGCCACCAACCACGGCGCACAAATCTGATAGAGAAATCAATAGTCTGTAATGGAGAAGATTTAGGATAGAAAAGCTAGATGATGCCAAGGATGCATAGAGGCCTTGAAAGGGGTGCGCCTTCGATTATTTTGGAAACAGTTTTCACTCTCAAGAGCATCGTATGCTTCACGATTTCGTTGCTGAGAGTGCAAACAAATCCATAATTTCGCACCAGGTCAGTACTTTACAGGAATTGTGGAGAGCCTGGAGACTTCTCACCCAAGATGTGACATCGGCGGCTCGAATCCAGCAAGGCTCTAATACATTTCTCGAGATGCTCGTCTTCATGGATGACGGAGGCCTGCTTCGATACCAAAATGATTCGAATACCTATTTGATGTGTACTGACGGACGAGGATAGACTTTCGGGCTTAAAAATATAAGGCTCATAGTGGTAACTACGAATTAAATCGAGAGCTTGAATGTCTCTGAAGTCAAAGCAAGTATCCAACAGATCAAAATGCACTGATCAATTGTTCTAGCACGTAGTTGAATAAATAAAATGTATATTCATGATAAAGGCGCGGCAGTTGAGGTTTTTTGAAATAGCGATTATATCCGATTAATGCCTACCAATGGCGTCTCCTACAACGTTCTAGCCCTTCTCGTAGAACCTGTAGTGCCTAGCCACTTGAATTTCGCTATTACTGTGCAGACGAAGCATTTTTCTTAGGATTCATTCTCAATATTGGTATTGGGAAAATACCATACTCAGTGACTTTTACGAGCTGACTCGGTTGTAATTTCTCTACAAAAGGCTTTCGTTTGGTTCACCAAATTAAAAATGTTCAAAATTTTACATTTCTTTCGGGAGATTGATCGAGTGAAGGTTTTTGAGGGGTTTTCTTTTGCGTGTCAGCTGGAATATTTGAGTTACTGCTTCTTAAGCTACTTGGGCTGTGAACTATCTGTTGGAAATTCAAACCCTGTGTGTCTGAAGTTTCCCTATTATTGGAACAACTAAGATTCTCACACATGACACACGACTTGACTCACGACCTAGATAATTGATATCTTGTTACAATATGATTCCTCTGGACGGGTAATACAGCAGTACTGTTACTGGAATATTTGGAAGTAGATTTGATAAAATATAGGGTTAAATCGTTGCGTGTGTCTTCGTCTCTACGTCTACGCGCTTAATAGAAGTATCGCGATCTCGCACCCTCTAATCTATCGCTCCTAGTCTCATCCACACGCTATTATGAAACTACTAATACAGGGTATATAAAATCAACAGACGCCTTACCCTTTTTAACTCCTAGGCAACCAATAACCACAACCCTAACTCCATTATGTTAAATTGTAGGGATGATTATGTTTGACCAACCCTTCTTATAATTTAACATATCTCCTTTATTTAGCATGTTTGATGCTTGAGACTCAACTAGTACATGGTATGGTTTGATGTCCATGTAAACTTTCATCCAGCGACTCTGACCCCATACTCATGTTGTATAATGTCGTGCGATTCATTGTCATTGTTAGAGTATGGAACGAGTGATAGATGGTATCTAATTTGGATTTGGTCTATCAAGTATAGATGTATGTGAGCTGTCTAGGAATCACCAGGACAAATAATTGATCAATTAATTCAATCCATTTTTTATTTCTCTACAGTCTATCACATATTCTCCCGATTAATATCATTATTATTCTATTCATGAACCGCGCCCATATTCTTTGAGCCGCCTTACTCATCGAGCCCATACCGATTTTCCAACATTATCTAGCACATTGAGATCCGATCCTCTTCTATTACGAAATGAAGATCTCTGATGCAATATCCGTGATAGATAGCTATTTAGTTAAGTAATTATTTGTAAGAATTAGCCTCTTCTTTTGGGGAACCTCCTACAAAGAAGATAGCAATGGGCGCTGCGTACGCGGGGAAACTGCTCAAAATGCCTGTGGCCCCAGCTAGTAGAGGCCTATAAACAACGTTTTAGTTGTCATAGAAATATAGCTGAATACAATATAAACTATTTTTAAAGGAGAGGCTTAGACACTGGATTCACATGAGGTACGTATGTGCATCTAAATTTCTTCTTCTTGTAACAAAAGAGGACAACTTGATTCATTCCATCACCGCCGCAATAGATGTTGGGTATGCTTCAGAAATTGATTGAATAGTTTCTACTCATTGACCAAAGGCGACTGAATTGTATGAAAGTCTTCGACCAAACTGTCTAATCTGATCATAGTGCGAAGGAGATGTGCTGACGTACGATATCGAAACTTGCAGCAAATCCGCTAATGATTTGCGACTCTTTCTAGCTATTTCAGGCACGAAGAGTACACTTGGAATTTACGCCAGAACCGCTGGAAGTTTAGCAAAAGATCTTAACGATCGTGTGAGTCATGGAGGGAGTGTAGAAGAAAACTATCTGAGGTACACTTGAAAGATTCTCTACTGTGACGGAAACCGAGTTGGTGATGAATAAATCGATTTATTAAACTATATGAAAAGGATAGAAATCTCCAGCTACTACTAACAGGTACTTATAACGTTTGGTCCGGAGGGCAAGACTGAACACCTGTATGCGGTGTCCTCTACGAACCTGGGAGTGAAATATTCTCCCAGAGCCAAGTTCAGTCAAACTTCGCGATACCGAACAAGTTGGCCCACGAGGCAATGATTCAAATTACTCCACCATATCAATCTTTCACTCCCAACGAAATCGATTCCTACCTAAACCTCATCAAGTTTACAAGTACGACCTAGTACATCCTAATCCCAATGACCACACCTCTTGTCGACTTTCTCTGGCCTTAGCTGGTCGCCAGATACACGCCCACGCCGATATTTACACCCGACGGAGGAAGCAAAGCGTGGCGCACAAATCTGGAAGACAATTCCTTGGGATGGATGTGAGAGGGATCAGGACAAGTTAATAAGATGATGCAAAGGATTGGATACAGTCTCGACGGGCGTGGAATTTTGTATTTTGGCAAGAGTTTAACGAATTGAGCTTTGTGCGCGCCATGACTTCGCTTGCGAGAATGCAGCTGACACTATAAACGCCGCCATGGTTGGATGGTGCGGTGGTACATCAGCTTGGCCGGTCTGCCAAGTAGAGTCTGGATAGCTTGGACACATATCCCACTTGAGACAGTAGATCGCTGGTTCGAATCCGGCAAAACACAACCACATTTCTCGCGGCGCTGGTATGCATGGATGACGAAGGCATGCTTGGATAATCAAAGGTTTTGAAATTCCCTTTGGTGGGTACTAACGGAGGAGGGTCGACTGTTTGTGTAAGCAAACATACCTCATAGTGGTATTTGCAAATGAAATCCAGAGTTTGAGTGTCTCTAACGTCAAAAGAGTCATCCCACATGTATACATAGCACCGGTCATGTGTCATAGCTAGATAGCTGAATACACATTAAATGATTCAAAAAAAAAAAAAACGTTTGGTCCGTTTCGTGAATCTGCTGACTGATAACTTCCCCCTAGGCCTAATACTTGCTACCGAGCCAAGTATTAACAGGAGCCATTGAGCTATGATGTTACTTTGACCTCCTGGCTAGTAGTGCCATTTCATCTCTATTTGCCCATCCTTCCTCTTTCGGTCTTATCGTTTTTATTCCTAATTAAACGCTTAGGTTTCCTCCTAAGCTAAAACAACGGTCAAACAGTAACATCTACATAATACATGCTCGTCACTTACGAATAATTCTCCTTGGGTGAAAGGATGGGTTGCATCTTCTAAATTTTGAGAAAAGGCAGCTGTAGTTTCAAGCTCTCAGAGATACACTTTTGATTACTTTCACTAACTTTACTTTTAAAAGTTGATGATCATTCGCAAATTTATGATCATGTAAACAAAGGGTAGGACTCCACAAAATTTTTATTCCTTTAAAACTGGAATAGACTTTGTGGGTTAACTGTCCATCATCTATGGAATTAAAGGTATAAGTAGTACGGCTGAAGATGTTCTCACGCAACAACAATCTTCAACGTGTTTTGTAAGCATTAACTCGGTAATCTGAATATTTTTCCATGATGTGGAATACTAGGTCAAGAAAGTTTATTAGAAGCTGGAAAGCGGCGAATTTGTTAGGTATCCATTCTTTCCGCAGAGAATTGTGTTATGATATTTTTCTAGATCTCACTTTTTTCATAGCATTGTATAATTTAGAGTTGAAGCAAAGAACTTTGTTAGGGAGACTACAGCCGGGGCAAGTTTATCGTTTTCATTGATATAGACTTCTTTTGGATCCTGGTTTTTTCTTTCCAGTTTTCTCCACATTGCCTAGGAATAAAATTTATGGGGTATAACCAATTAACAGGAGTAGCCTTAGCATCGGGCCTTCAAATTTCAAATTCCAAACCTTTTTGGAAAAGTTTGTCAAATGAGATATCAAGCTCTTAATTTTCAACTTGTATACGACCATAAACTTAGCGAAACATGTCATGTAAGGTGTGAAAAATATACAGTGCATGCTAAGGATTCGCTTTCTCTTCCGAATTGATTTCCTCCAGACAGCCGATAAACAGTACTGATAAAAAATTATCTTAGTCTTCGAGCTTCACGTTCAGACTCAAGTAAGCAGAGTATATCATCCTCGCGGACTAAGGTAAGTGTTAGCCCTAATGTTTGAGCAAGTACAAGTTGCTGGCGGTAGATATTATGAAGTCCGTCTTACCTGGGCCTTTTACATTCCGGATTATACTGCGAGAAGTGTCGTCCATAAATTCAACCCGCACTTGAGTAACTCCACCGCGAGATCCTAAATAATATTAGCCGCTATCATTGGGTGGTGATTTCAATTGTTCACGACATACCGGTCCGGCCTAAGACCCGAATGACCTTCACAAACTTGACAGAAACTTTCGATTCCATAATGGCAATATGTTAGTTTGAATTTTTAACAAGTGTAGAGATTGCCGGACGAGTGGCTATCTGTATGACTGGCGGGAGGTTGGATTATTAAGGTAGCTATTGTCAACCCTATCGCACAAACAATATTTCAAATTCTTCAGTGGCCACCTTCGGTAAGCTTAGTGGGAAATCAAACTCTGCCAAGACGCTAGTCTTTCTCTGCATAGTCACAAATTACGCAACCGACGATTTCTAATCTACAGTATTCACTTGCCAACAGGTCGAGCCACTTAATTTGTTTATATTATTCTCCTCCCAGTCTAAGACTGTATTTAAGTATGTATGTATGAATTTCGTATCAGGCAAAAGCCCTACACCCAAGAGGCATGATACGGGTATGTGATCCCTAAAGACTCACTACTACCTATCTGTCCAGCTTTCTAGGCCGATTGATTACATGAAAAGAAAGGAATAAAGAAAATTTCCTGACACAAAAACGCTCTGCGCCTTTTCCACTTTCATATTCAACTGCTAAAGATATTCCAGTCCCTCGGAAAGGTTTAGTCCTCTAAATGTGAAAATTACCCTGCGTATCATGTCGTCACTGTTATGTACTTACAGAATTCCTTCCATCCGTTTTCTGTCAACATGACTCGACTTCTTGGTGGTGGTTCTTGTCTGGATATTCTCCATTGTAGCAAGGCCGTTCGGCACTTCGCAAAGTGCCAAGGACGTCTTTCCCTTCCACAGACGCATCTACAGTCTATATAGTTTAAGACCGTATATGACATGCAGTTCCTTTCTGCCTACGGGTTAAAGATACCAATCTGTTAGTATATCCCCTCCTCTACCTTCCTCGCATCTTTATTTCAACACGCAAGTTTAGACGAACATTTCACCTTTATAAAATACCAGTGTAAACACTCAGCTTTCTCCAAATATAGAGATAGCCCGGAAGATTTGATTTAGAAAGCAAACATAAATATTCAGTCGACGACCTATAACAAATATAGGTCCTGCCATCCTGGACGAGACCTAGACTATCTCAACTCAATGGCCTGGCAATAAACCGAATCAACAGCACAAAATAGCTTTTCTCATCAATGGCTTGTCATCTTTCTTTTATAGATTAAGATGCTGTTACACGTGCAAAAAGAAGCACAAATTATAAAATTTGAAGTTCAGGGTATGGATACTTTTGTATCGCTATTCTCACTGAACTATGTAGCTATATAACACAGATAATGAGGATAAAGAGGGAAGAGTTCATAGATGAGTTCGTAAGACTGACTTTTTTTGATAAGATTTTCGGCTTTGAGGTGTTTATGGGCGCCAGTATAAAATTATTTGGGTGGTACTATTGACTATTCAACAATATGTTGTTCTATGTTAGCCTATGATGGAGTTATGAGAAAGTTGGGTTGCTGAATGCTACAACAGTTGGCCCAAATTAAAGCGTTGAAGTAAAAATGATCTCTTGGTTATCATCTGGAGGTGCAAGTGAGACGCAAGCCACCGAAATATGAGTGTTTGTTGTCCATTGTATAATTTCTTATATTGTGGGATTGACCGCTGGGTGAGATTTTCACCCTACGAGATCAACTGCCCGTGTAAATCATGTAATTCAAAATATCTAAGTAGATGCAGACCTAGGTGAAGTCAGTTCTTCCCATACCGTCATGTGACAAACGAGAAGTTTGAAGCCCGAGGGATGGGTCCGGGATTCATGCAGGTATTGTGAAAGATCCGAACGCGTGTATACAAATTGAAGTCGACCATCCTGTTCTTATTCACGTTATTTATACTGCTCGCTTCTGTGACTATCTGGCACGTTGAGCTACTCTCTGACCCAGGCCACACTTTGTAGAGTGCTCCTTGCCTCTCATGTTTCTTGAAAGATCATTGATATGTTGCCCTTGATGAATTGCCATTCAGCTCAGTATTTACCAGTGAAATTCAACCACCTTTTCCCCGGATCCTTCTTCTCAGAAAAAAAATAAATAAAAGGTAGCAATGGAAACTGCGTGCGCGGGAAAAATTCTTAAAAAAACTGTTGCCCCAGCCAGGCGAGGCCTAGACACCGGGGCTACATGAGGTGCGCATATCCATCTATATCTTCCTTCTTTGTAACAGTCGAGGCCGACTTGATCCAATCCACCATCTCCGTATCGGGTGCTAAATACGCTCCAGAAACTCATTGGATGGCTTTTCCTCCATGATGAAGGGTTAGTGACGAGAAGGGCTTCGACCCTGACATCTGATCTGATTGTGGTTAGCTTTATATAAATGGTGATAGGGGGATATGTTGAGAGCTGAAGGCGATACAGATGGCGAAAGAAATTGGGAATCCTCATCGAAGAGAGGAATTTGTCACTCAATCTCGGCTCTGTAGAGTCCACAGTGAGAGCTGGGGTTTGGAGGGGACACCACTGACAGGTGTTGAGAATAGTCCCCCGTTTGGATATGGTTAATAACTACAGTTCGCAACAATGTAGCTATGAAAATGATCAGAGTGGTTGAAAATATGGAGTACAGAGATAAGTCAGGTGGTGCTTAATGGAAGTGATTGATAAAGGGTTTAGTTGTTGAGTCTTCCATTAATTCTGTATTGGAATTCACTCTGCTGATGCCATTGGGCTTGATAATAATTAGTTCTGACCGCCCCGTATTTGGCGAACGGAGATTGCGTATACCCTGTGCTAGCGTTTTTTTTTGCATCAGATTTTAACTGCGTATGCATCTATTTAGCTATGACACAAAATCAAAGAAAATTATACTACAGAAGATTCAACGTAAAGGAAGAGCACTCATGCCTCGGATTTCATTTGCAGGTACTACTGCGAAGTTATGCCGGCTTTTTCTTCATCCCAAGTCAACCCTCATCCGTGAATACCCACCCGGGGGAACGTCTCAAAACCCCTGGGTTATCCAGACATGCCTCCGTCATCCATCAACTTTTCTCCGCGCGAAATGTAATCTGAGATGTCTCCTTCCCAAGTGAAGTAGGTGCCCAGGCTACTCAAACTATACCGGAGAACACCACCAGGAGGCGGATCACTACACCTTCCATCGTCTGCTTATTTTTATAGTGTCAGCTGCACTCTCGCAAGCGAAGTCTTGGCGCGCACAAAGCTCAATTCGTAAAACTCTTGCCAAAATTCAGAATTTCACGCTCTTCGAGGTAATATCCTTCCTTTGTATCATCTTGTGAACATGTCCCGATTCCTCTCACGTCCATCCCAAAGAGCTTTCTCCCAGATTTGTGCTTCACGCTTTGCTTCCTCCGTCAGGTATAAATATCGGCGTGGGCGTGTATTTGGTGACCGGCTGAGGCCAGAGAAAGTCGACGAGATGTGTAATCATTGGAATGAGGATGTACTAGGTCGTACTTGTGTACTTGATGAGGCTTAGATGGGATTAAGACTCTTTGGGAAGAAAAAATTGACGTTGTTAAGTATTTTGAATCAATAACTCGTGGGCCAACTTGTTCGGTATTGCGAAGTTTGACTGAACTTGTCTCTGGGAAGATATTTCATCCCGGGATCGTAATTAACACTGCTGTCATGTATACAGTCTTTACTCTCCACCTCTCACCAAGGGCATTACATCAATAATCTTTCAAGAAACACGAGAGGCAAGGAGCACTGTACAAGGAGTGGCCTGGGTCAGAGAGGAGCCCAATGTGCTAGATAGTCATAGACTCAAGTAGTACAATAAACACAAACACACACACTCTCTGCCACCATTCGTCCACAAGCTCTTAGCTGCTTAGTTTGACTGAACTTGGCTCTGGGAGAATATTTCACTCCCAGGTTCGTAGAGGACACCTCAACCAAACATCTATTTAGACGTGAAACGGGTAGATGGGCTCTGAGAGCTCATTACTACCTACATGACCGGCAGTGAAGCCAGAAGCGGCAAAAGAAAAGAAGGAGGGAAAAAAAAATAACAGTATATGTCTGAGTTACGGTACCCTGCGCCGCATCCCTATCTTCCACACCCATCTCTTCTCGAGTCAGAAACAATCTCAGCGTGGTCACCTTCCACCTTGTTCATTCTTCGGCAGACTGTAACATCTGCTTGTAGTTAAGAATTAAATGTTCTTCTGCCATCCCTTCTCCTCTATCATTTCTCTGGCCCCCGGTAGGGCCATTTTCTCATAGCTTCTCCAACGTTGCAAAGCAGATCGGCACTACAGATGTAGCAACACACATTTTTCTTTCCACGTCCCAAGTGACGAAATCATATATCATATACGACCTGTTACTGTCATAAATATCTTTCACTTACTCATGCCGCCCCATTCCTCCGCAGAGGCTGGCTCTTGCCCCCCCCTTCCACCCGTTAATTCGACGCGTCCTGACGTCTAAATGGTCCTTACAGGGCCACCCAACCATCCAAGTATTACACAAACAAACGCGGAGCCTATCTGCGCGACGAGCTTCCAATACTCGCCCCCAAACCAAGCCGAGTCATTAGGTGTCACTATGACTAACTTCCTCGCAGATGAAGCGAGGGCTTTTAATTTACGCTTCGCAGAGGCTGAGCGTATCTTCAGTGGGTACATTAACCTACTGGCTGCTACAACCAACATACAGCTCCGACGCGCTGTCGAAAAGAATGGAGAGGCTTTACAGGCCATTATTACAAACATCCTGCGCGGAAACCCCCAGCCCCTATCCAGTGGGCCATCAGAGGCTGCCAGTAGCAGCAAGACGACAACCCTTCCGCCACCGGCTACAAAGCCAGGAGGAAAGAATAACGCGAGCACCCTACGACCTGTGCAAATCCTCGCTAGGGAAACCAGCAGCCAGTCGAAAGACAAAGAGCTAGCTTCGACAAAACCTACGAGGCAAGCTGAAGGCGACGAGCCCAAAAACACAAACAATACTGAGAGATCCTGGACCCAGGTGGTCAGGAAAAAGCCAAGGCCTGTACAACCAGTAGCGCCAACACCTCTACCAGTCCACGGGTCCCAGTCAAAAGCAACTGGGCCTACAAAATCACCGAGGTCAAGCACCCTCGCTTCCAAGCCGGCCCACCCAGACGAGCGTTTGTCCCTGCGGGTCAAGCCCGACCACCCGTGGAGACGCATGTCTCCCCACTACATCAAAACAAGCCTCGCAAGCAAGTTACGCTTGGCTAACTCTGCGATCAAGCAGGTCACTGTCGTCAACTCAGGGTTCGCGATACAAGCTGAAGGAGATGCAGCAAGAAACGCGCTCCTCTCAGGTGCCGTGCTCTTGGAGAGCACAGAAATGAAACTAGAAGCTGCTTCCAACTGGATCTCGGTGCTGGCTCCAAATGTACCTGACAGGCTCTACACTCTAGAGGGACCAACACCAGTCACACCGGAGATGGTGATAGAAGAAGCGACCCTAAAAACGGGCATTAGACCGACCTAGGCTCGTGCGTTCGCGACAAGCATGGCTAGGCCATCAACCGACTGGGTGCTGCATTTTGCAACCGATAAGCCAAAACTGGGTTAGCGACTTTTCGAAGAGAGTGGTCGCCTACACGAGCTCCCGCATAAGGCCAAAATTGCGCAATGCAACCGATGCTGGGGACATCACCCAACAAAGATTTGCTCATGAGCGGAGCAATGCTCACGATGTGGATCGATCGAACATAAAGTTTCTGTCTGTAAGCAGACCATCTCAAGATGCATTACTCCCATGGGCCACATGCAGCCATCGAACCTCACTGTATGGCTAGACCAACCCGGGTTGGCGGCAAAACTGTGCAGCGAACTAAAGACCAGCTATCGGTTATACGCGAGCAAGGTCAAGAGGAATGGAACGCTTAGATCCGAGAACTAGAAGCAAAGCAGAAAGCCACCGAGGCTACTGCTGAAAACGAAAATATAAACGTAGCTCAATGCCCGAAAGGGACTACAACCCAACCGAGCTTCAAAAAACGGCAGCAACTATCTCGTTCCTCTGCGCTAATCTGGGCAGAGAAGACCCGGCCACGGAAATCATCCTGCAATCCGCTTGGGATTCAGGAACCGATGTCCTACTTATCCAGGAACCTTGGACCCAACAAAAGGACGGCTTCTGGCTCACCAAATTGCATCCCGGATTCGATAGGCATTTGCCTCCTCGTGTCGCTGCCAACTCTTCAAGGCCACGCTCCCTCATTTACACACGAAAAGGTATGAAGTGCTAACAGCAAGCAATCTGCGAGACATCACTAGATCTCACCGCAGTAACGGTAGAAGGAGTCACATTTGTCTCCGTATACCGCGCTCCTGGAGCTGACCTTATGCCGCTACTATCATGGGCTCCATCTGGGCCTACAGTTATTGGCGGAGACTTCAATGCTGTTCACACCGACTGGCAGCCAATGGCTACTAGGCTACACGGTGACGGCCAGGTGCTCACCGAGTGGATGTTAGAGCACGGTATGGACCTATCTTCCACACCGGGCGTCCTGTAAGGATTCTCCTTCCCATCCTATCTTTAGTTTATAATTTTACCCTTCTCCTGATGTTGCTATGACAACAGAACAGTTCTTGGCATTGGTTATTATGTTGGCACTAGTTTAGGGCCTATGTTATGATGAGCTAGTGGGAGGAAAGCAAGTATATGTATGATGGCTTGGCCTGTAGCTATAGAGTTCTTCACGCTTAGTCTTCTGTCATAACCAACACCTTCGGATCACCTCTGGTCACCTATAGTCACCTCTAGTTACCTTTAGCACCTTTAGTCACCACTAGTATTTGCTCGTACCTTTAGATTCTTTAGACACTTATATTACCCATTTTTAAACGTTTAGTTCTCCAAATTATCTCCAGTAGATCTTTAGTCATCTCTCGCAATCCATCCGACCCCTTCTTGCCATTCTATTCCGCCTCAGGTCAAACGCCTACGCTCCAATTTGACACGTCCCGACACACGACTTTGGAAACACACTCGACCTGGTCTGGTCTAACGCTGGTGCCCTTGCAGATGTCTCGATAGAGCTTGACTCGAAATCGGATCACAGAACTCTTGCGGGAGACGTTCCCCGCCCGAACTCGAAAGCCAGAGCTGTTATCAAAACGGGCCAGCCGGTACGAGTGACAGAAGACGCCCTCGAAGACTTCGCCAAGGTTCTAGGTAGGTGGGCCCATGGAATAGGGTGTCACAGACCAGTTTGTGATATTGTATTGCACCTGGCCAACCGCCCCATGAATACACTCAGGAATAGGGTTAGTGCGTTGCGATGATTACAGTGTTGTGATAGCAACAGTCACTAGTCAAGATACTGATCAGTTGCTATGTAACAGCTGTGGGCTATTGCACCCTTGATTGTAGTGACCGGTCTCAGGTACTTAAGGAAGCTCTTGAGATGTATTTGTACTGTAGCTTTTTGTCTTGTATTTTATCTACATCTTAGAATCTCGCCTCTGTCCTAAGTCCTAGTCTTCGTCTCTGTCCTAGTTTCTGTCCTCGTCTACATCTCGTCCTCGTCTCAATCTCCGCCCCAATCCCTCTCCTTACAAGTCTCCTGTCCTCCGACCCCTGACATAGGGATACAGCCTATGGTCTCAACAAGTGCGGTGGACAACCTTGCGGATAAACTGGTTCAAACCATCAGCGATGCTATCAGGGCTAGCGGAAGACGCGGTAGTGCGAAGAAGGGAAGGACGGTGTCAGGATTGCCTTCTGTATAATCTATATATGTGGAGATAACCATATTCTAGTGTTCTATGATTCTGGTCTGGCCTTTTGGCCGAGTGGTTGTGCACCTGTCTAATGCATAATGTAAGGTGGCACCCTTTAGCCTAAAAACCGCCTCTGAGACCCATGCCTCCTCCTTGCTGTCTACATACTGCTCTAGCAGACGGCACCTTGTTGGACGTTGGAGTGCCTACAGGCCAAACGCGAGTACAGGATATTAAGGGACGAAGGGAGCAGAAAGGATTTCCGTCGCATAGTCAGAAGTGCTAAGCGCCAGTACTGGCAGCTAAAGTTCTCGGAAGCTACCACTGACATTGACATGTATCAGTTAGCACTTTGGGCTAAACCACAACCTACATCTGCTACTCTGCCACTCCAAACTCCAGACAGTTTTGTCTCGGATCCAGGAAAGCGTGCACTTCTATTGCGCGATCTCATTCTCGGCTGGTTCACCAGCCAAAACGACGTGGATACCAAATACCTCGAGCCAGGACTCGGAAACCTTCCATGGGTCTCGAGCGTCACTGAAGAAGAAGCCAAGTGGGTCACAACAGCTTGCCAGAATAAAGCCCCTGGAGCAGACGCAATTTCTATTCGTCTTCATAGGACAGCCTGGCTGTCAATTGGACAAGCAGTGAGAGTACTGATTGAGGGCTCACTTCGACTGAACCACTTCCCAAAGGCATTCAAGCTAGCCGAAGTGATTCCCCTCCCCAAGCCTGGCCGTAATCTCAACATATCTAAAGGATGAAGGCCCATCGCACTACTCTTCTCTCTAGGCAAGGGTCTTGAGAGACTAGTCGCAAGGCAAATGGCTTACACCGCCATTTCGTACAAGGCCGTGCCGCAGCAGCTTTTTGGAGTACTCTCCGGCAGATCTGCTAATGACCTTGTCTCATGCGTTATCCACAATGTGGAACATGCAATGAAAAGGCAGAAGAAAGCAGCCCTTGTCGATCTTGACGTACAGGGTGCATTTGACGCTGTGCTCCATGGACAACTGCTGCAAAGGATGAATAAAGTTGGGTGGCCGAAAGCAGCTATCACTTGGATAAAGTCTTTCCTGAAAGAACAATCTGCCCGCGTCAGACACGAAGATGGGGTAACAGACCTAATTCACCTAGAATGTGGGCTGCCACAAGGTTCGCCTTTATCCCCAATTCTCTTCCTCCTTTACACGGCCGAAGTCGTGGGGGGCAGTAGTTGGAGATTCGGCTATGCAGATGATATTGCTATCATTGGCATAGGTTCGACTCCAAATGAAGCCGCAGCAGCTGTCCTGAGAGAAGTCGATGCAGTCCCAGGGTGGGCTGCTGAAAATGCCGTCTCTTTCGACCCAGATAAGGCCGAAGCAGTCTATTTCCTCGGCCCTAGATCCAGGGGATACGACCTTACGAAGATAAGGGTAGGCCCTCGCGGTGTTCAAGCATCCGACAACATATTCATAGATAAACGTGGCGGAAACTAGGATGGTGTCTCATGGGGAGTTCCATTCTAAAACACAACTCGGGGTTAGATCAAGTTCTCAAACAATTAGGACAGGCTCAGGAACATAGGGTCGTTTCATAGGGATTGCGTAGTAATACTGTTCGAGACAGAGCTTAGGGCTGTCCTATTATCTGATGTACATATATACCCAGCGTGAAGGAGTATTCTTCTTCACGCAACGTCTTCTGTTTATACTCATACCTATTGTTCACGTACTTATCTCTTCTCTAAAGAAGACCGCCGTTATTGTACCCTTCTCACCTACTACTTATTTTACCTTTACCTCTTCCGTGAACCCTTTACCTAACGTTGACTTTATACCTCCTACTCTTAGGAATTGCCACCATACTCCACACCTGTAACCTACTTGTACCAAACTCGTACCCTACGGAATACTGATAAACACGGCTCCTTGAGAAACATCCGATGGCTCGGAGTTTACTTGGACCGTGGCCTGACCTTCGAAAGCCACGTCGGCAAGTGGACCAGTAAAGCAATGCGGCTAGTGCAACACTTCCAACGGCTCACTCAGTGCACCCAGGGACCAAGGCCCGACCTACTAACCACAGTGATCCGCACGGTAGTCCTGCCAATAGCGATGCACGCAGCGGAATCCTGGTACCCGGGGCCAACAAGGGAAACCTATCGGGGTGTCACGCGAAATTCATGTAAGAGACAGTGCAAAGTTATTGATCAAACTTCTGCCTTAGGAATTCGCATGGCTCTAACAACCTGGCGCACCATGCCCATCGCAGCCCTGAGAAGGGAGACTGGCATTCCACCTGCACACATTCTGCTCGAAGAACGCAGGCTCAAGACTGCCGCGAGAATCCGAAGATTGGATGATTATCATCCGCTTCGACTTCGGGCCACGGAAAGCACTGACAGCGTGCGTCGCCGACGAGGACTTAAGACATGCAACAAAACCAGACTTGGTTTCGACAGAGTCCATGATTCAAGGGTCCAGAGGATGTACCGACTTCTGCCAGAGGCTGAACTACCTCCACCGCTCCGACCTCCGGCCCCCTCTCAGCTAATTCTCTGCTGGACAAGCAAGAAAGAGGCTGCCAAGTTCACAAGAGAGTGGCTACCTACACTCCCACCCGACTGTCTCTGCGTGTACAGTGATGGTTCTGGGGCGTCCACCGACAGAGTGTCATGGGCCTTTGTGACCTTTATCAGTGGCACAGGCACGGCAATCGAGCAAAGCGGCTCAGGCAAAATCACCAATGCGGAGGTCTACGACGTAGAGGTTTATGGAGCTTTGGCTGCTCTAGAAGCAATTACTGCCAGCAATCTAGATCGAGAACGCAGCGCCATCTATTTCCTACTCAAAAACTTTGCTGCTGTTAAGGCTTTACTGACGGGAACAACGGGCTCATCATCCTGGCGTATCCAAAAGTTCGTGAAACTGGCCGCGGGATTAGCCGAGCTTCTCAAAATAGGATGGATTCCGGGCCACGAAGGACTGGCAAGAAATGAAATCGCCGATGAACTCGCTCGAAGAGAGCTTAACTCGCCGGAGAACTCTAGGACGATACATGGTGTGATGACCCTCGCCTCATCTGGACGGAAAGCCTGTGAACTGGCCAGGCAGATGTTGACAGACTGGTGGCACTCGAATCGCCCCAAACGCTACGCCGATCTTGAACTCAAGATGCGGCGCAAGAAACCGCCAGAACTAGCGCTACCTAGAGCGGTCTACGCCCGCTTAATCGCTGCTCGAACTGGACATGGGGACTTTGCGGCATATCATCGCCGCTTCAACCACACTGACACTACACTTTACTGCGATTGCGGAAGGGAAAAATCAATCGATCACCTTGTCCAGTGTCGAAAAGCACTGGCAACATGGCGGCCGAAAAGCTGAAGGCGAAGAGCGCCAGCTCTGGATACAATGCTCAGATCAAGGGGATGGCAGCTGTTCTCAAGGGTGAGGTTAGGACAGTGTTCCACAGGGTGCGTATGTGGACTAACAAAGATCTAGGTGGTAGATGAAGGTGATGAGTTGGTCAAAGGGATGACTGGTCTTCTCTAGGAAAATACAAAGAGGTAAATAGTAGCGATAGAGGCTACACGTGGATCTTGCTGATGAAGAGCTGGGTAAACAAATGTGTTGTTAAGGTAATTGAAGAAGATATTGCGTGAAGAATAATGCTTCTTCACGCCGAGTATTTATATACATAAAATTTCCAAATAGCACGTAGCACACAGCCCCTTTGCCCAACAATCTACTACACGTCACCTAATGAAACCAGCCTATTCTTATCAGTCTTCCTTGCTGGTTTTAGAAGTGCATTGAACTATTATTTGTGTTTTAACTTGGCCGTCCGCATGGCGCTTCATAATACGCTTTGCCACAATGATCAATGAAAGCTGTTCAGGGACTACGTCCAGGAGAGCGGAATATACGCGGAGGCTGGTCGAGGGATGGCAGGGATACCTGTGACTCGGAGTTGATAGATCAAAGGCCTAGGTGGTTTGGCATGGACAGAGAGATTGAATTCGAGGCTCAGGCGCATGGTGGCTGAGGCGGAACAATGGAAGGGAGATTGTTTAAGTTTTTCTTTTGTAATGCAGGATTTCACGTGAAAGTTTTTGTTTTGTTTACAAATCTAGGCTGCTGAATTCGTCATGGTTCAACACATAGATGCATTTTGGCATGGTTCCGGTCATTTAGGTGGGACAAGGAATTTGTACTGCACGGTAGCTAACCTGATCCGGCCCGACCCCACTTGTGCTCAAGATCCAGTAGGAGTGCGACGGTAGTTACTTCACCTAGCACGTTAATGAACAAACAAACAAACTAGAGATGTAGCGGGTTACGTAATGAGGTTATGTACTTCAAACTAGTAGCGCAGTGGTCGTGTATTTACGCGTGGTAGATAGAAAACAGTAGAGTACTTGCGACCTCCCACAGCTCCAAACCCCAATATTTTTCTGCGCTCTGAAGAATACCAGGGCCTTTTCTCGCGGCCGCAAATGCATTTCAGATATTCATGTTCGGGGTTGAAACGTCTATGTTAGTCGGTGTAGTCCACGAGGCCTGTTCTCGCTGCAATAAGACGATGGTACACCTATCTTGGTAAAGCTAGTTCCGGTGGTCTTTTGCAACGCATGAATAGGTCTAGATCTTTGTATCGTTTCGGTCGATACTTCTACCACCACTCGGGGGACTATTCTCAACACCTGTTGGTGGTGTCCCCTCCGAACTCCAGCTCTCACCATGGACTCTACAGAGCCGAGATTGAGTGACAAAGTCCTCACTTCGATGAGGATTCCCAATCACTTTCGCGGTCTATATTGTCTTCATCTCTCATCACATTCCTCTACCACCATTATCATGAAGCTAACCACGATCAGATCAGTGTTAAATATTGTTAAATATTGATCACAATTGATGGGAGCACGGTGTCAGTTGAATACTTCTATAATGAAATTGTATCAATGTTCATTTCCTTATTCTTTCTAACTACAGGATTTACTAGACTTTTAATACTACGTCACAGAGAACGCTAGTGATAAATCATGTGGCAACTAATTGGGGCAAAGAATCTAGTCGCAGCTTCCTTACGAACTGTACTCCCTCAACAATCAGATGGTAGGGCCGGGCCCTACTCATCACTAACCTTTGATCATGGAGGAAAAGCCATCCGATGAGTTTCCGGAGCGTACCCAGCATCTGATACGGAGATGGTGGATTGCATTAAGTCGGCCTCGTCTGTTACAAAGAAGGGAGATGCAGATGAGTACGCACACCTCATGTAGTCCCGGTGTCTAGGTCTCGCCTGGCTGGGGCAACAGTTTTTTTTAAGAATTTTTCCCGCGCACGCAGTTTCCATTGCCACCTTTTATTTCATTTTTTTCTGAGAAGGTTCCGGGGAAAAGTTGGTCGAATCCCACTGGTATATGATGAGCTAAATGGCTATTCATCAAGGGCAATATATCATTGATCCTTCAAGAAACATGAGAGGCAAGGAGCACTGTACAACGTGTGGCCTGGGTCAGAGAGTAGCCCAATGTGCTAGATAGTCATAGACTCAAGTAGTACAATAAACGCAAACACACACACTCTCTTTCACCACTCGTCCACAAGCTCTTAGCTGCGCAGTTTAACCCACTTCCTTAATGCCGCAAAGGTTAGATCTTGATCTTCTCCACTGAGCACAGCTGAGGTTATTGACCGGTTATTGGGAGCTTCCAAGGCTGATTTGGCCAGTTTATCGGCCTCTTCATTGCCATGAATCCCCACATGACCGGGTGTTCAGCGTATTTCCACATGCTCATCATGTCTCAGCGATGAAAACTTGTCCACCATTGTCTGCGAGTAGTCAGATCTTCCTATTTCGAGCGCCTGGGTGACCGCTTGGTTGTCCAGAAAAATGCAGATCAGTAAGTCTTCTCCTACCTCTATTGCAGCCTTCAAGGCTTTCATGGCACCTACAACTTCTGCGTCGAATACCTCTGCTACAGGAAGTGGACCGGAACCACTTCCAACTAGCTTGCCTCCTTGGTATACTACATACCCCCAGGCTGATTTTCCGGGACCCGATGATGATCCATCGGAGAAAGCGCAGACTGTGTTAGCTTGACGGGAAGCTAACCATCACTTTGTGCTTCCAGACCTAGCTTCTTTTTCTCGCAGTGAGGTTATTCGAGTGAGAACCGGCTGTTATGATCAGCTATTTAGTATGGTAGATCTAGTAGCTGGTACATAAGTAGTTATTATGGCAGCATGGAATTATGGCGCATGAAGGAGATCCAGTCTCTATATAACGACAATACAAGTAGTAATGTGTGCAGTGTTGGAAAATATACTCTGTACAATATTGTATGGGTAAATATGATGAAATAAAGAAGAATTGATATTTTATAACCATGGGAACATTGGAATTATATATACATCTTAGGGGAGAAATTCCCACTAGTCTCATGTGCCTGTCAAACCTAGTGATGACCAGCCGCCTCTCATCTACCATGATGAGCCAAGATACTGTTGAGCAGAATTTCCTTTGTTTGGGTTACAATTTAGTGAATTTATGATTATTTATTCTGATGAATTTGTAAGGTAGTATTCACCTGAGTTACGTGTTGGAGTTAGTGGAAAACCGGGAAGGGAGACAGTATTTTCAAAGAATTCAAAAGTGAAGCTGTCTAGATCAAGGACAAAGGGTGAGATCGGAGTTTGGGGGATGTGATTTATATAGATAGAGATTACACATAGCTTGAGGGACACGCACAAGAACTTCTTTTCTCAAACATCCTGACTGAGTCTATTTGACCCACAGATACACTGTAGTATGTAAATATCCAAACGTATATGCAACAGTAAGCGCGATTAGCGCACTCGTGACACGTGTAGAGAGAGTCGATCTGGTCGGGAACCTGAGACGAAACAGGTAGTGGTTGAGTCCTAAATTCGAGAGTCAGAATTTTCAACATGCAGTACAAGAGATGGGTTGTTGATATAGGAAAAATGGCATGGCTGCTCATTTGGGAGCACACTTTAGTGAGCTGCATACTAGCCACGTGATTGATCTGTAAGCAAAAGAGCTAGAGGATAAGGGACGAGTTTCCCCCAATCTGTAACATAATAATTATTAGGATATGATTCTCTTAGACAACTGATATAGGACTACTGGAAGTGGATTTGATAAAGTATTGGGTTAACAAAATGCGGAGCGTGTAACGTGACTGCCTCTCAACACTCTATCCTAATGCTACGACCTAGCTCTCGCTACACGCTAATATGGAACTACTAATACAGGGTATATAAGATCTCAAAACGCATTACCTATTATGCTCCTGAGTAAACAATAATCACAACCATAACTCCATTATGTTCAGGTGCAAGAATAATTATGTTTGACCAACAGCTATTTAATTTAACAATAATTATAATAGTAACTTCAATTCTGCACATCAATGAAGATATCTCTCTACATGCTATCTTAGCTGTTCCAGCACAAGTGTACATTCCAAAATCATATACCAATCATAACACCGGCCAACACACTTCTACCCCATATAGAGCTGTGCTCAGGAAGCATGCATGTACCGCACGAATCAAAGGTCTGGGTGTTGCACCGCATTGAGCTCCGCTTATATGTCGTAAGAAATGGACTAGACAATTAGCCTTTTGTCAAACATCTGATGGTTTGGAACCTACTGAATATGGAAATGAGAATCATTGGATAGTGGGATGACACATCTTGTCAGATTAACTAACTCGAGCTTTGATATCTCACCAGGGATATGGTGATCAGGATGACTAGGATGTTCAGGATGTTCAGGATGTTCAGGATGTTCAGGATGTTCAGGATGTTCAGGATGTTCAGGATGTTCAGGATGTTCAGGATGTTCAGGATAGTCAAAGCTCTAACATGAGATCTTTTGATCTTCAACACATGTAATATATTTCATATGTAATTTTGGGAAACGAGGGGAAGATAATCTCTCCTCGAAATAGTTTCAGATGGGTATATAGCATCACTGCTGGAGAGGAGTTGAGGAGCAGAGATGTCATCAATACCACTTTACTTTACATTTTTCATTTGACCCTCAGTGTCTACCATGGTAGCATTATTTCTGTGAAAAATCCTCGAAGTCCTCCGAATTCATTATATCCCTTACAAAGGATATTCTACATCTACGCCGTTTCATTCACACAGGATAGATCTCAAGGAGCAGTGTTACTAGTATTCCGTAGGGTACGAATTTGGTACAAGTAGGTTACAGGTGTGGAGTATGGTGGTGATTCCTAAGAGTAGGAGGTATAAATTCAGCGTTAGGTATAGGGTTCACGTAAGAAGTAAAGGTAAAATAAGTAGTAGGTGAGAAGGGTACAATAACGGCGGTCTTCTTTAGAGAAGAGATAAGTACGTGAACAATAGGTATGAGTATAAACAGAAGACGTTGCGTGAAGAAGAATACTCCTTCACGCTGGGTATATATGTACATCAGATAATAGGACAGCCCTAAGCTCTGTCTCGAACAGTATTACTACGCAATCCCTATGAAACGACCCTATGTTCCTGAGCCTGTCCTAATTGTTTGAGAACTTGATCTAACCCCGAGTTGTGTTTTAGAATGGAACTCCCCATGAGACACCATCCTAGTTTCCGCCACGTTTATCCATGAAAATAGACGCTTACAAATGTTTGAACATAATAGAAACCTAGATTATCAACATGAGCTCGTCAAAAACTACACTTACTAGCAGCTGTGACTGGAGACCATGACTCTTCATAGTAAAGACAATGGCTGTAAGTGGTGACATCTGGAAGTATATTAACCCAGATCTCAATACACCACTACCTGAGCCAACCCGTCCATCTCCTCCATTACCAATCGCTGCAAGCTCTAATACAGGGCACAATACTCTTGCAAGTTTAACAGTCGACAAAAGAGACATATACAAACTACTCTACAATGAGTATAAAGAGGCCTTATTGATAGCAAAACAGGAGATAGATATTCTGAATACCATTAGAAATCACATCGTTACCACAGTGAACAAGGACAACATAGTCTACATTGAATCAAAAGAGACTATCCATGAGACACTGGTAGCTCTCAAAAAGCGATTAGCACCTACAGATGAGGCTCGGAGGCTGGAAGTTATCAAGAAATACCAAGGGCTCCGGATATTTGACAAACAAACCAATGTAGAATTGTGGTGCAAAGAGTGGGAAACGACGTTCGCTGACGCAGTAGCACTAGATCTACCTGAAGTCTCCGGTGATCGTTCGCAAAATGACTTTGCTATCGCACTTACTTCCATAGATGAGTCATACGCTTCAGCTCAGCAGTTCTGGGTAAGTGTTACGGCTTGAGTTTACGGATGATAGGTTTATGGTATCACGTGACGTGGAGTGTGGTTGAGTAAGCGTTGGTCCCGGAAGCGAGCTGGTAGAGTTTTCAGCCCAGCGAGGCTGCAGACCTCTTTCTCTCCTTGTCTTTTCTTTTAGTTATTGTGCGTAGCTTTAGGTCCAAATACAAAGCAATTACTCTTTTATATTTCGAGGGAGTCTTCTAGTGTCAACCTGAGGTCGGTCGTAATATAAGAAAAGACCAATACAACCTTTGCTGAGAAGCATATTATCTGCCAGTCATTAACTGCGTCGTCGCACCTCTGCTGCACGACTTAACCATCGACTTCTTGCCTACCATTCCAAGTAGGTGCCTTCTAGTCAGTTCGCTGATTGGAGTGTCTCCGGAGCAAGCCGGAAAATTATAAAAGTTGCGCCTACCTCTGTAGCGTTCTTTCTCTGCCTCGGAACTTCGCTAACTCGATTGCCATACATAAAAAACGGTCTCCATATTCCATCTTCCACGTATGTCAACGCGTCGAAGCGCACGAGAAACTACTACGCCTGGGGGTTACGGTTTTCCTAGCAGCACTGATCTGCCTTTACAGACCACTGAGGATACACTGAAAGAAGATAGGGAAGTTGAAGAAATGTCTGACTTCACCTTAGCTCAGCAAGCGACAATAGGTCAGATCGTCGCCGCAGCGCTCGCCAATTCTCAGTCAAGCAAGTCGCCAACCACCGAGGCTCGAACGACCCCTCGCGCCCTCACAGCTGATCTTCAACCTTCGGTTGACTACTATCTGCCTGTACTTGATCCTTTGATCGCCGCTGTAGAGTCACACCGAGTCAAATACCCGCGAAGTGTGTTTACTGACCATCTGGGCGACATTGGATACGATGCTTGGAAGATGGAAATGAAGCTTTTCTTCGAAGAGTTTTCGGGGAACTTCCGACAAGGGCAAGCCCAAGTTAGGGCATACTTCAAGTGTACAGGAGGAGAAGCTAAGACAATCATTCTGCAGCATATGGATCCCGACTTCGGAGGAGTGTTTGATGGAGCAGAAGATGTCCTCAAAGCATTGGATCAACGTTTTTTTGACCATAATCATGTGCAAGCTGCAAAATGCAAGTACCAACAACTTATCATGGGCAACATGACATACGACAAGTTCCGCAAAAAGTTCACAAACTATGCAAGTACTGCTAAGATTGCGCGATCCTGTTGGTTTGAGGATGTCTGTGAGAAAATCTCCCCGGCCTTGAAACGAGATGTCAGGATTGAGAAGTACAAGATGAATGGTAACTACGCGATTTTGGACGAATTCCTAGCCATCGCTGATCGCAAATCTCGCAACATCGCTTTCGAGGAGAGCCAGCTGGCCCGCAAGGCGGTTGTTATTCCTGCCGAAGATCGAGGACGTAACCGCTACGCCGGAATTCTCAAGAAGGACAATTGGCGACCGAGCTCACTTGTTGGTCCCTCGACTTCCGGCACTGGCCTTTCCAATGTCCGACTCCGTTCCCCGTCTCCGCTCGTTTCCGCAATTGTGAGCCCTGCCCTCTCGACCCCAGCTGGTGATTGCCGACTGTGTCACAAGTCCGGGCACTGGATGCGAGACTGTCCGGATGTTCTGAGGCATCGACAGATGGAAAAGAGGATCGCAGCCCTACAGTTGGACGAGGACGAAAGATCAGAAGATCTTTCAAAAAACTGTTAAGCCGTGGTAAAGACTCCCACTACGGTAAAGGCCATGATTTGTGGAAGGACTTGGAATTTGATTATTGTTCTCTATTTGGAGGACGCCAGTTTCTGGCTAATATAGAACTAGCTAGAAATGGAAATTATATCAAAACAAGTGCACATATCAATGGTGGAGCAAATATCTTTGGTGCTATTAGTACCTCTTTGGCCTCTCAACTTCTCTCATTGTTCCGAACCTCATTTCTCACCCTTCCTAAGCCAATCGTCCCCACTGGCTATGACGGCCATTCTGGGAAACCGATCACTTCGGCCGTCCTCCTCACACTTACCATAGATAAACGCCGTATCAACTTCCCTTTCCTGGTTACGGACCTAGGTGGTACCGACATTCTTATTGGTCGAAAGTTTTTAGAACACTACGATCTCAAGCTGGACTACGCTGGATCAAAGAATTGGATACACTGGCCAGATGACATGCCAGTTATTAATTACTATGATCGCCGATTGCTTCTCTGCATTGACAAGGCACCTCGCAAGACCAACGCCGAACATCAAGCAGACGTCGCCCGACGAGACAGCCAGATGGAAGCCGCCGAGGAAGCAGAACTCTCGGGGGTGCAGCTTACCAGTGACCCCAGATCACTAATCAGTTACGCCAATGGTAAGCCACCGAGAGCCAAAAAGTTTCGCATGCAACCCCAGCCTGGAAGACCATCATGCTTCTTGAGAGACATGCGGAACCGTCTATCTAGGATGGAGGAGTCGCTCCAGAGATCAAGTCCCTACGGTCATTCCACGAGTGATCAGAGCCATGGGCCAGAACTACCAGCCGAATTGCCCACCCAGTCTCCAAGGTCGAAACTACACAGCAAGTAATCGACCAACATTTCCATGATCTCAGCGTCATCAATGCATCGGTTCCATCTAAGAAGCCCGGCCCAAAGTTCCTGGGACTCCCATAGAAAGGAAAATTATACCTTTGTTGCTTCGGTTAACGAAATTGACATAGAGATCAAGCGAAGACAGGATGAATTAAACTTCCAAAACGAAGTTGAGATCGCGGCCCTTGATAGTAAACTATCACCTAAGATGGCTTTGGAGGCCAAATACCAATCAGACGAGGATATGGTGAAAGACAAACTCATGTCTCAATACCAAGCTTTCCAACACCTCTTCTCTCGGAGAGCCTCAGATGAGCTCCCTTCCCATAGGCCCAATGTCGATCACAAAATCGACTTACAAGCTGGAAACAACTTGTCTATGGAGCCACTGCGCCGGATGACGGATGAACAACTCTCAGAAACCAAGCGGTATATCCTAGAGAACCTCTATAAAGGTTTCATTGCCCCTTCGAGCGCTCCGCATGCTGCACCGATCCTCTTTGCGAAGAAAGCCGACGGTAGTCTACGTCTGTGTATTGACTATCGAAAGCTCAACGAGCTAACCGCCAAGGATCCGTACCCCATTCCCTTGATCGACGAAATAATGGCACGTATTTCGAAGGCAAAGATCTTCACGAAGTTGGATATCCAACAAGCCTTCTACCGCATTAGAATGACTGAAGATTCTGAAGACTATACGACCTTCCGCACCCGATATGGCACTTACAAATATAAGGTGCTGCCCTTTGGTCTTACGAACGGACCAGCCACCTTCCAGCGCTTCATCAACGATATTCTCATGGAACATTTAGACGATTTCTGCTCAGCTTACATGGATGACATTTTAATATACTCTAGCAATCCCGAAGAGCATGAGACCCACGTCAAAAAGATAATGCAGATTCTCATGGATCACGGGCTCCAGGCCGACATTAAAAAATCCGAGTTTCATGTTACAAAGACAAAGTTTTTGGGGTTTATTATCGGGGTTGAAGGTATCGAAGTCGACCCTGACAAGATCTCGGTTATTCAAAACTGGGAGTACGCTGCTAACATTAGGGGTGTGCAAAGCTACTTAGGATTTTGCAATTTCTACCGACGTTTTATCAAGGATTATAGTACCATCTGTCGTCCTCTCACATGCTTAACGGGCAAGGATGTTGTATTTAAATTTGACAAAAAATGCGAAGTAGCCTGGGAAACGTTGAGATCAGCATTGAAGTTCGCCCCAATCCTCTGCCATTATGACCCAAATAAGCAAACGCGTCTAGAGACAGACTCCTCGGATGGAGTTGTCGCTGGCGTCCTCTCCCAACTGCAGGATGATGGTCTTTTTCACCCTGTGGGCTATTTGTCAAAAACAATGATTGACGCCGAGCTCAATTACCCAATCCATGATAAGGAACTCTTGGCAATTTTCCGATCCTTCAAGCAGTACAAGCCTGAGCTATTGGGTGCCCAGAAAAACGTCCATGTGTATACAGACCATAAGGCTTTGGAGTACTTCATGTCAACAAAGGAACTCACGGCCCGCCAAGCTCGCTGGGCAGAGTTCTTCGCCGAGTTCCATTTCACGATTATGTATCGGACAGGTATTACAAATACTCTTGCAGACACCCTCTCCCGTCGCGATCAGGAACTCACACCCATTGAGGCTAAGAAACGGGCATACCGGAACCAACAGATGATTCCGGACGACAAGATAGACCCTAAGATCTTGGAAGAACTGCGTATGGCAAAAATTGACTGCCTCAATGACGTCGACTCTTACATTCATAGAACCTCAGTGGATGCAGTCAACGAGGTTGCGACTGATAATCCCGGATTAACAGTCAATGACGAAGCTACATCATCTTTGGACCACCTGATTGTTGATGGTGAGCCACCGGACCCGGCCTCTGTAGTGGCATACGACATCAATGGATACAACATTATTGATCAGGTTATTGAAGCCAATAAAACCTCCCCTGACTTGGAACCCCTTCGTGCAAAGGCTAGAGCGCACCACATGGATTATGAGCTTAACCAATGGAAACTCTACTTCCAAGGACGCCTGGAGATACCCATGGAACCTCCAGAGCTGCGCACCGCCTTGATCCGCCACGTGCATGCCCAGCCATGTGTGGCACACGCCGGAGTCAACAAGGTCAAGTTACTGCTCGGTCAGAAGTACCACTGGTCTAGATTAGGGAATGATGTTGCTCGTTATATCGCCAACTGTAGCTGTGCCCGCCAGAAGGCCCGACGGGACAAGACACCTGGCCTATTACACCCTCTGCAAATCCCTGCTCGACCGTACCAACACCTGACAATGGACTTCACTGAGCTTCCTCTTGATGAAGTTGGTTACAACACTGCATTTGTCATCATGGACAGATTGACAAAAAAACCCCTTTCGATTCCGTGCCATAAAACAATCACAGCTAAGGAAATGGCCGGGCTATTCCTTGTGCATTGGGCACGTCACTTCGGAATGCCCGACTCTATAGTCTCCGATCGTGGACCACAGTTTGTCTCAACTTTCTGGAAAGAATACTGCCGGATCTTAGGCACTAAAGTCAAACTCACTACGGCCTATAACTCTAACGTTGACGGACAAACCGAGGTCATGAATCAGTACGTTAAGCAGAGACTACGCCCTTTTTGCACGTACTATCAAGATAATTGGAGCTCCCTATTGCCACTTATGGATATAGCACAGCTGATCTTGCCCCACGAGTCGCTCGGAAATATCAGCCCCTTCCGGGTGCTGAATGGGTACGAACCAAGAACCTCGTTCGACCTTCACAACCCTGAACCTCCCAGATCAGCTACCAAACAGCTCAGTCGTCAGAACGCCTTGGATGTCGCAAGCCGCCAGGAGAAAGCAATAGCCTTCGCTCAGTCATCCTTACAGTCGCAACAAGATAAGATGAAGAGACTGGCCGATCGTACCCGCCGCGAGGTAGATTGGGCAGTGGGGGACCTAGTAGTCATTGACACTAGGAACTGGAAGCTGGATCGTCCTTCAAGAAAACTCTCCGACAAGTGGTACTGCCCAGTCAAAGTTCTGGCGAAAGAGGGAGAGAGCTGGAGAGTCGATTTGCCAGTTCATTGGAAAATTCATCCCGTGTTTCATTCTCATTCCCTACGAAAATACATTAGTAACCCTCTACCTGGTCAATTGCGCCCTGCACAAGCGCCTATGCAAATAATAGCGAACGAGGACGAATGGGAGATTACTAGCATTTTGGGGTCACGGGTGCAGAACAACAAACTGGAATACAGGATTCAGTGGCAAGGTGCGGACGAGGATCTGGAATGGTACCCCTGCTCGGATGCAATGACTGGCCCACACAAGATCAAAGAATTCCATACCAGTCACCCACAAGCTAAAGGACCTCCAAGGGCCCTGCCGAAATGGATAGAAGCTTACAATGCTGGAATTGACGACTACAGCAACTTGGAGGACAATAGGCCAATGACCCGAACTGCGCGGACGCAGTTTTTCAAAGGGGGGGGGTAATGTTACGGCTTGAGTTTACAGATGATAGGTTTATGGTATCACGTGACGTGGAGTGTGGTTGAGTAAGCGTTGGTCCCGGAAGCGAGCTGGTAGAGTTTTCAGCCCAGCGAGGCTGCAGACCTCTTTCTCTCCTTGTCTTTTCTTTTAGTTATTGTGCGTAGCTTTAGGTCCAAATACAAAGCAATTACTCTTTTATATTTCGAGGGAGTCTTCTAGTGTCAACCTGAGGTCGGTCGTAATAGTAAGACAATCTTCAAAGGTCAATGCAACTTCGGCTCTCCCTTCCTTGTATGATATGGTTGAAGACTTCCGCAATCACTATCGCCGGAACTTAGTACTTAAAGGGAATCTAAAGATGGGTGCTTTCTCTGCATCTTCAGTTGAGTGGAACAGGCAAGAAGAGACTGGGAAATTGTGCGAGACACCAAAACCGATGAAGCCTTGTTTATGTGGAAAACGTCATAGATATAAGGATTGTTATTATATCACACCTTCTGAACGACCACAAGGATGGAAAGGAGAGCTACAAGTTTTTCAGGCTATAAACAAGAAGGTTGAGTCAATGAAAAATAGGAATGGTAAAATGTTAAAAAACTGGTTTTTAACGACATTCAAATATGACGGCTTCGCCAATCCTCCACTCTTTTCAAACGATAACAACAGTAAAGAAGCAGCAATTCCGACATCTCTTGGAGCGTTCACAGCCTATTCGTCTTTCGAGGCAAATTCTTCAGAAGAGTATAAGCTCTACCACTCTTGGACTCTAGACAGTGCATCAGACATTCATGTTTGCAATGATTCGTCGATTAATGGTTGGATTACGACAAGAAACGCAAGTCAAGGAGATCTCATTTTCGCAGAAAAGACATCATATCCTATCGAAGCATTCGGAACAGTGACAGTCGAAGTAGAAACAGACGATGGAGATGCAAGTATACAACTAGAAAATGTTGCCCTGGCGCCCGGTTTCATGAATAACCTAGTATTGTTGGAGATTTTGAGCAATAAAGGGGTTCATTGGAACTCTCAACACCCTGACGTACTTCGACGTGACAATAATAAATTCTGTCATTTGCACAGAGTAGGGAAACACTGGACATTGCAGAAGGATATTTGTCAGCCTAGATTTATTTTTGCAAATTCAAGTTACGCACCTTGTACAGCCACATTTACAGCCAAGAAACTCCACAAAACTCTTGCTCATGCCTGTGAAGAGGTAATTTCTCAAGTAAAAGGCAGTGATATTACCATTGACTTTGCGAAACCCTGTCCAAAGAAAATTGAATGCCAAACGTGCTCAATGTCAAAGGCGAAACAAATAGTTTCGAGGCGCAATGATATTGAGTTTAAATCTGATGGAACTCCATTTTTTAGGATAGCTTGGGACATGATTGAGTTCGAAAGGGCATTTAACGGAGATAATTATGGTAGCCACATTTGTTGCCAAGTTAATGGATTTGAATTCTCAGAAACGCATCCGATAAAGCCTGGAGCTTTCATTTTTTTTAAGAAAATTGTTGTGTTCATCGAAGATAACTTAGGACACAAGATCCATTTTTGCAGGCTAGATGGAGAAACAACTTTCGGTCAGAATTTCAATGATTTTATAGCAGAACGTAGCATACAATCCGAACGCACCGCACCAGATAATTCAGAGCAAAATGGAGGTCTAGAACGGTCTGGAGGAGTTATCGTTCTCAAAGCTCGATCGTTCATCATAGGGGTAAATCTGCCATCAAAGCTCTGGAATGAAGCATTTAAAGCGGCCACATACGTAAAAAATCGCACGCCCCATTGTCATCTTGGTTGGAAAACACCCTACAAAATGGTTCATAAGATTGAGCCTTCTTACGCCCATATGCATCCATATGGATGTAGATCATATGCACTAGAACATAAGATACCTCGTAAGTTGAAAATGAATCCGCGCGCTCATATTGGATATCTGGTAGGATATGATTCTCGGAATATCTATAGGATATGGATTCCAAGTAAGAAGAGGGTGATCCAAACTCGAGATGTAACGTTCGATCATGAGGCATTCTGGACTCCGGAAGACCTAGATATCGGTGACGTGTCACGTGAATCTGCAGAAAGCGTCATAAACACATTGGATATACCTGTAGGAAATTATCATGAACTGACAGAGTGTTATGAATCTACTTATTGGCAGATTTTCGAAGCTGTTAAGCTGCAGAGGTCGAGTCGATTTCGACGAAGACAAATTATCTAAGGTTCGAGGTTACAAAGTTACGAAGGTCGAAGGTGCGAAGGTACAAATGAAGGTAATCAAGGCTCGGATTATCAAAGTTACGAATTGGTATGTTCAGATTATCATATTATCAAAGTATCTAGTTCCCAATAAGCAGATTATACAATAATCGTAAAAGTAACAAAATTGTTAGAACTAGAGAACAAATCCAAATTTCCAGCCTATCCAAATTTCCAGCCTGAACAAATCCAAATCCTGTAGCCTCAGACCTACCCGAATTAAGAAGATAACCCCTGCATCACCATATCCAGACTAAATATAACAAATTCATAACACAGGGGAAGACAATCTTGTCGATTTTGATGATAGAAAGAAAGATAGTGCCGAACTTGACCTTGATGTACGCAACAGCGGTCAGCCAATTAGAATTGTGAGCAAAGGAACAGCACGCAAGACGCGGTCCCAATCACGTGATCATGCTGTTGTCAACACGCAACTACCCACACCAAAAGATACCCCAGAGCCGTCCCTCTCTGCAAATCAGACATTAACAATAGATCCCAATATTACAACAATTGAACTCTCAGATGATGTTGACTCACCAACAATAAGTGCTCGTAGCCGTTCTTTCCGAGATATAAATCTGGAAAATATTGTCAAAGGAAAACGAAACAGAAAACGTGCTCATTCTGTTCATCAACTTGCAAAACTCTCCGGTTACCATTAAGCATTTTCTCTGGCCATTCGAAGCTCCGAGAAGTCTCGTGTGCATCGAAATACATTACCTCATGCTCCTAAATCATTCAGACAGATTAAAAACCATATCCACTCCGCACAATTCATGCAAGCATGTGACAAAGAAGTGCAAAAACTGTTCTCAAAAGGGATGTTTGTGTACGTTGAAGACAAAGATGTTCCTCCAAATGAAATTACTTTACTGCTTATGTGGGTTCTAACCTATAAATTCGATGAAGATGGTTTTCTTGAGAGGCACAAAGAACGGCTTGTCGCTAGAGGTGATCTTGAATTTAATCAAGACGAGACTTATGCATCTACTCTTGCTGCGCAAACCTTCAGAGTTATAAGCTCTATTGCATCGGCTTTCGATATGGAAATGAAACAGTATGATGCAGTAAACGCTTTCGCTAACGCAAAGTGTCGGAATACTTCAAGTGGACGGGTTTTGTGACAAGCTTGTTCTAACAATATTGGTATCAATTAATTCCTGTCTAACTCCCTCCCTCCTATGGAACATCTAATAATTACATTAGGGAGCCAATTTCTTATTCCCGGCGCTATTCTATATAAGGAAATATTACGATAATAAGGCACGTGATATGATACAGAACTTTAATCAGACACTGGCAACAAAAATAAAAAAATAAATAAAAATAGAGGCCATCAGGGCAGAGCTTCATTTAGACTGGCTGCTTCGCTCCACCCATCTGTTGCTCTCAATTTTCAGGTAGTTAGAATCGACAAGTTCTTTTAAGGCATGACAACATTTGGATTTGGTCATGGCATCCGCTGGGTTAGTTTCCCCATCAATCCAACGGATCTCGGCAATTTCTCGTCTCTTGTACGACTGACAAAGAGACATTAAGTCTATCATGAGTCTCTTTTCTTGAGTTTTTCCCAGTTTTACAAGGCAATCATATAAAGACTTTGAATTGGTACATAGAACTAACGGTAATTGCGCTTGTAAGATCTTATTGAGAGTTGACTTAATTGATGCGGCAATATCAAAGCCATGGACCATTCCATATAGTTCTGCTGCTAAAACACTCCGTGTAATTCTTGTACATTTGATGGATGACCAGTGAATTAAATTTGCCCTGTTGTCATCATCTGCGAGAACGATGACAAATCTGATTTGAGAAGAATAGTCATGATTATTTGCAAATGATGAGTCGGTAAATGCAATAACCTTTAAAGAATTTCTATTTAGCCTTACATATTTTAGTCCTCTAAGAGGGTTATCAGATTGCCACTTGAGCCTTTTATTTAGTAAATTTATGTCGACTAGGCTCGGGCAGGTTGTTTGAGCAGCAAAAGACAAATCAAAAGTTGCTTCTGGCTGACAAACGCTTGCGATGTATGCTCCACGTGCTCTCTGGGCGATGTACTGATCCTTTGTTGACAAATTTCTTCTAATACTGCCTCTAGAGCTAACAATATCAATTGCATTTGAATCAATAATTTTTAGGTTCTTGCATTGTGATTCCTGTGTCAGTGTAATTGAGTCTGTTGTGGCTTCCCTCTTAATGTAACCTCCATTAAACTTAATTGGGGTTGAAACGGTCAGTTTTTCTCGATCTTTAGCAATAAAACCGGCCTTCATAAGCTGACTTTCTTCACTGGAAGCAAATTTGTTATTTGCTAGGAATAGTGTGTCATCTGTTTGTAGGCCAACTATACCAAAATTTTGGTTATTGTTAAGGTATAAGAGGCAAGGATCATATGTTGACTGTTCCATTGACAAGCCCTCAGTATGATGCCGATGATAAGTATTGAACCAATGATTTCCAGCTTCTGGTACACCATAGAGAGGTTTTATAACTTTCAGGATAGTTTCTTTATCACCAATTTCAACTGGTGGACAAACATAAAAATCCCGATTCAGTTTTGTTGTGGACTGAACATAGGCTTGTGAGATATTGCGCAAGTATAAATCTAGCGGCAATATTGAGGCAAGGGCGAGAATTATTCTTTGGCTAGCTCTCTGAATTGTGGGCGATTGTGTGAGAACGATCCCTTTTTCTTTATTGTTATATGCCAGTACCACCAGTCGTGACTTTTCAAAAGCTTTATCTGTCCCTCTATGCTTTATCTCATTGTCAGAGCAGCATGTAGACAGCAGGGCAGAGACAAGGGTCAAAGAGGTGGTGTTCAGGCTAAAGGGCGCCATCCTACATTATGCATGAGATAGGTGCATAACCACTCGGCCAAAAGGCCAGACCAGAATCATAGAACACTAGATTCTGGCTATCTCCACATATATAGATTATACAGAAGGCAATCCTGACACTCATCCACAAATCTTGAGTTGAAGATTCTGGCTCCCGGTGGGACCATTGACAAGGTGATAAACTCAAACACCCCCTCTTCTAGCAATCCGTTTATTTCTTTTTGCCTGGATTCTTTAAATGTTGTAACTAAGGGGGCATTAGTCTCTTCGATAAAGGTTCTAGCTACTGCCTGATCAATGTATCTTGCGGGGGGCCGGCGAGATCTTTCTGCGTTTCTTCTGGGATTTACTGACGCTTAAGAGTTATGAAGGGGTAGATTATCGAGAAGGCCTCCGGTCTGTAAACTAACATCGTCATTATCCTGATAATATGGCCTAACTACAGTAGACCTGAATTCACTTGATCCTGAAGGTAGGTCAACCTTGCAGGTTTCATCTTCTACACTGAGTAATTTGAAAGGGCCTGTCCATTGACCTGATTGGCCAGAGATACCCTCACGCCGTACGAGGACTTCAGAGTTAATTGGCAAGTCGTGAACACTTGTGGTATCTGGGCCGTTTCGTTGGCTTAAAGCTGTATTTACTAGATTTTCAGCTCTAATCTTTTTGACTTCACTCATTGCCTTTTTGAGGGCAATAGCTCGTTGGGAAATTGAGGGAGCTGGAGTATCTGAGTGTACCATCCGTGGATATGCACCAAAAACAAGTAATGTAGGGACTAATCCGTCGGGACAAGCGCTATCATTAATTGCTTTAATTGACATTTGGAGCTTTGTTTCCTTGGTTGCGTTATCTCCTTTCAATCCTGCATCAATTATATTATAAACACGCTGTAGTATGGAATGGTAGCGTTCGACCATTCCTACTGACCAATGTGCTCCAATTGGGATATTCTTAACAGAAGTTGCCATGGATGTTGCATGTTGGTGAAATTCCCTACTGGTAAAGTTTTTACTGGCGTCAGTAACAATATGGTCGGGCGGGCCAATATAGACATCAATCCATCAAGTTTGTATGGCATCCCAGGTATCCTTGGCCGTCATGCTCCGTAGCCATCTTGCTGCTTGGAATCTTGTCGCTTCATCAACTATGTGGAGAATTGGATTTCCGTTAATATACATGATATCAACTACTATGGAGCTATTGAAATCTAAATCTTCATCTTGGAGACAAAATTTGAAACGGCTAGGGGGTCCTCTATGTTTCTGACAGAACTCGCAAATTTTTGTTAGTTGGTCAATTGTTTTCTTTTCAACCATGTCATGACCTGATTGTTGTAATATCCTAAGCAATCTTTCTGCTGAAGGATGACCAAATCTCCGATGAAGTCTTTTCAATTCAGTTTCTGTTAAAAAGCACGGATTAGAAAGGAAAGAGTCTGTTATAAAAGAGTGTAGGAATTTTCCCCAAAGTAAGAAAGCATGACCAAAACGCCGTATAACTGGAAACAATTGTGAGTTCTTCACTAGTTAATTGTTGAGGTTATCAAAAGTAACGCCCAGGGTATCCATATCAGAAAGACAAAGTAAAAATGGTGTAGTGGCGTTCACAATGTGGAATTCAATCTGTCCAATAGGCGTATTTAAAGTGACAGAGCCGATTGAGGTACTACTTCCGATGCCAAATTGGACATTGATTGCACCAGATTTTGCGGTATTAATTGGTGAGGGCTCAACTTTTTTAAGTGCATTATATTGATCAATGCCAGCAGTAGAGTGCTTTGAAGCGCCTGTATCGATTATTATACTGTAGAATGTGTTGCTGTTATACCTTCCGGATGTGATAAATGAAAAAGGGTCATTGTCAACTTCACTATTAGCACTTAATAAATCGAGACCAGTGATTGCATGCTCAAAAGATTTGTTTGCCAGCGTTATTGCAGTATCTTCTGGCTGTTCTATAGATCCAAAGGAAGTGTAGAATATGTTATTAACCTCATCTTTAGTCTCTAATGAGGTGGTATCTAGTGTTAGGCTTTCAATTTGAATATCGAGTGGATTATCACGGGTAGGTCTCGTTGGAACGGAGTCAGAAGTAGATCGGAGGTACGAGAGGACGAAATACGGGTAAGAATATATTAATAAGACGTTGCACAATCTATCCTAGAGTGCAGCTACTTAGATACTTATTCTTCATTCCTGCGCTAGCATCAATCATACAGATAAGTAAGATAATTGTGCGTCATGTGACTTATAGATCAGGTCATAAGCGAGAACCATAGGTACCATGACATGGATTATCTGTGGAATTGTTGTCACACTCACCCTCATATTCTGCGATGTAGTGGTCTGGATTCCGATCAAAGCGTTTTGAAAACTGTTCCTTAAACCTCTTCCTTGCTTCTTGTTGTTGGTCTTCTGGGTGATTTTTAGACCAACAGCCATAAAGATTGCAAACGTAGCACTTTCTTTTGCCAAAGTCGGATGATGCTTGGTTGTTTATTGAGTGAGATCTAGCTATTGGATGGACCTTTAAACGAGAGCTAGAGCCTTGTTTATAATATTGCCTATCTGTGAAAAAATTGGATTATGTTGGCCCATCAGATTTTTCAGAAGTTGCAATTGAGGCACGGAGATCATTGATTAGGCCGGATAGGGATTCACTAGGCTTGAAGCAGGCATAGCTACAGGCTGGAATGTTGCGGCATGCGTTCATAAGTTTCATGTGGAGAAAAGAATCTGTTCGAAATTCGGGATCCATACTCAACTGTAGTTGACGCAGCTCCGTTAGAAGAAGATTTAAACAGTTTTCTGTTGATTTTCCGGATGATTCATTCTCTTGTATTACGAGGCTTAGACTCAGTGCTTCCCACCTTGCATATTTCCCTCTTTTGTACTCAATATTTTCAAAGTAACGTTTTGTGGCATCACACATCTCATCAAATGTGGCGTGTTTGTAAACACTTAAATTTGAGTAGAAATGACTTAAAGCAGGTCCTATGAGCATCGTAGGATATGCCTTTGCAAAGAGCTGACTAGGTATCTCGGTTCTGTCACACAGGTCACGGAAAATGGTGAGCTTATAATCAAAACTATCATTTTCACCATTGTATTTCATATCTTTCTCATACATTCAAGTAAGATTTGATAGTTCCTTAGCGCATCCTGAACCTTCGCTTCTAGTTAGAGACCAAGTTTGGTAGATTGTCTGTGGGGCATTTTGTGAAGGCATGTTAGGGTGCGACAATAAAGTCTGGGCTTTCATTTTTACATCTATTTTCGAAATATCTTGATGAGTCTCAGTTTTTAGTCTAGGGGTAGGCTCTAATTTGGACCTGAAGAGGTGAGAGATTATATTTGAATTGCACGTTTCATTTGAGTTTTCGATTTCCTCTAAAGTCCAGGGGGTTGGGTCATCTTCATTAAGTGTTTCCATTAATGAAGTAACAATGCTAACACCTCTATTATTCTTAACCCAAACTCCGTGTGTACGCAGGTGGGTCCGAAGACCTCGAACGTAGACGAGAGAGGCAGCATTGAAATCATCCTCTTCAAAAGATATAAAATCTTCCTTGAAAGCTTCCCAAAGGTTATCATCTTTGATCTTGAACTTTATGTAGTCGTTGACTTTCTGTTCGATGAATTTGTTAATCTGCTGTTGCCTGGTTTCTACTTCCTTATCGAGCGCCGTCTGCTTTGATTGTGATCTCGTTGAGGGTCGGGATCTGTCTGTAGATAGCTTGGAATCGGTGTACGAGTCGGGCATTTTGAATGCGGGCTTTGGAAAAGTTAGTGATGATGAAAGCAGAAAATGGGGTCGTATGAATTTAGGCTGTTGAAATATTACGCAGAATCGAGGGCCTTGATGAAGGGGTCGATATGTGTTTAATTATTCAAGAGCTTATTTTTGCGTAGTGGACGCGGGATTTGAGGGCCTTGTGAAAGGGGTCAAATCCTTGAATATATATTTGAAGTCAAGGGCCTTAAGGAAGGGGTCAACTATCAAGTCTATACTCCTTAGCAAATGCAATCGAGCCGAGGCCTTTATCAGGGACTGAACAATTGAATCTCTCTTCACAAGATGTATCTGATCTATACGTCTACTGATCAGTGTCGGAATACTTCAAGTGGACGGGTTTCGTGACAAGCTTGTTCTAACAATATTGCTATCAATTAATTCCTGTCTAACTCCCTCCCTCCTATGGAACATCTAATAATTACATTAGGGAGCCAATTTCTTATTCCCGGCGCTATTCTATATAAGGAAATATTACAATAATAAGGCACGTGATATGATACAGAACTTTAATCAGACACAAAGTTACCTCAACCAATCTATTGTCAATGTCCAGATGGCTTCGAAAGAAAAGGGTTCGCTTTGAAGGCAGTACAAGCAATTTATGGTTTACAAAAATCACCTTTATTGTGGTACAACAAAATCACACTTGGATTCAAAAAGTTAGGCCTACTACCTGTCCCAGAGACTAGCTGTCTATTTAAAAATGATTGGATAATGGTGATGATTTACGTTGATGATCTTATACTTGTATATCATCCTCGGGATCAACCAAGATTTCTTGAGCTTGAATCTAAAATGTTAAGGATGTACGAATCTCGAGCTTTGGGTGACGCTACTCACTTTCTAGGAATAAGAATAATCCGTAATCGCGAAAAACGTAAGCTATGGTTAATTCAAGATAGTTACATAGAAAAACTTTCCGAAAAATTTAAGATTAAAGTTGAAAATATACCTAGAACACCTTTACCTGTTGGTGTTGATTGGTCACCTCGGGATTGTTCGGCTACCCAAAATGAAATATCAGCATATCAACAGAGAGTTGGTAGTATTGGATTTGCTGCTTTTGCAACCCGACCAGACATATCAAAAGCTGTTTCAAACCTATCAGGAGTGTTACACAACCCATCGCCGGAGCATCTTAAGGCCGCAGAACATTGCTTACATTATCTTGTCGGTAGTAAGTACCTAGCTCTTCAGTTTGATGGGTTAGATCAGGCACAACGGATCTTTACAGCATACAGTGACTCGGCTTTTGCAGATGATCTGGTAAATCGACACAGCTCCTATGGATTCTGTTTTGCACTCTATGGGGGTCCGATTAGCTGGAAAGCAAAAAAAGGGAAAACAGTGACTACATCTTCAACAGAAGCCGAGCTATTAGCCATCACGTTTACAGCAAAAGAGTTTATTTGATGGGTGCGATTCTTTTCTTATCTTGTTGTGATGTGATTATTGCATTTACTCTAAATTTATCTCTGCCAAGTGCCAGGGATACAACACATCTATGCGAGTACTGCACAGCCCTACATGGCTATCATTACGATGGACTATTGAGGCGCAGCTCTATACAATGGCATAGAGTAATGTGGGATAGTATTGCATGGAATTAAGATTGTAGTACTTCATGCATAGACGGTGATGTACTGTATTGCGGGTGCCAAATATGTATATATAAGTCCTATCTACTACTGTGATATGTAGAAAAATATAACCAAGCTATTCATCATATCGTCAAGCTCTGATAATCCTTATCCACCCTCTGCACTATCCCTAAAATATTCAACATCTCATACCTACTCATACCTTAATTACAATAGGTTATGAGCCCGGGCTCTTCCACTGCGGCACTTAGTAAGACTCAGTGGTAATCTAAGAAATATGGGAAAGGATAGCAGACACGTGCTAGGTGAGGGCATCTCTTTCTCGAAGTGGAATAGCAGTCTTCAGGCAAAGCTTGCCAAGCGAAATCTTCTCGGACATGTTTTCCATGACATCGAAGAAATAGAACCAGCAAATGCTCCTCAGGCACCAGCAGTCAAGAGTGCCGAGCAGACACCTCAGCAGTACCAGGAATTAGTGGCAAAGTATAGAGCAGAAAGAGCAGCATGGAAAATAGGTGAAATCGAGGCTAGAAACATTATAATTGATCGATTAAGCGATAGCGTGTGTCCCCGTACATATGAAAAATATACAGCTAAGCAATTATATGAGAATGTGGCAAAAACTCGATCAGAATCGGCTGCGGCACCATATGCATCAGTATTGTAATAATGAGGTTATGAGAAGTCTAAGAATTGTCACAATGGGTGTAACAGTCAACTTGGGTTGATGTAGGATAGCACTTTAAGTCTAACGTGAAGAAGACAGATATATATTGTAGATCTGCTATATTGATGACTATTGAATATAAGAGTGGAAAAGGTTGATCATATACAGAGGTCTAGTAGCGAGTATTTATACACAAAGACAATACATACAATATACCATCAATAGCAATAACTGCCAACCATTCAGCCATTCAACAACTATGTCATTAGATATACCTGCGTCATATTATCATATAATCATGTATGGTTGAGATACTGGTGTTGTCATTGCTGTGTGCCGATGACGTATCATTGACGCAGGGTCGCTTGTCCTGTTGGTTCACTTGTCCAGTACTAGCCATTCCAAGTTGTGTGATCTATAAATGGGTCTGATCACAACAATCAGCCCTTGAAATACTCCTCCAAACAAGGTTTGCTGGATCAGCAAACGACTACTGTGATCGCTTCTTAGCAAACCTACAGAGTGTAAACAGTGCAGCTGATGCTCTTGTCTCTATACCATCAATCTTGGATCCTGAACAGTCTGAATATGCGGTTCTTCCAGGACAGGCTGCAGTTTTGTTTACACTTGGCACTAAAGGGGTAGGATGGTTAGATAATTGGAGAGACTCAAAGGCTCTTGAAAGCGACAACAAGTACTCCAGCCTTGAATTTATGATGTCATTGCTCAGAGCTGTTGCTGCAAATAGGACCCAAATAACGCATCGAATAACTCCAGCAGCTGAGGCCGAGATAGATGATAAAAACGATCCAGACGACACATGCACGCGATGTAGACACAAGCACAAGAATAAGGAGTGCTTTAAACAGCACCCAGAGCTAGCTAGACCACGCCGTAGTTATCAGGGACACAAATATTGGAAAGGAAAAGGAAAAGGAAAAGCTCGAGCTCTTGCTGGCAATTGCAGTAGTGACTCAGACTCCGAAGGAACTGCCATAGCTGCCATGTGTGCATTTAGTTCCAATAAAATTCCTTCACTATATGATACAGGTGCATCGCACCATTTTTTACCTTCTAAACAAGATTTCGTCAGTCTTCGTGAGCGTTCTAGACCATTTAAATTTGATCAAGCAATAGGAGAAATGTCACTTAAGTATCAAGGCACTGCGCACTTAAGAATCAGAAGCTTGAAGCTCAAGCTTCAGGATTGTCTGTACTCCCCAAACTCATCCTGCAACATTATCTCAGCCGTGAGACTACAGAGACTTGGAAATATAATTCCAGACTTTAACAATACGACGCTCATTCAGAAACAGAATGGGCAGCCAGATAAACCTGTCGCACGACTCATTTCTAGAAACGATGTTCTATACATTCATCCTCTAGACCCGTGTAGTCTCACAGAGAAACCTAATGCTGTGGCTGCTCCAGGAGTTGCACGAGTTCCGAAGACTTCAAGTGCACAACGCTGGCACCAACGTCTTGGACATACAGGTCAAAAGATTCTGAAGAAAACGGCAGACTGCTTGCTTGGACTAGAAGGTATAGATATGAGCGACCTTAGCACCTGTGAAACTTGCCATCTTAGCAAGGCGCAACGTTTTGTATCTAGAGAGCCCAGACCAACTCCAAATAAGCCACTCGATGAGGTCTTTATTGACACAGTGGGAAAAGTAACAGAATCATTCAATAAACACCAGTATGCTGTCATCATAACAGATGCTAAGACACGAATGCGTTGGGCGCTAGCCACCAAAACCAAGGATCAAATAGCATTTCGATTGGTCCAGTGGATAGAACACCAGGAACATCAATACGGAAAACGAGTTCGCATAATTTTCCGAGATGGTGGCTCAGAGTTTATTCGAACCAAGGAGTACTGCGAAAATCATGGTATACAAACAAATGTTTCAGCACCTTATACACCAGAGCAAAACGGTGCATCGGAAGCTGCGAATAAGGTCATCCTCAGGAAAGCTCGATCACTTCTAATTGACGCCGGTATGCCAGCTAGATACTGGCCTTGGGCAGTTCAGCATGCATGTTTTATCACAAACAGGCTATACTGTCTTCGAACTAGTAAAGTGCCACTTATCGACTTTCTCGAAGGGTTGGGACAGCCACACAATGAGAAGATTGACTTCACAAATTTGCCTCGTTTTGGATGTAGAGCTTACAAGTTAATTGACCCTAAACCAGGGAAATTTGATCCTAGAGCTGAAATGGGCTGGTTTATTGGATTCCAGGTTAATACAAATAAGAATTTTTTAATCTATCACCCCCATTGGACACCAACACATGGATGGAAGTGGATTGAAAGCTACACTCCTCATGTAACTTTCAATGAAGATGTTGTTTTTGGTGATAAAATAGACTCAGTTGATCAGCAAAGATCTACCAGCTATTGGACTAGAGCGGATTCATTATTCTCTGATATCCCTTTATCAGGAGAACCCCCTAAGACATCTCAAGTACTGTCAGCTCATGTTGATCAAACACCACAGGAGTTTGAGGGGGAGATTCAACCACATTTGTCAACAGAATCGATAGAAGATCAATCAATGGGACCAAATTTTCAGCCACCAATAGATCCTCCTGGGTCATCAAGGCTTAAAATTCAACCGGACATATCTCTGCCAGAAGTACCTGAATGTTATGGGAGCCCAACAGATTCAAGTCTTACTCACTCAAGTATTCCTAGTTCACCGACTATCTCCATCCAAAGCAAAAAGGAGAGTGATCACTCAGGGTATGAGGATTCCACTGAATATTCAAAAGTCCAACATGAATCTACTGAAGTTCCGCAGTCCCAGGATCTGATTCATCAACAAAGAGATCAAAAAGATCCAAGCTCGCAAGAAGAAACTCCACATGATTTCATAATGACAGGATGGGATCCTCTGCAGCCATTTGCCGGCTAGAAACGCACACACTCTCCAGAGCCGGAAATAATACAAACTAAACGCGGTAGAAATATCAAGAGAGTAGATTGCTACCGCCTCCACCATGGAATGACAGCCTGCCAATCAACTGATCCGAAAACGTGGGAAGAAGCCATGACATGTTCAGAAGCAACACATTGGAAGCAGGCAGCATATGAAGAGTTCAAATCGTTGAAGAAGAAAGGAGCTATCAAAATCATGAAACGCAAAGATTTACCCAAAGGTAGAAGTCCCATGAAGTGTAAATGGGTCTTTAAGAAAAAGTTCCTAGCAGATGGAAGCGTTGAGAAGTGGAAAGCCCGCTGTACTGCTAAAGGGTTCACTCAGAAACTCGGAATTGATTATCAAGAGACGTTTGCGCCAACGCCGAGACCAGAGACCGGAAGAATCATGTTAGTTCTTGCGCATCACTTGGGCTGGCATCAAAAGCAGGGAGATGTTCCCACAGCTTTCTTCAATCCAGATCTAGACATTGACCTTTACATGGAAATGCTGAAGGGTTTTGAAAAAGATGGATACGTTCTCCAGCTCCGTAAGGGTTTGTATGGGCTCAAACAAGCTGCAGCCTTGTGGTATGATGATGCAAAAGCTACTTTAGCTACACAAGGACTTTTTCTGACAATTTCGGACGCATGTCTTTATACCAATGCAAAGAAGGATTTATTTGTATTGATGCATGTTGACGATTTCCAGGTAATGGGACCTGATCCAAAGAAGATTGATCAACTTATGAATTTTTTATATAAAAAGTATAAGCTTAAAACAGTTAATTCAGATCTTTTCTTAGGGATTCATATTGAGAAACCTGACAAGAATACTCTAAGGCTCTCCCAAGGGCAGTATGCACGGACACTGATTGAAAGACATGGGCTAAGGGATTGCAAGCCTGCAAAAACGCCCTTGGAACGACTAATGGATCCTAGCAGTAAAGAGTGCACAGCGCAGCTTAAATCGGAATACAATTCGATCATTGGTGGACTTCAATACCTCGCAAACAACACAAGGCCGGACATTGCTTTTACTGTAAATCATCTAGCTCGTTTCCTAGTTAATCCGTCAGACGAACATTTCCAAGCTGCTCGTTGAGTACTTCGATATGTTAGTAATTCACCTGATCAAGGACTTAACTTCAAAAGAGAAAAAGGCAAGCCTATACTTGAGGCCTACACTGATGCAGATTTTGCAGGCGATTCAGCAACAAGTAGATCAACCTCTGGGATTCTGATTAGACTCGCATCTGGACCAATCAGCTGGAAATCCCACCTACAGCGCGAAGTTGTTCTGTCCACAACTGAGGCAGAGTACCTTGCGGCAACTGAAACCTGTCGCCAATTACAATGGGTGAAATCATTATTTGAAGAGTTAGAGCTTGTTGATCAAGTCGAAGGAGCTATTCAGACTAGACTACATGTTGACAACCAATCCGCAATATCCCTCATCAAAAATCATGATAACCATCAACGCTCTAAGCACATCTCATTGAGAAATTTCTACTGTCGAGAGCAACACCAGAAAGGCAAAATCAAAGTGGTATATGTTCCATCATCCAATCAATTGGCAGACAGTTTGACTAAAGTCAAGTCACCAGTGGTCATAGAGTAAAATTGCATATTGACTAAACTGACAACATTATCACCATAAATCATAGTTGTTACCAACAGGGGGAGTGTTGTGATGTGATTATTGCATTTACTCTAAATTTATCTCTGCCAAGTGCCAGGGATACAACACATCTATGCGAGTACTGCACAGCCCTACATGGCTATCATTACGATGGACTATTGAGGCGCAGCTCTATACAATGGCATAGAGTAATGTGGGATAGTATTGCATGGAATTAAGATTGTAGTACTTCATGCATAGACGGTGATGTACTGTATTGCGGGTGCCAAATATGTATATATAAGTCCTATCTACTACTGTGATATGTAGAAAAATATAACCAAGCTATTCATCATATCGTCAAGCTCTGATAATCCTTATCCACCCTCTGCACTATCCCTAGAATATTCAACACCTCATACCTACTCATACCTTAATTACAATATATCTCAACTTAGACCTTCGTGATAAACCAACTATTTACTTCGATAATATTCAAACTATCCGTTTACTCACTAAAGAAGCACCAAAGTTAGAAACAGCTCTGAAGCACATTGATATCCACCAGAATTGGCTGCGACAGGAAGTACAGCTCGGAAATATACATGTTGAATGGATCAAAACAGCAAATATGGTTGCAGACGGATTTACTAAAATTCTTCCGGCCCTAAAACATGCAGAGTTTATACGTCAACTTAACCTCTGTGACATTAACAATATCATAAGGCATAATTCAGTTACTATTGCTGATTCAAATACCAGGAACATCTCAAATAATACCTAATTCAAGATATCCCTGGGGGGGTGTGTCAAACATCTGATTGTTTGGAACCTACTGAATATGGTAATGAGAATTGTTGGATAGTGGGATGACACATCTTGTCAGATTAACTAACTCGAGCTTTGATATCTCACCAGGGATATGGTGATCAGGATGATTAGGATGTTCAGGATGTTCAGGATAGTCAAAGCTCTAACATGAGATCTTTTGATCTTCAACACATGTAATATATTTCATATGTAATTTTGGGAAACGAGGAGAAGATAATCTCTCCTCGAAATAGTTTCAGATGGGTATATAGCATCACTGCTTGAGAGGAGTTGAGGAGCAGAGATTTCATCAATACAACTTTACTTTACATTTTGCATTTGACCCTCAGTGTCTAACATTAATTCAGAGTCAGACAGTGAAGAGCAATTTGTTGAGAGAATTCTTCGGGTAGAAAATAGAAAGATTGGTTGAGGTCACCGAAGGTTGCTGCTAGTCAAATGTAAGGGTTTTGCGGAACCTACATGGGAACCTAGGAGCAGCCTGGAGGATACCGAAGCACTAGACACGTTCGAAACGCAGTTCGGGACACAAGATAATGTCGGCAAAGATATTGGATCTTTCATAGGGCGGAGGAGAGTTACAAAGCGCTCCTTAGTGACTCAATCTAAGTCAATTTGACACTAGCCTCAATGGAAGTAGGGGGATAATGTTACAGGCTGTAGCCTTGTATGTGGATCCGGAACTATCCGGCTCTGTCTATGAACAAAAGCGCGCTAGTGTCACGGGAAAACGTGCTTGATTGGAACAAAACATCTTGCGCGCGCGTTGTAAATATTCTCCTCCTTAGATAAAATATAAATTCATTTTTGGACCCATAATTGTAAACAACAAATGTGAAGTCCCTTCACACCAGGGAGGAAAGGCAAAAGGAATTATTGTCTCAATAGTCCCTCAATCAAAGATGTTCTCCACACTTGTCCTGATCCTATTAAGCTGTGTTTGTTTCAGAAGTGAGTAATCCCTCTCTTTCTGCATCTCATAATTTACTGGGTGTAAAAAAATGTAATTTTGACATCTCCAGGGAAAATTTGCTTATGTTGGCCTAAAGTCGAATTTTTGGTGGTTGTAAACATGATTCAACTTCCATTGGAAGTATTGGTGCAGTCCTAAAAACTCCTGGGATCTTTCTCATGGCCAGATTTTGTAGTTTTTGAAGAATTAATATTGCATATTCTTGTCCCTTCCACCAGACAACTGATCCATAATCTGCAGTGCTTACAACACAAGCAAGGTAGACTTGTCTCACTGCAGCTGGCGAAAGTCTACGATACGTATTTCCTAGCCTTGCCATTGTGAAAAAGGCTTGAGTGGCTTGTACTATTTTAGTTGAGATGAGGGCCCGGAATTTTAGCCCTGGGTCAAACCATGTGCCCAACCATCGAATCTTTTGGCTGTGATCAACTTTGAGCCCATTTGGCGAGGTAAGTGGGTAGTCCTTGGCTGATTTACGATTGGTAAAATGCATTAATTCGGTTTTTGATGGGTCAAATTGTATAGCGTTCATTGTTGCCACTTCAAAGAGCTGCTGGACCACTCTCTCAAGTATTCTAGTGTTTCTCTTCATGCTGCTTGAAGAAATTGTGATTGCTGTGTCATCCATATAAGACAAGATATTGACTGAGTTTGATTTGAAGATATCTCGAATTTATTTGAGAAATAGATTGGGATAAATTGGGCTACCATGAGGGATTCCAGTATTAATTTCTGATACCATCTCTTTCTGTCCATCGGATTTCAATTGGAGTTTTCTGTTGTCTAGAAAAGATTTTACCCAGGCTATGAGGCTCACTGGAAGTTTGAGCTTTTGTTGGAATTGAATCAACTGACCCTTGGCTATATGATCAAAAGCGCCTTTTACATCTAGAAAAAGTGTAGCTGAAATCTGGTCCAGCTGGCGGCTGTTTTCTATTTCATTTGTTAATAAGAGGGCAGCGTCCACTACTGACTTTTTCAGTTGTCCTCCTATCTGAGACGGGTGCAAAAGGGTTGTTGTTTCTGCTAGATAGCTCAGTCGCTTTGCAAGGATTTGTTCACTTACCTTTCCCAAACAGTTTAGAAGGGAAATTACTCTATAGGCTTTAGGTTGGGAGTAATCTGGCTTACCTAGTTTCCGAAGTACCACTCCTGTTGCTTGTTTTCAGCACTTTGGGGGATATCTAACATTGATGAGTTGTGAAAAGAGCCTCATAAATGTATATAGTATAGCCCTATATGCCCTTGTGATAATTTCTTGGGTTAACTTATCTGGCCCAGGTGTCTTTCCTATGATGTCTACAGAGCAAGCCTGCTCCAATTCTTCTTTGGTGTAAGGATTCTCCTTCCCATCCTATCTTTAGTTTATAATTTTACCCTTCTCCTGATGTTGCTATGACAACAGAACAGTTCTTGGCACTGGCTATTATGTTAGCACTAGTTTAGGGCCTATGTTATGATGAGCTAGTGGGAGGAAAGCAAGTATTTGTATGATGGCTTGTCCTGTAGCTATAGAGTTCTTCATGCTTAGTCTTCTGTCATAACCACCACCTTCGGATCACCTCTGGTCACCTATAGTCACCTCTAGTTACCTTTAGCACCTTTAGTCACCACTAGTATTTGCTCGTATCTTAAAACTCTTTAGACACTTATATTACCCATTTTTAAACGTTTAGTTCTCCAAATTATCTCCAGTAGATCTTTAGTCATCCCTCGCGATCCATCCGACCTCTTCTCGCCCTTCTATTCCACTTCAGGTCAAACGCCTACGCTCCAATTTGACACGGGCATTGATCGGGTTAGTCATCTATTTTACCTTGATACTTGCGCAACTGCTCACATGTGTCCTTACCCAGAACAATTCGAACAACTCGTGCCTTGCTCCGGTTATGTGATGTCAAGTTCAAATGAGAGAATGTCAATCGAAGGGAAAGGAAGTGTGTTACACTGTGAGATATCAGATGGAACCGTGTCAACTTTCAAGGTTAATGATGTACTATATGTGCCAAATTTATCTTTACCGCTATTTTTTTGGAAGAAAGCTAGATCCAAGGGATACTTACTCCATGACAATGGCAAAGTGATGATTATATATAAAAATAATAAAATCTGGTTGGAAGCTCATTACAATGGTGCCATGCCAGTGATCAGGGAAGTCGCACGTAAAAATGAAGTAGCTTGCTCCACCTATGAATTCTGGCATAAAGCCCTCAGTCATGCATCCCCTTCGACAATAACCAAGACAGAGAAGCTCATTCAGAACTCAGGTGTAATTCCAAATTGCCCAAAGAACTTTCACTGTGATTCCTGCATGTCATCTAAATCCGTACACAAAAAGCCAGCCTCATCAGCTGCACGATCAACATCGAAAGGCGAATACATTCACTCATATCTTGCCGGACCGTTTCCTGTTCTGTTGTATGGCAATGCACTATACTACATAAGTTTTGTTGATGACGCAACACGCTGTACCACGATTCAATTCCTTAAACAAAAATCTGAGGCGGCTCAGGCTATTATCAATTTTGTTAAGGCATTAGAAACGCAATACCATTGTCAAGTTAAGTCACTCAGAACAGACAACGGCGGTGAGTATGTCAATGCAACGCTCTCCGATTTTCTGGTTCAGAAGGGGATAAGTCATCATCTGATGCCTCCCTATTCTCCCGAATCAAACGGAGTAGCCGAAAGGCTAAATCGATCTGTTATCAAAGGAGTTCGTGCAATTCTCGCATCAATTAAAGATAAGCGGTTATGGGCTGAAGCAGCAAAATCCTTCATCTACACTAAAAATTGTCAGGCACATAGTGCTGTTAATGGACAGACGCCATATGAAGCATTCCACGCGAGAAAACCATCCATTCTACGCCTTCATCCATTTGGTCAAGATTGTTATGTGTATATTCCCATGGCTAAGCGACCATCAGGATGCAAACTTCTACCAAATGCTGAGAAAGGTATATTTGTTGGATACACCAAAACTGATCATCAATATCGAATTTTTGTTCCTGCAAGGAAACAGATAGTTATATTGGCTGATGTAAAGTTTATCCCCTACGAGGGTGATCAACCTGTTGCTGATCTAACATCAACCTTGACTCCACACAAGATTCATCAACAAGCTCCAATAACATCAACAATATTGTTGTCACAGTCTAAGCATAGGCACTTGAGCAACCTTATGGTCAGAGGTAGTTTATTTTCAATCTATGGTGAACTACAGATTGAAGAGGATAATAACAGTTACTTTATACATGATTATTATCCAGGCCAATGACACAGTTTTCTATCCATATATCCGTATCCCATCTCGTATCCCATCCCGTATCCCTTCTCGTATCCCTTCTCGTATCCCTTCTCGTGCCCTATTCTTAGAGGTGTTTGCCAAGTTATAAGACCCTGCTTCCAAGAATAGTCCCTGCCTAGTTTCATGCTAAGCCTGCGTTTGACAGCGCAGGCTACAGGCAATTACCGGCTTACAAGCCGTCACAATTGTTAAACAATTGGAAAAATTCATCTTATGTTGGTGAAGGACAAAACATTCAAGATCTCTCTCATAATCAAGATCCTAGTTATCTGTCTCAGTCAGAACCATCGCAAGAGTCATCAGTACCAACTTATATTCAACTCGAACCTCAACCATTTGCCTCAACTTCTGCTTCAACATCTTCTCAAAATCTTTTTAATCAAGATCATAATAACAATGTCAATTCCAGACCTAAACGCACTAAATGTCCTCGAACTTATGAAGATACAATAACGGGGGAGTGGTGGAAAACTTCTCGTGATCTTCATCAACCCGCATTGCAAAGTTTGAATGGTAACAATAGTGGTGATGAGGGACAAGAATTAGCACTTTTAAATGTCATTGATGTATCAGAACCCAAAACGTACAATGGTACTAAGGCATCAGCAAACTGGGAAGACTGGAAAATAGCATTTGAAGAAGAGATGTCATCCCTCAAAGAAAATGATGTCTGCAAGGTTGTTCCTCGTCCTGCAGGTCGCAAAGTTGTTGGTGGCAAATGGGTATGCGAAATTAAAAAAGATGCATATGGGGAAATTGAAAGATATAAATCACGTTACGTTGCAAAAGGATTCTCACAGATCCAAGGACTAGATTACAATGAAACATTTGCTCCAGCCGTGCGATTTGATTCTTTAAGAATACTCTTAGCAATTTCTGCCTCGAAAAATTGGAGACCAAGACAACTTGACATAAAAACCGCATTTTTCTGTGGGATCTTGAATGAAGAAATCTATATGGAACTTCCTGAAGGGTACAGGCAAGAGGGCTATGTTGCAAAATATAATAGGTGTATATACAGATTGAAGCAATCACCATGGCAATGGTTTTTCAGGTTGGCTGAATTTATCATTCCCCTCGGCTTTTCTTTGTCACCCTTTGATCCCTGTGTCTTTATCCACAATACAGGAGAATTATACTTAGCGGTATTTGTGGATGATATTGTACTATTTGGAGAACAAGATTCGCTATTGAGTGAAACTGTTAACCCGCTTAAAGCCGAATTCAAGGTCAAAGATATGGGAACACTTCACTGGCAACTTGGAATTCAAAATGAATGCTGTGATGCTGGAATTAGCTTGTCGCAAACCGCATACATGATAGAGTCCTGAATCGATTTTCTATGTAAGACTGCAATTCGGTCTCCACGCCTATCAAGTGTAACCAACAACTGATGGCAGCAACAAATGGAGAGCCTAGGGCTAAAGCAACGCTGTATCAGCAAATAGTCGGATCTATAACGTATGTCGTGTCTGCAACGAGGCCTGACCTTGCATATGCAATCTCACATCTCTCACAATTCAGTTCGGATCCATCAATTATTCATCTAAGTGCTGTCAAGCGGGTCTTGTGATACATCAAAGGAACAAGAGATTTAAAACTTACATATGAGTTCAACTCTCCCTTGATACTCAACAAATATTGTGATGCATTGTACGGAAATTGTCTAGATACTCGAAGGAGCTTCTCGGGTTATTTGTTCCAAATAGGAGGATCCACAGTCGCCTGGAAGTCTCGCAAACAACGTACCGTCACTCACTCCACTTGTGAAGCTGAGTATATGGCACTATCACTTGTAGCTAGACAATTCCTTTGGATGACACGTGGCCTTCATCAACTAGTGAACAAAAATATACCCTCGTCCCTTTCAACAGACAATAACTCCGCTATTGATCTCGCTCACAATCATAAAATCAATGACGCTACAAAGCACATTGATATTGCTTACCATTTCACTAGAGAAAGAATTGATGACGGTTCGCAAACTTTACTACAAATTCCTTTAAGTGAAAGTCCTGCAGATATTTGTACAAAAGGCCTACCAAGACCGAGACTTAACCACTTATGCACAAAAATTTTTGGTACAAAGTGAGAAGGGGTGTTGAAATTGGTGCTTCCAATTATGGTAAAGACAGGGATGTGTAGAAGACACGTCACTAATCTCCCATTAATTGTGAAGTTAGTATTAATGTGCTTTGACGTAATTACCAACCACTAGATTTTATTATTACAAAATACAGTTTATATAGCACTCTGTGTCCTAGTGGGAGTAATTAATAACTCTCCACAACAGATTTACAGACCCCTTTACTTTCCCACTCGCTTCACCAAGTTATATAATCTGTGCCTAACAGCCACAAGCTTTTGCAAACCAATCCGCTCAACACTGTTTAGCTATTAGTCTTTACAGTCCCTTGCCAAAGCTGGAGAGTAACAATATGGGTCACCATCCTTTTGGGCTGGACAGATTGCGTCCGATTTTAGGAAGTAGTACAGCTTCTGCCACCTTGAAAGGTGTTTGGAAATATTTCAAGGTCAGACATGTCTGAAAGAGGTCCCTGAAATATGTTCCAATTGCGCTCTAGCAAGCCTTGAGTAATCAGACGGTGATTTTGTCATACCCTGGGTGTGGAAACTCGAGGGACAAAAGACGATTGGCGAGTGGTCAAAAGCTGGCGTGGACTCAAATCATAAGATTCTAAACTAAAGAGAAAAGTATCTAGGAGGATATGAATCTGTATATATTTACATAAGAGTTCAACTGTTGAAACAGAGTTGCCAACATGAAACCTCCTATCCCTCATTGTCTACAACCCAAGGGTTTCAAATGAAAACCAATATCTATGACAAACCTTTAGTATTGTGATTTGTCATACACAAGACTCGTGTATGTGACACTAGTTGTTGGAATTCCTGGATTGACCTCGTTTTGGCTTACCAACTATTGGACCAATGGCCATGTGGCCACTAAAATTTCGGGGCATCACAGTTTAGGGGAGGAGGTTCTCGGAAGTTTGTCATATTCTGCTGACAAGAAGCCGAGATTGTGAAGGGATTTCACATTTGTTGTTCACAATTATGGGTCCAAAAATGAATTTATATTTTATCTAAGGAGGAGAATATTTACAGCACGCTCGCAATATTGGAAATACAGTTTCCTGCTTTTCTTTCTATCAACCAATGTGGTTGCATGCATCTTGCCTGAACTATATTTCTGAGTTAAGGCAGGATCCCACACTTCTGATCCAATCGGACTCAACGTTAGAGTCTGCTTGAATCCCATTCTGTTAAGATTATGAGCACATACAGGTTGAATCTCTACCTTGGAAGGATGCTATATGTGTTCGTAGAACACCATTGTAGATGTAGAAAATGTCACGGACTGGCCCTGTAATGTTGTGTAGCACCTGGCAAACCGTGTCATGAGTGTACTCAAATCACAGTTAATGTGTTGCGATAGTTACAGTGTTGCGATAGCAACAGTAACCACCCAAGATACCAGTTAGTTGCTATGATACAGATGTAGGCTATGGCATCACTGGTTATGGTGACTGCCCTCATGTACTTAAGGGAGCTCTGAGACTGTATTTGTACTGTAGCTTCTTGTCTTGTAATTTACTTACTCTCTTGGCCTCATCTTTGTCCTCGTCCTCGTCCTCGTCTTCATCTTAGTCCGCGTCCTACTCTCCGTCCTCGTCCTAGTCCACCGTCCGCGAGCCCTGACAGAAAAGACTTGTGTTAACTGAGGAACGCTTGTATTCAGATGACTTTTTGCTTACTCCTACTGCTAGGAGATACATCTCATAATATACATGTCCTGGATAGCCATTTCACAGTTCCTACACTATCCAGTACATTCCATTCCATTCTACTCTATACTATTTGACCCCATACCATTCAATTACAAATCTATGATGCCCCAATTATGAGTTGCCCTCAAGTCCATATCCTTGGACTTGCATGAAATATTGGCATGCATAAGTCTGCACAGATCTGGGATTTCTTGGTAGATTATAACACATTTTTCCCGAACAAATCCAGTCATTGGTTTGTTCGTATTTCTATTGCATGACCCAGTATTTTGAGTCAGTGGATAATTATTTTCTGGTCTAGGGTCCCACTTATTTCTGCAGCCGAGTCGGTTCCGGATAACATCTTTATTTTGTAATTCCACTGTATATATCATAATACCTGTAGTCTATTAGTCAATTAAGCAAGCTGAACTACTTCTCCATTCTCAGGCAATTCTTACTCCGAAGTCTTCTCTATACTCTAACATGCAAGATGTTTTATTCCAATCGAGCGCGTTTTCCCGTGACACTAGCGCGCTTTTGTTCATAGATAGAGCCGGATAGTTCCGGATACACATACAAGGCAACAGACTGTAACAAAGATTCATGTACAAATTAATGGCTGTGGGCACCTGTTAGAGATGGTGCAACATCCTTGTAAATTTAGCTTAACCCACAATCTGATATATTGTCAGAAAACATGCTCTGCACAATTTATATGGCTATACATAACGAAGTAACAAAGACTTGTCATTTTACTAACATGAGACCTGTCAGGGCAGCATGTAGACTACAGGGCGGAGACACAGGTCAATGAGTTGGTATTCAGGCCAAAGGGTACCTTCTTACGTTATGCATAAGATAGGTGCATAACTGCTCGGCCAAAAGGCCAGACCAGAATCATAGAACACTAGAGTTCTGTTATCTCCAGATATATAGATTATACAGAAGGCAATCCTGACAAGAACATTGGACTTATATATACATCTAAGGGAGAAATCCCCGCTACTCTCGTGTGCCTGTCAAACCTAGTGATGACCAGCCACCTCTCATCTACCATGATGAGCCAAGGTACACTGTAGTACGAAAATATCCAAAGTATATGCAACAGTAGGCGCGATTAGCGTACTCGGGATATATGTAGAAAGAGTCGATCTTGTCAGGAACCTGAGACGAAACAGATAATGGTCGTTGGAATTTGCCACATTTCTTACAATAATTGGCATTCCTTGCAAATATGAACAACTTTCCTGCATGCTGCACAATACATCCTGTATTCTACATTTTAATTTCTTTTTGCTGTTGAAATATTCTCTCATGCATTTGCATGTGCAGGGTAATATGATACTATTTGCAAATGCAGTGAGAGATATGGTCACGTTTACTTTGCAACAAATAGGATGGCGTTAATGGTGCGGGGTCAGCTGTGCTGAAGACTTTTTACTGTAATAATTTTTGTTTACATACCCACTTTAACTCTAGGATATGCACACATAAAATCGCGTTTTACATGTAACTTAGAACTTTAATGGAAACAATATTCTTTGAGCTATACTTTCTGCTCTTCTTACAATGAAATCGCAACAATGGTTGAGTCCTAAATTCGAGAGCCAGAATTTCCAATATTTATCCTTTCAATCTCTCTCCTTGCATGGGTCTTATTTTGGAGAATATTCTGTTTTTGGCTTCAGGGTGTTTTTCTTTCATTTTTTTGCGTCAGATTTTAATTGCGTATGCAGCTATGTAGCTATGACATAGTATCAGAGAAGTGTATAATAGATGACTAAATTGAAAAGAAGAGTACTCATGCCGCGGATTTCATATACAAGGATCCCTCATTATCTATCATTGCAAAGTTAGAAAATATCCAATTTGAACATGAAAATTTAGCTAGTACCTGATGTAGACTCTAGGAGTCCTCCATAGTCATAGACTCAGTTAGGACTATAATAATAATAAAACTAATCTAATCATTTGCAAGTACCACTGCCAAATTATGGTGGCTTTTCCTCCACCCCAAGTCAGCCCTCATCCGTGAATACCCACCCAGGAGAACTTCTCAAAAACCCTGAGTTATCCATACATGCCTCCGTAATCCATTATCTTTCTTCCGCGCGAAATGTGATCTTAGATGTCTCCTTCCCAAGTGGAGTAGGTTCCCAGGCTACTCAGACTATACCAGAGAACACCACCAGAGGGCGGACCACGGCACCTTCCATCGTCGGCATTTTTTATTGTGTCAGCTGCACTCTCGTGAGCGAAGTCGAGGCACGCACAAAACTCACTTCGTGAAACTTATGCCAAATTTCGAAATCTCAAGCCCGTCAATACTGTATCCATCCTCCGTGTCATCTTATAAACGTGTCCTGATTTCTCTCACGCCCATCCTAAATAACTGTCTCCTAGATTTTTGCGCTACGCCCTTCTTCCTCTGTCGGGTGTAAATATCGGCGTGGGCGTGTATTTGGTGACCAGCTGAGGCCAGAGAAAGTCGATGAGAGGTATGGCCATTGACACGAGGATGTACTAGGTCGTACCTGTAAACTTGATGAGGTTTTGGTGTGGATCGATCTCGTTGGGTGGGAGAAATTGATTTCGTGGAGTATCTTGAATTAATGCCTCGTGGGCCAACTTCTTTGGTATCGCAAAATTTGATTGAACTTGGCTCTAGGCGAATATTTCACTCCCAGGCTCGTAAAGGACACCGCGTAGAGGTGTTTAATCTTACCTTGCGGGTTCGGGTTCAAATGTGCTATAGTTTAGGCGGCAATTCACGCGATTGGCGTGAGTAGGCTGTGGAAATGAACACTGTGATTCCTGGCGGCTCCAACAGTCCTAAACCTATATCATATCTAGAGCTTCAGGAATGGACTTAAAAAATACAAACAAATAGAGGCAGACCAAGTTTTAAAATTCGAATCTTTAAATCTTCCCTTCATCCTTCTCTCTCGCCCTCTAGCGCTCTTCGCTTTCTGTCGAACATTGGTGATCGAGCCGCTGGTATTTTTACCATTCTACCTGTTCGGAAAAAGCTCCGCAACGCTATTTTGGACAACTCGAGAGTCCGCTCGATGGCTCTCGCAGAACTACCTGGCCTTCACCAGTCTTCTAAATGCACGTAAATGGGCCAAGCCGTTTCGAAAGGGAAGGAGAAAGCCTTCCTCACTGTCAATGAGCCCGATACTGACATGATCGGGTCTGTTGAAACTGTTGAAGAACCACCTCAGCCAGCCTCTATGCCTCATGGGATTGGAAGACTCTTCCATTTGACTCCGATGGATTAAAACCATTCGGAAGAAGCTGCATCAAAAGCAGCTTTCATAAAAGGGTCGCAGCTTATTATTTATCCATTTATGTGCTATTGAGTTTCCAACTATATAGGACAGACTAATTAAATACAACTTTTCTTTTTCATTCTAATTGGGTGGTTCCTTAATTTGATGGTGGGATCCCCATTACTGGTTCACCAGAGGGGGTCGCAGCTTAAATCTGCCACCAAAGCAGATTGCCCCCCCGGATCTTCAATCAATTCTCGAGGCCGAAGAACAACTTGCCGCCGAGACGGCGATGAATCTGGCACTCTGTTCCGCTGCCATCTCTCGCGTTGAATCAACCTTCCTCCCTTTGACCAACGGGTCAAACAGACGATACATAGACTCCATGAGAGTGTACCTTCGTGCCGTCATTGCGCAATACATGGCCTCGGGCCTTGCCACCACACCATTCGTCCTTGCTCCTCTCCCGGCGAACCCTCTCCAACGAGCTCCCGACGCCTGGAACCCAACAATACCGACCAACCCAGTCCAGCCTTTAAAAGGCACCTGGGCCACGGTGACCAAAAACCATTTGCGACAGAAAGCAGTCACTTTATACTTGCGACTAAAGCCCCAAAGAAGGTCGCCCCGAAAGCGAAAGCGAAAGCCAACAAACGACCATTCGTTCGCTTCGATAGCGACCATCCATGGCGCAAGCTCTCACCAAGCTGCGTAGTGGTCGGAGTAGAGGATGTGTTTGGGATAAACTAGGCCACTGTCTACAAGAAATTTATCCTAAATTACAGGCTACGGTCTCAGTTGCACGGGTTAATGCAAATGTTTGCTACACACACTAAAATTGCCTTGACATGTGTATTATATAGCGCCATGTCAATGTATGCCGCATGTCTTTTACTTGCACGCCCATAAGCACTTGGATGCGCTTAGAATAGCTCGGCAATTTGTTAGAAATTGTCAAGGATTTCTAGGAGGAAATATCTCGAACAACAAGTGTACAATTTCGGACAAGAATTTATTGATAGTTGTATATGATATCAAACTCATTTCTCAATATGAATTGATAATATATAATACTCTGTTAACTTGGTTTTATATATACAGATGAGTCTATCCTTAAATATTGATCCCCGAGGCTTTAGTGATCCCGAACTCCCAGTGATCTAGCAACAACCAGCCACTCAATTATCTCAAGATAGCATTTCCTAGCCACTAAGCCTTTATTTAGCCTAAATGAGCTTAATCATATTCAATCTAATCAACTCAATTGGTCTTGATGATCATACTTAGAAATCTAAACCTTCATACATGCCAAGTCTAGATTTCCAACACAATTTAATCTGGCTTGCTGATGGAATCTAGATGTGATTTGAAGTAGAGAGATGGGGTTAGAATCTTGTATGTAGACAGATAAAAGGCGACTGGAGCTGAAGGAAGAGAGAGACAGGTCCTGTAATGAGTTAATTAATGGATTCTACTTAATTCTATCATTCATCACAGTTTATTTAATTCCTTCACGGTAATCAACGAACATTTCTTGTCCTTCATAGTGATAGACTCGGTAGGGACTTTAAAATTCAATGCAACAAAAACTTATTCAAATTGACTGAAAGAACAGCTTTACTTATCTATGTTAACTGTCCAATATAAATTGAGTAAATAAGGATGCGCCAGAGAAAGTCATGAATGACGCTAGCCGTTTCCACCGATTCTTGATCGGCTTTGCAATTCTGAGAAGGGATGAAAACATGAGGTAAGGGCTCCTGGATGTCTTTTCGAAATTGGCGAGACTTAACACCAAACTCGAAGAATCTTCCGACCTTGCGCTTTTCGGATGGCAAATATACGCGCGAAGATTACAACTATCATTGATGCTGAATTGACCTCAGATGAGACCCAACTTAAAACTGGCATGCCATTTTAGCCCGCGATTTCGCGCCTCTTGCGGACTTCCGCAACTGTGGCGAGTCTGGAATGGCTACAAAGCTCCGGCCTCGTCGCAAAAGTGAGCGGTGATATCGCTGCCTCGGCTTCCACGCCACTCGTGATTACTCCCGCGCTGCGGCTTGCCGAGACTGCGGATCAAGAATGCACTCTGGGGCAGGGTGCAAGGCCCTCTCTAAATATCAAAACTGGGCGGGGCGTCACCACTCAGAGTATCGAGACTGCCTATTTAGACGCGAAAATGATGGGCTGATGAAGAAAATGCAGCTCAAACAGGTCTGCCAAGTCGACCATGGAATGTCTGCAGTTGGCGCCAATAGGGCAGTGGAGGCGAATATCGCCTAAAACGAGGACGTCTCCACGGCAGAGGGATCGGGCTTCGGAGTTTTAGAGTTGGAAGAAGTTTGAGGGCTCAACAACCTCGCAGCGTCCTTTTGGTCTTCGCTATCCAGGAGCAGGAGAGAGAGGTGTGTTTATTGTAGTACTTGATTCACAGACTATCTGGAACATTGAGCTCCTCTCTGGTCCAGGTCACGCCTTGTACAGTGCTCCTTGCCTCTTTTATGTGGTCAAAGATTATTGAGATATTGACCGTGATGAATAGCCATTCCTAGGAGCAGGATACTGGCTGATTCAAGATCACCTACTAACTCATCTCCAGCTCTCAGCAGAGAATGAGCAAATCTGTCATTTGGAGGATGTGACAGGCGAGAGAATGTGTGAGGAGCGTGTTGCTGGGGTCCAACATGGGGGTATCTTCTGGTTTTCAGAGTAGATATAATCTGCTGTAATTGATTGATTGAATTGAATTGTTTTAGGGTCCTAAGCTATGCTCTATATCTCCTAGGAGTCAAAGACCGGTGTACACGACCGAGATCATGCTTTCCGCATGCCCACCTCGGTTTCACCGCGTGAACCACTATACAACCAGTAGCTAGTTAAAAGAAAGAAAAATAGAAACTCCCGTAAACTCCTATAACTAAAGTTCCGAGCCCAGTAATCCAGTTTGTGGTTAGAAAAACGACACTTCTCGTCTCGTTTTCCTGCCTGCCATGCATTGTGCTATGACTAGTTACCACTGTCTCCGCTGAGAGCAGGAGATGGATCCGTAGGTTGGCCCCCGAAGCAGCCAGTTTCCTGCGCAAAATTTGTAAAGTTCTCGAGGCACTTAGGCCCGAGAAGCTTGTGGACAAAGTCGTGATGTGACATTGTCCCTCGTAGTCGACGCGTCTGGCGTGCGTGCAGTAGACAGTGAATGAAATGGAGAGGTGATGTTTCCTCCCCACACGCACACTTCATTGAAGCTGAGAAGTTGTTGAAACGGCGTTGTGTTGTAATGTGTGGTCTGTGGGGAATACATTAGATTTGAGAGGTAGTTGTATTGGGTGATATTCAGTGCACAGACACCTAAATCTTGTACATAGGAAAATTCTTCTCCCTATTAGATCGACATAGTCTTCAATACACAACAATCAGACCACAAGGTTATCACGTCCTGCGCATAGTGCTAAACAGGAGCTTCAGCTCATTGACTACCGTAAGCTCATAATCACAACACAGTGACATGCCGCGAAATTTCCGTGGCCCGTTCGGGCTGAGATCAGTTCGCGGAGTAGCCGCCGGGAAAGTGCCAACTCGCGAGGCTTGCGTCGTTGCATGAGAAGACCTAGATTTTGATACTTAGGTGGACATACTTCTTCCCACCAGTCGTCGAGAAGCGCTTGACGTTTCCGGTTCATGAGCCGACGAACGTACGCCATTGTGACGGAGCCAGGCTGGCTGTCTTTGCTTAGCAGTTGTCGGAGGCTGGAGCGTGCAGCTCTGTCTGCATCTTCGTTTCCCTGTATCCCGGAGTGGGCCGGTATCCACTTCACTGAGACTAGAGCCTTTTTTGATAGCGCCCTAAATTGGCGTACATTGTCTTGGCTTGTTGTGGCAATTCCTGTCAACAGTGCCTTCATAGCAGACTGACTATCCGTGAATACATTGATCTGCTGCCTGCCGTCCCTTCCCCTGTTCTCCATCTCCAACAATCCCAGCGCAGCTTCCAGGGCCTTCCTCGCCCCTACAATCTCAGCATCAAGCACTTCACCATGCTTGATGCCACATTCATTCAACAGAGTTTTTCCATCCCTCTTCAAGACGGACCCCCATGTTGAGCGACCATTCCCCTCCGACGATCCACCCGGGTAGGCGCAAATATCTGATGCCGTTACACTATCAATGAGCCGAGTTGCCTTCTCTTCCTCCTCTATCCTTGAGCCGAAACCCGAAAGATAGCATGGCGGCGGTAAAGGCTCGGCATTTTCCGCGTCCAGGAGTTGTCAGTAAGCCTGCTGGACTCGTGACATCTGGAACTCTGGATTTTTATAGATCCGAGCATATTTCTTGTACTTCCGTGTTGCATCTCTTGGACACACAGCAGCACGGGTCCGGAACGGGTGGCGATTGTCTAGTGAGTGTAGCCGAGCCGAAAGCTGTAGTCGGTTCCCTTCCAGAATGATCTTCCCTGTTGGGATACCTCCTTCGCAGTGGAGAACTGGATTCGGTGTCGTTCTCATTACCGGGAGGGCAGCACGCAGTCCCGTTAGGATTGCCTTATCAATCATCTCACAGAAAATGCTGGTACGAGGGGTGCTGATCCCCCTTATGGTCGGACGTTTGAGGCCGGGCCACCAAAAATCTGCTCCAAATGTTGCTATGGGGACAATGCACGTGTCCACCGCTCGAATCAGTGCCGCAGGAGCGGCTCCTCGATACGCTGAGTTGAAACGGCGCATGTGCTGGGCAACCTTCAGAGCTTTGCCGCACCACATTGTGACGTGGTTTTTGAAGTCCAGTCGCGGGTCTAGGTGTACTCCAAGCCAGGGTATTTGGTCTGCTGGCTCGATAACCACGCCGTTCACACAAATGCCCACTAGCTTCTCGCGTTTTCGTCTGGGAAACTGGACTACCTCTGACTTGTTAGTATCGAAGGAGACTGCGTTAGTACTTGCCCAATCCAGAAGATGGTCCACTTCTTTCTGTACAGAAGCGGCTGACTCGGCAATGCTGCGCCTCAATCCTAGGATCCCGACGTCGTCCGTGTAGCTGAACCTCATTCCTACATTACCACTTTGCATGGGCTCTGCCATGTACAGAAGGAAGAGCAGCGGCGATATTGGCGATCCCTGCGGAACCCCACACACCAGCTCTCTTTGTCCGGTTACCCCTCCTGAGTATCGTACTTGCAGCTTTTGTTGTGCAAGAAATGACGTTGCCCATCTGAGAATTGAGTCAGGCCACCCCTGCTCTTGCATCCTCCTCACCAAACAATTGTGAAGTACTGCATCGAACGCGCCTTGGACATCCAGAGTCGTGAATGTGGCCGCCCAACCCTGGGTACTTGCTTCTTCAATATTGTGGACTATGCAGCTGACAAGGTTGTTTGTCAATATTTTAGGAAGCGCACCAAATTTTTGGTATCCAACAACGTCGAACGTAACCGCGAGATGGGCTATCTGCTTCGCCAAGAGTCGTTCCAGTTCCTTACCCAAACATGACAAAAGGGCAATTGATCTCCAGCCCTTAACCATTGTTGGATCTCGGTTCGACTTGCGTAGGAGCACCACTTCAGCCAGCTTGAAGCAGGATGGGTGGGTGCCAAGTCTGATGCAGGCGCGGAAGAGAGTGCCAACAAATGGTCCAATCGTCTTCCAACAACTTCGCAGAAGCTCTACAGAGATCCCGTCAGCTCCAGGCGCTGTGTTGGCGCAGCCTATGCTGCACATGCGGATCTCCTCGTCCGAGAAATGGTCGTTCCAGGGAATTCGATTAGTGCTTGGCGCATCGAGTGGCGGTAGATCGTCCGTCGCTTGGTGCTGTGCCAGAAGAGCGTCTCGGAGTACCGCTGCCCGCTCGGCTGGGTCGGGGTACTATTGAAAGGCTGAGGGCGATGGATAGGGAGACGTCACCTTGTGAATAGAATACTGATAGGTATGGGAGAATTCAATAGATCACTTGGACAGAGTAAGATGATTGATTGATGGTGAGTTGTATTTTGTGGATGATTGATATATAGATACTGAGAGTAAAAAGGCCCTATCTATATACAGGAGTTCCTACCCTTATTCCTCTACATGTTATTGTCTATGATAGCTAGAGTAACTACAATGGTGTCCTCATTGTAGTGAACATGTTGATGTTAGTGTGTAGGGACCAGGAGGCAATAGTGATCAGACTCTAAGGGGTTAACTTTGCTGGTGCACAGTTATCCCCTGAAGGTGTGTGCAGTTATGAACTCAGATTTTTACAACAGGTACATCTTCCCTTCGTGGTTCAGAGGAGGGGGGGTACTTGCTTGCCTTGGCTCGGCCGAGCGCATCAGCTTGAAAAAATCAGTCGGTTTTGTGATTGCTTAGACTTGACGCGTCTGGTGCTCTTTCCTTGCTGCTCTGAGGGTTGAGCGCAGCTTCTTTGCATGTATCCATCGCTGTTCCGGAGTCACTGCTACACGTTATTCAGTGCAAGCTAGCTTGCATTCCGGTTTCCACCGAGGCGCACATTTGCCGTGTCTTTTGTTCCTTCGTTTTCCTGTTGCTTTGATAGCGTTATTAAGGCCGGAATAGAGATTGTTAGCGTATTTGTTCGCCTTGCAATCCGTGTCCAGGGCTGTTGGCAGGTATGTAAACTGCGTTACAGCAAGGGCAAATCTCGGCAAGTTTCGACGAGTTACCCTGATCTGCAAAGACTCCTGGTCCCTTTTTCCGGATCCAGTGGGAAATCGTCCTCAAATCGGAAGATGGTCGCTGGTTACGCACTCATTACAATCCACCCATGCTTGAGCTCCGTTGATTTTGTTCCAAGCAAGATCGAGCGTGTTCCCGGCTCAATACGTCGGCTCACCCACAATCAGACAAGTGAGATTGTGACGTTCCGCCCATCTCTCAATTTCAATTCCTTGTCTGTGTGGGCGGGTAACCTCTGGTTGCCACGCGCGGTATACTGCGTTGAAGTCACCAGCTGCGACGGATTGTGGTGGTGGGTCCCAGTTGAGGAGAGGTCTAATTGCTGTTGGGTTGTTTGGGTCTTTATACACGTTGAGAAACGTGACTCTGTTTACCACGACCCAGCAGTAGTCCGCCGTTGGGGGATTGCAGGGAAAGATTTGAGTTGCTGAGTGGATTCTACTGTTTATTAGCGTATAAGTCACTTCCCTGGGTCGAACGTTTATGCCGCCATGTGGTGTATGGCAGTCGTAATGTGGTATGTGGCAGTTGTAACCAGGGTGTGACTTTGTCTCCTTTGTGGCTTTTTTCCACAAAGGCTCTTATATTAGCACCACATCCACGCCTAGCTCATAAGCTCGGGAAAGCGCAATGTCGTGTGACTGGCCTCCCTTACCTACGTTGATCGACATGAAACTTATTGTAGGTGGGAGGCTAGTAGGGACCCGTGACGGGCCCTTCAGGAGGACTCAACAGGATTCGTCGTTCCTATGGGCGTGGCGTCAGGGGCGACGTTGGTCATCAGAACTTCGAAACTGTTGTTCGATTTCACCGCTGTTGGTGAGTCTTGCGTTTGTCTAGCAGCCGCTAGAACTGCTGCCTCTGCGCGACGGGCTGCAGCTTTAGCCCTCACAACAGCCGCTAGCTCGCGTTGGCTCGCGATGCAAATATTGGCCAGTTGCTCTCTGCTTACCGGCCCGGACTTGGTGGGGCGCGCCAGACAGACTCGACTGTCGGACCTGTGCGGTCCTCCGCAGTTGCGGCACTTGGTGTGTGCACGGCACTCATCTGTCAAGTGCATTGTTGAGGAGCAGTTCCAGCAAGCTCGGGCGCGAGAGCAACCTCGCGTCCCGTGGAACTGCAGGCAGCGTTTGCATTGCTGCACAGTCTGTCGCGGTTTGTGTGGGATCGCGACACCCGAGTCGTCGAATAGGCGGAACCCTTGTCTTGGTTCCGCTCCCCTCTTGAAATGAGCGAGCCATGACTGGTAAAGCGCGCCGGGGTGATTTTTCCCGTGAGGCCGAACTTTGACTGGAACGGCCTTTGTAACCCTGGTGATCTCCTCGATCACCATCTCCTCTATCACTGGCACCCTTCCAAGAAAAGGGTGGATGGCAATGGGGACTATCGAGATCCGGAGCGCCACAATTTCGGAGGCCTCTTCCAGTCTTCCATCGATAGGGAGGAAAGATTCCGCCGCGTTCAATAGGAGCTGGCGAGATTCCTGATTCTTCGCTCGAAGTGCGAAACCAGTTGGGACTCGGTAGACATGTTCAATGTCTACTTTTGGCGTGTTGGTGAGCTGTGCCACCGCATCTCTGATACCAGCTGGGGACATCTTTTGCCACTGATGCTTTGAATTCAGCCGGAGGAACAATCAGTTGTCTGGCGTGGACAAATGGACCGTCTTGTCTGATTTCCTGGTCGGCGGGTGTGACAGTCTTAAAGTGGCATTTTATTCAAACTGAACTCAGAGCTAGATACAAATGAAAATCTTAAAGTAACGAGCAGAGACCTGACTGAAAGCCTCCTATTTATTTACAAGACTATGATCTCATTCCCCCATTTCATACCATTCTCAAAATAGATTATGACCTGTCCTCCGACAAACACCAGCATCTCTGTCTATTTTAATTCAGCTTCATTTTAATGTTAGTAATTTTAGTTATTAAAATAGTTATGATGCATGTGGCTTTGATGACTCACAACTGGTGTTCGAGTCGTCCTGTCTGCAATCTAAATTTGTCATTTAAGAATAGATTTGCATGAACTGGGCCAAGGCCTATACTTGGGTCTAATGAGTTGTGGAGGGGTTCATGACATGTATGATGTTTAATATGGTTGGAAGAGTTCAAGCCTTATTTGTTAGGCAGCAGCCTAATGATAACCAGGTATGAGCCTGTGACAGCAGGGTCAGCTTTTGTGGAGCACGGCTTACCATCTCTGGCGCCAGCTAATTGGGTAGTCTTCTCCCGGCTACAGTTGCCCAGGTTGAAGTTACCTTGGGCACTGCAACGGCAGGCCTTGCTGGCCTGGCTGTTGAAATTGGAGGAGGCCCGCTGCTGCTGGCCTGCTGGCCGACGGGGTAGGAGGGGAGGCTTGTCGGCACTGGCGTAGTTCCAGTGCGTAGGAAGTGGGCGAGGGCGCCCCTTAGACAAGCGTTCATCTCGTCCAAGTATTCCTTGTTATCCGTCGTTTTTAGTGGCAGCATAACGCTTTCCAATGTATTTATGACTGTTGAACCCATTTCGAGTCTGGCAGAGGCATTTGCAGCCCGCTTTCTTTCGTCTTCCAATAAAGCTACGATTTCTGGCAGGTATTCTTGTGCCACACTGGTGGGAGCTCCACCAGCAGGTTGGCTATTGCGCACAGTCATCCCGGGAATCGAGGCCGGGGCTGGCAGAAGTTGTGAGGCATTTACTGCTTTTGCGTTATGGGGGTCTTCCGTTCCCCTCGGTGTGCTTGCAGTTGGTGTCTACTTTTCTATTGGAACCGCGATTTTTCATGCTGCAACGCGTGTGGATTCTGGCATTGCTTTTGCCAAGACTACTTTCTTGACAGCAATTTTTGGTGCTGATGTCGCCTTCTGGGAGCTCTCTGCTCCTGCAGTTGCCCAACGCGAGTCCTTTCGGCCTTTTCGGACCCAAGCATCAATTATGGGAGTGGCATCCTCCATCTCAATGTCGGTTTTGCTGCTTTCTTCCATCTGCGCAATTATGTCGGCTTCCATCCCTTCGAGATCAATGTCGTTCTGCGTCAGTCCCTTTGTTGTTGCTTTTTGCATTGCAATGCTTTTTGCTTTGTTCAGCATTTGCTTCTGTGATTCCAGATGCGTCTGGTGGTTGTGCTTTACTACTTTTGTGGTTAACACAATTTTCGCAGGTTTCGCGGATTTTGGGGGTACCAGTGCCATTTTAAGGCTGAGTGGCACAGTACCACGGAAGATTGATGAGTAGATAGTCGAGAGGTGAATTTACGGGGTGAAACGGGCTGATGGGGCAAATTTTCATCAAATTCTCCCAAAAATTGATTGTTTTTTTTTTTTTTAAGTTTTGGTCCTAAGCTGACGCTATCTTTGCCACATTGGGTCAAGGACCAGCGGATCCGGCAGGGTTCCCTGTAACTTCTCCTACAGCCTAACTTGTTCCAACCTCGTGAATTGCTACCAAAAGTGCAGCTGATTAAGCAAAAACGAAAAATCAAGAAAATCAAAACAGCTCCGAAAAGAACAGAAGATTCCTCCATGTAAGACCCAGTAAATGCGCTCCTCACACATTCCCTTGTCTGTCACACCTTCCAAATGACAAAATTTATTCAATCTCTGCTGAGAGCAAGAGATGAGTTAGCAGGCACCTTTGATCCAACCGGAATCCTGCTATTGGTTAGTAGATGCCCCGAAAGAGGACATTGTCGAGGTTGCTGTGTCCTCAAACTTCTTCTTCAGCTTCCAGAGCTCCGAAACCTGTTGCCTCGGCCATTGAGACGTCCTTCGCAGCAGCTATGATCGCCTCTTCGGCCTTTTTTGCTGCAGCCCTGGCTTGTGCCACCTTTGCGAACTCCCCTTGTTCGATGTGGCGAATCCACGCGAGCTGCTCTTTGGTCACTGGTCCGGATTTTTTTGGTCTGACTTGGCAGGCCCGAGAATCCGATCGGTGAGATCCCCCACAGTTGCGACAGCGTGTGAGGGCCTTGCACTCTGTTTCGAAGTGCATATTTGATCCGCAATTCCAGCAAGCCGGAGCGCGGGAGCAACCACAAGTGGCGTGGAAGCCGAAACAGCGTTTGCATTGTTCAATTGATCGACGAGGCTTGTGGATGGTAGCCATACCCGAATCGTCGAAAAGGCGGAAGCCCGCACGAGAGGCTTCGTCCTGGTGAAAAATGGCATGCCAGTTTCAATAAGGTGATCCAGGCCGACATTTCCCATGAGGTCGGACCTGGATTGGATTTGCGCTGGTCGTAAGGAAGATCTCAGCGGTGACACTTGCAGCATTGGTCGCTACGGGGCCGTACTGTGAAACAATACTTACAGGTACGTTCGGTATCTGTAAGGCAACAAGATCCGAAGATGCTTCGAGTTTGGCGTTTTCACTTGCCAGCTTTGGAGAGACATCTAGGACCTCTTGTCGTATTTTTTCGTTCTTTGGTATAATAGCAAAGCCGGTATTTACTCGATGAATCGAGGTTATATCATTGTAAGAGAGATTAAGCGTGTCCGCTACCTTACTTTTCACAGTGTGGTTTGAGAGATTCCGCCATGGGTGCTCCTTTCCCAGGCGAAGGAACAGTCGCTTATCGACTTTCACCTTGGGAGCTTCTTTCTTTTGGGCTCTCGCCGCAGGTCGCGGTACAGCCTTTGCTATAGGAGCTGCATTTTGTCGCAGTCCATTTTTGGCCACCGTGGCCCAGGTGCTTTTTACAGGCGGCAGTGGGACGGCGGGAGTTGTATTGCTCCTGGCTTCTGGAGCCCTTGAGGTCGGGTTCGCAGGGCGAGGAGGGAGGTCGGGTGGCGTGATAGCCGGGCCCGTGGCCATGTATTGCGCAATGGCGGCGCGTAAGTAGACTCTCATCGAGTCTACGAATTGTCTATTTGACCCGTTGGCCAAAGGGAGGAGGGTGGCTTCGAGGCCAGAGATGGCGGCGCGTCATTGTTCAGCTTCGACAATTGGTCGAAGCTCTATGGGACACTCTGCTTTCGTGGCAGCTTTGGGCTGCGACGTTGATTTTGGCGCTGATATAGGTGCAGCGTTTTCCGACGGTTTTGATGCGGTCGGAGGAGATTTTAACGATTCTCCAATCCCGTGGGGGACGGAGGGTGGTTGAGGAATTTCCTCAACAGTTTCAACTGACCCGATCATGTCAGTATCGGGTTCAGCAACGGCGGGGAGGGCTTTTTCCTTCCCTTTGATGGAGACCTTGCTCATATCCGCGCATTTCGGAGACTGGGCAAGGCCAGGTACTTGTTCGAGAGCCCTCGGGCGGACTCTCGTGTTGTCCAACTTGGCATTGGGACGCTTTTTACGAACAGGTGGCATGGTTAAGATGCCAGCGACTCGATGACAATTTATTGTACGAATGCGACGAGCGCGAGAGGGAGGGAGAGGTGGAAAAAGTGAAGATTCGAAAATTCGAATTCTCCCAAAAATTGGGTGATTGATTGATTTATTTGAGGTCCCGGGTAACAGCTCAGCTCCTTATGGCACGGGACTGGTGGGCTCGGTAAGGATTATCCTAAACAGCTATGCCCTACTCGTTCCCACCACAAAGTCACTATGTGACACTGATTACAAACAACCAAACCCCAAAAGAAATAGCGACCAAAACCAACTGAAATAAAGCAAATTAACATGTAGGAGCGGTGCAAGTATTTCTCATCCTATGCCCCCCTTAGTCATTTCTCTCGTCCTAACAAAATAATCACTCCGGCCCTTGCATCCAACTGAGGGCGGGTCTGCATCCATGCTCCAAAAGCAGCCGGTATTCCTTGCAAAATCTATGAACTTCTCGAGACCCTCTGGTCCAAGTAGTTGGTTGGTATAGTCCTCCACGGTCATGGATCTTCTCAACCTGCGCATTATAGCAGCATTCTTCCTGCATCGGACAAAATGAGTTGGCGTTGTCCTTTGTCCACAGACGCATTCCAGTTTCGCGTCTTCGTGGTTCAGGCGGCGGTGATAATCCGCATAGTCTCCATGTCCTGATCTTGCTGCCAGGAGCTTATGGAGTAATCGTCGAGAAAGACCTAGTTCTGGTGGTTTCCGACGTCGCATCTGTAAGTCCAGGTCTCGATATCTGTCCGGACCCGACTTAATCCACTAGTCTTCCACTAGTTTCTGTCGGCGATTGTGCATCAAACGGCGTATGTATGCCTGCGTTGTCTGCAGCGACGATGATGACTTCCCTGTAACAGTTCCGATAAATAAAGCTTGGGCGTTCATATGTCGAAAGGTAAGTTTATTTACTAACTGAAGAACAAGACTACTGCTACACTCAACGCCCTATTTTTTTTTTTTTTTTTTTTTTTTTGCATCAGATTTTAATTGCGTATGCAGCTATTTAGCTATGACACAATATCAAAGAAAAGTACAGAATAGATGATTCATCGTTAAGGAAGAGCACTCATGCCTCAGATTTCATTTGCAAGTACCACTGCGAAGTTATGGTGGCTTTTTCTTCACCCCAAGTCAACCCTCATCCGTGAATACCCACCCAGGGGAACGTCTCAAAAACCCTGAGTTATCCAGACATGCCTCCATCATCTTTCAACTTTTCTCCGCGCGAAATATGATCTGAGATATCTCCTTCCCAAGTGGAGTAGGTGCCCAGGCTACTAAAACTTTACCAGAGAATACCACCAGGAGGCGGACCACAACACCTTCCATCGTTTGCTTGTTTTTATAGTGTCAGCTGCACTCTCGCAAGCGAAGTCTTGGCGCGCACAAAGCCCAATTCGAAAAACTCCTTGCCAAAATTCGGAATCTCATGCCCTTCGAGGTTATATCCGTCCTTCGCATCATCTTGTCAACTTGTCCAGATCCCTCTCACATCCATCCCAAAGAACTGTCTCCCAGATTTGTGCGCCACGCCTTGCATCCTCCGGCGGGTATAAATATCGGCGTGGGCGTGTATTTGGTGACCAGCTGAGGCCAGAGAAGGTCGAAGAGTGGTGTGGTCATTGGAATGAGGATGTACTTGGTCGTACTTGTAGACTCGATGAGACGAAGATAGGGGTCAAACTCGTTGGGAGCGAAATAACGAAGTGGATGAGTAATTTGGATTTTTGCCTCGTGGGCCAACTTCTTTGATATTGCGAAACTTGACTGAACTTGGCTCTGGGAGAATATTTCACTCCCAGGTTCGTAGAGGACACCGCGTACAGGTGTTCAGTCTTGCCCTCCTCAACGCCCTATTTGTATACATGATTCCAATATTTCAAACACTAGTCTCTGTCCTCTAGTCCGGCTCCCACTATTAAAGTGTGGGCTAGTTACCAACAATGTTTCGTGCACGGGGAGTACCAGACTCTTAATACCAACGTATCTTAGCGCTGAGGTAATAAGTATGCATGAGATGAATATCACAGGCTACAGGCAATCTACCGGCTTACTAGCCGTCACATTCCCCGTCCGAAGCGCAAGTACAGCTGCCTGATTGTCAAGAAGAACGAAGATTCTCTCACGGTTCTTTCGAGCGCGCATAGCTTCCCGAAGTGCTACTGCTGCTCCTACAATTTCTGCATCATAAACTTCACCGCCATGTAGACGACCGTGACCTCGTGCGAATATTTGACCTCCGCGTTGGAGGACATATCCCCACGAGGATCGTCCATGGCCTTCAGATTACCCATCAGAGTAGGCGCATATGTCAGAGGGAGAGATCGTGCTATAATCTGCTGTAATTTTGGTAAGGATTCACGCGGTTAGAATGAGTGGGCTGGGGGACATATCACAGGGATCCCCGCCGGCTCCACCAGTCCCGTACCCATAGTACTACGTAGAGCTTTTACTTTAACCCGGATCTTGAATTAAACAACATCAACAAGACTGGCTTGCGCCCACAAAACATTATGGGCCCTACACTCATGCACAGCCCGGCCAGAATTCAACTGGGCCTAGCTCGTAACACCTATCACTATGGTACAAAAAGCAATCAAGGTAACTCAAATGGAGATTTTTGTCATTGCTGTAGCTAAATTGTTAACGATAGCTGCTATCTTTACTGAGGGACACGGCATATTTGAGCCATTGAATATATATGCAATCCCGAAAATTTATATCTACCCTCTCATTGTGGGCAACTGCATCATCCAATTTATCATCTTCTTCATCAACTGGAGCTAGAGTGTGAACCACACCATAAGGAACTTGCAACCGGGTTCGTGTGTGGATTATCAATCTCCACAGGAGCGTATTCCGGTTCCTTTACCATCTGGTAAAGAAAATTATCAAGAGCTCCATAATAACATCTTCGTAGGCCTCTTGTAAACATGTAGAGCATAGTACGAAAGGCACAATTCCTGTCCGTGATGATGAATCCTGTTCCGAGACCGTCTGATATAGAATTAGTACATATTTAATTTCCAGAAAGCAAAAGTATAAAATAAATGATCCTAGAGAATCTCCTACTTGCTAGAAATCTCCTCGCTAAAAGTATGAGGAGATGATGGAGTAAATTGGGATAACTTGGGGTACTTGGGGTACTATTGAGAGAAATGGTATCTTACGTGGGCCTGGAACCCTCACCACTATTGAATATTCGGAATATCCGAGCTTGACAACTTGGTCAAAGTAGGCAGGACTGCGATTTTTTCTAGTGTTGTCATTCAATTCTCTGTTTGTTGCTCTCTGTATCTTTGGGCAATATTCCGTTAAAGTTTGCTGGGCTGATTCCTGATCAAACATAATAAATTGTTGCGTATCAGGACGACACATATAACCATATCTTTCAGATGTAGCAGAGTCTAACAGAAAGGCAGCAACGGCGAGAAGATAACGGAGATGCATGGTTTTGGTGAGAATGTCTGAATGGTAGAGCAGCTGTTGATGCGAATTGAATCTAAAATGGTCAGGAGCGAAAGTTCACCATGATACACTCTCTAGAATATCTCTATCGATTAAGTCAAGAGGTATGTGGACCTTGGAAACGGAAGCTTTTACAGCTTCACTCCTGACAAACCGTAACTTTCCCATGCAGAGATGCCTGTAATCTGTCGGGGGTCGAAGGATTCGAAAGATTACCCTATAACTTCTTCACTCTAGGCTCATACACATTCCTAGTAGATCGGGGAATAGAAAGGACTTTCTTGTCCATGTCAAAGTTTCCCATGATGGTTTCAGGTCCTCCGATATCTAACATCTGCCTGACTCCGTTAAAAGGAAGGGTTGGGCTCCAGTGTACCAATATTTCCCATCGCCGAGCACGAGCTCGAAGCCCACACGAGATAGATAGTGAGGTTAGAATGTAACGAGGCAACAGTTGGTATTCATGCTATCACTTTCACAACCATCATTCTCTGCTTGTCCTGCATTGGTGAGAGAGGAGATATGAGATAGCTAGTTCCCAGCCCTGTCTAGACCTCTAGAGGTCACAGTGGACATGTACAAGCAGCAGCCAAGTGTTTACAGAGTTAGGTCCCACTTTCTCGGGTACGGACCCAAATTAAGATGCAGAGGTGGAATTCTTGGTGATCTAGGTAGCTAGGGATTTTTACCCCCAGTTTGCCGCCATTATCAAGTGCTTCGCTAATCTCCTGCTATTGCTAGAGAAATATGGGGTGGTCGTAAATTTTAAAGGCCGAAACGTGCTGCCATTCGTGGGATTGAGCTGTTCCGTCACAGAAAATGCTCGGCTGGAGACAACCCTCGTCCTCGACATTATAGCCGAGATATGGCCCATTGGCGACAGAGGTATATTCAAATGACTTGTCTAGGAGATCCCTTGAATTATCTGAGCTATATCTACTTGAGTCAATAAATTATTCTCGGACATATCCTTTGCCTCTTGGTCCGGCTGACAGCAGAGAAAAGATGCTTAGGGCTCCAAATCCCAATATGATCCAACTTTCAGTTTTGCTCATCAGTACATGGTCATTAATCCTAGGAGATCCGATCGGATGCCATTATAGATCCAGAGCTGGCCATAGTCCCGTTAATCGTCGATAGCCTCTCTAGAAACATGAGATTTTCTACATCCGAAAGTAATCACTAAAAATTAAGACTCAAACCGATGAGTTTGAGCGGGATGACCTCGGAGTTTTTTTCGCAATTCTCAATTCTATTTCTAATAACCCTTCTATCGTGAAATGGGATGATATAAACGCCTTTACTAATTCCGGAAGCTTTTCTACCGGCTGTCAAGGCTCTCAGCTTCCCCTAGCATTTTAACTGGAAGCCTATTCTCCGGCAGAGTTGGTAGGGTACTGGGGGAGAAAAGCTCTGCACTTTCAGTCATTGAGAGGTATTGAGTGCAATTGATGGCCTTGTGGCTCAAACTCCCGCTAAATTTACATACTACGATGCAAAGACCCCACGATGACCGACTAGATAAAGTCTGTTGCAACGATCCTCCATGAGGTCTTTGATTGTGCGGAAGAAGATGGTGTCACACCATTCAATGAATCTCAGGTTTGCCATAACTCCTATCATTTTTCTTGTAGAAGGAAGATTGAGAATGGGTCTTCACCAGTAGCTGACAAATTTCAACAAATCAACTAGATAATCGACGCCAACGCCAATGCTGATGCCGGTGTTGTAGGATTAACTTGGCTGCATCACCCGTGCTTGGATGCGGCCCAGGGGAAGTTTCAAACCAAAAGATATGCCTTGCCCCAGGATACTTTCATCCCCATCTATCGTATTATATGGGGCCAGAGTTAACCTGGAAAACGTCATGCTAGATTCCCATGAGCATAATCAAGAAGTTTGACATACAGAAGCCCGGCCTTCTCGGCCTTTCCTCACAGTTATCATATGGCGCCGAAATCCACTGCGGGCGGCTAGGTGTGCGACGAATAATACCGGAGTCGGAGGAGGTATTTTTACTGTCTGATATGGGGGGACTACTTTCAACACCTGTCAGTGGTGTCCCCTACAAACCTCCAGCTCTCACTGTAGAGTCTGCAGAGCCGAGACTGAGTAACAAAGTCCTCACTCCGACGAGGATTCCCAATCGCTTTCGCGGTCTGTATCGTCTTCATCTCTCAACACATTCCCCTATCACCATTATCATGAAGCTAACCACGATCAGATCAGATGGTAGGGTCGGAGCCCTGCTCATCGCTACTCCTTTATCATGGAGAAAAAGCCATCCAATTAGTTTTCGGAGCGCACCCAGCACCCGGTGTGGCGATTGAGAATTCTATCAAGTCGGCCTCGACTGTTACAAAGAAGGGAGATATAGATAAATATGCGCACCTCATGTGGTCCCGGTGTCTAGGCCTCGCCTGGCTGGGGCTGCAGGTTTTTTGAGACCTTTTCCCGCGCACGCAGTTTCCATTGCTACCATTTTTATTTTTTTTGGGTAGAAGGTTCCGTAGAAAAGGTGGCCGAATTCCACGGATAAACACTGAGCTGAATGGCTATTCATCAAGGGCAATATATTGATGATCTTACAAGTAACAAAGAGGCAAGGAGCACTGTACAAGGTGTGGCCTGGGTCAGAGAGGAGCCCAATGTGCTAGATAGTCATAGACTCAAGTAGTACAATAAAAACACATACACTGTCTGATATGGGCCAGGCCACCATACATTTGGCATGCAGGACGTACGCCAGAGATGGAGCGCATGAGATTGGCGGTAATTAAAGCGGGTGTGGCACGAGCGTTGATATTCGCAGGACCAATCCCGGGCTGGATTCATGACTTGTCGGAAGCGATGAGGCGCAAAAACTGGAGATCCCTGAATCGCTACCTCGGATGCTAACTCTCGCATCGCCCTCCTGATCGGACCCCACATCCGCAGGGAAAATCATTGCGCCGTTTCGTGGTGGTATCCAGTGCTGGGTATCCGGTCTTCGTCCTTCCCCTGACGCCCGGGCGCCGCCAGCGCCTTTGACTTTACGTGATGGATAGCCTATGAGGATATGGAGAGTGTAGAGTTACAGGGGTGAGGATGTACGGTACACGAAGAATATCTAATGTAATGGAGTGACACAAAACGTGTTAGGATTGAGGATAATCGGGGCTATCAGGTAGGCCACGTTGTTGACATACACGTGACTAAAAATCATGAACTTATTTTCACTTCAGTAGTTCCTTGAATGAATACGCTATACAATCTCATAGATGAGGGTTCCATATGTCCATAATTAGACGATGTTCAGTAGTCAAATACCAAGGGTGTGGGGTATTTCACGCAAACAATCAGCAAACTAAGTAGAGCTTCCGTAAACAGCATCATAGAACACACAATTTTACTCCGAGTGTGACGCACGCACCACTTTCTCCCGCAGAAGACATGCGCCTGAATGAATGAAGGTTTATTTGTGACTGGCACTAGCCCTGCACTCAAATAGCATGACACGGATAAGAATAGCTTTCCCGACGACTATATACGACGATAATTCAGTTTGACATTGGGACCAATCCTGTAGTGGGTGCATTCGCTGATACCAATCGAGACCTTGGTGCTGGGAATTTTGACTCTTCCCTCAACCGCTAATATTCACCAAGAGAAAAACAGGAAAAACCTCTGGCTACCCTAACATGCCTTTGTCATCTTGTATACAGCCGCCGCGCGAGATATGGCCTCACATTCCTCCCTTTCTCGAGTGAGGTAGGTGTGCAGGCCACCCAGATTTTAATTCGGGGAGATGAGGACCAGGAGGCGGACCAAAATACCTTCAATCGTTGCCTGTTTTTAGAGTGTCGGTAGCACTATCCGAAATCGTTGCCTCTGCGCCCACTGACACTCGAAAAATGTGCGTCCTAGCATGCTCATTTGTGACCTCTTCACTCGTTCATCCCACGTCCCAGCTTCCTGTCCTCAATCAAGATGTGAAGCGCCATTAGAGCAACGGCCCCCCACAGACTAAGACCCGAGCTTTGTAGATTATGACTTAATTTCCTCCTCGCGTGTATACATAGCATCGTAAATGTTTAGCGGGAGATGGCCGGGTTTTGATGAGGCAAACGCCAGATTACAATCAGAGTAACGCCATTATCGGTATTCGAGGCGAGGTGGTGTAGTAAGATTGAGGTGGAGGACTCACGTGAGAATGATAGGCCCGAAATAGACGAGAAGTCGTCGATTTTAGATGCGCTTGTGATTGCCTTCGACTTCGATTTGGATGCGATTCTTCTTGGCTAGCCCAGATATGTAGAACATGCTGAGTCATTATACAGGCACCACTGGAAGGTGGAGAATTCGTCTTTGCCGGCGGAGACATGCGCCTGAAGTTAGATAGCTTTACCACAGTGCCAACTGGCCTAATAGGGTATAATAACAGAACTATGGAGCCGAAGCCTATCTAAGTATCTAGTTTAGACTTGTGAGCTCATTCAGAGCGTCACATCTAGCACATCTTGGGATCTTGCTTCAGCGGAGAGAATTCATGCATCTCATAGCTGGATGCGTGCCACAAACTCATGCGTGAGAGCACAACTACAAGTCTGACTGGAACGGAATCACGATTTGATATAGCCGATTTTCTCGTTTAATTTTTAAACTTTTACTTCTTTTTTTTTTGCATCAGATTTTAATTGCGTATGCAGCTATCCAGCTATGACACAATATCAAAGAAAAGTACAGAATAGATGATTCAACATAAGGGAAGAGCACTCATGCCTCAGATTTCATTTGCAAGTACAACTTTTACTTCATTCAATAACATCGGTAAATCATGAGATTTTTCAGGAGTACGACATTCATGTGTACTATGGTTTTCGAGAGCAGGATGCGAAGATCCTTACTTTACTTGCATTGTTGAGTCTGGGTAGGCGACGACACGTCTGACACTTTTGTGGCTTCAAGTCTCGTATCTACTATATAAAATGTGTCGTATAACGACCGCTTGCAATTGTTACTCGAAGTAAGACTTTCAATGAAGTACATTTTTTCTTTTTGTCTATTCCCTACTTCTAGCTACAAGTGTTATGTCTAAGAATGGGCGAGACTCTAAGTGACGGGACACGGGACCCACACTTTTACTTCGACTGGGCCAACCGGTGCGTGAGGAGCTCGCGTGCTATGCGCTGGCATGAAATGGATTAGATTGGATTTTATTATAGTCCTAACGGGGTCAATGAGTGTGGAGGACTTCGAGAATCTACATGAAAGAAACTACCTATTTTTAGTTTATTTAACAAGGTTACCACTACAAAGTATGCAACGAAAATGCTTGAAGCTTGTTACTAGGGCATCTAACTCCACCAGCAGTAGAGTACTTGATCACGAATGCTCAATCCTTCCACTGGAAATCTACCCCAAACCAAGAAGGGCTCAACATATTGGGCTCTCAGTAGGACAACTTACCAAGGTCACGATTCTATCCGCATGTAGTAAAATATCGCAGGCTTATAGTGTTGGAAATATCGTGCGATGGGATGGGCGCAATATTCATGGAACGAAAGTAGAAGTTGACCAAAAGAGTGTCATGTTCGGATTAAAGATAAAAGTGTGGGAGATGTGCGCTACAAGTACAAGTGTAGGAGTGCAAGACTGAACACCTGTACGCGGTGTCCTCTACGAACCTGGGAGTGAAATATTCTCCCAGAGCCAAGTTCAGTCAAATTTCGCAATATCAAAGAAATTGGCCCACGACGCAAAAATTCAAATTACTCCACCATGTCAATATTTCACTCCCAAAGAGTCTGATTCTCAAAAAAGCTTCATCAAGTCTACAAGTACGACCTAGTACATCCTCGTGTCAATGACCACACCTCTCGTCGACTTTCTCTGGCCTCAGCCGGTCACCAAATACACGCCCACGCCGATATTTACACCCGACGGAGGAAGCAAAGCGTGAAGCACAAATCTGGGAGATAGCTCTTTGAGATGGACGTGAGAGGAATCAGGACAAGTTTACAAGATGAGACAAAGGAAGGATATTACCTCGAAGAGCGTGAAATTCTGAATTTTGGCAAGAGTTTTACGAATTGAGCTTTGTGCGCGCCAAGACTTCGCTTGCGAGGGTGCAGCTGACACTATAAACACAAGCCAACGATGGAAGGTCTTGTGGTCCGCCTCCTGGTGGTGTTCTCTGGTATAGTTTGAGTAGCCTGGGCACCTACTCCACTTGGGAAGGAGACATATCAGATTATAATTCACGCGGAGATTAGTATATGGATGATGGAGGCATGTCTGGATAACTCAGGGTTTTTGAGACGTTCCCCTGGGTGGGTATTCACGGATGAGGGTTGACTTGGGGTGAAGAAAAAGCCACCATAACTTTGCAGTGGTACTTGCAAATGAAATACGAGTCATGAGTGCTCCTCTTGTAAATTGAGTCATCTTTTCTGTACTTTTCTTTGATATTGTGTCATAGCTAGATAGCTGCATACGCAATTAAAATCTGATGCAAAAATAAAATATGATCAGCCCCTGGTCTCGACTTAGCCACCTCTTCAAAGGCGTGGTGCGCAATTGTATACCTCGTCAGCATTCAATCCATGGAGGTTCCACGAGCTCATTAGATACTGTTACATTATTTTCAGGCCGGTGCTCTAGAAAGGAGACGATTCAAACTTTTATCTACGTCAAGAACCTTCAAAGGATCGGGAAAGTGAAAGCCTTTTGTTTTGTGCGTTATAATTGTTTTATCCAGCCATAACTGTTTCCAAACCCTAGAGCATTATTTTTAATGTTATTTGATTTTATTTAGCTCATTCAAGTACCCCATGGGCCCTTGCAAGTATATCTAGCTTTATTATTTACAAGGGAGGAAAATAATTCGGTAAAAGGCCCCCAAAACTATCTGTCTCATGTCTATTGGATTTTCTGAGGTTTCCTACAGGAAGTGCGTTTACACTGTTTATTCAGTGTGAATTCCGTCCTATCCTTTTCCTGATCGCGCCATCTTTTGATTGACCGCTTCCTCAACTGCTTCTGCAAGCCGAAACTGTTCAAGCCAACCGTTACTATGTATTCACTCTGTAATTCTCTTCATATCATCCAGGCTGTTCATCACAGCTTCGAAAGACTTATCTTTTGCCCGTTGCAGCACCTCACCTCTTCCCTTATGTTACGGTTTGACCGCTACTAGAGCTTAGGTGAATACCTAAGCGGATTGTTGGGAATATTTACAACTAGGCGGCACTACTAGTCAGGAGGTCGAAGCGTTACTACAACTAAGTAACACCTGGCAATGCGTGGCTGGGTAGCAAGTATTGTGCCTAAGGATAAGTCATCAGTCTGGAGATTGACGAAGGGGACCAATTCTTATAAATACCTGTTAGTCGTAGCTAGAGTTCTCTTTTCTCCTCATATAGTTTAGTAAATCGATTTATTCACAACCAATTCGGTTTCCGTCACACCTTAGCCCACTAAGGAAAAGTCAAGACCATATGTTTCACAGTTTATGACGGAAATCCACACTGGTACTTTGGATTTGCCACTCGAGAGACCTTTCTTCTATATAGATAAGAGTTGAGGCTAATTTGCTCACTTTAAATCTATATTGCAATACTGCTTTGGGCCCTGCTCAGGTTTCGGTGGATGTTAGAGGGTGTGTTTCTGTGGGTGATTATTTTTCTGCTTGTTCTCTTGTCGGTGATGATACTTGCTACTTTCCAATGCTCTGGGTCTGCCATCGCCTGATGAGAAGGTAGTTGCTCTTCCTTAAAAAGCTTCCATGCCCTTTCCCACTCCTGGAATGCTGCTATCTTGTCCGCTTCTTTTTGTCTGCGCCTCACCCTTTCGTTGCTGCAGATTTTTTCCACTCGCTAGTGTCTCGGCTTCGATTTAAAGTGTGGCTATTTTCGCTCAGGCTATATGTTGGAAATGGAGACACAGAGTGTTGTGGACGTACGGGCCCTCCATTTCGTCTAGGTTCCCAACACGATCTCGTGTGCATTAAAGAGGTTGGAATAGGTAATATGGTAGCAATTTAGGCTACCTTTTGGAGACATGAGTGGCTGTATGACGTGGGCGCAAGGAGGTTATTGGGGGTTTTCTATGCCTAGATGGCGCCACACTCGTCCATGCTGCGGCTTAGGCTCTGTCTTGTCTCGTTCATTTACGTCCTAGGTAAAGTGATTCCCGTTGCACTCCTACTGGAGCTTAAGCACGGGTGGGGCCGGGCTGGATCAGGTTAACTACCATTAAGTACATCTACCTCGTCCCACCTAAATGACCGGACCACCTCAGACTTCACCCATGTGTTGAATCATGTCAAGCCCAACCGTCCAGAGAACCCCCTTTTGGCGCGCCGAAGCGCTAATTCCTCCTCAGCCTCGGCCACCACGCGCCCGAGCCCTTGATACCTTCGCCATCTGTAACTTTTCCCTTCGAATCATTCGTAGCTTTGGCTCATCTCAGCATCTCCTCATCTCATCCAGGGGTCGTTTTCTTCACTGGAGGCCTCATCCAGTCGCCCACCAAGGCCTCCTCAGTTTGTATCCCCTTTTATTTCCTTCATACAGCATCCCTCTGTCCTTCAGCTGATCTCGTCGTCCCAGAAACTTTGTAGAATGTCCACCCCTCCGGCCTTGCCCCGTCGCTGCCGTACCCCTAACTGTGGAGGTCGAAAAGGCAACTGAGAGCTCAAGACCGAGGCACCGGTGCCCCAGCCTTTGTCGAACGCTCTAGTTAGTATGCTGGTGAAATGTCGTACGTATTTCGTCGGTGGCGATTCGTCGCAGGTCGAGTTGTTGGTGCCCTTGGCCGAGGTGAAGACGCATTTAAGGCCGGTATTTCGACCGTAACTTCACAGAGGCTGGCAGTTGCGGAGGGTCGGAAATTCTCTTGCTTCTTTGATGGCGATTTGGCTTTTGGAGGTATGGGATTGCTTCAATAGGTGATGAGATGATTGTGGAAAGGGCCGCGAGATAATTTTGGCTCGGAATGATTTTCCAGAGAAAAAGAAAATAAGATCTTGAAAGTGTCGGTTGTTGTAATACGAACATCAGACAGGTTATAGCCTGTCTGCGGCTTGTATCTTGAGTGTAGATGTTTGATTTTGCTGAGTTGTGCAGTCGTGAAATCTCTGCAAGTCGGATTTTCGACCAAAAACGAGCCAACACCACTACTCCCGATTGCCAACTCAACGAAAACTTTGAAATTCACCCTTTGTCGTGACTAAAACTCGGCTCTGGGAGAATATTTCACTCCTTGGTTTGTAGAGGACGCCACTGACAGGTATTGAGATTGTTTTAACTTAACGCTTCTCACCCTCGGCCTTCATGATAAGCGGTAGTGGTGTAGCAAGTGATGCCATGTAGGGGAGAAGGATCAGGATGGCGAAAGCCGCTAGCTTGATCTAAGCAATTTGGCCCACTTGTAGATGGAGAAATCCGTTTTGTACATAACAAGAAAACAACCCTAACTAGTACAATAACAATAGTAAGGAAGTCAAACATTAAAATTCCAAATATCTCATACATCATGACCCATAAACCTTTATATCATCTCTATCACTAAACAACAAAGCTTCAACAGAGTTTCGCCCCATTCACCTGCTATGAATGCTGGGCTGTGGAGACATCTTAGGTGGAAGGGACAGCGAACTAATAACTAGTAGGGTATGATCCAAGGGGATCGCAATTGTTGCCCTTGGTTTCAATTATTGCTCTGTTTGTAGAACGCCAGGTATCATCATGACTGTAGTACGACAATAGTTCCAGTAGAATAACGTAAACTTATGCCAAATGATAAGATTAACCCACACCATCACTAATTGGAATGAATAATAAATCTTTAATGAATTTCTGACTAGATCTATTAGCTTTAGCATATGGCAGCCTTTCTATTCTAATGGATGGATGAATGTTTATTTGTGACGATCAGAAGCCTAGAACTTAGAGGGCAAGACTAAACACCTGTTCCCGATGTCCTTTACGAACCTTGGAGTGAAATATTCGCCCAGAGCCATGTACAATCAAATTTCGCGGTACCAAAGAAGTTGACCCACGAGGCATTAACTCAAGATACTCCACTAAATCAATTTCTCTCAGAAAAGATCATCATCATCATCATCACACAGTCAATCTATCCAAATAATATGATATTTCACATCATCCATTAGATTATCATCCTCATTGAATCCAATTCTTCCATCCCATACACGCATACCAGTACAGATATCCCCGTACCCAAACCCGAGAGATCAAGCAGCATCATGGCTATGTATAACCAGCCGTCGTTCTCGGCGTCAATCGATACAGGCGACCATTTACACCCAAGCCTTCTGGGGATTGTTATCGCTATGGAGCAATCAGAGCGCCAAAGAAAGCAGCGAATGAGCCTAGCTCAGGATTTTCTTTAAAAAATCGACGCCTGGGCAAAATACGAGGCAGGAACTGAAGGCACGGCCCTAGTCGCGCCTTCATTGAAAATATTTCACCCATCTTGATAGCGTTTGTGATAGGTAACGCCAATGCCACGATTCCCCAAGGCAAGAACCAATCCCCAGAAAGTACACAGTTAGAAACCTTTGTACCCAGGACGACAAAACCTAGCGACAAACCTCTTCATGAGCTGCCAAGAAAGCTCAAGGAGATTGCTTCTTCGTGGGCCACAGTAGCTCAGAAAGCAGCCAAGCTCCCAGACCCGCCAGCCAATCTGGTAAAACAAAGACCAGCCCTCCAGACAAGACCAGCCGGACAAGAGCCTCCAAAAGAAGATAAACGACTCTTCCTTTGCATGGGCGAGAAAATCAGTGGCGGGCGTTATCACCTGTCCCAATAAAGAAACTCATCACTGAAAAAGCTGGAGACGCACCTTCAGCAATTATAGTGATGACACAAGTTAGGTCTGGCCTAGAAATGAAGTGTGCATCAGACGCACTTAGCGAGTCGATTCTGAGTGTGGGCTCTCCACTTCAAAAGGGGAAAATCACAATTGAGGCTGCTTCAGATTGGACGTCCATCATGGTCCATCATGTCTTGATGTAAGAGCAGCATGTAGACAGCAGCGCGGAGATCCTGGGTCAAAGAGGTGGTTTAAAGGCTAAAGGGTGCCATCCTAAATTATGCATGAGATAGGTGCATAACTACTCGGCCAAAAGGCCAGACCAGAATCATAAAACACTAGAATATGAATATCTCCATGTATATAGATTATACAGAAGGCAATCCTGACACCTGATCTGCATCTGTACATTAGACAGAAGGATTGAAGTTACTAGTGAAATGGTGAAGACGGAATGCCAGGCAGTTTGTGGAGTCATACCAATACAGGTGCGCCCAAACAATATAAAATTAGAAAGCTATTTTGTTAGCTGGATAATACACTTCAAATAGGTACCATCCGACCTGAGATTCAGACTATTTGACAAGAGTGGACCCACCATTTCATTTTCTCGTTAACCCCCCATCAAGCAGTGTCAACGCTGTTGGGGATAGCACTCAACAAGAAACTGCGTCAAAGGACAGCGGTGTGTTAAATTTTCTGGTATACACAAAGCAGTAGAATGCACGGTCAACATCTCCAAGTATTCAAACTGTGCTGGGCCGCACAAATCAACCCAATTGAGCTGCATGGCTCGACCAAGGCGACATCACTGTCAAGTAACGCCTCGATCACCAGCAGAGCTACGAGTTATTTATTAGAGAGGACATCTGGATTTCAAGGCAGAAATTTTAAGATCTCAAGAAAAAATTAAGGCCTGCAAGGTCATTAACATACCAGAAGAAATAATGCATGATAATAAGTCTTAAAGGACGTATATAGAATGTAATATAAGTTAATTGATGTGTAAGTTACAGGTATTATAATAGCTAGTATACCACGCTAGAAAGTGATGTAAACGCTACAGGATAAAGTCATGTGACATAAAACAGCGTAAGGCTGACACTTCAACACACTCCTTCAGCCCAAGACTGTTTCATTATATTTATCACCCTTTACCCAAATTAACATATGGTCATTTTAACTCAAGAACTCTCATATTGAGAAGCTTTATAAATTCTCCGTGCTTAGCTCTATTCAGAGACTTTGTAAGTCCATCTGCTGCCATCAACTTGGTAGAAATATAGCGGGGCAACACTCTACCACTTGTGACGTGGTCACGGATAAAGTGATGCTTGATATCAATATGTTTAGTACGCTGGTGTAGCTCTGGATTTTCACTTAAGGCTAGACTGCCCTGATTGTCACCATAGACCTTTGTGGATAATATATCTGTGCTGGAGTAGCCCATCTGACGCATCAATTGCTGAATCCATAGGAGTTCCCGGATAGTGGCAGTGAGAGCATAATACTCAGCTTCCGTTGAGGAAAGTGCAACGCTGGTTTGTCCCTTCGATGAGGCCGAAATCACTCCTTCTGTCACAGTCTAAGCATAGGCACTTGGGCAACCTTATGGTCAGAGGTAGTTATAATTTCAATCTATGGTGAACTACAGATTGAAGAGGATAATAACAGTTACTTTATACATGATTATTATCCCAGCCAATGACACAGATTTCTATACGTATATCCGTATTCCCTACTCGTATTCCCTACTCATATCCCCTACTCGTATCACATTCTCGTGCCCCATCCCTGGACGTGTTACAATATTAGTATTGCCACTTATAAGGCCCTCCTTGTTTCATGCTAAGCCTGCGTTAGACAGCGCAGGCTACAGGCAATTACCGGCTTACAAGCCGTCACACCTCCAGCAAGAAAGAAGACACTTCCTCCAGTGGATCGTCTGGTGGCTATATTTCCACCCCAATCAGAGTCACTGTGGCAGTGTAGTGTTGTATCAAATGCATTTGCATCGTACATTATACCGAGACTTACTGTACCCCTCACATAACGAAGTATATGATCGACACCTTTGGTGTGGTTCGAAGATGGATTGGAGAGATACCGAGAAAATACTGAGACCGCATATGAAATATCGGGTCTAGTATGAACCGCAAGGTACAATAAGGAGCCTATTTTTGACTGGTAGTCTCTTATTTCGGCAGCAGTCGCTTGATCTGGATTAGGGACTAGAAACGTTTCATAGCCAGGAGCCATAGGTGTTTCTGCAGGGCGACAATTTTCCATACCAAAACGTTCAAGGATTTGACGGCAATAGGCGTCTTGTGTAAGCCATAGGCGCCCTTTTACACGGTCTCGAGTAACACGGACACCAAGAAAATACTGGGCTGGGCCTAAATCCTCTAACTGGAGCTTTTTGGCGAGTCGGATCTTCATCTTCGAAATTTTCTCTTTTGATTTCCCAAGCAGAAGGAAATCATCCACGTAGGAAACGACTATGAGACGATCCTCACTGTGAATAAATACACAGTTATCAGATTCAAGAGATGAAAACCCAAGTTCTTCTAGGCATTTGCGTAAGTGCTTTTGCCACAACCTTGGTGATTGTTTGAGACCATATAAAGCCTTAAGTAGCCTACATACGTAGTCACCCTAGGGTCCATACTTGGTTCCCGCCAATTGGGAGGGAGTTCGGCGTAAATATTGTCGCGATCGGCCGTGCTATTCAAGAATGCAGTGACAGCGTCCAACTGTTCAATTTCTAGATCAAACATGGCCGCAATAGATAAAGCCACTTTCCAAGAGGTATTTCGACACACTCCAGCATAAGTTTGGGTGAAGTCGCGTCCAAATCGTTGCTCAAAACCGCGAATAACCCATCTAACCTTATATTTCAGAATATCACCATTCTTGTCCCTTTTTGTCTTCAGCACAATCTTGCCACTAAGCACCTTTATTCCTGGAGGAACTTCAGAGCGAGGTATAACAGCCCAAGTCTTATTTCTGCCAATCTAATCGTATTCTCTCCTAAATCCTTCTTTCCATTGCATCCTGTATTTGCCACTAAGTGCTTTGATCATGGTTTTTGGATCATCTTTGTTTCGGTCAATCTCGGTTGAACTTGCTGCCGCAATGAATGCTGCAAACGCTGCGTCCTCGTTGACATTCCTGTTACGATTGGATCTTAGAACACGAGTCGACGGTTCGATTGCCACTTTAAGTCTATTCCTAGATCCTGGTTGTATTTCAGGTGGTTTCTGTGCTTGTGATGAATGTCCAATTTCTTCGGTTTCCTCAAGTCCTCCAACCTCCTTATTCTTTTGGGTTTCACTTTGATCCACTTCATTGTTGAGAGTTTGATGTTTTTCATATCCCAGCTTTTCAAATGGAGCCAACTCAGGCAATTTGGTATCAATTAGAGTTTCCTGACATTGAGAATTTTTGGAAGATCCTTGGTTTACCTCCCTACTTCCATCAAGCGGAAATGTAAGGCTTGGCTGAGATTGATAGGATGATTCCTAATATTCATCTTGTTGTTGGGGTATGTTAACGGAGCATTTTTCATCGACACGTACATTCGAAGATCGAATAACCTTCCGGTGACTAGGAATATAAACCCGAAAAATATGTTGTCCTTCATAACCAACTAACATGCCTATTTCGGCTCGATCGTCAAGCTTCCTTGATATAACTCCTCTCTCTACTGGGATTTGAACATAAGTTTTACACCCAAGTACACAGAGATGGCTGAGGTCCGGAACATCATTTTTTTTGAGACAGACCCTGTTCAAAAATTGGAATGGTGTTTCTCCGCGAAGAGCTGATGTCGCGCTTCTATTAGCGATCATTATTTGAGTTCGCATTAATTCTGGCCACAAGAACTTCGGGATGTTTTGGTCAATAGAGACAGTTCGTGCTCGTGAAACAATTATGCCGATTGAACGCTCCGCTCGTCCATCTTGTTCCGGAGAGTATGGGGTAGTCATTTCAACAATTTGACCTAACTTTGAGGCCATAGTTCCCATACGAGATGGCGAAAACTCCTTTCCACTGTCTAACCTCCATGATTTAACTACCATTCCGAACTGAGTTGAAACCATTGCGTTAAAATTTTCGACAGCTTCAAATGAGCCATTTTTGTGGTCATGATAATGGCCCCAGCGTGCTGAAGAAGCGGCATCTGTAAAAACTGTACAGTATCTAATATTGATCCAAGAATCATTTAGGAGAATTTTCCCTCTTGGATTTATCATAACAACGTCTACAGAAACAGAGTCAAAGGGTTTGTAATCTTTAGGGCTGACAGTTTTACGTACATGCCGAAGTGGTTTCTGTTGTGATCTAACGCTGTTCAATCTCCGGACTTTGTGGTGAGCAGTTATTACATCTCACGTGATGGAACACGGGAGCGAAGTAAAAGAGGGGACAGCCCACTAGCCAAATCTAAGCAATTACGGGCACATGTAGAACTGTAGCAGATTCTCTGTAGATAGAAATAACAAGCAATTATCTTCAATAATTAAATCAACCTCCACACAATTGAGACCCATAGGAGTGCCAAACTTTCATACAACCCTCAATTGTATTGTCGCAATCGCATCTGTAACGAGCCACCACTGCATTCTAGAATACATTCTCTAACTGTGATAAGCTACACCGCCAGGTCTAGCAAACAAATTACAATAGTTTCGAAATTTCACAGGCCTCACACAAATTTGAGCTTGGTTCTGCGGGTGTTGCATCATACTCAATACCAGTGGTAATTTGTTTGGTAGCCTTCACATTTCTGACGCCCAAGTGTCCCAAGCGACGATGCCAGAGATCGAGAGTTGGTCTAGGTTGATGTTCCAAAACCGGAAAGGCATTCATGGACACGTATTCCTTTATCACCATCGAATCATCGAACTCAGCAAATTCTAATCCACGAGGGCTAAATAGTAAGTACTTTTGGGCATAACTGTTGTGAGGTTATGGATTGTAGAGGAATGCTGGAATGATATAGGGAGGTGAAGGATATATGCCGAACAACGAAGCAGTTGAATAGACCTTAAGGGTGAAGCTTGGTAGGGTGACACGAAGAGGGTATGAATAGACCTTCAGAGATATTCAGTAAATGTAATGAACTGAGGATTTCTGAAGGAGAAGAACACTACATATATATACAGGAATTAGTCCTACTGAGACGAATTTAGAAATAAGCCAGGATATGCGCCCATGTCCCAGTATGGCGACATTATCATGGTGATGGTATGTCTTGACCACCAGTAGACCCCCAAGCTAGCTGAGTGTAAGACAGAATCATGCATATACCATAATTTCCAACATATCTTGTGTTAAGCGCCAAGACTAATTAATATTACAGAAAATAGATGTGGCGCAGTATTAAATGATACGAATAACGGAAACGAAAACGAGATAGTACATGACTAGTGTAACAGATGCAGGACTGTTAGAATTACAACAATAACCTCCAGCTTTATAAAGTCGAACGCCACTGAAGAGATTGATTGGACATTCTGGCAAGTAATTAACGTCTTTTAACCTAAATGGGTATATAGCTCCGCTAGAATTTACACACTGTAGAGTGACAGTACCCTTGCCTCGGGGACGAATGGGTCCACTTGCAGTGTTAATGAGACATAGATCATCGATGCTTGTATAGGTGCCTTTGTCAAAATTGTCAAGAGAGTTTGTTATATGGCAGCTAGCTCCTGTATTGTATATCCAGAACTCTGACCTGGCAGCCCGTGAATTATTAGCCATGACCACAGGGTTTAAGTCGGTCAAAACGACGCAGCTTTCGTCGAAGAACGATGTCCTAGCCTCATTGAAGTTTTGACTGGAGCTTGAACTTTTGTAAGGCTTCCAAGTCTTGTTGTATTTTCTTTCCCAAGCCAGTTTAGCCTCTTTATTCTTAGGATTTTCAAAATATTTGTCCTGAGGGTGTTTCGCCTTCAGATTTCCGCAAGTCTTACAATTGTATATCTTGGGCTTGGCTTTTTCTTTATTTTTTTGGTTAGAGTTTGGATGTTCTTGACTGCAGGGTTGTTGATACATGACCATTTGGGCTCGTTTACTGTTAGAATTCTCTCGTGATTCATCTTTCAAATCGCGTATAAACTCATCAAGTAAAGATATCTTGATGTCTTCAATCTCCTTTAAACTTCTCAGGCGCGTCCTCATATTCATTGCCCACATTGGATAGTCATCTTTAACTTTTTCAAAAAAGAATATAACAGCATCGGGATCTCGAACTTTCATCTTAAATTGAGCCAATGTGTGACGGAAACCGAGTTGGTTGTGAATAAATCGATTTATTAAACTATATGAGGAGAAAAGAGAACTCTAGCTACGACTAACAGGTATTTATAAGAATTGGTCCCCTTCGTCAATCTCCAGACTGATGACTTATCCTTAGGCACAATACTTGCTACCCAGCTACGCATGGCCAGGTGTTACTTAGTTGTAGTAACGCTTCGACCTCCTGACTAGTAGTGCCGCCTAGTTGTAAATATTCCCAACAATCCGCTTAGGTATTCACCTAAGCTCTAATAGCGGTCAAACCGTAACACAATGTTTCCATAGTCTGTCTATAAGCAAGTATGAAGTCGTCTAACTTGGTGTAATCTGAGCATCTCATTGACGAAAATTTGGCCGCAGCTTGCATATAGAGGACTATACCGGATCCCTCGAACTGATTCTGCAAAGCTTTCCACATTGACTTGGCACTCTCGAGATTTTCAACTTGTCTTACCAGAGACATTGACATATTTCCTGTTATTATCAACTTCATCTTTGCATCCTTTTTAGCCCACGCTTTATATTCTTCGATGTCTTCTGCTTTTAGTTTTTCGTCGAATATATTTATTTTGGCAGGCGGTTCTGGAGCTAGAGGGTTAAAATAACCTGACAAATCGTGAATCAAAGCTAGGTTTATGATACTATTCTTCCATGTTGAATAGTTTTCCTCGCCTGTAAGCTTGAGATTTGATGATAGGTAGAGGGATCCGCCTTGTGACATTGCTCCAAAATATTCTTCTCAATTTATTGAGTATTGGGTCGCTGAAAGCTCTTTTAATCTTGAGACTGACGTATATGACGCGTCAATCGACCTGTCCGATGTACCTGATAAAACTGCCTATAACACTTTATTGCCAGAACTTCTTCAGCAAATATAAATTTGAGTGCAACACTGTGGCAGTAGGTATATTTAAAATTTGGACAACTGATAACTACACTTAACTTAATGAGCAATTTGGTCTCATAATCTCTTAAAGGACGTATATAGAATGTAATATAAGTTAACTGATGTGTAAGTTACAGGTATTATAATAGCTAGTATACCACGCTAGAAAGTAATGTAAACGCTACAGGATAAAGTCATGTGACATAAAACAGCGTAAGGCTGACACTTCAACAATGAGTAATACACTAAACTCATATAAGCACAGAGACATAGCACCCTTCTCTTTCACTAAGTGAACGTGAGAAAGTGCGGACCAAACATGAACATAGCGTTGCAACAAGCTTGAGATACAGAAGTTTACAAAGTCATGGAGTGACGCTCTGTGTGAGCTCACAAGTCTACCATGTATATTAAGATAGCTATTAGATACACAGATCTAATATTGTGCCTTTTTAGGCCAGATAGCACTGCCGTAAGGCTATCTAACTATAGTTACATGGCTTCTGCGTGAGGAATGTTGCATGTGAATCTCTCAAGGATGAGGGTTTGATAGTGTTCCACGGGGTGCGTTGTATAGCATAGTGAAGATCTAGGTGGTAAGTGAAGGTTATAAATGGGTCAAAGGGATGACAGGTCTTCTCTAGGAAGAGATAAATGGGCAACTAGTTGCAGTAGGTGTTACACGTGGGTTGTAAGGGTTCTCCTTCCCATCCTAACTTTAGTATATGATTTTACCCTTCTCCTGATGTTGCTATGACAACAGAATAGTTCTTGGCACTGGTTATTATGTTGGTACTAGTTTATGGCCTATGTTATGATGAGCTAGTGGGAGGAAAGCAAGTATATGTATGATGGCTTGGCCTGTAGCTATAGAGTTCTTCACGCTTAGTCTTCTGTCACAACCACCACCTTCGGATCACCTCTGGTCACCTATAGTTACCTCTAGTACCTTTAGTTATCATTGGTACCCTCTCGAACCTTTAGACCTTTTAAATACTTATATTAACCATCTTTCAAACCTCAATTTCCTCCAAATTATCTCTAGTATACCTTCAGTCACCTTTCGCCGTCCATTGAACCTCTTCTAGTCCTTCGAATTCGCTCCAGCTCAAACGTCTAGACTACAATCTGACATGGGTCTTGCTGATGAAGAACTGGGCAATGGATATATGGTCTTCCCGAAGAAGAGATGGGTGAACAAAAGTATTGTAAAGGGTAGATAAAGAAGACGTTGCGTGAGGAGTAAATCTCTCTCACGCTGAACTATTGTGTACAAGTGTAGAAGCATTTGCCAGCCGGAATTAATCTTAATCAATTCTTGCTAATATCTTCGCATTGATGGCTGTGTTCTTGTCCTTCTCTTCATGACTCCCTTGTATATCCTTACATGACGTTTTACATGACTAATTGTATAGGGGAAGCTATTATTAAATTGATGGTTTTAATTAACTACCCCTTCATCTTATCACGAATTAATATTAGTATTAAAATTCTATTTACGGATCCGTGAAAGCATCCTTATTGCGGTCCGTGCGTCACACATGGTAGAAGAACCATGGACCTTGCAAGAGGATGGAGATTTCACTACAAAAAGCCACTACAGCTTCAATAGTTTCATACTCTTCGGAAATACAGAGCTGAGATCACAACCACGCGCCGTCACTTCTGTCAGGAAAGGACTGCAAGGAACACAGATTACACCTTTGTCATCAAGTCAGATTTCATAATTGCTTCATGCAGGTGTATGGACTGACCTTTGTAAACGTCTATTCTGCCCCAGGCCATAGTGGAACTTTGGATCCTTTACTAAACTGGCGTTCTAGTGGCCCTTCAGTAGGGGGAAGCAAATCTAATTCAGTCTCACAGCATAGGCAGCCGTTAATAGAACGCCAATATGGTAATTGCGATTTCATTATGGGATGGGCTCGCGAAAATAACATGTGGCTACTAAGCACCATTGGAGAAAGCGCCCACAAAGACGGAAATATGCTAGATCTAACCTGGAGTAACACGACGGCTTTTGCATCAGTCTCAAATCGCTTTCTCTGTACATCAGACCACTCTGCTATTGAGGGCTTAGTTGACACACCCGGGTACCCGGAGCTATCTGGAATCTCAAGACTAGCTCGCGTTAGAGACTGCGATCTATATGAGTTGGCACGATGCGTGAAGCAATGGGTAAGGCCTGGCTGTCACGGCGTAGAATAAGCACAAGTGAGAGTACAGCTTGTATAACTATATATTCAGTCTATTGAGCGAATACTAAGACAAAAAAGAAAGAAAGAAAGTCTAATTATAATAGAATCTGGGAGCTTTTGTGTGTGTGCTCTCGCTTCCCAGGGTTGCGTGACCTTATCTTATTACCTCCCACATATTGGTTCCTCATCCAGCATACCTTCTTGGTCACCTGATATATGTAATGACATGGCAGAATGCCGTGCCGTTAAACTGGCCTCCTATGTAGTCAAATCGAGATTGAGGACTTCACGAAGAGTTTAATCCGAGTACTTCAAGACGCGCTTAAGGATGTCGGACGAGCACCCGCTGTAGGAAGTGGGAAAACAGCGCCTTGTTGGACTAAGGACTGCAAAGAACGACAGATTGACTACAGGGTAGCTAAAAGGACATCTGAAAATGTAGGAACAATGCATAGGGCTTTCTGAGTTGCAGTAAAGTCAGCCAAATGAAAATATGGGACAAAGCAGGTCGAGGCAGCAGAGATAGAAGCAAAAGTGTAAAAACTCGTGTAATGGGCCAAACCAAAGCTGGCTAAAAAGCCTCCTCTGTCGTAAAAGTAAGAGCTTACGGAGGTTAATTGGCAGAAGGTTTACGTATGATTATCGATGAATCAATGTGAACTGCTGATATATTTGATATTCAGAACTATGAGGATTTAGGAGGTTTAAAGTGCTAATTATATGCACATCTGAGGTGGCTTGACTCTCGCCTCATTTACTCAAAATAGTACTACGGAATATTTTAGTCTCCTCCATCTGGCAGTACAGTCTAGAAACACTTTCTATACAGTGCTCTATTGTTCCTCTACTCATCATGGAGCCACCTGGAAAGTTCTTCCTTCACCCTCAGTGATCATTACCCTTGTGCATCGTAATCCTAAGCATCACCAGCACAACAGCTTTGAATGTCCATCGTGACCATAGCTGTGACTTTGTTGGATTTCATTGCAGCTTCTGTATTGTGTGTGACACACAATACCAGGTCGACTGCTGAGTGTCCTGGTAGCGCGCCGAATAGTTGGGAAGGTATTGCCTTGTACTTTAGCGCAAGCCAGGACATCTGTTTAGCTATTAGTCTTTCCAGTCCCTTGCCAAAGATGGAGAGTAACAATATTGGTCACCATCCTTTTGGGCTGGACAGATTGTGTCAGGCACGTTGGCTAGTTCGGAGGTCAAGAGTCGGAACAGGACGGAGTCGGGACGGATGTAGTCGGGACAGGATGTGATCGGAACAGGATGTGATCGGAAAGGGACGAGGGCGAGACAAGACGGAGACGGAACGGGACGGAGGCGGAACGGGACGGAGGCGGAACGGGACGGAGGCGGAACGGGACAGAGTCGGGGTACAAGGTAAAGCTTATAATAATCGGATCAATCTAAAGTCTAGAATAATTACAAGACAAAAAGCTACAGAACAAATCAAGTCCTAGACCTTCCTTAAGTACTCAAGAGCGGCTACTACAATCAGGGGTATGATATTCTACAGCTGTAACACAGCAACTGATTGCTTTTGTTGATTAGTAACTGTTGCTATCATAACATTGTAACCAACGCAACGCATTGACTATGTTACTAGGGAAGTTCCTGACTTGGTTGACCAGACTAAACGCAGCATCTCAGCATTAGCCCATGGCACAATGGTAGTAACAAGCAGGCTGTTTTCCTCGTGGGAAAGCCGGTCTGTGACAATATCAGAGTTTGAGAAGTTTGCCGATCAAGCAGATCTTAGTTCAACCATACGTGTTTACCATCTTAGAAGAAAAGTCTCTGAACCTTTGCAAATTGCCGTCAAAAACCATATACCAGCGCCACCTGAAGATCTGATTACAGAATGGATCGAACTATATTATCAATTTTGGAAAAACCAGGAGGCCGAACGCCAGATTACGGGCAGCTCCGGAAATCTAGGTGTGGGAGACAGATCACAAATTCAAGGACATAACAGTAATATTCAAACCGGTGATCCTATGGATTTAGATCGAATGGAACTCAATCGAGTTTCGGTGACGCCAGCCGAGTGGCAATATTGTAGAGATCATGGTCTTTGTAACCGATGCGGTGGAGACGGCCACTATTCTAGAAACTATTCTTCGGAGTTAGCTAAACGCAGTAAGCGGCGATTTGATACTGCAGATTGCAACCTACAGTCAGAGTCGAGATCAGGTCTACAGGGTATCCAAGGCAGCTACCGTGGAAACTATAACAGTGACCATGATCTTCGACCTCGACAAGATTCTTTTCAAGCAAGCCAGTACCAAAGCTATCCCTCCCATAATTACGGCAGAAATAACGAGATAAGACCTAGGGGTAATTATGGTAATTATAATAGTAACAGAGGTGGATTTAATAGTGATCGCACCCGTCTTTGTCTTCAGGAGATTGAAGAAAGTAACTATAACTCTAGGTCTACTTATAGTTCACAACCCCCTTGGGAAACTCATCCAAACGAGTTTAGCCATGAACGAGGTAAAGTACTCGGTGAATTTGACGCCAATAATAGTCACTATAGTCATTTTCCAGCAAGCAGAAGTAGCCAGGGAAATGGAGGGCCCCAGTATTAAGCCGCTTGCCGGGCGCTTCTGTACAAAATTGTGTTGATTCAGGTAAAAGCTTATGTAAATATCGAGGGATCTCTCTCGGAGAGCCAATCTTATTGAATAAATTAGGCCAAAATTCAATATCACTATCTGGAACCTTCAATTCATTTGTACAGCTCAATATTTCCTTTCCAGTGTCTATACTTCTTGACACTGGTAGTACCGAGCTTATGTTTGTGAGAAAAGCGTGGGCACAAGCTAAAGTTCTGTCCTCCATACCTCTACCTCAACCTCACCCACTCTACTAAGCTGATGGCTGCGTGTCGGAGTTGATCACACATCACATTGTCGGCTCCCTGATAGTAATGAATCATATGGAAGAAGTTTTCATGAATGCGCTTTTGCCATTAGTAGTAAATTGTCATCCACGTAGTGTAGCATGCAGAGCCAGGGAAATGGAAACAGGTCATTGATATATTAGATACCACCAATTGCTACACTCACCCGTAGATCACTCCTAAAAGAGACTAGCTACGGCGCTATCTGGAAGTATGTGGGATTGGTTAATTATTATGTAAATAACCTGTAACATAACATAACAATAAGATACCATTCACATCCCGTAACATTTATTGCCATAATCACCCAAGTATATTCTAAGTCCACTGAGTAGTCACAACCATTTAATTGAAGATATCAAGTGTATACAACCATATACATCACCACCCTTCAATAGAAGTTAATGCCCTAGTTACCACCCTCGGTCCCGAGAATGAGCTAATACTAGGTTTCCCATGGTTGGAGCTTCATAATCCCATCATAGATTGGCAATCTAAATCCCTTATTTTTGACAAAGAGTACTGTGCAAAAAACTGTCTGATGCCTCGAACTTCTAATTTTAAGCCAGCGTCTATTGTAGAAATACCGGACGAAGGAGACATATCAGGAGATATAGCAAAATAGCCATCTAACGCGTCTAATCTTGTATCAATACCAGACCCAGCAAGATATATTCAAACTACACCCATTGGAGAATTATCATCTTTAAAATATGACAACCATTTAAACGTCAATGACATCAGAATCCTTGACGCGCCTGGGTTCTTCAAAATATTTAAGGATAAAGATGTTCACGTAATGAGAATTATGGTAGAAGATCTGGAAGCTCTAGATTCAGTCCAAGAGAGAGACCTTAGTGTCCCGCTCCTACCAGAAATTGATTTTCAAGAATTACTCCTGGGCCGTGGTGACCCTACTATGTGGAAAGACCAATTCTCTGAGCCTTTTCAAGATTTTATTAACTCACTCTTCGGCCAAAATATATCAAAACTAATGAAAATTACAGATGAAGATGTGAAAAAGTTCTTCAAAAAAGTTGATAGTCCCCCACCAACAATAGAGGAAATTAAAAGAAAAATGCCCCAGGTCTACCATGATGTAGCAGATGTTGCTTTGCCTCAGGATGCTGCAAATCTCTCTCCTCATTGTTCATACAATCACAAGATTGAGCTTTCACCTGGGAACCAGAAATTTCCACAGTCCCGAGCTCAACCATGTTCCCCCTCAGAACTTCGTGTGATTAAGAGTTGGTTAGACGACCAGCTTGGAAAAGGCTGGATTCGACCTTCAACATTGCCAGTGGCAAGTCCAATTCTCCTTGCTAAAAATCCGGGAGGAGTTATCCGCATTTGTCATGATTTTCGTGGTATTAATAATATATCAATGAAGAACCATTATCCTCTACCTCTTATTAAAGAAACCCTCGATCTCATCTGCAATGCAAAAATCTTTACTAAATTCAATATTGTTTCTGCATTCAAGAGAATTAGGGTAGCAGAAGGCCATGAGTGGTTAACAGCTTTCATTACACGTTTCGGTCTTTTCGAACAACTTGTCACCCCGTTTAGATTAAGCGGTGCCCCGGCGACATTCCAGCGCTATATCAATTAGATTTTATATGATGTTTTAGACAAATATGCTACAGCTTACTTGGATGATGTCTTAATTTTCTCTAACTCTGAAGAAGAGCTCATCGACCATGTTAGAGAAGTACTTAAATGGCTGCGCACTACTGGTCTGCAAATGGACATTAACAAATGCGAGTTTCACAACAAGAAAACTAAATACCTGGGCCTCATTATCACGCCAGGGGGAATTGAAATGGACCCGGATAAAGTAAAAGCAGTTCTTGAATGGGAACCTCCGACTTCAAAAAGACAATTGCAACGTTTTTTAGGTTTTGCAAATTTCTATTGTTGATTTGTTAAAAATTTCTCTGAGCTTACCCGACCACTTCATGGACTCACTAAAAAAGACGCTGCATAGGTTTGGACACATGGCTGTGCATCATCATTTGAAAATTTAAAATAGGCCTTCACAAAAGCGCCATCTCTAGCAGTTTTTGACTGGTCAAGAAAAACAGATGTGGAAGTAGATGCAAGTAGTTGGGCTTGCGGGTGTACATTATTTCAATACTTTGGCGAGGAGCTTCGCCCTATAGCTTATTTTTTGTCCAAGCATTTGACACAAGAATGTAATTATGATATCTATGATAAAGAGCTCCTTGGTGTGATAAAATCTTTGGAAGAATGGCGGCCAGAATTGGAAGGACTACAAGACCAATCTAATATTCTGACCGACCATAAAATCCTTCAGACATTTCAAACAACAAAAGAGTTAAACTAGAGACAAATGAGATGGGCAGATTTCCTCTCCAGTTTCAATTTCCGATTAGTATACCAACCTGGCTCGATTAATACAAGGGCGGACGCTTTGAGCCAAAGGCCACAAGATGCACCAAGAGATATATTAGACAACAGGCTTTCGGCCAGGCGAATTCCATTAATCCCATCTTCTAAATTTCATCATACTTTTTCTTTGAACTTTTTGTCTTCATACCAAATAGATGTTTCTCAACGGATTGATGATTTAATCTATGAATCATATTACGACTCATTAGTAATGCAGGAAATAGTAGATGATTTCTCAGACAAATCTAAAAGGTACTGGAGAGCTTCACGAGCAAAAATTCTAAAAATAGCATTTAGCGAGTGTCGAATTGTTGCTGGCAGAGTGTACTACCGGGATTGTTTACTTATTCCGCCAGATGACAAAAGTATCCAGCTTCAGCTACTTTACGGAGCACATAATTCAGGACCTGCTGGCCACCCAGGTAGAGAAAGAACAATAGACCTGATTAACAGAACCTATTGGTGGCCAGGTACGACAATAGCTGCCAGAAAATTTTGCAAAGGCTGTTGCAAATCTAGACTCAGCATGTATGAAGGCTTAGATTTCTAGGTATGATCATCAAGATCAATTGAGTTGATTCGATTGAATATGATTAAGCTCAGTTGGACGAAATAAGATTCAGTGGCATCTGGAATGCAGTGGCTAGGAAATGCTACCTTGCAATAATTGAGTGGCTGGTTGTTGCTAGATCACTGGGAGTTCAGGATCTGTATTTAAGGACAGACTCATCTGTATATGTTAAGATAAGTTAACGGAGTATTATATATTATTAATTCATATTGAGAAGAGAGTTCGATATCACATACAACTATCAATAAATTCTTGTCCGAAATTGTACACTTGTTCTTCGAGATATTTCCTCCTAGAAATCCTTGACAATTTCTAACAAAGGCTGCTTACTATGCACCAAGACAAAAACACCCAGACAGTCTCCTTCTGGACTTTTAAAACCTCTACCTCTTCCCATTAAACCATGGACAGATATATCTATATACTATATTACACTGTTTCCCAATTGTGAGGTTAGAAAACGCAGATTTAAACATATTGCTGTCATAGTTGACCAGTTGACTAAAATGCGACATTTTATCCCAACCAAAACTCTGGAGACTGAAGAACTAGCAGAAGCTTTTGTTGAAAAAGTTTGGTCTCTACATGGGTCACCAGAGCAAATTGTGTCTGACCGAGGGACTCAATTTATTTCGGTATTCTGGGGAGCTTTATCACAAAGATTAGGAACCACACTAAAACCTTCTTCTGCATATCATCCGGAGACAAATGGTCAAACCAAACGTATTAACGCCGAGGCAGAACAATTTTTGAGGCTTTACGTAAACTGGGCTCAAGACAACTGGGGTTTGCGGCTTCCACTTGCCGAATTTGCGGGTAATAATTCAGTTTCTTCTACCACAGGAGTAAGCTCCTTCTTTCCTAATTACAGCTACAATCCAAGACTCGTGTAACGGCTGATAAGCCGACTGGTCCCTGTAGCCATTGTTGGTTAACTTAGGCCAAATTCGAGTGGTGTAATCAATCAATACCAATTTGCTAATGTGCAACGCCACCCAATACAATACTATTGCGTCGGCATTTGTATGGTATTCACATGGCATTGGACCCGGCAGTGCGGCACAGCAGTACGGCACTGCACCACATGTTGATAGGCTTACACTGACTGAGAATATACGAGACCGAGTACAATCCCTCCGGACCATAACACAATAGTACTGTATTACAGGCATAGTCAGAACACTAGGGGAGTCCCACAGCATGTTACGGGTTTTACCCGGTGTCAGTTGGCTGGGCTGACTTACTGGCCCAGCCTTGCATGTAAGGGGGATGTGGCAAATAGGCCTGTCTATTGCAACAGGTTAGACGCTTAGTAAGTGCTTATGTAAGGTAGTCATCAGCACACATCTTACATTGGCTCTGACCCACTGAAGTGTTCTCTTCATAGAAAATATAGATTATTTTGTGACTGCCTTTGCGTGCAGCGTCCGTGATTCTCGTCCCTTTACACAGCATAGGAACAGGGGAGGAATTAGCCTCGGTGGCGAGGAGGCTTTCATGTAAATAAATGAATAGATAGATGTAGTGGAAGTTCTCTCCTTAGAATTATTATTTACTACCATTGACCACATAGTTGCCCCAGCACTTGTCCCTCGAAACCGGACAACTCGGCATTAAGCCTCAGACGCCCGCAGTACCCACACTATCATCTTGACAAAAACAAGAATACTATAAAGTTCATGAAATAGCCAATTGGTTTAAAACTGTTCTTGACCATGTTAGAACTATGTCAAAAATTGCTCAAGATTGATATGAAAGTAATTAAAATTTTCAACATAGGAATGCGCCAAGATTTTTTGTGGGAGATGAGGTTATGATTAGCACGGAAAACTGGAATATGGGACGACTTGTTAACAAGCTAAATCCACGCTGGGAAGGCCCCTTTCGAGCGGTTAAAGTATCACTGCACGCTGTTACAGTTGACCTATCAAAAAATATCAAAATCTTCCCAAAATTTCACTTCTCAAAAGTACAATTGCGCCCACACAAGCGAGCCTCTGGGCAGCAGGACGAAGACATTAGGGCCAACGATGGTAGGGTAGTTGTAAGAACAGACAATCAAGAAGACGTAGTGGAGTGGCAATTTGATAAAGTTACAGGATGTAACCAAATGGTAAACAAACGCTAGTACTATGTCAGGATTGCCTTCTGCATAATCTATATATGTGGAGATAACCAGAATCTAGTGTTCTATGATTCTGGTCTGGCCTTTTGGCCGAGCGGTTATGCACCTATCTCATGCACAATGTAGGATGGCGCCCTTTAGCCTGAATACCACCTCTTCGACCCATGTCTCCGCCCTGCTGTCTACATGCTGCTCTGACATACTATCAAGTACAATGGTCGGATGGCTCTTCTTCATGGGAGCCAGCTTCTCATTTAAAAGGATGTGATGACGCACTCTGGGAATTTCATGATGCGAACCCATATTAAGGCCCACCAAGGCCATGGCTGAAACGCAGATAAATTAATTTTCTGTTACAAGATACAAAAGTGTTTCTCTTGTTTAGCAAAAGGGTGTTATCACGGGTACTAGCGTTGGCATGGTGATACCACTAGCGTGACAATTAGGTGAGCACGCGTACATGTAGATTCCGTAGACCATTTAGTTTCTCCTTTATGCAACTACAAATATATTACCCTGAAGACTAAGTTACTGCCCGTGATAAGTGGGTACGCATTTTTTATGGTATTAGTATTTGTAGCACAATAGTCAATGCAGAGTTGTAACACCGCTTCGTGAGGTTTTGTCCTCAACATGACAGGTGATACATTTGGAGATTTGCTTTTTCGAATCCAACCTCTGCAAAGGCCATCTTCAATGTAGGTCTTGAGAAGATGCAGCTCTGTATTAGACATTTTGTATATTTGACCACGGTGGACTTTTGCGTTGGGTTTGAAGTCAATCTTGTGATCAAGTCCTGGACAATGAGGAGCTAGCTCTTCGGCTTTAGGTTTTGAGAAAACATCTTCGAATTTTTTGTAGTGTTCTGGTAGGGTCTGTTCGATTTTAACTTCATTTTTCTTGAGAATAGCATTGAGTTCGAGGGCATGCAATGGTTGGGCCCAGTCTATAGGGTGTGTATTTGATTCCACTGTCGTGTCATTGCAGTTTGATTGGCTTTTGCATAGACCTTTACGCAAGTAATTGCTTACACAAGATGCCATGTTTTTAATGCCTTTGTAGGTTGATTTTGTATTTTCGCGGACTTGCTTTGCACGTTTTCGATCTAGTATTGTATCATGGTGTTCTACTGAATGCAGGGCTTGGAGGGAAGAGGGTAGTGAGATTTTTCTTTGAGCAATTATGGCGTGGTTTTAATTTACTAGTGCTCCAGTTGATGTCAGGGTTTACACTTTCTAGCCATTGATATCCAACTATTGTGTCTTGATGTTTTAGGTGAGCTGGAATAAACTCATGACAGTCTTTGTTAAGCTCACCAAAGTCACAGTCTAACTCTATAAGGAGCGACTTATTTTTTGGTACAATAACATGTCCATCAGCAGCTGTTATAGAAAGGTTCAAAGAAGTGTATTTTTTTACATCTAAATCAGGCAAGGGTTTCTTGATGATAAAATTGCTTTCCGCTCCACTATCTACCAATGCAGTAACATCTTTTCCTCCCACTAACCCTTCCACTAAGAGCGACGGACTAAATTTAGTCCTAGCTTTGGGGTCAGTGTGGATCCAAGTTGTTAATGATGGAGAGTAGGAAAGTACTGATTGATCTTTGATGTGAGATGTATTGTCTGGTTCGTGGTTAATGTAGTTCAGACGCCGATCGTTCTGACGTTGAGGGAGAGCAGTGGCAAGCCGGTAGGCATCAATGCGATGTTCATTGGATCCGCAGTAAAGGCAGAGACCTAAATTGTAGCGCCGGTCTCTCTCTTTCCCCGTTAGAGGGCCTCGTGGAACTGCATTCCGGGGGGGGCAGCTTGCTGTTGCGCTTGAGAGGTGACACGCTGGGGAAGAGTATTAAAACTGGGGATAGGGAAGCGTTGGTAGGTGGACCGCTCTTTCTGCTCTTGGAAGAGATTATTGTCGACTTAGATAGCCAGCTTACAAACCATCTTGTAGTCTTCCCTGTCAAATGTAGGTGTGCGGTTCAGGAATTTTTTTACTTCATCCTTCATATGATTCAAGAATTGAGGAGCCATAACATTGGAGTTGTAATTTTAAGCATTTGCTGCCTCCTCAAAACGAATTGAAAAGTTGGTTACAGAGCCAGTAGTGCGGCGTTCGAGGTACTGGGCTTGCATACAATGCAAATATTGGGCATCATCAAATATTTCCTTGAACTGTACTATGAATTCAGAGTAATTCTCAAGTAGTTCGGCTCTCTCTCCATTCACAATAGAAGTTATCCAGCCACCGGCACGGCCGATGCTATGTTTGGCAATGCATGTAATTCTGGAATATGGCGACCCATATGTTTCAGGATATTTCGTGAACCGAAGGTCGAGGGCTGCGGCAAACAGCTTGAACTTTTTGGAGTCGCCATTGAATGATTCGATTTTTGCCTCCTTATGTCTTGCGTCTTTACCATCGGATGGGGCGAAGGCTGCAACAGCTTTATTGAATAAAGGCAGTTTTGAATCCATTATTTCTACCTCTATTTTCACGAAACTTTCTACTTTTCGCCTTCGGTTCGGAACTTGTCGAGATTGCAGAGATCTAGTATCAGATGTTCTAGGTGTGGTGGGCTGCAAGGACATACCCTTCTGCAGCTAAGAGAAAAATGACTAGTCTTTGCGCGTGCTTTGTGGCGATCGAGTAGAGCTGAGTTCCTGAAAGAGTTTGCAAAAATCACGAGAAGAGGAATTGGCAGGAAGGCAGCTCTAATGTAGAGATGAAAGAAGTAGATTGGCTATGAGGAGAGAGTATCTAGAGGCGGACAGGGACTATATGCTAACGTGCACATACCACATGTACTCAAGCTATTGTACCTAGGGCCAGGTTGAGGCTAGGCCGTAACTATGATTGATTGGAAAATAAGGATAAGGGAAATTCTAGGATATTAATGCTTTTCTTTGGGCACCGGGTCATAATCTGTTGTAATAGAAGTTGTATAGAGAAGCTTTGTCATGGGCTAGAGCCTAGCACAACTCAGGCATAAGCCTAAGGGATCTGAATATTGAAGGATTTAAATGAGATAGGGCTGAAGGATGATGGGAGACCCAAACATCCTGCATTATAATGGCTGAATGGTCGGATGGTTAAGTGGTGATAGAGCTAGCTCGAGCGGATTGCAGAGAAGCCAAGCAACTAGGCACTTGGGCAAGAGATATCCCCCACATCCTGTTCTTCATATTATTCATTTTACTTTCATTACTCTAAACCTTGGCATAAAGCCAGATCATTCATATAGTGGGTTCCCCCAGTTAACTTCCTCTCCAGTTTAAGATTCTCTTTTGTACCTAGATCTAGATAGTTCGTGAATAACAGCTATCTTACGACCCTTACAAGCTTAAGCTGTTAGACTTGTATTTAACATCACTTAGTGAAGCGAGTTGGGAGATTGAAGAGTCTGAAAATTAAAGTGGAGAGTTGTTGTTTAAACCCACTTAGTATCAGAGCGCTATTTAAACTAATTACTACATCCAAGTGAAGGAGATGATTCACTTGTTTATGCTAGATCATTGGGAGGCTGGTCAATGTATTAGTTGTCATGAATATGGCTAGTAATAATAGAACCTTATTATGTTCCGTATTAATGCGACTCTTCATTGTCAAGTAGCGCCAATTTCAACAGTCTAGGCTTCAACCATTAATAGTAGGACACTGGCTGGATAAATGGTACCTGCGAGCTCATCTTCTACTCTTAGTAAAGGTCAGAAATTATCACTGGGAATATGTGACGGGAAAGGGAACGGGCGAGAAGCGCGGGATCCGGACCTGATTGGGATTTCTTCTGAATTTGATTTTAGTTTTTGATTTTAGCTTTGCTGTTGACACCATTATTGATGTGGAAATTTATGCGGTTCGAATGAGTTGGGCCTGCATACAGTGATTCCCACCGGCTCCATCAGTCTTGTACCTATAGTGGACCTGGAGCTTTAGCCTAGGACTTTAACAATAAAATAAAAATAAACAGGGCCCAGAGCAGCATTGCCACACAAGTAAGAATCGAGCACATTTGGCTCAAGGCTTACTTATACAGAAGGAATGTGCCAGGAGTAGGAAAACCATGCTGCCAATGTGTATATCCGTCCCAAAATATAAAGCACATAGTGATGTCTCGTCCAAGATGGGCAAAGGGAATAGGCGAGCTGTTACGGTAATCGACAGCCCGATCTTTCGAAGCTATGGTAAATAACGTCAAAGATATGACTAGAGTGAGTTAGTGATGTTTATTGTACCACTTGAGTCTATGACTATCTAGCACATTGGGCTCTTCTCTGACCCAGGCCACACCTTGTACATTGCTCCTCACCTCTTTTATTACTTGAAAGATCATTGTCAGGAACTGAGGATAGAGCAGCACCCTCATATTCTTTTCCTACACTACATCTGAATATTCTCTCATCTTAGAGCGTTTACCGGGTTACAATGGTTGCTATGGGTTACAAATGAAGTAATAGAATAGCAGCAGGCGCACCCCTTGAAGCCTTAGTTGCTCTGGTTACTATGATGTATATATGGGTTGGGTAGAGCCGATGTAGATGGCCACGTCTTGTTTTCCATCTTCCATTGACCTTGTCTCTTGTCCTAGTTTCTCTTTTCCCTTGTCCTCAGTTATAGCTAGAATCCCGAAGTAATACCTTAGTCTATGACAAATCTTGTCAGATATCACTCGCACTTCTAAGTTATCCATAAAACACAACCCCTGGTACCCTCGAGTTTGACAATCATTGATATATTGCCCGTGATAAATTGTCATTCAGCTCAGTGTTTACCCGTGGAATTCGGCCACCTTTTCCACGGAATTTTCTTCACAAAAAAACATAAAAGGTAGCAATGGAAACTGCGTGCGCAGGAAAAAATCTCAAAAAACCTGCAGTCCCAGCTAGACGAGGCCTAGACACCGGGACCACATGAGGTGCGCGATATGACTAGAATTTCACAGTGAATTCAAAAGAAAGGATGGCTAGAGCGGTTTCGGGTGACCGGAGAAATCGAGGCGTTAATCAGGCGAAGAGAACAGAATGGAAATACAGGACAAGGACGGAATACACACTGGCAACATCAGTGTGAGTGCACTTCCTAGAGGTAAGACTATTATGGCGTAGAGTCCAATCAGACAGCTAAGGGGATTTTTATTGCAAGGTTTCCTCCTATATAAATATTAGAGTTCGTAGACATCTGCATGGGCTTACAGGGCGCCAAATCGGGCTCAATGAAATAAATAAAAAATAGTCATATAGCCAATTTTAAGCCCTTTCTTCCGAAAATAGGTTCCACGTATTATTATTGTATGTATGTATGTATAAATTTCGTATCAGGCAAAAGCCCTACACCCAAGAGGCATGATACGGGTGTGTGATCCCTAAAGACTCACTACTACCTATCTGACCAGCTTTCTAGGCCGATTGATTACATGAAAAGAAGAATATAAAGAAAATTACCAAGACAGAAAACGCCCTGCGCCTTGCCAACTTTAATATTTAACTGCAGAAGATATTCGAGTCTCTCGGGAAGGTTTAGCCCTCTCAATGTGAAAATTACCCTGCGTAGCATCTCTTTATAGTTATGTACTTGTAGAATTCCTCCCATCCGTTTTCTGCCAACATAACTGGACTTCTTGGTGGTGGTTCATGTCTAGATATTCTCCATTGTCGCAAAGCCGTTCGGCGCTCTGCAAAATGCCGAGGACGTCTTTCTCATCTACAGACGCATCTGCAGTCTATATTTTCATGCCCTAATCTGTCATGGTAGCCCTTGAAATCTCCGTGTCCTGTCCTCGCTGCTATCAGACGATGGTATGCCCATCTCGGCAATCCAAGCTCGGGTGGTTGTCTCCGTCCCATTAGAAGGTCTAATTCTTCGTACCGTCTTGGTCTACATTGAAGCCACCAGGATTCCACAGCTTCCTCGGCCTGCTCTCGGACGAGCCGGTTCAGCGCTGCAAAGGTGTATTTCTGCTCATCCCTTAAGTCTAAGAGGTCTCTCAGGGCCACCTTGGCCAATTTGTCCGCCTGCTCGTTCCCGGTAACCCCAGAATTTCCCGGTATCCAACGGACCTCGACTGATAGAGACTGGCTTGTCTGAGTCATAAATTTGAAAATCATAGACTGAAACAATCATGTTCGGCCGATTCGTAAAGCTCGCACGGCATTAGGGTTGTCTAGAAGTACCTTTACTGGGCCTCCGTTTGCCTTCTTTATGGCTTCTTCCATGGCTTTCTGGGCTCCTAATAGCTCTGCGTCGTAAACCTCTGCTCCGGGCATGGGACCCGATCCTGACCCTATCATTTGGCCTGCTCTGTATAAGGTGTATCCCTAAACAGATTTGGTGGGGCCGCATGAAGATCCGTCCGAATAAGCACAGACTGTCTCCGCTGACAGACTAGCTGTCCACTGCTTGGCATGCATCACACTATATTCACCCACAGCTGTCCGCCACACACAAGTGATACTATCGCATTCTACCTACGACATTTTACTGACACATTCATCTCTCAATCACCCATGCCACCCCAGTCCTCCGCAGAGGCTGGCCCCTGACCCCCCCTCCCCACTCTATGTTCGACGCGTCAAGACGTTGAAATGGTCCTTAACGGGCCACAACTGCCATCACAACCACCCACCCAACAATTTGCAGAGCCAATCTACGAGGCGAGTCATCGAAGCTCGCCCCACCAACAAACTCCGTCGCCTCAAATTGTCGGGACCGAATTCCTCGCCGAACAGGGCAGGATATTCCAGACGCGCTCTGCACAAGCAGAGCGTTTCATCATCGGGTTCTGCAAGCTATTGGAACCAGTCACTGACGAGAGACTTCGAAAACTCTTTGATCAGGACTTACTGGCCCTTCAGGGCAAGATACAGGAAATTCTATGGGGCAACCCATCTCAAGCAGACGCCAACGCTCCCCCAAAGGCTGCAAGCAGCCATACTAACACATCTAACCCGGCTCAAGTCACAGAGCCTCCAAAACAAAGTCCTACAAGCGTCACACGTCTAGTGCTGATCCTTGCCAGAGAAAAGAATAGACCGGCACCACAAAGGCCGGTAGCCACAACTGCAACTCTCCAGCCCAACCAGGGCTCAAACAAAACCAACAACAACGCTACAGAGAAATCTTGGACCGAGGTGTCGGGAAAAAGAAACAAGCCAGCAAACCAAGTGGCTTCAACTTCAACACTCAAGACAGTGCCAGTGAGGCCCGTCTCCGCGCCGAAGCCTAAAGCTCCAGCAACAAACCCCCAGCGACCTGACGAGCGCGTATTCTTGCGCCTCAGACCTGACCACCCGTGGAGACGTATGTCACCCCACTTCGTAAAGATTGGCCTAGCTAGCAAGCTGCGTCTGGCCAACTCGACAATCAAACAGGTCACTGTCGTGAACTCAGGGTTCGCAATACAAGCCGAAGGGGAAGGAGCTAGAGGTGCACTTCTCTCAGGAGGAGCCATCTTAGACAGTTCTGAAATGAAATTGGAAGCCGCCTCCAACTGGATATCAGTCCTGGCACCGAATATCCCAGACAAGCTTTACACTCTAGAAGGGCCCACCATAGTGAAACCAGAGATGGTAATAGAAGAAGCAGCTCTCAAAACAGGAGTTAGACCAACCTCAGCTCGTGCTTTCGCTACTAGCATGGCCAGGCCGTCAATGGACTGGGTGTTGCACTTCGCAACAGGAAAATCGAAACTTGGAGAAAGACTGTTTGAAGAAAGCGGGCGCCTTCACGAACTCCAGCGCAAGCTCAAAATTGCGCAATGCAACTGATTCTGGGGACACCACCCAACTAAAATTTGTTCACGAGCAGAGCGCTGCACCCGCTGTGGCTCAATTGAGCACAAAGCTACTGAGTGCAAACAGGCCGTTCCAAGGTGCATCAATTGCCACGGGCCACATGCTGCAACTGAGCCTAATTGTATGGCTAGGCCGACACTGGCTGGTGGGAAGACGGTGCAACGCACAAGGGACCAGCTGTCGGTGATCCGCGAGCAGGGTCAAAAAGAAAGGAATGCTTCGATCAGAGAGATGGAAGCAAAGCAGAAAGCCACCGAGGCTACTGCTGAAAACGAAAATATAAATGTAGCTCAATGCCCGTAAGGGACCACAACCCAACCGAGCTTCAAAAAACGGCAACAACTATCTCGTTCCTCTGCGCTAATCTGGGCAGAGGAGACCCGGCCACGGATATCATCCTGCAATCCGCTTGGGATTCAGGAACCGATGTCCTACTTATCCAGGAACCCTGGACTCAACACAAGGACGGCTTCTGGCTCACCAAGTCGCATCCCGGATTCGATAGGCATTTGCCTCCCCATGTCGCTGCTAACTCTTCAAGGCCACGCTCCCTCATCTACACGCAAAAAGGGATCAAGTGCCAACTGCAAGAAATCTACGAGACATCACCAGATCTCACTGCAGTAAAGGTAGAAGGAGTCATATTTGTCTCCGTATACCGCACTCCTGGAGCAGACCTTTTGCCGCTGCTATCATGGGCTCCATCTGGGCCTACAGTAATTGGCGGAGACTTCAATGCTGTTCACACCGACTGGCAGCCAATGGCTACTAGGCTACACAGTGACAGCCAGGTGCTCACCGAGTGGATGTTCGAGCACGGTATGGACCTATCTTCCACACCGGGCGTCCCGACACACGACTTTGGAAACACACTCGACCTGGTCTGGTCTAATGCTGGTGCCCTTGCAGATGTCTCGACAGAGCTTGACTCAACATCGGACCACAGAACGCTTGCAGGAGACGTTCCCCGCCCGAACTCGAAAGCCAGAGCGGTTATCAAAACTGGTCAACCGGTACGAGTGACAGACGACGCCCTCGAAGACTTTGCCAAGGTGCTTGGTAGATGGGCTCGTGGAATAGGGCTACAGCTAATGGATTCAAAAAGCGCGGTAGACAATCTTGCGGATAAACTGGTTCAAACCATCAGCGATGCTATCAGGGCTACCGGAAGACGCGGGAGTACGAAGAAGGGTAGGGCGGCACCTTGGTGGACGTTGGAGTGCTCACAGGCCAAATGCGAATATAGGATATTCAGGGACGAAGAGAGTAGAAAGGATTTCCGTCGCATAGTCAGAAGTGCGAAACGCCAATACTGGCAGCGAAAGTTCTCGGAAGCTACAACAGACATCGACATGTATCAGATGGCACGCTGGGCAAAGCCGCAACCTACATCTACCGCTCCGCCACTCCAAACTCCGGATGGTTTTGTTTCGGATCCAGGAAAGCGTGCACTTCTATTGCGCGATCTCCTTCTCGGCCGTTTCACCAGCCAAAACGACGTGGACATCGAACACCTCGAGCCAGGACGCGGAAACCTTCCATGGGTCTCAAGCGTCACTGATGAAGAAGCCAAGTGGGTCACAACGGCCTGCCAGAATAAAGCTCCTGGAGCAGACGCAATTTCTGTTCGTCTTCTTAGGACAGCCTGGCCGTCAATAGGACAAGCAGTGAGGGTACTCTTTGAGGGCTCACTTCGACTGAACCACTTCCCGAAGGCATTCAAGCTAGCGGAAGTGATTCTTCTCCCCAAACCTGGCCGTAATCTCAGTACAGCTAAAGGATGGAGACCCGTCGCACTGCTATCCTCTCTCGGCAAAGGTCTTGAGAGACTAGTTGCAAGGCGAATGGCTTACACCGCCATTTCATACAAGGCCGTGCCGCAGCAGCTTTTTGGAGCACTCTCCAGCAGATCCGCTAATGACATTGTCTCATGCGTCATCCACGATTTGGAGCATGCAATGAAGAGGCAGAAGAAAGCAGTCCTTGTCACTCTAGACGTTCAGGGTACATTTGACGCTGTACTCCACGGACGACTGCTGCAAAGGATGAATAAATTTGGGTGGCCGAAACCAGCTATCACTTGGATAAAGTCTTTCCTGAAAGAACGATCTTTCCGCGTCAGACACGAGGATGGGGTAACAGACCCAATTCACCTAGAATGCGGGCTGCCACAAGGTTCGCCTTTATCCCCAATTCTCTTCCTCCTTTACACGGCCGAAGTCGTGGGGGGCAGTAGTTGGAGATTCGGCTATACAGATGATGTTGCTATCCTCGGCATAGGTTCGACTCCAAACGAAGCCGCAGCAGCTGTCCAGCGAGAAGTCGATGCAGTCCTAGGGTGGGCTGCTGAAAATGCCGTCTCTTTCGACCCAGATAAGGCCGAAGTAGTCTACTTCGTCGGCCCCAGATCCAGGGCTCACGATCTTCCGGCTATAAGGGTAGGCACTCGCGATGTACAAGCATCCGACGATATCCGATGGCTCGGAGTACACCTTGATCGCTGTCTGACCTTCGAAAGCCACGTCGCAAAGTGGACCAGTAAAGCAATGCGGCTAGTGCAACACTTCCGACGGCTCACTCAGTGCACCCAGGGACCAAGGCCCGACCTACTAACCACAGTGATCCGCACGCTAGTCCTGCCAAACGCGATGCACGCAGCGGAAACCTGGTACCCGGGGCCAATCAGGGAAACCTATCGAGGTGTTGCGCGAAACTCATGTAAGAGACAGTGCAAAGTTATTGATCAAACTTCTGCCTTAGGAATCCGCGTGGCTCTACCAACCTGGCGCACCATGCCCATTCCAGCCCTGAGAAGGGAGACTGGCATTCCACCTGCACACATTCTGCTCGAGGAACGCTGGCTCAAGACTGCCGCACGAATCCGAAGACTAGATGAGTACCATCCGCTTCGACTTCGAGCCACGGAAAGCACAGACAGCGCTCGCCACCGACTCGGATTTAAGACATGCAACAAAACCAGACTTGGTCTGGATAGAGTTCATGATTCGAGGGTCCAGAGGATGTATCGACTTCTGCCAGAGGCTGAACTACCTCCACCGCTCCGACCTCCGGTCCCCCCTCAGCCAATTCCCTGCTGGACACGCAAGAAAGAGGCTGCCAAGTTCATAAGCGAGTGGCTACCTACACTCCCACCCGACTATCTCTGCGTGTACAGTGATGGTTCCGGGGCGTCCACCGACAAAGTGTCATGGGCCTTTGTGACCTTTATCAGTGGCACAGGTACGACAATTGAGCAAAGCGGCTCAGGCAAAATTACCAATGCGGAGGTCTACGACGCAGAGGCTCATGGAGCTTTGGCTGCTCTAGAAGCAATTACTGCCAGCAATCTAGATCGAGAACGCAGCGCCATCTATTTCCTACTCATAAATTTTGCTGCTGATAAGGCTTTACTGACGGGAACAACGGGCTCATCATCCTGGCGTATCCAAAAGTTCGTGAAACTGGCCGCGGGATCAGCCGCGCCTGTCAAAATAGGATGGATTCCGGGCCACGAAGGGCTGGCAGGAAATGAAATCGCTCGAAGAGATCTTAACTCACCGGACAACTCTAGGACGACACATGGTATGATGACCCTCGCCTCATCTGGACGGAAAGCCCGCGAACTGACAAGGCAGGCGTTGACAGACTGGTGGCACTCGAATCGCCCCAAACAATACGCCGGCCTTGAACTCGAGATGCGGCGCAAGAAACCGCCAGAACTAGCGCTACCTAGAACTGTCTACGCCTGCCTAATTGCTGCTCGAACTGGATATTGGGACTTTGCGGAATATCATCGCCGCTTCAACCACACTGACGCCAAACTCTACTGCAAGTGCGAGAGGGAAAAATCAATTGGTCACGTTTCCTAGTGTCGAAAATTACTGGCAACATGGGGGCTTAAAAGCGGAAAGCGTAGGGCGCCAGCCATAGAAACAATGCTCGGATCAAGCGGGTGGCAACTGTTCAGGGACTACGTCCAGGAGAGCGAAATATATGCGGAGGCTAGCCGGGGGATGGCAGGGATACCTGTGACTCGGAGGTGATGAACGAAAGCCTAGGTGATCTGGCATGGAAGTAGGGATAGGAATCGAGGCTCGGGCGCGTGGTGGCCGAGGCGGAACGATGGAAGGGAGATTGTCAAAGTCTTTCTTTTGTAATGCAGGATTTTTCGTGGAAGTTTTCTTTTGTTTTGTTTTCAACTCTGGGCTGCTGTACTCGTCATGGTTCAACACATAGATGCGTTTTGGCATGGTTCCGGTCATTTAGGTGGGACGAGGCATTTGTACTGCACGGTAGTTAACCTGATCCGGCCCGACCCTACTCGTGCCCAAGCTCCAGTAGGAGTGCGACGGTAGTTACTTCACCTAGCACGTTAATGAACAAAAAAACAAACAAACGCACAATTCGAGAAATTCGAAAATTCGAAAATTCCCTATTTCACTTTTTCCATTCCTATGACCACTTCTGTGCTTGACTTCTCGAATTTTTAACCGTCGCGAGGTATTTAAAATGCCTTCGGTGAGAAAAAATCGCCCAAAGCCGACAACTTCAGCCGGCTTTGAACGGACATCATTGTGTCCAAAACCTACTGGCCGTGGCGGCTAGTAAGCCGGTAGATTGCCTGTAGCCTGTGATATTCATCTCATGCATACTTATTACCTCAGCGCTAAGATACGTTGGTATTAAGAGTCTGGTACTGCCCGTGCACGAAACATCGTTGGTAACTAGCCCACACTTTAATAGTGGGAGCCGGACTAGAGGACAGAGACTAGTGTTTGAAATATTGGAATCATGTATATAAATAGGGCGTTGAGTGTAGCAGTAGTCTTGTTCTTCAGTTAGTAAATAAACTTACCTTTCGACATATGAACGCCCAAGCTTTATTTATCGGAACTGTTACATATTTACTAACTCTCACAATCGGAAAGTCTGACTGTTCAGCAAATTCAGTAAACTCAGTTTTTTCAGTCATCTCAGTATTATCACTATATTCAGTTATCTCAGTATATTCAGTCATCTCGATAAAATTCAGTATATTCAGTTATCTCAGTAAATTCAGTAAATTCAGTTATTTCAGTAAATTTGTTTCATTCCACTATGACAGACGAGTCATTAAAGCAAGAATTAATTGAAATGCAAAAAAAGATCAACGAACTTCAGGCTTCTAACTTGGCCAGGCAACAGCCAATGCAATTCGAACAGGTTATCATCGAAAAAGATCCACCTACAGGGGGGCAAGGACTGAAGCCGACTAAGCTACCAGAGTTCGATGGTAATAAGGGCAACTATTCATCGTGGAGAACAGCAGTCCTAGATATTTTTAGAATGGACTGGAACGCTTTCGGTTACGACGATTCGAGGGCATTTGTAATGATATACACCACGCTTAAAGGCTCAGCATTAAACAAAGCCGGCTCATTTTACAAGGTTGGAGGAGTGCACGGAACTAGAAAGCCGGAGGACTTCATTGAGTTCTTAGATAAGCTATACCTCGATCCCTTAAAGGCTGTAAGGGCAGGTAGGGAACTGCAGGCCATGAAGATGTCTGAGAGACAGCAGTGGCCAGATTTTTTTGCAGCTTGGACAAACAAATTGACAGAGGCACAAGGAGATCTTTGGGACGATACTAACAAGATATCAATGCTCTGGAACGCCCTAAACAAGGATTTGATACTGGCTCTTGCGGGAAATACTAACTTGCCCCATAACAATTTCAATGTCTGGATTAGACTGGTAAATCAGGTAGCGCAACAGCTGGAAATGGCAGACAACTGGGTGGGACAGAATCAACCTGTCCTAATAAGCCAAAGGAACAGCTATTCTGCTACAGGACCGGCAAATTATGCGAACAATGGCAATAAAAACCCTCGGGAAAATACAAGTCCGACTGACTCATCTGGCGATGTAATTATGGGTGGAATAAATGCGGCTGGTATAACAAGCACGGATAGACAGCGTGCCAAGTGGAAAACCCATGCACAGCTAGATCAATTAAGAGCAGAGAGGAAATGTTTTCGTTGCGAAAGGGTGGGTTGCTCGTCAAGAAAATGCCCACTTCTGCCCGCACGAAATCCGAATAAAGCGAATATACATATCAATCTCGCTAGTTTACCAGAGATCGACCCCTCAGTGATCGATCCAGAAGGACAAAAAGGATCGGTAAGGGGATATTTGAGCGGGTCGGAAAACTAGAAGCTCCTGTACACAGTCGCGCACGGGAGCCCAAAACAAGTTATAATAAAGAAGATAGGTTGAATACAGATCCATTTCTAATTAATGCATTGTTAAATGATACTTTTATGGTGCAAGCCTTAGTAGATAATGGATGCCTGTGTTCTGGAATCATTAGTGATGAACTAACTGAACGATTGAACTTGCCGCGCATAATAATACCCCCACGAGCCCTTGAGACAGCAGAGAATTCTTCGAGGACTAAACCTGTTGTTAAATACATAACCCACCTGTCGCTCGACCTCGATGGCTTTCATATACCTAAACTTTGGCTGTATGTCGTTCCTTCAAGCACACACAAGATGATTCTAGGAAAAAAGTGGCTTGAAGACCAAGACGCAATAATTCATTCAAAGGACCAACGTCTTGAGCTCAGAAAAGGAAACATGAATATATATAGTGTTCAGAGATGGAGACAAAATTTGAGACAAGTGCCCCATCCAAAATATTCATCAACTGAAGATTTGATGTCGATGAGCGACTCAGTGCCGATCGGCAAAATTACAATAGAGGATATAAGTAAAGCACTCCGTAAAAAACCAATTCTCTCGGAAAATGACGCCAAAGACCGTCTACCGGAAAAAGTAAAGGACTTCGCCCAACTTTTTGCTGATAGCACCGGAGCAAATAACTTGCCCCCATTGAGAGTTAACTTAGATCACGCAATCAACCTTCGTTATGAGAATGGAAAGCCTTTGACACCCCCATGGGGGCCTCTATACAGCATGTCTCGAGAGGAGCTTTTAGTGTTGCGTAAAACCCTTACAGACCTTTTAGAGAAAGGATGGATAAGACCGAGCAGTTCCCCGGCAGCATCCCCGGTACTATTTGCGAGAAAGCCTAATGGCGGCCTTCGCTTTTGTGTGGATTACCGTGGTTTAAACGCAATAACGATTCCGGACCGCTACCCCCTCCCACTTTTGAAGGAGACATTACGGCAGCTTTCTAAATCCAGATGGTTCACGAAACTGGACGTCAAATCAGCTTTCCACCGCCTCCGAATAAGGAAAGGAGACGAGTGGATGACAGCTTTTAGGTGTCGCCTAGGACTATTTGAGTGGCTGGTGACTCCTTTCGGGTTAATAAATGCGCCAGCCTCATTCCAGCGGTACATTAATGAAAAGTTACGGAATCATCTGGACGTGGATGTTACTGTATACATGGACGATATTTTGGTGTATACCAATGGAAGTGAGGATAATCATTGGGAGATAGTTCGGAGTGTTCTCTCGAAGCTAAAGGATGCAGGGTTATACTTAGACATCGAAAAATGCGACTTTCTTTGCAAAGAGGTGAAGTATTTAGGTTTTATTGTCAAAGCCGGTGAATGTGTTGCTGTCAATCCATTGAAAGTCAAAGCCATACTCGAGTGGAAGGCCCCGGTAACTGTGTCTGGAGTAAGGTCTTTCTTAGGGTTCGCAAACTTCTACAGATGTTTTATCAGCAAATTTTCAGACATAGCTGCGCCTCTAATTAGGTTAACAAGGAAGAAGTCAACTTGGAAGTGGGATGAGGAAGAAAGAAAATCTTTCAATGAGCTAAAAAGAATCTTTGCAACAGAACCTGTATTAGCCCAGTGGGACCCAGACCGAGAGACTATTTTGGAAGCGGACTGTTCAGGATATGCCATGGGAGGATGCCTTTCGCAAAAAGACAAACTCGGCAGATTACGGCCTATAGCTTATTTCTCAAAGCGCCTTAATAGTGCCGAAGCGAATTATCCAATACACGACAAAGAAATGCTCGCAATAGTAGCTTGTCTTAAGGAATGGAAAGCAGAGTTGAATTCTGTTGCAAAACCATTCACTATCTGGACAGATCACAAAAACTTAAATTACTTCGCAACAAAACGACTACTAAATGAACGTCAGACAAGATACAACGATGTGTTGCAGCAGTTCAGGTTCGAGCTGAAATGGCGAGCAGGTAGAGCAAGTGATAGACCAGATGCCTTATCGCGGCGCGACCAAGACAAACCAAAAGACTTAAATGATGAACGGCTAGCGGGTCGGATAATGCAGCTTTTACCGTCAGTGCCGTTAGGATCAGCAGCTATTATACCTAGTGGCCTTAACAATGAGAAAATATGCGAAAGAGTACCTCAAGAAATACTATTTGACGACATCGAGCTGCAAAGTCTGTGGGAGCAAGCCACTGCGAAGGATAAAATCTGGCAACGGGCCTGTGAAGCTGTAAAATTAGGGGAAAGAAGCTTTCCACCCGATATTGCGCTCGAATTGAAGGCCAATATCGCAGAATGTACAGTTGCCGCAGATGGTCTCTTACGGGGAAGAGAGAATCGTATATGGGTGCCAGATTATGAACCTCTCCGAACAGCCATCATGCAGCGAACACACGATAGTTACCTGACCGGCCACCCAGGTAGAGACACTATGATCGGAATTCTTCTGCGCCGATGGTTTTGGCCAAAAATGAGAGAATCGGTTCGTCGGTTTGTCAGGAACTGCGATGTATGTGGACGTTCCACAATCTGGCGAGAGGCTAAAGCAGGCTTCTTGAAGTCATTACCGATTCCTGAGCGCATTGGCAGTGAACTTACTATCGACTTTGTGACAGATATGCCGATGTCAAAAGGGTGCACAAACATTATGGTAATTACAGATAGATTATCTAAAGATATTATGCTGTTTTGCACACCGTCAATGGAAGCCCGAAAGTGCGCAGATCTATTCGTAGATCGATACTACCGATTTTTCGGTTTCCCACGCTATCTTACGAGTGATAGAGGTTCCGACTGGTTGAGTCATTTCTAGAAAAACTTCTGCCGACTGACTGGAATCAATCAGAGGCTAACAACAGCCTACCATCCACAATCGAACGCAAGTGAAAGAGCGAACCAAGAAATGTACAAGTATCTGAGATCATTTACTTGTTACTCCCAGGACAATTGGATGGATCTGTTACCGCTAGCTCAAATGGCGTTGAATTCTAGACCAAGCTCAGCTATAGGAGGGATGAGCCCGTTTTTCCTACGAAACGGATACAACGTAGAGCCTCTAATGGAGCCTACCCCAGCCGAGGGACCTGCCTCACGTCATCCAGGTAGTATTGACGCACAGAAGTATATTCAGCGCTTGAAAGACGCGCAAGAATTTGCACAAGCAGCAATGGCATCGGCCCAGCAGCGGAACGAGCTGAACGGTAACATTCAACGTCGACAGCCCGAGCAATATAGAATAGGGGATAAAGTCTGGTTGAATTTACAGCACATTAAAACACCTCAGCTGTCAAAAAGGTTAGCTTGGCAACACGCTAAGTATACTGTAACGGGAGTACCTGATGCACTGACTGTGGAACTCAACGTGCCTGGTAATATACACAAAAGATTCCACGTGGAATTAATTAAACGAGCCGGCATAGATCCTTTTCCAAGCCAAGTAAGGGACGATGCCCAGAATCCTCCTATAGTCGATGAGCTGGGTAATGAAGAATTTGTTGTCGAATCTATTCTTCGAGCGAGAACAGTGAGACGTGGACGAGGGGTATTTCGGCAAGCCCTAGTGAAGTGGGCTAGTGAAGTGGATCCAACATGGGAGCCAATAGAATTCATAGAAGACACTGAAGCCTTAGATAAGTTCGAAGAACTTTATGGTTCGATTGAAAATAATGATGGACCTCTAGAGGAAATCGTGGGAAGATTTGTTGGTCCAGCTGAAAAGAATACGATGCAAAAGCGGCGTCAGCGACAAAAAAAAAAATAATAATTAAAAACTTTTTATATATTTAGGTCACATGCCTCTCAAAAAAAAAAAAAAAAACGGAAGGGGCAATGTGGCGGCTAGTAAGCCGGTAGATTGCCTGTAGCCTGTGATATTCATCTCATGCATACTTATTACCTCAGCGCTAAGATACGTTGGTATTAAGAGTCTGGTACTGCCCGTGCACGAAACATCGTTGGTAACTAGCCCACACTTTAATAGTGGGAGCCGGACTAGAGGACAGAGACTAGTGTTTGAAATATTGGGATCATGTATATAAATAGGGCGTTGAGTGTAGCAGTAGTCTTGTTCTTCAGTTAGTAAATAAACTTACCTTTCGACATATGAACGCCCAAGCTTTATTTATCGGAACTGTTACACTGGCCTCGCGCAAAAATTATCAAGCCTATTTGCGAGTGAGGCCTTTGTCCCAGGGAAGTCCACAAATCTTCCCGATCAAGAGATGACTGATTCTGAACCGATCAGAGCAGAAAACAATGGTCCCAAGACCAAAACCCCCGTCGAACTGCCCCCTTTGGCAAGCAGCTCCAGGAAAGGAAAGGAAGTTGTTCGAGAAAAGACAACCAAAAGTGCAGAATCATCTGCAGGAAACAATGCTGTGCCAGCCTCTAAAGGCGTAGCATCTACATCAGCAATGGAATTTCCACCAGAGCTGCAAACCGTGATGGAGGCCGAAAAGCGACGTACGACGCAAATTACGGCCCGCCTCGCCATCTGCTCGACTGCAATAAACAGTGTTGAAGCAGCACTTTCGCCTCTTTCGATCGGCGAAAATAAAGAATTTGTAGACGGTATAAAAGTCTATCTTCGAGCAGCCATCGGCCAGTTCGTACAATCTGGCCCAGGGAGCACACCACCAGTTCTCCCTGCTCGCCCCGCCAACCCTCTTCCGCCGAGGGCACCAGAAATAAGGGTTCCTAACCCTCTAACAACCCAGGCTCCGGCCCCAAAGACAACTTGGGCCACCGTGGCTCGGGTAGGCCTAGCCCGCAGCGCTGGGCCATTGACAAAAAAGGCAGCACCACCCGCCCCCAAGGCAAAGAGTGCCAACTCGAGGTCAAAAGCCGATTCACGACTTTTTCTGCGCCTTGACTATTTCCATCCCCACCGTCTCCTTTCTCCAGCTGGAGTAAGGCTAGCGGTGTCTCAGGCGCTGGGAACCGCTGCCAACAATATCACGTTGGTTCAGCGGGTAAAGACCGGCTTTGCAATAACCGCAAAGGATGAACTCGCTCGAACAGGGCTCCTAGATTCCTCCACATCACGGAGCGAATCTGGAATCAAACTGGAACCAGCATCAAATCTGGTTGCCATGCAAATTGCCACTGTCCCGGAGACAATTCGAACTCTTGCTGGCCCAATCGCCGTGACGGCAAAGATGGTTGCCGACGAAGTCACGCGAGTGACCCAGTTGGTTCCCTTTCTGGTTCGTCCTCATGGGACTAGCAAACCAGGGGCGCCCTACTCAAATTGGCAAGCGCTATTTCCCCGAGAATCCGCTCCTCGACCTGGATTCCGCCTTTTCGACGACTCTGGAGCTGCAAAGCTCTTCCGACCTCGTCGCAAAATCGAACAATGCAAACGGTGTCTTGAATTTCACGCCACCCGTGGTTGTCCCCGCGCTCCAGCTTGCTGGGATTGCGGATCTAATATGCACTCAGAATCAGAGTGCAAGGCCCTCACCCGGTGTCGAAACTGTGGGGGACCTCACCGATCGGATTCCCGGGCCTGCTTAGCCAGACCCAGCAAGTCCGGACCGGTGACAAAAGAGCAGCTCGCGCGGATCCGCCAGATCCAGCAAGGGGAGTTCGCGAAAGTGGCTCGATTTAGGGCTGCAGCCAAAAGGGCCGAAGAGGCAACAATGGCCTCAACGAAGGATGTCTCGATGGCCGAGGGATCGGGTTTCGGAATCCTGGAATCCGAAGAAGAAGTTTGAGGGTACAGCAACCCTCGGTGAAGTCTACAAAAAGCTTCAATATATATAGCAGGATACCAGCTGAATTCAGGGTATCTGCAAACTAATCTTTCGCTCTCAGCGGAGATAAGAAAAATTCACGTGGAAGATGTGGCAGGAAAGGGAACGGGCGAGAAGCGCGGGATCCGGACCAAACAGTATTTCTTCCAAATTTGATTTCAGTTTTTGATTTATGTTTTTGATTTTAGTTTTGCTGTTAACTTCTACAATTTCAGTAGAAGTTCATGCGGTTGGAATGAGTTGGGACTGTACGCAGTGATCCTTGCCGGCTCCACCGGTCCTTGACCCAATGTGGAAAAGATAGCGTTAGCTTAGGACCAAATGTAAAAAAAAAATATAAAACAAATAAAAAAATTCGAGAAATTCCAAGTTTCCCATTCCCACCCTTCCACCCGTCTCACGTATTATTTACACATCGAATTGTAATTGTTTGCCATTGGTGGCATTTTAAAATGCCTCCGACGCGTAAAACGCACCAAAACGCGATCAGTGGCATCACCAAAGATCGCGTCAATAAACCATACGAATGGAACGGCGCAATTCGAGATCACGCCAAAAATAAGCTAACGAGCAGAGGACTCGAGATTAGCAATAAAAACATGAACGCCATCGTAGCCGCCCTCCAAGCAGAGGATAACTATGTCCCGGAGGTAGAGATGGTGGATGCTGAAGTCGAGAAGCTAAAAACCCTTTCAGACTCAATTCGGGCTTTTCCTCCAGCCAAAAAGATGCGGAACCATCTCCAAATCCCGCAGATACCTACAATAAAACCGTCACCGCACCCGAAAAGCGCGCTACGGTTCCAGCACTACCGCGACTGGTAGAAGTCAGGCCCTCAAAAGGTGCCGAGATAATAACCAACAAGGCATCAACTGCCCCAGTAAGTGTCGCCGAGGAAGCAGTCCCGTCGACAATGACCAAGCCCGCACACGTTGTGGCTCGAAAAATTGCGGTTCTGTTAGCAAAGCGGACACCAAAGAAAAATACACCGAGGGAAACGGAAGTCCCGAACTGCGCAGTGGCATCAAATGCCTCAAGACCTCAGCCACCCCCGGCCTCGATTCCAGGGACGGCTCAGTGCCACAACCACTCTTCTGGTGGTGCTCCCACCGGCACCACGCCAATTCACCCGCCGGAAATAAAGGCTTTACTAGAAGCCGAAAGAAAGCGGGCTGCAAACACCTCAGCCAGGCTCGAGATAGGGTCAACAGTGTTATAAACATTGGAAAGTGTTATCCTGTCCATGAAAACAACAGATAACAAAGAATACTTGGACGCGATGAACGTGTGTCTGAGGGGCGCCCTCGCCCACTTCCTGCGCACTGGAACCACACCAGTGCCGACAAGTCTTCCCCACCGCCCCATCGGCCAGCAGGCCAGCAACAGCGGGCCTTCATCGCCATCGACCACCAGGACAGCAAATCCTACCGTCGCGGTGCCCCAGGTCACTTCAACCTGGGCAACTGTAGCCCGGAAAGGGCTACCCAAACAGCCAACGCCAGTGATGACAAGTCATGCCCCGAAAATGCCGACTCCGCCGACCAAGAAATCGGCCAAGACGCCCCCTTCGTCCACGCCGGACAACCGACTGTTCCTCCGGCTAAACTCTAAACACCAGTGGCGAAATCTTTCACCAGCTGGCATCAGAGAAGCCGTGGCACAGCTCACCAACGCGACCCAAGCAGCAATTGAAGACGTACACCGTGTCCCAACAGGTTTCGCGCTCCGAGCGAAGGACCAGGAATCTCGCCAGCTCCTATTGGACGCGGCGGAATCTTTCCTCCCCATCGGGGGAAGACTAGAGGAGGCCTCCGACCTTGTGGCGCTCCAGATCTCGACGGTCCCCGTCGCCATCCACACTCTTCTTGGAAGGGTACAAGTGACAGAAGAGATGATGATCGAGGAGATCTCGAGAGTTACAAAGGCCATTCCAGCCAAGGTACGGCCCCACGGGAAGACCCGGCTGGACGCGCCATACAAATCATGGCTGGCGCATTTCAAGAAGGGAGCGGCACCAAGATAAGGGTTCCGCCTATTCGACGACTCGGGCGTCGCGGTCCCACACAAACTGCGACAGACTGTGCAGCAATGCAAACGCTGCCTGCAGTTCCACGGGACGCGAGGTTGCTCTCGCGCCCGAGCTTGCTGGAACTGCTCCTCAACAATGCACTTGACAGATGAGTGCCGTGCACACACCAAGTGCCGCAACTGCGGAGGATCGCACAGGTCCGACAGTCGAGTCTGTCTGGCGCACCCCACCAAGTCTGGGCCGGTAAGCAGAGAGCAACTGGCCAATATTCGCATCGCGAGCTAGCGGCTGTTGTGAGGGCTAAAGCTGCAGCCCGTCGCGCAGAGGCAGCAGTTCTAGCGGCTGCTAGGTAAACGCAAGACTCACCAACACCGGTGAAATCGAACAACAGTTTCGAAGTTCTGATGACCGACGTCGCCCCCGACGCCACGCCCATAGGAACGACGAATCCTGTTGAGTCTTCCTGAAGGGCTCCTCACGGGTCCCTTCTAGCCTCTCACCTACGATAAGTTTTATGTCGATCAACGTAGGTAGGGGAGGCCAATCACACGACATCGCGCTTTCCCGAGCTTACGAGCTAGGCGTAGATGTGGTGCTAATACAAGAGCCTTTGTGGAACAAAGCCACAAAGGAAACGAAGTCACACCCTGGATACGACTGCCATACACCACATGGCGGCGTAAATATTCGACCCAGGGCGGTGACTTACACACTAATAAACAGGAGAAACCTTTCGGCAACTCAAATCTTTCCCTGCAATCCCCCAACGGCGGACTACTGCTGGGTTGTGGTAAACGGAGTCACATTTCTCGACGTGTACAAAGACCCAAACGACCCGACAGCAATTCAACCCCTACTCAGCTGGGACCCACCACCTCGATCCGTCGCGGCTGGTGACTTCAACGCGGTGCACTGCGCGTGGCAACCAGAGGTCACCCGCCCACGTGGACGAGGAATCGATATTGAGAGATGGGCGGAACGCCATAATCTCACTTGTCTGATTGTGGGCGAGCCAACGCATCGGGCCGGAAACACGCTGGATCTTGCTTGGACCAACGTCAACGGGGCCCAAGCATGGGTGGATCGCAGCGAATGCGTCACCAGCGACCATCTTCCCATTCGAGGACAAGTTCCCACCGGATTCGGAAAAAAGGACCAGGAGCCATCGCCGATCAGGGTAACGCGCGGCAACCTGCCGAGGTTCGCCCTTGCCGTCACGCAGTTCACTCACCCGCCACCAGTCTCGGACACGGTTTGCCAGGTGGATGAATACGCCAACGATCTCTGTTCCGGCCTTACTAACGCTATCAAAGCAGCAGGAACACGAAGGAACAAAAGACACGGCAAATGTGCACCTTGGTGGACACCGGAATGCAAGCTGGCTCGCACGGAGTATCGTGCAGCAGTGACTCCGGAAAAACGATGGGTGCATGCAAGGAAGGTGCGTTCAACCATCAGAGCGGCAAGGAAAGAGCACCAGACGCGTCAAGTCGAAGCGATCACAACACCGACTGAAGTGTTCAAGCTGATGCGCTCGGCCGAACCAAGGCAGGCAAGCACCCCCCCTCCACTCAACCACGAAGGGAAGCTGTACTCCGATCCGGCTGAGCGGGCAGAGATACTCCGATATGCTCTTCTGGCACGGCACCAAGCGACGGACGACCTACCACCACTCGATGCGCCGAGTACCAATCGAATCCCCTGGAACGACCATGTCTCGGACGAGGGGATTCGCATGTGCACTATAGGCTGCGCCAACACAGCGCCTGGAGCAGACGGAATCTCTGTGGAGCTTCTGCGAACCTGTTGGAAGACGATTAGACCATTTGTCGGCACTCTCTTCCGCGCCTGCATCAGACTCGGCACCCACCCATCCTGCTTCAAGCTGGCTGAAGTGGTGCTCCTCCGCAAGACAAACCGAGATCCAGCGACTGTTAAGGGCTAGAGACCGATCGCACTTCTGTCGTGTTTGGGTAAGGGATTGGAACGACTCTTGGCGAAGCGGATGGCCCATCTCGCGGTTACGCTCAACGTTGTTGGAGACCAACAATTCAGCGCGCTCCCCAAAAGATCTGCAAACGACCTCGTCAACTGCGTAGTCCACGACATCGAAGAGGCAAGCACCCTGGGATGGGCGGCCACATTCACAACTCTAGACGTCCAAGGAGCGTTCGATGCAGTACTCCACAACCGTTTGGTGAGGAGGATGCGAGGTCAGGGATGGCCGGACTCAATTCTCCGATGGACGGCGTCTTTTCTTGCACATCGAAAGGTAAAAGTCCGATACTCCGGAGGGGTAACCGGACAGAGAGAGCTGGTTTGTGGGGTTCCGCAGGGATCACCAATATCGCCGTTTCTCTTCCTTCTATACATGGCAGAGCCTATGCGAAGCGGCAACCCGGGAATGAGGTTCAGCTACGCAGACGATATCGGGATACTAGGATTCGGGCATAGCATTGCCGGGTCGGCCGCTTCTGTACAGAAGGAAGTGGATCATCTTCTGGAGTGGGCAAGTACCAACGCAGTCTCCTTCGATACCAATAAGTCGGAGGTAGTCCAGTTTCCCGGACGGAAACGCGAGGAGCCAGTGGGCATTCGTGTGAACGGCGTGGTTATCGAGCCAGCAGACCAAATACGCTGGCTTGGAGTACACCTAGACCCGCGACTGGACTTCAAACACCACGTCACAACTTGGTGTGTAAAGGCATTGAAGGTTGCCCAGCACATGCGCCGTTTCAACTCAGCGTATCGAGGAGCCGCTCCTGCGGCACTGGTTCGAGCAGTGGATACTTGTATTGTCCCAATAGCAACTTTTGGATCAGATGTTTGGTGGCCCGGCCTCAAACGTCCGACCATAAGGGGAATCATCACACCTCGAACCAGCATCTTCTGCGAGATGATCGACAAGGCAATCTTGACAGGACTGCGCGCTGCCCTCCCGGTAATGAGAACTACACCGAATCTTGTTCTCCACCGAGAAGGAGGTATCCCAACAGGGAAGATCATTCTGGAAGGGAACCGACTACGGCTTTCGGCTCGGCTCCACTCACTGGACAACTGCCACCCGCTCTGGACTCGTGCCGCCGTGTGTCCAAACAATGGAACAAGGAAGTACAAGAAAAATGCTCGGGCACCCAAGAATCTGGAGATCCTGATGTCAAGAGTGCAGCGGGCCTTCCGACAACTCCCGGACGCGGAAGACGCTAAGCCTCTGCCGCCGCCATGCTATCTGTCGAACTTCGGCCCAAGGACAGAAGAGGAGGACAAGGTAACTCGGTTCCTTAGAGGTGTATTGCCATCGGATATCTGTGCCTACCCGGATGGATCGTCGGAGGGGCATGGTCGCTCAGCATGGGGGTTCGTCTTGAAGATGGATGGAAAGACTCTGTTGAAGGGATGTGGTATCAAGCATGGTGGTGAAGTGCTCGATGCGGAAATACTAGGGGCGAGGAAGGCCCTGGAAGCTGCGCTAGGATTGTTGGAGAGAGAGAACGGGAGAAGTAACGGCAGGCAGTGGATCAACGTGTTGACGGATAGTCAGTCTGCAGTGAAGGCACTGCTGACGGGAACCGCCACAACAAGTCTCGACGATGTACGCCAATTTAGGGCGCTATCAGAAAAGGCTCGAGTCTCGGTTCAGTGGATACCAGCCCACTCCGGGATACAGGGAAACGAAGAGTCTGATAGAGTTGTACGCTCCGGCCTCCGACAACTTCCAAGTAAAGAGAGCCAGCCAGGCTCCGTCACAACGGCGTATGTTCGTCGTCTGATGAACCAGAAACGTCAAGCTCTTCTTGAGGAATGGTGGGAGGAAGCATGTCCACCTAGGTATCGAAATCTGGGTCTACTCATGCGACGACGCAAGCCACAGGAGCAGGCACTTTCTCGTCGGTTACTCCGTGAACTGATCTCAGCCCGTACGGGCCACGGAAACTTCGCTGCATGTCACCGTCGTTTCAACAACTTTACCGCTTGCATGGAGTGTGCGTGTGGAGAGGAAATATCACCACTCCACTTCATTCACTGTCAACTGCACGAACGTCAGACGCGTCGACTCCGAGGGACAATGTCACATCACGACTTTGTCCAAAAGCTTCTCGGGCCTAAGTGCCTTGAGTATTTTACAAATTTTGCGCAGGAAACCGGCTGCTTCGGCGACTCACCTGCAAGTCCGTCACCAGCTCTCAGCGGAGACAACATTAACTAGGTCATAGCACGAAGCATGACAGGAAGGAAAACGAGACGAGGAGTGTCGCTTTCCCACCTCAAATTGGAGTATTGGATTTGTAATTTTGGTTATGGGAGTCTGTGGGAGCATTTATATTCTTTCTTATAACTAGCTACTGGTTGTGTAGTGGGTCACGCAGTGAGACTGAGTCGGGCATGTGGGAAGCATGATCTTGGCCATGTACACCGGTCCTTGACTCCTAAGAGATATAGAGCATAGCTTAGGACCTAAAATTTATTAAAAAAAAAAAAAAACAAACACTGCTTGGCATGATCTGCTTCCGCTTTCGTGTCGCTTCACGTATTGTTATTGATAATTATTAATTCATTTTATCGTCCTGTCTGAGTCTATGTGTTGGTAAAACACGAAGTAATACAAATTGGGTGCCGTCACGAAGTCAGCTGTCCGTCACGATGTCGGTGAATAATGTCAATTAACTGGTATCTCGATATACATAAAGACGTTCTCTCTCCTTTTCCTTCTCCTTCTCCCTCTGCCCTTTCTTCCTCTACTCCAAGCGCCTCGCTAATGAGCTAAATCATATCCCTGTCAGCGTCCTAACGACAACCTGAACACCGCAATCACATAGAACAATTCATAACACCCAAATATAATGCTTTTACTGACACTATGACTATGTAGGAAATATTGTTCCTCTCTGCTTACAGGCCAAGGATACTTATACCAGTAGTATATCCCCTCCTATGCCTCCCATACAGCTCCCCTCAAACTGTGCCACCTCTCACAAGTCTTCATTCGATCATACACGAAGAGGAGCCCTTTACCCTTCAATATCTGCCCTCTCCAGCCAACGAAACGATGGCCATTTGCGGGTATATGGTAGCCTGGGAAAATCGCAAGACCCATTGGGTGCGGAGCTCTCCTAATACCGACATTAGGACTAGATCCAAAGACATAGTGATCCTTCTGAAGCGTTCCAAAAGGCCGGCCAGCTGGGCGCGGCAGACTTGTGTGTACCTCGGGAAATTCACCCTCTGCCTTTATAGCCTCCTTCCAACTCCTTCCTGAAGGTCGAGCTGAAATTTCAGAAAATTCTTGACAGAGTGTGATTTCTGTGTGGTAGCTTAGCCCAACTATTTTGTGTCATTGACTCATCGACAAAAGAAGTCCTGGCTAATTAGCCAAAATCTTGGTCTTGGCGCCCATAACCAATCCAAAGTTGAAACCCCTCGAAAATGTCGGTCCCAGCATGGTCTTCAGAGACCTGTTCCCCTCTCGCTCCACATCTCAGCCGCCCTTTTGAGTCGTTTCCCTGGGTGGGTATTCACAGATGAGGGTTGACTCGGGTTGAAGAAAAAGCCACCATAACTTCGCAGTGGTACTTCCAAATGAAATCCGAGACATGAGTACTCTTGTAAATTGAGTCATCTTTTCTATACTTCTCTTTGATATTGTGTCATAGCTAGATAGCTGCAAACACAATTATAATCTGACGCTAAAAAAATCTCAGCCGCATATTCTCCCTCAAGTTGTTTGTTTCATGGAATAATAACAGGGGTTAGAATGATGGCCTACTATTAGCATACAAATCTGGCAGGCCTGAGTGGGGAAAGGTAACGTAACAGTTACCTACGAGCATGTACTTAATAAAGCGTAGCCTCCAGTCGAGTTGCCTTCTTCACGCAACGTCTTCCCAATATTATTCTCATTCTAGATATTCCATTTCTTCCTTGTGAAGGCCACTTCGAGTCCGTACTTGTATCAGATCACGACGTGCCCTCTATCTCTTCTTGTGGAAGACCTTGGCCCTATATTTACTCACACTTGTACCCTGCGGACAAATAGCATACACACTCCTCGAAAGTTTGTCCCATTAGAGCAACAGTGCCCCATAAGCCATGACCCAGGCTTTGTATTTTTCGACTTGATTTTCTCCTTGCAGGTATGCTTAGCCTCGTAAATATGTAGGGAGAGATGGCTAGAAATTAATGGGGCAAGCTCCAGTTTGCTATTGGAGCAACTTCTTTATTGGTCGTTGAGGCGAGATGATGCGTGGTTAGATCGGGGCTGAGGACTCAGATCAGAATGATAAGAGGGGCATTTTCGAGAAGTCGTCAAGTGGAGATATGCTTGAGGTTGCTTCCGGCCTTGATTCAGTTGCGATTCTTGGTTATTCTAGATATGCAGAGCATACTGAGCGATCAACCGGCACCACTTGGAGGTGAAGAATTCGTCTATGCCAGCAGGCTCCACATAGTTTTACGCTAAGCCTGGGTTAGATAGCGCAGGCTACAGGTTGGCTCACCAGCCGTCACAACGCTCAACTGGTCCATGTACGCAAGTATAGCTCACTATGCTAGTCGCGACCGAACTCCAGAGGGTGGAGATCTCTAATTCTAAAAGAGCCGCTCAGAATCTCCACACAGCACTGATCATGTATCAAAGGAAGATCGCTGAATACACGCCAAATGGTCAAGCCAACCGATCAACATTCACGGGAATCTAGATGGCCGGTTTGCTCATTGGCCACGGCGCTCCGTGGTCGTTCGCTTCTGGGCTGTGGGATTTCAGCCCTCCAGTGGCAGTGGACAATGCCCAGTCCTGAGCCCGGTTATTCTACCAACCACATTGCGACTTCTAACATTTCCGACAGATTGTCGTGGACTGCAGATCGGGGACGAGGGGACAAATCGGCTGACGTGGCACAACGCGGCTTTGCATTACCTGCACCGCTGGCATGTCTGAACGCCTCAAAAAGGTGACAGGCGAGCTTACTGTTTGGCGGGAAGTAAAAGGACCCGCAGGAAGCTGTGTACTAAATGAACTGTGCGCATCACTGGCCCGATAATTCTACGTTGTTGGTTAAGAAAGGGGATTAAACCCTATCAAATTTCACTATTCTCTCGAACTTTGCATCTTAACTTGTGTCGGGCTCTACAGGTGATAACAGGCTAAATCTCACTACGCTCAACACATGTGGGCGCTATCCTATAACCAATTTCCTGCAACAATCAATGATCCATATTTCTCGCGCTGCTTCATGTAGCAGATTACTTTCACTATAACCACATCCTAGGCTTATCTCGGGGACTTACATGGCTCTTTTTTTTGCATCAGGTTTTAATTGCGTATGCAGCTATCTAGATGACACTATATTAGACAAATGTATAATAGGTGACTCAATTTAAAAGAAGAGCACTCATGCCTCGTATTTCATTTGCGAGTACTACTGCGAAGTTATGGTGGCTTTTTCTTCACCCCAAGTCAACCCTCATCCGTGAATACCCACTCAGGGGAACGTCTCAAAAACCCTGAGTTATCCAGACATGCCTCCATCATCCATATACTAATCTCCGCGTGAATTATAATCTGATATGTCTCCTTCCCAAGTGGATTAGGTGCCCAGGCTACTCAGACTATACCGGAGAACACCACCAGGAGGCGGACCACAACACCTTCCATCGTTGGCTTGTGTTTATAGTGTCAGCTGCACTCTCGCAAGCGAAGTCTTGGTGCGCACAAATCCCAATTCGTAAAACTATTGCCAAAACTCAAAATTCCACGCCCGTCGAGTTTATATTCTTCCATTGCATCATCTTGTGAACCTGTCCTGATCCCTCTCACGTCCATCCCGAATAACTGTCTCCCAGATTTGTGCGCCACGCTTTGCTTCCTCTGTCGGGTGTAAATATCGGCGTGAGCATGTATTTGGTGACCAGCTGAAGGCAGAGAAATTCGACGAGACGTATGGTCATTGGGATTAGGATGTACTTGGTCGTACTTGTAGACTTGATGAGACTTAGGTAGAAGTCAAACTCTTTGGGAGCGAAAAGAACGACAAGGTGGAGTGATTTGAATCATTGCCTCGTGGGCCAACTCCTTTGATATTGCGAAATTTGACTAGACTTGGCTCTGGGAGAATATTTGACTCCCAGGTACGTTAAGGAAAGATCCTTTGAGGACTTTCTCGTATCAGTATTATCTCACTTCTGCGATGAGTAGCATTCGGCGATTTTCCGCCTCTGATAATTGCATGTCGATCGGCCCAGCTTTGAAAAGCTGTGTGGGATGCGGGTAACCTACAAGATCCTTGGTACAATAATACATTTCAGTTTCGCTAACCTGATACCCAGTGTATGGAGTTGATGAATTTGGCGCCAATTTTTCTCCGGCTGCAGAGCCGAGATTTGCAGACAAAATAGCGAGACAGATGCAAGTGGTCGCCGAGGCGAGGCACGGCTAGGGCCGGCAACAGCGACGGAGACTCGGGAGCAGTAATGCAGGACGCGGCAAACGAAGGTGCAGGGGGCTTGCATAATTTCCGCGCGCGCCCCCTCAATGAGATGGGCTGAGCGCCGATCGGCGCAATTACTTCAGCCCAGCGAAGGATGAGACTACAGACCGGTGCGTTAATATCCCGAACGATCATGGAGTGGAAGGGGCGCGAGAAATCTCACAAATGGCAACGACGTGAAGACTGATTCCCATGCGAGTGAGTGAGCGCGGACAGCGGTTGGCGTATTTGGAATAAGTCGCTGGTCTGTCGCCAACTGGACCACTTTATAAGCACTGACACGCCGTGACCAAAAGGGATGCCCTTGCACTTCCTGGCACGTCGCTCCTTTGTCCCGCGAAATTTCTGGAATATTAGACGTCGATCCATACTTTATCCGCGGCAGCATGTTCCTTGGACCTGGAATGCTAGCCGAATATACCCCGTAGTATAGTTTGTGCCCCAGGCAGAAAATAATGGAGCCCCCGAAGCCATTTAGCTTGAAAGCATTGGATGGAGTGTTGTGGGTGCGAGAGCTATGACCATTAGACGGCGAATTTAAAGATATGGTCCATGGTTCTGGCCGTGTCCAGGGAAGATTAATGAGCGGTGGCGATTCTACACATCAGCATGGATCTACCCAGTCGAGCAGTTGCCGATCGTTTGCTCTGAAGAGGCAAGATTTGCGGGGAGACTGAAGTGAAGCCAAGGTACCGCGGGTCGCTAGATGGTGGTCCATAATCGGAGCGTTTTGATTATGGCCCACATCTGCTAATACCGGGCCACGATCACACTATGGCCGCAAAACTCAAGATGGCCGAATTCTCAGTTGGACAGATATCGCCTCAGCGGCACCCAATGTCGATGTGACAAGTCCAGCTTTGGTGACAAAGACACGACTCAAACAAACATGTAGACACCCTTAGCCATCCATAATCTTGCCGCTGACACGTCCAAATGACACATCCGGCAAGTCACCGCACCCCTCTCTCGCTCCCTAGTGCTGCCTTGAAAGAAGGCCCTAGGGCATGGTGGAAATCGGCCCTTGCTCACTAGTTCTTATGATTCCGTTCAGGCAATTCATACGGCTGGCTCTTGCGCGGCTCACAGGCCGGTGTTTCAGCTCTAAACCCTCAGTTTCGGACCGTAGTCCTCCAAAGTCGCCGCCTAGCTAGCCCTTTTTACGTGACCAGCCTGGACGACATACACGTAGAGACTCTTCGTCTCATGAACCCACCTCCCTTAATCTGGTGATTCGTATTGATAATATGTAGTTTGAGGGTCTGATTGGCTCATAAAAAGCCAGTATTGTTCCGTTGGCTGGAGAGGGGAAATAATGAAGGGCATAGGGCTCCCTTTGGATTATGATCGAACGAGGACTTGTGAAAGGTGCTACTGTTTTATTGGAGCTGTAAATCAGGCAAAGGAGTGGTAGCACTACTGGCAAAGGTATCTTTAATCCATTGGAAAAGAGGACCTGCATCTCCCCAGTATTCTTAGACTGAGAAAGGACATTAGTATAATTATAAAAAAAGAACTGGGCAGTACCCATAACTAACTTCTGTTGGCGTTTGTGGCAACTGGCTGCTATTATTGACAGGCTCGTGCTGAGTGGCGACTGAGTTGGAGGCTATAGCCCACAACTGCGGCTTACAAAGGGGCGTATTCCATTTCAATTACGCGTTACAATGACAGCAAGATCTTTCCGTAGTGGAGCGTTGTAGACAATATTTCTTGGTGTCCTTCAAGCTAAGTATATCTTTGAAAATCACAGCATTCAAACGTCTCTGAATTGCTCTTACCAGTATTAAAAGGACAAAGCTTGTCTTTTTCTCTGGGTAGTTTCGCTTTGATGCTCTACCTTACCGCAAAGATCTCGTTACTATCGACAGTGATTCTTAGGGCTTACTGATATCCACAGAGACGAGAGCTCTCGGCACCAATATTAATTGATTTTATGTGGAGAAATGAAACCTACCGTTGGGAATTTTGAAATTATCACTAGAAATACAAGTATCTTTATTTGTATATGTGATTTATTAATATGTTAGATCAAGCCTTGCTAACCGACTTCAAAGAATTGAGCCATTTATCCTCATCAATAACCAAAGGGTTTCTCATAAATAACTCCAGAATTTGTTCAGTTGTATCCACACTGAAGAGTTGCGCCTCAATATTTATAAGGTATGCCGCTGTGGCACGAAGTATAATAGCATCCCCTTCAAAAACCATAATATCCCACAACCTCGCTGCATTGTCAACACTCAGGTATGCTGTTCCCATACTGGTAAATAAGCCACGAAATACGAATTCAGGGGTAAATTTAACAGTCGGTGAAGTTAGGTGGGTGTATAATCTTGGTGCCTTCTGCATGAGGATAGAAAATAAGAGAGTGCACGCTCGCTTGGTAGCGGCCGTATCACTCATGTGAAAAGAAAGGGAAAGAGGTCGATTGAGCAGATTTGAAAGAGTAATGAAGGCATCCAAAGGCGTTGGAAGGTTTAGAAGAAGAAGTGCTGCGCTGGCCTATCCAAAGTCGTTAGAATAACTTGAGTAGCAGGGGAAATTCTTACGCTAGTCCCGTAAACGTAGCCTACGTCACTTCGATACATGATATAAGCTCTAAGGATTTCAATTAGAGATTTATGGAGTGGTCCGTTTGATTGAAATATCTTAAGCTCGCAAAAGGTATTCTTAACGTCAATTTCGATCATATCCAGCCCAAGCTTTTTTTCCTCCTCTTCAGGAGTGAGTCGCTCTCCACTCTCAATAGCCTTTAGCAAAGCTTGAGCTCGGCCAAGGGCCGCAGTAAAGGATGTATCCGATAATTTTAGATCGTTACCAATCGCCTTCATCCATACACTTCCCCGGCTTCTTGGGCTAATACCTTTCCACCAAAGCTCCCGTGTGTGCTTTTGGCGTATGGCCGTCTCCCAATTAGGAAGGACATGGTCTTCCCAAGTTCGCGAAAGTGATTTCGCGTTGGCGTCACGACATGCCAATTTCTCTCGCCTTAGTGCTTCCTTCCTTCGATCTGCCTCTAAGGAGCAGTTCATCATTTTTTGATACTCCTTTAGGTGTCGCTTCTCTTCAGCGGGATCCTTGGGAGGAAGCCAGGATGGACGTGTCCTTGATAACACTGCTTCTTTTTCTCTGGATATTGGTAGAGGGTCAATCATTATATCAGTTTTTCGTAGTGGAGGTAGCTCGGCAAGGGTAGGCTTTGCTTCAATTTTCTTTGGTAAATGGTCTTGAGAGCCGACTTCTCTTTGATGTTCCGCCAGGGCTTCGGTCAGCTGCTTCGCCTCTTGATTCAAGTCCGACATCGCAGCAGACCAACTTTTCGTCCTTAGCTTGAAGTTATCCAAGTTAGTCGGAGGTAATAAATTAAGCCCGCGAGAGACTCCAAGTCTTGGTGAGCGAAGCTCCCCCTGCTCAGCAGGTTGGGGAGAGGTCCCATTACCAAGGGGTTTTACTTTGCCCTTATTTCGTTGTTCAGGACTTGTTGACAATATTTTGATGTTTAAATTCTGCCGCGATAGTAATTGCGGTGATATGGGGACATTCTCCAAGAAACATTCATCGGGTACGTCACCCCCGTCATTCTCGTCACATTCCCTCTCTAGTTCCTCAGCCGTTTTCCTTTCCTTGTTCACCTGCCACGTGAAACGCCTAGGGTGGGGGGCGAGGATGGAAGGAAGTTTCTGGCCGAGGGGGACTGTAGGACTCACACTCCGGTTGCGTCGGAATGGGAATTCGGCAGGCCCTGGATTGGCCACATAACTATTTCCTGTCTGTAACGAAAAGAAACTTGATCCCGATTCCTTTGTGCCGATGCCGATTGCATTTGCAGGAGAGAGGTGAGCGGAGATCTTTTTTCCCGATTTAGTTTCTTTGGATGTACGTCTCCGACCTGTATTTTTGATTGAAAGGAACGAGTCTCGAGAGATTATACGCACATCGCTTTGGAAGCCTGAGTTGTGTTCAGATGCGATCTTGATGGAGTGCTCCCGAAATTCATTATCTGTAGGGCTCTCATCATCCAAGGCGATATCCTCGAAATTTCCCACATATTTGATAGTCGATAAATCGTCCGATGAATACGAAGACGGAAAAGATGCAGACTTTGAAGATTTGGAGCTCGAAAGCGGTGGCGGAGAGCTGGGCATTGGCGAACTCTCATGATCCGAAAAGTTCAAGTCATATCGAAGGGAGAGAGGAGAAACAGAAATAATGCTTCTACACGCGGAGGTAGCCAATTTGACGGTTGCTGGAGTTTAATTTTGCCGTGGATGCTGGTATTAGGGTCTAAAGGCGGTTTGAGGTGGAATTCGAAATGTAGAAATAACGCTCTATTGATGGATGCTCGTGTAAAGGGAATGAGAGACAGATGATGGGGTTGAAGAGTGCTTGAGCTTAGGTCAGAATAGGAGGTTAGAGAGATGGGATAGAAAGTTAAGTTCTGTAGAAAAGATAGTGGTGGTTGGGAAGTTGAAAGTTAGGTGGATAACGAATCGGAAGGAAGTTGGATGGCTTTGATTAGAGGAGACGAGGCCAGTGGGCAAAAGTAGAAGAAAAAGCGAATGTGCGAAGTCAGCGAGTGAGAGAGAATGGATGAGTGTTTGTGAATGGACGGGCGAACGTGTATGTGTATGTGTGGGTGTGAGTGGATACTTGGGAGAGGGCTTGTGCGCGAAGTGAGTGAAGTGAGCGACAGACATCTGTGGCTGCCGGGGGGGAAGGGGGGACCAGGGTGGGACGGACGCGAAATGGGAGGAAGTTCCGGATGGGACGGGGTGTGGAGGCGGCTGTTTTCAGGCACTTCAGTCTATCGCAGCCTTATTCCATTTATGCCCCAATGTGCAAACTACTGACTAGGTGAGAAGCATTCGAACAACAGCCGAATTAACTCGTGGCGCATGCCATCACTTGCTTTCGATGTATGGTCCAGAAGTCAAGGCTTCCTTTGCTATGAAATGATGCTGATGCGACCGTCGAGTCAAGGCCTGATTTGCAGCGAAGGAGACTTGATCCAACAAAACCCCATAGTTAAGAATCGCAACTACAACTGCCTCCACTCAGGTCGTGACTCGTCGTCTCTTGCAGCCCTGGTCCAGCCCGAACTCATACGGTTGAATTATCAGTGAATGTACGTGCTCGGTTTCAGGAATCCGGCGTGGTGATAAAGAATTCGTTGACCCCTGTTTTAGTCTGAGGGTTATTTTGACCCGCTACAGGACATATTGAGCTGGATACAAATGCATGTATGTGCAATAATATGTAGATGTACGAGTGTACAGCCTTGTAGGTCCTACGATTTTCTCACCCGCCCAACCACAACATTCTGATTGTTCTAGACAGCTGCTATGACAACGGTGAGTGACGTCGCTATCTAAAGGGACGGTCTCTTTCAACACCGGGCTCTTGGGCGTTCGTTCTCCATCTGCTCGGCCATTGTCCACGCCGTTTGCCTCACAACCTTGGTATCTGCGGGAGAAGCATACTCTTTGCGCCAGAAATTGGATTAAATTTTGAACTTGCCACTTGGCTTGACGATTACAACTCCAATACATATCTTGCTTTCCTTCCTCCTGGTGTAAGTGAAGGCACCTATTTTGTGTTGAACGAGGACAAAATCTCCAAATCGGTGCAGAGGACGCAGACCGTAGCATCATTCACGTAGCCAAGGGAATAGTTCGTCGATGCTGGAGAATCAACGGCTATGCCTAGTGAAATTAACGGGGTACTAAAAGCTCCATCAACCGACCTGTTTGTAAGAATTGGGCGGGCCTTATCGCCAATAGAGTCAAGTTGCGCACCGGACGAGATTAGGCGACATGAGACGAGGTAAAACCGTCTTACATCTTCCCCACATCACTGGACTTCCAGGCTAGACGAGATGAGATCGACAAGAGATCCGCATGACCGTATTTATTTTAGGAAATGACCCCTCGGATGACCCTCGTACACTCCGGATTAGGCAAAGTCTGGAACAGTCAGTAGCCACGACAGCGACCCCGGCCCTCGAGACGACAACTTCATACTACTCTCTGCCACCCATCGTCCAAGGGTCATCGGGGCCCGTTGGCCGTTCCACACCTGCAAACAGAGCGGTTCAAGCATCAACTGGGCCAAAGAGCAGCGTGACCTGGGATCTGCTGGAGCATAGCGACTCAGAGATTCATAATCATGGAGGCTTGGGACAAGGGACAGGCCACTGTTACTCTTGCTGCGCGAGCGGCGGGGCCGAAGGGCGAATATTGAGCCTGTTGGCAGATACACTGCCCTATAGTCCTGGCTCATTTACCACTATCTGTATTGATATCGCGAATGGCTACTGTGGACAGTGACAACGGCGGGAGTGACGTGTTTGACTTGAACCAACACTGAGTGCTGACTGTTCACCGACAGAAGTCGACTCCGATGAGGGTTGGATGTTATCAGGTTGATGATGCAGCATTGTGGTACCCAGCAACTACACAGCGCGCATCGGTCCGCCAAGATTTAGTGGCCAGGAACAAGCCCGCCCACGATTAGCAGCTAAGAGGCAAACTCCAGTTTGTCCGGCAGCTGTCGTTCACAGTCTTTGCCCCACATAATAGTATCAGTACTCGTAGTGGCGGGATATCCCTGTGCCATGTTTGGGAAAGGGAAGGTGGCGACTCGAAATTGGCAGGTCTTTTCGTCTCAGGATTCCCGCTATGTCATAAAGACGCACATCGGGGCGCGGTGCTGTGCAGGCCCAGTGATTGCCCGACCGATAAGGTGCCAACCGGGTCTTGGCGCAAGAGCGAGAATGCGGACTGGTAACTAGTGAAAAAAAAAAGCATGCGAACCGGCTCGGTCTCTTCCTACTGTCTGGGCCGACACACGAATGCCCATTTAACCTTATTTGTTACTATTGTCCTCTATCAGCCCAACACAATTATGAATAGACATTGGCTCGGATTCCCCTCACAAAAACAGTTGATTCAGCCATGAGCCAGTGATTATTTGCTTTTCAGGAGGCCAGTTGGACGATAGCTAGTTAGTCCCCAACCTTCTCTGCCCTACGAGAGGCTGGTGTCTTACTTATCCAGCTATCGATCGTGCAAATTCTTTGTTTCTCCCGACCGTCGACCTCCCATGGTCCTTGGTTTCTTTTTCCGACTCATACTATCGCTCAAGTTTTAATTGTCTGACTTGGCTGGAGAGGGAATAGAAGATACTTCCAACCAAGGAAAAGCCGCTGCAGCTTACTATGAACATACAAGAACAGGATATCGTTGAGGTTGGTAATCTTAGGAAACATATAGATCATGGGGTAATCGTTTACTAGGGAGCGTAGGAGCTATAGGAAGAGGATTCGACAGTTCGGGATGGAGGCCTGGTGTGTTCAAGCCAAAATTAAAGCCCGAGTCAGTTTATTCACGCAGGTTGAACCAAGATGCTCGTCGCGACCGTCACCTTCTTACAGCCCAGCCACTTTCCCAAGCAATCCCCAGGTGCAGTTATTGCCCATTTGCTATTGCGCTCGATGGCTAAAAAATCATATACATCTAGGTCAGTGTACCGTTCGACGGGCCTTGACGGGTTCAGCCTGAATCCCGCTCGAGCCGCTGAAACAGGTGTGGCTTTGCCTATTCTGAATTAAACCTAGACAGAACAGTAATGCGCGGCAGGTCCCTTCGAAAATTGCTGGACATTTCTGCGCCCTGATACCTCCTCCTCACCAGATTCTCCCGGAATCAAGTGGCTCAGTCCCGACTGCATCTCACAACGGCTATGCCTGCAGAGTCATCTAGGAACAGAGCATTTGAACACACACACATCCTTTCACCAAAGCGTATCACTTATCAATTTCTCTAGGCTTCATTCCCTTGCGCAGTGCCTATTCGCCAGAGTAACTTGGCTCTTTCAACTGTGGTAGACTTGCTCCCGATACGGCGGAGCGCCTTACTCGACCGCAGCAGCCGCTTAGCTCAGCCCGTTCGGCGCGTTGGAGGTCGTGTAGGCAAAGCCCATAGAACCCTTGCATGCTTGCCGACAAGTCTACCTAACCCAACTAAGGACGAGCTGCTATGATTGTGCCCTGTTTACAAGGTGAGAAGTTGTCAATCAATGCTCTGTCTTATCAACCATTCATCTATCAGTCTAGCTTCTGCATAATTATGACGACTCTGGACTTGAAGGTATCAGTTGTGCTGCTGTAGCTGATGTCGATGACATTCGGCATCCAGCTATCTCATAGCTAACATCACGTATCGGAAGCGCTAGCTATTCTAGAACACCACCAAATCTTTCGCGCCAAGAGCCAGCAACCACACAAGTCTACTCACAAATCTGCGTCAATTTTTTCTGCATATTCAGTCAAGAGATGACGATGTGGCTTAGGTCAGAGAGGAGCCCAATATGCTAGATAGTCATAGATTTAAGTAGCACAATAAACAATAAACCACACACTCAAGAAGCTACTGATTCTATTTTTTTGCTGTCATTTCATAGGTGAATGGCGTAGGAATAAAAGTCTTGTCTTAGATATATACTTCAATAAGCACTGGTCAACGTATCATGTGATTTAGCTCTTCTTTTTAAATCATTTAATGTGTATTCAGCTATCTAGCTGTGACACATGACTGATGCTATGTATATATGTAGGATGACTCTTTTGACGTTAGAGACACTCATCCTCTGCATTTCATTCGCGAATACCACTATGAGAAATGTTTGCTTACACAAACAGTCGACCCTTCGTGAGTACCCACCAAAGGGAATTTCAAAATCTTTGGTTATCCAAGCATGCCTTCGTCATCCATGTATACCAGCGCCGCGAGAAATGTGGTTGTGTTTCGCTGGATTTGAATCAGCAATCTCCTGCCACAAGTGGTATATTTTTCTAAGCTACTCAGAATCTACATGGGAGACCGGCTCAGATGATGTACCACCGCATTGTCCAACCATGAAGATGTTTACAGTGTCGCCTGTCCTCTCGCAATCGAAGTCGTATGGCGTACAAAGCTCAATTTGTAAAATCCTTGCTAAAATTTAACTTTCCTCGCCTGTCAAGATTGTATCTACCCTTAATAACATCTTATCCACCCGTCCACATCTCTCTCACGCCCATCCCATAAATCTGCCTCCCAGATTTTTGCACCACAATTTGTCACCTTCGACGGGGATTCATATTTTTGTAGGCGTATATGAGGAGGCCATTTAAGGCCAGAGACTGATTAGACGAGAAGTGTGGTCATTGAAAAAATGATGTACTTGGCCGCACTTGCAGACTTGACGAGGTTTCGGCGGGGACCGATCATGTTGAGAGGGAGAAATTGATTTCATAAAGTATCTTGAATCATTGCCTCACGGGCCAGCTTGTTCGGTCTTGCAAAATTTGACAGAACTTGGCTCTGAGGAAATTTTTTACTCCCAAGTTCGTAGAGAATACCGCGTACAGGTGTTCAGTCTCTGCCCTCTTCAACCTTCGTGCGTCTGATAGACTGTATAAAGTTCTGTCATGCCGTAAGATCCTGATTCTAAGTGTAGCAATTTTTTCACCGCCTCAAAGAGACCCTGAAAATTAATATGCCAAAATCATTCTTTGAGAAAATAGGGATAAGCATCTTTTCAAATCACATCACAAGGCCTACCAGCAATTCATTACAAATTAGCAATTGAAAGGACCTATATGGAAATCTTAAAAAACCCAATAGCTATCTAACCACATGATGACGTAGTGGTGAACAAGATTAAAGAAGAGTTAGAGTGGAAATATGAAGTTACTCATGCTAGTAGTTGTCTTTTCTCCATAGGCCATGGATCTCTACATGAGGCATCTTAATGTCGAAATTCAACTATTGAGAGATTATTCTTACATGTAAGCACTGATAGCTACACTAAATTTTTTCTACGCTTCCCGTAGTAAGTTATGACTTGGGTAGTATGATGAGCGTTAAAATGTTGAGTCCCTTATTATCTGCGTGGAATAATTCTGGCTAGTTTCAGCCGTGCGGTTATTATTCTATTTTCATGAAGTGTAGGGGCATAATGTGTAAATGTAACCCTTTCAAATTAGAATGCAGATCATAAGAAACTGACATTACGAGACGAAGACGGCATCGCTGTCGGTCACGTCCCCTAAAAATCTCTAGTTCTCGCCACAGAGTTCGCATGGCCGAGTTTGAGTCGAAAGGTAACCGGAGTGGCTTCTATTGTGAATGAGTCTACAGAATTCTCCACTAGCCGAGACGATGCAAAGAAGTAAAGATGAGCTACTCCACCGCTGAAATATTAAGATTTTGATGGCATTTCCACCCAATTTCTGACTTGTCCCGAGGCGCAAACGGTGAAGGGGTTAAAAAGCAGAGAGCGAACCCCTCACAAACACATACATAAATTTGCAGTGTTCAGCTAGTAAATCCCTGAAAATTATAGGATGCTAGTTCTATCTACGTATTAAGTCGTGAATTTGATATAAGGGGGGCCCTGCACGCAGTGGTTATTCGATTTTTCCCGGCTCCCATAAATCTGTAAATGAATTCTCTTTTATTGCATAGATAGGTGACTTTTCAAAGAACAGAATTCTCTTCTAAGCATGCTATAGAATGAAGAACTGTAAGGATTGGTAATGATGTAAGGGTCTGTAAGGGACACAGGAGAGGGTTTACTGTCAGGGGCAGAAGTATTCTTGGCTTGTAGGCACAAAGGACCTCTATCTGCTATATAATCATGGAATGAGAAAAGGCAGCAATCACAAGAAAATGTCTAAATTGTCAGTCAGCCCGAGGAATTTAAGAATAATTATAAACTTGAATCTCAAGTTTAGGACTGGAGACGAGACCGTCGTTTTTATGTCCTAGATATAGAATATTTCTATTAGACTATAGATTTCGGGGAAATTTTCATCGGATTGATTGCATCAACTTTGACTCTCCTTCACCTTCACCTACGGTACAAAGAATGAACATGAAGGATTGGCTACGTCCACAAACCTTTGACTAAAATGTTTTCCAAGAGCCGGGACTCATTCAAGATTATGGATGGTTTGAAGAGTTTTTGAATACTGAGCAAAATGAGAAATGTCACCCGCTATTTTTGGCTTTTCCTCGAAGATCGTTCCCAGCCAAAATGATCTCTCAACATAGCAAAGCAAACCAAAATTAAGAAGTTATGATCATAATCCAAGTTACAATAGGATATCAAACCCTCCGCAATCATCGCGCGCGCTGTGAAGGTACAGTTAAAGTACTGGTCTGGCATGCGACTACACCTCGGCCAAAGGCATCATCAACTGATCAACAACAAATCGTCGCTGACAAACTAGTTACGAAATTTTACCGATATACTAATCAGGAAACTACATAATGTCTAGAGCATCAGTGTACCGGTCTTGACATCTTACATGCATATTCCGTCTCGATTAATAGGGGCACAGCGGCGGCGGAGAAGGGTGGGATTAATGAATTATCCGCAAGTCTCCAAGATAGGTAGATGCTAGGACTATACGTAAGGGAAGAAATAAAGATTGGATAGGTGGTTGAGGCTAAGGGGTTTGTGCTTTAACGATTTAAACCCGGGTATTCTGGACTTTTGGAATGGAGATGTTTCAACATACGGGTAGAATGCGTGATTGTCAAGTCATCCAGGTGGGATAATGCTTTTAAATTTCATGGAAATTAGCTTTGTCTAGCCCAGCCCCCACCCGTGCTCAAGCTCCTGAACAATATTTAGGGTGCGAATTCACCTGTTCTTAAGAGGGGGACTATTCTCAACACTTGTCAGCGGTGTCCCCTACAAACCTCCAGCTCTCACTGTAGAGTCTGCAGAGCCGAGATTGAGTAACAAAGTCCTCACTTCGAAGAGGATTCCCAATCGCTTTCGCGGTCTGTATCGTCTTCATCTCTCAACACATTCCCCTATCACCATTATCATGAAGCTAACCACGATCAGATCAGATGGTAGAGTCAGAGCCGCTCTAATCACCAAGCCTTGATCATGGAGGAAAAACCATCCGATGAGTTTCCGGAGCGTACCCAGCACCCGATACGGAGATGGTGGATTGGATCAAGTCGACCTCGACTGTTACAAGGAAGGGGGATATAGATGAACATGCGCACCTCATGTGGTTCCGGTGTCTAGGCCTCGCCTGGCTGGGCCTGCAGGTTTTTGGAGACTTTTTTCCGCGCACGCAGTTTCCATTGCTACCATTTTTATTTTCATATGAGTAGAAGGTTCCGCGGAAAATGTGGCCGAATTCCACGGGCAAACACTGAGCTGAATGGCTATTCATCAAGGGCAATATATCAATGATCTTTCAAGTAACAAAAGAGGATAGGAGCACTGTACAAGGTGTGGCCTGGATCAGAGAGGAGCCCAATGTGCTAGATAGTCATAGACTCAAGTGGTACAATAAACACACACACCAGTTCTTGAGCAGCGTAATATTCGGAAGAAACCTAAGTTAAACATCACTCATAGCTACTAAGCTGCCTCGAGGTAGGTTTCAGCACTCATCTTTTTCTTATCAAGCTTAGCTCTAACTCTCTAGTTAGGTAATAAAAGCTTAATTCGATACATAGTTTCGCATTCTAAACATCAGTATTTCAGTTGACCATAGACTCCAAAAATTCAGAATTACTCGTCATATGGCCATGGTACTCCTCGTTGCTTGAGCTGGGGGTTTTGGTATCTTAGCTTATATAACTCAGGCTTACCGTCCTTACTCATTATATGTTAAAATATCGATTGGACTAAATGCAATTACATGTAGGGTTACTTCAATGCAAAACTAAAGGTACGAAAGTCAAGTCTGCATTGTGTCTATCTCCTCTAAGAACAATGGGCGTCAGGGCATGACCCTCAACATCTATTGGAAAATATCAAATTATTACAGATAAGACAACAGGCAGAAAAAGGATTACCTACAGAAACTCACCCTCAAATATCCGCTGGAACCTTAGCAGGGCCCAAAGCAGTATTGCAGTTCAGATAAGAAGTGAGCACTTTAGTCTCGATGTGTCCTCAGTGGGCAATGGGAAGAGGAGAGATGCTTCGAAAGGCAAACGACAGGTCCTTTACGGTAATGATAAATAGCCCAGATGATATGGAGAGAATTAAAAAATGGATCCAGGCAAAAGGCTAGTTTGAATAATTCCGGCTTGCAGGAGAAGTAGGAATAGCATTGGACGAAGAGATGAGACGATGTGGACAAGGATAGGACGGAATTCAAACTATATGAACAGTGTAAACGCACTTCCTGTAGGGAACCTCAGAAAATCAGTAGACACGAGACAGACAGTTCTGGGGGCCTTATACCGAATTGGTTTCCTCTCTGATAAATATTATAGCTAGATACACCTGCACGGACTAAATCAAATCAAATCATACCAAAATTATTAAGTTACAAAATTTTTGCTTTGGAATATTAGCTAGAATTTAAAAAGGTAGATTCTAGAAATCCTTCACAGTCTTATAATCAGAAGGGCCTATAATAAAAATTTTGTGTGATATTAAGAACTTTGCAAACCTGCAGTTTGTTGTATTAGCTGAGTCATCAAGATAATGACTCAGCAACGAAGATGCACCAGACCTAGCACACAGTAAACAGAACACGTTCTGACACTGTATAATTATTTATCCATGCATTTTGAAATTTATCCGATATAAGATGCACCCTGCTTCAACCTAGTTGTCAGCTCATCTTTACTTTTTGGAGCTATCATTAAACTCATAGATTAAAGCTTAGTATTTATTCTTTTTTTTTAATCATATGGTATTTAGATATCTAGCTATGACAGATTATTTACAGAGTTTATATCCTCAAAATCCCATACATTTAATTCCCTCAATTACCTGTTAGTTCCCCATTGGTGTTTCCTATTTCAGTATCCTCTGTGTGCTAGCATGCACATGGATGTGTCTAATTATTGAAGAAGAGCTTCCTTTCTTATCTTTGTTCGAAATGATATTGGAATTGTTCTAGGCTCTATGCCCTGAAAACATCAGTTTCTTTTTTCACTGAGTTTAGGACGATATAATAACAGTTATTGCACATCCTGCCTTTCTTCCCAACAAATATTGCATACATTATCTTCAAATTTTTCTATCATATGCAGATAGACCCGTGTATTTCCGATGCCAAAGCTTGCCTGGAAGAATCTTGACTCTGTCTCCATGTTATGTCCTTGTTAATAATCATTCATGGTGCTAGAGAAAGGAACAAACCCGAAAGTATCTCGTGTCGATAATGGGGATTCAATCTTAGATGATCATAGTTTTATCATTTAAGTAGATTCATCAATCTAACTCTGACTCAAGATCTGTGCTTTGTGTACGTCTTAGGTAAACTTTTTGATTTCAGGTACTCAAAGTGTGGACTTCATTCGCTGATTCTGCTATGAGATGTATTTATTTGCACAGAACAGTTAACGATACTCTGTGCGTTTCCGCCAAAGGGTAGTTTCAAAACCTTTGGTTATCCAAGGATGCCTTCTTCATGCATATACATCAGCACTTCGAGAAACGTGGCCGTATTTTCCCGGATTCGAATCTGCGATCTCCCATCTCAAGTGGGATATCTGTCCAAACTACTCAGAATCTGTTTGTGAGACTGGCCCAGCTGAAATACCACGGCACCATCTAGCCAACTGTTGCATTATCACGTAGTGATTCATCTTGATAGACCCGTAACCACAAACTGGATAAGAAAGTGATGAGGAATATACTTCACAATAATAACAAACCAGGTTTTTTTAACAATTAGTCAGCGCAGACTGTCTCGCTATAGCACTGTTCTCAAGGATATCACTGTCACACAGGAGCTGTGAAAGAGGCATAGGAGAAATGCTACCCGAGGCATGGGCCCCCATGAACCGTAGGTAGGGGTGACCTTCATATCGATTCTAGCCTCAGGCTTAAAAAAGATCACCAAAAATCAATCACAAACGAAGCTGGAAAGGGTTAAGAATATGATGTCCAGCTCTATTGCCCTTTTGAATCCATGACCGAGCTATGACATGTAGGTCCATTCGGCCTGTGGGTAGAAAGGTCTAGGGATGGATGTGTTGCAATTGGCAGGTGGCAGGAGTAACGGCGATTCGGAGGAACTGACTGCATGTATTTAACGAGCTGGCGTGGCCTGGCATGATGCATGTCTGAATATGCAAATGCGGGTAGGATATGGCCGGACATGGGCGGCTTCTCGAATGCGACTTAAAGTGGAGCGGGACATTGGAGAAATAGACACCATGGGTGGCCCCGTTAGTCTCCGCGAGGGGAATCCGGTGGCCGATACACAATGCCGGGCGAGAAAGATCAATACAGCCAACACCCCGTCGCTGCTCGTCGATCTTCCGACTCGGAACTGCAGGCTGGCGAGGATGCGATGACTACAAATCTCACTACTTTCTAGCGAGTTCTCAAAGTCTGTCATGATACATGACCTGTCAATAGTTTCTGCAAACAAACTAATGCTCCCTGTGCCGATCAGCGGAAGCAAACGGCCCCTGACCGAGAAGGTGATGCTGGGACAAGGGAATGAAAGGATTGCAATTGCGCTTCTGTACGCATGCAACGGGCTCTATGAAAAGTCGCATTTGGACTTATTAGGGGCATGGGCAGTGCAGTCATGTTGATGAGACGACTTTCGCATATCAAATAACAGTCAATTCGTTCTAGCCTGGCTCTCAAGCGCATAGGAGACTATTGGCCTTGCACGTTAATTTACTACGGTGCAACATACTCTCTCTGTCTAGGTAGGTTTAGAGATTGGAGATAGCACAAACACAGAGGTGCTCCCAGACAATCAAAAGGCTGCTGAAGTTCTTGCGAGCCGCAGATCTAATTCCTTGCAGTCTGAGGTAAGAAAACTTATGAAACTATGTAAGGCTCAACTCGATGTAGATTGGTTTGGCTCCGGGACACTGTGGTATAATAGGAAACGAAAAGGCTGATGCGATGGCCAAGGCAGTCCTTGCTTCAAAAGCCAGAGAAGAAAATTTATCGCGACTAAAATGCATTAGGGAGGAATTTCACGAGGTCCTGACATTTGCAGCACTCAAACGCCATGTCATAGTCCGCGTACAAAAAAAGAAACTTGTAGAAGATTGGTGGGAGAAGAATAAAACGGACAGGTACGAAGATCTGGTCCTAATGATGCGAAGAAAACGCCCTTCGGAGCTAGCTTTATCTCGATGGGCATATCACCGACTAATCGCAGCAAGGACTGGGCATGGTGACTTCGCTAGACATCACAGGAGATTTCAACACCAGAATGAAGAAATGCTATGCCAATGCAGACGTGAGGAATAGCCCTGGCATTTTGCAGAATGTCGCCCGGCAATTCAGAAATGAGGGTCAGAAACGAAGGAGATACCACCTATGATGAGGGACATGATAGGACAGGAAGGATGGCAGAAATTCTGGCGGTATTTAGCTGTAACGAAATGTCACAGCAAGATTGTCTTGTAAACAGGGGATGTAAAGATCAACTGTAATGCTTCTCGGGCCTGGTGAATGTGTGGCACGAGGATTAAGGTGCAGTGCAGGGCACTAGCATTTTCGAAATTGTCATTTCATTTGTTTTATGTTCTTTACGTTTCTGGTTCCTATGAACCCATCACGTAGGTAGCGAAGAGTCTTATTTAGATCTGGGCTACCCGTGCCATGCCCTCTGGGTGCTGGCGTAGTACCCGGTCAGGGTCAAAAAATATCATCATATTCTCTCTGTCTTGAATAATGTAAAGGTATATACACCGAGCTGGTCCACCCAGTATGTCTCGCACAGCTTCGGCGCCAATCTCACTAGAGTCGGAAGATCAGCCTTTTAAATCTAACATGATCCAGCCACGTTGCGTGCAGTGCCCCTGTCAGGATGGAAAGGTCAATTTTTGAAAATTCATGATTTTCACGCATTTTTATTACAAAGCTATAGTTATAGGCATACCGTTTGCCACGGGCAGTGTAATATTTCATTTTACTTTCTTGTCTGAGTCTATAGATATGAAGGACATATAGGTCTTCTCTCTGCCTACAGGCCAAGTATACTTATGCCAGTAGTATATCCCCTCCTATGCTTCCCAGACAGCTCCCCTCAAACGGTACCACCTCTCACAAGTCTTCATTCGATCATACACGAAGAGGAGCCCTTTGCCCTTCATTATCTCCCCTCTCCAGCCAACGAAACGATGGCCATTTGCGGGTGTATGGCAGCCGGGAAAAATCGCAAAAAACCATTGGGTGCGGAGCTCTTCTAACACAAATATCAGGACTAAGCTCGAAGACATCGCTAGTTATGTAAAGTGATCAAAGAGGTCGGCCATCTGGGCGCTGCAGACTTGCGCGTACCTAGGCAAATTCGCTCTTTGCCGATTTAGCCTCCCTTCAATCTTTTCTCAAAGGTCGTGCCGAAAAGTCAGAAGAGGCTTCTTGGCAGAGCGTGACTGTTACGGCATGCGATAGTGATACAGAAGATTGCCGTCTGCTGAAGCTGATTTGGTGATAACTACGACTTTAAATACTTACGAAAGATGCTTTGGGAAATTAGACCGGCGAAGTGCCACGTGGATGAAGATAGGAGAGACGAGTGATGGTCTCAGGGAAGGGGTTTGGACGGTGCTCCACGGGGTGCGTTATACGGTCTAGTAGAGGTCTAGAGTGTAAGTGAAGAAAGTAAAGGTGTCCATGGCATGACGAGTCTCCTCTAGGAAGGGATGAATAGGCAGATAATTGCGGTAGAGGTTACACGTAAGCCATGCTGATTAAGAGCTCAAAAATAGATAAATGGTCTTTCTGAAGAAGAGAGGGGCAAACAGATGTATTGTAAGGGTAAAAGATAAAGACGCTACGTGAGGAGAAATCCCCTTACACGCTGACCCATTATATACAGAGATAGAAGCATTTGATAGCCTGGATTAAACATGAGTGATACCTGCCCATTTCTTCGCATTCATGATGCTGTGCTAGTCATTCTCCTCATGAATTTCTTTAATTTTTCCTGAATGAGCTAAGACGATTTTATCTGCTACAATTCAACACCCATTTGCTTCATGATATTTTGGCTTTAGACTTACTGATCCGTGTAAGTATATGTATAATAGCTTGGTCTGTAGCTACAGAGTTCTTCACGATTAGTTCTCTATCATACCCAACACCTTCGGATCATCTCTGGTCACCTCTAGTACCTTTAGTTACCACCAGTATTCATTCAAACTTTTAGTCTCTCTAGTTACTTATATTACCCATGTTTCAAACCATTGGTTCCTCTAAGTGATCTTAAGTAGACCTTCATTCTATTGAAAGGCTGAGGGCGATGAATAGGGAGACGTCACGTTGTGAATAGAATACTGATAGGTATGGGAGAATTCAATAGATCACTTGGACAGAGTAAGATGATTGATTGATGGTGAATTTGTATTAGTGGATGATGGATATAGATACTGAGAGTAAAAAGGCCCTATCTATCTACAGGAGTTCCTACCCTTATTCCTCTACAAGTTATTGTCTGTGATAGCTAGAGTAACTACAATGGTGTCCTCATTGTAGTGGACACGTTGATGTTAGTGTTTGTTTTTTTTTTTTATATACATTCGGTCCTAAGCTAAAGCTATGTTTTCCACATTGGGTCAAGGACCGGCGGATCCGGCAGGGTTCCCTGTAACTTTTCCTACAGCCCAACTCGTTCCAACCTCGTGAATCGCTACCAAAAGTGCAGCTGATTGAACAAGAACGAAAAGTCACAAAAATGAAAACAACTCCGAATACCAGAAGATTCCTCCATATTGGACCCAGTAAATGCGCTCCTCACACATTCCCTCGTCCGTCACACCTTCCAAATGACAAAATTTATTCAATCTTCGCTGAGAGCAAGAGATGAGTTAGCAGGCACCTTTGATCCAGCCGGTATCCTGCTGTTGGTTATTAGATGCCCCAAAAGGGGACATCGTCGAGGTTGCTGTGTCCTCAAACTTCTTCTTCAGATCCCAGAGCTCCGAAACCTGTTGCCTCGGCCATCGAGACATCCTTCGCCGCGGCGATGATCGCCTCTTCGGCCTTTTTGGCAGCAGCCCTGGCTCGTGCCACATTTGCGGACTCCCCTTGTTCGATGTGGCGAATCCACGCGAGCTGCTCTTTGGTCACCGGTCCGGATTTTTTTGGTCTAACTTGGCAGGCCCGAGAATCTGATCGGTGAGGTCCCCCACAGTTGCGACAGCGTGTAAGGGCCTTGCACTCTGTTTCGGAGTGCATATTTGATCCACAGTTCCAGCAAGCTGGAGCGCGGGAGCAACCACGAGTGGCGTGGAAGCCCAAACAGCGTTTGCACTGTTCAATTGTTCGACGAGGCTTATGGATGGTAGCCATACCCGAATCGTCGAAAAGGCGGAAGCCCGCACGAGGGGCTTCGTCCCGGTGAAAAAGGGCATGCCAGTTTCGATAAGGCGATCCAGGCCGACATGTCCCATGAGGTCGGACCTGGATTGGATACGCGCTGGTCGTAAGGAAGATCTCAGCGGTGACACTTGCAGCATCGGTCGCTACGGGGCCGTACTGTGAAACGATACTTACAGGTACGTTCGGTATCTGTAAGGCGACAAGATCCGAAGATGCTTCGAGTTTGGCGTTTTCACTTGCCAGCTTCGGAGAGACATCTAGGATCTCTTGTCGTATTTTTTCGTTCTTTGCTATAATAGCAAAGCCGGTCTTTACTCGATGAATCGAGGTTATATCATTGTAAGAGAGATTAAGCGTGTCCGCTACCTTACTTTTCACAATGTTGTTTGAAAGATTCCGCCATGGGTGCTCCTTTTCCAGGCGAAGGAACAGTCGCTTATCGACTTTCGCCTCCGGGGCGTCTTCCTTTGTGGCCTTGGCCGTAGGTTGTGGCACAGACTTTACTGTAGGGACTGCTTTTTTCGCGGTCTATTTTTTGCCACCATTGCCTAGGTGCCTTTTCATGGCTGCACTGGGATGGCGGGTATTGTTTGGCTCCTGGCGTCGGGAGCCCTTGGGAGGAGATTTGTAGGGCGAGGAGGGAGGACGGATGGCGTGGAGGCCAGGCCCGTGGCCATGTATTGCGCAATTGCGGCGCATAGGTAGGCTCTCATCGAGTTCACGAATTGTCTGTTTGACCCATTGGTCAAAGGGAGGAGGGTGGCTTCGACGCCAGAGATGGCGGCGGAACAGAGGGCCAGATTTGCCGCTGTTTCGGCGGCGCGTCGTTGTTCAGCTTCGACAATTGGTCGAAGCTCTAGGGGACACTCTGCTTTTGTGGCAGCTTTTGGCTGCGACGTTGATTTTGGCGCTGCTTTATCTGCAGCGTTTTCCGACGGTTTTGACGCTGTCGGAGGAGATTTTGACGACTCTCCAGTCCCGTGAGGGACGGAGGGTGGTTGAGGAATTTCCTCAACAGTTTCAACTCACCCGATCATGTCAGTATCGGGTTCAGCGACGGCAGGGAGGGCTTTTTCCTTCCCTTTGATGGAGACCTTGCTCATCTCCGCGCATTTCGGAGACTGGACAAGGCCAGGTAATTGTTCGAGAGCCCTCGGGTAGACCCTCGTGTTGTCCAACTTGGCGTTGGGACGCTTTTTGCGAACTGGAGGCATGGTGAAAATGCCTGAGCTCGATCACAATTCAGAGATGGATGCGACGAGGTCGAGAAGGGAGGAAAGAGGGAAAAAATGAATTTTCGAAAATTCGAATTTCAAAAAAATTGTTTATTTGTTCATTAACGTGCTAGGTGAAGTAACTACCGTCGCACTCCTACTGGAGCTTGAGCACGAGTGGGATCGGGCCGGATCAGGTTAACTACCGTAAAGTACAAGTGCCTCGTCCCACCTCAATGACCGGAACCATGCCGGAACGCATCTATGTGTTGAAGCATGACGAGTACAGCAGCCCAGAGTTGAAAACAAAACAAAAGAAAACTTCCACGCAAAATCCTGCATTACAAAAGAAAGACTTTGACAATCTCCCTTCCATCGTTCCGCCTCGGCCACCACGCGCCCGAGCCTCGATTCCTATCCCTACTTCCATGCCAGATCACCTAGGTTTTCGTTCATCACCTCCGAGTCACAGGTATCCCTGTCATCCCCCGGCTAGCCTCCGCATATATTCCGCTCTCCTGGACGTAGTCCCTGAACAGTTGCCACCCGCTTGATCCGAGCATTGTTTCTATAGCTGGCGCCCTTCGCTTTCCGCTTTTTAGCCGCCATGTTGCCAGTGCTTTTCGACACTGAACAAGGTGACCGATTGATTTTTCCCTCCCACACTTGCAGTGAAGTGTAGCGTCAGTGTGGTTGAAGCGGCGATGATAATTGATGTTAGTGTGTGGCGACCAGGAGGCAATAGTGATCAGACTCTAAGGGGTTAACTTTGCTGGTGCACAGTTATCCCCTGAATGTGTGTGTGCAGTTATGAACTCAGATTTTTATAACACATTCATCTTTCGCAGTCCATCAAACTTCTTCTCATCTACGATTATGCTTCAGTCTATAAGCCTTCGCTCCGACATGAAAATTTATTCTCATGTGATGAGAAGATGAAATTTCTGAACAGCCCAAGTATACTACTGAATACGACCCCAGCAGGCGTCATGATGTTAGAGTTAATCATTTAACTGTTCCTAGCTTTCCAGTTGTACCTCTGCACATGCCATGTTAAGTGTTGGGAGCGGGCAGTTCAGAGTGGCATGGCCGGATCGGTTAGAATGTATGTATCAGCCAAGTAGCCTTCGCTCACATACGGTGAGTTTGGACGCTGCGGGCATGTTGGGAGTACGGAAAGGGGAAAGTGCAGGAGCAGGAGTGATAAACTGTCGTGGACGATGGAAGGCTTGTACGGGCGCATTAACTATCTGTATGTTGGCGTCCTTCTATCACAGATAGTTGACAAATTCGTGATATTCCGTAGGAGCATCACTGGCCAATATTACAAAGTTCTTAGCTCCTTGAACAATTGGCGTTCAAGCTTTGTCTTCCACTGGGACTTGTCAAGACTGGAATAGATTGAATCGGCGAGGTTGGTGTTGAATGACCTAATGACTTAACGATCTTTCATGTGTTATCTTATAAATGATGACTAATTATGTTGATGAGTAATGAGTTACCTGTTTAGGAATGGCGTCAGGAGAGAGAGACAACTGTTGTTTATATGTGTTTCCTTTAGTCAGAAGAAGAGATAGAAGATATATGTTAACCATCAATTGTTAATACTGCTATAGAAAGCTTGTGATATAAATACCACCCGAGTATTCCGACAGTTGGCTTTAAAAAAAGATATAAAATTATGAAAATTCATATCTTGCTGGTGTGAAGTTTTGATTGTCCAGTTGGGTCTTTCCAATAGTCCTGGATCCTGAAAACGTCGTCGGACAGCATCATAGAATTGATCAATAAAGTTTATCTCCAAGGGTATAGTTGAGTCTTTATGACAGGGGAACGAGTCTCGAAATTTCGACAGGGCCGCATGTCAAAGACAGCAATACGCATATCGCACTTTCGAGCATTTGTTTCGAAACATTCAGGTTGATCTATAAATTTATTCTGCAATTCGAGACAGAATGACTTTAAGCTGGCTGATTCACCTTTAAACGTGTAATCGAGGGAGCCGGGAGGCGGTGTATGGGAGTATAATGAATTTGTTGGATATAATCTGATTGTGGTGGTGTAAGGAGCATTTCCTAAATAGGTTTGGGCCGATTCAATGAGATTCAGATTTGGTCAGGCTAGGTATCTGAATTTGTTCTCTGGTGCAAATAATTTGATAATTTGATAATTTGATAATTTGTCTTTGTTGAATCCGCATCGACCTCTGCAGCTTAATGTTGGAATTTACCACATTTCTTACAATAATTGATGGGGGACTATTCTCAACACCTGTCAGCGGTGTCCCCTACGAACCTCCAGCTCTCACTGTAGAGTCTGCAGAGCCGAGATTGAGTAACAAAGTCCTCACTTCGAAGAGGATTCCCAATCGCTTTCGCGGTCTGTATCGTCTTCATCTCTCAACACATTCCCCTATCACCATTATCATGAAGCTAACCACGATCAGATCAGATGGTAGGGTCGGAGCCCTACTCGTCACCCACCCTTGATCATGGAGGAAAAGCCATCCGATGAGTTTCCGGAGCGTAGCCAGCACCCGATACGGAGATGGTGGATTGGATCAAGTCGGCCTCGACTGTTACAAGGAAGGGGGATATAGATGAACATGCGCACCTCATGTGGTTCCGGTGTCTAGGCCTCGTCTGGCTGGGCCTGCAGGTTTTTGGAGACTTTTTCCCGCGCACGCAGTTTCCATTGCTACCATTTTTATTTTCATATGAGTAGAAGGTTCCGCGGAAAATGTGGCCGAATTCCACGGGCAAACACTGAGCTGAATGGCTATTCATCAAGGGGAATATATCAATGATCTTTCAAGTAACAAAAGAAGATAGGAGCACTGTACAAGGTGTGGCCTGGGTCAGAGAGGAGCCCAATGTGCTAGATAGTCATAGACTCAAGTAGCACAATAAACACAAACACACACACACATACACAATTTTTTGAAATTCGAAATTTCGAATATTCCCCTTCTCCCCCTCTCCCTCCCTCTCTCGATATCGTACGCCCTTAATTCAAAATTTGTGAGCGACTGGCAGGCTACCAATATGCCCCCAGTTCGCAGTAAGCCATCGCGGGCGAAAGACATCGTAGATAACCGCAAGCACCTCAAACACGTTGCTCGACAGAAAGCAAGCGTCAAGTTGGGCCCACTGACTGCCGTTCAAGAGATGAACATCGACCAATTAATCGACGAAAGTACCACAGATTGCGATATGATAGATGTTGGCAACTTTGACATAGACAAGATTCTTAAGAATCTGAAAAGACTACCAAACTCAATTCACTCCAAGCCAGATGCGACCGGAGCTGAAAATGCTGCGACGAATCGCAACAATTTAGGGACAGCGACTACCGGACAGCATATACTTCCTCTCATTGAAGTCGCTGTGCCAGCTATGACACGAGCTGCGATTGCAGATGCTAACAAGTCAAAAGGTGCAGCATCTACCCCAAACCCCCTGGAACATACACCAGGAACCACAGAAGAGAATCCTTCTCCTCACAGTGGAAATAAAGGCAGGCAGACGGAGGAATGCCCCCCCGAACTCAGAGCCTTGATTGAGGCTGAGGAACGCCGGGCCGCAAAAACTGCGGAAAATGTAAAAATTTGCACCGCTGCAATAAACGGTGTCGAGAATGCTCTGTCCCCCCTATCCAAAGGGTCGAGTGTTCAATTTATAGACTCTATGAAAGTCTACATTAGAGCTGCAATAGCTCAATTTATGATCGCGGGACCAGGTACAGTCCTCCCATCACTTCCCCCACGCCCCGAAAGCCAGGCTACTGGCAGCAAGATTATAGAACGTGCTGCCAAAAAGCAGGATGAGCCACAAAATAAAGTGACTCATGACAAAGTCTCCCAGGCCAAAACCACTTGGGCGTCAATCACCCGCACCGGTATAAAGACTCCCCCGGCAGCTTCAAAAGTCGCACAGGCTATGCCAAAGGCGGCAAACTCGACGCGGCCGTCAAAAAACCCGACCACCCCAACGCAATCAGCCATGAAAGATGAACGCTTGTTTCTTCGCCTTGGAAATGAACACCCTTGGAGAAAGCTATCACCGTTTGGTGTTAGAGAGGCTGTGGCAAAAGTGCTTGAAATTCCTCAAGCCAATATTGAGCACGTATACCGTGTTTCAACTGGCTTCGCAATTAGAGCCGAAAACCAAGAGGCACGCGCCAACATGTTAAGCCTAGCTGGGTCCCTCATCCAGCAAGATGCCATACTGGAAGAAGCATTGGACCTAGGCTCACTTAGAATCGCAACAGTCCCAGTTGCCATTAATACAATAATGGGTAGAGTAATCGTCACTGAAGAGATGGTAACAGACGAGATAGTCAGGGTCACCAAGGCTGTCCCGGTAAAAGTTCGCCCACATGGGAAAAGCCGACTTGGAGCCCCATACCAGTCATGGGTAGCCCTTTTCGAAAAATCATCGATCCCTCGGCCAGGCTTTCGACTTTTCGACGACTCTGGGATTGCAGTCCGCCACCAGCCTCGTCAAAGCATCAACCAGTGCAAAAGATGCCTACAATTCCATGGCACCAGAGGCTGCTCGCGCGCCCCAGCCTGCTGGAATTGTACTTCAACTATGCATTCCATCGCGGAGTGCAAGGCACATACCAAGTGCCGCAACTGTGGAGGTCCGCACAGGTCAGATAGTCGGGACTGTCTAGCTCGTCCAACAAAGTCTGGAATGGCCTCCAGGGAAAACCTTCAGACTATAAGGCAGGCTAGCCAACGCGAATTCGCAGCAGTCACTCAGGCCAAAGCAGCTGTCAAACGCGCAGAGGCAGCGATGACAGCAGCCGCAGTAGCGTCAAATACTAACCAGCCAGGTTTCAAATCGACCAACTGTTTTGAAGTTCTCATGTCCGACGCTACAGCGACTGTAGCCGAGGTCGATGAGGCATCAAATCAGCAAAAATCTTTGTGAAGGGCACCCCACGGGTCTCTTCGAGCCTCTCTCCTACTCTAAGCTTTATGTCAATAAACGTAGGTAGAGGGGGCTCAACGCAAAATATTGCGCTTGCCCGAGCATTTGAGCTGGGTATCGACGTGGTTCTTGTTCAAGAACCTCTGTGGAATAAACAAAAGAATACGACAAAGGATCACCCAGGATATACCTATCATCTGCCTAACGGCGGCGAAGATGTTAGGCCGAGGGCTGTGACCTATACTCGGATAGACGATAAAAAGATATCGGCAACTCAGATCTTTCCTTATGTTGTGTCCACAGGAGACTATTGCTGGGTAGAAGTGAACGGCATTACTTTTCTCAACGTCTACAAGGCACCCAATGACTCGACAGCTATACAGCCTCTGATCAACTGGATTCCACCGCCAAACTCCGTCGCTGCTGGGGACTTTAACTCGGTATATTGAGCTTGGCAACCTGGCGTGGAACGTCCTCATGGACAAGGAGAAATGATCGAGAAATGGGCAGACAAACACCATTTGATCTGTCATATTATTGGGGAGCCCACTCACCGAGCTGGAAACACGCTAGATCTAGTTTGGAGTAATGTCGACGGCGCCCGTGCTTGGGTAGATCGTGGTGGATGTGTCACCAGCGATCACTTCCCTATCCGAGGACAAATTCCAGTTCGCAACTCAGTTATGAGACCCGAAAAGGCAAAACTCCGAGTAACCAAGGATAAGCTACCCAGATACGCCAAGGTCATTGCACAGTGGGTCCGACCACCACCAGTTCTTGACACAATCGAGAGGGTTGAAGAGTATGCCGAGGAAATTTGTTTCCATCTCACTAATGCAATCAATGCAGTAGGAACACGACCAAAAGCCCGCTGCGGTAGATCTGCTCCGTGGTGGACCCCAGAGTGCAAGGCAGCTTTCGCTGAGTATAAAAGCGCGATAACTCCCAGTCAACGGGCACTCAGCGCGAAAAAGCTCCGATCAGTTGTGAAGACCTCGAAAAAGGAGTTCAAAACCCAACAGGTCGAATCAATTACTTCGCCGACTGATGTGTTCAAGCTAATGAGAATGGATAACCCTAGACAGGCTAGTATCCCTCTGCCACTGAACCATAATGGGACGTTGATAACAGATCCATTAAAACGGGCCACAATCCTTCGCGACTCCCTCCTGGCACGATTTCAGGCATCAGACGACTTGTCACCATGTACAGTCGCGAGCAGCAGTCGGATACCATGGGAAGAGGACGTAACAGATGAAGAGGTCCGAGCCTGTACCATTGGCTGCGGAAATACGGCCCCAGGAGTAGACGGAGTCTCCGTAAACCTGCTGGAGGCGTGTTGGAATACAATCGGGCCTTGGATTTCCCAACTGTTCCGAGCTTGCATTCTGCTTGGCACCCATCCAAAGTGTTTCAAATTAGCCGAGGTGGTCCTCCTTCAAAAGAACAATAGAGACCCAACGACAATCAAGGGTTGGAGACCAATCGCTCTTCTCTCATGCTTGGGAAAAGGGTAAGAAAGGCTCTTAGCTAAGCGGATGGTACACCTTGCAGTTATCCATGATGTAGTCGGCCAGCAACAGTTTGGTGCACTGCCGAAGCGCTCAGCAACGGATCTAGTCTCATGTGTGGTCCACGACATCGAAGAGGCGAATTCACAAGGATGGGCAGCTACTTTTGTAACGTTGGACGTTCAAGGAGCATTCGACGCGGTACTCCATAATCGATTAGTGAGGAGGATGCAGGAGCAGGGATGGCCGGAGTATATTCTCAAATGGACTAGCTCCTTCCTCGCCAATCGGATGGTTCAAGTGCGATACTCTGGGGGAGTCACTGCCAAGAGAGAGCTAGTGTGCGGAGTTCCACAGGGCTCACCGATCTCGCCACTTCTCTTCCTTCTCTATATGGCAGAGCCCATGCGAAGTGGAACCCCGGGTCTGAGGTTCAGCTACGCCGACGATATTGGTATCCTTGGATTTGGCCGGACGATTGCAGAGTCTGCAGCCGCAGCACAGGACGAGGTCAATAACCTACTAGACTGGGCTCGAAATAATGCTGTCGCTTTCGATACAGACAAGTCCGAAGTCGTACAATTTCCCGGACGATACCGCGAAACATCGGTTGGAATCTATGTCAACGAAAGCCTCATAGAACCGTCGCAAAATGTCCGCTGGCTTGGTGTGTACCTCGATCCTCGACTAAACTTCAAACACCACGTCACAACCTGGTGTGGCAAAGCGTTGAAAATTGCACAGCACATGCGTCGCTTCAATACAGCCTACCGAGGAGCCGCTCCTGGGGCGTTGGTTAAAGCGATCGACACATGTATTGTCCCAATCGCAACGTAGGGAGCTGACGTCTGGTGGCCTGGCCTTAGACGCCCAACAATACGAGGGATGGTGACACCGCCTACTGCTGGCCTATGTAGTATGATTGATAAGGCTGTCTTAATGGGTCTTAGATCAGCACTACCGGTAATAAGAACAACACCCAACGCCGTACTACATAGGGAAGGAGGAATACCAACCGGGAAAATCATTCTCGAAGGAAACCGACTTCGCCTCTCTGCCAGAATGCAAACACTTGACGACCGCCATCCGCTTAGGATCCGTGCTGCAGTTTGCCCAAATGTTGGTACGCGAAAATATAAGAAGCATAATCGAAAATCTGCGCGTCCTGAAATTCAAATGTCACGGGCTCAGCGTGCTTATAGACAGCTACCAGAGGCAGAGGTCGCGGAACCTCTTGCCTCACCATTTTATCAATCGCGGCCGGGTTTGAAGGTTGGTTCGAGAAAAGACCAAATAGAAGCCTGTAAACTTTGGATCAATAATGTGCCAAAGTCAGAAATCTGTGCTTACTCGGACGGAGCATCGGAGGGAAAGGGAAGCTCAGCTTGGGGGTTTGTCCTAAAGCTGGATGGGAAAACTTTTCAAAAAGGAAGTGGCATAAAGCACGGTGGAGAGGCTTTAGATGCAGAGATTATTGGGGCATAGGAAGCTCTTAAAGCAGCGTTGGGTCACCTAAGTGGGAAGGAGTACCTGGCGAAGGGAACGACGCAGTGCATTAATGTGTTGATGGATAGTCGACATGCAATAAATGCACTGAGCACGGGCAGGTCCTCGACCAGCCACGAGGAAGTACGAAAGTTTCGCGAATTGTCTGGGCTAGTTCAGGTAAGAATAACGTGGGTAACAGGACACTCGGGGATACATGGAAATGAGGAAGCAGATGCAGCGGCCAAATCCGCCCTACGAACGCTTCCCAGCGTGGAAACTGAACCAGCAACCACCACGACAGCATTTTTACACCAAAAATTGCATCGACAGCGACAGACTTTGCTCGACAGCTGGTGGAATGAAACTTGCCCGTCACGGTATCGTGAGCTAGATCTGCTCATGCGCCGTCGTAAACCACCAGAACTCGGGCTTTCCAGGCTACAGTTACGACATCTCATTGCAGCCCGTACGGGCCACGGCAATTTCGCGGCGTACCATCGTCGCTTCAACAATCTACACGCTATAACAGAGTGCACCTGTGGGGAGGAAACCACCCCTACCCACTTCATACATTGTCGACTCAACGCAAATATCACGCGTCGAATCAGAGGGTCATTGTCACACAATGCCTTCTTACATAAGCTACTCGGGCCTAAGTGCTTCGAGAGCTTCAAACAGTTTGCGCAGGATACCAATTGTTTTGGGTATTCTCCTGTGCACCCATCTCCTACTCTCAGTGGAGATCGAATATAACTCGTCAGGAAACTAAACCTGACAAAATGGGAATCGAGGCGAGGAGTATTGCTTCCCATTCTAAATTATTTGCAATTTATTTTTTTCTTTTGTTAATTTTGGGAAAAGGAGTTCGCGTCGGCGCATATTTTTAACTTACTGCTGGTTTTGTGGTGGTTCATGCGGTGGAATCAAGCTGGGTATGTCTTAGATGTAGTTCTGGCTGTGAACATCGGTCCTGTACTCATAGTGGATTTGGAGCTTTAGCTTAGGACTTGAATAAAACAACAACAACAACACATTACAATAATTGGCATTCCTTGCAATTATGAACAACTTTCCTACATACTGCATAATACATCCTGTATTCTATACTTTAATTTCTTTTTGCTGTTGAGATGTTCTCTCATGCATTTGCATGTGCGGGATAATATGATACTAGGTGCAAATGCAGTGAGAGACATGGTTATGTTTACTTTGCAACAAATAGGATGGCGTTGATGGTGTGGGGTCGGCACTGCTTTATTCCCCGCGCAGTGGTTTTGTGGTCAGCTGTGCTGAAGACTCTTCACTGTAATAATTGTTGTTTGCATACCCACTTTAACTCTAGGATATGCGCACATAAATTCGCGTCTTACATGTAACTTAGAACTTTAATGGAAACAATATTCTTTGAGCTATACTTTCTGCTCCTCTTACTATGAAATCGCAACACTTAATAGCTTCAAAAATCTGCCATGAAGTAGATTCATAATAGATACTGATATGATTGAGTTAGTTAAAATTGTTGAGGAAAGTCCTTAACCATCCTCCGTCCCCCACGGGGTTGGGGAATCATCCAAACTTCACCAGACCACGTCAAAACCGTCGGAGAACGCTGCACCCAAAGCAGCATGAAAATCTACGTCGCAGCCAAAAGCCGCCACGAAAGCAGACTGCCCGCTAAAACTTCGACCAACAGCCAAAGCTGAAAAACAATGCGCCGCCGAAACATTGGCAAATCTGACACTCTGTTCCGCCGCCATCTCTGGCGTCGAAGCCACCCTCCTCCCTTTGACCAATGGGTCAAACAGACAATTCGTGAACTCGATGAGAGCCTACCTATGCGCCGCAATTGCGCAATACATGGCCACGGGCCTGGCCTCCACGCCATCCGTCCTCCCTCCTCGCCCTACAAATCTCCTCCCAAGGGCTCCCGACGCCAGGAGCCAAACAATACCCGCCATCCCAGTGCAGCCATGAAAAGGCACCTAGGCAATGGTGGCAAAAAATAGACCGCGAAAAAAGCAGTCCCTACAGTAAAGTCTGTGCCACAACCTACGGCCAAGGCCACAAAGGAAGACGCCCCGGAGGCGAAAGTTGACAAACGACTTTTCGTTAGCCTCGGCAGCGACCATCCGTGGCGCAAGCTCTCACCTAGCCGTGCACGGCTTGAAGTACAGGTTGAGTTGCAGAGAATCTTGAGTGAAACCAGCTCCTTTCATCGAGTCAGAACTGGCTATAAAATTCTGGAAAATGATGAGCCTCATAGTTAAAGGCTACTTAGTGCTGCTCCGAGACTGGCGAAACATAACGCCATACTCGAAGAAGTTTCCGACCTTGTTACATTTCGGATTGCAGATGTACCCGCGACCTTAAAATAATTGACAGTACTCGTGCGGTCGATGCTGAGTATATCCAAACCGAGATCCACTTTAGAACCCGAGAGGAGCCAATCCAGGTGCGACCGCACGGGACATGTCGTCCTGGTGCTCTGTATAGAACCCGAGTTACGGTTTGACCGTTGTTTGAGCTTAGGTGGATACCTAAGCCTGATACTAATAATTCTTACAATGAGGCTGTATGGGGGGGAGATGAAGCTGAACGAAACGGCACTATTACTCAGGAGGCTGAAGCGTCATTACAACTTAGTGACACCTGGAAATACGTGTTTGTTTGTTTGTTTATTATTTTACGTCGTGCCAGCGCGCAACATGTTTCCCAAGACCACATGCCGGCTAGCTCAGTCTAGAAAAACTACCCGACATTCCGATGCTCCTAAGATCCCGGCATAAACTAACTGGGCCCTGGCCCTTCTGCCAGTTGCCCCTAACTAAAAATACACCAAAAACACCCTTCCTCTGGGTCTTCTGTTAAATATACTGCAGACAGAACTAAAATGTAAAACTACATGCTAGAGAGGAGAATTAATCTACCACTGGTACAGACAGAACTACTAATACGTGTTTGAGTCCCGCTATATAGTTAGTATGGAGCGAGTGTAAAAGCTAGGAGTGAAAATTGGTCTCTTCAAAAAACTTAGTCTTGTGGACCCACTTGCTGAAGGCAATAGCCCCTTCTGGAGAGCTTAGAACCCAGGGGATTCCAGGGTTGGGATGTTGAGGTCCACCTTGCAGTTGTGCTCGGCTGCGCCCTAGTCGATAAAAGAAGAAGTGGTCAGGTCACTTTTCTCGTCTGCAGCTGCAGGTCAAGAGAGCTTCGAGGTGTTGGAAACGGCGGTGTTAGTCTGCAAAGTCCCCATGCCCTGACCGTGCAGCAAGAAGCAGGCCCAGTGTTCGCCGGTCGAGACTCCTAAGTTCCAGTGAGTCTCCAACATTTTCTCTAATTCCAAGTTGTTTGTATCTTTCGGGGGCGTTTTGCGTCCAATATCTGGTCGCTGAATCTTATCATCTAATTTTGATATCTCTCTTTGCTCTAGAGATTGACGGTGCAAGTGAGGAGGCTGGGAGTGTGCAGGCCTGTTTGGCGAGAACGTCTGCAGCTTCGTTTCCCAAAATACCAACGTGTGTAGGGCACCATTTAATTATGACTGAGTGTCACAGTAGTAGGATGTTAGTTGGCATGGTTTAAGGTTAAGCAATAACTGAGTGTCTCAAGACCTTCGTGTAGCTAGATATCCTCTTCCCTTCTCATTGCACAACTCATGTATAATATTTACCTAGTTCTTCGTACCCTCGCCCTGTGAAATCTTGTGCGATCTCTTTTTACACCCAGTCGCATATTCCAGCCTGAAGATTTCCGCTTTCAACATAATACGGCGAATTTTCGTACCCAGACCCGCCCGTTTTGCAACCCGGTGAATATTTGTTAAGAATATCTGAATCAGTAGAAATTAACAAAGTTTACGAAATCTACTCGATATCCAGCTTCCAATCGGGAAATCTCCAAGTTTGTTTTTCACTTTCTGCTTCCTGCTTTACAATAAAAATAAAAATAAGTTCTATACTGCATTCTTGCAAAATGACCACAGCAAATACTGAATTCGGGCAGAGAATCAGTGAATCCTTCACCTCTTGTTTCCCTAATCTTTCTGGAGTTCTCTCCGAATACGATTTCACTCACACGCTTGCGAACAGACCCTCTTCCCCCTCAAAACTAGCAGAAATCATCAATGTGCTCCCCAACCCGAATTTGGATAATGACGCAAAAGACTTTTTTGCTATGCTCCTTATGTTCGAACACGGATTTGAGAAGATTTGCATGAAAGCAAGTGAAAATGAATTGGCATACAACAAAGAGCGCTCTAGGAATGTAAGGGCGCGTAATGCTTGTACAGCTACCGAAAAAGAGAAGGATATTCTTCGCGCACAACTCGAAGCAGAAAGAGCCACACTCACAAGAACTCGTGTCGATCTTGCAGACTCGCTGAAAAGAATTTTTGTAGCCGAAACCCAGCTCCAAATTTCAATCCCTCAAAATGCCCAGAACCACGCCTCAGGCGAGAGTACAGCTGCAAGAGCCCAAACTGCCTGTCGAACCCAAAAGGATCCAAATAAGTTAACGGCATTAATGAATGAAAAGAGCCCCGTCTAGAGCCAGGAGAAGTACGACACTTTCAAGACACAAGTACAAGGAGTAATATCGGTTGACTCTGCATGCTTTCCCACTGAGGCATCCAAAATAATATACATATGTGGCTTAATGGATGGCCATGCTTGGGAGGTAGTTTGTGACGGTCATAAGTCTATTACTGCTAGTTTGAATGATCCTTCGCAATGGTAGTGGAAGAACGAGAATGCGCTCTGGGAAGATCTCGATAGCCGTTACATTCTATTTAATTCGGCAACGCTTGCCAGGAATATGCTAGATAATTATTCTCAAGACAGCCCGAGAAACAGCACTCGACCATATGGTGAATGGAAAGCTGAATTTATTAGGCTATCTAACCGTGCCAAGTTAGATCCGCGAGAAAAAGTTGATAAACAGCGCAGATTTATTAGGGTTGATATCAAAAAGATACTTCAATCCCAGGTAGATAACCCAGGTAATGAAGATTTTGCAGGATGGGTTGCTAGATGTGACAATATCGCGCGTAATCAGCTCCAGGAGGCTCACTATGATCTGATCAATCACTCAAGCAGTTTGAGTAAGAGTGCGAAATTCAATGAGCCAGCCAAATACACATCAGATTTACCCATAGCTGCTTCTAGATCAAATGTTCTAGATGAACCCATGGATATCAGTCGGCTTCAAATTTCTGATAGTGAAAGGCAGCGCCGGCGTAGTCAAGGTCTCTGTCTAGCCTGTGGTCAGAGCGGCCATATTTCCCGAGACCATCATTGTAAATTTAAGCCGATCCCAATGCTGAAGCGTGCCAATATCACGTCAACCTACAACAGACAAAATTGCCAAGATATGGAGAATCACTCGAGTTTTCGACCTCAGAGCACTGATTCACTGGGCCCTTATGTAAATCCTCAATTTTTTTGCAGCCCCATCAAATGCCCATACCATACTATCCCCTCATGCACCCACAAATAGTGCCGCAGCAGCGCTTTCAGCGACCAGCACAGCCTCGTTTGCGTGCCATGGGCGAAAATCATGGGTATATATCTGATACAAGTTCTGATCATGAAAATTCTATTGAAGGCCGAAATGCATCTGAAAAACAGGATCAGTTAAAAGGTAAACCTCTGATCTAAGTTGCAATCAAAGGTGTAATTGGTATGGTGAAGAGGAAGAATCAATTCGAGCAGTATTGTTAGATAACTCGCCTGTAGAGCTACGCCCTACTGGCTCTAGAAATTCAATGTTGCCTCAAACTCAAACTCAACTCTCAGACCCGCGCACCAGTGACACTTTAATATTTCACACATCCAGTTTAATTGACAGCGGCTGTACAGCCTTCGCATTCGCAGACTCGGAGTCAGTTGTAAAGCGCTTCAAGATCTCAACCAAGAAACTTGTCAGCCCCTGCAATGTCCGCCTAGCTGATGGTAGTACCCAAGCAACTGTTACCAATTATTTCACCATTTGCATGCACTTGGGCCAGCACTCAGAAATAATTGTGCTCTATGTAACAAATCTGGGTGAGTGCAACCCAATAATCCTGGGTATGCCATGGCTTCAGCTCCATAACCCTCTTTGTGACTGGAATGCTATGACGGTTAATTTTGGCTCCCAATTCTGCCAACATCATTGTCTTCCATGGAGGACTTCACGATCTGACTTGTGCCCGCCCCAAAATATCCCTGGAAAACATGGAGCCCCGCTAAAGATCCAGATCAAACCCCTCCATCTACACCAAAGTTATATCAAGCCACTTTGGAAGATTGCCCCGATCATGATATTAAAGCTATATCAGATGATGATATGGAAATGTCTACGGATCTCTCACAAAGAAAAGTAGATCAAGTCGATGTTGAAAGATTTCTTCAGGAGAAGCAGGAACTTTCGATAACGGATATCAAAGATTGTCTACCCTCAGAATTTCACCATTATATTGAGCATTTTCTACCAAAAAATACAAAGATTTTGCCACCACACAGACCTTGGGATCATAAAACCGAGTTTTTACCTGGAAAGCAACCCCCATTCCATAAAAATAGGCCATTTTCTCCAAGTGAACTTCAGTGTATCAAAAAATGGATAGATGAGATGTTAGAAAAGGGGTTTATGCGCGAATCATCTTCTCCAGCTGCCGCCCTACTTCTCCTTGTCCCCAAAACTAGTGGTGGAGTGCGCATGTGCCAAGATTATTGGGGACTCAATTTAGTCACTGTGAAAAACCGGTATCTACTACCCAATTCTTTACTAAGCTTGATGTAATTGCCGCCTTCAATTGCGTTCGTGTTGCAGAGGGCCACCAGTGGATGACTGCGTTTACTTCTCGTTTTGGACTTTACGAAATACTTTTAACCCCATTTGGCTTGTGTAATGCGCCAGCCACATTCCAGAATTATATCAATCATGTTCTTCACGACGTTCTTGACGACTACTGCACTGCATACCTTGACAATGTCCTGATATACTCAAGAACTCGAGAGGAACATAAAAAACATGTTTGTGAAATAATTCGTCGGCTTGGCAAAGCTGGTCTACAGATTGACATTGATAAGTCAGAGTTTTACACAAAAAAGACAAAGTACCTGGGACTAGTTATCTCCACTAAGGGACTTAGTATGGATCCTGAAAAAATTAAATCAGTAGTCAGCTGGAACACGCCCACTACAGTTAAGGAGCCACAGCAGTTTTTAGGGTTTGCAAACTTCTACAGACGTTTTATCAGGAATTATTCAGGGGAAGTTGAGCCCTTGACCCGCCGTCTTCGAAAAAAATATACTATGGGTCTGGAAGAGTGATCAAATAGATGCTTTCACAAATCTGAAGAATTTGTTTACTCAGGCGCCAACAATGGCTCATTTTGATCACCAAAAAAGTACTATAGTAGAGACCGACGCTTCTAATTGGGCATCTGGTGCTGTTCTTATCCAGGTAGGAAACAATTATATACCTCACCCTGTAGCATTCTTCTCCTCGAAACATAATCCTGCTGAGTCGAATTACAATATCTAAGATAAAGAGCTGCTTGCTATTGTTAAAGCCCTTGATGAATGGCGCCCTGAGTTGTCAAGTACGCATGAATCATTCGAAATTGTAACTGATCAAAAAAACCTTCAGACTTTTCAGACTGCAAAACAACTAAATCAATGTCAAGTTTGGTGGTCAGAATTTCTGTCGCAATTTAACTTTAAGATTACATACCGCCCTGGATTGAAAGCATTGCTCCCTGATTCATTAAGTTGGCTACCAGGTCTCAAGCCAAAGGATGCCTCGGATGAACAACTTCAGAATTGTTTTCGCTCGCTAATACCATCTAGTATAGTTAAAGCCAGTCCATCAAATAATTTGGCCTTGCAAAATAAAAATACTGATAATCATGATGTTGATTTTATAAAGGTGTTGGCCCCTGAATGGACCCTATCAGATTTGATAATTCGAGCTTACAAAACTAACCAGACAGCCCTATCTATGGTAGAATCCCTAAATCTCAGCCTCATAGGTCCTGGTCGGTTTCCATTTCTCGCCTGCTTCGAAAGGATAAAATTGAGTTTAAATTAATTGATGGACTGATCTACTTCCGAAATCGACTCTTTATCCCTGATCTGGAAGATTTACAACTTGAAATTGTTTATTGCACCCATTCATCCAGCCCTGCAGGCCACCCTGGTCGCGTTAAAACGCTAGATCTAGTCCAACGCACATACCGGTGGCGCCGAATGACTCAATTTGTGGCTGATTTTGTGAGAGGATGTGCTCTCTGTTTCCGAACAAAATCACTCCGCACTTCGCCGCCCGGTTTCTTAAAGCCCCTAGAAATTCCTCTTTGCATGTGGGCCGACATTTCTATTGATCAGGTAGTAGATCTTCCGCCATGTAAACGCAACGGGCAAATGTATCTCCATATTCTCGTAATTGTAGATCGACTTTCGAAGATGCGACATTTTATTCCTGTTACATCTCTAGACGCAAGTGAGCTGGGGGACTATTCTCAACACCTGTCAGTGGTGTCCCCTACGAACCTCCAGCTCTCACTGTAGAGTCTGCAGAGCCGAGATTGAGTAACAAAGTCCTCACTTCGAAGAGGATTCCCAATCGCTTTCGCGGTCTGTATCGTCTTCATCTCTCAACACATTCCCCTATCACCATTATCATGAAGCTAACCACGATCAGATCAGATGGTAGGGTCGGAGCTCTACTCATCACCAAACCTTGATCACGGAGGAAAAGCCATCCGATCAGTTTCCGGAGCGTACCCAGCACTCGGTACGGAGATGGTGGATTGGATCAAGTCGGCCTCGACTGTTACAAAGAAGGGAGATATAGATGAGTATGCGCACCTCATGTGGTCCTGGTGTCTAGGCCTCGCCTGGCTGGGGCTGCAGGTTTTTTGAGACTTTTTCCCGCGCACGCAGTTTCCATTGCTACCATTTTTTTTTTTGGGGTAGAAGGTTCCGTGGAAAAGGTGGCTGAATTCCACGGGTAAATACTGAGCTGAATGGCTATTCATCAAGGGGAATATATCAATGATCTTTCAAGTAACAAAAGAGGATAGGAGCACTATACAAGGTGTGGCCTGGGTCAGAGAGGAGCCCAATGTGCTAGATAGTCATAGACTCAAGTAGTACCATAAAACACACACACACACACGCAAGTGAGCTCGTTGAGTGCCTTATCCAGAGTGTGTACAAGCTTCATGGTGCACCAGACTCTATTATATCTGATCGTGGCTCAGCTTTTATTTATGAATTTTAGCGCAGGCTAAATAAACGTCTCTCTATAGCACTCAAACCTAGCTTGGAATTTCACCCCTAGACTGATGGCCAAACTGAAACTGTAAACTCCTCCTTGAACCAATATCTCCGAGTCTTTTCAAATTTTACACAGGACAATTGGGACAATTGGCTTCCTCTGGCAGAATTTGCCTCTAACAATCAGACCAGTGAAACCACAGGCGTCTCCCCATTTTACGCCAATTACAGATACAATCCACGCCTTGGAATAGAACCTCCGGAACCCCGGCCCCCAAATTTAACTGAGAGTATCAAAAAGGAATACTTGCGAGCCAATGTAATAGCTGAAAGATTTGGTTGTATACTTGCAAAGCTTAATGCTCTTACTAGACAATCACGAGACTGATATGAAAACAATGCAAATACCCGACGCTCAGAATCGCCAATTTATCAACCTAGAGACAAAGTGATGATTATTTTGAAGAACTTGAAGACTAATTGACCAAAGAAAAAGTGGGACGACAAATGGGACGGACCTTAATGAGTTCTTAAAGTATATAACGGCGCAGTGATTGTTAATTTGCCAGACCACATACATGTTAATAAAAGTTTTCACACTTCATTAGTAAGACCATGGAAGAATCCTATACTTAATGGCCAAACTATTAAATTTGGGAGGACTTCTGTCGCAGTATGACTGTATAGAAGACGATGGAATTAGCACAGTGGATTGAGGTCAGATAGAATCAGATATTCGAGTTAACTAAAAGTATACTAAGATCGAGACAGCCAGACTCCTAAGTACAAATTTTCCTCCACGCAACTGATCTGCATGAATAGCGTAATTGACGCGACTCATGTGTTTGACTCTGCCTGACTCGGATTGCCCCTGTAGCAGCTAGACACACCTTGTCATTTAACACTCCCCCTCAAAGGTTGTCCTGACTCTAGTCTCCTATCAATTGTTGTTTAGTAGATACTATCACGGGGACTTGTGTACAGTTAATACCAAGCTGTTCAATGAATTTCTGGAACTTCACTCTTGCCAACAGTTTGGTCATGCCGTCTGCTACCATATCATCAGTAGGAATGTAATCAACTGCCAACCTCCCCTTTCCGGCGAGATCACGAATAAAGTGATAGCAAATATCGATATGTTTTGACCTTTCGTTCAGATATGCGTTTTCAATTAGCGCAATTGATCCTTGGTTGTCTCCGAGCATTTGGACTAGTGCAGGGTTTTTCCCAATATACTTTGGTAGTCCGAGGTCTCGAAATATTTGAGCAATCCATTGTCCATGTTTTGCACACATTGATAGAGCAATATACTCAGCTTCACAGCTTGATGTTGATACCGAGCGCTGCTTTTTACTGGACCAAGATATTGGACCACCATAGAACATGGTGACGCTTCCTGAGGTACTTTTACGGTCGTTTTTATCACTTGCCCAGTCGGCATCCGAATAGACCTTAAAGCTACTGTATTTTCCTCCGAGACCGTAACGGATCCGAAATTTTATTGTCGACTTCAAGTATTGGAAAACTGTTTTGAGTGCATATCCATGATGTTCTGCGGGATCACTCATGAATTGACTGAGTTTTCCAACTGCAAAAGCAATATCCGGCCTCGTGACGGTTGTGGCATACATAAGGCTTCCAATTGCTTGCTGGTATTCTGTAATGTCGATTCTTTTGTCATCACTTGTGGCGGGCCGTAAGTGTTCATATCCAGTGAGTGGCACTGTTTTTGGCTTGTGAGCACCTTTTCTGAATCCAAACTTTTCCAACACGTTTTGAATGTATTGTTCTTGGTCAAGATATAGGGTCCGGTTCTTTCTATCTCGCATGACCCTAGCTCCAAGTATCTTTTCTATCTCCCCCAGATTCTTGGCGCTGAATCTTGTCGATAACTTTTTATAGAACTGATCCAAATGTTTTTGAGACTTAGCCGATGCCACAATGTCATCAACATAAACCAATAGACTTGTACCATTGTCGTGAGTAAACATGCACGGATCGGCAAGGCTTTGTGTGAATCCCCATGTCAGTAACGAATCTTTGATCAGACAGTTCCAGTCTCTTGCAGCTTGTTTTAGCCCATATAAACTTCGAAGTGCTTTCCAGACGTAGCCTCTTTTAATTGAAATCCCTTTAGGTGGCTGAAGAAAAATGTCCTCTTTAAGATGAGATTCTGTAAACGCATTCTTGATATCATAATGGAAACATTCTAAGTCTTCAGCAGCAGTGACGGCAAGAAATAATCGAAGTGTGTCCATTCTTACTGTTGGAGCAAATGTTTGATTATAGTCAAGACCATGAATCTGACTGAATCCACGCGCTACCAGTCGGGCTTTAAAACGTTCAATTGAGCCGTCGGTATGAGTCTTGATTGTGTATACCCATTTGCAGGATACAAGATTTACGTCTTTTGGTGGTATGACTTCCACAAATGTATTATTTTTTCTGAGTGACACCATTTCTTCATTCATTGCCTTTTTCCATTCTTCTGAGTAGGATGGGTCTTTCGTTGCTTCTGCAAAGCTAGAGGGAATTTTTATACCTGCAATTACCTCGGCTGGAAGTGCAGATTCTACATCTTTATCATGTAGCTGATGCAATAGTGTACTGTTCGTTAGATCATTTCTTCGACTTTGAATCAATTGTGCAATGAATACCTTGACACGTTTGGAATCTCGAAGCGACTCAGTTTCTTGCTGAGAGGTACGTTTCTGAGCGGTGGAGCGTGTAAAGTATCTGTGCCTTTGCAGTGGGAATAAATGTTTTGGGGTCGAAAAATTGTGCTCAAGATTAGTGTTAGCTAATGAGGTATCTACGTTTGAATTCTTTGTCTGAGAATTCAATGACAATGTTTCTGTTGAATGATTAGCATCAACTGGATATTCTTCCTCTAATTCATCTGAATCATTGTCCATAGCAAGTTTCTCAACATCAATTTTTTCTGCTTCGCCATCACTCATGTTTTCTTCGTCGTCTTGTGAAATTATCTCCTCGTAAGGTTGACGATTTGTATCTTGGTGTTCACAATTTCCATTTATCTCATATCTCTCATATACTTCTCCTGAATCAGAGTCCGTATTGATGTCTGTTTCTGAAGCCAAGTTATCACTTTCAGGTTCTTTTTCCAGATCCATATCAGGCGCGCTCAGATTTTCTAAGTGCTGATCGTTGATTAAGGTCTTCTCTAAGTCTTGACGAACGTTTTCACTGCTGCGAGCTGCTTTTTGGAGGGTGGGCTGAATCATTGTGGGGAGTTCACTACTGCCCACTATACTTACATGTTCTCGACTGGCATCTCCTTTATTATGAGCTGGACGTGTATCAGTGAGTGTGATGGCTTCTGAGTTAAAGTTATGCTCCTCAGTTTCTTTTGGTTTATCCTTCTCTGTACTAGCTTGAGGAAGACTCAACTTTTGTTCAATCTGCACATTTCTTGGTCTACCTCTTGGTCTTCTATCCATGGTCACATTCGGTGTTCCTTGAGGCCCGATCTTTGCATTTCGTATCTTTAGATCAACTGTTCCTCCTTTCTCGTTCTCGTTAATCACTACACGACTTGATAAAATAGTGTATCCTCGTTCCGGTGAATAAACCTTCAAGTGTTTTGTTGTATTCTCAGAATATCCTACGAATACGCCTACTCTCGCTGGGTTAATAAGTTTATCGTGTCTTTCATGAGCAGGCAGTGTCTTTTTATCTACATAGTAGAAACATTTACTCCCCCATTTCTGTATATGATCAATTGAAGGGGTTTCACCCGTAAAGGCTTTGATTGGACTGGTTTTCATATTCGAAATTATTGGGCCAGAGTCAGTTCGGTTGCGTATGTAGCAGTCAGTTTCTGCTGCTTCATCCCAGAACTCAATTGGAAGCTGGGCTTCTTCTAGCATTGCCCTCATATCGAACTCAACAGTTTGGATCGAACGTTCTGCAGGGCCGTTCTGATGCGAAGAGGCAATAGTGGTTGATTGTGCAAGAACTCCATCTTCTATTTTCCAATCGTGGATGGCTTTGAGGAGTTCGGGTGCGTTGTCTGATCTTGCACATTTAACTTTCTTGCCCGATTGATGTTCAGTAACTGTTTTCCAGGTTTTTAATGCCTCATATGCATCACTTTTGGTCTTTATTGGAATCACCCAATTCATTCTGCTGCAAATGTCAATGATGAGGAGGAACCATCTGTTGCCTCTGATACTTGTTGGGAATGGGCCTGCGACATCAAATTGAACTTGTCCCAGTATTTCATTGATCCAAGGGCTTAGGACCTTTGGGATCCTGTTTTTCATCTTAGTAAGTGCACATACCTCACAGACATCGAGATCTCGTGGAATCTTGATCTGCTTTTTGAGTGTAGTAACCAGATGTAAGTTTCGAATTTTTTCAGGTCCTAAGTGAGCAAAGCGACGGTGGTACTTGAGGTATCTTTCCCTTTCGTGTTTCCGGATAGTTTCTTGATGTGAGATTTGACTCGGGCTCACATATGAAGTGTTATTATTTGACCTGTCGTTTTCCACAGAATTAAACGCAGTCTCTTCATATCCTTCAGCGATATGCGTCACAGTATAGAGTCCTTGATTCATTCTAGCTTCAATGATAACTTTATTGCCTAGCTTAAGGAACAATTCATTTTGATTACCCGCAAAGTTCAAACCTGCTTGACACAGCCTTCTCACTGATAGAAGATTAACTCCCAGATTTGGAACAAATAAAACATCGGAAAGAAGCATTGAAGATCCGTCTTTACACCTCATTTGAACATCGCCAGAAAATTCAGACTTTAATTCGCCCCCTCCAACCTTTACTCTTTTGGGAACAATTGGTATAAGTTTCCTAAATAGAAGAGGTTGGTCAGACATGTGAGACGTGGCGCCAGTATCGACGGGCCAATCAGATGGAGTAGCCTTACATATTTCTTCCTTTGACAGGTGACATTCTTCGCAATCTTCATTTTCTGAAGCTAATGTTTCAGCAGAGAAGGCATTGTGATATCTGGACTGCTTTTGTGCTGATCGAGAAGTTTTGGGTTTATCTTTATCTTGCAGGCGTGGTTTAGTTGATTCCTGCACTTTCTTCTTCCTGTCGTGCTCTTTCAAAAGTCTCGCAGCTGTTTCTAACCTAGGACATCGAGCGACAGTGTGTGACTGTTTACATAAATAGCACCTATAAGCGGGGCTATCAGAATCAGAGTTTTGATTTTGTCGCATTTTCTGTGGAAACTTAGACAACTTTTGCCTAGCAACTAGGGCTTTTTCATTCTGAAGTCGTAGATCTTCTTCGACTTCGTTCAAAATCTTCAGCTTATCCTCAACAGAAAGAGTAACCTGTATTCTGAATCCATCTGTTGTCGCCTTAAAGGCCGCTGGGAGTGTCTTTGTCAGAATTAAGAATAACGCCGCATCTGGATAAGCGTTCTTCATGATAGGATCTGCACTGATGAGTTTTCGGCGAAACTCTTTTAGCTTAGCCCAAGAATTGTCCAAGCCCATTTCTTGACGGAATTCAAACGTTGCAATTTTAGTTAGATACGTGTTTGCAGAATACTCGTTCGTTCTAAAATACTTGCCTTTGAGTGCGTTCCAGACTCTGAGTGCTGTCTCGTGCTCATCAATCAGATCAAAATCTTCTGCGCTGAGAGCCTGGAGTATGAGGAAAAGTGACGTTGCTTCAGCTTTCTCATACTTTTCAACTTTTGTTTCGTCCAAACTCGTACTCAGCACTTCAACTTTGATTGATCCTCCATCGATACCAGATGTCGAAGGTATTGTTTTACTTCGGTTTTGTTTCGTGGTCGCGTATTCTTCCAATGTTGTTTCAATAGTGAAAAATACTGACCTAGATTTAAGTTTTAGCTTCATTTCTCTGAACCAGCTCTCATAGTTATCCCTTGAGAGCGAGGGGATGCGGCCAAGGGCTTCATTATCCTCCATTCTTGTGAGGTTTAGTCCAAGGCGAAATTTCGATTCCTTGCTCGAATCGTAGACAATTGTAGATTCCTTTCTCGAATCTTAGGCTAAGCCGTCAAGGCTTTGGAGTCGATTTTGATTCTATTTATACCTGTGGCAAACCGGTGGTCATAACCTATTAAATTTGGGAGGACTTCTGTCGCAGTATGACTGTATAGAAGACGATGGAATTAGCACAGTGGATTGAGGTCAGATAGAATCAGATATTCGAGTTAACTAAAAGTATACTAAGATCGAGACAGCCAGACTCCTAGGTACAAATTTTCCTCCACGCAACTGATCTGCATGAATAGCGTAATTGACGCGACTCATGTGTTTGACTCTGCCTGACTCGGATTGCCCCTGTAGCAGCTAGACACACCTTGTCATTTAACACAAACAGTTATTAACAGCTTTGAAAAGCGAAATGTTGTAGGTCGAGTTGCCGAGAGGGATGATGATGGAAACATTATGGATAAGTGGGTATTTGAAAAAATATTAGATGTGCATGCTGATGATATTGATAAATCAGGTCTTACTTATCTTATAAAATGGAAGTACGACAACGAGCCTACCTGGCAGCCTCAGGCTAATCTAAAGGGTTGCAAAAAAGCTCTCCAAGAATTCCATGTCAAGAATCCGGACAAGCCGGGACCCCTACACGAATTAGATATGCCATTGATACTTGAAGCTAGAAGGATGCCTTCACTACGGCGTTCCAAAAGATTATAACACCTTAAATTGAAGATTTTTAAATAAATTAAATAAGTGTGTTTGGAGACCAAACTTTGTGGAGGGGGAAGTGCTGTCACAGTAGTAGGATGTTAGTTGGCATGGTTTAAGGTTAAGCAATAACTTAGTGTCTCAAGACCTTCGTGTAGCTAGATATCCTCTTCCCTTCTCATCGCACAACTCATGTATAATATTTACCTCTTTCTTTGTACCCTCGCCCTGTGACACTGAGCTGACTTCTGTGAAGTGGCAACGGTCTCTTCTAGCCCATACTATTGCAAGCCCTCTAAATTGAGTGATACGAGGAGAACTAGAGGGGGTGGGGCTGCATACAAGAAGCCGAAAGGCAGCCTCCTGGTTGTCTAGGCACACAAACACCTTATTGGCGTATCGGGCCATAGGGTTACGAAGGGCTGCAGCGAGTCCTTCGGTTGCTCCTGCAATTTCGAAGTTATAAACCTTAGCAGAGTTCCCAAGGGGGAGTAAGCCCCGCCCAACTTCCTGCCAAAAGCCCCGGTATATCACGTACCCAGCTCCGGCTTGGTTGTCGATAAGCGCTCCATCTGAGAAGACAAATAAGTCTAAGGGTGACTGTTATATGTGCAACTTTGTGAATTCCTGTAGACCTAATCTTTTGCCTACAGCGCCTATAGTTTGTAGGTGTGACTTTTTGTTGGTGTCCCAGGGTGACAGGATGGTGTTGGTGGAAAGTTCGGGGTAGGTTCTCTGGCGGATCCAACACATAAGAGGTGAGTTCCAGCGCCGTCGGAGCGAATGCCTTGGGTCTGCTGCTGCAACTCGGACTGCGAGATAGTCGTGTATTCTCTCAAGCCATGCAAGTGCCGGGCCCCATCCAGTCTCTCGGAGAAGGGCGGCAGTAGGGGTTGTACAGTAGACAGGGAGGACTGCCCGGACAGCATCGTTTATTCTACGTTGGATACATGTGATGATTTTTTTCGGTTTTGACTTTGAGTACCATGTTTCAGCTCCATAGAAAGGCGTGGCCAATGCTACTCCTTGCAGAGCCTGTTTGAGAAGGTGTGGATTAATGCCTCGGGTGGTACATGAAATCCGTTTTAAGTGACCTGTTATGCTTAGAGCCTTTCTGCAGGCCTGGCTAACATGGTACCTGAAACGCAAGTTCCGATCAAAATAAACTCCGAGCCACCTGGTGTGGTTGTTGGGCCTGATCTCAAGGCCATTAATGTAGAGGCTTGGTTCTGCTGGCGTTCCCTGTTTTCGGTGAAAGTACTGTAGCTCGGTTTTGGAAATCTCAAAAGATATGCTGTTCCCATGTCCCCAAGTAAGCGTTTGATTCAATTGATTCTGGAGCAGTTTTGTGCAAGATGAAAGGTCTGGTGTAGATGCGAGATGCGCAATATTGTCAGTGTATCCAAATAGGCCCCGTGTCAAATTGAGTGATCCTTCTATAGCCAGAAGGAAGAGGATTGGTGATATAGGGACCCCTGTGGAAGGCCGCAGTGGATTTGAAAACTTGGTGTAAAACTTAGAGAGGTCTTCGTGCAAATGTCATGTGAATTGTCAAAAGATGAAAGCAATTACAAGAATGAATTGATTAATTTTCTCCGTGCTACGAGTCCATTGTAGCACTGTGTTGTGCTCAGCTAAGGTAGCCCTGGCAGGTAGCGCATGGAGGGTGAGTGTGTCATCAAGGTACCTCAGGCATGGACAACTCACATGACATATTTGGTGCATTTGTTCAGGGAAGGCACACTGCATGAGTAAGCATGATGGGCATATGATTCGCTGGTAAGCGAGTTCATGGGGTATAAAAGGGGAGTATTTCCCACTGTAAATTAGAATATACATCCATAGAGTCATCTACAATCCACTCTCAATAAAACATCATATCTTAGCCGTCAAACGCAAGTGTACATTCCCCATTTCATATACCAAGTAAAACACACTGTAATATCTAGTTTTACCCTATTTATGCCCCTGATCATCATTACTAGTCTGACATGCCTGCACGCAGATCGTGCTTTCGCTTTTGAACTGGATCCAGACTTATGCAAGCACAAGTCTGCTTACACTCGGCAATTTAATGCCGTCCAAAGATAAGGTGACCTCACGTTGTTCCATAAAAGAAATTACCCAGTGTGTGATATTAGGTGGCCATCCTTGGCTTCGGAGGTGGTAAGAGAGGCGTCCTTCTTGAATTCCATTGAAGGCACCTTTTATGTCCACAGTAACAACACCTGCAACTTTCTGTTCGGCCCATGCCATTTGAATGTCCCAGGTGTGGCAGCTAGTAAGCCGGTAGATTGCCTGTAGCCTGTTCTATTCATCACATGCATACTCATTACCTCAGCGCTAAGATACGCTGGTATTGAAAGTCTGGTACTGCCCGTGCACGAAACATTGTTGGTAACTAGCCCATACTTTAATAATGGGAGCCGGACTAGAAGACAGAGACTAGTGGTTGAAATATTGGGATCATGTATATAAATAATGCGTTGATTGTAGCAGTAGTCTTGTTCTCCAGCTAGTAAATAAACTTACCTTTTGACATACAGACGCTCAAGCTTTATATACCGGAACTATTATAGCAGGACAAAGCTGGTGTGAGATCTGTTACCGCGCGGCAGGGCGCTACACTACATTGGTCCTGAGAGAGAATGCGGTGCTTGAGGGCGAGGTAGGAGAGTCTTCGGGCAATAAGCCTCTCTAATCCTTTTCTGAGGCAAGAAAGAAGAGCGATTGGCCTATATGATTTGGGTAGGGAGAAATTGCGGTTTCCCATCTTTGGTAGAATGATTATGTTAGCCTTTTTGAAGATAGGTGGGTGAAGTCCCGACTGGATACACTGACGAAAAAGGGCTGCGATCCGATAGCCTATTACAGGCCACGCTTTCTTGAGGGAATCTGTTGTGATTTCATCTATTTCGGGTGCCGAGCAGGTTACTTGACAGCATAAGCGGAATATTTCCTCGTCTGTGAGTGGGGGCCAGTTTATATTTTTTCTGGGGACAGTAGGTACATCTAGAGGGAGATCATTATGGTCTAGATGTCGACTTTGGAGCGTGTCTTTGAGGAGCTGCGATTTTGTTTCAGGTGTTATTGCAGGTCCACTTGGTCCAACAAGGGGGGGATCTGGAACAGAGATTGTTTCTTGAACCACCTGGTGACCTGATAAGTCTCAGTTAGATTGGATATCTTCTCTATCTTTTGACGCCAGTACTCTTGTTTGGCTCTCCTGACAATCTTGCCAAAGCCCCAACGTTCCTCTGTGGTGTTTGAACCGAGACGTCTGGCGCAGCAAAATTTCAATGAGCTTCAGCGCATTTGGCATTCCATCATGGGGTACTCCTTGAATTTTCCTATGATCTGTTACGGCTTGAGTTTACAGATGATAGGTTTATGGTATCACGTGATGTGGAGTGTGGTTGAATAAGCGTTGGTCCCGGAAGCGAGCTGGTAGAGTTTTCAGCCCAGCGAGGCTGCAGACCTCTTTCTCTCCTTGTCTTTTCTTTTAGTTATTGTGCGTAGCTTTAGGTCCAAATACAAAGCAATTACTCTTTTATATTTCGAGGGAGTCTTCTAGTGTCAACCTGAGGTTGGTCGTAATATGATCTAGGGCAGGCTGCTTGTAGCGCACCAGATAATGCACTAACAAGGAAAGATGCTTCCTCACTTAGGTTTGCTGAAGGCGGGGTTGTGAGTTGGTCAGCAAGGTTTTGCCGGAAAGCTTCCCAGTTGCAGGCAGTGTATTGAAGCCGGCCGATGGCGGGAGTATCAGGGCCGTCATCTGGAATGTGCGTTACAAGAGTTCTATGGTCTGCACCAGCATCAAGATCTTGGCGGATTTTGCAAGAGGGGTGAGACCTGGATTGCACAAAGCAAAGATCTAGTACTCCTCCTGCATCATGCCTTGGGATTCCATATGGGTTCAAAAGAGACAGGCCTTTATTGAAAGACCAGACTAGTAGGGAGTCTCCATGGGCCAAATCTTGTCTGGCCGCTAGATCCCAGGCCGAATGGTGTATATTAAAGTCCCCTGCAAGGATGTTAGGCTTTGTCAGGATTGCCTTCTGTATAATCTATATATGTGGAGATAACCAGAATCTAGTGTTCTATGATTATGGTCTGGCCTTTTGGCCGAGCGGTTATGCACCTATCTCATGCATAATGTAGGATGGCGCCTTTTAGCCTGAATACCACCTCTTCGACCCATGTCTCCGCCCTGCTTTCTACATGCTGCTCTGACAGGCTTTCAATTATTGTAAAGAGAACTCTTAGGCCTTCTCTTGCATCAGAGGAGCCTGCTGGGGCGCTGTATATATTCCAACAATCAACCATACGCCTCCCTCAACGGTGAATGCAGACACAAAATAGATCGCGCAAATAAGCCCTTAGCTGAAAGGGAGAGAGACTGCAACCTTTGCAAAAATACATCATAACTCGAGGCCGGGCTGTCCATTTGGAGATAGGAGAAAAAATTTGGAATCCTGGGTGGGTTTTTGTGATTTTAAGGGAGAAGTCCGAGAAGATCCAAGGCTCTTGGATAAGGATCACATCGGCTCCTGATTGGGAAGCGAGAGCAAGTGCAGAGTTGTGTGCTGGGCCAGATTTGCCGACATTGACCTGAAATATGCAGAGGCCAGAGGCTGTCTACTTTTTAAATCTTCGGCCGCGGACAATTAAAGTTGTATTTCGGTGGTGGGAGTTGAAAGCTACGCTGGAAATTCCTGTATTGAGGTGGTTTTGCTCCCGCAACACTCCATTTCGATGTCGGGAGTTGGTACAGCACTTTGATTTTCAGGCGCTTGAGGTATTAGAGGGGGGTTTTTGGCCTGCCAAGCTTTGTGGCCTTGTTGCCATATTTGTTGTAGTCTTTCTTTTTTGGGCCTTATAAAGACTCCATTCTCCCAATGGGGTCGTGCTGGGCAGCTATCAGTAGTTGTTGGATGTGGGTCACAACAATTTAGACATTTATAAGGGGTACTACACACCCTGTTGTGTGGTTCGGCAGCGCATAGTCCGCAGCAAGGTCTTCGGGAGATGCGTTAACATTATGAAATCCGTGACATTTAGAGCAGGAGGGAATCTGTGGTCGGTCCTCGATAGGTCTAAGTCGTGCGGCTCTTGCAAATAGACGTACATTTTTGTAAAGACTGTTCACGCATGAGGCTTTAAGTACTAGGCGAAGTGTACCATCACTGTTTGGTTATTGGTTGGACCGGCGAGTCCAGGACATTGCGTATATAGAATCATTGCTTATTTTCTCAGATTCAAGCTCCTGTCTAACTTCTTTGTATGTAAGGGCCCCGCAGTTTCCCCAAGAATTGTATCCGTATTTAGGTATTGGGCCTAGTAGGTAGTTTATTCTTTTTTTCTGCCTCTCCATTGGTGCTTCGACGGTGATTGGTTTCAGATTCTTCGCTACTTCGAGTAGTTCCTGAGCTTGAGAGGGAGTTGGAGCCACTAGGGCTAGCCCCGTGGGTACCATCCGGATATCTTTGATGAGTTCCGGGCGGCTTAGAAGGCGGCGTAGCTTTTTTCTAACAAGGAGTGGATCTTCGCAACGGAGGGGGTGTTCTACAGGTAGTCGGATGATGACTCCTGCGTCAGGTTTTTGCGAGCTGGGCTTCGGAGCTGGCGTTTTGTTGGTAGGGCTTGGGGCATTGTTGCCTCTATGGGCTACTACAGCGTGTGAGGGGGCCACTATAGGGGCTACTCTTTCAACTTGAGCACTTTGATCTGGCCTACTTGTGTTGCTAGCAGTATTGATTGAGGTATTTTTTTGGCAACTAGGCTCATCAAAGACTAGCAAGCCAGCGATGACGCGCGCAGCGCTCCGAGTAGTGATTGCTCGCAGATCTGCGGCGATGGATGGAGGGAGGTTCTTTAGGTATTTAGCTCCTGCGTTCTGCCAGGCTGTTAGCGATGCAGCATATTTGTTGATAGACTTTGATGAGAGATGGGAAGTAACACGTCGATTACCTGTGGCTGGTGGGCTTATTGCATCATCATTCAGAGGAAGAGCTTCAGATGTAGGAGCTGCATGTATAGAATTTTCAAGACCTTGTAGAGCCTTTCTAGGGGTTGATACTGGATTGGTTTGTGACTCCTGTACATTGGGTATCAGGTCACTAGAAGGATACGAGCTGTGTCATCTATCATTGTCTCGTCTTCGGGGGCTGGTGATAGTTCTGATTCGGAATCTATCTCGATGTTCTCTATCTGGTGATTCTCATTCAAATGACCCGTCTTCATCGAGCCTCTGTTAGTAAGAGCGTCGAGGACAGCTGTCTTATTAAGGTTGGAATCGTGATTCTTCACGATTTTGGATGTGCCAGAAACAGCTGGCTTCAGGGGTAGGGATACCCCATGAGCTTTCTTTCGCCTCCCTGGAGACATTCTAAATTGTGTGGCTTTATAATAAACTTGTGACTGATGTTTTTTCTCGATGATGTGATGAATATGGATTAGAAGGGTTGCCTGGAAATACGTGGCTGGGTAAGAAGTATTGTGCCTAAGGACAAGTCACTAGTCTGTAGATTTACGAGGAGGATTAACTCTTAGAAATACCTGTTAGTAGTAGCTAGAGTTAGCTTTTCTCCTCATACAGTTTATTAAATCGATTTATTCATCACCAACTCGATTTCCGACACAGCCTGGCATGCCCTTTTTTCCCGGGATTCCACCTTCTCGACGAGTCTCGTATTGCTTCCATTCACAAGCCTCTGTCACGGCACTAAGAGCTATCGTCGTAGACTAGAACATATGTATAGGTATCTCTTATATTTAGACTTCTCTTCTCTTACTATGGCACAACACAGTTATATTCTCTTTCCTTTAGTACCTGAACCATGAGCCACTGTGACACCTTGTGCAATCTGAATTGTGTCCTGTTGCATTTGGATACCGACACAATAGAGAAATTAACTTCCTTATTCTGACTCCTGCCTGCAACCTAACACAAAACTTGAAGAAATTCCCAGCTATCATCCCATAGAGTTTCTCAACAAATCAAATTGAAAAAATATTGTAATTGTTACCAACATGGTCTCCGACCCCAGAGCCATTTAAAGTATCATTACTTTTCGGAAGAGCTGGCCGAGCTTGAGCGCAACAATTGAAGGGAATCAGCTCCCAGATAATTCGAATCCAGCTTCTCTGCCGTGCTCGGTTGATTTATTCACTAACATATCCGAAACTGTTTTATTTTGTAGTTTGCCTCAGTGTTATGATTCAAAAATTGATGAAATTAAAAATAAATTGACCTCTAGTAATACAAAGCTCTCTGAATCTAGTACAGCGCTAATAAAGGCACAACTACAAGTTGCTGAGTGTAACAGCACGGCATTCTACCATGTCATTACATATATCAGGTGACCAAGAAGGTATGCTGGGTGAGGAACCAATATGTGGGAGGAGATAAGATAAGGTCATGCAACCCTGGGAAGCGAGAGCACACACACAAAAGCTCGCAGATTCTATTATCACTAGACTTTCTTTCTTTCTTCTCTGTCTTAGTATTCGCTCAATAGATTGAATATATAGTTAAACAAGCTGTACTCTCACTTGTGCTTATTCTACGCTGTGACACCCAGATTGATGCCTGTTGTGAGGTTAAAGATCGAGAGAGATTTCGGGCTGTTGGAGAGGAAGAAAGAGTGGTATTCGAGCACAGGATCAGGTGAACGGAGCTTTAGATATAAAGATTGTGACGGCTGTCAAGCCTAAGGGTTCCTGTAGCCTACGCTATCTAGCGCAGGCAATTATACGAGGGGAGGTTCCTGGGAAGATCTTGGATGACAGGCAACCTAGATGATTCACATTGAGCCTTGTTGAAACCTACTGAGAGTTCATGAGGGTTACAGAAGTATCAAGGATCTACAGGCGATTGTCGGAGAGTCTGAGTTGACAAGTCATAGAGAGAACCTTATCAAGGAGGGGTATTTCAGTCTGTATATATTGGCAGTCATTAAGTACAGAATCTCTTTTCAGAGAATTATAATTAAAATATTGTACCTACAACATCGCTCATGCATTTTGTAATGAAATTGTGACTGTAACGGCTGTTAAGCCTAATTATCCCTGTAGCCTACGCTAGCTAGCGCAGGCAATGAGATCAATGGTGTAATCCAGAATCTTCTTGGAAGTTGTCGAAGAATCCAAACAATTCTGGTCATGGAGGGAATCCTATGGAAGGAGGAGTATTCTGGATTATATATATTTGTAGTCACTAGCTGTTAGAATTCTCTCTCTAGAGAATTATAATTAATATACTGTACCTACAAGATTGCCCATGCATTTTGTTATGAAACCGTGACAGTGACAACTTTTACCTCTTCCATGAACCCTATACCTAGCACTGACTTTATACCCCCTACTCTTAGGAATTGTTGAGTGGAATGGTTTGCAAAAGCTTGTGGCTGTTGGGCGCAGATTATATCATTTGGTGAAGCGAGTGGCAAAGTAAAGGATTCTGTAAATCTGTTGTGGAGAGTAGTTAATTACTCCTACTAGGACACAGAGTGCTATATAAACTGTATTTTGTAATAATAAAATCTAGTGGTTGGTAATAACGTCAAAGTGCATTAATACTAACCTCACAATTAATGGGAGATTAGTGACGTGTATTCTACACATCCCTGTCTTTACCATAATTGGAAGCACCAATTTCAATAGGAATCATCACCATACTCCACACCTGTAACCTACTTGTACCAAACTCGTAACCTACGGAATACTGATAACACGGCTCCTTGAGATTTAGCCAGGGAATTCCTAGGATCAAATCTTCTGTCTGTTTAGGTACCACATCAGCCCAGGCTTTTTCAGTTTTTAGACCTCCAATTTCCAAGCTGAAGCAGGCTACTAGGTTAATTACTCCAGCAATATTGTCTAAGACTCCAGTGATATCTCTTGGTTGTAGAGGAGAGCTTGCTAATTTAAGTTTAAACAGCTTTTTCTTGCTTATGGTTGCAAAGGCTGATAATCCAGGGTCAATAATAGTGCGCAATTGATAAGATTCATTGATGAGAGCAGTTGTGTGGAAAAGTTCACAGTCCATGTTAGGTTTGAACAGATTCCATTCTTCTATAGATACAATGCCCTTTTTGAGAACTTTCTCGACTTTTGGCTCTCCTTCAGGCTGAGCTAATCTTTGCAGTTATTTCTCTCCTTCCATAGGTAATCTGTCCACATTAATATTTGCTGTCTTAATTGGTGGTAAATATTTGCAATTAGGAACAATATGTCCCTTGTGGCCGCATCTTACATATAGTCCTTTCTTTTTTCTAAAGGCCAGTATATCTTTTGTGACCTAGGTTACCCTTTTTTGTTGTATCTGGGCCAATGAGGTAGCTACTGTTGGTTTCCAGTCTATCTGCATAGAGCCTTTATTTCATGGATCATTGTGGCATAGCGTATTATGAAATGCCATGCAGACGGCTAAGTTAAAACACAAATAATAGTTCAATGCACTTCTAAAACCAGCAAGGAAGACTGATAAGAATGGGCTGGTTTCATTAGGTGATGTGTAGCAGATTGTTGGGCATAGAGGATGTGTGCTATGTGCTATTTGGTAATTTTATGTATATAAATACTTGGCGTGAAGAAGCATTATTCTTCACGCAACGTCTTCTTCAATTACCTTAACAATACATTTGTTTACCCATCTCTTCCTCGGGAAGACCATTTATCTCTTTCCAGCTCTTCATCAGCAAGACCCACATGTAGCCTCTATTGTTACTATCTACAAATTTGTCTCTTTTTAGAGAAGACCAGTCATCCCTTCGACCCACTCATCACCTTCATCTACCACCTAGATCTTTGTTAGACCACATACGCACCCTGTGGAACACTGTCCTGACCTCGCCTTGAGACTTTATGATAAGGTAGTGTTGTATTTGGGCCTCTACTTTCTGCTGCATGAAATACTGGATATTGCTGATTTATGGCCTCCAAATCACTTTGGAGAGTATGGACATATGAAATAAATTCAGACCATGAATTTCTTGGAGACGGTCCAAGTAGAGCGCGCTGGAGCTCTCTTGTAAGAGCGTTATTGAGTAGCAATATCTTTTGACTGTCAGAATATGAGGACCAGCCAGCATTTGCTAAAACTGTTACAAATTTTGTTAAGAACAGTGGATGGTTCATTCTCTTTCTGCTTTATGCTATAGAGCTCTCTCTTGTTACGGCCTTGTATTCCTGACCCTCGGGGCCTCTAATACTATTGTTCCTTCCAAGTATTGTGTTGTGATCCTACATATGCACGGACCAATTGTAAATTATGTATATATGTATATCTCTAGATACCTCTTGTTATTTTCTTCCCTTAGTTTAGAATCTTATGAATTATATTCCAGATCTGAGTCCTTACCTGATTCGACTTGTTCATCTGCTAACCTGTGCTCCCTTCTGTTTGTCACATCTCTCAGCTCTAGCCTTTTTATTAGAATTCCCAACTATAGTGTTAAGGTATTTCAAGAAGTCAATTCCTTTGCCTTCTCCATTTCTGACAGGGTGTTATGAATCTACTTATTGGCAGATTTTCGAAGCTGTTAAGCTGCAGAGGTCGAGTCGATTTCGACGAAGACAAATTATCGAAGGTTCGAGGTTACAAAGTTACGAAGGTCGAAAGTCGAAGGTGCGAAGGTACAAATGAAGGTAATCAAGGCTCGGATTATCAAAGTTACGAATTCGTATGTTCAGATTATCATATTATCAAAGTATCTAGTTCCCAATAAGCAGATTATACAATAATTGTAAAAGTAACAAAATTGTTAGAACTAAAGAACCAATTCAAATTTCCAGCCTGAACAAATCCAAATCCCATAGCCTCAGACCTAACCGAATTAAGAAGATAACCCCTGCATCACCACATCCAGACTAAATATAACAAATTCATAACACAGGGTTCTTGCTGTAGTAGAAACCATCTTTATTGTATCACCACCAAGTTGCAAGTAAATGTTCTTGTGCTGGTGATGGCGAGGATTGCAATGCACAGGGGTAATGATCACTGAGGGTGAAGGAAGAACTTTCTAGGTGGCTACATAATGAGTGGAGGAACAATAGAGCATTGTAAGGATTCTCCTTCCCATCCTATCTTTAGTATATAATTTTACCCTTCTCCTGATGTTGCTATGACAACAGAACAGTTCTTGGCATTGGTTATTATGTTGGCACTAGTTTAGGGCCTATGTTATGATGAGCTAGTGGGAGGAAAGCAAGTATATGTAGGATGGCTTGGCCTGTAGCTATAGAGTTCTTCACGCTTAGTCTTCTGTCATAACCACCACCTTCGGATCACCTCTGGTCACCTATAGTCGCCTCTAGTTACCTTTAGCACCTTTAGTCACCATTAGTATTTGCTCGTACCTTTAGAATCTTTAGACACTTATATTACCCATATTTAAACCTTTAGTTCTCCAAATTATCTCCAGTAGATCTTTAGTCATCTCTTGCGATCCATCCGACCCCTTCTTGCCATTCTATTCCGCCTCAGGTCAAACGCCTACGCTCCAATTTGACAAGCATTGTATGGAAAGTGTTTCTAGATTGTACTACTAGATGGAGGATACTAGAATATTCTGCAATACTGTTTTGGGTAAAAAAGGCGAGAGTCTGGTTACCTCAAATGTGTATATAATTAGCAATTTCTACCTCCTAAATCCTCATAGTTCTGAATACCAAATATGTCAGCAGTTCACATTGATTCATTAATAATCATCCATAAACCTTCTGCAAATTAACCTCTGTAAGCTCTCACCTTTACAAGAAATGTACATGAACTCATTGAAGGAAGATCCGAGAGCTTTGCCATCCCTTAATAACTTGTGCTGTGCTCCAAAATGCCACTCATCCCACATTGTCCTATCTCCTTGTTAGAAGCGGCATGTAGACAGCAGAGCAGAGACAAAGATCAAGAAAAGAAAGCCAGGCAAGAGGTTGCCATCCTAAATCATGCATGAGATAATTGCATAACCACCCGGCCAAAAGGCCAGACCAGAATCATAGAACACTAGATTCTGGTTATCTCCACACATATAGATTATATAGTAGGCATTCCTGACACTCCTTTAAATTTATCAAAGAGAAGCTCTCTTTTATATCTTTAGGCTGCTCCATTTTTGTAATCTCTGGTATTATTTTAACCTGCTCCGCTTTGTAAAGGGTCTCAGTGGTAGATTGTGCACCTTATTTGAGGACATTCAAAACTTGCTCTGCTCTTTCATCTCTGCATTCTGCTGCTCTAATTTTTGCTGTAATTGGTTAATAGACTTCAGGAGCTGTTTGTTATAAGATTCTCCATCATTTTCATCCATCAAACTTGACATGATTGATAAACCAAAAACAGGCTACTCAAAGAGCAAGCAGCAGCTTAAATTATAGAATGAGCAGGTTATAGCAACTAGATATCTCAAAAATAATTTGACGTATTTTTTTGAACAAAACAATAATAGAATAGATATTTCAAAGCTAGGAAATTAGACCCTCGGCTTAATTTCAAAATTAGAAGGTTGAAACCAAACAAATGAGATAAAAAAACTCGAGAAAAGAATTTGCAAGTTGCAGTGATACAACTTCAATAAAATAATATATGACTTGAAGGTAAGTGACTTTGTCAGTTTATAGTCAGATAACTTAGGGATATTTATCAACTCTATTAGATACTATCCAAACCTGTCAATTTAACTGGGGTTAATAAAAGGTACTTATCCTTAGAAGTAGAGTTCATGATAATGTAAGTGTTGGAAGTAGAATTGTATTCAAATTGTACTGTTGGCTATGTTGAAGATTGTGATTTTAAGAGAGACGTTGGGGTGGGAACAGGCTCCTTTATATACATGGGAATGTGGTCAGTGCTTATGATCAAACGGGGCAGATCCCATGTTGCCTAGACAGCCCTAGCTTGTTCATGTATAAACTAGCCTTAGGTGCCTTAGGCCCTAGCCTATGACATGGGAGGCCTTTATACATAAAATTTTTTTGGATCACTGTCAGTAGTTCATGATGTCATATAGCTACATCATGTGACATAATTCCATTAAATCTTCCCATAGCATTGAAGAGAATGGAGAATACACAAGAAGAATCATTGATAACGTACTGCTAGCAGTTACTGTCACAGGCTCATACCTGGTTATCATTAGGCTGCTGCCTAACAAATAAGACTTGAACTCTTCCAACCATATTAAACATCATACATGTCATGAACCTCTCCACAACTCATTAGACCCAAGTATAGGCCTTGGCCCAGTTCATGCAAATCTATTCTTAAATGTCAAATTTGGATTGCAGACAGGACAACTCGAACACCAGTTGTGAGTCATCTAAGCCACATGCATCATAACTATTTTAATAACTAAAATCGCTAACATTAAAATGAAGCTGAATTAAAATAGACGGAGATGCTAGTGTTTGTCGGAGGACAGGTCATGATCTATTTTGAGAATGGTATGAAATGAGGGAACGAGATCATAGTCTTGTAAATAAATAGGAGGTTTTCAGTCATGTCTCTGCTTGTTACTTTAAGATTTTCATTTGTATCTAGCTCTGAGTTCAGTTTGAATAAAACGCCACTTTAAGACCATCACAGTTACACAGTGAATACCCTTACCAACAAAAAGTTTTTTTGGTAGTTCTTGCCAGTGACTAAAAAGCGAGTAAATTGTGACTCCCAGTCCTTGAACCAGATGATGGAGAAAAAATCTCAGATCCTCTTCACCTCCTGTTAACATTGATTGTTCTGCGTGATGGATGCAGATTCAAGAATACTGTATGCAATGGCAAGTAATAGTAGACTGCAACAATAACTGAATCCTTAAATTTGTGAACTATTTGAAAAGGCTTTTGCTGTCTTATTTCTAGAATCAAATTCCTGAGCAACTTACAGTCAAACCCCTGTTAAGACAATGTAATCTGGGCCGAGAAAAATATTGTCTTATAGGGGATATTGTTGCTCCACAGAAATTCCCTTTTTTGGCGGAGTTTTTAGAACCAATCAAGCAAAAAAAGGTTGGTTAGGACAATATTCAGAGGTTGAAGAACAATAATTGTGTAATTGGTAAATGCATAGGAACAAAGTCTGTTCTGGAAAAATTATTGTCTTAACAGCAATATTGTCTTAACAAGGATTGTCTTAACAGGGATCTGACTGTACTAGGAATTGAAGAGGCTTTTGCGGTCTTTGTTAGAAATTTTAAAGGATTTCTAGGAGGAAATATCTCGAAGAACAAGTGTACAATTTCGGACAAGAATATATGGATAGTTGTATAGGATATCAAATTCTCTTCTCAATATGAATTAATAAAATATAATATTTCAATTACTTAGTTTAACATATATAAATAAGCCAATCCTTGAATACAGATTCCCGAGGCTTTAGTGATCCCAAACTCCCAGTGATCTAGCTACAACCAGCCACTCAATTACAGCATGGTATCATTTCCTAGCCACTGCATTTCAGATACTACCGAACCTCGTTTCCCCTAGCTGAGCTTAATTGTATGCAATAGAAACAAGTAAATTGATCTTGATGATCAAACTAGAAATCTAAACCTTCATACATACAAAGTCTAGATTTCCAGCAGTCTTCTTTTTTAAGCAAGATCTCTATTGCTAACTATCAGAGTATTACTTCAACTATTTATACATCTATGAAGAACTCTAGAATACTCGTTCTTGACTGATATCTACTTCTTGTATATTCCAGTCATAGTAGTTCCCAGTCTTGCTACCAATGACTAGAATATTCCAGTTACAGCTGAGCTGATCTGGAATAAAGCTAGACTACTATAGAATTATAGAAGCACATGAATACAATCACGTGCCACACAACAATCAGCTCACAAGCCGTTACAGTCACTCAAGTGAGTAGATAAAATTATCAATTTTGGTGGCTTCCTTCCTTCTTTATTCTACAGCTATGGACGGAGAAGTATAAGCCTTCAAGGGGCGCTAATCCTATTTAAGTTTAACCCTACAACAACTTCATCCCTGCAACATTTCCCAGCAGAATGGTAAGGTAAATCCTTCAAGATTTTTCTTAATACTTCCTCCTATTTCTTTCCTGGATGGCCTAAACAGGTATACAGCAGCTCCACTTGAGCTCTGCTTGTCTTGATTTTCGAATTGGCTACATCCAAAGGAACCTTCAAAATAGGTGCAGATGTGACTTTTTCTTAATCAGATCTGGCGTTAATGGTGATGCTTTGAATACCTTGTTTGATATGTCTTTAGGTAATGGGCGCACCCTCCACATTCTGCCTTTTTGTTTTCCTTCTAACGCCACTTTGCTCTTCTTTATCAATCTGATACTCTTTTTAGGTGAGTCAACTGTCAAGAAGACACCTTTATCTTCAATTTTTCCAACAGAAATCAATTGTTTGTGCATTTTGGTATGTATTCAATGTTTTTGACTGCTTTCATACTTTCCTTTCCTTTCCTTTCCTTTCCTTTCCTTTCCTTTCCTTTCCTTTCCTTTCCTTTCCTTTCCTTTCCTTTCCTTTCCTTTCCTTTCCTTTCCTTTCCTTTCCTTTCCTTTCCTTTCCTTTCCTTTCCTTTCCTTTCCTTTCCTTTCCTTTCCTTTCCTTTCCTTTCCTTTCCTTTCCTTTCCTTTCCTTTCCTTTCCTTTCCTTTCCTTTCCTTTCCTTTCCTTTCCTTTCCTTTCCTTTCCTTTCCTTTCCTTTCCTTTCGAATAAATGGTTCTTCTATTTGCGGCAAAAACTTTGGTATTTGAGGGGCTTAATTTCTGTTCAACAAACACATCTTTACAATTTGCATTGTGGGTGGAGGCACATGTATCAAGCCACTAGATCAGATGTTTTATCACTTTTTTAGGCCATAAAGCAGAGTGAATCATCAGACTCTGTATCACTATCCAAGACCCTCACTTCTTTTGTATTTTCCTTCCTAGGCACTTGGGCAACCAACCAAGCTTTTCCTGCCAACGTTTTCAACCACACTGGGCATTGATTCTGTAAGTATGGCTCCCCATAAGAGAAACAACCTCCTCCAGCTGGTAGCTTAGCATTTTCAGCAGTTTTTGGAGTTAAATTGAGGTCAGCAATATTAGTAGTGTCATTGCTACAGTGTTCCTCCTTGTGTCTCACTTTGTAGTCCCCTTGTCTTCTCCCTGCCCAGTTTGCTATTGCATTATTAGAAGTAAGCTCAGTCTTCCTGGATGCCAACCAGGAGATATTGTCTTCAAATTCCAACTGCACAGTGCTTTGGCTGATTACTTGGAGGGCTGTCTTGTATTTCTCTGCATAAATGCTCAACTTCAAGGTATGAATCACGAGCCATTCAGGAATATTTTTCTTTGGTTTGATCTTCAAGACTTGTTCGAAATTGTCAAAGATTTCTAGGTGTTGCAGTTTCAGTACAAAATGCATGAGCAATCTTGTAAGTACAGTAAGCTAATTATAATTCTCTGGAGAGAGAATTCCTATGGCTAGACTACAAATATATACACTCTGAGATACATCTCTTCTGTAAGGTTCTCCCTATGTCTAGAATAACATGGACTCCTCGACAATACCCTAGAAGATTCTTGATACACCTGTTGTCCTCATGAACCTTTAGTGCGCTTCCAGAAGGTTCATTGAGAATCTTCTAAGCTCCTTGTATTCCGAGATCCTGTTATGATATGAGACAACGAGGTAGTCGAGGCTAGGGCATTGCGTGTGGCTCAAGGCCGCAGCATACATCACTAGTGTACTGGCTAGGCAAGCATGTATATAGTTTCATAGATGTACCCACAATAAATGGATACAGGTTTATTCTTATACTTTCTGTCCATATACCTACAGCATAATATTGTATGAGTCTATTCACTGTCAACAACTAATTATAACATCATCTATCAAACTTTGGATAGTTTGGAGGCAATTAATGTCAGATATAAAGTTTATGGAGTTAGGTTTACAAAGCTTGGAATTAATTGTTTCGAAAAAAGGTGCTTCGCTTGGGCTGTAGTAATAAGAACTCTATCTGTTCTGACTAGAGATGTTTCGTTCCAAACCATGAGAAGCTTGGTCTATGGGGACAAGTTGCGGACAGATAGAGCATTTGCCATTTTCTGGACGTACATAATCTAGATAGCATCAGAAAGAGAAATGGCAGCCAGGAATTAATTGACACTTTTTACTTTTACTTCATACATTTTTCAATTGACTCTTAGAGTCTAACATCATCCACTCCTCATAACTCCGCAATGTGACTTCTGCATAGCTCATAACCACAACAGATCCTTCCCAAATATTCCCTTGCTTTCATTGCCTGCGCTAGCCAGTGTAGAATACAGGAATCCTTAGGCTCAACAGCTGTTACACTAGGAGGAAATATCTCGAACAAGTAAACAATTTCGGACAAGAATTTATTGATAGTTGTATGAGATCTTGAACTCTCTTCTCAATATTAATTAATAATATATAATACTCTGTTAACTTAGTCTAAAATATACAATTCTATCCTTAAATACAGATCCCCGAGGCTTTAGTGATCCCAAACTCCAAGTGATCTAGCAAGAACCAGCCACTCAATTATTGCAAGGTAGCATTTCCTAGCCACTGCATTTCAGATAACACTAAACCTTATGTTGCCCAGCTTGTAATGGCTGGTAAACCAATTGGTCCCTGTAGCACATGTTGGTAAACATGAGCCTGGCCTAACATTGGTAGTGCACAATTGATCAACATCCATGCACGGATATATAATGCCACTCAACAGAATATCAAGGCATTGGCATCTTGTTTGGCAGGGCAGCGGTATTGGACCATACAGCTACAACACATTGAGGTGTCACAACAAGTAGGGCAAACACATGTGAAGAATCCCATTGGATCTGAGACAGAGGGACTGTGTTATGAATTTGTTAGATTTAATCTGGATGTGGTGATGCAGGGGTCATCTTCTTAATTCGGTTAGGTCCGAGGCAACGGGATTTGGTTTTGTTCAGGCTGGAAATTTGAATTGGTTCTTTAGTTCTAAAAATTTTGTTTCTTTTATGTTTATTGCATAATTTGCTTATTGGGAACTCGATGTTTTGATAACATGATAATCTGAATATATGAATTTGTAACCTTTGATAATTCGAGCCTCGATTACTTTCAATTGTACCTTCGCACCTTCGACTTTCGACCTTCGTAACTTTGTAACCTCGAACCTTCGATAATTTGTCTTCGTCGAAATCGACTCGACCTCTGCAGCTTAACAGCTTTGAAAATCTGCCAATAAGTAGATTCATAACAGACTGTGCCTCAAACACATAGAAAATTTAGATATATATATATATATGTATAGATAGAGTCCGAAGTAGTTCTCTCTTTAGAATGATAATTTACATACTATTGACCACATAGTTGCACCAGCGCCTGTTCCTTGATCCGTGACACAGCTAAGCTTAATCATATGCAATCAGATCAATGGAATTGATCTTGATAATCATACTTAGAAATCCAAACCTTCATATATACTAAGTCTAGATTTCCAACAATTGGGGCTATCAATAGGCCACGTTGTCAATACACTCGTGACTACAAATTCTGTATTTACTTTCACTTCGGTAGTTACTTGAATCAATGCGCTTTACAACCTCAATGACTGAGAGGTCATCATTTCCTTAATAATATATATATTATAATTTTTTTGCATCAGATTCTAATTGCGTTTGCAGCTATCTAGTTGTGACACAATATCAGAGAAGTGTATAATAGATGACTCAATTTAAAATAAGAGCTCTCATGCCTCGGATTTCATTTGCAGGTACCACTGCAAATTTACGGTAGCTTTTTCTTCACCCCAAGTAGACCCTTATCCATGAATACCCACCCAGGGGAACGTCTCAAAACCCCTGAGTTATCCAGACATGCCTCCATCATCCATCAACTTTTGTCAGACATCTGATAGCTTAGAGCCTACTGAATAAGTTAATGAGAATCATTGGATATTGGGATGACACATCTCGGATTAACTTACTCGAGCTTTGATATCTCACCAGGGATATGGTGTTCAGGATGTTCAGGATAGTCAAGGCTCCAACTTGAGATCTTTTGATCTCCAACACATGTAATATATTTCATGTGTAATTTTGGGAAACGAGGAGAAGATAATCTCTCCTCGAAATAGGTTCAGATGGGTATATAGCATCACTGCTGGAGAGGAGTTGAGGAGCAGAGATTTCATCAATACAACTTTACTTTACATTTTTCATTTGACCCTCAGTATCTAACAACTTTTCTCTGCTCGAAATTTGATCTCAGATGTCTCCTTCCCAAGTGAAATAGGTGCCTAGGCTACTCAGACCTGTAGTATATAGATTAGTTGTGATAGTGTCACAGACCGGCTCTCGATTATTGCTAGTGCCGGCCCATAATTACCCTTTCATTTTGCTACAACATCACATTTATCCTAAGACTCTACCTAAGCTCCTTGCCTTCAGTCCCAGGACTATCGCCTCATATTTGCGTTGCAGATCCATGATGTCTGATTCTACTTGGTCGTAGTAGTTTGATACTTGATTCACTCACTGTTTATGAATACTCGCCTTCACCGGATGAACTGGGAATTCCACTTGTAGAAAATTTTATCCTTGAGTGTATGTATAGAAGTGCTCTTAAAGTAAATGAAGGGCAGCTTTATGTCTTGTAATTATCCTAGATCTTATACTAATCCATTTGTCATAAGTTTTACCTCTATATTCCGACTCCGTCCCATCTCTTCCCATATCCTCCGGATTAAACCACAGACTCGGACAGATAGATAGAGGGTAAGGTATCCAGGTGATGGAGCTTGATTCGAGTGTTCATCATTATCACTATATGACTTATATTTACAAATCAAACCGAGTTTACTCAACCCGTCTTCTGTTTATTAAAGCCACGCTCAGAGATATCCAAGACATCCATTCAAATTTGTGTCATAGCTAGATAGCTGCATTTGCAAGAAAAAAAAAAGAAAAGGATTTATAGGTCCTCTCTGACTGCCGGCCGAGTATACCTATCTCGCAGTATATCCCCTTCTATGTCTCCCATATAGTTCCCCTCACACAGTGCCACCCCTCACAAATCCTCATTCGATTAAACACTAAGAGGTGCCCTTTGCCCTTCATTATATCCCCTTCCCAGCCAACAAAACGAAGACTATTCTGACATCAGTGTGGTTTGTAGGTGGGTTTATTCTACTACATGAGTCATAGACTACCTAACACCTTGGGCTCCTCTCTGACCCAGACCGTACCTTGTATAGTGCTCCTTGCCTCTCATGTTTCTTAAAAGATCATTGATATATTGCCCTTGATGAATAGCCATTCAGCTCAGTATTTACCCGTGGAATTCGGCCACATTTTTCACGGAAACTTCTACTCATATGAAAATAAAAATAAAAATGGTAGCAATGGAAACTGCGTGCGCGGGAAAAAATCTCCAAAAACCTGCAGCCCCAGCCAGACGAGGCCTAGATGTCACGGACTGACTGATGTTGAGATGGTATCCTGCCAACCTCTGGCTCTAAGACTATGTTGCTACTGCTATGTCATGGATAGATTCATGGTGTTGAGGTAGAGTCTGATCCTAGCTTCAGCTGGTATCCCTCTAGACAAGTTCTAGTTACTTCGATGGCGTTCTAAGCTATTCTTGCAATTAGTTTCTAGATATTTCGGGATGGTATTTTGTACTCTTACCAGTTCACTGAGCTTCGATCAGATTCTAGGTCACTCTCAGGAGTTCGACAGGAATCGGGCTGGAACTAGATTACTGTAGTCTATAGCAGATAGTATCGAAGTATAAGTAGCTGAGGTATCTTCATGTAGAAAGCTCTCCAGCTTTCAGTCTTGTATTATTCCTTAGTTATTCAAGAATCAAGAATCAAGAACCTAGACTTTTGTTAATATATCATCTTCACCATCAAGAATCCAAGATCTCTCGCCTACCTTTCTCAAGTTAAGTGACCAAGTCCCAGAGAACCTGACACTAGACACCGGGACCACATGAGGTGCGAATATTCATCTATCTCTCCCTTCTTTGTAACAGTCGAGGCTAACTTGATCCAATTCTCAATTGCCACATCGGGTGCTGGGTACGCTCTGGAAACTCATCGGATGGCTTTTCCTCCATGATCAAGGGTTGGTGATGAGTAGGGCTCCGACTCTACCATCTGATCTGACCGTGGTTAGCTTCATGATAATGGTGATAGGGGAATATGTTGGGAGATGAAGACGATACAGACCGCGAAAGCGATCGGGAATCCTCATCGAAGTGAGGACTTTGTTACTCAATCTCGGCCTTGTAGACTCTACAGTTAGAACTGGAGATTTGTAGACACCACTGTCAGTTGTTGAGAATAGCCCCCCTGTCACGATCTGTGAGAGCCGTATTGCGTGCGTGTGGGGATACGGGTTAGTGCGCCTTGGCATCACGTTGGATGGCTGAGCACAGCCGAGGGAGATATCTTAGAGAGGGTCGAGAATAGCTACCTCTTCTCTTCGTCTTTTATTGCCTTTACAAGCGTACCTCTTGATAGCAATATAATAACTTATACAACCTCCTTGACATGCCGTAACATAATAAAAGACCATCACCTTGCTGGGAAGCAGTAATATCCACTCGGAACAAATTCGACGTCGGCACCACCTTTTTGGTACGACTCCTACGACTCCCGCCTTACCTGTATAATTACAGGTGCCTTCTGCCTCATATCTCGATTGCAGACAGTCTCAGAGCAAGCTGAACTCCCTCTCTCTATCGGCATCACCTTTTTGATACGATACCTCAAACTTTGCGACTTTGTGACAGGGATTCGCGCTTCAGCCTCTCCCTCAGCCTCGTGCGCGCATTCTCAACTACCAATCTCGACCTCTGCAAACCCCTCCCTACCTACGCGCATTCGTCTCAATACTACACACACGAAGAGCGGTCCCTCCCATACGCAACCGCGCCGAAGCAATCGAGAGCTCTCTACACCAGCCCGATTTGGATACCCCGCGGAGGAAAAGAAGAAGAAAGGCGATACCGCGCCAGTGGAGGAGAACATATTGTGCACTATTGAGAGTGATACAATCAAGGAGGAAGACCAACACACAATGGTGGACCAAGCATTCTCTACCAGCCAGTTGGCGGCGATCAACGAGATGCTTAAGACTGCAGTTGCTTCTACTCTCGCCGTCGAAGCTACCGAAGATGCTGCTAGAAAGTCTCGCGCACTTACTGCAAACCTACAACAGGCTGTTGATCACTACCTCCCAAAGATCGACAATTCTGTCAAGCCTATTGATTCTCACAAGATTCGCTATCCCCGCCTCCTCTTTACCGATCACAATGGAGAGATTGAGTACGATGCTTGGAAGATGGACATGAAGCTCTTTATTGAGGAGTTCTCTGGTAACTTCTGCGCTGGAGACTCCCAGGTAAAGGCGTACTTCAAGTGTACTGGAGGAGAGGCCAAGACTATTATCCTTCAGCATATGGATACAGATGTTACCACCGAATTCAAGGGTGCTGCCGACGTCCTCGCTGCCCCAGATCAACATTTCTTCGACCACAACCGTGTCCAAAAAGCCAAAGCTACCTACAGCAACTTGAAGATGACTAGTAATATGAAATACAATCAATTCCGCATCAAGTTCACCAACCTAGCCATCACTGGTAAAATCGCCAGGGCTCGTTGGTTTGATGACGTTTGTGAGAAAATCTCTCCTGCCTTAAAGCTCCAAATTATGACTGAGAAGTACAAGATGAGCAACAACTACACTACTCTCGACGAGTTCTTAGCTGTCACCGACCGAAAATCTCGTAATATCCTCGCCGAGGTTGCTCTCCATAAGAAGGTAGTCGCTGTCGCCGTCGGAAACAACGCTAGCAGAAGCCCGAGTATTTTGAAAAAATCGGGATGGACTGCTGAACGCCTGACAGCTGACGCTGCTCGCAACACCCCCGCTGTACGCTTCCCTACCACTCCTGAGACCGTACCACAAGTAATACGTCGTACTCTCAGCGCTACCAATACCTGTTGTCTCTGCCGAAAGGAAGGCCATTGGGCTAGGGATTGCCCCGACGCCGTAAAGATCGCAGAACTGACTGGTAGATCGGTGGGGGAATTAATGTTAGAGCACGATGACGGCGACGAGGACGGCCTACAACCTGTTGAGGTTGACGAGCTGTCGGAAAACTCTTAAGCCGTGGAACTGTCTCCTCTCATGGCAAATGCCTCGATTTGTGGAAAGCCTTGAATGCTGATTTCCGTTCTCTTACTGGAGGAAAACAATTCCTAGTTAGTATTGAATTGTGTAGAAATGGATCATTCATCAAAACAACTGCACATATCGACGGCGGAGCAAATATCTTTGGGGCGCTTTGTACCTCTGTTGCTCTCCAACTTCGTGACCTTTTAGGCGTCAAATTCCTTACTCTCCCCAAGCCAATTATACCTACTGGCTATAACGGACAAGCCGGCGCTGCTATCACCCACGTAATTCTCCTCACCCTCACGATCGATCGCCGCCGCGTCAACTTCCCATTCTTGATCACCGGCCTGGGAAGCAACAATGTGCTCATCGGCCGAAAGTTCTTAGAACATTACGAACTCAAGCAGAATAACAATCGTCGTACGAAAAATTGTTTAGAGTGGCCGTTTAATATGCCACCTCAGCACTACTTCAATAGGCGTCTAGAGCTACTCCTACCTCCCAAGACGCCCATGGTGAACCTACAGCACCAACTTGACCAGCAACGACGAGATGCTCTGTTTGAAGAAGAGCTCTCTAGTGTACAAACTTCCCCTTCCCTTCGACCAAAGAAGACTCAAAAGCGTCCCTACTCGTTTGTCAGGGAACTTAAGCAAGGCTTCCTAAGAATGAATGAACTACTCGCTGATCACCAACTGGCTTAATCGCCCTCTACCACCCGTGATCCCGGCTCACGAGTCGAGCAAGCTGATCAAGCTCTCCAACGCCAGACCGTTGCCGTGGCAACTCGCCAAGTTAAAAACGAGCCGTATAAGACTGATATCAACCTGATCTCCGCCGCCTCAATGCATCAGTTCTACTTGCATCGGAAGCACCGCCAGAAGGCCCATAACGACGATTCGGAAGTTCTCGTCGCCTACCTCAAAGATATTCAAGATGAGATCCAACGACGTCAAAACGAGCTTGCCGCTGTTGCCGTGGAATTTTCGGCTCTTGATGCAGGTCTCTCCCCGGCGGAAACTCGCGAAGCTAAATACCGGCAGAACGATGAGTTAGTTACAGAGCGCCTCCCCGAGAAGTGGAAGGAGTTTAAGGACCTATTCTCTACCAGAGCTTCAGACGACCTCGCTGCGAGGAGACCCGCCGTCGATCACGAAATTAAACTCACCGGCAATAACACGCTTGCGACAGAGCCTCTCCGATGCATGCCAGACGAATATCTCGCTGAAGCAAAGCGTTATATCACTGAGAACCTCCATAAAGGGTTTATTGCACCATCAAACGCGCCCTTGGCTGCGCCTATCCTTATGGCAAAGAAGGCTGGCAGTGGGCTTCGATTTTGTGTTGATTTCCGAAAGCTGAAAGAGCTTACCCAGAAAAATCCCTATCCTATTCCTTTGATTGATGAGATAATGGCTAGAATCTCTAAAGCAAAGATCTTCACCAAAGTCAATATTCAGCAGGCATTTCACAAAATACGTATTTCAAAAGATTCGGAGGACTTCACTACCTTCCGCACTTGTTACGGAACATATAAGTACAAAGTACTCCCATTTGGCTTGACTAATGGCCCTGCCACCTTTCAATGTTTTATCAACAATATCTTAATGGAATACCTAGACGACTTCTGCTCAGCTTACCTTGACAATATCTTGATGTACTCAGATTCAGAAGCGGAGCATGACCTTCACGTACAAAAAATATTGGAGATATTGCGAGACCACGGCCTCCAGGCAGACATCAAGAAGTCTGAATTCGGCGTGACACGTACGAAATTCTTGGGCTTCATCATTGGTACCACCGGGATTGAGGTAGACCCCGAGAAAATTGAGGTTATCAAGAATTGGGAATATGCTAGCAACGTTTGCGGCGTACAAAGCTACCTAGGTTTCTGTAACTTCTACCGTCAATTTATCAAAGACTACATCTCAAGGAGCAGTGTTACTAGTATTCCATAGGGTACGAATTTGGTACAAGTAGGTTACAGGTGTGGAGTATGGTGGTGATTCCTAAGAGTAGGAGGTATAAATTCAGCGTTAGGTATAGGGTTCACGTAAGAAGTAAAGGTAAAATAAGTAGTAGGTGAGAAGGGTACAATAACGGCGGTCTTCTTTAGAGAAGAGATAAGTAAGTGAACAATAGGTATGAGTATAAACAGAAGACGTTGCGTGAAGAAGAATACTCCTTCACGCTGGGAATATATGTACATCAGATAATAGGACAGCCCTAAGCTCTGTCTCGAACAGTATTACTACGCATTCCCTATGAAACTACCCTATGTTCCTGAGCCTGTCCTAATTGTTTGAGAACTTGATCTAACCCCGAGTTGTGTTTTAGAATGGAACTCCCCATGAGACACCATCCTAGTTTCCGCCACGTTTATCCATGAAACTACAGCAGTATTTGCCGACCACTCACATTACTGACTGGAAAAGACGTCCCCTTCCACTTCGGTGGAGCTCGCAAGGAGGCATGACAGCGTCTCCGGCACGCCCTACAGACGGCTCCTATCTTGTGTCACTACGATCCATTCAAGCAAACTAGACCCGAAACTGACTCTTCTGATGGGGTAGTGGCTGGCCTGCTTTCACAACTTCAAGATGACGGAATGTTCCACCCAGCCGATTTCTTCTCTAAAACCATGATAGACGCAGAGCTGAATTACCCGATCCACGATAAAGAGCTACTTGCGATTTTCCGCTCTTTCCAACAGTACAAACCTGAGTTGCTGGGTGCGCAAAAGACGGTTCACGTCTATACCGATCACCGCGCCTTGGAGTACTTTATGTCAACAAAAGATCTCAACGCTCGACAAGCACGGTGGGCGGAGTTCTTCGCCCAATTCCACTTTGAGATCATGTACCGAACAGGAGTTACAAACACCCTGGCAGATACACTTTCCCGTAGAGATCAAGACCTCTCACCATTGGAAGCTAAGAAGCGTGCTCTACGCAACCAACAGATGATTCCCAACGATAAGATCAGTAACGAGATTCTCCAGGAAATGGCACAGATGCAACTAGCTGACCTACAAATTGGTGACCACAATTATGTGGAAATCTCACCGCTTGGCACCCGTGAGACTGTCTCACCAGTCGATTTAGTACCACTAGAGCTCCCTGAAGTACAGTTTCTAGTTGGAGAGGCCCCTGACGCTACGTCGACAGCTGCTTACAATATCGAAAACTACGATATCATCGACCAAGTCTTTACAGTGAACAAGGAATCGGAGGAGCTTGAAACTCTACGCGAGAAGGCTCGGCAGCATCACCCCGAGCACACGCTGGCTAGCGGTAAGCTCTTCTTCCATGGGCGGTTGGAGGTTCCTCTGGAACCACCAGAGCTCCGTACGACTTTAATCCATCACGTTCACGCTCAACCTCAAGTTGCGCATGCTGGGAACAGTAAGGTCAAGCTCCTCTTAGGCCGCAAATATCACTGGGTCGGAATGACGGCCGATATCACCTGTTATATCTCTAACTGCAGCTGTGATCGTATGAAGGCGAGGAGAGATAAGACTCCTGGTTTCCTCCACCCCCTACCAATCCCCGCGGGACCTTACCAGCATTTGACCATGGATTTCACGGAGCTACCGCTAGATGAGAACGGTTTTGACGTAGCTTTCGTGATCATGGACAGACTATCAAAGAAACCAGTCTCGATCCCCTGCCATAAGACCATCACGGCAAAGGAGATGGCGATGCTATTCGCTGTCCACTGGAGTCGTCACTCTGGTATGCCAGACTTCATAGTCTCCGACCGCGGACCTCAGTTTGTATCAAGTTTCTGGAACAAATATTGTCGTATTCTCGGCACCAAGGTCAAGTTGACTACATCATATAACCCCAACGTCAATGGCCAGACGGAAGTCATGAATCAGTATATCAAGCAGAGACTTCGTCCATTCTGTACCTACTACTAAGACAATTGGAGCTCTCTCTTACCGATTATGGATATTGCTCAGCTTACGCTACCTCACGAATCTCTTGGCAACTTGTCACCATTCCAACTATTCAATAGCTACGAGGCGCGTGCATCCTGGGACTTACATAACCGTGAGCCTCCCGCTACTGCCACGGAGACCTTGAATCGAGAAGGTGCTCTCTGCGTAGCAAATCGTATGAAGGATGCAATAGAATTCGTTAAATCCTCGCTTAAGATTCAACAGGAGAAGATGGAGCGGTTAGCCAATTGTAGCCGTCGGGAAGTCAATTGGGAAGTTGGAGACATGATTCTAGTCTCTACCGCAAACTGGAAAATGAGCAGACCTTCACGTAAGCTTTCAGACAAGTGGTATGGCCCTGTTGAAGTACTAAAGAAGGTTGGGGAGAGCTGGGAGTTGAAGTTACCGGAAGAATGGAAAATCCATCCTGTATTTCACTCCCATTTGCTGCGGAAGTTCGTACAGGACCCACTACCAGGACAGGTTCGACAAGCCCCAGCACCAATTCAACTACTCCCTGAGCAATACAAATGGGAAATTGAGGGGATATTAAGCTCCCGAGTCTATTGCAACACTCTCCAGTACCAGATTCGATGGAAGGGCGCTGACAAAGACCTCGAATGGTACCCCTGCTCCAACGCTATGACAGCACCTCATATGATCAAGAGATTCCATATACGCTACCCAACAGCCAGGGGACCACCTAGACTACTCCCGAAGTGGATAGAGGCGTACAACAATGGTATCAACAACTACTCCGAATTGGAAGACAATCACGCTATGACTGCAACTGCGCGGTCGCAGTTCTTCAGGAGGGGGGGTAAATGTCACGATCCGTGAGAGCCGTATTGCGTGCGTGTGGGGATACGGGTTAGTGCGCCTTGGCATCACGTTGGATGACTGAGCACAGCCGAGGGAGATATCTTAGAGAGGGTAGAGAGTAGTTACCTCCTCTCTTTGTCTTTTATTGCCTTTACAAGCGTACCTCTTGATAGCAATATAATAACTTATACAACCTCCTTGACGTGCCGTAACACCCCCTCTGTCAACTGTATCCCCTAAGAATTTCTAGCTTTCACTCTAGAGTCTGCGTAAACAAAATTGAGACGATAAATATCAGGGAGAAGTTTTATTATCAATCAATCTATGGCACCCCCTACTGCCCAAGATGGCACGAAGAGGTTAGGATAAGCCTCTGTAAAACAAACACACTCTGTCAAGGATTTTCCAAAATTTCAACACAACCATTGATTTATCCCCAGGCACAAATAATGAAAGAGGCTTGAGAGAAGCTGTATTGCTAGAGAGTGACTTTTAGTTGTTGCACAGAAGTATGCACCGCCTAGCCAGCCAGCTTAAACGAATTTGATACATGGATAGTGTAAGGAGACCTATGCTTTTCTGGGTTTCGCGCCAGTCCAAAAGCGAAAGTAAGATCTACGCGCACAGATGTTTGGCTACTGGCAAAAATCAAGGGAGCGTACAAGGGGATATATTATTCATTTTTCCTGATTTAGCGCCTTGAGGCCCATGCAGGTTTTATCGGAAGATACATACTTAAGTAGGATGACTCAATTTAACATTAAGAACACTCACACTCAGATTTCATTTGCAGATACCACTCGAGGTTAACCTTTACGGCGTAAAACCTCTTCCGTGCATACCCACCATAGGGAAAAGCGTGAAAACCCTGTGGCTATCCGAGTGTGCTTTCATCATCCCACAAGTACAATATCATCACAAGAGAGAGTGGTGTGTGGGTATTACTGGATTCGAACCAGCTTTCTCCTGTCTCGAATGGGGTAGGTGTTCAAGCTACCCAGTATCTACTTGGGAGAACGGCCCGGATGGTGTACCACTCCACCATCCAACCCCGTACAAGGGGATACTCACACAATATAGTCCTAGGCTCGACTCATAGTTGTAAATTAATTCGATACTTTCACTCTTACATTCTTGACAATTCACGTGACATTTACACGAAGCCCCTCTAAGTTTTACAGATAGTAATGTATTTAGATTTAGTCCTGATGTCGGTGGTAAGGAGTCCGGCACCAATCGGACTCCGCAATTTATGAATTCTACTATGCACCCGCAAATATGCAGAGGACGAAGGCCGAACACCTGTCAGTGGTGTCCTCTACAAACCTGGGTGTGGAATATTCTCCCAGAGCCGAGATTCAGTCATGACAAAGGGTGACTTTGAGAGTTCTCGACGAGACGGCGATCGGGAGGAGTGGTGTTGGATCGTTTTTGGTCGAAAATCTGACTTGCAGAGATTTCACGGCTGCACAACTCAACGAAATCAACCATCTACACCCCAAATACGAACCGCAGACAGGCAATAACTTGTCTAATGTTCGTATTACAACAACCAACACCTTCTAGATCTTATTTTCTATTTCTCTGGAAAATCATTCCTAGCTAAACTCATCTCGCGGCCCTATCCAAAATCATCTCACCACCTACCAAAGCAATCCCACGCCTCCAAAAGCCAAATCGCCAACTAAGAAGCAAGAGAATGTCCGAGACTACGCAACTGCCAGTCGCTCTGAAGGTACGGTCGAAATACCGGCCTTAAATGCGTCCTCACTTCGGCCAATGGCACCAACAACTCGACCTGCGACAAATCCCCACCCACGAAATATATCCGACAATTAGCTGGCACACGAACCAGAGCATTCGAAAAAGGCTGGGGCATTGGTGCCCCGGTCTTGAGCTCTCAGTCACATTTTCGACCTCCATGGTTAGGGGTACGGCAGCGACAGGGCAAAGCCGGAGGGAAGGACATTCTACAAAGTTTCTGGGATGACGAGATCGGCTGAAGGACAGAGGGTTGCTACATGAAGGAACCAAAAGGGAATACAAACCGAGGAGACCTTGGTGGACGACTGGATAAGGCCTCCAATGAAGAAAATGATCCCTGAATGAGAAGAGAAGATGCTGAGAGGAGCCAAATCTGGGACTGAATGGAAGACAAAAATTACAGATGGCCAAGGTATCAAGGGCTTGGGCGCGTGGTGGCCGAGGCTGAGGCTGAGGAGGAATTTGCGCTCCGGCGAATCAAATAGGGGTTTTCTGGACGGTTGAGCTTGACATGATTCAACACATGGGTGAATTCTGAGATGGGACAAAGTAGACATTCTTAATGGTAGTTAACCTGATACAGCCCGGCCCCTCCCGTGCTTAAGCTCCAGGAGGAGTGCAACAGTAATCACTTAACCTAGCACGTTGATGAACAAACCAGACCAAACCCGCAAATAAGCAACGTTTACTTGTCGGAAAGAAGGCATTGGTATCATTGATTTATAGGTTTTTTTTTTAATTATATTAAAGTCCTAAGCTAAAGCTCTAGGTCCACTATAGGTACAAGACTGGTGGAGCTGGCGGGGATCACTGCTTACAGGCCCAAATCATTCCAACCACGAGACCCGCTACAGAAAAAGTAGAAGGTAAATTACAACTCAGAAGACACCACCTACTCCGACTCCGAAATCGGACTCCATACTTCAACCATAAATTCAAGTACATAAAATATTTCCTCAGAGAAACAACACTTCTCGCATCAATCCCTTTCGTGTCATACATTGTGGCAATGACTAGTTTATCTAATCCCCGCTGAGAGCAGTGGATGAGTGGGCAGGATGGCTATCAAAACAGCCGGTTTCCTCCGCAAATGTTTTGAAGCTATTGTGGCACTTGGGCCCGAGAAGCTTTTTGATAAAGTCAGTGTGGGACATTGACTTTCTGAGCCTACGCGTTTGTTGTGCGTGGCGGCTACAATGGATAAAGTGGGTTGGAGTAGTTTCCTTCCCGCAGGAACACTCCATAGGAGCGTGTGGATTATTAAAACGGCAATGGTATGCCGCAAAATTGCCGTGACCCGTTCGTGCTGCAATTAGTGCCCGGAGGAGGTGCCTAGAGAGAGACAGTTCAGGTGGTTTGCGTCTCCGCACATTTAGGTTGAGTTGGCGGTATTTAGGCGGACAGGCCTCTTCCCACCAACTGTCCAGCAATCTCTGCCGTCTGCGATTCATGAACCCTCGAAGATTTGCCAGAGTACTGGATCCTGGTTGCGTATCCGGGCTAGGCAATTCTCGAAGTGCTGCACGGGCCATGGCGTCTGCCTCTTCATTTCCTTGGATTCCTGCATGCCCTGGAACCCACTTCACTGAAATTTCAGCCTTATTAGATAACGCACGGAATTTACGTACATCTTCAAGGCTGGTTGAGGACGAGCCTGTCGTTAGTGCGCTTACAGCCTGCTGGCTGTCTAGAAACACGTGGATTTGCTGCGACCCTCCTACTTTCCTGCACTTTTCGTTCTCCAAGAACTCCAGTACGGCCTCCAGAGCCTTCCTTGCTCCTACTATCTCTGCATCCAGCACCTCTCCCTCGTGCTTGATCCCACTTCCTTTGCCGATAAGTTTCCCATCCTTTTTCAGAACGAAACCCCAGGCGGAGCGTCTATGTCCTTCCAATGACCCATCCGAGTATGCACAAATGTCCGTTCCTGGCACGTCGCTAATCCTTCTAACGCAACCTTCGCGTTCCATTGACTTTGAGCCTGATTTCCTAGAGTAAACCACCGGCATCAGACTTTCAGGAGCTTCTGCTTCCGGAAGCTCTCGGTAAGCACGCTATAATCGTGACATCTGAATTTCCGGTCTGGCTGAGGACTTGGCAGACTTTTTGTATTTCCAGGTGCCAACATTCGGGCACACGGAAGCGCGGATCATCAAAGGGTGTCGATCGTCAAGGGTCTTAAGCCTTGCCGAAAGCCGGAGACGGTTTCCCTCTAGTATGACCTTTGCTGGCGGGATTCCCCCTTCTCTATGAAGGACTACATTTGGTGTTGTCCTCATTACTGGAAGTGCAGCTCGCAATCCCATCAGGTTAGCTCGGTCAATCATGCTGCAGAGGTTGGAGGTAGATGACGTGACTATTCCTCGTGTTGTTGAACGTTTGGATCCTGGCCACCAGACATCAGATCCAAAAGTTGCGAGCGAGACAGCGCACATATCTACTGCCTTAGCCAATGGCCTATGGGCTGCTCCCCGAAAGGCAGAGTTGAAACGGCGCATGTGCTGGGCAACTTTTACCGCTTTACCGCACCACGTAGTTACATGGTGTTTGAAATTGAGTCGTGGATCTAGATTCACGCCTAGCCAGCGAATATTTTCCGCAGGCTCAATAAGGGTTCCGTTAACATGAACACCAATTGCTTCCTCTCGGCGTCGTCCCGGAAATTGAATAACTTCCGATTTTTCCGTGTCAAATTCGACGGCATTATTCCGCGCCCACTCGAGAAGATGATCTGTCTCACCTTGTACAGCAGCGGCAGATTCGGTAATTGTGCGTCCAAACCCTAGAATTCGAATGTCGTCCGCGTAGCTAAACCTCAATCCCGGGGTACCACTTTTCATTGGCTCCACCATATACAGAAGAACTAATAATGGCGAAATTGGTGATCCCTGGGGGACTCCACAGACCAGCTCTCTCTGGGTGGTGACTCCGCCAGAGAAACGCACTTGTACCTTCCGATGTGTGAGGAATGAAGTCGTCCATCGGAGGATTGAGTCTGGCCATCCCTGGGCTTGCATGTGCCTAACCAAGCGATTGTGGAGCACTGCATCGAACGCTCCTTGGACGTCTAAAGTTACAAATGTTGAGGCCATCTCTGGGAGCGTGCTTCCTCGACATTGTGGACTTCGCAGGAAACCAGGTCCGTTGCAGATCTCTTTGGGAGCGCACCGAATTGTTGATGGCCAACCACATCATGAGTGATTGCGAGGTGCGCCATTCGCTTGGCAAGAAGCCTTTCTAACCTTTTGTCTATGCACGAGAGGAGGGCTATAGGTCTCCAGCCTTTGATTGTGGTTGGGTCCCGATTTGGCTTTTCCAATAGCACCACTTCTGCAAGTTTGAAGCAAGATGGGTGGGTGCCGAGCCGTATGCAAGCTCTAAAGAGCTGCGTAACACACGGTCCGATCGTCTTCCAGCAAACCCCAAGGAGCTCAACCGTGATTCCGTCTGCCCCTGGTGCTGTCTTTCCACAGCCGATGGTTGTCAAGATTGCCTTTTGTATAATCTATATATGTGGAGATAACCAGAATCTGGTCTGGCTTTTTGGCCGAGCGGTTATGCACCTATCTCATGCATTATGTAGGATGGCGCTCTTTAGCCTGAATACTACCTCTTTGACCCATGTCTCTGCCCTGCTGTCTACATGCTGCTCTGACAATGGTACATTTTCGCAATTCCTCATCTGAGATTTCACCTTTCCAAGGTATTCGATTATCGTTTGGAGTGTTGCACGGCGGAAGGTCGTCTGATTCTTGGTGGCGTGCGAGAAGGGCGTCTCGGAGAATGGTAGCTCGCTCCAACGGGTCCGTGATGAACTTTCCGTTGTGATTGAGTGGCGGAGGGGCTTTGGTCTGTCTATGGTTTACCGACCGCATCAGCTTGAAGATATCGGACGGTGATTTCATTGCTTCCACTTGGCTTGTCTGTTATTCTTTTTTGGCGGCTGTGATGGTCACTAGAAGCTCCTTTGCGCAAGTGGCCTGCTGTGTTGGTGTCGTTGCGGCTCGGTATTCTGCGTGTGCGGATTTGCACATAGGAGTCCACCACAGTGCAGATTTGCCGCTTTCCTTTCTGGCCTGGGTTCCTGTCGCTTTGATGGCCTCCGAGAGATGGAAGTATATTTCTTGGGCGTACTTGTCCACTTTCTCTGTTGTGCTCAAGTCGATAGCTGGATGTACCCATTTTGCAACGGCTCGCGCAAAATTAGGTAGATTTTTCTTGGGCACTCTGATCTTTGATGGACCCGGGTTCCCGGTGAAGGTTGCTGCAGGTACAATTCCGCGGATCGGAAGATGGTCGCTGGTCATACGCTCCTCTCTATCGACTCAAGCACGGGCTCCCGATATGTTAGTTCAAGCGAGATCAAGAGTATCGCCAGCTTTATGAGTCGGCTCTCCAATTATAAGGCAAGAGAGGTTGTGGTCTTCCGCCCACCTCTCTATCTCATCACCTTATCCATAAAGCCGAGTTGCTCCTGGTTACCAGGCAGAATGCACTGAGTTGAAGTCTCCGGCTGCAATGGACCTCGCAGATGGTTTCCAGTCGACAAGCGTGCAGACTGCAGTCCAGTCGTTAGGAGCCTTATACACGTTGAGAAATATGATTCCTTTGACCAGTACCCAGCAGTAATCCCCGGTCAGCCTATTACAAGGGAAAATCTGCTCTGCCGATATCACCTTTTCGTTTTTCCGAGTGTAAGTCACCGCCCTCGGTCTGACATCCACACCTCCGTACGGTATATGACAGTGGTAACCTGGGTATGACTTGGTTTCGTTCGTTTGTTTGATCCAACAAGGTTCTTGAATCAACACAACATCCACGCCTAGCTCGTAAGCTCCAGAGAGCGCAATGTTGTGAGTTGGGCCGCCCCTGCCTACGTTTATTGATAAAAATCTTAGTGTAGTAGGGGGGCGTGAAGGGGCCCATAGGGCGCTCTTCACAAAGCTTCTTCAGGGTTCAAGGCCCCAAAGCCCGAACCCTCAGTCATTGCTGTGTCTGTCGATAGGTTTTCCTTAACAGCAGCAGGAGAAGTTGGTCTTGTCAATCTAGCGGCTGCTGTAGCCGCCTCTGCGGCCTTGGTAGCAGCTTTGGCTCGAGAGACGGCCTGGTACTCGCGTTGGCCAGCTTGTCTAATCGTCACAAGTTGCTCCCTGGTAGCTGGGCTAGACCTGTTGGGACGAGCTAGACAGTCTCGACTGCCAGATTGATGTGGGCCTCTGCAGTTTCGACATTTAGAGGCCGCTTTACACTCGAGTGCCGAGTGCATGGTAGATCCGCAGTTCCAGCAGGCTGGCGCGCGAGAACACCCACGGGTGGCGTGGAAGCCGAGACATCGCCTACATTGCTGTATGGCAGGGCGGTTTCGTTGGATTGTCGCTATTCCCGAGTCGTCAAAGAGTCGGAATCCAGGCTTTGGGCTAGCATTCCTGGGAAACAAGGCCGCCCAGGTGTGACGGCTTGTGAGCCGATAAGCCCTGTAGCCTTCGATGGCTATCGAAGGCAACCTATATTCTCTATCACTCCGAGGATTATCAGCAGACGAAAACTGATATGAGATCGCCACTGAGGCTACGTAAAGGATAGTGCCAAGAGTATCGGAAGCGTTACCCGTGTGGCAGAACAAACCTTACGTCAGTTTCATTGCCACTGTAAACGTAGGCTAGATTTAGATACCTCTGGATGTGTATAAGTAGTAGAGGAGACTTGTAGGTAGTTTGCTTCTACATAGATGAATTATAGCTTTACCTTTCAATCATACAAATGCCCATTCGCTTTCTATATTCGAACTGTGACACCAGGATCGATAAGGAGCGCCGAGCTTAGTATTTCCGTGTATCCTCACTCGGTCTAGAGTGCAGTTCGTTACCCGGAGGATTTCGACAGCCACCATTTTGGCAGTGACTTCGATCCGTCCTTCTAAGCCGAAAACTGCAACTAGAACCGTTGCGAACCGGAGGGAAACTAGATCACTTGGTGGTTCTAGTTTTGCCTCCACTTGCGTAAAGGTGCTGGAGGCCTCCAGCAGTCGAGTTTTTGCATCCGAGTTTTTGGCACGGATGGCAAAGCCAGTAGGAACGCGTTGCACCTGGTCGACATCGGAAGGGGTGCATTGCGTTTGTTTAGCCACGGCTTCGCGAACGCCAGCCGGAGAGAGCTGTCTCCACTCGTGGTTTGCATCCAGACGCAGGAAGAGTCGGTCATCTTTCGATGCTGTTGGTGCTGCTGCTGGCTTCTTTTCCGGTTTCCTGGCAGATGGAACAGCCGAAACCGAGGTGATGTTTGCAGGAGCCTATGCTCCTGACTTTTGGTGTCCTGCTCTGGTGACAGTGGCCCAGGTGCTTCTGAGCGGGAGAGCTGCAGTAGCCTTTGAAATATTCCGGGGAATGGCTACAGGGACAACGGTCGCAGGGGGAGTCGAAACATTTGGTCGTTGGGGTAGTACTGGCGGAGCAGTGCTTGGCCCGGCCGCCACGAGTTGTGCGATTGCTGCCCTTAGGTAGACTTTGATCGAGTCTACTAAATTTTTATCTTCACCAGTGGAGAGCGGTAGAAGAGCTGCCTCGACACTGCTAATCGCCGTCGAGCAGATATTAAATTGCGCGGCTTTTTGCCTTGCCCTGCGCTCCTCCGCTTCCATTGCTGCAAGAAATTCTGGAGGGTATATTATTTCTTTGCCTGCTGCTTCTATTGCTGTAGGCGGTGGGGCCAGCGAAAAGTTTTCGGCTCCTACTGCGTTGGTTGAAGGTACATCGGCCCTTTTCGCGGGCCTTACTTCCTTAAATCGCGGTAGTGCTGGAACTGTAGCGCGCTTTTCGGGTGCTGCGACGGTTTCTCTTGGAGTTATTGCGGGTCCTGGGGCTTTTTCCGCGTCTTCTGGGCTGGAGGAGGCCCATCTTGAATCTGGTAGAGATTTCAACTTCTGGACTTCGACGTCCAACATCTCTACCTCAGGTATATTGCGAACGTTAGCTTCGAGCGCAGCCTCGATGTAGCCTAAATTTTTCTCGGAGGCCTCTAATCCTTTCTCCGTAAGTTTTTGTCTTGCAAGAGTTAGTATAGATTCATGCAATTTGTAGGATTTGATGACGCGATCTTTGGTGATCCCGCTGATCGCGTTTTGGTGCGTTCTACGCGTCGGAGGCATTTTAAAATGCCGTCGATGGCAAACAATTACAATTCGATTTGATAGATGATGGGTGAGATGGATAATAGGGTGGGAATGGGCAACTTGGAACTTCTGGAGTTGTTTGTTTTTTTTTTTTTTTTTACTTTTGGTCCTAAGCTAGCGCTATCTTTTCCACATTGGGTCAAGGACCGGTGGAGCCGGCAAGGATCACTGCGTACAGGCCCAACTCATTCCAACCGCATGAACTTCTACTGAAATTGTAGAAGTTAACTGCAAAACTAAAATCAAAAACATAAATCAAAAACTGAAATCAAATTTGGAAGAAATACTGTTTGGTCCGGATCCCGCACTTCTCGCCCGTTCCCTTTCCTGCCACATCTTCCACGTGACTTTTTCTTATCTCCGCTGAGAGCGAAAGACTAGTTTGTAGGTACCCTGAATTCAGCTGGTATCCTGCTATATATATTGAAGCTTTTTGTAGACTTCACCGAGGGTTGCTCTACCCTCAAACTTCTTCTTCGGATCCCAGGATTCCGAAACCCGATCCCTCGGCCATCGAGACATCCTTCGTTGAGGCCATCGTTGCCTCTTCGGCCCTTTTGGCTGCAGCCCTAAATCGAGCCACTTTCGCGAACTCCCCTTGCTGGATCTGGCGGATCCGCGCGGGCTGCTCTTTTGTCACCGGTCCAGACTTGCTGGGTCTGGCTAAGCAGGCCCGGGAATCCGATCGGTGAGGTCCCCCACAGTTTCGACACCGGGTGAAGGCCTTGCACTCTGATTCTGAGTGCATATTAGATCCGCATTTCCAGCAAGCTAGAGCGCGGGGACAACCACGGGTGGCGTGAAATTCAAGACACCTTTTGCAATGTTCGATTTTGCGACGAGGTCGGAAGAGCTTTGCAGCTCCAGAGTCGTCGAAAAGGCGGAATCCAGGTCGAGGAGCGGATTCTCGGGGAAATAGCGCTTGCCAATTTGAGTAGGGCGCCCCTGGTTTGCTAGTCCCATGAGGACGAACCAGAAAGGGAACCAACTGGGTCACTCGCATGACTTCGTCGGCAACCATCTTTGCCGTCACGGCGATTGGGCCAGCAAGAGTTCGAATTGTCTCCGGGACGGTGGCAATTTGCATGGCAACCAGATTTGATGCTGGTTCCAGTTTGATTCCAGATTCGCTCCGTGATGTGGAGGAATCTAGGAGCTCTGTTCGAGCGAGTTCATCCTTTGCGGTTATTGCAAAGCCGGTCTTTACCCGCTGAACCAACGTGATATTGTTGGCAGCGGTTCCCAGCGCCTGAGACACCGCTAGCCTTACTCCAGCTGGAGAAAGGAGACGGTGGGGATGGAAATAGTCAAGGCGCAGAAAAAGTCGTGAATCGGCTTTTGACCTCGAGTTGGCACTCTTTGCCTTGGGGGCGGGTGGTGCTGCCTTTTTTGTCAATGGCCCAGCGCTGCGGGCTAGGCCTACCCGAGCTACGGTGGCCCAAGTTGTCTTTGGGGCCGGAGCCTGGGTTGTTAGAGGGTTAGGAACCCTTATTTCTGGTGCCCTCGGCGGAAGAGGGTTGGCGGGGCGAGCAGGGAGAACTGGTGGTGTGCTCCCTGGGTCAGATTGTACGAACTGGCCGATGGCTGCTCGAAGATAGACTTTTATACCGTCTACAAATTCTTTATTTTTGCCGATCGAAAGAGGCGAAAGTGCTGCTTCAACACTGTTTATTGCAGTCGAGCAGATGGCGAGGCGGGCCGTAATTTGCGTCGTACGTCGCTTTTCGGCCTCCATCACGGTTTGCAGCTCCGGAGGAAACTCCATAGCTGATGTTGATGCTGCGCCTTTTGAGGCTGGCACAGCATTTTTTCCGGCAGACGATTCTGCACGTTCAGTCGTCCTTTCTCTGACGACCTCCTTTCCTTTCCTGGAGCTGCTTGCCTCGAGGGCCAACTCGGCGGGTTTCGCAGTCTGTTGACTGTTCGTTTCTGTTCTGATCGGATCAGAATCAGTCATCTCTTGGTCGGGAAGGGTGGAAGACTTCCCTGGGACAAAGGCCTCACTCGCAAACAAGCTTGATAATTTTTGCGCGAGGCCAGGAGGTTTTGGACACATGTGTGTCCGTTCAAAGCCGACAGAAATGGTCGACTTTGGTCGTTTGCTCTTTATCGGAGGCACTTTGGGACGCCTTTCGATGGTCATCAATTCGAGAACTCAAGCACAGGAATAATCATGAGAAGGGAAAAGGGAAATAGGGAATTGTGCGTTTTTTGTTCATTAACGTGCTAGGTGAAGTAACTACCGTCGCACTCCTACTGGAGCTTGAGCACGAGTGGGATCGGGCCGGATCAGGTTAACTACCGTAAAGTACAAGTAACTCGTCCCACCTCAATGACCGGAACCATGCCGAAACGCATCTATGTGTTGAAGCATGTCGAGTGAAGCAGCCCAGAGTTGAAAACAAAATAAAAGAAAACTTCCACGCAAAATCCTGCATTATAAAAGAAAAACTTTGACAATCTCCCTTCCATCGTTCCGCCTCGGCCACCACGCGCCCGAGCCTCGATTCCTATCCCTACTTCCATGCCAGATCACCTAGGCTTTCGTTCATCACCTCCGAGTCACAAGTATCCCTGCCATCCCCCGGCTAGCCACAGCATAGATTCCGCTATCCTGAACGTATTCATTGAATAATTGCCATCCACTTGATCCGAGCATTGTTTCCAGGTCCGGTGCCCTACTTTTTCCGCTTTTCAGCCACCATATTGTCAGTGCTTTCCGACACTGAACAAGGTGACCGATTGATTTTTCCCTCCCATACTCGCAGTGAAGTGTAGCGTCAGTGTGGTTGAAGCGGCGATGATAAGCCGCGAAGTCTCCATGTCCGGTTCGAGCGGCTATTAAGCCAGCGTAGACTGCCCTTGGTAGTGCTAGTTCTGGCGGTTTCTTGCGTCGCATCTCGAGTTCGAGGTCGGCATAATGTCTGGGGCGATTCGAATGCCACCAGTCTGTAACCATCTGCCTGGCCAGTTCGCGAGCTTTCCTTCCGGAAGAGGCGAGGGTCATCACCCCATGTGTCGTCCTCGTATCGTTCGACGAGTTAAGCTCTCTTCGAGCGAGCTCATCAGCCATTTCATTTCTTACCAGCCCTTCGTGGCCCGGAATCCATCCTACTTTAACAGGTGCTGCTGCTCTAGCGACCATTTTGCAGAACTTTTGAATCCTCCAGGATGATGAGCCTGTTGTTCCCGTTAGTAAGGCCTGGACAGCCGCAGAATTGTCGAGCAGAATATAGATGGCGCTACGACCACGATCTCGCTTCCTGCTAGTGATTGCTTCAAGAGCAGCTAGAGCTCCATGAACCTCCGCGTCGTAGACCTCCGCATTGGTTATTTTGCCTGAGCCGCTTTGCTCAATTACCCTGCCTGTGCCACTGATAAAAGTCACAAAGGCCCATGACACTTTGTTGGTGGACGCCCCAGAGCCATCACTGTACACGCAAAGACAGTCGGGTGGGAGAGTAGGTAGACACACTCTTATAAACCTAGCTGCTTCTTTCTTGCTTGTCCAGCGGGGAATTGGCTGAGGGGGGGCCAGAGGTCGGAGCGGTGGAGGTAGTTCGGGCTCTGGCAGGAGTCGATACATCCTCTGGACCCTTGAATCATGCACTCTGTCGAAACCTGTTGGAAATATCGGGCAATGTAATGGGCGCAATATTCATGGAACGAAAGCAGAAGTTGACTAAAAGAGTGTCATGTTCGGATTACAGCTAAAAGTGTGGAAAGTGTGCGCTACAAGTACAAGTGTAAGCGACACAGAGCCTAAGCCACAGCATAAACGAGTGTGGCGCCATCTAGGCATAGAAAACCCCCAATATTCTCCTTGCGCCCACGCCATACAGCCGCTCATATGTCCAATAGGTAGCCTGAAGCGCTACCATATTACCTGTTCCAACCTCTTAAATACACACGAGATCGTGTCGGGAACCTAGACGAAATGGAGGGCCCATACGTCCACAACACTCCATGTCTCCTTTTCCAACAAAACCAAGTCTGGTTTTGTTGCATGTCTTTAGGCCGAGTCGGTGACGAGCGCTGTCTGTGCTTTCCGTGGCCCGAAGTCGAAGCGGATGGTACTCATCTAGTGTCCAGATTCGTGCGGCAGTCTTGAGCCTGCGTTCCTCGAGCAGAATTTGTGCTGGCGGAATACCAGTCTCTCTTCTCAGGGCTGCAATAGGCATCGTGCGCCATGTTGGCAGAGCCACGCGGATTCTGAAGGCAGAGGTTTGGTCGATGACTTTGCTCTGTCTCTTGTAGGAATTACGCGTCACACCTCGATAAGTTTCCCTGGTTGGCCCCGGGCACCAGACCTCCGCTGCATGCATCGCGATTGGCAGAACTACCGTGCGAATGACTGTGGTTAGTAAGTCAGGTCTTTGCCCCTGGGTGCAAAGTGTAAGCCGTCAGAAGTGCTGCACTAGCCGCATGGTTTTGCTGGTCCACTTTGCGACGTGACTTTCGAAGGTCAGACCGCGATCAAGGTGTACTCCGAGCCATCGGATATCGTCGGATGCTTGTACATCGCGAGTGCCTACCCTTATAGCCAGAAGATCGTGTCCCCTGGATCTGGGGCCGACGAAGTAGATTACTTCGACCTTATCTGGGTCGAAAGAGACGGCATTATCAGCGGCCCACCCTAGGACTGCATCGACTTCTCTCTGAACAGCTACTGCGGCTTCAGTTTGAGTTGAACCTATGCCGAGGATGGCAACATCATCTGCATAGCCAAATCTCTAACTACTGCCTCCCACGACTTCGGCCATGTAGAACAGGAAAAGAATTGGGGAAACAGGCGATCCCTGTGGCAGCCCGCATTCTAGGAATACCGGGTCTGTGACTCCGTCTTCGTGTCGTACGCGAGCGGATCGTTCTTGTAGGAAGGACTTTATCCAGGTGATAGCTAGTTTAGGCCACCCCATCTTGTTCATCCTCTGCAGCAGCCGTCCGTGGAGTACAGCATCGAATGCACCCTGAACGTCCAAAGTGACTAGGACTGCTTTCTTCTGCCGTTTCATTGCATGTTCTACATCGTGGATGACGCATGAGACGAGGTCGTTGGCAGACCTGCCAGTGAGTGCTCCAAAGAGTTGCTGCGGGACTGCCTTGTAGGTGAGGGCGGTGTAAGCCATTCGCCTTGCAATCAGTCTCTCGAGACCTTTACCCAGGGAGGAGAGAAGTGCGATAGGCCTCCATCCTTTAGCTGTACTGAGGTTACGGCTGGGTTTGGGGAGAAGGATTACTTCCGCTAGCTTGAAGGCCTTCGGAAAGTGATTCAATTGCAGTGAGCCCTCAAAGAGTACTCTCACTGCGTGATCAATTGATAGCCAGGCTGTCCTAAAAAGACGAACAGAAATCGCGTCTGCTCCAGGGGCTTTATTTTGGCAGGCTGTTGTAACCCACTTGGCTTTCTCGTCCGTAACGCTCGAGACCCATGGGAGGTTTCCGCGTCCTGGCTCGAAGTCCTCAGCGTCGACGTCGTTCTGACTGGTGAACCGGCCGAGAAGGAGGTCGCGCAACAGAGTTGCTCGCTTTCCTGGACCCGAAACAAGACCATCTGGAGTTTGGAGTGGTGGAGCAGCTGATGTAGGTTGCGGCTTAGCCCAGCGTGCCATCCGATACATGTCGAAGTCAGTTGTTGCTTCGGAGAACTTTCGCTGCCAGTATTTGCATTTCGCACTTCTGACTATGCGACGGAAATCCTTTCTGCTCTCTTCGTCCCTGAATATCCTGTATTCGCGTTTGGCCTGTAGGCACTCCGACGTCCACCAAGGTGCCGTCCTACCCTTCTTAGCACTCCCGCGTCTACCAGTGGCCCTGATTGCGTTGCTAATAGTTTGGACCAGCTTATAGCAAGGTTGTCCACCGCGTCTACTGAAACCATCGGCTGTAGCTCTATTCCTTGAACCCAACGACCTAACACCTTTGCAAAGTCTTCGAGAGCGTCGTCTATCACTCGAAACGGTTGGCCTGTTTTGATAACAGCTCTAGCTTTCGAGTTCGGACGGGGGACGTCTCCTGCAAGAGTTCTGTGGTCCGATGTCGAGTCAAGCTCTATCGAGACGTCTGCAAGGGCTCCCGCGTTAGACCAAACTAGGTCGAGTGTGTTTCCAAGATCGTGAGTCGAGACGCCCGGAGTCGAAGATAGGTCCATGCCGTGCTCGGACATCCTGGGCGAGCACTTGGCCGTCACCGTGTAGTCTGGTGGCCATGGGCTGCCAGTCAGGGTGGACGGCATTGTAATCTCCGCCAACTACTGTGGGCCTAGACAGGGCCCATGAGAGGAGCGGCGAAAGGTCTACTCCAGGAGCGCGATACACAGAGACAAACGTGACTCCTTCAACCTTTACGGCGGTAAGATCTGGTGATGCCTCGCAGATTGCTAGTTGTAGGCACTTGGTCCCTTTTCGCGTATAAATGAGGGAGCGTGGCCTTGCGGGGATGGCTGTGACATGGGGGGGGGCAAGTGCTTGTCGAACCCGGGATGCGACTTGGTGAACCAGAAGCCGTCCTTGTGTTGAGTCCAGGGTTCCTGGATGAGTAGGACATCAATTCCTGAATCCCAGGCGGATTGCAGGATGATGTCTGTAGCGGGGTCTCCTCTGCCCAAATTAGCGCAGAGGAACAAGATCGTTGTTGCCGTTGTGTGTAGCCCGGTAAGGTTGTGGTCCCTTACGGGCATTGAGCATCGTTTGTAGTTTCGTTTTCAGCAGTCGCCTCAGCGGCATTCTGCTTTGCTTCAAACTCTCGGATCGAAGCGTTTCTTTCTTTTTGACCTTGTTCCCGGATCACCGACAGCTGGTCTCTTGTGCGTTGCACAGTTTATCGACATTAAAACTTGTTGTCGATATTGTATATGTAAATCTGTTATCACAGACATTGGAAATAGTTCATGAGATTGCTTAATGAGTGGCTAGATTTGATTCCGATATAATATTGTAGAAGACTTGTCCCAACTATCAGAGGGCTACAACGTCTTTATCTATCTACAGGTAAATTCCCCATATTCCAACCACGCTAGCCATACAGGACGTAGCATATAAAACTTGATTTGTATCATCAGTTTAGGGCTGAGGTTTACTGTGCATATGCTACTCGAGTCGCATGTCTGACTACTATGCGACATGCTTAGGTATCAATCTAACAACCCACACCAAAACCGAAACTACTCACAACCCTGATGATGACCCCATGAATAATTGTAACAGTAGCCTGCAACATAGCGCAATTAGGCTAGACATCGTTGACCAGGACCTAATCCGAACAACAGTCTTTCCGCCGGCCCGCGTCGGCCTGGCCATGCAGCTAGGCTCGGTTGCGGCATGTGGCCCATGGCAATTGATGCACCTTGGGACGAGCTGTTTGCACTCAGTAGCCTTGTGCTCAATCGATCCACAGCGAGAGCAACGCTCTGCTCGTGAACAGATCTTAGTTGGGTGGTGTCCCCAGCATCGGTTGCATTGCGCAATTTTGGCTTTACGCTGAAGTTCGTGTAAGCGACAGCTCTCTTCGAAAAGTCTTTCTCCCAGCTTTGGCTTGCCGGTTGCAAAATGCAACACCCAGTCGGTGGACGGCCTAGCCATGCTTGTCGCAAAGGCACGAGCCGAGGTCGGTCTAACGCCTGTCTTTAAGGTCGCTTCCTCCATTACCATCTCCGATGTTACTGGCGTTGGTCCTTCTAAAGTGAAGAGTCTGTCTGGTACATTAGGCGCGAACACTGAGATCCAGTTGGAAGCAGCTTCCAGTTTCATTTCCGTGCTCTCCATGAGTACGGCGCCTGAGAGGAGCGCGTTTCTTGCTCCGTCTCCTTCAGCTAGTATCGCAAACCCTGGGTTGACGATGGTAACCTGCTTAATTGCAGAGTTAGCTAAGCGCAGCTTGCTTGCGAGGCTCATTTTGATGTAATGAGGAGACATGCGTCTCCATGGGTGGTCGGGCTTGACCCGCAGGAAAACACGCTCGTCTGGGCGAGCTAACTTGGGAGCTGAGGCAGTAGGCCTCGGAGTTTGTGTGGGCCCTGTCGCTTTTGACACAGGCTCGCTGGCTGGTTGCGATTTTGTCACTGCTGGTGGTGCGGGCTTAGTCTTTTTCCTCACTACCTGAGTCCAAGACCCCTCAGTAACGATGGGGGTTTGTATAGAATCGATGTCGATTGGCCTAGTAGGCTTTGTCGAAGCCGGCTCTTTGCCTTTCGCCTGGCTGCTTTCTCTCGTGAGTATTTGCACTGGTCGTGAAGTGCTCGCGCTATTCTTTCCTCCCGGCCTAGTAGCCGACGCAGGGAGGGTTGTCGTCTTGCTGCTACTGGCAGCCTCTGATGGCCCACTGGATTGGGGCTCGGGGTTTCCGCGCAGGATGTTTGTGATAATGGCCTGTAAAGCCTCTCCATTCTTTTCGACAGCTCGTCGGAGCTGTTTGTCGGTTGTGGCCGCCAGTAGGTTAATGTACCCACTGACGATACGCTCAGCCTCTGCAAAGCGTATGTTAAACGCCCTCGCTTCGTCTGCGAGGAAGTAAGTCAAGGAAGCACCCATTGACTCGGGGGGGTTTGGGGGCGAGTATTGACAGCTCGCCTCGCAGATCGGTTCTGCATTTGCTTGTGTTTTGTTGTAGTGGTGGTTAGATGGCCCTGTGAGGACCATTTCGACGTCAGGACGCGTCGAATTTACGGGCGGGAGGGGGACCGAGAGCCAGCCTCTGCGGAGGACTGGGGCGGCATGGCAAGGAGCAAATCAGAGAAGGTTGAACAGTAGATAATCGCGTGTCTAGCGCGTGATTGAGGAGTGTTCTACGATGCGCTGCATATACAGCGGGTTTCAGTAAATTGAGAGTTGTGTGATTTAATAAACTGTATATGGCGGACAGCTGGTCGGACTCTTTTGATCGGTTTATAGGTAGAGAGGTCCTACCAATCTTGAACAGGCCTAGACTAAAATAGGAAAATAATATAGCAAATTAAAATCGATCAGACCGCATGGGGATCAAAATTAGTCCAAGTCTGAACAGTTGAGTTTGCAATGCTACTATATCAAATTAGATCAATTCAATGTAATTTTATTTCATGAGCACAAATAGATAGATCAATAGGATTTTTTCCGTGACGGGCATGATTCTAGCACTCATACAACATAACATTGAGAAGGCTAGTCTTTCCCTGACGACTATGCTCGAGGATAAATCAGTTTGATATGTGGACAACTTATTCATTGAGTGCATTCTCTATTAACACTTACTTCGTGTGCACAATTGTTCTCTTAATTTTTGCGATTGTATGGGTAGTTGACACCTCTGGTTTACAACCGAGAACTTTCCATCCAATCCGTCCGGTATTTGTTCATGCACCTTAAACGTACGTTTCAGGCAATAACATCTCAACGGAGCCCATCATGCTGCGCGCTTCTTCAAGGCCTGCGTTAAGCAAAATAATCCCTCGCCTTTCTGGTGTTGATGGTGCTGCTCGCAAATGCCGCACTTCTCAAGCCAGTGGGATTGGAGCAATAATAAATGTATGACCACTGACTGTTGCATTAAATAAAACTTTGAGGAGTTAAGACGTGCTAACTACAATTATCTTTAACAGAAAAGCTTTGCTAGTCAATCAAAGCTGCCTCCGCAGAAATCCGAACCTAAAGTGCGTCCTGATCCGACAAGCTTCAGCCCTCAACCAACAATCACCTCTGAGAGACTCGCAAAGACAGAGACTCTCGACTTTAAATCTTCAGCACTACCTACAAGAAATGAATCGTCACCCAATGCCTTGCCTAACCCTCAACCAGCTATCCCAGCTACCACCAAGCGAAGGTTTCTGCCAAAGTTCATAACATCAATATTATTACTTGGGGTACTTGCGTATGGGGGCGGAATCTATTACACCAAATTCAATGACAATTTCTACGACTTTTTTACCGAATATGTCCCATTCGGAGAGGAAGCAGTACTTTACTTTGAGGAAAAAAACCCTCAAAAAAGAAACACTGATCACTCAGGATTAAAATCAAACATGGTAGAAGGAGACATGATTAGATTCCCTAGCCAGAGTGGTGTTTCATGGAGGTTGGCAGATGCACAAGATTTGGGGTCAACTGGACGGCATGCAAATGCCACATCATCGTACGCGAAACAAACTGAACCTCAAATAGAAAAAGAAGTATCCAACAACCCAACCTCCAGAGAAAATTCGAGCCAAAACACAGCTTCAACAAACAAATCTTCAAACTCAAATCATTCAGAAACCAACGAGAAGCTTCCAGCCCTAGCAAAACCACATGATATTGCCGACACTTATACCACCAGGATCGAACCCTCACCAAAATCTCCTCTCGAGATAGAATTTATAGACCCTATAAACATAGAAAATGCAAATGAGCCACTAGTTCAAGACCTCGTTAGGATAATAAACAATGTTATCACCGTCGTTAATGCAGACAAATCTGGTGTAAAATTCTCCAGCACCATCGAGAAAGCCAAAAAAGAGCTGTCGCAAGTAGGCTCTCGCATTAGAGCTATCAAAAATGAAGCCATGTCAGACGCTGAATCCAAGATCCAAACTGAAAAGGAGGATTTCGATCGAGCAGCTAAGGAGCTTGTTAGACGAATTGAAGCTGAAATGAAATTACAGCAATCTAACTGGCAAGAAGAATATCAAGCTGAACGTCAAATTATACAGGAAACCTACGAAAAAAAGCTCAATGTAGAAATGCAACGCGCAAATGAGCTAAATCAGCAACGATTACAGAATGCACTCTTAGAACAGGCCCTCGAAATGAAGAAGCAGTTTACTCAGGAGATTAAAGATCGTGTAGAAGAGGAGCGCAACCGACGTTTAGGAAAGCTTACAGATCTTTCCAAAACTGTTAATGACCTTGAAAAACTAACTACCGACTGGAATTCGGTTGTAGATTTTAATCTCAAAACACAACAACTTCACGTTGCTGTTGAAGCAGTACGTACATCGCTGGAGAATAGTGATGAGCCTCGCCCTTTTGTTCGCGAACTCTTGGCGCTTCGTGAGATTGCCTCGGAAGATCCAGTTGTTAACGCTGCTATAACATCTATCAACCCTATCGCATACCAGAGTGGAATTCCCTCTCCATCTCAACTTATTGATCGCTTCCGACGTGTTGCTTTCCAGGTCCGTAAAGCAGCTCTATTACCCGAGGATGCAGGTGTTGCAAGTCATGCGAGTAGCTTAATTCTTAGTAAACTCATGTTCAAGAAAAAAGGCCTCACCTCCGGAGATGATGTTGAGAGCGTGCTTACACGGGCCGAGTTTTTCCTCGAAGGAGGTGACTTAGATTCTGCCGCAAGAGAAGTTAATGGTCTTAAGGGCTGGGGAAAAACTCTAAGTCGCGACTGGCTTGATGAAGTGCGTAGGGTTTTAGAAGTGCGGCAAGCCCTCGATGTAAGTGAAACCACAGGCTGAATTCTTGCCTGATATATTGTGAATACAGCGCTAACAAAGCTCAGGTCATTGCGACAGAGGCAAGGTTAAAGAGCTTAATTGTAGATTAAAATCACTTTTATTTGTAGAGACGCGACCGAGCTACTAATTTGACTCATGTAAAAACTAATCCGCGAAATTTACCTCTTTTATCTTTCCTTGCCTTACGCCTCTGTTAGGCCATGTACAATTAAATTTTTAGGCTAGGTAGAACGCCACTTTCTGGGTAAAAATTTTCCTTTTTTAATATAATCTTACTCCGAAATAGGACTGATTCTTAACGAATTTACTTGAGAAAGTTCTTGTTTTTTCCTTTGCATCAATGCTACTTAAGCTTGGACTCATAAGCGGTAGTGGCCAATAGCACGTCTAATTTTCAACAATATTGTTATTTTTTTTGTAAGACCCCCTTGAACACCGTAGAAACTAGGAACGGTCTCGTCTAAAAAATCAACTAGACGCCTCTGTTAATCCATAGTTTTTTGCAACGTGAATTACAAAACTTTTATGGCGATTGGCTCTTATTTAGTGCGCGTCTAAACTTGGTGTAGAAGCCTGGACACCCTCTGGCACTACAACTAACGATAAATCACCGGTATCGTTATACTTTTAGCAGATTTTGAACTTCTCTTAATTATCTATCTTCTGGTCTACTCATAATAAAAAAACGAGAGTATAAAGCAATGTAGCATCCCAATCTTTGGACGAACGCACCCTGTTCTACTACCAGAAGAGGTCAGGTCTATTTTGGAGACGGGTCCCAAAAAGCTTAACACCGCTCCTCGTGACCTTTCATTCCAACAACAATCTCTCAAGACTTCTGCGTTATATCGAGGAACATAAGAATACTCTGATGTTGTCACAGGCTGGTAATTCCTATTTTTCCAAATGCGAGGGTCAAAACTCATGAGATTATCTTAATTTACCGATTACATAAGGAATTGAAGGCTGAAAGAGAAAAATCAGAGTCTTGTATCATATTCTTTGGAATGTTGAGTGGCAAGAAGTTGCTACTTCCTGTATCAAGCTAGTTACTTGCGCGATAGGCCAAACTTGATGTAGCATGAACCATTTGGCACTTCATTTTATAGCCCTTAGTTAATTTGAGTATAAGAGGGTGTAACGGCTAGTGAGCCGATAATTGTCCCGTATCACGTGATGTTAATCACGTGCCTCAACAATTCTGTGAAAGGCGAAACTTCACTCTAGTTTATTCTGAACATGACTAGAGGATTCTAGCAACTGGCATTGAGACTGTGAACTGGTATCGGGGAAGCATAATAGAGGCTAGTATCAGACAGGAAGGAATATTCTAGATAGCCTAATAAGTGTATAAATAGTTGAGTTAGGACACACATATTGTGGTATAGAAAATAATAAACAACCTTCGTATATTTGATTGCCCCAGCATCTATACCTCGAACTGTGACAGAGGGTTCCACAATGAAGTGATGTACTCCAAAAGAGACATGTGTTGTGTTCTTTAGAGCTATAGGTTACCTCAATTGTGTGGAGCACCCCTATTAGGGCCATCCCTTGAGCCAAGGGCTGAGTGAGCTCTTATGACACGTCTCATCATCAACATCTTCTCGTCAAACTCCCCTAGTAAAGCGTGCATCTCTTCTTCACAATTTGATGATGTCTCGACCTTCGGAATTTTTCCACCGTAGCCACCAAATCCTACACCTGCTAGCATACCATGCGAGATGGTGTCACCGCCGGCATCTTCACTATTTGTGATACCCTCAATTTTCAGCATCATATTGCTAAGAATATCGTCGGGGCTTCCTGCTTTGGCCTCATCCGTTCCATTCCAGGTAGGGGCCCTTTCAATGTGGGCATCAAGAACTTGCCATTTTGAACTCAAGCTACTCACACCCACAACACCCGTCCCACTGGCGTTCACGTCAACAATTACAACCTGCCCCACTCCAGATTCTAACGAGTCTAACTCTTTCCCTGTTTTTAGGCCATAAACATCAAGCGAGGCGGTATTAGAGCTGCCCGACGACATTTCACTTTCAGGCTCTATCTCGTGACTCGAGCTTTCTAAATCAGTCGGCGATGAGGCAGGCATTGGCACTTCTTGGTTCAATGATCGTAAAAGAACAGAGGTAAGTACCTCACTAGCTTCATCGTCGCTAAAAAGATAATGAACTTGCCTTGGATGCACAGTAGTTTCGCCGGTGCTGATGAGGGTGAAGAATGGAGCAAATAGAGGCCGTTCGATAGGTACATTCTCTCGAGTTTCTTTCGCGCTAAGTTCCGGGTGCAAGGCATTGTTTAGAGAGCCTGTTGGAGCTGATTGTATTTTGGGTGATTGAGTGTGAGATAAGGTTGCTTCAGCGCAAGGACCTTTTGTACCGACTCCAGCAGGTGATGTGGAGGTTGGGCCATTATCGGTTGAAGGTTGGATCTCATCGCCCACAGAATTCAACTTCGTCGGGAGTTCTGGGTGAGTAAGATGAGTGTTCAACGCTAAAGAGGGAGATGGGTTCCGGGCCTGAGTTGATTCCAGAGTCACTCGATCATTGCATTTCGATGAAGATCTCGATTCAGCAGTATCGAACTCCGACATAGGTGCAAAGTGATAATTGTTTGCGAAGCTACTTTTTCTGCTTAAAATGAGTTTGGAAAATCATTCCATCATCGATACTACGAGCGGAAGCTGGTCTTTGTCATGGGCAATTTCTGAGGTGATTACCAGCATGATAGGCTTATCCTCTGGCTTGGTCAGACAAGGCTGTGGCTGAATAATGCCAGATTTTCTGTCACCCATAGCGTACTTACACACCTTGCCTTGACATATAATAAATGTTATTCGTAAATGCTAGATGTTATTTTTGAATTTATAGACATTGATGCTCTGGGGTGCTTTCGCAAATATTACAGTGAGGTGTTTTTGCTTCTAGAGAATAGTCGATGCTCCTCTGTGAGTACTCATCTAGGAAAGTTTCGGACCTTTGGCTGTACAAAAGTGTCTCCGACGTTCACACACGAATACCGCGATAAAAGTGACTGAGTTATGCTGGGTTTGAAGAAGCGGTCTTCCGTCTCAAGTGGGATTCGTGCGCAAGCTATACAGAATCTACTTAGAAGATCGGTCAAGACAATATACCACCGCACGTTCCAACAACAGCGGTATTTATTGTGTCGCCTGCAGTCTCGCACTCCAAGGCACGTCGTACACAAAGCTGTTTAGTTTGTTAAACTTTCTACCATGATTCCAAACCAGAACCCTTTCGAGATTTTATCCACTGTTTCAATCATCTTGTCCAGCTGTTTCGATCTCTCTCGCGTCCATCCCAAAACCCTGCCTTATGCATCACGATTTGTCTCCCACGGCAGGTTCTCATATTCTTATGGGCGAGTATGAAGAAGACATTTGTAGCCAGAGATTAATTTGACAAGAAGTCTGGTTTTTAAAGTAAGGAAGTACTAGGTCGTACTTACTGACTTCATGAGACTTTGGTGGGAATGAGAGATTGATTTGGTGGAGAGACTTGAATCACGACCTCGTGGGCCAACTTCTTCGGTACTGCGAAATTTGGCTGAACTTGGCTACGAGAGAAGATTTCACTCCAAGGCTCATAGAGGACACGGTGGACAGACGTTCGGTCTCTATCTCCTCAGGGATTAGATATTTTAGTATTGTAATTGCTTAGCAGCAGAAGTAAACCATTATTCATTCCTGCATTCGCGCATACATTTTGTTGATTCATGTGACATACACGCTGAACCCTCTCCAAGTTTTAGACTAGATACATTATTCCAGCAGATGTCCTCGTTTGTGTGCGGATGAAAGCTTTTACACCAAAAGCTTGATAGATATATCCAAAAGAAAAATTTACGAGTTTATGTCATCCATTAAACTGGTAGGGCTTCGCAGTAAAGGAGACTGATCTCTACGGGAAATTGCTTTGCTAAATGGCTATCTATCATGGGAGGGCTTGTCCCTCACTGTCCATGAGAGCAAAGCGTAAAGTTAAACAATTGAAACTTAAAACGTGGAGCTAGTATCTTATTTGTAGATTCTAGGAGTCTTCCACAGTCATTGACTCAGTTAGGACTATAATACAAATCTAATCTAATCTATCTATCTAGGCATCATGTCCGAGACCACTTTCCCTAACAAAAGAAAGTGGAAGCGGGGAACGAAGACTAGACCCTTATCAGCCACGTCCTAAACGGACTGGGTAGTGAAATATACACTACGAGCCAAGTTCAGTCAATTTTATAGCATCGAACAAGTTAATACGGGATAGACCCCTGATGTTGGTATTAGCTGCACCAGCACCGAATCAGGCGATGTTTCATACTAATTATTATTATCATTTTGAAATTGATTTCATTATCTTGATTTGGGAGTCTATGGGCCTGTGCAGGTGGCTATAAACCTATCTATGAATTTACATAATATGAAATCTCTTGGTGAAAACCTCCCCAGCTTTTTGATTTTTTTCTTTGAACTTTGCAATTTCTTCTTCAGAAGCACAATTACACCGTGATACCGTCCATTTAGACTAATCTTGTGTCCGCCCTATCTCGTCCTCTAAGTAGTATTTCCACTATACTTGTCATGTGGAATTGTTCTATCCAACCATGACTATTGATCCATTGCATGTTTCTTTTAATGTTGCCAGGATTGTTTATCATCGCTTCGGAGTAGCGTTTTCGGGCTTTCCTCTAGATCTCTTCTCTACCGATTGACCACCTTGAGCTGGACATGATCATATGCTTGGAATTCTGTGATTGGTAGCCACACGGACAAAATGGATGATAGACTCCTGATACTTCTCATGAATGTATAAGAATCAAGCTCGATGTGCTCACCTCGAATTTGGATTGCTAGGCTACTTTAGGTCTTTGTGTAGTTTAGTTGAGGTAAAATAAAGATTTCCAGAAGCTTATTTTGTATCGTCCAGAATTTTGGCATTAGTAGAACTTAGCTGCTCTCCGAGTTTCAGGATTTGCTGTAGCAAGTTTTTGAGGCCGTCGACTTTGCTTCTTGGTAGACCAAGATTCTGCTCATTCTAGGTACGCTACAACCTTTACTACTTATTTCCGTAAGTCCTTGGATTGCTCCTTTCCGCAAATCTCTCTCCAGTAGGCAAGGTCTGCTCTTCTATTATGTGTTCGGACATCTTCTATACCTATTATGGGCAGCTTTATCTTACTACATGCAGATTGTATGGTCTTTTGGACAGGTAAGTAATTTGAACGGCCTAAATGTTGAACCCTTTGTTCCTTCAAGTAGATTTTAATCGGATGGATAGCAGCTTCATGTTCAAACACCCTGTTGCTAGTCGATTTATATGCCCCTGTGGCTAATTTTAATCAATTTCTTTGAGAGCTTCAAATAGGTTTTTAATATTCTCCCGGATATTTTACCAATATTAATTATTGTTGATTTTCAGAAGCACAAACTGTAAACCGACAATTCTATCCGCATGTAGCAAAATATCGCAGACTTATAGCCTGAGCTAAAATAGCCACGCTAGTAATCGAAGCCGGGATACAAACGAGTGGACCAAAATCTGCAGCAACGAAAAGGTTAGGTATGGACAAAAAGAAGCGGATAAGATAGCAGTATTCCAGGAGTGGTAAAGCACATGGAAGCTTTTCAAGGATGAGCGACTATCTTCTCATCAGGCGTCGTCAGAACCAGAATATTGGAAAGAAGCAAGTATCGTCATCGACAAGAGAACAGGCAGAAAAAGAATCACCTACAGAACTTCTATTATCTACCGAAACCTGAGCAGGACCCAAAGCATTATTGCAATACAGATGAAAAGTGAGCATATCGGCCTCCACTCTTATTTACACAGAATAAAGTCGCGAGAGTGGCAAATCCAAAATGCCAATGTGGATATCCGTCACAAAACGTGAAATAAATGGTCCTGACTTGTCTTCAGTGGGCTAAGGGAAGGGTAGAAGTATTGCGACAGGCAAAAGATAGGTCTTTTAAAGCTATGATGAACAGCCCGGATGACATGAAGAGAATTACAGAGTGGGTACTTTGTAACGGTTGGATTGAACAGTCCTAGCTTGCAGAAGAAGTTGAGATAGCAGTCAATGAAAGAACGACGGGATCAGGAAAAGGATAGGACGGAATCCACACTGAATGAACAGTGTAAACGCACATCCTGTAGAACACCTCAGATAACAAATAGATACGAGAGAGACAGTCTTAGGGGGTTTTTACCGAGTTGGTTTCCTCCCATGTAAATATTAAAGCTAGATATACCTGCGTGGGATCATGGGTCGCCAAGTTAGATAAATAAAGTCAAATCAAAAAAATATTATTATTTATTTTATTGTTGATTTGATTTGATTTCATTTAGCCCGTTCAGGTACCCTATGGGCCCATGCAGGAATATCTAGCTATAATATTTACACAGGAGGAAACCATATTTGGTAAAAACCCCCCACAACTGTCTGCCTCGTGTCTATATGATTTCCGATGTTTCCTACAGGAAGTGCGCTTACACTGTGCGTCCAGTGTGAATGTCGTCCTATCCTTTTCCCGATCGCTCAATCCTTTCGCTGACTGCTGTCTCAACTTCTTCTGCAAGCCGGAACTGTTCAAGCCAGCCGTTTTTAAGTATCCAATCTGTAATTCTCTTCATGTCTTCCGGGCTGTTCATCATAGCTTCGAAAGACCTATCTTTTGCCCGTTGCAGCACCTCTCCTCTTCCCTTAGCCCACTGAGGACAAGCCATGACCATATGTTTTACGTTTTGTGACGGATATCCACACTGGCACTTTGGATTTGCCACTCCAGGGACCTTTCTTCTATAAAGATAAGAGTTGAGGCCGATATGCTCACTTCTTATTTGTATTGCAATACTACTTTGACCCTGCTCAGGTTTCGGTGGATGTTAGAGGGTGTATTTCTGTAGGTGATTCTTTTTCTACCTGTTCTCTTGTCGGTGCTTATACTTGCAGCTGTCCAATGTTCTGGGTCTGCTGACGCCTGGTGAGAAGATAGTCGTTCTTCCTTAAAAGTATTCCATGCGGTTTCCCAGTCCTGGAACGCTCCTATCTTGCCCGCTTCTTTTTGTCTACGCCTCACTTTTTCGTTCCCGCAGATTTTATTCCACTCGCTAGTGTCTCGGCTTCGATTTTTTGCGTGGCTATTTTCGCTCAGGCTATAAGCCTGTGATATATTACTACATGCAGATAGAACCGTCTGCTTGATGGGTTGTCTTTCCGAAAGTCCGATATGTTGAACTCTCATTTGTTTGAGGTAGATGTCAAGTGGAAGGATTGAGCATTCGTGGTCTAGAGCCCTACTGCTGGTGGAATTATATGCCCCTGTGACAAGCTTCAAGCATTTTTGTTGGATACTTCGCAATGGTTTAACAATCCTTTCTGGTATTCTACCTGTTGGCCCAGCCGCAGCCCATATTGGACACCCGTAAGTCAGGGCTGGTCTCACAATTGCGTTGTACAAAAGCTTTGATTTCTTGAATGTTGCACCCCAAGTTGATTGCGTTAATCTACTTATCGCCTGTACTTGGGTGTGTGACTTTTGTACAATATGCTTTATGTGGGAGCCCCATTGAAGCTTGGGGTCGAAGTAGATTCCGAGGACTCTGAGGGAGGACTGTGGAGACGTCAGATGTCCTCGTATGTTGACAGTTGCTTCTAAATTGTGTCGCTTCCTTGCTCTTGTGAAGTGCATGAGCTGGTACTTCTCTGGCGCAAACTTCACACCGTTCTTTTCTGCCCACGCCTCGCATATCCCGTGCTGTTCTTCTAACTTTCTGCAGTTCTCTTCGGTGGTACTTGACCATGTTAGTATGTTAGTATCGTCTACAAACCCCACAGCAGAAGAAGACGGGGTTTGTAGTATTGGAAGGAGTGTGCTAACAAAGAACCGAAAAAGAATCGGTGATAGAGAAGACCCTTGAGGTATTCCTGTGCTGGTGGGGATCTGATTTCCTCTGTATGTACCGAGGACTACCGAGGTGGTTCTCTCTTCTAGGAATGATTGTACAAATCTACTGATCCACCCTGGAATACCTTTCACTCTCAGATTGTGAATTAGCCTTTCGTGGGAGACATTGTCAAAGGCTCCTGATATATCAAGGCTGAGAAGGGAAGCGACCTGGCTTTTATTTCTTCCCCAAATAGTGTGTATCTGCTCCGTGATAAGTTCAACTGCTGTTATTTTATTGTTCTTTCTCAGTCTAAGGCTTTGTAGTGCATGCAGGTACTTTCCATCTACAGGCCAAGGATACCTATCTAGTAATATATCCACTCCTACAGTGCCTCTAGGTTCCAAAAGGTAAAACTTCAAACTGGGTCGTTGAAGGGATTAGCCCTGTAGGCGCAGTTGGGCTAGCTCGTAATAGGTTAGTATGTCTCTCCTCCTTACCCCGCTCGCCATGAAGTATGGTCCAATCGTCTTCTTCTAATAATCGCTTAGTAAAACACATTTTCAACGACATTTTTGGCTGCCAAGCCTACACGGTCATTGAAACTTCTCACCACTATCAATTCATCCTCGCTTCTAGCAACCAATGTCTCTCGAAAAGTCTGCTTCAGAAACTAAAGTTCGCAAGCATCTAACTCGCGATCAATGTATTGAAATAAGAGCATTAAGAAGACTTGGCTTGACATTACAACATATATCCGACGAACTTAGCTTCACAAGAAGGCAAGTGCAACTTGCGTGTGCTCGAGAGACTGAGAATTCTATGTCTCGCAAAGGACCCTTACCAAAATTAAGCGCGGAACAAGTTGATGACCTTGAAGTATTCGTCCGGGAGTCTCCTGAAAATCGACAGATGTGCTATTTGGAACTAGCCATGGGGCCCTTCAGCCACTGGGAATGCAGTGAACGTCCAATTTCTAATGCACTCAAAAAAAGAGGTTACAGCAGATGCATTGCTCGGAAGAAGCCTCCGTTAATCGCAGTGAACAAGCAGAAAAGATTGGAGTTCGTCCAATTACATTTAGATTGGAGCGATGAACTATGGAGTCGCATATTATGGACTGATGAAACCTGGGTATCGGGTGATTGTTATATGAAACCTCGTGTCACAAGAAAATTACGTTTAAATTCTATCTAAATCTTCCTTGTACTAACAGCAGAGTTTAGCCTGATGATGAGTTTGATGAGACTTGTATTGTGGCTCGCCATACTCATGGAAACAGCTGGATGTTTTGGGGATCATTTTACGGATCACAAAAAGGCTCATTCCTAGTCTAGGAGAAGGATTGGGGATCAATGAGGTTCTCATCCTTTTGTGAAAGGATTTTGCCACTTTTGAATCAATTTCACATGGAAAATCCAGAAATTCTATACATGCACAACAACGCACCATGTCATAAAGCACACTCAACAACTAAGGCGCTACGTGAGTTTGGAATAACGCCTATGAGATGGCCACTTTAATCTCCGGACCTGAACCCAATTGAGTCACTATGGAACATCTTAAAAAACCACATTCAGGTAAATAGACCAGAGAAAAATGGGGTCAGGCTTGTGCGCTCTGCCATGTTGAAGACATTGCTACAGGCCGCATAGGAGTCTAAACCTTCTGACGAGCTATTGTCACTAGTTGGCAGCATGCACGAAAGATGTGTAGCAGTGATAAAGGCAAATGGAGGGTACACAAAGTATTAGGATGGAAAAGACACACTAATCATGTAGTACGCTTTCATTTCAGTTGCGAGCCATACTGAGGGCTTCGATGTAGACTTTTATAATAAAGAGCAATAATTTTTGAAATAGATGTGCATTTTTAGAGAATATCAACTGACTTTTTTTAATTTTGAATTTCAACTGAGGACCATTGTACTTTTCCCATTGAGTTCAAAACCATCCCCATAATTTAGACTTTCACGGAAAGTCATTGGATGGTACCCCTTGCTTGCATAACTAGTCGAGTTACTAGACATGGGCCTGCATGAAGATCATACCAATTAAGGCATTGTGTACAGGGATCTAACCCCAGTCATTTGGACAATTTTACTTTTGCCACCCATAAGAGACTGTATGTTTCCCACACAGCCCCCCTCAAAGACTATTAAAGCTGTCAATCCTCACTCAATCAAACACTTAGAGGAACCTTCTGCCCTGGAGGGCAAGATTGAACACCTGTACGCGGTATCCTCTGTTAAAAGTTACCATTGTTGAATTACCATAGTTGAGGTGGTTGTGGTGAAAGAGGGCAATACGTGCAGCTACAGTGAAGTTCAATGACCCTGATCAGGCTAGCAGTATATTCCGTTAACTGTCCGTTTTGCCTCAGGCATGTACCAAGAACATGTAGTATATAGATTAGTCGTTATAGATAGACGGGTGGGTATCGAAGTGTTGGAAGCTGATTCGAGAGCCCATCCTTATTATTGTGTGACCTTTACTTACGACTCAGACTGAGACACATATATCCGTCCTCTGTTAATTACGGCCACGCACAGAGATATCCGAGATGTCCATCTAAATTTCCCACATCCTCTATGAACCTGGGAGTCAAATATTCTCCCAGAGCCAAGTTTACTCAAATTTCGAAATTCCAAAGAAGTTGGCCCACGTGGCTATGATTCAAGACTATCTAGGAAATCAAACTCTCCCACCCAACGAGATCGATCTCCACAGAAACCTCATCAAGTTTACAAGTACGACCTAGTACATCCTCGTTTCAGCGACTACACCTCTCATTGGCTATTCTCTGGCCTAAGCTGGTCACCAAATACACGCCCTCGCCGATATTTATACCCGATGGAGGAAAGAAAGCGTGATGCACAAATCTGAGAGATGGCTCTTTGGGATGGTCGTGAGAGGGATCAGGACAAGTTTACAAGATGATGCAGAAGAGGGATACATTCTCGACGGGCGTGAAATTTCGAATTTTGGCAAGAGTCTTACGAATTGAGCTTTGTGCGCGGCAAGACTTCGCTTGCGAGAGTGCAGCTGACACTATAAACACAAGCAAACGATGGAAGGTGTTGTGGTCCGCCTCCTGGTGGTGTTCTCTGGTATAGTTTGAGTAGCCTGAGCACCTACTCCACTTGAGAAGGAGACGCCTCAGACCATATTTCGCGCAGAGAAAAGTTGAAAGATGATAGAGGCATGTCTGGATAACTCAGGATTTTTGAAATGTTCCCCTGAGTGGGTATTCACGGATGAGGGTTGACTTGGGGTGAAGAAAAAGCCACCATAACTTCGCAGTGGTACTTGCAAATGAAATCTGAGGTATGAGTGCTCCTCTTGTAAATTTAGTCATCTTTTCTGTACTTTTTCTTTGATATTGTGTCATAGCTAGATAGCTGTATGCGCAATTAAAATCCCAAAAAAAAGAAGTTGGTTGGAGCTGTTATACAAAAAACATGTTCTGCCGAGGCTTTTCTGACATTTCATGGCGACCTTAGGGAAGGAGGCTTCAAAGGCAGCTAGTAATTTTTCTTAGGTACCCACAAGCCGGCAGCACTGAGCTGGCCAGCCTCTTTGAATACCTCGGAAGAGTGGCTATGTCTTCAGGCTTAGTCCTGGTGTTGGTGTTAGGAGAGCTCCACACCCAGTGGTCTTTGCAGTTTTTCCCGGCTGCCATTAACCCGCAGATGGCCACTCTTCCGTCGGCTAGGGAGGGAGTTGGTCAAGGGCAGAAGGTATTTTTTTTTGCATCAGATTTTAATTGCGCATACAGCTATCTAGCTATGACACAATATCAAAGAAAAAGTACAGAAAAGATGACTAAATTTACAAGAGGAGCACTCATACCTCAGATTTCATTTGCAAGTACCACTGCGAAGTTATGGTGGCTTTTTCTTCACCCCAAGTCAACCCTCATCCGTGAATACCCACTCAGGGGAACATTTCAAAAATCCTGAGTTATCCAGACATGCCTCTATCATCTTTCAACTTTTCTCTGCGCGAAATATGGTCTGAGGCGTCTCCTTCTCAAGTGGAGTAGGTGCTCAGGCTACTCAAACTATACCAGAGAACACCACCAGGAGGCGGACCACAACACCTTCCATCGTTTGCTTGTGTTTATAGTGTCAGCTGCACTCTCGCAAGCGAAGTCTTGCCGCGCACAAAGCTCAATTCGTAAGACTCTTGCCAAAATTCGAAATTTCACGCCCGTCGAGAATGTATCCCTCTTCTGCATCATCTTGTAAACTTGTCCTGATCCCTCTCACGACCATCCCAAAGAGCCATCTCTCAGATTTGTGCATCACGCTTTCTTTCCTCCATCGGGTATAAATATCGGCGAGGGCGTGTATTTGGTGACCAGCTTAGGCCAGAGAATAGCCAATGAGAGGTGTAGTCGCTGAAACGAGGATGTACTAGGTCGTACTTGTAAACTTGATGAGGTTTCTGTGGAGATCGATCTCGTTGGGTGGGAGAGTTTGATTTCCTAGATAGTCTTGAATCATAGCCACGTGGGCCAACTTCTTTGGAATTTCGAAATTTGAGTAAACTTGGCTCTAGGGGAATATTCCACTCCCACATTCGTGGAGTACATCGCATACAGTCAACCAACTTCATTATGATGTTTAGGGTAACGGAGAATGCTGCAGACTTATCGATGTTAGAAGTCTTTCTAATTTGTTACCCCAAACCATTGTCTTGAGACCAAAAAAGGGTTGAAGTCAAGAGCCCTAGAAATTTTCAATTCTAGCATACCTATGATTGGTCTCTTCTCTTTATCGTTCCATTTCCCAGCTGCCTATCTTCCTTCAATTATAGAGCCCCATTAGAGCAACAATCCCCCATAGACAAAGACCCAGGCTTTGCATACGATTACTTATTTACTCCTTGCGGAAATACTTAGTGACGTGAATTTTTTGATGATTGTTTGCCGTTAATTTATGAGCGAAGCCCCGGTTAACAATTTAAGTAACAACCTTATCGGTCGTCGAGGCGAGGTCATGTATGGTAAAATTGAGTTACAGGAATCTCGTGAAAATGACAAGAGCTATATTGACTAGAAGTTGCCGATTATTTATATTTTGGTGTCTGCTTTTGAATTCGATTCGGATGCGATTCTTCTTGGCTATCCCAGATATGCAGAGCATACTGAGCGATTACACCGGCACCACTGGAAGGTGAAGAATTCATCTTTGCCGGCTACCTTGTTATTTGATCCCGCGATAATCCTCCAGCTACTTATCTACCGACGCTCGTGGGACCCCTCAGATATTCTCTTTCCCCAAAGTCGTTAAAAAAAAATTTCATTACATCCTAAGATTATATCCGTATTTTTTTTGATTCAAGTTGATGAGTACATGGTCATTATTTGACTACTTTATCTGAGGGGGGCTATTCTCAACAGCCATCAGTGGTGTCCTCTATGAACCTCCAGCTCTCACTGTAGAGTCTACAAGGCCGAGATTGAGTAAAAAAGTCCTCACTTCGATGGAGATTCCCAATCGCTTTCGCCGTCTGTATCGTCTTCATCGCTCAACACATTCCCCTATCACCATTTTCATGAAGCTGACCACCATTAGATCAGATGGTGGGGTCGGAACCCTACTCATCACCAACCCTTGATCATGGAGGAACAGCCATCCGAAGAGTTTCCGGAGCGTACCCAGCACCCAACACGGAGATGGTGGATTGGATCAAGTCGGCCTCGACTGTTACAAAGAAGGAAGATAAATGTGAATTTGCGCACTTTATGTGGTCCCGGTGTCTAGGCCTCGCCTGGCTGGGGTTGCAGGTTTTTGGGACTTTTTCCCGCGCACGCAATTTCCATTGCGACCATTTTTTTTGGGTAGAACGTTCTGTGGAAAAGGTGGCCGAATTCCACGGGCAAACACTGGGCTGAATAGATATTCATCAAGGGCAATATATCAATAATCTTTCGAGAAACATGAGAGGCAAGGAGTACTGTACAAGGTATGACCTGGACCAATGAAGAGTCTGATATGCTAGATAGTCTATGACTTAACCAGTACAAAAAACTCACACGCTCCCTTATTTACAAGCTAGTTGGTCCCAATTCAAGACACTAGAACATGATTAAATGAATAATTTGTTTTTTCCTACCTCGTCTTAATCAAACACTAAAGTGCACCAATTCGATTAGGCTTTGTATTAGGGTTCTCTGACGTAAATTTTGAGTTCCCCTCAAGAATCTGCGAAACGCGTTGAGCCGGATGGTTTTATAGCGGTGGTGGTAATTGGTGGCCACGGTTTGTTTATTTGAAACGTATACATAACCCTGCATTCCTTGGATATCCCGGTGAAAACAAAAAAAGAAGAAAAGTTGTACTGAAATGGCGTCGAGATCCATGTCAACAATAACTAAAGAGACTAATGTCCGTTAATATCTATCAGAGTAGATTGAGAGAATTACGAGTTAGATTGTCTCGTCAAAGTGGGTCCAGAGGTGTCGTTGCGTGTATCAAGAGTTTGTGGAGAAATATCAAGTGAATGGATACCACAGAACATAAAAGAGAGATTGTCTGAGCGAAGGGCCTTGCTCAGTGCGTTCCAAAAAGGGCATCCCGACTCTGCCATAGGCCATGGCGCAAGGCTGTTTGATGGACAAGGACACGGTCAGATTATCAAGTTTCCGGACTAGTTCTTTAAAACCCAACTCACATTAAAATAATTGTGTGTATATGTGTGATGAGCGCATATTTTGAAAGGTTAGACTCAATAAATCTCGGCTTGCTGGCAGCAACCGGTATTGATAACAAAGAAGCTCAGATGGGATAAGCATATTGATTACTATGATGACATAATAAACATTAGCTGTTTCACTGGTCAATTTAGCGCGAGAGGATTAGACGTCCGTAGAGCCTGATCCACAAAGATGGGCTTATGCTATCATCACGGAATTCAGTATGTGCTCTATTACAGAAAGAAGTGATTAGAATCACTGATATTGAAAAGACTACATATTAACTGCTCCCATCAAAGCGTCTTCTCCTCAAAACCATCCCGATACCAACGAACCCCTGTTGATCTTGGAGTAGAATTCTTTCCTTTTCAGGTTTACGTTCACAAGAAAGGGGTTGTTAGAGCCATTCATCCGTCTCGATTATGGCGAATTGTATTTTACATACTTCAAGCTGATGTGGACTTTGAAATTTTGAAAATTAATTCGCCATATCCAGAATCAGAATTTGTTTGAAGTTTATAGACAGATATAGATGACCAGGAATCATTAGTCAATGTTGGCGACCGAAGTATTGAACGATCACTTCTTCATATTTCTAGTTCAAAGAGAGGAGCAACTCGGCATAGCCCCCAGTACACTAACTATTCTTACTTTTGCTATCCCAGTCAATGTTTCATACATTATCTGTCCTATTTACTGAAACCAGGCGATTTTTCTCTGCATTTACGCTGTCTAGCATCTAGATATTTACTCTTGACTCCGAAATACCCAATCGGATAACAAGCTAGATCTTCGCGGGTGCCCTGGCTTGAGCCCATGAGCGCGCAGAGAAGCATAGCGCTCCACATCTGAAGCGTGATAAGCTCCAGCCCGTGCAATAATAGGTTTCAAGATACATCTAGTTTCTCCTGATCTTCGTGATTCGAATCCGATGCCAGATTTGAATGACCCTTCTGTAAATCTCGCATTCGTTACACTAATTCCAGAAGTGAGGAAGTAACTTCATCTTTTACCAGCGCTTTCTTCAGCTTTTTCGTGCGATTGAGTCAATAGGTGACAACTTATTCCAGAAAAAAAACAACTAATACCAAAGTTCCCATTTGGTCAGTCGACGGCAACTAATTTGGTCATTGAGGTGTAAAAATTAGTCTCTGTGGTCTAAAAGCTTCCCTGAATCATTCTCATTGGGATTCGAAATCATATTCACACAAAAATGTCCCGTCCTAACGAAGAGCTTCCGTTTACAACTCTACGCCTTTCTTCCTCGCTTGACCTTCATCGCAGCCGTGAATATACAGATCATGATGCTTCAGAATCTTTCCTCAAGCAACAATCCTACAACTACAACCAATCAACTAATGACGATATGCCTCTCTCACAAAAAGCAAAGTCGCAGGAGCGCCGCTCACGCCTGGAGATAGCAATGAATTGGGTGCGCTGGAGCGTAGTGGTGGTGATGCAATGTTTGACGATAGTCATGCTTCTGCCCACCAGCGGCGCATTAAGTCAGGAGGGATGGGCAGGGAAGTTGATTAACGGTTTAGGAGGAGGAGAGGCCAATTCAAATCGGGGTAGTGGGCGGTGTCACGCGCCTGGCAACGATAGTCGAGAGGTTTGGAACCTTAGCATGACGGAAATTGGAGGCGACGTAAATGGACTTTTTGTTCCAGGTGAGTACCAAAATCCAGTGTATAATGGATATAAAGATATTTCGTATCTTTCCTGACGCCTCTGAGAGTAGCCCTACCCAAATTTATATCGCTCGTGCCTGAAGTGGAGCGATTTGTACCTAACATGACCACCAATGACACACGCATGGAAATCCGGGCGAATTGGGACCAGTTGTTGCCAGGTGAGAACAAACTCGATCTGATATGTCCAATCTAACGGGACTCCTCATGCAGCTGGTGGTGGGAGCGTGTCGATCCCAGACTGGAATTCGTATCCTCTGCTTGGTAAGCCATTAAACCAAGACTCTTCCAAGGGCAACTCGACGTATGAGGTTAGCTGGACCCGTGCTCTCCGCTGTCTTTACTTTGTTATCGACTCCTATCATCAGCTGACCCTCTCGAACGGGTCGCTTTCTGGCACGACAGCCACGCACGACGAAGCTCGCGCAGTAGAATGCTTCGAGTACATGCGCAGTCACATATTGTGTTCAGCAGACATGACGCTCGAGGGCGAACGCACAGGAAGTGGACAGGGCGGGGAATCTCACATGTGCCGTGACCGAGACGATGCGATTAAATGGATTGAGAAGAGACGAGTTGGTGACAGTAAGAGCATTTTTTAACACGCGAGAATCAACATGCAGCTACGAATGTAACAGTCGCGGCCGATAGAGTGAGGAGTTTATTGGGCAATGAGTACAAATGGAGTTTTGGGGAATCAAAGGGTAATAAATTCAATGTATAAATGTGCTAGATCCATACTATCGCTTCCGGCCTCATACGAGTCGCTTTGTCGATTCTGTGGGTACGTTTGAATGAGAAAACACCAGACTAGTATTCTTCCGAACAGAGCTTTGCCCGTCCCTGAGATTATCAACCAATAAATGAAGTGCAAAGGCTTTCCTGTCCAATACAGACATAAACTCAGTTGCTGAAGACTAACAGTGGTGATGGACGCTTCTGCATGTGTAAATGCGATCCCGACTTGGAGGATTTTCGGTCTTCAGGTGCACCTGCTAACAACATAACAGCTAGCGGTATCTCGACACATTTGCGACGTTAAGGGGTTGCAGATGATTAATTTTCTCTTATCTTCCGAGGGACAGGGCTGTGCGGTAATCTGCAATTTATGAGCCGGAGATGTTCATAGTGACTAGTTATGCCGCCTTTGACTCGGTCAATTTGTATTGGGGCTTTTGAGAACACCTGGTACGGAGTCCTTAAACATTGCTGCCTTCGACACTGAGGAAATTTTAAGTAATGAAATTGACATCATTTGCGGTTCCTAACTTACTGCATTACTTTCCAAGTCGCTTCAATAGATTGCTGACGTCTTTCCCTCACCCACAATTATAATGACAGCGTATCTTGGGACGTATGCAACTAGAATAACTTCGAGAAATAGGTGTATTCATCCTTCTACCCATCGCGCACGTTGAAGTTCTAGTAATGCTATACCCGGGTCTTGAATAGGCTGTTGGATTGACATTGATGTGTGGCTCAAATAATCGAAGCTGAACCAAATTTTTACACAAGTTGAGCTACCTCTAGCCTATCTGATTAGTTTGTCAGGACAGCTCGCAAATTTTATCTTGCTTAGATTTTTTGAGCGGACGTAAATGGCCAGATGTGATTGTTCATGTAACATTTACTACATCCGATTACAGTGCAAAGGAAATAACGGCTAGTGCTCGAAATCCTGGTTTGAGGGTAACCCACACGAATATTAAACTATCAAACTCACGATGGTCCTTTTCACACCCGCAACTCCCAGCATACGTCTTGGCGAAAAGCTGCGTGGTCGGCTTGTCCCGACATTAAGGCATAGTTCTAATATCCAGTCGCAGCTGTAGATTGCATCAAATCGCCAAAATACTGACAAAATGCTGACTGTCTCAAGTACTTCGCCTCTTGTGCTCGCAGCGCTTGTCGCGAGTTTGACCCCCGAATTTCCATGCTCCCAACCTCTGGATCATGTCTTTTGAGAGATATGCACGCGATACTTGATCCAGCCTGGTGTCATGTGTCCCGATGCCTTTTGCGCCACACTAGATAATACGACCGACAATTCCTTGAGTGCCAAGGACTTGTCTCCTCCCTGCCCTCAAGTGGAGCTTATACCTTGATACGACTGTTGTTGAGCCATGAACAGTCTAAACACGCCATCCAACATTTTTAAATGTCTGGGTCGCAGTCAGATCGACATCTAGGCAAGGGCGTTACCATCGGTAGTGGCCATTGAGGGGAACAGACAGCTGCTGTGAAGACATTCCCACATTTCATGGTAGCCAGGCTGAAAATTTCGGGTATTAGTTGCTGCCTGATACTAAGAGATCGCCTCATCTGTCGACTTTCAAGACATGGCCGATCGAGCCGTGGCATGACTCGACCGGGCTTCTTGTTCAGGCCGTGGATGACTTATGCGCTTGAGACAAGTTGTGACCTCAACATTAACACTCAAAACTGATCACCGTTGGATAGTTCTGGCAAGCTAGACTAAAACAAAGATTTGGGCGGAATCATAATTGAAGAGACCTGAGGATTTGCCCGTGTAGTGCTCCATTGATTCGCTAGAACTGATGTGCTCCTGTGTGGGCCCGTAGCTCGGCTAAGCAGAAAGGTTGAATCCTCCGTTATTGTAATTATAATCATCACGATAACCATATCGAGTAGCGTTGATTACCAAAATTTGTTTGACTTTAGTCTTGATCGCTCTCCTCCCGATATTGTCAGAGTTCTCCGACAAGCTGCAGACGTCGTCTGCATCTGTCGTCCTCCGATCCTCCACATTCTTAACCGCTAGTCTCTTTACGTTCATGCCCACCTCCCAGCCTGCCAAATAATGATGAGCTCGTCCGAACTACTAAAGTCCATATTTATTGATAATTTAATTTTAATAATTTTTCATCCACTCACTCCCTGCCTACTTTCTCAACCCTTCAAGTTTTCTACCACTACATGCTATCTAGTGTTCAATTGATCGGGTTCCTTACTCACGATCCCACCCTATTAGTCCAAGCTCTCTCTCTCTGTCACCCTTTCCAACACCCCGGCTCAAATGCCCAACTAAGTTAAGGGCTAAATTTAGAGGCTTAGTATTACAACTTCTAACCAACTGCTATACCTCATCTCTTTCGCCCATCTACCAAGCACATAATTTCGCAATACACCCACTGTCGAAAATTTTCACATAAACCTCACACCAATCACTCGCTCTCGCTTCACATCAATCGAAAAACTAAATTCATTCCCGATCTAAGCGTCCAAATTCACGGCTCTTAGATCGTGTTCATATCCGCATCTACTATATTAGTTCACCCCTACAACAGTTATTTCGTCCGATGTCCAGCTATGATGGAGAATGGTGTTAATCCGGACTGGAATCTCCATGCTAGATCTCAATTCAAGGAAAATCTCCTCTCTAACTCGGACCATCAACAGCTCGATTATTATGGTCCACTCCCACCAGGTAGTTACTCCACACCAGAAATGTCATCATCCAAAACTCCATTCCGTTCATCACAGAAACTTTGTTCTACAGCAACGGCTTACGCGTTATCATCTACAGATTTTAGCAAGCCTAGAGAACAGAAGGTCGACCCCTTCTACCAACCACATCAGGGCGTCACATGCCATGCGGGGAATACCAGTATGGAAATACCAGCACCTATATCAAGGCCTGTTCCTTCTATGGTCGGGCTGAACGGAGAAGAGACAACCTCCACTCGACCTTTTTGGGTCACCCGGACATACCTTAAGCCACCTCGATCAGTACCATCCCCCATAGACCGAGATAATAACATCAGATCTTCCTCAGCTCCAAGTGCTACATCATTAATTGGGAAGCCAAGCGTTAAGAATTTACTGAAACGATTTGACGCCAACAATGAAGAATTAATGGCTGTCTCCCCCACTAAAAGTAGGATACTAAGTAGTTTCGATGGCGGTAAAACATTCACGTCTATGAGCTCATTACTGAATTACCACACGTCAGTCGGAACGCAAAATCATTCCAACACCTCTACAAAACAGACTACCGCGACCAATACTGATGTGAAAGAGGAAGAAACAACCAAAAGTAGTCTGAATATCAAGGAAAATAAACCCACTACTTCCATAGAAGCATCCAATCTCGAAAAGTCTATGACAATATTTTCACCTATATTTCACAGACCATTCTTCGAGGAAATGGCTCCTAGTCTTGAACTTGCTTGTATGTCTAATAGAACAACCCAAAAAACTCGGAGTATCAGTGACCCCAATGGGAGTTTTCTAGATTCTGTCATAGTCAACTCTCCACCTACATGGAACTTGGGACGAGTTGGATTAAATGACATAGATTACTCTAAGTCTCACAACAGAAACCATAGCGACTCTGCCGATTCAAAAGCAAATATAATGAGCAATAGAACTCCAAGACATTCAAAGACCTATAGTTCGCCCTCTTCTTCTCCGCTGAGCTCTCGAATACCCATAGCTACAAGTAGACTTGTAAATTCATTATCATCGCCCACGAGTCCAATTCGGAGACACAATTCTCAAATACAGAATGCTCGAAATACCAACTCCTCTGACTTTAAACTGCCGAGAACCCCCTCAAAAAGACAGTCGTCTCACAACTCAGATCGCCATGAACAAAATACGGCCTCCAAGCCCTCCTTGAATACATCTAAGCCTTCAAAGCCTCCCGCACTTGGCTCCCCGCTACAAACTTTGGGTGGAAAACTGCTACGAAAATCATCACAGAGCAGCAGTATTCGGGATACAAATACATCTGTAATGGCTCTTGAAATGGTAGATTTCGTTGCACGTAGACAAACCGTGCACAGAGCCTTTACGAATAGATTAAAAGAGGATGGTCATCAGCATCCAAGCCTAAAAATACATGAAAGGATACTCAACAGCGATGATACAAATTTTGTTGAACCGGAAGAGAGTCGTAATTGCATTGGTGATGACGAGATCGAAGCCTCTTACGAAACTCCTTCACTGACCCCCCGACCTAAATCTTCTAATTCCAACAAAAGGCTACCTTATGGAAGCTGTATCCCATCAAATGAAGGCTGGAATTCACCTGCATTAGCACTGCCTGGATCTTACGTACATGATGACCAATCTTCTCCAGCAGTATCCAGCGTTACTGAGAATGATAATGAACCCCAAATTGAGGCTAAAGATGTTCACCGTAAAACTTCAAATTCGAGTCTACTATATGATTATGTCGCATACACCGAAGATCAAAATAATTTTGGAGAAACCTATGATGGAATAGAACATTTGACCCTGGACTCTTCGCAAAATAGTGTCACTGGTGGAAATATGCCTAACATCGACGAAACAGATTCATCAAAAAGTGACGGAGAAAATCAATCTCCGAAGGCTCTCGAAAAGAAAGACGATGCTTTCAAGACCTCCCATTCTGAATCGATACCACAGTGCTTTAGTCCTACAGTATCACAATCTAGAAGATCCAGTGAAGCTTTCACCACAGATAAGGATGGCGCAAATCAATATTGTTCTCCTAAGATAGTCAATAGTAGCAATCAACGGCAATCTGGCTGTAAAACTGAAGAGTTTGAAAAATCTTTGCAAGTTTCTACGGACGATAGAAGAGATAGCAATACCAGCAGCGATAGCGGAGCTCTTCAAACTCCATTGACCGAGACATATTATGAAGCCCTTGAAAACAGCTTCATTGACCTTAATACCCTGAACAAAAAATCATGTGTTAAACAAGGCCTTATAAAATCACAACATCGTGAGAGTAACTGCGACAATTCACCTGAGAAAAGATTGCTTTCTCATCAAGTTAGCCCACCTAGTCCGGAAGAAAGAGGACCGACACCACCTCCTAAGTCTCCGCAGACTATTACAATATCACGCTCCAATATTCAAATAAATAGTCCCATTCCTTCACCTCGATATCCCAAATCTTTAGTTAGTCCGCTACTACCTCCGCTCGTTACAGGTGAAGGGTTCTCTTTCACATTTGCCCGTAATGATGCCGCAAACTTGAACTCCAGTAAAGCTTCGACTTCTGAATATGCGCAAAACTCATCACCATTCAGAAGATCAGCATCAACTCCAAGAAGGCAATGTACACCTTCACCTGATATACGCATGTCACGCGCAAATACAGGAGCAGCAACTCGGACATTAGAATCCACTTCTTCTGCTTGCGCACCTTATTCTCGGCGAGCTTCCATTTCAACGCCGCGCTCATGCGCTCGTAATTCACTCGAGAAACACGATCCATTTGTAAACCCGAACGAAGATCTCACCAGCCACCCTGAAACAGAAGAAGAAAAGCGCTACACTCAAGAGAACTGCAAGCGCCTATACCAGCGCAGTATGGTAATCAAGGAATTAATTGATACTGAAGCGGTATATTTAAAGGATATGAACGTCATAGAGGAAATTTACAAAGGAACTGCCGAAGCATGCCCAAATCTTCAATCAAGCGACATCAAAATTATCTTCAGAAATACGGAAGAAATCGTAACCTTCTCAGGTAGACTTTTGGAAGACCTAAAATTGGCAGCTTTTTCTATATACGCATCACGTGGTCGGAAAGTAAAAACAAACCCTTCAAATACCTTAACATCTTCGACGGATACTGACGGCTCATCCGTTGCCGCATCTTTGAATGACGAAAGTGAAGAACAACGGGATAGAAAGACTTGTATTGGCGCAAGCTTTTGTAGGCACCTTTCTCAAATGCAAGTGATATATACAGAATTCCTAAAAAATAGTGAAGCCGCCAGCTCAAGGTTGGCAGACCTACAAAAAGACACAGCAGTGAAAGTTTGGCTTGGTGAATGTAATACAGTGGCCAAAGATCTAACCGCTGCATGGGATCTCGATGCACTTCTTGTCAAGCCTGTTCAGCGCATAACCCGATACCAACTACTACTGAAGCAAATAAAATCTACCACACCAGATGACCATCCAGATTGTGAAGCATTGGATACCTGTTGCCAGCAGCTTTCAAAACTGCTTACAGAAATAGATGATCTGAAGAAACGGATTCATGTGGTTGCGAAAATTGTTGGCAGAAAACGAAAAGAATCAGACGTTCGAACTGGAATCGCAAAAGCATTCGGCCGACGAGTAGAAAAATTGAACCTGAACCCTAACCGCACCAAAGATGATGAAGAATATTTAAAAATGTATGAAAAGTTCGGAGACGACTATTTAAGACTCCAGGTCGTCCTTCGCGACGCTGAGTTCTACAGTCGACAAGTTTCTACGTACGTCTCTGATCATTTGCGGTATTTCTCAGCCATGGAGTTAGTAATGCGTATGAGCCCGGCTGGGTATTCGATGATTGAAAGCAAGTGGGTAAGGTTTAACATATCCATGCGAGAGATGGGCACTCACTTCATTGAAGATCATGTAAGCTATGCCAATCACTGAAAGCCCTGGTCTAATAATGTTAGATAAATGAAGTTCGCAAGTTTGTGATTGAGCCCTTTGAGCGTACAATCTCTGCATATAACGGACCCATTCTTGCAATGAAGAAAAGGGACAAGCGTAGACTTGACTACGAAAAGGCTCTGTCTTTGAAGAATACGGGAAAAAAGGTCGACGAGAAACTACAAAACCTTAGCAACGAGTATTCTGCTCTCCATGAAACACTCAAGTGGGAGCTTCCTAAGCTATCTCAGTTAACTGAAACTATGGGAAAATATATTTTGGGACACTTCATTTGTATACAGGAAAAGTGGTACGCTACGTGGGTGAAAAAAATTCGAAATGTTCTCGAAGAAAATGAGCTTCCTAAAGATATCTCAGACATTATCGAAACCTTTCACCGAGATTATAAACATGAGGAGACGCGGATAATGGAACTTGGAATCGTTAATGGAAGCTTTGGAAGTGAGCTTAGCTTCAAGGGATACAAATCTCGATCTCAGTCCCGTCGTGTTTCTGATGTTAGTATCTTGTCACCGCCTGAACATGCAGAAGCGCCATTTTCAAACCGATTGAGTGCGAATTCAAGTGGCTTTCGAGTACAGAGCTCCACGGTGACGCAATCATCTTCGGTTTGTACGCAGGCCTCTTCAGTGGTGGAAGCACACGTAATAACGCGTGGAGCTCCAAGTTCACCGGCGGATCGTTTTACAAGACCAAACACAGGAAGAAGTTTTAACTCTGAAAGTGGTTCCCGAGCTATTAGTGATGTTAATTTTAGAAGAGAATCTGGATCAACGTATGGCTCTTTCCACGAAGGGATAAAGCAAACTTCTCGGCCACATTCTGGTCTTTTCCATTCGGCTTTGCCTATGGGAGAAAACGAAGAAACCACTCTGTCCAGAGGCTCATCTCGAGATAGGAATATATCAAGAGGTTATACTATTCTATACCTCGCCGCATCTCTTTTTGAATTCAACATTAGTGCCACCAAGCAAGAGGCAGGATATCCATATTTAACCTATCAGGCTGGCGAGGTAAGTTATAAATGTAACATCTAGACTAGGCCTTTCTGACCCGAATAGATCTTTGATGTAATAGGCGAAAAAGGGGAGCTTTGGTTGGCAAAAAACCAAGACGACACTACCGATACTGTCGGCTGGATTTGGAGCAAGCACTTTGCTCGGCTCGCGGCTAATTAAATACATTGACTAATGGCGTTGCTAAAACTGATGAGGAGTTTCCGGAATATGAGGACTTTATAAGCGGGATACGGTACAATGGAAGTTGAGGCGTTTACTGAGCGATTTTAAATAGGTTTCTTTTGTAGACATCCTTTGAAATTTATCTGTGACGAGATTTATCTAAGTATAAGGGATATTAGCTGAAAGTCGCCAAGCCGAACTTCTCTTGATTCTTTCGTGGGCGAATAGTACGAAGTTTTACGCGGTACAATAATTACAAGAACTAAACATTTTGAGGTATCATAATCATAATATTGAAGGATGAAGCTGAATTATAATCTTTTTGGTACAAGAATAGTGCAGAGACATAGATTGGAGGATGAATATAAAATTGTAGACGTAAGGTCGTGCGTTGTGTTATTCCAGCTCATCCCTCTTCAATCTTTGAAAAGGATAGCCACTCATCTTTCCGAGATTTAGTGTTCTTCATAAGATTGGATGATATTTTGTCACAGAACTACTCAAGCTCTAACAGAAGCAGAAAAATCTAGTCTCAATCAACGAAATTAACATAGACATAAATTCAATTGAATTTAATAATGTAACATGTGAGGCTAAAGTCCTATACTTGTGAGGCTTTACACGATAACGTTCTTCTGGTGGGTTTACTACAATCATCAAAGCAGGCTTTGTTTGGCCGCAAATTCACATGATTGAAAGAGGAAAGACTTAAAATGGAAATTTTCTGCCCTGACTCGATGCCCTGCGCCTAACCAGCTAAATCAAAACAGTTTGCTCAAATGATCTATTTCCTGGAATCTTTGCTACCTTCGACCTGACTTTGCCCATCAAAACTTTCAATCACGGCAAGAACATAAATTCGCACATGTACGCTCGTCTTATTTATTAGTGTTGATGAGAATCAATAAGGAAGTGTGGATAGTATTGTAAATTTGAGGTTAAGAGAGGTGGTATAGCTACCGGTGATGTATTACACGTTCTCAGAACGATATGATCAATATTGCGGCAGATGAGTATGTAGAATATGTTATGTTTGATCCATCCAAATGTGAGTGAATCACTTTTCTTATATAAATAAATAAATTATTCATTATCCTGATTTGGTGCCATGAGGCCCATGCAGGTCTTTATCGGAAGATATTTTAAGTAGGATGACTCAATTTGACGATTAGAACACTCACACTTAGATTTCTTCTGCAGTACCACTCGAGGTTAACCTTTACGGCGTATAACCTCTTCCGTGCATATCCACCACAGGGAAAGGGTTAAAATCCCGTGACTATCCGAGTGTGCTTTCATCATCCCACAGGTACAATATCACTGCGAGAGAGAGTGGTGTGTGGGTATTACTGGATTCGAACCAGCTTTCTCCTGTCTCGAATGGGGTAGGTGTTCAAACTACCCAGAATCTACTTGGGAGAACGGCCTGAATGGTGTACCACTGCACCATCCATCCCTATTCCTATATACATGTGAGTAAACTACGGATCTCAGTCAAATCATTCTTTGTAATTCTAGATTGACGTTGTCAACTTCCAATCTATATCAGACCATTCTATAGGCATTATTTTTGTTTATGTCTCGCCAACCCTCAATTTATATGCAGAAGTATCCATATTACAATTATAACAGAGGGATAGTGACTTGCCGCCTGGGTAAATAATAAAGCAGTCTAACATTTGACACATGATAAGTAATACCAACAAGATAAATTTACTTGAACAGGTTTGGAGATCAAAACATCTCTTTTTCTTATTTAATTTAAATTTTCTGCTGGTAAATTTCTTCAAGAGAACGACATTTCATGCTATTGATGAATATGATTGCCGGAGGGCAAGACTGAACAACCGTACGCGGCGTTCTCTACGAACTCGGGAGTGAAATATTCTCCCAGAGCCAAGTTCAGTCAAATTTCGCAATACTTAAGAAGTTGGCCCACGAGGCAATAAGTCGAAATACTCCGCTATCTCAATCTTTCACTCCCAACGAAATTGATTCATATCTATGCCTCATCAAGTTTACAAGTACGACCTAGTACATCCTCGTTTTAATGACTACACCTCTCATTGGCTATTCTCTGACCTAAGCTGGACACCAAATACACGCCCTCGCCGATATTTATACCCGACGGTGGAAACAAAGCGTGGCGCTCAAATCTGGGAGACAGTTCCTTGGGATGGACGTGAAAGGAATCAGGACTGGCTCACAAAATGATGCTGAGGAAGTGTGTAACCTTGATGGGCGTGGATTTTGAATATTGGCAAGGCGTTTTACACATTGAGCTATGTGTGCGCGCTAAGATTTCGCTTGCGGGAGTGCAGCTGACACTAAAAACTCAAGTAAACAATGGAATGTGTCGCGGGCCGCCTCCTGATAGTGTTCTCTGGTATAGTTTGAGTAGCCTGAGCATCTACCCCACATAGGATGAAGACGCAAAAGATCAAATTTCGCGCGGAGAAAAGCAAATAGATATGGAAGTATTTCCGGATAACTTAGGGTTTTTGAGATGTTCCCCCTGGTGGGTATTCACGGATGAGGGTTGACTTGGGGTGAAGAAAAAGCCACCATAACTTCGCAGTGGTACTTGCAGATGAAATCCAGGATATGAGTGCTCTGTAAATTGGGCCATTTTTTCTGTACTTTTTTTTGATATTGTCTCAGAGCTAGATAGCTATTTACCCAAAATCTAATGAAAAAAAAAGAATTTGATCGTCGAGAAAGTCCAGAAGACTAAATTTCTAAAGCAGCGCGGCCTCAGAAAAGAATACAAATGTCTAGGCAACATATAACAAGCCCCATAAGAACTCTGGACGGAAGGATTTTATACTCATCGGATTAGGTCAATCGAATTTATTACAAATCGTTCCTGACTCAATCTGTATCATAATCTGAACGCCTCAACAGATCCTATATAAATTAATAAATTCACCTTAAATTCGAGTAGGGTTTTCTGTTGTGCTACTTGAGTCTGTGGCTATCTAATATATTGGGCTCCTCTCTGATCCAGGCCAGATTTTGCATAGAGATCCTATTCTCTTTTTTTACGAACTAAGAATTTCGATATAATTTTCATTATGAATAGACATAATATAGCCCGGTGACGTTGAGTGATAGACTTTATTGGGAGTCTGGAAAGAATGAGTGACACAGGAGGCAATTTTGAGGCAAGCTTTCGAGTTTAACCTTGATCCAGATCCAATGGCTGTAATAGCTACTGAGAGAATTGCTAGGAAATTAGGGTAAGACTAAATTGTTAGTTTGAAGGCTCACGCAGAAGATTCGAACACTCTGCCGTTTAAGGATACATTAGACAGACAATCTACGACTTTTTTGATCGTGAAACTTGCATTAACCATTTCCAGAAATCCCGGGACAGATGAGTAGCTTTTAGCCTCAAAGATATGAAAAGTGGCATCCAGTATCGGTTGTAGCGCCAACAATGGACCAGCATTAGATCTAGGCTGAGAGTGTAAAAATGAAAGTGTTACTTGGGAAGTTCGATAAGAGTTGTTATACTCTTGGGAAATGTCACTTTAGAGGGATTAGGCCCGAAGTTGAACGATCAAATGAGAATGTGGTAAAGTTGCATTGTTATTTGAATTTGATTTCATTGTCCTGATTTGGCGCCCTATGGGCCCATGCAGGTGGCTATGAAACTATCTATATATATACATGAGGGGGAAACCATTACGATAAAAACCTCCTCCCCCTATATAGTATTTATATCTGTGACGGGAACCCCGAGTTGGTGATGATAATGTCGATTTAATAAACCGTATAAAGAAGAAAGAGAAATCTAGCTACAACTAACGGGTATTTATAATATTCAGCCTCTCAGTGATTGTCTTGACTGATTTCTTCACCCTAGGCCGAATACTTGCCACCCAGCCACATATTATCAAGAATCACTACGCTGTGACACTGATCTGGCCCCTTGGCTGGTAGTGCCGTATCTTCCAGTTTCCTCTATCATTTCCTTACAGTCTTACAACATGAATCTTCAACAATACGCTTAGGTATCCACATAAGCTCAGACAACGGCCAAACCGTGACAATATCTGTAGTCCTTCGTTACCTACAGGAAGTGCAATTGGCCATCAGTCCGAGACAGGACTAGCTAAAATTATACTCGACCTCGCCATTCTTTCCCTGCCCTCGAGTGCTAAAAAAGAGTCGACTTTGGTCTTGAGTTTGACCCTGATGGTCCAAATAATTGTGGTGGTGGATTGACCAGGAGCTGTTTGCGCGGGCGTCCTGGCCCTCTCTTTAATACCTCCGGCTTTTGGTGGGATACCAATGTGAACCCTTGGTCGTCTGTTGGTTTTGCCGTAGTTGTTAAAATAGATGCCGTAGTTAGTATTTCGCCTTTTCTGTATTCCGCCATTCTCTCCATTAGTTCATACCGTGCCCGTTGCACGCTGGCATTGTATGCCGCGAAGTGTTGACACGCCCCCTTCTGCCACGATTTATGGTCCTTGCCACAGTTGCAGCAAAGAACCGACTTCCTCGGGCATTCCCTGTTCTGATGAAAGCCCGCGCACTCACCACATCTCCTTACCCTATTGCACGAGGCTTGAGTATGCCCCCATTGACAGCAGTTGAAGCACTGCTTTATTTGCGCTCGGGGTGACCAGAGCTGGGCCGTGTACAGCATTGAGTTGTATACAATGCCGTTTCTTATCACTTCGCGTTGAAGTGCCTCTGTCGGCAGACTCGCGACGATTAACCCTCGAGTATGGCCGTTAGCTCCCATCCATCGGTGCTCCTTTCCGTCGAAAAGCCATCTCACCCTGTTGATTTTTAATTCGGGTATCCGAACTTTTGTTTCCGCCTCAACTTGGTTTATAAGCTCGCCGTTATTTGGATTTTTACCTCCTCTTATAAATGTCCCCAACGGGACCCCCAAAATCTCAACAGGATAATCCTGCTTCAAGACGCAGAACTCCTTTGGCTGCTCCATACTTAAAGCAGCGTCTCGCTGGGAGACCGACTGCACAAACACCTCCGTATCGTTGCTCCGCAGCTTCCTTCCTGCGTATGCCCCCGCAATATGTATTTTCGCCTTGTCTAGGAGCGCTGCCGGCTCCATGTTTTCTGCTCCTTGGATGCGTATTCGTACAGCCGCTTTAGTCGCTGGCGGCGCGACGATTGAGGCGTATGTGGGTCGCCCTCCCATCCCTTGTACTGCCGAAGCAGCCGTCATGCGCGACGGCTCCTCGAGATTCTTCTTGACTGCCTTTTCTAAGGCCAGCATCCGTTCTTCCATTCGTGAAGCCTTCAGCTTCGATTGTAACGTCGTAGCGTGGGCTTTGAAGGCATCGAGTGCCTCACCTACTTCGACCATCGGCGTCGCAGATTTGTCAGTGCCTGCGATAACCAGTCTGTCTCTGACCTTGTTTAAAAATAACCCTACTGTCATTAATGTCTCCATGTTAACGCCTGTAGAGCTTGCGAGAGACTCTACAGCCGTAATTGCGGCCGTTCCGCTGTCCGTTGGTGGTGGTTGAGGTGCCGTGAAAATTTTTTCAGCCGCGAAATCCACCGTTCTGGGTCCCCATCTCGCCATGCCGAAGCGCAATGAAAAAAATTCGGGGAATCAGGTAAGTGAGATTGATTAAGAAGAATGCAATAATAATAACGATGAAATAACGTTCGTGGAACGTTGTGCCGCTTTTCGTGAAAAATGACATTTTTCTTATTATTATTATTATTATTATTATTATTATTATTATTATTATTATTATTATTATTATTATTATTATTATTATTATTATTATTATTATTATTATTATTATTATTATTATTATTATTATTATTATTATTATTATTATTATTATTATTATTATTATTATTATTATTATTATTATTATTATTATTATTATTATTATTATTATTATTATTATTATTATTATTATTATTATTATTATTATTATTATTATTATTATTATTATTATTATTATTATTTGAATTTGATTTCATTGTCCTGATTTGGCGCCTTAAGGCCCATGCAGGTGACTATAAACCTAAAACTATATATTTACATGAGGGGGAAACCATTACGATAAAAACCCCCTCCCCCTTTAAAATTTTATACCTGTAGTTCTTCGTTACCTACAGTAAGTGCAAATGGCCGTTAGTCCGAAATAGAACTAGCTAAAGTAGACCTCACCATCCTTTCCCTGCCCTCGCGTGCCGAAAAGTGATGGCTGTGGTCTTGATTTCGACCCCGATGGCGCAAATAGATGTTGTGATGGGGCTGGGACCTGAACTTGTTTGCGCGGGCGTCCCGGCCCTCTCTTGAAGCCTTCTGGCTTTTGGTTGGTCACTAGCGTGAACCCATGGTCGTCTGGTATGTTAACAGTATTTGATTGAGGTAACTCCGTTGGTGTTTCGCTCTCCCTTCTTAGTTCGGCCGTTCTCTCCATGAGTCCATACCGTGCCCGCTGAACATTGGCCTTGTATGCCGCGAAGCTTGGACACGCCCCCTTCTGCCACGATAAGTGGGCCTTGCCACAGTTGCAGCAAAGTACCGACTTTTTCGGACAGTCCCTGGTCTGATGGGTGCCCGCGCACCCTCCACATCTCCTTGCCTTGTTGCAGGATGCTTGGGTGTGCCCCCATTGGCTGCAGTTGAAGCACTGCTTGACTTGTGCCCGGGGTGACCAGAGTTGGGCCGTGTAGAGCATTGAGTCCATTACAATGCCATTTCGAATCACTTCGCGTTGTAGAGCCTCGGTCGGTAAGCTCGCAATGACTGACCCTCGAGTATGGCCATTTTCCTTCACCCAGGTGTGCTCCTTCCCGTCATAGAGCCACCTCACCCTGTTGATTTGTATCCCTGGAATCCGTGCTTTTGTCTCCGTCGTCATTTTAAATATTGCCACACTGTTGTTGGCATTCTTTCCTCCGTGTATAATTGTCCCCAGTGGGACTCCTAAGATTTCAACAGGGTAATCCTGCTTTAGGACGCAGAACTCTTTGGGCTGCGCCATCCTCAAGGCAGCGTCTCTCTGGGAGACCGACTGCACGAACACCTCAGTATCATTGCTCCTTAATTGCCTTACGGCGTATGCCCCATTTATATGTAGTTTTGCCTTGTTAAGCAGCTCTGCCGGCTGCATCTTGTTGGCTCCTTCTACTCGAATCCGTACTGCCGCTTTGGTTGCTGGCGGCGCGACGATCGAGGCGTACGTGGGTCGCCCTCCCATTAGTTGCGCTGGTGGTGGTGCAGTCTTGCAGACCGGCTTTTCGAGACTCTCCTTTACGACCTTCTCTAAGGCCAACATTCGATCTTCCATTGGGTTAGCCGTCAGCTTTGATCGGAACATCTTGGCGTGGGCTACGAAGGCATCAAGTACCTCATCTATCTCGACCATTGGCGTCGCAGATTTATCAGTTCCTGCAATCGCCAGTCTATCTCGGACCCTGTTTAAATAATAAGCCACGGTTTTTAGTTTCTCCAATTTCATGCCAGTAGAAGTCGCGAGAGATTCTACAAGCATTATTGCGGCTGTTCCGCTATCCGTTGGTGGTGGTGGTGGTGCCGTGAAAATTTTTCCAGCCGTGAAATCCACCTTTCCTGTCCCCCAACTCGCCATGCCGAAGCGCAACGAAAAAACTATTATTATTATTATTATTATTATTATTATTATTATTATTATTATTATTATTATTATTATTATTATTATTATTATTATTATTATTATTATTATTATTATTATTATTATTATTATTATTATTATTATTATTATTATTATTATTATTATTATTATTATTATTATTATTATTATTATTATTATTATTATTATTATTATTATTATTATTATTATTATTATTATTATTATTATTATTATTATTATTATTATTATTATTATTATTATTATTATTATTATTATTATTATTATTATTATTATTATTATTATTATTATTATTATTATTATTATTATTATTATTATTATTATTATTATTATTATTATTATTATTATTATTTGATTTGATTTGATTTCATTTAGCCCGTTCAGGTACCCTATGGGCCCATGCAGGAATATCTAGCTATAATATTTACACAGGAGGAAACCATATTTGGTAAAAACCCCCCACAACTGTCTGTCTCGTGTCTATATGATTTCCGATGTTTCCTACAGGAAGTGCGCTTACACTGTGCGTCCAGTGTGAATGTCGTCCTATCCTTTTCCCGATCGCTCAATCCTTTCGCTGACTGCTGTCTCAACTTCTTCTGCAAGCCGGAACTGTTCAAGCCAGCCGTTTGTAAGTATCCAATCTGTAATTCTCTTCATGTCTTCCGGGCTGTTCATCATAGCTTCGAAAGACCTATCTTTTGCCCGTTGCAGCACCTCTCCTCTTCCCTTAGCCCACTGAGGACAAGCCATGACCATATGTTTAACGTTTTGTGACGGATATCCACACTGGCACTTTGGATTTGCCACTCCAGGGACCTTTCTTCTATAAAGATAAGAGTTGAGGCCGATATGCTCACTTCTTATTTGTATTGCAATACTACTTTGGGCCCTGCTCAGGTTTCGGTGAATGTTAGAGGGTGTGTTTCTGTAGGTGATTCTTTTTCTACCTGTTTTCTTGTCGGTGCTTATACTTGCTGCTGTCCAAAGTTCTGGGTCTGCTGACGCCTGATGAGAAGATAGTCGTTCTTCCTTAAAGTATTCCATGCGGTTTCCCAGTCCTGGAACGCTCCTATCTTGCCCGCTTCTTTTTGTCTACGCCTCACTTTTTCGTTCCCGCAGATTTTATTCCACTCGCTAGTGTCTCGGCTTCGATTTTTTGCGTGGCTATTTTCGCTCAGGCTATAAGCCTGTGATATTTTACTACATGCGGATAGAACCGTCTGCTTGATGGGTTGTCTTTCCGAAAGTCCGATATGTTGAACTCTCATTTGTTTGAGGTAGATGTCAAGTGGAAGGATTGAGCATTCGTGGTCTAGAGCCCTACTGCTGGTGGAATTATATGCCCCTGTGACAAGCTTCAAGCATTTTTGTTGGATACTTCGCAATGGTTTAACAATCCTTTCTGGTATTCTACCTGTTGGCCCAGCCGCAGCCCATATTGGACACCCGTAAGTCAGGGCTGGTCTCACAATTGCGTTGTACAAAAGCTTTGATTTCTTGAATGTTGCACCCCAAGTTGATTGCGTTAATCTACTTATCGCCTGTACTTGGGTGTGTGACTTTTGTACAATATGCTTTATGTGGGAGCCCCATTGAAGCTTGGGGTCGAAGTAGATTCCGAGGACTCTGAGGGAGGACTGTGGAGACGTCAGATGTCCTCGTATGTTGACAGTTGCTTCTAAATTGTGTCGCTTCCTTGCTCTTGTGAAGTACATGAGCTGGTACTTCTCTGGCGCAAACTTCACACCGTTCTTTTCTGCCCACGCCTCGCATATCCCGTGCTGTTCTTCTAACTTTCTGCAGTTCTCTTCGGTGGTACTTGACCATGTTAGTATGTTAGTATCGTCTACAAACCCCACAGCAGAAGAAGACGGGGTTTGTAGTATTGGAAGGAGTGTGCTAACAAAGAACAGGAAAAGAATCGGTGATAAAGAAGACCCTTGAGGTATTCCTGTGCTGGTGGGGATCTGATTTCCTCTGTAAGTACCGAGGACTACCGAGGTGGTTCTCTCTTCTAGGAATGATTGTACAAATCTACTGATCCACCCTGGAATACCTTTCACTCTCAGATTGTGAATTAGCCTTTCGTGGGAGACATTGTCAAAGGCTCCTGATATATCAAGGCTGAGAAGGGAAGCGACCTGGCTTTTATTTCTTCCCCAAATAGTATGTATCTGCTCCGTGATAAGTTCAACTGCTGATATCGTAGATCTTTTGGGTCGAGCTCCCATCTGTTCATCTGGGAGGAGGTTAAAATCTTCGGCCGCCTTTGAGATCCGGTTTGCTACCAATTTTTCGAGAAGCTTACCCATTGTGTTGAGAAGCGCTATCGGTCGATATGACTTCGGTGAGTCGTATCTAGGCTTCTGTGGTTTTCGAAGGATAATCGTCTTCGATTCTTTGAATCCCTTTGGATGATATCCGATAGAAAGACAAGCATTGAATAGCTCCGCGAGATATTTACTCAGAGTTGCCCTACATTCCTTGAGTAGTCGATTTGGAATCCCGTCTGGACCAGGAGCCTTATCGCTAGGCAGTTTTCCTAGGATTTCTTCTACTTCGGCACTGGTAATGGTGTCGGAGATATTTTCCAGCTCTTTGGGGTAGATGGTTGCTGCGATTTCCGATGTGTTTGCTACCACGGGTTTGGGGAAGAAATGTTCTGCCATGACTCGGGCTATTTCCGGAGCTTCAGAATGAACTCTTCCGTCAGTATCTTTGATATCCACTATCTGAGGTAGCCTCTGTTTCTCCTCGGGATCTTTTCTCGCCCATTTGGCAAGTTTCCAGATTTTTCCAGGGTCTCTCGTCGCCTCTACCACCGCTGCTCTCCATCCTATGGTCTTCGCTCTTTTTATTTGGGCCTTTTTCCTACTAGTGGACTTCTGGTATTCTATCCAGCTTTCTTCGGTGCCCAATTTTTTCCACTTTCTCCTTGCCTTTCGAGTTTCCTTTACTGCCTCGGAGCATTGGTTGGTCCAGTACGGCTTGGCATATCTTGATGGGTTGGCGTTGGGTATAGTGTCCCTTATTACCTTCTGGATAATTGAGGTGACCAAAGTCACCCTATGATCGATGGATTGGCGAGAGTTAAGGTCACTATGTTTTCCTATCAGTGCTAGTAGTTCGGCATTGAGTTTCTTGTTGACTTCATCCCAGTTTGCTTTTTTCCATTGACGACACGGAACCATCGCTTCTTTAAGGCTCGACTGAATTGACAGCTGCGTATGGATCGGAATGTGGTCAGAGGACGCCTCCAGCTCGACGGCAGGTTGGCAGCATGTAACTGTGTCTTCTAGCTCTTTAGATAGGAAGACAAGATCGAGAGTACTTTCGCTTCCCCTTTTGCTCCAAGTTATTGTCCCCTCGGGAAGCACTAGCTCCATATCTTTACTTCCTAGCATTTCGATTAAGTCGTCTGCAAGTTTGTGGTGGCTGAGTACCGTTTGACCTCCCCATCTAGGATGGTGTAGGTTGAAGTCTCCTACGAGGATATGTTGACCGTTCTTCGACAGAATTTCTGGGAGATGCTTTAGGGTTCCTAGATTTTTGCTGCTATGAGAGAGGGGAGGAGGGTTGTATATATTAGTAATGTACACCAGACCTCCGTTGGTTTGGATACTGATGGTACTTATATCTCCCTCGGCTTCCTCGGGACTCTTTTCCATCCTCCACTTGCTAACTGCGAGGTGTTTGCTTACGTATATGCATGATCTGCATTTGTTTCCTCTTGGAAACACTAGGTGGTAAGCTGGATGTTTGACTGTGGTATTTTCTGTTGGGTGACGCCATGGTTCTTGTAATGCCACCACATGGTGCTTCGTTGGATCTAACGCTTGGAGAAAGTGATGTTGTACTATATTTCTGCTTCTGTTGACGTTATACTGTATTATATTTAGCGTATTTGTGCCCTTCATTGGCTCATTGTGCACTGCGGTGCTTCGCTAATCTCTACTACATTTTCCCGTGTCACAGGCCGGGGATTCTCTTGAATTGTCGAAGGCGACATACTCCTGAGGCTTGAAGCGTTTGCTGCTGTAGCGGTCAGGTTTACTTGGGCGATGACTTTTCGTGGCCTTCCTGGCCCTCGGCGTTCGATGACTTCCCCATCGGCTCCGACGACTTGTGTCCCTAGTCCTCCTGCTCTTCTTTTTCTGCTTCCTACAAACTGCCAGCCTATATCTTGACTTTCTGGCTGTTTCTCATGTGCAGTGAATCTACCTGGGTCTTGTGTCCTGTTGAGGACCGCTTTAGCTTTGGCTGAGATTCTAACTGGACAGCTAGAGTCCCATGAGTGGTGGTGCCTTGCACAGTTGCCACATCTTATCTCTGGTTTACCGGAGCATTCTCTAGTATTGTGGGCGCCGGCACACTGGCCGCATTTGGAGGCGGCGATGCAGACCTTTGCAATATGGCCGTATCTCTGACAGTTAAAGCACTGCATGGCACGGAATCCTGAACGAAAGATCTCTGTTGCTTTCAGTTCATACTTCCACATTAGCCCTTTCGCAATTGCCTTATCTGCTGTTTCTGCCTGTTCGAACCAGACGATAAGAGAGCCTGCAGCTTTCTCTGGCTGCGAATATTTTTTCAGCCATGTGGCTCTCTGTACCCGTATGCCTTGTATATATACTGCGTTTGATTTTTCTAGTTCTCTAAGGTGTTCCGAATTCCCTGGGTCGAATGACCGAGGCATATCGTGTACTAGTGTTTGATATGAAGGATGGGCTATTTGTGCTGTAGCTGCCAGCTTCGTCGTCCACTCTTTTCTCCTCTCCATCATTTCTTTGGCTTCTTGGCCCGCGTAGTACACCTTCACCTGTCCATTTGACATCTGTCTAGCTCCGACAATTTCGTTGCTACCAATCTTCTTTACTAACTCTTCGCTGGAGAGCTTTGCGACTTCTCTCTTCTCATTTTCATCTAATATTCTTATCGTGGTACCTGCAACTTCAGGCCTGCTTGCTATCTTTGCCCACGATTGTTCTCGTCCTTGGATCGAGCCTTGGGGCTGCGCGATTGATGCTTTAATTGACTTTATTTCCTGTAAGATCTTAGCTATCTCTGTGTGTTCATTGTTAGCCTTTGGGGCTGTGTGAGTGGTCGCGTCGCGAAGTCCTTCAATTACGCGTATTGCTTCATTAATAATCTTCTTGTATGCTCTGGTTGAGAGCTCATCTCCTTCAACTGCTTTCTTGAACCTCTTTAAGGCTGTATCAGTATCTGTGGCATTGTTCGACGCGTCGTGTCCGGCTTTCGGGGCCGTATGAGACTTTCTACTGTGAGAATCCTTGATAGGATTACTCTCCATCACTGTTAGGGTATGGCTGCAACTTTACGGGATTAAAATCGATGGGGGCAGATTTTTTCAAAATGATGATGTTTTTGTTCTTATTATTATTATTATTATTATTATTATTATTATTATTATTATTATTATTATTATTATTATTATTATTATTATTATTATTATTATTATTATTATTATTATTATTATTATTATTATTATTATTATTATTATTATTATTATTATTATTATTATTATTATTATTATTATTATTATTATTATTATTATTATTATTATTATTATTATTATTATTATTATTATTATTATTATTATTATTATTATTATTATTATTATTATTATTATTATTATTATTATTTTTTGAATTTGATTTCATTTAGCCCGATTTGGCGCCTTATGGCCCATGCAGGTGTCAACGAACTCTAATATTTATATAGGAGGAAACCTTTATGGTAAAAACCCCCTCAACTTCTCAATTTATATACACTTTAAGTTTGTGTTACCTTCGCGAAGTGCACTAATACTGTTTTATCCAGTGCGGATACCGTCCACTCCCTTATTTGTGGCAAGAGACCAATTCTCCTTGCTGACCTCTCTCTCACTCATCTTGGCCTCGACTTCAAGCGTCAGTCGAAACTGCTCTAGCCTTCCTTCCTGCTGGATCCATCTAGTTATCCTTGCAATATCCGTGGGATTGTTCATCATGGCCTCAAATGACCGGTTCTCTGCCTTTCTCAGTATTTCTCCTCTTCCTTTGGCCCAGCTGGTGCAGGCCATGACCATATGCTTCACATTTTGGGACGGATATCCACATTGGCATCGTGAACTGTCTACTCCCGGAACTTTTCTTCTGTGCAGATAGGAATTGAACCCAATGTGTTCGCTTCTTATCTGTATAGCTATGCTGCTCTGATTATTATTATTATTATTATTATTATTATTATTATTATTATTATTATTATTATTATTATTATTATTATTATTATTATTATTATTATTATTATTATTATTATTATTATTATTATTATTATTATTATTATTATTATTATTATTATTATTATTATTATTATTATTATTATTATTATTATTATTATTATTATTATTATTATTATTATTTGAATTTTTTTGAATTTGATTTCATTTAGCCCGATTTGGCGCCTTATGGCCCATGCAGGCGTCTACGAAACTCTAATATTTATATAGGAGGAAACCTTTTTGGTAAAAACCCCCTCAACTTCTCAATTTATATACACTTTAAGTTTGTGTTACCTTCGCGAAGTGCACTAATACTGTTTTATCCAGTGTGGATACCGTCCACTCCCTTATTTATGGCAGGAGATCACCTCTCCCCTACTGCCCTCTCTGTCACTCATCATGGCTTCGACTTCAAGCGTCAGTCGAAACTGCTCTAGCCTTCCTTCCTGCTGCATCCATCTAGTTATCCTTGCAATATCTGTGGGATTGTTCATCATGGCCTCAAATGACCGGTTCTCTGCCTTTCTCAGTATTTCTCCTCTTCCTTTGGCCCAGCTGGTGCAGGCCATGACCATATGCTTCACATTTTGGGACGGATATCCACATTGGCATCGTGAACTGTCTACTCCCGGAACTTTTCTTCTGTGCAGATAGGAATTGAACCCAATGTGTTCGCTTCTTATCTGCATGGCTATGCTGCTCTGGGCCCTGCTCAGGTGTTGATGGATACTAGAAAAAGTTCTTCTTTGGCTCATTCCTGTCTTTCCCGTCTTTTCATCTTTGTATAGATTTACTGCGTTCCAGAGTTGTTGTTATTATTATTGTTGTTGTTAAAACAAAATGGTACATCTCAGTGTGTAAGTAACACTTGGTTCCATTACCTTGGTATGACTGAGCAGATACGTCTCATTCTTGGAGAAGAAGAAGAAGAAGAATGAAAATTTATTCGGGACGGGCACAAGCCTAGCACTCAAAATACGTCTAATTGTACTTTAGTTCCCAAGGGTCCAATACGTCGGACTACCAGAAGGGCTATCTGTCAAGAGAACGATACTATCTGAGTGCAGTAAAATCAAGCAGACCATAAGGGGAATCAAGAACAGGCACGCCAAGAATTTAAAGCTAGACATTGAAGAATAGACCAGAATTTGTGGCATAGAGAATGCGAAAGGGACACAAAAAGATGCCGGTCAGGTGGCCGTGTGACGGAAGCCGAGTTGGTGATGAATAAATCGATTTAACAAACTGTATGAGGAGAAAAGCTAACTCTAGCTACTTCTAACAGGTATTTATAAGAGTTTATCCTCCTCGTGAATCTACAGACTAGTGACTTGTCCTTAGGCACAATACTTCTTACCCAGCCACGTATTTCCAGGTGTCACTAAGTTGTAATGACGCTTCAGCCTCCTGAGTAGTAGTGCCGTTTCGTTCAGCTTCATCTCCACCCCCATACAGCCTCATCGTAAGGATTCCTAGTATCAAGCTTAGGTATCCACCTAAGCTCAACCAACGGTCAAACCGTTACACTGCGTTCCAGGAGTGAAAAAACTCATGGATACGTCCAGTGAACGAGAAACTATCTGGTCGTCGAGCTTCGGCAGACCCTGAACATTGGAAAGCCGTAAATATTGTTACAGATAAGTTTTGGAAATGGAGACACAGGGTGTTGTGGACGTACTGGCCCTCCATTTCGTCTAGGTTTCCTACACGATCCTGTGTGTATTAAAGAAGTTGGAATGGGTAATATGGTAGCACTTCAGGCTACCTATTGGATATATGAGCGGCTGTATGGCGTGGGCGTAAGGAGGTTATTGGGGGTTTTGTATGCCTAGATGGCGCCACACTCGTTTATGGTGTGGCTTAGGCTTTGTGTCGCTTACACTTGTACCTGTAGCGCACACTTTCCACACTTTTAGCTGTAATCCGAATATAACACTCTTTTAGTCAACTTCTGCTTTCGTTCTATAAAAATTGCACCCATTTCATTGCGCGATATTTGCAACAATAAGACAACAGGCAGAAAAAGGATTACCCGTAGAAACACACCCTCAAATATCCACCGGAAGCTTGTCAGGGCCCAAAGCAGTATTGCAGTTCAGAAAGAAGTGAGCACATTGGTCTTTTCATGGTTCATATCATGACTCTCCATAAAAGGGTGTAAGCATGCCTAAGCAGCGGTGGGGGGTCTAGTTGTCATAGTAACACATTTGTCAGGTCTCGGAGGACTGGTATTATTATTGACACTAGCGTCGAGCTAGTCCGAGGAGACCCTTAAGTAGTCCTCGTTCACCTTTGTAGGGGGCAAGAAAGGTCTTGTTAGATTTTCATATCTTGTCCGCATTCCATCTTATCTACGTTTCATCCTACGTATCTTGTTTATAACTTGTCCCGTGACTTCTATCTTGATACTCTCTCGCCCCGTAATAGGTCTCAATTCTTATCTGTATCGAAGGAAGGTCCTCGGAGTGATTAATCCAAAATTTCAGTGTGTATATTCGTCTCATAATGTCAAACAAATGTTCTCGGTGTGTACTCAGTGGGCAATGGGAAGGGGAGAGATGCTTCGAAAGGCAAACGATAGGTCCTTTACGGTAATTATGAGCAGCCCAGATAATATGGGGAGAATTACAAAATGGATCCTGGCAAAAGATAGGTTGAACAATTCTGGCTTGCAGGAGAAGTAGAGATAACAACAGAAGATGTGGGCAAGGATAAGACTGAATTCATACTGTATAAACAGTGTAAATGCAATTCCTGTAGGAAACCTTAGAAAACCAATAGACATGAGACAGACGGTTTTGGGGGGGGTTTAACCGAGTTGTTTGTTTGTTTTGTGTAAATTTCATACCTAGATATACCTGAACGGGCTAAATGTAATCAAATCAAATTGAGTTCCCTGTTCTATTATTACTCGGCTGGTAGATCTCATTCTAATTGAGTTCCTCACTTGATACTAAGTTGGAAATGACATGTTGCTACAATTCCATTTTTAGGACTTGTTCCTCACCGAATACGAGAAAAATATGCAAAATTATAATGGTTAAAAAATCAAATATAGTTAGTTTCTTTCACGTAGATTCTAGAAGTCCTCCATAGTCATAGACTCTCTTTTTAATTCATATTGTATTCAGCTAGATTCCATTGATCTTGATTACTTGTGTGGATCGAGATACGTGTTATTATGGTAGCCACTGCGTTAAGAGCGGGTGTAGTGTCAAAACCATCCGACACCTGATTCAGGTTGCCAGGACACATACCTGCTGATGGCTAAAGCCTTAGTATGGTTTAACTGACATCATAAATTCCAACAGAGAGACAGTGACCAAAAATACGAACAAATTTGGAAAATAATTTATCTCAACTCATTATTATTTGGTCAACGAGGTTAAAGAAAACCAAGACAGGCTTAATCCAGATTTGGCGATGGTTAGATCAGATACTGGCAAAGGAAAATGTAACGGAATATCTCGCAATAACAGAAAAGATAGAGGTAATCCTCACATTAAAGATACCATGGTATCCATGAAGCCCGTCATACATCTATACACTGTGTCGTAGACTAAAAAGATAAAGACGCTAGGTTGTCGTGGGAAAAGAAGAACACGAGGACATGAGTGGACTTCAATACGAAAAAATCAATGCAAAGCGGCAAGAACAAAAGGGATTACGATAGATGTAGATTTAATGACAAGACAGGCTATTAAAGTTTGCCGGCATAGCTAGTATCCCTACAATCTCCTCAAAAATAAACTCATTTGTTTTACTAGTATATATTTTATCAGTCGATTTTTTTGGCTTGTGGGTACTGTGGCAAATCGTCATATTGGAAGAGATACAGGGCTCTTTGGCTCGCTCCTACCGCGAGATTCCTTACCTGAGATTGGAATTGGAAATGGGCTCACGAAATCGATCGGCAAGGCACTGTCGCTTTCAATTACAGACTAAGTTCTGGCAAAATACTGAGAGTACTTCTACTTGATACTTGATACTTGCTCTATTGCACGTCGAATATCTTTAGTGGTCGCAAATTTTATACTGAAGGGTCTACATCGCCAATCAGGTCTCGTCGTACGATTTAGAAAATCAAAAAATTGCTACTAGATGATGCACTCTTCAACGAGGAATCAAAAATATTGAATTCTCTAGAGCTGTATTAATGAACGAGAAGTATTGATATAACGCACCATTCAATCTGAGATCATAGAGCTTATGGCTTTATCAATCTAAAATCTATCTGGACTAAATCCGAGTAAAGAGATGGTTGCATACATTTCAACCAGACCGATTTCTAAGGTGTCACATTAGGAATTCGTGACAATGCTTCACATGTGGGAAATGATTATCACAAATAAAAAATTATCGAGTCTTAACGTGAATGGGGTCTTTTGAGTGGAAAAACCAGCCACCAGCAACTTTCTTGGTGAAGGAATGTGTTGAGAATCAGCATGAAATATTGAGAGCTAGCAGGGTCGAGCTGGTGTTAAACCGCTTGTGTATATGGTAAACTAGTCCAAAATTTAACTCATGTTGATAGACAGCATAGCACTGAAGTAAAGTTAACAATTTTTATTACATCATTCTAAGTGGAAGAATGTGGCGGCAACAACCATATATCGCTTTAGGTAACAATTGAAGGCAACAGAACGGAAAATTTCTCCCTCGCCCTGGTGATCGAGGGTACTATTGAATGGACGTATTTGTTGGTCATACGGTGCGAAGATACAGCGTACAGGCTCGTATTTCGTCTAGCACCTGGACAACAGCCCTACATGATAGATTAGAACTCTGATTCAATTCCAGTACGATCTAGCTATAATCGCTCGATCTTTTGTCTCTCTTTTTGTCACAGGGTAGACCTGTGAGGTTGGTGCTGGCTGCACCAGCACTGAGTCAGACAATGCAAGCCTTTTTATTGCATCAGATTTCAATTGCGTACGCAGCTATCTAGTTTTGTCACAAAATCAGAGAAAAACTACATACTATATGAATCAATGTAGAAGAGGTAATGAGGAAATAATGACCACGCATTCAATGAGGTTGTAGAGCGCATTTATACAGGTAACTACCTAAATGAAACTAATTACAGAATTTGCAGTCACATGTGTAAAAATAATGTGGCCTACTTGATAGCCCCAATTATTCTAACTTCTAATAAGAAGAGCGGTCATGCTTCGTATTTTTTTTGCAAGTACCACTCCAGAGTTATGGCAGCTTTTTGTTAACCCCAAGTCAACCCTCATACGTGAATACTCATAGGGAAAAACCTCAAAAAAACTGAGTCATCTAGACATGTCTCCGTTATCTATTGACTTTTCTCCGCGCGAAATGTGGTTTGAAGCGTCTCCTTCCCAAGTGGAGTAGGTGCTTATGCTATTCAAACTGTACCGGAGATTACCACTAGGAGGCGGACCACGACACCTTCCATCGTTGGCTTGAACAAATAATGTCAGCTGCACTCTCGCAATCGAAGCCTTGGCGCACGCAAAGCTCAATTTGTAAAATTTCTCGCCAATATTTCAAAATTTTACGCCCGTCAAAATAGTATCCATCCTCTTCATCATCTTGTGAACTTGTCCTTATCCTTCTTACGCCTATTCAAAATAACTCACTCCCAAATTTGTGCGCGACGCCTTGTTTCCTGCGGCGAGTATAAATATTGGCGTGGGCCTGTATTTGGTGAAGAGCTGAGGCCAGAGAAAGTCGACGAGGGGTGTGGTCATTGAACTGAGGATGCACTAAGTCGTGCCTGTAGACTCAATAAGATTTTGGTGGGGATCGTCCATATTGGGTTGGAGAGCTTTATTTCGTAGACAGTCTCGGATCATTGCCTCGTAAGCCAACTTCGGAATTGCTAAATTTGACTACAATTGGCTCTGGGAAAATATTTCACTCCTAGGTTCGTAGGTGGGACCGCGAATATTATTCAATGTTAGTCTACCCATCGTTTGCATTTGCTTACAGCGTCGCCTGCATTCTCGCAATCGAAATCTTGGCGCGCACTACATTCTTCAACTTGAAATCTCTGCCAGATATCAAGATCTCAACTCTTTCGAGATCGTATCAATCGTCTGCATCATCTAGTCTACTTGTCCTACATCGCGGGCTGTAGATAACAAAACTTATTTTAAATTGCATGTCCCTAGACAACTTTAATTCTAATATAATTGCTTCACTAACTGGATCCATAAGTCAGAATTTACCCTCAATCTTCCTACTAATTATTATTCAGCTCATCTTCAACTTTACACTATGTCACACGATCTCAAAGCCACCCCTGTGGAACCTTCGGCGCCAAATGGGGTGTTGAACGGCTACTCAAATAAATTCGGTTCGTTTAATTTATTTAAATTCAAGTTAATTACTAAAGCTGAACATAGAAAGAATAAACCTACAGAGTGAAAATCCTCTCTCCGCTCTAGTACCCGAACAGTTTATTGCGATTATTCCTTCTTTCACCCTAGAGTCAGGCGTCACTCTCAAAAATGCCCCTGTCGCCTATACTACAAGAGGAAAACTCTCTACAGAGAGAAATAATGTTATGATAATCTGTCATGCACTTACAGGTAACGCCGATATTGGGGGCTGGTGGGGCCCGCTAATAGGTAGCTCTGGTCGTGCCCTCGATATCTCTCGGTTTTTTATCATCTGCATGAACAGTCTTGGAAGTCCCTATGGAACAGCTAGTCCAGTCACATGCAAGGATGGTCTATCTCAAAACGAAGTTTACGGCCCTCATTTTCCTTTGACAACAATACGTGACGATGTGAAGTATGTCAGTAATCCCGAGTAATAGAAAACTAGACTAATCGGCTTCGTTCAGTCTACACAAGATGGTACTAGATGATTTGGAAATCAAACAAGTTGCAGTTGTAATCGGGGGATCAATGGGGGGCATGCTCTCTTTGGAATGGGCTTTCTTTGGAAAAGAGTACGTCCGATCTATAATACCAATAGCTACTTCAAGTTGTCACAGCGCCTGGGGAATTGGTTGGGGAGAATCTCAACGGCAAAGCATTTTTGCAGATTCGAAATATAACAATGGCTTCTACTCATCCTCAGAGCCTCCTGTCAATGGTCTCTGCGCAGCTAGGATGTCTGCACTTCTAACTTACCGAAGTCGAGACTCATTTGAAGCTCGGTTCGGGCGTAAAACTTTAGAGCGAGACAAAAACCAACTACCTGTGGGACAGTCTATGGTCCACTTATCCGAAGAAATCCATGGCTCACTTCATAATGATGGAAACAGCTCGTACAGCTACGACTCTCTCTGTCAGCCAAGTTTCAATAGTCAAGTTGAATGTGGTATAAATGTGCAATTTCCAAAAAACCTTGCGCCTAACTCTACACCAGAATTCTCATATTCTGGTGAAAAGAACAGACCAACTTGCTTTTCAGCTCAATCTTACCTCCGCTATCAAGGAGTTAAATTTACAAAACGTTTTGATGCCAATTGCTATATTGCCTTGACGCGGAAAATGGATTCCCACGATCTTTCCCGCTCACGGTCATCTTCAATAAGGGAAGCTCTTGCTTTAATTCAACAACCAGTTCTTGTTCTTGGTATTGAATCAGACGGTCTCTTCACTGTCGCCGAGCAATACGAAATAGCATCAGGAGCCCCTCATGGCCGGCTTGAAATCATCACAGGCATTGACGGTCACGACGCTTTCCTCATACAACATGAACAAATCAATAAGCACATAATATGCTTCTTACATGAAGTCCTTCCAGATATTATGAAAGCGGATGGTGATTAGTCTAGGGATAAGAAGGTTTGAGTGTTGGCGACCACAACCCACGCAAATGGGATATCAGAAAACAACAGAAGTACGATAGATCGCATTTCTGAAAATCTTACTTTCAAGAAATCATCTCCACGTCTAAGTCTGTCAGTTCGCAATGACGTCACTCTCAAAACCTCCAAAAAGGTTGAGTAAGCTCGAAGACGTGAGTGTATGAGGCCCTCTTGCGCAATATTCATGGTAAAAGTAATCCTACGGTTAGTGACCTGCTGAATTTATGTCCATGAGCTTTTCACTACTATAGCTCTCGCCGCGTGGTACCAAAGATTAACGGTAGTGAATGAACGTAGTTCTGTTTAGTGAACTATCCTAGAATAGAATATAGGGTAAGTTTAATGGCTAGATTAGCTAAAAGCTGTCCATCGCACACCCTCTATCTAAGTCTCCTGGCACACTTATAATTTCTGCTGGTCTTTCACTAATAATTTTAGAATGTGCAAACATACAATGGAAAAGCCTGGATTAGGAAGCCATCTAAGCACGATTTCAGCGCAAACATAAATGTCAATCAACGATTAAGAAAACCCATGTATAATGAATTAACCTTAAGTGGTCCCTAAATAGGCTCCTAAGATAGGCATAATTCCTGGAAAATTTTCAGGCCCAAGATTTAGAATATTGTTTTTATCATGCTGGAAATATCACGCAATAAAATGAGCGCAATGTTTCAGGAACGAAAAGAATTGATTGATAGAGTGACATGCTCAGATTAATGTTAAAAGAGTGGGGTTGTGTGCTATAAGTACAAGTATAAACGATGTATAGCTTTAGCCACAACATAAATACCTGAAGCGCTACGACATAACTCATCCTAACCCCTCTACTAAAAGCAAGGTATTATCGGGTACCCAGACGAAATCGAGGGCCCGTAAATCTAAAACACTTTGTATCTCCATTTGCAAAACTTCTCCTGACCGACAAGATCAATCAACTCAGGTGAAACCATATTATCCGATAACCCTACACAACAAACATACGGTTAGTGGCAAAATATTTTATTCGGAGAGAGAGACCTTTGTGCATGAGAGCCCCTAGAAAAGATCTTAGCGACGAGCCTGAAAGAGGCCTTGAGAGGCGAAAGAGAATGGAACGGCTGGCTATATAATTGTGCCTCGGGTGGCCCTAGCGAAAGAAAAAGAGATGACAAGCGATGTAAGTGCTAATTTGTCAGAGAACGTATCCGGAGGAAGGAATTTAGTAGATTTCAAGCGATAGATATTCCAACCTGATAGAAAGGGTAGCTTTCAATTCTAGTATGTACATGTTGGTATTGTTGCCATATTGAGAGAATGTAAAGGTGAAAATGGCTATGATATTAACTCTCTTAGCTAATCATACAAGTTGTGATTATTGTACTGGCATAAAAGACAGTTATATGTGAATGAGATGGAGAGGAATGTAGAATATCCCATGTAACACGGTTTAATATTCTACATGCAAGAAGATGGATGAGCTATTTGTATAGATAAGAGTATTCCCTTTTAGTAAGATAGTAGTCATCTATATACAGAACAACAGTAGTTCTACACCCACATTCATCTTCCTACCAAAGGCAATGTCTCCAAAGTTGTTGGAAAATATACTGTACGATATTATATTGATGTATTTGATGAAGTAAATTATTTCATTTTATTGTCCTGTCTGAGTCTATGACTATGTAGGACATGCAGGTCCTCTCTGCCTACAGGTCAAGGATACCTATACCAGTAGTTTATCCCCTCCCATGCCTCCCATACAGCTCCCCTCAAACAGTACCACCCCTCACAAGTCCTCATTCGATCATACACTTAGAGCATCCCTTAGCCCTTCATTATCTCCCCTCTCCAGCCAACGCACCGATGGCCAGTTGCGGGTGTATGGCATCCGGGAAAAATCGCAAAAGCCACTGGGTGCGGGGCTCTTTTAATACCGACATTAGAACTAAATCCAAAGATATAGTGATCCTTCCGAAGCTTTCGAAGAGACCGGCCAGCTGGGCGCTGCAGACTTGCGGGTACCTCGGGAAATTCACCCTCTGCCTTTCTAGCCTCCTTCCCGAAGGTCGTGCCGAAATGTGAGAAAAGTCTTGACAGAGCGTGATTGCTGTATAGTAGCTTAGCCTAGCTTCTTTTGTACCGTCCAGGGCGCTGCATAGTGCCGTTGACTCATCGACAGAAGAAGCCCTCCTGGCTAATTAGCCGAAATCTCGGTCTTGGCGCCCACAAAAATTCCAAAGTTGAAATCTCCTCGAAAATGTCAGTCCCAACACGGTCTTCAGAGACCTCTTTCCCCTCTCGCTTCACTTCTCAGCTGCCTGTCCTTCCTCAAGATGTATAACCCTATTAGAGCAGCAGTCCCTCATAAACCAAGACCCCAACTTTATATATTGTGACTTAATTTCCTCCTTGCGGTTATACGTAGCGTCGTAGATATGTAGTGAAAGATGGCTGAAGATTAATGGGGCAAGCTACTGTTTGCAATTGAGGTTCCGCCTTATTGGTCGTTGAGGCGAGATGATGTGTGGTTAGAAAGAAGTTAAAGACTCAGATGAGAATGATAAGAGAGGTATTGTTGAGAAATCGTCAAATGGAGATGTATTTGAGGTTGCTTTCGACTTCGATTCGGATGCGATTCTTCTTGGCTATCCCAGATATGCAGAGCATACTAAGCGATTATACTAAGCGATTATACCGGCACCACTGAAAGGTATGAATTCGTCTTTGCCGGCCCTTTTCCACGGGACCTTGTACCCGAACAAAAAAAAATGGTAGCAACGGAAATTGCATGCGCGGGAAAAAGTCTCAAAAAACCTGCAGCCCCAGCCAGGCGTGGCCTAGACACCGGGACCACATGAGGTAAGCATTTCATCTATATCTCCCTTATTTGTGACAGTCGAGGCCGACTTGATCCAATCTACCATCTTCGTATCGGGTGCCGGGTACGCTCCGGAAACTCATCGGATGGCTTTTCCTCCATGATCAAGGGTGGGTGACGAGTAGGGCTCCGACCCTACCATCTGATCTGATCGTGGTCAGCTTCATGATAATGGCGATAGGGGAATTCGTTGAGAGATGAAGACGATACAGACGGCGAAAGCGATTGGGAATCTCCATCGAAGTGAGGACTTTGTTACTCAATCTTGGCTCTGCAGACTCTACAGTGAGAGCTGGAGGTTCGTAGACGACACCACTGACAGGTGTTGAAAATAGTCCCTCAACCTTCTTGATGATACCCTCCTAATCATGAGTCCTTTATTTCAATCGCTTCAAAAGCTTCCACGGCCTAACATCTCTCCCATCTTCACCGGCAGCCTTTGATTTCGTCATAGACCATTCAAACATAGTAACCTAAGTTTGGCGTCCCCCGATAATTCTCCATCGACACTAGTGTTGGAAGAAAGGGTCGCGGGTCATGTCGTGGCTTTTTTCGGCATAGGATAGGGACCTCGAAAATGGTTTGGTGTACCGAAGTGGAGTGCGATAACTAGTTTAAATGGTCTTCATAATTTTCTTCGTGATTCATGTTGTTAAGAAATCTCTGCAATCTGGGATCTCCGACCAAAATCAGCTCGGTACTACTACTTCTGATGAGGCTCTCGGTCGGGAATTAAGGATTCGATCGTTAGGAATGGCCGAATGTTAGCTCTGGAGTAATATTTCACTCCCAGGTTCGTAAAAGACACCACTGACAGATGATCAGCCATTTCCTTCAGATGAGAACGGGTTATTTTACATATTTACTTACAAGGTACACAGGACTACAGTTATGGCTGCAGCCCTGTCCCTGAGGTGACCCGGCAACTGATGTAATCTACAATATCATATAATCTAAAGAGAGTCGGAAGGCCCGAAGCAAAGTTATGAAGCTATTGTGAGCGCTGTACTGCGCACGTCTTACACAAAATAAATGAAATAGCGCGGATTAGATAGATTCCCAACAGGAATCTGGTCTTCTCGAATATAGAAGAAGATTGTTTAGCACCGTGGAAATTACGGCAGATAACAACGGCAAGTGCCATTTCACAATCGTTTGGCAGTTCTCGTCACGTGATCTAATAACCATTCGTAGCTCCGATTTTTAAATCTGGAAGTCATTGCTGGAAAGAGAAGAATTGGAAAGCTGAAGAATAATAGAAATACGTCAATCGTTCAAGAATTTGAAGGTGCTAAACCAAGTAGCTCCTATCGTAGCAATAGTAAGAGCGGCATTATTGAGAGGTCATCATATAGAAATTTGCCTGAGGTTGGTTTGGACTTCCATTCGGTTGGGATTCTCCTTAGCTATTCCAAGTACGCAAAGCATTTTCAGCGATTACATTGGCACCACTGGAAGGTGGGGAATTCGTCTTTGCCGGCGTTTGCTGAGGTAAGCGGCTCAAGAATTACGGCGCGATTCCGATTTGAGTAATATTGATATCAATCGGGGGTCATTGGGATATACTATGGAAACAGGGCTGCTCAATGGAGGAAAAGATTGAATTAATTATTCTGTTTAGGTAATTCCCGGGTAGTATATATACACGTATTCTCAGGGTGACGAAACTCAGCATCTTGAATGGTGACCCTTACGAACCTCCGGCTCTCACTGTAGAGTCTGCAGAGACGAGATTGCGTAACAGATTCGTCTTAAACGATAATTCTCAATCGCTCTCAAAGTCTGTACTGTCTTCATCTCTCCACACGCCCTCTATCATCATTATCATGAAGCTCACCACGATCAGACCAGATGGTAGGGTGAAACCCTGCCCATCACGAACCCTTGATCATGGACGAAAAGCCATCCGATGAGTTGTCGGAGTGTACTCAACACCCGATACGGGGATGGTCGATTGGATCAAGTCGGCGTCTTATGTTACAACGAAGGTAGATATAGATGAATATGCGTACTCATGTGGTCCTGGTGCCTAGGCCTCGCCTGGCTGGGGCTGCAGGTTTTTTGAGACTTTTTCCCGCGAATGCAATTTCAATTGTTACCATTTTATTTTTTAGGTAAAAGGTTCCGTGGAAAAGGTGGCCAGATTCCACGGGTAAACACTTGGCTGAATAGATATTCATCAAGGACAATATTTCAATAATCTTTCAAGAAACATGAGAGAATAGGAGCACTGCACAAGGTGTTTCCTGGGCCCGAGAAGAGCCCAATGTGCTAGAAAGTCCAAGACTTAAGTAGTACAATAAACACACCTCTCTCTCTTTCTCTCCCTGGACCTTATCTGAAAAAAATTTGGTGTGATGAGAAGTCTTGATTAGAGTAGATTAGATTAGATTTATTCTGGAGTCCTGTTTGATTCTTGGACTGTAGAGGACTTCTAGAACCTAGATGATAGTGTCTAGCTACATTTGAGTATTTTCTAGAATTAGTTTAACCTGTATCCTCATAGATAGTGAGGGCCATTCCCAGTATAAAAGAAGTCCTGAGTCACTGCCTCGTACGCTGATCTTTTTCAATGCTGCGAAATTTGAACTGACTTAGATCTGGTGGCTATCACATTGTCAGATTCGTAATTGAAACCTTGAGTAGATGTCTAGTCTTGGTCCTTCCCGTGATGATCGCGCGGTGCGTTTGTGGGCAACCATCGTCCGACAGGTGCATTGAGCCACACGTTGATCGCTTGTGACGATGAGTACGGTACGATGACAAAACCACTGTGAATGGTATGCAGTGGCGACCATTAGCGGGTTCCTTTGCCGGGACTCCCAACCGTCATCAGCTGTTAGTATCCGATAGACATACTGCTTGGAAAATCTTTTGATTAGCACGGTTTTTGGTGATACCATAACCGCCAAATAGATACTCAAATTGTAATCGGGTCTATTTCAACCGAAACAATTAAGCTTTCTATTTCTCATTGTTATAGCTTTATAGCTGAATACAATATGAAAAAAAAGTAAGCTTCCTCGTATAGATGAAGAGGCAGGGTTTCACGGTATCTTCCTTAAAGACTTTTCAAGATCACAAACAACAATTTTATCTAGCTCTTGGCTAAAGACGCTTTAGATCTGAGCTTAGATTTTCTCTAATGTTTTCTATTTCAATGAGTAATCTTTTGAAAGCAAAATTTCAGTTTAAGTTATTTACTTAATTATCTAATCAATAACTGAATTCAAATTTTGCATATTACATGAGTATGCAGGCACATATCATTAGAGCACCATTCATATAGTCAATAGTTTAAGTTTTAAGGTACTTGATAGTTCAAAATTAAGGAGGCTATGGCCAACATATCAAATTTACTCTCATGTCTAATCCCAAAAGCAGGACTTGTTTAGATGAGAGCAAGAGAAAGGTACAATTTCTAGTCTTCTAGTTTGAATTGTGAATGGAGTGATGAAAGGACACCTGCCCCATAAAGTTAACTCCAAATAACTCCTTGACCCACTATCCCGTGAACCTGCGAAACTCCCAGAGAAACCTGGCCCGAAATTGGTAATGCATTAGTCGCACATCCTGAATGTACACGAGAAAATCCTAGAGCAACATGAAACCCGCTTAGTCGCTATATTTGTGACACTGAAATCTAAAATTCGAGTAATTCGGTAAAATCTTGCACTAGCCGCTGGTTAAGGTTCCAGCGATGCCACGATGCAGATACATATAACAATCATTCGATCATGACTCATCTCCGAGAATTAGAAAGAAAGTAATGTTAAAAACGTGTATTGGAATCATATGGTATAAGATTAATTTGTGTTCCTAAAAAGGCGGCTTTTTACAAGTGTCGGGGCATTCCTCTTTAATTTTGCTGCAACCTGTCCTGTAGGAAAGTTGAGATTTCGAGCAATTGAGCTGTGAAAATTGGCAGCATTCTGTTCTGAGAGGAACCGTTTCGCGTTTTTGCTAGCCTCTGATGAGTTTGTTGTTGTTGTTGGCGCTGGAGATGAAATGACGAATTTGTAAATTATGATGACGACAGCGATGGCAATAATAATGAGTACTAGAAGCCACGGTTAATATCGAGTAAAAAATCCAACGGAAGATATTCTTGTCAAACGTACTAACTATTCCCAAACACCACCATTTCCATTTTCTGGTATTCTTTGCACTTTCAATCGCGACACCGATTTCTTCTGTTCCCTTATCAATATTTTCGACGACCTCTTCAGCTTTCATGTCTATGTTTGCTATAGACTCTTCTTGCTGCACCACGAGTGTATTCATATCTTCAAAAAGTTGAGCAAGCTCGATCATTTGGCTCTCAATCTTTTGTATTTCTTCATGACGCTGTTGAACATTGTTGCGAGTACTTTGTGCTTGCCCTTGACGATCACTTTGCATTAGCGCCTGCGAAAATATCTGGTTATTGGGGTCTTCCACGGCTGCTCTAAGCTCTTGTTCCGTGGCCTCTGGACGAACAATCTTGACCTGTCTCATGATTTGTGCCTCCAATTGTTTTCGATAATTGGCGTCTGAGAGTTCATAGTTGCGTCGTACTTTAATTATTTCTCTACTAAGCCGCTCGACTTGAGGGGCGTTCTTGGGGTATGAGGCGGCCGGCTGTTGCTTGATCGCTTTAACCTCACCCGTTACGTTGCGAAACCTAGCCATAATATCAGATGAGATATCATCAATTTGTTTTTTAGCTCTTTTTTGTTGCATTTCATTGATGGCGTCAAGGCTGAGCTTCTGTAGAGGTTGTAGAGTGGCAATAACGTCATTTATTTCTGATAAGTGACGATTGACATCTGCGCATGCATTTAAAATAGAGTTAGCATCGGATTGTTGTGCAAATTGAGATCCATTCTGCGCCAGCGGAGCCATCTCAACGTTTTGCCCTTAATGTGGTCAGCACAAATACGGATAGGAAGCGAATTAGCTGACCAGTAAACTCATCACCGCCCATCATTGGTCCTCCATACTGAGGTAGTGGTGATCCACCGTAGCCTGGTTCTTCATATTGCTGTCCTTGAGCAGCAGATCGATTATTGGGGTTGTTTAGGCGGGGGCCGTATCTAAAAGATTAGAATTTCAATTAGTAAATTTCCAATTTTTTAGTTAGGTGTAGAATATGAAATGTGTAGGATAGATCGATGTTAAAATTTAAGGACTAATGGTGACGAACCCGTACTATAAATTAATTGTTAGTGAGAAATCTACTAGATTCCTGAACAGATTCAGGTACTGGACAGGAGGATGTAATTTCTAGGAATACTTACACTCATGTTGAAAGTTCTTGAGCCCCAAAGCTTATCGGATGATTGAATGTGATGATGTTACCTGATCTACAAGCAAGTAGCGTTTGATATATTTTGGTAGATAAGACGATTCTTGATCGCTTGATGAAATGTAATCTCTTTACTGGTGCGGTAAGAGTTATGGACTGGATCAACAGTGTCTAATTTGGTATGAATTTTAATTCCGAGCAGTCAATGGAGGTTAATATGATATTGCTTGATGAGAAAGGAGAGCGGATATATGGCGTTTATGATCTGCGAAAACATGCCGGTTTCGTCTAATGAGTTTCGTCTAATGGGTTTCGTCTAATAGTTGGGACTTGAAATCCATAGTGTTAGGGATTTAACATACTGAGGTGACGTGAGTAGTTGGGCCTTGGCTGGAACGAGAGAACAATCTCGAGGTGCACGAAATGGAAACTTTCAGTTGAATGTAAAACAATAGTGATAATCAGATTCCACTTTGAAGTGCCTTCTTTAGCACATGGTCTAAGGTTGGTAGTCAATGGCTCGCTTATAGACACTGACCCGCCGACATAAGTGAATGATCCCCTCTCTATTGGTCCCCGCTCATCTTAATTGCTTAACGTACCCTTGACCAGCGATCATAGCTCGCTTAGTATTCCACTTTTGGTTGAGATGTTGATACCCTGGCAATCTTGGACCTCCTCCCCTTGTGCAGTATATCCGTTGACATAATTGTTCCCAATATCTTTCTTTTTACTCGCATGTTTCCATTGCACACTGTCTGTCATCCTGTGTAGCTCTGCCCTTATTTTTGCTTGTTCTTCTTGCTTCTGTTTTAGAAAAGTGGATCTATCTAATTATGCCAGGCTGTGACTCGGGGTCTACTTTCTCATCAGCTAGTGTTTCAGAAGGCCTAGTTGGCTGATCTATTGCTCGGTCGTCAGAGTCCTTCAAGTCATGCTTCGGTTGCCTCTTCGCAATTGCAGTAACACCCCAGTTCGTGCGTAACAAACTGCCACTTCTAGAACTGGTAAGATTCTACACTCAAGCTTCCATCCGGTCTGCTCGTCCATTGTGCTATTGCGCTACACACCCTGGGTTAGAGCGTACGGATGTTACTATTCGGAATTGGCCATAGAGATCGACTAAGCCAATCAGCTTTGACTCATTTTCCGAAATCATCATCGTCACTCTTGACATTATCTCAGCTGAAGATACGGGAGCGTGGTTTTCACTCGCCGCTCTTCGTTAATCATCCGAATCATCAGCTACTTGCTCTGGTTACGTATCTTTTACTAGTATCTGATCCTTAAGTCCTAGAAATTCTCAGGACCGGCCTACTAGGCAATGTTCCATGTTATCAGACAAAATAAATATCTGGCCTCAATCTAGCGTTTGTGGGTAGATATTAAGTGCAGCATTAGGTGGCTAGATGGCAATAATATTTGAGTACGCAGGCCTCCCAAGTCAGCGAGCAGCATATTTTTTTCCCTGGTTTTCTCAAACCTACCAGGATACTGGTTTAATATTGAGTCAGGCATAAACTGGATTTCACACTTGCTAATTACATCAAGGGCTGTACAAAAACATGTTGCGCACGGTCACAAATTCAGCACTTTGTATTGCAACAGCGGTACTTTGCTACCACAGATTCGCCCTATCTTAGCCTATACAAACTAACTCGTCCCTCAAGTTGTTTTTTTATCAAAAATCTTTCATCGTGGTCTAAAGTCTAGACTAAGTCTTTTTTGTTTGTAGATGCAGGAAACTTGTGTATTTAGCCAGTTGGGTCTTAGTAATACAAGACAAAGTCTCAAATTGGTTCCTTGCGATATTTTTCGCTGCAAAGTTGCATGAATAATAATGTGGATCTATTGCCTCTCATAGACTTGATAGCATCACCCAATCCGAAGCTGTGATGGCCTGAACTAAGTGTTGAAAAATATACAGTAATCATCACAGCCTCTTTTGTCCCTCTGTTGGAGGGTTATATATTTTTGTTTCTGATATGTATAGCATCATGACCAAATCGATGCATTTACTCTGGGTCAGGGCATGATAAGTGAGTAGCTACTTGCGCAAGTGTATTCACAAGTTCATATAGATTAAACTTCTTCCTGTTAATTTGACCAAAAACTTTCACCGATATCTTCATACATCTACAGATACGCCAGGATCGATTTTACACGACCGTTGCCCCAAGTCAAGTCATGATGTTATTGGAGCTTCCACTTATTCTAAGGCGCTTTACATTTATGCACAGGTAACCCTGTTTATGTTAAAAATGATGCGATTTATATTTTATTGATGCAAGAGCTTTGATCAGCTATCATATCTATTTGACATGTAACCCAAGAGATATGAAGGTAAAGAGTTCAGATAGGTTGACTCGACATATTATGCAGACGAGAATAGTTAAAAAAGCCTTGGTCGGTCGTGGACGAGGAAAATTGACAAACACATAGTGAGGTTTATAGAGGTTTCCCGCCAGTTCTATGACGCGGTAAAATGGAGGATATATCTCTGAGATTTGCCCGACGCCATAGCTCTCTGCACATAGTTAGCTATAGCTCAAAAAACACAACGCCTCTGTTGAACAGGGGTGTGGGCTAGAAGCTCATGGGCCAATGATATAAATCAGTCTTGATAGTTTCGTCTATTAAGTTGTGATGCACGGTTGCCTCGAGAGATTCAAGGCTACCAGTATCGTCATAATTATTCTGGAACCGGACAGTGAGTACAGCACAGAGCGTCAGAAGCACGTTTTAGTCTCCTAGGAGGTTCAATGTATGATAGTGAGATGGCTACCTTACTAGTGTGTGGGGCCAAATAGCTACTCGCCACAACCGGTCGTAGTATATCTGGGCCGAGTCGTATTCAGCGCCGTGATGAAACGATTGTTAGTGCCATGTATCACTGTAGTGCCAGAAAAGCCTCTGGACAACCAACTCTCCCACCGAGACCAATTTACGGTCACCACAGATTTTTGTCGTCATACATAATTATATATTGGAAGTTCGTCTTTTTCCTTGCGATGTGACTCTCTGCAACAGAACCCAGTGAATAGAGAAGGTTGGAGATTATGACGTTCCAGGGGGAACAGGACGAAACGCAACGCGTCATAAAGGATGGCTTTCGAATGTGCGCATCCAAACTCTACTTGCACGAAGGTTCTGTAACCGCGCGTTTGGCTGGACAGTGTCGTGTTGCGCAAAGGAATTGTGTCCGTAGCTACCTAGTCGGTAATTGTTTCCCGTTAGATGAGAGTCCAGTTTTGTGCTTTGCGTGAGATCTGACACTTGGAAGCTAGGTGACTTAAATTTCTGTGCGAGTCTTTCTACCCTTTACTATATCGCGTGTCTGCCGATGGCGAGGGCGCTGGGATTTTCGCTCTCTCTGGCAGTGGTGGCAACATGTCTTGCATTGCCAGCGATTACGCTCGTGCTTGCGGAAACCTTTGGCGTGAACTGACTCGCTCATGGCTCGACGGAAGGGAGTATATATCGGCCTTCATCGTCTAGGGGGATCCGCAGATCTCGGGCCAGCCCGCCAATTGTAAACGTCCCGCTGATCAACAGAGTTCTTCCGCGCTTTTCTTGGTGTGGCCTTGGATAAAAGTGGGTTCATAAGTGTTTGTCAGTGGGCAGCTCGCCTACGACAGAGAGTCTGATAGTTCATACCATAAGGTAACAAGTTTTCCAATCAACTTCCGCACTGATACAGAGCAGTTGGCCGGGAAAGAGATACCTCAGACCACATTTCGCGCGGAGAAAAGTTGAAAGGTGATAGAGGCATGTCTAGATAACTTAGGGTTTTTGAGACGTTCCCCTGGGTGGGTATTCACAGATGAGGGTTGACTTGGAGTGAAGAAAAAGCCACCATAACTTCGCAGTGGTACCTGCAAATGAAATCCGAGGCATGAGCGCTCATCTTGTAAATAGAGCCATTTTTTCTGTACTTTTCTTTGATATTGTGTCATAGCTAGATAGCTGCATACGCATTTAAAATCTGATGCAAAAAAAAAGTGCAATTGGCCACACTGACTGTCTGCAGTCAACTTGGTGGCTTCATCTTTTAAATTCTTTAGAGCATGTACCTTAGGCCGAGGTCTCATACGCAAACGATCATGATGATGGCTGGCATCTATCCACAGTTAAGAGGCTCGGTCCAACCGCAAGCATGCCATGACTCCTCTGCGCCGAGTAGAGCACCGTGATGCACGATAGCTTGGCTCCAAACTATCTAGTAACAACGATCTTTGACAACATTATGAAACATCCGTGCTGGCATATCTAGGAAATGGTGGGTAGGCCGACTTTCAGAGCTTTAGCTTCTTCGTCCTGCATCGCTATTTGAGGAAAATGAAGTGGAATGAAAGCTCGATACACGTCAGTGGTCCCCCTAAAAGATCTCAGCTCTCGCAATAATCTTCAGCCGAGATGAGCCAAGTTTTTCCCAAATAAGAGCTTGTCTTTCCCTCCCTCAAGATATACCCCCAAATAAACTGAACACCATCATAACGACAATAATGACGCTACAGATGAAAAGGGATCATGCGGCGAGAAAATCCCGTCACATTTCAACATGCGCTTACCGCCAGCAGGCAAATATAGGGATTAAGTAACCAAATTTATTCACTCTTTTGTCGAAACTAGTACTTGTGGAATCGCTACACGTTTGGCTTCTTTTTATCTTCAAATATAATGTTACTAGATAGAAAGCCTTTCGAACCATACAATTTACTCGCTTACCATATCTAAGTGATAAACTTTGCATGCTAGCCTATACTTTTCCACGGTAATCGCCACCGATCAAAACATTTCTGACAACCTTTCACAATCTTCGTTTTGTCCTAAATACGAATCAGGGAAGGAGGTAGGAGGTGAACTACTATTTGCCATACATAGGTCTTCTGCGCTTAGCTAAACAAGGTCTGCAAATTGCCAAGAAGGATCACTGCCTTCGGATTGGCTTTATTGGCGGTAGCAAGTAAGCCTCGCACCCAGTGAGTCTTGAGATTCTTCCCTGTAGATATGTACAAGGGAATTACTTTTGCTTGACTGGCTGGGAAGGCAGATAACGACTCGATAACGCCAATTCTAAGACCTTAATCAATTTAAGGTCTGTGTGATCTCACCAGTAGACATAGATCGTAACGGAGGCACAAATACTCCTGATCCTCCCCTAGAAATTACCTACACTTCCTAATCTATTTATAACTTCTACAAGACTATACCATATCTTAAATAGTATGATTGTTTCCAAACTATACCTATCGCAGACCTAAGTTCAATCCCTACGAATCGGCTGAATTAGCTTAGGGTTACTAAATTGTATCGCAGTAGGAATCGAGTGAGTCCGCGATAACTAGGTGGTAATTCATGTGTTTGGTTTCTATCTGGATGATATATTTTGAATTCAAGATCTCGAGCCATGAAAATGTTCGCCTATGGGGTACAAAAACGGGTTGACATGGTATTATGATTTTCTAAATTTTCCTTCTCTGCTAGAATATGACGATCCTCTTAACTACAAGCCGGAAGTGTCTATACCTTGGGTAATAAATATCTATCTAAATCTCCTACATATCATCTATCGAACGATAATACTCACACGGGCCTTGCCCTGCATGCATATGTAAAGGGGACTTTCATGACATATTACTCTCCTTACCTGACATACAGACATGAGCCATCTCTGGGCTTGTAAATATCGATAGAAATAGCCAAAAATATGCTAAGACGGACTTCACTGCCACCGATGTCTTGACTGGATTGAAAAACACAGTTGCCTTCCTGAAGCGTGTAGAGGGGTCGCGAGCTAGGAGCTGTGGCCCTGCTCAAAAATTGGAGTACCACTTTTTTCGTAGCCCCGTCGTGACTCCTGACCTGATTCGTGCCGGTGGATAATTTAGGCGTGGTGATAGGTATCAAAAATCTCATGCTAGACCAATCACCGAAAACCAGCGCAGCCTAACCTCTAAATTTAGTTACGTAAACGGGGTCGTTGAGTAGCTCGTCTAGTTAGGGAGCCTTCTGCCTAGTAAAGTTGAATGCTAATATTGGAGAAACAACATGTTTGACGATCAAGGTATTGCTTGTTTCAAGCACAATTGAGTCGGTTATCTTGCTTTCACAAAAAATATTTTGGTCTATCGATGGATAGGAAATGACAAGGAGCCTACGAGCTACTTTTTCCTCGCTTTGAATCGCAATATCTCTCCTATCGCCCAGCGTCATTGTCGTCGTGGTGATGGTATTTGGGTGTACTGGAAGCATGTGTTTAAAGGGAAGAAGAGATAACCTAGCTTAATGCCGATGAATTTTACTAGCATGTCGAGGATCTGTAGAGCCTCAGATGAGAGCTGGAGGCTGGTGTTGGATTGTCAATCCTCTGAGCCGAGGATTTTGGTGTATGTACGCATTGGCCACAATTTCCAGTAGTCTTGGAGGAAAGGCCCCTCCCCTGTCAATGATGAACCCTCTGCACACGAAGCCAACTTGAAGTAATAATGCCGGAATTAATCCGCGCAGCGAGATGGAATAATGTATGTGTGTGTGTGTAGTTTATTGGACTACTTGAGTCTATGACTATCTAGCACATTGGGCTCCTTTCTGAACCAGGCCACACTTTGTACAGTGCTCCTTGCCTCTTTTGTTACTTGAAAGATCATTAATAAATTGCCCGTGATGAATTGTCATTCAGCTCAGTGTTTACCCGTGGAATCCGGCCACCTTTTCCATGGAACCTTCTATCCAAAAAAAAAATGGTAGCAATGGAAACTGCGTGCGCGGGAAAAGGTCTCAAAAAACCTGCAGCTCCAGCCAGGCGTGGCCTAGACACCGGGACCACATAAGGTACGTATATTCATCTATATCTCCCTTCCTTGTAACAGTCGAGGTCGACTTGATCCAATCCACCATCTCCGTATCGGGTGCTGGGTACGCTCCGGAAACTCATCGGATGGCTTTTCCTCCATGATCAAGGGTGGGTGACGAGTAGGGCTCCGACCCTACCATCTGATCTGATCGTGGTTAGCTTCATGATAGTGGTGATAGGGGAATGTGTTGAGAGATGAAGACGATACAGATCGCGAAAGCGATTGGGAATCCTCTTCGAAGTGAGGACTTTGTTACTCAATCTCGGCTCTGCAGACTCTACAGTGAGAGCTGGAGGTTCGTAGGGGACACCACTGACAGGTGTTCAGAATAGTCCCCAGATAGAATAAGGTGCTGTAGCAAGAATTTCGGCTTGCCGAGACTATGTTGGATTTGTTGGTTAAAATATCAGCACACTGAACCTTAACATCCGAGAAAAGTCGAAGAAAAGGCCGAAATGAACTTAAGTCTCCAGCGATTAACTTCGTGTGATTTAGACCTCATACTTACAACCAATTACCCCCGCCCTATCTAAATCTCCGCGGTGCGCCTTTATCAGAGATAGCCACCACTGCAATTTCTTACCATGCTTCGAAAAAAATCCCAATAAGTTCATTAAAGAATTGGGGAAAGAAATCAAATGATCACACTAAAAGAGCCAAGTTTATATCTTCAATGAAGGATTTAACCCACTGGCAGGATGATAGGAGCAAGTCTCAACACCGGGAGGGATAGGAAATATAATTAATTACAAATTCCATATAGTCTATCTATAGAGACTACCACAAGTCAGGTAGTTTAATACTGCTTTCGGTAATCACAATTTTGCACTGAACCAACAGCTCCATATATGTCATAACAGAGAACACCTTTAGCATCCCAATAATAAATGTTAAACAAGTCGATTCAGACAGAAAATTTGTCGGTACAATGCAGTATACGTGAGTAGACATAAAAAGCAATAGAATATATTCAAACTAGCGATACAATGACAGTAATATAATTTTAGTTGGGAGACAGTAATATTTGCCATTTGCTATGTGCTAAGCGTAGCGCATCTCTCCGTTGCTATATCACTGTCTTTGTAAAGGGACTTCACATTTGTTGTTCACAAATATGGTTCCAAAAATGAATTTATATCTAATCTATGGCGGGGAATAACTATGATGCGCGTGCAAGATGTTTTGTTCCCATCGAGCGCATTTTCCCCAGACACTAGCGCGCTTTTGTTCATAGCCGGAGCCGGATATTTCCTGATCCACATACAGGGCTACAGCACGTAACAGTATTAATGTATTTCCCAATATTACGACCTCCACGTTCGCAATTTTCTCAGATACAGAAGATAGACACAATACACACTTCATCTTCGTAGCTTTCGTTTTGCATTGAATTAACCCTGAGTGTACGTAAATTGAGGCCAATCGACAATTTATTCATTTTTCTATATGTTCTGATTCTTTTGGTGTCTCATATAAAAATGCCGGGGAAATATTACGTAATTTGATAACTATTGTTCCCAGAAATTCCATCACGTAATATTAATCCAAACAAAAGGGTAGGTACTGAGGAGGAAAGTATAAACATTTGCGGCCCAAGGCAAGTGCTCAAAACCTCTGCAGTTATATCAGGTTCTACTAAACCCTGGTAGTTAAGATCGTTAGTCGTTGGAGTTATAGAATATAATATTGAATGCGTTCAAATCCGACCTCATCTTAGTCTCGGCCATCGTTGTACCGGGGAAGAGGGCAATGTGTTTCAGTGGTGGTGGGGATTATGAAGGCTTATAATGCCAAGGAAATTCATTAGATATTGGGAGATGTCATCATTCAGCACACTTGCAAAGTTCGGGGAGGTCAAATTTATCAAGTGGGGAAGCTGTTGTGAAATCTACAGCATACATAACTAAATGCAGCCCACCACTATTGTTAAGCCGCTGTGCGTTCGTGTGTAGGAGCTGCGAAGTGGCTTACGGTGACTTGGAACTCAAAGCACGCCTGTAATAAGTATCACAGAATGCCTGGTAAGTCGTTAAGTCAGATATAAGTTGTTCGTTCATAATCCTAACATGAAACTCCTAATGTTACAAGCAAGCTAATACATGATTACATAATAAGTTCCCACTAATCTTCTCAACACAATACCCCGTGACCTGGACAAACACTGCCACGGAAGGCCCAGTGTTGGCACGACAAAGTCTTGTGTAAATCAAAGGTACTACGTTGCAAAGTTGTAGTTCTATCGAGATTCATACTTGTCTTCCATTCTATTTAACCCATACAAGCAAGATACGCTCACTTGTACGGGTCAAGTCTATCTCACCTAATTGGGGTTAGCCAACATCACGTGGAGCATGATTCTGGATGACCCTCACAACACTGGCTATTTTCTCTTGGGGAGATCTGACCTGCCAAGTGCTCTCTAAAGTCTTAGAACATTGCCATAAAACTCATCTTGCGAAAGATTGTTAGTTTCTGTCAAACTTGAGGGTGCCAGAGGTAGCGTTAGGAGGGTTACTGAGAGACTTGAGTAAAATCTCACGAGGCTGGCAAGGGTCGAAGGTATGAATTCGTAATTGTAACTAAAGCTAGGGACGAGGGATCGTAGGATAGGAGACAAGGCCAGTGGAAGACGGAAGAAAAGACGTGACCGTCTATATCGGCTCTGTCCAATCTACATATACATCGTGGTGTTGTGCTAGCTCGGTTGAGTTGTTAGAAGACAGGGGAACGGAGGACGGACTGCTGTATTATTATTTCATTTTATTGTCCTGTCTGAGTCTATGACTATGTAGGACATGCAGGTCCTCTCTGCCTACAGGTCAAGGATACCTATACCAGTAGTTTATCCCCTCCCATGCCTCCCATACAGCTCCCCTCAAACAGTACCACCCCTCACAAGTCCTCATTCGATCATACACTTAGAGCATCCCTTAGCCCTTCATTATCTCCCCTCTCCAGCCAACGCACCGATGGCCAGTTGCGGGTGTATGGCATCCGGGAAAAATCGCAAAAGCCACTGGGTGCGGGGCTCTTTTAATACCGACATTAGAACTAAATCCAAAGATATAGTGATCCTTCCGAAGCTTTCGAAGAGACCGGCCAGCTGGGCGCTGCAGACTTGCGGGTACCTCGGGAAATTCACCCTCTGCCTTTCTAGCCTCCTTCCCGAAGGTCGTGCCGAAATGTGAGAAAAGTCTTGACAGAGCGTGATTGCTGTATAGTAGCTTAGCCTAGCTTCTTTTGTACCGTCCAGGGCGCTGCATAGTGCCGTTGACTCATCGACAGAAGAAGCCCTCCTGGCTAATTAGCCGAAATCTCGGTCTTGGCGCCCACAAAAATTCCAAAGTTGAAATCTCCTCGAAAATGTCAGTCCCAACACGGTCTTCAGAGACCTCTTTCCCCTCTCGCTTCACTTCTCAGCTGCCTGTCCTTCCTCAAGATGTATAACCCTATTAGAGCAGCAGTCCCTCATAAACCAAGACCCCAACTTTATATATTGTGACTTAATTTCCTCCTTGCGGGTATACGTAGCGTCGTAAATTTGTAGTGAGTGATGGCCGGTGACGAATGAGGCAAGCTCCTATTTGCAATTGGGGTGACGCCTTTGTCTGTCGGCGAGGCGAGATGATATGTGGTTAGATCGGGGTTGAGGACTCAGAAAATAATGGTGAGTGCTGCATGATTGAGAAGTCGTCAAATGGAGACATGCATGTGTTCGCTTTCGACTTCGATTCGGATGCGATTCTTCTTGGCTATCCCAGATATGCGTAGCATGCTGAGCGATTACACCGGCACCACTGGAAGGTGAAGAATTCGTTTTTGCCGGCGGGCCGCTGTATTAGGAAAGGGTGGAAAATTCAGGCTGGTGCACAGACGCTGTTCATGTACTCTACAATCTCTTCACCTGCCGAGCTCTGTGAATTAATCTATCCAAAATAATATCATACTTCACATCATCCATTAGATGATATTATCAATCGTCGGGATGCACATCTAGCATCACCTTCATAGATCACCATCTGATACGCACTCAGTGTCCATCGTGCCATCAACCAGCGTGAGCGCGCCATCTCCGCGACTCACCATTGCACATGAGCCCATGTAACTCCACCGACGGACAGCAGAGTCATAATCGCCATACACCTCACAGCTCATAACCACAACACATAGTAACCAGAGCAACCCAGGCCCCTAAGGGTACACCTTCTACTCAATAACACCATCGTAATCCGGAACAGGAAGCCTGAACATCTGTCAGTGGTGTCCTCTACGAACCTGGGAGTGAAAAATTCCTCTAGAGCCGAGATTCAGTTACGAAAAAGGGTGAATTTGGGAGTTTTCGTCGAGTTGGCGATCGGGAGGAGTGTTGTTGGCTCATTTTTGGTCGAAAATCCGACTTGCAGATATTTCACGACTGCACAACTCAACGAAATCAACCGTTCACTCCTCAGATACGAACCGCAGATAGGCTATAACCAGTCTGATGCTCGTATTACAACAACCGACACCTTCAAGATCTTATTATTTAATTATCTGCAAAATCATTCCCAGCCATACTCATCTCACGGCCCTCTCCACAATAATCTCATCACCTGCTGAATCAATCCCATACCTCTAAAACCCAAATCGCCATAAAAGAAGAAAGTGGATGTCCGACCCTCCGCAACTGCCAGCCGCTGTGAAGGTACGGTCGAAATACCGGCCTTAAATGCGTCCTCACCTCGACCAAAGGTACCATCATCTCGACTTGCGACGAATCGCCACCGACGAAATACGTACGATATTTCGCCGGCACACGAACCAGAGCATTCGAAAAAGGCTGGGGCGTCGGTGCCTCGGTCTTGAGCTCTCAGTCACATTTTCGACCTCCACGGTTAGGGGTACGGCAGCGACGGAGCAAGGCCGGAGGGGTGGACATTCTATAAAGTTTCTGGGATGACGAGATCGGCTGAAGGACAGAGGGATGCTTCATGAAGGAACAAAAAAGGGAATACAAACTGAGGAGACCTTGGTGGAAGACTGGATAAGGTCTCCAATGAAGAAAACGATCCCTGAATGAGAAGAGAAAATGCTGAGATTAGCCAAAGCTGGGACTGAATGGAAGGGAAAACTTACAGATGGCGAAGGTATCAAGGGCTTGGGCGAATCAAATTAGGGTTTTCTGGACGGTTGAGCTTGACATGATTCAACACATGGGTGGATTTTGAGGTGGGACGAGGTAGATATACTTAATGGTAGTTGACCTGATACAGCCCGGCCTCACCCGTGCTTAAACTCAAGTTGGAGTGCAATGGTAGTTACTTTATATTGTACAATAAAGAACAAACCAAACCATTCGTAACCAATGGCAACCATTATATCCTAGTGGCCGTTCTAAGGTGATTAAATATTCGCAGACTGTGTCGGGAAAGAATACGGGGGTGCTACTCTATCCTCAGTTCTTGATGATTTACTACCGTATCCTAGCATTGTTAAGAGGTGGTCCATCAGCTTCTAGCTAGCATATGTCGAAAATGATATTTATTTTCTATCTAGGGGGAAAATAATCTGTATGTGATTTACAATAGTCTAAAGACTACGCGTCGCGTCGCATCTTGAACTTTACAAAAGCAATTACATGATCCTAACGAAATTGGGAATGACGCCTGTTGGGAGCCGGATAAACTCCGGTTCCAGGCAAATCAAACAGCAGCTTACACAATTATCCCCTCCTGTTAAGGAAATAATGACCCCTCAGTCATTGAGGTTGTAGAGCGCATTGATTCAAGTAACTACCGCAGTGAAACTGTGTCCATAATTTCCAGTCACGTGTATAATAGCAATGTGGCCCACTTGATCGGCCCAATTATTGTTAGTCCTGATAAGATTTAAAATTGATCCTTTTCAGGCTAGTTGGCACGGTGGTAAAGCTGCCTAACTGTAGACACAACTGATCTGAGTGGAAAACTAGAACTTTATACTATACGTGTGTATCGTGAGTAACCCTCGCCATCATGTTGCTAGGCTATGATTGACGATGAACCACTAGCTTGGAAGTTGAAATCGCTGCTAACAAGTCTTGACCTCTCATAAGCATGGCCTAACATTTTGCCCTCGACTTCGTTCAAAATACGCGACTTAAAGATTCTAGTGCCTCTATGTTTGCGAGGATCGTGTGGCTCAAACCTGGATTAACCTCGCGAAATCAATGCATCAATTTCATCCTTCGTGGATTTTTCGAATGTCCTACCTGGTGTTCTCATTTTTCCGGACGATCTTAGATTTTGTGAGAGAGCAAGATCATCTAGTTCGCGTTGAGCAAGTTGTATATAGTTTGCGTGTGTAGGATTGGGCTTATTCTTCGATACTATTGGACAGCTGCTGTCACGGCATAGGGAGATAGATCGACGAGGTCAAATCTAGTGAAATTGATTGTCTACATAGGGGAAACGAAACTCTAGCTGAGTTTCGATAAGCTATATTTATTTATTTAATTGAAATGAATTGAATTAGTCTCGTTTAACGTCCTATGCGGTATCTATATACAGAACCATGAAGACGGTAAGCCGCTTTGGTAAGGGAAAAAGCTTTCAAAAAACAAAACCCGATGTCCTGCCACTTTCAACCGACCCGGCTTAATGCTGAAGACGTTCCTTTCGACCATAATTTTTTAAACTTTCCCCAGAATTCATTAACTCCCCTTTCGATCAGACTAACATTATGAAAAATTAAAAAGAGAAGGCACCTCCTCACTCGGCGTTAGTCTTCGAAGTGTTCGAAGAGTTGGTCCCGATGGAGGTGCTGTTGTGGCGGGGATTGCTGGTGCCACTGGGGCTTCGACTACCTTGCGTGGTCGTCCCAGCCCTCTTTTGAGTACTTCAGCCTTTTTACTGGTGACCAAAGTGAATTCTTGATTATCCGTCGTTCCGACTGTTCGCATTGGCGCCACCGTAGGTTTCTCGTTCCATATTTCCGCCGTCCTCGATAATAGCTTCATCCGAGCCTTTTCCACACTACCCTTGTAAACCTGGTAGGTTCGACACGCTGCTTTCTGCCACGAACGGTGCTCCTTGCCGCAGTTCGCACAAGAAACCCTTTTCCTCGGACAGTCCCGAGTTTGGTGAGCGCCAGCGCACTCACCGCACCTGGCTGCCTTTCCACACGACGCCTGCGTGTGTCCCCACTGGCTGCAGTTGTAACACTGCTTTGGCTGTGACCGTGGTGACCACACCTGCGCGGTAGAGAGCATGGCGTTCATCACAAGGCCGTTTCGAACCACTTCCGTCTGCATTGCCTCCGATGGGAGGCTTACCACTATTGATCCACGAGTGCGGCCATTTTTCTTTGACCGCTGGTGTTCCTTTCCGTCGTGTAACCACCTTATACGACTTATCACTAAGCCTGGAATCCGTGCCTTTGTTGCCGTCTCTATCTCCCTGATGATAGCAAAATTATTGGCATCTCTGCCCCCTTCAATTCGTGTCCGCAATGGGACACGGTCTACCTCGACTGGAAAATCTTGCCGTAGAATTTTGAAGTCCGTTGGTTGTCGCATGTTTAGCGCCACGTCTCTCTGGGACGCCGACTGGACGAACACCTCAGTGTCGTTGCTTCGCATTTGGCGAATCGCGTATGCGCCTTGAATGTGTTGTTGTACCTTTGACAGCAGCTCTAGTGGCTGCAAGTTTTGTGCGCCGTCAATTCTTATTCTGACCGCCGTTTTCGCCATTTGCGGAGCCACGTCCGACGCGTAACTCCTTGGGGTCGGCGCGCCCGAAACCGCTGCTGGAGCAGCTTTCCGGGCGGGATCCGCGAGGCTTTTCTTTACGACTTCCTCTAAAGCCATCATCCTCTCCTCGATAGGAGACTTCTTCTGGGACATTTCCGTCCAGACCCTTTTGTGCGCGTTGAAGGCCTTGACGGCCTCGTTCACGTCCTCCATTGAGGGTAGGTCCTCCTCATCCATCTCTCCCATCACGATGAGTCTAATCTGTTTCAATAGTTTCCCCAGGATTTCAAGGTTTCTATCCTTAGGAGCTGTCGGCGCTCCGCTGCCGTTGTTTTTTGGGGCCATTGTCGCATTTTGCGACGCGTCGAAACCGCTGGATTTACCCACACCAGCACCCACACTCGCCATGTTGGAGCACGGAAAGCGAAAAGATGAGAGGAGGGTAATAAAGATGTAAAAATAAGAATCACGATGTCAAATTGATGATACGGGCAGCGTGGAAGGCTGTGCAGCTTTCTGGCAAAATGATGTTTTTTCTTATTTATTTATTTATTTTTAAATGTTTTGAATTTGATTTCATTGACCTGATTTGGCGCCTTAAGGCCCATGCAGGTGGCTATGAAACTATCTATATATTTGCATGAGGGGGAAACCATTACGATAAAAACCCCCTCCCCCTTTAAAATTTTTATACCTGTAGTTCTTCGTTACCTTCAGTAAGTGCAAATGGCCGTTAGTCCGAAATAGAACTAGCTAAAGTATACCTCGCCATCCTTTCCCTGCCCTCGCGTGCCGAAAAGTGATGGCTGTAGTCTTGATTTCGACCCCGATGGCGCAAATAGATGTTGTGTTGGGGCTGGGACCTGAACTTGTTTGCGCGGGCGTCCCGGCCCTCTCTTGAAGCCTTCTGGCTTTTGGTTGGTCACTAGCGTGAATCCATGGTCGTCTGGTATGTTAACAGTATTTAATTGAGGTAACTCCGTTAGTATTTCGCTCTCCCTTCTTAGTTCGGCCGTTCTCTCCATGAGTCCATACCGTGCCCGCTGAACATTGGCCCTGTATGCCGCGAAGCTTGGACACGCCCCCTTCTGCCACGATAAGTGGGCCTTGCCACAGTTGCAGCAAAGTACCGACTTCTTCGGACAGTCCCTGGTCTGATGGGTGCCCGCGCACCCTCCACATTTCCTTGCCTTGTTGCAGGAAGCTTGGGTGTGCCCCCATTGGCTGCAGTTGAAGCACTGCTTGACTTGTGCCCGGGGTGACCAGAGCTGGGCCGTGTAGAGCATTGAGTCCATTTCAATGCCATTTCGGATCACTTCGCGTTGTAGAGCCTCGGTCGGTAAGCTCGCAATAACTGACCCTCGAGTATGGCCATTTTCCTTCGCCCAGGTGTGTTCCTTCCCGTCATAGAGCCACCTCACTCTGTTGATCTGTATTCCTGGAATCCGTGCTTTTGTTTCCGTCGTCATTTTAAATATTGCCACGCTGTTGTTGGCATTCTTTCCTCCGTGTATAATTGTCCCCAGTGGGACTCCTAAGATTTCAACAGGGTAATCCTGCTTTAGGACGCAGAACTCTTTGGGCTGCGCCATCCTCAAGGCAGCGTCTCTCTGGGAGACCGACTGCACGAACACCTCAGTATCGTTGCTCCTTAATTGCCTCACGGCGTATGCTCCATTTATATGTAATTTTGCTTTATTAAGCAGCTCTGTCGGCTGCATCTTATTGGCCCCTTCTACTCGAATCCGTACTGCCGCTTTGGTGGCTGGCGGCGCGACGATCGAGGCGTACGTGGGTCGTCCTCCCATTAATTGCGCTGGTTGTGGTGCAGTCTTGCAGACCGGCTTTTCGAGACTCTCCTTTACGACCTTCTCTAAGGCCAACATTCGATCTTCCATTGGGTTAGCCGTCAGCTTCGATCGGAACATCTTGGCGTGGGCTACGAAGGCATCAAGTACCTCATCTATTTCGACCATTGGTGTCGCAGATTTTTCAGTTCCTGCAATCGCCAGTCTATCTCGGACCCTGTTTAAATAATAAGCCACGGTTTTTAGTTTCTCCAATTTCATGCCTGTAGAAGTCGCGAGAGATTCTACAAGCATTATTGCGGCTGTTCCGCTATCCGTTGGTGGTGGTGGTGGTGCCGTGAAAATTTTTCCAGCCGTGAAATCCACCTTTCCTGTCCCCCAACTCGCCATGCCGAAGCGCAACGAAAAAAATTCGAGGAATCAGGTAAGAGGGATTGATTGAGATGAATGCAATAATTAAAACGATGAAATAACGTTCGTGGCACGTGGTGCCGCTTTTGACCAAATCTTATTTATTTATTTATATTAACGTCGTGCCTGCGCACAAATAGCCAATTTTTTGAAATTCGAAATTCGAATCGTCACCTTTTTGTCGTCTCCCTCCCTCACGCGCTCGTCGCATTCTATCAAAAAATTGTGATCGAATCACTGGCATTTTCACCATGCCACCTGTTCGAAAAAAGCGTCCCAACCCCAAGTTGGACAACACGAGAGTCCACCCGAGGGCTCTCGAGCAAGTACCTGGCCTTGCCCAGTCTCCGAAATGCGCGGAGATGAGCAAGGTCTCAATCAAAGGGAAGGAAAAAGCCCTCCCCGCCATCACTGAGCCCGATACTGACATGATCGGGTCAGTCGAAATTGTTGAGGAAATTCCTCAACGAACCTCCGTCCCCCACGGGATTGGAGAATCGTCCACACCTCCTCTGGCCACCTCAAAACCGTCGGAAAACGCTGCACCCACAGCAGCGTCAACATCAACGTCGCAGCCAAAAGCTGCCACGAAAGCAGAGTGTCCCCTCGAACTTCGACCAATTGTCGAAGCCGAAAAACGACGCGCCGCCGAAATAGCGGCAAATCTGGCCCTCTGCTCCGCCGCCATCTCTGGCGTCGAAGCCACCCTCTCTGGCGTCGAAGCCACCCTCCTCCCTTACGAACGGGTCAAATAAACAATTCGTAGACTCGATGAGAGTCTACCTATGCGCCGCCATTGCGCAATACATGGCCACGGGCCCGGCCACTACGCCACCCGTTCTCCCTCCTGGCCCGACGAACCCTCTCCCAAGGGCTCCCGAAGCTAGGAGTAACACAACTCCCGCCGTCCCAGTTCTGCCTGTCAAAAGCACCTGGGCCACGGTGGCCAGGAACGGACTGCGACAGAAAGCAGTCCCAACTGCAAAGGCTGTGCCACAACCTGCGGCAAAAGCCCACCAAAAAGAAACCCCCAAGGCGAAAGTCGACAAGCGACTGTTCCTTCGCCTTGAAAAGGACCACCCGTGGCGAAAACTGTCCACAAGTTGCGTGAGAAGCAAATTGGAGATGAGATTCCTTTTCTTTCACGATAAAATAACCTCACTTCATCGAGTGAGGACCGGCTTTGCTATGCTAGCAAAGGACGAAAAAACACGACAAGAGATGCTAGATGGCTCTTCGAAGCTGGCGAGTGAAAACTCCAAACTCGAGGCATCTTCAGATCTTGTAGCCTTACAGATACCAAACGTACCTGTAAGTATAATCACAGAGCGAGGCCCTATGGCGGTCGATTCTGAGTGGGTCTTCGACAAGATCGCTGTTATGACCGGCGCAAGACCAATACACGTCCGACCTCATGGGACATGTCGACCTGGGGCACCGCACCGAAACTGGCATGCCCTTTTCGACCGGGAAGTCGCCCTCGTGCGGGCTTCCGCCTCTTCGACGAGTCTGGTAGGGCTACCATACACAAGCCCCGTCGACAAATTGAACAGTGTAAGCGCTGTTTGGGCTTCCACGCCACCCGTGGTTGCTCCCGCGCTCCAACCTGCTGGAACTGTGGATCTAACATGCACTCGGAAGCCGAATGCAAAGCCCTCACTAAGTGTCGCAACTGTGGGGGACCCCACCGATCTGATTCTCGGGACTGCAAAGTCAGACCCAGAAAGTCTGGGCCGGTGACAAAAGAGCAGCTCGCATGGATACGCCACCTTGAGCAAGGGAAGTTCGCGGAGGCGGCTCGAGCTAGGGCTGCAGCCAAAAAAGCCGAAGAGGCGATCGTCGCCGCGGCGAAGGATGTCGCAATGGCTGAGGCAACAGGTTTCGGAGTGCTGGGATCTGAAGAAGAAGTTTGAGGACACAGCAACCTCGACGATGTCCCCTTCTGGGGCATCCACTAAAAATTAGCAGGATACCGGCTGGATCAAAGGTGCCTGCTAACTCATCTACTGCTCTCAGCGGAGATTAAGTAAATTTGTCATTTGGAAGGTGTGACGGACGAGGGAATGTGTGAGGAGCACATTGACTGGGTCCAACATGGAGGAATCTTCTGGTTTTTTTCGGAGTTGTTTTGATTTTCTTGATTTTTCGTCTCTGTTTAATCAGCTGCACTTTTGGTAGCGATTGACGAGGTTGGAACGAGTTACGCTGTAGGAAAGATTACAGGGAACCCTGCCGGCTCCGCCTGTCCTTGACCCAATGTGGAAAACATAGCTTTAGCTTAGGACAAAATAAACAAACAAACAGCCAATTTTTTGAAATCGATGAAAAATTCACCTACCCATCCCCTCAACCCTTCAATTCACAGTTTCATAAGCTAATTTCACCTCTATCATAGTCGCAAGACCGTGAGTCTCCGAAATGGCGACGGGTCCTCCGAAAATCACTCGCCCCGCGCGCCAGCACAAAGCCATGGCGAAAATTATAATCAGGCTGAAACAGCGCCTAGATGCAAGAAATCTATCGATCGATACGATAGATCAAGACAAGATGGAGTCAGAGATGACCGAAAGATTGAGAGTCTTCCAGGAAGACTCAAACTCAACAAACCCAGACGTGGAAATGGGCGATATGGTCATCGACCAATACATAATAGAGGGTCCCGACAAGTCCAGATGGAATGTCGCCCAGAAAATTGATGATGTGGTCCCTGTGACCTCCGTCATTACAAAATCAAAGAAGATTGCTACTCCTGCTGTCAAGAAGGCAGCAATCCCAGAGATGAATAAGGCTAATTAAGCCACACCTGCTCCGATCGCCAGCAAACCCTCATCAGTGGCGACTGAAATTCAACAACTTTCCTGCAGCGAAAGCAGGAAACAAAAAATCAATGGCTGCCCCCCGAACTACAAGCCATGATTGAAGCTGAAGAGCGCAGGGCAGCTCAAGCAGCAAAAAATATAATGATCTGCACTGCTGCGATCAATGCTGTCGAGACCGCGGTCTCTCTGTACTCAGAAGAGTCGAGCGATCCGTTCATCGACTCGATGAAAATATATCTCCGAGCAGCTATTGCTCAATTCATGAAGTCGGGTCCCAGTGCGGCCCCCCCAATCCTTCCACAGCGCCCAAGCTGCCAGGAAAACATGAGTTGTCCTATAACCAAGGCCAAAGAAAGAACTCCGATGAACAGTCAGGAGCTACAACGCCAAGTCACCCAGGCCAAATCGACCTGGGTAACAGTCGCCCGGGGCTCTCCCCAAAAGTCAATCGCTCCAGCGAAGACTGTTCGAGTCGCCCCAAACCCAGCAGTACAGGTAAAGACACAAGCTAGACCTGCGACTGCAAAGCCAAGAGATGTTCGTCTGTTTCTTCGACTCGGAGAGGAGCATGCATGGCGCGCTCTTTCGCCAGCTGGCGTGAGAGATGCCGTGACCAAATTGGTGGAGGTTTCATCCTCTAATATTGAACATGTGTATCGTGTTCCCACCGGCTTTGCAATGAAAGCCAAAAACGAAGAAGCACGCCAGCTTCTCTTAAACACTGCTGAATCATTCAGCAGGGCTGAAGCTAAATTGGAGACAGCCTCGGACCTGGCTGCCCTTCGAATCTCAACGGTTCCAGTGGCCTTATACACACTTATGGGCAAGGTCACAGTCACTGAGGAGATGGTGGCAGAAGAAATCACTCGAACCACCAAAGCGGTTCCGGTACGCGTCCGTCCACTAGGAAAGGGGCGAGTAGGAGCTCCCTACCAAACTTGGATAGCTCACTTCGAGAGAGCGTCTGCCCCTCGGCCGGGCTTCCGACTCTTTGATGACTCTGGAATTGCAGTTCGCCACCAGCCTAAACAGGCAATAAGCCAGTGCAAACGATGTCTACAATTCCACGGCACTCGAGGATGCTCACGAGCCCCAGCCTGCTGGAACTGCACGTCAACAATGCACTCCTCCGCAGAGTGTAAGGCACATACAAAGTGTCGCAACTGTGGGGGCCCCCACCGATCGGACAGTCGCGACTGCCTAGCTCGTCCTACAAAGTCTGGATCGGCATCCAAAGAGAACCTTGAGACGATCAGGCAGGCGAGTCAACGGGAATTTGCAGCGGTTGTCAGAGCAAAAGCAGCCGTTAGACGCGCTGAAGCCGCAATTTCAGCAGCGTCAGAAAAGGCCAAAATTGCTCAGACGAGCTTCAATTCCAGCAACAGCTTCGAAGTGCTGATGACCGATGTATCACCCTCTGTAACCTTGGTTACAGAGGAGATAAATCGCGAAGAAAATTTGCAAAGGGCGCCCCACGGGCCCCTTTTCGCCTCCCTCCTACCTTAAATTTCATGTCGATAAATGTAGGAAGGGGAGGCCCGACACAGGACATCGCGCTCGCCCGAGCTTTTGAGCTGGGAGTCGATGTATTGCTTGTACAGGAACCTCTGTGGAAAAAACAGAGCAAATCAACGAAAACTCATCCGGGATATGATTGTCATATTCCCCATGATGAGGATCAGTCTAGACCGAGGGCGGTGACTTACACTCGGAAGAATGGCAGTGAAATAATTGCAGAACAGGTCTTTCCCTGTGCCAAGCCTACGGCGGATTATTGCTGGGTCGTGGTCAATGGAATCACGTTCCTCAACGTCTATAAGGCTCACAAAAACCTACAGGCTGTGGAGTCCCTCATTAATTGGAATCCACCGCCAAACTCTGTTGCAGCAGGAGATTTCAACTCAGTATACTGGGCCTGGCAACCGAGCACCACTCGAACCTACGGACAAGGATAGGAAATTGACAGATGGGCGCAACAACACGATCTATCCTGTCTCATTATTGGGGAGCCCACGCATAAGGCTGGTAACACCTTGGACCTAGCCTGGACAAACATCAATGGCGCTCGAGCACGAGTGGATCGAAATGAATGCGTAACCAGCGATCATCTTCCTATCCGGGGACAAATCCCGATTCGAGCTGCAAGAATGAAGCCTGGGATCTCCAAGCTCCGAGTGACAAAAAAAAATCTTCCCAAATTTGCTGACTTCACTGCCAGATGGATCAAGCCGCCTCCAGCCTTAGACACAGTCGAAAAAGTTGAAGGATACGCCCAAGAACTCTGTTTCCAGATTAATGCAGCTATTAACGCGACTGGAACCAGAGCTAGAGCAAGAAGCGGAAAATCAGCACCTTGGTGGACCCCGGCATGCAGGGTAGCACGCGCTGAATATCAAGCGACCTCACCCTCTCCCCAGCGGGGCGTCTGCACGAAAAATCTTCGATCTGTTCTCCGAGCTGCGAAAAAAGAATACCAGACGCAACAGGTCGAAGCCATGAAGTCGCCGAGCGATGTGTTCAAGCTGCTGAGAATGGCCAATCCACGACAGGCTAGCATTCCACCGCCACTTAATCACAACGGAATCCTCATCTCGGACCTATTAGAGCGAGCGACAGTACTCCGCGATGCGCTTCTTGCCCGACATCAGGTATCAGACGACCTGCCACCATGCACAGCGAAAAGCAGCAACCGAATCCCATGGAATGACGATATCACCGATGAAGAAGTCAGGTGCTGCACAATTGGCAGTGGTAACACGGCTCCAGGAGCAGATGGAATATCAATTGATCTTCTAGCAGCTTGTTGGAACACTATAGGACCATACGTCGCTCAACTATTCCGGGCCTGCGTGATGATCGGCACTCATCCATCCTGTTTCAAGCTGGCTGAGGTCGTTCTAGTTCCGAAGCCTAATCGAGACCCAACAACAGTCAAGGGATGGAGGCCCATCGCTCTTCTTTCTTGTCTAGGTAAAGGACTAGAAAGACTCTTGGCTAAGCGTATGGCACACCTTGCTGTCATCTTTGACGTAACGGGACAACAGCAATTTGGCGCGCTCCCGAGGCGCTCAGCAATGGATCTTGTCTCTTGTGTGGTACACGACATTGAAGAGGCAAGCTCCCAAAAATGGACGGCTACATTCGTCACCCTGGACGTTCAAGGTGCCTTCGACGCAGTTCTCCATAACCGTCTGGTGAGAAGGATGCAGGAGCAAGGTTGGCCAGACTCGATACTCAAGTGGACGACCTTGTTCCTAGCACAACGAATGGTCCAAGTGCGTTACTCTGGAGGAGTCACCGCTCAGCGACAGCTAAGCTGTGGAGTCTCCCAGGGCTCACCGATATCCCCACTCTTATTTCTTCTTTACATGGCAGAGTCTATGCGAAGCGGGAATCCAGGTATGAGGTTCAGCTACGCCGACGACTTCGGAATAATTGGATTTGGCCGCACGATTACGGAATCTACTGCTGCAGCCCAGAGTGAAGTCGATCATCTCCTAGAATGGGCGGGAAAAATGCGGTTGCTTTCGACACAAGTAAGTCTGAAGTAATCCAATTTCCCGCACGGTGCCGCGAGCCTGCGAAAGGAATCTATGTCAATGGAACCCTTATCGAGCCGGCTGAATATGTTCGCTGGTTGGGTGTCTACCTAGATCCCCGTCTTACCTTTAAGCACCATGTAACAACATGGTGCGGTAAAGCCTTGAAAGTTGCACAGAACCTGCGCCGCTTCAACACTGCTCTCCGAGGAGCCGCCCCAGGAGCGCTTATCAGAGCAGTCGACATGTGTGTTGTTCCTATTGCGACATTTGGTGCAGAGATCTGGTGGCCAGGTCTCAAACGCCCTACGAGAAAAAGCATGACAACCCCACCAACGGCACATCTATGTGGCATGATTGACAAGGCTGTCTTGATGGGTCTACGAGCTGCTCTCCCGGTAATGAAGACGACAGCAAACGTGGTACTGCATAGAGAAGGTTGAATTCCACCGGGCAAAATCATTTTGGAGGGTAATCGACTTCGACTCTCAGTCAGGCTCAAAACTCTGGATGACCGCCATCCGCTGAGGATTCGTGCGGCTGTGTGCCCAAATATAGGCACGCTGAAATACAAGATTAGAGATCGAGGGACTTCGGTTCCTGAAGTAATAATGTCACGAGTACAGCGAGCGTACCGACAATTACCAGAGGCTGAGGGTGCGGAAGCACTACCACCTACATCCTACTTACTTAGAGCAGAATCTAAAGAAGGGAAAATAGAGATCTGTAGACGATGGATTAATCAGGTGTCGAAGTTGGAAATTTTTGCCTACTCGGATGGCTCATCGGAAGGGAATGGACGCTCTGCGTGGGGTTTCGTCTTGAAGAGGGACGGGCAGACTATGTTCACAGGAAGTGGTATCAGGCATGGGGGGGAGGCCTTAGATGCGGAAATCACCGGGAAAAGGAAGGCTCTTGAAGCAGCATTGGGACTCCAGAGCGCGAGACAACGAGTCTACCTACTAATGGATAGCCAACAGGCGATCAACGCACTTGAGACAGGCAAGTCCACCACAAGCCACGACGAAGTACGGAAATTTCGTGAGTTGTCCAAATCAGCTCGCGTGATAATTAAATGGGTACCTGGACATTCAAGAATTCAGGGTAACCTAGAAGCTGACTCGGCCGCCCGGTCTGGCCTACGAAAGCTGCCTAGCTCTGAAATACGGCCAGAATCCATAACTCTGGCATTTCTGCATGGCCAAATGAATCGTTTGCGGCAAGCATTGCTCGACAAATGGTGGAACGAAGCTTGCCCGCCCCGATATCACAAGCTCTACCTGTTCATGCGACGACGAAAACCACCTGAGCTGGGACTTTCGAGGTTCCTACTCCGAAATCTGATTGCAGCTCGTACTGGCCATGGCAATTTCGCGGCGTATCATCGCCGTTTCAACAATATGGACGCTCTCATGGAGTGCACCTGCGGGAAGGAGACCACTCCAACCCATTTCATTCACTGTCGACTACATTCACACGTCACGCGTCGACTCAGAGGGAGATTGTCACATAGTGACTTCATCCAAAAGCTTCTCGGGCCAAAGTGTCCCGAAATTTTCAAAAACTTTGTTAAGGAAACCTGCTGTTTTGGGTTGCCATCTACAAATTCGTCCCCTGATCTCATCGAGGAGCATATAAATTAGTCATACAGATGATATGACAGGAAGGAATACAAGGCGAGAAGATTTGTTTTCTGACCGGAAATTGGGAAATCTGCAGGGCTGTATAGTTTTGTGGGTAGGAGTTTGGTTTCAAAGGTTCAATTCATGTACGGTCACGAATTTTTAACTAGCTACTTATTGTTTAGTGGTTCATGCGGTGGGATCAAGTTGGGCCTATCAGAGATAGGATCTTGGCTGTGAAAACCGGTCCTTGACTCTTCGGGGATAACGGGTTAGACCTAGGACCTAAATGAATAAACAAACAACAAACAAACAAACAGTGCTTTAAAGCCCCATGCCGGTTAGCTCAGCCTATAAAGGGCTACCCGACGCACCGGCATTCCCATAACAAAAACCCGATAAAGACCCCACTGCTCCCGGTCCGCATAGTCGCCAGATCAGTGAGACTCTTCTTAAATTGATATAAATTATATAATTAAAAGCGGAACTTAATCTACATGTGGATATTCGTATTTAGATAGCGTTGATGTCTAAGTAATCAGAGCTGTCCTACAAATGTAGGTGCAAACAGAGCTTCCCCTATTAATGGTACCTTTGAAACTCTTCGAAAAAACAGAGTGGACTTAAGCCAGTCTCGGAACAAGATAGCTCCTTCTGGTGAGCTTAAAATCCAGCGAGCGTCTGGGGGACGGGGGCGATTGGCTCCACGAAGCCGCGCCTGTAGTAGGCCATGTTGACAGGTCATGAAATGCTCCGGCGATTTATCATGTCCACAGGAGCATGTTAAAGGTGCGCTGTTGTGTGCGAAACGACGGTGGTATGCTGCAAAATCACCATGGCCCGACCGCGCAGCGAGAAGAAGGCCGAGGGACCGACGATCCATACTAGCGAGCTCTGGGGTGATGCGGGAGCTTGGCCCGATTCTGAGCACTCTATACCGGTCAGGGGCATTTCGCGACCAGTATTCCGACGCAGAGGCCTCGTAGCGAAGAATGACAATTCTCCTTGCTCTGGCAATGGAAGGGGCCAGGTTGGGGGCGGTTATAGTACAGGCCGCTTTGGCGAGAGCATCTGCCTTTTCATTTCCAGGGATTCCTGAATACGCTGGGCACCAGCGAACAGAGACCCTTCCTAGCTTAGTGTATCTGGCACGGTTGCTTGAAGGCCAGGATCTTGCGAGATCCCGAAATTTTGCGATCCGAGTCGAGCTGGATGGGGTCGGCGTCGATAAGCTATATACAGAATGAGTAACGTGATAAGTTCATAATATCACGTGACACAAATCTACATCTCATTCTTCAACAGCCGCGTCGTCATTGAGGCAGTTCAGGCTCAGGTAGATACTCATCATGTGCATCATCCTGGACCTCATTGTCTTCCTATAGATTCTCTTCCTGCGCAGGGATGATGATTGAATCATCATGATAGTTTGGAGGCACAGATGTGATACATAAGGTGATCTGACGGCCTTCAACTTCTACGATAGGGGACGTTTGATTGTTACTCAAGGCGAGTAATACATAAGACCCTGTCTATCCTTTACTCTCACGCCAAACTTTGACTTTACTTTATATAGAAAGTTGTAATATCTCTGCTGCATTCGGACCGTTATGTGTAGCAAGTGTGTCACTAATCTTACGTTGTGCCTTCATCTTTCTCACTTCTTTCATCGCCTTTTGAATTGCAGCTGCGTGTGCTACGATAGATGCGGGTGGTGGTGAGGTTTTAGAGAGGCGCAGGTAGGTACCAAATAGGAGCAGCGTAGATTTGAGACCGTTCGGGCCAGCAGTATCGTTGATGGCCTTTAGGGACATTTGTAACCTATGTTCCGAATCCACGGTGAGACCCAATTCAGCTGAGATGACCTCATATGCTCTTCTGATAGTAGCATGGTATCGTTCGGCTTTCCCTATTGAGTGATGGGCCTCAACAGGCACTTCCTTTATGTCGATTGCCATTGTTTTAGCATTGTTGACGAGCTCCTCGCTAACAAAGTTCTTACCAGCATCTGTAACGAGGATGTCTGGAGGGCCGACGTATATGTCAATCCGGATGGCTCGTAGCATGTCCCATCTCGTACTTGCTCGCATATTATTGAGGAAAAGGGCAGCCTGAAAGACAGTTGCCTCATCAACTGCGTGAAGGAGCTTCTGATTGATATACATATCGTCAAATATGACTCGAGAGTCGAGATTTACGTTTTCATTGTCTCGTATCATGGACTTGAATCAACCAGGAGCCTTGCCATAAACTTGGCATAGATGGCAGAACTTATTGATCTTTTCTATCGTGTCTTTGCCAACGTTATCGTATCCTGCTCTATCGAGGACTCGATATAGTCGCTCCGCAGCTGGGTGTCCAAAACGTCGATGAATTTGTCTAAGTTACACCTCAGTGAGATAGTGCGTAGCAGCTCCGTATTCATAAAGGAGGAGCCATGAAAGCCCCTCCCTGCATATGACAGGATATTTATCGTCTTTGTAGACGGGTATATTCTCCATATTGCTGAAATAGATTCCATACCTATCTATATTGGCTAGGCAGAGTAGGAAGGGCGTGTTTGTAATCATAACAGCAAAATTTATGAGTCCAAATGGCATATTTACTTTGACGTCACCAGCTGATACACTCTCTTGGCTATCTCCAAATCTGATACGGTAGCGGCCAGCTGTTGATTCATCAATTTCAAACTGCTGTATTGTTGGAAATGGAGACACAGGGTGTTGTGGACGTACGGGCCCTCTATTTTCTCTAGGTTCCCGACACGATCTTATGTGTATTAAAGAGGTTGGAATGAGTAATATGGTAGTGCTTCAGGCTACCTATTGGATATATGAGCGGCCATGTGGCGTGGGAACAAGGAGGTTACTGGGGGTCTTCTATACCTAGATGGCGCCACACTCGTTTTTGCTGTGGCTTAGGCTACGTGTCTCTTACACTTGTACTTGTAGCACACACTTCCCACGGTTTTAGACGTAATCCGAACATGACACTCTTTTAGTCAACTTCTACTTTCGTTCTATAAATATTGCGCCCATTTCATTGCGCGATAATACCAAAATGTATACGTTGTAATACTTCGACTTGTGTTTTTCCGCAGTCAATATGGCGGCAGCACCTGCGTAAGGCATGATTCCCTGGAAAGTTTCAGCGTTGTATCTGCTGTTAAACGTGAAGAGATAAGGCAGTTCTTCAGGCTCTCCATCTGCATTATATGGATCTATACTTGTAAGAGCGTGTGTTGTTGCGGTTGTATTGAGATTTCTTGTCACAACTCGTCCATCGATAAGGCCACAATTAGCGGTAAAGAGCTGTGTTTTTGATATTGTGTTCCCGGAGTAGAATACATCAAGATCGTTAAGGTCATTGTCTTCAACTTCAGGACTTTTCAGGTCTATTCCTTCAAACTCTGCAAAAAAAATTCGTGGTCATCATGAATATTATCGTGAGTCTGAGCGTACGAATTGAAACGTTGTTTGGGTTCTTGGTGTTCCTCCCGCGAGTGTCGTGTTGACCAAAATCCTTGTCTACCACATACAAAGTACTTTTTATCTCTTTTCGGGGCCGAAAGCCGAGCATTGAAGCGTTTAGAACGTTGTCAGAGCAGCATGTAGATAGCAGGACGGAGGCATGGGTCAAAGAGGTGGTTTTCAGGCTAAAGGGCGCCATCCTACATCATGCATGAGATAGGTGCATAACTGCTCGGCCAAAAGGCCAGACCAGAATCATAGAACACTAGATTCTAGTTATCTCCACATATATAGATTATACAGAAGGCAATCCTGACAAACGTGAATTTCGTGGATGCTCATCGTAGCGAGGACGATCGTCGTTTCGAGGTTGATTGTTGTTATAATCTGCCAAGAGATCCCAGATCTGTGCAGATTTATGCATGCCAATATTTCATGCAAGTCCAAGGACATGGACTTGAGGGCAACCCATAATTAGGGCATCATAGATTTGTAATGGAATGGTATGATGAGGGATCGAATAGTATAGAGTAGAATGGAATGGAATGTACTGGATAGTGTAGGAACTGTGATGTGGTTATCCAGGACATGTATATTATGAGATGTATCTCCTAGCAGTAGGAGTAAGTAAAAGTCATCTGAATACAAGCGTTCCTCAGTTAACACAAGTCTTTTCTATATCTACGTTGGTGTTCTACGAACACATATAGCATCCTTCCATGGTAGAGATTCAACCTGTATGTGCTCATAATCTTAACAATTGTTGTCGCGAGCGTATTGTCGGTTCGGATAGAACGTATTGGTATCCTGTTAGAACTCACTGCAATAGTTGAATTGAGTGCGATTGTTGCCTTGGCATCCCATCCAGATTGCAACAGCACTACGTAGATTTGATGCTACGCCCTCGAATGTAGCTGATGGTCGGATGAGAACACTTGTACACGCTGGTACGCCCTGGCAGGCTGAGATGAGCTGGCCTTCAAGGCTGCCCTCACGGCTTCCAAAGTTTTGAGAGGACCTGGTACACCTACTTCAGATTATTAAAATTGGCGCTACCTGGAAATGAAGAGTCGCATTAATATGGTACGTAATAAGGTTCTAGTATTATTAACCACCTTCATGACGACTCATACATGGACCAGCCTCCCAATTATTTAGCGTAAACAAGCGAATTATGTCCTTCATTTGGATGTTATGATTAGTTTAAATAGCACTCTGATACCAAGTGGGTTTAATCAATAACTCTCCACTATAGTTTTTAGACTCTTCAATCTCACAACTCGCTTCACTAGGTGATATTAGATATAAGCCTAACAGCTTAAGCTTCTCTATACAACTTCCATTACAACATAGACGTTGAATGACAATCTCAAGGCGTTGTGAGAAATCATTGTCTGGGTTATTAATGACAATATCCCTGAGCATTATTGTACGCCAATCGTTCAAGAAGAGTCGATGATTCTCTAGCGTATTAAAGTAGGCTCTCGTTTTATCAACCATTGTGTGGAAGGATAGGTATTTCTGTACGAGGTGCTGGTAGTAAAACGATTGAGCTTTGCCCCGCAACATTATACCGAATGCAAGATTTTTTGGTCCTGCTTCACTCTAACTTTGGTGCAGAGATCTTAAAATATGTTGAGCTTGATATTTAACATATCGTGAAGGCTGCCAATAAACTTCATATTGACATCGCTGTACATTTTTGAAAGGTCTGTGAGGGCTCCTACGTTTCAATTGTTTTCCTAAAGAGATTGTGGAAGCTTAGTTGAAGAGGTCTCTTGCAGTAAAAATGGATAAGTTGCTGGCGGTATAGTTTGTCCTCCTTCATGCACACTACCTGGTTGGCCTATCATCCCCCCATCTGCCGATATTTGAATTATGAATTAAGCATGGCTGTTCTGGGGTTCCTATCTGGTCATTTAGGGCATTCTTCTACAGTGAGGAGGCTAGGGAGCTGGTCGGAGATAGATTCTCTTTTATTGATTGGTATAAAGATGCCTCGTGCCCTAAATAAATCTTTCATCACTCTACGTATTCGCGTTTCAATAGTATTGAATAGCTCAGCAGTCCATTTCTAGGAATAGATTTAATATCCGCTTAGAAGGAAGTCGTCAAACTCTCCACTATCCTCTACCATTATGGTCCAGTCGATAGTAGCAATATCGAGATGTTTCTTGTTGATGGTTGGGGTTGTGGTGTCGTAATTTTTGTTGGAATACTCGGTTGTGTATATTTCTCTGAACCATACTCAGTCCTGTATGCTTTTGAAACCATGGTTAATAACTACAGCTGTTCGTAGATGGTGATATGCGTGCTTGACGCAACTCAGTCGGTAGTAGGGCTAAGGATCGTCGTAAAAGCGCTGAACTTGTCGGTCTTAACGGGCGAGTCCGCTCTTCGCGCCACTTTTTACTTCCTAGGTCTATAGCAGGAGAGGTTGCGAAAGTTGTCCGCTTTTCCAGAGTCAAATCTCAGCAAGCTGAGGAGACTCTCTGTACACAGTTATCTTGCCGATCTGTGATTCAGTGCAACCACTGTTCAGTGTTGATACGGCAAAGTATCGTATCAATCAAAGGTACTGCTTTGCAATGTGGTAGTTCAATCGTGCTTCTGTCTTATCTTCTATTCTATTCAGCCCGCACAACTGAGAGTGTCTTACTTGTACGGGTCAAGACTATCTAACCTAATTGGGGTTAGCCAACATCAGGTGGAGCGTGATTCTGGTTGACCCTCACAACACCGAGATTGCTAAGAGGGTGAGTGAGAGAGGTGTGTTTATTGTACTACTTAAGTCTTAGACTTTCTAGCACATTGGGCTCCTCTCTGACCCAGGCCACACCTTACACAGTGATCCTTGCCTCTTTTGTTACTTGAAAGATCATTGATATATTGCCCGTGATGGATTGCCATTCAGCTCAGTGTTTACCCGTGGAATTCGGCCATCTATTCTACGGAACCATCTATCCAAAAAAATGGTAGCAATGGAAACTGCGTGCGCGGGAGAAAGTCTCAAAAAACCTGCAGCCTCAGCCAGGCGAGGCCTAGACACCGGGACCACATGAGGTCCGCATATTCATCTATATCTCCCTTAATTGCAACAGTCTAGGACGACTTGATCCAATCCACAATCTCCGTATCGGATGCTGAGTACACTCCGGAAACTCATCGGATAGCTTTTCCTCCATGATCAAGGGTTGATGATGAGAAGGGCTCCGACCCTACCATCTGATCTGATCGTGGTTAGCTTCATGATAATGGTGATAGGGGAATGTGTTGAGAGATGAAGACGATACAGACCGCGAAAGTGATTGGGAATCCTCTTCGAAGTGAGGACTTTGTTACTCAATCTCGGCTCTGCAGACTCTACAGTGAGAGCTGGAGGTTCGTAGGGGACACCACTGACAGGTGTTGAGAATAGTCCCCCTACCGTATTGAAAGGAAGGGTCGCGGGTCATATTGTGGCCTTTTCCGCTTTAAGTCGGGACTTCCATGGGTTGGCCTATTCTCTGAGTAATTGCTAGCAGTATGTCGACAATAGTTCTTGTTCTCCACTCTATCTTCCCTAAGGCTATGTGGAAAATTCCATTGCCGCGTGTCACTTGACAGAATCACATGTTACAAATAGGCAAAGGCCATCGTGCCGTGCATCCGGAACTATCAAACGAAGTCAAAAGTACTCCACCGCTGAGACCTACGGTTTTCAATAAAGCACAGAAAATATTTATCTATATTAATTGGAAAATTATCCGTCACCTAGACCAACAGTTTTTTAATCTGATCTCTAGCGAATGCAGGTCAAGGGTTAAAAGGTTGGAGTACTAGCTAGTGTCGCTGTGGCATTGCTATGAAAAAGCAGGTATCATGAAGCCATTTACCAAAAGCTACAAGTCCTTCTGGAAGGCCCAGAATCGAGGGAATTCCCTGCTTGCTTTGACTAAATAATATTTTTCCCCCTTCTTGCACCACAAATCACGTGTCGTCTCTACCTACTGGTCATGGATGCATGTATTGTAGCTAGAGTTCTTCTACGTTTGAAATTTGGCAATTGTGAAAACCCACAAATTAACAATACCCATATTTTTTTGTTCAAAAACTTGTAACATGCGGACTATACGGTTGGTGGGCCTTCAGCAACTTGCTAAAATTTGACATTCGATATGCAGTTCCAATTTCATTATCGAATCACTCACTAGCAAATTAACTATTCGCACCAATATGATTCCGAATGTAAAAGCTTCGAGATAAAAAATGGCCTGTTGGAGTGCGATTTAGTTGGGGATGGAGTTTTACGAATATTGGAAAATAAGCGGCACATGATTCTCTACTGTCGTCAATGTTAGCTACCAATACCCGGCTCTTCTCAAGCAAAATCACCTCAGCGACAACTCAAAAATCACTGCTCGTGATTTATTAAAAAAGGATAAATCCTTTATTGAGACAAAAGAAAAGAGCTTGGAAAAAACTTCTCACAGGAAAAATTCCGTCTGTCGCTTGATGTTGCATGTGATTCACACATAAAATCTATCTATAATTATTCTTTGGGAGTTAAAGTACACTTGACCACTTATCATAATTCAGATAAAAAAATCGGATAATACTAAGGCTCGTCTCAGTGGCTTAAAATATCACTCTCAATACCTAGTTGTGCAGACCAGACTCTTGCCGATGATCCGGTGGAGCAGTTGGACCCACCATATATTGCATGGAAAAGTTTTAGGATATCTTCGAAAACTACCGCCTCTCTCGCCCCCCACGCACAGACTAGGTCAAATAGCAACAATTAGACGTATCCCACTCATGTCGAGAATCAAGCTCTCCAGTTTGCTTGCCGAACTAGTGTTTTAGATTGTGGAAAATTGCTATGAGCTTGGCTAATGAACCTTTATAAGTTCTTTCCTCGCCCAGACTCCGTGGAATAATTTATTATCCTCTTTTCATCTAGATTCGACTTCATATCTTATGATGCTGTTCATTTGTGTCCCGCTAATTTTGGTCGTAACAGTGGCCATGGCATCTGATGATTGTACTTTTGGCTTATTCGCATCCGAGGGCCGCACCGGGTCAATTTGGCAGACAAGTAACGGTCAGATTAGGACTGGTGGTGATCATTTCCATTATCCATCTCCATTTAGAATCAGCGATGGAGATATTATTGACTCTGCCGGATATGGCTGTATCTTCACTCGTGAGTACTGATAATTCCTGAACGAAATCTCGCTGCTGACTTGCTTCTAAGCTCAAGTTAGACAGTTTCAATGTGACCAGGGAGTAAGCCCAACAAATGGGTTTTCAATAGCTGAGGATGGTATTTTATACTATGAGCAGAGTCCTAATTTTTTTGCCTGTCCAACTTCATATCAAGAATGGAACATTTATTCTGCTCCTATTGTCGGACAATCAAAATGTGTTAATATTACGTTGACTGCTGATGATTGCCGCTCTATTCCATCCGACACCTCGGAGTTTGATTCTAATATTCCGTCAGATGATGTCCCTACTCCGTCATTTCTTGATTCAGAGGTCGGTCAAAGCACATCAATATCTACTAAACCTTATATATCTACTCCAAAGTACCAAAATAATACGTCGGAGCCAAATCTAAAACCTCTGGATTCAAGTGCTAGAATCAACCTCGAATCATCAACCTTATCCCCTACTACAACCATGAGTCATTCCAGTCAGAACTCTACAAGCATTAATTTGACAAAAGCTTCATCTTCTACATCAAGACCTTCTAGTGATCAAAGTCAACCATCAGGCCCCTACTCTCTAGAGCACGGTATCCTTGAAAATATCTTACGTGGCCCGCTACCAAAATATATACCATCTATAGACGGAATGTTTTTGAATAGCATCTTGCAAGGAGTCTTCCCAGGACTCGGCGGCTCATCATCTATCGGTCAAACGCAAAATAATCCACTCACACATACTGCCACAAAAACAAATATTGCTAGACAAGTTGCAACCAGCAGCAACTTTTTAACTTCAACTCAAGGAAAACTCAGAACTCATCTCCCTTCTGCCTACGCTACGGTGCCTCAGCTCATACCTTCGCCGGATTTAATTAGACCATCATTTCCTACTATCACAAGATCTAGCATCTTCAAGGCTCATCAAGGCTTTCGGACTATAGATCGTAGACGTGTAGGTATCGTTGAGCAGAACTGATATTGTGAATCTTATAACTGGCTCTGGCACAGCCCGACCTAAAGAAATTCAGTTTACAATCTTCATAGATGAGGAACCAGAAATTTTTATTCCCAAAGTTATGCAGGTTATAAAGACTCGGAATCAAGAGAATTTTGAGCATATTAGTGAAGAACTTATGACACATAGCCTTCTAATATCCCTGAAATAGGAATCTGCTCACTATGTCCGATTAAACTTAGTCAACTGTTCCAGAAAATTTTCTAGCAGGGTATGCTTCAATATTGATGAAGGGCCGCTAGTATCGAGCTGGAAAGTATCTGGACGGTCTATTGCTGAAGATTTATTTTGAATTAGAGGACTTTGCTATGCGGCAAAGTTGTGTTACTGGGTGTGTGGAATATTTTCTTGCAACAAAATTGACAAGGAAGCTAAGGTTGTAAATTTGTGGTAGTGATAATTTTGATTGGACTTTGCGATTTTTATTAAGTTTGTTTTAACTGTAATTACCTTTTTTCGAATAAAATTTGATTCAGTCTAATTTGAATTTACTCCAGTCTCCGAACAATATCTCTCGAGTATTCTGGTACACTATGTATCGAGAAGATCGTCAGGAGTTAAGGCATGGACCTTTTTGTCATCTACATGGAAGATTCACGGTTGTCTCTATAAGCGTGTGCTCAAAAATCCAGGGCCCTTTTCAGACCATCATATAAATGTCAGGGCTTATTATTGTTAGAGCTTTAGACTTTCGACGTTAGTATCACCTCTTTCACGCATCAGCTGCATTAATTACAACAACTGCCGCATATACGTTTAGATATTCCCGTACTAGGATGCATGGGGCTTCATGTTGCGATTTTAGATTAAGAGGAGCAGAAATTATAGCTCAAAGAATATTGTTTTCATTGAAATTCTAAGCTACATGTAAAACGCGAATTTATGTGCGCTTATCCTAAAATGAAAGTGGGTATGCGAACAACAATTATTACAGTAAAAAGTGTTGAAATCTAGACATGCCAGACCGAACTGCACGCAGTGCGGAGTAGACGAAGACTACTTATCTTCGATCGCTACCAACTTTGGTGAGGTCTCGGTTGGTGATGATCTCGGTAGTGTGAATGTTATTCCATCACGGAATCAGAACAAAATGTTTCTACCTAAGCGAGGTAGAACATAGATAGACAATTAGATGTAGATTAAACATGAGCACTTTTAACTACCGAAATATAAGTTCAGTAAAACCAAAACCTCACTGATCCTAACCTTTTATCTCTGATCTTTAAATCCCCAATATCTTACGATTCCTACAGTATTGACTTGACGGTCAACGTTCACTTCTATCATTCCAGATACCCCCTAGAACTTTAATAAAAAGTCTTCAGCATAGCTGACCACGAAGCCATTTTGCGGGGAATAAAACAGTACTGACCTCGCACCATTAACGCCATCATATTCATCGCAGAGTAAACATGATCATGTCTCTCACTGCATTTGCATCTAGTATCATACTAGCCCGCTCATGCAAATACATGAAAGAGTATCTCAACAGCGAAAAGAAATCAAAATGAAGAATACAGGATGTATTATGCAGCATGCAGGAAAGTTGTTCATATTTGAAAGGAATGCCGATTATCGTAAGAAATGTGGCAAATTCCAACACTTCATCATGATAGATAAACGATCCCTAGTCATCTCATTATACAATGGGCATTTGAGACTAGAATTTAAAGGCTATGCTGAGCCCAAATGACGAGCCGTTAAGATGAAAGTATGGAAGGAGGTAGCTTTGGTCTTGAAAGAAGTTTTGTTCGTGAGTTATACTCTTAGGACTTGGATCAATGAACGAGCTTGAGGAAATTCCCGGGTTTTCTCAAGTGTGTGAATAATGTAGAAATTTTTTATGAATTCTATTGTATGTATTGCATATGTTATCTGTTGTTATTTATGCGACAGTGGAGTTAAGAGTATACTGCATACCAGCTATACATTCAGCTGCGTGTGGATACTTGCTCTCGAAATCAGATTCCTTATAATATAAATATATATATATAATTTATTGTGTGTATTATAACTACAACTATTGGTGCTCCTTTTCTTGTTCTTACAATTATCTACACACTTTACAATTACGGAAAGTGTGGAATTCTAAGCGAGACACGTGATACAATTACAGATTTATCGCATGACTTTCAACATTATCAGGTGGCAAGAAGTTACTCTATTTACATGAATATGGGGGCTTCTACAAGTAAGCGGATGTTCCAACATATCTCTTTGTCTAACCGAGAATAGAAGGAAGTGAGAGATCCTTGCGCCAATAGATACCCATAGGAATCTATTCAGAAAAACTTTATCATACCAATAAGTGATGATCTAGGTCAATCATATCACATGGCGCATGTGCACATTATTCTAATGTGAACAGTTTATTGTAATGCAGTCATATTACTCCCCTAAATACAATATTTAGTTGGCCCTGTCTAATAGATGTTTATTCAGGTCTCGTATCCAAGAGTTAGTTAATAAACCTAAACTGTTCAATCGTATATTTATGTAATATTGCAACGAGTATATTTCCAAAAGTCAAATGCTACAACTTAAATGCTCGACGCTGCCGAGTGTAAAGCTATCTTGTTTGTTACGCTATTTTCTATCTTCTACTCAGCAGTAATCACTCAACATTCGCCCTCGAGAATATTTCCTGCTGCTCATCATTATTTTAAATCAATAGCGCCATCTATTTATGATGCACCGGCAGCGTGTCCTCTATATGTTAAGTGACCCTCTTTCTTACCTTTTCTCCTTTCTCAGTCAAAGGCCACATTGGATAGAGAATTATTTATGTCTACAGTCCAAGTAGGCCTTAAGCTAGGGTAGTATATGCCATTCGATATCTCTTTTACTACCCTTATCTCTCTAGTACTACTACTTACAACTCTTCATCCCATAATACACATAAAGGAGTCCTTTGACTTTCATTATCTACCCTTATTAACCATCAAAACGGTGGTCATTTGAGGATGAAAAGTAGCTGGGGAAGAGCACAAACTACTGGGTACGGGGCTTCCCTGATACCGAGATGGGGACCGAGTCTGAAGATACAGTTTCTGTTGAAATTGGTACTTTCGATTGTGGGTAAGACAGGCGTGTGTAGAATACACAACTGATTTCCCTATCGATTGGATTTAACGTGTTTATTCACAGAGCTAGTGCGATGCAAAAATCAAGGTTCCAAAGTGAAAATGTGCGTTATTGTTACAAGTTAAAATAATTGGGGCTATCAAGTAGGCTACGTTGTTGACACAAACATGAATACAAAACCTGTACTTGGTTGCACTTCGGCAGTTACCCATATGAATGTGCTCTACAACCTCAATGACTGAAGCCATTATTTCCTTAACAGTTGTCTCCATCTGCTCTATCTAAGAAAATTACGAACGTGAAGTTCGTGGTGTTGGCTGAGTCATCAGGATAATGACTCAGCAACGGAGAGGCGCGACAAGAAAATTACACAGTAAAATGATAGACTCTCCGAAACAAAGGAGTGTCCGGCAAAGGTACCAAAGTACTTCAATTGTGCAGGGAACTCATCAGTCAACTGACCTCATCTGTATGGCCCGGCCGAGAACACATAATTGTGTCAGCATTTCTATCTTGATATCGACCCGTACAAACATACAGTATAATAGTAACTCATATTGATACTCAGGATTGCGATGGATAGCAGAGATTGATGGTGTTTATGGCAGTGCGGGGTTTGGTAATTAGTAACAGGGATATGACACGTGTATATATAAATATCGCACTTGACTCCTCTTTAATATAATGATGCTTTCGACCACATTCACAATGCCCATACCTACTCTCGGCTAATTACCCCTTATTAAATCGTACTATCTTCTAATTAATGTCCTTCTCACCCTTTTATCTTAAATGACGGGTCATGATATTCTTCGTCTTACTATCCATCATTATGCTCAGAGTTATGGACAGATTAAATCTTTAACAAATGGAATAGTAGTTCCCCGCACACCAGCAGAGCTACCAGTCATCCGAGAGCGCGGCCAGCGAGACTTTAACGCTGCGCTAGTGGCGTGGGAAAGGAAGGGTAAAGCTGTTGAGGTTATCGATACCCCGGAAGCAACGATGGGTGGTCAATGAGTAGGAAACCAAACTCTAACCATCCTACCGGAAATCTTAGCACCCTTCTATTTCACAAAGTGAAAGTAGGAAAGGGCGGGTAGAACATGGAAATGGCGTTGCAACAGGCGTGAGAAGCTAGAGCTCACGTTGTCATGGTATAAGAATCGTGGACAATGCAGAAGAATGGACAATTCATTTCAAAAGGTCATCCTGGATTTGACTGTCACAAACCAGCGGGAGAAACGTGAAACTATCCTGAAGTTATTACTTTCACCCGGAAAAGTGACATTGCTACGAAGATATTTCTGGCCCATAGACCTACCTGTGACTATTGCTTTGTACGAGTAGCTGGAACGACCTTTGCAAATATCTACCACGCTCTGGGCCTAGCGGATACTCCGAGCCTTTATGTCGGTAAAAGGATTATATTTGGGCAGTATGAATTGTTCTATCTAATTGCGGTATTCAGATTGTTGTTAGGACACTGACAGGGATCTGACTTAGCTCATCAGCGAGGCGCTTGGAGTAGAGAAAGAAAAGGTAGATGGAGAGGAGAAGGAAGAGACAACGTTATTTGTATTTTGAGATACCAGTTAATTGACTTTATTCCCCGAATTCGTGACGAACAGCTGACTTCTTGACGGCACTCAATCTGTATTACTTCGTGTTTTACCAACACTTTATTTCAGTGGAAACTTCGTAGTTCTACTGTGGTCGGGGGCGACTTCAACGCCGTGTCAAAATACTAGCAACCACAGGTTTCACGCCAATATGGCAACAGTGATTAGATCATAAAATAGTTTTCAGTTCAGTACATCTATTTACTCACTACGGCAAGGGTAGCCAAATATCGGTATGGGAGTGTGCTCGGCTTGGTATGGAGCAATACATCGGCCACGGCGGCAGTTTCACGAGATTCTGATTACACGTCTGATCACAGCACCATTGTAGGATCTGTGCAGCGTAAAAGAATATCTGATAGCCGCAATCTCACTCAAGGACTATTTGTCAGCGATAAAAACCTCGATAAGTTCGCTCAATTTGTCAAGGCGTGAATCACGCCAGCACTTATAATCAGTGTAGATGATATCGAACTCCAGACATCTAGCCTTTTGGAAGCTCTTTGGGGCGTCCTCAAGGCAGTAGAAGAGAGATCCTCAAAATTAAGCAGGAACATAGTACCTTAGTGGACGGAGGATTTCAGGGTGAAGTACCGTGAGTTTCAGGACTCCAGGAACTCTCCTGAAGGATCAGTATAGGTACTTTTAAGTCCCAGAGCGATAGTCAAGGCGGCCAAAAAAGAATACTGGAAGAAACAAGCTGAAAGCGCTACCTCGCAGGCTTAGGTCTTAAAGGCGATGCATTGGGCCAAACCCAAAGAGTGTAGTCAACCCTCTCCACTGAAAATTGCGACGGATAGATGGATCTTGGATCCACTTGAGCGAGCAGAAAGTTTAAGAGATACTTTAATGGCTAGGTTCAACGCGGTTCATCATATACCTACGTTGGAGTGTGGTCAAGGAGAGTCGATCCCGTGGAACTATACGCTCTCGCTAGATGAAATTACGGCACACACCATTGAGAAAGGAGACAGGGCCCCGGGGTCAGATAACATAACAGTTCAATCACTCAAAGTATGCTGGAACGTAATCGGAGAAGATGTAAGAGACATTTTTCAAGCTTGCCAAGAAATCGGTTATTTTCCCACCGCTTTTAGGGTAGCAGAAGTCCTGCTTCTTTCAAAACCAGGGCGAGATCTCGCGACTGCCAAAGGATGGCGGCCTATCTCTCTTCTGTCCTGCCCGGTCAAAGGTTTGGAAAGTCTGGTGGCCAAGCGTATGGTCTTGTTGGCGATTGAACATTGAGTAGTTTCACAGCAGCTCTTTGGCGCCCTACCTAGGCGTTCAGCGGTCGACCTTGTCTCCTGTGTTATACATGATGCAGAAGCAACAATGCGGAACGGTAAGATCATGGCCATGGCAACCCTGGATATGCAAGGCGCATTCGATGCAGTGCTCTAAAAGCGCTTGCTATACCGGATGCGGGAACAAAGATGGCCCATGAATCTTTGTCGATGGATTAAATCTTTTCTGCCTCAGCGAAGGATACGTGTCCGATATCAAAATGAGATGACGCAAGACAAAATGTTGGAGTGCGGGATCTCTCAAGGCTAGACACTGTCACCGCTCTTGTTCTTACTGTGTATCTCTTTTTTACTCCAGAATGGCAACAGCAGAAGCCGATTTTGTTATGCTAGCGATATTGCCAAACTCAGTGTAAGAAGCACTGTAGCTCAAGCAGTAGAAAAAGTTAAACAGGAAGTCGACAAACTGATCTCGCTAGCTAATGAGCACAAGATAGACTTCGATCCAGCTAAGTCGGAGCTCCTAATGATAGGAGGACCACAGAGAAGACTAGAAATCACAAGACCCGGCATTCATATCAAGTAATATAGTATTCAAGCATCCCTATTCGTGAAATAGCTCGACTTTCAATTCTCCTTTAAACAGCATGTTCAAAAATAGTGCGGGAAAGCCTAATGTATAAACCAATTTTTACGTCACATTAACTCGGTCCAACGTGGCATCGACCCGACACTATACAGAACAGAGGCATAGTGGTTAGGGCTTACTCAGATCACTACCCAGCAGGACAAGAAAGTGGGTATCGGGATTGGCAGGCATATTAATCTGCCGGACAGCACAATCCCTAAAGCAGTTCGAGCAGTATTACCAGAATGGCGAGCCACGCCAAACATGGCTCTGCATCAAGAGTCAGGCATTCCTCCAGCGAAGTTTTTACTTCAGCAAAGACAACTCCAGACTTCATCACGGATTCAACGGCTCGATGCTTGACACCCGCTGCTTTTTAGATCTAGAGGGGGAGTAAAGGATACGATAAGTCGGCTTGGATTGCGAGCAGACCAGAAAACCCGAGCGATCTCTTTGCTAGATCGCTACCTCAGGCGGCTCTAGATTAGTCCCAAGAGCGAGCCGACTTCTGAAGGTCCTGGTAAACTATACTACCTGAGAGGTAAACCCACAAGCGAATCTACTGGATACGACAAGCAAATGAAAGCAGACCATGCCAAGCAATGGATAGCTAGTCTGTCAGTGGAGATGATCTATGCTTATTCAGACTGATCTTCATGCAGCCCCGCAAAATCTGCACGAGGATACATCTTAGACGGAGCAGGTCAAATAATAGGGTCCGGCTCAGGCCCCAAGCCCGGAGCAGAGGTTTACGATGCAGAACTTTTAGGAGCGCAGAAAGCTGTGGAAGAAGCCATAACGAAGGCAAACGAAGGCCCAGTAAAGGTACTTCTGGACAACCCTAATGTCGCGCAAGCTCTACGAAGCGGCCGAATAAGATCGTCTCAGTCTGTGATTGATAAATTTACGACTCAGACAGGCCAGTTTCTATCAGTCGAAGTCCGTTTGCTAACGGATCATGACTGAATTATCGGGAGCGAGAAGGCAGACAAATTGGCCAAGGCAGCCCCGAGAGACATCCCAGATTTAAGAGGTGAGCAGAGTTACAATTTTGCAGCTCTGAATCGGCTCTTCCGAGAGCAGACTGAAGAAGCCGTGGAATCCTGGTGGCTTCAAAATAGTCCAAGACGGTACGAAGAATTAGACCTGCGTATGAGACAGAAACGACTACCTTTGCTTGGGCTGCCGAGATGGGCGTACCATCGTCGGATAGCAGCGAGGACAGGACACGGTGATTTAAAGGGCTACCATGATCGATTGGGGCACGAAAATTTTGGATAGCAGATGTATCTGTAGAAGAGAGAGACGTCCTTGGCACTTTGCAGGGTGCTGAATAGCTCTGCGACAATGGAGAATATCCAGACATGAACCACCACCAAGAAGACGGATTATCTTGGCAGAAAACGGATGGGAGGAATTCTGTGAGTACATAACTATAAAGAGATGTTACGGAGGGCAAATTTTACATCAAGAGGGTTAATCTATCTCGAGAGACTATAGTCTCTTAGCAATTTGATATGAAAGCGGGCAAGGCGTAGGATGTTTTTTGTCTAGACAATTTTCTTCATCTATTCTTTCATTCACTTACTCAGCCTAGAAAGCTGGTCAGATAGGTAGTAGTGAGTTTTTAGGGATCACACATCTGTATCATGCCTCCCGGGTGTAGGGCTTTTTCCGGATACGAAATTAATAGATACATACATGATAGACTCTCCAATACCACTATTTATTGTCAGGTTAGTATTAATGCGCTTTGATGTGAGTATTAACTAATCAAAGGGGGAGTTTGCTCAAAACCTGTCAGTGATGTCAGAGTTGTAGTGAGTTATGTAATAATATTTAATAGTGCGGTGATCCTGTATTTACGCGTTGTAGAATGGAAGAAAATAATGTACTAGAGTCCTCCCACAGCTTAGAACCCTAGTGTAATTCTATGTCCTCTACGAACCTGGGAGTGAAATATTTTCCCAGAGCCAATTTCTGTCAAATTTCATCCTCCATAGTCTTGGACTCAGTAGGGACTCTAATAAAAAAATCTAATCTAATCATTCAAATTTCGCAATACCAAAGAAGTTGGCCCACAAGGCAATTATTCAAGACTCTCTACCAAATCAATTTCCCCCTCCCAACGAGATCAATCTCCACCGAATCCTCATCAAGCTTACGAGTACGACTTAGTACATCCTAATTTGAATGAAAATATCTCTCGACTTTCTCCAGTCTCAGCTGGCCACTAAATATACGCCCACGCCGATATTTACACCCGACGGAAGGAAGCAAAGTGTGGCGCACAGATCTGGGAGATAGTTCTTCAGGAAGGACGTGAGAGGGACAAGGACAGGTTTACAAAATGGTGAAGAGGATGGATACAGTCTCGACGGGTGTGGAATTTTGAATTTTGGCACGGAGCTTTACGAATTGAGTTTTGTGCGGGCCAAGATTTCGCATGCGAGAGTGCAGCCGACACTATCAAAATAAGCAAACGATGGAAGGTGTCGTGGGCCGCCTCCTCGTGGTGATCTCCGATACAGTTTGAGTAGCCTGGGCACCTACTCCACTTGAGAAGGAAAAAATTTGGACCATATTTCGCGCTGAGAAAAGTTGATGGATGACGGAGGCATGTCTGGATAACTCTGGGTTTTTGAGACGTTCCCCAGCGTGGGTATTCACGGATGAGGGTTGACTTGAGGTGAAGAAAAAGCCGCCATAACTTCGCAGTGGTACTTGCAAATGAAATTCGAGGCATGAGTACTCTTCTTGTAAATTGAGTCATCTTTCATGTAAATTTCTTTGATATTGTGTCACAGCTAGATATGTGCATACGCTATTCACATCTATTGCAAAAAAAGAGCCTGGGAGCGAAAGATTCTGTCCAAGTTAAAATTCAGCTATTCCCAAACCGTCGAAATGAAATTATCTGACTAAGATTCTTTTCGGAAGAGCGGTGCGGGGTTGATTTTAGTCGGAACGGCAGGATCACAGGGATTTCTCGAACACAAATAGTGTCAAGATCAATTAAACTGAAAATCGCACACCATCTTAATACACTAAACTAATCTTAGGGTTTTCAGATGATTGTGGATGACCCATTACATCACGTGATTCTGTCAAGTGACACGCGGCAATGGAATTTTCCACATAGCCTTAGGGAAGATAGAGTGGAGAACAAGAACTATTGTCGACATACTGCTAGCAATTACTCGGAGAATAGGCCAACCCATGGAAGTCCCGACTTAAAGCGGAAAAGGCCACAATACGACCCGCGACCCTTCCTTTCAATACGGTAGGGGGACTATTCTCAACACCTGTCAGTGGTGTCCCCTACGAACCTCCAGCTCTCACTGTAGAGTCTGCAGAGCCGAGATTGAGTAACAAAGTCCTCACTTCGATGGAGATTCCCAGTCGCTTTCGCGGTCTGTATCATCTTTATCTCTCAACACACATCCCTATCACCACTATCATGAAGCTAACCACGATCAGATTAGATGGCAGGGTCGGAGCCCTTCTCATCATCAACCCTTGATCATGGAGGAAAAGCCATCCGATGAGTTTCCGGAGCGTACCCAGCACCCGATACGGACATGGCGGATTGGATCAAGTCGACCTCGACTGTTACAAAGAATAGAGATATGGATGAATATGCGCACCTCATGTGGTCCCGGTGTCTAGGCCTCGCCTGGCTGAGGCAGCAGATTTTTTGAGACTTTTTCCCGCGCACGCAGTCTCCATTGCTACCATTTTTTTTTGGGTAGAAGGTTCCGTGGAATAGATGGCCGAATTCCACGGGTAAACACTGAGCTGAATGGCAATCCATCACGGGCAATATATTAATAATCTTTCAAATAACATAAGAGATAAGGAGCGCTGTACAAGATATAGCCTGGTTCAGAGAGGAGCCCAATGTGCTAGATAGTCTATTTCTCAAGCAGTACGATAAAAATATCACGTAGTCAAGGATGCATGAAATTTTAAGGTACTTCATGATAGCTTTGTGGTTCCTGTTATTTACTGCGGAGGTCGTTGACGATAGGATTTCTGTCAGTGACCCTTTCCGCACTTAGGGTCAGGGTAGCTATTGGGGGAGGTGGAACTAGGGTGTGTTGCTGGGCTGGAAAGACATATTCCTGACCAACGAATTGATCTGTAAATGTTGAGGTGTAGGATGTATCGGCCGTGAGATAGGCTTAGCTTTGAGATGGATCGTTGTCATTTTTTTTTGCATCAGATTTTAATTGCGTATGCAGCTATCTAGCTATGACACGATATCAAAGAAAAGTACAGAAAAGATGACTCAATTTACAAGAAGAGTACTCATGCCTCGAATCTTATTAGCAAGCACCACTGCGAAGTTATGGCGGCTTTTTCTTCACCCCCAGTCGACCTTCATCCGTGAATATCCACCCAGGGGAACGTCTCAAAAACCCTGAGTTATCCAGACATGCCTCTATCATCTTTCAACTTTTCTCCGCGCGAGATATGGTCCTAGGCGTCTCCTTCTCATGTGGAGTAGGTGCTCAGGCTACTCAAACCATACCAGAGAACACCACCAGGAGGCGGCCCACGACACCTTTCATCGTTTGCTTTTTTTGATAGTGTCAGCTGCACTCTCGCATGCGAAATCTTGGCCCGCACAAAACTCAATTCGTAAAACTCCGTGCCAAAATTCAAAATTCCACACCCGTCGAGACTGTATCCATCCTCTTCACCATTTTGTAAACTTGTCCTTGTCCCTCTCACGTACATCCCAAGGAAATATCTCACAGATTTGTGCACCACGCTTTGCTTCCTCCGTCGGGTGTAAATATCGGCGTGGGCGTGTATTTGGTGACCAGCTGAGGCCAGAGAATGTAAACGAGAGGTGTAGTCATTGGAATGAGGACGCACTAGGTCGTACTTGTAGACTTAATGAGACCTAGAAAAGAATCGATCTCGCTGGCAATGAAAAATTGAAATGGAGTAGTTTGAATCATTGCCTCGTGGGCCAACTTCTTTGGTATTGCGACATTTGACCGAACTTAGCTCTGGGAGAATACTTCACTCCTAGGTTCGTAGAGGAGACCGCGGATAGATGATCAATCTTTGTCTGCCCTTCGTAGCCTATGCACTTTAGCTGTCGTAACAGCCTCTCTGCACAAAGACCAATTTCCAATTCCTCTCAAAAAGGGTAATGTAGGTGGTTTCTAATCGAAACGGTTCCACCCGAGCAGTGTTTTGCTTTTGTTCCTTGTATCGGTTCCAGCAGGCCTTTCCTATCATGTTCCTTCATCTTTGTCGTCATTTGAGTAGATACTAAGAGGATCGATTATCCTGTCATGATCTCCGCTCTCCAGCCAACAAAACGATGGCCATTTGCGGATATGTAGGTGCATAGAAAAGTCTCAAATATCACTGGGTGCAGAACACACCTAATGCGAAGACTCCGGCCTGCGGCTGCAGTAGACCTGTATATACCCAAGAGCTTCTGTCAAACTTCCTAGCCTCCTCACTCCTCACTTCTCACTCCTCACTCCTCACCTGATTCATGCCGCAGGATAAAGCGAAGATCGCAAAAGGTTATCAGAAAAGTCTAGGTGGAGAGTGACTGCTGTGAAGGAGCCTAGCCTAGCATCTGTCCTTCCACATAACTTTCGTAGATCGTACAACCTGGTCGCAATTTAGTTGAATAATATATTCTAAGCTTTACGGAATTGTTGAAGTATCAGTCACTGAGCCCTAGAATACATGTGACATGATTTGTAAGCTGGTCTAAACTAGGGTCTATAGAGTGTATCGTAGGTGTAGAACTTTGCAGCAAAGCAATATACATCATAAGCTTCAGGCATTTACCAGCAGTACAGTCTTCTAACCATATCTTCCTCAATAGGAATGGATACTTAAATACCAGTCTAACTGCTATTTTATACTAACTTTTGACTTGCCATGAGATTAGTCCCGTATAAATAAGGAGAGATTGGCTAAAAGAGTGACATGCTCAGATTACTGTTAAGAGAGTGAGATTTGTACTTTAAGTCTATTACAAGCGACACAGAGCCTAGACTACAGCATAAACGATTGTGGCGCCATCTAGGCATATTATTAATTCATTTTATTGTCCTGTCTGAGTCTATGACTATGTAGGACATGCAGGTCCTCTCTGCCTACAGGTCAAGGATACCTATACCAGTAGTATATCCCCTCCTATGCCTACCTTACAGCTCGACTCAAACAGTACTACCCCTCACAAGTCCTCATTCGATCATACACTTAGAGGAGCCCTATGTCCTCCGTCATGTCCCCTCTCCAGTCATCAAAACGGCCATCTAGGCATTGGAAACCCCAAATAATCTCTTAATGCCTACGCCATTCAGCCGCTCATAAATTCATTAGGTAGCCTGAAGCGCCATTCTAGAACTCATTTCAGCCCCTCAACTACACGCAAGGGCCCTTTTGTTAAGAAACCAAGCTGACTATGATCTACTGATGAGAGATTAAACTACATGCAGGAAAAATGACATAACCACGGGTAATGGCTAATTATACATTCTCCAACTCACCCGGTCCATACTCTCTCAGTGAGCATGACATTGCTTCGCTACTACCCGTCGTTGTCTTACTAAACCACCTTACTCGGCCCTCTCACTTGGCAGTTGTACTCCGCCAACTCGCATTCCTTCCCAATCCCATATCGGTGTGGCGCAGTGGCATTTAATTGCTTGGTATAGGACGACATGGAACACTTTCTGCACGGCGCCCCAAACATCGCCGAGATATCCAGCTAAGATAAGCCACGATCAATTGTAACACCTTGGATGTATCTGGTTAAATCGTGATAGGCGGCTACACTTGAGAGGTAGCTATGATGTTGGAGAGTCATGTGTATGCTGTCGGAATTTAGCGAATAGTCGTGACATGGGCTTGCTCCCACGCGCAGAAATTTTTGGATACAACTCGTTTATAGAATTTCAGTGGGTTGCAGTTTTTGTTGCCGTTCAGAACCAACATGTATTCTAGTGAAAAATTAGGCGCCCTGAGATTTTATAGTGCCACATCTTCGGGAGACCTGTGGGTCGATGTGAATGTGCTGCGTCATTGTCGAAGATCCATGGCGAGGGCCTGGGAATTTATGGTGTGGTTATCTGGGCTATGCTTAAAAATAGGATATCAGTGATCTTGTATAGAATCACTCACCTTTTGTCGAGTTAATCGAGACTTGCATATGAGGCCGATAAGAAAGCACACAAAATCAACCGTGCGCTACACATTGTATCTATTACTATCATCCTGCCATCATACTTTTCGTATTTGCATTTAGGTTATCTAAGATTTTTACTGTATTTGGTTGCGCCTGCATTGTACTATTTGCGATATTAGCGTTCATGTTTTAATCTTGTGCTTAAAACTAGATCAAACCGGCTGTTTGTAAGACGGGATGGTCAGATTACGTGATTTAGGCTATGTAAACTGACGGAAGGAAGATGAGCGAACCTGTAATTATGTAGAAGTACGATCATTGAGAAGACAGTCGATCAATTGCTTCTTCTTCTCTTTGAGAGAAATCCAAGTCCTAATCCTGTGACACGTTTCGTTAAGCCCTATTAGCGCAGCTAGTCTAGTCGATAGCCACCTTATGTGACTCCATCCCCTCGTAATCCGGATTAATGGCTCTATCGCCGTTACTTGTTTCCTCTTCAGCAGTAGATAGTGTATCAGGTCGTCTTCGAACTGATGTGTAGGGAGATAATATTTGAGCTGAGCTATCCAGTGCGAAATGCTCGTTAGTCACAAGTACCAACACCAAGAGTGCTTCCACTAGCGCAGCAAAATAGATCAGGAATGAGTATCTCAAACTCTAATCCTATAGGCGTTAGAGGTTATTTCCAGGATTCTAAAAATCCTAGATACCTGTATGGATATCCATCTTAATCGTTCAAGCGTTCGATCGAGATTAACCCGCAGTGGGTTTAGAAAATGACGGATGTGCGAAGCGGGACTTGGAATCGATTATTCAGAGAAAATATAAAGTACCGCGAGATGTGGATAAATTTTTGCACTAGTTTTTGTGTAGTAAGTGGGTAGAGCAATGCTGGGTGACCGGGTGAGTAGAGGATGAAGGATGGCGTGTGGAGTGAGGCAACGGGTCATCCAACTGTGTATCACAGTGGGAACGCCCTTCTGGAAGCCTCGTACCAAGAAGAGACAGCCCAAAAGGGCTTATCAGTTTTTACCCATGGAGCTCCGCCCTGGTAGCCTGCGCTGTGGATAATCAATTGTATAGGCTCACAACATGGCACCCATTAATAAAAAAACCTTCATCTCAATTCTGAATACACCAGAAAAGCGGGAACAATGAGGATGCTTAGGGCACCGCCTCAACACTTACTGGAAGCCAGATTAAGATGGATTAATATTAGAATTGGCAGACTTGATCCAATCAAGAAATTTGAAAAAGCTGCTGGCATCGAAGGATCATGTAAGTTTCCCGCCCTAAATTCGAGAAACATGCCAGGTTGGATATGTCAGAATGCCTTCACAAGTTGCGCGCTGGAACAGGGTTACTTGACAGCTCCGACATATTCTCACAGGAGGTACTTTCTTGAGAAGCTTCAATTAAAATAACTTGAAAGGCTTTCAAACTCTATTCAACCAAAATGTCACAGGGTGGCACTATGGCTTTTTGGAAATTTACAGTTGGTAAACATGGCATTTATCATTCTTCTTTTTTTTTAAATCATTTAATGTTTATTCAGCTACCTGACTGTAACACATGACCGGTGCTATGTAAACATGTTGGATGACTCTTTTCACGTTAGAGACACTCATACTCGGGATTTCATTCGCAAGTACCACTATGAGGTATGCTTGCTTACACAAACAGTCGACCCTCTTCCGTAAGTACCCACCAAAGGGACGTTTCAAAACTTTTGATTATCCAAGCATGTCTTCGTCATCCATGTATACCGGCGCCGCAAAAAAAGTGGCTGTGTTTTGCCGGATTTGAACCAGCAATCTGCTATCTCGAATGGGATACGTGTCCTAGCTATCCAGACCTTACTTGGCTGACCGACCAAGACGATGTACCATTGCACTATCCAGCCATGGCGGTGTTTATAGTTTCGGCTGCACTCTCGTGACTGAAGCCTTGGCACGCACAAAGCTCAATTTGCAAAACTCCTTGCCAAAATCCGAAATTTCACGCTCGTGGAGAATATATCCTTCCTTTGCATCATCTTATGAACTTGTCCCGAAACCTCCCATTTCCATCCTAAAGAACTGTATCCCATGTTTGTGTGCCACACTTTGTCTCCTCCGTCGGGTGTAAATATCAACCCAGGCGTGTAGTTGGTGACCAGCTGAGGCCAGAGAAAGTCGACGGGAGGTGTAGTCATCGGGATGAGGATGAACTAGGTCGTAGTTGTAGACTTGATGAGACTTATGTAGGAGTCAGACTCGTTGAGTGTGAAAATTTGACATGGCGGTGTATATTTAATCATAGCCTCGTGGGCCAACCTGTTCGGTATTGCGAAACTTCACTGAACTTGGCTCTGAGAGAATATTTCACTCACAAGTTCGTATAGAACACCGCGTACAGGTATTATCCTTCTTCGTCAATGTGTTACTAGTGGTATATTGTGTTAGGCTTGATCAAGCGATCTTCAGCGGTGCATGTACATAAATAATGTCTCATGCGATCATGGTCTGCGAGGCTGGGCAGTCAGCGTCGCGCAAGAAGGACATAACTAGGTATCTGCCTGAACTTTCAGTGACGCAGCCAACGTGCGATGCACAAATCGCAGGTGGAAATTTTGGTATAAAGATACTGGTAGCCAGTCCCAGCATGGCATAACATTGGCAATAGCACTACAGATGATATCGAGATGTCTCATAAGCTGACTGTCACCTCCTATTTTCAGCGCAGCGGGTGGCATTGGACAATCTGATTACATGATTAAGGTATCAGTCTCCCGGTCGAAAATTGACTCTGAGAGACACTACGCCCAGGAAGGCCCGATGATTTGTAGCTGTGTAAATCAGAGTTCTGGGGCTCGAGAATTCATGTCGCTCTGTAATCAGATAAAAGCAGATTCTTGCTGCGCGGTTCTAATCAAACTACTAAGGCAGAAAATTAACAACAAAGTCATTAATGTCCCAAACCATGACCATCTCTTCTGATAGAGATAGATAATCGGTCACGGTACCATTAGTATCGCTAATCTAGAATAGGTAGAAGTGGTAGGATTTGGCTGGAAAGCTAGGCGGATTCGTAGAATAAGATATGGTGAGTGCCGTGAGGGAAGTCGGAAAGTATTGATGAGTGGTCCGAAAGTGACGCGAAAGGATGCGTTGGTCACATCCCCGCCTTGTTGCAGTCTACGGTATTGATGCTATGTAGATATTTAATGAAGCCATTTCTAGCCAGAGAACCGATCCAACACCATGGCTGCCTTGCAACTAAGTACGTCGTTACGGGTTTCGAATTTCATAACAGCCATAGCAGATGAAGAATTTAAAACACACCGAATTATGACTTTTAACATTTATATTCTACTGCTCTCACAAACAAAAAATTGTGACTTTAACTCTAGTAGAAAATCTGGGAGTTATTGCATTGTATTCACATCATCTCATTTGTAAAGAGTCATGGGTCTCAACTATTCGCAGCTTGACCTTAGTGAGCGAAGCCTGACTAAGCTGCTTGTCTTGATCAGCTGCAACCAACAGTCGTGTTACATTTGTAAGATTATACCAGCCTTAGTACCCCAAGTTTAAGAGATCACCGGCTCCTAGCACTGTGTAAGGGTGGAGCATTCCGCTGCTACAGTCTCTAATTACTGTGATGATTATTCAGTGGAAATTTTTAGGTAATTAAATGCAGGTTAAACCTGAATAAAGTATTACCGCGCCTCTCTGTACTAAGATGATAACTTATCAAGTCTTATTAATTTCGAGATTCAGTACATGTGGATCATTCCTGCCCACTGGCTGGGATTATCCAAGTCTGACATATTCTATTTCCTACCATATCTCTTCCATATATTCCTAGGACTAATATCCCCACATATGTAGTTTTAACTCCTCAATCCCAGAGCTGTTTCTCTATTATTGCAGACCCTCTCCGACCAATTAGGTTAGGGTTATTTGCGAATATTTGGTTGTCGGCAAATATCCTCTTTAACTACCGAGTGCAGGGCTCCCTACACATAGGCATCATGACTAAATCCGAAGCGACAGTTATCCTTGGAAGCGTGTAGAGGGGCTAGGTAATTGGGAGTTTCTGTCCAGTCTAAGTCTACCAAAATTTCATTTCTGTAATATTTTGATTGGTGCAATACGACGGATTGCAAATTGAGACTTTATGTCGGAAAGTCAAGCCTCGAAAAGATATCTCATGGATTTGTTGATAGTAGAGGGTCCTAAACGCTTACGCCCTCACCGATAGCTTACACTGGTTTTATTCAATTTGGTTCATGATCCTGATTTCGTGTCCTTTGGACCCATGTAAGTGTCTATAAAGCTCAACATATACATGGGGGGAAACCTCGCGGCCCTTTCTCTTCGCCGTCTTCGCCGTTGCTATTTGTCCTATAGGAAGCGCTGTTACACTGTAGTGCCATCCATAGAAGCCAATCACTTTCTTGCTATTGAGCCCAAGATTTGCTTGACTTGTCTCTTTGGCTCAGGAGTATTCCGACTGCCTTTGTCATCTGGGATTGCTCCATCTAACCGTGATCTAAGATCCACTGATAAACTTTCTTGTTATCACAGGGATCATTAGCCGTTGCTTAGAAGGTCTGATAGTTGGCTTACGTTTAAATCTCTCCGGTTCCACTTAACCGTCGATGGTAGAACATAATCATGTGGCTAGCTTTCTGTGATTGGGGGACACATTTTCAGTTTGGCCTGTAGAACCCTGTTAATTTTCTCTTGAATAAATCGAGTTGCGCCCTTTGGGTACTTGTCGGATTGTCTCTGATATTATTATTATCAATAATATTTGATTTTAATTCCACGTATTCTGATTAGGCGCCCTGAATAGCCAAACAGGTATCTATGAAGTGCGAGATTTCGCTTTTGACTAGGGATTTTCCGGATTGAGTAGAGTTGTGCGCGCCAAGACTCCGATCGCAAGAGTGCTACTGACACTATAAACACAAGCCAACGATGGAAAGTGCCGTGGCTCGCCTCCTCGTGGTGATCTCCGAAACAATTTGAGTGGCCTGCGCACCTACTCCACTTGGGAAGGAGACGCCTAGGACCGTATTTCGCGCGGAGAAAAGTTGATGGATGATGGAGGCATGTCTGGATAACTCGGGGTTTTTGAGACGTTCCCCTGCGTGGGTATTCCCGGAGAAGGGTTGACTTGGGGTGAAGAAAAAGCCGCCAAAATCCCAAAGGGCTACTTGCAAATGGAATCTGAGGGATGGGTGCTCTCTTTTGGCGTTAAGTCATCTGTTCGGATAGTTTTGTCTGATATTGTGTCAAAGCTGGATAGCAGCGTATGCAATTCAAATCTAGTGTAAAAATAAAGGGCTACTCATGACGACCTCAAATTACGTTTTGTTCACCTTGCATGAAATTCTCTCTCGATTTTACTCACTTTAACCAAGCTTTTACTCTTTTTTTTTTGGATCAGATTTTAATTGTGTATGCAGCTATCTAGCTCTGACACGATACCAGAGAAAAGTACACAATAGATGACTCAATTTAAAGGAAGAGCACTCATACCTCGGATTTCATTTGCAAGATAGGGCTTGTCCCTCACTGTCTACGAGAGCAAAGTTAGAAACTGTCCTATTTGAATACGAATATGAAAATGTAGCAAGTATCTAATATAGATTCTAGGAGTCCTCCATAGTCATTGGCTCGGTTAGGACTATGATAAAAATCCAGACATTTGCAAGTGCTGCTGCGAAGTTATAGCGACTTTTTCTTCACCCCTGTTCAAGATTCCTGGCTTATGTGGCACCAAAACCTTGGGTCCTATCTAGATTTGGATGCAGGAAAATTGAATTTCCCATGTATCTCATCTACTAGTAAAATTGCTACTCTCCAGCTTTTGGGATTTGTAAGTTTTTGATTACTAGAGTATTGCCACCGGCAATGACTAATATTTCATCTCCCAGCGGTGGCGTTGTAAACACCCATTATACTCTGTATATCTGGGATAGCCAATAAGAATGGCATCTGGGCAGAAGTCGAAGGCAAACCAAGCCATATATGCATTTGATGATACCTCATCATTCACAGTATTGTCATTCTCACGAGATTCCTGCAATTCAATCTTACCGTAAATCATCTCGCCTCGAAAACCGATCTAGAAGCTGCTCCTATGGCAAACAGGAACTTGCATCTTTAATTATCGGCTATCTCCCACTATCAAATTACGCTACTGCATATACCCGCAAATAGGAAGACAGGTCGTAAAACACAAAGCTCAGATTTTGGTGATTTTTTCCGGCTACCATGTGGCCGGGAATGGCGGTCGTTTCGTTGGCTATGGAGGGGAGAGAGTGTATGGTAAAGAGGTAATCAAAGTGTATGATCAAGTTTGGACTTGCGAGACATCTTATTTTTCACAGGGAGCTGCGTAGGAGTCTTTAGAATGGATGTAATACCTAGGGTCAGGAATCCCTGTCTATTTACAGAATGGACCTACATGTCTCAGCTTATCAAATTTTGCGACAGGACGGGAACTGAAGCTAGAAAGGGTATCTAATTTGATCTATCAGGGCCCCACTCGTGCTAAGCTCCAAGGTGAGTCAAAGTTGCCTGCTGCCCATCTAGTAAGCTGTTGACAGCAGCAGGGTTGGATGGTGCAGTGGTACACCATTCGGGCCGTTCTCCCAGGTAGGTCCTGGGTAGCTAGAACACCTACCCCATTTGAGACAGGAGAAAGCTGGTTCGAATCCAGCAAGACTCACACACCACTCTCTCTCTCGCAGTGATATTTTACTTGTGGGATGACGAAAGCACACTCGGATAGCCACAGGATTTTCACGCTTTTCCCTATGGTAGGTATGCACGGAAGAGGCTATACGTCGTAAGGGTCAACCACGAGTGGTCTCTGCAAATGAAAACTAAATGTGAATATTCTACACGTCAAAATGAGTTGCCCTACTTCAAATGCATATCTTCCAATAAAAACTTGCAAGGGCCTCAAGGCGCCAAATCTGGATAATGAATAATTTATTTAATGACAACAGCACAGTACCCTTGCAGGAGGATTGTCGGGTCGTTGATCAGATTCAAGATTGACCGTTCACACGTCTAATCTCCCACAGTAGCATCGGTCCGGACTTGTCTCGTTTTAACCCTCGTCTGGTAGGCACGGTTGAAGTCGGCGTGCAATTCCCCACTCACCTGGACGATTGGTGAAGGTAATGCGATCTACCTTAAGAGTCATCCATCCATTGTGGCTACAGCGAAGTTCCTTGATATTGTACCATGTCGGTTGGGTGTAGGCCTTGTGTCTGACAAGTTGGGATTCTAAAAATAATTATGGTAATTGGATTCGTTACAAAGCTGTCGAGAGCCTTAGCGTGACGGGCAACCAAACTTGCCTCGGTTGGCCTTGTAATAATAATGACTTGTCCTCGGGATCAAAAGACATCTTGCATAGTTTCCGCTTAAAAAGAAAATCCGTCATCTAGACGGAGGTTTCTCGTAATGGCACAATGAGATGCTATCGATTCACTTCAATTTTGTCATTGTCTAACGGTTGCGGTACATTATTCTGTGGGTTGACGAGTCTGCGACGCTTCATTGTATGAACCGGCTACGGTATTACCTCCTTGTAATCATGCCCTCCACTATGTAATTAAACTTTAAAAGGTAGCCGCATTAAAAGTCTCACAAATCTCCAAACATACAAGTCGGTACTGTTGAAATGAGGGCTGGAAACTCACAAACCAACTCATTGCGTTTCCATGGTTACACAACGGTTCCAAAGGCCAAAGTTGAGGTGCGAGCTTAGCTTCAATGCCTGACTGGACTTAGTAACTTACACATTTGCCACCAAACGTTTACCCATACAGACGGCCTGGGTTGTTACTGTGGAAATCACATTAGAATCCCTCACTTGATTGCTTGCCCCACGATTCAAGAGAAATTTGCCTCTCAATCACTGAGAGAGGCTGACCCACTTGTTCATTTCAGGACCTGCTAAGGTATCAAGCTACTATTTTCCATCACGGGAATGGCTGAGCTCTTTTCAGAAATCTGTCTATCCGTGCTGTGATCTTTTCATGTGGAGGGCAAGACTGAACTCCTGTACGCGGTGTCCACTACGAACCTAGGAGTGAAGTATTCTCCCAGAGCTAAGTTCGGTCAAATGTCGCAATACCAAAGAAGTTGGCTCACGAGGCAATGATTCAAACTACTCCATGTCAATTTTTCGTTCCCAGCGAGATCGATTCTTTTCTAGGTCTCATTAAGTCTACAAGTACGACCTAGTGCGTCCTCATTCCAATGACTACACCTCTCGTTTACATTCTCTGGCCTCAGCTGGTCACCAAATACACGCCCACGCCGATATTTACACCCGACGGAGGAAGCAAAGCGTGGTGCACAAATCTGTGAGATATTTCCTTGGGATGTACGTGAGAGGGACAAGGACAAGTTTACAAAATGGTGAAGAGGATGGATACAGTCTCGACGGGTGTGGAATTTTGAATTTTGGCACGGAGTTTTACGAATTGAGTTTTGTGCGGGCCAAGATTTCGCATGCGAGAGTGCAGCTGACACTATCAAAAAAAGCAAACGATGAAAGGTGTCGTGGGCCGCCTCCTGGTGGTGTTCTCCGATACAGTTTGAGTAGCCTGGGCACCTACTCCACTTGAGAAGGAAAAAATTTGGACCATATTTCGCGCTGAGAAAAGTTGATGTATGACGGAGGCATGTCTGGATAACTCAGGGTTTTTGAGACGTTCCCCAGCGTGGGTATTCACGGATGAGGGTTGACTTGAGGTGAAGAAAAAGCCGCCATAACTTCGCAGTGATACTTGCAAATGAAATTCGAGGCATGAGTGCTCTTCCTTTATATTGAGTCATCTTTCATGTAAATTTCTTTGATATTGTGTCATAGCTAGATACCTGCGTACGCGATTGAAATCTGATGCAAAAAATAAGATATTTTCATGTGGAAAATCCGCCATGGAGTCCTCGTATAACGAAGAATTTATTCAAGGCCTCTGGTTCTTTTCAATCAGTGTAGAATCGTAGAAATATTAGCAGCCACCACGTCTCCTCAAGGATCTGGCTGTAGCGGTATCCACGGCCTGGTTGACTTTCAAATTAATTAAATGAGTACTTGAACTTTGTCCTATCTATATAATCGAACCATCTATTGAACCATGTTAAGTTCGGCCATCAAGAAATCCGTACGTTACTACGCTGGATCGCTAAATTTCATCAGACTCGGTCATCGCGTACCTGGACACACGATACCTTCATGTCATTGGATTTATTCATTTCTTCTGGTCACAGCTTTTCTCGCCTCAGCATCTCCCCATCTCATCAGGAGTTTTTTTTTCATTTGAGGTCTCCATAGTTTGTGTTCCCTTTACCATTTGTATTGTAGTATCTGTATTATTTTTACAACAAAACCCCTATCTTAGAATCTCGAGGGCTTTACAACTCTTTGTTTTGCCCCGTTGCTGTCGTACACCTAGCCTCAGAGGTTGAATACGTATTTAAGAGCTCAATACCTAGGCATCAATGCCCCAGGCTCGTTGAATATTCCGGTCCATATGCCAGTGATATATAGTGCCTATTTAGTCAATGGAGATTAGTTGCAGATCAAATTGGTAGTGCCATTGCCCGAGGTGTAGAGGCATTCGAGGGCAGTTCTTCGACCGTACCTTTACAGGGCTCGGCACTTGCACAACGATAAACGCTCTCAAATTGTATTTTGTGGAGTTTCGGTCTTTCAAGTACCCTGGCAAGGTGATGAGACGGCTGCGGAGAATTTCACGAGATGGTTTTATCTAGGTAAGACCTCTTGGGGAAAACCGAGATTTTTAGGGGTGTCAGTTGATGAACTACGAACACCATGTAGGGCCAAGACTCCATGACTCTTTCTTGAGGTGAAGATAATCGGTTTAGTTGGATCGCACGGCCTTGAATCTACAGCTCGGGTCGTTGACCTGACATGGGCGGCCACCGCATCTTCTCGTGATGGCCATCCCGTCGAGATCCCTCAAGCACGAAATATTCGTGACTAAATATCGGCTCTGAGAGAATGATATGCTCCAAAGTTAATAGTAGAAAATACTTACAGGTGTTCAGACTTCGTATCTCGCTCGTTTATTCGAGTTTGCTTCCAAATAAATCCCAATGGTTGTTTGCGTGATAATAACAAGGTTCACGCAAGCCCTTACATTCTACTGCTATGTTAATTATAATTTCATTTTGTTGTTATTATTAAAGTCCTAGGGGGTATCTGGAATGATAGAAGTGAACGTTGACCGTCAAGTCAATACTGTACGAATCGTAAGATATTGGGGATTTAAAGATCAGAGATAAAAGGTTAGGATCAGTGAGGTTTTGGTTTTACTGAACTTATATTTCGGTAGTTAAAAGTGTTGGTGTTTTAATCTAAATCTAATTGTCTATCTATGTTCTACCTTGCTTAGGTAGAAACATTGTGTTCTGATTACGTGATGGAATAACATTCACACTACCAAGATCATCACCAACCGAGACCTCACAAAAGCTGGTAGCGATCGAAGATGAGTAGTCTTCGTCTACTCCGCACTGCGTGCAATTCGGTCTGGCATGTCTAGATTTCAATAGTTATCTCTACCTACAGGTCGAGGATACCTATCTAGTAGTAAATCCCCTCTCATGCCTCTCATACAGCTCCCCTCAAACAGTACCACTCCTCACAAATTCGCGTTCGATCATACACCTTGAGGAGCCCTTTGACCATCATTAACTCCCATCTCCAGCCAACGAAACGATGGCAATTTGCCGGCATGTGGCAGCCAGGGAAAATCGAGAAAAGCAATGGGTGCGGGTCTCTTCTGTTACCAACATTAGGACTAGATCCGAAGACTTAGTGACCCTTCTAAAGCGTTCGAGGAGACCTGCCAGCTGGGCGCTGCAGACTTGCGGGTACCTCGGGAAATTCACCCTCTGCCTTTCTAGCCTCCTTCCCGAAGGTCGTGCTGAAATGTCAGAAGAGTCTTGACAGAGCGTGATTGCTGTATAGTAGCATAGCCCAACTTCTTTTGTGCCGTCCAGGGCGCTGGGGAGTGCCGTTGACTCGTCGACAGAAGAAGCCTTCCTGGCTAATTAGCCGAAATCTTGGTCTTGGCGCCCACAAAAAAATCCAAAGTTGAAAACTCCTCAAAAATATCGGTCCCAGCATAATTTTCAGAGACCTCTAACCCCTCTCGCTCCACATGTCAGCCGCCTGTCCTTCCTCAAAATGTATAGCCCCATTAGAGCAGCAGTCCCTCATAAGCCATGACCTAAGCTTCGTATATTATGAGTTGATTTCCCCCTTGCGGGTATACATGGCGTTGTAAATTTGTAGTGGGTGATGGCCGGTAATTATTGAGGCAAGTTCTTGTTTGCAATTGTAGTGACGCCTTTATCGGTCGTTGAGGCGAGATGATGTGTGGTTACAAAGAGGCTGAGGACTCAGATGATAATGGTAGGAGCGGCATTATTGAGAAGTTATCAGTAGTAGATACGCCTGTGTTGATTTTCGACTTTGATCCGAATGCGGTTCTTCTTGGCTATCCAAGATATTTAGGGCGTATCGAGCGATTACACCAGCACCGGTAGAAGGCGAAAAATTCGTCTTTGTCAAATTTCTTTTTCTATTGACTTGGCCGGAATTGAAAAGCCGATTTGAGTGTTGAAAATATAGGCAGGCCGAAGTGGCTGTGCATGAGGATTCACAGGCTTCGGACCTTTAATGGTCTTGTGATTGGCCTGTGAATCCACTTACCTTGCCACAAACAGAATGGCTCGCAGTTTTGGAGAACTTGATTGACTGAATTAGATTCGTTTTGAGCCAAGCGTATGAGTTGTCCTTACTGATAGAATATTTGTCGAGGCAGGACGAGCAAATCCTACGCCGAATATTAAGATGATAATCAAGCTTATCTAACATAGAGCTTAAAATTTGTTTCGAATATCCTCATTGGCTGTACAATTTTGGCTACTATAAACATTCCCATCAAATTCCTTGCTTATTAGCCACCCAAAAATGCCGGTACGTATCTGAGTGGCATAGTTCTATTGCTAAGAAGAAGCCGCACCAAACACTCAATCGTAAAGCAACAATAAAGTGTTGCTTTGTGGCTAATTGTTAAACGAAATCGTACCCTGTCCCCAATCATCGACAGTACAACCTCAATACCAACACCAGCAGCTAGTCCTAAATCCGCTTTACTTTGAGAACTGAAGACAAATAGCTACTCCTAAACTATATCGGTTTATACCGCTCTGCACTCAATTATTAACAGTTTCGCAAAGCTTTATCCACCCTCATCGAGACTTGATTCCGATGTCATCTGGCGTACGCAAATGTAAATATCTCATTCCGTATTTACATCTCGCCAAACTCTATCCTTGGCCATCAATTGAGAAGTAATCTGGCCGAGTTATAACAAGAAATATGGAGCGCGCCAATATACCAAAGGCTGCTAGCATGCACACGATCCAGCAATACGGTTAATATATCACGGGATGATAGCTTTACGGCTCCACACTCATAAGATCACTGAATTCAGAGTGACGAGGGTAAAATTATGGAAAAGCCACTTCAAATTAGCGATAGATGACGGGCTAGGGGGACGATGTCATATCTGACTCGCGCTCGTCGCTTGATTGAACTTCAGATAAAATATAAAATTAAACCTGGGAAGATGCGCCAATGCGCGTCAGTCTTCAAAGTCTCCACCTAGTATTATATGAACGAGGGGATATCATCCGCACTGTGCTGAGCATGCATGGGCCCATAATTAACATAACAATCTACCCATTAATATTAACGACTACGGCTCTCCTTTGCAAACTTAGATAACTTCTCACTACTCCAGCTGTTTTTCAAAGCCATGAAAGCTATCATTGCGGCTAAAATTCACTACAATCCCAGTATTATTCCAGTTTACGGCTGAGAAAAAAGTATATTTTTTACATCTTGAATAAGAGGAATACCCTATCCTCCAATGCATTTGTTGCCCGGTATCCTTCTTTCTCTATTGGTTGATTGTGTTCAAACTCAGTAGGTCTTCAAACCTTTGTGGTGCCCCGAAGATTCAGAGCTGATTTCCATAGACTTAGTAAGTCCAAATAGACGTTCCGTGCTAAATCATATTCTGAGCCAATTTCAGACTCTGCCGATATACACACCCCGAAACTTGTGAGTGCTCACATATTACTTGAATATCACTTCGATAAATACACACAGACTAACTGTTTACTCTGAAGAAAGCTCATCAAACCGTATTACAATTTAATCCAAATGATGCTGATTGCTCAGCGGCAAATATCCTTAAAGAAAATCAACACGCCGACGCATCAACGTCAAATGCCCGAGAGTCAGAAGATGTGTGCGGATTATCACGCTACAAGCCATTTAGTACTCATACTAAGAGAGCAACATCTACGATAGAGTACGAATCACATCAAGATGCCAAGAATGATGATATTGAAGACCTGGCGAAGGGAACTTCGGTATGCTTTTCGGCTTCATAAGGTTAAACTTGCAATACTAATCATTCCACCACCAGCTGCCTGAAGAAACAAAAGAAAGATCGGCTGAAAATCTACCAGACAAAAATCGCATCCATTTAGATTTACAGGAGAGTCTATCCTTGAAAAATGCAAAGGAATCTAGTCAGTTCATTCAGGCCCGTGCCGTTGCTCCTCGTCCTCGAACTAGACCTGTCAAGAACAGATGGAAAACCAGACCCAAATTTAGGGCAAGGACTCCTCCCAGAAAAGTTACTAGTAGACCTTCAACTAAATCTTGGCTTCCATTCAAGAGCAAAGTTCTTCGTAAACCCAGCACTACCAGGAAATTTCCTAGCGGACCTCCGCCTAAAACTCGGCTGCCATCCGAGAGCATAGCTCTTCCCAAAACTGGCACTACCAGAAAATTAGAAACAGCGAGAAGATTCCGTAAGCCTCCAAAGAAGACAAGAAGAAAACCATTCTTATGGAGACCGAAGAGTGGAAATAGAAAAAAATCGCCGCTTAGTTCCCCTCGCAACCGACCTAATCGCAGTTTAAGCCCACAGGGCAGGATAGAAAAACCTCGAAGAACTACAGGCTCAAGACGAGTTGTCAAATCTACTAATCCCCTTAGTATCAGGAAAAAAAACAAAAGCAGAAAAAAACATCGGTCGAAGAAAGTAGTTCAGAATGTTCCTGATTCATTGAAACCTGTACAAGATCCTTCATCCTCTCTGCATGTAGTCCCATCCGTAAGGGGTCCACTAAATGGGGGTCAGAGAAATCCAACGTCGTCCGATGACCCTTCACCACCCCAAACAGATCCAGGTGCACCACGGCAACCAGACGCGATTCCTAGAAACTCGGCATCATCCAATGATCCTCCAAATGTACCTCCGTCGAATCTGAACCCAGCGTACCCACCCTCACCACAGACAGCCCCGCTAGTGCCGCCTCAACCTAATAGAATGCAGGAAAGCAGTAACCACAATGGAGGACAAGACCCTTCTGCATCAGTTTCTAATAATCAAATATCATCTCATCTAGAACAGGAAAACGCCCAACCTCTAGTAACTGGCCAGGATTCTTCTCGTGATTTAGAGATAATCCAATCTCAAGGTGAACAAGAAGCAAATCAAATTCAACCTACCAGAAGACGAAGGACGTCAAGAAGTCGACCAAGTCGATCAAGAGAGATACAAAACCATCACAGCGCCACACATAGGTCTCCGTCTCAGGATGAACAGGCCACGGAAGAACAATATGAAGAAGAAGTTGAAGAGGCCGAGGTTATCGCTCGCGAGATGCCTAGTAATAGAGCTCCGAGTAATAGACAGAGTAAATTGTTTCATATGTCTGATCTAGTTTTTTCAACTATAAACTCCGCTTTACCCCACCTGCTTGGTAATGCCGAAATGAGAAGAACTAGAAACCCTGACATGGAAGATATGGCCAATGGCATGATGGGTAGAGACGATTACCCTGGAGAAATGGGAGGTCCACCTGGAGAAATGAGAGGTCTATCCGAAGAAGAGAATTTATATGCAAATCAAGGCGGACCTGATTTGGATCCAAATGAAGGCATAAGAGATCCTAGGGCTCGTAGACCTGGGAGCAGTCCATTTGATGGCGGTAGAAATATTCGAAATAATCCTATGAATACACTTATGCGTCCCGGAAATATCAGACCGCAAAATGGCATTAGATCTAGACCTAATAATCCACCCTCCGATGATAATGAGCAAGAAAATTACGAAGAAGACACTGATGAACCCCCTCCGGATCCTAGATTGACACATGCTCCACCAGACAGCGCAAATCCCAGGGAACCAGACAGAACTAGAATAGCACATAATAGTCATTCTGACGTGGATGGCCAGAAAACTAAAGATCTTTCCAGAAAGGAAGCTTCTAATAAAACTATTGGGAAATCTGACAAAAAAGACAACAAATCCGCTAAAGATCATGACGATGATGATGATGACGATGATCTCGAGAATACTTATGAAGAACAAGAAGATGACAATTCTGAAGACTCCTCTGAAACCAATTCCGAGGCTGACCCTGAACCTGGCCATGATAAGCGGACCAAATTCAATTCCAACTCTAATCGGGAGAGCAAACATAAAGATGGTCGCAAAACCAATTATAAAGCTGATAGCGAAACTCATCATGATACCTCAAGCGATATGCATATCGAGGAAAATTCCAAAGTTGACCGCGAAATCCATCAAAACCCCTTGAATGGTACACTTATCGAGGGGATTTCTAATTCTACTCACGAAATCAAAAACACTACTCATCTTGAAGCTCACCCAGACATGTCTACCGATATGGATCCTGAATTTAATGGGACAACCGATCACAAAGCCCTTGAAAAAACACCTATTGATGTTCAGACTGAAACAAATCATAATTCTACTGAAGCGCAAGGTGAAAAAGGTCATAATGCAAATCACGAAACCAACTCAGAAAACATTTCTGGTAATAATTTGATAAGTAACGAAGCAAATTCCGCCAATAACACTAGGGATAGCCTATCTGAAGCAATGGAGATCGATACTGAAGAAGGGTTGAACTCAACCTAAACTCGTATGATTTTGATATTTGGAGTTCAAGCCAGGATGGGAAAACAAGAATTAAAAATTTGTTTTACAATAAAAAATGGTGAAATTAATGCCTGTTCAACTATGAAAAGAAAGCGTTTACTCCAAAGCATAGAGAAGCTGTCGAAATAACAAAAATTTTAAAACAATAAATAGCTGAAATATTTAGGGAGCGGCTGTGCTGTCAAAAAATTAAAAGTGCAATTCAGTAAAGTGCTTGAAACTAGAACTGTATTTCTAGTTGATTGGATGGTCTTAAATTCTCGAGACTAAGTGAGGCTTTGCCACACGCTCCAAATCGCGTGCATAGACTGACAACGAAACTGTGTTCTTACGAAATTAACAAGATTTATATTACTTTTCACTTGAAGAGCGTTTCTATCGGGCAATTGGCTTCAAGTAATTGGTAAGATGCTTATAAGTAGAATCTTGAGATCGACGGCCAAGCCAGACTCCATTCGCGCCCTTGTCATTCATTTTACCGCAAAAATTATTGTATCCTTCCATTCCACAAAACAGAAGTCTTCTATCATTTCTCCTTGTTAGTATTGAGAGCTTTGATTCTTTCAATTTAATTTCACACAAGACCTAGTTTCCTGCACGGAAGTTATTAACCTGATGGTGCTTAGTTTGCTCGCCATCGTTCGAAGTTTCGTTGAAACCACATACTAAAGAGGCGGCTCCCTTCAGGATGAAGTCATCAACTGCATCTTTCCTGGCGCCAATTTATCTGCATGTTTACTCTCCCCTATGCCTAGATACTTGGACAATTATCTGACCTAAGCTCTTCTCCACCTTTTTAAATGAAAATGTTGAGCGACGTTTGTGATGTATTAAATGGCTTTCTCTTCGGTTAGACTTCTTGTCTTCGAACCATCGTGTGACCAGTACTGTAGATATTATACACCTCTACATCCGATTCCAATATACCCGATCTGCAAGAGAACAACTCTCCACAGTAATTCGTACCTTTGTAAAAGCTCAAGACGCTAATTGTGTTTTATATTTCAAGTATTTTCACGTGTTGCCATGTTCCTGTAAACAACTGGATAGTTAAGCGGGATTATTTCCTCTTCTTGAGAAAGAATCTTACTATGAGTCTATTACAGGTGCAGATCCGAATGTGTGCCGGCGTCTGTTTTGGTCTATAATGTGAGGATCGTACCTCTTGCCTTGATCGACTTGCGCAATTTGAGTCTTTGCATGGAGTGGGGTAAGTCTATTGTAGAAGATGACAATCCTTGTCTAAGGAATAGCCGTGTTTAAAAAAAAAGGGAGGTAGAAAACTCAGAACCTGTCGGCGGTGTCCCCTACGAACCTCCAGCTCTCACAGTATGTGTGTGTTTTTATTGTACTACTTTTGTCATGGACTATCTAGCACATTGGGCTCCTCTCTGACCCAGGCCATACCTTGTACAGTGCTCCTTGCCCCTCATATTTCTTGAAAGATCATTGCGATATTGCCCGTGATGAATAGCCATTCAGCTCAGTATTTACCCGTGGAATCCGGCCACCTTTTCCACGGAGCCTTCTACCAAAAAAAAATGCAAAACCCCTATAAGCTCACAGCCCGAGAAGGTAAGGCTTAGATACCAGAACCACATGAGGTGCGCATATTCTTTTATATCTCCCTTCTTTGTAAAATCTGAGGCCGTCTTGATCCAATCTGCCATCTCCGTATCGGGTGCTGGCCACGCTCCGGAAACTCATCAGATGGCCTCTCCATGATCAAGGGTTGGTGATGAGAAGGGCTCCGACCCTACCAACTGATCTGATTGTGGTAAGCTTCATGGCAGTGGTTACAGGAGGTTGTAGTGAAAGACGAAGACGATGCAGACGGCGAAAGCGATTGGGAATCCTCATTGAAGTGAGGACTTTGTTACTAAATCTCGGCTCTGCAGACTCTACCGTGAGAGCTGGAGGTTCGTAGGGGACACCACTGACAGGTGTTGAGAATAGTCCTCCACAGAGTTTCCTCTCATCAGCCCTCATCAAATCATACACTTGGAGGAGCTCTTTGCCCCTCACCATCCTCCCTCTCCGGCCGACCAAATTACGGTCATTTGTGGGAGTGTAGCTGAAGGGGAAGTCTCAAAATCGACCGAGCGCAAGGCTCTCTGAATAACGATATGAGGGCTAAATCTGAAGGTATAGTTATCTAGACGAAGCGTTCGAAGAGGCCTGCCAGCTAGACTCTACAGACTTGTGTGTGCGTGTGGAAATTAATCTGTGAGAAGAGCAGGCTGGCTATGATCTACTGATGAGAGATTAAACTACATGCAGGAAAAATGACATAACCACGGGTAATGGCTAATTATACATTCTCCAACTCACCCGGTCCATACTCTCTCAGTGAGCATGACATTGCTTCGCTACTACCCGTCGTTGTCTTACTAAACCACCTTACTCGGCCCTCTCACTTGGCAGTTGTACTCCGCCAACTCGCATTCCTTCCCAATCCCATATCGGTGTGGCGCAGTGGCATTTAATTGCTTGGTATAGGACGACATGGAACACTTTCCGCACGGCGCCCCAAACATCACCGAGATCTCCAGCTAAGCCACCATCACCTCGTGACTCTCTATCCTTCTAGACTGTTCCCACTGTTGGAAAAGTCTTGACAGAGCGTGATTGCTGTGAATTAGCGTGGGCCAACACCTTTTGTGCTGTCTGGGAAGTGGAGAGTGCGGTGGACTTGCGGACAATAGAGGTTCTCCGGTCTAGCCCTGAGACGCTGCAAAATCGAAAATACCGCGAAAATATGATTCCCAGCATTCCCAAGCAAGCTCCTTCACACTTTTACTTCCAAAAATCAGCCGCCTCTCCTCCTTCGAGCAGTGTAAGCCCATGAAGGCAAGAGTCCCCCACAATCTAGACCCGGATATTTGGATATTATGACTTATTTTCTCCGCGCGGGTATGCGTAGCCTCGTAATATCGACTGTGGGAGTTGGCCGGTAAGCAATGGGTCATGTGGAGGGCAAGACTGAACACCTGTATGTGGTGTCCACTACGAACCTGAGAGTAAAAGATTATTCTAGAGCCATGACCAGTCAAATTTCGCAATACCTAACAAGTTGGCCCACGAAGCAATGATTCAAAATACTCAACCAGATCAATCTTTCACTCCCAACGAAATCGATTCCTACATAAGCCTCATCAAGTCTACAAGTACGACCTAGTTCATCCTCATCCCGATGACTACACCTCTCGTCGACTTTCTCTGGCCTCAGCTGGTCACCAACTACACGCCTGGGTTGATATTTACACCCGACGGAGGAGACAAAGTGTGGCACACAAACATGGGATACAGTTCTTTAGGATGGAAATGGGAGGTTTCGGGACAAGTTCATAAGATGATGCAAAGGAAGGATATATTCTCCACGAGCGTGAAATTTCGGATTTTGGCAAGGAGTTTTGCAAATTGAGCTTTGTGCGTGCCAAGGCTTCAGTCACGAGAGTGCAGCCGAAACTATAAACACCGCCATGGCTGGATAGTGCAATGGTACATCGTCTTGGTCGGTCAGCCAAGTAAGGTCTGGATAGCTAGGACACGTATCCCATTCGAGATAGCAGATTGCTGGTTCAAATCCGGCAAAACACAGCCACTTTTTTTGCGGCGCCGGTATACATGGATGACGAAGACATGCTTGGATAATCAAAAGTTTTGAAACGTCCCTTTGGTGGGTACTTACGGAAGAGGGTCGACTGTTTGTGTAAGCAAGCATACCTCATAGTGGTACTTGCGAATGAAATCCCGAGTATGAGTGTCTCTAACGTGAAAAGAGTCATCCAAGATGTATACTTAGCACCGTCATGTGTCATAGCTATACAGCTGAATAAACATTAAATGATTTTAAAAAAATGACGCATGAGGAGATTTAAAAGAAGTGCCTTGTTAATCCCGCGCGAAGAGCTGTTCGAAAAGTGGCTCCGGGGATATTGATACCATGGACTTGAGCGTCAGTCGTAGATCTGCAAAGGACGAAGCTAGCGTTGTGAGCAAGAATGGAAGGAGTGAAAGAACTGTAGCCAGAGGAGCTGCTATCAAAGGCTAAGAGCGCGTTCAAGCAGCACATGCCATCCACCAAATACGACATAACGACACTGAGATGTGTGCCTAACAAGCTTCTGAAGGAGACGCGGCACTTAACATGCTTCAAACAGCCGACTTCGACATCTAACGGCAAGATACCTCCGTTGAGCTTTCTGACATTCCACCTGGGACAGGAATCAAAGGTCACAGGGATGCCAACAACTACGCCAATACGAAGGAAGTAGTGATAGCGGCCGGGACTCGGATTCTTGGCCTGGAGATTAACCGAATACAGTGATTATGTTGGAATGAAATAACAACCGTTATATAAAGACTCAATGAAATTACAATACATATTTCCTATCTTACATACATCATTCATCGTCCACGAGTGATCCAGCTCTGTAGAGCCAATACAAATATCTTTTACTCGTGTCCTAAACGGAGCGAGTGGTCTGTCTTCCTGCCTTTTGTTTAATATCCAAAGGCCACTTTCTCGTGACCTGGATTTTCCTCCACACAACATCTCACGCAGACTTCCTGCCCAACTGGTAACCACTAATAGTCAAGTAAGTATGTGAGCCATACGTCATTTATCCCATAATAATATTTTATATTCTAGGTCTCGACAGGTTACATGACGGAAAAGGACAACAACAGTCGAAGAAAAAGCTATTGTCACGCTTTCGCATTGAACAGAACTTCGGGACCTGGAGACGATTGAGTATCCACTCAGCACCTATTTGAAATTGATTTCATTTTCCTGATTTGGCGCCCTATGGGCCCATGCAGGTGTCTACAATCTATAATATTTACCCGGGAGGAAACCTTTATGGTGAAAACCTCCCACACCTTTCTATTTGTTGTCTATAGTTCTCACATATTTTCTTCAGGAAGCGCAGTTACACTATAGTGCCATCCATGTAAACTAACCAGATCATCTCTATCCGCCAAAAGCATTATTTGACCTTTTCCTTTCCCTCAGCAGCATTTCGACCGCCTTTGTCATCTGAAATTGCTCTATCCAGCCATGGTTTAGGACCCACTGTGCTATCCTTTTTATATCTCCAGGATTGTTTATCATCGCTTCGTAGGAATTATCTTTGGCCTGTCTCCAGGTCTCAGCTCTACCATTTGACCATCGGGGGCAGGACATAATCATATGCTTGGGGCTCTGTGATTGGTAGCCGCATGGACAACCTGGATTTAATACTCCGGGTACGTTTCTTCTGTGTAAACACGAGTTAAGCCCCATGTGCTCACTTCGTATTTGCATTGCCAAACTGCTTTGAGACTCAGTACCCATTTGATACACGTCTAGAATAGTCACCGTTAGAGTGAGCGTTGAGAAACTCAGGTCTTAGAAGGGTTCATGGCTTAGGTTTACCCAAACATTCAGCTCCACGGCCTCTCATCAACGCTAAAGGGACGTGTAATAGGCTGGATAATATTGATGTCTCAAGATAAGCTAGGAACATTGGGGCCCATATAAACCTTAACTTCCATAGACTTTAGAGCAGATCATCTCATATCATCCCAATCCATCCATGCTATTTCTAATTATTTCCTCAATCTAGTAGCCCGAAACCGAGGATCATTCGTGGTCAGCCTCCCATCTGAGGCCATGCAAACGGAAGTGGTTCGAAATGGCTTTATGATTGTTGGTAAAACGCGAAGTAATACAAATTGGGTGCCGTCACGAAGTCAGCTGTCCGTCACGAAGTCGGTTAATAATGTCAATTAACTGGTATCTCGATATACATAAAACGTTGTCTCTCTATTTTTTGTCCCTCTGCCCTTTCTTCCTCTACTCCAAGCGCCTCGCTAATGAGCTAAATCAGATCCCTGCCAAAGTCCTAACGAGATGCTTAACACCGCAATTACATAGAACAATTCATAACGCCCAAGTATAATCTTTTTACCGACACTGGCAACAACCAGATGCTTTCGATATTGTTCAAACCCTTTTAATATCTCTCTTTGAACCCATCCATTAGGCTCTAGCTCAATCAAGTTATTTTGGGTCAAGTTTCTTAGTGCCTTGCAACATTTGCTCATTTCTTTCGTCATTGCGTCAGCTGGATTTTTATCTCCTGGTATCCACATAATCTCAGTTGTTTCTCGACGCTCATATGCTTCGCGCAGCGCATAACATCTATCATCAATCTTTTCTCGTGTGTGGTTCCCATTTCGGCAATACAATCAAATAGTGACTGTGAATCAGTACATATGATCATGGGAACTTGTTTGGATTAGGTTGTAGTTGGCAATTCCTAACCTAATTGTGTTAGATTGCAGGCTTCTGTCTTAGGTATTCATGGTTTCGTAATTAAGGTTATTGTTAAGGTTTAGCTTCGGTTATCTCACTGATTACCGAGCCGGCAGAAGAGGAGCCCAATGTGCTAGATAGTCATAGACTCAAGTAGTACAATAAAACACACACACACATACCGAGCCGGCAGTATATCAAGGAGGCATGTAGCTAAGGTGGAAGTATCGCACGGTAAACTATATCTGAAGCTGCTACGTATTGTAGTAGCTAAAAGAATACTACTATTCGGAAACTACATCTCCATCCCAGAACCATGAGATAAATCAGGCTATGCACGCTAGATATAGAATGGCTAGCGGACATGGTGAATATGGGGGTAAATACGTAGATATATAAAGACATTGTAGCCTCTAAATTTGAGGACAAGTCTCCAACCAAATTATATCGGAATCAATCCTAGCCTCTCATAAAGCAATCTCATGAATTTATCTCCGTGTCTGTGATAACAGACCAATAAACAAAGTCGACGATCAAGTTCAAAGTCGATTAGAACTGGGCTAGGATGCCAAGGTTTAAGCATCTTTTCAGTTGTGGCCTTAATAACTGATCCCATGTCAAATCCGTGTCCAAGTCCATATAATTCATCAGCTATGATACTGCGTGTAACACGACGGCATTTGATAGAAGTCCAGTGCACTAAATTGGCATGATTTATATCATCAGCAAGCACAATAACAAAACCGATTTGAGAAGAATAATCAGTGTTGTTGGCAAAAGCTGAATCCGTGAAGACAACCACTTTGATTGACTTAATTTCAAGTTTGATAAATTTAATACCATTTTTCTTATTTAATATCTGCCATGCTAGACATTAAGAGATTTGACTTCATCGGTTGTAGGCTGCCTGGCCTGTGCTGCCTGTGAGAGTGCAAAGCTAGCCTCAGGCTGTGACATAGTTGCCACATACGCGCCACGTGCCCTTTGTGCAACAAAATGAGCTCTCAGGTATTCTGCCGGCATATCAGTACTTATTTCTTTTATTCGGCCAGCTTATCGTTCTTGACTGATTTTTATGTTTCCGTTAACCATAGTTAGGATACCGCCGTTGAAATTGATGCTGCGATCATCATTGAGAGTTTCTAATGGCTTATGTAACAATCGAGATTTTTCAATCTCTTTTTGTTCCATTTCTAAAAATGCTTCATTTGCTACAATCAAGGTGTCATCAGTCTGCAGTCCTACTATGCCAAAGGTGTTGTAATCCGAGGCCTCAGTTTTAGTGTGGAGCAGGCATGTGTCAAATGTAGATGTAATCATCTCAAGCTTCTTTATATGATACTTGTGATAAGTGTTGAACCAATGAGTACCTGCCTCCGAAATACCGAATAGTGGGCGAATTACGCGCAATAATGTGCCCGATGGCATACCTAGTTCAGAAACTGGGTTGACGTAGATATCGCGCATTAGCTGTGTCTTTGACTGTGTATAAGCCTGTGAAATATCCCGAAGTGCAATTTTCATGTCAGGAATTATCATTGCCAGGCATAAAAGAAGTCTCTGTGATGCTCGCTGGATAGTGGGCGCCTGAGTGAGTATCTCCCGTTTTCCTGTATCTTTGTATGCCTGTACCACAAGTCTAGATTTATGATAGGATTCATGCGTACCTTCATGCTTAATTTCATTGACAAATCTTCTTTTAAATATTCGCGAACCTTTGGGAACATTCTTTTCGTTAATTATTTCAAAAACGCCATTCTCCAGTAATCCATTTAATTCTTTGCGCCGAGAGTCCTCAAAGTTTGTTGGGTTTTCAGTTGAGATGAGTCCTTTCTTATTCAGTACAAGAGTATTTGTTAGTATTGCTTCACGGTAGCGGGAAGGAATCCTCCTGCTTCGTGATGGATTACGACGAGCTTCACTCTGCATAGGTGCTTCCTCAGTAAGTTCATAGGGCGCATTATCACCAATGTACGGTTTTACTGCAGTTGATCGGAACTGCGTATGGCCAGATGGAAGATTCACAGTGCATGATTCAACATTGATTGAAACTAATTGATACGGTCCTTGCCACTTTTGGTCATGGACCCTCCATACCAAAATGTCTGATCCGATATGTTGCTTGTGTATCTGGTTAATACATGGAGCGTTCCGTTGTCTTAGTGCTTCAGTGACCTGTCTTTTGGCCTTAAGCTTTGATACTCCATTCACTGCCCTTTGAATTGCTTTTCGGCGTTGAATGATAGATGGGGCAGGTGGGTCATTTGGTGTCATCCGTGGATAAGCGCCAAAAACAAGTAGAGTTGGAACTAATCCATCGGGACCAGCAGTATCGTCACTGCTTTCACAGCCATCTGTAACATCAGTTCTTTTTGAGCTTTTGAACTGCCTTCATTACTCAATTCTTCGGAAATGATAAAATAGGCACAGCGGAGAGGCGCATGATATCTTTCAACTGACCCAACTGAGTGGTGCGCTTCTACCGGTACACATTTAGTAACGATCCCCATTGAGCTAGATGACTGTCGGAATTCCTCTGAATTAAAATTTGTACCTGAATCATGTACAATTATGTCGGGTGGCCCTATGTAAACATCAATCCAACATTGTCTGATTGCATTCCATGTGGCAAATATTGTTAGATTATTAAGCAAACGTGCAGCTTGATATCTTATTGCTTCGTCAACTATATGCAGAACAGGGTCACCATTAATGTACATCACGTCAACGGTGATACTATGGTTAAAATCAATCTCTCCTTTGATATTAAATTCGAATCTCCCTGGTGATTTGTTGGAAAACCGGTATGGGTTCGATGGGTAAGGCGGCTCAAAGAATATGGGCGCGATTTTATGAATAGAATAATAATGATATGAATCGGGAGAATATGTGATAAACTGTGGAGAAATAAAAGATGGTTTGAATAAATTGAATTGATTAGATTATCTGTCTTAGTGATTCCTAGACAGCTTGTATACATGTAATCTTGATAGACCAAATCCAGACTAGATACCATTCATCACTCGTTCCAGACTCTAACAATGACAATGAAACGCACGACAGTAAACAATATGAGTATGGGGTCAGGGTCGGTGGATGAAAGCCTACACGTGTATCAGACCATACCATGCACTAGTCGAGTCTCAAGCATCAAACATGCTCAGTAAGGGAGATATCAATCATCTAGGTCGTAAGTCATGTGTGAGAATCTTAGTTGTTCCAATCATGGGAAACTTCAGACACATAGAGTCTGAATTTCCAACATTATTTCCCATATTTCTGGCAGAAATGACATATTTTGGTGATGTGTTGTAGTAGCCTGCGATGACTTTGACTCTGGTCTTCGTGGCCTGACCTTTCAAGTATTCGAGCCAGTCGATTCACAGACGGATGCCCAAATCTTCTGTGAAGTTGTCGCAACTCGTTAGTGTTGAGAAATGTTGAGCTTGTTGCGCAAAATGGTAGTAGCATAAACGGGTGTCCAAATTTTCGAAGTACAGGGTATTCTCTATTCCCTTGTACAAGCGTATCATTTGTGTTGTTGAAATAAACTTCGATGGCATCCATGTCTTTTAGGCATAAAATAAATGGGGTGTCAGCATGTATTATATGGAATTTGATCACCCCAATCTGGGTGGACGAGTCAATTGACCCCACTGATGAGGTAGCTCCGATGACAAACTGGACGTTGACCCTACCAGCTGATACAGTATCCATGTCTATTTAAATTATCTTCTTCAACGCCATTATTTGCCCGTATCCAGCAGTAGAACATTCAGAAGCTCCGGTGTCAATCATGACGCCAAAGAAGCTTGATAAGGTGTATCGTGACCCAGCAATATAGGTGAACGGGTCTTTTGTGGCCCCGTGCGCTTGTGGTCCCGATACCGCGTGATGAAATGATTGATTATTTAAATCCGCAATCAGATGTTTTGCTGTTACATCATCAATTGGTCCTAATGACGTAAAGAATTGCTCTGCTTTATTTTTATAATCTTCGACTTGTTCATTTGTTGCATCAATGATTAAGGTATCTATTTCCCGACTTACTTCATCAGTTTCATGGTCGTAGTCGTCATCTGCATCCATAAAATATTTTTTCAACCCTTAAGTTTAATTTTTCCTCGAAGTTATCTCTAGATCTTTGCCGCTCAGCCTCTGAGTGGTTAGAAGACCAACACCCTTTTGCGCCACATACATAACAAGAGCGGCTAGCCATTGCTTGGGATGGTTGAATTTTATTGAAAAGCGATTTCTTGTATTTTGGGTCCCCAGAGGGTTGGGATCGATACTTTGTGGGCATTTCATACTGTGAGGTGTTACCCGGTTTGTGGTATCGTCTATCAACGAGCAGGACTTCATTTGGATCTTGAGAAGTATCTTGAATGTCTTCGTAGGTTGCAACTGAAGATAGAAGGTCATTGATAAGACCTTGAAGGCTTGCTGGTGGATGTAAGCAAGCCAATCGACATGCGGGCTCATGTCTACATGCATAGATGAGTCGGTTGAACATGCTTCTTTCTCCTTGGTATTCCTCGCTTAAACAGTACTGCAGTTCTTCCAAATGCGCAATCATCAATCTCAATGTCTCGGTCAAGGTTTTATCAGGGTTCTTTTTCGAAAAGCTTTTTAGCGAACAATTTTGCCATTAACGTAACATGCTACGACGGTGCTCGTCATTTTCGAAATATGCTTGAAGTGAGTGGAAAATCTCCTCGAGTGACTGCAAATTTTGACACGTCGCGAAGTATCTCTTTAATGCACCGCCTGTAAGCATAGTTGGGATAGCATTGCGGTACGCTGCTCTCGGGAGCGAAGCACGAGCGCAATTATCAAGGAATATATTATCTTTGAACCTTATACTATCGTTTGGCTGTCCGCTATATTTCAAGTCGTTTGACGAATAGAACTTGAGAAATGTACCTAGTTCCCTATCATGTGAAATATATTGGCTTGGATTGGTGAGTTGTGGTGCAAACTCCATGGGTCGTACACGGGATGGTGGTTCGCCTGTGCCGAAAAGTGTTGGACGTTTAGGTTGTGGGTTAAATGGAGATCTTTGGTATTGGAAGTTAAAAGATGGATCTTTAGAATCTATCTCTAGTGCCTCCTCTTCAACCTTTCGTCTAGGCTCAAAGGTGGAAGTTTTACGGAAGAGTTTTGTAGACGAGCTTTCATTCTCACGCTTCTCAGAGGCTTGTAATCCTCTTTTGGTAAATGGACTTGGCCATGGTATTTCTTCTTTCACGGCAGCTATAAGAGCCTCAATAACCTCTTGTTTTGTCCGTCCTGTATCAACGTACACACCGTGGTCACGAAGAACTTTCCGTAGCTGAATGAGCTTATTATAGTTGCAGAGTTCGAAATCCGTAGTTTTCCAGTCTTTAAAAGAATCTCCAAAATATCCCGATAGATCGGAATCGGTATAATTTCCAGCCTTGTAGTCTTTCATCTACTCAACAATAAATTGGTTTCTACCATCTTTATCACTCGATTTTCCGGGGACTAAGGAAGATGAAGCCATTTTTGAAACTATTATTTTCTATTAATAATCTTGAAATTCCGTAGGAACGCATTCAAGCAGAAGTACGTATCGGAAAAAAAAATTTTCAGGTGTTGCTGATCTGTTCTCACTGATCAGTGTTGGTAAAACACAAAGTAATACAAATTGGGTGCCGTCACGAAGTCAGCTGTGCGTCACGAAGTCGGTGAATAATGTCAATTAACTGGTATCTCGATATACATAAAACGTTGTCTCTCTTTTTTGTCCCTCTGCCCTTTCTTCCTCTACTCCAAGCGCCTCGCTAATGAGCTAAGTCAGATCCCTGTCAGTGTCTTAACAACAATCTCAACACCGCAATTACATAGAACAATTCTTAACGCCCAAGTATAATCCTATTACCGACAATGATTAATGCCACGCTCTAGACTGCGCGAGAAGGATCATCACAGGCCCAAGCAGAGCTCTAACTGCAGGCGGTAGGGACACAGGCAGTCGTGTGGAAAGACGGCGATATTCAGTGAGTACGCTGGCGCACGCCCAATCTCGGGACTGTCGGGGGAAAAGGGTTTATTGCGCAAATTGCTGCAGAAAATACCATTCATGGCAGGAAGTAGCTTTTCGAACCTACCAGTCCTACAAGGGAAGTGAGGAGAAGGCTCGGATGAAGCTTCTATCGAGAACGGTGGAAATATGGAGCTAAAAACCTGCTATGACGCCAAAGCGAACAGTAGGAAGGACTAATCATCATGATCTCCTCAAGTCACATAGGGCAAGAGCCTCAGTGTCTAATGAAAACTATTGAAAATAAACCACATATACAAACGAGGGAATTTTGGTAGCTTTTTGTCTGGTTTTATCAGTCCTTCCTAGTCACGGAATTTGAAATATTTTACGTGAGGAAGAGCCTAGCATCTATTTAGACGTGGCACGGGTCGATAGGCTCTAAGAGCTCATTGCTACCAACATGACAGGCAGTGGAGCTAGAAGCGACAAAAGGAACAGTAAATGTCTGAGTTACGGTGCCCTGCGCTGCATCCCTATCCTCCAAGCACATCTCCTCTCGCGTCAGAAACAGTCTCAGCGTGGTCATCTCCCACCCTGTTCATTCTTCGGCAGCCTATAACATCTGCTTGAAGTTAAGAAATGAATGAACTTCTGCCATCCCTTCTCCCCTATCATTTCTCTGGCCCCAGCTGGGACCATTTTCTCATAGCTTCTCCAACGTAGCAAAGCAGGTCGGCGCTCTGAAAAATGCCAGGGCCTTTTCTCTCGGCCGCAAACGCATTTCAGATCTTCATGTTCGTGGTTGAAACGTCGATGGTAGTCGGTGTAGTCCCGGTGGTCTTTTGCAACGCATGAATAGGTCCAGATCTTTGTATCGTTTCGGTCGATACTTCTGCCACCACTCTTCCACGAGCTCTTGACTACGCTGTTTAACCCACCTCCCTAATGCCGCGAAGGTTAGATCTTGATCTTCTCCACTGGGCGCAGCTGAGGTTAGTGACCGGTTATTGGGAGCTCCCAAGGCTGATTTGGCCAGCTTATCGGCCTCTTCATTGCCTTTGATCCCCACATGACCAGGTATCCAGCGTATTTCCACACGCTTATTGTGTCTCAGCGACGAACCTTGTCAACCACGGCCTGCGAGGAGTTGGATCTTCCTCCTTCGAGCGCCTGAATGGCCGCTTGGTTGTCCAGATGAATGCAAATCGGTAAGTCTTCTCCTACCTCTATTGCAGCCTTCAAGGCTTTTATGACGCCTAAAACTTCTGCGTCGAATACCTCTGCTCCGAGAAGTGGACCGGAACCACTTCCAGCTGGCTTGCCTCCTTGGTATAATTCATACCCCCAGGCTAATTTTCCGGGACCCGATGACGATCCCTCAGAGAAAGCGCAGACAGTGTTAGGTGGAAGGGAAGCTAACCATCGCTTTATGCTTCCAGGCCGAGCTTCATTTTCTCGACTACATGGAATTGATCCTGTGTTCCCTTGCGAGAAAGATAAAGCTGTTGAGGTCGTCTTGGGCTGCGGGGGCGTTTGAACAGTCAGTTGTGAAGGACTGTATCAAATGCACCTTGAATGTAAAGTGTGACCATAGCCGCACACTTACCACTTCTCATGGCCGCCTCAGCATCATGAATTACACAGGATGCAAGGTCGACTGCAGATCGTCCTGGTACGGAACCGAATAATTGTGGATGAACAGCTTGGTGACTTATCGTCAGCCATGCCATTCTCTTACTAACTAGACGCTCAAGACCTCTGTATAAACTCGACAACAGCGAGATTGGTCGCCAACCATTTTCAGTTGACAGATTTCTACCCGGCTTTGGAAGAAGCACAACTTCTGCCACCCTGAAAGCCGTGGTAAAGTAGCTGATTTTTAGACCAGCCTGGTAAAGATCTTTCACGAGAGGTCCTAAATGGGACCAACAGGCTTTCAGTAACCGTACCGTTATCTTGTCCGCTCCTGGTGCCGTGTCGTTGACAGAGACAGTGGCGCTTGTTACATCGTCCAGTGATAATTCCGTATCCCATAGAACACGCTCCTCCTGTCCATTCTCCCAGGTAGAAATGTCGTTCTCGCCGCTAAACCTAGCCAAGAGAATTTCTCGTAGCGCACTAGCTCGCACTCGCGGGTCAGATAGCCATCGCTTTTCGTCAATCTGCAGAGGAGGTGGCTCAGCAACTGGTTGAGGCTTAGTCCATCTCATGAACAGGGATACATATGCGTCAGTAGTCACTGCCTCCACTTGCCTCTTCCAGCACTTTTGCTTGGCTTTTCGGACCACGGCTCTAAAGCTCTTCCGGGCCTCTTTTACGAGGTCCGAGTTGTCTCTCGCTGCCTTGTACTCTTGCCATTCTATGCGACATTCATCGGTCCACAATGGCCCGGTTTTTCCGCTTTCGATGGTTGAGACTTTCCCTGCGATCTTCAGCGCATCTCCAAGTGCTTATAAGAGATCACTCGTGAAATTTTCGATGTTGATGATACTGTCAAGAGGGCCAGGTTTGGTCCATTGGCTAACATATCGGCTAAATTCCTTCAAGTTGGCGTCGCTGACACGAATGTTCCTTAAAATTCCAGAGAGATCTGACACTGTAGGGTTAAGCATGGTACCTTTGATGGTCGAGTGATCTAGGGTATAGTGGTAACGTGTGGACACTGATGCTATAACGGCCGTTTTGCTCCATGTTAGATCCAGGACGTTCCCTTCCCTGTGCGTTGACTCTCCAACAATTCTGACTAGGTCCATGTTGTGAGCTATTGCCCATCTCATAATCTGGTTACCATTTTCGTTCTGATTTGTCGTTAGCGGCTGCCAATGCTGTTACACAGAATAGAAATCGCCTCAAAAAACCACTAGTCCTCTGACTTCCCACCGGAGTAGGGCTCCAAGGTTCCACTAGTCCCTGGGGCACAATATACGTTGACAAAGGTTAGACCGCCCGTCTTTACAGAACAGTAGTCAGATGTTGGGCCTGACGACGGAAATAATTGAGTCACATGACTACCTTTGCGCGTGAAAGTCATCGCGCGGGGCCGGATGTCTGTTCCTCCGAATAGTATGTGGCTATTGTAGCCAGGGTGACTTTTTGTTATAAAACCCCCCTTTTTCTTTCTTGTCCATGGTTCCTGTACCATGACTACATGTGCACCGGCATCCCATGCCTGCTGCAATGCTATATCCGTATTTTCCCCACCCCTTCCGATATTCACTTGGTGAAAGTGGACGGTGTAATGTTTGTCTTTTGGTGCTTTTGTGAAGAGGTTTCCTAACATTAACACGACATTGTTGAGTCCTGGGCAATGACGGTTTCAACCGCCTTACCCTTCCTTTCAGAGTACGCTAGAGCAGCGTGATAATCACGATGTCCGCGTTCTCTGATGATGTGAATTTCTGCCGGGGTACGGGGTAGAAATATCCCGTTTTATCGTCTTGGCCTGGCCATACAGCTACCCTCATTTGAGAGGTGAGGTCCCGCACAATTCGAGCACTTTGATACCTTGGCCTGGCACTCTGATGTCTCGTGGATTCCCCTACATCGTCCACATCGTTGGCTCCGGGTGCAGGGAAGCGTTGTGTGGAATCCCCAGCAACATTGGCATTGCTCGATCGGTCGTCGGCGTGAAAAGGGGATTGCCTGCCCGCTCTCTTCAAATAGACGAAAGTTTGCGTTCGCTGGTTTCTGTTGGAAATGAACAATCCAGCTCTTTTAGTATTGGCCAAGTTTTGTTTCTTTGGGCCTTACCTAGATTGGTGTGGCGCCAAATACTGCCTGGCACTCGTTCTTCACCATGTCGTTAGTGACTGGGATGCTGCCTTCAAGCGTCTTGGTGTACAATGGCACATGAGGTACTATTAATGATTTCCACTTGGACGCTTCCTCAATCACAGTATTGTGTTCCCGTAGGGAAGGTGCAATCTTCATGATTGTATCTCTCAATGCATCTGATGTGCATTCGAGAGCAATCCTCGACCTGACTGGGTACATCGAGCTGATGGCTGAGGCTGCTATCCCAGCCTTGTCGGTTATTATTTTCTTGATCGTAACTGGCGAGAGCTCGTGCCAGTGGTGATCTTTCCTCAATCGAAGGAACAGGCGTTTATCTTCCTTTGAGGTTTTCTGTGCCTTCGGGCCGCTTGTTGGAGCTGGTCTTCTCGGAACTTGCGCACTAGGCGGAGATGGTAGCTTGGCCGCTTTGTCGAGTACTGTCGCCCAGTTCGAACTTGTGTCTTGAGTTTTTAGCGGTAGGCTGTGGCCGTTATCCTCAACAACGATATAATCCCCAGACGCAACTGGTTTGGGAGAGCTTGCCATGGTGGGGGGCTTCTTATTTGGAAAGTTGTGTGCTTCTGCCTGATCTACTGCAAAAGCAGTTATTACAGGCGTGATCTTTTCCAACAGAGTCGCGACAACTGCTGCCGCTTGCTTCTCTTCTTTGATCTTAGCCCAGGGGTCGATTAATTCAAGAAATTCCTGGGCTACACCCAATCTGTGTTTTCTTTTTTGTTCTGCTTTTTGCATTGTATTCACAATGCCAAACAGGCTTGGGTGAAGTTTCCCTCCTGAATTGGAGTGCGTTGTAGATGAAGATGCAACAGCTGGGGCCATTGCACCGATTGGAGATTCTTGTAAGTTAGGGTAATGAGTGGTGCGATGTGGGATTTATATGCATATCTTCATAGTCATGGACTCATTAGAGACGTAAATTTAATTCTATTCTTTTCCTCAAGTCACAAGAAAAAAGTCTGAAGGACCAAAAAGAGGGCCGGGACCACCACGTAAGGTAGTCGAAGCCTCAGCGGCACTAATAATACCCGAGACGGTCTCACCACCATTGAGGCCGACTCTTCGGATACTTCTAAGACCAAACCCGAGTGATGAGGTGCCTTCTATTTTTTAAAATTCTCCTAGTAATAGTTTGATCGAAGGAGGAGTTAGTGAAATTCGGAGAAAGTTTATGAAATATTGGTTGAAAGGAACCTCCTCATCATTGAGGTGGGTCGGTTCAGAGTGGTAGGAAAGTGGGTTTTGTTTCTTCAAAGCTTTTTCCCTTCTTGACATGGCTTACCGTCTTTATGGTTCTATGTATAGAGACCGCGTAGGACGTTAAACCAGAGAAATGAATGGATATCCTACATTAATAGAATAAGTGAGTGAACGAATATGTGTTTACTATTTTAATGATTCCATCATTTGTAAGGGCATGTATGTTCTTTCTGCCTGCAGGCCATAAGCATCTATGCCTCGGGTAATGTGCTCCGTCCTATGCCTCCTTCACGACATCTTTCCAGCAGTAATACCCCCATAGGTCTTCATTCGAGTACACACTAAGAGCAGCCGTTCTCCCGTCATTATCTCTCTTCTCCACCCAACTAATCGATGGCCATTTACGAGTTTATGGCAGCCGGAGAAAATCGCAAAAAGCACTAAGTGCGGGCCTCTTCTAATACTGACATTAGGACTAAATCCGAAGACATAGTGATCCTTCTGGAGCGTTCGAAGAGGCCGGCTAGCTGGGCGCTGCAGACTTGTGGGTACCTCGGAGAATTCACCCTCTGCCTTTCTAGCCTCCTTCCCGAAGGTCGTGCTGAAATGTCAGAAAAGTCTTGACAGAGCGTGATTGCTGTATGGTAGCTTAGCGAAACTTCTATTGTACCATCCAGGGCTTTGGAGAGTCCCATTGACTCATCGACAATAGAAGCCCTCCTGGCTAATCAGCCGAGATCTCGGTCTTGGCGCCCACAAATGTTGCAAAGTTGAGAACAGCTTGAAAATATCAGACCCATCATTCCCACAATAGATCACTTCCTTTTCTCTTTCCACACCCCAGTCGCCTGTCCTTCCTCAAGATGTATAGCCCCAATAAGGCAACAGTCCTCCATAAACTAAGACTCAAACTTTGTAGATTATGATTTAGTTTCCTCCTCGCGGGTATATGTAGCGTCGTAAATTTGTAGTCGGAGATGGCCGGTGACGAATGAGATAAGCTCCTGTTTGAATTTGAATTTACGCCTCTATCAGTCGTTGAGGCGAGGCGGTGTGTAGTAATGTTGGGGTAGAGGACTTCAGTGAGAATGATAAGACTGACATTGATGAGAAATCGCCGATTATAGATGTGTTTGTGTTTGTTTTTGCTTTCGACTTGGATTCGGATGCGATTCTTCTTCGCTACTCCAATCATGCAGAGCTTACTGAGCGATTGCACAGCCACTAGTAGAGGGTGAAGAATTCGACTTTGCCAGCGAGAGAATGCCCTCATGGAGGCATCGTAAATTGCATATTTAAACAATTCCACAGCGCGACGTTCACGACGCGTGGAGCAGAGTCACAATGACTACAAATCAGGCTAAGTCGCTAGTGGACCCTGTGTGTCAACAGCTCAAATTTTCCTGTTACCACTTCAGATCAAATCACAGAAGATCAAGTACTTTTCCGACTCTCAAATTTAAAATTCAAATTAGGAAATCAGAGAGAGTTATCATGACATCCTTCCTGACCAACCTCGTTCAATCTATTTTCATTCCCGGTCCTACACCAACTCTACTCGTCGCAACCAATGCAACCTTCGCGTGTCTTCAGGTGCTACTATTTGTTCTCTTAGTATCGACTTATAGCTACCATTTTCTCATTCTATCAATCCTCAGCGCCAGCCTATGGTCTTCAATAAACTGGTTTGTCAATGAACTTAAGGCGGCACAATCGGATGAAGCCCAAAAGAAGATGAATGATGGTAGTTTCAGCAAATTAAATGACGAACCAATCAAGCATGGGTCTGAGAAGCCGAGTGCAATATCATACTCTAATGACAAAGAGATCACGAATAAAGGTTCCATCACAAGGGATTTTACGAGTTGCAGAGAAGAGAAGAAATAAAAATTAACTCAAATGAATAATTGCAACAGCTTTTTAGCTCACCCAGTGAGCAAAATGAAAAAAAGAGATTACGAGAAAATCAGCGCAAAGATATTATTTGGCCACAAGACTGAACAGCTCGAATAATCACCCACAATCATCAAAATAATAATTTACAGTAAGACTGAAGATTCATATCGTCATCATTTAATATATATAAAGTTACCCACGCAAGAACTAGCTCTTTCCTGCTTAGCCATTGCGCATTAGGCTTCATTTCAGTACCTTCAGGATCGATAAATATGAGAGCTGCCAGGAATATATTACATTGTGGGTGGTATAAGTTCCAGGTTTTTATGAATGCGGCAACATGTAAAAATGTAATATTTATGTATGCTCCAGGGCTTGTGCGAAACAAAATGTACCATATCTAAAGATTGTGACAAGACCAGGACTCATAATTCAATGACTACCTAGCTTGGGTAAATACGATTCTTTCCTTTCTCAAAAAGCGGTTAAAGAGCTAGATGTTGGCAATTATTTCCTCAGCTGAACAAAATCTGCCCTGACCCTGTTCTAAATCCTTTCTAACCTAATAAATTCAATTCCGCCAAACTAAAAGACTCAACATCTATCATAACCAAAAATGGAACTCTCCTACCGGCTTCTTTACCCAAGCCTGCTTCAGTGGTGAAACAATTTGTATGAGTACCCTACAATTTTATAGGTGGCGCTACATAAGACAAATTTATAAAATGTCGTGGAAAATAGGCTAAGAATATCATTCTGTCTTGATCTTTGTAACGAGAAAACACAAAAATTTGCCAAAGCCTGCGTCCTCGTGCCTTTAAGGATACAAAAGTGACTTTCTGTCATGCCTATGCTCAATTTTATTTTTCATCTTCGTCAAAGACATCAAACTTTACGCGGTTGACACCCCTCATACTCATGGTGAGCTTGGTAAGGATAGGAACGAGCTGTATCTTGCTCTCTAAAGTTTACAGTTCATTGATCTTCGTTCTAAATGTATGGCAGGGCCTCCGTAGGCTCTCCTCATGACGTCAATGATGCCATATCTCCTCAAAACTTTTCATCTGGGCAGTTAAATCAGCGGTTAAAATTGACCGTAGTAGGTTTACCCCACATTTACAAGCTAGGCTCATGGCTACGATTGGTACAGGATGAGCCTGCTAGCAGATAGATTATGGTTGGCTGCTTGGTTATTGACTTTCCGTCTAAGCTATCTATAGAGCTATCGATCTAAGTGCCAAGGGTTTGGATGGTGCGATGGTACACCATTCGGGCCGTTCTCCCTAGTAGATTCTGGGTAGCTTAAATACCTACCCCATTTGAGACAGGAGAAAGTTGGTTCGAATCCGGTAAATCCACACACCACTCTCTCACGTAGCGATATTGTACTTGTGGGATGATGAAATCACACTCGGATAACCATAGGTTTTTACACTCTTACCTGTGGTGGATATGCGCAGAAGAGGTTATACGCTGTAAGGGTTAGACTCGAGTGGTAACTGCAAATGAAATCTAAGTGTGAGTGTTCTAAACGTCAAATTGGATCGCCCTACTTAAAATACATATCCACCGATAAAAACCTGCATGAGCCTCAAGGCGCCAAATCAGGATAATGAATAATTTATTTACTTATATATACTTTAAGTGGGGTGATTTAATTTGACGTTTAGAACACTCACACTTAGATTTCATTTGCAGTTACCACTCGAGTCTAACCCTTACAGCGTATAACCTCTTCTGCGCATATCCACCACAGGTAAGAGTGTAAAAACCTATGGTTATCCGAGTGTGATTTCATCATCCCACAAGTACAATATCGCTACGTGAGAGAGTGGTGTGTGGATTTACCGGATTCGAACCAACTTTCTCCTGTCTCAAATGGGGTAGGTATTTAAGCTACCCAGAATCTACTAGGGAGAACGGCCCGAATGGTGTACCATCGCACCACCTAAACCATTTCTAAGCATCAGACCACCATCCGATTCCGCGGTATTGTTAAGCATATTAGCGCTCCGTATACTCAACATCAGAATGGAGTCTCTGAAAGACTAAACCGTACACTTATCACTATGGCTAGATGTATGCTTTTGTACGCTCGTCTTCCCATTTGCTTTTGGGATGCAGCTGTTCTTACAGCCTCGTACTTGCGCAATAGGTTACCTTTTTTCGCTAATCATAAATATCCTTCTGAGATTATGAATGGATTTTCACCAAATATTTCACATTTGTGAGTGTGGGGCTGCATATGTTTCACATTGATAGATATCATGGACCCTCAACGTTATAAATTGTCTCCGTCGTCAAGAAAGGGAATCTTTGTCGGATATTGTGAATCTAGAACCCAGTATCAGGTCTAAATTCGCTCAAAAGATGGCCATGATAAGACAATTATCTCAGCTAACGTATGATTCTTTGAAGATCAGTCCTGTGATTGGAGTAAATCAGCTCGTGAACAGTTTGATAGAGGAGATTTTGAGCTCCTAGAAGGTCAAGAAGCTATTGATGCTAACAATTTATCAAATTCTCAATCCGAATCCAAATCCGAATCTGACCCTGAGCCTGAAACTTATATCAGAGCTTCTTCCAATAAAGGACCTCGGAACTATTGATAACATTTTAGGATGGAAGATAATCCGAAATAGAGCACCAAGGACCCTAAAGATTTCCCAGTCTCATTATATCAACGATAAGATTGTATCCTTCGGATTGAGTAATGCGAAACCTTACAATTCTCCATCAGAAGACTATAGTGGAATTTTACCAACATATGAAGGAGAATTACTTGCTGATGAGTCCGCAAACTCTAGCGCAGTAGGAAGTCTAGGGTATGCATCTAATAGTACAAGACCTGACATTACATTTGCAACCTCACAGCTTGGTTGGCACAACTCATCTCCTGTCGAAAGACACTGGAACAGTACCCGTAGAGTTTTAAGGGATCTCAGGATTATTGTATCACCTATAACTTTGGCCCTAATTCCTGTGAATGTGAACCAAAACATATGGCAACGTTTTATTCAGATTCAGATTACGCATCAGATATTTCTACCCGCCGATCAGTAAGTGGCTACATCTATATGCTTGCTGGAGGCCCTATTTCTTGGCAGTCAAAAAGACAAAAGTCAGTTGCGACTTCCACCATGGAAGCCGAATATATTGCTTTATTCGAAGCCGCTAAACAGGTGATTTGGATAAATAGATTTCTGAGGGAACTTAAAGTTACTGATCAACTTGTCAATAAAAACGGCATACTAGTGCTTACTGATTATCAGAGCGCACTTTCTCTCATTGAAGGGACCAGCTCAGCAAAAGCAAAGCATATAGATGTCACCCATCATTTCACTAGGGATTGTGTCATTAATGAGAATATCAGAGTTGAGTATATCCCGTCTGAAAAAAATTTGGCCGATATCCTGACAAAGCCATTACCTCATCTAAGGGTTAAATTGCTTTGCCAACAGATTTTCCAGACAAATAAGAGTCCCAAGTAGATTGGCCTCGTCAGTTAGGAGAAGTGTCAGAAACCAATGTTCTTACCATCGTGCCTTGTTTATTTCTTATACAATTCATGACAGAGTCCAATACCAAGCTGTGGCTCTCTAGTCTATTCAATCAATAGATAGGAAGGTTCGGTTGCGGGATATCATACATGATGTAATTATTCTAGTATTGCATATGAAGTAATTGTTCTGATATAATTTGTTGTCAACAAGTTTATCTGGTCAGGTAGAGCTTTGACTTCGATGGTTTACTGAAACTTATATAAGTAGAATAATTAAGATAAGAAAATTAATGAATTCAAATTCTATAATCCTTACTTTCCACGACAATAGTTGAAGTAGGATGTGTATGGATAGCCACAGAGGAAATATTAAACTACCTTCGTATATCTGATTGCTCCAGTATCGACACTTGAACCGTGACAAATAGCCGCCATTATTAATCTAAATTTCCCACGTACACTTAAACAACTGGAACATCCTCTTAGGCTTACCTCTTGGTTAAGGACTTTTATTCCAAATTATGCAATGCTCTCTGAACCATTACATCAAAATAAAGTAAGACAATGTAGAAATGACAAAAATTTGTCCCTCGCCAAATCTATGAGATTGAAACAGGCAATTCGCACGAAAATTAACGATGTCTTTCCATAGGAAACAGCATCTTTCAGGTTCCTACAGGCTGATTCTCAAAAGGCTACAATGCCAGTTTATTTTAATTCAGACCTACGTTTATATGCAGACCTTGACACTTTCAAGGGGGACTATTCTCAACACCTGTCAGCGGTGTCCCCTACGAACCTCCAGCTCTCACTGTAGAGTCTGCAGAGCCGAGATTGAGTAACAAAGTCCTCACTTCAAAGAGGATTCCCAATCGCTTTCGCGGTCTGTATCGTCTTCATCTCTCAACACATTCCCCTATCACCATTATCATGAAGCTAACCACGATCAGATCAGATGGTAGGGTCGGAGCTCTACTCATCACCAAACCTTGATCACGGAGGAAAAGCCATCCGATGAGTTTCCGGAGCGTACCCAGCACCCGATACGGAGATGGTGGATTGGATCAAGTCGGCCTCGACTGTTACAAAGAAGGGAGATATAGATGAATATGCGCACCTCATGTGGTCCCGGTGTCTAGGCCTCGCCTGGCTGGGGCTGCAGGTTTTTTGAGACCTTTTCCCGCGCACGCAGTTTCCATTGCTACCATTTTTTTTTGGGTAGAAGGTTCCGTGGAAAAGGTGGCTGAATTCCACGGGTAAATACTGAGCTGAATGGCTATTCATCAAGGGGAATATATCAATGATCTTTCAAGTAACAAAAGAGGATAGGAGCACTGTACAAGGTGTGGCCTGGGTCAGAGAGGAGCCCAATGTGCTAGATAGTCATAGACTCAAGTAGCACAATAAACACAAACACACACTTGACACTTTCAAAAAAAGAATCGGCGCAATAATTTATCACTCAACCACTGATCTACCTACACAAAAAACAGTCAAACTTATCATATTTTTGTCCAAGCTCCAGAAGCCGGCAGAATTGAATTACCGGCAAATGAGAATTGCTGAACTTTGTTGGGTTGTGCAAAAACTCGTCACCTGATAGAAGCGTCTAAAACTCTTACCGTCATCTTTACCAATCATTTTTTTTTGCATCAGATTTTAATTGCGTACGCAGCTATCTAGCTATGACACAATATCAAAGAAATGTACAGAATAGACGATTCAACGTAAAGGAATAGCACTCATGCCTCAGATTTCATTTGCAAGTACCACTGCTAAGTTTTGGCGGCTTTTTCTTCACTCCAAGTCAACCCTCATCTGCGAATACTTACCCAGGGGAGCGTCTCAAAAACTCTGAGTTATCCAGAGATGCCTTCAACAACCATTTACTTATCTCCGCGCGAAATGTGGTTCGAAGCGTCTCCTTCTTAAGTGGAGTAGGTGCTCAGGCTACACAAACTATAAAGGAGAACACCACCAGGAGGCAGACCACAACACCTTCCATTGTTGGCTTGTGTTTAAAGTGTCAGCTGCACTCGATATACCGATCATGGTGCTGCCATTAAGATTGCAACTCGCTTAAGGCTAGAAGTTCGACGCAAATCTAAAAAAAGCCCGGTACCAGATGCTCTATCGAGACTTGAAAGTTTTAATAAGCATGATTGTCTATCCATAGAGGCTCAACCACTAGCATATCCTGTGGCAGCTCTTGAAGTAAGTCGTGAATTTATGTTGAGGCCCACTGATACGCATAAAATTGATTTTAAATGCGTAATTATGTTCAATACTCTAAGAACAAATGAGGAGATAGCAGAAAGTGTCGCCGATTCGCCAGTTTAACTAATGACGGAATACTCTACGCAAAACCAGATGCGATCCATCAAAGCCGGCGATCAGTAATCCCAAAGCTTTTGGAAGGCGAGTTATTCAAAGAAGCGCATTATAATCTATATTATATCCGATTCGATGCGATGCGATTCATGTAGGAATTTCTAGTAATTTTCATATTTTCAATCTATCAAAATGTTTACGTACATACCCATGGTGCTGTCCTGAGTGCTAGCTCGATCAAACACCTCGATGTTGAAATATGACATATCTTGGAATGCCAATAACTTATTAGTAAGTCTTGCTAATTTGACTATCAAATTCCCCATTCTATATCACAGTTATCAATACATCCTTCACCGAAAGTTTAATGCGCATTAGCGTTTATTTCACACTAGAATTCCAGCGGATGACTATGTCTTAAATGCAGGTTATAGTGAGTGGGTGAGTGGTTGTTTATTATCCTAAAAAGTCTATAACTATGTAAGGACATGTAGGTCCTTTCTGCCTACAGGCCGGGAGTATCTATGCCTCGGGTAGTGTACTCCCTCCTTTGCCTCCCTTACGACTTCTTTCTAGCAGTAATACCCCGACAGTTCTTCATTCGAGTACACACTAAGAGGGCCGTCATCCCGTCATCGTCTCCCCTCTCCAGCCAACGAAACGATGTCCATTTGCGGGTGTGTAGCTGCTGGGAAAAGTCTCAAAAGCCACTGGGTGCGGGGCTCTCCTATGACGAAGAGGCCGGCCAGCCGGGCGCAGCAGACCTATGTATACCTGAGAGCGTCTCTCAACCTTCCTAGCCTCCTCCCTTGATTCATGCCGCAGGACAAACCGAGGGTCGTGAAAAGATGTCAGAAAAGTCTTGGTCGAGAGTGACTGTCGTGAAGGAGCCTAGCCTAGCATCCAAAAGTCATTACGGACGTGGGGTTGTCGAGTAACTCATGTATTCTAGATGCCCTCCTGGCTAGTAGATTCGGAGGTAAAGATTAGTAGGAACGATATTATTGACGAGTCGAAATCTGCTTTTCTTGAGGGCGGAAGGGTCTTTTACTTTGCTTTCGTGGGCTTTTTGTTCACCCGCCGGTTGGTAGCACATGTTGTAATATAACGAGGGCTTCTCTGACTACCGTTGTAGCGTTCGGTACCGCAATATCTTTCCTTATTTCCAGCATCATCATCATCATCGTCTTGGTCGTCTTATATTTTATCGGAAGCGTATCTTTGACAGAGGGGGAAATAACTCAGCTCAAGGTTGATAGGGTGTTACTCAATCTCGGCTCTGCAGACTCTACAGTGAGAGCTGGAGGTTCGTAGGGGACACCACTGACAGGTGTTGAGAATAGTCCCCCTACAGGTTATAGTTTCTCGTATTTATTACCGATACACTTGTATTTAGCTTTATATTCCTGGCCCATATATGTGTATGTACATAGATCTACATCTACATGGATCATAACTTACGATCCATGGAGATTGATAAATACTGGTCAAAAATCACAGTTGATAAGAGATGCGAACACGCAAGCTCACTCTTATCATCTCGGTTTTACTCTGAACCATACATCTAAATACAATTGTTTCCACTCGGATCTTCCTCTCACAACCTCATACAAGACTTACTGCATCGGTCTAACGGCCGACACTGATTCCGCTACAACCTCCATCTTCGCTCAAGCTCATAACTTTAACATTAGACATTAACCGTTCAGTAGCCTCCAACCAATACTTACTCCACTCCCACTTTTTCACACTGTCAGTATATATTTTATTTTAGCGTTACTCAAGTCCTCATTGGAAACCTAGAATATAGCTATGAAAATCATAGAGAAATTCAGTAAAGCAGTGACCCTCCTCCCTGAAAAATCGGCCCAGAGCGCTGAAGAATGGGGGTTCAATTCCATAAATCACTTACTGTTGTTGCTTTGGGGCCTACCGCGAGCAATATTCTCTGACCGAGATCGAAAGTCTGTTAGTTCGGTATGGCGTGGAATTTTCAAAAGGTTAAAAGTCGATTTACCATTTTCGACAGCTTGGCACCCCCAAACGGATAGAGCTTCAGAGGGTTCCAACCAACAACTTGAAATTGCCATGCGATACCTCTGTACTTGCCTGGGCAACATTGAAGATTGGCCTAAAGTGATTCTGGTGATATCATCAATATTCTGCAGCAGTTCGTCAAAAGGGACTGAAAAGCCAGCAACAGAAATTATGTATGGACATGGTATCAAAGAACCACTGGATATTACCTCAGATGCAATCGTGGATATGAATCTGAAAACCCCAAATAATATCGTAGTAGACGAGTAACCATTTGAGCCAATCCAGTATAGGCCAGCACGAATCGACGCAATTGATGCAATAAAACTAGCGGCCAGTTTTTCATGGATAAACGTAGTGGAAGCTAGTATGGTGTCTCATGGAGAGTCCCATGCCAAATCACAACTCAGTGTTAGATTGAGTCCCTAAACAATTAGGATAGGCTCAGGAACGTAGGGTCGTCTAATAGGAATTGCGTAGTAATACTGTTCGAAACAGAGCTTAGGGCTGTCCTTTTATCTGATGTACATATATACCTAGCGTGAAGGAGTATTCTTCTTCACGCAATGTCTTCTATTTATACCGCTATCTATTGTTCACATATTTATCTCATCTCGAAAGAAGACCGCCGTTATTATACTAACCTCATCTATTTCTCAATTTACCTTAACCTCTTTCGTGAACCCCATACCTTACGCTGACTTTATACCTCCTACTCTTAGGAATCACCACTATACTCCACACCTATACCCTACTCGTACCCTATGGAATACCGATAACACAGTGCCTCGGGACAGTTACATGAAACAACAGTACGATTCCAGGCACAAGCCCTAATTTTTTAACGCAGGTGACTACGTCTTACAACGGCTTCACCGAGGATTCGACGTTCCTAGCTTGGCTGGGAGAAACGTTAAAATAGAGCAAAAATTTTCAGGTCCCTTCAGAATTCTAGAACAAACTGGAAACCTAATTAGGGAAATAATGACCCCCCAGTCATTGAGGGTTTTTTGAATTTGATTTCATTTAGTCCGTTCAGGTACCCTATGGGCCTATGCAGGAATATCTAGCTATAACATTTACACAGGAGGAAACCAGATTCGGTAAAACCCCCCTAAAACTGTCTATCTTGTGTCCATCGGTTTTCTGAGGTTTCCTACAGGAAATGCCTTTACACTGTTTATACAGTGTGAATTCCGTCTTATCCTTGTCCACATCGTCTCATCTTTTCGTCTGGCGCTACTTCTACTTCTGTTTTACTTGGTATATGAAATGGGAATGTACACTTGCGCTGGAACAGCTAAGACAGTATGTGGAGAGATGTCTTCATTAATGTGCAGAAGTGAAGTGACTATGATAATTGTTATGTTACAGATTGGGGGAAGCTCGTCCCTTATCCCCTAGCTTGTTCCCTTGTAGACCGATCACGTTACCAGTATGCAGCTCGCCAAAGTGTGCAACCAACTGAGCAGCCATGTCATTTATCCTATATCAACAACCCATCTCTCATACTGCACACATTCCTACTTGTAATGTCGTTATGTAGAGACTGGATCTCCTTCATGTGCCATGATGCCATGATGCCATGCTGCCATAATAACTACCTATGCACCAGCTACTAGATCTACCATACTACATAGCTGAGCATAACAACTTCTCCTGCAAGCCGGAATTGTTCAAACCAGCCTTTGGCCAGAATCCATTTTGTGATTCTCTCTATATCATCTGGGCTGTTCATTAATGCCGCAAGCGACCTATCTTTTGCCTTTCGAAGCACCTCTCCTCTTCCCGTTGCCCACTGAGGACACGCCAAGACCATATGTTTGACATTTTGAGACGGATATCCACACTGGCGTTTTGGATTAATCACTCCGGGGACTTTCCTTCGATACAGATAAGAATTGAGACCAATGTGCTCACTTCTTATCTGAACTGCAATACTGCTTTGGGCCCTACTAAGGTTCCTGTGGATATCTGAGGGTGTGTTTCTATATGTAATCCTTTCTCTGTCTGTTTTCTCATCTGTAATAATATTTGCGGCTTTCCAATGTTCAGGGTCTGCCGAAGCTCGATGACCAGATAGTATCTCGTTCGCTGGACGTGTCCATAGGTTTTTCCACTCCTGGAAACAGTCATTGAGGTTGTAGAGCGCATGGTTTGTTTGTATTATTTTACGTCTAATCAGAGTGAGCCTTAGCCCTTAGCTCTATACATCTAACCGGGTAAAGGACACTGTAGAGCGCATTGATTCAAGTATTCTATTTTGTTAAATTACTATGATTAAATACAAATTTGTGCAGTTGTTTCAAGGCAATCCTATCAATGTCACCACTGATATTGCCTCTACACTGTGACACCTTGTTATTTGTATGGATGATCTGTGTTGCACCATTTCCCGAATTCTTTCGCCCCTGTTGTTGTGCCGAGGATCCACATGATGTCCCCCTCCTAACCGCGAGATGGACGTGGTCTAGGAATTTTACTTTAGTCAAGTTTCCTGCATTCAAAGGGATGTTCCGGAGCCTTCTCCTCTCCACAGATACACAATAGCTTGGCGTCTTGGTGCATTGATTCAAGTAATTACCGAAGTGAAACTAAGTACAGAATTTATAGTCACGTGTGTATCAACATCGTGGCCTACTTTATAGTTCCAATTATTCTAAATTCTAACAATCCATTTATTTTATGCCATAAAGTGCAACACTACCGAAGTGAAACTAACTATATTATTTACAATTAGATGTGTCTTAACTTGGCTTGCTTGATAGCCACAATTACTCTAACTTCTAACGTTGTATATACTTAACCCTCGGGCTATGGAGTATGATCAGTGCCTTCTAAATGTGTGCGATAGCTTTTTTTGCCTGAAAGACGCTCATACGCTTTATTTAATTTGCAAATACCACTATCAGGTATGTTCTTTTACACATAAAAGTCGACCCTCCTGGGTAAGTATTGGTTTAGCAGTTATTATGCTACTTGAGCCAATGAGTATCCAGCATACTGGGCTCTTCTCTAGCCCAGGCCACGCCTTTTACAGTACTACTATCTTATTTTCTTAATAAAATGAGATCATTGATATATTGCCCGTGGTGAATAGCTATTCAGCTCAGTGTTTACCCGTAGAGTTTAGCCACCTCTAAAACCCTTTCACCTGCAGTAGATAAAAAAAATCCGCCAAAACACCGTAGCCACACGAGGTGTGCATATCCATCTACATCTTCTTTCTTTGCAACATAACAGGTCATCTTGTTCCAATCCACCATCTCCGTATCGGGTGCTGGGTACGCATCGGAAACTCATCGGATGACTTTTGCTCAATGACCAAGGGTTAATAATGAGTGGAGATTCGTCCCTAGCATCAGACCTGATCGTGGTTAGCTTCATGATCATAGTACTGGGGAGATGTGCTAAGAAATAAAAACGATAAAGGCAGCGAGAATGCTTGGGAATCCTCATCGAAGTGAGGACGAAGGTGTAGTCTTCCGTCAGTATCTGCCAAAGACAATGGGAAAATTTTGGTTGTCCAAGCATGTCTCGGTCATCAGTGTACGCCTTCATCGTGAAAGATGCGACTGAGTTTTGCCGAATTCGATCCAGCCGTGTCCTGTCAAATATGCTAGATATCCAAGCTATGCAGACTCTACTTGGGAAACCACTCCGAATCAATTACCACTGCGCCACTCAGCTATGACGGTGTTTACAGTGTCGGCTGAACTCTCGCATTTCAAGGTTTGGCGCGGACAATGCTCATCGATTTATAAAACTCCAGGTCAAAATATAAACCCTCGTCCCTTTCGGATAGTACCCATCTTTAGCGTATCCATTCCTATCTGTCCTCATATCTCTGAAGTATATCCCAAAGATCTGCATCGTAGATTTGTGCGCGATGAATTTCGCCTCCTGCGAGCATTTGATTTATTGTGAGCGTGTATTTGGAGGCCAATCGAGGTCAAGGAACGTGTCGACCAACGGTGTAGCCGTTGAATGTTAATTATGCAAGATCGTGATTGTGGACTTGATGAGACTATGGTGGGAATTGATCTCGTTGGGATTGAGAGACTTGTGTGGCGGTGTGTCTTGTGTCATAGCATCATAGACCAACTCCCTCGGTATTTTGAAATTTGATTGAAATGGGATGTAGGTGTGTATTTCACTCCCAGCTTTGAAGGAGACACCGTTGATAGGCGTCTAGTCTTCACCCTTCACGGTTTTGATTGTCATGGCCCGGGGTTGCGGAGACAGCGAGACGTTTAACCCAATCGATCACAGTTACGAGAATTTAAAGCGAAGAAAGTGAAACAGTTATACGTCATCACCAGCACCCCTATGAGCAACTGTTCGCCATAATCCTCACCAGGACTTACTTCTTTTGCTATTCTGATCCGGTGATTAGATTTTGAGCCGTAAAACGTCGGACAAAATACTTGTTTGTGGCGACATCTAGACATGTTATCTCGAAATAAACTCCATGTGCTCACGCCACTAGGTCGCAGGTATATCCTTAAGAGACTTGAAACACAAAGTTATATCATCTGTTAGCCTCATTACGAGTGAAGAGATCATGTTGGAAATCTAGATGAAATGGAGGAAAGGGAAGTCTAAAACACCGTGTCTCTGTTTTCTCCCGTGAAGATTTAGTATCAAGCACGGAGACTGAAACTAAAAATAGACGCCGGGATTTTCAAAGGAAAAACAACTAAGTAAAATCAATATCCCGAGTAGAACAATCTGAACATCCGGATAAGTAGCATTTCAGGTGATATAATACGGATCTGCGATGAAGTAAAATATTCGGGAAAGACGAATGGAGATCCTGCCTTGAACCTAAGGAGGGATTTGAGATAGGAGGAGATGCTTTTGCATTATATCTTTTAGCCTCCATCGAGAAATAATAATTCAGGTGTCAGTAGTTAACGAATTCCGAATTTAATTTGGGCGTAAAATCCACTACAGCTACCCCCCTCTAAATTTCTCCTCTCTAATCCTGCTCGACTGCTACATTTTGATAATTGTAAGAATATGGAATGGCAATACAAACTGTTCTGACGTTGACTTTGCGCCTATTGATTGCCAAAAAGACGAAGAATCACATTGCTCGTCTAAATATAAAAGGGTCATTAGGCATAAATCAAGATTTCAGGCCAATATGGATGAGGATGATTGGCTCAAAATAGATATGCACGTTATGAATAGTTGGAAAAATTATCACATCATAGAGGAGTCGAGAGCGCGATATCTGTAAACATGTCCCATTCCTGTCCAAGATAACTAATCCTAGTTCCGCAATAGACACCATGAACCTCTAGTACAAGAATCCTGATTATAAACATGTTTAACTATCACACAGTACGTTTGTACGGAATTTTAACAAAGAGTGGAATGCCGAAAAGTGATATTCAGGTCTAGATCTAGCGATCTCCGCCGGCCCGACCGCTCCCGTACTTGAAAGGCGTAGGGTCATGATCCTATGACCTTGAATTTAAACAGGAGGTCACAAGGCGCCTAACCAATCATGTGACCTAGTATGTACCATAGCCTTAGATGGCAAGGTGAATCCACGATTGGAAAACTTCCAGACCCGGATAGCGAGCCGATTTTCTAATGTTTCTGTATCGGAAAACTAGCCAGGGCTGCCTGGAGTCTGAGTGCAAGCGAGCATGCACCTGATCTCGAGCAATTAGAGAGGGTAGAGCAATACACACGTTCCTGACAGATAATCGTATACTCTGCAGAAGTGCCGGCAGATTTCAGATGGACGTGAATGAATAAGACATGCGCAATAGTTCCTTCTTCTTTAGAGCGAATCGACGCGGAAGACTGTTCACTCGTTCAAAATTGTAAATACTCTTCGCTAGACTCGAACGACTCGGAGGGCATGACCCCCAGTATACAATGATAAATAATTAGACAAATCAATTCTCAGATTACTAAAAGAGCTTAAAGCTGGTTAGAGCCATAGGAGTCCTTCATAGTTACAGGCTCAGTAGGGACTTGACTTTAATTCTATTTTATTCGAGCAATTCGGGGGTCGATTTATTGCTTGGTTTAATCTAAGTCTCCGCTTGGTCCTGGACTGTGAAAGATTGCCAAAAGATCTAAATGTTTAGCCAGCTAAATCATCCGTTGTCTTTTTATGATATGTACACGTCATCTTTGTTTGGCAGTTGAATTAGGGCTAAGCCCTAGTGCGAGTCGGAGTATGAGGTGGGCAGAATTATTCTTACTGGTTTGATACAGCTGATAAACAAATATATTGCAGTGTGGAGTTTCGGGAATTGGAATTTCCACATGATTTCTCCGCACTAACTGTCATGGCGTATCGGGGCCCTTGAGTTTAGCCTTTTGGGAGTCTGATACGCACGCGCTTCTATTTCAGACGTTGGGTGTCTAGGCCCGTCCAATCCTCGCCGCCTTCAGAAGGCGGGAACGGCCAGACTCGGCTAGGCATAGGATTTGACATGACAAGAAACCGCTCTGCTCGCGAGTACCTCATCGGGAGCCAGGGATTACAAACATCCTAGATCCTAGTCTTCCCCACGCCTTACAGCCCTTGATCGCTAGGTCAGTCAGTTTGAGCCCCTGGTAGCAGTTCAATTGGGTCATTCGTAAGCGCGGCGATGCTACTTTTTATAGATTGTCCACACATAGTCGAGAAATTGCGCACGACCAGCTTGCTATTGGCCCATCGTCCGATGCACCGACTAGGCAGTGGATACGAATCACATTATCGGAATAAAATGATCGTCGGGTTAGCAGAGTTTTCTTGCAGTATCTGCTATCATTGGGACCATAAATCTCGTCTGTCTCTCGACCTGACTATTAAACTAATGACTGTTGAGCAGGTCACCAGATTAAATAGATTTTGATGGTCGAAGTCCATGCGCCGTTCGATCCTCCTTATCGTACACTACTGACCTTGGCCGAGAGATTTGGGGATGATATTATCGACTGTAAATTCTGCTGTAAGATTCTAGATATTTCTATGGTATCAAAATACCGGAAGAGAGAAGTGGTAATGATGGATGATCTAACTGAGCTGCCTATTCTAGGCGCGAAGGTCTATCAAAGGCTACACGGTAGCTCCAGGTATTTACTTCTCCAAAAGAAATCAACTGATTGTTATTCTGCGTCAAGTGAAGCCTGTCAAAAAAAAAGCCTCGCATTTGATGGTATGCAGATGTGAAATGGACTTGCATGTTCGACTTTGTATAGCGAGCAACGTGCACTACATATACCAGCGAGACCTTAGCTGCAGCCACACGGGCTAGGGTTCGGGCTCCACTCTATATGGTTGACCGGTATGACAAATGGCCTGCAGGAGAACGCGAAGGCTGAATCTCGGTTCGGCAGACTTAGAGTTACGTCAATCCGAATTCAATACCAGTATTTTCAGAGAAGAATAGACCTTAAATTATACGGTTATTTTTAGATGACATTTGACACCAAAATCTTGAAGAGGAAAGTCGTGTTACCTCGAGCCGAGTTTGAGAAAAACCTGTAATAGCATCGAAGGAAATCGTTCCTACCTTCTGCATTCGAATGAGGTAGTGGCAAAGGGCCCAATTTATGTGCGTGTCTTTCTCGATGAACGGCTCTTCGTCGGGAGATGTATAAATAGATCATGGGGGTCGGGTAGGGCTGACGCGACGTGTCTAATGATAATTGAAAATAGATGATGGCATTTAGTGGGTCTCATGTGCAGCGATAGTCTGATTGGTCATTTCGGTTCGGGTAGGGCTGACAGCGCTCTATAAAGCTTTGCCGGAGGTCCAAGCTCTGGAAGCAGCTTCTCGATAACATATCATTCCTTCGAGACAGCATTTGTCCTGAAGTAGCCTTTGACTCATCATCATGGCGCACCGGCCGGTAGCTGTCTCAGATGTGGTGTATGGCCGGCATCGAATTGGGGTCATTCATACACGCCGCTAATTAGTGCGCTACTACCCTTTCACTACTTTACGAGCCGTGCCCGCAGTCTTCTCTTAGGTAGAGAAGGCAGGCGAGCATGGTAGTCCATGTGACGCAACAGGTTGTTCCTAGACGGGGAATGGAGAAAGTTCAGGGTCCGTATGGAAGAGTAGAGAGCCCCAGCACTAACTAGCCGAGCCCAGCCCCGGTCCTCAAGCGGTGGCTGTGAGATCACGCGTGGCTCGTCTCCGGACAAGGCATACCTCCGTCCAAAATGCATCACCGTACAGACTACCCTGGCGGCGTCTCCGATCTAGCCCCGTGACTTGGACTTGACCTTGGTGCCATTGGGATTGGCACTGGCATTCTATGAGCACGAGCCTAATTCTTACTCACACTCTTCCACTCATTGCCCTACTCAGAATGGCTCCTTCTTTCTCTCACGTCCCCACTCTCTACATTGAACAAACAGCATCGGCTGATAGGTCAAGACAATCTTCTTCTACCTCTCCTACCATAGCTATCACTTTTAGTCCTCGCCGTCACCTTTACCTAGTGCGTTTCCGCAGCTGCTGAGGGGTATTTTTTTCTCCGTGTTCAGTTCTGGCGTCATTTGACATCACCCTCGGAGGGCCCGCACCGGGCGAAAGCTCAGGCTGTATCGGAGCTTGGTGGTATCTGGAGATGGAACTTCTCTACTAAGTGGCTACCGTCTACAATTCATGAACGGTTGGAGGCGCTGGGCCCGGGGTAGCTAGCGTCACTCAGACCAGATACCCCAGTCGGAGTGACGCTAGGGTTATTTCCGAATACAGTAGAGCTAGCGGCAAGGATTATGGTCAGTTTACGCAAGTTCTAACGCATGGCAAAATCGCCATTCGCAACCGCAGCGATATCTTGAGTAGCCTAGATTTATATTTATATGATTACACTACTTATATTCACCGTGTTCACTCGTCTTCTCAAATCATTCCATTGACTTTGAGTTCATCTTCTACGTCTCCATTCACAACGGCTCTCCACTTTCCACTAATCACGCACCAAGCTCTTCCATAAAGCAGCTAGTAGTACCTACTACATCTGCAGTTCCACTAATACTATAATCACCAAGTCTCTTTAAGCCGCACTTTCACATCAACCTCCTCGAAGATCTTGCAGCCGCCTTATCAAGTCAGCCGATAAGAACTATCATGTCACGCTCTTCTTATCCACACTCATCACCTCCTAGGATGGTGAACGCCTCTAGTAGTGCATTCAGCAGCTCGGCAAATCCAGATGAAGATTGGACCAAGATTCCTGATCTCGCTGAACGCCGACGGATTCAGAATCGAATTGCCCAACGTAATTATCGTATGTTATCGACCAAGCCCCTATATCATTTCTTACTAATCATAACAGGCAAAAAGTTAAAGAGACGGCTAGAAGATTTGGAGCGTCGAGCTGGTTCCTCCTCTGCATCTCCACCGCAGACACATGTAGAACTACAAGATCAAACAAACAACCAGGAGACGCCGGTTAGGTCATTTATCCGGAGCCCGGAGATGCATCAACAACTACCATTCATGACAAGGCCCGAATTACAGCAGCAGCAGCAGCAATTATCACCCATAACCCCGAATCAGACCAATCATCCATCCCTGGAGGGGAATATACCTACCCCTAACCTTTTAAAAAGATCCCCGTCTCAGTCACCGCCGCCTCCTCTGGATTACTATTACTTTTACCCATATCCGTTTCCATTAGACGAGAATAATTATGAGTCGTATCCAATGCCGCAGCAGAACCATTATTACTCTGGTAATAACGAGCAACTTGTTTTTGGAGAAAATAATTATCCGGCACCATTCACACTACCTTCTAATTTAGAACAACTGAATCAGCCAATTAAGCGGGAAGGTGGAACATTAAGCCCTATGAACTTTAACGCGTCGGAGCTTCCCAATGTAAACATAGTCGAACCACACGATTACACACAGTTTGAGCCACATGTGTGTAACCCTTTCCTTTAGTCGCGGAAAATACGAAGGAGCGAGCTAATTGGTTTGGTAGAATTTTCCTTTTTCCGTATCCTATGAGCAATTTTTAAGCTTTTCGAATCCAGGCATCTAATTTCTGATAATTTGGCTCATCATATCCACTTATGAACTTTTAACCTGGAAATCTTCTATAGAACCGTCCTGGAATATGCATGACTACAAGGAAGATATGATTTTTGAGGGGTGGATACACGGCCTCAGGCCCTCGGACAAGTTCACTTGGACGCATACAAACAATCGACTATTGACGAAGAAATCTGCATACATACAGAGACATGCGTGCACCGAATAGGGTGCTGGCAGTTTAGGGGCTTACACAACTTACTTGCATATCTATGTATAGATGTGCACAAATTTTCTATCCCTTGCCCGACGAGTGTAAAAGCGTCATGCTTTGATTGTTTGGTCAACTTTTAGATAAGTCGCATTAAATCTACGGTCGCGTCAACAAAATACCGCTCAGGTATCCTGCACGGCTTTTGCGATGTACGCAATGATCGCTGCTGCCAAAAATACGCATGACTCGATGCAAATTGTCCGTGAGCTCTAAGCTCAGTTAAGAGGAGTCTAGACCAGCTAGATGATATAGGTAGATTCCGCATTAAGCAACTCCGGTTCTTAGATTACGGAAGGTTCGTTGCGCGGGCGACAGGAAATGACGAAATGAATAGTTTGTGGGGTACAAAGGGTGCGTACGGTGCTTAATTGGTGTCCATGTACTTTTATAATCAGGGGCAAAGGTGTTGTGTCAGCGAAGGGCAATAAAGGCCCGGTACTCTTTGTCAATTGGAGTGGTTATTTTAGAACGATTAGGGGATGGATGATGTGGTTGACACAGTCATCAGCGTAAGGCTCAGCATAGAATCAATGGCACAAATTCTTAAAACTCGGGATACTTGGCATGATGAATAAACTACCGTCACAATCCTTTGGCTAGAGCCGTTGGCCGTGCTGCCAAAAATTCAAGGACAGGGTGCATAGATGCAATAGGGAGAGGTGTGCACGGTTACAGCGGCACAGGGACTGGTGCTTGAATCAACCGGCGAATTTGCGCGGCAGTAGGTGAAGGGGCAGGGGGTCACTAGGTGATTTGTGCGTTGAGATTTCGCTGCTCATTCGATTCAGTAGAAGCGGAGGCCATGTGGGATAGAAAAAAAATGATTATGGCGAGATTTTCGCCATTCGCGGGAACATTTTCTCACAACAGCGACGCAGGCTAAGAGGTGGCCAACTACTCTGCAGACACCGGGCGATAAAGTACGATGCGATGCGAGCAGAGGGCCACTGAGGTCGCGGGGTCTAGTGCGGAGGCGACGGCATGCCAGAGGTACTATCGTCGCCAGCTTGACTTAGTGGAGAGGGCGTGCGTAGGCAATTTGAGTTATGTTGAAGCGACGGCTCCGCTGCCTCTGCCGACGCTCATCCGGGCAGCCCCACAACGGCAGTAGGCGACCACGGCGACGAAAAGTTTCTGGAAGATCGGAGGCTTTCCTATCATGACACGTGGTAGGTCGGCAAGCGAGGGGATCGGATCACGTTATCTAGGTCTTGACATCCCTGCTGCTGCCTTTCGCCGCACTATCGAGTTTGGGGCGAGATTTAGGGAAAGGTCGGTGAGATACGAAGAGAGAGGAACAAGTTGCCGCATTGGAATACATTTCAATTGCTGTTTGATGGTAACATGGCCGTGGCAAGTTAACAAGTCTTGCCTCTTGTACTGCGCCGCCAGTATCCTCTCAAATAAAGCTGGCCACACTCGAGTCAAGGAAACATGTCGAGTTGTGGTTAATATACATTTTCCCTCTCATTCTCCCGGGTCGATTAGTCACCCAGCTCTTCATCACGAGTGAGATTTGTCAGCAGCAAATTTCCAAGAAAGGCCTACCTCATGCCCATCAGACTCCCTCTTCACGTGAACACGCGCCTGGTATAAGACTGGTGGTTTGCCTGTTCTACGGGAGATGGAATGAACATGGTGATTGAGGAGGGTGAGCGACGCTCGATAGTCAGGATGCCACGAACCCTGGAGCGGATGGGCAACGGAACACTGGTTAACGCTGTCACCCACGAAGACTGCGGTGAAGGATTAATTCAGAGCTGGGTAGCGCTTCTTGCCACGGGTCTACGGGGAAGCTTCGCCATGAATTGTCGATCAAAGGGAGCTGCGATGCTTCGTCTACTCAAACCCCCCCACTCCACAGAGTTTAAGGGCCAAACGACAAAACAAGAAATTACTTTAAGCCAGCAGTAAAGTCGCCCTCCGACTATTGGTATGCTTTGATATATACACGCTCTTGTTTGGGCCAATACTGCTCGAAGCATCATACACACAAACCTTGTGGTCTCGTTGTGTATCTTGGCCTCGCGTGTGATAAGGCTGGGGATTTTCCCATCAACGACATGGGCGTGTCCGTGCACCGATTTATCCCCAATGCAGCTAAATCGCTAAGCGAAAGAAACATCCACGCGACGCGATAAGAGTTCGGTAAACGCCAACTTACATTCAAATAATTAAATACTTTGTCCATCAATTTATCTAACAACCGGCTCTCGGCTCGCCACCCAATATGCCATGCCGAAAACTACAAAATTTACATCCACAGCCCAGTGAAATTTTGGATGTGGGGATAGAGTGGATATTGAATTGTATTGAATTAAAGTCCCTACTGAATCTATGATTACGAAGGACAGCTAAAAGCTGCCGAGATGCTAGTAAACATTTAATTATTCTTACAAGCTCTTTAATTTCAAGATTTTCCAAGTGACCCCGAGAGTCTTGCCCTTTATAAAGTGGATATTTCGGGGCATATATTGAAGATATCTAATTTAGATGACGAAAATTTAAAATTTAAAGCTGATAGCGCTGGTTGTGATAGCAGTGGGTGTTTTCCCCAAGTCAAGCACCCTTTGCTGGGCGGGCCTATTTGACATTATCAGGTGCCTTGGGGTGAGCCGGTTATGATAATCACAAAACAAACAAAAACTAGCCCTAATTTTCCTCGCAGCTTCGAAAACTCAACAGGACCCATTCGTTTCCGTCGTCGTAGCGATCGAGCCACCACATCCCCTGGACTACGATGGCAGCCAAGAGGCACAAGGGCTTGCGTAGTCTTGGAGGGGATACCATCTACTCCTGTGCGCATGTTTGTGCGCGACAAGTGAGGATTGCTTGGTGTCTGATGAACACCTACCAAACAAGGCTAAATATATTGGATAATTAGCCCACTCACCCGCCGTGCCGAATGGAAAAGTCATGTGCTGAGGATGATTGGTTGTCAAAGGGAGACGCAAAAATACTGCCAGGATTTCATGCTCTTTTCGACCTGATTTTCACTCTCTGGCACAACAAAAGCCGTGACCCTGCTATTTACGACCATCATTTGGGCCGTAGATTGGAGGAGGCTCGGTAGATTGTCAACACTGAAGACATGATGACCGTCGTCTGCAGTAGTTGGTGCACAGATACCCTAACACGACTAGTCTCCCAAGTGGAGTCAAGATATGGCAGCTGCCATTCCAGTGAAACGACAGAAATAACAGAGCCAAGCTCGGACAGTCTAAACATCTCAACATTATGCAGAAGTAAATACTCGCGGACGAAGATTTACTAGTTGGTGTAAGCAGCAGACCTCACGCTGGTCTTGCCAGTGGAATCTAGAGCATGAGTGTCACTTAACATGCACAGAGACCCTGATCACACATCACAACTAGGCGTTGAAGCCTAATTTTTAAAAATAAATTATTTGGTAGTTTGGTGCGCCAAGCAATCGGCAGCCTGTGCTCTGCTGCCGAGCTCAACGCAAGGTGGAACAAGCCCTCGTCCGCCGTGTCTTCAACAATCCTGGGACAAAAATATTCCCCCAGAGCCCAGCTCAGTCAAATTTCGTCCTACTGAACAATTTGGTCCACGGGATAATGATTCAAGACTTCTGCATCAAAATTTCACTCCTAAATAGACTGATTTCCATCAAAGCCTCATCAAATCAGTATCTGGCTCCCATCAGCCGCCACATACACGCGCAAGTGTATATGAATACCCACCGGAGAAGATAAATTAAGGTGCGCAGACCTTTGGGATGGAGGTGAGAGAGATCACTATAACTGGAAAAGATGACGCATACGGTGGATACAATCTTGAGAAGGGTGAAATATTGAATTTTAGCTTGGGTTTTACAAATTGATGAGCTGTGTACGCGCCAAGTCTTCAATTGCGAAAGTGCAGGCGATACTATAAACAACGTCATGATTAGATTCTACTATCGTACATCATCCAGGTTAGTCTCCCACGTAGAGTCTGGATACCATGGACGCTTATTCCATTTAAGATAGGATATTACTGGTTTGAATCCAGTATCATGACGACAAATTTCTCATCGTGCTGGTGCACACGAGCGACAAAATTTGCTTGGATAATCCAAAGTTTTGAGCTTCTCTTTGGTACTCATGGAGTGTTGACGATTTCGTGTAAGCAAATACAGCTCACAGTGGTATTTAAGTGAAATCCATGGTATGAGCGTCTCCAAGGTCAGAAGAGTCATTCAAAATGTACACAAAGCACTGATCATGTTTCAAAGCCAGACGGTTGAATACACTCAGGTGATTAAAATAAAAGCTCGACGCAAGTCAGCCGGCTGCCATCTACAGTATGATAATCATCGATGTACCTAAATCACTAGATCAGTCGCAGTCCGCGATAACTGAATACGCCTCGGCAGTGTCAACCGCTATCCGAGGCTGAGAGACACTTTGCAGAACTAAGTTTTACTCTAATGTCGCTTCACATGCAAGGTCTCAATTCTTCGCTCCTAAAACCCAATCGCTAAGCAAAACTTCGCAAAGCCTATACGTACGATCAAGTGTATCTTCCCTTCAATGACCATACACCCCATCGAGCCCGTCTCTAGCTTCTACTGGGTCCAAATATACGCCCATTTGACCGGAAATTGCGGCGCGCGGTTCCAGCGAGACAGGTTATTTGAAAGGACATGAGTGCAGTTGCTGGCTTCTCTTTGCATCGTATAGCTATGTGCTATGTATTACAGCAATAGGTTCCGGCAAAAATGTTAATCACTGGATGAAAACTCGGCTCGCACGACTAGAAGGAGCAATTTGAAGGTGTAAAACGGTAATGAATAAATACAGAATTATTGGCAAAGCTGCTCACTCTAATTTAGTGCCATCACTATATAAAACTGCTGCCGTCTGCGTAACCTTTCCGCCCACCGCAGATGAACTGAATGAGTCGGCCATGAGATGGAGGCCAATTCGAGTAGAGCGAGACGCTGGCACTCTTTGATTAGCTAGTCTAGCAGAACGTGTCGCAGATGCTGTTTGCGAATTCCGAAACTCTTGCGCGCTAAGAAGCCAGACGAGCACAGAGCGCTTAATTTTGTAGAGGAAGTTGAAACTTTCAAGGATGTGCGCGTCACGACTTCGTCTTCTAGGGTGCAGATGTGCGAGCGGACACTGAAGCACGCTAGGAGAGTGGAGAGTGGCCGAGACACTGTGTATCCCCTACATGACGTCTGTTGCTCTAGTGAGCAGATGATGAAATGTGATTCTTAGCTTTTCGCCTTGGACTTGGGTGGTGGCGCTGTTACTTTGACGCAAACTCTACGAAATTTGGCAATCAGTTGAATCATGCTCAATGCCTCTACTAAGGTATCACGGCTGTCGACACCACAAGAACAGTTGTATCTGGTCCCATCTTCCAACTAGATGGTGTGTAGACTCGCCTACTTAATTTAATACTGTATTTTACTGGCTCGAACGCGCGCGACTCTAGTCTAAGATGAGGATATTGACGTGTCAGGATATTCGAATTTTTCGAACTTTTCCCTCCCTATTTAAGCACGCCTACGGAGAGGCTGAAGGAGTGCTCAGAAATCATTGAATTTGGCACCAGCAAATCCAAGGTGCTACATAAACGTGGCCGTCGACGTATATTCGTACATTTTAAAAGTCGATGGCGTGGTAGCTCCTATATCTGTCGTATCCATCCGGAACCCGGGGGCAAAAATACAAACGGGCTGACTCGAGTGAAAAACACGAACATCGGGGATTATTGTAGCCGATGAAACATCCTGTTTATCGTAGAACTACGAGATAGAGCATGCGCATAAATTTTGCTTCCTTCATTCTCGGGAGGGCGGGAGCGGGGTGGCACGTATTCCACAATGAGCTCGCCATACTTAGTCTAGGTATAGCTGTCTCCAATGGCTACTTGCTCGGCTCCTATTTCTACAAACTACTCTACATTCAAACGTGCTGGCCATCATCAGGCCTCGGTGGTTACATCTTCACAAAACAAACACCTTCATCATCTCCCTCATCCCTATCATGACATATAGCTTTAGACGCACTCTTGGTCCCTCTGAGTAATCCTAGACATCCCTAGGCGAAAGATATAAATGTGACCTGATAGAAATATGTATTCTAACAATAGAAGCTAGACATGCCTGAGTTTGGTCACACCTACGCAGAGTTGGAGTATTTATTTGCAGTAGTAGTCCTGGGAGGCGGCATAAATTGCGGAAAAATTAGAAAAGATATTTACATGTTGAATCAGCCGTGTAACTTGATACGAAATGTTTCACGGAAAATGTAAGGTGTAGGCGAACCAGCATTGAATTAGTCCGTCAGAGTAGTGATCAGTTGAGTCTTGTAAAAGTCCCATTGCGCCAACGCGTGTGTGTGAGTGTGTATTGTCCTATAAAGTCAATAGCAATGTAGGTCCTTTCTGCCTATAAGCCGGCAGTATCTATGCCGCCTCCACGACTTCTTTCCAGCAGTAACACCCCCACAGCTCCTCATTCGAGTACACACTAAGAGGGCCGTCATCCCGTCATCGTCTCCCCTCTCCAGCCAGCGAAACGATGGCCATTTGCGGGTGTGTAGCTGCTGGGAAAAGTCTCAAAAGCCACTGGGTGCGGGGCTCTCCTATGACGAAGAGGCCGGCCAGCCGGGCGCAGCAGACCTATGTATACCTGAGAGCGTCTCTCAAGCCTCCTCCTCCTCCCCCGATTCATGGCGCAGGCCAAGCCGAAGGTCGCGAAACGATGTGGGAAAAGTCTCGGTCGAGAGTGACTCACGTGAAGGAGCCTAGCCTAGCATCCAAAAGCCGTTGCGGACGTGGGGTAACTCATGTATTTCAGATGTCCTCCTGGCTAGTAGATTCGGAAGTAAAGATTAGAAAGAACGATGTGATTGACGAGTCGGAATTTGCTTTTCTTGAGGGCGGAAGGGTCTCTTTTACTTGGCTTTCGCGCGCTTTCTGTTCGCGCGCCGGCGCGTGGCACATGTTGTCATATAACGAGGGCTTCTCTCACTACCGTCGTAGCGTTTGGCAGCGCATTATCTTTCGCCATTCCCAGCATCATCGTGGTCGTCTTGGTCGATATCGGAAGCGCATCTTCGACGGAGCGGGAGACAACACAGCCCAAAGTTGAAAAGGCCTCACTCAATCCCGCCTCTGCAGACTCGGCAGTGAGGGCTGGCGGTTCGTAGGGCACGCCACTGTCAGGTGTTGAGCATAGTGCGCCTCGACCAGCCCGTGATGCACACATCTGCTCTATGCCATGGGCGTCTTGTCCGCTGGCCGGCCCGAGAACCACTTTGTCCACAGGCCGGACCGTCGATGCACGAGCCATTCCCCCACTCGCATGATGCCTCGCTCAACCCTGGAAACCCCCATTGCCCAGCACGTGACATTCCTCCGACGCAGACGAAAGGTTGGCGCAAGCCCAGTCGGCCGCGAAGTTACCCTTATTCGCCGATCCTCCGTCCTAATGACGCTGCGCATGGCCGGCCTCACTATGCAAGCTGGCGCTAGATGCCGTATCCCATTGCATACTTATCGGCTTGCCTGATCTTCTCCGGTCGGTGGACCGAAGAGGCTCAATCACTCGCCAGTAGCTCTATCTGCAGCGAGGGCGGCTCGTTTCTCCCCTCCGTCAGGTAGATTTTTACTGCCATTCTCTCTGCGCTGCAGGCGACAAAAGGCCCAGAGGATGGGTGCTTTTGGTGTATTTTAGGCTTGGGGCGCCTGGCCTGAGGGCCGCGGCCCAGTTAGCTGATGCCGGGATCTTGGGAGCTTCAGCACGTGACCGGGAACGTGCTCTGCGCTGGCACGACGTAAAATAACAAACAAAAAACACGGCGCTCAGGGTCTCGAGGGCAGGAGTTCGGTGACGGTCGACTCCGTCGCCGACCTCGGTATTACGGGGGCCCAAATGGACATAGAGTCGCGGGCGCGGGTGGTAGAACCTACGCACATGTACTAGTTCATGACTTCTTGATGATCCGCCGCTACACTCGTTGCCCTCTAGCATAGCCTCCTACTTTACCACGAAGAAAGATGTCGGATCCAATCCCTGTGGTGCATAGCCGTTTGGCTCGGGACTCACCCGTATAATTTAGCCGCTCCACCCACGGGACCCTCTCCCCCAAACGATGAAAACTCGCAGACAAAGTGAAAATTGCATACCCAGCCAGTTGAGGTGCATCTCTGCGTCGACATCTCTCTTTTGAAAGAGGCAGACTCGATCCGCTCCACCTTGGCCGCATCGGGTACGGGCCACGCTCGGGAAACTCATCGCATGGCTTCTCCACCACGACCAACGGCGGGCCATGAGAAGGGCTCGACCCTACCATCTGACCTGATCCTGGTTGGCTTCAAGGTAGCGGTTGTAGGAAGTTAGGCTGAAAGATGAAGACGATGTAGACGGCGGAAGCGATTGGGAGGCCTCATGGAGGTGAGGACTTTGTGACTCAATCTCGGCTCTGCAGAGTCTACAGAGAGAGCTGGGGCCTCGTAGGGGTCACCACTGACAGGTCCTGAGCTTTCAAGCCCCACACTTGCTACCTCACCAGTCTGCAGCCTGAAGTTGCCATTTCCCCCACGCCTTGGCCCGAGTAGCGATACACATGATGGGACACAGACTCGCATGGTCAGGGACTTGCCGTGGCTGGACGTTCGGGTCTCACTGTCTGATTGCAGGGCGAGACGAGGTTGGCTACATGGTCGCCCGTCGTAGCGCGAGGCATGTGGCCGCGATGGATTTGGCCAATATGGCGGTGATTCATAGGTGTGGGAGGCCATGACGATCCGCGAGAATGTGGACTGCTGCTGCTGGATATCAAGTGCTGATCAGCGCCATGGTTGAAGGAGCGAGACCTTCGGCCGCTCCTATACGCTGGGCCCAACTTTACATGGCGCATGGTCCCAGATAATTTGCGCGAGCACCGTGGATGGCATTTGCATGTCTATCCCCCAGGTGCAGGCGAAGCGAAACGAGGCGGGAAAGCTCGGTGTGTGAGGACTGGTCGGCGAGGGCTAGTCTGCATTGGCCATAGTAAACAAGCGGCATGGACATACATGATCTCCGGTACGTCGAGCCGAACAGCTAGGCGAGTGGTACGGAGCGTGGCCGGGGCCTGCGAGCCTCTGCCGGGATGCGAGACGAAGCCCATGCCGGTCCTCCCTTCCCTGTCTTGGACACTATGACGGTGCCGGCGCACAGAGACCCAGACTCCGCCACGCTTGCCACGTCTCATGGCTCGCAATGAGACGTGCGGCCGGCGGAGACATGGAAGATGATTGAGAGGCAGACTGGATCATCTCGGCCTTTTAACCATTCCTTGCTGCCATGTGCCGCTGCAACTGCGCTTTCTGAGTGGCTACTTGGGGGTGGTCACTGCTCATTTGCAGGGACTAGGGTCGACTCGACCTGCAGACGCAAAGCGCACAGGCCCGCGACCAGCAGGGTCTGGGGTCAGCGAGCCGAGGCACGTAAATGGCTGATGCCTGACTTGAAACTTCGTTAGTATGCCCCTTGCCACCTTAGTCCTCTGATATCTCGGAATAGGCCAAGGGCCAGGGCAGTTATTTTTAGCAGACGAAGGAGGGCCTGGCCTATCTCGTCAACTTACCCCATATCGTCCCTTGCGGTCCAGCGGGGTCCCCGCAGCTTGACACCTACGTCATCTTCCATCCTTATCCCGCCCCGCTCACCCGGCCGCCTCGAGCTATTGTAGGCCGACGAGGACTGCACATCTGTCCGGCCTCTCTCCCACCAAGCTGCAGCTCGCGCCCTGGAGTCTGCGGACCTGAGATTGAGTTGCACAAGCCTTGAGCCTTGGGCCGCCGTCCTCTCCCCCTCGTAGACGATCTCTCTCCACACATTACGACGACGATAAATCCGCGGGCCAGGGAGCATTGCTTTACAGTACGTAATGTAACAAAGATCATTGGAGAAGTCCTCGCTAAACTCTAGCCTCCTCTTCGCCTCCATATGGATTCCCAGTCGGTCCGTGTCGTCTCCATTTCTCCGCACACCTCGCTCGGGTTGGAAGACTTTGCTGGGCCGGGCTCACGTACCGTCTGGATGCAAGTACGGATGAAGGCATCCATGGCCTTGAGAGAAGTTTGGTGGTCAAGCTTTACTCCTGTGAGCATAGTCTCGAGTAGTATTATGATTGGTACATGATTTGGGAATGTACACTTGCGCTGGAACAGCTAAGATAGTTTGTGGAGAGATTTCTTCATTAATGTGCAGAAGTGAAGTTACTATGATAATTGTTATGTTACAAATTGGGGGAAGCTCGTCCCTTATGCCCTAGCTCGTTCGCTTGTAGACCAATGACGTAGCCGGTATGCAGCTCACCAAGGTGTGCTCCCAATGAGCAGCCATGGCATTTGTCCTATGTCAACAACCCGTCTCTCATACTGCATGCTGTACTATTTAGAACACCGTTATGTAGAGACTGGACCTCCTTCATGCGCCATAATTCCTTGCTGCCATAATAACTACCTCTGCACTAGCTACTACATCTACCATGCTACACAGCTGAGCATAACAAGTATTCTCACGCGTGTTTGGAGATTGTCTAGATTTCCGGCAATGAAGTGCTGATGCTATTTGTGTGGCAAGGAGTTACTCAGCAGCAACTGACGAGGGGCTTCCTGCGCACCAGTAGATATTCCCACATATTTCCCATTCCAACCGAGATGGAAAGGATACCAGAGACGCCTCGGGGCCTATTGGGAAATACTGACACACCAGTGAGAGATGATATAGGACAACTACAATTCATGGCGCGTGTGCGCATCATTCTTATGTGAGCAGTTTATTATAATGCAGTCATGCTGCTCTCTCAATTGCAACACCCAGCGCCATCATTATAATACTAGCCACGATCAGAGTCGGAGATGGGTCTCCGGAGCGCACTCAGCACCCGAGACGGCGGCGGTTTGAACCAAGTCGGCCTCGTTTAATACAGGGGAGACATACCCAGATGTAAATACCTCGCTGGGCCGCTGCGACAGGCTTTCTGACGACAATTGATTCCTATCTTCCGAAGAAGATCAGACTGAATTTCACGCGTTATTACTTTGCTTGATAGCTTTCCATTACGATCTTCATATCCGATATCTTTCAACACACCCAAAGAGGATTGGAGCGCCGTTCAAGGTTAGCCTGGGCCCAGTGTGCTCGATGGTCATGGACCCTTTCTCTTTCGCAATAGCGCTCCATTAAATTCAACCATCTAGCTATAACACAGCATCAGTGCTGCGTGAACATGCTGGACGACTCTTTTGGCCTGGGAGATACTCAGATTTGTCACGGTTTCAGTACATGATGTATGGGCAATCTTGTAGGTACAGTAGGTTAATCATAATTCTGTGCAGAGGGAATTCCAAGCGGTAGACTACAAATATATTCACCATGAAAGTGTCGCCGACGAGGACAATGACCAGGACTGAGATGATGACAACGAGGACGAAGGCAGAAACTGTCAAGGAAATTGACGAGATATTCAGGTTCATGATGAGATTCTAATAAGTAATTTACAAGTCCAGTACACGAGCATTAATACTCTAGCCTAGGGTGTAAAAGTCCACAGCTTTAACACAGCAACTAACTAGTACTTTGAATGGCAACGTTTGCCGTCACGACATTGTAACGATTACAATTCCTATATATGTTATTGCATGTACGTCGTGGCTCGCTTGACTGGGTGCAACGCGACACCCAAGAAATGGTTTGTGACACTAAGATACTCACCCTCTATAAGCTTCTCAATACATCTCTCATCCTCGTGAACCTTCAGCAAGCTTCCAGAAGGCTCATTGGGAATCTTCCAAGCTCCGTGCATTTCAAGATCTTTCCTGGATATTATCTTGATCTCACTGCCTCCGCTGGCCAGCGCAGGCTACAGGAGTCCTTGGGCTTAGCAGCCGATTCAATATTCTTGGTTTCATTCGTAAACACCACTATCAGGCCGGTTTGCTGGCGCCAACAGCCGGCCCTACTCCATGGCTACCAACTCGAGGGAAACTGCAAAAACTTTGATTACCCAAGCTGCCAGTACCACGAGAAATGAAATTGTGTTTTGCCGGTTTAGTAGTAGCTATCTGTTGTGCTGGTGATAGTCAGGATTACGATGCACAAGGGTAATGATTCCATGACAAGTAGAGGAGAGAGAGAGAAATATTTATTCTACTACTTGAGTCCATGATTATCTAGCAAATTGAGCTCCTCTCTAACCCAGGCCACCCCTTATACAGTGTTCCTTGCCTCTCATGTTTCTTGAAAGATCATTGATATATTGCCCGTGAGTAATAGCCATTCAGCTCAATGATTACCCATGGAATTCAGCCACCTTTTCTACCGAACCTTCTACCCAAAAAAAGGTAGCAATAGAAACTGCGTGCGCGGAAAATATTCTCGAAAATCCCGTAGACCTAGTTACACAGACGCTCATATTTATGCACACCTCCCTTTTTTGTGATATTTAAGTTCAACTTGAAAAAACCCACCATCGCCGTGTCGGGTGCTGGGTACGCTCGGTAATGTAAGGGTCGTAAGATGGATGCTGTTCACGAGCTGTCTAGATCTAAGCACAAAAGAGAATCTTACATGGGATGGGAACCTCACTGGGGGAACCACCATATGAATTATCTGGCTTTAAGCCAAGCTTTCAACTTATGAAAATGACAAGAAAAACAAGATGCCTAGCTGCTCCCTGCTAGAGCTCAGTCCTATCACCATTCGACCATTCTACCAACGTTCTTCAGCCCTATCTCAAACTAATCCTCATCCAAATCAAGACTATGTTACTCCATCTCGGCCATGCAGACTCTACAGTGAGAGCTGGAGGTTTGTAGGGGTCACCACTGACAGGTGTTGATGTCGAGAGGTCAAGGAGTCAAGATACAAAGGAATTTAATATTATCAAAAGGGCTCCTAAGAATCCAAGAAGATCATCTGCCGCGCCAACCTCACTCCGAATCCCCATTACATATTCCTCTCTATTGTCCTCGAGCTCCCCAGTATGCCCTCTGTAACTTCACTAATGTGATGGTAAAATTACAAAAACTTGATTCTCTATTCTATCCCACGAAAGCTAGTAATGCAAATTGAGTTTTAGTTTTCAAATCCATGCCGTTTACCTAAGCAGATACGACAAGACTCCGAATACTATCAAATACATTAATATCCACATCAACGAATGGATTAATTATACCGACACCCTTATACAGCATAGAGTAGTATGGACTAGGACAGATCAGAATACAACAAAATAAAATAGAATAGAGCAGAGCAGAATAGCACAGAAATCCTGCGATATAGTTACTGTAGATGCAGAACCGGCTCCGGGTCCGTGACAGTCAAGAATAGTGCCCCAACGAGTAGAAGAACAATGGATCACTGTATGGGAGTGTCTCTAGATTATGCCACCAAATGGAGGATACTCGAATAGTCCGTGATACTCTGGGGGAAAATAAGGTGAGAGTCTAGCTACCTTGGATGTGTATACAAGTAGCACCTTCTACCTCCGAGATCCTCATACTTCTGAATACCAAGAACATCAGCCGTCCACATTGATTCATCGATACCATCCCTGGGCCTTTGGCCAGTAGATCCTCTGTAACGTCTTGCCTTTACAACTGTCTAAACATGTAATTCATAATGCTAGGGGTAACGTGGTGGGGCTGCCTAATCGGGTATGGCGTCAGGGAAAATAAAATCAATATATACATATTCTCTTCTTAAGGCACATCTCTGCTGGACAAAACTATCACGAAAGCTATACGAGTAGCACTCCCAGCGTGGCGTACCACTCCCAATAGCGCTCTTCATCGTGAAGCGGGAATTCCCCCGGCATCAATAATTCTCCAACAAAAGATGTTGCGGTCTGCAGCTCGAATGCGAAGAATGGATGCCTGGCACCCTCTAGCCCTTCGGGCGGCGGAGGACCCGAAAGATACTATAAAACGCCTAGGTCTTAGATCGGGACAACGAGATCGCTTGTTCAGACAGCCAGAAAGGTACATGACACGCCTACAAATAAGCGTGCGTCAAGTTCCGACAGCGGAAGGCCCTGGAAAGCTCTACTTTCCCCATGGTCTCCCGGCATCGACACCAGGCAGTCGGGAAAAAGAAGCTAGGTCAGGAAGCATCAAACGATGGTTAACTTCCCTTCCAGCCAACGCAGTCTGTGCCTTCTCTGATGGATCCTCGTCGGGTCCCGGGCAATCAGCTTGGGGTTATGTGGTATACCAAGGAGGCAAACTAGCTGGAAGTGGCTCGGGTCCGCTTCCCGGAGCAGAGGTATTCGACGCAGAAGTTGTAGGCGCTATGAAAGCCTTGGAGGCTGCACTAGCGGTGGGAGAAGGCTTTCCGGTCAGCATTCTTCTGGACAATCAAGCGGCCGTCAGAGCGCTCGAACAAGGAAGATCCAATTCCTCGCAGACAGTGGTGGACAAGTTCTCATCGCTGAGACATAATAGGCGTGTAGAAATACACTGGATACCTGGTCATGTGGGGATCCAAGGCAACGAAGAAGCCGATAAGCTGGCCAAATCAGCCCTGGGAGATCTCAATGACCAATCACTAACCGCAGCTTCGCCCAACGGAGACGAGCAAATTCTGACCTTTGCGGCTCTAGGGAGACTAGTGAAAATGCGGAGCCAAAAGCTTGTGGAAGAGTGGTGGCAGAAGTATCGGCCTAAACGATACAAAGATCTCGACCTCTACATGCGCTGCAAGCGACCGCCGGAACTGGCTCTGCCTCGATGGGCGTATCACCGTCTTATTGCGGCAAGAACAGGCCACGGGGACTACGCCGACTACCACCGGCGTTTCAACCCCGAACATGAAGATCTGATGTGCATTTGTGGCCGAGAGAAAAGGCCCTGGCATTTTTCAGAGTGCCGACCTGCTCTGCAACGTTGGAGAAGCTGTGAGAAAATGACTCCACCTGGGGTCAGGGAAATGATAGGGGAGAAGGGATGGCAGAAGTTTTTCCAATTCCTAACCATAAGCAGATGCTACAGTCTGCCGAAGAACTGACAGGGTGGGAGTGACCATGCTGAGATAGTTTCTGGCTCGAGAGGAGAGGTGTTTGGAAGATAGGGATACGGTGCAGGGCACCGTAACTCAGACATTTGCTGTGATTTTATTTTTCTTTTGTCGCTTCTGGCTTTAATGCCGGTCATGTAGGTAGCAATGAGCTCGTAGGGCCCATCTACCCGTGTCACGTCTAAATAGATGTTGGGTTCGTCCTGTCACGTTAAAGATTTCAAATTCAAATTCAAATTCAACTCTTCTTAAGGCTAGAAGGATAGGCTTTATCGAAGAACCACCCACATCACTGCAACCAGCTTGCTGGCAAAGACAAATTCTTCACCTTCCAGTGGTGCCGGTGTAATAGCTCAGTATGCTCTGCATATCTGGGATAGCCAAGAAGAATTGCATCCGAATCGAAGTCGAAAGCAACCTCAAGCAAATCTCCATTTGACGACTTCTCGACAATGCCTCTCTTACTTTACTCTTCTGGGTCCTCAAACTCTCTCTAACCACGCATCATCTCGCCTCGACGACCAATAAAGAAGTTGCTCCAATTGCATACAGGAGCTTGCCCTTTTAATTTCCAGCCACCTCTCACTACATATTTACGACGCTATTCATACCTGCAAGGAGGAAATCAAGTCGAAAAATACAAAGCCTGGCTCTTGGCTTGTGGGGGACTGTTGCTCTCATGGGACAAACAACTTGAGGAAGAATAGGCGGCTGAGATATGGAGCGAGAGGGGGAAAAAGGTCTTTGAAGAGCATGCTGGGACCGATATTTTCGAGGAGTTTTCAACTTTGGACTTTTTGTGGGCGCCAAGACCGAGATTTCGGCTAATTAGCCAGGAGGGCTTCTTCTGTCGATGAGTCAACGGCACTCCCCAGCGCCCTGGACGGCACAAAAGAAGTTGGGCTAAGCTACTATACAGCAATCACGCTCTGTCAAGACTTTTCTGAAATTTCAGCACGACCTTCGGAAAGGAGTTGGAAGGAGGCTAGAAAGGCAGAGGGTGGATTTCCGAGGTACCCACAAGTCTGCAGCGCCCAGCTAGCCGGCCTCTTCGAACGCACCAGAAGGATCACTATATCTTCGGATCTAGTCCTAATGTCGGTTATGAGAGCCTCGCACCCAGTGGTTTTTTGCGATTTTTCCCGCCTGCCATACACCCGCAAATGGCCATCGCTTCGTTGGCTGGAGAGGAAAGATAATGAAGGGTTAAGGGCTCCTCTAAGTGTATGATCGAATGAGGACTTGTGAGAGGGGGTACTGTTTGAGGGGAGCTGTATGGGAGGCATAGGAGGGGATATACTACTGGCATAGGTATCCTTGGCCTGTAGGCAGAGAGAACCTGCATGTCCTACGTAGTCATAAACTCAGATAGGACAATAAAATGAAATAATAACTGCAACCAGCTTGTGATTAAATTACCCCGTAGGAGTCTTCCGACAACAACACCATCCCCTGTCTCAAGTCGTGCAGAGTTTGCTTGAATGTCCATGCCGGATGATACACTACTGCACCATCCAATCGTGACGAAGTTTATGGTGTCGTCTGCAACCTCGCAAGCGGAAGAGTGTGTCGCACAATTCTATACCATTTACCTGTTTTTACTGGGTTTATGTTTATACATGGACACGTGAGTCCTCCTCGTGAGAGCCCGGACTGCATACTTCAACTGCTGGGCTATAAGACCCGAAAAGATATTACCGCAGAATCAGAGTTCTAGTGTATTCGAATAGATACAGTACAGTTGTGGCATACTGTCACAATCTCAGCTAACAGGCCAAGGATATCTGTGCCCGTAGTATGTCTTCTCCATGCCTCCCATACAGCTCTCCTCATAGCACCACACCTGTCAAGTCCCAAGTCCATCATACACTCAAAGGTTCCTCTGGTATAAAGAGACAGATTGAAAGGAAACATTAGATTTTAGGTTAAGCTAAATTTACAAGTACATATTACGGGATCTAGTGCACAAACCCCTGCCCTTAACCGTAGCCGGCCCATCAATAATGCCGGTCTCAGCGTCCGCTTAGCCGTATCCCTGTAAAATATCTATCCTTTCCAGATGCTCTTATTCCGCATTGTAGTTATTCTTGCGTCATCATTACTCTAGGAAATCAGAATAAACTTCGCATATTTCGATCGATCGATTAGATCACAACCACATTTCGTGACTGGATATTACACAATCTCCAACGGCTGCGCATGGAGGGCAAGACTGAACACCTGTACGCGGTGTCCTCTACGAACCTGGGAGTGAAATATTCTCCCAGAGCCAAGTTCAGTCAAACTTCGCGATACCGAACAAGTTGGCCCACGAGGCAATGATTCAAATTACTCCACCACGTCAAATTTTCACTCCCAAAGAGTCCGAATCCTGTCCAAGCCTCATCAAGGTTATAAGTACGACCTAGTACATCCTCATTCCAATGATCACACCTCTTGTCGGCTTTCTCTGGCCTCAGCTGGTCACCAAAAACACGCCCACGCCGATATTTACATCCGAAGGCGGAAGCAAAGCGTGGCGCACATATCTGGGAGACAGTTCTTTAGGATGGACATGGGAGGTTTCAGGACAAGTTGATAAGATGATGCAAAGGAAGGATATATTCTCCACGAGCGTGAAATTTCGAATTTTGGCAAGGAGTTTTGCAAACTGAGCTTTGTGCGTGCCAAGGCTTCGGTCACGAGAGTGCAGCTGAAACTATAAACACTGCCATGGTTGGATGGTGCGGTGGTACATCGTCTTGGTTGGTCAGCCAAGTAAGGTCTGGATAGCTTGGACAGGTATCCCATTCGAGATAGTAGATTGCTGGTTCAAATCCGGCAAAACACAGCCACTTTTTTTGCGGCGCTGATGTGCATAGATGACGAAGACATGCTTGGATAATCAAAAGTTTTGAAATTCCCTTTGGTGGGTACTTACGGAAGAGGGTCGACTGTTTGTGTAAGCAAGAATACCTCATAGTGATACTTGCGAATGAAATCCCGAGTATGAGTGTCTCTAACGTGAAAAGAGTCATCCCACATGTATACATAGCACTGGTCATGTGTCATAACTCTTTAGCTGAATACACTTAAATGATTTAAAAAAAAAAAGAACCGCAGACAGGCAATAACCTGTCTGATGTTCGTATTAAAACAACAGACACCTTCAAGATCTTATTTTATATCCCTCTGGAAAATCATTCACAGCCAAACTAATCTTGCGGCCTTCTCAAAAATCATCTTATCACCTACCAAAGCAATCCCACACCTCCAAAGCTAAATCGCCAACAAAGAAGCAAGTGGATGTCCGACCCTACGCAACTGCCAGTCGCTGTGAAGGTGCGGTCGAAATACCGGCCTTAGATGCGTCCTCACCTCGGCCAAGGGCACCATCAACTCGACCTGCGACGAACCGCCACCGACGAAATACGTACGACTTTTCGCCGGCACACCAACCAGAGCGTTCGAAAAAGGCTGGGGCATCGGTGCCTCGGTCTTGAGCTCTCAGTCGCGTTTTCAACCTCCACGGTTAGGGGTACGGCAGCGACGGGGCAAGGCCGGAGGGGTGGACATTCTACAAAGTTTCTGGGATGAAGAGATCGGCTTAGGGACAGAGGGATGCTGTATGAAGGAACCAAAGGGGATTACAAACTGAGGAGACCTTGGTGGGCGACTGGATGAGGCCCCCAGTGAAGAAAATAACACCTGGATCAGATGAGGAGATGCTGAGATGAGCTGTTGGAAATATCGCGCAATGAAATGGGCGCAATATTCATGGAACGATAGTAGAAGTTGACTAAAAGAGTGTCATGTTCGGATTAAAGCTAAAAGTGTGGGAGATGTGCGCTACAAGTACAAGTGTAAGCGACACAGAGCCTAAGCCACAGCATAAACGAATGTGGCGCTATCTAGGCATAGAAAACCCCCAATAACCTTCTTGCGCCCACGCCATACAACCGCTCATATCTCCAATAGGTAGCCTGAAGCGCTACCATATTACCTATTCCAACCTCTTACATACACACAAGATCGTGTCGGGAACCTAGACGAAATGGAGGGCCCATACGTCCACAACACTCCGTGTCACCATTTCCAACATGAGCAAAAGCTGGGAATGAATCGAAGAAAAAAGTCACAGATGGCGAAAGTATCAAGGGCTTGGGCGCGTGGTGGCCGAGGCTGAGGAGAGATTTACGCTTCAGCGCGCCAAAAGGGGGCTCTCTGGACGGTTGGGCTTGACATGATTCGACACATGGGTGAAGTCTGAGGTGGTCCGGTCATTTAGGTGGGACGAGGCACTTGTACTTTACGGTAGCTAACCTGATCCAGTCCGGCCCCACCCGTGCTTAAGCTCTAGGAGGAGTGCAACGGTAGTCACTTTACCTAGTACGTAAGTGAACAAAACAACAACAAAGACACGGAGGAGTCTATTCTTAAGACCTGTCAGTGGTGTCCCCTACGAACCTCCAGCTCTCGTTGTAGTATCTGCAGGGCCGAAATTGAGCAACAAAGTCCTCACTTCGATGGAGATTCCCAATCGCTTTCGCGGTCTGTATCGTCCTCATCTCTCAACACATTCCCCTATCACCATTGTCATGAAGCTAACCACGATCAGATTAGATGGTAGGGAGGGGGCCCTACTCATCACCAACCATTAAGCATGGAGGAAATGCCATCCAATGAGTTTCCGGAGCGTACCCAGCGCCCGATATGGAGATGGTGGATTGGATCAAGTCGGCCTCGACTGTTACAAAGAAGGGAGATATAGATGAATATGTGCATCTCAAGGGTCCCGGTGTCTAGGCCTCGCCTGGCTGGGGCTGCAGGTTTTTTGAGACCTTTTCCCGCGTACGCTGTTTCCATTGCTACCTTTTTTATTTTTTTCGGTAGATGCTTCCGTGGAAAAAGTGGCTCAATTCCACGGGTAAATACTGAGCTGAATGGCTATTCATCAAGGGGAATATATCAATGATCTTTCAAGAAACATGAGAGGCAAGGAGCACTGTACAAGGTGTGGCCTGGATCAGAAAGGAGCCCAATGTGCTAGATATTCTATGACTCAAGTAGTACATTAAACACACCTCTCTACACACCCGCAAATTGCCATCGTTTCGTAGGCTGAATAGGGTAGGTAATGAAGGGTCAAGAGCCCCTCTATGTGTCTGATTAAACGAGGGCTGGTGAGGGGAGCTGTATGGGAGGCATAGGAGGGGACATACTACTGGCATATGTATCCTTTACCTGTAGGCAGAAAAGACCTGCATGTTCTATATAGTCATGGACTGAGAGAGGACTTTAGTACTAATGCTTTGAAATGGAGTCTACTGAATTGTATAAATTACTTCTTACTAAATTGTCGAGAATCTCGAGATTAGATGGCACGAACAGGTCTGCCCCAATTAGTCAGCTATTATTGTCTGATGAGCCCAATGGCCTGAGGTCCCTGCACCTAACCTGAGTGGAACCAACAAGAAGACAACAAAATTTTAATATTGTACATCTAAACGCAGTATGAGACGATGACGTCACAAAAGAAAATTGACATTCAATACTTGCTATGAAAAAATCACAAAAAATAAGATGATGATTAGACATCGAACGAGTTCCTTTCCATTCGCGACTGCTTTCCATGCTTTAAATTATAAGTCACTCTTTATTAAAATTTTCATTTATATGCTGACTATCTTAAAACTCCCAAAACTCTACCTGGATACCATGAATTATCAAGCCATCAGAAATATCTCTAAGAAACTTGCTTTCCTGCCTTTTCTAGTTTCCTCCTTTTAGATCGTAACGATTCAGCCTCTGCATTTTTCTTCGAATTACTGTAAAGCATCTTTTCCATGATTTTCCTCTTCTTTCTCGACATCATCATAGTTGCCCGTTCCATGTCTTCCTTTTGCTCGTTCACTTTTTTGATGGCGTTTTTTCGGTCCAAAGCTTTCTTACTTGTCCGAGAGGTAGCAAACTGATCATTGAGAGGCTTCCCTTGAAGTTCTGCGTCTAACTCTCGTTGCCTCTGTAAAGCCGAAGATGTGGCTTCATCTTCCTCCTCTTCCTCCCCAGCATCAGAAAATCCCCCGAATGAGTCGGCATTATCAGAATCAACCTCTTGTTCGGATCCTTCAGAAGCGCATATATCCATTCCAGCCCCTGTGGCATCAACCTCATCTGGTGTCATAATTTTGGGCGTTTTAGCAACAACTTCATTCTCCACGTCTGATATCTCTTCTTCGCTACTGGTGTCGACAATTGCATCATTTTCTCCCTCCTGATCCTCAAGTGGGGCTCGAGGATCATACTGACCATGGACTTTCTTGACGAATGGACTAAGGTGAGGAGGTAGTTCCGCACCCGGAACGTAGAGATCAGGTCTTTTAAGTTCCTCGTCATTTATACTATCCCAGACCCATTGAGGTTGAATGTAAATCCGGCCAGGAACTCGTAAATTATGCCGAAGCTTTTGTGCCGTTTGATTATCTTCGACATCATTTTCCCCACCGTCCATCTGGAGCGGTGGTCGATCAACAATTTGGTGTGTTATTTCAGGATGTAACTCATCGTGTGTGAAAGCTCCTTCTCCAAGTACTGCATCCCATCCTATTCTCTTACAGCCAAAGGCTCGGATAATAAATTCTAGAGGCTGGCGCGGTGTTTCTCGCGACAAGAAAAACACACATTCAGAGAAAAGCATTGAAGGTTCAACAGCTGAGTATGAAGGTTGTGGTAAAATATCCCCGCCAGGAGCAGCCGGCTCAAATTTGTCGATTGATTCTTCATTTCGGCTTTCCGCGTCTTCACTTGCTATAGGCTGGTGTTGTACTGTGTTTGGGGTAGGCTCATTTAGCTGAGATACGAGCTTGTCGATTTCGGCCTGTAGTTTTGGATTGGGTTTCGTATCTGTAGGAATTGGCGCTGGTTGCTCAATGGCGCCAACATTGTTAAGCTCTAGCGAGAATGCACCTAGCTCTGCACCTTGATCATCCTTACCCTTATCAAACTTCGGAGGATATACTAGTCCAATCGAGGTATACAATCGGAAATTCACAAATGCAAGAAGTGTCTGGTAGAATTCTACAAATGTTCCCATGATTCTGAAATCGACGTCGCTTGTGATACGCTGATTGAACTTGTAAGGAACAAGCCATAAAATTTCCTGTCCTTGTACAGTCGCTTGATAATAAATACCTTTGATGGATAAGAATGATTTTCGTAAACTATTTGTCGTAATCAAGTAGTGTTCAAATTCTAAACAAAGCTTTTCGCACTTTGCAATCATTTTGGCTGGAATAGTCGATGTGGAAGGTAGATTTGCAAAAAGAAACAACATGGATAGACAGTCATCTAGGTCTCTCAGTGCGTCGATAAATGTGGGGTATCGTTCGCGAATGATGTGATTGAGGCTATATCGAGACTTCCCAGTCACCTCTGGTCGACTTGAATTACGCTCAAGTCTTGAGGCATCATGCACACTCCCTCGTCCTAGAGCTCTTGAAATCTTCTTTTCAAGTACTTTCTGTTCCCTAAACCTTTGTAGTAGTGGTTCGTGGAGAAGATATTGAATATCTCTGGTGTAGTAAAATGTAGTTGCAGCATTGGAAGATTTCGATGCTTTTTTTTTATTTCTTGGTTCGCGAGGATAGATGCCCTTCCAGATACAAAGCTTTCTGAAGTCAGGAAGGGAAATTTGAAGTTTCCGCACTGCCTGTGTTCGAGTGATGAAATTTTTGGCCTGACCAGACACGCCCTTTTTCTTTGTCTTCGCCATATCTTGCGATATCTGACGAGCGTGATATGTTTGATTTGTACGAGAAGGGCTATGTAATTGGCAAGGGATGAAAAATTGCAGAACAATTTTCTTAGATAACAGATTCTGCCCGTCTTCACCGCCCTGACTTTCATCTTGCGCATGTTGGCCCGATATCTACTTGTCAACAACGCTCTTCAAACGATGATGATTGATAGGAAGAAAGTTGCTTTATTTTCCGCTGCGGCAGCTATAAGGTTAATCCTGTTTACCGCGTTTGATGGTCTCCCGGATCTGCTCTCAGCACGAGTTGAGATATCAACTCCTGTCACCAGCTTTAAGAGATGTTAGCTGCTATAATTATTGGAGAAAATCGCTCATTATTATCTAGTGCAAGAAGGATTATTCCTTTACAGACATCATGTGTCTCCATATGATGGGGGAGTGTACCATCAAGCGCCACTACTTCTGCCGTTATTGTCTATCCTCCCAGATCCGACGACATATCCTATTTTCACCTATATCCTATACATAATTGTGGATTTATGGAGCGCAAATGCATTATCTAAGATTTCTAGTTCAGGAGAAGCTGTCTCCTCGAAACTATTCACCTCACCTAGGAAAGAGAAAAGATGGAGTAGCCTAGCTATTACAGCCGCGTTAGCAGACCTAAACTTATCTTTGGCTAATGCTGACTTTTTCGAACAGGTTTCTATTCAACCCTTTCACTGTAGCGACTTGTGTAGGCCGACCCTCCAGTGTTTTTACAACCTGTGCTATTTTAATAGCTATAGCAAAGGCGGTTGCAGGTGCATCTTTCAGTTCTATGTTCGCCATTTCAGTCGCGGCTTATCTTTCTATGTACCCAATACTTCTTCTCCCACCACTAGTGATACTTTGCTACGACCGTCGACCTTCTTTCAAACTGTCTGAATCTTTTCTAGCTTTCGCCTCTGGAAACACTCTAGCCGTCGCTGGCATACTGTACACTTTACTCTATATGTCATCAATTATCACAGGATCATGGAAATTTATGGAATCAACGTATGGTGTACAGCTATTATTGCCAGACCTAACACCAAATATCGGTCTTTGGTGGTACTTTTTTATCGAAATGTTTGACTCTTTTCGTAATTTTTTTCTCGGTGTTTTCTGGATTCATTTGTCGTCCTATGTGCCTGGGCTGACTATACGACTCCGCCGCCAACCATTATTCGTTTTAACCACTCTCCTCGGAATATTTGCGATCTTTAAACCCTACCCATCTATTTCTGACACTTCGCTATTTCTTGCAATGTTACCTCTCTACAGACATGTTTTTCCACTTATGCGATATACTTTCCTGGGCTTCTCTACTATCCTATACGCAACTCTTTTAGGTCCATCTTTCTACTATCTATGGATATATGCTGGTAGTGGTAACGCAAACTTCTTCTACGCGATTACATTAGTCTGGGGCTTGGGCTTAAGTATACTTGTCGCCGATTCACTTTTTGCTGTCTTAAGAGATGAATGGGAAGTAGAACGGCCGGAAATGCGAGGAAAAGAAATTCGCCAGATTTAATGCAACTCTATAACTACAAATAATATTGCCGAAACTATACTACGTTCAACCAAACGCCTTCTAAATGCTTATCAACGCGATAACTACTCTATCGACAAAGGTTCTCATCAGAGTAGACCTACCGTGTTTAGCCAATGAGAAACGTCAATTAATGCTATTTTCACAAAAGGATCATGTTTACGGAGTTCAAATTTCATATCATTTAAACGCAATATTTTCTAGTGATCAGTTATCAAATAAGGTTTCTAGAGTATCATGCTATATATCTCATCAAATTTAATTGAAGAGAAGAAGATACAAGATAACCTACTGTGTAGGACAGTATGTGGACCCCTCCTATTGGTCTGAAGTATTTGCCTTCATGCACGGGCGTTAATCGCACTAGGGCCTTGGCACCTAAGCAGGATATCTCTCTGTAGCTAGCTTAGATAGAGAATCAAGGACCAAGTAAAGAACCATTATCTATCTGCCAGCAGATCCAGCCTGTGGCAACAGACAGTTTAAAGCTTTATGGCAGGAAGAATTGATCATTTTCTGAAAGAGTTAGAATGGCTTTCGATGTCTTACACCAACAACAGCGACAAGTGGAAAAAGCTTGCTCCATAAGCATCGATAAAAATAGTGATCTTGAATGATTTAAAACAAAAGTAGTGTCCACTCCACCAAGATATCACCAGTTTAAATTGTTCTCTACCACAAGAGATAGAACGGGTTTTCACGTTCAATTACACAGAATAGCAACGTAGCATAAGCTGCCTGAGACAAGAACAGAACCGAGCGATTTTGTCAACTATTGCCAGTTGTTTTCTATCTAGCGGGCGTGCCTAAATCTCCCTATTGCAGATCCAGCTTCAGCTATGTTATAAAACAGGCATCTTACGTACGTATGAGTTTTTTCTGGTAATGTAAATGAATACTACGACTCACCATTAGACATCATAATAGACATATTGGTCCGGTCATCCCACCTCGCTCGTGTGCCTCTATCTCGGGCGATTTTAAACCAGAAATTCTCCCCTAGACCTGCAACTAGTATTAGAGTTTAAATTTCTATGAGCAACGTAGCGTCTTTATGCAATTCGTAAGACACCGAAACGAAGGTCACATTTATTTTGCTTGTGACCAGGCTATATTTTTAATCACCGCCCTAACCTATCCATAGTATGGAGCTCGACATGATTAATATCCACGGCTATCCTAAGGCGCTGAAAATAATAAAAATGACTAATTTACAGCCATTGCGTATCATTCTCAATCTAAGTTGACACTGAAAATGTATGCTTTTACAACATTGGCTTAATTTTCAACCTTAATTCTGCTGTTTGGAATCGTGGCCTCGACTGAAATTCTCCGCTTCGTTTCCGGATTCTAGGAAGCTTAGAAAATCACTCATAACGATCCAAATTCTGCAACTCAAATGAGAGCTAATATTGAGTCATTCTTTCTAACAACGCTGAGCTATCAAATGCATTTATTTATTTGCTGCTGGCATCAAAATCTTAATTTTTCTGTGGCCATCACTACAAAAATTTCACCCGCGCAGAATGTTGGTTTTTAAAAATAATTTGAAGTTCTAACATAAATTACCTTGCAATTTAATTTGCGCATATAATAAAAAGTCTAGTGGTGTGCAGGCACGAGATTTATGGTGCATTATGAAATACGAAAGAGACATGAAGAATGGCTTACAAGAAGTAAACTCTGTCCATGTCGCACGAAAATAAAGATAGTATGCTATAATGATACATTCTTGGATTAGATTATAAGATAGTTTCTAGAACTAGAGTTTAAAACCGTCTAAACTTGGCAACTAGGGAAAGATTCAAGCGCTAAGTGCTAGGCTTTTATTTTAGACAAAAATATATTGATTTCTTACCAATAGAGAAATATTTACCTTTTGTTCATAGCCGAGATAAATAAATATGAGGGAGACGAAACTCAACACCTGTCAGTGGTGTCCCCTATGAACCTCCAGCTCTCATTGTAGTGTCTGCAGGGCCGAGATTGAGTAACAAAGTCCTCACTTCGATGAGGATTCCCAGTCGCTTTAGCGGTCTGTATCATCTTTATCTCTCAACACATATCCCTATCACCATTATCATGAAGCTAACCACGATCAGATTAGATGGTAGGGTCGGAGCCCTACTCATCACCAACCATTGATCATGGAAGAAATGCCATCCAATGAGTTTCCGGAGCGTACCCAGCACCCGATACGGAGATGGTGGATTGGATCAAGTCGGCCTCGACTGTTACAAAGAAGGGAGATATAGATGAATATGCGCACCTCATGTGGTCTCGATTTCTAGGCCTCGCCTGGCTGGGGCTGCAGGTTTTTTTGAGACCTTTTCCAGCGCACGCAGTTTCCATTGCTACCTTTTTTTTGGGGTAAAAAGTTGTGTGGAAAAGGTGGCTGAATTTCATGGCTAGACACTGAGTTGAATGGCTATTCAACACGGTCAATGTATCAATGATCTTTCAAGAAACATGAGAGGCAAGGAGCAATTTACAAGGTGTGGCCTGGATCAGGAAGGAGCCCAATACGCTAGAAATTCTAAGACTTAAGTAGTACAATAAACACACACAGACGCAAAAGCAAGTAAATTTTGCAGCACTTTATCTGTTTTGAGCAATCCTTCACGGTCATAGAATTTGCATTTGAAATCTTTTACGTGACAGGAAGAACTTAACATTTATTTATACGTGACACGGGTCGATGGGCTAGAGTAGCCTCGGCACCTACTCCACTTGGGAAGGAGACATCTCAGATCAAATATCGCGCGGAGAAAAGTTGAAAGATGATGGAGGCATGTCTGGATAACTCAGATTTTTTGAGACGTTCCCCTGGGTGGGTATTCACGGATGAAGGTTAATTTGGGGTGAAGAAAATGCCACCATAACTTCGCAGTGGTACTTGCAAATGAAATCTGAGGCATGAGTGCTCTTCCCTTACGTTGAATCATCTATTCTATACCTTTCTTTGATATTGTTTTTGTTTTGTTTATTTTGTCCTAAGCTAAAGCTATGTTTTCCACATTGGGTCAAGAACAGGCGGAGAGGGCAGGGTTCCCTGTAATCTTTCCTACAGCCTAACTCGTTCCAACCTCGTGAATCGCTACCGAAAGTGCAGCTGATTAAACTGAAACGAAAAATCAAGAAGATCAAAACAACTCCGAAAGAACAGAAGATTCCTCCATAATGGACTCAGTCAATGTGCTCCTCACACATTCCCTCGTCTGTCACACCTTCCAAATGACAAATTTACTTAATCTCCGCTGAGAGCAGTAGATGAGTTAGCAGGCACCTTTGATCCAGCCGGTATCCTGCTAATTGTTAGTGGATGCCCCGAAAGGGGACATCGTCGAGGTTGCTGTGTCCTCAAACTTCTTCTTCAGGTCCCAGCACTCCGAAACCTGTTGCCTCGGCCATTGCGGTATCCTTCGCCGCGGCGACAATCGCCTTCTCGGCCTTTTTGGCTGCGGCCCTAGCTTGAGCCGCCTCCGCGAACTTCCCTTGCTCGAGGTGGCGTATCCACGCGAGTTGCTCTTTTGTCACCGGTCCAGACTTTCTGGGTCTGACTTGGCAGTCCTGAGAATCCGATCGATGGGGTCCCCCACAGTTACGACACTTTGTGAGGGCCCTACACTCGGCTTCCGAGTGCATAGCTGATCCACAGTTCCAGCAGGCTGGAGCGCGGGAGCAACCACGAGTGACGTGGAAGCCCAAACAGCGTTTACACTGTTCAATTTGTCGACGGGGCTTGTGTATGGTAGCCCTACCAGACTCGTCGAAGAGGCGGAAGCCCGCACGAGGGGCGACTTCCCGGTCGAAAAGGGTATGCCAGTTTCGGTGCGGTGCCCCAGGTCGACATGTCCCATGAGGTCGGACGTGTATTGGTCTCGCGCCGGTCATAACAGCGATCTTGTCGAAGACCCACTCAGAATCGACTGCCATGGGGTCTCGCTCTGTAATTATACTTACAGGTACGTTGGGTATCTGTAAGGCTACAAGATCTGAAGATGTCTCGAGTTTGGAGTTTTCACTCGCCAGCTTCGAAGAGCCACCTAGCATCTCTTGTCGTGTTTTTTCGTCCTTTGCTAGCATAGCAAAGCCGAACCTCACTCGATGAAGTGAGGTTATTTTATCGTGAAAGAAAAGGAATCTCATCTCCAATTTGCTTCTCACGCAACTTGTGGACAGTTTTCGCTACGGGTGGTCCTTTTCAAGGCGAAGGAACAGTCGCTTGTCGACTTTCGCCTTGGGGGTTTCTTTTTGTTGTGCTTTTGCCGCAGGTAGCGGCACAGCCTTTGCAGTTGGGACTGCTTTCTGTCGCAGTCCGTTTCTGGCCACCGTGGCCCAGGTGCTTTTGACGGGCAGAGCTGGGACGGTGGGTATTGTTTGGCACCTAGCATCGGGAGCCCTTGGGAGAGGGTTCGTCGGGCGAGGAGGGAGAACGGGTGGCGTAGAGGCCGGGACCGTGGCCATGTATTGCGCAATGGCGGCGCGTAGGTAGACTCTCATGGAGTCTACGAATTGTCTATTTGACCCGTTGGTCAAAGGGAGAAGGGTGGCTTCGACGCCAGAGATGGCGGCGGAGCAGAGGGCCAGATTTGCCGCAATTTTGGCGGCGCGTCGTTGTTCAGCTTCGACTATTGGTCGGAGCTCGAGGGGACACTCTGCTTTCGTGGCAGCTTTGGGCTGCGATGTTGACGTTGACGCTGCTATGGGTGCAGCGTTTTCCGACGGTTTTGAGGTGGTCAGAGGAGGTTTGGACGATTCTCCAATCCCGTGGGGGACGGAGGGTTGTTGAGGAAATTCCTCAACAATTTCGACTGACCCGATCATGTCAGTATCGGGTTCAGCAACGGCGGGGAGGGCTTTTTCCTTCCCTTTGATTGAGACCTTGCTCATATCCGCGCATTTCGGAGACTGGGCAAGGCCAGGTACTTGTTCGAGAGCCCTCGGGTGGACTCTCGTGTTGTCCAACTTGGAGTTGGGACGCTTTTTTCGAACAGGTGGCATGGTGAAAATACCAGTGAATCGATCACAATGATTTGATAGAATGCGATGAGCGCGAGAGGGAGGGAGAGGGGGAAAAGATGAAGACTCGTAAATTCGAATTTCAAAAATTGTGTGTTCTTTGATATTGTGTCATAGCTAGATAGCTGCGTACGCAATTAAAATCTGATGCAAAAAAAGACGCCACAACAGAGTTGCGAGGCCGTCCAGTAGGGCCAGGTGTTGTCACCGGAACTGCCTTGCAAATGGTGTCAGGATTGCTTTGTGTATGATCTATATGATTATGATTATGATTATTATTATCATGACCGGATACTGCCGCAGCACCCAGAGGGCATGGCACGGGTAGTCTAGATCTATAGGACTCTTCGCTACCTGTATTTTTGTTTCATAGAAACTAGAAACGCAGAACAAAAAAAAAACAATTAAATCACCATTTCTAAGGTGCTAATGCCCTGCACTACACCTTAATTCTCGTACCACACCAACCGGTTCAAAGAAGCATTTCTGTTGATCTTTTGACCCCCTGTTTATGATTCATTCTTGCTGTAACATTTTGTTACAATTAAAAAGCGCCAGAATATCTGCCATCCTTCTTGCCCTATCATGACCCTTATATTCGGTCGGGTTTCCTTCGTTTCCGTCCGCCATTTCTGGATAGCCAGGTGACATTCTGCAAAATGCCATGGCCGTTTTTCTCGGCCACATTTGCAGAGCATTTCTACATTCTGGTGTTGGAACCGTCTGTGATAGCTGGCGAAGCCACCATGCCCAGTCCTTGCTGCGATGAGGCGGTGATATGCCCATCGAGGTAGAGCTAGCTCCGGAGGACGTTTTCTTCGCATCAGTAGGTCCAGATCTTAATACATATCCGTTCTGCTCTTATGCCACTAATCTTCCGCCAGTTTCTGTACGCGGATTGTGACCTGGCGCTCGATAGCTGCAAATGTCAGGACTTCATGAGCTTCCTCCCAGATGATCCTAGGTCTCGGTAGATTCCCTTCCCTAATCTTTGCTGCAAGTGCTGCCTTTGCTATCGCGTCGGCCCTTTCGTTGCCTAGTATACCACTATGTCCCGGGACCCAGCAGACCTCTATAGCTGGTCGAGTCTTGCATAATTCCCAAAAATTCATTACCTCTACTTGCGAGGAATTTGTTCTACCAGTTGCAAGGACTCTAACCGCCTCTTGGTTGTCGAGGAGTACCTTGATATCTATACTCCCTCCAATTTTTAATGCTGCCTCTAGACCTCGAACTACCCCCACGCTTTCCGCATCAAAAATCTCAGCTCCAGGAAGGAAGTTACCACCGCTCGCTAGAAGTTCTCTATCCCTATATATGGCGTAGCCATAGGCTGAGTATACTGGGCCCGTAGATGACCCATCTAAGTAGATGCACAGCGTACATGCGGGAAGATTTCTAAGCCACAGCTTAAACTGCTTCGACTTTTCCTCTTTGTCGCATTTGACCCCGGCTGTAGCCATCGCGGTCCGCGGTTCATAACGCTGCCCAGGACCTTCTGATTCTGGTAGATTGAGGTTCCCATTCTGAAGGTGTGATAAGTATCGCTCTGGAACCCTAAAGGCACGTCCTTTCTGCCCCTCTCGCAGTCGGAGTCGCTTTATTGCTTCTTTGGGTGTCTCAACTGCCCTTGACGCGAGTAGATGATAGCTATCAAGTTGGCGGGTTCTAGCCGCACTACGGAGCTGTCGCTGTTGGAGCATTATTACTGCAGGTAAGATCCCTGATTCTCGGTGTAGAACTGTATTTGGTGTAGTCCGCCACACTAGGAGTGCAGCTCGAATTGCAGTCAAAATAGTCCTATCTAGTAATTTGAGGTGCCATCCGACACCCGTACTTACTTTCTTGTCTCGTTTGGTCGCGATTCGGGTTATTCCAGGCCACCAGGCTTCAGCGCCATAGATTGCCGTGCTCAATACACATGCATTCACCGCATGAATTAGTGGTCCCAGAGCTGTACCTCGATGGACCCTGTTTATGCTGGGTATGAAGTGGGAGAGTCGCTGTGCCTTACTACACCATTACTGAACGTGCCGTCTGAATGATAGTTGAGAATCAAGCCAAACTCCGAGCCATCGTATATGCGGAGAAGGCATAATAAGCTGTTCCCCAACTCTAACCGTTAAGTTGGATGAGTCGAGTTTCTTCTTCGGTCCTCCCCCGATGACCAGGAGCTCAGACTTCGAAGGGTCGAATCTAGTCATGTGTATCGCAGCCAGTTGGACTATCCTGTCTTCTTCGACCTGGACAGCCTCAACAGCTTCGCTAGGACTTTTACCGACTCGAACAATGGCGATGTCGTCTGCATATCCGAATCTACAGTTTGGAGAGCCATCCTCGAGTAGGATCGAGATGTATAACATGAATAGAAGTGGCGAAAGTGGTGATCCTTGAGGGACACCGCACTCAACAAGCTTCTCATCTATTACGCCTTCTTCATGTCTTACCAAGACTGTTCGTCTTTTCAGAAACGATTCTACCCAGCGATAGAGTGATAGCGGCAAGCCTTGACTTCGCATTCGTGCGAGCAGCCGATTGTGTAGCACTGCATCAAAGGCACCTTGTATGTCCATCGTGACCATAGCTGTGACTTTTTTCGATCTCATAGCAGCTTCTGCATCGTGTGTAACACATGATACCAAGTCCACTGCTGAGCGTCCTGGTAGTGGACCGAAGAGTTGTGGGGGTACCGCTTTGTGCTTTATTGCAAGCCAGGACATACGTTTAGCTATAAGCCTTTCCAATCCCTTACCCAAGCTAGAGAGTAGCGATATGGGACGCCATCCTTTTGGGCTGGAGAGATCACATCAATTTTTGGGGAGAAGTACAACTTCAGCTACTTTGAACGGCGTGGGAAAGTACCCCAAGTTCAAACAAGCCTGGAAGAGGTCCCTGACATACGTACCAATTGTACTCCAGCAAGCCTTGAGGAGTCGAACGGTGATTTTTTCATATCCCGAAGCCGTTTCTTTACTTGCTATGGTAGATATTGTATCGTCTTCCAGTGATACCTCTCCGTTCCATGGAATAGAATCTGGTTGGTAATTATCCCACGTTTCTATGTCGCTTTTATCGTCGAACCTTGCAAGAAGTGAATCTCGAAGTGCGATTGTCCGCTCAAGTGGATCTGAGAGCCATTGGTTTGGTGCTATCTGGAGAGGAGGAAGCTGTTTTTTTGGCTTTGGTTTGGCCTATCGCATGAGTTTTAACACTTGTGATTCTGTCTCTGCTGCCTCAACTTGCTTTGTCCAGTATTCGCGTTTAGCTGCCTTCACTGCGGCTCGGAAAGCCTTACGAGTCATTTCCACATCTCCGGATGTCCTTTTGGCTGTGCTGTAGTCAACTTGTCGCCTTTTACAGTCCGTACTCCACCAAGGCGCTGTTTTCCCCTTTCCTACGGCGGGTGCGCGTCCGACAACTTTGACAGCGTCTTGAAGTACTTTGATTAAATTCTCTGTGAAGTCTTTAATCTCGATTTGACTGCTGAGGGGGCCGTGCCTTACCCATTGCTTCACACATCGGGCAAACTTGTCTAGATCACAGTCCCTCACGCGTATTGGTCTTGGGATCCCAGATAGATCCGAGCATCCAGGTATATCAACTGAGCCTTCTATTGTGGAATGGTCTTATGTATAATCGAACCGTGTTGATACTGGTGCAACCGCCGTTGTATTACTCCAGGTTAGATCCAGCACATTTCCATCACGATGAGTACTTTCTTCTAGAGTGTTTAGTAGCTGCATATCGTTTCTGTGGGCCCACTTCATGATGAGATCACCGTTTCCATATTGGCGGTGCGTCAATGGCTGCCAATTCTGTGAGACTGAGTTGAAATCGCCTCCCAATACCGATGGACCTGTTGGCCGCCAGTTTAATAGAGGATCTAAAGTCTCACTGAGGCCCGGGGCACGATATACATTTACAAAGGTCAGTCCACACACCTGCACGAAACAGTAGTCTGACAACTGGCTTAATGACGAGGGTGAAATCTGAGCCGCTCGAAGTCCTTTTCTCACAAAAGTGACAGCACGTGGTCGTGGTCTCGGCGTCGTATTTGCAAAGGGAATGAAACCATCAAAGCCAGGATGGCTTTTCGTTGTAAACTCTCCGTTATATTGCAAGGTCCATGGTTCTTGAACCATAACTATGTGTATTTCTGCTTCCCAAGCTTGCTGCAGCGCTATATCCATGTTTTGCTCACCCTTTCCCACGTTCACATGGTGAAATAGAAGGGTGCTATATTTGTGGTTAAGCCTATTAGAGTTTGGTGTATTACTCATTATCAAGCATTGTTTCTTCTGGTATGCTAATGACCTCGCGGGCCTTACCTTTTTCTTGAGATCTTAATAACGCTGCCTTAAAATCTATGTGTCCTCGCCCCCGAATAACTCGTAGCTCGGCTGGTGTACGAGGCGTTACTTGTCCATTGTATCGCCTTGGCCGGGCCATGCAGCTCAGGTGGGTTGACTCGTGCGGTCCAGCACAGTTTGAACATTTGGGTATGTTCACCGAGCATTCGGCTTCTTCATGCGTGCCAGAACACTTTTCGCACCGCTGTCTTTTGACGCAGTTCCTTGTTGAGTAGTAGCCCCAGCAGCGTTGACATTGCTCTATGGGGCGTTTACGGGAGAATGGTATAGCAGGGACACTCTCATCGAACAGCCTGAACTTCAGGTTGGCTGGTGCCTGTCTGAAGTGCACGATCCAGCTAGCGGAATAGCTGCCTAGTTTGGTTTCGCTTGGGCGCACCTGAATTGGTGTGACTCCACAAACTGCCTGGCACTCCGCCTTCGCCATTTTGCTGGTTACTTCGATCCTTCCGTCTAATGTAAGGATGCATATTGGGACGTGAGGGACCATGATCGATGTCCAATCCGAGGCGGGCTCAATTGTGATTTCCTCCTTTTGAAATGAAGGTCCTACACCCAGAATTGATTCCCGGAGTGCGTCTGATGCGCACTCCATTGCTAGGCCAGACCTAACTTGTGTCATCGCTATAATTTCTGAAGGTGCGACTCCAGCTTTCTCAGTGATGGGCTTCTTAATTGTGACAGGTGATAGCCTCCGCTACTGATGTTCGCGTCCCATGCGAACGAAGAGTCGTTTATCCTCTTTCGGAGGCTCTTGTCCGACTGGTTTTGACTGCACAGCAGGCCTTCGCTTTACCAGGTTGGCTGGCGGATCCGGGAGCTTGGCTGCTTTTCGGGCTATAGTCACCCACGGAGAAGCAGTTTCCCTTGGCTTTTAAGGGAGATCGTGATGGGGATTCTCCGCTATTTTTGTCGCCATGGGTACAGAGGTTTTTATCTGAGTACTTTCATGGGATGATTTCTTGCCTTGATGACTTGCGGCGTTGACGTTGCCTATCGCAAATGCTGTTACGATAGGTGAAATATTTTCTATTAGTGGCGCGACTAAGTGCGCGCCTTCATTTCCTGACAAGGACTATGCCCAGGCATCGATATTTTGTTGGAAATTTTGCGCTACGCTCATTCGCTGTTTTTGCTCGCGTTCCGATTGCTCCATTGCGGCAGCAATCCCAAGAAGGCTCGGGTGTAATAGGTCTCCTGGGTCAGTTGATGCCGAGGACGACGGCTGGCTGTGCGCAGCCATGGTGCTGCTTGATTTCTCGGGTATCGATGAGTGGATAGATTTATTTATTCGCGTGGAGGTGTGGTGTGTAATGGAGTTATCTAATGGAGTTATGGTTGTCGTGTATGATTTATATATGCGGCTGTAGTCGTTTTTTTTTTTTGCATCAGATTTTAGTTGCGTATGCAGCTATCTAGCTATGACACAATATCAAAGAAAAGTACAGAAAAGATGACTCAATTTATAAGAGGAGCACTCATGCCTCAGATTTCATTTGCAAGTACCACTGCGAAGTTATGGTGGCTTTTTCTTCACCCCAAGTCAACCCTCATCCGTGAATACCCACTCAGGGGAACATCTCAAAAACCCTGAGTTATCCAGACATGCCTCCGTCATCCATCAACTTTTCTCCGCGCGAAATATGATCTGAGATGTCTCCTTCCCAAGTGGAGTAGGTGCCCAGGCTACTCAGACTATACCAGAGAACACCACCAGGAGGCGGACCACAACACCTTCCATCGTTGGCTTGTTTTTATAGTGTCAGTTACACTCTCGCAAGCGAAGTCTTGGCGCGCACAAAGCTCAATTCGTAAAACTCCTGCCAAAATTCGAAATTTCACGCCCGTCGAGAATGTATCCCTCTTGTGCATCATCTTGTAAACTTGTCCTGATTCCTCTCACGTCCATCCCAAAGAGCTATCTCCCAGATTCGTGCTCCACGCTTTGCTTCCTCCGTCGGGTATAAATATCGGCGTGGGCGTGTATTTGGTGGTCAACTGAGGCCAGAGAAAGTCGACGAGAGGTATGGCCATTGGGATGAGGATGTACTATGTCGTACTTGTAGACTTGATGAAGCTTAGTTGAGAATCGGACTCTTTTGGAGTGAAAGATTGACATGGTGGAGTAATTTGAATTTTTGCCTCGTGGGCCAACTTCTTTGATATTGCGAAATTTGACTGAACTTGGCTCTGGGGGAATATTTCACTCCCAGGTTCGTAGAGGACGGCTGTAGTCGTGTTAGAGCGTTAGAGTGTTATGGATTTTGATTCATCCCTTGGACCGAGTGGTTGAACACTTGTCTCATGGGAAACGTAGGATGGCAACTCTCAGAATGTATACTCTGTCCGCGAACCATAATTTGGTGCTATCTACATGCTGCGCGGACAGAGTACCTTCTGTGGAATCCTTTGAAGGATCTTTTTTCAAGAACAGCGTCCTATCATCGAATTTTTTGGTATTAATCAATTGTATCCGCAACAAATTTCTCCGTAGGCCCTTTTTTACACGCCCTTCGCTTGCCTCATCGGCGGTGCTTCCATATGTGCACCCGATTTTGTGAAACTATTCCTCAACTTACCCCAGTGATTCCTGTTGACCTTAATGTTGTGCAATTCTCTCCTCTTCCAAAGCTCAGCACATACTATCAACGGAATTACTGCCGCTTCATCGACTAAGTCGAAGGCTCCGTAGAAACGCTTGCTAAATTCTAGCGTTAAACTTAGCAGAATGGCTATCCGTCATGGGCATCATGTCAGAGATCTTTTTCATAACAAAAGAGGATAGGAGCTTTGTACAAGATCTAGCCTGGGCCAGAGAGGAGCCCCATGTACTAAATATTTAAATTTCAGTAGGACAATAAATTCTATATAATAAGAACTAATGTCTGAAGAAAAATTTTCTCTAGTTATTTAAACCATAGTAACAGACTTTCATCATAAAATATATGTTCATTTTAAAACATCATTTTTGCCAGAAAGCTGCGCAGCGTTCCAAGCTGCCCGTATCATCAAATTGACATCCCGATCATTATTTTTACATCTTCATTACCATCCTACCATCTTTTCGCTTTCCGTGCTCCAACATGGCGAGTGTGGGTGCTGGTGTGGGTAAATCCAGCGGTTTCGACGCGTCGCAAAATGGGACAATGGCCTCAACCAACAACGGTAGCGGAGCCCAGACAGCTCCAAAGGACAGGAACCTTGAAATCCTAGGGAAACTATTGAAATAGGTCAGACTAATAGTGATGGGAGAGATGGATGAGGAGGACCTACCAACAATGGAAGACGTGAATGAAGCCGTCAAGGCATTTAATTATCACAAGAAGGCTTGGACAACGATGTCCCAGATACCATCTCCGATCGAGGAGAGGATGATGGCTTGAGAGGAAGTCGTAAAGAAAAGCTTCGCGGATCCCGCTCGGAAAGCTGCTCCAGCAGTGGTTTCGGGCGCGCCGACACCCAGGAGTTACGCGTCGGTCGAAGCTCCGCAAATGGCGAAAACGGCGGTCAGAATAAGAATCGACGGCGCACAAAACCTTGCAGCCACAAGAGCTGCTAACTAAGGCACAACAACATATCTAAGGCGCATACGCGATTCGCCAAATGCGAAGCTACGACACTGAGGTGTTCGTCCAGTCGGTGTCCCAGAGGGACGTGGCGCTAAACATGCAACAACCAACGGATTTCAAAATTCTACGGCAAGATTTCCCAGTCGAGATCGACGGTGTCCCATTGCGGACACGAATTGAAGGGGGCAGAGATGCAAACAATATTGCCATCATCAGGGAGATAGAGACGGCCACAAAGGTACGGGTTCCAGGCTTAGTGATAAGTCGTATAAAGTGGTTACACGACGGAAAGGAACACCAGTGGTCAAAGAAAAATGGCCGCTCTCGTGGATCAATTTGGTAAGCCTCCCATCGGAGGCAATGCAGACGCAAGTGGTCCGAAACGGCCTAGTCATGAACGCCATGATCTACACCGCGCAGGTGTGGTCACCACGGTCCCAGGCAAGGCAGTGTTACTACTGCAGTCAGTTGGGACAGACGCAGGCGTCGTGTGGAAAGGCAGCCAAGTGCGGTGAGTGCGCTGGCGCTCACCAAACTCGGGACTGTCCGAGGAAAAGGGTTTCTTGTGCCAACTGCGGCAAGGAACATCGTTCGTGGCAGAAAGCAGCGTGTCGGACCTACCAGGTCTACAAGGGAAGTGTGGAGAAGGCTCGGATGGAGCTGTTATCGAGAACGGCAGATATTTGGAATGAAAAACCAACAATGGCGCCAACACAAACAGTCGGACTAACTGATGATCAGGGATTCACTTTGGTCACCAGTAAGGCTGAAGGACTCAAAAGAGGGCTAGGACGACCACGTAAGGTAGTCGAAGCCCCAGTGGCACCAATCGTCGCCTCGATAGTAGCACCACCATCGGGGCCAACTCTTCGAACACTGCGAAGACCAACGCCGAGGGAGGAGGTGCCTTCTCTTTTCAATTTTTCATGACGTTAGTCTGATCGAAGGGGGAGTTAACGAATTCTGGGGAAATTTTATAAATTTATGGTTGAAAGGAACGTCCTCAGCATTAAGCCGGGTCGGTTCAAAGTGGCAGGACATAGGGTTTTGTTTGTTGAAAGCTTTTTCCCTTCTTAATATGGCTTACCGTCTTCATGGTTCTGTATATAGATACCGCATAGGATGTTAAACTAGATCAATGAATGAATATGTTCATTTTATCAATGGAGACAGTTGCTAAAAATATTGTTGAATTCTTTAGTTCTATTCATGACGAGATCTGGAACATTAGCAATATGTAGATGTATCTCTATATAATCCTTAGATTTTGCCAAAATAGCAGCAAGATGGTTTGAGCTAGCTCTTATTGATGATACTTGCATCGAAAGTATGATTTTTTCAAATAAAATTTATTAGAAGCTGTGTGAGTGCTCATTATCGAGACTTGTTTTTCCTCATAGATAGATAAACTGTCGTAAGATATCTGGAAAAATATACGCGTAAAAAGTCTTCATAAGAATTTTGAAGCCTAAATCAGTGTTAGAATTGGCGCGGGGATGGACTTACATCCGATCGCACATTTAGGTCAAGTAGTTACCCAACTTGAATATCTTCAGCACGGCATCTTCCACTTTCTTTCAATCCACAAAAATATTGGTCTCTTACACTCTTTGTCTACTTGCAACAAAAACTCCATCATTCTTGTTATCTACCATGCAGCGTTTCTGACAGCTTAGGTTCTTCTGTTCTTTAGCTTATGTTGCTGGTACTGTAGTGATTATTTTCTTAGCCGTTTCTTCTCTCAAATTAAAACTAGTCTCGCTCGATGCACACATTGCACCATAGAACTATTCCATGTTAACTTCATATAAATGTAGACTTATCTAGAAAAAATTATGTAGGACCTCAATGATCTTCGTAGGCTAAAAAATTATCTTTTTGCTTTTCAATTGATTCAATCGGTAGATTAATTTTTCGTAATTTGGTTATTCACTAAATTTAATCGATCCGCTTTCCGCATGGATTTTATGCCTGTAGTGTAAAGTTTGTGCGATAGCGGAACTGCTTGTGTACTTGTGATGTAGTTAATTGTTACTTCTGCAGTTTTAGGATGATCAAAGTATCATGTGTTGCGAAGACACCATGTTTTTTAATAAAAGCCAGTTAACGTTGGCCTGTAGCTATTTTGTTCCTTGCAATGTGGCTGCTGGTTGGTATTACACATAATTAACGTCGCATGATTTTTACGCAGACTAACTATCTGCAAGCCCGAACAGGAAAACTACAGCTTGTTTGAAGGCGCAGTACTGCCTGTAGAAATTAAACTTCGTTTATCACTAGTCAATCATACTCTTACTTGGACCTCAGATTTATTACCCACTTCTCATTAGTCAGCCTCGTACTTCACATATTTTGCCAATGAACACATTCTTTCAATTGGCAGCCATATGCCAGATTTGATGTTTCGTAGTAAAAAATCCCTATCGCCTTCAATTACGTTCAATACTTGCAAATTGTGCCCTTTGATTGGAAGTACTGCCGGCTCTAAATGGTGCCGTTCAACATAGTTGGCTCGGTGCCTCCAAAATGGTCAATTATGCCCCAGCCTCTAGGAGCAACGCCTCAGGACCTTACACTGACCCTAAGTTTGAATATACGACTTCACAAAAACCATCAAAGAAGAAAGCGGATAATGATGTTGACGGTGTTAGCGTCAATAGTAACGAGCTGAGGAAAAGTGAAGGTCGACAAGAAAAACGTGCGATAACTGATAATCCGAAGGATGAAAACTTGTACAATCTAGTAGCTATTCCGCTCGAAAAAGAACATAAAAAAGAAAGAGAGGAAGTTTTCAACAGACAAAGGTCAAGAAGTAGCCGAGGTTTTCTACTATCCAACCCAATATTCGACCATAACCCGCGGAATCGCAACTATCTAAGGGAGAAAGCCAAGACGAACAAGTATGAAGAATCATCAACAAACAGAAACTCTATTGAAGGAATAAAAAACGAGAATAATCCCTTAAATATTCCGAAGGGTTCGTCAAGTGGGGCGAACATCAAATCACAAGAAAATACACCAATTGTGGAACCAAGAAGTGTGATTTCAAAAAGCAAGCCTTCGGGAAAAAACATATCCAATTTTCTTGATGAAGAATCTACGCAGGTCGTAAATCTAGCCTTGAATTTGAGCGAGAATAGACGTAATATGTCAAAATGGGCTGCTCCACAAAATACTATTCCAAATAGCATATCAGAACTTTCAGCAGGTGTGAATCTACGTCCACGCATATACTCGCAAAGAAATATATCTGGTAATCAGCCATCAAAGAATGAACGAATAGACACAATATCTACAATATCTAATCTACATAACACGAAAATAGGTAATCCTCTCTTGGCTGCGTTTGACTTCAATGAAAATCGTGCATATCAGTATCATTTCTCTTCATCTACTCTAGCAAGAGCTGATAAAGCGAGGTCTACTATCGAATTAATGACTCAGTACAGAAAATTACTACAATTTCTTCCCCCACTTTCTATCGAAGCACCAAGAAGATCATCGTCTATCGTATCAGATTTTTCTTCAGTGCTTATGCATCCTACATTGCTGAACACCTCGGATCAAACGATCAAGTTAGGGCGGCCGTACAATCCCTTGCAATATATTCGAAATCGTAAATTACGGGCCCGTCTTTCAAGATCTATTGACGGAGAAGCACAAGGTTTCGGCGATATTAAAAAGGTTTCAGCCTGGGTAGAAGATGTAGTCAAAGCAGTGTGTTCTGCTGGAGCTCAGAAATATGACCAAACGGCTATCCTGGAATTTCCTGGGATAGACGCCAGTAGTAAAACAATCTCGGAAAACAGTTCTCCTCGGCCTAGATCTGGTAAAAAGCAAGGGACATCAACTAGAGTTAAAAGACCAAGAATCGATTGGGCTTTAAATCCGGCAGACCTTATTGCAGATCTCTATTGGCTTGAACAGGAGGGTAATAGGAATCTCATTGAAGACCGAAATGGAAAGCTCATCTTTCCAAAAAGAATGGTAACTCAGAATAAAATCTCACTCGATCATCACAGACAAGGATCACGCGACAAAAACCATGCGCAGTCCACTCCTACTCAAAAAGAGACTCAATTTGGCCAGGAGATAGATCCCCAACAAACTATATTTAAGCCTTCAGAGAGTTCCTCTGAAAATAATATTGACGACTCTTTATCCGAGGCCAATCGAAAGCCCCCAAGCATACCTAATAATGCTCGAGCTAAGCTTAGTTCTGATTATGAAAGTAGAAGTAGTCCACGCACTCAAATCATATATTCTCAGGCTCAAAGTAGCGACTTAGAGCATCAACTTGAGGCACAGCGGTATAGATCTGGAAATATTTCAGAGTATATATCTGGAACTGAAGTAATGGAAAAAAAAGAATCTATGCAGAAGAGAATAAGGAGAGAATCTGGATGTGAAAATGGAAAGTACGTTCAACAATTTCGACCACAAATTTTATCACAAAACCCAGACTTATCCCAAGAACTTGACAGTTATGTTTCACAAGAAGAGGAAGCGGTTTCTAAAAGTAGTCTTCTAACTCATACAAGCTTTGAAGGCAATGATTTGATATCCAGGCAATCGATTGAGTGGTGGGACTCCACGCCGGAGTCAACTACCCCGAACTCCCCAAAAATTAAAAACTTTGAACCAAAAGGTTCCAGAGAATCCATGACTCCTAGTATTCGTATCGACCTCCTGACACCAACTAACTCGCCAAAATGGAATCCAACTTCATGGTCAAGAAAAAATCTCAAAATAAGGCCCCAAAATATTCAAAATATTCAAAATATTTACGGAAGGCAGGCTGATGAAGAAAAAGACATAAATACCCCTCTGTCTATTTCTTTGTCTAGAAAAGTAATGAGTCCTACAACTAATAAGCCAAGAGAACGCTCCGCGAGTCCGGAAAAACTAAAGGCATCGTCAGAGAATGAAAAACCGGGGAGATTAGTGGTCAGTTCCAAGAAATTTAGAGGGGAGAACGAGCGATTCTCTGGGATTCGGGAATTTCTAAAGAGTCCTCGAAATCCCTTAACTAAGGTTAGTGACTTTTGGAAGAAAGAATCCACGTCTTGGAATTTATCCGGACTTGTAACAGATGATTTAGACTCCGATGACATGCTTGGTCACGGTCCAAAGACTGAGGAAAGCGTACAAGCTTATATCGAACAAATTGAGGGTAAATCCTTGAGGGAAAACTCTGCCGATGCTGTTCTAGAAAGGGGGAAATTAAGTTGGAGCTCTTCATTCCCAACAAAAACCAATGCTTTGCCTATTGCTACATTAGAACTACGCGGACGTCCAACTCAATCAAAGGGAAATAGCTGGCTAAAGAGTAATTCTCGGCAACCTAGACAGACTCAAGTAGAAAAAGACTACATCGAAGTTTCTCCGTCTTCTTCTTCTTTCGAAGGAGCAAGGACATGTTCTTTTGATACTGCTGCACTAGAGCGAAGGGAAAGTCGCTTTGGATCTATTGCCACCTCAAAAGCTGACGCTCGTTTAAATGCCATCATAGGAGGTCACAATCCGAATGATAGAATAATGACATGTAGACTACCTCTCGTGGACCTCCACAGTGAAAGAGAGCTGCGTCAGTTATATGCTTGTGATTATGCCAAAAACTCAGAGCAAGGCACCCTTACGAAAAAAGATATTGCACGAATAAGGATACTTCTCCTTAGCTCTGGCATTAAAGCCCGTGAGATCCAAAGACGTGCTGAGCTCTCACAAGAAATTTCCGTCGCAAAAGAATTACTACCCCGTAATAGATTAGCAGGCTGGAGTCACATTCCACAAGAGGCCTCAGCTATACAGCAGCATCAAGTAGCCGCTAAGCTTCTATTCGATGATATTCACTATTCGACGCGGACGTGGCACTCTACTTCCGAACGGTTTACACAGGTATCAGTACATCACCTTATGAGCCGTGTCCAAACTATGCAAATCCGGCTTATGAAAATCCTTACACCCTTGACACGTACAACTGCTGATGAAGCAGATGCTGTCTCAAAAGATCTTGTGATGGACTACAGTTTGACCGTGACACGTGTCGCTGGTAAGATCGCCCGTACAATGCAACGTAGACGGGCGAGGTTCCGCTGGTTGAAACGTAGCGGATGGGTAATTGTGGAATGGGCATTAATTGGGGTCATGTGGTGGGTCTGGTTTATTGTGATGATTGTGCGAATCTTTTTTGGAATAAGTCGGGGTGTTCTGGGCGGAATTAAGTGGCTATTTTGGCTGTAATAGACTGGATTGGGTGGGGTTAGGATGGTAGGTGGGTTCATGATACATTTGTATGACACTACGAGGGAGTACTAGGAATTATTTGACGCTCAGATGAGCAAGTCCGTTGCCACCATCCCATACAAGTGATCATGTCCCTAATTGAAGGTGTAGAGTGGCGAGATAATACTAGGATATTTTCTTCCAGATCGTAAGCTCATTTTCATGCGGTATTTATAATTCTTCTTGAAGTCGATTGTAAGTAAATTTAATATATCCTGCGCCATGTGGCAGGTATATCATTTATTTGAGTCTATCTTACGAGTTTTTTCGATCCCTGGGTAGTTTCATAGAGACTAAATTGAGGTCTCTAGTTGTTATGAATCTTCTTGTGGACGGATTTTACTAACTTGTTAAGCTGCAGAGGTCGAGTCAGTCTCGAAGGCAAAACATCGAAGGTTACAGAGGTTACAAATTAACCATGAAGAATAGAGTAAGTAGATAAATCGAAGTTCGGATTATTCAAGGACGCACTATCATAAGACATGTGAACAAGATTGTTAGAACTAGGAAGCAAATACAGGTTCACGACTGATCAAATGTTAACTCCATCTACCAAACTATAACCAAATTAGGGAAATAAACCGTACATCAGGGGGACTATTCTCAATACCTGTCAGTGGTATCCCCTACGAACTTCCAGCTCTCATTGTAGTGTCTGCAGGGCCGAGATTGAGTAACAAAGTCCTCACTTCGACGAGGATTCTCAATCGCTTGCGCCGTCTGTATCGTCTTCATCTCTCAACACATTCCCCTATCACCATTGTCATGAAGCTAACCACGATCTGATTAGATGGTAGGGAGGGGGCCCTACTCATCACCAACCATTAAGCATGGAGGAAATGCCATCCAATGAGTTTCCGGAGCGTACCCAGCGCCCGATATGGAGATGGTGGATTGGATCAAGTCGGCCTCGACTGTTACAAAGAAGGGAGATATAGATGAATATGTGCATCTCATGTGGTCTCGATTTCTAGGCCTCGCCTGGCTGGGGCTGCAGGTTTTTTTGAGACCTTTTCCAGCGCACGCAGTTTCCATTGCTACCATTTTTTTGGGGTAGAAGGTTCCGTGGAAATGGTAGCCGAATTCCACGGGTAACACTGAGCTGAATGGCTATTCATCAAGGGGAATATATCAATGATCTTTCAAGTAACAAAAGAGGATAGGAGCACTGTACAAGATGTAGCCTGGGTCAGAGAGGAGCCCAATGTGCTATGTAGTCATAGACTCAAGTAGTACAATAAAGACACACACACAAACCGTACATCAGCACACCTAGATTCTCTTTAACGATTTTATAACTCCTATATAACTAGCGCATGCAAAAAAAATCTAACTAGCGTGAAATACCACCGCAGCTGACAGAAGTACCGTGTCGCAGCGAAATATGTACATTGAGTCATCTCCTCTGTATTTTTTTCTGATTTTGTGTTATAGCTAGATGACTGCATACGCAATTCAAATTTGATGAAAAGAATAGCAAAAGGTGCTGGATCGTATCTATGACCTATTTTAGTACCGTAGGACTCAAAGATACTGGTGATCTTCGCTACCAGCAGAGTCATGAGGCCAATAGGCTTTCTTTCAGTGTGAAATAAAGAACTTAGATAAGTTTAGGTTTAGGGTCGAGGCTGGAGGAGAGTCTTCCGAGGGATCCATAGGAATTTAATCATATTATCTTCGATCTAACTTCCTGCATGATAAACATCAAAGCTATAAGTACTGTAAAGAGCTGGAAGGTACATATAAGGTGTCCAAAAAAGGGGGACAAAATCTCATCAGATGTCGATGGCATTCCCTACGAGCCTATAGTCTTCACTGGTAAGTTTACGTAGCCGAGAATCAGTAGCTCACTAGCCTGAAGAGCTTCTGTTGTTTATAGGTCCAGGGCATTTCTCGGTACTATCAAGTACATAGGGTCAGGCTAGGCTACTTTATAGATTTTTCTTGGTTACAGCTTTCCTGAAATTTTGGTGGAGATTTCAATTAATCTTGGGACGCAGATGATAGATGGTATTGAGAAGAGGCTTTGAAAGAGAAGATATATCTTTGGACTTCGATTCAGTTTTCTTGTAAGAGGGTCTCGAACTATGTTGTTTCCGAAAGTTTTCCCGGATATCGTACACCTGTAAATAGCCATTGTTTCGTTAATTGGAGAGTAAGAATATTTAATAGAGCCAGACCTTAGGAAAATTATTGATGAAAACTTACGAGAGACGTCACCTTTCACCTGAAAATTTAAAGCAGGTAAATGTCCCATTTATTTTTTGTTCATTAACGTGCTAGGTATAGTGATTCCCGTTGCACTCCTACTGGAGCTTAAGCACGAGTGGAGCCGGGCCGAATCAGGTTAGCTACCGTAAAGTACAAGTGCCTCGTCCCACCTAAATGACCGGACCACCTCAGACTTCACCCATGTGTCGAATAATGTCAAGCCCAACCGTCCAGAGAGCCCCCTTTTGGCGCGCTGAAGCGTAAATCTCTCCTCAGCCTCGGCCACCACGCGCCCAAGCCCTTGATACTTTCGCCATCTGTGACTTTTTTCTTCGATTCATTCCCAGCTTTGGCTCATCTCAGCATCTCCTCATCTCATCCAGGTGTCATTTTCTTCACTGGAGGCCTTATCCAGTCGCCCACCAAGGTCTCCTCAGTTTGTAATCTCTTTTGGTTCCTTCATACAGCATCCCTCTGTCCCTAAGCCGATCTCTTCATCCCAGAAACTTTGTAGAATGTCCACCCCTCCGGCCTTGCCCCGTCGCTGCCGTACCCCTAACCGTGGAGGTTGAAAACGCGACTGAGAGCTCAAGACCGAGGCACCAGTGCCCCAGCCTTTTTCGAACGCTCTGGTTGGTGTGTCAGCGAAAATTCGTACGTATTTCGTCGGTGGCGGTTCGTCGCAGGTCGAGTTGATGGTGCCCTTGGCCGAGGTGAGGACGCATCTAAGGCCGGTATTTCGACCGCACCTTCACAGCGACTGGCAGTTGCGTAGGGTCGGACATCCACTTACTTCTTTGTTAGCGATTTAGCTTTGGAGGTGTGGGATTGCTTTGGTAGGTTATGAGATGATTGTGGAGAGGGCCGCGAGATCAGTTTGGCTGAGAATGAATTTCCAGAGAAAAAGAAAATAGGATCTTGAAGGTGTCGGTTGTTGTGAAACGAACATCAGACAGGTTACAATCTGTCTGCGGCTCGTATCTGGGGTGTAGATGGTTGATTTCGTTGAGTTGTGCAGTCGTGAAATCTCTGCAAGTCGGATTTTTGACTAAAAATGAGCCAACACCACTCCTCCAGATCGCCAACTCGACGGAAACCCTCAAGTTCACCCTTTGTCGTGACTTAATCTCGGCTCTGGGAGAATATTTCACTTCCAGGTTTGTAGAGGACACCACTGACAGGTGTTCAGCCTTCGTCCTCCATAGTCCTTCGTTTAACTACGAGAAGTGCAATTGGCCACCAGTTAGAGACGGTGTTAGCTAAAAAATACTCCAGTACCCTTTCCTTTCCCTCGTGTGTTGAAAATTGATGTCTGTGGTCTTGAAGTCGACCTCGATGGTGGTGGGGCGGGTAGCAGGAGCCGTTTGCGCAGGCGTCCTAACCATTTCTTTCCTCCCTCAGCTTTTTGATGGGGCACCAGTGTAAAACCTGGTCTTCAGTTGTTCTCGCCGTTGATGATGTCGATGCTGTGTTTAAATCTTCATCCTTTCTGAATTGTGCCGTTTCCTACATCAGCCCATACTATGCCCTCCAGACACTGACCTCATATGACGCGAAATTTGGACGAGTCTCCTTCTGCCACGATATATGGGCCTTGCAACAGTTGCAGCAAAGCGACAACTTCTTCGGGCAGTCTCTGGTCAGATAGGTGCCCGCATAACCTCTAAATCTCCTGGCCTTATTACAGTATTCTTGGGTATGGCTCCACTCGATGCACTTGAAACACTACTTGACTTGCGCTCGGGGTGACCAGAGCTGGGCCGAGTAAAGCATTGAATCCATTCCAATGCCATTTCTTACCACCTAGCTTTAAAGAGCCTCTGTAGGCAGGCTCATGATTGCTGACCCTTGAGCGTGGCCATTTTTATTCATCCATTGGTGTTCTTTACCATCGTAAAGCCATCTTATCCCATCGATTTGGATCCCAGTAATCTAACTCTTGACTTCTCCGTTGTTTGAAATATTATTATGCCATTATTGGCATGCTTTCTTCCTCGTATAGTGGTCCCCAATAGGATTCCTAAAATCTCAACAGGATAATCTTGCTTTAGGACGCAGAGCTCCTTTGGCTGCGCCATCCTCAAGGTAAAGTCTCGCTGCGATACCGATTGCACGAACACCACTATGTCATTGTTCCTCAGCTACCTTACGGCATATGCTCCTTTTATATCTTGTTTTGCCTTGTTGAAAAGCTCTGCCGGCTGCATATTTCCTGCTCCTTGTTCTTGTATCCGTAGTGTCGCTTTTGTTGTTAGCTGTGCGATAATTGAGGCGTAGGTGGGTCATCCTCCCATTGACTGTGCCGACTGTGGAACCATCTTGCGGAGCGGCTCGAGACTCTTCTTACTGCCTTCTCTAAGGCCAGTGTCCTTTCCTCCATTGGCGTGGCCGTTAACTTCGATGGTGACATCATCGCATAAGCCGTAAAGACTTCAAGAGCCGCATTCACCTCCATCGTCGGTGTCGCAGTTGGATTAGTTCCTACAACCACCAATTTATCTCTAATCTTGTTTATAAAATACTCGAGTGATTTAAGGTTATCCATATAACATCTATGGAGTTCACGAGAGACTCTACAGCTATACCTGCGAGAGCTCCGCTACCCGCTGGTGGTTTTGGTAGTATCGCGAAGATTTTCCCTGCCGCGAAATCCATGTTTCTGAGCCCCGAAACCGCCATGCCGATTCGCAGCGTGAAAAAAATTGGCAATTCAGAAAAGGATGGATGATGATGGTAAAAGTTAAAAAACGATAAAATAATATTAGTGGAACGTAGTGCCAATTTTGAGCAAATTTTGACATTTTTTGGAATAATTCTACTGTAATTTCTTACGAATTTAAAATTACTCGAATTTAATGGCCTGAGAGTCCATGTGACTATTATCAGGAGGTAGTTATGTTATGTAGAATGACTTGTATTGTGGTTTGGAACATCCATACTAAGATTTCATTCGAATATACCACTCGAAGTTAATCCTCACATCATGTAACCTCTTACATGATTACCTAAAACAGGGAAAAGCATTAAAACCTATGGTTATCGGGATGTGCTATCACAGCCCTACAAATACGAAATCACTGCGAGAGAATTAAGTGTGTGGGTCTGAGTGGATGCGAGCCAGCTTTCTCCTCTCTCTCAAGGTATGACGGGATTGATGCCACTTTGAATTATGTCGACCTGATCTGGCTTGACAACAGCCACCTCATTTTCTTGTGATGGGAAAGCAAAATATATTATCCAGCGTCTTGACTGTAAAAATCAGAAAGGGACGGTAAGTCTTTAATATGCTACGAAAGCTTGGATTTGTAGCAGCAATTTTTCGGGAAGATAATCTAGCAAATTTGTGTCAAATTATTGAGTTTTGTTTAACCTAGAGCTCCATGTGTTCTTGGTCGCCATCAACGGCATCTGCTAAAATTGTCTCTGCGATCTTTTTGGCTTCCGTCGCTGCCGCTCTCACAGACTCTACAACCTTGTCGACAATCTTTGAAGTAGAGCTAGAGACCTTGGCCTCGGGTGCTTCTACACCTTGTATACCGACCAATTCGGTTGTGAATACTATTAGAAGTTAGTTATTGGTCTCAAATAAGTCCAATAATAATCTAGATCACCTAAAGTGCTCGAAGCTGGAATGGGCCCTATTTTGGCGTCGCCATATCCGAATTCAGGAGGAATGGTAAGAGTCCTCTTGTCACCGATGCACATTCCTAAAAGATTTTGATCCCATCTACCGATTTGTTAGCAATACTACCTGCCAATAATTTTTCTCCAATACAGACCCTTGGATAACATGTCCTTCGCCTACAACAAAGTCCAAAGGCTTACCGCGGTCATAGGAGTTATCGAATTCTTTTCCCCCGTCCTTGAGGCTGCCACGATAGTGTACGTAGACTTTGTCACCTTTTTGAGATCTGCGTTCGCATTCTACAGCATGATCAATTTGTATTTCAACCTCGTTTTTGGCGGCATGGATGCTTGCAATTGCAGCTAGAAAGGCAAGTGTAACGGCGCCAAGATGCATAATGGTGTACGTGAGGAATGTTATTGTAGATTCGGGACGTCCGATTTGTAGCAGAATACGGATGGAAAGAAGTAAGCCACTTGTTCATTAATCCTGCTGATTACTAATCTTCGTCGGCGCAGTATTTTTTTGCATTTTAATTTACTTCCGTATGCAGCTATCCAGCTATGACGCACTATCGGAGAAGATTAGATTAGATTTTTATTATGGTCCCTGCTGAGTATAAGACTATGGAGGACTTCGTGAATCTAACTAAAGATTCCAATTACATTTGAGAAATTTTAGTTTTGAAATATGCCAAAATTTGTTCTCATAAAAATTAATATTCAAGCCCGTTATAATATCGTATAAAAAGTACAGAAAAGATGATTTAATGTACAAGAAGAGCACTCATGCCTCAGATTTCATATGCAAGTACCACTGCGAAGTTATGGTGGCTTTTTCTTCACCCCAAGTCAACCCTCATCCACGAATGCCCACCCAGGGGACGTCTCAAAACCCCTGAGTTATCCAGACATGCCTCTGTCATCCATTTACATTTATCCGCACGAAATGTGGTCTTAGGTGTCTCCTTCCCAAGTGGAATAGGTGCTCGGGCTACTCAAACTAAACTAGAGAACACCACCAGGAGGCGGACCACGGCACCTTCCATCGTTGGCTTGTGATTATAGTGCCAGCTGCACTCTCGCAATCGAAGGTTTAGCGTGTACATGGCTCAATTCATCAAAATCCTTGCCAAGAATCGGAATTTCTTGCCCTTCATGGTTACATCCTTCCTTTGCATCATCTTGTAAACTTATCCTGATCCCTCTCACATCCATCCCAAGGGATAGTCTTCCAGGTTTGTGCGCCACGCTTTGCTTCCTCCATCGGGTGTAAATATCGGCGTGGGCGTATATCTGGCGACCAGCTAAGGCCAGACAAAGACGACTAGAGGTGTGGTCGTTGAAACGAGTATGTATTGTGTCGCACCTGTAGACTTGTTGAGACTGAGGTAGGAGTCGATCTAGTTGAGGGTGAAAATTTGATATGGTAGAGTATTTTGAATCATTGCCTCGTGAGCCAACTTCTTCGGTAATAGGAAATCTGACTAGACTTTGCTCTAGATGATTATTTCACTCCCAAGTTCGTTGAAGGCACCGCGCACATGTGTTTAGTCTTGCCCTTGGTCGGCGCAGATAACTTCTATGGTAACGATTGACATTCAGCCTTTCACCGACAGAAGCTACCATATCGATTTCACATTTTTCTTTACTGTCAACTAACTTATCGCGGGCCTTCAAAACGATAAACTGATCAAGCGTTTTTTTGTCAGTGCAAAGCTCTCAGGATGACAACTCAAATAAGCCGGTGGTGATGTTATTCAATATTGGTTACCACAAAAATCCAAATTATTCAAGATATAACTCGGTCTATTTGACTTAATAATACTTATGTCTATATTCAGTCACATTGGCATGACTTAATTTATGGGAATAGCTCTCTACATACATGTAATTATTTAAAGCCTGAGACCAGAAAATTGTGAGCACTATTCTACTATCTTGACCCTTGTCACAGGGGCTTCACTCAGTTTGAGGGAAAAATAAAATTTGAATGCGAAACCGCCATAGTCTCTATACGAGTCCTCCAAATGCTACATATGAAATTGCATGAAGATTGCAATGCCAATGTGGAGTAGGTCCTCATCTGTAGCATTCTGAGTAGAGTTGTGTCGATTTACTACTTGATACTATCACTCGACTTGATGACGTTAAGAGAGATGCTGTCAGCCTCCAAATTTTAGGCATGATATCATAGTATCACAAAATTTTGATAATACAATTGTGAAAATAGAATATCGGCTTAGTAATTTCCTTGAGATACTCGAGACTTTTGATTTTGAATTATCATCATTGTAAACAACCGAGACATGTGATCACTAGCATCATTGTGCTTGATAACTACTTGATAAGAAAATTAGGTTATTTTTTTCTGATTTTTTCTCAGTCCTTTTTCCTTTTCTCTTTCTAAATATTTTTTCTGCGCCTTGGAGTCCAATGCCTGTAGCTCAAGATTTCTTTTCTGCTTTTTAGCTTTCTCTCGTTCAAGATTTCTTTGCTCTGCCTTTTCCTCTTCATCAGCTTTTTGTATCTTCCGGATAGCATCATCACGTGCAGATTTTACTTTGCGAAGGACTTCAGGCCGGAAGTGCGCGTGTTGTACCAGTAAGTCGGTCAAATTCAATACATACTGGAGAAGATTTAGAACACTAGAATAGTCGTTTGATGATGGAATTTTTAAACTTAGGCTGATGCGTTTCCGAGGGGTGGTATCTTCAAGTCTGAATATGTCAGCTTATTTCTATGACTGATGAGAGTGATACATACTTTAATGGCTGTTCAACCGGTTGATCTGTAATGATCAAGTGATTAAACAAGTCACCAGATTGCTCAATTGCATGGATCAGCTCCGTAGTCAAAAGAGCTTCAGTTATTTCTGCGCTCTCGCTCATGACGGTAGTCCATTTTGGGAGCTTATTACTATCTTTGGTGCTCGTGAGGGAAATATCGTAACGATCATCACGGAGCTGTTTGATGTTGTCTTTATTTACAACAGCCCAGACAAAGCCATCGTAGGTACTTTTTCCACCTTTACGCAGCTCATTAGAGCCAGGTATTTGTCCAGGGACGAGAAGATGCTCCTTTCCATCAAACGGATATAAAGTGACCCCTACATGCTCGCTTGGTGCACTCATACCCTCAAAGAATACACTCATTGCAGCTTCAGCTACAAGAGTGAGAGGGCTGTAACGCTTCAGGAGGGTCAAATCGATATCGATGAAAGCTACGTTCTGACGTCCTGTAGCGTAGGTTGAGAACTCCGAGGGTGATTTTTCTTTTAGTATTCCATGAACTGATTCCGCCTGCCATTCGTCGTGTTCGGTTGGGGGTGTGGTCTCAAAGCCTAGCAGACTAAACTCTTTGTGCAAAATAGGCCCAAATTCTCCTATTAATTTCTTGGCCTTCTTTCGGTTTATTTTAGTTCCGAAAAGATGTATTAAGACTATGAAAAGAAGTAAAATTATAATAACTGCTTCCTGTTTAAATTCTCCGAGAGAATGTCGTTCGTGCACGTTGTACCATTTTGTGTAAGGAATAGACTGTGTATCAGTCAGTTGGCTACTAGATTCTAGATGTTTTTGGTCTGAAGCCAAAATTGGAGCCCGAGTCGGTTCAAGCACTTCTGCGAAATCGGCAAAGTCTACAAATATTAGATAACATATCGAGTAGTTTCAAAATCGCCTTACCGGAGTCTTCGATTGCAATTGGGGTGGGAGATGGTGAGCTCAAGAATAAGTTGGAGAATAAAGCTGCCATAATTAGAAATTAAGTGAGCTTAAGTTAGATGCTATTAATTCTCCAACGACTTGGTCGAACTCTGAGTTTTGGGCTAAAAACTCAATTGGATCATAGTTAGGAGCGCAAGCTAAATTGTATTATGAATTTACAGAGTTTGAACCGGCCAAAAGGCTACAATAAATCGTAGTTATTTAAACATATCCTAATTCGACAAACCTAGCTAGCGTTTTCTGGCATGAAATATGTGGGGCCGAGTGATACAGGTAATCGCTTAGAATAACATTGGAATTAATGGGATGAGAGCAACACACCCAGTGACGATAGCAATGCTTTGTGTGTAGAAGAAAAGAAAACGACTGAAAATTGCCTTGAAGGAATCGGCATCATTTCAAAGACTTGTGAGAGCTATTTCTTCTATACAGAGGACCTGAAAGAGCTATAAATACACCCAGCTTGTAGGTAGAGAGGCTCTACATTTGCTCTGCAGACGTAGACTTAACCAGAAAATAGAATTTCAATTGCTAATTAAGCATGATAATCTGATGTTAGATTCCAAATTCTGGTAAAAACCTCTGAGGAAGTAGGGCTATTCATATGAACCTAGCTTCCACTTAATTGAAGTCTTAGCTTTAGCAAAAAAGGCCACTAGGCAAGTCATTTGGTAGATAATGGTGAATCATCTTATCATCAAAATCTTTTTTAACCCTTTTTTTTCATCATGAAGCTCAAGTACAATTCTTCTATCCGAGAATGCACCCTTTATGTATTTTGGAAGGTTAGATTAGTTGTTGTGAATGCTCCCAACAACTAGAAGTTAAGGGAGACGAAAACATAACATCTATCAGTGGTGTTCTTTGGGAAGCTCTAGAGCTCACCGCAGAGTTTGCAGAGCTGAGATCAAGTAACATGTTCGTCATCACTTCGATAAGTATTCCCTATCGCTATCGCCTTCTGTGTTAGCTTAATCTCTCAGCGCATTCGCCTATCAACAATATTATAAAGCTAACTATGATAATAACTTGTGCTAGGGTCGAAGCCTCACTTATTATCCACTCACTTTTATTGGATATGGAAAGAGGTCGTCCAATGAGTTTCTGGTGCATACCCAGTCCCCAATGTGGTGGCGGTGGACTGGATCAAGTTGGCCTCTAATGTCACAAAGAAGGGAGATGTAGATGGATATGTGCATCTCATTTAGCACCGATGTCTAGGCCTCGCCAGGCTAGGACTACGAATGGAAGGTTTTACAGGAAAAGTGGCTGAAACCTACGGGTAATCAATGAACCAAATGGCTTTCCATCATGGGCAATACTTGGGGGTTCTCATTTTTGTAAGGAAATAGTTTAGCAGTAATGTGTAATGGGTGGTATAGATCATAGAGTAGCCTAATATGCTAGGTTGTCTATGCCCCAGTAGCACAATAAAAAGCTAATATAGAACATTAACCTGACAAGGGCCCAAAACAGTTTGGCAATGCAAATACGAAGTGAGCACATGGAGTTTAATTCGTATTTACACAGAAGAAAAGCACCCGAAGGATTAAGTCCAGGTTGTCCATGCGGCTACCAATCACAGAACCCCAAATATATGATTATGTCCTGCCCCCGATGGTCAAATGGTAGAGCTGAGATCTGGAGATAAGCCAGAGATCGATCCTACGAAGCGATGATAAACAATCCTGGAGATATAAAAAGGATAACACAGTGAATCCTAAGCCATGGTTGGATAGAGCAATTCCAGATGACAAAAGCGGTCGAAATACTGCTGATGGAAAGGAAAAGGTCAAATAATGCTTGGGGCGGATAGAGATGATCTGGTTAGTTTACATGGATGGCACTATAGTGTAACTGCGCTTCCTAAAGAAAATATGTGAGAACTATAGACAACAAATAGAAAGGTGTGGGAGGTTTTCACCATAAAGGTTTCCTCCAGGGTAAATATTATAGATTGTAGACACCTGCATGGGCCCATAGGGCGCCAAATCAGGATAATGAAATCAAAATCAAATTACTATAGAAGATTTTAATAACTTTAGGTTTGTCGTGTTGTGAAACATATTGTTTGAACAAATGGTGATGATCAAATTACTCTTTACAGCTAGTAAAAAATAAACAGCAGCATTAATTGATGCGCATTCCAGTCGTTAACCACGACATCATTTGTCAGACACATCGTTGAAATTCTGAGTATAGAACTTGATGTTTCTAGATCAGTAAGCTTGTTGGGATTCTTAATGAGAATTTAGAGCGGTATTAATTACCTCCAAGCTTGACAATATGGTTTTCATATCTAGTGAAGAAAACGACCCCTGAATTAGATGAGGAGATGCTAAGATGAGCCAAAGCTGGGAATGAATCGAAGGGAAAAGTTACAGATCGCGAAGGTGTCAAGGGCTCGGGCGCGTGGTGGCCGAGGCTGAGGAGGAATTTGCGCTTCGGCGCGTCAAAAGGGGGTTCTTTGGACGGTTGGGCTTGACATGATTCAACACATGGGTGAAGTCTGAGATGGTCCGGTCATTTAGGTGGGACGAGGTAGATGTACTGCACGGTAGTCACTTTATGTAGCACGTGAATGAACAAAACAAAACAATATGGTTTCATAAATTACCAAATTAATTCCTTCAAACAGTGGCAGGCTGCTCGACCCATTCTAGACCTATTCGTATTTTCAGATGGAGTTCTCATAGCAGAGCGAGCAGGCGCGGGTTACGTCATCTATCGAGGCCTCACGCAGGAGATTGGGCGAGGATCACTCCCTCTAGGAAACTCGGCAGAGGTCTATGATGCTGAAATTGCCGGGGCCACGGAAGGCCTTACTGCAGCACTCCTCAATCCACTGGCTTTCTATGCCTCAAACGTCACCGTTTACCTTGACAACCAGGAGGCTGCCCTCCGTCTTCTTTCTGATGTTCCCACACCGTCTATCTCAGCGAAAATCTTTCTCTTTCGCAAGCTTGCAGCAAACTGGAAAATAAGGTCACGTGGCCAAAACATAACGCCTGGGGAAGTGGCCATCCGATGGTGCCCGGGCCACGCATGTATTCTGGGAAACAAAGCAGCCGACGCGCTTGCCAAAGCCGCTTGTGCGGCTCCAGCTCTACACTTGGTATTCTCTATTGCGAGGGCAATAAGGGAAGTCAAAGCCCAATACGAGGCTTCTGTTGCACTTTATTGGGCAGAAAATTCTCCATCTAGATATAAAGAATTAGGAATTGGTCCTAATACTAAGATTACTGTTGGTAAAACACGAAGTAATACAAATTGGGTGCCGTCACGAAGTCTGTGAATAATATCAATTAACTGGTATCTCGAAATACATAAAACGTTGTCTCTCCCTTCCTCCTCTCCATCTCCCCTTTCTCCCTCTACTCCAAGCGCCTCGCTAATGAGCTAAATCAGACCCCTGTCAGTGTCCTAACGACAACCTGAATAACGCAACTAAATAGAACAATTCATACTGCCCAAATGTGATCCTTTTACCGACAATTACTGCCGAGCTCGCCTGTCTAGGGCGACGCACACTAGGTGTTTGTTAGCTGCACAGTCTGGACATGGCGATTTCGCAGACTACCACCGACGCTTTCAGCACGAAAACGCCATTCTAACCTGCTCATGCGGAGAAGAAAAATCTCCCAACCACTTTTTCTATTGCCACCTTGGGCAGTACCAGGCACAGCTCCACAGAGCACAGAATCCTAGTCCCAGCATATCTTGGGCTCTCGCTTCCGCGGAGGGAGTTCACGCATTTAACAGCTGGGTGCGTGTCACAAATTTCTTTGGAGAAGCACAACAAATCTGACCGAAAGGGAATCATGTGATTCAACTAAGTTCCCCCTTCCATATTGTTCATTTAATCTATTCTTCATTTAATACAATCTGAAAACATGAGAGTTGAAGGGTGACCGGTAACCATGTGTAATTTAATCTTCAAGCGCAGGATGATAAGATCCTGGCTTTCATTTGCTTTGTTGGCTTTGTTCTGGCGCCAACACGTCGGATAGTTTTATTTAGGCTGAGCTAACCGGCACGTGAGGAGCTCACGTGCTGTGCGCGGGCACGACGTCAAGTATTGTAAATAAATAAATAAATTACCAAATAGATATGTTGTATTACACAATAATTTAATGAGATAGCTTGGTATATGGTTTGATCCTAGACTGACCTTTAGGAGACGCATACAAATCTGAGCTGCTCAGGCCACTCAAACATTTCAAAGAATGGCCAGACTAGCCAATATCAAAATGGGACTAGCCAGCAGCTGTTCGACAGGTTTATCTGGCCTGTACCATCAGTATTTCTGACTTTGGCTCCATTATCTGGTAGAAAGTGTGATGGGCGATCAACAAAACAATATAGTAAAGGAATGGTGGCCGATTACTGTCTATTTTCTACATACATCTCGGAACTGTCCACCGAGGGCAGGCTACTTAAGGTGTCCCAACTCCCAATGCGCTAACCTCACTATCTATTCTACTACACCATATCCTTGATATTCCGAGTGGGCTCGTCATAGCGAAACTGGGTCGTATCGGCCCATGATTCCATATGAGACTTGCTGCAACAATATCTTGTTTCCATATTTGTTGCAACCCTGTATTTGTATGGCCAAGTTGGACTTCTCTTTAGATAGCAAGGCTAATGACGTAATAATGATAAGTGTCCGTGCGACAGTCACTAGGAGATAGGCGCAGCCTGTAACAGAAAGGACGAGAATTCATTCAATCGTCCTTTCAGAAGATCCAGGATATGGCACTCAATAAAATACTTTTGATATTTAAAACCGCTCCAATACTTGTCATAAAAGTAGAAGCAGCCTTGATGCCATCAAGAATAAGATTGAGCCAGCAATTGTGCAAGTATGCATTCAGATGACTCATATTATCCAAAACTTATCTTGTTAATATGGAAGCCATTAGAGACCTAGAATATTCAAAGAGACCCCAACTAATGAGAATAAAAACTCAAATTTCAGAGACAACAGATAGATTTGACATAGAGTTCTATCCCGTTGTTAGGGTCCACTTTTGGGGCTGGATAATCCATACGTCATCAATATTGAAAAGGCCTCTAAGGACGAAGCGGCAAAGAGCCCTCAGGCTTTGCTTCGACAGACAAATGTATCCAAAAACATTTGTATTCACTGTTGTAAAATCAGTATGGGTTCGATGAGTATGGCGGCTCAAAGAAAGTAGGTGCGATTCATGAATAGTGTCGGTTGTTTATGTATACGTATCTGCGTACGCAATGGGTCTCTTGATGTGATGATTCTTATTGGGTACAGGCGTGTCAGCCTTAGGCGCGAAACACTAAGCTGCACCAAGTCATGTGACTAACTAACTATCATCACATCGTGATCTCTCTCCTAGCTTATATACATCCCAAAATGCGTCTTTTGTCTCAGTAGGGACTTAATAGGGTTACTCGCTTGACGCGTGATCCGCCAGACGTTAAATAAAGATAAATAAAAAATACATCCCAAAATAGTGTTGAGACAAATAGAATAATATCGATATGAATCGGGAGAATTTGTGATAAACTGTGGAAATAGAAGTGTATGATAGTATGAATTGAATTGATTGAGTTAATTATCTATCTTGGTGATTCTAGACAGCTTATGTATTTGTATTCTTAGTAAACCAAATCCTAATTAAGTACCATCCACCACCCATTCCATACTCTAACAATGACAATGAATTCCTCGAAATTGTTCAATTCATAGAGTATGCAAGCCAGCATGCACAGCTTGGGTATAATTTTTGTATACTTTTAGACAACTAAGCAGTCCTTCACAGACTTCGAATTTTCTCTGATGATCCAGGTCAGTCCTATCAACTTAAAGCTGCAGTGGATGCACAGATAATCTAGAGAAAAAACGCAACAATTCAGCTAGAATGGATTCCAAGGACATATGGGGATCCATGGGAAATGAAGAGGCAGATAAATTGGCGAGATATGCCTGCAGCATCCAACCAAAAAGAAGTGAGATAAATCTTGCAATGTCAAAATTAAATATTAACCAAGGGTCTCAACAAGACTTGATAGAATATCTTCATTCACAAGATGATAAGCGGTCCAAGAATCCTCTTAAATTTAGGAAGAAATTTGATTGGAAAGTTGACCTAAATTTCCCATTGGCCCAAGGAATTTCTTTTTGCATCAGATTTTAATTGCGTTTGCAACTATCTACCTATGACACAATATCAAAGAAATGTACAGAAAAGATGACTCAATTTACAAGAGAAGCACTCATGCCTCAGATTTCATTTGCAAGTACCACTGCGAAGTTATGGCGGCTTTTTCTTCACCCCAAGTCAACCCTAATCCGTGAATACCCACCCAGGGGAACGTCTCAAAAACCCTGAGTTATCCAGACATGCCTCTGTCATCCATCAACTTTTCTCCGCGCGAAATGTAATCTGAGATGTCTCCTTCCCAAGTGGAGTAGGTGCCCATGCTACTCAAACCATACCAGAGAACACCACCAGGAGGCGGACCACAACACCTTCCATCGTTTGCTTGTGTTTATAGTGTTAGCTGCACTCTCGCAAGTGAAGTCATGGCGCGCACAAAGCTCAATTCGTAAAACTCTTTCCAAAATTCGAAATTTCACGCCCGTCGAGAATGTATCCCTCTTCTGCATCATCTTGTAAACTTGTCCTGATCCCTCTCACGTCCGTCCCAAAGAGCCATCTCCCAAAATTGTGCTCCACGCTTTGCTTCCTCCGTCGGGTATAAATATCGGCGTGGGCGTGTATTTGGTGACCGGCTGAGGCCAGAGAAAGTCGACGAGAGGTGTGGTCATTGAAATGAGGATGTACTATGTCGTACTTGTAGACTTGATGAAGCTTAGTTGAGAATTGGACTCTTTGGGAGTGAAAGATTGACATGGTGGACTAATTCGAATTTTTGCCTCGTGGGCCAACTTCTTTGATATTGCGAAATTTGACTGAACTTGGCTCTGGAAGAAGGTCCAAGGAATAATCAGTGAGACAGCTAGCGCCTTTTTCCAGCTCAAGCTCGGTCATGGATACAACAAACTATATATTTACAAGCGAGTGTGAAGCAACACAGATTGGTGTGGATGTGAGAAGAAAGAAACGCCTGATAACCTCCTGCTAAGTTGGAGTAACTACAGACATGAACGGAATAATTTAAGAGAAAAAATTAACAATAAATCGAGCATGAAACTTCTGCTTCACGCCAAAGTTTGCACATAAAACACATTGAAGTTTTCAAAGGAGACAAAAATATCAACAAGGAAGTGGCACACTGAGAGATTGGAGAGGGAGGTTGCAAGATACAGCAACATAGAACAGATCAAGGGTCGAGATGGAGGGAATAACTACGGAGAATTTATTAGAGTTTGATCCTCAGGATCAACTAGCACAAAACTGTAATATTCATGTTTGAAATTAACCTGTAAGTAATTGAACTAATTAGATAGATCCTTGGGTAGTCTTTCACAATCTAGGGCTCAGTAGAGACTTAGATTTTAATCAATCAATAAATATGGTTTCATACTCAATTCACATTGATGAGTAGATATTTGTCTACATCTGACATAATTCAGGTACATCTGAGCGTTATTAAGGTTAAATTCTCCAATCATGGCAAAGTAATACTTCAAACTTTTACGTAATTAAAATATGATGCAAAAAAAAGAAATACTTCAAATTTGAATATATCTTCGGACTACTGATATTAATCACCTCTAATCTCGAACCTCTCCATGAAGGAGAAATCGATAAGCGTCATCAGGATAGGAGAGGTGATTAGTTGAATGGGCCCAAATTTGCACAAGTATCCAGTCCAAAAGAGAACAAACAGTGGCCGGAAATAACACCGCTTTCAAAGAACGATCAGAATCTTGGGAGAACAAGGAAAAGGAGCGGCGCTCGGGGACCTGAGCACATGCGGATGGTGGTAAATGGAAAGTAGCAAACCTGCACAAGGAAAAGAAAACAGGTAGTAATTAGATAAAATATAGATAAATACCTAACCAAATTCATCAAAGCCTTACCAGGGCCCAGAGCTGTTTTGTTTTGTTTTGTTCATTAACGTGCTAGGTTACATGACTACCGTTGCACTCCTATTGGAGCTTAAGCACGTGTGGGGTTGGGCCGGATCAGGTTAACTACCGTGAAGTACAGATAAACCTCGTCCCAATTTAATGACCGGACCACCTCAGACTTCACCCATGTGTTGAATCATACCAAGCCTAACCGTCCAGAAACCCGCTGTATACACGCCGTAGCGCAATTTCTTCCTCATTGACTCCGAAATATAATTGCCGTCCAAGATCTCATCGTTGCTCTAGCCTTGTACCTTCATATCGTACCATTGGGTTGTTTTCGTCATTGGGGATTTGTGTAATCCCCTCGGTGCATCTTCCCTCTTCTTCCTCCTTTGTACACGTCCCGTTTCCATCATGACTTTCCTCAATAGGACGTGTGTGGGTAGGCGATTGGACGAGTATGGAAGTGGGTCGCAGGTATAGGATCGACTGAGAAATGCTTCGTCACAAATATAAAAGGAGTTTGAGAGATGTCGGATGTTTGAATACGACCTCCAGACAGACCTAAATCCATTCGTGAAACGTATGTTAGTGGTGATGAGTTTTTGTTCAACTTTTTTCCGGCTGTGAAATCTCTGTCGACTGATTTATCGACCATAATATCGAGTGCAACTCCTTGAAGTCGAAAACCCATCAAAAAGAAATTCATCCTACCCTTTTTCGTGACTGAGTCTCGGCTCTGGGAGAATATTTCACTCCCAGGTTCGTAGAGGACACCACGGGCCCAGAGCAGTATTGACACGCCAGTAAAAAGCGGACACCTTGGGCTCAATGCTTACTTATACCAAAGAAAAGTTCTTGCAGGAAACCATACTGCCCATGTAGATATCTATCCCAAAACGTCAAGCATAAGGTGATAACTTCTCCAAGACGGGCCAAGGGAAAGAGCGAAATGCTACAGATTCAATACCCTTATTTTTCGAAGCCATGGTAAATAACGCCAAAGATATGGCTACAATTGCACGTGTATCCAAAGGGAAAGATAACAGGAGATATTTCGGTTGACTGGAGAAATCAAGTCTAATATGAGGCAAAGGGGAAATGTGGGCAAGATAGGATAAGTTTGGAGCCTATACTAACAGTAACAGTGTGAGCGTACTTTTTAAAGATAAATGGACAGTAACCTCGAATCAAATCAAAAAATTGAGGAGATTTTGCAATGACGGTTTCATTTTGTACAAATATTATAGTTCGTAGGCAACTGCATAGGCACATAGGGCGCCTAATCAGGTTAAATTGAATTCAAATCTTATTCCATCTCTGTGGCCAAAAGAATCCAACTGCTGTTACAAATCTATGCTCTACATAATGACCATTTTTCTTTTTACGTTAATTGTATTCAAAGTGATGAATTTTCCGCTAACTGCTCGTCGCATTATCCCAAGTAGCTACAGAGCAAGACCGCTTCGTAAATATGTAGTACAGGAGGACCCTGAGTGAGAGGACATGTCTTCGGGTTAAAATATAGTCCACTTCGTCCTTGTTTACTAACCCACGTCAGCTCTTCACCTTTATAGTTATCAGATTTTCGTTTGTGATTCTTGATTTACAATCTTATATAATCGAAACAAGGAAAGTGGTGTTAAATGAGTATTTTGCTCAAAATAAGAGTCATCTGACGAAAATTCTGCGTCAGTTGAAGTAGGCTGCAAATAGTTGATTGTAATCAGAGACGTCATTGAAGGTGTACAAAAGTGAAATTTTCAGCTTGGCTAGTACTTCATTCCTCTTATCTAACGTTTCTAGTTGATTAACTTTTGTTTCGGCACCTGATGGAAGAGTTTTGGTACGGTAACCAAGATCACAGGATCATAATAAAATAGAGGCTTTGGAAGAGTTGTTAAGTAAATATGATGACTAGTTCATACAACCTCTGCTGTCTCATTCGGATTAGTGGGCTTGTGAATTGGTAGCCCTGAGATTTATGTTTGCCTTTTCAGGTAGCTAACGGGTTTGCATGTATTGTGATATTTTTTATCTTTATTTCTTCTTTAGGTCGGTTTTTCTTATCCACTTCAACATTCTCCATCTTTGATAGCGTAGCTAAACTCTCTTCTCCAAGGACGTTTCCAAAAACTGTATTCTTATTATCTAGATGTGGTGATTTCTCGAAACAAATGAAGAATTGACTTCCATTGGTCGCAGGTCCTTTGTTAGCCATGCTTACTATTCCACGCGCATTATGTCGCAAGGATGGTCGAATCTCGTCTTCGAAGGGCTCTTCCCATATAGACGTCCCGCCCTTTGGCTGCGATGGTGGGGCCCCAGTCTGAATCATAAAATGAGGTATAAGCCTATGGAAAAGTGAATTGTCATAGTAATTGGATGCACATAGTGCAAGAAAGTTCTGTAGATCAACATCAATAGAAATTAGTCCTAGCTTAAGTACTGGACAACAAAACTTTGCTGACCTCAGCAGTTTTAGGAACGCTATCACAATAGACCTCAATTTTAATGTTACCGTGAGTAGTATGTAGCGTTACTGACATAATTGAGACTAAGTCGACAGACTAAAGAATCCGAACTTAAAACAAAGCTACGCGAAGGCGATGCGGCGTACATCCTACAAGATCTACAAGCAAGCGAGCAGCTGACGGTAGGCTGCAAGGCTGTAAAAGACCATTCCGATACACCGATAAATGGGGACATGGTCTTAGTCGCGTGTAAGCCAGGCTTGTGAATTTCAGCCGTGGCTTAACTAGGCTCACTGACCGCCCGCCTAATATCGGTCCGATTTGCAGCCAGTCGCATTTTAAGTTGGCGATGAAGCCTCGCCAATTTTCCAAGGCAATTTGGGTAGACAAACAAAATACTGCGTCCATGTCGGTGAATCACCATCTTTTTACAATATTTAGTATGCCTCAGCTGAGCAGGTAATTGTCAAGCTTGTCACCCCAAACAACAAGCCCTAAAAAATTATTGCTGAATTAATGTACTTACCAAATTTATTCATAGCCAGCAGCCGCTCTGGTCTGTCAAGTTCTCTTTGTCGTTCTCTCGACCTTCCAGCCATTCGATCTTTCTAGTTAGCCGTGCCCCCACTTTGGCACCAGCTGCGCCGAGGCCGCAGGAGCCCTGGAAATGATGGCTGCTTTTGTTAGAGTCTCGGGACCACCTAATAGTAATTTTCTCGTTGGGTACCCTGGGATATCAGCAACATTGGTAAGTGGAGCGCTACTGCTCCAGCTTCGGTTGTGAGACGCCAACTTACTTCCGACAGCCTCGTATTGAAGGCAGAGTAGAAATCCGACCTCTGACCGGAATCTCAGCGCCAGTTGCAATCTCTCTGGTACGCATATGCCTACTTCGGCGTGAAACCATCCATCCCTCGGCCGAGTCGATCGCCAAGAAGCATCTTGGCGCACCACGAAAAGAAATTTCTGACTTGGTCGGAAAAGAGTTGCTGTTATTTCGTTGCTCCACAGGAAAGGAATATGAAAGTGTTGTGTTAATGGACTTACCTTTCGTACTCTTCATCCCGTTTGGTCGCGAAGGTCAAGAAGTTAACCGACGGATACCGCCAGCATCGCTACAACTCCCGAGTCGAACAGCGGAGACCTTTTTTGAGTTGGTTGTCACTGTTCAGCAGGGCCAGGAGCTCAAGAAATTTGCCTTCCCCGTCCCAATCCAGAGATATGATACTCTATCAACCTTTGGAATGTATAATCGGCCCGAATCTGCGGAGAGGACAACTGACCATCTAGTCACTCTGGGAATGTCTTTGCCACGATGCTCGTATGGCCCTCTAGATTTGGTTAGCGTGTATGTTAAGCTTTCACCTAATCCAGATTGGTTAAATAAAGCCAAAAAGATCATGATTCAAAAAATTACTGTAGTAATTGAGGAAGAGATCACATTCAACCCTGAAGGTGACGAACCAAACAAGAAAGTCAAGGAAATAGCCAAGCACAATCAGCCAGTCAATATACGCCTCCCTGAAAATGGTTACGTAACGAATTTAGGGCTTGTCTTTCCTTCAAAAGACCCCCGTAACCCAGTTGACGGCTTCACCCGGCGTGGGAAGGCTGCATTTCCGATGCATCTAGTCACAAGTTTCACAACAACAAGTACCCTTTACAAAATTGATTTTTTCCTACGAATCAAGGTAGGGCGATGAAAGACAAATCATTGCTTCACCATCATCCCAGCTAACCCACACAGGCTCACCTATATGGGGCCAAAGATATTACTCTACGACATCCCATCATTGTCTGTCCTCTCGATCATCAAGATTGTCGCGAAGAGATGGATGCCATCGAGCAGGCCGCCAAAGATGCTGCCATGATTGATCCACATAACCCAATGTTGCCAGCCCCCACCATCATCAAGGCCAGTGATCCTAATGCCTTACGGGCTCTTGGACTTGCAATAGTTGGAGGCCTTCACAAAATGTTGATAAACTGAGCATTTACTGCTTTTGAAGGACAGTTCGCCCCACAACTCACATAACTCAAACACCTTCACTTCCTTTTAAAATTTGATCAAGCTACCGAAAATTTATCAACGAAGATGATGCCAAAAGCCCAATATTTAATGCAGAAAATGTTGCGATGAATCTATCTCGATATGGAGTTGGTGAGTTAGGCTTAGCCTATATGACGGGACAGGCGTTTTGGATATTATAACCAACAGATAGGTGGGATGAGAGTATTCGTAGAAGTAAAAGAGCGGTAGTAGTTTGGGATGGGGCTTTCTAGGAAATAGTTGTACACCCCCTTTGGTACCAATTGCTTACAACACTTCAAAAAATTACAATATAACGAGCATTGAATCTCTCAAGCCCTTAGCTTATGGGCCATACTTAGAATTCGAAAAATATTGAAAACAACGTAGATCTTCTCTACTTCATTGATATCATCAACAAAATACTTGGCCGCAATAAAACTTTACAGATTTAGTCTACGTAGGTAAAAGCAAATGGACGTTTATTGTATTTCTAACTCACCTTCTTCGTCGTTAGTTGTGTTTCAGTTAAATACATAGGATGACTTTGGCTTAAACGAATCAGAGAAGCGATGAAAGATCATGATGCCTTGTCTACAACAAGGTAAAAGAACACGATAGCCAGGTGTGAGGAATATATTTTGAGGGTGATGACAACCCGGATGCCTAGTACTCACGAGTGAACATTTTGGAATATATAGCAGCTTAAGAGAAAATATGTAGTCAATGCTGCAAGGTAGGTTTTCCGTCTCGCACTCCGCTCCTTGGTTTTACGATAGGGATATGCATGTAAAAGTGTATAATACGCTAAACTCCCCTGTGTTATATATGATTCCTAAATTTTGTTTTTAATCATTTGTAGTTGATCCAGTCTATACTAGCTATGCCAAACTTAGCCGACCATAAACGAGTAAAATGAAAAATTATAGCTCTCCTTTATAAGAGTGTTATCCCGAACCCTACTTTCCACAAATCTGATATATAGCATCTGCTTCTCTCGCCCTCCACCTCACAAAGTGAGCCGGGAATTTGGAGTTTGGGCCTCGTGGGAGCAGCTCTCCTTCCCGCAGTTCTGTACTATTCCCGCGTGGCTCCTATCTAACTTTAATGGTTATGAAAACAAAAGCCCGAAGGATTATGAAGAATAACTAATCAGTTAATGAGATCGACTCTCTCCCTCTCGACTTCGTGCAAAGAAGCTTCTTCGATAGCCGTTGCTGATCGTATTATGTCTAGGCCCCGCGGCATGGCTTTGCCTAGTGTCACCTGGATGTACATCCATATCACCAACTGCAAAGTTGTGAATTGTGTCTCGCCTACAACGGACAAAGGCAGATCCGGGCCCGCCGGAGGTAAGCCGTGTACTACCGGTGAATAAACTGTCACCGACAGTAGTATTTCGCTCTCGCTCTCGGCTGAATTTCCTTTCACTCGCTAATTCGTCCCGCCAACTTCCTGCTAGGCAGGCATGTAGACAGCCAACGACAGGGCAGCCGCCGTTGGAATAGATGGAGTCCGGATCATTGTCGGGGTCCAGTGTGGCATGCCATTCTTGAATGCAAGCTACGTGACCTCCATGGGCACAGCCTGGACAGTACCACCATGTTCGAAGGGGCCGAAAATCGTGCGTGTCAAAATCATAGTTGCCTTTATACGTTTCACACGTATCCAAGTCGCTGGCAAGATATTCTCGTTGCTCACATATCGGGCATGGTGCCATGAATTCCTGACAACGAGGACATTTCCAGTTTGAATTTTGTATACGTGATATGGGATCAAAAGGTTTGTTACATACCGTGCAAAAGGGACTTACTCGGATATTTTCATGAAAAGCCGTGTAAACCTCGGGATAGTCCGGGACGCAGAGTTTTCGCAAGATTGCAGCTTCAATATAAAGCTCCAGACTGTTAAGACGAGAATGAAAGTGCGACATGATTTGGCTAGCATGAAGAGGATCGATAGTATTTGGAGGGAGGAATGGAAGAAGAAGGAGAATGATAGGAATTAAGTGAATAGGTGTTGATGTTGTGGTCGTATTGTAAGTTACCAGTTCTTTAATAAAATCGATAGGATCTATAATTGGATGTGTGAATATGGGATCGTTTGGATCATGTAAAAAGTCCGATTGTACAAAAGACGGATTTTTATCAACCTTAGCACTCATAGGGGGTTGATGAGTGAAGAGGTGTAGACCGATAGGTTTTGGTCTATCTACCTCATTGGCAGGAGCTTGATATTTAATATCGACTGATGGAAGCTGAGGATCTGTTATTTTCCTTAACGCAGGTTGAAGTACTGATTCTTCTCGAGCCTGTTTTGCTTCCTGTGAAGAAGTATATCCGAGACTACTGGAGCTATTTTGGTCTAAATTGTCGGTTTCTTCGTGGTCTTGTGTCTGGAGAAAACTGTCATTTAACTTTGAAAGTTCTTTTTCTCTTTGGCCATTAGAAGTTGAGCGACAATATGAATGTTCTATCGGATCAAAATCCTTCAAATTTGAGATCTCCTGAACGATCTCAGAGCTAGCTTGACTAGGAGGTATCAGTGGGGTCGATGTATAGTCAATAGTGTAAGATCTCAACTCGAGTCCCCCACTATTTCCATCAGCTTTAAATGAGTTGGATACAGGGATCTGAGCTAGATTATGATCTACCAGGCTAGTTGTCTCTGAAGATTTAAGGGCATCATTTTCTATGATCGATATACAAGGCAATACTCCCGTTTCACGAGATGAGTTACCATCTCTGGAAAGACGAGCTTGCGAGACTACAAACTCAGGGGTAGATTCCTCCTTCTCAAATACATTCTTCTCGAAAATATCATAAACTTTATCTTCGAAATGTCTTTGTGCCGATGCCCTTAGGTCAATCTCTTTACTATCATCAGGCTGAAGATTGAATTGTGTTGGACTAAATGAGCTGTAGTCTGATCTCGATTGCTGATATTCTAGCCGAGAGTCTCGATGGTACTCAGCTCTTCGCGTCAAAAGTAAACCAATACTTGTTTTAAGAAGTCTCCATGTCTGAGATAGGCGATAGTAGCCAAGAATTTCGGCTATGCACCCATAATCTTCTAATATTGAGCTGATACGTTCGTGCGGAAGCACGTTACTCGAATCGTATTTCAGGAGTCGTGTCAAGTATTGGCTACTAAAATGCTGATAATCCAAGGTGCTCAATGCAGTCGGAAAATTACCGACAGCCATTACCTGTTGTGACTGGTAAGATCTAGTAACCTTATTAGATTCTTCTGATATCGTTTTGCCTCCAGCAATTCTAATATTGCTTGGAGAGGCTGGGTTTAGCTGTGCGGAACGACTACTGCTCATTCGGCGGAGCTTTATTTTTTCCTGATTTGAAGCTAACACGCTTGATATCACATCGTCTTCAGAGTCACTCGGACTGATACACATTTTTGAACTTTCGTGGCATAAATTTTCAGGAAATCTATCAGATATCATAGCAGAAGATCTGCGTCTTCGAACAATTGATCGTTGCTCTAGAATCATTAAAATCTTCCCAGCTGTAGAGAAAGAAAAGTTTGATAAGCTTCGCCTGTCTATTAAGCGGGGAACAAACATCATATCCGACTGGATGAACCAGCCCTCTCTCATAGTACTGTTACCATATTTTGTTGTACCAATAGTGTTATTAATTGTCCATAAAATATCAGGTTTCTTCCAGACAAGACCATTAGGAGCGGTGTCCCAACCTTCGTCGCATGGAGGCTTATCTTCAAGCGTGTCCTCGAGACCCTTTAATTCTGGCCGTTGTTGAACAGTAGATGCATTTATCATTTCCCGAGGAGGCCTTGGGTTGTACGGTAACTGCTTGATTGGCATGGTTGGTCTACTTAAGTCCCAGATCTCTACTAGAGCTTCCATCTTTCTATCATCCCGATATACAATGATAATCTGAGAGGCTTTCTTCCCATTGGTGGAAGAGCTATGAATCGCTGGGCGCCAAGATACAATCGAAATTGGTGCTCTAGTTTCAAGAATATGGAGCGCCTTTTGGTTCTTCTTTGCGTTCTTAGAAAGGTCCCACACAAAGCAGAACTGATCTTGTCCACCAGTTGTGACATGCTCACCATTTGGGTGCCATGAAATAGAGCTACACTGACCAGAATGCGCGTTAATCCGTAACATGGGCTTTATAGGATCTCTTAGATCCCACTTCAAGACCTGGCCGAGATCTGTACAACATGCAAAGATGAATCCATCTGTTGGTGACCATTCTACATCTAAAACCTCTGAGGTACATTTAAAAGTATGCCACTGCCGAAGGTACGGAATATTTGAATCCTCACCGGGAGATCTGATGTTCCAACTTTTGACCGTTCCATCTCGACTGGCGGATAAAAGCCATTGCGGTTTGTGGGGACTGACAGCAAGCTTGTAGATATCTCGAGCGTGAGCTTTGACTCTGGCTATCTCCAGCCCTTCTCCTATTTGACTTATATCGTATGCTGTAATGAGCCCATTTGTTGAGGCAGCAATAATTACTTTATTTAAACCACCATGTAGCCACTTCACGGCAACAATATTTAGATTAGTACTTGGTTCTGGGTTGAGAACAGTTGAGCTGCGACTCGTGGCATGGATCCAAATGATTGCTTTCAAATCAATATCCTCGGTGATGGATGAATCTTCAACCTTAAGTATTTTGAAGACCCCCGGCCCTGCAATAACGACCCGAAGACAATCAGGGGATTTATCAAGGCATGATATTTCTTTTCCCACGCAGAAGGCTAAATTTTGAGGTGGTCTTGCTCTTAATTTCTGAGAATTGAGCTGAGATACATCTAGGTCCTCGCGGGGTGTAGCATTCGTTGATGATTGCCCTAGCAAGCGCATAATTTTTTCCCTAGTACTCATATTTGAAGCCAATTCGGATCTATTCACATCTACCTGGATAACTGTTCTGGATTTTAAGGCTTCATAATGGATGTTAAGATTCGTGTCGGCGTGTCACGCTCTACCGATATGAAACGAAATTTAACCGGTAATCCGCCAGATTGGTGCCGTTGGAATTGCGGGTCCAGATTAATGATGTTAGTAGTTATCGACCTGTTAGTGACATTCTGGGCAACGAAACAATAAAACTTGCTATCAGCTGATATTTCACATTCTACTGAATTTCCGGTGATCTGATTTGGGCATGGGTTGCAGTTCACAGAGCCGTAGATACTCAGTGCTAGTAAGGACATGATTAAACAAAACACTCTATTTGCCTAAGGTATTTGGTCACAATGAGACCTAAACTTTGAATAATTGACGAGGCCCGGGTGAGTCTGCGGCGTGTGAATAAGGCTGTACTTCCTAGCAGGTCATGAGTAGCTTGTATATATACTTCGTGGAAATAGTCACGCTACCCATTCAGGGCTTACTTGATGCCCTCTCTTTAGCTGTTTGATAGAGCGTCTGGGGAAACAAGGCTTGTCACCCTCTCTACGCAGGGAGGTTTTATTCCTTCCTCTACACAACGGAAAATCCTGGTCAAGAACACTAGCAGGACTACGATCGCAATTTTCTTAGAATATGGTGTAAAAGTTGAGTCACCGCCATTTTTAACTCTCCACAAGTTTTACAACACTTTGCATCGAGGCTCATGACCCGAGCAGCAGGTCTAGTCACGATAACAACACCAAAATAGCCAAAGCTAGAAATATTGCAGCGGAAGCTATTCCCGTATTCAAACACTAAGTCAACGGCCTTGTTCGTAAATGGGGAAAACCTATACATAATTTTGGACCGTCAAAACCAAAATTTCTGCCGGCAAAGACGATTTTTCACCTTCTAGCGGTGCCTGTGTAATCGCTCAGTATGCTCTGAGTATCTAGGATAGCGAAGAGGAATCACTCTTGAATATATGTAGGACGCAATCTCAAGCATATCTACTATCGATGACTTGTCATCAATGTCGGACCTATCTCTCTGACGCGAGTCCTCTTACTCTATTTTACCACACACACCACCTCGACTCAACGGCTGACAAAGACGGTACTCCAATTGCAAACAGGAACTCACCTCACCTGCTACTGGCCATCACCCACTACCAAATTTACGATGCTGCCTATATCCACAAGCAGGGAATTAGGTCGAAATATACAAAGCCTGGGCCTTGATGTTATGCTCAGCTTTTTTTTTTTTTTTTTTTGCATCAGATTTTAATTGCGTATGCAGCTATCTAGCTATGACACAATATCAAAGAAAAGTACAGAATATATGATTCAACGTAAGGGAAGAGCACTCATGCCTCAGATTTCATTTGCAAGTACCACTGCGAAGTTATGGTGGCTTTTTCTTCACCCCAATTCAACCCTCATCCGTGAATATCCACCCAGGGGAACATCTCAAAAACCCTGAGTTATCCAGACATGCCTTCATCATCTTTCAACCATTCTCCGCGCGATATGTGATCTGAGGTGTCTCTTTCCCAAGTGGAGTAGGTGCCCATGCTACTCAAACCATACCAGAGAACACCACCAGGAGGCGGACCACGACACCTTACATCGTTGGCTTGTTTTTATAGTATCAGCTGCACTCTCACAAGCGAAGTCTTGGCGCGCACAAAGCTCAATTCGTAAAACTGCTTGCCAAAATTCGGAATTTCACTCCCATCATGGTTATATCCTTCCTTTGCATCATCTTGTAAACTTGTCCTGATCCCTCTCACGTCCATCCCAAAGAACTGTCTCCCAGATTTGTGCGCCACGCTTTGCTTCCTCCGTCGGGTATAAATATCGGCGTGGGCGTGTATTTGGTGGTCAACTGAGACCAGAGAAGGTCGAAGAGAGGTGTGGTCATTGGGATGAGGATGTACTAGGTCGTACTTGTAGACTTGATAAGACTCAGGTAGGCGTCAAACTCGTTGGGAGCGGAAAAACGACGTGGTGGAGTAATTTTAAATTTTGCCTCGTGGGCCAACTTCTTTGATATTGCGAAATTTGACTGAACTTGGCTCTGGGAGAATATTTCACTCCCAGGTTCGTAGAGGACACCGCGTACAGGTGTTCAGTCTTGCCCTCCTTATGCTCAGCTATGTAGTATGGTAGGGGGGGTTTTTTTAAATCATTTTGTATTCAGCTATTTAGCTATGACAAGTATGGTAGGTATATTAGCTAGTGCATGGGTAGTTATTATAGTAGTATGGCATTATGTCACATGAAGGAGATCCAGCCTTTACATAAGGGCGTTCTAAATGGTACTGCATGCAGTATGAGAGATGGGTTGTTGATATAGGACAAATGCCATGGCTGCTCAGTTGGGAGCACAATTTGGTGAGCTGCATACTGGCTACGTGATCGGTCTACAAGCGAAAAAGCTAGGGGATAAGGGAAGAGCTTCCCCCAATCTGTAACATAACAATTATCATAGTAACTTCACTTCTGCATATTAATGAAGATAACTCTCGACAAACTACTTGAGACGTTCCGGCGCAAATGTATATTCTCGAATCATATACCAATTATAATTCTTGACTTATGGGGGACCCTTGCTCTACTGGGATTATACAACTTGAGGGATAGACGGCTAAGGTGCAGATTTAGAGAGGGAAGAGATCTCGTGTGGGCATGCTGGGACTGAAATCTTCGAAGCGCTTTCAACTTTGGAGCGTTTGTGGCCACTAAAACGATGGTTTCTGGAAATTATCCAATAGTACTTCTATCGTCGATGAGTCCACCGCACTCCCTCGTACCCTAGACGGCACAAAAGAAGTTAGGCTAATCAATTAAACAGCAATCACGCTCTGTCAAGACTTTCATGACATTTCAACCTGACCTCTAGAAAAGGGTTAGAAGGAGGCTACAAAGGCAGAGTGTGAATTAACTGAGGTACACACAAGTCTGCAGCGCCCATCTGGCAAGCCTCTTCGAACACTGTACAAGGGACACTGTATCTTCGAATTTAGTCCTAATGTTGGAACTAGAAGGGCCCTGCACCCAGCGGTTATTGCAATTTTTCCCGGCTGCCATACACCCGCAAATGGCTATCGTTTCGTTAGCTGGGGAGGGGAGATAATGAAAGGCAAAGGACTTCTCTCAGTGTATGATCGAACGAGGACTTTTGTGGGGCCCTCCTTATACCGATAGTAGGACTAGATCCGAAGACATTCAGGCATGTACAACTCTGCACAGAGCTGAAATCTCTTTGCAGATTATATCAGGTAAAGAATGCTACGAGTGTTAGTTAGCTGGGCTGACTGAAGGGCCCAGCCTTGCATGTAAGTGAGAGATGACCAACGAGTCTGGCTCTTGGACCAAGTTAGACGCTTAGTAAGTGATTATTTAAGGTTTTCATCATTATACTTGATACATCGAGTCAATTCCGCTGTCGTGATCTCTTCGAAAAAAAGTATAGATTGTTTTGTGGCATTGATTGCGTAAAGCGATCGTGCACTTCGTCCTTTTACATAGAGAGGGAGAAAATACTGGCATAGTTATCATTGGGCTGTATCCAGAGAAGACCTACTTCTACACAGTCTCAAACAAAAAAAGAAGTATATTATACAAAGAGATAAATTTCCACTATGTAAGTCTAAGTATTTAAAATTTAATAGATTTATATATAGTCTATATTAAGCTTACTAAAGTGATATTTGTGTATATGTGAAGAATCCGTAAACTAGCAGGGCTCTCAGACATTATAAAAGAATAAGAGATTTATGTAAGATTTGAAGAAGTCAATTTGCTTTAATACTCTTGAATACTTGCAAACCTTTTCGGAGATCACTCCATTGTCCAACCCAACTGTCCATGAAGTAATTTTGTTTTGCCAGCCATGGCGCTTTGTTGCCTGATTTAGGTAGAATTCCGCTGGCTTTCTGTATATAAGTAGAGCTAAGATTAAGGATGGGATAACTCTTCATTTGTGCAGCTTCAGCTGTAGACATTCGAGGTACAACAGTTGTTTCTTTGAGGTTAAACTGTTTGAAGAGGCGGCAAAGAAGTAGCGTAGTAGAATCGGCACCTAATGTCCAAGCTGCGTTCGTGTAGCCAATAATGAATGCTGCGTTAGGTATATCTTGCATCATAGCGCCTCTCCATAAATATTTTGAAGATATGTCCACAGGTTTCCCATCTAAATTTATAGAGGCTCCTCCGGCGAGTTGCAACTTGAGACCAGTAGCTAGGACAATGATATCAGCATCCAAAGACTCCCCGCCGGTGGTTTGAATGCCAGTGGCCGTGACAGTCTTAATAGTATCAGTGACAACACTTGCAGTTCCATTACTAAGTGCAGAATAAATATCTCCGTCGGGAGACAAGCAGAGTCGCTGCTCCCAAGGATTATATCGTGGGCTAAAGTGAGGATCAACCGAAACGTTCGACGGTAGCTTAGCTTTCGACACTGCCCGCATTAAGTTTTTAGCGACACCAGGAAAGAAACGACAGAACTGGAAGAAGCAAAATGGTAATACTAGAAACTTAATTCGCGTAATTCTTGCGGCAAGACGAACAGGTAGAAGACGTCGTAGAAGCGCATACACCTTATCTTTTGCAGGCGATGCAAGTATGTAGGTTGGGCTACGCTGAAGCATTGTTACATGTGAAGCTTTCTTGGCCAAATTTGGAACAAGAGTAACGGCGGTTGCACCACTTCCAATAATAACGATCTTCTTGCCCGTATAATCCATATCTTCTGGCCAGAATTGAGGCCTGACTAATGTTCCCTTAAAATTTTCGAGACCCGGAATGTCGGCGGTGAGCGGCTCCTTGTAATTGTAGTAACCCGTACAAAATATAACAAATCGAGCTTGATATTTCACTGTCTGGCTTTCGGTGTCGACATTTAAGTTCCATAGCTGTTCTGTAGATGACCAATTTGCGCTTGTAACCTTGTGTCGATAGCGGATCTTTTTGTCGATACCTTCAGTTTCAGCACTTTCGCGCAAATATGTTCGGATAAGTTCGCCGCCAGCAATCGACTTCTCTCCTAGCCATGGGCGCCAGGAAAAACCGAAAGTATGAAGGTCGGAATCTGAGCGAACTCCCGGGTATCGAAAGAGATCCCAAGTCCCTCCCATTGTGTGACGCCCTTCGAGTATTGTGTAGTCGCATTCTGGTAGCTCTGATTGTAGGCGATAACCTGTATTGATACCAGAGAGCCCTGCACCAATAACTATGATGTGGAAATATTCTGCCGGCTGCTGTTGTTGCTGATTTTGGGAATCCATGATGTGACTTGAGCAGCTGAGAAAATTGAGACGAATGTTTGCATGTCTAAATCCGCCGGCCAGCAAACTGTGCCGCGTACATATTTGTTAGCAACCTTGGTAGTCTTGTGCATGAGCACGGGCCGTTCCACACTGATGGGCTCAACTAAACATAGTGCGGATCTCTCTGTGGGTTCTGATCGGCACTAAAGCTAGGGGCCAAGTTAATTCTCCACCCGCCTGATGGTTTGCTTAGCAAGATAAACATGTAGACCCGATTTCATCCAGGTTGAGCTGCATCTTACCGTGGTAATCAAGCTATTTGAGCAGTTCCTCTCAATCTGACATGACACTCTAAAAAACAAGATGGTTTTCTCGGATTTACGAGTCCTCTCGGGTTCTAACCCTGGATGGCGTTAAAGGGAAACTATTTCTAGTCAGGAGCTGCAGGGATAGTACTTGTCGACAAAATTTACGTCATAGGCCTTCGACCCATCAGTAGTCCGGACAAGCTATTTCAAGGCAGCGAGAGCGCATAGATGACTGAATCTCGAGGCTACCAATACGTAAATATATTTCCTGGCTGTCGTGCACAGTTAAATGATGTGGACCTGTGAGCGGGTGCATATTTAAGTATAACCAGCTCTAGCTATGCGCTCATGTGATTTATGAGGAGTGGGAGTTATGCAAGCATTGAAAGTGATCCGTGCGTGAAAATACCTAATAAGGGCGGTCTTTCTGGTTGAACCCCGGTAAAACACTTTAATGATCTAGGTACAATACGAGATTGAGCCAACATTTATAGAACGTAATGAATTTGTTGGTTGCATATATTGTTCTAGTGAGTCTACGACTATTTAATGACATGCAGGTCCCATCTGCATTTGAGATATAAATACTTGTACCTCGGAAGAAGCTCCCTTCCATTGTATCCTCAACGTTATCTCTCGAGCAGTAACGCCCCCACTATTCTCTGGAAGGCATTGTCACAACTGTGACCTAGAGAATACGGATAGAATTCCGCCAGTTGTTAACAGTAGAGTATCGTCGAAGAGAGCAAGCATCCAGGAACACTTATAAACTGGATCTTGATAGAGGTTTACATGGTATGACTGTGTTTAAGCCCCGTAAAGCCCTCGCTTGCCGGTATTATCACTTAGAATCAAGTCACGCCACAACGGCTGCGTACCTCTATCGTCTAAAAACACGAGAGTACAATATGTGCCACTAATACAGCCGGAGGGTGCGACAAACAGTCTGACATCTAGTGCTGAACTGCCGAAGATGGAGGAAAGTCGGAAATATGATGAGGAGATAGACGGGAGGGGTAAAAGGCTCAACTATTAATAAAATGAATATGGCAATAATTTGTGCAGATTAAAGGGCAACAGCCAGATTGCTAGAGGTTTTGAAGGAAACAGAATTAGGTAAAGAAATCTCTGAACGGGAGGAAGATCTTTACAGGGTGGGACAGCTCGAAGAGCTTGAATGAATGGAATGAAGTAGGTGTTGAGGATAACATGGAGAGGGGTTTGGGTGTAGGAGTCTCTTGAGGAATACGTAAATATACGAGGCAACGGTGCAGAAGTGCGGGAGGAAGGAGAGCTGCTGCCGCGAGAATTAAAGGATAAATATCCGGCTCACCTTTTTTTTGCATCAGATTTGAATTGCGTATGTAGCTATCTAGCGATGACACAACATCGGAGAAAATCAACAGAAAATATGACTCGATTACAACTAGAGCACTCATGCCTCAGATTTCATTTGCAAATACCACTGCGAAGTTACAATGATTTTTTCTTCACCCAAAGTCAACCCTCATCCGTGAGTACCCACCTAGTGGAACGTCTCAAAAACGCTGAATTTTCTTCGCGCAAAATGTGGTCTGAGATGTCACCTTCCCAAGTGGAGTAGATGCTCAGGCTACTCAAATTATACCAGAGAACACCACCTGGAGGCGGACCACGACACCTTCCATCGTTGGCATGTTTATATAGTGTCAGCTTGAGTCTCGCAAGCGAAGTCTTGACGCGCACGTGGCTCAAGTTGTGAAACTCCTGGGCAAAATTCAAAATCACACGCTCATCGAGATTGAAACCATCCTCCGTGTCATCTTGTGGACTTGTCCTGCTTCTTCTCACGTCCATCCCAAAAAACTGTCTCCCAAATTTGTGCGCCACGCTTTGTTTCCTCCGTCGGGTGTAAAAATTGTCTTAAGCGTACATTCAATGATCGGCTGAGGCCCTAGAATAATCTATGAGAGGTGTGGTCATTAAAATGAGGATATACTACGCAGTGCTTGTAGACTTGATGAGACTTAGGCAGCATTCGAACTCGTTGAGAGTGAAAAATTGACGTGGTGGAGTACTTTGAATCATTGCTTTATTGGCCAACTTTTTTGGTATTGCGAAATTTGACTCAACTTGGCTCATGGAAAAAATCTCACTCCCAGGAATAGTTAGATGGCTGAATACACTGTATAAAAAAAGAGGCCTAGACACTGGAAGAACACGAGCTGCTCATATCCATCTATACCTCCATTCTGTGTAACATTTAATTTCATCTTGATCCAATCCACCATAGTCGTATCGGGTGCTGGCTACGATCCGGAAACTCACTATATAGCTTTTTCCCCATGATCAAGGGTAGGTGATGAGTATGGCTTTGAGCTCACAATATAATCTGACCGTGATTAGCTTCGTGATGATAGTAACAGGGGAATGTGTCGAGAGATGAAGACGATACAGTCTGCAAAAACGATTGGAAATCCTCATCAAAGTGAGGACCATATTACTCAGTATTGGCTCTACAGACCCTACAGCGAAAGCTGGAGATCCGTAGGGGACATGAATGAAAGGTATTGAGTTTCGCAAGCCATCAGAATATACTGAACAGATCAAATATATGTAATAACATTAAATTAAAATTTGTAAGATAGCTTTTGTAGCCGTTTATAGTAATGCATTAGCAGGTTTGTCAAATCAATTCGTTCTTTTCATCAACCCGCACCAGCCCAACTTTGTCTTTCGGCTCATGAATATTAGTAAGAGATTCCTTAGCAAGGCCCAAAGCAGTTTTGCAGTTCAGATAAAAGGTGAGCACATTGGTCTCAATTCTTATCTGTATCAAAGGAAAGTTCCCGGAGTGATTAATCCAAAATGTTAGTATGGATATCGATCTCAAAATGTCAAACATATGGTCTTGGCGTGTCCTCAGTGGGCAAGAGGAAGAAGAGAGGTGCTTCGAAAGGCAAAAGATAGGGTTTTCATGGCAATGATGGGTAGCCCAGATGATATAGAGAGGATCACAAAATGGATCCTGGAAAAAGGTTGGTTTGAACAATTGCGGCTTACAAAGTAGAGATTGCATTGGACTAAAAAATGAAACGACGTGAAGAAGAATAGGACGGAATTCACACTGTATGAACAGTGTGAATGAACTTCCAACAGGAAACCTCAGAAAACAAATAACAATGAGATGTGCGGCTTTGGGGGTACTTATCGAATTGGTTTCCTGCTTTATAGATATTGCAGCTAGATATACCTGCATGGGCCCATTGGGTACCTGACCGGCCTGAGTGAAATCAAATCAATTGGATGCCACATTCCTGGTACCCTGCAAACACGAACTAAGGCACTCCTAGCCACTAATCATGATAATTACTGCATCCACGACGCAAATATCCTGAAATAATATTGGCTACAGCTTGCTCGGCCATTCACATTTAAGGCTACCTCAAGAAAGCATGCTGTTCCGAATCTCCTACCTATTTCCACTAACTCAGCTGGCCATCTGTGTCAGCGCGCTATCGTGGAACTTTGACGAGGCTATAATTTCCATCACCGGTAAAGCTGGCTCTCGGCAAGCGTTTAAGGACAAGTACGCAGCTTTTGAAATGATTCTAATCGTACAAATTATGTGCTGACTGCTTCCGCAAACAGACTCTCCGATCATGTTCCACTAGCTAAGCCTGTACTCCTCGGCGAAACTGATACTCTCAAGATTATTTTCACAGCCACTAGTGATGGTATCGCAAAGAGACCCCATCAAGCATTCCTGCTACTTAGGGATCAAGATACGGGGGTTGAAACCGCATTTGTCTCTTCCTTCAAAGGGAATGGTCGGGGAAAAGTAGAATTCGTATGTGCCTTCATCCAGAATCAATTATTATCGTTGACTTTTCAAAGTCACAAAAAGATATACCCAGTCCCTTACTACAATCGTCGCAACCACTGCGAGCTACTTTCCTGCTAGGTTCCTTTGGAGAATCACAAGCCTTTAGGAATCACGTTTTCAATCTCATAGTACTCACTGATCAAGGTTCCTCAACAAAATACGAGAAGCCTTTGAGATACGGCAGGCGAGACGAGATTAACCATACTTTTAGACCTGACCCAAAGAGCGGCCCTATATTTTTATCAGCATTCTTCACCCTCGCAATCGTTGCTACTGTACACATACTATTTGCCAGCGTATGAGACCCAAGTACTCATGTTACTGTGTCTCAGCTAATAGAATACAGTGGATTTACTTTGGTGCTAACCTATCACACTTACCAAGTTCCCTAAAGATCGCGCCTTTGTCACATACTTTATTTTATGGTTCGATTTTAATGATTGAAGCATTATTTTTCTTTTACTACTATAAGTGGAAGTTATTTCAGCTACTGCCATCAGTTGCAATCCTGGGCTTCATTGCCTGCCTGAGTGGACCTAAAGCGCTCTCAGAGGTACAGGGACGTCGTCTTGCAGGCGAGAGGTAAAACTACGGTTGAATGGGACCAGGGTCATGTGGATTTAGGTTCTCAAACAAAATCTACAAGTACAAGACCACTCAGAGCAATATCTGCATTTCAAATAATCATCAATTAGAGAATTTGCATTACAAGTAGTATTTGCCAAGATTTAGCAAGTATTTCATGGGTAAATTAACATGATTAGATCCCCGTTTAATTTGCTGGTATCTGAAATTTACAAGTGGATATGCCAATTCATCACACTGAATTATCCGATTTTTGCATTACTGAAATCCATTTCTGGATGCTGGAAGTCAAAAAGTCAGTGGGTTTTAGATACGATGCTCAGAAAATGCGAACCTGTTTTTTGAAACTTTCGAGCATGTCTAACTTCTTCTGCTCATCACTAGTCGGCTTTCCTATTTCTTTTTGTCTTTGGTCGTACATCATTTTCTCCACCATGCTTCTCGTTTCTCCGTCTAGATCACTTAATTTACTATTCTCTGGCGTGATTTTTGTGACATCGATTTTGGGAGCTGTGATGATGACATGCTCCCACCATTGCATTTTATTTACCTTATCGATGTGTAGCGACAAAGTTTTCATACCTGAAGGAGAAGTAGTAAGGGTCCATGTAGACTCGTCAACAAGAATTTCGTGAGGGAGATCGCCCTGGTGAAGATGTGATTAGCCAAGGTAGATGAGGGTGGAAGATGAAAGCTACGCTCAGAATCTCCTCTTGGCCTTTGATAGCTACGTGTAGAGATTTTTTATTGATGCGTACGACCAAATCTCGGCTTTTTAGATTTCCAGGAATTTCAGTCGTTATGTCAACGTCTGCAATTGTCTGCGTCCACTTGTAGGGTAATGCTGCTTGTTCTTCGGCCTCTTTTGCGCGGGCTGCCGCCTCCTCCTCCTTGGTCAGTTCTGTTCACGGTATCAGTCTATTAAATTTAACCCGGCAGGTTGAGTATTAGCCCGCGACTGGGCTCGCAAACAAATTTTCGAAGACAAACCTTTTTCAGTCATAGTGCACAATTATTTGTCTCGATAGAAGACAGTCAACGCTCGATTATGGGCAGCTACAAAATTGATGCGGGGGCCGTACAAGAATGGTCGACCAGGTGCTATGTCTAGAAGCTTCGGTGTGGTAAAGCCACTAGCGATGAATACAGACCAGTTCTGGCCAAACGAAGAGGATTTGGATGGGAGAGAAGTTCGTGTTAATTTAACGACCCCCAACCACGTCCCTATAGATTGTTTATCGCGTATGGATCCAGGGTATACATGCCGAATCTAGTGAGATGAGATTCTCACGATTGTCACGATTTTGAGTGGGGAGAAGCCAAGTATGGAGCGAACGAATGGAGGGGTAAATGGACACACATGTCCCGAGGCGGGGTCAAAAGGCCCACAAGAATTTGGCCAGGCGAAGCCGAGAGACGTTCGGATATGCTTTGCATCTGCTCGGCCGGACATGTTTTATTATTGGACAGCGTTGCCGCTATAAATGACGGCTACATCGATCACTTGACCGGCCTAGACGCAATTTCGACCTTGATCGAATATCACGTGGGATACCACTGATCCTTGTACCTTGGACTCATTCTCCTAGACCGAATAAGCCGTTTTCCCGACTTATGTTCTCCAGCTGCATGTGCGAGTTCAAAATTGGGTCGGTGTTCGTGGAATCTTCCCGACTAATCCCCACATACAGCCGGCAAAGACGAATTCTTCACCGTCCAGTGGTGTCGGTGTAATCGCTCAGTCTGCTCTGCATATCTGGGATAGCCAAGAAGAATCGCATCCGAATCGAAGTCGAAAGCAACCTCAAGCATATTTCCATTTGACGACTTCTTGACAATGCCTCTCTTACCATACTCAACTGAGTCCTCAACCAACGGGTAAACACTGAGCTGAATGGCTATTCATCACGGGCAACATATCAATTAACTTACAAGTAACAAAAGAGGTAAGGAGCACTGTACAAGGTGTGGCCTGGGTCAGAGAGGAGCCCAATATGCTAGATAGTCATAGACTCAAGTAGTACAATAAAACACACACACACACAATTTTTTGAAATTCGAATTTTCGAATATTCACCCTTTCCCCCTCTCCCTCCCTCTCGCGCTCGTCGCATCCCTTCAATAAATTGTAATCGAGTCACTGGCATTTTCGTCATGCCACCTGTTCGAAAAAAGCTCCCCAACTCAATGTTGGACAACGCGAGAGTCCGCCCGAGGGCTCCTGCAAAAACACCTGGCCTCGCGCAAAAATTATCAAGCCTATTTGCGAGTGAGGCCTTTATCCCTGGGAAGTCTCCAAACCTTCCCGATCAAGAGATGACTGATTCTGACCCGATCAGAACAGAAACAAATGGTCAACAGACCGGGAAACCCGCCGAGCTGGCCCCCGAGGCAAGCAGTTCAAGGAAAGGAAAGGAAGTCGTCCGAGAGAAGACGACAGAACAAGCAGAAACATCTGCAAGAAAATTCACTGTGCCAACTCCGAAAGGCACAGCTTCGACATCAGCACCGGAATATCCTCCGGAGCTGCAATCAGTGATGGAGGCCGAGAAGCGTCGCACGACGCAAATCAAGGCACGTTTATCAATCTGTTCCACTGCAATAAGCAGTGTTGAAGCAGCACTCTCGCCTCTCTCGATTGGCGACGAAAAAGAGTTTGTAGACGGCATCAAAGTCTACCTTCGAGCGGCCATTGGCCAGTTCATACAATCAGGCCCAGGGAGCACTCCACTAGCTCTCCCTGCGCGCCCCAGCAACCCTCCTCCGCCGAGGGCTCATGAAATTAGGGTACCTAACCCTTCGACAACCCAGGCTCCGGCACCAAAGACGACTTGGGCCACAGTAGCCCGTGCAGGTCTAGGCCGCAGCGCCGGGCCGTCGACTACAAAGGCAGCACCGCCCGCCCCAAAAGCAAAAAGTGCCAATCCGAGGACAAAAGTCGACACGAGACTTTTTCTACGCCTCAAAGCTAACCACCCCCACCGACTCCTGTCACCAGCTGGCGTAAGATTAGCTGTGTCACAGGTGCTTGGTACCGCTGCCGACAACATCACGTTGGTTCAGCGGGTCAAAACAGGCTTTGCACTGACAGCAAAGAACGAACTCGCTCGGAAAGAGCTGCTAGATTCCTCCATGTCACGGAGCGAATCTGGAATCAAACTGGAACCATCGTCAAATCTGGTTGCCTTGCAAATTGCCACCGTACCGGTGACAATAAACACACTTGCAGGTCTCATCGAGATCACGGCAAAGATGGTTGCTGACGAAGTCACGCGAGTGACGAAATCGGTTCCGTTTCTTGTCCGTCCGCACGGGTACTGCAAGCCTGGGGCGCCATACGAGAACTGGCAAGCCCTCTTTCCTCGCGAGTCCACGCCCCGACCTGGATTCCGCCTCTTCGACGATTCTGGAGCTGCGAAGCTCTTCCGACCTCGTCCACAACTCGAACAGTGCAAACGTTGTCTTGGCTATCACGCCAGCCGCGGATGCTCTCGCGCTCCAGCTTGCTGGAACTGCGGCTCAAAGATGCACTCGGAAGTGGAGTGCAAGGCCCTCACACGATGTCGCAATTGTGGGGGACCTCACCGATCGGACTCTCGGCACTGCCAAGCCAGACCCAGAAAAGATGGACCGGTGACCAAGGAACAGCTCGCAGCAATTCGCAGAGTCGAGCAAGAAAGATATGCAGACTTTGCCCGTGTCAAAGCTGCATACAAAAAAGACGAAGAGGCGAGGAACGCCTCTGCGAAGGACGTCTCCATGGCGGAGGGATCGGGTTTCGGAATTTTAGAAACCGAAGAAGAAGTTTGAGGACTCGGCAGTCCTTGGTGAAGTCTACGACAACTTTCACAACAAAAAGCAGGAAACCAGCCGACAGCAAAGGTTACCTGAGAGCTCATCTTTCGCTCTCAGCGGAGATTAGGAAAAGTCACTTGGAAGATGTGACATGGAAGGAAACGAGTGAGAAGCGCGGGATCTGGATCACATATGAAATTCTTCTAAATTATTATTTATTTCTTTCAGTTTATTTCAGTTTTTTTGTTTGATTTACGCTTTGATTTTAGTTTTGATTTAAGTTTTGTTGTTAACTTCATCTACTTTTGTTGAGGTTCCCGCGGTTGGAATGAGTTGGGCCTGTACGCAGAGATCCCCACCGGCTCCACCAGTCTTGTACCGATAGTGGACCTAGAGCTTTAGCTTAGGACTTTAAAATTAAAAACAAAAAAAACAACAACACTGAGTCCTTAACCTCTCTCTAACCATGCATCATCTTGCCTCGACGACCAATAAAGAAGTTGCACCAATTGCATACAGGAGCTTGCCCCATTAATCTCCAGCCATCCCTCACTACATATTTTCGACGCTATTTATACCCGTAAGGAGGACATCGAGTCGAAAAATATAAAGCCTGGGTCTTGGCGTGTGGAGAACTATTGCTCTAATGGGACAAACAACTTGAGGGAGAACAGGTGCCTGAGAGGGGAGCGAGAGGGGGAACAGGACTCTGAGGGTCATGCTGAGACTAATATTTTCGAGTGATTTTCAACTCTGGAACTTTTATTTTTTGCATCAGATTTGAATTGCGTACGCAGCTATCTAGCTATGACACAATATCGGAGAAAAGTACAGAATAGATGATTCAACGTAAAGGAAGAGCACTCATGCCTCAGATTTCATTTGCAAGTACCACTGCGAAGTTATGGTGGCTTTTTCTTCACCCCAAGTCAACCTTCATCCGTGAATACCCACCCAGGGGAACGTCTCAAAAACCCTGAGTTATCCAGACATGCCTCCATCAACTTTCAACTTTTCTTCGCGCGAAATATGGTCTAAGGCGTCTCCTTCCCAAGTGGAGTAGGTGCCCAGGCTACTCAGACTATACCGGAGAAAACCACCAGGAGGCGGACCACAACACCTTCCATCGTTGGCTTGTGTTTATAGTGTCAGTTACACTCTCGCAAGCGAATTCTTGGCGCGCACAAAGCTCAATTCGTAAAACTCCTTGCCAAAATTGGGAATTTCACGCCCGTCGAGGTTATATCCTTCCTCTGCATCATCTTGTCAACTTGTCCTGACTCCTCTCACGTCCATCCCAGAGAGCTGTCTCCCAGATTTGTGCGCCACGCTTTGCTTCCTCCGTCGGGTGTAAATATCGGCGTGGGCGTGTATTTGGTGGTCGACTGAGGGCCAGAGAAAGTTGAGGAGTGGTGTGATCATTGGAATAAGGGTGTACTAGGTCTTACTTGTAGACCTGATGAGACTTAGGTAGAAATTAAACTCGTTGGGAGGGAAAAAACGACATGGAGGAGTAATTTGAATCATTGCCTCGTGAGCCAACTTCTTTGATATTGCGAAATTTGACTGAATGTGGCTCTGGGAGAATGTTTCACTCTCAGGTTCGTAACGGACACCGCGTATAGGTGTTCAATCTTGCCCTCTAATTAGTTCTATCATATTCAACTGTTTAAGAGTTGGGATTCATCTGATGTTAGTCAATCACTGCCCCCCACACCTTCATGCACTAGGATATGCCACGTGACTATCACTTTAACATCGCGGCTTACGTGACTAACGAAAGTTAAGTCCAAGACTATCACGTTTTCCTTGAGAATGAACACCTAAATCAACGAAAACGAGGCATACAACATACGTCGAAGATGCAGCGTGGTGGGGGCAAAGCACAGGGTCATCTCTTATCTGATGACATCTGTCCTGTGTGCAAGTCGAACCGCTACCTCAATCCAAAGCTCGAATTCTTCATTAATCCCGAATGTTATCACAAGATGTGTTCCACGTGTGTAGACCGCATCTTTACATCTGGCCCGGCTTCCTGTCCCGTTCCCTACTGTGCCAAGACGCTGCGCAAGCGTGGCTTTCACAAGGCCTTCTTCGCCGATCTCAAGGTGGAGCGCGAGGTAGATATCCGGAGGCGCGTCGGTGCCGTCTTCAACCGGCGCCAGGATGAATTTGAGACGCTCCTCGATTGGAATAACTATCTGGAAGAGGTAGAGGGTTTCGTTTTTGATCTTGTCGAAGGCTCGCGGGAAGAGAAGCTGCGGGCCGAGGAGCGACTGCGACAGTACCGCGAAAGTAACAGTCTCGATATTGAACATAACCGCCAGGTTGGTCTAGAAGCTGCCGAAGTCAAACGACAGCGCGACCGGGTCGAGCGTGAGGCACAAAGACAGCGTAAGCAGGTGGCCCACCAGGAAGCCGAGCAGATGAAAGCAGATATTGAGCAGAGTCGTCGAGAGACACTAGAACGCCTCGCTACTACTGATGAAGACCCGGCCGAGGTAACGGCACGCGCACAAAAGGTTATTCTAAAGAAATCAGCTACCCAACGCCAGCGCCTGCTTTCCCTTAACGACGAAACGCTTCATCCGCCTAGCGAGCAGCTTTCCCTTCGTGGCCTCAAGCGAAAGGAGGCGCCTGTGTTAGCCCTAGACTACGATCCATTTGGTGGAATTGACTTCACGCCTACGCGTTATCTTCTACAGGAAGACTACGATTGCGAATGGCTCGAACCTGCCAAAGCTGACGAGCGACACTTAGCTGGTGGCTACAGTTTTAGCGACTATTTTTCGCGTACTATGTTCGAGGCCTTCTCTGGACTCGGTATATGCATTGGTGAAGCCGAAGGAGAAGCCTTCGCTGAAGTAGGTGATGCTGGCTGTTCGAATTAGAAAAGGAGTTCGCTATCACCACTGCAAGCAGTCTCGGGTACCTCGCCCAATTAAAAACCCAAGCTGTAATGAGTGATTTCTCTTTGGTCTTTCAAGATTTTCACTCCGCAGCGTATTCTCTAATCTACAAGGCCGAATAAATTGTAAGCTTACCTGCACTCTTTATTTAATTCAACTTTGGACGTCCAGGTATTATGTATTTGTCACTAGCGGGTCTATGTCGGCGAAAATTTAAGTCTACTTAGTAATTTGTCCCAAAGATATAACACGCGATATATATAATGCGGCGGTCGATTAGCACTGTGAATGCTGGCTAAAAGCATTAAGGGTTTAACCAGCTTAATTTAATGGACATAAGTATTTCACAAGCTCAGTGCCCCATTACTATATTTAACAGCACAATTCTTGATACCTTAGGCATGTTTGATGGAACAATGCCTATATTGAGAACCCAAATACCAAACGCCGTGCTTTCATCATACATTTCCAGAACTCCATTCAAGACAGCCACTCCTACTGCCATGTTTGTGGCTGTACGGATCGAGGGAATACCGGTACAGTTTCTAAACTGTCAAGCCCACCTCCTATTGGCAGTTGGTTATTTTGCCATCCTATTCCTCCAATGCTATTTGTAAATTGACTCGATCGAAATGGGTTGGTGTTACCTGTTGGGTGCGTGACCCCCTCACCAGTCTGAGACCCAATCCTCGAGTCGGAAGTGGCGGGGTCAAGACGATTGGAAAATGGGTTAGAAGTGCCAGTGACAAGTGGTTGCATTGAAAAACCTGTATGGGACTGCTGTTGTGGTGGGGTTGGTTGGAAATTTTGGCCTGTCACCTGCGGAAAGATCTGGGTTGAACCATTCACAGGCTTCGCGAAAGGATTGGTAGATTTTCCATGGATAGGGGAAGTTCCCTGGGACGAAGGATTTAATATTCCAGTGATGTTATTCGCGTTCAATTTCATAGACTGACGGAATGGATTGGTTGATTGCATTTCTACGGGCTGTGGAATAACTGCCTGTGGTTGGGATACTTGAGACTGGAAATTTACTGCAATATGCTGAGGAATTGGGGTTAGATTACTTGGCTGGAATGAAGGTTGGGGTGTGAAGCCTGTATAGCTAGAGTTTCTTAAGTTGGTCTGTATATTTGATGATACTTGATTGTTAGAGAAACTTGTTGCATCGTACAGTTGTTGGAATGGATTAGGAGTTTGAAAGGAATTTTGTTGAGAAACGAAACCATTATTCTGCAACTGTCCATAATAATGGGCCTGAAACATATCAGCAGACTTGAAGTTGGTAGCTTCCGGCTGCCCAATGGATTTACTGGCAATAGGTTCTTGTTTCTGTTCGATTGACTCGAAAAAATCTATAAGATCTGCATCTGGGATTTTGGTGGGCTTTGTTGCATTGTCGCGTGTAGTTTCTGGGAATGTACGACTCATAGCTACTTGAGTTGGAGGTTCGATTTTGGTAATATTTTTGTTGGGCCCATTTCCATTGTTTTTGCTCTTTTTGGATTCCTGCTCTGCTAAATATTGTCTTCGGTTCGCCTCAAATTCAGGATCCAGTAGATAATCGTCTAGTTGTTTCCCAAGATTTGTAGGAGCGTGCTTTAACTTGGGCACTTCTACTCGGGTTTGGTGCTCATACTGTCTAGCTACACTCAGGTACTGAACAACAAGGTCTGTTTGCTGGGTAAAATTATTGTAAATTTTCAGAGAGCGTTCGGCATCTGGTCTTGACATTTCGAAGAAATGACCTAGTCTGATTGTTACTTTTGGCTCTAAAATGAGGGCGCTAGCATACCCAGAATCTTTATTAGGCCCGTGTTCATGGCTTGAAACATGGCGAGGAGGTCTAACACCAACATGCGAAATACTGTGATAGTTATTTCATTCTCAGGTTCATTGTCAAGGACCTAAGAACCTCAGCTAAAATCGTCTTATCGAAGGGAGATTCTCACATCACATTTCAGCAAGGCTGAAATCTGGTGCTGGACTGATTCTGTTTCTCTAAGCAAGCCTTTATCCACTGTGAGTCTCTCCAACCTTGTTGCTGCTCCCCGGACAAAATCACATTTCGTATCTTTGAAAGACCTCGCTCTTTCGCTTAGATAGTTTGTGTAGTGCCTGATATTACGACCTTGAGTTTGTACTTTGGAACGTTAGAGGTACTTCACAAAACAAGCAAACGTGAAGAGGCATTTAAAGATTTGATCCACAAGCTTACCGTCAGAAAAGCTACTTATAGCTAATATATTCCTATGCCTTGCGAGATAAGCCAGGGTAACGTCTGGCGATCCTTCTCTGATCATTAGATGGACAGTTATCAGACTTTTGAAGACTACAGTCCAAGTTGAATCACAAAGTCTATGCTGCAGTGCGCGAAAGACTTCTGCAACTCCGGGCTCCCCGGAATGCGTTGCTATGAGGATGTGTTCGATATATCTAGTTCATTACATAGTTAGCAGTGCAATTGCTCATCAGAGACGTGGTCGCAAACTTCGATTTAGGAGGAGAAGCCTAGTTGAAATTAGATTAAAGAGATAAGGATAGGTTGCAAGAAAGTGAGACTGCGAGGCTGACCTTAAACTTAGTGGCTCCTTTGACAGATTTTTCAAAGGAGCTTGCCATTTTGGCAGAGGTATCAAATTCGGAAAGTGTGTGGGCAATAGGAGAGTTAGCTTTGCCCAAGAGCGATAACAATGTTGATATGGAAAGGCTAATGAAAACCGGCACCACAGGTACCAATTCCCAAAGGAGCAAGGCAGAATTATGCTTGACTCGTCAGGCTACAAGTCTCCTAGGTTTCGGATGCAATTCAGTATGGCAAATGTCTTCATGCTGATCCGGCATAATAATTTGTTTCGGAACTTTACATAAATAAGCTTGTTGGATGATGCTAGCACAAGGTGATTAAACATCGGTCGGCCCGGAACCGGGTTGGCGCTAGCCCCGGTTCCTAATTTCGCAAAATTATGAATGCCAAATGTAGGCTAACAATGATTATTGCTGGTGCCTGGCACATCATTGTAGCTGCAGGATTTTGAGTTTACTAATTGGATATCTTGGCAACTAGATCGTCTTCGTCTCCGTCTCCAAGTAATTGCTAGCCTCAAATTGGGTATCTCCTAAGGATTTGATATTCCGAGAGAGTGAAGGCTCAACACCAAATGAAGTTTCCAAAACCCCCCTAGACCTCTCTGGAAACTTTTATAGAGCAAGGTTTAGGTGTGTGTTAGTTACGCTCTCAGGGCTCCAAACATGCAATGAGCAAGGCAGTGTAGGTGCTTGAACATGACACACCTACACGTGACATGAATGCCAATCTAGTCTTGGCATTACTCAGCAAACACCCACACCTCATGTATATAGAGCTCGCTGTAGTAACTCCTATTTCTCCTTCCATAGCCAATCTATCTTACATTCCTAAGGCTGCCTCTCTACCATTTTCATACCTCGTGATTGTGTTGAACAAGAATGTCTTTTATTTCTCCCGATGACGGAACTTCTCGATACCAAAAACGGCATAGTAAGTTGCATTCGCTACTGTAAATTAAATACCCTCTCTGATGCTTAACTTGAAATTTGACGATGACCTCCGATTTAATTTTTGCTCAGATCAGGGAGAAATTCATGAGAAGAAAATCAATACAGAGAGTATTTTCATAGGCTCATATGTTTGCAGCGCTTGGTGGGCCCGCCTCGCGCAAGGTTTGTAATCAGAAATACACGGGTCTATCTCCATATGATAGGAAAATTTGAAGATGACATATGCAATTTTCTTTAGGAAAGAAAGGTAGAATGTGCAACACCTGTTATTAAATTGTCCTAAACTTAGAGATCAAAGAAACAGATGTTTTCAGGGCATAGAGCAAAGAACACTCCCAATATTATTTCGAACAAGGACAGGAAAGGAAGCTCTTCTCCAATATTTGGACACATACAAGTGCACAGTAGCACACAAAGAATATTAAAGTAGGAAACACCGATTGGAAATTAACAAGTACTTGGGTAAATTTTATATAAGGAAGGAGTTTGGGGGATATAAATTATGTTAACAATTTGTTTTAGCTAGATAACTGAATAGACTATGAATTAAAAAAATTAGCCCGCTCGCGTAACGCTTCTTTAGAGTTGCTATTTATTTGGAAATAGTTCTGAATATAGTAGTTGTCATAAGTTTTTCAGGGTGCTACAGAACCGGAAATATTTTTCGTCCAGTTCCGTGAATTGATAGATAGGATAATGAAAGTAGGAAGAATACATGAAATTAGCCAGATGAAGAGTCATGAGGGGTGTATCTTTAGATTTTTATTATAGTCCCTACTGAGTCTAAGACTATGGGGGATGGGGTGTATCTTTTTTGGTGGCAGATGTGGATGATGTTCGGGAACCAACACGATATCAGAAGCACAGGTATATTTTTTGATCAGGTAAAAAGGTGCTATATATCTAATAAATCTCTGACGGATGATAGACAACGAAATATCAAATTAAAGGCTCACTTCTGTATAGATATCGAGCAATAACCACCTAGTGGCGGAGGATCAAAGCAAAACACCTTTCAGTGGTGTTCCCTGTAAACCTGGGAGTGAAATATTACACAGAGCCGAGAGAGAGGTGTGCTTATTGTGCTACTTGAGTCTTGGACTATCTAGCACATTGGGCTCCTTTCTGACCCGGGCCATACCTTGTACAGTGCTCCTTACCTCTTTTGTTACTTGAAAGATCATCGATATATTCCCCTTGATGAATAGCCATTTAGCTCAGTATTTACCCGTGGAATTCGGCAACCTTTTCCACGGAACCTTCTACCCAGAAAAACAAACATGGTAGCAATGGAAATTGCGTGCGCTGGAAAAAGTCTCAAAAAATCTGTAGCCCCAGCCAGGCGAGGCCTAGACACCGGGACCACATGAAGTACGCATATTCATCTATATCTCCCTTCTTTGTAACATTTGAGGACATCTTAATCCCATCCACTATCTCCGTATCGAGTGCTAGGTACGCTCCGGAAACTCATCGGATGACTTTTCCTCCATGATCAATGGTCGGTGATGAGAGGGGCTTCGACCCTACCATCTGATCTGATCGTGGTTGGCTTCATGATAATGGTAATAGGAGGATGTACTTAGAGATGAAGACGAAATAGACCACGAAAGCGATAGGGAATCCTCATGGAAGTGAGGAGGATGTTACTCAATCTCGGCTCCGTAGACTCTACAGTGAGAGCTTGAGGTTCGTAGGGGACATCACTGACAGGTGTTGAAAATAGTCCCACAACAGAAATCTGGTCTTCTCCAATGTAATAGAAAATTGTTCAGCACTATAGGAAGTGCCAAAATCTACTTTTAGATTATGCAGCGGATTTAAATATGACTGTCGAACTCCCAATTAAAACGAAAAATATAGGATTTTTAAATAGTTTGTCCAACATAGTTATAGACTCAATTAGGACATAAATGGATAATAATAGTAATACAGTGTTAGGATATTAAGGAAGTAGAGTTACGGGAGCGATAATACACGGAGGGTAAAGTACAATATATATAGAATTTATAAGGTGTTGTGATAATATGGGATGACATACACAAATAAAGTACCAGGAGTGTGTACAGTTTTCACATCCTTAGTACAAAACACATCTTTATCACTCCGTACTTACAGTACCATATTACACATTCCCCACATATCGCATACTACCATCCGTAATATCTTACTCTCGTGACTCTACTTTCTCAATATCCCAACAGGTTATGAGACCGGTGTTTAATAATCCATCGGCTTCCGTTTGATAACAATCAACAACAATGTCTTCACTTACTACAGAAATAAAAGATACCCACAATCACGACGGTCCCCCAGTACAAATATAATTGGTGAAACATAGTAATTCTAGGACTTGGAACATTCACAGAGTGGCGGAGCACTTGCGCGATTGCCTTCAAAAACGCAGGCGTTTTAAAATCGCCGATGGCACTTGGAAGAGATTCATTGCTTTAGACTACGTACATGTGTTGGAAATGGAGACACGGAGTGTTGTGGACGTACGGGCCATCCATTTCGTCTAGGTTCCCGACACGATCTTTTTTTTTTTTTTTGCATCAGATTTTAATTGCGTACGCAACTATCTAGCTATGACACAATATCGGAGAAAATTACAGAATAGATGATTCAACGTAAGGGAAGAGCACTCATGCCTCAGATTTCATTTGCAAGTACCACTGCGAAGTTATGGTGGCTTTTTCTTCACCCCAAGTCAACCCTCATCCGTGAGTACCCACCCAGGGGAACGTCTCAAAAACCCCGAGTTATCCAGACATGCCTCTGTCATCCATCAACTTTTCTCCGCGCGAAATGTAATCTGAGATGTCTCCTTCCCAAGTGGAGTAGGTGCCCAGGCTACTCAGACTATACCGGAGAAAACCACCAGGAGGCGGACCACAACACCTTCCATCGTTTGCTTGTGTTTATAGTGTTAGCTGCACTCTCGCAAGTGAAGTCATGGCGCGCACAAAGCTCAATTCGTAAAACTCTTTCCAAAATTCGAAATTTCACGCCCGTCGAGAATGTATCCCTCTTCTGCATCATCTTGTAAACTTGTCCTGATCCCTCTCACGTACATCCCAGAGAGCTGTCTCCCAGATTTGTGCGCCACGCTTTGCTTCCTCCGTCGGGTATAAATATCGGCGTGGGCGTGTATTTGGCGATGAGCTGAGGCCAAAGAAAGTCGAAAAGAGGTGTGATCATTGAGATGAGGATGTACTAGGTCGTACTTGTAGACTTGATGAGACTTGGGTGGGGGTCAAACTCGTTGGTAATGAAAATTTGATGTGGTGGAGTAATTCGAACCGTTGCCTCGTGGGCCAACTTCTTTGATATTGCGAAATTTGACTGAAATTGGCTCTGTGAGAATATTTCACTCCCAGGTTCGTAGAGGACACCGTGTACAGGTGTTCAGTCTTGCCCTCTCCGACACGATCTTATGTGTATGTAAGAGGTTGGAATGAGCAATATGGTAGCGTTTCAGGCTACCTATTGGAGATATGAGCGGCTGTATGGCGTGGGCACAAGGAGGTTATTGAGGGTTCTCTGTGCCTGGATGGCGCCACACTCATTTATACTGTGGCTTAGGGGAGGGCAAGACTGAACACCTGTCAGTGGTGCTCTCTACGAACCTGGGAGTGAAATATTCTCCCAGAGCCAAGTTCAGTCAAATTTCGCAATATCAAAGAAGTTGGCCCACGAGGCAAAAATTCAAATTACTCCACCATGTCAATCTTTCACTCCCAAAGAGTCCAATTCTCAACTAAGCTTCATCAAGTCTACAAGTACGACATAGTACATCCTCATTTCAATGACCACACCTCTCGTCGACTTTCTCTGGCCTCAGCCGGTCACCAAATACACGCCCACGCCGATATTTATACCCGACGGAGGAAGCAAAGCGTGGAGCACAATTTTGGGAGATGGCTCTTTGGGACGGACGTGAGAGGGATCAGGACAAGTTTACAAGATGATGCAGAAGAGGGATACATTCTCGACGGGCGTGAAATTTCGAATTTTGGAAAGAGTTTTACGAATTGAGCTTTGTGCGCGCCATGACTTCACTTGCGAGAGTGCAGCTAACACTATAAACACAAGCAAACGATGGAAGGTGTTGTGGTCCGCCTCCTGGTGGTGTTCTCTGGTATGGTTTGAGTAGCATGGGCACCTACTCCACTTGGGAAGGAGACATCTCAGATTACATTTCGCGCGGAGAAAAGTTGATGGATGACAGAGGCATGTCTGGATAACTCAGGGTTTTTGAGACGTTCCCCTGGGTGGGTACTCACGGATGAGGGTTGACTTGGGGTGAAGAAAAAGCCACCATAACTTCGCAGTGGTACTTGCAAATGAAATCCGAGGCATGAGTGCTCCTATTATAAACTGAGTCATCTTTTCTGTACTTTTCTCTGATATTGTGTCATAGCTAGATAGCTGCATACGCAATTAAAATCTGATGCAAAAAAAAAAAAAACTGCGGCTTAGGCTACGTGTAGCTTACACTTGTACTTTTAGCGCACATTTCCCACAGTCTTAGCCGTAATCCGATACCGGCAAAGACGAATTCCTCAACTTCCAGTGGTGCCGGTGTAATCGCTCTGTGTGCTCTGCATATCTGGGATAGCCAAGAAGAATCGCATCCGAATCGAAGTCGAAAGCAACCTCAAACACATCTCCATTTGTCAACTTCTCAACAATGCCTCTCTCATCATTATCATCTGAGTCCTCAACCCATCTCTAACCATGCATCATCTCGCCTCAACGACCAATAAAGAAGTTGTACCAATTGCATACAGGAGCTTGCCCCATTAATCTCCAGTCATCTCTCACTACATATTTACGACGCTATCTATACCCGCAAGGAGGAAATAAAGTCGACAAGTACAAAGCCTGGCTCTTGGCTTGTGGGGGACTGTTGCTCTCATGGGACAAACAACTTGAGGAAGAACAGGCGGCGAAGATGTGGAGCGGGAGGGGAAATAGGTCTCTGAAGAGCATGCTGGGATTGATATTCTCGAGGAGTTTTCAACTTTGGATTTTTTGTGGGCGCCAAGACCAAGATTTCGGCTAATTAGCCAGGAAGGCTTCTTCTGTCGATGAGTCAACGGCACTCCCCAGCGCCCTGGACGGCACAAAAGAAGCTAGGCTAAGCTACCATACAGCAATCACGCTCTGTCAAGACTTTTCTGACATTTCAGCACGACCTTTGGGAAGGAGTTGGAAGGAGGCTAGAAAGGCAGAGGGTGAATTTCCCGAGGTACCCATAAGTCTGCAGCGCCCAGCTGACCGGCCTCTTCGAACGCTTCAGAAGGCTCACTATGTCTTCGGATCTAGTCCTAATTTCGGTATTAGGAGAGCTCCGCACCCAGTGGTTTTTTGCGATTTTTCCCGGCTGCCATACACCCGCAAATAGCCATCGTTTCGTTGGCTGGAGAGGGGAGATCATGAAGGGCAAAGGGCTCCTCTTAGTGTATGATCGAATGAGGACTTGTGAGGGGTGGTACCGTTTGAGGGGAGCTGTATGGGAGGCATAGGAGGGAATATACTACTGGCATAGGTATCCTTGGCCTGTAGGCAGAGAGGACCTGCATGTCCTACGTAGTCATAGACTCAGACAGAACAATAAAATGAATTAAAAAAAAAATTAGCTGTAATCCGAACATGACACTCTTTTAGTCAACTTCTACTTTCGTTCCATGAATATTGCGCCCATTTCATTGCGCGATATTTCCAACAACATGTTTCACGTCCAAATACTCGATCAGTCTTTTCAGTTGCACCACAAAATGAAATCGATACCAATGACAAGGAATTTTGAGTACAGGAAGAGAAATTATTGTCCAAAGCCCGCGATACGCAAATAATAATATCGAACTCTTTCGAAACCCAACTGATGGAGCAGTCGCTCAGATTTCGAAGAAATATTGCTCCTGCCGGGTTGTGGAACTTCCTCCCCCATATGTACCCAAATAAAGATATAAAAATAATTACAGAATTGAAGTCCAAGTTCGCCTCCATGAAGCTTGATCCAAGAATAGACACAATCCAATGACTTGTCCTACGCCTCAACAATCTTAGGGTCAAGCTATCAATGAATTCTAGACTAGTCACTGAGGAGGATGTTAAGGAGCTGCCAATTGTGTCCCTCACTAAATATAACTCGATTCGGCCTACGGCTCGATCACACGCTCTAAATATGGGTAGAATTCACGCAGAAAAGATTACCTATTTTCAATCTTACGAGTCCAACTATTCTTATATTCAGCCGTCTCAACCACATGTTGCAAATCTTGCACGCAGCAGCTATAGAAAAAGAGAAATTGTTACATATCGAAGGGGACGCAATACAACGCACATTGATCTTCGTGATAAGCTCGTGTAAAGCTTAATCGAAAAGGAAAGCAAGGAGGAATGGCAATAGACGAAAAGAAGTGTTTCTTTTGTGGTAGAAAATGTCATAAACAACGAGATTATCGCCGAAAGCAATCCAAAAGCAGAGTGGCCAAGGAAATGAATAATGCTAGGGGAGATGCTGACACTCGTTATGTCCAAGTTATAAATATCAATGTAAATATAAGGAAATGGTTAAACTGTCCTTTGCAGCTATTGATGGTGACATGAATTAAGATGATGATTGTGATTGAGATAGATTTCTGTATAGTTTATAATACATGATATGCTCAGGCTCATATACCTCGAGCCAAGCAACCAGATTATGTTCCTCTAGATCTAGATTCATCAGAATAACTACTTAGTCAGCAAAATTCTCCAAGTCTCAGTTGTGTGTTTAGGATCTTGGTTAGGTTTCTAGTAACTAGTCCATGATGTTTCTCATATCACTGAGACATAGTCATGGTTGATACAACAGGTACAAACGATGAATCGTGTCTGTACATGACGTTGTGATATAATCATGATCGTCTGAACAATATCAACTCATGAATGAATCATGACTCTACATAACAGTAAATGATTCACCCTACATGTCTTATTTTTTTGAACACAGTCACACAGCTTGCTCGGAGCAAAATTCGAAAAAAAGTTTAGCTCTACTCAAAATAAAATCAGGTGAAAGTGTTGTGATCAGACCCACTTATAGATCACACAACTTGGGATGGCTAGTATTGGGCAAGTGAACCAACAAGACAAGCGACCCTGCGTCAATGACACGTCATCGGCACACAGCAATGACAACACCAGTATCTCAACCATACATGATTATATGATAATATGACGCAGGTATATCTAATGACATAGTTGTTGAATGTCTGAATGGTTGGCAGTTATTGCTATTGATGGTATATTGTATGTATTGTCTTTGTGTATAAATACTCGCTACTAGACCTCTGTATATGATCAACCTTTTCCTCTCTTATATTCAATAGTCATCAATATAGCAGATCTACAATATATATCTGTCTTCTTCACGTTAGACTTAAAGTGCTATCCTACATCCACCAAAGTTGACTGTTACACTCATTGTGACAATTCTTAGACTTCTCATAACCTCTTTATTACAATAGGTTATGAGCCCGGGCTCATCACATAAGGAACAGTACAGAATAACCATGGGTCACAAGGACAACAAGATCGTCTTGGCACCAGGCGTTTCCTTCGTCAATTGGGAGAACGACCTACAAGCCAAGCTAGCTCGACGCAAAGTATTAGGCCATGTCTTTCATAACATCGAAGGCATAAAACCAATTTCAAAACCAACTCCCCCGATAAGCTTTGAAAGCCAAAAACTATCGACTGAGAAGAGTCATGACTCGGTGAATGACTATGAGGAAAAGTTGGCAATATGGAAGTATGGAGAGATAGAGGCACAAAATATAGTACTGCAACGCTTAGATGAGAAGATTCGGCCAAGGCATTATTGGCACTGTACAGCAAAGCAGTTGTTCGATGAGGTGGCAAACACACACCAGCAGTCTGCTACAACCCCATACTCAGTAGCACTCCGAGCCCTTCATAATACCAAAATGGGGGATAACGCTAAATCCTACTGCAACGAATTCATAAAGAACCTACATGATGTGAACAATGCGGCCGAGTTAATGATAGAAACCCAACAAACATCAGCTGAAAAGACTGAAAATGAATTTGTTGTCTTAAAAGGATATGCAGCCGCCATGTTTGTAGAAGGAACCATGGAAGTGAAGTGGCTGAGCAATTGGAGAGAAAAACGAGCGTACACTGACGGAAAAAAGTACGCTAGGCTGGAGGATATGATGTCTACTCTTAGAGTAGCAGTTGAGCAGAGATCTCTAAGGCCAAATCCAGTTGTAGCCTCAGTCTCTAATAATAGCAGAATGGAACCAGGCCCAGATGATCCTTGTCGGAGATGTAGACATAAACATCTTAACAAAGATTGTTTTAAGCAACATCCTGAACTTCGGCAGTATGGAAAGGTGAAAGATAAGAATGGAGAGGCTAAGACTGCATGTCAAGAAGAATCAAGTGATGAGGAAGAAATTGATAAAAGACCGATATTAGCCAGCATCCTAAATTCAAATGAAAAACGTATGCTATATGATACTGGTGCCTCGCATCAATTTGTGCCAAACAAAAACAAATTTGTCAACTTGAAAAAGTACTCTAAAGCGTTCAAATTTGATCAAGCAGTCGGCTCGTCATCACTGACTCACTATGGTACAGCATGCCTAAGTATAGGGAGTATAAGGTACGAACTTCATAATGCAGTATACTCTCCAAGATCAGCATGTACTATTTTTTCAGCTGGGAGGCTCCAGAGACTGGCAAATATAGTCCCTGACCCTGAAAATAAAATGTTAGTTCAAAAGAAAAGAGGAAAGCCAGATATCAAAATAGCTCGCCTCGTTCGTAAGAATGATGTTTATTATGTTCGTCCGCTTAATGAAAAAATTCTCCAAAAGAACAGAATAACGTTGTTGCACCAGGTGTAGCAAGAGTACCTAATACTACCGGCGCACAGAGGTGGCATGAACGTCTAGGGCATGTTGGTCAAAAAATCCTAAAGAAAACAGTAGATTGTTCAGTTGGCCTACAATCAATAAACTTTAGTGATCTCAGCACTTGCGAGACATGTCATCTAAGTAAAGCTCAGCGATTTATCTCTAGGGATCAAAGACTCATACCAAACGAGCCCTTGGATGAAATATTTGTTGACACAATTGGAAAACTAACAGCCGCTGTATATGGGGAACAATACGCGGTCATCATAACAGATGCAAAGACTCGCATGCGATGGGCATTGACTACACATTTAAAAGACCAGATTGCATCACTTTTAATACAGTGGATAGAAGATCAAAAGTACCAGTATGATAAACGTGTGAAAATAATTTTTAGAGATGGGGGCTCCGAGTTCATGCGTACTAAATCATACTGCAAGCAACACGGAATTAGAACCGATATATCTGCTCCAGATACACCAGAACGAAATGGTGCATCAGAAGCCGCAAATAAAGTCGTCTTGACAATGGCAAGGTCTTTGCTTATTGACGCTCGAATGCCATCTTGTTACTGGCCATGGGCAATTAAACATGCGTGCTTTATTGTTAATCGGCTCTACTGCCTACGCACAAAAATGGTGCCCCTCATTGACTTTCTTCAAGGATTAAATCAACCAGCCCCAGAAAAGATAGACTTCTCGAATTTGCCACGCTTCGGATGTCGTGCCTACAAATATATAGATCCAAAGCCTGGTAAATTTTCTCCTAGAGCAGAGATGGGGTGGTTTGTTGGTTTTCAAGCAAATACCAACAAGAACTTTATTATATTTCACCCGCACTGGACTCCAATACAAGGTTGGAAATGGATAGAAAGCTTTTCTCTACATGTCACATTCAATGAAGATGTCATGTTCGGAGATAGACTTAACCTAGTTGCACAGCAAAGAGCATCTGACTTCTGGAGTAACGGAACTTCATCCTTTTTTGATAGATCAGAGGAGCCATCAGAATCTTCATCTTCCACCTCTCCAGATATTCAAACTGATCCACAGTTCGAGAGGGAGCATTATCGAGAGGAAGTTGGTCAGTCATCAGAGACTGAAGATGATGTACCACAAGTTCCAACTGCTCCAAAAGATCCATCAATAGACTCAGAAATGAAAAATAATACCTTCAATGAAGAGTATGTACCGTCACAGATACATCCCCAAGAACAGAGGGAACCAACTCTAGAAGATCAGGCAAAGCTTTTTCCACGTCAAGAAAGAGTAATTAATCCGCAGGAGCAGAGCGAGAAATGTCAAGAAGAACAGAGGGAGTATACGCTGGCAGAGAATTTAGAGCCGTATCTGCAACACCAGAAGGAGATCAATCAACAAGCATAGATAGGACAAGACATGACAGAACGGAGTCAATTTCAGGAAGAAATCCAAAATTACAATGATTTCGCAAATGAGAATGAAGAAGTAGCATATGACTTCAATATGACTGGATGGGATCCAATACCCCCCATCGCTGGACAGAAAAGATCTCGTTCTCCAGATTCTAATATTCATCGAGGTCCGAGTAAAAATAAAGTAGTTGCTCAACCTAATCACGAAATAATCAATGAGGAAACTCCCTATGATGTTATAATGACAGGCTGGGATCCAGTAGCTCCAAAAGCCGGACACAAAAGGGCTCACTCTCCTGAAGTTGAAACTATGCAGACGAAGCTAGGTAGAAAGGTTATAAAACACGACTACTACCGTATGCATCATGGAATGTCTGCAATTACATCATCAGATCCTAAAACATGGCAAGAAGCTATGACAGGCCCAGAAGCTAAACAATGGATGAAGGCAGCTCAAGAAGAATTCTCCTCTTTGAAAGAGAAAGGTGCTATAAAAATTATTAACCGCAATAAATTACCCAAGGGACGACATCCAATGAAATGTAAATGGGTTTCCAAGAAAAAATTTCTCGGAGATGGGACTATAGATAAATGGAAGGCCAGATGTACAGCGAAAGGCTTTACGCAAAGGTTTGGAATTGATTACCAAGAGACAATTGCTCCAACTCCAAGATCGGAGACTGGTAGGATCATGCTCGTGTTAGCTCATCAATTTAATTGGCACCGACGGCAAGGAGATGTACCCACAGCTTTCCTTAATCCCGACTTAAATATTAATCTTTATATGGAAAATCCCCAGGGATTTGAAAAGAAAAACCATATTATCTTATTGCGAAAAGGTCTCTACGGACTTAAACAGGCAGCTGCGCTATGGTACGATGATGCCAAGGCTACATTGGCAGCGCAAGGCTTATTTCCAACAACATCGGATGTATATCTATACACAACCAAGCAAAAAGACTTGTTTGTCTTACTACATGTTGATGACTTCCAGGTCATGGGTCCGAATCTTACCAAAATTGAAAGACTAATGTCAGCTCTATATAAAAAGTACAAGCTGAAAATGGTAAATACTGACCTCTTCCTGGGAATACACATCTCCAAGCCAAGCAAAAATATCCTAGAGCTCTTGCAGGGACAGTATGCCCGCTTAATTCTTGATAGACATGGACTTACAGACTGCAAGCCGGCCAAAACGCCCCTCGAGAGATTAATGGAGCCAAGAACCTCTGATTGTAGTCCAGGATTCCAAAAAGAATATAATTCAATAGTTGGTGGTCTTCAGTATTTAGCAAACAATACAAGACCTGACATAGCACATGCGGTTAACCATTTAGCTCGTTTCTTGCCAAATCCATCAGAAGAACATTTCGAGGCAGCCAAACGTGTTTTACGATATATTTCAAATTCACCTGACAAGGGCATCAAATTTACCAAAAGGGATGACATGAAGCCAACTTTAGAAGCCTATTCAGATGCAGACTTTGCAGCGGATCCATCTAGCAGTCGGTCAACTTCTGGCTCACTGATCAACCTTGGATCTGGACCTGTATGCTGGAGGTCACATTTACAGCGTGAAGTTGTCTTATCTACAACTAAAGTTGAGTATCTCGCTGCCACAGAAACCTGTCGCCAGTTACAGTGGGCAAAATCACTGCTTGAGGAATTGAATTTACTTGGCATGATTGAAGGATCGAAGCTAACAAATTTATATGTCGATAACCAATCAGCTATTTCTTTGATAAAGAACCATGACAATCACAGACGTTCGAAACATATTGCCCTCCGAAACTTCTTTTGCCGTGATCAGCACCAATCTGGAAAAGTTAATGTGATTTACGTTCAGTCATCAGAACAGTTAGCTGATAGTCTGTCAGATTGGAGTCTAGACGTTTGAGCTGGAGCGAATTCGAAGGGCTAGAAGATGTTAAATGTACGGCGAAAGATGACTGAAGGTATACTAGAGATAATATGGAGGAAATTGAGGGTTGAAAGATGGTTAATCTAAGTATTTAAAAGGTCTAAAGGTTCGAGAGGGTACTAATGATAACTAAAGGTACTAGAGGTAACTAGAGGTGACTAGAGGTGCTAAAGGTAACTAGAGGCGACTATAGGTGACCAGAGGTGATCCGAAGGTGGTGGTTATGACAGAGGACTAAGCGTAAAGAACTCTATGCCTACAGACCAAACCATTGTATATATACCTGCCCTCCTTTCACTAGCTCATCCTAACATAAACCTTAACATAATATCAACATGATACCATGTGCCAAGAACTGTCCTGTTGTCATAGCAACATATGAAGAAAGGTAAAATTATATCCTAAAGAAAGGATCGGAAGAGGAATCCTTACATAGTCTGACCAAATCTAAATCAACAGTACCACTGTATGGCAGCATTAAAAGTAGAGATGGGAATACCAGCCAGTGATCAATAGGACTGTAAGGTTGTTGCCAACAGAGGGAGTGTTGTGATCAGACCCACTTATAGATCACACAACTTGGGATGGCTAGTATTGGGCAAGTGAACCAACAAGACAAGCGACCCTGCGTCAATGACACGTCATCGGCACACAGCAATGACAACACCAGTATCTCAACCATACATGATTATATGATAATATGACGCAGGTATATCTAATGACATAGTTGTTGAATGTCTGAATGGTTGGCAGTTATTGCTATTGATGGTATATTGTATGTATTGTCTTTGTGTATAAATACTCGCTACTAGACCTCTGTATATGATCAACCTTTTCCTCTCTTATATTCAATAGTCATCAATATAGCAGATCTACAATATATATCTGTCTTCTTCACGTTAGACTTAAAGTGCTATCCTACATCCACCAAAGTTGACTGTTACACTCATTGTGACAATTCTTAGACTTCTCATAACCTCGTTATTACAATAGAAAGTAAAAGCTAACAATATAAAACAAATTCCGAAAATAAACAGAGCTTGGTCACCAGCACGAATAATAAACTCCTAAAATTTGCACGGTTTTTAAATTCTAATGCAACAGCTTTCCAAACTGTCACAAAAAATGCATTACTTACTAAGCTGTGACGGCTGTCAAGCCTAAGGGTTCCTGTAGCCTACACTGTCTAGCGCAGGCAATTATACGAAGGGAGGTTCCTGGGGAGATCTTGGATGACAGGGAACCTAGATGATTCACATTGAGCCTTGTTGAAACCTACTGAGAGTTCATGAGGATTACAGAAGTATCAAGGATCTACAGGCGATTGTCGGAGAGTCTGAGTTGACAAGTCATAGAGAGAACCTATCAAACTGTGGATAGTTTGAAGGCGATTAATGTCAGATATAAAGTTTAAGAAGTTAGGTTTACAAAGCTTGGAGTTACTTGTTTCAAAAAAAGGTGTTTCGCTTGGGCTGTAGTAATAAGAACTCTATCTGTTCTGACTAGAGATGTTTCGTTCCAAACCATGAGAAGCTTGGTCTATGGGGATAAGTTGGGGACACATAGAGCATTTGCCATTTTCTAGACGTACATAATCTATATAGTATCAGTAAGAGAAATGGCAGCCAGGAATTAATTGATACTTTTTACTTTTACTTCATACATTTTTCAGTTGACTCGTAGAGTCTAACAGAACCTTATCGAGGAGGGGTATTTCAGTCTGTATATATAGGTAGTCATTAAGAATAGAAATTCTCTCTTCAGAGAATGATAATTAAAATACTGTACCTACAACATCGCTCATGCATTTTGTAATGAAACCGTGACATAAGCCCAGAGAAACTCTGACAATAATTGTCTCCGGAGCATCAAAAAGTTTCAGTCGTATGAGAGATGACTTCTCTACACTCAAGAGATGGAGCACTGCAAATGTGACGGCCCTGTTGTTATGATATGAGACAACGAGGTAGTCGAGGCAAGGGCATCGCGTGTGGCTCAAGGCCACAGCATACATCACTAGTGTACTGGCTAGGCGAGCATGTATATAGTTTCATAGATGTACCCACAATAAATGGACGCAGGTTTAGTCTTATTCTTTCTGTCCATATACCTATAGCATAATATTGTATGAGTCTATTCACTGTCAACCACTAATTATATTATCATCCACTCCTCATCACTCCGCAATGTGACTTCTGCATAGCTCATAACCACAACACCTGTACCATAGTATTGAGTACAAAGGCAATGACGTAGCAATTGATTAGTATTGTATAGAGCCACCCCGTTAGGATTTTTTGTTCATTAACGTGCTAGTGTAAAAGGACGAGAATCACGGACGCTGCACGCAAAGGCTGCCACAAAATAATCTATATTTTCTATGAAGAGAACACTTCATTGGGACAGAGCCAATGTAAGGTGTGTGCTGATGACCACCTGCTTGGATTAGGTTGTCGTTGGCAATTCCTAACCTAATTGTGTTAGATTGCAGGCTTCTATCTCAGGTATTCACGTTGTAATAGAAGTTGTGTAGAGAAGTGTAAGCTGTTAGGCTTGTATTTAATAACACCTAGTGAAGCGAGTTGGGAGATTGAAGAGTCTGAAAACTATAGTGGAGAGTTGTTGATTAAACCCACTTAGTATCAGAGCGCTATTTAAACTAATTACTACATCTGAGTGAAGGACACGATTCACTTGTTTATGCTAAATAATTGGGAGGCTGGTCAATGTATGAGTCGTCATGAATGTGGCTAGTAATAATGGAACCTTATTACGTTCCGTATTAATGCGACTCTTCAATGCCAAGTAGCGCCAATTTCAACAATTACTAGGATATCTTCAGCAGACGGCAAATCCCACTTCGTTCACCACAAGCCGTAACAGCCTTGGTGAGAGACGTAGTCGAGTGTAGGGAGCGATTTCGGAGGCGGTTCCAGGCATCATTGAAGGTTGAAAGGTATTCAGATATGTTATCTCCGTCACGTAATGTGAGATCAGTGACGGCCTTGTTTAGGGAAATAGTGGAACTTGCAGTTTCTCGATCGAGTCGTGCTTTGAATTGGTCCCATGCCACTTTTGTCGTTTGGCAACCTATCACAACGGTCTGCAACGGTTCGTCAACAGCCTTCAGGAGGAGGCCCCGAAGCTGTTTGTTAGCATTGTGCCACTTTTGAAACTCATCTGATTGTATTTCAGATTTTATTTGTGTCTCCTTTGTCAAGAAGTAAGCAATCCCATTGCGTCGAAAGTTATCTCCCAACTGCCAACCCATCTGCGATAGTTTTCATCACCGGTCAGTATTGAAAGTCGGTCGAGTTTAGGAGAGATTGGGGTTTGACCAATATTTGCCTGATTTGATGAGAGTGACATTTGGCTGTGGTTTATGTGCTAACCGGGCTATAACCTGTTGAAGCTTTGCAGTTTAGTGATAGATATGAGAGTGAGGTTTATGGGTCACGATGTATGAGATAACTGAGGTGTGGATGTATGAGTTCCTTACTATTGTTGTTGTTTTAGTTAGGTTTGTATTGTCTATATACTAGAGGGATTTCTCCATCTTCAAGTGAGCCAGATTGCTTAGATCTGGCTGGCGGCTTTCGCCATCCTGTTCCTTCTCCCCCGCATGGCATCACGTGCTATACAACTACTGCTCACCATGAAGTCCGAGGATGAAAAGCGTTAGATTACAATAGAACCAAAGAGGCGTGGAAACTATTGTTTACATGAATATGATCTGGGAGATTAATGATAACAGCTCCATCATATGTTTTTAATACTGTGAAAGGACTGTCCCATCTATCATCCCATTTTTTCTTTGGTCGGTTTTTCTTCAGGTTTCTAAGGAAAATTATTACCTCATCTCCTACTCTGTAGACTGGGGCTTCTGATCTTCGAGAATTTGCATATTCTTCATATTTCTCCTGCGACTGGTGGGACATGGCTTTTAGCTTGGCAAGAATTCGATCAAAGCAGTCAGCAACTAAGTCTGCTCTTAAATACTCTCTTTTTGCAGTATTAGATAGTAATGGTGGCTAAGTCTCTGGGGTTTCGATTTCTAGACGTGGATTAAAACCGTAGTTTGCGTAGAAAGGACATACACCTGTTGTCTCGCTTATCTGATTATTTCCAGCGAACTCAGCTAGTGGTAGCCAATCAACCCAATCATCTTGGGTAAAACTAACAAAGGCCCGAAGATATTAGTTTAAAGATGCGTTGACTATTTCTGTTTGACCATAGGTCTGTGGGTGAAAAGCCGAACTAGGTTTGAGAGTAATAGAGAGACGAGTATTAATCCTACGCCAAATGTCATGGCGAGATATTCCGGAACCAGAGTCTAAGCAGAATGCCTGAGGATAAAATTCACGGAACAGGTTTTTCGGCTCACCCTCAACACTTGCACTTATATGGTGAGACTAGATAATACGCCAACTGGAATTGATATGGTTGAGGTCACAGTTTGGGTTATGATGGGAAATTACAACAGTCTTAGTTGAATTATGTTAGACAGTTATTTGTACTTAAGGAAGCTGGAGCTACAACAAAGTAGTTCTCCAGCTTCACAATCTTATAATATTATTACTGTTGGTAAAACTACCAGGTTCTTGGATTCGAATCCGAAGGGAAAGGTAATCAGTAGAAAATGTATTGTATTGTATCTCTCTATCCGAAGTTTTCTGTGTGGCAGCTATTGCTAAGAAATATATTGAATGTGCACGGGCCTCCACAAACCCTTACTCGCTCTTGCCTAGTTTACAATTATCATATCATACACCCCATTACAATCACATGCCTATAGCTAATTCCCACCAAATTACCATGGTGTTAATGTTTGGGACAATTACAGTATTCCTCTCGCAAACCCGCTTCCTTCTAGCTATAGTACTTCGTCGACTTTCCACCTCTACAGTATTCACCACTTGACCTCTCCATATCCTCGGCGAACGGCGATCTCGATCTACCCTACAGCACGCCGTAACACCAAAACTCAGAAACAAATGCGGAACCACGATCAGAAATGATAGAGTCAGGTGCACCATGGAGTCTATAAATGTTTTTGATGAAACAATCTACCAATTCTGATGTATCAAGAGATGTAGTGGGTATATAATGACGCATTTTAGTGAGTCTATCTACAACCACTAGGATATTTTGGAATATCTTACCATCACGTTTACACGGCGGTAAGTCAACAACATGATCAATTGAAATGTTAGACCATGCACGGACTGGAATTTCGAGAGGCTTAAGAAATCCGGGAGGCGATGAACGTGGAGTCTTAGTCCTGAAGCAGAGAGCGCATCCTTTCACAAAATCAGCAACAAATTGGGTCATTTGTGGCCACCAATAAGTTCTTTGTAATAGATCCAATGTTTTCACACGACCTGGATGGCCTGCAGGGCCGGAAGAATGGGAACGCTGCACAATTTCAAGACGAAGATTTTCATAGTCTGTTACAAAAAGATGTTTTCGAAAGTACACAGATCCGGCATTAATTTTAAACTCTACTTTGTCCTTTCGGAGTAACGATCGTAAGGGTCCGGGCCACCACCGCTTTGTGGTATCTTGTAAAGAATTTATGATCAACTTAGCTATGTCGTTATTCTCGTAAGCAAGGGATATAGCTTCGGTAATAGAAGTTTCATGAGATATAGCGGATATGTGATCAACAACTTGGTTCTTGTTGAGAAGGCTGTGGAGTATATCAGGATGGACTTTATGTTCTGGAATCAAAGTGCGAAAACGATGTTGAAGACGCTCATCAGAATCATTTTTTGGTTGTTGTCCTGGTAAACGGCTCAAGGTATCTGGTATTACTGCATGTGACCCAGGACGATAAGTGATTATAAAGTTGTACTAAGAGAAAAATTCAGACCACCGTACCTGATGTTGGTTTAGCTATTTAGCTGTCAGGAAGGTTTGAAGATTTTTATGGTCTGTAATTATCTCAAATGGCTCTTTATCACCTGCTAGTTCTGGGCGCCATTCTTCTAAAGCTTTGATGATTGCGAGAAGCTCTTTATCATAAATCTCATAGTTTGATTCAGCAGGACTGTGTTTTGAGGAAAAGAAAGCTACAGGATGAAGTATGCCATCATCTCCCTTCTGGAGGAGTGCTCCTCCTGAGGCCCAGTTGGATGCATTAGTTTCAACTATGGTCTGCTTGTGATAATTAAAATAAGCAAGGATTGGTGCCTATGTAAATGAACTTTTGAGTTTCGAAAAAGCGTCTGCCTGCTCAATAGACCACATCCATTGTGATTTGTTACGTAGAAGGCGGGTTAAAGGCTCAATTACACCTGAACAGCCTCTTATGAATCTCCTGTAAAAGTTTGAGAAGCCAAGGAATTTTTGCAATTCTTTCACAGTTGTTGGTTTTTCCCAATCTAGAATTACTTTAACTTTATCAGGATCCATACTTAGTCCATCAGTGGAGATAATTATCCCAAGATTTTTGGCTTTTGTGGTATAGAACTCTGATTTATTGATATCAATTTGTAATCCTGCATCACAGAGTCAAACTATTACATCATCAACGTGTTTGGTATGTTCTTCCTTGGTCTCTGAGTATACTAAAACATAATCCAAATATGCTGTACAGTATTTGTCAAGTGCATCATGTAAGATATAATTGATGTAGTTCTGAAAAGTTGCAGGAGCATTGCACAGACCAAATGGTGTTACTAACATCTCATATAAGCCAAATCGTGTAGTAAATGCAGTCATCCATTCATGTCCTTCGGCAATACGGATACGATTAAAAGCAGCAATGACATTTAGCTTAGTATAATATCTAGCTCTTGAAATGGAATCTAAAGTCTCATGGATTAGGGGGAGCGGGTATCGATTTTTAATGGTAACATCATTAAGGCCGCGATAGTCTTGGTATATTTGTATTCCCCCAGCTGGTTTGGCGGCGAGGAGGATAGGCGCGGCAACTGGCGAGGAAGATTCACGTATGAAACCTTTAGCCAGCATATTGTCAATCCATTTCTTGACACAATTCAACTCTGCTGGAGAGAAGGGCCTATTTTTACGATAGGGTGCTTGTTTTCCAGGGACAAGTTCAATCTTATGGTCCAAAGGACGATGTGGTGGGAGAGAGTTGACATTCTTTGGTAGAAAGTGTTTGGTGTGTTGATGGAATTCGAGTGGTAATATAGCTTTTATTGCATCAGTTTTTAATTCTGGTTTATCTTGGAGAAATTTATCAATATCACTCTGTATCACTTTTCGACGTAAAAGATCTGAAATATCAGGATGATCAGGGCTAGGGAAAATTTGAAAGATATCAAATTCATTATTATCCCTGCAGGTAGTAAAGGTCGTTTCTTTTTCATGTGTTAGTGTATCAGGGTTGTTGGAATTCGGCAGGAAAGATTCATTTTCATAATTATCTGGTGCAGCAGTTTGAAGTGGCTTGTGTGTAACAGGTATTGACAAAATCTTATCTGACAATGAGATTGCTGTAACCGACCTTACTTGCTGAGACGGATTGGACTGTAGGTACTTCCAATCAAGGCAGTGGTGTCGGCAATACAAGGAACTAAAAGTGAGGCTCAAGGACCTCCAATCACATCCAGGTTTGTGTAATTTTAGCCATGGCAGGCCAAGAATTATGGGATTACATCTACTTAGGTTAGTAACAAAAAAGAGAATAATCTCCGAGTGTTGCTCAATATGCAAACGGAATGTAAAGTAGGGGGTTATAGAGGCTTCTGTAGAGCCATCGGCCAAGCGAACAGATCGTGGAGTATAGAGGGGCTTTGTTTCTATTCCAAAACAAATAATAATGGAATCTTTGTCAGCAAATGCCATAGCAGTGCAGCCACTATCAATCAAGCATGTTGTGGGAAACATAACTGAATTATTTGTGCGCGGATTAGAGAGAGAAGGGCAAAGAAGCATTGAATTTGAGGAACCAGTTGAGCATAATTCCAAAGTGGAATTATCCATCAATATATCTTGGATAGGGGTTGTGTTACGGCGTGCGCTAAGGATACTGGGGATCGCCGTCTGCCGAAGGTAGGGTATTAATAACTGTTAGGATTAAAGTTGCTAACGAAGGATACTTAGATATGATTCGATTGGCGAGGTGCCGAGCAGGCGATCAAGAATGATAACTCAGGGTGAACAGAAGTACGAAGAATGTAACAAATAACAAAAGACTGAGAATATCGGACTGTGAGAATATACGATTATAACATTATGTAAATCTAGATTGCAAGATCAAAGATCAAAAGAATGAAAGATTGAGAAGCTGGAGAGCTACTATGTGGCAGCTCCAGCTTCCTTAAGTCTAACTCGAGATAGTACTTGAACTCAACTAAGACTATGACAAATGACAAATGCCGTCATGACGCCAGCCCCTCCATCTCTAACCTTCAGAGTTTTCTCGGAAACCTTCTCATATCACCTTTTCCTCAGAACCTTCTCCTTGAAACCTCTTCAAGGATGCCTGGCCATAACAGGTTGGATGGTGCAGTGGTACACCATCCGGGCCATTCTCCCAAGTAGATACTGGGTAGCTTGAACACCTACCCCATTCGAGACAAGAGAAAGCTGGTTCGAATCCAGTCAGACCCACACACCACTCTCTCTCTTGCGGTAACATTGTACTTGTGGGATGATGAAAGTGTTGGAAATTCAGACTCTATGTGTCTGAAATTTCCCCATGATTGGAACGACTAAGATTCTCACACATGACTCATGGCCTGACTCACGACCTAGATAATTGATATCTCCCTTAGTGAGCATGCTTGATGCTTGAAACTTGACTAGTGCATGGTATGGTCTGATACACGTGTAGGCTTTCATCCACCGACCCTGACCCCATACTCATGTTGTATACTGTCGTGCGTTTCATTGTCATTGTTAGAGTATGGAACGAGTGATGAATGGTATCTAGTCTGGATTTGGTCTATCAAGATTACATGTGTTTAAGCTGTCTAGGAATCACCAAGACAGATAATCTAATCAATTCAATTCATTCAACCCATCTTTTATTTCTCCACAGTTTATCACATATTCTCCCGATTCATATCATTATTATTCTATTTATAAGAATATGATTCCTCTGGACGGGTAATACAGTAGTACGGTTACTGGAATATTTGGAAGTAGATTTGATAAAGTATAGGGTTAAATCGTTGCGTGTGTCTTCGTCTCTACGTCTACACGCTTAATAGAAGTATCGCGATCTCGCACCCTCTAATCTATCGCTCCTAGTCTCATCCACACGCTAATATGAAACTACTAATACAGGGTATATAAAATCAACAGACGCCTTACCCTTTTTAACTCCTAGGCAACCAATAACCACAACCCTAACTCCATTATGTTAAATTGTAGGGAAGATTATGTTTGACCAACCCTTCTTATAATTTAACACTATTCATAAAATGGCGCCCATATTCTTTGTGCCACCTTACTCATCGAACCCATACCGATTTTCCAACAGAAAGCACACTTGGATAGCCACAGGTTTTTTTATTTTATTTTACTTTTGGTCCTAAGCTAACGCTATCTTTTCCACATTGGGTCAAGGACCGGTGGAGCCGGCAAGGATCACTGCGTACAGGCCCAACTCATTCCAACCGCATGAACTTCTACTGAAATTGTAGAAGTTAACAGCAAAACTAAAATCAAATACTGAAATCAAATTTGGAAGAAATACTGTTTGGTCCGGATCCCGCGCTTCTCGCCCGTTCCCTTTCCTGCCACATCTTCCACGTGCCTTTTTCTTATCTCCGCTGAGAGCGAAAGACTAGTTCGCAGATACCCTGAATTCAGCTGGTATCCTGCTATATATATTGAAGCTATCTGTAGACTTCACCGAGGGTTGCTGTACCCTCAAACTTCTTCATCGGATTCCAGGATTCCGAAACCCGATCCCTCGGCCATCGAGACATCCTTCGTTGAGGCCATCGTTGCCTCTTCGGCCCTTTTGACTGCAGCCCTAAATTGAGCCACTTTCGCGAACTCCCCATGCTGGATCTGGCGGATCCGCACGAGCTGCTCTTTTGTCACCGGTCTGGACTTGCTGGGTCTGGCTAAGTAGGCCCGGGAATCCGATCGGTGAGGTCCCCCACAGTTTCGACACCGGGTGAGGGCCTGGCACTCTGATTCTGAGTGCATATTAGATCCGCAGTTCCAACAAGCTGGAGCGCGGGAACAGCCACGGGTGGCGTGAAATTCAAGACACCGTTTGCATTTTTCGATTTTGCGACGAGGTCGGAAGAGCTTTGCAGCTCCAGAGTCGTCGAAAAGGCGGAATCCGGGTCGAGGAGCGGATTCTCGGGGAAATAGCGCTTGCCAATTTGAGTAGGGCGCCCCTGGTTTGCTAGTCCCATGAGGACGAACCAGAAAGGGAACCAACTGGGTCACTCGCGTGACTTCGTCAGCAACCATCTTTGCCGTCACGGCAATTGGGCCAGCAAGAGTTCGAATTGTCTCCGGGACGGTGGCAATTTGCATGGCAACCAGATTTGATGCTGGTTCCAGTTTGATTCCAGATTCGCTCCGTGATGTGGAGGAATCTAGGAGCTCTGTTCGAGCGAGTTCATCCTTTGCGGTTATTGCAAAGCCGGTCTTCACCCGCTGAACCAACGTGATATTGTTGGCAGCGGTTCCCAGCGCCTGAGACACCGCTAGCCTTACTCCAGCTGGAGAAAGGAGACGGTGGGGATGGAAATAGTCAAGGCGCAGAAAAAGTCGTGAATCAACTTTTCCACTCGAGTTGGCACTTTTTGCTTTCTGGGCGGGCGGTGCTGCCTTTTTTGTCGATGGCCCAGCGCTACTGACTAGGCCTGCCCGAGCTACGGTGGCCCAAGTTGTCTTTGGGGCCGGAGCCTGGGTTTTCGTAGAGCTAGGTGCCCTAATTTCTGGAGCCCTCGGTGAGAGAGGGTTGGCGGGGCGGGCAGGAAGGACTGGTGGTGTGCTTATCCAAAAAGGAATCGATAATATATCTCATTCTGTAGCTTTTTTCTCCTCTAAGCATAACCCTGCCGAATCTAATTACGACATCTATGATAAAGAGCTGTGTAAGGATTCTCCTTTCCATCCTAACTTTAGTTTGTAATTTGACCCTTCTCCTGATGTTGTTATGACAACAGAACAGATCTTGGCACTTATTATTATTATTTTTTTTAAATCATTTAATGTGTATTCAGCTATCTAGCTATGACACATGACCGGCGCTATGTATACATGTGGGATGACTCTTTGAACGTTAGAGACACTCATACTCTGGATTTCATTTGCAAATACCACTTTGAGGTATGTTCGCTTACACAAACAGTCGACCCTCCTCCGTCAGTACCCACCAAAGGGAATTTAAAACCCTTTGATTATCCAAGCATGCCTTCGTCATCCATGCATACCAGCGCCGCGAGAAATGTGGTTGTGTTTTGCTGGATTTGAACCAGCGATCTACTGTCTCAAGTGGGATATGTGTCCAAGCTATCCAGACTCTACTTGGCAGACCGGCCAAGAAGATGTACCACCGCACCATTCAACCATGGCAGTTTTTATAGTGTCGCCTGCACTCTCGCAGCGGAAGAATTGGCACGCACAAAGCTCAATTCGTAAAAACTCCTTTCCAAATTTCCAAATTCCACGCCCGTCGAGACTGTATCTATCCTTCGCATCATCTTATGAACTTGTCCTGATTCCTCCCACGTCCATCTCAAAGAACAGTCTCCCAGATTTGTGCGCCATGCTTTGCTTCCTCCGTCGGGTATAAATATCGGCGTGGGCGTGTATTTGGTGACCGGCTGAGGCCAGAGAAAGTCGACGAGAGGTGTGATCATTGGAATAAGGATGTACTAGGTCATACTTGTAGACTTGATGAGGCTTAGGTAGGAATCGATTTCGTTGGGAGTGAAAGATTGACATGTTGGAGTAATTTGAATCATTGCCTCGTGGGCCAACTTGTTCGGTATTGCGAAGTTTGACTGAACTTGGCTCTGGGAGAATGTTTCACTCCCAGGTTCGTAGAGGACACCGCGTACAGGTGTTCAGTCTTGCCCTCCACTTATTATTATGTTAATACTGGTTTGGGGCCTATGTTATGATGAGCTAGTGGGAGGAAAGCAAGTATATGTATGATGGCTTGGTCTGTAGCTATAGAGTTCTTCACGCTTAGTTTTCCGACACAACCACCACCTTCAGATTACCTCGGATTACCTCTAGTCACCTCCAGTTACCTCCTGTATCTTTAGTTACCATTAGTAGCCACTCGAACCTTTAGATCTTTTAGCTATTTATATTACACACTGTTGGTATATCACGGGTATTAAATGTGCTAGCACAATAGGTTCTGAATTTCAGAGGGGTTAGTTGTTCTTCTCTATTCTCTATCTAAGCTATCTAGTGAGAGTTACCCTATGTAGATGCCAAGGCGCTAGTGCGATCAACACCTGTACAGTCAGGCCCCTGTTAAGACGATACTCGTTAAGACGATATTTTTTTCCAGAACAGACTCCATTCCCATACATTTACCGATTACACGATTATCGTTCTTCAACCTGTGAATATTGTCTAAACCAGGGTTTTTTTGCTCGATTGGTGCTAAAAACTCCGCCAAAAAGGGGAATTTCTGTGGATCAACAATATTCTCTGGATGACAATATTTTTCACGGCACCGATTACGTCATATTAACAGGGGTCTGACTGTAGCTAGATTAGGTATTCAAATCCTTTAAAAAAATATCCCCGATAAGACGATATTTTTCACGGCCCCGATTAAATCGTCTTAACAGGGGTTTAACTGTACATGAGAGCCTACACTTCAGACCAATCAGAGGGATCCAAGCACTACTGCTACTTAGTGGGTGATATGATTGTCTCTAAGTAACTATATTTTCCAACACACACCTTTCAAACCTTTAGTTCCTCCTAGTTATCTCCAGTAGACCTTCAGTTATCTCTTGCGATCCATCCGACTTCTTCTCGCCCTCCTATTCCGCTTCAGGTCAAACGCCTACGCTCCAATCTGACAAGCCGCTTGCTATAGTTAAAGCCCTTGATGAATGGCGCCCTGAATTATCCAGTTCGCATGAACCATCCGAGATAATTACTGATCATAAAAACCTACAAACATTCCTGACAGCAAAGCAATTAAACCAATGTCAAGTTCGGTGGTCAGAATTTCTGTCACAGTATAACTTTGAGATTACATATTGCCCTGGATCCAAGGTATTGCTCCCGGATACACTAAGCCGCCTACCAGGTCTCAAGCCAAAGGATGCCTTGGATGAACGACTTCAGAATCGATTTCGCCCGTTAATACCATTAAGTAAAATCAAGGAAAGTGTGGTAAATAATTCGCCCTCAGAGGATAAAATTCCCGAACATAATAATGTAGATTTTATTGCTGCATTAGGTCCTGAACTAACTTTATCTGACTTGATAATTCAAGCGTATAAAACTAACCAGACAGCCCTATCTTTGATTAATTCTTTGAATCTCTATCCAATAGGTCTTGGCCGGCTCCAATTTCCCGCATACTTCGAAAAGATAAGGTTGAATTTAAATTAGTCGATGGGCTAATTTACTTCCTTTGTCACGGCACGGCATTCTGCTCCGCCATGATATACAATTACGTGGAGGGAGGATGTGAGACTGATGGCTGATGCAGGAAGGAGCACGGACGCGGCGATTTAGTGGAAACCCGCCCGAATAGGAATAGCCTCAGGGCTTTTTGTAATGAGATCCTGTTCTTTTCTATTCTTCTCCAGCTTAGTATTTGCTTCACAGATTGAATTATCGCCATACAAGCTGTACTTTCACTTGTGCCTATTCTACGCCGTGACATAATACTAAGCTCCCTAAACTACTCAACGCGACCTCTGTAGAGAGGTAAAATACTAATTTCAGACTCAGTAATCTGTGGACAGCGTTTCGCTCACGATTATCTGGACAGTCATTGGCTAATTGTCTCGCTAATAAAGGAAAGCAGAAGATGCCAGGAGAGTGGCCGAAGGAAGACTTCACAACCTCGGTGTACGCCACCCGCGCACCCGGGGAAGAGGAGGACCTCACTACGAAGATTGATGTTCCATGGTATCAGAAAGTCACTTTTGAATTGTTGGACAAGGATTACAACAAGAGAAACAAACGCCGCGCTGCTGAAGTCAAGAAGGAGACTGATCAAGAACGTCACGAACATACCCTTAAGACTATGTGTACCGCCCTGGCTGATCGCGCCAACAACATCAGCAACTACCTTCGAGATACATTGGAGCAGAAGGCAGAGGCAGAGAAAATGGCACAATCCTGGGCGGAGGAAGCTGAGCGCTGGAAGGCTGCATTCGCAGAGGTCACTCTAGATCTCAAGGCCAAGGATAAGGGTAAGCAGAAGGAGGAATCCAAGTCGGTGCGAGGATCTGCAGCCTATAACACTGTTGAGAAAGACGCTGCCGGCTGTGAGGCCTCAGAGATACCACCAAGATACAAAGAGGTCCGTGACCCACAGGCTAAGCAACTCCGCCACCGCCAGAAGATTGAGAACCCACCCACCTTCATGGGTTCCCATAATCCTACTTTCGAGAACTGGGAACACGCTGTTAAGCGCAAGTTGAACGGCGACTCGATCTACTTTGATGATGAAAACCACAAGATCAATTACCTCTTAGGCTTTATTGGTGGTGATGCACAGGAATTCATAAAACCCTACCTCGAGCCAGAAAGCGTCAACCACATCACTGTTGCGATGTCTATCGTCGAAGTTATGCGAGGAGCCTACGGCAAGACCCGAGGACAGAAGCGCTCCGAAGCTCGTGCCAACTTCAAGAAACTCCGACAAGGGGATGACAGCTTCTCAGCCTTCTTCACTAAGTTCCTGACCTTCGCTTCTCAATTGCAACTTAGAGACGAAGACCGCATGGATGAACTTCGCGAAAAGATGAGTCCCAAGTTGCAAAATGTCATAGCCGGATTGGATTTTGAATCTACCTTGGAGATGTCTCAACACTGCTTGAAAATAGAACCACACCTGCAATTAGCGCGCAAATCGGAGGATCAAGCCGCTCGCTACCAACAACGCAAGGACAGGTACAAGAAGCCAATTCTCCCGCCGGGCCTAACTCGTACTGCACCTCCAAGAGCGTCTGGTCCACCCAAGCCAAAAGTCTTGGCCCGAAACGCTGGTGTCTGCTTCCATTGCCACAAGACTGGTCACTATGCTAACGCGTGTCCTACTGCTAAAGTCAATGAGGTGGATGCGAAGAAGAAGGAGGAAGCTGAAGCATCTGGATCGGAATTCACCATGAGCTCCGATGAGGGAAAAGATTGTCTCTAGGAGAAGTCGCCTTCCTAGAGAATAACACGTATCGAGTAAATGGCATTGATTTGGAAAATTTGTTTGGCGGAAGGCCATTAGTTATAGATTGTACTCTTGAAACTAAAAACAATTCCCAATTTCCAATCTCTGCCCTCATTGATACCGGCGCTAATGGATATGCCTTCGCAGATCGTAAACAACTGCGTGATTGGTACCGAAATAGTAAGATTAAGATGACGCGCTACAATCTCCGTCATCCACTCTCTATCAGAGGCTTCGACGGCGGATCATCCCGACCTCTACGCCATGCCTACGTGATGACACTGACTATAGACTCGCACCGAGTCAACATGCCGTTCTTTGCTACCACACTTGGTAACAAGAACAATGTGATCCTCGGTCGGCAGTGGCTGGCCTATCATAACGTACTCCCAGATTGCGTGCGACACCGGCTGTGGTGGCCAGAAGACCGCAATAATCATCAGTGGGACGCTAACCGTCGTGACCGACTGATTGAACTGCCCCCTCTAGAAATCAACAAACCTCCTGCTAAAAGATCTCCACATTTTATGCCAAAGCAGATATTGAAACGCCCTGCAATGGTAGCAGAAGCGCCGGCGACCCCTTCAATTATTCTGACTCCCCGGCCTACACTGCAGGAGCGACAAGAAGCCTACGATAAGAAAAAGGAGGATCTGGGTCTAGACGAAATGGACACACCTACGCTTTCAGCCGTCGAGGTTGAGACAATTGAAGCGGAAGACCAATGCTGGTTCGTAGAAATGGAAACCGCTTGCGACGGTACAGAGATTGCGCACATTGCGGAGCTCGCTGAAGAAGAAGAGAAGACACAATTGTTGGCCCAATTACCTCCTGAATATCACGATCTTGCCCATGTCTTCTCCAAAAGACGCGCAAAGGAATTGCCGCCGCATAGGGAGTTCGACCATAAGATCAATCTGGATAGCGAGCCTGAGCTCAAGCAAGCTCCCCTCTATAAAATGAATCAGAAAGAGCTAGATACCGTACATGCTTACATCGAGGAGAACCTGGCGAACGGGTTCATCGAACCCAGCGATTCTCCGTTCAATTCCCCGGTCTTGTTTGTCAAGAAAAAGAATGGAGACCTTCGATTTTGTGTAGACTACCGGAAATTAAACGCACACACGCGGAAAGATCGCTATCCTCTGCCCCTCATTGGTGAGACATTAGCCAAGATGGCTGGTTCTAAGAAATTCACCATTCTAGATGTCATCCATGCGTTCAACCGTATCCGGATGCATCCAGACTCCGTGGGATGGACTACGTTTCGTACTCGATTCGGTCAATACCGTTACCGCGTGTTACCTTTTGGTCTGTCAGGTGGCCCGGCCACTTTCCAAAGATATATCAATTCGGTCCTAGGCGATCTGCTCGCTCGTTACGTTTCCGCATATATGGATGATGTATGCGTCCACTCTGAAGATAAAAGTAAACACGTGGCAGAAGTACGCGAGGTCCTTCAGCGTTTGGACAGGGCTGGACTGCAGGTGGATATTAAGAAGTGCCGCTTTAATCAAAAATCTGTTAATTTTCTGGGCTTCATTGTTAACACTTCCGGACTCCTGCCAGACCCGAAGAAGCTGGAAAGTATTCGCGCATGGGAGAGACCTACTAGCAAGACTGCCATTCAATCCTTCTTGGGGTTCTGCAACTATTACCGTAACTTTATAGAGAATTTCTCCCGGATCGCTAAGCCACTGTACAACCTGACAGCAATCCCAAAAGGCCAGTTGTTCCAATGGACCGAGCAAGCTGAAGAAGCGTTCCTTGCCCTGAAAGAGAAATTGGTCAGCCCACCCATTTTACTGTACTTCGATCAGAAGAAGCCTACACGTATAGAGACCGATTGTTCTGATCTAGCAACAGGAGGAGTACTCAGTCAATTGCAGGAGGAAGGCGTGTGGCATCCTGTGGCTTTTCACTCCCGAACCTTGACTGGTCCGGAGGCAAACTATGAGATCCATGATAAGGAGCTGTTGGCTATCATCCAATGCTTGAAAGAATGGCGCGCAGAGCTCACCAGCACCTGGGAGCCGTTCGTGATTCTGACTGATCACCGAGTTCTGGAATACTTTGGTCAGAAGCAGCTACTCAACGATAGGCAAATCCGATGGTCAGAGGTGCTATCGCAATTCAGTTTCGACCTTCAGTACCGACCAGGCAAGGAAAATATTCTGGCAGACGCGTTATCTCGCAAGAAAGAACTTACCCCTACACAAAAAGCTGCAAAAGAACTGGAACGTACGAAAATCCTCCTCCCTCAAAAGAAAGTTACGTTGCCACATGACAGCAAAGTGTTAGCGCCCATCGACGAGGATCTGGATACTATTGATCGTATTTTTATGGCCAACCGAGCAGATCCCGATCTCGAGGATCTACGCCAGCAAGCACGACAGCGGGAAGAACCTTATTCTTTGGAACCTACCGGGTTGGTGCTTCATAAGGGACGCGTGGTGGTGTCAGCCAAAGACAATCTCCGTACTCAAGTGTTGAAGATGATCCACGAATCTACATCCACCGCTCATCCAGGACGAAACAAAATGAGGAAACTAATCGGCGACCGGTACTGGTGGCCACGATACCCAGCAGACATCGAGCGTTATGTGCAGAACTGCCATGTCTGCCGACGATCGCATAAGCCTAGAGACAAGACACCGGGCTTACTACAGCCTTTAGCCATTCCAGAACGTACATGGGATGATATATCGATGGATTTTCACGATGTGGGGGTACCAGACAAACGAGGGTTTAATAACATTTGGGTAGCTGTTGATAGATTGTCTAAACGCCAAATCTCCATCCCCACCACTAAAAGTGCTACAGCAAAGACTGCTGCAGACTTGTTCTACCGTTATGTCTGGCGATTCCGTGGCGCACCGAAGACCATTACCAGCGACCGCGGTCCGCAATTCATTTCGGATTTCATGGATGAGTTGTCAAGGTTAGCGCGCGTCAAACTCAAGCTATCTACGGCAGAACATCCGCAGACAGACGGCCAGACCGAAATTATTAACCAGATCATTGACCAGCGACTGCGACCATTTGTCAATTTCCACCAAGACGATTGGGCGGAGCTGCTTCCCGCTCTAGATGCTGCTGCGGCAGCTATTCCAAATGAATCTACAGGATTGTCGCCATCAATGATTGACTATGGTTACGAAATGCGTTTAGAATTTGACTGGAACCACGAACCCCTCGAGAGAAGCTGAATCGGGACGAGGCCGCGGTGTGGCTTAAACGGATTAGCAGCGCGTTGGATTATGCTAAAGAGAGCATCAAACGCTCACAGGAACAACAGCGTGTTCAAGCCAATAAACATCGCCGAGAAGTAGACTTTGACGTTGGAGATAAAGTGTATATCCGGCGCGGTGCTTGGAGAACTACGAGACCGTCGGATAAGCTGGAAAATCCAATGGTGGGACCATATCGGATCATTGCCAAAGAAGGGCATTCATTCCGCGTTCAACTACCCGCCTCTTGGAAAATACACCCTGTATTTTCACCAGACCGACTGCGCAAAGATCCAGATAACCCGTTGCCCGGCCAGGCCAATCCAGAGCCGCCGGCAGAAGAGGTCAATGGAGAGTTAGAATGGGAGATCGAGAAGGTGTTAGACGCGCGGCTGTATCGCAATCGGCTGCAGTACAAGGTTCAATGGGAAGGCTGGGACGCAGACGAGGAATGGTATCCGGCTGCCAACTTTCGGAACGCACCCCTCATATTAGAAAAGTTCCACGCTGAGCACCCTAAATTGCCAGGGCCACCAAGACGTCTCGCTACGTGGTTGGACGATGCCGCACATGATAGATTTAGTGAGGAACATCCGGAAGATAATATGGTGACCAACCAAGGTCGTGACAACCAACGCCGCCGCAGAAATTAGTCGATTTGGGACAATCGAAGGCTGAGGAGGGGGTGATGTCACGGCACGGCATTCTGCTCCGCCATGATATACAATTACGTGGAGGGAGGATGTGAGACTGATGGCTGATGCAGGAAGGAGCACGGACGCGGCGATTTAGTGGAAACCCGCCCGAATAGGAATAGCCTCAGGGCTTTTTGTAATGAGATCCTGTTCTTTTCTATTCTTCTCCAGCTTAGTATTTGCTTCACAGATTGAATTATCGCCATACAAGCTGTACTTTCACTTGTGCCTATTCTACGCCGTGACATCCTTAATCAAATTTTTATCCCGGACCATGAAGATACACGTCTTGACATTATGTATTGTACTCATTCATCTGGTCCCGCAGGCCACCCTGGTCGCGTCAAAACGCTAGATCTAGTTCAACGCACTTACTGCTGGCCCCAGATGACTCAATTTGTGGCTAATTTTGTGAAAAGATGTGCTCTGTGTTTCCGCACAAAAACTCCCCGCACTTTGCCACCAGGCTTCTTGAAGCTTCTCGAAATCCCTCTTCGTATGTGGGCCGATATTTCTATTGATCATGTAGTAGATCTTCCACCATGTAAGCGAAATGGACGGACATTCCTGCATATTTTAGTAATTGTGGACCGACTTCCAAAAATGCGACATTTCATTCCTGTGACATCTCTGGACGCAAGTGAGCTTGTTGACTGCTTCGTCCAAAATGTATATAAGCTTCATGGTGCGCCGGACTCTATTTTTTCTGATCGTGGCTCCGCTTTTGTTTCTGAATTTTGGCGCAGGCTAAACAAACGCCTCTCTGTTGCACTCAAAACTAGCTCAGCATTTCATCCGCAGACTGACGGCCAGACAGAAATCGTAAACTCAGCTATGAATCAATACCTCCGTGCCTTTACAAACTTTACGCAGGATGATTGGGTCGATTGGCTTCCCCTAGCAGAACTCGCCTCTAACAACCAGACCAGTGATACCACGGGCGTTTCACCATTTTACGCCAATTATGGATATAATCCTCGTCTTGGAATTGAGCCTCCGGATCCTCGGCCCCCAAATTTAAATGAGAGCATCAAAAAGGAAAACTTGCGTGCCGATATAATAGCGGAGCGGTTTGATTGTATACTTGGAAAGTTACATGCTCTTACTAGACAATCGCGAGACCGTTATGAAAACAATGCAAATACTAGAAGATCAGAATCTCCGATTTATCAACCTGGAGACAAAGTGATGATTAGTTTGAAGAACTTGAAGACTAATCGGCCAAAGAAGAAATGGGACAGTAAATGGGACGGACCTTATCGGGTTCTCAAGGTATATAACGGTGCAGTGATTGTCGAGTTACCAGACCACATTCATGTTAATAAAAGTTTTCATACCTCGTTAGTAAGACCATGGACAGAGCCTGTACTTGCTGGCCAGTCAGTTATTAATAGCCTAGAAAATCGAAATGTTACAGCTCGGGTTGCTGAGAGGGGTGATGATGGAAACATTCTGGATAAATGGGAGTTTGAAAAGATATTGGATGTGCATGCTGATGATATCGAGAAATCAGGTCTAACTTATCTCATAAAATGGAAGTACGACAACAAGCTCACTTGGCAACCTCAGGCTGATATTGAAGGCTGCGAAAAAGCTCTCTGGGAATTTCATATCAAGAATCCAGACAAGCCGGGCCCCCAGTGCAAATTAGATGTGTCATTAATTTTTCAAGCCAAAACAAAGCATCTACTACGCCGTTCCAAACGGTACAACGCCTTAAATTGAAGATTTTGAATTAAATTAAATACATGTGTTTGGAGACCAAACTTTTTGGAGGGGGAAGTACTGTCATGGTAGAAGAATGGTAGTTGGCGTGGTTTGAGATTAAGCAATAACTAAGTCTTTAAAGACCTTCGTGTAGCTAGATAGTCTCTTCCCTTCTCGTTGCACAACTCATTTCTTATACTCTACCACGCACCTGGAATTTATGCCCCGCGACACTTATTATCTTGAACACAGTCACACATGTTGCTCGGAGCAAAATCTGGATAAAAGTCTGGCTCTACTCAAAATTAAATCAAGTAAAAGTAAAAGCCTACAATATAAAACAAATTCCAAAAATATACAGAGCTTTATCACCAGCGGAATTCATCAACTCCTTAAATTTATACGGCTTCTGGATTCTAATGCAATAGCTTTCCCAACCGTCACAACATGTATTTCTTACCAAGCCCAGAGAAATTCTCACAATAATCGACTCCGGAGCGTCAGAACATTTCAGTGGTATGAGAGATGATTTCTCTACGCTCAAAAGATGGAGCAGTCCAAAGTCTGTCCAAATTGCAGATGGAATAGTTATTCAATGCGAAGGCTATGGCAATATATCTTTTAGGACTAGTGATAAAATAATTGAACTAAGAGAAGTCTGATTTATCCCTGAGTTTGGTCAAATGCGGCTTCTATCTGTCTGGGCCTTCAATAAGAGAGGCATAGATGTAAAGTTTAATGATGGCTATTGTCAAATAACACGAAACGGCTCAATCTTGTTTGAAGCGGAAGGAGAGGATGGTGTCTTCAAAGTTAAAAAACAAAATCAAAACCTCAAGCAACATCAGCCACAGAAGTTCAGCAACAAATGCCACACCAAACAGAGGCTGAATGGGACATTTTGCATAGAAGAATGGGCCATAATAACATCGAAGATATTGACAGGATTCTGAAAACAGGACACACTGGACTAAACGTCCCTAACAAGAAAAGATCAATTACGATTGGATCAAAATCTTGTGAAGCATTTTTAGCAGGAAAGATGAAGGAAAACTTCGGTAAGAAATCTGACAATTGTTCTAGCACCATATTTTGTCGAGTTAACTGCAATATCTCAGGAATCCAGTCTATCTCAACTAGAGGATATCGGTTCTACTTCCTCATGGTAGATGATGCAACAAGGATATGCTGGGTCAGGTTTCTAAGAACGAGGGAAAAGAATGAGGTTCTAGTCACATTCAAACAAATAAAGACCGAAGCTGAATTGCAATCTGGCAATAAAATTGTCTACATGAGGGCTGGCAAAATTAGGAGTGAATTTGGCACTGCCCTTCAACACTACTTGAAAGAAGTAGGTATAAAATTTGAACCGAGCCCACCATACAAACACTCAATGAACGGAGTTGTTGAAAGATGGATGGGTATTATAGTAGTCATAGCAAGGTCTATGTTATATGAGGCACAGCTACCTCACCAGCTCTGGGATTACGCTGTCGAGTATGCGGCTTCGATCAAGAACAGGGCTCCCACATCCGCGCTACCTTTTGCTGATAATGACGCCCCAGAAAAATCCACTCCCTACAGCGCATATCATGGAAAGCCTGCAGATCTAACCAACATCAGAGTTTTCGGGTGCAAAGCAGATGTGCTTTACCCTTCCGAGTTAATTCCTCAGAAATGGCAACCTCACATTAGAGAGGGAAAATTCATCATGAAAGGAATGACTTCAACGAAAATTTGGAAGCTACTTGATACGCTTACCCTAAGAGACACAGTCTCTGCAGATGTTGAGTTCAATGAATAAGAATTCCCTAAAATTGACATCTCGCTCTTTACTCTACCTGATAGTCCTGTCCTACATAGTTGTAAACTCAAATAGGACATAAATGGATAATAATAATCTACCTGATAGATCAGATGTGCTAACACCTAGACAAGTACCTTTAGAGCGAACAAAGATGTACCAGCCGCAGCTGATAGAAGCTAGGCAGAAAGGTGTTAAGCAAGCGCGTAAGAAGTACGCTGCAATTCGCCCAATTGAGGCAATGAGTTCAGGCAAAAATGACTCTGAATTGCAAAATCCTGTAACTCGCCTACGAGAGGCTGGAGATGCGTCTGATCAGCGCTATATATAGAAGGTGTCACGGCGTAGAATAAGCACAAGTGAGAGTACAGCTTGTATAACTATATATTCAATCTATTGAGCAAATACTAAGACAAAGAAGAAAGAAAGAAAGTCTAATGATAATAGAATCTGCGAGCTTTTGTGTGTGTGCTCTCGCTTCCCAGGGTTGCGTAACCTTATCTTATCTCCTCCCACATATTGGTTCCTCACCCAGCATACCTTCTTGGCCACCTGATATATGTAATGACATGGCAGAATGCCGTGCCGTTACAGAAGGCTCCCGTTAGAATGGACGAGCAAGAGACGTACATAGGTTTGGTAGAGCTACAGACTCCCGTAATAAGACGTGAAGGAAGCTGCCATGAGAATGGGTGGAGGAAGCTCTCACACGAACCCATGGTCGAGGCCAGTCATCCTACTGCAGTAGTGGAAGATGCCACCATGAGGGTAGTAGAGCAAGAATACCTAGGAGGGCGAATGAACTTCAAAGAAAGTACTCCTCAGATTATCCGAGAAGCCATCGAATCATCAATCGGTCAGTCTCCTTGCTCCCCGCCAAAATCAAAATTTGGCAGACCGCTGAGAAGAGTGGCGAAAGCTGTGTTCAATCATGTCGTTACAGCAAATGCTATTTCTGCACAAGCAGTCCATATTAATGCCGGTGAGTCGTCATCGATTCAAGTGCCCACTCCTCCATTTGAATCTATCACTGTTGAACAGGCCATGCATGAAGATCCCAAATTATGGAAAGAGGCAATAAAATCAGAATTGCGCTCTCTGCAAGCCACCAACATGTATACGATTTTGACTGGGTCTCCACCTCCTGGAAAGAAAATAATATCCAGCAAAATAGTTCTTAGAAAGAAGTTCAGAAGTGACGGTAGCTTAAACAGACGAAAAGCACGAATCGTTGTCCGTGGATTTGAACAGCAGTACGGTATCAATTACTTCGAGACTTTTGCGTCGGTAATACGGTACAACACACTCCGGATACTTCTATCAAGGGCTGCAGTAGAAGATCTTGAAATTGAAGCGCTTGATGTGGATACAGCTTTTCTAAATCCAAAATTAGAAGAAGAGATTTATATGGAGATACCTGATTTATTTTCATTACAACACCCTGGAATCAATCGAAAGGAAAATTACCTCAAACTTAACAAATCACTATACGGTTTAGAGCAAGCCCCGCATATTTGGTTCAAAGAAGCCAAAGATCACTTTAATTGAATTTCCTTAAAGAGTGGAGATGCTGATCCAAATCTATTTATGGGTAGAGGTGTCTTCGTACTTCTTTATGTAGATGATATGCTAATCATTGGGAAACATGAAAATTTAAATTCTGTCAAATCAGACATCATGAATAAATAGAGTTGCAAAGCGCTAGGACCAGTTGACACTTTCGTCGGAATTCAAGTGGAAAGAAATAGGCAAAAGCGCACACTTCGCATTCATCAAACTGCCTATACAACAAAACCCATTCAGTGACTTGGAATGGAGAAAAGTATACCTAAGGATCTCCCACTTCCAGCAGGAACAGTCCTAGGCCCATCTACCAAAGATTATATCCATCAAACGCTCAAAAATGACGACATCTGCCTCCATTGACAAATTGTTGGATCTGTCCTATATATTTCTAATTGTACAAGGCCAGACATATCTTTAGCTGTAGGACAACTTGCACGATTTTTGTCTGATCCTGATTCAAACCATTTAAGTATGGCAAATCATCTACTCAGATACCTCAACGGTACAAGGTCGCTCGGGATTAAATACAGACCCGCCTATACAACAAATACCTGGGCTACATGGACAGATACAACATGGGGTACCGAAAATAATAAGAAATCCTTCCAAGAGCAAACAATCATATGGAATGGGGGCGCAGTAACTTGGTCCGCTACCTGTCAGAAAAGCACAGCTCAGAGCTCAAGGGAAGCAGAGATCATGTCTGCTAGTGAAGGGGGCAAAGAAATTGCCTGGATGGAGAAAGTTGCTCATGATATAAACGTCAAAATAACGAAACCTCCGCTTCTATATCTAGACAATCAGGCTGCAATAGAGCGTGCCAAAACCACCAAATTTCATCGAAGAGCTAAACACATTGAAATTAGGAACTTCTACATACGAGACAACATGGTGATGAAAAACAGGCTAATAGTCACGTTTACACCAGGTACTGAACAGATTGCAGATATATAAACAAAATAGTTACCCAGGGACCAGTTTGTGAAAAGTTAAGTCATGTTCAGGCATTCAAGTTGGTGTCTCGTCTTATTTTGTTGTTCTACAATCACGGGCTTATTGTTTTTGCAGTTGTTTTGAAATTTTCATCTCTGCATAACAAAACTGAGTTAGCATTTAAACATTGCTCTGGATGTTTCGGATTGAACTCAGGTAGAAATTGGATCAAATATGATCATTAAATATATAGAAGAGGTTCTGACCTTAAACAACAAAATAGACAGATTTTTATTTTACCAAATGCAAACCTCATTTTCCCTAAAAAGTCTAATACAGTTTGTTAAGTTATAATCAGAGCTAGGCTTACCTTATTTAACGTTGAACAAATTGTATGGGTGTTGAAATTATGGAGTTTAGAGATAAGTCAGGTGATGCTTAATGAAAGTTGTTGGAATAGCATCTCTAGTTTGGTTTATTTGGAGTTGGTGGTTCTTGGTTTACATGCAAACAATTTCCTTTGTTGTGGATTTCGTCATTTGGATAATACTTTATCCGAACGCAACATAGTTAATATCTTGTAGCATAATTGTAAACTAGATAACAAATGGAAGCATGAATGCGCATTTCTTCTGAACAATAGTTCGAAATACTTTCACAAGTTGTCAGGAACTGAGGATAGAGGTTACTGGGATATAATGGTTGCCATGGGTTACGAATCGAGTAATCGAGTAGTAGAAGGTGGACTCTATGAGACCTAGGTTGCTCTGGTTACTATGATGTATATATGGATTGGACAGAGCCGCAGTAGAGGGCCACGTCTTGTCTTCCGTCTTCCACTGGCCTTGTCTCCGATCCTAGATTCCCTCGTCCCTCGTCCTTAGTTCTAGTGAAAATCACAAATTTATACCTTTGACTCTTGCCAACTTCCTCAGATATTTCCCAAGTCACTCAGTAACACTCCCGACGCTACCTTTGGCACCCTCGAGTTTGACACAAGTACTCTCATAACTTTAAGTGAACTAATAAACTTTTAGTGTATGACCTTTGTCATACCAATAGAAGTAATTGATGAAGGGTTTGGTTGTTGAGTTTGTCGGAATATTTCCTATGGATTCTTTGTTTGAGGTAACTCAATAACAATTGTTTCATTCATTTGTATCTATCTTCATTTGTGACAGAGCGCCAGGGCCTTAATAACCTTGAACACTTGTCACATGATATGTGCTTACACAGCTATTACTAATTATTACCCATTTGTCATTACATCTTCATAATCATTATTACCACCCAAACTCCAGCATCCTTGTTTAATGCACATCCAAATAAAACCTTGTGTCCTACTATCCGACAGAGTTTTCTATTACTTCTGTGGTGGGATATACTTTGTTGATCCTACTAGGCTCGATACTTAGTAGTCCCGACCGACTGGTGTTTGGCAAATGGAGGTTGCGTATACCCTGTGCTAGCATTGTTTACTGCTGTTAATAGGAGATCCCGCACGGGCTATCCATTGGGTTTTAAAGGAGTCTGGTACCTGTGTTTAGAATAGTAGTCGAATTGACATCCTTTTATCCTTCATTATTGCATAAGCTTCCCTCTACAAATAAGTCCACGAACGAAGTAGTGGGTTATACATCTTAATAATGGGCGATATTAATATTAAAGAAGTTCACACAGCAGGTTATGATGGGGCCAGGATAAGATCTTGTACCACAATACAGTTTCATTTTTCTGTAGGACTACTGAACTCTTTAAGAAGAGATGTAGGGGTCACACTTTTTAAGTGTTGTGGAAGTTAATGAGGCTCTAGGATATAGCAGCATGGGGACTTGTCAGGAAATGCTGCATAGTCAGCTAGTTGGTCAAGTGAAAGGTGTCTACATCCTTTGTACTATATCCATACAATCTCCACATATTGTATATTACTATCTGCATTATCTTACTCTTGTGACTATACTTTCTCAATATCCTGTTGAAATCTAGACATGCCAGACCGAACTGCACGCAGTGCGGAATAGACGAAGACTACTCATCTTCGATTGCTACCAGCTTTGGTGAGGTCTCGGTTGGTGATGATCTCGGTGGTGTGAATGTTATTCCATCACATAATCAGAAGACAATGTTTCTACCTAAGCGAGGTAGAACATAGATAGACAATTAGATGTAGACTAAACACTATCACTTTTAACTACCTAAATTTAAGTTCAGTAAAACCAAAGCCTCACTGATCCTAACCTTTTATCTCTGATCCTTGAATCCCCAATATCTTACGATTCGCATAGTATTTACTTGACGGCCAACGTTCACTTTTATCATTCCAGATACCCCCTAGAATTTTAATATATCCCAACACCAGTCTTCCTCCAAGTGCCCTAGAAAGTCCAACCATAATACTGGTATTATGGTTATGAGGTTATGTACGACGTCTTGGAGTCTGGAGCTTAATAGTCTGCGGAGCTAAGGGTAGAGCAAGGTGTGGAGATTAAATTTATTAGAATCTATATGTACATATATATGTATATAAAGGGATGAAGCAGCACAGTCTATCTCTGCAAGAGAAGTGTTTCTAATACCCTGCGCACGAACCTCGGCTAATCCCTCACCATATCTTGCTAGCCACACTTGGTTTAGTTCATGTAATGTCTCATTGCTTACACACGCCCATCCATATTGTATATCACAACAACTGGTGATGGCTAAGATTACAATGCACAAGGGTAATGATCACTGAGAGCGAAGGAAGAACTTTCCACATGGTTCCATTGTGTCACAGTTTCGAGGGACAAATGTTGGAACTGTTGTAATTAAGGGAGTAACATGACTGCATTACAATAAACTGTTCACATTAGAATAATGTGCACATGCGCCATGGGATATGATTGACCTAAATTATCACTCATTGGTATGACATAGTATTTCCCAATAGATTCCTAATGGTATCTATTGGCGCTAAGATCTCTCACATCCTTCCTTTCTTGGTTAGACAAGGACAGATGTTGGAACATCCACTAGTGTGCAGAACCCCCTTATTCATGTATACAGAGGAAGGTCCTGTCACATAGATAACTTAAGCAACTCATACAATAGGAAATTATAATAATCTCCATATTATTTACACACTTGAAAATACTAGGGAATATCCTCAAATTCGTCTATTGATCCAAGTCCTAACAGTATAACTCACGAACTTTACTTCTCTTAAAGCCATAACTACCTCCTTCCATACCTTCATCCTAACGGTACGTCATTCCAGCTCAGCATAGCCTTTCAATAGGAATAACTATGTAGTCGATGGTAGTAAATTATAATTCTAAGGAGAGAGCTTCCACTACATCTATCTATTCATTTATATACGTGAAAGCCTCCTCGCCACTGAGGCTAATCCCTATCCTGTTCCTATGCTATGGGACTCCCATAGTGTTCTGACTATGCCTGTAATACAGCACTATCGCGTTATGGTCCGGAAGGATTGTACTCGGTCTCGTATATTCCCAGTCAGTGTAAGCCTATCAACATGTGGTGCAGTGCCGTACTGCCGTGCCGCACTGCCGGGTCCGATGCCATGTGAATACCATGCAAATGCCGACGCAAAAGTATTGTATTGGGTGGCACCGCATATTAGCTCATTGGTAGTCATTAATAACGCCACTCGAATTAAGCCTAAGTTATCCAACATAGGCTACAGAGACCAATCGGCTTACCAGCCATTACAATGGGTGTCAAGGTGTCGAGAGTTCAATAAATCATATTTGGAGATGTCAAAAGGTCAAGATGTCAAAGGTCAAGATGTCAAAGGTCAAGATGTAAAAGGTCAAGATGTCAAAGGTCAAGATGTCAAAGGTTAAGATGTCAAAGGTCAAGATGTAAAAGGTCAAGATGTCAAAGGTCAAGATGTCAAAGGTCAAGATGTCAAAGGTCAAGATGTCAAAGGTCAAGATGTCAAAGGTCAAGATGTCAAAGGTCAAGATGTAAAAGGTCAAGATGTCAAAGGTCAAGATGTCAAAGGTCAAGATGTCAAAGGTCAAGATGTCAAAGGTCAAGATGTCAAAGGTCAAGATGTCAAAGGTCAAGATGTACACAAATTCAATATTGTCGAAAGGTTCCTAAGAATACGAGACCATAATCTGCCGAACCAAAGTCATCCCAATTACTGATTATATATTCCTCTCTATTGTTCTCGAACTTTCCATTATACTCTCACATAGAATAGAATAGTCTAGACAAGTACAGATCAGAACAGAACAGATTAGAATGGAATGGAGTAAGATAGAATAGAACAGAAAAGATTAGGGTAGAATATAGCAGAATACCACAGATATCTTCATACAGAGTTCCTATTGACTCAGAATGGATTCTTGGTCCGTGACAAAACCAGTCTGTGACAAATTGTGTATCATTTCCTTGTATATCTGAGGACTCTGCCAATGACTTGAGTCATCAAAGATTGACTACTCCTTCACTTGACAAATTTTCTCTACAACTTGTTGCTTACACTACTCGGTGAATAACAACTAATGCTTCTACTGTCCAGACAGTGCACAGCTCGTAACTAAGCGAGTATTATAGTTTTAAGCTTATATTAGTATCACTATGCCTGCTAACTTTTACGAGTATGTAGATGTGATAGAATGTGACGGGCTTTGCCCGGACTGGGACTGGTCACTAGGACCACTCCGTCTCTAAGGTAAGGTAGTGGCAGAGCAACGCCCCTGGATAGACTAAAGGGGAGCTAAGGAAGATAGCCGGGAGAAAGGATGATTCTCATAGTGCTAAGGGGGGTAGCCAGGAGAAAGGATGATTCTCAGGGAGCTAAGGAAGATAGCCGGGAGAAAGGATGATTCTCAGGGAGCTAAGGAAGATAGCCGGGAGAAAGGAGTATTCTCATATGGCCAAAGGGGGGAGTTAACACTAGCGTACGCGGAAGACATAAAAGGCAGGATACGATACAGTAGTTTAGCTTCCCAAGGAAAAATAATTAATTCCTATTGAGTCAACGACTTTCGAGTACTTCCGAATTCCTTGGACCTTTTACATAGAAACCGAGTTTGTTGTCACGGCTTGTAAGCTGATAATTGCCTGTAGCCTGCGCTGTCCAAAGTTGGCTTAGCTTGACACTAGGCGGCGCCTATTCTCGGAAGTATCGGCTTACAAGTATTGAAAGGCTGAGGGCGATGGATAGGGAGACGTCACCTTGTGAATAGAATACTGATAGGTATGGGAGAATTCAATAGATCACTTGGACAGAGTAAGATGATTGATTGATGGTGAATTGTATTTGTGGATGATTGATATTGAGAGTAAAAAGGCCCTATCTATATACAGGAGTTCCTACCCTTATTCCTCTACATATTATTGTCTATGATAGCTAGAGTAACTACAATGGTGTCCTCATTGTAGTGAACACGTTGATGTTAGTGTGTAGCAACCAGGAGGCAATAGTGATCAGACTCTAAGGGGTTAACTTTGCTGGTACACAGTTATCCCCTGAAGGTGTGTGCAGTTATGAACTCAGATTTTTACAACAACAAGTAGCAATATCAACATTGTACAACTTCCGAGAATGAGGCGCAAGAGTGGGATACGAGAATGGATGTGCAGATATACAGGTAAATTGGTAAACAGATAGAAAGCTGTGTCATTGGCCGGGATAATAATCATGTGTAAATTAGCTGTTATTATCCTTTTTGATCTATAGTTCACCATAGATTGAAAATAAACTACCTCTGACCATAAGGTTGCCTAAGTGCCTATGCTTAAACTGTGACATTTGTGATGAAAAAATCGATTTCATAAACTCTATGAAGAAGAGAAATCTAACTACAGCTACAAGGTACTTATAACATTCAGTCCACTCTATGAGTCTCGTTGCTTATACCTTTTCCTTGTCACAAACCATCACTGGGATGTCGTGTCGCACCCAGGCAATCGAGTTATGACATGCATAAAATAACACAATTTAGGTATTATAATGGTTACAGTGTTGTGATAGCAACAGTTGCCATTCAGAGTACTAGTTAGTTACTGTGTTATGGCTGTAAACTACTACACACTTGGTTATAGTATTGAAGCTCGTGTACTTAAGGAAGCTCTAAGACTGGATGTGTACTGTAGCTTTTTGTCTTGTAAATTACTCATGTTTTAGAATCTAATTATTAATCTAAATAACTCGTCCTCATTATCAGCCTCTGTCTTCGTCTCCGTCTTCGTCTCCGTCCTCGCCTCCGTCCTCGTCTTCGTCTTCGTCCTAGTCTTCGTCCTCGTCTCTGTCCTCGTCCGTGACATTCCTTAGGTCGAATAATTACCGCACGGCTATGCATTGCCCATATTCACTGTGCTATGACACTGCTTCTATTCACTGTGCTATGACATTGCTTCGATCCCAACAGTCTTATCATGTGTCATGTAGAGACATGATTCATTCATGAGTTGATATTGTTCGGACAATCATGACTATATCACAACGTCATGTACAGACACGATTCATCGTTTGTATCTGTTGTATCAACCATGACTATGTCTCAGTGATATGAGAAACATCATTGACTAGTTACTAGAAACCTAATCAAGATCCTAAACACACAACTGAGACTAGGAGAATTTTACTTAGTAAGTAATTATTCTGATGAATCTAGATCTAGAGGAACACAATCTGGTTGCTTGGCTCGAGGTATATGAACCTGAGCATATCATGTATTATAAACTATACAGAAATCTATCTCAATCACAATCATCATCTTAATTCATGTCACCATCAATAGCTGCAAAGGACAGTTTAACCATTTCCTTATATCATGAGAATCCTCAACAATGCGCTTAGGTATACACCTAAGCTTAAACAACAGGTAAACTGTAACAGTAGACCAATAAGTTCAGGTTGTGGTTGAAGGTGTATCTGAGGTTCTGTTGTGATATCGCTAGTCAGTGACTGGCTCTGCATTGACAGTTGCATATGCACGTCGTGCGCTGACCATGGATACAACTGCTGCCGCTCCTGAGTCTCGGACTTGGGAGCACCGGGTTGAGTCATTGCAGGGCAACAATAGGGTAGTGACATGAAGAGTCAACTGACCACGTGCGCTAGCCATAAGCGGTTAGATATTACCGGACAATTACGGGATAGCGCCCAGAGGTATATGCACACCTAGTGCACTATCGGAACTATACAACTGCTTCCGCTCCTGAGTAATGGAATAAGGACTGCGGAGCTGAGACATTGTATGGGAACGATTGGAGCGACGCTGTGGTGTGTACGCAAACCACAGGCACGAACTATGGACTGGATTGCTGTTGTTCCTGAACAGCTAGGTTCAGGATCGCTCAGCTGGGATATTACATGTAAGTGATTGAGGCATTGCAGCGACGCGTACTCGGACCGCGCGCGCCAGTCATCGGAATAGCGGATGCCTCTCATGAGAGATGGACTCATGAGGTGCAGAGTTTTACCTAGGCACGCTGTTGGCAGTAAGTCAGAAGGCAGTAAGTCAGGAGAAAGAACGTAGACAATGACATGGGTCATATTAGGGTATATAAGTAGTCTATGTTCTGTCTCATGAATGGCATCGGAAAAGTATTGGACAACTGCCAGCAATCATCTTACCAAATATCAAACCATCTGAACAAATATTGTGACACATTCTAAGTAACTATGTTCCCATTTAACTCATAGCATTAACACACATGAGCTTTCTCCTGCAGATATCCCAGACAATACAGGAACTACACAAACAGCGTAAACATCTAATCACGTTATGTACATGCAAGTATCCTAGCTGAATAAAAAGCCTGTGGATACTCTGTTGGAAATGGAGACACGGAGTGTTGTGGACGTATGGGCCCTCCATTTTGTCTAGGTTCCCGATACGGTCTCGTGTGTATTTAAGAGGTTGGAGTAGGTAATATGGTAGCGCTTCAGGCTACCTTTGGGGATGTGAGCGGCTGTATGGCATGGGCGCAAGGAGGTTATTGGGGGTTTTCTATGCCTAGATGGCGCCACACTCGTTTATGCTGTGGCTTAGGCTATGTGTCGCTTACACTTGTACTTGTAGCGCACACTTTCCACACTTTTAGCTTTGATCCGAACGTGACACACTTTTAGTCAACTTCTACTTTCGTTCCATGAATATTGCGCCCATTTCATTGCGCGATATTTCCAACAAACTCGAGGGACAAAAGATGATTGGCGAGTGGTCAAAAGCTGGCGTGGACTCAAATCATAAGATTCTAAACTAAAGAGAAAAGTATCTAAGAGGATATGAATCTGTATATATGTACATAGGAGTTCAACTTTTGAAATAGAGTTGCCAACACGAAACCTCCTGTCCCTCATTGCCTACAACCCAAGGGTTTCGCATGAAAACCAATATCCATGACAAACCTTTCGTAACATGATTTGTCACACACAAGACTCGTGTGGGTGAAACTGGTTGTTGAAATCCCTAGATTGACCCCGTGTCGGCTTACTGACAACTGGACCGACGACCATGTGACCACTAAAATGTCGAGGCGTCACAATGACCATCATAACAGCGTGTCATGTAATCCGATACTGAAGGTTTCATGTTCTATTTACTAGGACATAATCTGTTTCGGTTGGACTATTTTCGAAATGGGAGTAGAAGGTAACAAATCATCGAAGGGTTGCCTCTCTATTCTCTACCTATTGAGTATCTAAAATGCATAGTTTTCCTCATATGAAACCCTACTGGATAACTTGCTAGCAATAATGCTACTACCGAAACATACCAAAACGTGCTCAGGACAGATAAGATTAGAATATCATCGGAAACATAAATGTAAACCCAATTCAAAGTATGAGTTATGTAAAATCCGAACAAGAAGATATTTTCCTTGATACGCATCACGTATCAGCATTAACTTCTCTGACCCGAGTCATGTTCTGAGTCAATTCGGGTAAACCTAAAATAACCGTAGCGCAACAGTTTCTCTAACATTAATTATGATTCTCTTAAAAGAGGATTTCTGTCGCTAATGACTATCTATATATACAGTCTGAAATATCCCTCAACAATAAGCTTCTCTCTGTGGCATGACAACTCAGACTCTCCAATAATCACCTACAAGATTCTTGATGCTCCTGTAACCCTCATGAACTTTCTGTATGCCTTATTAAGGTTCAGTGTAAATCTATTAAGTTTCCTGTCATCTAAGATCTTCCCGGGAAGCTCCCTTTTTATAATTGCCTGCGTTAGACAGCGTAGGCTGCAGGAATTCTTAGGCTTGACAGGCATCATATAGTGTAAAAAAAGTTGGGGCATTCAACATGTAAAAGAATGGCACCAGAACAAATAGCTATCTGCAAAAGTGTATCCTATATGGAATTGTTATATGTCTAGAGGGGAATATTACTTAATTGTGGGATCACCCGAAGGATGTTTTCTCGCTTATTATTGACATAACTAACTCAAAGGAACAGGATAAGCCGTAGACCCCATTTAAAATGTAATAGCCTGTAACATATGAATACGAAGAGCAGGAGCCAGCATGGAAATAATTGTCACTTTTTACATTTTATATTTTTTAATAGACTCGACAAGTCTAACAGATAGGAGCAGATTTCTGTGGAACGGAAGGCAAGAAGCTCAGGCAGAATATCAGAACAGACACAATACTATGAAAATAAGCAAGGGTAATTACAGACTATCTCTGTAGGGCATTTACCCACTGTCTACTTAATACATTGGCGTAGGGGGTAAATGATAGAATAAAAAACCTCAGCTCACAGTGATGTCACGCCAAGTTTGTGAAGGGTTTTATTTAACAAATATGTTGATGGTAATGGTTATCTATGTCCTCCATTTCGAAGAAGCTTTTCACTTTCTTACATTCTAGGGTGTGAAAGATAAGAAGCTTTTGCCTAATTGTTTCCTTACTGTGGCTGGCAAAATTTCCATCCAAATCGTGTCACATGTGAAACGCCTCTCAGCCGACAGTCCCGAGTTTGAGGATGGACATCAAGATTTAGAAAGTAACGAACATCTGTCTTTTATTAGCCTGTGGCAAGGTGTGGGAGCTGTGATAAATCTGGCAAATCTTACCATCTGTGACTTCAAATTGGTAAGCAGACTTTTGATACCCTTCAATACCCGATGTTGGATAATGATCCAAGCCCATTAAACCTCTAAAACATAAACTCTCCTCAAATTGCGACAGATGTTCGAGAGAAAGTCTTGCAATGTGATTACAGATAGATCTTTTTTCCTCGTTTATTATACCAATGTCTATTTTTTTGTATTCGCAATCAAATCTCACAGTGTTTGCGTTAGGCCGTATAGCAATGGCTAATTTAAAAAGTGACACAGTCAGGAAACAAATATTGAGTTTCATAATTGCTCCGATTTTAGTCCAAGAGAACTTTCAAAAAGATATTTCCTTTATTTTTCCAGTATATTTCGCGGAAGGAAGAGACTTTCACTTAATGATGAGAAAATAAAAAGGTCTATTGATGAATGGTAGATGTAATGCGTGCCTCGGCTTTATACACAATTTATCAGGAATGTAAGGGACTGTCCTGTGCAGTTGTAAAAAATGACATAGATCTAGATGATGAGAGAAAAACAGTATATTCCTTTACTTGCTAGAAATCTAAGATACATATATTCCCGTCCAAGATTCCTTCAAGACTCTCCCGCCGTTTCAGCTAGCAGCCTATTCATGTTGAGACTGTAGCATATTAGGCTAGTCAGTACATTGGGCTAGTCATTGTATTAGGCTAATTAGTGTAACATCTAATCTCTGGACGAAACATATACAAATGTATCAAGCAAGTTGATGCAGTTTATATGTCGAGACATGTTTAGCATAACAGCGACGTCCTCGTATACACAACTGTCTCGGGATACCTGACACACCCCCCCAGGATTTAATCTTCTTTAGTTAAGTCCTGATTAGCACAAACAGGTACTAAATTTAATAGACTAATAAATCTGACGTGTCTTTGACGACTTAATGATTTGGTCATGCCATCAGCAGTCATTTCATTGGTAGAGATCCATGATACCTTGACTTCCTTTGCTTGAACTCGCTCTCTGAGCCAATGTTGATATATGTCCACATGCTTAAGTCTGGTTTTGATGATGGGATCTTCCTTTGTCAACAAACGTATGGTTTGCATATTGTCATTAAAAATTTCAACGTCGCGATCAAGATCAAATTTAATTCCTATAAATAATCTGTTCATCCAAATTAATTCTTTCGTCGCATTTGATAATGAAAGTAACTCAGCTTCGGTCGAAGACGTTGCCACTGTAGCTTGTTTGCTTGAATTCCAATGTATGGGTCCATTACAAAGTTTGAATACAAAGCCTTGGACGCTTCGCCTCTCATCTGTGTTAGCAAACGCAGCATCTGCGGAACAATTAATTGTTGGTGATTTCCCGGAATATTCGATGCATAATTCTTTAGATTGATAGAGGTAGAGAATGCAGTGATCTACAGCATCTTGGTGAACTTGGCTTGGATTAGTCATAAACTCGGCTAGATGACTAACCGCACGAGATATGTCGGGTCGTGTAACTCCTGACGCATAAATCAGTGATCCAACCTTTTGTTGATATCTCTTAACTTCTTCCAGCGAAGCCTGCCGTTCATTCTTTGGCATTTTATCTGTTACCATTAGCGTGTTTATGCGACGATTTTTCTGTGTGCACTGATACCCCTGGCAAAGTTTTTCAATGTATGACTGCTGACTCAGCCAAAGCTTCTTAGTAACCCTATCCCGTGATACTTTTACTCCCAAGAACCATTCAAGTCCGCCTAGAATTCTGAACTCAAACTTTTGCGTCAGCCTCTTCAACATCTTAAGTGCATCATTTCGACGATTGCTTGGAAAAATAAAGACTAGATCATCAACGAAAAAGAATATTATTATGCCATTAAAATCTGTAAAGACACATGGCTGACCTGGAATTTGATGTAATCCGATATCCATTAATGTTCCGGACAACAACTTAAGCCAAAGCTTTGGAGATTTGCGAAGCCCATAGAGTCCTCGAAGTAAACGAAGTATATGTCCGCTGCAACTAAAACCTGGTGGATTGTATAAATAAACTTCTTCGTCCAAAGGTGAATTACAGAAAGCATTCACTGCATCTGCTTGTATAGTTTCAAGGTCAAACAGCGCAACAAGAGCCATCAGTACCCGAAAAACTTGGAACGCAAGAGTTGATGCATAATTATCCTCTTCTGTTTTTGATTGAAGATCTCCGCGAACACAAATTCTCGCTTTAAACTTCAGTAAGTATCCCGACTCGTCAAATTTGTAAGTAAAGACCCATCTAAGTGGTATAGGGTTCATGGAGTTAGATTGCTTGACTTTTTCAATCGTGTTCTTTGCTATAAGAGTATCATATTCTACCAACATAGCATCGCGAAATTCTTGTGAGTGTGGATGATTTTTCAATTCACGCCAGTTGCTAGGAGGTGGAGGTAACTCAGATTGGTGATATTTTCGCACATCTTTGGCCTTACCAATCACAAAAACATTAAAGGTTGCAATCAGCGAACTGGGGTCTAGATTTGTGGCCCCCATTTTTTTTCGAATTCTTTTTCCTACGATAATATGACTTTTATCAATATCGCTGGGATTTACTTGAGGCATTGGCAAGTTACCATCCAATTTTTCATGACAAGTAAGTTTTTCATCTCGAGGAAGGTTTTTCACATCTTTTGAAAGGCTTCTTGAATTTTCTTTATTGTCCAAGTCATATTTTACTTGAATCTTTCTAGATTTTTCATCTTCGTTTGTGTAGCTGTCGGGCTCATTATTTCTTATAGGTGGTGAGTCCTCTTCATCGAAGATGATATCCGGAACTGACGGAATCATTTGAAAATCTACTAATGGAATCAATTCATCATCTAGACTTGGTTGTTGTTTATTATATTCAAAAAATAGTGTTTCATCAAATATGACGTCACGGGTTCCAATAACTACTTCTTCATCAGGTAGTAAAATTCTGTAAATATTTCGCGAATTATACCCTACTAAGAAACCTGTCTTTGCTCGTGGTCTCATTTTCTCGCCTTTGGGAATTGATTTATCTAGGGCGTAAGCCGTACATCCAAATGCCTTCAGGTGGCTGTATTCGTCTCGATCAAGAATTCCTAATGCCTGGCGAAGTTTTGATAACGGAGAAAGCCAATCTAGAGTTGCAGTCGGTGTTCGGTTTACAAGATATGCCGCAGTCATGACAAATTCAGGCCAATATTCATGTGGCAGATTTGCTCCATTTCCAAGACACCGTGCTTTTGTTTGTATCACCCCCCCAGAACGTTCTGATTGCCCGTTCTGCTCACTTGTTGATACTGCAGACCATTCAACTTGGATTCCTAATTCTGCAACCCATTCGTCGAATTTATTGCCCAGTCCACTTTCCTGGTCGCATCGAAAAATCTTTATGTTTTTATCGAATTGTCGCTTAACATAGGCAACAAAATTCCGAAAATATCGTAGTAGATTTAAACCAGTCTTATTAGTGAGAAGATAGACATAATTCATCCTGGTAAGATCGTCCGTGAAGTGTAGCATGTACCTTGATCCATCGAAACCTATTGGAGAGTATTGGACCAAATCAAAATGGATCCTTTCAAATGGAAATTCTGCTCGATCAGTTGGTCTGCGTGAAATAACGCGAGTTGCTTTATTGAGAGCGCAGGTCTTGCACTCATTTGTTTTAGGACCTTTTCGATCGACGCTGGCATAATCGCTCTTTATATGATGTAGAGCTTCTTTTCCTGGATGTCCAAGACGTTGGTGCCATACATTTTCAGATCCTTCAGACTTTCGTGGTGCTCTCGAATTGAACATGACTGTTGAGTTATTCTCTTCTAGCCTCGATACAGGCAGTTCTGTGAAAACATCATGGTCATGACGATCTATAAGTTGACAGATAGTTTGACCATCGTAAGTCATAACATTAGTATCCGTGTCCCATTTGACTCCTTTTTTTTTCAAAACTTTCCAAGACACAACAGACGTCAAAAATTCGGGTGCAAAAGCAACGTTTGTTATTGTCATCTCAAAGATCTTTCCGTTGCCTAGATGGGCTGGAAATACCATATTTCCGTAACCTATGATCGGACAAGTTCCTGCTCCCGATTGAACAAAGGCGGGGCTTTTAGGCGGAGTTAAGGTGGAAATGGCGAGTGCTAAGTTGTTACAAACATGTCCGTCTGCTCCGCTGTCCAGTAAAATCTCATTTTGAAGCGGATGTGCCAGTCTAGTAGTTGAACTAGTGAACCCGACGGAAGTGGTAAATATTCCATGAGCGTTATGTTTATCTTGCGAACCTTGGTTGATAGTATCCCGGTTTTCATCTTTCACTGGCCACTTTGAATTAATATATTCTTTTAGCCAATTGGATGTCCATTCCGATTTCCTGACGAAAGTTCTAAATTTATGGCGGTCACAAGCCTCTTTAAATTTTTCCGCTACCTTATTGTCCGGTTTGAACTCCGCTGGTGCTTTTCCTTCAGCAAGGTAATAGCACTCTTTTCCAGTATGTCTCTTCCCGCAAAGACAAAGTCTTGCCTGTCCATTTTGGTATTGGGGTCGAATAACATCTGTTGGACTGTGGATATCACCTTTGGATGGCGGTGACGGCTGGTGTAGACCTTGTAAACTTGCAGGAAATGCTGTTGTATTGGATGATGATTCAAACTCGGTCAATGACCAAAATTGCCGAAATTCCAGTAACACTTCGAGAAATTTGAGTGTCGTCTTGTTTGGTACTCTTAAAATTTCCATTCTTTTATTTGTGACCCAGATGGGTAAGATGGAGTTTGATGATGATAAAAAATCTTGGATTAATTTATAATCACTAATATCAGCAATATTCAGTCTTTTGATCATTATGTCTAATCTTTCCCACTCCATCAGCCAGGAGTCGATGTTCTTACTCGATGGAGCGGCGCGTGCTTTCGTGTAATCATCGAATACTTGCATTCTTTGAATATCTTCTGATGGCTCAAGTCTGTTCTTGATTTGGATAAGAGCCTCTCGACATGTCATGAAACCAAATATTAACTTTCGGTGGTTTGGATGTAAAGACTCGATTATCTTTGCTCTGAGCTCACCAATTATCCTGCTTTCTTGTTTAAAACTCTGTATTTCGATTCGATACTGAGCATTGTCCTCTTTGTACATCGACTTTTCGTCATCATCCAAGTCTGCAAATTTAGTAGCAGTTGATTTGTAGTCCGAAAAAATAGGCTTCTTAGGCTCCTCATGAATCACTGTACCTGACGGATCGACCATCTTCCAAATACCGCTATCAGTGGCATGACCTTGGATTGTGTCAAACCATTCTATATAATTTTCTTTAGTGAGGGAACCTGCTTTAAAGAATGCCATAGTTGAATACTACAAGGTGATTTAATCTGAAAATTTATTCTTCTATACAGTTCGAGATGGGTAAAAAAATATATATAAATATCTTATTCTCGAGCTTCTTAATCGAAAAATAATGAGCTATAAGGCGTCAATCCGGGCTCATAACTATCAGGAATGTAAGGGACTGTCCTGTGCAGTTGTAAAAAATGACATAGATCTAGATGATGAGAGAAAAACAGTATATTCCTTTACTTGCTAGAAATCTAAGATACATATATTCCCGTCCAAGATTCCTTCAAGACTCTCCCGCCGTTTCAGCTAGCAGCCTATTCATGTTGAGACTGTAGCATATTAGGCTAGTCAGTACATTGGGCTAGTCATTGTATTAGGCTAATTAGTGTAACATCTAATCTCTGGACGAAACATATACAAATGTATCAAGCAAGTTGATGCAGTTTATATGTCGAGACATGTTTAGCATAACAGCGACGTCCTCGTATACACAACTGTCTCGGGATACCTGACACAATTCTAATAAGCTGTCGACCGGAAAGAGGAGAGTACAAGGAGATTAAATTTTTAGTATTTGACGTAATCCCCATACATCGCGCCTTTAATGCCGGAGAAAGTTCTAAATGTAATTATTAGGTATGCTAAGATACTTGTGGATAGTGATTGATGCTCATGGCGGGTCTTAGAAATTAGTGATTCATATCATCCTCGCCTGTAGGTGTGAATCTAAGCAAGTAGCATGAATCAGACCAAATATTAATGCCTGAGTAATACTTTATATGGAACTCTATAATATTCTCTGATGTTGTATAAGCTAATCATATTTGTTTTATTTCTAACAGATGCCTGTGTTGCCAAAACCAACCATACTCCCGTGACTTGAAAACATATTTCCTGGCTTCGATTCTCATTACTACTAGCCTGCAATTGGATTTTTCATTTTCCTCCGATCTTACTATCATAGAGGCGGGGAAACTTATCACTAAATTCAGACTGCAACTTTGAGCTGGTTATGGCAGTGTCCGCTCAAGTCAAATAAAAACTTGGTCATTTTCTAGAGAGACTCATGAGCCAGCTGATTGACTAAGGTAGACATCTGTGCAGAGTCTCTACGCATCGGTCCCTTTTTTCCAATGTTTTCTGCACCTGTAGGACAAAGATTAAATAACAATTAGAGTTATACAATAAGTCTAGCAGAAGTTGGTCCACAGAAAAAAATTCAGAGCTAACAGCTAGAATACACTTTGCTAATTTCTCTTCGATTTGAGTCAGAGTTGCGCTAAAAAGTAGTAAAGATAATAACTATCTTGATCATGCAGTAGATCCAAGTTGGAGTCCTTGCTGACTGATTATTTATTACGCCAGTGATTGGCTATAAAATGGCGAGAATGAATGAATGAATATTTATTCGTGACAGGTACAAACCCTGAACTCAAAGTGTATGATATAGAGAAGACTAGCTTCCCCGACGACTATATACAACGATAACCCAGCTTAACATTTGGACCACACATGTAATGGGTGTACTTGCTGATACCACCCGAGACGTTGTTGCTAGGGACTTTCACTCTTCCCTTAACTAGTAATATCCACCAACGGAAAAACAGGAAAACCTGGAAAAACCTTTGGCTACCCTGACGTGCCTTTGTCATCTTGTGCATAGGCACCGCGTGAGATATGGCCTCAAAGTCCTCCCTTTCTCGAGTGAGGTAAGTGTCCAGGATACCCAGACTTTGATTCGGAGAGATGATGAGTAGGAGGCTGACCAAAATACCTTCCATCATTTGTCCCAAGTCCCAGCTGCTTGTCCTCCCTCAAGATCTAGGCTCCATTAGAGCAACGGTCCCCCATAGACGAAAACCCCAGCTTTGAAGATTATGACTTAATTTTTTCCTTGCGGGCTCACATGGCATCGTAATTTTGTAGTGAGAGATGGCCGGTTTTTGATTAGTCAAATGCCCGACTGCAATGGGAGTAATGCCGTTATGGGTATTCGAGGCGAGGTGAAGGACTCGCATGAGGATGATAGGTCAAACATTTGTCAAGAAGTAGTCAATTTTAGATATGCTTGAGGTTTCTTTTGACTTCGATTCGGATGTGATTCTTCTTGGCTGTCCCAGATATGTAGAGCATATTGAGCGAGTATACTGGCACCACTGGAAGGTGAAGAATTCGTCTTTGCCGGCTAAATTGGCGAGGATGTTAGGAAATGCTACTTGGTTAGCCTGTTGATTAAGAGCACTTCACAACCTTGTAACGTGACTTATGACCATCATTCTGAATTAGTGCATCACATTATATATTCTCAATATACTACAAATTACTCTCTGTATATCTTTACACCTGGTGTGCCTTACTTGCGTTATTTCCAAATAAATATCCTCACACCTGTGAATCTACTAAATCTATTTCATACCAAAAATGCTCCGCAACAAGGGAATTACCTTTAAACTTAGTTAACTTATATGAATCTAGTTCTAGTCTCGGGCTTTGGCGGCTTTATCAATTACTAAAAGATATATTATTTGTAAGAATTTGAATGCAAGTTTATCTTCTATTGAGAAATATTTTCACAGCACTCAGAATTGTGCATAGCAAATTTACAACAATGGCGAAGCTCCACGTATGAAGTGACGTCTATTCACAGGAAATACTGCGAAATGAGAAATATGGGAAATTTTGTCAATCTTATACTGTAAAAAATTTAACTGCTGGAGAAATAAAATCCGAAAAAGTAGGACTTCTTGGATAACTGTTCGATTAATAGCTTAGAGCGGTAGCTATTTTGGGTTTTCTGTGGGATAAATTAATAAATAAATCATATACACTTCTCAATCTTGAGCTTGCCTCAACTGAACTATAATTTTATATCGCTTTGGATTACCTAAGAATTATGGAAATGTTATGCTCAGCTATGTATTATGGTAGATCTAGGAGCTGATGCATAGGTAGTTGTTATGCCGGCATGGCATTATGGCACATGAAGGAGATCTAGTCTCTACATAGCCACAATACAAGTAGTATTGTGTGCAGTACGAGAGAATGGCTGTTGATACAGTACAAACTACATGGCTGCTCATTTGGGAGCACACTTTAGTGAGCTGCATACTGGTTATATAATTGGTCTACAAGCGAACAAGCTTGGGATAAGGAACAAGCTTCCCCCAATCTGTAACATAACAATTATTAGTCACTTCATTTCTACACATTAATGAAGATATCTCCATGCAGAATTACCGGTCACAACTCTTAATTCGATCGCAATTCTATTTTCAATCGCCTCAACAGCAATCTAACACCCCTACCTCACTTCAACACCTTATCAATCTTAATCTTCCCACCACCCTCGAGAGATTCAAACCCGTGGACCCATCGTACTGCTGGCGACCATGCCATCGGTACGAGTTACGAAACGCCAGCACTCGCTGGTTGATTAAGCCAAGCTCCGACTACGGTTGCGCCTATTGGAGCACGGCATCACCATTGATGAGATGGACATTGATAATGCCGAAGCTGCCATCACCACAAGAGTGATGGATGCCCCGGAGATCGAGATGATTGACAGGGCCGTCGACGAATTCGTCACCAAAGGCCTATCCGACTCCATATGGGCTGCCCCAACTAATTCAGGCAACCCTGAGCCAAGTCAGCAGACGGAGAAATTGATCCTGTCGCCAACTACTCCTAGGTTGTCAGCAACCTAATCCAAAAAGATCGCAGCCTTGCCCACAAGGCTGCCAGAAACTAACAAAATCACTATGGCTCCATCCAATGCCGCCCGTGATGAATCCCTGGAAAGAGGGAGTGATGCGGAGCAGGAATCGAACATTCCTGTTATCCCAGAAGATATGGCCGTCCTCGTCGAGAATGAAAAACGACGGGCAGCAGAAGCAGCTGCCAATATTTCAATTTGCTCCTCGACCATCAACGTCGTGGAAAAACACCTTTCTCCCATGCTAACAGGAGATCATAAGAACTTTATTGACTCCTTTCGAGTCTATCTTCGGGCATCCATCGCCCAATTCATCCAGGTAGGGCCCGGGGCCGCCCCACCAGTACTGCCCAAAGTGCCAGCATTTCCCCAGGCAAAGCCCACGCCTGTGGAAACTCACCGACCTAGCACTGCGGCTCCCAGTGGTTCTAAATCTAATTCTTGGGCCGCTATTGTCGGAAAAGAAACTCGGAGAGAAGGAGCCCGCAATAAGGAATCTCGGTCAAAGCTACCTAGTTCTCCAACTGTAAATATTTTATCTCGGCCTGTTCATAGATTGAAGAAGCCAGAGGGAAAGAAGAAGGATGGTCTATACCTTCGGATTCCCAAGAATCATAATTGGAGGTCACTTTCGACTGCTGGAATTTGGGTAGCAGTCATTAGTAAGTTTGGCTGTTCCCTGACAAACATTGATAAGATTTTGCTGACAGCAGCTGGCTTCGTTCTTATTGCCAAAGATGAGGATGCAAGAAAGCTGTTCTTGAGCTGTGCGAGCCGCCTTCCGCAAGACATTAGCCTCGAGCCAGCAAGAAACTGGGCTAGCCTCATGCTACCCAATATACCCGTCCACATTATCTCGCTGGATGGGCAAGTGACTATTTCGGAAAGCCACATTGTTTCTGAAATAGAACGCGTCACTGGGGTGACACCAAAATCCGTGTGGCGGCACGGTAAGAGCAAGTACGGAGCCAGATACCCTATTAGGTTAGCCTTTTTCGAGAGCAGATCTGCCCCTCTGTAAGGATTCCTCTTCCGATCCTTTCTTTAGGATATAATTTTACCTTTCTTCATATGTTGCTATGACAACAGGGCAGTTCTTGGCACATGGTATCATGTTGATATTATGTTAAGGTCTATGTTATGATGAGCTAGTGAAAGGAAGGCAGGTATATATACAATGGTTTGGTCTGTAGGCATAGAGTTCTTTACGCTTAGTCTTCTGTCACAACCACCACCTTCGGATCACCTCTGGTCACCTCTAGTCACCTCTAGTTACCTCTAGTACCTTTAGTTATCATTAGTACCCTCTCGAACCTTTAGACCTTTTAAATACTTATATTAACTATCTTTCAAACCTCAATTTCCTCCAAATTATCTCTAGTATACCTTCAGACATCTTTCGCCGTCCATTTAACATCTTCTAGCCCTTCGAATTCGCTCCAGCTCAAACGTCTAGACTCCAATCTGACACCCTTGAACGGGATTCCGACTTTTTGACGACTCGGGACGGGCAGCTACAATCCCGAAGCGTCAAACGCAAGCAATCTGCAAACGTTGCTTTGGGTACCACAATACCGGCAGCTGCTCTCGGACTCCAGCCTGCCAAAACTGTGGCTCACTGTTACGGGATAAATCCCTTGTGTTTGTACTGTCTACGCCAGTACGGTAGGGATGGAATATAGGGCCTAGCCAGCTACGGGGGCTACCAATGTTGCGGTCTGGATATGGTTGCTTAGCAACATAGATTGTTATGATCGGCGCTGATAATTACAATTCTCTATGTATACAGTGAGAAGTAGGAAATCTTCTTTCTGTTACGGCACGTCAAGGAGTGTAAGGATTCTTGAGAAATCCCTCAGGCAGGATTTATGGGTTCCTTATTTAATCCCACTAGTCTTTATTGCTTAGCGAGGGCACCTATGTAGTTTCCATTTCCGAGTCTGATATCTTCACGCTTTGTTTTCTGTCTTTAGGAATAGTTACATTATTCTAATCACATCTCACTCTCGTCCTCTACCAAACATAGTGACCTACTGTCACCTCCGGCCTCTCTATCTAGAACGACTCCCCGCTTTCCCTTTTACCACTTCTCTAGAAAGCCCTCCGCGTTACCACGAGGCGTCCTTCCTCAGTACATCCTACGCTACGCCCTCTCCTACGCCTCGAGTCCTGCGCCTAGTGAACCTGCGCCTGACAAGGAGGTTGTATAAGTTATTATATTGCTATCAAGAGGTACACTTGTAAAGGCAATAAAAGACAAAGAGAGGAGGTAGCTACTCTCGACCCTCTCTAAGATATCTCCCTCGGCTATGCTCAGTCATCCAACGTGATGCCAAGGCGCGCTAACCCGTATCCCCACACGCACGCAATACGGCTCTCACGGATTGTGACACTTTCTCTAGATTTCATTAATTAACTGATTTTATTCTGGACTTGCTCTGCTGTATACCAACACCAATTGATCCGGCGACATGAGGGCTGGAAAGGATGGAAAATAGAACATGGAAATACTGAAACACGCACTATCAACGTAGGTAACAGTTCTTCTTTGATCAATGCTTGGGGAAGCTTCGAACTATTTTCTTGTATGCCAACATGACTCAAAACTTTGCGTTTGACCTATGTTACAAATGTCGAATGCTTCCTCACCATTATCATTGGACTTGCACGTTGTCAAAAAGAAGCTATTCACCTTGATTCTGGTCGAGATGTACTCTACCGGCAGCAATCTACAAACATTATTTCTCAACTGTAATAAAATGGAGGACACTGACTCATAGATGCCGATTCGTCTCAAAGACCTTTTCTAGCAGAAATAAAACAGGCTTTGAGCAGTTTTGGAGTTTTGTACCGTCCATCCTTTGTCCCGAAGCCTGCAAATACCATTGATGAGAAACTTGCACATCAAATTTGAGGACATCCTGTTAAGATAATGAGCATATATGTTACGGTTTGACCGTTGTTTGAGCTTAGGTGGATACCTAAGCCTGATACTAAGAATTCTTATGATGAGGCTGTATGGGGGTGGAGATGAAGCTGAACGAAACAGCACTAATACTCAGGAGGCTGAAGCGTCATTACAACTTAGTGACACCTGGAAATACGTGGCTGGGTAAGAAGTATTGTGCCTAAGGACAAGTCACTAGTCTGTAGATTCACGAGGAGGATTAACTCTTATAAATACCCATTAGTAGTAGCTAGAGTTATCTTTTCTCCTCATTTAATTTATTAAATTGATTTACTCATGACCAACTCGGTTTCCATCACAATATATTTGTTGAATCTCTACCTTGGAAGGATGCTATATGTGTTTGTAGAACATTGACATAGATATTGAAAAGACTTGTGCTAATAGAGGAACGCTAGTATTCAGACAACTTATTCTTACTTCTACTGCTAGGAGATATATCTCATGATATACATGTCCTGGATATCCATATCACAGTTCCTACACTATCCAATACATTCCATTTCATTCTATTTCATTCCATACTATTCAATCCCATAGCATTCCATTACAAATCTATGATACCCCAGTTATAGGTTGCCCTCAAGTCCATGTTCATGGACTTACATGAAATATTGGCATGCATTAATCTGTACAGATCTTGGATCTGTTGGCAGATTATTATTGAAATTGGTGCTACTTGGCAATGAAGAGGCGCATTAATACGGAACGTAATAAGGTTCTACTATTACTTGGCATAGGCTAGAGCCTATGGCAGCCAAGGCTTGGGCTTGGGTGACTGATCTGAGCTGATACCAATTAGGTGACTATTTAGTTGCTCTATTTTGGTATAGTCTGGTAATAGCACAGACCACCTTTCAATGTATATAAGGAAGACTTTTCCTCTTCCATCTTCTTTCTTTAGTTTAAGATCTTCTATACACAGCATACAGTACAATTCAAATACAATTCTACTTCTAGCCCTTACATCATCTTAAACTCATCTTTCATTTAAATTCATTGACATTGACATAACATCAAGCTATTGTTCTCAGTGATTAATGTTAAGTATCTCTAAGTTCTTTGACTATATAATAATAGTACTACTAACTATAAAGTCATTAACATTATTAGCATATTTAGTGATAACATTATAGTTATTTTCTTTTATGCATCATTATAACTTATATCTCATTGTTTTTATAATCTTAATCTACATTAAGCACAGTCTATATCTTTCCAAATCTACCTCTATCTATTGTTGTATTGTTATACTGGATCTCTCACAAAGTATTTTTGGTATTGGATTAATTGTTTCACTTATCCCCTTTTGTGGCTGCTACCTTTTATTTGTCTACCAATTATTATTTCATTCTAGACTGGCAACTATGTCATCCCCTATGGATAGCACAGGAGTAGACTCTAAGGATGTACAACTTTTGGATTTTTTAAAGCAACTTCTTCAGCAGCTTGAGCAGCAAAGTCAGGAAATGAAAAAACAGAGCAAGATAATACATAATCTCCTACAGCATGCAAATTCTACTACTCAGGCTCTCAAAGAAGCAAGACAGTCAAAACCCACAACCCTTGAGCCAACACCAGCAACAATTGGTTTGCCCCAGACTAAAGATACTCAAGAAAGGCTACCAAAACTTGACAAATTTAAAGGAGATAGGAGTATGTGGGATGAGTGGCACCTAGGAGCTCTCCACAAGCTTTCAAGAGATGGTGTAGCCCTGGGTTCTCCTTTTGACCAGTTCATGTACATCTACTCACGACTAGATGGTGATGCAATAAAGATGGTCTCAGCAACAGCAAGAACCCTGTCAGAAAATGGAGTAGGCACAGGAGTTGACTTTTTGGAGTATCTTAATACAGTCTTTGGAGATCCCAACAAAAAAGCAAGGGCAGAGAGAGAGCTTTATCAAGTGAAACAAAAAGAGAAAGAACCATTTCCAGATTTTCTCACAAAGTTTGAAACAGTACTAGCAAATGCTGGCTGGTCATCCTATTCTGATCGTCAAAAAATCTCCCTCTTGAAGAATGTCCTCACCAAAGAACTTCAGCTAATGCTTCTCGGCTCATTAAAAAATACATGGGCAGAATTTGTCTTAAAGGACTTATATAGAATGTAATATAAGTTAATTGATGTGTAAGTTACAGGTATAAGAATGGCTAGTACACAACGCTAGAAAGTAATGTAAAAGCTACAGGATAAAGTCATGTGACATAAAAGAGCGTAAGGCTGACACTTCAACACACTCCTTCAGCCCAAGACTGTTTCATTATATTTATCACCCTTTACCCAAATTAACATATGGTCATTTTAACTCAAGAACTCTCATATTGAGCATCTTTATAAATTCTCCGTGCTTAGCTCTATTCAGAGACTTTGTAAGTCCATCTGCTGCCATCAACTTGGTAGAAATATATCGGGGCAACACTCTACCACTTGTGACGTGGTCAAGGATAAAGTGATGCTTGATATCAATATGTTTAGTACACTGGTGTAGCTCTAGATTTTCACTTAAGGCTAGACTGCCCTGATTGTCACCGTAGACCTTTGTGGATAATATATCTGTGCTGGAGTAGCCCATCTGACGCATCAATTGCTGAATCCATAGGAGTTCCCGGATAGTGGCAGTGAGAGCATAATACTCAGCTTCTGTTGAGGAAAGTGCAACGCTGGTTTGTCCCTTCGATGAGGCCGAAATCACTCCTCCAGCAAGAAAGAAGACACTTCCTCCAGTGGATCGTCTGGTGGCTATATTTCCACCCCAATCAGAGTCACTGTGGCAGTGTAGTGTTGTATCAAATGCATTTGCATCGTACATTATCCCGAGACTTACTGTACCCCTCACATAACGAAGTATATGATCGACACCTTTGGTGTGGTTCGAAGATGGATTGGAGAGATACCGAGAAAATACCGAGACTGCATATGAAATATCGAGTCTAGAATGAACCGCAAGGTACAATAAGGAGCCTATTTTTGACTGGTAGTCTCTTATTTTGGCAGCAGTCGCTTGATCTGGATAAGGGACTAGAAACGTTCCACAGCCAGGAGCCATAGGTGTTTCTGCAGGGCGACAATTTTCCATACCAAAACGTTCAAGGGTTTCACGGCAATAGGCGCCCTTTTACACGGTCTCGAGTAACACGGACACCAAGGAAATACTGGGCTGGGCCTAAATCCTCTAACTGGAACTTTTTGGCGAGTCGGATCTTCATCTTCGAAATTTTCTCTTTTGATTTCCCAAGCAGAAGGAAATCATCCACGTAGGAAACGACTATGAGACGATCCTCACTGTGAATAAATACACAGTTATCAGATTCAAGAGATGAAAACCCAAGTTCTTCTAGGCATTTGCGTAAGTGCTTTTGCCACAACCTTGGTGATTGTTTGAGACCATATAAAGCCTTAAGTAGCCTACATACGCAGTCACCCCTAGGGTTCATACTTGGTTCCCGCCAATTGGGAGGGAGTTCGGCGTAAATATCGTCGCGATCGGCCGTGCAATTCAAGAATGCAGTGACAGCGTCCAACTGTTCAATTTCTAGATCAAACGTGGCCGCAATAGATAAAGCCACTTTCCAAGAGGTATTTCAACACACTCCAGCATAAGTTTGGGTGAAGTCGCGTCCGAATTGTTGCTCAAAACCGCGAATAACCCATCTAACCTTATATTTCAGAATATCACCATTCTTGTCCCTTTTTGTCTTCAGCACAATCTTGCCACTAAGCACCTTTATACCTGGAGGAACTTCAGAGCGAGGTATAACAACCCAAGTCTTATTTCTGCCAATCGAATCGTATTCTCTCCTAAATCCTTCTTTCCATTGCATCCTGTATTTGCCACTAAGTGCTTTGATCATGGTTTTAGGATCATCTTTGTTTCGGTCGATCTCGGTTGAACTTGCTGCCGCAATGAATGCTGCAAACGCTGTGTCCTCGTTGACATTCCTGTTACGATTGGATCTTAGAACACGAGTCGACGGTTCGATTGCCACTTTAATTCTATTCCTAGATCCTGGTTGTATTTCAGGTGGTTTCTGTGCTTGTGATGAATGTCCAATTTCTTCGGTTTCCTCAAGTCCTCCAACCTCCTTATTCTTTTCGGTTTTACTTTGATCCACTTCATTGTTGAGAGTTTGATGTTTTTCATATCCCAGCTTTTCAAATGGAGTCAACTCAGGCAATTTGGTATCAATTTGAGTTTCCTGACATTGAGAATTTTTGGAAGTTTCTTGGTTTACCTCCCTACTTCCATCAAGCGGAAATGTAAGGCTTGGCTGAGATTGATCGGATGATTCCCAATATTCATCTTGTTGTTGGGGTATGTTAACGGAGCATTTTTCATCGACACGTACATTCGAAGATCAAATAACCTTCCGGTGACTGGGAATATAAACCCGAAAAATATGTTGCCCTTCATAACCAACTAACATGCCTATTTCGGCTCGATCGTCAAGCTTCCTTGATATAACTCGTCTCTCTACTGGGATTTGAACATAAGTTTTACACCCAAGTACACGGAGATGGCTGAGGTCCGGAACATCATTTTTTTGGAGACAGACCCTGTTCAAAAATTGGAATGGTGTTTCTCCGCGAAGAGCTGACATCGCGCTTCTATTAGCGATCATTATTTGAGTTCGTATTAATTCTGGCCACAAGAACTTCGGGATGTTTTGGTCAATAGAGATAGTTCGTACTCGTGAAACAATTATGCCGATTGAACGCTCCGCTCGTCCATCTTGTTCCGGAGAGTATGGGGTAGTCATTTCAACAATTTGACCTAACTTTGAGGCCATAGTTCCCATACGAGATGGCGAAAACTCCTTTCCACTGTCTAACCTCCATGATTTAACTACCATTCCGAACTGAGTTGAAACCATTGCGTTAAAATTTTCGACAGCTTCAAATGAGCCATTTTTGTGGTCATGATAATGGCCCCAGCGTGCTGAAGAAGCGGCATCCGTAAAAACTGTACAGTATCTAACATTGATCCAAGAATCATTTAGGAGAATTTTCCCTCTTGGATTTATCATGACAACGTCTACAGAAACAGAGTCAAATGGTTTGTAATCTTTAGGGCTGACAGTTTTACGTACATGCCGAAGTGGATTCGAAATTCCACAGGCCTCTCACAAATTTGAGCTTGGTTCTGCGGGTGTTGCGTCATACTCAATGCCAGTGGTAATTTGTTTGGTAGCCTTCACATTTCTGACGCCCAAGTGTCCCAAGCGACGATGCCAGAGATCGAGAGTTGGTCTAGGTTGATGTTCCAAAACCGGAAAGGCATTCATGGACGCGTATTCCATTATCACCATCGAATCATTGAACTCAGCAAATTCTAATCCACGAGGGCTGAATAGTAAGTGCTTTTGGGCATAACCTCCAGCTTTATAAAGTCGAACGCCACTAAAGAGATTGATTGGACATTCTGGCAAGTAACTAACGTCTTTTAACCTAAATGGGTATATAGCTCCGCTAGAATTTACACACTGTAGAGTGACAGTACCCTTGCCTCGGGGACAAATGGGTCCACTTGCAGTGTTAATGAGACATAGATCATCGATGCTTGTATAGGTGCCTTTGTCAAACTTGTCAAGAGAGTTTGTTATATGGCAGCTAGGTCCTGTATTGTATATCCAAAACTCTGACCTGGCAGCCCGTGAATTTTTAGCCATGACCACAGGGTTTAAGTCGGTCAAAACGACGCAGCTTTTGTCGAAGAAAGATGTCCTAGCCTCATTGAAGTTTTGACTGGAGCTTGAACTTTTGAAAGGCTTCCAAGTCTTGCTGTGTTTTCTTTCCCAAGCCAGTTTAGCCTCTTTATTCTTAGGATTTTCAAAACATTTGTCCTGAGGGTGTTTCGCCTTCAGATTTCCGCAAGTTTTACAATTGTATATCTTGGGCTTGGCTTTTTCTTTATTTTTTTGGTTAGGGTTTAGATGTTCTTGACAGCGGGGTTGTTGATACATGACCATTTGGACTCGTTTACTGTTAGAATTCTCCCGTGATTCATCTTTCAAATCGCGTATAAACTCATCAAGTAAAGATATCTTAATGTCTTCAATCTCCTTTAAACTTCTCAGGCGCGTCCTCATATTCATTGCCCACATTGGATAGTCATCTTTAACTTTTTCAACGAAGAATATAACAGCATCAGGATCTCGAACTTTCATCTTAAATTGAGCCAATGTTTCCATAGTCTGTCTATAAGCAAGTATGAAGTCGTCTAACTTGGTGTAATCTGAGCATCTCATTGACGAAAATTTGGCCGCAGCTTGCATGTAGAGGACTATGCCGGATCCCTCGAACTGATTCCGCAAAGCTTTCCACATTGACTTGGCACTCTCGAGATTTTCAACTTGTCTTACCAGAGACATTGACATATTTCCTGTTATTATCAACTTCATCTTTGCATCCTTTTTAGCCCACGCTTTATATTCTTCGATGTCTTCTGCTTTTAGTTTTTCGTCAAATATATTTTTTGTGGCAGGCGGTTCTGGAGCTAGAGGGTGAAAATGATCTGACAAATCGTGAATCAAAGCTAGGTTTATGATACTATTCTTCCATGTTGAATAGTTTACCTCGCCTGTAAGCTTGAGATTTGATGATAGGTAGAGGGATCCGTCTTGTGACATTGCTCCAAAATATTCTTCACAATTTATTGAGTATTGGGTTGCTGAAAGCTCTTTTAATCTTAAGACTGACGTATATGACGCGTCAATCGACCTGTCCGATGTACCTGATAAACTGCCTATAACACTTTATTGCTAGAACTTCTTCAGCAAATATAAATTTGAGTGCAACACTGTGGCAGTAGGTATATATAAAATTTGGACAACTGATAACTACACTTAACTTAATGAGCAATTTGGTCTCATAATCTCTTAAAGGACGTATATAGAATGTAATATAAGTTAATTGATGTGTAAGTTACAGGTATAATAATGGCTAGTATACAACGCTAGAAAGTAATGTAAACGCTACAGGATAAAGTCATGTGACATAAAACAGCGTAAGGCTGACACTTCAACAACTTGTTTCCTATGTCCATACTATTTACAGTGATAAAGAAGCAATAGACCAAATTAATCGACCATTCTCTCTGCCAGAAACTAAGATTAGACAGCAAAACTCTTCGGAAAACTCAAACACACCAAAAATGGACTGGGAGCCAACAAAATCTACCTTTATAGTGTTGTGATGTGATTATTGCATTTACTCTAAATTTATCTCTGCCAAGTGCCAGGGATACAACACATCTATGCGAGTACTGCACAGCCCTACATGGCTATTATTACGATCGACTATTGAGGCGCAGCTCTATACAATGGCATAGAGTAATGTGGGATAGTATTGCTTGGAATTAAGATTGTAGTACTTCATGCATAGACGGTGATGTACTGTATCGCGGGTGCCAAATATGTGTATATAAGTCCTATCTACTACTGTGATATGTAGAACAATATAACCAAGCTATTCATCATATCGTCAAGCTCTGATAATCGTTATCCACCCTCTGCACTATCCCTAGAATATTCAACATCTCATACCTACTCATACCTTAATTACAACAGGTTATGAGCCCGGGCTCTTCCACTGCGGCACTTAGTAAGACTCAGTGGTAATCTAAGAAATATGGGAAAGGATAGCAGACACGTGCTAGGTGAGGGCATCTCTTTCTCGAAGTGGAATAGCAGTCTTCAGGCAAAGCTTGCCAAGCGAAATCTTCTCGGACATGTTTTCCATGACATCGAAGAAATAGAACCAGCAAATGCTCCTCAGGCACCAGCAGTCAAGAGTGCCGAGCAGACACCTCAGCAGTACCAGGAATTAGTGGCAAAGTATAGAGCAGAAAGAGCAGCATGGAAAATAGGTGAAATCGAGGCTAGAAACATTATAATTGATCGATTAAGCGATAGCGTGTGTCCCCGTACATATGAAAAATATACAGCTAAGCAATTATATGAGAATGTGGCAAAAACTCGATCAGAATCGGCAGCGGCACCATATGCATCAGCCCTTGAAATACTCCTCCAAACAAGGTTTGCTGGATCAGCAAACGACTACTGTGATCGCTTCTTAGCAAACCTACAGAGTGTAAACAGTGTAGCTGATGCTCTTGTCTCTATACCATCAATCTTGGATCCTGAACAGTCTGAATATGCGGTTCTTCCAGGACAGGCTGCAGTTTTGTTTACACTTGGCACTAAAGGGGTAGGATGGTTAGATAATTGGAGAGACTCAAAGGCTCTTGAAAGCGACAACAAGTACTCCAGCCTTGAATTTATGATGTCATCGCTCAGAGCTGTTGCTGCAAATAGGACCCAAATAACGCATCGAATAACTCCAGCAGCTGAGGCCGAGATAGATGATAAAAACGATCCAGACGACACATGCACGCGATGTAGACACAAGCACAAGAATAAGGAGTGCTTTAAACAGCATCCAGAGCTAGCTAGACCACGCCGTAGTTATCAGGGACACAAATATTGGAAAGGAAAAGGAAAAGCTCGAGCTCTTGCTGGCAATTGCAGTAGTGACTCAGACTCCGAAGGAACTGCCATAGCTGCCATGTGTGCATTTAGTTCCAATAAAATTCCTTCACTATATGATACAGGTGCATCGCACCATTTTTTACCTTCTAAACAAGATTTCGTCAGTCTTCGTGAGCGTTCTAGACCATTTAAATTTGATCAAGCAATAGGAGAAATGTCACTTAAGTATCAAGGCACTGCGCACTTAAGAATCGGAAGCTTGAAGCTCAAGCTTCAGGATTGTCTGTACTCCCCAAACTCATCCTGCAACATTATCTCAGCCGTTAGACTACAGAGACTTGGAAATATAATTCCAGACTTTAACAATACGACGCTCGTTCAGAAACAGAATGGGCAGCCAGATAAACCTGTCGCACGACTCATTTCTAGAAACGATGTTCTATACATTCATCCTCTAGACCCGTGTAGTCTCACAGAGAAACCTAATGCTGTGGCTGCTCCAGGAGTTGCACGAGTTCCGAAGACTTCAAGTGCACAACGCTGGCACCAACGTCTTGGACATACAGGTCAAAAGATTCTGAAGAAAACGGCAGACTGCTCGCTTGGACTAGAAGGTATAGATATGAGCGACCTTAGCACCTGTGAAACTTGCCATCTTAGCAAGGCGCAACGTTTTGTATCTAGAGAGCCCAGACCAACTCCAAATAAGCCACTCGATGAGGTCTTTATTGACACAGTGGGAAAAGTAACGGAATCATTCAATAAACACCAGTATGCTGTCATCATAACAGATGCTAAGACACGAATGCGTTGGGCGCTAGCCACCCAAACCAAGGATCAAATAGCATTTCGATTGGTCCAGTGGATAGAACACCAGGAACATCAATACGGAAAACGAGTTCGCATAATTTTTCGAGATGGTGGCTCAGAGTTTATTCGAACCAAGGAGTACTGCGAAAATCATGGTATACGAACAGATGTTTCAGCACCTTATACACCAGAGCAAAACGGTGCATCGGAAGCTGCGAATAAGGTCATCCTCAGGAAAGCTCGATCACTTCTAATTGACGCCGGTATGCCAGCTAGATACTGGCCTTGGGCAGTTCAGCATGCATGTTTTATCACAAACAGGCTATACTGTCTTCGAACTAGTAAAGTGCCACTTATCGACTTTCTCGAAGGGTTGGGACAGCCACACAATGAGAAGATTGACTTCACAAATTTGCCTCGTTTTGGATGTAGAGCTTACAAGTTAATTGACCCTAAACCAGGGAAATTTGATCCTAGAGCTGAAATGGGCTGGTTTATTGGATTCCAGGTTAATACAAATAAGAATTTTTTAATCTATCACCCCCATTGGACACCAACACATGGATGGAAGTGGATTGAAAGCTACACTCCTCATGTAACTTTCAATGAAGATGTTGTTTTTGGTGATAAAATAGACTCAGTTGATCAGCAAAGATCTACCAGCTATTGGACTAGAGCGGATTCATTATTCTCTGATATCCCTTTATCAGGAGAACCCCCTAAGACATCTCAAGTACCGTCAGCTCATGTTGATCAAACACCACAGGAGTTTGAGGGGGAGATTCAACCACATTCGTCAACAGAATCGACAGAAGATCAATCAATGGGACCAAATTTTCAGCCACCAATAGATCCTCCTGGGTCATCAAGGCTTAAAATTCAACCGGACATATCTCCGCCAGAAGTACCTGAATGTTATGGGAGCCCAACAGATTCAAGTCTAACTCACTCAAGTATTCCTAGTTCACCGACTATCTCCATCCAAAGCAAAAAGGAGAGTGATCACTCAGGGTATGAGGATTCCACTGAATATTCAAAAGTCCAACATGAATCTACTGAAGTTCCGCAGTCCCAGGATCTGATTCATCAACAAAGAGATCAAAAAGATCCAAGCTCGCAAGAAGAAACTCCACATGATTTCATAATGACAGGATGGGATCCTCTGCAGCCATTTGCCGGCCAGAAACGCACACACTCTCCAGAGCCGGAAATAATACAAACTAAACGCGATAGAAATATCAAGAGAGTAGATTACTACCGCCTCCACCATGGAATGACAGCCTGCCAATCAACTGATCCGAAAACGTGGGAAGAAGCCATGACATGTTCAGAAGCAACACATTGGAAGCAGGCAGCATATGAAGAGTTCAAATCGTTGAAGAAGAAAGGAGCTATCAAAATCATGAAACGCAAAGATTTACCCAAAGGTAGAAGTCCCATGAAGTGTAAATGGGTCTTTAAGAAAAAGTTCCTAGCAGATGGAAGCGTTGAGAAGTGGAAAGCCCGCTGTACTGCTAAAGGGTTCACTTAGAAACTCGGAATTGATTATCAAGAGACGTTTGCGCCAACGCCGAGACCAGAGACCGGAAGAATCATGTTAGTTCTTGCGCATCACTTGGGCTGGCATCGAAGGCAGGGAGATGTTCCCACAGCTTTCTTAAATCCAGATCTAGACATTGACCTTTACATGGAAATGCCGAAGGGTTTTGAAAAAGATGGATACGTTCTCCAGCTCCGTAAGGGTTTGTATGGGCTCAAACAAGCTGCAGCCTTGTGGTATGATGATGCAAAAGCTACTTTAGCTACACAAGGACTTTTTCCGACAATTTCGGACGCATGTCTTTATACCAATGCAAAGAAGGATTTATTCGTATTGATGCATGTTGACGATTTCCAGGTAATGGGACCTGATCCAAAGAAGATTGATCAACTTATGAATTTTTTATATAAAAAGTATAAGCTTAAAACAGTTAATTCAGATCTTTTCTTAGGGATTCATATTGAGAATCCTGACAAGAATACTCTAAGGCTCTCCCAAGGGCAGTATGCACGGACACTGATTGAAAGACATGGGCTAAGGGATTGCAAGCCTGCAAAAACGCCCTTGGAACGACTAATGGATCCTAGCAGTAAAGAGTGCACAGCGCAGCTTAAATCGGAATACAATTCGATCATTGGTGGACTTCAATACCTCGCAAACAACACAAGGCCGGACATTGCTTTTACTGTAAATCATCTAGCTCGTTTCCTAGTTAATCCGTCAGACGAACATTTCCAAGCTGCTCGTCGAGTACTTCGATATGTTAGTAATTCACCTGATCAAGGACTTAATTTCAAAAGAGAAAAAGGCAAGCCTATACTTGAGGCCTACACTGATGCAGATTTTGCAGGCGATTCAGCGACAAGTAGATCAACCTCTGGGATTCTGATTAGACTCGCATCTGGACCAATCAGCTGGAAATCCCACCTACAGCGCGAAGTTGTTCTGTCCACAACTGAGGCAGAGTACCTTGCGGCAACTGAAACCTGTCGCCAATTACAATGGGTGAAATCATCATTTGAAGAGTTAGAGCTTGTTGATCAAGTCGAAGGAGCTATTCAGACTAGACTACATGTTGACAACCAATCCGCAATATCCCTCATCAAAAATCATGATAGCCATCGACGCTCTAAGCACATCTCATTGAGAAATTTCTACTGTCGAGAGCAACACCAGAAAGGCAAAATCAAAGTGGTATATGTTCCATCATCCAATCAATTGGCAGACAGTTTGACTAAAGTCAAGTCACCAGTGGTCATAGAGTAAAATTGCATACTGACTAAACTGACAACATTATCACCATAAATCATAGTTGTTACCAACAGGGGGAGTGTTGTGATGTGATTATTGCATTTACTCTAAATTTATCTCTGCCAAGTGCCAGGGATACAACACATCTATGCGAGTACTGCACAGCCCTACATGGCTATTATTACGATCGACTATTGAGGCGCAGCTCTATACAATGGCAAAGAGTAATGTGGGATAGTATTGCTTGGAATTAAGATTGTAGTACTTCATGCATAGACGGTGATGTACTGTATCGCGGGTGCCAAATATGTGTATATAAGTCCTATCTACTACTGTGATATGTAGAACAATATAACCAAGCTATTCATCATATCGTCAAGCTCTGATAATCGTTATCCACCCTCTGCACTATCCCTAGAATATTCAACATCTCATACCTACTCATACCTTAATTACAACATCCGGACGACTCAACAATGCAGCTACCTCAAAATGTGCAAGCTCCCGAAGGATACCAATTATTTGGAAATCCTGTCCAAAAGGAAATTAATCTTAATCCATTTGATACGAGTCTTATTGTTACAGGAAAGTGCAATCAAAAGCCAGCGTCAAATCCAAATGTCTTTGCCATTCAGTCACACGTGGTTACACTAGGAGACAATCAGATCTCAGATTATTTGCAAGCATTTGTGACTGAAACCTCAAAACAAATTCAATATAATAAAACTCCTCGAATTCATTAAAACCAACTTCCACCCCCGCCGAAGCACTTGAAAGCTCTCGGCTCTGACAGGTTTAGAAATCAATTTAGAGAAGCTCTAAGTAAGGAATGGGATTCACCCTGCGTGAAAGGTTGCTTTAAAGAAACAGATAAGTCAAAGGCCACGGCAAACGCTGAGATTTTACCATTGATGTGGGTTTTTTCCTACAAACCAGCGAAGATGGCTTTCTTGTATCATTTAAAGCACTACTTTTCGTTCGAGGAGATTTGCAAGAGCACTTAGAAAATACCTACGCTGCCAAGCTTGCAATTCGAAATTTTCGTGCTCTTTTTCTGTAGCAAATTATTTTGATCTAGAGCTAAAACAGTATGATGTGCTGACTACATTACTCAATGCTAAGCTCAATTGTAAGCTTTATGTTGAAAATCCTGATGGTATTTGTCATATATGTGGAGAGATTCTAGAGGTTCTACTCAACTTTTACGGACTTAAGGAATCACTGCAACTATGGTACAAAGAGCTGAAGAGTAACTTGGTCAAGCTAGATCTCAAAGCTGTTGCTGGTTATGCGTGTCAGTACAAAAATGAATGACTTCTGCTATTTGTTTACGTTGATGACATAGTCATGGCATATCATAGCTCAAATGAAGACATTCATAGCAACTTTGAGAAGAAATTGGTTCAGAAGTGCGATTTAAAAATCAATTATAATTTGGCTTAGTTTCTCGGTATCCGGGTTATACGCAACTGCCCTGGTCGGAAAACCTGGCTCATACAAGATGGGTACATCGAAAAATTCTGTGCTCGCTTTGGTGTTGACATTGTTGGCAAGTATCCAGAGATACCTATAACTGAAAACCGGCTTCCTAAATCAACTGAAGAGCCAGACAAAGCTCGCATAAAGCTCTACCAGCAGCTTGTCGGCTCTCTGGCGTGCAGTACTGTATGGAGTCAACCAGATGTAGCTCGCAGTCATATTCAGTTTGCATGTCATCTCGCAAATCCAGGACAATCACACATCTCGAAGATCAAACAGACTTGGCGCTATCTACTGGGCACAGAGTGAATCGCTCTCTAGGCATCTGCTGAAGAAAAACAATTAATTGAAAGAATTACCAATGATCCCACGTACAAGGATCCATTTTTCTTCGGGTCCTCAGATGCGTCCTATGCTGATGAGCCCGGAACACGCAAAAGTTCTCAAGGTTATCTCTTCGAGTTCGGTGGCATTTTAATCAACTGTAAATAGATAATTCAAAGAACATACACAAAATTAACAACCGAATCTGAGCTACTCTCTTTGTCACTAGCTGGCTCATAGATGAGGGAATGTGTACAATTTTTTGATGGAATTTCTCTAACATTAGATTGTAAGCCAAATTTGGTGCAATAACCAGCTAACTGTTGGTATTGTATTAAACTGCACAGAGATACTTTAAAAATGTTTGAAGTGGATTCAATTGTCTGTCCTCTTCAGACCTCCTCTCACTAGCTTATATACATGCAAACCATTTATCATCTATCATATCATTTCTGCTCGGCCTTTCAGTCTTAATTGAGTTGAGCTAATTGAGTAAGAAACAGTTTCGGATGTCAATCTCCTGAAAATTACAACCTCAAGAATCTCTAGCATGAAGCACGAGCATAAAATAAAATGAACGAACATGATTTTGTAAGCCTAATCAAAGCGCGCGAGTAAATGAAAAGGGAATGAAATATGCTGAAAATTTGCAAATTAACTCTTAATCAATACAAGTAAATTTAGCGCGCGCAACTCAGCTGTAATCCAAGCGCGCGCAAAATACTGTTGATTCGACATATTGCCACTAAATCTGAAGATAAACTTCAAACTGAAGTCAAGCATGTGGATATCCACCAACTTTTGATCCGTCAAGAAGTTGAAATATCTCTACTGAACATTGTATGAGATCCAGCAGAAAAATGCCTGCTGATGGTCTCACAAAAATTCTGCCCAAACAGAGATTTAAGGAATTTTTGAGCCAACTCGGGTTGGTTGATATCAGTGGACGCATTAAGAAAATAAGAATTATTGATATGAATGATGTCAATGTTTCATTTCCAAAGCAATGATCTTTCAGCCATTAATATTGCTTGAGTCTAGCAAAGCACTACCATGGATACTAGCTGGGGGGTATATTACGGTTTCTTTTCGTACATGTTTCTTTAAGGAGTTGATGGTACTGCAGGGGTTAGACGTGGAAGGCGCGGCCATGGTGTCTTGGCATGTAGATATTCAAGTATGGAGAAAAAACGTAGGAGAGACAAGATAGAGAAGACAATCAGTCAATTTTTACCGCTACCTGTTTAATGTTATTAAGAACATTACAAATAACTTAATATATCTCCGCAGCCAAAGATGACCTCAACAGCCTCATGCTCCTTGCAAAATAACACAGGATCGAATTTGACCTGGCACTGTCAGAATATCTAGTGATCAGAGGAGGACCTAGAAAGAAAATCAACACGGCTGACCTTTCCATCTTGGTGAAAGATCTCTGGGAGGGCAAGACTGAACACCTGTACGCGGTGTCCTCTACAAACCTGGGAGTGAAATATTCTCCCAGAGCCAAGTTCAGTCAAATTGCGCAATACTCAAGAAGTTAGCCCTGGAGGCAATGATTCAAATTACTCCACCACGTCAAATTTTCACTCCCAAAGAGTCCGATTCTCAACTAAGCTTCAACAAGTCTACAAGTACGACCTAGTACATCCTCATCCCAATGACCATACCTCTCTTCGACTTTCTCTGGTCTCAGCTGGTCGCCAAACACACGCCCACGCTGATATTTACACCTGACAGAGGACACAGAGCGTGTTGCACAAATCTGGGGGACAGTTCTTTAGGATGAACATGAGAGGAATCAGGACAAGTTCACAAGATGATGCAGAGGGTGGATGCAGTCTTGATAGGCGTGAAATTTTGAATTTTGGCAAGGAGACTTACAAATTGAGCTTTGTGTGCACCGAGACTTCGCTTGAGAGAGTGCAACTGACACTATAAAAACAAGCAAACAATGGAAGGTGTTGTGGTCCGCCTCCTGGTGGTGTTCTCCGGTATTGTTACAGTTTACCCGTTGTTTAAGCTTAGGTGAATACCTAAGCGCATTGTTGAGGACTCTGAGGATTAGGCTGTTGGGATCGAAGCAATGTCATAGCACAGTGAATATGGGCAATGCGTAGCCGTGCGGTAATTATCCAACCCAAGGAAAAGGTATAAACAACGAGACTCATAGAGTAGACTGAATGTTATAAGTACCTTGTAGCTATAGTTAGATTTCTCTTCTTCATAGAGTTTATGAAATCGATTTTTTCATCACCAGCTTGGTTTCTATCATAGGTATAGTCTGAGTAGCCTAGGCACCTACTCCATTTTGGAAGGAGATGCCTCAGACCATATTTCGCGCTGAAGAAAGTCAGTAGATCATGGAGGCAAGTTTGAATAACCCAGGGTTTTTCAGACGTTCCTGTGAGTGGGTATTTACGGATGAGGGTTGACTTGGGGCGAAGAAAAAGCTACCATAACTTCGCAGTGGTACTTGCAAATGAAATCCGAGGCATGAGTGCTCCTCTTGTAAATTGAGTCATCTTTTCTGTACTTTTCTACGATATTGTGTCATGGCTAGATAGCTGCGTACGCAATTAAAGTCTGATGCAAAATAAAAGAAAGATCGCCGGATTGAACTGTCACCTCGTATCCGGTGACTAGGAGTCTGGTTTGATCCCTAGCTTAAATTCAAGCAGCATGTACAGGAATGGACTGGAAAAGCTATTTGTATAGTCTACTTCTTACGACATACAATCAGAGTTCAACATGGTGCACAACCCGGACCCCTGATTTGTGCAATACAGGCGTGTGTTTTGAGCATAGCTCTTTATGGGGCAGAAGCGTTGTGGCCGGGTTTCACTCGAATGACCTCACTGCAAGATAAAGAAGTCGGTACTGGAGTAGGCTGGCAAATATCTCTACTGGACAAAACAATAATGAAAGCTATCTGAGTACCATTATCAATAGCGCTCTCCATTGTGAAGCAGGAGTACCTCCGGCATTGATAATTCTCCAGCAAAATATGCTGTGGTCTGTTGGAAAATCGGTATGGGTTCGACGAGTAAGGCAGCTCAAAGAATATGGGCGCGATTTTATGAATAGAATGAACATGATATGAATCGGGAGAATATGTGATACACTCTGGAGAAATAAAAGATGGGTTTAATGAATTGAATTGATTAGATTATCTGTCTTGGTGATTCCTAGACAGCTTATATACATGTATACTTGATAGACCTAATCCAAACTAGATACCATCCATCACTCGTTCCATACTCTAACAATGACAATGAATTGCACAACGGTATACAACATGAGTATGGGGTCAGAGTCGGTGGACGAAAGCCTACACAGGTATCTATTATAATTGGTATTTGATTTGGGAATGTATACTTGCGCTGAGACAGCTAAGATAGTATGTGGAGAGTGTCATGAATGCGCTTTTCACATTAGTTGTAAATTGTCATCCACGTAGCGTAGCACGCAGAGCCAGGGAAATGGAAACAGGTTGGTGATAAATTAGATACCACCAATCGCTACACTCACCCGTAGATCACTCCTAAAAGAGACTAGCTACGGCGCTATCTGGAAGTATATGGGATTGGTTAATTATCATGTAGATAACCTGTAACATAACATAAAATAATAACACAATAAGATACCATTTGCTTCCCGTAACATTTATTGCCATAATCACCCAAGTATATTCTAAGCCCCCTGAGTAGTCAAAACCATTTAATTAAAGATACCAAGTGTATACAACCATCTACATCACCACCCTTCAATAGAGAGATATCTTCATTAGCGTGCAGAAGTGAAGTGACTATGATAATTGTTATGTTACAGACTGGGAGAAGCTTGTTCCTTATCCCCTTGCTGGTTCGCTTGTAGACCGATCACGTAACCAGTATGCAGCTCACCAAAGTGTGCTCCCAAATGAGCAGCTATTGCTGAAATTATGGAGTTCAGACATGAGTCAGGTGATGCTTAATGTAAGTAATTGATGAAGGGTTTGGTTGTTGAGTTTTCTATGATTTCTGTGTTCGGATACACTTTGTCAATCCTACTAGGCTCGATAATTATTAGTCCCGACCGACTGGTGTTTGGCGAACGGAGATTGCGTATACCCTGTGCCAGCGCTGCTTACTGATGTTAATAGGAGATCCCGCACGGGCTATCTATTGGGGTTAAAAGGAGTCTGGTACCTGTGTTTAGAAGAGTAGTCGAATTGACATCCTTTTATCCTTTATTATTGCATAAGCTTCCCTTTACCAATAAGTCCACGAACTAAGTAGTGGGTTATACATTTCAATAGCTATGCCATTTGTCCTTTATCAATAACAAATCTCTCATACTGCACACATTACTACTTGTAATGTCATGATGTAGAGACTGGATCTCCTCCATGCACTTTAATGCCATGCTGCCATAATAATTTCACAGATCCGTAATTAGAATTTTAATACTAATTTTAATTCGTGATAAGATGAAGGGGTAGTTAATTCAAACCATCAATTTAATAATAGCTTCCCCTATACAATTAGTCGTGTAAAAAGTCATGTAAGGATATGCAAGGTAGTCATGAAGAGAAGGACAAGAACACAGCCATTAATGCGGAGATATTGGCAAGAATTGATTACGATTAATTCCGGCTGGCAAATATTTCTACTCTTGTATATAATAGTTCAGCGTGAGAGAGGTTTACTCCTCACGCAACGTCTTCTTTACTTATCCATTACAATACATTTGTTCACCCATCTCTTCCTCGGGAAGACCATATATCCATTGCCCAGTTCTTCATCAGCAAGACCCACGTGTAACATCTACTGCAACTAGTTGCCCATTCATCTCTTCCTAGAGAAGACCTGTCATCCCTTTGACCCATTTATAATCTTCACTTACCACCTAGATCTTCACTAGGCTATACAACGCACCCCGTGGAACACTGTCAAACCCTCATCCCTGAGAAATAACTACCTATGCACCAACTACTAGATCTATCATACTACATAGCTGAGCATAACAGTATCAGACCATACCATGCACTAGTCGAGTCTCAAGCATCAAACATGCTCAGTAAGGGAGATACCAATCATCTAGGTCGTGAGTCATGTGTGAGAATCTTAGTTGTTCCAATCATGGGGAAACTTCAGACACACAGAGTCTGAATTTCCAACATTGTCTACAGCTCGTATGCAAAGAATGGATGTCTAGCAACCTCTAGCCCTCCGGGTGGCTGGAGACCCGGAAGAGACAATAAAACGCTTAGGTCTTGGATTAGGACAAAGAAATCGCTTGTTTAGACAACTAGAACGATACATAACACGCCTGCAAATGAGTATGCGTCAAGTCTCGACGGTCGAAGGCTCTGGAAAGCTATACTTTCCACGTGGCATCCCAGCATTGATTCCATGTAGTCGAGAAAATGAAGCCAGGTCTGGAAGCATAAATCGATGGTTAACTTCCCGTCCAGCTAACACAGTCTGCGCTTTCTCTGATGGATCATCATCGGGTCCCGGAAAATCAGCCTGGGGGTATGTAGTATACCAAGGAGGCAAGCTAGTTGGGAGTGGTTCCGGTCCACTTCCCGGAGCAGAGGTATTTGACGCGGAAGTTGTAGGCGCCATAAAAGCCTTGAAGACTGCAATAGAGGTAGGAGAAGACTTAGCGATCTGCATTCTTCTGGACAACCAGACGCTCGAAAGAGGAAGATCTGCCTCCTCGCAGGTAGCGGTGGACAAGTTTTCGTCGCTGAGACATAATAAGCGTGTGGGTATACGCTGGATACCTGGTCATTTGGGGATCCAGGACAATGAAGAGGCCGATAAGCTGGCCAAATCAGCCTTGGGAGCTCCCATTAATCGGTCACTAACCTCAGCTGTGCCCAGTGGAGAAGATCAAGATCTAACCTTTGCGGCATTGGGGAGGTGGGTTAAGCAGCGCGGCCATGAGCTCGTGGAAGAGTGGTGGTAGAAGTATAGACCGAAACAATACAAAGATCTGGACCTATTCATGCGTTGCAAAAGACCACCGGAACTAGCTTTACCAAGATGGGCGTACCATTGTCTTATTACGGCAAGAACAGGCCACGGGGACTACGCCGATTACCATCGACGTTTCAACCCCGAAATTGAAGATCTAAAATACGTTTGCGGTCGAGAGAAAAGGCCACGGCATTTTTCGGAGTGCCGGCCTGCTTTACAACGTTGGAGAAGCTATGAGAAAATGGCAACACCTGGGCCAGGGAAATGATAGGGAAGAAGGGATGGCAGAAGTTCATTCAATTCTTAACTTCAAGCCGATATTACAGTCTGTCGAAGAATGAACAGGGTGGGAGGTGACCATGCTGAGATTGTTTCTGACTCGAGAGGAGATGGGTTTGGAAGATAGGGATGCGGCGTAGGGCACCGTAACTCAGACATTTACTGTTCCTTTTGTTTTCTTTTTTCGCTTCTGGCTTCACTGCCGGTCGTGTTGGTAGCAATGAGCTCTCAGAGCCCATCTACCCGTGTTACGTCTAAATAGATGTTTGGCTCTTTCTATCACACAAAAGATTTCAAAAATAAACTCAGTAAAACTTTTGCAGGGCCCAGAGTAGGATAGCCACACAAGTAAGAAGCAAGCACATTGGGCTTAATGCTTACTGTTCGGATCAGGTCCTGATAAACGACATCTAGCCTTATTATTCTATGTTGCAGGCTACTATTCCAATTAATTATGAGGCCATAATTAGGGCTGTGAATAGTTTCGGTTTGGTGTGAGTTGTTAAATTGATACCTGAGCGTGTCGCATAGTAGACAGACATGTGACTCGAGTAGCATATGCACGGTAAACCTCAACCCCAAAATAATGACACGAATCAAGTTTTATATGCTACGTCCTGTATGGCTAGCGTGTTTGGAAAATGGGGGATTTTCCTGTAGATTGATAAAGACGTTGTAGACTTCTGATAGTTGGGACAAGCCTTCTACCAAATAATATCGGAATCAATCCTAGCCTCTAATTAAGCAATCTCATGAATCTATTTCCGTGTCTGTGATAACAGAGGTGCATATACAAAGTATATAACTTACTTATACATAAGGAATGTACCAAGAGTAGGAAAACCATGCTGCCAATGTGGATATCCGTCGTAAAACATAGAGCACGTGGTGATGTCTTGTCCAAAATGGGCAAAGGGGAGAGGCGAATTGCTACGAAAATCGACAACCCAATGCTTTGAAGCTATGGTAAATAACGTCAAAGATATGACTAAAATTGAACAGTAGATTCAAAAGGAAGGATGGCTAGAGCAGTTTCGGATGACCGGGGAAATCAAGGCGCTAATCAGGCGAAGAGAGTAAAGTGGAAACATCGGACAATGACGGAGTCTACACTGGCAACAAAAGTTTGAATGAACTTCCTTGAGGTAAGATTATAATGGCGCAGAATTCAATCAGACATCTAAGGGTATTTTACTGCAAGGTTTCCGCCGATGTAAATATTAGAGTTCGTAGACACCTGCATGGGCCCATAGGGCGCCTAATCTGGCTAAACGAAATCAAATTCAAAAATATATAAATGGATAGCTTTAGTAGGCGGTGAGATGATTTATAAGAGTCGCGATGCAAGTTAAGCTGAAAAGGATCTTCCAGGAATATTCGAGATAGTTAAGAGAGTCGATTGTTTTAGTACAAACATCAGATAGGTTTGGGCATGACTGCGGCTCGTTTTGGGATGAAGATGCTTGGTTTAGTTGGGAAGTGCAGTAATGAAATCTCTACAGGTCATGGCTTCGGCCAAAAACAAGCCAACGCTACTCATTCCGATTGCCATCTCGACAGAAACTCTCAAATCCACCCTTTATGGTGACTGAATGCCTACTATAAAAGGGTTTTTCACACCCAGGTTCGTAGAGGACATTGCTGACAAATGCTCAGCCTTTTTCTTCTAACACCTCGAGATGGTAGCTATGTCATCAGATTTAGTCCTAATTTCAGTATTGGATGAGCCCCATACTCAGTGGTTATTGCGATTTCTCTCGGCTTTCATAAATTAGAAAAGGCCATCTTTTTGCCGCCTGAAGAGGGTAGGTGTTACGGTTTGACCGTGGTTTAGCTCAGGTGGAGACCTAAGCGTAGTTTGGAGGCGTATTAGGGAGAGTGTTCCATGTTATCTTGTATGTGTTGTTGTTGTTGTTTTATTAAAGTCCTAAGCTAAAGCTCCAAATCCACTATGAGTACAGGACCGATGTTCACAGCCAGAACTACATCTAAGACATACCCAGCTTGATTCCACCGCATGAACCACCACAAAACCAGCAGTAAGTTAAAAATATGCGCCGACGCGAACTCCTTTTCCCAAAATTGACAAAAGAAAAAAATAAATTGCAAATAATTTAGAATGGGAAGCAATACTCCTCGCCTCGATTCCCATTTTGTCAGGTTTACTTTCCTGACGAGTTATATTCGATCTCCACTGAGAGTAGGAGATGGATGCACAGGAGAATACCCAAAACAATTGGTATCCTGTGCAAATTGTTTGAAGCTCTCGAAGCACTTAGGCCCGAATAGCTTGTGTAAGAAGGCATTGTGTGACAATGACCCTCTGATTCGACGCGTGATATTTGCGTTGAGTCGAAAATGTATGAAGTGGGTAGGGGTGGTTTCCTCCCCACAGGTGCACTCTGTAATAGCGTGCGGATTGTTGAAGCGACGATGGTACGCCGCGAAATTGCCGTGGCCCGTACGGGCTGCAATGAGATGTCGTAACTGTAGCCTGGAAAGCCCCAGTTCTGGTGGTTTGCGACGGCGCATGAGCAGATCTAGCTCATGATACCGTAGCAGGAAAGTTTCATTCCACTAGCTGTCGAGCAAAGTCTGTCGTTGGCGATGCAATTTTTGATGTAAAAATGCTGTCGTGGTGGTTGCTGGCTCAGTTTCCACGCTAGGAAACGTTCGTAGGGCGGATTTGGCCGTTGCGTCTGCTTCCCCGTTTCTATGTATTCACGAGTGTCCTGCTACCCACTTTATTCTTACCTGAGCTAGCCCAGACAATTCGCGAAACTTTCGTACTTCCTTGTGGCTGGTCGAGGACCTGCCCGTGCTCAGTGCATTTATCGCATGTCGACTATCCATCAACACATTAATGCACTGCGTCGTTCCCTTCGCCAGGTACTCCTCTCCTCTTAGGTGACCCAACGCTGCTTTAAGAGCTTCCTGTGCCCCCATAATCTCTGCATCTAAAGCCTCTCCACCGTGCTTTATGCCACTTCCTTTTTGAAAGGTTTTCCCATCCAGCTTTAGGACAAACCCCCAAGCTGAGCGTCCCTTTCCCTCTGATGCTCCGTCCGAGTGAGCACAGATTTCTGACTTTGGCACATTATTGATCCAAAGTTTACAGGCTTCTACTTGGTCTTTTCTCGAACCAACCTTCGAACCCGGCCGCGATTGATAAAATGGTGAGGCAAGAGGTTCCGCGGCCTCTGCCTCTGGTAGCTGTCTATAAGCACGCTAAGCCCGTAACATTTGAATTTCAGGACGCGCAGATTTTCGATTGTGTTTCTTATATTTTCGCGTACCGACATTTGGGCAAACTGCAGCACGGATCCTAAGCGGATGGCGGTCGTCAAGTGTTTGCATTCTGGCAGAGAGGCGAAGTCGGTTTCCTTCGAGAATGACTTTCCCGGTTGGTATTCCTCCTTCCCTATGTAGTACGGCGTTGGGTGTTGTTCTCATTACCGGTAGTGCTGATCTAAGACCCATTAAGACAGCCTTATCAATCATACTACATAGGCCAGCAGTAGGCGGTGTCACCATTCCTCGTTTTGTTGGGCGTCTAAGGCCAGGCCACCAGACGTCAGCTCCGTACGTTGCAATTGGGACAATACATGTGTCGATCGCTTTAACCAACGCCCCAGGAGCGGCTCCTCGGTAGGCTGTATTGAAGCGACGCATGTGCTGTGCAATTTTTAACGCTTTGCCACACCAGGTTGTGACGTGGTGTTTGAAGTTTAGTCGAAGATCGAGGTACACACCAAGCCAGCGGACATTTTGCGACGGCTCTATGAGAGTTCCGTTGACATAAATTCCAACCGATGTTTCGCGGTATCGTCCGGGGAATTGTACGACTTCGGACTTGTCTGTATCAAAAGCGACAGCATTATTTCGAGCCCAGTCTAGTAGGTTATTGACCTCGTCCTGTGCTGCGGCTGCAGACTCTGCAATCGTCCGGCCAAGTCCAAGGATACCAATATCGACGGCGTAGCTAAACCTCAGACCCGGGGTTCCACTTCGCATGGGCTCTGCCATATATAGAAGGAAGAGAAGTGGCGAGATCGGTGAGCCCTGTGGAACTCCGCACACTAGCTCTCTCTTGGCAGTGACTCCCCCAGAGTATCGCACTTGAACCATCCGATTGGCGAGGAAGTAGCTAGTCCATTTGAGAATAGACTCCGGCCATCCCTGCTCCTGCATCCTCCTCACTAATCGATTATGGAGTACCGCGTCGAATGCTCCTTGAACGTCCAACGTTACAAAAGTAGCTGCCCATCCTTGTGAATTCGCCTCTTCGATGTCGTGGACTACACATGAGACCAGATCCGTTGCTGAGCGCTTCGGTAGTGCACCAAACTGTTGCCGGCCGACTACATCATGGATTACTACAAGGTGTGCCATCCGCTTAGCTAAGAGTCTTTCTAACCCTTTTCCCAAGCATGAGAGAAGAGCAATTGGTCTCCAACCCTTGATTGTCGTTGGGTCTCTATCGTTCTTTTGAAGGAGGACCACCTCGGCTAATTTGAAACACTTTGGATGGGTACCAAGCAGAATGCAAGCTCGGAACAGTTGGGAAATCCAAGGCCCAATTGTATTCCAACACGCCTCCAGCAGGTTTACGGAGACTCCGTCTGCTCCTGGGGCCGTATTTCCGCAACCAATGGTACAGGCACGGACTTCTTCATCTGTTACGTCCTCTTCCCATGGTATCCGACTGCTGCTCGCGACTGTACATGGTGACAAGTCGTCTGATGCCTGAAATCGTGCCAGGAGGGAGTCGCGAAGGATCGTGGCCCGTTTTAATGGATCTGTTACCAACGTCCCATTATGGTTCAGTGGCGGAGGGATACTAGCCTGTCTGGGGTTATCCATTCTCATTAGCTTGAATACATCAGTCGGCGTAGTAATTGATTCGACCTGTTGGGTTTTGAACTCCTTTTTCGAGGTCTTCACAACTGATCGGAGCTTTTTCGCGCTGAGTGCCCGTTGACTGGGAGTTATCGCGCTTTTGTACTCAGCGAAAGCTGCCTAGCACTCTGGGGTCCACCACGGAGCAGATCTCCCGCAGCGGGCTTTTGGTCGTGTTCCTACTGCATTGATTGCGTTAGTGAGATGGAAACAAATTTCCTCGGCATACTCTTCAACCCTCTCGATTGTGTCAAGAACTGGTGGTGGTCGGACCCACTGTGCAATGACCTTGGCGTATCTGGGTAGCTTATCCTTGGTTACTCGGAGTTTTGCCTTTTCGGGTCTCATCACTGAGTTGCGAACTGGAATTTGTCCTCGGATAGGGAAGTGATCGCTGGTGACACATCCACCACGATCTACCCAAGCACGGGCGCCGTCGACATTACTCCAAACTAGATCTAGTGTGTTTCCAGCTCGGTGAGTGGGCTCCCCAATAATATGACAGATCAAATGGTGTTTGTCTGCCCATTTCTCGATCATTTCTCCTTGTCCATGAGGACGTTCCACGCCAGGTTGCCAAGCCCAATATACCGAGTTAAAGTCCCCAGCAGCGACGGAGTTTGGCGGTGGAGTCCAGTTGATTAGTGGCTGGATAGCTGTCGAGTCATTGGGTGCCTTGTAGACGTTGAGAAAAGTAATGCCGTTCACTTCTACCCAGCAATAGTCTCCTGTGGACACAACATAAGGAAAGATCTGTGTTGCCGATATCTTTTTATCATCTATCCGGGTATAGGTCACAGCCCTCGGCCTAACATTTTCGCCGCCGTTAGGCAGATGATAGGTATATCCTGGGTGATCCTTTGTTGTATTCTTTTGTTTATTCCACAGAGGTTCTTGAACAAGAACCACGTCGATACCCAGCTCAAATGCTCGGGCAAGCGCAATGTTTTGCGTTGAGCCCCCTCTACCTACGTTTATCGACATAAAGCTTAGAGTAGGAGAGAGGCTCGAAGAGACCCGTGGGGTGCCCTTCACAAAGATTTTTGCTGATTTGATGCCTCATCGACCTCGGCTACAGTCGCTGTAGTGTCGGACATGAGAACTTCAAAACAGTTGGTCGATTTGAAACCTGGCTGGTTAGTATTTGACGCTTCTGCGGCTGCTGTCATCGCTGCCTCTGCGCGTTTGACTGCTGCTTTGGCCCGAGTGACTGCTGCGAATTCGCGTTGGCTAGCCTGCCTTATGGTCTGAAGGTTTTCCCTGGAGGCCATTCCAGACTTTGTTGGACGAGCTAGACAGTCCCGACTATCTGACCTGTGTGGATCTCCACAGTTGCGGCACTTGGTGTGTGCCTTGCACTCCGCGATGGAATGCATAGTTGAAGTACAATTCCAGCAGGCTGGGGCGCGCGAGCAGCCTCTGGTGCCATGGAATTGTAGGCATCTTTTGCACTGGTTGATGCTTTGACGAGGCTGGTGGCGGACTGCAATCCCAGAGTCGTCGAAAAGTCGGAAGCCTGACCGAGGAATCGATGCTTTTTCGAAAAGGGCTACCCATGACTGGTATGGGGCTCCAAGTCGGCTTTTCCCATGTGGGCGAACTTTTACCGGGACAGCCTTGATGACCCTGACTATGTCGTCTGTTACCATCTCTTCAGTGACGATTACTCTGCCCATTATTGTATTAATGGCAACTGGGACTGTTGCGATTCTAAGTGAGCCCAGGTCCGTTGCTTCTTCCAGTATAGCATCTTGCTGGATGAGGGACCCAGCTAGGCTTAATATGATGGCGCGTGCCTCTTGGTTTTCGGCTCTAATTGCGAAGCCAGTTGGAACACGGTATACGTGCTCAATATTGGCTTGAGGAATTTCAAGCACTTTTGCCACAGCCTCTCTAACACCAAACGGTGATAGCTTTCTCCAAGGGTGTTCATTTCCAAGGCGAAGAAACAAGCGTTCATCTTTCATGGCCGATTGCGTTGGGGTGGTCGGGTTTTTTGACGGCCGCGTCGAGTTTGCCGCCTTTGGCATAGCCTGTGCGACTTTTGTAGCTGCCGGGGGAGTCTTTATACCGGTGCGGGTGATTGACGCCCAAGTGGTTTTGGCCTGGGAGACTTTGTCATGAGTCACTTTACTTTGTGGCTCATCCTGCTTTTTGGCAGCACGTTCTATAATCTTGCTGCCAGTAGCCTGGCTTTCGGGGCGTGGGGGAAGTGATGGGAGGACTGTACCTGGTCCCGCGATCATAAATTGAGCTATTGCAGCTCTAATGTAGACTTTCATAGAGTCTATAAATTGAACACTCGACCCTTCGGATAGGGGGGACAGAGCATTCTCGACACCGTTTATTGCAGCGGTGCAAATTTTTACATTTTCCGCAGTTTTTGCGGCCCGGCGTTCCTCAGCCTCAATTAAGGCTCTCAGTTCGGGGGGGCATTCCTCCGTATGCCTGTCTTCATTTCCACTGCGAGGAGAAGGATTCTCTTCTGTGGTTCCTAGTGTATGTTCCAGGGGATCGGGGTAGATGCCGCGCCTTTTGCCTTGTTAGCATCTGCAATCGCAGCCCGCCTCATAGCTGGCACAGCGACTTCAATGAGAGGAATTATATGCTGTCCGGTAGTCGCTGTCCCTAAATTGTTGCGACTCGTCGCTGCATTTTCAGCTCCGGTCGCATCTGGCTTGGAGTGAATTGAGTTAGGCAGTCTTTTCAGATTCTTAAGAATCTTGTCAATGTCAAAGTTGCCAACATCTATCATATCGCAATCTATGGTACTTTCGTCGATTAATTGGTCGATGTTCATCTCTTGAACGGCAGTGAGTGGGCCCAACTTGACGCTTGCTTTCTGTCGAGCAACGTGTTTGAGGTGCTTGCGGTTATCTACGATGTCTTTCGCCCGCGATGGCTTACTGCGAACTGGGGGCATATTGGTAGCCTGCCAGTCGCTCACAAATTTTGAATTAAGGGCGTACGATATCGAGAGAGGGAGGGAGAGGGGGAAAGGGTGAATATTCGAATATTCGAATTTCAAAAAAATTGTGATGTGTGTGTTTCTTTGTGTTTATTGTGCTACTTGAGTCTATGACTATCTAGCACATTGGGCTCCTCTCTAACCCAGGCCACACCTTGTACAGTGCTCCTATCCTCTTTTGTTACTTGAAAGATCATTGATATATTCCCCTTGATGAATAGCCATTCAGCTCAGTATTTACCCGTGGAATTCAGCCACCTTTTCCACGGAACCTTCTACCCAAAAAAAATAAAAATGGTAGCAATGGAAACTGCGTGCGCGGGAAAAAGTCTCAAAAAACCTGCAGCCCCAGCCAGGCGAGGTCTAGACACCGGGACCACATGAGGTGCGCATATTCATCTATGTCTCCCTTCTTTGTAACAGTCGAGGCCGACTTGATCCAATCCACCATCTCCGTATCGGGTGCTGGGTACGCTCCGGAAACTCATCGAATGGCTTTTCCTCCGTGGTCAAGGTTTGGTGATGAGTAGAGCTCCGACCCTACCATCTGATCTGATCGTGGTTAGCTTCATGATAATGGTGATAGGGGAATGTGTTGAGAGATGAAGACGATACAGACCGCGAAAGCGATTGGGAATCCTCTTCGAAGTGAGGACTTTGTTACTCAATCTCGGCTCTGCAGACTCTACAGTGAGAGCTGGAGGTTCGTAGGGGACACCGCTGACAGGTGTTGAGAATAGTCCCCCTTGTTATCTTGTATCAAGCGACTAAGTTTCACTGGGCCACATTACATTGGAGCTAGGAAGGAATATGAGACGGCGAAGTAGAATTGCCAAGTGATAGAGTCAAGCTAGATGGCAAAGATAACGACGGGCAGTGACGGAGCAACATGTCAGGCTCACCAACGGAGTACGTACTGGGTGGGCTAGAAGGATGCACAAATAGTCATTACCCGTTGTTGTGGTACTTCTCTCTTCACATAGTTTAATCTTTCTAAAAGTACACTATAACCAGCTTGGTTCCGTCAAAGTAGGTAATTAAGGAAAAATCGCTCCTCTTGGTGTATGATAGAATGACGGTTTATAGACGGATGTACTGTTAGATGAGAGCTGTATGTGAGTTACAAGAGATTTACTACTTGCATAAGCGTCCTTGGCCTGTAAACAAAGAGGACCTATATTTCCGATGAAGTCTAGTGCTCAAAAGAGATAAGTAAATGATCCGAACACGAACAAAGACGTGTGTTCAGTGTAAGCAGTTTTACCTGCTTACTCTTGTGAATGATTCCAAATTTTTACTTCATTGGATTTAGGAGAATCATGTAAAATCCAGACATGTAAATGTTCGTTTGCCGGGCTACGGTAGCTATGCACATTTAGTGAGAAGTTGAACATAATAATCAGCGGGTAGCTATTTGCTGTTCCTCTCCCATAATCTTCGGTGACAAGTTTCAACAGCTGTATTTATTTTCTAAAATATCTAAATTGGTTGTCTGGTTTTATCTATCTCGATTTGGTAGTTCTTTCATTGCATATATCTCTGTCTTTACCTGATTGAGGCCTAACTTTCAGATTATTCTTTCATTACATCAAAGAAATACTGATCCCTCAGTCATTGAGGTTGTAGAGCGCTTTGATTCCAATTACTACCGAAGTGAAACTAAGTACAGGATTTGCAGTCACGTGTGTATCAGCAACGAGGTCTGGTTGATAGCCCCAATCATTCTATGTTCTAACACATTGGATGTATGTTCGTCGATCACATTGGAGCACTGGGAGAGTCACTTGAGTCAACATTAATATACCTCACTTCATGAAAATCATTAAAGCTGCCATGAAAGTTATTCTCACAACACTGAGGACCTAGTCATTAAAATTGAGATGCTGCATTTAAGTTTCTTTGATTGACCAAGATAGACAATACTTGTAGCACAAATGAACCAAATAAATTTTTGACGAGCACATAGTTTCCATGACAAATTGCGCCTTAAGTATGCTACTACTTTTGAGGATTTTAGTGATTGTTTTAGACTCTGATTATTTGCGAGATTATATAAATTATTACTATTTCACAACCATTGTTTACTGTGCTAGAGATGTGCTAGGATTTCCTTTTAGTGTAAAAGCATATAGACAAGCTATGTTAGAGTTGATGGAAAATATACGTAACTTGAAAGTTCTGATTTGTTTGAGTGCCTTCCAAGCTTTTAGGGTCAGAGATGCCTTTTACGCGTTCATTGATGAACAAGGTGTGTGTGAACGCTTATTACATATTATCTTTCTGATCGAACAATCTTTCCACTGAGGCCCGGCTAAGGGAGAGAATGAGAGTTTGAACAAAGAGAATTTTCATAGAATCACGCTGGCTTTCATCATCTAAAAGATATTAGTTATTATCTCAAGTAATGTGTTGGACGACTCACTTTTTTAAAACTTGGAAGGATTGATTTATAAACATGCGATTCCAGCATTATTTATACCTCAATTAGTGTCCAAATGTACACTAGCTAAATTTGGATTGTCGCACTAGACGCGACTTTGCTATGGATTATGACCACGTGTACAAGATGTGGATGGGCTATCATTCCTTCAGGTGTAGATATGCAAGATATTGCACGGCTCATTAATAGAGGACCTTGCCCATTGAGGCATGCGTCAATTCAATTTCTGCAAAAGCATAATGATACTCAAAACAGAAGCTTTTTTCTGGGCAAAATCAGACTTTCCCGAAGTTTTATGAACCAATTCAAAAATGTGTGTAGGTTTCTAATCTTTCTTTGAGGCAGAGATTTATATTAATTTTGGTAAGATAACCTCCCACCAGCCCCGATACAAATTACGCCTACCATATCTCAGACGCAATTTCAAGCAGAAACTATTCATGCAGTTGGCTATCTAGTAAAAGTAGACTCTCTCAGCAAAGAGTTGGTTTTTGCGCGAATGGTTGGAACATCAAGTATAGGAGAGACTCTTCAATTGATAACGCGAAATCCACAGATCTGCCAGCAACTACGAGATGCAGTGATAAATAGCCCTATAAGCATAGCTGGAAAATTTCGGCTCAAGAAGTCAAACGTTGTGAAGGAACAGCCTCAATCTATAAAACCTTCGAGTCATGACGGAGAAGATTTATCAATTAAATCTCTAGAGATTGATCTTCTTGAGTTTACATGTTTAAATTCTTTTCCGCATCATATACGAGTCGCCAAGGACCAAGTATTTTTACCTGAACATAGACATATGCAAATTAGGTATGACTTTGGGCTACGGGAAACGCTAGCTTTTCGTTCTGATGTTGCAAAAGCTGTTCGAGAATATCTGCATGATTTCCAAGAGGTTGAGACACCTATTCTCTTCAAGTCTACTCCCGAAGGCGCCAAGGAATTCCTAGTACCTTCACGAAAGTATGGTCATGCATATGCGCTTCCACAGAGCCCACAGCAGTACAAACAAATTCTCATGGCAAGCGGAATCGAAAGATATCTACAGTTTGCGAGATGCTTCAGGGACGAAGATCTCCGGGCTGACAGACAGCCTGAGTTCACTCAGGTGCTTCTCCAGGAAAATCTAAGAAGTTTTATTCGTTTACTAACCATTTTAGATCGATATCGAGCTTGCATTCGCTGGAGGAAATAAGGTAATGGGACTGGTTGAAGGTCTCATCAAATATATTTATCATAAATTCTCAGACCGTGTCCCTGCAATACGTATCGAAAAAAAAAATCCTTATCAACAAGAAGATTTTCCGGTAATGACTTATGATCATGCTATGTCACATCATGGTACTGACAAACCGGACACTCGAATAACCGGTTTGGTAACTTGAAGCTTTACGATATTTTCAAGCTGAATCTAATGTTTTTAGATTACTCAAATAAATGAGGCAACTAGTAATGAACTGTGTAAGATGCTCACAACGATAGCCGATCCTATTATTGAATGCTGTAAACTAAGACTAAATGCCTCACCACTCGAACTAAAGAGGTTCATTAAAAATTTCATGACATCTCCTGACGCTGAGACTTTCACATCAAACCCAGATGGTGCTCCAGGGTTTGCATGCTATGATACTTCAAAGCCACTATCGGGTCTACAGATTTTTGGATTTGAAGGAGTAGCTGCACTTAGGAAAATATATGAACAGAAAATGAGGGTTCAGTACCAAGATGATCATATTTATGCTTTGGAAAAAGAATTTGCAGAAGGTGATCTCTTTATCCTACAAGCTCGACCTAATCTACCAAATTCGGGCGGCTCCACCAGTCTTGGCTTGCTTAGAAGAGCCTTATATAAAGCTGCGGTGGAGTGCGGGCTCGTTGAGCCTGACAAGCGTCATCATTATCTCTGGGTCACAGAATTTCCCATGTTCACATTAGATAACATTGAGACTGTTGGACAAGATGGTAATTCGGGCCTGCATGCAACCCATCACCCTTTCACCGCCCCCAAAACAGAAGATGATGTCGATATCTTGTCGGTGGAACCCTTAAAAGCAAAAGCGGATCACTATGATCTGGTCGTCAATGGAATAGAGCTTGGCGGTGGTAGTCGACGTATTCATGTTGCAGAGATGCAGAAATATATCATGAGGGATGTCCTCAAGATGAGTAGTAAGCGCATGGATGACTTTTCACATCTTCTTGGTGCACTTGCCGCCGGCTGTCCACCGCATGCGGGTATAGCTCTTGGTTTCGACCGACTGATAGCAGTTTTGACAAATAAGGACTCGATCAAAGATGTTATTGCATTTCCCAAGAGTTCAAAAGGAGATGATTTGATGGCTAAAAGTCCATCGAAGATTTCAGATGTTGAGTTGGCACGATATCATATATTGTTGAAAAGTATGTAAAGAAAGCTAGAACTTCTTTATGATTCAGTCGTAGAAAGAGATAGGTGATTGAAATGAAAAGCAAATAATTTTATCGATGAGATTCTGACGAAGCCTGAGTCCTCAATCATTCAAATGCGTGTGACTTCAACAATTCTTTATATCTCCCAATGAACAAACCGAACGGCCCTCTACGAGTAAATTATGTCAGCAATGAAATTTCGCTCGCCTTCTAGCTTTCCACGTTTATTTTAAATCGTAGAGCCACATCTCTTAGACAAATACTCAAATTTTTGATAACTGTTTGTTTAACACTATAAACTCCCACTTCCTTATGTTCTTGTAAAAAGTCGATAAGTGGTGAGGTCATTCTATTCAGCTATCTAGGTCCTGGTTAGGAAGGTGAAACTCAACACCTGTCGGTGGTATCCCCTACGAACCTCCAGCTCTCACTATAAATTCTGCAGAGCCGAGATTGAGTAACAAAGTCCTCACTTCGATTAGGATTCCCAATCGCTTTCGCGGTCTCTATCGTCTTCATCTCTTAATACGACCCTCTATCATCTCTATCATGAAGCTAACTACAATCAGACTACATGGTAGGGTCAAAGCCCTACTCATTACCAATCCTTTAGCATGGAGGAAAAGCCATCCGATGAATTTCCGGAGCGTACCCAGCACCCGATACGGAGATGGCGGATTGGATCAAGTCGACCTCGAATGTTACAAAGAAGGGAGATATAGATAAATATGCGCACCTCATGTGGTCCTGGTGTCTAGGCTTCGTCTGGGTGGGGCTGCAGGTTTTTTGAGACATTTTCCCGCGTACGCAGTTTCCATAACTACCATTTTTATTTTTTTGGGTAGGAATTTCCGTGGAAAAGGTGGCCGAATTCCACGAGTAAACACTGAGCTGAATGGCTATTCATCACGAGCAATATATCAATGATCTTTGAAGTAACATAGGAGGCAAGGTGCATTATACAAAGTGCAGCCTGGGCTAGAGAGGAGCCCAATGTGCTAGATTGTCTATGACTCAAGTTATACAATAAACATACCTCTCTCTTTCTCTCCATTGGAGATGTATTTCTGGCTTTTTTCTTTACTTATGGCTGAATTTAAATTTGCGTGGATATGGGAATATATTCGGAGGACGCTTCAAGATTACTATCCGGTTAGCAAGTTATGACTTGGTCATCAAGCTCTTTCGATAGGAAAACGAGATCAAGCGTACTCTGACTTCTCCTATTATTCTAAGTGATGGTCCCTTCCGGAAGAATTAACTCCATGTCGTTATATCCCAGTATTTCTATTAAGTCTTCAGCTAGCTTAAAATAACTTAGCACCGATTTCCCCACCTCCATCTAGGGTAGAGGAGTTTGAAGTCGTTCACAAGGATATGCTAGCCTTTTTCATAGAGAAGTTCTGGGAGATATTCTAGAGTCCCTAGTTCTATGCTATTATGTGATAAGGGAGGAGGGTTGTATACATTAGTAACGTACATTTTGCCTTTATTGGTCTGCAAGCTGATGGAGGCTATATCTCCATCCGCCTCTACTGGAGGATTTTCCTTTCTTCACTTCGTGACTGCGAGGTGTTTTCTGATATATATACATGTCCTACCTTTGAGGAAATCTGGGAATATCAGATGGTAGGCCGGGTGTTTAATTGTGGTATTCTCTGTTGGATAACGCCAAGGCTATTTTAGAGCCACCACATGGTGCTTTAGTGGGACTAAGGCTTGCAGGTAGTGGTGTTGTACTATATTTTTGCTTTGATTAACGTTATACTGTGTTATGTTTAATATATTTGCACCTTTCATTGATCAATTACGCAGTCTGGTGCCCTGTTAGTCTCTTTAGGGTTCTCCCGCATCACAGCCCGGGGTGTATTTTGGGTGAACGACATTAGCGCACCGGGTGAGGAAATCAATTTATCTCAGGTTCCTGAGAAATCGGGGGCCAGGGAGCCGGGAGTCTTGCGTGGCCTTCCAGGACCTTGACAGGTGCTAGTTGCACCAATTGGACTGATTATTTTCACAGCTGATGTACCTGCTCGTCTTTTCCTGGAGCCTACCAATTGCCACTCATCTTATACGTCTTTTTGTGATTCCGCCGCGTGTTGGTATCTTCCCGGATCGCAAGTCCTATTTATTTCAGCCTTAGACTTTGCCGCTAGTTTAGTTGGACAAATTTGGTCCCATGCTGGATGTTTTCTCCCAGAATTACTGCATCTAGTATCCTGTTTACCATGAAATTTTCGGATACTATGTCCTCCTGCACATCTGCCACACTTGGATTCAGCCGTGCAGGTCTTAGAAGCATGTTCGATCTTCTGAAAGTTAGAGCACTGCATCACCCGGAATCCTGAACAAAAGATCTGTGTAGCTTTGACTTCATATTGCCAAACCATACATTTAGCAATAGCTTTATCCGCATGGTCTGCTTGGGCAAACCATAGAATCGCCGATCCTGCAATTTTTCCCAGTTGATTTGTTTACTTAAGCCACATAGCTTTTTGTATCTTGACCCCCTCTATGTATGTTTCATTTGACCCTTGTAATGCTGCGATATGTTCGGGGTTCTCATGCTTGAGTGAGAGGGGCATTGCGTGGATCAGTACCTGATAAATGGGACTCGCTATGTGTGCTTTAGTTGCCAGCTTTTGTGTCCAGTCTTGATGTTTTTTCCATTTCATCTTTTAGTGCCTATCCCTCAAAAAAGACTTTCACCTGCCAATTCCTCATCTTCCTGGCCCCTATAATTTCTCTGGCTCGAGTTTTCCTCACCAATTATTCATTTGTTAGCTGGTATACATTTTCTCTCTCATTTTCATCGATTATCCTCATTGTAGTGCCAACCATCTCAGACTGGCTAGTTATCTTCGCCTGTGATTGCTAATGTCCGCGGGTAGACTTTTGGTTGATTGTTATCGCTGTTTTAATAGTCTGTATTTCCTGCAGGAATTTAGACATGGTAGTTTTATCTCCTGCACGCGAAGCCTTTGGAATAATTGGGGACACTTTCGGTTTCCGGAGGCTTTCAATTGCTTGAATGGCCTCAGCTAAAAGTTTCATGCATGCTGTAGGAGTTTCACAGATTGAATGATCATGATGAGTTGTTGATAGTAGAAATGAAGATGCACCGTCTTCAGACTTCATATTTGAGTCAAGTAACATCCTGTAATTCTCTTTATCATGACGTCTTCTACATCAGACTAAAATTGCTTGTGTGTTTAGGACGTCATTTAATAGATCGCATATGACATCCTCGAGTTGGAAAGAGTATAATATCACGAAAATTATGATATTATGAAAAGTATAATGGGTAGTTGGATGGAATTAGGTATATAACAAAGCTTAGCATTAGGATACTCAGACCTTTGCGCAACGTGTTCTAAAAATTAATTCACTTTTACTTCTAAACCTCATCTTTTCTTTGGAAGACCGTTGCACCGCATTACTTCCTTTGGCTCTTCTACTTCTCTCACTGAAGCTTTTGCCTCAGATAATGTCATTTGATCTCTAATCCACTGACTATCTCATTCGTACCCTCTAGAAATATCACCACATCAAATTCCTTAAGAAGGAGCGAGGTTGTCTTCAATCGCTTTTCTGAACCTCCTTAGGGCTGAGTCTGTATCTTGGGCACTTGCGACGCCTTATTTTCTCCTTAGTTGCCAGTAGTCGGCCTCCGATCATCAGAACCTCGCGCGGTATGTCTTTCCATCGTGCCTCTGTCAAGGCTGAAACTTTACAGGTCGACATTCGATAGGGTCGATTTTTCGAAATGGTAATCTTTTTAATTTTTTATTATCTCATTTTATTGTCCTTTCTGAGTCTATGACTATGTAGGACATGCAGGTCCTCTCTGTCTACAAGTCAAGGATACCTATGCCAGTAGTATATTCCCTCCTATGCCTCCCATACAACTCCCCTCATACAGTAACACCTATCACAAGTCCTCATTCGATCATAAATTTAGAGGAGCCCTTTACCCTTCATTATATCCCCTCTCCAGCCAACGAAATAGTGGCCATTTGCGGATGTGTAGCTACAGGGAAAAGTCTCAAAAACCACTGAGTGCAGGGCTCCCCTATGACGATGAGGCTGGCCAACCAGGCGCAACAGACCTGTGTATACCTAAGAGCATCTCTCAACCTTCCTGGTCTCCTCCTCCTCCTTACTCCTCCCCCGATTCATGCCGCAGGCCAGACCGAAGGTCGCGAAAGGATGTCAGAAAAGTCTTGGTCGAGAATGACTGTCGTGAAAAAGCCTAGGCCGGCATCCAAAAGTCTTTGCGGACGTGGGGTCGTCGAGTAACTCGTGTATTTCAGATGTCCTCCTGGCTAGTCTTTTCGTAAGTTATGATTAGTTGGGACGTTATGATAGACGAGTCGAAATCGGCTTTTCTTGAGGGCAGAAAGGTCTTTTACTTTGCTTTCGTGGGCTTTTTTTCGCCCGCCAGTACGTAGTATTGTAATTTGTTTGCTAGACCTGGCGGTATAGCTTATCACAGTTAGAGAGTGTATTCTAGAATGCAGTGGTGGCTCGTTACAGATGCGATTGCGACAATACAATTGAGGGTTGTATGAAAGTTTGGCACTTCTATGGGTCTCAATTGTGCGGAGGTTGATTTAATTATTGATGATAATTGCTTGTTATGTCTATCTACAGAGAATGTGCTGCAGTTCTACATTGGCCCGTAATCGCTTAGATTTGGCTAGTGGGCTGTCCCCTCTTTTACTTCGCTCCCGTGTTCCATCACATGGGATGCAATAACTGCTCACCACAAAATCCGCAGATTGAACAGCGTTAGATCACAACACGTAGCACATGTTGTAATGTGACGAGTGCTTCTCTGAATTCCGTTGTAGCGTTTGGTGCCACATCATCTTTCTTCATTCCCAGCATCATTATCGTCGTCTTTGTCGTCTTATGAGTTATCAGAAGTGTATCTCTGACGAAGAGGAAGATAATTCAGCTCAAAGTTGAAAAGGTGTTACTCAATCTTACTACATCACCTCGAATTAACAACCGATAAAGGCGTTACTCCAATTGCAATCTGAAATTCGCCTCATCAAAAATGTGCCATCTCCCACTACAAAGTTACGATGCTATGTATATCCGCGAAGAGAAAGCTAATTCGTGATCTACAAAGCCAGGGTCTTGGTCTATGGGGGACCGCTGCTTTAATGGGGCTTCACATCTTGAGGGAGGACAGACAGCTGGGACGTAGGACGAATGAGTGAAGAGGTCATAAATGGGCATGCTGGGACGCACATTTTCGAGTGTTCTCGACTTTGGGGTGTCTGTGGGCGCACAGGTAACGATCTCAGATAGTGAAATAAATACTCTTAAATCAGACAACGATGGAAGATGTTCTGGTCCGCCTTCTAGTCGTCATCTCCCCGAACCAAAGTCTGGGTAGCCTGGACACCAGCCTCACTCGAGAAAGGGAGTACTGTGAGACCATATCTCGCGCGGCGGCTATATACAAGATGACAAAGGCATGTTAGGGTAGCCAAAGGTTTTCCTATTTACCCTTTGGTGGATATTAACGGTTGAAGGAAGGGTGAAAGTTCCCAGCACAAAGGTCTCGAGTGGTATCAGAAAATATACCCACTACCTGAGTAGTCCAAGCGCCAAACTGAGTTTTCGTCGTATATAGTCGTCGGAGAAGGAATAGCCTTCTCCATGTCATAATCTTTGATTGCAGGGCTTGTGACCGTCACGAAAAAATTTCTGTTTATTTATCTTCCTGTTGCAAGGATGCAAATGGTCCCATAGATAAAAAAGAAGCGGGTAAGACAGCAGCATTCCAGGAGTGGGAAAGCGCATGGAAAGCTTCCAAGGAACAGTGACTATATTCTCATCAGGCGTGGGCAGACCCAGATCATTGGAAACCAGCAAGTATCAACACCGACAAGAGAACAGGCAGAAAAAGAATCATCTACATAAACACATCCTCAGACATCCACCAAAACCTGAGCAGGACCCAATTTAGTATTGCGATACAGATGAGAAGTGAGCATATCGGCTTCAACTCTTATCTATGTAGAAGAAAGGTCCCTGGAGTGGCAAATCCAAAGTGCCAGTGTGGATATCCGTCACAAAACATGAAACATATGGTCCTGGCCTGTCCTCAATGGGCTAAGGGAAGAAGAGAGGTACTGCAAATGGCAAAAGATAGGTCTTTCGAAGCTATGATGAACATCCCGGACGGCATGAAGAGAATTACAGAGTGGATACTTAGTAACGGTTGGCTAGAACAGTTCCGGCTTGCAAAAGAAGTTGAGATAGCAGTCAATGAAAGAACGACGCGATCAGGAAAATGATAGGACGGTATTCACAGTGAACGTAAAGTGTAAACGTAATTCCTGTCTGACACCTCAGGAAACCAATAGATACGAGAAAGACAGTTTTGGGGGTTTTGACCGCATTGATTCCCTCCTTTGTAAATATTATAGCTAGATATACATTTTTTTTTTAAAAATCATTTAATGTGTATTCAGCTATCTAGCTATGACACATGACCGGTCCTATGTATACATGTTGGATGACTTTTTTGACGTTAGAGACACTCATGTTCTGGATTTCATCCGCAAATACCACTATGAGGTATGCTTGCTTACACAAACAGTCAACCCTCCTCCGTAAATACCCACTAAAGGGAATTTCGAATCCTTTGGTTATCCAAGCATGCCTTCGTCATCCATGCATGCCAGCGCCGCGAGAAATATGGTTCTGTTTTGCTGGATTTGAACCAGCGATCTACTGTCTCAAGTGGGATATGTGTCCAAGCTATCCAGACTCTACTTGGCAGATCGGCCAAGACGATGTACCACCGCACCATCCAACCATGGCGATGTTTATAGTGTCGCCTGCACTCTCGCAACAGAAGCCTTGTCGCGCACAAAGCTCAATTTGTAAAAATCTCCTTTCCAAATTTCCAAATTCCACGCCCGTCGAGACTGTATCCATCCTTCGCATCATCTTATGAACTTGTCCTGATTCTTCCCACGTCCATCTCAAAGAACAGTCTCCCAGATTTGTGCGCCATGCTTTGCTTCCTCCGTCGGATGTAAATACAGGCGTGGGCGTGTATTTGGTGACCGGCTGAGGCCAGAGAAGGTCGACGAGAGGTGTGATCATTGGAATGAGGATGTACTAGGTCGTACTTGTAGACTTGATGAGGCTTAGGTAGGATTAGATCTTTTTGGGAGTGAAAATTTGACGTGGTGGAGTAATTTGAATCATTGCCTCCAGGGCCAACTTGTTCGATATTGCGAAATTTGACTGAACTTGGCTCTTGGAGAATATTTCATTCCCAGGTTCGTAGAGGACACCGCGTACAGGTGTTCAGTCTTGCCCTCTAGCTAGATATACCTGAACGGGCTAAACGAAATCAAATCAAGAGCAAATGGTCCCGCGACTGCCGCCCGGGCCTCCAGATTGTCGCATAGAGGGGCTTGCTGAGGATCCATGATTGACAGACCTCTGGGTTAGTACGAGGCTCTGATAAATTGTAATGCTTATGTAATATTGTTCACGTTGGAGTCCGGGCGCAAGATAAGGAATACTGTAATTATATAGACGATACCCTGTATTAATGGAAAACCAAGTTTCATCTAGTCTTAAGCTCTACTTTACATATTAGTAGTTTGGAGCCACGAGACACCCGTGACCTACGCCATATTAAAGCTAAGCTTATCTCACTTTTCACACATACTAATCCATCAGGAACCTCATTGCTTTGGTAGGCGGATTCATTTTCCACACTGGCGCTAGCTTGGGTACCTCGATATATTCATCCAGTTTAGGGTATAGTGTGCGGTTGTTTAATCTATCTATGTCCTTCAACATTTTACAACTATGTAAGGAAAATTTGTAATTGAATTTTATTTCTCTCCCAACCTGATTTGATTTCTGTCTTGAGGAAAAGTGGGGGTCCTAATTATAATTCGCCAGGGGTGTAGTCTACTGTTGTTGACAGCATGAAATGCGACACCGATTTTTTTTAACGAGGTAATGGTCATGCGCTAGACGTGGCCGGAGTGATTAACCACTGGATTAACGGCCTCAGCAAACTCGGGGGGGGGGGGGGATTTTGGTCACGTCAGGCAATTCCCTGCTGGATCCGAAGTTCAGACTTGATGGGTACGAGGCTATGCTAATGCAAGGTTGTATCAGAGGGTCAGATGAAGGGAACATGTACCCCCAACTCGGATATGCCTAGATCACGTTTGCATAGACTTCCCCCAGATGGAAGGACACTTGGACCTTATCATGTGATGAATGCAACTTGGAGTAATATTGAATTCAGCAAGAAATGTCATCCAAACACGTCTATCCTCTCAGTACCCGACACTAGTTCCCGTGTGAGATAATATTTTCACCCTCGCATTCTTCAATATCAGAGATAATCCTGGTCTACGCCGTCCCAAGTGGCTGGGTAATCCGCATGCTTCTCTCATAATCACATCTCTTCTTTATGTGCCAGCCGGGATTTCCCCTTCGCCGGGTCTGGAATGGGAATTTGTTTTACCCAAACTCCCCGGCTCCCCAATTCGCTCCAAAGGAAAAGGGATGACGTCTTCTCATAGCTTTAGCCATGACAATCCCTGAAGATGTCTTGAGCCTAAAAGCATCTTCTATAACACAACCAGTGTTTTACTTCAAACTTTTTCGGGTACCTAGCATCTGTCCTAATAATCTCTCAAGCAACTTTCTCTAATACCTTACCCTGCGGCTTTCATATCTAGAGATGAACACCCCATCGCTCTGTGCATGCAGCACACCAACATCCACCACATTACGGGACCAATGGAATATTCTAGGTTCAGCGGCGCGCGCCCTAAGAAACAGTGCTGAACTGCTCAATCGTACATTACTGGGATTAAGAACAGATATCAATAATGAGTTGCAAGTTATGAATACTAGAAAGAATGAAAGAAGACAAGCTTTACTCTTACGGCTTCATCACTGTGTATCTGCGGAGCAATGGAAAGCTACCGCTAAAGAGCTAGATATCTTGGAAGACAATGAGGCCTGGAAAGCCGATAATATGTCGGATGAATTCGACGCGCCACTTATCGAGACGAGACTTAGGCAGCTTGATGAGGCACGAGAGGCCCGCGACGTCAAGCAGATGCTCAGTCTAGTGCGTACCGCACTATCTAGAGACCTAGGGGGGATGGGGAATGTTTGTCTATACACAAGATCTTACATAGGGACCAAGTATCTGATTGAACGTTACATTGATTCGACACTTGCAACTATTCGACTTTTGGTTGAAATTTCTAGATCCCAGCTGCCCGAAGACATAGAGATAAGTAATGTTCTCCAACAGGTCTTGAATACTAGACAGGCTTTTGGTCGTAGTGCTCTCCTGTTAAGTGGCGGTGGGACTTTTGGAATGAACCATATCGGGGTACTCAAGGCTTTATTCAACGCCAACTGTCTTCCACGAATTATTTCTGGCTCATCTGCTGGCAGCATAGTCTGCTCTGTTTTATGTTCGCGAACCGATGCAGAAATACCTAGCTCAATCGCTAGCTTCGCTCATGGCGACTTGGCTGTGTTCGAAGATGACGATAGGCCGGATGGAGTCCTAGGACATATTGAGCGACTATTGACGCAAGGGGCTTGGATTGACAACAAACATCTCATTCGGGTTATGCAAGATTTACTTGGCGATATGACTTTTCAGGAGGCGTATAATCGCACACGAAGAATTTTGAACATCTGTGTATCTTCTGCTTCAGTCTATGAGCTCCCGAGACTTTTAAACTACATTACGTCACCTAATGTAATGATTTGGTCGGCGGTAGCAGCATCATGTTCTGTACCAATGGTATTTGCTGCCGCCTCTCTTTTAATAAAAAATCCTCTCACTGGCGAGAATCTGCCATGGAACCCGACTCCTCAACAATGGATTGACGGTAGCGTAGATGGCGATCTTCCCATGACACGCCTTGCGGAAATGTTCAATGTCAATCACTTCATTGTATCCCAGGTTAATCCCCACGTAGTACCATTTTTAGTAAATGAAGAGCGATCCAAGATTAAGTATGTCCAAAGAGCCTCCTCCCCTGGATGGATGAGCACGCTTACAAAACTTGCCAAAGATGAAGCTCTTCACCGGCTACACATGCTCGCTGAGTTTGGTATATGTCCAAACGTTGCGACAAAACTCAATTCGGTTTTAAGTCAGAAGTACTCCGGTGATATCACGATCTTACCTCAGGTTGAACTAAAAGATTTTCCGCTCATTCTGACCAATCCTACGCCTGAATTTATGGAAAAAGCTATGTTGTGTGGCGAACGGGCTACCTGGCCAAAGCTAAGTCGGATTCGAAACTCTTGCGCCGTTGAATTGGAGCTAGATTCGGCCGTTCGGGCGCTTCGAGCCCGTGTGGTCTTTGGTGCTAGCCAGCCAGATCTTCGAGACGTCTTTACGGCTAAATATCAACGCCTATCAAGTGTAACAAGACCTAAGAGGGGCTACAGTATTAATCATGTTGACTTGAAACAATCTATTGTCAGTGATGAAGAGGATCATCTTTACATGGATGAAAAAAAAAGTCCTAGACAGGCCCTAGTGCTTCGTGTCCCACCTAGGATATCCTGCAAAAATTCGTCCGCCAGCGTTAATCAGCTAAAATACATGGCTCCTTATACCTCTATTGATTCCTATAATGATTCTTCCTTTTCTGATACGATTTCTATTTCGCGTCGTTTTCATGAGGGCGGAATTGAGTCATCAGCTGATAGCAACACTAAACGTGAAAGCCACTCGACACCATTACCGAGTCCTCCAGCATTTGATTACTTCTCTAGTAGCCATCTAGTTACTACTGGATCTGATCATATACTCGCTACCTCACCCCTCATGAAAACCCGATTTTTCAGTAAAATGAGTTCAGTACCCCCCGAGGCTAGAAGCGAGATGACTGATCTCTTTTGTCCCTTCTCGCATGTGTCAGAACACAAAACATCGATAAAACTAGGCTCAGCAACAAAATTATTTGGCTGTTCAGTATCTCCGCATAATACAACCGTGGACCTGAGAAAAGCAGCATCAGATATTATGGCCTATAAAACTGATATGAGAAAGGACACGGGTGCTCCTATGCTATCTAGAAAGAGCTCACAGAGGCGGTATAAAAAATTCAATGATTCACAGGTACTACAAGAATTATCAGAAGTGCTGCCAGCATAAAATGCCCTCAGCTTGACATTATGTACAATACAATTCCTAGATCAAAATAATAAGCGACTCAACAATTGCTCAATAATTTTCTAACTGGTATCATACCGGTGGAGTTATCCCTTGGATAGGGATTTAACGCTAGTTTTTTACTGAAAGAAATTTATCGCCCTTATCCCTTCACAAGGCATTTCTTCTCGGGTATAGGATCTTCAAAATCTTTACTCGTAGAAAATTGCTCAGATTGCCGAGATTTGATTCACACAGCTGATACCGCTTCTTTTTACCTGGAATTGGTAGACTAAACTGAAATATGTGAGAGAAAAATGAAGTAAGTATGGGATATGATGCCTACATCATACCGCAGTTGACCCTTAGCTTAGTTGTCTTACTCTCAAGGGCATTTGTGTTATCTAATCCCACTACAACAGCCTTACTCTGGCAAAAAGTTTCGCTACGGAAACATCGTCAGATAGGTTTCAAACCTAGTATATCGCCTAAAAGCTCTAAGTATAAGCCTTTTAGCTTACGCTTTGAAAATCGAATGCAGGCTAATAAATTGTTTACCCTTGACGGTCAGCTTCGGGCTCTCAACCCAGATTTTGGAATTATCAAATAAATTCACCTGTTGGCCAAATTCTAGCCCTACATATGAATGCATTTAATGTGTTATTTAAGAATAGCAGGGAAATACTGAGAACACACGTCGCAGAGCTCGAGGAACACGCCAGACACCATAAAAAGAGATAAAATTCCCATAGATAAATTGTGAACTTAACTTTTTCATAGGTTTGTAGTTGCACAGTTTTTTGACTCATAGGCTCATCAAAGCATAATATACTATGAACGCTTTTGTTCACTAATTTTACCTTCTAATTGGTTACCTGCACCTCCAGCTCAATCTACTGAAGCGTAATTTGTGATAGATTACTCAAAGTTTTTCCTGGGCTATCGCAGCAGGACTAAGCGGGGGCCATCCGGATAGATGTTACTATTAATGGTGAGGATATAATCATTTCAGTTAATTTATGACTAAGACTTCAATTTCAAGCAGGAATAATCAAACACAACGATATAAGTTACGACTAAAAATATTTCAATATCGAAGGTACTAGTTGCACAAAGTAGACCTTACGTAAACAAGGTAATACCTGCGTAAAAGACCTTTTAAATATACCTTGCCTCTTCCACATAATCTCACAAGTTCTCAAAATAGGAAAACTGGTCCAGTATATATGTAGAATACGGGACTCACGGCATAGTTCTCCGAGAAACATACGTAGATGCTGCATTTATAGTGGGGAACTGAAACAGTTAGGTTTATTCTTGTCTGCGTAGTAACAAGCGTATAAAGACCAAGTTTCGGAAAGGTGCCCGGTTTTTTTGTATCTAAGAATAATTCCGAACGCTCTTTGCTCATATGCATCGAAGCTGTCGTTAATTGCGACCAGTAAGACGTGTGGCTAGAAAATCATCCGATAATAATTCACATTAACCAAGTCTTGGTCACAGCCATGCAACAATTATATGCTTCAAATCTGACAATCCAAGCTTTTCGGGTCGCTAGAAAGTAAAGTGTTATTGCCTCCCGCTCATCTATTATTGTATTGTATGTTAGGTTGCTAAGCCGATACATTCTTGCTTGCGCCTTCGTCGTAGTACCGTGACATCTCCAGGCCAGCCCTCTTATAGCCACACTTTACGTAGAAGCCTTCGTTCGCCTCACTACAATCCAATATGGACTTGTAGCAGCCAACTTTCTCGGCAATATAGTTGAGCGCTTGAATAATTTTGAGGCCTAGTTTCTTGCCCTGTTGGTCCTTTGCTACGGCAATGTCCTCAACGTGACCGACTAGGCCTAGATTGTGGATGCTAGAAATACAAGCCTAGGTTAGTCTTTTATGCGTTTAGGTGGAGTAATGGCAGCGAGGGGAGCGTCTCATAGTAGAGAAATAGGATTGGAAAGACGCACAATTTCCTCTCCACAATTAGAGCTCCCGTGCCCACGATCCGGCCGGCATCTTCGATAACCAAAAGGAAGTAGCCACCTTTACCCTGACTGTTCATCCATTCGTACCGCTCATTCCATTCAGACTCGCTGATTTCGCCGACTGTGGTGAGGGCACGTAGACAGTCGAGGAAGCCGTGGGCGTAGTCGGCCCGCCTCAGAGCGCGGATGTTGTAGGTGGGGGGTAGTGAGCTTGCGACTTCGGGACTGATAAGGTCTGCGGAAAAGAGACCGAGATCATCGGAGCTGCTGCAAGGCGGGACCGATTCAAGGGGTGGATAGGACGTCATGTTGAGTGGGCAGTTGTTGGAGAAGGTGGATAGAGGCAACGGCGCTTGTTGATAGGCGTGTGTTGAAAAGCTTCGGACTGCCAACAGACCTTTTCCGCGCCTCGTGAGTGCATGGGGCCTTGGCAGGCGCACGGCGTGTGGGCTTTGTGAACGTTCCGATTGCCGAGTATCATCCGGCAGCGACGGGTGCCTCAACTTGCATCGCCCCGCCCATCCCATGAGCAGCGACACTGTTCTAAACAATTGTTGGGATTTATACAGACTATCCGCCATCTAAGAAACCCTGCAGAGATCAGTTGAGGAGGCGAGGATTTGAATCTTCCCAGGAATTTAGTAATGCTGGGTCCATTTCACTACGACTCTTCTTAGGCCGCATTTCGTGCGATGAGTTTTAATACAAGCAAATGAGGAGTCACCGATCTACAGATGACAAGTACTGGGCTCATATTGGTAAACGCATCTCCGCAATAGGTATCCACACTTTTTCAATAATTGTACCATACTATGAGGAGTAGGTCTCCGCCCCGATCTCTATCTCGGTATGGACTAAATAGAATCTGTGGCTAACGTCTGCTCCGTACGACAACAAATTGCCATGTTTTCGACGTTCCCATGTCACCAGCATTGCGTTCAGACGAATACACGGAGACCCCGGCTAGAATAACATCGCTCTCCTGGTCATATGCGGCTTGACCGCGCGTGGGATAGTCACATTGCAGCCCTGATGTACTCTCTTGACCGGGGATTCAGGGTTAAGAAAGCCCCGGCTTGCTAATCAGAGCTTGAGATCGCGTGGCTGACATTGACTGTAGCCAAGACGACTGAGATATAGGATGGAGTTCTAGCAGACTTCTCGGAGACTCTCCGGAACCAGCAACTATTGATGCAGGCTTGCTCTGCCAGAAAAAGTACCGAGACGCTGTTTCAGTGGCGAAGATAAGGTTAAGTCAGAAATAGAATTGGAAAGTCCCCAACTCTCACAAAAGGCAGTGCATACGTTTGCGCTATCTTCGCAGCCAGGTAGGAGTTAGCTTGCCACTGAGCTATCTATAGGCTGAGACAGCCTGATGACGAATATAAATCCAAAGTAAATTCATTATGGAAAGGTACCGCTTGAATAGTTGCAGCGTGACGAACGCGAGACGAGCTTGATGCTAGCATCCTGATAGAAGTTAAACGGTAATGGTCAGGTCCGGAATAAATTTAGAACGTATGAATCCACACTAGAGGCTAAGCCATAATAGTAGTTGATCATTTGTCTTTCGCGGATTTAAGGGACTGGCAGGTCGTGTAAGCGAAAAGCCTCAGGATCAGCACAAATGATCGCTCACGGGAATCAGTCGTAATTCTGTATTATAATTGCGTCAACGAGGTCAGATCCTCTTACTTTCCTTTGAGTGTGCACTACTCACCTAAGCCAGGATCTATCTTGCGCAGGACCTAGTAGGCCGTGCCTTATTGAGGAAGTTCTAGAGCCTATTCGCAACATTAGGGCATCGGCTAATGGCTAATTTCTCTCTCCTAGGCACTATGGGTGTCAAATGATTTCGCATGGCCTAGCGTCTGGCCGGGGCTAAATTACTTCAGTCACCGTTGATTAGCCTTTCCATGATCAGTATAGCAATTCTACCCTCCCTCAACATTCACTTTATTCCCTGGCACAAGTTCTGAGAGAGTACTCGCAATCATGTTACCGGAACAACCTCTGAAATTTGGCACTTTAGCCGTCCATGCCGGCTCTCCACATGACCCGGTTACGGGTGCGGTGATTGAAGCCATTTCGCTCAGTACAACATACGCGCAGACTGCCTTGGGAAAACCTATTGGAAACTTTGAATACTCCCGCTCCTCTAACCCAAATCGCGAAAACTTTGAGAAGGCTGTGGCCGCTACGGAGAAGGCTAAATATGCATTGGCCTTTGCTTCGGGCTCGGCGACAACGGCCGTCATACTACAGAGTTTGGCGGCAGGAAGTCATGTCATAAGTGTGAGCGATGTGTACGGTGGCACCTACCGATACTTTACTCGGGTCGCCTCGGCGCACGGCGTCGATGTAACCTTCACTCCGCAACTCGAGCAAGACTTCCTGAAACATTTACGTCCTGAGACTAAACTTGTCTGGATTGAATCGCCCTCGAACCCTACCCTGAGCCTCACTAATATCAGAACTATTGCGGACCTAGCCCACGCCCACGGGGTAATGGTAGTAGTAGACAACACGTTTATGAGTCCGTATATACAGAATCCCTTGGATCACGGTGCAGACATCGTCGTTCACTCTGTCACTAAATATATCAACGGACATTCAGATGTAGTCATGGGTGTTGCCGCCTTCAACTCCGAAGAGCTTCGAGAGCGTCTGAGCTTCCTGCAAAATGCCATTGGCGCTGTGCCCTCGGCCTTTGACAGCTGGCTCGCTCACCGTGGTCTCAAGACCCTTCATCTCCGAGCGCGCGAGGCAAGTCACAACGCCCTCAACATCGCTAAAGCATTAGAGTCATCTTCATCTGTTACGTTAGTCAACTACCCGGGCCTCGACTCGCATCCGCAGCGCGCCATCGCCATCCAACAGCATCGTCAAGGTCTGGGCGGAGGCATGCTTTCGTTCCGTATAAAAGGAGGCCGCACGGCTGCAGAGAGATTCTGTCAGCACACTCGCTTCTTTACATTAGCTGAAAGTCTTGGGGGAGTTGAAAGTCTCGTTGAAGTGCCGAGCGCCATGACGCATGCCGGTATTCCCCGAGAGAAACGCGAAGCCATCGGGGTATACGATGATCTTGTTCGGATCAGCTGTGGCATTGAGGATAGCGAGGATCTAGTAAACGATGTCCTTCAAGCTCTACAGAAGGCCGTTGAGTGATTATGGCTAGCGTGACTGGCAAAGCGGCCTCAAGGCGACATAATCTCTCCGAAACTATCTGAAATTTCCGATTTCTCTTGCATTGTATGTAATCTACCCCAGCTGCTCAGCTCTAGAATCTCCATCCATCGTAGTAAAAACGAATTTCACGTGAAAAGTACTGGCGCCTTTGCCGTTTGAATCTTTTAGCTACCTGTAGTTCATGGCAATATGCAGGTTATTGACGACCCCATCTGTCGTGGAGATTGATTGGTCGATATAAGTTTGAGTTTCTACTGAGTTCTGGACTATGAAATACTAACTCAGGATCTAGCTGATCAGTTTCTTGATATTTGGGTTAATTCCCTATTTAAATATTACGATACTACCTTAGTCGATCCTGAGGGTCAAGCTCTAATTGTGTCGTGGGCAATCGATACCGGAATCTTACCCTCTTTTTCGTGACTGAATCTCGGCTCTGGGAGATTATTTCACTCACAGGTTAGTAGAGGACACCACTGACAGGTGTTCAGGCTTCGTCCTCCCAGACAAGACTTTTGTTGATATCTGTAGAAAAAATCGGACTGTATTCTTAATGTGAATTAGTAAAATGTAAGATTCCCTAAACTTCATCTTGCATATGCAAATGAGTCTATCCTTGAATACAGATTCCTGAGGCTTTAATGATCTGGCAGCAACCAGCCACTCAATTATTGCACGATTGCATTTTGCAGCCAGTAGATTTCGTATTCCACTGATCCTAATGTCGCCCAGCCAAGCTTAATCATATGCAATTGAATCTACACGGTTGACCTTCATTCATTTTGTTGTCCTTTCTGAGTCTAAGACTATGTAGGGGTTGATCTTGATGATCACACCTAGATATCAAAACACTCATACACACTGAATCTAGATTTCCAATAGAATCATCCATCTACGACATTGGGCTTCTCTCTGACCAAGGCCACACCTTGTACGATGACCCTATCCTTTTTTGTTACTTCAAAGATCATTGATGTATTGCCCTTGATGAATAGCCATTCAGCTCAGTGTTTACCCGTGGAATTCGGCCACCTTTTCCACTGAACCTTCTACCCAAAAAAAAAAAATGGTAGCAATGGAAACTGCGTGCACGGGAAATATTCTCAAGAAAATCTGCAGACGAGGCCTAGACACTGGAACCACATGAGGTGCGCATAAGAGGGTAATGACTTAAGACCTGTACGCGGTATCCTCTAAGAACATGAGAGTGAAATATTCTCTCAGAGCTAAGTTCAGTCAAACTTCGTAATTCCGAATAGGTTGGCCCACGAGGCAATGATTCAAGACTCTCCACCTAATAAATTTTACACTCCCAACCAGATTGATCCCCACCAAAACATCATCAAATTTACAAGTACGATTGAGTGCATCCTCATTTCAATGATCACACCCCTCTTCGACCTTCTCTGGCCTCTGCTGCCCACACAATACACACTCACACCAATATTCATGCCCGACGGAGAAAATAGAGCGTGGCGCACAAATCTGGGAGATAGTTCTTTGGGATGGACGTGAGAGGGATAAAGAAAAGTTTACAAGATGACGCAGAGGATGGATACAATCTTGAAGGAAGTAAAACTTGGAAATTAATCAATGGGTTTTACGGATTGTGTTTTGTGCATGCGCAAAAGCTTTGGCTAAAGCTTCGGCTACGAGTGACACTTTAAACAGCGCCATGGTTGGACGGTGAAGTGATACATCATCTTCGTCGATCTTTGAAGCAAGGTCTAGATAGCTTGGACACATATTTCACTAAGACAGGAGACCGCTGGTTCAGATTCGGAAGAACATGACTACATTTCTCACGGTGCAAGTTTACAAGGATGATTAAGGCATGCTTTGAAATTCAAAGGTTTTAAAACATCTCCTTGGTGTGTACTTGCGGAGGAGGCTCGACTGTTTGTGGAAGTAAGCATACTTCATAGTGGTATTTGCGAATGAAATCCAGAGTATGAGTGTCTCCAAAGTCACAAGAGTCAAAAGAGTCATGCAATATGTATGCATAGCACCGGTCATTTGATTTGATTTGAATTCATTTCGTACCAGGCTTACGCCCTACACCCAATAGGCGTGATACGGGTCTATGCTTCCTCGGGACACACTACGACCTAAATTCATAGTTTGCTTGTCAAATCTATACGCAAAACATAACTGATGAAATTTATTCCAAAACAATTAAGCGCCCTGTGCCTTTCCTCCTTCCTCACAACTTTTTGTCCTGAAAACTTCTTTTTCGGCAGGACTTAATCCTCCAGATGTGATATTTGCCTCTCGTAACACTTAGTTACTGTTAGGAACTGGAGAAATCTTTCCCAACCCTTTTCTGCCAGAATCTCCCGTCCTCGGTGGTGGTTCATGCTTCAAGTTTCTCCAATGCTGTAGAGCAATCTTAGCACCGGTCATGTTTTTTTGTTTTTTACTTTTAAGTCCTAGGATATACCCGTTATGCCCTAAGGGTCAAAGACCGGGGTTTACAGCTAAGATCATATCTATGACATGCCCAACTAGTTCCCACCGCGTGAACCGTTACTCAAATAGTAGCTAGTTAAATTACATGCAGCTATATTAAAAAATAGAAACCATAACAAAACTCCAGGCTCAAAAACTTTGAGCTCCAACTAAATATCAGCACTTGTGGTTAAGAAGCAAAACTTCTCGCCTCGTTCCCCTTCCGATCGAGTCATATTATATGACTAATTTATATGGACCTCGCTGAGAGCAGAGGTCCATCCTGCAGCTGATCACCCATAATATCGGGTTTTCTGTGCAAAATTTCTGAAAGCTTCAAGGCACTTAGCTCCGAGAAGTTCATGTATGAAGTCATCGTGGGACTTTAGACCTCGGATTCGACGTGTTTCGTGAGAATAGAGCCCATAGTGTAAAAATTGGGTTCAACTAGTCTCTTTCCCACACGCGCGCTCACTAGTTGCGTTTGCATTCTTGACTCGGCGATGATAGACCACGAAATTGCCGTGTCCTGTACGGGCTGCAATTAGTTCGCGGAGTAGATGCCTTGATAGGGCTAGTTCAGGGGGCTTGTGCCGTTTCATGAGCAGATCTAGCTTTCGACACCGAACAGGGCACGCTTTATCCAACCGATCGCTGAGCAAAGCCTATAGCCGATTATTCATGAGACGACGAAGGTATGCTAACGGGATAGATCCTGGTTGGTTGTCCGGACTGGGCAGCATTCGTAAGCCGAGGCGTGCAGTAGCGTCTGCTTCTTCGTCCCCTTGTATTCCAGAGTGGCCGGGAATCCACTTGACTGTCACGATAGCTGACGCTGTGAGTATGCGAAACTGACGTACCTCTTCGAGGCTGGTTGAAGAGATGTCCGTCTCAAATGCTTTTACAGCATGCTGACTATCCAGAAACACATTCACTCGCCGTATCGTCTCCCCCAGCTGCTGTTGCGCTTCTTTCATTCTCAGTGTCGCCTTAAGAGCCTTCAGCGCTCCTGTGATCTCTGCGTCCAAGACCTCTCCTCTGTATCAGATACCATTCTCCTTGTGAATAGTTTTACCATATTTCTTCACAACAAAATCAAAAGCTGAACGTCCGTTTCCCTCTGAAGAGCCGTCTGAGTAAGCGCAAATTTCCGATGCGGGCACGTTGTCTATCCAAAGTTTGCTCACTTCTTTTCCTTCTGACTTAGATATCGACCTGGCAAGTTAAAATGGCGGCGGCAAAGGCGTCAAAGCTTCTGCGTCTGGAAGTTGTCGTTAAGCTCATTGTGCACGAGTTCTTTGTCTATCTACATGATCAAATCCTCCTGGATTCTTCTTATACTTCCGAGTCCCAGCGTTATGGCATATCGCAGCACGAGATCTTAGCGGGTGCCGATCATTGAGGATTTTTATTCTGGCTGAAAACCGTAGTCGGTTTCCCTCTAGAATAATGTTTGCTGGAGAGATTTCTCCTTCCTTGTGCAGGACTACATTAGGAGTAGTCCGCGGAACTGGAAGTGCAGATCAGAGACCCATCATGTTGGCCTTGTCGATCATAGTACAGAGGCTCGCGGTAGCTGGCGTGGCTATTCCTGCTATTGTTGGGTGTTTGAAGCCTGGCCATCAGACTTCCGCTCCAAAAGTCGCGATTGAAACAATACAACTGTTTGCTACTCGTATCAGCGCTCTTAGTGCGGCCCCTCGAAATGAGGAATTGAAGTGTCGCATAAGATGTGCGACTTTCATTGCTTTTCCGGACCACGTAATCATATGATGCTTGAAGTTAAGACGCGGATCAAGGTGAACTCTAAGCCAGCGAACTTGTTCAGCTGGCTCTATGAGAGTGCCGTTTACGCAGACGCCAACAGCTGCCTCGCGATGCCGTGATGGAAATTGTACTACCTCTGAAATTTCTGTGTCGAATTGGACGGCATCCTTCTGCGCCCAATCCAGTGGGTGATCGACTTCCTTCTGAGCAGCGGTATTAGACTCAGCAGTGGTGCGGCCAAATCCAAAAGTGCAAATGTTGTCAGCGTAACTAAATCTTGGATCAGTCGTACCGCTGCGCATTAATTCTGCCATGTAGAGCAGGAAGAGAAGTGGAGAGACCAGCGAGCCCTGCGGGACTCTGTAGCCTAGTTTTCGCTCTATCGTGACTCCTTCCGAGTGTCGTATTTGGACTATTCGTTTTGCAAGGAACGACGTTGTCCACTTTAAAACTGAGTCTGGACATTCTTGTTCTTGTATTATCCTTACTAGGCGGTTATAAAGAACTGCATCGAACGCACCTTGTACATCTAAGGTGACTAAAGTAGCCGCCCATCCTTAAGTGCGCGCCTCCTCGACATCATGCACCACGCAGGAGACTAAGTCTGTTGCTGAACGTCTCGAGAGCGCGCTGAATTGTTGCCGACTAACCACATCACAAGTTACTGCTAGGTGAGCCATCCGTTTTGCCAGAAGACTTTCTAGCCCTTTACCAATGCAAGAAAGAAGGGCGATTGGTCTCCATCCTTTGTCTGTTGTTGGGCCCCTTTTAGGCTTCTGTACGAGAACCACTTCGGCAAATTTGAAACAGGTCGGGTGCGTACCAAGTTGTATACAAGCTCTAAAGAGTCGAAATATGCATGGTCCAACTGTCTTCCAGCAGGCCACTTGTAGCTGTCCGGAAACTCCGTCTGCTCTTGTGGCCGTGTCTCAAGGATGAGGGTTTGACTGTGTTCCACGGGGTGCGTTGTAAAGCCTAGTGAAGATCTAGGTGGTGAATGAAGATTATAAATGGGTCAAAGTGGTGACAGGTCTTATCTAGGAAGAGATGAATGGGCAACTAGTTGCAGTAGATGTTACACGTGGGTCTTGCTGATGAAGAACTGGGCAATGGATATATGGTCTTCCCGAAGAACAGACGGGTAAACAAATGTATTGTAAAGGATAAGTAAAGAAGACGTTGCGTGAGGAGTAAACCTCTCTCACGCTGAACTATTATATACAAGAGTAGAAGTATTTGCCAGCCGGAATTAATCGTAATCAATTCTTGCCAATATCTCCGCATTAATGGCTGTGTTCTTGTCCTTCTCTTCATGACTCTCTTGTATATTCTTACATAACTTTTTACACGACTATTTGTATAGGGGAAGCTATTATTAAAATTGATGGTTTTAATTAACTATCCCTTCATCTTATCACGAATTGATATTAGTATTAAAATTCTAATTACAGATCCGTGAAACCGTGTTTCCACAGCCGATAGTAAAAGCTCAGACTTCTTCCTCGGAGATTTTATCCTTCCATGGTATCCAATTATTACTTGCGGCAGTGCATAGTGGCAGATCATCCGATATTTGGTGTCTGGCAAGGAGAGAGTCATGGAGAGCTGTGGCTCGCTCTAGCGGATCAGAGATGAGAACTCCGTTGTGGTTGAGAAGTTGGGGAATGCTTGAATGTCTAGGACTAGCCTTACTCTTCAAGCTAAAAACATCGTTCGGCGTGATCCTTTTTTCGACCAGCTGTGCCTGATGTTCCTTTTTCGTGGCTCGAAGAACCGATCCGAGCCTTTTGGCATACATAGCACGTTGGGGAGGTGTTGCTGCCGCTCGGTATTCGGCCCTTGCAACCTTGCACGCCGGGGTCCATCACGGGGCAGATTTACTAGCGTTTGCTCCAGATTGAGTTCCTGTTGCACTGATGGCAGTCTTGAGGTGGGAGCAAAGTTCCTGGACGTAGTCTTCGACCTTTTCAATCGTGTCTAGGAGTGGCGGCAAACGAGTCAATTTGGCAAACGCTCGCGCAAAGTTTGGCAGTTTTTCCCTAGTCACTCGAATCTTGGCTAGCTTGGGTCTTAATACTGCAGACCGGACCGGAACTTTTTCTCGGATGAGAAAATGGTCGCTGGTGACACATTCATCACGGTCTACCCATGCACGGCTACCGTTAATGTTGGTCCAGACAAGGTCCAAGGTGTTTCCAGCATAATATGTAGGTTCTCCGATGATAAGGCAAGTTAGATGGTGTTCTTCCGCCCATCTTTCAAACATTTCACCTTGTAGGTAGGGACGAGTGACTCTTGGTTTCCAGGCACAGTACACCGAATTGAAACCGCCCGCAGCGACTGAGGTCAGCGGCGGGATCCAGTACGGGTAACTGTCACCCAGGTAGGTTTGACCTGAGTCACCTTGGCCTGGGTCGCTTTTTGTAGCAGCTTTGGCTGCTTTTCAATCGTTTATTCCACGATCTTTTAGCCATGACTCTGGCAGTTTGGTCTTGGGAGGAGGTTAGGAAGGACTGTTCCTGGTCGCGACATCATGAATTGAGCTATTGCAGCTCGGAGGTAGACTTTCATGGAGTCTATAAATTGAACACTCGGCCCTTTGAATAGAGGCGAGCGCGCATTCTCCACACCATTGATAGCAGCAGTGCATATTGTAAGGTTAAATGCGGTCTGGGCCGCTCGCTGTTCTCCGGCTTCAAGTATGGCTCGAAGCTCGGGAGGACAAGTCACAGTGTTCTTGGAGCTACTATCGCTGCAAGAAGTTTGGATGTTTCAACTTGCCCCCGGAATGATATTCTGTGGGGTTGTTGTTAATGCGGCTCTGTCGGCATTTTTTGCGTTAACATTAGCTGTCCGCTTCATGGCCAGCACAGCGATCTTCCTTGTGTTTGTATTGACGGGGGCCTCTGAGGCCTGACCGTCTTTGGGTTCATTGATATTCCATCGTGAGCTCTCAAGCCCCTCCATGATATATCGGTCTATAACCGCATCACCTATTTCAATATCGGGGTTTGTTGAGTTTTGGTCTTCTTCGAAGGCTCTTATCCTTTCAGTCATATCCAGCTCCATTTTTCGCTCGTCTATCGAGCCCAGTGTTATTTTTTTTGCCAAGCGCTTTTCCAACCTGGTATTCGCCCTATCATTTGTTCTTTGAAAGCGAATAGGTCGCAATGATTTGGCAGGCCACGGAGACATGTTGGAGGACCGAGGTCTTGCTACTGTGAGAATTCGGATGAGTGTAAATGAATGTGAGTCGGCGGGGAACGATAAAGGTAATGGGGTATCTCATCAAATCTCTCACGAATATTCAGGAGTTTTAGCACCGGTCAGAGAAATACGTTAAGGTTCGGAGCTGTGGGAGGTCGCAAGTACTCTAGTGTTTTCTCTCTGCGACGCGTAAATACACGATCTCCGCACTACTAGTTTTAATTATATAGCCACATTACGTAACCCGCCACATCTCTGTCAGGTGTCATAGAATAGAATTAAATTTAAGTCCCTACTGAGTCTATGACTATGAAGGACTGCTAAAAGTAGACACTAAACCACTAAAATTCACTTGTTTTTATGTATACTGTTTTTTCAATCCTTTCTAAAGACAATGAGGGCTTTACCCTGAGTATGTCAGGTGTCATAGCTATTCAGCTGAATACCCATCATATATATGATTCATTTTACCTGATTTGGTGCCTTGAGGCCCATGCAGGTTTTTATCGGAAGATATGTACTTAAAGTAGGATTACTTAACTTGACACATAGAATACTCACACTCAGATTTCATCTGCTGATACTACTCAAGGTTAATCCTTACGGCGTATGACCTCTGCCGTGCGTAACCACTACAGGGAAAAACCGCGAAAAACCTATGTCTAACCAAGTGTACTTTCATCATTCCATGGGTACGATATCACCGCCAGAGAGTGACGTGTGGGTATTGCTTTATTCGAATCAGCTTTCTCCAGTCACGAATGGGATAGGTGTTCAAGCTACCCAGTATCTACTCATGAGATCGGCCCGGATGGTGTACCACTGCACCATCCAACCCCGTTAATACCCAGTAAATGATTTGAATAAAGTTAAAAAAAACGCCCCACCCATTTTTTGTTTTTGCGTCAGATTTTAATTGCGTATGCAGTTATCTAGCTATGACACAATATCAAAGAAAAGTACAGAAAAGATGACTCAATTTACAAGAGGAGCACTCATGCCTCGGATTTCATTTGCAAGTACCACTGCAAAGTTATGGTGGCTTTTTCTTCACCCCAAGTCAACCCTCATCCGTGAATACCCACCCAGGGAAACGTCTCAAAAACCCTGAGTTATCCAGACATGCCTCCATCATCTTTCAACTTTTCTCTGCGCGAAATGTAATCTGAGCTGTCTCCTTCCCAAGTGGAGTAGGTGCCTAGGCTACTCAAACTATATCAGAGAAAATCACCAGGAGGCTGATCACAACACCTTCCATCGTTTGCTTGTTTTTATAGTGTCAGCTGCACTCTCGCAAACGAAGTCTTGGCGCGCACAAAGCTCAATTCGTAAAACTCTTTCCAAAATTCGAAATTTCACGCCCGTCGAGAATGTTTCCCTCATCTGCATCATCTTGTAAACTTTTCCTGAACCCTCTCACGTCCATCCCAAAGAGCTATCTCCCAGATTTGTGCGTCACGCTTTGCTTCCTCCTTCGCATGTAAATATCGGCGTGGGCGTGTATTTGGTGACCGGCTGAGACCAGAGAAAGTCGAAGAGAGGTGTGATCATTGGAATAAGGATGTACTAGGCCGTACTTGTAGACTCGATGAGACGAAGATAGAAGTCAAAGTCGTTGGGAGCGAAAAAACGACATGGAGGAGTAATTTGAAATTCTGCCTCGTGGGCCAACTTCTTTGATATCGCGAAATTTGACTGAACTTGGCTCTGGGAGAATATTTCACTCCCAGGTTCGTAGAAGACACCGCGTACAGGTGTTCAGTCTTGCCCTCCGCCCCACTCATTGTATCAGTGAGGATGAGGATCCAAGATTGACAGACCTCTAGATTAGTACGAGGCTCTCATAAATTGTAATACTTATGTAATGTTGTTCATGTTGGAGTCCGGGCGCAAGATAAGGAATACTGTACTTATATAGACGATACCCTGTACTAATAGAAAATCAAGCCGGTAAATGTCACGAAATGGGGTCGTGATCTGTACAATCGAACGAAGTAATCAAAGTCTATTCTGATTCTCTAAAGTAATGAAAATACAAGAGTCGCTCTATGATGCGCAGGAGAGTGTGTAATAGAAAGCTATTTTACCATGAGTATCTTAGCGGGCCCAGGACCCGTGACATCACCTCTCTCCTCCCGGGTGTATTTACAACTATAGGTCTAGCGATGGCCTCTTTTTGCTCCTTGAACCTGTATAGCTACCTGCATTGGAGTCACCAACATCATCTCCATCTCCATATTTTCCGATGAAACTCTTAAAGGCATTGGTAAGAACTAAATTTTCTCGGGGTTTCCAGGTAGTCTCCCTGTAACCTATCCATTTCACGCAGACAAATCTTTTTCCTCTGAAAGATTGGGCTCTGAGGACTCTTTCTACTCCAAAGAGGGGATGTTTTCCGTCTAATAGTGGAGGAGGTTGACTGTCGTCAGTGGCTTGAGAAGGCAATGGATCATCAGAGTCCCGACAGAGTAGGTCTACAAAAAATCTGGGATGGATATTACTTGGCACATTTAGTTCATAGACGTCAGGTGCTACCTCCCGCGTTATTTTGTATTTGGCGTTTATCCATGATAACTATTTTTTTTGTTGCGGAGTAGTGACATTTCTTAAGTTTAGCCAGACTTTATCCCCGACCTTTAACTTTTCGGCAGGCCTTCGTCCTCTGTTGGCATTGTGCTCCATTATCTGCTGGGCAGTTTTCATTGCAGCTTTCGCAATTTCTTGACCGTCGTGGAGGCGATTTATGAAGGCGTCATCCCTTGCTTTGGGATTTGTACCTGAGCTTAACAGTGTTGATCGACGCCGAATAGGTTCCAGATGGTAACCATGGGTCAGAAAGAAGGGACTGAAGCCAGTTTTTGAGCTAGTTCTATTGTTTATTGCGACCATTGCTGGCGGGAGAAGCTTTGCCCAATCGTCTTGCGCATAGGAGATATAAGATCGAAGGTACGTTAGTACTTCTTGATTCATTCTCTCGGTTCCTCCGTCTGTCTGGGGATGAAATGCTGTTGATAGACGCTGTTGGATGCCCACACGTTGACAAAGCCTTTTCCAAAAATGACCGTCCCAGTTTGACCCTCGATCTGAAGTTAGGGAGTTGGGGAAACCGTGGTACCGCCAGTGGCTTAAAATAAATTTGTCTGCACAAGTTTCGGCTTCCATAGTTTCCATAGCTTCCAAAGTCGTTCTACCAAGAAGTCTATCATGTATAACCATTAGGAATTTCTCTTTTTTATCAGTCACCGGTAGATCAGTCATGAAATCTATGGCCAGCTCGCTGTGGAATCGCTCCGATATGGGAAGTGGCCAGAGCAAACCACGAGATGACTGTCTCCAAACTTTTGATCTTCCGCAGACATGACAGTTTCTCACAAACCTCCGAACGTCTTTGTACTGCTGGGGCCAAAAGAAGCTTCGTGAAAGTATAGAAAGTGTTATTTCCCTGCCCGGATGTCCTGTCATATGAGAGTCGTGCACCTTTTGAATTAGAGCGGTTCAAAGAGGTTCCCAATTTGGAACCCATAGGGCATCTCTATAAACTAAAGCATGCTTATCATCAAAAGAACAGTCTATGATTTGTATTGAAGACCCAACAGATTGTGGCAACAAACGATCACCCCTTTCTAGACTCGTATAAATTTCACGGAAAGAAGAATCTTTTTCAACTGCTTGATTCCAAAGTTTCTGAAGCTCTGACTCCTCAAACAATTTAATTCCTTTTGGTGGGCCGTTAGTGGAATTGGAGACCCTTGTTGGTTCTTTGGGGAGTTCAGATAGGGCCTTATTTGTAGCTACTTCATGAGATCTGGCTTGTTAACTCGTGACTACTGCTGAGAGACTTAGGGATGACAAAAAACCATCTTTTTGTGGTTTAGAAAACAACCAGCTGTCTTTTAAAAGTTGGAATTCCCTTTTTCGGAAAATTTCATCATTTGCATTCTTTGGCTTGAACTCAGCTTTTCTTGAGAGAATATCAGGTTTTGCTGAATCAGAACCGGGCCTAAATTTTATATTGAAATTATAACCTGCCAGCTCTTCGGCCCATCGAACTTGGCGTTCTGATAGCTGGCGTGTTGTCATAAAATGCTGTAGGTTCCGATGATCAGATAAAATAATAAAAGGCTTGTCAACGCTTCTAAGCTTTCCTCTAAAGTGCCTCATGGTTGCAATTATTGATAGCATTTCTTTGTCATAGATTTCGTAATTTGCTTCAGCTGGCAACTATTTTCTGGAAAAGAAGCCTACTGGTCGAAGGCTACATTTTTCATCTACTTGCGATAAGACTCCCCCTACAGCATATCCCGATGAGTCCGCTTCTAAAATGGTTTCAGCTTCCGGATCAAACATTGAAAGTACTGGTGTGCTTATCAGTAGTTGTTTCAGCCGCTCAAATGCATCCTTTTGGGGCTTGCCCCATTGCCAAAGTACACCTCGTTTAGTAAGGTTATTAAGCGGCTCGCAGACTGAAGAGAAGCGAGGGATGAATTCTCGGTAAAAATTGGAAAACCCGAGGAAAGATCGCACTACGGACACATTATTTGGCTCCTCCCAATCAGAAATTGCTAGCACTTTATCTGGATCTACTTTAACACCTACTCCCGCTTCAATGATAAAGCCTAAGTATTTTATCTTTGTCACCCCAAAAGCGCATTTGTCTAGATCAAGCCGAAGCCCTGCTGTCTTTAGTGAATTTAATACTTTTGATACCTTTTTAAAGTGGTCTTCTAGGTCTCCGTCTGAGTATATTATGACATCATCAACATACGCTGAGCAAAAGAAATCTAATAACTCCTGTAGGGTGCTGTTGATAAAACGTTGAAATGTTGCTGGTGCCACGCATAATCCAAAGGGACAAACTAGCCATTCAAATAAGCCTTAACGTGAGCGAAAAGCAGTTTTCCATTCATCTTCCTCCTTGATACGCAGGCGATGAAAGGCGGTGCGTACATCCACTTTCGTGAACCAACGAGCTTTGGTCAGTTGACGTAGTGTCTCCCTTAAAAGTGGGATCGGGTAGCGATCTTTTTTTGTAATTGCATTAAGTTCCCAATAATCGACACAAAACCTTAAGCCACCCCCTGGTTTCCTTGCAAAAAGCACCGGTGAGCTGGCTGGCGAAGAACTTGCTCGTATCCAGCCTTTGTCAAGGAGATCAGCGAGAGTTTTCCTAAGGACCAATAACTCTTCCTTTGACATTTCATAGAGCGGCCCATAGGGCGGTTTCTTTTCATTGTCGCTTTCATCCCTCTCCAACTTTATCTCCATGTCATGACCAGCTCAGTGGGGAGGTATCTCACAAGATTCGTCCTCTAAGAACATGCCTTCGAATCCAACGAGCTGCTTGGGAAGCTTTTTACCAACTGATTCAATGGTGGGCTTTTCTCGTTTTGTGTCAAGCTTTTGCAATGCTTTGTTGATATCTGAAATTGACACTGATGCTAGAGTGAGATCTTGCAGGCTATTTTGAGCCTTCTTCGCGAAAGCGGAAAATGCAAGTGGGGGTATGAGCTTCCCTTCTCGGATATACCTGGTCCTATTTACTACATCTCCGCATTCTATCCACCCCTTTTCAAAAATTTTTACTTGCTTATTCCCCTTATTAACATAAAGAGTATAATTTTTTGCTTGGTACACGACATTAATTCTTTCTGCCCATCCCTTACCAAGTATTAAATCATAGTGCAAGCCTTGAATGACGTATCCCCATAACCGTTCTCGTCGACCATTAATACCAAGGGTGACATATGTTATTTGGTTTATTTTATGGGGGGACTTGTCATTTTTGGCAAGCTGAAGATTTCTTTGTTGTACTGTAATGCGCGGAAGTTTATGTTTCTGTACGATGTTTTCGCTGAAAGCAGCGTATGGGAGACAGCCCGAGTCAAAAAGAGCTGGGAGAAAGAATTGGTCATTAATAAATCTATCTATTAAAAACGGCTTGCTATCCATTCTCTTTTTCGCAACTAGAATTTCCCTTAACGACGGCTCCTTCTTTAAATTTACACCGAATGAATCATATACCACTAGCCTCTGAGGACAACTTTTCTCAGAGGCAATTAGTTTTCCGAATCCGAAATAAATTCACCTTTTGATGGCTCCTTACTCATCGAATTCACCCCAGCCCGTCGTGTAGAACTATAGCCTCTGGGCGTTGGGTTTTCTCGAAAGTTTCGATAGCGGCAATCTCCCTATCGAGGAGAAGGAGACTTGCCGCACCTTTCACACCTGTTGTTGTCAATTCGTTGGTTTCTTTCGGCTTTGGAAACTTCTGGAGGAAATGGGCGCTCATCATTTGTCCGAATATTACCACCTGAAACCTTCGAGCCTGTCCCTTTAAGCACTGCTAGAATTACTTGAGCCTGAGCGTCGATTTTGCTTTGAAGCGAGCTTATATCGGCCATCTGGATATCGCCATATTTGTCGAATAGTGTTGCAGGCTGACTTATTCTGCTTGAGGATTGGTTTGGCTGGCAAATGTCTTTGTTTCTATCTATAGAAGTCAGAGTAGCTTGTGAGGTGCGTTCAACTAAAAATGATTCTTTATCAGAACCTCGAATTTCTCTGAAGCTAGGAATTGATTCCAGCTCTTTGGCAAGGCTTTGGACCTCTCTGACAAAGCTATCGTAATTTGTTTCCGAAACTCCTTGACGATAAGCTATTCCCTGACGAAGGTGTGAAGCTAGCGCATACTTCATAGCATTTACCTTAGATGCCCCAACTGGTGCAAGGTGATCTGCTTCAGAGCAAAGTTGCTCGAAAACTGATCTGAAGTTAGCAAACGTTTGTCGCGGTCCTTGGCGAAGGGCGTTGATCTTGGTTTGGGCTCTTGTCGCTGCATCTCTATCGACAAATAGGTCTTCAAGATGGGATATAAACTTCTCGCTACTCCAATCATTAGACTTTTTCTGAGCTCTCATCCACGGTGCAACTCGACGCTGAGCTTTGGCAGGGAGAGATTGGGAGAAAACCGAGTTACAAAAAGATTTATTGTTTGTGTGCTCTTCTGCAACTCCTTCAAGGCTGATGTGAAAAGCGGGAAAGTCCGCAGAATCTCCCGACCATTTCGGCCATTGTATTATCGGCTTGGGGACTTCTGCGGTTTGATTGTTAGTGTTGATTTGCGACATGATTGAAATCAACTTGGGTGCTGACTGAGATGTAGCGAGCTGGAAAAAGCATGTATTCAAGGCTCAGAAATTTGATTCAAATTGGGTTAACTTGAGGTTGTTGCCGGTACCGCGAGGCGTCGCAGGTGTGGCTAGATGAGGATAAAATGATTTTAGAGAATCAGAATATGTCACGAAATGAGGTCGTGATCTGTACAATCGAACGAAGTAATCAAAGTCTATTCTGATTCTCTAAAGTAGTGAAAGTACAAGAGTCGCTCTATTTTTTTTTTTTTTACTTTTAGTCCTAAGCTAAAGCTATCTTTTCCACATTGGGTCAAGGACCGGTGGAGCCGGCAAGGATCACTGCGTAAAGGCCCAACTCATTCTAACCGCATGAACTTCTACTAAAATTGTAGAAGTTAACAGCAAAACTAAAATCAAAAACATAAATCAAGAACTGAAATCAAATTTGGAAGAAATACTGTTTGGTCCGAATCCCGCACTTCTCGCCCGTTCCCTTTCCTGCCACATCTTCCAGGTGACTTTTTCTTATCTCCGCTGAGAGCGAAAGACTAGTTCGCAGATACCCTGAATTCAGCTGGTATCCTGCTATATATATTGAAGCTTTTTGTAGACTTCACCGAGGGTTGCTGTACCCTCAAACTTCTTCTTCGGATCCCAGGATTCCGAAACCCGATCCCTCGGCCATCGAGACATCCTTCGTTGAGGCCATCGTTGCCTCTTCGGCCCTTTTGGCTGCAGCCCTAAATCGAGCCACTTTCGCGAACTCCCCTTGCTGGATCTGGCGGATCCGCGCGAGCTGCTCTTTTGTCACCGGTCCAGACTTGCTGGTTCTGGCTAAGCAGGCCCGGGAATCCGATCGGTGAGGTCCCCCACAGTTTCGACACCGGGTGAGGGCCTTGCACTCTGATTCTGAGTGCATATTAGATCCGCAGTTCCAACAAGCTGGAGCGCGGGAACAGCCACGGGTGGCGTGAAATTCAAGACACCATTTGCATTGTTCGATTTTGCGACGAGGTCGGAAGAGCTTTGCAGCTCCAGAGTCGTCGAAAAGGCGGAATCCAGGTCGAGGAGCGGATTCTCGGGGAAATAGCGCTTGCCAATTTGAGTAGGGCGCCCCTGGTTTGCTAGTCCCATGAGGACGAACCAGAAAGGGAACCAACTGGGTCACTCGCGTGACTTCGTCGGCAACCATCTTTGCCGTCACGGCGATTGGGCCAGCAAGAGTTCGAATTGTCTCCGGGACGGTGGCAATTTGCATGGCAACCAGATTTGATGCTGGTTCCAGTTTGATTCCAGATTCGCTCCGTGATGTGGAGGAATCTAGGAGCTCTGTTCGAGCGAGTTCATCCTTTGCGGTTATTGCAAAGCCGGTCTTTACCCGCTGAACCAACGTGATATTGTTGGCAGCGGTTCCCAGCGCCTGAGACACCGCTAGCCTTACTCCAGCTGGAGAAAGGAGACGGTGGGGATGGAAATAGTCAAGGCGCAGAAAAAGTCGTGAATCAGCTTTTGTCCTCGAGTTGGCACTCTTTGCTTTCTGGGCGGGCGGTGCTGCCTTTTTTGTCGATGGCCCAGCGCTACTGACTAGGCCTGCCCGAGCTACGGTGGCCCAAGTTGTCTTTGGAGCCGGAGCCTGGGTTTTCGTAGAGTTAGGTGCCCTAATTTCTGGAGCCCTCGGTGAGAGAGGGTTGGCGGGGCGGGCAGGAAGGACTGGTGGTGTGCTTCCTGGACCGGATTGAACGAACTGGCCAATAGCTGCTCGTAGGTAGACTTTTATACCGTCTGCGAATTCTTTATTTTCGCCGATCGAAAGAGGCGAAAGTGCTGCTTCAACACTGTTTATCGCAGTCGAGCAGATGGCGAGGCGGGCCGTAATTTGCGTCGTACGTCGCTTTTCGGCCTCCATCACGGTTTGCAGCTCCGGGGGAAACTCCATAGCTGATGTCGATGCTGCGCCTTTTGAGGCTGGCACAGCATTTTTTTCCGGCAGACGATTCTACACGTTCGGTCGTCCTTTCTCTGACGACCTCCTTTCCTTTCCTGGAGCTGCTTGCCTCGAGGGCCAGCTCGGCGGGTTTCCCGGTCTGTTGACTGTTCGTTTCTGTTCTGATCGGATCAGAATCAGTCATCTCTTGGTCGGGAAGGGTGGAAGGCTTCCCTGGGACAAAGGCCTCACTCGCAAACAAGCTTGATAATTTTTGCGCGAGGCCAGGAGGTTTTGGACACATATGTGTCCGTTCAAAGCCGACAGAAATGGTCGACTTTGGTCGTTTGCTCTTCATCGGAGGCATTTTGGGACGCCTTTCGATGGTCATCAATTCAAGAACTCAAGCACAGGAATAATCATGAGAAGGGAAAATGGATGTAGGGAATTTTCGAATTTCTCGAATTGTGCATTTTTTGTTCATTCATTAACGTGCTAGGTTACATGACTACCGTTACACTCCTCCTGGAGCTTAAGCACGGGTGGGCCGGGCCGGATCAGGTTAACTGCCGTGAAGTACAAGTGCCTCGTCCCACCTAAATGACCGGACCACCTCAGACTTCACCCATGTGTTGAATCATGTCAAGCCCAACCGTCTAGAGAACCCCCTGTTGGTGCGCCGAAGCGCAAATTCCTCCTCAGCCTCGGCCACCACGCGCCTGAGCTCTTGACATCCTCAATTACTCCGAAATATAAATGCCGTCCGAGATCTCATCGTTGCTCTAGCCTTGTACCTTCGTATCGTACCGTCGGGTTGTTGTCGTCATTGGGGATTTGTGTAATCCCCTCGGTATATCTTCCCCTTTCTTCCTCCTTTGCACACGTCCTGTTTCCATCATGTCTTTCCTCATTAGGGCGTGTGTAGTTAGGTGACGTGACGAGTATAGAGGTGGGTCGCAGGTGTGAGATCGGCTGAGATATGGATCGTCGCAAATACATAAGAAGTTTGAGAGATGTCGGATGTTTGGATACAACTCTCAGAAAGACTTAAATCCATTCTTGAATCGTATTTTGGTAGTGATGAGTTTTTGTTAGACTTTGTTCCGGCTGTGAAATCTCTGCCGACTGATTTTTCGACCAAAATATCGAGTGCGATTCCTCCAAGTCTAAAATTCATCAAATAAAATTCATCCCACCCTTTTTCGTGACTGAATCTCGTCTCTGGGGGAAATTTCACTCACGGGTTCGTAGTGGACACCACTGACAGGTGTTCAGCCTTCGTCCTCCTGTTTGTGATTTTTGTTTTTTGCATCAGGTTTTAATTGCGTATGCAGCTATCTAGCTATGACACAATATCAAAGAAAAGTACAGAATAGATAATTCAGCGTATGGGAAGATCACTCATGCCTCAGATTTCATTTGCAAGTGCCACTGCGAAGTTATGGTGGCTTTTTCTTCAATCCAAGTCAACCCTCATTCGTGAATACCCACCCAGAGGAACGTCTCAAAAACCCTGAGTTATCCAGACATGCCTCCGTCATCCATCAACTTTTATCCGCGCGAAATGTAATCTGAGACGTCTCCTTCCCAAGTGGAGTAGGTGCCCAGGCTACTCGAACTATACTAGAGAAGACCACCAGAAGGCGGACCACAACACCTTCCATCGTTTGCTTATTTTTATAGTGTCAGCTGCACTCTCGCAAGCGAAGTCTTGGCGCGCACAAATCTCAATTCGTAAAACTCTTGCCAAAATTCGAAATTTCACGCTCGTCGAGAACGTTTCCTTCATCTGCATCATCTTGTGAACTTGTCCTGATCCCTCTCACGCGAAGCGCAGTGTTCGGAGTCATTCTTCAGACCGGTAGTGCCGCTCGGATGGCTCTTAGTATTGTACGATCAGAACGTGAAGTATGCCAGCTTACATCAGAACTTACCTCTTTTTCCCGTTGTGTGTACGAAGCGATAGATGGTATGGAGTAAACTAGACTAAGAAATTTATCTCGCCATGTAATTGTTCCAGCAAGTTCAAATCTATGAATAAGTTATGTATTCAACTATCATTAAATCGCATCTTACTTTTTACCAACCTGAGCTCCAATTATGGGAAGCACATCGCGTTCCAACTTTATGAGCTTTTCCTAGTTAAAATCTTCGCAAATATAGCCTCCCTGCTCGCTGTACTTCTATGCATGGAAAAATTTAGTTCATGTCGTTTGTTTGGTCATTACGAGACAAGAGCTGCTTTGGATATAGGCTTGAGTTCCAGTTTAATTGTATGCGGGATGATAAGATGGACTAAAACGCTAGTGTTTCCGAGTAGATTGTTCGTTGCGACACCTTGCCAAATTATTCATGTCATTTGAATTTGATTTAATTTAGCCCGATTTGGCGCCCTATGGGCCAATACAGGTATCTACGAACTATAATTGTTGGTAAAACACGAAGTAATACAAATTGGGTGCCGTCACGAAGTCAGCTGTCCGTTACGAAGTCGGTGAATAATCTCAATTAACTGGTATCTCGAAATACATCAAACGTTGTCCCTTCTTCTTCCTCTCCATCTCCCCTTCCTTCCTCTACTCCAAGCGTCTCGCTAATGAGCTAAACCAGACCCCTGTCAGTGTCCCAACGACAATCTGAATAACGCAACTACATAGAACAATTCATACTGCCCAAATATGATCCTCTTACCGACAATAATATTTACACAGGAGAAAACCTTTATGGTAAAAGCCCCGTCATCTTTTCAATTTGTTTACACTTTGATTCTGTGTTACCTGTAAGAAGTACACTAACACTGTAATGTCCAATGCGGATCCCGTCTACTTCCTTGCTACTGGCAGAAGTTTGTCTTCCTTCTACCCTCTTCTCTTGCCCTCATCGTAGCCTCGACTTCAAGCCTCAGTCGAAACTGTTCTAGCTGCCATTCCTGCTAGATCCATCTAGTTATCCTTGCTATATCTTTGGGGGTATTCATCATGGACTCAAACGACAGGCTCTCTGCCTTTCTAGGTATTTCTCCTCTTCCTTTGGCCCAACTAGTGCAGGCCATGACTAAATGCTTCACATTATGGGACGAACATCCACATTGGCATCGTGGGTTGTCTACTCCTGGAACTTTTCTTCATTGCAGATAGGAATTGAACCCAATGTGTTCGTGTCTTATCTGTATGGCTATACTGCTCTGGGTACTAGTCAGGTGTTTGTAGAGAGTGGAAGGTGTTTTTCTTTGGTTTATTCTTGTCCTTCCCGTCTTATCATCCGTAGTGATATTTGCTACATTTGAAATTTTAGGATCTGCTATCGATTGATGGTTAGTAGGTTGTCTGGCCGTTAGTCTCGTCCAAGATCGTTCCCACTCTTTGTATGCGGCGACCTTTCCAGTCCCTTTCTTTCGTTTCTTCGTATCTATATTCGCACATCACTGGCCCCAATCCGCAATATCCAAGGTCCTCGTGATAGCTCGTGCTTCTTGCCTTCCAACTTGTGGTTGCTTAATCTTCCTGCATGCCGACGATATTGTCTCTTGAACAGGCAGGCTTTTCGATAGTCCGGCGTGTTGGAACATCCTTTGTTCCAGATAAATCTCCATCGGTAAGGTAGAGGTCTCATGCTCAAGTACCTTGCTGCTGGTCGAATTTTATGCTCCCCTAACGACCTTTAGACATCTCCTTTGGACACTTCGTAATGGCTTAATCACTCTTTCGGGAATTTTGCCTGCCATTCCGAGCTCTGCCCAAATGGGGGATCCGTAGGTGACAGCTGGCCTTATCACTTCATTGTAAACAAGTTTTTCTCTGTGAAAAGTTGCACCTGTGGAAACTCGAGGGACAAAAGACGATTGGCGAGTGGTCAAAAGCTGGCGTGGACTCAAATCATAAGATTCTAAACTAAAGAGAAAAGTATCTAGGAGGATATGAATCTGTATATATTTACATACGAGTTCAACTGTTGAAATAGAGTTGCCAACACGAAACCTCCTGTCCCTCATTGCCTACAACCCAAGGGTTTCGCATGAAAACCAATATCCATGACAAACCTTTCGTATCGTGATTTGTCACACACAAGACTCGTGTGTGTGAAACTAGTCGTTGGAATTCCTGGATTGACCCTGTGTCGGCTTACCAACTATTGAACCGACGACCACGTGGCCACTAAAATGTCGGGGCGTCACAGCACCCCAAATTGATTGTGCCAATCTACCTAAGGCTTGTATTTGTGGTTCGACTTTAAGCTGTATGCTTTTGACATGAGCACCCCAATTGAGCTTCGGATCGAGATGGATACCTAGGACACGGAGGGACGGTTGCGGCCTCATGAGATGGCCTTGAATTTGGACTGTGGCTTGCATATTGTGCCTCTTTCTAGCACTTGAGAATTGCATAAGCTGGTACTTTTCAGGAGCAAATTTTACACCATGCCGGTCAGCCCACTTTTCAGAAATCCCATGGATTCTTTTGTTGTTTCGACAATTATCTTCTGTAGAATCGGACCAGGTCAGTATGTTAGTATCATCCACGAATCCTACAGCTGTCGAAGACGGCGACTGAAGTTTGGGAAGAAGCGTGCTGATAAAGAACAGGAAGAGAATCGGCGAAAGAGAAAAGCCTTGAGGAATCCCAGTGCTGGTAGGGAATTGTTCTCTTTTGAACGACCCAAGGTTCATCAACGTACTTCTATACTCTAGAAACGATTCAATGTAAAGCTTAGTCCATCTTGGTAAACCTTTAGCCCTGATGTTGTGGATGAGTCTATTGTGAGACATATTATCGAAAGCTCCGAAAATATTTAGGCTGGGTAAAGAAGGAACTTCCCTTTTGTTCTTTCCCTATATTATGTATACTTGTTCTATATTAAGTTCCACTGCGGAGATCGTAGATCCCAATTGTCGGGCTCCCATCTGTTCGTCAGGGAGTAATGATGAGCTTCTACTGCTTTCGATAATCTGTTGGCCACAAGCTTCTTGAGGACTTTTCCCAAGGTATTCAGGAGTGCGATTGGTCGGTATGATTAGGGGTTATCATAAGACCCCTTTTGTGGCTTTCGCAGCACAATTGTGACCGACTCTTTGAAACCTTTTGGGTGGTAACTACAAGGAAATTTTTAAACTGTCCTTTGCAGCTATTGATGGTGACATAAATTAAGATTGTGATTGTGAATGAGATGGATTTCTATATAGTTAATAATACATGATATGCTCAGGTTCATATACCCCGAGCCAGGCAACCAGATTATGTTCCTCCAGATCTAGATTCATTAGAATAATTACTTACTCAGTAAAATTCTCCTAGTCTCAGTTGTGTGTTTAGGATGTTGACTAGGTTTCTAGTAACTAGTCAATGATGTTTCTCCTATTACTGAGACATAATCATGGTTGATAGAACAGGTACAAACGATGAATCGTGCCTATACATGACGTTGTGATATAGTCATGATCGTCTGAACAATATCAACTCGTGCATAAATCATGTCTCTACATGACAGTAACCGATGGAGATACCGGCGTTGTAAAGTTTCTCGAGGATGTTGCCTAGGGTTACTCAACAGTTTTTAAGCATCCAGTTTGAGATATTATCTGGGCCAGGAGCTTTCTCGCTTGCCAGGTTTGCCATGGTATCCTGGATCTCGCTTTCTGTGATAATGCTAGATACTGTGGTTAATTGTTCCGGTGTCAGATTGGAGCGTAGGCGTTTGACCTGAAGCGGAATTGGAGGGCGAGAAGAGGTCGGATGGATCGCAAGAGATGACTGAAGGCCTACTGGAGATAACTAGGAGGAACTAAAGGTTTGAAAGATGGGTAATATAAATAGCTAAGAGGTCTAAAGGTTCGAGTGGGTACTAATGGTAACTTAAGGTACAAGAGGTAACTGGAGGTGACTAGAGGTAATCCGAAGGTGGTGGTTGTGACAGAAAACTAAGCGTGAAGAGCTCAGCTTCAGTAGACCAAGCCCTTATTTATTTACATGATTTCTTTCCATTGTTCCATCATCACATAAGTCTTATCCTAATAATAGAGTACCCAGTGCCAAGAGCTACGGTATTGTCATAGCTGCTTGGAAGAAGACTAAAAATATGTACTAAATTAAGAATGAAACAGGGAATCCTTACAGATCGGAAGAGGAATCCTTACATCCGGATATCTCGTCCCTACTATGTCTTCCAGATTAGCTTGGATGGACTGAGGAGAGAAGTGTTGCGCCAGTATTTCCGCTTTTTCGGTGTCTTCGATAAATATGTTTCTATCTTTATCCTTGATATCGGGAAATTGCGGAAGTCGTGACCACTCTTCCAGAATTTTCTTAGCCCACTTGACAAACTTCCATAGCTTAGCTAGATCGTTGGTGGCCCCAGGGACTATAGATTTCCATCCGATCATTTTGGCCCTTTTAATCTAGCTTTCCTTTGTGTTAGTAGCTTTCTGGTATTCCACCCAGCTTTCCTCGGAGCCCAGCTTGGTCTACAGTCTCCTTGCCTTTCGAGCTTTTTTCACCGTCTCACTACACTCCTTAGTCCAATAGAGTTTGGCGAAAGTGGACGGCCTGGCAGTGAGGATCGCTTCCTTGATCGTTTCCTTGATGGCCTGTATAATGGTGCTTACTCTCTGGTCGATAGAGTCCGGGGCATTCTGTTACAAATTTAGATGGACGTCAGGGATATCTCTGAACGTGACCGTAATCAACAGAAGACGGATATTGTAGTCTCAGTCTGAGTCGTAAATAAAGGTCATATAATGATAATGATGAGCTCTCGAATCAGCTTTCAACACTTCGATCCCCCACCCGTCTATCTACAACGACTAATCTATATACTACATGTTCTTGGTACATTCCTGAGGCAAAACGGACATTTAACGGAATATACTGCTAGTCTAATCAGGGTCATTATACTTTATTGTAGCTGCACGTATCGCCCTCTTTCACCATAGCCACCTCAACTATGGTAACTCAACAATGGTAACTTTTAACAGGTTCAACTCAATGAGTCTTGTCGAAAGCCTACTTAGCTTCAAAGCGAGACTTCGATTAACTTCTTCCCAATCTGCTTTCTTCCATTGTGGTCGAGGCTGCTGTTGTACCTGAGTAATTGACTCGACTTGAATCTGTGTAATGATAGGAATATGATCTTTCGAGGCTTCGAGGTCTTCGGCTGGGTTACATGCTGCAATAGATTTTACGAGGCTATTAGACACAAATGGCGGGTCCAGCGAACTCTGGCTCCCCCTACTTCGCCAGGTAACAAGGCCTTTTGGTAGAATGAGATCTATTTCGTGTGTTCCAAGCGTTTCAATGAGATTTTCTGCCATTTTATCTTGTCATAATACTGCTTGTCCCTCCTATCTCTAGTGATGGAAGTTGAAGTCTCCGACTAGGACGTGGTCCCCAGCTTGGAATAACATTTTCAGGAGCAACCTGAGTGATCCTTGGTCTAGGCAGCTGTGAAACGTTGGAGGGTTGTATATGTTATGGTGTTGTGGTTATGAGCTGTGAGGTATATAGCATTATGTCTCTGCTGTCCGTCGGTGGAATTACACGGGCTCATGTGCAATGGTGAGTCGCGGAGATGGCGCGCTCACGCTGGGTGATGGCACGATGGACACTGAGTGCGTATCAGATGGTGATCTATGAAGGTGATGCTAGATGTGCATCCCGACGATTGATAATATCATCTAATGGATGATGTGAAGTATGATATTATTTTGGATAGATTGATTCACTAAACTCGGCAGGTGAAGAGATTGTAGAGTACATGAACAGCGTCTGTGCACCAGCCTGTATTTTCCACCCTTTCCTAATCCAGCAGCCCATCCTCCGTTCCCCTGTCTCCTAACAACTCAACCGAGCCAGCACAACATATGGATCTAGATTTTGCCACGACCAGTGTCAAGGCTGATGGATGTAGAATCTCCTTGGGATCCCTCTAGAACATTTTCTTTTCTCCATTTACTACTATCCAGGCTTTTGCTCATGTAGATACATGTCCTGCCTTTCTAGCCACCTGGTGTTTCCAGGTGGTAGGCAGGGTGGATGACTGTCGTACTTTCTATAAAGTGACGCCATGGTTCTTGCAGGGCCATTACGTGGTGCTGTAATGGGTTTAAGGCTTGAAGGAAATGATTCTGTACTTTGTTTTTGCTCCTGTTGACGTTGTACTGTATGATGGATAAGCTTGATGTGCCCTTCATTGATCCATCTCGCTTTCAGTGTTATCTGTGCAAGTCTCCCGTGTCACAATCCGGGATGCCAATTTATTTGGTGTCTCTGCGAGGTTTTCAAAGAAACCTTGTACTCTAGGAACCACAAAGGGGACGTCCCGAGGTGTACCAGGGCGTCTAGATTCGATGCAATCGGCCCCGACTAGTGGTGCTGTCAAGGCTGATCTTCCCTATCGGCTTCCTACGGTTTGCCAAGCTTCGCCTTGGTTTGTTGTGATTTTCGTACCAGTGACAAATCTGCCTGGGTCCTGAGTTCTATTTTCACGGCCGTATTTTTTGCTGCAACTCGAACTGAGCAACTCTGGTCCCATGTTTTGCGTCCCTTGCAACAATTGCTGCAGCGCACATCTTGTTTTCTCCCACAATTGCGCGTGTTATGCTCTCCTGCACAGTGACCACATTCTGACTCCGCGGCACACATTTTCGCAATGTGTCCGTACTTTCGGCAGTTGATACATTGCAATATACGGAGCCCTGTCCTAAATATTTCGGTTGCCTTGAGTTCGTATTGCCACATAAGTCCCTTTATTATTGCCGTGTCTACTTATTCGGCCTATGCAATCTACAGGATTATTGACCATGCTTTTTTCCCATGTTGTTGATTTTTCTTTAGCCATGCGGCTCTTTGGATAACTATTCCTTGGATGTACACTTCATTGGCGTCTTGGAGCTGTTTGAAGTGCTCCGGATTTTCTGGCTCAAAGAAGAGCGGCATGTCATTAACGAGAGCTTAGTGTATGGGACCGGCGACTTAAGCTGAAGGCGCGAGCATTGTGTTCCAGTCCTTGTGTTGTTCCATCAACTCCTTTGTACCTTCTCCTGCAAAGTTGACTTTGACTTGGCCGTTTGTCATTTGTCTCGCTCCGACTATCTGTTTAACGCCTATCTTAACCAATTCCTCGCTCGAGAGTTTGGTTATCTCCTTCTTTTCCTCCTAGTCTTGGATACAGATCGTGGTTCCATAGGACTCTCCCCTGGTTGCAATTTTTGCCCAGAAGCTGCCCTGGGCTGACATAGGTACTTGGTTCTGCGCGATAGTGGCTTTAATGCCTTTGATTTCCTGTAATATCTTAGTCATTGCAGAATTTTCACCACTGTGGCTTGTCTGCGTGGGATTATGAGGGGAGACTTTCGCTTTCTGAAAGCTTTCGATAAACTGGAGAGCTCTTCGCTTTTCGTTGCGTCCTTGAATCTTTTCAGGGACGCGTTCGTGTCTTGCGGCGCCTTTGTCGCGACGCTACCGCCTCTAGAACCCGCGCAAGGCGTTTCACCATTAATTCCTCTCTTAGGAATACTCGTCATCATGATCACAACATGCTGTAAAATTTTGAGGTAAAAATCTATGGGGTCTACTTTTCGGAATGTGTGTGTTTTTCTATTTATGTCATTATGAACAAAGTTACTCATGTTCATTAGTGTGGATCCGATGGACTCTAAAATTCCTCGTAATCACCTTGACTTCGCTTTTGAATCCTTCAAAATATTTCTGATCATCAGAAGTAGACCCATTTGAAGAGATTTGAAAGATTTTGGCCGCTGGAGACTTGTTAAAGTTTTATGTAGATCTATGTTTGTTTTTTTTCGCATGTTACTCTCCTAGTCGCCCGCCGTGTCCGGAGAAATATTTAATCGATTCATATCTAGCATGTCAAGCGTATTTGATGCCTTCTAGGCTATGCAAGTTTTATTTCCGAGAATAGTCATACTTCCATGCATGCCTTTCGCAGAATTTTCCTCAGCAACTGACGTACCCTTTCCAGCGCTTTGCGCTTTGACCCGTTCCCACTAATAACTATCCATTGGAACAGCCACATAAGGTATATATTTACCTTATCTAAGTGTCTATACCCGAATTCTAATATAAGAGGATGACAGGCCTTCATCCCGTTTGAAGGTTGTCAATCTCTGAAATTCCCTGTTATTGGTGATGGAATCCGCTTCATATCTAGTCCCTGTAGTCCAGGTCAATTCCTATGCGTTCCTGCTGTACTATCTGTATCTATCGATGATGTCAGACAGGAGGAAAATTTTCATCATTTCCGTAAAGTGACCATCGACTCAGTGTAACTAATAAGAAGGTTCACAGGCTGATGAATAAGCTGACTGGCGTATGGGCTTTTATTCTGGGTACGTCAAGACGCTGGTTAAGATTTGTGGCTTGGGCCATGATTGTTTTATCTCCGTTATTTTTTGAAATTTAAATTGGTCTATTTTAACTAGTATAGCTTATGTAAACACCAGGAAAATGTATAGCTGGTTTGAAGAGATAGTCATGATGTTGATGCTTGCCTTGTGGTAGCGTTGCATAAGGAATCATTTGACGCTGCTCTGATCACACCCAAGGTTGGGAAAGGGTGGCAAATAGTATGATCTGGAATAACTATATCTTTGGCGATAAGAATTAAGAAGTAGCTGGTCGGAGAAGATAAGAAACCGAGATTTGATAATGGGCTCAAGGACCTGGGCCGTGGCGGCACGAATAATTATGCCTAGTAAACTTAATAAGGTTCTTACAAGCAGACAATACCGCAGCAAGTCTTTAACTGCGTAGTTGGGATTCCCGCGCGATCTGGGGTTATGCTAGAGGAATTTCTGATATAGCGCATGTCTCTGAACTGCGCTCCGAGGCACTAACTTCTCAATTTAAAGAGAGAGAGATAAGTTTATTGTACTACTCGATTCATAGACAATCTAGCACATTGGGCTCCTTTCTGGCCTAGACCACCCCTTGTACAGTGCTCCTTGCCTCTCATATTTCTTGAAAGATCATTGATATATTCCCCTTGATGAATAGCCATTCAGCTCAGTGTTTATCCATGGAATTCGGCCACCTTTTCCACGGAACCTTCTACCCAAAAAAAATAAAAATGGTAGCAATGGAAACTGCGTGCGCGGGAAAAAGTCTCAAAAAACCTGCAGCCCCAGCCAGGCGAGGCCTAGACACCGGGACCACATGAAGTGCGCATATTCATCTATATCTCCCTTCTTTGTAACAGTCGAGGCCGACTTGATCCAATCCACCATCTCCGTATCGGGTGCTGGGTACGCTCCGGAAACTCATCGGATGGCTTTTCCTCCATGATAAAGGGTTGGTGATAAGAAGGGCTCCGACCCGACCATATGATCTAATCGTAGTTAGCTTCATGATAGTGGTGATAGGGGAATGTGTTGAGAGATGAAGACGATACAGACCGCGAAAGCGATTGGGAATCCTCATAGAAGTGAGGACTTTGTTACTCAATCTCGGCCCTGCAGACTCCACAGTGAGAGCTGGAGGTTCGTAGGGGTCACCACTGACAGGTGTCGAGAATAGTCCCCTCTAATTTAGAGAAATTGACTGATAAAACGAAATTTTCAACAACTATTTACAAAATACGTGAGGTCACTTGTGGTCATCTTCCCAAAGTTGATTGTTACTTACACATCTATCAATAGTTGGAGAGAATCGAGCCAGGCAGCTAAGGATGGAGACTTATCTTCTTTGCCCTATGCCAGGCAGTTGATGGGGGTTGTTACTGTGAAATGGGAATAGCCGAAATTTATTGAAGAATTAAGGGGGTCAAGGATGGCTGTGATGCTGTCCAACCCACAGCTCTCCCGTCAATACCGTGAGATCGCTGAAAATTTTACGCTTCCTGCTACCACCAGCACGACTACTACCCTCCAGCGCAATACTCAACGCAATAAACCGCTAATATATGAGATTCGGATCTGTGCATAAAGTGATTAGCTAGGTGAGTCGAGTAGATCAAAATCCATGGACGGCTAGAATCAGACCCACCTTTAGCTTGGCATCATAGAGTGATAACTCTGGCGCTTGAACTCCTTCGATCGGCTGGCTGAAGAGCTATCTGCAATGATAGGGAAGTTACATTAGGACAGTGTTACCGTGCCGAGAGACTGAAGCCACGTGAGGTGTAGCGGCTTGAACTCTCAAATTTTCTCCCGAGCTCATGGGACAGTCGCATCCCGTCCGGCATTAGCCATTTACCCGGCTGCAGACCTTGTATCTATGATGATATATTATCCAGCTTTTCTGCGTAGTCAGGGGTACCATGAGCACAGCATACATGCCGCATTCATATTTTTCTTGGCTAGTATCACTTGCTACTCTATTATTCATTTGCTACGTACGGACAGGGTAGGAGCTGCATGGATCGAAGAAATAACTATTTTTGCCCTCCCAGAACAACTGGAGCCGCCGTGGAGACGAAAATTCGTGTCTTTTTGAGAAATGACTGGGCATAAAACTATGCGCTGTGGGCACCAACCGTCATAATTTAGGCAAGTGGCAGTGGGTAAAGAGCTGCATTGTGTACATGTATGTCTCACCCCCCGTTTCAAGTTGGCGCTACTAGAACAGGTCTGAATTGAGCGGGAAGTTCCGCATGTTTTTCATCTCAGGTAGTCGATCAACCAAAACTATCTGTTCGTCTAATCTACTTTGACGTTATCTGACCACATAGTTGGCGCAGTGCCAACAAGGCTTGAATTCAGCTCCGCTACGCCCCCTCTTATCAAAATATGCCTGTCCTCGTTCAAGTTACGGAAACAAATGATTAAACAGGGTTGTAGTCTTCACCACCTGGAATGATGATTTTCATGCTTGCTACAGTGGCAACTGAAGTAGAAACCGTGGCCGGGTCTACTTAGTAATACACGAGCATAACCCATTCGTCGACACCTAAAATCTCAGACACCCCTTTAACCAGTCTTTCCACTTATAAATTACACCCTAAATTATCGTGTCGTAGTGACAATTTTCTTTCAAAGTTTGTGTCTTTGTGCCTGTAATGTTTGTAGTCATTCGACATATGCTTGTGTGATACTTTATCACTTTAGTCGCTCTCTAGACCTGTCCGTAAACAGCGTTACTCCTCGTTATCGGGGTATGGTCCGGATCTCGTGTTTCCAACATCTTTCGCAACTCTAGACCAGTGCATCGTGATAGTGACAGTCGCTGTAGTACTTTGGGAAGTCTTCCACTTAATCTGTGAATAGCCTACCTGACATTTTCCTACCGAGCTTCGCCAATCTGATCAAATTTATCGTTGACTGTGCCACCTGTGTTGGTACTTGAGCGAACAGATAAACGAGATTCTCGAAATAGGCTACCCGTTAACTTTCGAAAAGGAGTCACATGGTTCCCTGATTTATCAACCTGTACGATATTGGGCATCGCCACCAAGGGGGTAGTGGCTTCGTGATATTTGGGCACTTCCGGCTTCGAGGCAGCAATATGGCTTTCATATCCCTTTGGCTTACCAGAACTTGACGTCGGATCTTTGTCCGTAAGCTCAATGTGTGAAGTAATGTAAATAGAACTCAGCTGTGGAGCCCGAGTGGACACCCAAGGCAGAGACCCAACTCGACCGGATGTGTGGTTGCTAATGATGCTCCGCACCTTTGATATAAATCCTCTTTTTGAATTACTTCGATCTGACACATATGAGTGGCTCGGATCGCTATCTTGCTTCTGATCATTGATGGTGGTAACATTTTTGTTGCTGCGACTGAACAGAAGCCGGATAGCTGGAAAACAAACACAGATTATAGAAAGGCATAACTCAATCTGAGATAGAACAACAAGGCAAAAGTTATCCCAGATCTGGTCAAAGGTTTCGTTGTATCGTACCAAGAATTTGAGTCGTACTATGCTTGCTACGCATGCGCTATTTCAATTAGTACAGATATTAATTTCACACTGGAGAGCCCTACATTACTCCCACGGCGAGAATCAAAGTAATTCCAATCTTCCGAGATGTTTTCAACTTTAGCTGCCATATCAGTGGGATAGGAAGAAAGAGGAACACAATATCTTCCACGATACTGCAGGCTGCACCAACCACGCCGACCGGACGAGTATTTATGCATTTTCCAGGGAGAGCATGATTCCAAAAGCGTTTTATTGGTTTGCATGCGTTCACAATGACGACACTGAAAGCTACAAAGTGTACGAACATGAAGACTATTAGACAAAATAGTATCTTGCGAAACCAGACCTGGGGGAATATTCGGAAGTAAAGAAGGAGCACAGAGACTTTGGTCATTGTTTGTACGACGATATATAGAAGCTCCCATGACCATTCAAACTTTTGAAGTTAGGCTATTATTCATTCTCGAAGGAAGAGTTTGTGAATACTCACGAGCAAGAGACCGCGCCAGTGTGTGGTTTCTGCATTCCAGATATGCAGCCCGAATCCGTAAGACGCACCCCACAAGGTTAAGCATTGGAATGCGGCGAAAAATATCTGGGCTGATTAGAAATTTTCCGGCTCATAGCCTTGAATAACACTTACAGTAGAAATTATGAGGAATCCATCATCCCACCAGAATTTTTTGGCAACCTGATAATTGGAATAGCATCGTAATATTACAAATAATATGGCAAAAAATGTGGAGATGGAAGTCGAGGTGTAAATCTGGGGTCGGCGCGTCTCTCGCGGCTGACCTGTGCAAATAGTTTTGAGTAAAGCCTCAGATTCTGTTGATATTAGAAGGTGACTTGATGCAAATTGGTCAAGTGGTGGAATGCGCACCAATTAAACGAACAAATGGGCACTGCTTTTTGGTACAAGAAGAGATTTGAGCCTGAAATTCGGTTTTGATACAGAAACAGTCACTGAATTCGGTGAGGTTGCCGAGATTGCAATTCATAGCTCCGAGCACAGGCATTACACAGTCTAGCTGAACTAATTGTCAGCATCGCTCATTCTATCGAGGCGGCCAATTTCCGTAGATGTACATACACAGCAATGGGGCAGGTGCGAGATTGCATCCGAAATCTCGGCTGAAGTGCTCTTTCGAGCAGCCACTAATGACGAGGCGAGGAGCAGACATAGGGACAAGGTTTGACGGAGTAATCGCATGGTGTTTTGGATGGGAGCTTGGCCGTGAGGAATGTGGAAAACGGGCGATAGTTAAGAGCACGACAGAGCATGGGAGCGTCGTGGACGGCGGGAGTAGGAGATTGCGGGATATGAGCCGCACGTCAGATGATTGAGGGTCGATCCCGTCTAGCTGGACGATAGAGGAGCAGGCTTTATTGGCCAGATGGTCGGCCATAACTGCTGTATCAGACTGATCTGCTCGACATACTGCAGCTCGGACGGATGAGCGGGTTTTGTCCTGGATAAGGTAGCATGAGTCTCAGCACGGGCCAGGTCGAGGGGGGGCAAGAGTGGCAGTCGAAGGCTCATATTAGGGGGCCAATCATGAGATGCATGATCTCACTGAAGCTTGCCCCTGTCGTGAAGCCCCGGTCGGGGTTCCCTCGCCGTGAGGTGGGGCCCTTGTAGGATCGGACGACTATGTTGACCAGTGGGCAACGTGATCCGAGTTGAATTATGGTAAACATCTTCCGCAGGGGCCCTGAGCAACTGCAAATCTCCATCATCGACGGCCGCGGCTTTAAAACCAGCCAGCCCTGCCTCTGCTGGAAGCACACTGCATTCCCTGTCGGCCAGCTTGCACTTGATGTCCGACCACCACCACCACCCGACCCGACACTTGGAGACTCGCGGAATGAAACAGCGAGCGTTAGCCCAGCGCCCATACTCCCGCTCCCTGACCAGGACTCGGGGCACAGCGAGAGACGAGCTCTCCTGACTACTCAAGGAGATGCACGGGTGTTGGCTTTGGGCCTTCCGTGGACTCTAGTCCATCTGCTCAAGGGTGCGCATATCCCCGCGTTCTGTTCGCAATCGGCGTAGCCTGAGCTTGCGAGGCCGCAACGGTGAGATTTATGAGTCCTGTCTCGGTCACGAGTGCCACCAGCTCTTCTGGACGGACCGTTGACACTTACTTAAATGAACGAATAGCAACCGGCCTGCTCGTGCACGGGAAGTGCTATATCGCTTATATAGAATTTTAAACGATATTATCAGTGAGTTGCTTCGCTTGTCATCATCGTACGTGATCACGGGATGGATAGATGGAAATCTATAGTGTTCTGATCCATATTGAGACGGTAGCATGGCTGGGCGACTATTCTTGTTTTAATTATTTAATATGTATCTAGCAATTTAGCTATGACATATGATTGGTGCTATTTATACATTTTAGATGGCTTTTTTGTCGTAAGGAACACTTATGCTCCGTATTTCATTTGCAAATACCACAATGAGGTATGTTTACTCACACAAACAGTCGACCATCATCCGTAAATACTCACTAAAGAGAAGATTAAAAACCCTTGATTATCCAAGCATGTCTTCGTCCATGTAAATTTTCACCGCGAGAGATGTGGTTGTGTTATGCTGGATTCGAACAAGCGATCTCCTGTATTGAGCTGGATATGTGTCATGGCCATCCTGGCTGAGCGACTGGTCGAGTTATTAAGCCAACTCTCCGGGCAGAACTGCTGATACCACTCAACCCCGAGGATGAAGCCGGAGACTTCGTTAACCAATTAGAGTTGACAAGACAGCTTGAACCCCAAGCTCGATTCTCCAACGTCTTGTCGTTGCGCATAAGCTTGAAAAACACACAGTGGACTTCCAACACCAACATATTCGTCTCCTCTCTAAATTCTGCGCATGTAAAACGTAACCTCGGCCGGTGAGATGCCGGGTATTTACCCGGATATAGTTACAGGCTAGGGCATACTCGTTCCCATGGTCAGCTCTCGATTCAACTAATTTGTGTGATGCCAGGTTTCAAAAACCACATATTTCTAATTGACATCTATCACAGGACTCCGTTGTGATTGACAAGTGGACGGAGTTCCTGCCATCAGCAACTTTGACGTGTGCTACGAGCCCCGCAAGCGCGTAAACGGTGTCTCAGGGGAGCTATAGACGTCTTGTGTCATAATATTACAGCTTGCAGTAACCTGCATCCATGGGGATGTATTCTTCCCGCCTTCTATTCTTTACCCATCGCTGATGTCGAGCAGTCCAGGTTAACATTCTATCTTCTTGCTCCTTCTTAGAATGGTGAGAATGCTTATCTCTAAAATTCCGATCTTCTCTCATTTTAGCCGAAATTGCCCATCATCATTCCATCGCTGTCCGTTACAGCCGACTGCAAGGTATGTCACGGACCTAGACGAACCAATCAAGAGAATGATTTCGCTTTGTCGACAAAAGCCTAGTAGAAGAGGTCTCTTTCCGATGTCACAAAGATGATACTGCCGTGTAAGGTGTACATAGTGTACAGCGAGCCCGCCTTGGTTGCGATTCCCTTTGCCGTCACCGACCGATACCTATGATCAACATTGTCTCGGTATCACCAACATGGATGCTCGGCACAAGCGGTAAAGTGAGCTGCGAGCGCTAGGCTCAGGTGAGGGTTGGGGGATGTCCGACACGAAGATCTCGGCCATTAGAAATATTGACTGGGATTAGCTTGTTCGCACAGCAACGTCACTGTTATTACGGTAGTGGGTGTCTCGACAAATTTCGGTGGCACACTAAGATAAGCCTTCACTTCCCCTCCAAGACAATGTTGACGCAGTGACGAAGCCTTGCCGATTTGGCCATAGCATGCCTAGTCCCATCTTGATTGTAATTATCGATCGCGCGTATTTCAACTATACACACGCGCCCATTTTCTCGAAAATACAATTTCGACGCTCCACTTTCTGTCACCCGGTGTATTATCCCCCTTCAGCCCATCATTCAAATGTGGAGGAGGGAAGCAGATGAAGACAGGAACCAGAAAAGTAGGCTCGACTTCCGGGAAAAGGGTTGCTTGCGATGAACCGAGATTAGATCATTTATCCATGTAACTTGAGGCACAGAAAAGGGGAGAAGGACGGGGACCTGAGCACAAGGCAACAAGAATCAATTTTGCTACGATTGTGGCATTCTTCTACTAGGCAGAGTTTAAAGCCACGGCCTTACTCACGGAAAGGACGGCAACATTTCTAACACCGGCACGGTCCGTCATCCAGAGAGTCCTTGCAACTAGAGATGACGCAGCTTGAACACTTATCCTATCTGTGACGAGATTTCGCACAATTCACACCAGCTGGATTAACTTAATACGTTATTTGACTGCCATCACGTCAGCGACAATGTCATAGTATGTATATAAGGAAAAGATCAGGCACTGTTATCTCTTGCGGATAAGTACCAACGGTGGTAGATAGGAGAGAATCTTGCCATTTGGGATGTCAAATCCGCAGATGCACCTAATAGCTCGTCGGTAATGAAGAGAATATTATGAAAAAATTACGTGCATTGCCGTCGCCTTATACCTAGAAGTCTAGTTAGTCTTCCTAGATACACCCAGTCGCGTTCGCTCTACACAAGGACAACGAATCATCAATGTGGAAGTGTTGGAAATCTAGACTTAGTATATCTGAAGGTTTAGATTTCTAAGTATGATCATCAAGATCAATTCAATTGATCCGATTGCATACAGTTAAGCTTAGCTGGGCGACATGACTGAAGGTTTAGATTTCTAAGTATGATCATCAAGATCAATTCAATTGATCCGATTGCATACAGTTAAACTTAGCTGGGCGACATGAGGTTCAGTGGTATCTGAAATGCAGTGGCTCGGAAATGCTACCTTGCGATAATTAAGTAGCTGGCTGTTGCTGGATCACTTGGAGTTTGGGATCACTAGAGCCTCAGGGATCTGTATTTAAGGATAGACTTATTTGTACGTGTTAAACCAAGTCAATGGAGTATTACATATTATTAATTCGTATTGAGAAGAGAGTTCGATATCATAGTCAACTATCAATAAATTCTTGTCCGAAATCGTAAACTTGTCCTTCGAGATATTTCCTCGTAGAAATCCTTGACAATTTTTAACAGGAAGTTCTATCGTTTGCGCTTGGTCATGGCTTGTTGCGCAGCAGCTCAGTCAGCCGTAGAATAATTGAAGTGTTGTCGCCCGTCTCGGTGTCACCATCGAGGCGTTGGCCCCAGGGCAACAGCGAAAGAAACGTACACTGGATCTCTGAATGCTCTAGCCCTTTATGAGTCTAGTCCAGATCATCATGCCTCGTTATTTCAGCTCGGCAAGGAGTTCCATGGCTACTATTAATTTAAGGCGCCGCCATGGTCGGAGCATTCCCAATCCATTTCGCCTTCGCTCGTTCAGCTGGATAAGGCACGAAAGTTCCATCGAAACAGACGGCGAGCTGATAGCATGCGGTTGAAATACTTCGCGAACAACTTAAACTGTGGATGGTGGCGTCACTAGATCTAAGCAATACACACAGGAGAAAACTTGAAGTGTTTACTCATTTTTCCCCCTTAATTGGACTAACCTAGGCCTCGATCCAACGAAAGCATATGTAAGTTTATTGGTCTACATGTGATGAAATGTTTGTAGGGTCGTCACGAATATTATCTTTATCCGCTCAATATATCCATATCCTGGACAAAGTCCAGCCAAGGTATCCTCACCCTCGATTCGTGACTAAATATACATATCCCGGGGAGCAGAGAGATCGACCGGGAACTTCAGCTGTAAATTCACTTGCAACCCATCATTTCGGCGAGTAGCTTGAGACTTCCCCGGGTGCTCCGATATGGTGACGAAGCCGTAGATAGCAGTCTTTCATCCATGCAGATCACCTCTTTCAAAAGCTCCAGGACTTTGATCATCTCGTACATCATTCTGTTAGCTCCACCACATGTATCTTTTGAAGGGCGTCTAACTTTGCGCCAAGGAGGGCTCGGTGACGCCGCGTACTCCCTTTGTAAAGGGCCCGAGCAAGAGACTATTGAGTCCCCAAAGCTCAGACAAACGTGTTATAGTCATGATCGGGTCAGGCATGCTGAAAAGGGCCCCTTCAACAGACTACTACCATCAGCACACTATGATATTTTATTAACCTATTTTGCCTATGACTACAATAGGACACCAAGAGCTAGAGCGTAATTTCACTTTACGAAAAGCACCCGCGAAAGCATCGTAATCTTTGTCGCTGGAACAGACGTTGACAAAAAATGGAATTAATTCGGCTCTAACTATATACGATAGAGTGACTATAGCACATGAAATAATCCGACTCGATTCTAATTGATCTAAAAAATATTACTTCCAAATACTATGGTTTCGCCACTGCTGTGCCCAATGAATTAGCCTGCAAGCAGTCTCAGCACGTAAGAGCGCGCGATATTAAGACCAAGATGCTGTGTACGGTCTCTATAGCCACTGTGGCTCTCTGAGCTTTACAGGAATGTGAGAAACTTTCGGCGAAGATCGGACGCATTGAGACTTTCAGGGACCAGGTGTGCCACATCAGGAAAGTTTTGATGGGCTAGAATCTAAACACTGGCCTTCTTGCATGGGAGTTTTGCGAAGACATCAAAGATATGAGGCTAATGAGGCGAGCTAATTGCCGGGGAGAAAGACTTTTTCGACAAGTACCCTTAAAATCGAGGGTTTCTTGGCGACCTAAGAGTTTCATCGATGTCCAAATGAGCCGTTGAACGCGACGATTCTCTAAATCAGCTTGTGAGCTCGCTAGCACAAGTCACTCCGCCAAACTATTTAAGAGATACGAGAGGGAGATGGTCAATGGAAACCTGTGATAATGTCGTTTTTAGGTCAAGCTTCGCGAGCACCTGACTGTGTTTGTAGGAATTACATCCGCTATATTCTCATCGTTCCTCAAACATAGGCAGAATATACGACTGGAAGCTTCGGAGACTCCGGGCTCAATATACATTGCGTGGCCTGATTCTCACCGAGTTACCCGAAGAAACATGACTTTCAGGGCATAAGGGGAAACAGTCAGAGCAGCTGTCACCAAATAGTACCTATAGCTGTAGATCGTCACCTCGAGTTAGATGACCTACTGGCTATGCTGGATAATCTAATCCTCCACGTCAAGCTCGCGCAACTTTGTTATCTAATCCATTCGAGGAAGAAGATTGCTAGCTTGCGCCACATGGCCTTTTTCACCTTCATCTACACGGCGTTCATGTCTTTTTTCGTGGCTGGTCATATATCTTATCTCACGCTTGATGCAATCGTAATTAGGACGAGTACAGCTCACTCCTTTCATCCTTTCGTGTAAAGAGAGGCTTATAAACTACTCTCTATTCCATAAAGTGGAACACAGTCGCTAGCATCGGCTCCTGCACCCTGTCTTCAGCGGTAAATACCTGCCAAATAGCTATCTAGAAATATTTGCTTATCCTAGCCAACCTGAATCATCAAACGACGCAAGTGAGCTTAGTAACATAAAAACAGATCTTGAATGATCTAAAGTCATCATCTCCCTTCTCGCATCAGAGGTACTTTTACGGGATCTAGTGCACAAACTCCTGCCGTTCACTATAGGCGGCCCAGGGGGACTATTCTCAACACCTGTCAGTGGTGTCCCCGACGAACCTCCAGCTCTCACTGTAGAGTCTGCAGAGCCGAGATTGAGTAACAAAGTCCTCACTTCGAAGAGGATTCCCAATCGCTTTCGCGGTCTGTATCGTCTTCATCTCTCAACACATTCCCCTATCACCACTATCATGAAGCTAACCACGATCAGATCAGATGGTAGGGTCGGAGCCCTACTCGTCACCCACCCTTGATCATGGAGGAAAAGCCATCCGATGAGTTTCCGGAGCGTACCCAGCACCCGATACGGAGATGGTGGATTGGATCAAGTCGGCCTCGACTGTTACAAAGAAGGGAGATATAGATGAATATGCGCACTTCATGTGGTCCCGGTGTCTAGGCCTCGCCTGGCTGGGGCTGCAGGTTTTTTGAGACTTTTTCCCGCGCACGCAGTTTCCATTGCTACCATTTTTATTTTTTTTGGGTAGAAGGTTCCGTGGAAAAGGTGGCTGAATTCCACGGGTAAATACTGAGCTGAATGGCTATTCATCAAGGGGAATATATCCATGATCTTTCAAGTAACAAAAGAGGATAGGAGCACTGTACAAGGTGTGGCCTGGGTCAGAGAGGAGCCCAATGTGCTAGATAGTCATAGACTCAAGTAGTACAATAAAACACACACACACTATAGGCGGCCCATGTATAATGCTGGTCTCAGGGTTCGCTTAGTCATAGCCCTGTAAAAATATATTTCCTTTCCAGATGCTCTTGATCCGCATTGTAGTTATATTTGTGTCATCATTACTTTACGAAATCAGAATAAACTTCGTATATTTCGTTCGCTCGATTAAATCACGAGAGTGCAGCTGACACCATAAAAACAAGCAAACGATGGAAGGTGTTGTGGTCCGCCTCCTGGTGGTGTTCTCTGGTATAGTTTGAGTAGCCTGGGCACCTACTCCACTTGGGAAGGAGACATCTCAGACCATATTTCGCGCGAAGAGATGTGAACGGATGACGGAGGCATGTCTGGATAACTCAGGGTTTTTGAGACGTTCCCCTGGGTGGGTATTCACGGATGAGGGTTGACTTGGGGTGAAGAAAAAGCCACTATAACTTCGCAGTGGTACTTGCAATTGAAATCCGAGGCATGAGTGCTCCTCTTGTAAATTGAGTCATCTTTTCTGTACTTTTCTTTGATATTGTGTCATAGCTAGATAGCTGCATACGCAATTAAAATCTGATGCAAAAAAAAAAAAAAGATTAAATCACGACCATATTCCGTGATAGGTACTGGCAATCCGATTTAGTATCTTCTGGATAGACCAATTCTTACAGCATACCATCGGGTCACACATTCGTCTACAAGCAAGTACTGATGCGCCATTGAATCAGCACAAATAAGCCTGCAAAATTTTCCCAATTCTATTTGAGTCGATGTTCACGGCTTAACAAGAGATGGTAACTATATTTATTTTTTGTGATATGAGTGTTTAATGAATCAGCTATATGTTCAATAAATTTTCAGTGGCAATCATGACCTTTACTCGAAATTTATATGGAATAAAATAATATTTTAACTGCGACTGGTGGTTTAAAGGCTTCATCTTCAATGTTTATGGCTTCTATGAGATTTTTGTACATTCTTGCGTAGATTATCTACACAAAAGTCTTTGCTTGTGAGGCAATCTTTTCTTAGTCGAATCACAAGTCTATATAAAGCTATTTGTGGGTGGGAGTGCAGAATTATTTTCTAGCTTATACGATACTAACGCCATTTATGCCCGAGCCAAAGCTTATAAGTCCTAGATAGTCTTTCTGGAGGAAATTTGGGGTAAGAAATACCTAGAGCTCGTCGTGTCCCGATCGTTTATAGTATTTTATAAAAAAATCATTCCTAGACTCATTTACAGTCTAAGTATTTGTCTGCTCATGATAAAACCAAGATATACCAAGTATGCTAGTCTAGAAATTTGCCCAAAGGAGATGAGCAATCACATCGATATGGTGGGCTAATGAGTTTACCCGTTGCATTCTGGAGGTCAGATCTGAGTTTCCAACTCGACCCGATATTTCGTACTCATCACAAGATTTTATCGAAAAATTATCTTTGTTCCATCAACTTCTATTCGGCTGTACTCAACCCAGGTATTTGGGCTAACGAGTTCTAGTTGGAATGACTGAGCATAAATGAATAGAGTTTGTGGTCAAGATGCCTAGAAAATGGCTCCATTACACCCGCTGGTATAATTTTTAGAGCCCCACAAGGCCTTAGGTATTAGGAGGAAGTCATGAGTAGGATATAATTCCTTCCCGAACTGTGTATGTTTATTTTGTTGCTCAATATGAGAAATTTTCAAGAATTTGTCAGATTATTGGCGAATATATCAGTGAGCGGCTTCATTTATTCATTTATATTTTCGCTTGCATGATTCATGGATTCCTCGTCAGCTGGCAACTGCTGGGTAGATGCAATCCAGTTCTCCATAGCGGCTTGGCCAATGGGTTCCTTACCGGCTGTGTCGCGGCGTTTTACAACCAAACAAAGTGCACGACCGTAAACCGAGAAGCCATCGTAGGTAGTTTGCATTATCATCTTTTTTTCATCAGTTTCATCATCCAAAAATAAATCATGGTGTGATTTATTTCGCTTGAGAGGTTGTTCGTAGTTAACTGAGTCAAATGATTGTGAGTCTCGGGTTCGCTTTGTAGTAACGCGAGTTTGATCTTGATCTGTAGTATTTGGTGAAGTGTCCTTTACTACTGTAGGCTCAGCGGGCGGAATGTCGTATAATCGTGACTCCTCATTTTCACCGTCTTCTACCCTTATGATTGTTGGATCCAAATCTATCACTGCTTCTTCCTCTGTCCCCAATAACTTTGTAGAATTCGAGACCATACCTCTAGCGCGCGGGTTTCGGAAACACTTCTTTTTTGTGAGAAGAGAATGGCGAGTACCAGTTTCGGTAAGAAATACGGATACTTCAAAATCATCTTCGCATGTAAGCTACGATTCGAGGAATTAGCCAACCAACTTACCCTGAACTACGACATCTTTTATTCGTTTTTTCTTGCTTCCCTTTCCCAGGTAGCGCTCTCTTTCCTCGCGCAATTTGGGCAAGACTAGAGGGTGTATACTTTCTATGACGCGTGATAAGATATTTTTGCGCGGGTTAAGAAGCCAGCTCTCAGTGAGCGCAGGATTTTCTGGATAAATTCGGCATTCGAGAACAGAGTATTTTGTGATTCTGAGGTATCTCCTTATGAGCGGCATGTGGGTTGCAAGTCTGAAAGTTATTTGGAAGGGTCAAGTCTGTGCAACTTCTGTAGCTTAATTGCAAAAATGTTACGTGAATCCCTTCAACTCAGTCTCTGGTTCTGGATATATTTCGGATATGTGCCTAAAATAAGGTGTATATTATCCGCCATATAAATATAGCAGCGCGCAATTCTATCGAAACAAGTATTTCGAAAAAGACGCGAGGAACACAAGGCTAGGCGATAGTGATATTACTCAAAATGTATCTAATCTCTGATAGACGCAATGTAGTTGCTTACATGTGAGCCATATAGATGAAGAGCGTTGACCTTATCGCGATTTATCACATGACACAGAAGTAAATATAAACAGCTCGGTCATGGCTGCTCGGCGCAGTAGTGAAGCATATTGGCTTACCTCCCAGGTATCATTTATATCAATTCATTGTTGTCATTAAATTATTAGAACCATTTTTATTATTTGGATACCTGTCTTACCTCATTCCAAATACCGGGATAAATGCACCAAGGGCAAAGGGCTGCTCCAAGTGTATGATTGAATGAGGACTTGTGAGGGGCGGTACTGTTTGAAGGAAGCTGCATGGGTGGCCAAGGAAGGGAATACTACTAGATAGCTATCTTAGGCCCGTAGGCAGAGAGGACCTGCATATCCTGTATTGTCATAGACTCAGACAGGACAATAAAATGAATTAACAAGAATGCACTAAGACCCTCCCACGTTTGTCGCGATGATCATGTCAGGCATTGCGCCAGAGAATACGAATTCGTTACACTCCGGCGGCGCCGGCGTAACCGCTCAGAATGCTCTGCATGTATGGTATATCTCAGAAGAATCACATCCGAATCGAAGTCGAAAGCACATACAAGCACGTTTTAAAATCGATGACTTCCCTAAATTTTGAGTCTTACTATTCTCACATGAATACGGTCACTGAACCGTGCTTAAGCTATGTCATCTCAATGATCGATTAAATGGTTACTCCAACCTCAAACACGAGCTAGCCTCATTAACTGGAGAGCAAGACAAAACACCTGCATGCGGTGTCCTCTGCGAACCTGGTGGTGAAATATTCTCCAAGAGTCAAGTTCAGTCATATTTCGCAATATCAAAGAAGTTGGCCCACGAGGCAAAAATTCAAATTACTCCATCAAGTCGTTTTTTCGCTCCCAACGAGTTTGCCGCCTACCTAAGTCTCATCAAGTATACAAGTACGACCTAGTACATCCTTATTCCAATGATCACACCTCTTGTCAACTTTCTCTAGCCTCAGCTGGTCGCCAAATACACGCCCACGTTGATATTTATACCCGACGGATGAAGCAAAGCGTGGCGCACAAATCTGGGAGATAGCTCTTTGGAATGGACGTGAGAGGGATCTGGACAAGTTTATAAGATGATGCAGAAGGGGATACATTCTCGATGGGCGTGAATTCTGGAAATTTGTCAATGGGTTTTACGAATTGTGCTTTGTGAATGGGCTAAAGCTTCAGCTGCGAGTGACACTTTAAACAGCGCCATGGTTGGACGGTGAAGTGATACATCATCTTCGTCGATCTTTGAAGTAAGGTCTAGATAGCTTGGACACATATTCCACTAAGACAGGAGACCGCTGGTTCGGATTCGGAAAAACACATCCACATTTCTCACGGTGCAAGTTTACATGGATGATGAGGGCATGCTTGGAAATTCAAAGGTTTTAAAACATCTCCTTGGTGTGTACTTACGGAGGAGGCCCGACTGTTTGTGGAAGTAAGCATATTTCATAGTGGTATTTGCGAATGAAATCCAGAGTATGAGTGTCTCTCAAGTCACAAGAGTCAAAAGAGTCATGCACTATGTATACATAGCACCGGTCATGTTTGTCTCTTTTTTATTTTAAAGTCCTAGGATATACCTGTTATCCCCTGAGGGTCAAATATCGGGGTTTACAGCTAAGATCAAATCTATGACACGCCCAGCTTGTTCCCACCGCGTGAACCGTTACTCAAATAGTAGCTAGTTAAATTACATGCAGCCATATTAAAAAATAGAAACCATAACAAAACTCCAGGCTCCAAAACTTTGAGCTCCAACTAAATATCAGCACTTGTGGTTAAGAAGCAAAACTTCTCGCCTCGTTCCCCTTCCGATCGAGTCATATTATATGACTAATTTATATGGACCTCGCTGAGAGCAGAGGTCCATCCTGCAGCTGATCACCCATAACATCGGGTTTTCTGTGCAAAATTTCTGAAAGCTTCAAGGCACTTAGCTCCGAGAAGTTCATGTATGAAGTCGTCGTGGGAATTTAGACCTCGGATTCGACGTATTTCGTGAGAATAGAGCCCATAGTGTAAAAATTGGGTTCAACTAGTCTCTTTCCCACACGCGCACTCACTAGTTGCGTCTGAATTGTTGAATCGGCGATGATATACCGTGAAATTGCCGTGGTCCGTACGGGCTGCAATTAGTTCGCGGAGTAGATGCCTTGATAGGGCTAGTTCAGGGGGCTTGTGCCGTTTCATGAGCAGATCTAGCTTTCGACACCGAACAGGGCACGCTTTATCCAACCGATCGCTGAGCAAAGCCTATAGCCGATTATTCATGAGACGACGAAGGTATGCTAACGGGATAGATCCTGGTTGGTTGTCCGGACTGGGCAGTATTCGTAAGCCGAGGCGTGCAGTAGCGTCTGTTTCTTCGTCCCCTTGTATTCCAGAGTGGCCGGGAATCCACTTGACTGTCACGATAGCTGACGCTGTGAGTATGCGAAACTGACGTACCTCTTCGAGGCTGGTTGAAGAGATGTCCGTCTCAAATGCTTTTACAGCATGCTGACTATCCAGAAACACATTCACTCGCCGTATCGTCTCCCCCAGCTGCTGTTGCGCTTCTTTCATTCTCAGTGTCGCCTTAAGAGCCTTCAGCGCTCCTGTGATCTCTACGTCCAAGACCTCTCCTCTGTATCAGATACCATTCTCCTTGTGAATAGTTTTACCATATTTCTTCACAACAAAATCCAAAGCTGAACGTCCGTTTCCCTCTGAAGAGCCGTCTGAGTAAGCGCAAATTTCCGATGCGGGCACGTTGACTATCCAAAGTTTGCTCACTTCTTTTCCTTCTGACTTAGATATCGACCTGGCAAGTTAAAATGGCGGCGGCAAAGGCGTCAAAGCTTCTGCGTCTGGAAGTTGTCGTTAAGCTCATTGTGCACGAGTTCTTTGTCTATCTACATGATCTAATCCTCGTGTTTTCTTCTTATACTTCCGAGTCCCAGCGTTATGGCATATCGCAGCACGAGATCGTAGCGGGTGCCGATCATTGAGGATTTTTATTCTGGCTGAAAACCGTAGTCGGTTTCCCTCTAGAATAATGTTTGCTGGAGAGATTTCTCCTTCCTTGTGCAGGACTACATTAGGAGTAGTCCGCGGAACTGGAAGTGCAGATCAGAGACCCATCATGTTGGCCTTGTCGATCATAGTACAGAGGCTCGCGGTAGCTGGCGTGGCTATTCCTGCTATTGTTGGGTGTTTGAAGCCTGGCCATCAGACTTCCGCTCCAAAAGTCGCGATTGAAACAATACAACTGTTTGCTACTCGTATCAGCGCTCCTAGTGCGGCCCCTCGAAATGAGGAATTGAAGCGTCGCATAAGATGTGCGACTTTCATTGCTTTTCCGGACCACGTAATCATATGATGCTTGAAGTTAAGACGCGGATCAAGGTGAACTCTAAGCCAGCGAACTTGTTCAGCTGGCTCTATGAGAGTGCCGTTTACGCAGACGCCAACAGCTGCCTCGCGATGCCGTGATGGAAATTGTACTACCTCTGAAATTTCTGTGTCGAATTGGACGGCATCCTTCTGCGCCCAATCCAGTGGGTGATCGACTTCCTTCTGAGCAGCGGTATTAGACTCAGCAGTGGTGCGGCCAAATCCAAGAGTGCAAATGTTGTCAGCGTAACTAAATCTTGGATCAGTCGTACCGCTGCGCATTAATTCTGCCATGTAGAGCAGGAAGAGAAGTGGAGAGATCAACGAGCCCTGCGGGACTCTATAGACTAGTTTTCGCTCTATTGTGACTCCTTCCGAGTGTCGTATTTGGACTATTCGTTTTGCAAGGAACGACGTTGTCCACTTTAAAACTGAGTCTGGACATTCTTGTTCTTGTATTATCCTTACTAGGCGGTTATAAAGAACTGCATCGAACGCACTTTGTACATCTAAGGTGACTAAAGTAGCCGCCCATCCTTAAGTGCGCGCCTCCTCGACATCATGCACCACGCAGGAGACTAAGTCTGTTGCTGAACGTCTCGAGAGCGCGCTGAATTGTTGCCGACTAACCACATCACAAGTTACTGCTAGGTGAGCCATCCGTTTTGCCAGAAGACTTTCTAGCCCTTTACCAATGCAAGAAAGAAGGGCGATTGGTCTCCATCCTTTGTCTGTTGTTGGGCCCCTTTTAGGCTTCTGTACGAGAACCACTTCGGCAAATTTGAAACAGGTCGGGTGCGTACCAAGTTGTATACAAGCTCTAAAGAGTCGAAATATGCATGGTCCAACTGTCTTCCAGCAGGCCACTTGTAGCTGTCCGGAAACTCCGTCTGCTCTTGTGGCCGTGTCTCAAGGATGAGGGTTTGACTGTGTTCTACGGGGTGCGTTGTAAAGCCTAGTGAAGATCTAGGTGGTGAATGAAGATCATAAATGGGTCAAAGTGGTGACAGGTCTTATCTAGGAAGAGATGAATGGGCAACTAGTTGCAGTAGGTGTTACACGTGGGTCTTGCTGATGAAGAACTGGGCAATGGATATATGGTCTTCCCGAAGAAGTGACGGGTAAACAAATGTATTGTAAAGGATAAATAAAGAAGACGTTGCGTGAGGAGTAAACCTCTCTCACGCTGAACTATTATATACAAGAGTAGAAGTATTTGCCAGCCGGAATTAATCGTAATCAATTCTTGCCAATATCTCCGCATTAATGGCTGTGTTCTTGTCCTTCTCTTCATGACTCTCTTGTATATTCTTACATGACTTTTTACACGACTATTTGTATAGGGGAAGCTATTATTAAAATTGATGGTTTTAATTAACTATCCCTTCATCTTATCACGAATTGATATTAGTATTAAAATTCTAATTACAGATCCGTGAAACCGTGTTTCCACAGCCGATAGTAAAAGCTCAGACTTCTTCCTCGGAGATTTTATCCTTCCATGGTATCCAATTATTACTTGCGGCAGTGCATAGTGGCAGATCATCCGATATTTGGTGTCTGGCAAGGAGAGAGTCATGGAGAGCTGTGGCTCGCTCTAGCGGATCAGAGATGAGAACTCCGTTGTGGTTGAGAAGTTGGGGAATGCTTGAATGTCTAGGACTAGCCTTACTCTTCAAGCTAAAAACATCGTTCGGCGTGATCTTTTTTTCGACCAGCTGTGCTTGATGTTCCTTTTTCGTGGCTCGAAGAACCGATCCGAGCCTTTTGGCATACATAGCACGTTGGGGAGGTGTTGCTGCCGCTCGGTATTCGGCCCTTGCAACCTTGCACGCCGGGGTCCATCATGGGGCAGATTTACTAGCGTTTGCTCCAGATTGAGTTCCTGTTGCACTGATGGCAGTCTTGAGGTGGGAGCAAAGTTCCTGGACGTAGTCTTCGACCTTTTCAATCGTGTCTAGGAGTGGCGGCAAACGAGTCAATTTGGCAAACGCTCGCGCAAAGTTTGGCAGTTTTTCCCTAGTCACTCGAATCTTGACTAGCTTGGGTCTTAATACTGCAGACCGGACCGGAACTTTTTCTCGGATGAGAAAATGGTCGCTGGTGACACATTCATCACGGTCTACCCATGCACGGCTACCGTTAATGTTGGTCCAGACAAGGTCCAAGGTGTTTCCAGCATAATATGTAGGTTCTCCGATGATAAGGCAAGTTAGATGGTGTTCTTCCGCCCATCTTTCAAACATTTCACCTTGTAGGTAGGGACGAGTGACTCTTGGTTTCCAGGCACAGTACACCGAATTGAAACCGCCCGCAGCGACTGAGGTCAGCGGCGGGATCCAGTACGGGTAACTGTCACCCAGGTAGGTTTGACCTGAGTCACCTTGGCCTGGGTCGCTTTTTGTAGCAGCTTTGGCTGCTTTTCAATCGTTTATTCCACGATCTTTTAGCCATGACTCTGGCAGTTTGGTCTTGGGAGGAGGTTAGGAAGGACTGTTCCTGGTCGCGACATCATGAATTGAGCCATTGCAGCTCGGAGGTAGACTTTCATGGGGTCTATAAATTGAACACTCGGCCCTTTGAATAGAGGCGAGCGCGCATTCTCCACACCATTGATAGCAGCAGTGCATATTGTAAGGTTAAATGCGGTCTGGGCCGCTCGCTGTTCTCCGGCTTCAAGTATGGCTCGAAGCTCGGGAAGACAAGTCGCAGTGTTCTTGGAGCTACTATCGCTGCAAGAAGTTTGGATGTTTCAACTTGCCCCCGGAATGATATTCTGTGGGGTTGTTGTTAATGCGGCTCTGTCGGCACTTTTTGCGTCAACATTAGCTGTCCGCTTCATGGCCAGCACAGCGATCTTCCTTGTGTTTATATTGACGGGGGCCTCTGAGGCCTGACCGTCTTCGGGCTCCTGTATATTCCACCTCGAGCTCTCAAGTCCCTCATTGATATATTGGCTGATGGGTGCATCACCCATCTCAATATCTGGGTTTGTGGAGTTCGAGTCTTCTTCGAAGGCTCTTATCCTCTCGGCCATGTCCAATTCCATCTTTTGCCCGTCTATCGAGCTCAGTGGTATTCTTTTGCGTTCCAAGTGCTTTTCAGCTTGGTATTCATTCTGTCTATGATTTTTTTGTAGTGAATAAGTCGTGATGATTTGGCAGGCCCCGGAGATATGATGGAGATCTGGAGTCTTGCTACTTTGAGAAGTCGAATTAGTGAAAATATATGCGAATCAAATGGTTAGGGAGATGATTCTAGGGTATCTCATCGACTTTCTCAAAGTTATCCAGGAATTTTGGCACTGATATTGTGTCACGGCTAGATAGCTGAATACACATTAAATGATTTAAAAAAAATGCGTAAGCGACACTGAGTCTAAGCCACAGCATAAACGAGTGTGGCGCCATCTAAGCATAGAAAACCCCCAATAACCTCCTTGGGCCCACGCCATACAGCCGCTCATATATCCAATAGGTATCTTGAAGCGCTACCATATTACCCATTCCAACCTCTTAAATACGCACAAGATCGTGTCGGGAACCTAGACGAAATGGAGGGCCCGTACGTCCACAACACTCTGTGTCTCCATTTCCAACATACTTTGACAGGATTTGATTGTGTAATGCCTTCTCCTCTTATATAATCTGGTTACCTACAACAACTCTACATGGGATTTCTTTACTCCAAGGGGCACTGAGAGTGATTGTAGTTTTGTCTATATCAAAGATTCCATTATTGCATGATAATGAATTTATAATTTTGTTTACCTGGCTTCCTTTTCTATTTATAAATTCAATGTCAGAAAATTCTTCTAAACTTTGCTTAATTATCCTGTAAATTGAATGATTTGGCATAAGTGATAATTCTCTTAAAGCATATTTTCTCCCGCTTTTGTTCAATTTTACTTCTAGGGGCAAAGACATGCTTCTACTTATATTGACTTAATTGGTGGTGTTTGAAACAGCTCAATTTTTTCCTTAATGTTTTATTTTGTAGCCCCTGCAGATGATCAGCCAAACTTTGTTGCCCACTCCACTTGACTGGACTAGCATAGTCAGGAATGGTCATGATACAGGCTTGGTGAGGTTGGCTCATAGCTTGTTTATCATTGCGTCAGAGGAGCATTTTCGGGATCTTCTCCGTATCTCTCCTCTACCAATTGACCACTTAGGGCAAGACATCATCGTGTGCTTGGAATTTTGTGATTGGTAGCATCACGGACAGCATGGATCGTAGACTCCTGGTACTTTTCTGTGTGAATACGAATTAAGCCCGATGTGCTCGCTACGAACTTGGATTGCTAGGCTACTTTGGGCCCTTGTCAGGTTTTGATTAAGGAAAAATGGCGATTTCCGGAAACTTATTCTTTGTCGTCCAGAATGTCGGCATTGATTGAACTTTGCTGCTCTCCAAGTTTCAGGATCCACTGTAGCAAGTTTTTGAGGCTGTCGACTTCGCTTCAGGGCCGACCACCGTAGAACTCATTGCCAAAATTCAAAGTCACACAATGATGATGATTGTACCCATCCTCTGCATCATCCTGCATACTTATTCTTTTTTCTCTCACGCCTATTCCAAAGAACTGTCTCCCAGATTTGTGCGCCATGCTTTATCTCCTCTGTCGATTATAAATATTGGTGTGAGTGTATATTTGGTGTTCAGCTGAGGCTAGAGAAGGTCGAAGAGGGGTGTGATCATTGACATTAGGATGTACTCAGTCGTACCTGTTAACTTGATGATGTTTTGGTGGGGATCAATCTGGTTGGGAGTGAAAACTTGATTGTGTGGAGATCCTTGAATCATTGCCTCGTGGGCCAGCGTGTTAGGTATTGCGAAGTTTGATAGAACTATGTTGTGGGTGAATATTTCACTCCCAAATTCATAAATGACACCGCGTACAGTTACTCAATCTTGCCCTCCCCTTGTGACTAGTAATGCCGTTTCGTTCCGTTTATCTACCGCTCCCCATTCAGCTTGTCGTAAAGTTTTCAAATATTAAGCTTGGAAATCCGCCAGAGCTCACAGAATAGTCAGACCGTAACAGTGAATACAAGATTGAATGACCAGCTTAAAATGCGTCTACACCTCGACCAAGGACAACTCTAACTCCAGCTGCAACGAATGGCCACCGACGAAATATGTGCGTGATCTCTTCAGCACTTGTACGAGAGCTATAAACAAACCCAAGGAAATCCGTCTTTGGAAAGAAGCTATTGTGTATTCGGTATGCACTTATACCGGTAAGGCAGCGATAGGTAGAACAGGAAGGATAGACTATGGTCAAAGTTTCTGTGACGGGGATACGACCAGAAAGATGAACAAGAAGCTGTAATAGACGACCAAAAGCGAATCAAAACGAAAATGGATTTAGTAAGTACCTGGAGGAGAACGTCAACGAACGAAAATACCCATGATTGAGAGCTAGAGCAAAACTAGGACTTAGTGTTTTGTTTGTCGTTGCACAGTTTACTCTTCGACGACCATGTAGTTTTATTATTTCATGTGGAAGTAACATTGTGATGAGGTCTTCGCACAATTTAAGGGTACAAGGCTGGATAGTCAGCCTCGTGTAATTTTATCACTATTTTTTTGAATTTGATTTCATTTAACCCGCTTTGGCGCCCTATGGGCCCATGAGGCGGCTATAAACCTATCTAAATATTTACGTGAGGGGGAAACCATTACGATAAAAACCCCCTCCCCCTATTAGCTTTTATATATCTGTAGTCCTTCGTTACCTGCAGGAAGTGCCATTGGCCTTGAGCCCGAGACAAGACAAGCTAAAATTGTAGTGTACCTCGCCATCCTTTCCCTGCCCTCGCGTGCCGAAAAGTGATGACTGTGGTCTTGAGTTTGACCCCGATGGCGCAAATAGTTGAGGTGGTGGGTTGAACAGGGGCTGTTTGCGCGGGCGTCCTGGCCCTCTCTTTAAAACCTCTGGCTTTTGGTTGGACACAAGTGTGAACCCTTGGTCGTCTATTTGCTTTGCCGCCGTTTTTAGTGCAGTTGCCGTGAATAGTTCGATTTTCCTTCTTTATTCCTCCGTTTTCTCCATAAGTCCATAACGTGCCCGCTGGACGCTGGCCTTGTATGCCGCGAAGCTTGGACACATCTCTTTCTGCCACGATAAGTGGGCCTTGCCATAGTTACAGCATTGCACCGACTTCTTCGGGCAGTCCCTGGTCTGATGGGTGACCGCACACCCTCCACATCTCCTTGCCTTGTTGCAGGAAGCTTGGGTATGCCCCGATTGACCGCAGTTGAAGCAATGCTTGACTTATGCCCGGGGTGACAGAGCTGGGCCGTTTATAGTATTGAATCCATTACAATACTATTTCGAATCACTTCGCGTTCTAGAGCCTCTGTCGGTAAGCTTGCGCTCACCGACCCTCGAGTATGGCCGTTCTTTTTCAGCCATTGATGCTCTTTTCCGTCGTAAAGCCACCTCATCCTGTTGATTTGGATTCCAGGAACCCGAGATTTTGTCTCCGTTGTCATTTTAAAAATTGCTCCGCTATTGTTGGCGTTTTTTCATCCGTGTATTATTGTCCTCAGTAGGACCCCTAAATTTTCAACAGGATAATCCTGCTTTAGGACGAAGAACTCCTTAGGCTGCGTCATCCCCAAGACAGCGTCTCGTTTGGAGACCGACTGCACGAACACCTCAGTATCGTTGCTGCGTAGTTGCCTTACGGCGTCTGCTCAATCAACTCTTATCCGTACTGCCGCTTTGGTGGCTGGCGGTGAGAAGATTGATGCGTAAGTAGGTCGTCCTCCCGTTGTTTGTGCCGACCGAGGAGCCGACTTGCGCGCTGGCTCCTCGAGACTCTTCTTAGTCGCCTTCTCTAAGGCTAGCATCCTTTCGTCAATTGGCTGTGCCGAAATCTTTGATTGTAGCATCTGCGTGTGGGTTTTGAAAGCGTCAAGAGCCTCATCTATCTCCGCCATCGGTGCCGCAGATATGTAAGTATCTGAATTCACCAGTCTGCCTTGGACCTTACTAAGATATGTCCCCACTGTCTTTAAAAAATTCATATTGACGCCTGTAGAGGTCGCGAGAGACTCTACAGCCGTAATTGCGGCTGTTCCGCTGCCCATTGTTGGTTTTGGTGGTGCCGTGAAAAAATTTTCAGCCGCGAAATCACCCCTACTGGCTCCCCAACTCGCCATGCCGGAGCGCAAAGAAAAAAAATCAGAGAATCAGGTAAGAGAGATCGATTAAGATGAATGCAATAATAAAGACGATGAAATACCGTTCGATGAACGTGGTGCCGCATTTTGTGCAAAATGATGTTTGTTTTTCTTATCATCACTATTGTAGATTAAAAAAGAACATCTTTATCACAACGTACATTGTTATCTGATCAGATATCGAAGCACATTTATATCCAATAAGTTGGATATTTAAGAACTTAAAGTGGGGGCGGTGTAAATGATTCGGGCGCGCAGTGTCCGAGCTCTTTCTTTTTTGCAACAGATTTTTATTAACCCAGTTTATTGTCCTGTCCGAGTCTATGACTATGTAAGATATGCAAGGCCTCTCTGCCTACAGACCAAGGATACCTATACCAGTAGTTTATCCCCTCCTATCCCTCCCATACAGCTCCCCTCAAACATTACCACCCCTCACAAGCCCTCAATCGATCATACACTTAGAGGTGCCCTTTGCCATTCATTATCTCCCCTCTCCACCCAACTAAACGATGACCGTTTGGAGGTGTATGGCAGCCGGAAAAAATCGAAAAAGCCACTGGGTGCGGAGCTTTCCTAATACCGACATTAGGGCTAAACCTGAAGATAAAGTGATCCTTCTAAAGCGTCCAAAGAGGCCGGCCAGCTGGGCGTTGCAGACTTGTGGGTACCTCGGAAAATTCGCCCTCTGCCTTTCTAGCCTCCTTCCAACTCCTTCCCGAAGGTCGTGCTGAAATGTCAGAAATGTCTTAACAGAGTGTGATTGCAGAATAGTAGCTTAGTCCAACCTCTTTTGTGCCGTCCAGGGCGCTAAGGAGTGCCGTTGATTCATCAACAATTGAAGTTCTCCTGGCTAATTGGCCGAAATCCCAGTCTAGGCGCTCACAAACGCGCCAAAGTTGAAAACCCCTCGAAAATGTCAGTTCCAGCAAAATCTTCAGAAACATGTTCGCCCTCAAGTTGTTTGTCCCATTGGAGCAACAGTCTCCCATAGGAGGGCAAGACTGAACACCTGTACGCGGTGTCCTCTACGAACCTGAGAGTTAAATATTCTCCCAGAGCCAAGTTCAGTCAAATTTCGCAATATCAAAGAAGTTGGCCCACGAGGCAATGATTCAAATTACTCCTCCACGTCGTTTTTTCGCTCCCAACGAGTTTGCCCCTACCTAAGTCTCATCAAGTCTACAAGTACGACCTAGTACATCCTCATCTCAATGACCACACCTCTCATCGACTTTCTCTGGCCTCAGCTGGTCGCCAAATACACGCCGACGCCGACATTAAAACCCGTCGGAGGAAGCAAAGCGTGGCGAGCAAATCTAGGAGACAGCTGTATGGGATGGGCGTGAGAGGGATCAGGACAAGTTTACAAGATGATGCAGAGGAAGTATATAACCTCGAAGAGCGTGTGATTTTGAATTTTGGCAAGGAGTTTTACGAATTCAGCTTTGTGCGCGCCAAGAATTCGCTTGCGAGTGTGCAGCTGACGCTATAAAAACAAGCAAACGATGGAAGGTGTTGTGATCCGCCTCCTGGTGGTGTTCTCTGGTATAGTCTGAGTAGCCTGGGCACCTACTCCATTTGGGAAGGAGACACCTCAGATTACATTTCGCGCGGAGAAAAGTTGAAAGGTGATGGAGGCATGTCTGGATAACTCAGGGTTTTTGAGACGTTTCCCTGGGCGGGTATTCACGGATGAGGGTTGACTTGGGGTGAAGAAAAAGCCACCATAACTTTGCAGTGGCACTTGCAAATGAAATCCGAGGCATGAGTGCTCCTCTTGTAAATTGAGTCATCTTTTCTATACTTTTCTTTGATATTGTGTCATAACTAGATAACTGCATACGCAATTAAAATCTGATGCAAAAAAAACAGTCTCCCATAAGCCAAGACCCAGGCTTTGTATTTTTCGACTTGATTTCCTCGTTGCGGGTATAAATAGCGTCGTAAATATGTAGTGAAAGATGGCTGGAAATTAATGGTACAAGCTCCTGTCTGTAATTGGAGCAACTTCTTTATTGGTCGTGAGGCGAGTTGATGCGTGGTTTGAAAGAAGTTGAGGACTCGGAGGATAATGGTAAGTGCTGCATCGTTGAGAAGTTTTCAAATGGAGATATGCATATGTTTGTTTTCGACTTCGATTCGGATGCGATTCTTCTTGGCTATCCCAGATATGCAGAGCATACTGAGCGATTACACCGGCACCACTGGAAGGTGAAGAATTCGTCTTTGCCAGCTCCGAATCACCTACGAGGGGCGAAATTCATGTATATAATGGTAATTTACCTGATGCAGCTCTGACCCACTTATGCATAAGATTCCATAGGAGTGCAGAGGGTACGATCACCTAACATTCATAAAGTTTTAAACTCTGGCTCCATCTTTTTGTGATGTTACCTTTTATCAACTAATTTACTGACAAGCCATAGATAATTGTTTAAGTAATCTCAAAATTCGTTAATATTTTCAATTATCCTTATTTCTTAAATTCGTACACGTATTCATTTACATGTTTGCTATCCAAGTATCTTAATCATGGCTATATGTTCAGTGTGACTATTCGATCAAATACCTTAAGCTGTTAGATGTTAAAAAATTAAGTTCCTACACCGGAAACCGTAAAGCTAAGTAGGGAGCCAGCCATCAACCCTGCTAGTAGATTAACAATCATAAATCCACCAGCTGCTTCGCGTTCTCCTTCTTCTACATAATACCCGGTACTCATCAAACATACACTGCATAGCCATCCATTTGTTAGGCCGAAGCCTCCTGATACCACAAAAAGGTAAAAAGCGTCGCTTTTAATTATAGCATCCCTACCTCCAACATTGCAGAGGAGATAGAGTGGTATGAAGATGACCCGAAGGCAAGCGAGGACAAAAAGGATGATAGGACTAATACGACGGATGCTGAATGGACCTAAAGTCAATAAACGTCCTACCAAGTCGCCTATATTCCATGCAAGAAATCCCAGTGGAATGAAGGCATCAGGGCGAAATAGACGTGAGTCCTCGTTTGTTCTGACAGAGGTTATTCTTTCCGTAAAAACAGGGAAAAACATTGTCACAGCTAGACATATGAATACGGCTGCAGATAGCCATGGAAGCTTTTTATAAAGCGCCAACATGCTGACAGGCTTTCGCTTTGTCATATTAGTATCTCCAAAGTTAGTAAAAGCGCATTTAAGTGAACGTCTGAGGATTCGGTTCTGTTTCAAGACCAGCAAGAAGACGGCTAGAAATGTGAATATGCTAACGCCAGCAGCCGTCATAAAATATGTAAATGCTGCTGTAGCGCTCTCATCACTCAAAGTTTTAGCTCTAACCAAGTCAGATGCTGATTTGTCTGGATCTTCAGCGCTGAGCACTGAGACGATTTGAGCAACGGCTGGTAGGACTCCTGCTATAGCTTGACCAGTCATGATCGCTTGTATATACTCCGGTCGCCCAAAGCTAGAGGCATATGCAAATGAACCATTTTGGCATAGGGAGGATGCATATGCCGTGAAGAATACCATAATTAAAGTGAAAACTAGATATGACGTAGGGGAGGTCTGCTTGAAATGTGACGTCGAGATAGAGAGCAGACTAAAAACTACCAGGCTTAGAAACAATGCGAGTATAATTCTTCCAAGGTAGTTTGCCTTGGATTGCATATTTGTGAGGATAAGCATGCAGAAGAGGCTGGTTATACAACTGATAGATGTGATAGCCGCCTGAAATCGAGATAGAATAGCCTTATCTTCGGCGAATCTATTTTGAAAGTAAGGAGCGGCTGCTAAGAACATATTCCTGTCAAAAACTTAGCCAGAAATAGATTGCAATGCTCTATTTTCATCCTACCAAGCCCAAAGCATAGCTATGCCCAGTAACATGAAAACGGTATAATCGAGCCATGAGAATTGTTGACACTCAGGACGCGGCTCATCTGGCAAAACTAGTATAGGTCGGCGAACATCGTTGTCATCATGTAAGACTTCGTAAGGTGTTTCTATAGGCTCATAGAGCACCTCATTATCACCCTTTCGAAAGAATTTGCTGACGCGATGGAATACCATAGTCGTGGTAGTTTCTAAATCTGACGGTTGAACTTGTTTCCATGGATATCAGGAACTTTTCTGTGCGTGGGGCTCACATTTATCGTATGTTATAGATAAAGACGGTATTATAACTAGGGATAAAGGCAACATTCATTCTACAATGCTGACATGTTAGCGATATCACGTGAGTAATATCTTCGGCCCCAACAAAGTGACGAATGATGGTGGGACAACAAGGCATACCAAACCGGGAGTCTGTTTGCCCTGGCCGCGCGATTAGCTAACGTCATCCGTTAACCAGCGGAAACTCCGAAACTCATATTTTATGCAAACAAGTCCCAAGGGTCGAGGAATAATTTAATTTGTGATGAATCTAATATGCACTGTTTGTGCGGACATTCCAGTTGTGGGCCATTACCTATCACTATCTACTAGCTTATTCTAGCCCAATTAATGCAGGTCTTCATCATAGCTATATCAAAGTGAGAAAACTTTCAGAAGACTCGCAATCATTTGGTATCTACTCAGCTTCAAACTTTCATTACTCTTGCAATCAGGATGGCTAATTGATCCACTTTTCAAAATGCTAGCCCTACTTAGTAAACAAAGAAGTTTTCACAACCGGGATCTGCTTCGGCACTGACTTAGATTACCCGATTTAACTTATGCCGGCTTTAGGTTTCATGGATAGCTGGGGTGCTGGGGTGCCAGGATGCTGCTAGAACGAAAACACGATACATTAAGCTGGAAAAATTACCCGTACATCTCAATTGAATTACCTTTGAGAAGTATCTATTTTCCACAAATTGGAAGTACCTGCTGCACTCATCATTATTTTTATGCCTGAATGTTTGATCACGTCAAAAAACATGAAATTGGTAAATTGTAAAATCGTTGGAAACTGGAATAATTGGTGCCGTCAAGCAGCCCATGTTGTTGGTACACAGCTGGCTAATAAAATTGTACTTAGTTTCACTTCGCCTATCAACTGATTGAGTATGCTTTAAAATTTTATGACTGAGTGCCATTTTTTCCTCAATGAGTACTTTGTCAGGGCCGGTTATTGTAATCAAAGTAGGAAATGATGCGACAAACCGAGTGGTCGTATTTCAGTAAGATGTCAAAGTATTCCCATGATGTAAAAAGAACAGCATTAACTTAAAATGGCTAATTCCTAACTTTTATTATTTAATGGCGGGTTCAAAAAGGGGTTCGATACATTAGATCTAACTGTCCAGATCGAGGGTTCACGAACCGACTTGTCCGTACAATCGAAATTGGCTGGTGTTTAAGTTGACTCATTGTTTAATTACAAAGCTACTGGGCAGCAATGGTGCAAAAAGCGATGCGAATAACTCGAGTTGTACGTCATATTAGCATATCTCAGTGTGGTTTAGCCCCAAGAGCTAGAATCAAGGTAAATTATGTTTGTATCTCAAGAAAGGTACTATGTACATTGGTTTATTTTAGGATTGAGTCTATGAATATGTTGGGACATGTAGGTCCTTTATACCTACAGGCCGAGGGTATCTATGCCCCAGTTATTGTACTCACTCTTATACTCTCTTCGCAGCTTCCTTCCAACGTTAATGCACCCGTAGGTCTTCAATTAGGTATACACTTGCAAGAGCCGATATTACGTAATAATCTCCCCTCTCTATCTAGAGAAAATAAGGCTATTTGCAGGTCTGTTGCAAGGGAAAATCCTAAAAAGCGTTTAGTGAGGGGTTCTCCCACAATCGAAATCAGGACTAAATCCGAAGATACTACTACCTTTTTGAAAATTTCAGGATAGAATAACTAGGCGTAGCAGACTAGTGTATAATTAGGAAATTTATACTCTGCCTTGTAGCCTCTTTTTCAATGGTTCTATTATTTATTCCTCGGGTCAAATCAACTTTGTTAAAGTATCAGAAATATCATGGCTGAGAGGGATTGCGGTGAAGCAGCCTAGCCTGAAGACCAAAAGTTTTTGTTGAGATAGGATTGTAAAGTAGCTCGTTTAATCTGTAACCATTTATTGCTAGTATATTCAGAAATCGTGATTTGAGGAGAGCGCGTTTTTTCGAGGTCAAAATCAATGGAACTCAAAGGAGGAAAGCTCGTTTACTTTGATCTAATGGGCTTTTGTTTGCCCATTGATAAGACGAGAGCTTCTCTAACTATCTTTTAAGCTTTTTATACCGCTCGTCGAATCTGTGATAAAATTGCCATAGGCGTCAAATGAAACACATATGTTCTAAGAGTTATTCCAAATGCGTTTCGGGCAGTGGTACAAGCGTGACGCTACATATCAAATTTGAATCTTAATGGTGGGCTAGACATTTTTCCAGCGGCGATCCTCCTTCTGTTTGATGGATATTCCTTCAACCGCATCTGTCGCGCGCTGTTAAGATGAGGTTGAAGTACCGACCTTATTTTCGTCTATACCTCAACCAGGGGCACCTGCAACTCGACCTGCGATGAAAAACGACCTAAATATCGCCAGTATGTCATCCAGAGCATTCGACAGTGGTCGAAATATAAGCTACTCAGTCTTGAGCTCTCCGAACTATATACGGCCTACACGGTCAAGACCAGAGGCATGAAAAGTCGGCCAAGTTTCTGAAATTTCGATGAATACTGGCAGACTCAGAAAAAGCCACAGTGGACGAATTGGAGGGAATAGAAAGGAAGTTTTGATGGCTTGTCGGAAGGGGGTTGTAACAAAGGAAACGGCCTCACGCTTAGATGAAGAGATAATAGGACTAAACGGAAACAAAGAATTAGAGATTGAGAGGGTGACAAGGGCTCGGGCGCGTGCTGGCCGGGGCTGAAGATAAATTTGCGCCGCGGCGTATACAGCGGGTTTCGGGACTGTCAGGCTTGGTACGATTCAACGTGTGGGTGAAGTTAAAGGTGGGATAAGGTATGTATGTACTTCACGGTAGTTAACCTGATCCGGCCCGGCCCCACCCGTGCTTAAGCTTCAGGAGTGCGATAGGTGACATGTATCTAGCACGTAAATGAACAAAACAAAAAAAAAAAGGTCACGAGCCCGAGCTTACTGATTGTCACTTACAGCCTCTCTTTTTTTGACGCTAGGGGTTGTTACGCATCTGGTCCGTCCACAGTCGCAGTGGCCCAAAACCGTCTTGCTGGGAGTCCAATGAAATGCCTTTAGTAAAAGAATGTGTATATCGTGGCGAATAACTGGATTATGTGTATTGTTTTATGCATCAGATTTGAGTTGTATATGCAGCTATCTAATTATGACACAATATCGGAGAAAAAGAACGGAAAAAAAATTGATGGTAAGTTAACGTTCTAGGCAATTGGCCGTCTCGGCGCCCCTAAGAGAGTTTGATCACGAGTGGAGCCGGGCCGGATCAGGTTAACTACCGTGAAGTACATACATACCTTATCCCACCTTTAACTTCACCCACACGTTGAATCGTACCAAGCCTGACAGTCCCGAAACCCGCTGTATAAGCCGCGGCGCAAATTTATCCTCAGCCCCGGCCAGCACGCGCCTGAGCCTTTAACACTCTCACTGACTCCGGAATATAATTGCCGTTCAAGATCTCTTTGTTTCTCTGGCCTTGTATCTTTATATCGTACCGATGGGCTGATGCCATCATTGGGGATCTATATGATCGCTTCAGTGTATCTCCTCTTTTTTTCCTCCTTTTTACACGTCCCGTTTTCATCATGACTTTCCTCATTAGGGCGTGCGTAGGTAGGTGATATGACGAATATGGAGGTGGGTCGCAGGTGTAGGATCAAATGAGAAAGGCTTCGTTGCAAATATATTAAGAGTTTGAGAGATGTTTAATGTTTAAATACGACCCCCAGACAGACCTAGGCCCATTCGTGAATTGTATGTTGGTGGTGATGAGTTTTTGTTTGACTTTCCTGCGGTTGTGAAATCTTTGCCGACTGATTTTTCGACCATAATATCGAGGACAACTCCTTCAAGCCAAAAATTCATCCCATCCTTTATCGTGACTGAATCTCGGCTCTAGGAAAATACTTCATTCCCAGGCTCGTATGGGACACAACTGACAGGTGTTCAGCCTTCGTCCTCCGCTCGGGCTCTTGGCATGCCAATAGAATTGATTTTTCACCGTTTCAGATCGTTACCACATGTGAATTCAGAGCAGCATTAAAAGTGCGCCGATCGCTGATGGGCCTCGCAAGGATGTACTAGGCTGGGTTAACGCCGAGCTAGTGGCCCTAGCAAACCTTGTTGAATAAATTTCATCTGAGCAGTGACCCATGCCGGCAGGCCAGGGCGGTTAGTGCTTAGGCACGAACAATAAATTGAAGGAGAAAAATGTAATACATGTTGACGGTGATCTCTCAGAACTGGGGAGCTAAAGATTTTCCCACAGCCAGGCTTGCTAAGATTTAGCAACACCGGAGAAGTCGATCCTTGCAATATTTGTTCAAGACTCTGCCTCTAAACAAATTTTCACTCCTAATGAGTTCCACTCCTACCGATGCCTCATTAAGTCTACAAGTAAGACTTAGTACATCCTCAATCCAATGACCACATCTCTCGTCGACTTTCTCTAGCCTCAGCTGACCACCAAATACAAATCTACACCGATATTTATACCCGACGGAGGAAACAAAGCGTGGCGAGCAAATCTGGGAGACAGCTGTATGGGATGGGCGTGAGAGGGATCAGGACAAGTTCACAAGATTATGCAAAAGAAGGATATAACTTCGATGGGCGTGAAATTCCGAATGTTGGAATGGAGTTTTACAAATTTAGCTTTGTGTACGCGCCAAAACTTCGATTGGGAGAGTCCAGCTGATACTATAAAAACAAGCAAACGATGGAAGGTGTTGTGATCCGCCTCCTGGTGGTGTTCTCTGATATATTTTGAGTAGCCTGGGCACCTACTTCACTTGGGAAGGAGGAGCCTCAGATTACATTCGCGCGGAGAAAAGACAATGAATGGCGGAGGCGTAACTGGATAACCGTGGGGTTTTGAGACGTTCTCCTAGATGAGTATTCATGGATGAAGGTTAACTTGGGGTGAAGAAAAAGCTACCCTAACTTTATAATGGTACTTGCATATGTAATCCCAAACATAGGTGCATTAATTTTAAATCTTGTCACCTGTCATTTACTTATTCTTTGATATTATGTGATAGATGTGCATTCTTCAATGTTGCAAATAAAAATTGGAGGTCATCAATTCTGAGGCAGCAGATTTTGCACAGAATGGTTAATTAGACAAAATAATGTTAGTTTTAGTACATCAGAGGAATATTATTTGTGGAAAAAGACAGTGTTGCTCTTCACCTAAATTTTTTACAGGTTCGATTGCTGATGCTGTTTTAAATTTTGAAATTTGGCTCCCAAAAATTTACTGGTTGCAGGTCGGGGAGCTGATAAGGTAGATATAGTCATAATTATTTTCGCAGAAATACGAACAGACAGCAGAATGGCTACAAACAAAGCCGTAGTTGATCATTTTGTTTTGTTAACGTCCTGAGCTAAAGTGGAAGCTCTACGTCCTACGATGAAGCATTGTATGGAAATTGTTTTTCGATTATACTACCAGATATGTGATACAAGAATATTCCGTGATAGTGTTTTTGTAAAATAAGGATACAGTCTAGCTACCCAAGATGTGTTTGTAAGACGCATTTTCTGCCCTTCCGTTCTCTTTGCTCTCGCGTATCAAAATAATAGCTGTTCATATTGATTTATCATTAATGATCCCTTTATCTACAGATTACAAAACCCCGTAAGCTCTTACCTTCACAAAACTGTTTAGTGTCTCTTGCGTTCGAATGACAAGACACGATGTTGGTGGAAAAGAAAGTCCTATTAGAAGATCTATCACTAGGTCATCTACATCTATTCTCTGTCTCAAGCTCCACTTAAGTAGAATAGAATTTAATTATAGTCATTGCCTAGTCTTTGACTATGAAGAAAATTCCACAAGAATAATAATTGGATTTACGAAAACTTAAAATCTATCAGTAGTGTCCCTACTAACCCCCAGCTTTACTATTGAGTCTAAATTGTCTTCATCCCCTGACACATCTTCTATCACAATCATCATGAAGCTAACCACGATCTGATCAGATGTCAGGGTCAGAGCCCTTCTCATCATCAACCCTTGATCACGGAGGAAATGCTATCCGATGAGTTTCCGGAGCGTACCCAGCACCCGATACGGAGATGGTGGATTGGATCAAGTCGACCTCGACTGTTACAAAGAAGGGAGATATAGATTAATATGCGCACCTCATGTGGTCCCGATGTTTAGGCCTCGCCTGGCTTGGGCTGCAGATTTTTCGAAAAATTTCCCCATGCACGCATTTTTACTATCGCTACCTCTTGGGCTGATAGCTTCTGTAGAAAGAGGGGCTGGATTTTGTGGGTTAAACCTGACGTAAGTACCCATCCATCATAGGCATCATTGCAGATATTCTTTTCGCAATCTAAGAAAACGGAAGTACCGAGCAAGATCTGACCTAGTTGAGGTAGGGGATCAATTTACCAGAAAATTGTAATGTTGTGACGGGCGATAAGACGCAAAAGAATGATGTTAGCTGGCTGAATAATTCGAAGTCTTGAACTATCCTGTATCGCGGGGAGAATAGGCGAGAATAGTCGCTTCAAATCTCCCCGGCCAACTTGATGGGAAGATCTTCATCTATGACGTCACCAAGATGTGATATCGAAGCGACGGTAGTCAGTGTCTACTGAAATTAGCTAGGCTATGCTTGCTGGTCAACAACACATCCCCCAAATTATACCTCTCTTCTGCTTCGATGTCATCTTATTGGAAGGTCTGGGCTGTAATTAGAGGTTACCAGATATAGTCCCTCACAGTGAAAATGATAGAACGGAGGTAAGTCTAGTTGGGATTTTTATTCCAGCTGTAATTTGTAGACCTTCGTGGGCATGTTGATAATAGCCAGAGAGCGCGTATAAGTGCTGGTTTTTATCGTCATATGTCAGCTCAGTCACACCCCAACATGAGAACCTCTTTTATCCGGTTCAATTCTTGCCTTAACCAAAGCGAGGCACACTTTACGCCCTTCCCGACCGAGTGGTCAAGGTGGACCGCATAGCTGTGACTACCTCTGATCAACCTACTTGGCTATCTTCGTTTCACGGTCTGACAAAAATTCGAATGTGATTTTAAGTATACCCAGTGCAGCAAAAACGGACTACAACATTGCATGAGATATTCAGCAAGTTTCGGTGGATTCTGGGGTGCGTAACGTAAGCTCATTACTATCATGGGCCGAGTAACACTATGATACCTGTCACTTTCATTTCAATTTTAGCTAACTTTATAAATCTAGCAGTGATTTAATAGTTATTTCTATTCAGCATGGCCAAAGTGCGTGCTCTTTTATATGTTACTTACAATCCTAACTCAGTCAGAATCCCAAACTGTTATACGCAATTGAGGGAGTCAAAGCCTATCAATCAGAGAATAATGTAGAGCGGAATTTAACCCCGTCTGGTCCTCAGACATTGTCGCTTTTAATGGTACCGACATCAACTGCAACGGGCGATCATTCTATCTCCAGCCCCTCATCTGAAGCCTCTCACATTGACGACTGCTACCTTCACATCAACCTCCCGCCAACGCTTGACATAACCCTCCCAGCGGCTACTCAAGTGTACCGTGATCCCCCTCACAGCTACCTCATACGCCGGCGAGATTTAGGCCCAGAGTGTAACTCACTAATACGCCTAGAGTTTCCAAACGCAAGTCAGAGCAAAGATGTTCAGGGAGATATTGACACTTTTGAGTCTATATTAGCTCAATGTACAGCCTTTTTAGAGCATATAAACTCTCCAAAATGTGTGGAAAATCCAATGGACTCATTACCCCCACCTCCTTATCAACAGAATGAATTCGATCTCCCCGCAAACGGGAATTCAAGTGGAAAGATTGTTCTTGTTGATGAAGAAAATGGAAATATAGTCGGTGAACTTGGAACAGACTATCACGTTGTTGAAGATGTGCACATGAAACCCGGCTCTAAAGGTAGTTCTCAACGCAGTGTATTGCATAGAGGTCTGTCTAACTGATTTTATTCAGATCCTGTTGAAATTACCCTCCCTAGCGATGGATCCGACAAGATCAAGGTATCGCCCGCCTCATCATCTTATCTTGAGATGGCTAGACATCCGGCTTATCAGAATTCCACTCTTGTTTCAAAAGCCGCCTTGGCGTCTCAGCTTATCGTGACTACCTCAGACTATGTCTCAAAAACACTTCAATCACAAGCTGATTCTTACACTCAGAAGACCAAGCCTACCGCTAATCCCATAACTTTTCAGCCGACAACTCATGCTCGTATCCGTAAAATATTTTCCATATCTGAAGGTGCAGCAGATCTGTCCTCCAAAACTGTAGGGCATGTCCAAAGATACGCCCAAAATTTTGGTGCCACAATGGTGAAAAATGATCGAGCCCATACCAAAACAGGTCTTGATTCCCAGGGTAAAGCGGGTGAGACTTACAAACCTGGTCTCATCAATAAAAGTATGATGGCATTTTCTACCATAGCCGATGGCATTGATCAGGCCAGTCGTAATCTGTTATCAGGAACGAGTACTGCGGCAACAACTTTTCTTAGTCATAAATATGGACCAGAAGCCGGCGAGATAACCAAGCATATCGGAGCCGGGGCAAAAAATGTTGGATTAGTGTACATTGATGTTGCTGGTGTAAGCAGGAGAGCTATTATCAAATCTGTCGCTAAAGGTATGGTCATCGGTAAAGTACATGGTGGGGGAAATCTAGTTGTCAACGGAGAAGGTATTTCACAGCCTAATCAACCGATAACCTCGCCTGGTATCGCTCCAAACATGCAAAAACCGAAGTGGAAGTAGGGACTACCTTCTTTTTATATTAGACCTCAAGCTTGCCAAAATCTTCTTGGGTGATCTAACTGAGTTGATTACTTAAATGATAAATATCTGATGGAATAAATATGTAATGACTGCAACTACTCAACCCTATGACATTTAAAACTTACGTTTTAAAATCTAATACATATTTTGTAGATGCCGCATGAACAAGGTGTTATTTATCTTGATGATTGAAACCTCTGTAGCCCAACCACATTCTAGTCCTTATTTGACATAAATTCAATCCTTTACTCGTCCCTACGGTCAATTTCCTTCATCCTGCAGAAAGTAAGCCCATGACAGCGTATATAATCTCTACCTAAGCAACATATGACATGACCTAACGAGAAAAAAAATCGTCTCTTGAGAGGGCTAGGTGTTAGGACGAGTGGAGTTTCTAGTAAAAATTTGAATCGATGACAAGGATGTGAAGATCGTTCAAGTGTTCATATTGAACAAATCTTGGATAATTGTGGTATTTGAAATACTGAAAATTAAAAATTGAGAAGTTATTGAGTGCCAAAGTCAGCTTTCAGGCAACAATAGCTTTCAAGAGCTAAGCCCAAGATTAATGGTGGATTCGGGCATTGTTAATAATTCAAAATCTAATTTATCATCTAGCTATGACATGGTGTAAATGTTAGGAAGGCAAAGACTGAACACCTGCACGCGGTATATTCTACTAACCTGGAAGTGAAATATTCTCGCAGATCCAAGTTCAGTCAGATTTCGCCATTCCGAAGAAGTTAGCCGACGAGGCAGTGATCCAAGGCTCTCTACGAAATCAAACTCTCCCACCCAATGAAATCGATCTCCAACGAAACCTCAAGTATACAAGTAAGACCTTATACATCCTCGTTTCAATGACCACACCTCTGATCAACTATTCTCTGGCCTAAGCTGGCCACCTAATACAAGGACAAGTCTGGGAGGCAGACCTTCAGGACGGCCGTCGTAGGAATCGAGACCAGCTTAAAGGATGACACAGTGAATGGGTACCATCTCGACGGGAGTGAGAATTTAAAATTTGGCAAGGAGTTTTAAAAGTTGAGCTTTTTGCGAGCCAAGTCTTCGACTGCGAGAGTGCAGCTGACACAACAAAAACAAGCAAACAATAGAGGTTGCAGTGGTTGGCCTTCTGATGGTTATCTGATGTATTTTGAGTAGACTGGGCTACTACTCCACTTGGGACGGTGGAGCCTCAGACCACATTTCCCGTAGACAAGTCAATGGATGGAGGCGTGTCTGGATAAAAATTCGAACGTAAATTACTGCAAGGACCAATTTCGCTTCTGAAATGGCCGGTATCCTCCATTTATTATGCTTAGATCTCATATTTGCGAGGGAAAAATAGGAGATTACATGAGTATTAACCCAGTCTTCTGCACCAGCCTATCAAGATTGTGAAGTATTTCTTAACGCTCAAATCATTGGCTCTGCACGCCAATTGTCTTGTCTTGTTCATTTACGTGCTAGATAAAGTGACTACCGCTGCACTCCTGCTGGAGCTTAAGCACTGGTGGGGCCGGGCTGGATCAGGTTAACTACCATGAAGTTCATCTACCTCGTCCCACGTCAGACTTCACCCATGTGTTGAATCATGTCAAGCCCAACCGTCCAGAGAACCCTCTTTTGGCACACCGAAGCGCAAACTCCTGCTCAGCCCCGGCCACCACGCGCCCGAGCCCTTAATACCTTCGCGATCTGTAACTTTTCACTTCCTTTCAGTCCCATCTTTGGCTCATCTCAGCATCTCCTCATCTCATACAGGAGTTGTTTTCTTCACTGGAGGCCTCATCCAGTCGCCCACCAAGGCCTCCTCAGTTTGTGTTCCCTTTTGGTTCCTTCATGTAGCATCCCTCTATCCTTCAGCCGATATCGTCGTCCCAGAAACTTTGTAGAATGTCCACCCCTCCGGCCTTGCCCCGTCGCTGCCATACCCTTAACTGTGGAGGTCGAAAACGCGACTGAGAGCTGAAGACCGAGGCATCGGTGCCTCAGCCTTTGTCGAACGCTCTAGTTAGTTTGCCGGGGAAATGTCGTACGTATTTCGTCGGTGGCGATTCGTCACAGGTCGAGTTGTTGGTGCCCTTGGCCGAGGTGAGGACGCATTTAAGGCCAGTATTTCGACCGTACCTTCACAGTGACTGGCAGTTGCGTAGGATCGGACATCTTCTTGCTTCTTTTATGGCGATTTGGCTTTTGGAGGTATGAGATTGCTTCGGTAGGTGGTGAGATGATTGTGGAGAGGGCCGCGAGATGAATTTGGCTGGGACTGAATTTCCAGAAAAAAAGAAAATAGGATCTTGAAGAAGTCGGTTGCTATATTACGAAAATCAGACAGGTTATAGCCTGTCTGCGGTTTGTATCTGGGGTGTAGATGGTTGATTTCGTTGAGTTGTGCGGTTGTGAACTCTCAGCAAGTCGGATTTTCGACTAAAAATGAGCCAATACCACTCCTCCCGATCGCCAACTCAACGAAAACTCTCAAATTCACTCTTTGTCGTGACTGAATCTCGGGTCTGGGAGAATATTTCACTCCCAGGTTCGTAGAGGACACCACTGACAGGTGTTCAGCCTTCGCCCTCCTGCACGACCAATTGAAGAGCTCTGCGGTAAATTCTCTAGCCCATCTATTGCAGCTTGCCTTCGCGTACGAAAAAGTATATTGCGTACTTCAAATCTGACTGACATTGTCTTCACGAAAAGATCCCCTTCGAGGCCAAATCAGTCCTCCATCTTCATCCGTAATGCTCAAAAAATCCGGCGAAAAACTACCCACTAAAAAAGCTGTAATCGGCTCAAAGCGTAGTAAAAACAAAAACAACATTCAAGATTTCGTATTACGAGGAGGTCATGATTCTGAAGACCAAACATGGATACCCTCAAATATGCCCCTAGTGTTAGGACTTGCATTCAAAAATTTGAGCCACGATCCTCCAAAAAGATAAAGTCAATAAAATCCGAGGTTTAAAATGAAATGAAATTATCAAAATTATTAGAATATGATTCCTTTAGATGGGTGATACAGTAGTACTGGAAGTAGAACTGATAAAGTATAGGGTTAACAGAACGTGTATTCCCACGGCACGTGCAGTATCAATTCATGCTGCGACTATGCTCCTACTTGTATGTGCCTACCAGCCTAGTCTCCACGCTAATAAGGGACTAATAATACAAGGTATATAAAATCTCCAAACGCCTTACCCTTATACTCCTAATTTAACATTTACCACAAGCCTCACTCCATTATGTTGAGGGTATAAGAATGATTATGTTTGACCAAGGCTTTTATAATTTAATAAAAATTACCTGTCGAAAGAATTACTTCAAAATTTTATCTTCTATTGTAGAGAGAGTGTAAGGAGGGAGTACGATACCCGAGGCACAGATACTCCCGGCCTGTAGGCGTGCTCCACTCGATCACACTACTTATACCCCTACCTAATGTCACGAGAGGATTTAATTACAAAAAACATAAAATAATAACATGATAGGAACCAACCCAGTGTCTCTCACACCAAAGTCCCTACTTCACCACTTAGTTTATAGAATTCTAATAACTGCGATCCTCGCATCCAGCTGAGGACGTGCGTGGAGGCAGGCTCCCGAAGTAGCCGGTTATCCTTACAAATTCCGTGAACTTTCCGGTACAGTTGTGACCAAGAAGTTGACTCGTAAATAATTCTACTGGCATATAATATCCAAGACTGCGCATCTGGCTAGCGTGCCATCGGCAGCGAATAAAGTGGGTTGGTGTAGTTTCCAACCCACAAACACATTCTAGTGTGGCGTCCTCATGATGAAATCGTCGGTGGTGTGCCGCAAAATCTCCGTGCCCGGTTCGAGCAGCTATAAGCTCATGGAGTAGGCGTCAAGAAACTCCTAGTTCAGGTGGTTTAAGACGGCGCATTTATAGGTACAGATCGCGGTAGTGGGCTAGAATTATGTCGACCACCAGACATCAATCAGCTGTTGTCGACGCTGGTGCATCAATCGACGCAAGTATGCCTGCCCGATATATCCAGGCTGTAGGTGTCAGGCTGGAAGTGTCGAGACTGCTGAGCGTGCTGCAGCATCGGCTTCTTCATTTCCACTTATCTTTGAGTGCCCTGGCACCCATCTGACTTTTACTTTCGCCTTCCGTGCGACTTTAATAGACCCGCGTTGTTAAGAGGCAGGATGAGGATTTCCCCGTCTAGAGTGCACGCACTGCGACTTGGTTGTATAGCTGCACAAAGATCTTCTCACCGGGGATTTTTTGCAGCTTGTGCGACTTGATGTGCGACTAATGCTCTCATTATTTCCGTATCATAGACCTCTGCTCCGTAGTAAGCTCCTCGGTCCTGAAATATTAATCTCCCGTGCTGGAGGACATAGCCACAGGATGAGCGGCCGTACCCCTCTAAGGATTCATCTGAGTAGGCGCAGATATCTGATGGAGAGATTGACCTTATCCAAGGGTTGTACGAATCGATACTTTATATCTCTATTCCCAGCTTGGGTGAATATGCTGGCGCCGCTAGTGGCTCTAGAATCCCGGCCTCTGTGAGTGGTAGTTGCCGAAGTACTCGCTGGATCCGAGTCATTCGAGTCTCCTGCTATTTGCTTGTTCTAGCATTCAACTTGTACTTTTGTATGCTTATACTGGGACAGACGCTCGCTCGACCACGTAACGGATGGCGATCGTCGAGAGTGTTAAGCCGCGTAGCTAGCCTGAGCCAATTTCCTTTGACCAGCACCCTAGCTGGTGAGATAACTCCCTCCCTGTGCAAAACTGCGCTCGATGTCGTCTTCTATACTGATAAAGCCACCCTCAGCGCTAGGAGTAATGTCTTAACTATCAGACTGCAGAGATGAGTGGTTTGTGGCGTAACAATTCCAGAAACCGTTGGTCGGGTCATTCCTGTCCACCAAACGTCGGCCCCTAATGTAGCAACCAGAACGACGCACGAATCAACTGCGGTGATTAGGGGCCCTGGATCAGCTCCCCGCTTGACTGAGTTTAATATTCGCATGTGCTGTGCTATCTTAAGTGCTTTTCCATAACATTTTGCCACATGATGTTTGAAGGATAGCTGCGTGTCAAGGTGTACCCCGAGTCAGAGGATGTAGTCGACGGATTCAATCATAGTGCCATCAAATTTGACGCCGAAAGTATCTTCACGGTGTCTCCCAGGAATTTGAGCCACTTCTGACTTTAAGGGGTCGAAGGACACAGCGTTATTGTTTGCCCATTTCAAAAGATTTTCCACTTCCTTCTGTGCTGCAGCTGCTGACTCCGACACAGTCCGTTCAATTCCAAGGATTCCAATATCATCAGCGTAGCTGAATTGCGCCCTAAAATTTCCGCTTCGCATAGGCTCTGCCATGTAGAGCAGGAAGAGTAGCGGTGAGATTGGAGAACCCTGGGGCACGCCACACACCAACGTTGTCGCGGTAGTAATACCCCCATGATATCTAACTTGAACCTTCCTGTTGTGCAAAAAGAATGTTGTCCAACGAAGAATGTCGATGCCCATCCTTGAGAGCGAGCTTCTTCGATATCGTGTACCACGCTGGAAACCAGATCTGTTGCGGAGCGTTTTGGTAGCGCTCCGAACTGCCGGTGCTCTACCACGTCATATGAGATGGCGAGATGTGACATCCATTTGGCTATTAGCCTCTCTAGTCCTTTTCAAAGGCAAGAGAGAAGGGCAGTAGGTCTCTATCCCTTCGCGGACGCTGGGTCGAGTCCGACCTTCGGTAGAAATACTACCTCGGCAAATTTGAAAGATGACGGGTGGTGACCGAGTCTAAGGCATGCCTGGAAGAGCTGAGTGACGTAAGTGCCAATGCTGTCCCAGCAAGCTGCAATCAACTTAACTGAGATCTCATCCGCGCTTGGGTTAGTGTTACCACTGCCGATGGTGCAATTCTTTACTTCTATCTCTGTTAACTCTACCTCCCATTGTATTCGTGCACCGCTCGGGTGCGCGTAAGGAGGCATGCCGTCAGATGCCGAGTATCGTGTGAGAAGAGAGCCCTGGAGGTTCACTGCCCGGTCTGCTTGGTCAGAGACTAGTCTTCCCTCGTGCAGAAGCGGAGGTGGGACCTTGGAAAATCTCGGCTTTGACCATTGCATCAATTTTAATATGTCTGTCGTAGATCGCATAGTGTCAGGATTGCTTTTTCCAGTGCTCTCTCTTGGCTGAGGCTACTGTGGCCCTCAGGGCTTTCGCACAGGACTTTCGCATTGCTTCTCTGCCTGATTCTCGGTATTCTAGGTGTGCAGTCTTGCACTTCCGAGTCCACCATGGCGCTGAGCTGCCACTTTCATGCGTCAAGCTCTTGCAGTACGCTTTTAATCTGTCTTTCAAGGCTTGGCTTGTTTCTGCTGCATAGACTTCAGCCTCCTCAACTGATTCCAAAGTTCTAAGTGCTCTGATCCAACGGTAAACTGCTTGTGCGAAGAGGGGTAGCGTTTCATTAGGAGCCCGGAGAGGGCCTTCCTCTTTATCGTATCTAATTGGCACATAGCCGTGTCTTTATGAATTTCAGGTAAAGAGAGTACTGATAAAAGATGACATAACCAGTTTTATTACAATTAATAGCGTGTCAGGCAAAGTTGTACTTAATTGAATCTCTCACAGAGTTGGTTGAATTGATTTTCCTTTATCATGAGGAATCTGTCTAGGGAATATATACGTCTTGAGAGTATTCTACTAATTCCAAATATAGACTGACCATTAGATTTTCCATGCAAAATACTCAAATATCCGTTCCATTCATGGTTCTTAAATTGGCCGTGACACTATTATGGGCGATTGAAGGAATAAAATAATAAGGGAGTTGTGCGTAGGAAATGGCCATCCATCCAGTCGCTAGGTAACATGTGCATGATTAAATTATTGCTCGTGATGCATCAGCCTCGTATGCTCGCTTGTAAGCTACTCAACTTCAACATCGTGATAATATATTTGGATTTAGGGTGACTTGTTCGACATAGTGAAAGAATAACATTTCAGAATTTGAAATATATCGATAATGACTGGCTGACAAGACAGTCTGTGCCACCGAACTGGTTTTTTAAATGTAAGATTTTAATTGCCTATGCAGCTAGGTAACTACGACATAATTTAGGAGAAAAATTAAATAACGGATGACTCAATGTAAAGAAAGAGCACTCATGCCTCGGATTTCATTTGCAAGTGCCACTGCGAAGTTATGGTGGCTTTTTCTTCACCCTAAGTCAACCCTCATCCGTGAATACCCACACAGGGAAACGTCTCAAAATCCTGAGTTATCCAGACATGCCTCATCATCTTTCAACTTTTCTCAGCGCGAAATGTAATCTGAGATGTCTCCTTCCCAAGTGGAGTAGGTACCCGGGCAATTCAAAATATATCAGAGAAAACCACCAGTAGGCGGATCACAATACCTTCCATCGTTTGCTTGTTTTTATAGTATCAGCTGGACTCTGCCAATCGAAGTTTTGGCGCGTACACCAAGCTCAATTTGTAAAACTCCTTTCCAACATTCGGAATTTCACGCCCATCGAAGTTATATCCTTCTTTTGCATAATCTTGTGAACTTGTCCTGATCCCTCTCACGCCCATCCCATACATATGTCTCCTAGATTTGCTCGCCACGCTTTGCTTCCTCCGTCGGGGTTTAATGTCGGCGTGGGCGTGTATTTGGCGACCAGCTGAGGCCAGAGAAAGTCGATGAGAGGTGTGATCATTGGAATGAGGATGTAGTAAGTCGTACTTGAAGACTTAATGAGGCATCAGTAGGAGTGTGTCTGGGGATGAATGATCGTGGTCATAAACCGTATGAAGAAAATATTTGCTACAGATCTGGAAAGAGGTTCAAGGTGGAGAGGACCTACATGCAGCTTGCTTTACAGGGGAAACATGAGTCCGAGCGCTTTTGCTAATGATCTACACCTTCATCTTATTGCATGCTCCAGCTTCCAAGTTCAAATGATCGCCACTTGGAATAACTCAATTCCGCTTCAATGCTATTATTTCGCTCCCTCACAGATTGGATCTCACTGGGAGTGAAAGATTTTACTGATGCGGAGTCATGACGAATTGTTTCAAGGGTCGACGTCTCCGGCGTTGCGAAATATGAATCAACTTGACTCTGGGATAATATGTGACCCCAAGATTTGGAGCGGACGCCGCGTTAAAGTGTCCAGTCTTTGTCCTCCGGATATCTGACAAGATAAGTGTAATAGAGCACGCCAGCTCCGCCAGCCCGATTTATCGGTGGGCGCCGGCAAAGACAAATTCTATACCTTCCAGCGTTGTCGGTGTAATTGCTCAGTTAGCTCAGCGTTTCTGGGAAAGCCAAGAAGAGACCCATCCGGATCGAAGTCGGAAGCAACCTCAAGCATATCTTAAGCCGACAACTTCTCGTCAGTGTCGGACCTATCATTCTCACGCAAGTCTTCTACCTCAATCTCACTACACCACCTCGCCTCAAAAACCGATAATGGCGATACTCCAATTGCAATCGGGTATCTGTCTCATCCAAAATGGGCCATCTCCCGCTACAAAGTTATGATGCTATGTATACCCGCGAGGAGGAAATTAATTCATAATCTACAAAGTTCGCGTCTTGGTATATGGGGGACCGTTGCTCTGATAGGGCTTCACATCTTGAGAGAGGACAGGCAGCTGGGACGTGGGACGAACGAGTGAAAAGGTCACAAATGGGCATATTGGGACACACATTTTTCGAATATATACGACTTAAGGGTGTCTGTGGGCGCAGAGGCAACGATTGAAGGCGTTTTGGACCGCCTCCTGGTCGTCATCTCCATGAATGAAAGTCTGGGTAGCCAGGACACCTATCTTACTCGAGAAAGGGAGGACAGTGAGGCCATACCTTGCGCGGTGGCTATATACAAGATGACAAAGGCATGTTAGGATAACCAAAGGTTTTTCCTATTTTCCCTTTGGTGGATGTTCACGGCTGAGGGAAAGTTGAAAGTCTCTAGCACCAAGGTCTCGAGTGATATCAGCGAACGCACCCACTACATGAGTAGTCCAATTGTCACACTAACTTTTCGTCGTATATAGTCGTCGGAGAAGCTAGTCTTCTCCGTGTCATGCTCTTTGAGTGCAGGGCTTTTGCCCGTCACGAATAATTATTCATTCATTCCCACTACAAATTTACGACGCTATTTATACCCGCAAGAAGGAAACCAAGTCGAAAAATAAAAAGCCTGGGTCTCGGCTTATAAGGGACTGTTGCTCTACTGAGACAAACAACTTGAGGGCGAACATGTTTCTGAAGATTTTGCTGGAACTGACGTTTTCGAGAGATTTTCAACTTTGGCACGTTTGTGAGCGCCTAGACTGGGATTTCGGCTAATTATCCAGGAGAACTTCAATTGTTGATGAATCAACGGCTCTCCTTAGCGCCCTGGACGGCACAAAAGAGGTTGGGCTAAGCTACTATTCTGCAATCACACTCTGTTAAGACATTTCTGACATTTCAGCACGACCTTCGGGAAGGAGTTGGAAGGAGGCTAGAAAGGCAGAGGGCGAATTTTCCGAGGTACCCACAAGTCTGCAACGCCCAGCTAGCCGGCCTCTTTGGACGCTTTAGAAGGATCACTTTATCTTCGGGTTTAGCCCTAATGTCGGTATTAGGAAAGCTCCACACCCAGTGGCTTTTGCGATTTTTCACGGCTGCCATACACCTCCAAACGGTCATCGTTTCGTTGGCTGGAGAGGGGAGATAATGAATGGCAAAGGGCACCTCTAAGTGTATGATCGATTGAGGGCTTGTGAGGGGTGGTAATGTTTGAGGGGAGCTGTATGGGAGGGATAGGAGGGGATAAACTACTGGCATAGTATCCTTGGCCTGTAGGCAGAGGACCTGCATGTCCTACATAGTCATAGACTCAGACAGGACAATAAAATGAATTAATAATAACAGTCATCGGTAGGCTGCATGCTCTTCTTAGCGGTCGGTCTCATGTAGCCAGTCTTCAAAGACCATTACCCCCAAGCCAGACAGTCGCAACGAATGGTTATGATCGGAATCTGTTGGTCTCATAGCTTGCCGCCAGTGTGCTTGCAGCCGAATACGAACTGATCGGCACCCATTTGGACAGAGCTTATACCATGCTGCTATTAAACTGTCCCACCAAGTCTCGAGCTTAGAAAATTTGTAATGTTCCAGTGCGCGTAAGCCGGTGCGACGAAAATTGCTCCCATGAGTCATGATGATCCGTCCTCCTGCTTACCAACTCCAAGGCGCCGAAGCCAGTTTGCAGCATTAAATGCCCCAGGTTGGCGTGTGAATAGCGCGGGAAGCTGATGCGCACGGAGCACTTCTTCAGGCCGCTGAAGGCAGCCGTGAGAGATCGCCACCTCACGACTTAATAGGGCAGAAGCGCGCAAGCCATTGTTCATACGTCTAGAATGCTGAGCACTTCCGCTCCAAATTCTATGCTTTCGCGACCCCCGTATCACTATGGCTCTTGCTGAGATTCCATCCGCGAGTTGACTCGCTGCAGAAGCCGCTCCCAACCCCTGCGCAATTCCAATCATCCCGCGGGATCCATCCAAAACAATGAATCATGTTGCCGGCCCTAAAATCTCTTCATCCCGCCTATTTTTAGCAATGAGCAGCCTTGGCTCATTCCCCGCGGCACGGCTCCCGCGCCGTCGCAACCCTAACCTGCCAAGGACCCACCATCGCAATAGGTAAAATTTTCATTACAAAGCTCGGGAGTGTACATCAAAGCCGTTTGATGAGTGCTATGCTAAGAAATACCTCCCGTCTATGGCTATCGAATGTAATTTGTGCTCTATCAGGGCTGCGATACCAAAATACATCTCCAACTCTCCCCTATCAAAATCTGCCCGATGATACGTGTAAACTTTGTAAACATTTCTCAAAGTTTCTACGATACCATGTGATTAATAGGTTCATGTATCACATCATTAATTCTATCGGGTGGCATGACCTGCAGCAAACCATAATAACCATCTACTCTTGGATATAGTCAATTTTTACTCACTCGGGCCTTCCCTTATATTTTCCTGGTAATTTGGGATAGGCTCTCCAGTTTAATCGAAAAAAATGTAATTACCGCAAATTGATTGTGTCCTGAGGCCTCTATATTAGAGTCGAACCATTCTGTGTTGTTTTTATCATGTGATAATATTGACGTCAGCGTTTAGGCGAACAATTGAAATCGTATTTTGAGAAGAGACCCAGCATAGAGGGACAATAGATGCGTAATTTCGGAACAAAATTCTGCATTTTTTTAAATTATTTGCATACACAACCTAGACCACCAAATTTGCCTACCTTACTCGAGAAAGGGAGGACAGTGAGGCCATATCTCGCGCGGTGGCTATATACAAGATGACAAAGGCATGTTAGGATAACCAAAGGTTTTTCCTATTTTCCCTTTGGTGGATGTTCACGGCTGAGGGAAAGTTGAAAGTCTCCAGCACCAAGGTCTCGAGTGATATCAGCGAATGCACCCACTACATGAGTAGTCCAAATGTCAAACTGAGTTATCGTCATATATAGTCTTCGGGGAAGGACCAGCCTTCTCCGTGTCATTCTCTATGAATGCTAGGCTTGTGCCCGTCATGAATAATTCTTCATTCATTCTATACCGCCAAATAAGCATACAGGCCATGAAAGGCTAGTTTTTAAGGTGCTAGAATTTGTTGTTCACATGTGCAATCACTCTAGTTTTAGGTGGACGAAGTTCTAGATAAATTCTATATAAAGCTAACCCCTGATAATAAATTTTACGTTAAAAGTAATTGGTAGAAATAGACGCAACGAGAGGCTTAAAATAGGGGCAAATAGGCATGTATTAGCAATTGACAATTCTGTCTTTGCAATCGATTAATATTTATAGCATAAATTTTATCATAAGATCCAACCTCAGGTAAGTGTGTAAACCTGATTTTCCCATCTGTCAAATCTTGACGAATTAAAAATCTTTGATAAACTTCCCTGCGTACCATTAGTACGCTACTTATTCTCAATCTTTTATCATCTTTTTCCTCTGGAAGGCTTTCAATGATTTTTACATCATTTTGAATCTCTTAAGCCAGTTGGAGATGACATGGTCTGGCTACAGTAGTGTATTGTGTGAGTACATCTACTTTTTGTTCTAACAATTTTGTGTGGTGGAAAAAAGCACACTAGACTTTGCAGAAGATAAAAGAGATTCCAAGATCATTATTGATAACGCATGTGCGCACAAATGAGCCGCAAACATTATTGTTCAAAATTTCCGATTTAGAAAGCAATTATTTGGTTGTTTGTGCGCTGGATGCTCTGCATCGTTGTACCATCCGCCATCAATTAGCTGGCATTCTATCTTTTTCCAGTATGATAGCTTGGCAGGAGACTTCAGATCTAGATCACCGAGTCGTGCCTCAATCTTTTCTTCATTGTGAGCTAAACGAACAAAGACAGTACAATCTCTTAAAGTCATGGCGGTTAGAAAATTTTTATCCGAGGGGTCTGCGTTCAGGACTCCTGCACGGTCAAACTGTATCTGAATCTCGCGAAGACGTCGTAAAAGTGAAACATTTTTGATCCATTCGACAAAGCGCAGTAAGCACACATTATCAGCTTTATGTGACAAGATTTGTTTAGCAAGGTGGTTTAGTGTGTTTGGATCTTCGGAAAAAAAGTCCAGAGGACAAAATATGTGAGAATCCGGAGGTTCGTTTGAAGCGACCAGCTCGGCATTTATATATGCGTTTCTAGCACATTGACGACAGCGAAGAGAATCCGAAGGCGCCGATAAGGATTGGACAAGCCATTTTGGCTTAAATTCAATAACAGTATTAAATTTGATGTTTGATGTCATGTTCGTAACAAGTAAGCCATAGTCCTCGTCGGCAAGATAGACGCCATGTCTAATCTTTGCTCGATGATTGTATAGATTGGGAGTTAACCGCTCACTTTCCAATAACTCTTTATTAAGGCGCTGGACGATACCGGAAGATTTAATTGATACGAGTGATTGCTGCACGAGCTCTGATGGGTGGAATAAAGGAGCAATAAACTGAAGCCAATTTGATTGGGATAAGCGAACAGGATTGGTAGTAGTGAGGTCCTTCCGTAATCGAAGCAATTTATCTAGATGTATTAGCCCTAGCTAAAATGATTTCACAAGCTGGTTAGCGAGAGTATGGGAAGAATATACTACAAAAAGCCAACTTTTCCCGAGATGCATCGGAAATTTCAATTACACCCGGAGTAAAGGGTCCTCTATGCCATTCATCTTTAGTACCCTGAAGCAAAGATTTTGGAATAATTATCCTGTAAACTATATTGGCAGCTCCCTCATTTAAATACTCAAGTTGAAAATTAGCTGGAAAGTTTTGGGATTCTGACATTGTAGGGACTGAGAGGGAACCCAACAGAGCTGCAATTAAGACTTGATGATATGGAGACGAAATAATAACATTGCTCTTCTAATTTCTGTATAAGGAACTGTCTGGTTTTGAAACCCGCTATGGTGATCTTGTTAACAAGCAAGGACGAGGGCTGATACTCCTACCGCTCTCCAAATAATTAGCAGTGATGACAAAGCTGTAGATGGCATTTTTTGTATATATTGGCTAGAAGGTGGGGTAAACACTTCTATACGTGTTTGGCCCCCCGTTGATCAATATAAACCACATGATTTTGTGGCTAGTATGTGGGGAAAACGTTTCCGAAATTTAGACGTACGTGCGAGATTGAACTGAAGATTTGCACAGCGAAACATGGGCAAACTCCCGGGTCTCGGAGTCACTATTTCCCTATTAGCCGCCAAATGTCTAGTCAAGTTTCTGAATAAAATCGCGGGTAACTGCCCCCGTAGCCTTGTATACCCCGGGCACGAGCTAGTCGAGTCAATTAAGCTAAAACTACAAGTCAGAATAAGATAACCGAGCTACAATCTTATCTTGAATACCAATAGGCCCGAGACATTCATTGTTAATTTGCCACTCTGGACCAATGCCGCAGACGAAGCTAAATTCGAAGGACTAGGATTGGTGTGTGCTCGCAGCGAGTCCAGGACTTAGCTATGAATCAAGAAAATAGAATGGTTCAAGTTGGATTAAGAGAAAGGAAAGACTATGCATAGTCAACAACCAGAAAACTATCGTGTGCGACTGCACGCGCAACCGTACACGCATTTTTACAAACCTCACACAGATTCTCGCATACCCTTGCCTACATCAAAGTTGCAGTACTACATTCTTTTTGAGGGTTTCTAGAAAAAGTAAAATCTGTAGTTATGAGCAATACTTCACGACGATTACTGGGACAAGACTATGTGCTACAGATTATTCCATATGAAACCCGTAGTGATTATTCTAGACCCTTACAGTGTACAGGTTTTGCTAGATCGTCGTGCTGTCCATTCCTCACCAACTCATGGTCACTTGCTAGAGTTATTCTAAGGTTAGCTGGGCTAGAGTAGCAAGGTGGAAGTATACTCGAGCGCCAGTGAGCCCACAAATATTGCTTGTCCTCAACGTAATTCTTTAATGACACCGTATGATCCCCACTGTCAGATGGACTTGTAGCATTACAGTGTGAGGAGCTCGGGCGCCTTTCGGGGATTCAAAGGTTGCAGGTGACAAAGCTGCTCTAGCGCCCCTCGCGTGTCAATCGAGGCTGTTACATGGTCCAGAAGATGTCAACTAGTCAGACATAGAATTCTCAGATTTATCCCTCAATCACTCTGGTTTGGTCGGACAGGTTGAGGCTAGTGTATGCAGCGTCGTGAGGGGTCTATTTTTATCTGGGGACTCCCTGTCTTCCACGCCGAATTGAGATTAATAGAGGTCCTTAAGACTTGAACAGTATGGGTCGGATGCAACTGTGACAAATAAGGGAAAATTAAGGGACTCCTACCCTGGACTGCAATTTAGTTTAAATGTGATAAATCACAACGATAAAATTTGTAATCTTGCTGTCTCAAGGTGATGGGATCCAGTCGTATGGTAATAATCACTGACACTTTTAAGTACGAAGATCTCGGTTAAAATAGACCGTTAAGTCTAAAGGCTCGTATCATTGCTAGATCGAGGGGCAATCGTTTGGTATGAACTTCCAGAACTGTTCGTTAGATGCAATTGGCACGAGTGGAACGAGGCTGAGTATACTCGGTTACTAACTGTACTAAGATGAGCCTCGCCACAGTTGGATAACCAGGTAGTCACAGAAGAGCGATAACTCAAAAACTGTCAGCTTTAACCCTTACAGACCTCCAAATCTCACTGCAGAACCGAGATTCAGTCGCATCATATCTCAAATAAGCTGGACTACCTCGCCCATCCCCAAAGATAATCCTCCCATTACACCTGTGACGATCGCAACCAGGATAATAGCACTGATAAAGAGGAAGGATATTGCAGCACTAAACGCTACAATGGTAGTCAGAGAATCCGTCGTCATATCCCAACATGTGCCATATACCGGCTGGTAGACTAATGCCAACAGAAAAAAGTTAATAGACCCATCCTCCCTGAAAAAAATCATATTTCGACTCGTCGACAATGTCGTCTTTCCTACGTCTAACTTCCGACATAACTATCCAGAAAGGCACTCTAACTATGCGAGATAATCGATAACCTCATATTCGTAGCAACTTTTGTTCTGTTTTTGGTGTACTACTTAGGGTACAACTATGTGGCACATTTGGCTCCTCACACCATATCACGCCTTATACACTGTTTCTATTCTCTTTTGTTACAGAAAATATCTATCATATGATGTCTATGGTGAATGTTCATTTAGCTCAATGTTTACCCATAGAATACAGCCAAATTTTCAACGGAACCTTAAACCCAAAAAAAATAAATGCGGTAGTTATGCAGATTGCGTGCGCTGGAGAAATTCTCAAAAAACCTGTATCTCAAGCCAGGTGAGGCCTAGACATCGGAGCCAATTGAGGTGCGTATATCTATCTATAGCTCTCTTCTTTGCAGTATTGGAGGTCAACTTGATCAAACCTACTACCTCCGTATTGGGTGCTGGTTGCGCTCAAAAAACTCATCAGATAGCTTTTAATCAATGAACAAGGAAAAAAAGTGATTAGATGATTAGTACGGTTTTGAAACTACTTTCTGGAGGACAAAGACTGAACACCTGTACGCATTCTCCTCTACGAACCTTGGAGTGAAATATTCTCTCAGATCCAAATTCAGTCAGATTTCGAAATACGATAGAAGTTGGCCCACGAGGCAATGATTCAAGACATCCTGTCTGCAAAACTAGCTATGATAACGGTTGCCGGCAAAGACGAATTCTCCACCTTATAGTGGTGCCGGTGTAATCGCTCGGTGTGCTCTGCATATCTGGGATAGCCAAGAAGAATTGTATCCGAATCGAAGTCGAAAGCAATCTTAAGCACATCTCCATTTGACGACTTCTCGGCAATGCCTCTCATACCATACTCATCTGAGTCCTCAACCTCTCTCTAAACGCGCGTCATCTCGCCTCGACGACCAATAAAGAAGTTGCTCAAATTGCATATAGGAGCTAGCCCTATTAATTTACAGCCATCCCTCACTTTATATTTATGATGCTATTTATACCCGCAAGGAGGAAATCAAGTCGAAAAATAAAAAGCCTGGGTCTTGACTTATGGGGGACTGTTGCTCTAATGGGACAAGCAACTTGAGGGCGAACATGTCTCTAAAGACTTTGCTGAGACTGACATTTTCGAGGAATTTTCAACTTTGGATTTTTTGTGGGCGCCTAGACTGGGATTTCGGCTAATTATCCAGGAGAACTTCAATTGTTGATGAATCAACGGCTCTCCTTAGCGCCCTGGACGGCACAAAAGAGGTTGGGCTAAGCTACTATTCTGCAATCACACTCTGTTAAGACATTTCTGACATTTCAGCACGACCTTCGGGAAGGAGTTGGAAGGAGGCTAGAAAGGCAGAGGGCGAATTTTCCGAGGTACCCACAAGTCTGCAACGCCCAGCTAGCCGGCCTCTTTGGACGCTTTAGAAGGATCACTTTATCTTCGGGTTTAGCCCTAATGTCGGTATTAGGAAAGCTCCACACCCAGTGGCTTTTTCGATTTTTCCCGGCTGCCATACACCTCCAAACGGTCATCGTTTCGTTGGCTGGAGAGGGGAGATAATGAATGGCAAAGGGCACCTCTAAGTGTATGATCGATTGAGGGCTTGTGAGGGGTGGTAATGTTTGAGGGGAGCTGTATGGGAGGGATAGGAGGGGATATACTACTGGCATAGTATCCTTGGCCTGTAGGCAGAGGACCTGCATGTCCTACATAGTCATAGACTCAGACAGGACAATAAAATGAATTAATAGTAATTTATTTTGAAACAGCGCCCTGGCCGACCAGCATCAGCCGATCCAGAACATTGGAAAGCGGCAAATATATATACTGATGAACAAACAGGCAGCGCCAAAACGAACTTCAAAGATACACCCTTAAGAATCCACCGTAACCTAACCAGGGCCCAAAGCAGTTTCGCCATTCAGCTAAGGAGCGAGCATATCGGACTCAATTCTTACCTGAGCAGAAAAAAAGTACCCGGAGTAGAAAAGTCAAGCTGTCAATGTGGATATCCGTCGCAAAACGTCAAGCATATGGTGTTGGCGTGTCCGCAGTGGGCAAATGGAAGAGGCGACTTTCTCCGACAAGCTAAAGACAGGTCATTTGAAGCAGTGATGAACAGCCCTGAAGACATGGCCAGAATTACACAGTGGCTACTAAACAAAGGGTGGATAAAACAGTTTCGCCTCGCAAGGGAAGTTGTGGTGACAAATAAACTATCTCTGAGAGGGGAGCATGGGAGGATATCAGTGCGACCTTAGTAAGCGAGGCTACTTCGTCAGCCTTGTAGTATCTACTAAAAATCAGTAGTTAGACTTAGACAGATAGTGAGATATACACTCTTACCTGAATACTCAGTCATGTTTACTGAACCCTGTGAAACCTACAGAAGTCGAGGTAGCAATGTCGGATAAAGTAAATAGATATGGATGGGGAGAGGACGGAATTCACACGTGCTGAACAGTGTACACTGCACTTCCTTAAGGTAAACCAAATAAATTGATAGGAACATAAAAAGACAGGAATTAGGGGGCTTTCACCAAATTGGTTTCCTCCTTTGTAAATAATGCAGATAGTCACCTGCATGGACCCATAGGGTGCCTGATCGGGTTAATTGAAATCAATTTCAAAATTCAAATATGATAACGGCTGCATCTGTAGTAACCTCACGTAGGCGGTGTAACTAGACATAACATACTTGGCTAGCGTAGGACAGCAGAACTTCAGTTGCAGAAGATGTCTTCTTTGGTTTTTTATTTTTCAATTATTAAGTAGTCTTCTTTAGTTATAAGAGATAGACGGGATGAATTCGAACAACGAATCTAAGCTATAATCTGATAAATCTAAAATTGTGTACACAATAACCTAGCTGAGTTATTCCAAAACATTCAACAATGGCAATTTCTCACTCCCAATGAGATCCACAGCTATGGAAGCCTTATTAAGTCTACAAGTACGACTTTGTACATCCTTAATCCAATGACCACACCTCTCGTCGACTTTCTTCGGCATCCGCTGTCCACCAAATATACATCTACACCGATATTTGGACCCGAAGAAGGAAACAAAGCGTGGCGAGCAAATCTGGGAGACAGCTGTATGGGATGGGCGTGAGAGGAATCAGGACTAGTTCACAAGATGATGCAAAAGAAGGATATAACTTCGATGGGCGTGAAATTCCGAATGTTGGAATAGAGTTTTACAAATCGAGCTTGGTGTACGCGCCAAAACTTCGATTGAGAGAGTCCAGCTGATACTATAAAAACAAGCAAACGATGGAAGGTGTTGTGATCCGCCTACTGGTGGTTTTCTCTGATATATTTTGAATTGCCTGGGTACCTACTCCACTTGGGAAGGAGAAGCCTCCGACCATATTCGCGCGGAGAAAAGTTGAAAGATGATGGAGGCATATCTGGAAAACTTAGGGGTTTTAAGACGTTCCCCTAGGTGGGTATTCGCGAATGAGAGCTGACTAGGTGTGATTTTTTTTTAACAAAAAGGTCCATAGCTAACGCTATTTATCTACCATGGGTGAAAGACCGGTGGAACCAGCAAGGTTCCCTGTAGCTTTCCCCACAGCCTAAACTCGTTCTAACTTCGTGAATCGCTGCCAAAGGTGCAGCTGATTAAACAGAAACAGAAACGAAAAATGAAACCCCCTGAAAATCAAAACAACTCCGAAAGACAGGAGATTCCTCCATGTTGGACTCAAGCATTGCGCTCCTCACTGTTGGAAATATCGCGCAATAAAATGGGCGCAATATTAATGGAACGAAAGTAGAAGTTGACTAAAAGTGTGTCACGTTCGGATCAAAGCTAAAAGTGTGGAAAGTGTGCGCTACAAGTACAAGTGTAAGCGACACATAGCCTAAGCCACAGCATAAACGAGTGTGGCGCCATCTAAGCATAGAAAACCCCCAATAACCTCCTTGGGCCCACGCCATACAGCCGCTCATATATCCAATAGGTAGCTTGAAGCGCTGCCATATTACCCATTCGAACCTCTTAAATACGCACAAGATCGTGTCGGGAACCTTGACGAAATGGAGGGCCCGTACGTCCACAACACTCTGTGTCTCCATTTCCAACACTCATACATTCCATCGCCCGTCTGTCGGAACACTACCGATGGTCAATTCACAAGCTTGTGTGGGGTTACTCAATTCATTACTATCTCTTCCCTCCTCTATGGGGAGAAATTCTATAAATACATTGTTGCCTTTTTCTGAAACGCTATTCAATGTAAGGAAAGGTCTCAACTCGACCCATATACATAACATTTTGTGAGCCAGTTCACACACCGTTTGACCTTCCAAATTACAAAGCTACATCATCTCTGCTGAGAGCAAGAGATGGATTAGAAGGCACCTTCAATCCAGCCGGCATCCTGCAATTGATTACTAGATGCCTGTTAGATGCATCGTCGAGGTTGCTGTTCCCTTAAGCTTCTTTTTCAGATTCCAGCACTCCGAAACCTGTTGCCTCTTCTGCCCTTTTGGCTGCAGCTCGTGCTCGTGCCACCTTCGCGAACTTCCATTGTTCGATCTGGCGGATCCACGCGAGCTGCTTTTTTTTCACCGGGCCGGATTTTCTGGGTCTGGCTTGGCAGTCCCGGAAATCCAATCGATGAGGTCCCCCTTTTTGTGAGGTTAAAGAACGAGAGGGATTTCGGGCTGTTGGAGAGGAAGGAAGAGTGGTATTCGAGCAAAGGAACAAGTGAACGGGGCTTTAGATGTAAAGCTGTGGAGTTGAAGAGGGGAGCGATGAATATAGCCTTCAGAGATATTCAGTTAATACAATGAACTGAAGATCTCTTGAGGTAGGAGAGACTACATCTATATACAGGAATCAAACTTGTTATGACGAAAGTTGGGGGATTGATGAGGTACGTACCAATGTCTCAACTTGACAACGTCATCCAAATGATGTTTTAGCCTTGTGTTTTAGTGAACCCCCGCAACTAAGACAAGAAACAGACGTGACTACATTAAACATGGAATCTAGTTACAAGTGAATTAAGAGTTACATGTAGTAGTGCACAGACAGAGATCCTGCATCGATACTGATGCAGAAATGTTTTATTACAACACCCCTTAGTTGCGATACCTCGTGAGGGCCTTACACTCGGCATCTGGGTGCGTGTTAGATCCGCAATTTCAGCAGGCTGTAGCGCTGAAGCACAGGAGCAGCCACGGAAGGCATGAAAGCCCAAACAGCGTTTATACCATTCAATTTGTCGACGAGGCTTATGAAAGGTAGCATTACCAGACTCGTCGAAGAGGCGAAAGCCCGCACGAGGGGCGTCGTCCCGGTCGAAAAGGGCATACCAGGTCGACACATCCCATGAGGTCAGACCTTGATTGAAAGCACACCGGTCGTAATGGTGATCTGGGCGGAGACCCACTCAGAATCGACAGCCCTGGGGCCGCGCTCTGTAACTATACTTACAGGTACGTTCGGTATCTGTAAGGCGACAAGATCCGAAGATGCTTCGAGTTTGACGTTAACACTCGCCCGCTTCGAAGAGGCATCTAACATCTCTTGTCGTATGTCTTCGTTCTCTGCTAGCATAGCAAAGCCGGTCTTCACTCGATGGAGCGAGGTTATTTTATCGTGACAGTAAAGGAATGTAGACTCCAAATTACTTCTCACGCTATTTGTGGACAGTTTTCGCCACGAGTGGTCCTATTCAAGGCGAAGGAACAGTGGATTGTTGACTTTCGCCTTGGGAATTTCTTTATGTTGGGCTTTGGCCGGAGGTCGCGGCACAGCCTTAAGAGTAGCGACTGCTGCTTGTCGCAGTCTATTTTTGGCCACCGTAGCCCAAGTGCTTTTTACAGGCAGCATAGGGACGGCGGGTATTGTTTGGCTCCTAGCGTCGGGAGCCCTTGGGAGGGGATTCGCCAGGCGAGGAAGGACGGGTGGCGTGATGGCCGGGCCCGTGGCCATGTATTGCGCAATGGTGGCGGAACAGAGTGCCAGATTCGCCACTATTTCGGCGGCGCGTCGTTGTTCGGCCTCGACAATTGGTCGAAGCTCAGGTGGGCAGCCTGATTTCGTGGCAGCTTTTGGCTGCGACGTTGATTTTGGCGCTGCTTTGGGTGCAACGTTTTCCGACGGCTTTGATGCGGTCGGAGGAGATTTTGACGATTCTCCAATCCCGTGGGGGACGGAGGCTTGTTGAGGAATTTCCTCAACAATCTCAACAGACCCGATCATGTCAGTATCGGGTTCAGTGACGGCGGTGAGGGCCTTTTCCTTCCCTTTAGTTGAGACCTTGCTCATCTCCGCGCATTTCGGAGACTGGGTAAGGCCAGATAAATGTTCGAGAGCCCTCCGGTGGAATCTCGTGTTGTCCAACTTGGCGTTGGGACACTTTTTGCGAACTGGAGGCATGGTGAAAATGCCTGAGCTCTATCACAATTCAGAGATGGATGCGAGGAGATCGAGAAGGGAGGAAAGAGGGAAAAATGAATTTACGAATTTCTCGAAATGTGCGATTGTTTATTCATCAAAGTGCTAGGTAAAGTAAAACTTCTCGCACTCCTACTGGAGCTTGAGCACGAGTGGGGCCGGATCAAATTAACTACCGTGAAGTACAGATATGCCTTGTCCCACCTAAATGACCGGAACCATGCCGAAACGCATATATACGTTGAATCATGACGAGTTCAGAAGCCCAGATTGAAAACAAACGAGAACTTTCACGCGAAATCCCGCATTACAAAAGAAAAACTTATACAATCTCCCTTCCATCATTCCGCCTCAGCCACCACTCGCCTGAGCCTCAATTTTAATCCCTCTTTCCATGCCAAACCACCTAGGCTTTCGATCTATAATATCTAAGTCACAGGTATCCCTGCCATCCTCGGATAGCTACCGCGTATATTCCACTCTCCTGGACAGTCCCTGAACAGCTGCCATCCTTGAGGTCCGAGTAGGACTACCAGCGAAGATGACCTCCGTCTTCCGCTTTTTAGTCGCCAGTGATTTTATATACTGGACAAGGTGACCGATGGAGTTTCCTCTACCACACTCACAGTGAAGTGTGGCTGTTATATGATTGAACCGGCGGTGGTACGCCGCGAAGTCACCATGTCTGATCAAGCAGCATTCAGGCAGGTGTAAACCGCTCTCGGAAGCGCTAGTTCTGGCGGTTTCTTGCACTGCATCTCTAATTCGAGATTGGCGTAACGTTTGGGACAATTCGAGTGCCACCAGTCTGTCACCATTTGACTAGCCGGTTGATGAACATGATGTCCTGAAGAAGCAAGGGCCATTATATCATTCGTCATCATGGCGTTATCTAGTAAGTCGAGCTCTCTTCGAGCAAGTTTATCTGCTATCTCGTTTCCCGACAGCCCTGAATGTCCAAGGACCCATCCTAATTTTACGGGTGCAGCGGCTCTCGCAGCCATCTTCCACAACTTTCGAACCCGCCAAGATGATGGGGTGGTAAATTCCGTAAATAGTGCCTGAACTACCGCGGAATTGTTGAGCAGGACGTAGATGGCGCTTCGTCTCCGATCTCGTTTCCTTGTGATAATAAACTCAAGAGCAGCTATAGCCCCCTAAACCTTCGCGTCGTAGACTTCCGCATTCAGGGGTTTTCCCGAGCCGCTTTGTTCAATAACTGTTTCAGCTCCAGTCCCACTGACAAAGGTCACGAAGGCCCATGAGATATAGTCGGTAGACGCTCCGTAACTATCGCTATCGGTGGATTCCATAGCTTGAAGTCGAAGCGTATGATAGCAATCTAGTCTACGAACTCGGGCGGCAGTTTTAAGCCTACGTTCCTCGAGAAGTATATGTGCTGGTGGAATGCCGGTCTCCCTTCTCATGGCTGTGATCGGACTGTTGCGCCAGGTTAGGAGAGTAGCGCGGATTCCGGACACGGAAGCTTGGTCGGGTACCTTGCACTGTATCCTGTGTGGGTTTCGCATAATACCTCGATATGTTTCCCGGGTTGGCCCTGGGCACCAAACCTCTGCATTATGTAACGCAATCGGAAGGATTACTTTGCGGGTGACTGTAGTTAGTAGGTCCGGCCGTGGTCCTTGAGTGCACAGAGTAAGAAGTCGAAAGTGTTGTACCAGGCGCATTGCTTTATTAGTCCAATTGGCAACATGACTTGCGAATATAAGGCCACGATCGAGGTGCACTCCAAGCCATCGAATCTCATCTGAACCTTGGATTTTGCGAGTGCCAATTCTGATTGTAGGTAGCTCGCGTCTTCTGGCTCTAGGGCCAAGGAAGTAAACCACTTCGTCCATATCCGGATCAAAAGCCATGGCGTTCTTTGAAGCCCATTCGAGGACTGAATAGACCTCCCGTTGGACGGATGATGCTACTTCGTTAGGAGTTGATCCCATACCAAGTATAGTAACATCATCCGCGTAGCCAAATCAGTAGACACTTACTCCCATGACTTCTACCATGTAGAGAAGAAAAGAATGGGCGTTAGCGGAGATCATTGAGGGAGTCCACACTGTAGGATTATTCGATCTGTTACGCCATCGTCATAACGAACGCGGGCAGATCGCCCTACCAAGAAGGATTTAATTCAGGGAACAGATAATTCCGGCCACCCATTTTTCTCATCCTTTGTAGTAGTCGCCCGTGGAGTACGGCGTCAAAAGCTCCCTGGACATCTAGAGTGACGAGGACAGTTTTCTTGTTAGACTGCATGGCGTGTCCAACATCATGGATGACGCACGCGGTAAGTTATTTGTAGATCTGCCAGGTAGTGCACCGAAAAGCTGCTGAGGTACCACCTCCTTTGAGAGAGAGGTGTACGCTATTCGCTTAGAAGTAAGCCTCTTGAGAACTTTGCCCAGGGAGGAAAGTAAAGCTATGGGTCGCCAGCCCTTAGCTATGCTTAGATTTTGACAGGGTCTGTGAAGAAAGTTGACTTCTGCCATCTTAAAAATCTTCGGGAAGTGATTTAGCCGCAGTGAGCCCTCGTAAAGCGTCCTTACTTCATGGCTAGTTGATGGCCATGCCGCCCTCAGAAGTTGCACAGTGATTCCGTCGGCCCTGGAAGCTTTAATTTGACATGTGATTGTAACCCATCTAGCTTCTTCGTGAGTGATGCTGGTGACGCATGGAAAGTTACTACCTCATGATTCAGAGAGCTCATCTTCGATATAGTTTTCGCTAGTTAAACGGCCGAGAAGTAGGTCTCTCAAGATATGAGCTCGTCGGTTTGGTTCTACTACAAAAGCATTAGGTGTTTGGAGAGGAGGTGCCGTGATTTGCGGTCGGGGTTTAGCCCAGCGGGCCATTCTATACATGTCTTTTTTTTTTGCATCAGATTTGAATTGCGTATGCAGTTATCTAGCTATGACACGATATCGGAGAAAAGTACAGAAAATATGACTCAATTTACAAGAGGAGCACTCATGCCTCGGATTTCATTTGCAAGTACCACTGCGAAGTTATGGTGGCTTTTTCTTCACCCTAAGTCAACCCTCATCCGTGAATACCCACACAGGGAAACGTCTCAAAATCCTGAGTTATCCAGACATGCCTCATCATCTTTCAACTTTTCTCAGCGCGAAATGTAATCTGAGATGTCTCCTTCCCAAGTGGAGTAGGTGCCCAGGCTACTCAGACTATACCAGAGAACACCACCAGGAGGCGGACCACGACACCTTCCATCGTCGGCTTGTTTTTATAGTGTCAGCTGCACTCTCGCAAGCTAAGTCTTTGCGCGCACAAATCTCAATTCGTTAAACTCTTGCCAAAATTCGAAATTTCACGCCCGTCGAGAATGTTTCCCTCATCTGCATCATCTGCATCATCTTGTAAACTTGTCCTGATCCCTCTCACGTCCATCCCAAAGAGCTATCTCCCAGATTTGTGCTCCACGCTTTGCTTCCTTCGTCGGGTGTAAATATCGGCGTGGGCGTGTATTTGGTGGTCGAGGCCAGAGAAAGTCGGCGAGAGGTATGGTCATTGGGATGAGGATGTACTAGGTCGTACTTGTAGACTTGATGAAGCTTAGTTGAGAATCGGACTCTTTGGGAGGGAAAGATTGACATGGTGGAGTAACTTCAATTTTTGCCTCGTGGGCCAACTTCTTTGATATTGCAAAATTTGACTGAACTTGGCTCTGGGAGAATATTTCACTCCCAGGTTCGTAGAGGACACCGCGTACAGGTGTTCAGTCTTGCCCTCATCGATACATGTCTGCGTATGTTGTGGTCTCGGAGAACTTTCGACGCGAGTATTGGCGCTTCGAATTCCTTATAACACGGCGAAAAGCCTTTCTGCTCTCATCATCCCTGAAGATCCTGTATTGAATTTTATTCATAAGGCACTCTTCGGTCCACCAGGGTGACGTTCTACCCCTCTCAGTTTTACCACGTTGGCCTGTAGTTCTTATTACATCGCTTACAGTCCGGACCAACGCATCACCAAGGTTGAACTTAGACTAAACTTGGCACTGGGAGAATATTTCACTCACAGATTCGTTGAAGAAATTGCGGGAAGGTGTTCAGTCTTTGTCCTCCCCACTTTGGAGATTGTAAGTATACTTAGAGTAATCTTTTCATACGTCCTGATATCTCCAACGTTCATCTTGTACTGCTTTTCGGATTTTTGCTCCAAGGTTATTGTCCTGCGGATTCGTGTTCTTGTGGGTGTGTACCTGGGGACCTGTTAAGGTTAGAGATTATGTCGACGAGAGATGTGGTCATTAAGATAGGAATTTATTGAGTCGTATTTGCAGGCTTTATGAGGCGATCTTCTTGGGAGTGGAAAATTGAGGTGATCGAAGTATTTAATGATTGCCGAAAGGGCCTATTTGTATGCAACTACGAAAAATGATTGAATTACACTCTGGGAAACACCTATTCACAAGTTTGTAGGGGTCGTTGCTGATTGTCGTTAAATTTTGATCATCCAGAAGACTCCCAGTGATAAGTTACAGTTAAATTTATTAGACACAAGTATTGAGCTCTTCTTCACCGTCTAGAAGTGTAGCTGTAATCCTGCAAGGCCTCTAGGATACATGCAATTTATTTTCCTGAAGCAAGCATCATCACTCTACAAGTATTGGGAGTCATGACTCTTTTGAATTTTTTGTTCTAGCAACTCACTTATTTATCGGACTTCCCATCTTTGGTGTTCGAGAAATGGATACCTATGATGCATTAGTCTTGTGCTTCAAGCGCCGATTCTGAATTTTCTAAGAATAACGTCTCCAGCATTGATGACGGCTCAACAAGTAGATATCCCAAATTTCTATGTCAAATTAAAGCCAAGCAAGCTGACTCAAATAATCATGGTACATATGAAACTAGAAAATGGATGAAAGGCGCCCTTTTCCACAAGTCTAAATTCCAACCAACGCAATAACATTGGTTGGAATTTATCACATTCTTAGCTCACCTGAGAGAAAATTCCGACTACTATTGCCGCTACTATCGCAAAAGAGAATTCATGGACCTATGCACTCTCATTTCATGGTCAATACCATGGTCACTGGGGAAAAATACATTACTTGTGATACTACATCGTATCAGCACAAGAGATAAATTATATCTACAACAACAAATTATTGTAAAATATTCGCATTCAATGATCTAGATATCTCACCAAATATGCTTCACGAAATACTTCTATCTCTTTCAGGACATCCTTCCCCTCTTCTCACCAGTGATGATGTCTTTTCATCAATTTTCTCCCCACCAGAGAAAGCATTGTTGAGCTCTATAGCTCATCTAAGCGAGCTTCATTGCAAATTACTCTCTCATACCTCCACAATTGCCGCTACACATCCTTCAGGTATTTGTCAAGCCGTTGCCAACACATTGCGCTGTAATTATCTGGCAAAGTTTCAGCAAAGAATATTGGATGTTGAGCATGATCTACTTCGAAATGGGGATGAGGGCGACGGCTCATACAAAAAAGTTCCCCTGACAGCAATTGTCGGTCAATTTTCCGGTTGGACGAGAAGAATGGAATGGTTCTTAGAAATCCTAGAATTCATAATGCATGAAAAAGTATCTAGTCAGAGGTGCTCCGGTGCGATGTTGATCGATCACCTATGTGATTCACTTCAAACTGGATACTTGGACATTGAAGAAGCTGCATTATCTTTAATTACTGTTGCTGAAACAGCCTGGCTGAAACAGGTGTCCGCCTGGGTGCTATACGGAAGACTTCCGAGCTTTGGAAGAGATGACTTTTTCATTCAAATCACAAATAATCATGTAGGAATTATGAAGATTGGTCTAGATTCCTCGTACTAATTCCAAGTAGGAATGCGAAAGCAAGAAAGAGTTACTTCCAGCCTTCGTCTCGGTTGCCACGGCCAACTCACTCCTATTCATTGGTCGATCACTCAATCATATAAGAGTCAAGGACTTGAGAGCAAAGTCTTTGGAACTAAATCTACTGCACAATCACCTGCAGCAGATGTCTAGCCTCCAATTCCCAATCACCAGCGCCAATTTCTCCCGGGTAATTTCTTCCATTCGGTCATCATTATCGCAGATAACTCTTCGAAGCTTACTGCCCCTCTCTAAAGTCATAGGCATATTATCGCTTCTCCGAGAACTTTTCTTGTTAGGTCGGGGTGAGTTTGCGACTGCTCTTGTCACTGAGGCTGACTTGAGAATGCACTCACGATGGCAATACTGCGGAATATCTAGCTTCGAAGATCCTGACGCGTCCACGAAGATTTATGCCAAAGAGGGCGAAGTTTCTGCAATTTTGACAAAGACTTGGGCATCTTTAAGCGCCATGCGAGGTCAACACGAAGAGAATCAAGAGGAGGATGACATACTTGAACTAGCCAGAGATCTAGTACAGCTCAACATTTCACGGCCTATAGTACCAAGTATCTCACAAAACCCCTCTCAAGATATCAATGAAACTATATCATCTACGCCTTTTAATACTCTACTTCTGTCAATTCCGACTACCCTTACTCTAGAAATCCCGTCACCCTTGGACTTATTTCTCACTCCGTCTGATATACAAATATATTCAAGCATAAATGCCTACCTTCTATCAATTAATAGAGCTCATCTAAGGTTAACAAGCCTATGGAAAGTTTCGGCCATCCGTCGTGACCAATCGTTACCTTGGTCCTCAAGCATGAAGATGAATCATGCTATCATCCATGCGCGTCGTCTGAGATCAAACCAAAGACTTTTGGCTATGCGCAAAGTTTGGGCAACAAGTAGTGCTGCCTTATTTTTTCTTGCTGAAACTGAAGCCTACTTCCAGGCTGAGGTTGTTCAAGGCATATGGTTCGGTTTTAAAAATTGGATCAACGCTGAGTCAGGATCGTCTACTAGTACTCTGCCGGTTCCTAGAACAGTCGAACTGGATTGCGGGAAAGATATTTGGTTGCAAACTGAAGTCGAGGGTGCTTCGATTCCTCCAAAAAGTAATAGCTCAATGCATGATCCGCAGTCTCTTGCTGATGCGCATAGAAGATACCTATCTGCTTTGATAGCCAATCTTCTTTTGGAAATTCCGACTTTCACGCAACCACTCTATCATCTTTGCCAGCAGGTCGATCATCTCGTCAGCCTTGTTCATCAGATTCACTCTATCTGGCAATCTCTTGATCTAGAAACTGATGAGGGCGTCGTTGATGCATTTTCAGATTTTTGTAAGGAAGAGAAACTAATTAAAGAGCAGTTGGCTATTGTAGCTACGAGGGTAAAAACTGCCATTGAGAATCTTATTGGCAGCTTGCGAGAAATTGACCAAAATAAATTCGTCAGTGACAGTGATATTACAGAATTAGTTCTAAGTGAGGATGGCCAGTACGTACCGTCCAAAGTTGGTCGCGTTGATCGCTTACTAATGAAGTTGGATTTTGGTGGCTGGTTTGATGACTGTGGAAAAGAAAATCATAAAACAGAGATATAAAGTGACTTTGTTCTCTTTCTTACGATCTGATTAAGGGATGTCAAACAATGAGGAAACTATACATTTATTGGTGACTCAATTTTATGAAAAGTTAATAATAGTTAACCCCACAAGGCCTTAAGATAAAATGCCAATGACGGATAGATTCCTTTAATAATTTATGTTCTCAATGTGGCATATTATTCTACGTGATAAACCGGCCCCAATCAGAATTCAACAAAAATCTATCTTTCCTTCGACTAAATTTTCAAGGAAGATGGTAGAATATTGAGCATCTCTCCCTCTTAAAAAGACTGTTGGTGGTATTAAATTTCTAAAAACCAGACTCTTTCACCAGCTTCAAAATAAAATTGAAAGTTTCCCGACTAATATATATAAATATTCCGCTATAGCTCAAACACGCCACCCAATCTACATACCTTAATTAAATACATTTTTAGTGATAGAGAAGGGTGCTTTCCTTGTGTTTAAACCTCAAAGGTAGAGTGAAGTATAAGACAAGATATCTGACAACAACTGCTCAAAATATCAGTATTTAGTCGCCTCAGTCAAACACTAGACGATGGTAAAGTTTATCATCAATTACACAAAATAAATTAAAGAAAAAATAAAAATAAATAATCCAAAGATATGAGTCAAAGTTTAAGACATGCATGGTATTATGAAGACCAAACTGTTGTCCATTATTCCCTCTAAGAAGCTGTATAAAATGTACTATCAGGCCAGGATACGGATAAAAAACCGATCTCACTAAGAACTGATACTAGAGAACACCAAAATCTAGGTAGAATGTTAAATTAGCAAATTCTCTATTCTATGATCACTTTGATAAGAACTTAATCTCCCATTGTTATTCATCTATAGACAAACGACAATGATTTCATCGGTCTTGGCATCAGTGTCTTTGAGATATTGAACAATGTAGTAGGTGTGATATTCCAAGAAGAGATAGTGAATTTAGCCGTAAGAATGTCATGTTCAGGTAACAGTCAACTTCAGAAAAGCAATGCGCTAAGTTCAGGTTTAAGGGGAACGAAGACATGAAGACTGTCAGCGATACCTCTAACTGTTGGAAATCTAGACTTAGTATGTATGAAGGTTTAGATGTCTATGCGTGATCATAAAGATCAATTAAATTGATTCTGTGAGCGGATGCATATTTAAGTATAGTCAGCTCTAGTTATGCAGTCATGTAATATATAAGGACTGGGAGTTATACAGGCATCCAAGGTGATCCGTGCATATACACACATAAGAAGGGCGGTCTTTCTCGTTGAACCTAGGTAGAGAACCTTTGTGATTTGGTTGTTATACAAGATTGAGCCAATAACGTTTACAGATTCAATTGTATATGATTAAGCTTAGCCAGGCGACATGAGGTTTTTTTTTTTTTTTGCATCAAATTTTAATTGCGTATGCAGCTATCTAGCTATGACACAATATCAGAGAAAAGTACAGAAAATATGACTCAATTTGTAATAGGAGCACTCATGCCTCGGATTTCATTTGCAAGTACCACTGCAAAGTTATCGTGGCTTTTTCTTCACCCCAAGTCAACCTTCATCCGTGAATACCCACGCTGGGGAACGTCTCAAAATCCTGAGTTATCCAGACATGCCTCATCATCTTTCAACTTTTCTCCGCGCGAAATGTAATCTGAGGTGTCTCCTTCCCAAGTGGAGTAGGTGCCCAGGCTACTCAGACTATACCAGAGAACACCACCAGGAAGCGGACCACGACACCTTCCATCGTTCGCTTGTTTTTATAGTGTCAGCTGCACTCCCGCAAGTGACGTCTTGGCGCGCACAAAGCCCACTTCGAAAAACTGCTTGCCAGAATTCGGAATTTCACTCCCTTCAAGGTTATATCCTTCCTTTGCATCATCTTGTAAACTCGTCCTGGTCCCTCTCACGTCCATCCCAAAGAACTGTCTCCCAGATTTGTGCGCCACGCTTTGCTTCCTCCGTCGGGTGTAAATATCGGCGTGGGCGTGTATTTAGCGACCGGCTGAGGCCAGAGAAAGTCGACGAGAGGTGTGGTCATTGGGATGAGGATGTACTAGGTCGTACTTGTAGACTTGATGAAGCTTAGTTGAGAATCGGACTCTTTGGGAGGGAAAGATTGACATGGTGGAGTAATTTGAATTTTTGCCTCGTAGGCCAACTTCTTTGATATTGCGAAATTTGACTGAACTTGGCTCTGGGAGAATATTTCACTCCCAGGTTCGTAGAGAGCACCACTGACAGGTGTTCAGTCTTGCCCTCCGACATGAGGTTTAGTAATGTCTCAAATGCAGTGTCCAGAAAATGATACCTTGCGATAATTGAGTGGCTAGTTGTTGCTAAATCCACGGGAGTTTGGGATAATTAAAGCTTTGAGAATGTGTATTTGATGATAGTGTTGATTCGGCTCAGGTTGGATGCTGCGACCTCAGGCCATAAGGCTCGGTAGACAATAGTAGCTGACTAATATGGAGATGCCTGTGCGTTTCATCTAATCCGCAGAGGTTCAAAACACCCCAAATAGAATTAAAAATAAGTTGAATTCAGTACACTCTATTTCCACTCCCCAGCACTAGTGCTTAAGTCCTGTCAATAGATAGACTTATATGTGTATGTTAAACTGAGTAAAGGAATATTACATACTACTAATTCAAATTGTGAAGAGGGTTCGGTATCCTATACATCTATCAACAAAGTCTTGTTCGAAATTTTACTCTTGTTCTTCGAGATGTTTCCTTGAAATCATTGACAATTTCTAACTAAACAAGCTGGCAAAGACGAATTCTTCACCTCCCAGTGTTGCCGGTGTAATCGCTTAGTATGCTCTGCACATCTGGGATAGCCAAGAAGAATCGCATTCAAATCAGAGTGGAAAGCACTCACAAGCACATCTAAAATCGACGAGTTCTCGTCAATGTCAAATCTATCATTCTCACGCGAATCCTCTATCTCAATCTTGCTACACCACCTTGCCTCAAATACCGATAATGGCGTTACTCCAATTGCAATCGGGTATTTGCCTCATCCAAAATGGGCCATCTCCCGCTACAAAGTTACGATGCTATGTATACCCGCGAGGAGGAAATTAAGTCATAATCTACAAAGTTCGCGTCTTGGTATATGGGGGACCGTTGCTCTAATAGGGCTTCACATCTTGAGAGAGGACAGGCAGCTAGGACGTGGGAAGAACGAGTGAAGAGGTCACAAATGGGCATATTGGGACACACATTTTTCGAATATATACGACTCAAGGGTGTCTGTGGGCGCTGAGGCAACGATTTCGGATATTGCTACCGATACTCTAAAAACAGGCAACAATGGAAGGTGTTTTGGCCCGCCTCCTGGTCGTCATCTCCCCTAAATAAAGTCTAGGTAGCCTAGATGCCAACCTCACTCGAGAAAGGGAAGACTGTGAGACCATATCTCGTGCGGCGGCTATATACAAGACGACAAAGTCATATGAGGGTAGCCAAAGATTTTCCTATTTTCCCTTTGGTGGATGTTCACGGCTGAGGGAAGGGTGAACGTCCCTAGCACCAAGGTCTCAAGTGGTATCAGCGAATGCATCTACTACATGAGTAGTCCAAATTTCAAACTGAATTATCGTCATATTTAGTCGCCGGATAAGCTATTCATCTCCGTGTCAAGCTCTTTGAGTGCAGGGCTTGTGCCCGTCACGAATAAACTTTCATTCATTCATTCTAACAAACCAATATTTTGCCCCTTTCTTTAGATCTACAGGGGGACTATTCTCATAACTGTCGGTTGTGTCCCCTACGAACCTCTAGCTCTCACTGTAGAGTCTGCAAAGCCGAGATTGAGTAACAAAGTCCCCACTTCCATGAGGGTTCCCAGTCGCTTTCGCGGTCTGTATCGTCTTCATCTCTCAACACATTCCCCCATCACCACTATCATGAAGCTAACCACGATCAGATCAGATGGTAGGGTCGGAGCCTTACTCATCACCAAACCTTGATCACGGAGGAAAAGCCATCCGATGAGTTTCCGGAGCGTACCCAGCACCCGATACGGAGATGGTGGATTGGATCAAGTCGACCTCGAATGTTACAAAGAAGGGGGATATAGATAAGTATGCGCACCTCATGAGGTCCCGGTGTCTAGGCCTCGACTGGCTGAGGCCGTAGGTTTTTTGACTTTTTCCCGCGCACGCAGTTTCCATTGCTACCATTTTAATTTTTTTGGTAGAAGGTTTCGTGGAAAAGATGGCCGAATTCTACGGGTAAATACTGTGATGAATGGCTATTCAACAAGAGCAATGTATCAATGATCCTACAAGTAACAAAAGAGGCAAGGAGCACTGTGCAAGGTATGGCCTGGGCCAGATAGGAGCCCATCGTGCTAGAAAGTCTGTCTAAATGTGTAATTCATAATGTCAAGGGTGACTTGGTGGGGCTACCTAATCGTGTATGGCGTAACGGAAAATAATAAATGAATATGTACACAGTCTCTTCTTTGGGAGAGAGAATAGTAATCATCTTAAAAACACCCTTATCGTTGCAACAAGCTTGTGATTAAATTATTCCGTAGGAGTATTCCGACATAGTCTATGGCTCAAGTAGTGCAATAAACATATCTCTCTCTCAGACATTTACTGTACTTTTCTTTTCTTTTGTCCCTTATGGCTTTATTGCCGGTCACGTTGGTAGCAATGAGCTTCTAGGGCCCATCTGCCCGTGTTACGTCTAAAAAGATATTAAGTTCAAATTCAAATCATCCGCTATTTTCTCCTGACCCATCCCACAACACATTGCTCATTACCTTTCGTTCAAGAATCACCGAACACGGCAATAGCCTCAGCTGTTGCATTGTCATCGTCAACGCCCTCCAACACAGAAGGACAACTTCACCCAAGTCAGCTAGGCATAGTAAATGCAATGCTGATAGCTGAACAAGGAAGAAAAGAGAGACAAAGCGTAGACTAAGGAATTCTAGAACTAATTAAATCCTGAGCCAAGAATAACGGAGAGAAGCAGGCTGCTGCAGTCGTCGCGACTCTGATGGATAATAACACGCCTGTAATTATTACCATTACAGTAGATAAGGTAGAAACACCAAATATTACAAGAAGTTCCTCACCATAGCAACCACGGAGGAAGAAGGCTGAACACCTGTCAGTGGTGTCCTCTACGAACTTGGGAGTGAAATATTCTCCCAGAGCCGGGATTCAGTCACGACAAAGGGTGTATGAATTTTATTTGATGGATTTTCGACTTGAAGGAGTTGCACTCGATATTTTGGTCGAAAAATCAGTCGGCAGAGATTTTACAGCCGGAACAAAGTTGAACAAAAACTCATCACCACTAACATACGATTCACGAATAAGCCTAGGTCTGTCTGGGGGTCGTATTCAAACATCCGAAATCTCTAAAACTCCTTTTATATTTGCGACGAAGCATTTTTCAGTCGATCCTATACCTGCGACCCACTTCCATACTCGTCCAATCACCTACCCACACACGTCCTATTGAGGAAAGTCATAATGGAAACGGGACCTGTACAAAGGAGGAAGATAGGGAAGATGCACCGAGGGGATTACACAAATCCCCAATGACGAAAACAACCCAATGGTACGATATGAAGGTGCAAGGCTAGAGCAACGATGAGATCTTGGGCGGCATTTATAGTTCGGAGTCAATGAGGATGTCAAGGGCTCGGGCGCGTGGTGGCCGAGGCTGAGGAGGAATTGCGCCACGGCGTGTATACAGCGGGTTTCTGGACTATTAGGCTTGGTATGATTCAATACATGCGTGAAGTCTGAGGTGGTCCGGTCATTAAAGTGGGACGAGGTTTATCTGTACTTCACGGTAGTTAACCTGATCCGGCCCGGCCCACCCGTGCTTAAGCTCCAATAGGAATGCAACAGTAGTCATGTAACCTAGCACGTAAATGAACAAAACAAAACAAAACAGTCCTCGAAACTTAACATCACTATCAATTCATCCTCACTTCTAGCAAACAATGTCTCTCCAAAAGTCTGCTTCAGAAACTAAAGTTCGAGAGCATCTAACTCGCGATCAATGTATTGAAATAAGAGCATTAAGTAGACTTGACTTGACATTACAACATATATCCGACGAACTTGGCATCACTATAAGGCAAGTGCAACTTGCGTGTGCTCGAGAGACTGAGAAACCGATATCCCGCAAAGGAAGCTCACCTAAATTAAGCACGGAACAAGTTGATGAACCCGAGGCTTTCGTCCGGGAATCTACTGAAAATCCACAGATGTGCCATATGGAACTAGCAATGGGGCTCTTCAGCCACTGGGGATGCAGTGAATGTTTAATTTCTAATGCACTCAAAAAAAAAGGTTACAGCAGATGCATTGCTCGGAAGAAGCCTACGTTAAGTGTGGTTAACATGCAGGAAAGATGTGCAGCAGTGATAAAGGAAAACGAAGGGTACACAAAGTATTAGCATGGAGCAGACTAATACAAAGCATGTAGAACGGTTTAATTTTAGTTGCAAGTCATACTGAGGGCTTCGATGTATTCTTTTGTTATACAGCAATTATTTTTGAAATAGATGTGCATTTTTAGAGAATATCAATTGATTTTTTAATTTTGAATCGCAAATGAGGACCATTGTACTTTTCCCATTGAGTTCAAAAATTTTCCCATAATTTAGACTATCACGGAATTTCATTGGATAGAACCCCTTGCTTGCATAACTAGTCGAGTAGCTAGACATGGGCCTGCATGAAGACCATACCTATTAAGGCAAAATGACAGGGGTCTAACCCCTGTCATTTTGACAATTTTACCTTTGCCATCCATAAGAGACTGTACTGGTGACTAGTATGAACCCCTGGCTATCATGCGTACCATACATTGGCAAAATCGCTACATTTTGCTTAAAAACGCTTATTTGCTCAGAAGCATGCGGCGGAATTACCTGAAAATTGTCACCGGAGCAGACAAGTCCACCAGCATGAGAGTGCTGGAACACGGAACGGCCACCCTTCCCATTGAAATGTTCTTTATGCAACAAAGTCTTTAATATTTAGGTCGCTCTAAGGACTTACCTGTTCAGAGATAATCCAGTCCGCCTGTAGTAGAATCAAGCTGCCTAGAAAATGGAGAGAAGATATACGAACAATTAACAGGGAGATAGATCTTGTCAACTGGACGGGAATGTGCGGTGAACATCAAACCAAGAAGACACATACAAAGATAGTGAAATCTATGGCATACCAAGAGTGAGCGAAATCCTTGGTCAAGCAGAAACGAACTCGGAAGCTAGCAACTGCAGATCCCGAAACTTGGAGAGCACCCAAATTTTACCAAAATTAGAGAATCCAGACGGCAAAAACTGAACTATCAAGACTCACCACTCTTTCTACATAGTAATTAGACCAGGGCCCAAAGCAGTTTGGCGATGCAAATACGAAGTGAGAACATGGGGCTCAACTCGCATTTACACAGAAGAAAAGTACCCGGAGTATTAAGTCCAGGTTGTCCATGTGGCGAAGAATTATAGAATCACTAGCATTTGATTATGTCCTGCCCCCGATGGTCAAATGGTAGAGCTGAAATCTGGAGACAAGCCAAAGATCGGTTCAACGAAGCGATGATAAACAATCCTGGGTACATTAAAAGGACTACAAAGAGGATCCTTAGTCGTGGTTGGATAGATCAATTCCGTATGACAAAGGCGTTCGAAATGCTGCCGAGGAAAAGGAACAGGTTAAGTAACGCTTGGGGTAGTTATAGATGATGTGGTTGGTTTAGATGGATGGCAATATGGTGTAACTGCGCTTCCTGAAGAAAATATGTGAAAATATGCGAAAACTAAAGGCAACAAGCAGAAAGTTGATGGAGTTTTAACCATAAAGGTTTCCTTCCGTGTAAATATTACAGATTTTAGACACTTGTATGGGCCCACAGGGCGCTAAGTCAGGATAATGATATCAAATTCAAATACATTTATTTGATAATTGATTTAGAAGCTCTATTTAAGGATTCTTTACTCTACCCTCGTACACTTGGTAAGTCTGTCTCCAGCAGCTGCATGATCGGCCTTCCGTAGGGTACGAGTTGAAGGATGTGTGGAGTGTAGTGATAATTCCTTTGAGGAAGAATTGTGAAGGTAGCGTAGGGTACAGTATTCACGGAAAGGTAAAGTTAAAGTGAGTAATGGATGAGGTTGGTATATGAACAGAGGTCTTAGAGAAAAGATAAATAAATGAGTCTAAGGTACCAGTGTAGACAGAAGACGTTGGGGGAATAAGAATGCTTCTTCAAGCCGGGTAAATATGTATATTAAATAACAGAAAACCCCATAGACTCTGTCTGAAATAGTTTTAGAACGCAAGTCCTATAAAACGAGCCTGTTTGCCTAAGCCTATCCTACTTGTTTAGAAGTTCAATCTAACAGCACATTGTGTTTTGGCATGAGACTCCCTATGAGATAACATCCCAAGTTTCACTGCGTATATCAATGAAAATCTAAAGCTCTGTCTTCTAGTACGAACGATATTTCTTGCCGCAACTTGCACCATAAAGGTTTTTTCTCGGACAGTCACGAATTTACTGTGCACAAACGCATCCACTGCACCGGGCTGTCTTTTAGTACCATGCCGGCGTATGCCTCAATCAGCCATGGTTGATACTGTGGCTGGCTTGAGAAGTGCAAGATTAGGCCTACACTCTGTACAGTAAAGTATCGAGAACAATGCCGAGGTGGATCATTCTTTCTCGCGAGATTTCTGAAGAAGGCTCCTAAGAACAGAATCCCTCATATGATCATTCATTTTGGCTCTTTTTGTCTCCTGACCATCGTACATTAATCTTGGTCTATTAGTTTTCAGGCTTATGATACTGATCTTGGTCAATGATCAAATCTTTTGAATTCATTTTAAATTATTGGCGTTTCTACCCCCTCCAATTCATGTCTCCAGCGGGACCCATAAACCTCCATAGGTAAGTTATGCCTTAATACTTGGAAGGCCTCCTGTTTGATCATGTTGGGAGCCGCGTCTCTCTTAGATGATGACGGCGTGAATTCCTCGGTTCCTGGACCATACATGCACTTAGAGTGTGGTATTATACCTTCATGAGCTACTCTATGGGCTACTTATCTTTTACTACGCCCACTAGTATTCTGACCGATATTCTCGCTAACTGGATTGCGACAACTTACGCGTACTTCAATGAGGCCGACGACCCCTAAACTGTTGGTTGAAATGCCTTTCAGGCGAGGACCACGGAACCTTTTTTCAGGACCTCAACCAATGCCATTCTTCTCTCTTCAATGGAAGGTGTGGTGTGGAACAATGATATTCAGGATTCCTTGTAGTTGCTGTGAGCCTGAACGGTTCTATTAACATCCTTTATTGCAGAAAGCCCTTCATCCATTTTACCAATTACGATTAGTCTGCCTTTTTGCGATAGGTTTTTTAAGCTTTCAAATTTTTATCCTTGCCGCTGCTCGCGACGCGTCAAGATCACTGAATTTACCAAAATTGTCCCTCACAACCGTCATGATACCGCATAGAAGTTTTGATGATGTGAAAATGGTAAATACTGACAGATGAGTAATTCAATGTCAAGTCAGAGAGAAAGGCTGCGTGAATTTCTGTGTAGATTTTCGTGAAGTGTTGTGTTTCCTGGATGATGACCTAATTTGTGTGTCTAAGAAATCGCGGCTCTATGGGGCTCGTGGTGGGGTAGGATGCTTGGTACTGAACACTGACCATACTATGATACGTTGTTTGACACATCTGCCAAAACTAAGTCTATCGCCATTAATCAGTTCTCTACGCATAACCTTTAAATATTCTGTAGGAATCCAACTAAACGAAAAACAAACCAATTGGGCTTGATACTTGTAAAATCTACTTTCTCAAGACTCTCTAATCATGGCGGACGCACCAACAGCAAGTATGGCAAAGCTTCAGCTTGACGAGATGACGGGTGAGATGGTATCAAAAGGAGAACTTAAGAAAAGAAATGCAAAGCGGGCAAAGAAGCTTGCTCAAGCTAAGGTCAAATCAGATGTGCAATCTCAGCCTCCAAAAGTAGTTTCCGACAAGACAAAGGTTGAAAATGTAGACAAGGAAAATATCGCGAATATGTTTAGCCATGGTTGGCTTGACGAAGTTTATAAAGAACGTCCCGTTAAACCTGTAACTACTAGATTTCCCCCAGAACCAAATGGGTATCTGCATATCGGCCACGCCAAAGCTATCGCCGTAAACTTTGGCTTTGCGAAGTTTCATGGAGGTGACTGTTATTTACGATTTGATGATACCAACCCAGAAGCGGAGGAAGAAAAATACTTCATTGCGATCCAGGAGCTGATAGAATGGCTCGGGTTTAAACCATGTGCCGTGACGTACTCTAGCGATAATTTCGATAAATTATATGAAAAAGCAGAAGAATTAATTCAGCTCCAGAAGGCATATGTCTGCAGTTGTGAAGGTATTTTGGAAATCTGGCTAATTATCTCATGCACTGATTAGCTTGTTAGATGCCGAAATAAAAGCTCAACGCGGAGGAGACGAAAGAGGCCCTCGTTTTCGATGCGCTCATGCAGATCAATCAATAGAATATAACCTCACAGAATTCAGAGCCATGCGGGATGGAAAATATAGGCCTAGAGAAGCTTTTTTGCGAATGAAACAGGATATAGAAGATGGAAATCCGCAAATGTGGGATCTAGCCGCCTACAGAGTTCTCGATGCTGAGCATCATCGAACAGGGTCCAAGTGGAAGATTTATCCAACCTATGATTTCACTCATTGCCTCTGCGATAGCTTTGAAAAAATCACCCACTCACTCTGCACAACAGAGTTTATTCAGTCAAGAGTTTCATATGAATGGTTGAATAAGACTTTGAAGGTTTATGAGCCAATGCAAAGAGAATATGGTCGTCTAAGTATTGCTGGAACTATCCTTTCAAAACGTAAAATTATGAAGCTTGTTAACGAAAACTACGTTCGAGGTTGGGATGACCCTAGACTATACACTCTCAGTGGTATCCGAAGACGTGGTGTACCTCCTGGAGCAATTTTAGAGTTTGTCAATGAGATTGGAGTTACTACCGCGCCAACTATTATCCAGATGTCGCGCTTTGATCAGACAATAAGACGATACCTAGAGCAAACAGTCCCTCGCTTAATGTTAGTACTTGATCCTTTGCCTGTAACAATTGAAGATGCTGAGGAGATGGAGCTTGAGTTACCTTTCTCGCCAAAGATTCCTGCCATGGGTGCTCACAAGGTAAACTTGACCAAAACTATCTACATAGAACGAACCGACTTTAGGGAAGTTGATAGCAAAGATTATTTCCGACTCGCACCTGGAAAGTCGGTTGGTTTACTCCAAGTTCCATTTCCGATAAAGGCTATCTCTTTTACTAAGGAGGGCCAAAATATTACCAGTGTCCTAGCTCGCTATGATAAAGAAGGTAAAAAGCCAAAAACATATATTCATTGGGTCTGTAGTGGGTCACGAAATGTTGAGGTCCGCCTGCATAATGCATTATTTAAGAGTGAGAGGCCAGAAGCTGCTGAAGGTGGATTTCTGAACGATATCAATCCTGACAGCGAGAAAGTCTGGCCGGGAGCGCTGATTGAGTCTGGATTTGATGAGGTAAGAAATCGTGCTCCTTGGCCCAAAGCGGCAGGGGAATCCAATCTGGGGAAAGGAAGATTCGAGTCTATTAGATTTCAAGCTATGAGAGTGGCATACATGGTAAGTTTAAAGTTCCAACACCCTCTGGTGAACTGTACTTAAAATTCCTGGGTAGACTGTGGATTCAGATAGTACCGATGACAAGATCATTTTGAACCGTATTGTTAGTCTCAAGGAAGATTCTAGCAAGGACCGTCCGCAATAAATATGACCTGTGGCCAGTATCCACAAGCTTTCTCGACCCAATTATTATATTCGGTGAGGAACAAAATCAACTTTTGCAATAAATATTGTCTTTTAGTTGTCTTCTATTAACATCGCTCGAAGCTGTCTGGAATTTTTGTTGTTTCAAATTACAGAAACTGTGATAAATTCAGCATGTAAAAATCAACTCGAGCTAAAGCTTCACGGAAAATAGATGGTATGCGACCAATTTTCCGCTATTTCTCATTATTCCCTCCTTCTCTCCAGCCCTATAATACATATAAAACCCCCAGAACAATACCATTTCTCACTTCGAAAATATCTTTGCGTCAGAGACATGTTCTTGAACAGAATAACTCAAATTTAAATGAAATATTATATTTTATCAGTGGGAACTATTTCACCTACTCATGTAAACAAAGCTAGTCAGGTCATGTGACCTGACTAACAGTATGAAGATGTTGGGATATTGAGAATGTATAGTCACAAGAGTAAGATAATACAGATGGTAATTTACGACATGTGGGGAATGTGAAGATATGGTGCTAGGAATGTAGAGTGATAAAGATGTGTTATGTACTAAGGATGTGGATACCTCTCACTTGACCAACTGGCTGACTAAGCTGCATTTCCTGACAACAGACTTCAACTGTAGCAGTGGAACTCTCTGATCAACATTTACAACGCAATACCGTGTACCACGTATCTTTCTTGAGATATTTTTTAAATTTAATAATTCACAGTTGTCTTCTATGCTAATTTAAGCATCACGAGCCACAAGATATTCATGAATATGTTACGATAAGCAGCTAGATAGATTTTCACCTTTTTTATAGTCTGTATCTTGTTGTTCAAGTCGAGTCATTATATTCCTTATTGTATTGCAATCCTTCAATTATCTCTCATTATGCTTTATATCTTAAAATTGTCATTTATGGAACAACAAAGCCAATTTTATAACTTTTTATAGAACATGAATGTAAGCACGTAGCGTGAAATTTTTTTAATAAGTCTATATTCGGATTTGATACTAATTATGAGAATATTCTCGGAATATACATCAGATCTGGGTATATACCTCATGGACTGAGCATTCAATCCAATATTATTTGGGACAAATTATTCAAAGTCCAACTTTGATCAATACTTTGTCTATAGTGTCACATGTTTATTAATAAAAATATTTAACCATCAAAATAGTTCAATAAAAATTTTCATGTTCATAATTAACATGGTAAGTGGTAAATAATGACAACCCTATTTTGTCTAGATCAAATAATTTTTACAACTTTAGTAAGTCTCTCCACACTTACTACGATGCTACTTGTAAACATATATTTATCTCATCAAGCTTATTATGTGTGTGTGTTTATTTTTTTGCTTGAGATTATAACTGTCTAACACATTGGGCTCCTCTCTAACCCGGGCTATGTGACGGGCTAGGACTTTCGGCCAATGCACGAAAGCAATGCCACAATTAAATGTTTATATTTTCTATGAGGATTTACGAGCGGGAAGGGGGACTATTCTCAACACCTGTCAGTGGTGTCCCCTACAAACCTCCAGCTCTCAGCTCTCACTGTAGAGTCTGTAGAGCCGAGATTGAGTAACAAAGTCCTCACTTCGACGAGGATTCCCAATCGCTTTCGCGGTCTATATCGTCTTCATCTCTCAACACATTCCCCCATCACCACTATCATGAAGCTAACAGCGATCAGATCAGATGGTAGGGTCAAAGCCCTACTCATCATCAACTCTTGATCATAGAGGAAAAGCCACCTGATGAGTTTCCGAAGCATACCCAGCACCCGATATCACGGTACTAGAATGGAAGTTGGCGTGGTTTAAGATTAAGCGATAACTGAGCCTCTTAAGACCTTCGTGTAGCTAGATAGTCTCTTCCCTTCTCATCGCACAAGTCATATATAATATTTACCTCGTTCTTCGTACCCTCGCCCTGTGACACCCGATGCGGAGATTGCGGATTGGATCAAGTCGGCCTCGACTGTTACAAAGAAGAGGGATATAGATAAGTATGCGCACCTCATAAGGTCCCGGTGTCTAGGCCTCGACTAGCCGAGGCCGCAGGTTTAATGAGACTTTTTTCTGCGCACGCAGTTTCCATTGCTACCATTTTATTTTTTTGGGTAGAAGGTTTCGTGAAAAAGGTGGCCGAATTCCACGGGTGAACACTGAGCTGAATGGCTATTCATCAAGAGGAATATATCAATGATCTTTCAAGTGACAAAAGAGGATAGGAGCACTGTACAAGGTGTGGCCCGGGTCAGAGAGGAGCCCAATGTGCTAGATAGTCATAGACTCAAGTATCACAATAAAAAAACACACACACATACGATCGGGAAGCTACGGCTCATTATAACTGTTGTTATTTATGCGACAGTGGAATTAAGAGTATACTGCATACCAGCTATATATTCAGCTGCGTGTGGATACTTGCTCTCGAAATCAGATTCCTTATAATATAAATATAAATATATATATATAATTTATTGTGTGTATTATAACTACAACTTTTGATGCTTGTTTTCTTATTCTTACAATTATCTACACACTTCACAATTACGGAAAGTGTGGAATTCTAAGCGAGACACGTGATACAATTACAGATTTATCGCATGACTTTCAACATCCCCCTTCAGGTGATACTCATACATAGGCATATTAGATTAATGTAAGCGGCTCACGCACTATAGGTAGTCATGTTAAGCATTTTCAGGAATTGCCTGTGCTTGTCGAAGGTCAGTCCTTTCGTCAATCCATCAGCAGCCATCTCTTTGGTGGCAAGGTACTCCAATTCAACCTCTTTTCGTTCCAATTGTTCACAAATGTAAAAGTATTTCGTGGCAATGTGCTTGGTCCGGTTGTGGAATACAGGATTTTCAGCTAACTTTAGGCTCCCTTGATTATCTCCGTAAATTTTGATCTTTTTGACATCTTCTCCTTTGTAGCCAAGTTGATTTAGCAACATGCGTAACCAAGAGGCCTCCATACTTGCTTTACCCAAGGCATAGAATTCTGCTTCGGTAGTGGACTGAGCTACACTTTCAAAGCGTTTGGACGCGGTTGAAATAACGCCTCCGCCAAAGAAAAACACATATCCCCAAGTTGATTTTTGGGTTGAATGGCATCCCGCAAAATCAGAGTCAGCCACACCGTAAAGCTTGCAGCAATCAGTTCCCCCGAATTTAATACCAAGGTTTATAGTGCCCTTGAGGTATTGGAGGACACGTTTAGCCGCCCTTAGGTGCTGAGGAGATGGGTTATGGTTAAATCTGGATAGAAGGCCACAGGTCCATAGTATATCCGGTCTGGTCTTACTTGCCAGATACATAACTGATCCTACAATAGACTGATAGAGAGTGATGTCTTTCTTCGGTGCCACCCCATCATATGGAATCATGTTGATCATAGCGCCAGGCTCGAAAGGAGTGGATACTGGGTGACAATCTTCCATTCCAAATCGTTTCAGCAATTTTTTAGTGTAGGCATCTTGACAGAGTATAATCTGATATTTTTTCCAGTCTCTGACAATCCTAACTCCAGGATAATAGGCTGCTGGACCCATATCTTCTGTCTCGAATAGGCCGAGTAGCCGTTCCTTCATCTTGCCGAATTCAACACCTTGTTTTCCTATCAAAAGTATGTCGTCTATGTAGGTCACAATTATGAACCCTGTGATTTCATGTACATATGTTCCTGGATCGGCTGTTAGTGGTTTAAATCCCAACGTTGAAAGTTGTTTAGCCAGTAATTGTTGCCAAAGCCTAGGGGCTTGCTTTAGGCCATACATTCCACGAAGTAGTTTCCCGACGTGATCACTGTTGGGGATTTTTTCCCAGAAAGGTGGTAGCATTACATAGACCTCTTTATCCATCTCATTATTCAGAAATGCTGTTATGACATCCATTTGATCCATCTCGAGACCATGAAGAGCTGCTAAAGCTACAGCTACTTTCCATATCTCAGAGCGAGCTACGCCAGCAAACGTTTCCTCATAGCCGACACCATACTTCTGTTCAAATCCTCGAACGCAGCATCTGACCTTGTACTTGAGGACTTTGCCTTCCTTATCACGCTTGGTTTTAAATACCAATTTGACTGACAAAAGTCGTTTACCAGCTGGTATATCCTTCTTTTGAGCTAGTGCCCAAGTTTTCTTTCGTAGAAGAGACTCATATTCTTGGTAAATGGCAAGCCGCCACTCGTTAGCGTTCTTACTCGCCAAGGCTTCTATAATGGTTTCAGGGTTGTCGGATATATCCCTCCCTGCAATGAACGCGGCTGCCGTAGATGAATTGTCATTGGCTAGTTCTGACTTAAATTTAGCCGCACGCGATCGTGTCATTCGAGGTTCAGTAGGCGCCTCGTACACTTTAGTTTTTCTGGACTTGTCTAGACAAATCGTTTTCTCCTCTTGGAAACACTCGTTAGCTTCATGCATTGAATCTAAGTTAGTTGCGTTCGTTGGCATAGGCATTTCAACGGTGTCCTCTGGCTCGCTGACAATTCCTTCATCGGTGTCAACATTATTGGTCACTTCCTTCTGTAGGGAACCAAGGTTTTCATGAATTATTTCTAGAGGGGGTTTGGTCTGAGGTCGACTTGACTCGTCGCTCTGATATAAAGTTTCTCCACAAGTTCCCGACGAGTTCTGCTGAGATGTAGATTCAGAAGACATTCGAGTATCCCCCTCGATGGAAGTTCCAATCTCCTCTAAGAGTGCATCTGAAATGTAACCGTGCTCATCAAACCGGACATGAGAAGATCTTATAATCTTCTTCCCGCTTCTCGTTGGCACGTAAAGCCGATAGATGCTATTCCCTTCTTATCCAACCAATATACCAGCCTCAGCTCTCAGGGCTAGTTTGGCTGCGTGAGGTCTTTCTTCTTTTGGAATTTGAACATATGCCTTGCATCCAAGCACTCTAAGATGGGGTATGGATGGTTTTTTGTCATCTGTGGGGTGGATATGATCCATGAACATTTCAAATGGTGTTTTATCAAACACACGATTTGCTGTTCGATTTGTGATATGCGTGACGGCGCGTATTAATTCTGGCCAAAGGAATTCAGGTATAGCCTGATCCACCATGACGGTTCGCAGCTTATCAAGTATCACGCGGTTGGATCTTTCACTGCCCCCATTTTGATACGACGAGTAGGGCGTTGTTACTTCAAGGTGAGTAGCCAACTCTGTCATTAGGTTACTCAATTTAGAGCCTCTGAACTCCAAGCCTCCGTTTAGAATGAACTTCTTAATTGTACGATCATATTGAGTTCTTGTTTCAACGGCGAAGTTCTTGACATTTTCGAAGGCTTCTCTCTTCTCTGGATGAGTTATAGCCCATCTCATGTTGGTGGCTAAATCAGTAAAAATGGTGGCATACTTTTGATTCATAATTCCTTCAGGAATCACTTTTATCACGTCAATACCCACTGCATCAAAGATTTTCTTAGGCTTGGCTCTAGCCTCTTTGCTGACACGACGAATTGGCTTACTCAATTCACATGCCTCGCACAACTCACTAGGACGGACGTTAGACTTGTCCATGCTGTCCGCGTAATTCATTCCATGGGTGAGCTGACTAGTCTTTCTGACATTTTCAATACTAATGTGTCCGAGGCGACGATGCATTGGCTTAATATCGGGTTTTATATCTGAAAGCCACGCTGGATACGCAACGTTCGCGTACTCGTCAACTGCTTCTTTTATAAGACAGCGTGCATCAGTATATAATAGAATAGACCATTTTGACGTCTTCACATATCCATCATGGATTGTGCAGCCCGCTCTGAGTAATTTCTTTCCACTGACTAGATTAGTGGGAAAGCCTGGGACGTAAAGACATTTTTTCAATTCTACAACTTGATGTCTTCCTCCTTCCAATGCAACAATCAGTTGCACTGTTCCATGACCTTTAGGTGTGACGCTTCTTCCGCCACATTGTATTGGCCTCAAGCCAACCTCCTCCTCATAGTGAGTGAATCTATCCATAGAGTTGGCTATATGCTCATCTGACCCCGTGTCGTTAAGCCAATGGTCGTTCCAATGAGTTTTTCGTATTGCGTAGGTGGAGGGGCTCTGACCATCCGAGCAACTGCTAAGCGCGACGTGGCTAAAGGCGCTAAATGCGGGTATTCCAAAGTTTGAAGTCGGATTGTTATCTGTATCATCATCTCGGATTTCTTTAGACTTTCCTTTGCCTTTGGCGTCGCGTCTCTTAAGCTTGTCGGTATTTTTCTGGTTCAGATAATTTTGACGTGTAAGCCATTTTTTCCCATTTTTAGCCTCCCAATCCTGACGAAGCGATTTATTGTGCTCATAGCACTTGCTATTCTTGCAATATAGGCAATTGAATTTATTGCCGCCTTCATTAGCCTTCCCTCTTCCCTTCGCCATCATAATAGTGCTAGAGGAGCATGTCTCGAAATTGCGTGCCTCATCTAGGAGATCAGCAATTAAATAGTCGAGTGAGGGAGCTACGGCAGTGTTTCGAGCCTGGGATCTCTGTCTCTCGGCCCAAACTGGAAACTTTCTAGCCACTCCGGCGATAAAGAACATTCCATTCCATTTCTCTGGTATAGAATCAGAGAGTGAGGAGATCTTTTCGACCCTTTTGGTGAACTCAGAAACATAGTGGTTGAGGTTGATGAAGTCTTCAAATCTTATATTCGACCAATCAATTATGGCTCGATACTCTAGATTCCAACCTTTTCCCTAAAACCGTTCTTGCAGACTTGTCCACATTTGGAGAGCTGAAGTCTTGCCATCAATCATGCCGTGAATATTTGGGGCTGAGTTGATCATAATGGCTAGTTTCATCCTAGCATCTCCAGCGAGCCACTACTTTCTCATTTCAAATGCCTCCTTATTCAAAAATCTTTCTTTGATGGACACATGTGGGGGTTCTTCCACTTCGTCACATATGTAGTCCTCCAAGTTGTTGGCTAGAGCAATGTTCTCCATATTGTTCTTCCATTGCTCGTAATTTTCCTCCCCCTTCAACTTGAAATAAGGAGGCAACTGGAGTGTACCGAAATTTCCCATAGCATTTGAGGAGGCCTTAGGTTGACTCCACACAGGCTTATTGCTTGACGTAAGCATCTCCTCAATCTTTGGAGCCATCTTGGAACTTTCGAAATCTTGGACAGACATTGCACCTTTTCGTATAATTAATTTAGGTGTGGCGGCTAGTAAGCCGGTAGATTGCCTGTAGCCTGTGATATTCATCTCATGCATACTTATTACCTCAGCGCTAAGATACGTTGGTATTAAAAGTCTGGTACTGCCCGTGCACGAAACATCGTTGGTAACTAGCCCACACTTTAATAGTGGGAGCCGGACTAGAGGACAGAGACTAGTGTTTGAAATATTGGAATCATGTATATAAATAGGGCGTTGAGTGTAGCAGTAGTCTTGTTCTTCAGTTAGTAAATAAACTTACCTTTCGACATATGAACGCCCAAGCTTTATTTATTGGAACTGTTAAATTAGGTTGAGGTTAAGAAATCTTTTGACCTATTAGCTTTTGCTACCGGACTCAGAACCTGTTGTTATTTATGCGACAGTGGAGTTAAGAGTATACTGCATACCAGCTATATATTCAGCTGTGTGTGGATACTTGCTCTCGAAATCAGATTCCTTATAATATAAATATAAATATATATATATATAATTTATTGTGTGTATTATAACTACAACTTTTGATGCTTGTTTTCTTATTCTTACAATTATCTACACACTTCACAATTACGGAAAGTGTGGAATTCTAAGCGAGACACGTGATACAATTACAGATTTATCGCATGACTTTCAACAATAACCACAATGCCTGTTCCAGAGACCCTGACCCTTTACACGTGATCTGATAATACTCCCATATAGTGAGAAGATTTACAAACTCTTTTGTGCCTCAGACCATTATACTCAACCTGGTTTCTTATAACCTGTTAAATCGAGCAGCACCATGGCTGCGCACAATCAGCCCTCACCCTCGGCGTCAATCGACCCAGGCGACCTACTACACCCGAGCCTTCTTGGGATTGCTGCTGCGATGGAGCAATCAGAGCGCGAAAGAAAGCAGAGAACGAGCCTAGCTCAGGATTTCCTACAAAATATCGACGCCTGGGTGAAATCTAAGGCAGGAACTGAAGGCGCGGTTCTAGTCACGCCTTTCATCGAAAAAATATCACCTATAGTGACAGCGTTTGCAATAGGAAAGACCGATGCTACAGTCCCCAAAGGCAAGACCCCACACCCCGAAGTCACGGAGATAACAACCTCTGCGCCTAGGGCGACAAAAAGAAGCGATGAATCGCACCACCAACTGCCCCAAAAGCCACAGGAGACTGCGCACCCGTGGGTTACAGTAGCTCGGAAAGCGGCTAAGCTCCCATATCCACCCGCGTTCCCCACCCCTCGAAGGCCCATTACAGATGTAAAGCCTAATGCACAAAACCCCCCAAAAGAAGACAAACGTCTCTTTGTCAGATTGGGTCAAGAATATGGCTGGCGCAAATTGTCTCCAGTCACAATAAAGAAGATGATCACTAAGAAAGCGGGAGTTGCAGCATCTGCAATCACGGCTATGCACCAGGTTCGATCAGGCCTAGCACTGGATTGCGCATCAGACGGGCTTCAAGAAACAATACTGGGAGTTGCAGGAATATTTCAGCAAGAAAACATCTGCATCAAAGCAGCGTCGGATTGAATGTCAATGATAGTGTCACACGTACCACTATATATCAGAACACTCGAAGGTAGTATTTCGGTAACTAGCAAAATGGTTACAACAGAATGTCAAGCTAGATGAGGGGTCACACCAGTGCAGGTGCAACCAAACCCAGCTAGGCTCGGACAATATTCCACGAGCTGGATTATTCACTTCAAACAGAAACCGGAAAACTGTAAGTTCAGGCTCTTTGACAAAAGCGGACCTGCAATCCCGCTCGTTTGCCAACGCCCTATAGAACAATGTCAGAGATGCTGGGGATTTCACAACATACAATCTTGCACTAAAGGACAAAGGTGCGGAAGATGCAACGAAGTACACGAGACAAATGAATGTCAATTCAAGGTACCCAAATGTGCAAATTGCGCAGGTCCTCATGAATCGACCAACCTGAAATGTATGGCACAACCTAGGTGCAAGAACGGAATATTCCACTCCCGCACACTAGCGGAATTAGGAGTTATACGAGGACATGGACATCGTGACTTTCAGGCTGCACAAGCAGAGTCGGAGAAAAAGGATAAGGCCCCAGAGGTCGTCTTTACCCCGGAAGACACGATGCAAAATTAATGAGTTGTGCAACCACAACTCATGACCACACCGAACAACAACACGCCCTTCTATTTCACCAAGTGAACGTGGGAAAGGGCGGAGAGAATATGGATATCGAACTTCCGCAGGCATGGGAGGCCGGAGCTCACATTTTCATGGTACAGGAACCATGGACAATGCAGAAAAATGGAGGACTTATCACAAAAAGTCACCCGAGCTTCAACAGTTACAAGCCGACGGGAGCAGGTGGGACCCGCCCGCAGGCAATCAGCTTCGACCGTAAAGGTTTATTGGCAACGCAAGTATTCCATTCATCCCAGGATCAAACCGGCAATTACTGCTTTGTGAAAGCCTGCAGGGTGAAGTTTGTTAATGTATATTGTGCACCGGGACTTAATGATACCCTCGATCCTTTGCTTAGACGGCGCCCCTCAGGTCCTGCAATTGAAGGGGGGACTTCAACGCTATCTAAAGGCACTGGCAACCACAGGCTACTCGTCAGTACAGTAATGGTGACCAAATAATGGAATGGGCTACAGCTCAGGATATGCACTTACTTACCACTATTGGCGTACCTACACACAGGGATGGAAATGTGTTGGATCTTGTATGGAGCAATGTCACAGCAGAGGCATTGGTATCACACAAGTATAATTGCACATCAGACCATATGACTATTGTTGGGTCCGTCGAAGCAAGACGAAAGCCCGATATGTCTAGAATAAGCCAAGAACTGCAGCTACGCAATCAAGACCTTGCCAAGTTTGCCCAGTATGTCAAAGCGTGGGTCAGACCAGGCCCTTTGAACAGCGTAAGCGACATTGAATGCCAGCTATCAAGCTCGATGGAGGCTTTGGGTGACGCACGCAAGGCAGTAGGTTACAAACCTGCAAGAGCGCGAAGAAGTACAGCTCTGTGGTGGAATGAGGACTGCAAACTTAAGCACCACGAGTCCATGAAGCTAGAAGCTGCCCAGACAGCGAGGCAGAAGTGCGGAAAAATTTTAAGCATGCAGTAAGAGCGGCAAAAAGAGATCACTGGAGGAAGCAGGTTGAGAATGCTACAACAGACTCACAAGTCTTCAAATTGATGCAGTGGATAAAACCTAAGATAGGCCGAGATCCTCCCCCCCTCAAAATTGCGGAGAATATGCAGACATCAGACCTGCTTAAACGAGCAGAAGCTTTAAGAGACTCTCTTCTCACCAAATTTGACGCGGCCCGAAACCTCCCAACGTGGAAATCCGAACAAACAGAGTCAATCCCGTGGAATGTGACAATATCACTAGAGGATGTAACAACAAGTACTATTGGCTCAGGCAACAAGTCCCCAGGTTCAGACAAGATAACAGTGCGACTACTGAGAGCATGCTGGCCAGCTATTGGGCGGCAGATAAAGAACATCTTCCAAGCGTGTTTAGAGTATGGGCATTTTCCTACCAAATTCCGAGTAGCAGAAATCATCATGCTTCCAAAACCAGGACGGGACCTAGCAACAGCTAAAGGATGGCGACCGATCTCCCTTCTCTCTTGCTTGAGCAAAGGGCTAGAACGAATAGTAGCCAAAAGAATAGCGTGGCTAGCAATCAAACATCGTGTTGTCCCTCAACAGCTTTTCGGCGTACTCCCAGGACGCTCAGCAGTCGACCTTGTTTTATGTGTCATACATAATGCAGAGGCGGCAATGCGGAACAACAAGATCACAGCAATCATTACCCTAGACGTGTAGGGCGCATTTGATGCAGTTCTCCACAAACGGCTGTTACACTGGATGAGAAACCAAGGGTGGCCCAGGCTATTATGCCAATGGGTCGAGTCATTATTGACCCGACGAAGAATACAAGTTTGACACCAGGATGGAATGACCCGAGACAAAGTCGTGGAGTGTGGGGTCCCGCAAGGCTCACCACTATAACCACTACTATTTCTCCTGTACATTTCCATTCTATTTAAAAATGGGAGCGAGGTCAACAAGTTTGGGTACGCAGACGACATCGCCATTTTCACCACTGGAAGCACAGTAGCTGAGGCGGTGGAGCATAGTCAAGCAGAAGTGGAGAAGCTTTTGCGGGTTGCAAACAAGCATGAAATACGTTTTGACCCGTCGAAGTCTGACCCAGTGATAATTGGAGGGGGTCCTAAGAAAAAGCTGGATACAACAGGCTTAGCCATCCAGATCCAAGGTAACAAGATAATACCTTCCCCGTATATCAAATGGCTTGGGGTATGGACAGACTCCCAACTCAACTTCAAGCAGCACGTGCAAGAATGGTGCGAGAAATTTCAGAGGCCAATGCAGTTTATGCAGCAAATCAACAGCGTTAAACAGGACGCAGGCCCGCAACCAATGATCAAGGCAGTATAGGCATGTATCATAAATACAGCAATGTATGGAGCCGAAGTATGGTGGCCGGACTTGACCCAGGTCACGACTAATAGGAGCAAGAAAGTGAGCACAGGAATCAGCTGGCATACAGATATCTTGGACAGTACAATTATCAAGGCAATTCAGGCAGCACTACTGGTATGGCGAACTACCCCGAACAAGGCTCTCCACAGAGAGTCTGGTATCCCCCCTGCAGCAATTATCTTTCAGCAAACGCAATTGAGAGCTGTGGTGCGAATCTAACAAATGGACTTCCGGCATCCTCTGGTAGCCAGATCCCAAGAAGGTCCAAAGGAAACCATAAACCGCCTAGGACTCTACGCAGGACAGAAGAACCGATCGTTCAAAAATCCAGAGCGCTACCTGACACGTTTGCAGACCAGCATTCAGGACGTACCTGTGACGGCTTGTAAGCCGGTAATTGCCTGTAGCCTGCGCTGTCTAACGCAGGCTTAGCATGAAACAAGGAGGGCCTTATAAGTGGCAATAATAATACTGTAACACGTCCGGGGATGGGGCACGAAAATGTGATACGAGTAGGGGATATGAGTAGGGAATACGAGTAAGGAATACGGATATACAGATAGAAATCTGTGTCATTGGCTGGGATAATAATCATGTATAAAGTAACTGTTATTATCCTCTTCAATCTGTAGTTCACCATAGATTGAAATTAAAACTACCTCTGACCATAAGGTTGCCCAAGTGCCTATGTTTAGACTGTGACAATATTTCAATCTCTCAAAAACTCACCATTCACGACGAACGACGAACGACGATACGAAAGACGATACGAAAGATGATACGAAAGACGATACGAAAGACGATACGGAAGACAATACGAAAGACGATACAGAAGACAATACGAAAGACGATACAAGAGAAAACACGATTAACGGAAGACGAAGAATGTCTAACAAGTTAAATTCAGCCTTGTCTGAAAACAATTTCTTGAAGGAGGAAAACCTTCGCCTTCGAATGCAATTAGGAATCTCGGCATTGCCTAGCAGGACCCCCGATCAAACTTCGGAGGTTGAGATAATCAAAGACCCAGCGAGGAAAAATGGTAAATTAAAACCTAACCAACTTCCTTCTTACGATGGCAATAGGAAGAAATACCCCGCATGGAGAAAAGCTGTGCTGTCTGCATTACGTCTCGACTGGAACACATTCAAATATAGTGACCAGCAAGTATTTTTGATGATCTACAATTCTTTGGAGGGAATGGCTCAAGAGGAGGCCAGTTCATATTTCGAGACCGGAGGGAAGAACGGAATGGAGAGCCCGGAGGATTTCATCGGATTCTTGGACCGTAGCAACTGGGACCTCACTCGAATCACCCGTGCTAGGACAGAATTGGGAAAATTAAAGATGGGAGAATACCAGGAGTGGAATACCTTTTTTCCCTCCTGGTCAAATAAGCTTACAGAAGGGAGAGGTGATATGTGGCCTGACGAGACCAAGATCACCATGCTCCGTGGTGCATTAAATAAAACTCTTCGAAAAGCCTTGGCCAGCAACCATCTTCTACCGCAGAACGACTTCTTTGCATGGACTAAAATTGTTGGACAGATATCACATCAGCACGAAGAGATAGATGTTCAACCGAACCGAAGTGGGGGTTGGGTCACGTCAGAAGGGTTGGACCGTTCCAGGAACAATCAAAGCGTCAATGGCTTGGGTCGCCGTGAAGTAGGCCATATTAACTGTGGAGGGAAATTTAACGCAGGATGGAGGCCTTCTAACAATACACGCAGAATTGTCGGGGAAGTTGATACAGCGGGCGATACTTTCATGGGAGGTGTAAACTCTGCTAATGTAGCACGGGGTGCGAATGGCAAGCCGCTACGTGCAAGATGGAAGTCGCCAGATCAAATCCAGAGACTCCAAAGGGAGGGTAAGTGTTTTCGATGCGAGCGTCAGGGCTGTAGCACGAGAGTCTGCCCGGTATTGCCTGCGCGGAAACCAGGTGCTGTTGGTATTTCAGCCTCACCAGCTTCTCTCCCGGCAATCGATTTACGGCTATTAATGGAGGACGAAGACGAAAATGAGGCATTGGGTCAATATTTTTCGGAAAACTAGATGCTCCTGAGCAAAGTCGCACTCAGGAGCCTAAGGCAGTTGTTAGCCAGGAAATAATTATGAATACAACTCCATTTTTAATTAATGCTTTAATCAATGATTCTAATATGGTGCAAGCATTAGTGGATAATGGTTGTTTGTGCTCCGGAATTATTAATGATGATCTCGCTTCTAAGTTACAACTGCCGCGCATACGTATTAACCCTCGCTCTTTGGAAACGGCCGAAGATTCAACGACTAATAAGCCTATAGTCGATAGTATCACACACATCTCTCTAGATTTAGACGGGTACATGATGCCAAAGATATGGATGTACATCGTCCCACATTGTACGCACCAAATGATACTTGGAAAGAAGTGGCTCGAAGACCAAGATGCCGTGATTCATGCGAAAGAACAACGATTGGAGATTCGAAAGAATGGTCTCTCAGTACACAGTGTTAAGCGCTGGAGAAATGCCCTACGCAACATCGCGCGCCCGAGAATGATACCTGTCAATAAGATGGTATCTATGATCAAAAAAGTGCCAGTCTGTAAAGCATCTCTAGATGACATAAATAAAGCTTTACGCACGAAACCAGGCGTTACAATAGAGCAAGCGCAAAACGAATTGCCAGAGCAGGTAAAGGAATTTGCGCACCTTTTTGCGGACGGTAGTGGGGCCGACAAATTGCCACCACTACGTGGTACCCTAGATCATGCCATAAACCTTCAGCAACAGGATGGCAAGCCTCTTTCTCCGCCTTGGGGGCCACTATATGGAATGTCTCGGGAAGAACTACTTGTTCTACGTAAGACGTTGACGGAATTGTTACAGAAGGGCTGGATTCGCCCTAGTAACTCGGCAGCAGCAGCACCAGTGCTATTTGCAAAAAAACCTAATGGAGGTTTGAGATTGTGTGTTGACTATAGAGGGTTGAACGCGATAACCACACCTGACCGGTACCCTCTACCCTTGTTCAAGGAAACTCTTCGGCAGCTGTCGAAGGCAAGATGGTTCACGAAGTTGGATGTCAAATCTGCATTCCATCGTCTTCGAATCAGAGAAGGAGACGAATGGCTGACAGCATTTTGATGTAAACTGGGACTATTTGAGTGGCTCGTGACCCCTTTTGGTTTGATTAATGCGCCCGCTACTTTTCAAAGATATATCAATGAACAGCTGCGTGAACACTTGGATCTCGATGCAACGGCTTATATGGATGATGTACTTGCTTACACTAGTGGCAGTGAAGAAGATCATTGGGATACGGTGCGAAGTATTCTTGGTAAGTTGAGCAAGGCAGGGCTATACCTAGACATTAGCAAATGCGAGTTTCTGTGTCAAGAGGTCAAATACCTGGGATTTATAATTCATGCCGGTAAAGGAATAAAGGTGGATCCAGTCAAAGTCAAGGCAATTTTGGAATGGGACCCGCCATTGACTGTTAAAGGTGTTCGGTCGTTCCTAGGGTTCGCGAATTTCTATCGATGTTTTGTTGATGGATTCTCAGAGATTGCGGCACCACTTACTGCTCTAACAAAGAAGGATTCGATATGGCAATGGGGTGATGCGGAAAACAACGCCTTCAAAAGATTGAAAAGAATTTTCGCATCCCAACCAGCTTTAGCACAGTGGGATCTAGATCGTGATACGGTGCTTGAAGCTGACTGCTCAGGTTATGCTATGGGAGGTTGTCTATCTCAGATAGACAAGCAGGGTAGATTGCGGCCAGTAGCGTACTATTCGAGACGGCTAACAAGTGCGGAGGCGAATTACCCAATTCATGACAAGGAGATGCTCGCTATTGTAGCATGCTTGCGGGAATGGCAGGCAGAATTGAAGTCAGTAGCTAAGCCGTTTAAAATCTGGAGCGACCACAAAAACCTGAATTATTTCGCATCAAAACGTCTTCTAAATGAGCGGCAGGTGCGATACAACAATGTCTTGCAGCAATTTCAGTACGTGTTGGAATGGCGGCCGGGAAACACCTGCGAAAGACCAAATGCCCTGTCACGTCGAGATCAGGATAAGCCGACCGGATTAAACGATGAGAGAACTGCGGGACGCATAATGCAATTGTTGCCACATCTGCCTGTTAATCCAGTTAATATCGAGCCCAGTGAAGAGGAACTAGACTCAGCTGCTAAGGCAGTATTATTTGACGAAGATGAGCTGCAAACGCTGTGGAAAAGAGGGGTGCAAAGCGATGGCGATTGGCGCCGTGCACGTGATTCTGTGCGCGACGGGGAGCGTGGATTTCCCCCAGACTTAGCCCAAAAGATGAAAGCTAATATTGGCGAGTGCACGGTAGCCGCTGATAATATTCTCCGCGGCCGAGAAAATAGGATCTGGGTGCCTGACTACAAACCTCTTAGGACAGCAATTATGCAACGATCGCATGATAGTCATCTGGCTGGCCACCCTGGGAAAGATACCATGGCTGGCATAATTTTACGACGATGGTTTTGGCCGAAAATCAGGGATTCAGTGCGGAAGTTTATCCGGAACTGTGATACCTGCGGACGGACCACGGTGTGGCGAGAGGCGAAAGCTGGGTTCCTTCGGTCTTTACCAATACCCGATCGCATAGATAGTGAGCTGACTATCGATTTCGTCACAGACCTGCCACAGTTGCGCGGCTGTACAAATGTCATGGTCATCACAGATCGCTTGAGTAAGGACGTTCTAATGTTCGGAACGGAATCAATGGATGCACAACTGTGTGCCTCAACATTTATTGAACGATATTATCGGTACTATGGGTTCCCAAGGTTCCTAACTAGCGACCGGGGTAGTGATTGGGTGAGCCACTTCTGGAGCACGTTTTGCAGACTAACTGGTATTTCACAACGATTATCTACTGCATATCACCCGCAAACCAATGCAAGCGAGCGGGCAAATCAAGAAATGTACAAATACCTCCGAGTGTTTACATGTTATGCTCAAAATAATTGGGTAGACCTCCTACCAATGGCTCAATTGGCATTAAACTCGAGGCCAAACACAGCAATTGGAGGGATAAGTCCATTCTTTTTACGCAATGGTTACGATCTTGACCCTATATCTGAGCCAACCCCATCAACGGAAAAATTGTCAAGGCACCCGGGACAACGAGCTGCAAGTGAGTACGTGCAGAGACTACGTGATGCTCAGGATTTTGCACAGGCGGCAATGGCGTCAGCGCAACAAAGAAATGAGACTAACGCAAACCGACATCGACGGCAACCGGAACAACTTAAGGTTGGCGATAAAGTATGGCTAGACCTACGAAATATTAAGACGCCGCAGCTATCGAAAAAGCTGGCCTGGATTCATGCCAAGTATGAAGTCACAGCAATACCCGACCCATTAACAGTTGAGCTGAACGTTCCTGGAAAGATTCATAATCGTTTCCACGTTGAACTAGTGAAGCGTGCAGGTAACGATCCACTTCCTAGCCAAATTAGAGATGACGCGCAAAACCCACCATTGATGGATGACCTCGAGGAGCCAGAATATGAGGTGGAATCTATACTTCGAGCCCGGTCTATCCGTCGTGGTAGAGGAAATTTTCGCCAAGCTCTGGTAAAATGGACAGGCTGGGCTGAGCCAACATGGGAGCCAATTGATGGTGTAAGGGAAACGCAAGCACTAGACCAATTTGAGGCCACGTACGGAGACATAATGACAAATGATGGCCCAGATAATGAAAGCTCCGGAGGATTCGTGGGTCCTGCAGAGGGCCATACACTGGATAAACGACGCCAAATTCGCAAAGGCAAAAAAAAAAAAAAAAAACAAAAAAAAATATATATATAACCCCCTAACCAACTTCCTAGAATGTCAGAGGGGAGCTTGTGACGGCTTGTAAGCCGGTAATTGCCTGTAGCCTGCGCTGTATAACGCAGGCTTAGCATGAAACAAGGAGGGCCTTATAAGTGGCAATAATAATACTGTAACACGTCCGGGGATGGGGCACGAAAATGTGATACGAGTAGGGGATATGAGTAGGGAATACGAGTAAGGAATACGGATATACAGATAGAAATCTGTGTCATTGGCTGGGATAATAATCATGTGTAAAGTAACTGTTATTATCCTCTTCAATCTGTAGTTCACCATAGATTGAAATTAAAACTACCTCTGACCATAAGGTTGCCCAAGTGCCTATGTTTAGACTGTGACATTACCGCTTGCTGTGGAGTCTGGAAGACTTTTCTATCCAGCATCAGATTGCAGCTACTAACCAGCGACACTAGACAGGGAGTCTGAAGCCACTCTAGCCAAACAATGGATAGAGCACTTGCCAGCCGATACTATATGTGCGTACCTAGATGGCTCATTCTGCGGGCTGGCAAAATCTGCATGGGGCTATACTCTATTCAGAGGACGAAAAATGATTGGGAGAGGTGCAGGCCCTTTGCTTGATGCAGAGACCTATAACACGGAACTCTTGGAAGCCCAGAAAGCCCTCGAAGCAGCTCTACTGGTGGCTGGCAGCAACTCAATCAAGGTACTCTTAGATAGTTTACAAGCTGTCCAGGCCTTACGCAGTGGTAGGTCTAGATCTTTTCAGGGAATAGTCGATAAATTTGTCAAGGAATGTCAGCAACTTTGGTCAGTAGAAATTTGGTGGATACCAGGGCACTCAGGGATCAAGGGAAATGAGATGGCAGACAAGCCTGCCAAAGCCGCCCTAATTAAAGTCCCACATGAGGTGACCAATGAGGCATTTCCCAGGGAGGTACACCACAGAATAAAATTTACGTTTGCATCACTCCACAGATTTGCCAGGGAGCGCACAGAGGGACTAGCAGTAGCATGGTGGCAGAAAAATGCGCCAAAGTACTATACAGACTTAAATCTTATGATGACTAGGAAGCGACCTCCAGAACTTGCACTACCAAGATGGGCCTACCACATGCTGATTGCAGCTAGGACTGGGCACGGCGATTTTGCCAAATACTATGATGGATTCAAGCACGGAAATTCCGAAGCCAAATGCAAGTGCGGTCGAGAAAGACGCCCTTGGCACTTTGTAGAATGTCGACCGGCCCTATAACAGTGGAGAGGCATGAAACGGAAACCTCCCCCGAGGGCAATTGAGATGCTTGGAGGAAAAGGTTGGGAAAAATTTATTGAATTTGCAACTGTAACAAGATTTTACAGTGAAAAGGCCGTAGATGGAGAGTCATAAGCTCCCCCAGGGGTATCAGTGGATATTTTAGTAGTCAATTGCTGGGAAGAATAGGACACAGCGCAGGGCGCTTTTGTTTGGACACACTGTATTGTTTTCTTATGTTTATTTCTCATGGTTTCTTTGGCAAGTAAAGCCATGCACATAGATAGTAGTGAGTCTGTATAGACAAAACAAGATAGCAACCAACTTTGGGGATAAATGCAATGCACTAATGCAGACTCTGTTTCCACTATTTCAGCCACTAAGCCCTTTATCTGAGGAACTGGCAATCAATGCTTCGACTAAACAGACACAATCAAATACGAATCCATGCATAACTAACTATAGTAGGTCTAATATAAGTGATTCAGCAAAATGGGAGTGGCCAGCTTTAATAATGGAGGAGATCATTAATGCAGCCCCAACTAAATGAACAGCCCCAGGACTTGATCAAATTGACAGGACTATCATAAAGGAAGCTATCAAAGCTATACCAATGTTTTTCTTCAAGGCATATACTTCTCTCTTCAATAGTGGATATCATCCTAAACAGTGGAGACAAGCAGTTGGAATCATTATTCCTAAGAGAAACAAGGAGGACTTCGGTTCTCCAAAGTCATACCGGCCTATCTCTCTCCTACCTTGTCTATCAAAGCTATTGGAGAGAATATTTGCAAACAGAATTTCTTTTCTGGCTAACAGCAGTAACAATTTATTGCATGAAAGTCAAATGGGTGGGCGCAGGCAAAAATCTGCCATTGACACAGCACTATTACTCCAGGATTATGTGGAGCAAAATAGAGTTAAGCACAGAATAGTGTCAACAGTATTTCTAGATATCCTGGGGGCTTTTGACAGGCTTCAGCCTGAAGCGTTGATGCGAATCTTGAGAAGACTACAGCTACCTAATCTATTCATGTCATGGGTACAGTCATTTTTAAGTGGGAGATACATACAGCTGTATTTTAATAATCAACTAAGCAAGGAGTTCCCAGTAACTGGCACACCTCAAGGAAGCCCTATTTCTCCGATTATTTTCTTGATTTCTATCAGGTATCTATTTGCGCCTCAACAGAGAATCTCTTGCCTTCAACTATCATACATGGATGACATTTCTATCTCAGTGTCATCTACCTCTGTCAAGAAAAATGTTACTCATTTACAACAAATTTTGCAAGGTATAATGGAAGAGGCCAAAAATCTATCTGTTACATTTGAGACAGACAAGACTGAGCTGATTCATTTCTCACACCACTGGAAGCAGCTTACAACACCACTGATGCTTGATAACCAATCTCCCCTATTACCCAAAGAGGTGGTAAGATGGCTAGGTGTGATGGTCTTAAAGTGGCGTTTTATTCAAACTGAACTCAGAGCTAAATACAAATAAAAATCTTTAAGTAACAAGCAGAGACATGACTGAAAGCCTCCTATTTATTTACAAGACTATGATCTCGTTCCCTCATTTCATACCATTCTCAAAATAGATCATGACCTGTCCTCCGACAAACACCAGCATCTCCGTCTATTTTAATTCAGCTTCATTTTAATGTTAGTAATTTTAGTTATTAAAATAGTTATGATGCATGTGGCTTAGATGACTCACGACTGGTGTTCAAGTCGTCCTGTCTGCAATCTAAATTTGTCATTTAAGAATAGATTTGCATGAACTGGGCCAAGGCCTATACTTGGGTCTAATGAGTTGTGGAGGGGTTCATGACATGTATGATGTTTAATATGATTGGAAGAGTTCAAGCCTTATTTGTTAGGCAGCAGCCTAATGATAACCAGGAATGAGCCTGTGACACTAGGTATTTGATTTGATAGGAAACTAAACTTTAAGGTTCATGTGGAAAAGAGACTTCAACTAGCTCATGGGGCTCTGCAAAGAGTAAAACAGCTGGCTTTAAATAGCAAAGGCTTACCTTTTGTTGGTAAATGGATTGTATTTTGGCAGTATGAATTGTTCTATCTAATTGCAACATTCAGGTTTTTGTTAGGACACTAACAGGGATCTGACTTAGCTCATTAGCGAGGCGCTTGGAGTAGAGGAAGAAAGGGCAGAGGGGGAGGAAGAAAGAAGAGACAATGTTTTATGTATTTCGAGATACCAGTTAATTGACATTATTCACCGACTTTGTGACAGACAGCTGACTTCGTGACGGCACCCAATTTGTATTACTTCGTGTATTACCAACACCTTTTCATGCTTTGAGGCAACTTTACCTCGGCTTTGTCTTGCCTGTGCTACACTATGGCTCAGTACTTTGGTTTCAAAAAAGAGGGACAGGAGGAATGACTGCCAAATACCAAAGGCTCCAGAACCAGGAGCTGAAAATGATCACTGGGACTTATCATAAAAGCCCAATCAAAGCCTTAGAAGTAGAAGCAGCCATCCTCCCTACCAAAGTTCGACAACAGAAACAGGCCACTAACTATGCACTTCGACTATTGAGACTACAGCCTTCCCATCCAGTATAAGCAAAATTAATTACTCCAATCATTGATGAGCTATCCCTGGTTACAGAGCTGGATCTTGACATCTTTAATTATCTGAACAATGGATCTAGTCAATTAACTAAATTAGGCTGCATGCTACGGCCTCTTACTCACCATAAGAAGCTCGAAAAAATTGATGCAAGCTAGGCACCTCCATGGCTACAGGCTAATCTTTCCATCACTATTTCACCAAAGCCAAAAGAAATGATAGCAATAGAACACAAACAAATAATAAAACATTTATCACTAACAACAACTATTGTCAACACTGATGGATCCTTAGCCAAGGGAAAGGGCAGTAGCATTGGATTTGTTATATATCTTCCAGTCACAAGGGAGATGAAATGTTGCTCCTTCAATCTTGGGGATACTATGGGTATTACAGATGCAGTTACATTCTGTATCCTCAAAGCAATTCGATATTTAAAGAAGATGATACCACAAGGCATATTTCATAAATTCAGTGACAGCCAAGCTAGTCTCATGAGGATCAAGAACAAAGAAAATCATCTTTCATAACAAATCAGATAAGAAGCAGAGCATTGTACAATACAACTCTCCTGGTGCCCTGTCCATGATAGAATAGTAGGCAATGAGCTTGCTGAAAATTTGGCTAAAGGAGCCAGCAAAAAGAAGGTGCTGAAAAGAAACCATTTTACTTCACATTCATTTCTAAAGCAAAGGGCTAAGGAGCTGCTTTTACAAGCTCAGATCCAAGATTGGACCTCAGAACTCTTCCATGAAGAAGAAGGAAGAAAAAGCTCTGGACTTGGCAAATTTTACAGGACACAGGCCCAAATGACAACACCAATATTTTCTACTCATCCACTAAATTTCCAAGGTCATAGTAAAGCAGTAGAATCTTCATATTTTCAGGTGAGGACTGGCATTGGAAATGTGAAGTCTTATTTACACAAAATTGGAAAGACAAAAGATAGTATCTGCAATTTCTGCAATAGGGGAAAACAAACCATGCAACACTTAATTATCCATTGTCAGACATTTGAAAAGGAAACAAAGGACAAATTCAAAAATATAGAGCCCCTTAATCTTCCAATAATTTTGAGAACAAAAAGAGGAAAAGAAGCATTACTTGAATATTTGAAAACTTCTAGGTGCATAATTTTGCACAAAGGGGATTGATTAGGACAAGAAATAGTGGAAATGAGGATGGAGAAATATTAAGGAGCTATGTAAGTATAAGTAGGATAGGTGGATTATTGTTATATAAATTGTCATAGCTAGCTAGCTTAATACAACATCAATTAAAAAAAAAAAAGAGTCTGTAAAGATCACATACCTGTGTCAAGCCTATTGGGTGTAGGGCACATGCCTGATACAAATAGCAATCAAACTCAAACTCGATTGCGCCTTCAAGATAAGGATGGGCCCTTTGGCCTTAAATAGCCCAGTCATAACTATTAGAATCACCTGGGTTCCAAATACAGCACTGTCAATGACTGTATTGCAATTGTTTTTGTTCTTTTATCTAAGCTATGAAAGTAGTTATATTAAGTATTTCTAATTATGTAAACATTACATTATATGATTATAGACTCCAAACTCCAACATGTACCAACACTGACAACTCTTCAAATTCTTATTAAAACTTAGCTTCATTTCCAGTCAACCCACTCTATGACTCTTATATGTATTTTATTAGAGTCGATGAGATCTTTTAGTGCTTAACAAGCGTTCGATTTCGTCATTGCATCAGCAGGGTTGGTGCTATGTTACGGCGTGTGGTGACTGAAATAGGATTTGCTGTCTGCTGAAGATATCCTAGTAATGACTAGGCGAATAAGTACGAGTCGATATAGATAGGTACGGTTAGGGGTGTTAAACTGATCGGGCGAGGCACAAAAGATTAGGACTGAAGAACGAGAGATCGAGAGGTCGAGACGAGTAGTATGATTATAGAGACTATGAGGATATAAGATTGAGAAGCTGAAGAACTACTTTAGAGTAACTCCAGCTTCCTTAAGTATAACTAATTACGTGCTAGATGTAAGTGAGGCTTTTGAAAGATTATGTCATGGTAAGCCCCTCCAACTCTAATTATCAGATTTTTCTCGGATATCTTCTCCTTGAACCTTCTCCTTAAACCTTTTACTTGAACTTTCTCCTTGAACCTTCTTCAAGGATGCCTGGCCATAACATGCTACCTTCAATCCATTTTATTTCTGCAATCTCGCGTTGTTTGTACAATTGCCTGAGAGACATAATGTCAATCATTAGTCTTTTTTCTCGGGTTGTGCCTAGTCTTATTAGACAGTCGAAGAGGGATCTTGAGTCGGTGCAAATAATCAGAGGGATTGGTCTATTGAGAATTTTACTGAGGGTAGTTTTAATAGCGGAGCTAGTATCAAATCCTAGCGCCATCCTGTAGAGTTCAGAGGCAAGAACACTACAGGTTATACGTTTGCATTTGACCGAGGACCAGTGAATGATATTAGCATCATTATTTTCGTCTGCTAGTACTATCACATAGCCAATTTGAGATGTCAGGTCTGCGTTGTTAGCAAAAGACGCATCGGTGAAAACAATTATCTTCAAAGTATTTATATCAAGTTTGACAAATTTTATTCCTCATTCAGAATTGTCAATTTGCCATTTTAATCTCTTATTGAAGAGTTTTGCATCTTCTTCCTTTGGATTAACAACCTGGGCAGCAAAAGATAGATCGAAAGAGGCTTCTGGTTGACATATACTAGCAATGTATGCGCCGTGCGCACTTTGAGCAATATATTGATCTTTCAGAGTTACACCTTTTCGTACTTTCCCCTTGGTATCTGACAGCTCAACTTTGAAAGTTTCGACGAGCTTCAGGTTTGAAGTTTGCCAAGCTTGTTTTAGAATTATTGAGCCTTTGTCTAGTGTTACCATTCCCCCATTAAATTTAAGAGGCAATGATGGCATGAGCTTTTCCCGATCCTTAGCTAAGAATTTGGCATTTTTGAGTGCTTGATATTTTTTGAATGCAAAACTGTTATTGGCTACGAACATTGTATCATCTGTTTGCAGGCCCACTTTTCCAAAACATGGTTCATTACTGTGGAGTAAGCAAGGATCATAGGTTGAAGGGGACATATCAAGTTTGTCCACATGATACCAATGATATGTGTTAAACCAATGGTTACCAGCTTCTGGTATCCCATAGAGAGACTTAAGCACTTGCCATATAGTACCGGGAGGTAACTTGATTTTAGCAGGGGGACAAACGTAAAATCTGCGATTTAGACTGGTGGTTGACTGAACATATGCCTGGGAAATATCACGTAGATACAAACTGACGTCATTCCTTTGCATAATAGCAGCGAGATTGAGGACGAGCATCTGGCTGGAACGTTGGATTGTAGGTGACTGGGTCAGAATTGTATATTTGCCATCATTTTTGTAGGCCTGAACAACTAATCGAGATTTTTCAAAGGCTTTTTCAGTTCCCAGATGTTTAATTTCATCCACAAATCTAGTGTTGAATATTCTGGTTTCAGGAAGGATATTATTGACATGAACGACTTTGAAAGTTCCTTTTTCTGATAGTCTGTTAATTTCTCTTCGCCTTGATTCTTCAAATGATGGTGTAGGGATTTATGTAATATCTGGAGGAAGGGTTAGTGAATCCAGAACCTTGCTTTTGAATATAAGGTCCGGATAATTGGATGAGATGTTTTGATCTGCTTCAGATAGCTTTGTTCTTATGCGAGATTTGATGGAGGATCGGAGTTGTCCACGAGGTTTGATAGAGGGTAGAGGTGTTGCAGGACGTGGCAAAATTGGAGAGGGAGATGGAGGAGCTTCTGGATTTTGTAAGGTCGCATCAGGTAAGTTAGCTTCTTCTGGAGCGTCGTCAATTAGGAATGGTTTGACGACTGTACTGCGGAAATCAGTAGGACCACTGGGGAGATGTACGGAGCAAGTTTCGCCGTTGATGCTAAGAAGTGGAAAGGGGCCAGTCCACCTGCCGTTCTTGTTAACGTTACCTTCTCGCCAGACAAGGACATCTGAGTTGAGTGGTAGGTCGTGAATCGCCACTGTTGATGGACCATTGCGAGAGCTTAGAGCTTCTTTTATTTGTCAGTTAGTGCGAAGCTTGTCAATTTCTTCCGAGGCTTTACGTATAGCCGTTGCTCGCTGTGTTACGGAAGGGGCCGGGGGATCTAGCTCGGTCATTTTTGGAAAGGTCCTGTACTCTAAAAGAGTAGGAACAAGACCATCTAGTCCAGCTGTAACATTGACTGCCTTGACTGCCATTTGAAGTAGCATGTTTTTGTTTTTGTTTCTGCCGGACATATGATGAGTTATTGTTTCATATGCCTGTTGCAAAACATGGTGGTAACGTTCGACTATTCTGATTGACCAATGGGCCTTGACTGGCACGGCTTTTGTCCTTATTGCCGTGGTGGCTGCACTTTGGACAAAGTTTTTACTGAGGAGATTCTTTCCGGCATCGGTAATCACATAGTCTGGAGGTCCTTGATATGTATTTATCCATGCGTAGCTGTAAGGATTCCTCTTCCGATCCTTTCTTTAGGATATAATTTTACCTTTCTTCATATGTTGCTATGACAACAGGACAGTTCTTGGCACATGGTATCATGTTGATATTATGTTAAGGTCTATGTTAGGATGAGCTAGTGAAAGGAGGGCAGGTATATATACAATGGTTTGGTCTGTAGGCATAGAGTTCTTTACGCTTAGTCTTCTGTCATAACCACCACCTTCGGATCACCTCTGGTCAACTATAGTCGCCTCTAGTTATCTTTAGCACCTCTAGTCACCTCTAGTTACCTCTAGTACCTTTAGTTATCATTAGTACCCTCTCGAACCTTTAGACCTTTTAAATACTTAGATTAACCATCTTTCAACCCTCAATTTCCTCCATATTATCTCTAGTATACCTTCAGTCATCTTTCGCCGTCCATTTAACATCTTCTAGCCCTTCGAATTCGCTCCAGCTCAAACGTCTAGACTCCAATCTGACAGTAGCATAGAGTATCCCATATGTGCTCGGAGGTCATGTTACAAAGCCATTGAGCAGCTTGATACCTGGTGATTTTGTCAACAATATGCAGGATTGGATTATTATTGATATACATGATATCAATAAGAATTGCATGGTTGAAGTTTATCTCATCACGAGGTTTGAATTTAAATCAGCCGGGAGATTTTCCAAACTTTTGACACTGTTTGCAGAAGCAAGTTAATTTTCGGATTTTTTCATAGTAAACATCATTGTGACCAGATCGCTCTAGCAGTTGTTGGAGGCGATGGGCAGCTGGATGCCGAAGGCAGCGATGGAGTCGGCGGAGCTCAGTATATGTAAGGAAGCAATTTTGGCCGAGTTTGTAAGTTGTTGAAGGTAGGCGTGTTTTCCAGAGGAGAAACAGGTGTCCAAATCGACGAGTCACAGGGAATCTACGAGTTGAGGAGACAAGTACGTTGTTGATATTATCCAAATAGACGCCATGAAGGTCCATGTCAGCAATGCTGAGTAGAAGGGGTCTGTCAGCATTAAGAAAGTGGAATTCAACCGAGCCAAAGGGAGCGTCAATAACCATGGAGCCAATTGAAGTTGTGTTCCCTATGCCAAATTGGATTTTCGCAGCTCCGGCAGTTGTAGTGTCAAGTTGAATGTTGGTGATCTTCTGAAAGGCTAAGAATTGGCTGTGTCCAACAGTGGATTTCTTGGCAGCACCGGTATCAATCATGATGCCGAAAAATTCACAATCACTGTAGCGGAATATGGGATTTCTGGTTTTGAAGTTGCTAGTAGAACTGGTTAAGGCGTAGAGGGAGGCTTCATTGTTGAGTTCCGTGAGGTATTTCTTTCCATTGATAGGCCCAAACCTAGTAAAATAAACTTCGTTGAAATCCTCGGAGTCAGGGAGGTTGAGGTCGGACATAAGTTGGCTTAAATGAATTGATTCGGGGATGGCTAATTCTGGCTGACCACATTTGGCAAAAAATTGGGTGTATCTTTTGTTATACTCATTCTTTTGGTTTTGAAGGTGCTGAAAGGCTTCTTCACGCTCAGCTTTTGAGTGTTTGTTGGACCAACAGCCTTCTTTGTTGCAGACAATGCATGATTTGGAGGAGCTTGGTGATCGGTGTCTGGAGGGATATTTGGATTTAGAAGGGTAGCAATTGCTGTTGTGGTATCTGGTGTTGCTGCAACCCCGTGAGTTTTCACGAGGCGTGATTCCTTGAGGAGCATTCCTGTGGAATTGATGGTCTGTATAGAAGACACCTGTTGAGGATTTAGGATGAATTTTGTCATAAAATGTTACGGCGTGCGCTAAGGATACTGGGGATCGCCGTCTGCCGAAGGTAAGGTATTAATAACTGTTAGGATTACAGTTGAAAACAAAGGATACTTAGATATGATTCGATTGGCGAGGTGCCAGGTAGTCTAAGGTTGTAGAACCACAGAATAGTCGAAAGACACAAAGTCAAGAAGTCGAGTTGCCGAGCAGGCAATCAAGAATGATAACTCAGGGTGAACAGAAGTACAAAGAATGTAACAAATAACGAAAGACTGAGAATATCGGACTGTGAGAATATACGATTATAACATTATGTAAATCTAGATTGCAAGATCAAAGATCAAAAGAATGAAAGATTGAGAAGCTGGAGAGCTACTATGTGGCAGCTCCAGCTTCCTTAAGTCTGACTCGAGATAGTACTTGAACTCAACTAAGACTATGAAAAATGCCGTCATGATGCCAGCCCCTCCATCTCTAACTGTCGGAGTTTTCTCGGAAACCTTCTCAGTAAACCTTTTCCCAAAACCTTTCTTAAAACCTTCTCATATCACCTTTTCCTCAGAACCTTCTCCTTGAAACCTCTTCAAGGATGCCTGGCCATAACATACAATGTGATAGATGATTGTAGACAATTGAGAAATCCGGAAAAAGTTAGGGGTGGGGTGAGGCATGCATGTTTGCAAGCAGATACATTTTTACATGCAGCAATCATTTTGAGTTGTATAAATTTATCTGTTTGAAACTCGGGGTCTAGACTGTGTTGTAGGGTTCGTAAAGATTGAGCGAACATCTCTATACAGGTGATGGTGTCATGCTGGGGATTTTGTTGAATTAAATTTTGTAGAGTGAGCGAGTTCCATTTGTTCAAGATGCGCTGATGGTACATGTCACCTTCAAAGTTTGTTTTCATCATTTGATATAGGCCCTCTGTTTCAGCCATTAACAAAATGGTAATTTGTTGGGAATAAGATAGAGGCATGTGATTATAGTGGGGTAGATGACATGAGAATTATAAACTAGGCAATAGCAAGTAAGGATTTGTTGAGGCACGTGTACACTCAGTATATCTCTGGGCAATAGCTGTCACCCTGAAACCTTCTGATAGATAGATACAAAAACACATTCTACTGATTGCCTTTACCTTCGGATTCGAATTCAAGAACCTGGTAGTTTTAAACAACACCCTCAAATGTAGGGGTAAACGGCTAAGATTTGAATAGTAGAAGTCGGCTGCTATTCCTTTGAGCATTGTTGAGAACGCTTTAGTAAAATACTCCTGCGTTATTCGCTTTCGGCCACAGAGCTCATAGAAGATTGAAACTTTGTAATCTAAACTATCATTGTTGGTATAAATGTCCTGACCTCACTTTACAATGTTAGTCATAGATTAGTGTTGTGATGGGCATGTTATACAGCTAGGATACTTGCATGTACATAACGTGATTAGATGTTCACGCTGTTTGTGTAGTTCCTGTATTGTTTGGGATATCTGCAGGAGGAAGCTCATGTGGTCAGGAGCCGACTAGCGGCCGCACATGAGTATAAGTAGCGAGTGCTCGGCACACGATTAGGATAGTACAATTAAAATACAGTGAGCCTCAGATACACCTTCAACCACAACCTGAACTCATCAATCTACATACTCGTCCAAGGTCAGCATGCATAGTGACACTAACCTAAGCTCATAACCACAATAATTAGTCATGGTTCATTATGAGTATTAGAATCTTTTTGTAGAATAGGAGAATAGACAAGATCCACCAACACAACTGCAGAAATGTGACATACAGTTTACGTTCTTTGCACCGTGTTTAAGTATCCCGACACTGATCAGTGAGCGCGCACAGATCAGGAAATAAGTAGAATTGGAAGGATATTGCTTCCCACCTTTAACTTCTATTTCAGCCGAAGAGGAGGAAGCATCTATCCGGAAGCTTGATAGCATATCTTATTGATCGATTATTGCCGACGGCTTTGATTCTTCTTTAGCAGAGTTAATAATATCAAATTGGAAGGATATTGTTTCCAACCTCTTAAGATATATCAACTCTTCAAAAGCGTAAATTCTAAAAATGACAGAACAAGATTGGAAGGCTTTAGAAGCCAAATGGGATGAAGGAATCAATCTCAGCACGGCAACTCCTCATGATATCAATTCCTACATAGAAACGAAGATTCATTTCTACGAAGAAGACAATACTACTAACTCAAATCTATGGGAACAGTACCAAGATGACTTCGCAACCTTCACAATAGCTGCTTTCAAAATCCCTAAACTGAAACTAATTCAACAGCTACGAGACTGCCTCTTTAGTAGAGGAGTTTTTGTAGATTGCAACACAAGCAGGCTCACTATTTCACAGGCACTTTACAATTGCGCAAAGGAAGAAGAACAGCATAAATGGTCTGACAGCAATGTCATCAATGCCGCTGAACAATTAGAAGAGCCTCTCAAATCAGTAAAGCTGAAACAACGTCTAGATGCAATCCAAGTAGATAATACAAACATAGAGAAATACAGCGACAATGGCAGCAAGTTCAAGACTGAAAAACCTTCCGACCTGCAAGTACCCCTACAACTGATTTTGCCCAATTCAAAAGTACCATCTTTACAAACCCCACAAAGAGTGCAGGCTCTCGGACCGACGTCACCAATACCTCCTCCTACTTACGTTGCGCAGATGTCGAACTTGATTAAGGTTTATTCTGGCAAGGCAAAATACGAAGGAACTGGGGATAGTATAGATCACAAATTGACGAATTTTCACCACCTCTGTGATCTCACTGGTGTTCCCAGAGAGGCATATCTAAGAGCACTCAGTAATGCTGTCAGGATTCGCAAAAGAGCACTACTTTGCAGCAAATCTGTCGTACTTAACTTTTGAGCAAGCAGTTGACCATCTTCGTAACTTCTTTGAAGGTCCTGGTTACAACCAAAGAAATCTAGGCAAATGGAACGGAACATCTTTAAAGTTGATTATGTTGCAAAATAAAGCTAAGTCAACATCCAAATGTCTGCAAATCTTGGTCCAAACACTGAGAGAGATCCAGCATGGCCTAACAGAAGATCTCTGTACCAACTCTTTTATGCACGACAAAATTATTACTGCGTGCAAAGGCGTTCCAGCTTGCAGATATGCCATTGCGAACCCGCCACCAAAAGTTGGTGAACTCTTGAATCAGCTACAGAACTCTATAATGGCCTATGAAGGAGAAGAGAAAAATGATCAATTCAATGTCAACCAAGATGCATTCTTCACAGACAGACAATATCATAAAACAGGTTAAGCACAAACCAGTAAAAATAACACGCTAAGCAAGACATGTTATATATGTGGCAAAGAAGAATGTCATTTATGGAAGCATACCAATGTTGAACGCGAAAGATATAAGGCAAAGTTTCGAACTTCACTTAAAGAAAAGCTAGGATCTCGATTTGTTGACAGGAATTGCTTCAAAAAAAGATATCATCAACATATAGTTGACTGTGAAGGTGATGATGAATCCTACGTAGATAGCGACGAATTGGAAGACGCCTTTAAAGCTTTGGAGCTTGAAACACAAGGTGGTAACAACAATGCTCGAGAAATAGACGAATCAGACGTCTTCTTGACTTCATTTGGGGAAATCAGTTGCACTGCTACTTGATCTATAATGCCAGAAATGGCAGCAGATTTATCAAACAGATCCTCCATTCACGCTCTCACTATTTCATGGATAAACGTGGCGGAAACTAGGATGGTGTCTCATGGGGAGTTCCATTCTAAAACACAACTCGGGGTTAGATCAAGTTCTCAAACAATTAGGACAGGCTCAGGAACATAGGGTAGTTTCATAGGGAATGCGTAGTAATACTGTTCGAGACAGAGCTTAGGGCTGTCCTATTATCTGATGTACATATATACCCAGCGTGAAGGAGTATTCTTCTTCACGCAATGTCTTCTGTTTATACTCATACCTATTGTTCACTTACTTATCTCTTCTCTAAAGAAGACCGCCGTTATTGTACCCTTCTCACCTACTACTTATTTTACCTTTACCTCTTATGTGAACCCTATACCTAACGCTGAATTTATACCTCCTACTCGTAGGAATCACCACCATACTCCATACCTGTAACCTACTTGTACCAAATTCATACCCTACGGAATACTAATAACACGGCTCCTTGAGACACTACCACTAAAAATATTGCGCCTAGCTCCTCTGAAGCTGTTCCCTTTGCCTATACAACATCTCCTCTTTGTTACACCTCCGAAACATTTATGGGTATCATGATTGACACAGGGGCTTCTAAGAGATCGACCGCGGGTCATGGCCAATATAATGCACTTCAAAAGCTTAATAATAATGTTTTAAATTTAAACAAACTTGATAAAGGACTAGTGAATGTTCAGTTTGGAATCGGGTCTACAACATCAATTGGATCGATAAAATTAGATTCACCAATTGGAAGAATTGAATTTCATGTTGTCAGGGCTGATACTCCTTTTCTACTGTGTCTTGCAGATATGGATAAGCTAAAAACTTATTTCAACAATCTGACAAACACTTTAGTGACACCTCATGGAATTGTGCCAGTCGTGCAAAGATTTGGTCATCCATTCATGCTGTGGGATAATTCACTCTCGATTTATATATCTGAATCTCTCAACCAATGCCCTTGCTATCTTACCGACATTGAGCTCCAACGGCTTCACTGTAGAGTTGGCCACCCTTCTATTGATAGGCTTCATCGTATATTAGAGCGCTCAGGACATGGAGATTCCAATCACCGCAAATCCCTAGAAGCAATCACACGGTTTTGCAAACACTGCCAAAAGTACGGTAAATCGCCCGGACAATTCAAGTTTACATTAAAAGAAGATGTTAAGTTTAATTACTGCATCTTTGCTGATGTAATGTATATTGACGGAAATCCTCTCCTACATGTCATTGATGAAGGCACAAGATTCCATGCTGGCAGGTGGTTAAAGAACATGTCTGCCAAGAGTACTTGGGATGCGCTATGTGATTGCTGGATTAATACCTACTTGGGACCACCAGATATAATCTCACATGACACTGGTAAAAATTTTGCTAGTAGGGAATTCCAGTAGTGTGCCATTAATGTTGGCTCTACTACAAAAAGTGTGCTGGTAGAGGCTCATAACTCCGTAGGCGTAGTCGAAAGATATCATGGCCCCCTTCGCTGTATCTATCAAATAATCACAGCAGAATTTCCTGGCATTAACAAAACTTTAGCCTTGCAAATGACTTTCAAAGCTATAAATGATTCCGTGGGACCTGATGGGCTGGTTCCTACCCTCTTGGTATTTGGTGCATATCCACGTATGGTTAAAGAAGATACTCCCTCGCCCTCAGTGACACAAAGAACGGAAGCTCTTCGTAAAGCCATGAAGGAACTAGAGCAAATCCGTGCCACACGACAAGTCAATGATGTACTGAATATGAGAAACGGTCCTTCCACTACGGCAATACATGCCTTGCCGCTCAACTCGCCGGTGGTGGTATGGCGAGAAGGTAGTGCAAATCCAGCGGGAAGCTGGACTGGCCCCTACAAACTTTTAGATGTCAACAGTGAGACCTGCACTCTTGAGCTACCTAGTGTACCTACTAAGTTTCGGAGCACAAGTGTCAAACCGTACTTAACTGAAACAACAAAGCTGGTTCCGGACAACAATGATTTCGGAATTACTGCAATGGAACAAGTAAAATCCTCTTCAGAAAATGACCCCCTTGCAGATGATTCACAACAGTCTAGAAGACCCAAACGTCAAGTTGGTAGACCTCGCTGGTATGCCACTAAAGTAAACGCAGCAATTGTATCAGCGTACTTTCATGAGAGTGGTCAATTTAAACAGTCCCGCCAGAAAGAAATTGCTGGGCTATTAGAGAAGAACGTCTTCGAGTTGGTTGAAAATATCAACATACCTGCTAGCACTAGGGTTTTCAATTCAAGATTTGTTGACGAAGTAAAGCACAAGGGTGCCAATAATGCCTTCGAGAAATCAAGACTTGTTGTCCAGGCATATAATGACACTGAAAAAGAATCTATCCTAACTGAATCTCTGACAATTCAAAGGGTCAGCCAAAGGCTTATTCTCTGCATGACGTCTTCAATTTCGGAAACAAACCTCTATTTACGTGATATATTGCAAGCATACGTACAATCTACCTCCAATTTGAATTGCAATATATATATACGCCCTCCGCACGAGTTGAGTGCCGAACTAGGTCTATAAAGAGGCACATTGTTGAAAGTTGTTAAGCCTCTTTACGGAATACCAGAAGCAGGAAATCACTGGTTCCGTACATATCACAATCACCACACCCAAGAGCTTTGCATGAATGCATCAACTTTCGACCCATATCTCCTCTGGTGCTATAATCTGGACCAGCTAGGTATTGTTGGTCTTCAAACTGATGATACTCTCTTTCTGGCCAATGACTCATTTGCTACTGCGGAGCAAGACAAGCTTAAAAAGGCGAATTTCCCAGCAAAAGAACAAGAAACTCTTGCACAAAACCATCTCCTGAGATTTAACGGTTGTATGATTAATAAGCTGACTGATGGGAAAACTGTAAGATTAGCTCAAGAACGTCAATGCAAAAATCTCAGTTTAGTAGCTGAGGTAAATACATCATCTACAAGTTCTTGCGGTACTGTCTGTAGAGGTCTTACTACCAAAGAACAATATGTTGCGCAACGGGCCAGAGGAGCTTATTTTGCTTCTATGTGTCAACCTGAAGCCTCTTTCAATCTCTCCTTTGCTGCCCAAATAACCAATCCCCAACAGAACTATATAGCTGTTATGAATTTGTTAGATTTAATCTGGATGTGGTGGTGCAGGGGTTACTTTCTTCATTTGGTTAGGTCTGAGGCAACGGGATTTAGATTTGTTCAGGCTGGGAATTTGAATTAGCTCTTTAGTTCTAACAATCTTTTTTGTTTATTGTATAATTTGCTTATTGGGAACTTGATATTTTGACAATATGATAATTTGAACATATGAATTCGTAACTTTGATAATCCGAGCCTCGATTACCTTCATTCATACCTAAGCACATTTGACATTTGCACCTTCGACCTTCAACCTTCGACCTTCAACCTTCGACCTTCGACCTTCGTAACTTTATAACCTTGAACCTTCAATAATTTGTCTTTGTCGAAATCGACTCGACCTCTGCAGCTTAACAGCTTCGAAAATCTGCCAATAAGTAGATTCATAACAATAGCTGCCCTCAATAAACGCCTACAGTGGCAGAAAACTAACGGACAAAGGTGACTCAACTTTGTGAAACTAGATATGAAAACACTATGCCTCTACGCGTTTACCGATGCATCTTTTGCAAATAATAAGGATTTTTCATCACAAATTAGCTATGTACTCGTACTGGCAGACGCTACAAATCAAGCTAATATAATTCATTGGTCATCGGTCAAATGCAAGAGAGTTACAAGAAGTGTTCTCGCATCAGAGTTATATGTCATGGTTCATGGTTTTGATATTGGCGCCGCAGTAAAGTCAACTATTGAACAGCTATCGCGGACTATTATACCTTTAATTGTATGCACCGATTCCAAATATCTTTACAATTGCCTTGTCAAACTCGGTACAACACAAGAAAAGAGATTGATGGTCGACCTCATGTGTCTACGTCAATCATATGAAAGATGCGAAATTACCGAGGTTGCATGGATAGACGGCAATAGTAATCCAGCAGACTCAATGACAAAAAGCAAACCTTCAACAGCTCTCCAACTTTTAATTGATACCAAAAGACTTAATCTAAATACCATGGAATGGGTACAACAAACCAGTAACAAGTAACAAATAACAATAATTAAGATATGAAAATATGTCTAGGGGTAACATTTCACCTACTCATGTAAACTAAGCTAGACAGGTCACATGACCTTCATAGCCTTACATAGATTTCATCTGTAGCTATGGGGTTCATTAGTCAACATTTACAACGTAATACTGTGTCCCACATATGTTTATTAAGAAAATATATGATGGGAATTACAGTTTTAAGTCCGGATTTTTGTATCATTTTCTTTATGTAGTTGCCAGTGTTGGTATAAATGTCCTGACCTCACTTTCCAATGTTAGTCATAGATTAGTAAACGTTCATTATGAGTATCAGTATCTTTTTGTAGAATAGGAGAATAGACAAGATCCACCAACACAACTGCAGAAACGTGACATACAGTTTACGTTCTTTGCACTGTGTTTAAGTATCCCGACAATCATCCATACCTGCGTACTTTATTTCATTGCTGTAGGATCTTCACAGGTTTTTAAGTTGGCAGCTAATGTCATTGGTAACACTGTATTGATGAAAAGAAGTGGCCTTGTTGTTAGTGGGAATTATGTCTGGTCTCGGAGGTTGAGGCATGTTTGTGAATGAATTCTGGACAGGGTTTGGTTGAGGGTAGTTGCTATTAGGAGGAGCGAAAACGAAAGTTGTCGTGTTGCTGAAGCTAGTTGATGGCGGAGGTGGGTTATTTGTGATCTTCTTTTGACGGTTATAGTATGCAATTTTGTAGAGATCAGGATTGGAATTGATTTTGCATGATATGTTTGGCAATGTGAATGAAAATGCTGAATCTTCTTGTAAGGCTTTCAGTATTTGGTCTTCTGTTCATTGTTCAAAATCAAACTTCAGGGCTTTTGCCAAGACGTTAAACACTTCGTCCGATTTTGATTTCGGCTTGTAGATACCACCTTGACATAGGAGCTTTCTTAACTTTTGGGCAAGACGAAGTCCGCAATGTTTGAAGTGAGATGATTGCCAGCCGGCAAAGTTGTAATGGAATAGGCTGAAGAGATCGTCATCAAACACGTCTTTGCTAGTGTAAAACTGAAATTTGGTACTGGCGTAGTGTCTAAGTGTTAAGGTTATTAGTTAAATGGGAACATAGTCACTAAGCGAGTGTCACAAAATTTGTTCAAAGATGGATTGATTTGGTAAGATGGTTACTGGCAGGTGTCTGATACTTTTCCAACACTGTTCATGAGACAGAATATAGAATACTTATATACTCTAATATGACCGATGTCATTGTCTACGTTCTCTCTTCCTGACTTACTGCCAACAGCGTGCCTGGGCAAAACTCTACAGCTCATGAGTCTATCTCTCATGAGAGGCATCTTGTCACAGGCTCATACCTGGTTATCATTAGGCTGCTGCCTAACAAATAAGCCTTGAACTCTTCCAATCATATTAAACATCATACATGTCATGAACCCCTCCACAACTCATTAGACCCAAGTATAGGCCTTGGCCCAGTTCATGCAAATCTATTCTTAAATGACAAATTTAGATTGCAGACAGGACGACTTGAACACCAGTCGTGAGTCATCTAAGCCACATGCATCATAACTATTTTAATAACTAAAATTACTAACATTAAAATGAAGCTGAATTAAAATAGACGGAGATGCTGGTGTTTGTCGGAGGACAGGTCATGATCTATTTTGAGAATGGTATGAAATGAGGGAACGAGATCATAGTCTTGTAAATAAATAGGAGGCTTTCAGTCATGTCTCTGCTTGTTACTTAAAGATTTTTATTTGTATTTAGCTCTGAGTTCAGTTTGAATAAAACGCCACTTTAAGACCGTCACACATCTGTCACAGTTTCCGTACAACATGCTTGGGCGATCTGTTAGAAATTGCCAAGGATTTCTAACAGAAAATATCTCGAAGAACAAGTGTACAATTTCGGACAAGAATTTATTGATAGTTGTATGTGATATTGAACTCTCTTCTCAATATGAATTAATAATATGTAATACTCCGTTAACTTAGTTTAACATATACAAATAAGCCAATCCTCAAATACAGATTCCCGAGGCTTTAGTGATCCCGAACTCTCAGTGATCTAGCTACAACTAGCCACTCAATTACCGCATGATATCATTTTCTAGCCACTGCATTTCAGATACTACTGAACCTCGTTTCCCCCAGCTGAGCTTAATTGTATGCAATAGAAACAGGTAAATTGTTAAATGACAAGGTGTGTCTAGCTGCTACAGGGGAAATCCGAGTCAGGCAGAGTCAAACACATGAGTCGCGTCAATTACAATATTCATGCAGATCAGTTGCGTGGAGGAAAATTTGTACCTAGGAGTCTGGCTGTCTCGATCTTAGTATACTTTTAGTTAGCTCAAATATCTGATTCTATCTGACCTCAATCCACTGTGCTAATTCCATCGTCTTCTATACAGTCATACTGCAATAGAAGTACTCCAAATTAATATAAATTGATCTTGATGATCAAACTAGAAATCTAAACCTTCATACATACAAAGTCTAGATTTCCAACACAAACTTGTAGATACAGTATATTAATTATAACTCTCTAGAGAGAGAATTCCTATAGCTAGACTAAAAATATATATACACTCTGAGATACTCCCCTCCTATAAGGTTCCCCCTATGACTAGAATAATATGGAATCTTCGAAGATTCCCTAGAAGACTCTCGATATGTCTGTCATCCTCATGAACCTTCAGTATACTTCCAGAAGGTTCATTAAGAATCTTCTAAGCTCCGTGTATCCCGAAATCCTTCCCGAAGATCCCCGGGGATTCCCTTGATGTCATTGCCTGCGCTAGCCAGCGTAGGCTACAGGAATTCTTAGGCTTAGCAGCCGTTACAGCATCTGCTGTTCCGGTGGCTGGCGCGCGCGGTCCGAGTACGCGTCGCTGCAATGACCCAATCACTTACGTGTAATATCCCAGCTGAGCGATCCTGAACCTAGCTGTTCAGGAACAATAGCAATCCAGTCCATGGTTCGCGCCTGTGGTTTGTATACACACCACAGCATCGCTCCAATTGTTCCCATACAATGTCTCAGCTCTGCAGTCCTCAGTCCATTACTCAGGAGCGGAAGCAGTTGTGTAGTTCCGGTAGTGCGCTAGGTCTGCATGTAACTCTGAGCGCTATCCCGTAATTGCCCGGCGATACCTAACCGCTCATGGCTAGCGTGTGTGATCAATAGACTCATCACGACGCTGCCCCAATCATTGCCCTGCAATGAATCAGCCCGGCGCTCATGAGTCCACTACTCAGGAGCAGGAGCAGTTATATGGTTCCGGTAGCGCGCGAGGTCTGCATATGCACCTGTCGACGCTGAGCCGGTCATTGACGAGCAATATCACAACAGATATAGACAATTATGCGCACCTCATGAGGTCCCGGTGTCTAGACCTCGACTAGCTGAGGCCGCAGGTTTTTTGAGACTTTTTCCCCGCACGCAGTTTCCATTGCTACCATTTTTTTGGTAGAAGGTTTTGTGGAAAAGATGGCCAAATTCCACGGGTAAATACTGTGATGAATGGCTATTCACCAAGAGCAATGTATCAATGATCTTACAAGTTACTAAGGGGCAAGGAGCGCTGTACAAGGTGTGGCCTGTTACGGGCTAGGCCCGGCTGGTTATTGTCGGTACATGTTGGAGTTTGGAGTCTTTAATCATATGATGTAATGTTTACGTAATTAGAAATACTTAATATAACTACTTTCATAGCTTAGATAGAAGAACAAAAACCAATTGCAATACAGTCATTGACAGTGCTGTATTTGGAACCCCGGTAATTCCAACACAAATTAGTGATATCACAAATTAGGAGACCGGAATTAATCAAACCAATCAATAGCGAACTAGGTATTGCACCTCTTTCATGGTGACAGATTAGGAAGAAAGATTCTTGCCTCAGTTAGTATACATTCGAAGGGTTGAAGTTCAAGGTATTGCACTCTGTACTTCATGTATGATCAATCAATCTACGTAAGTTCACAAAGCAATATCAACCTGCTCTAAGCATCCAAAATACTCAAGATGTCTGACAACAAATCCACTGGATCTGCCCTTATCAACACTGAAGACCCATCATGTCTGAAAATCAATTTGAGCCTGGCTTCCTCCGAAGACCTTAGTGTTGTGATATTGCTCGTCAATGACCGGCTCTGCGTCGACAGGTGCATATGCAGACCTCGCACGCTACCGGAACTACACAACTGCTTCCGCTCCTGAGTAATGGACTAAGGACTGCGGAGCTGAGACATTGTATGGGAACAATTGGAGCGATGCTGTGGTGTGTATACAAACCACAGGCGCGAACCATGGACTGGATTGCTATTGTTCCTGAACAGCTAGGTTCAGGATCGCTCAGCTGGGATATTACACGTAAGTGATTGGGTCATTGCAGCGACGCGTACTCGAACCGCGCGCGCCAGCCACCGGAACAGTGGATGCCTCTCATGAGAGATAGACTCATGAGCTGTAGAGTTTTGCCCAGGCACGCTGTTGGCAGTAAGTCAGGAAGAGAGAACGTAGACAATGACATCGGTCATATTAGAGTATATAAGTATTCTATATTCTGTCTCATGAACAGTGTTGGAAAAGTATCAGACATCTGCCAGCAATCACATTACCAAGTATCAAAACATCTAAACAAACATTGTGACACATTCCAAGTAACTTTGTTCCAATTTAACTCATAACCTTAATAATATCACCCTTCTTTGTAACATTCGAGGCCGACTTGTTCCAATCTGCCATCTCCCTATCGGGTGCCGGGTACGCCCAGGAAACTCATCAGATGGTATCACCTCTATGATCAAGGGTGGGTGATGAGAAGGATTTCGACCCTACCATCTGACCTGATCTTGGTAAGCTTCATAATAATGGTGTTAAGGAGATGTGCTGAGAGATGAAGACGCTACAGACCGTGTTAGCGACTGGGAATCCTCGTTGAAGTGAGGACTTTGTTACTCAATCTCGGCTCTGTAGACTCTACAGTGAGAGCTGGAGGTTCGTAGGTGACACCGCTGACAGATGTTGAGTTACGTCCCCTATATTTGAGTGATATGTATGTGAAAGGATGGCACCAGAGTGAATAGCTGTCTGCATGAGTGTATCCAAAATGGGTTTATTTTGTGTCTAAAGAGAAAATCTACATACTTGTTGGATCACCCCCTAGATTTTGTCTCGCTTATCGCTGACATAATCAACTCCTAGGAGCCGGATAAACTCCGGATCCCATCTACAAGGCAATTGCTTGTAACAATGTATTATCAATTCATAATGTCCCAATACAAACCCTCGGCAGAAACAAACTGGGGACTTATCCCAACACATGTCAATGGTATCCCCAACGAGCCTTCAGCTCTCACTGTAGAGTCTATAGAGTCGAGATTAAGTAACAGCTTCTCAAATTTGAGCTGAGTTATCCCCACTTCCGTCAAAGATACGCTTCCAATCACTCATAAGACGACCAAGACAACAATAATGATACTTGGAATGATGAAAGATATGGCGGTGCCAAAGGCTACAGCGGTAGTTAGAGAATCTCTCGTCATATCACAACATGTGCTACGCACTGGCGGGCAAACAAAATCCCACGAAAGCAAATTAAAAGGCCCTTCCTATTGAAATGTATAACCCAATACTTAGTTTGTGGACTTTATTGATAAAGGGAAGCTTATGCAATAATGAAGGATAAAAGGATGTCAATTCGACTACTCTATTAAACACAGGTACCAGACTCCTTTTAACCCCAATAGATAGCCCGTGCGGGATCTCCCATTAACAGCAGTAAACAACGCTAGCACAGGGTATACGCAATCTCTGTTTGCCAAACACCAGCCGGTCGGGACTACTAATTATCGAGCCTAGTAGGATTGACATGGTGTATCCCAACACAGAAATCATAGAAAACTCAACAACCAAACCCTTCATCAATTACTTCCATTAAGCATCACCTGACTCATCTCTGAACTCCATAATTTCAACACTTTTGCCTTCAAGAAAAGCAGATTTCAACTCGTCAAAAATATCGTCCTTATTAACCAATGATTACAAATCTAGTGGCTAGAAGGGCATATAAAATAAATGAGTTACTCGACAACCCCACGTCTGTAACGACTTTTGAATGCTAGGCTAGGCTCCTTTACAACAGTCACTCTCGACCAAGACTTTTCTGAAATGCTTTGAAGAGCTTCGGTTTATACTGCAGCATAAATCAGGGGAAGTGTAACAATGAGGCTAGGAAGGTTGAGAGACCCTCTTAGGTATACACAGGTCTGCTGTGCCTAGCTGGCCGACCTCTTTGTCAGAGGAGAGCCCCGCACCCAGTAGTTTTTGAGACTTTTCCCTACAGCTACACACCAATAAACGGCCATTGTTTTGTTGACAAAAGAGAGGAGATAATGACGAAATAATGTCTCCTCTTAGTATCTGTTGGAAATTTTGACACTCGAGTTTAGAACTCACGTATTATATATTTTGTCCGAGGTTTCCAACAAGATCGACTCTCTACTTATAACTCAAGTGCGCCTATCATACCTACTGTTGCATATGCGTTTGGATATTTACATACTGCAGTGTACCTTGACTCTTTTTTTTTGCATCAGATTTTGATTGTGTATGCAGCTATCTAGCTATGACACAATATCAAAGAAAAGTACAGAAAAGATGACTCAATTTACAAGAAGAGCACTCATGCCTCGGATTTTATTTGTAAGTACCACTGCAAAGTTATGGTGGCTTTTTCTTCACCCAAAGTCAACCCTCATCCGTGAATACCCGCCCAGGGAAACTTCTCAAAAACCCTGAGTTATCCAGACATGCCTCCGTCATCCATCAACTTTTCTCTGCGCGAAATGTAATCTGAGATATCTCCTTCTCAAGTGGAGTAGTTGCCCAGGCTACTCAAACCATACCGGAGAACATCACCAGGAGGCAAATCACAACACCTTCCATTGTTTGCTTGTGTTTATAGTGTCAGCTGCAGTCTCGCAAGCGAAGTCTTGGCGTGCACAAATCTCAATTTGTTAAACTCTTGCCAAAATCGAAATTTCACGCCCTTCGAGGTTATATCCTTCCTTTGCATCATTTTGTAAACTTGTCCTGATCCCTCTCATGTCCATCCCAAAGAACCGTCTCCCAGATTTGTGCGCCACGCTTTGCTTCCTCCGGCGGGTATAAATATTGGTGTGGGCGTGTATTTGGTGGTCAACTGGGACCAGAGAAGGTCGAATGGAGGTGTGGTCATTGAGATGAGGATGTACTAGGTCGTAATTGTAGACTTGATGAGACTTAGGTTGAAGTCAAACTTGTTGGAAGTGAAAAAACGACGTGGAGGAGTAATTTGAATCATTGCCTCGTGGGCCAACTTCTTTGATATTGCATAATTTGACTGAACTTGGCTCTGGGAGAATATTTCACTCTCAGGTTTGTAGAGGACACCGCGTATAGGTGTTCAGTCTTGCCCTCTGCTAGCCGAACTAGTCAAGGTCAAACTTAGGAGTAGTGTTGTGCTGGCTCGGTTGAGTTGTTAGGAGACAGGGGAACGGAGGATGGGCTGCTGGATTAGGAAAGGGTGGAAAATACAGGCCGGTGCACAGACGCTGTTCATGTACTCTACAATCTCTTCACCTGCCGAGTTTAGTGAATTAATCTATCCAAAATAATATCATACTTCACATCATCCATTAGATGATATTATCAATTGTCGAGATGCACATCTAGTATCACCTTCATAGATCACCATTGTCAGTAAGAGTTCACATTTGATACCTACTGACACCCATTTGGCCACAGTGATACGCACTCAGTGTCCAACGTGCCATCACCCAGTGTGAGCGCGCCATCTCCGCGACTCACCATTGCACATGAGCCCGTGTAATTCCACCGACGGACAGCAGAGACATAATAGCTATATACCTCACAGCTCATAACCACAACAAGTAGCCTCAATAAAGCTGGTCATGCAGATCAGTTGCGTGGAGCAAGTTTGAACCAAGTATTTAGTCTATCTCACTCTTGTAAATATATATTGTGATTAAGGTATAAGTAGGCATGAGATGTTGAATATTCTAGGGATAGTGCAGAGAGTGGATAAAGATTATCTGAGCTTGACAATATAATGAATAGCTTAGATATAGTCATCTACATATCACAGTGGTAGATAGGACTTATATACACATATTTGGTACCCGCTATACAGTACATCACTGTCTATGCATAAAGTACTACGATCTTAATTCCATGCCATAATATCCCACATTACTCTGTGCCATGGTATAGAGCTCCGCCTCAAAAGTCGATCGTAATGATGGCCATGTAGAGCTTTGCAGTACTCGCATAGATGTGTTGTATCCCTGTGTAACGGCTACAAAGCCGGTATTTCCTGTAGCCAGTACTGGTAAGTACTGGTGTACAACCACCGGGGGGTGGGCCGACGCAATAGCCTTGCAGAACATACCAGAACCATTGTCAAAGCTACTAGGAACCATATTCTCAGAGTTGCAACTGGAATTATCTAGAAATGAACTGACCTTAGATGGAAGGGCTTGGAATGTAGTAATCTGTATAAATACCTGGCTAAGTATCTATAATTTAGTTCTACATAGTTGAATTGTTAATAGACCATCATCCATACAAATGCTCCCTGCTTTCTATAGTTGACCTGCGAC